>JANVYH010000004.1:0-4800000 GCA_027406125.1 Colletotrichum tropicale
CCAATGATTCAACTGCGCGCACTTGGCGAAATTAGTTGAGCGCATTTGGCCTTGTCACCCTCAGACGCGCGCACTTGACCTTGTCACCCTCAGGCGCCGTATGCTGCATGATCTCCCACTCGGACATTAGCTTGCTGATACCTCAACTGCTGTTAATCATTATGGTCCCAGCAGTATTCAAACGTATAGCTACACGATAGAGACGTAAGGTGTGTACCGCAGCAGTTGATTTATCTATGGATATATTGCTAACCCAGCCAGTCACCCCATACCTCTACTAATCGAGAAGTTAAGACAGAACCCGATTGCTGCGATCAAGCTATCAAGAGGCAATGCATTGCTGAGGAACGGAAGAGGAGACTTACAGTATAGCTTTATATAGTATTAATCATCTACATTATACTAATACCAATCTTTCGACTTTTCCCATACAGTAATATTTACTTACCCGCCCCTTTTCAGCGTTGGCCAGTCTGGGTCTGTCGGTGTCGAGATTCTAACGGTCGTTCTTTGCTGTGCGGTTTTCTTGCTGTCGTCCTATACTCTTATCCTGTTATTATTCATGGCCTCGTCTTTAGGGAACCGTATACATAACACTACACGACGTAAACTGAGCAAGTTAAACCTTCCTAGTTGCGGAACCTACGGGGCGTTACGCTGTGACAGGTATTTTCCCGTATGGCATATAAAACGTGCCAAACCAGGCCCCTGAGCGCTGAACTTGATGATTCGGACATCGGAAACCCCCTTCGCAACGTAGATTACAGCGATTCGGACAGCCTTTTTAAGGCCATCAGTCGCAGAAAGGAATGGGCTTAGCTCTCGACTTTACCATCTCAAGTGTCGCCGGAGATGGTGGTGGAAGAAAACCGCATCGCTCCCACATCCCAATCTGGACTTGATTGCATCTACAGGTTACCCGCTGTGAATCACCCGATACAACTTGCGCGGACGGTCAATACCGCCAACAGTCGTGAATTGTACCCGTCTGCTATTAGTTTGCTGGCGAACGGTGCACAGCCATGGTTCATACATCATACATATCTCGAGGTGCTGGACGAGCCTCCTTGGCGGGCGTTACAATCCTGATCGACGGCGAGGTAGAGCGTTGACGAGGACCTCTAGCGGCGCCTTGTGCCAGTTGTTGTATACGTCGTTATTTCCGCGTACCATTAGCATTAGATGACGGACGACGCCCGGAGAAGTCATCGTGTGAGGGTGGACGAAACACTGAAGTCGACAGATTGGAGTTTGTGCAGACTGTTCTCGAACAATGCGAAATTGACGGAACTCCTAGCCAATCCATTGGTCAGAAAGCTCGCAACGGTGGGTCTTACTGCGCCACCCCCTCTATCTGTGGCTTGGCCTGTGCCACCCCCACCATAGCGACCGTGAGATGGGCTGCCAACAGCTAATGAAGCAATATCCATTGACATACTTTTGCAATGGCTATTGTGTTGGACACTCTATTCTTTCATTCCTACTACTGGTCTCCGTGGTCTGTCTCCATGGACGTGACATGATTTAACATTGAATACCCCAATCGACACTGTTTTGGCATTTGTGCAGATCGAAGCTAGTACTGTGTTTACCATTACTTATGAATTTTGAATAAACTAATCATCACAGAGAGAAACATCAAGTTTCATTATGCTTTGAGATTTGCAAATAGGACTTGGGATAGTCATATTTATAAATCTCAAAGCTATGTGGTATCACAAAGTTCTGCACATAAACACAAATTTTGCAGTACTCATGGTAGTTCTAGACCGAATTATCTCCTACAAAGCCAAACACGGAGCCTCCGGGACATGGTTCTCGACTTCCGCTCTCAGGACGTGCCTCCACTAGCCATCTCCAAATAATCCTGACCTGACCAGGCTTTTCCTGAGACAACCACTGCAACATAGCTAAATCTCCTCTCCGTCATCTTTCTCATCCGTCGCCTTTTTAGCTCCGCGTTTCGCAAGCTTGTTGCTCTTCTTCTTTGGCGTGTCCTTGGGCATGAAGACCCCACCCTCTTGCATGTTTTTGAAGTTGGTGCCCTTGGGGCCAGCCAGTAAAGTGTCTGCCTCATACGGGTGGGTCTTACCCCCCAACAGTTCAACTTCTTCGTTCAACGCGGTAAGACGATACAGAATAAGACCATCTTCTAGTTTTGGCGCCTCGAGGTGCACCTGGGCCTGGACCAGGGGACCTCCGTTCCATCGGCTTGCGATATCTTGCAGCTTTTCCCTGCGGAGGCGTTCGGCATCTTCGGGGTACAGCATGGCGTACTGGGCAACTTCGGAAAAGAATCGCCCCTCATTCTGGACCTGGGGATCGGTCATGCGGTCCCAAGCAACAAACCCTCGGGGGTAGTAGCTGTAGTCCGCACCAATAGTTTGCCGCGCAAGTTCCCAGGCGCAAATTGTCCGTAGCTCGCCTTGGATGTTGATGGGCATCTGCGCCTCTGCCTCCAGGGTCCCAATGGACTTCATGAGATTCCGGGTCTCGAGGAATGGGTCGAATGTGTCATTGACCTGCAAGATCTTCCAATAGACTTTTTCTTTTTGGCCGAGGCGCCATAGACGGCCGAGGGCCTGCGTCAAGGTGGCCTGGTTGGGGCCGTTCTCGATCACAAGCCCATGGTGGCAAGCCTTGTGATAGTTTACCCCGTATGCACTGAGGAGGAGTGATGTAATCATAACATCGACTCGGGCTTCTTTATTGTTGAAATCATGGATTGCTCGGTCTCGTTCGGATTGGTTCATTGACGATCTCAGGACTTGAACATTGAGGCGGGGGATGTTCATCAGGGCGTTAAGGATACTATTATGCTTGTCAGTATTAGGATCAAATGGTGAAAATGGGCATTTGAGATTTACAAAACAGGTCTCTACTGGTTTGTAAATCTCAAATGGGTACTGCTCGAAAGGTTATACGTACAGTGTTGTTGCTGGGTTATTCACATAGATGAGGAGGCGTTTGTTTTCCTCCTTCAACTCCAAAGCCCATTTGAGCGCATACGCAAGTTTCGGCGCGTACCAAAACATATACCGCATGGCTCCCACAGGGTCGGGTGGGCAGGACATGGACGGATCTATTCGGGTCAGATAGTAGTACCACATAACGCCGTGTGTCGTGTCCTTTGCGAACACTTGGTTGACCTCCTCAACGCCAGCCAGCGACAGGGCTTGCCTCTGCTCCTTTTGCGCCTTGGCTTTTTCCTCCTTCATTGCGTCCTCAACGGTCAGGGGTCTGGGCTTCTTCGGGGTTGAGGTATCCTTTCTCGAGGCTACCTCCTTCTCTTTGGCTTTGAGGGCCTCTGCTGTTTTGTGGAGGTTGGTCGAGCCTGACGCAAAGGACATTTTCTGGGCAGCTCGGTCGAGGATCGCTTGGCGCATACGGTGGTTTGCGTCGTACAGCTTGAATGACCGTGCATCTGTCCCGAGAAGGGCGGCGTTTCGCATCGCGGTCCGGTTGAGCCTGGGCTTCTTGAGATCATCGTTCTGCCCAATGTTATCGTGCGAGGATTGTTTGTCGCTGGTAATGAGCAGGTTTCTGCCCCAGTGTGTGATCTCTTGGTGAACCTGGGCTTTCATGGCTGGATCGATACCCAACTCCACGGTCCGAACTTCAATCGGGGGCATGTCTCGGCCGGGGCAGGTCTTCGTACCATCCGGCAGGCTTAGCTCGGTGAGCATCCCACGGCTGATCTGAATCTGCTTCAGGACTTGGGCAAAAGCCTTGGACGTAAACTCGACGCTCCAGTCATAAGCCGTCCCGAGCCGCAGAAAGTTCGTGGGATTGAGGAGGTATACTGGGTTTCCTGCCTGCATGGCAGTATTGTATTCTCTCCTTGCTGCCAGCTCCTCATTTCCGGTCGTTGTCTCCTCTGCCTGACGGACATCGTGATCTGTTTCTGCCTCCAATGGGGCCACGAGCATCTCAAACGGAATGCCCAAGGCCTTCAGTTTCTCGTGGTCGCGGTTTCGGAAGGCGTCCACATAGTCTTCCTGATAGGCAATAAACGCCGTGCTCTCTGGGACATCGTTTTGTGACAGGATGGACGGGAATCCTGTTTTCCAAAAAAGGGCGAGGTAACCATGCAGATCCTTAGGTCCGTTGGGGAAAGGTGTGGCGGTCAGGAGCAAGAACTTTTTGAATCGCATTGAGATTACATTGGTGTAACCCTCAGTGTTGATTGTCCGGCAGATCGAATGGGCTTCGTCACCGATCATGACATTGTTGGCGTTGAGAGTCGGGTTAGGGCGGATTGTCTTTGTGCGTGTAGTCTCGTGGTCTGGTCTGTCCCCAAGATCATCTTCCTCGTTAAGTGGGGTTCCGGTCTCTTCTGAACCGTCCGTTTCACCGTTGGCTTCAGCCTGGAGGAATTTTGCGGCCCTCTCAAGGCGGCTGTTGAGAGTGTTGACCGACGTAATAACGAGGGTCAACAGCGTCTTGGGATCACGTTCCTCAGACTTCCACTTCCTTTGCAGCTTGGCAAACCCAATATGGCCCTTGACAGTGCATTTCTTGCGGTTTGTGGGCGCGTTGTTCTCGTCCTGATACAGCACATGAATATTGATCTTATCGCCGAAGAATTCGTCGATAGGATCAAAATTCTGATCGAGGGTGGCCGCGGGACATATCCAATAGGATGGTCCGAACTGGTAGTCCGAGAACTTTTCGGGGCTCGCCAGTGCCTCGGCCATCGTGTCGACCATGGCTTTGTACCAGGCACAGATACCAGTCAACGTCTTCCCAGTACCGCATTCGTTGGCTATGATTCCACTGTGGATAGGGTGTCCCATCAGCTGTCTCACGGCCCAATCGGTATCTGTAAGGGTTAGTGAGAATTTGAATTGAGTTTGAGATTTGTAAACGATGGGATTGTAGACAAAGGAAGCATTTTGAGATTTGCAAATCTGTCCAAATCTCATTTGCAAATCTCAAACAGGGCGACATTGGACCACTTACCAATGATCTGATGGGGATGAAGCATGGTGCCGTCTTTGAGTTCATGTATCCGAAATTTGTCCCAGGTATTGCCTTTGACAAAGGAAACCCGTTCGCATGCGGCGAGGACATCTTCGTGGATTGGGACAGTCGCTCCAAGGAGCTGGCGCCCCTTGATGTCGTTCTTGCGGTCTTCTTCCTCAATTTCGGCTTCAATCTCGCTCCATTGCAGTGATCCCGGAAGGATTTTGAGCTTGGTCTGGGCCTCCAACGCCTGTGCACGCTGGGCAACTCGCTCGTGGGTAACCGTCATTTCGCCTTCGTCCCGGGCGACATGGCTGACGAGGGATAGCTGGGCATGCTTCCTATTGAGCGAAGTTCCCATGACTTGGTCAATCCGCACAAAGGAACGGGCTTTAGCATTGCGCATGACAATCTTGGTTTCCGAATTCGTCATCTTGGCGTATGGCGAGGGCTCGTATCTTTGTCCGTCTCGCAGCGGTTTTTGAATCTGTTCGAAAACCTGGTGCAATTGCTCGCCGTTCACGATATTCCTGATACCTTCACCCTCCTCAGGGGTCTGTAAGGTCCTGTTGGTGTAGAGGGTTTGGTATAGCCGAAGAGCGTCGTCAAGACCCTGTTTTTCAAGCGATTGCATGAAACGTTGGTGGATCTCCTCTTCCGTGAACTCCCCATCAAGTCTTTCGATCCTGGGGTCGTAGTCGTTGCAATCGGCGAGTGCAGCGCTCAGCGCAGCGTCTTCTTCGGCCTTCCGCTGCGTTTCGGTCATTTCAACCTCAGCCTGCTTCTCGTCGGCAAGCTCGGGAGTGAAGTATCCGATCCAATTGATTTTTTCGTCCACCATCTTTGTCGTCCACTTTGGGCGCTTGTCCCTTCCCTTGTCCTTGGTTTTGCGGCGATTGAGGAAATTCTCGACGGTGATGAGGGCTCGGTGCCAGTCTTCGACTGAATAGCCCCAGACGTAATGCTCTGCTGGCTTGGAGACACCCTTGATCGTGTGGCCATTGTGCTCACGGTAGACATCTGGAAAATGGACTAAGAGGGTGTGACACGCCATGGCGAAGGTACCCTCCTATGAAACCTGGCCTTTGGGTGCTGCCTGAATAGTCGCCCAATCCTTGACCACACCGTTGTTGTCCAGTCCAAAGTTGGGATAGTTGTCTTTGGTAATCTGCTTCCGCAAATAGTTCTTCTCGGTTGACTGTAAGCCCTTGATGAACTTGAAAATGATGTCTCGAGAGGGACGCTTTGCGTTTGCGGGCTTCGCTAACGGATCGGTGGAGGTGGCAGTGGTTGATTGGCCGGACCAGGTGAGCCAGACTGACGCGAAATCTTGCAAGACGAAGGCAACTAGAGCGGGTTAGCCTCTGATCTCAATAACACGGGGGAGTTTGAGATTTGCAAATGGGAATTGGGCAACGCCTCGCCTTTGAGATTTGCAAACTGAAACAGTGTCCAATTTGCAAATCTCAAAGGCGAGGCAGTGGGTTGCTTACCGTCTCGATCTAAGAAAGTGAAGGTCTGCCTCGCAAGCTCAAAGCCAAGGTAGGGGGTCAGAAGGGTTACCCAGTAGGCGTTAGGGTGTCTGGATTCCATCATCACACGAATTCCAGTGGGCGCGTTCTGGAACGGCAGCTTCCTTTGTCCGCTCTGAAGCTCCTTGTGAAACTCGTCTATGAGTTTATCTCTCTCTTCACCCAACTGGCCTGTGGGGGGATGTTCGTGCTTGGGTTGGAGTGGGTCAGCCCTTTGCATGAAGAATTTCCGACCGCTTGGGTACATGACGGGTCGTCCGGATTTCCAATCGTCATCAGTCATCTCAACACTGTCGAATAGCTCCTTTTCGTTTAGGGTGGCATTCGATGCATCCGGCAAACTTCGGTTCTTGAAAGGTGGCAAAGGTCGACACCAAGGTGGGTATAGGCCAGACATGACGTGGGCGTTGTTGCTGTCGATGAGTGGGATGATGCGGTTCTCGATAAGGGTAAGCTGGCAGGGCTCGTCGAATGGGTTGTTATCGTCTTCCTTGGAGACAAGGGTGTTGCCTCCAGGCGCATCCATCATCGCGGTGTCCTCGACGATGTCTCCAGAGTTGGTTCCATGGTCTCGGACAGGGTTCTCGGGACGGCGCTTCTTGGATTGCGAATTTGTGTGGTCTGGGTCCGCATGGTCGACAGGGGTGGTGGTCTGGGCTTGGGTATCATGGCCGTTGTCTGACTCGAGAGCCCCTGTGTCTTGTTGGGGCCTTTTTCGTTTCTTGCGGTTGCTGGGCGTGATCTGGGGGTTTTGCCCATGAGGGTGGTCTCCCAGATGGGAGCCTGATCGAGTGTCTACCATCGCGGACTAGAACGGTTGGTCAGTCAGTGACCTGAAGGTTTTGATGTTTGGGAATAGTAAGACTGGGATTGCCATTTGAGATTTGCAAATGGAGCTAATTGAGTTTTGCAAATCTCAAATAGAGGGTGTTGTGGATAAATAACGGTACTCGTGGACGAATAACATGACTGGGGTATTGAGTGTGTCGACGCCCGTTCGAGATTTGCAAAGCAAATGCGTCCAGGACGAATCGTGATTTGTGAATCTCGACGGGTGGATTTCTGGGCTGCATGGAGACCCTTGCTTGCTAGAGCCCACTTTGAGATTTGGAAAGCGCCACTGGCTGACTTGCAGATCTCACAGGGAGGGCTACCCATAACGTAGGGCCAAGTGGGTTTTTGAAGAAAGTAGAAACTGGACTTACCAAGCGAGCCTTTTGAGATTTGTAAATCGCAGGGCTAGAGGACAGTGGCTGCGTACAGATTTGCAAATCCGCACGCTGGTTCTGTGAGATTCACAGGTGGTGACTGTGGCTTGTGTAACGTTCAGGTTTACTGGGTCCAGGGGTTTGGTTTTATGAACCCTTGTATGGTCCGTGCGTCGTGGCGCTATCCCAAGTAGGTTAGCATGGGGGAAGCTGGTCAGCTATCACGTGATCTGTCGCTGCTCGGTTTGCAAATCTCAAATGGTGGGTGTGTGTGGCCGGTTTGGAGATCAGGTGCATTGATAATCGCCAGGTAGAGAAAAATATCATCTTCGCATGGATCGACTACATGGGGTTGAAAAGATATTCTGGATGATAGTTAGTTCAGGTAATGGATGAATAGCATGAGATCAGTGGCATTGGATCGGTGGTATTGGATCAATGGTGGTGGATCAATGGTGATGGATCAATGGTGATGGATCAATGGTGATGGATCAATGGTGATGGATCAATGGTGATGGGTCAATGGTGATGGATCAATGGTGATGGATTAATGACGTTGGATCAATAGCGTTGGTTTATTGATGATGTCGGGTCGCTTGGGTCTGAGTTGGTTTGTTTAATGACTAAAAGTACGTACGACCGTTGCTCTTAGAATGGAGTAGCCAGTTTCACTAACGGGAATTTCTTCTTTTGTGGTGCCCGAACTCACAACGGGAGTTTCTGTTGTGGTTTCTGATTCCACCTTTTCTTAAGTAGGATTAGAGTGGAATTCCAAACTGGGCTGTGTGGGTTTCCCATGGGAACGTATCTGCTTGGGCACTTCCAGCATGGTGCCATGGAATAGGATGATGTGATTGGTTCATTCAGAACCCACTCAACGGTCGGGGAGGGGCGTTCGAGAGGGGCCGCTACGCCGGGCCGGCCGGCGAAGATCCAAACTTGCTTGCCGGCAGCTCGGGATATATATAATTAAAGCAATTCTTCACATACAGGATATCTAAATTACAAACCAAGACTTAAATTCGCTATTGAAAATTTCTCCGTGTGGTGTTTATAAGTAAACACGAGTTTTCGTTGTAATGGTATCAATATTCAGGAAACCGCAAATGTTTCCGTTGTTTTTGTGTTTAAGAATGGGAAAAAAGTCACTTTGAAAAATTACAGGCACTGCAAAATTAGGTTCTTTGTATTCTAAACAGTCCTATTTGACTCCAAGCTTGTCGGAGACTGTTTTAATGGTCTTCGTTCCCAAGATTACTCCACTTTACTCTTCATCAGACCCATCATACTCGTACGGCGGCGCAATTACTCGGGGCTGAGGAGTCTCATCAACTGCAGCTTGACGTTGGCGACGGTCAGGAACAAAGCGGTCCTGACGGCGTTCCTAGATATATGTTAGTTAGTTCGCTCGATACTGACATGTATGAGGGTTTGAGAATTACCTCAGAAGTGCCAAATACACGGCTACCAGTGGGGGCTGCCTCAACTTGCTTGGTAGCACCAATAGCGGGAAGCGCACCAGTCTTTTGGAGCGTGAACCAAGCACTAGCCACGTTCGTTTCTTCAGACATGTCGGTAGTGGTCTTCTGGTGGCAAGCTGTGGGGCGAGGAGGACTCTGGCGTTCAGTAGCCAGAGCCTCAGAGCGTTCGGTTGTGACGCTGGAAGAGGTTGGGTCCCGGTCCTAATGAGCAAATATGTTAGTAAGGCTTGACGAGCGATTACTGCAGGTTTGTGTTATTCCTACCACACGGAATTCGATGGTCGACCGTTGAGCGTCCTGACGGAGGCGTCCAGCTGTGGCGTCATAGCTGCGGGCATCCGTGCTGGAATTGAGAGGTGCAGTGGGCGCGATATCGGTTTCGACAGCATCCCTCCATCCCTGGCAATCGCGACAAATCTTGGGATATGGTTAGCTGAGGAAATCACCAGATAGGAAGACACTAACGTTGGGGCCATTGCCGCGGTTCGCTTTTGAGTAGCATAGATGAGATAGCTCGCGGCTGCAAGCGCCCTTGCACTTGATTGTATAGGGGGCCATGTTGATGGTGATGGTTTTGATGGGGAAATGGAACTGAAGAGTGAGGCGTCAAAGATTGGAAATAAATAAGCCAGGGGATCTTAGGGTGTTAAGAAGCGAGACACGCACCATTCACAACATTTAAAATACAAAATCCGCTACCAGTGAATGTTGTGATGCCCTCACTCGAGGCTGTAGCCTCCCGTCACCGACGCACGTGACGTACTGGATTATATAAGCATTCTGGATACAGTAAGGAGATGGCACATACCCGACTGGGGACGGCACGTGGGCGGGGGACCTGATGGGACCTGAGTGGAGACGGCAGTCGGGTCGGCGGGGGCCCGGGGTGGAAGGGCTTTCGGATCGGAAAAATAATAGTACGAAGGAAACTGATGCCTGAGGTTAACTATAAGACGCGACACGTTCTATGGATGGATATCCGGTTTGGGTACCAATGGTAGTCCGCATCTTTACAACTGAGGCTGCATTGGTTTATTGGAGATACAATATCGTTCATGGGTAGTACATGTAATTGATATAGTCTTGGATTATTATTAATATCTAGATTGCGATCTATGTTGTCGGTTTCTGAGTTCATCTCCGCGGAATCATCTACTGCGCCACCCCCGCTTGGAAGATGGCAGATATCTCACACCAGGCAAACTTACTCAAAATATACGCAAAGCATGGCCATTTGAGATTTGCAAACTGAGCGTCTGCTCGTTCACTATTTGCAAATCTCAAATAGCCTATGTGGTTAGGCCTATTTGGTGCTATCGTTCTCGTAATTGCTGGTTTCTGTGGTAATCTGCGCCACATATTCTCGTGGACCTGTGCCACCCCCGCTCGATACACAACTTCATCTTCAGAACACCAGGTAGGAAAGCCATTTGAGATTTGTAAATCAGTGTATAGCTACTTTATTGATTTATAAATCTCAAATGGCTTCTATTCCTTTTCCTGCTTGATTCCATTTGCAAATCTCAAACCCTTTTATTACTTTCTATGTACAATACGTACGCCTACATTCGGCGCTTCGTTGGGCGCCATGACGTCTCAGTTGAATTGGAAATACTGTCAGATGTGGGGCTTTGCGGTGAAGATGGCTGTGACGTGTCGTCGCTACTATCCATTGGAAGACTTTCTGCTTGTCGTTTCAGGTTTCGCTTTGCCTCGACGGATAGGAGAGTAGCCTTTAGTGTAATGGGTTCAGTATGATGACTGGTGATTTGGACCACTGTATTGGGCGGTGGAGAGCGGCAGAACCGTTCACATACCTGACGTGCGGGGTTTTTACGAGGTTTTGGTGTGGGCTTCTCATCGGTGGAGTCAGGACTATTGCCTCTCAGACTCTCGGGCTCAGCGATTGCTCCTTGGAGAACTTTGTCGAGTTCGTGTGAGTGACCATTATCTGAGTCGGTTGATGTGCTCATGACTTTATCAAATAAGGCATTTAGTTCTCTGATCGTTTTGCCTCGAATTGCATGAACCATCCGGAGCTCGGGCGGTTGACCGGTATCAACTAGGGGGTATGGGCGTCCTGTCAGTGCTCCATGATCAATAGCCCGGCCACACACGAGAGCAGGGACGAAAATTCTTGGCGGTTGAGGGTCATCTGAAAGTATTGAGAGGAGGAGGGCTGGTCTGATGAACTTTGAGGGTTTGGTATTGGGAGTACTTTGCTGTGTTGGGCGAAGTTCGGTCTCCATATACGAGTCGATGTGTTCAGAGAGGGAATTACTCGATCCAAACATGTGGGTGGTGTCTTCGGGAAAAGTTGAATCTGGGTCGTTCCGGACTTTGTCAGTCCCTGCGATAATCCGTTCAGGTGCGTAGATTGTTGAGAACCACATTAGCCTTCTGTAAAGATTCTGACGTTCGTGCTGCTTAGTCGTATCAAACAATGCTGTTTCCGAAGGCCATGGAAGGATCCAGTGTGTCAACAGAACGAGCCTCTTAAGCTGGGTTAGCCAAAAGTTTGCTGTAGTAAGTCCAAAGTGCTCTTGGACAGCTTCGTAAGCAGCTTTAGCAGCTACTCGGAATGGTTTTGCGTTCCACCCCTGGCGTTTAGAAAGACAATCGCCTTTCCTCCTCCATTCGAATAGATCATCAGTAAGCGTGGATGGATTATTATGGCGGGAATGATTGCCAGATATAATGTGCGGCCTTGTATGGGAATTGTCGCTCGCCTTATCGATGAAGGAATAGCGGAGGGTATTAAAGCAGAATGTTGGCGGTTGATCGATGGGGAAATCTTGGAGTGTTCGGTCTGTGACTTCCGAGCCTTGCTTCCATTTTGTAGTTTTATGGACTTCGGCCCATACATCCCGTTGGAATTGTTCAATAACCACGCACCAGAGGTATTCGAACCATACCTCCGAACGAGTCTGGGATTCTGGAATGCGGTATTGGAATACCCATCGTTTTGCTTGCCATAGGCGGATATGTACGTCTCTGAGGTCCTTGACAGCACGCCACTGTCTTCGATACTCGCCAGTTAGCAATGAATTGCCAATAGCCAGCTTGTCGGCAACATGGTCGGAAAAGCGCCATAGTGACCAGTCGAATTTATTTGAGGCCCACCAGCCAAAACCATACTGCTTGATGCTGTTTTGGAATCCAAGGCCTTCTTTCTCGTACTCGGCCTCTTGTTGTCCTTGACTACTTCGGACCTTGCGTTTAGCTGTCCATGTATCGCGCCAGAGGAGGGACTCCTTTTGAAGCAGACTGCTACCATAGGAAAATCGAAGGCCTCGCAGAGCTACAGCCATAACTAGCGTTTCTGGAAGGCTGAACTTCATCATCGCCTGGTTCTTGATATATTCAAAGAGGAAGCAATATCGATTAATTGTTGCGTGGAGAAAACGACCCATGTCGGGAGATGGGATGTTGTAGAACGGTGGGCTTTGAGGGATTGATGTTTCTAGATCTTGTTGAGTTTGGTCGTCTTGATTGATGTTGGTAATGCGAAGAAGGAGGGCAAGGGAAACTCTGTCTTCGGCTCGGATACCGAATGATAGTGGTGTAGTAGGAGATGAGGATTCAGATGAACTGCGTTGGGAAATGTTGATGTGGACTCGTAGTTTACTAAGCCGGTATGCGAGGATGAGTGTTGATAACCGGGCGCTGATAGCACGCCCTTGCTCTTCCCTCTGCTTTAGGTAAAGTGGATCTAAAGCGAGGCATTCAAGTTGGTCGTTTTCGAATGGGTATTGTTTAGCAGAGTCGAAGGGAACTTTGATGAGGTTGTAGAATTGGCTGTAGATTAGGCCGTTTTGATGTTCTTTGCTTGCAGGGTGAGTAAGAATGGTGATATTGACCGCGTCGCGAAATGTAGCAAATGGGTATTCTGTCTTTGTTGGTAAAGTAGATGGTTGTTTTTGAGTTTGGTGTTTGGTGTTGGTGTTGTTAGGAGTGCTGTTTCGTATGTTTGATGACTGGGGAGATGTTGGTGCAGGGGAGGAGTTGGCGGATGGTAGTGGTTGGTTATGTATTTGGTGCCATTCGAGTCGCTTATGCCAAAGCGTATCCAAGCAACATTTCCGCCATAAAAGTACATTTGATTCAAATGTTGACGATGTTTTCGGGGTTATTTGCCGTCCGATATCGATGAATGCAGCATCTTTATCAATATATATGTCGTTGATGCTTGAATTCCATTTCATATTCCAAAGATCAAGTGCTTCCGGGAGGGTTGGTTGCATAAAGGCAAGCTTTGTGTTTTTGCATGCCATGAAAAGTTGGATACCTCGATACTCTGGAAACTGCTGTGCTCGTTTTTTGATTATATTCCAGAAGTCTGCTAGAATGTCCGCTTGGAGGTATTGAAAGTAGTTGAGTTTTCGTTGGTCGCCAGATGCATGCAAGTTACTGCTTTCGTCGCTATTTTGGGTTGAGTCTCGAATACGCCCTTCTTGGGGAGCTTTAGATGCTGCGGCTGCAGCTTCATAGCTTTTTGGAAGATATTGAGCTATATTAGCTTGAGGCGTGGCGTGGCGAAGGCTTGGAATGATGACCTTGTTAGACCAGTGTTCAAATTGGCCTTTTGGGAGACATGTTCGGGCAGTAGAGGTAAGACCAACTGCTGGTTTGTAGAGAGCAGGAAAGAATATCCAAATAAACATCTCATCCATGCCACTAACTGCACCAAAGCAGTAGTTAGGGATCATGTGGAGTGGTTGAGAGTTGAACTTTGGGTTCTGGCTTGATGAACCATCTTTGATCTTTGGTATAGGTAGACCAAGATGTACATCCGATGTGTGGTTATTGAGAACATTGAGGGATGAGTACCACTTAATCCCCTGCTTAGCAACAGCAAGAGATTTAGGAAAGCTACAAAAGCTATCAATATCGTATGATAGTTCTATATGGGAAGAATTGATAGAACTAATTCCTGTATGGAACTTGTTGAGGCAAAGATAGGGCTTAGAGCTATCAGTAGCCCCTTCGAATGCTGTTTGACAGCTTAACTGGAGACTCTTTTGACCATTTCCCGCCATAAATGGTTTGAGGAGGTGTTCTTTAGCGGATGGCTTTAGAAGGTCTTCGGGGGCGTTGAGCAGATATGGAAGTTGAGGTGTGTCACCTGGAGGCGTATCACCTAAGTTGGTGCGCCCCTCAAGACGGGAGGAAATCTCATTTAGAGAGCTACATATGATAGTATTCCTCTCTGTATGGGAAGACTTGGTTGGGAGTTGCTGATCATGGGTATGGCTTGGACCATCAGTGCTAGCATGTGCAGCTAGACCACATGAGGGGAAAGTCTGCCATTCTGTAGCAAGGAGACCAGCGATATCATCAGAGATCGTGGGACTAATACTCCTTTTAGGACGGTCTGCCTGTGAAACGGCTGCTGGCTTTGGGGTTGGTTGGTGGTCTTGTGGCGTTTGGTGTTGGATTGTTTGTGTTGGTAAGTGGGTTTGTAGGGATTGTTGTATTGCGACTGGTTTGCCATCGAGAATTGATGAGATTAATGCTGTCCAGTAAGCTCGAGCAGCCTCCTCAGCACTTGGAAGTAGGTTTATGGGGTATAGAGCTGCCCAATCCAAGTTTTGTCGGGTGTTATCCACAGTCGAGTCCGTGTATGAGGAGATGAAAGCTCTAGCAGATTCAAGGATAAGCAGGCCACAAATAGTGCCTGACGTTTGAGGCGTACATGGGATAAAGTTTTGCCGATAGTCCGTGCAGAGCCCCACTTTAGCGAGTTCTGATCTGAGTAACAACGAGTCGAGGAAATGAATTGACGTCGCAATATCGTCCCGGTAGCTTGACGGGATGGTGTTGAAGACTAGGTACTCGTGTGTAGACTGATTCCTGATCACAAGGACCCAGTGGCCGATTGATCCAGGAAGATCACCCGCTATAAATAGAGTGAAAAACGAGACCTGGGCGAGGATGATGTGCTCGATTTCCGCCCTGGTAAGTGTGATTGGAGGAGCTCTGTGACCTGTACCTGACGGGTTGGGAGAGATAGTAATAGTCTTGAGACTGAGATACGGGTCTTTGCTGGGAATTGATGGTATAATGAGGGCTAATCCATTGAGGACGTCATCAGAGAAAAGACATGCTTGCTTTTCGATCCTGCGGCGGAGATTGAATAGAGCTGGCCCTATACTCGCAGTACCAAGCCCGAAGACGTGGGATGGCTGATTGATTACATAGGTAGTATGGTATAAAGGGAAGGATTTGGCAAAGGCTTCAGTTGCACCTACTGTATGAAGCCAATAACCATCGACATCAGTTATACTGGTTTCTAACTTTGGGGTTGAGGATGTAGAGCTGATTGTGATAGCTGTGGGATTATTGACTTGGTGTATTGAGCCTTTGACGTTTGATGAACTGTGGTGACTAGGTGGATTGCTTGAAGCTGGATGGAAGAAGAGCGTTGTTTGGTGGAGGGACGATCTTGCAGATAGAGAACTACTTATTCCGTCGCTTTTTTTCTTTGAATTTGGAGTTTTGCTAGACGTAGACGAGGACGTACTCTTCAAGGGAGAAGATGTAAAGCCAAGTGTTCGTTTAGCTAGATGAAGGTTTGACGTGGTGAGAGATGGAGGTTTGATCGGTGCTTGGACTTGGTTGGGGATAGAGGGCAGTTGGTGAGGCTTGGGATTTAGGATATGTGTATTGGGTGATTTGATGTGACCTTGGGAGGAGAACATAGATGTGATGGTCGGTTGTGGTAGTTTCTGAGCTACTTGCTCTTCCATTGGGAAGTATCTGGAATCGATTTGGAGCTTAGATTCAATTGCTTCAGCAAGTTCATCTAAGTATTTGCCGTCTTGTTCCTTCTCTTCTTCAGACTCTCGGCATATAAGGGAGGGGACTGCATCAAGTGGAGCAAGGATACGAGCCTCTTTCTCAAAGGCACCTCGCTGGTTTTCGTCGAGTGGGTTTAGGTTTGGTGCATTGGACGAGTGCCATTGTGGGGGTATCTGGACAAAGGACTGTGGAACTGCTTGGCTTTGGGGCTGTATTGGGATGCCTTCAAATGAAACTGATGGCTGTGTTGGGATCTGAATGTCTGGCGGAAGACGGAGCCCAATTGTGTCACTAGTTGTTGATGGTAGCCCTGGGATATGTGGAAAGTATTGGACGAATGTTGTTGGAGGTGCAACTGTTGGTATGGGTTCGTAGGCAGCTGCTTCATGGCTTGCTAAAGCGGAAGTATGGGCAGCTTTCTTTCGGGCTCGGTACTCGGCCTGTCTTTGGCGATGGTTAGCCTTTTGTTCTTCTTCATTACGATACTTTGGCGGTCGCCCGCGTTTTGGTTTGTTTTTGACGGGCTCCATCTTAGGAGATTCAGATCATAGCTGGATGGATATCTGATAGAAAGGTTTGTAAACGTATGAGGGGGGTTAGAGTTTCTAATGCTAGAGGAAAGGGAGGACAGTTTCAACAGATATCTGATTAGATGTATCTATTCGTTATGCATTTAATGAGTTTAGGTATATAGAGAATCTTGTCAGTCTTGGTCTATGGTTTATAGTTATTAAACAACAGTCCACAGTCAATGGTCTCTAATCTATACTTATCTAGGAAGTAATATACGAAGATAGGGGTTTGAGATTTATAAATTAGATAGCCTGGGTTTGCAAATCTCAAAAGGCTATGAGAGAGATAAGATAATAAGAAGAACAAGAGGATAACGGGTGAAGAGTTGGGACCGGACAGTAATAGAGATGATGTAACTATACCTTTTTAGGATTTCCGTCACTGAGATAAGCCACGAAGCGCAGGGTCACGTGGCGATAGAGCTATACTAGATATGGATTAGCGTGGTGAGTCCTGACTCAGCAATTGAGCGAGGCGATTCTCAGAGCATGTGGGGATAGCTATGCCTAATTAGGATTTCCGTCACCCACGCTAAACCCTCCTGAGTTTCCGTCACGCACTAGGCCTATCTAGGGCTAGAGCGTATCTAACTAGCAAATCATATTAATCCTTTGTAAAATAACAGCGGTATATATAAAAAAACGGTAAGAGGTATTATTTTTTAAATATTTTGAAGTAATTTAATCTGATTTTTAACCTTAATATATATAATATTTTACCCTTAACCCTATACTTAGGTTTATTCTATGATACAGGCTTCTTAGATTTATGCTAATAACGGAAATATGTTGATGTAATGTATTTCCTATCTGTTAGGGTGATAGTGAAGTATAGTGCGTTAAGTATATTAAATTACTGCCTGGGAGGTGAGGCTCTTAACGTTAGTAATAGTGATATTAAGGGTGTTCTATAAGTTAAATATGATTCTCTTAGTGTTCTTAGAGGTAGATATTGTTGCTTTGGAAAATATATTAATTAAAATATAAACGTTAATAACTAGATATTCTGTTCTAGGTAATATCTTAATCCTTAAGATAGTTAATCCTTACTATTTAACCCTTAATGATATCTAGCTGCTTAGTTCCTTTATTAGGTAATAATGTCGTCTTGTTTGTTAAGCTCCCTATAAGGAGGCTAAATTATCTGCTTACTTGTAATATATTGTAACCTCTCTAGCTAGTTAACGCTTAGCTTTAATCCTCTTAAAGTTAGTAATAAGGTAGATAGGTCTTAATATTAGGACTTAATTATAAAGGTAGCAGTTTGCGTAAATCTTCTATTTATAACTAAAGATAACTAGGGATTTCTAGATAATATTTACTTATAACCCCTCTATAACTAGCTACTACACTATAATATTGCTTATTAATCATAAGGGTGTACTTTCTAATAATACTAGTTCTCTATGAATATAGTAATGCTTTGTATAAGTTACCCTTTAATAGCTATATAGCCTTAGCGCCCTAATCGCCCTTAGTTTATTGCTGAATAATTCTTAGTTGTATAACTTCTAGAGCCTCTTATTAATCTACTATTACCCCCTAGGTTAGATTTAAGCTGTAAAAATAACCTATTAGATGGCCTTAGAGATATTATTTGAGATTTATAAAGAGTAATATGCTATTATAAATCTTAAATAACTATATTACTTAAAGGGACTAAAGTTTAAAGAGCTAATTATTAAAGGATTAAGCCTGAAATTATCCTATAAGAATAAAAAGTCTCCTTAGCTATATCTACTATTTATTATAGTAATATCTATGCCTGCTAAATCTATTTAGCTATATCTACTATTTACTATCTTAATATCTATGCTTGCTATATGCCTATCTATTAAATTATGCTCTCTAGTTAGTACTTATTGCAGCCTTTAGTAGCTGAGAGGGTCTTTTAGTTGAAGGGATTTATTAGGTTAACCTTTCTCTTCTTCTTCTTTAGAGTTACTATCTCCTTAATATTTATGACCTAGAAGAGCTCCTCTCTCTCTTTAGGGTTTGAGAGGTGTAGATTAACTACTATAAAGTAATTAAATAGGGTGCTATCCTTAGCTAAGAGGGGCTTAACCTGGCTAGTAATGATTTCCTGAGTTATAAGCATTATGGCGTTCTACTAGATAGTGATACTGCTTATAGTATTAACCTCCTTAGCGTCTTCTAGGTGCGCTATAAGCTATTAAGCTACTGTAGAGAAGAGGTAGCCTTTTTTTCTCACCTCCTCCTTAGTGAAATAGTTCTATAGGTGCTATATATAGGGGTAATAGTTATAGCTAGCTCTAATATATATGTAAAGAATTTTAAATGTATAAATAGTTCTTATTATGCCCTTAATTTAGGGATCTAGGGCTGCCTCAGCCTCTATTATGCCTATATATGCGCGTAGGTTCCTGGTCTTAACCTATAGGTTGTAGGTGCCTTAGGTCTATAGGATTGTCTAGTGCACTTTATGCTTCTACTTAAGGCGCTAAAGGCGTCTAATTACTTAATACTAAAGGCTGAAGTTTGGATAATTCTTAAGGATAACGCTATAATAGTATGTATTATGATAATTAACGCTAAATACTGCTAATAAAGATGACGTTACTATGGCCTTTACTTTAGAATTAGGATTATTAAAATTGTTAATTATCTTATTGCGTTCTATCTAATTATAACTTAAACAAACTAATAGGGTCTTAACGCTATAAAGCTTAAGGAGAGCACTTAATACCTTATAGTTACTTAGTTAGATCTTTATTAAGTAGTAGTTATAAACTAGGCCTATTTAAGATTTATAAAACTTATTTTATAAATCTTAAATAGGCTTAGTAAGTAAGGAAAAACTTATATAGTAGTAAGGGGGTTAATAGTATAGAAGAGATACTGCTTGCCTTTTCTTATAAGCTTAAGTATATACTATAAGCATTATACTAACTTTAGCAACTTTAAGATGATATACCTTATAAGAGTAATAGGGTTAGTAGGGCACCTAATTATAGGGTTTATTTAGGTTGTAAAGTAGTAGTATTATAGCTTATTTATAACATCCTTAGAAATAATATTGTTAACCTCTTTTACCCCTCTAGTTGCTAGCGCCTTTAGGTTAGCTTTAGCTTATTATTTGCGTTAGTACTAGGATAACATCTTTAGCTTATTATCTATATTACCTACTAGCTTTTAGCTAGAACTATACTATACTGCTATAAGCCTATCTAGGTAGGCTTATTCGTTCTCTTTTATCTTATAAGCCTAAATGCTTAAGCTAGTACTACTTAAGGACTAAAGCTTTAAAGCTATAGTAATATCTATTATCATATAGGCTAGTTGCTACATAGGGTTTACTAATAAAGTAAAGCATAAGTTAGTACTAACTAGGGATATGTTATATATTACTACTAGGTTAACTTTTAGCTTATTATGTTAGTTAATATTGCTAGATCTCCTAACTATTAGCTTAACGTTCTACTTTACTAGAAGCTAGATGTTGTTATTATACTTATTAATAAGGGCCTTAAGGGCGTAGATATCTGCTAAAGAGATGTGCGCTAGTTTGACCGTCTTAATGTTGTATATAGGCATTAATTTACTAGGGTAGGTAGTAGAACTATTAGGTAGGACTATAAGTGTGAGTATACCTTAATAGATCTAGATTAAGGGTAGAGCGTTCTTTATAGTAGTTGAGGTGAACTTAACGTCTTAGTTATATTTAACTTTATATGCCTGAAAGTTCTTTAGGTTTAGTAAGTAGATAGGGATGCTATTCTCTATTACGAGGTGGTATTCCTTATGTTAAGCCTTCTGTAAGGTAGTAAGCTTGGGTGCTACAGTCTTAGCTACCTACGCTTAGGCCTCTACTGCTTCTAATAAACCTATTAGGCTCTTAAAGGGCATACCTAACTATGTTATAGCCTCTTTATCTTGCGCCTGAAACGCTGAAACGTATTTGTTACTATAGATGATATCTAGTAACTTAGTGTCTATTAATTTAGCTGTCTTATACCTAAAGGTAGAGTCTTATATTAAGCTAAGATAGCCCTTTAGATCTTAGATGCTACTAACTATTAGGGTTGCTATTATAATCTAGAAGAATTACTTAATAATCTTCTTAGTGATAATATAAGCTAATAACTAAGGGTTCTTAATAGTGTAGCCCTTATTAGCGATAAGACTAAAAAACTTAAGTAGGTATAATAGGTTAAACTTTATCTAATCTTCTACCTCCTTATTATCTAAGTTAATACCTTTAGTTTTATCTTCTAGCGTAGATTTTATAATACTTATTCTCAGCTAATAGTTATTAGTAGAGTAAGATATTAGGATTAAGTAGTCTATTAAGCTAAGGTTATTACTTTTTTCCCCTAGCTGTTTTATTAAGGATATAAGATAGTTAGCGTTATTAATAGTATATCTGCTCTAATGCTTAGGTATAGTAGCGTTCATCTAATAAAAAGTATAAACTTAGAAGTATTTAGAAAAGAGTTTATATACAACCTTAAATATCTAATTAAGTATTAATACTAGCATAATAATATAAGATAGAAGGTATTTTACCTTAGTAACACTATAATTAGTTAATTTATACCTCTTAACTATCTTAGCAAGCCTATATATAGAGGTAAGGGTTTTTCTAATTCTATAGTTACTAGTAATAATACTAGCTTAAATAACTTAAGCAGCCTAATCTATTAGCTAATTAGCATCTATAAATATATATTAGTGATTTAAGATTTATAAAAGCAAACTAAAGCTTAAAAGGCAGGCCTATTTAAGATTTATAAAAGTAAGCTAAGTAGGTTTTATAAATCTTAAATAGGCCTATATATATAGACTTACTAACAATCTAATAAGGTTTTAAATAGAAGTCTAGGTTTGCTAATAAGATAGAAAGCTTGTTCTAGGTAGTGCTAAGTAAGGTAATCTTAAACTCCTTAATAATGGCCTCTAAGTTGGTTTTTTATAGTAGGTTACTTCTTATTAGCTTATAGGACTCTGCCTGCTTAGTTACTTCTTCTTACTAGCTAAGGCTGTTGCTAGCGTTATGCTTAGCCTCTATAAACTTAGCTGCATCTTTACTTATAATTATATAGCGAATTATCTTTATACCCTCTCTAGCTGAGACAGCTAAGAGCTTAAGGTCTTTCGCACTAGTACTTAGTAATATAAGTTAAAAACCTTAGACTTACTAGGGGTTTAAGTAGGTAGTAGCCTATTTGAGTAGGGTGTCCTCTTTAGTAGTTATAAGCGTAGTTATCTTTATAGCTAGACCTTTCTCTTTTATATTAAACTTAATCTTTATATTAAGCTAGAATAGAGAGAAGACTTTATGCTGCTTATTTACCTAGATGCTTTATTAAAGCATCTTAATTTAGGCTGCTAAGAGTAATAATAAGTAAATCTTATTATACTAGTGAAGTAGCTTAGCGCTTTAGAATGCCTTAAGGTCTTTATAGAACCTCTTATATACCTCCTCTTTGCTTTTAGGCTTATACTTTTTATTATCTTTTCTTCTTATTATTTCCTCTATTTCTACTAATATTAAAGTAAAGTATTAAGGTTTAGATATTACTTCTTCTCTTTCTTTTAGGGATATAGTTAGATTAAAATATCTAGCTTAAGATATTAAATTTAAGCTAGATATTATCTTCTTCTCTTAGGTAGAGATGTTATAGGTATAATAGTAGTAGATAAATAATAAAAGTATAAAGAATACTCTTATTTAGTCCTTATAAGAGTAATCCTATATAAAGTAGCTAATATCTTTAGGTAGCCTTAATACATTCTTATTACCTTTCTATTTCTTAAAGATATTAGGGAAATAGATTATAATAGACTATATATATATAATGAACATTATATCCTAGTTAATATTATTATGCATATAGGTATACTAATCTATTAGTGAAACTATAGTGTTCTTAAGGCGCTTTAAGATAAAGACTAATAAGTAAGTCTTAGGGGATATAAAGCTTATCTTAAGAGCGCTATTAGTTAACTTTTCTAACTTCTTAACATAATTAAATACTACCTTTACGCTTAGCAAACTAGTAATTTATAGGTTATTATTTTTATAGGAGGTCTTATAGCTATATAAGCCTTTTATAGCTAAGATAATAAATAAGTAGAGGAAGTTTTAAGTAATATAGGCTACTATTTATATTAGTAATAAGGTCTTTAAAGAGATAGTAGTAGTAGCCTATTTAAGATTTATAAAACTAAAGTAGATAAGTTTTATAAATCTTAAATAAGCTATAGATAATATATTACTTATATCTAAGAACTCTATTAACTTATAAGGTTCACTAATACTAAGGTATAGTAAGATAAAGTTAGAATAAGACTTTATAAAAATATCTTTCTCTATAAGTACTCTTATACCTAAGAGTATATACTTAAATAATCTCTTCTTTAAGTTTATACTTACCTTATAGTAAAAAGTAATAAGCTTCTTATGCTTACCCTCTAATAACCTATAAGGTATCTAATTATGTATAATATACTTACTTTTAGTAATAAAATCCTTCTTATAGGTAGCTATATTAAGAGGGAAGCTAAGGTACTAATATTACTTAGTCTAATTAGTAGTATTTAATGCTACCTTTATATCTTCTTTTATCTATTTTAACTTATTAGGAGGCATAAGCGCAAAAAACTAAAGAGGTAAAAAGTAACTCTACTTAGAGATAGTGCTAGCCTTAATATCTAAATAGTTAGGTTTAGCCTTATTAATATTATTAGAAGCTATGCTAAGACTATTAGGGCATATATATAGAGAATTATTAGGAGTTTTATTCTTAGATATAAAGTTATCTTCCTCTTCACTTTTACTATTAATAGGCTTAGCAACCTTATTATTACTTACGTTTATATGCTTTACTTTCTTTTTAGTTTTAGGTTTATTAATAGTAGCTAGCTTTTACTTATACCTACTATAAGTATTAAGAGGTATTATCATATTATACTTATCTTTATATATAGTTAGTATTAAGAAACTTAAGGTATTTAAGATTTATAAAAGTGTAAAAGGGTACTAAGAAGGGGTATTTAAGATTTATAAAAAGAGCTAACTTATTAGGATTATTAATAGGGTTTTATAAATGCTAGTAGGGGGTAGAAGAGGCGCATAAGGTTTTATAAAAGCGTGTGCAATCGCCTATAGTTACAATAGATAGTATATAGATTATTACTAAGGTTAACCTTATTTTACGTTTAGCACCTTATATTAAATACCTAATGCAACCTCATAGTCTATACGCTAATAGTTTATACTTAATAGGCTAGTAGGTTTTATAAATCTTAAATAGGGGAGCAAGTAGCTATAGTAAGATATAGGAAGTAATAAGTATATCCCTTATGAAGTTAAAGCTAAAGATTAATAGAATGAGGGGTAAAGCTAAAGCCCTAAAGTTATTAGTATAAGATATAGTAAGATAGTTATAAGTTATAGATAGAGGTACTTTATAGTAAGTAAATTATCTATTAAGGAGGGAGAATAGTAATACTTATTATATATAACTTAGCTTTATTAATAGTATGCTATTTTTTTTTATATTACATTTATTATTATTAGCCTCTATTTATTTTTTAGTTTATATAATAGTTTAAATAATATTAAAAACTACTAAATAATTTATAAGTAAAGATATCTTATTACAACATATATCTTAGTATTATTTTTAGACTTTATATTAGATAATACTATTATTAGACGTGAAATTATATACTTAGGCGTGTTATATAATATATAAGCATAGCTTATATCTTATTATTAATATTTATATAAAATCTATAATTTAAGCTATATTATTCTAGCTATACTAATAGACTATATCTCCTATTAATACGTTTTATTTAGCTTAATACTAATAGTATTAGTCCTTTTTAGCTTTTCTTTTTAATATTACTAGCTTCCATTCTCACCTAGTAACTACTTAATTATCTTATTAATAATACTTACCTCATGCTAGATTATTAACTTACTTTAAGCTTACCCCCCCCCTATATTAACTATATTTTAACTATAATACTATTAGGCTAATCTATTAATTTAAAAGTCTACTACTAAGCATAATAAAATTCATATTTCAATATATAAGGCAGAGTAGTTATATTATTACTTTAGTCTAACTAATATAATTTATATAAGCTATCTTAGTTTTATTTCTAATATCTATATTATCTACCTCTACTATCTATAGACCTATTTGAGATTTATAAAACTAATAGTTATAGGTTTTATAAATCTTAAATAGGCCTTTAGCTGCATTTTAAGTATTATAATACTATCTACTTTATAAATAGAATTATTAAGTTAGCTATTATAGCTGAGGTTAGGGCTTTAGTAGCAGACTGATATGTAGAAGAATATTAACCTATTAGGAAATTTATAAGTAAGTAGGTTTAGAAACTATCATAATATATACCTCATATAAGGTATCTAACTCTATAACTTAAAGTAGAATAAGCTATAATATTATTATAGTTAGAAGCTATCTTATTCTAATAGAACTAAATAATATATTTATATAAATACTAGTTATTATCTAAATAGTAGTCTAAAGATATAGTTGCTATAAGCTTTAGAAGTTATATTATAACTTAGGTGCTTTAGATAGTGATTTTTTTTTTTTTATCTTCTTTAGCTACAAAGTATATAGTCCATATTAAGGCCTTTTTTTGTAATATTCCCTCTTAGTTAGGGTAAGGTAACTATAGGCTAAGCTAGAGGTTACTAGTTACGTTTCTAGCTGAGGCTATTGCTTAGCTAGATATCTCTTAGCTAGGTGCCCCTTTACTTAAGTAATCCCTTATATATAATTAGGTCTTATACTAAAGTAGTATTCTTAGTATAGGAACTAATAAGCACTTAAGTTACTACTTAATAGTATTAACTAAGTAGTTAATATTATTAGCTATCTATACGTTATAGTAGGCTATAGGTATTAGCTAAGCTATAGTCTTAAGTTCTTCTTATAGGTTTATACTTAGAATAAGGTTGCTACTAAGGTTAATAATAATGCATAAGAGGGATTATTCTTTCTTTACGTTATCTTGCTTAGAAAGACTACTATTCTTAATAAGGTATAGGAAGGTAGTATAATAGGTAAAAAAGTGCTGCTAATACCTCTCCTTAAACATAGCTAGCTAGTTAGAGCTACCCTTAGAGGCCTTTTAAACCCTAGTAGTAATAGCTTCCTATATATTACGCTAGAAGCATTACTAGTTATTATTCTTAAAAGTTAACTATAGTTATAGTTAGGTAAGGCTAAGGTTAGGGTTAGGGGGGAGGTCTTCCTAAGTAAACTTATAGAAATTTTTAAGCGTCCTCTACTTTATTATCTAGTTAGATCTAGATTTTACTACCCTCTAGCTATATATATTAATATAGTATTTTAGTGCTAGGAATATAAAAAGGATAGTATCTTAGTTAACATATACCTACTATTCTTTTAGTTTATTCTTAAAGATTATGCTCTTTAGTATAGCTTTATAGTATTAATAGAGGATGAAGTGTGAGATGAAAGTGAGGATAACCTTAATTTTATCCTTATTACTATTATTCTCTAGTAAGTAAAAGAAGAAGGAGAAAAGGTTATCTAGAGAATCCTTAATATTAAGAAACTTATTCTTATAGACTAATATTATTAGTCTAAGGATATTAAAGTTAGATTTTATATTATAATATAAGTAAAAGGTTCTCTAGTTAATAAGTTCTATAAGGAGGTAACTAAAGCTATAACTTTTGATAATTAGTAGGAAGCTTAAGCCTTTTTTCTACTTTTACTTTAGGTTAGCTAGCATAAGCCTTAAAGCTATAAGGATTTAGGTAGGGCTAAAGAGGATATAGTGAAAATAGGGACTAATAGGGTTAATAAAGGACTATATGAGGATTATTATTATAGCATAGAGGAGGGAGGTAGTTAGAAGTATAGTGTTGCCTTAGTAGTTAATAGTAATAAGATCTATTATATATATATAGAATCTAATAGAGTAATAAATAAATTACTAATATATCTAAGATTAGATATAGAAGAATATAGTGTTGCTAATTCGCTTTAGTTTCCTAGCAGAGGTTTATAGTATTAGTGTTAGTATTAATCCTTAAGGTGTTAGTATTAGTCCTTAAGGTGTTAGTATTAGTTCTTAAGGTGTTAAGGCTTATAAGGCTAGGGCTAGGTTTAGTGTTATGAAGTTGTTATAGGTGATCTAGTTAGTATCCTCAGTAGCGATATATTATGCTAAGGTGCTTATATATTACTACTCTACTTACTATAAAAAATGATGTTTATTGTTTGATTTAACTAATTAATAGAAGAAAGAGTAGGATTTAGTTAGGATATTATTAAACTAGTTATAGGATATGATTAGCTTAGAAGATTTAGAAAGCATCCTAACTATTATGCTATCTGCGTAGCTATTATAGAGTAGAAGGTTATTAGCGTAAGGCTTTAAGCTAGTAGCGTCTAGGACTTCTTTACTAATAGTATAGCTTTAGAAGTAGTAAAGGCTAAAGCTATAGAGCGATAATTTAGGCTCTATAGTAGTGCTAATAGAGTCTTAAAGCAGATTAATGTTATAGTAGTAGTGCTAGCTTCTATTAATTTTGCTACTATATAGTGTGGATTACTTAGGTAGAATAGTAGCTAGTAAGGTAAGCTTAACCTCACTATAGAGAAACCTAAAGGTATTAACTTAGTAATACTTATATATAAGAAGTATTATAGCTTCCTTATCCCTACTTAGAGACTACTTAACTACTAGATTAATAAGCTAGGGATTCTTAATATTAAGTTTATCTACTAAGCTAATAATATTATGTTGCTTTGCTTAGAAGTTATTAAGGTAGGATTTAGCGTTATCTATACCTCTATGCTAGACTTTAGTGTTCTTAGTATTAAGAAGGAAGAAGAAGTTTTTAAGTATTAATATAATAACCTTATTAGAACTATTAGACTCCTTATTATTAGGTATTAATAGTAGCTTAGTTACTATTACTTTAAGGCTTTTATTTAGGCGTTAGAGGTAGGTTAATAAGAGGGTAAACCTATAAGGGGGAAGCATACCTTATATAGATTATTTCTAAGAGAATATAACTTTATTAAGTATGTTGCTATATAAGAGGGCGATATAGCCTATTTATAATTCCTTAAAAGTCTGCTTAATACTTAAGATTATAATCTTATTATAAAATATATAATGCTCTTTATCTCTTAATTAGGTTAAGCTATAGAGGCTACTATAGTACAACCTTATATATTAATAAATACTAAGAAAGAGAATATATACTATCTATCCTTAGATTAATCTAAAATAAGTATGAGGGATCTTATATAGTAATATATTTTTAAGTATATAAGTTTTAAGGTTTATTATTAAGTAGAGAATATAGATATTTCTATTTAGCTTTCTTACTAGCTAGTAGGTTAGTATGTACTTAATAGAGTCTTTAAAGTTTATAATATTTAGGATAATATTAAGGAAGCTATTTATATTAAACTTAATTTAATAGATTTAGGTGTTTGCGTTATAATCTATATCTAATAATACCTCTAGATAAGGTAAGTAGTAAGGTAAACTCTTGCTATAAGTAATAGCTTTAAGGACCTTTACTTTTAGTAGCATATTATAATAAGGAAATTATTTCTACGTATATATTAAGTTGTCCTTCTACTTTATCCTTAGGTATCTAGCATCCCTTATCTACTTAGTATTGCTCTCTATCTTATTTAAGATATTATTTAAGCTGTAAGTATTATTATTCACTAAGTTAAAGTAGTATGCTTTATTATTTAATTAGGTTCTATCTCTTATTATAGAGTAGCTTTAATATAAGATAAGACTAAGTTAGGCGATAGTAATAATCTTTTATATAAGGTAGGATTACTTAGTTATTATCTTATTATTAACCTATATAACTAAAAGCTACCTATTAATATATATTAATAGGTCTTTTAGTTTAGTTATAAGAGTAACTAAGGGCGTTATAATAGAGAGTCTACCCTTACTATTTATGTTACTATCTATCTTATAATCCTTAATAAAGGGGTTAAGGTTAGCATACTTAAGGTT
This sequence comes from Colletotrichum tropicale, assembly GCA_027406125.1. Lineage (NCBI taxonomy): Eukaryota > Fungi > Ascomycota > Sordariomycetes > Glomerellales > Glomerellaceae > Colletotrichum > Colletotrichum tropicale. The sequence goes on from JANVYH010000004.1 coordinate 28,602, forward strand.
AAGGTAGGTCTTATTGCTATTATTAGCCTTATTATCTATATTACTTTAGCTACTTTTAAATAAGTTATTACTATACTAAGCTGTTTTTTTATTAAAACTTTATAAAAGCATCTTCATCTAATTAATTATAGTATTATTATTAATATTAGCATAAGGTATAAGAGAAGCTATCTTAAGAGGTATGCATATTAAATAAGTATTAAGATAATAATACTAAAGTAAGTAAACTAACTTAGTAATCTCTTTAATTACTTTATATTAGAGCTAAAAGCTTATATATTAATTTATATCTATATTTATACTCTTAAATAATATTTTATTATCTTTAACTATATACTTCTATATCTTATCTCTTATAATATTCTATATATAGCTAAAGAGTATTATAGGGAGCTTCTACTTATAATATCTAGCTTTTATTTATTAATTTATAGATAAAGATGCCTTTATAATCCCCTTCTATACCTATACCTTAGCTTTAGCTTTAAGCTATACCTACTTATATCACCCCTTATATATTATTTTATCCCTTTATTAGATTATTATTTAGCTTTTATCTTAGTGTAGAATATTATATTACTATTAGTTTATAAAGGGAGGGGTATAAAGGTGTTGTGTTATATCCTACTATAAGTTATAAGTAGTTAGTGTCTTATATATTTATCTAGGTTTAGTGATTATTAAAGTTATTTATTCTAGCTAATACATCTAGGATGTTTGCTATTTAAGATTTATAAAATTATATATAGGGGAGGTTCTACTATTTATAAATCTTAAATAGGCTTAAATCTCTATATAGATTAATATATTAATAGGGCTAAGAGTATATATTAGTAATAGAAATATATATTCTTAAGTATATTAAGTAATTTAAAGGTTAGAAGTATATTATATGAAGTAATATAGCTACTATCTTAACTTTTTGCTCTATTTTCTAATATTTTAGTCTATCTTCTTATAATTTAGCTTATATTTATAATCTATTAGAGATAGCACTAAAATAGAAGGCTATCTATTTTAATAATATTATATTTAATAGCTAGTAATACCTTAAGAAGGCTTAGTTATTATAGAACTTATAATTAGTATCGCTAAGTAAAGGGCATAAGATTATAATAATAGTTAAGCTACTTCTATAGATAAAGGCTATATTATTAAAAGCTATATATAAGAGTAAGCATTTTTGCTAATTTATTATTATATTTAAATAAAACTTAAACTACTAAATAAAGATAAATAAGTATATAGTTTATATTATGAAGCTAGTAGTATTTTTAGAGAGTTTAAGGTGTAGTTAGGATATTATTTATAAGTAGTTCCCTAGTTAAGTCTTCTTTAGTTTTCTTATATATAATAGTTAGAAGGCTAAGTTTAAAGAATTATTAAGAGGTACTAAAAGAATAGCTTAAAACTTTAATAATATAATAATATAGCTAACTTTACTAATAATTTATCTATAGTAAATAAGTTTATAAACTCTAAAGAGCAATATAATAATATAAACTTAGATAATATAGATATTAGGCCTAATAAAGTTCTAGAAAAAGATAAAATATCTAATAATAGGATAAATAAAGTAGAAGAAGAGGGAGAAACTAAGAGCTAGTTATTACTATAGAGGAAATTACTTAAGCAACTATAGCTAATTTTATAAGCCTTAAGGATACTTAAAGCCTTTAGGATTTAAGTAGAAGAGGAAAATAAGTTAGAAAGATTATCTTAATTTTAAGCTATATTCTAAGATATTATAAAGGAGTTAAAGTAAGGAGATAAGATTAAGGTTATAGAGGATAACTATTATTATATTAGGAAGCTTATATTCTATTAAATATTTAAAGCTATCTCTAAAGATTAATTATATTACTTACTAGCTAAATATAATACTAAAGCTATATCCTTATTAGGTAATATAGTATAGAAAGCTAAAGGATTAGTAGAGAAGCTTAATAAAGCTTAATACTTATAACTAGCTTCTTTTATAAAGTAATAGAAAGGTGTTATTAATAAATTAGTAGGGATAAAAACTACTACTATATAGATATAGATCTATATATAGTAATATAAGCTATAGAAGAGGTAGATAGAGTTAAGAGGTATTTTCTAAGAGAAGGAGCTTAAATTACTTAAGCTATAAAACTTCTTAAAAAGGGAAGGCTTTAGTACTTAATAAGAGAAAGGAGTAGATAGCTACTTAGCTACTTATTTTATAAAGAAGCTTAGCTTAAGAGAAGGAAAGAAGTTTATAGACTTAATTTATAGGTTTATTATATTTAGAATTCTTATTAAAGTTCTTAGTTTAAGCGTTTTAGTGTTTTTACTTAAGAATATTAAGTTATAATATAAATAATTAAAAGGTAGAAGAGACTATAGGATTTTTAAGTTTTAAAAGAGGAAAAAGATAGAGTTAGTTTATTATGCTTTAATAGAAAGATTATTATTTTTATAGGATCTTTATAAAATAATAAAAGAAAGTATTATAGATAAAGTTAGAATTAGGAAGAACTTAAAAGTAATATAAGCTTTATAGTAAATATAAGAGGAAAAAGGAAAGAAAGAAGTATTAAACTTACTATTATTAGTATTTATTAGAGGTATTAAAGAGAGAGATATTATAGAGGTTGAATAAGAGGAGTAAGAAGAAGAAGAAAAAGTAATTGAAATAAGGTAATTAAAAGATAAAGCTTAGGTATAGAGTATATTATTTTGATTGCTTTTAGTGATTAAAAGATAGGGCTTAAGTATAGAGTATATTATTTTAATTATTTTTAGTAATTAAAAGATAGGGCTTAGGTATAGAGTGTATTATTTTAATTACTTTTAGTGATTAAAAGATAGGGCTTAGGTATAGAGTATATTATTTTAATTACTTTTAGTAATTAAAAGATAGGGCTTAAGTATAAAGTATATTATTTTAATTGCTTTTAGTAATTAAAAGATAGGGCTTAGGTATAGAGTGTATTGTTTTGATTGCTTTTAGTGATTGAAAGATAGGGCTTAAGTATAAAGTATATTATTTTGATTGCTTTTAGTGATTAAAAGATAGGGCTTAGGTTAAAGTATATTATTTTATTTACTTTTAATATTTAAATAGTAAATTAATTATATTTTCTTAAATATTAAGCTTTATTAAAATTAGAGTTATTATAATTTATTTATAAAGAGAAATAATATATATTTATTAAAATACCTTATTATATTATAGTTATAAAATATTAAATAATTAATTTTAAGAAAAGAATACTTTATATTAAAATTTAAGTATTAAGTAGTTAATATTTATTATCTTTCTTAAAACCTAACCCTTTATACCTTAAGTGATAAAGTAACTAATATCTTTAGGTAGCTTTAGTGTGTTCTTATTACTTTTCTATTCCTTAAAGATATTAGGGAAATAGATTATAATAGACTATATATATATAATAAACATTATATCCTAGTTAATATTATTATGCGTATAGGTATACTAATCTATTAGTGAAACTATAGTATTCTTAGGGCGCCTTAAGATAAAGACTGATAGGTAAGTCTTAAAGGATATAAAGCTTATCTTAAGAGTGTTATTAGTTAACTTTTCTAGCTTCTTAATATAATTAAATACTATTTTTATGCTTAGTAAACTAGTAATCTATAGGTTATTATTCTTATAGGGGGTCTTATAGCTATATAAGCCTTTTATAGCTAGGATAGTAAATAGGTAGAAGAAGTTTTAAGTAATATGGGCTACTATTTATATTAGTAATAAGGTCTTTAAGGAGATAATAGTAGTAGCTTATTTAAGATTTATAAAACTAAGGTAGGTAGGTTTTATAAATCTTAAATAAGTTATAGATAATATACTACTTATATCTAAGAACTCTATTAACTTATAAGGTTTACTAATATTAAGGTATAATAGGATAAAGTTAGAATAAGACTTTATAAAAGTATCTTTCTCTATAAGTACTCTTATACCTAAGAATATATACTTAAATAGTCTCTTCTTTAAGTTTATACCTACTTTATAGTAAAAGGTAATAAGCTTCTTATGCTTACTTTCTAATAACCTATAAGGTATCTAATTATATATAATATATTTACCTTTAGTGATAAAATCCTTTTTATAGGCAGCTATATTAAGAGGGAAGCTGAGGTATTAATATTACTTAGTCTGATTAGTAGTATTTAATACTACTTTTATATCTTCTTTTATCTATTTTAACTTATTAGGAGGTATAAGCATAAAAGACTAAGAGGGTAAAGGGTAACTCTACTTAGGGATAGTGCTAGCCTTAATATTTAGATAGTTAGGTTTAGCCTTATTAGCGCTATTAGGAGCTATACTAGGACTATTAAGGTATATATATAGAGAATTATTAGGAGTCTTATCCTTAGATATAAGGTTATCTTCCTCTTTACCTTTACTATTAATAGGCTTAGTAACCTTATTATTACTTATATTTATATACTTTACTTTCTTTTTAGCTTTAAGTTTATTAGTAGTAGCTAGCTTTTACTTATACTTACTATAGGTATTAAGGGGTATTATTACGTTATACTTATCTTTATATATAGTTAGTATTAAGAAACTTAAAGTATTTAAGATTTATAAAAGCATAAAGGAGTACTAAGAAGGAGTATTTAAGATTTATAAAAAGAGCTAACTTATTAGGATTATTAATAAGGTTTTATAAATACTAATAGGAGGTAGAGAGGGTATATAAGGTTTTATAAAAGCATATATAATTACCTATAGTTATAATAAATAGTATATAGATTATTATTAAGGTTAACTTTATTTTATGTTTAGTACTTTATATTAAATACTTAATGTAACTTTATAGTTTATATATTAATAGTTTATACTTAATAGGCTAATAGGTTTTATAAATCTTAAATAGGGGAGTAAGTAGCTATAATAAGGCATGAGGAGTAGTAGGTATATCCCTTATAAGGTTGAGGCTAAAGATTAGCAGAATAAGAGGTAAGGCTAAAGCTTTAAAGTTATTAGTATAAGATATAATAAGATAGTTATAAGTTATAGATAAGAGTGCTCTATAGTAGGTAGATTATCTATTAAGGAGGGAGAATAGTAGTGCTTATTATATATAACTTAGCTTTATTAATAGTATGCTGTTTTTTTTTATATTATATTTATTATTATTAGCTTCTATTTATTTTTTAGCTTATATAATAGTTTTAATAATATTAAAATTACTAAATAATTTATAAGTAAAAATACCTTATTACGATATATATCTTAATATTATTTTTAGACTTTATATTAGATAATACTGTTATTAAATATGAAATTATATACTTAAGCGTATTATATAATATATAGGTATAGCTTATATCTTATTATTAATATTTATATAAAGTTTATAATTTAGGCTATATCGTTCTAACTATACTAATAGACTATATCTCTTATTAATACGTTTTATTTAGCTTAATACTAATAGTATTAATCCTTCTTAGTTTTTCTTTTTAATATTATTAGCTTCTATCCTTACTTAGTAACTACTTAATTATCCTATTAGTAATACTTACCTTATATTAAATTATTAACCTACTTTAAGCTTACTCCCCCCCCTTATATTAACTATATTTTAACTATAGCACTATTAGGCTAATCTATTAATTTAAAAGTTTACTACTAAGTATAATAAAATTTATATTTTAATATATAAGGTAGAGTAGTTATATTATTACTTTAGTCTAACTAATATAATTTACATAAGCTATTTTAGTTTTATTTCTAATATTTATATTATCTACTTTTACTATTTATAGACTTATTTAAGATTTATAAAACTAATAGTTATAGGTTTTATAAATCTTAAATAAGCTTTTAGCTATATTTTAAGTATTATAATACTATCTGCTTTATAAATAGAATTATTAAGTTAGCTATTATAGTTGAGGTTAGGGCTTTAGTAGTAGACTAATACATAGAAAAATATTAACCTATTAAGAAATTTATAAGTAGGTAGGTTTAGAAACTATCATAATATATACCTTATATAGGGCATCTAACTTTATAACTTAAAGTAAAATAAGCTATAATATTATTATAGTTAGAAGCTATTTTATTCTAATAAAACTAAATAGTATATTTATATAAATATTAGTTATTATCTAAATAGCAATCTAGAGATATAGTTACTATAGGCTTTAGAGGTTATATTATAACTTAAGTACTTTAGATAGTGATTTTTTTTTTCTTATCTTCTTTAGCTATAAAGTATATAGTCTATATTAAGGCTTTTTTTTATAATATTCCCCCTTAGCTAAGGTAGGGTAACTATAGGCTAAGCTAGAGGTTATTAGTTATATTTCTAGCTGAGGCTATTATTTAGCTAAGTATCCCTTAGCTAGGCGCCCCTTTACTTAGGTAATCTTTTATATATAATTAGGTCTTATATTAAAGTAGTATTCTTAGTATAAGAACTAATAGGTATTTAGGTTACTACTTAGCAGTATTAACTAAGTAGTTAATATTATTAGCTATCTATATATTATAATAAGCTATAAGTATTAGCTAAGCTATAGTCTTAGGTTTTTCTTATAGGTTTATACTTAGAATGAGGTTACTACTAAGGTTAATAATAGTATATAAGAGGGATTATTCTTTCTTTATGTTGCTTTGCTTAGAAAGACTGTTATTCTTAGTAAAGTATAGGAAAGTAGTATAGTAGGTGAAGAAGTGCTGCTAATACCTCTCTTTAAATATAGCTAGCTAGTTAGAGCTACTTTTAAGAGCTTTTTAGACCTTAGTAGTAATAGCTTCTTATGCGCTATATTAGAAGTATTACTAGTTATTATTCTTAAAAGTTAACTATAGTTATAGTTAGGTAGGGCTAAAGTTAGGGTTAAAGAGGAGGTCTTCTTAAGTGAACTTATAGAAATTTTTAAGTATCTTCTACTTTATTATTTAGTTAGATTTAGATTTTACTACTTTTTAGCTATATATATTAATATAGTGTTTTAGCGTTAAGAATATAAAAAGGATAGTATCTTAGTTAATATATACTTATTATTCCTTTAGTTTATTCTTAAAGATTATACTTTCTAGTGTAGCTTTATAGTACTAATAGAGGATAAGGTATAAGATAAAAATAAGGATAACCTTAATCTTATCCTTATTGCTATTATTCTTTAGTAAGTAAAAGAAGAGAGAGAAGAAGCTCTCTAGAGAATCCTTAATATTAAGAAACTTATTCTTATAGACTAATATTATTAGTCTAAGGATGCTGAAGTTAGATTTTATGCTGTAATATAGGTAAAAGGTTCTTTAGTTAATAAGTTTTATAGAGAGGTAACTAAAGCTATAACTTTTAATAATTAGTAGGAAGCTTAAGCCTTTTTTCTACTCTTACTTTAAGTTAGCTAGTATAAGCCTTAAGGCTATAAGGATCTAAGTAGAGCTAAAGAAGATATAGTAAAAATAGGGACTAATAGGGTTAATAAAGGACTATATAAGGATTATTATTATAGTATAGAAGAGGAAGGTAGTTAGAGGTATAGTATTGCCTTAGTAGTTAATAGTAATAAGATCTATTATATATATATAGAATCTAATAGAGCAATAAATAAATCGCTAATATATTTAAGACTAGATATAGAAGAATATAGTATTACTAATCTACTTTAGTTTCTTAGTAGGGGTTTATAGTATTAGTGTTAGTATTAGTCCTTAAGGTGTTAGTGTTAATCCTTAAGGTGTTAGTATTAGTCCTTAGGGTATTAAGGCTTATAAGGCTAAGGCTAGGTTTAGTATTATAAAGTTATTATAAGTAATCTAGTTAATATCTTTAGTAGTAACGCATTATGCTAAGGTACTTATGTATTACTATTCTGCTTACTATGAAAAGTAATGTTTATTATTTAATTTAACTAATTAGTAGAAGAAAGAGTAGGATTTAGTTAGGATATTATTAAACTAGTTATAAGATATAATTAGCTTAGAAGATTTAGAAAGCATCCTAATTATTACGCTATTTATATAGCTACTATAGAGTAGAAGGTTATTAGCATAAAGCTTTAAGCTAGTAGTATCTAAGACCTCTTTACTAATAGTATAGCTCTAGAAGTAGTAGAGGCTAAGGCTATAGAGCGATAATCTAGGCTTTATAGTAGCGCTAATAGAGTCTTAAAGCAGATTAATATTATAGTAGTAATGCTAGCCTCTACTAATTTTACTGCTATATAGTATAGACTACTTAGGTAGGATAGTAGCTAGTAAGGTAAGCTTAACCTTGCTATAGAGAAACCTAAGGGTATTAACCTAGTAATACTTATATATAAGAAGTATTATAGCTTCCTTATCTCTACCTAGAGACCACTTAACTATTAGATTAATAAGCTAGAGATTCTTAATATTAGGTTTATCTATTAGGCTGATAATATTGCGTTGCTTTACCTAGAAGTTATTAAGGTAGGATTTAGCGTTATTTACGCCTCTATACTAGACTTTAGTATTCTTAATATTAAGAAGGAAGAAGAAGTCCTTAAGTATTAATATAGTAACTTTATTAGAACTACTAAACTCCTTATTATTAAGTACTAGTAGTAGCTTAGTTATTATTACTTTAAAGCTTTTACTTAAGCGCTAGAGGTAGGTTAATAGGAGGGTAAACTTATAAAGAAGAAGCATACCTTATATAGATTATTTCTAGGAGAATATAACCTTATTAAGTATATCGCTATATAAGAGGGCGATATAGCTTATCTATAATTCCTTAAAAGTCTGCTTAATACTTAGGATTATAATCTTATTATAAAATATATAATACTCCTTATCTTTTAGTTAGGTTAGGCTATAGAGGCTGCTATAGTATAACCTTATGCACTAATAAATACTGAGAAAGAGAATATATACTATTTATCTTTAGATTAATTTGAAATAAGTGTGAGGGATCTTATATAGTAGTATATTTTTAAGTGTATAAGTTTTAAGGTTTATTATTAAGTAGAGAATATAGATATTTCTATTTAGCTTTCTCGCTAGCTAATAGGTTAATATATACTTAATAGAGTTCTTAAAGTTTATAATATCTAGGATAATATTAAGGAAGCTATCTATATTAAACTTAACTTAATAGATTTAAGTGTTTATATTATAATCTATATCTAATAATACCTTTAGATAGAGTAAGTAATAAGGTAAACTCTTACTATAAGTAATAGCTTTAAAGACCTTTACTTTTAGTAGCATATTATAATAAGGAAATTATTTCTATATATATATTAAGTTATCCTTCTACTCTATCCTTAGGTGTCTAGTATCCCTTATCTACTTAGTATTACTCTCTATCTTACTTAGGATACTATTTAAGCTATAAGTATTATTATTCACTAAGTTAAAATAGTATATTTTATTATTTAATTAGGTTTTATCTCTTACTATAGAGTAGCTTTAATATAAGATAAAACTAAGTTAGGTGATAATAATAATCCTTTATATAAAGTAGGATTATTTAGTTATTATTTTATTATTAACCTATATAGCTAAGAGCTGCTTATTAATATATATTAGTAGGTCTTTTAGTTTAGTTATAAGAGTAACTAAGAGTGCTATAATAGAAAATCTACTCTTACTATTTATATTACTATCTATCTTATAATCCTCAGTAAAGAGGTTAAGGTTAGTATACTTAAGGTTAAGGTAGGTCTTATTATTATTATTAGCTTTATTATCTATATTATTTTAGCTACTTTTAAATAAGTTATTACTATATTAAGCTGTTTCTTTATTAAAACTTTATAAAAGCGTCCTTATTTAATTAATTATAGCATTATTATTAATATTAGCATGAGGTATAAGAGAAGCTATCTTAGGAGGTATATATATTAAATAAGTATTAAGATAATAGTACTAAAGTAGGTAAGCTAACTTAGTAATCTCTTTAATTACTTTATATTAAAGCTAAAGGCTTATATATTAATTTATATCTATATATATACTTTTAAATAATATTTTATTATTTTTAACTATATATTTCTATATCTTATCTTTTATAGCGTTTTATATATAGCTAAAGAGTATTATAAAGAGCTTTTACTTATAATATCTAGCTTTTATTTATTAATTTATAGATAAAAATGCTTTTATAATCCCCTTCTATACTTATACCTTAGCTTTAGCCTTAAGCTATACTTACTTATATCACCCTTTATATATTATTTTATCTCTTTATTAGATTATTATTTAGCTTTTATCTTAGTATAAAATATTATATTACTATTAGTTTATAAAGAGAGAGGTATAAAGGTGTTATATTATATCCTACTATGAGTTATAAGTAGTTAGTATCTTATATATTTATCTAGGTTTAATAATTATTAAAGTTATTTATTCTAGTTAATATATCTAGGATATTTACTATTTAAGATTTATAAAATTATATATAGAGGGGGTTCTACTATTTATAAATCTTAAATAAGCTTAAATCTCTATATAGATTAGTATATTAATAAAGCTAAAAGTATATATTAGTAATAGAAATATATATCTTTAAGTATATTAAGTAATTTAAAGGTTATAAGTATATTATATAAAGTAGTATAGCTACTATTTTATCCTTTTGCTCTATTTTTTAATACTTTAGTTTATCTTCTTATAATTTAGCTTATATTTATAATCTATTAAAGATAATATTAAAATAGAAAGCTATCTATTTTAATAATATTATATTTAATAGCTAGTAACACCTTAAAAAGGCTTAGTTATTATAGAACTTATAATTAGTATTACTAAGCAAGAGGTATAAGATTATAATAATAATTAAGCTACCTCTATAGATAAAAGCTATATTATTAAAAGCTATATATAAAAGTAAGTATTTTCACTAATTTATTATTATATTTAAATAAAACCTAAACTACTAAATAAAGATAAATAAGTATATAGTTTATATTATAAAGCTAGTAGTATTCTTAGAGAGTTTAAAGTATAGTTAAGATATTATTTATAAGTAGTTCTTTAGTTAGGTCTTTTTTAGTTTTCTTATATATAATAGTTAGAAAGCTAAGTCTAAAGAATTATTAAGAGATACTAAAAAAATAGCTTAAAACTTTAATAATATAATAATATAGCTAACTCTACTAATAATTTATCTATAATAGATAAGTCTATAAACTTTAGAGAGTAATATAATAATATAAACTTAAATAATATAGATATTAAGTTTAATAAAGTTTTAGAAAAAGATAAAACATCTAATAATAGGATAAGTAAGGTAGAAGAGGAGAGAGAAATTAAGAGCTAGTTATTACTATAGAGGAAATTACTTAAGTAACTATAGCTAACTTTATAAGCTTTAAGGATACTTAAAGCCCTTAGGATTTAAGTAGAAGAGGAGGATAAGTTAAGAAGATTATTTTAGTTTTAAGCTATATTCTAAGATATTATAAAGGAGTTAGAGTAAAGAGATAAGATTAAGGTTATAGAGGATAACTATTATTATATTAAGAAGCTTATATTCTATTAAATATTTAAAGCTACCTCTAAAAATTAATTATATTACTTACTAGCTAAATATAGTATTAAAATTATATCCTCACTAAGTAATATAATATAGAAAGCTAAAAAATTAGTAGAGAAGCTTAATAAAGCTTAATACTTATAACTAGCTTCTTTTATAAAGTAATAGAAAGGTATTATTAATAAATTAATAAGAATAAAGATTACTACTATATAGATATAGATCTATATATAGTAATATAAGCTATAGAAGAGGTAGATAGAATTAAGAGGTATTTTCTAAAAGAAAAGGCTTAAATTACTTAAGCTATAAGACTTCTTAAAAAGGGAAAGCTTTAGTACTTAATAAGAGAAAAGAGTAGATAGCTACTTAGCTATTTATTTTATAAAAGAGTTTAGCTTAAGAGAGAAAAAGAAGTTTATAAATTTAATTTATAGGTTTACTATACTTAGAATTCTTATTAAAGTTCTTAGTTTAAGCGTTCTAATATTTTTATTTAAGAATATTAAGTTATAATATAAATAATTAAAAAGTAGAAGGGATTATAAGACTTTTAGGTCTTAAAAGAGAAAAAAGATAAAGTTAGTTTATTATGCTTTAGTAGAAAGATTATTATTTTTATAAGATCTTTATAAAATAGTAAAAAAAAGTATTATAGATAAAGTTAGAGTTAAGAAAAACCTAAAAGTAATATAAGTTTTATAATAAATATAAGAGGGAAAAAGAAAGAAAGAGGTATTAGACTTATTATTATTAGTATTTATTAGAGATATTAAGGAGAGAGATATTATAGAGGTTAAATAAGAGGAGTAAGAAGAAGAAGAAAAAGTAATTAAAATAAGGTAATTAAAAAATAAAGCTTAGGTATAAAGTATATTATTTTAATTACTTTTAGTAATTAAAAGATAAAGCTTAAGTATAAAGTATATTATTTTAATCGCTTTTAGTAATTAAAAAATAAGGTTTAAGTATAAAGTATATTATTTCAATTGCTTTTAGTAATTAAAAGATAAAGCTTAAGTATAAAGTATATTATTTTAATCGCTTTTAGTAATTAAAAGATAAAGCTTAGGTATAAAGTATATTATTTTAATTGCTTTTAGTAATTAAAAGATAAGGCTTAGGTTAAAGTATATTATTTTATTTACTTTTAATATTCAAATAGTAAATTAATTATGTTTTCTTAAATATTAAGCTTTATTAAAATTAGAGTTATTATAATTTATTTATAAAGAGAAATAATATATATTTATTAAAATACCTTATTATATTATAGTTATAAAATATTAAATAATTAATTTTAAGAAAAGAATACTTTATATTAAAATTTAAGTATTAAGTTGTTAATATTTATTATCTTTCTTAAAACCTAACCCTTTATACCTTAAGTGATAAAACCTTTAGAGAAAAGACTTAATATTATAACTTATAAATAAAGATAACAGCTAAATAACTTATTTAAGTATTAAGTAGCGAAAATAAAATATTTATACTATAAGACTATAAGAATAATAAAGACCTACTTAATATAAAAAAACTATAATATAAGTTATATAATAATAAAATAAAAGATTAAATCTATATACTAAGAATATAGAAGCTATACTTAATAAAAATAAACCCTATTAAGAAAAGAAATAGTAATAAGAGTAATAATACTACTTAAGACTTATATATAAGATAACCTAAGCCTAGCTTAAAGTTAAACTTCTATAGCTCTTTAGTAATTAACTTAATATTTATCCTTAAGATACTCTTAGCTTACCTTCACTATAAAATTACTTATTAAAAGCTTAAGACTAATCACCTTAATCTCTAAAGACCTAATCTACTATCAGCCTACAACCTATAACCTAGACTACAACCCTAATATACTATTACTGCATATCAATCCCCAACTTCTATTAGCAGACCCTACTATCAGAAAGCTGACCGTAACAAATAAGTAAGAACGTGCTATATGTCACTATTTTATTGAAAGGTTCGCAGACTTGATCTACTATAGATGTTATCCCACTACTATAAAGTAGCAGCTAGGCAGTCACGTTCTAATTTAGCAACCAGAAGGTATCAAACTTATTAAGGGCGGCAAGAATATTTGCACTCTTAATGACTACTCGACTAGAGTTATGAACCTAGCATAAGGGAGTGCCACCTTCCTTGTATGACTACATGAGAAATGTCGAAGTCTCTTGACATAACGTCAGAGGCGAGCAAGCCGGTCCTGAATCTGGCCTGTGTTCCACGCGTTCAAACACGGAGTGGTTGCATTATTCGATGAAATGTATCGCCGACCGATACTGAACCAAGATCCACATTGTCTAGTATGGCACTAGCATCAAGGGTGAGAATGCCACGCCCATCAGCAAGGTACTTGACGATTGATCTACATGCGACTTCTATTGCGATGACATTGATGCCGTGATCAAAGGCCATATAGATTACAGGGTGGATGTGATAGCGTATACTTCTTGGTACCCGACGTTATAGTAACATGGCAATATCAAGCATACTGCACAACCCAAATGCCAAAATTTTGATCGCCATTTTCATGACGTGTTCCTGCTTCTGAATGTTGGCCTAAATCCGTGTGCTGTAATACGCGTGCTATCTTTCTCTTCTTGCAATCAAGTCTTTCTGGACGATCATTTCTATGTTCCCAACCGCCATAGCATGTCTCCCTAGATACTAATGCCACAGATCGGGGGCTCCAGCATCCTTGACATCTCCAGTAGAAGCAATTCAAAGGCCATATCTTTAACCTTCCAGCCAATGCGACTAGAGTTACCAAACGGGCGCCACTCGTATCCAGGATGATCAATTAGTTGGAGACCAATTTCAAGCCACCCAAACAAAATATTTACTGCTCGATCGATAATTCTCTTCCTCAGCCAGGTTATTATGGGAATTCCGCTTGAACTCAATCTATGTGATAATCAACAGGCTATCTGCACGTCACCTCGATCAGAACAGCAAAGTGCGAACCTTGCCCAATCATAAGAATCTGGATTAACCTTTTCAGAGACCTCAAGTTGATAGCCCCCTTCGGCTTGGTCCCTGTGCTTCAAACCCCACACTTTTCACTCAACCACCGCGCAAACTTCACAGAGTTCCTATCAACGAGCCTCCATTGCACATCACCAAGCCAGATGCAAATTGTCATGGCAAGGCCGAAGCCGATACCCCATGATAGCCCCTGGCTGTGTCCAGCGGCGAGTAAGCTCAACTTCACACCCCAAGCCATGAAGCTGCTGCTCACAGTCCAGTGGACCAAGTACAGACCATAACTGATCTCCCCCAAGTACAAGATCCATCGGGCATTCAGGCCGCGTCGCGGGATAGACAACCCTTCGAGTGAGGCTACCAGCCCAATGGCTGATATTGTTGCGAAGAAACGTGTTGGATCGTAGCCGCCGGTCGGCACCCACTTAAACCATGAGTATCCCGCAGCGGAGTAACCATCGCCTAGCATGGGCCAGCCGCCTAAGAACAGCGAAAGAAAAAAGAGCGACCAGCAGATGAAAGCGGTGGTCCAACGCGCCGGTCCCGTTAGTTCCGGAAGTTTCTGTCGCACATGGCGAAAGTCGGCGAGCAGCATTCCTGCAAGGAACAAGGTATGTTGCCAAAATCCCAGATTGAATAGAAATGCAAGTAGCGTGGTAAGCAGCGGCAGGCGTACTCGAGACGACGTCCGGGCGAATGCCATGCAGCACAGAAACACGAGCAGAGAGCCTTGGTATTCAGCCGAAAGCGTCCACGCCTGGGGTAGTATGGTGTTGGTAGTGCTTTGTGTGACAATAATGACCATTGTGCGCCAGATGAACACCGCTTGCCCCCAAACACTGCCAGGAATTGGCGGGATGAGACCATTTCCGTTGTACAAGCCCTGAAGCTGAATCATAATAACCACCATAATTAGGACTGGGACGACAGGGAGAAAAAGTCGAATCGGTCGGCGGAATATGCTAGATGGTAGAGAGCCTATGGCTGCTTCACTCTGGCCATGATGCGATTTCTTCAGTGGCCCATACGTGAGGGCAAACCCGCTGATGACAAAAAAGACGGAGACGCTGAAATACCCGCCATAGATGAGTCGGATAAATGGAAGTTGAATTGGGTGGCGATATTCTTCAGCTTCTCCCCAGCCGTGATACATGAAAGAGTACTACAAAAGATCTTGTTAGTGACTGAGAGATCTTAAGATTCCAATTTGGAACTCCGAGCAACGGCCATGTGCCTCGAGTGCCACTCACATCATTGGTGTTATGATAGATAACAACAAACAGCGCCGCTAATCCGCGAAGCCCATTGAGATATGAGGTGTCGTTAGCCGGCGGAATTACTGAGCCTTCATCCTCATGGCCCAAAACGCGTGCAACGAATGATGGGAGAACCGCCCAGAATATTTGAAGTGCGTCTTTGGGTCTCCATCCAGAGCAGTAGCGTTGCTTGTGGTGGCGTTGCTTGATCTCGTTTATTGGCAAGTCGGTGGAGGAATTTGTCTCCCCATCTTCGAGCAAAATGTACGAGTCACCGGACTGGCTTGACGAGAACCATCCGCGAATAGTTTCTAGTGAAGTCTTGTACATTGTTCGGTCGGCAAGCCGAGGCAAGAAAGCTGTGAGTGGTCGATTGCTGCTTGATGGTGCGAATCGTCGCCAGTTCTCTGTGGAAGTATTTTTCTCGTCAATGGCCTGCTTTCAAATCTGTTTGTCGCAAAGGTCGCGCGGCCCGCCTAGGCGATGTTCTCTGATGCAGCTGCGCTGCGGTTCCAAAAAGGGCGAGATGAATAGAGCAAGCCGGAGCCTGGGAAATCGTTCGGGATCCCGCCGACCTTGCCGGTACTTATTATCCATGGATCGGTCCGAGAAGAAATCCATCGGACACTATTTCTTCCATTCAATCATACCAAATTGTCTTGATCGCGGAGGATAGGTCCACGCGAATGTCTCAGCCGCTTTCGTCGGTCGCCATCGCCGAATTAGGCAACGCTGCTAACGATGTCCACCGAAGACGGCGATAGAATCCTAACATGATGTCACTAATTCTATATTCATCACTTATTATAGATCGGAAACATCCGAAAACAGTAAGATCAATACTTTGCGTACAATGCTTCTGCGTTGGGTGATCCGGTCTAAAGCGGGGACATTCCAGCACCGCTCATCGGCGGAAAACGGTCAGGAAGCCATAAATCCTGCACCCCTAAGAACGATGATTTGCCCGTAGTTTGCAGGTAGACAAGCTGAGGGCGGTAAATGCGATATCACTACATTATACTGTTATTTCTTTTGCTCATTACGCCATTGGACTTCCCAGCCCTGCATTTCAAACTGACTTTATTGGCGTGTTGAAATACTGAATTCGGACTACGAGCTTCCCAGAGACACGGTCAGGCAAAGACCCAAGGATCTGACCAAACGACTACCATCTTATCAGATCCTGGACCGTGACAGGCAGCCCCGACTTCATCGAGTGATTTGCCCCAACGCCGACAAGGACAGCATTTCCGCCGTCGCGGATATAAGCAGCGCGCTTGAATTCGTCCCCTTGATTCCCGATCAGCACATCCTGCAGCAAGACAGGGTCGCCGCCTCCATGGCCACCGTCACGCTTCTCAACATCAACCACGTACGGCTTCTCGAACAGAGGATACACAACAATCTTGGTCTGCTCCACACCCCCTTGAATGTAGTTCTTCTCCAAGTCTCCCAGGCCCTTTTCCGTCACAGGCTCCCCTCCGGCTGAATAGCCACTCTCGACTACATTAATCTCAATACGGCCTTGGCTACCGTTGAAAACGCAGCGATAACCCTCCCATGGAGCGTAGGCGTACGTGTTGTATGTCATGACCGCGCGATTCTTGTACTTGATGATCATTGAGAGATTGTCCTCAATAGTGATGCCGTCCGCAAAGCAGTTGCGATCCCGGATGTATCCATCCTCATGTTCGGCCTCCAGGTAGAGCTTCTTCAGCTGTGCGTTTTCGTCGATGTGAATGGCGAACGGGTCATTCTTGGCTTGCTCATTATTGAGGTACCGTTCCTCGAGGTTTGTAACACCTCGTCGCTGAGCGTTCTCCTTGCCGTAGAAGCGCAGACCACCGATACAGTAGACGAGTTCGGGCTCAGTGTTGAGCCAAAAGTGAACCAAGTCAAAATGGTGAATGGACTTGTGCATCTGAATGCCTCCACTGGTTTCTTTATTGCGATGCCAACGTCGCATGAAGTCTGATCCATGGGCACAATCCAGTATCCAGTCCATGTGAACTGTAGCGATCTCTCCTATGACACCCGACTGGATCAATTCGCGAACCTTGGTGTGGTGTGGGGCGTAGCGATAGTTGAAAAGAACCCTGATCTGCTTTCCGGTCCTTTTCTCGGCATCAATCATGAGTTGGAGTTTGTCTTCGTCGATTGTCATCGGCTTTTCCGTGATTGCATCGCAGCCGAGCTCCATGGCCCTGATACAGTATACGTGATGGTAAAGGTCGATAGTAGTGACAATCACCACGTCCGGCTTCTGCTCAGTAATCATCTTGTCGAAATCTTCGGCTTTATATGTAGGCAGCTTCTCACCGCCAAGCTCGATGATTCGTTCATTGGCAGCTTTGAGCCTGGTTTGATTTGTGTCGCACAGTCCAACGAGTGTCGCAACATCGGCGAAGTCTTGAAGAATGCTCCCATAGTAGAATGCCGAACGTATGCCCATGCCCACAATCGCGTAACGCTTGACCTGTTTGGGAGCCATGGCAAAGAGTGGCTGATAGAATGATATTTGACCAATTTCGGTTCGGGGAGGCAGAATGATGTGTGTTGATGAGTTTTTGGGATTGCCGACGGAGGTCCGACACATAAAGGTCTTTAATACCTGACGGCAAGACACCAGACATACCTCAATCCAGTCCCGTGGTTATTTGATACATCATCAAACGCATACCATTTTGGGGTCGGCATTTCAGGTAAACTCCTCAACTCGCATGCCCAGAAGCCGCCATCCAGGCAAATGATTCAGCAACGATATTGGTGAGTTTCATAACCAACTCAATGATTTTGCAGATCTGTGGCCCGGCATTGGCATATGGTCATCTTGAAGGTAACGTAAGAGCGGAAACTTCCGGATTGGGGTCGGAACGGTATATAGATGTGCCCAGAATGAACACGCCATTGGATGCAGTCGCACTCGTCGGCGTAACGGCATAACGCCGAATTGCGGGGTTTCGGAGGCGGGGTGGACGCCCGTGCATCACGTCACAAGCCTCCGGTGGTGCCGGGTAAATTGCTTCTCTCCCCTCCGATGTGCGCCCATTGCTGTCTGTAAACATGCGCATATCGCATGCAATTCACCAACATGCAAATCCAAAAGATTCAACTGTCGCCGCCCAGTCTCGAGGAGCTGGCTGAGAGGCTCCGATCTCCACTGGCGGCCAACTTTCACTTTTCGTCCGTCACAGTTGAAGCTTGCCCGGACCTTCGCGAAGCTCCATTTCACCTAGCTACGCGGGGCTTGTCTGGGGATGAAAGGGTGGCCGATATTGGCGGGCAGCCTAATCTGTTTCCTCGCCCACAGCTGGACAGCTTTTGGGCTATGGATGAACTCGCTGTAGCAATGGATATGAACAGTGCCAGTGGCAGTGGCAGCTTGATCGGCGCTGGCGCTGGCCCGTTTCACATAATTGGTCAGAATAGCGAGCTTGCTCCCAATCTCAGCTGGGAAGATGGGTTACAAACAATCAACAACCAGACCCGAATCATCAAAATTATGAAGACCACAGGCGGCGTCGGCGTTGAGAAGAGCTCTTCTTTGGACTGTGGATTGATGGCAAACCTTTTCGGCTGCTCGGGCGAACCTGGGCCTGTTCTTAGGGTTGTTGCCCGAGGTCGAAAGGGTGTCGAGAAGAGCTTCACCGAATGCATTCGCAAAGCACTGTACTCTGCATATGGCGACGGCCATGCCGTGAGTTTGGGGGGAGCATTCGTGGTCAAGTCTGGGAAGGCGGTTTATCA
This sequence comes from Colletotrichum tropicale, assembly GCA_027406125.1. NCBI lineage: Eukaryota > Fungi > Ascomycota > Sordariomycetes > Glomerellales > Glomerellaceae > Colletotrichum > Colletotrichum tropicale. The sequence continues at coordinate 48,073 of JANVYH010000004.1, forward strand.
CATCATGCCCGACTTCCCTCCAGAACGCGATCTTCCTTTCAGAGACCGTGGCCAAGTCGACGCGTGGCTCACTTGGCATGAATTCCAGGCTCCGATGGTGTGCTTGTCAGTTCTTCACTCTGCAGATCCCGCCAAACTGGGTCTACGAATGGAGCATACACATTGTTTCTCATCGGAAGGGAATGCTGGAGGTCACTATCACTACGAAGCGGATGACTCCGCAGAGGACGTTGAATATGAGGGCTACTTCAACACAGCCAAAGTAATCTACAGGATAGACAATCCGGCGGCCGCTTAATCATTGTACCTATCGTCGGTCCGGAAGCGGACGGCTCGGTAGCTTAGAATCGGAAATATACCCCTGCACTGCAGGAGACTTTAGATGAACTGACAATTTTAAGCTTCGCCCATCGGTTCCCAACATCCTGGTTAGAAGCTACCTACCTACCTTAACCAGCTTATAACTGCAGGCTGAAGACGAAGTAGCTTATCAACTAACCACTTGACCCAAGTTGTCAAACATCGGAGCCATTGCCATACCCATTTGGGTGTTTGTCCCATGTCTTCGAAAACCTAGTGTAATGTTTCTAAGAGTCGCCGGCGTGAGGGAGGATCAGAGTCAATCTCATCACACACCAACGCATCGAACCCCTTGGCAAATGCGAATCGCAGCCGAGGCATTATCCAGGGTACTGGTATTCTCGCAGTAACGGACCACGCCTGACTTAAATGCAACATCGATTAACGATTGTTGATTAACTCTGTCAAGGGTTGGGCCGTACTAACCGATGCCCTTGCAGCCCCCGCGCTGCTCTTTGGTCACGGGATGTGGGAACGGCGCGCGGTGAGGCCGTCAAAAAAAAAGGAAGCACAGAAAGCCTTGCTGGAGGCTCGTGGTGAAGCTACTGACTCGTTACTAAGCTTCAATTAGGTCCTTGTCCGCTTCATTTCGCTGGGCCTCCTTTTAGGCCCACTCTCGGGTCGGAATGTGGGGGACGAGATCCCGAGTAGGAAACAGAGCTTTCGATCCCGCGCGGCTCCAAGTAAAGCTTCTTAACAGTAAGCTCTTAGGGGTGGAGTGATGGGTCATCCCAGGATTCAACTCGGAGCGTCTCTTTGAAGTGGATCGCCACTTCTCGGGCATCCCACTACGCAGTGGGCTGATGGGATCAACAAGAGGGTGCTGGTCAGGCCGATTCAGGAGTCCGCGCGAATAACTTGTTTTCAGGAGTATGATATAAATTTCAACTGAGACCCAACTGCAAAAGATTCCCGGTTTCACGACCTCGTACACAAATCGCAACAGTTGCGGCTGTTTTCTCCTTGTCATTCGTTCACTGATTTCCGAAACAAGACGACCCATGCCTTCCACTCTTTCACTGATGGCAGCTAGCCTAGCGGCCGCAACCTCAGTTGTCTCGGCATTCCCTTTCCACCTTAAGGAGACCGAGAACTGCTCTGAAGTCAATGGTACCTTCTCTATTGACAACTACAAACTCTACCCAGAGAATCTCGACTGGGATCCCGTTCACTGCAAGCTTTACATCAGGTACTGTGACCTAAACCACTTACACATTCCCCTGCCTAGAAATTTCATGCTCATACTCACATTATTCACTACAGTGCCAACTTCAACTCCACTGTCCTCGTCTATGATCCTTACGCAGCAACATACGACATTCTCACATTTGATGGAATCACCGGTGTTGACCCGTATCATGTCTCCGGCATTGACTACGACGCGACCACTGAGTCGATTCTGATCTCCGCCAACAGCGGCAACCCGTTTGTAACCTCTGGACAAAACATGACTGGAGCCAATAAGGTTATCCGCTGGGATACCAACACAAACTCAGCCGCCTATACAGCGGACCTGGCTGATTTTACCGCTGAGCTGGCCATCAGCAACATGACTGGCGGCGGGTACCAGGACTTTGCTGAGGACAAGGATGGCAACACGTACGTTCCTGTCGTCTTCCATGTCCCCGCTATTGCCAAAATCACCAAGTCGGGAGAGGTGTCATCTTGGTACATTGGTGAAGCAAGCACTTCAAGCAAGTATATGTATCTCGGCATCGTCTTCCACGAGAGCACCAATAAGCTACTCATCACGGCGCCTTACCTCGGTACTTTCGTCTCCTTCGAAGTTTCTTCGTCCTCTCCCACCCCTACGAACATTACCATGAATTGGCCGGCAGATGGGTCGTACACCGCTAGTGACCTAGAGTGCGATGGTCTTCTCAACCCAGCACGGTACAACCGCGACGTTCTTCTCTGCTCTGGGAATGGGCTGCAGGCCATCACTCTCTGGGCTTCAAAGGACGGTTTCGCCACTGTTGATTATATCGGTCAGGTTGCGGATAACTTTACCACCGACATCGCAACTTGGGCGTCGCCAACTGCCACGGTGCAAATTGGTAACAGCATTTACATTTCGCATGAATACTTCCATGATCTCAACGAGTTCGATGTCGCCGGCAATCGGTCGACCTTCCCCTTCGTGGATGCCACAGCAGATTTTGACAAGCTCGTTCTTGCGGCCGGGTACACCATCTGCGACGCTTGACAGCATCAACGGGTGAAATAGCCCGACTGAAGGGTGCGGAAATGAGTTATACATAACATAGATATTTGAGCAATCAAGAAAAGGCGCTGTTTCACATTGATGTTGTACCCTTGTCTTCTGGCCTGTGATCGAGAGACATTTTCTGCGTTATTACTTACGAACAACACTCATGGCATGGTCTGTTCTTCGCCCTCTTCGGCCTTATTACTGTTTGCCGACTCGGCCGATCACCCCGCATTTTCCCCGTGCGGGGTCGCAGTGGTGGTGTTGAGGCATTGTGGGGCACTGTTGATCCAGCGGAAGGTTTCCTGTTCCGGGGCGCGTTCGACGAAGAAACTCTGCCTGTTCAAACCTGAGCGGACCATTATCGTTTGTTCCAGATTAGGGGTATTCCCGACAAATTCACATCGTTATTGAACAAACTCCACAAGCCAAAGGAGTCTCTACAGCCCAACTCCTCACAGTGCCGTCTGCAGGGGTGGAGCCTCGGCTACCAAGCGGCGGAAAGAAACGGCGGGACGTTAGCCTCATGGAGATTGTGTGGCAAGCATCAAACGGCACTGCTAGGAAGCGCACTTCCCAAGATGAGTGATGCTTACATACCGCAAGGCATCTTCTGGTTAGCTAACATACGTTTCGCTATCACCGTGTCAAACATGTCGCACTCGGAAAAAAAGGTGCTACCACACCGAGACACTGCGTGACATAGATTCAAAGACTCGACCTACTTCTGCGCAGGACGACGTTCTGGCTTCCTCCTCCACCACACGTGAATCCAGCTCGAGTCCGAGCAAAGTCAGCCCATACAATCCCGAGTCTGTTCTGGAAGACTTGTCCGAGAATCCAAAGTCAACCTCATCTCCCCAGCAATTCTACTCGTGCCTCAGACACCCGCAATCCGGCCAAGAAACTGCCTCATATGTCGAAACAGACCCCGAAACAGCAGAGAGAACGAGACGGCAAATCTTTTGGTACCGCAGGCAAAGACGTAAGGCATCTCCGCCCAAATTGTCTGAGCACCACCGCCGGTATTTGGAGGACATCGGTGCCCTCCTCGTACTACCAAAATCAACGACGGAAGCCTTGCTACCACTCTACACTACGGTCTTAAATGACCTGATTCCCATACTTGATGGTAACTGTGTGCTTCGGAATCACAGCAACGGACAAGCTTCAAACTACTTGATCAGAGGAATTTGTCTCGTTGCATGCAAGAGTAAACAAGCCGCTCCCTTTTTGCAATTAGTGGAGGATGGCGAGGTTTTGAACCCTTTGGAATTCGCTTCCAAGTTGCTTACGGGTCTGGACGCTGCTATGAAAGCAAATCTTGAGCCGGACCGTATCACGAAGATACAAATTCTGGCTTTGATGCACTTGCACAATGATGGATTAGGTGGTGTAGACCGGTCGTCAAGCTATTTGTCGCAAGCTATCTGCGAGGCATGGTCCATATCACTCCATCTCAAGGTTCCGGGAAGCCCAGATCGTAAACAGGGCGACTTCCTCTGGTGGGCACTCCGAAACTTTGACCGACTAAACAAGCCAATCATGGGGGCAGCGCCTTTCATGATCGATGATACCGACATCGCGCTTGACCGTATCCCCTTGACGGAGGGAGATTATAGATCACAACTGATGTCAGTCTCACTCACACTTGGGGATCTTATGATCGCCGCTACACGGGTCTACAAAGCGAGCTCTAAGGCCACTGTTGATGAATGTGGCGAATTTCCGTCATTCACACAACTTACATCAAACACGTCTTTCGACAGCTTTCACCGGTCACATGCATGTGAGTAAGCAATCTTCGCTGATTTGGGCTTTTTCTGATGTAGCAGCCTATCTCGAGATCTGGTACCACGTTGCTGCTATGCTGTCTTGCCGATACAGTGGCCCAGGCAGTCCCCAATACAACCGGCGTCTTGCATCGGCTGGAGGTGTACTTGAAATCATATCAAAAGAAGGCTCTGATCGACTCCCGCCGTTGCCTCTGGTACCATATGCTGTGTCGATGGCTACAACAGTCATTTACCGTGCGTTGCGAGATGGCCAGCGAGATCCCGAGACTGCCTGTGAGGACCTGAGTCTTTGCTGCAAGGCACTGGATGTCCTATCGGAAAGATGGACTACTGTCAAAGGTGTCGCAAGACTGGCCAAGCGCTTATTGAGATTCATTCAGAGAAGTCTTCGTGAAGAGCAGCCCCAATGTACATGTCTAGGCCCTGCGGTCCCTGACAGAGGTACATTGGTAGTTGCTTCAAGAAATGGTCTGTCCAACTCAGCGTCTGACGATGGGAATGCACCTAGCAGTGCCAGAAGTCAGCTCAACGCTGCACCTGACCCGTTACATAGGAATCAATCCATCGACAAAGACCTGGGTGGCATATCCGAAGCGCAGCTGCAGACGTCAACTGGCGACCTTTGGGACCAGGGCGATGTCTCATATCTTCAATTGGACCGGGCGTTTTATGACATGTTCGATGATGGAATGCCTGATATCTTTCGGGATCCTGCGACTTGGGACTTTATGCATGTACCTGAGGGGTACTATGATCATCCACCAAAGGAGTGATAAGAGTTTGAGACACAATGAGAATGAATTGTAGTCGTGGCACCTGCAACATTAAAAGATAATGCGAATGATCATGTACTCAAAAGACGTGTCTTGCAGTCCTTGCATGGAAACTATCAATGCGCTATGTTATATGCCATATGATTTCGATAGCCCCCATGTTCCCAAAAAGGCCTCTGGGCCTGCGCTATTATCCACTGCAAATATCCAATCAAGATCGATGCCTAGTTCGGCTCCCATTGCGTCCGCATTTGCTTGAGCCTGGGGTGAGTGATGCTGCTGCCGTTTGCTCGGTTGGGTGGTTGATGCCGGGGAGTAATCACAAGGTGAGGAATTAGACACTGAGTCTTTTCTTAGTCTCTTTCTTGGAGTCGAGGATGTTGCTGAAGACTGCCGACGCAGCCGATTCGACCTAGCTCGTATTTCCCATTGCCTTTGTAGCATTATGAGGAAGTCATGAGCTCTTTTGGCGTTTTCCCAAGAAGATGAGAACTCATCCAAGGCTCTGAAGCATGCACTCAGCTGTACTCCCATGTCGTCACATCCCGGCCTTTGGATGTGAGATACAGTCGCGAATATTAACAGCAGTGCAGCCGAGCAGGTGATCGTTACTCCCTGTATGTTCATACGCTTCAGAGTATATCTCTCTTCGTACAACTGAAGGATCTTGGCAATTGCCACAGCAGAGTCGACGCATGCTTTGCGGGCGTGAATGTGACCTGGACCTTGAGGTGGTTGGGGCTGGATGTAATGCTTTGACATCCAAGGTCGGTGAGCATGTATTATTGCTTGATGATAATGCATGCTATACTATATCAGCATACAATCCGCAATTGAATGGTAAAGTTTTCTACTTGTTGAAACCTACTGCAATAATAATACGTGAGGTAAGTATGGCGTTTTCGTATGTTTCTCGTCGGTTTGGACCTGAAGTACTGAAGGCAAACAGTCTTTCCACTCCTTGAGTTCTTTCACTGTCTTCTGGTTCATCTCTTGCAGCACGCTTGGTGGAATTCTTTGGCTTCCATATCTGCAGCAAATTAGGTCAACGATCGGGGTTCATGAAAGCGACCAATACTCACAAAGCATGGCCGAGAGGCGCCATGATGTCGCAAAGAAGTGCCCTCTGGGAGCAAAGCAGTTCAGCATAGTCTGGCTGGGTTATTCCGTGGGAATCAGGGGAGACATAGGCAGACCAATGCCCTGATATGCTGCCGTCTATACCAGGCTTTGCGACAGTGACGTCTTCCATGTTAATTCGGAAGGGGCGGCCAAGGTGCAATCCCCAGAGGCTGTCAATTGATGAGCTGGACATTTGCCTTGGTGGTCGAGGAATATGCTTACTGATCAACGGTGTATGCCCCCCAAAATACAGTTTTGCGCAGGTCTGCTTCATCTTGACTTATTGAGCCCGTTCTAACATAGGTCGTCATGTCAACATGCAGTGCCAGATCAAACGCAAGCCTCATGGCCATCCCTATCCATATCATTAGCTCAGAATCTTACGACTTGTTGCAGGTACATGGAAATACCGCTGTAGAGCCATCCGCGAGCATCCCGCTTGCACCCAATGTCATGGCCACTTAGGATGACCATGGCCTGAACTGTAGCAACAGAAGGGCAGTCAAGCTCAATATCTAATAGTGCTTTGGCCCTATCAGCGAAGAAGTCCGCTAAAGACTTCGGAAATGTAACGAATGTTGGGTGGTGACGCGATTCAAACGCAGCCCCCAAGGCGCATCTAGGACACACATCAGTATCAGTGCCGACTATGAAATCTCGGTTGAAGAACAAACTCACATGGAGTTACGCAGAGCTTCTGAATAATATGGATTATCAACCATATGATCACACCATTGCACCTTGGCCTTTTCGTACATTTCCCGCTGCACGACGTGTGAGGCAGGATCTTGCCATGTGAAATAAAGGTTCACCAAGTGATCCTCAATGTCGTTCGGTACGTCTTTTCCTATATCCAGACGATCCAGATATTCCTGGCCATCGTTTCTCACTGTCCGGTGCACCGTCATATTGTCAGGGGCAGGCATCTGTACCAAATTGAAATTTGACGTAGGGCCATAGTACCGTATTTGACCGTCCGATCCGATCTGCAGAGACCCAACACGCTCCGACAAGCGATCTACGAGCTCCTCTGTGCTTTCAGCGTCGCTATCATCGCCACTCATTATTGTTGGAAATGAGATTGAGGGTCTGAGGGTACGTTCGGATTTGTCTGGGACGGCATGGACGTCATCTGGTACAGATAGTCCTTCAACGGTCATATTTGTTGTTGCTCTGGTATGCACAATGTCAACGAGATCATCTGAGCTGTGCCAGTCCCAATCAAGCACAAGGCTGTCAGTCTGGTCATTCGATACGATTTTTCGGCCCTCCCGCCATTCCAGTGGCAAATTTGAGATCAGGCTCTCAACCTGCGGAGTGTCAAATGTTGAAACGTTTTCGTTGACGGTCGTCGTTGGAATACAAAGCCGATCTGTGTCGTTAAGTCGAGCTACCGGACTGGAAGCACAATCTGGACCGACGCTTGTTGAGTTTGCCTTATCTGGCTCTGTAATCATACTCCCACTGTTCTCTCCTCTTGGATAAGCGTGTATCAGGCCAACGTTTCTCAATACTCTCAGCAGCACGGTCTCGTCATCCTCTTGCATGGGCGGTGGCCGCAGGTCGCTTTTCTCGATGAAGTGAGTTAGTTGGTCAACTCTGGCGCAGAGTAGTTCGATCGCTACTCGGAGAGATAATCTATTGATGTTCATTAGACTCAGAAGTGGTATTTGTTTGCATGCATGATTGACCTACTTCCGTTTATCCTCATTTGCCTGGAACTGGCAATTCTTGCCTTTACGCTTGCAGTTTGAACAGCATGGGGTCTGACCATCACACTAAGATTCGTCAATTGATTTTTTTCCTGCTTGGATGTGGCACTCCAATGAGGAAAGTTCTTCAGGAATTGGAACTGACTGTCGCTTCTGGCGCGTACCTTTACTTTACTTTCGCGGCACGGCACACACGCTGTCGTGACATGCTTCCTCTTGTTTGTCGACTGCGTTGCTGGGGCCATATTGGTACGGTAATCGTCTCAATCTCCCGCCAGCATTCATCTGATGAAGTGCTTCAATCTCGGTGCAAAATGTCAGGTATGGAAGAGTAGGAGTCGAGAGGCTCAGCGTTGTGTTTCCCCGCGCTTGACATGGATGCAGTGTTCGGAATTCAACCCCCGTTGACCCACAAACTAGGGGGCACCCGGGTACCCCACACTTGTCTCCAACCTCCCCGCACTTCGAGCTGGGGCACATGGAGAAGAGTTGGGGATAACCGTGAGCTTTTTCTTCTGCTAGTTCTCTCCTCCTGAGTTGCTCATCGGTGGTCAAAGGACCTATCCTCTGTGCGTACCAAATCTGAGTTGCCAGTCCTCTATATCTGTTCTTCACAAAGTCACTCGATACGAAAGAATCGCTTCCTATTTTCATTGCATGCAGCAATTCTGAACTCTGGGTCCCATCAGATACTTTATCACTAGAGCTGCGTCCTACATAATGATTAATCAGGAGTAGTCACAGGCAGATCTGTGCGGCATGGGGCATTTGATGGCGATCTCAGTATTGAATAGGTAACTCGAGCTCTTCCTATTCAGTGTCGATTGTTTACTTTGAGTAGCCATTCGTCGCATCTTGATTTCCAATCGTAATGCTCTTGATGTTTTGATACTCTTCCAGTCCGTACAGACTACCTTCACGACCGTATCCACTCTCCTTGACGCCGCCAAATGGAGCCTCGGGGGCACTAATCTTGCCGGTGTTCACACCCACCATGCCTACCTGCAATTTCTGGGCCACGCGCATTGCTCTGCTGATATCTCGCGAGAAGAAATAGCCAGCAAGGCCAAATTCGGTGTCGTTCGCCAGACGCAGCACATCTTCCTCCGTTTCGAACTCAAAAACGGGGGCAAGTGGGCCAAATGTCTCGTCCTTGCTCACGATCATGTCTTGGGTGACTCCCGAGAGTACTGTGGGCTGAAAGAAGAAACCTGGAGACTGGAAAGGCTGTCCTCCTACTTCGACTTTGGCTCCTTTAGAGGTTGCATCATGGATGTGCTCTCTAACCTTCTCAATGGCAGCTTTGTTGACCAACGGACCCTGTGTGGTCAAGGGATCCAGTCCTTGACCGACTTGCAAATCAGAGACCTTTTTCACCAGCTTTGAAGTGAAATCCTTTGCTACCCTCTTCTGGACGTAAAGTCGGTTCGCACTGAAATGATATGGGTCAGAACCAATTTCAATCGAAGCAGCGCATCTGAGAAAGAACCAGAAAAAGACGGCCCACTAACCACACACAGGTCTGGCCGGAGCAGCGAAATTTGCAGAACATTGCGCCTTCCACTGCCAGGTCCAGATCGGCATCATCAAACACGATGAATGGAGCGTTTCCACCAAGCTCAAGGCTGACCTTCTTGAGGGTCCCGGATGCCAGTTTCGCCAGCATTTTGCCAACGCCGGTTGACCCTGTGAAACTGATCTTTCGCACCAAGGAGTTCGTAGCAAGCTCTGTCGCTGCTTGACGGTTCTTGGTAGGGCAGACCTGGATCAAATTCGAAGGGATACCAGCCTCAACTGCTAATTTTGTCAAGGCTAGACATGTGTACGGCGTTTCGCTCGGGGGTTTAATGACAACAGAGCAACCGGCAGCAAGAGCTGGTCCCACCTTTCGGGTGATCATCGCAGCTGGGAAATTCCATGGGGTAATAATCCCGCAAACACCTACCGGCTCCCGGATCGTAAGCAGTGTGGTATGAGGCGTAGATGAGGGAATCGTCACGCCATATGCCCTTGTCGCTTCTTCGGCAAACCAGGATATGAAATTCGCTGCATATACGACTTCTCCCTTGGCTTCACCAATCGTTTTTCCGTTTTCGAGACTGAGAATTGTCGCCACTGCAACGTCCATCAGCTTTCGGTACTCAGTGGGATGGCAATTTTGCCGATGCCGATATGCTTACGATCATCTTGATTGGCAAGAATGAGATCATACCATCTTCGCAAGAGCGCTCCTCTCGAAGTACCAGTCGTCCCCTCGAAGAAATTTGCTTGCGCTTGATGGGCACTTTCAATGGCGTTCCGAAAGTCCTCGACATCACAGTCGGATACCTGCCCAAGCTTCGTGCCCGACGCCGGCTCTTGACTTAGGTCAGCTCCAAGTCCTGAAGGCCTTCACAGAGCACACACCAAAGACGTCGAATTTCTTAGTTTTCGAAACCCACTTCCCGCCAATGAATGCATCTGAGATGAAGAGTTCATTATTGTTGAGCTGAATGTCGACACGCACTTTAGTTGACATCCTTCTGTTTTCCGACCTGGCACGTTCACATACCTTGGCTAAAGCATCGCGGTGGTAAGTAGCATTGGTGTCTTGACTGTTGGCGGTAGAATCCATGTTGACGCTTGTAAGATTGACCGGAGTATAGAGACACGGATAATAGAACAAGTGAAGACGTCGATAATTAGCAGTTCAAATACGCTCATTATCAATATCAAGTTGCACAAGCGACTGTTATCAACTTATGGATCTTATCACTGTGCCGAGCGGAATTGATACTTTTGGCATTATTCCTACGCATTGGTAAATTGAGCAGCATTCTGCTGGTGGTATGCAATTCCGTCAACACGTCATTTTCTGAATACGGAATTGTTGGTGCCCTTTTTCCCCCCGCGATCTCCCATATCGCCAAGACAAGGTTGTTCCTTTGATTTGCGGCCGGGAAAGAAACCCGACCCCGCATCCGTGCACACAGCGATTCAACACAACAGCCCTTCGGAGCATAATTCCGATCACAGCCAAATTTCTAGAGTATCACTCAACACATGCGGCTATTCCTGAATCAGTCGCTACTGCTTTAGCCATCGACCAAAAATACAACGGGCAATCGCACACTAATGTAGCAACCACAAAACGAAAGACGAGGTTCCATGCGTTCTTGTTAAAGGCATCGTTCTTTTGTTCAACCGACTAACATCCTTTAGTGAAATGGTTTGTTTCGGGGCTGATAGTCAGGCATAGGGATGGAGAACATCACGCGATGTCAGTAGAAATTTGGCGTAATTATCTCGTGGTACAAGACATTCTTCAACAATGTTTGCAATCTATTGATCTAATTCTGCGTCTGCACCGCCTTCTTTAGACCTCCATCCTTCTTAGTTCGGCGATCACTGTGCAAACTTCGAAACAATCGAGATTCCTGCACGCAGGGCTGTCTCCATGTATCCCACAATGGCAACACCTTCGACCAGCCCACGGTAGCGGCTAACGGCTGCCGCGAGGCTCACTAGAGCAAAGACTGTCGAAATGGGTGACAGTGTGCTCAGCCAGCGACGGATTGTAAGTAAAGGCCAAAGGGCACTTCCTCCACTCATGTTGAATGCAGACCAGTCGGGGAAGTAAGTCTTGAACCAGAATGACCTTGCCAATCCAGGCCATGACGCCGCGTTCCTTCCATAGTCTCCAATGTACCAGTTGGAGCAATCTCCAGAAAAGACTGTATCACGCAGAGATTTGTGAATTGCATTCGTTTCTCTGTCCTCTGCGGATTGCTTGACCTCAATGACAGCAGCCTTGTGATCAATGAGGGGTGTGAACAGGGACTTGATCGCGTAGTCAACCTGGGTCTCGCAAGCGAACAGGGCTGAATTATTCGCAGGGAAGGTGTTGGGGCCAAACAGAATGGCGAGATTGGGAAAGTTGTGCACATGTGTCCCAAGATAGGCCTGGGCTCCGCGGCACTGTTTCCATTGGTCGTGTAAGGAGATGCCAGTCGAGCCGACAATGTGCATCGGCGTCAAGAATTGGGAAACCTGGAATCCTGTTGCCAACACAATGATATCGAAGTCATCTTCGATTCCAGAAGAGCTGATAATTCCGGTCTCGGTGATCTCTTTGATTCCCTCGGGGAGAAGCTCGACGTTGGAGAGATTGAGACTTTCAAGGTAGCCGGGGTCGAAAATGCGACGCTTGCAACCGAGGGGAAAGTTGGGAATAATGTGATCCCAGTATTTCTTTGGCGCAACGGACTTGATGTACTTCTTCGATTCTGCCTCGGCCTCCGCGCGAGCCTTCAGTCCCTTGGGAGTTGGGAAATATGTCGTTGTCTCCTCGTCGGCATCGAGAAAGATCTGTAATCGCAACCATCGCATCCACAAAGGCACCCACCGAAACATGAACCTTTCTGTCTCCGAGTATTGCTTGTTCGGGCGGGCATGAAACCATTGTCCACTTCTGGCGTACTGCTTGACGAGAGCTGCGTGTTTTGCTACGGCCGGCACCACTTGCGCAGCACTGCAGCCATTGCCGATAACCGCGATCCTTTTGTCCTTGTAATCGACGCCATGATCCCATCGCGCTGTGTGAAACATATGCCCTTTGAACTTTTCCATCCCAGAGAATTTGACATCTCGGGGAAAGGAGATTGCGCCCACAGCAGAAACCAGGACCGAGGCATACCGAGAATACTCAATGCCCGTCTGGAGATCCTTTAGATTGACCTCCCACTTCGAGATATCGGTGTGCCATCTTGCTCCCATACACTCAACTGAGGTTTGAATGTGCTTGTGAAGATCAAACTTCGAACAGGTATCTTCCATATCTGCGTAGCATTAGTTAGTCAGGGAATATTTAGCGATCGGTCGAAGGAGTCTCACATTGAAGAATTTCGGGTTGCTCGCAAAGCTCCTTCGACCAGTTCGGATTCATATTGAAGCTGAAGGAGTAAAGATGTGACTTCAAGTCACAGCCGCTGTACACATCTGTTAGAATATTCTTCTTTGGAAACATCTAGTCCGCCAACGCTTACCATCCTGGATACGTGTTCGTTCTCCAAGTTCCACCGACACCATCAAGCTTTTCGTAAATCGTGAAGTCGTCAAAATGCAACTCATGCTTTAACCTATACGCCATGGCAATGCCGGCAGGGCCAGCACCAATGACGATGGCATTGAGCTCCTTCGCGTATTGTGACATTCTGGTTTCGGGCCTGGGCGGATGGGCGAACAGATTGTAGCTATTGCGTCGAATGAACGATTGCAGTGACTACGCGAAAACAAGACGCAGTCAGGTTTCGTAGAACACGGGCGGTTCGTCAAAGGGTAGGCTTCTCTTGCTTCTTTTAGGAATATCGCTTACCATACGGACATGGGCCCGGTGCCAGAGCCGGTGAAATTGGCTGCCGAATCATTGCGTCGCCGCCTCGGGAATCGAATTTCGAAGTTGTGCTTATGGCGGCGTCTACCGTGATCAGAATTCCACCAAAATCTTCGATCCTGGCCAGAAGGGGTATTACAGGCATTACTTTCGATTTCCGTCACATGCCTATAGGTTCTGATGGTTCGGAACTCTCGTTCCGACAGCGGTGCCTCCATGAAATCCGACCGACAGTGTCTGGACAAGCCCCACAACGTACGCAATCCTAGCCCCGAGACTCACGTCACCCGCATGGTGGATCTTGGAGAAGTTGGTCTTATTGAGCCGCAAGAAAACGTAGCCCAGCGAATAACCTCCCGCAACTTCTGGACCCCACGTCTGATGCATCTTTTGGCACGCTCCTCGTCAAATCGTAGTTTGCACGATGATCTTTGGCTTTGGTTAAATCTTCAATGAACAATTTAGAATGATGAGATTGTCTTACCGATGGATTTTCACCATAGATTTAATATGCTATCTCTATTTCCCGTGTTGTGTTATTGCTTGTCAAAAAAATACGTGATTGCAGTCTTCTTTGCAGAACCAGATACGTTCCATCTTGATGGTTCATGTGTCATGAAAGTTTGATTTTGAAGGCCTAATCGTAACTGCGGGGTTATGTACGTCTATTGAAGAACGGTACAAGTTCAACTACATTTGTCTACTTCAGATTTGCCTCCATCCAGCCATTCTCGCATTTTCCTCCCCCAGATCATCCAAGTATCTTCGCACACGCTTAACAATGCCCTTGGAATCCAGTTCGAAACGATCATAGTTGCTGGGGTTAGAGGCGGAGTACCCGTAAGAAACCATGCTGATACTCGCTGTGACGTATCTTGCCCATGTCGTTGCAACGTATTCTTCCACACTCACAATCGGAGTACCGTCCGTAGGGAAAACGCTGCGGCGATACTTCTTACTCTGTTGATCAAAGTGGGTGAAGCTGGGACAGCTGACAACACGAGTTGGAACGCCACAAGTAAATAGCGTTTTCGCGGCCTCGACGGCATAATGGAGATTTGTACCGCAACTGGCCAGAGTGAGCTTGGCTCCAGCCACATCTTCGATGACATATGCCCCTTTCGCGACCTTAAATCGATCAGTCGACAGCACTGCGCCAGTCGGATCTCTTCCTAGGGATAACATCGTTGGGCCCTCGCGGTTGTTCAATGCGAGCATCCAAGACCCGATCGTTTCCTCCGCATCGCAAGGCCTGATGTACGCAAGATTAGGCATCGCGCGATACAAGGAATCGATCTCAACTGGTTGATGGGTTGGGCCGTTTTGTCCCTCGGCGAATGAATCGTGAGTGGCGATGTGAATGACCGGTAAATGGCTCAAGGCCCCCATGCGGACGCCAGGCGCGGCCTGGCGATGTTGTGTCAGCTCTTCGCCATGTCGAACAAATAACGAAAGGACGGTCAGGAGCTTACATAGAGATAAAACATGAAGAATGTTGCAGTAATTGGCAAAAGCGTGCCAGGCCCATATGCAGCCAGTCCGTTGGAGATTGCTGTCATTGCATGCTCGCGGATTCCGTATCGAATGTAACGCCCTGCATAGCTGACAGATGGGTGGCATACATCGGCTTCGAGGTAAGGGACCTTGTTTGAGTTGACGAGATCGGCGCCCCCGCCAAATAAAGTCGGGCAGGATTTCCAGAGCTTTTCCAGGAGAACACCGTTGACCTCACGAGTTGCTAGCCCCTCAAATAGGCCTGCCTCGATTTCACTGAGCATTTGAGGTGCTTCAGTCCCGCGGTCGCCATTTCTGGCTCCATGGAACTCCAATGACTTCTCCGGGTACGCCGATGCATACTTCTGTAACATGCTGTTCCACTCTTCTTCAAGCTCCTTTCCGCGCGTCTTTCGCTCGCGAAAGTATTCCAGAGACGGCTGTGGGACTTGATGCGTAGCTGTTGGGTCTTGTCCAGCTAAGCGCTTCGACAAGGCCACACTTTCGGCATCAAATGCACCATGATGAGCCTTGAAAGTACCAGCGACATTGGTACCCAGGCCGATGACTGTCCGTATGTTGATAAAGACGGGCTTGCCTTTCAACGACTTTGCGAATCTGAGCGCTGAGACCACTGCACTAACATCGTGGTTGCCATCGGCGATCTCCAAAACATGCCATCCCGAGGCGCGCATCTTTGCATTGACATCCTCAGTGTTGATCCAGTCAAGCGGTCCGTCACAGGTTACTTGGTTATTGTCGTAAATCAGGACCAAGTTGTCGAGCTGCATACTACCAGCGAGGGAGATAGCCTCGAGAGCAACCCCCTCCATGAGGCACCCGTCACCAGTCATGCAGTATATTCTTGACTGCACGACATCAAGTCCTGGTTGATTGTAGCGCGCCGCGAGATGTTTGGATGCGATGGCGAGGCCGACAGCATTGGCGATGCCTTGGCCCAAGGGGCCTGTCGTGACTTCCACTCCAGGAACTTCGATTTCAGGGTGCGCGTGGCAAATTGTCTTGTAGCCGTTTGTTTTGGCACTTCCATATCCTTTGATCTCGTCCATGGAAAAGTTGTCATATCCAACCAAATAATTGAGTGCGTAAAGAAACATGGCGGTGTGGCCTTGACCGTTTTGTCAGCTTCAGTACGGCTATAGACGCCAGATACTTCCAATTTCTTACCGTTTGAAAGCACAAACCGGTCTCTGTCAAACCAGCTGGGGTTATTGGGGTTGTAACGCATGACATGTTTATACAGGGCTACCCCGATGGCCGCCATGCCAATGGCTGAGCCCCCGTGGCCGCCTCCATTTTGATTGCAGATATCAAAAATCAAGTTTCGCAGAGCAAGCACGGCAAAGTCGTCGTCGTTCAAAGTCTCTCTCCAACCTTTCAATTGGCCATCGATATGTCCGTTGAGGCCGAGGGCAGGTGGCGGTGGCACAAAGCTTGGTTTGTCTCTGTTAAGGGATGGCTGCTGCCCTGGGCCTGAGGAGACATTCTCGATGTGAAAGCTGCACTGAATCTCTGATGGAGGCATATTTGGGCGTGTTGTATAACGTTGCGCGATGTCTACCTCGATTGAACTGAAACGGCGACGCAGTGAGGTGGTTTTCTCGTTCAACCAGTGAAGGGAGGATTTCGACAACCAGAGCTGCGCGTGTGGCAATAAATTTCCTCCGAGGCTCTGTTATAGTTAATGTCTTCACCCCATTTTGCCGCCGAGGTGCTTCCCGTTTGTCGGGTTGTTGATGGCTAGTCCTCGGCCGGCACCCGGCTTTTGTGGGTCGCTCGGCCATCAAATCCGTGGCTGTAAGCATCGGGACTCAATGTCCGGCCACATCCTGGAATGAAGAATTTCCATGCGGAAATCGAATCAAGCGCTATTACTCTGCATGATCCCGTTGTTATTTGATGCCGATGCCAATCATTGCACTTCCGATCACAGAACAGCTCAATAATGCCGGATGGAATTGATCATGTGTCTTGTAAAAATGATTGCGGGATTTGGGTCCGGAGGGTGCCATGTCCCAATCTTCAAGTACAATGTTTGAACTCCTAAACTAATCCTTCCATTATGATTGAAGTGAAATTTTTATCTGCGTGTTCTCTTCTACATAGTCGCAGCATCCCCTTTGATTCAGAAGCCGACATCGACTTCGACCCGTTGTTTCGACCTCGCAACCAACTTGTATAACTTCTCTTCCGATACTAGAATATGGCTTCTAGCATCGTTAATGCGCCTCAGCCAAAGGCGGATGTCAACCGGTACTTGAGCAACTCGGTGCACAATCTTCTGTCTCTCAAAGGGCGGACCGTTGTAATCACAGGCGGAGCTCGCGGACTCGGGCTAGCGTTTGCGTTAGCAGTTGCCGAAGTAGGAGGCAATATCGCTATTCTTGATGCAGCCCAAGAGCCCCATGATCACTTTTATCGAATCGAGAAAGAGCACGAAGTCAAGATCAAGTACTACAGGTAGGCATCACTTGCGATTTGTGGCGCAAATTTACGTGGCTGACTAGGCCTCGCCACCATAAGGAGCGACGTCACAAATTACGATACTTTGAAAGAGACATTCAGCAACATTGTCAAAGACTTCGGTCGAATCGATGGGCTGTGAGTCATTCTTGATTCAAAATTTGAGCTTCTCTGGGTCTTACGCATCATAGTGTCACTGCCGCTGGCATTTGTCCCGACGAGCCGTTCTTGCAAAGAAGCCCCGAGTCCGTGGCCAAATGTATGAACATCAATGTCCTCGGCACTTACTATGCCGCGCAGCTAGCAGCTGCACAGATGGCTAGCCAAGAGCCAACTGACTTCAACTCCCGCGGAGGCTCCATCGTCATGATAGCATCAATTGCTGCGTACGTTGCTAGCAAAGGCCAAACAACCAGTGACTACTGCTGCAGTAAGGGTGCAGTGGTTGCCTTGGCCAAAGCTCTCGGTGTCGAGCTTGCTGCGAGCGGCATCCGTGTGAACAGCATCTCTCCAGGGTCTGTTACATATTAATCTGAGTATTCAGAAGTTTATACTAACATGATGCATAGATACATGGCGACTGACATGACGCTGGACTTATGTAATCGCTATCCCCATCTTGGAGAAATCATGAACACAGAGCCACCCATGCGGCGAATGGGTGATCGCACTGATCTAAAAGTTCCTGTTGTGTACCTGTTGTCAAACGCGAGCGCCTACCACACCTCGGATGATATCCTGATAACCGGAGGCATCCATGCTGGCAGGCTGATGTAGAGTAGAGTTAATAACATGGACCAAGGTGGCATCAATGATCAACATCTCAATTTCGTACCAATTTCAGATCAACTGTCATGTGTCCTTTTTTGGTGGTTGATAACAAGCCCAAGACTAATCTACTTATTTTCACTCATGTTATAAGTGCCTGTTTCGATATCTCGGTTGCAGTTCATGGGATGCGCAGCGACCGAAACAATGGCGTTCCGCATGTTATCCACCTGTTGTGTCAAGTATTCAGCCGTTTTGCATGTAGCTTCAGAGTTGAACTGGCTGTTGAAATTAAAATAATAGGTGCGATTCGGCTGTCCTAAAGAATTGCGACTCTATGCGGCTTACGTGAATACTGGCGTAAGCGGAATCCGCCTTCTTCTTGAACTTCATTGTTGCCAAATCGATCTGCCTTTGCTTCAATTCCCGGCCTCTGTTGAAAGAAAAGGTGCTCGGCACCTCCTCCTCGTATGCGGAACTGGCTTTTCGAACGCAATAATGTTAAAAGCTATGGAGCCCTTTCTTAACTTCAACCTACTCCAAAACATTTCTCCCACATTTTCCCGCACCCTTTGGTACTGGTTTTACTTACCATATATAGCAGGCGCCTATTCTCTTACGTCATAGCTCTGCCCATACAGACGTCTTTAGACCAGGTTTAAAGCTGCTGACCCATTCCCAGTCGTCTGCTCAGTAATTCCACAGATATAGATTTACCTCGGAGGGGCTTCAATTCAGAGAACAAGGCTTCATGCTACCATAAAAGAGCCGGGAGGGAGAATGCTAGTCTCAGTTTTACGCGCCCGGTTGTTGGTAGAAGCATCACCAAAAGGTAAAAGCCCTTCTGGGAGGATGAAAACCTAACACCTTGTCAGGTCAGACAACTCTAATAAATCAGTTTCCGTTGTGTTACCAGCTTTTTGAGATTTTGAGTGTACCTTTGCTGTGAAGTCCTTCATTATCTGTGCGGCGTTGGCAAACTCATGATTATCTCCCCCTTCTTCTTGGATCGGGGGCCGATTCTACAGACGATGTCGGCTGAGATCTTCCCGTCTTTGCTTCATGCGAAAGGCGTGGCTTACACAACCATGTCAAACCAGCCAAAAGACTTCGTCGTCACTTCGCCGCTCTCATTCAGGACACGGGTTTTAGAGCTTATCTCTGCTTGTTTGCGTCTTCTGCTTGCCGGCCACGCTTTCGGTCTGGCTTACAGTCCCGGAGACTTGTGGCCCCGCCTTTGAGCAGACGGATTAGACTTCGTCGACGATAGCTAAGAAATGTAAAAGAATCGCCGCACCCTCATTAGAAGTGCGAATGCCACTCGGGTTTGCCGGGATGCAGCCAGGAGCTGGAGAACAACACTTGATTCAACCAGGCTTGGCCGCGCCCGGGGTTGGCGGCCAAACCGAGAGGCCAGCCTAGAACCCAAAGAATATTGGCAATGGCAGGTTGCCGACGGTCTCCTACGTTTAGCTTCGAACAGTTTTGGTGGGTCATGATGTTGCAGAGTCACAGTGATACCAAGTGGTGGTGTGCAAGTCATCGGCTCGGTCTTTGCAACTCCGTATGATTAGTGTGTGGCAGCAAAGACGAGAAATCAACGAGCCATCTCCGATGCTTAGGCTTTAAGTCACCAGTCATGCACAACATAGCTTTTTGTTAGTATCATGAAGAACACATCACAAGCGAATGATGACCAGGGCAGTCAGACAGGGACCGTTTCCGTCCTGAGCGTATTGGGAATATGCCATGTCCGATTGGTCGCGTTATTGTGATAAACCCCAGATTTCCTGCAACATAGACCGGCCGGGCTGTGTCAGAGTCCGGTGTGAGAAGTGATGTGCTGTTGCCCAAGTAGATTATCCGTAACATCCATACTTCAGCCACTATCATGAAGCTTTCTTGACAGCGCTTGGAGGCCTGTTTACTGTCGGACTTGGCTCCGTACTCCGACCACGTGACCCCTTTATCAGGAAGGCAGCGTCAGATCGGTCGGCATGCACGCCGTGAAAGCCGACCTTTGGCGCATGGCAGGCAAGGAGACTTCGGACGGCCCCACAACTGATAATGTCCCCTAAGTTTGGGCGTGGACCATTACCAGAAATGTATTCTTCAACTTTTCCATGCTACTCTCCAGGACAACGAAGATATTGATTCTTTACGTAAAATAAACCAGCTGCTCCTTGACTACCGACGTCATTGACAGATTTCCCCAGACTATTGTGCTGCGCTAGTGCATGTTGCAGCCAGGCTGGTCAGCATGTTTGTACTCTACACCCGGCTTCCCCACCCCTTCCCGCGTTTTCAGCTCCACGCTCAGCATCGACAGGTGGAGGCACAGTTATGAGAAGAGGATTAGCGGGGGTGGAGGTCAGGCGTGAGGACGTTGAAACGATGCATTGTGCTTCTTTGCCAGCGGCTTCTTGTAGGTGCGCGGTCTACACAGACATTTTCGTACAGGACGGACAGCTCCCAATTCTCGCGTGAGGCAGATTCCATAACAGGCATTCCGTATCATTGACTCTCAGTGCACACGGCCGCCGCGCTGGCGCACAGGTTTCACTGCCTCATTCCTTCGCTGCGGGTGGCGACCCAAGACCATCATCGCATGTACGTCGCGTGACTTTGATTGCGCCGCAGCTGGACGAGGCTTTGGAGGTAATTGAATGTCTTGCCGGAGAGACAGCACCTGTCTGGGGTCTTGGTCCGCCTTGAGCTGCCTCGCTAGCTACTGCCGTCATCAAGGGCCAATCCGAAGTGCAGGGGGCCAACGGGTCACCCCATCTGCACACGCAGGCAAGACAAGGAGTGGCAGCACTCGTCGCACTAGATTACAGGGAGGAATCAGGACTTGTGGTGTCGATGCTCGATCCACGAGGCGTATTTGTTTTGGGAAGTTGGAAGTTCAGGGACTTATCGACAAAAACAGGAGGAGAGATACCGCGGCATCATGGGCCGGAAAGAATCACTCGGATTGTTAGTCCGACACGGCGCCTGCATGTACCTAGAAGGGTAAGGCGCCTGTATTCGTTTCGGCTTCGGGAGGCGCTGCCATGTGCTCCGAGCCGCAATGCATGTACTCACCAGCTTATCGAATAACGCATGCTCGTCGGCTGTTAGAACTACAGAAGCTCGCACTTATCTCGGGCTCTCAGGCGATCCTAGCCTCATCTTTATCTCAACTTCGGAGACGACTATCAGACTACACGCGTCTACTCTTGACATGCTATCTTATCTTTGGTTTTTTTTTTTTCGCCAATTCCTCGCCAACTCTCAAGAGCTGAATGCAGTCTTTGTGGAGTACAATTTCAGGCTGGTTGGCTAGCCACACATACACACACACGCTCAGGAGGCGGCGGTCCCCCACTTACGGCAGCACGGCATGGATCTCGGCGTGAGCAAGGCTGCAGCCAGGTAGGCGAGGATTGCAACTTATTTTGATGGGATACCTCTACGACCAGCCGCTGCAAACGAGGACTAGGTAGCGGGATACCGAGTTCAATGTCAACAAATGCACTTCCCACGATTCTGCGGATACACAGGCAGAGTTTGTACCTTCATCCTTTATCAGCGTGTTGCGACCGGTAGTACACCGCTCAGACATCGCCACACCATCCCTAAACATGGGATCAGTAGAGGTTCATCAGCTCTGCCTCCACTCCCATGCGTGTCATCCAATCCGGTGGCTCATGTAGAAAGTCGCGCAGTCGAGACCTGTTCATGAATATTGGCGCGTTGAGCAGGTCAATCCGTCTGTCCGCGCGTCAGTCCGGTCCAACGAACAGTGAGGTGGCACCTATTTGGAGGCGCAATGGCCGTGTAGTCCATGACATCTACACCAGATACCGCGATTAGGCCTCTTGCCAACGTTCAACATCCCATTGTCGATACTCAAAAATAGATCTGAATGGGAGATTCCCAAACGCGATCAACTTTCGCTGGCTGTTCAAGGCCCCGCTGATACCTCGCATGAAACAAGCGGGCGAACTCAGTATTACTACCCGACGGCTATTCGCTTGAGTACCTACTACACGTGGTGCCTGGAGAAGCCCGCCAGTCAAATGGAGCAAAGTCCAATGGTCGCAACGGCAAATGACACCGCCGACTCTAGACCTGAGATTGTGCAATCACGTCGCTTGTAGCGCCTGTTGGAAACGCCAGGCAACCCTGGAAGATGACGATGTGATGTGGGGTAAGTGAAACTCTACGGCGCACTCCAGTCTACAGGAAGAGAGACGGGTTGGTGCGAATGAATCGGGTACAGGGCCAAAGGCACGTCAGCCCACATATCTTTAATGGTTGGAGTTGTGCCTGCGTATTCAGAGCGGTCCATTGCAAGCTGGACTTGGCATATTCCGCCTGCCCGCGCTTTCGCCAATGGCGCAGCTGAATGCGACCCATCACCCCTCGTCCCTCATCCCTCCTTGCGTGTCCTTGTCAACCCCCGACGCTCGCTACCCATGCCCGTGTTATCAAGCTATTCCCAGCTTAGCTTACTGTCCCTGCTGGCTGAAAGGGCTGGGCATCCGTAGAAGTACATTGCAACAGCGCCGGGCAGCGTGTGCGAAGTGCCTTGTTGCAAGATTAGTAGTGCACTACATACCTGTTCCCTGCGTGTTCGTGTTTGCGTGCCTTCTGGTTGGCTATCTCGCTTCTCCAGAGGTGCTTAAGGGACCCTGAGTGGACCGAACGAGTGGACCACCGCGCGGGACCGTATGCTGGAGACTGGAGCCCCCGTTGGCCGTTGAGGGCCCTCCCCGTTCCGACCGTCTCGCCGTGTATCCCCCGTGCCTGGTAACTCTTGCTTTCCCTGCTATCTCCCTGTTTTATCTGCGGTGTTCTTATATCTTGCCATCCCCAATTCCCTTCAACCCTCCCCAGCTCCAACCACACTGCGTCTGCGCCAATTGGACTCCTGCTTACATCGCATCCCCTTCCTCGAGCCACATGTCCTGACTTCACACATCTTCTTCTGCCCCATAACACTGCCCCGACGGGTTGAATCTCTCTTGCGCCCATCATGGCGGCAGCAAGCGAGGACAAAGGCGCCATTAGCGCTCTGAACCGGACCAACACACGAAGTGATGACAGCGCACCCAACGAGAAGCGCGGTTCGATCTCCAACTCGTTCCGCCAGAGCGGAGAGGTTCATGTCAGCAGTCAGAATGTCGACCAGCTCCAGCGACACTTGACGAACCGACACATTCAGCTTATAGCTATTGGTGGCTCAATTGGCACTGCTCTATTCGTTAGCATTGGTACCGGGCTACAGCGTGGAGGCCCGGCCAGCCTGCTCATCGGCTACACGCTTCATTCTGTCATGGTCGGCCTTGTCAACAACTGTATGGCCGAGATGTGTGTTTATATGCCAATCACTGGATCGTTTATTCGATATGCCGGCAAGTGGGTGGACGAAGCCCTCGGTTTCATGGCGGGTTGGAACTTCTTCCTTTACGAAGCATTCCTCATTCCGTTCGAGATCTCTGCGCTCAACTTGATTCTAACCTTCTGGCGTGACGACATTCCTGCAGCTGCAGTCTGCGTTGCTTGCATTGTCCTCTACGGACTGCTCAATGTCGTTGCCGTCAAATACTTCGGCGAAGCAGAATTCTGGCTTGCTAGCGGTAAGCTTTTGCTCATCGCAATGGCGTTCTCCTTCACCTTCATAACCATGGTCGGCGGTAACCCTCAACATGATGCCTATGGCTTCAGAACTTGGAAGAATCCCGGAGCTTTCGCTGAGTACATCAATACCGGCGATCTTGGCCGTTTCCAGGGCCTGCTGGCCTCCATCTTCTCCGCTGGTTTTACGGTCGTCGGCCCCGAATACATTTCCATGGTGGCTGGCGAGGCTCAGAGGCCTCGTATCTACCTGAAGCAAGGTTTCAAGACGGTGTACTGGCGTTTCGGTATTTTCTTCATCGGCAGCGCCATTGCTATCGGCATTGTTGTGCCTTACAACGACCCAAAGCTCGAGAACGCCGGCGCCGGAACCGCAGATGGCTCGCCCTACGTCATTGCTCTGAAGAACATGGGCATTGATGTCCTTCCTCATATCATCAACGCCCTTCTTTGCACAAGTATATTCAGTGCCGGCAATGCCTACACCTACTGCGCTATGCGCAGTCTCTACGGCCTCGCCCTCGATGGCCAGGCCCCGCCCATCTTCAAGAAGTGTCTCAAGAATGGCATCCCCATCTGGGCGTTCGCGCTGGTCATGCTATTCCCACTGTTATCATTCTTGCAGGTTTCAAACAACACAGCAAAGGTCGTGACAATGTTGCAGAGTTTGACGCAGGCCGCGCAGCTTCTCAACTACGTCATCATTTGCGTTGTTTATGTGTTCTTCTACAGAGCCTGCAATGCCCAGGGCATCATCCGGAGAAATCTGCCATACTATGGGTACTTCCAGCCTTACTGCGCCTACATTGGAATCGTGTGGATGACATTCATGGTCACCTGCTTCGGCTACGCTACCTTCCTACCGGGCCATTGGGATACCCTGACCTTCTTCTCTTACTACACCATGATCTTCGTGGGCATCATCACTTTCTCGGCTTGGAAGCTGTACAAGAGGACACGCTTTGTTCCTGCTGCCGAGGCAGATCTTATCTGGGATAAGCCTATCATTGACGCATACGAGGCACAGTTTACCGACCCACCGAGCTCATTCCGGGGTAGTATTCGCAAGCTGTTTGGGAAGAAAAATAAGCATGAATCAGAAATGGTCGCATGAGTAACCTTACAACGTCATTACTGCGAATAGACCATGAGGACACCAACATGAATAAAAGTACCAATTCTAATTCTTCTATGACAACGCTTTCAAAGTGCCTTGCGTCCATTTTCTCAAGCTGCAATGCGCATTTGATGTCTCCCGATGATTCTCTCTGCAAAGAAACAGCGGATCGTTCCTTCGCTTATGTATGGTGTATCCATGTTGCAACAAGTGGCAGGTGAGCCGCTTTATCCAGCTGCGTCAATATTACTTTATGAGCGCATTGTGCACTAAACTTTCGAAGAGCGCTCGATCGATAACCGCTCCAAACCTGTCACCACAGTCAGCATCATAATATGGCGGCATGCAGCAGAACCAAAATACCCGTGGCATTTCACTGCCTCCCGTAGTTTCCCAGCGAGAGCCTGAAACCTGTACAGTTCGAGACCACCAAAATTCTTCTGAGCACGGATGTATTCCCAAGCTTGAGTCGGCGTGATTTCGTCCTCCGGGCATAGTGATGACGATAGATCCAACAAACGATTGAGAAGCTCTTTTGGGGCTTTTTCGTAGGGCGGTAAGCCCATATGGTTGGGAATATTCGCTGACATGCCTGTGATGGAGAATAGCTGTGCCGAAGTTGTCAAAGCATGACCTGTCGGCTTATGTGGATTGCCTAGATCGCCATGAAGGTGCCCGAGACAAGGATTTTCAATGCTGAGGTGAAAGATCAGCCACGAACTCAACTCCAAACGAAAACTCTGAAATCTTACGTCAGGACAAATTCCATTCCAACCAAAGTGTGGTCAAGCCCACATAAACGAGAGGCAGGAGGCACAAGTGGTGAAGATTCTCTCGTAACATCCTGAAAGGGCATGTTCCATGAAGGCCATTCGTTGACGTGCGAGACGGGCGGGCCTTGGACTGCACTGGCTTGGCTTTCTTCGCTTGACAAGAATTTAATTGGAGATAGATGAGCATCTATCGCCTGTAAAACATCCGTGTCGTTCTGCGCCGGCTGTGGGGAGATTGACTCCTCTGGTGTCCATGGTGGAGAGAGCTGATTGAGCAGCGGAATATGCGAGAGATGTTGTCCGTAGGTAGGATCAAGCTCCAAGTCGTTGGGAAGATCGACTCCATGACGCCGTAACATCTGCGTGAGTTGTCGAATTGTAACACAATATTGCTCGCATTGACGAGTAAGTTCGGCTTCTCGAGTTTTCGTCTGTGCGACTTCCTTTTCCAATGACTTTGTATAGATTTCCTTCCGATCACGATACGATCTGCAGCTTCATTCAGCATTTCCCTTCGTGATCTCACTAGAGATATTGGTTATCGTACTTCTGAGCACGCCGAAGTTGTGCTCGACGTTTTTGTACGGGGTCTTCCTTTGGGGCTGCAAAAGGTATGTCAATTGAGTTGAAGCTAGGTACTAGATGTTCGCGATTCCAGATAGCACTCGCGCAAATTTGGCACTGACCTCCCGGATTGAAGATTTTGAAGATTTTGCTGCTCATGGTTCGATCTTTTGGAAGGTCTGGTCGCTTCGTGTTGTGAGAAATCAAACGTACAGTGTGGCAGGCTTTTATAGCATCCGCGGGACAGAGGGATAAATATGCCCTGAACTACGTCCGTGTGAGGAACACCGTGTAAGCAAGGGGTAGAAGCCACCCAAATTCAAGGTTTGGAGTCTGTGGGTGGCTTCGGCAGTTCAGCCGAAAATCAAGCAGCTTTCATTGTTTCATCTAGCGCGATGAGAACATCAGAGTTTCCTCTTGTGGTTAGCTCCCCCAAATGGATCAGACGAAGCTGATACTACGATCCGCGACACCGTCTCCATTCACAAGGAAGGCTGGACAGTCTAAGCCAACCAGTTTAGTCAGAATCCTTCAATCCAACCCGCGCTCTGGAATCGTCTTGTCCGAAAAGGGAAATCTCGATTACACGAGTTATGTTCTCCATTTCAACCACTGCGGCTTCTGGACGAGAATTCGTGACAAGTATTAGCTGGTTTATCAGATCTAGAACGGAAATGGATTCTATAAGTACGAGATGTTGCCCAAGTGTGTTCACTGTCCAGATCATTCCCTAAATCACTGTTTAATCATCTCCTACCTTTTCCGAGTACAGGCCCTCGATTTCTTCTATCGTCATTCCCACCATCAAATCATTCAATCATGTACTTGAGATCACCGATGCTTGCATTCTGCCTGCTTGGACTGGTGTCTGTGGCTGCATCCAGAGCATGCAGGATTCCTGATCGCGCCAACGGCAAGATGCAATCAGGCAGAGCAGCCTATTTCATCACCAATGACCAAGCCAATGCCATTGTCGCTCTGCCGATTGGATCAGACGGGCAATTGTCTGAAGGGACCATCACCTCCACTCGTGGCTCTGGTATGTCCTCTGTCAATGGCATGACAAATCAACCAGCAGCGCCTGATGGGCTGGTCTCTCAGTCTGCTGTAGCATTAGCTGGAAACGTGAGTATGCTGTGAGTTCGAAGTGCTTTCATGGTCTGACTTCACATCTTGCAGTATCTATTCACTATCAATGCTGGGTCCAATACTGTTGTCATGTTCAAGATCGACCCAGCCAGCCCGACGAGACTCACAATGACCGGGCAGCCAGCTACTGTCCTTGGCGAATTTCCCAACACGGTCGCTGCTTCAGAGAGAAACCACCTCATTTGCGTTGGGACTACTGGTGCGAAGGCTGGAATCTCGTGCGCATCGTTTTCCGACTCTGGCATGGGCCCAATGGACAATCTCCGCGCCATAACATTGAATCAAACTACCCCGCCAGTCGGACCAACCAACACTATCTCTCAAGTCTTCTTCTCTGACGATCAGAAAAGATTGTATGCTACGGTGAAGGGTGATCCGTTCAAGAACAACACCGGCTTCTTTGCTTCCTATCAAGTGGGCCAAATGGCTGGCCACGCAGCAGTAGCTGAGCAACCACAACGCTCTTCGCCGGCTGGAACAGCTGTTCTATTCGGATCATTCAACATTCCCGAGTCTAACAACGTGTTTGTCACAGATGCATCATTTGGTGCTACTGTTTTATCCGTTGATCAAAGTTCCAAACTCGCCACGGTCAAGGCGAAGGGTGTCATTGACGGACAAAAGGCTACCTGCTGGGGTACCTTCTCCAAGGCATCAAACTCAGCCTTCGTCACGGATGTGGGTTTAAACAGAGTGGTGGAGATGTCTTTGACGGATGCAAGTGTCAAGAACATCATCGATCTCAGCTCTAACGGCGACCAGGGTCTCATTGATCTCAAAGCTGCCGGCAACTTCGTCTACGCGCTAGCTCCAGGAAACGGTACCACCAGTGCAGCTGTAACGGTTCTTGATACAATTCAAAAGAAACAAATACAGCATCTCCAGTTGCAGAATATGGGGGTTGGGAAGAACGCTCAAGGCATGGCTATTCTGATCTGATTTGCATTGTGTATTGGGTTTTAAGGTGCCAACGGATCTACTATCGGGGCTGTAATCAACACAGGATATAGCTTACAATGATTTTGGGCATCTCCATAGGCATTATCACATAGTTCAAAGTGCTTTGTTCGATTAACGAAGCACGGTTTCGTTCTCGTTAATGGTCTCGTGAAGTACAAATTGCTGGAGTCTTAATATGAGCACTGCCCTGAGACTGGAGCCAATCTAGTTGATTTCAATCAATCCATCGGCGGCCCAATTTTCTCTCATCATGACTATGTCTTAGTGTTACACCTCTGCCTTGCGTCTAGCTACCTTCGCCCGATGTAGCCCAGCCATAAGAGGCTTTTTGAACCAAGTTGTAAGACACTTGTTGTCTTTCCCACGTCGAGGACTCTTCAAGCAGCTTGATCTCAAATTCGAACATCAAGGTAGCAAATACGAGACGCATCTCGTTGTATGCGAGACTGGCATACGTGTCAGCTACAGGTTTCTAACTCGTCTCAAGGTCATTTTACGACTTACGATACTTCTTTCCAATGTAGCTGCGAGTTCCGATACCAAAAGGTTGCAAGGCTTCCCTTCTATCACTGGCATACTTGATATCCTCGCTGGGCCACCTCTCACGCACGACGTCGTCAGGATCAGCGAGGTTGCTGCTTGGGCGGAAACAAGAATAATGACCAATACCAATCAAAGGGCCTCCGGGAACGAATCGACAACAAATTGTAGCACCCTCCGGAGGAACCAAACGGGGGTGGTTGCTATTGGCGGGAGGGTAGATACGCAAAGTTTCGTCCAAGACGGCTGTGAGGCACTTGAGATCTCCCAGTCTGGCAAGAGTGATCTCATCGACGCTGCTTGACTGGCCTCGAAGCTCATGATGTTGTGTTTCTGCAGATCGGTGATGCCCTCAGGCTATGATTGAGAAGACTTTGAGTAAAGTTGGCACATGAGCAGACAGGTTTTTGACATGGCAAGGTTGGTTTTCTTGCATTTGTGTACATGGGCAGCGGGATACTAATACCGACGAATGCATTGGAGACGGGCGAGCTCTCTAAGTGACCGACAGGCACGTCCAAGTATTATGTTACTACGCAGAGGTAAGTCTCATCAGCAGGTTCGCATTAACCCCCGCACTCGTGGTAGAACAAGAGTGTCGTCATGCCGGCGTCCTTGTGTCACTGATCGGACATCAACTATTGGATTTTTTGCAACTCTGCGGGCGCTACACTGTTTCAGCAAAGTACGTTGGGAACTCATTTGCAATGTATTGTTATCCCATTGAATTTTATCAAGGATTTCTATCTCATTATTAAATGCCCGATTCCTTCGACAGATATCATCTTAACTGGGTGGCATTTCCAAGCAACTGAGCCTATCGTCATCGAAGAATCCTCCACAATTTTCTCATCACGCAGCCTCTTCTGCCTTTTATGAAGATCCGCTGTTGTCTGCGCAAGCGAACGCACCTCCGATTAAACCGTTTGCGTAGGCATCAATGATGTTTTGAACAACACCATATGTACCACCAATAGTGAGGAATACAGCCAGAAGAATCATCAGCCAGTTAAGCCAGTAGACCATGACCTTCCACCAGCTACCTTGGCGGTAGTGCTGGTGGTCGTAGACCCAGAGGTATCCCGGAAGTCCCAGCGCCAGTGGCGCAAACGTCAAGCTTCCCGCCAAGGCCAGAAGGTAATTGAAGATGGGGATGCCAGAGGCAATCAGGTACGATACAACAGACATGCCAAGAGTGCAGGCAAGCCAGACAGACCAATGCACGATAGAGTTTTTCTGCAAGTGGACTGAATCGCGGAGAAGACGAACAAAGAGGTACTTCGCCGCAACGTGGATGTAAAGACAGGCACTGACCATGAGACCTGTCAAGCCAATCCCGTAGGAGACCTTCTTGATCACATCTCCTGCGCTTCCGAGAGATGGAGAGGCCACCCATTGACCGCAGTATCGGTAGACAACCAGTGAGAAGGTCAAGTACGACGCGGTAACAATTCCCATGCAAAGGTAGACAGCCTTGTTGTAGTCCCTGGGCTTCTTCATCTCCGAGATAACGGGAAGAAAAGCCGAGGTACCGGCGCCCGAGCAGAAGATGGTAGCGACGGAGGTGATGCCAGTGACAAAGTTCGGGTTGCCGATCACGTGGTATCCAAGATCGAAGTCGCCAGTCTTAGGGGCGGCGGCAGGTCGGTCCACCTGGGTAACTCCGACACTAATGCAGCGATTAGTTGTTGTATATGGGAAGAGGAAGGAGTAGTGACTCACACAACAATGAAGACGGCGACATAAACCGAGATGAAGCCAGCCCATGTCAGCCAGGCGATTTTCTCGAACTTGCGGGCACTCGCAAGGATGAAGACGCAAGCCGTTGCAACCAACATGTAGGAGTTGGTACAGATTGCGTGGTTAGAAAGAGCGTTGAAAGCAACCGATGTGCCAAATATTCCTGAAGCGCCAACGATGGCATAGGTGACGAGGAACAAGACGCCAACAACCTCTTTCAACCAAGTGCCACCAACGACGTTGGCCATATCAGCGATGGAGTGACATCCGGCGTGTGCATTACGGAAGTTTCCTTGGATGATCGCGCAGTACGTGTTCAAGAACTGCCAGCCCAAGACATTGATGGCACCAGGAAGCGCCCCCAAGACGTACATAGCAGACGGGATTGTGAGCACACCAGTGGCGAAAATGACTTGAATATGTCAGCTTTGAATACGATAACAGGACTAGGGTTTCGATTGCATACCCTTCAAGAAAATGACCGAGGCATGGACCCAACCAACCGTGCGAAAGTCAACCGCTCCGTCGCCTCTCTTGAAGACCTCATAAGCATCTTCAGGGTTTTCGAGCTTGCCGGCGTCAATGCTGCCGCTGCTACGGACCGGTGCCGGCGTGATTGCATCGGACTTCTCAGAGGTTGTTTGCGACATTTCGACGGTGCTAAGTCGATACTCCTGGCCGGTCGATGAAATGTTGGACGGCTTGTCTTTCTGTCTTTTCAGCAGACGCAAGACATCGCCCGAATATCATTTATAGGATATAAGCGTTTCGATGGATTTGGAGCATCTGGCGATATGGCCTGTGACAGGTGAGCAGGTCAAGGAAGTCAGGCGTGGCTTATCTCGTAGCGGCAAAGAGTTCCCGACCAAGATAACCATCGACGTGGAATCCACCCAACCCCGCGAGCAGCGTCAGATGCCGCCCCAAGATCGTGGGTCACGTACCCTTGGCAGCAGCCAAAGTCAAAAGCATGTTCAGGGGGTAAGACAGCATTCAGTGGAGGTTGGTTGTGGGTCGAGACAGGGCTCCTCTGATAACGTTGGGGTATATCAAAGCCTGTGTTGGGGTATTAATGTTATGAGACTATTGCCGGCGTTGGGGTCAAGATACCAACTCTCGGATTTGGGAGGTGTGCTCCAATCTTAACCTCCATTGATATGGATCAGACGTCATGAACGATAAGCGCGGGGTAAGGAGCCAGGAGGCTTCCTCTGAACGATATGATGTTTAGTCTCCAAAGTTCGTGGGCATACACCACAGGGTTTAGGAGTGTGAGGTGATATTCTTCATGGGATCGCTTGATTGAGACGTGACCAGCAGTGAGGGCGGTTTGCCATAATTCTGGCCCCGACGATTGTCACCCAGCGTGTCGACAGATTTCTAAGTCGTGACATAGTATCTTTATTCCTCTAGCTAGGTGCTTAGGCTTATGATTGCTTCAAAATCGCTCCAGGTTCTGCGGGCATCACTGCACCCTCGGCAGGGGCCGTCTTGGACTTAAACTCGTCGCAGATTTGTGCCATTGTCACGAACTCAACGCCCTCGTGCTTCTTCATATGCTCGATCAGCCTTTCATGCATGAGTTGCACGTGGGGTCGACCAGACACGTCTGGGTGGATGGTCAATGGGAAGATGAACTCGTCGTACTCCCGATAGAAGTAGTCGAAATGGTCGCGCCAGATGTCCTCCACATCTCTGGCGTTTACAAAGCCGTGACTGTTGGGTGCATCTTTGATAAACATCATCGGCGGAAGGTCGTCGAGATACCAGTTTGCCGGGATCTCGACGAGTCCAGTCTCCTGGCCCCGAACGAGGGGTTTCATCCATTCAGCGGCCTTCTTCTTGTAGTCAATCTTAGTCCATGAGTCGCCAGTCCTCAGATAGTAAGGCTGACAATCGTGATGGCTCATGCTGTGGTCGTATTCGATACCGTAGTCGAGAAGCAACTGCGCGCCCTCCTTGCTTGTCTCCCACCACGGTGCAACACTACCTCTCGGGGGCTTGCCGGCAAACTCGGTCAACATGCGATATGTTTTATCGAGAATCTCTCTCTGTTGCTCGATCGTCATGTCGGTTGGGTTTTCGTGTGAGTAGCCATGGAGGCCGATCTCGTGGCCAGCATCTCGGACGGCGGCCATGTCCTCGGGGAAGGTTTCGAGGCTGTGGCCGGGAATGAACCATGTCGCCTTGATGTCATACTTCGCAAGGAACTTGAGAACTCGCTGGACACCGATTGTGCCGGCGAAATATCCTGGAGATGCTTAGTTTCACCTTCGCTAATTGCTTGCCATATGCGAAGCTCTTACCCCTACTGATATCATTTGAGGAATCTTCCCCTCCATATGAGCCCAACCATCCTGCGACCGCATCTACGTCAACGCCGTAGCTAACGAGAACACGCTTCTTTCCCATATCGACTCAAGGAATTGTGGTGCTGAGGAAGCTAGGCAAACAAGGTAGAGTTGCGTCTAAAGTTGTGACAGAACGCGTGTGCGGGGGTTAATGGGAGAGAGTTTATTGTCTTGCTCACAGATAGCGAGGTGACCGGCCTTAAGGAAGGTCGCCCACCACACTCAGCTCACTGGCTAATGAGGGGTAATTCAATCTGGTAAGCTCCATTAGTCCGCCAGATGCCTTTGCTGCCAGGGACCATAGCTTATCGCGGGGTGCCGGGGCGGGTCACTCAAAAGGCATCGTTTTTCCCAGCAATTTGATTGGAGGATTAGATCTTCATCAATCGATGTGCGAAATGTTGCTAAAACTAGAACTGAGGAAAGAAGAGGGGTGATGCTGAAAGTGGGTGTTGTCGGGGATTGCTCCGTACACTAGAGGAGAGTTGGAGACACTTCTGCGAGGAGTTGGAGACTGAAATCCTCCAAGTGAGGGGCGTCAGGTCCGTCTTTCAGAGAGATGGTCTCCAACAGCTCCTGTTCCCTCATTATCGGAACTGGGCCTGGATATGGCCCAATTTTGGTCGTGACAGGGTCGATCGACGAATGTTGCTCCTACGACATAACGAGTCCACCCTCTCAGTCATATCAGTCTGACAAGAAGTTTACTTGCACCATAACGCAAATGACGACCCCAAGCATTCCCCCCCTTATGAGGGCTGCCCAAATATCTGAGGTTAGTTTTTCAGTCATGTCATTTAGACAGGCAGAGACTTAAGTGTTGCAGTACGGTAAACCCTATGAGCTGGTTGAGAGACATGTGCCGGAAGTCCGCGACAAGGAACTTCTTATCAGAGTTCATGCGGCTGGCTTCTGTCACTCTGATCTACAAGTGCTGCAAGGGCAATTCAAGTCGCCTCTAGGCATGATCCCATCACACGAGCCTGCCGGTGTGATCGTCAAAGTTGGCGCAAAATGTAGTCCTGCCTGGAAGATTGGCGACCGGGTTGGTGCACTCAATTACAAGAATTCGTGCGGGGAGTGCAGTGGCTGCGGATTGACGAAGCGCACGAGTGGGCAACTTGATCCGCGGTTCTGTGACAAGAGAGAAACTGCGGGTTTCCAACACGACGGCGCATTCGCAGAATATCTATCGATTGATCCGCAGACCACAGTCCGTCTGCCAGCATCACTATCGTTTGACCAGGCCGCGCCTTTGATGTGTGCAGGGGCAACGGTATGGGGATCGCTGGAGAGAGCGACGGCCGGGCTCAGCCCCGGTGAGACAGTGGCTGTTGTTGGTATCGGCGGGCTCGGTCACCTCGGTCTGCAGTTCGCTACCGCCATGGGATTCCGCACAATAGCCATCGACAATCGACCTGCTGGCAGGCAACTTGCCACGGAAATGCCTAATGAAGCTCTGAAGCCAGCGCTGGTGGTTGATTCCGGTGCTGAAGACGCCACTGCAAAGATCATGGATTTTACGAACGGCGAAGGCGTTGCTGCTGTAGTGGTCTGCACCGACTCTTTGGCGGCCAACAACTGGGCCTTATCGATACTGAGGATTGGGGGCGTCATAGGTGTGCTGGGTCTTCCGGCCGACGCCTGGAGATTTGATTCAAGTGTGATTGTTTTCAAAGAGCTCACCATCCGTGGAAGCTACGTTGCCAGCCGAACGGCAACAGAGAGGATGATGAGAATTGTCGAGGAAGCTGGCGTCAGATCGCATATTACACTCGTGCCGTTTGACGGGATTCCGGGTATTGTAGAAATCTACCAAGACAGCGCTTTTAGGGGCAGGCTCGTGGTCCAGGTAACAGAGTGAACACCTTTCCACTTAGAAAGTCCACCTACATACAATCGGATGGTGACGAGCTCTACCTGCTTTGAGGCTTGGGAGATAAATTACACGAGACACGAGAAAGGTATTTCCTTCATTCCCGCCCTCAAGTCTAGTGAGGCACGTCGCTGGGAATAAAAGTGCGACAGATGCAAATATGGCCAGAGTTGACAACAGAGGGTCAGCGACAGCGGCAATGTCCTGCAGCAGCAGCAGCAGCAGCAGCAGCAGCAAAGTGTGGCAGCAGAGACAGGGGCAGAGATAGTCCCAATTGGATGAGCTTGCTTTCCTACTGGACTGAATAGGGCATCGCCCCCCCTGGCATCTCTACCACCAAACCAACAAACAGGGTGACAATGCAACTGTTGTTTATGCAACATCTCCCTCCAACTTTGATCCCCACGATTTCTGAGCTTTTTGCCAAAACTTCACGTCACTTCATAGCTTTAGCATCTCGTTCAGCGCTGGATGTGGAGCTGGGGCAAGAAGACTTCCCCGACTCGCGCGGTTCATTACCAACTTAATTACCCCATCGACCCTTCTCCAACCCCGAGACGCGACTAATGGGGTCGTACCGCCCGGCGGGGTCATTCTCCTGTCATCGCGTCCACTAATGCCGACTTCATTCTGTTTGTCATCGGAGACCCTTCTCGCCACAAACCGGTACAATGACCCCCGGAAGTTGTCTCCGACATTTCCTCGCGGCTCCATCATGGATCATGTCTTGATACACATATGAGCAACCAGTTGAGCTGGCTTCAAGCGGCATCCGTGGAATACACGCTGAGCTCGCAGTAGAAACTTGGTCAATTGCCCACCATGTCTGTATTCTTCAAGGATATCTCATCGTACGGCCATCAAAGTTGTCCACTCTACTAACAGACCTCTTGCTAACTGCTCTGTCTAGGGATAATCCTGTCCAGAAAGGCGACGTCGAGAAGCTACTCGAGCCGCTTGGTCTGACGATCAAACCCGAGGAGTCGGCCGACTACCAGAGACTCCTAGCCGCGGTCCACGACTGTGCAACCCGCATCGATCGCCTACCGGACTATCAACCAGTCCCCGATACGAAGAAATACCCCCGCGAAAATATCCATATTCCTACAGCAGAAGAGCAAGAGTTTGGTCATGCTTGGGCGCACCGGTTTCTAATCCGAGGAGATCAATCCGCGAAGGACCCTTCGTCAGGGTCACTGAAGGGTAGAAGCGTCTGCCTGAAAGACTGCATCGCTGTTGCTGGCGTCCCGCAGTTCTTTGGCAGTGACGCCTTTCCTCCATGGACACCATCAACAGATGCTACCGTGGTGACCCGAGTGCTAGATGCCGGAGCCGATATCCTGGGTACAGCAACTTGCGAACACTTCTGCAATTCCACGGCGTCGTTCACTAGCGCCCAAGGCACGATCGAGAATCCATACAGAGAAGGTTACTCTACAGGCGGTAGCACCTCCGGCGGTGCGGCACTGGTTGGTTCGGGAAAAATTGATATTGCTCTCGGCACGGATCAAGGAGGCAGCATTCGAGTTCCCTCGTCTTTCTGCGGATGTGTCGGAGTAAAGCCTACACACGGCCTGATTCCCTTCACTGGCTTCACAAGCGGCGATGCCATCGACGACCACGCTGGTCCCATATGCCGATCCGTCATGGAGGCTGCCCAGTGTCTCGATGTCATTTCAGGCTATGACGGCATCGACGACAAGTCATTGGGTGCTGAAGCCCACGGGTCGTACAATTTTGCCAACTTTCTTCGTTCAAGTTCCGGTCGCCTCGATGGGATCAAGATCGGTATTCTCAAAGAAGGTTTCCACCAAGAGATTGTCGATCCAAGAGTCAGAGACCACGTCCTGATGGCGGCACAGAAGCTGGAACGCCTAGGAGCTGCGGTGGAAGAGGTTTCCGTGCCGCTCCACCTCGAGGGCCCTTCAATTTGGACTCTTCAGCAGCGTATTTCGGGCTCTTCGGGCATACTGGGTCGCGCTACTGGCCACAGGGGACTCGGTCTCACAGAATTCGAAAAGGCTCGACTGCCATTCACTGATCCTAGCTTTCATAAGCTATTCCCTTCAACCAAGAACACTGTCATCAACGGCCTGTACCTGCAAGACAAGTTCCCCGGGCTCTATAGCAAAACGATCAACATTGGTCGTCAGATCAGTGATGCCTATCAGCGTGCTTTTCAAACGTACGACGTCATCATCATGCCAACGACACCTTTTGTGGCCCCGCGTCACGGTACTCGGGACTCGGTCTTGGGTTCATTTGAGCCCACGATTGGCCTCACAACAAATACGGCTGTCTTCAATGTAACTGGACATCCAGCCATGTCCATGCCCGTTGGCTTCATTCCCGCAAAAGATGACGCACAGGTGATGCTGCCGGTTGGTATGCAGATTGTTGGCGGGCTATGGCAAGAGAAGAGCGTACTAAGAGTTGGACACGCTTGGGAAAGCAACTTTGATTGGCGGGCTCTCAAAAACATCGAGGAAACAACTAGTCAGGTGCATGACACCCCTCCTAATGGAGCGAGCATGAAGTCAAACAGCAGACCCGTGCCTGAAGTAAATAGCACCACGTCACCCACCCTCAAACGGGTGAAACTCTCTGCCTGAGAGCAGACGGCGAGATCTCATCTATCAAAATCTCAAAATAATCACAGCTGATTCATGTTGAATTCTCGTTTCCCATATTACAAGTCCAATCAGTTGCAACGATACGTTGACGTGCTGCCTACTTGTTTTCTTTACCAGAGACATGCGTTCAGTCTACTGGCATGCTTTCAGTGAAGCTATGGGTAAGAGATCGAGAGAAATGCAAGGACATGAAACGTAAGAGACAAAGACACAACCGAGAATATCCGCAGCTGTCGGAGACATGGATGTGAATGGAGGCAGAACCAGAGAAAATTGTGGCGGCGATAAACTCAGAGGCAACAGACACTGACATTGCGATAATATGGAAAACGACGGTCTCCCCAGCGATGGGCATATAAAGAACTCTTTGAGAGCAGTTCAGTTTCAGACATTAAGGGCTGTTTGCTACCCGTAATTTTCACTCTGAAAGACACATAATTACAATTCCCAGCAACGAGTCTGTCACAACTACGCTCGTAATAGATAGATCAGTTAGATTTGTGGCTTTTTGCATACCTCTGATGAATGTATTTAATTGATTGTGTAGCCGCCATCAACGACCAGTGCGTGCCCTTGAACAAATGACGCCTGGCTAGAACACAAGAATAAGACTGCGTTCGCCACCTCTTCGGGTGTCCCCATTCGTTTCATGGGCGCAATGTCAACCGCTGGCTTCAGCCTCTGGATCAACTCCTCGTTTGCTGTCGTCATTGGCGTCGCAATTACACCCGGACAGACACAATTTACTCTAATTCCATCTTCCGAGTAATCAATGGCGTCGGATTTCGTCATATTGATGATGGCAGCCTTTGACGCACAGTATGGGGCTATTCGAGAGGTCTCATTAGTGATCTTCACTTGCGCTTGTGATACTCTCAAGCTTACCAGCTTTTGGTCGGGCGACTACGCCGAGCTGACTGGCGATGTTTACAATAGATCCTCGCTGCTCTGGATGCTCAGATAGTGGCTTTTGTCTCAACATGTGACTTAGCACGGCGCGGGATGCCAGCCAGCTGCCCTTGTAGTTGACATTGTTTATGAGATCAAACGCCGCCGTCGACGTCTCGTGAGATTTCAGTGATGCTCCTAAGATTCCCGCACAGCTCACTGAATAATCGATACGAGAGAAAGTTTTGGCGATGTCTCCAACGAACGAGTTGACAAACGTCTCGTCAGAGATGTCACCTTCCCGACTCAACACCTCCGCTTTGGGGTGGATCTCTAGAATCGCATCGCGCGTGTCAATAAGTGACCTTTTGTTCAGGTCTGTGATGGCGATTCTTGAACAGCCTGACCGAGCAAAACCCCTGGCAACAGCTGCCCCGATACCTTCGCATTGTCAGTGGTGAA
Organism: Colletotrichum tropicale; assembly: GCA_027406125.1. Taxonomy (NCBI): domain Eukaryota; kingdom Fungi; phylum Ascomycota; class Sordariomycetes; order Glomerellales; family Glomerellaceae; genus Colletotrichum; species Colletotrichum tropicale. Next base: position 86,837 of record JANVYH010000004.1, read on the forward strand.
GTAACCTCGAAGACGAGGAGCTTGGGCTCACTTACCCGTTCCACCAGCACCCGTGATGAATGCGACTCCGGGAAACTTGAACATTATGATGCTTGGGGCCGGGGTCGTTGCAGTAGCACTGTAAAGGAAAACGCAATATGCTTTGAGAGCAGCTGCTATGTTATGCCTATCGTTACATGGACCAGATAGGTCGACATCGGCCTGATGATCACTTCCCAACTACTCCAACACGCCCGAGCGTGAACCGGTCCAAAGACCCGATTCAAAATACCGAGTGGATATTGCGGGGAAACGGGCAAGATACGGCCTCGGAGAAAATCAGGATATTCATTGTCACAGGGGTAATAGCGCAAGATAATTCGCCCAGTCCAAGGGAGCATCAAACTTAGATAGCCGCCGTGGGGGACATGGATACGAGTCATGTTCTCCAAAGATAATGGCCGCCTTGGGGTCGTCGATAAGACCCACAAGGGGAACAATCTTCTCCAACATAAGCCAAGGGGATGCCCCAATTAGCCTTCTCTCCAACTTGCCCTGTCTTTCTCATCACCTCCAACCACGGCGTCTGTGTGTGTGTGTGGGAAAGGATGCTGTCCCACAACGGTCCCGGCACGCAGACCCAGCCGCCACCGCAGCCGCATGCACAATCGCCGCAGGCTCTCCATCCCAGGCCTCATTCGACTCCAGTCAAGCGAAGGAGACGAACCGGTCACGGCCCCGATGCTCGTTCGTGCCCTCACTGTGGGCGAACGTTCAAGCGCACCGAGCACTTGGAGCGCCATGTTCGGACGCGTCAGTCATCCCATCTCCTCCACAGCCGTTTCCTATCTACTCCAAGTCCTCGCGTGATTTTGACACATCACGACACCTAAGCTAGCACTCTTGGCTTCTCCATGACCCAGATGCCCGGAACTCTGCCACGTGCCTTGACGCTGACCTGCTCGCGTGTCAGACACCAAGGAAAAGCCCTTCATATGCCGTTGTGGAGCGGCCTTCGCTAGGCGAGACCTGTTGACCCGCCATCAGCGGATCGCCTTCCATGAGGACGGCTCCGAGTCTCCGGAGGGTCCTTCGGAGCCGGACTCCGGTGAAAATAGCCATGCGCCGCCAGTCGAGGCTGACCTGGCTGCTGCGGTCTCTCTCTCGGGCATGAGCGTGGATCATTGGTCGCAACCGCCTCCTCCGCCGCCGCCGCAACCTGCAGATCTGTATCCCATGGCTGTCCCTAGAAATGGTGGCCTCGTAGATGCGTCGTATCAGCAGACTTTGATAACGGATCAGTTCTACGAAAATGGTTGGTTGCAGATACGGCGTCCCTCATTTGGCTTTTGTTGCTTACAAACCTGGTGCCAGGCAATCAGGATGTTGTTGGGTTTGACGCCCACTTCCGAGAGTTTGCCAACTTCCTCGATGGCGTCGGTCTGCCTGCAGAGTGGAGTCCCTACTTCCACGGCCCAGACAGAGACAATGATATCGTCGACCCAGGCATGAGAGACTCAAGGGTGAAAGACTCCAGGGAAGGAACAGCCACCCCAGGGCCTCGCAGTAGGACCCGGCCCGGAACCCCTTTCAGCTCTTGGCTGCCATCGGCTCCAACAGGGAATCGCATCTCAGAGAACTTGCCCGACGCCAGTGAGTAAATGAAGGTGTGAACAATGCAGGTGTGGACTTCTCTCACACATGATTCAGTTCCTCGCTCCGTAGACAATGAGTCTCAGCCGTATCGCATCTCGGATGAGCAGCGTTCTCGTCTCAATGCATCCATTGAGAGCTTCCGCGACATTCTCGACCCAAACTTCAAGTTCCCATCCCGCCATGCACTTACCCGTTACCTCACGTCTTACTTTGAAGGCTTCCACTCACACATGCCTTTCCTTCACACGCCGACATGGCGGATTTTCGAGCATTCGCTCGAACTCATTCTCGGCCTGGCTGCTGTGGGCGCACAGTACTGCTTCGAGCATCGCATGTCTGAAAGACTCTTCTACGCCGGCAAAGCCATCTTGATGGAGCGCCTTGCCCATGAGTCTGATAAGTTCGGGCCCAAGACAGGGTCGTCTCTCAGTATGCCTCAACGGCGCGAATCACGACCCATCCTGGCAAGAGATTGGGGTCCGTGGGAACCCATAGAGACTGTTCGTGCTTTGATTGCGCTCATGGGTTATGCGACTTGGGAACCCAAGGTGTCACTGATGCAAGAGGCATTCGGCTTGCAGGGACTTCTGGCTCAAGTCTTGCGCGAAGTAGGCCTCCATGAGGAAGACGGGCGCCAGCCTCCTGCCGAACAGACCACGCCACAGGCAGCTTGGCATGCGTGGGCCCAGCAAGAGTCAGCACGGCGCGCGAAGCTGATTGCCTTCTCTTTCATGCATACACATAGCATTGCGTATAATGTTTATCCTGTTCTCCGCAGCAATGAGGTTGGCCTTCGGCTGCCTTGTTCGACCAAGGAATGGAAGGCCTCGAATGCTGTCCAGTGGCAGATCGCCCGTCGAGAGACTGATAAACAGCAGCTCTTTTTCCAGGATGCGTTGTCGCTTCTGCTGAGAAACACTGATGGCACTGCGCCACTTGATCCTATCCCCACCCCACTGGGCAATTACATACTCTTACACGGTCTATTGCAGAGGATATACATCGTCCGAGACCTCTCTTTGCCGGTGATGGATCACTCAGCATCATTGCCTAGCGAGGAGGTGGACAAGCTTGAGTAAGTCCAATCACAATCATTTACCACACAACGCTAACCTTCACTAGACGCGGCTTGCGATCGTGGACTGCGGGATGGCAACAGGCTCCCGAATCGAGTCTCGACCCAAACAACGAGAACGGCCCCATCCCTTTTACTTCCAGCTCACTACTTGGACTGGCCTACGTTCGAATTTATCTCCACCTAGGTCCCTACCGACTGCTCGAAACACGAGATCCGATCCGCATCGCCAAGGCCATATACCGATCACCCGCAGTCGAACGAAGTGGCGGGGTCATTACTGCGCTTCTTTACACGGCCCATATGCTGAGTATTCCCGTGAGACTCGGCGTCGACCGTGTCGCCCGTAGCCAGGCATTCTTCTGGAGTGTCAGACACTCACTCTCGGGCCTTGAGTGTGCTGTTTTGCTGAGCAAATGGCTCTTTTCCCTGACGGAGGCCTCAGGCACGACGCCGTTGAGTGGTAAGTCCTTTTACCCGCCCGAGCTTCTGTTACCGGAGCGGAGTTCTACGCTGGCCCTGTCGTTCTGTCATTCACGTTATTCTGAAGTCGTCATTGTCTGCATTGTATTTATCCGGCCGGCAGCAAACCCCCTCTGCGAAAAGGTCAAGGGACACCTGCTGACAGGATTGCAGACAGCGAAGACAGGATCTTGCATTGGGTACGCTGCATCGTGGAGGAGGCCTACGACGTGGTTGACTTTGACGACGACGAGCCCCAAGTGGGTGTAGACCGGGACCCTGCGTCTCTCAGTCTGGCAGTCCTGAGAATCTGGGCGCACTTCTTCAAAAGCAATACCCAATGGCCGTTTATCAACATGATCGGAGAGAGCCTGGAGAAGTACCGGGAGCTGCTTATGCGGAGTCGGCCACAGCAAGCGACCTGAGTCAGGTACCAAATAGCAGCACACAGCTCAACTGTTGTGCAACGATGGTGGTAAGCAATTACGACAAGGATTGGGACTTTGGCCGCTTGGCGAGACAGGTCATTTAATTGCTGCTCAGCTCCTCCTAATTGAGTTTCTGCTTATCGTATATCAGCATCTAGCGCTGATTTCGCGGGTTCAGCCATGGGTACACCGCCCGGAGAGACCGGGACGCGTCGATGCTACATTAAATGATCATGGGAACCCACACCGCTTGCAGATGGTTTCTTAGTCGCGAACAACATGCTCAGTTCTTGTTAGTTTCTCTGCCTGAGAAAGCTCGATCAGCATGGCAACTCCAGAGGACAGGGCGCGCGACGCTGGCCCTCCCAGGGTGATTGCCGTCGGGCTGCTTCGCACCGGCACGACCTCTCTCAAAACAGCTCTCGAAGAACTGGGCTTCAAGCACGTCTATGATGGCCTCGACTCCCGCACCAAGCCGACCCACTGGGATTTCCTGGAGCGAGCGGCGATGGCGACTTGGCCTGAAATCAACGCCAAGGGCCACTCACCTCGGCCGAAGCCCTTCACTCGGGAGGACTGGGACGAGCTCTTTGGGGTGTACGACGCGTTGACGGATCTGGTGTGCTTCTTTGCGGTGGAGCTGGCGGATGCGTATCCCGACGCCAAGATCATCCTCACGGAGCGCGACTACGACACGTGGTATCCCAGTTTCGAGAGCCAGGTCCTCTGGCCTAATTTTCAGCCCTTGACCAGCATGTTGATTAAAATACTGGGCACCATCGTCGGCAACCGGGCGGGATTCGCCATGCAGAAGATACTCCGCGGCTTCTCGGGAGGTGCGTCGAGCCTGGAAGACTTCCGCCGCATGACACCGGAAGTGTACCGTCGGCATTCTGAGCGCATCAAGGCTCACATTGCGCCTGAGAGGCTACTGGTGTACAGGGTGGGCAAGGACGGGTGGGAGCCTCTATGTGACTTTGTCGGGAAAGAGGTACCTGAGGGCAAGGCGTTCCCGTTTGCGAATGACCGACAAGCGCACGAAGCGTCGAATGCGAAGATTATTAGAAATGCTTGGTTTCAGGCAGCAAGGATTGTAGGAACGTATGGTGTTGCTGTCGGGGCTGCATTTGCGGCGTGGAAATGGCTCAGGTAGACAGAGTGGTATTTTGCGCCTTAATCAGAATGAAGCTATTCGCAGCAGATGATACCGTGGTCGTGAAGAAAGTGATGGCGGTTACCAGGCGGTGCCCATGGGTAAGTATAGGTGAGGTGGCTTACATAACCTGAGTCAATGGCGGAAGCCCGCCCCCTCCTCCGCTGGCAGCTCCAGGCGTGGTGTCTAGGTACCCGCAGCGACCACTAAAGTGCTCCTACCCCTCCATTGTAAACCATTGGAGCCCCATCCTGGAATCCACCCAACAGCTGACGTAGCGGCCGCATCTCCAGCTTCACAAATCAACACCGCCGCTGCCGCCCTCAATCGTCGCCGGAGGAGTTGTGTGTATATATATATCCCGTCCCTAACGCCTTATCTTCAACCTGCGTCCTAGAGAAAACGAACCGCAACACCTAGAGCGACCCTCCGAAACCGCCAGCATGCAGTCTGGCATTTCTGGTACGTCCCGCCCCCGTCGCTGTCCACCGCCAGATCACGAATATCCTCAATTCCCTCGTTCCAAGTTCTAAATCCCACTGCTAACGCTCGTCAGCCTCCCAGGAGCTTGTCTCCCAGTTCAACACCCTCCTCGGGAGCGACAAACACTTCGGCCTTCTCGTCACCATCGACAACGAGACCCTCGCTCCCGTCCAGTTCCTCCCCAAGTCATCCGACTCGTTCGACGACAACCTGTCCGCCCTCCAGCCGCACCTCAAGCCCAACGAAGCCCTCTATGCCCTCCTCCGCCGCTATGATACCGCTCCCCGCCTGACGGCCGTCACATACGTCCCCGACTCTGCCAAGGTCCGCCAGAAGATGCTCTTCGCCTCCACCCGCCTGACTCTTGTCCGTAAGCTGGGCTCCGAGCACTTCCGCGAGTCCATCTTCGCTACCACCCCAGAGGAGCTTTCTGCCCAGGGCTTCGTCAAGCACGATGCCCACACCGAGCTTGAGGCCCCTCTGACCGAGGAGGAGCGTAGTCTCGGTGCAGTCAAGCAGGCTGAGGCCGAGGCGAGCACCGGCACGGGAACCCGCGAGATCCATCTCAGCAAGACTCTCGCCATGCCCATCGCCGAGGACGCTCTTGCTGCCATGAAGGACCTGAACGGCGGTCGTACGCTGGTCATGTTGGTGCGTAACCAACTCTCCACCCACCCACCACCTGACGGACCAACAGCTAACTTGCATCTACAGAAAATCAACCCCGAAAAGGAGTCCGTCGAGCTCGTCCCGTCTTCCGAAAGCCCCTCCAGCATCACCGAACTCACCCAAACCATCTCCTCCACCGAGCCTCGCTTCACCTTTTACCGATTCACCCACACCCACAACGGCGCCGAGTCGAGCCCACTGCTCTTCATCTACACCTGCCCCGTCACTCCCGGCAACAAGGCCATCAAGAACCGCATGCTGTACCCGCTCATGAAGCGCGCCGTGCTCGAGATTGCGACCGGCGAGGCCGGCCTGACGCTGGACAAGAAGCTCGAGGTCGAGGAGCCCAGCGAGGTCACCGAAGACTCGGTCCTGGCCGAGCTGCATCCCAAGGTGACGGCCAGACAAGGCTTCAGCAGACCCAAGCGTCCCGGAAGGTAAATGTGAAGGTATAGGGCTGCAGGCGGATAAGGCGGGAGAGGCAAGAAAAAAGGTCGAGCGCATGCAATGCAATGCAAAGGCGTTGGGTCCCGAGCCTGTAGATCGGGCTGATGATAGACAGACTTGATTCGCAATGCAATACTTTCTAAGTATGTTCGGCATATCTACAACTTGCGGCATCTTCTTCCTCTTCGCGTGCAGCCATGCCTCCCCACCTCTTGCTTTCGACGTGCAGATTAAAAACTGGTATCTTGCATCAACAGACGGCCACCTGAAAAGCAATTCCCCTTGACCATGTGCATCTACTCTTCGTATTTGCCTCCGGTGAAGGACACGTTGCTTCTCTCAAGCTTTTCCTTGAGGTACTCGTAGACGGTGAACGTCACGGCCTGTCCCGGCGCAACACGCATGATGCGAGGCGTAATACCCTTGTAAAAGGCGTGCATGCCTTCTTGCCTGCGGACGCACACTCTGTTAGTACTCTGAAGGCTCTCAGGAACAGCGCAAGAAGACAAAACTCACTTGAACATATCACTCGAGATCTTGGCAATGCGACTCCACGCGCTCGTGCCGAACTCGGCAGGCGTCTTTTGCAACCTCGTCTTGATGGTATCGATCGGCGCATTGCTCAACGGACCCATGGCACCGCTGACGAGCCCAATCACCGTCGTCTGCCAGCTCGGCAGGTTTCCCCCCGCGTACTGCGGCTGGTAGTCCTTGAGCGCCTCCTTGAAGTACGAGTAGGCCGTGAAGTTGACGGCCTGGTTGCTACCCTGCCTCAGCGCCGTCAGCGACACGCCCCGGTACAGCGCGCCGAAACCCTCCTCCTTGACGACGGTGTAGAGCGCGTGCGCCGCGTTGCGGTACTTTGGGATGTCGAGGGGGTCCGCCATGGAGTGGTGCTGCGCCTGCAGACGGATCTTGATGACCTCCATTGGCGTCACGACGGCGACGGCTTCCGTCACACCCGCGGCGAGGCCAGCTGTCTCTCTGGTCAGTGACAAACATTCTCTCTCTACGAGTCAAGATTGGGGGACTGTTGGAGAGACCTACCCAGGAAAGTCGCCTGTCCGCTGACGATCCCCGTCTTCTTGTCCGCCAGCATCTGCTTGTACCCCTCGAAACTCGTGAACCGGATGGCCATCTTGGGCACGATACCCGTCAATACGGCGCCGAGACCCTTGTACAGACCAAGCGGCGTCTCCTTCTTGACGATCTCGACTCCCGTGCGGATGAAGCCGCGCTTGGGCGCTCCGGGCTGCCTTGCGCGCCGCGACAGCTGCATTCGCACCTTGATCGTGTCTGGTTGTGTCGCACGTGTCAGTAAAGACGTCTGTCACTCATCGTGAGGTTTGCGCCGAAGGGAAGAACTTACCGAGTGGGTGGCAGACCAACGCCTCCATCATGCCGGCACCACCGCCAGCTATACCATCATGTCAGTCGCGGTCGTCCCATAACGGAATTGCAGGTGGTGGGACATACCAATGAGGTTCGTGGCAGCCGACGTCGTCTTGCCATCTTGCTTGACCTTGGAGGCCATGATTCACGAAGAAGTAGGGATATGCGCAAACGAGATGACAGGAGAGGTAGGCAGCAGGAGGCTCGCGCCAACGGGTCTACAAGAACAAAGCAAGAGTCACGCTTTCGTCTTCTCTGTTCAATGGCAAGAACAATGACGATGCTGCGCGTGTAGGTAGAGAAGGAGGTATCAAGAGGAAGTAGTCATACAAGAGCGGGACACACGGGAAAGAGCAAGGAAAGAAGCTTGGGAAGGAGCCGGGACGAGAAGAAGAAGATTCGGAACAAGGCGTCAAGTCATGTCAGGGACGGACCTACAAAGCAGACATCCTCGGCGCCGGTGATGAAAGCCACGGCAGAAGATATAAAGGTGGCGTACTAGGCGTGTGTTGGAGGGGACGAGGGGGGTGGTGGTTCACAGTGACGAGGGGGGGACGAGGGGTCAAGGCACAAGCCAGAAAAGAAAATCAGCCCCGGGACAAGCAGACATATGCAGATGACTCGAGGTTCCCCGACTTCAGACGGTACCCAGGTGTGCGTACGTATGTGTTACTCTGGATGTGTACCTAGACACAACCTTCCCGAGCATGAGGGGAGCAGACGAAAAAGCATATGAGGAGAAGGTGTCCCTCAGTTCCGCCCCCCTTCACCCGCGGCACAACGACGAGGCCAGACACTAGACGGCCCAGCGCCAGGGGCATCGGCAAACCGGGGCACCAGGGCGTGTGTGGATGGATGAAGAGGAGCAAGATGTGCAGAGCAGAGCAGAGTAGACACGGACGCTTCCATGTCTTCCACGCAGTAGCAGGAAGACCAAGTGCAAAAATGGAAGAGACAAGCACGGGGCCGATGTCTGAGTGGCTCAAACCATCGAATCTTCAGACGTCTGGCTACTAGCGCAGCGCACGCGTGGGTTGCGACAAGATGATGAGCGCGCCCATCCCGATTCGGCGGAACGGAGGCTGTGACTGGGTAGACGGGGGGTGGAGGGATGGGATGCAACCGTGTGGGAAGGGCTCGAAGAGAGGGACCATGGGGAAAAGGTATCTTGGATCATCTTTCTTCAGTCATCAAAATGATTTCCCCCCTTCCAAAACACCCCCTGGCCTTCTCTATTCTTCTGTTGGAGAAGACCAATTGGTTGCCGGAATCATAATCAGCGGCACTGGACGACCGGAGCTGCGTGCACACTGTCAGTGCTGGCTTCAGAAGAGAGGCATAGACAAAGCAAAGCAATGCTGAGGAGAGAGAGCTGAGGCTACCTTACTCCAACTATCAATTGTCTGACACGGTACTCTGTCAGTCAGTCAGTCAGTCATCGGCCTGTGATTCTGCGCAAAGAAGAGTGACGTAGCGCCAAAAGAGTCGTTGCCCCGTTCCAGCGTGCGGCAAGCTGCGGCAGAAACCTCCGCGGGCCACTGCAGCCTTCACATTACCGACCCCAAGCCGAGCTTGTGATTTTGCGGGGGAGACATGCGGTACGTACTCGTCCGCAATGGAATGTGAACCTGACAAGATTGTGGATACCGGGCACTTCCGGCGCTGGGCCGAGTGGAAGGGCCATTCGTCAGAAATGCCGAGGTTCGGAGGCTGGTCCTGGCCTGGATCACCATCTTCACCTCTCCCTCACCTCTTCTTCCTCTTCTCCAGCCAGTCCAACAGACACCAGCAGCAGACATCACAGACTATGCCGCTTTCGGAGCTAATCCAGTCGTCTCGTCAGGCACCGCCTCATGGCCTTCTTGGCCCAGCCATCAGCTGATGGAGGGACGGGCGGGAGGAAACCAGCCTGGACCTGGTCTTGCTCCCGTCCTGACTCCCTCCCTCCCTCTACCCAAACAGCTGCTTCCAAGTTCCCGCTGCTGCTAATTTTGCCACGACGCGCCGGTATCAGATGAAAGTCCTTCGTGCTAGATAAAATGAGGCTGGCCAGTCGTTAGATCCAACGTGAGACACCAACCAAAAAGGCACGAGCATGTGAAAGCATGGTACGAGTCGTAAATTGTGTAGTAGATTAAATCGGGCCTCTTGATATATCCTGTACTCTGGATGCTGCCACTACTTTTTTTCCATCCTGTTCCCTTTTTTGTGATGGACAGAGAAATTTCCATAAAAATGCAATCCACAAACGCCGCCACCCTCATGGGGTTTCCCTTTCCACACCCTGCCGAGAGTCCTCGAGGACTTTTCTAAAATAATCTGAACGTGAAGGAACAAGTTGCCATAGGCATTTTCTTCTGTCGTGCAACAAAGTCCATCTCTCGTAAATCGCCGTTTGGGAATCGTTTCGCCAGACACCTGCCAGAACCCCAGAATGTAAAAGAAGAAAACTCCAAAAAATTACAATCGCTCTGTTCACGCAGGGGTGCCACACTCTTCGAGGGGACCGTCTGCTTCGAAACTGTAAAGGCGAACTTCGCCATCTTCACTTCCACTGGCCATTCGGCTGTCGCTGAGACCAACGCAGGTAACAGGACCCGAGTGGCCGGTGAAGGTGCGCTCGCACTTGCCGCTCTTGGGCTCCCAGACCTTGACCATTGAGTCGTTGGCGCCGGTGACCACGCGGAGGGTGTCGCCGACGAGACCCCAGATACCTTCCACGTGACCAAACATGGTGCGGAGACACTTGCCCGTGACGGTGTTCCACACCTTGACGGTGTTATCCAGGCCGGCCGTGATCATGTAGCGGGGCGGGAGGGGCCGGGTGGGGTCGGATGCGAAAGCGCAGCCGAACGCCGTCCGGTCATCGTCTGCCGAGCCCGAGTCTCCGAAAGAGGAGCCGAGGATTGACGCCACGTTCGCTGAGGCATTCGCCGAAGCCGACGGGGTGGTGCTACGGCCGCTGTGGACGGAGGAGTTGTCGGCAATGTCGGCCGCTAGCATCTCCTCGTCCGGCTCAAAGTCCTCCGGCATAAGCAAGACTTGCTGGACCTGGCCCATGTGGCCTTCAAAGACCTTGATGCACGTCTTGTTTCGCAGATCCCAAAGTCGGACGGTGCAATCGTCCGAAGCCGAGAACACCGTTTGCGAACCGGGGTCAAGTCGCACATGGTTGACCCAGTCCTCGTGTCCGCGCAGGCAGAATGTTTCCCTGTTGTGAAGGTTGAAAATCTTGACCGACTTGTCAATCGATCCGGACGCAATATGCTTGCCATCATAGTCGACGGAAATGACGCCTTCGCTGTGACCTTGGAGAGTGTTGAGGCATTCGCCGGTCTGCCAGTTCCAGACCTTGATCGTATGGTCCAAGCTGCCGCTGAAGAGCAAGTTGCCAACAAACTTGAGCGTACGAATGCCCATGGTATGACCGGTCAAGGTGCGAATCTCCTGTCCCGTCACAATGTCCCAAATCTTAACCTTGGCGTCATATGAACCAGTAGCGAGGATCTCGTCGTCGAACTGGAGACAGGTGACACCGTTGTCATGGCCCTTGAAGGTCTTGATGTGGCATCGGCCATACTTCCAGTTGTATCCGACCTTGAAGCGATCGCGGTAGACGCTCTTCCACGGTCGAATGAGGCGGTCCTTCTCCCGCTCAGTCTGGGCCTTGGGTGCACCGGGCTCGCCAATCTCACGGCAGGCGCGTTTCCTACTGTCGTCCAAGACAACCAGCTCACGCTTCTTGTTGGCATTGGGGGACGGCGCAGGGGCGGCGGCCTCAGGCTCAGGTTCCGGCGCTGGCTCTGGCTCCCGGGCGGGCTCCTCGGCCCGTTGGCTTCGGGCGAGCTCCTTCTGCTTGTTCCAGTCTCGCAGCCTCTTGCGCTCGAGGAGGGGCAGACCGAACCCACACTTGGTACACTTGCGGTCGATGTGCTGCTCGCACATGCGGTGCCATACCACGTCGTCGTCGGCGAGGTCGCGCCACCTCCTGCTGACCTGGGCAGCCTTGCAAAGAGAGGCGGTGTCGAGGTAGCCGAGGACCTTGTAGGATATTTCGGTGGGGAGTGCAGCCATGAAGTCGATCTTGAGCTGCTCGTGAACTTCGCGGGAGACGGTGGATAGCTGGGGGAAGCAGCACTGGGTGATGATACCCTGGAGCATGAGGTCGCGGTGCTTGGCAGGGGCGGCGGAGAAGAGGGACCACACGTGGGTGATGGCTTGTTGGTCGGCGGAGGGGAGCTTATCGAGTTCCTGTGCGCAAGTGTCAGCACGGAGACGATAGTGCCTGTGTGCATCCAGACTGGCTTGGCTTACACTTTGGATCAAGACCATTTTGGACTCGTCGGCGGCGCGACGACACTTTGCGTCGGGCCGGTGACGATAGCAGAACTTGCTGCTGGGGTCTCGCTTCTGGTTGAGGGTGTTGTCCTCGGTCTGTACGTCGGGCTTGCCGATGGGAGCGTAGATGCCAGGGATATGTTCTCTAAGGAAGGGAGTCACAGTCTGGCCGACCAGCTGGGTAGGCATATTTGCTGGAAATCGCGAGGCTTCTCCCTCGTCTGGTCTCCGTCTGTCGCAGTTGTCTTTGGAAGGCTGTTGGTTCGTAGTCACATTGTTGGCGACGGTGGTGGTGGGATTGGAAGCAGGTGTAGAGTTGGAGTTGGAGTTGAAGCCGGCGTCGTCGAGGGCGGTGAAAGTCGGTGTGGTTTTGAAGTAGCTGGGAGAAGGGATGGCAGGAGACTTGGAGGCAGCGAGCTCGTCATGGCGGTGACTGGACGACGAATGGCTCAAGCCCAGATCTAGGTTCAGACTCCGGGGATCCGGGACGGTTGACGTGCTTGCGAGGTCCATGGCCGCAATAGGTTTCAGAGCAGGCAGTGGAAAACAGAGGAAACGAGCAGCACAGGCGATCGGGGAAGTGGTATCAAATCATCCGGCTGGTGCTTGTCCTCTGGAACCCAGCGAAATGTCGCCAAGGTCGAGGGAACAGGGCCAGCAGTGCCCCCTAAGGTCGAGGGGCAGCGAGAGCACGCAGCGACGAGACGGACGCAAGCGTATGCGTATGTGTACAGTGACACAGGGTGACACTCTGTTGTTTCTGGGTTGTTGGCGGGTGTTTTGGGTGAGGGTGAGGCGAGAGGACCTGGCGATGGCGTGCGAGCCAGGGGAAAGGAGATTCGCAGTGCTGTTTATAGTATGGCTTGGTCTGCTGGATATGTTGGCAGCTTCCAAAGGAGGGAGCCCCGGATGATCCACAGGAACGGCGCCCGACTGGTGGAAGCAGGGGAGCTGGCAAGGGCACGCAATTAAAGCGCTCGTTGTCGAGTTCGCGCGCGGACGTCTGTGGTGGTGTTTTGTGGTGTAGCGCCTGGGTTGGGCACGTTGAGGAGACGCACGGCGAGGCGCAGAGCAGGTTTGGCAGGAGGTTGAGCCCCTGGTGATTCGTCGAGACGGGGGGGCGGAAAGATGGGACGGTTTTGCTTCTTCGACTTCTGTGGCCTTGGTTCTGTTGTTTGGGTTGCCTTTTGCGGTCGACAGGGTAAATGGTCGAGCAGCAGCAGCGCAAGCTAAGGTTGGGTGTAAGCAGCAGGCGAGAGGTATGAATGCGGATCGTCGAGGCTGCTGGTGGATGGACAGACGACAAGGTTCAGCCGAAGGGGGTGTGTGTGCTGGTGTGTGTAAGGTAAGGTAATCGGGACCGGTGAAGACGGCGAGAAACAAAGAGGAAAGTATCGAGGTGGCAGCGCGCTGGTGTCGTCGTCGCTTGGCTTGGTGTCGTGATCGAAGCCTGTCTTGGATCGCGGTCGGAGGAGAAGGGAAGGGAGGTCGAGTAGTTTTATCGTGGTCGTCTTAGACGGTGGACGGCGCAAATAGACCTTGAAGGAGGAGACACAGGAAAAGACGGTCGCAGCGATGCTCCGGGAAGTGACTGACTGGGAGGTACCTGCCTGTGGTACGCTGTAGGGGAGAGGCGTGATAGAGGTGCTTTGGGGCGAAAATGGCGACATCGCCGGGTCAATTGGTGTGAGCCCCCCAGATGTTCCACTTCTGCCACAGCGGTTCCCAGCGGTGCTTGGGTGCTCCAGGGGTCCAGCCCCACTCCCAGCGATGAGGTGACCGCTAAGCGAGTCCGCCGGCCAGTGACAGCGCGCGCCGGACGAGGCTAACGGTTGTCGCTGCCGTCGTGGGAGACGGCCACACGGCTACGGACGGGTCTCGCTGCACCGTCACCGATAGCCGACTGCGCTGCTGCTGAGATTGCGGGGGAGCCACACCGTAAGGCTGGACCGACTGCCTTTGCTCTCTCTCGCCCTCACATACGCAGTACTGCCCAGCTGAAGTACAGAAACGAAGGAGTACTTTCATGGTGTACGTCTCCGATAATACTATGCAGTAAACACCATAAGTTGACTGGCTGTTTCTTCAATCAATCAGATATCCAGTGCATCCCATCGCCGATTCAATTTAATTCAGAGTACCTACCTACGCAAAGAACTAAACCAAAGTCCCAAATACCGTAACGGACAATTTCTCAAGGTGCACAGTCATCACCAAAAGCTTACATAACAGGATGCGTTGTCAGCAAATCATGCACGCAGCACGCACCACACACCGGCCAACCACGAATTTCCATCAGTCACTCTTCCCAAGGTTGAACCAGTCAAATGTCGCCGCCAAACGTTGAAGGGTCACCTGCTCATTCTCTTCTTTCAAGAAAAAAAGAAAGAAAAGAGAAAAAAAAAAAAAAATCAATCCGTTTTTGCTAAGGCCGAATCGGCGATTAGACCATCGCCGTTTGGCCTTGCACCTTTGCTGCTGCCCAGTGTCCACGTATTCATCCGTTTCTCTCTCGTCATCAACTGGGTCTCGAATGATTCAGTCTGGGCTGGGCCTGGGCCTCGAAACCACTAGTAGACAACATGAAGGGAAAAAAAAACTTCAATGTTCCGCTGGATCCGTCTGCAACCTTGATTTTTCAGCATAAGCTTGCGACATCGTCAAATTTCATTTCTACATACTCTCTGTTTCTCGCCTCCCCAGAGTCCAGCGGGGACTGCTGCCGGTACCTGTCCGTACCTTTCCCTTCCCAGTAAAAAGGCGCCCTCTTCTCCAGACTGCACCGAGTACCGACGATGAGGTTAAGGCCGTCGCCAATGTCGCAATCCTGGCCGCCAATCTCCCCAATCGGGATGAGCTAACGCGACAGTGCGATGGCGTCATTTTCAACACTCAGCAATCAATGCCAGCAATACCTGCACCTGCGCCTGCGGACCCCATTGCATAGAATTGCGCCATTCCAGGTCACGTTCGAGAACAACTTTGTCCAACCCATGCCATCCATGTTACACTTACTCACTTATTACTTAGTAAACAGTTCCTGAGAACGAACGCCTTCCTTTTCCTTCCTAGTATTCAGGGGCACATCTCTACTATTCGTGTTCCTGGACTCTGCAACACCTTCCACAAAAGTTGTAGCCATCGTAGCCGCAATCACAGAGAGGTGTTACTGCTTGCCAAGCCCATTTTGGGTGACATGCGTGCTGCGTGACATCACATAGTGGATCAATACAAGTCTCCTTGCAGCTCACCACCTGTAAAACAGGTTGAGATGCTACCGAGTATGGCCTCTTATATACAACCGTTTTGGCACTGAGGCTGTCCAACCTTCTTTGCCAAAGACACGCCATCACAGGAAACATTCGCAATGAAATTCTTCGGCGCAATAACATGTTTTCTGTTTGCGCTCGCAGCAGCGAATACATCTCCACAATCACCAGAGCCAACTCTGGAACCAAACTACACATCCCCGCTGGGCGTGAAATACATCAACCCTTCGACTAGCTACGATGTCACGGGGCCCTACAGTTTGCTCTCCATCGCAGGCCCAACGCTCTACATCGCCGGCGTTCGTGGGATACATCCCTCAAACAGCTCGCTCGCTGAAATCGGGTATCCCAGAATACGCCTGGCATATGAGAACATGGCCCATTTGGCGCGGTCGGCGGGGTCCGATCTGGTCAGGACATGACTCCGACTGCAGTGAAAAAGTTACCCCTGTTGACATGTTTCCAGACATCATGCGTTCGTCTGGTTGTCTATGTGTCGGACATGTATCGCTACCGCCCCATCGTCAACCAAGTCCAGAATGAGCTCTGGGCTGAGCTGAACACCACCGGCAAGGTGCTGTTCCCGCCCAGAACAATCGTTGAGGTACAGAGGCTGAACGACGATGATATCGTCGAGGTCGAGGGCACGTTTTGGCTGGGCTGAGAGACTTGATCACATTGTCCAATAATCTGAACTCAACAAACACATCCGGGCTCCCACATTCCTCTGTTACTGGTCGTTCAGGCTTCAAAATCTAGCCATTTTCAACCTGACATTGCGTTATTGGCCAATGGCCCCCTCAACCAGGGTCTCCCAGGCCAAGCTTCTCTTCCCCAATGAGGCTTCCGACCGACAGCCGCTGTCCCACAACAGCAGCTTTGCGCATCCACACCGCACAATCGTCTCAGCCCACTATCAATTGCATTCCTGACTTTGCAGGCTTTTCCACCGGTGACAATGCCTGGGCAGTGGGCGTATGATTATCTCGACCGAGACCGACCGCGGAGCGAGCGTGTGGTTTTACGACGGGGATAAACCCGAGCGATCACGCAAGAATCCCTTATCGACTCGTGTTGATAACTAGACCTCGCATTACTGGCTTTCTCCGATACTTTCTCCGAGAGAAGGAAGGTCGTTAGATATCGCCCAGAAACCACCAGGATTAGCAGGGATGCCAGATTCATGAATGGTCTTTTATCCGGGCGAATGTTTGGCATTCATTAAACAACTTGCACAAAAAGTGCTGACCTCCCTAAGCCTTCCATTGCCAGACATCCAGACACGTCGATAAGTGTGTACTTCCCCCGGCTGAATGCAGATACGCCACAATCCTCCATCTCACCGAAGCCAATTGCTTGCAGGATGCCGTCCTACCACTGACACATAAAATCCTCCATTTGCCTCGCCAAGGTCTTGTCTATGATCTTCACCACCATCAGTGGTATGGCTTCTCACAAAATTGCTGCTACCCGTGACTTGACCTAGGCTCCCCGTCAGACCTGATTTTCCGAGTGAAACTTGGGACTTCTGTTTTGATGGGCGGGAAGCGGCATTCGCCGTTTTTACCTGCCACACTCTACCTAGCTTCGTGTTCATTGGTTGTCCGGGTGAACTGTTGGAAGCCCGTTGACAACAGCATACCTCACGCCTGCCCCCCCTGCTTGACTTTCTTGGCCTCCGAAGCCAGTTCGCGTGATCATACGGACAGTCGCAACCCGAGAAGAACGATGTGAAACGGTGAAGGAGTGGATGGACTGTCAACAATTAATAGATGGTCTCTCATGCATGCTACCTCCGCGCCACTCCAAGTGGTGCTAACGCGCGCAACGGTTCGGAACTAGTCTCCTAGGACTTTCCTCTACGGATGTCTCTGGTCATTGTCAGAGCACAATGATGGCCTATTCGCCTCATGGTCAACGTCAACTGCCTAATACTGCTGTTGCGGTCTGAGACGTGGAACTCAAAAAACAAATCCTCATTAAAAGGAGCATGAACAAAAAGAATTTTTGAAAATCGACAGGGAGCCCTTTCATGTCTTCTCCTGGAGCCCCGTCCTATCCTGCGCGCGTGTTGCCGAGATGCATTGCGGCACGCTTTACTCATCCCACATGATTCCCCACAGCTTAAAACCAACCTCTCTGCCGGCCTCGGAACTGTCAAATGTATCTGTCCACATTTATTTGGCATTATACTAGGTTACCTGTTGTTGAATGCGCCTGACTAAAGATTTGGACTTGTCCCAAGGTCAAATTGCTTAGCCGCCAGCTTGGCGCCTGGCATGACATCTCTGCCATGGACGCTGAAGCTCCTAAGATCACTGCGAGTCTGTGTGATTCTCATTCAGGCCGAACGAAGTAGGACATCCGACACTGCTGTACCTGTGATCCTTTCCAGTTGGGTCCCATCAGGGTAGCGCACGTGATGCCCTTCATGCGTCCAACAACCTATGCCGATAGTCATCAGTTGAGTTGACAAATTGTCTAATATCTTGGAGAGGATCTAGTCGTTCTGAAATGAATCCATCATCGCAGAACACCTATTTGACTCTCAAGGTGGGGTGTTACCTGCGGTGGAAATGACTTTCATACTATGTTTTCAGACTTGACGGCTTGCAATTGGCTGACGATGGCGTGATTTGATTAACAAATGTGTTAGATTATTGACACCTCTAGACCTCCAGACTTATAGCTTCACATGACATTCATCTGGAAAATAGGTTCCATGTCTGTGTGACCATGGCTTGTAATCTGTGTCTTGCACTGCTGATATTCAAAAATACACATATAGGGTGGTGCTAAAACCAAAGCCCACGAGATATCTTACACGTGAGCCAGGGGGTAATTAAGACAATTCGAGGATAGACATACAAAAATGATGTAACTCCTTTGAAATGAATAATTGGCTCTGTCTCCGACTCTTTTAGAAGTAGTAAAGACAGAACCTACCCCTGAGTTGGCGTCTTTTTAGCCCAGCCGAGTATGGGACCAAATGCTTCACAGACTAAGAGACCTGTGTCGAGGCTGATATAGTGTCAGTGCTTGCTGAAGCGAATCCTACCATGTTGGACCAGATAGAGTCAAATGATGAGGGTGCCTAGGTCGAATCTTTCCAGATTGGCATCCCCTAACGGCATCCCCCTACCCATCACATACTTCTCAGCAGCCACATTGAGACGTATCAACCGCAGTAGTCAGATTATCATGAAGACAATTGACGAAGATGTTTCAATTGCCAGTGACTTAGTATTCGGCGTTGTGGGGGGTCTCCGATCTCGCGGCCCGGCCTCATGCACTCCAGCCGAACGACCCTCACCTGACGGAAGAGGCAAGAAGGTTGACAACCCCTCCGCCAAGTCGGCTTCGATTTGCTTAGCAGTCCCCTAAGCGATTTTTACTGACCGGCCGGCCACGACCGCTGTTCTTATCGCCCGCGTTGATTCGTCACGATGTATGCCAAGTACTTGGCTTCTTGGCAACAGTCAACCGATACCAAATCCTCAGCATCTCCGCGCCACGGGACTAAGAAACATGTGTGATTCCCCCTCTTCTGCGCGACGCCTTACATGACATTTTGACAGCACGATGCCCTTCTGGGAGACGGGTAGTGGGCGGCGTGCAGGAATGGGGGTGGGCTTTTGCGAGATATTAAAAGCCTCGCGAAGTCTTTTGCGGCATGCCTGGTCTTGCATCTTCGACGTACGAAGTCACCATTTGATACCCAAAAAGTGCCATAATAGACACTTCATAGCTGTTTCACTATGATCGGTAAATCTTTGACTGCTGTGAGCATCCTTGCCGGCACTGCCGTCGCCGAGACTGTCCACGGTGTGGTTGTCTTTACCCGCCATGGAGACCGTAAGTTGAATGTCATTCGTCACTTTCAAACGCAACTTTGACTAAAACGACTTGAAGGCAACACGAAGCACTATGGAGCTCAAGCCATCACGAGCGTTGGTGCGAACCAGTGCTTCCAAGTCGGCAGTGACTACCGCAGCCGCTACCTGGAGTCCGGGTCCCCTCACCGGATTCTGAACATTTCCGAAGACAAGTACGTCTCGTCGCAGATCTACGCCAGTGCCCCGGACCAGAGTCTCCTCAAGAACTCAGCTACGGCCTTCCTCCAAGGTCTCTACCCTCCCCTCGTTGATCTGGATGCCGAAATCGCCACCACCACTCTCAACAACGGCAGCGAAAGCACAAGCCCCCTGAATGGATATCAGTATGTTTTCCTTCACGGCGAGAACGCGAACTCCCCGGACACTATCTGGATCAAAGGCGACGATGGCTGTCCCGCCAACGCGGCCGCCTACAAGTCTTTTGAGCAGAGCGACGAGTTTAAGACTCGCATGGAGACGACCAAGGACTTTTATGGCGGCCTCTATGATGTCCTCGAGAGCGTGTACGACTACAAGCCCGAGAACATGACATACAAGAATGCCTACGACATCTTTGACCTCATCAACGTTGCTCGCATCCACAACAGCACGTCCCTGGCTCGCAACGTCACGGACGAAGAGCTCTTCCAGCTGCGCACTCTCGCCGACAGCTCCGAGTTCGGATACAACTTCAACGCTTCCCAGCCGGCGCGGGCCATCCACGCGCAAACTCTGACAGCTGGCATCCTCGCCCAGCTCAACCAGACCGTTACCTCCAAGGGCAAGCTCAAGTTCTCCCTGCTCTCGGGTAGCTACGACACGTTCCTCGCCTTCTTTGGTCTCGTCGACCTCGTCCACCTCTCGGTCAACTTCACCGGTCTCCCGGACTATGCTTCCACCATCGCCTTTGAGCTGTTCAGCGACAACACGACGGAGTTCCCTGACAACGCCGACGACGACCTCCGCGTGCGCTTCCTGTTCCGAAACAGCACCTTTGGCGAGCTGACGCCGTACCCCCTATTTGGAACCAACGAAGAGACGCTATCCTGGCCGCGCTTCGTCACAGAGATGCAGGAGCGTGCGATCAGCACCGTTGGAGAATGGTGCTCTGTCTGCTCTAGTGTCGCGGACTTCTGCTTCGCCAACCAGGAGGAAGCCTCAAGCTCTGATTCTGGCCAGAGCAGCGGCGGCATGTCCAACGCTGTCGCCGGTGTCATTGGCGCCATGGTCACCCTCGGTGTCGTGGCTATTGTTGGTGCCATCGCGTTCGTCATGCTCCGAAAGCGTCGCTCAACGACTCCTACTGCTGCAACTAGCCATGGTCACGGTGCAGAGAAGTCTAGCCTGCGCAGTGGGGGAAGCGGCAGCGTCTAATGGATGTGTCAAAGGACTTCCCTCGTGTGTTATATGGTAAATAGTGCAGACTCATATCATACTTTATGGGTACGGATAGGAGAGATTCTCTTAACGATGTAATGACCACATTTGATACTAATGTCACTGGGATTTTTCATTGCTCTGTTACATGTTGATGACTGAAGCTTGACTGATTGCAGACGGAGTACGTAAGTTGTGTGCCATGCTTTTTCGCAACTAGTAAGTGACAAAGGCTAGATACACAGAAGCTCAAGGTGAATCATTGAGAGCGATTGAGGAGTTACAACAGATCGAATCTTTACAGCACATTTACATATCACAGTCAGGCAAGAGTGACATAAGTTGGAACGTGAGAATGATACGATCTATATCGTTCTGATATATACGTGAGGTAAAACGATATACAACAAAGACTTTATACATGAAACGGATTGGTCCGGGGACCGATCAGCGTCGGGGACACCACAAGCGTGAACATCCACCGGCAGCCCGGGAAGCTCGTTCCCTTAGCCATCTAGGCGTCGAAGACACCAAGAGACCGCTTAAAGGTTGCGGCGCTCGTGGAAGGTCATGCGCTTGGCAACGGGAGTCTCGACGGGGCAGTCCTCCTCATCATCAGCAGCCTGGGTGGGGGTAGGAGTGGCGACGGGAGCCTCAGACTCGGCAGGGCAGTCGTCCTCGTCGTCGGAGGCAGCCTGGGTGGGAGTAGGGGTGGCAGAGGCAACGGGAGCCTCGGACTCGGCAGGGCAGTCATCCTCATCATCACCAGCGGCCTGGGTAGGAGTGGCAGTGGGAACAGGGGCGGCGGAAGACTCAGCAGGGCAGTCCTCCTCGTCGTCGCCGGCGTCGGTGGGGGTGGCAGCAGCCTCAGAGACAGCAGCCTGGGTGATGGCAGCGGTGGCAGTGGGGGTCTCGACGGGGCAGTCCTCCTCATCAGCGGCATCGGTGGCGGCGGCAGCGGGGGCGGAGGTGGTAGCGGCAGCAGAGGTGGCAGCAGGGGCGGAGGTAGCGGCGGGGGCAGAGGAGGCGGGAGCAGAGGCGGCGGCGGAGGTAGCGACAGGGGCGGCGGAAGAAGCAGCACCAGAGCCGGAGCCGGAGCCAGAGCCAGAGCCACCGGAGCAGGAGAAGAGGGCAGGGCCGGGGATGGTGTACTCCTGGGCCTTGTAGGCATCGTAGGTGATACCGGGGTCAGCGGCCTTGTAGGCACCGGGGAAGGCGACAAGGTCGGAGGGGGAGGTGCTGCCGGAGCCGGTAACCTCGAGCTGATGGCAGCCGGGGTAGAACTGGGCACCAGGGTACTGGTAGGAGGCGTGGAGGGCGATGATCTCGTGGCGGACGAGGTAGTGGCCGGGGGCCAGGCACTCGGGGATGGTGTACTTGACGCCAGAGTTGCCAGCCTTCATGAGAGGAGTAGCACCCCAGGTGTTGGAGGTACCCTCACGACCATCCTCCTGAACCTTGAACCAGACGGCGTCGGTGCCGGGGAGGTAGTCGGTGCAGCCGGCGTCGGGGCACTTGGCCATGTAGGTGATGGTAGGGCCGATGTGGGAGTCGGGCCAGAGGGTCCAGTTGAGGGTGACCTCGGAGCCGGCGGCGGCCTTGGCCTCGAGCTTGGCGGGAGAAGAGCCCTTGACACCACCGGCGGAGTAGCCACCGCACTGGATGTCGATGCTGGTGAGGTCCTCAACGGGGCCGTTGCCCTGGATGGGACGAGAGACACGCTCGGGGGCAGGGCTGGAGTAGGGGTCCTGGTAGGGCTGGTAGAAGGTGTAGGCTTCACCGCCGATCGTAGCGTTCTCGACGTAACCGTGGGCAGCCACCAGGGCTGCGGATCCAAGAAGGGAGGCGACAGTGTACTTCATTTTGGCGATTTTGTTGGTGGGTTGGTTTGTGAGAGTTGATCAAAAGGTGCCTGTGGCTTGACTGTGAGAATATCTGGGTAGTTTGGAAATGAGAGTTGTGAGGTCTGAGACCGAAAATGAATGACTACCTGGTCAAGTGAAAAGAATGACGAATCTGAACGAAGGAATGAGATAGAATCACAGGTCAAGTGAAGCTGAACACTATGGATCGAAAGAAGGAAGAACCAGGAGTGGTGATGGTTGGGAGACGGCGATGATATATGCGGGAAGGCATCGTCGCCCTGTTCCCAAGACGGTCACTTGGGCCGTTGAGAGTCCAGGGCGTTCGCATACATCGGGTCAAGATTGAAAGGGTCATTCCCGCCGCTCCGCCAAAGTTTCAATTATACGCAGGACAATCATATTCGGCCAGGCTGGTGGAGAGAGGAGAGGAACATGGGGAGGGGGAGGATCTCGCGTATGCGGGAGTCAAGCCAGGATCATGGGATGTGGGTGGTTGATTAACCGCTTCACTGCGAGAGGTGAATGCAAACTGCAGAGCCAGGTCTCAGCTTTGGCGTTAGACACGCGAAAGGGGGATGAAGCCATCTTCTGGGCGCATCCACGCAGCTGGGATTGGGGAGGGGCCAGGCCGAGGAGAGGGGGCAGACAGGCGAGTGCCGACTGCGCTTACGCGGGAGTGTGTGTGAAGCATAGTAGGTGGACAAGGTGCGGACACACACTAGCAGAGATGGTGCGTGTAAGTGACTTCTAGTCTAGGTGTGTAGTCATGATGGTGGTTGACACTGGGCAGCAGAAGCAATGTGAGTTGCTGAGTTGGGGTTGACATGTAAAAAATGGATGAGACAGCAGCCCCTCGACAGGACATGGGATGACTGGACGACCGACCAGGATCACCGGCCGGGGTGACCGGGGCCGCAGGGTGCCTATCCCCCACCCCGGCCTTCGCTGGCCGTGCCGATTGGTCGTGTAGCCGTCATGCCCCCGGTCAACCCCCGGTCAGGCCTCCGCTTGATCCCGGCGGCCACCCTGAAACCGCCAAGTCCTGACCCTCTCCTTTCTTAATTATCGCCAGATTCGCCCTGCAGTTTCCGCATCTTTAATCAACATTCTACGCGCCATCTCCCAATAGAGGCTGACCTCCATGTGGCTGGCCGCTGCTGCGGAGCCTCAAGGGGCACCGCGCGGGCAGCGTGCTGCTCAAAAACTGCTCTTCCCCCTGCAGAGAGCAGCCTGCTTTCGCCCCCTTTCCACCAATCGAGACTTTGCCGCCAACAGCTTGACCTGAGCGCGTCCAGGCTCGTCGACTCCTTCCTCCTGATCTCATTACAATAATCTCTGGAGCAGGGCAAACACTAACAACGCAGGCCTCAGGTGGTTATCTCTGCAGGAAGGGAAGCTCGGCTGGCTAGACCGGCTAGCCTGGCTGGGCCTACTGGGCCTTCGGTGCCCCCATTCCGGACATAGGCTTAAACTAGGGAAAAGAGTTATGGATCCGAGGCTTCTCGAATCTCGCCTGGCCTCGCTGCCGTTGGTCCCGAGTTGCTTCTATTGATTTTCTACCGCCCGTCGACTCACCAACTTCGGACATGAGCTCTCTCGGAAGACCCAAAAGAATCCAACAGATGGATGTTGATGGAGCCTCGTGGGCCTTGCGGTGGTTATCCGAAGCCCAAGTCACGGTAACATGGACTGCTATCCGCCTAGGCTGATGGGACTCAAAATTACGCTTGATTCCTCTGCTGAGCCGGTGATCCGTCAGCCTAGAAGAAAAAGGATTCTTCGATGCGAGATTGATTTAAAGTACGCCACAGCCCGCTGTCCACTGCCCACTGCCCACTGCCCGCAACCCACCGCGTATCGTTATTCGTCATTCAAAATTCGACGCTATGCTGCCCTTCCTAATAGTAGATAGACTTCCCGTGCCCACTCCACGATGCAAGTGATGTTGGTCCAGCGCCATGACGACGTTGGCGCCCGGCGCCTAATGTATCTCTCAATGCAAAGAGACGTTTTGAAACCGTCGTCATCACCGACAATTCCTCCTCTCTGCAAAGACTTCATTTAAAAGGACTGCAAAGTCATCAATGTTCTTCGGGGCGCCGTGCCGTTTGCCAGGCGCTGGGCCCTCCCAAGTGGCGTCCTGGCCGGCCTATCCCCGTCACTCCATCCCATCTTTCATCCCCGTCAAATCTCTCTCATCCCAGCCCAGCGCTTCACCGCACATCACGCACGTCTTTTCGCTTCTCCACCGCGGCCAGGTTGCTGGGCCCCCCCTCGTTGCAACTTCACATCGGCGTTGCACCACCCACCAGATGTCTTGCAGGGGTCTCCCAACTATTCTGCCCGATCAGTCCACCCCTGGGATGCACAAAACATCGCCGATCATATGGAAATCCTCGCCTGGGTATCCAACCGTCTCCAGCACACAGTCCACTCTCACGACTTTTCATGATGTGATGCTGGGGTGCCTTCGTGGGGATGAGATCTCGACTGGAAGCGTGAAGCTTGGCTTTTACCTTCATTGTGTCTTTTTTTCGGCCGAGTCCAATGTTGGTTCCTGTGGTTCACAGACGTTCAGATCCCTCTCTGCTCTGCCCCTGACTCGACTTAAACAAGAGGTGGCAGCTTCACTCAACCTGAAGCACGCAGAATATTCCCCCCTGACGGCAACCCCTTCGCAGGAACCGACAAGGTAGGCTTAGACAGTCAAGACAGAGCGCCTTCAAACGCCAAAAAGCGACAGAGCGCAGAACTTTCCGAGTCATTGTCTTGCAAGTATTGAGCTTATCTGCTCATTGGTATTCATGTTCGTCTAAAGATGCGGGTATCAAAAAAACAAAACGAAACAGTTCGTCAACATGCCAGCAATCAATCGTGCATCCATGAAGCGCCAAATTGAAGCCAAGACTCCAAAATGCAGATGCAATCCCCAAGCCGCCAGCCAAGTACTTATATGCGCGCGTGCGGGATGCTAAGCGTTTCTGCGCCTTCGCTGCCTCTCGCGCTCAAATATAGCCAGACCAGATATGGCGGCCATGATTGCCCAGCGCTCGCCCAGCTCCCCCGTCAAACCGCTGCCCATAAAGGCGAACTTGGCGGCCTTGGTCATGCTCGTGTGGGCATTTGTCCAGGCCGCGACAACCTCCTTGCCGTCGCCTCCTCTGAACACACCTGGCGGTGCATTGGCTGGGACGGTCTGAGACAGGCGCACTAACTTGTGTCCTCTGCTTCTGCCGTCCAGAATGCCAATTGCTTCGCCAGAACTCGTCCGCCATTCAAATTGCTCCAGCCTCTCGCAGTTGGGGCCCACGCCCATGGAGAAGACGTATCTGTAACTTGGAAAGTCGGCGCGAGACTCGAGCTCGATAATGGGTGCGCCTCCCGGACTGCCCTTTGGCGCCGGGGGCAGCGTGATGCTCATCCTGCTGCTGAAGCTGTGGAACTCGACCGACGCAAGGGGAGGGTGGGTATTGCTCGGTCCCGAGTGCAGCACGATTGGCGGCGAACTGCTCAGGCCGCTGTGGATTGACATCGCGTAGAAGGGTTGGTTTTGGTGCTCGCCCAGGAGCATTGTGCGGGTGAAGCTTTGCGAATAGACATTGAACATCGGAGGGAACTGGCGCGCGACCTGGCCCGGCGGCGCGGAAGGCCCCGGGCTCCCCGCCGGTGGTGGGCTTCCGGTGTTCACCGGCGCCGGACTGCCGGATGGTTTCTCTTGGTACGGCGGCGGGGCCTCATCTGCGGCGGCGTTCGGCAGGGGCTTGGTGATAGGCATGTTTTCTTGGTTTTGGGGGTTGGTGTACGAACGATCGGTTTACTCGACCGAGATTGGATGTCAATCAACAATCAAGCCAGATCCTCGGTGTTGGACCGGCGGACCCCTCAACATTTAAATGTGCAATTCTCCCATGGTGTGATGTCACTTTATGTACCTCAGTGTCTGCCTACTGATCCTCCTTCACAGCCACCGCGCGAAAGAAAGTCACGCTGGAACGGCGTCGCCCGGCTGGCGATGATCTACGCTCAGCCACAGTCCCCAGGGTCAGGGACGCCAGTCCGCCGCACCGCGTCGCATCCTTCGTCGAGAAAACAGGAGAAATAATCGCTCGGCTATCCCGGATTACAGGGTCGCTCAGCGGTAAGCATAAACGCCGATTGCGCAGCCGCCCGTAAGCCCTGGCAGCGCTGTCAACTGCGCCAGGCACAGGCCTCCATCTTCGTCGTTACCTACAGCATCTTTCAGTGTCACTTGAGTCAGTGCTGTTCATCAAGATCCCATCAACTTAATGCATTTTGAAGCATCACTGACGTCAATCAGGGCGCGCAGTACATCTAGATGGTCATGCACACGCAAAGCGCACTTACACTAACAGATATTCTTTAGGCTTTGGTGAGGGTTGTCACACTTTCATGTAGCTTGCCAACGGGGTTCGCCTATGATTAATAAAGATAGATCATATATTTTCTCTTCCCCCGATCCCCGCAGGGGATTATCGGAGAGCCTCATGTCAACTTCAACCATGTGGCAAGCGATGCAGGCCCCGACTTTGAACGACGGTCAACTGACGAGGCAGGGAACCTAGAAGAGCCGCTGTGCTCGCCACCTGCTTATGATTTGCTGCTTCAACGACTGGAAACGATCAATTATGTTAGTATGAACACTGTCGGATTGACACCATGATCCGAATTCTGTTCTAGTTACTCATAGAAAGTAAACCATAATTTCTTTGATTTCGTGATCCAACCCAGGTCGACATCTCCAAAAAGCCCATCCACGATGCAGCAGATCTCGTATACTCTTGACCGGCGTCCTGAACTCTTCCAAATTGGATACTACGGATCCGAACAGCCGAATCACCGATTTAATCTGTTTGTGTCTATATTGATTTCTATTGCATAAATGTATTGTTGTGTTCGTGTTACATCAAAATCTCTCAATGTGCAGTTCACTAAGCCATAGAGCAGCGACCGACTCACCTAACACATTTGACACTATGAAAAAGATGGAAAGATTTGTAGTGTTTGTAGCAAAATCTTGTGCTTTGCCAGATACCCAAGAAAGAACGCTTCAACCTATATTCAGACTCCATAGCCCACATCGGACTGGGGTCTTTTTAAGGAAAAGTCGACGACAACGACCTCGCCATCGACAACCTATGCAATGAATGTACAAGTGCGAGAAAGGTAGAAAGCAAACCCGCAAGCCGATTGATTCTTAGACCATACCCATAAATCACTCCACCTCGATCGAGCCATGCAATGTGGCTGCCCATGCTGTCATGCAGCGCTTCGTGGTTTTGGTATACCCAACATCGCAACCCTGCGAAGCTTCCCTCATCAATGCCATCGCCAAGTACCTTTTGCTTCGAGAACTCATACATCGTTTGGTACCGAGACATGCCATAAAAATACCTGGCTACACCTCCTGCTTTCGTCGCGGACCCGGTTCATATCAACCCCGTGGTCATCAGTCTCTGTCCCTGTTCTGCTGGTGCAGCTGGCGAACAGGGTTCGCCGTCTCCGTCGATAATATGTCGGAACTCTCGACGAAATTTCCTCTGAGGGTTCAATTCGTCTCATGGCCGTCCTCGTCAACGTGCCGCATCCGCTTCGGCGAGGTGGTTGTACAGTTGACTTTGTCAAATGTCAAAAGTCACCCGCTTTACACCTGCCACAGTCTCAGCAAAAAGATACCCTCTCAAAGCCGTACGGAGACCTGACTGGAAGCTCTCTTCCGTTTGGAAGCGTAAAAAGCGTAGGTAGAGTCGTCCTCTCCCTCGAAATCAACCTCCTTGCTCCTTCCTGACGTCAAGATCTACCCGAGACGGTGGTCAGCATGCCGCGACAAGAAACAAAAACATATACCCACACAGACACACATGGCATGCCAAGAACCAAAGAAGGCTTCTGTCTGGGAACTCACATAGTTGAAGGTGGAGGCCCCAACCGCCAGGACCATGAGCACGATGACCACCAACAGCATACCCCCGAACCCGTCCATGCCGGCAAACATTCTCAACATCTTGGCAGGATTTTTTCTCAGCTCGATGTTCACCGGGCGAAACAAAACATTCAGAATCAAATCCGATCGGTGTGATGTGCAGTGATGAACAGCCGCCCCGGAATGTAGGAATCGAAACCAGGTGTTGTCTCAATAGATCACTCTCTCCCTGCGACGTTCCTGAACCCAGCGTCGAAGAATTCCCCGCGCGCTCGGTAATCGACGGAAAAAAAAAGATCAGGTCAAATGATTCAAATAAGCTCTCAGCAACACAGTGTCAAGAGGAAAAGAGAAAGGGGGGGGAAGAAGCAGAAATCAGACTTTCGGAAAGCGGCTTAAGAACAAGAATCAGACATGGAACGGAATGGCTCAACATGAATCGCGGGGTCAGGCAGGGTCAGCCATGCCCATGTAGGTTGGAGGCAACAGGCAAACAATCCTCGAGATGGATCAGCCAACAGCAGACATATGATTGTGTCTGGATGATGGGTGGGTGGGGGGAAGCAGGTCAGACGCGCGCAGCAGCGCCGGCCTTATAGCAAACTTCGTAACGGCGCGGCACACACGCACATCCCAAGTCTCCAGGCAGAGAGAGAGCGAGGGGGCCAGAGACGAGAAACCCCCAAGGCCTGCCAAGAAGAACTCTGTTCAAAACGGGCAAAACCACGACAAGATCTGCCTTGCCCTTGCTTGCCGCCTCACCGTGGTGCCTCAGCTGCGACCGCCGCGGCACGTGGGGTCCAAAAGAGCGTTCCCACCACGGACAGGCAGCACCGCGAACCTGGCATCAGCCAGCCTTCAACCCAAGACCGTACACCGAGTCCGTGCCGGGGTGCCTCGCCATTGGACGGTATTCGGAAACAGAGAGACACCTGGCGTTGCGTGGTTGCCTCTTGTGGCACCCGGGGAAGTGTGGGCGACGGGGTGCCGCTCGTTTCGCCCGAGTCCGTCGGTTTGGGAGACGCAAAACGCCAGCTGGAGGAGGAGGAGGAGGTGAACGCTTGGGGTAGGGGATGGTAGGGCGGAGGTTTGTTGGAGGTCCGGGAGGGAAAACGGGAGCGTCAGCCAGCCCGTCAGCCAGTCAGCCGATCGATCCAGGACGGCCACAGCCAGTCAGTGTTAGTCAATCCAGTCGTGCGATTCCATCTTGGCTCTGCTGCTTGCATGAAGAAGGGAGATGCAGGAGGATGGCGATGGGAAGCAAACACCTTTGACACTCTGCCGCAGGGCCTCAGCCAATTCCCTTTCCCTTTCAGCCTGTTGCTGCAGGTGAGGTGTCGGGTCGAAGAATAATTGCGGGGAAAACACCAGAACCACGACAATCAATCAGCCAAAAGAAGCAAGGGAAGACCGGGGTGATGGTGAATCGCGACCGAGGCGAGCTGTGGCGTCCAATTACTGGTCGTCTTGGGGGCCTGTTGGTTGCAGCAGAGCGGGTTTAATGGTGTAAGAGAGAGACCGCAGCAAACATGCAAACCAAACCTGCAGCAGGGGCATCAGCACTCAGCAGCTGTCACTCCACCAGCGAGTCCGAGTAGACGATAAGACGTGTAAGCAAACAATTGGCGTATCGCAGAGGGCAGAACGGGAGAACGGGGATCTTTGGTTTTTGCGCAGAGAAAGAATTGATTTGTGTACAACCATCCAGCCCCCAAACCCCAAGAGGCGAGGGATCGGAGGTAGTGGTGTACAGCTTGTGTCTTATTCATTAAGTATTGTATCATTATCATCAAGAATTGTATGCGTTCCCGTATCCCATGGCCAGCCCGTCGCTTTCGGCTGTCGGCCCCTCATCAAGTCTTACACACATCCATTCCATGCGTTCCGAATCTTGTTCCCTTTTTTTCCTGTCGAGGAAGAATGACGCCGTTTCTCTTTCTCGTCCGATGATCCGAAAATAAATGCCCAAAACGCCAAGAGAACGAAACTCTTGCCCAAAGCGCCGCGCGGAACTTTTTAGACTTTTACGCCGCTCGACGCCGCCTGCTTATCCCCCAAGTGAGAGAATGACGATCGTAAGGAGTAGAGGGAAAAGAAGAGGACGAAACAGAGGGAATTGCGATGGGACCAAAACATCCCGACCGCAGATTCCTCTCTCATTTCGTTCGTCGCTTTCAATCGCTCATCTCTTTTCCCGTCACCCATTCGACCAACCGCGCCAAATAGCAAATAGTAAAACAATTAATACCACACTGAATGCGACCGAGATGATATCGGACCACAGACAGACCACGAACGAAGAGCTAGGCCCTTTCGGGAAACCAGCTCTACTCGTCCGCTCGCAGCGCCTTGACCTCGAGAGCTTCGTCCCGGATCAGCGCCCAGGTGTCGCGGACGTAGTCGCGCATCTCAATAAGGAGCATTACCGCATACGCCGCGGTCATCATAGCGAGACAGTAGAACGCCTGGGCCACACCCGTCAGCCTCGTCACTTTTTCTCGTGTACGTGTGAAATGTGTTTGGTGGAGGGTTCTCTTTGGCTTTTCTCTGCTTCGAATCGTTCCAAAACATGGGACGCATTTCGAAGCCAAGAAAAGAAAAAAAGAACACACACACAAACCAAAGTAAAATGATGTCAGGGCTCTGGAACTTACCGACGACACTCCCAAATCTCCCCATCGCACGAGTGCGAGCTCTCCCAGAGCGTAGAGTCCGTCCATACCGGATGCATCGCTGCTGCTGCCCATGACGGAGAACTGGCGGTTGCTGTAGACAGCCCTCAGCTCCTCGACACTGCGGAATGCGTCTGGCACGCTCTGGAACCCAAAGTAGAGCAGGCCCATGGCGAGCGGCAGCGGTAATGCGTGGTATGCCCAGCACAGGCTGGCAAAGACCCCCCTCACGAACATCCTGCACAGTTCCCGCAGCGGCCAGGTGAGGTCCAAGATGCCCCGTAGGAAGAAGTCGAAGACGACGGCAACGAGTGTGGTCAGGGGGTGAAGCGGTTGTGGTTGAAGCTGTTGCGATGCTCGGCGTTGTTGCCGGGTCATGCTCGACGATGTTGTTGACCGCCTAGAGGAGAGCTTGGCTTGCTTAGCCTGCGCCCGCGTGGCCGAGAGATGTGGAGAGGCCAGCGCAGAAAGCCTTGGTGCCGGGTGGTATAGGTGGTGATGTTGTTGTGGCTCGGAGTAGTAGTAGTAGTAGTTCTGGGGCCCCGAAAGGCCAGCATTGAGGAGACTCTTTTCTGTGAAGGTCTCTGTTGACATGTTGGATGACCGGCCCGAACAATTGGGCAGGCTTGGATGGCGGCGAAGAAGTGCAAAGACTTTGGGGGTTCCTCCTCTTAAGGATCCCAGACGGGGGAAGAGAGAATAGGTGATGAGAGGGGAGCTAAGAGATATAAGTCGGTGAGCCGGTGGTTCGGTAGTGGTGTGCTCGAGCTTTATGACAAGCAGGGCAGGGGAAACTAGCAGGATAGCGTTTGCTGGGTTCTAGCGCAGGTTGGTTGTTGGCTAGCGACGCACCGTTCGCGACAGGACCGTTTTTATGCAGTCGCTCGAGTCCACCGCGCGGGGGAGAGGGGATTGTGTGTTGTATGTGTATGTGTGTATGTGTGCGGTGTCAAATGAGTGTGAGGTGGGTGGGTGGGCACGCCGTGTGTGTCTATGCCAAAATGTCGGAGGTGAGTAGTGTCTGGACAGCAGTCAGTCGCTTTCGGTCGCCGACCGAAACCATCATCGAGAACTTCCGTGAGATGCAGGCCGCAGATGCAGATAAGAGAAAGCAGCAGCAGCAGGAGGCAAGTTGGTCAAATTCCCGGTTCCGACAGTTGGGGTCGGAGGGGGAAGAGAAAAAAAAAAACAAATACTGGAAGCGGACGAGCATGGCATGCAGGAAATATGTCTGTAATAGCTCATCAATTCTCTCCCCTTGGCTCACTTCGCCTCACCAAACTCCCTCGACTCTCACTCGTTTGCGGGCGAGAGTGCAGACCGAGACTCGTAAAGGTGTGTGTGTGTGCCATCGATACCTCCTTATCTAAAGCTAAAAAACTCCAGCCCAGTCCAGCCAAGACAGACGGCTGGAATGTTGTCTCTCAACGCAACGCCAAACAGATGTGTGCCCTGTGCCTCTCGTCTCTGTCCGTCCACTGCCCTGCAGATCGCAGTGGTACACACAGACTGAAGAACCCCGTAAAAAGATATCAATGTCGTATGTAAGGTATATGCGCAACACCTGTGCAGGTTATGCATGCATAGCAAAAATCAAAAGTTGATGATGTACAATCCGCAACGAGAACATGAGACCGCCTTCCCGCTCAAGGCAGTCCCCTCATGTTCCAATTATAAATCCGTCTCTCGTTTGTTTCTACTCCCGAGAAAACAAAGGGGCACGATTTGCGCCCAGGGCCGTAAGAGGTCCTTTCGGCTTGGTGCCGGACCACTCCGGTTGGTCACTCGCCTGCCACTTTGATGCTAGCCTTGCGCATCCGACCGCTCCGTCTCAACCCGGTTGTGTCTTCAGCTTCCCCGGAATCTTCGTCTGCGGCTCTCTGGCGCCTGTTTCCAATTCTGTACTTGGGCGTCGCCTTGCCACCGGCTTCCGACCCCGCGTCTTCCTCGCCTGCCTCTGAAGGCGCTCCTGTGGTAGGTCTCTTTCGGCCGCGGATGCGCGCCTCGTCGTCGCGTCCCAGGAACCGATGGATGAGGCGGTGATCAAGAATGCGCTCCTCCTTATCGCGGGGTCCAGCTCTCTCCGTCTTTGGCCATATGTACCCGTAGAGCTTGGAATGCCTCTCGCAACGCGGACACGAGCTCTTGGTATAGTAGGCGTTCTGCTGCACAAAGGCCGTCTCGCAGTTCATGCAGCGTACCCAAGCTGTCTGCGGCTCAGAGAGCAGCAGCGGCGTTAGCGTGTAATCGCCGGGCGTTCGGGTTTTCGCGGGTGGTGTTGTCTCTTTGATGAAGGTGCGCCGTTGGTACTTGCGCTTCTTCAGGGGCGGTTGGTCAGCAGCCTCCATCGTCTCATCAACCACCGCACAGACTTTGATATTGTCCATGATCGGCGCAGGATTCTCTGTCGACGTCGGTGCTTCGACTTTCAAGCTCTGCACCGTCTCGGAGCTGCGATTGATCGGTGCGTCCTGCTCAATTGACGTCAAGGCCTCAACAGTTGACGCTTCCTGCACGAAATGGCGGGGGCTTGTAAGCGGCTCTTTTGTTGACACCATTCTCTCCACCTGCATAATCTTCAAACTGTTTCTGCCAGAGATGCTAGCGTCTGACATTGCCACTCGTCTTGGGCTGATATTCTCACACATGGCGGCCGCGATGCTCATGACGGGTCTGGCCGTGGAGGAGACAGCGTCACTTGAAAACGCCATGGCTCTAGCGACTGACGTATCTCTCATAGAAGACGCGGATGGCGGCGGCGGAGGATCACACAAGGACGATATGGGTATCGACCGAGTCGTTGCGACGGAAGCTTCTCGTGTCGAACTAGACGTTTCGACCGATGCCGTAGAAGCCGTCTTCACCAGCCGTTGAGAAGAGAATGGCGCAGCCTGGGCCAAGACCTGCTCCGTCAACTCCTCACAATCCTCCTCCTTCACCAATTCCGCCTTTCGTGCCTGGGTCGGCTCCGGTGTATCCTTCTCCGGTTCTGTGATATCTGTGACCGAGCCGTCTTCGTTAGAGCCGCTCGTCAGAGACATGCTACGCACAGACTCGGAGGCCGAGCTGTCTCTAGAGCTGACATGTTCCGTGGGGGCAGGTGCAGATTGTGTTGCGGAGAGCTTGCGCCTTTTTGACGGAGTGATGGGTGGTGTGACGAGCGAGTCCAGTGATCGTTTCTTGTTCGGCGACAGTGCATCAGACATTGGCGAGTCGACCGCCAAAGAATCTCGCGCAGACTTTCCTCCCCTCAGTCGAGATTTGGAGACCCGTGGACGGATGTCGGGAGTAACGGAAGGAGTCCGGGATGAAGGACCGCTGCTGTCGTCTCTCCTCCGTCGGCGCAAAGAGTAGCCGTCCATCAGTGACTCCTCAATGCTCTTCTTAACCATCACTTGCCCCTCAGCGGGCGCCCAACCGTTGACACATTTGTTCTCGCAGGTTCTGCAGAGGCATTCGCAGTTGTCCTCTCCAAAGTAGTTCTCGGCGTAGGTGACGGTAATTTCCTCTCCAGCCTCAATGTTCCTCGTCGCAATAATCTCAATGCCGGCTGTACCCGTAGTCATCAGCTTCGCATTGGCACCGCAATCGTGGTTCGCGAATCGCGCGGGGCCCATGAACAAGCTGGCGCATTTACTTCGTGAGGAGATAATGATGCTGAAGTCCTTCTTGCGGGCAGTCATTTCCCGCTCCTCTTCGGGAGAGATGTTGACCTGGGTTCCAGCAAGGTACTTGATGTTCTCGTTCCTCCTGATGAAGCGTCGAGCGGTGATCGCGGCTTCGTGCGACACGATGGTGTAGCGATTGGTGGAGTTGACTTCGAAAGGACAGTCGGGAAGGTAGACCTGGGTGTAGCGACGCATGTGCCGCTTGAAATCATCCTTGGCCTTGTCCGTCTTGAGGGCATTGAAGAACTTGCGAAAGCCATCGGTGGCTAGCAGTTTGCGCTCGGCGGCCTCGAGGTCTTTGCTGACGACAATCTCGGACTGAATGATTTGAGTGATTTCCTCCTCGCGGATTCCTCGGGACGGGTGGTAGCCATTGCGGTTCTTGGGGATTGTGGTCCAGTAGAATGCCTGTACAAAAGGTCAGCCTCATTACGCCAAAGCAGGATACGTGGCTGCGCCGCCCAGCAGGAGCGGAGGGGCTGCAGCGACGGAATCAAGGTCGTACATGGTCAACGAGGGCATCTGTCAGAAAGTCGTCGTAGGAGGCGAGTTGGGCTAAAGTAAGGGCTTGCTTCTGCTTCTTGGACGCAGCAGAGGGCGGCATCTTGAGGTCGTCGCAAAGTCAGCTCCAGCGCAATATGAAAGAAGGATTTGCGGCAGGAGCTGAAAAGGCTAAACGAGCGTCGGGGGATCCAGGGACCAGCGTCAAAGTCGGCGTCGGCGGCGCACAGAGCACAGCGCAAGGAGTGGACGAAGGGCCAAGGTCGACGTTGGGCTCCCTTCGACAGCCCACGCAAAGCAGAGCAGAGCGCACGAGGACGGGTTAGGGTCGATCGAATATCGTGAGCTGACGACGACAGTAGCTGGTGACAGAGTGGTGGACTGGGGTGAGGTGTTGTCGCAAGGAAGATTGGCCGCTAAAATCAGAAACGCAAGCGGGTGATGGTTGTGGATGTGCGATGCCAGGAAGAAGGTTGTTGTCCCCAGGCCGGGAAAAGACGCACAGGTGCGCGGAGTGAGTCGAGGTACCGCTGCGTTAGGTAGGTAGGTAGGGTAGAGAGGTGGTCGAAAGGTCAGCTCAGGCCGGGTGTCGTCATATCTCTCGGATTCAAAGGGGCATAAACAAATCCCAATGTTGTGTTGGGTGGAGATTTGAGATTAATGCGCTGCACTGCGGTGCCAGGGTAAGATTGAAAGCGGTGCAGTCGGCAGCCCGCAATACGCAGATGCAGCAAAAAACAAATAACCGCGGCCGGGGGTGTTGCGGGTTGGGAAGGAGCGGAGATCCAGGTAAGGGAATGGCTTCAACAACGACTGAACAAAGAACAGCGGCCAGAGATGGGACAGAAGAACAACCTCCTCAATGAGACGGGCAATGCGTACAGCAGCAGGTCATGCGTACGTGTGCTTGCTTGAGGAGGAGGAGAAGAAGAGAGAGAGGGAAATGAGAAGCCGAGACACAGAGAGGTGATGAGAATGAGGTGAGGGTGAGGCTGGATGGACCTGGGTGTGGCAGTCGCCGTCCTTGAATCAGCCCCTTCTCTAGTCGTCGGGTAGTCGTCTTCTTCTTCGGTGTCGTCGTCGTTGTCTTTGTCGTCAGGCGGGTTTCGCTGGTGTGTCCCTGTCTCCTGTACTGCGCTCCCCTTTCTTTGTGTGAATTAGTATCCTATCGTCGCCGGGCAATGTCAATGCCAAAACGCCAACGTCAATGGCAGAGAGAGCCAGCCGGTGTGTGGTAAGGTAGGTACTTCCAGGTTCTTAGTTGGAAGGACCAGACTAGACTGGACTGGACAGATTCCAGGGGAGGAAGGAAGGATGGAACAGCAAAGGGAAACATTGGATTGCGCCTTACCGGGTTGGCAGTGTCCTTTGCCCAATCAAATCCCGCAAACCCGAGTGGCTAGGCAATTATCGTCGACTGGCCCCACGCGGAATAGCTGAGACGTCAAAATAGTAGCACTGACCACCTTGGTTTGGAAGGAAGAGACGGGTTATGTCAGCCAATCAAGCTGCACCTCGCTACCCCATCCCGTCGCCGCAGCGCCCACGGTGCATCCCGCCGCAACCCCCCGCCCATTGGCCAGATCGGGATTACCTAACGCCGCTGTCCGGCCGCATTTTCAACTTTGCAGTTCCACTTTGTCGAGATAGCTTCAGGTGTAGCGATTGTTTGGGGAGATTTGGTCATCAGCGTCATACTCCAGTTCTTGCCGCCAAGATGATTCAATTAAAGGTCTGTTCAAAGCTCCACGTATAACCACGGCAGAAACCAGTACTGACATGCCCCAGACGATGCTTCAATGCATCGACAACTCGGGTGCCGCCCTTGTCGAATGCGCTATGGTCGTCGGCCAGAAGCGACACGCCCGCATTGGTACGAGAAGTCCTTCCCCCCACGTACGACGACCCGAACCCGAACGCTAACAGCTGCAAAGGCGACAGGATAGTTGTCGTTGTCCAGAAGCACCGCGGTGCCGGTGATGGTGGCATGGCTGGCTCTTCCGCCGCCAACAAGGTCAAGCGTGGTGACATGCGCCACGCCGTCGTCGTCCGCACCAAGCAGCAGTCCCTCCGACCCGACGGCAGCATCATCAAATTCGACGACAATGCCTGCGTCCTCATCAACAAGTCCGGTGACCCCGTCGGCTCCCGCATCAACGGTGTTGTCGGCGCCGAACTGAGAAAGAAGAAGTGGAGCAAGATTCTCTCCATGGCCCCCATGCACGCATAGACGAGTCGCGGTTGACAGGGGAAGCGGGAAGAGGTGTAGAAAGTTGTACATGTACAGGGAAAAAGAAGAGAATTGGGGTTGTACTATATGAATGCATGAGCCGGCGTTTCACGGGTTGGCTGTCGATACCAATCTCCATCTACCTATCATTCACAGTCACAAAATAAGTCGGCCGGGGAGAGTCACATGCCGAGAGAATACCACGTCAACAACTGGGACGCATCAATTTGGAGATTTGTACTATGAAAACACAAAGTCATGGCCCGAAGCCTTTTCCACCGCTAACGCCTTCCGACTCCGTAATATGCAAGACCACCACCTCCTCCTCTGTTGTAACCTTCGGGTATCATGAGGTTCGATCCATCACTGGAAAATGTGACCACAATCGCAGCAAACATAGAACAATTTCTGGGTTTCTGTTAGCTAGTGTCCATCATTGGGCGAGAGAATGGTATCGGCTTACCATGCCAGTCTCGGCGCTACGCTGTTGAGACTGAAAGAAGACGGCCTCGGCTCCCTTACAGACGGGGCATTCCTTGTTCGATCGTGGAAGCTAGATCCGGAGAGATGCAAGGTCAGCCAGCTGTTCACAAAGGAGGTCTCGAATCCAAAAGGAGCAGAATCCATTGCAACAGCCAACACAGCACCATCCAGGCCCGGAGCGTCCAGAAACAGTTTGTATGTGCAGGTGAAGTGTCCATCACTGGTTGACGGCGAGTTGGAAGGTAGGCCATGAGACGTGCTGCGCGGCGGGGGCGGGGTTTTGATGGTGGTGAAGGTTGATGTTGGCAAAATCTTGGTTGATAGCGTCGGTCGGCTCCTTCTCCTCGTCGTATTCATCCATGGCATCGTCTTCGGCCATCTCCATCAAGTCGTCCCATGTGATTTCCATGTTCTTGTTCTTGGGGGTGTTGGGCTGGGAGACGACCGAGACGTCGAACTCGTCCGAGGGGTTGCCACAGCCAGTGCACAGGATGGCGTGGCCGCACTCGATGCAGACAACAGGGGCAAGGACAGGCTGGGAGTGACCTACAGTAGGGTCTGAGCCGACATCCTGGGTAACTCCGGCAGTTTCGCCGGCGGCGTTGTTCATAACGTTGCGGAAGACGCAGGTAGATTGGGCCTCTTCAGTGAATTGGCAGGTACGGCAGGTGAACTGCAGCTTATGGGTCTCCTCGTCCTCCTTGGGGTACAGCATGTTGGAGCACTCGGAGCAGAAGCGGAAGGTGATTTGCTCGAGCTTCTTGTTGCTCGTGTCCTCCTGGGAGGTCGTCGACATGGGGGTGGCCATCGTGTCGGTTGGGTAGAATGTGTGTTGCCGGTCTGAGAGATTTATCGCGAAAAGGTCGCGGAAGCTATCTGTATCGTCGATCGATCGTCGGCTGCGGAGGGCGCGTCGAAGGTGTTGTTGGTGAAAGTGATGCGCGGTTGAAGGTGAGGCGAGGATGGGAAAAAGTAAAGAGGGCGGTGGTAGTAGAGAAAGGCGGTAGCGCACGGGCGGTCTAAAATCGGGTGCCTTCCGTCTGGGGCGATGGTGGGGCCGTCAGCCAGATGCTTTCGCTGAGTCACGGCTTCACCGAGGTGAGGACCGGTGTATAACTAGTATGCCGGTGGAAAGAATACCAGTGGCCGATATTGAGTTTCTGATCAGAAGTTTTGCAACAGGCAAGCAAGATAGATTTTTAGGACTCCTTTGATCATTATCTGTCTCTCAAGCGTTGCTTTTGAGGACTCATCGCAGAACTGTCTTGAAGCAATGGCGGCTGACCTAGTTGGTCTCCTGGCCCGGAGGCTGAGTTCACATGGACACGAATACATGAATCACTTGCACATGAATCACTTCGGCGTAACACCGGTACGCCTCCCTCTGTGGCAATGTTACTACTGTCATAAGGCAAACACCTTAGACAAGATGGTGGTGTGTTGCACTGAATGAGGCTGAAGAAGGTTAAGCAAGGCAGCATTCCTGAACATTAAGCTCGTCTGACATTTTCTGTTGATTTTGGCCTCGGAACATCACGATGTTGTGCAGCCTATCCGTCACTGCTGGGAAGGCCCATTAAGAGTACCATCAATATCAAGCAGCTGCCGAGTGTTGAAGAAACCTGAAATCTCATCTGATCAGATGGATCGGCGTTCCTGGGACAGGGAACCCTGAGTTGACTGACAAGTGACAATCCAAGAGGTGCTTCAACCAAGCTGACTAAGGGTCGAGGAATAAAGCGGGTATTGCACCAATGGGGACACAGGTTTCAGCCAGTGGCCCTCCTTCCAGCGCCTTCTTCCCCCGCCTTCAAGGGAAGGCAGGAGGAAACACCTGAACTTTTAGGAACCCCGCCCCCTGTTCTGTGGTCACCAGGTGTCCCCGTGGCCCCCCCTCCTTCCCCACAGCCCCCAAGCACCGCGTTGGTTGGCCAGCTGTCCCAGCCTGGCAGCCTGCTGGAGGCTGTCCCCTTCGCTATTTTTTTCCCAACCGTCACCCCGGCAGCGGCACGTCATCCTCCAGCTTCAGGTCCCTCAGTTGCTGCACATCCATCCGTTGCAGCAAGCCCAGCACACAGGGCAACACCACCACACTCCAGCTGCACCCCCTCGTGTTCCTTGCTCTCAACTCCATCGCAACCTTTTCTTCTTCTCTTCTTCTTCCTCCCCTTCCCCTCAGTTCCAGTCTCGTCCACGTATTCCACCCCCATCGTACTTCGTCCCGTTGTTCCTTGTTCGCGACAGCTCCCCGCCAGCTTCGAATCCTACCGCATCGCATCTCCGCAGTAAACACCCGTCGCAACGCAACCATGGTAAGCAGCGCCGTCCCCGCAGACATGCCCTTCTCCGCATCTGCCTCCTCTTCCTTCTCCGCCGCTCGACCATTGCCTCTCCCGCCGTCGCCTTCAGCCTCAATCTCAGCTCGGCTGTGGTCTCAATAGTCTTTGTCGTATACCATGCCGCCTTGTTGAGCTGGACAGGAACATGGCCGAGCCTAGATGCATGCTCCCAAGACAGTGCCATTCCAACAGTCGACTGACATAACAATGCTCCCAGGCTGACACCGGTCTCCCTCCTGGCTGGGAAGTGCGACACTCCAACTCCAAGAACCTCCCCTACTACTTCAATGCCGCCGACAAAGTCTCCCGCTGGGAACCTCCCGCAGGCACCGACACGGACAAGTTGAAGCACTACATGGCTACCCACCACAGCGCCGGCCTCGGCGCCAGGCCTCAAGCTGTTCCCGTTCCCGAGGGCAAGATTCGCGCCGCCCATCTGCTCGTCAAGCACAAGGGCAGCCGCCGTCCATCGAGCTGGAGAGAGGCAGAAATCACCCGCAGCAAGGAGGACGCTCTCGAGATTCTCAAGGCCCATGAGGACAAGATCAAGTCCGGCTCTACCACCCTCGGCGAGCTCGCCCTGACCGAGTCTGACTGCAGCAGCGCCCGTAAGAGGGGCGATCTGGGTTACTTCGGCAAGGGTGACATGCAAAAGGAGTTTGAGGATGCTGCTTTTGGTCTCAACCCTGGCGAAATTAGTGGTATCGTCGAGACCGCAAGCGGGCTGCATTTGATTGAGAGGTACAACTACTGGCTTCATGGGATCTCGAAGGAGAAAATAGCTAACAGTGAATCGCAGACTGGAGTAGATCGCGATGACAAGAGCTGACAGCATTGAGAGTATGCATTCGGGGGCGAAAAGTTGAAACCGCGCTGTCGGTACGGCTCTGTTGGGCCGGAGCGAGTCCATTTGACTTTCGCATGTTACTTGCTGATACAGGCATGACTGTACACCAAAAAATACCACGCGCATTTGACTGTTTGAACGATTACAGATGCCTCCCTTGTCTATCTGCTGCTGATGCTGAAAGTATGCTATGCTGCGTAACGAGGAAGCCGCCCATAATGTTATGAATCATCAACCCTAAACCCAATCTGCAGAAACCACTGACTACCTCCTAGCTAGCCAGGCGAAGCAGGATGCCTGTGAAGGGGTCAACAGCGGTGAAAACGACAGTCATTATGCCAAAGACTGTCATGGAGAGCGCGGCGTAAGGTGCAGCCCTGTTCTTCCTCTCATAGAGATACGAGACCCCCATAGCCGCCCCGTTAATGCCAATCGCCGTCCCCGCGGCAATGGTAAGCGCGCTGTCCTTCGCTTCCTCTCTGCCCTCCTCCTTCTCCTGGCCCTCCAGTCCAAGTCTTCGCAAAAGAAAGGGGTACATGAGCTGTCCAAGGATACCGTTGCTGACCACCAATGCCGCGTTCACGACCTGGTTTCCCTCGAGTACCTCCATCGCCGGCCTGGCGAGCGCAAGCGTTGTGCTCCTCGCCGCGAATGCAAACGCCTCGGGGCCGTTGAGACGTACTGCCCTACCCAACAACACGCACACGAACACGTTCAAGCCTGCCACACCAGCCGACATGAGCACAACTGCAAAGCCCGCGCGGGACCATATCTGCCGCCGGCACTCATACAGCTTGAAGCCCCAGACGACGATGCCACATTCGAGGATCGAGAGTGCGGCGTCGCCGGCGCCGAACCAGTCACGTTGATCGGGCCGGAGAGACCACCTGGTTGTCTTGGCGGTCCAGAGATCAGCAAGGGGTGTGCCGCCACTGAATGCAGCGAGGACGGTGTCGGCAGGTGTGTGTGTTGCGGCCGCCTTGGCGCGAGTGTATGCTGTCATGGCGAGGGTTGTGATGAGAACGGGGTTGAGTAGTGTCGTGGCCGTGGTTTTGATGCCTGGAGAGGCGGCGAGGAGATGGCCGCATCCGAAGGTGCGCTGGGCTCTGGTGCTAGATATCCAGGTGAGCCAGAGCATGCAGCCGTCCAGGATGCGGTCGTCGCCAGTCGCTCGTGAGACGGGGATACCCATAGCCACGAGAAAGAAGATGGCTAGGATGATGGGATAGCACTCCCTGGTCCATGCGATCCATTCAGGAGGTTGTCGAGTCGAGGCCTGGCTGCTCTCGGAGAGTCTTCTCTGCGGCTCGTCGACGCCATCGAGGGGCGGAGGGACCGGGGTGGGGCATTCGCTGTCGGTGAAGTAGGCGGAGACGGTCCTCGAGTCCGGCGCCAAGCCCGCTTCCTTATCGGTGTGGTATCCGGTCATCGTGGTGCCGTTCAGCGTGGTGCTCTCCGACGGTCTGCGGCTGTTGGTCTGCGGAGGGAGCTCGAGGCGTGGTGTGGGGGTGTTGATGCGCCAGGGCTGCTCGACATCGACCTCGGTCTTCTTGGAGACCCAGATCTTGGGGGAGGGTGTTCTCGCGATGCCCGTCAAGACCGCCCAAGAGAGAAGGAATGCCAGAGTCCAGAAGATCACATTCGTGGTGGCTACGTTGGTTAGCGTTTGTGAAAATTACGACGGGCAAGGAGACTCACCAAAGTTGGCAATGACCCGTCCGATGCCTGCGCCTCCGAGAAGGTCCTGTCGGCTGATGGTGACGATGGGTACCGGGAATGCGACACCGAGGTTGTTGTTGATAAAGTCAATCTGGCTGCGTTAGTGAGTGGCCACAACTGACGAGAATGGCGCAACACACCTTGGACTTGATGTTTCGATGATAGAACCCGTCTGCGCTGGGACATACGGTCTGCAGGACAACCATTGCCGCGAAGACCAAGGCCATGCCCGCGATGGACGACAGGAACTGCAACCCAACCGGCCTGAGGACCAGAGACAGACTCCATACCAGCAGCTCGCTGGCCAGGTATATCACGCCAACCCAGGCGATAACACCAAATCGTCTCACAACCGACCGCCAGCAACTCCCCCATATGAAGCTGATGTCGTCGTCGTCGTCACCTCTTCTGAACATTCGCGATGGCAAACGGGGAGCATGGAACGAAGCGAGGGCGTTGTCTGCAAAATGTCTGAGACAGGAGAAGACCGGGAAGGACAGGCGCTCGCGGCGAGCAGGGAGGTTTGTGACCATTTTGAGGGAAACGACAGGCAGGGTGTCACAAGGCCCGGATGATATAATGTCGACGCAGAGCGATCACAGCAGCAGCAGCAGCAGCAGAGGCACCCGTGGGGGGAAACGAGAGTGAGAGACAGAGATGGAGAGACACGGAACACAAGGTGCTGCTCTTCCCGCGGTGTCACCAACGGCGGTATATATCCCATGGACCAGAGTTGAGAGGCGGAAACGGGAGGACTTGGTGACATTTGAGCTTTGACACGTCACGGTGGGCTTGGGATGCCGGTGGCCATGTTGGTTAGGAAGGAGATGGGATGGAAGATGGGTTCTGGTGAGGAGGCGTGGTGTGCGGTGAATGGGGCACAAACGGGCAAAGCCTACAAGGTGAGTTTTCCATCAGGACAGTGGCAGTGGCGAGCTCAGATGGGAGCAAGCATACGAGGTTTCCGTGATGGAGCCATTCTGTGGTTCGGAAGAAGGCCGAGGGCGGATCTACCCTTGGTCTGCAGAGTGCGGGTTGATCGATGCTGCTCCTTATGGGACGATGCGCAAGATATCAGATATCAAAGACTGTGCGAACCCATTATCTGTTTGACTGCAAAGTAGGGACAGAAGAAGAGGCATCCTTCCGGACCGTGCCGGGTTGTCTTGTATGCGTGTGTGTCCAGTGTGCGTGTCCAAATCGGGCAACACCCCTTCTGCAGCGTTCATCTCGCACAGGACCCCAAGGACCCCATTGAAGGGGGTGGCTAACGTGGAGAGTGGCATATGTCAAAAATGATGTGTAGAAAGAAACCCCAAACGTGCTCTATCGAGATGCTGCCGTCTGATGCTGCTGCCGCTGCATGGCTGCATCCAACCTGATGGGCGGACGGCACTGCGGCCCCTGCTGCAAACGATGACCAAAATAGACGAATGCTTTGTTGGCGGAAGCTGAGCCGCGGAGCAGAAGGGGGATCAGTGCAGACGTCTTGAAATGCACGATGCCGAGGGCGGTCAGGCCATCGGTCGGCAGTGGGGGTCCTGTCTGGCTGAGTTGCGCGGGTGGCTGCTGATGGAGAGTGTGAGAGTGTAAGAGTGTTGGTGGTGGTAGTGGTTGTTGGTGTTGTTGATCTGAGCCGTGTAAGTGCCTGACAGTGGCAGAGTGGCAGCAGCTGTCAGGCACCTCGTCATTGGTCCGCTGCTGTTGGCGACGTTTTGGGGTCCGTGCAGGCGGGAAGCCGTTGAAGTGCGACTTGTCGTTGGTCGGCTCGAGCTGCCGGTGGGGGCCTTTCCTCTTTTCGGCTTAGTCAGATTTCACAGTGGAGCCCCCTTCCATTCAGTGGTGGTGGTTGCTTCACTCTGCTTGGCCGACCGAGTTTCTGTTTGCACTTCACAACCAACTCAACGGCG
Organism: Colletotrichum tropicale; assembly: GCA_027406125.1. Lineage (NCBI taxonomy): Eukaryota > Fungi > Ascomycota > Sordariomycetes > Glomerellales > Glomerellaceae > Colletotrichum > Colletotrichum tropicale. Next base: position 131,615 of record JANVYH010000004.1, read on the forward strand.
CCTCTCATTTGTGTCCCGCCACATCCTCACGGCTTTTGATCTGATATCATCCCGTCAAAGTTTGCATTTTCCGTATTCGGTGTCTCTTTCATCCGATATCTGACTTCCCGAAAAACCGCCTCTCGGATTGACCCCAAGGCCCCAAGCCACGGAGACAGCAACCCGAGCCGAGAGGTGACGGACGGACAGACCTCAAGCTGAGTCTCCCGGCCCCCGTCACACGGCGACGGCGGTGTGTGCATCCAGAGCCGTCGTGGCTACACCCAACGGGAGCCATTACTTGGAAGCACGTCGACTTCTCTGGATCGTGCATCAATCCACAAACTCAACCGTTTGCCGTTATTGGACAGCTGCATCCCGTGTGCTCGCTACAGCCGTCCCTTGAGGAAACGAGCCACCATCCCCTACTACTATCCCAAGTCACAGCCTGAAGCCATTCGCATCCCTTGGCCACAACAACTCAGACATCAAGGCACGGCCCGTCTGTCGTTCTTCTCGGAACTTTCACCACGTGCCGCCATCACAACCTCCACCAAGTTGCTCATCTTGAATACGACCTGCCTAGCGCCGTCTTCCATTACACTTGTCGCGTCTATAGGCCACTATTGTAACCATGGATGTCTCCACCTTGGAAAGCATCGCACGCAGATATGGCATGGCCATTGACAGACAGACTCTGCAGGCAGCCTTCGACGATCCGGAGCACGGCACCGCTTTCACAGAGTGGGCGCGTCTTCACCTCGGCCCCGATAATCTTCTGTCCAAAGACGAGCTGTCGCTGTAAGTATCCTGCCAAACGCGTCACACAAGGGAACCGTGTCTCACAGGATGGCACTCTAGGTACTCGACTCTCGACAAATACGGCCAGGTCGACAAGCTCGTGGCCTCTCAGGACCTCGCCGCCGTCCAGGCCCTCAGCGAGCATGAGATACAGAAAGCCATCGACGAGCTCAACCGCTCCACTGCCGCCATAGTGAAGCAGACTGAGACCTTGAAGCAGCAGCAAGACGCGCTGGCCAAGCTTGTCAAGAGCAATGCGAAGGTCCAGGAGGCCCGCTCCGATCTCGTCTATCAACGGACCCAGAAGCATGATTCTCAGCGAAGAAAGATGACGACTTCGGTGAGTTTCTCCCCCTCCCCTATCCCGTCCGCCGCTAACCCAAAACAGGTTGAAGAGCTGTCCCAGACCCTAGAGTACAGGGCTTCTGATCTCGAACAGCAGGGCAAGGTCTCGGGTAGCGGCCTGCAGCAAACGCTCGACAGCCTGCTCCACTCCGACGATAAGCTTCTCCTCAGTCTGCGCAAGCTGGGGCTGGAGCTGGAGACAGAAGACCCGGAAGACCGCGAGAACGTTGAGAAGCTCCGGGAGATCTGCATGAGGTCTGTTTCTTGTACCTGCTCCTCTGAGACAAGTCACTGACCATGTCGCAGACTCATAAAGTACACGGTTGAAACGATGCGTACAAAGCTTGACCGCCTCTACCTCGAGACGCTCAGCTCCGTTCACCGCGGGGAGACCACTCCCAACCCCTCTGACGATGTCAAGTCTCTGCAGGATGAGCTGGAGTCCCTATACTCCGAAATCCTGCCCGTCGCCCAGATGTCCGTCGAGCAACAGTACCTGGAGCCTGCTCTGAAATCTCTGTCGAACAAGAACGGACAGTCGCTTGGCCGATCGGCCGCAGCCGTTGTCTACGTAAGTCTTCTGAAATCTGACCGTACATCCGAAAGTATGCATCTGACCGTACTAGATCGACGAGTGCCTCGACTACCTGCTCGACCACATCGAGCGCCTCTCTGCTCGTATCGAAACGTTCCAATCGCATCAGACTGCCACTAATAACCTTGTCTCCACTGCTCGTTCAGAGCTGTCCGTCCCTGCGGCCACGCCCAAGAAGAAAACCCCCACCCAGGACCTGGCTTCACCCGTCCGGCGCCGCAACACCGGCCCCGGCTCCCCGATCCGCCAACGCTCCAATACCGGTAACCGCCGTTTCTCCGCTGGCTTGGACGAGCCGCCTATCGAGGCACTCCTTCGCTCCTTGGCCATCGCTTTCCCGGAGGACGCGGATGGCCCTACCCAGATTGCTCTTCTGTCCGGGACCCTGGCTGAAAGACAGGCCAAGGCGCGCGATGTGGCACGCAATGCACAGGAGTCGCTCGAGAGCACAGCTGCGGCACAACTGGCGGACGCCAAGCTCGCTGTACAGCTTTTGCGCGACAGTCTGCTGGCAGAAAGCCCCTTTGGAGACGTCAGATTGGTGGACGAAGGCATTGAGGCGTCCATTGCGGTGTTGGGACAAGAGGTGGAGAAGGTCAAGGAGCGCGTGGAGAGGGTCGATGCAGGAAAGGCACGACAGAGAAGCGAGAGAAGGAGGGAGATTCTCGAGCGATGGGGTCAATAGAGTCGAGCCCAGCGAGTCGTGGATGTCAAGAAAGTTCCCAGTTGATTGTGCTGAATGTTGCAGACTTGAGACTATCGTCGCACGGTAGTGAGAAAGTTTTGTTATTTACACTCTGGGTCATGTGCCCAGCGCGAGTTGATATGTTCAGAAAGGAATGGTACAGAATATACACAGCAAGAAGCAAACGAATGGAGGTCCACCCCAATCATACCACAACCTCAACTTCCTCAAGTCAACTTGACAGTGACGACACCCTTGGACGGCACCGAAACCGAGACGCCCGAACCAGACACGGTAGCCTGCGTCGTATCGAACTTGTGACTATTGTCCGTTACCCACGCGCTCGCAGCCTTGGGCGTGAACCCCTTGAACGACACGCTCGCGGCCTTGGCAGCGCTGCCGTTGTTCGTAAACACCACCACGACCGACCCGTCCGCATTCTGCACCGCCGCCGTCAACACATCTGACGCCACCATGCCGGACGTCGCCAGCCTCTGCGCGCCGGGGCGAATGTGCCGCGACCACATTGCAAACGCCCAGAAATTAGCCGCCGGCGTCGCGGTCTTGCCGTCCTGCGTGTCGACGAGGTGGGAGTCGGACTGCAGCTGCTTCAGCTCGAAGCCCTCCCAGTAGAGGTACGCCGACAGCTTTGCGTTGATGATGCCGACGGCGATCTTGTTGGCCCAGGTCATGCCCTCGGTCGCGCCGCCGTTCTTGTACCAGGTCAGGTCGAAGGGGTTCGTGATGCCGGACTCGGTGACCCAGGAGGCGAGCTTGGTGTTGAGGGCCGTGTTGGCGTCGCCCGAGTAGGTGTGCGAGGTGATGAGGCCGAGGTAGGACTCCATGCCGCCGGCGACGAGGGCGTTTGTGTACTTGACGGTTGATCCCCAGCCGACGGCGTCGCAGCAAGTGAGTTTGGTGCTAAGACCGGCAGCCTGGACGGCCTTGGAGAGGGTGGGGATGAAGGAGATGGCCTCCTGGGCGTTGAAGCTGATTTGCATCTGGGAGTAGCCGGGGCTGTGTGCGGTGATTAGCCTACAGGCCCGAACAAGAGGGGAAACGAAGTTCTCACGAGAAGTCAGGCTCGTTGAGGAAGCCGAGATGGGTCACGTTGAGGCCGGCTTGTTGGTAGTACTTGACGTACTGAACCAGGAAATCCGCATATGCCTGTCGCCAGTCGCCAGAGGAGCAGGTATGGCCGGTGGTACCGCAGAGGTATCTGTAAGAGTGTGTCAGCCAGATGCGCTCAACTTGATTCACTCTACAAGTCTGGAAACTGACCCGGCCGTGGCTTCGTTGCCGCTGGTCTTCATGAATCCGGGGGCACTCCAGGCATCGGCATAGATCTGCTTCACGCCATAGCTGACAGCCTGCTTCGTGAACCAGACCTGGCCGCTATCATCGTCGTCCCAGGAGTAAGTCGGCTTGCCAGACGGCGACCCAGGACTCGTGGGGAGGATGCTGTCACCCTTGCCGCCGGAGCCGACGCGGTTGCGGATGATGCTGAACCCAGCACCCTTGTCGGTGCTGAAGAGCAGATCCATCGCCTCCTTTTGGAGAGCTGAAGGAGCATTTTGGAACTCTTTGGCACGGCCGAAAGCCTGAGAGAAGCCGAAGCCGTCAATCTTTTGCAGCTTGGAGCTCGTGTCCACGGTGATTTGGCCGCGGGCGACGGCGCCCAGACCTGCCACGGCGATGAGCGTACTCAAAAGGACCATTGTATTGGTCGGATATGTACAGAAAACAATGAACGAATGCTTAAACGAACGACGGTGGAAGCGGAACGGCCCTGCATGCCAAGAATCGCAATGAGAAGTGCCAAGTCTGGGGTAGTAATATACACAGGGCCTCAAAAACTCCCGAAGAGTGCGGACCCCTCGCGTCCCCTCGCCGACAATAGCAATTGGTGGAGATTCATCTTGATTATCTTACTCGATTGAGTCAATGGATGTGGACGTGTATGGAGTGATTTTTTGCCGCAAACCCGGAATCAAGGAGTTGTGTCAATGTATTTAATTTATTCGGGGTGGTCTAGTTATGCTTATTAGAGCGAGGGGGGCCGCAGGTTCAAAAAGGGGAGAAAGGGGGATGCAAAAACCCAATTAGCGCGGATATCAGTGCCGTGCGCTTCCTTACATAGTCTGATGTCACACGGGCTCAACTGCCGTCCGATGGATGCAAGAATGGATCTGAATTGTTCTGGAACGGGTGCCGGAGGCTCGGGGGCCGCTCTTCGGGGCCATCCGATCTTCTCGCGTTGGACCCGAGTGAGGGCCCCGGTCGCCTCCCGGGTAAAATGAGGTAACAATGAGGCTACCGGGCTCAGCCATGTTGTTTATCCGCAACAAACATCTTTTCGCGCACGAATGAGACGCTCGCGTCTCTCGTATTCTATCCGCTACGCGATGCGACTATTCGCATTCGGACCACGTGGAGGCGGCATGGCGGCAGATCTTGGTTTTGGATCGCCGGTCTCCCGTCCCGCAAGCTGCATATGAACGGGTTTATATATACTTGGTGATCTCTTCACAGAACCAAACTTTGGATGAGTAGGGATTCAGCCTCATTCTTTCTTGGTCTGATCTTTTCTGCTCTTACTAAGTATAATCCGACATCATGAAGTTCCAAAACACCGTTGCTTTCCTTGCCTCCGCCTTGGGCGTCGCCGCCCAGTGCGACCTCCCGTCCAAATACTCCTGGACCTCGACGGGCTCTCTCGCGAATCCCAAGTCCGGCTGGGTCGCCCTCAAGGACTTCACTGCGGTCCCGTACAACGGAAAGCATCTCGTGTACGCAACTACGCATGATACGGGGAGCACGTGGGGATCCATGAACTTCGGCACCTTCTCGGACTGGTCTCAGATGGCCTCGGCCTCCCAGAACGCCATGTCCCAGTCCGTCGTGGCCCCGACGCTCTTCTTCTTCCGCCCCAAGAACATCTGGATCATGGCGTACCAGTGGGGTCCCACGGCCTTCTCCTACAAGACCGCGAGCGACCCCACCATCGCCAACGGCTGGTCCGCCGCCCAGCCCCTCTTCTCCGGCACCATCTCCGGCTCCAGCACCGGCCCCATCGACCAGACCGTCATCGGCGACAGCACCAACATGTACCTCTTCTTCGCCGGCGACAACGGCAAGATCTACCGCGCCAGCATGCCCATCGGCAACTTCCCCGGCAGCTTCGGCTCCGCCTCCACCGTCGTGCTGAGCGACACCTCCAACAACCTCTTCGAGGCTGTCCAGGTCTACACCGTCAAGGGCATGAACAAATACCTCATGATCGTCGAGGCCATCGGCGCCAACGGCCGCTACTTCCGCTCCTTCACCGCCACCAGCCTCGGCGGCAGCTGGACCCCGCAGGCCGCGACCGAGAGCAACCCCTTCGCCGGCAAGGCGAACAGCGGCGCCACCTGGACCAACGACATCAGCCACGGCGACCTGATCAGGAGCGACCCCGACCAGACCATGACTATCGACGCGTGCAACCTGCAGCTGTTGTACCAGGGCCGCTCGCCTTCATCCAGCGGCGACTACGGCCTGCTGCCGTACAGGCCCGGTGTCTTGACGCTCAAGAAGTGAGCATATTAATGTGAGGAGATGGAATGGCTCAGCCAGTTATGATGCCGGAGATAGGCTGGCCCGATTCTGTGAGAGAATACGAGGATTTTAAAGGTGCTGGAAAGGGGTATTCCTCGTTTTGTAAGGGACATAGGGTTCTCTTCACTTACATATTTCTCATACTTGCACATACAATCTACTCGAGGAAATGCATTCGCTTGACCTCGCTAGTATACACTCATACACGTTCACGTCTCATCTGACGTAGTGAAATTTGAGATGAGCGCAGGAACATGAGCATAGCGCCCTGTTAGCTTGTTCAACATTAGGCTGTCATTGACGGTTACCTGACAGTAAGGTTTTCTCCGACTCCACGTCAAAGTACAATGCCAAGACCTTAATAGGGATACCTCCTGTAAAGTTGTCCGGGTTGCAAATTGCGGGGGCGGAGACGCTGGTGAGTACGGGAAGTTGGAAGCGCTGGCTTGGCACGTCACGGTAATTGCACGCAGCACTATGGGGTGAGCTTGTTGACGATCGAGATCGGGAAGACGAGAGGCTTTCATTGTGGACACATCAAGCATACAGTAAACGCCGGTGATATTGGCAATCTTTCGAATGAGTCTCTTGAAGCTTTAGATCCTAGGACCATGAGTTTCATTACTCTACCGGACTTCAAGCCAACTTAGCGAAGTGCTCAATCGCTCCTACATACCAACGTGCGTATTATTGGTTTTGTCTTGTCGGCATCGTCTCTATCGTCTTTGATAACGTCCATGCTGTTCCTGTCCGCCCGAATTCAAATATACTCATCCGAATCACAAGAGTCGGGATCAATTGGGATTTGGATACATCAAGTAGTCTGGATAAATCAAGTGGTATTGGTATCGAGGTAAGGAGCATGCTAGACTTAAAGTCCAATATGTAGTCAAACGTGGAAGGAAAGCCAGCCACGCATTATTACGCCAAACCCAAGGCCCGGCGTCAAGAAAGTAAAGCTCATCAGATCATCCTCCGCTTGGGTATATCGATCTCTCGTCCCCTATTGTGCTCACAAACGAATCACCGAAAGCGCGTGGCGACGCTCGTGTTCGACTGGCAAGCATCTACTCGCTCTTCTTCTCACCGTCAGAGCTGTTCTTCGTCTCGACGACGTTCTCGGCGCGGCGGGACTTCTCAAAAGTGTAGAGGGGCTCCAGCGTGGCCTTGCGGTCGAAAAAGACCCAGCGCCTGATGAAGTAGGGGATGGCCTTCTGGACCTGGTAGCGGGCAAAGCGGCTGGTGGGAAGAGCGAAGACCCAGTCAAGCTCCTCGAGGGTGCGCTGCTTTGTTTCGGGCACCCAGAAGAGGATCATGAAGAAAGCCACGACGTTGAAGCCGGCGTACCTAGACACGGTTAATGATTTGATCTTACAAAGTCAACCGCACCTGCTATAACTCACAGTCCGAACGCGCCAACGACGCCAAGTCGCTTGAGGATGAACGGGAAGGTCATTCCCAGAATAGCAGCCCAGAACAGGCAGGTGGCCACGGCGAAGCCCATGCCCATCTCACGGTGAGACAGAGGGTAAACTTCCTACAAGAATGTCAGTAATTAGATCTCCCTGAGTCAATTGCGTAGGGTGGCACGGAACTGCGCTGTAAGTGAATGGGACCGGCCCTTCGCCGGGCGAGTAAAAGGCACCAAATAGGTAGACGAAGAGCGACACGAGTGCAGTGCGGGTTGTGCCGGCTTCGATAAGCGTGCAAAGACCGGCCGCTAGGAGGGTCCAAGTCATCTGCGGGAATGTGAACAGCAGAAGAGATCGTCGTCCGAAGGTGTCGATGGTCCAGAAGGCTGGGAAGGCAAAGAGCCAGTTGACCATGCCGAAACCGAAGGAGCCGAGGAGGGCCTCGAAGTCGCCCATGTTTGCATCTTTGAAAATGGTGGTTGAGTAGAAGGCGATGATGTTGATGCCTGACTAATCAGTTTACAGTACAAATATGACCGGGCGAAAAACAACAAGGCGATGATGATTAAGGGGTGATGGTTGATGAGCGAGATTTAACTTACCGCACATCTGCTGAGCAATCATGACAGTAAAGGCAGCCAAGTTCGCGCGACGGACACGAGGGATGGTGAAGAGCTGTGTGAAGCGAGTCGCGTAGTTGTTCTTGCTGAGAACCTGTCCCTCAAGCTGCAGCTGCGCGTGGATGGAGTACATATCACGAGCACATTGAATCGGGTGGTTTCGAAGCTGAATCATGGCCTTCCACGCGGCGACGTAGCGGCCCTTCTTCATGAGCCAACGGGGAGACTCAGGGCAGAAGTAGATCATGACGAGGAGAGGAACGGCGGGGAGGAACGGGGCACCTGCACAAGCGGTCGTTAGTCAAATTCAGCTTCATGAAGGAGTTAACCTCGGACTCACCAAGCATGAGACGCCAGTTGTACTTGGCGTAGTAGACGGCAAGGTTGAAGGCGGTACCCAGAGCGATGCCTGTTAACCGAGTTAGCTCTGAGCGCATGTACTTTGACTGAATTACGAACCAAAAGCAGTCCACATTTGCCAACTCATGACCAGGGCACCTGCTATCATGTGAGCCTGATGTTTTTAAGTGATAGTGATGGTGTTGTATTGACCTCGAATGCTTGGAGGCGAGTTTTCAGCAGCGTAGATGGGGACGGTGGACGCCTTGGCTCCCATTCCGATACCCATGAGAAGACGGTTGACGAACTGTTGCTGCCAATTATGACTAAGGGCTGAGCCGATGAGAGGCCAGATGCAGAAGTGAGCAGAGAAGAAGATGACACCGCGACGACCGAAGTAGTGGTTGAGAGGATCAGAAAGCCAGCAGCCAAGCAGACTATAGAATGATTAGTAGTGTAACTCGGAAGTATGGGCGGTCTTGCGAATACGTACGCGCTTCCGAGATAAGGGCCGGCGTTGACAAGACCGAGGATGAGGGTGTCCCGAGTGCTGTCGGAGCCGATGCCATACTCTGTAGGGAAGAAAATGTTGGCGCCGTTCGTGCCAGTCTGGTCCCATCCTTGGACGGCAGCACCAATGGAGCAAGTGGCAATGGTCAAGAACAGCTTCGTTGGCATGCGCCACTTGTGCTCGACCTCGTCGCGCAACGCCTGAATTTCGGCTTCGTCTAAAGCCTCGGTGCCTCCAATGGTCGCATAGTTCTCGGGGTCCTGTGCTACCAGGGCACCCTTGCGGAAGAGACCGACCTCACTCTGGAGACCCTTCTCTTCGCAGAAGGCCTCGACGTCGTGCATAAGTTGTTCGTAACCAATTCCTTCAAGAGGATTCTTGATCCTTCATAGCTGTGAGTCATGACTGGTTGTTAGGATTGCGAGCTTGCTGACTTACTTTGCTTCGACGTTGCGGCTCAGGTCAACCGGGTCGATGTGGTGGGCACGTTCCTCATGATGCCCGATGGCATCGACAGTCTTGCTGCTGAGGAGTCGAAGTCAGATGGAAGTCAGGCTTGTATTGTCCGTTGAGGTGCTTACTCGTGAGGCTGGATGTCACCCATGATGGCGATATAGGCGATGCAAGTCGCGGCTCTCTTGGCAGAAACTCGAGTCTCGCGCGTTCAGCTTGAACGTATTACTGGATAGCTTGTGTAGCTTCTCAACCTAATGGAAGCACGGCACACCTGCAGAGCAAAACAAAACATGACCCAAGCAAGGGGCCTGGGCTGGGGAAGCCATGGATCTTTATAGCACACAGCTCAACCCCATGGGCACAGACGAAAGCAGCCGAAGATCCTCTACCAGAGACTCGAGAAGCTGTCGTCTTGGCAGCTCCGCACACACCACCCACAAGCTTTGAGTATTGCGAGTTGGAACCGCGCAGCGCGAAGAAACTCGTCAAGATGGACGGGTTTGCCAAGTCCTGGCCCATGCTGCCTGCCCCACGCCAGGACGGGAAATACGCCTGCGAGGCTGCCCTTGGAAATGCCTTTGTGATTTTGGGAACGAGGTCTTAGCTGTCAGATCCTGTCGCGGACGAGCTTGGCCATGTGGACGTTGCTTTTCCCTGTTGCTGCGGCCAGCTCCGACGAGGGCTGGAATTGCGCCGGGGCCAACGACTTTACGAGGGCTGGGTTCCAGAGTAACACGCGCAAGGGAGACAATATCTGGAGTTTTTGTTGTGCGGGATACATGTCGAGTACATTTTGCCCTGGTGACACATGCGCCGGTCCCTTGTTCATGTCGCGTCTTGGGTCTTGAGGATGTAACGTGTAGAGAGGTTTGCCGCGAGCTGAGTCGTTCGTCCAGTGACACCCGTCCCGCAACGCCGAGAAGTGATCGTGAGAGCCAAGTGCTTGGCACATTCATTGACTTTGTCCGCAGCAGTACGCCACCGCCTACACAGTGATTGAGTGAGAGAGACGAAGAACACCAAGCAGGCACAAACGCCCAAGCTCGATCGTCAAGGCTTCGCTTGCCCACAAAGTCCACAAGCCCACCGCCGAGGACGCTACCGGGCACCAGCCATAATGCTTGAGTTGAGCTTGAACCGACTTGACGTTTCTTGGAATGCACGTGAACATCGCGCGTCCAATTTTCCAGCGGGTTTCGAGCGGCCCGTCGACCGACAGTGCCGTATGAACAGAAGCGGTATTGTGCGTCCGGCTGCCTCAAGCCTATGCCCCCATGCCCGACAGCACCCCCGTCTCCCGGACGCCGTCGTCTTTTCTAGCCATAAGGCTTGTCCTACGTCATTTCGAGAGGGAAGTGGGAGGGCACTCTGCAAACCAAGACCCACGGCAATCAAAAGCTGGCATTGGCTGGGAGGCAAGTCCGTCGATTGTCTGCCTCATCCTCTCTGGGAAAAGCTAGAGGAAAGTCATACTCATCGGACCGACATCAGGCGGACTGCCGAGACTCAGGCGCCTGTATAAGCTGCAGCTTTGCGGGCGAGGGAGCCACGGGGAGCGGAGGGTGGCCGGGGTTACGGGGGGTGGCGGTCGGGGTTGGTTGCGGGGTAGGCGACCTTCGTTTTGCTTGGAAGTTGGGCTACTGCACAAGTGGTATTGGAAGGATTCGACATCCGACTCGCTCCCGTATTGTATTGGACGGGAACAGAGAGCCGACTGGAGCAGCCGGTGGGCCGTGAAAGCGCTAGCATTGAGACTGTATCAAACGATGCTGCCGCTGTTGGGCCCGTAGGTAAACACCGAAAAGTTGGGCGCCGTATGGAGCGGGCCTTGAGCGACGCATCTCCAACAGTGCGGGCTGTTCACCGAAAGAAGGCGTTGGTTCGACAGACGGGCCCCCATCCCAAGAATGCTGGGCCGGGATACGGCAGTTTCGATGGCTGGGCGGCAGTGGGGATAATTCGTACCGCACGCAAGTAGTCTCCGTTGTGTACGACTGCTTTCTCACAGAAAAGGATTCATGTAAAATTATGGTCCTTTTGGTCTGTACCACAGGAGAACTCCGACGTGTGTTGCGCTGCTGATATTGACCGGTTGGAGCCTGCAAGTGCAGGCGACAGCGCAGTGCCTGGATGACATCCTGAAGACACAGCAGTCGTGCATTTTGATCTTTTAGTCGTTGCTCCAGAGGGAGGAATGGCACAGCCAACACGGGTTGTATGGCGCATTGCGGTCAGGCGACCGTTCTGGCCAAGGTCCGTCAATTCTGTCGATTTGGTTGTTGCTGCAGGGACAAGTTCGCTTCCAAGGGTGCCATCACATCATTTCCTTTCTTGGGTGCGTTGGTGTCGCGTCGTCTGGTTGAATGCACATTTCCTGCGCAGCGGTCTTGGTGAATCTTGGCCTCTCCCGGACGGCGGCCAGTCGCGCAAACGGCTGTTCAGCAAGCAAGTAGAAGCGCTTCGATGAGTACCCGATGACCTTCACGGCACGCATTACGGGCAATACCTGGCCCTGCAAGACCTGGATACCCTAGAATGATGAACCAAAAGCCAGGGAGGAAACTTGACTCGGATTGATTGAGCGGTGGTTTGGCTGAGCCTCGACATGGGCCGCACTGGACAGCAGGCCCAGTAATTCCCCTTGGGGTCGATTTGTGGGATGACGGCCAAGTTTGGGGAACTGATATTAGATGTTGGAGACAAACGCACTTTGAGGTGGAGTAATGCAACCTGACGCCGGCAAATCAGACCTCAGTCGCATGCTAGGATATTGAACGAAGATTATGGCGATCCTAGATGGTCAGTCCTCGCGACTTACAAGCTGCTGCTCCGCCATCCTTCTTCTGTGCCGCCTGAGACTTGCTGGGATTTACTGCAGACGTGGTTGACGGTAGTGGCATCTGGAGGATTCACCCGCATGAGACAAGACCCTTTGGGAGCTTGGGACAAGACGGCACATTGTCGAGCTTGGCTGCAAGGGCTGTTCTGGCCTTTTCAAATATTTTCAGGTAAGAAGTTGCGTGAGGTCTGGGTTGATGATCCTGCTTCCTTGACGGAGGGAGGATCGCACTGGTTGGCGGGCTTGATTGAGATGGGATTGGCCGTGCCAAAGTGATGCTGGCTCGCGCCTTCTTCAGGGACACAATCGGCCAGACCGAGTCTTGGTCAGAAACAGGCGTCAGGAGCAGCGACTAGGCATGACTGGAGGGAGAGCCTCGTTCGAGTTGTTATTCCAGATGGGCGGCTGACGATGTTTTGGAGGCTCTTTCAGACCACGCCATTCGACCCCTGTGGGATTGTCATTCAGTGGACTTGGTGCATGACGGTGGACATGCAACAAACCATTGTCGTCGTCGTCGTCTTGTAATTGAGCCGCGTCCAAGTGGTGCTACGAAGCGGTAGGCGCGAGAGGAAATAGCAACGACCCAGGAACGGGGATAACAGTGGGATTGTGGACTTTGGTGGAAGTCTAGACCTCTGGGGATGACGATTGTAAGTTGGGGTCGTCGAGTTGGAGGAGATTGGGGAATCCTCGTGGCAGGTGCATCGTGACATTACGAATACATTTGGCAGTGGCTCTGTGCGATGCACGGGCCATCGACACCACATTACATAAGACGGACACATTTAACCCGACGCTTTGCCGTCATCCGAGAGCTCTACGGCTTTCATTGGCTGAGAGAGGCAACGAGTGGAGATGGAGGGGCATACTGTGTGATGCCGCTCTCAGAGCTGGCGATTGCACTGTAGCTTCAGCAGTGGTGCCGCTGGTCTGGGAAGGTCCAAGGAACGAGCTTCCTTATCCGACCAGTCTTGGTGCTGTGATTCGTTATCGTAGCTACCTCGTCCCGCTGAGAGTGCGCTTTAGCTCGGCTTACAGTGCTGGCGCAACGCAGCAAACGTCTTTCGATACGCCATCTGATCTAACGTAACGGCGCTGCCCCTCTTTCCCCGTGCGACTCGACCCGGCCGACAGAGTCTTGATGTTGGCCAGAACACCACATCGTGCCGTCCCTCGCACGTTCTGCTCCTCCTTCACCACTGTTCCTGCATCTGCCTTGATCAGCATCGGCCGAAGACGAACCCAACACCGCTCTACAGATCCGTCTAGACCTCTTGGCGGACCTTCCAGAGCTCCAGCACCGTCGACGACGAGGCGCATCGCATCATCCTTGAGACCGGCGCGGTTCTTCTCCACCACCTCTGCCGCAAACATGGCTCAAGACTATGAGACTTTCCTCAAGGGCAAGTACCCGGCCAAGGCCCACGCTCTGCGTGTCGCCGATGAGGTCAAGTCCAAGGTTCCCGGTGCCACCGGCGTCCTCTACGTCGAGGGTCGCATGACCAAGATGATCGAGGACAACGACGAGCCTGAACCCTTTAGGTACCCCCTGCTTCCGAGCCCCAAGAACCTCTGGCCAATGGTCTAACACCCTTCAAAGACAGCGCCGCTACTTCTACTACCTGACCGGCTGCCCCCTCGCCGACTGCCACTACGTCTTCGACCTCGAGTCCTCCGAGTCCACCCTGTTCATCCCTCCCATCGACCCCGATAGCGTTATCTGGTCCGGCCTCCCCGTCAGCGCTGCCGAAGCCAAGGAGTTGTACGACGTCGACCATGTAAAGTACACCACCGACGTCAATGCCGAGCTTGTGCGCCTCGGCAAGGGCAACAAGACCGTCTTCGCGATTGAAGGTCAGGTTTTGGATAGCATCACATTCCTCGAGTTCGAGGGCAAGAACTTTAGTGTCCTTAAGAACGCCATCGAGACGTGCCGTGTGGTCAAGGACGACTTCGAGGTTGCTCTCACCAGAAAGGCCAACGCTGTCTCCACCATTGCCCACCACGCTGTCGTTGAAAAGGTCAAGAAGGCCAAGAACGAGAGTGAACTGTATGCTACCTTCCTGTATCACAGCATCTCCAACGGCGCCACCAACCAGGCCTACCACGGTATCTTTGCTGCAGGTCGAGCTGCTGCCACCCTGCATTACGTAGCCAACGATGCTCCCCTGGCGGGCAAGCAAAATCTCCTCTTGGATGCTGGCATGGAATGGAACTGCTACGCCTCTGACATTGTAAGTCTTTTCCAGCCACCGTGTCGTGCCCAGAATCCATTTTAACAGGCTGTAGACACGTACTTTCCCCATCTCTGGCAAATTCAGCAAGGAGTCTCGGCAGATCTACGACATCGTGTTGAAGATGCAGCTTGACACCACCGCAGCTCTGAAGGAGGGTGTCGTCTGGGACGATATCCACCTGATGGCCCACAAGATTGCCATTGATGGCCTCCATTCCGTCGGCATTCTGAAGGGCGACAAGGAGGAGATTCTCAAGAACAGGACCAGCGTCGCCTTCTTCCCCCACGGATTGGGGCACTACCTCGGAATGGACACCCACGACGTTGGCGGCAACCCCAACTACGCTGATACCGACCCCATGTTCCGTTACCTGCGTGTCAGAGGCAAGCTGCCTGCTGGTAGCATCGTCACCGTCGAGCCCGGCATCTACTTCTGCAACTTCATTATCGAGCCCTACCTCAAGGACCCCGTCCACTCCAAGTACATTGACACCGCCGTACTAGAGAAGTACTGGGATGTTGGTGGCGTGAGGTAAGCAATACCCAACCATTCCCAACCGTGACGATGCTAATCTTTATAGAATCGAGGACAACATCTTGATCACCGCGACGGGCAGCGAAAACTTGACCCCTACCATCAAGGATCCGGATGAGTTGGAGAAGATCATCCAGGCGAGCTAAAGAACATAGTTGAAACCATTGTACAAATCAAGCTAGCAATTCATCAACACGCTGAACGCCTTCGCTGATGAGATGATGCTCGTCCCACTACGCCTTTTCCACTAACGCCATGAGACTGAAACCGATGTTGTCTCCTCCTTGTGCGATGAATTGACGCACAACGTCCAGCGACTTTTGACCAAGATCAACCCTTTGCTCTTCGTTCGGCACGCCCCTATCCACGGGGCCCTTGCGATCACCGTCCAGTTCGTACAGATGACCGGTATCCGGTGATTTCACAAAGCAGATGTAATGGAAGTCTACCTCTTCTTCAGCACTCGCCGGTGCAGCTGTGTCGCCCTTGGTGGCGATCGAAGAGTAGGCGTCCTCCAGCTCGGTTGACGCTTCCAGTGCCATGGCAGCCTGAGCGGGGTCCATCGGTGCCGTGATAGACAGCAGATTGTCTAGCAACGACCCCGGCCCTGCTTTGCATTAGTTCTCGTTCACTTTCTAGGGAGCTTCGGCAGCTTACTGAGAAAGTCTTTTGCGCGGCCATTTGCCAATGCATGCAGGATGGCATAGAGCCCGCAGGCGTTGTTGATAGTCTGCTTAAACCACACGGCGTCTTCGTCTTCTTCGTTGTGCTCCACCATCCAGTCCTGAGCGCCGGTTTCTTCTGCGGTCAATCGCGCCTCGAAAGTGGGTGTCGTGGGGAAAATGAGAACGAGGGCCAGAATCTTGTCTGGGAGCAGCGCGGGGTCGTCCAAAGTGAAGATATCCTCAAACTGGAGCGATGGAGGCGCACCGAGAAGGCTGATGAGTTCGTTGAATACTTCGGGATTCGACTCGAGGGGGATGAAGGCCTTGTTGTAAGTCGGCGGCATGGTGAGAACTCCGGCGGGGTTGATGCAGCTTTCGACGGACAGGACGGTGAGAAAGGGAGCGAGAAGGGGACCTAATCTCATGAATCTGAACGAACACAGCTCGACAAATGCTGGTGAGGTCGAAACAGGTGAGAAATCCTATTGTGTTGAAATAGAAATTGATGATTCAATGAGACCATGAGGTAGGTAGTTTGGGTTGACAAAGCAGGAAAAGTTGCTGACTGAGCATGAAAATACACTTGCGGATTCGCTCCTCCAGTGAAAGCCTGTCGTTGCCTCTGATTATCTCTACCACTTTTGTCCTCCATCCAAGCATAAGTCTAGATTTTCACAAGCACATTGTAAATAAAGCCGCGCGGATACAGGAAACTTAGGCGGTCTTGTCTGTCAAACGATGGGAATGACCTTGAATACACTTGAGTATCTCGTAGAGGCTCCGGTATCCTTGTTCAGGTACAGAAAGCTTGATCGCAGTGCGGCGCTACCTTACCAACCCGGACAGCCAAGACATGGCGGGGCTTCTCGCTGGATTCTCCGGCGCTCACTCGTTCCACTTTGTCCAACACCCTATTCTCACATGTCTTCCACGGATCGAAACAATAACAGAGACTGAGGTAATGTCAGTCAGTTTCCAGTATTCAAGTGAACACTCTTCAAACCTCACCTGGCGAAACCACACATGGCCGCCGGCGGCCGACGGCTCGGAGCGGCATGGCTGAACCCCACACAAGATCCCCGCATTGCCCCTCGGCCGCTCCATGCGACAGATAAGATAACACAGCAGAAAGATGGAGGGGTTATGGTGGTCATCCTGCCTCCCCTCCGGCACACTTCTCCCCGCCAGCGTAGATACTTGCGCACGCTATCAAGCCCGAAGTGAGCTAGTTTTCATGCGTTGGCGTGCTGTAAGGTAGCACGCAGCGGTGGGGGCGATCGGTGGTGGCCGGCCGGAGGGCACGCCGTCCATCTGCTTCCCGCCGGCTGGGCGTTTTGAAAAGTGGTCTTGTGAACTCCAAATTTCAACTTCATCTCTCCCACTTTCTTTTCCTCACTTATCCTTTGCTCTGAAGTCTCATCCCCATAACCCTCACTTTGTGTGATCCGACACCAGAGACCAGTCAGTCACCATGGCGCGCTTCCGCGTGCCCTCCCTCCCCATCCCGCCGTTCCTCCACGGCATCCCCGCCCCGACGATCCGCATCATCGCCCTCCTCGTCTCCATCAACGTCGCCATTTGGATCGTGGCCGGCATCATCCTGCACTTCCACCCCTCCCTCATCTCCCCCGCGGCCCTCTCCTACGTGCTCGGCCTGCGCCACGCCCTCGATGCCGACCACATCTCCGCCATCGACCTCATGACCCGCCGCCTGATCGCCTCGGGCCAGCGCCCCGTCACCGTCGGCACCTTCTTCTCGCTGGGCCACAGCACCATCGTGATTGTGACGTGCGTCGTTGTTGCTGCGACGAGCGGCGCGCTGAGGGACCGGTTTGACGGGTTCACGCGCGTGGGCAACATCATCGGCACGAGCGTTAGCGCTGCGTTCCTGTTGCTGCTCTGCGCTGGCAACGGGTGGGTGCTGTATAAACTCATCCGAAGATTGAGAGTTGTGCTGGAGCAGGAGAGGAGGAGGGCGCTTACTGGAGAGGTGGTTGAGGAGGAGGACGAGGAGGCGGCGACGAATCTTAAGTTGGAGGGCGAGGGGTTCCTAGCGAATGTGTTCCGCAAGGTGTTTCGAGTTGTTGATCGGCCGTGGAAGATGTTTCCCCTGGGCATCTTGTTTGGGCTGGGCTTCGACACGAGTTCGGAGATTGCAATTCTGGGACTAAGTAGCGTGCATGGCGCGCAGGGCACGAGCATCTGGCTGATTCTCATCTTTCCCGTGCTTTTTACTGGTAAGTTTTGTGTGAGGCAGATGTTGAGGGGCTCTTCTGACGATTATCATAGCTGGCATGTGTCTTCTTGACACTACCGACGGCGCGCTCATGATGGCACTCTACACATCCAAGGCGTTCTCGAGAGACAGGGTCGCGATCTTGTACTACTCCATCGTGCTCACCGGCATCACGGTGTTTGTCTCAGCTTTCATCGGCATCATTCAGGTCCTCTCCCTCATCGCGAACGTGGCTGAGCCCGAGGGGAGCTTCTGGGACGGAGTGGACGCTATCGGTGAGCACTTTGACATCATCGGTGGCAGCATCTGCGGACTGTTCGTGGTTGTTGGACTTGGATCGGTGCTGGTGTACCGTCCGTGGAGGGCGAGGATGGACCGCAAGAACCAGGAGAGAGCCATCTTGGTACCCGCCGAGGAGGAGGCTCTGGAACCGGCGGAGGGGCCGAGTTACGGTGCCCTTACGACGCAAGAGCCCGCTCCCAAGAAGGATGTTGAGGCGAGCGAGAGAGATTTGCGACTTATACAGTAGATGGCAGACACACGATGCGGGGTAGGGTAGACATCACTGAGATACAACTTAGATAGACTTTGTATTTGGTGGAAGGAAGATTACACAATACTTGCGGGCCGAGAACATACTTTCTGTTTAGCCAGGCACACACCTCCTAGCGTCTTTGGATGACCTGAGACGGTTAATATGTTCGTAGTGGTGTATCTCGAAGTCAATATCATCAGCTCTTTTGAACGCTAGTTTATTTTCGCTGTCTGTTGTTTGGCAATCTTCCAAAATCTGACGCATCAATGATCGTGTACAAAAGAGAGCCAATGAATCTTCCCGCTATCCCGATAAACACCTCAAACAACTTGCTCATGATGATCTTGAATGTGTTCATACCGCTCGTCGTGATGTTGTCAGTCTCGTCTTATGCGTTTCTGCTTGCAGAAGGGTTAGGGGGACCAAGATGCGCCAGGCCACGAGATTGAGAGTCGTTGGCTTTGATCTGCGCGGCTCTCTGCTGCTCGCATTCCCGCCGCTTGTGCAATAAGCCGCTCACCATTGCCCGATGGAGCCCTTTCCCGACAGTCGCGGGTGGCTGGTTAGGGTCAGCCAAAGGAACAGTCGAGAGAAGAGTCGAAGGAAAAGTCGAAGAAACAGGTGAGGAGACAGGTGAGGAGACAGGTGAGGAGACAGGCGAAGTGACAGGCGAAGAAACAGAAGAAGAACCAGATGAAAGGCCAGATGAAGGGCCAGATGAAGGGCCAGACGAAGAACCAAATGAGAGGACAGCCGAAGGGGAAGAGCTGCTTTCTTTGAACGAGTTAGCCGGGGTACATACATACTCTCTCTCTTTCTCTCTTCCCACACAAGGGCACATACTATCGGTCTCGGGGTCCAATAACTCCCCGGTTACAGACGCATCATCTGTCGTCTGCTGGTCGGTGGAAGAGGGAGACGTGACCGTCTCCTTCCGCTTCATCTTCTCCTTCTTGGAGTTTGCAAAAGCCTCATCGTTCGCATCCTGCTCTCCACCATGAACAGGGTTCGATGACGCCGCGGAAGAGTCCAATTTGGCCCTGTATTGGGCGGCAGACAGAGCGTACAACTGCCTGCCAACTTTTGCAATCATCTCCTCTCTTCTTCTTTGGTTTGCTGCCTTGATGGCCTTGATAGCCGCCGCTCGAATCTCTTTGCTAAACATGATGATTGAGGACAGCTTACGCCGTGAAGATGCTGTATCAAGATGCGGCGATTATGGTTCCCCAAAGGAAGAATCTACAGCATGATTTGAGCAGACGCGAGGCAGATATAGCCCGTCGAGAGCTATTGCGGTAGATCCATCTGCAAAGAACCGTCATGGCTGACCACTTGCACACAAAACTTTAGCATCGTATCTCCGACAACATGAACGGCGGGTATACAGCCAGGGTTTGATGACCATACCATGGAACAGGCGAGGTTAACGATGGCCGGCCAAAGGTATGGGGGATAAAGTTCCATCCTCGACTGGCTGGCCCAACAGGTTTGTTCACAAAGGTGCTGGAAAGAAGCAAAATCTCAGGACTTAGGTAGACAGCACAACATGATCCTTCTGTCAATATGGTCTTTAGAGATAAGTTCACTAGGTAGCTATAGTCCCGTCCCTATAGTAGTAGTTTGCCTTATGAGGAATTTAAAAAAGCTGGCGGCTCTGACTGCTACCTATGTCACGATGAGTACCCCTATAGGCCGTAGTAACGAGGCCTAATCAACACATGGAAAAAATCGTTCAATCAATATTGACGAGCTCGCCCAGAGCACTCCCGAGTCAACATACGGCAATAGACACTGGGTTCCTGCTGTGCAGCTCAGCGGACCGACCCGCACTGTACCAAGATCCGACGAGATAGACGGGACCTAGATTCGACCGCCAGTATTTGCCATATATGACCCTTACACCTTTCGTGACCCTTCGGTGTCGCGCGCGTCTCCCTAGTCCCAGGAAACTTTATGTACGCTGAATCATAAGGTATGCTCGTTCTCAACCCGCAATTGACTGATGAGTACGGAGTAGGGGTCTGGTGATATCCCCGTACGGATATGTGATTGATCAAATATTGGTAAACCGCCAGGGTTCTGCGGATAGAATCGACAAGGTCTCTGATGTTCCCCAGAAACAAGCTGGGGCCGGCCCGCCGACAACCTGGCCAGTCGGTCAAGGCGAGCCGTCTTGTCTTATTTCCGGCCAGCCTACCCCCAAACCGCGAACACATGAGGAGTAAACAACGAGCAATAGGGGAAAAAAAAATATGGACTGCTGAAATGAACGGATATAGTTTGTGTGACCAAACTGGCATGAACTGTTGCGATGCGCATGCAGTGACTGCGCATCTCGACGGTCCGGACTGCGGGATCGGAGGAATTGCGGTGTGGTCGGTGAGGCGACGGACAGGATCCGATAGGGGTCCCTTGGTCCAGACCTTGCCCCAAAATGGTGACCCTAGCAATACGCAGTATTTAGACCAGTGCCAAAGTAACTGTGCTGCAGAGGGTTGCAGCGAGATACTCCAGCGCCTTCAGTGATTCCGACAGTCACAGCGCCAGAACGAGTATCGGTCGGTCTTTTGGGCTGGGCTCTCTCGCCACTGGCGTGTTTCTGGTGGTTTGGACGATCAGGGTCCATCCACACCGACCCAAAAATCTTTACTAAATTAGCAGATTACAAGTTCCTTTTCTTTTCGCAGTGGCAGCGTTTTCTCAATTCCGCTGTCCCGCTGTGGCTATTCCGTCAAGTGACACGAATCAGTCTGGGTCCGAGTCGTCTCATCTGATGCCAATCATCGATGTACCGCGCCGTGTAGCCCGAGTATCTGTACAGGAGCAAGGAATGCACTCCCTAATACCGCGTGTACACCGTAGACTGACTGTCTGCCGAGCGGATGGGTCGGGACGCAATGCAAATGTAGCATGTGTCGTCGGGCGGTGGTCGGGTTGATGACAAAGTAGAGGGCGTTCGAATGCACATGATGCTTCGTGTTCGAGAGATAAGAGCACCACGTTGTCGAACAATGCGGCCTGAGAAATGCACTGCAAATGCGGTGTTCCCTATCGAGGTGCGGCAGGAGGGTGAGACAGCGGTCGGAAGTCCATTTTGGCTCGTTCCGGGATGCAGCATTTTTTTGGATGCCACGAAACAGGCCCTCAAGCGTCTGGCAGACAAGGCGGACGAGCCGTGTAGTGATTCTGAGGCTGAGAACGGCCGCTCTGCTGGCTTGAGATGGGAAGCAGTTCGGCCGTCAAGGGACCGTTGGGTTATGCTTTGCTGTGCTGTGCTCCCAGCACTGGACTGTTGTTATGCGTGGTCCTTTGTTTAGTGACAGACGCTCACTTCTTCCCGGGATGACTCGCTAAGAAGTTCGGCCCTTGTCACAACCTCCTGCAGCGTGCAGCTACAGGGGAGTCGGGTGGTGGACAGGGGCAATGGAGGCCTATGCCATGCCATTCTGGTCGACTCGTACAGCAGGGACGACGAGATTGGGTGATTAGCATGTCGACACTTGTGTTGCATGGGAATCCCCGGATTTTTTGAGCACCTATCTCTCGTCAAGGGAACCAATATCCGTACACCCATTGGAGGGGACAATGTCCTTGAATCAAGTTCCAGTCGATGTCGAGCGCAAATAATCCACCTACTGCGCACGTCTGGCTGTCCACTCAGGAAGTCAGCAATCTAAGCCAGAAGTGGTAGGCGGAGGCGTTGGTTGGGTGCGGATTGAGGCAGTGACATGCTGGGCTATCTATCGCGTGCGTTGCTCTTATCTTGGGGTGAATCCTGGGGTAAGAGAGAGATCGTCAAGGGCTGAGCAGATTAGAAATTGCCGCGCCGGGTACTTCTGCCTGGAGGAGCTGAAGCCAGTGCCTGTCTCCCGGACGCAAATTGCATGGGCAAGGTAGGAGTCTTTGAAATGCGCAAAGTAGAAATACTACTGCGGAGAAGGGAAATTGCGCGATGTTTGACGGCGGCCGCGAAGAGAGAGCCCGTGATGATGGATGCTGATGGATGCATGGCCGATGCTGACGGCATACTGCAAAATGCAGCGAATTGTCGGCGGGGGACGCGTATCATATCGATGTACTATGCAGTAGCTGAAGCTCAGCCTCTCGTGCCTTCCCCATCGCGGGGTTACGAGAGGCTAAGCCAGCCTGATTGCGAGAAGGTTTCGTAAGCGACGCGGCTCTGCTGAGGGGCCGGCGTCAAGGAACGGCGTCAAGTGACGCAGCTGCCTGGACTAGGCCATCCAGGTTAAGACCAATCGCTTTCTCAAAATCAGGTGTAGCGGTTAAGATGTCAGACTTTGGAGGCCATCACCGGGTAGTTTTGAGGCAGCCGGCGATGGTTGGATCGTCTTGCGCCTGGGGATAGCCTCAGTTCTCAGTTATCAAGTATCTGCAAGTATCTCGGCAGAGTAGTCGCTGGCAGAATGTCGACCGTAGAATTCAGCCCCCAAGAACACCCAGTGGGTTCTTATTCGCGACTGTTGCTGGGTAGCACCCGGGGAACCTGGGCCGAGGACATCGTGGGCATCCAGTGTCCATCCAGAGGCCCCTGTTTACCGGTACCGGGGTTGTCGTAGGCCCCATCGGTAAGGTCGGCTGGGGACGTTGGGATGGCTGGATGTTGGATGCCACCGCGACCAAGACCAGGCTGGTTGATGGCGCTATGGAGTTGGAGTTGGCGTCGGGACGATTGTCGGTTCCATCTTCCTGACATGGCACCGGATCCGAGCACATGTGGGTGGCGGAAGGAGGACGGTAAGTCGGTAATGTTGCAGGTTAAGGTAACTTGGGTAAGGTACGTAGAGAATAAAGAGTGAATGGATGGAAAGTTCTTAGAAGAACGTTGGAGAAAAAAGGGAAACGGAGAGAAGAGCGAAGG
Source organism: Colletotrichum tropicale (assembly GCA_027406125.1). Taxonomy (NCBI): domain Eukaryota; kingdom Fungi; phylum Ascomycota; class Sordariomycetes; order Glomerellales; family Glomerellaceae; genus Colletotrichum; species Colletotrichum tropicale. The sequence goes on from JANVYH010000004.1 coordinate 154,883, forward strand.
AAGGTGAGAGCCAGTTCGCGCCTCCTTCCTCCCGGGTCTGACTTCCCTGACGGATAAGGAACCTAAACCGCCCTGCTTTGCTTACGATATCTAAGGTATCGGGAAGGAGGGTCTCTTATCAGCAAGGTACCTAACGGTATGTCGGCTGGACCCTGAAGGGCCCAGCTAAAAGTCGCTGAAGGCTGCAGTTCGTGGCACTAGCGTGGAAGGAAGTACCTACCAGACTGATGCAGGTATCGTACCTTCCTTCTTGCCCCAGGTTGTCTTGCCTCTTGTTTCTGTGTCTTGCGTCCAATACTGTGGCTTTACAACTTTCGATCAACACCACCACCACCATTCAGCCGTGCGGCGTCCATCCTTTTCCAACTCCCGGCTTTGTCCTCCCGCAAAAAACACACCCAACACACCCAACAAAGTCACCACAATCTCTCTCAATTCCGTCGTCCTCCCACCGCCAGACTCGACCAGACCCTTGGGCGTCCGGGTGCCGCTTTCGAACCCTGGAAACGACCGGTCTATGCCAAGCCAGACCCTTGCCCCGCCCATGTTCCGCTCCACGTCCTTCGGCATGGATCCTGGCGCGCGAGTATCTGTACTCGAACATGTTCCTCGACTTGGAGCAAACAACACTGTGAATCTCACCTCACACTCGCCCATCTCCACATCCCATGCCGGCGTCCGTCCTCGCCGCCGCTCCTCCGGGGATGGTGGGTCGCCCAGCACTTCACCACTTGGTGCGGACGCGCCGCAGACAGACACGATGGCGAGACCACCAGACCCAGCCGCCTTGATGCGGTGAATGCGAATCACACCCACTCCGTCTTCCCTGTCGTGCTTCTCGTCGACTCGCGCTTGTTAGATCGTCCAATACATACCACGAGGCTGCGACTCGCTGACCAGGTGCGCCCTCCTTGTCTATCCCACCCTCCCCCCAGACCCCGAGTACCCCGAGTTTCCGTTTCCCTTCTTAAGACCGTTCTCTCGCCATCCACGACTCGCGTTCAACTATTTTCCAACCGATACCCTCCATAACCTTTCTCTCTCGTTTCCGTCACTGAGTCGTCCCGTCTGTGCTTCGGCCTTGGGCTGCTCGTCACTCACTTCAAACCACGCCCAACCTGTTCCGTAACTGACCCGTGTACTACAGCAAGCGCAGGACGCCCACAACCTGTTCGCTGCTCTAGATAATTGCTTCCTCCCCCAGCTTTCTCGTCAACTTCCTCTCGTTGACTCTCCATAACCAATTGACCTCTAAATCGTACCTCTCGAGTCCCTGTACTCGTCCTACCACCAACATGCACGGCTACAGCTCCTCCGAGGAGTCGGAAGACTACCGTCGCCCAAAGCCCGCCCCGGCCTCGAACAATAATAATGACCAAAAGAAGAAAAAGAAGAAGAAGGCTCCCCCTCAGCAGTCCATCAACCGTATCTGGAAGAAGTTCCAGAACCGCAAGTTCAACAAGGCCCTCGCCGTGCTTCCCTTCGACCCTGTTCTGCCTCCTGCGAGCGCAGACAAGCCGAACGAGCTGTTGACTGCGGGCTACGAGCGGGCTGTGGAGGAATGCCGTCGAAAAGTCAAGAAGATTATTCAGGAGTGCAGGAGAGTCAATATGCGCTACAGAGACCCTGGCTGGGACCTGGTGAGTGACAACTATCGCCTTCGTAGCAGACTTCGTAGCTAATCTCCCATTAGGACTGGGATTTGAAGTGGGAAAAGGGACATTGCCTCAACACCCTGGGTTCTACGAAGTGGCAGCTCTCCCGAACAACACTCTCCAACCCCAGCGCTTCGGTCCCCAAAGCTGTGAAGCGCATCCATGAGATTTTCGAGAAGCCCACCTTCATGAAGAACCTGAACGGCGGAGACGTCAAGCAGGGAAGTCTGGGAGATTGCTGGCTGATGGCTAGCTTGACCGCTCTCGCTTCTGTAGAAGGCGGCATCGAGAAGATTTGCGTAGAATACGACACGCGCATCGGCATCTATGGCTTCGTCTTCTACAGAGATGGCGAGTGGATTTACTCCATCATCGATGACAAGCTCTACCTCAAATCGCCTTGTTGGGACTCACCCAGCATGCAGCGGGATCTTCTGCAGCAGATCGACCGCGAGGACGTTGAGCGGGTCTACCGCCAAACGTATCAGACCGGTTCCAAGGCCCTCTTCTTTGCCCAATGCAAGGACCAGAACGAGACGTGGGTGCCCCTGCTAGAGAAGGCATACGCCAAGGCCCACGGCGACTTCGCTTCCCTGGCCGGTGGCTGGATCGGCGAGGGTCTGGAGGACCTCACGGGTGGTGTCACTACCGAGCTCCTTACATCCGATATACTTGACACCGAGGGTTTCTGGGAGAATGAGCTCTCCAAGGTTAACCAGGAATTCCTGTTTGGTGCGAGCACCGGTCTCCTCGATGGAGGCTATGGCGACAGAGATGGCATCTCTGAGGGCCACGCATACGTTATTATGGAGGCGAGGACAATCAAGTCCGGCGAGCGTCTCATCAAAATGAGAAACCCTTGGGGCAAGGTCCGCAAGGGCTTGTGGGAGGGTGCTTGGTCTGACGGGTCCAAGGAATGGACGACCGACGTCCAGGAAGAGCTTGGGTACCACTTTGGCAACGACTCTGTTTTCTGGATCAACTACGAAGACTTCCTTCGCAAGTACCAGCACATCGATAGAACGAGGCTGTTCCGTGACCCTGCCTGGCGATGTACCCAGAAGTGGATTGGTGTCGAGGTTCCGTGGAAGCCTCAGTTCCACGAGAATTTCCAGATTACCCTGTCCAAGGATGGCCCCTTAGTTCTCGTCCTGTCTCAATTGGATACGCGGTACTTCAAGGGTCTCCAAGGACAGTACACCTTCCGCATCCACTTCCGTATCCACGAGCGCAGCCGCCCTGGCGCCGAGGACTACATTGTCCGCTCCCACGGCAACTACCTAATGGAGCGATCAGTATCAATCGAACTCCCGGACATGCCAGCGGGCGAGTACAGCATCTACATGAGCGTTGCCGGCGAGAGGGATAACAATTTGCCTTCTGTTGAATCCGTTGTCAAGCGCGAGTGCCGCAACCGCGTGGAGAACGACAAGCTTGCGCAGATCGGCGCCGCCTACGACCTTGCACACAGCAAGGGGACGGCCTACCTCGAAGAGGTCGCCAGACTACGAAAGATCAAGGAGCAGCAGAGAGCTTCTGACTCCCGAAAGCAGGAGCGTCGCAAGTTGTGGGACAGACGCCACATGACACGCGAGATCACGAAGAAGCAGAAGGAAAAGAACGGCGAAAAGCGCGCACGCAGAATCGCCAAGGCTGAAGCCGCTGCCAAAGTGAAAGCTGAGGAAGAAGCTAAGCTTGCTGCTGAAGAAGCCAAGAAGGCTGGAGCAGCAGCCAAGATCAAGGCTGAAGAAGCAGCAAAGCTGGCCGCCAAAGAAGCAAAGAAGGCCGAGGCAGAGAACAAGAAGAAAGAGGAAGAGGCCAGAAAGCAGGAAGAGGAAAGGCCCAAGGACCAAAGTGTCCAGACTGAGGCTGTCAAAGAGGAGCCGAAGGAGGACAAGTCTGTTCAGACGGATGCCTTTGAGAAGACTGAAAAGTCCACGCCGGAGGCTACTGAGAAGACTAAAGTTTCTACTCCTAACGACAAGACTTCTGACGAGGCAGCGAAGGCAGAGTCTAAGTATGAGCCCAAGGACGACTCGAAAGAGGTATTCAAGGATGAATCTGGAGATTCAAAGGAGGTGTCTGAGGAAGAGCTCAAGGAAGAGCCCAAGGAGACGCCCGAGGAGCCTGAGAAGACTATGGTTCAACCTGCGCCTCCACCCCCACCACCTGCGGCGAAAGTATACGACTCGGATGATGACTCCTCCGACTCACCTGTCGACGATTGGGAAGAACTCTACAGCGACGACGACATGGTCAGGAAGCCTCGCACCACACCTGCGGGGCCACCCAAGACCCATGATGAGCGCTATGAGTCGGAGGAGGAAGGTCTTCCCGACCCCTGGAATGCCATTTGCATTGTTGGCGTTCGCGTCTACTCCATGGACGAGGATCTTGAGCTTCGCGTCGTCATGGAGGGCGGTGAAGTCCTTGATGGCGCCATCGGCAAGAAGGGTGAGGCTGATCTTGACAATGCCCAGGCCAACGCCGGCGGAGAGCGTGAGAAACAAGAGCCCGAGAGCAAGGTCGACGAGAATGATGCCGAACCTACCAATGCGCAAAAGGAGGCTGCAACAAACGACGCGGACAAGAAAGAGACGGACGTCAAGGAAACAGTCGAAGCGAAGAAAGACGATATCGAAGATAAAACCAAAGAAACCACTGAGGACTCCAAGTCGGACAGGAGCGTTGACTCAACAGAGTACGACAAGCTTGATTCGGGAGCTTCGACTCCAGAGGTTGTTGCCACACCCGAGGAGACGCCACTGGAGACGAACAAAGAGCTGTGCTAGAAGAGCACTTGAGTATACAAACTGATGACGCACATGATGGTAGATGATGATGAAGTAGAGATGCCCTTTTCGTGGTTGTGGTCCGACATACTTTGAGGCGTTTAAAGCGGATCTTGTACCACGCATTTGCAAGTGGCAGCAGATGATAGATCGCGTGCGAAATCTTGCAAGACTAGACATCATGTTTCTTGCTTCATTGATCACGGAGTCTTGTATAGGGTCACGATATACGAGGGGACCCAATGACGGCATTTGAGCTCACGAGCAAGCTGGCTCGCTCTCTACGGCAACATATAGTTCGCATCTCAATAATAGCATGATCTTCACTTGACCTGTTTCAGCCCACTCAACACCAGTGCATCTGTACGTTGCGTATGAAATCATGTTGCTTGGTACGGAATTTCTTCAAGGCTTTTTCTGACCGGCTACATGATTGACAGCCACAAACCCATGCGTCATGGCAGGGCCCAGCGTTGATCCTGCCCCCAGGTATGTCCTTCCCATGATACTCGCAGCGGTATTTCCAATCGCGTACAATCCAGGTATGAAGCCTCCATCCTTCCTCAACACCCGCTGGTGCTCATCCGTCAGCAAGCCGCCCTTGGTTCCGAGGTCCCCAGGCCAGATTGCAATGGCATAAAACGGTGCCTTGTTCAACGGCCCCATGTTGGGATTCAACCCCCCAGCATCCGGGTCACCGAAGAAGTTGTCATACGCACTATTCCCCTTCCCAAATTCCTCATCAACCCCTCTCTCACACATTTCGTTGTACTTCTCAACCGTCTCCTTCAACCCCTTCACGTCAACTCCAATCTTTGAACCTAGCTCCGCCAACGAACCCGCCATAAACATCTTTCCCTCCTCGAGTGCCTTCCTCGGCGGCTTCTGCCTCGCAAACAAGCCCGTCCCGAGCATGTACCTATTGCGATGGTTGCTATCCATGATCAACCATGCGGGAATTGCCTTGACCTTCTCGTTCCGCTCGTACTGGTCGTGCCCGGCGTCCGTATACGACTCTGCCTCGTTCATGAACCTCTTCCCTGCCGAGTCGACGATGATGCAGTGCGGACGTGAGCGCTCTATCAGCGCAAAGTGAGGCTTCCCCGTCACCGGGTCGAAGATGGTAGGACCCCACCACGCGTCGTCCATCAAAGCTGTCGCAGCGCCGAGGTTGATCCCCGCCACCACGGCGTCGCCCGTGTCTCCCTTGGGGGAGCTGGTCCAGGCTGTGGTGGCTGGGGAGGGCAGGTGTTTCTGGCGAAGGGAGGCGTTGTGCGCGAAGCCGCCTGCTGCGAGGATCACGCTGCGCGCGGCGATGGTCTCCTCGCCCGTGGGCGTCTTCACTTTCGCGCCGGTGACGGTGCCGTCTGAGTCGGTCGTGAGGGAGGCGAGGGACGTGGAGAGGCGGATGTCGGTCGGGGAGGAGCTGTGTGTGTTGAGGTAGAGGAGGCGGGCAACCAGCGCGCGGCCAAAGCTGGTGGGCTTCTGGCCGATGAGCATTTTGAGAACGGACGGCAGCACGGCGCGGACTGACTGTGTGAAGGCGCTGAGAGAGGACGTCATGCGCATTATCACAGGCGCTTGGTTCGTGTAGATTGCCACCGGCGTAGTTGGCGGCGGTAGCGCATCCTGCCATTTCTTGTCGAGTTTCTTCGTGTTGAAGGCCTTCGACTCAATTGTTCTTCCACCTCCTTTCCCCATGGCGCCCTTAATCTTGGGATAGTAGTCGGGATATCCGTCGCTGGGGCGGAACTCGAAGCCCTTCTCCTGGAGGAACGCAATCATCTTGGGAGCGTTGTCGAGGTATGCGTGCCGGCGGGCCAGCGAGGACGCAGGGCCGACGTCACCGACGGCTTGGTCGAAGTAGTCCAGCGCATCTTGCTTGGAGTCTTTCACGTTGGACACGGGGTTGTTTGGGATCCAGAGGCCGCCGCCTGAGATTGCGGATGCGCCGCCTATTGTTGGCTGTTTCTCGATGACGGCGACGCGCAGGTTGTGATGTTTGGCGCGGAGAGCGGCTGTTAGACTTCCTGCGCCGCTGCCAATTATGAGCACGTCTACTTTGGAGTTTGAGAGGAGGTGACGGGTTGTCGTAAAGGGGCGTGTGTGGTGAATTGAGGCTGGTCGTAGGCACGCGCCAGCGACTAATACGCCTCTGCGCATCATCTTGGGGAGAGTGATTCACAAAGCTCAGAGAATTTCACATCGAGGGGGCCATATAGGCAGGCAATAAGACAAAATTTCAATTGGAAATAATCACTGGGTTGCCAGCTCTATCTTAAATCATTCGCTGGATATTCCGGGTTTGCGATCCTGTCGTCCAAATCGGTGTTGGCCTCCGGGCTCGTCTTTCACAGGCATGGTCCATCGCGTGAGATAAATACGTAGATACAAGAGGATATCTAAGCGATACATCGACCGTGTTATTAGTTACTATTCTGCAGCTCAACCAGACAAACACCAGGGCTGTCATCACGCAATCACAGTGACAAACATTCAGGGGTCCATGTAAGAAGAGGGGTACCTCGAAAGGAGCGTTCGGATGGTGGGGCAACGGATGACGGAACTTTGGTGCCCTCTTCGGCCGATGGCAACGTTCGCATTGGACGGCCGGGATTACGATCCTGTGATAGTGGCATTCTGGAAAGCATCAGTGAACGCTAACGTGTAGCAAGCTAAATAGCACCCCGCGGAACCCACGCCCTCCACGCCATCCACGAGACTTGGTCTTGGCATTCACCGAGAAAGTTCACGGTGATCAGATGCGAAGGCTTGGTGAATCAAATGAATAATTGATGGAATGTCGGGAAGATTGGCTACTGTGCGAGATAAATAACGGCAAAACACGGCGATTGATGGTATCTGATGGCAATGTCAGGATAAGCCCGGAAGGGCAATCCCAAGTACCACGTTGCTCAGTTGCCAAGCAACGTCCAGTTTGAAGGTTCTGTTAGAGACCGCCTAGCTTTCCGGTTTATTCAATATACTCGATTGACAACAACTGTAATAGAGATTGCGATGGTGTAGATGACGACGAGTAATGTTAATAACGAAGACGACGACAAGGTTGAGTATAAGAGAGCTTACAGTAAAGGCACTTATTTGAGCACAGGAGTATTGGGGGTCTGTTCTGTTACTAAGATTTGAGAAAGGATCGTGAGCTGATTAGCTATTGGCAGTCTTGCCTGACCGGGCGATAGAGAAAGGAAAGGATGAGAAAGCTTAAGATAGCGTCCTCTCTGCTCATTTGAACACCGGCACATCAACAAACAGATCCTCCTGCTCCATGTACTCTTCAGTCTCCAAAGGCTCCATCGTCTCGACAGCCGCGGGATCATACTCCATGGCGAACTTGCGAATGCCAGACAGTGACGCCTTGCTCACGCTTGACTTGACTCTCTTCAACACCTTCTCGAACAGGGCTTGGGTCAACATCCTCTTGCCCTTGTCTACGCTGTCTTCCACAAAGGTTTTACACGCGATGGTTGCTTGGACGCACAAGTGGTGGATGTCTGCGCCCGAGAAGCGAGGGGTCATGAGAGCCAGGAGCCAGTAGTCGAGATCGGGGTGCAGAATCTCACCCCGTAAAGCGATTTCGAAGATCTCTGCCCTCATTTCGGCGGACGGGAGACCCATGTGAATCCGGTTGGGAATGCGACGGAGCACCGCCGGGTCGAGCTCACTGGGTGCGTTAGTCGCGAGCAAGACCAACGGCAAGTTCTTCACTGCGCCAAGTCCGTTCATTTCGGTCAGGATCTGGCTGATTTGGACCTTGGCCAAATGGTTCACGGCCTTCTCTCGGGCTCCCAGGCACAAGTCTGCTTCGTCGAAGAAGAGAATGCTGGGGGCAAGCAGTGTGCCCAGGCTGAACAGGCCGCGAATAAGTAGTCTCGGTTCAGAGTCAATGTCCGAAATGTCCGCAAGAGAGACACTGATGACTGTGGATCCAGATTCGCGAGCTAGTACACGCGCGAGGTGTGTCTTTCCGGTCCCGGCCGGGCCGTACAGGAGCGTGCCGCCGATGTGGGAGCGGTGAAGAAGCCCATACGATTTCCCGGAGTCCGCGGCCTCGCCGTGCTGTCGTATAATGCCCCGGATGGCGCCTTCAACTGCGGGCTCGAGAGCGATATCGTCCCAGCCCACCTCGACATCCTTCGGGGAAATGAGACAATGGGAAAACTTCCGCTCCCACGAGTACTTGGAGTAAAGGAATGGCGGTCCCTGCAAGTATGTGATCTGGCGCATGACCTTCTGGACGGCTGGAGGGAATTTGGCCCATTCGTCATCCAAGTCCTGGAGAGGCTCGACAACGTTCCGAGGATCCAAGGCTCTGGGAGGGGCAGGGAAAGGCGGGGGAGGAGGAGGAGCGCCTGCACGCCCAGGTGGCCGCATCCCACGAGGAGGCTTGGGCATAGGCATAGGAGCTCGGGGTGGCAAAGGAGCACCGAAGTCGTTCCAGGCTTTGAGAGTCTTGGACAAGACATCACAGTCCAGAACAGCCTTTCTTATCTTATCGTCCTCGATGGGCTGGCCGATGGCACGAGAAATGGACTCGATCCTCATCTCTGTGAGAGAAACCTGGCTCATCCGCTCAGCCATGGCCGAACCATCTATGAATGACCAGTCGGCATATGGCGCAAGAAGAGAACTGCTGTAGCCGGGATTCTCCTCTCGGCGGATGTATCTCTTGATGTCTCTGATGTTGCGAGATAGTAGCTCACGCTTGCCGTCTGCTTTCAGCAGAGCCTCCTGGGCCGCAGACCGGACTGGGAGAACTTCCGTTGGTGCAGCGAACGGAAGAGGCAGCCGTCCAGGGGGGCCACGATACTGTCCCGATATATAGGTCGTGCTGTGCGGAGGGCTCTCGGTCGTGACGACGAGAAGAATACCCTGACGGACTGGATAATCGCGGATCGCAGTTTGCAGGTCTCGGAACAAGGATGCCGTGAGGTCGCTCTCACTGATGAAGAGGTGAACAATCAGGGGTACCAGGCGAGAGTCGCTTGCCTTCTTGATGCGTGGTGCATTGAGTACAGCACAAAAGGGAATGAACTTCTGTGGAGTAGTGTCATCAATCAGTCGTTGGCCAGTTCGAATAGAGCTTCCGTGCTCACCTGTTTCTTTGGCTCTTCATCCTCCGAGTCGTAACAGTCATGCGGAGCAACGCCTTCTTCAGATACGTTAACGACACCAGGCGGTGGGCGTGGGCTACCATAGGGAAGGGGCAAGGGCGGTGGCGGCGGCTGCCAGGGCTCTCGGTTCAATAAGATATCCAGGTAGTTGCCCATGGCATCGTCGTCGTCGGAGTCACTAGAACTGTCGCTGGTAGTGCTCGAGGCATCTGATGCATCTGGGGGTGCATAGTGATCGCCTAGATCCTCAAGGTCATCCCGTGTGAGGGTGATGAGATCGCTATCGATTGTCCTGGCGAAGTGCTTGACAACGTTTCTCGTGAAGTTAGCCGTCGATTCAGACGCTGCAGACATGAAGGTGTGGAGTCTGATGATGTTTTTGGTGAACCTGACGCCATTGTTGGCGCAAGATCCGGGGAACGAGTCTTCCTCCAACGGGGCATCTCTGCGAACAAGTCCGAGGAGCGGATTGAACAAGGTCGAGCTCATCTCGTAAACTTCTGCGGCTGGCTCGGGGTTGGAAGATGTTTCCAGATCATCTCTGCAGTTGTCACCCTTGTTTGAGGGTATGTCGTCCTGAAGACGCAGGAACTCTGGATGGTCGTTCCATTCCTCAGTCGTTGTCACGCAGTTATCGAGGAGCCACTGTGGAAGTTCAATTGTGGGCGGTGGCTTTTCCCAAGGTCAGCACTTTTACCTATTTTCAAATTGTTCTCTGAGGTGAACAGTAGGGAGTAGCACAACTCACAGGGGTAACCTCAACTTCCTCTCCAGCATCTTCGTCTGCGTCACTGACCTCATCTTCGCTTTGAGCTTCCGAGCTGGGAGCAGGCAATGCTTCATGTTCAATGTCGAGGGACATGGTTTCTTCCATGAGCTCCTCCCGTCCCCTCCAAGGGACCCTAATGGTTGGAGTCGCTTCACCGTCGTTGCTCGTCATGATGTTTTCACGGTGCCAGTAGTAGGATTCCCAAGACTATCTCTGTAAGCAAAAGTGCGAACATGTTTTAGCATTTAAACAACGCCATCTGGTTTCCCGCTGCTACAGAGGACGAGCTCAAAGACTCTGGACGCCGGCAGATGTAGAGTACTTTACCCCGCTTGACAGCCTGTTCTTACTTGCATCAACCCGTGCAGCCTCAAGTACGTCATGAGCGTGTTTTGCTTCCATTGGGTGCCTCTTGTTTCACACGTATCGGTTGGCTCTCAACGACAGGGCGGCCATCGTCGTGATGCACCACGCGACCCTCTGCCTAAAGGATTACCTCGATTCGGTTACTGCACCCGGGGAGGCTCGGCTTGCCTCTGGGGGCTAGACCAGTCTGCCGCGTGCCATGACCACAATGTACGCAGTCACCGATCTCCAATCACTCCGACGCCTCATGCGACGCATGTGACGCGTGTCGCAGCATGTCGTGCTCTTGTCGAAGAAACCTCAACGCGGCCTGCTGCCCGTCTCTTGAGTGAATGACATTGATGAGAAGCTTCAGGCAGATGAGATGGCATGAAAGTACCCGGATCATCGGCGGTCCGGGCCCGAGAAGTTGAGGCTTGAACATTCAAGATCATCAGCAGCAAGGAGTGCCATTGTGGCTAGTGAATACGAATCCCAAAATAAACCAGCCGTCAGTGGCGTTAATCCTCCAATCTCGCCCCAAAGTGCCCAGGTTGTTTCTCACTCAGATTTGCGTGCGAGAATCCACTTGGTGGCTCGTCCTCCTGGAAACCCCCCTGTTCGTTTCCCAGATCGGTTAGCATAAACACTGCCCCTATTCCTTTTTCTGTGGGACTGTCGAAGATTCATTTGCTCATTTGCGGCTGATGTTTGCCCAGCGCCTGGGCCTCCAGTTTGTTGGAACTTGGCCCTGGGCCAAGTGTTTCCCAGCGGTGGCCCCAGGGACCAGGTTCGTAGCTAGGCGGCAGCGTGGCAGCCAGCAGCGGGCGGCACTCGTGTGTTGTGGTGGTGTTTTTCGATGTTTTCTCATTTCATTTCCCGGGTCTTTTTTTCACTTTCCGTGTTCTGCACATCCACGCTCACTCACTGAACCTTCGTGGCACACTCCCGTCGCTGTTGGTCGGGGTATCGATGCTTGCCTGGGTCTGTTCTATAATTTCTTAATGATTTTCTGAATTCGTCATTCGTTACTTTGTGCTCTAGACGCCGCCGCGTTCACTCGTTACACGCGCGACAATGGCGTTCGCATTGCCGCATCTTCTCTTCGCCATTTTGGCCGTTTTTCATTTGGGACCGGTGGCTGCAGCTGAGGGCGACATCAACCTCTGCGGACAGTCTGACCACTGGAACTCGACTGAGGTCCCATACTCTTGTAGGTTAACACTCTCATATACCATCGTGAGTGAGGCTTGTTGACATGGGCTTCTAGTCAACAACAATGCTTGGGGCAACGATAGCTCCGGCTACCAGTGTATGGCCGTGCATGATGGCGGTCGCAGCTTCGACGTCACCTACAAGTGGACAGGTGACGCTTCTCTTGTCAAAGGATTCCCCTACATGAAGGCGCACCCTTCGAGACTACCTGTACAGCTGTGGAACGTCTCGCGACTTCAGTTCACCGCGGAATGGCAGACGTATGTGAAGGGCAAGGAGAGCGCCAGCGCCGACGAGCAGGCCAAGGCATTCGACGACATCAGCCTCTACGCCAACGTCGCCGTAGACATGTTCCTGTCCGACAACATCACCAACTCCACCGGCCTCAACGCGCCCTTTGAGATTATGATTTGGCCGTGGTGGGTGCCGACCGTCAAGCCTCTGGGCTGGGCCGAGTCCACGCCCGACACGGATACCGTCACAATCGACGGCACCAAGTTCTCTCTGTACCACGGCTGGAACGACGGCGGACAGCACGTCTTCTCTTGGCTGTCGCGCACGAACCTGACCAAGACGGACGCCGACTTCAGCCCGCTGTTGAAGTACATCTGGAAGAAGGGTCTGCTTTCCGGAGCGCTCTACCTGGGCCAGCTGGAGTTCGGATCAGAAATCAAGCATGCCGGAGAGGAGGTCCACTTTGAGGCCAAGAACTACAACCTGAGCATCGTCAGACAAGGTGACCCAGAAGATATCACGACCTCGACTTCGACGACCTCATCGGCCAAGACATCAAAGACGCCCACGCCGACGACCACTATCCCCTCTGAGATGTTGGTCTCCGCCACCTCAAGCACTCCGAGCAGCACCAATGCGGCTGCTCCCACGGGGGTCATGAACATCATGCCCTGGTCGCTGGCACTTGCTGCTTACTTGTTATAACAACTAGATGTACGTAATGTAGATGGTTCAATGTAGACATGGGATATCTGGCGTTCATGATTGGTAATGTTTGACTTTTGTAATTGATGCGACTGAATTATTGATGAGTTTTGCTACTAGGGCAAACATGTTCAGCTTACAACTACCTATACGTATATTAGCTATAACTTGTCTCTATTGTTTTGAATGAAAAGGGATGGAGTCTACACTTTTATCATCCCTATTGTTATCGCTACTGTTGTGATCTTCTTCTGCTGTTGTAGTTACCTTAATGGTTGTCAGCGTGTTTATGCATCATCACTATCCGTCCAGTCATCCAGAATATCTGCCAGAATAACAAACCTCTCCTTGATCGTAGTCTGTGAACAGTTACTCACTGTAGACAGCTGAGGGCTCACAAGTCACTGTTTCGATTCCATTACTCAGGGCTCCTAATCACAGACTTAGACACGTAGTGAAGAGGTGAGAAACCAGCTCAAGATTCGTGCTTAAAAGTGCTCCACGTCCACTCACAAAACTTTTGCTACTTACTAAAACATCTACTCAATACCTGCACCCTCCAGTTAACGCCTTAACCGTTGTAAGCATTGAAACACCGGCACAAGATTCAACCCAGGTCTACCTCTCAACATCTAGCAATGGAACAGCCCAAGAAGACCAAGCCCAGCCCCTCCCGCGGCACCGGGGCGTACAAGTGCATATGCCACATCTGCACCAATTGCAGCTCTTTCGTGCCCGTCTATGGCAACTTTTGCGCCGAATGCAGAGGTGCTGGCCATGCTAGTCTTGCAGCTTGAGTAACCTGCGATATTAGTGGGATTGAATCGATTGATTGCAGAGTCGCAAACTTGCAGTGGCGCATCATAGCATCATAGAAGCATAGCATTAGCGAAGCATAGCATTAGCGAAGCATAGCATTAGCGAAGCAGCATTTAACAATGACATGGAATGCGTAAGTCACGCTAAGTAGTTTGAACTTCTCTTATACAATTCTTTTTGTCTTTTCATGATATCATATCTATCGTCTAAGGAAATCTAAAGAGAGCGACACGCAATTCTATGAGTCTACGACTCTATGTCTTCCTCCTATACTCTACTCCCCACGACTATTGCTCTTCTCCTCTATCATGCTCTACGCTCATATCCATCCCCATTCCAGTGTTCTGGTTCTAGTCGTCTTCGTCTATGTCGAAAGCACCGATTATATCCAACTTTACGCCTCCGGTTTTGCATGCGGCAACAATCTCCTTCGGCACACTCCCATTATCACCCTGAACGGCGACAACAGTCTTGAGCATGCTGTGAGTGACACTCGCGACCTGCAACGTGTATTCGAGCAATTCAGTGACTTCCTCGTCCGTTCCAAGTTCGTTGAAAAATTCCAAGACTTCCAGATTCGGCGGGAGACCAACGGAGTGCATGCGTGGTTTCTTTGAAGACTTGCCAAAAAGCTGATAATCCCAGTTCAACCTCAACGACTTTACTTTCTCAAAGTCTCTCATCCTAACGGGTTTCCTGCCACCGAGCGTTGGGTGGTCGATGGTGATTGTCTCGAGTGAGTGACCCTGGGAGTTGAGTGCTAGGATGTAGTCGCTAAAATTGTCTGAACTCTCTTCCAATTCCGGGCTTGGCTGCTCCAACTGCGTCATAACGAACTCCTTCAAACCCTCGGGAAATTCGAGAATATCCGACAGCGCATCATCGTTAATGTCGCACTCGATGAGATGCAGCTTGTGCAGCGCTGTTTCGTGGGGTCGCTCAATCAGGTCGAAGCCGCGGTAATCCAGCTTCGCTCGCCTGATGACTAGCGTCTCCAGTGTCGGGTGAGCAAAGATGTGGACATTCTCGCGGAGATCCCAGTACGCATCGTCGGGACACTGGTAAAATAGCGTGCAGTGCTTCAAGCATGCCAAGTCGAAGGGGCCATTGAAGAGAGCACCGATTCCGTGAAGCAGAGTGACGGGGACGGACACCTCGAGGGTCGCGAGGTTGCTCATGGTGCTGATGGTTCGACTGAGGGCCTCAAAGCGGGTCGGCGGGTGGTGTGAGCCATGAATCGGCCCATCGAGTCTCAGGTGCGAGAGCTCGTGGGCGGGATACTCGAGGCTGACGTCCTGGATAGCAGAACCGCGACGCATGCGACGGCTGAGGGATTCGGAGAAGACGAGGTGCTGCTCTGGGTCGTCGAAGCGCACCTGGCGATAGAGGATGGCGTCGGCGAGCTCGTGCCAGGCCCTATTGACACGGCTCACGGCGCAAAGGTCGCTGCGCGAGGTGCGGCCGACGGCCTCGAAGATGTGAAGGAGCAACTCATCGGGGAGCAGGGCAAGCTGCCTGGGGACGGAAGTCGTGACGGACAGGATGCGGGATTGCGCTCGTGAATGCGACGACTGGGCTTGTTGAGCCTGTTGAGCTTGAGCTTGCGATCCGGCCTGCGGGTCGGCATTTGCGCCCGTCGTGGAATCGCGCGACATCCTGGTCCCACGATGAGTTGAAGAGTGGGAGAAGTGGATCCAAAAGTTGAGGTTCGCAGTCTGATAACGAGATGTTGCTGATAAAGTCTTGGACAGATGGCTGATAACGGCATTATGTCAGCATCCTCTCGGTGTTGCCGCAAGCGGTGAGCCAGTCATCGAGTCTGAGAACGGTCTGATTGGCTGTACATTCTGCCGCTCTCGGCTTATCGATAAGCGTCTCAGTGTCGATAAGAATGCGACCGTCTCTCTTCAGTGCTTAACTGCGTTCCAAGTTGGTGAAGCCCCTGAACCCACTGAAACTGTTGCACTCCTGGGAGCGTCGGAGGCCTTGTCTGCCAAGCAACCAGCCATCTCAATCAGATCATACACGTAGCAAGTGCATTGCTGTTTCTGTAGGTAGAAATGAAATGCGTCTCAAAAGAAGAGGTCTTTGGCGATACTCTGCATGAGATTTCGACCGGTCGGCAGGCGCTGATGCCTTGCTAGCTAAGTGTGCATGCAATGCAGCTGATGATAAAGCGATCCAATCACAAGTTGCGTGACGCTGAACAAAATGGCAGTCATATGACCAAATGCCGGGTCGCACACCCGTAGGCCAGCCCAAAGTGCAAATCTCTCAAAACACCCCCTCGGAACGATGTAAACACAGTACCTCGAAGCCGCCGTCATGTGGCTCATTGACGTCGAGACGCTGCAGACGGAAGAGTTCTTTGGCAAAATCCCTCAGTATGCCATACTCTCTCATACATGGCACGGCACGGATGAAGTCACTTTCAGGGAATGGGAACAGCGGGACTCAGCTACGATCCAGTCAAAGTCGGGTTACACCAAAATCCTCAACGCCTGCCATCAGACACAGAAAGAGGGTCTGAGGTACCTGTGGGTTGACACGAATTGCATCAACAAGGAGAGTTCCGCAGAGCTTTCTGAGGCAATCAACTCCATGTTCGCCTGGTATCGAGATGCTCAAGTTTGCTTCGCCTTTCTAGACGACGTTCAATTCGGCCCACCATTTTACTACACCTCTTCTGACCTGTCAGATGAGAGAACAGGATTAGAGATTGATGACGAAACGGGTTTCATTCACAGTCGCTGGTTCACCCGTGGTTGGACTCTCCAAGAGCTACTTGGCCCGACTCGACTCATATTCTTTGACTGCAACTGGAAGTCACTAGGCACCCGCAGTTGGTTGTCCCGACGTATCTCAACTGCGACAAACATAGACGAATTTTATCTTGCAGACGCCTTTGTCGGAGATCCTGCCTCTAGATCGGTGGTGATAGAAAAGCCCAGTATATCGGAAAAGATGTCATGGCTATCCACAAGAAAAACAACGAGAATCGAGGACTTGGCCTACTGTATGTTGGGTATTTTCGGTTTGAACATGCCTCTTCTATACGGCGAGGGTATGAAAGCTTTTGCTCGGTTACAAGAAGAGATCATCAAAGGATCTAATGACCAGACAATATTTTGTTGGCCTTGGGATAAAAACATTGTTCCGTTGAACTGGGGCAGCTTGCTTGCGCCTGAACCATCACTCTTCAAGGACGGGCGTCTTTATGGATCAACATCGACCGTTCATTGGTCGCCGTGGTCGAAGACAACATCGTACGTCATGACGAACGCCGGTTTACGCATCAGATTTCCTACGCTGAGACTGGGTGGCGGAATAGAGCTGGCCATTCTCACTGCTCACCACAACAAACACTTCCTACAGAGTCGAGTTTGTATCACTTTGAAGACAATCCTTCCGCATGGAGAGGCAACCAAAAGCGTCGTGGATGATTCCGCCACAATAGCGCAGAGATTTCCGATACCACCGGACCTAGTCGTCCTCAACGAACTAGACGCATTATCTATTTCGGCCTCCGCGCTCAAGGAAATTTGCATTCGCCCGTTACCCAATCTCAATATAGACTTGGACGCGGCTCTGCGAGGCTGGGAGCTGGGGATATCTCGGTCGAGGGTGAGCGCGTCGGCAATTTTACTCATCTTTGACGATGCTGTTGGTTGTGACTTGTTTGGAGCTTTCCCGATTGGAGGCACATCACAGCTACGGCTCGAGCCACTCTCCAGGAACTTGTTTCCTGTGGCACCCTCTGATACATCGTCTACCAGTGCTACGGAATTTTACTTCATCCAAGCTAGCGGAGCACATCTAGCCAGCCTGGTTGTGGGAATTCACAGACGAAGCGAAAATACATATTTCCCTGGCATTCTGGACGTGCCTGACTGGTTTTGTTATTTCAAAGAGCATGAGAGACATTTTCCCTCAATGTATGACCGATCCACATCAGCCGTGACCC
This sequence comes from Colletotrichum tropicale, assembly GCA_027406125.1. NCBI lineage: Eukaryota > Fungi > Ascomycota > Sordariomycetes > Glomerellales > Glomerellaceae > Colletotrichum > Colletotrichum tropicale. Next base: position 172,513 of record JANVYH010000004.1, read on the forward strand.
CTGATGGGCGTATATCGGTACGACTGGATTGGAGCGTGTTCAAAACTGACGGCTTTGTAATTAAACCGGTCTATGTCTTGCCGGGAAAGATGCCTTTCAGATATTGAGATATAGAAGAAGAGCGTTGAGGGGTTTAGTAACCAATCAATAGATCGCAGTTCTCTACCATGTTCTTATGTTTGCCAGTACAAATATCGCAGCCAAGTAACAACTCGCGGATACGAAATAGGGTATTCCCAATGCCGCACCACCCAAAGCAATTGCCTTCACCCAAAGAACCATCATAAGCGGCGCCCCAAGCAATGATCCTGACGTCTTAACCATCATTACAACGGAAAAGATGTGAGAGTCCGGGTCAGCAGTGTCCAGCTGCTGCTCGTTCCGCTTAGGGGCAATGAACGGCGACTTCAACAACGAAAGAGTGAAGACCGGCAATGCGGAGCCCAGGGCATACAGAAATAGAGACGGGACAAGCATCCAAGTGCTTGTAGCCACGGAAATCGCCAATGCGCCGAGAACAGACACGATGAGGCAGACGTTGGCATAGTACATGTTCATCCGGTGACTCGCCAGCTCGGGGGAAAGGTGCCGGGAGGCGTTCCGACGCGAGCGAAGCAGTGCTGGAATGATGATAGTCAGAAGGGTGAAGTTTACTACGGCCTTTGCCGAAAGCAGATAGCCAGTAGAGGCGAACGTCCAGTGGTACCGCTTTGAAATGTACTGAACCAGAAGCTTCGTATCTGAGCTTGCAAGAGAGGTCAAGACGTAACTGATGAGCAGAAGCGTCATATTGCGCGGATGGCTCGCAATGATGGAGCGCAAGACGCCAAAACGTTGGATGACAGATCTCACTAGTGAGGGATTGGCGTCTTGGGCTTTTAAGACTGGGGAAGAGAGAAGTGGACGCGACTGCTCATCTCCATGACGTGCCCGAGATGAAGAAGAAGGGGCGGCAGACGAGTCTTCGACAAGAGAGATGGCCGGAATCGCCAAGAGGAGGAGGCATATCCCAATCCAGAAGGGCAGCCATAGTAGCAGGCTCATGGTGGCCGACGCAAGAGCGGGGCCAAGAAGCGCTACAACATAGGAGACGGAACTCATCCAGCCGAAATATGTCGCCCTTCGAGACCCGATTAGTTTTACAGATACGTGGCGGAAATGGACGACATCCTCACCTCTCAACATGATCATCGGTCATGCCAGACGCGATTGCGTACGTAATTGAGTTGAACACACAGTCGCCCCCCAACACGGAGAGAAACGGAGAGGCAACAATGGCCTTAGTCGGGAGCGCCTGCTCAAAATAACCGACGAGAACAGCCCAGGTCAACATGAAGATCCGAGGTACGAGGTTGAGGGACAGAATAGTGCGCCGGCCGTACCGCTCAGCAAGAAAGCCTAGCGGGATGGTCATGACAAAGTCTAGAAATATTGTCAACCTTGGTTCTCCCCGACATGTGAGAATCTAGTCCTCACCTCCCACGATCCATGCCGTTTCCATGGTTCCTTGAATCCATGCCAGCCGTTGCTGGACGCTATCGATCTTGCACAGAGTTTCGTCCACATTGCCATTCCGATCGATCACCGAGGGATCCGCAACCAGGTAGTGCTCGCGGCAAAGTCGACGCTCGATGACCCTATTCAGGGGCAGCTGATAGAGACTCGCGGCTAGATTCACGAGCAGCACCAAGGCCAGGAGGGCACCGATCCCCGCTTTCCGCGACTTGCGCGGGGCTTGCGGCAGCGCGTGGCCATCGGATGCAACGTGCTCGCCCTCGGCGCCCACGGAAGTTGACATGATCCACAGATCGCGTGGTGAATCTGGGGTTGACGGAGTTTGACATGCGATTAATGTTCGGTCGGAGCGCGGGGAATTTCGGGACACTGGGGTCAACTGCGTGATGACTAAGCTACCATCTTCCCGCGCCGGACATCTTAAAGTACAAGCATGATGCCGATGGCCATGGGATGAACAATGGCGCTAGTTGATAAGGTCAAATTCATACACTGATTTTACGGAGTTCTTCAGTTATCAAAACGAACAGTTTCTGATGCGGAATGTAATTATTTACTCCGATGGTGGCGTTTTCAGTCTGCTTAATTAGGTCGCATATCAGATCCGAAGCTTGCCAACATCTTCCCCTCTTCGGCTCTTGACCACGGAAACCTACTTAGTGTCAAAACACGGGTGGCAATTTTAAGAACAAGACGAATTATTTGCCGTTTGAGCTTACCTCATGTTCAATATTCAAACCCCAAGGCATAGCGGACTGCATCCGCCACCCCCGTTCGCTGATCATGAAGCTAAACCTCTATTGGAACCTGTCAATCCTGACGGCGTAGGCAGCCACGGTGGCTGCTCAGAGTGCCTGTGAACGACTAACCGTTTGCTAAGATTGGTGTTGAATCTTAAGGTTGAGATGACAACGGCCATCCGTGGCTCAATCAATCAATTAGCCGGAAGCCTTGATTCCTCTTTTCAATTTACTCTACAGATAGAATCAGGCTGGCTGAAGCCCTGTCGCAACGCACCTCAACCCTGCGCTGCCAAGCATGCATTGTTAGCCAATTATCCACATCCGTTGGAAGCCGGCAACGCAATCTCCTGACATATCTCTCCACTCGTGAGCGGCCGGGTGATCCTACTTAGGCAACGACTCGCTAAGCGCATCCAAGAACCTCGACGACCAACACCATGCAGGGGTTGCCCACCCTTTTAAACAATGCCCAGCCTGCTCGGCACCCCTGAATCTCAAAACCGATCTTTGGTACTTCAGTTGAATTGAAGACGCGCCCCCGTTCCACGCTGAATCGTCAGACCTAATACAGCTCAATCGGATGAACCACCAAAATGACAACGTTACTCGACCTGCCCACAGAGCTGGTCTACAAGATCCTTTCCGGGCTAACGGAACCCAATCCGGGACCTTACCGATTTCGCTTCGAAGATGCCAAGCCATCATTCAGCACCGAGCGCGTCAATCAGAGTTTATCGACAATGGCCAAAGTCTGTCGCACGTCGCGTACACTTCGTGATCTCGTTGAGCCACTGCTCTATGAGTTCGTCTACATCCCCGACGCAACCGCGAAGCCACTTCTGTCGCTTCTGGGATGCTGGAAATCCCGGCCTCACTGTGCTGGATACACAAGACGATTTACGGCAGAGACGAAGTGGGCTGCTGGAGGAACACCTCCTCAAATTATTGACGAGAAAGATGTCGCATTTGTCTCTGAGATAGCGGGGCAGCTCAAAGTCTACTTGCGCGAGACTTGGCACGAGTATACCTGGAACACAGACATTCTCATCGAGCTCGTAATGTTTCAGGCGCACCGCATCCAGAGTATTGAGCTGGAATTTTGCCAGCGCAGGGGAATCTACCGCCCAGCGTTCGAGAGCCTTCTTCCTGAACTTGGCAATACGACACATATTAGCTTCCCGAGCCTCGACTATCTCTACGTCTTACAGGCAGGGTTGAGAGTAGGCGAGCTCGATCATGTGCTAGAGCGGGCACCAAATCTCACCAAACTCCGCCTCTTCATGTGCGATTTCAACTATCCAAGCCAGACTCTGCCTGCCAATCTCACAAGCCTGTGCATCTTTCAATGCGTAATCACGCCCTCTCGTCTAGAGACCATCATTTCAAGTATGGAAAAGTTGACTCGGCTGGAGTGCACTATCTGGCGCGGCCAGCCAGAGGATCTGGCTAGGGTTATCACTTCTCTATCGAAGCACGCGAAGACGTTGAAGAGTCTCACAGTGTCTTTCAGATGGAATCGAAGGCCTGGAAGTTCGAGAGTGAAGGTGCCCTTAGAGGCGCTCACCAGCCTTGAGTCACTGACCACTGATGTTCGAAGTTTCGGTTTTGGAGGCACAGGTTTGGTACAATCCCTGCCCGCATCTCTATCAAAGCTGCGCATCATCAGATCACCGGAAACTACGAAAGATGAGCTGGCTTGTTTCTACACCGAGCTTTGCGCGGCACGGACGCGCGGGAGGGAAGACCTCAGAGTGCTATTGTCGGGGCCTGAATATTGGGAAGAGCTAGACAGCGATCACGACACTGTCTTTGACGGTTCGATGCTTTTCTAGCTCATCAAATCATATTTTTCAGATGCATGAAGTGGTACCATTCAAAGTTATCAGCCGATGGAATTGAAACAAAGCCAAAATAAGATTACCGCAAACACCTAAGATGCCTATGAAAATGGCCAAACTCCTCGCTTTATTCAACATTGTTTTCCCATTCCCCTTTTCTATTTATTTTCTCTTCGTTCTTTTCCTCAATGTACCTTTCATAGCTGTTGTTCTCGACTTGCGTCATGTGCGCTGATGATCGAAATCCTGGCCCTGGACACAGAATCAGTAAGAGGTGACAAAATGACTACTGCCGGGACTAATTTCCAGTGCCGTTCGAAGAGTTGTAAGAGTTGTCAGCAGAACTATCCGGGTGTGGAAACGCATCGCCAATAGCACCGTACGGGTTTCGGCCACCATTGGTAGCCGGGGAGCTACCAGGAAGAAGACGACCGTCACCAATGGCACCGAAATTCCTTGAACCATTGACGAAGTCTCGACGCCGACCCCGGCTGGCTCGGGCATTAGGCGGCGGGAACGGGTGCGAGTCCGGCATCTCGTAGATCACTGGGTCGATGTCCATGTCTTCGCAAAGCGCCATCGGAAGTGTGTGGTAGAACTCGGTCTTCTCATCTTCATAAGACTGTCCACTCCCAAGTCGAGTAGCTGAAAAGTCAAAAGTCGAGAGCCCAGCCCAATCTTTCTGGGGTTGAATAGAGAAAAGAGAAGGAGCTCCGAAAGTACGCAGAGGGTATTTTCTTCTGATTTGCCGATCATAGCTTTCTGGCTGAGGGAACCGTTGAGGGGCGGCATCTGGAAGGTTGACAGTTACTTGAGGCTCCGGCTGACGATGTCCAGGCTGTGGTCTCCTGTCAGCTGGATACAGTGCATACGGAATTGCAACGCGAGGATCATCGTAACGAGCATGTCCACATTGAACCTGCTTTTCTTGTAGGCACTGGGCGCACACGTACCCCGTGCGCTTGACCTGAGTTTCTTCAAAGTCAGGGCAGCGACCTTCCGGAGATACTCTTGGGTTAGTGGAAATCTCGGCTGGTTGCTCAAGCCACCATCTTCCGCAACGTTCTTTGTCTTCCCATTGTGCCTGAGGCTTCACGTCAGTGACGTGACCTATTTCATTGGATTGGAGAACACTGTTGCTGAGTTCGCAACCCTGGCGTTGCGGACACTCCCGGTTGATACAGGGGCAGATAGTGTATTTGTTGGTGCCGTGACACATGTTGATTGATCGGAAAGGTAATGTGCAGGTGTGATGTGGTTGAGAAAATGGCTATTCGAGATTGTTTTATCAAGTGATGATGTGTAGATAATGGATGCTGTTGTGTTTGAGTGACTGATGAGGAGAACATATTTGCTACAAGCTGGCTCTTCGTTATATAGCATGAAGAGGGGCAAATGGCATGGAACTGACAATAAAATTGTTCTTGAAATGATTCAGCTTTCCACAGAGAGGAACGACAAGAAGATCAAAGGTATTACAGGTCTCGTATCATGAACAAACAAGATGAGTCCAAGGCCTCGAGACAATGCGGTTGTACCTGGAATCAAAAAGTTCAGTTACCTGTTCTTTGTTCAACGAATTGAAGATTCAAAGCCAGTGCTCTCCTTGCATATCTGTAGCGAAAAAGGTTTTGTTGCAGTTGCAAGGTATGAGAATGACGCGTGGTCCGCCATTAATTTACCGCAGCGGCTACTCTCTCAATGGGATTGCTATTAGAACACTAGAAATGAAAACAACGATTGTAGTTGAGCCCTTACACATCAGGAGAGCTCACCTTGCCTTGTGAAATGATCGAAGGGTTTGGTCCACGGTGCCAACTAGACGCCTATTGCTCGTCACGATATACAAACGAGGTATCTTGGTGGACTGGCGATGAAGAGTCCGCGGGCCTGGAAAGGTCGGAGGAAAGTCTGGCTTTCCATATCAGAACACATGTTTCGGAGCTGAAATACGGACTTCATTTACTCATTCGTACGCTACTGGGTATCTTTTCCTCTCTGTCCGTCGAACAAACTAACGCCAGTTGATTATGCAGAGTATCCTTCCATACTTGCACACGCTATCGAGGCAGGAGGACCTGAAGTCCAGCCTCACGCCACTCAGCATCCGACGCCATAAACCCGCTCCCGTTCAACGACGCGCTCGACCCTTTCAGGAAACGGTCGTTTTCTCTCAAAACTGCCCCTTCTCCATCTACGACGTTCGTATCTTTCGCGATAACATCGGTCGTATTCATCGCGCTTGGCGATGTCCTCCAACAAGATGTCCTTTTGCTCTCTCTCGCCAGCGAGCATGGCCTGGAGTATCTCCACCTTTTTGAAGAGCTCGTCAACCCTCGCCGACCTAATGTGCTCGTCTGCGAGCTTTCGCTCAAGATCCGCAATTGTGCGCAACAACTTTTCGACTTCGTATCGTCGCCCTTCATGCAGCGTGTGATTTTCGCGCTCGATCCGGAGTTCCTCTTCGAGAATCTCAACTTTGCGCACAAGTTCCGAAATGCGACGCTCGTACCCATCCGTTGGCGGAAATCGAAGTCTTTCTTCCGCAAGGAGCTCCTCCAATTCGTCGACTCGGCGCAGCACCTCGCCCGCTTTGCGCTCCCAGTGCTCGACCCTCCTCTGCTCGCGCTCCAGGTCCAGCAGCAACCGTGCGTTTCGGTCCTCCAGATCTTTTCTCCAAATGCGGTTGTCTTCCTCCGAAATCCAAGTGCTCCGGAGAATCCGAATTTCCTCTCTGCTCTCGTTCAACCGAAGTAGACAGCTGTCGTAGTCTCTGGCAAGCTTGTCATGGCGGCATTTCAAATCATCGTAGTGATGCGACTCATAGACCCGGCCGCGCAACCTGTCTTCCAGATGCTTGATCTTCTTATGCAGCTCCGTCCGAGAATGCTCGTAGCACAATTTGTCAGATCCTGTGTCGTTGAAATTGAGGCACTTGTCGATCTTGCAGCAGTGCTCTTCGCAATAGCCAAGACGAAGTCTGGCCTTATTGCTGCAGCCAGATCTTCTGCATTCGTGTTCCTCGCAAAATGTACCCCCTCCTATACGAATTCTGTCGCATCCATCCCAGTTGCAGGAGTGCTTTTCACAGTACTCGCCACTGATACAAACTTCGCGGCAGTCGGTAGTTCTGCAGGTATGTCGGCGACAATAGGTGCCAAAGCCCCCCTTCTTGACAACAATTGCGACGGCGTAGCACCGGGTCACCTCGCAGCCGTGATCGCGGCAGAATAGTCTTTCGACGTCTTTCTCGTTGTCGCGAAAATTTAGACAGCCCTCGAAAGTGCATTTGTGGTAGCCACAGTAGCTGCAGTTGGGGAGACACAATTTGTCGCAGTCTTTGTAGATGCATCGTAGCTCTCGGTAGTCTATCTCAAGTTAGTCTCTCAGGATTCCATACGAGGACAGACAAGTGCATTACGCTTCTCGCAATGATCCCATAATCCGTCCTTGTGCCGATGTCGCCATAATTTGCAGTCTTTGAAAGGGCATTTCTGGTGCTTGATGCAGCGGAAATCCGAATGGACCGTCTCGCGGCAGCCCTCTTCACGACAAATCCTTGCCACATGGTCGATGCAATAATCGGCGTCCAATATTCGTCTTTCGAAGCATTTTCCAGTCGAACAACGGTGGTCTTTGCAGTAGCCACAGTCCCCGGGCCTTTCCTTGAAGCATCCATCGACGCGGCAAATGTCTGTTCGAGCTGCCAGTCAGCGTCATGCTCCCGGATTCTGCACCAGACAAAACTTACGGCTCGAGCAAAACCACGGCAAAGCGACGCCGAGCGGACAATCCCCTCTACGTGTGCAATCTTTGAACCCGCACTCCCGGTCTGCAGAGAAAAAGACTTGTCAGATATTTGGTCATGACGAGAGGGAAGGGGACTTACGTAGAGAGCAGAAGCGATGTCGCTTCTCTTTTGATCGCGTGCACATAGACTCGCCAAAGACGCAGAACTTGCATGTGTCTAAAAAAGCTTTTGAGCCACCTGCATGGGTTGAAAGATTGAGGATATTTTGATGACTTACGCTCCACGCAAAACTCGGAGTACAACCTGATGGATCCCTCTCGACGTATGTAGGCATGCTTTCGGGAGCAGCCTTTGACACCGCAAATCCTATCCCACTCAGATCTTGACGAGCAGGTCGAAATGCAGCTTGAACAGCTGCAGCTCGAACTACAACTGGAGCTGCAAGTCGAACATGACGACGAAGATGACGAGGAGCGAGAAGGCAGAATCAGGCCCATGGTGAGTTCCGGCTTCTTGGTGACAAGAGCAGAGTGTCCGGAGTCCAAAAGAGGGGTCTGTCTCGCTCAGTCGTCAACTGCGGCCGAATCTAGTACAGATCGATGAGGTGACTTGGTGGCCGTTGAAAATTGTGGGCTAAGGAGGAAAGGATGCCGTCTACGAAGAGAGAAGAAGGAAAGAGGAAAGAAATTGGCGACTGGAAAGAAAATGGTGGAGGTTTCTCTGAAAGAAAGATGACCCGAGGGAGGTCAAGGTGAATGCAGGAGCACGTCCAGGTGAAGGTGTCTGACTGGGACAAGGACCCCGTGAGGTCAAGGTGACAATAGCTTCATCCCAACTTTTGGAGGTGGTGTGGCTCAGCTTTGTCCGGATCATCCCAGGCTTTCAGAAAAGCCCGACCACGCGACCAGCTGGAACACCTGTCCTACCAAGTCTTTGCTAGCTGAGTGTTTCCCTTTCCACCAAATTTAGTTCTAAGAAATGGGCCTCCCAGATATGAGATGTACGAAATTGAGGACATCATGTCTACGGCATGGGCAACGTCTGAATTTTCGCATCCGCCGTTGGACCTTCCGCAAACTTTGCGCAATCATTTTGATCAAATAATTGGATTTCAGCTTGCGCAAAGACTTGATCTAAGCCCAATTCCGACAGAGGAAACTGCCGGGTGCATTTGCATCTAGCAGCGCATTAGAGCAAACAGGAATGCAAGCTGCAAGATCCAGACATGGTGTAGTCGCTTCAACATAAACTTGCACCTCACCTTGAACACAATCGTCATTCGTCAGAACCAAAAGACCTTGACATGCAATATTGGGTTGCATTTTGCCGGTTCAGACCGAACATACGGCCAGCTGAAGGATCGGCCCCTCGAGAACAGACGTCCGACAAGACGCAGACGAAACGACACTAAGCTGACAGCTGTTCGGAGCGGACCAGATATGAAGTCTAAATGACGCGCGGATGCGCAACGCGACCGGAGAATCGAAATGGGGACCCGATGAAGGAGAGGACATCGGAGGAAGAGAATTTGGGGGCCACCAGCCAGTAAGCATGAGCCACACGTGGTCCCTTGAACCAGCCGGCTGATGGTGGGTTGAAGCTCCCAAAGGGTCTCAAACCATCACATGGAGGGTCAATCGTGTGGCATGCGCCCATCGAGCTAAGACAAAACCACCAGAAGGCGACCGGCCAATTACGTCACGCTACTCTCTGTGATGTCAATACAAAAAGGGGATAATTCCAGACCTTCAACTAACAGATGGTCGTGTCATAGTCGAATTACTCCTGCAGTGAACTTGAATTTTTCAAGGAATGGGACTGTCAAATGCTTTTGGCTATGAAGGCATTCGTGGCAATGTCTCAAATAAGACCAAAGCATACTGGCAAAGCTCAGCCGAACGGAAAGCCTTCCATCATTGCGCGTCTGTTTTGCGCCAATCATGGATAAAGACGGCATGTCAATTGGCAACCAGCCGACAACAGCCGCCTTCATAGTCTTTACATTCTTTGCTGTTATGTCACTCAAATTTACCACAAAACATTCACATTGGGAACGAGACAAACACATCTCGCAATATTGTTTGCTCTATTGAAATCCAAGGCTCAACTTGGAAAGCCATGGTATTGAGAGCCGGCTGCGGATCCCTCCGATGCATTGGGTGATGCCGACCTGTCTAAGCGTCTGACTGCTTCTCTGGGTCGTGTCGAATAATCAATGGGGGTATGAATTCGCTTCATTCGCCTTGTCCTTAATTCCGCCACGGTCCGCACCACTTAATGCACATGCTTCTCGAAATACACATGCGTTCGGTCGCCGGAACTTTCAAGGTGACCGGCAAAGCTGGAGAAGATCCTATTTGACAGACAGCTATCTCCAACGTCTGACAGACCAAGGGGTCGGACCATTTTTAGGCAAAGCGTTCCTGAACACAGACCTCGTCTACACCTCGGACCTGACGATCTGACCCATGAGTTCCTCCAGCACAGACGCCGCCTTACGCAAGTCCGGAGCTTCGCCATACCAGCGCTGCAAAGCCCATGTGGCCGAGTCCACCGCATGTTTCCATCGGTCCGGCAGTCGGAACCTACCGCTCTTGACCGCCGCCAGGACCAAAAGAGCACGGGTCATCGCCGCTCTGGCCATGAACCAGGTTCCGTGATGGCGATGGTGCGGATTAGCGTCCAGTAGCAGCTCGACTGCGATCTCAAGACCCTTCTCCGCTAACGGCAAGACGCGGGGAATCCATGGGTCTTCGGGTGGCTGGTGGATTACGTAGTACACGAACGGGCGATGGATCCATTCGCGACAGCTCTCCGCTCGGTTTTGGATGTAATGGACCAGCTCATTACTAGAATGTTCACGATTTTGCCAATTGATCTGTGACGGAATATGACAGCACCTACAAGAAGCATCAGCGGTCAAGCTTCGTAGCAGAGATTCTCCGAGATCATAGCTCAGGGTGGCCGGATACTCACCAAACATTGATCTGCTGATCAAAATCTTCGTATTTCTCAATGACTTTCGCAATATTCCGAATCCAAGCTTCTTCACCATGGTAACCCATGATCGATATCGCCCGGTTGATCATCCTTCGAGACGATATTTCAGCGAGATAGTAAAACCAGCTTTTCTCCTCTTCTGGTTGGATATCGTCTTCAAGAATGTCCAGCGAACTTGGCTGTGGCGCTGGCGTAGCAACCTCTGAAGGAGGCGAAGGAAACAAGTCAGGGTACCTCAATCGAGTAATGCCGCTCGAAGGCAGGGGTATCTCGCATCTCAGCTCGCTGCAAGATCGCATTAGTCTGCATCATGTGCGTGGTAGAGGCTCATTACTGACCACTCAGATTTCATGCACGACCAGTAAAGCCGCTGCTCAAGGCGTCGTGCTTTCTGGGACATATTTTCGGGTGCTCGTCGTTGAGTCCGCCTCCACAGGAGATTCTTGAACTGCACGCAAGCCTGGTTGAAGTACGACCAGGCAGGGAGAGGGCGTAAAGAATACATCTCAAATACTCCACAGAAGAACAGGCACTGCACTTGAAGTAGGGAGGGTTCCAGAAGACCCAGTCGTTTCTTCGCCGCAAAGAAGTAGGCTTGGGCGGTATCTGGATCTGTGGAGTTTGAAGCTGTCGAACGGATAGACTCAGGTGTGCTATTAAGAAAACTGTCCTGTTCGAAATGGGTGGCCAGGCATGCCAGAGCGCAGGCTATGAGCTACAGAGGAATAAGCAAGTGAATGAGTGACGCGAAAGAGGCAACGCCGACTTACTACAAGACAGGATGGGCCATCCCACCGTGGACCATTCTCAATCGCGGCCTTGACATGTGCTCTGAAGTCAGGGACATCGAGAACTGGGTTCTTGACGTGCACATATGCCAGGAACTTTTTCGATAGCACAGTGAAGTCATCTTCTTGTACCCCTCGTCCAAGACTGGCTACGTTATTCGATTTCCTTACGCCCGTGCAATCAGGATCGTCATCTTCAAGTTCGAGAATGAAAGAGTTGATCTCAGGAACAGTGTCCCTGAATATTGGCCATCTCAATATTGTCTCACAGTTCCAACTTGCCGCCGCAAGATCCGGAATATCAAACCGGGTCATAACATCGTCTTCTGGCAGGCCATCGTCTGTCTGGCACTGCGTCTCATCTACAACAGCGCAGGAACTCCCCTGGGGTCCATTGATCGAAGTCGGCGACAAGATCTGGTTGCCGTGTGGGACAGCTGGGATGCATGTGGGCTCAGCTGCCGGGAGCGGTGCCGGTGGGCGGCTCTCCAGGAGATTGACTACATGATTGATCCTATCCAGAATTGCCAAGCTGGCTGGATCAAATCTGCGACGGAATATTTAGAATAGATATGCCCACAAAGGGGAAATGCTCTTACGTTGAGAAATCATTTGTTGTGTCTGGATAGGTACACAGGCCGCCGTTCCGTTGGCAAAAACCACAGGCGGGCCGCACGTTGTCGCACTTCGTCTTGCGGACTCGGCATGGCCCACAGGCGGCCACGGCACGCCTTCTTTGGTACATGCCGGATGTACGGCGCCTCTTGTTCCCCGCCTCAGGGGTCTCAGAACCCGCATCAGCGCCCGACATGGTTATGATACTGCAGAATCAGGCAGTCGTGGATTGCAACCTGTGGAGATAAAGGGCGCTGGATAGGGCGTAGGATATCTGAGAAACCTTTCTACGACGTGTGATAACGGGACTTGCCCGAGTGATTTGATGGAGGCGGCGTGCTGAAGAACTTGAGCTAAGGCGCGCGGGGAGTAGCGGAGTTATGAATAATGAAGGAGCCCCTGAAAAGCGAAAACGAGGGCAGGGGTTCTCCAGTTGAATATTGTGGTACCGTTACCCCATCTCGGTTAGCGTGCTCGCTGTTCTGAGTCGTTACAACTGTTGGAGCCCATTGAGTGACCGAAGGTTGAACGCTGACTGCTCTAGGTCTGTATTGTTGGCAAAACGGAAGATCACTATTGATCATTCGAGGGAATTTGGATTCATGCATCGCCTTCGCCACCAGACTCTACTTGATGCATTGCTCTAGCTCTTCGCTGCACCCATGCCTCGCAACCTATTTCGTCGTATTTCGGCTTCTCCCCGTCTTTAATACAAGTATCCAAAACACCGCAACTCTCATGCAAACCAAAACCGAAGAAGAAAGGCATGCTAATTCTCTCCTCTCCGCTTAGATTTTGAGCACGATGAACAGTGCTGATGTAAAGATCGTTGGTAATCCGTTGCAGATAGTCAGCGATATTGACAACAAAAGTTCCCGGAATTGGCGCCGCCCTAATGAGAGACCACAAATGAGTTTCAAGCTCATCTCTTCTTCGAAGCGGTATGGGCTTACCTGATCCACTGCCCCTGGCGATTCAGAACTTGCAGTCCCCCAACAGCATCTTGCCAAAGAATGGTGAAAAGCTGGAAGTCCGTGTGCGATCCGATCGATACTTGTGCATCAGTGTCGGCTGGAGCACCGTTCAAAGCCTTCGATAACGGCGGATAATAGTTGAGCGCCAACGCAGCATCTGGGTATGCAAACTTAGTATTGAAATGGTCTTCCGGAAGGTCCAGAGACAATGCGAAAGCTCGCACTAGCACGCGAGCAAGTTTCAGGCATGACTGCCAGTAGCGGATGATCGAGCTTTTGAACTGCGGCTTATTGGAAGCTCCTTCCCAATGAAAATCTTCTATCCGGAGGAAACGCTTGGCATCGTCTGGGATGGACTCAACGTCGCTGATATCGGGATCGTGACGAGGATCGTAGGTCCAGCTAAACGTCTCGCGAACATCGACACTTTCTGACTTGTTGATACGCTGGGATCCAGGAGGTTTGTAGCCGTTGAAGTAGCGACTCTTGCCAACCCAGGAACGCATCTTCGCCTCTTCTTCCTGGCGGAAGTACTCGAGACAGGCTTCGTGGGCAGCGTCAGTGACGGACGAGTCGATGCCATGGTTGGTGATGTAAAAGAAGCCCGATGAAGTTGCAGCTTGGCGGATCTGTTGAGCCACTAGTTTTCGGCTTGCAATGCCATCGCTGAAAGAAGGTGATATGTCAATGAGTGGAATCTCCGTCGGAAGAGCATCACGGAGCGGTGTTCGGAGAATACGGCGCGTTACGGGGCCATTCCCGGAAGCGAAACGAAGAAGAGTTGTCTCCGGTTCGGACACGATGGTTGTCTCGCTCATGATGCCTCCAGTTGTGTTTATGTTGTCTACGGATCTGAGCGTCCTGGACGGAAGTAACCGGGCTCTTGGTAATTCTTGTAAGAGACGACAATTTTGTTTACAGACACTCTGGAAATGCGGGGTGATACGGGGCGATAAGACTGAGCCTTCGTTTTGCAGGCGGGGACGAGACACTTCATTGGCTTCTGATAGGGCCCCAGGAAACCATCTTGTCGGAGATGGCCGCCCTATCGCACAGCATTTCTAATTTTCCTAGCTATGTGTAAATTGTAATTTGTTGCACGATCACGTTCGCAAATTGTATTATAAGAGACCCATCTGACGGAATTACATCTCAGAGACATCGAATCTTCTCATCATAATGGCGGATGCATGGTTCAAAAACTGTCTTTTATATTTGGTGGATTTTAACCTCCCTCTTTCGGGTTACAAGGTTTGTGACCTCGATTGGCCTTCTCGGACGAGGGACTTGATCCTTCGTGCTACCTTTGCCTGACCCCGCACAAGGTCGCTGATTCTCGATTTTACCAGACAGCTCTTCCAACTAAGCATACTCTCATATCTATTCGAATGTTTTCGTTGTGAACTTTGATACCTCGTCCATTATTTACTTCTCGCGACGAGGATGGCTCTCGACTTCGACGCAGAAGCCCATGCCTCACTGCAACCGCCCAAGCCGCAGGCGCAATGTTGCTCAGATTGCCTTAATATCCCTTGCTCGATCCGTAATCATACATACCACTCAAGGAGTTTTCTGGATCCTGAGACTTTAGACGCGTCAGGGTGGCGTTACTGGTTCAAGTCATCTATTGACGCCCTTAAACAATCAGCCATAGATGGTTGTCCTCTCTGCGCACTGATATATCCACGGTGTCTTCAATCAAGCCACGGGGACCCGCACTATTGGAAACACGGAAATGGTGACCCGAGACTTGAGATGGTTTTCTGTGGTATCACCCCTTACTCACTAGTCATCAGACTCGGCGACAGGCACGTGCAGAATTTCAAGTTCACTGCTGCCCCTCATGAATGGTGTAAGTGAATAGGGAATTGTCTCGCCATGAACTTTTTGGATGCATGTACGAGGAGCTAATTGGAAAAATACAGCAGAGCGATTTGCCAGATTTTTCCGAAGGCAACCGAGCCCTTACTTGCCCAAATTCTGGATATCTGAGTGTGACCATCAACATCAGACGCACTGTTCGTCTGGCTCAGATTTCCTGCCGACTCGGCTGGTGGAGCTCCAGCACAGGCAAGGAAACGATGATGTTGTCTGTGTGGTGCACACAGTCAGCGCGAATATCTCAGACAGACGATACATGACACTCAGCCATCGCTGGGATCACCTAACGGATGAGGAGGCTCAGTTGACTGTGCGCAATGTTGACAGTCGGGTCGAAGGGCTTTCCCTGAGCAGTCTGCCGCCTAGTTTTCGGTATGCAGCCTTTCTAACGCGGGAGTTGGGGATCCGTTACCTTTGGATCGACAGTCTCTGCATTTTGCAAGACTCAAGAGAGGACTGGGTCAGAGAGTCGGTTCAGATGGGACAAGTGTATAGTGCCTCTTATTGCACTATTGCCACTTCCAACGGCGCTCTCGAAAACTAGAATAATCACTGTCAGCAACGCAACGACAGTTCTCTTGATGTACGAGAATGTTCTCATGTCAGGAAAGATGAAGATACGACATGGCCGCACTGGGTTGGCTTGAGTCTTCTGGGGGAACGAAGAGGTCACATGCCTAGTAATCAATATCACGTTAGGATTTTCAACTCTGAGCCATGGGATTGGGAAGAGACACTCGATCAGACAGTTTTGAGCGGACGCGGATGGACGCTACAAGAGAGACAACTGTCCCGACGCGTCATTCACGTCACTTCTAACTCGCTTTTGTGGGAATGCCGTACCTCTCGCGGTTCCGAGCAAGTCCCATGGACGGACAAGGTTACTGCAAACATGAAGATCGCGCCACGTTATCGCATCAATGATTCAATCAAAGATGTTTGTCAGATCTTCGAATAGGACAGCCCACGCTATTTCTACAATTTGTAGTATGAGATCATTTGGGACTACTCCAATCGTCTCCTGAGTGAGGAGTCAGACAAGCTTCCAGGCCTCGCCGGATTGGCCAAGACTTTGGCAAATATGACAAGCGATGAGTATGCTGCTGGGCTATGGAAGAGAGACATCGTCAGTGGGCTGCTATGGAAGACCCGACGATGGAACATGGATGAAGAGTACAAAGGCCGCCAAATTCCAAGATGTTCAATCAGGCCTGTTCCCGCCGGTTTCGCTCCCAGCGGCCCTCATGGCGCCATACAGCACACTCGACCTTCATGCTGGAGGGCTCCATCCTGGTCATGGGCGAGTCTCGATGGGCAAGTCAGACATAGAATAGACTATCCGGGGGCGGAGCTAGACGACAGCCATTTTATACCAGAAAACATTGAGATAGACATGTCTTCCTCTCGCCACGCCGACGTTCGTCATTTATCGCTTTCAGATACCGTCGCGAACCGCCTGACTCTCACGGGATTCATTCAACCTTGCAAAACAAAATACTTCCTTCGAGATCTGTTCCTCGGCTACTTGGACTCGGACTTTTGGACCGAAGGTTACAAAACCCTTCACGAAATATCCAATACATCGTTTCCTGATCTATCTTCTGATGAACTTATGGAAGAGGCTGCTGTGGTTGAAAATTGGAACGGCGATAAGAAAATGCACTCGGATCAGGAACAAAAGGATTGCATAGGTGTGATTCAGTACGATGTCGTTGACGACATTGTCACGAATCAAACCGTGTACGTCCTTGCGCTTCGCCAGATAGAGAGAGAGCCTTCATGGCAGGACGACACACCATCTTGCGTTCCTACGGAGCGGGATGAGCGAGGGCGCCCAACTAAGCAATACCAAGTGTTTGGCCTTGCTCTCGTACCTACGGGAGAGGCGGACAATGAGTATAGGCGCATTGGGCTGGCGGAGTTCATCACTCCTTCTTGGTTCAAAGAGGATAGTAAAAGAACGGTCACACTTGTCTAGAGTCGTATCACTACAGGTACTCCTACAATACGTTCATATCTCACGTCTTATAGAGCTAGGATGAGTACATGAAACTCCTGTGTTCCGTATGAATGTGTTGATGCATAACGATCACGACAGTTCATCTCAACGACTATTGCATTCAGGGAAGCGAATAGGCCTGGCAGCTTGGTGCATTATCTCCAGTGCAGTAACTCAGTGGTCGCTTCTTCTGCACATGAAATACATTCACTTGTTAGCTTGAACATATTCGAACGGCGGTAGGGCAGAAATAGGATTGTCATTTCGTTCTCATCCGGAGTTTGTTTTGTGGGTATCGTCACTGAAAATCACATCGTAGAGCTCACGCTATTGATTCACTGCGCGTCTTCTTCAAACGAGCATCTAATGAGCTCCAGCATTCACCAAACCGCATCTTTAAGACATGATATTATAAAATCGCTGTGCCTCCGACGCCCCCTTGGCCTCCTGCTCGCACCATCAACACAGAAACAAGAAGCACATCAAACAACGCAACACTACAGAACCAAATCCCGCACTTAAAGGTCTTCAACTCAGAAACTCACTTCCAACACGACCGACCACTAAATCAACACGCAATGTCTTCCTCAGTCCCTGCTAGCCAAAAGTGCTCCAAGTGTGGCGCCGAAGGAGATCACTACGTAAGTAATCATTTACTTCAATGGAAAACAGTGGTGAATGATAGGGCTAACAAAATATGCAGTCAACCAGCTGCCCTGTGGCCAACCATCCCGACTCCGCTGTCAGACAGTAAAAGCTGTTCAGTACTTGAGAGTCATGGGAAAGGGCAGTTTTTGCAAGGAATGAATAGATACCAGGGCATGCGCATGGAAATCAAGAGTACTAAGAAGTCATAAAAAGTAGTGAAATTGAAAAGTTCTAGAATCAAGACACCCTATGGCTTTGATGGCAATGCGGCTTGTGTTTGGAATCAATATCTAATTTCTGCAAAGATCCACACTGAGATTGCATAAATCACGGCGGCATGACGCAGACGTCTTTTAAGATTCTCCTCAGGTTTCTGCGCTATTCAACAAATGGGTTAAGAAAGAAAACTAATTACGGCTGAATACCCCGTCTTAACAGTTCATATAGACAGCTAATCTGCGTCAGCTAAACTCCACGTTCAACGTGCGATTGTCATTCTAGTGACTTACCATTGGCATAGAGGGAGTAATTGTCAGCGTTTTGTAGCGCACGCTCGGGGGGCAATGCAACACTCGCGTTGTATGCGTATGCGTAATCATTGGTGTGAGGCTCATATACGGCTTCGCAATGAGTTGTCTCGTGTATGGTAGTCGTGGCCTGGCACTGGCGATGGCACCCCTGAGGCAGCGGAGGCAAGCCGTAAAAGAGAGGGCACATGACCATGGTATTGACGTCCCAGGCGGTGTACGCGTTGAGTGGGCCGTCTATTTCGCAGACGCCGTAGTAGTCGTAGCAGAAATAACGAGAGACCCCGGAGTTCGTGGTTGAACATTCTTGCGCGACATTTCTGAGTCTGGTGACGACGATGTTGCGAGTTTCAGAAGAGTTGGTCCCGAAGTATTCTACGAACCTCTTTGATGAGGGATCCGCGGCATCGGCAGCGGCCGCCAGGGCTAGCACCTGGCAGTTCGCCAGGGCCTTGAGGCTGGCATCAGAAGTTGTTTCATTGCATCCCGCCTGTACATTTGTACGCTCTGCAAGGGCCGGGGCAAACATAAGCCCACTGGCGGCCACTGCATCAACGTCGATATCGATGGCGTTGGATTTAAAAGCGATTGCTGGCTGATCAAAGGATGTTGACGAGGCGAGTCCAACCGGTATCAAGCCATCTGCGATGACAGAAAAGCGCCCGGACTTCTCAAAATAATGCACCTTGGCGACGTCGATAGCAACGGCGATAGACTCTCCAGCTGAGAGAAACTGGAAATGATTCGGTCTAAGTGCATCATACTGTATGCTTGGTTCAATCCCCCTGAATGAAACGAGGCCTCCTGTTCATCCGTCAACAACCACTCTGGTGTTTATGAAGATAATTGCCATACCTGATTGGTCTGTAACAACTACACGCTGGACTGGGAGCTTATCGTCCAAAATAGTTCCTACTTTGAGCAAGTTGAGATCATCAGCACCGTTATTTTTGATTGTTGCGATGACTTCTGTGGGAGTGCCAGACGCAGATGGTGCCAAGGTCACCTCTAGCCCGGAGTCGCTTTTGTTAAGCCGGATGCCGTGGGTGCCGGGGTGAGCGTCGGCAATGGCCAACGCTGAAAGAACGAAAACTTTCTGCCAGAGCATGGTAGGTCCCGCAGAGTGTAATGTAGATATCAAACAGGCACGAGCAGTCGATCGTTAGATCCTTAAATGTCGAGTTTTGTCTCCCAATTGCCAGGGCACACATCCTGCCGCGGCTTTGTTTATCTTCCTTATTGAGGAAGGTGCCCGGATGTCTGGGGTTTGCACTTTAGACGGCCCAATTATGGAAGGCCAAGCTCGTATTCAAAATGGAAATCCATGTTGGGTTGCTTGAATGCTGGCAAAGTGACATCGGCTGGAGTGGGTCTCAGGGGCGATAAGGCCTAAGCTGCTCGTGCACTCTAGGGGCCGTTGAGGACATTTGCGATAATCCTCTTTCGAAAAGGCTTTGAAAAGGGGCGGGTTGTTAAAGCGATGGTAGTGAACGAGATAGCTGCCTGTAGTTCAAGGTAGAGTTTTGCCCTGCGGCCAATCACCGTTGTGTTTAGAGAAGATTGCTTTCGGCAAGAAACCACAAAACTTGTGGTGGCTTTCTGCTCATAGCCCAATCACGAAATCGTATGAATTTAACGTCGTACTTCGAATCACAAATCCCGTGATACATCTCTTCATTTCTCTTCCACTATGCTTCGGCAGGGATGGGCCAATTACCTTAGTCTAAGTAGCTTTAGCATCTGTGAAGAATTTCCAGAGAGAGGCAAGGTATCAGTTGCGGGTCCGAAAGAGAGTTGAGTCTACAGATGCCGAATAGTATTTGCAACTCTCTTGTCCCACCAGCAGAGATTCTCAATAGCTCTCTGCCCATTCCAACTGTTGCCAAAAGCAGCGACTGCACAACCCCGAGCTAGCGGAGTGTGGAGATTCCGGGCCGGTCTTTGCGGGCCAGTGTGCGGGGAAGGAGCCGGCTGTTCTCCGGCAATTGCAGAAGCATGGGAGGCGTCACTAGTGTCGCTGGTCAGGTCTCACGGGGAGTATCGGAGCCTGTGAGTTGCTGACATCCCCACTCCCCCACCACCTCGACATCGTGACAACTAGTGGGGTCTGGCTTCATGCTGCTTCACTCTTCACAGGACGGAGGAAACACATATTAGCCCACTCGTTTCCGGGTCGCAGGCGGACCACTCCGTTCCTCATGATGGCGGACCGCTACTCCGCACGCTATTTAACTTGATTTATCAGCTTCAAGCTACATAAATACGACTACTCCATCCACATCTCATCTTCAACTCGGTCTGTCGTCCTCGATATTACCTCTACGCCTGGCTTAAACACAAGATGTCGTCCGAAACTCCCACCCTCCGATGGGGAATCATTGCCACCGGTCTCATTTCCTCTTGGTTTGTCGAAGACCTGGTCCTTGAGCGTTCCGACGCCAAAGCCAAGCACATTGTCCAGTCCGTCGGATCATCGTCACTAGAAAAGGGCAAAGCTTTCGTCGAGAAGCATCTGCCCGGCCACAGCCCGACTATCTATGGCAGCTATGCCGAAGTTTACAACGACCCGAACGTTGACGCAGTGTATATTGGCACCCCACACGCTTTCCACAAGCAGAATTGCCTGGACGCGATCAACGCCGGCAAGAATGTTCTCTGCGAAAAAGCCTTCACCATCACCGCCAAGGAGGCACGCGAGGTCTTTGAGGCGGCGAAAGCGAAGGGAGTTTTCGTCATGGAGGCGATGTGGACTCGCTTCTTCCCCCTTACGCGGTCTCTTCTGAACGTTCTGCACAACGAGAAGCAGATCGGCGAAATTCACCGTGTCTTCTGCGACTTCGCCATGAACATGAACATTGCTTCTCTCGGCCCCGACTCCCGTTTAAAGAACCCCGCTCTCGGCGCCGGCAGCCTGCTCGATATTGGCGTTTACAGCCTGACGTTCACGATCCTCGGACTGGATTCTGGTGTTGGAGAGAAGGCGGAGAAGCCAAAGATCGCTGCGACTCAGACTCTATCAGACGATATCGACATTGCAACATCCGCCCTTCTTCTGTATCCCAGCGGAAAGCAGGGTATTCTGACTGCCTCGACTCAAGTCAAAACACCTCCGGCATTCTGTAGAATCGAAGGCAGCGAGGGATACGTTTTGATCGAAGGCATCGCTACATCCGTTCCCGGCTCTTTCACTGTTCATTCGTCAAAGGCGTCTGGTGAGGGATGGACTGAATCAGCCACACCTGGTTTGAAGGCAAAGAAGTACGATTTTGAGAGGCCTGGCAAGGGCTTTTACTATGAAGCCGATGCAGTGGCTTTGGACATCAAGGCTGGGCGCAAGGAGAGCGAGATCATGCCGTGGGCTGAGACCGTCCGTGTTATGGAGATAATGGACGAGATTAGGAGACAAGGTGGCGCGAGGTTTCCTCAGGATGACCAGTAGGAGGTTACATGTAGACGAGTCGATTAGTAAGGGGGCCAATCAGATAATATGACATCCGTTATAGATCATCAACGTAAAACGCCAGAGTTGATAGAGAGACCTGCTGCGTCATATTCTGCTCACAAAGTTAAACCAAGACCCAACCAAGGTAGATCTCGCAGCGAATACGAGAAGTCCTCCAATAAAAACAACCACTAAGTAAAGACCCGATAAGGCAGTTGACCCCAGAGAGTCTAACATCTGGCCGCTAATAGGCATGGTAAGAAGAAGAGAGAAGCTAATGACAAAGTTCATCGTTCCTAATATCACAGTTAGTCGGACCATTGCCTGATCAATTGGCGGCGATACTTGCCGTAATATCTGCCATAGTCTTTTGGCTCACACGTCTTACCCATACACACTGTCCAGGGTGTCAAGGCAATAAAAGATCAGTCACAAGGACTAAAGTTGCACTGGCAAGGGGCCTCAATGCGACTTACCTGGCGTGAGAGACAAAAACGACCCCGTTCCAAACCCCCATAATGCAGAGAAAGCGTATAGTGCCTCGATGCGACTTGATCCAAACACGGTCAGTGTTGCTGCCGTGGAAATCAATGTGAAAAACACCATAACCAACAAAATATTGAAGTGCCCAACATGATCGCCCACCAGACCGGGAAGAATGCGCCCAAGAGATGAAAGACCGTTGAGAATCGCAACCATGTTGTATCCAGACTCCACAGGAAACCCGGCCCATGCAACAAGAGTTGGTAATATAGCTGTGGCGCCGAATATCACAAACTCAAGGAGAAATATAGCACCTGTGATGATAGAGAAGGGCACCGAACGAAATGCTGAAAAGTCCATCGCTGCACTCTTCTTGCTGAGTCCAATGGACCGAGTGTCGTCCTGAGCTTTGGAAACCAACCGAGAGAACGGCGAGAGACAAGCCATACCCAGCAACATGATTCCCAGAACGATGAAGCCGAGAGCCCTCATGGACCATCTCCATGCCCATATTGGGAAGATCTGTCGCAAAGCTAGAGGGAATATGATACCTCCGGTGGATGAGCCTGCTAGTGCGATCCCCATTGCTAGGCCACGTCGACGATGGAAGATCTTGCCTATGACAGCGATGCCGATAGTTGTGGAAAAGGCATTGCCAATCCCGCCCAAAACTCCTAAACACAGAATGAAATGCCAGTAGATTTTGCACTCAGCCAGCAAGAAAAACATCGGGACCGTACACGCAGTTGCTAGTGGTGCTAGATATGTTGTCCCGAAAACGTCTACGAGCGGACAGGTCTGAATACCGAGGAACATGGTGAGAAATGTGTAGACACCGGTAATCCATCCAATATCTCGAGCGGAATACTGTTCAAGCTGGTTCTCTTGGAGATATGCTTGTACAGTTCCTACGGATTGAATGAAGCCTGCATGATAGGTGTTAGCTCTATGTGACCCGAATTTGAGACATCGACATTTGGTAATTACCGAATGAGGGCATCAGGAAAAGGAAAGACCCGATAACACATATCCATGCTGATCGTTGATTCTCGGCCACAAATTCGTCCTCTATAATGGCGTTCAGGGCCTTGGACTGGTTCTCGGGCGGTTCTTTTGACGCATGATCTGTCTTCGGAATACCACGGTGTCTTGCCGATGTTGCCATTGCTCTTGATGACATGACAGTAGACTCGAAATCATTCTGCCATAGTGCCGGAGTCTTTCAATCAGGACTACGAGTAATAATCTGGATATTGTCAGGTCTTTCAAACCTGGCCTCGCAGGTGTTTCAATGGTAACAGCGGAGTTGGCGGAGTTAGTGTGGGGATCCTGGGCAGATCGGCCCCGGGTGCCGACTGGTCTCAGACCGGCGGACAGTTGTTCCTATTTGGGATCTGAATTAGGCGAAGCTTTCCCGAAGTCGATTATATTAGTCGAGAACAACAAGTGTCACTTTACGCCAGCTTGAGGCCAGCTGTCATGGTTTGTCACAGCGAGGATCTCTTCGCAAAGTTTTGGGCAGACATTGGATCTCCGACATTTCCAATGGCTTTGCCGTTCTGCAGCTTCGGTCTTTGCCACTGACAGATTTCGTGCACACGACATTGTTTCTGGGCAGGTCATTGAGAGTTATAATGCCTAAAAAAAAGAAAACAAAAACAGCATTGAAAATTTCCTCAGTCACATGGTGATGTAATTCGTACTTAATAGCGCGACGAAAAATTGAGTAGCTCTCGATTATTGCATACTAGGTCGAGAGATACCAGACTGAGCTACCGCGCTCATAATGCCTTGGTTCTGACTTATACGATCACGTTGTGCAAAATCAGTAATGGACACATTGCGGCGGTAAGGCGGTAAGCTTCCCGCCTACACCAAGCCTCTCGGGGTTTGAAGGGGAATGACGACGGCGGGTCGATGGGCTGGCTATTTTTACTTCAAATGGTTTAGTCGAACGCTTGGATAGTTCGCCCAGTAATATGTCAAAGTGTTCTTAATTGTATTGAATGTAATTCGCAGACATTTTAGAGAAGCGTGTAAGTCGGGTCTTCAGCCTGCAGCAGCAACACTGGCATCTCAACGCCTTCTCACCAGCCCCGGCACGAACTGGCTACAGTCTGAATTCAGACACCTAAATTCGTCATGGGCGTTGAAAGGTCTCTCAGTCCCCAGCAGGTCGATTCAACTCACCAACACACACCCGACCAGGGAACAGTTTCGCTTGGCCCTGACAGCCGCATTGAGCATGTGTATTTCACATTCGACGCAAGGCTTCCAGAGCCCGTCTTACAATCACAATCGCAACCTGAAAACACTCCTCCTCGTCCCAACCTCCAATCGTACAACTCTCTACTCGAATGGTCTCCGGCTCGAAAATGGCTTCTGCTCACACTCGCCTGCACTGCGACATTCCTCACCTCATATACCGCAGGCGCTTACGCTCCGCCGATACCTCTGATGCAAATTGCGTTCAACTCCTCGCACCTCGCTGTCCTAAGCGGATTGACGACATTCACCATCGGTTTCGCTATATCGCCAATGGTACTCGCTCCTTTCTCCGAAATCAACGGCCGATACCCTGTCTTTGCTGCCAGTGCCATACTCTATACTGCATCCCAAATCGCGTGTGGGGGAGTGACCTCCCTCGCAGGCATGCTTGTTGCGCGTTTCTTCACAGGCGTAGGAGCCAGCGTCTTCAGCACCATGGTAGGGGGCTTCATCACGGATCTCTGGGCAAAGGAGAATCGCAACACCCCCATGGCTATCTTCAGCGGCGCCGGCATTGTGGGAACCGGGGCAGGTCCAATGGCCGCTGCTGCGATCGTACACTTCCATGGCAATGAGCAAACTGGAGCTGGTTGGGAGTGGGTATTCTGGCACATGGCCATCTTGACAGGGGCAACGGCTCTCTTGCTGTTGGTTTTCATGCGCGAGAGTCGAGGCCCAGTGCTTCTGTCCAGGAAAGCAAATGCACTAAACAAGTGGTACGAGGAGCTGGAACAGCTGGGAGCATACGGGGTCGTCTTTCCGCATGTCGAGCCAGATGTTGGGAGCACATCACCAGGCCTAGGTTCGCAACCTAGGAGGATACGATGGGTTGTCAAGGAAGATGAGGACCGAATTTCCATCAGCCATATGATCACTGTTTCTGTCTGCCGACCGTTTCGCCTTTTATTCACTGAGCCAGTCGTCTTCTTCTTTGCGCTGTGGCTGTCTTTCGCCTGGGCAGTTCTCTTTCTTACCTTCGAGTCGATCGCAATCGTATACGAGCGTGTCTACAACATGTCTCCTTTCGAATCAAGCCCAGCGTTCTCCAGCTTAATCGTAGGTGGTACGGTCGCGACGATTCTGTGCATCTGGCTGGAAAGCCTCCTGCATATATCCCAATGGCAAGGTGGACCAGCAGACCCGACACATGCACACTCCAACTTCTGGACTTTCATGAGGCGCCGCTTTCCAGTCGATGTCCCTGAGTCTCGACTTTACTTCACCTGCATTACGACTCTTTTACTTCCAATTGGCCTGTTCCTTTTCGGTTTCCTTTCACGGCCCGAGATACATCATGCTGTGCCGGCTGTGGCTATAGGTATCGCGACTATCGGTATCTACTCCGTATATCTGGCAACCTTCAACTATATTGCCGATACCTACGGGCCGTATGCCTCATCTGCGCTGGCCGCTCAATCATTCTGCCGAAACATTATGGGCGGAACCTTTCCTCTCATTACCACTATACTCTTCCAAAACCTTGGAGAAAAGCGCGCAGGTGGGCTCTTAGGAGGTATCGCAACTGCGCTCGGCATCGTCCCGTGGATGTTGGTACTGTTTGGCGAACGTATCCGCAGTTGGAGCAAGTTTGCCCAGGTGAGCATGCCGCAATCTGTTTTTTCTTGTTGAGGCTAACTTCGCTCCTGAATAGGCGCTCGAGAAATCGTAACTGCAGACAGAACCAATATATATCCCGGGAAAAAGAGAATGCCTGAAGAGAACATGGTGGGTCTCTTGGTCATGAATCGAAATGGTCATGAGTCGCAACACGAAAGCTGGACGCCATTTGCCATGCAGGCACACGGATGCTGGCACGGCATAGTCTACCTGCTCGAGCTTGGAACTATCTCTGCAGGATTTTCTGATTCAAAAAAAAATAGGCTCTCCGTAATACAAGTTAAGAGCCGAGCCGTCAGCGCGGGAGATCACCGCTCTGCCGCCCTGGCATATTTCTCCGCAAAATTCTCCGGGACCTTGCCTTTAACAGGCCTTCGCCGATGACGAGTGATCGCGTGATTGCAGGGACCCCAGATTCTATTCGACGAGCTCCCAGTTTGACTCGCCAGGTGGCTGTCAACCAATATCCAGAGACGACAAAGTTTCCCAACGGAGTTGTGCTCCGACACCTCGGTATCTCCAAGGCATGATGGTCGGCGAATTGAGGCTCATCTAAACCGTGGTCATGGGGGACGTCTTGGACGATGTAGACGGTATATAAGCTTGTCGTAGATGCTTCTCGTTACCAATCGAAGGCACCGAGCTTCCATTATTGATTTTCGCTATCCCCCGCAGATCCTCTTTGGCAATGTTGCCCCAACTCTCCTTTCTCCTGGCTCTGCCCCTGTTGGTGATCGCCGTTCCTTCACCAGCGCCCCTCGAGCACAGCAAGAGGGCCATAACTTGCCTGAAGGTCGGGGCTACTGCAACCGCCAGATGGACGAACAGTGCCGGCAAATCATGCACTTTTACCGGCGTGGTTGGTAGCAACTATGGCACTAACCCTTCCGGCTCCGGAGAGTAAGTCAAGTTTTTCTCTGGTAACTTATCGTTGTTTACTTACATGGTTGTTCATAGCTATTCTTGCAACGGTCGCTGCGGTGCTGGCTGCACTGGTGCTTCTTTGGGCAATGCGTACACTCAAGACTGCTTCTCTCATGACATCTGCTCCTACTTCAACAGCGCTAGCGGCGGTGCAAGGTAAGCTTCTCGTATTCGTCTCGTGCAAGCTGGCCCAAGATGCTGACAATATTCGACAAGTGATCCCAACTGCGGTGCTGCCTACAATGCTGCAGTTGATGATACCACCCTCGGCGTTGTGAATGGTTGTGGACAGACGAACCCGTCCAACGCCGTATCCAAGCCTTCTACGAGCCCTGTCTGCACTTAGTAGGGAGACAGAAGCATGGGCAAGCCCATCATTGGCGGTTGTGATGACTGTGTGAACATGCTGAGTTGTAAGAGAAAGGTTTGGAGTTTGCACATATGATAGTTTCTATAAACAATTGGTATTAAACTACTCTACATACAAAAGTCGAATGCAATCTTGAAGAACTTTTATAACAATTCTCTCGGGGTCTCCCAGCGCATGCTAGTACTAGTAAGTACTTTCTGGTATCATCGCAACTGTCGCTGTGCGAGGCATTGACAGGAATAAGAGGACGGAAACAGAGGGAAGCGGACGGAAGAAACCAGCTTGATGTTGTCTTTAGTGGCCTTCAGGGTCATCCCTGTACTTCGGGTAGTCGAAGAAATCATCAAAGATCTTTTCGGTGCCAGGAGGGTAGGAAAAGGTGACTGTAGGGTCCTCTTCGTTGCCTGGGTTGGGGACGGAAGGTGTGTCTCCCACTTGCTGCGAGAAGCCGTCGGTGAAATCCATCGTAGTTTGTTCATGGTCAGGGAAAGGGGTGCTTGCAGAATTGTCTGCGTGGCTTGATCGCAGATCGCCGACATAGCGGACGGGCTCAGAACCTGACCGAGAGCTCGCAACAATCTCGCGTCCGTAGTACAGGGCGCCAGATCTCATCAACCGAGCAGTATCTGAGGTAGCGGCGATGTTGCTGTGCTGGGCATGAGGCTGTTGGTAAAAGCCGTGCAGGAAGCCGTCGAACTGTTGGGTGTCGCCAGCTTGGTTCGACGAAGCCGGTCCGAAGCCGAAGAACGGATCGTGGGCAGAGAGTTCTTGGGCATTATCGTAGATTCCAAGGTCGTGTTGCATAGACCGAGGGCCGTTATTGGCCTTTAAAAGGAGTCAGCGATGTACATCATGGTCAGGAAGGTGATAGTACCTGACGGAGGACGTTGGTAGGCCGAAGGCCGTTGAGTTGAAGGACCTGAGGGTCCACATAGTGCGGAGGTTGAATGGGGCCGGTGGTCTGACGCTGAGCATCGGTTGCGACAGAGTTCCTGGGGCCTGCGTACGGTAGAGGCAGGGATGAGCGGGCGATGACACCAGTGCGGGACTCCTGTCGAGCAGCCTCAAGCTCGATTCTCTCATCCTCCTCTTCGTCCTCTGCCGTCATGTCTCTGGCCTGTGCTTTCGAGCGACGTGCCTTCTTGGCCGGCGGCTTGGCTTGGTCGTCCTTCTCACGGGCTCTTTTGGTTGCTTTGAGCTTTCCGGTCTCACCAGTCTTGTTGCCAGATTCTGCAGCTTTGGGGAACCTCGTTGGGTGAGGACTGTTGGAACCGCTCAGGATGTCGCGAAGACGAAGAACTCTCGGCATGACATGATTGCTGTCCTTCCATTCCTGAGTAAGGTCTTGAGGTTCTTGGTTGCCACTATCGATGTCCTTGACGTGAAGCAAAATTGCCGCGTACCAAAGATAATTCTCGTGACGGTCACAATCGAACATCATTTTCTCGCGACTCGGAACTTTACCGTTGACGAGGTCTCGCAGCATCCGCTGCTGTGAATACAGCTTGATATACTTGCCCCTGGAGTCATTGCTGTTGAGCGTCTGGAGGAGGAAGAGAGCATGGCGGGTTCGAGGCGCGCCCTTGAAAGGGAATCTGTTGATCGCGTTGGAGATCTGGGCAGTCATATCCTTTGCAGTGACATGCTTTTCGCCGTCTCCAGGATTCTCGTCCTGACCATCGTCCAGGGCGCCCTTCTCTCTGCGACTGCCCTTGTGATTGTTCTCCTTACCCTGGCGCTCGCCTCCCGGAGCCTTGTCGTTCCCGTAGCCAGCCATTGTGGCTTTCTCGCTTTGTTGTCAGCTTGTGGGCGTTTTGGGTGTAGAAAGGGTTGGTTGAGGGTTGAATTTGATGGAAAGCGTGTCGAAAGAATTGTATAGAGGACCAGCAAATTTGGCGAAAAAAAGGATGGAGGACAAGAAAAAGAATTTTCACAGCAGCAGAGGGTCGAGAGACACAAGGTGAACTGAAAGAGGCAGAATAAACATGGCTCGGGAGCCATCTGTACGTGTGTCTGGTCTCTGAATTGGCGCTGGGTGAGGTCCAGTCAGGGGAGCCAGCGTGAAGATCATGTCATATCTTTCTCAGCCTCATAGCTTCTTCCCCGCCTTGGGTTCATCGACCTTCAGCTTTTAAGCTTGTTCCAAAATCATGCCAACTCAACCTGTTTCACTCTTCCCTCCTTCGTCACCTCATCGACATCCGCTCCCTCGATATCCTTCTCCTTGCCCTCAGGCTTGCCCTCGAAGACCTCTCTAATTTCCTCGAGCGTGTGTCCCTTGGTCTCAGGGAACAAGAACCAAATCAGGCCCAACAACAGCCCGAGAATACAGCAAAACACGATGTAGTACTTCCAAGCTATCGACTTCATCGCGATTGGATTGACCTGGTTGCCAATGATGAGACCAGTAAACGCGGTGATGTACGTGACCGAGAGGCCACGGCCACGCAGAGTGTATGGGAAGATTTCGACCGGGTATGCTTGCAAGAGTGGCGTCCACGCAATGTCGTAGAAGAAGTAGAAGATAAAGATGAATCCCACAACCGCTCTTCCAGTCGCCTCGTTTTTGCTCGTCACGAAGTAGGACGTCAGGCCGGTCCAAATGATGTAGCTGGCAAGCATGCCTCCTGTGGAGATGAGGAACAACGGGCGACGTCCGAGACGATCAACCATGAGGGCTCCGAGGAAAGTAGAAATGATCCAGTTGAAAATCTGCAGCAGTCCGTTGATAAGAGTCTGGTCCTTGACTTCAGTTATGCCGATCGTGTTGAGGACAAGCGTCAAGTAATATGAAACCACAGCCACACCGTTCTACGCGGGGTTAGCCAGTTGTACCGAGGATAATTGCAGAAAACCACCTACCCATTGACTAAAGAAGCCGACGATTACTGCAAGGAGGGTCCGTTTGCGGTTCGCAGGGGTTCGTACAAGCTCAAGCCAGGAGGATTGTGACATGGCTTCAGCTTCGGCATTGAGGGTTTGCTCGACCTCGCGCATTTCAAATTCGACTAGAGGGTTGTTGAGGTCTCCGCCCGCATGGTAGTCTGCAAACACCTTCCGGGCTTCATCTTTACGGCCACGACTCATGAGCCAGCTTCATGTCATGAACGTCAGTTATGATCTACAGGTTTTACCGCGTCAGTCTTGAGCTTACCGAGGTGACTCTGGTAGGAAGAAGAGGCCGAGCAGCTGAATAACCGGAATGGCACCTTGCAACAGAGATGGAATTCTCCAGCTCCACGCTGTGGGATTCTTGAAGGTGCCGTATGTACACCACGCAGCAAAGATAGATCCGAAGTAGCTTGAAGTATGTCAATGATCTGCCAACGAAGGTCTGCAGCAGTCTGACTTACAAGAAAGTGTTGTAAAGTGCCGTGACCTTGCCTCGCTGGGGCGGGTAGGCCAACTCGGTGATGATGATGGGGCTTGGCTGGCTGATGAATGTAGTGAAGAAGCCGAGAAGAGCTCTTGCGGTAACAAAGCTTGCCAAAGAGGGAGACAGTCCCTGGAGGATAGCAAACCCGATACAAGCTACCAACCCAATGCCGAGAGGCAGCTTGCGACCCCAGCGATCAGAGATATAGGTGACGAAGAACAGAGCGACGACTTTGCCGAGCGGGTAGACCGCATTCATGAGACCAAGGACCGCACCCTCGGGGTTCCCAAAGAACCCACGCCATTGAGGCAGGGTTTGGAGACCATTCATCATCGAGCCTGCATCGAGGTTAGCTTACGTCCTCAAGTTGCGAAAGACATCGGTTGATTTCATACCATCGTAACCAACTGATGCGGACGAAAATAGGGGAACAAGTAGGCAGAGATTCAGTTTAAGCAAATGCGATGTTCGGTACCATGGTTTCGGGTTCGCTGGAAGGACCTAGAAGTCTCGCGTCAATGAGAGTGCTCGGCCACAAAGGACGATGTCGCGAACTCACAGCTGCGAGTGCTGAACCAACAGCAAGCTCCGTCTCCTTCTTTTTCCCGAAGACGCCCATGACCTAGGATGTCTTTACCGAAATTGGGAGATATTTGCAGAATTTTCTCCAGCAAGATCGTCGCGACCAGATGCGAGCAATGTCGACCGAGGAGACAAGCGACAGCAGGACGTTCAACTGAGCGATTCGAACTCCGTCAACAAGAGGGGAACCATGCCATTTAACTGCTCGCCAATTATGCCCCGTCCGCCTTAACCAACATCACGTTTCCCAGCCACCGAGGTTCGAGACTCTCGGCGCGTCTCCACGGTTCCATCCTACCCCAGACAATCTCCCCATGGGGTAGAACGGGAGCCGGAACTCGGGTGCCAAGATATCTGGAAGTCGGAAGCCAGGATAGCTCCGGGTAAGGGTTCGGCATCCATCAGCTCCGATACTCCCCGGCCTGTTTCGACCAAATCGGCAATTGTGGCTCGGGCCCGACACTCCGCAAGCCACGGCGTTGTCTCGGGGAGTGTCGGCGGAGACAGTCCACAGTTTCCCCAGCGGCTTCTGGCAAGTCATTGGACGACAACGACGAGACGGATCATCCTTTGGTCCATTCCCACATGCGTATGTCATATTGAGGCTCTTCGGAGGGGTTTTGAAGATATCAAACGCAATCAGAAAGATTCGCCTGCGTCGGCTCCCACACTATTGACGATAGCATCACTACTTAAGGTGTGCCCAACGACCGCCTCAACTCTTATGGTCTAACCCAGATTGCGAGTCACATCGAAATATTACGGGAATTAACGACTGAAATCATTGGCCTTGGGAGAGCTAGTCAATCAATCAATCGGACCCCTTTCAACCCACTTAGCCCTTCATCATGGCCGCCCAACGGATCCTCAAGGTCGGCATCATTGGCTGCGGTGAAATCACCCAGGTTGCTCACATCCCCAACATCAACTTCCTTTCTCAGTACTTCCAAACAACATACCTCTGCGATATCTCTCAGCAAGCTCTCCAACACTGCGCCAGAAAGGTCCAGGGTGGAGCGCCAAAGACAACCCATGATGCCGCCGAACTCTGCTCCTCGCCCGATGTTGATGTCGTGGTGATTGCCAACGCCGACGCCTACCACGTCAAGCACGGCATCCTGGCTCTTCAAAACGACAAGTACTGTCTACTCGAGAAGCCAGCGGCGCTCTGTTTCCGTGACATTGATCTTCTCGTGGAGACAGAGAAGAAGTCAAAGGGAAAGATCATGGTTGGCACCATGCGCCGCTTCGCTGCCGCCTTCACGGACGCTGTCAAGGAAGTCGGCGGCATGGAGAAGATTCAGTACGCCAGAGTGAGAGATATTATTGGGCCCAATTCGACCTTTGTCGACCAGTCCGGCACATTCCCTCAAAAGTTCAACGACTTCAGCGCCGCTGATACCCAGGACCGTGAGAGCAACGAGAAGGACATCTTTGAGCAGGCCCTGGTCAACGAGTTTGGGGTTCCAGCAACGCCCCAGTCGAAATTGATGCTGCGACTCTTGGGAGGGTATGTACGAACGTCGCAATGTCGTAACGACACTAACAGACTCGTAGTCTCGGAACTCACGACCTGTCCGCCATGAGAGAGATCATCGGCATGCCAAAGAGCGTGGCCGGTGCGCACCTTTCCTTCCCTGGAATCTTCGCCGCCCTGTTCAGATACGACGACTTCCCCGTCACTTACGAGTCTGGCTTCAGCAAAGTCCCTCAGTTTGACGCCCATATTGAGGTCTATTCGCCAGAGAAGATTGTTCGCGTTGATTTTGACACTCCCTACGTGAAGGGCTTGCCAGTCACGATGACGATCCGGGAACTCATCGGCGACGCCGGTTTTCAGGAGCGCAAGGTTCGAAAGACGTACGTCGATCCGTACACAACGGAGTTCTTGGACTTTTATGACTGCGTCGTGAACGGCAAGCAGCCAAAGACGAGCGCGGCTGACGCGAGGAATGACATTGAGCTTTTTAAGATGATAATCCAAGCCGACGCTGGAAGGTACGAGAGTGAGAAATAATGAGGTCTGATAGATAGATAGTATGAGGCCTTCAGCAACCGTGTGTATTTAAACCGTGCATTCACACTCGGGTTTGATCATAGTATATCAGGTTGTTCTCGTCACTCAAGCAATCTTTATTACATTGACCGAACGCCGAGCCGCCTTTCATGCCCCTCCCATACCCGCTACTTTGTTTTCGTTGACTGATTCTGCTGCCCATGCCCTCTTCTTAGCTAGAAACCTCAACTCTCTGGGAGTTTCATTCATACTGGGTATACGAATAACTAAAGTGGATTTCGGTCTTGATTGCCCCCTCCTCTACTTGCCCAAGACGCATCATTCTCAGCGCAAGTTTCGGCCACCCAGTAAACCTGTCCCAGTAAGCCCTCACATATTCTGGTCACAAGTCCGCATCACGATGTGTGACCGCACGCCCCAATCAGACCCAAAATCCATCCAGACACCAAGCTCTATGGCTTCGGCGTGGAACGAGCGCTTCTTTTCAAGAAGCGCCTGGTGAATTTTGTTAGAAACTTGTGAACAATCAATTGGGACGGTAAGCATGTCATCGGGACTTACAGAAACACAATGATGTGCTCTACGCGCGGCGTTTAGCATCCTTGGTTACAATACCGTTTCTTGGATGCGGACCTGTATCCTGCCACCCCCTCATCCCCGGCCTGCTTATGGCTGAGTGAGGCAGATCTACTGTCCCAGGGGAGCTGGGGCGAAACCGACTCGAAAGAATTCTCTGGCGTGAGAAGACCCGTGGGTTTCGTCACACTGGCGGGTCCGGTTGTACCGGTTGGCCTCGTCGTGATGCTGGCAATGTCACAACGAGAATCCCGATGCTTTCTTTCGGGCCGATCGTAGAGCTGCAAGAGCAATACGCCTCCCTCAACCTCACGAAGGACGTCCTCAGCAGAGGCGCCCGACCGAATTCTTCTGAGCACCTCATGGGCCTGGAACTCGGGCATGGACCGGATTGCGCGAAAGAAGCCGTTCAGGCAGTCATTTTGGCGCTCTAGTTCGGTAAACTTCCTTTTCATTGAGGCGCTGCGCGACTCGGAGGGGTCGGCGGTGTACCGACAGTCGAATCCGCGACTCGTGCATTGAGAGCATTTTGGACGATCGGCGGAGCACTTGTCGAGACGAGCAGATTAGTGCGCGATGTCTACAACGAGCAGGTTCAATAGGGGGTTGGGGAAGCGAACTTTGGTTTTGCGCTTCTTGCAACTCTCGCAAGCTACCCAGACATTGCGCCGGGCGGGTTTCTGGTCAGATCGTGGTGACGATGCATTGTGTGGATTGCGCGGTGACGTAGGCGAGGTGGGAATAGCGTCGGATTCAAAAGCGGGACGGATCTCCCGGTAGCAACGGTTGCTGGCCATGTAGTCAGTCGTTCGTCACGGCAGAAAGACCATGTTTTGGATGAGGAAGGAAAGGAGGTTCTCAATGGCCAAGGACGAAGGAAATGAATTGGAATTGACTGTTGGGGGTCTTGTATCGATTTCTTCTTCAAAAAGGTCCAGGCCTGGCTCGTCCCACGAAGCAGTGGACACACGGTGCAACAGGATGCTTTTTCAATCCCACCGTTCCAGACGGGCCCTTCCCCATCTGCGCGTGACGTAAATCTTTATCTTCTGTCACTGTTGCATCGAGATCGAACTGGAGGATGCACCGTTTCCGCAGAGTCGCGTGTTAATTGGCTGCGTGAGTGAAACGGGGTCAGCCTGTGTCACGGCGCCGCAGGAGCCCATGCGGAAAAGGGCGATGAGTATCAAAATCGAGATGGGGAATCTGGGATCGAGATTCCCATCAGGATTAGGTGGTCTCCGGAAACCATTCCGTTCGCACGTGGAGCGGCTGAACGATGCTGCGAAGCCGTTTAATCAGATGACGTCTCACGTGGAGAGGAGACGGAGAAGAGTGGGTGTTGAATAGCTGGCTCTCCAACTCTACATCATGCTTTAATCACCTTCTTGTTGACATTTGCTCATGTTTGTTCTCAGCTTCAGAGGCCTTACATAACATTCAGTGGTAGGGAAATCAGAAACTTACCTAATATGAGAGCCTGATGAGTTTGTCAGACTGAAGAGTGAGGTGAGTTCAATCGGCCGTCATCCGTGTCTCACTCATCAATCAAATTCACTCGCGAGTGTCACCTCACTTTAAGACTGTTCGTCCACCCGTCCCAGCAAACGCAAGTGAACCCAGACAGCCCTGATGATCTCTGCCTTTTTGAGCCCGCGAGCTCATCCAAGCGACTCACTGGCAGAGTCCCGTTCGTCCATGGGTTCTCGCTCCCAATTGACCCATTCGGATCATGTGCCCCGGTGGACCAGCGTAACATTCATCACTCTGGCATCTCACTCGTTCATCTCATGTCTGCAGTCCCAGCAAACAAGGTCAACCCGGCCGGTGAAGATGAGCCGACGATTGTCTGCTAACCCCTCTGCCAAGCAGTCGGGTCTACTTGGCTCACCATGACCCCATTCACACAATTCAAGCCGTCAGTTTTCATTACCAACATCCACCAGCGTCAACTCAGTCAACAGATCCAACGGCTGCCAAGCCAGCCACCTCTTCTCTTCCCTCGACCTCCAGCCCTTCACCGCACCGAAATGACATCAACCCCAGGCGGACCCCGGCCCCAAAAGAGCATCGTTGCCAGGGCGCGGGACAGAAGGATGCGACGCTCCAGACGCTAAAACCCCGCACGCCATCGCGCACTTCACCCGCATCAACTCGCGGTAACACCACAACCCCTGTACTCCGAATGCCCCCCTGGGCCTCCCAAGCTTCCCCTAGCTCCAACTGGGAAATACTTCATATGAAAGCTGATGAACCTTCCATAGCTTCCCCCGCACCACCGCGCCCAACCCTCACCAACGGGAAAATTCTCCAGCTTTCGTCCAGCTTGGCATCCCCAGCCACGATCATCCGCTTTCTGCAGACTCCCAAGCTTCCCACGCCGCCTCTCAATGGCCCGGCACAGAGTCTTCGGTCCTCGGGCCAATGCCAGCCGGTCCGTCTCGGCCGCACCGCAAGAAATCATGAAGTCAATATAAAAGCCCTGATGTCGCATTCAGAGGCCCCATCCCACGAAGAATAAGCTCAGAGAGTCGTGCCTCTAGTCAACGTGCCAGCCAAGCTTGCCTCGACCACCACGTCCTCAACATGGCGCTCACGAAGCTCTTCTCAACGGGTCTCCTCCTCGCCTCGCTCGCGTCCGCAAAGTGGATCGTCCCCGGCGGCAGATGGCGTGATACCGAGGGCAACCTCGTCAACGCCCACGCCGGCGGCGTCACCATCGACCGCGACACGGGCAAGTTCTTCTGGTTCGGCGAGTACAAGATCGAAGGCCAGGAGGAGGGTGGCGGTGTATCTGTCTACAGTTCCGACGACCTGGCGACATGGGAGTTTCACGGCAAGGCCCTCGAGCCCATCGACGGACACCCGTACATCGACTCGGACATGATCATCCAGCGTCCCAAGGTGGTCTACTCCGAGCCCACCGGGGAGTATCATGTACGCCACCTTCATCTTTCCACATGGTCGATTGGCTAACAACTCCTCCAGATGTGGTGGCACGCCGACAACTCAACCTATGGTCTCCTCCTCCAAGGCCTGGCCACCTCCCCAAACATCAGCGGGCCCTACACCTTCGTCGACGCTACGGCGCCCCTCGGCAACTGGTCCCAGGACTTTGGCATCTTTACAGACTACAAGGACGGCCGCTCCTACGCCCTCTACTCCAACGGTGACCGCCGCGAGGGCCGCGACGTCTACCTCAGCTCCTTCAACGATGAGCTCACAAACGTCACCGAGGTTGTCCACCGCTTCGACAAGTACGACCTCGAGGCACCGACCATCATCCAGACCGACTCGAGCTACTACGCCCTCATGTCCCACAAGACGGGCTACCGCCCCAACAACGTCGTCGCCTTCCGCGCCGACTCCCTCGCCGGCCCCTGGTCCCAGCCCTTCTTCGTCTCCGACTCGTACACCCGCACCTACAACTCCCAGTCCGGCTTCTCCCTGCGCATCAACGGCTCCGAGGTGACGACCTACCTCTACCTCGGCGACCAGTGGGACTCCAACTCCCTCTGGGAGTCCCGCTACATCTGGCTGCCCCTCAGCGTCGACGACGAGAAGAAGTCCGTCCACGTCGAGTGGCACGACATCTACGACCTCGACGTCAAGACCGGCGTCGTCACCCCGATTGAGGGAACGACCTACACCGCGCACGACTCCGCCACCGTCTCCGGCAACGCCTTCAAGCAGGAGGCCAACTTCGCCAGCGGCGGCACCATCGTCACGGGCATCTACGGCAACGACAGCAAGGTCACCTTCGAGGGCATCGAGGGCGCCGGCGAGCCGCAGTGGGTGTCGTTCTACTACCAGAACACGGACGACATGGGCTTCGGCGACCAGCCCGGCGGCACGCCCGACCGCATCGGAGGGTCGTGGCAGCTGCGCCGCATCGCGAGCGTCATCGTCAACGGCAACGAGCAGCAGGTCGAGTCTCTGTACCAGCGCGACACGCACAAGGGCATCATCCTGTCCACGCCGCTGAACCTGACCTTGGACAACGGATCGAACAACACAATCACCATCGGCGGTCTGTGGAACGGATTCGACTTCAAGGGTGCCGACATCGACCGCATTGTGGTGTATCCCCCCGAGGAGAAGAAGACCGTCGAGTCGAAGTAGACATGAGCGTCTCCACATAATGATAGTAGTAAAAAGAAATGTGTATCTAGACAATGCAAATATCCTCCCACACGACCTCATCAGTGATCGCTTCACCGGACATGATGCCGTGAACGTATGCATCGCAGACTATGACAAAGTTACCCCCTTCCACCCTTCTCATCTGCAGCGGCAGCTGCAGCCCCTTCAGAATCCATACCTCGTCTCCCAAAGCTGCGGAGTTGTCTAGCAGAGCCATATGTCCCCCATCAAGAAGCGTGAACAATCGATTATTATGCAAAGAATGGATCTGCCAGATTTGGAGATGCTCCTCTGCCCTTTCTATGACCGCCCTCTTCTCCTCTCTCGACGCCTCCTCGGCCTCCCCCAAGTAACCCAGTATGCCTAGCCGATCCTTCAGGTCTTTCGTGCCGGGGTATAGCTCGGTCGTGTCCATGGCTGCCGTTTCATCGAAATCCTTCATGCTCTCCTTCACATTATCCCAGTCCATCCCAGCCTGTAACTGCACAATGGCAAGCTGAAGCATGCAGGAAACCGTCCATTCGCGGAATGATAGTCCCACCTCGTCACGCGCTCCCAGGAGTCGGCTCATGGGCTCCTTCTTGTCCATCACGAGCGTGCGCCAATATGCATCCACCGTGGGCCGGTTGGTGAAAGGATACACAGGATTCGCCTGGCCGCTCAGAGCCTGTGCCAGAAAGTCCGTCGATTCGGGCACGGCGCCGACCTTGAAACCTCGACAGTACAGCTTGTCACCCACAATTCTAATCCCCAGGTCTGCGTTCCCGGCATGCCTGGAAGCATCTTGCGCCAGATCCGTCACAATGGTCCCGCGGAAGTCGGGCACCCAAGACGGAAGACCTTCCATTCTCTCATAAGCCACGCCAGCCCGCGTGAGAAGCTCCAGTCGTCCAGACCCGACAATCTGGCTGGTGACTCTGGTGTAAAGGTCCGGCAATGGTATGTCGTAGTCCACACTGATCAGGGCGTCATCGAACCCAAAGTCCACGAAATCGTCGCGGTGCCTCTCAAACTCGGCGAGAATCTTTTCAAACTCGGCGATGAACTTGAGCATTCCGAATAGTCCATAAATCTGGTCCCTGCCATCAGTGCTCTCAAAGGTCGAGGTGTTATCGAGCAGGTCCTCCAAAGCCTTTTCCCATTTCGGGAATAGGACAATAGTGATGTAGCCTTCGGGTGTGAAAACCCCAGGGCGTATCGGATTACTCGGATCCCGGGAGTAGAGATCTCTGTAGTAGTTGCACCAGCTACGACAGGTGTTGATCGCAGTCGCGTTTATGATACCCATGTCAACCTGCCGATGGAGACCATTTTCGCCCATGAGTTGTTGGCCGCGGTATAGTGACCCGGAGTTCATCGTAAGCCAGGCAAAACTCCCCAGGACAGGCCACGGTATCTGCTGAATCCCGCAGAGGACGATGACCTCCGTGGACAGCGCGACCTCCTGCGCGACCCAAAGCCTCCGGAACCAGCGCCGCCCATATATGCCTTCGAGTGCCATCCAGTCTTCCAGAGCTAGGTCTGGGATCCCCGCCATTGCTCGAGCTAGGGGCTCATAGTCTTGAGTCGCGTTCACCTCCCAATAGCTGATACCAGGGGCATCCGACCACTTGTCCCACGTCATAATCCTGTCTATAATGACTTCAAGAGCTCTTTCCAGCCCCGGCTTCTCCCTTCCTATCCACGCGACAGTCGAATGAGACTTGGTGTAAATCTTGTCCATGATAGCAACCTGCGCCGAGCGCTCGGCGTTGTCGTCCTGGCTGATGCAAATGGCGTCAATCCAGAACCAAGCGTCCGGAAAGCTCTGTCTTAATTGGAGAAGAGCATCGCGCAGATTCTCCCGTACTGGGAAAGTTCTCCCATTGACAGCAATGCTGGAGAATCTAGGGGTTTGGTCCGCCTCATCGGAGTCGAAATCCGCGGCTCCCCAACAGTACGACAATGTGTAGTATTTCGGATGCGCCGCGAGCGAGAACGTCGCGACTTGCGTTTCAAGAGGACCCTCGTGGGCAGCTTGGATGTTCACCAGTCGGAACTGACTGGCGCTCACTGCTGAGGAATAGGCAAATGACTCGGAAGTAGCCATTGGGTTGATGAAAGTGATGCGACTGATACTCGATCGAGCGGTTGGGAGTAGGGAGAGGAAGAAACGGAGACCTTGAAGTACGGCGGTGCAGGAGCTGAAAGTGTCTTGTCTGCCTGTTATCCTGCAGGCTGGGCAGCTTGGGGCTGGACAACCTTTGCTTGGCCATATCCATAACCAGTTAGCTCAGGTCAATCAAAACATACGCATGCCTGTATTGACAGTTGATGGCCATCACTGAATCTGAATTGCCTCGTTGAAGTTGACTGGCCATGCGACCCGCTCAGACCGTTCAACTATCTTGGTAAATACTACACCCTTCTCAACGGCTTTCTGCTGGTCTTCCATCCGCTTGGTGGCTGATCTATGCCAAGCCCCTGAGGCCCCCAAAGACGAGCAAGAGAAAACCTCGGACCCAGACAATGATGAGCAAGATATCAAGCCAGATCCTTACCAACAGCAACTTTCACTAATGAATAAAGTAAGTGCGCGTATCGGCCTGGAAATTGACTTCCGTTGCACGATTAACTTATGGTCCATACCCCTCTCACCGTCATCGTTTCCATCCTCGTCTCTAGTCTCGGTCCTCTTTCGCCGCCGTCGTCGTCGTCGTCGTTGTCTCTCACCATGTCGTTTCTCATCTACATCGTGTTTCACCAGTGTCACCTCTTACTGTTATCGTTTCTTGTCATTATCATCTTTCACTATCATTGTATTTCACTTTCACCGCCTCTCACCCTCATTTCACCGGCTGTCGTCCCCCCCCGGCTATCGTCCTCTCTCGTCGTCGTCCGTCGTCGTCCGCCGTCGTCCTCTCTATCCTTGTCGTCTCTGGTCTTGGTCATCGTCGTCTAGGAAGTGTGGACGTCCGCCTTAGCAATGGCTTCCGTTACTGACTCGATAGCCGGGTCAGCCTCTGCCTTCTTCTCGCCCGACTCCACAGTTGCGCCGGCAGCCTTGGCCTTTTCGGCCTCCTTCTTGGCCTTCTTGCGGGCCTTGTCGGCCTCCTTTGCGGCCTTCTTGGCAGCAGCCTTCGCCGCAGCCTCCTCTTTTTGCTTACGGACTTCCTCGCCGCCGAAAGCGTCCTTCCACTCCTCGATCTTAGTGGCAGGGATGAGGGAGAACAGATGCTTAGGCTCGCCGAGCTTGTGACCGGGCTTGATCGCATCGACAACCCAGCTATCAGGAATAGTAGGTTGGCTGTCGACACCGAGCTGCTCAAAGATCGCCTTGGATGTGTTAGGCAGGAAGGGGCTGACCAGAGACGCGATGAGGTTGATCTGGTTCAGTGCGTGGCCGACCACGGCAGCGCAACGGTCAGGCTCCTCGGTCAGCAGCTTGTTGTCAAGCTTGTTGTCCTGGAGCAGCTTGTTTCCAAGACTGTGTCGACTGTTAGCGGTCGATGCTGAGCGATACCTAATTTCAGAGGCACTTACGCAGAAATCGACAGGATGCTGTGCAGGGAAGCTCTCATCTTGGTGTCCTCCATGTTCTTGATGTACTCGCTGAGCAGGTTGTTGACCTCGACAACGTGGTTCTTCAGGTAATCATCCGTGTACTTGGTGTAGTCAGGTACAGCGCCGTTGGTCTTGGCCTGGCAGAACTTGTTCACTGCAAAGTATTAGCTATGTTGACGATGACGCGAAGGGGTTTGCTCACCTCTCTGGCAGAAGTTACCGAGGTTCTTGAGGCTGTAAAACTGTTAGCTAGAACCGACAGTCGAGCTGCTGAGAGACTTACAGTTCGTTGTTGTTGCCGTCAACCATCTCCTGCCACATGAACTCGGAGTCGGACGTCTCCGGGCGGCGGGCAAGGAGGTAGTATCTCCAGACATCAACGGGAACTTCAGTCTGCTGAACTTGGTTGCCGAAAACGCCAACACCTCTCGACTTGCTGAACTTTCCGCCCTCGTAGTTGAGGTACTCCGTAGTGGAGATCTTGTGCAGCTTGGTCCATTTCTCTCCTGTGCCGAGCTGAGATCCGGGGAAGATAATGGTGTGAAATTGGACGTTGTCCTTGCCCATGAATTGGTACTATCAAATGTCAGTTCTGAGCTCTTTGGATACGTGTGTAGCGCGCGCGTTACTCACCAGCTTGACATCGTCGGGGTTCTTCCACCACTGCTCCCACTTCTTGCCCTCGAGGTTGTCGCCGTCGGTGTAGTTCTTGGTGATGGAGACGTAGCCTAGACGGGTCAGCCGTAGATCTGAAAAGGGAGGTATAGCAGCTACTCACCAATGCAAGCGTCGAACCAGACGTAGAACACCTTCCTTGCGTAGTCCTCGCCGACCTCGCCGGTGGGGATGGGCACACCCCACTTCAGATCTCTCGTGATACCACGGGGCTTTAGGCCCTTGTCGATCCAAGCCTGGGTGATCTGCTCGGCGTTGTTGCTCCAGGCGCCCTTCTTGCTGGAAGACTGGAACCACTTGACAAGCTCATCCTTAAGAGCATCAAGCTTCAAGAACAAGTGCTTCGTCTTGCGCTTCTCGGGGGTAGCTCCGTCGAGCTTGCATCTGGGGTTGATCAGCCAGCCAGTGGCCTTGGCGGCGACGTCGTCGTCGGCACCAGCGTTGGGGTCGGTCTCGGGCTCCAAGGGGTCGAGAAGGTTACCGCACTTGTCGCACTGGTCTCCTCTGGCGCCGTCGTAATTGCAGACGGAGCAGGTACCCTCGACGAAGCGGTCAGCGAGAAAGGTGTTGTGAGCCTCGACGGGGCAGAAGGGCTGGATGGTCTCGCGCTCCTCAATGTAGCCATTCTTCCACAGCTTGGTGAAGATGTCCTGGACAATCTCGGTCTGTTGGGGAGTGGGGGTTCGGCCGAAGATATCAAAGGAGATGTCGAAGTAGTCGTAGATGCCCTTGTGAATGGCGTGGTACTTGGCGCAGAGGGTAGCAGGGTCGACACCCTCCTCTAGCGCCTTCGTCTCGGTCGCAGTACCGTACTCGTCGGAGCCGCAAACTGGAGGTAAAATCGTCAGTCGTGGACGGAGATGAAGCAGGTGTGGAGGGGTTGCGACGTACTGTAGATGGTGGGGTTGCCGCGGGCGCGAGAGTAACGGGCGAAGACGTCGGCGGACAGCACGGAGCCGATGATGTTACCCAGATGAGGGACGTTGTTGACATAGGGCAGGGCCGAGGTGATGAGGATGTTGTTTTTAC
Source organism: Colletotrichum tropicale (assembly GCA_027406125.1). NCBI lineage: Eukaryota > Fungi > Ascomycota > Sordariomycetes > Glomerellales > Glomerellaceae > Colletotrichum > Colletotrichum tropicale. Next base: position 215,837 of record JANVYH010000004.1, read on the forward strand.
CCTTGACGGGCAAGATGGGCTCGGTGGGCGCCATGGTGAGGTATGCGATCGTTGGTGTTGGTGGGGTTTGCGAAAGATTTGACGGGTTCGGTGGGATGATGCCCTCGAGGCGGCGTCAATTGATGGCAGAACAGGTAGCTCAAGTAATGCCGGTGTCTTTGTTCGTGTATTCGTATGTCGGTTGCTTCAAATAAGCCGGGAAGCGAGGGAGACGGACGACGGAGACAAAAGACAGTGGCTTCAACTAGCGACAGAAGGGAAAGGAGTCACGCAGAGCAGTGCGCACCTTCCGCACCTCGTCGCTGACTCTGACTCTGATTGACGCAAGAGCCACAACCCCGCACTATCCCCGATCGGGATGAGGGGCAGTCCCCAGCCGGGCCTGCTAAATTTTCAACGGTTATAGGGAGTGCAGGGCGCAAGTTGAGCAGCGGAAGGCGCTGACGCCCTGTGTTTAGCACCTCAGGGTCCACTGGGTTGTGTCCGTTCCCCGAGTTCACCTGCGCTCGGTGTACTTCGGTCTGATCTCGCCATCTCAACCAAAACATTAGATGCGACTTGACTGTTGGCTGAACAACAGCAACATTTTGCATCATGTAGTAACCTTGGAAATGTTATCTGTGTTCTCTAAACTTGCCGCTGACTCCTAGCGCGAGGGCTTGTCCACACCCTTGTAAGTAGTGTGCTATCCTATTGTACTTCCCGAGGACCTTTCAAAATTGTCCATCGCGTCTATCTCATCACGATATAGTAATACGTCTTCACAAGCCTGGGAGGCTAAAGAATCATTCAGAGGTTCAATGAATTGGACTTTTAGACGCGAGTCAGCTGAAGAACTGACTAACACGAAGTTTCTGAATGGTGATGGCCGTTCTTGGTGACGACAGATCGAAGGACGCCCAAGAAGGGACCTTCTTCGTCCGAACAGGCGGCGTCATTAAACCCAATTGACCAGGCTCACGTATGCAAAAGCTTTGACAAGTCTTGTTTGCCGTGGGCGTACTCATAGGCTCAACCATTGAGATACATGGGGTGGCCAGCGAAACAGGTCAGAATGGCACTACTTCCCCAGCGACACGCGACTCATTGTCAACAACCACCGGTATCACAAAAGACCTCTCACATGCTCATTGGTCATCAAATGGTATTCTTTTGGACATGGCGCTACACATTACAACCCCCCCTACTGGCCAAACGCCTCCTCGTAGTTGGTCAGGCAATACCTGTAACGGACACTGGAGTCCTCGATACCGTTCATAGCCTTCCTCAGACCGTCCGCGCTGATGGGAACCTCCTGCACCCACGTCTTGATGCCCTTGTCCGCAGCCAGCTGCAACATCTCCAGCGTCTCGCGTCTGCTGCCCAAGTGCGAGCTACCAATGAAGCAGCCGTTGGGCAAGAAGTCCTGGTTACGAACGGTGATGCCGCCGCCGCCAGGAAGACCGACGGAAACCCACTTGCCGTGGACGTCGAGAAGGCTGAGGTAGGCAGAGAGGTCGAAGCCCTCAAAGGAGTTGGCCGTGTTGAGGATGAGGTCGAACGTCATCTTGTGAGGCTCGTTCCAGCCCTTCTCGCCGGAGGCAAGGTAGCCGTCGGCGCCCATCTTGAGGGAGTCGGCCTCCTTTGAGCGGGAGCGGGAGATGGCCCAGACTTCGGCGCCGAGGGCCTTGGCGAACATGACACCGAAGTGACCAATGCCACCAATACCGACGATGCCGACCTTCTTACCCGGACCGCAACCGTTGCGGATGAGAGGGCTGTAGGCGGTCAAACCGGCGCAAAGCATGGGCGCAGCGAGGGTGCTCGGGAGGGCTTCGGGGATGGGGAAGACCCTAGTAGATATCAGTATGGGGTTTATCCTCAAGTGGTTTTGAGGGAGCTCACCAGTGCTCGTGGGTGCGGACGTGGGAGGAGTAGCCACCCTGTGAGATGGCGCCGGAGTCAGGGAAGGTAGATCCGTAGGTGTCGAGCTGCTCCTTGCAGTATGTCTCGTTGTCGTTCTTGCATTGGCGGCAGTCGAGGCAGGCATAGGACTGGGCACCGACACCGACACGCTCACCGGCCTTGATCTTGGTGACCTTGGGGCCGACTCTCAGAGCCTTGCCGACGATTTCTGGCTATCTTAGTACTCGCGGTCTGAGATGCAATTGGAGTAGACTCACCGTGGCCGACGGCCAGAGGGTAGGGCTGAGCACCCCAGTCACCCTTGACGGTGTGAACATCACTGGCGCAGACACCGCAGCACTCAATCTTGATATCGACGTCGTAGTCTCCGAAGGGCTTAGGGTCGAACTGCTGCTTCTTAAAGTCTTGCCAGGTCTCGGCGCTGTTGACCTGGAAGCCGGTGAACTTCTCGGGGATGTTGGCCATCGTAACTGTGATGGATGTGCAGTTGAAGTGTGTATGGAGAGTCAATCAGCTCGTTCGGCAGCGGGAAACCTATGAGCTGCGTGAAGAAGCAGATTGTCAAGGCAGGAAGGAAGGGGAAGAGAAGAGGCAGAAACAGCTCAAGGGCAGACCAGAGGGACGACGGCGGATGAAATACCTCTGGCCATCGTATAGCTACCCCCAAGCAACACCCCCACCTTCCAACCTCAGTCGCGGCGCGTGGAGCAAAGTCCAGTGATCCCTGGTGAGGGGCACCACCAACTGCGACGAACAAGGAGGGGCTAACGTCGCGCCGCAATGTCATCCCATGCGAGATGGATGGATGGAAGAGGAGGACTGGGGCGGGACCCTGGCCCAGGCAAGGCTAGGCGCCTGCTGGGGGGAGCAACTCGGGTGAATTTCCCCTCGAGAAAATCCCCATTGCTTATATGCGTCCCTCGCCTGACTTTCACGATGCCGAGCCAGTGGCTTCATCCGCATGTCCGTGGATATGTTGCCGAATGAACGCAGCACGGACGTGCCTGGCTGGAGTTGTCGACGGGCGACGCTGTTGACGCATGTTCCCATGATTGTGAAATCGGTCTGCTGAATTTTGTTTCTGGCTTTGCTTGTCCTCTTTCTGATTGTTGCTCCATCCCATCCATCGTGCCGTGCCCCGCGATGAAACCCCACCATTGCCCGCCAATTGCACCGCACAATCCACCCGACCCAATGTGGCTTTCCCCGCGGCTTGGGGAAGGGAAATTGTCCGGGGGATTTTCCGAGACCGGCTGCCGAATTTCCCACCAACTAGAACCCGCCGTCTCTGTTCCGATCTTCGACGAGGTCGACCGGAAAACCGCAGTCACAGATAACATCGGGCTTGGCTGTACCAAAGAGCCATGGTCGGAGGGTCAACCTCGCTGCTCTGGGGCCGCTTTCGCTGTATCTCGGTACACGTCTCCGAGCCTCAATGTGTCATGCAAATGACTCCAACCAACCACTTGAGCTGTGCTGTAAGTATTCCTGGTTGAAGCGAACCGAACGGCCGTTCAGGAGGGCGCTATGCCGGTCGAACGGGGTTCCGGATACCAGCATGTCGGTATTTGCTCGGGTTTGTACCTGCTTGCATCCCTCATCAACTCTTCCATCGACTCGGGACATCGTCTGCATGCAGGCCATCTTCAAAACTTTATCCCCGATGAGTTTTCGATGTTTTCGTCCTCGGCAGCGGCGTCGTGCTGACCGAATGTCGGCGGGCTCGGGCTCGGTGCAATGTTCGGGCGGTCCTCCGCCCAGCAATAATGCCACCCCTGTCAACCGTCGGCTTATTCATCTGGACAGCTCTGCCATCCATAGCTCCTTATTGCTGTCTGTTAGCCACAACGCGTCGACCACTAAGCCCAATATTGGCCAAGAACGCGGTGCGCATGGAGGCACCGAGGTAGACAAATGGCACGTTGCCCCAGTCGATGGCGTTCCACTTGGTGAAGTTGTAGTAGACCTCGGGGCCTAGGCTTCGGACGGTGTACAAGTGCCCAAGGTCGGCGACCAGCAGGACGAACAGGACGGTCTTCCAAACCCGGATATCGTTCGTCGAGCGGAGGACGAGGGCTTCGTTGAGGGCGAAGAGGAGGTAGAGGTTCGCAAGCTGAGAGAGCACGATCGTGGTACCCTGAGGGATGACGTCGGGCTTCGATATGGCGTGAGTGAGTGTGAGGTACTCGTCCTGTCGAAAATGGGCGAAGAAGGCGCCGACGAGGGCGGAAATGGGCTCGATCGCGAGGAAGAAGACTCTGTAAAAGAGAGGGACCTGTCGGCCGGCCGTGGTGTACTGTACTGCTGATTTGGGAGGCATTGCCGCGGCGTCCAATTGTGGCGTTTCGGTATTGACGAGTCTCTGCGACAAACCGTGATTCGACCTAGAGAAGAGTAGGAGGGCAGGAAGAGTGCAATTGAGGGGGACGGAGCTGGTGGTTTCGTCTCATCATGGGGATTTCTCGCGTGACGGGAACCCTGATGGACTGGCCATTTCGTCATGGGGGGACGTGGAAAAACCGAAGCTCCGGCTTCCCCGGCCCCGGGGGTTCCTGCTTGCCGGAGCCGACGGCAGTTGGCCCCTGCTTTATCGAATCAGGGAACTGCACCCACACGTTCTCTGTGACCTTGAGAGATCGAGGCTGAAAATACTGGTACTAAAGCTTAGTGAAGAAGAGTAGGTTCCTTTTGGACAACTTGGTAAGAAACAGAATAACAAATAATGAGCGCAAGCACAACAGAAAGCACCCTCATCTGCGCTTAGGGGCTTGAGGCTACCCTAGAGCAACGACGATATCGAACTTGAGGTAATCCACTTGCAATATCAACACCCGGCCTATCTCCCGCACTCATGGAGTCAGACTTGAAATCAGAGTCTTCTGATTCTGCGTCGCCGCTACCATCGCATACCGGCATCCTGAGAGACGAGACTCTCATCCTTCGACAGCTACTGGGGCATTATGGTGACGTCGAAACCAGCCTACCTACGCTTCCTCTGTCAAAACCGGCACAGGGGTTGCAAAAGACTCCCATGAAAGATTTCCTGTTCGTCGGGCTTGACATTGACACCTTTCAAGGATATGAAAAACTTCTCCCAGGCCAACAACTTCACGTTGGAATTTCCATATTGGACACTCGCGACCTTGAAAGTGCACTTTTGAACCCAGTTTCGAAAGATCACAGCCAAATAATCATGTCGCATCAATGGACCATTGGGAATTCCCGGTATAGCAAGCGAGCCTCGAACAGGTTCTTGTTCGGAACTTCGCAACCTATTACGATTGAAGAACTGAAGCCAAAAGTTGAAGCCTTGATCGATGCTGACCGGGATACCGTTTTGGTCTTACATGGAACCAGTTCAGACCTCAAGATCATCCACCAACTCAACATCAACCTTGCAAACCGATCGCTTTATATCATTGACACGAACAAAGCTGCCCAGTTTCCTCTCCAGTTGTACTATCGCTATGGCTTGGAGAAGCTGCTTGATGCTCTACAAATTCCTTTCGCAAATCTCCATGCAGCGGGCAACGATGCACGCTTCTGTCTGCAAGCTTTACTCATGCTTGTGGTACGAGATGCTGAAAGACAGCCTCTAAGTTGCTCTGAGGCATTAATACACTTGCTCCAGGACGTGGCACAACAACCGAGACCATCCACAGCGGGAGAAATACAAGGCCCTATACAGGAAGCTAATCGGCAAGCAAAGATTGATCGAAAGGCGAGGAGGATAGAGAAACGGGCCGCTAAGAGACAGAGAAAATTACTGCGTAGAGCAGAACAGGAGGGTAAGGTCCCGCATACCGAGGAGTCGGAGGCTTCAGACGACGCTCCTTCACAGGAGCAACTCGATGAAGGGGTAGCAATCTCGAGCACTCATGTCATCTGGCTAGTTTGTGCAGTCTATACGATGTGTCAGCTCTGGCGAAAATTTGGATGGAAATGACGGTCGCTTTCTGTGCCCCTACAGCACACCTCGGAGAACAATGGCCGATGATCTCAGACATCACGTCCACTAACCCCCGCAATGTCGGTTTTCCGCGAGCATTTGGCATGCGGTGTAAAGGGTGACCATCTCTCATTTCCAGTGGCCAAACAACAGGTATCTGGAATGATGCAAGGCGATGATCAGACAGAGATTATGCCCTCAAGCCCGTAATCTGAGTCAAGAGGGGATGCAGAACATTTCCAGTTTGAGTCCGATGCCATCTCGGTCTCTGGCGGGCTTGGGTGCTGAAGCAGGAAAATCAGATAAAATCGGGGGAAAAAAGAAAGAAAGAGAAACCCGCTATTGCGCACTACGCGGTTCCACGGTTCGTATAGCGAAAAGAAAGCGCGCCTGCAGCAAAGTCGATCATAACAATTTATCTGGCAGGAAAACAACATAGATTGGCTTCACATATTTTCTGCCCGTCGGTCACTTGAGACTGTTGCTTTTGGTGTCGCTACGAAGTACCAAAACCCAACAGGGGCGAAGGGATTTTCAGGGTGCATTAGGGGTGCATCTGCAGGGAACCAGGGGTAAACCTGCGCTCCGTCGATGTCACTGTGGCACGAAAGGAGGCATTCCGTAGTTGTCTGGCAACAAGCCTGAGCATATGGCAGTCGAGTTGGTTTGGCGTTGCTGATGCTACCTGTATCGAGTTAGACGAAAGGTGATGGCAGGAGAGGAACATGTTCCAGAAGACAGTCTATTGAAGTTGCGGATACATGACTTTCGCGATAGCTCACGTGGTGTAGTGTGTACATGGACATGGGACCTCGTGTACGTACTTGCTAGCTGAAGGCCAAAAAGCAGGCGCACGTTGCGCTAAAATCCGGTGGTGCTGCAGTGGAGGGTTGCGACGAGCTGGCTGCCATCTCCCGAATCAACAATGAAGAAATTGTAAACAATGCAACAGGTTATTGGGAAGGTTGTAGTGGCTGGGAGACGACGTTTGATGCGGCGGTTTCAACATTTACAACGTCAAAGAAGACGCTGGACACTCACCCAACGTCGCGTCAATATTGACTGCATCCAGTATGCCCTCAGCGCAAGCCACCGTCTTACCTCACGCTGCCGTCTTCCCTCCAGAGCCCCACGGTTGTTGCCCACGGGACTCGCTGTCTGAGTTGATGTTGACGCATGTCTCTTGTCGCTGTCACCATCCTTCAGGCTGACCGGGCATAGTAGATTCCATACATATCATAGTACCTTACTTCGAGACGCGAAGATATAGCCCGGGAGGGTCATCATCTCCGGTCTTGCATACACGTACCAAACATACAAAGACCGTTCAGTTCCCGGGAGCACCCCCTTCACCTTTGCAACAACAAGAACAGCGCACGTCCAACAAGACGCCCTTTTTTTGTCGGCCAGCCCGTCCACGTCTCTGGATACCGAACGTGTTCCCGGTACCCCAGATTGGCGTAGGGAAGGGAAGGAAAGTACTCCCGCTTCTACGGCGCAACGGCCTCCTTCCTTGATTGTTCTTCACCAAAGGACCTGGCGCTTTTTTCTTTCTTTTTCTCTAACCCACAGCACAGAGCAGAGGACCCTTTTTCGACATCGGAGACAATAGTCCGCATTGCATCGTACATACACCATCCATACCTTACCTACATACCGCAGGCCTGGGTACCTGAGACTTCTTGCAGCAGACGCTAGCAGGATTTACATCAACATTACGGAGTCTGGAATTCTGCCCACTCTGCCCTGAGATCAACAAACACAGGGCCACGGGGCTCACACCGGCTGAAAAGGCACATACCTCTGCACATCCCTCTCTCTCTCTCGCCCGCCGCGTCGACTTCTCCTGACGCGACCGACTACCTACACCGGGGCCATCGTGTCGTCTCTACTTTCCTTTGTTGACTCGCGCACGGCGTCAAGGAGTCAAGGAGCGCGCTAGGTATTGCCAGACAACGGCAAACTCACTCTTCAAAGACACGCACACACGCCGTCCCCGTCACCAGCATCTTGGTGGTGTCGACTCTCTTTCTCTCCCTCTCCACCGCTCCTTTCCCATATTGCCAGACCCGATTTCAGCCCCCCGATCCGGTTGGCCCGCAAAGTCGATCCCTCCTTGAAGCAGAAACGGACCCTGAAAAATTCTGAGAGCAGCAGCAAGCCAGCAGGAGCAGCCCGGGGAGGGAAACGAACACCCCTAAGGTACTTGCTGGCGTTAGGCCGGAAAAGGACAAACCCCCCCCAGCACCCCCAGGAACGGCCTCTTTCCGTGATTTCCACGCCTCCGCCTGCACTGCGACTGCACCTCATCTCCCATCTTCCCGCCCTCTTCCCCCCGAAATCTGCTGCCCGTCCTGTCTCCCTGTTGCCTTCCTACTGGCTACCACAGGTACAGGTCCCTGCCTTTCGCTACTGTACCTACTGCGGATAGGTACCTTATCCCATTGCCGGCCGCTACCCTGCCCAGCTATCCACCTCACCCTTTGGTGGTAAGGTAGGGAACGAAGCCCGAGACAATCCCGTCGTCCCTGGACTGCTACGAGTTTCGGGCGCGCCAGCCAGAGTCAGTCAGGTCTGGGAAGGGGACCAAAAATAAGGAAGAAGAGAAGAAGGGAGACTGCGAAAGAGGCTAAACCACGTCCAGGTAAGGAGAAAAGAGGCTTCCCTTCCATGCTCTGTCTGCCCTGCCCAGGCCAACCTACAAATGATTCAAGCCTCCCACTGACCATGTGATGATCCTAGGTTCTGTCCTGTCCTGGTCCTCGCCTCGCCTCGTGCTACCGCTCCGCCCTGCCCCACGCGTCTTGTTTCGATCTCTTCTTCCTGTTCCCCTACGGACGCCTTCCTACTCTCTAGCAAGGTGACGGCCGATCCGACTTCGACCTCGCGTTCGATTCATTACACCTTCATCCATTGTATTATTAGCGTCGACCACTCCTTTCGACGACGACGACGACGAAGAAGACGAAGACGACGACTACAAGATGGCTCCACGCATCTACAACGTTTCCGACTGGGCCCCGACTCAGGAGGCCATCTACGACGAGCCGTCCTCCAGTTCCGCCATCCAAGAAGACGAAGCCAGCGGACAGCAGCTTCAAACTACTAGACCCTCCTTTCAACAGCACCGCCTTCGCAGCATGAGCCTCTCTCTCCCATGGCGGCGCAAGTCCTTCATGCTCCACGCCGATACCGACCTGGCCAGCCATATGGAAGACCTTACTCTCGAGCGATCACGAAGCCACGGCGGCCCCAGCAACGAGCAGAACCCGGCCCAGGGTACCAACGCGACAGCACAAGGCAATGGAAGCATCAAAGGAATGATCCGTCGGGCATCAGTCTCGCTAAAGGGCATCGTCCATCACAAGCGACACTCCATCGGCGGTGCTCACCACGAGATCCCGAGTCAGCATCACGGCCACCGCCCGACCACTTCGCACTCCCACTTCCCCTGGCAACGCCTTCGTCAGGCTGCCAGCTTCCGTCACTCCAAGTCATCCCATGGATTCGACGCCAACAGCGAGGGTTCCTCTTCCGGCCAGTGTTTCCCATGTATGCCCCTTCCCGGCATCGGCGGAGAGCCTCCCGTCATCCCGTACCACACGGGTGCCGCGGCGAAGGCTGCTGCCGCGGCGCAGAACCAGATGTTGCAGAACAAGTGGCTTCGTGCCTCCCAGGACGATTTCACCGACCGTGAGAGTGGTATCGGCATTACCGTCACAAGCGCCGAATCAGAAATCGAGCTGGAGGCAGAGGACGCCAACATTAGCAGGACAGACTTCATTTCCCAGCTCCCAGTGGAGCTCGCCATCCAAGTCCTCGCCCATTTGGACGCCACGGCACTCAACACCGCAAGTAGAGTTTCCCGCTACTGGCAGGGAATGGTACAAAACCAGCACGTCTGGCGCGAGTCCTTCCTGCGAGAAAAGACGGGCACCTATGCGACGAGTCTTCCCGTTCAGCCGGGGACCGGCCAGGGTGTGCCCGCCATCACGCCCGGTGTCGATTGGAAGCAGATCTACAAGTCCAAGGAGGAGCTCGACTTGCGATGGAAAGAGGGCAAGGCCAGGCCAGTGTATCTCAATGGGCACTTGGATAGTATCTACTGCCTGCAGTTTGATGAGTAAGTTGTCGCCTTGGCACTGTCTCTTGCTGTTTACTGACCATAGAACAGATCGAAGATCATCACTGGCTCTCGTGACAAGACCATTCGCATTTGGGACATGCGGACGTTCGAATGCCGACTTGTCATCGGTCCTCCTGAAGTTGTCAACGACATCTCCTTGCTGATTGATGAAGATGGCTTGCCGATTCACTACGCAACCCTGCCTGACAACCCGCGCGCAAACCCGTCGACGCCTGCTCTAGTGTCCTTCCCGACTCACCACAAGGCATCCATCCTCTGCCTGCAGTACGATGAGCGCATCCTGGTGACGGGCTCCTCCGACTCGACTTGCATCGTGTACAACGTTCGCTCTGGGTACCGGCCGATTCGTCGTCTCCGCCACCACACTGCCGCCGTGCTTGACCTCGCATTCGACGACAAGCACATCATCACCTGCAGCAAGGACATCAGCATCTGCGTCTGGGACCGTGCTACAGGGCAGCTTCTTCGTCAACTTCGTGGGCACTCTGGCCCTGTCAACGCCGTTCAGATGCGTGGAAACACCATCGTCTCGTGCTCCGGCGACTTCCGTGTAAAGCTCTGGAACATTGACACCGGCAAGAACATCCGCGAATTCCAGGGCCACACCAAGGGTCTGGCGTGCTCTCAGTTTTCTGAGGACGGCCGCTACGTTGCGTCAGCCGGCAACGACAAGGTCATTCGCATCTGGGACGCCAACACGGGCGAGTGCCTCCGCGAGATGAAGGCCCACGACAACCTTGTGCGCAGCCTGCACATCGACTCTGTAAGCGGTCGTCTTGTCAGCGGCAGCTACGACACCGACATCAAGGTTTTCGATATGGAGACCGGTCGGCAACTGCTCGACTTCCCGCGTTGGCATGCTAGCTGGGTGCTGAGCGCGAAGAGCGACTACCGTCGGATTGTCAGCACCGGTCAGGACCCCAAGATCCTGATCATGGACTTCGGCGCCGATGTTCCGGGCATCGAGAATCTCGAGAGCGGCGGCGCTTGCATGATCGACGGCGGATACATCTAGACTTCTCTTTTCACGAAGCATACACTCGACAACGACACCTACGTAATACACTAATATTGAGAGCGGCACGGCTGGACCGCCCTCGTAACGAATTCGATTTCATCACGACTCGGGGACTTTTGGAGTTGTAGACACCATACACAAAAGAAGAAGGGGATCTGCTAGCGCGGCAGACTCTTGACCGGGGCGTACTGGGGAAGAAGGGTATTCTTCCATTTGCATTGGGAATGCGGGATTTCGGATTTTGTGAGGAATGTCTTCCTTGTTTCTTTTTCTCGGTTCTGTTCCTCTTGGACTGGACATGCATGGCATCCCAGGCTTTGTTGCATAGACGGCTACTGGATAGAAGCATTATAGATTCTGTTTCGCCATCACCAAGCGAGGTCCAAAGCTTTACCGTGAATGCCTTGCCTCGCCAAACGCAGAGAGCATCTATCTGGGTCACCTATGGTCATGCTAATGCTTGATGTGGAGCAGCTGAAGAAGTGTTGAGAACGACCAGGCGGGGATGTCCTCGCACATCAGAACACCAGACAACTTATCCGGAGCGTTGATCTGTAGGAGATGGTAGCCAGTCCGTTGCACACCGATTTTCTTCATCATTATTTCTTTTCCCTAATTCGTTTAATACCGAATAAACTTGGGTTCGCACAAAGCTGTGCGTCTGTATTGGCCTGGCACGCGCTAGCTACCTACCCTGAAGTTTCAGGGTCGAAAGGTGAGATGGGACGAAATCGTTTCGTTTCGAACCGGCCGGTGCTTTTGCTTTTGCGTTGCTGCATGGCATTCGTTTCGAGCAATGTGTTTACCTTTCGTCTCGGCTTTCGATCGTGTGCCAGTCAAACGAACGAGCGAGTCTGTGCGTGTGGGGAGAGACGATAACTGGCGCAGGGCAAGATGGAGAGGGTCTAGGTAGGTTTTGGCAGGTTTTACGAACTGCTGGGGATGTGTCTTTTTTCCGGGGACCTTTTGAGCACGTTTGATGTTCTTTGCTGGCCTTCTCGGATGGCGGTTTGTGGAGGGCGGGGGTATAGGTTGACGGGGGAGGTGTGAGGATGTGGAAACCGGACTTTGGGATGGGGGAGGGGATTGGGATGCGGCTTTGGAAAGTGCATGTTGCTGTTGCAGACTGGCTTTTCTTGATGGTGGTGGACTTGCGAGATTGGCTTTGGTGTTGTTCGTCTTGCGACATTGGTTCGTTCATGCCATCTTGCATCCGGACCGCGCTGCGTATCTCGCATACGCGTCCACGAGGGTGCGGAAGAGAGCCAATGTTGTTTGGGGTTTCTCTCGTCGCGGACTCGGTGCCGAGGGAGACTGGTCCCGTCGTCTGAGCTGTTACGGCGCGCAACACCGGGCCGACGATGAGGCGACGGGATGGAATATGGTTTCGTTTTCTGTTTTTCGGCCGGAGGTCTGGACAAGCAAGGTAGCTTCCGATCTTGACGCCGGGATGCAGGTTGCAGATGTTTCCATACCGCTTGAGAGCCGTTGCAGCTTGCTGTATCGAAGCATCGTCAGTCACTTTGTTTACAAGACGATCTCGTCTGAGAGAATCTTTGAAGCGGGCATATTCGCCATGTGGGCGTGCATTTCGTGAAGTGTATTTTGCTGAAGGGTGTCTTTGCCAAGCCACGGTCTGATAATGCTCTGCCGATCTCGTCGTCCAGAGTTGGATGCGTCCCAATGCGAATCGGATACTTGGTCGACAGATGCCACTTGCTTCTGGAGCTACGACACGAGACTCATCTCAACTTCAACTTCAAGCGTTTCTCAGAATGGATGCTGGTGGCAGTGTGCATTCCGCGCTGTCGATGCTTGCAGACGGAAAGCATACCAGGAAAACTTTGCAAAAGTCTACAGAATCCCATGTTGAGAATAGCATCTACATGAAGTCTATGTTGTTCATGTTAACGTGGTAGTATCTTTGATATGTCATGCGGCTTATAGATCATCGTATGGATCTCCGAATCGACGAGAAAGAATGTAACGAATAGAGACATATTAGCAACGGCAAAGACGAGGGCAAAGAAGATATCATCGAGAGGGGCAGATGATGAACGAAAGGTAGTTGTGACGGCATGGGAAAGGCATACTCTCCTGATCTAATCGTGCCTTTTCGTGAAATCTGTTCGATCGTCCTATGCCAGGTCGGTGTCCGAGGACCGGGAAACCCGCGATCCAAGTCATGATCAGCTCGACCAACCTGACACAACTTGCTTAGCGCAACGATTCGATGATCATGCCGAAGATCCATGGAACAGTCCGGAACTTGGCTCGTAAGACTTGCCACAGACAGTCTTCTCCATCGTCATGGCCAGCAAGGTCCCGATCCACCGCTCGTCCGACCTTCTAACCCCATCGTGAACACAATCAACTTTTGAGATCTTAGACCTATCTTTAGGACCGCTCCGTCGTGTTTAATCAAGTTGAGAATTTCAGGAACCAAGAAATTCCGTCCAACATCTCGAAAGTAGTTCACAAGATGGGGCCAGCTGAGCTGAGTATGCCCAGTTCTCGAGTCATTTTTCCTCCACAAAACCCACCGTCACCAAGACCACGAACCAAGCACGTGGAAGCTGAACAGCTCAGCTCCAGTTTCATCTGGATTGTACATAGATTGTCTGGGGCGATTTCAACCCGGACACTGCCTTCCGAAGAGATGCCAAGCTGAACGACCCCAATACTACACCAGATGAAGGTATCACAGAAGCGACCTTCCTTTCCTGTCGTCCTCCCCGCACAGCCTCAAAAATAAGATACAACCCCTGAGCTGCTGGGCTGGGCCCGCTGTCGCTGTCACGAACCGCACCCAGCGAACAGGTTCGGCTCGAGTAAAGTTTGGATCACACATTAAAATTGCTGCTCGCGCGACAGAGAGCCGCCGTGATGGTGCCGGATGCAACGCCGTTCGGTCGGGCCGGCTGTGATGCAGAGCAGTCCAAGAAAGTGAAACTCTACGTCGACCTGATTTGATGTTTTTCTCACGATGACTTCTTCGGACGCGCCTCGGTCTCACGACGGTGTGGCTTATTGCTCTCCTTCCCGCGGCGTTCTAGCCCGACGCAGCGCCTGGGGTTTTGGGGCCAGAAACGCCGTAGAGAAGCCGGCCCGAGTTCGGAGGGGACCCTAAAGAGGAACTTTGTCGGAGTATGTAGTAGTGCAATCAGGGTTGGTGGGAATTCTCTTTAATTGTCCCATGGGGATGATCTGCGCTACCGCTCGCACCGTTGCAGACGATCTGCGAGGTAAAATTGAGGAGAAGGCGGGAAGGGCACACATAGGATGCCACGAGGACTGGTCTGGAGCGAGACATGCAGCAGTGGCACTGGGTATGCGCAGAATGAGGAGAGGATGGTTTCCCCAGGTCTCACGACTCCACGATCTTCTTCGCGCCTCCTAGCCACCATCCACACGCTATGCACAACACCAGGATCGCCGCACCACGAGCTCAAGGTCGTCCAGGGCCATGTGGACAGGGAACGGGGCGGCTGCGCACCTGACTCTGGCGAAAACGAACGCAGGCAGGCTCTGAACGAGTACGCAGAGAGAAAGAAACCTGAAAGAGGCAGGTTTGTAGATCGGCAACCTGGGCTCTTCCATGGAGGCACTTCCCTATTCTCCGTGGCGAGAGCCGATTCCAGGTCGTGGAGCGCGTTTCCTTGGGCCAAAATGGTCGTTCTTTTGGCTTCGCGCATGAACGTTAATCTCCGTCAGAATAAAAATGGTGACCGGGATGGTTTGGCGGCTAGACGGCGGCGGCGGCGGCACATGGTGGCTGCCCCAGGGCTTTTGCCTTAGTGACATGCAGCTAAGAGTCTAATAGGGGGGTGTGCGCGCGGACGAGGAAATAGTCGTTATTACCTCCCCCCAAGAGGAGGAAGTGTGATCGCAAAGGCTGGGCGTAAGCAGCTTGGCTGGCCTGGTTGTCTCTAGGAATAGGATCGTTGATGCACAGATAGAGTGCACGGGGGCGTATTGCCGGGTGGCGGAAAGGGGGGAAAAGAAAAAAAAGAACGGACAACCGAGTCGTAGGTATCTCGACTCAGCAACTGTTGGGGATGGTACTTTGTCATGGAACAGTCCAGTAGAAGGCCGTTTGGCGATGGGCGACGAGGTGAGGCAGGGATGAGATCAGTTGGACATAATTCAATCTGAGGACGGGACGTTTCGAAACGGCTGCACGGCGAAGACGGGACGTTGTGAAGCTGTGTTTGTTTGGGACGGTGTCGATTTCTGTTGTGCGATATGTCTCTGCAAAGTGTAATGAGAGGGAACTGAATCTGCACGCATTTACTTTGGTATTGGTGTACAGCGGTAGTGAAGTGTACAGTTAGTCATCTTCAGATCTTACAGCATGAAGCCCAAGGCCCTGCCAAGTAACATGTCTGTCTGCCGTACAGATGGATGCCGCGAACGAAGGAAGGATGCATGCGCTGTCAAAGTTTCAGGGTTTCAACCTGGAAAGGGGAGCTGTCATTCATGTAGGACGCAGGCCTCACTCAGACCAGCAGGCCTCTGCTCAGCTTTAGCCTTCTGCAGGAGCAGCTGATGTCAGTCAGCCAGCGATTCCTGTCCGTCGTCGATGGCCTCGTCTTCGAACTGGCATACATACCGCAGTACAGTTAAGGGTTGCACCAATGTACATGCAAGTTCTCCCGGGCCTGCCCCGGTGGTTGACAGCGGACATGACTCTTCTGCAAGGGGCAGCGCAACCGAATGACATCGTCAGATGGATCCCGGGGTTGTCGGAGGCGGACCCATCGCGTGTGGTTGATTGAGGGGGAATATCCCGTCCGAAGAGCCGTGGACCGTGACAGTGACAATCAATAAATCGATCAACATTTCATCCCTAAGGCGCGCGGATGGGGGCTGGATCTTTCGATTCGACAGCCGACTCTTTCTCCACAGGGACGCTCTCAACACCCCTGACGCTCTCAACGTGATGCCGGAGCAGTTGCTCTTTCTGAATGGCTCTGCCCAAAGCAATCTGGAAATTTGGAAGGCTGTCTTGCTGCTTCAAGACCATGTGACAGCGCTTGGCTCTGGAGAAGGGCCGACCGAGGTTTGGGGCGAAGGGGGTTGTATTGCAGTAGCCTCAATATTCTGTCTGGTTCATTGAGCGACCCAAGACGATGTGCCGGAGAAGACGCTGCGCGGGTGACTTGGTGGCCGGCCATCACGAGCCCATGGCGGAGGTTGCAGTGCGCATCATCAATCATCAGGGTGGAAAGTTGAGTCGCTTGGAAGGGGGGCCCGATGGTAGCCCAAGCTTACATAGTACATACAAATGTCATGTATCCAATGTATTTGTCTGTCAACTGTCAACAGGTCATGGACGATGCCCATGCTGCTCCATGCGTGATGTGGCTTCGGTTGACAGGTCTGGTCGTACGGCCGTCCGCTCAAGCCCAGCCGCGATGAATTATTCTCATTGTCAAAGAACGGCGCCTCGAGAATCGATTTCCAGAATGAGGATTATTCCCAGTTGATTCTAGGTTGCACAATCCCGAAAGCCAAAAAACAACCTTGCTTGCCCGGTAGCCAGTAGAGAACCTGACCGGCCACGCAAGCGGCTTCAAGAGCGACATTTAAGGGACACAACGGGGAAGACTCGCAAGCGCCTCCATCTCCCTCGGGAACGCATCTCATCCAACCATCGCATCCTCACGACGAGTGCCGCTGCGGGATCGGGTCGCAACGCGCCCAGCTCTGTGACGCCAGGCCAGCCGTCGCCAACGGTACTTTCAACTCTGCCCAGTCACCAGTCACCAACAGTCAGTCCAGTCCAGTGGTCTCTCTGCTGGCCATCTGCTGGTGGATGGACAGACAAGCTTGAAACGGCGCTATGCCCGATCCTGGATGCCCCCAGTTGGCAGGCAGAGAATGATGGAAAAAGAATCCCTGCCGCTGCTCATCCGTGGAGGGGCGGCTGTGGGGAGACGCACAAGACAAGGGGGCGACGCAACGGCGCAGAGGCGAGAAAAAAAAGGGAGAACAATTGCATTACATGCTTCTTTACCCTCTTCTTTGCCTCTGTATTCCCCGTTGTGCACGAAACAAGAGAACAAAGCCTACAGACCGCAGAAGCAACAAGGCCAAGGCCCTCGTCCATTGACGTTTTGTCTCTCGACTGTTTGCCTTGATTTGCTCTGCTTTGCGCTGTGTGTTCCCCTGCTTCCTCCATGTTCCCTTGATCGTTGCAAGACCTGCCCGACTCGGACTGAGTACGCAAGACTCCTGTGCTCAGTTCCAGGTTCCAGCCACAGCAAAGCTCATGGATGAGTCGTCGACTCTGGAGGGCACGAGGGGAGAGAGGACGGGCGGGCTGATCCTCCGCGAAAGGCCTACCAGGACGGTCCAGGTTCACCTTTTTTTTTTCTCTCTCCTTTTGCTCGGGCAGGGAACATCAATCATCAGGGCCAAGGACGACAGATCTCAAGGCAGATCATTATGCGGGAAACGGAGCTGCTGCAGGGATCATCATGACTGTCGGCCGGCCGTTCCCTTGGGTAAACCAAACCTTGGGCGTTTACAGATACTTCGACGAATACAACACCGCCCGCGTGTGCCACGGTCCCTTCTCATCAATCTAATCAACCTCTCACCACCAGAACACCACCACCAGTGGGTATTTTTCCAGAAGCAGGGGGCGTGGGAAAACAGCCAGCCTTGGGTAGCGAACCAACGCCGTCCGCACTAGGGGCGGCTGTCGCATCGCATTGACTGACCCCTGACCAGCAGACAGGGCCTCCCCCCTTCATCGTCGCCGCTTTCGTCCGAACTACTTGCGTGTGCTTGCTTGCTTGCTTCCACTCTTTCTCTCTCTCTCTCTTTCCACTGTCACTGTCACCCTGTCTGTGTCTCTGTCTGTCTGTTCGGTCTCCCGCCCTTCCACTTGCCAACCAGCACACAGCAAGCACCACAGCAGAAGCGCAGCACAGCAAAGCAACGTCTGTCCATCACACCCTCCTCCCTCCCCCCCTCCAATCGCGGGCCTTGCTTAGCTCTGTTTGAAGCTATATCCCCTCCCATCCAATAGCGCCCCTCTCCGGATCCTTGTTTCATCGCATTTTTTATCCTCTTGGCCCCGGGATTGCCTATCCATCGCGGCAAGTCGGCTGGACAGCAGCACACACACTCATTCACACGACGCAACGCGGGGCGTGTTAGTAAAGAAAAGCTACCGCTGTAAGGTTAGCTAGGTTTGGTCGAGAGAGCTCGGGCGGGCCACGGACGTCCAATATTCCCTCCCATCCCACTCGCTCACCCCTTCAAGCTCCTGGACACCTTACTGTACATCCCCCCTCTCACAGGGTAGGGTTTGCGCAAAAGAAGGGCCGCCGAGATCCAGTCGTCGAGAACAATAACGGCTGTACCTAAGGTTGTGGACCGGGATCCGGGGCCCTGCTCGCCTCAAACTGAAGAGAGGTCCGACAGGTGCAGAGTGCCCAGTGCCGCCACCATGGCGATAAACCGCATGGCGAGGCAGGGGACTGCCCAAAGGGTAGGTCGATATAAGACGGTGATAGTCGCCGTCAACCTCTTCTTGGCTCGTGGTTACTCCCTCCCCCGTCCCTTTCTCCCGTGTCTCGAACCGCACACCCTCCTCGTCCTCCATCGACGTTCTTTCGTTTCGTTCTTTCTGTTTATCGAAATCCTCAGAGGGGATTCGATCCAGTCATTCTTTAGCACCAATACAACTGGAGCCTTGATCGGCCGTCATCCGCTGTCGTCACTCTCAAACTCCTGGTGAGTAGTTGCTGTGTGCGCCGTCTTGGCCCCCCGGGTCTCGTGGCTTGAATTTGATTCTTTTCCTTCCCACCCTCTCTCCGCCGGCCTATTGTCTCGGCTCTTCATGTTCCTTCTGGTGGAATGGGGTATTCTTCAGACACCAGTACCGTGACGTACGACTTGTCATCTGAGTCGGGTCTGCGTCGAGGTCCAGCTCAAAGAGGTCGGCTTAGACAACCACCCTGGTTGTTTAGTCTCGACGGGACAATGGAACATGATCCAGGCTTGTGACGCGCAGCAGCCTTTCAGTCACTGACAGCTGGGCTGTTCGTGGAGCGGGCCGGTGATGGTTGACTGGCAGTTAGTCACTGTCACTCACTTGCTCGAAATACTTAAGGTGGATGGAGGTTTGTTGATCATGGAACGAGTCGTCGAGGGTAACCAGCATCTCGCCCTATTCAACGACAACCCACGTCCACAAAGCAATAGAAGCAAAGAAAAGAAAACAAATATCTTTTCCTCCTTCCTCTGGTGGATCTCTCGAAGTCTCGAGTTTTCATCACACTTCTGGAAGCTGCGCTGTCGTTCTGCTTGCAAACACCAACATTCACCACCACCACATCTTACTCTGGAGACTTGAGAAGCTAACCACGATAAACTCAACGCGCAGTCTTCGCCTTCTTTCCAATCAATCAAAAACAAGAGGACATCGTCGATCAGCTGGTTCTACATCATGATGGGCCTCTCAACAGTTCTCACGACCACCCTTCTGGCCTTGCGCCTCTTCTCCCTCGACGCCCTCGCGGCTCCCACGCCCGACCCCGTCGCCGCTCCCCAGGCTTCTAACTCGCCCGTTGCTGCCGCTGAGGGGTACTGGGTCGCCTCGATCGAGAGAAGCGGTGTCTCTGCCTTTGGCGATCCCAACTACAAGATCTTCCGTAATGTAAAGGACTATGGCGCGAAGGGTGATGGCGCTACCGATGACACCGTCGCCATCCAGGCCGCCATGGACGAGGTATGTGATATTCGATCTCTGGGTTTGAATATCTGGGCTGACTGAAGCAGGGCAACCGTTGCGGTTTCGGATGCGACTCCTCGACTACCACTCCCGCCTTGGTCTACTTCCCTGCTGGCACCTACGTCGTCAGCAAGCCGATCGCCATGAAGTACTACACCCATATGGTTGGAGATGCCACCAACCTTCCCACCATCAAGGCCGCTGCCAGCTTCACTGGTATGGCTGTTATTGACGCCAACCCGTACGACAACCAGGGCAACAACCAGCACACTAACCAGGTATGTCAAGCATAAGCAGAAGACTTCTGCGTATGAGCTAACATAACGCCATAGAACAACTTCTGGAAGCTCGTCAAGAACTTCAACGTCGACCTCACTGCCATGCCCGTCACCTCTGGCGCCGGTATTCACTGGCAGGTTGCTCAGGCTACTTCTCTGCAGAACATTGTCTTCAACATGCGCACCGATGGCGGAGACAGCAATGTCCAGCAGGGTATCTTCATCGACAACGGCTCCGGTGGCTTCATGACCAACTTGACTTTCAACGGCGGCAAGTACGGCATGTTTGTTGGTTCTCAGCAGTTCACCACCCGGGCTCTGACCTTCAACAACTGCAAGACTGCCGTCTACATGAACTGGAACTGGCTCTGGACCCTCCAGGACCTCACCATCAACAACTGCGGCGTTGGTGTTGACATGTCCAACGGCGGTGCCTCTGCTCAGACTGTTGGCTCCGTTCTTCTCCTCGACAGTGTCATCAGCAACACCCCTGTCGGTGTCCTGACTGCCTACAACCCCGCCTCCACCTCCACCAACGGCAGCTTGATTCTCGACAACGTCGACATGACCACCAACGTCCCTGCCGCTGTCCAGATCGTCGACACCAAGGCTAACGTCCTCGCCGGCAACCAGAAGATCGCCTCCTTCATCCAGGGTCGTACCTACACCGGTGCCACCGGCAACGGCAAGGCTGTCCAGAGCGCTCAGGACGCCATCACCAAGCCTGCCGTTCTCCTCGGCTCCAACGGCAAGGTTGTCACCCGCAGCAAGCCCCAGTACGAGACCGCCGCCGTCAGCCAGTTCCTCAGCGCCAAGGCCAACGGCTGCAAGGGAGACGGCAAGACCGACGACACGGCTGCCATCCAGGCTCTGTTCAACAAGGCCGGCCCCAACGACATTGTCTACTTTGACCACGGTGCCTACATCATCTCCAACACCATCGAGGTGCCCAAGGACATCAAGATCACCGGCGAGGTCTGGCCTCTCCTGATGGCCAACGGCGAGGCGTTCAAGGACCAGGCCAACCCCAAGGTCATGCTCAGAGTCGGAAAGCCCGGCGACGTCGGCACCTTCGAGATGAGCGACATTATCGTCCAGACCCAGGGTCCCCAGGCTGGTGCCATCCTCATGGAGTACAACATCGCCGGCTCCAGCCCTGGTGCCGCCGGTCTCTGGGACGTCCACTTCCGCATCGGCGGCAGCCAGGGCACCCAGCTCCAGTCCGACAAGTGCGCCAAGAACCCCAACGTCACCCACGCCGCCAACCCCGAGTGCATCGGCGCCTACATGCTCACCCACATCACCGCCGAGTCCTCCGGCTACTTTGAGAACGTCTGGTGGTGGGTTGCCGACCACGAGCTCGACCTCGCCAACAAGGGTCAGCAGATCGACATCTACAACGGCCGCGGCGTCCTCACCGAGTCCACCAAGGGAACCTGGTTCTGGGGAACCGCCTCCGAGCACTCCGTCCTGTACAACTACCAGTTCAACAACGCCTCCAACGTCTACATGGCGCACATCCAGACCGAGACGGCGTACATGCAGGGCAACCCCGACGCCAAGACGCCCTTCACCGTCAACAACGCCATCCTCGACCCCAACTTTGAGACCTTCTGCACCGGCCAGAGCGACAAGTGCGCGCGCACCTGGGGCGTCCGCGCCATCAACTCCAAGGACATCCTCATCTACGGCGCCGGCCTGTACAGCTTCTTCAACAACTACGACCAGGTCTGCGTTGGCCAGAACAACTGCCAGGACCACATGGTCTCGCTCGAGAACAGCGACGTCAAGTTCTTCGGCCTCAGCACCAAGGCCTCGGTGAACATGGTCACCGTCAACGGCAAGGGCGCCGCCCTCGACAGCGACAACCGTAACAACTTCTGTGCCACCGTCGCTCTCTTCCAGGCCCCGCTCTAGGCGAGCGATGAGACCACCGCATGGGACAACCTCAAGACGAAGCGTGGGTTCCGCATGGATACCCGCCACGCGATCGAGCCTGAGGAGACGTGCCCTGGCGGGAAGAGGTCCGATATGGCTTACGACTTTCACTTCATCTAGCACTCGGC
Organism: Colletotrichum tropicale; assembly: GCA_027406125.1. Lineage (NCBI taxonomy): Eukaryota > Fungi > Ascomycota > Sordariomycetes > Glomerellales > Glomerellaceae > Colletotrichum > Colletotrichum tropicale. Next base: position 237,949 of record JANVYH010000004.1, read on the forward strand.
CCTAGCGGTTGAGAGCTAACCCCCCCTTTTTTGTGTGGATTATTGGGCCAGGCGGCATACTTGCATCAGGGTTTTGGGAGTTTGAGGATTTTTTTAGAAAACACAGGGTCGGTTGAGATACACTTCTTGTTTCTGCCCAAGGGGCATTGATACCACAAACGAATCAATTGTTTTTGATCATATCTTTGAAGCGCATGGTGTGACGTTGCTTGTGTAGGCAGCTTCGGCTCCGAGTATGGTCTCCGCTACCATCCAAGTAAGTCCCTTGTGCATCTGAATGCGTGACTGCCTTGGCATCTAAAGTAGCGTCTTCGAGCCATCCCGACATTACATTGGATTTGTCAATTTTGCATCCTTTCTAGTTTGCTACACTTTGGATGAACCGGACGGCCGTTGGCAGGGATGGCCAGGACGGCACATCATATCCCGGTTCCCCGCGCCTTGATAGTCACGGATTGATCTAGAAAAGCAGAAACGGCCAGCCCTTCTACGAAACAACGGTCGCCAGCAACATGTTTAAATGGCGCGGCCCGGCCGGATGACCCGGGAGGGCGACTGCACAGGACAGAATGAACGTGAACATGGATAAGGAGGGGTATTGTTTATATTATTGAGTATCTATTACTCGATCCAACCATGCAGCGGGTATCAGATTCCGGGCAAGCCAACGACCTGGCGTATCGCAGGAACAAAACGAGGAAGGATGTAGACGCCATACAGAGCCGAAAGGGCGGTTGCAAGGCCAGTAACCTGTGGCATGTCAGCGAGTTGAGGAGGTCAACAAAGTCAGAGTGGCAACATACCTTTTCAAACCAGGTGTGGAAGTAGATGGCAGTCATTAGCAACATCCAAGAGCTGAGACCAATCACGCCAACGGCAAACTTGCCCCCGAGCCCGAGAGCATCACCAGGAACGGGCTCTCCCTGCAGACCCTGAGCCTCGACGGTGGCTGTCTTTGTCGCGCCATCAGTCATGACGACGCTGCGCTCCTCTCGCCTCGCACCCTTCCATCGGAGGACAACCCAGCCGACCTCGGAAAGCAGAAAGCCGCAGCCGAGGACCAGCAGAAATACGTGTCCACTAATATCGTGTCCACCGCGCCATTTTCCACCAGCAGCCTTGCACGCCACAGCCGTGAAGACTTCCTTAGCGTCTCCTTCGCCAAGCTCGACCTTTTCCTCAATGATCTCGCACTTTCCTCCAGTCCACCGGAAGCCTCGGTCAATGATGGCAGGTCCGAAGAACCATTGCGTCACGAAGAACCACCACGTTGTCACGAGCACCCAGCGGAGGGTGGCCTGGATCCGACGGGTCGAGTGGACGGTCGCGGGGTGGGTGAAGATGAAGGCGAAGAAGGCGGCGGTGATCCAGAACCAGCCTCTCTTTACGAAGAGGACATTGAAGAGGTTCGACTTGCGCGCGAAGTAGGAAGGCGCGGTGTCTTGGATGTGGGCTTGGGAGGCATGGTCGTACTGCGAGGACCGGACGTCGGGGGAGAGCAGCGAGAAGAGAGTACCGAAAAACAGGATGACGGGAAACGCGGCGATGACGAGGGTCTCGAGGGGCGTGGGCAGGAAGGGGTTGTTTCGCTTCGTCTTGGTCGGTTGCTCTGGCGCCATCGTGGTTGCTCCGTTGAGTTCGTCCAGGGCGCGTCGGGTTTTGCTCCGCAGGTTTGCAGTGGGTGGTGTTTCCATGTTGACTCTTTTGACGTCTAAAGGATCAGCTACAGCATTAAGGGCAGAATGGCTGGTTTGAGAGCTGTTTGGCAGGAGTGGTGGCTCTTAAGGTGGTGGAATGAAGAGGCCAGGATTTGGCGCGAGAATTCAGCAACACCAGAAGTATGACGTTGCTGATCGGAGGAGGGTACGTACCTGACGAGCGCACTCTGGGCCTGGCTGTGTGGCTGTTGACAGTGGGGCAGTGACAGGTCGGGTGGCTAATCATCGGACAGTCGGCCAGCTGCGAGCACCGACAGGCCAATGAGAAAGCCAGACGCCAAGTCACCGAGGCTCACCTACAACAGTTCGGAGGACACATCGCAGCAGAACCTCGGCGATGCTGAGAGAACGTGCAGTATTCCGGGCATTATTCATGTAGATTGAACCAATGACCAATTCCATAACTAGGCTCATTTGACCTAATTACTCACTTACTTGTCTTATGTGGCGTTAGCTGCCTGTACTACTCGGGTAGGTATGGACGGCTCGGTGTGTCGGTCAATGCCGGTAAAGATCTCGGTGTAGGAGGGGAAGGTGGGGCATTGACCATAGCTCCCGCCCCGGCGCGTCCCGTCATCCTCTCCAACACGAAGTGACCTCATCCTCCTGGTTTCCATCGCACAGCTCGCGACCTCTAGTGACAATCCATTGCCATTGCGCCTTTTTCTGCCATCACAATGGCTCCCATTAAAGCCCCGGCAAATCTACCCGAGCTTGTCAAAACTGCTTTCAACAAAGCTCGTGCCAATGGCGACCTCAACTATTACGCGACGCAAGTCGCCGTCCTGACTGCGAACTCGATCCCTGTAAGTTTGTCCCAGATGGCTATCACCTTGTCGAGGGCTGCCCCTGACACCGACATGCAGTTCCAGCTTCGTTTTTCTCCAGCACTGGCAAATAAGCCAACCGCTCCGAAGTCCCAAACCGACCAACCACGCAAACCATTCGATCCCTTCGAGAACCCCGAGAACGGTCCGCTGTTCATCGCCGACATCCCCTCTTCGGGACACAACCTCGTTCTGAATAAGTTCGCCATTGTACCTGAGCACTTTATTCTCGCGACAAAGGATTACAAACTGCAGACTCACCTGCTGGAGCCGAACGACTTGGCAGCGACCTACGCTTGCATCGAAGCATACCGTCAGCACGGTGACAACGAGTTGTACGCATTTTTCAACGGTGGGCAGCACTCGGGCGCAAGCCAGCCACATAGACATATTCAGCTGCTTCCCGTCGCTCAAATGAAGGATGGCCTGCCAGAGGGTTCCAAGTGGGATGTTTTGGCGAAGCAGCTGGCCCAACCGCAGCTCATGGGCATCCCATTTACGACATTCGGCGAGAAAATCCATGGGGGCATGACTCCTAATGAGCTCCATGCTGTCTACGTGTCGCTTTTCCGGTCAGCTGTAGACGCAGTCGAGGCTCATGTCGGAAAATTAGACGACTCAGGCAACGGGGAAGCTCGGATCAGCTACAACCTTGCAATGACAAGCAACTCTTTGGTGGTCTTGCCGCGATTGGCCGAGGGCCACACCATCGAGGAAAATGGCAGGTCCGTCGGCAAGCTCAGCCTCAATGGCACTGTGTTGGCAGGGACTGCTCTGGTCAAGAGCGAAGCCGAATGGAGTGCTCTCAAAGCCAACAGCGACAGCAACCAATTGGTCGATATTCTGGCCAAGATCGGCATCCCAAAGAATCCTGGGCACAGTAAGAAGCTGTGATTGCTGGAAATTTGGACGAGTCCTTATCATGCAGTCAACCCAAAATACATGCAACAACAAACAAACATTTTGCCTAGCGGCAGGTTTCTAACTAAAGAACACAAACATGAAAACCCAGCCAGTACTCCACCATGAACGACAGCTCACATCTCGAATTTGCAATGCTGCAAACCATTCCAATATTCACCTCGGAACCCAATCTTATCAAGCACACTCATCGGGGCCCCATCGCGCCGTCCCGAGAGGCACTACATGGTTCCACTTCCGCCGATGCGTCTTCCTGCAGAGCACATGACGAGTTCATCCCACTTCTTACGGCAAGTGGCGTTGCCAAACAGGTACGATCCATCATGCGAGTAAATGTACTCGGCCACCTGCTTCCATGGAATCTTGGTTGAAGCTGGATCGTTGCCCTTGGAGAACTTGCGGACAGCCCTTTTGAGGAGATGGATCTGCAAAACAAGGGTCAGACAATGCTTTCGTATCGCGAACGGTGGTACTGACATCATGACTAGTCCACTCGGGCTTTCGAACTCTCTCCTCCTTGCTCTTGGTAAGGGTGCGATAACGGCCACGGAGGGTTGACTCCGCCTCGCTGAAGTTGCCCTTGACGCGAATCTCGCGGTATGTCAGTCCCTCTGCCTTGGCCTTGAGAAGATACTCGTCCTTGGCGGAGCGTTCCACGGATTCTGCGAAAGAGAATGGCACCGGGCAGGGCTTCGATTGCTTTGGTCTAAGCTCTGCCTTGGGAGCTGATGGGGCCGACTTGCGGGCTGGAGAGCTGGCGCGGCGAGAACGTGGCTTCTCGGGAAGCTCCTTGCGAGGCTTCGAAGGCAGTATGCGAGGAACATGGGGTTCAGACTTCAGGATCATGCTATGACTCCCAGCAGCAGAGACTCCCACGGCGTGACGATCGTCCATGTGGCACCGCCCAGGCTCTGCAATCTGCTCGGGAGGTGCCTGGAAGAAGTGAATCGGCGTTGGCTCAGAGAAGGGTTGAGGTGAAGGAGGGGCTGCCTTGATGTTGGAAAGATCTTCAGCCATCATAGACGACGACGTGAAGGGAGAGTTGACGTAATCGAACTGCTGGGGAGGGCTGTTGATGATGGCCGAGCCGTCTGCTGAGCTGAAGGAACCGGAGTCAAGGAGGTTGGGTGCACCGTTGGAGGAGAAGCTGCCAAAGCTGGCGCCCGACTCGGATGCTGAGAAGACAGGAGAGGAGATGGGCATGTTTTGACTCAAACCACCAGAGGCTGACATGGAGATATCATCGACGGACGAAACACCAAACTGGAACTGCATCGGCGCAAACATGGACTGCATGTCGTTCGCGTAAGGCATGCCCTCGGGTTGCCATGACTGATTGTGATCCATGACTGGTCGCTTATTGCTGAAAGGGGCATCAAACTGTTGCATCCTCTGAAAGAGCATGAAAGCATCAGGATCGGAATACGGGCTGCCCGCGGTGCCAGCGAGGTATCTGTTCCGGAGCTGTTGAGCCTGAGGCCGAATGTTAGGTCAGCAAGGAGGCCTTGATCACATCTCAGATGGTTTGATTGAAGGGAACAGAAGGCTGGGGGAAACGAGCGAACGCACCTCGAAACTGTCTTGGATACCGTCTGGCATAGTGTCCAGAGGCCAGTCTTCGTTGGACATGATGCCTACGTGGTGTGGTATTCTGTGAGCGCCGAAAGGATGCTTGCCGTGACGTGCAATCAATTTTCTCATGCGTCGCTGGTTGAAGCGTTGTTGGGCTCTGGCTGTCATGCTCTGCTCGAAGGCAAAGTAGTCCGAGCCATGAAAGCCCAACCGGGGAGGAGCGCTCATAAACATTCTCGACGAGAAAGAAAGCGACGCCTCGGAACCGACAAGATGGAAAGATGGCTGCGCAGTCTTCACCGCTTCTTCCGCGATGTTCTACCGGTGTTCTGCGCTGTCTCAACTCGTACGCGCGATGTCGTCGTCCGGCGGTGCGTTGAAGAAAGGGAAGATGTGGGGGAGGTTTCGGCGGTCAATGGAGAAGTCTGCAAGATGAGGCGTGGGCTCCCGATGGCCGTTCCACTGGCTGCAAGGCTGGTGGTGTTCTTCTCAGCGATGGAATGGCGGTATGAGACGGTCCACGGATACCAGCGGACGGGTGGCAAGGCGAACCGGTTCTTCAGTCTGTTGGTCTGTGGCTGGGACGGATAGCCAATGAGCTGGGAAGAATCTGCTTCCTTGGTGAAGACTCAGAAAAAGGCTCGAGCTCTGGAAGAATGCTTCAGGGAGAGAGCAAGTCCAGGAGATGTTTGATCTCAGGAGAGGGCAGGCTCAAGAGATGGACGAATACGAGACAATAAACATTAAAAGTCACGAAGACCAGAATATTTCCTAACAATGACGAGGGGTTATTGATATGATGACGCTGAGGAAACAAAATCAGATCGACGGTTACTCGACCAAGACATGACGGGCCTGGCGGGAATTGAAGGCTTTTCAACTACGGATCCGAGGCCAAGCCGCCCCCCCTTCCCGTGAGCAGAAAGGAGTTCAATTAAGGTATCGCGGGAGGATGAAACTACCTCTCAGCTTCTGATCTTGCCCCCTTCCCCCTTCCCCTACCGAATCCCACCCATCTCCGCACCAATATATGCAAATGTTGACCTTTTGAGAAAGGTCTGCGTAGCCCACGCGGCTACGATCCGGCGGCTTTCGTGGGCCTCCGTGGCGATATCAGTTTTGGGACGAGCTCGCTTTCCGGTTGTCTTTTGTCGAAACTCACATTTTGAGCCTCCTGGTCCTGCTGGTGGTGGTGGAGGGCGCTTGTGTAGGGCAAGGGTATGACCCGCGTCTGCGATGAAGGCCGGGAGCGGGATCTTGGATACACGACTGAGGCTAGATCGCACATCATCCTGCCGTTGGGGGGTCCGCCGAGGGTTTCCCAGTCTGGGGATAGTCTGGCCGGATGAGTGCGGCAGTCGACACGGCCTGGGAGAGGGATCGTCCCAGCCGGGATTGCTGCTGGAGGCTCGCCTGTCCCGCTGGCGATGGCAGAGCAAGGGTCGCGAGAAACCGTTTACTGTCTTCTGGGGACGGGGGGTTTCCCATTGGCCAGACGTCGGATGTTGGGTGTTTGAACTGTAGCCGTCTGCGCGTATGATGCAGTGTTCCTTTGGGTCGGATTGACAGTGGGCTGGCGGCAGGGGTCTTTCTTCCTCCCGGGACTCTGGACCACCTGTCCCGCGCCAGCTGCTGGATCGAGTGGCCTACATCCCGTCGATACGGAGAGGACTTGGTGAGAGCCCTGGTTCAACCTTATGATGGCCCAGGCGTTGAAAGTGGCGGCAGACTAAACGTCAATGCCTCGACGGAGACCTTTCCCTAGCGGTGATCGTCTTCCCGTCAAGCTCGGCGTAGGACTTGAATACGACCACCGAACCCTTCGGCGGTCGGTGACGAACCAATGATGGATTTACCAACCCGCTCTTCTGAGTGCATGCAGGTTCTGACGGTATCCAATTACCCGCAGCACACCCATGCGGATGAACCGCAGGCAAGGACCCGTCGCTGTGGGATGCGCACGCTCTGAGAAAGTCCGGGTGTTTGCAGTTTGCCCTCTCGTGCCCTCTCGGACATCGCCAGTGACGCCAACGTGGTTATGCAGCGCTGCGATGGGCATGGTCATTTTGATTCGCCGCGACGGGCTAGTGGGTACACGTATCGTGTTGCATAGTCTCCAACTACTGAACCGTTCAGTTCGAAAGCCTGGGTAATCGTGCATACCCAGATCTAGATCGATGCTCAGATTATGGGCGATGGCAGCGGGCAGGCGGAGTGCTTCACTGCCACGTCAGTATGAACCGTTCATCGGGCGTCCTGGTCTAGAAGATCTTGTTCCAGAGCACTGATGGTGCTGAGAAAATCGTTGACTGTTGTTGTCTCGAGACAACGGTAGAAGAAATTCTGTCATGGTCTTTTTTCCAATAACATACCCTTCGGCTTGCTAGGGTCGCCTTCCCCGCCGCCGTCACGAACAGGGCTGAGGACTCTTGCTCTTCCACATTCAATCGAGTGCATACCGGCAATATGGGACGTCGATGGCTGCGGCAGGATCTCCAATTGGAGTGGGACCAGCACTGGGCGTGGGCTGGACGTGGGTTGGCTGGAGGGAGGCTGCATGATGTGTGGGGATGAGAAGGGCTCACACTCTGCTGCTGCTGCCGCGCACACCAGGACAGACCGAAATCACCCACCATGTGCTAGGTGTGGATAAGAGGAGTGCGAAATCGATCCGCTTGCGGGCTGGAGTGGATGTGCGGTATCTGTCACTTCTCTTTTCTGCTGAGGGGATGGTGATGCCGATGCCGCTGCCGATGGTGCAGTCGACAGAATCGAGGAAGACTTCATTTCCTGGTTTGCTGATTTGATTTTGGAATCGGGACCCGATGCGATCAGTCGGATTCATTCTGGAGTTCGAAATTTGTCGACGTAGATACGAGGCTGGTCATTCGAGGCCGAGAAGTATCTTCATTCGCATGTTTCATTCATGACACGCTGAAGATGCATTCGACCTGGATTCTGTCAATCTCGTGGAGGGGAAACCGAAAGGTTCATGACCCTGAATGACCCCATATCTCAATGCGACGCCGTCACGAACTGCTCGCACTCACCGGTTCACCTATCATTTTCTGCTGCAGTTGATGCTGATGAACTTGCAGAAATGTCATGCACGGCCAGCTGTACCGCAGCCCGTCTGCAGTTGGACATGGCACGTCCCGCACCAACCAATCCTGTCAGGCCGGTGTCAGTCACGAAAAAGAAAGTATCCCCTCCCAAAAATGGCTGCGCAAAAAAACGAAAAAGCAAGAATGACGGCAGCAGATGTGAGGTCTGCAGTCAAACTTGTTTGTGATGGTGTGGTGTCAACACGACGCCCCTGGCTTGCGAAATACAACGTTCGGGCAGATGATCTGCTCTTCCACGTTCGATTCTAATGCACATTTGGATCACAACCTGCAAGAGCGCTTTCCTAATTCTGACAGTTGGAGGTCAGACTACTTGATCCCTCTCCCTATTGAGACCACGTGCATGGGCTGGAGGGAGCACTGTCAGACGTGCCCAGACAGGCTTGACATGTCACATATTTTAGAGGTATGACCCTTCAGATAAGTGACCGCGGCAGTTTGCAGGGTCGTCAGGGATCCAGGGATCTGGGCCTCCTCTGGCTTGGGGAGGAGTGGGCAATGGGCCCATGTTTACGACGGCAGCCGCCATATCCCGCGTTGTTCGCAGGTAGACTGGAGCTGGAGCTGTGGATTCAACCATCGATCCTCGTGTGGCTTTCCCGACGATATACCTGAGATCCGTATCGAGATTGGATCAACCAAGTGAAGAAGTAGAGAAGTGATATGAAGCTCCCCAAACCCGCTGGGGCAAGAGACGGCCGGTTCTGAGAGGGGGACGGTTCGGTGGGGGGTCTGTGCGAATGCAGAACGGCTTGCGTCCGATGAGCCGCGCCGGTTGCATTAGCCTGGTTCCCCGGGACCAGGGGAGATGGAGGGGGCAAGAAGGAGTTGGGCGGAGCAATAGCAGACTGCGCTTGAGGGCCAAACATTGCAACACGGCAGGACAGGTCTAGGCGTTGACGGTATTTGATGATGATAGCGGGATTCATCGTCCTAGTCCATAATGATTCATGAAGGGTGGGAGTTTGCGCTTACTACTCAGGAAAACTGTGATCTGATAACTCCGGCATCCTTAAAATTCCTATTCAACTATTGATTAGATTAATAACAGCACCCGAGATATTGCATTTCTTCAGTTCATAATACTCATGCATGTTTATATGATCGCCATAGACCATGTATTATGAATAAGGTGGCTCGAACAGTACCAGACTGCTAATATCTCTGGGTTTACGTCCCAATCCGATGGAGTTTCTCCAGATCTGTGGTACTGGCCTTGTCAGATATCATCGAGTGGCGTTTTCCAAATTTTCCATCATTCATTTCGGGACCGGCCTCCGGTAGTCCCATGCCCGAACCACCGAACCCCTATTCCCACAATACGGGGCCTCGGTCTGTTTGGTTCCCAGTTTAAGCCGCAAACACAGTTCCGTGTCCGGAAGGGAACTAGATCATCAAATCTCGCTCAACATCTGGATGGTCTCGTTGCATCAAGAAGGGAAACTTTGGCCACTTCATGTGTCCTTTTTGCCCTCTTAGTCAGATGGCTGGGGCGAAACTCGGCCCGGGTCTCGGAAGAGGCCATGGGACGGATGGCAAAAGAGGCAACGGGGAGTGGAGAGAAAATTTGAAGAGCAAATATTGTTGTTTGTACTAGCCATATCCTCCTCCATGGCAACGTCCTTATGTGCGTGTTTGGGGATGTTTATCCAAATATTTACAATGAATCGGACCCCCCTCCTCGTGTCATCTTCAAATTCTTTGCCACCTGCTCATCTCAAGCGATGGATAATTTGCTCTAGACCATTGCCGGGACATTAATCTCCTTGATGGTCCAGACCTTGCCTCCTTGGCTGCTAGCGAGGCCAGTGTACGTAGCCTTCTGCGCAGTGGCGATGGTCTTGCCGAAGTTGGGGTCGGCTCCAGCCAGGGTAATTTCCGTGTTGATGTACTGCTGCTTGGCGATGGTAGGGCTGCAGTTGGCATTGCACTCGGTGCCGGTGCCATAGCCCCTCATGAAGGGACCAGACTTGTACTCGTACGAGCTAAGCTTCGCGCCCGTGTCGGCATCGGTGACGGTTTGGCGCCAAGTGTTGTTGTCCGAGAGCAGCTCGTAGAGGATCTTGACCTTCTGGTTGCCTGAGACGGCACTCGCGTCGCCGCTGAGCTGGCCGAAGGAGCCGAAGAGCGAGGCGCGGACGCACCACTGGCCCTTCTTGGCGCCGCACCAGGAGTTATCGGGCCAGGACTCGAGGGTTGTTTGGACCAGGTCGCCGGTGCCGTTGGACATGCCGGGCCACAGGGCGAGAACACCGTTCTGGGTGGGAGGAGCGTCGCCGGGGATAATGGTTGTCACGGCTTTGATGATGGTCGAGGTGGTCGGGCCCAGGGACACGGAGCCGCCCCAGGTGTCGACAGCAACCGACGTGCCAATCATAGCGGCGGCCAGAGCCGACTTGAAAATTCCAGAGATCATATTTGAAGTAGTGGTAGAGACAGTTGGAATATTATCGAGTCGTGCTGAGTTACAAGAACCCCTTTCCCAGAATCAAACGGAAATCATGGGCATTTTATGTTGGCCCAACACGAGGGGGCCTTCCTCACCCCCTACTAGTGAGGCACTTCCATCGTGAATTTGGAAATGTTCGCCTGCCATTGCAAGGCAACATCAATATCGCAGGCGAACACGAGAGTTGCTTTTGTTCGTGGAGGAAGTTGATGGAGTTGAAGTCAAGCTGACCCCTGACGGAGAGAAATTCCCCCATCCACCAATGAGAGGACAGACATTATGCCAGGTTATGCCATCCACCAACCCATACTACCGTAGCATCTCCCCATATTTTACACAATAAGTTACCGATTCAATCCTAGCTCCATCTGATGTTCATTAAGGGGGCCGCCATTTGGACGGATTGAGTCGGTAAGTTCTGCCGACAAGGCTTTTCGGGGCCACATGGCCGGCCCTCGGTTGCGCAGAGTGGAGTCTTACCATCGGGCTCTGTCAAGATTCCAGTCGGGGGACGTCCGAATCGGGTAACTCAAGTGCCGTGAGACCCGTCCTCCGATTCCTTAATAGCGGTCTGGATTCCACTAATAACCTGACGGTGTTTATTGAGGGACCGAAGGAGTGGTGCGCCAAGGGGCTACGGGGAATTTCCACTCTTGACCAACATGCAGTCGAAGCCTAGATTGACAACCATGATGCCGATTCTTGAACGGTCACTGCACGTCAATCTCGTACTTGGCGTGGCTTAAAAACAAGCCCATTCTGGAATCTGATGAATATTCACCAATAACAAAATGCCGAAGAGGTCGGGGACAAGCACTGTCAGAATGGCAGACCCACGGAATGGGGGCCCCCGGATGTGACCATTCTAAGCCAGTATCTTGACCTGCATAACGCACTACACAACCTGACAAGCACTGGGCTGCGGACCATCGGAGTCATACACTAGGACAGAATGTTGTGGCCACAATCATTACAAGAAAGTGGGGTTCATCAAGTTGGCAAGAGATTCCCAATGCGACCAAATTGTTGTATGCGTCCAAGGATTCATGGCCATTCAAGACTGACATGATCTCACATTCACCTATGACACCTTTCCTAGAGACTCCTGCTGGGTCGTAGGTGTACAACCTCACAAACCATGCAAAGGAGCCGGGAAACCCCGCTGATCGACCTCTTGCTTCTAATACCTTTATCTCAAAAATCGGTCTTCGACGACTGACTGGAACAAGTCCTGTTAGTATGATGAAGAAGCACTAGACCCTGTTGTCGCCTATGTTCCCCTTTCCCATCGAGTGTAGTTCTGCGCTCTGGGTTGATGGAAATACTCTAATAAAGGCCTCTGGACAAATTTAATAGGGCGAAGGCCCTCTTCACTAGCATAGTATTTCTTTCAATAGAGGTATGTGTCTCAAGATGATGGCCGTGAGTAGACAGTCAACCTGGACAGCAGGTCATGTCACAAAGCCTCCATGCCGCATTGTCGACTGATTCGCAGCTTCAGTGACACTCTTCCTACCATCGAATCATCACCCATCAGCCTCCACGCCTCACAAGATTATGAAGGCATCTGGGGCCGATGGAAGAAATCTCATGACAGACTCTCTGTGGTTTCATCTGACCTTCATTTGCGTCTATGGCGAAGAATCAGCTACGAGTCCCTGCGCATGACCCTACCAAACATGAACGAAGTTTACAATAGTGGGCCTTCTTCAGCACTAGACGGACAATCACTGGTGAACATCATGGTACCTACCATGATGAAAATAAGGGTGACTGGCGACCTACACAAGGCGTATTAAACAGGCTTTGCGTGGAAATTGACTTGCCGCGAGAGCAGGATTCCATAGATGTGAATGTTTGCATGCGAACTTGACTGTAGCCAGGTGTTTGGGTTACCGAAACGATCCGTAGGTGCAGCAGAAGTCTAGAACCGAGTACGGCCGGATCCGTGATATGCCGTGCAAGACCCAGCTGTCAGCCTATGTTTCATTTGTCGTCAGCACTACTTCCGGGACTCCTACAACACTGGCACACGCTGGCACACGCTGGCACCAATTCTGGCCGGCAAAATCTGCAGAACTAGTTTAACAGGTCATTTTGGTACTTCTGTGGGTTCATTATTCTCAACAGAATGTGAAGGATATAGGACCATCAAGGAGTAATGAGGTTTCACGGGTCATGTATCCCCGGGGCATTAAGGTCGAGCTCAGCAAAAAGTCGAGGCTTTGCTGTCTACAGGTACAGAATAAGTGATCAAGTTCCTATGCGTGCCTTTTCGGTGCCAATTCAATTCCAGAACCTCGATAGCCACAGCATCCTGCCCCTGAGGCACTCGTTCTGTGGGGTAACGCAAGCCATGCTAGGAGGTTAATGTACAGCGGATGTTTCGTTTTGTTTCGTTCGATTGAACCCCAAGCAAACTAAACTCTAGGAAATTTGCAAAAGCAAGCGAGCCTGATCCTAGGAATAGAAACGGCAGCACGCTGTCCAAAAGGAAGTCAGGCACTATCTTCCATCTTCGAGAGTCCAGGACTGGCTTTTCTCAGCCGAAGGTAGTTTACTTGGTGATTGAAGCCAAAAGCTGGAGTGATTCATTGATTTGGGTACCTGAATAGATGAACACACCCAAATCGCGTCTCTGCCTTACTTATCATGGTGGTGGGTATCTTCATATTGCTCCAGGACTTACTTGTTGGGGCTCAAGTAGCTGGCCTTGTGACGATATGCTTGGCTAACCGTCACGACTGCTGTAAGACATGCACTCTAGCTCCCGAGGACATCTGGCATCTGAATAAATGGTGCCGTGCCCGGGCTCAGTTACTTCGCAGAGAGGACAGGTGCACTAACTACAAATAGCAGCACTTTTTTTCCGAAGATCTCGGGGCGTGATACTGTTGTCTGTGCCGAGCCCACTTATCCCCGTCAGGGGACGCCCCTCTTTGTGAATGCCACCTAACCTTGTACTGTAAAGTTGTTCCTGACGATCTTGAGACGTTCAACAGCTTCAGAGAAACGCTAGGCTCATGCAGAATATTTCCGAGAGCCAGCTCGTCTGCGAGTTATGCTTACGAGAACACCGGGTAGCAGTTTGCGACGGTCTCGTAGAGGCTCTTGAGTCAACATGAGGCGATTCCTTTGGAAGCGAGCTCAACACGCGGAAGCGAAATGATACAATTCGAGAAAAGCCTACTTTGTCGAAATCCAAAGCCAGACCCCTGGCTTGGAGAGCTAATGGAGGCCATTTACCCTGCCACATCCACTGCCGCCAAAGTGCGGGAAAGTTCAGAAATACTGGCCAACCGTTCGGACATCTCCGGTCAAAAACCCTCCCAAGACGGGACTATCATGTTTTACTGATTGTCTAGCAGGGCTATATCACAGAGGTCAGTGGACTTGGAATCCGGCAATCAACTTCATACGGGCCTTGTCTAACATAACGGAGAATAACCTGATCATTGCTGTGTGTGCTGGGCATGCTGATATAAGTCTGTATCTGGAAAGATTGGGGGGATCTAATAATCCGCCAGATATTAAGTCTTGCGCCTTACTCCTTCCGACGTTTGGTCGTTTGAATTGGCGCTGTGTTCGCTCCCTACGATGAATATTTGCAGGCTCGAGCCTGGTGTAAGCGGGGGAAGACCGTTTCTCGGTTGACGGGCTCGACTTGTTTCCGAACTGCCGCCGCTAGAATTGACGTTTCTAGCTCTCAATTAAGGGCGCAGACGAGCTACGGTCACGAGACAATGCCATAGCAAGGCTGTCGCCGGCCTGAGCTGAGCTTAAACGGAGATCACCAAGAGCGACAGCGGCTAGGTTGGAATGATCGGCATGAACGTCCATGGATGGTGGTGTGTCGTAAGCGATGTAGCTAGCTGTCAGGCACAAATCTGAAATGTGGATGGATAGGACCGAATGGAGTCTTTAGCTAGACTCACGATGCGAGCATACATAACTCTACCACACGAAGACGTTGCTTTCAACAAGGCGAACCGCAAGCTTAGACACATTAATGTCCATTTACGACACGTGCCACCTAGACAGTCAGTTGGCATGGGCAGTTTTCTGCCTCGGCCAGCAACCCTGACTTATCAAACGGACTAGGACACCGCGATGGCCTAGACGAGAATGGACCTGAACTTTCGGTACTCCAGTCATCATTATCAATCTTGAGGGACAAGGTCACCCCATCAAACTGCCAAGCGCGTCCGGTGGTGATTGGGCTCTCCTGCCGGCCGTCGTCTTGATCAATTCGTGAGTCGTGGCATTGAAAGCGCTTATACCGGCAGTCATTGGTAGGGCATCCCTGGGTCACCACGCGAAGTTTGAACGGCAGCTTACTGGGGACGGAACTAAGGTTCGAACATGCTCAATGAAACAAGACTATTCGCTCAATCTCCTGACAACCCACCAAAAAGTTCCGAAGTCAAAAGCTTGAAACAAACTTCAAAGTCTATCACTCCCCCAAATCCCCTCACTCGGGTTCCTGTAAAAGCCTTCATCCCGCATTTTACTTTCAGCCGCTGTGCCGTTATCCCGCGGGGTCGTCCGTCGATAACAAACAGATCTAAGATAAGTTGTGTCTCCCAAAGTAAAAACCAAGCGATGGGTGTCTGGAATGACGTGTGAACGTAAATCGGTGATCGCAGTCTATCGTCAGGGAAACCGACAGATCGAAAAAGCAGCTTCCTCTGGCTGGCCCTAGTTCATCGCATAATCCTGTGTTCCAGAGGTCTTGGCGGACATTAAAGATTATTGGAACCGCTGGTCTGTCTGGAAAGTTCCCCATCCCCCCTAACGACAGTTATTCAAAAGAAGTCAAGAACAAGCCCGAAATCCTTCGCGATCAGCCAGGTATTGACTTGACCCTATTCTGCCACCACGCGCAATGAGGTTGTCATGGGCTATATGAGCCCCCAGTCCTACCAGCCGATCCTATCATCTGAAGTGTCTTGCGTCTGCGTTGCTGCTCAACCAATCTTCGAAAATGTGCTCGAACGATGTTTGTCGTCGCAACCGCGCCGCTTAAGCACATTTCAGCCGACCCGGTTGTCGAGCCTCATCTTGCCGTATTCAAGTATAGTGAGTAGAGAACCGTCGAAGTAGTGATGCATGCTAAGGTTTGGAGGGAATACTAGCCGACATGCCAACATGTGGGCGTACCCCGAAGAAGGTGGAAGCTCCGAATGCATGTACCTCAATCCTTCACCAGCAACTCAGGGACGACCTTTCGCATGCGAGCAAGACCTACGGTAATGCTCGAATGTCAAATGGGAAAATGGCGCAGACGACAAGCGGCCGGCGTCCATATGCATCTGCCTTCAAGATAGTTGAGCCGCGGCCCATTGAGGCCCCGCCGCTGACGACTTACAAAAGTACCGTATTTATGGTTGCAACAACGTGAGGGGCATTCGACTGACTACAAATCAGGGCTTCTGCGTTTGGGTGACACAAAGATTTTGGAGGGTATCGCAAGAGCGCAGAGAGATTCGCAAGTCCCGTTCCTGGTGGCTTGGTTCTTCACCCTCCTCAGTCCTCGGGGTCTTGATATCATATCTATAATTCTGTACCTCCTCGCTTTCTACATCGTCGCAAAGTACACCCACCGAGCTCTACTATGCCCCTTGTCCAAGTTCCCTGGGCCCAAGCTTGCCGGTATCACCAAGCTTTACGAGGCCTATCACGTCCTGATCAGGAACGACTGGCTTGAGAACCTTGAGTCGCTGCACGAGAAGTACGGTATGGTTGCATGCCTCTCCAACTACTTTAGCCACTACTGATGTATATCTTAGGCCCAGTGGTCAGAATCGGCCCAAATGAGTTGCACTTCATTGACCACCAGTTCTGTCTGGAATACCACAAGCGTCCAGACCTCCTGAAATGCGACAACTATTACGGACTTCTCAGCAAACTTCTCGGAGGCTTGGCGAGTCCGGCGAAACACATCCAAAGAGCATCCGCAGTCCGACCTATATTCTCAGGAAAGACGCTTGCACACTTCACGCCAACTCTAGATGGTCACCTCGAGTCTCTCTACAAACGCCTCAACGATGTTGCTGGGACCGAAGATGCTGTCAACTTGACGCACTACTTTTGGGCTTTCACCAACGACGTTATGGTATCATATCTCGTCGAAGAGGACTATGGGTTTTTGAGGATCTTCGACCTGGAAGCCGTGCACAACAAGACTCGAGCGTTCAGCGCGATTGACCTCGCCACCGTCTTGAGATGCATGCCTCCAATCAAGTTCATCTTCGATACTTTTCCTATCCTTCGATCCTACTCACCACTTGGTTGGCTCGATACTGTAAGTTACTCTCTTAGGAATATGAAACATACCTATATTCTGACACACTCTTAGCTCGTCCGCGATCACGTGAAATCTATCGTGAAGTCATGGGACGATGAGAACAGCTATAAGGGCATTCTTACTCGCATGTTCAACGAAATTGGCAGCGAGATTCTCACCATTCATGAGTCGTCGCAGGCTATCTTCATCGGAAACGAGTCGCTCCTCAGTAATCTCACATTCCTACTCCATCATTTGATGCAAAATCCGGATTGTATCAAGAAAGTCAGGGATGAACTCGACACACTTGATGTTGGGTTGTACGGCCATAGGATCTGGCGAGATCCGAGGGTGCTGCAGTTGAGGTATCTGGTAAGCATCTATGCTGCGTCTTAAGTATGGCTCGAGACTGAGACTTGGGCAGGATGCGGTGTGCAAAGAGTCAAGTCGCTTAAGCTCTCCGGGATGGCATCGACAGCCAAGACAGAGTCAATCACTAGTGACATACCAGGACTCTATTATCCCTGCAATGGTAAATCCGAATCATTTACTTTCTAGCCAACATTCTATTGACTTCGTATAGACAAGCATGAGCTTTACCTTGAGGCTCCTCGAACACGATCCAGAACTTTACATTGAGCCAAATGCGTTCGATCCTGATAGGTGGCTTGGCATTGACGAGGATACAAAAGAGGCGAGAAGTCGTGCTGTGACATTTGGGACCGGAACTCGAACTTGCTTGGGTCAGCAGTAAGTAGCGATCTGAACTAGGAAGCCGCCGGCACTCAGCGCTGATTGATTATCCTTAGTATCGCTCATAGGGTTTTGCGGAAGACGATCGCGTGCATTTTATACAACTTCAACATCTCTCTTTGGGACCAAAAGCTTGACATGACGACTGGTTACAGATATCTGGACACGTATCCCAAGAAAGGACACGAAGGCTACATGAAGGTTCGGTTGTCGCATCGATTCGAGCATAAGGCATGATGAGTTGCAGTTCAGTCTATGATACCACCAGATTCCCGATAGAAAGGGAGGTTGTGAGATTTAGCTATACCACCTGTCGTTTAGACTTGTCATACCAACATCAACCCAATAATACCCAAGTTAATGCGCATGCACGGTCGCAAGTGACAAGAAAGACGCGACAAGTCATTTAACCCGCAATCGTGTCTGGGGGCATGGGCTGGTTTGCTGCCACAAACGGTTTCGGCGGCCACTCTCCAGCTTCGAAAGCACATTCAAACTCATGAACGCCAGAAGAAACCTGCAGCGTAGGTTCCCCATCCTCGTCAAATCCCTCACGCAACCCCGACGGCAACGTCACCACTGCGGAACAACTCGGCGGTACGCTCAGCTTCATCTTGAAATTGCTGCCCTCGAGCTTCCACTGACAAGCCACTCTTCCGTAGGGCCCGTCAAATGAGACCTTTGCGCTTGTGAGGTTGCCTCCAGGGACGGGACGCACGCGGATGACCTTCCACCCTGGCTCAAGGGGCGATATTCCACCCACAGTTCCGTGAAGCCAGTCCGCCACCGCGCCGAGGGCATAATGATTGAAGCTGGTCATCTGGCCAGGATTGATGCGGCCGTCTGGCAACATGCTGTCCCAGCGCTCCCAGATAGTCGTCGCACCCATAGCAACGACGGGGTACATCCAGCTAGGGCATGTTGTCTCAAGAAGCATGCGGTACGCAAGCTGAGGTCGACCGATCGTGGTGAGCGCATGTGAGATGACTGGTGTACCAGCGAATCCAGTGCTGATGTGAAACCTTGCCGTGCGAACCAGCTTTTCCAACGCTTTTGCAGCCGTCTGACGTTGAAAGGCATCGTTGGGATACAGACCGAATTGGAATGCAAGTGCAAGACCAGTCTGAGAGCTCGACATCAGGTTACCTTCCGGAGTGATGTAACGCCGCTGGAAGAGCTTCTTCAACCGTTCGCCATCACCTGCATACCTTGCAGCCAGGTCGGCTTTGCCTAGCTCAGCGCAAAGTCGAGAGAAGACCAAAGTCGTGCGGACAAGGTACGCATTCGCCACAAGAATGCTATCTGTTCGTCCATTGCCTGGATCGTCGGGGGGCGCGGTTGGATCCAGCCAATCTGCAAGCTGCCACTTCTCAGGGTTCCAAAGACCATCTGAGGCGCGGTCGACCCCTTGATCTAACCAGGCTTGCATGCTGGCAAATTGTCGCTCTAGCAAACCCTTGTCGGAGCTGTATTTGTAGAGGGCGTCTGGAGCCAGTACAGTCACGTCGTCCCATACAGCTTGTGCGATGTGAGGCCAATTAGGGCTGATGGCAAGCGGCACTACCAACGGCGGGATGCCCCCTTTTCCTTCTTCAAGCTGCTCCGCCGCGACATCCTGGAGCCAGTTACTCAGAATCCCCAATGTATCGTACAAGAACGTAGCCGTTGGGCAAAACACCTGTAAGTCGCCAGTCCAGCCGAGCCGCTCGTCTCTCTGTGGGCAGTCGGTCGGAATAGAGAGGAAGTTCCCTCGCATAGACCAGACGACGTTGCTATGAAGCTGATTGACAGATTCATTGGAACACTCGAAGAACCCTCGCCTCTTCATGTCCGTATGCATGACAAGTGCACTGATGTCCTCGGTTGATGGAGCACCACCTGGCCATCCGTCAACTTGAACGAAACGGAAGCCATGAAACGTGAACTTGGGCGTCCAGTCTTGAAGGTCCTGCCCCGAACCAATGATAGTGTCGAGGGCCTTGGCGTCCCTAAGAGGCCTAGTACCAAGCTCGTCGTTCTCCATGACTTCGGCATGTCTGAGCGTAACCTTTGCCCCTTTTTCTAGTCGGAGGGACTTGACGATGAGCTTTCCGACAAGGTTCTGCCCGAAGTCTAGGATCGTCTTGCCGCTCTTGCTTTGGAACACTTTGACGCAGGGCTTGGTCTCGATCACACGAACAGGCGGCGCGTCAGGGGCAACCAGCTTCGTCTGTGGCCATGGGAGGGCCTTTGTCCCAAGTGCCTTGGACCAGTCTGCGTTTGTCAGGTTCCATCCCTGCTTCTCTTCGTTCAGATCGTATGTTTCGCCGTCGTATATCTCACTGTTCGTAATCGCGCTGGGGAGAGAAGACCAGGTGTTGTCCGACAAGAGTGCCCACGGCTCAGCCGACAGGGACCTGACCTCAAGCTGCGCAAACAGGCCAATCACGTCGCCATAGCGGAAGCGAATACCGCCCTTGAACCCAAGGCGTCCAGCATACCAGCCCTCGGCTACCTCGACGCAGATTGTGTTTTTCTTGCCAGGAAGTAGAAGGTTCTTCACGTCAAGGATACGGTAGACGAGCCGGTGTCGGTAGCTAGTCCAACCGGGAGCCATGCACTCATCCGTAACGGGCTTCCCGTTGATAGTGGCTTCAAAGACGCCAAGAGAGGTGATGTAGAGTCGTGCTGAAGAGTTATCGAGATTGATGTTATCAGGGATGGTGAATTCCTTGCGGAATCGAATAGGCCGTAGGGGTCCATGGGGACCGATCGACTCGGAGGACGTGATGAAGCTGGCTCGGAAGTCTTCTCGTTTCAGAAGAGCAGCTTCGACAGTGGCCGGTTCTGACCATGGGCTTGGCTCTTCGGCCTTGTATGCGTCGTCGCTGAGAGTTTTTCCGTACACACGAACTCGAACTATGGCGGAGTCTCGCGAAGCCAAATCTCGAGCTGGCCAAGGCACCAAGACGGATTGGTCACTGGTTTCGCGGAAGATTTGGGGCTCGCCATTTGGAGTGAACGTAACCTCGAGCTCGTAAGCGGTTTGGCTCCAAGCTGCGACCGTGGTGTTTGTTGTTTCGAATTGCCAAGAGATTCTAGGTCTGCAATACTCTACACCAAGGCCGTTGTGGTGGTGTTCAAACACCGGCTTGGTGACGGTGGGACAAGACATGGTTCGGACGTATCGTCAATGTTGGCTTAATTTGCATGGGCTCATGTTTCTCGGGAAACTAGTACATGAAATATTCCTAGCCCAAAGGGTCTTCACCTGTGCTAAAATGATCACTCTCCCGGTGCAAAGGAGTCCGAATCGGGGAGTCTAGGTGCGAGATATTAGTTCTTGGAGTCGAGGGATACCGGCATCGGCATATGAAGATCACCGGGCATCTCTCCGCATCTGCCAAGCACGACATGCGGCTTGATACCATGATGCAAAGGATTGGATGACGGGAATAACCCGACAAAGCTCGATTCTACTGGCGGAGTCTCCGCATCCCCGCAGGAGCTAAGGCTCACCTCCCTCGCGATCTCGGTACTACCTTACAACAACGAGACGATCCTTGCGTGGGCTGCCGATGCTGGTCCCAGACTCTTGGGTTGCTGCTCACCAAGTACCGAGGCCGTCGGGTTACCTTTGTACCGAATCATCTACGAGGTACAAGGGAGGCAAAAACACACAAAAGCAGATAAGCAAAACCCCAGATTTTCCACTTGCATGATGGAGCCATTGTTCCCCAGACGTCCTTTTACTCCACGCTAGATATACCTTGATCAGCATGAATTTCCTCATCGTCGCCATAGCGCTTGTCGCTGCGCAGGGCGGCTTCATCTACGGCTTCGATTCTGGTAGACAACCGTCCAAGCCTATCAGAAGAAACTGGCTAACTCTATCCAGGAATTATTGCCACAACTTTCGGCCATGACAGCTTCAAGCTCAAGATGTACGGGCCTTCTATGGTCAACACAGCGTACACAGGTGCAATCGTTTCCGTCTACAACGCAGGCCAGGCCATCGGCGGCATGACGACCGGATATCTCGCCGATAGATTCAGCCGAAAGTACACGATTCTTATTGCATCGATCCTGACCATCATTGGGTCCGTTCTCCAATGCGCCGCCATGGAGGTTGGAATGATGATTGCTGGACGTCTGATAGCAGGCATTGGATGCGGCGAGCTGCTCTCTGTTGTCCCCATCTACCTTGCTGAAGTCGCACCGCCTGCCCGTCGTGGATTCCTCGTCGGACTACAGGGAATGATGATTGCCATTGGTTTCGGAGTCGCCAACTGGGTCGGATTTGCTGGGGCCTTTGCATCGGGAGATGGACAGTGGCGGATCCCACTGGCGATGCAGCTACCCATTCCTCTTGTCCTCTCCGTCATGGTGTTTTTCGTTCCCTTCTCGCCCCGTTGGCTGATTCTCAAGGACCGATACGAAGAAGCCAAGACGGTTCTGGCCAATCTGCACGGGGCGACGGATAACGACGACCTGGTTGGACGAGAGCTCATCCAGATCAGGGAGCAGATCTTGATGGAGAGACAACAGGGCAACATGAACTGGGCCACGGCGATCAAGCAAATGTTCTCGCGCCAGTACGTCCGTCGCACTCTCACGGCCGCCTTCATCGTCACCATGGGCCAGCTCAGTGGTTCCTCCGTCATTCAAAACTTCCAAAACATCTTCTACGCGACCGTTGGATTTACAGGTCGAACGGCTTTGCTCATCAGCGGCGCGTATGGTATGATGGGCATCATAGGCCAGGTCATCTACCTGGCAGTGGTGGCAGACCGCTGGCCACGAACACGCACCCTCTGGAGCGGTTCTCTCGTACTGAGCGCCATGATTGCTCTCTGTATGGCTTTGAGTGCGGTGTACGGCAACAAGGACAACGACAATGCTGCCGGAGCGAGAGCGGCCATCGCAGCAATCTTCGTCTACTCCATGTGCTACGCAATCTTCTTCAACGCCATGATCTGGGTCGTGCCTTCGGAGCTGTTCCCCTTCTTCCTTCGTACTAAGGGTCTTGCCTTCGCGGTAGCGACGAAGTCCGTCACCGCCATCGTGCTTTCGCAGATTACGCCTCTTGCCATTGCGTCTGTCAGCTGGAGGTCAGCCAGCCTTTTTCATATGCGCCCCCCTCTGCGCACCTTACTAACACGATTCCTAGGTACTACTCACTCTTCATCGCAACGAACCTCGCCGCGGCCGTCTTTTACTTCTTCTTTCTCCCTGAGACAGTAGGTACCACCAGGCTTTACCCGGATAGCCATACCTCGCTAACATTTGGAACTAGTCCGGGAAGTCATTGGAGGAGATTGCGGAGCTATTTGGCGACGATCTTGCCACGAATCGCCTGGGAGATCTCGACGTAGACGCCAAGAATGGTATTGGGCCGGAGGCAGAGTTCCACGAGTTTTCTGAAAGGCGCCCAGAGACTCAGGCACAAGATACTGCCACTCATGTGTAGTTTAGTTCAATAGTCAGGGGCTCCATGGTCCATGAACCTTCCAATGCAACGATGCTCTTTGAGTGATAAAAAACATCACATCATGCCATGCTTTCGGCAGCCTGCCGCCTTCTCTGTCGCTATCTTTCGCCATTCTCACATAAAGCCTCGGTGCCCTTGTCTCCCGCACATGGTTGTTGCCCCTTAACTAGCCCATCGGCCTCGTGCTCGTTGTATTGAATAGCGAAAGGGAGCGTGGGACTCACGGTCAAGTCGTAAGACAACTGCGAATACCGCCCCTCTCTCGCCATGTCTGCAACCGAGACAGCGCGCGTTGGGCAGAACAGATCGAGCCATGCTCCTTGAAAGTCCGCGCCGACACCGAAAGTCCCCGGACCGCTGCTCTAGGTCTGCTCGAGGTGGATCTTGTCCCCATCCCGACGTGGGTCACACGGCACCGCGGGGTAGACGGTCTTCTACCCGAGAGGCCATCCTGTCGAGCTAAGAACTTTCCCCAGACGACGTTATGGATCCTTTCGGGGCAGCGTTTTGGCTCCCCCTAGCGTCTTTTTGCTCGGTCGACATCGCCCGAAGCTCTGTGACGTGATGACAAACTCATGCGCCGCAGAGAGCCACAGATGAAAGCCACATCGGAGAGAAAGCCGATGTTCGGACTTGAGGGCCGTTATTCATGTCGGAATAATGCACATTGTCATCGAGGTATTATCGTGAAGTGTAAACTAGGAGCTTCATAAAGTTGTCCTCATAGCTTCCTGTTCATGTCTGATTTCTTTTGACGCGGGCGACCATCTCATGCAACACCTACGTCATACCCTCTGACCTTCACCTTCACCTACATCATCAACACTCATTCAATCTCAACTCAACTCACTTCAACCTCATTAAAAGCACCACAAAATGATGAACTCAGAAGCAAACCACATTCTCATAACGGGAGCCGCGGGCTTTATTGGCCAGGAACTCACAACGGCCCTCCTCCTCTCCTCCCCCACAATCCACCTCACAATCACCGACGTAGTAACCCCGCCAATCCCTCCGCAATCCATCGTCCCAGACGGCGCGTCACGCATTACGGCGCTCCAGACAGACCTCACATCCCCCGATGCCGTCGCCGCGCTCCTTACGCACCACTCGCGCTTCAACGCAATCTACCTTCTCCATGGCATCATGTCCGGCGGCGCAGAGGCGGACCTCGACCTCGGGCTGCGCGTGAACCTGGACAGCCACCGGTACATCCTCGACGCTCTCCGTCAGCCGACCTCCCCTCATCGCGGGACTGTCGTGGTGTTCCCCAGTTCGCTTGCCGTGTACGGCCCAGTCGGGGGCCAGGTCGTCACCGAGATGACGTGTCCCACGCCGCAGTCTTCGTACGGTGCCGAGAAGCTCATCATCGAGACCTTGGTCGGGGATTACTCCCGCCGCGGGCTCCTAGACGGCAGGATCGTCAGGTTGCCCACTATCATCGTCCGCCCCGGAGCGCCGAGCGCCGCCGCGTCATCATTTGCGTCGGGGATCGTGAGGGAGTCGCTCAAAGGGGAGGATAACATCCTGCCCGTGGGCCCGGAGCTGGCCATGTGGGTGTGCTCGCCGAGGACGGTTGTTGCTAACCTGGTCGCTGTTAAGGACATCCCGAAAGAGAACTTTGGGTTGTCGAGGGTCGTCAACCTGCCGGGTATCACCGTGACAGTGGCAGATATCTTGAATGCGTTGGAAGTTGTCGGGGGGATGGAGGCTCGGGCGAGGGTGACGGAGGAGCGAAACCCGCAAATCGAGGCTATCGTCGGGAGCTGGCCGGCCTTGTTTGACGTTTCAAAAGCTCTTCAACTCGGGCTGGCCCAAGATGCGGATATCGTAACCACAGTCAAAGACTTTGCCGAGCGGCTTCGGGCCGGGCTGTAGCATTAGAAGCTCGGTTCACATCCAAAAAAGTAATTATAAGTTTCACCGTCTGAACGCAACTCGAAAGCCATAAATCGTCTATGCATTTTGTTTTCGCACGGGGTATCTAGGGTGGTTGCCTGCGACTCACGTTCATCCCCTGATAGAATTCGAATACGCAGTGATAGAAAAGGAAACATGAGGCGCTGATGCCTTTACACACTTGCACGAACCTAGTCGTCCCACTCCTCGTCCAGCTGATCTATCAGACGGTTTTCGTCCTCACGGTTACGTCCTCTGCTGGGAGATCCGGACAGATGACGGTAGCCACGCCTTCCTGGCAGTAGTTGAGCACATGAAGAGGTCGCGATGACAAACATGTCCTGTTTATGGTGTTAGTTCCCCTCAACCACTAGTAGCGCGAAGGTCTACATACACTGACAAACCCCCAGATGCCGGCCCAGAGGCTGTAGTTGGGCAGTTGCCGCCAGCCCCGGGCATGAGCGACAGTACGCTGGTAGAACACACCACCACCAAAGTATACAAGCACGGCGATCACGAAGATGATGGCGAAGACACTGCCGGGTCCGACGCTGCCAGGCTGGTGGGGTTCGGCTCTGGCGCAAGCGTGCTGGGAACGGGCCTCGAAGAAGTAGGCGCAGTCGTCGGGATCTGAGCCGACGAAGGAAATGTGGGCTGCTCCACCAATCTGTTCCGTGTCGCAGTGGAAGGAAATGGTTGCCGACTTGCGACGGGTTGGCGTATCGTCCTTTTCTGCCGAGGCCTTCTTCTTGCCGACTGCAGACGGCGCGATGAGGGTTCTGTCCTCGTCGTCGGTGTATCTGTTGTAGGAAGCGCCGTCATGGGCCGTTGCTCGCTTGGACTTGCTCTCGCCGCAGGGAGAGCCGTTCTTGTATTGGAGGACGAGAATGCGCCCGCGGGTTTGTATGTCCATGTTGGATTGACTACGTTGCGCATTTGTTAGTTTGAACAGAATTGATCATGAGAGAGCAGAGGCAACAAACCCTATGGAGAAAGTTTCCGTCTTGTATGTGTAGTACGCGCTGACGTTCTTGGACTCGCCCTTGCCCAACCCCACTACGTCTTCGACAGGGTCGATGACGGGAGCGCAAATATTGAGGGTGAAGTTCTTTCCATAGTCCCAGCCCCTAGCATGGTAGTCGGTCGTGACAGCACCCTTGGATGACTTGCCCTCCTCAACCTTGACGGCGATGTCTGGACGCAGGTCGTAGAACGGCCCGCCGGTCCCGCTCTTGGACGCTGCCGTGCATGCCGGGACGCTGCTGGATGTGCTCGAGGTCGACGTATCGGCGGCGCTCGCGGTCGCGGCTGCTGCGAGGAGCAGCAGGAAGTTGGAGGAATGCATCAAAATGGATGGTTCTGAGTCGTTCTAATATCGATGAAAGGGGTCCAGGCCAGGGAGCGCGACTGGAATGATCGTGTTTGCGGGAGTAAGCGCTTCGGAGCGCGGAGAAGCGTGGGTCGGCTCGGGGCCTATGACATCAATTGCGGATGCTGCAAATCTCTGGAGAAGTGGAAATGAAGCGAACGATGCTGCAGTGCCGTGCGACGGTGATGGACAAAGACGTAAATGTGGTCGAGAGGCACTTTGGAGGACAGTTTGGAAGATTTGGACGCTGGGCAAGTGGGAAGCCACTTGGTCATTCGTCAGCCTTTCACAGGGAGATGCCGACGGGGGACGGGAGTGACGGGAGGGGGTGCATTGATTGGTGGATGGGCGCTCCTTGCAGCGTCCGCCCCTCTGCACCAGGCTGCATTCAGGTCCCACGGGGGCCACCGTACAGGCTTCCAATGGCTGCCTGCAGCCTGCCCTGCGGGACACTCTTTCCGCGACCAGTGTGGACAGGGTCACGTGTCATGCAGGTCCTAGGTATGTACTCAATCTGGGGAGATTACCTAAGGACTTATCCTGTTGCTTTCATAAGCAGTGCTGCACCTCCAGGAAAGGGCACTTGGCAAACGCCGATGTCCGGTTCTCCTTTCGAAGAGAAGCGGTACGTACCTTTCCATCGCGTATCTGCTGTAAGACGGGAAGATCTGGACCTCATGCTGCGAGCCATTGCCGAATCACATTAAACATATCTTTTTCTTCATGCATACACAGACTCTGAGAGCTTGAATCTTAAATTCTCTTATTCCATCTCAACCGGGCTTCCAGACTTCCTACCGTCCGATGCTCTTGCATGTCTTCCCGTGGCCGTGCTCTCGGTGGAACCATTCCTCCGTGGGCACCTTCCACCGTTTCACTCACCACGCGCGTGGGATCCAATCAAGCAAAGCTCGGATCGCAGTATTAGCGTCATCGAATCTCCTCCGCTGAACCCGCCCCATGAGGTCACTGGAAATCCCATAGCTCCGGCGCAAGACACCTCGCGATTGTATTCACAGCCTCCACATCGTCGTGGATTTTGGGGCTGACATATTGCTATCGGCTCGTCTTCGTATTCCTGCCGCGCGGGTGCAAACATTACAAATAACAACACGCTGCAGCTGTGCATAGCTCTTTGCACCCCACAATAACGCAACGCGACTTCCTCCTAGCATCAACAGCACCGCGCAACATGGCTAAGGACACGCAAGTCGCGGTAAAGCAGCAGCAGCCGCCGCCGCAGGCGCATGGCTATCATTTCGGTGGACCGTGAGCCATCTGAACCAATCTCAATCCCATTCCGTCCACTGACTTTATTCATAGTATTGGAACCTTTGGCATCTCCATCATCCTTCCCGTTCTCGTCTACGTCTTTGCTTTCGCTTGCAACGATGTCTCCGGCTGCCCCGCGCCCTCCCTGCTCGACCCGAAGAACTTGACTCTTTCCCAGCTGAAGCGCGAGGTTGGATGGCCCGCTGAAGGAATCTGGGGTCTTGGAGACAACAAGGTCAACGCCGCCGTTCTGGGATACTACTTCTTCAATGCGCTCCTCTACCGCTTCCTGCCTGGCACTGAGGTCGAGGGTGTCCAGCTTGCCTCGGGCGGCAAGCTCAAGTACCGCTTCAACTGTACGCAGCCCGACCTATTCCCCTACTGCTCGTGTGACTGACAAACGCAGCCTTTTCCTCTGGAATGTTCATCTTGACTCTCTGCGCCGCTGGCACCATCGCACAGGGCGCCGAGTTCCCTGTTTGGACCTTCATCACGGAGAACTACATCCAGGTCGTTACTGCCAACATGCTGGTCGCATTCGGTGCGGCTACATTCGTCTACGTCCGAAGCTTTAGCGTCAAGCCTGGCAACGTCGAGAGCCGCGAGCTGGCCGAGGGTGGACATTCTGGCAACTTGATCTATGACTGGTTCATCGGGCGAGAGCTCAACCCTCGCGTCACGATCCCCATCATCGGAGAGATCGATATCAAGGAGTTCATGGAGGTCCGACCTGGCCTGCTCGGCTGGTCCCTGATTAACTTTGCCTGGATGGCCAAGCAGTACCGCACCTATGGTTTCGTCTCAAACAGCATCATCTTTGTTTCCGCTGTCCAGACCGTCTATGTCATCGACTGCTGGTACAACGAACCCGCGATTTTGACCACGATCGACATCATTACTGATGGCTTCGGCTTCATGCTTTCATTTGGCGACGTCGCGTGGCTCCCGTTCATGTATTCCCTCCAAGCCAAGTATCTCGCTGTGTATCCCGTCTCGGTCAGCCCGCTCGGTATGGCCGGAATCGCAAGCATTATCGGTGTCGCCTTTTTCATCTTCCGCGCGTCCAACAGCCAGAAGAACGCGTTCCGCAACAACCCAGATGACCCGAGCGTTTCCCACCTCAAGTATATCGAGACCAAGGCAGGCACTCGCCTCCTTATCACCGGCTGGTGGGGTGTTGCTCGCCACATCAACTATCTCGGCGACTGGCTGCAGGCGTGGCCTTACGGCTTGCCCACCGGTATGGCAGGATACACGATCGTCTCGGCTGGCAGCGGCTTCGTGCAGTCTGGTGTCGAGGGAGCCTTCAAGATGGCCGATGGTCGCGAGGTCATCCAGGGTGCGGCGCGAGGATGGGGAATCCCCTTCACATACTTTTACATCCTGTACTTTGCGATTCTCTTGATTCACCGCGACCGCCGCGATGACGAGAAGTGCGCGCGCAAGTACGGCGAGGACTGGGAGAAGTACAAGAAGATCGTCAGGTGGAGAATCTTGCCTGGCATTTACTAAGGGCCCATAGAATCTTTGAACATGCCATCGGAAAGCCGGGCCGGGCTATGGAGACGGGTAGGAATCTCTTCGGGCCGTTTCCTTGAGTCGTGGAGCATTACGAAGGTTGGCGTCTAGCAAATTGGCGTTGGGCAACGGTTGCGCATGTGGCGTTGGTAGCTTCAGGCGGGGAAATGGACCTCATCATAGCAGATTCATGCTAGTAGGAGGCGCAGGACAGCTTTTATGATCGGGTATAATGCGGATGAACCAGAGATACTCCAGCTTAGACTACTAAGCTTCCTTTCCTGCAAGACTGCCTAATGTTCTGCGTCTGTGAACTTCTTAAACTTGGAATACCCTTTCGATCAGGGACCATCGTGGGAGAAATAACGATAGAGGGCAGCCAGGAGGAGAACGATGACAACGACAGTTAGGCAGGGTATGAGATCACAGAAAAGGTAGTCTCTCTAGCCAAGGTAGTCTACTAAGCTTCTTTTCCTGCGGCTTATTTCTCACCGAACCCAGCCACGCACGTCTTGGCCTGATTGGTGACGGGTTTGGGCGCTGGTGAGACAAATTGAACCAACCTTGTTTTCGGTTGACGTCCGTCTTGGGACGGAACAGAGAGGGCACTCAAGACATCAATTGGAACGTTACCTGTTCTGCGCTCTGCCTGCCGCAAGCATTGCGCCAAACCAACCAGATTTTGCAGCGACACTACGCGACGCGAGTTGCTCCTCACGGCTGTGCCCCGTTCTCGTCTTCGGGCTCCCCCTCTCGTCGATGAAGCTTCTCCAACAATTAGTAAACGGGCCGAAAGACTCGGGGGTCCCGCTCCTTGGCAACGGGCGTGATTCGCGAATGGGCGAGCGAAAGGGCGAATGTGGGTTGCCCGGAGCTCTTGTGGACAATGGGCCAATTTTTTGACGATGGATCATGGAGAGGAGGCCGGGGGAGGGAGATGAGGGGTAAGACAGGGGTCCGTTGAGAGGGACCAGGGTAGAAATGCGGGGGAGATGGGGGAGAGGAGAAGAGACGATGGAGAAGGAAAGAAAGTGGTTGCGCAAAAGGTGCGGCCAAGAGGCGCAGGCGGGGGACATGTGTTGGCGATGGAGTCGGCATGGCGTCATGTAAGAGTTAGCGTCTTTCGACCGTCTCGTGATCTCTGGCTGGGAGAAGAAGAAAAGCTGCAGCCATTATTCAGACAGATGCAGCAAGGTTTGTGTCAATCGAAGCAAGAGTTGAGATGGAAGAAAAAAGGAGAGTTAAGCATGAGTTGGGTGCCGCCGGTAAGATGAGACGGATATTAAAAGGTTGACTCGACGAATACTCGCATGGTACAAATTCAGGGACGGGGGCTTTTTGAGTTTATATGAGGGTTTATGGTGTCTTTGGCGGACATGACACATCCCGGCGGAGGGTTGCATTATTCATATACAAAAACCAAAATGTTTACAAAACATTTCGAGGGGCTGGATACGAAGAAGAGTTTTTGCCAAGCGGAACAAGTGCCGACGACGGTGGGGAGGGGCGAAGGCGTTTTATTCCGATCTGCAGACGGTCGGAATGTCGACATTGGCAGTGCCGGGCGTGATGTCTGCTCGGTTTCTTGTTTGCAGTGGGAAAAGAACCTTGAGGATGCGATCCATCAACAAGAATTGGTCCCAAGGTCAGTCGATGGTTCTCCGGGTTAACCACGGATGTAACGCTGCTGCAGGCGATGAAGTGGTGCTTGAGTGCGGTACGAATAAACACTGGGCAGAAGCAGAGAGGACAAGAGCACTAACAAGACGGGCGCCTCTCGGAGCCAACGGCGGGACGGCGCAACGCCACTGTCGATAGAAGCGTGCCAGGGATGACGGTACTGCCGAGATACATGCAGCCACGCCGAATTCTCCGCGTATAGCCATGTTGCCCCTCGGTAATCGCGACCGGAAGTAAGGTCCTTCCAAGTGAGCGAGTGCTACTGCTGGGCTCTTGCCCCAAGTGCCAATTTCCCCGTCATTTCTTCTGGTGTTTCCTGCTTGGTGGCCCCACTTCCCCACCGGTTCCGATTAGTGTTGGCGTTCCTGTGTCCGGCATCTAGGGGAGGGAAGGCGCCGTGGGGAGGAGAGGGTACTTCCCCGTGGGCGTCCGTCCCTTCTCTTTCCATCGACCTTGTCTTGGCCACCTCCATTTCTTGCGAAGGAACACCACCACCACAATCGCCCACCAACATGACCAGCTTACCTGCCTGCCGCCTAGCCCTTCGTCGCCTCATCATCACCCACACACACACCCACGCCAAAAGCATTGGTTCCAACGGCCTCCACGTCCAGCAGCAGCCGCAGCTCTGCACGGATATTGACCAAGAGGCGAGAGACATTGGCCCAATGGTTGATCTCTCGACCGCCCAAGCTCTGGGCCCGTCCAACTACACCACATACATCTTAGGCTCTCCCTGCCCGTCATCGCACTCTTGACTGATCGGCCCTTTTTTTCGTCATGACATGCTACACGTCCAAGTACCTCGTAGCCTGCTGGCCCGGCTGCCCTGTCACGCTTCGCCTCTCCTTGTTCTCGGAACGGCCTCTACCCCGGACTTGGGCTTTTGGTCTTTGCTCCAAGCTCTCACTACCTTCACCAAACAACAGCTTCAACCGCAATTGATCCAGTCTAGCTTGCAGACGGCCCTCCATCTCCAACTCATCTGACCCGTTGGCAGTCCGTCTTGCTGCTCCCCCGCAGCCCGCCCCTCACTTACATCGACACCGCTTCCAAGACCGACGACATCCGCGAGTCGGTCTACCACCGCGCTGTCATTGTCCTCCCCGGAAGCGGTGGGATACTTTTGGTCCCAGAACCAGTCTCCCAACCTGCAAGGCAGTGGGGTAGCATCCGTCCAACGTGCTACTCTACTGCATATGCCGTCCACCTCCACATTCATAGCCCACAGAACTGGTCTCCATCCATGTTGACTGAACAAGGAAACCTTGTTGCATCATCAGACCGGGCCCAGATCAACAGAGCTTGCCAGCCCAGATCCTGACCGACCTACCCTAGCCAAGCTACCCTCACCACGTTGTGCTTGCTAGATAGGGACAAGACTGGCAGCGAACTTTCATCCGGAGCTACCCCGGACGCGAATCCCAGCTTGCTGTCAACCAACATTAAAGTAGCCGCACCCGCGCGCTCTCGCCCTCGTCCAATTTTCTGGTCAAGGCACCCTGCTCCCTTCCCACGACCGACCTACAGCTCGAGTCGACCCTTCCACAAGGTAGCAGACGTTCTTCAGCTGAAGCGGCAACCGACAGCTGCTGAAAACCACGATGAGAACACAAACTTTGGCTGTTGCCGTGCTGGCGGCAGCTGACCACGTTGCTGCTGCCGTGGCGCCTGAAGGAAAGTTGCACAAGGTACGTTGCTGCCGCGTGAAAGCTGCATGTTGCTTTGCTGTGTGATTTGGGATACTATTGCACAATGAGGACGTCTATTCTGCTTCTTCACCCAAGACATTGGCTGGCTAGCTTCGTCTGTGGTGTGTCCAACCAGCTGGTGTTGCGGTTCTCCCATTGCTTCATTTAGAGTCGCTCTGCGTCCGCCTCTTGTATTCTCTCTTGTATTGCGTTCATCCCCATTGTCACAACTGCTTCTTGTGTGTTTATGGCAAGATGTTTCTTCACTATCTTCTCGCGTTGTCTGGACTCGATCTAACACAATGGAACAAGCGCGATCTCGCATACTCGCCGCCCGTCTATCCTTCGCCATGGTCGGACCCCAACGCTGATGGCTGGGCTGATGCCTACGCCAAAGCCAAGGACTTCGTCTCCCAATTGACCCTTCTCGAGAAGGTCAACTTGACGACTGGAGTTGGGTAAGTTGCTCGTCACCTCGTACAAAGTACCCGACTTACACGGGAACAGATGGCAAGGAGACCTATGCGTCGGAAACGTTGGCTCAGTACCTCGACTCGGCCTTCGCGGCCTCTGCATGCAGGACGGCCCTGTCGGCATCCGCTTCAGCGACTACAACTCCGTCTTCCCCTCTGGCCAAACTGTCGCCGCCACCTGGGACCGAAGCCTCGTCTACCGCAGAGCCGAGGCCATTGGTGCCGAACAGAGAGCAAAGGGTGTCGATGTTGTTCTCGCCCCCGTCGCGGGACCCATTGGCCGCGCCCCTACCGGAGGCCGTAACTGGGAAGGTTTCTCTGTCGACCCGTACTTGACTGGTGTCTTCATGGCCGAGAGTGTCAAGGGAATTCAGGATGCCGGTGCCATCGCCTGCGCCAAGCATTTCGTCGGCAACGAGCAAGAACACTTCAGACAGGCCCCCGAGGCCATTGGCTACGGATACAACATCACCGAGTCGCTGTCTTCAAACATTGACGACAAGACCATGCATGAGCTTTACATGTGGCCCTTCGCCGATGCCATCCGCGCTGGCGTTGGTTCCATCATGTGCTCTTACAACCAGGTCAACAACTCCTACGGCTGCCAAAACTCCAAGCTTCTCAACGGTCTTCTCAAGGGAGAGTTGGGCTTTTCTGGATTCATCATGTCGGATTGGCAAGGTAATTTGGAACCTCCTGGGGTAATGTCGTGAAGCAAAATTGCTGACTTTTGTATAGCGCAACATGCTGGTGCCGCTACGGCGGTTGCTGGTTTGGACATGAGCATGCCCGGCGACACCCTCTTCAACACCGGCCAAACCTTCTGGGGAACCAACCTGACCATCGCCGTACTCAACGGTACCGTCCCCGAGTACCGTCTCGACGACATGGCTCTCCGCATCATGGCCGCCTTCTTCAAGGTTGGCATGAAGGTCGATGAGGTGCCCGACATCAACTTCTCCTCCTGGACCCTCGATACTGTCGGTCCCCTGCAGTACTACGCCAAGGAGAACGTTCAGACAATCAACCAGCACATTGACGTACGCAAGGGCAAGGAGCACGCCAACTTGATTCGTGAGATCGGCGCCAAGGCCACGGTGTTGCTCAAGAATTCCGGATCTCTGCCCTTGAAGAAGCCCAAGTTCTTGGCTGTCATTGGAGAGGACGCCGGCCCGAACCCCAAGGGTCCCAACGGCTGCAGCGATCGCGGATGCAACGACGGTACCCTCGGTGCCTCCTGGGGATCTGGCAGTTCCAACTACCCGTACCTCATTACTCCGGACCAGGCCCTGCAGAGGCGCGCTCTTGATGACGGTACCCGCTACGAGAGCATTCTCAGCAACTACGAAACCGCTGCCACCACTGCCCTGATCACTCAACCCGGCGCCACTGCCATCGTCTTTGTCAACGCCAACTCTGGCGAGGGCTATATCAACGTCGGCGGCAACGAGGGTGATCGCCAGAACCTGACCCTGTGGAACTCTGGCGACGAGCTCATCAAGAACGTCTCGTCCATCAACAACAACACCATTGTTGTCATCCACTCCAGTGGTCCCGTCCTCGTCACCGACTGGTATGAGAACCCCAACATTACTGCCATTCTCTGGGCTGGACTTCCTGGACAGGAATCCGGCAACTCGATCACGGACGTCCTTTACGGCGATGTCAACCCTGCCGGCAAGTCTCCCTTCACCTGGGGTGCGACCCGCGAGAGCTACGGCGCCGACGTGCTCTACAAGCCCAACAACGGTGAGGGAGCTCCTCAGGATGATTTCACCGAGGGCGTCTTCATTGACTACCGTTTCTTCGACCGGGCTACTTCTGGCAGCAATGGAACTTATGGAAACTCCAGCAACTCTGCGCCAATCTACCCGTTCGGCTTCGGTCTGTCTTACACCAAGTTCGAGTTTTCCAACCTGGCTGTGGCCAAGAAGGATGCAGGAGAGTACAGGCCTACGACTGGTGAGACGGCGGCTGCGCCCACCTTTGGTAACCACAGCACCGACCTGAACGACTACGTCTTCCCCAAGGACCAGGCTCGCTACATCTACAAGTTCATCTACCCGTGGCTGAACGTGTCAAACGCCCAAGAGGCCTCTCAGGACCCTCACTTTGGCAAGACGGCGGAGGAGTTCCTGCCGCCCAACGCCTTGGACAGCAACCCGCAGGCCAAGCACCCTGCCTCGGGCAGCCCCGGTGGTAACCCGCAGCTGTGGGATATCCTCTACACTGTCACTGCGACCGTGACCAACAAGGGCGACATTGCCGGTGACGAGGTTGCTCAGCTGTACGTGTCGCTTGGCGGCCCTGACGACCCGGTCAAGGTGCTGCGCGGTTTTGAGCGCATCCCCCTTGCCCCCGGCGCATCGGCCACGTTTTCAGCCGAGATTACAAGACGCGACCTGAGCAACTGGGACGTTGCCAGCCAGAACTGGGTGATCAGCCAGTACCCGAAGAAGGTCTGGGTGGGCAGCTCGTCGAGAGACCTGCCCCTGAGTGCGTCGCTTTAGATAATACAGCAATGCGCCTGGTTGGATAGCACGGCGCTCTAGTTAGTAGTATTAATCAAGAATTCTTAGTCTTCACCGCTGTCCCAGGCTCAGTCGTCGCCTATATCGTACGAGATGTTATCCTCGGTTGTCTGGACGTGTTTCCTCTGGGCCGAGAGGTCGCAAATTCGTTTATCCGTGCGTTCAAGGTAGTATGATGAGAAAAATGTTTCCCGATCGCTGTCGGCAATCATTAATCTTTATTAAATCGGGACGGGTAAGGAGACTCAGATCAGGGATGCAATGCGACTGACTCGAGCAACATGACGCAACAGGGCCACAGTTCGGCCCAATTCCGCATTTCCAAAAGATTTGTTTCCTGCACACGAGGAGATGACGTTGATGACTCCTTTATCGAAATGGTCCTCTATTTTCTGCGTTTTTCGTCGGTCTCGGCCGAATGCTCAGCTGGAGCTGACTGGAGCTGGAGGAAAGCTGAAATGAGACATTTTGACGAGGCATTTCGAGAACCAACTGGCCCACCTGGAAAGTGCTTACCTTAGCTCACACCGGGAGACCGAGATCTAACCGGCCGTGGTGATGGGCGTGTTGGGCTGGGACGTGGCTCATGTCAGTGGATATGAAGGTATTGCCGGCCCCACTCTGACGCCACTTGCCCGTAAGAGCTGGTCAGTGCTTCCTGTCGAGTCCAATCAAAGTCTGTCGCATGTGTGTACGTAAGCAAGCCACACCGAGGGTGGCAGAGACAGTTGGACAGAAAACAGAGACGGCAGGAAGAAAAAAACAGTCTGGAAGCCCACCCAACATCGGTCAAAAGTGGGGTAACAGCTGCGGGTCCAGGCTGACCTTGCCTGATTGGGTGCTGGCGCGGTGATCCGAGGCCGCTCTGGTCTTTTGGTGATCTTTGCCACGCTTCTGTTGTGTTTGGACTGGCAGGATGACTGGCCAGTCGGTGCCCAGAAGTCTTGATGAGTAAGGCCCTTGGAGTGGTTTTCTGTCTGCTCATGGACAAGAAAAAGAAAAGAAAAATCAAGGGTCCCGGGCTGCCGAAGAACAATTGGCAGCAGCAGCGAACAAGCCACACACCCAAAAGTACGAATAGACGAGACCGAACGCCCCCGCATCTCCCGTGTCTCCAACTCCTTCCTTGCCTTCCTTACCTAACCTGCGTCTTCAATTCTCAGGTCTCGTCTCTCCTTCATTCCACCATTGCTCCATTACCATAGCCGGCGCCTGGCCCGAAGCCTCCAGCCTCTTCTCCCTCCTCTGAATCTCTTCAAATTTTGGTCGTCTTGCCTCTGCAGCGCCTCCTCGCCATCTGGCCGTCGACTTCGCCATCCCCTCGGACATTCGGCATTCGCAGCTCGAACCAACAGCACAGCCAACCACCAACCTTACCCGTGGCCGTGGTCCAGTTATCCGTACCCCCTCTCGAAAGGAGCCGCATGCGCCGCTGAGGGGGCCGCAACAAGCTTCCGCATAACCAGAGTCTCACTCCTCACAACGGCCTTCACCACCCAGAGAGCTTTAACCCTCCGCCGCGTCGTTACTCAAAGCCCGCCCGCAACCAACCGGTCATA
The DNA here is from genome assembly GCA_027406125.1 of Colletotrichum tropicale. Taxonomy (NCBI): domain Eukaryota; kingdom Fungi; phylum Ascomycota; class Sordariomycetes; order Glomerellales; family Glomerellaceae; genus Colletotrichum; species Colletotrichum tropicale. Next base: position 275,062 of record JANVYH010000004.1, read on the forward strand.
TCGGGATCCCGAACAACCACCAGACCACGCCGCCAGCGCCGAACCTCGTCCGCATCCAGATCCCGTAAAACCCACCACCGCCCGGTCCTCGCGAGCAACCCAGCCAGTCGCGCCCCCCGTCCGTCTCATTGGCAACCCGCCTGCCACCACCCCCCCGAACCCGTGAAGCTGTGGACGGGAAGGGGGTTCCACCTTTTGAGCAGCCTGCAGCCTCGCAGGCCCTGGTCCCAATCTGATTGATGAGCGATTGCCACTGCCGGGTGCCACTGTCACTTCTACAACACCGTCGCCGTCCGTCCGTCCGTCCTCGCCGCCGCTGCCAGTCCAAATCCCGAGACCCGCGATCCCCGGATCTGATGCAAGTTCGCCCGACTTACAGACTTCATCATGCCTGAGTCGAACACGACCCCGGACCAGGTCTCCATTGACGACCTGACCCCCGAGGAGGCCAACCGTATCATCCACTCTCATCGCAAGGTCCGCTATGGTGAGTGAGAACCATCATGAGTGACTATGTCACTCGCTGCCGCTCATCCCGTGCTTTACAATTACTCATACCCGCTCACTTCACAATCATCGCAGCCCTCACAGAGCAGACACTAACTCCCTCACAGGCACAGCATGCTGGCCTTGCCGCCAGCGCAAGGTGAAATGCGACAACAAGCAACCATGCGAGAACTGCGTCAAGCGCGAGCATCCACAACTGTGCTCCTACAAACCTAACCGTACCGCCTCTCACGGAACCAAGCCCGCCGCCTCCGTCACCACCGAGACGGGCAGCAACGCGGGCGGAAACACCACCACCACCGTAGCCAACAATCGCAAAAGGCCTCACTCGCCCGAGGGCTCCGCTGCCGACGTCGCCGCCGGCGCTCCTCCAGCCAAGGTGGAGGCCGGAGCCGCGACCTGGCCTCGTACGGCCATTGGTAAGTCCTCTGCCTCAGCCTCAGCCTCAGCACCGTCTGCATTAAACCCTGGTGGCTTGGGACCTGCGCCGTCGTTCTCCTTCTTGGGCAGCGGTTCGTATACTAATCCAGCGCCCCGCGCGGGCGGAGCAGTCGCGGCAAGCGTGGACGAGACCGAAGCCCCCGAGGCCGTCACGCGCTACCTTGGCCAGAACAGCATCCCGTCTCTTCTGCGAGAGCAGTCGGCCGCCAACGAGCTGCAGGAGGGCGTCGACATCCGTCAGGACATGAGATCCATACTGGGCCTCGACACGTCGGCGCCCTTCCCGCTCATGTCTTCAAAACACCTCGACAGCCTAACGCGGGAGATCTCGGCCGAGTTGCCGTCGGATCGAGAGGTGATGAAGTATGTATGAAAATCTTTGATCGGGGACGCATACTGACGTTTCACAGGCTATTCCGCACATACAAGGAAACACCACAACAGTTTTGGGGCTTCGTTGTCGACATTGACGACCTCGAGTCCAAGCTCATGGTCTACCTCGAAGACAGGGCGCGTAACGCGAGCAACGCAACAAGAACGCCCAAGCCGGTATCGGCATCATGGCTGGCCATACTCTTTGCGCTCCTCGCCGTGGGTTCGCAGTACCACGACTCCCCTTATCACATCCGCACACGAGACTCGCAAAAATACATACAAATTTCGTTCCACTTCCTGAGGCTAGGGAATTTCCTGCTAAGGTTAGTCACTCTCTCGGCTGATCAGCCCCCGTCGGAAAGATAGGGCCCTCCACTGACACGGCCCAAAATTTTGTAGACCCACCTTCGACTCCATTCAAGCTCTGCTACTAACCAGTTTTGTTCTTCTCAATGACATGAAGGCAGAGGCGTCGTGGGCTCTTCTGGGCCTGACATGTCGTCTTGCACAGTCCCTTGGTCTTCACCGGCCAAATCCCTCAGATGGAAGAGATAGCGCTCGTAATGATGGACAGTCGAAGGAGATGATCCGCCGCAAGCTGTGGTGGACATGCGTATGGCACGATACCCTCACATCACTGTCCTTTGACCGCCCGCCGATGACAAACATCCCCTGCTGCCCTATCCCGACGGTGCAACACACGATGGCCGGCGAATACGGCTACCTCGACACAATGTACCACCTCTGCGAGATCATTTCTCGACGCCTGAACCCTGACGTCGCCACCGCCGTATCCTATGAGCAAATGGTCGAAAACTGCGAAGCCGTCGAGAACCTCCGCAACATGGTCGCCCCGAACATCCGCATGAAGGAGCAGTGCAAGACGGCCATCGACCGCCTCCAGCATTACGCCGTCCGCCTACACACCTCCTTCGTCATCTCCGTCTGCTGCAGACCGGCGCTGCGGCGGGACTGCACCAAGCTCACGCCCGAGCAGAAGCGCCACCTGTCCGACAAGTGCCAACATAACCTCGCCGAGACGGTGCGCATGTTCCTCGCCATGCACCAGCTCTCCGTCATCCCCACTCGCAGCTGGGCCTTCACCTACCACGGCCTCTCGTCGGCGCTCCTCCTCGGCATCCTCGGCGAGACCAAGAACAGCCCCGAAGTGCGACAACTGCAGGGCGACCTCATCGCGGCGCTGTCTGCGACGGCCGCGAAGGAGGCTACCTCGCCGGCGGAGCACATCCCTAAGACGGACAAGGATATTGAGCTATCTGGTCCGTTGTGGAGGGCCCTGACTGCGCTGCGGAACATCTACGAGCACGGCACGATCATGGGTACGTCGCAAAAGAAGGACTCGGACTCGAGCGGGACGGGGAGTGGAGCCAGGACGCCGCTACCGCCGATGCTCATGGGCCCGATGGGTGCTAACGGCAACGGGAACGGCGGTGTCAACAAGGCTTTCGGCATGGACCCCCACCAGGACGCCGCGCTGGCCATGGCGGAGATGCAGAATGGCACTACCATGGCGGAGTACAACCCCAAGTATGCTACTCCTTTTTATCGCAGTAAGATTATTGCTAACCGGCTTAGTAGCATGACCTACCCTCCCGTCATGGAGGGCCTTCCCAACATGGACCCGTCGACGTACATGTCGCCGATGGACTTGTACGAATCAATTTGGTGGGGTATGTCATCCCCTCTTTCTTCTCCGACGACGTTTTGGTGAGCTGACAGCTGGGGCAGAATCACCCGACCCTTGGAACTCGGGCGTCGACACCATGAACTTTGATTTTGTAGCCCAACCACCGCCGGGCCAACCTCAACAACAATTCTACTTCTAAAGAGAAAGAACCAAGCACCTTTTCACCTAAATGATAGCCCATCAAAGGCAACAAGGAAAGCCGAGGCAACTTCGGCACATCTGGCCTAATACTGAGTTGGAGACGGTCTGAAATCTAGAGGGGGGGGGGCGCTTTTTATGGTTGGATTGTACTAGGAGGACGGTGCAAAAGGGGGGATTCTGGCGCTGCCGCTTCTGTTTCTCATCATTGGAACTCAAATTCTTGAGGGAGCGGTCGGGGCTGTTGTTGATATTAAACCATCTGAAGGTGTATTTTAATCGAGTGACGTGTCACGATTTGATGGAGGCGATGTTGACTTGATCGTGGGGGGACATAGTGCTTTTGGTGTACCGTGTAAGGTTCATAGGTGTCAATGTATTGGAACATTGGATCTTTACCGATTTTGGTTGATGATTTTCGTGATTGGACTGTTGATTGTCATATGCTTTTGAGGATGGCTGAGGATAGGGACGTAGTTGAAGGGGCCAATTCCGACATCAGAGAGTGTATGTGTGCGCGCGTGTGTGTATATGTTTATTATTTTACGCCGGTGTGTCCCTGTTGCTCAGGGCAAAGGGCGTCCAACACTAGGCCTGTCGAACAAGAATAAACGCAAGAAAGTATGAGAAACCATGAAGCCAGATGACAAGTGAATGTGTACACGAGCGGAGCCGGTCACACATCGCTCGGAAGGGGCAGATATTATCAATTCATCTTTTAACCTCTAACTGGAGTTGCCCTCTGTGAGCCCTCAGCCTGTGTCACGCTCCCATTGACAATTTCGGCCGCGACGTAATGGTTGTCTCAAATTATGCGTCCCTCGCTAACGTCAGGATGCAAACCAACCTTATCGTCGCCATTGAAGACAGCATCTACACCGACACTGACGCAATCGATTTCAAGCCCATCAATGACTGGGCCACATGGCCTTTGCGTAACTATCTGACTCTTGTTTTCTTCTCAAGGCTTCGTGTTTCTGGACAGCTGCTTGTAATTCTGGGAGTTCGTTATAAACCCAACTAGACTTGATGTATTCCGCCGATCTGCTGTTATAGTAGGGTTGGAACACATTATCCATGTCCGTTTTCGCCAGTGCCTGGGCCATTCTCAGAATGCTGTCCCGTCGTTGAGCGAGGTAGTGGCTATATGTCGTTATTTCTTCGTCGCCAGACATGTCGTGTACTGTACTGTCTGGTAGGGTGAGGCATCCGCCCTCATTAGGGTCTAATTTGATCATGCACACGAATACCATGACATGGCACCCCATAAGATTCTCATAAGGTTGCTCTGAGGCGCCAAGTGCCACCAATGTCTCCATGATCCTGGCCGTGCGGTGTAAAGTCCCTTCCCATGTGCCCTTGGTGAGAATTTGTCTGAGAAGCCTCCCAGGATCCAAGTTTGTATGAAGTGCCAAATGTCCATCTATCAGCTGGCTTTCAAGGAGATCAAGAAAGCCAGGATAAGCGATGCTGTGCGGGTACCTTGCGTCTCCGAACGGGATATGAAGAGCGAGGGAGCGATCGAAGTGGAGAAGAACGGTCATCTTCTGATGCCGCACGGACTCGCTACGATACGCGAATATTATATCGTATGTGAAACATTCATGGAAAGCCAAGCGCTCTTCCATAGATCTCACCAGGCCGTTGTTCAGAAGCCATTCGAGATTGTACGCACTCACTCCATCATCGTCCCATACATCTTCCAAAAGATCATGTAAAAGCTCGCCATAATCAATAGCATTATTATCTTTCAGTGGTAAGATCGACGCAGCCGAGTTCAACGCTTCCAGCATACGCTGGATGCTACATGACCAAGATGATGTGGGATCCCTTTGCAAAGCTGCGTATATGTATTCCAGTGGGCGGTCGTGCCTCGCCAGTGAAGGTGCCGCCTTGAAAAGCTTTTCGACGAGACTCAGTCGACCTCGTCCAGCAGCGTCGCATACAGCCCTAGGAAGGCATCGATCTTCATGACGAAGGCAATTCTCGACGGCGAAGATGATGGTGTCGTCGGCTGCTTCCTCGCTCAGCAATACTCTCAAGAAGCGATAACCTTTGAATTTGTTGTTCACATCATTGAAAATGGCATCTTGACGAGTCTTGTCCTCCAACACAAAACGCAACATTGGTACATGACGGGCATAGTACAATGGGTTTCGAGCCGAGTTTGAAAAGGGCCAAGGGGGTAAGTCGTCAAGGGTAGCTCCTCTTGAAATCAGCAATCGGACGGCGTCGAGCTGGCCTGAAAGCATGCACAGTCCAATCATAGGAAAGTGTTTTCGCTGATATAGCAATTTCCTCCTACAGTAGATTCGGGTTGGATCTGGCTGACCCACATACGCTCGCTCGCTCGTATACGCATACAGACTGGGCTTCATCCCGAGATCCATGCATCTTCTCATGATGTCGAGACGGCCAGTTTCGCAGGCCCAGGCAAAGGCAACACTATCTCCTCGTGCGACAGCGTTGGCTACGAGGCGGACGCCAAGGATCGAGTTAAATCGATGCGAAGCCAACATCCAATTGAGATGATCCTTTGGAGCCAGGAAGGAAGAAGTGATGTGCAGAAGCTCGTTGGGAAGGTCTGCGATCGCCGGACCACGCATGGTGATAATCTTGACTGCGTCCATACCGTGGAGGACTAGGGCTTTTGGGTGTTCGGATCGACCTGGTGGCGATTTCAAAGTGGGAGAAGACGTTCCTTGAGAGGCCTTGTGAATTGTATCGAAAGTAGGAGAAAAGGTGCAGTGTGTTGTAACGAAATTGGAGCTGGATCTTCTGTGAGTCCAGATGGATTCGTGCAAGTAAAAACAAAAGAGGAGGCCGACAGTTTGAGCTTCGGAGCGTCAAAAATTCGGATGCCGCAAGGGGAAAAAAGAAAGAAAAAAGGTCTAGAATCTGCAACCTTTTAAAAATCAAAATCGTACATCAAGGTTCACAGAAAATTCTTTTGGTTACGCAAGACCGTCTCTTAGGGCTCGACAAGGTATGGACCTCACAGGGTGACCAACACGCGGACTAGTTGAAAACTCTGTAAGATAGCGTTGATAATGAATGTAGCCTTTTGATTCTGCCCATATTGGAAAACGAGACTAATGTAAATCCATTCATAAAGCCTACGGGGATGACTACGCGGTCACGAGGATAAAGCGAAAGACGACAGACAGTATTAACAGCGGAAACGTTTGAACTAACAATAAGGGGCGTTCAGTATAATAGTGATAGTGGAAAGAAAGTATCAAGACAGCGCAGATCAATAATAGGGGCTCACTGCTAAGCTATCAGAAATTCAACTGCAACGTTTGACGCGGCTTCAGGTTCTTATAGTTGCCCATATGTGTCAAGTATCAGCAGCAAGTAGGCGTCGGCATTCTCCTCCAGTCATGCTGAGCTTCTAAAAAGCAGCAAAAAGGATATCTCTCCCGCCCGGAATCGAACCAGGGGCGCGTGCGCGACAAGCACGCATGTTACCACTACACCACGAGAGATGATTGTCTTGTTGATTGTTGAAAATGATGGGATGGGAGAGGTGTATGAATCTTCGGTGTCTCATTGTTCTGAGGGTGATGTGCCAGACAGGTTGATGACTGTCAAGGTTGCCTGATGCTTCGGCCCAATGTCGCTTATTTGCGGGTGCCCTTGCTACTCCCAAAGTTCATCCTCAGACCAAGAAGGGCTTTGGATGGTTATAAGATCACCAGAAGGGAGCTGTCTCAAGATGCCCTTCATCGGCCATGATTCCTCGGAGACAACCGATGATGGAACGCTTTCATCTCCACAAACGATTGCAGGCATGCTATAGTCTCTGGCATGACATTCCAAATAGAACCTATAAACACCAGAGATCTCTAAAATAGTGATATGTCCACTTCGAACCGTCACGTAGATGCAATAAATACAACATTGTATCAATATGAGATTCTATATCCTCTCTATCTTCATATCCCTCTGCGGCCTGTCCGCTGCCCAAAGCGCTCTACCCGAAGCGCTCGCGGCAACTGTCTCAGAGATGAATTATCCCTACGCAGCCTTTTAACGCATCAATACAAGGATGAAAACAGAATTGATAAAGGACAGCGATTGCTGCGTTTGCCCAAGGTTAGAGTGGAATGGCTGACTGCTACAGCTACTTGGTACTCACCGTCTTCGAACCCGCGTAAGCCTCTCCCACCAGCATGTCTAAGCTCTGAAGAACTTGACTGAGAATGATTCTGTGACCAAGGACTGCAACCGAAGTAACACTTCCAACCACCGTGCTCGTCACCTCAACCCTCACCGTGCAGCGCAGCGCACTTCCGTTCACCTCGGCCGTGATGCCGGACAATGTCCCAAAGCCCGTGAAAAGACAAGCGTCGGCGCCGCAGAGCATCCAAGTTTACGCGTCTGCATGCAGAGGATTGTGCCCATATTGGTTTGGGAATCAGAGCTCCCATATTGGTGAGCAGAAAGACTGGGGATACAAAGCGGCCTGTTTTTGGTGAAGCAGGCGTTTAGTATCACTATGGCTGACGGGCAGCACTTTCGTCTCGCGTCTTATCATGTAGAGCAACACCCAACCTCCTCACCCATGCTTCTGGAGCCTGGAATAGACCCTAAATGAAGACACTTTTCACCGCCACGGCATCTTTACACTGCATGCTACTCCCAAGGCGACTACTTAAGAGTCAACGACTAATCATATTCCATGGACTTTCGCAGCAGTGAGGAAATCTAGCCATACCTAGTTATTCAACCACGGTATCATATCGGATTCGAATGTCTTGAATGGGAAGAGCGATAGCTATCATAATTTCGTCTAGGACATCGCCAATTCGCCAGCGTCCCATCTCCGCCATGTCCCATTCGGCCTGCGAGACCTTCTCGATTGGAACACCTCTCTAAGTTATGAAGAGATCTTACTGAAAGTGAAAATTGCGGCCACCCATAAGAAAGATAGGAATGGCACCAGAAAGACAGATTATGACTCTAAAATTGCTCCGTATTTTGGACTGCAATCTCTCATGGGACGGCATGAGTAAGACTTTACCGAATTTAGAGAAAAGGAGGCAGCCTCGGGGCTGCCACAAAATTTGCGGAACTCTGTGGGCTCCGGAAGCAAGACAATACGCTGCAGCTGCAGTTTTCAACAATTCATCATATTCTCTCATGACAACCCCGCCACCATCTGCCCTTGCGCGTATACCACGGGCTATGGCCCGATTGAGATCTCCGGCCTTACCGAAGCATCGCTTCCCGACCTCCGGTCCCACCAGGCGTTGGGGGCCGGAGAGATTCCTGCCCTCTTATTAGCTCAATTCGCCGCATCCGGTCCGAGCGGTGAGCACATACAACTCTGTAGCGAAAACTCTGGGACATCTCACGGGACCTCGTGCCAGGGTTGTGTCGAGGCTATCACGAGTCATGAGGAGCCCCTTTTCTAGTAGCGAAGTGCTGCGCGCAGGCAGCGCATCCCTCCTTTCTTGATCTTTGTGCTACGTTTTGTTTCCTATGAGCACCAAATCTATCCATTGGATCACTCATGGGACCTGAAACCCTCACAGAAGACAACAAAAGCGCAGGCTTGATATTAGAAAACCTCAAAGGAAGTCACTGGAGTTGGAGCTTTCTAAGTTTCGAGATTCGCTCAGCGCTATGTCTGTGTCATAGATTTGTATGCATTTCCTTGTAAACCTCAGCTATAATCTGTCAACATTTTTGACATGAATTAATGCAAATGTCCTGTCGCAAACGCTCGACGTCCAAATATCAACGGTCCTTCTCGCATAAATGAGACCAACCACAGCGGGCGTGAAGCTTGCGGTGTTGTTCTCATTCAACCAAACGCAAGTTACAGTCCCTTCAAGATGCTCTGTCTTAGTAACAATATCCACCAGCCCCTGGGTCTTCAGGTGTAGCTTTGCAACAAGCAAGTCGAGTTCCGGAGCACTTGGCCCGGCCGTCATCGTAGAAACAGCTGCGAGAGGATGCACACTTGCAACCCGTCAGACAACATCGCGATTACGTGGATGACTTTTACTTACATCCCATGCCTCACAGTTAGAGGGTGGAGGCTTGCAGTACTGTCCCAATACTGACAAGGGCGACAGGACGAGTATCAGAGTGACGAATTTCATTGTGTTCTGTTAGGAGGAGTGAGACTGTTGGGGAGAGTCCAGCAAAAGTAGACTGAGGGGTGGCGCGAGTCTCTATTGCATTTAACGAGCGACAAGTGATGGACGGCGCGACAATGTCACCTTTTATATAGAAAATACATTAAGCAAAGGGTGAAGGCTGTGGTTGATTGCTTTGGATCTTATAATATTACTAATCTTAGAGACGGAGAAAATAAGGTTTTTATCATAAAGTAAAATAAAGTGCTTTCTGTGGAATAATACTGCCGATCAGTTGATTATTAACTACTTATTGAAACCCTCGCTCTATGCTGCTGCGTACTGCGCAGAGTTGCCCAGCCTATTAGCCCCAACCGTCATATTAGACGTATGTTCTGCTCCCTGCTGATAGAGACCACCTGCAGGTTTTGTCGCGGAAAGTAAGGTATAATGCTGTGCCGTCCCCCAGGAACAACTATAGCTCATGCGTCATCAAGAGAACGCTTCTCAACTCAACAGTTGTGTTCAGACAGCAGTCTAGTCGATCGACACTGCAAATAGTCACCCCCTCAACCTCCCAGACGTGAGACCCCATCACTCTGCATGCCACGGCAAACACGAAGCATGCCACGGCAGGTAACCCACCGGGATACGCAAGAAGGCCAAGATCAAATCCGCATGCGAAGAACTTACGACGTGAGAAATTTCTAGCGTACCGTCATGGCAGCGATCCTTAGCACAAGCCTAAGAGTTTGGGAAACACTTTCTATAAGAACTCATAAAAATAGATCATGAGGTATTACGATATGGGCGGCTCGCTTTGCTAGTGAAGAAGACAAAGGAGCTCCGAACAAAATAACTACCACAAAAGCGTCCCAAGAACAACTCCTACAACAGCAGCACCCACCACAGTCTTCCCTCGCGGCGCATCTCTCCCAGCAGCAGAGTCGGCCGTCGAGGTACTGCTTGCACTTCCCTTAGTCACAACCGAAGACGCACCCTCCGTATTAGTCCCCGTCGCAGTTCCCGTCGTCGCCTCTGTCGCGATTCCCGTCGTCACCGCTGCCGTCCCCGTCGCCACAGTCTCGGATTTTCCAACAGTGGCAGTGACTATCACCGTCTGCGTGGGATACGGCGAGACCTTGGTGCTCAACTTAATCCCGCAAACCGCCTCAGTATCGAAAGTGAATGGCATGTTCCTGGCCTCGCATTCCGAGGTTTGACGCTGGATGGAATCTTTACCAAGTCAGTATATAGGGACATCAAGAAAGCCAAAGCTGAGACTCACCGGGTAGGACCGAAGCATCACACTTCTCAGCCATACAGCAAAAGTACCTCTCACGGTATTTCTGCTGGGTGCACATGCATGCTGCGTCGTTGTTACAGGAGCCGCCGGGGAAACTTCCAAAGAAGCAGCCGTTCTACGCGTCAATCTTGTCAGTCTTCGATGAGAGAGTGGGCTCTGATGTGGAAAGATGAACGACGCACATCGCATTCCGCGTCGCGGTTCTGCTTCTCCTAGTCAAAAGGCGTTGCGGCGACGAGACTGCCGCCTACAAGGCCCAGCAAGATGACGACGCTAAACTGCGGCATAGCGAATGTGTATTTCAAACGAGTGACGATAGCGAGTGACTGTGCGATGAAGAAACTTATCCATCAAAACAAAACCTGTCCGGCCCTTGGCCCCCTTTTTAAGCCAAGATGTCGCGACCAAGGTAAACTTTTCTCGTGTTGCTGTGCCGCTCAATGTCACCCAGCTTGGCCGAATCCAGAACTTTTGGTTCGTGTTCAAGGGGCGGCGGTGAGGCCAAATCTTACCGCGTCCCTGGTGCGGGTAATTTTGGCAGTATGCTAAAATTTGATCTCCTGCAGCGAATCGAGAATAAGCTTACTAGCTTAATGTCAACAACCCCTGGTCTTTAGGACGGAAGGCGTGGCCAGAATTCGAGTCACATCGCTTCGGCGCGACCAGGCTTCCTTTATTCGGCTATTCGTGTTGTGGTTGGTGTTGCTACAAACGATGAAGGAAATACGAGCTCTTTTAAGATAGATACTCTGGTGACAACTCGCTTGGTATCACGTCAAATTTGCCCGGTTTGACTCCTGGTTCTTGAGCTATCCGTCATGGTGTAAAAGGATTTGGCTTTGATGATCAAGCCAGCCGATTGCGATGGGATCGTCGATACGGAGGCGATGTTGAAAACATTTGCAAATATTGTGGGCGACTAGACGATAACTATCGTAGAACCTAGTAAGACTCACATGGTGAGATTAGTTTTGGTAGTCACAGAGTCGATAGACAGTGTCGGTATATGGGAATGTGTTTGAAGCCACATTAGATGTTGCACTCAGAATAAAACACAGTTCGCTATATTAATTTTGAGGCAAAGTAATGGTTGGGAGTAGGCCGGCTTCGCATGGATATTGTCAGTGATGTCGTTCATGGTTCACAACGGCCTCTCTGCTATGGCGGCAAACTCCGTGATTACTATTTCTGAGTTGCCGTGGCCTGAGCCACATCCTCAAGGAAGCCCCGTCTCTCGAGTGTTTCCCGTCTTGAAACAAGTCGCCTGGTGAGGCGTTGGTGAAATTACCAGCGCCTGGGTAGCTCCCGTGCTTGCCGTTAGCCGGCGCAAACTCTCGGAAGACGGGACCCACCTCGAATCGGCCGCGATCACGGCACACATTGCCGTTAGTTTGCAGAAGACTTACGCGGCAGGCGGTCCCCGCGGAACAGCGGCTTGTTGCAAAAAGCCAATTCAGTTGCTCCGCCCCGTGGCTTGGCAGCCATTGGCGGCAGAACTCATTCTCCCGATGAGGGGACACGCGGCCGGGGTGAGCCCGTCAAGCATGAGCCCGAGTCCCTTTGCTGTCTGCAACAGGGTCGTGTAGCAGGGCAATCCAAAACTTTCGACACCAACGGCGACGATTGCGAGCCAGGGGATGGCGGTAGTTGTCAATGACGTAGGCTCTGAAGTTGCATGGAATTTCCTTCGATGCAGGAGGGACATGCCAGGACACCCTTTGCAGCAGCCGCCTGGATCACGAGATGCAGGAAGCCGGACAGAATCGTGTCGTGGACTGCAGACTTGAGTTGAACAGCATGATGGCCGTGAAACGTGCCCAGCTCGTCCCAAACGTCTCTCCTGTCGAGCAAGAGGCTTTAGCTTCTGGCGAGACTGCCCAATGATGGGATGATGGGACGATAACCTTGAATGGACCGCATCTTGGTTGAGGGCTGTCAAGATTCCCGTACTTCGGTAACCGAGATGCAATTTTCTTCAGCAAAAGGAACTGATTCGCTACCGACATCCCAAGACAATGGAACTTGGATCAGCTCGAGAACGTGGCACGGGACTGATGAATTGCTGTGCAATTGAGTTGAGTTGCACGTGTCGGCGAGACGCCCCGAGCCCCATCTGGGCGCTGTGGATGACGTCTGAGCTCATCCGCGGCTCAACCAGAGGCTGATGCTGGATTTCCAGCCACACTCGGGGCAGACGGTTTGCATATTTGGCTGGCGGGTAGCTGCGTCGAATCTTTGAACCAAAGCAGCGGGAGGGATCAGTTCAATGTTCTCGTCAACGAAATGGTGCCGTTCCCCAGAGTTCAGACTTGACGACCGCAAGCCAAAACGGCGAGTCAAGCGAGGAGCCGGCAGTGTGGGGGATGAGCAGAAATTGCGTGTCTCCATTTGCAAGTTGTACGCGTCAAGCTTTTGCTATCCACAATCGGCACTCGATTGCGCAGGAAACAGCCAGCCAGATGCGCGGGTTGCATCACACCGGGGTATAGTATTCGTAGTGTACATGCTTTGTAGGTACTTGTCCAAGGGATTCCTTGAGAAATTTGGCAGGTGCGTATCGCCATCAGTTCCCGCGTACTGCGTATTTGTCGCCCAGCCGTGGGGTCGGCCACTGGCACACTGGCCAGTGGCCTGGCGTGTTCTGTGTGGATGCTGCTGACATCTCATTCGGAGTTGTGAGATTGACGGGAAGCTTGACCTGCGAAAGCCGGGATATTGATCCATAGACCCTTTTTTTCCCCTTACATGAAAAAGGCTTGTTTATGCTTACTTCGTATTGAGAGATGTAGCGCAAATGAAAAAGATCAGAGCAGCAGATACTGGCCGGACATCGCATCGAGGTTTCAACATTTGCGAATGTGCCCGAGAGCCGACATTCTGCAACGCCAAGACGGCTGGATGCCGGCCAGAAACAATAGCTGCTGTCGTCAGAAAGGCTGTCTAGCGGCGGGCGGCCTGTCACCCTCTGCTCAGCGTAAGAGGAATGGGTCCCGTTCCAGCAGTGAGATTCGCACAAGGCACGTCTCCTCCACCGTTGGAGAGGAGAGAGGGAAACGGAGATGGGCAAGCACCGACATCCCGGTAGGTGCGAAAATGGGTGTGGATGACCTGGAGTTTGGAGGGCAGCGTTAAGCCCCTAAAAGCAAGTGACCTCGTGTGGCTGGTGCGGATTCAGGGGAACGAGTGAGAGAGGTCGCGTGCTGTTAATCAGCGCCCCATTCATTCACGGATTGAGAGACTTATGATTGGCTGACTGCTCGGTTTGTCGATGGAAGCTGTTTGGCGGGTTGAGAGCGCACTTTGTATCGCAAGCGGATTGCTCTCAGCAGCTGTTGACTTGATCGCTCAACTAGTTTACGCCTCCTGCAGAAGCGCAGCGCCGGACTTCTAGGGCGCCGTTTTGCAGTGCGTCGCCAGCTTGAGTCGTAGGTGGTTTGGCCCGACAACTCGCAACCGCCAAGATGTCCGACAGCCATTGGTTGCTTGCCGGGCATGACCACCAGTTCGAATGCGTTGGACGCTGTGCGGGACGAGACCTGGTGGTCGTGAATAGCTTAGCTTGCGTCTGTGCCTCCAACCACCACAACTTGTGGATGTCAGTTGACAATGCCGATCTTCGACAATGGTGGCCGCCAGTAGCATTTCAGGTTGTGGTGAAGATGGTCGCAGGCAGTTCGCAGGGAGACATGTTCGGTGAGTGGGCTTAGCATGCGCAGGAGCAGCTCTTCGTCTTGGCGGAAGCCTGGTCCACCACACCCTTCAGACGCAGCGGAGTCGAGTCAACAAACCTCGAACCTGATCTGATAAACCGTACATGTTCATAGTGGGATGAGGCTCCAGGCTACGTAGTGACTACTCCGACTTGGGCTTGGGAGGCTCTCCGGGCGGATGGTTGAAACAGAGTAGCGGAAATAAGGCGAGCGGAATATCGTCGATGGAAATTTGCAAGCGGTCGCCAGGGCAGGGCCGGGCAGCATTGGCATTGAATTTCGGAAGAGCCAAGCGGCTAGGAAGCGAGAGGATCCACCACCGGGATTGAGGTTTCTTCGGCGAGTTGGCGAAGTGTTGCATGGCGGGCATGGCCGACGGCGGCACCGCTTCTTAGCGTGCACCGGAGCCAAATGAGGCATCGGTTTTTCGACCAGGGCGTTTAGATTAGATGGGCAGACTGGCAATGCAGAGTGATATCATCAACAAGTTGAGTATGTCTCTGTTGTCGTGATATTTTGGGTGATTGAAAGTCATCTGGAGCACTGTAGTCTGCGAAGACGGGACCAAAAGAGTTTGGTAGCGTCGGTGGCGGCCAACAAGGTTGAATAGGCTGGCTTTAGTGTGTTAGGGTCGATTTGGGGGCGAGGATGACGGGAGCCTTCAGTAGGGTATTCTGGGGCAAAAGCGAGATGCGAGATGCCCGTAGGTACTTCGTATGGATGGCGGGAGGACGGGGTGGTGGTGGTGGTGGTGGTGGTTGGTGGGAAGAGGAGGGGGAGGCGCATGTTCCCCGGAAGCAACAAGCATGTACCTAAGCTCACGGCATATGATGGCGAGGGCAAGCAAGTTGGACGGCGAGGTGTCGTCCTGGACGGTGATTGGGGGCGAGGTGTTGGTCGGGGTCTGGCCGAGTAGCTTTCGAGGCCGGGAAGGCCCGGCTCCGAAACGACAGAGGTCGTGATAAAAATATCAAGAATAGAAATCAAGGTCAGAGTTAGAGTAGAGTTGACATTCCTCCATCGTGTAAGGTAAGGCGACGGGACACGTTTGGCGGCAAAACGGAAGCGACAGAGAAAGAGCAGGAGAAAGAGTCGTCAGAGTCAAATGGCTGAGCGAGGTGAGATGCGCCTGGCGCAGGGACGGGAAGGAGCTAAAACAGTCTGGTTCATTGCAAGTGCGAGGAAGCCGCGTGTCGCTCTGGGGTCTGAGATGGAAGGAAGGAAGGCGCAAATGGAAAGAACAAGTACCTTCCTCGATAGTAACTGTGAGTCTGTGACTGATGAAGGCAGGAACGCCCTCTACGCCATGGTTGCTGTTTAGACGACTTCTTGCCATTCCACAGCCTGGTTGATGAGCAACAGTCTAACACGGGCAGGCGCACTGGAAGGCGTACCTTCCTACATCGTCAACAGAGACGGAAGAGAGCAAGAGGGTTCTGCTGTGTTGGCTTCCTTCCTAGCACCTTCCACCGTCACGACTCACGACGAGATGCACGCATTGGGGAGGAACGTGGCCCATGCTGCTGAGTTCGCACAGGCGAGTGACCTCCTTCTTCACAGTGCTGCTTCCCAAAAGCGGCTATCGCCCCCACTTCCAATCAGTTAGAAAGATACGTACCTGTCTATCCACCCACCTGCTTCTGCGCTTTTGGCTTGGCAGGAAAAAGAGTTCCCTTCCCAAGCCTGTGTGGAAGGTGCAGCCAGCAATTACCGCCGGAATAAGGAGGCAGATGCTGGTGCGGTGCTGTCAGAGCACTGAGTGGGTGCTGGCCCTGTGGGCAGCGGGCACAGTCAGTTGCAGCAGTTGTACTCTGTAAGGTATCCGTACCTTAGGTAGGGAGTGAATGGACGGGTGCCCAGACCCCCCCACCTTACAGCGACTGTGACCTTACCACAAGTGAAGGAGGTGCGCTTGCCCAATGCCCAGAGGTAAAACCAGGAAAGGAGCGACATGACTTGTTGCCCTTTTGGATCGAATCTCGGTGGCCGGCAGGGATGCAGCGCAAAAGAGAAGAAACCCGTCAAGTCTTGGCATCGCGCCCAGATGCCGCGTGTTCCCACCTTTTTTCCCACTGAGTCTGCCTTTCTTGCGACTGACCGACCCTTTTCCCACGCAGGAGCGCGCAGCCAGACCGACCAGGCCTTGCCAATTGGTCGAGGCGCCCTTTGAGACTGCCAAAACGGCCCATCCGTTAAAATGAACGGCGGATCCCACCTCCCATCCCCAAGGCCCGTATGTAGAGCCTGCCGCTTCCCTTCCGCTACCGCTTCAATCTGTTGTTGTCGGCCTTCATTCACTCTGATCCCTTCCTCCCCTCCCCTCCCCCCCTTTCCTACCTCTTCGACGTCGCAGTTCTTGTTGCGTTGATGACCGTGTGACGCTGTCTGCTGTCCTCGATATCACCCTGTTCACGACCGCTCGGCTGTTGGGTTTTGTTTGTCCTTCGCTGGTTCCAACCAACTTCACTGCGATAAGGCACAGACATTTGGGAGGCGTTTTGGGAATACACGCTTACGACGACCCGGCAAAAATCTCCGGCTGCGAGACACCCACGACAGCAACCCCATCCCATACTTCTGCTGCTGTTCGACGAACTCGACACCGATATCCTCGACTTTACGAAATCCAAGTAGAGAAAAGGAGTGTTAGGAACCAGACTCGAAGGGAAAACGGCCCCGTCTTGAAATAGGAGAACCTGCACTTCGTCCGACACTCGATAGTGCGACCCCGATCACCCCAACATCATGTCCGACGGCAAGCTTCCGAACGGCAAGCTACCCTACGGCACGCCCGAGGGCGGCTGGAAGGCGGTACACACATGGAGGACACCGGATTGGGTAGAACCAATTGTAAGAAGTCGAAGCCATTCCCGCTTCCTCGCGGGCCAGACACGAGAACGAGATCAAGTTGCTAACACCAGCACTAGCTGATTGTTTCAATCATGCTTACCGCTTTGTGGTTCACTCGCCGCAAGAACTTTTCCATCCTCCGCCGCAATGGCGCCAACTACGAGCCTCTCTTCGAGGGAGCCGAATCTCCCAGAATGTCCGACGACTACGACTCGCTCGGCAGCCCCATTCGAACCGATCCTCACCCGCCAAAGTTCCGCACAATCTTTGGATGCATTCGCGTCAAGACCCCTAACTCGAGCCGTTTCGCGAAATACGTCCACTCGCGCATCCTGCAAAAGTTCCCCTTCCTCATTGAAATGTTCTACTGGGCCATCTCCTTCTTTTTCTACCGAATGACCGGTAGCCTTGCTCAGAGCTACTACGGCGGCAGAAAGTCTCTCTGGGAGGTTGCTCAAGGCCACGGCCTGTTTCTGCTCGAGTCTGAGGCCAAGTTCTTCGGCGAGGGTACCAGGACCGGTCCGGAACGTTGGTTGGAGTGGCGCGTGTCTCACTGGTTCTTGGAGGGCGCACAGGCTGGTGATTTCCGCGGCATCTGGCTGACGATCCTCAACCGTGGCTACTCGATGATCCATATCCCTGGCACCGTTGGCTTCATCGGATACTACTTTGCCATGGCGCCTACCCATGCCCGCTTCTGCACTGTCCGTCGCACCATGACTCTGCTGAACATGTGTGCCTTCATCATCTTCATCTTCTACCCGTGCGCGCCCCCGCGCCTGATGCCTTCCGAATACGGCTTCGTCGACACCGTCAACATGGAGAACGCCGAGAGTGTGTGGATGAGCGGAAAGTTCGTAAACAAGCTGGCCGCGATGCCGAGTATGCACTTTGGATATGCCTTTGCCATCGGATGCGTTTTCGTCGCCGATTCTGCGATTCTTAGCCTCCTCTTCGGTCGCCTGCGCAACTACCTTCTCAAGGACGACCTGGACAAGTCTCTGGATATCGACGATGTCGAGGTCAGAGAGATCCAGGAGAACCGCGCGCGCTGGAAGAGCTGGGCCATGTTCGCCTTCGGCATCTGGTACCCCAGCTGGATTCTGTTGACCATCGTCGGCACGGCCAACCACTACCTCATGGACGCCGTAGTTGCGACCTTCTGCGCGCTGATGGCATACCTCTGCAATCGTGCTTTGTTGGTGTTCCTCCCTGCCGAGGACATGCTTCTGTGGGCCTTGAGGCTCGAGAAGCCCGTTCCCACGACCGGCCGCATGAAGAACATTGCCGTGCGGTAATCGTCGGCCGAAAAGAAAGAATGCTGTATGAGAGATGCGGAAGAAAGAATCCTTACTTTATTATTCATAGCATTGTAGAGGCGTTGGGAAATGACTATCGGCCTCGGCTTTTATTTTTTCAATAGGCCATCATCAGGGTACATTTTGTATTAGCCCGTTATAATGAGAATATTCGTCGATAGAAAAGAGACACAACACATCTTACCAAGCATATTTCTGAATTAACCATCGGGGGAACGTGATTGCTTATATGCGTGCCTGTCCGCCCGGCTTCTGCGGCGGTCCTTTCGTATTCAGTGGGCCCCATAATCAACGGAGGTCTCGGATACACGCGTGGTTCGACCTTTCTACATTCAAGCGTCCCGCCCAAAGAGGCATTCGATATAAATGCTATTGGGTGCCCTATCCCTCCGGGCGCAGATCTCGGGGTATTTTTTTCGCCCAGGCAGTATGGTTTGTCTGGCCGAGATATCCGTGGCCCGTGTCCGTGGGGTCTTTCGCTTTCGGGGAATGGAGAGAAAGGTTCGGGGGCCGATTTTGCCGGGTTCCGATGACTTGGAGGGCGACGACAGTCTAGGTGCATTGGAAGTTCTCGGGCGAGGGGCTGATGATGATGACGACGGACTGGTATTCTAAAATGCTTGAGGAGGATTGCCCAGGGCGGTGTTGGGGCTGTCGGGAGCTCTCGTCGCGCTTCTGCTGTTGTTGCGGTCGTGGGCAAGCTACATGTCAGAGGAGAAGTCTTGTGAACAGGACAATTGGGTTGTTTTCTTAGGTGGGATTTGTGCCCCTTTTGTTCATACTCGTGCTCGCTTGGTCTTTGTCTGGTTGTTGCACTTGAGACCATGGATGAGCTTGGTTACACGAGCGTCTGGCTGTACTCCCATCTGAATAGGCGACTGGATGTAGGGACCCTGAGTACGACGGTTGTTCTTTCGAAATTGGTCGCCTTCGGAAGCCGACGTCAATTTTCCAAGCGGTGTGTGACAGACGATTTTGCTGCAGTGCGACTGGTTTCGTTGGGCAAATCTCCAACGGCAAGGACGAAGAGTGTCGAGGAAGTTTCATGGCCCACCCAGCAAGAGCTTTCACAGGAGGGGGTCTTTTTTTCACGAAGAATAAGGTCGGAATTCTTCCTTCGAGAACTATGGGATGTCGTCTCCTTATGAGTGTGCCGATCGCATGTCGTTGAAATCGTGGTCGTGGGACCGAAGACCTTGGCCCACCAGGCGACCTATCGCGTCAGAGATCACCGCCACGTGTGATTGCGGCTCGTCGCGACGCCCATGTCAACCACGCCGAGCATCATCTTTATCATTTGACAGTTGTCACATGCTGGTATCCATGAGTCCCATTCAAACTGACCAAATGGGACTGGCCACTTGGTCGGCGAGTGGTTGCTTTCAGTACTGGATATGCCTTTCTGGTTGCCTTTGACCTCGAACAGAACCATGGCACTGACTTTCTCAGCACAAAGGCCCTATTTGGATCCATAACAGCTGATTGTATTTATTCTAGGACCCGTGTTCTTTGATTGTTTTACAAAGCAAAAGGTCTCGAGAACAGTTCTGCATCGCTAATATCAATGGATTTGTCCGTAGTGCTCTTGGGTGGTTCATCATGCCTACAAAAGTTGACCATCGACCACATCAAGCTCAAGAACCACTCAACATAGTCACCAATCCAAACAAGCAACACAGACAGACACCATGGAACCCACTCCCACCCCCAAATCCCAAACCTCCGCCGAGTTCATCTACGAATTCACCCCCCAATCCTACCTCCGCATCCCCGGCCTGCGCTTCGACCCCATCGACCAGCTCATCCCCTATCCGCACCGCGCCGCCCTCGAGTTCCTCAAGCCCTCCCGCTTCAAGCTCGACCTGCCGTGGGAGGAGTACTACGACCTCCTTCAGCCCTTCGACGACGTCTGCTTCAAGCTCGTTGACGTGCTCATGTACGCCGTCGACGAGCTGCGCCACAACGTGCCCCCGCGCATCAAGAAGGTGACCGCCGCCGTGGGCAAGACCGATGTTGCTGACGAGACACAGGTAGTGACCAAGACCAAGGCCGTCGAGGTCGAGTATGACTGGACCGCCTTCTTTGAGCGCGTGCTCGAGCTGCTCGGCCCCAAGGGCGAGGAGTTTGGGATGTGTGGTAAGGATGTGATGTGGATTACCATGCTGTATACGCGCGCCTATGCTGATTCGCCAGCGTGGCTGCGCAAGAAGGACCAGGGATATTATTTGAAGGCGAACATTCACTATTTGCACGACTTGCTTGGGGAGTGGAACATGCTGGTTCGGCAGAAGGGCTGGAAGTGGGAGGTCATTTTCTTTGACGTTTTTGTGAAGGATTCGTAGGTCGGCGGTTGTACGTAGCTACTACGAACTCAACCCTCACTTCTGAATGTGACGTCAATCTGGGCCACTTCCTCAACTGTCTTTTCTGTCCGAGTCATTATCGAGCAGTGATTCAATTTCAAAAGTCGGGACTTGTGTATTCAATGTTTGTCACTAGAAGGGTAGGCTCTCCTCCCATGCATGATGTAATGCTTCAACCTCGTCCAAGGCAAAACAATCCTACCATCTTTATTCGGACCTTATTGCGCAAATGGCATCCTCGGACTTGCATACCTAAGACGGAGCAGTGGCGGGCAGAGACGCGCAACGTTCGTTGTAAGCGTCACCCTGGCCCAGGTTGGTGCCAGTCTGGTCGTTGAATGCAATGCGTGCCATGGTGTTCTCGCTGGGGTTGTAAAACGGCCACCCGCCCGAGTAGCTGAGCAGGCCAGAGGTGGGGTTCTTTGCAAAGGTAGTCCAGGCGCCGCGAAGGAATTCGGCCGTCTCCAATTCCACGGTTGTACTAGGGGGGTCCTGAGGCAGCGTTCCGAAGAGAGGTTGCAACTAGAGAAAGAGACAGAGAGAGTTAGTCCCGATGAACCAAAGTGTACAGACATGCGTGTATGTGTGTGTGTGTGTGTGTGTGGAACGGGACGGGGGTTACATACCTCGGCGCCATGATACGCTCCGCTGGGCGGGTTGGTCGAGAGTGCCAGATTGGGGAAGTCACCAAAGAAACGGTACCTCCAGGAAGGAAGAACGGCCGAGACGGTCTGGGCAATCCTGATGTTGTCGGCGCAAGTATAGAATCTGAAGTTGAAATCGGCCCAGTAAGTTTCGGTCCTGTTAGGTTGGAGGCTCTTGAAAGCGCCGGCCTCATTCTCGTTATTACCAATTAGGTAGGCGGCGTCTGCAGAACTGCGGTTGGAGTAGTCTTCAAACACGAGCTCATTATCTCCACCAGGGCCGAAAGCGGGAGTCGATCCGATGCCAGTCTCAGCGGCAGAGAAGCCTGCGAAAATCTGCGCAGCGGTGTGGTTCCTCATGCAGTCGGTGACGGCGGCGGCGGCGGCGGTGCTACTGTTACTGCCAGGGCAGCCGACAGAATCAGCAATACGGTACCACCTTGGGGACAGGGTGTCTGCGAGAAGGGCTGGGAAGCCGACGACAGTCGCGCTCTGCAGGATGAAGCCGCTGGCAATGGGATCCGAGGCATAGGCGAAGGAGTAGAAGTCGGCCATTCCGGAGCCAGCAGACTGGCCAAAGATGCTGATGCGGCTGGTGTCGCCGCCGAACGCTTCGGCGTTATCGCGAACCCACTCCATAGCAACTCTCATGTCCAGCAGTCCCAGGTTCGAAGCAGAAGCAGGGTCACCGGGGAAACCAAAGATGCCGAGACGGTAGCTGAAGAGAAAGCGTTAGGTGATACTATGTCTCGAGATATGCAGGTGATTTCCTCCCTCACTTGATTGACATCAACACAACATCTGACGTGTCGGCGATAAACTGTCCGTCGTACATAGGTTGACGCGCGCCGCCTACAGCGCCACCGTCAGTCGCAATCAACGCCGGTCGTCCTCATTGATTCTGCTTACCGTAAGTATAGGCACCTCCATGGACCCAGACGAGAACAGCCTTCTTGCGTTCTCCGGTTTGGGGCTTGGTCCAGACGTTGATAGACAAACAGTCCTCGCTTTGGGGAAATTCGGTGGGTGTCGGTTGCATACACGCTGGGCCCTAAGAGAGATTGCACGACGGATCAGCAACAATTCCGCTCGCCGCCAAACAGCAACAACAAGCGAATGATATGCGCTGTGCTATCCTTGAGGTCCAGCAGGAAATACAGGACGACTTTGTCCAAACAGTCAACTGACAAAATCGGAGCCGTTGATGACCAACGAGCCGTTGTAGGCGATGGGAGGCTGGAAACGCAAAGCTCCTATTGGAGGAACGGCGTACGGAATGCCCAGGTACGCCGAGACTTGGTCGGCATCGGAAGCGGCATGGCCAAAGACACGACCGCTGGTTGTCTTCACTGCTTGGCCAACTGTCCAGTCACCGCAGATGGGTTGCGGAGCGGCAAGAGTGACGGAGACGAGTGCCACAGCGACTGATGGGAGAAGGTGTTTCATAGTAACACGTTGGCTATGTATAAAGAATGACTGAACAAATCAATGAATGCTGCGTTGAGTGAACGGAAAGAAAGCATTAGGGAGAACAGGAAGTTGAGGAAACAAATTTGAGGCTTTGAAATAGCACGTTGACGTTCCTATCATCGTAAACCCGACCATGTAAAATTGACTGCTTCATCTCCCCTATTTACTAACCCACTCCACTTTGAAGATACGGATACGGAATACGTCAATAGATGATCTTGCTGGAGGTCATGTCATGATTGGACGGGTGTCATTACATCTTCTCTAACGACAGTCGAGAGATCAATCATTAATGGCACTGCCCACTATCCGCAAGGTTCATTGGCTAAGTAGACCCATATACGTGGGTATCCTCTACACCGTAAACGGAAGGTTGCTGACCCGGACTTTCGGTTTTAACGACTTGCTACGTAAGCCCCATGAAAATCGGTGGCCTCAACACGGAGTGGCAGGTATGTTTTGCTGAGGTGTATTAGTAAAGAGGTCCTTGGTAGAGGACGTAGTCAGGTGGGGGGACGGCAGTTAGTTTACTTGGCCACCGGGGTCCCTCGTCCAACCTAATCATCCGCGGGTATCTGATTCTAGCACACGTTCGTTTCTTGCCTACTATCACAATTACGACATGACGAGGCGCCAACATGAAAGTCATTCGTTGTGATTGGCATAGAGTGAAGTTGTGCGAAAGACTACAAATCTAAATAGTTTATAAAAGGACCGATGGCTTCGTGACCAAATTGCCGTCCTACCCTTCTCAACCACCCAACTCACTTACCGTCCGATATTTCACTGATCATCGACTTTCAAGATGAATGCCATGCTTAGCAACTGGAAGATCGCCTCGGTCTGCGGCCTTGTTTTCTCTCGGGCGTGCGCTGCCTCTCTATCAGGGGCGCGCGATGTCTCTGCTGTTAACAATGGCCCGAATTGTCAACAGGCGGTAGGCCCATCCTAGCCAGATGAAGTGATGGCTTGCATCTGACCCGGTCATCTAGTGTGACGTCTTGGCCGCCGGCTTCCCCGGTCGACTTCACTACGAGGCCTCCGACAGCAACTTCACCATTTGGGATCAGAAGCAACTCGAGACGGCTTACATCTGCCGCGTCCAGCCCACTTCAACCGACGAGGTTTCCAAGATTCTCAAGGTACTCGTGGGCAGCTGGTGCAAGTTTGCGGTGAAGTGTGGTGGCCATTCCAGGAACCCCGACGACTCGGTCTCGACGGGTGGAGTCACCATCGACCTGGAGTTGATGAGCACCATCACCGTATCAGACGACAGGAAGACGGCAAGCATCGGCGGTGGGTCGGTCACCCGGCAGATATACGCTGCTCTTGACCCGTACGGCCTGACAAATGTCGGTGGACGAGTTGGCCAGGTCGGTGCGGGCGGATTCACCCTCGGCGGCGGTACCTCGGCCCTTTCGGCGAAGTACGGATGGGCTTTGGATCACGTCTTGGAGTACGAGGTATGTTGTTGTTGCGTCTTGAACTCTTACCTAGCTCATCACCTCGACAGGTCGTGCTGGCCAATGCTAGCGTGGTAAAGGTGTCGGAAAGCTCTCACCCGGACTTGTACTTCGCGCTGCGAGGTGGTGGTAACAATTTCGGCATCGTCACGTCGTTCATTGTCGACGTCTACGAGCAGGGTCCCGTGTATACTGGGGCGCGCACCTTTCCCGACAGCCAGATTGTCCCGCTCTTGGAGGAGGTCGAAAAGATCTTCACGATTGAAGACGAGAAAGATACCAATGTCGGACTTGAATACCGATACACCTTTTCCGCCCAGAACGGCTGGACTGTATCGACCACGCAGCGATATGCAGAACCCGTCATGAACCCTCCCGTGTTCAACGCCCTCAACAGCATCCCGGCTGTGGGCAATCTCACGGGTGGCATCAACACCTTGGCGAGCAGCACCAGCGTCGTCGGCCAGCTGGGAGTTACAAGGTACATCATTCCTTAGGTGATGTTCTTCGGTCGACTTTTACTGACTTGTCTAGGAACCTCTTCACCTCTTTGACCCACTACCCATCTTTGGAGTTGAGCCAGCAAGGCCTGGCTATTATGAAGAACCTCACCGAAACCAGGAACCTGACCAGCCTCAACCCCCAGCTCATCACGTACTCTATACCTGCGGCGATGATGAAGAAGGCAAAGGCTAGAGGCGGCAACGCTCTCGGTCTGGAAGATGTCTCGGGACATCTCATAAGTACGTCAATACCACCCTCCCTCGCCTTCTACCACTGTTCTCAAGCAAGCGTCTGCGCAATCAACGGGGTCTAACCATAGACGTCCAGTCAACCTTTTCGCTCTGAGCTGGACCGACAGAACGTTGGACAATGCAGCAAGCGCGCTTGCGGAGACCTTTATCGCCGACTTCCGGGCTGCGGCAGAGAAGCTCGACGCGTTCCACCCCTTCATTTACATCAACTACGCCAACAAGGGCCAAGATGTTTTTGGTGGATATGGACAGAAGAACCGGGACCGGTTGGTGGCAATCTCGAAGGCGGTGGACCTCAAGGGTGTCTTCGCCTCCTTCGGTCTCTGGACTGGTTTCTTTAAGGTCCGCTAAAGGGTCCATGCCTTTTAGTGCTTTGGTTTATAAGTCACTTCGACACGGGACGTGTAGATATAATGGTTTATTACCTGGAGAGCTACGAGTCCCGTCCAGTATAATCAGAATTGTCAGACATGTCACATAAGTCATAAAAGTCATAGCAAGCTTGTCGCCCAACCCTTGCTCTTTGTGTCGTGTGCATCCCACGTACATGAACTGGATTAATCATCGCAAGAATTCTTTATTCTTCTTCCCGCACTCATCGGCAGTCGTCCGCGCATAAGCTCGGCGGAATTGCTACGTCACTACGGACCTTGGAATTTCGCAGGTAAGCGATTCACGGGGAGGGGATGGGATGTGCCGTGATGCCCCGTTGATTCGCCCGCACGCCAGTCCGTGCATCTTCCGGGTTGTCAGCGAGCGGATTTAAGGGAGTAGAAGCCGGACCCACGGCACCCGGACTCGGTATGCTTCCGTGGGGTCTCGGCCTGCCCGTCAAGTCCATCGACGATATAAATGCAAAGCCCATTCACATCCTTCATTGACAGTGACATATTCCATGTTCCGCCCGTTCTGCATCCATAAATTTCGGACAATCCCGTCGCATCGTCATGTACGCAAATGCAAAGCTCTTGTCTCTTCACATTGGCAGTATGCTGGCTAACGTCTCGAAGAATATCTCAACCATGTCTACTACCACTCTGCCCTTCAGTGACATCCAAGTGCAGGTCCCCGGTTTCGGGGCCATGGGCTTGAGCTCTGCCATGGGCAGCGATCTCAGCTACGACGAGGCCGAGCCGGTCCTGCTCAGGGCCGTCGAGCGCGGTTGCACATTCTGGGATACTGCCGTAGGTCACTCGCCGTCGTCATGTCGACGCGATGGGAGACAATTAGTCAATCATCTGACAAGCACCCCAGGTCGCATACAAGAACGGCGCCAACGAGCAGCTTCTCGGTGACTTTGTCAAGAAGCACGACGTGCGCGACAAGCTCTTTGGTGCGTTTCACTGTTGTATGTACGCTTGTACACGAACGGCGAGACTGACTGCTGCTGCTGCTGCGTAGTCGCATCCAAGTGCGGATTCGACGTTTTTGCCCCGCAACGCACGGTGACGAACTCGGCATCTCACATCAAGGAGTACATCGAAGGTACAATCGACAGGCTCGGTTTCACCCCTGACCTGTACTACCTGCATAGGATCGACCCGAGTACGTCCCATTCCCATCTTGAATCCGTCTTCACAGGCTGTTAATTACATGACCACTTACGCTCGAATCAAGACACCCCGCTCGAGGAGTCAATTGGCGCACTGGACGAGCTCCGTCGTGCCGGCAAGACGAAGTATATCGGCCTGTCTGAGTGCTCTGCCGCGACTCTGCGCAAAGCGAATGCGAGTACGTGTGCCCACTAGAATGATAGGGGACAGCACTTAACCAGGCATTGCCTTTTGCAGTTGCAAAGATTGATGCTATCCAAGCTGAGTACTCGGCGTTCGAGACTATCCATGAGACGAACGGTCTCATAGAGACTGCTAAGGAGCTTGGCGTTGCTTTTGTGGCATTCAGCCCCCTCGGACACGGCTGGCTCGTTGATGACGTCCCTTTTAAGTCTCCCGACGACTTTGGCCCAACCGATTTCCGGCGCACCGGTAAGCGCACCCAAAATGCAGCTAGCTAGTGTGTCTGTCTACTTACACTACTTGTCCAATGCCGCAGTGCCCAAGTTCCAGGGCGATAACTTCTACCGCAATAAGGCTATTGTCGACGAGATCAAGAAGCTGGCCACGGCCAAGGGATGTACGGTGGCCCAGATTGCACTGGCCTGGGTCGCCGCCCAAGGTCTCATCGCCATTCCCGGCACGACTAAGGCCTCTCGCTTGGATGAGAATTGGGATTCGCGCAAGGTTGTCCTTACTGAGGAGGAATTGAAGGAGATGCGTCGCATCGTTGATGAAGCCAAGCCGATCGGTGCGAGATTCGCCCCTATCTTCGAGTCCATGGTTGGACACTAGACCACGCGTCTTGGCATCTCGATCTTGTGTGCCGGAATCTACCAATATCAACAATACCATCTGCAAACTAGTGTCACTCACGGTGGGGTATCGCTAGAAGGCCGCTCAAGTAACACAATCAAGGTGAGAAAGAAGAGAACAAAAATTTCAAAGGGATGCTGTAATAAGGGACACAGACGCCAGCAGATATACTGTTCGACCGTTTAAACCGATCAAGCTGAGAAGTAACCTACTGAGACTTGTTGAATTGCCTGTGCAGCCTGGATCTCTAGCCTGTATGGGGCCTCCAGCTATAGCAGAGTCATCCTATTGGCTAGATCTAGTTCAAGCCCGCTCAGCAACAAGTTCAGTTGTTACAGCGTAGCGGCCATTATCGAAGATGGCCGGGCAGGTCCGGTGTTCAGAATGAGGCCCGCGAACTAGCGAACTAGTGAGGAGATGTTAAGAGCGGAAGGTGGGGGGAAACCGCTTCGTAAATAGCTCACATCGTAAGTCTCTTGACAATGAACACGTGCGAAATCCGCGTTTGTCGGCGATGTCGTCCGAGTAGAGTGTTCCGCCGGGCTCCATCGGAGATTTCATGGCATGATTCTTCGGAGACCGAAACCGGGGGCGGGCGAGGCCCCACCACCGCCCCTCATCCCAGCGTGATGTCACGGCGGGTCAGCCCGCAATGTCGGGCGACTTCTTTTCCGCCTGCTTCTTCAACTCCGAGCTCTCCCAAAATTCTCTGCAAAATTCGCTCAGGAGAGATTGTGATTTTCAGTCTTTCAGTCAATACCTAATTTGAAAATGGCGACGACAAAGTACACCCTGGCCACCAGGCTTACTGTGAGTCCCGTCCTCAACCCCTCACCATGTGATCACAATCGTTGACGGTGGATAGCTGGCCAATGGCAAGACAATTCCTCAGATCCAGCTGGGTCTGTACTGCATGTCGGGCAAGGAAGCCACCAAGACCATCCCATGGGCTCTGAACGCCGGCTACCGCGGATTCGACTGTGCGCAGATGTACCGCAATGAGCGCGAGTCTGGCAAGGCGATCAGCGACTACTTGGCCGGCAGCGAGAACGCTCAAGGCTTGAAGCGCGAGGATGTTTTCTACACGACCAAGCTCGCTAGCTGCAGCACTTCTTATGATGAGGTCCGCCGTTCTATCACGGAGTCCGTGAAGGTTTCCGGTCTCGGCTACGTCGATCTCTTCCTCCTCCACAGCCCCTACGGCGGCAAGGAGGCACGCTTGACCAGCTGGAAGGCTCTGGAGGATGCAATCACCGAGGGCGAGGTGAAGATGGGAGGTGTCAGCAACTACGGTTCTGCCCACGTGAGTCTTGCACTTCTTTTCACATGTGAAACCAGATCTCCAGGAACATCAGATTGACAGTACCTCAGATTGAGGAGCTCATGGCCTCCAAGCCCCGTATTGCCCCCGTCATCAACCAGATCGAGGTTCACCCCTTCAACACCCAGACCAAGATCAGGGAAACTTGCGCTAAGCACAACATCGCCATTGAGGCGTACGCGCCCCTGGCTCGCGGGATGCGCATGAAGCACCCCAAGATCTTGGAGCTGGCTCAGAAGTACGGCTGCAGCCCAGCTCAGCTGTTTGTGCGGTAAGATATACCCCCTAGATCACATTTCCCCTATCTTGCATGCTGATGAGCTTGTTTGCAGCTGGTCTCTCCAGCATGAGATGATCACTCTTCCAAAGAGTGTCCGTCAGGAGCGACTCATTGAGAACGCTAGTGTTGGAAGCTTTGAGATTTCCAAGGAAGACCTGGCCGAGATGGACGGTCTTGATGAGAGACTTGTGACTGATTGGTGAGTTGCCCGAGCGTTTTATGGGAAACAAGACTAACACTAGTAGGGATCCCACTGAGGCCCCTTGAGAGGTTGGACGGCCACTCTATCAAAATAGAACGCATGCTAGATGAAGATATATTGAGCTTAAGCTGAATACAACGAGAAATGACCCCATGATGCGACTCCAAGCTCGGTTTACGGCAGTGGGCCCATGAGCATGTTGTGCAGCTGACGCCATGTGGACCGTCACCTATCTAGCATCTCTCTTAAAGCATCTACTTCGGCCTCCTTCCTCACAAGCTTGAGTCTTAACTGATCCCGCTCCTCCTCGACGTTCTTCAAAGCAGCCTCCAGCTCAGCGATGCGGTCTCTTCCTTTTTGACGGTATTTTCGAGCTGCCATGGTGTTACGTTGTCTTTTGGTCGCGGCCACGTCTTCATTACTGGCTGTGTCTCCTTGATTATTGTCTGCAGAATTGGCCTTTCGCTTCGATACCGACCCAGCAAAGGGTGTCGAATCCGTGGCTTTAGGCGCCGGATCGCGCAGTTCCGGAAGAACTGATAAGTGGTGATCATGAACCAGAGAATGATCAACTCCTCTGTCTAATCTCTCCAGGGGGTCGTGTAGATAGTCATGTGGCTCAGGGCACTCAATGTACCTTGAGTCGTCGACGCGGATAGATGAACCTGTAGTTCACGTGTCAGCACGTAATTTGGACACGAGATATTTAGGCTGACGGATTACTCACTCTGAGGTTGATGTGCTGCAGAACAGTTGATCGCATTCAGTAGCCCCAGAAGGCTATCTTCTTTGGCATCGTGGATTCCACCATTTGCTGCGTTATCAGCTGACTCCAAACTTGACTGCAAGTCCTCCGAATCGAGGCGAGGATCAAGAGGAATGTTGTCGGTGTACGGCGGGGCGTCACCCGTGGAATTTGAAGAGTCCTGCGGCCATCCAAACATTGGTTCTAGGTTGTCGACAGTCGGCCACCATGTGCCTTGGCCAAGGGGGTTCGGGTTCCTTGGGCTGTTGTGGCCGGACGGGTTCCAGGCGGTATCGAGGCTCGAAGCGTACGACGGTGGACATTTGCGTCTCCATGAACTCAGGATGGAGTGCCTCTCCCTAGTGATGGAGAGGCTGGCTAAGAGGTATTGAGTAGGATTATGAAAGGGATCTGGTAACGGCCCGATCGGGTTACCGTCTTCGAAAACCTCAGGAAGGAGGCGCGAATAGGGGCTTGTGAGGAGTTGGGGACGTCAACAGTTTTCGTTTAGCTGAAGACGTGGTTTTCGCGAAGTGAACGTCGCTCTGATTGGCGGAGGCCAGTGAGTCACGATGGCTCATAATGATGGCAGCGCATGGGCCATGCGGAGGAGCATCGACATTGATTGTTATTATTGAATTTTGAACTGGTGTAGTCTAACGCAAATCAAATCTGTTTCAGGCTGTACTGTCTGTAGGGTTGAATTATAGAAGATCGCCGCAGTTCTAGTGGCTGAGGTTTCTGGACTTGAAGTTGCCTGGGCTAGTGAAACCAGGCCCTTTCCTTGCCCCGTAAACACAAAGTTTCTAAGATCTTAATTAGACAAATTCTCACGTCCACAAGCGTAATGTGCCAAAATCCTGTCTGTCCGCATTTGCTGATCATCGCGTTGATCCGATGAACGTTGGGTGCGCCATTGTCGGTTGAGCAAAGACGAACGAGTTCCCTGGTCGCCTTGGACATCTTTGCAGATATCTTTAGTGTAATGAAGTGCAGGTGATGTATCGCTGCATTCAGCTTAAGCTTTGATGTCATTCCAACTAAAGAATCATACATCAGTATTGGTGAATACTGACCTAAAACCCCCAACCCTCTGACTGCTCTGTTGCTTCGGAAGTTACACAAAGGTCATCAGCTCAAAGCCTCATACCGGGTTGCTGCGCAATTGGTTCGATGATAGATCTGGCTGCCTTGAATTCTGTAAGACGTGTCAACTCGCCTTCTACGGCCAAAACTTGGGGTGCAGCATGCTAATGTAGCGAAAAGACCATGTAATAACGACAGTCCCAATGAAGTCGACTGTATGCCGAGTTAGAAACCGAGACCTCATGCAGTACGAAAAGTCTAAACCTTATCAGACCATGCTTTCTATGTCTCTATGGACAACCGTGGTCTTTTCACCTTTGACATTTACTAATAACACATTGGTGATCGATGAGTAAAGTCGGAAGTAAATCG
The DNA here is from genome assembly GCA_027406125.1 of Colletotrichum tropicale. Taxonomy (NCBI): domain Eukaryota; kingdom Fungi; phylum Ascomycota; class Sordariomycetes; order Glomerellales; family Glomerellaceae; genus Colletotrichum; species Colletotrichum tropicale. Next base: position 306,575 of record JANVYH010000004.1, read on the forward strand.
GCTAGCGGAGGCAATTAGGTCCCGGCGGAATGGTGGGGGCTTGGAAACTTAAACTTCGGCCTGGCAACAGATTCCGTTCGCCGTGAACCCAGCTACTCACGGAAGGTTACGGATTGATAATGTAGTGATGGCAATCGGCAGTGGGTATCGCGTGCTGTAGTGCTGGCTAATCATGCGAGATCTCCAATTATTGCGCGATGATGTGACGAAGGCGGGGTGAGGCCTTCGTCGTCAGTGCGGCATCAAGGCATATAAGGAGCTGCATCCCTCTAAACGTTCAATAAATCAACAGCAGCGGGAATAACATATGAAAATTGAGTTTCTCTCACACGTATACCGAGACATTTCCTCATCTGAGCATCACCATGTCTGCCATTAAGAAAGTCGCTATCATCGGGGTAAGTTACGCCTTGAGCCCACTTTATAACCAAACGTCCTGATCCCTGTAGGCCTCTGGAAACCTTGGCCCAAAGGTGCTTGCTGGGCTTCTCGAAGGCGGTTTTGAAGTTACTGCCATCAGCAGGAAAGAATCCACCGCCACGTTTCCCTCTGGAGTTTCTGTCAAGAAAGTCGATCTGTCTTCGGTTGAATCTGTTACGGAAGCCCTGAAGGGACAGGACGCCGTGGTCTCTACTGCTGCGACGGCGGCGGTTGGCGCGCAGAAGGTCCTGATTGATGCGGCTGTTGCTGCACAAGTCAAGCGATTCATCCCGTCAGAGTTCGGAATTCACACTCGTGATGCCCAAGGGACCAAGATTGGTGCGATTTTGAAGTCCAAGGTTGATAACACCGATTATCTGATCGAGCTGTCCAAGAAGCATGATTGGTTTAGCTGGACTGGCATCGCCGTCGGTCCGTTCTTTGATTGGGTAGGTTATATCACAACAAGCTCTCTTTTCAGTTAAGAAATGGACTTCTGACAAAAAACAGGGCTTCGACAAGGGCTTGCTAGGTCTCGATGTCAAGAACAAGGCCGTCACCATCTTCGACTCTGGAAACGAGCCATTTTCCGCCTCTTCCCTTGCGTTTATTGGACAGTCCGTTGCCGGCGTGCTCAAGAACCCCCAAGCGACCGCCAACAAGTACATCACCGTCGCTTCTTTCACGACTACTCAACGTGAGCTCCTGAAGGTTGTCGAGGAGGAAACCAGCTCCACTTTTGCGGTCAGCAACGTCAAGACCTCTGACCTGGAGAAGACCGCCGACGAGAAACTTGCGAAGGGAGACTACAGTGCTTTCATCCAACTACTTCAACAATACGTGTTTGGAGATGGTCAAGGGCATGCAGTAAAGGAGAATGCCGCCGTTACACTTCTGGGACTACAAGAACTGGACTTGAGGACCGAGACGAAGAAGGCTCTCGCCGCAATCAACTAGACACTCGCGCATGCCTCATAAAAATAAGAACACTATCTTTGCGTTATGAATGGTGCCGGTTTCCATGTTTTCTAGGTAGACTGTACGTTTGGATGATTCGGTGTTTCGGTGGGTCGATGTTTGCTAATAGCTGTTCAGTCGTAACCAATTGAATGAGCAACTCTGAGTCTCCCTAGCATAGCAGGCTGTCAATAAAAAGCTCGTCCTATCCGAGGTGATGTCGGTGCAGGATACATCGACGATGAAACCTGGCCCCAAGACTGACGTACCTTCTCTCCAAGTTTCGTTTGCGGGCATCCTGCAAACGCAGCCCGTTTGGAACTTGCCAAGGCGGGTAGACACATGATAAAAGCACCCTATCTCGGACTTGTGAGTAGTAAGCTCACCGCTAATTTCATAAAAGACGGAGTCTGAGAAATACACAAAACGAAATGAAATTGGACTATGTAAACTCTTCGCGTCGCAGCTGAACCCTACCTACTGTATACAAAACTGCCAAATCGCGGAAATAGTTTCTGCCCGTACTTTATCCTTCGTCTACCTCCAGTCAGCCATGGCGCGAGATGATGTTGGGGCGTTGGCAATCTCCAACATCCCATCAATCGCCATTCTTCGAGAGCGTCTGAACTACGGCAACAAGACTACCGAGAGCTGCAAACGCCTCCTTTCATCCATAAAGCTATTCCATAGCACATTTAAAACTCAAGATGGAAGAGTTGCCAGCGAGATAGGCTGGAACGAACCTAACCAGTCAGTTCTCAATGAAGTGGTCGAAGGTTTTCTTGACGCAGCAGGCAACGGGCTCAACTTCTGGCCAAACGACGGAAATTCTCCGAACTTCAACGGACTACGTTACTCCAATCATGAGCATAAAGAATGGTGCGAACACAAATTTTGGTTTCAAGTCCACGTTTGATGCTGATCCCGTTAGGATCATTAAACCTAATGTGAAGCAATGGATGGTCAAAATGACATGGCACTACAAGATGAACGAGAATAGACAAAAGAGGAAGCTTGAGACTAGCAACAGTCAAGCGGAACCTATACCAAATGTCGAAAGCAGCAATGACGAGGTTTGCAGCAACAGCGTCCGGATGGCAAGCGAACCTTCAATGACAAATCAAGTCTCATTTGCCCCAACTCCATTGTAAGTGACACTCCTGGAGATGAACCAAACACACAGCTCAGATATGCGCCAAGGTTCTATGTTCTAACGCAGGCTAGGGTTTTGAATACTGCGACCGAAGGGTCATGCGCAATAGAGGGCGAGATCAATTCGAATCTCCTTCAAAATCCTTCGGTACGAGCCTTTGGAGACCGACGTATACGCCAATTGGGCTAACCGACCTGTAGCAGCGACATATCTGTCAGGCCTTTATAGGGGATGTAGCCCAGAACACCATCTTTGCTGAATCGGATCGGTCTTCGAAACGCCAAAAGCTGAGAAGCAGCATCAATGCTCGCGAGAGACACAATGCTCTATTAGGAGCGACGCCGACAAACCACAAGGAGAACCCCAACCAACCAAGACTGAGATCACAGAGCAATAGTGGAACAAGACGTTCTGACAACGCTGCTGGTGCCATGACTGAGGCACCCCGCTCAATATTAGTTGTTGATCTCACGGCTTCCGATGATGACGAGCCGCACATTGTCAACACCCCGATCGTCAAGCAGGAAGTGCTCCAAAATAGCCCTAGGGCAATCCATGGCCATCAATCAGATTTGATTGCCTCTGTGGCGCAAGCTTCAGTGGAAAATCCTGCCCCTGTTCTTTGGCTAAGCCAAGTATGCCACTCTGCTCTACCTCAGGCACCTGCTTTTGGGGTTGACCAATTTTGGCCACGAGTCAATGTTACTTTGAAGTACGTTGCTTCGCGCTATCCAACCTTGAATGTTCAGACTTGGAAACCGCGGCTTCGGTTCAGTCAGTGTTCTCTGCAGCAACTGAGGAACGAGTTGCGCATACCCAATTCAGAGAGAATCGGGTTCAAATTGCAGCTTGCTTACCCGGGGTTGTTCTACACGTCTGAGGTTGCCGGTCATGACGAAATCATGTTTCGGCAGATACGAGAACAAATGGCTGCCACCATCAGAAGGGAGCTCTGGGACGCTGGTTCTTTGCATCCTCTGGAGATCTTTGTTGTGATCGAATCTGTTCATGATGCTCAGTCACACCCTCTGACTGCGGTTACAGCACCTATTACCTGGGAACAGTCTCCTGATAAAGACCTTCTAGCTGGCCTTTAGTCTCTCACAGTCCGCTAGAAGAACATGTCTCGAATCACTTAATTGGCAACGAGCTGACCAAACGACTTGTCCGCCCCCACCGCGGAAATAGTTTCAGTCCACATAATTCTCAATAAACATTCATAACTGTTCTATTGTCAGAAGGTGTATTTCAATAGTGCTAAGCAACCACGACCCTTTATTCGAGGTTGATTATAGAACAATGAATCACATGATGCTTGGACAGGCACATCTGCCTTTGTCTTTAGACCATGAGCATCTGACAGCTTGTGTTAGAAGACTGCCTGAACAAGATTAATGCCTTGAAATTTCTGGCGAGACCTATGATGCTCATGCCCGATGCGAACTGAAAGCTACTTATAAAAATGATGTCCATAGTTAGCGATCGGAAGTCACGACAATATCAAAAACAGAAGCGACAGACACATTTATTCTCACTATTTTCTTCTATCTCTCAACCATTTGATTTCAAAAAATGGCTTCCCAAACGCATCTTTCGAACTCTATCGATGAGCGATGTTCTTATTTCCCACCGGTCAGAAGACAACTAAGTCTTGACCCCAATCTCTTCGAAGGTTTGAAACTCACATGCGTCATCTGCAGGCAAGAAATGAATATCGTTGGAGATGGATTTCCAGAGAGTGATCATCGGTCTGATGGCTTTGCGGCGACTCATGGCGTGACAAGCGCCCGCGAGCTGAGAAGACGTCGACCCCAACCTTCGAAAGAAAGCACGGCAATCGTCGTCCCATGCGGCCACATATTCTGCAGAGGCTGCCTGTACGCCCTATGCTGGGAAGGATTTGATGTCAATGACTTTGTTCCAGGAAATGAACAAGCAAAGAGCGATCCGGCGTGCCCCATGTGCAAGCAAAGTCTTTGTTTCGAGAACTGCGTGTTCCGCTGTCGCTATCCAGGGATACCCTTCCCACGAAACAAACGCGCGCTCGACATATTTCCGCAAACAATGAATGAGCAAATGGAAAATGCCATCTGCCCAAGAAATTGTAATTCCTGTGCGCTGCTGGAATTCCTGCAGCATGTCCAGGGGTATGTTGCAGACACTTTGGATGAGATGCCAGAACAAGCGGGCCAAAACGTGACGGTTGAGACAACAGTAACTGACAAACCCAGCATAGAAACCTTCGAGAACTTGTTTCATAATTATCTACAAGATTCGATCACGAGATACAGGATGTTGACGAGACTCCGGCCCTGGGGAGGTCCGGCTGCCCATCCTCGACTTCGATATATCTTCAAGTAGTGGAACGCATGGAAGTGGCCAGAAGCCTCAGTCTAGGTCGGTTTTGTGAGACATAGTAGGATAGAAATGACTTAGTGTATACAAAACAGGCGTTTATGTCTTCACCACGAACCGAGTTGGTCTTTATATTGTTCTCAAACACGATGCAAAATGGTCTGATCTTGCTTTCGCGTTGTCGGCTCGGTTATTGGACAAGGAACACCAGTTGGCCATACTACCTCCGTGGCTAAGCTTACACTGTCGCTTGCTGGGATGACCTTGGCCCAGGAGCTGTTCGCTGTTCTTTGCGGGTGGACTTCTCGATACGAAGTTGCATGATCACGAGTCGGTGGCCAGACCGAGACCTGCAAGACTCATGCATGTAAACATTGTACAACAGTTCTGCGCTCCATGCGCCGATGCAGCAGTCGAAGTGACGTTGCACAAGTACGTACCGCCCAGTGCCGCTTTCAAGCTTTGGGGCGCAATACGACGGCGATCAAAGAACGCCCCAAGATGGAGGTGGCATGTGCTACTGACCAGTGACGTCTCCGTGCTAGTCTAGCTCGTCGATCAACTCGTGGAAATCCGTCTCGTGTTGCGGGGTTTTCCACGGACGGAAGGAGAATATCTGAGACCCCAGATTTCCTGTCCTCCTCCCCTAGACTACTGCAACCACCTCCGAGCTCCGTCTGGCTAATCGAAAAGGTTCTCTTCTGCAGCACGTCAAAGCAATATTGGAAATTCCACCATTCCCGGACGTCCCGACGAGGCGGTCTGCAGGCTTCTGGTTGTACCGCATCATCGTATGCCCGAAAGAAATGTTTGCTGCGGATTACGGGTGGGCACATCCGAGTAAGACCTATGTGAGACCTAAATCCTCGTCACGCTGATCGTTCGTATTTTTGGCGAGACCGCTTGCTGTCGGTGAAGACTTCGCCATCAGCTAATCCAGCGACGCGTATGATAGTACCTTCGAACACGTTCTATTTTGAGCAGTTGATGATTGATCCAAGGCTGCCCCGTGGTCGACGAATACATAAAGCATACAGGTCTCCCCACTTGCCCTCTACTTCTTGCTACTCTCCATTACACCACCTCCTCTCAACCTCTCACCGTCGCAAGATATAAAGACCACAATTCAATCACAAAATCGACCAACGCGAGATTATACAACCGTTAAGACTCCTTATATCAACCATCACCAAAATGCGTTTCTCTACCCTCTTCTCTATCGCCAGCCTATCTTTGGCAGCCCAGGCCAGTCCCATGCGCCGAGACGACCCTCACCGAGCCGATTTTCGCATCTGGAGCGAAACGGGTTGCGGCCAAAACGGCTCAAATGAAGGAAACCTAGGTGTTTGGACGATCAACGAATCCCAGACCAACCAGTGTCAACCGACGTTCAACGCCCAAGTAGTAAAGGGACTATTCCTCAACGACATTCAAACCGATAACCAGACTACGTGCACGAGTAAGTTAAGCCTTGTATCTTGCATTCCATACTGTAACTAACATATCCAAGTGTATGCGTACACAGAGGAGAACTGCGGCGGAGTTGCTCAAGTTGTCTCGGTCAAGGAATGCGCGAATGTACCTGACGGTGATGCTAGCTTTGTCAGCTTCAATGTCGAGTGCGTCGCTCCAGTCCTTGAGTAGAGAACGTGAAAGGATTTTGTTAATGCGCCGTTTCGAATTGCATATGTGAGGCGTTCAAATTGGTTTTTGAGATTGCATGGCATAATTAGGAGTTTAATGGCCTGGTATGGCTCAAGGAACACTCATTTGATAACTCTAGAGGGCAATTAATTCTCCACGGAGGCGAGGTGAGAGCAGACATGATTCACTCATTAATTCATCAGTACTCTGTCTAATCTTCCAGCTCATTTCCTTCAGTATAATGTCTATGATTGGGGCAGAGTGTGCTCGTCAGATTCGCATGTTCTTGAGGGAAGAAACTTGGTACTGATATTCATACCTAGTGCCTCCGTTGTGGAGTTTTGTATCCTGGAACATGCGGTTCAAACCACAAAGCCTTGACCAGAAAATTATTCCAGCTTCGTTGCTCCACCGATCCGGATCTGGCGATAGCTTGCGCATATGATGTCAAAGGCGTCATAGAATCTGGCGCTAGCCAGCGGAAGATCGTCATTCCCGCAGATAGTCGCGTCAAGCATTCAAATCACCTCGGCCTCTAGATTATTTGCCGGATGTCTGGCTGCCATTTAAGCAACCATTGAACACGCACGAAATGCGCAAACAATCACTTAATTCCGTCGCATTTCTACCGCAATCATGAGCTCTCAACCAATTGGTCTGACCACGATCCCGAAGCTGCTCCGTGAGTGACACATCAAGACATGCAAGATTGGCTCCGAGACCAGTCACTGACCTGACCCCCTCGACGAACAGCTGTAACGGGAACCTTCGCACTCCCTTTCACTGCGTACTACGCGTTGCTCAGCTTACGAACGGTTCGCGAACGTCTGCAAAAGGAGCACTACCTCGGGGACAACTCATCGACTGGCAGCGCCGACTGGCGCGCCTACAAGAACGACAAACTGTACCTCCTCACTCGTGCGCATACCAACTTCACCGAGAACGTTCCGTTGGCTTTCATACTCGCTACTTTGGTGGAGGTCAATGGCGGAAACCGTAAGGTGCTGAGTTGGTTCCTCGGCAGCTTCCTGGCGATGCGCGTGCTGCATGCCGATTTCGGTATCCTGCAGCAGGGACTCGGCAGCGGCAGGCCCATTGGCTATTTTGGCAGTGTTGGGCTTCTGAGTGCCATTGCTGGATATGGAGCCTTCTTGGTCAAGGGTTATTGGGGCTTCTAAGCTACGCTTGGAAGAGTAAGCCAGTCCTTTAGGGCCATTCCAATCATCATACAATAATATCGTATACTATTATCATATGTGCTCCGTATTAATGAGTAGTATGTGCATGTTGACAAGTGTCTGCATTTTGGACATGTTCTTACCAGCGTTAATACCGAGTTGACGACTGCGATGGACGCTTTAGTGCATGATGCGGGGTAATCGTGGCAGTCTACCGCCACCACGCACTGTAGGTTGATTGAGACGCGCTGTATTATTCACGAACGAAGAGAACAGAAAACATCGGCGTAATCAGCGGATAGGCCGGCTGTCATCTGAAGTAGGGGCGGAGGAGTTCGTCCCAAATTCCAAAATAGGACGGCTTGGAAGGTCGCATGATCGCCCGCAATTAATTCCAAGCACGCGCAGGTTCCACGTACATGACTATGCCAAAACTCAAAGCTCCTGAGGCACAGCAGGCCTCCCCAGTCAATCCGCAGGAAGTTCGGTCAACGCTTTAGAGCTTACCAGGGAGGCTTATAAATACAGGGTTGCGATCGACCGTGATTAGCAGAGCCAAGTATGTAGCTCAGGGCTGAATTACCCTGCTTCACCCATTTTAGATTGACTTGGCAGGTTCAAAATAGAGTTGACACTTCGTGCCCCTAATGGCCCTTTTGAGAGAAATAATCCTACACGTTGAGCAGTGAACATCATATATTTAGGGCCTCGAGATCGTCCCACCAGCGGCTCAGTTAGACTGCTCCATCATCCTCTTGAACCCATCATTGCACCATTTGACAGCGATTCTCCAATTCGTTGAACTTGCTTTCAGTCGCCAAAATGCTCTCTATCAAATTTGCCCTATTCCTGGCACCCTTATTGGCACTTGCTAGTCCCGTCGACATCCAAACAAGACAAAATAATGAATGCTGCTACGAAACCGAGGTGAGAAAAGTTGAAGAACAAGCGTCGAGCCGGGATCACAAGACTGACTCTTCCCAGGACATCAATAAGCTGGTTTTTAGAACCAACGGCACGTCAGGTCAATTCTTGGATACTCTATCATGGTGCATGCTGCAGGTCGACCGGTAAGTGCAAAGCCTGAATAGTCGCCGTGTTCCTTCACACGTATTGACTCCAAGCAGCGACGCAAGCGACCCGAATAACTGCGAGAAGGCAACGCGTTCGTATTGGGCAGGATACTGTCCCGAATCACCTACGAAAGTCATTTCATGCCCCTCAGCTTAAGATATGATCATTTGGTCTCCTAATTCAATTTCTCAATTTGATTAATACGTCCCCCTAAGTGACACATTGTCATCATATCTGTCAGGTTAGGTTCCGCGCAGAGTGCTAGAGTTGCTGATTACCCCTTAGGTATAGGTTATAACTTTTATTTAAACCTACCCTACTAAGGATTTATGCGAGGGGGCCCTTAAATCTTTACTAGGGATAACTATAATCCACCCTATAGTAGCTTACTTAGTATACTCTTAGTAGCCTATTAGTTCTCTTATTCCTATGCATAATATGATCCCCCTCCCCTAAAGTCTAATCCCTAGACTTCTTACTTATTTATAGTCTACTTAAGGTACCCTTAATAGTCCTATTAAGGGCTAGTATGAAAGGTTTAAATCTAAAGGACTTAAACTAATTATAACGCTTTATTAGGATAACTATCTCCCTAATTAGTTCTCTTAGGCTAGTATTTCTTAGGCTTCTACTTTATTTAGAAGCTAAGTAGTTATTTCTAGAGCTACCTCTTTCTATCTATAGATAGCTAAGTAACTAAAAGTATCCCTTTAAGTATCTCTTTATACTTTTTTCTTTATATTAGCCTTAGATCCTCTATTATAGGTTTCTTATCTATACTTTAGATATAAAGTCTTCTTTTAGCTTACTAGCTACCTCTTAGTTACCTCTTAAGTGTTTTACTACTACCTTTTATCTTTCTATATTAGTAGCTTCTTTCTTTTTATTATAACTACTTTCTCTTTTTATTTACTAAGGTAGTTAAGGTATATAGCTTTAAGCTGCTATAAGTATATAATATATATTACTTAAATTAGTACTTACTTAATTTATACTAATAAGGTAGTTATATTAAGTCTATACTACTTACCCTCTAAGTCTATACTACCTACTTATAGGTTTATACTATTAGTATAGTTATAAAAACTTTAAGAATAATTAAACTATTTATTCTTCTATATTATTATTAAGATATTAATACCTCTTAAGTAATACCTTAAGTATTATTTATTTATAAAGTTAAATAATATAATTATATAAGTTATTAAAGGTTATTAGTTATAAGTTTATATAGAACTACCCTTTTAGTAGTTATTCTTCTAATTTTTTACTTTTTAAGAACTTCTTCTTTTTCTTCCCTCTTTAACTTTTTTATGTTATTTTTTTGCTTGCATACTATCTTTTTTTATTTTTTTATACGTCTTTTTGTTCCTTTATTAGACCTCTACTTATTCTCTACTTACCCTTACCTCTATCCCTATTATAGCTAGAACTTAAGGCTAGGAAGCTACTATAGCTACTACTACTACTACTACTAATACTACTAATATACCTCCCCCCCCCTCTCTCTAGCTCTCTTCTACTAAACCCCTCTATCTCCTCTAATAATAATAATAATAATAATAATAATAATAATAATAATAATAACGATAAAGATGAGGTAGAGGACCTTAATTCTAACTACTTCTACTACTCTTCTTGCTACTACTATGCTATAGCATAAAGCAGCCTTAAGTTAGATACTTCTAGCTACTTTAGTAAGGTTATATACTATATTAAGACTATTAATAAGTCCCCTCCTTCCTTTTTAGTAATCCTCTAGTAGTCCTCTTTTTTTCCTTTTTAGTCTTATTAATTTTTTCCTTCTAGTTACTTTAACTAAGTATAAGCGTTATATTAATATAAATAATAAGCTTTATATTAATATAAGTTATTCCTCTTCTTAAACTAGTTACTTTTAAGATTACTATTAAACCTTTAGTAGCCTCTTATTCTCTAGCGCTATGCTATCCTTAAGCTTAATAACCTTATTAAGAAGGTTATTCTCTCTTATAACCCTACCTAGGCCTTCTAAGCTAGATAGGTTAGTATCCTCTCCTTTATAGTTCCCTTAGTAACCTCTTATTAGCTACTTAATTATCTTATTTTAATTTATCTATAGCTTATAATCTAAGATACTTAGTTTATAGTTTAGAAAGCTTTTTAGGCTAAGGCTAACTTAGCTACCTAGTTTAAGAAGTATAAAGCTAAAGTAGAAGAAGAAGAGGCTTTAAGATATAACTATATCTTTTATGCTACTAAGAGTACTACTTCCTCTACTAAGAAGTAGGCTAAAGCTGCTTTCTATACTATTAAGCACTAAAGGGCTATCCTAATAGAGCTATAGATCTAGAATAAGTAGCTTAAGAAGTAGAATGAGGAGCTTATAAGTCTCTCTAAGGTTATTAGTAAGTTTATAGAGCTTTATAGCTAAATTATATATCCCTTAGTCTTCTCTTAGTAGCTACTTAGTAGTTCTTTTTAATAATATAGCTAATTATTAACTTATAGTATATTACTAAGCTTTTAAGTAGATTTAATAATAGTACTAAGTAGTAGTAGCTACTTAAAGATAAGGATAAGGACTATTAAGCCTCCCTTACTATTCTTTTACCCCTCTTTTAGTACCCCTCTTACTACCTCTTCTTATCTTTAGTAGCTTTTTTAGTTTTTAGGTATTTCTCTTATTACTTATTTTAGCTCTTTATAAGCTATCTCTAGGTTTCTTAGCTATTAAGCTAAATTAAACTTACTTACTTACTTATATCTATCCTCTTATAAACCCTTAGTAATCCCTAAGTTACTTAGTAGTAAATAGAATTCTTATAGTTATTATATAATTACTTTCTTATATTCCTCTAAGGTTTCTATAAGTTTTCTTTTTTATTATAGCCTTTCTACTTAATAAGGTACTATTAGTTCCTAGGAGGCCTTTTATGATCTACTATTTATTTAACTTTATAAATATTATTATCTCTTTCTACTTTAATAAGTATTAGCTATAGTATATTATTTATATTATAGAATTTTTTAAGTTATAAAGGTGAGAAAACGTTATAGATATAAAGTTAGAGGTTTAATATTAATTTATATACTACTTCCTCCTTAATAACTTACTATACTTTAAATAGTCTTATATATTTATTAGAGAGCTTCCTTAATAAGCGTTTTTATTAGATATACTTTATATATAATAAAACCTTCTTATTAACTTTAAAATTTATAACTAATTACTTTTAATTATACTACTTCCTATAGCGTTTAGCTAACTCTTTAAGTAGCTATTTAATTATAGCTTTTTAGTTAACTAGCTATATAATCCTTTTGTTTACTATTAATACTTTTATTAGTAGTAAGCTTTAAAGCTTTATGTTATAAGGTCTTTATAGTGAGTATCTTATTAGTACTTTAGTAGGTATTATCTAAGTAGTATTATGCTAGTTGCTATTATATATAAATTATGCTATTAATAGCTATTATACTTAGTTATCTTATTCCTCATTATAATAAGCTTATAGGAAGTATTTAACGTTTTAGTTTTATTGCTCTATTTAACTATTTATTTATAAGTAGTAAGCTATATTTAGTTTCTTTTATATAGCTAGCTAGTAGTATATTAATACTTAGAATTAGCTAGTAAATAGTAAGCCCTTATTTAATACTATTATTTATAAGATTCTAAACTAAAGGAATACTTTATAGATTAGTAATATTACTAGCTAGTTAGCTATAAGGGACTCCTTAGTAGATATATATAATATATACTTTATTAACTTATTAACTACTACTAATATACTATTATAGCTTTATTTTCTAAGCAGCTTTAATATTAGTAGTTTTATAATAAAGTTAAGTAATATACTTTTTTAAGGTTAGGTAGGCACTAATAGGGGATTAAGTGTTCTATAGGGGGCATAATACTAAGGTTTTATCTATTAGTAGATAGCATACATCTTAATATACTTCTTTATATCCTTAGTTATAGATTTCTAAAAAAAGGATTTCTATATATACTAGAAGGTCTTAGTAATACTTAGGTATCTACTAATAAGCTTATTATAGAATATAACTAAGATCTATCTTTATAGTATAGACCTTTCTAAAACTACTAGTAGCTTTTTATATTATACTATTCCCTCTATATTATACTCCTAATTAGCTTATTACTATTAACCTTTAGTTATTAACTTATTATTAGCATCTTAAGCTTTTCTTATTATATTTATTAAGCTAGACTTAAGTTCTTTTAGTATTAGATTTAGGGGTATTATAGGGGCTAGGCTGCTAGTAGACCCCTAAGTAGCTATTACTACTACTCTAGGTCTTCTAAACTACTATAAGAAGTTTTCTAGGAATACCTTATTAGCTTTATCTACTTCTCTTAGTATTATCTTATAGTTAGGTTATCTAGAGAGGCTATCTATAAGGTTTATCTTTCTAAAGTAGTATTTAATATAAAAATTAAAAACTACTAAGTCTTATAAAAGTTAGGCTTACTAGCTATTTAGCTATAATTTACTAGTGAAGTAGTAATAGCTAAGGTAGTCTATTAAGAAAAAAGCTTAATAGTAAGTATATAATAAATAATACCTCTAGTATAAAGTAGAGTTTTTAATTACTAGTAGCTCTACTTCTAATACCTTATAGTAGAGCTTTATACCTCTTAATTTTTAAGATATAAAAGCTACTAAGTATTATATCTTCTTATAGAGCTATAAAAGTACTATCTTAATTATATATATTAAGGTATCTATCTCTACTTATATTAGTAGTTAAAAGTTAAAATATTTTAGTATTAGTACTTTTATAAATATTAATTTAAGCTTATAGAAAGCTTTTAGTACTTTACTAGTTATTACTTACTACCTTTATATCTTAGTAGTTAGCTAATCTATTAGAGGTATATATACTTTTAAGTAGTTAAGGATAAATTAGTAATAAAACCTTATAAACCTTAAGAAGACCTAAATATCTTAGATACTAATAGGTATTAGCTATACTATAATTACCTCTATTTATTCTTATTCTATTATAATACTTTTAAGTAAGATTATAAAGCTAAGGAATTATATTTCCTAAGTATAAAATTTATACTTTTTAGGGTTTATATAGAGATTAGTAGTATCTAACTAGTAAAGTACTTCCTTTACTACTTTAGTATATAAGGCTTTATTTTTTAAGAAAATAAGGATATTATTAAAGTATATAATATATATAATATTAATAAAGCTTATAAAAGTATTATTAATATAAGCTTAGAATATTACTAAGGTGTTAATAAGCCTAAATAGTATTACTTAATATTTAAAGTATCTATACTTTATATAGAATGCTATCTTCTATTTATCTCCTTTATAGATATATACTTAGTAATATATATCCTTTAAATTAAGCTTTATATATTAGTTTATATCTCTAAATTAATTTAAGATCTTATTAATAAGAGGTAATAATATTTAGTTCTTAACTATTATACTATTAAGCCTCTAATAATCTATATATAGTTATAACTTACCCCCCTTCTTAAGTATAAAGAGGATTAAGGCTTCTATTAAGCTTTTTAATTACTTAATCTACTTATTTATAAGTATTTTTATTAAGTAGTCTCTTAATTCTTCTAACTCCTTTTCTACTAATAAGTAGATAGGCTTAAATAGGGAGATATATCTAAGTTTAAAGTTAATAGCGTGAGTATAGCTTTCTACTCCTATAAGTTTGCTTATAAGTATAATATTAAATATATAGGACTATTTAGAGTATACTTTAAGGAGTTTAAATTTAGATAATACTTTTTATTCCTTTACTAGTTCCTCCTTATTACCCCCCTTAATCCTCTTCACTATAAGTATTACTATAAATATAACCCTTACTTCCCTTTTAGCTTATATTATCCCCTTCTTATTAGTAACTACTTAGATGCTATCCTTCTTTAATAGGTATGCTTAACCTAGCGTTTTCTAGCTAAAACTAAGCTATATAGTATAGTATTAAGGAATACTTAGGATAATATTATAGTCTCCTACTTTACTAACTTAGAAGTTATATAATACTATTTTAGATACTTTTAGGTTATTAGTAGCTTTTATTATTAAGGACCTCTTCTTATAGTTAAGCACTTATAACCTTTATATCCTTTTAAATAGGAGTTCTTTATTAGTATCCTCTAGTAGTATTTTATTATATAGTAGTACCTTTTAATTAATAATATTCTTATTAGCTTTAAGGTTAATAAAAGCTTTTACTTCTTTTTAAGCTTTTCTAACTCTAACGCTTAAAATTATCTTAATATAAAGTTACTTCTACCTTTTATCTTATAGGATCTAGATTATATTTATACTAATAGCTTCTTAGGTCTTATAGTATTAGCAGCTAGAGTGTTTTAGTTTACTATAGTTATAATAGCTAGCTTCTCTATATTAATTAGAGTAATAGCTAAGCTTTCTATAATTATAATAAGTAACTTAAGCTTAGTCTTTTATAGTAGGTCCCCTACTAAATACTCTTCTCTCTTCTTTTTTAGCTATATTATCTCCCTCTAAAGGTATTAGCGCTAGTATTAAGGCTATTACTACTAAGGTTAGTTTTTTAGAAGTTAAATCCCTAAAAATATAAACTAAAGCTTATTAGTTACTACTCCTCTAAGTAAGTAGTATAGCTAACTAAGAAGCTTTTATTTCTTATAGTAGTTAGTAGGTTATTTTAGCCTTTTTAGTAATATTATTAAGTTTATACTTTATAGCTAGTAGACCTATTACTATTACTTAATCCTTTAGCTTTAGAAGTAGTTAGCTAATAATATTAACTACTTAGATCCTCTTTAGTTACTTATTAAAGTACTCTACCTTAATAAGTTTATACTAATTAATAAACTATTAGTAAGATTAGCTTAGTTTTTAGTATTTCTCACTTAAGTTAACTACTACTTAGTAAGCTTTTATATCTCTATCTATAATAAAGTCTTTTAGCTAATCCTCTATTTCCCTCTAAGTAGCTCTTAATATATTATTATTATATTTTATAGCTATATAGTTTATTTATTTCTATAAGATAGTACTTTCTAAGTACCTCTTAGTATATAGAACCTTCCCTTTATTACTAATAAAGTTATCCTCTTCTATCTTAAAATAACCTTTTAACTTAAATAGGAAGTTATTAATATTAGTTTATTTATTACTTTTAAAATAAAGGGGGGGTAACTACTTAAGTAGCCTATTATTTTAGTATTATTTAGAAGCTAAGGTATTTACTAAGTAAGATATTAGTAACTTTTTTAGGAATACTTCTTAGAAGTTATCTCTATTTCTTAATATAAAAATTTATTTAAATATCTTCCTTTTCTTTACTTATACTATCTCTTTCTCTAGAAAGGCTTAAATCTATTCTATTAGTAGGTCCTCTATTATATTAATATTAATTACTTAAGGCTCCTTTAGTAGTCCTCTACTACTAGTTCTAAAGGGATTATCTCCTTTAATTATACCTATAGAGGTATTATTCCTTCTACTAGTTATAGGAGCTATACTACTAGTATTCTACTACTAGGCTACTTAGGTGCTATTAAGTGCTATTATTACTCTAATAGTTAGTATACTTATAGGGATAAGTAGAGGTTTAAATATATTAGGTTAAGTTCTATATAGAGTATTAAAGTTGCTAATTACCCTTTAGGTATAGGTTATAACTTTTATTTAAACCTGCCCTACTAAGGATTTATATGAGGGGGCCTTTAAATCTTTACTAGGGATAACTATAATCCACCCTATAGCAGCCTACCTGGTGCACCCCCAGTGGCCCACTGGTTCTCCCGTTCCTGCGCGTGATAACATCCCTGGGACGTTTAGATAAAGTGAGATGGGATTGAAACCTAGATGTATTTGATTCAACCCATGATACCAGCTTGGAACGACTTTGCGTACATCAAGTGCTAGCTAAGATCTTACACGTGCTTCGAGTAAGGCTCGAAAGTAGTCCAACTCTTCCATAGATATGCCCCAAAATTCCTCCATCTTAAGACGGTACTCCTTCGTGTCTCGATACCCTTTCCTCCAGCGAGAGTAATCTTCTACGCTTACACCAACCGGCCGCCTTCGACCTCTTTCAGCCTTCGTGTCGCACATGAAGTTGAACAGTGCCAGAGGCCACATCTGACACCCCGGTGGTGGTAAGGGAGCCATGATATGCACCGGTATTGGAAGTGTACCATCATGTTGCCAATGCTCGTATACTGCCTCTCTGTCGCAGTCTATCCCCGCGTACGATCCAGCTTCTAGCAAAACTGTTGCAAGACGAATATTCCCCGTCCTAATTGCGAAATGCAAGGAACTCCGCGCGGCTTCCGAATTCCGCCTGTCTTTGTTGGGTGTATCCAACTTTTCTCCGGCGTTGATCAATGCGCTAACGAGCTGCTTGATTTCTTCCCTTTCTCCCTTGAAATATGAAGCCCACTGCAGGAGAGTCCATCGCTGGCAGCAAGACAAAAGCCAGTATTGCTGCTTCTCACGTCTCAACTTAGAAATGTACCGTATCAGCGCAGTAGCTCCGCTCGTTACCATTTGATAAAGGGGAGGCAGCTTGCGATGGACATTTGCATTCCATTTTGCACCGTTTTTGATCAACGTCTGGGCTGTCTCGTTGTGCAGATGGGCAATTGCTAGACTCAAACTCGATGACAAGTCACTTGTCATCAAATACTCAGATGCCATGTGTCTTTTCAATGGGCACATGCAGCAATAGAAGCCGTCACGATCGATGTCGTCGGTAACGCTTTTGAAAGATAATAAATATTCCACGCACTCATTTCGCCCGTTCTGCGCAGCGATATGCAGTGGGGTTGCACCTGATAGAACGTTTAGTTGAGGATTGTGCTGACACCCCGGGGTGAGATACATCCCAAGGTCAGCGCCGTGGTTGACGAGCTCGCGCAAAATTGGAAGATTGCCGACAGCAGCTGCCCGAAGTATGTGTGGCGTGACCGAGGTATCTTTCATCAATACGTATTCCCAAGGTCCTGGAAGAAAATGGGGGAGATCCTAATCAACGGCTCGTCTGTAAATGTCGTCCACTGGAATTTGAGAGAAACCACGGCATGTTCTTTTAATCGCAAGCATGCCGCGCACGCCCAGAAGATCGACGATTTTGACCATGAGTTCTACCGGTAGTTGATCCATTTCTCTGGCGACATTGACCCGTTGTCAAGCCGTCAAGAGAGGAAAATTCCGAAATTGGTTATCAATGATTTCAAGGGATCATATGGGGTTTGAAAGATTGTCATAAATCCGACATGAGGAGAATCAGTCCAGACTTCGCGTAGTTGCAGGGAAGAAAGTTATGAAAAGTAGGTTTGCAAAATATTGTCTACATGGCACCCAACCTTGAGGTATTCGGTGGTCTGGGACTCTGGACACGTTTCATTATCAAGGTGACAATCAGTGGATTGACCACCTGGGTTGTTACTTATGTTGCAGTTAGGCTTTACATAATAGTTGACAGTTCCAGCGCAAAGAATGGGGAAAACTCCCAAAAGTCGAAATCTAATCGGCCTTCGACCTAAAATCAGTCCGGGCCATGTCAATGAATTGATTGTGATCAATGGCATTGTTTTCAGGTGTCGGGGCAGCTGTACGTCATATAAATCAACTTTCATGTTTTCCTCATTCTCACGCTTTATAATCATACCGCCTCTTTTACATGTTGAAATGTCCAGCTTACAGGGCATGGTAGCGTTCAGACAAGAAAGATGGGTGAAAATTTCTTTGTATCCCACGCTACCAAGCCGAGAAAAAGGCAAACACGCAGCGCATGTCTGCCATCAGAACTAATAAATTCGCCCTTCCGTCAGGAAAGCTGCTCATGCCGACGCAAGGGACGGTGTTATGAGTAATCAGCTTCTGAAGACGGGTGTAATGATACGTCAGAAGTCTGCGGCCTCTGAACTTGTAGGAGTCTTGCCATCATGTAGCTTGGCGGCCTCCGAATTCACAAATGCCGAAGAACGTCTCATCTCGTGACTAACAGCCGTCCGAGATGCCGCTATCATGTGCCATCGCCGGCTCGACGGTGCAACTTCGTTTCGTTTCTACCTCCAATGATGCTCATTCAAGAGTGAGCGTGCCATGAAACACCCGTCTCCGATGAAGTTACTCCAAACAATAGATGCGATAGTATCGCATGTGTCCAGGTGAAGTATTTCGATGCACATCGTGTGCACATTCGGTTTCAATTCCGGACTTCACACGTATGTCCTTCATCTCAACTGAATAAGGTTCTGGACTGATCTATTACTGGGGCCCCAGCAGCTGTTCTTGAGCGTTCATGGTTGGCCTGATCGGCCATGACCGGTTTCAGTTTGCGTCACCCGGAAACTTTTACCGGGCTGAGTAGAAACGTTGCAGCTGTAACCGACACATAGAACAATTGTCGAACTCAAGCAGTATCGCAAATGATGTCCTGTGATGGGCAAGCTTCTTTATGGATTGAGCCCTATAGGGATTCTTCGCCGGGTGTCTCGGAGCCGCCGACAAGCCGGGACCATGAACAGCCCACACGCGAATGAAGAGTGTTGTCGATCTTCGAACCTTAACCGGGAGGTTTCGTCACAGCTATATTGTGGGTAAAAATAGGTCCAACTTTATGCCCAAGGAAATGCTACAAATAGTCGCATCTTGCCTACCGTCTGCGCAGACTTTGGTAGACAACAATCACATCAGTTCCACTTTTCAACTCTTCTTTACAAGTACACAAGAACGCACCACAATGCAGATCAACAAGCTGTTCGTTGCCGCCATCTTTGGTCTTGCGACCACGGTCATGGTAAGTTAAATGCACCGTTGATGTGGCTTAGGCCAAAACAGAAGCTAATTTGCGATTTCTCCATAGGCTCAAGAGGGCAAGTGCACCGCCAAGGGAGAGTGCCAGGAGAACGCAAGCGGTGTCAAGTTGCTCTGCACCTCTGGCAGCTGCGCCAACAAGGCAGGACAGGCCTGCACAAGGAATGGACCCGGATCTTCGAATGTTGCAAACTGTCCTAAGTAAGGCCTTGAAAAAGTGGCTTCGGGGGCGGCGAAAACATCCAAAATGGGAGAAAAAACATGGACAGCTACACACTCGCCTGAATAACAAAAGTCATATCCATTATGTTACCATTACTTTGATCTAGACTTTGAATTGGTTTCGTGAATTTCGTGAACGAAAGGATGCTGTATTTAAGCAGCCTTGAGTTGACCAGCGAATGGGCTCCGACCTCTGATCTTTTCCCCATAGATGCATAGCAGCCACGGAACGAGGGACAACAGCAGGCCAATCCCACCCAGCAAGCTACCAGCTGGACCAAAGCCCAGTTTCTGAAACATGGTGTTCGTGAATAGGGGGAACACACCAGCCAAGAGGTTCCGACACATCGACTGGGCTGCAAGAGCCGATGACGCGTAACGATGATAGATGTCGGCAAGATAGTTGAATACTGCTAGGTAGATCGTGAAGATACCAATCGTCACCGACGCAACTGCAAGGGCTGGGACGATCCAGTGTATGTCCTTTGAAGTGCTCCAGCCGAACCAGAACAGTCCGATGGGAAGAAATAAGGATTCAATGCATGCGGAATATAACCGGCCTTCAGGCGTGGCCATCTGGCGAGGCAAGAGCTTCCTGAAGACCGGGTCCTGGAAGATGGTGATGACTGCGCCTAAGATTGACCCAACGATGACAGCGGTGTACACACCACCAACCTGACTGCTGTTGAAGTCATATGTAGACCGAAATGCGAGGCCGATACTGTTGAATTGCATGAAGAGAATTGCCCATGCGAAGGAGACCCAGGCAGAAAACCAGAAGACAACTGATTCCGTGAAGAGAAGCTTGAGGGGAAAAGAGAAGCTCCGCCATATGATACTTAAATCTAGTTCCGGGCCCTCAAAATGTTCCCGAAATTGAACCCGAACCGGAGTATCAACGCTTGGCTGGAGTTCTGACTGGAGCATAGGTCGATCTGCCGTGTTCGATGAAGCAGTGCGATGCAGAATGATATTCTCGAAGTGCTTGTTCAAGGCAATGCACTTCTTCCTCAACACCACGTTGCTTCTTGTCTCATCAAAGAAGAAGAAAAGAGCCAACGTTGTGGTCCCGACCGTGATCATCTGCACGTAGAAGATCCATCTCCAGTGAAGATGGTCGACGATGATTCCACTCATCATGGGTCCGAGGCCAGTCCCAATCATGATGGACAGAGAGTACAGAGCCATCGGCGTGTTGCGATTTTCTTTGTGGAAGACATCGCCTACAACCCCTCCGGTCAGGGTAGCAAAGACTGATGCGCCGTTGCCAACAATCAACCGCGACACGAGCATCCCTGGAAAAGATGCGGTAATGGCACAACCCAGAGTGCCACAAAAGAAGACAGCGCCTGAGCCAACGAAAACCCAGTATCTGCCGTAGATCTCGCTGATCAGGGCAAGGATCATTGGTGCGAAGCCGAACCCGAGGACGAAAAGCGTGATACCCACGTTGAACTCTGTGTTCGAGATGTTCCATTTCTGGGTCAGGGGTTCTGAAGCCATGGCGTATCCGCCCGCAGAATATGCTGCCAGCGTAGAAGCAATGAACGTCCCGAACAGTACCGTAGTTTTCTTCTTAAGGGTCCATGCGAATGGCGACTGATATTTGGCATCTATCGCCATCGGACATGAACCTGCCGGCAATCCTTCAATGCCATTATTCTGCAGGTATTCTGAGATTCGAAAAGTCGACTCAAGTGCATCGACATTCAGGGGTAGTTCGACGGTGTTGAGAACTCCTTTTTCATCGCTTGCGACTGGTGGCGGTAATGTGTCCTTGGTGTCATCGTTGATTTTGTTGACCTCGGCTATCTGTGCCCGCTCTATGTCGGAGTCGTTGGCAGAAATGCCCTCCAGTGGTGTCACGGAGTCACCATGATTGGGGTGATGTCGCATTTTGGGCCATGAGATTGGCGGCTGGGTGATATCGCAGCTGAATCAGAATGGCGTCTTCGACCCCAACTCACGGTGCTCCTCGGAAGTTTTTCTTTGCAGGTTTCACCCCGGTCTAGTGACTAGAATCCCGCGAGCGATGGCGGAAACTTCTCCGCAGCTAGGAAGAAATGAAGTCCGGGGTAACGGACCGTCTCCGAAAACCGGAGCGTCATTACCCACTCTTCCTTGCATGCTCTTCTGCACCCGGATGAGCATATGCATCTCCCCATGTTGGCATGGCGCTGCGAAACGTCGTATTCTCAGAAATCGAGAATCTGGCTGTGATTTAATGTCGTAGTCGTTGGTTCTTGTATTGCTGTGCGACCGACGGGGCGATGTATGCGATACTGTCTCTGACCTCTGCAGATACGGAGAGATACTTCTACGACAGCATTTGCAGTCACAAAGCGGCCGTCTGTTGCTTCCTATCTGCTGGGCGAACTACAACTCGCGGAACAGTAAGGTGCCCTTTGTAGTTAAGATGTTTCTATAAATGATCTTCAACGTTTCACAGGTGGGCGCGATCGCCTTAGAGCGCGCGTGGCAATCTATCTCGGTTGAGACTTCCGAAAGATCGGAGCGCCTCGTGGCGGCACGGTCCGCGGCAACGGTTCACCTCGATAGAGCTGCAGCACCCTTGACCCACTGCCGCTAGACAGGGAAGAATGTAGCACTTTATCCAGTTGACCGGATGATGTGGTTCAGATTGGTGGCAGATTGGTGGGAGGGTTGGGGAGAAACCGGGGCATTGGGTAGCAGCATTCTTGACACACGAGGTCGACAGATGCGAATCTCCCTTATCTGAAAGTCAACCCCGGAGTGACAATTTTGCGGGCCCTAGACGTCATCGTATTATGAGGTGTGTTTACATAAATCTGCACATTATTGAGAGGAGAACCGTGACTTCTTGGTGGGAAAGCGCGACGTGATCCGCACGAATCATACAGCATCAGGTTCCCTTCATCCTCGAACGCAGCCGGTTCTCAGACTGATCTATGAGATTCAGCAACCAGCGTTGGCCATAGGTCTTGAAGTATCTTCTTATAACTGCTGTAGTATCGCTCTTACGAGTTTCACGCGTGATTCTCACCAAACTTATTGGGACACTTTCATGGCATGGTGTCCAAATGACCACAGCTGTCATCGCAGGCGGTACGCAATGCAGCTTTGTCATCCACGCCACGGGTTTCCGAACCCCAACTGACTTTATTTAAGTTGTCGGGCGAGACCTTTTGTCTCGGTTAAAAGCGCCTGACGCCTGTCTGAGAGGGCGCTTGTCGACGGCTCACTGGCGCTATCACGCGATGTTGGCTATTATGACTTCATGAAGCCGAGACATCACATCGGGAAGGACCCAAGAAATGGAAGTAATCGCCTTTCCCATCTCGTCCATTCGTCCGTCAATCGCGCAACACAACTTCGAGGCGATGTCCGGCAAGACTTTTCAGCTGGTGCTCAGTAGGATGCTGATGGGTCGAATCATCAACCATGAGTCCGCAGATTCTGACTTTAGAGCCTTTACCCCTGAAGTCGGCGTGGGGTGAGGATTGGCTTCCTGGTGAAAGATGCAGCCTAGAACTCGGTTGCAGCCGATGGTGGTGTGCCAGAGTTCTCAGTGACATCCCTTGAGCCATGTAATTGACCTTGAGGCATCTGACCGATGCCTGTGCACTGGGTGATATTTGTCACCTCAGGTTGAGGTGGCTCGATCATTGTCCCAGAGTGAAATCTGTGTTTATCGTTGTACTGCCGAAGCTGTCAAGGTAGACTCCATAAGGGTGCGGTGAGATGGCTATTACCTCCCGTCACTCAATTCTCAAGCTATGCTCAAAATATTGGGAAACACGCCGGGATTCTCACAAGACATCATTGTTTGATGTTTATGTCATGAGACGGAAAAACGACTCGTAGGCCGAGCTGCAAAGGCTTCAGATCGAGCGATCGTGGGTGTCAAAGACCAGAAAGAGTGCGTTCACCGTGCACACCAGGTTTCCTTCAAGACAGCTAGGCATTCTTGAGGCCAAGAGAAGCTATTGATGGCTGAGTGAACGAACTTTTGATGGCCTTGGCAGCTTGTGCCCGACCAATCGAGACATGTCAGGCATGCATGTGAAGATAGCTTGGGGGTCAACTGTAGGACCAAGAAGAACGTGATTCTTGGGAAGCGAGGCAAGTCTCATCACGCTTCTTTCGTACCGAGAACACGAAGAACAGGAAGTTCTTACTGCTTGTGCTTGACTCTTGGCAGTAGCATCTTACCAGCAAGAGGAATGTCGTTGTTGTGTCCCGCCAGAGTCACACAGGTTGTCCCCAACGCCCCCCGGATTTAATTGGGTCCCAGCTAAAATTTTCCCACTTCGACATCTTCACCTCTGATCGCGTCATCGGTGCTGTGGACCACAAACAGAAACTATGACACAGAACTTCTCGCACCAGACCACTGGGACAAGACACCCTGGTGTTACTCCCCTGACTGCGCTCGACTTTGCCTGGGGTGCTTTGGGGGTCCTGACAGTTGCTGCAATTTCTGGGTCCAGGCGGCTCTAAAGAATCGCGCATACTTTCGGAACAACGCGGGCAGCCTCTCTTCTGCGGATCTTTTTGAGAGCCTGCAACGTTTTCTCTCACCCCTTGATCCCTGCAAAGATCCTTGGGACCCTCGAAGATTTTGGCTCGAACTTGCAATGCACCCTCCAAGAACTGCAGACGGCCATACATATCCTCTCGCCACATGGCGCCAATTCGGTGTCTCTAAGACGTGATCCGCTTGGCGGGGCCCTCCCACGGGTGTCACGTCCAGACATAAAACCTTCTGGCAGCCTTCTAGTCTGACCCTGATGCTCGGATCCTCTTCCGTCTCCTGTCTCCAGCGCATCAACAACCCTCGGGTCTCTGGTCTTTCGCGTACTCAAGGACGGCCAAGATCAGAATCGCCAATATGTCCAAGCTCTTGAACAGGTTCAATGGCGGTGGCTCGTCCTCCGCGGAGGGCGGCAACAAAGACGGCGATCTCCCTGCCGCGCCTACCTATGACAGCGAAGTTGGTAGGTTGCAGTTATCACCTACTGTGTCGTTGGCGCATTAGGACCTTGCTGACTCTTGAATTGCAGGTCGAATCGAGCATGCGCGTGAAGCCAAGCGACAAATCGGAGTCACCACCGCCATCTTCCTGATCGTCAACCGTGTTGTTGGTACCGGTATCTTCGCTACCCCCGGTTCCATCCTCAGCCTTTCTGGCAGTGTCGGCTTGTCGCTCTTCATCTGGGTCGCTGGCATGATCATCGCTCTTGCCGGAACTGCCGTCTATCTCGAATGGGGAACCGCCATCCCGAAGAACGGTGGTGAGAAAAACTACCTCGAATACGTCTACCGCCGTCCCAAGTTTCTGACCACTGGTCTGTACACTGGATATGTCATTCTCCTCGGTTGGGCGAGTGGTAACTCTGTCGTCTTCGGCGAGTACATTCTCCACGCGGCCAACGTTGAGGTTGACAGGTGGAACCAGCGCGGCATTGGTCTGGCATGCATCACCTCCGCCTTCTTGATCCACGGTCTTGCGCTCAAGTGGGGTCTGCGCCTGCAGAACCTCCTTGGCTCGATCAAGCTGATCATCATCCTGATAATCATTATCTGTGGCTTCGTTGCCCTCGGTGGCCACGTCAAGCTCCCCGAAGACCAAAAGCCCCACAACTTCCGCAATGCCTTTGAGGGCACCACCGGCAGTGCGTATGGAGTTGTGACAGCTTTGTACAACGTCATCTGGAGTTACATTGGATACAGCAACGCCAACTACGCTCTTAGCGAGACCAAGAACCCCGTCCGCACGCTCAAGATTGCGGCGCCGGCTGGTATCATTACCATCTCGATTCTTTACATGCTCGTCAACATCGCGTACTTTGCCGCCGTTCCCAGGCAGGAGATTCTTGATGGTGGCCGTCTCGTGGCCGCCTCCCTCTTCCGAAACGTCATGGGAGGCACCGCAGAGCGTGCGCTCTCGGTGTTCGTCGCCTTGTCTGCATACGGCAATGTTCTCAGTGTTATCTTCTCTCAGGGTCGTCTCGTCCAGGAACTCGGTCGCGAGGGTATTCTGCCTTTCTCTCGATTCTTCGCCAGCAACAAGCCCCTGAACGCTCCCTTGGCTGGTCTGTTCGAGCACTGGCTTATCTGCGTCATCACGATGCTCGCTCCTCCTCCAGGAGACGCTTACAACTTCATTCTTAACCTCATCAGCTGTAAGTTTCTTCCCTTGGTCATTTCAGTATTCCATGAGGAGCTCACGCTAATACTCCAACAGATCCTCTTGCTGTCATCAACGTCTTTGTCGCTGGAGGCCTGGCCTACCTTTACCTCAACCGGAAGGAGTGGAACTGGAACCCTCCCATCAGCGCCAGTCTCCCTGTCGTCATCTTCTTCATGCTCAGCAACGTCTACCTCGTCATTGCCCCGTTCGTTCCTCCCGAGGAGGGCCAGAACGTCTACGAGAGCCTTCCCTACTATCTTCACTGCGTCGTCGGCATCGCCATCATCGTTGCCGGTGGTCTTTACTGGGTTGTATGGGCCAAGATCCTGCCGAAGATCGGGAAGTACGAGCTGGTGCGTGAGACTGTCGTCGATGAGATCGATGGCTGGGAAAGAAACGTCTTCTTCAAGAGACCTTTGGGAGAAACCATTACTTCTGCAAACAGGTCGACCCCCGAGCCTGAGGTGGCCAAGTAGCCGCAACTTCAAAGTTGTGTTAGATTGCCAATCTCAGTTGTAATGAAGTCAGACGAGGTACTCGAGTCTGTTCACGTAATCCTTTAATCGCATCCTTCGATATACCCTAGAAGCAAGATAGAAGAATTCATAGTGTTCAAAGTTGCATTTGCATCTGCTTGACGTGCTACTATGTGTATGTCAATCCATGTCCAAATGCATCGGAGTATGTTTAAATCCCAGGCTAAATACGTCTCACGACTGAGGTCTGCAGCACCAGCACTACGTCAAATGTTATTGAGGTGCACATAACTTTGTCCGCAGAGAGTTGCGACTTACGCTCACGCTTGATGCGACGCCGCCTGCACTTGTAGCGATCCAGCAGTCCGCATCATTCTGACCAGAGCCTGCTGGACAAGGGAAGCCACCGGGCGAACCTTTGGCGTTACAGTCTTCGTTGCCAGCCTGTTGGGTGGTCAGTTGGCATGCCCAGGGTAATGCACATTGGGCTACTTACACAGCTCACAGTCTCCTGCTGACAGGTTACTGGCGTGATTTGGGCAAATGTCGGAACTGCAAGCAGAGAGACAAAAGCAGCAATGACTTGATCAATTTTCATGTTGACAGAAGCTATGTCGAGACTGATACGACTAGGATGAGGTGATTGACAATTATTGCGGTGTTTACGGGGCACTCTGGAAACAAAGCTGGGCAGGTCATTTTATGTCCTGATAAGCGTAAATAGAGTTGAAATTGAAGATTGGCATTGACGTAATCAAAGCCATTCTCAGGTGGTTCATTTAGGTGTTTGCCGATCAGTACAATAAACACGCGACGCTTGCTCGTCGGGGCCTTAGGCTCGTTGCGGGTTCGACAATAGCCAAGGCCTTGAGTCCTTAAGTCCATCTAGGGTGCACACCTTAAAGATACTATCTGGTGACTCTACATTCTTAAATGGGGCGAGTCCGGTGATGTAAAGGGATTTGATTGGGTTGAGGTAGAAATTATGCTCAGACATCCCTTGTCAAACACTCAAGACTGAGTCAGCTTTCCAGTGTGGCAATATAACTACCTTTCTACCCAGCCGCGGCCAAGACAATGCACGAAGTTTCTGGTGTCAACTCGTATTTTGCGGAATAGGGTATATGTCCAGACTTAGAAAAGACCATATCAACCACGGCTTTCGCTGAGGCTGTGTACAATGGGTTGCATTCATCTTATTCTTCTAAGTGACTATAAGTTTACAACCCGAGCGAGCGAGTTTCATCATGAACAAGTGACTTTTATGTGTTCCTAAACCCAACTACTTCATTGACTTTCCGGTCTCAGGAACGGACAGTGACCTTCTTCAGCGGCCAGCCGAGAATGCCCATAGACGAGCACAGCATGAAGGAGCCAACGAAGAGAACCAACGATTCGTACCGCCCCATTCCATAACCCGAGCTGACCGGTTTGGTCAAGAGCCCAGCAGTGATGGGACCAGTAGCGAGGTTGCCGATTCCCTTGGTGAACGCCATCATGCTGAACACAGGTGCTGGATCGTCGGAAAGGATGGCACCAAACTTGGCCCAGAAGACGGGGAAACCGCCGGCGAACATGCCGAAGATGAGCGCGAACACCACGAGAAGCTCCAAGGAGTGAGCAAATCCCCAGATAGTGAACGCTGAGACCGACGACACAAACGAAGAGATAAAGATAAGAATGAGGATATTAGGCGTTCTGTCCGACAGCCAGCCGAACCCGACTTGTCCGAACACGGTTGCCAAGTTGTAAACAGCCAGAAGCAAAGCGCCCATCGTTCCGGACAACCCGATAGCAGAAGCGTATGAGGGGAGATACAGCGAGGGGATGTAGTACGCAAACCCCTGGAACAAGTTTGAGAGAGCAAAGCAGTAGAAAAGAGGCTGCTTGAAGGAGCTCACGTCGAACATGCGCAGGGCACCGTGGTGCGAGGGTGGAAGGCGTCCCTTGATCATTGGCAGAACCGGGAGCACCAAAATGAACACCGCAACGGCGACCGATCTCAACGTGGTGCGGAAGCCGTACTTGGACAAGAGCACCTCAAGCAAGAATGGCAGGCCGACACCACTACATCCGGCGCCGGCAAAGAGGACGCCATAGGCAAACCCACGGCGGGCCACGAACCACTCATTGAGCATGCGCAGAACGGGAAAGTACAGCAGCAGAAAGCCGACACCGTACATGACGCCCTGCGTTGCGATGAGACCGACGACTGAGTCGCAGAAGGACGCCCCAACAAGGGATGCAACGCAGATAGCCCAGCCGACAACAACCATGTGTCTTTGCCAGGCGTGGAAGCGGCCAACCAAAGGCACAGCTATAGGCGCCCCGAGGAAGTAGATACTTGTTGACACCGTGCCAATGACAGCGATGTTTGGGTTGCCTTCGAACTTGGGATGGGAATAATAGTAATCCTGAAAGACTCCAAACGTCAGGGGGAATCCTATCAATGTCAGTCAAAGGCCGGCTGATGTGTAGGCTTAAGTGACAGTACCCCAGAGAACTGCCTCGACAATGAAACTCGCAAAGAGGAATTTCCATGCCTCCGCGCCCTTGTCACTCGGCGGGAGAGTCTGGATCAAGTTGTTGCCCTCTTCATCATCGGCAGGCGGCGCAGAGCGCATTGAGCGCGCGTCAGGCGTAGGTTGCAACTCGACAGACATCTTTCTCTGACTGACCAGATGCCTCAACTTCAGGGAAAAAGATGTACGAACCGAAAGAAAATCTCACCAACATCATGATGTTTCCAGCTCATTAAAAGGAGTTTTGAGTTTTCCATGACTAAAGCAACAGTGTGTCCCCCAATCCGACGTCGGCCCCGCTTGCGGGGTTCTGACGTTAGACCGGTTGGATCCAAGACCCCAAGGGCGCGCAGAACACACCGCACCATACCTATCTTAGCGGCTTATCTGCAGGTTGTTCCAGTGGAGCTGGGCGCTGGGAGTTACGAGGTCTAATAAGTATTAGACCTACTTACCACATAAAAACATCGTAACACACGGGACGGGATCCGAGGTTTTTGCAATTTTCGCATGTGGGAAGCCCTTGTCGGGACTGCATCCGGGACCGCATGGTAGATGTGAGCCCTTAGAAGGGAAGGTAAATGAGCGTCCGAAACAGAATTTCGGTAGAAGATGCAAAGACGTTCCGCTTAGAAGTCCAAGCCTCTGGCCTGAAGAAAAGCCTCTGCCCTACCTTGGTCTCAAATACTTCCGCATTCAGCCACTGTGGGTGCTACTTGGAGTACACCGTGTTGTTTTCGTGTTGTTTTCTTCAGCTTCTTTGTCTATCGCAATTGCATCAATATGACGCGATGCACGTACTAAACTGCGATGGGGTTTTCTCGCGCGGAGACCTTTTGCCGGCATAGATGTTGGAAGAGCTCGCCCTTATGAATGTTTTTGACGGAGCTTGGTCGTTGTCTTCAACGGCGATCTGATCGTCCAAGTTTGAATTGGTCCAACAGACCCTTTGGAACCGCGATTGAAGTTGCAAGAAGAGAGACACCATAAGCTCATCCGTGGTCTGAAATTCGTCAACGTAAACTCTTTGGTTAACACAGATGAATGATATACCACTTGACTAGTAATTTATGAGGAAAGCCGCTGCATTAAAATCTCATGAATGTCAGGTAAGTATACGAAAAGCACATGTTCAAATTCTCGTCTCTCTGCATTCAGCTTATTGGAGTATCCACAAGTGGGAAGCGTCCCCGAAATTATCGTTGGCCTACCTATTCAAATGAAATGCACGGGTTGCCATTTTTAGTCTAAACTGAACCAGCAATACTAGATTCGACTCGTTGGTAATCACGACTCAAAATGAGTCGATGCCTATACGGCGAAAATGCGTCGAATGGTATTTGCCAACTGAGCAACGCCTCTGTGGCCCTTAATTCATTGACGTCAGGATAGCATGCAGCTACTGATTATTGATTGGCTGCACCCTTTTCTTAGAGATCATCGCTAGTTACTTTCGGGGAAGAGTCATTCGATGACTTTTCAAGTTGCTGTCTGTATCATTGGCGCAAGCCCTATGGAAGAGATGTGTAAGCTTATGCGGGCTAACATGAACCTTGCTCCGCAGCGAGCGGCACTGGACATGTCACACCACGCCCTTTCATCGGAAGAGCCCCGTAGAATGGACTCTACGTGCGCCTGCGCATCAACAACTCCGGACCGCGAAAAGTCCAGGCTGGTACCAAAATCTTTAAAACCACCAGCCGCGACGGCATTTGGGCCTCGGACACTGGCTCGGGCACTGGACTTTGTTTCACATCCCGTTTTCTCGGGAAACCGCCTACGTCCGACGACTCATGTACGTTTCCTGCCACAAGTCAGTTGATCTCTTCGTCGAGGACACTCACATTTCGCGCATCGCAGCACTCGCTCCGTCTCGAATTACGATCAAGCTTCTAAAAAATGACGCGAACTACGCAGCTGGAGGACTTCGTCGTCACTGATCGAGGCGGTATCGTCGAGAACCGGCACGGTGTCCATGTCGCAGTGGTCGACGCCGATGGCAAGCTTATCTACGCTGTTGGCAACCCATCTCGATTGACTCTGGCTCGATCCGCAGCAAAGCCAGCTCAAGCACTTGCCGTGCTAGAAGCGCCCGGCTTTTCAAAATTCGGTTTCGACGAGGCCGATATTGCCTTAACGTGCGCTTCTCACAACAGTGAGGATAGGCACATTCACAGAGCCAGATCTATGCTAGAGAAAGTCGGGGCATCCGAATCCGATCTGCGTTGCGGTGGTCACCCTTCAATCTGCCCAAACATCAACCGCAATTGGATCAAGGCCGATTTTGAGCCGACAGGAATTTATAACAACTGCTCTGGAAAGCATGCTGCCATGCTAGGCGGTAGTCTTGCTCTAGGTGCCGAGTTTGCCGGTTACCATCTTCCCCAACACCCGATTCAACTCAAGGTGAAGGAGATCGTGGAGGAACTAAGTGGCCTTTCTGAACAAGACGTAAAATGGGGCATTGACGGCTGCAATCTCCCTGCACCTGGATTGTCGCTTAGTTCCATGGGGCGCATGTATGCGAGGTTCGCAGAAGCTGCCGACACAGTCGGCAACGACGGATCATCCTCTTCTCAGCGGACAAGGCATATGGCTCGCATTTTCGACGCAATGACCAATCATCCCGACATGGTCGGTGGCGAAGGACGCTTCTGCACGCTGTTGATGGGAGCCTTTGATGGAGCCCTCATTGGTAAGGTGGGTGCAGATGGTTGCTATGGTGTTGGAATTCGGGAGTCAGAGTACACCAAACGACTTGGAGCTGAGGGGGCCATTGGCATTGCGGTCAAGATCGAGGACGGTAGCTTAGAAATTCTTTACGCAGTTGTTACCGAGATCCTTGAGCAGTTAGACATTGGCACGCAGGAGATGCGGCAGCAGCTGGCGGCTTTCCATCATCTGAAGAGACGCAATACCATGGGGGTAGAGACAGGACAAGTTTCGCTGGCCTTCCAGGTAAGAAAGGCTTAAAGATGAGGTATGTAGGCTATGATGTTAAGCATGGTACAGCCGCAAAGAAATTTTAGATTTGTAAGATCATCAATTGATACTGTTCCGAAGTCAAAGACTCTTTCTTCCCTTCTAACTTTTATTCTTGACATTATCCTTCCATAGTATCGATCACGAGACGCGCATATCTGCAGCACCTTACCTTACAGGTAGGTTTTGCTATTGGGACGAACAGAGACGGTGCTAGTTACGTACGTAAGGTACGACAGAATTGACTGAATAATGTGGTCAATGTGATGCGCAGCTGGCCAGGGGTATGCGCTCAAATACTCGTTCAATTAGACGGGTTCAACTCGAGTCTGTTCTGTCAACTTACTACTGTTTTCAGCTCTAAGGAATGTACATTCGCGTGATATCTGAGACGTTCGGAAAAGTTGCCTTGGTATCTGAGGAATCGCCGATCGGGAAGACATGAGGAACGGAACCATTATATGGTAATTTGAATGGAAAACTTCACGAAACTGAGAGACACATTCAAGCTTGGACTATTTACAATCCGAGAAGATTCCCACTGCCCGGTGTCCCGACTGTCAAGCCCAAAACAGGAGAAAGATCGAGGCTGATGTGTCTTCGGCTCTAGCGAGCGCCACGGCCGCCAGCAGGTCGCAGGATATTTCTTTTTCCCTTCACCAGCCTCATTTCCAAGAGCCACGAAGTACATGCCAAGGAATCCGGAACCCATCGGAATGTTGGACACAACTCCTTGCGGCCTACCCCACTGTTTCTCAATATCGACGCCATGCATCACGCGAAGATCTAATGAAGCTAGCTGCCGTGGTGCTATCACTGGCCCTCGCCCGTCGGACATAGCCCTAATTGGCGCCCGGAAACTAACTGCAGGTCCACCCTTTCGGTGATGTCAGCAAGGTGCCGCGCCGCAAAGGCGTGAATCCCGATTAGCATAGTACCCGCATCTGCCACCCAACCACTTCACCTCCTGCAGTCCGAGTCAACCTCACCTACACTGCAGCAGTCCGGATGATTCGATTGATAGTCCGCGTCCATCATCGCCTCCCGTGACGATGAAGCCGCTCCGGGAGATACGTCCCCGCCCGAGGCCGCCCGAGGATGCCGCGGCCGGCCCCCTGAATGCGAACCGGGTCGCCCGACGTTCGGCACGCCCGCGCAAAACCCCCAGCGCGTGCGACCCCTGTCGGAGGCGGAAGATCAAGGTGTGTTCTCATCTTACCGACCCTGCGATGTAGGTTGCTGACATCCCAGGCAGTGCGATGGTGCCCTTCCGAGATGCCTCATGTGCGTCACGCGGCGCGAGAGCTGCACATACACGTACAGCATCCGCCACACCGTGACCGTGGCCGAAGGTGAAGAAGTCCCGGAGCCCGGTTCTCTCAATGATGTGCTCGAATCATTGAAGACAATGCCGTATGACGAAGCATTGGAGTGGCTGCGAAAGCTGCGACAAGGGACTGGAAACATGCCATCTCCAACCGCGCCTCCGTCCGAAGTGGAGTTGTTGAGAGGCATGCTTCCGCCGACGCCGAACATTCTTGAGTCTGAGTTGTCCATGCGGCATCATGTTGCATACCCGGCGTTACCCCCGATTTCTTTCACTCCGGCGCTGGGAAACTTGCTCAGACCGTTGGCTGTGCATCAGCCTCATAGGCAGGAGATGTAAGTAGTTTCCAGTTCAGTCATTTCGCCCATCCAGCCCAATCAGAAGTCTCGTCTTCTCAATCTCACACTTTCACCCGTAATTTGATTGCAAAGCTTTGCTGGCAAAGATGCACTAACTTAGTATCGTAGATCACTGCCCAGGCAATACCCTCCGATTACTGATAGTGAAAGCAGCGTCTCCGGAGAGGAGATGTTTACCCCGGCCTCAGCCCCTACAGAATTTGGCGACGATTCGGAACCATTGTTTGATGAGCGTCTTGGAAAGGTCGATATTTCTCTCTGGACCGCAGTCTCAATACCAAACGATCTCGCAGTTTGCGTGTTGTCTCATTATCTCGAGGTTGATCATCCTGTCTTTCCACTTTTCGACCAGGATTTGTTCGTGAATGATCTTATCGAAAACAGGAATAACTTTTGTTCGTCGTTTCTTGTTAATTCCTTGCTTTGTTGGGCATGCGTGAGTAGCTAGTTTGTATACCCAGTTGCAGATGGTGGTTAAATGCTCACATCGAGTAGAAATCCTACACGCCCATCAGCCCCGAACCTGCAAAGTGGTCTCTCCGACTCTTCATGCAGGCCCAGAAAGACCTCGCCAGCCAACAATCGCAGAACACGTTGACAACAGTTTCCGGTTTACAGCTACTCGGTATTAGCGCCGTCACTTACGGAAAGAACGATCTGAGTCTGCAATTCACACGAAGGAGTGTCGAGCTCGGACGGTCAATGGGATTGTTCGATGTCAAGGAAGAGAAGCATTCGGCCATGCAATGGCTACGAGGTCATAACGTCTGGACGCGGGCCGCATCATGCACGGCTTGGGGTGTTTTCAATTGGGTCTCGTCAGTAAGCCCTGGCACCTCTCATCATTATGAATCGTGTGCTGACAATGACGGAACCCAACAGGCTGCTGTCTTTGCATTATCACACATGTGAAATTGGAACGCCTCCTCTTCTTCCGAAACCACGAAAACTGCTGGCGGCTGGACCGCTCGAGGGGGGCCCCTACGTCAACGCCGCCCATTCGCTTCTTGTATTCGACGCTTCCAGCCTTTTGTGGACCATCTGCCAAGATATGCTGAGTGTTTATTACGGCACGAAGAACAACCCACCAAGTGGACAAGGCCGGCTGGACTTTGCGGAGGGCATCTATCTCAGACTTCTTCAATGGGCCAATAACTTGCCTCCCGATCTTGCGAGGAACGAGGACAGCACCCACGACGTTATGATGATGCAGTAAGTCTACTCACTAACATCAGTCAGTCGCTTGCTAACTTTCCCAGCATTTACTTCCACGCGATCGTGACGGACCTTTTCCGGCCATTCTTGACACCTCCCAGTTGCAATTCTCGACTCAACTTGTTTTCTAGCCAGCACGCTACCCCCAAAGCGGTGTATGCCGCCTCAGTAAATCAACTCAAACGACTCTGTCTTCTATTCCGGCTCCACTACAAGAAAGCCAGATTCTCCGGCTTATGGCAAACTGCCGTGATATACGTAGCAAACGCCATGATGCAAGAGGCGGCCCAGTCAAACATCCAACATGGGCGGCCTGGCCGAGAGTGGCGCTTCTACTTAGACCTATGTCTAGCAGGGCTTACCGACCTTTGCGTGTCATTTTCTACATCCGGTGCAATATCCCGGGCAGTGGTGGGTATGGCACTTCAAAACGGAGGATTGAAGCCAGCAGAGGCGAATCGGGTATTGGTCGAGTTGAAACGACTAGAGACGTCACATGAAGAGGCTCGGTTAAGACTGAATGGAAATGCTGAAGCAACCTGGGTAATTGACCTCGATCTAGCTTTGACCGACATCGAGGCTGCGCGAGGCCAGAGCTTAGTCCAGCAGTTCGAAAACATGATGCTTGGTGGCGACTTTCCACACGATGATGAAAAACATAACATGGATCTTACCGCCGAGGTCTCCAGCTAATGTTGAACGTAGTCGAATGTTTGGACAAGGTAAGTAGGGTTGAGAATTGAACTCGAGGAAACGGGGAAGAAAGGAAGAAGGGAAGAAGGAGGGATAAAACTAAGGAAATTTGACGGTAGATCTTTCTGTAGCGGGAATAAAAGTGCGGACGGTGTAGAGCCTTGGAGACGCCGCGGTTGAGATGGGGCACGCCAAACCTCTCAGTCAAAGCCTTCCCCTTCACTTTACGTTCAACGTTCCATCTTCTGGAAGGTATCATGATATCTAGCACTGTGATAAGTAGGTCTTGACAGGCTGACATGAATATGGTCATCAACAAAAGTTCTGCCATCCGGGCGGATGCTGACAGCTGAGTGAGCGGATATTCAGCCCAACTAAAGCAGCTGATATGCTAGTAGTATCAACAACAAGAATGATAGTGATGGGAACAAAGGGGCCAATAAAGCCGACTGTGACTAATCTTACGCCTGGGTACCAAAGTCATCAACAGTGCCCCTTCCAAGTCCACTCCGACTCTTCCTCCAGCAGTTGCGTCTTCGGTCGCGACTTGACCGAAATCCAATCATCCTCCACGACGTACTCTTTACTCTGACCTTCTTTTAAAAGAAAGTTGAATCGCACGTTCCGCTTAGGGAGCTCGGTATTCGCAAAGTTGGCGCTGAAGTTCACAATGCGTTCTTTCTGAACCAGTTCGGGATCACCGTCCCCCATCTCGCTCATATCATCGTCCTCATCAAGTTTCATATCATCCAAGTTGACATGGTGTTCCAACTCCATAATTCTCCTGCCCAGCACAATGGTCACATCCTCGTTCCATATGTTGTCGTCGGGACGATGCAATTTGTTCATGAGCTTCCATGCCGCAAGCCGTATATCAAAGACGCGACACTTCATGACCACGAAAGCGAGCAAGGAAGTGAAACCCAGTTCAAGGGGATGTTTCACTGTGCCGGATCCTGGTCGTCGCTTTCCGGCCGATGCTGCTGCTGCCGCCGCCGCCGGAGTCGCAAGTTCGATCATAGTTCGGAACTTATCGATGTGTTCGTCGTAGGCGTATTCGCTGTTTGACCGGCAGGTGAGCAACATGACCTTGCCAACCGTCCACCGCATCTCCAGTAATCTGCAAGTGTCCCTCTCTTCAGGGCCTGCGGGCACATAGATGTATCCCGTAAAGCGACGAAGCCCTTCCAACCAAGCGTCCATATCCTCGGCAATGTCCTTTTGGGTCCACTCTGTTCCCGGATCTGGACCGCTTCGCCCGGTTTCCAGACGTGGTTCAGTCAAACACCTAGCATACCGCACAACCCGCACAAGAACGCAGACCAATGATTGATGCGCATCGGAGATATTACGAAAATTGTATTTCGAGGCCGGCGAGGGCTTGCCCAGAGTCGGGAAGGATTGAGGATCGGCGCCGTACAAGTAGGGGACAATGCTCAGGTTCCGTATCGCCGGCTGGACATGGTTCTTGATGAACTCTGATTCGCTACGGACCTCGTTGAGTATGTTGATCCCATGCCGGCAATGTTCGACTGCATCTTTGGAGTTTTTCCTGAGAAGCTCAACGCAGATGAATAGGACACAGACGAATAATATCAGCGCCCTATCTGTCGTTGTTCGCAACAGTCTGATAGCCTCATTGTAATGCCACACAGCAAAAGCGCTACTCTGATCTTCGGTACCACTGGCGATATCGAAACGAGACCGCTTGTGGAAAGTCTCGTACAAGGCGCTGACGGCTAGCATGGCGTGCTTTGCCACTGGCTCTTGGTTGGCAACCTGGGGAACAATGGTGATCCAGAAGTGCTTGTTCAGTGATCCTCCGAGGCCAGGGGCAGCTACACGTTGGAAGAAGGATATGTATCGCTTCTCTGCGGTCGTGCCAGTTGACAACGCCGACTGGTCCAAGGCAACATCCGAGATGGTACCATTGAGAAGCTCATCCCAAGAGTACGTGCCCTTCGGGGCCGACGTGTAGCCATCACACTTCCGGCCTGTCGTTATACAACGCTTGCAGAAAGGGCGGCTCTCGTCGCACTTTATTCTCCGGATCCTAACGGAAATAGAGTTTAGATGCGACCTAAGAGTAAGGATGCGGTGCCGAGTACGACGGCGACTTACTTGCATGTTATGCAACCCGTTTTCACCTTCTGGATACCGGTTCGAGGCATGAATCACTTGGTTGTTCTGGACTGGCAAAAACAAGAAGTCATTGGCGCCGCTATCGATTTTCGTATTCGGCTTCGGACGATCTTCATAGACTAAGATCAATATGATCGACGGCATGTGTCAAGACCAGATCTGTGGGGACACGCCCTTAAGTACCGGCGGGCAGAATTGACACGACGCTCAGACGAACGTGACAGATGATCCAGGTTTGCGTCAAAATTCAAGCTTGTTCCGATTCGAGCACGTCCAAGCTGAGACTTGAGTTTTCGCGACATCAGATGCCGCGGGGCGTTTCCGATCAGGCCAATCACGATGCGCAGACGGTACTTCTCAGCCTTGAGCTGACGGTTCGTTGCCGTTATCCGTCCGCTTTTGTGGGTGTTTCCGTCAAACAGGAGTGGTTGTCTTGCAGTTGAAGATTTGATGACAACTCAAATGTTTCCTGGGGTAGACGGGCCGTCTCTCCGCCACTGGAATTATTGAATCGTTGTCGGTGTCGCTACAGCAATCTACAACTTGTAATAGCTACAATCGACGCCACTGACCTGGTGTGTGATTTTGTTATTTCGCAGGTTATTGAAACGGGTTAAACATTTCTCATATTGGTAATTCTGTCTGCCCTAGTAGCTATGTGTGATCCCTGTCTGTTTCCACATCGCTGATCTATGCCATTGTTGCTTATTTCTCTCGGGGTTATCTTTCTCGTGACCCCATATGCCAAAAATGTCTTCATCATCTCTCATAGCAAATAATCCCCATGTAATTAATCTTGAAGAAAACCTCTTCAGCTGAGCTCGCTGTCTCAATCATGGGCTCTCTCTTCGCCGCTGTCATACGGCTCTCCGAAGGCTTTCGCCCATAACGCCTTTCGTCTGTCGTCAAAATCGATTCCCCTGAGTCGATCTTTGAATAAGAGAAATCGCCAAATGCAGGCAAACTTATTTGATTCCTGCAAGTTTCGGACGGCGTCATTGAGACTGCCCGTGTTCGGAAGCATACCGAGGTATGTGATGTTGCTGATCGCCATTCCAACGTCCAAATCGCTCTGTATGATAGCGCGGTGTCCCTCACCAATAGTGCCGGGATAGTCGATGTCTAGCAGCACACAGCATGGCTTGATGATGTGTCTTATGAACGCGGCTTCACCTTGCTGATCTTCCTGGCCGTATTGAGCTAACCTATTCATAGCCGTCTCTAATGGTTGACCAATATCGTGGATGAGCTCGGCGATTCTTGACTTGGTGGTGTGCTCATGAATTGGGTCGATAGCGAGCTTGAAAGACATCATGCATCGAGGAATATTATTCGAATTCTCCAGGTCTTCAACTAGACGTCGCAGAATGACTTTGTCTTGCTGGGTGAGAAGATCTGCCTGAGCCGCAGCGTCGGCCGCGACTAATTGGCTGATGCTGATTGCGGGAT
The DNA here is from genome assembly GCA_027406125.1 of Colletotrichum tropicale. Taxonomy (NCBI): domain Eukaryota; kingdom Fungi; phylum Ascomycota; class Sordariomycetes; order Glomerellales; family Glomerellaceae; genus Colletotrichum; species Colletotrichum tropicale. Next base: position 345,723 of record JANVYH010000004.1, read on the forward strand.
GTAAAGTCTTGGATGACTCGATTTGGTTTTCGATGCCCTCCCAAACCAGTCCGGTGTCCTCGAGACGCACATTTGGGGTTATGAAACCGTTCTCTTGCGCGATCCTAAACTGGATTACGAGTTGCTTGGAGAATTCCACGACAGACTGTTCTGGCACTTCAGGTGACAGTGACTGCTCCGGTTGTGAGAACTCCTGCTTCAGTCTTTGCTCGTGGACTCGATTGGGTGTAGGTGTGGTGGAAGGCGTTCGTAACTGGCCTGTGCTGGTGTTGTACGTAGACCTGACAGCATCGCGCCATGGCGCACGAACAGTCGTCCTTGGAGCACACCAAAGCTGCGGACCTCCATCTGTGAGGTAACGCTTCAAAGCGTTGTTCGTGAAGTAGGCTGGGCCGCTGTAATTCTGGGCCCAAGATCGCTCATTGACAACGGAAGGAGTAGCCCAAGTCTTGTGGACAACAACATCGCGGATGACCAACCCGCAGTTCTTTTTCATCTCATTCCGGTAGTCTGGAAGCCCGATCGAGTGGATGTCGGGGAGCATTAGGCTGGCGGTCGTTGATTCGCCCCTGGGTGCTCGGCATCCACGGTTCATCGGCATGGGCAATATCGACCCTTCAAATGAAGGCGGCACAATTTCCATCCAATCTCCGTTCTCCAAATTCAAGGTTGAGAACATCTCGAGGATTTTCTTCTCATCGATATCGTCTGCTGTGATTCGAAAAGCTTCGTTGTAAGCCGAATCTCGGGCGTAGGTCGAGGATGCGAACCGGAAAATATGGCCGTAAACAGCCAAGCTATTGTCTTCGTGAAGTCTGAAGAAGTGCGGCGAGTACAAAATGAAGACAGCAAGCGAAGGTGGCGGTACAGTCTTTTTGGCTTGGCCCTCCAAGGGATCCGTTCCCGGCTTGATCGTACACAGCTCCGGCTGGTGTCCCGGGGCTAAAGACAGCCTGGCCCAGACCATGGCCATCGATACAGCGAAAGATAGCTCCACAAGGTCCTTGTTGTACTTCTCGAGAAAGCCTGCAATGGCATTAATGAAGTCCTGCGGTATGGCGATGTTCGCCAACTTTGGCATAAGCATTCGGAAACCTGTCCAGCTCTCAGGGGCTGTGCTGGGTAGCGTGGCATAATCAGGCTGTGCGGATGCGTTGTTGACCAAAACAGAGCAATTGCGGCCATTTTGGAAATCTTGTGTTGACTCTGTTCTGTAATCCATGAAGTCATCCAGAGAGATTTGACGAAACTCGTTGCGGTCATCAGGGGAAAGCTCTCGCTGAAATCTCACGGCAGCCAATCGCTTGAGAAATGTCATCTGGTTCGACCGAAGCATGTCGCACGGAGGAATCACGAAATATCCTGTCCGCCTGGAACCTCCGAGTGCAAACATGGCACCGCCGTAGTCATTGACCGTGTCATTTCTGTCTCCGGCACGAAGAAAAACTGGAGAAAAATCGGATCCGTCGATGCCAACATAGTACTCATTATGAGCGTATTGTCCGGAGCTGACGACCGTGTAGCGACGACAGGCGCGGTTGAGCAACGGAAGAATCATCAAGCTGTTGGTGTCATGTATAGCTTGGACCTGGCGTGCAACACCAGCCGGCTTTGCATCGTGTAGTCGGTTGTTGCACCGCCATTTAGTGCTGGTGAGCTCCATCATCCGCGGCAACTTCGTGGCAACTCTCTGTCGCTTGTTCCCTCTCTCGGCGGCAGAACTGCCCGCTCCTTCTTCATCCATCGTGTTGGAAATGCGGAGGGTGAATGCGAATCAGTTGACAGAAGATCCGATCATAAGGCGACGCTGCAAAGCTGTAGTAAAAGGGTCAGCAAACAAAAGTTTCAGTTCAGAGATTATTGTGACACACCTTCCGATATTTTGGGAAATGGGCGGAGAGGTCCAACTGAAGGTGCTCTGAAATTGTCTAGAAAGACTCAAAGGCCGCGAAGTGAGCGCAGGAGTACTCAGGCGGCAACGACTATCGCAGGGCAGCGGAGACGTAGAGTGGTGCAGCCGGTCAAAACTTCCTTCGGCGAATGCACGGGAATGAGGTCGGGATCCAGGATCAGACTCGAGCGAAATTCCTGTTATGCAAGATCTGTGACGAGGGAACGGCGATGCGGCGTTCGGTGAAGCAACCGGGAAGAGTTGAGGTGGCGAGAAAGAAATGATAGTCAGAGAAATGGTAGCCGGTCTGGCGGTGGATGGTGAAAGCCAGCCGGTCGAGGAGGGCAAACCAGGAGTGAAAGGCCAGGAAGTGTTGATAGAAAGTAAGATAGCGAGAGGAACAGGCGAATATTTCGAAGCCAAGGTAGAGTTGCGACCGCCGAGTCTTTCACGAGAAGCAGGAGCGAGGCAGGAGCGAGGCAGGCCGGCCCAGAGAGAATTCAAAGGCAGCAGCCTGGCTGGTTGTAGAACCAAAAAGAAGATGCTTCGCCGCGTACTGTCAAGCAAGCAAGAAAGAAAAGTTGAAATAGAGGTGCATTGTGGAGTGTGAGACTTGGGGGGGGAATTCGAGAAGGTCGGCGGCCCAAAGTGGTCGTTGGCAAGAGATTTCTCGAGAAAGCAGGAAGGAGCGAAGGGCGGTCGTCGGTGATGGGACTTGGTTCAGGTCCACAGAGCAATCGGCTTTTAGGGGAAATGTTTGAAAAGCAGGTTTTCAAATACAAAGATGCTAACATTCAAACAAGGGTATCTATCTAAACACGAGGCTCTCGATCTCTTGTCCGCCAATCCTACATGCGTCAAGCCCACGATGTCGAATCCCAAAGAAGCACATCATAATCCCGCTGCCCTCTCTCTCAAACTAGAAGAAGTCCCTCAACCTGAAATCATCTTCATTCCTCTGCGTAGGGCTTCCCAAACACCTTTGTCCACCACTTCTCCCGCTCCTGCGAGGCAAAATCAATTCCCTTGAGTCGGTCCTGCAAAAGACAGAACCGCCATATGTAGAGGAACGCTTTCGAACACTGCAGCTTCTCGGTAGCGTGGCCGAGTTGGACAAGGTTGACTGGCGCACTTTCGTAGATCGCCCGTAGCTTGATGATTGCACACACGAGCGATTGGTCGAGCCTGCCGAGCTCATCGATGGCGACGAACAGCGTCCCCGGCCACTTGAGACCGAGGAGCTCGTAGCATGGCTTGAGGACCTGCTCCACGAACCCGTTCTTTTCTTGCTTCCCCCCTCTGCCGTACTCGTTGATCTTCTCTAGCTCCTCGTTGAGCGGCTTGAGGCCCATGTCGATGTGGTCGATCACGCTCTTCTTCAACAGGCTCTCGCTATCCACGTCGATGTATCTGAAGATGCGTGATAGCGGATGTACATGCTTATCGTCTGCCAAGTCCTCTTTGATCAGTCTTCGTAGGATGCGTCGGTCTTTGTCGCTGATGACACCTTCGACGGCAACGGCTTCGTGCGCCGGCCTTGGAAGGATGTTAAGATCGCCGAGTTCTTGCTCTTCGACACTGTCTCTGATAAGATGTATTTCTCGCGCGTGGTCGACGGCTGGATTGTTCTCGCTCTGAGAAGCTGCTGGATCTCGGTCGCCTTCTCCCTGATGTAGCTCCGGCCCGCCAGGTTGTGCGACCTGAGCCCCTCCGCCCTCCTCCTCTCTCTGCTCAACGGCATTGCTGCCATTCTCTCGGTCTTCGGCGGGATTGGCGTTGGAATTCTCGACCTGATCCTTTGGCTGCGCATCATTCGTCGCAACTTTCAGAAGCTCGGAGTTCAGATGTTCGACGTTCACGCAATCCTTCCAGGGACGTCTGATGGTGGTCTTTGGCGCCGTCCAGAGATGCTCCAGTTCCCAATCATCTTTAGCTGGGTCAAGGGCAGCTTCAGGTAGATAAGGCGTAACGAACCCTACCCCAAGGTACACCACAAGACCTGACGGCAGGATGTCGGGCGAGATGTCCCGGTGCAGGTTCCTGTAGGCCGAGACAGAAGTAACCCGGTCTGGGACCCAGTCCTGGTGAACGTGGACCCCTCTCGAGATCCACCGTTTCCCGTGGTCCGGGTGTCCAGGAGGAAAGCCGTGGCAGGACTCGTTGAGATAGTTCGGGAATCCCAAGGTGTGGATGTCGTCAAGTAGAAGGGCCGCAGTGGTCTCGTCGCTCTGGGGAACTCGAGGCCCATGAGAGGCTGGCATGGGTAGCAGGGAGCCGGGCCACGAAGGCGGAACGATCTCGATCCAGTCATCGTCTTGGAGAGCCATCTCCCAGACCAAGGTCTTCACCAGCTCTTCATTGATGTCGTCCTTGTCGATGTCGAAAACCTCTTTCGTGAGCTTCTTATCCCGATTGTACATTTCATGTACGTATCTGAAGATGTGTACGTATGCAGAAAGCCGATAATACTCGTGAAGACGGAAAAAGTGAGGCGCATACAAAATGAAGGACGCAAGCGACGGCACGGGTACCTTCTTCAACAGTCGTCGGTTTCGGTCATAGCCCTGGTATGCTGCCAATTCTGCACCGTGATCCGGACCAGTAATTAAGCAAGCCCAAACGATGCACATTGACACGGCCAAGTTCAGTGTGACGAAATCGTATCCGTAACGTGCGAGAAAAGAAAAGACAACTTCGCCCAGTTGCTTCGGAACCTGCTTGCCGCCTATCTTCGGCATCATCATTCGAAAGTACGCCCAGCTCTCGGGTTTCATGTCTTCGATGAAAGCGTAGTCCAGCAATAGGCTGTCATCGTTGAAAGAAGTCGGACAGGGATGGCCTGCTTGGAATGCTTCGAGTTGCCTTTGATGGAATTGGTTGATCTGATTGGCCCTTGCTTTGCCCATCTTCTGATAATCGCCAGTGTCGGTCCTCTGTAAGCCGGCACAGTGTGCTTTCACTTCTGATAACGCTTGGTACCGGAGAAGACTCATCGGTGGGATGATTTGAAATGCCATTTTCGTGCCTCCGGCAATTTTGTATTTGCCAGAGTGGAAAGTGTTGCTCATGTCTTGCCTGTGAGCCTTCTTTGAGTGAGGCTTGGCGCGCATGAAAACTGGCCCGATGCTGAAGCTGTCGATTCCCGTATAGAAGCAGTTGCCTCTGAGTTTGTGCGACGAATCGTATAGCACGCGAGCTCTATTTGTCAGGGAAAGCGTGACGAAATCGTCAGCTTCGTTGAGCGCCCACACTCGAAAGACGTGACCATCACCCCTCGGCGGCAAGCCTTCGTAAAAGGAATCGTTGTATTTGTCGTCATACCAACACTGTGAGACCAGGATCACTTCTTCTGGCAGGTGGATGTTGGCGCGTTGTTCTTCAGATACTTGTGACTCAGCCGAAGGGTTTGCGGGCACGCTCGGCGGTCCTCGTCTGTTGCGCCTGCCACCACCTGGAGTCGCTGATGACATGTCGAAGGAGTCGATGACTTGAGAGTAGGAAGGCCTGCGGAGAGTCGGTCTGTGAGAGTGAAATTGATGATTTGGATTGTCGGACGTACCTGAGCCAGATGACGGCGGTTGCTTAAATGTGAGAAGGAGCGAGCAAGGGGTTGGTCGGATGGGGGGAATGAAATGGAGCGACAAGCTTTGAGAAGACACAATTCGAAACGGCAGCGACTCGTCGATGGTGAGTACTGAGAAGTCAAGGCAAAGACTTTCGGCGCGAGAATTTTGACTGTGTTGTGTTGGACCTGTGACGATGCATCGCGCGGCGCGAGCGAGGAAAGAAGCGAGTCGAGGCAATGAGTGGATGATCAAGTGCAAGCGACGGGATGACGTGGAGAAAGTTGAGCGTATTTAGAGATAAAGTAGAGAAATCTCCGCGCGCGGAAAGCGCCGAAGCTGAAAGGTGACTGTGAAGAAGAGAAAAGTAGTGTTGGCGAGCACACACCCCGGAGTAGAATATTCAGAATATTCGGTATGCGATGGAGGTAGATCGAAAGAGACCTCGAATTTTCCGGACAGAGATGGTTCAATGCCTTATCTAATCAGAGAGAGACGAAGAAGGTGAGTAGCGAGCTCAGAATACCTTACTGAGGAAGGAAGGACCAAGGATGCCATCGGTGGTCGTCTTTCACAGATTAGCTCTGACATTTTCTTTGTAACCGAAGCAGAAACTCTCTTAGCTCCATGATCCGATTCAATTGATGGATATCCAACACGTAGCAGCCAGCCCCAAACACCCATGACGTCACTGATGCCATCGCGAACACCATCACCACCCAACCCCAATCTCAGAACTTGCACATCGCCCTCCAAACCGCAAACCCAGCACAAACAATCCCACTACCCAAGTGCACCCATCTCTTCCCCTGCAGCTCCTTCCCGCCCATGCTCCTTACAACCCACCAGTCCACCATGCCCACCAGCGCCGTCGTCGCCCACAGCATCGTCACCGCGTCCTCATTCCCGCTGCCCTCCTGGTACGTCTCGAGCAGTATGAACAACAGCCCCGTCGCGAGGTCACGCCCGGCTTTCGCGTAGCTGAACGGCTCCGCCGGTTGGTCGGGGGACAGCGGCCGCGCGATGCCGAAGGCGTCGTAGACGGCGAGCGGCTTCACGAAGCCGAGGAGCCCGACGAAGGTCAGCCCGGTGCCGAGGATGTAGTTTGGAAGCGGGGAGAAGGGGGAGATCATCTTGTCGGCTTTCTTTTTTTGTCGGCAAGTTCGGTGGTGATGGGTCTCTGGTTCAGTTTCGGACGCTTGGGAGGGCCGCTGGGTATTTCTAGCTCTGGGACTGGTTCTGGGAATAACTGAGAATAATTGGAAAGATAGCCCCTCATCACCATGACGAGAAAGAGGAGACATTCTTTAAGTACGCCATCATCCGAACCATAGGGGTTAGAAAACGGTCACACGTCCGCGCCCGGGTTGCCCGCACGGCGGACTCGAGCTCTACCCAAGCATGTTTGATGCGGCACTCCGATGCGAGCGCGGGGTTGAGGAGGTTCGAGCTTCCATACCTCACCAACTAATACCACTTGCTCCCAATGGCATACTACGCAGTACTCAGGCAAACAACTCACAGCTTGAAGTTTGGGCAGGTTGCATCGACTCAGACGAACGAGCGCCTAAAGCTTCCCCCATCTCTCACAGTTAAAAGGGCAAGCTGTGTTCGGAAACCGGCATCGTCGCCGTCATCCGAAGATTTACACTCAACCGCAAGTAAAAGCTTCATGCGACAGCTCACCACTCACCAACTTCGAATTACACATCTTGTCGAGGTCAAAAATGGGCTGCAAATCAGGACCAACGGAGTTCTCATCCGCAGCACACCCCTGAGATATTATCTTAGCTCTGCAGGCAGCACCCTTTAGCGGGCGAGCTAAACCGCAAAGAACCAGGATGCCGATCCTCCAAAACATACATCTTTCCCATCCCCCAAGTCGCCACCGCCGAATCCTTCTCGTGATGGCTTCTCCTTTTCGCGTCCCGCCAAGAGAGCAAATGTCGCTCGTCCCCTCGCTTCGTCGTCCGTAACCCCCCACCATCGCCATTCACTCGTTAGAACCCCAGCGATCGCACATCTTTCGTTACCGCGAGAAAAATGCTCGGCGTCGCGATCCTCGCCATTGCCGGCGTGGCCAGCGCAGCCAACGTCACCGTCCCCTCTACAATATCCGCGGGCGTCGAGACGCAAATCACAATCGGCTTCGACTCCTGGAAGCAGCCCTTCGTCTACGAGACGGCCCCCGACTCCGTGTGGAACGACCCTGTCGCCGTGTGCAGGAACCCCGCGGACGAGCAGGTCGGCTGTGGTCACGATGCGTTATACGAGCATTACCAGCTGTACCTCTACAACACTGAGTGGATGCAATTCTGTGAGTCGCGGCGCGCACATACTATCTTCACCAGCTAATATTGGCTGTCCGCAGGCTACCTTAGTGACTTCATCCCCGTCGGAACCACAAACCCCAAGATCACGATACCGAAAGACCTGGGACCGAGCGAAAAGTATCAGATCATGATTGCAGAGTTCAACGGCTCGCGGCCCGTGACAAACTTCTACGGCGTCAACACGTCCAACGCCTTCACCCTTAAAGACACGGACATCGACGCGTGGACGACGTGGGAGTACTACGGCGGCTACGTCAAGCCGTGGTCCTCCCTGCCCTGCTCGTCGTATTCCTGCTTCCGCACTTGCGGGCTCAAGTTCTCCGACGGCAAAGGCAACAAGCGAGCCGGCACCGCTGCGGCGCTCTACGACTGCTTCAACGAGTGCCCCGGCATCCGCGCGGATTGGAACGACCACGATAACCCGTGGGATTGGTATAAAGCGTTCGACGGGCACGATTGGTCGGGTGCCACAACGGCTGTGACAACAAGCACGCCGAGCGCGATCAGCACGTCGGGGTGGGGATACCAGACGCCGGATGTGCGGGAGACGACGTTGTACGGCACGCCGACCGCCGGGCCGACGTATGCGATGCGGACGAGCGTGAGGGCTACGGCAACGACGACGGCGGCGGCTTCGAGGGGGAAGCGCAAGGCGCAGCCGGCTCAGGCCGGCGGAGGCATCTTCGGGGCGGTGATCATTTGTTTGGGGCTCTTCGCTGTGGGGACATTGGTTGGGTGGATCTGGCCCGATGGATTGAGATCTTCCTGGTAGTTCGCCGCGTCTTCAGATACCCAGACAGTAGTTAGCAAACTCTCGAATTAGCATCATACCTCTTGAAAATAGTGTGCTGCGGTGCGGCGTCTGTCGGGGTCTTGCGATGAAGCTCAGAGACCGAGCGGATCTCATTAGCTAAGAGCTAGATAACACCGCCTGCACCCCGCACGACCTCAACGCATCAGCTGGCATCCCCAGGAACGCCCGGTCGCGCTTTGTTGCGGGGGCCGGATGCGACCGACGTGTCGTGGACGGTAATTCTCGGCCCAGTAGACCGACAGGGAGCAAAAGGGAGCCACTGGTGTTTATTATGTTGACATGGACTCGTTCTGGGCGGTCGCTGATTGATGAATGATGAAGGCGTCTTGTGGGCAACAGACGAGACGCCGTCAGAACAAGATGGCAACTCTGAAATGCTTAAAGCTCGTCTCTGCAGCCGCGATTGATCTTGCACGACACCCGCTGCTTATCTGTCTTGTCTCCCTCCGTCTGCGGGCGACGGCCACCACCTGCAATGAGCCGATCCCAAGCGCCCTATGAAACCCGTCCCTGGACCGATTGCGGGGTTGGCCTGCCGCAGGGCGCGATGCTCCCTATCCAACCTGGGGAACAAGCTTAGGCCGGTGGCCGGCCTGTGAAATCATCCTAGTCGGAGCTATAAGTTGTCTTTGTCGCCCGTCACGAGGAACGTCAACCTAATTTGACTTCAGTCATCTCATCAAATCCAAAAGAAATCTTGCTTCTCCTTTCTTGTGTCAACCTTCTTCAGCCAAGGCACGTCATCGCCATCACACCCTCCATCGAGCGGAGCTGGAGTCAACGTGCCCCCAACTCGCCAAGCCTGTTGAGGTGGTTGATAACACTCTCAAGTAACACCCACTGTGATTGATACCCCGCCCTCCCCTCCCTCGTTGCCTATTGCCGCGCTTCACCATGCCCTTCAGACATTTGCCGGTGCCCATGGCACGCTGCCTGCGCGGCGTCGGGCCTGCAGGTGGGAGAGCAGGGGGAATAGCCCGGCTGAAGCACACGCTGGGTGCCGGCCCAGCCGTTGTCGGCCATGGTCGTCAACTTGCCGGTTTCTCATCCGCTGCCCCACTGAACCGAGGCGGGGGATCAACATCATCGGCCTTTGATACTCGTATAAGACCCGCGCCCCGGCCCGCCATCGAGGATGAGTTCAAGGCCACCATCGAGCAGGCCAGGAATCTTTCTTCAAAATCGACCGAAATGTACACCGCGTCATTTGCATTTTTCGAGGCGTTATGGGACGCCGGCGTCACCCACTGCTTCGTGAACCTGGGTTCTGACCACCCCAGTATCATTGAAGCCATGGTCAAGGGTCAGAGGGAGAGGAAAGGCAACTTTCCCAGAATCATCACATGCCCCAATGAAGTAAATCTCCTTGCTCTTGCTTTAAAGCGGCAGTACTGACAATGGCCAGATGGTGGCCATGTCGATGGCTGACGGCTATGCCCGTCTCACTGGAAAGCCGCAATGTGTCATCGTCCACGTTGATGTAGGAACTCAGGGTCTCGGCGCTGCGGTACACAACTCTTCGTGCGGTCGCGCGCCGGTCCTCGTGTTTGCCGGTCTGTCTCCGTTCACGCTGGAAGGCGAACTAAGAGGCAGCCGCACCGAGTACATCCACTGGATCCAGGACGTCCCGGATCAGAAGCAAATCGTGTCGCAGTACACCCGCTACTCGGGTGAGCTCAAGACAGGTACTAATGTCAAGCAAATGGTCAATCGCGCCTTGCAATTTGCGAGGTCAGATCCTCAAGGCCCAGTTTACCTATGTGGTGCCAGAGAAGTCATGGAGGCGGAGATTGAGCCGTACAGCATCAACCAGGATGAGTGGGATCCCGTCGAGCTTGGCGGCCTGCCCAAGAATGCCGTGAACAAAATATCTGAGGCGCTGGCCGGCGCCAAGGAGCCCCTGATTATCACTGGCTACGGCGGAAGAAAGCACGAGTTCCCTGCTGCGCTGGTTGAGCTCGCCAACACCGTTAAGGGCTTGCGTGTTGTCGACACTGGCGGCAGTGACATGTGCTTCCCGGCTGACCATCCCGGCTGGCTGGGTCTTCGTTTCGGCATTGACGAGGCCGTCAAGACAGCTGATGTCATTGTTGTGCTCGATTGCGACGTGCCCTGGATCAACACGCTCTGCCACCCAACGAAGGTCGCCAAGGTCTTCCACATCGATGTCGACCCTTTGAAGCAGCAGATGCCAGTCTTTTATATCAAGGCCACAGCGAGATACCGTGCTGATAGCCTGATGTCTGTGGAGCAGATCACCGCCCACCTCAAGTCCGAGTACGCGGCTCAGATTGAATCCGACGAGGCGAAGCAACTGGAAGCCAAGCGAAGTGAGTCGTACAAGGCTCTTTTGTCGAAGATTGAGGAGAAGACAAAGCCTCAAGAGAACGGCGAGTTTGGCACCGGACATTTGTCCAGGACTCTGAGGAAGCTCTGCCCCGAGGACACCATCTGGGCCATTGAGGCTGTGACGAACACGATATTTGTGCACGACAACCTGCAACCAACGCTGCCCGGTTCCTGGATCAACTGCGGTGGCGGTGGCCTCGGATGGTCTGGTGGTGGCGCGCTTGGTATCAAGCTGGCGACAGACTATGAGAATGGCGGCAACAACAAGGGCAAGTTTGTGGTTCAGATTGTTGGCGACGGAACCTTCCTGTTCTCGGTGCCGGGCAGTGTGTACTGGATCGCGAAGCGGTACAACATCCCCATTTTGACCATCGTTTTGAACAATAAGGGTAAGTTTGAGACATTTCGAGTTGATGATTCCGGCTAACATGAGTAGGATGGAACGCTCCCCGCCGTTCTCTGCTGCTGGTTCACCCTGACGGCGAGGGCTCTAGGGCTTCAAATGAGGAGATCAACATCTCTTTCGACCCCTCACCAGACTATGCAGGCATCGCCAAGGCGGCAGCAGGCGGTGATATCTTTACTGCGCGGGTGGACAACTCGGCAGATCTCGAGGGAGTGCTCCAGAAGGCGATCGACAACGTAAAGGGCGGACAATCAGCCGTTTTGGATATCAAGGTACAAACGGGATGCTGAGATGACGAAAGCTAGAGCTGGTTGAGGCTCAAGTCACGGCGAGCCGCACGGTGTGTTGAGGTGCCATGGCCTGATGCGGTCGTTCAAGCGAGCCGAGGATGATCTGATGACTCGCTGTGCCACACATGTTCATGTAGAAAGCGCAGTAGACGGAGACGTAGATGGATAGATGTAAGCAAAACCCGGCCGAGTAGAGTCACCGGATGTTGATAGGATGCGGTGCCATGTGTAATCGTGTAAGACAGTGCATGGGTGACCCTGGTCTCAAGCTGGTGCCGAGAGAATCGGCCTCGTACGCCGGTGGTTCGCCAGTGGTGCGGTAGCGCAGGCCGTCGTGTGTTTCTCTAGCTTCCACGGCGAAGGGAAATTGATTCTAGCGGCGCGCGGATATTACGAGGCGGGAAGGCGGCCTTTTTCGGCATGGCGAGCAAGAAACGGGCGTTTTTCTGTTGGTTCATCTGGCGGCGTGGCTGAGTTTTTTCTTTGCCCGACAAGAGTACCTTACCCAGCGGGTAGATCTCGCCGAAGAGCCGGTAGCGAGAGGCATGCGAGGTGGTGTCCTGGCTGACTCGATGATGTCCAGAGTGGAGATAGTTGACGGACGGCGCGGCGCATCGAAGTGGTGTGGTGAAGGGCGATAATCTGGCAACGGTTGGCGCCGTTGAAAGCATCGTGGGTAGGTGGTCCACGGCAGCAGTGGCATTGAGTCTGTTCTGGCGCGTGGACATGCAGAAAAGTAAGAATACACAAAATGGCGATGGGCAAACGGCAAGAACAAAGCAGCAAGGCTAGGACGGGTATTGGTTGGGATAGGCAGGATGGCTGGAGCTTCCTGCATCAAAAGTGGTCAGTTGACAATGAAAAAAAAAGGAAAGACCCTTAAACCCCACCATGGCGAGTGCAAGGCGGCAGGCGCACCCCTCCACCACCGGCTGACGATGACCTCTTGCCTGCTGCTTCGGTGCTTCCTCCAACGGAACGCGGCGGTGGGGGGTATGCACTGGCCAGGAAGGAGTCTGTGCCACAAATTGGACCCCTGCTGCAAGTGCAACCACTACATGGAAAGTCCGCTGAGGGGAAGGCGCAAACACTGAAGTGCACTACCGGGTAGACAGTAGGTGGAGAGGGAAAAGGGCAGTTGCAATCGGCCCTTGGAGACCTCCAATCCTGGCTGCTCGTAAGGAGGAACCCCTCACAAGCAGGGCATGGCCGGTATTGTCTGCGCTTACAGGTAAGGTAATAGGTGTACATTGGATTGGGCGTCAGCGCTGGCCCAAAGCTACGATTGCAGCCGCCTGCCCGAGGCGCGTGTGCAAACCAAAAGTGGATGGCAGGTGCATTGCAGTCGCCTTCCTTTGGTCCTTCCTGTCGCAACGTTCCGTAATTATTAGGTGTAAGTCATTCGAACATTGTTACCTAGAGAAGGAGAGGACCGAGGTGAGGGAAACCGCGGCCTAACTCGGAGGAAGGTCACCACGACCTCAGGAAAGAGTGAAGGGCAAGAGAGACTGGACCTGGGCCAGAACTTCCTCCAAAAGAAGGAAGGCAAGAACACTGTGAAGGGTCCTGCCCCTCCGTGCCTTCCCACTCCTGCTTGACATCCAGTCAGTGGTGTCTGCCTGCAGTTGCAACTTGCAGCCCGCAGCCCCTCCGAGTCCAGGCCTCTCTCCACCTGCCTCCTCGCCTCTTCGAGTCCCGTGTCCACATCCAGCCCAGGACCCCTCACGGAGCAGTGAAGGCTCCTCTTACACGGAAATTTCTCCAAAAATCTGCCACGATATTAACCCTCCCCCTCTCCCGTCCCGTGTAATTGCGGCATTCTTCTACCACCTTTGACCGCCGGGAGTCCGGTGTCAGCCAACGCCCGTCAAAGTCGCCGCTCGTTATCTGTACCTCCAGCACAGAAGACGCATTAATACACACAGCATATTGCCAGGTTCGCCACTCGGGAGCCGGCGCTGCGGTTCCTGCATATTCCCCTCAGCTGTTCGGCCAGTTCGAGACCTGCCTCCAACCCGTGGGACGGCCATCAACTGATTCCACCGAACCGCACGAATACGCACCGCCAATCCCTTTTCGACATCTCCGTTCCGTCCAACAAACCACCAGCCTCCTTTCAGGCGCGCTCCCGGTTGACTTGCCATCGTCGTCTGCCCGTATGACAGTACGACAATCCCGACGTCAACGCCGACTCCGATCCCGACTTCCCTGCATCGCGCTCCCGTCCGCCTCTCGCTTGCAACCTAGGCATCTCCAGTAACAGGAACACCAGTTTGCCGCGCCGGCCACGTCCGCTGCATCGTATTGCGCCAGCTGCACGCACATCAGGCAACGCCACTGGAGCTGCGCTGTTCTGCTCTAAGGTAGCCTCCAGTCCTTGCAGCTGCTGCCCCTCTGCATCCCTCGCCTCTATCTCACCAAGTCCCCAATCGCCTATCCGTTCCTCGTTCCCCAGCTGCGCGCTGCTGCCCATTCTTTGCCAATTATTACAGCACCTTGCAGCTGCCCGACTTGAGACGATCGCCGATCCCTCCACCTTGACGGGGATGCCGTGCCCTCTGCTGTTTCTTCGCCTGCTGCATGCCTGCAATTCCCCGCACTAGCTTCGAGATCAGCAGAAAGATTGCGCGCTGTCACTGCCAGCGCCGCCAGTAATTTGACCGACAAGGTCGAGACCACCACCACCAAACCACACACACCACCAAACGACGTCGCCCCAGACAAGACAAGACAGCAACAGCACCAGATTGCCAGCCGAATCTCTTGCATCAGACACCCAGGCCGGACTGCATTCTCAGCCGCCAGACTTCGTCATACTATCCCACCGCCTCGAAATCCCCCCCCTGGACTACAACAGCCGAGAGCATTATTGCCCTACCTCCGTCGCCTTTATCTTCCGCAAGCGAACGGCCACAAATCCATTTTTAATCGAACCACGACCGGCCGCCCAGGTCCAGCCGTTTCTTTTCCCCCAGGGAAACTAATTAGCCTGTCCCAGAACGGCCCTGAGGGTACGCCTCCGATCAGCCCAGCCGAGGGTCACCTGCAACATCAACCGCGAATTATCCCGACCCCCGCCAAGTCGACTAAGACCGAGGGACGACCGCGATTCTACGAGAACAGGACTCGAGACCATGATCTTTGTGGCAAACAGTCCCAGAAACCACGAACCACACAGCCCTCCTTGGGCTTGAACGTCGCGACATTTCCTCCCTTCAAAGAATCAGATGCTTGCTGTTGCTCGCGCAGAGTCCGCTGAGACCTCCTTCCCCCATACCCTTGCGACGTCATTAGCGCCTTCTTCAGGACCCTGGTGCCCTCCCGAGGAGCATCACCGAACCACGACAGGAATGACACCCAAGCCAGAGGACGGCGCTCCTCTGCAGCCCACCGAATCGAACTCGAGCGAGGTTCCCGAGCTACCACCACCGCCCAACCCGTCGCTGGACCCGAGGCTGAGCATTACCGATGCCGAAAGCCCCCCCAACGCACCCGAGAATGACGACGTCTTCAAACTGTCACCGCGAGCGGCCATGAGGCTCCTTAGCGGTGGCATCGAGGCTCTTGTTCGCATCACGGGCGATATCCCACCCACACCTCCGCCAACGAGTCCGACGCTACCTAACATGCGGGGAATGACGGCCGAGAAGGAGCTGATACGAACCAACTCGGAGAAGAACCTGGCGAGGATGCGCCAAGAGGCCGAGGCGGCCATGGCTGCTGCTCAATCGTCCCCTCGACGTCCGACGTTGTCTTCTCACACAAGTGGCTCCAGCGGGTCAGTCTCGCAGTTGATAGACGGCGTCCATCTTAGGCAGACGCAGACGCCGACACCGCCGCCGCCATCGAGACCTCCCGAACCGTATATTATTATTGGCGAAAACTCGCAGCCAATCAATCTTCAGCACAGCGCTATCACGCGCAAGTTTTACTCCAAGAAGCCGCCGCCGATCAGTATCGAGGAGTACCTCACGCGCATTCACAGGTTCTGCCCCATGAGCACAGCCGTATACCTCGCAACGAGCTTGTACATCCACCGTCTGGCAGTCGAGGAACGCACAATTCCTGTGACAAGACGAAATGCCCACAGACTGGTGCTGGCCGGGTTAAGAGTGGCAATGAAGGCGCTGGAGGACCTCAGCTACCCGCACAGTAAGATGGCCAAAGTTGGTGGTGTCAGCGAATTGGAGTTGGCAAGACTGGAGATCAGCTTCTGCTTCCTCGCAAACTTCGAGCTGGTGGCGCGAGAGGACACTTTGAAGAAGCACTGGGAGGTGCTCAAGACGGAGCAACCGATCAAGATCCTGCAACCGACGCCGACTCTGTCGCTGAACCGCAAACCCAGAGACAAGACGTTCGCTGGAAAAGAAAATGAATGGAAGTGAGGTGACAAGTAATAGGGGCGAAGACCCCGTTGTTTTAGCAGCGTATTTGTGGCATTTCCAAGGCATGAGAGCATGATCAAATTGCATTGCGGCGGTGTACTCTGGTTACGATACATGCCACCCATTTGCTGGCACTTGCGTTGGGTTAGGCGACTTCCGCCAAGCATTAATGGGCGGGTTCATCTGCTAGAAATGCATCTATCTCGTGAATCTATGATACCCGGCATCGGTGTTGGAGAGTCACGAACGTGGTTTCAATCTGCCGCTTAGTATTTGTCTCGGGGAAGGAATTAATTACCTTGTGAATATGAGACATTGGTCCTTTGTTTGCCTCTTCGAGTATAGTTTTCATCCAAACATTCCACGTTACCTGGCCTTGCAGAGAGCTAAGATGCGATGACATGTGCGCCTTGAGAGGAAGCCAGCGATATCAGATTAGAAAGTAGCTCCCCTTGTCGATAAAGTTGTGTCCCTCGCCTTATCCGCAAGGTCTTATCGAGTCAATTGTTCATCTTGGCAGGGGCGCCTGGTGTTGTCACTGGTGCTGTTGTCTGTGACCGGACCCACTCTTTCGCGTGGCCTCAGTCGCCAATTCATCTGGTCTGTGCGTGAGGTTCCTTAGCGGAGGGGGAAGCTGCAGTTCAGGCCGTGCAGGCGCAGCTTCCTTGGCCGAAGCTTCAGTGCAGCAGCAGCAGCAGCAGCTTCCTCCAAACCGAAACGTGGAACGGCGCCCGGCTTTGGTGTTTTCTTTCGGCCGATTTTGCGACCTTCAACTTTCATTCACCTGTTTCCGGCCAATCGACATCTCGAACTTGACGTTTTCCACGCTCCTTTTCGCATTTCCTTTACTCGCTCGTTTTTGCGACTGAATAGGCGACAAATCGATCAACCTTTGACTCGACGATCCTCATTCGAGAGAACGGCCGCGTCGAATTATCCGATCAAACAAAACCTACACCACCCGAGCACACCGCGCGATCGCGAACCGCGGCAATGGCCGACGGGTTCAACAACGATGTCGAGGTCGTCGAGGAGGTCTCCACCAACCCCGGCGCCGATGTCGAGATGGCCGAGGGCACTGAGGCCGGCGACAACGCCCAGGAACTTCCCTTCGCCGAGGGCGGCGAGAGCGACCCCGTCGAACCGCGCACCACCTTCGCCAGCTACCTTGCCAGCCCTGTCGTGACCATTCTCGTCGGTTCGAGCGAGACCGAGGCCATCCTCACGGCTCACCAGGCCCTTCTTGTCCAGAGCCCGTTCTTCAAGGAGGCATGCGCGCAATTCAGCGACGACGGCAGCGTGAGTGTATTCGAATGCGCCGCCTTGACTCCGTAATGACATGACACGCCATAGCCACGACAGGTAGAGCTTGTCGGCGAGGAGCTCGACTCCGTCGGCTGCTTCCTCGAATACCTCTACACCGGCGAGTACTTCCCCCGCAAGGTCGCCGGCTCGCGCACCCTGGAACCCGACCCATCAACACCCGATGTCGACTCCGACGGCACCCAACTGTTGAAGCACGCGCGCGTCTACACTCTGGCGGAGAAGTTTGGCATGCCCGGCCTACGCTCGCTCGCCAGCTCCAAGATCCACTGCGTCAACTCCACCGCCAAGGGCGAGATTGCCTACGCCCGCTATGTCTACGCCTACACCAGCAAGGACGACACCACCATCCGCGCCCCCGTGGCAAGCTTCTGGGCTACGCGCTCGCACACCCTCCGCGCCGAGGCCGAGGAGGAGTTCCGCTCTCTCTGCTTGGAGTACCCCCAGTTCGGATACGACGTGCTCAGTATGTCTTTCCCGCAGGTTGTGACCGGATTGCTGCTAACACTTCACAGCTCGCGTCCTCGACGAGAAGCTCAAGCGGGAGCGCAACGAGAAGCTTCACCCTTCTTCCTCAACGCCAGGAAGCACTCGCAAGCGTGCGCGCCACAGCCAGATCTAAAAGGTGTTTGCAATCGTCGATTGAGGGGTTCAATGCATGGTATCCGCGACTCTGGATGGGGAGTTTTCTCGCGACACATTTTGGGCGTTTGTTGACACTGGCGCCATACCCGCGTTTGTTTTGATGGAGCAAACATGCGAATATCTAACAACAGAACTCGCGTGCTTTTGATCTTTTCAAGGCAGTGTACTGTATAATACTTGCCGTTTGGGAACAAAAGATGGTGATTGGGACAGCGTTGGGCCGTTTGGCTGCGAATTTTGCTGGGGGAGCATTGTGCACCTGTACACTACATAACTGCGAAGTAATTCGTCAATCACAAGAGAGCGTTTCCTTCTGTCAGTCACCCAGGAGCTTGCCTCGGAATGCACCGTCAACACGAAATGCGGAGTCGGATGGCAGGGAACCCTTGGCGCCCTTGGCACAACCTCCAACCAGCCGGCCCGCGGGTAGATTCTCCGCACATTCGGAGGAGGATGCTCCATTGATCTATCTGAAGCGCGCGCGGGATGTCGGCACATGTCCAATGCGAACATGGCCTGCCCAGCAGGATATTTGAATCTAACGGTCCCCTCATTCTCAATGACGTGGCGTTTGCGCACCGTCCTGGGGACTGCTCGCTGGGCCAATTGCTCACACTCACTTACACCACCATGACCGGCCTCATCACCAAGCTCCTCGGCCTCTCCGCCTACACAGGCCTAGTCGCAATCACCCTTCCACACCTCCAAACGCTCAACCTGCCATCACCATCCCTCAAAGCCCTCATTGACGTCCTGCCCTTCCTCCAAACCGCCTCAAACTCCTCAACACCCGCCGCCGAGCCCTTCCAGTGCCTTTCGCAAAACTACACCACCCAGCTCGTCTCCCTCGACCCCCTCGTAATCTACATCCACAATTTCCTCTCCGAGTCCGACATCCCCGCCCTCCTCGCCGCCGGCGAGCCCGCCTTCAAGCCCTCGTACGTTTACAAGGACGGCCGCCGCCAGGGCACGCCCGACCGCACGTCCTCCTCGGCCGGACTGCCGCTCGACGACGCGGCCGTGCAGTGCGTGCTCGCGCGCGCGGAGCGCTTCATGGGGACGACGCTCGCTCCCGGGAGAGACGAGATGGGCCCGCCGCAGCTGGTGAGGTATACCGCGGGGCAGCGGTTCAACGTGCACCACGACTGGTACGACACGTTCCAGCCGGACCGCACCAGCGGGAGAGACAGGCGGTGGAACCGGGTCGCGAGCTTCTTTGCGATTCTGGAGGATGAGTGCGTGGGCGGGGAGACGTGGTTTCCAAAGGTTGAGGCGGTGGCGCCGCAGGACAAAGCGAAGGATGGACCGTGGAGGAGGTTTGAGAAGGGCGGGCTGGCGTTTAAGCCGGTCAGGGGGAATGCGGTGTTTTGGGTGAATTTGCATGCGAATGGGACGGGGGACGAGAGAGTTGTTCATGCGGGCTTGCCGTTGGCGGAGGGGCTGAAGACGGCGATGAATATTTGGCCAAAGAGGTATATCGGGCCGGAGGCATGGGGGCTGAGGGAGAACGAGGTTGTTGTGGATGAGGCGGAGACTGATCCGGTTTGAAGAGGGATTTGTGGATGTGTGTGTAAGTCGCGGTGGTGAGTATGATTCAATACTAGGTAAGCATTGTTGTCGCATATGCTACGATCCATCTTCATTGTCGTCAAGTAGTCATATCACATAGGACATACAAAAGGATAGTCAATACAACAGGATACAGGCAGTCCCATTGCTCACCCGGTATTACATTACTATCAGGCCTTGTTCTTGTCCACAATGATCTTGGGCGACACCCGAATCTGCCAATCACTGACATTGTGATAATCCCCATACGTCCTCAACGCCCTCGACAAGATCTTGTACTCACCGCTCTCGACCGCGCCGCCGTGAGAGTAGTTCCCGCTCGGCCACCACGTGCTCGACGGCAGACGCGGGTACTGCTGCACGGGGGCGTCAAAGTACGCGTCCGAGATGAGGTTGTAGTGCTGCAGGGAGCCGATGTACTTGTTCTGGCCTGGGACGAAGGGGTACGCCCAATCGCTGGGCTCCCAGGTCGGGTCAACGAGCTGTTTATAATTGTGTGAGCCAAGGTTCAATCGGGGGGAAGATAGGTGTGAGGCGTACATCAAAGGAGAACTCGCGCGTGGGCCAGAGAATGTCAAAGTCGATGGTGAAGGTGTCCTCGATTGTCATCTTGAAGGTGTCGTTCTCCTTGACGAGGACGAAGTCTGGGGTTTGAACGACGGGGTCGATCCAGCCGTCGGCCCAAATGTTGCTGCCGTAGACGCTACCTTTGATGCCTGCGAAATGTATGTTAGTCGTGTTCAAGAAGAAAGAAGAATTCAAGGGTAACGTACCGGCATATGTAACACGGAGAGCCTCATCGTTGGAGCCGATGATGTTGATCCAGCCGCCGTACACAGGGAAAAGACTGGCATCGATTCCGGCGGGCTCGACAAAGGTCACCGTGAATGTGCCAGTTGCACCCGCAGCGATCTCAAGGGTTGATGCAGAGAGCGTGACGGTGGCGAGATCCTCATCCTTGGACGAGTACGGAACCGGGGGGAAGGCGACAACGGGATCGCCATCGGGCTTGGTGGTGACTGTGGACCCGGCCTGGTGAGCCATGTGGTACGTGACGGTCTCGTTGCCCCTGTTCTGGATGGTGACCCCGTGGGTTCCCTGAAAATGGTCGGTGTCGTTGAGGTTGAGGACCGCGGGGGTGATGGAGGTCTTGTATGTGATCACCTTGAAGGCGTCTACGAGACCTGCGCCCTGCATCGGGATGGGCCTTAACACACGTTAGATGGGTTGAACGTTAGATAGATGGATATCCTTACGCGAGGGAACCGCTTCCATCGTGGTGGGCCACCGGGTTTCCGCTTGACGTGATCAGGTGGTGGGCAGTGTTACCCGCATCGGCGATGCTGGCCCGGCCACCGTTGGCGGAGAAGTAAAGGGCTGCAACCCCAGCGATCTGTTGATAATCATTAGGTATTGATACTAACATTCTGATCAGAGAGTGGCTCACGTATGGGGTTGCCATGCTCGTTCCAGAGAGAACAGCCCATCCACCCTCAGAGGTGAGGTAAGTAGACAGGATAGATCCACCTGGCCAACATTAGTATGCACGATGACATGCTTAGTGAAGCTACTCACCCGGCGCAGAGATTTCTGGTTTGAGACGTCCGTCTACCGTCAAGCCCCACGACGAGAAGAAGTCGATAGCACCAGCGATGGACTCGGAGTTTACTCCAGGGATACCGACAGCCTGGCCCCCATTGGCGACGAACTCAAAATCTACCTTACGGCCGAGTTCCTGCTGCTTGACGAGCCACTGTCCATCTTCGTAGCTGATGAGACCAACTGGGTCCTGGCATTAGCACAATACTGGAAGACAGATAGTGCTCAAACTTACATCCGAGGGGTTGCTCTTCGGGATTGTAGACCCCGCGGTTGGGGATTTCCCACGGGGCATTCTCAAAGTTGTAGTAGAACACCCACTTGACGCTCGTGCCGAAGAGGTTGGAGTCAAGGACCTGCCAGCACTCGCAGATACAAGTACTCCGGGGAAGAATGAGGACACTGTCAGAAGAAACATCCGGAAACTCCCAAACGTCGCAGGAGTCAAGACCAGTGTAGTTTCGATCAAGGAAGTGGGCAGGGAAGCTTCCGTTGCGGGACCATTGAGCGGTATCGGAGCTGACGTAAAGAATCTCACGGGTCTCGTTGCCGCTAGATCGAGCGGTGACCTTGAATGCAGCAGTCTGAGTATGCTCAACACTGCCGGCAGCAGTGACACCGAAGCCATTGGCGGCGCTGCTTGTGTAGAAAGGACCCATCTCGCCACTGTTGCCGGCAGCGACTGTGACAAACGTCCCCTTGGCCTGAATATTCGACGCCACGACCGCAAGAATGTTTTCAGGAAACCCGGCGTTCGAGCCAAGCGAAGCAGAGATGATATCAGCGCCATCCTCATGAGCCTTGATGAAGCCCTGGGCAATGACATCCTCCATACTGCTTCCGCCGCATCCGAAAACCTTGTAGATCCTCAATCTGGCATCAGGCGCGACACCAGGCAGGTCTTCATGCGAGCTCGCGACGATACCAGCGACGTGAGTTCCGTGGCCGGCGCAGTCCATCGGGTCGTCATCAGGCACATACTCTCCACCGATTTCATAGTCGTCACCGACCAGGTCGTACCCGCCCTCGACCTTGAATCCGGCTCCGAAGCCGCCGCCGAGGTTGGGGTGGTTGTAGTCGATGCCCGTGTCGATGATGGCTACGACGACACCTTCGCCGGAGTGGCCCAGCTTGTGCACCTTGTCGACTCCGGTCAGCACGTGAGGGTCCCATTTAGCCTCGGGCTCGGACATGATGTCCGATGCGTTGGGCTTGAGGGCGTAGACGGCGGAGACGGGCCATAGTTTCTCGACCTCAGGAAGCTCCTCAATCTGTTGGAGGGAGGTGGCAGTATGATTGAGCAGGTCGAACGAGGCGCCGTGGAAGATCTCCGAGGTGAAGTTCAAGGCGGGTTTGGCGGTGTTATTGGTGAGTTGGAGACTCTCGAAGAAGCCCTCGGTGTCCTGTACTCATCAGCCATGAAGTCTACGCATGGCATTCTGTTACTTACAGGAGTCCCGTCACGCTTCCTGAACTTCGCGGAACCAGTTGTCGAGAACTGGACAGCGAATCGTCGGCTCGGAGGCGCGAAGGGCTTCTTGTCACCCAAAGCAACGGCGGGGACATCGGCCGCGAGGGTTGTGGAGCTCGAGAGGAGCGAGACCACCAGAGAACCGAAAGTCCAACGCATCTTGAATCAACCGTAGGAAGCTTGACCTAAGAGTCAGACGGACGTGAAGTGATTCCTCCTGTCGCAAGCTCTTCGGTTGGTGCACGGTGGCAGGTCAATATATATGCCATGCTCGCAGCATCTCGGCGCTTGACGGCCGACGCATCGGCGAGTGACAAATGCGAGAGCATGCAAGTCCCTAGTCGTGGAAGCTGTAAATTGAATATCTGCAGGCAAGAAGGTATCCCACTGAAGAATGGTGTTATCTTGGCTTGATGTAACCCTCAATCGGGAAGGTCGAGGCAGAAGCTCGCCGGCCAAGTCTTGGCAAGAACATGCTTGCTCGTCCAAGGTCCTTCAAAGGAAGCACATTGCGACCGATCACGCTGGGAAATCATGTAATGGATTCCAGAATCTCCATTCCCGCCAAACATGCCTCCTGGTCGCCCGCGCCAGCTGAACCAAGGTCAAGAATAATCAGACGATCTGATAAGATGGCTTCGGCCTGTAATAATGTCGCCCACTCGCCCGGTGGACCCTGATCGGGCTAGAAAGAGAGTTAATGTTGAATAAACGCGCGAATTAGGCGCCGAGATCGCAGAGTGTGGTGGGCTCAGCTCCGTTGTTGGCCGGGATCTTTGGGAATACGATGTGGGGGACGACCGACGGCCAATAGGCTCACTTCCTGCTTATGCGCCGTCGCCCGCGTAGATTAAATTCATATCCGAATTGCATGGCGAAAGATGTCGGAGCGAGACCCTTCGTCGGCTGGACTTCGGCTCGCTGGACACTCGTGGTTGATGAATAACGGTTGACAAAGACATTCCAGGTCTTGCCTCGACAAAAGGATCTCCTTACTCAACTGCTTTGTCGAACTCAGCATAATATTGAACACAACGCTGTTATTGTACAATGCTCAATACTATTGAAGCTGCGTTACTTAGTTCAAAGAGAAATCACAATAGGATTGTCCCGGGCTCAAATAGGGAATCAGTCTCAAGAAGATGTTCCTTAAACAACACCAGGTAGTTTCTTTCATGGAGTAAAGTGTTAGACGAACAATGTCAATGAGATGAAATCCAAGTAGGCCGCGCATCTGGTATTTAATTTGTCATGAACGACACTGATGCATTCCCATCCATTTTATCCTCCCCACACCAATCAGAATAACAATTCTCAGGACATCGACAGGCTCGAATCGACCACCAACAAGACTACCAAAGCCTCTTCAAAAGTTATATTTCAGCCCCGGAGGCATATTCAACTCACTTACCATACCAGCACAAGCGAGCCAAGCCAGCTCTTATCATCTCACACCGACTATCTTCATAAGAAAGCAAGCAACCTTTCGACTGACATCATAATGGCTCCCAGAAAAACGGATCCGCCTGCTGCGTCCACTCACCATATGAAGACCCGTTCGCAACGGAGAAGGGAACAAGCTGAAGCTGAAGCTGAAGCTGCAGCAAAGGCGGCGGCAGAGGCAGCAGCTGAGGCTGCGAAGCAAGAAGAAGAAGAAGATGATGATGATGACGTTGAGGAGGAAGGCGAGCAGGACGAGAGCGAAGAGGTCAGTGAGAATGAAGACGTCAGTGAAAACGCCGACGAGAACGATGACAATGACGACGAAGGTCAAGACAATGGCAATGTTGAGAATCACGGCGATGACGAGGGGGAAAGCGATGAAGATGAGATCAATTCGAACGGCAAGCGCAGTCGTGGTCATTCTGAATCGCCGACGCCGTCGCCGAAGAAGCCCCGACTTGAGGAGGATGACTCAGGGGAGAGTGAAAACAAGGAGGAAGATGACGATGAAGACCAGGAAGACCAGGAAGACCAGGAAGACCAGGAAGACCAGGAAGACCAGGAAGACCAGGAAGACCAGGAAGACCAGGAAGACCAGGAAGACCAGGAAGACCAGGAAGAAGACAAGGATGAAGATAAGCACGATAACAAGGACAATGAAGGTGATGAAGAGATGACCGACCCCGACGAAGATCAAGATAATAATGAGCCGCAGAAACCTAATGGTCCTGCCGACAAGGATGACCACATGACCGACAACGAGGAAGGTCCGCAGGCGGATGGTGATGAAAATCATGGTGAAGACCACGGGAAAATTGTAGGCGGACCAACGACAATCGATCAGTTCGCAAACAGCAACAACAACGGCGACAACAACATCGTACAAAACAGGGCATCGCAGCACACAATCATCCGAGACGACTATTGGCCCAACATCAGACCTTACTTCGAGAGACTTCACCAGAATTACGTCAACGAATCGTCTGAGGAACACCGTAACACCGAGATACAGATTCCTTGCTGTGCTTGCCACAATCTGACTTCGGTGCCGTTCAGCTCCGAACACTACCCTGCCGGCCCTCACGATCACCAGGAACTGGCCGCCGTTCTGCCTTGCGGCCACCTCATCGGCCTTGACTGCTTGACCGAGTGGAGGCGGCAGGCAGACTTCATTCCACTCCCATGTCCTTACTGCCGTCGCCCTTTGGATTGCGAAGATTGCTTTGTACCACTCCGGGTGTACGTTTTAAACCAGGTTGATGTACCACCGCCGACTTCGTTTCCCGCTAACCCTAACGAGGGTGGACTATGCAACACCTGCCACTCGCGTACCAGCTTCATTGTCAACACAGTCTTGATGCCGGACCTTCGGCCAGGGATTGCGAACCCGTCCAATGGCTTGTTGCGTCAGTGGGTCGCCCAAGAGGCCAGCCGGGAGTATCGGGAGCAGCGAAGAATTCATGAGACAACTTCCAGTCACTACGCAGCAACGTTCTTGAATGTCTTCTCGACTCTGCGCAGCGAAGCCAACAACATGCAACAACAGTTCATGTCCCAATACCCTGCCTTACAGCGACTGGAGTTTGACGCTAACAATCAACGTCCGTGGAACGCGCCATTTGACTGTCCGCCCAACTCATATGCCTCCTCCACTTCGCATCAGATTAGCAATCACTTAGTTGACTCGTTCAACAGCACCGTCTATACGGATTCAGGGAATGCGTCAATTGACTCTTTCAACAGCACCGTCTATCCGCCTTCAGAAGTTCCATCAATTGACTCATTCAACAGCACCGAGTACCCGACTCCGAGCGATGCAAGCGTCCCTTTTATAGGATTTGATGGTTCGACTGACACTTCTAGCAGCTCGTTTTTCGAAGAAGCTCGGTGGCAAGGGCGCACAGGCGAATCTGATAGCGATGCAAGTAACGGAGGCTCTGGCTCTACAGACGTTCAGTACTGGATCGATTTCATGAGGAGACAAAACCCCCATTGAGATGCGAAGAGGCTTGTATATTTGAGACGATTGAATAGGGTGGGTGTTTATTGATTATCCAGGAGAGGGGGTCTGGTGTATGCGCATCCATTATGACAAAGGACCTGATTCTCTTGAATTTAGGGCATTGTTCTCATGGCGTTTTGGTAGGTGTCATAACACGACATGCTCTTAAATTTAGACGACTTTCTTTTGTCTACAAAGGCGTTGGCCACATTACAAAGACATACTCGTTAAACTTAATGATCGCTCCTATGCGTATGAAAAAGAGCTGTCGGCCCTGGCAATGCTTTCGAAAAGGTCGTTATCCGAAAACCACTCCATTCCGGAGCCTAGGAAACCACAGTTGTTACCGCCCTGCCCAAGTGTGATTTGATCGCATAGGTTGACGTCGTGAAGGATGTCAGTCGGCGATGACGCATCCAAGCATCTGTGGCTTGTGGTCATCTCTGATTGTGCACCCCCGGCCTTGCTGCCTATGGTGCCTGCAACTTGGAAATTCGATCTTTGATCTGTAGTCTCCACTGGAACATCATGGAGCGTATAGCTAGCACGAACAACCTGGCTGCAGTTGGAGTTTTCTGAGGTTTTCCAGTTCTCAGTCATGTCCCGGAGAATCTGGTGCGCTTTTTTGGATGTGGGATATGAGTTGCTCATCTCTGAAAGCACCTCCATGCAGCCTTGAAGAGGTTGATCATGGATTGCCTCCCCGCCCAGGCGGCTATTCATGAGATGTATGGTTCCAGCAATAAAAACGAAGTGAATTGCAGATAGTGGCATCTGCTTGATGTTGTACAGGTTTCGATAGGCAAAAGCTAGTTTTGCTATTTTTGTCGCAGCTTCACAGCACACGGCTTTTGGGTTGAAAGAGGCAGAAGCTTGCATGTCGAGGTCTATGGCGACTCTAGAATGGTTCATAAAAGGTCGATGGAGCATGACGAGGTTGAAGTAGAAAGTCATGCTGGAACAAAAACCATTGTTAGCAACTTAAAGTGATTCTTTGGCGATGAAGCAGGTTTTTGGGGACATACTGCAGGATCAAGACTTCTGACGATGTTTTGACGCTTTCGTCGCTGGACCATCTAAACCGTTGTGGCAACATCCGATGCCACCGCCACAACTCTTCATGCAGTCGCCGAGCTGTTGATCTCAGCTCGCTAGGGGTACGTCGGTTTCTTTTACAGTAAATCAAAGTTTGGGTTTTCGAACACAAAATAGACAGAGTTGAAGATGCATGGAGATAGCATAAACAACAGTCTTCGTCGTCGCCAAGTTCCTTCTCAGCTTGTCGTTCTGGTACGGACAGCGTAATATCGTCATCTCTGAATGTAGGGGGACGCCCGCGACAAGCACTTAGCAGACTGGGAGAGAGTGTTAGCATCAGAAGGGCAGGAGCATGCATATTTTTCCTTTGCACTTACGCATCTGCTTGATGGCACGCCCAAAATACTCTTTGCCTCAGTCTCGCCTGGTCAGAGCTCATTCTCCCAGACCTCAACGCTTTTGAGCAGTCAAGATGCAACCTCAGGTCGCTTGCTATCCTGAATGCCATGCCTGAAGAACAGATTCTTGGTCAGTGTCTCGCGAAGGCATTTCGGACTTTGAAAACTCACCACTGTACATCCAGCCCAAAGAGATGTTCCCTGCTGCCTCAAACCTAAACCCCAGGACCAATGCTGTTTGGACTGTTGTGGTGGTTGGGTGCTCGAGCTCTAACTCGAGCAGCTCACGCGCCCTTGTCGCAAAATTGTCGCCAGCAAGTCCGCCAGACGATGCAGAGTAACGCACAACGCCCTTGTCAAGACTGATCATCGAAGCCAGCGAAAGAATCGCGTACAATAGAGTAGGAGTATAGAAAGTGCGGTCGCCTTGGCCTCCACTGTCGTCCCAAAGCTTCCGATGACGGACAAACAAGTCGCGATCGATCACGAGCAAATGAGGCGCCTGCCACTGCCAAAAGAGTCCGAGAAGATGCGCGACAATGGGTTCTGGCTCGGGATGTACTTCAGATGGTACGCAAGGCTGTCTATTAGCAAGAGGTGCAGGGCCGGTGGCTACGGAACTTCTTGCAACAGCATTATCTTCCAAGTAAGGAAACATGCTGGTGTATCCCAAATATGCATCATTCTCTGCGGCGCCCTCTTCTGGCACGGCCTCATCCATCGCCGAAGGGAAGCTCAATTGCTCAAGGATGGGCTCACTGTATGGGATATGATCGCTCGACACCGATTCAGATCGGAGGGAGTTTGGTGTAGGTTCAGCTCGGGGCGTTGTGATCCAAGTCTCTGGCTTCTCATAAGAGGGCATCGAAACAGTCCTTGTGTGTGTACCAGGACTAGAAGAGCTCGCAGGGCTTGGAAAAGAGAATTGCCTCAAGCTCCTGGAGCTGTCGTCGTCTTTGAAGATCCCAAATGATTGTCCATCAACCCGGGAGGCATTCCTCACGAACTCTTCCAGGGCGTGCATCCGCTGGTGCAGTGCCTTGGATTCGCTCGGTCGGCGATGGCTGCGCTTGTCCTCGCCATACCGGACCTCGCACTTCTCATTTTTGTTCCGACATAGGGTGCAAGATCTTCCGCCTTCACTCAAAACCTGGGAAATATCACATCGTCTTTTGTCTTTTTTGCATCGAGTGCATGCAAAACTGGCTCGGCTCGCATGTCGGTCGGGGGGCATCGTCGTTTTGAGCAGTTGGGTATCGCAAGTCGAGGGAGGTAGGTGTAAGAGCAAAGAAGAAGCGCTGATATTCGACTAAGGTCAAGACTCAAAAATGGCTGCAGACCAGAAAAGCTCCCCAATTGCCCACAGCAAAAAAAACATCGTGAGGTGAGGGGCACGTCACGGTTCGGTTCGGGGTGTCGACCGACCGCGTCCGTTTATGCCGATCGTGCTGCCAAAAAAAAGTTGACGATGTGAGGGGAAGGTGTAAGCGCAGGATCTCCCCCTGGTTTAGCGCATAACAGCCCAGCCAACGGGCACAAACCAACAAAACAGCACTGATGGATGGGTGACGTTGCCATGGATGGTTCAAGGTAAGGTTCTGGCCAGAACGCGGTGAACTGTCCGGTCCACCGGTATTGTGGATAAACGAGGCGAAGTATTGGGCGTGTGACAATCCGGGGATCCGTATTTCAAAGACACAGCTAGCTGTTCTGTGTGAAGCTCAGAGCTCCTCCTCATCAGCTGTGCTCGCTTGTGTTGATTGCTGCTGCTGCTGCTGTCAACTCAACCCCTTTTGCCCCTTGGACCCTGAATCAGCATCCGTCCGGAGTGTAATGCACGATCTGGTCAGACTTGTCTCATGGTGGAACTGCTAGACTTGGTTTAGCTGCCCAAGAAAACCCATAAATAAAGAGATGGACTCAACATTCCCAGTTCCCCGGCGGGTCGTCCGATCACAGGAGCCTCACGAGACCCCGTCTTCCCTCCAAATGCCCCGCGAACACCCCGGACTCCGCATGGAACCCCTCTCCACCTAAGCTCAAAGGCCGTTCCAGGCGGGAAAGATGAACCAACCAACCACGGATCCCGGGCGTCCACACCTGCTTCAGCCCTCGGGTTTCCTAATCGGGTAATCCGGCGCAAACAGCCTGAAATCACCGAGAAACAACCACTCGGGCACTTGTTGGTCTCGAACGACGATGCTCGGGGTCTGGGGAGGGGTTGCCCCACGCGGCATACTCTGTTCGGGATAAGACGTGAGGTCAGGTGTGTATCAAAAACTCAACACGAAGGCGGCGGAAGTGTGGCAAACCCTTTTCCGCATCAACGGGGATCTCGGAGACGTTGGGCTTGCTTTCTTTGCCTTGAATGATTTGGCCATTACGTGACACGCCGGGAGCTCCATCTTTGCGTGTCCACCTTTTTTGGTTCAACAATTGGAATTGGGAAACAACTGCCGCTACCTATCTACAGACTGATGTCAGAATGATTGTTGAGAGGGAGGCACAAAAGTGGAGGAATCTTACTCTATTAATCGCTAATTTTGAATATCCGAGTTCACGCGTACCAATTACGCCAAGCCAGTCTGCAAACCCCTGATTGCCACCATCGCACCCCATGCGCCGGGGTCGGGGGGTTGGGCACCTCCATTTTCCGTCGTGCTTCCAACGTACGTCGCCCGACCGAGCTTTGCCTTTGCGGTTCTAGTTGCCTCTGCGCCGTCGACAGCCGCCTGGACGGCGGAGTCGAAGCCTCCGTTCCTGATGCTCTCCACAAAGGGAATCAGGACGTCGAGGACTGTGCGGTCGCCCACCTTCGCGGGGGTGTAGTGACTGAGGTGCTCCAGCGCGGAAGCGAGGGCCAATTGCCAGACAGACAGGATGCCCTTGGACTTGGCAAGGGGCGCGTTTTCCTTGACGGAGTTGCACAGGGACACAAAGAAGATGCCCAGGATGCCGCCCAGTGTGCCACCCATCTTGCTCTCGACGATGTCTTCCAGCTCATGCAAGACAGCGACAATAGAGCCGCCATCGGCGACGCCCTTCTTGTCCAGTGCCTCCAACAGGTGCGACGCACCAGTCTGGAGGGTTTCTCCACAGTCTCCATCCCCCATGATCATGTCCCACTTTGTAATGTCGGGTTCGGCGTCGATCACTGCAGAGCAAGCCGCACGCAGCATGGACTTTAGGATCGCGGGGTCCATCTTCACGTCGCTGTTCGCATCGATCGTCTTGGGCTCTTCGGGGGCAGCGTGAACGATTTGGGACTTGCGATCGCGTCGTACGGTCTGGGCTCCGGCCATGGACTCCCAGTGGGTGTTGGTCTTGATGTCGACAAACTCCTTGATCTGCTCAACTGAGAAGGAGCACTTCTTCGAGGCTGCTGTGATGTTCATGAGGGACAGTGAGAATGCAGGCGCATTGAGTGATGTCTCGAGGGGACCAGCAAACACTCTGACTGGCTTAACGTTCCACTTCTGCTCCAACTGCTGGAGGACCTCGTCAACCAGCGCGCCCTGCTCCAGGTAGGAGATGCCGCCGAAGTTGCTGACCAGAAGGATGGTCTCGTCACCGGGAGTGAACTTAACATAGGATCGCTCAGGGTCGTCCTCCTTGAGGCAGTACTCCAAGAGCTGGTCGACCAAGTCTTGAGGGGATGGCCTGGGGGAAAGCTTCTTGTAGCCAGGCTCGTTGTGAGGACCAGTGCCGATCTCCAGCTCATCAGCCTTGAGCTGAGCGTGTTCGGTGCGTCCAGGGACGTGGCAGTGATCGAGGGTGGCTGCGATGGAGACGATCTCGTTCTCAACCGCAACGCCAAGTTGGTAGATCTCATCGAAGGATCCGGCCTTTACACCGGCAGCGCCGCAAGTAACCTTGAGAACACCAAGCTGGCCGGCAAGACCACGTCTGCCAACCAAGCTGCCCTTCTTCTTGCCAACTGAAACGTCGTCACCGCAGATGATGATGCGGCAGTTGTGTCCCTTACTCCTGGCCTTCTCGCTGGCGAGCCCGAAGTGGAGGCAGTCGCCAGTGTAGTTCGTGACAACAAGGAGGGTGCCAACGTCTGAAGGGACAGCCTCAATGCCAGCCAAGATCTGCTTTGCTGAGGGGCTGGCAAAGATGTCACCGGCGACGGAGGCAGCAAGCATGTTCTTTCCAACGTAGCCGGACCATGCTGGCTCGTGGCCTGATCCTCCGCCGGAGATGATGCTGATGTTGGACTTGTCGTAAGTTGTATCGAAGACGACGCGGTTGGAGGCGTCAAGGCCCAGAGAGGGGTTGTAGGCGATGAGGCCTCTCAGACACTTGTCGACCAGTCCATCTGCGGACTGGAAGATGTGACGGTCTGACATGATGTCTGATGTCTGGGTTGAGGAAAGTGTGAATCTGGCAATAGGGGGAAGATTTGAGATGATCTGAAAGACGAACAGATGAATTGAAGATGAAATGACCTGACAGGAGTTCGTTCGGACTGAACTTGGGACATAATGTAGGATGACGGGTGGGTAATATCATAAGGGCTGTGCGGGGGTCGGTTGTCAACAAGGGATCTAGCGGGCAATCGGCCTGCTGCACCCCGGATTTCCGCAATGGAAGATCGGCTGGGGTTGGCCTACCCCGTCTTCACACTTCCGCAAGTGTGATTCATACTGCTACTCTATGCAGGCATGTGTGTGGTACCCTTCAACTGCCGATTTTCCGCTCTTCCGCCACCTCGGGTCTGGTGTGCGATTATCCGACCAGCCAGGTGACGCGTTTTGCCTCTCCTGCTTCAAAACAGCTCCCAATCCCGTCTTCGATGAAACATCGTTGGGAAATCATTGACAGTACAAGCAAGTAACAACTGCATCTTGCACCATCATCGCCCATCACACTCCTGCCTATCTTATTACACTCGGAATCATCAAAACATATCAAAATGGGCAGCAACCCGGGCCAGAAGTACCGCATTGTCGTCGGCTGCGACGTAAGAGAAACCGTCTCCTTCGTGGTATGAGACCCCGCTGACCCCTCAGAACAGGAGGCCGGCATCAAGTACAAAGACACGATCAAGGCAGACTTTGAGAAGGATGCCAGGGTAGAATTTGTCGAGGATGTTGGTAGCCACGAGGGCACCGACAAGACCGCGTACCCTCACAGAGCCGCCGCCGCTGCACAGATGGTCGCTGACGGCAAGGCCGATCGTGCCCTTCTGATCTGCGGCACTGGACTCGGCATGGCCATCGCCGCCAACAAGGTCAAGGGCATCCGAGCCGTAACAGCACACGACAGCTTCAGTGTAGAGCGCTCTATTCTGAGCAATGATGCCCAGGTTCTGTGTATGGGCGAGAGAGTGATTGGCCAGGAGCTTGCCAGACGACTTGCAAAGGAGTGGCTGAGTTACGAGTTCGACCCTAAGAGCGGCAGCGCTGCAAAGGTCCAGGTTATCAACAGCCTGGAAGCCTAGATTATGACCAAAAGTAGATAATGTAAAGTCATTTTCCAGTTCAACATGCGCTCTAAACTTTAATGTAGCTGTGATACCACGACAGTGATGCCGCGACAGTTTGCCACGAGATATCGCGAACACTGCGTCACACGTGTTTCCTTCATTATGCTAATCATAGTACTGAGGAACCTCATTTCAAACGAGGCACTCAGTGAGAAATTTCACCGCAATGACAAAGGGGTAAAAGCATTTCAACCAGTGCTTGCAGTCAGAAATGGCAACCAGAGTAATCTGGCCAGCTCTCAATTTTAGAAGGGAAGGTTTATCTTGAACTACTGTAACAGTTCGGCAGGCATGAGTACGTCCGGTGACACGGTAGTGAGCAGCACAACACATCTCTCAATTTCCACAAAGGTATCATTAGTGAATCAGAAGACGCGAAAAGAACTTGCAGAGAAAGTACACGGAGGAGATGAGAGCTACCAAGCGTCAGAACGAGGTCAATGCAAGGTGCTCAGCCGCAACTTTCATCATCATGAATTAACCTATTGAGTTTATTAATCACTTAGGTAATGGATGAGATCGATGAAACACAATCAAGCGTTCCGGAGAAAACCCCAGCAAGCTTCATCTGTCATGTTGCTTTCATCCAGTTTCCATTATGTCAGAACACAAAATAGCTGACAGTGGTACCCAGTAACCTGGCCACGGGCGGATACGCGGGTCGGACGATCGGCCCGCACAGTTGGACATCCCAAGTGGGCTTTTCCGCAAGTCCATGCGCCGTGACTCCGCTCGAGCTCGCCGGCGCGGAGAACCCCCCGATTTTCCGCGGCACCGCTATTTAGGTATGGAACGACCATTTTCATACAATGGACGCCTCCGAATAGCTTCAAAGGTAACTCATCTGAATATCTTACCGAACAACTCATACCCACATATCCATCATGGCTGCATCACCACAACGGAGGCTGATTGGCCTCTCAACTAAGGCATACTTCCCTCTCCAACGGACCATCGACTTCACCAAAGAAGTTCAATCTCAGCTTAGCTCTCTTCCAGCAAGTACCTTCGAAAATGTCGACATATTTCTCATCCCCGACTTTGTCTCCATATACCCTGTCAGCCAGCTACTAAAGTCCTCTACCGTGCCGATCCGGCTTGGCGCACAGGACT
This sequence comes from Colletotrichum tropicale, assembly GCA_027406125.1. NCBI lineage: Eukaryota > Fungi > Ascomycota > Sordariomycetes > Glomerellales > Glomerellaceae > Colletotrichum > Colletotrichum tropicale. Next base: position 379,846 of record JANVYH010000004.1, read on the forward strand.
GCCACTGGGAAGACTTCGGCGCCTACACCGGAGAGGTCAGCCCCTCGGTGTTGAGCGAGGCCGGTGTGTCAATAGTCGAGGTTGGACATGCAGAGAGGAGGAGGATATTTGGCGAAGACGACCAGATCACCGCCAAAAAAGCAGCGGCCGCGAGCAGAAATGGCATGGCCCCGTTGATTTGCATCGGCGAGAAAACGAGGGGAGACGTGCAAGTTGCACTTGATGAGTGCCAAACTCAAGTTGACCAAGCCTTGGCTGATATCCCGGATTCTGCGGAAGTCATCATCGCATACGAGCCGGTCTGGGCCATTGGTGCTGATCAGCCTGCCAGCGAGGACCACGTCATCTCAGTGGTGAAAGGCATCAGATCATATGAGAGCATGAAGAAAAGGACAGGATCTACTAGGGTGATTTATGGTGGCAGTGCTGGACCTGGGCTTTTTGAGAAACTTGGAGAGGCTGTGGATGGCTTGTTCCTCGGCAGGTTCGGGCATGATGCTACTCGATTCATGAAGACGATATCAGAGGTCGCCAGCTTCAAAGCATGAGGTGGGGGGCATGCGATAATAAGGAGAAGATGACATGCTCCTGTTAAACGAAAATTCGAAACATGGTAAAGGCAAAATAAGCTCTCCGTGACTGTTCATCCCAATGCCGCTGGTCGTATTTGATAAGTCGTTATCGGCTGGAATGGTGTGTTCAAGACACGCCACGACTCAAACCCCCTGCTGCCCAGAAACCCGTGCCGCACTTTCCGTCGCCAACGCAGATGGAATTGTGATATTTGACATATTCATATGATACTCCTATTTTGACGTCGGACTCGGGTTTTCCCTGTGTTTGAAAACCGGTCTCGTGAGGCTGTTTCTCCACCTAACTAACGACTGGAGGGGTAGACGGCAATCGACGAGAGCACCTAAACGCCATCGGCACGGCGTTTTTAAGTAGACTTCGTGCGGCTCATCGCAAGCGTTTTGGTAAACAATGAAGTCCGACCAAGTTGTGTACGCATTTGCGTCGAAGTGGTTTTGAGTAACCTGTAACTCTTTTGTTCATGAAGTCGAGGCCTGCATCACAAAGACAATTGAGGAGGGCTGCCAGTCCCAGATAAGTCTTGAAGATAGGTATATTTTGCTCAAAGCAAAAGGTCAGCTTTCTACCGGAGACGCCGTCAATGCCACAGTTCCCTTCGGCACTAGACGTTGCATCTCAAAAGCCTCAGCGTCTCTGTCGGTGATGCGACAAGTTACTTTTGCCATGTCAGAAATCCACCGCCACTTTGACGGCAGGGGAGGGCGTAAATGTCATGGCTGATTCTCGGCGCAGCTCAGATCTGATTCGGTCTTTTCCGCTGGGAAAAGGTATTTTTAACAGCAGCCGGGAGCGGCCGCCTACGGTGGGATTCTCAACGCTGAGAGTACAGCGTGACTCTTTGTATTTTAATTGGGCCTCTAGGGCGCTGTGAACAGAATGAAACGCGACTCTGCCGTCTCTATGAAGGCCCATGATGTCTCATCGGAACATGACCGATCTCTCCCACTGCATGACTAGGTCAGAGTGACCAAGTCGGACTCTGTGTCCTCAGCCGCTCAACGTACAACAGAGGACTTTAACTCGATGTCTCGGTGTATCTGTACCGTTGCCCGTGTCTCAATAAGGATACAGCCGGCGAATAGTCCATTAGCGTTGGGTATCCATGAGTAGTCCTGTGGCGGTCAGTAGAGAGTCAGAATCGATATATTAATCGCTCATGACGATGTTGTTCTGTGGGTACCTCCATACATGTAAGTAAATGATTCCGATCTCCAACTTTCGAGTCGCAAACTTCGCCTTCCGACGGGCTATCAAAACACGGGATCAGCCTTACGAGAGACACGGTTAGGGGGAATAGGAGCTGTGCCGGTTGCTCCAACATCCAATGCGCTCGATGGCAAGTTGATAACTGTTGCTTTGCGGTCTGTAATAATTCTAGGTGTTATTGGCAGCGGTGGTGATGCGCTGCAACCCACCACACACGGTGTTCATAGCCTCCCTGGGATACCCTGGCAAGTAGAAAACGTGTTTGCAGCTGGCATTATGATTCGTTGCTTGGCTTAACTCCTCGACAATGGGCTTTTCTCGGTCCGTCTCAACCAGCGGGTGACATGCGCATCCTCTCTTCCGCATGCCGCGGGAATCGATTTTCAATTGCCGAACGTCTAATTGAGACTCAATCACACCTTTTCTACGTCCATCCCAGCTCTGTCACTGTCAAAGCTTTGCTAAGCATTGTGTTATTAGATGTTGTTATATCTTCCACTGATGAACTTCTCGGCGATGAAGGATCAACCACGGCGCTGGATATTAAGTCAGCGGAATTTCGGCCCAGAGTTCAAGAGAAACGAATCAATCGCTCAGCAAGACTATCCGACGGCAAATGATTTTCCCACCTCGTGATCAGTGGAGGAAGCCTTTTGACTCTTTTCGTTAGTTCGCCAAGTGATGGTGATGGAGTGCATGCATGCCGTGTCGCAAAGACTATTTTTGTCTGGGTAAAGCAGATTCTACCCGTAACTTTGAAGGCGGGCCCGGTCGATTGATCCCTTTTTTTGCGGTGTTGTCTCGATCCCTCTCCCGGCGTTGTAGTCGGCGTCGGTGGAGCCGGAATTGTGGTGGGTGCGCTCCGAGTCAATGACCTGGCTCAGCCCCATATTGGCACGCTTTAAAGCCGTGCTCCTTCATATAAAAAACGCGCTGAAAATGCAGATCAAATATATGCTCCTGAGTCAAAATAATGAAAGGCTTATCTTTCGGTACATACGGTGACAGACTCACCTGACGTCACCTTAACTGGTAAACTTAGACATCGTCGTAGAGTACAAATCTCAATCAGCACCCAACCCCAGATTCTCATGAAGTGGTAGACAAGGAACCAGGCCTGACTCTCATTTACAATCGTCACTCTTTTTTGCTTTTTGTTTTTTCAGTTATTGCCTTTTATTGCAATGGCATTCCGATCGTTTCTTACCGTCGGGCTGCTGGTCGCTGCAGTGGCCGCCATTTCTCCAGACGACGTCCTCGTGACCCGCCAGACGTTGGACTGCTCTCCAGATTCAGAGACAGGCCTCAAGCCCGAATGCTGGGCGCAACTGAATGTAACCGACTACATCACGAAGTGGATTGCCGAAAACGGCACGAAGGCCGACTGCGATAACTTGGGATTCGCCCAATGTTTTCTGGCTTTCAATGGCTACGGCGGCCGAACCTGCGACACACTCACTCGAGACACCTGTGGAGCTTTCGAAACCGCCGGTGTTGCTGCCAACTACTACTCGCCTCAGCAATTTTACACTCTTTGGAACATCTACGCAATTTCGCAGTTCTTTAACCAGTTTTCAGAGGCCCTCTGGAACGGACATTCGCTCGCTGCCGACACAATCGGGGATATCGTTGCCACCGTTTCCCCGTCTACCGACCCACAGGTTCCGAGCACTCTATTGTGGACTTCGATCTCCGGCGGTTTTTGGATGGCAGCCGTTGGTGCTTTCGCCAACCCCCTTTTGGCTGGTGTTGCTACGGGTATGGCTGTTGTCACCGGCATGAGCTCGTTCTTCATGACTTCGGTTTCCGGTTCTTCCAACTCTCGCTTCATCACGCTCGGAAAGATTGGTAGTGAGCTCGCCCAGCTCGTTATTGACTACCAAGGTAGCCTTGAGAACGCCTTGAAGGAACTCCAACACAACAGCACCCTCTTTATTGCTGCCACTGAGCCCGGTGGTTTTAGCCAACGTGCTGTCACCAGCTTGAACCTTCAAGCCACCGAGCTTTACCACGATCTACAACTTTTCGTCCTCTCACAAGCCCTCAAGGCAAACGGCATCGTCTCTGCCCGCTCAACCAATGTGAACGCGCTTGATTTTGCACCCCAGACGAACGGACACATCTCATGCCCCGGACTTGGCCCCGCGGGCAACTGTTACCAATTCTGGATTGATCCCGACACGGGCAGCTCTTACGCACTACACAACCCTAAGGAGTGGAAGAACGACTACGTCGATGTTCTGAACAAGATCCACGACAAGAGCTGGGCGAACCTGAGCGAGATCTTCAAGGTTGAGGACTGCCAAGGCAAAGACCCCAGCTTCGACGGCACCAGCAAGGTGACGTGCTTGGCATCGCATGGATGGTGCGAGTATGCCTACGACGGCCAAACCACCGTCACCGAGTCCAGGACAGCCAACAAGCAATTCACCAACTGCAACAACGACAAGTCATGGGGCACTCTCTGCAACTGGATGAGCGGCGGCCTTGTCCTTCCTGTGTCGTATCTCGGACCTCTGCTGAAGCTCGGTGAGCTAGCGTGGTGCAGAGAGTATTAAGGGGATTGCAGGTGCGAATGGAATGCAGTAAGGGACTGCAAGCGCTGGCTCGTCCGTCGTCGATCGTGAATCCACTGTCAATGTAAATAGTTATCTTCTTCATACAATGTACATGAACATCCCAGTCTCAGATCCTTCAAGTGTCCAATCCTGAAGATGTTCGAATGGACACCTGACGTCTGACAGTGCCGGTGGGAGGATACGAATAACAGAAGCAAGTGGGGTTATTCGCTTTCACCCCGCACAATGTCAACGGGGTTGCCGAGATCGAGATAAGAAGATATTCGCATTCGGGTCCCGCGTTTCGACGGCCCCACATTGCGACATCCATTGAGAAAGTCGCGTAGTCGGAAAGTGTTGCACTGCAATTAGGCAGTGGCGAGTGGACTGAGATGTCTAGAGTGCATGTACTGCGCCGCACCTAGATCCTTCACCGGTGCAGGATAAGCCGCCCGACACGTTGACCGATCTCATTCGCCAGCGTGATCATGATGGAGAGAAGCAGATTATTCCATTTCCTCTCCTTTTGTTTCGTACGTTGCAACACCTGAATCGCGGCTGTTACGATGAGGTGACACTCTGAATCGATTACAAAGTGCTTGCGCATCCAGGTCAATCGTAACATCCAACAGACCCGCTCCGAAAGCCTTTTGTGTCAGTCGCCAAAATCATGGCGGAGGTCCTTGGCACAGTTGTCGGAGTCGTCTCGCTCGGCATCCAGGTGGGCTCGGCAATCGGTGCCTACATCGAAGGAGTCCAATGCCGCAAGGAAGAAGTTGAATCAACCATTCGGTATCAGAGGTCTTTTCAAGTACTTTTGACGCAGATTGATTCTCTCGAAAACCGTCTTCTGAAGTCTTCTATCTTAAACACTACGGCCTTAGAGGAGGCTTTCCAAGCTGCAAATATTCAGATAACACAGCTTGAAGCGTTTTTGAGCAAGGTTCTCATTCCAGGCCACTCATCATCATTGAAATCAGTCCGACAAAGATTTCGAGATGGCAAGACGAGGCTATTGTATCCTTTTCGCAGAGACGAACTGGACGCTCTGGAGAAAAAGCTCGAGGCAACGAACATTGCTCTTCAATCGGCCATGCTAGTGATGGAACTGTATGGAACCTATGATTAATCATTTCAGGTTGTCGTAATTGCTTACCATTCCTAGGGAAATATCAATGACCTTACAAGCGTCTGTCTACCAGATTCAGAAAGAGACAACGACTGCAAATGCAGTACTTCTTGACATCAAGAACAACAGCGATCGTGGGATTTTACATAACCAAAGCAATATCCTAGCGACTAAAACCGACATGAATGAGCTGAAGTCCGTGGTTGAAGCACTGGTAGCTTCGAATTCCGACACCACGTTGATTCTGACGAAGTTGATGTCAAAGCCCGATGCACTAAAAGTGGTCTGCAGGGAATTACCCAACGAGCAGCCAGATCAGTCATTGTTCCGGCCCGATAAGACGTCCGACGATCTATATTCTGGCGAAGCAGACGGCTTTTACGAGAGCTTGTACTGCAGTTGCAACACTCGGCGCGGATTGAAACGTAAAACAAAGCGGTCTGGTCCGGCCTTTGTAGTAAAGGAGGTTGTCGTCGAGAAGCCTCATTTTTCGTGGTGCCCTTTGAGTGCCTCTGTCCACGGACAAAGCAAATGGTCTGCTGGGATCTCCACAAGAATGTTACGAGGCCTTGCCTCGGTGGCGCTAACGGTTACAACGTCTACAATGCTGGGTGCTGGTGGCTTTGCCATATCGCCATCATTTACTTATTTTCCAATACGAGAAATGAGTCCGGCACGAGAAGCTCTTCGCTTGCTTGGCAAAGCTTTCTTTGGGAGGGAGTGGAGCGACCAGGACTGTAAAAGCTTGGTATGGCGTACCATCAAAACTATCCAGGCTAGTTTCAACTCCAGAACATCATCGCCATTCGACATAGACAACGATGGAAACACACTGTTACACGATGTCATGACAGCTTGGAGCAGGTGCAACTCCAAATTGCCGCGAGACGAGATTGTGAAATACCTGTTAGTTGTTGGCGTCCCAAGGGACCGTCCGAACCAAGCCAGGATGTAGGTGCCCACACAATCACGAAGCTCGAGGTCACTGATTTTAAACCGTTGATAGTTATCCTTTTCAAGCCGCTCTGCGATCATCCATCGCCGTTCACACGCCGCCAACGCAAATGTTTCGTATGCTGTGTCCAGGTGATTGTCTTTTGGCACTCGATGTCCAACAAGCGAAGATTTATGGATCGAAAGGGTGGTCAACGGGTTTCCTGAAAGCCCATACAGAAATGATCAACCAATGCCCGGAATTCGTTGAGTGTGAGGGACAACCTTGCTGTGGCTATCATGGCTGAAACAACATCGTGGCATTGCTAACATTGAATAGTGTACAGTGGACACCCGACAGAAGCGATTATTCCACGCAATGGAGCAGCTTTACAACACGCTCTGGATCGAAACGTATCGCTTTCAGAGTTGAGCGAGCTTGATGCATTTGGAAACAACTCTCTAAATCATCTCCTCTCCTGGCCAGAAGGTCTTAGACTTGTTCTGGATCGTTTTGGAAGCAGAGTATTCGATGCGCCTGGCGAAACCTTGATTCTAGAATATGCCTTATTTTGGAGCGGCTATACTTGCAAAAGTAACTCATCAACTAAGTGTCAGAACGTCTGCACTTGCACTGATATGGTCAAGCTTGTCTTGGATGTCGACGCCGAAAGCCTCGCTAAAACCACAAGCCGTCATTATTGGATGGTTTCTGTCGCACGTGCATCCGTCAAAGCTCGCGAGGTGTTTGTAGAACGTCTTAGGGACGCAAGACAGCAGTTGAAAGCGCTCTCACTCTTTCACCTGGCGCCTCAGGAGATCGAGAAGTGGGATCTTCGGTCTCCCAACATCCTGGACTATCATACCAACAGTGTTATCGCCGCCCTCAACCGCAAAGAGCAACTTGTCCCGCGCAGACTTGCAACAAATGTCGAACCAAGCTATATATCATACTCAGTCTATCGCAACATAGCAGGATACGGGTTTGATGGTGCGCCGATCGCAGACACATTCTATCAATATGGGTTTCACGATATAGACACGCCCGACCCGGACGCCTGCCACCCGTTAGATATAGCGCATAACCCTAATTACATAGCTTGGCTGATTCGGCATGGATCAAAGCTACATGCAGAGGAGCATGTCATTGCATACAAGCTGTCGCATTGTCTCCTTGGAAACTCTCGAAATCCGGATGGAGGGGAGGTGGCTTTGGACACGTTCGCAACCATCTCAAACTTCCTGTGTGATAACTGGTATCTTGACTCATGTATCTGCGGCTGTTCAAATCAAGGATGCCATCCGTTCACATCCATGTGGACAAGACTGTTCGAGGAGGTTCTACGTAACCGCCATCACACATCGCAAAAATATCTTCAGCAGGCAACTGTTCATATTTGCAAAATAACCGCAAAAATAGAGGCAGTCGGTCTTGAGTTCGACGATTTCAGGTCTGCCTGCCTGCGAGCATGTACGTTTGGAATTTTGCCATTGCGACATACTTGCTGTAGCCAGCGGATTATAAGAACCATCGACGCGGAAGAAAGACTTCAGTTACAGGAAGAGGATGCTTCAGAGCTCAGGCGGCTTGAATCTTTGGTTAAGGAGTTTGAGGAAGATATTTCCCAGCTGGCATGCTCTTTGACCGAGTTCATGGAAACGCGCTGGTCTAAACGAATGGGACTCGTGCTTCGCGAGATTGAGGAGCAACGGCTTGGCAAAGACGAAATTCAGAATATCAAGGCGCTGGGTGTATCGCTACAATTTCAACACGACGACAACGATATAACGGAAGACCCGTCTGAAGTGGGTTATTGGTACCGGAAGCTGGATGCATTGGTTTGATAACAGCTTCGACGATGTGCCGTCCTTGCTACCTTGCTAGTGACTACAAGAGTACAGACTGGTAAGGTAGCTACTTATTATCGCCAAGGGAGGAAAGACTCGCGCTTCTCTCAACCATTGGTGTTATCCCTCTCTCCATCTGTCCCGGAGGTGCAGTTGATCTGCAACAGGTTGTTATCCAAGTTCTTGCACTCATACACAGGAGGCTTCCCGCTCGGCACGGTGACTGTGACGTTTTCGGCGCGAATGTTGCTGCAACGCTGCATGACCAGGTATCAAGTTAGTGCCTATCTGAGATTGTGATGTGAATGCTCAATGATCTGGGTTAACTTACGTCTGGGGCACTGCAAACTAACGTCCCGGCCTGGGGGTCAAGCTTTGCTGAGGTCGTGCCGTAAATGTTCTTGAGCGTGATATCGGTGATGGTCAGGTTGGCCTTTGGAGAAAACATGGGTTAGCACGCAACTTCAAGCATACGTCAATGCAAGTAAATGAAGCTTACCGGGTGCTCTTCGCAAAGAGTCTGGTTCTTCTGGCCATAGCATTGGGTGATTGTAATGGCACGATCATTGTTGATGTTCTTGAACAGATCATACGTAACGTTCCTCACACGACCGAGACCACCACCTCCGTTGAGGAGAGTCTGGAAGGATGACTCAATCCCTGGCCAAACCTTGATGCGGGCAGCATCGCTAGCGTCAGCCATGGTGATGTTGTAGATGTAGAGGTTCTCGACAATATCAGTCTCGCCCTTGTATTGGCCGAGAGATCCAACGCTGATGCCGTGTGACCCGGTGCAGTCAAGGTTCTGGATGACGACGTTCGTGCTGTTTGGCTTGAAAGACACGCAGTCTAGAGAACATCAGTCGCGTCCCCAAATTGCAGTAACCTGAGAACCCACCGTCGGTGTTGATGATGTACGAGTCCTGGATGACAACTCGATCGGAGCGATACGTGTCCCATCCGTCTGAGTTTGCGATCTTGGTGCCGTTTGTGCTCTGTATGGATGTCAGAAATGCAGTTGAGACTGTGAGAAATTTGCCACAAACCTCTGCTCTCAGATCCATGTTGCTGATGAGAACATCAGTGCTGTTCGCAATCAGGTTGAACCACTGCATATATCAGCTATTGTTGTTTAAGACAGAACGTCTTTGGGGATCTTACGTTCGGCGGGTTGCGCATGCGGAGGTGGGACATGGTGGCCCCTTTCACCCCTTCGAAAGAGAACAACATGGGCCTCAGAAGCTAGAACCGAACAAAGTCAGCCAAATGACTACTGAGATACTTCGCCATACTCCAAGTAACCACTTACACTGCTGTTCGTCTGGATCGCGACCCAGTAAGCCTGGCCACGACCATCAATGACAGACTGATCGTTGCTCAAATCACCGTAGATGTTGATGTCCTCTCCTCCAAGCTTCCAGAAGACTGACTGATTCTGGAAGGCGAACTTGAAGCTGTTGTCGGCCCAGTAATAAGGGTCATCGTTGAACTCAATGGATCCGATGATGACCACGTCGATGTGCTTCAAGAAGGTAAGATCCAGGGGCGAGGCGATGAGGTAGGACTTGTCGAAGACAACGGTGCCACCGTCGTTGCACTTCTTGAAGGCGTCCAGAATCTTGGGCGCATCGTCTCGCTTCTCTCCACAGCCAGGCTTGACGTAGCAGTACCGGCCCTTCTCTCTGGGAGGAGAGTGAGGCATGTCCCGTCCGGTGTTGTAGGGAGCTGGCACAACATGAGGACGTTCGGGAAGGCTCGGCTTCGGCGAGGCAACTGATGCGGCGGAAGACACCGGTAGCAGCGCAGAGGCCGCGGCCAGAAGGCTCAGTGCAAGAGAACGCATGGCTGCAACCGTTCAGCAGCAAATGGGGAGATTGAGGTGAACAACGCGACGACCACTACGCATCGCTCATTATTCGTCTGAAGTTTCCATCTTCATATATAACAATTACTCGGAAATTATCCAACTCTAATTAGGTTTAGGTAAGGTACCACGCCCAGAGAATCATAACATCATCTGTTAATGTTCAGCGCAACGATACGCGGAAGATTTGTGGGGTCATGTAGAGCTTGTTCGGTTCTGTCGGTGAAAATTCTCGCGGAGCCAGGGGCAATCTTTCCTGCTCAATCTTCCGCCCACGGCGACCTGCTCCCCCGTTCTGACTGTTGGTCGAACTGGTTAAAATGCCCTGCGGCTGAATCCTGGACCACGCGGCCCCGCATGTCCAACCCCGCGCGATGGGGGAGTAAGATGCGGAGAAGCTCACTGACGGGGGAATGGATAAGCATGTGGCCACTGAGGGTTTTCCGCTTGATGAGCCGAAATTAGTGTTGAGGGGTGTTCATGAAGCATCCTTCCCAAGCTACCGGGATCATGCTTCTTTGTGGGTTTGTCGGTGTGAAAGAGTTGCTCGCACACCCTTGGTGTTGAGGTCCCCGACTGCAACGAAGAAGTCGTGTTTGCAAACAACGTCGTCGAGTGTTGTTTCAAACATTTCCCAATCGAATCTACGAACGACCGTCGCCGTGGCAAGATACAACTCGGCATAGGCAAGACTGAGAGCGCTGTCAGTGGAAACTCCTGCGAACATGTTTGTCAGGGAAGGGTTCGGCTTACTTCATGCCAAGACACCGTCGACTGCCTTTTCCGAATGATACGAGGTACTTGTCCAGCCTGTTGCCCTGTTTCTCCGCTTCCAACCACCTCTCGGGCCTAAAAGTCTGAGGCTCCGGGAAAACTGATGGATGCATCAAAACGCAGTATGGGGTCTCTGATACGGGTGTCTGCGTGCAATTAGTGGTTGGCGGGGCAGATGCGCTGATCCGGGGCAGTAACATACCCCTGCCGGAATGACATATCCCTCATACTGGATGTCGTGGTGGGCAATGCGTGGCAGACGGGTCGTAACTCCGTATGAAAGTCGAAGTCCCTCACAAATAACAGAAGCCTGAAGAGAGTCAATGGGAGAGGAAGCATTTGATTAGCACAACAGGAAACCCACCAGATAAGGGAGCTTCTGTAAGTCAGCCCAGCACAGAATCTCCGTGGCGCTTGGTATAGCCGCGTCAATTTCGCCTCGTAGCCTCTTCAGTGTATCGGGCACAGATCTCAGATAGAAGAGGATTCGAGTAAGGGTTTGGGCTGTTGTCTCAGACCCTGCGCCAGTCAAAATCTCCGCCTCGTCGCACAACCTCTGCAAGGTCTTCTCTTCTGAAGGCAAATCGCTGTCGCGCAGCATATGAAAAACGGTTCTCGGAGCAGCCCCTGACCGGCTATCCTTTCCGTCTAAAATTGGCTCAACCTGTTGTTTGACACCCGCTTGCCAGCGAAGTAGATGGCCAACTGATGGGTTCATCGCAGAGACAATTGACAAGGGCAGCCTTTTCATGACCAGTAACATCCAGGGGAATTGCCGACCAACAGCCCCGCCTTCAAACGCCCCGATGATGGTCTCTTTCCATATCAGTTGAAGTCAGGTTCGTCCAGATACTTCCGATCATTAGCAAAGGCGTAATCGCATATGATGTCCATCGTCAGCGCCATGAAAGCGGCATCAAGACGGACCACTTCGCCCATCTGTGCGATCTCTCCAAACCTCGCCGAGAGCTTCTCCACCTTGGACCGGATCAGTGGCTCCAGTTGGGTCACGGAGCGGACCGAAAAGAATGGATTCAGAGCGCCGCGGCGCAGCCGGTGTAGATCATGCGGCACAGTCGAGAACGCGCTGCCGTCCGCGCCAGCGAGATTGGTCCACCACCGATACTTGTCGGACTTCCTGTTGGATGAGTAGAGTTCATCGTAGAAGTCAGGGTCGATGATGTGCAGCTCGTATGGGTTGATTCTAACGATGGGCCCTGTGCACTATCAGAAGGTGACACAATGGCTCAGGGAGCTTTAGGGATTTCTCATACTGACCGTATTTCTTATGCATGTCCTCGATGCGCGAGATGAATTTCCTCGCTTAACCACGTCCCAGTAAAACTCATTCCACAACGTCAACGCTGCAATTTTGGGCCCTGGAAAGTTGGACAGCGGGGAGAAGAAGACCCTTCGAATCGCGCTGATAATGAGAACCAGCAGAGGATCAGCTCCAAACAGGAGGAAAATCACGTTCCAATCCATCATCTTCCGATTGTGGTCCAAATCTGACAGGCAAGGGATGCTGCAGGATACTGGATCACTGTCCTCACAAAGTAACCAGTGAGATTTTGAACAGTCCAAGACCTGGTGTCGATGACCCCGCTACCTGGTTGAGGGATGGCCTGACCCCGCGAAAAATCATTGAATTCCAGCGGTGAAAACGCCATCGTTTAAGTACCATGTCACTGGCAAGACGCTATCGAGCCACCATTCCCGATTCCTCTCAGTTGATTCCGCTAGCAGGGTTCAGCGTGGAGCAGAACAAAACCTTCTTAGACGCTCCCAGCATATCGACTGGTTGCAGCCGGCAATGGCACGAGTGACGGAGGAAGCATTCAGCAGACGACTTTTCATCACCATTTTGATCCCGCTCGACGCTCCAATGCCCTCCCTGGGAAGGAGACCGATGGCCTGTTAGCACTTGTCATCCAATCATCGCAAGCGTTATCTTCATGTCGTGTTCCCTGACGCCACATGGCGAGCCCGGTTGATCCTTTCGGCCCCATCGAAGACCGCCAGAAAACGATGTCACCTCCCCGATCTCATGTCCCCACGAAGTCTTCATTTTCCCGTCCTTGCCACCTATTGTGAATGCCAGTAGCTGCGTACTGTTTTTGCCCTTTGCCAGAGCCAGCCTACTGAAGTTACAGGTCAAGATCGACAAGTTGCATGCCGTCTAGTCAAGCTACTGAACGGCCATTTAGCTTCATTTGGTTATCCGGCTCGTTCGATCATGACCTCCACCACAGACGAACCCTCACGGGCCACCGATGCCGCCGATTCCCCGAAGTCAATTAAGTCGGCGGGGTCCCGAGCCGGCACACGCTCCCCGCGATCACCACTACAAGCTTCAGGACACGGGCTTTCCTGCTGGAGCAGCCGGAGCAGATGAAGCTGTCGAAGCGGAAGAAGCTCATCCTGAGTTAGAAGCTGAAGTGCGCTATTTTTACTCCTAATTAGTAGTGTTGCGACCAAACTGCTGATAAGTCTTACTCTGCAGTCTGATCTTGGTAGCGACACCGCTTCCAACTACGCCAGTGACGTTTCCGATACTTCGAGTGCGACATCCTCGATCTTTGACTACGAATATGAAAATGGGCGTCGGTACCACGCATACCGAGCTGGACAGTATCTCTTGCCCAATGACGAGACCGAGCAGGAGCGCCTTGACATGACCCACCATGTGTTTCTGTTGGCTCTCAAAGGCGAACTTTGTGCAACGCACTTGGATAATCCTCAACAGATACTAGCTGAAGGAAATTGGCCGGTGGTTTAGGGTTCAGTTTCTAGAGATGGCATTGGAAGCCTACACTCTTGCCTTGTTTACCCGTGCCGGTAACTGGAAGAACGAAGAAGTTCAGGTTTTACTGGCTCTGATGAGAGAAGAGCTGAAGTCGGATAAGACACACTTGTACACCTACACGTAAGGCTTCCTTGCTTGATTACACCGAGCCGACGCTGACCAAAAAAGCGCCTTCGTCACCGGAAAGAAACCTTTAACTGCCGCATAAGCTTTAAGGAACCAACAAAACCGATCACGGCTTTTAATGAAAGACATGCGCATATATCTTGCACAACTTTAGCGACGATGTTCAGTGTATTAAGCGAATTAAAAGATATCAGGCAGTCCTAGATTTCAGGCATACCGTAGTCCAAAGTCTCGTTGCCGTTACACGGCACGACAAATGAAAATTCGATTCTTGGAGTTGGGTATCAGTCACAGACAAAAGAAACCACCTGTTTAGCTGCTCGTCTAGCCCCAAACACTCAATTCAATCTCTTGTATCCGTTGTAGTTACTGGCCCGAGCAACTGTAATTTCAAAAAAAGATCCACCGCAATCAACAAAGATCAGCCATCACTGTGCTGAAACCGATGACAGAATAGTCTTGAAAGCCCGGATAATCGGGTTGCGAAACTATTGGCTAGTATGAAGCCAGCGGAACGTATTAAAAGGATCAGAACCAAGGCTCAGCGGTTAGGTTGAGTCCACCGTGCTTGGTAATACGGATTTGGCGGTGGCCGCTCTGTACGCGGAGGACCGTTGACTTTGACCCTTGGTCTCTTCGGTGCGAATTTGACGGCAGGCTCTTGCCAGCCCTTCTTTTGTGTCCGCCTAGGACCATGCTCGTTTACAACCCAGGGCTCATGCTCATTCACTGTGAATGGCGGCCGGGCCGGTGCCGTAGGATAAGGCGGATAAGGCATCGGTGGGCGACGAGGTCTTCTGGCGGGCCTTCTGTTCCAGGGGAAGAAAGCAGGAGGCGGTGGTCGCGGCGGCGGCGTTTTGACTGAGTACTCAGAATATGTAGTCGTTGTTTCATCGTCATACATGCCAGTGTACGATGAAGGTCTTGGTTTCGGACGACGATTCATGAGGCAATAACAGACGATCAAAAGGATGGTAACGACGCCGACGATGCCGCCCAAGATTGCGCCAATTTGGGCGCTTGATAGAGACCCGCTTCCCCGGCTCGGGGGCGGCGCCTCAGCCGTCGGGGTTGTGGCGACCGGTGTTTCCGGGATATCAGCGCCGGGAACCGGAGTGGGGTCTCCGGGGCCGAGCGTGACGTATGTGAGAAACGTGGTTGCCGGCCGTCGAATGGTTTGTGTAATCACGTGGACGCCTTCCTCGTCCTGTTGTCGGGCAGCAAGGCCGAGGAGGCCGCCGATGGGCTGCGAGATCGGAGTAGGGTAGATATGCATGCTGACGGAATCACATCAGGTTGGCTGATGAGCTGCTGTGTCTTCAAATCCAGGTACCAAAAGGCAAAAGCGAAGCGACGAACTGTGACAACGTAGAGACGGGAGTGATTGACATGGATGAACACCAGCCTGAAAGCCACGAAAGACAAGAGAAAGTGCAAAAGCTCGTCTTCTTATTCACAGCGAAGCTTTAAGCAGGCTGTGGTCCGCGGCCTGACTAGCTTCCTCATCAATCTCACCCTGGCGTAGTGCCCGCACTGCCTGCTGGCTGCCTGCCAAGGCACAACCAACTCACACGTTCTATCGCCAGACTTGCTATGCAGTAAGGCACACACGAACGCGCGACTCCCCACGAACGGGCTGCAAGTATTACTGCAGCACGACACACCCCTCAAGGCCCGAAGCGCACTGGGCGAAATACACAACCAAGACGCGACTAACCTTGTTTTGACACCCCTACTACCCCATAGCCGAAGCATCGATGTTGCACAGCTTGCGCCTGACACATCCGGGCCAGCTGCAAAGACAACATGCGGGCCATCAAGGCTGGCCAACGGGAGACCGACAGCGTGGTGTCATAAGCTCGCAAGTGTGCCCACATGATTTTCTGCCAGTCAACATTTTGCGATAAAAAAAACTGGAAACCTGAGTGATCATGAGCAGATCCACCAATCGCGCGAGATGGTTGGGCTGATCTGCATGGCTTTGGGGGCACAAACGAGCCAATACGGCGGAGTTGCGGACAACCACCAGCAAGTACCGCGCAGCAAGTCCATCGTAAACACACCCACACGGGGTGCGGCCCGTCTCTCTGGTTCCGTGGTGTGCGGATACCATGGATGGGCGAAGTGCTCATGTGGTTAAGTACGAGTGAGACAGGTGTATATCAACCACGACGACTTCTTAGTTGCTGACCCCCCTTCGCATGTGCGAATTTGGCCCCCAACAAGTCGAAGTCGGACGGATAACACGGGCATTAGTGCTCATCATGCAGGCAGCAACACGTTTGCTCGGTTCTTGGTGTTGTTTACTGTTATCGTCAAGTTCACTGCTGGTTGGATGACAAATTCATGAACAGAATCCCGACGAAGTTAATTTGCTACCTCAACGGGTGACGCGATGCCGGCCTCATCGCTACCAATTTCCAGGTGTCGTCACGTCCTTGATCGTGCTCGATCGATCCCCTGCACCCGCGAACCCAAGGCGTCATTTTTTCCAAACTCCCCCGAAGAACTCCCGCCTGATATTATAAAAATGCCCCAAATAGGAAAATAAGAGTACCTGAACGAAATTACATCGTGCCATGTTGTGTTTTGCTGGTGTCGGTGGTGGTGCCAGGAAGCAGCGCTGCGCGGCGCGCGGAGGGGCCGGAAGAGTTTTTGTCCGCGGATCAAAATGACCAAAGAGTAACAAGAATTGCGTTCGATCATTGGGGCCAGGCGAGCGAACTTCAAACTTCTCTGACAGAGTATCATTGGCAGCATCTGGTAGATCTCGAGTCAGCGCCTTGCTTCTCTAATATGTTTCGTTTCGCCGCATTGGACTGCACAATGACACGAGCAGGAAAATGACTTACTTATACTTCGATCGGACGTTAGAAAGATTATGCGACGGCTCTCCCGCAAGAAACACAAGAAACACAGTTCCCTTACTCTGCTGCGCGGTTGGGTTGCGCGGCAGCCGTCGGGTTGTTGTCGACAATGATACCGACGCCGGCTCCACCCTCTCCGTTTCCGAGTTGCACCTTGGGGCCCTTGGTGAGAGCGGCCTCAGCAAAGGTGAGTGCGCGGTCGAAGCCACCGAGCTGACGCTTCTGGACCTTCTTAACGTCGCGTCCGGCCACAATGCCGGTTCCTGGGGCGCCAGCGGCGGCGGCTGCAGCGGCTGCTGCACCCTCACCACCGGCGGCGCCGCCCTCCTTCTTTCCACCGCCAGTTCCCTTGCCGGCCTGGCCGCCGCCGGCAGCTCCACCTTCAGCGCCTCCCGAGAATGTGAGCGCACCATCACCGACCACCAAGGCAGGCGAGTAGGCACCGAGGTTGATATTCAAGGGGGCGGGGGCGGCGTTGATACCCACGGCAAGGAGAGCCAGGGTCATGAGGGCGTTGGTGATCTGCATGTTGGCGGGAGGGTTGGAAGGATTCGGATGATAAGAGGTGTAGTTGGTTTATTGTCGGCGCAGCCGTTGGTATCTTTCTTTCCCCAAGAGGATTATTAAGGTAGTATTGAATAAGAAGGGTTTTCCGTCAAGGAGATTGAGAAACGAACAGCACAGCTGAGATAGAGGAAAAGAGAAGAAAGCAGGCAAAAGCACACGCGTCAACGAGTGGCAAGGCAGCGGGAGGGAGAGCGTAATGAATGAAATCTCCACGACATGCCAAGAGGTGGTTCAAATACTAGACATGAACGGAGTCAGGTTCGTGGAGTCGCATCGAGAGAGTGTGATGGATGTCGGGAGGAGAGAAAGATTGACAGGCCTGCTCATCCAGAGCTGCGACGGCATCATGCGTGTCAAGACCTGCGGGTGCCAAGACCAAGCGGCTCTTGCAAAAATAGAAGCTCTGTGCAGGGTGCCTTGCGAGAAGAGATGATAGGTCCAGGGCGATCTTAGCATCTGGCACCCGGGCTCAGAGGAAATGGGGGCAAAAGAGCCGCGTCTTGCCAGGGACCAATGTGGTATTGTTGGTAGGCATGTTGCGACGGGGAAGAGTGTCTGAGCGGAGGTGAAACAACCCAAGTCCCAAGACTGCCAGCGACGGGGGCACCCCGAAACCATACAAACTCTTGGCGAAAGATCTCGAGGTGCTCATTGCTCACCGAGGTTCAGCTCTTCAGGTGGTTTACTGCAAAACCTCTCTCTGATGGCTTCGGTTTCTGGTGAGTTGTAAAGATAGATGAAGCCGCGACGTTTTGAAATGTGGGCACGCGGGGGTCTAACTAGGGACGAGATCTGCGACCCTGTCACATATCAACGGCTGCAGCACCGTTTTGGCTACTGAATGTCCGGAGGCAGATTCCTGGTGAATTGCATTCTCCGGGAAGCAATATCGCTCGTGAGACTTGGCCAAGCCTTTCCTGAAGCCAAGAGCGTTTCCCAAGAGATGGCCCGGTGCATCGATCGGATTACCAAGGCCACTCCAAGACTTCCAAGAGATCTCTCTCGCTCCCACTGCTACAGTGAATGAGGTTTTCGCCTGTCATTTAGATTAATACAGTACGAGGGTATGCTTTCCCTCTCCCGAAAGTTGTTTCCCTAGCGCTGCTAACATAAAGGATTGATTGGCCCGGGATGTTTCTGCGCGGCCGCTATGGAAACCTACTCGTACACCGACCCGGGCCGACGGAGTCAGCGAACGCACATGCTAAGCCGGGTTGGTTCTTCGGAGCAGACACTGGCAGCGCCGATCCGACATGACACGGATCAGGACGAAAGAGTAGAATGTTCCGCTACGTGCAAAGGAGGGATTTGAAGCAAACGAGCAAGCTAGCCGCCCTGGTCTTACGTGACACTCAAGAGTGTGCATTGACTGAGCGCTAATAAGGGACAATGTCGCTGATCCTGTCTGGACAATTGCCCCGGAGTGCTATCGGGGCCATCCCCTGTCTGTCCTTGTAACGGGCGGGCTACCGACGGCAGAAACACATTCTGAAGTGGAACCCCAGTGCCGCGATCTGAAACCCCCGAATGAAAACACCATTTACAGGCAGCTTCCAAGTTTTTTCGGAGCTCAAGCTGACTGAGTCGTTCTTTGTACGCAGCCAATGGCCTGCTCTGATTAGGGGTAAGAGTCGCGCAACTATGCAATATGGCATGTTTTGTGCAGCTTAGTGAGCAGCACGACGTCAACTGATGCAGTGTAATAAGACGCCTGCAGAAAGGACTCAGAATAAGTTCCAGAAGAGCCTCAAAATTCAGCAAAAATGTTCACATGCGCTTTTCATGTCAAACGGGGTTGCTTGGTCTGATAATTCATCAACTCTAAACGTAATTGTCTATGCTAAAATTCATGGTTATCTCGCGGATGTTGCGCCGCCCACATCTCCGTTGGTCTGGGTGCTGCATTCACCTGAACCACAACACCTCCCTGGACGGTTGTCATCTTGACTAGCCCGGTCTAGGTGGGACGCAATCACCTATGGCGACGCCTTGATAATCAATCAGAGTGGCGAACTTGGGCAATCTCTCCTTTAACCCCAGGCCTTCCGTCAGCTTCCAGACTCAGATGCGTCTGGCCAGGCTGGGCATCCACAGTTGAGCTAACGTTTCACGTGAACCAGTTGGCGAGAAGAGAAAAAATAGGTGCAACCAGTTTCAAGACTGATGTTCGGACCTCCTACAATCCGGGACAATGGGCATGCCTACCAGGTGCTCCTCATCCCACGTGCTGGCATGGCGACACCAAGCAAGGCATCGACGCCATTTGCCAATGTCATTGGCATGTTCATCCAACGTCCAGGTCGATTGCAAGTTCTCTATGCCATTGATAATACACTAATCTCACAGTTGCAATGATAACATCTTAGCGAGAACATGAGGAATTGTGTATTTCATGGCCACTAAGCACGTAGAGACCTGGTGCGCTTTCTGCACGAAAAACAATGGCATTGATCAATCTGTTCTGCCGGTCCCAAGTCTATGATGGATTACACAAAAGAAACCCCTGGTCCCGTCTTCTCTCTGCCTTTCTCGTTGCTTTGCTGCACCACGGAGGATCTAACAACCCCCTACACCTCCCTCTTGCGGTCAGGAATGATAGCCTTGGCACTCTGTGGAGGGCTAAACTTTTGAGGTTGTAGGTTGGTGTACTTCCGGTAAACCTCAGGATCCCTCACCACATCGGCCAAAACATCAAGAAACTTCTGCAACTCCGGCACCTCGACATAGTTGCTGCAGTCTCTCTCATCCTGCCGCGCCGCATCCACCGCTGGAGTCCACTTCACCATCGCCTGTTGGTCGTTCACAATCTCGCGGACAAGCTTCCTGCTCAGTCTCTCGATACGCTTGATCCGACAAATCTTGCAGCAGCTCGGATTCGCACCGCCCTCGGGTATCGTGAGAGGAACCTTGCTCATTTCGTCCATGTTCCTGGGCATCGGATGCCCAACCCTTCCCGGAGCCAGACAGCTCTGGCCACAATTCGGGTACTTTCCAAGAGGCTCCTTGCAAATGGGACACTGTGGCTTGCGTCCGTTTGGATTGCTGCGGCGGCCGTCGACGTTGGCGCAGATACGGATGCAACACTCCATGCACAACATATGCCCACAGTGCAAGATCTTGGCCAGGTTCCGGCTGGTGCTCTCAGCAGCCCTCATTGACGTCGCGCAGACGGGGCAGACCACTGTGAAGTTGTCGAGTGCCGCGTCTGAGGTGAGGTTCTGTCGGAGTTCTGGCCAGAACACGTTCCCCTCGGGTCCGGCATTTACCGTCGAGGCGGATTCCCGCCTTGCTGGACTCCTTGAACCCATTCCGCCAGATGGCCGTACGGTCCCGCTAGAGATTTATTAGCCTGCTCCTGCTGAGGAGACATTGAACATACCTGTGCTAGATGACTGACGGCTGCTGCCCGACGCAACAGAACCGGATCGACTGCGTGAAGATCGCCTAGAACTACCAGATCTGTGAGAACTTGAAGAATGCCCAGATGCGACGGACCCCCCGGCCGCAGACCCCCCAGCGACGGAACCGGCGACGGAACCCCTGGGACGGGATCCGGCCATTGAGATTGAATCATCTTCAATGACTGTCCGTCCGCCATCCCAGAGTGAGCCTGCAATGGACTCGGGTCCTCGGAGCATAGATGGTGCGATCGATGGTGCTGCGGATCCAGCAACAGAGCCCGCGACGGAGCCTCGACGTGATCCGGCTCTGGAGCCGCCTGACCTCGAGCCTCCGGATCTGGAAGGGGAATACCGAACTGTGGAAGGAGCGACGGAGCTGGAGCCAGTGACAGACCCATATTGTGATCCAGCGATAGATCCATACTGCGATCCGGCGACAGACCCATACTGCGGTCCGGCGGCAGACCCATATGGAGATTCGGCGGCAGGCCCATACTGTGATGCAGTGCCGGAACTATAATATGGCGGCGTGGCAGTAGGGACTCGATCACGGGGATATCCGTCTCGGTCGAGGTGCTTTACCTCGAAAGGAGGCACTCCAGGAACCCCTGGATGCATATAGGTACCACCTCTACTTGGCTGTGACATCATGTACGCATCGTAAGCGCGTTCCTCCTCTGTACTACTTTGATCGCTACAGACGGTCATTGTACTCGGGCCGTTGACGTAGATGACATCAGATCGACTAGAAGTTGTCGACTGGGGACCCTGAGTAGCCCCGCTGGAAGATTGGGCGTGTTCGAGATTGAGGGCGCCGAGCGCGGCAGCGAACTGGTCAATGGACAATCCAGCGATGGATTGAGACGATCCAGGGCGAGAGCTTTTGCCGCTGTGTCCACTGTACCCAGAGTATCCTGTCATGCCGGATGCAACTGAGGTGGGCGCTCGGTGAGGGTGAGATGAGCTTGGGCGTTGGGTGCTTGCCGAACTGTAATGGGAGCCAACGCCAGACGCAACGGATGGTGCCCGCTGAGTGCTGGCTGAGCTGTAATGAGAACCAATACCAGATGCCACCGACGGTGCTCGATTAGAATGAGAAGAGCTTGGGCGTTGAGTGGTGACTGAGCTGTAGTGAGAGCCAACACCAGAGGCTACCGAAGGTGCTCGATTAGAGTGAGACGAGCTCGGACGCAGGGTGCTCGCTGAGCTGTAATGAGAGCCAGCACCAGATGCAACGGATGGTGCACCTGACGCTGAGCTGTAATGCGAGCTGTACGCAGACGCGACAGATGGTGCCCGATTCGAGTGTGAAGAGCTGGGCCTTTGAGTGCTGGCTGAGCTATACTGAGAGCCATGGCCAGATGCTACTGACGGTGCTCGATTCGAGTGAGATGAGCCTGGCCGTTGCGTGCTCGTTGAGCTGTAATGAGAGCTGTGACCAGATGCGACTGATGGCGCTCCTGACGTCGAGCTGTAATGCGAGCTGTATCCGGACACGACTGAAGGCGCTCCGGCGGCAGACGGTGAGTATCCGCTGTGATGAGATCCATGGCCGGATGCAACAGATGACGCCCCTGATGTCGAGCTATAATGAGAGCTGTATCGTGATGCAACAGACGCCGGGGCCGGAACACGTTGCGGAGCGCTGCAGCCGCTGCTGTAATGAGAGCCGGAGCCCGATGCGACTGAAGCAGGTGGCGGAACAGACCGGGGAGGGTTCGAAGGGGTAGCCCCGGTCACCGGCAAAGGTTTCCAACCCGGGGGAAAGACACCTCCCGGGCAGAGGTGTTGATATTTCAGTGCAGTTGCCTCCGGCAAGGGTCGCGGGTCTTGGGGGCAGCCGGGATACCATCCAGGGGGTTGGGAAGCCATACTGAGAAGGGGAACTTACTGTGATTTGGTTGTAGAGGTCGAGTTGAATTGTGGTTTGATACTCTTGTTGTGTCTTGAGTCGGCGAATTCGATGTTTTGTAGTTGAGTGACGAGTTGTTGACTGAAGTCTCAGCCTAGAATTGCGTCGCTTTAATATTCTCTCGGAGTCGAGAAGAGTCACCTTTGTGCCAGCAGTTGCCTCGATAGGTTTGACTCCCTTCATTCTCCATTACACTTGAGTTCTTTGTTGTTATTGGCATTCTCGTCTTTTTTGGCTGGAATAATAATCTCCAATGCAATGAATGCATCCAGGTTACGGTCCACATTAGAACATATTGTCCTCGAATAGAAAATGCCGGAACGAAGCCAGGGGGTATCTATCATAATTGCATAGAAACTCATCCTCTTCCGGAACGAGCCCCATTCCTTCTTCCAGGCTGTTTACCTCTACCTCGTTTGCTTCTTTCAGCCTCGGATGGCAGAAGATACCTAATGAAACTCCCTTAGTACCGGGCCGCGAGTCTTTGAGATTGGAAGCTGAAGTGGTCTCACAAGTCCGGAAGCCTCCAGGGCTCTTCAAAGCATTTGCACACACTTGATTCCCATCTCACAAAGTATTCCAAGCTGTTGACCACTACCTACCAGGCACATCTTTTTGCGGAATACATCGTGGGCTCCAGAGACCCATCATGATGCTGTTTTTCGGGGCGGTCCCCCATTTTGCCAAGGGTTGGGGTGAGAACAGGCGGGTCGTGCCACCAAATCTTGGAAGGCCGTTCCAAGACATTGGCGCACACTCGCCAGAGTTTCGTTTTCTCAGACACACACCAAAACAATGGGAAATCGGATGCCAAATCCCTTGGCCGTACCACAAAACCCCAGCTTTCAGGTTTCCTAACAAAGAAGCCGGCTAAGGCACGGCGAAGCGTCTGGGCAAACAGACAGCGATGCTCTACTAATAATCTTCGCCCAGAGCCGAAGCACAAACGTGCATTCCCCAACTGTGGAACCCGCCCAGGCGCCGGCGCGGTGGACTTTTAGCGGGAATTATGTTATGAAAACTCAAAACCCAGCACAGGTGCCGTCATCGAGTTCCCGTTTCAGTTCAGCCCTATGGCGAAATACAGTCCATTGACGTCAATATGGAATTCCGAAGGGCCGGCTTCGCTCTTGGACGGCTCATTTATGGTCACTTGGCTCTTGGGGTTTTCGCATGGCAACGCGTCACTAAAGAGGAATGCAGATCATCTTGGAGGGAGAACGAGTTTTTAAGTAATGGGACTCACCTGTGCCTGTCAATCGACAGCGCTCCCCCGCAACTTTCTTCTGCTACCACCCTACCAAACCTCACAATCAGGTCACCTTTAGTAATTGAGTCCTTCTTCGCCCTACGTTAGTGCAAACAAAGAAAACCTCCGATTGCGTCCAGCAATACCCAATATGCCACAGGTTCAGAAGTACCCTGGCCCCGACGCACCTATTGTGCGAATGATTGTCTTGGAAACAGACACGCCGCATCCGGACACCCATGCAACCAAAGGCAGCTTCGGCGACATCTTGCATAGTCACTTCCAGAATGCCGGAGCCGACCACGACCCTCCACTCGGCGTTGACACCGATCAGAGATTCGTAGTGGAAGAAAAGGGGGGCAAAGTCCCTGCATTTGAGGAGTTTGAGGACTATCAGGGAGTCTTGATCACCGGAAGCATGTATGATGCACACGGAGATAACCCCTGGATTCTGAAGTTGCTTGACGTCCTGAAAGGTGTGTATCCCGCAAAGCCAGGAGTCTCAATGAGCAACCGCTGATTGTGACACGCAGAACTATGGCAACGAAGACCTGACCTGCATCTGAGCGGTGTCTGCTTTGGCCACCAGCTGCTCAATCGCATGCTTGGCGCTGAGGTCGCGCCAGCGCCGTCTCGCGACTGGGAGCTTGGCCACTCGAGGATCGACCTTTCACCTGTCGGAAAGCTCCTGTTCCGTACTGACGATGACAACGTGTACCTCCATCAAATGCACCAGGATCAAGTTGTAGCGCCGCCATCTCCAGAGTCTTCCAAAGGATTGCTGAAGCCCGGCACAAAGGTGGATATTTGGGGGCATAGCAGCCACACCAAGGTGCAAGGCATTTACATTCAAGGGCGGCTATTTACAACACAAGCACACTTGGCATTCGATGAAGACATGGTCAAGAGGCAGATCCAGATGAGAGTCGAGAGCGGCGGTATTCAGGACTTGGAGCATGCAGACCGAGCTGCGGAAACGGCTCATCTGGAACATGATGGAGATTTGGTTGCTGCTGCGATTTTGAGATTCTTCCATGGTGATGATGACAGCATTGAATAAATTTGAAATGATGACTATGGATATTGCTTAAAGTTTGTCAACCGCTATTTCCCACGAAACCGCTTGTTTTTCTGTGCTAGAGACACTGTGTTTTCTTTGGTAATAATCGTCGTCGTCGTCGTGTACGTATACTTCTGTGTTTAATAGGAGTAATTAACTAGATAAGGGATATAGCCGCATATACATCGAGAAAGTAGGCGGTCTTTTTCCTATGGGTTCATGTTGGTCATGAATGCCGTGCTATATAATAAAAGGGAACGAAGAGACGACGCACGCTCCAGTAAAAGCAGTCGTCTCGACGCCAACTAGTATGCGAATCCAGAACCCTCTGTCTACCAAGCGAATGCCAAGGTCCCACGTTTTGTGCCCCTGCACCTCAGTCTCTGTCAGGCGAAGCCTGAGTTCTCGACGACGATCCGTCATGTGAATGTATTTGTCCACGCAGTGTCTCTCAGGAGCCACTACGGTCCTCAGTGCGTTAGTGATGGCACCCGAGTCGTTTTGCAGCTCCGAAGGCTGCAGCCTGACCGCATCGAACTTAAGATCTCTCTCCTTGAAGACCCAGAATGTGACTAGGACGATGTCACCCTCAGATCTCCCTTTTAGTAACAACGTCCACCGCCGGTGTCTCTGCAGTTGAAGAAAGAGCGCCGAGTTGAGTGCCCGTCCCTCGCGGTACTCGTGTTGATAGCTATAACATCTCAACGGACCCCCCTCTTCCTCGGCCGTGAAGATGCCAGCAAGGTAGTATCCTATCGGAGTCGTGTTCCGTCGAGGGTTGAGACTTGTAGCACCAACATGCAGTGTTTCTATGTCGCTGAGCCCTGGAGGTCGAGCGCCCCATGGGTTGTCATAATATCCGATTCTTAGGTCTGATGATGTGCGGATACCGCAGATCGCCATGCGTCGGCCACCTGGGATCGTTATATCCGCAAGTTCTGATGGCCGTGCTCGGGCATATCTGTTGCCATCCTGGAGGTCCAAGTAGATTCCCACCACGCGTTGCGGGTCGCCGCCTACACTGCAGTTCAAAGGAAGAATTATTGACGACGCATTCGATCGGAAGAGCAATATGTCCAGAATGCTTCGCTGCCCAAGGGCTTTCGTCTTGGACGTGAAGTGAATTCCGCGTTTTGACACTCCCACCGGGCTTCGTGGCCAGATTTGGACAATGTTATCGTTGTGTGGATTGGGCCAGTCTCTGAAGTTGGAAAACTCATCCGGAGACTGCGCCAAGAGGCCACGAAGAGGTTCATCGGGCCCAGATGGTGACGTTGCGCGCCACGCAAATAGTGTGTGATCGTCAGACTGTTGCAAAATCTGCTCTTGCAACCGCGCGAATGAATCCGCTCCTTCTCCGTATAGCAAAGGCATATTCACGTCGAAAATACCCAGAAGCGAGTAGGCGATATCCTCAACTCGGGTTGTTTTCCTTCCTGCCGCCCAACTCATCCGTCGACCGAGGCTCGCTCTTTGGGGTGATCCCCCTCTAAGAACGAACTCATCAATGCCAGTGATTCTCTCTAGATCGCTGACTATGGAGCTCTTGTCGGCAAGCTTCTGCCACTTGGCGTTGTAAAACTCAACTTGTCTCGGCGCGATGAGCTCTTGCAGCGTCCATCCCCTGCTGAACCATCGGCTGCTTGCAAATGGACCCAAAGATACCCCTTTGCGACTTAGATTATCTTCATTGACATCCTCCAAGTGAGCATAACACACCGCAGAGTCTTGATACCACCGATACATAGAGTTGATAGCTTCGCCTAGTTCGGCGCTGCTGGTCTTGTCGATACAGCATGAATCCACCCACGCATATTGGAGACCGTCGCGATTGGCTTGGCGGCATGTAGCTTCAATTTTGTGGAAAGCCTGCTTTGACTGGAGTTCGACAAATCCAGATTGAAGATCCTGCAGGGTGATCTCGTTTGTGCCCCATGTGTGCGACAATATCGCGTAATTGGGAATGCGCCCGATGAACTCCTTGAGTTGCATCGTGGGCGTGTGAATGAGACGTATCATTTTGTGGCCCCGGTGCGCAGCGAGTCGCGTACTTGACTGCAGTAAAGAGTTTGGTTCAAGTTCATGGTGACTTCACCCATGGCAAAGACACTGGGCGTCCTGTAAGATGTCGTCAAAGAAGTTCTTGCGATTGTTGCTTTCGGTAACGGATGATCAGCTCGACAAGGGCTGGTCAGCTCATCATCAGAACAGGACTAGGGTCAAATAGGCCTATGCGAGCCAATCAAACAGCCCAATCGACGCCAAATCGCCAAATTGATTACTTCATCCTGGGTTGCAGCCTTTATGCTTGTGTTGGAAAAGAAAATGCTGCTTTCTTCCAATTGCCCGAGGCTTTTCAAGACCATCGGTGTACTTCAATCAGTGTCTCCAAGGTAAGTCTAGAGAAATGGATGTCTTCTGTTGTTTTAAAGGCGGCACCGAATTCCAAAAACTCCGGCCAGGGTCGTGGGACCCTGATACCCAGTGATAGCTGCCTAACATATGGTAACCAAGTTAGTGCGTGACAATGTTAGGCCGATATGACATGTTGTGCATCAAAAGTGGAGATCTTGGCCTCTCTCTGGGAGTCCTTGAGTCGTACTCAATTTTTCACCGTCTCAACCTCATGCCCCAGGGATTGCTATCAGCGTCCGCAATCCAAAACAACTTAAATTCGTAGCCAATGGCATAGCTCGTGTTGATCATGAGCCTCCCGATTTTGGAGCTCCCCACCGAGATCATTCAATTGATCTTGCGTCATGCCTGTCTCTCACGTGGTCTGCAGCGAGGGCTGCGCCTGAAGCTCGTATGCAGTACGTTACCTCTCACATATCGCCTTTAGTAAACACTGCAACACCGGTACTGTTGGCTTTCAACCCAGTTTTCTGACCAGTACCAGGGCTATTCAAGAATCTTATCGGCGCCTCCATCGTAGAGGGGCTTCTGTTGGCTCAAAAAGAGTATGGTTTCTTGTATTGGAGGCGGCTTCCTGAATCGCTAAAAGGTAGACCTCCCTTGCTATGCCATTGGCGGGTGCAGAAGAACTACGGGACAGAGAATCTATGGCACGCATATTGTGTCAAAAGAACCCGAGTTGAGACAAGCCCGTGGGACCCTTTTACGCGCTTGAGACAACTGGCGGAGGACTGGTGCAAAAAGACTGGAGCCGATATCGAGACTACTATCTCAGAACTTTGCTGGTTGACTTTATCCGAGTTCCATGGCGGGATCGCCTTCCCGTCAATGGGCACCAGAACTGAGGCCTCTCAAGGATTACTTGTTCTTGCAGTCCATTTCAACAACCAATCTCTTACAAGACCCTTTTACAAAACCACAAGTGGCCATTCAAGTATCCTTTTGGCAAGACTGATCTACTGCCTTCTCCATGGCAAGTTGCCGTTGAAGCTGGAAATCTTGAGGTCGTTAAGCTATTACTTGAAGCTATGACCGATGAAACAGTACTCCCTCCTCATATGTAAGTAGCGAAGACGCCTCTTCCACGGGGTCGGCTGCCAATAAATGGGGTTTACGTCTATTCCTCTCATTGCTAATCAAAAATACCTAATACCCAGACGAGATCGAGCCGAGTCACCTTTAACACGGGCATTTACAGAACGTTGTGCTGTTCATGCTGCAGCACATGGCGGAAACATCGACGTTGCCCAGGAGGTCTTGACCCAATTACGTGACTGCACCTTCATCGTCGCGCCAATGGAAACGTTGATTCCTGTGCGATACACCTCAGAAGATCACAAGTACAAATTTGCGACACTGAACTGGGAGGTCCACAAGTATGTGTGCGACTGGGTTGACGCCACAGTTTCCGACTATCGCTTTGTGGTTCTTCATTGCTGGCTGGGAAACGTGGAAATGGTGCGCAATCTTCTGGATGCAGGAGCCGACGTTGACGGGTCTGTCTGGGACAAGCAAGTTCCTCTAGCAGTGGCGGCCCGAGCTTGCCATGTAGAGGTGGTCGAACTTCTCCTTGAATGGGGCGCGAACCCCAGCAGCAGCGAGTACATGCTCGGCTACCCGCTGATGGCAGCTGCAGCTGGCGGGAGCTTGGCCATTGTGAGAATGCTGCTGGAACATGGGGCAATTGCCGACCTCAGGGAGTGTTCGACCTTGAAGTACGCTGTGATGAACGAACATACAGCCATGGTCAAGTTGTTGTTTGAGAGATTCGCTCCGGTGGAGCCTGAGACAATAAACATGGCTTTTCAATCTGCGAGAGAGAATGGTTTAGAGAGTATGATAGACCTTTTGAGGGATCTAGAACCGAGACTCGTTTGACAGCAAAGAGGTTCAATATCCATGTTATAATGGGTAGATGGTATCTCATCTTCGCAGGAAAGGAGACATCACATCATCTGCGGCGATATAGAGCTTTCGGGACTGATCCTTACAATATTGAACCCATTTTCAGAGCGTTGGCTACACTCAAGAACCCATCCGGGCTACACATGACAAGGACATCTCGGGATAGCCCCGCTTTGCACCAGCAGGCGAGCTTCTGATCATTGATATAGAGGGTACTAATTGTTGGTATCTCTTACCTTACAGGGCTTGCCAACCTGGTCGCACAAGAGGGTATGGAAGTCGGAATGTCATCAGATAACCCGGTAAAATGAAGGACAATCCGATGATACGCTGCTTTCTTCATGTCAACCGCTTGCAAAATTCTTCGGAACGCTCGAATTCCCAGCTCAATTACCCAAATGATGAAGTAGCCTGGCGGAATCCCCGTCCTTTGTCTAGGGCTTCTGACCTCAAGCCCTCTTCAGTGGCAGCGAAGCCTGCCGAAGCAGGGTTGCTCGGATATTATGTACTGTTATCATCAGATACGTCGTCGCCCCTTGAACCAACAGTCCTCGGTTGGGACTAGAGGACAAAATTAGGTGTGGTCATTGCCAATCATAAGACCCACCGAGATCGGTTAAGTTCCCTGGGAAAATTGCAACGGCGACATCTTGAACCAGGGCTCTCCGCCCTGTAGGATTCCGCGGACAAGTCTTTTAGATGGGGCTTCAATCAGGGATTCCAGTAGATATCCTGGCCCAAGCCCAAACACGAAATCCATCCGCTTTTCCGGCTCGAGTCCCCGGGAGACAACTTGGCAAAGGCATTGGGGAACTGGCCTCGCTTGTGTTTCTGGGCCTGACCCACGATGATTTCGGTCCACGCGATAATGAGACTCGACTCCGACTGTGCCACACTCGCGCAGCGATCGCTCCGGACGTTGTTGGCTGTGCCGTCTCTGCTAATAGTGCTAGATGCGAGTGGGCCAATGAGACGGCTAACCCGCCGGGATTCTTTTCCGGAAATGTCAAACGATGCAGTAATGCGAAGTGAAAGCTAGGATGTGCAGCAATTAGCCGGCATCGGATATGAATCAAGGAGACCGTGGCGCAACAAAAGCCGCAGAGAACATGGAGGAATGAGGCACGCGTACGGCATTGTCGCTTAAACAGCCGGGGTGTGGCTCATCCTTGACAAACCTTCCTCCCGTCCAAAATCAACCAAGAAATCATTATAGCTCCCAGTTTTGAGGGCTGACGTGTGAGAGAAATTTCATTGGGTTCGCGAGGAACTAGCTTCCGGGACCATCCTTCTGGTTTTGAGAATACATGATCGTCGTGACGGTTGTCTTCTTGATGCCCTGCCTCTCAGGACCGTCCCGCAGTCCAGTCTTATACAAGCTCTCGTCGCTGTCGTCCGCTCCACCCCCCGCCATAACGGTGGTCGATCCAACTGGCCGTGAGGCATATGTTCCCATCTCGTAGTCATCCCCTGTTCTATCCTTGCGTGGCCTCGGGGTCCTGTCTCCCTCGCCTGTTCCCACAGGCCATTGAGAATTTGAGAGTGTTTGCCAATTGCTGTTTCCACTCCGCAGCGTCCCTCGACCGTAGTAAGTGTTGCCTGTCGGTGCCTTGGACCCTTTTCCGTAGATGCTTCCCAAGAAATCTTTGAACAAAGGGCGGAGTGTGGGCAAGCTACCAGCGATGATTCCAACATTTGCTTCGATAACCGTCCACATCTGAATATTTCGTGAGTCCCATAGGGGATCGAATGTTTTCCCATACGCCGTCACCACATAGTAGACCTTTACACAGGCTGTTGCGCATGCAAACACTCCGAGGCCTAGGATAATCATGAGAGATATTCGGACACGGGTAGGGACATTGAGAGTCCATAGCATTGGGGCGGGGATCGCGATGCCGAATAGAAGATCGGTGAGAATATTGACGGAGGAGTTGGCATATGCAAGGCTTTTGATCGTTTCAATGTCCCAGCACGTCGAGTCCACGTTGAAGTCCCAAAAGATTCGGACATCGGTACATTGAAATACAATTGTCTGTATGTGAGGAAATTGTAAGTTAGTAGGATGATTCATGGTGATCGGGGATTTGGCTTCTAGATTAGGTCTCACAAAAATGCAGGCAATGGTGTATGCGGTCATGAAAACCATGATGCCAATGATCATACTCTTGTAGAGCTTCTTCGATGCAATGCGGAGCAAGGAAGATCCTACTGCGAGCTTTACAAGACACAGAGCTGATAGAAAGAGTGGCTGCGAGACGAAAGACATCTTCATCGCGATGGGGTAGTCAACCGCAAGGTCAACATCTCCGGTATGACGACCAACTCCATGCCGAACCTGGGTGATGAGAACGCCTTCGCCAGCGATGGCAATAGCCATCGCAAGTGTCATTAACCCGTCCTGGATTTGGGTACAATGTCAGTGATACCGAGTTGGTAAGATGCAGGAAGAGGCGCAAACAGACATCAAGACCAAAGCTGTGAATCATACCAAGACGCACGTACAAGCGTGCCCCCACCGTAAGAAGAGCCACACATGTTACCGTCAGCGTCGCTGCTAGGACCGTAGGGCCCTCATTGTCAGCAGGACTGGAAACAAATTCCATCTTGCACAGTTTGTCGAAGAAATCCTCACATGAGAGCAAGAGAGATGTTGTCGTCGCAGAAGTCTAAAGAGTCGACGAAAGGTGACAACACTGCATAGTCTTTCAACCAATCCCCCGATTTCGCCACCACAATTAGCCTGCAACGAGCCACATAGAGACGCCGTTGCTCACTCCTGGATCAAGAGTCAATTGGCCAGCATCACATGGAAAGTGCTTCATCCTTATGAAACTTGTTATCAGGCCATTACGTACAGCAACGTCCAAAGCCTTGACCACCTGTTTCTAGGCGATAACCCTCTCGTTGACGAACCGAGAAGATGAAGCGCCCTGACTGGACTGGATGCACCGTACCTGCCATGTCTACCGATGCCACCATCGCAAGCCAGTTGGTGGCATTTCTCTTGGCAAAATGTGTCAAAATTTGCGATACCGGGAGTATCAAGACGCAGGGGCTCTGCAGGTTCCATGATGGCATGATATTCTCTTGGTTTCTGGTTGGTCGTTGAATCAAGGTATGACTAGATCCTGGGGTTCTCTTATGCTTCGTGTCCCGCGTTAAACATAGCCGAGCATCGGGCACACCTCCCCAATGGGCAAGAGGTCATGACAAGGGAATCTATTTACCGGGTCGCCAAAGGACCCGGACCGTGTCCCGGTCGAGTAATCCCGGCATAGGTCTGCATGACGAATTGACTACGCCGCCGCTCCTTCCGCAGCCCTGGTCTCGGAGGAGAAAGCCAAGCATCGCCAACGGTTCCCGCCTTCAACTTCCCCTGCACTGGTGGGTACCTTTCCTGCGTTTTTAGTGCTGACTTGTTGACAAGATTGGCTGTGGGATGGATCTTTCGTAAAAGCCCTGCAGATATGGAGTTCTCGTTGTTGGTTGGTGGCAATGCTCAAGACTCGTCTTTTACCCGACATGGTCCACCGAAATTTCGCAAGGATCTCCAACGCAATGTGAAAGTGTCCGGCATGATTGATACGCCCGGGTACAGCATTCGATAAGTACGTTGGTGATGAACCGATGTAGAATTTTCCCCGAAATAATGGAGATGACAGTCTATGGGAAGTCCATATATCTGGCACCAAGCTAGTCATCCCTTCTGCAGAGAGCTTTCTCCTGCACTCAGCCAAGTTCTCTCCATCTGGGTCGTCCCGATTTCTCATTGGCTCAGGCTTCCAGTTACTTCGTAAACATGCACGTCCTATCCCTCGGCATCTTTGCCTTGCAGACGGCTTCTGTCGTTCTGGCCAACCCGTTGCCTCAGACGGACGCAGGAGCCATTGCCGCTGCTGAAGGCATCGAGGAACTGGCCGCTCTCGCTCAGTCTGCCTATGCGAAGTCTGAGGAGCTTCTCAACAGCGGAGAGCTGCAGAAGCGAGGGAGCACTTGCACGCCAAGCAACATCAAGATCCGCAAGGAGTGGTATGCATCCACGCCATATTCGTCGTTCGAGCTGAGCTAATATGTTCATAGGGGCTCCCTGAGCAAGCAAGAACGACTTGATTACCTGAAGGCTGTCAAGTGTTTCACATCCAAGCCTGCAAGAACTCCTTCTGAGATCGTCCCTGGGGCCAAGACGCGATTTGATGACTTTGTCGCCACGCACATCAATCAGACGTTCTCAATCCATTTGACTGGAACCTTCCTATCGTGGCACAGGCAGTTTACTTGGCTGTATGAGGAGGCTTTGAGAGAGGAGTGCGGCTACACTGGCACTCAACCGGTAAGAGGCATGCCGAATTCAGAAGACGCATATTGACATTGATGAAAGTACTGGGACTGGACCAAGTCTGCAATTACGGGCCTCAACGCTTCTCCAGTCTTCGACGGAAGTGATACGTCAATCTCTGGCGATGGAGAGTTCGTCGAAGGTAAGGGTGATCTGATCCTTACCGATGGAGATGGCAATGAGGTTGTTCGCCTCCCTTCCGGAACAGGTGGTGGTTGCGTAAAGTCCGGACCGTTCAAGGACTTATCGGTCAACCTCGGCCCCGTCGCCCTGGCGCTTCCAGGCGGAGGCAGCGAGTCGAACCCAGATGGATTTTTTGCCTACAACCCAAGGTGTCTCAAGCGCGACCTTACCACTGAGATCAACCGTCGCTTCTGCAATGCGTCGGCTGTGATCCACAATATCGTCGTCCCCAAAGACATCTCGACCTTCCAGTATGAGATGCAGGGCTTCACTGAGACATCCGTCACCATGTTGGGTATTCATGGAGGCGGGCATTACAGTTTTGGGGGTACGTAATTTGTACACTTCAATTTTCGTTGTTCCCACCTAATCGATGCTCAGGCGATCCGGCTCGAGACTTCTTCACCAGTCCGGGAGACCCAGTCTTCTACCTTCACCATGCCATGATTGACCGTGTTTGGTGGATGTGGCAGATGCTCTCCCCACACGACCGCCAATTTACCGAGAACGCGATTTCCGGCACCAACACGTTCTTGAACACGCCTCCCAGCGCCAACACAACTTTTGAGGACATTCTGGACTATGGCTACGCATCCGACTCTCGCATCACTGTTGGAGACGCGCTTAGCACACTCTCTGGACCTTACTGTTATATCTACCTGTGAAGAGTCTGTATGAGTTGGAACTGAACGAAGGCCAGTTGAAAAATATAGAATCGCTAGCTAATACCATTTAAGTTTGAATCACTTATTTACGAGTCGTGACGGTGAGAGGAGGCGGTCGGACAGGGCTGCCCCGGCCCCACCCGGAGCCGTTAATCATCAATGCCGATGATCAAGGGGCTTCCATGCCGGCGGTAGTAGGAGCACAGCAAGGCGTGATCGGCCTGGTTTACATGGAAGATGCAGCTTCACATACTCAGAAGGCTACAATGAAATATGTTGAGCCTAAGGTAGCGACAGGGAATGCATTCATGCGGCAGTTGTCGTGGCTGTGCCACATATTGTCTACGACAGTGGCTGACTCACTGTGAATGGTCGCTGTGGATGAAAAGTATGGATCCTTGGTTAACGAGATCAGCGCAGATTTGCGGTCTCACGCGAGGTGCCATCTTCACGTCACTCTCCACATGCACCGCAGAAGCTATTGTCCGCAGCCATGGACCCAGCATCGGCATTTGGTCTTGCTACGAGTATCGTCCAGACGATCACATTCACCAGCGATCTCATTTCCAAGAGTCGACAACTTCACCACTCAGCCCAGCGTGGCCTTGTCGAGAATGAGGAGCTGGCGTCCATCGCCAGAACTCTTCAGTCCCACAGTCGCCGCATTACCATTCAGCTGGTCGGCGCACCCATGGGAAAAACTGATGTCGGAAACGATCTATCTACTCTCTGCAACGGAATACGCGATCTTTGCAAGAATCTGCTTGATACTCTTGAAGCACTTCAGAAACCTGACTCGGCCACGCGATGGGACAGCTTCAGGCAAGCTCTGCGAAGCGTATGGAAGGAGCAAGACATCGCCGACTTAGCACAGAGATTGGAGAGATATCGTCGCCAGATTGATTCGATCTTGCTTGCGAGCCTAAAAGAGCAGCTCGAAACTCTGACAAAAGACACTCGCGACCGCAATCAACAGATTGAGCAGAATCTCAACAAGATCCTAGCAATCGTGGAGCCGAAGAGCAGGTGGCAGGCCGAGCTAGTCCAGACGGCCCGAGGGAGCTTGGACTCAAGACCATCGGAAGGTCTTGCCTATCTTGATCTTGTCTCAGCCTCCCTCTCCGCTGGCGCCAGGGAAGAGCGAGACAAGCTCATGCAACATCGTACGCTTGTGTCTCTCAAATTCGCGGATATCCGAGACCGTTATGAGCGCATCCCTGTCGCCCATCGAAAGACCTTCGAGTGGATATTTAGCGAGCCATCGACATCGCCAACAGAGGGAAGAAATCCTCCGTGGGACAATTTTCATGGCTGGCTGACATCGTATGAGGTCTTATACTGGGTGACTGGCAAGCCAGGCTCGGGCAAATCGACGTTGATGAAGTTTCTGTCGGATGACACCCGCCTCCGACCCCGGCTTAAAATTTGGCAGAAGGACGTACCCATTCACACTGCAAGTTTCTTCTTTTGGAACTCGGGAACAATGATGCAGATGTCCCGAGAAGGACTCTTACAGTCTCTCCTTCATCAAACTATTCGACACTTTCCTCAAGACATCCCCAAGCTCTTCCCAGAGAGATGGGAATACCAGGAGCTGTTCGGTTACGACTCCCGCCCTTGGTCGTGGTGCGAGCTCTCTGAAGCATTCACTAAGATGCTGTCTGACAAGACCAAGGCATTCTTCTTCATTATAGACGGACTCGATGAGCTAGATGGCGACTGTGGCGAGATGACAAGCTACTTGTTGCGCGCGTTCTCCCAGGGACCGCACATCAAAGCGTGTGTGTCCAGCCGGCCGTGGCTGGTTTTTGAGGATAGCTTCCGGCGCAAGCCATCCCTTAAAATGGAAGATTTCACAAAAAGGGACATCACATTGTTCGCAACAGAGAAGCTTACTGAGAATGTCATGTTTGCTCAACTTCAAAGATTGGACAACAAGAGCGCTCGGGCTTTGATTGACGAAGTCTCGGGGAAAGCCTCTGGTGTCTTCTTGTGGGTTACTTTGGTGGTAAAGTCTCTTTTGGAAGGATTGCGGGATGGCGATAAAATCCAGGACCTGCGATCACGACTAGACGACCTTCCACCCGATCTACAGTCGCTTTTCAGAAAACTCTTAGAGGACCTGGAGCCTTCATATTTTCAGCAGTCATCAAGAATCTTCCAAGCAGTTGGGACATCCCATCTGCCAAGGGCATCGATAGCTGTGGGAGAGCACAAGTCAATTGAGGTCAAAGGGGACAGTCGTGAGGCGTGGTCGCCTTTGAGACTGCTCTCCCTTTCTTTTATCGACGAAGACCCCGAGGAGGCGCTGCTGAATGACAGTCAGGGAACAATGGGCCCCGATGAGCAGGTATATCGGGCCGAAGGAATGCGGCGACAGCTACAAAGCCGCTGCAAGGGGCTTCTCGAGGTACCGACGTTCAGCACCACAGGGCCCGAATCAAAGGTTGAGTATTTGCACCGCACAGTCAAAGACTTCCTTGAAGAGGGAGGCGGGGGTGACCTCCTGACAACAGAGGATTCCTTTGACCCACACGTGGCTCTCTGCGCAGCTCTCATCCGGCACGCCAAGGCTATCCGCCCGACTGAAGACGACATGACAGGGATGGAATCTCTCGCAGACATTTTACGCGAGTTCACCATCCAATGTCATTGGCTAGAAAGACAGAACCGAGACGATTACGTTCCGTATCTGGAAGAAATGAACAAGATGGCCGAGGCCATCTTAGGCGGCCCTGGCGGTGATAAACCTCCGCCGGATTTTTCGCAGACAGATTGGGTTTTCTCTTTTCCTCATTGGACCAGACGGGTAGATCCATATGTTGGGCGTAAAGCCGCGCGCGTCTGGTGTCTCTTTGACTACGCTGTGGTTCGATCTCTCATCCAGTATGTCAGGCTACAGCTGGCTACAGGTTACAGTTTCAAGGACAATCCGAATCACAAATTCTTGACGGAGTATGTGTCGGAACACGGAACTCAGGCTATGGCAGAGCTGCTGGACTTGGGCTTCGTCAGAACCAAGGAGATCAGGAGCGAATCGAGTGACATGGAAAATGACATAGAGAAACCCAAAGACCTAGAGCGCGAAATGGGAACGGAGAAGATGGAGGGTCGTAATCCTACGACAAAAGGGGGAAACGATGGGCCCACGTCTCGGCTCAGCTTTCACCAAATTGCTCAGAGATTCAGCCTCCGGAAGAAGAAATAAGGCTTTGTATTTAGGGACGATACCAGATCAGGCGATGCTGTGGAAGTGGAATCCAACCCACATTGCAACGTCCTCGGCTGAAACCCGCCTCTGGGGCCCTAGTAGTCCGGGTCTTTCTCAATACCTTCTTGTCTGTTCTTGGCAGACGATATCGTTGCTCATATTCGTGTCTTGAGGAATTTATGACAGTTACATCAAAGTCTGAGCATGCATTGTGACTCAATAGAAAGCAAGGGAAGCGATCAATCTGTCTACTCTAATTATGGGCCCGTCCGTACTTTATTCCGCAAGAAATGGGTCCTCGCCCGGGACTCGGTCGAGTCCGGGCCTTCGATTAAGTTTAGATGGGTGTTCTTTGTGACAACTGATACGTGCGGGGAGCCATGTGTTTCAAGGCCAAGATAGTCTATGAAAGGCTTCTCTGCTTCTATGGATCTATCTCAGGTGTGCCGAACACAACCTGAATTCAAAGAGGGTCGTTTCCCCACTAGCTACCGTCAAACCCCTCCGAGGTAACTTGCTGAGGTGCTGATCTACCCATCCCACGCGCCATATGCTGCTCTCCCACGACTCCTGTTTCGATGGAATTTTCTCAACGAGGGTGCAGACATGAACAGCAGTCCATCCCTTCCCACCCATGCCAATGCATTTCGCCGGAGTAGAGAGAGAGAGAGAGAGAGAGCGGCAAGGGCCATCTCGGAGTGAATGATCCCTCGAGATGGCATCACCCTGACATGATTGGCTGGGTAAATAAGGGAGTGACAAGATCCCTTCGAAACCTCTGCTCAGACACCTGATAAGAGGACTGTCGCAAAAGCACAGGCTGAGGCGGAATCCCGTCACGAATGCCCAGAGATCGCGAGCCTGCCATCGCATTTTTTAAATACCATTGTCTCCCTCCTGTAGTCCTATTGCAGTAAAGTGAGTTTCCTTTGTCTGTCCCAGACATAAAACGGCGTCTACTGGTTCGCGGGCATGGCCGACTTTGACTCAGATCATGCGTATCATTGACCCGCAAGGTCTCATTCCTTTGGGAATTCAGCTATCCCTAGTCAGCTATCCCTAGTCCATCTCAGGATCTAGGCGTCGCGACGTGGCTTCCCCATTTGTGGCATTTTCAGCCCTGCTTGGCTACTTGGCTCGGGCCGAGGGCTGTATTCGACATTATTCGGATGATGGCTTCACTTGCTTGACCTTTAAGTACTGATCTGTATTAATGGTGGATACTCCTGAGAATCAGGATGCTGTCCAGCTACTCGTCACTCGCTTTTCTGTCAATATTTGTTATTTCCTTCCATCATCGCGATGATGTCTAGCTCCGGTCTTCATTTCCCGAGACCACTGCTCCGGGCGCAGCTTCTCCTACCGCTTCTCCTCGGCTCGAGGTTGGCACAGGCGCAAACCAACAGTCAGCAGGCTTATGCCCTACCAGGAGCCATTTCAATAGGTTGTGCAAACGTGTACATGTCCAGCGAAACGACA
Organism: Colletotrichum tropicale; assembly: GCA_027406125.1. Classification (NCBI taxonomy): domain Eukaryota; kingdom Fungi; phylum Ascomycota; class Sordariomycetes; order Glomerellales; family Glomerellaceae; genus Colletotrichum; species Colletotrichum tropicale. The sequence continues at coordinate 418,937 of JANVYH010000004.1, forward strand.
GAGTTTGCCCTGAACACCGAGGCTATGACGCCGGCTCTCTGCCAGGAGGCGTGTTTCGTAGACAAGACCCCGAGACGCGTGTACGCTCTTCTGGTCGGCGACGATTGCTTCTGCGATAACGGAAATCCTCTGTATGCCTTCCCGACAGGTGATGAATCAGCCTGTTATCTGGCTTGTTCCGGAGGTCCAGTTGGAGCGTTCTGCGGTGCATGGGCAGAAGACCCAACAGTTGTCGTAGCCAACGTGTACAACTACCCTCTTCCTGAAACGACTTCTACTACAGCCACAGCTTCTTCTACATCCCTATCAACTCTTGAGATCAGCTCAGAAGAAGCATCTACTGCCACGGTATCAAGTTCAGTCGATGAGTCGAGTTCAACCACGGAGACGGCATCAAGTACGGCATTCAACTCCGACACAACATCTGGTTTTAGCACAACGTCAAGCCCCAGTCCACCGTCTAGCTCAACAGATGAGTTCTCTAGCTCTCAGGAGGCCAGCTCTAGCTCGAGTATCGACCCAACCGAAGGTTCGAGTGTTGCTCCAAGCCCTGACACCTCAAGCTCCGACCTCATATCCAGCACATCTGTCACTCCTAGCAGCAGCAACACAGCCGATGAACTCTCATCCACATCAAGCCCTGTAGAGACTGGTGCGTCCAGTACAAGCACCACTGTATCGTCAACAGACGATGTCATCAGTTCCAGCAGCACTGCAACTGAGAGTGCCACAAGCTCTTTCGATAGCGATATCGGGAGCAGCAGCGATATCATTTCAACGTCGCCAACCAGCGCGTCGTCGACTGATACATCCACAACGCCTGTCCCGGAGTCAGAGACAACAAGCAGCCCCACTACCAACAGTGAAGCTAGCAGTACACAGTCTAGCAACGATGATATCTTATCATCGTCCTCGGATCCTCTCTTTTCGACCTCCACTGCAATTGCTGGCAGCTCCACTGAGCCTTTGATTTCAACAACACAGTCTGATGACACCGATACCGCAACAACCACGACATCCGCTGGGGCTGTAACAACTTTAAGCCCTTCCTCCAGTACGACGCCAGGATCATCATCAGATGCAGATTCTTCTAGCACTAGTAGTGGTGACCCAGATTTTACACCTGGTCCCGGGCCCTCAACCACGGCTAGCACTCAGGGTCCGGGCCCGTCTCTCTCTGAACAATTCCCAACACTCGCCCCAAGCAGCAGCCGGAGTACATTTTCTCCGCCATTCCCCTTGACAAACTCGTCAATCAGATTATCTTCAACCACACAAGAGGAACCAAGTCAAACACCAGAAACGTTGGATTTGGACATCGAGGTCACATCAACCCCAGAAAGCTCGCAAACTGACGCAGGCTCGGCCACCATCCAAACTCCGCCAGCCGTTTCTAACAGTCAAATTACACCAGTGGTTTCAAACACCCAAGGCACATCCATTGCGTCAAACAGCCAATCCACTTCAGTCGTGCCAGATAGCCAAATCGCACCAGTCGTGTCGAGTACCCAAACTACAGCAGGTGTCCCAGGCATTCAGAGCACGCCTGGCTCGTCGAGCATTAGTAGTATCTCAGGAAGCGCAGACACCGCATCTGCTCCAAGTTTACCGAACAGCGATGCCCTCGGGGCGTCTTTCATTAGTCTTACAACCCCGAGCTCAATTACAACCATCTCTGCAGACGCATCACCACCCTTAGCTCCAGACAGCGGCCCGGCAACTACTTCGTCCACATCGTCAGAGCCTGCCTCAAGCTTGCTGAACACTGATGCACTTGGAGCGTCATTCATCAGTCCGACAGGCCCCGACCAAACCCTTTCGATCCCTGCAGGGGCATCATCTGTTCAAGACGGTGGTCCTGCAGAAAGTTCGTCGACATCGTCGGGGCCTGCCTCAAGTTTACTAAATAGCGATGCTCTCGAGGCGTCTTTCATCAGCCCGGCAGCCCCGAGCCCGACTCCTTCCATATCTGCAGGCGCGCCATCGCCAACTGCCCAAAGCAGCGGCTCGGCAACAAGTTCGTTGATATCGTTGGCGCCTACCTCAGTCCCTTCAACCTTGAGTACAGTGGCAATCCTGCCCTCAACATCTGACGTTAAGTCTGCATCTTTGGATGACAACTTGGCAACGGCAACATCAACCACATCATCGGCTGCGAACACGACACTTCCTACAGCGGCCAGCGGCGACGGCATCGGTGATGATGTCCAAGACCCAGAGCTTGACATCTACTTCAATTATCCGTTCTATTTCACAATTCTCCCCTTAGAACCGCCTGCTACAACTGAGTTGCCTTGAAAAGGCTAGTTGAAGGGCAAAGTGTATTCTTAGTGTGACTATGTAATTACGAATCGAAGAAAACAACCCGTTCTTCAAATGTCCCTTTCTATCCGCCATGATGACCAGTACCCATTGAACGCCTGAAAACACCTATTGTCATCTCTTTGTCTAAAGTAACCATGAATAACGTGCCTGGCAATCACTGAGGATGCTTTGTTGTGAACTCAGCAAACTTGTCGCGCAGGTTCTGGTTCTCCACCTGCAACTCGTTGATGGTCTCCATGAAAGCAGCGCACTGCAACTTCATTTTGTCCAGTTCATTGCGCAGAACATCCTGCTGCTCCTCCGATGCAGCCAGCTGCGCATGGTGCATCTCTTGCAGTTCTTTGGTTGCCTTTCGCAGGGAGGCGTCTGCGACCGTTGCGGTCTCCACATCATTGATAGCATCCTCACCCTGCTTTATGTTAGAGACTGCAACATAAAAAGTGCCAGAAGACTCACCTGATGGAGGAAGGCAACGACCATAGGATCAGGAACATCATTCCAAGATTTGGAGCCTACGTAATAGGCATCTCGGTCCTCCTTCTCCTTTTGCGCCTTTGCGGCCTTGAGGTCCACAGTCGGCACGGCAAACTCGAGGCCAGGGAAGACGTATGGCGCATCTCCCTTCACGATGGTGTAGATCTGTCAGGCATGATGTCAGCTCAAATGGAACAAAAGACCAAGCTCATACTCACATTAGCAATCACAACTCCAGGCTCCTTGATGTCGGCCATGTTGGAGGTGCTAGTGTGCATGAGAAAGCAAGATGAAGGTTGGTTTGATAGTTGTTGTGAATCTGGGTTTGTTGACGTTGTCGGTTTGAGGAAGGTTTACTGATTAGCTTAGTTTGGAAGAAACCTGCAGGTGAGAGGACGAAAAGTGTGCCTTTTAAGCTGCCTTAGAAGAAAAGTGAGAACTTGGTTGGAGCTGTGCAGCATGTGGCTTTCAAGGTTGCTTTTCGGCAGGTCCAGGTGAGGAAGGACCTGTTCAACAAAGATTGGGGTCCTTTCTTTCCTGTTGTTAGTCATTTGTTTTCAACACATACAATTGCTTTGTTTTGACCTCGGGCTCTCTGTGTGTTGATTTGTTTGGAATAATCCTGGAAGGAACAATCAACTTGAGTGTCTGTTAGTGCCTTCCTTGTTGTGAGGTTTACACAATTGCGATCTGGCTGGGTTGGATACCTTATGTTGGTTTATTCGAAAGATGGCCCTTCATGGCCATCTCGCTAGCTGCTCCTGCCCTCTTAGGAGTTCCGTTCCTTCCTCTGCCTACTTATTCAGGAAATCCTGATCTCTTACCGAACAGTAGATTACGTCATAGACACCTCGGCTCAAGCGTATTTCACTTGTCTCCTCAGATTTATTTCTAGCATGTACATCCGATGTCCTTGGCTAGGCTCCTGCGTCACTCACCACCACCAGTCGACGCATCGCCGCGTCGCCCGATTCTTTACTTCTCATCTTTTTTCTTCATTAAAGGCTTCTTCCTACCTTTGAACGCTCGATAATCTCATTTATTTCACATTTCAGCGTTCCAGTGTCGAAGTTTGTAAGAATTGCTCCTTCTAATTCCCGTTGTTTCCTTTTTCCCAAACCCCGTCTCCATCAACTCCTGTGGTTCGCCTGCCACACCAATCCAGGGGTGGGCGCTTCTTATTTCTGGACAGTCACTTCATTTCGTTTTCCCCTGGTCTTGTGGGTTGTGCGTCTCTTGGTCGCTACTCAGGATCTTGCCCTGGCCTACAAGTAGCCTCCCTCTCACTCTCGACAACCCCTTCCCCTCCCACCGACCTACCCAAACACCATTCCCACAACTCCTTGCCAATATCCTCTCTTCGCCCTTTCTATTGCTCTCACCTGTTTTACATCTTCTTCAACTGCCATCTTCTTCCTGGAGCCTTTCAATTTTCACACCTACCATCCGCCCCCTCAGCCAGTTTCCATCTTATCGCCGCCATCGCCTAAGCTTGTCCGACGTCCTTCATCTTTTCGCCGCTCACGAACTTTTAGTCGCGGGTTTTATTTTGATGTCGACTTTTCTGGATTGCCTTGGTAAGTCCCAGTTCAACCGCACTCTCACGATTTATCATTGACACAAGTTCCTTCAGGTCCCTCCTTCGTCCCCAGTCCGACGCGACTGTCGCTGCTGACATCGCTTTTTCACGCGAACCTATCTGCCGTGATGGCTTCAAAAGCTCGGATTCTCGAATTCTGGCGGTAAGCACCACAATCATTCCATTGTGTCCCAGCACTTGTCCTTCCGTGTTTCCCCACCTGCCCATCTTGCCCGCTGGACCCTAAGGACCTTGAGATTGTCGAGAGCTCGGATATGGAAGTGCAGACTGATGCGAGCCGATTGCCATGGCAGACCGCCACCCGTTTCGGGAGGGGCAGTTACTCTCTCGCTGCAGCCGAGGACTGCTTTTGGACATGAGCGGCATTTTGGTCTCAAACTCCTCTGGACGTCTTTCCCTCTCACTGTCGGCGCGAAGCGATCAAATCGCATAAAACAGTCAGCCACATACGAAGACGTTCAGGGGCGGTCCAGTGGGTTCATGCAATGACGTCGAGCCCTGCGAAGGCCGCGGGGGGAATCGGGCTCGCCGGGCATCCTTCACTCTCGTTTCCGGCTCTGCTCGTGTCCGATGCGTCGCGTGCGGGTAACCGATAACACTCGCGGCGTCATCAGCAGCCTGCAGTCTAAAGCCAATTCTGCCGTGAGGCAGCCGCCCGGAGAAAGACTCGGCATTCTTCCTAGCAAGTTGGGTGTCGGGCAGTCCTACCTCGCCAGTAGGATGTTCCTGCGGTGCGCGACGGTCTGCAGCCTCTTTGTTGAGCCGCATAGCGAAGATGCATGCTCCGAAATGGGGAACACAACAGGGGGTGACGAGTGGGGCTTACCAGTAGGGTCTTGACTCCTTTGCTGACTGGGTGAAGAAACAGGACCATTTCTCGCGATGAGGGCCGCTCTTGACATGGCTGGCCCTCGACTGCTGTTCAAAGTATCGAGGCGCAGAATAAGAGACGCAAGAAGGGCTCATTGGTACACTACGAAAGGGGGCATGGAAAGTTTGCTGTGGGTGGATGGTTTGGGGAAGGCTTTGCAACATGAAATATCTACTGATTGCGGTATCATGGGTTACCATTCGGAATGTTGAAGACATCTTCCCTTCGTCGAGATGGCCACAAAGCCATACTGAAAGTGTGATTTCGTGGAGTATTATGTTTGATTACGACTCCTTGATTGAGGAAATTGACCCCTTCCATCGTCGCCCTCCACTAAACATGTGCTCTGCCATTCCCAAGCTGATGCCATCCCCGTGAAATTTGCGTCGCTTCATGCGCTACAATTAATGCGAATTCCCTCCGCAGACTGCCCCTTCATCAATCAGCACGTCCTAGGTGTAGGCTCAGAGCGAGATCTCTGGTTCGGTGCTGAGTTTGCAAGTGTGTCGGGTGAAATACTGCATCGTTGTCGCGACTCGATGTACAAAGAGGTTGTCGCGTCTTGAGTGTCTGGCTGCTGGATTGTGGCAGCTTTGGCTGTTTGTGCCCGACTGCCTCGCCAGGAATTCGATAAGGCTTTGCTCAGATGTGTGGATATCGTGTGTGTTGGTGTCATTGCTCTTCTGCTGATGGGTTTGTGAGTGGTGTGGGGACGCATGTGAGGTCGCAGTCGAAGGCTCAAACCTTGCCGATATATGGTACGTGGGCATGGTCGAGGAAAGTTTCATTGCAGGGAGCTACTCCCAAATCCTGAGAGAATATACATGCCATGGGTGTTCGTAGCCTGAGCATAGTCTGGGAGCAAATCCATCAATGCCCCGGAACTCGCCATAAACGGCTAAGTTACCCGCGGGTATCGCGTAGCAGGTTTGCCCAACATGGACAGTGACAGCGAGGAATGCTGCGCGTCCATGTGCACTCAGCATGGACTGCAGTTGTACTGAGCATCGGCTTTGGATTTTGTGCATAGCGAGCTGTAGCTGATTCGGATTTGGCGAATCTCTGCGCTGGCCTCGCCATAGGTACTCACATAGCGGCTCGTAGCAGTTGATCTCCACCCCCTGGAAGCCATGGGATGCTCAGTCGCAGCATGAAAATCTTCTGAGCACCTTCAAGATGTTGCAAGATTTAATAGATAGTATACGCCAAGCGGTCATGGTCATATCAACAGACATAGTTTCAACTAGCTTATTATGTAGTTCACGCACGCTGTCTCTTCACCCCGAATCCACTTGCAGAGCCGATAGAAACGCTGGATCTTATGGGCCGTTTCTCTATCATGATGACATTTCTGGGGTAGATTGTGAGGCCTTGGACATGACGTTGGGAGTTGAATCCTCAATATCATCTCACGTCATTGCCTCGCTGACAAACTGCTGTCCATTCCCGACCTTTACTTGCCCTCCACGTTTTTCTCCAGTTTCCTCGTCCTGTCCCTCGCTGAACGATAAGCCGTCCATCACAGTCAGCCCAATCTCGTGGTACGTTGGCGGCGAGAAAAGCCTTCGGCCCTCGGAGAACCATGCCACTGTCATGGCAATACCAAAGACTCCCATTATCAAGCTCGTGTAATTCATGGTCAATGTCGTAACCGGTTGGACCTGGGGGATCTGCAGAAACTTCCGTTAGTCGAACCGCTTCAAATGATCGCGAAGACCTGCCAGGCTTACCAGAGCAACTATGACAACCAGAAGAGAGTACAAGGAGGAAATGACGTAGATAGGTGTTGTAAGTCGGCCAAAGTTCCAGCTCTTGCTTTCTGGCAGGGTCGAGTTCTTCGTCAGCAGCATGATGAGCGCTGGGCATCCTGTTTCTCGTAAGCGTTGATATCCACACGGTTGGTGGTCACTCATACCAAAACTGATGATCATGCACACCGCTTGCGAACCAATAATTGCGTTGAAGGCGGCATTCGAGAATAAGTAACTATGCCATAGCATTAGAAATTGACTTTTATAAAAGCTCACGACTTACATCAAACCAATCAGAGCGACCAGGACTGAGGGCACGTTGATGGACCAAACCGGAAGTTGGGTTCGTGGCGACAATTCAGTAAGCCTGTCAATCAGGTGTTATTATGTATTTCGATTTTTTGTATCGTCTAACTGGCAAAATAACTTACTTGTGGTTCCAAAACAATCCTCCATCTCTGGCAAAAGCGTATCCCTGCCGGCTCATGGTCACGGCGCTTCCCAGGGCAGAAGCGCCCTGGTTGATGATGAGGATGATGCAAAACACAATCGCTGCAGCATCGCTTCCGGTACCAAGTCTGATAAGCTCGAGGATCGGAACACTGAGTCGCATGTAAGTCGGAGAAGCTGTTCTGACCGCATTGTAGGCTTACCCAGTGGGGCTTGCTATGATGGTGGGCAGGTCGCTAATGGAGAAGCCCAGGACAACAATCCAAATAACTCCAACGAAGAATTGTGAGATGATGACAATCAGAAGAATCCTAGGGATGACCTTTTTGGGATTCTTGACTTCTTCGGCCAAGTGCGTGGGGCAGTCGAGACCCATCAGCGTAGAGAAACTGTTGAACAATCCCAGCAGGATAGCAAAGCCCGTGGAGGAATACCTGTTCATCGTCAATCTCTAGAGCTTCTCAATAGCATGTGTCACTCTCTTGTGCCGTTGAGACTCACCCTGTGTCATTATTCGTCTGAACGAACACAGAATGCGGTGTGGCTTTGGGTGCTTTGACGAGGAGGGCGATTGTATATGCCACAAAAACGAACACTGTAGCCCAGCCTTTGTCTTTTGTCAGCACACTTGAGTTTCTTCCAATTCATAATTGCGACCTTGTCAGAGCAACATACATCCTACCAGCTCGAGTGTGGGAATTCCCCTCAGCCCGAATAGGTTGATCAACCAACATCCGAACACCATTGCGAGATATACCAAGAATAGCTGCCATCGGGTAGTCACGTCGAACTCGGGCTGACATAGGTTGACCAGTGCTAGAGTCAATGTTGCGACTATGGCGCAGCAAGCAGCATGCGTCAAAACCCAGCCACAGTAGTTAAGCCATCCGAGAGGATAGGCACATTGACGGCGGTATTTTTCGGGGATCAAGAAGGTTGCGTAGTGGTAGGCGCCCCCTTTGATGATGTTAGTGTCGTTTTCTTGTCGGCCAGAAGTGAGAAGTAGAGTTTTACCAGCGGTAGAGTACCGAGCAGCGCACTGCGCGAAGGTAAGGATGATACATAGTACGCAGACACTGGAACCGATACTGGTTTCCGATTAGTCCTATTGTTCTTGCAAAAAGAAAACCTCTTAATGAACTTACAAGCCGTAAAGAATGGCTGGAATACCTCCCGCTGAAAGCCCAACGAAGAGTATGAAGGACATGCCTCCGAAGACGTTCAGAGTCAGCCATCCTATGCTGATTCCACTCCATAACCCAAAGGTATGAGGAAGATGGTCGCTGGGGGTTTCAACTTGCGACATTTTGGCTGTTTAGAGTTGCTGCAAAGAGGTTTAACGGCTGCTTGTAATACTTCCTTTACAGGTTTCAATCACACATTTGATCATCAACAGGATTTCAAACGTCGGCGAGCATGTCTATTTGATGCTCTACAAAATTTACTCAAAAGCATCCTATCACCTCAATACTCAACTGTTGCTTCAAGACCTGTGTGGATCATTGCGGGATGCGACATGTGAAGCCAGTCGTGATAGATATTCAAGCTGGCAATCTTGTTCGTTGTATTCTGCGATAGGGACGTTTTCTCGTTGGGATAGCACTAGTTTTACTGGAAAGGGATTAGGGCATCACAGGCATGAACTCTGCGAAAGCTAGTCCCGATCAGGTTTCAGTTGACTATCAGCAGGATCCATGGATGCTGCATGCTTATCTCGTTAATGTTATCTGCGTTAGGGAAAACCATGTGTGGCCGTTCAGTGCTAAAAGGCTTTGCAGCCGTTCCGATTGGCTGCGCATTATGCCAATTCCTGGGGCAATGCCTCTCAACGGCCAATGTCATTTGGAACATTGAAGATTACGAAGTCCCCTTATTATCTGTTGGCCAGATAATCACACCCCGGATGAGTTTAAGCACCTACTTTGTGAAAAGATCGCGGGGTTGATAAGCATCCCTGTATCCGTTCTCAGCGGGTATCGGTAGCCCTAGCGTGCTATTATGGAGCTGACGCTGCGTCGAGTGTAGCCGCATTGGATATTGTCTTATCCGGCTCTGGGAAACGGCTTCTGTGCCGTTCTGGATGCCAACTTCAAACATACATTCTGCATTCCTCTACACAAAGCTACAGAATCAAGCCGAGCCGCCGTAAGCCCAGATCCCACTCAATCGTCCCCTTACCAGCCATGAACACCAGAAGATCCAGAAGCGGTTCGCCTTACCTATCAGTCGCTCCTTATCCAACCCTACTAACCTGCAACAAAGGCTGCTGGACCTGCCGAAAGAGGCATCAAAAGTGCGATGAAGGGAAACCGGGGTGTTTCAATTGTCGTCTGAGAGGCGTAGAATGCGGTGGGTATGGGGTCAAACTAGGAGACTTCACCTCGCGCGGCGGGCCTCATGGACATATGCAGATGGTGTCAAAGATAGTGAGAGGAGCACCAAACGAATCTCGTCCAAGGCAAGGCCTCAGTCGCAAACAGCCCAACGAGTCGCAACAGGCGGCAAGTGGACCAAAGCTGCAGAATGTCGCTCAACCGCAGAAGAACATCCCGGCTATCGAGCCCAGTGTCAAAGCCCCTGCTGTGGTTTGTGCTTCCCCGCCTTCAGCCAGCGTTGGCGACTCACCCAAAACCCTATCCAACGCTGATGGCCAAGAAACACTGCGCAAGGAGCAATCAGAAGAGCAGAATCACTTGGAGCGGTCTTCGGATGACGACGCCAGCATAGACCCATCTCCTGTTACATCTCGCAACCAGTCTACCGAGCACGCAGATACCCCAGCAGAGGGCAAAGATAAGTGTGTGATGGACAGGTGGTGGGAGGTATATTCTGATGCAAATTTGACCGGGATGTCAAGTCCCGAAGATATCGAGGCAGGTTCGGCACTCTGGACCACTTTCGACGAGTCAATGTTCTCAACCATGCCGTGGGACTGTTTCCAGACAGCCGCCCTGGCACAACCCACACAGAGAACTGGTACAGATGGCGATGGTACATCAAATGAAGTCGGAAAGCGAGCACGCAATGGCCAAGTCGTGGACAGAGATCAGAGGCCTGTGCGCTCGACAGGTCCACCACTTGCCATCTTTCGGTCAAGTCAGCCTTCTGAAGTCTACCTCCTGCAACACTGTAAGATATCCTCCAATCGCCTACTCAGGCATGCCTTTGCTTTCGAAGTTGATTCTGACAACCTGCAAGTTCTTGACAATCTTGCGTCACGACTTCTTCCGGTAGTGGAGCCCTACCGCAACCCATACAAGACCGTGTACGGGGCACTGGCGAGAGGCTCTCGACCCCTCCGTAACGCCATCCTTTTCGCATCGACCCTTCATCTTACTAAACTTGGCGATCTTCCCCACGATACGATTAAGACCTATCGAGCAGATATGAGGGACTCTTTTCGCGAGGCGCTCCAGGCAGACGAAGAGATTTGGAGCCTAGGGGCTACAGTTCTCTTGTCGATTATCTTTGACGTAAGCTATTGTTTGGGTCTCAGTATCTCGGTCACTAAACTGACAACATATCCCAGGTAATTGGAACTGGTATGGATTCATGGAGTTCCAAGTTGGTGGGATGCCGTCGACTGCTGGAACAGGGTCTATCAAGATCAAAAGGCCATGTCAGCTCTGAGATGAAGTGTGTCCAAATACAGTACAACTGGATGTCGACGATGGGGCGGACGCTCCTCCTAGGAACCCAGCAACTCCAAATGATGGATGATCTCGCGCCCCTTGAGATACTCCCAAGTAAGAAAGTGATGGCCCCTGCTCCATGGTTTCTTCTAACATGTCTTCTCTAGTCCAAGAACCTCGGTTCAACACTATCCCCGATCTCATGGTCCAGCAACACCACTGGTGGGCAAATATGCCAGACTACAGCATGCATATTCTGCTGCGTGAAGTCGCCGATCTCTCCATCGCTGTCCATAACATTAAGTCTCAGCCTGACAGCACTGAACAGCTTCTGCAAATGATGCCCGAGGTTGCGGATGTAGTGAGAAAGATCGAAGGTTGGCAGCCAGGTGTTGCATCGGTGACTCCAGGGTACATGGATGATACGCGACATTTTAACAGCATCTGGAGGCAAGGCATGTTGTGTTATGTATATCACGAGATCTATGGTCTGAGCTCCAGTAGTACCTGGATTCAAGCATGCGTGGAAGTATCTCTGGTGGCATTTGAGAAGCTATCCTGGCTTCAAGCATGTCTTTGGCCGGCTTTCATGATTGCTATTCATGCGCAGACGGAAACTGCGAGATTCACCTGTGAAAATGCGTTCAAGAAGATGCACTCTACGTTGGGGTTTACTGCCCCACTTTCAATAGTGTTAGTGCTTCAAAGTCTTTGGGGAACTTTCGACAGCGATGGCTCTGGCACGGCCAAGTGGAGGACTGTCATGGAAAATCTGGGGATGGAATTGAATATTTTACTTTAGCAATGCTACTTTCATCGGCGATTTCTGACAACCCCATCGCTTTTGCATTGCAGTTGGACAAGATATCTAGCCCTTGAAGTACATTTGGATGAAGGTTCCTTAAGACCAGAACATGTAGGATAGTGAAAGTCTCAGGACCTTAAATTTGAATTACTCAATCTATCTCAGTTCCTGCCCGACATCCCATATTACCTCAAGCCGCGACGGTAGTCGCCAGAGGCCTGCCCTCAAAGGTGCCATACTGAAATGGGTCTTCCTTGCTGCCGAGAAGTTCAATAGGATCCTTCATATCGACATGGCCACAAAACGGCTCGCTGATTGAGTATCCCAGAAGAGCCTGAACCTGGGGCTCGTACGTCTTGATGACATCGTGCTGGATGCCAACATACTGGTTCTCATCCGCACGGTACGATCCGCGGGTCATGTGGCACGAGTAGATATTTCTTCTCTCGTTCTCGAGCTGATTGGCACCAGCGCCGTGCCAGACACTGCCGATGATGAAGACAGCATCGCCCTTGTCCATCTCGGCGGTGGAGCAGAGGGAGCGATCAGCGGGACCCCCTTGATCGGCCTCGGGCCACTTGTGAGAACCAACGATGATCTGGGTCGCCCCGTTCTCGTAGATGCAGCGCTTCAAGATGGTTAGTGGCGTTCCCGGTTTAGAGGGTATCTCGGGGATTTCACTTACGGTGCCGGCAACCAAGAGACCAAGCAGACTGCTTTCGCCACTGCCCTCAACGTGGTCAAAGTGTTGGGCCATGTCGTCACGGTGGAGGGGCTGAGCGGCAGATTTGCCGCGAGAGAAGGCCTCTGAAACTGCTAGAACAGGGTTCGAGACGCATTCGTATCTCTTGCCGTCGCGGAATGGGCGCCTGTATGGCTCAACATCAGCTTATACGCAAAGTATTGAAAGCGTTATGGGAAGAATTACGAAACTTCTCGGAGCAATTCCTTTGCGGTGTCGCGGTAGGTGGGGTGATTGATGCATTTGTGGGAGAAGGTCCTGGACTTGCCCGCAAAATTGCTATAGCAGTAAACTCAGTAACTGGATCAAAAGTGGTCTGTTCAAAAGATTGATACTACCATACCTGAGAGGAGGGTCCGAGGGGGGGAAGAGGTGACCCTCGTACTTGAGCGTCCTTAGCTTCTCGAACCAGGGAGCAGACTCTGCATCCATCTGATCAATATCCTCTGGGGTCACAAAACCCTTGATGATGATGCCGCCATCTCGCCGGATGACATTCGCAATCTCCTCAATCGGAGCAGTCGCCGGGAGGGAGGTGATCTCCGGGTTCTTGGCCTGGTGAGGAGGGTTGGGCATGTTGACAACGAGACTGATGTGTGTCTAAGGTAGCAATTGATAGGTTGTATTGTGCGGCGGTTAGCAAGCTGATGATATGGAGTTCTCACAGGTCATTTCGTACAATATAAGCCTCATTATTTATCGTTCTCTTAATCGCACATATTCACGAACAACGGCGATCTTCGATTTGCACGGCTAGTCTGTCCGAAGTGCGGGACGTCCCTGGTAGGGACGCCACCGGCCTGTTGCGCGTTACGCGGTCGCGCTTCCCAAAGCGGCAATGCTAGGCTAGGAACCGAGTCTTGGGTTGCGATAACACCGGCCCAGACACCACCCTCTGGCTCTTGAGCACCCGCACTCATCTGCGAGACTATGTGCCGACGAAAAACGAATGATCGATCGGAAATATTGTGGCCTCGCAATTCAGACCCATGCTTGGTATTGATAAGGCGATGTGAGTCAACAGACCTAAGCGATAGCTCCGCGTTGTGCCCAGGAGACACTTGACAATTGCTAGACTGGCATCAAGTTGCGACGTACTGGAGATAACAGCTCTTCGTCTTTGTCTGCCAAACAGCCTCCGGTCCTATATAATTATTCATATCATAACATCCAGATGTCCAAAACATCCGCTTGAAACTACAGCATAACCTAAGTTCAAGCTTGCATTCTCGTCGCAACCACTACCACGTCTCACTGAGCTCTTCCAAAATACCCCATCTTGACAACATGGCTTCCGTTAAACGATTCTCCCCTAGTGCCTACGCAGGCGATGTCCTGGAGGCCATCAAGGGCGATGGAGCTGTTATCATCGAAGGCGCAGCCAGCATCCAGACTGTCGACAAAGCCCTGTCCGAACTTGGCACCATCTCTGGCAGCCGGGTCTATGGTCTCGCCGGCAAGAGTTCAACTTTCACCACCGAGATGCTGATGAACCCTTTATACATCGAGCTCACCAAACGCCTTCTCACTGATACCTGTGTCATTTACTACGAAAAGGAGAGAACGGTCTCCACCGCCGAGCCGCAGGTCTCGGTGACTACAGCTCTGGCTGCGCAACCCGGCCTTCCAGGGTGGGGTCTCCGCCGTCAAGATGAGTGCCACCACACCAAGCATCCCGCAAAGCGCGAGACGGACTTTGGCATCGCGTACGCCGCTACGGATATTACGAAGGAAAACGGAGCTATCAGAGTGGTTCTGGGATCCAACAGATGGAACGACATTCGCGACCCTACGGACGACGACGAGACGCTCGTGGAGCTTCGCAAGGGTGATGCTCTTCTCTGGTGAGTCCACATACCCGTTGGTTGCAACTTCATGAGATCATATGCTTACTGACAATCTTCGACAGCCTGGGATCCGTTTACTACGGTGTGGCCTCAAACAATTCCTCGGCCCCGAGCGTTCTTCTTAGCGCCTTCTCCACTCCGGGCTGGTGCCGCCAGGAGGAGAACCAGTACTTGGCCATTCCACTTGAAGTTCTTGAGACGTTTCCAGAAAGAATCCAGAGATTCCTCGGTTGGTACGTCAGCAGGCCCTACGGAGGAGCGGTTGAGCACATGGAGCCCTTGGACTTCCTCAAGGCGAAGGGAGACTGGTCGAAGTACGTCCCTGTGGACCTAGTTTAGTCGTATCTTAATCAACATATAATTTCTTGAAACGAAAAGTCATTATCCTGATGACTCTCTTTCTCGTTGAGGAAGTTGCAAGTCCACCCACTAGGGGATCTCACAGTAGGGGACAAAGCAGTAAAAGTACCTCGTTCAGTGCCCAGTCCAGTAGCTTCGCAGTATACGTACCCAAGATGACTCTCTTTCTTATTCGTGATATTTTCATCATATCCCAGGGTTGCTATTGAAGCGAGGACTGGTGATCATTCATGGTAGACTCAAATTATGTTACAGATGCCGTGCTCGAACGATCCTCTCGACGGCTTTATGGAGAGTAGGAAAGATAGTATACATGAAGAAACGAACACAATCCGCGTCGCGGAATTTAACTGTTCGATGTTTTGACTAGTACGACATATTCCACGAGGAGGATGCTAATTACGTGTTGGTGATTGGTTCGTTCGCGAGAAGTAGGCTTCTATGCACACAGGCACCGATCGGCTGGAACGATGACTGGGCAGAAATACAGCAAATTCTGTCATCCGACCACCTCGGTAGGCAGCATGCTCGCATTGGGCACCGCCGGTGTGGCTATTGTTGGGATATCTGCCCCGCTTCCCCGCCTTGAAGTCAACATCCAGTTTGTTCGTGTATCGGTAACTTTAACCCATTCGGGACGTCCCTTCAGTGTACCCAATAAAACATTGTGGTCCAAATGTAGCATTCCTGTACCATAGGCTTCCACTACCTCATACAGATAGACATGCCTCGTCTTAAATCATTTTTGAATTATTTGAATTCGTCATCAGACTGACCATAATCAAAACGTCTGGTCCGCCATTCCTAGGTTGGAGAAAGGAATGAAGTAGAAAGCCCAGCAACAGTCCAAGACGGGAAGGGAAACATCCCACCTTCGTATTTCGCCTTCTTACCTCGTTACCCCTTGGATACACTACACCAAATGATTCCAGGCCTTTGTCAGCTATGCAATCATCAACGATACTACCACGCGTCTCTCGGGATCAGAACACGAAGGATGTATCTCGCGATATCGAGGCCTCCGTTATCGACCGCGTGGCCACGGCAACATCGCAGGTCCCTCCTGTGGAGAGAGACACGTTCGAGATAGATACGGCACCGCAACCTAGCAAATCTTCACAAATTTTCATCACATGTCTGGTAATCCTCTGTAACTTGACACAAGTAAGGCTGCCCTCCGCCGTACTTGATAACTGCTAATGATTGTACAGTTTATATCTATGTTCTCTACCGTTGCAGGTGGATTCCAATTCAGCGCTGAGCTTGGCCGAGAGTTTGGACCTGGGCAGGCCAACTGGATGGGAGCGGCATACTCGTTCGTCTTGCCTCCTGATTGCTTGAATAATATGCATTGAGCTGACAGAATTGTGCGTCTAGACTGACTCAAAGCGCTTTCGTCCTAGTAAGTGGCCGACTTGGGGCCATTTATGGTCATCAGAACATGCTCTTTCTCGGCGGTGGAATTATCGTCGTCTTTTCTTTAGGAAACGCCTTTTGCAAGACTTACGAGTCATTTGTGGCTATGCGGGCCATGACCGGAATCGGCGGTGGTATCATCATGCCGAACGCGGTCGCAGTCCTCACGATCATGATTCCGCCGGGACAGAGCCGAAACGTCACGCTTGCCGCTTTTGCAGCTTCACCGCCATGCGGCGCACTCGTTGGAGCTCTATTAGCAGGTGTGTTTCTAGAGTACACCGAATGGAAATGGTTTTTCATAGTAATGTAGGTAAGTTTTCTGACTCATGGATGGACAGCATCAATCTGACAAAGAACAGCGCTATCTTGGGAACCGTTATGTTTGGATCCCTGTTTCTTGTGCTTCCACATGACGAGCCTGTGGATAAGGGGGGCAGTATCGACTATCTGGGTATCGTATTCGGCCTTGGTGGCCTGCTGCTATTCAACTTCGCTTGGAAGTAAGTTTCATAGTTAAGCTCTCTCAAAAGCGCCATCTAACAACCACTCAGCCAGTCACCATCCATTGGATGGGATTCTCCGTCCGTCATCTCCACCCTCATCGTGTCCCTTCTTCTATTCACAGCTTTCATGGTTTGGGAAAGCAAGTTTGCTAAGGATCCCATCATGCCCCTGACTGTCTTCGCCGCCCCAACCTTTACGGCCCTGATCTTCGTGGCATTGCTCACATACATGTCCGTTGGCATCAGCCTGTGGTACATGGTCGCCTGGCAACAACTCCTACGAAACTGGACGGTCCTTCATGTTGCCATAGGATGGATCCCCTACGCTGTAGGCGCCTCAATGTCAGTCGGACTGGCGGCGTGGTTGATCCCCCGCATCGAAGCGCAGAGCATCATGGCAATTGGCATCTTGGCTTCCATCGTGTCTTGCTTGCTGCTGGCAACAATGCCGGAGCAGCAAGTTTACTGGGCACAGACGTTTCCCTCCATCTTCATCGGATCTCTCTGCCCTGATTTTGTTTATGTGGCTGCACAGATCATAGCCAGTAACAGCGTTGGAAAGCGGGAGCAAGGTGTTGCTGGAAGCTTGATCGGTACGCTAAATCTTTATGGAAACAGTTTAGGCCTCGGCTTTGCTGGAACCATTGAGTCGCAACTTATCAAGAATGGCGCAAGTCACGTCACGAGCTTTCGCGCCGCCTTGTACTTTGCTATGGCCCTGTCTGCGGCGGCATTGGTATTGGACTTTGGCTTTGTGAGGATGCCCAAAGATGATCGGAAGGGGTGGGAGCAGGAAAACCCGCGGAGAGACGAAGAATTGCAAGAACCATGAAAGCCTTGACAATTAGGTTGACTCTCGTGAATCTTCAACGCATTCAAGGGCAGGTGCTAGTGGGGAGTCATTCCATATTGTCAGGTAGTCAGCCATGTGGGTCAATTGCGAGAAAGGAATCCCCCGCAGTCATGGGTTTGTATTGCAGGGCCTCAGCGGTTTGAGTTCTGAAGCGCCCCTCAAGGGCAGATTACTAGCTAGACCATATTCTAGTGTATGTACAGGCTGGGTCTTGGTATCATTTGAAGAGTTCGAAGCCACCACGTGTGGCTATTAAAAGTGTGGTAATCAAGCAAGAATTTGCGAGTTTCTGATGTGCGTTAGTTGTATTCGACGAGTAGTAGGGCGGATGTCGTGACTTACAACCCCACTTGACGCAGCAGTAGCTAGTGCCTCCCGTGTGCTGAGAGCAGGTGTAACCAGCAAGGCATCCCTGGAAGGCGCAAGTGAACCTGGAGCTGTAGCAAGCACCAATGTCCTTGACCTCGGCGCGTCCCTCCAACTGCTCAATCTCGGTGGGAGCAGCGGTGGTGGTGGCGGACAGGAGTCCGAGGGCGAGGACGACGAGCTGAGTCGGCTGGAAAAGCATTTTGATATTGAAGTTGAAGGAGTGTCTAGAAGTTGGAAGTGTTTGAGTGTTTGAAGGTGATGGTGAGTAAGTTCATTGTCAGTAGGTTGGCAGCGCTGCTGGTCCGTATTAATACTTTCAGATGAACCATCGTCTGCAATGCTGTTGTCTGCTGAGGTTTGCGTGGAGTCCGGGGAAGACGACTCTGGAGGATTGGGATCAACATCTGCTCCGCTGCAGATGTCTTGGCTCCTTTGGCTGTTACGGGGCGCAAGTCATCTGTGGATCAGATTTGGCGATGTCTTCACTGAAGCGTTGACTCGTATTGACAACAGCGACACAGCGAGTCATCGTGATTGAGCAAGTTGCAGAATGGTCGTCAGGTTTAGGCGGAGACTTCCAGATTTGCAGATTGCAGCCTTGTCTGAAAGGCGTCAATATGGCGCTGTTACACAAACGTCATTGCAAGCATGCAGTCGTAAAAGCCGCGTATAGAATATAGAAGTTTCGACAGTTGCTCGTCTAAAGTTGCACCAACAACGCAGTGGATTAGAATTCTCGTCTCGAGTTTAGTGGAATGCTTGTATCACGGGTCGGGAAACCTTAAATGGCTTGTCTGATCCATTTAAAGGCAATTAAGAAGAAAGTCTAAAATTGGTAGCGAAATCAGTTTGGTCGGGCGAGTCAGCGCGGTTGAGCCAGGTTCCCCAGCATTCTCGACCGCAATGTCGGGTTGTGGCGTGACGATTATTTGAGCCGCGAAACCGCGTCAAGTTGTCGGACTCGCAACGGCCGAGCTCGGGATTAAGACTTTCTCCCCGGGCTTGCTGACATCCGCAATAAGTTCGGGAGATGAACCCTTTCTTGATTATCAACAACCCCGACTCTGTCTGGTTGTCGCTCTGTGTCTTGTGCGAATCGTGCGAACCAAAACTCCCAAGCCGGCCAGTTGCATGTGGGTTTCACAAGTGGAGGCGTCCGCGGCCAGACCTCCTTTCCTCCAATGAATACACGTTCGATATCCTCAACCCCAGACGAGAAAATAAAGGCCGATACGGGATCCCCTAGATGGCTCATGTGAGAGGGGTTAAAGGAGAACGATGTCCGCCAGCTTGCCGACCTCAAGGCTTCCAACTTCATCAGCCACACCCAAAACATCCACAGCACCCAGCGTGTGCATCTGAAAGACGTCTTGAGGAGTCAGCACCGACGGGTTTTGATACTTGCCTCTTACGGAGTCCAGGCCCACACGCATGTTCTCGAACGGGTCGCTTCGGTCGCTGCTGGCTTCTCCGTCAACACCGAGGCCGATCGGGAGTTTGTGTCTTCGATATTTGGGAATGTCGGCAATCCCTGACCCGAGGCGCCCGTTGGACATTGGGTTCCAGCTCATTTTGAGCCCCACTGAAGAAGCCTCGTCAAGAATTTCGGGAGTTGGATGGAGGAAATGGCCTAGGATAAGCTTCGAGTTGACTGCCCCAACATCTCTGAGCCACTTCCAGCGGAATTGTTCCAGATCAACATCGACCGGCCGGGGGCTTTCCAAGTAGTGGATCTGGCCTCCTAGGCCCTATTTTCGCATGACTTCGGCTTCCATATGTGTGTTGACTTCCGCATCGTAGTTGATTCCGTGATGTGCAATCATGGTGCCGAGATATTGATCAGAGTGGTTGAAGATAGATGCCCAATCTACGAATAGTCGACAAGCAGTGCCTCAGCACTGTCATCCGGTCCTAGGGAGCAAACGGCGGCACGGAGTGGTTCTTATCGCGACTACCGCTGATGGTGTTTGCTGTTGTTGATCGAGCCTGGACACCTGACGGCTCCGAGAATAATTTTGATGTCTGTAAGGCTTTGAAAGAAAGGAAAAGGGATAACTGATGAATAAGCTCCTTAAACGCACGCCTGCAATTATTTCTTACAGGTCCTTACAACTACGTTCCTCATGCCAAGGATCTCCCTTTAACAGAGTATTCTTACACAACCAAATAATTCAACCCAAGCCAGGCCCCAATGTCTTTTTAGCCGGGGACCTTCCGGTCCAAAGACCTGCATATCGTAGCAGTACGGCTTCATCGCAACCCTCTCGTGGCATTTCGAGCATGAATAGTGGGTATAATCGGTATCCCCACATACGCAGAACAAGGAGAGACAGCATACTCCTGCACCGCACCTGGGATCATCGGGTCAGTCGCGTCATAAATTGCGAGGTGTCCTCGGGTTGCTGCGCACACTTGCATAGTAGCATCTTCTATATCAACGTTTACCACGGCTATCTCCGTACAGAATGGACAGTCGATCCATTGAGGCGAGTCGATCCATCGAGGCGGATGGAGCATGTGCAACGGAGTGACGTCCAGCTCTATTGGAGCCGCTGTCATGTTTGGGTCGCCTTCCTCCTCTCGTTCCTCAGCTAATAGGGTTGTCGTTGAAGACCTATTATCCATTGGAGCCGCTGTCATGTTCGGGTCGCCTTCCTCTTCTTGTCCTTCATCTAGAAGGGTCGTCGTTGCAGACCTATCGTGGCATAAGCTTTTAAACACCCCTGCGAAAGCAGTACCGAGAAATCATTTACTGGGAGCTGTTCAGGCTGGTGGCGGACGCCGGGCTTGTGGGTCGTCTTGTGGCGACGATCGGGTTCCGAAGGTGGACCGGCGGCGGTTGCTGGACGGCAGCGGCGGCGGAAGACTCCGTCGTAAGTGACTGCGGTTGCGACATTGTGTATATGCGTGCTGGGTGGTTTGGGATAAAGGCTTGCGAGCGCAGTTGAGCGAGGGGCCAGACTTTAAGCATTCGCCTGAAGATAAATCAGAAATAGCCAATCACTAAGAGCGTCTTGTCACACTCAGCCCGTTAGCCAGGATAACAGCTGACCGACCCACTCAGGCGTCGGGCGGCTATGAGAGGACATTTGTACTACAGGATGACGGGAACAACGAGGACTCACTCGGAAACGGAAGAAGTATGGTGCAAGTCAGCAAGTACGCTGCATGTTCAGCTGGAAAACCTCGCCCAATCAGTGATACCCAAACTCCACGTACCGCGAGGCTGCTACCAATTACTTGTTGTATTACTTATTATGCTATCTGAAGATAAATCACACATCCAGGAGACCAATGGGCTGTTCAAGCGAGCCAAAGTCGAACTCTCCTACTTCCATGTCTACCCGTCTAGTTCCGGAGACAGATATGCTCCAAATCTGTTCGTTATTAGCAAGTCATTTAACATGGTTGTCAAGAGTCTAGACGTACCCGATGATGACATAGCATGCGCACATGAGACCGCCCTTGAGCCCGCTTGTCCGCAGTACGCTATTCCCATCGCTCAGTATCAACAGATTCACCAAGAGTGCTGTCCCCATCAGCGCGGCGACCTCAAAGAGAGTGAAACTGAGAGACAGGTCTCTAGAGAGAATCCACCCTGCGATCACTGTCAAGGGCGCTACACAAAGGGCAATCTGGATCGAGGACCCAACGGCAACGGCAATGGCAAGGTCCAGCTTCTCCCTCGATGCCACCGTCACAACGGTGACGTACTCGGCGACATTGCCGACAATTGGCAAGATGATGAGGCCGATAACGGATTCGGAGAGGTGACCCTGGTGGGTTACTTCATCGATCGTGCTGACGAGGAACTCGGCGCACATGGACATCAACCCAGAGCTGATGATGAGAATCATGACGGGAATGAGCCTCTCCATGATCGACTTTGAGGGCTGCATTTGATCGCCGCGAGTGTTGTCTAGGCTTGCACGACTACTCCGAAGGGCTTGTAGGTTGGCGAGCCCTGACCTGACTAATCTTCGATGTTCGATGCCGGCGGTGGAACCATCTCGGCTGAGGGTTGTCCAGCGAGAGCTACCGGAAAGCGACAGCGACCGACTGTGCGTTCTCGCCAAGGAATGTTGAGAGCTAGGCCGATCGAAGGTATTCCGTGGTTTCCAGGTCTCCCGACCACGGCGCTCTTCTGGTTTGTCATCGTCCGACTCAGATTCAGATGCCTCGTTTTCGTCCAGCTGCGATGAATATTCTGTTGAATCAGGGGCATCCTGACTTTTCTTTGGTGTCCCTTCGTCTGCGAAGCGAATCGTTCGATTGGGAGGAACAGCCTCTTGAACCTGCTGCCTCGCATGTTGTGGCGCTATTGTCGGGGAGGTGGGGAGGCTTTCCAGGTCGAAGGAGTGTGTTGGGGCTGCGTGGTATGACCGGTTTGCAGAGTGCGTCCTGAACTCGTGAACGAAGTAGAGTATGTAAATCAGCAGTACCATCAATGCTGATGCCCGGCTCATCTTCAAGATTGCCCCGCCGGCATCTTCGGTGTCGTTGAAGGTGTGATAGAACGCTGTCTGCCTTGTCTGAGCGATGCCCTCAAATTCAATACTCAAGTTGAACATACCGGGATGAGAAAGACAAACACAGAGACGAACAGCAGACAACTCAGAAGTTGCGTCTCTGTTGTGTTGAGGACCGGGTCGTCATGCCACAGGCCGTTGACACATAGCGCCGTGCCGAGGATGGGCAACAGGTTCACAAGCATCGAACCAAGGATAGACGCTTGCACAACATGGATTTGATTGTGCTTTAGAGCCACGCTTGAATTGTCAGTACCAGTCCCTGCAATTTCAGGAGTATAACTCACATGCTGTCAAAAGAATGCACGTTAACACTCATACCGAGGGACGGGGTCCGGGGGAAACTTACAACAGGATCAACTCCACGAGATTTCCCAGGCTGATGTTCAAAAACGCGCCTATGGTATCCCCGGCATCGCTTGCAATTTTCTCAGTCGCACCAGTGAGCAACGCTGACAACGGAATGATCGCGATGCCATTGAAAACAAACACCAAAATCGGGCTGGCATTGGAAAGAAACAGCCCAAGACCGACGGGGACGAAGACGAGCAGTCCGTTGAGCCAGGACGACAGCATCGTGTGTCTCAGAAGCCCCAAGGTCCCTCGCGCCCTCGAGCGGATGGGCCGCTGCTTTTCGTCTGTTGGCAGGCCGTCTTCGGTTGACTCTGAGTCCGATTGGGGGGCACGGGACACGGACGATTGCGCGTCGATACTGCTGGACGGAGAGACCGGAAAGCATAAACTTTGAATCCGTTGCAGACCATCTGCTCTCGTTAGCACGAGATGATCAGTCGTCGATGCTAAAGAGGCCGGCGCAAATGTTACCTTGGAAGTGATGTCTGAAAAACTCCCGCATGGCCGGCTTTTCAGGTAGCCCGGGTTGAGGATAGCTCGCTCAGGGGCCGGTTCGGATCGGTGAGCGCGGGTGGTGGATGTGTCGGCGAATTATCCCTCATGACACAACCATCGTCTGCGTCATCTCTCGATGATTGTCCGAACTGGGTATCCCGCAAGATATTCGGGAGGCCTCCAAGCGAGTTTCTCATTAAAACAGAGGGTTTAAAAAGAGGGTTTTTCTTCAAAACGTATATGAGCGATTTTCAGGATTGGTGAACTAGCCAGGCAAGCAACCGGGGGGTTTTCGCGCCCTTTTAGTATTCATTAACTCGACGAGAATGGTCAAACGCCCGCTCTTTCCGCGTCGTGTCTCGGAGATCTTTAGATGAACCATGCTGATGGATCTTTTGGCGGTTGTATACGACTAACTGAAGTCGTGAGGATTATACGTGGTGAGATGCTTGGCGAGACTTAATGCCCTCTCGTGGTGGTCTAACCGTTTCGGCTCGTGCGGCCGCTCGAGGGGTCATGCACTGAAGTTGGCTGAGCCACCAGATGGACCCTGCTGATCGACTTGTAACATCCCAGCTTGTCATATTGAGAGGTGGATATCGCGGGGTGGACAGCTTTGGCAGACCGAGATGACGAGGCATGTTTTCAAACAACTACCTATGATGATGGTGCTGCGGTTTTCCTCAGCCAATTTGCCAACGACCAAATGCCCTCCGTTGATTCTTTCTGTCTTGAAGTGCTTTTCTTTGTCCCTAGCGAACTGTTGTTTGCCTGACGTCTCGCATAAGATTCTAGTGAACTTTTGTTTAGAGAAAATGGTCGATGTTGAACACATGTTCAGTCGTGACTGCCCTCCAGCCATCTTGTAGATCAGTGCTCACCTGCTGTCCAGCCAAAGCCCTGTGAGGCTCTTGCGGTAAGCTGTTACAACCAACCGATCAGGAGAGAGACTGACCCACCATATCAAGACTCCTACTGCAGCCCGTATTGAGGCTCAAACACGATGGTTCGGCTCATGACTAAGACCTGTGGTTGAACACACCGACCGGCATCTCTCGCCGAGAAACGACGGCCCGCTCCATGGGTTCGGGGACGCTACAACACCCCCACGCCTGTGAGTTGAGGCCCCAACACACCACCCTCAGCGCTAAGCTTCTGTCTAGTCTGCCTTCATTTGTTCACATCTGTCTCAGTGTGAGCCCCAGCCCTAAACCTTCTGAGAGTCTTCAGTCTGTTTGCATCGACTCGTCAATTGAGATGAGCAACGAGGAAACAATTGCCCTCGACAAGATTCATCTCTCCGTGGGTCTCCAAGAAAATGGGCCGCTAAATCCCTTGAACATGCTGCATGTAGCTCAGAGAACCCCACTGAAGTGACATTCAGCCGTCCATCCGCTCAACAGCCGTCGGGCCAGCTCTGACCGACATGCCCTCTCCACGAATCATCGTCATTTCATCCCGACGCAGGAATGCCCCTCCATTGAAGTCGCGCCTCTGAAGCTCCAGCTATTAGCACATGATCGTGAGGTGGGGTTGAGATGTGCATTCGTACATGAGATGCGTTGCACGATGTAGAGAGCACAGTGAGTTGGCCGTCTTCTTTTCATTCACATCACCCACTGACCATCATGGCCACGAAGTTCGAGTTCGACGAATCCATCAAGGGCGCCCTCCCGCCCGACTTCACCTGGGGCTTCGCAACAGCCGCAGCCCAAGTTGAAGGCGCCTGGGACAAAGATGGCAAAGGCGAGTCCATCTGGGATAAGTTCGCCCACACGCCCGGCAAGGTCAAGGACGGCAGCACAGGCGACGACGCCGTGCGCTCATACGATCTGTACAAGACAGATGTCGCCCTCATGAAGCGCTACGGCGTGAGCGGCTACCGCTTCTCTCTCTCCTGGTCGCGCATCATCCCCCTCGGCGGCAAAGACGACCCCGTCAACGAGGCGGGCATCGCCTACTACAACCGCCTCATCGACGAGCTCCTCGCCAACGGCATCACCCCCTTCGTCACGCTCTTCCACTGGGACACCCCGCAGGCGCTCGAGGACCGCTACGGCGGCATGCTCGACAAGGACCGCTACACGCCCGACTTTGTCCGCTACGCCCGCGTCTGCTTCGAGCGCTTCGGCGACCGCGTCAAGAACTGGATCACGTACAACGAGCCCGGCGTGTACACCCTCGCCGGCTACGCGGCGGGCGTGCACGCGCCCGCGCGGTCCAGCTTTCGCGAGCTCAACGACGAGGGCGACTCCAGCACGGAGCCCTTCATCGTCGCGCACACCGAGCTGGTCTCGCACGCGTACGCCGCGGACATGTACAAGAAGGAGTTCCAGCCGGCGCAGCAGGGTACGGTTATGATCACGCTGCACGGCAACTGGTCCGAGCCCTGGGACGCGGCGGACCCCCGCGACGTCGAGGCCGCTGAGCGCGCGCGCGAGTTCGAGATTGCGTGGTTCGCAGACCCGCTGTATAAGACGGGCGACTACCCGGCGTCGATGCGGGCGCAGCTCGGGGACAGGCTGCCGCGATTCACGCCAGAGGAGAGCAAGCTGGTGCTGGGCAGCTCCGAAGTCTACGGGATGAACTCGTACTCTGCGTTCTACGTGCGGCACCGCGATGGGCCGGCGGACATCAACGACCACAAGGGCAACATTGAGCAATTTGACGAGAACAAGCAGGGCGTGCCCCGGGGCCCGATGAGTGACACGTACTGGCTGCGCACTACGCCGTGGGGTTGGGCGAAGTTGCTGCGCTGGATCTGGAACCGGTACGGCGTGCCGATCTATATCACTGAGAACGGGACCACGGCGCAAGGCGAGCACGACTGGAAGCCCAAGGGACCGGACGATGTTCTCGAGGATCCATTCCGGATTGACTTCTTCAAGAGCTATTTGACAGAAGTGGCCAAGGCTTCGCAGGAGGGTGTGGTGATCAAGTCGTATTTTGGATGGACTTTTACGGACAATTGGGAGTGGGCGGCTGGGTTCTCGGACAGGTTCGGTGCGACGTGGATTGACTTTGAGAGCCCCGAGAAGACGCGGTATCCCAAGCGGTCTGCGTTGTTCTTGGGCGAGTTCTTCAAGCACTTGATTCGCAATGAGTAGTTCAGTAACTCAAATGACAGTCTACTTGAAGTGACGAACGCTGGAGAATTGTGATGTCGATGGTCATGAGTTTCGCCAAAAGCTAGAGGGCAGAACCGAGTAAAAATAACAAAAGATGAAGCGTTGTAGGCCAAAGACGAGCAAAAGAATGAGATCGTTGCCTCGAGGGCGAATCGAACGCCCGATCTTCTCATTACGAGTGAGACGCTTTACCACTGAGCCACCAAGGCATTTGGAGATCCATGTCATTCTGTCCACTTTGTCGACTCTTCTAGCTGAGCTCATGGGCTTCTCGTGCGAAGCATCATTTAAGTGTCGCATAGAGCAATTTCGCTGGTGTTGTTTCTGTGAGCGAGCGATAGAATTTGGCATAGTTTTGTTGTGCTGAATGCAAAGTGCGGCTAAGAGAAGGTTTTGTTTCACCTGTCTTTTAGTGTCCGTGGCTGAACTGGTTCAACCGCGCCCCAACTAGACCTCAGAACAGCAACAAATCCTACTAACATAGTAGTGCACATTATTTTGTAGCAAGTGTGCCCTATGATATAATGGCGTTATAATTTCCCTGGAAATTTTTTCTTCCTTTCTCTATGGAAGTGCAGTCTGTTGGGAAGACATCCCGAGATAATAACTCAGGTAGCAACGTCTCACGCAGCACAGTGACGATTGAGACGTTGTCATTGTCGGTGCATCCTGCTAAGATGACATCGCCCGCCGGAAATTCGATCACACTGTTTAGCTATTCTCAAGTTCCTGGTCGTTTAAATAACATCATTGCCATATCCTGACGTCTAGCTCGTAGCAGACTCAGTCACCTTCACCCAGAACTCATGCTGCATCCACAGGTTATGGTTGATGCTATGCCATGGCCTGCCGGGGTTCACGATCTGAAAGTCAAAGTTTCGAAGGAGCTGTATGAAAAACGTCAGCATTGTGTCCTATTCGCATCACATAGGCCCGACCTACCTCAAAATAGACCTTGTTCAGCTCCATAAACGCGACGTTCTTCCCAGAGCATCCCCACCGTCCATGACCGAACGTCAACTCCGTGGTCCTCACCATGTTGTCTCTCGTCGCTTCGTCCGCCTCGAGCCACCTCTCTGGCCGGAAGAGGTCTGCGTCCTTTCCAAAGACGTCAAGCCGGCGGATCACGCCCCAGAAGTTCTGCGCGATGCGTGTGCCGCCGGGAACGAAGCGGCCATCGATGGTGTCTCCTTCCGCGGGGACCTCCTTGGAGCACTGCCCCGTGAATGGGGCGTTCATTCGGAGACCCTCATAAATGACGGCCTAGCATAAGGTAGCGTCCGTTAGCCGGTGTTCGCCAACAGCAAGAATTGGTCAAGTACCTGTAGATACGGCAGCTGCTTGCCCTCTTCAGCTGTAATCGGCGACGACACGCGACCCTCCGCAATCGCTGCGTGAATCTCTCTCTTCAAAGTCTGGTATGCATTGGGTGAGGTCAGGAGATGGAGAAAAGTCGTGCGAATCGCCGTGGCAGTGGTGTCGGAGCCGGCTGTAATCTGGAACAGAACCTCCTGCTCGGCCTGGCCCTGTGTGAGTCCGTGGCGGACGAAAGAGCCCTGCCAAAGTCAGTCAGTCTCACTTCTCGCAGCAACATCATTTCGAAAGACTTACCAGCATGTCGCGCTCATCTTTGGCATCAGGCCCGAACCGCTTCGCAACCACGTCTCTGGCAACTCTGCAGAGCCAGTCAGTGCCACTGTGCCAGCGAAGATGCAAACAACACAGAGTAACTCACCCCATCATCTTTCCCATTCCAGACTTGTCCGTTGGCTTTGGCCCAACAGTCCCCAACACCCATTTCGACCAGAACAAGGTGCACAGGTACGGCACCTCGCCCAGCATCTGGAGAATCTGCACAACATCCTCCGTCGTCTTGATGTACTCATGGATATCCGAGTCCGTCGCCATGTACCCGAACGCCTTCCCATACGCAATCTCCGTAATCACGTCGAGCGTAAAGTACTGCGCCACCCTCCCAAAGTCCATCGGCTTCATATCCTCGCCCATAGTAACATACTTCCGTCGGATGAGCTCCGTCAGCCCCGCTAGTTGGCTATCAATCCCGCTCTCGAGCGCGTCGTTCTCCTTGCCCGAGTACGCGCCCGCGACCTGCGCCTTCATCCTGTCGTGCTTGCGGATGTCGCGGATGCTGAACATGGCCTCCTCGTGCGGGTTGAACTTGGCCGCGTTGTACCACGAGGAGCGGTTGTACGTCGACCGCGCGCCGTTCATCCGCCGGAACATGTCCGGGTCGTCGGTGACGAGGTCATTGGGCCCGATGCAGACCAGAGAGCCGTGCTCGCGGTTCAGGCGGGTGAAGGTCTCGGCGGGGCGGCCGGTGCGGGAGTTGAGGATGTTCCAGAGGTAGGAGAACCGGGCGAGCGCGGGGCCGGGGAACGCTCGCAGGCGGCGCCATGCTGCGATCGAGGTGGCGATGTAGTAGATTACGAAGGCGAGGAGCAGGTAGACCGGCGAGAAGTAGGCGCCGATGTTCGAGACTGCAATGTCTGGAAGAGCCATGATGGCGGAAAACACCAGATACTGGAGAGAGATCAAGGATCAAGAGCCATCCCACTCGGGACGGACGTCATACAGCACTTTTATCTGGCTTCTATGGTCCCTTCAGTCCAGGCTCTTGTGGTACGTCTAACGAGGGGCAGAAGCATTGCATCCCCGTCTGTTGTCACATCGTTCTGGGTCTGATGACGATGCTGACAGCATCTCTTCGGGTCCAGGGTGACTTCCGGGTCCTCGGCGCCGGGGTCCTGTTGTCTCATGGGTCTTCTGGTCCGGGCCGCATTCACAAATCGGGGCACGATGGGCGCATCCTCGAATCTCGTCCAGTGATTTCACATATATCATTGTTCCACGCAGTATGAGTGTCCACCAAAAAGCACAAGTCCCGGCGTTGCATTCTCTAAGGGTTCGCCAAAATCTGACTGCATCCTGCCCCTGTCGCCAAAGCGACCCAGCCAATCGAGGACTGATGTGTTGTCTGGGCGTGCTGCCGCAGCAAGGGTCGGCACTTCCATGAGCCGATACGACGATCGCTTGATTGGACGATGCGAGGGAGCTCGGAATCTGTCTGCTGAGCGTGGTGAAGAATTTTGTGATTTTTGAATTGAGGATGCAAGGAGACCGAGGAGACCTGTGGTAAGCTGACGATCTCGGCCGAGTCCACGGCGGATCATTGCCAGCCTGTCACAAGCCGAACGTCGCCGAAGGCCTTTCAGCTTCATAACGCAAGTCCCCTGAGAAAAAAGTCCCCAACCCTGGACGGAGGTCCTGGAGGCTGGAGAAAGAAGTCCGGACGACCCATAAAGGGTCCCACTAGGCGAGCAGGAGGAGTAATACGACGCTTGTCATTGGCCAGATTCCCGACGAAAGTCAAAATAGCAGATCGTGACAGATGCTTCGAAGATTCCAGGATATGAGAGATGGGATTTGGAGAAGCGCATGTGGTGCTGTCTGCAGGAATAAAGCCGCATTGCTTTTGACCGCGGTCTGACCGTTGAATACTCGTGGGGCAGGATGGGAGGAACACACGACTGGGCGTAAACCAACGCCTCTTGCCCGTTCCGAACTGTGGTATCAAGACATTGAGTCACTCGCATGCGGCGTACCAGTGTAAATTCTCTTTCATGCTGTATTTCCCGTCGTCTCAGCCCTATCTTGGAGGGGAGTTGCCATTGAGGTATAATTATGTCCGTACACCGCCGTTTATAGTACAATCATGCCGCCGCAGTATTTCATCTGTCCGTCATTGTATATCATTCCGTCTGTGAACGCAGCTCAAGGGGCCTTCGTCCGCAGCTGGATGCCGTGCCACTGCTTCACCATGTCGCCCAGCACCGCGTTGACCATGCGCTGCTGCTTCAGCATGTTGGCGCCCTTGAACTTGGCCGAGGTGATGTCGATCGCGTACATGGAGCCGCAGCCGCCGGAAACGTCCTGCACGATGAGCTCTGAGGGGGAGAACTCGGCGACCAGCTTGTCCCATATCGTCGACTCGGCGGCATCGAGGTGGTCGGGCTTCTCGAGTGGTGCGGTCTCCGTCGCGGAGGAGTAGGTGCGCTTGGAGAGTGTCGCGGGCCTCAATCTAGATGTGGATTGACATGTAAATGGGGAGGAGACTGCGGTCGTTCGAGGAGAAATAGCGGAGGAGGAGTAGGTTCTCGCGGCGATCGGGAAGCTTGTTGCGGAAGCCCTGGCGACGAGGATGTTTGATGCGGGCTTGGAGAGCGCAATGGCGCGTCGGCAGGATCTGCAGAGCATATTGAGGTTTCGAGTCGAAAGTCTGCGTATATATACTCTTTGGAACTTGCAGTAGAAGCAATCGTCTGGCGGGGTCGTGATGTTGAGGCCGTTGATGTCAAATTGACTTTCCCGACGAGGAGCTAAGAATCGGAAGCTTTGATCCCAAATTTCTAAGCTCGGCTCGGTTGACGTCAATAGCGGGCGATCTTCATCCGACAATTAGCCGACCCTTACTGTGTGCTAGGACAGTATGCGGTGACGCGCACGGTGTCTCACTCACAGCGTCTCATCGTGAGAACGATTCCACCAAGTCAACTCATCTCAATCACATGCCTTCACAAGAAGCAGCCATGCTCACAGATAACCAGTCACCAAGGTAGGATCATACAGCCTGCATCATCTATCTCAATCCCAAGCTTACAAATTGCAGCAGGCTCTCATATTTGGCCATCAGAGACCCGACTTCAGTGCTACCATGAATGGCCTCAATTCTTCCGTCCGACCCTCGGCTCTCCCTCGAGATGCAGACGCCTTCCTGCAGCAACTCGCCTCGTGGTGCCGGAAAATCATTATCGAAAGCCCATGACGCCTATCACCGTCCTTTGTAATGTCCGCCCCCTGGCACTCAACCCCAAGTCGAGATCGCTCCCCGGCCGGCTCATAGGCCATCGACAGCGTCCCCCGCATCCCCCGCATTCTTCCCCAATGATTTACCCCAGACGGCAGACGCTTATTTCTTCCGGCCCCTGGTTAATCAGGACGATGAGCTTTTCATTGCGGTTGTTCATTTTCCTCCAATCACGCAGGGGGCCAACGATGCTTTTCCTATGGTTCAGCCACGAGTTGATGAGCAGCGCAGCGGTATGTCCGCGCGCTGTCGGCCGTATAAAAGGGGGAGAGCGATGGGATGATGACAGGAAGAGTTGTTAGGCCAGGCGGCTGCTTCTGGTTCTTTGAAATGACGCGTTTGTACTGTTTAGCCACTGCGGCTTTGGCCTGCCTCCGGGCTGTGGCTGCTCAGGAGCCTACGGCCCAGGTGATCAACGGCACATACAGGGGCGTACATCTCTCCGACTGGGACCAAGATGCCTTCCTAGGTGTCCCCTTTGCCCAGCCCCCTGTCGGACAGCTCAGGTACCGCTGGCCTCAAAGCCTCAACACTTCTTTCGATGAAGTCCGAGATGCGACACAGCAAGGCTACAGCTGTATGCAGTACCGTGGGACCTTCAACATGTCGGAAGACTGCTTGACGCTGAACGTCGTCCGTCCTGCTGGAAAGCCAGAGAAGCCTTTGCCGGTTCTTGTTTGGATATACGGAGGTGGTTTGTACACAGGCTCTATTGTAAGTTCATCAACTTCAACTTACACTGTCTGAGTTTGACTGACGATGCAACAGGCGGACCCTCAGTACAACCTGTCAGGAATCGTCAAGGTCAGCCAGGATATGGGTGAGCCCATCATCAGCGTCGCCATGAACTACCGTCTCAACATGTACGGTTTCCTCCAAACCCCGGCCCTCCTAGCCGAAGGATCCAGCAACGCAGGCCTCCTCGACCAAAGGCTGGCTCTCAGGTGGATCCAGGAGAACATTGCCGCGTTCGGCGGAGACCCGGACCGGGTCACAATCTGGGGCGAAAGCGCCGGGGCCCAGTCCATCGCCTACCACCTCTTCAGCTACGACGGCCGCGACGACGGTCTCTACCGCGCCGCGATCCTCGAAAGCGGCGGCCCGACCGGCGCGCAGGTCCAGGACCTGGCCTACTACACCGTCCCCATCGAGAACCTCACCCGCACGACCGGGTGCTGGACCGCCAAGGACCAGCTCGCCTGCCTCCGCGACCTCAGCCAGGACGACCTCTTCGCGGCCAAGCCCAGCCAGGTCTGGAACCCGCTCGTCGACGGCGACTTCCTGACGGGGTACCCGAGCCAGCTGATCCGCGAAGGCAAGTACGTCAAGGTGCCGCTCCTGACGGGCGCCAACAGCGACGAGGGCATCAACTTCAACCCCAACAGCCCGAAGCCCGACACCGAGCAGAACCTGCTCAACGGGTTCATGTTCTGGCGCTCCTACGCGCTCTCGCCGCCGACGATCCGGAAGCTGTTCGAGCTGTACCCGAACGACCCGTGCACGCAGCCGCCGCACTCCATCTGGAACTGCTCCGTGTACCCGGCCAAGGGCCTGCAGTGGCGGCGGGGCGCCTCGATCGGCGGGGACCTGGTCATGATCTCGGGCCGGCGGAAGATGTGCGAGCTGTACGCGGGCGAGGCGGGGCAGCCGGTGTACAGCTACCGGTTCGACCAGCGGTTGTGGAACAGGGCTGAGCTGGATGGCGTGCAGCACTTTGACAACGTCGCGTTCAGCTTCCAGAACATCAGTGGGCTGTTGGGCCCGTCGCCGGAGTACGATAGCCATCTGGAGTTGGCGCGGGGCATTGGACAGGCGTATGTCAGGTTCGTCAATGACCTGGATCCCAATGCAAAGGCTGGGAATGTAACGAAGCGGGATGGGCTGTTGCCGTACTGGCCCAAGTATAACCTCGCGGCACCGAAGAACCTAGTTTTGAATGCTAGCAACAGCTTCGTGGAAGATGATACCTGGAGGAAGGAGGGAATTGAGTACATCAACTCATACGAGGTTGCGAGGGAGCTACTTGCATGATAGATTGTCATAGATGCTTTGGCTTTTGGAGAGGTCAAAAGCTGTTTCTCTAGAGTAATTCATACCCGTTGCATGTGTATTTGCCGTCTTTCAAAGCATCTTCGGAACCTAGATGGATTGAAAGGTCGCCTATACCCTCATTATATCAAGCGTGACTCTGAAGTCCCGCTATTATGAGGCGTAGACGACGTGGATGAATGTGTTGGGTATAATGAGTGGCGACCATCTACGATGATAATAATAGCCTATTACTAGCGGCCCTCCAGTAACCTTCGATGAATCCATTGGATACCAGTAACACATGAACATAACAAACGTCAGACTAAAATGCGAGATGGAACCCGGCGACCAACCTCCCGTCTGCCACGCTTCTCTTCAGTGGAGCATGTTGGCCTTATCCACCCTCCTGCCTCCTGGCCAGCCTTTCAGGCCCTGTTCTGCCATGCAAAAACCAAGAATGCCCAGCCGGCGGATGCACGCAGCGGACCGGGCTACGACGGTGGCATCTGTAAGGCACAGCTCCATATCATCCCAGAACGCTGGGTTGGTCAGCTACCGCGAGGATTGGCATGCACCCAACATTTCTCGCTGTTCTGTACCGGGGTTCATTAGAGATCGTCGCATTGTCTTCTCGGAACTCCGGCTCTTTCTCATGTAGATGTGAGTGCTACGGGGAATGCTGTCTCTGGCACCCTTGTCTGGGTTGAACAGCGTCCGGTTGAGACATGTATTGAAGTCATCGGCGTGTAACATGTCTTGAATGAACCGACCGTTGAAGTCGTGGCCTTTAGGGTCGTATACAACCAAAGTTACGTTCTACAAATTCTGGATGAAGCTCTTCTTGCGACGGATACTTGCACCTCCTGCATTTCAATTGATCATGCCTTGCAGGCTTTTTGGCCCTAAGCAGGTGCAAGTCTAGGTATGGTGCTGAATCGGCAGCAAAGCACCATACGAGGTCGAGAAAGTTAAGCCTAAACCTAGCTTCCGAGCCTCTCGCGTGTTCCGCGGTGAACAGAGTTAAGAATCTCATTAAGGTTAAATACCAATAACCGCCGGAACCAATTCCTCGTGGGCGGTGGAATGCTAATAGCGCTGACCACTGGGAGGTAGGGAAGGCCCGGCGATCTTCCGATTGCCCTCGGCAGAAGCAGAGTCAGTGAGCCCCTCAATGCAATTTTTAGGTTAATGGAGTGGATGGCGCCGCGGAAATGGCATTCTGTTCACCTTCCCGAAACCTCACAAGAGCCCGTTCGTGGCTTCGTAAACATAGATGAGTTGGCCATTCATTCACCACGCATTTCGGAACCTGCATATCAAAAGTTCGCCAACTTGCTCAGTCCGATGCGAAGCTTACTCCGGAAAGTCATGAAAACCGGCGGCCTGTTCCCGATGCCCAGCTTCGCCCCCGAAGAGCCAACAGGGGCGCAGCCCCTTTTCGGTTTAAAGCAAACAAACAGGCCGTTAGACGGTGGTCCGGGCGTATCAATACTGGGCCGTCTTTCTTTTGTTTCCCCTGCGACCTCCACCTCCGGTCGCATCGTCCCGTCTTGTGTCCTCTTGGAAGTTGAGCCAGATATGCCGTGTACTGTCACGCTGTACCCCCTCAGTTTCCCCCTCATCATCGAATGCAAAACATTCAGCATGCCTCTACTACGACCTCATCCATATGCCCAAGTGGTGTCAAATTCACATTAACCCGTGCAGCGTTGCTCTGCAGACCCGTCGACCGTCCACATCCCGCGAGCCTCCCATTCTCTGTATGCGTCCGGGCTATGGCCGGGGTCGTGGCCACCACGTTATCGACTTTTCGGCAGGTGAATCGGATGGCAGGCCCCAGAAGGGACGGGGGCTGCCATGAATGATGGGATGATGGGATGATGGGCCGTGGTCGCCCCCTCACTCAGCCCTTCCAGAGCCGTCTTCGTCTTCCCTCCCATCATTCATTGCCCCCTCCACTGTGTCGTCCACTTTGCCTTTCAGCTGTGCGGGGACCGGTCTATTGATGCGGAAGAATAGGCGATGGCGGCTAGCAAAGGTTCCTCTGCAAAGATGGCCTGCCGGATTGAACTTGACCGTCTCGACCGTCATGAATCGGGGCCAAACGACCTTCTGTTTTCTGCCAACTTTGCGCCCGGTTACCTAAAACCCAATTTCCTGTTCATCTGGACTCTGAACTCTGGACTCTGGAGTTTGGTGAGCAAGGAGCAGCGACAGCAGCACTGCCATTGACGTGCCACATGCCACGTCCAACGCAATCGCCCGAACCCACATCACGGCCAGGATGTCCGTCCCCGCGTGGATGCTGCCGTCGTACCTGAAGCTCCACACAACACGAGGCCATTCAGGTACGCACCAAACAGCGTCCGCGATGCACCGCTACCACGGCAGTTGAGTTGCCTTGGCCTCTTGGCTCTGGGCGTAACTTTCCATCATCTTTGAACAGAGTATCACAGGCGCCGTGTCGTATGGTCTCAGGTTTATGAGAAACTGGACGGTCACAATCGATGGCGACTGATGTTGATTGTGTCTTCCTGAATCCTGATAGGAGCAGGTCCCTTGCCCGCCAATCTTGCTCGCAGCGAACGAAACATCCAACGACGAACGCCTGGCAGCCAATTGATGGGCGCCAATTCTGTTTGATATCACAGCTGT
The DNA here is from genome assembly GCA_027406125.1 of Colletotrichum tropicale. Classification (NCBI taxonomy): domain Eukaryota; kingdom Fungi; phylum Ascomycota; class Sordariomycetes; order Glomerellales; family Glomerellaceae; genus Colletotrichum; species Colletotrichum tropicale. The sequence goes on from JANVYH010000004.1 coordinate 455,015, forward strand.
CGCTGTCAACCGATGGCACTAAGCCTGCCCCAATGTCCTTTTGCCGTCGGCAACAAGCATGGCTGGCCCTGTCCGCCCGCGCCTCTTCCTACGCCCTCAACGGTCAACAACCTAAAGACGAGACGAACACAAAGAAGGGTGGCGCCGCTTCGGCGTGTGCCCAGAGATCTCTCCAACGAACCCATCCCGATCTCCCGCGTCTGCCAATCGCCCTCCAGCGATAGAAAAGAGAGCCTGCATCAACCGACGGCGAACTCGCCACCAACTGGCCCGTTCAAGTTTCCCGTAAAGAAGCAGTGACCATTTCCCGGTCCACCATGATTTGTGCCTTGGACCAGGGACCCCAGCTCGAACAGCAACAACACCTCTCTGTCTCTCTCTCTCGACTCTCACCAACGAGATGCGGAGACACTTACCCAGATAGGAAGGCCATCTGGGCAGAAAGCTCCAATGACCAGGGCCAATTAATCAATCATGCTTCCCTCCACCACTAAGGAGCCTCATTCAGGCAGCTCAGAAAGCATCGTTTAATATGCTGATCGCCAGGCCAGGCTCTCCTTTTTCTCTGCTTCCTTCTTTGCGCGGTCGCATTCCGTCGCGACGCACTGCAGCAGCGCAGACTGTGCACATTGCTCCCTGCAATTTCTCATGTCCCAGCCGGGATGTCGCCTCTCCTCTGCAGCGAGACCTGCTTGAGGTCTCCATGTTGGAACATTGGGTAGACAACCCGGCCATAGCTCCCTCCGTGATCCCATCCAACCCCTGCTTGAGCATACAGACCGACCCCGGACGCTATCGCGTGCCACCCACTGGCACCGCGCCTTTGCAGACGACTTGCATGGCTCGCTCGCTCGCATTTTCCCGTCCATCCTCCACCTTCCTGGCCAAGCAAGCGTCTGGACCCCCATTCATTTCATGACGACAGCGACATGGCCCATGGACTGATTCTCTGGAGGGTCCGCTTGGGGCCTGTCTTGCTCAGGTCCCCGGCCAGTTGAGCCCCCCACCACCGAGGTACGGGTTGCGATACGACGTTGTGCAGATGGACTTATAAAAGTTGTGCCCCCCGGCGCGCAGCGTTCATGATGCTTCTTCCCTCGCCAGCTCCGGTCTCCCCCAGGTCATCCGTCAGCCAGACATCATGGTTCGTAGCAGTCTCTTGCTGCCGCTTCTTGCGGCGGCTTCCGCCGTCCAGGGAAAGTCGACTTCCCCCAAGACCGTTCCCGGTGCCTTCATCGTTGAGTTGGAGGACGGACAGGTAAGCTCCTCACACAATCCCTCGTAGTGCCCTCAACCACGCAGAGTTTACTCACAGATGAAACCCGCAGGACGCCTCCGACTTCTTCGCCGAGGCCGAGTCCGACACCATCACCCGCATGAACCTGACTTACTCCCTGTTCAAGGGCGCGTCGCTGCAGTTCAAGAACCTCGACACCGCCGACGAGAAGGCCGCGAAGCTGGCGCAGCTCCCGTCCGTCAAGGCCATGTACCCCGTGCGGACGTACAGTATCCCCAAGCCCGAGGTCGTGTGGACCGGCAAGCAGGGCCGCGACTACATCGACCTCAAGAAGCGCCAGGAGGGCGAGGACGTCTTCTCGACGCACGTCATGACGCAGGTCGACAAGCTGCACGCAGACGGCGTCAGCGGAAAGGGCATCAAGGTCGCCGTCATCGACACCGGCATCGACTACCTCCACCCCGCGCTCGGCGGCTGCTTCGGCTCCGACTGCTTGGTGAGCTACGGAACCGACTTCGTCGGCGACGCGTACGACGGCTACAACGAGCACTTCCCCGACCCCGACCCCATGGACTGCGGTGGTCACGGAACCCACGTTGCTGGCATCATTGCCGCTCAGAGCAACCCCTTCGGTTTCACCGGTACCGCCCCCGGTGTCACTCTTGGTGCTTACAAGGTACGTAATATCAACGTGGTTGCTCGCTGATCATCCGGCTGCCGGATGTGACCCACAATCTTATTACCAAAGTTCCGATCTAACTGTTCAATCTAGGTCTTTGGCTGCGAGGGCGAGGTCAGCAACGACGTCCTGATCGCCGCTTACAACCGCGCCTTCGAGGACGGCAGCAACATCATCACTGCCTCCATCGGCGGTCCCTCCGGCTGGACTGATGAGCCGTGGGCCGCCACCGTCTCCAGAATCGTCGATGCCGGCGTTCCCTGCACGGTCTCCGCCGGTAACTCTGGTGATCAGGGTATGAGATGACTTGTTTGAAACATTCTGAAATGTTCCAGGCTAAGAGTAACTGCAGGTATCTTCTTCGCTTCCACCGCTGCCTCTGGCAAGCACGTCACCGCCATCGCCTCCTTCGACAACGTCATCACCCCCGCCGTCCTCATCGAGGAGTCTTACACCATCGCCGGCGGCGAGGAGAAGAACTTCACCTACACCCCCGGTGAGCCCGATGCTTGGGCCGGCGTCTCCCTCCCCCTCTGGGCCGTGAGCACCGACTCTACCTCCACCGAGGCTCTGGGCTGCGACGCTTACCCTGCCGGCACCCCCGACCTGAGCGACAAGATCGTCCTCATCAAGCGCGGAACCTGCACCTTCGTCGTCAAGGCCCAGAACGCTGCCGCTGCCGGTGCCAAGTACATCATGCTGTACAACAACGCCCCCGGCGCTGGCTCCGTCTCCGTGACCGCCGTCCCTGAGATCCTTGCCGTCGGCATGACCCCCCCTGAGAACGCCGCTCCTTGGCTCGAGGCTCTCGCCGCCGGCCAGGAGGTGGTCCTCAACATGGGCGACCCTGCCGAGGCCGAGCAGGTCCTCACCGAGGCTGCTAACAACGCCACCGGCGGCTCTGTCTCTACCTTCAGCTCCTGGGGCCCCAACTGGGACGCCTACTCCAAGCCTCAGTTCGGTGCCGTCGGAGGCAACGTCCTCAGCACCTACCCCAGAGCCCTCGGCAGCTATGCCGTCCTCTCCGGTACCTCCATGTCTTGCCCCCAGACCGCCGGCATCGTCGCCCTCATCGCCGAGGTCCGCAAGACCCTCGACCCCGCCACTATCGAGAACGTCCTCTCCGCCAACGCCAACCCCGTCAAGTTCAACGACGGCACCGGCTTCGGCGAGCTCCTCGCCCCCATCGCCCAGCAGGGCGCCGGCCTCGTCCAGGCCTACGACGCCGCCCACGCCTCCGCCATCCTCAGCGTCTCCAACCTCTCCTTCAACGACACGGACAACTTCATCCCCGAGCTGAACTTCACCATCAAGAACACCGGCTCCGCCGACGTCACCTACGAGCTGAGCAACATCGGCGCCGCCACCGCCTACACCTTCGCCGCCGCCGGCGACCTCTTCCCCGCCACCTTCCCCAACGACCTCTCCGCCGAGTACGCCACCCTCGCCTTCAGCGAGGACAAGGTCTCCGTCCCGGCCGGCGGCGAGGCCACCGTCCTCGTCACCCCGACGCCCCCCGCCGGCCTCGTCGCCGAGCGCCTCCCCGTCTGGTCCGGCTACATCGCCCTCAACGGCACCGACGGCACCAGCCTCATCCTCCCCTACCAGGGCATCGCCGGCAGCCTCCACAGCCACGTCACCCTCGACGTCGCCATCATGACCACCTCCACCAGCGCCAAGGCCGAGGAATTCGAGGAAGTCCCCTCTAACTACACCTACATCCTCCCGCCCCCGGGCACCGCCAACGAGACCGACGCCGTGCTGCCCGCCCTCGCCGTCAACATGGCCTTCGGCTCCCCCTTCGTCCGTGGCGACCTCGTGCCCCTGACCAGCTGCCCGCCCAACATCACCAAGGAGGTCTTCGGCACCAAGACCATCGGCCAGCCGCGCTCATTCCCCTACCTGTACGTCTCGCGCGGCGTCTTCTCCGTCAACTGGGACGGCCAGCTCGACGACGGTACTTATGCCCCCGCGGGCAAGTACAAGTTCGCCGTCAAGTCGCTCCGCGTCTTTGGCGATGCGTCCAAGTTGGAGGAGTACGATGTTACTGAGACGCAGCCGTTCCGCATCCAGTACGGCGGTGTTAACCAGACTGCGCCTGCGAGACGTTGGTTCTAGAAAATGTGATAATAGTCATGTCTCTACGACATTTTCCCTTTTCTTGTAAATAGCTTTTGAATCATCAGAAAGAATTGTCTGGTATCTATTATGATTCCCTGTCCTCGGCCTGAATGTCTGCAGCAGTGTGAAAGACCTCAAATCATGCGTCCGCTAGGTTAATGCATCAGTTATTAACACATCTTACACAAGACCCTACCCCGCCGATGGCTCTTGACGTCTGTTTCCTCGCGTTCGTCTTCTTTCCGAACGAAAATTTCGTAGTGTTTGCTAAATGCACTCTTGCTGTTCCTGTACGTAGACTGCACATATGTGACGTACTTTAAGTTGCTCCGATTTGTGCGAGTTGGGCGATTGGTCTTCGTGTTGCTAGCTAGCAAAGTCCGATTTCCATCTGTGCATGCTTCACTGATGAATCACCTCGCTGCAATGCAGGGATAGCTTGTTGTAACATTACCTTCTTTTCAGACTGTTACAATGTCCCCGGTTGTATAGAGCATTGAGGTCCGTCTTCGCTTCACGCTTGGTTGGGCCTGAGCCTCAGCTTCGGAACCCTTCGCAATGTCAGCCACGAAAAATGCGAAGATGTGATGGAAGGGGGGCAAGTTTGAGAAAACGAAAGTTTACAAGCTCCTTGGGATGCAGTAGTCTTCTCCGAGTATCCTTGAGAATTACCATCTCTGTCATATGTCGAGAAGGTGTCATTACATACCTGGTATGGCATCGGACTTACAATCTAGAAGGACTAAGTCGATTGCAGACGCCGACGCGGCGAGAACGGAGCTCCAGTCTCACTGCCCAAACGGAGTGGAGCCGCCACTGGCCGGGCCATGTTCGAATCGAAACCACTTCCTGTTATGGTCTGGATCCGGTTCCCGAGCTCGGCATCGGACACCCATCAAGGGGCGCACGCCGACTTCTGGCTCCGGCTCATGCGTCCCATCTTTTCACCGGCCTCGGTTTCGGCTGTCGGACGAGTCGGCAGCACCACCTTGGTAAAAGTCCCGTGAAAGAAAGTTTGCAGACGCCCAATAAGGGAGCGCATGATTACTCGATGGGGAAGTTTGACGTGATATTGCGTGTTTGCGAAGACCAGATGATGGAAGGCAACTTAGATAGGAATCTGGAACGATGGCCTAGAATTTTCGGTACACCGAATCCAACAGTCCGGGTCCTGACAGGTTGTCAACCGAGGTTTCAATGGTCACCTCAGTGCCTCCACCGGTTCGTCCACTGCATTGGTATGGTGATGGACTCTACGTGACGTTATCCTGCTTCCCTTTTGGTTCAATGGCCTGGACCTGTGTCAGTTTTGTGATGCATCACGGTACGTCGGTACTAAATCGATGGTACACGGGAATTGCGTTCGTGGAAGATTCAGAATTCGATTGCAAGGTCGCAGGCGCACTGTTAATCGCAGTAGATCTCAAAATTTCTACATGAGTCCTTAGAATCACGTCGTGATTGAACCGTCGGGAGACTGAGCTTCAGATAATGTTGATGAATTAGGAGACATCTCATATACCGAGCGACATCTATCAACCTGCTCGTGGGCGTTAAGATGCCAAGCCTATTCCGTACATCCAAATGGAGATCTTCAATCCTCCAGACGACGGCCATCCCTTTAATTGTCTAGTCGGAACGCCAACGTTCCTTTTTTTGTGAAGTTGACCAATCTCGAGCATGGCAACGACCCGCCAAGGCCACATTCGAGTCCGACCCGGCAAATGGGCTTCATTGCAATAGTTGTGAATGACCTCGTGCCACACATTTCGAATGGTCCGCGCTAAAATCCTACGTGAGCTCTAATAAAACCCGAGCTCTGAAAGCTAGCATCATCAGTAGTGGCGCAGTATGTGCTACGTTAGCTGCGTGTTGCGCCACAACATGCACTCGACAATGTTAAGTTGAACCTTCCCCGCCCTCGGCCGCGTGTTCACGAACAGCCATCTCACTAACCTCTCGAAGAACCCCTAGAGCCCACACGTCTCGATCCAAACACCATGGATCGCAAAAATATTATCGAAAAGCTGACCTCGGCCGAGTCCTCTCAGCACAGGCCGATTATGACGATGGTCAATGGCGACAACACCTGGCTCATATCAATTCCTCGACCAGCCGGCGCAAAAGGCAAAGCATTCTACCACATCTTGCAGGACCCTTGGCTCGTCGGAGATGTCTTGACCCTCTATGCGTGGATCCTCCGCTTGCATCACCCCCAAAAGGAAGCCTTCGACAGCTTGGCCAGGATTGAAAGCTGGGTCGAGGAGATCGAGACCTCGGCAGGTGGCTCGAAAGACGAGGGCGAACCGTGGCTGGACGCGGTTCTCGTCACTCACATACTCGCCGACCATATGCATGAAGAGACGTTGCGGACTTTCGATGCTAGCACCAGGGTCTTTGCTGTCAAGGAGCCGGCAGCGGTTATATCGTCGTGGAAGCACTTCGACGACGTTGTCGTCATACCAGACTTTGTGCGCAACACAGACACGACGTGGCCCAGCATTCCCGAAATACCAAGCTGGCTCTCCGTTTTCCGCATCCCAGACGAGTGCGCGGTGTATCCGGTTTTGTACCATTGCATGGTAATCAGCTTCACTGGCGCCGATGGAAAGAGCGAGGTGATTCTGTATTCTCCGCACGGGGTCGACCCGGATGCTGTCGAAGCCGCACAGAAAGCGAGTCCGGAGTCGAGTGTGTTGGCGATGATACACCCGCTTCACAAGACTGGTCTCATGGAGAAAGGCACAACGCTCGGGGTCACGAACGGTTTGAAGATTGTACGAAAGAGCGAGCCGAAGTACTGGTTGGGAACTCATGATGACAAGATCCAGTATTCCGGGCTTCTGAGTTGGATGTTTAATCACGGCCGCTTGACGTTGGACGATGGTCTTGAGGAGGAAGCTAGAGAGACTGGACAGAAATTGCCGAGGCCAAATCTCGTAGAGGTTGGAAATGGCTGTAGTTATATTCTTGTGTAAACACTGCCAACCATTTAGTTATTGCAGTTGAGAACGCAAATCATATGGTCATAACACATACGTCCAAGGAGTCCATAACAGAAATAAAGGGTTTTGCTATCGGGGCGAATGCGATTAAATAAATTAGCGGTTATAATAGTGATTGCAACAACCAGGTTGATAGAAAGAAAATAACTTGATAATTATAAAACTGAAATGTATGACCTAGGCGGCATGGATTCACAGTGATCGGAGACAGTATGTGCTAATTTCTAATGAGGCATACGCCTTTATTGATTATAAGTCCCGTATCTTTAGTCTAAGATGTACAGGTGATCCAATCTACTAATACCCCGCCCCAGTAATCCGTAACTCCGATTATATTAGGTAGCAATTTACATGCAGGCAGCACCGTCGATGCCGAGGACCTTGCCGTTGATCCACTCACCGTCCTGGGAAGCCAGGAAGCAGACGACACGGGCAATGTCGATGGGGAGACCGACACGGTGCATGGGGGACCAGCCAGCGGCGTACTCATCGACACCCTCGTCGTCGAGCTCAGTGCCGTTGGGGATGTACTCGCGGCAGACGTCACTGAGATGATATTAGAGCTGGAAAGTCTGTTATGGATTGCCAGGAATGCTTACCGGTACATGTCAGTCTTGATACCACCGGGGGCGACAGCGTTGACAGTGATCTTCTTGTCACCGAAGTCGATGGCCATGCAGCGGACGAAGGTCTCGATGGTACCCTTGGATCCGGAGTAGACGGCGTGCTTGGGGACACCCTTGGCCTGGCCAGTGATGGAGCCCATCAGGATGAGGCGGCCACCGACCTCGAGGTTCTTGTAGGCCTCGCGGGCGACGAAGAACTGGCCACGGGTGTTGATGCTGAAGACGCGGTCGAACTCCTCGGGGGTGACGTCCTTGACGTGGCCGAAAGAGACGACACCGGAGTTGGAGCAGACGACGTCGAGCTTGCCGAAGATCTTCTTGGCCTCGGCGAACATCTTGACGATCTGGTCAACGTCGGAGACGTTGGCCTTGATGGAAGCGGCGTCAGAGCCGGACTTCTTGATGGCCTGGACGACCTCCTCGGCGGTCTCGGCGCTGTTGGCGTAGTTGACGATGACCTTGGCACCACGACGGCCAAGCTCCATAGCCATCTCGCGACCAATGCCACGGCCTATAGCAACCATTGTTAGTTGCATGAACCTTCTCACGAGATCGGACGAACTAGACCCCGAAATGCATCACGAAAACAATGACTAAAGTCTGCCGGCAATCGAGGTGTGCACCGTCCAGGGGAGAGAGAAAGTATCAGATGGACTTACCGGCACCGGTGACAAGAGCGACCTTGCCCTCAAGGGACGCAGACGCCAGACCCAGAGGGCCGGGAATGCGGTCGTACTTGGAACCCTTAGACTCGGAGGTAAGGCCAGGCATTTTGACTGATTTGAAGAGGTTGGATTAAATCGGGGAAATGGTGTTGTTATTGAAGAAAAGGTATCGTCGAGATAGACCGAGGAGAAGTCGATTGGTTGTTGAGTGAGAGTGTGGTTGAGTTCTGCTGAGCTGTTTCGAGAACCGGATTGGGAGACGGAAACCTGGGTATTAAATACGACATTTTGACATGTTTGATCGTGCGTGTGTTGGCGTCGGTTTGTTTCCCGCGTCTCCATCACAACGTTGAGATCGCCCGACCGACCGACCGACCATGGTTCAGGAGACAGAAGCGTGTGCCTGAGCCTGTTCGTCGCACCGGAGGCCCGTGGAGAGAGCGCCGGACATGGACGTGCGCTTCTCGGACGTCCGTGAAACGACACCATTTCGGTCGCTAGTCTGCGGCCACATTGGACCAACGCATCGCTTCCCGCACCAAAAAGCGAGAGCCGAGTGAGCGCCACATAGTCCATCCCTATTCTTTTTTGCTGATCGTCCCTGAGCTAGCGTTGCGTGCCCCCATTTCGTGCAAGTCAGGCCGGTCCCTTGGCGCCGCATCCACATTCTAAGGATAGACGCCGCTTGTGTACATACGCAGCCAACCTTACGCAACCTAACCTCGCTCCCACGCAACCCTTCCTGCAGGAAGTTATTTCAACGAGACCGCCCGGACCGAGCCCCGGACGCAGGCCAAGGCGGACTGGCGGACTGTTCCACCGTGACGGGCCCCCTTTGCTCGGTCTTGGGCTCTATCCCAAAGACATCATTGGCTTCCCTTGGGCTTGTTCTTGAGCACGACGCCGGTCGCTCTTCCGTTCGGCGCGATGCCCCTCTTTGAGGTCTCTCTCCTGAACTTCGCGCGCCTTACTCGCGCTTCTCTCGCTATTCCGACGAATGCAGCATCCGATGCGCGAGCGGATGGGGCCGATTCCCTCGGGAGGGAAGCGATGGTCCCAGGACTGAAGAGAGGCCGGGGTCCCCCGGGGCTCACCTCCACATCCCGGCACGGATCACCACGTCGTAGGATTGACGCCTTACGTTGCCGGTCAACAGCAGAACATGGCGGCGCCACGAGTCTCAACGTCGTCCGAGAGGATCAGTGCTACATCCGCAGATGAGACTGCGTTTGCAGATTGCAGTCCGGACTCCAGCAGCGTTCCGCTCGCCGGCCGTGAAGATTTCAGTTGGTGATGGTTCATGAACGAAAATAGCACACTCAATGTGACGATGTCAAGAGGATGAAGTCCTAGATGTGAAGTTGTCAAGGTTCAATGCTACAGCTTCCGTCTCATGATCACAGGCCTCAGTGGAACCGCCTTCAAATTTCATGTGTGAACGGCACCCTTGGCAAGGCACATCGGGCCTCAACTTACCGAGCGAACGGTTCCGCAACCCCCACAGGATTCGGGGTGGATGCTGATGTCCGGCATCCCATTCCGATCCTTTCGTCGGTAATGGGGCCGTCTAAAGATTCCAAAATCCTCTCGGCGACGGTGCCACACCCGCCCTCTGGGCTGCCGCATAAAGCCCTACCGGCAAGACTTGCTCGACACCGGTCCGGAAGCAGCCCATCCCCCGGCCCAGTTCGTTCCATGGGCGACGCGGCCATCCCAAGCAACGTGTGGAGCCCAGGCCATCCCGGGCCAAGGCCGTATTTGTGTTACTGAGCGTTCGTGGCCCGGGCCGAAAGTTTCGTGTTCTACGGCTGAGAGGACGGCGCTGCCAGGCCGACCCATGGAGGAAGACCCCGATCCGGCAACTCATCGGTGTTGTCTCATGTGGTCGGATGGTTGTATATCCAACTTCCACTATTCCGCGGGCGCTGAATACGTGTGGAGGAGTCATCGGATTACTACTTTGTTTCAAGGCCTTCTAATTGACCCCGACCATGTCTATAGTGATCTTCGTGTAGTTCGTCGCAGAGGTCTAGCTGTCCACAAAAGTGTGACTGGCCACGTCTACGATGACACGTCTGGCAAAGGGCTGTTTGAATCGGGATCGACTGAAAACTTTTTTCTCGTCGTGATACTTGACAACACGGATTTTCGGACGATTGATGAGAAAGCAGCTAGATTTCGCCATGAGAAAATAATTTCATGAACAGCTTTCTCTCCACAGGCCAGTGAGATGGGGTTTTAAACATTTATCAGATTTGACCGCTCGGAAAAGTATGGGGCCGTCACGATGCAACGTAAAATGGCTGCCTGGTGGTGGTCCTCGTCCTTCATGCACGACACAATCGACGTTGGTCTTCGCGATGCCCTCATCAAGGCCACTTTTCCAAGACTGCCATGAGCAAACGCAAGGGATCAAACCCGCAGCAAGGGGCCATCGAGCGAAATTTGAAGGATAATTACTTGATCATGAAACCTTCCCGATCGCTTCTTCAAGCGCAGCACTTTCCAACTTGTTCCAACAAACCCTGCCTCAATCTCTTCATTGCATGCATGTTGGTCACACAACTTGGGGTCGATTCTTGCTGGTTCTGGACACTCACAAAGGCAAAATCCCGTATTATGCTGTGGTGGTGTGCTGTCGGCACAAAGGCACCCTACTCGTAAGTTCGGATTCCCCGTCAGCACCACCGTCAGCAGCCTTTTCCGTTGGGCGACCCGTCCCATTTGCGGTGATGACAAACTCTCTCGTATTTTTAGAGCTTGCACCGCAAACCAGGCTGGGCTTATCTCAGATACTTCAGCTGAGCAGCCAAGTCCTCCGCAGGCGATCCTACAAAGTGCAAACTGCAAGAGCAAAGCCCCCGCCACCCAACAAACACCCTCGAACCAACAACCCTGGCTCCAACAGCATGATAGCCGGCGGGACACCCACCCACCCCCAAAGGATATTGTTTGCTCTTCGGTCTTGTTCCAAGACCATTAATGAACTCATTCCACGTCAAGGTCTCACAATGGCACCCTTTAATCAAGCCGGCCCCCTCGTGATGATCTGTCTCAGTCCCCTCCACGCGGCTTGGGTGCAATCTCACACACACCCTTATTCAATGAAAATGCAGCCTTGAATAGCAAACACTGTGAGACCAATTCCCAAACGCCCAAGAAATCCCGCCGCTGTGGTTTTGGGAGCTCATGCAATGCCCTTCATCTTACCGGATTCCGCAGCCCGCATACTCGAAGTCTTGGCCAACGCCAGTCTCCATCTTGATGATGCCAAGTAGTGAGCCTGTGTCTCCACATGCTCGTCAAAAAGCCTACCCCCAAGAGCCCCCAAAAAGAGGCTGTGAACCCCCACAAGCGCAATATTGGCACATCCTTCGCCCTGCGGCAATAGCGACAGCCTTATCCGTCTGCCTGCAGACAGTCTGGCGAGCTTTCTCTTGTGCTGTACCAAGTAACACCACCCCGTCGAAGATCAAAGTCGCCGAATGATGCCCCCGGGCAAGCCAAGCTGAACGGGCTGGGGTGGCTTGGTTCGCATTCCAACCTGTGGGCCCTCTCTCAATTACGCTTATATACATCTCAGACCGGATGTCTTGACTAACAATCAAGTACGCGTGCCAGCTTTTCCCAAGTCAGGGTTTGAAATTGATCTCATATCTTTCTTCTTCTGCACACCAAAAGAACCCAAGAAGGGGAACGCCTGCTTCCGGTATACATCTATCGAGGACCGCACTCACATCACCATCGGCATGGCGCACAGCGGCGACTTGAGCTGTCCTAGAGGAGGAAAGTTCTACGTCTGCACCGGCAGCGCGAAAGAGTTTCTCGGCTGCTGTACTTCGAACCCATGCGCCAACGGCGGAGAGTGCCCGGCCGACGACAGGAAGGTCTCGTCCTTCAGCCTCGACGTCTACCCGAATATCCAGGCGCAAAGCTGTGACGATCCGAGACCCGCGAAAGAGATCTGGTGGACATGCAAAAACGAACACACGAACACGTTCCCGTTCATCGGATGTTGCGCGACGAATCCATGCAACGAGACGGACGGGCTATGCCCGATAGACAACCTCATCCCAGCCACATTGAGTAAAGACGCCAGCGCGAGAGCATTCTTCGTCGCCAGCGAGGATGCTTCACCAACCCCTTCAGCATCCGCGTCTGCGACTTCAACGCCGGATAGTGGGTCGGGAGGTGGTCTCGCCACGGGAGCCATCGTAGGTATCGCGATTGGAGCTGCCGTTGCCGTCGGCGTTATCATCGCCATCGTCTGGCGATGCGGCTGGCACGCTCGGAAGCGCAATGAAAGGCGCGAGCCGAACTGGGAGCCCGCTTCTCCCGGCCGTCATCCCGAGATGGGCTTCGCCTCATCACCACACAGCCCTTCGCCCTATGATCCATCACGCAGCCCCCGTCCGTATGACCCGGCCCGATGTAAGCCTCTCATAACCTTCTTCCAAAGGATCATGACTGACCATCCAAGCATCCTTCGCCACGACTACCGTCCAGGGATCCTACGCCTCGACCTCGCCGCCACACTCGCCGTACTACGGCTTGAAGCATGCCTCACCCGTGATCGATAACCAGCGCATGTCGACATATGCAGACAGCAACGTCAGCTCGATGACTAGCCATACCCCGCATGCAAGACACATTAATCCTTCGGCCGTCGGTGTGCCCGAGCTGCATACAGTCAGCGAGTTAGATGGCGTTGAGCATTACCCTCCGGTGGTACCACCACCGCCACCACAGGAGCCAAAGGCCCCTTTGGCAGAACTTGGGGATGGAATGCCTACGAGTAAGAAGTAATGATAATGTCGGATTATTAGAAAACGGCTAGAGTTCTTAGGAAGCGGGGTGTTCCGGTCATAATCACTGTTCTTTCTTTGCTTGTACATGCTCGAGGGTGAGTTCGTGGGTCATCGTCATCCTCCCGCTTACATGTAAATAACTGGCCATGATGGTATGCACGCTGCATGTCATGGTCTGTCAATTAAAATTCCCACACGTAATCTTGTGTCAAGTCGGATTGCCGACTGGTTTGGCTAAACTTCAAAATTCCCGCGGCCAATCACTTAGGTCATATTCTATCACGTTTCACAGCATATTCGACACATAAGATAGTTTGATAATACTTCCGCATTGAAGCAACTTGCACTATGTGAAGACATCATGCGGCAAGGGTCGATGGTCTGCAACATGAACATGCAATGCGGTACTTGAATGACTGTGAGTGACGACAACCAAGATTGCGATTTGCCTCCTTGCAAACACAACACACCTCACCTAACCTAATACCTGGAAATCCAAAAGACCGCACTGAGCTTTGAATACACCTGATTTTGCCCGACTGATAGATCTGTAGGGTATTTCTACATAGAACTATCCCGCTTTTTGACTTGGTCCGTCTCAAAGGACAGACCCGCATCCTTTCTGACAACTCCGTAGATCGCTGAAGCATCGACTTGTCGGTCTGCCGCGTCGGCATATTCAACCGCTTCTTCCAACTGCTGTAGAATGAGAGACAGTAGTTTAGGCTGTGTACCGCTCTTCAGAGCCTGCCTTCCGGCTGCTACTCCGTTAGTAGCGGGGGACCATGGCCGCTCGCCTCGAGGAGGCATGTAAGCACCGGACGTCAGTCGGTTCGAAACCATCAACCCTACCGGACCAATCTGCTCTTGGAGCAAAGCCTCCACGGTTTTGATTCCCAGCCCAGCCTTTTCGCCGAGAGTATGAGCGACACCCACCACCTCTACCATGCCCATTGATAAGGTGTTCCTAAACAGTGAGTTCAGTCAATCATGGTCTTTGCCAGCCAGAGACTTGGTGCACTTACGCAACAGCTTTCAAGTAGCTCGCTTGACGAACATCGTCGCTTGTCGGAACAATGCCCTTCCCCATGACACCGGTGATGTAAGGACGTACGGCCTCAATCGAACTCTCCTTTCCAGCCAAGATCCATAAGAGTTGTGCCTTCGCAGCTATAGGATTGGCTCCGACAACTGGGGCAGCGACGTAGTCTGCCCCTTTCTCTTGCAGTCTTGATTTTGCCGTCGCCGACGAGGAAGGTTGGATAGTCGAGGTGTCAACAATTATCTTATTGTTCAGCTGGCCAACCTCCAGAATCTTGTCCAACACAGATTCAACCGCAGAATCATCAGCCAAGGACATGAATACAATGTCAGAGTTGGACACTAAGTCAGGGATGGTTGATGGAGTGCCCCCTAGTTGTTTAAGAGGGTCACCACGGGACTCGGTGCGATTATAGAAACGAAGACTTGGGCCCTGCTTCTTTGACAGATACTTCTGCAAATTGGAAGCCATATGCAGGCCCATGGATCCCAGTCCTGGCCTTTGTCAGTGCCTGCACCAAAATAAAATCTGCATGGCCATGAACGGTGGGCTTACCTATCCATCCCAGTCTGGGAGCAAGAGAAACCTGTGAGGAAGACATGTTGAGTGTGAAGAATGAAATGCTCAAGAATTGTCTTGGAATAGCTTTTGGAGGTAGCACATTGCTTTACATACTTGATCAACGATACGGTCAAGTTCACGTCTAGATGGCGATCTGGAGAAACGGGATAGCTCCGAGCACCGATCTTCCGTTAAGGTTTCGCCGGTAACGGGATCGGAAATTACGGTTGCCTTCCGGCGGAGATTGTACTTGAGTTGTAGATCCGATAGATGCGGATTCACTGAGAGTTTCGACCACTTCATCATTCCTTTCTACGCCATGATGCTGTGAAATTATGGCGGTCCATCGGCACAGGGCGCGAAGCTAGTTTGCATCATTGTCGACCGAGACCAAGTCGGAACCTGCATGAAGCTTTAGCATAGTACACAACAGCGATGTCGTAACGGTCAATACAGTTCAATTTAAATACCATCCGAACATTTTTAAACGTTTTCCAACAGATCTTATTGAACAAGCGCAAATCTTCACAAGGATATGCCCTGATTTAGTGGTGGACGGGGGCCGACGGCGGCTAGAGGCAATTGTTGAGGCGTGGGCAACGTCACACACCACGCGAAAACAAAGTTCGAAGAATGCGAAACTCAATTAAAGAATTCCACCGTAGCTCAACCACTCAAGGAAGCATGGAAATTGTAAATCTTCAAG
Organism: Colletotrichum tropicale; assembly: GCA_027406125.1. Classification (NCBI taxonomy): domain Eukaryota; kingdom Fungi; phylum Ascomycota; class Sordariomycetes; order Glomerellales; family Glomerellaceae; genus Colletotrichum; species Colletotrichum tropicale. Next base: position 470,465 of record JANVYH010000004.1, read on the forward strand.
CGTGAATGGAAGATGTAGAAGCCACGCCGAGTATCTGAGCCTCGAACTTTCGGTCGTCGTCAATACTTCAAGCCCGCCTTGCTAGCTCAATCGGTAGAGCGTGAGACTCTTAATCTCAAGGTTGCGGGTTCGACCCCCGCGTGAGGCTCAAATCCTCATCGCGATTGACTGTACAATCATTCGGGTTTCTTTTTTCGTTTTTTACTCAATTCTGGCTTTTCTGCTTGCGGTCCTGCCGAACATCAATCGGCGCCTCTGTTTTATGGTGTAACCCAGTGTCGGTTAGAATAGGGCGTGAATTCGACTACACTTCTTGCTGCTATCTTGAGCTATACTGTATCTTGCAAGCTATAGGAGGTTGCTCATGAGCTGACAGATTTGCAGAAAGAGCCAATGGCCAATTGCTAGGTGATGCGTTTGTGTAGTGAGACAAAGTCCGTTGTGCGTTTAGCATTGGATCATTAGAATGCCTTTATTTCATTATCTCTCTGAGCCTGCCGTGTTACATGCGGTTGTCTGTCTCAGTCTAAGCACAATCTAAGATCGAAGAGCTTTCCATGAAAGACACTGATGTTTTCTGGAACGCAGTCGAAAAGGGGACCCATCGAATGCAAGCGCCATCCATGTGTCGGTCTCTGTATCTCATCCGAGACAACCCATTTCATACCAAGCTTCCTAGAAACTACGGCTGGATTCTTCAGGTGCAACAGAGAGGTCGCAATACGACATATAAATAGCGTCCGTGAATATACACAGATGAGCACATCGTCGCGGAGTCATCGAACCTAACCAACATAGCAGCGTGAGATATTCTTGTCAACATCATCCCCATCGTTTCCTCGAAGCCGCCCTGCTTCTCGAGAGCTATAAAAAATGTCTGAATCTCAGATGTCATGCGACGAATACGGCGCCAACCTGGCTTTCCTTCGTTTCGGAATCTTCTTCCTTTTTCTGTTCAGCGCACTACTTGGCGCTACGTTCGGGTCAATTGTAGGCGTCGCGTCCTTCAACCATGAACGCAAGATCCCTTTGGGGCTCTTCATCGCGATTGTGGTGGGAATGTCCTTCTTGGTCTTCTGCGGTGGAATGGCGCGGTGGATACACATATCCATGGACTTGCCTTCAAGACGCAATCCTCACGACTACCCTCACAGTATAACGCATGGCTCGACGGAGTGGCGCAAACATGTGCTTCATTCTAGGCCAGATATGAAATTCAGAATTCGTTTTGGAGTCTGGTTGATCTGGATGATGCACAAACTCGTTCGCATGGGAGATATGATTTTCGACTCCCCAGTAGGCCCTCAGAAAGAAGATGATGTTGAGATGCTACGAGATAGGGGCAATAGGCTGGCCCATTCAGAACCGCACGACAACACGAAAAACGGCAACTCGCCGCCTGGTCCTGAGCCAGCTATCAAACCAATTCCGAATCCAGCCCCTGTCCGAACCTCGACCCCAGCCTCTAAGCTGCAACCCAAGCCAACTCCCGTTTTTATCCCAAGGCCACTCACGAACATAGAGAAGGGCCGGAGAGCGCTTGAAACTGCTGCCAGAGTTGATGCAACCTATGGGCGCCACGAGTGTCTTAGGAGAGATCCTCATGACGTAGATCTCAGATCGGGGCAAAAGCGTCCAGTACTAGACAATTCTACAGTTCGGAATGCGTCGAATCGTTGGTGGATCAGGAGCGAAGGTGAACCTGTCAAAGCTATGCCACCTGGAGGTCCTCACATAGTTGCCAATGATCCTCACTCTGGGTGAACATGAGTAGTTGAACGACAGCTACCTACTGTATAAACTGCAAGATACACCTGAAAAGCTCATTGTCTTGTGGGACTTAAGTATGCTTCGTTCCATAGCGTCATGAACACGAATTGGATGGATTCGGATGTAAGTGGCGACGCCTGTTTGTACTTATTTACACAGAACGAAGAAAAATTGGTGCCTGCTTTTAATGAGACTGTTTGCAAATTGGCTTAAACTACTTGAAAGTAAATACATCAATATGAGCACTGAAACCTCAACATAATGCCCAAGCCAACGTCCAATGACCCATGCCGAAGCCTTGTGTGACTGACATCCCACTCTGTACGCTTCGGGAAGCCTGGCCGATGTATGTCTGCGCTGTGATATCGAAAAAGATTCTTTGGTTGAGCGAAATTCAGATGGCAACCTTAAGCGCTTTACTAGACGTGTGCTGCTAGAGTCCCAGATGCAATGGAACCAAACACGACTCATGGAAGCAAACTCTTCGTCAAAAACCAACGGACGGGGCTCCTTCGGAAGGTTTCCACAATCGGCGATACAGGAGGAGCCCGCGACCAGGGGGCATGCTACCCTACGACAAAATGCGATTTTAATGACGACATGTTGTTCAAGCACGGAAAAGACTCGGACAATTCCGTTCTGGGCTTCCCCTCAACTCTTCCCCGGAGATGAGATGACAGCCGTTGGCTGCGCAGCTGAGCACAGGGTTAGGAGGACGAGGCAGTCTTCCACGCACGAAGAAGGATATGCCGCGACAACATCTAATATTACCCCTTTTCTCAAAAGCAGGATTTGAGTATGCCGCCATCAGATCATCTGAACGCTCTGGCTAATCAAGCATAACTATTACCCGTACCAAGCTTCCATCACGCCGCAGCGTCGCAGCGCATTAGAGCGAGCGCATCACTCCCTCCCTCCTCTCGCTGCCCTTGCATTGGTGCCGCGTAACCTCGTCGACACACCCTCAGCATTCGCTTATCCGACGCACGTCGACGAAAGCGGAACTCATCGAAGAGCCAGAATCGTACGTGTGAAACATGCCAAATTTCCTCTGCCTTGATTTCTGCATCTGCCAACACTGCACTGGCTCCAAAAATTATCGAGATCTGGTCGGACGAATTGCCGTGCAGGGCGATGAGAAGAGGGTGACAGGCCACGAGATCCTACTGGCGATAATCTCCTTGCGCAGTGGACCACCTCACAGAGCCCACCCTACAAGGTTACCTCCATGTTGACAACATGGGATTCTACCCAGTGAAGTTTTTCTTTTCCATCAAAGAACTCCATCAATAAAGCTGGGTCGGGCGATGACATTGGCTAGAACTCGAGTAAATTGGAGCTGTGGGCTGTGATTCACGGCTAAAGAGAATCCGTGCCAACGGCCTCCGCGGGGTTCAGGGGCTAAAATGTGGCCAAAAAGAAAGCACAATTCAGTCACACTACCAATGGTTTAACAATTAAGCAGCGCCTTAGAAGCGACTTCTACCGAGATCACTCCCAGTTTGCCAACAGCCACTTAACGGTGACTAGTACGTCGTTGAGACGGATGATCGTTTGGGTGTAACCGACCCGAGCGCGCCCACGTTGCAGTCGCAAGGCAGATCCAGGTCACCAACGGGTGCGACCTTGCAGTAATTTATCGTGGTTCTGACATGCTGCAGCGGGGAAGAGTTGCACCCAGACTCATAACTCCAGCACAACTTTCATATTAAGCACAAAACGATGGTGGACAGGTCGCTGGCGGCGCCGTGCGCTGCTACATGGGGGCTGAGATGAATGATCTGCCCGTCCGGCCCTAGCCCGAGAACTCAGAGCGTCGCAGTTCGCGGAGGATTTGTTCCTGTGCCTGGACCAGAAATAACAAACGCTGTTAAGAATTGCAACCGCTCAGAAACTGTCTGTGGTAACACGTCTTGTAGCTCCGTATATGTAGCCACGACAACTGATAGTTAGAGGGGAAGAAGTTGTATGCCCAGGTATACATGTCATCTTACAACACCGAGTTATTCCCATCACACAGGCATAGCCCACTGATGTGATCTCTGTGCATTCAGCTTTGACCGCGTTCCATTGCGAGAAAAAAAACAGCAGTCTGCCTGCCCACGAACACGCCCCCACCAATATCTTCTCCATTATATGGGGGGCGTGTCAAAGTCCCACAGGCGGCTCCCCGTTTCAATCGAACGATCCAGACGTCGGAGGTTCTTCTGCTTACAGACTGGCACGCTTCACCATCTTAAACGGCAATTCGATGTCCACAATGGCATTGGTCCTATGATGTCGTTGGTAACGGGAATCAATTTCAATTGGCGGCTCGAGCCCCTGTCTCTCACTTTCTACCGTGAGGCCGTCTGCGCCGCTCACTGATCGTCATTGCTAATCGTCGCAGTGCCTCCTCCCTCCGCCTCAGCCACGATCTTCGTCCTTACAACCTTGCCAGTCGTGTCCATGTAGATGTTGCTAAACGCCTCCAGGCCGGGGTATGGCGCATATACGTATTGCATCTCGAACTCCTTGACTTGCCCGTCAATCGAGATCGTCTTGTTGTGGCCGCTGAAGGTCATGTCGCGGCTGTAGTATCCGACAACGCGGCGTCCCGTCTCGTCGCCGTTGTTGTTCAGGTACACGTCGAACAACGAACCGTTCTGCGCGAGTACGCGGTTTGTGTGTGTGCGACCGGAGAAGTCGTTGACTGAGTACAAGATGTTGTTCTCAATGCGGTAGGTCAGGTCGCGCTTTGCGACCGAGCTCGCGTCCGTCTCGACGGGACTCGTAATGACGTCGGTGGTCTTGTTGACGATGTCACCGACCGTGTCGCCGAGCGTGGCGATGATGGGGTTGAGATCGATGCTCGTGAGGACGTCGTCGACCATCTTTACGACATTCTCCAGACGAGCCTCGAGCTCGACCTTGGCGGACACGTTGTAGATGCCCAGCTTGACACGATCGATGCTCGCGTCGACGCCAGCCTGGAAGTGCAGAAGGTTGAGAACCTTTGCGTCGAGGTTCACCTTGGCCGTGATGTTCTTCACCTCGATGCTGATCTCGCCGACTGATACAGAGGCGTTGAGATACACGTCCGGAATGGGGTTGAGCGTATCGATGCCGGTACTGGTGCTTTCCGTTTCGTACACGGCGGACTCATTGTCACCGCGGCGTTCGAGAGTGTAACCGAAGTAGCCATCGCCCTTGGGGTCATCCTGAGCGAGGACGACAGTTGAAAGAGCGGCGAGCAAGGCGAATGCCCTGCTGATGAAGGGGCCCATGGCGAAGGTTTGATGAAGTCTCGTAAGGAACGAATGAACGGCACAGCAGGCCGATGAAGATTTTGAGACGTCAGGAAGAAAGGCCGCAGACGAGCAAGGTCTACTGCTCACATGGACGCGGGGAATACTGGATAGATGTATGGTCTATTGACGCATGTGGGAGGGGATGCGAGGCCCAGATGTGATGACGAGGGAATTCTCCCAACGCCGGCAGGCATCACACCCACACCACTTCAATACAAATCCATGCTAAGATCATGGGTAAGTCTCCCCATCCCCAAAGCCCACACTGAGTCGGTTATCCTCTCGGAAGCCTCCTCCCCACGCGAAGCCCACGTTCAAGCGAATCACCCGACTGGTTCATCCCACAGCGTAAGGCCCAGACCGTCGACGCGGCATCGATATCCCATGCATAATGGACGGCAATTTCACTTTGCCTTGGAAACTTGGAAGTGATTCCAAGGAAAACATGCAGCCCATCGGCCCGGGGGCTTGCAGCATGTCTCGGCATGAGATGACTAGCCACGCTTTGGAAAGGGGGGCGGCGGGGGGCCAGCTGCCAGCACCGCCTTTTCGGAACCGTTGTCATTATCCGCCCTAGATATGGAACCGCATTGGACCAGTCCCGCTTAGGGTGTGGATGCGTGACTGCTCCGCGAAGAACAGGGGATGCCGATGAGGTAAATTCACAACCTTGATTTCGCTGAAGGACGATGCCGCCTTATATCCCCCGGCGGTCCTGTCGCCGCGACTGGTGTATCCCACAGCTCACCAGCGTCAAGCCGTTCCTCGTCTCTCCCCATCTGGTGTTGTCTTCGTTCCTTCATTCACTCCTTCACACAAGCCCGCTCCTCAATCAAGATGAGGTACTCCATTCTTTCATTCCTTCTCGCGGTCCTCGTCTCGCTCGCGGTGGCACAAACCCCCACCGCGACGGACACTGCCGAGACAACCACAGCAGCCGACCAACAATCCTCAACACCACAAGCAAGTGGCTCCGCGACTACCGCAACCTCGACAGCTGCGCAAGGAACCAGAACAAATGGTAGCGGCGGAGGTGGAACGACCACGGCGCCGTCCAGCACACCTCCTGCGGATGTCTACCTCAAGGTCCCTGAGCTCTCCGTCGGGCGCATCGAGCTCGACGTCGACAACCTCAACGCCGAGATCAATCTCGCTGCAGAGGTTGCTAAGCTCGTAACTATCAACGCTGGCGTGCAGGTCGGCATCGAGAAGGTCAACATCACCATCGCTGATGTTTCAGCGGAGCTCGAGCTTGTCATCCGCCTCGGTAATCTTGTAGACATTGTCAACCGTACCTTGGCATCCCTCGACCTGAACCCGCTCCTGATCAACCTCCTTGACACTGTGGGAGATGTCGTTGACGATGTCATCGGCGCCGTGGATGGGCTTCTCGGCTCCATCGTGAACGGTGACACCAAGATCAACTTCCTCATCGACAACCTCGGCAACATTGTGCAAGAGGTCACCAACGCTGGTAGCAGCGCTCTTAGTAGCATCATTGGCAACTACCAGCAGAACATGACTTTCACGGGATCTCAGACGGACCTTGGCAATGGCTTAGTTCAAAAGGTCTATGAGTACGCTCCGCTAAGCTCATTAGTCAACATCGTCTTTAATACGCTCGGCCAAGTTGTCCGAGCTACGGTGGTGAAGGGTGGATCAACAGGAACTTCGACTACATCGGGCACTACGGCGGCAGCCACATCTGCTGCAACAAGTGCTGCACCTGTCACGACGACAGCGGCGGCTAGTACATAGGTCTGATACTTTAGTAATAATACGCTTAGACACGTACACTTTCGGATACTCAGATAATGTTGTGGTTTTAATCAATGATGTCTCCGCAGATACATTCCCCACTGAGAGCAAGTCTATCCATGTTCGTATCTCAGATGTCACCACTTTGAGCCGGTACCCTCAAGGTTGTGAGAGTGCAAAAAGTGACCCGTGGCCACCGGATAAGGACTCAAAAACTTTCCTTGGAACACCTGGTCAGATTTCGTAACTCCGAAACACTCCACTAGTATATTCACTGCTGTTAATCTAAGTATTCACTAGCCTTGCAACTGCATCGTCGTTATTTTCATTCCCAACACCCCAAATACTCATCCAACTTTCATGCACGAAACCAAGACACCCACTCCGTCCTTTCCTACCAAAACCGCCCGGCCACCCTCAGCACAAGCACACAACTCGAAAGCTTTGGTCATAGCAGAATGGAGGTGCTTGAGCCTGTCGCCAGCAACAAGCTGGCCATCTGGAACTTGCCTGTCGAAATTCTTCAGAAAATCTCATGCTCATTGGACTCCAAAAACCACCTTCAGTGGGCATTGGCGTCGCGATGGTTCAGCTCCGTTCTTTGTCAGCGCCTAGTACCAAATGCCGTTGCACGAAATGAGAGTGATGCGTTCATTTGGGCCGTTAAAACTGGGCATCTCGACATGATGAGACAGTGCATCGATCTTGGCATGAGCCCCAGACTGTCGGCTTCGTTCATATCGATCAAAGACTGCTATGAACAGCTTCCGGTAGTGGGTGTCAGCTTGCTTTCAGGTGACGCTGATGCCGCGCGGCTATTAATGTCAAAAGGAGCCAGGCTCAGCGACTTGCCTCTGAGGGGGCCGTCTAAACGTCGGAGTCCTTTATATTTCGTCCGTCATACAGCAACACTCCGACTTTTGCTGCAGAAGAGCACTCGACGATACACAAATCCCTGCGACAGCGACGGCCTATTCAAAGATATGATCAAAAGCTCCGTTCCTGACGAGGTGCTTTCCCTCGCTCTTGGGAATTCTGTCTTTCCACTCAACCCTAGGATTGTCTGTGAAGCTATCAGCTATGGCCGAATATCCCTCATCCAGAAGCTATTTCTCATGGTGCCAAGGCTGTCGAGCTCTGATGATGAAGATCGACTTTTTGATGGGTCAACTGCGCTGTGGTACATCTACAGCGCATTGGAAATGTTGTCATCTGCAGATGATATTCATCGTATGTTGCAGTTCATCAACGAAGCTACCGGTGCGCTTCCCCCAAGGGGCTTCAATCCTGTTATGAAGCATATCCTACGGGCTGCGATGACACATACCTTGGTCAGTAAGGAGAGCCTCGTCTGGCTCATGAGCAACGGCCTCGTAAACCTTTCTTCCAAGGAGGATCGAAGAGTCTTTCATGAAGCGGTTCATGAGATAGACTACAACCTGCGATGGCTAGATTCGTTCACTAGACACGAAAAGATGAAGGTACTTCTCGAATACGACAGTACCATTGCTCTTTACTTCCCCATAGGTAACACATCCTTCATGGGTAACGTCACCTATCCTTGCTTTCTTCACACCCTCGAAGGCAAGATTCTAGCTGGCGAGATGGCTCCGGAGGTTTGCATGACAGCTAGTCAGCTGCTGGTTAAGCTCCTCAGATGTGGCACTGGTGAGGGAACCTTGCACCGCACTGCCAACGTAGTGGAGAACTTAGTGTCCCTCGGCGCTTCAGGGTCAGTATTTGTCAAGGAGCATAGATCTTGGCGCCGAACCGTGTATCTCACACCTTTGATCTTTGCCTGCAGGATCACCTTAGATCCTCAACATGGTCGAAGATGTATCATACCTCGAAGTGAAGCATATGATATGTCAACCGGTTCCGACAAGGAAATCACGACATATGGCGAGTATCTAAGTCTTCGGCGGGCGAGTATTATACAGATTATTCGAGCATTGCTACCAGGTGGTGATATTTTGGCTATAGATGCAGATGGCTTTACCGGACTAGACCACGTGAAGTTGAACGGCATTTGCAGAGATATACCAGAGCTTCTTAAAGCTGCCGAACGCGAAGCTGAGCTTTTCAAATTTTAAGGGGGATAGTATAGTCTGTCGCTAGGATAAGATGGAGGATGGAATAGAAGTTGAGAACAATGAACATAATATGTTAAGCAAAGAGTTTTGATATCCCGGTGGATGACTACTCACATTTGGACTGATAGTCTAATTGATTTCAATAATTTCATTATTACTGTCGTCCCTGTCGTCCCTGTCGTCGTCGTTGTCGTTCCTATCATTGTTCCCATTGGATTCGAACTGGCGAGGTGTGCATTGTACTGGTCAGTAGACCTTTGAGCGAGCTATCTTGCTCACGCGTTTCTGCTGGCTTTTAAATTTCGGCAAGGACGCTTTTCACGTATGGAGTGAGAAGTATGAGGCAAGTCCAGCCCGAGACAATGTAGGAGCCTTAATTACCCAGATGGCTACCTATTCGCGGATCGTCTGCCAGGATCTCGTTTTGACTCAGGTAACTGAGGTATGGCGCATGGCAAACTCTGACTGCCGCTATTTCACAACTGCTTGGGCGCAGAGTATTTGGTTAAATCAAGAGGATGCATCTAGGTTAAAGTACAAAGCGAGATTGAGAACCAGCGACGCGATGATTTCAACACACTCTCAATGGGCGACTTGCCTATGTCTTACACCTAGGCCTTGACTCTATTAGCAGAGATCCTACCGGAAATCGTTTGAGCACTATGATTGATGAAAACAGTCTCCTGGACTGAGGTTGAAGTAGCAGCGTCCTTCCACAAGTTTACCTGTTTTAAACACATTTGGTATGTGAAGCAAGAGCTTCCGCAGCCCACTGTATTTCCGACACGCAGTAACTTGATTTCATTTATGTAGTTACGCAAATTTTTCAAGAAATCTAACGCACAACAAAAAGTCATGCTGTTGTCTTCAAAATTTCATGGTGACTGACGTTGAATCTTCTACCTGCAGCTCGACACGCATAATCCAGGTTCCTGCCTTGTCTTCATCCTGTGTCCTTTACGTACGGTCTTCAAATATGTACGTCAAAGTTTTAATAGGACTGAAAGTCCAAGATATGTTACGTTTCTTGTCAGCTAGGATACAAGACCTGGGTCTTAGACAACGCTGTCTAGTTTCACGATGTATAAACCACTCGATGTACCTGTCTTTTCGCGCCATGTCAGGCGTCATCTGTCTTCGATACTTCTCAAACGCATGGAATATCAGATCTCGGGGCATCTACCAGGCCTTGTGGTGGTCTTGGTGATCATTCAAATCCCCCCATAGATCGCATCCGCTGTTATTGTTAGTAGTATTCCTATGCATGGCTCACATTGGATCTAACACCAACAATTTCCAGCACCGTAATTAGAACCTATCGGATTTCACACGTCGGGCCACTCTTGAGATCGCCGAATATCGCCAGTTTCTGAGAAAAGGGGTTCAGAATTCAGTTGTCCTTCAGCATGGCCCATGACATTCACACCTTAAATGAGTTTGCCGAAAACCACATGCACTAGCAATGTTTCTCTACCTTCAGAAAGCATCGCCAAATCCCCTAGAAAAGGGGTCCAGATTCTAACCTCTTATCAGCATAGCCCGCAACCCCACTCACACCTTAAATGAGTCTTCCCGGCATCATATGCACCCCGAATCTTTATCTTCTACGATCTAACACAGACATAAACGACCCGCCGTCGGCGACCCGGAAACAGCCGTCTCCTCTTGACAAGCGCAGTGGCCAGTAGTCTATGCCCATGGCCGCGAGCCACCAAGCACACTCGAAAGCAGCGGCAAAAACCGGAGTCCTACAAAAGCCCGAGCAGAGATCCAGCATTGAAGAAAAGAGCATCCGATCGGTCATGAGTCAAAGATCACTGACACGCCAAGGATGGGTAATGTACCTCAGCCCTATCGGTATGTATCACGTTTCATCCGGCCACGGGATACGGGGTCTAGACAATCCCACTATCCTTCTAATCCTCGGAAACTGCAAAACCCCTTCTGAATCCCGAACTCACCAAATCCAAATTCCCATAAGTCCTTTAAACAGGAAAGATATCAAAGCAGCACATGTCGGCAGTCAAGCTTTTGCGGGAACGGCGGGTCAAAGTACGTCCGCGCGGTGGGATGGGCAGCAGCACATGGCGAATATGCAGATAGGGCAATAAGCTTAACCTTTCATTCTCAAAGGCAAATTGTAGGAACGAACCAAACTCATTGAACAGAAAGACCCCTCAATTCGACCTTTGAATAAGCTCAAGCTCAAGCTATGTCTAAAGGAGCTTGGGACAGACTTCGAACCCTTCGGCGATTTGACTTCGGCAACATTGATCCGTCAAGGGCTATCACCTTGACACCCGAGTTTAACGAGAGAAAGCTACGCCATAATCCATGACGATTTGATCTGCCCACCACCCCGATAACCTCAGAGTTCGTCTCGTCCCATTGCGAAATCCTTTCCCCGTCTACTTTCCCTCCCAGCTGCCTCGCCTTGTCCAGATCCCCCCACACACTTGCTTTGACAGCTGAGTAGATCGTCCGATCTGACTTCTGACACATTGTATCCCTTCCCATCCCTCACCATGTTCGGAGAAAAACAGGTGACAGCCCGAAAACCGCAGAGAATCTCACCCCTCGTTCATACACCCCCTCAACCCAACCGACGAATCGCATCCATTCCAGCCCGAAACATACACAAATACTGATTCGCCCGTGGCACGGAACCCGCACACTCACAACAACTGACAGAAAGCGAACACAGACGAGACTCTCAGATGTTTTTTGGACACATAACGCTCAGTCTTTCTGCGACCGCGACTGGACCGCTCGCGCGCTCCGTACGCCGCAGAACACAAGCGTCAAGCGTCAAGCGCCTACAACTCATTTTCGCCACGCCCTAGTTCTTCGTGAATGTCTCGCATACGCCCTCAACTCAGACGGGGCCTGACACACAGCTACCTTTTCGCCAAGAGAATCACAACCTCTGAGGCCCCCGACGTTCGCCGCTTAGTCAGGAAGTCATGAAACGAGGTTCCCGTTTAGCTGTTCATCACGATTTGCCACCGTTTTGGACGGATTCCCTGTTTCACGAAGCGCCAGACGCCAGGAAGATGACTCTTTCCGGCCACGCGCCAATATGGACATCTCTGCACCATGATCCTGCCACATACGACCATACCCATCGGAGAACTCGGGATCCCGTCCGCTCTCCCCAAGATAAACTGATGAGGGCTGGAGTAGTAGTCGGGTCGGAGACGACCGGCGAATGCCCGGTGTTGTATGTTTTTTTGCATCTTTTGTTGAGCTTGATGATATAGTAGTTTAACGTCCTGCAGAATAGAATGCGGTATTCAATTTTGTATGTTCTGATCACAAATTCACAGCTGATCCCTGATTACCTCAAGAGCATGCTTGAATCCACCAATCTCGAACTCATCAACACCGAGCTCAGTCGCCGTGACAAACAATTCCCCGAGTCCTTCAAGCCAATCCTCCACTGATGCATTGAATCTCAGCTGTAAGAGAAACTCGGCACCATTTGCTCCCCACAAGCCAACGTAGTCTTCTTCAGAACAGCTCACAAACGCAGCGCGCTTTCCTGTCACTTCACCCCATGCTTTCACCATATCTGAATACGTGCACCACTCCGTCTGCACTGACGCATATTTCCCCATACATTTCTCGGGGGATGCCAGAATTTGTCGAACCCAGATGCCGGGCGTGACCGTCATGTCTCCCGACGTCTGCACACCGGCCATCGGGCTGCACGGCAAAATCAACACATGGTTCCCACTGGTTCCCGGCTACATCGCCATCTTCAGCAATCGCACGCTTGCAATTCTCACCAGGCATCATTGCTACTTACCACCTCGTGCGGCTCAAACATGTCCAACACAAAGTTGGACGGGTAGAAGCCCACAAAGAGACTCGTCATACGCCTCGCCAGGCCAGGAAGCTCTCTCCTGATCCTCTCGTCGGCACGCGCCTTGGCATCCATGTGTGGAACAGGGTATTTCCCGCCCGTAAGCCTGGACGCGCTCGGCGTGGTGCTGAAGATGTAGTGCTCCAAAGCCTCGCTCGACGCCGCAGCCCGAGCGAGCCTGAGAGCGCACGCCTCCTCGAGGGCGCACGCCTCGTCGACGGTGTGCTTCCCGCTCCATGCGTAGTCAATGAAACTGGTCATGGCGAAAATCGCGTGTGCGCCCTATTAAATGATCAAAACAACCAAAAAATGAGCATGCAAAAATTTTGACTTGAAGCTTATAAACTGACATCGAAAGCGGCCCTTAGAGAGTTCTCGTCGCTGAAGTCAGCCTTCACAATCTCCACGCCCGTCGCCGCAAGTCGTTTGGCCTTGACGGAGCCGGGATTTCGGGTGACGCCGCGGACTCTCCAGCCTGCAGCCAGCATGACCGTGACGACGGCGCCGCCTTGCTGGCCGGTGGCGCCTGTGATAGCAATTAACTTGGCCATGGCGTGGATGAATAGTAAATGCTAGGTTGAAAGTTTTGATATTCATAAAGTAGCACTTGCTATGAGACAAGAAGAAGCGGGATGGACATATGAATGCCTTGCTGCTAGAAGTAGACCGACATTGTTCGTGATCCCCGAGCTTGGTGAGGAACCCGCACCGCGCGCTTCGTGTGCTCAATCCTTGCTCATCCGCGCGGTTCATCGTTTGGGCGGGATAGAAATCGTAGCTGTTGCAATGCGCCAAGAACGACATTTGAGTATCCCGTGAGCAGAATACTTCCACACCCACTCGAAGTTCACCAAAAAGGAAGATTGTCATTGATGATAATTGATCTTTTGATTGAAAGATTCTTGTTCTATATTCATACATCGTAGAAGGTATATCCATGTCACAATCTAGACCCCAGATTACCCCAGCTCCTCCAGTAGCGTCGGCATCTTTTTTCCAAAAGATGAGCTGTAAGAAAAACAACAAAGGGAATCCTGATATCAAACCACATTTAGCTCCGTCACTCCATCCTCACCTGCCCCACAGCGGTTCCCAGAACTACGGTAGCATCGTCGGCGATGACCGCCCAGAACAGCTGTCATCATCAACATACCCCTTCTCATTCGACGACTCCACATCGCTCTCCGTCGCCCAGCGACCGGGACATCCGGGGATATCCCGCTCGTGCTCGCGATACACCTTCTCCCTCTCGCCCTCCTCCTTGCGCTGCCTCAGGTTGAAGAACACAGACGCCCGCCTCGCTGCACCGCCGGTCTCCTGCTGCTGCGCCTGCTTCCTCTCCGGCACGTCGCCAATATCGGGCATGCCCGCCTTCATCATCTTCTCCTCGTGCTCCTCCTCCTCCTTAGCGGCGTCGAACATGGCCTTCATCATGTCTGCCTTCTCGGGCGTGCGCACGGTGGCGTCGAACTCGAAAAAGGCCGGCTTGGCAATCAGCAGCGGCGTGTAGTCGTTCCAGTGCACGGGCACCTCGCTGCCGTCCGCGTTGCGCTTCTTGGTGATATTGAGCGCCCACGCCATGCCGCCCATGATGAGGAAGAGGTCCTGGTCGACAATAGGCACGCCCTGGCACGTCCGGCGGCCGAAGCCGAACTGGCTGAAGCCGTCGAGGTTGGGGAAGCGGGTGAGAGGCTCCTTGAAGGTGGGGTACGACGGTTGCAGCCAGCGGTCGGGGTTGAATGTCTCGGGGTCGGGGTACATTGACTCATCGCGGGTGATGCCCCTTTATTAAGAATGTCTCGTTAGTTCGAGGGTCCGACGGGGAATGTCTTTGGTTTTATGGGAACTTACCATTCCAGAGCGTGGATCGTGGCACCGGCAGGGATGAAGAAACCATTGTAGACGTCATCCTTCTCGACAGCGTGGGGGATGCCTGTAACAGCCCGTCAGTCACACGAACCTAAAATCAGCCTTACGATGAAGGATCGCTACACATACCAGTAGGAACAGGGGGTCTCCACCGGATAACCTCCTTGACAACAGCTCTCAGCATGGGCAGCTTTTCGCGGTCGCTCCATTGAGGACACCTGCCCTCGCAAACCTCGTCGATCTCTCGTTGCAGTCTAGCCTGCCATTCGGGGTAATGTAACATGGCGAGGAGGAAGCTCTGGATAGGGCTGCCAATAGTGAGGGCGCCGGCGATGGCCATGAGACCAACGACATTGGTAGCCTCCTTCAGATCGCCCCACTTGCCCTTCTCCTTCTCGTCACCGAGACCCTGGTTAACGAATGTGCTGATGAAGCTGGGCTGCGCGGTACCCTTCTCGACCTGGTCGACGACGAAGTCCACATTGCTCTTGAACTGCCGGGACTCGAGCTCGTGACGGGCGCGCTCCTTCTTCTTCCATGGCGACAGGACATCCGGAACGTGCATCAGGAATGAGATAACGTTAGGGAGGGCACCGGAGGGGGAGATGGTCTCCAGCAGGCCGAAGGTCGTCTTGCGGAGGATGCGGGCCGGGTGGGCGGTTCCCCATGACAGACGGCTTACGGTACGGCTGGTGAACTGCTCGACGTACTCGCGGTAATCGCTCGGGTTCTGAGAGAGAAGCCACAAGAAGCGGTCGCGCTCACGGGTCGGGTAAGCGTGGAGCTCTTCCTTGTCGCTCTGGTTCATGAGATGATGGCAGAGTCTGCGCTGACGCTTCCATGTGTCTGCATGCTACGTATTAGTGACTGATTTGCGGAAGCTGAGGAGTATTGCCTACCGGTGCGGCCAAGCAGGGCAAGGTAGTCGCCACTTGTCCTGTTGTCAGGCAGGTTGGGGATCATGGGCCTGTCTGAGTAGATGACATTGCGCCGGCCGAGAAGGTCATGAGCGATCTGCTCGGAAGAGATCCAGACGTGGTAAGATCCGAACATCTCCTGCCCATAGATAGGGCCGTACGCCTTCGCCCACTCGTAGAACTTGAGCCATGTTGCCTCCGCCGGCACATCGTGTACACGACCAATCCAAGGAAGACCTGTCGACTGTGAGCATCATAGTCATCATCACCACCCATGAGGCAGCCTACCCTTGGGCCCAGGAAGGGGCTTAGCTCCCTCAGGAAGCCTCTTCTTCAGCTTGATGGCGGAGTATAGGCGCCATGCGCAGAAGACAATAAAGGCGAGAAGTGCCACGCCTATGGCCATGTTTGCTGGCCTCGAAGAAGAATTACACAATAAGAGTAAGTTGATGGTGGAAGTTTCGTCGGTCTATGCTTGGTATGAAGAAAGGAAAGAGTAGACGACCTCAACAAAAAAAGTCAGGGTAGGTCGAAGAGGCAAGAAAGGAATGGGTGAGTAAGGTCTCCCGCTGTTGCAGGAAGAACAGGAAAAGAGAAGAACCACGATGACGGGTCTGACGGACGGTGTGTCTCTGGGCTGTTAATAAGAAGAGTCAGGGCCACGTTCAAGCCGTCTGGTCGTTTGGAGCCCAAGCGGGCCGACGGAGAACGCTCAACGGTCCCTTTGTCTGGAAACATGATTGACCCGCGTGTGGACATCCATCCACACACGCCGGATTGTCCCCAAGCGCCAAGGGCGAGGGTAGTGTGGTAGTCCACCCCCATTACGAATTACAAAGATCGGCGCACAGCTGCGTTGGCGGCGGCGGCGGGTGGGCGGGCGACGGCGGCGGCAACATGTCAATCAGGTCAGACCAGGTCAGGTCAGGCCAGGACCAGCGGTTCGTTGAACGCCACTATTCTGCCTTGGAAACAACGACATGCGGTGAGGATGGAGGGCAGCCCAGAGTCTTGGTCCGTGATGAGGGGATAATCCTGCCCAAGGTTTGCACAACGAGGACTTGTTGCGCTTGCATATCGGCCGTTGTGCTTGCTTGGCTTGTTCCCGGACATATGGTTCGTTGAGTTCTGACGTCGGGGACTGAGCTCCATCACAGGCAAACATCAGACACGCAGAGTTCGCCTCCAGAGACGGGGAGCTCCAGAGGTACAAGCCCCGAGAGCTTCCTAGGCGTGGGAGCTCACGGAATGCTAGCAAAGGCCGATGCCCGTCCTTGCAGGGCGTGTGGGAAGGCCATCATACCTCCCAGATCTCAGCAGGGTTTGACCTTGGCTCCTCTTGCCATTAGGGCCCAAGGAGGTGGTTAGAATATTGGTTGATGGTAGGATGCGCGTTGCAGCCGCGGGAAGTCCAAAACACAGGGGTCAAAAGATTGGCCGAGTCGATATCTTTGGTCGGCGAAGAGGACACACCCATGCAAGCCATGCCAATTATCCCAAGGATCTCTTCGGCCTCCAAAGGGATCATCCTCGTCCCACTTGGTCTTGCCCACTGGGCATCTGAACCATATGCCCAGGCACCGTCCCTCAGGTAGAGCTACTGCGGTGGGTGCCGGAGGTCGGGGCTCATCCGGTCTCGGCACAGACAAGGCGCCAGGTTGCCGGACAGAACAGTAGCTTGCAGCTAAAACCTTGGAGCGAGGCACAAAAAGGGAACATCATACCATCCGTCGCCTAAATTTGGCAAGATGGGCAGTTGGCACCGCGGTTTGGAAGCATTCTAGGCAAAAGCGTTGCCGCTAGGGCGCGGCTCTCTCTCTCGCTCTCTCTCCCTTCGCTTACGCCTTGCTCGGAGGTAAGATAGATAATGCGAAGGCTCACGCCATGATGATAGTGCTGATGCTGGTAATGCTGATGCCGAGCCCGCAATGTGCTCCGCACTGAAGGCATAAGGGCAGCGCAGGATGCATCGGCAGATATTTGATGATGTGATGGGTTGGTGAAGTGTAAAATCTTGGTGTCTGGGCAAGATGTCAGTCTCGGCCTCGTAGAATCAATACAGTCTCAAGGGGGAAAGGCAGCCCTTGACAATGTTGCATTCGGTGGTTGGCAAGAAAAAGCAATCAGGGCGTCACGTAGTCATCGGAGTCTTGAAGCGTAGATTACTGGTGTCGATCAACTGCAAGCCACGGTGCGCGGAGGCGGCTCACAGCTGGAGATGAGGAACAACAAGCGTTGGCAGATCGAGTGCGAGCCGTCCATCGTACTGGGCAGCCACTCAGAACTGCCCTGAGCTATGGCGAACCAGTCAGAGCCGTCGAGAGCCATCGCATCTCTAGCGTTTGGGAATATGCAAGATTCGGTGTTGGCAGGGATTAGCACGCCCTAGCGCTATCCGAGCGAGTCGATCACTTCGTTGGCGCCCAGAATGGAATCCCCCACGCAGTCACCGAGCGTCAGACAAAGCCACCCAGCCAGTCCGTTGACGCAGTTGGACGGGACTGCGGGAGGACCAGGGGAAAAAGCCATCGAAGGCGTCGCGGCTTGCAGAAATGGGCTGCACAAAGTTGCTTTGACAGTCATGACGGGGCAGACTTTTCTCACCTGAGGACGGGCGAAACGACACCGTCGCGGCTCTCTCAATCTGTCCTCTGGGCAGAATCCGCGCTTCACCATGACCTCGAACCGTCCACGAACAGTGCTCAGCGGGACCGTCAGCTGAGCTTTGCCCCCGTTTTGCTGCCTGGCTCTGCTCTGCTTTACCTTGCTGTCTGCGATGCTCTGCAGAGAAGCAAGCAGCCCTACTGGGAGAATGGGGCTTTGCTATGCAATCTTGCGCGTCCAGATCTCATCGCATTCGTTTTGCAGATATTCGTCAGTCAACATTGCGCCTCATCTCCAGTTTTCTTTGATGAACTTCAACTTTTATTAATCAGCACTGTAACGGCTGGCGCACGCGCGAAGCCATTGGGTCGTGTCATCTGCTTGTTCCGATGAACCTCGCGGCCACGGGGCCTTCGAGGACTCCGGAGAGCATTTGATCCTTCGCCCGTGGGTGTTCTTTGTTACACGGCGCCACATCGGTCCAAAGCGCTCGCCAAAAAGGCGTAGCTTCACGTTGTGGCTGATGGCTAGTGGCCGTTGTGCCGGCCTGCCACCACAGTAGCTCCTCGTCACAATCGTCATTCGTACGACTGCTCCTGCGCCCGCTGTTAGTGCTCTCGTTTCTCATCTCCGGCTGCCCAGTCTATATCGAGCTGGCCGTATTCCCCTCCAGTTTTGCCTCCCACAAGAATGATTTTCTACAGTGCCACATTACATCCTGTTTGACTGGTCAGCAACGAGTTTCACATGCAACGAGATGCGTCGCCCAGCGCTTGGTGCACTCACCTCTCGACCGGGGAAAGTCCCAACAGACGCATGCCGTTGTAGAGCACGGTCCTGGCTGCAGTGTACAGAGCCAAGCGAGCCTTCATGAGCTCGCGCTCGCTGCCTACAATACGCAAGTGGTCGTAGCTGCTGCTCACGACGTGGGTCATGCGGAACAGGTACGTAAGCACAGTCGTCGGCTCCAGGGTCTTCAGTGTGTTCTGGACGACATCAGGGTACTGGCTGAGGATGCGGATAAGCTCGATAGCATGCTTCTCAGTCAGAAGGCTGAGATCCGCAGTGGCAATCTCCTCCTCCGAGAGACCAGCCTTGCGGAAGATGGAGCAGATACGAGCGTGAGCGTACTGGAGGTACGGTCCCGTGTCACCCTCGAAGGAAGTCATCGCGTCCATGTCGAACTTGTAGTTGTTGATCCTAGTCGATCCATGTCAGTGCATCCGAAAGTGCCCGGGTCCAAAGTCCAGACGACTTACCTCTTTCCGCTCATGTCCTGGACCATGACACTGCTGATGCCAAGAATGTCGGCAGTGGCCTCGGGGTTCTCGACCTGGGCATACTTCGACTCGTTCTTCTTCATCACCTCATGCATGTGGTCGCCGACATCTCGCAGGATATCATCCAAGAACTTGACGGTTCCCCTTCGAGTGCTCATGCCGAGGACAAGGCCGAAGTTGATGTGCTGGCACTTCTTGGCGGTCTCGGGGTAGCCCATCAGCTCAATGATCTTGAAGAGCTGCTTAAGGTGCAGATCCTGCTGAGATGCAACAACGTAGATCATGTGGTCGAAGCCGTACTTCTTCTCGCGGTTCAGCAACTCGCTGATGTCTCGGGTCAGGTACAGGGCAGTGCCGTCCTTCTTGCGAATGATGGGGCGCTCCAGACTCTTGCCAGCCTTGCCAGGCACGTGCTTTGTGAAGTCGATGATAACAGCACCTTGCGACTCCTCAGAGATCTTCATGTCCTCGAGCTTCTTGGCCGCGGCCTCCATGTCCTTCTCGGGGACCTGGCTCTCACCAGAGTAGTCATCGAAGTGGATGTTCAGGCGAGCGTAGGTCTCCTTGTAGCGGACAATGCTGAGATCACGGAATCGCTTCCACTGAGCAACAGCAGTCTCGTCGCCAGCAGTCATGGCCTTGAAGTATTTACGGGCCTTCTCGTCCAGGCTGTTGTCCTTCAGCGCGGTGACATCCTCGCCAGCCTTCTCCTTGGCCTCAATCGACTCCTTCTCGGCGCTCATCTCGGCGTTGATCTTGACGTAGACCTCGTACAAGTGGTTGATGGGGTCAGCGGCCAGGGCCTCTTCGCTGCCGAACCTCTCGAAGCCCAGCGCCAAAAGACCGTACTGCTTACCCCAGTCACCGAGGTAGTTGACACGAGTGACATCCCAGCCGGCACCGTCGTACAGGTTGGAGATGAAACCGCCAATAATTGTGGATCGCAAGTGGCCGGCGTGGAAGGGCTTTGCGATATTCGGGGAGGAGAACTCGACGATGATCTTCTTCTTGCCCTGGGAAGGGTCTTTGGGGTCTTTGAGTCCGTTGTTGTGG
The DNA here is from genome assembly GCA_027406125.1 of Colletotrichum tropicale. NCBI lineage: Eukaryota > Fungi > Ascomycota > Sordariomycetes > Glomerellales > Glomerellaceae > Colletotrichum > Colletotrichum tropicale. The sequence continues at coordinate 490,964 of JANVYH010000004.1, forward strand.
TTCTTGCCAAAGTCCTTGCCGCGCTTGGCGACCTGGGGGAGGAGAAGCTGGGCCAAGGGGCCGGGCTTGAACCAGAACTGGAAGAAGGAGCCGTTCTGGAAAGAGACGGGCTTCTCGATCAGGGGAGACTCTGGGAACTGGAATCACCAATGCGTTAGTCGAGTCCATAGTAGCGCATGTTGATTGTTGCAGCATGCGCAATAGTGCCATTGAGAGCTGCAAACTAACCTTGGGGAGCCACTCCTCTGACAGCTCCGCTGGCTTCTTGCCCTTGATGCGGAGAGCAGGAACAGCCAGCACCATGTCACCCTTGTCCAAGCTCTGGGTCCATTGAAGGGCGTTGTAGATGATGGACTTCTCGACGCCAGTGACCTCGTGGAACATGGTGGTGATGTGGGAGCGGTAGACGTCGACGGGGTTGACATCGGGGTAGCAGCCCGGGAAGGACTCCAGCTTGCCGAGGGAGAGCTTCTCCAGCTGGGCGTTAATCTGTTCTGTCGACATGATGGCGAGGCTATCGATGGTGGGGCGTGCACTCGAGGAAAGGTTGGAGAGGTGTCGGAATGTTGGGACGACGACTTGGGGACGACGAGCGGGCGGTCGACGCGGGGTCGAGAAGGGTCGCGTGGTCGAGTGGAAGCTGGCAGAACAGAGTCCTCGGCGCAGGCTGGTGGTTTGAACGTGGGCTGGACGAAGTGAAGAGGAAGAAAAAGAAGAGAATAAGAAGCGCGCGACGCTAGTCATCGAGGGGTATGACTGGGCTGGGCTGCAGGGAAGGCAAGGGGAGGGGAAAAAGATCGAGGGAGGGGTCTTGCGATTCGCCGGACAGAGGCAGTTGTCACCCGCGAAAAAAAAATTGCGGACCAGCCCAACTGACTCACAGAGCCATTCGCGCGTGCCATTGGCTACTGACCGAGCGCGGGTCTCACCGAACGAGGGGTACCGGTGACGCATGGAGGGGTACACTTCACCGAGTCACTGCCCCGCGATGGGTTTTTTTGGTGGTGGAGCTTCGGTGACTGTCGGTCTTACACCACATCTCAGCGGTGTTCCCTCTTCTTCGTTCTTAAGTTTCCGTTTATATTTGGCGTTCAGACATTATTAGACATTATATATCAGCTCACCGGCATTTTATAAAGGCGACCGGTGATCCACGAGGGTTTTTTCTTTCCTCTTAAATCATCTCTTAACTTTAGAACACATGTTTGTAGGAGCCTGAACCAGTTCATAAATACTCACCCCTCTGCGCCGTTGCTGATGATTTATGAGGCCTTAGCTGAGCTGTCTTGAAGGTGTGAGATCCATTATTGATTGATAAAACTTCCTTTGGTCGTTATACCATCTCAAAATTTTCAAGGTCAATTGATTTAATCACGAGTCCCTGATTCTTCCATTATCTTGGACGTTCATGTCATACAGTCTAGGTCTTGACCCGTACCAGCCACCTATCTCCAATCAACAGATACTTTGAATTATATCGTATTGAAAAGATAGAGCGTCTTTATGTTTTGAACGGGTAAGAAGGCGGGCTCCCGTCGCTCCTATCGCTCTCAGAGAAGCCCATCTACCTCATTACTTCAACATGGCAAGTCTCATTGAAACAACGAACAAGTATGCAATATTCATGTCATTCATGTCTAGATTAAAATGAGTACTCCTCGACAAACAGATGAATGCCCTGCGCCCCCGTCCCTTTATGGACCGCCCTCTCATCAGACAACGCAGCAACACAATTCCTCACAGAACTCGTCAACGACTGGCCGCCACATACCACCACGGACGTCTCCCCACCCGCCGCCTCGACGGGATCACGAATCAGCTCCTTCAGATCCGGCCGGCTGTAATACTCCTTCACCATGCCCGTCGACGACCCGCTCCGCCTCGGCGTCAACGGAGCCCCAGCACCCCCCTTCTCGACGTCCATCACCCCCTTCTCCTGATACCCGCCGCCATCCTCCGACCCGTCCGACGCGATCCGCCGATGCTGCGCCGACGACCCCGAACTCGTGTCGCGATCAGAGTACAACACCGTTGTCATCTCCCCCTCCCTCGCCTTCCCAGACCTCGTGATGGCAACATGCACCCGCAACTCGAGCCCGATCTCCTGCGCCCGATCCATCGCCTCCCGCAGCCTCTGCATATAGAACTCAATCTCCTCACCCTGGCGCGCCAGCAGGATAAAGTCCACCCTTGTCGTGCAGATCCTCCGCCGGCTGTGCACGATGCTCTCCAGTATCGGCAGCGTGAACGACGCCCCCGTGGACGCCGAGATCAGCACCATCGTCTCGTAGATGTCCCACCGCGGCGGCGCCCCGAACGGTCCCAGCACGAAGCCCGTCAGCGTGTCGTTCCTCCTCCCGGAGCCGGCCATGCGCTCCGCGAACTTGTGCAGCCGCCGCGAGAAGCCCCCGTGCGAGCGGACGACGAGCTGGATGCTGTTGCAGATGCACGTCTCCGGCAGCTGGTGCGCGCAGGCGATGGTGTACGGGTGCGCCTCGAACGGCCCAACCCGGGGCAGCCAGAGGTATAGGTGCTGGCCGGCCTTCCACGAAAAGTGCACATCCTTGATCGTGAGGACGGTTGTCGACGAGCCCACAGCCCGGACCTGCACCTCATGGCCTAGCCTCTTCATCCCCTTACACGACGAAGACGACGACTTGCCTAACCTTGGCCTCGTGTTCTGCCACGCGAGCAACGCCCATCTTGCCAGCCGATCGAAGCAGATGAGCGCCACAGTAAACCACAGATACTGCCTCGCGTACACCGGGATGTGGACATACACCAGCCAGATGAAGATCACCGCCGAGAGCACATGCTGCACCACGAACACCTCATACGCCATGCCCCGAACTGGCTTCATCCCGCTCACGAAAGCCCACACCAACAACCCCCACGCGCCCATGCCATGCTTGATATACGGCATAATCTTCAGCTGCGTCTCGACAAAATCCGCCCTCACCCATTCCGTCCAGAAATGGAACCCATGCACCGTCGCCGTGATGAACATCGTCCGCGCGACCCAGCGGTGCAGCCAGTTCAGCCGCTCGTGCGACGTGCCCGTAACAAACCCAACGACGCTGACCTTCATCGACAGCAGGTAGACGAGCGGCATCTGCATGATGGTGACCCACGCGTTGCGGAACCCGATGCGCTCCCAGAAGTACGCGTCCTTGACGACGGCGTCGGCGGCCATCATGTAGATGATGACGGCCCAGTAGGCCAGCAGGACGAGGACGCGGCCGAGGGGTGGGGGCGTGGCCCAGCGCAGGCCCTTGATGGGGATGTAGAGCTGCGGATGGCCTGCTTCGCGCACGAGGGCTGTCGCGGTTGCCCATATTTGTGTTATGTGGTTCGTCGGTCGTGTTGGGGATTGGACTGATTCTGAGCGGCATCGTTTTAGTCTGTGGACAGTCAGCCTTTGTCTTGATGATTGCGGGATGAAGGGTGAGATGCGTACCGTCTGCGGCCTTCGAGGTAGTTGAGACCGCGGATGATGCCCAAGAACCCGACGACGCCGGCGATGATGTACCAGAATGACTTGGCAAGCTGGACGTTTGTGTCCTGAAAAAGGGCGGTTCCCATCGTCATTCCCCCCATGTCCCCCCCGCCGCTGCTTCCTCCATGGTCGTGGCTCATCGCGATGGCCTCTGATGTGGAATTAGTGTCGCTCGATGGTCACGGATGCTAGAAGTCGTAATTGGTAAGCTTCCTGCGATCGATGCTCTCCCTTAAGAGCTCAGGGTATCCGGTATTCGTGATCGAAATATCGCAGGACCGCCGCAAAGATGAAGGTGTCGCAAGAAAGGACCGAACAGCCGTTACACAAGACCCAGACGCCGCGAAATCATTTCGGTCAGACAAGCCTCTTGCGTCCTCAATACCAAGCCCGAAAAATGGTAAAATGCGCCTCTCGGATCTCAGGATCCGGCGATGCCAACGTTTGAGGAGGCGAAGATGTTGTAAGAATGAGGTGGATTGAGCAAGTTCAAGAATTCTCACATCTGGGCGCGCCACACACGACTGCAAGTCCAAAAAAGGGCCTTCATAGGTAACAAAAGAGGAAAGACAGCGGCGGCATAGATGCACAGGCATGGGCAGCCATCCGTCGCTAGCGCCGGCCGTCCAGACACACACTTCAACCCGAGGGATTCTTCATGTGCGATGACAAGGTTGGCAACACGACAGGAATGGCCTGTCTTCGGCACCGCCTTGCCAGTCAACCACAAACATCGGATCTTCTTCCCCGTTTTCGCATTTTGTCTTTTTCGTTTCTCCTTCGCCTTCGGTTTTGTTTCCTGTCAACTCGAGCCTTGTCCCCTTGACTCGGGGCGAACGGTTGGCTCGATGGGCTGTCCTGTCACCTGTGACACTTACACCAAACCACGACCAACCAACAACACACACTTCATCGGCTATTCACATTTCCCTCCTCGTGTGACCCTGTTTCTCCCCTTTTCTCATTCTTCAATACCATTGCACACGTATCTATCCAGACCAGGCAAAAACTGCCCTCCAACGACCATTCCACCGAGAACATGCTCACAAGAGATGACTGAGATGCACCCGCGCCCTCGAGCCTTATCCAAACAAGAAGACAGGGGTCCCCCAGATCAAACCCGCGCAAACGCCACAATTTGCTCAAAACCTCTCAGTGACATCCAAATTCCGTGTCTGTGATTGGCCGACCTCCCGCCCCCGAAGCCAACGGAGCCCCTGCTCGCATCTGGAGCTAACCCGACCAAGGTTAAACCAACATCCTCGTCCAGCAAAACCCAAACCACAACAACCTTCCTGATGTCGTTATCCTCCCCACGTTTGAAGGGTCCCCCCTCTCGTGGTGGAACTCGAGATGACGCAGAAAAAAAACATGCTTATTTGAAGGGGAAATCGTGAGCCTCATCGGTTCTCCAGATTCCGAAATTCAAGAGTTCCCGAACACTCTGGGGCGATGGACATCTGCGCGGTGCCTGCATCTCCAGGGGTCCGGCGCCATGCAACCATGAAAGGCTCAAAAGCTAGCGTATTTGGGCATCTGGACCGCAGTGAGCAAGTTTCTCTCACCATGCCTATGCGCTCCTCCTCAGTCGCCTCTACGCCAACGCATGTAATGAACAAGCTAGATTGAACACCTTCCAAGCTAAGCTAAGTCTTGCTGCTATTGCTCGTGCCGAGTCCCGAAAACAGCGAGGTCGTCGTTTGCTCTCTGCTATGGCATCGTGACCAGCTGTCAGTTGAACGGATATAGAGCGGGCCACTAGAAGCATGATCTGTTTGCCTTGACGTCGGCATGCGTGTGCTAGGTAGATGAAGTAGGTAGTTTGCCGTCGCGGCTCCAACTCGGCAATATTTGCCCCGCGGGATAGACAGCTTAGCTTGCCAGTGACACGGAAACAACCCCTTGTCATACAGAGAAACAAGAAGCTCAAGAGCTTCCACATCCTACACCTAAACCTATTCTAGCGGGCCAAGCTAGCCTTATGAGAGCCGTTGCTCGGGTAGTTATTCCTCCCAGCCATTGACCACTCACTCAACCTCCCTCTTAAAGCTTCTCACCCCATCACCAAACCTTCCTTCACTCCCCCGGCCGCTCACACTCACCTCCCTCACCTTCACAAACCAACAACCCAACACTCACCACCAAGAAACCCATCACCAACCGCCAAAATGACCCGCCTGCTCCCCCTCCTCCTGCTCTCCACCCCCGCCCTCGCCCACTTCTCCCTCACCCTCCCCAAGCCCCTCGGCGACAGCGACGAGAACCAGGGCACCGCGCCCTGCGGCGGTTACACCGCGTCCTCTTCCTCCGCGACCACCGACTTCCACGTCGCCGGCGACGCCGTCGGCATGTCCAACGGCCACCCCCAAACAAAATGGCTCTTCCGCGCGACCCTCGACCAGACAGCGTCCGGCAACTGGACCCAGGTCTTCCCCATCGTCCTGCAGACCGGCCTCGGCAACTTCTGCGAGCCGCAGATCGCCGTCCCCGCCGAGTACGCCGGCAAGAAGGGCGTGCTCGGTGTCGTTGCGCACTCGCCTGACGGGCTGCTCTACTCTGTAAGTCCTCCAATTAATGAAAGAAGAGATAGTATGCATACACAGCGACTAACCCAAACCCCCCAGTGCGCCGCCGTAAACTTCGTCACCGGCACCGCCGCCACAAACTCCGACTGCAAAAACGCCTCCATCACCGTCGACTTCGACACCGACCCCTCCCTCACGGCGCTGGTCAACGGCGGCGGCGCGTCAAGCAGCACGTCGCCCTCCGCCTCGGCGTCCGGAAGCGCTGCCGCCTCGAGCTCGAGCACGCCCAACGCCGCATCGGGAGCATCTGCCGACCTGCTCGGCGCGGGCGCGGGGGCAAGCCTGTTGGTCTCGTTGGTTGCTGCTGTTGGTGGTGCGGCCCTGTTCTTCTGAGAGGAATGTGCTGTGGAAGTGGTGGTAGGAGGGGTGTATGTATGATATGAGATGGCAAGCACTGGTAACTGTGAATCAGGGTAAAAGTGCCCGACTGGTTGAGGTATCATGTTAGATTGCAATGAGTAATGACAAGCAATCAATTATTTCTCTTCATCAAGCGTGGCATTGCACAATATGCTTGTGGGTTGAGAGCCATCGCAGCACAATCACAAGCCACCGATTCCACTGCGATCGTTGTATGAACGGAGTAGGTTAATATAAGGAAGACGCCCTACTTTACAGCACAGCGTACAAGAAACGACGCCATTCGCCGAGACCCAATGTCATCATCTATATTCATGCTCGGGCTAGTCAAGCCCGTCTAGTAGCAAGCCGCATCATCACAACCTGCCCCTGACTCTCCAAGGCCCGCGGGCGCCTGCCGCACCGGCTGCACCAACCCCAAAGTTATGCAGTCTCTCCCCGATGAGATACGCCTCATCTCTGATACGTGCCTTCCAGTTGTTGAACACGCCAACGACACTCCAGAATGCCATCAAAGCCAGTGCGCTGAATGCCGCGGCGGGGTACGACAGTCTGTAGAATACCTTGAGTTCGTGAGGGGCCGGGAGAGGCGTTCCGAGCGCGCCGTGGGACTGCATCCAGCCGACGGCGTACGGAGGTCCAAAGATGGCTAGGCCGCCGACGAGAACCCCGGGAACTACAAATGCCCGGGTAAGGATGAGCACGTCAGGCTGAAGCCAGCCGCGGCGAAGGACGGCACGAACGGCCTGGGCCATGCGCGTACCCTCATACAGACTCGTGATGGCGCGAGCGCCAAGCTTGACGTACAGCAGACCCAGTGTCCAAGATTGAATAACTCTCGCAGTATGATGGTTCGGCACGACGATCCCATCCTTGAACTGGCCCCCACTGTTCGCCTCAACGACGTAGGGGGTAGGGGGATACATGTAAGTATGGAGAGGGATAAGGCAGTATAGCTCCATGAGGGCGGTGAGGATAAGCGGGAAAACGACTAGAAGAACGGTGTATGTGTAGACAAGTTTGGCGGCCTGGATTCCGACAAGCGCAAATCTCATCGGAGCATCGCTATGCCATACGGTCTGTAACGCGTTTGAAGCCCAAGCCGTCATTCTGTTAAATAGGGATCTGGCATGGAACAAGAAGTAGGCCACCGAGCCAAGGATGTAGATCCCAATGCTGAAAGCGTAGATGTCGTTGGTCCTGATGTGTGCGGGAATAAGGACCTTGAACATCTTGCGGCCGAATACGAGCGGGACGATTGTGAAGCTAACACCCGTAACGGCAGCGAAGATCCAGATGAACATGATGAATAGGAAGACTCGGACTCGGAAATGCGGGGGGATATAGACCGGCTGATATTGGTCCGTAGAGTAAAGATCGGTGTCGGGAGAGTCATCTTTGCCGTCCAGCCGAGTGTTGGCTTCAGTGACTGGCATGAATACGCGTCTTCCCTTCGGAATCTTTACTTGGTCCGATGCGGGCGTGCGCACGAAGCAGCCGTCCTCGATCAGCTGGCCAGAGTCCACAAGGCGAGCCTTCTTGAGGGTCAGAATCATCATCTGGTCATTTGCGATGGACGACACCGGCTTGGCTGTGCCGCCCTCAAAAGTGTCCTCCCAAGTCTTCGGCACGACCTTGTTCTGCTTGTTGACTTCGAGGAACAGGCGCCTCCACCACGGCAGAGCGTCGTGCTCCGAACCAGGTCGAAGAGCCAGAATACCTTCCTCATCGATGCGTCGTTCACCAAAGAGGAACCAGGTCAGTCGGAGACCTCTGGCGCATTTGCGGAACCACCAAGTGTACATGGCGTGCAGGCCGTCGCTAGGTTTGAAGAACTTAACAGCCAAGGGCATAGCAAAGTTGTAAAAGAGCAGATCGATGGGGAACTCGAGTACCGGTTCGTTCGACGAGTAATGGATCGGCAAAACGTTGGGGAGCGTAAGGGACAAGCCCCAGACCACTCCACCAAGGCAAACAATAACCAAGGCTCCGTACACAAATGCGGAAAACAGAATCTTTCGCAGCTGCGTCATGACGTTGCGTTCCAGAACGTCGCGCACGGGGTGGAACTCTGGATCATCTGGGTCGCGGATGAAGTCTATGAATGTTAGCAACAGCCAAGCCAAGCGCACGAAGGACAACTTACAAAGGACACCTTTACGCATGATCTTGCGGCACATAGAGACGAACAGCGCAAAGTGGAACATGTACCCTGTGCCTACGAACCAGTGGACGAAGATGGAGGTGAGCGGGTAGTTTATCGTGAAGGCGACACGAGATTTCAAAGTGGTATCCTCAAAGAGAGGGAGTAATGCGACATCCAGTAAGAGGCCACAGTACAGCGGGAAAATGAGCATCTCGATGCTGATTATGAGAATGACCTTCATCACGCCGCTGGCCTGGTTCAACAGGTCGATCAACGACGCTTCCCATTCCTGTCCTGTCTGTCCGGTGGAGAATGGTGAACCTCTCCGGAGATAGAGAGCGCTGATAGCCGAGAACGTAAAGTAGCCGCATAGAATAGCCCAGAAGCGGTCGGTTCCTGACCAGTACGAGAGGGCAGGGTTAACGGAGGTAGAAAGCTCGGGCACGCTGAAGCTGATCACCCATGATCCAGGGTTGAGAATGCTGATGGGGAGGTCTTGCGCAGCATTCCAAGCATACATGGTGGCGTTGGCCGAAAGTGATCCCATGTACTTCGCATTTGTGATCAGGTCGCGATCGAAAATCGAGTTGAGCACATCCCCAACAGCAGCCAGAGAACCGGAAAGGCACGCCTTGAGATTCAACAGCGCTTCGTGGCTGATGGCGGAGAAATTTTGCATTTCGGTAGTCGAGATGAGAGGCAGTTCGCCGGTAATGCTTTCCAGGACTCGCATGGATGCGCTGGTAAACAAGTTGAAGGTCTTCATGGATAGCGCACCGACGCCGTTATTAGCCGGGAAACCCATCATTCTGCCAGTGGTGTAGACGAAGAAGAGAACCAAGCTGGAGATGCCAGTCATGATACCAACGGCGAGATCTTGGATGAACTTGGTCAAGCTGAACAGCATACGGACCAGGCGCATCGGGTTCATGGCTGCCCACACGCTGACTCGGCCCAAGTTGTAAGGCAAGAAAACGCAGACAAAGATGGTGACTGAAACAAGAACGACGCAGAAGATGGCGTTTTGGAACAGCCCAGCGATGGGGCCTCGCATGCCGATCAACTCCATGATACCTTCAAAATCCTCGGCGTCATCAATTGCTTCGGGGTCCAGTCCAGCGGCAACGGCAGCTTCAACAACCTCGCGGTCTTGCTCCACTGCGTCATCATCGTCGTCATCCAGGTCGTCAAAGTCATCTTCGTCGGTGTCGTCGCCATGCTCATGAGCAGCATCATCTCCCTCTCGTCCAATGTCCAACTCTCGGGGCTCAATGTCACCCCACATGAAATCAGCAACGCGATCCATGACGCCTCGCTGCAGCGGCGGGCGCTGGGGAACTCGGCCATCCTCGGTTTCTTGGATCTCTCCATGAGCATCGACGATATCTTCAACAATTCCACTGTCTTGTTGAGGTCCGATGAAGTCTGCTGTCTGCGGTCCAAGCTCAGGGCCCTCGAAGGAAGCGTTGTCCTGAGGAGTGTGAATGCGCTCAAAGCCAGTGTCCTTATCGGAGCCATATTCAGCCGAGGTGCTCAGGGGCGGAGTTGCAGATCCCAAGAAGTCGTACTGGCGAGGTTGGGGCGCCGCGCGGGGAATGGGTGATGGCTCCTGGGGCTGGGCCGGCGTTTCCGTGTTGATGTTTGAAAAGGACCAACTGTTATTGGCAAGCGGGTTGATAGTCTCATTGCGCTGAGGACCGTCGGAGACAGCTCGGGGTCGTAGAGGGCTCTGGAAAGAAGTCGAACGTGCGGTGTTCGCTTCATCGCCGAAGCGGAACTGCTGAGTGTCTTCTTGAACTTCTTTTCCTTTTCCCTTGGCATCTCCGTTCGTGCTGCTCTCAGCTGGGGGGTTTGGCGGCCAGGAGAATTGGGGCGTCGACGGCGCGGGCAATTGAACTGGGGGCTGCGGAGATGCCTGTGTTTCTTTGGGATTCGAGGGTCCGTCTGATCCAGCTTCGTTCTTTGACTGGCCTGCGCCAGCATCCTTGTTGTTCTTGTCAATCATGGATCGCGTAATCCTAGCCCAGTAACCAAGAGTGTCATCAAGGTCCTCTTCTTCAATAATTTTCAGAATCTTTTCCGGATCGCCGCCTGCTTGCCGGTAAATCCGCAGATACTCATGGACAGTAGCGACGGGCGTCTGCGAGTCCTTGTTTGGGGCAGCCTGGGGCGGCGTGTTGAAGTTGAAATCAGGCTCAGCGCTGTCATACGCACGAGGGCGAAATCCTCCCAAAGGTCGTGGTGGTGCTGGCTCTGCAGGCTCTCCATTCGGCTCCTGCTCTTCCCATGTCATAGGGGGCATTTCATCCTCTGATCCGTAGTGAGCCCCGGTCATTGAGCCAAAATCGTCGTCGTCACTCTCATGATGGCCATGTTGGTCGAAGTCGAAGTCTCCAGCGTCGTGTTCAAGATGGGCGTGGTCATGGCCATGATCATGTTCATGTTCATGTTGATGCTCTTCATGCTGATGCGGGGCTTGTGCCTGCTGGTTCTCATTAGCTGCGAAGGCGGCTCTCATGTTGATTTCTGGCTGTTGCTGCACGACGTAGTCGCGCACCAGAATAACCAGAATGAAGGAGATGATGACCAGAATGGTGATGATCTGGCCTTCCAGCACACCGATGACGGTTCTGTTGACGACCGGGTACCGGGTCAGGTTGCGCAACCAGCCAACACCGCTCAAGAGTGACGGGTGGCGGTCCAGGACGGGATCGCTACCCCCGGCCGTCGCAGAGGTCGAGTTTCCAGATCCCGAGGAGGTGATGGACCCAAGTAGCATTCTGAGCAGGGCAGCCGACACGGAATCATTGGTGGTAATGTTGACGCCGTGGAAGGAGCGGCTGAAAGGCAGCTCCTGACCCTGAATCATATCTTTCAACATTCCTCCCAGGTTTGCAGGTGTTGTCGTGGGTTCGAGAAGGGGCGATGCCGGGCAAACGTTGGATGAAGCGACGGAGAAGGCTACGGATACGCCTTTGCTAACGGTTGCATTCGAGCTATTCCACAAAGCGCCGCTTCCCAATCCCTCGTCGCTGACCCAGAAGAGAAACGCCCAGACGGAGCGCATGAGGTAAGGCAACCAGCAAAGCCAGACACTAGTAACCAGAGCAGCTCGCAGCCAGACCAGGACGTTCCTGAAGAGGTACTTGGCCATGTGGCCGACGAAGACGTGGGCCGGCAGGGTCTTGGGCATCTTGGGCGAGTAGAGCTTCGTGAAGCGGAAGGGCGTCTTGCAGAGCTCGCAGTGCTTCTTCTGAGAATGCGACAGCCACTCCATCAGGCAGTCCTGGTGGACGTACTTGATGCTGCCGCTGCATTTGCATGGATAGAACAGCGGCTCCTCGGCGGTCGCTTCGCCTCTGCATATACGGCAGGTATCGGGATCGAGTGCGCCGGCATCGCTGGTCTGGGGGCGGGGTTTGACGTTGTCGAAGATGTTGGAGGAGGACTTTGAGGCCGAGAAACGGCGGCGGGAGTGGGCGACAGCATCGGCAGCCATAAGAGGCTCCATCGCGGGGTCTTCCATATCGATCGGATTGTGGTCGACAGCGGCGGGGACTGGAGCCCAGGAGAGAGAGACAGGATCGTTAGGAACGCATGGGTATCTCTGGCCCGACCGTGTGTCTCGAGCGAACGCCGGTGAATCGTCGAGGGCGGCGAATCGAGTCGGGAACGGGGGCGGACACGTAAAGGCTTTTCGGTGGTGACGGAATTGAAGCGGAACTGGTTGGACGGTGGGATGGATTTGAACAGGTAGCGGTATGTCGAGCTACCCTAGGTAGTGGGAGGACAAGCTCGTCTAGTCGTAAAGTAATGAAGACGGAAGAATGGGTATCATGAAATCGTCAAGCTAAACCTCTCTCAAAAAAGGAAGCCTCTCCCGAATACCCAAGTAGGTGGTAGTCGTGGTGGCAGCGGATGGAATTAAGCAACCGAGATAGATCCCTTGCGCTAGAGACAATGAGGGTCGAAGGTTCAGGTCCAAGTTCGGGGCCAGGTCCAGCAAGTGGCACTGTGGTTGGATTTCACACTCGGTGCAAAAGGCCCTTGCTGGCGGGTCCACCTCGTGCCTTCCTCAGCTGTGACAGGACCTCTTACTGGGCGCATTCACTGAGGTGCCGACTCCCATCAGCACGGCCCGAACAGGGGTCCGGGACAATGGTGGAATTGGATAGGCCCCACTTCAGGGTTCGGAGGTAAGGAAGCTCCGCTCCGGTACCACGCTTCGCGAGCAGCACGTGACAGTTGTGCTGGAGGTGCATTTGCAACTGTTCTCTATCTACCACTCGCAACGTCGAGCTAATGGTCTGTCCATCCCCGTATACATTGACCTTGAAAAAGTGTCTTCATGATATTCTAAAACTTATCGGGACAAATCGTACTTTTCCTCGTTGCCACTCTTTCACCAGGATGAGTTACACCTAGGGCTTGTTGCACTCAGGATAGTTTCTTTGCGGCATCATGCAAGGAGGCCATTCACTTTGAGCCATCATTCTTGAATTAGGTATTCCTCCTGGCTTAAGAGACATTCAATCATCTTAACAACGCTTGGGGGCCGTTACTGTTGTTAGCTACAAAAATGTTAGCGTGGTTTACCCGCCAGGTGACAGGCGCCTGCAGGAGCTCGCTGGCAGCTCCTCCCAGCTGGCAGCCGCTACCATCAATACATGGCAGATGTGCTTGATCTTCAAAAGGCATCGTCCACGATGGTAATTAATGTGTCAAGGGCCAAGTTGACTCTGTCATTGAGATGCAGTCAGAGTGCAGAGCCCACATCGGTTAGCCACTGGGTTGATGGGCGGCACATGTCAAGCCCAGCTCCCGTTGTGCCATCCTGCTTCAAGCACGAGCACAAGAAGCATTGAAGATTGTTAATCCGATCTTGGTCGCTCCTCAGTACGTCAGCAACATGCTTTGGCCATGCTCCTATCGGCAGACATCCAGGGGCCAACATCAACAAAAGCAATAGGTATCGTCATCACATGGGCCGGTCCAGATGTTCATGCCGACAGAAGACCACAGGCATGGCGTCGGCTGCATGCCCCGAGGTCCAGCTAGCTGGTTTGCTGGCGAGCCACACTTGCATGCCAAACGATGCAATGCTGCATCACTAGGACGTCGTCGAGGCCCACTTGGCTGGACCCCTCGTCCGAGCAGGTTGAGTGTTTCGGGGAGCTTGTGGCTCGTTTCCTGGCCATTCTGCCAATCATCCAGGCCCGTCCGTGCCTCCCTCAACAGGGTTGAACGGTCTCGGTCGATGCGGAGATATTGCGACGACATGGGATGGATGGCAACGCGCATGGAAGTGAGGGCGGTGGCCGGGAGAACGCTGGCGAGATGCATCATGAAGGAAGGAGCGGACTGGACGAGTGCGAGAGACGGACGGGGGCACGCGTCAATCCGAGAGTGATACAGACAGAACTGATCTCGATGGCGAGGCGTGGTTGGTCGAGCATGGCTGGATGGTGGGATGGTTGATGATGGATGGTGGGATGGCAGAGCGAGGGACAGACAAGCTTGAAGCCGATGACGTTGGTGAGACATTGTCGTTCAGTGCTGCTCAGACGGCCCAGCAGGCTAAGGAGGGCGCTAAAGCGCAACGTCTCACTTATGTAAGCCAGCTGTCAAGATGTACCTTTTGTACTGGTTCTGCACCAAGCAACGACTTACGAATGGGCCGTGTGTCCCCCGGGGGAGCTGTGATGCTGGGGGCGGCAGGTCGCAGCAGGCAGAAAAGCCGGGAAACTTGGCCCAGAAAAATGGGAAGGAGGCGCGCCTGGGGAAGGTGAGTGAGGTCAACAGCAGGAGCTAAGGCAGAAGGAGGGAAGGAAGAAGACAAGGTGCAACAACAGGAAGCTACAGACACCTTCCTCTGCATCACGGTCTGCACTTTTCGTGTTTTCTTCCCTCTTCATCACCAGATCACTGAGAATTTCTCGTGTCTTCTTTCCACAAACCACCACCAGCAGGCCCCCCGCTGCCGTTCTCCGTCCGCCGTCCGTTCCTGGCGTCCTGAAGCAAAACTATCGCCATTCTGAAGGTAGATCATGAGCTCCTAGCTCCACAGTCCAGCCTCTGAACTCCAAGAGCCACCCCAAGAACCCCTCCCAAACAGACCCTTCAGGTTCCCTTCCCCGAGTCGAGTGGCTCTGCCCGTGGTCCAGGGAGAGAGGCAACCCCTGCAGCTTCAGCAAACGCAGCTCCTGGCTGCCCAGCCCGAGGCGAACTGCAAGCTCCCGTCATCTTGTTCTGAGTCTAGCCCATGGCGAAGGACTGAGGACTGGGGGGACATCTGAAAATCGTCAGAGCTCCTGTCACGGCACAACCGGGCCTTATCTTTTTTTCCTTTTTTTTTTCTTCCCCTTGCCTCGACCTTATCCTCACCCTCGACTTCATCCTGACCTCGAATTTTCCTCTCTTCCTCCAAACATCTGCTAATCTTCTGATTTCTCATGCAGCTTTGAGGACTGCACTACTCCAGACGCGTGCCTTTGACTTGCCTCCCAGCTGCAGACCCAAAGCAAAAGCACGAGTCGCAAATTCGGATCACGTCACGCCTGCGCCTGTGCCCCCGAGCCCGTGCGAGCCGCCTGGTTTTCCAGACCACACTTCCTCCACCATGGAGGCTTCCAGCTACTCCAACGGCTTTCCCAAAGCCCCGAATGGCAAGATAAACGGCAAGATGAATGGTCACGCTGTTGTCAAGAGGAGAACTCCCCCAAAGCAGGGCAAGACCTTTATCGGTCGCTCTTTCAGCATTGCTGCTAGGTATGTAGCCACCTCGTGCATTTGTTTGTGCATCTGTCCCCGCTGTTGTCATGGTGATCCTGCAGCTGGATGGAGCATTGCCAGAGCCTCAATCCTCAACTGACTCTTGCCTGCGATAGGATCCTGACTTGGTATTCCATCATCTCAATCCTCTTCCGCTGCCCCGCGACTCTCGACGCCTGTGACGAGACCTCCCCCAAGATTTGCAAGCCTTACTTCCAACTGAAACACGCTGTATCTCCCCACCTCGAGCCCTACTACGAGACCTACGCCGCTCCCTACATCGAGAAGGCGACTCCCTACTACAACATCGCGAACGAGCGCGCCTTCGTCCCGGCCAAGGCTTACATCTCCAAGCATGGTGCTCCCCGCGTCCTGCAGGCCCAGGCCTATGGACAGGCCCAGTGGGACAAGAACATCCAGCCCCAGCTGGCTGTCTACCAGAAGCAGGCCCAGGATAAGTACGACCAGACCGTCGCTCCTCACGTCGCCAAGGTGTCTGCTGCCGTAGGGCCGTACTACGACATTGCGCGCACCAACGCCCTACAGACCTACCACGATGTCCTTCTCCCCTCGTACAAGTTCGTCGAGCCGTACGCCGCCCAGGGTTACGATGTGGCGTCCCAATTCACCACCGAGACCGCAATCCCCACCGCCTACTGGGCATGGAACAAGACCTATCTTTTCCTCGACGCCACTGTCTGGCCCCAGGTCCGCGTGCTGTACGTTGAGAACGTCGAGCCCCAGCTGGCTAGGATCGGACAGCGTCTTGGTCGCTATAAGAACAAGACCAAGGGGTCGCTCGAGAATGTCTCTGAGAGGTAAGAATCGGAAGCACACAGAAATATGCGCCGGAAAATGCTGACCAACTACCAGTGCCACCGCCCAGGCTTCCTCTTTCACCAAGCCCATCTCTTCCGCCTCGTCATCCGTGTCCTCGGCATCCTCGGTCGCCAGCCAGAAGATCTCTACCAAGGTCGAGAGCACGCCTATCCCTGATGCATCTCAAGTAGCAGAAGAAGTTGTGAAGGCTGCCGAAGACAAGGCCCAGCAGGTTATTGCCCCTCCCGCTTCCGAGGATGAGTCCGACGTTCGCAAGACAGCCCGTGAGACCGTTGAAGAGGACCTCCGCAGCTGGCAGGACAAGTTTGCCAAGGCCGCCGATGAGGGTGCCAGAGAACTCGAAGATCAGGTTGAGGCGATTTCCCAGCGCGCCGTCAAGGAGAACGCGCACATCAAGGGCAAGGCACTTGTCACTGAGCTACAGGAGGCCGCGAAGGCCGAGGTTGCTACTCTGCAAAAGCAAATTATCAAGATCGTCCACAAGTCCGTTGACGCGCCTGTAGCGGCCCAAGACGACCTGGCTGTTGCCGTACGAAAGGCTGGGCTTGCTATCAAGGAGAAGGCCCAAAAGATCCGCTCGTGGAAAGACGATTACGAGGCTGAGATCGAGGCCGCTGTCACCGAAGCCGCCGACAGCCATTTCAAGATTCTCGACAGCATTAGAGATCTGGCACTCCAGAAGATTGGAATGAAGTGGGCGTGGATGGACGGCATCACCTACAAGGACTGGGCCAAGTTCCACGAGTTGAAGGACCGCTTTGCCGACTGGATGAGTGACTTGAAGAAGCTGATCATCTCTCACCCTGGCCTCGAGGAAGCTCGTGAGGCATCCAATGAGGTTGAAGACTCTGGCATGGCGGTCGCCCAGTCTGCCGCCCAGGAACTTGCTAGGCTGAAGCAAGTCGGTCTCTGGAAGCTCGCCGCTCGTGACACGTCCGACAACTTCGACAGCGAGGCCACCCGTCTTGCTGCCGAGGAGGCAGAGCGCCTTGCTGGACAGGCCGCCGCTGCCGCATCTTCTGCTACGTCGGCCCCTGAGGAGGACCCCCTCGAATCTGCCGCCAGTGTGATTGAGGACGAATCCCCCGCCAGTGACCTCGGTTCTGGTGGTGCGGCCAGCTCCGTCAGCAGTGCCGCCAGCGAAGTCAGCGAGAGTATCAGCAGTGCCACGTCTGCCGCATCTGGGTCTATCAGCAGCGCTGCCAGCGAGGTCTCCAGTGAGGCATCCAGTGTCGTAGCCTCCAGCTCGTCCAGCACTGAGTCTCACCCTGATCTTGCTTCCACTGTGCTCCCGGGCGAGGACCAAACCATCATCGTCGACGGCTCCGGTATGTCGCCTGCTGGCGACGAAGACGAGGCAGTTCCGGGAAAGAAGCTCGAGGAGGAGATCATCCCCGAGTCTGTCGAGGACAAGCCGGTCACCGCCGAGACCGAATCAGTCAAGCCTGCTTTCCTCGGTGCTATGGCCCAGTCTGTTTCCAGCAAGGGCCCCATCCTAGATGAGGATGTGGATGCTGAGAGCATCTCTTCTCGGGCTCAGGAGGCCTACTCCAACGCCGTCTCTCAGGCTTCTGAGCAGTACTCCTCCGCCAAGGCCGCTGTATCCGCCAAGATCTACGGCACTCCCAAGCCGGCACAAGAGAAGGTCCTTTCCTCGGCCTCTGGTGTTTACGCCGCTGCCATGGCATCTGCCAGCTCTCGCTTCGACGAGGCCGTCAAGGCCGCGTCCAAGGGTATCTACGGAACTCCTACCGCCAAGGTCACTCCTTCGTACAACTGGGCTAGTGTTGAGGCCCTTGCCTCTCAGCGCCTGAACGAGGGACGCCTTTGGGCTGAGCAACAGTACGAGAGTGCCAAGATTGCGCTCGGCCTTGCTACCGCGACCCCCACCTCCACTGTCGAGAAACTGCTTGAGCAAGCCAAGTACAACTACTACGCCGGCCTCGGCGTTGCGCATGCTCGATACTCCGAATTCTTGGCCGCGGCCGGGTCTGCTCTGAGCCACGCCACTCCTACTGGTACACCTACTGATGTTGCCGGCACTGCCTCGTCTGTCGCATCCGTTGCTACTCGCTCGGCCGACGCTGTTGCATCTGGCGCCCAGAAGGAAGCCATTGCCGTGGCTTCAGCTGTTAGCGACGGGTTTGGAGCTGCGGCGTCCATCGTCAGTGACTCTGTTTCTGCAGGCATCCAGGAAGTTGTGGATGCTGCGCAGGCGATTGAGAAGGGCGTTACGGATTCCTGGGAAGCCGTCGTCAGCCAAGTCAGCATCCAGATCTACGGCAAGCCCACGCCGACTGCCTGGTACGACAACGTCTACAGCGGTGCCGGAGAGTACGCGGCTCAGGCTACTGCCGCAGTTGCTAAGCAATACGAGGACGTCAACAAGCTCATCTCTGAGTTGCTCGTCGGCAAGGAGCCCACCTTCTCGGAGAGCGTTCTCGCGCGCTTGCAAGCTGCGTACGCCACCCAGGCTGCCCAGGCTGCCAGCTTCGCCAGCGCGGCCTCTGCTACTCTTTCCTCTGCCGCTTCAGCTGTCACGGATGCGGTGAAGGAGACCGTTCAGCACGTCCGTGATGAGTTGTAAAGCCCCAGCCCCCCCCCCTACCACGAAAAACACGATTGCATGAGTAATAGCACACGAAGTACTTGCTGCAGGTCCTCACGGTCGGCAGTGTCACACTCTTTTATGTACCAGATACCCTCGCGCCTCAAAGCATCGGGGCCGACAAGTCTTGATTTCTATTTCCACCTGCTCGCCAGGTTCACAGTCTAGTCCCAGTAGAAGCCGTCAAGATTGTTTCTTCCAGCCCGATAATACCGAGTCGATGAGCAACCGAGTCCTTATTTGTTAGCGTGTCTACAGCAGGGGAGGAAAGCAGGGCAGCGCTGGTGAGTTCTGAGGGCATCGAGGTGGCGTTTAGTTGGGAAATAGTCATGTCTCTTTGGGAATACAGTGATCGGCTGGCCCAGTTCTGTTCAAGTTTTTCTCCACTTTCTGTATGGTTATGTGTTATGTCTGTACATGTACAGGATGGGTCAAGCAAAATATTTTAGTTTTCACACTCGGCCATGAACGTTGTGAGTTGTCATGTGAGGTGTTTCGTGATCGATCTGCCATGGATGCTTCGAGTAGTAACAGCCAAATGCCGCGTGCGTACTTGCGGTGCTTTCGCAAGGTTGAGTTCTAAGGCCCTTGGCAGTAAATTCGTTTCAACCAAGCAGTCCACCCACATTTGCCTCAGTGATTCTCGTCACCTTTCTGAGACTGCTTATTTTTCCTCTTCTAGAGCGACTACCTTTCCTGTGGCCATGCTCTACCTCAACATCTTCATCATCGATTCTGTCGTCGCAGTCGTTATCGTCGTCGTCGCTGCTGCTACTGTTGTGGTCGATGGAGGTAATCAAGTACACAGGAAATATAGCTGCGCAGCAACAGGAAATTTAGGCGGTTTAATTAAGGGATATGTACATGCTTACTTAGGTGGTGACAACAGCGTTAATTTGATTGAATAACTTGTTCTGATTATTAAGTGCTTGCGCTTCCGACACCGCTGCTTAGCTAGCAGCATGCGCGCCGCCGTTCTCCGACGCGATGCCTCATTTTGGAGGGTTCTCGACTTGGCAAGGCGTTCTGGAAGTTCGTGGGCGAATAGAGAGCCTCCGTTTACACGATTGGTATAGGAAAGAATCGCCTTCGCATATGCATATAGGCTGTGCCACCCATGGCTAAGCCCCATGAACACGTTCGCGAACCCTACTCGTCAGCCTGATCTTGACTGGAGCCAGTCTTATGGATACATTTTCGCCGTCTGGTATTCTCACCCTTTTCTAACAAACCCTTCTTTCTCCCCTCAGTCGCACGTTTCCCACACGCCCTTTGCACTGTTCACCGGCCCTGCGAACGGCCGCAAACATACCATGGCGGAAGTTCTGGGCACAGTCGTGGGCGTGGTCTCTCTGGGGCTGCAGGTGTGTTCAGGTCTCAACGTCTACGTCGACGGCCTGCAATGCCGCAGAGAAGAGATAGAATCCACCATACGCCATCAGAAATCACTGGAAACGCTCGCCGCGCAGATCGAAGCACTCTACAACCGGCGTCTGGCGTCTGGCATCTGCTCTGCACCGCTCCAGGAATCCATGGCATCAGCTAAAGCCGAGTTGCTGCTGCTTGATGAGTTCCTCAACAAGATTCGCATCGAAGATGTGACCGGCACCAACAGATCAGCCGGGAACATGATGAAGATTCAGAAGAAGAGGATCTTGTACCCCTTTCGCAGGGATCGCTTGGATCGACTCGTCACTCGACTCGACGTCGTCATCAAGGCCCTTCAGGCTGCCCTTCAAGTTTTCGAACTGTAAGCATCGTATGATGGATCCGATGACGAAGTACTAACCCAGTTTAGTGAAGCATCACTGGAGACGAAAGGCTCCTTAGATCAAGTTCTCCAAACGGTGTCAAGATCCGATGTCACCATGCTCGGAATTGAGAGAAAGATTGATGAGAACGCCGCACTGGCATCGCTTGAGATGAAAAACTCCTTCGAGCAAGTTGTCCAGACGGTGTCAAGATCCGAGCTTACCATGCTCTCAATCGAGAGAAAGATTGATGAGAAAGCCTCACTGGCTCGTCTACCAGACTATGCGACCAAGGAAGACGTGATGGAGTTGAAGACATTGATGGCCGATCTGATGTCCTCAAACGCCACGGGCACATTGAGAAACATGGTGTCGAAGCCGAGTGCACTCCAAGCCATCTGCGACAACATGAGCAACCTAGAAGCGATGAGCCGAACGGACGGATCTTCTCTGGCATTGTCGGGATCTGTCGCAACTGAGCCTGCCTGCCGAGAGACGGTTATACGGTCACAGTTCCACTGCACTTGCAAACCGCGGCGTATCCTACGCCGACAGAAGCGATCGTTCGGGCCCGTTTCCTTTGCGAAAGAGGCGGTCACGAAAAGGGCCCACAACATTGAGTGCCCTTTCGCTGTCTTTAACATGCATGAAACCAACAGCTGGTCCGCTGGTATCACGTTAAGAGCGTTTCGAGGACTTCTTTCAGTAGCTGTCAACGTTTCGCTATCAATCACTACCGGGGCTGGTGGATTTGGGATGTCTCCTTCATTTACATATTTTCCGATGCGTAAGAGTAGCCCCGCGTTCCAGGTTATGGATATTTTGCTATCCGCCTCGGACTGTATGCGACATCCATCGACTAGTGAAGAGCCTGCCATACTTTTCGAACGAGGTATTCACACCCTAAAAGCAATTCTCACGTCTAGGACCTCCTCGCCGTTCGAAATTAATGCAAATGGCGACACGTTGCTACATGCGGCATCTAAGGGGCATATGGGAAGATGGACAAATCACCGGCACGAACTTATCAAATTCCTTGTGACAATTGGCGTTCCGCGGGACCGTCCGAACCAACACGACAAGTGAGTCCCAGGCCCACATCCGGATGGGATCATTCATGTTCAACGTGTTCACAGTTATCCAGATATGCATTTCAGGAAGCACAAATGAGGTTGTATGCGCATGGTGGGGTTGATCTACGAGCGGTCCAAATACTCGACGCTCTCCGGCCTCACGATGGTAGCCTTGCCTCTGAAATGACGGAAATGTCTTGGGGCTTTTACCAATCGCGAATCATAACTTTTCATCAATTTTGGATCAATAATTCTATCACCGCAGCCCAAGGTGAGAAGCCACCCCAAGATATTGTCACAGAACTAATGGTAATTGCAAAGTATATTGCGGCCATCCTCTAGAAGCAATGCTTTTCCGTAATAAGCCAAGGTTGCTAGAGGCTTTGGACAAACAACTGTCTCTGAACTTGTCTGAAGCCGACGCATTCGGCTCTTCTTCCCTGTACCATCTCGTTGGCTGGCCTGAAGGCTTAAGGATAGTTCTGAGCCGATATGGCAAGTCAATTCTTCATTCTCACGACAAAGGCATAGCAGCCTCCGCTCTTGAATCCGCTCTGCAGTGGAGTGGCACTATCTGCAGCAGCTCATGGGATGAAAGGTGCTTGGAAACGTGTCCCTGTGGAGAATCAGTGAGCATTCTTTTGCAGACTGACAGCGAGTGTTTGGCGAGGACAACCCGAAGAGAATCATGGGAATATGCAATAAGAGAATCATCTGTCAGAGCACGAGATATGGTCCTAGATGAGCTTGCGGGCCGGTGACAGGAGCTAAAGGAACTAGGACTGCGTCATTTGAAGCCGACAGAAATTGACTGTTTCGGTCTTCTCAGTAATAACGTTCTTGACAGGTACACAGGCGACGTTCTGAAGGCGCTTGACGATAAAGGTATATGCGTACACCCAAGTCTACGCACTGAGGTGGTTGGCGGAGATTCACGCACCTCTGGATCCATATATCATTTCGATTGGATTGGTCACGGCATGAGAGATAGGATACCGAACGCATTCTATTCGCGTGGTTTCACGGAAGTCGACGTTCCAAATTCTCATGGCTTAGTTCCTTTAGCTAATACTCAAACCGACTTAGACTATAGGGAATGGCTGGTGGAACATGGCGCAAGCTTGACGGCCGAAATACCCGATAGACCTGTAGGATTTACCACGGCGCATATGTTGTTTAACCCCGACAACCCATCCTGGTCATCATCTCCATTTCTCGAATACACATTCAGCTTACTCAAATCCCTCAGAAGTCACGTTTCCAAGACTGCATCTCTGGATGCGTGCAAATGCGGTTGTTCGAAAAACGGCTGCCACCCTTACGCAGTGATGTGTAGGGTGGCGCTGGGATACTGGTCAGTTGACCAAATAACACAAGCGTCACTGAGACAGACGGGGGACCAAATCATCGGGTTATGCGAAGATCTCGAAACAGACTGGACACTTTCCCGAGACGAGATATCAATTCTTCTGCGAGCTAGCACTTTCATGGCCTTACCAATCCGCCACACTTGTTGCTGCTCCTGGGAGGACACAGAGTACATCAGCTTGTTTAAGTGGGAATTCAGGGGTTGCGAAGAAGAGGAGGTGGAAGAAATACAGAAAGAGGATTTTCGTGAGCTTGCGCTCCTCGAGAATTTACTTGTTGATTTCGAGAGCAAGATCGACGAGATGGGCTGCACTCTGGCGACGTTCTTTGAAACATACTGGATCGACCGAATGGGGCAGGTTCTTCAGGAAATCCAAGACCGACCACTTCTTGAAGAGGAGGTTCAAGGCGCCGAAAGACTGGGCATAAAATTAAGAGTTGAAGAAGGGAACAGGTGGGAGGATCCCCATCAGGATACTACCCGGCTGGAATACTGGGTTCGCAGGCTAGATGCTATAGTCGCATAATATCTTGACACATCAAGAAACCACAATATTATGATGTTTTTATTTCAGGCCGATGCATTGTCTCCGTCCAAATGGGGGAAAAAGAAAGAAAGATCAAAAAACAAAAATCCAAAAGAACAAAGAAGACAAAGTAGTCAACTCACTTGCCATTTCCTTACGATGGGAACACTTTGCTTCCCCGAATCCGAGTTCGTGATACATGATCTTCCGGTACGCATACTCTCACTACCTTTAGAACACCAAAACACCAGACATCGACCACGGTCACGGTCACCGAAGTTCCGCACCCCCTTTTTTCCTACACCAGCGCTAGCACCAGCTGACTAAGGTTTCTAGAGAAGGCAGCGGCCAGCGATCAGCGACTTCACTGTATTATTTCCCAAGCCCGACACGTTCTTAGATGCTTCAATTTTGGCCCTTACAGACCCTGTCACCTCCAGGCCGGCAGAAGTCCTAACACTGAAGCTTATCCCGTTTCCTGCCATGCCATCTTGCAAGGAGAGAGAGATGTGCAGTCCAGATTCGGACAAGAGGGCATCGGCCCGAAACCTCAATACAGTGGCCTGTACCCGCAGATACGACCTGTACCTTTTCGGCTGGGTTCGGTGATTAATCCACCGGTAGATACAACATGTCCGTTTTTTGTCGGCCGCCTAGTCTGTGGGGGCTTCCCCGGGACACAGGCATCGAATACGATCGCCCAGTTCGAACCCGACGATGGTGGTAGGATGTTGCGAAGAAGGCGTCTACGGCAGTCACGAGCAGAGATGTGGCATGACCCCTTCAGCGGCAGTATTTCTGCTTCTGGTATCACAGGGCATGTTCTAGGTGGTAACCATCGCCATCCCTGATCAGGGGAATGTGACAAAACTGCCAATCCATCCAAGGCAGCGAGATTGTCAGCTTGGAGCCCGTGGAGGCAGCGGCTCCTGGAACGGGATTAGAAGCGAGAGGATCTAGGAGGAAACTCCTTGCTGAAAATGCTACGGGGAGCAATGATACAATACTGTCAGCGAAGCAAAAATCGAATCATGTTTTGTATCCGCCGGCAATCATCGCGAGCTGCGGTCCATCATGAGGGGGCCATCGTGATGAAGCTATCGATCCACATTGTCCAGCAGCTGGATGAGTAATTCAGGGTGGTGCATGTGGGATGGCATATTGGATCAATCATTGCAAATGTGGCTTTATTTTTGCAAAGCATGATGCGATTTGGACTTCTGACATTAATCGCGTCTGATGGGGGGCCAAAGGAGCAAATTGATTCGTCTACTCGCATCACGACTCGTAGAGGTGGCTACCGTCTCTGGAGGCCGAGCAGGCAGCAGAATTACTGCGAGACCCGGGTGATGTCTTTCCTGCGAGGAGTGTCACGATGGAGAGGGAAAAGAGGGTTATTTTGACTCAGTGTGATGACGTGCTCACCGTCAGTTGCCTCTATTCAGAGTCAAGGTCACCCAAAGTTCTTTTCATCAGTAGAAGCTGGCTGCAATGTTCGGCGCCCCAGTATTGAAGGGAGCACCTCAAACGGCAGTACGACAGAGATCTCTACACCGTCAGGGGTGATTATCAAGAGAACTTGGCAATCTTGAGACCAAAATTGCGCGATCCACAGTCCACTTGTCCCTGATGACAGCGAGGGAGCTTTTGCGAATGAGTACCGGGAACCACTTTGACAGTTTGAACCTTGCTTTGAAGCCTGTCATGCCCATGGGGCTCTTTTCCCTGAATGAAGAAATGAAGAATGCCAGGAGCCGCGGTGCGGTGGTGTAGGTGTGTCGGAGACGAAGTGGGTGGCTCCAGTCTGTGAGGTTTAGTGTTTAGGCACCGAGATAAAAAAGGACACTAGGAGCAAGACGCCATGTGGTCGTGCCCGAAGTGCCACAATAACTGGAGCTTCCTGCGACAGAGTCCGAGGGGACCACAGCTGTGGCTGCCTGTGTCTCTCCGTCTTTTGTTTTGGACTTTGTGTGGTGCCTTAAGAGGAATTCCAAAGTCCCAAATGCAAAAGATCTGAGAAGACGGATTGCCATTAATAGAGGGCAAAGAGCGGATCCAGACTGGGGAATTCGGGTCGAATGGTGCTCACTGCATCATGGCGTAGGGGGAGGATTTGCGCTGGGGGTGTTTTGGAAAAGGAACTTTGGAGTATTGTGGGATCTATGCCAAGATCTGGAGGAGGTTGCCAGTGTGGGCGGCCCGCAGACAGGCGGAACAGAGGCGGAAAGTGATGCTATTGACCAGTGCGGACATGGTCTCCGTGATTATGGATGTATGCACCGCACTTTGAAGCGAGTGGACGGTCCGCTGTTGCCATGCCGAATGGGATGGAGTCTCAGCCAGGGTATCGACGCTAAAGAGAGCCTCAGCTTACTCAGGGACGATGACTGCTGGAAGCCAATGTCGGGCACCGCGAATGTGGGTATCTGGGGGTTCACGAAGATGAGCGTGCTGATCTCGTATCAGACACGACGTTTAGTGGATGATGCTGATATAAGAGAGAATGGTAATTGGGTAGATCCGAGGATGTATAGTATATCACGAGAATGGAGAATATGAGCTGAACTGATGGCGTCGTGTAGATGGGAATCTGGAAAGCTGAGTGGCATTCATGATTTGGCTGCCCAGACGGTGGCTGTTGGCTAGCCGGGATACGTAGAAGGAGGCATCAAGCAAGGCACGTGAGGGATGCAGGGTCTACCTGCCTACCTAAGTAGGTATCCGTATCTGTATCCATAATGGAAAGAAGGAGCCTGCTGGAGGCGATAACGACCAAGACGAATTCAGCAAGACCAGGTTCACTTTTGATGAGAAATGAGGCAAGAGACGCTCCTTAGTGCCTGCCAACAACACGATGAGTGAGGTCTCCAAAGGGAACGCACTGGCCACGGGCAACCCGGGCGAACATGGCAACATCCCAGAGTGGTTGACCCGAGAGACCCACCCTCCAGGCTCCAGAATTATCATAAGCCAATCAGCACCTTGTTTTGGAGCTAGCGGCAGCAAATATGCGGGTCGGGACCGAAACCAGAGCATTTGGCGAGGCTAAGCGAGTCCAATCAGGAGGCGTCCCTCCCCAGACAGCGGCAGCGCATCCACGCCTCCTAGTGTCTGTCTTCCAGGCAGCAGCATTTCAGCGCTGCACTGCACCTCGAAAGACTCGGATTGACACTCGCTCAACACCTCGCTCGCTCGCATTCTGCGGACACCATTGAAGCCACAATCTGCCACTTGGGCCGCCCGGCCTTCCTTCTCGTCCCTGTCGGTGCATTCTGGCGGCGGAGCCGTCTCTAGTCCTTACCCTGTACTCCCTAGGTGGTGTACTAGTGTACCGTACTGGAGCACCCAAGTCAGTCACTCCCTGGCCCTTGGATCTTGGACCTGCAACCTGCGGCTCTCAGCCCGCGTGGGAAAAGGGTAAAAGACCATCCGTCTCGTAGGCACCGAAATAATCTGATTCCTTCTTAGCTACCCGCTGCGACGGCGCCCGGAGACCTGGAGACGCCTGGTGCCTGCCTTGCTTGTTGGCTCCCGTCATTCATCACCTCCTAGGGTCCCGCGACTTCAACTTCGACACCACCACCACCTCTTCTTCATTTCTCTTCTCTCACATCCTTCATTGACTTGGACCATTTTTCATTTACGACGGACTTGACGAGACGAAAAGAGCTTGAATAAGATAATTTCAATAATCACTTTACACACGCGCCGGTTATTTTAGGTCGTTGCAATAGTCGCAGCTCAGCCTCACCCAAATCGCATCCCCGCCGCGTAATCACCTTCCGCGCAAAATACGTACCCCTTGGTCGCAGCAGCAGCAGCTCAGTCACAGTTGCAGTCACAGTCTCAGTCGCCAACCAACAAAAGTGACCCCGCCGCGCGCGACTCAGCCGACCCGCATCCGACTCTTCACACCGTCCCGATCCCCGACTTCGACGTCTCATCATCACCAAGGCCACTTCAGCCTCACCATCAATTGTGGCATCGACTTGATTATGTCATATCCGAGGCGGCACTGAAGAGGCATATTCATCTCATCTAGCAGACTCTCACCTACCTCACTCACTCACTCACTCACTGCTCATCGACACAAGTCTCTCACCCCGCCCCACGTGAGGGGCATCCCTCTTTGCTGCCCGTCATCCCGTTTCAACAGCCATCATGGAGGGCATCGGTTTCCAGGGCGGCTTCCAGCAGCCCATGCAGCGGCGCCTCAGCCGTCTGTACAATGACACAAAAAAGTCCTCCGATTTCGTCAAGGAGCCCATCCAGCATGCCGAGGACCCCGAGGTCAAGATCCTCTTCCGCAGGCTGCGCATCCAAAAAGACCGCTTCGTGAGCTGGGGCTTGGAATGGTCAGATCCTAACCAGTCTTCCGAGATCGACACGTCGCTTTCAAAGGCTGGCATCAGCGAGATCGTCCACAGCGTCATGTCCACTGTCGGCGAGAGCTTGGCCGAGCTGGATGCTTTGTGGAAGGCCTACAACAAGCAGACCGGCGGCGCTTCTGAAAAGTCAAGGGGTGATTTCAAGACCCCCTTTGTAGTCTGGGACAAGGCTCGCTTTGCCGAGGCCATCACAGAACTCACTCAGTCCATCGACACTCTGTGCGATCTTTCTAGAACCCGCGCCTCTGCGGTAATGACTTCAGGCTCCCGCTCAAGGCTTCAACGACCCCTGGCCGCTATCGACGAGAACAAGCAGTTCGAGTCGACACGCATCCAGACACCGCAGCAGATTGACCCTTCGACATTACAGGATATCCGCTCTTCACAGGCTGAGCCTATGACCGAGTCCAGAGCGAATCAGCCGCCGCGAGATATCGTCTTCATGACCAAGCAAGCCTGGTCAGATCTGGCCCAACACATTGGCCGTCAACCATTCGCGCCTTTGCTACTGGAGTACGCTGCTTTCGACTCCATTTACTCAGTTACAGGAATCATGCCTCCAATGTTGCGGTTTGAGAAGCTGTCATCGGGTTTGCAGCAGGAATCACAGAGAGCACCTGGCGCTTGGATTGGTCTGCCGAGGCTGCTTGGTTACTTTGAGGACCTGGAGCAATCAAGGCTTGGACTAGTCTACCACTTCCCCCCGAGCTTCAATGCCGTCTCATTCGAAAACTTCACACAGACACCCCTTTACAACATTTGCACGCTGGGCGATCTTCTTTCACGCCCTGGATTTGAGCCCACATTGGAGGCCAAGTTCCGCCTCGCTCACAACCTAGCCAACACCGTTTTCGATTTACACGCCCGCGGCATCACCCACGGCAGCCTTATTGACAAGAATGTCTCCTTTTGCAACACGGCGACGCCGGACTTGACGACAGGCGTCGGCGAGGTGGATGTACGCCGTCCCATGATCTCGTCTTTTGATCTGTTCCCCGATGCGCCCCCGGATCAAGAGCCTTCATCGCCGTCTGCTCCTCTTTTCCGTCATCCTCTCGACCCCAGGACTACTCCCGCATCCCCAATCAATGACAAGACCGACTCCCGCATTCTCGACCTATACTCTCTCGCCATGATCTTGTTGTCTATCGGTTTGTGGACGAAGCTTGAGAATCTCGTACCCGACCCATCTCAACCAATTCCGGAGAGAGTCTTGGAGCAGCTTGCCATTCGCTGTGGAACTCAGTACATGAAGGCCGTCCAGACGTGCTGGGGTGCAGTTGACCAGGAACTCCAAGGGAAGGTCACTGGCGAGGAACTACTCTCCATCGTGCAGTTCAAGGCGAGCCGCTACCTCGAGGCATGCTGCATCCTCGATAGCGTCAGCGCTCTCGACGACCGTCTCAGCTTGGATCTTGGCGAAAAGATTGTGTCTCCCATCTCCGACTCCCCGAGACAAAGCATCTCCGGCCCATCCAAGGACACCAAGACCGTTCCCCCGCCAGCTGAGATGCGTCGCCCATCTGACGTCAAGGCTCCGATTCCCGACCCGAGCCCCGCGCGCTCACACCCGTCAGCCGAGGAAGAGAAGCGCCAGCTTGCTAAGAGAGACGTCGAGGAGGCGGCCGCGACACCGGCGCCTGCCGAGCTGCCGGCCGATTCCAAGCCTGCCAAGTCGCCCAAGACCCGACTGTACCCCCAGATCCCCTTGCCAGCTGACGCCATTGAGAAGTGGAACACCATTGTGATGCCCCAGGTCAACCAGGCGCTGCGCCACTTCTACCGCAAGCATAGCGAGGAGTCGGTCGAAATCTCACTCGAGTCCATCGGATGCTCGCCTAAGGAGACGCAACCGACAGTTTTGGTCGTGTGCACTTCGGTGAGCAAGGTTAAGTCTATTCTCACCCGCAAGCTCGGCCAGCTCTTTGATGGAAAGTCCGGATTCGGCTTGAAGGTGTCTAAAGGGCAGGTGCTGAGGTCGCGGAAGGAGTCAGACGAAGTGAAGCGAAGTGCCGCCAACGACGACGAGGATAATGACGAGGTCAAAGCCGCCAATCCTGACTTTCAGGACCGTCCCACCAACGGCGCCAGTATCGGTGCTTGGGTCGGCGATCGCCACCTCCCACCCGTCAGCTTGGGCGGTCTCGTAGTTGTGGACGACAAGCCTTACGGAATGACGGTGCACCACATGCTGGATGATCCGGTAGAAATCGCAAAGCACGCCAAGGACCAGGACCCGGCCCATCGAAGCATGGCCCGGCCTTCTGACGATGTTAAATTCGACTGGTACGGGGAGTCGTCCGAAAGCAGCAGCGGCGAGGACTTTGCATGCGAATTCTCTGATTCCGAGTCGGAAGCGTACTCAGAGACAGACGCCACGAGCGAGGCCTCGGACGAGGAAGAAAGCGATGAGGAGGGGGAATTTGACCAGCCTGGCGACATTCCAGGCGTTGAGCCGGGCTGTGGCGATGGGTATGTCATTACGCAGCCAGCTAGAGACGATGTCGACGAAGATTTCTACGCCTCCGAGGAGACAGCGGACGAGGATCACCTAGACAGCTTTACGCTTGGGGAGGTCTACGCGTCCAGCGGCCTCCGACGCAGGGAGCAAAACGGGCTCATCCACGAGATAGACTGGGCTCTTTTCGAGTTCAACGACGAGCGACAGCCTGACGAGAACACCATCCCGAGGATTAGAACGAAGCCGTCGTCACTGCTTACCGGGAAACGACCATCCCACGAGGCCCTCGACCTCCACCCCACAACGGTGGCGCCAACGTCGGCACTCCCCGGCATGGAGGTTCAGTGCATGGCTCGCACAAGCGGCCTTCAAACAGGTCTTATCCTACCCGCCCTGACGAGCGTGAAGATTTCCGGCCGCATCACGCCGAGCCACACGTACCAAGTCAGCAGCGCGGCCTCTGCAACGCCCGCGGAGCTCTCTGGCGGCAGCAAGAAGCTCGCCATGGGAGTGCCCGGAGACAGCGGCGCGTGGGTCGTCGAGCGCGCTCACGGGAGGGTTTGCGGACACGTGCTGGCGTGGAGCGGACGGAAACGCGTGGCGTACATATGTCCCATGGACGTCCTCCTCCTCGACATTGCCGAGACGCTCGAGGCGAAGACGGTTGGCCTGCCTGGTGGCGAAGCCGTTGTGAAGCTCCGCGACGACGGGGAGGAAGAGGAGGAAGATTATGGCGGCGACACGGAGGAGCCATCCTCGTCGCCTTTTTTAGACCCGAGGGATGATGATGACTTGGACGAAGTTGAGGACGATGACGACGACGCGCCGGTGTTGGTGAAGGCACCCGGTGACAAGAAGGGCGGGAACAAAAAGCAAAAGGGGCAGCAGCAGGAGAAGGAGAAGGAGCAGCATGAGGGCGAAAAGTATGCTTCGGATGACAGTCATGAAATTTCGAGACGGATGGAGTCTATGGGCATCGGACGGAGTCGGAGTCGCGTTGGAATCGGCATGTGTAGCTGACTTGCGGGGCGCGTCGTTTTTTGAAATACCCCCTTCCGTTTCGATTAGTAGTAGGGTAGCATAGCATAATGAAGCACATGATAGTCAATCTTTGCATGTCTTCCGGCAATATCATAGTGACCTACAATGAAACGAAACATGCTGGCTTGATTGAATTCGGAAACGGGAATATCTACCCGCCGTCCTCACATGAAATCATCCTCCCAATCCTCAGAACGATTCTGGTTACTCGAGCCCTCCATATTCTCCTCGGAGAAGATATCGTCGTACGCATGGTCCTTCTGCCACTTCTTCTCCTTCCTCTCCTGCATCACCCGCGCCTCCTCCTTCTTCCTCACAAGACTCGCCGCCTGGTCGCGCTTGCGCAGCTCCTTCAACCTATCCTCGCGCTCCTGCTGCAGATCGGGCTTCTTCTCGACCTTGGTCTTGTTGAGGCGGTTGACGACGGGGTTCTCGCGCTGCGCGACGAGGACGCGCTTCACCTTGCGCGGGTCCTTGAAGGAGACCTGCCCGACGGCCATGGAGCCGTCCTTCTTGAGGTTGGACCACGGCGTGTAGATGATGGTGATGTTGTCCTTCTTGTTGCCCTCGATGGAGTTGGCCTTGGTCAGCTGCGCGAGGTCGGTGAGCAGGGGTTCCGGGATGGCGTCCCAGGTCATGGCGGGGGTGGCGGAGGGGTAGGGGTCCGGCAGGCGGAGGTAGATGTGTGCGGAGGAGAGCTTGTCGACGTGGAACTGTGGTGGTGGTTAGATGAGGGTCAGAGGAGGGGGGTGTGGTGTGGTGTGGTGTGGTTACCCTGGTGGTGGTTAGTGAGTGAGATGAGAGAGATGGGGGTGAGGGGGGAGTTACCAGACGTCCTCCTCCCAGCCGTACTTGATCAGCTCCTCATCTATACGCATGCGACGCTCATCAGTCTTTGTTACCGGCGGTGTCGTGGACCAGTTCATGCCGCGGAAAAGGGGGGACGGGCGTACTCTCAAACTTGTCCTTGCCGACGTAGATGAAGGCGGAGGGGTCGACGACCGTGGAGGTGAAGTAGTAGACCATCGTGGGCGGGCGCGACCGGACGGGAGGAGGAGAAGGGGAGAGACAGAGACGGGCTTCGCTTCCTTGCGGCGGGCGGGCGCTTGGCGGTGGTTGTGATGTTCGGTCTGTCACTGCGGGGATCTCGGTGGTTCGTCGTGATGTGGTTTTTTTTTTCTGCGACGGGGAAATTTCGAGGTGGGGGTGGGGCGGAGGATACCTTCTCAGTATCTGTCCAAGTGAAAATGAGCGGGAGGCTTGGTGGCTTGTGTGGGGAGAGTGTTAGGGAGGAGGTACTGCCGTAGAAGCCTCAGCCCATGTGAAGCACGGTGAGACGAAGACTCACTGAGGTTCGGTGTGACTGCTGCCTGGAAAGATGACATCTCACTCAATCTGATATCTAATGAGGAGATTCTCAATGATTTCATTCACATTCAAGCTCCATTTGCCCAGTTTTAATCTCACCTGTCTTATTTAAAGACCCGCTACCGTCACTGTCAAATTCACGGTCGCAGTTGGAGCCTCTGGACTACTGAGCACTGCCGAGCGACACAGCATGGGCCTGCACAGCCAAACTCTACCCGATTGATTGTCACCACCAACGAAAAACACTAGCACGACCCAGAAATGTTTGTCGCTGCCTCAAAAAAAACGTCGTGATGAAACTTCTCATCAGCGTGTTCTCTCTCATTCATTCTCAACCCACCATCGAACGCTACCATCTCCCGCTCTACTCACGCTCGCCTACATGAGACCCAGTTTCAGCCCCAGGAAGCAAGCCTTGTTGGCTAAGTGGTATAGCGCCTCACTAGTAATGAGGAGATCGGGTGTTCGATTCACCCACGAGGCATCTCGAGCATCTCTGTCGGCCGACGATTTCTTTTTGAATTTTTGTCTATTAAATATTTTTGCCTGTCTGTCTGGCTTTCCGGTCATCCTTCATGTCTAGTGTGCGTCTATTATCTATTACCATTAAGTCAATCTCGCTCAGAACTTGGGAGCGTCATAAATATCGTCAGGATCTGTAATCGTTAGCCGTAACTCTCGTGCATTTGCAGCGTGTGCGCTCACCTTTTCCATGCTCCTGGATGAACTCCCTCACCTCCCTCACCTTCGCCTCAATCTCCCCAATCGCACCGTCCAACCTCGCCTTCACCTTCTCATTCACGTCGGCCCCGCCCTTCAACGCGCGGATGGCGACATCATACCGGCTCACGCAGTTCACAAGCATCATGTCAAACGGCGTCGTCGTACTGCCCTCCTCGCGGTACCCCTCGACCGTCATCCGATGCAAGCCTGGCCGCCCGAACAGCAATCCCTGCAACTCCGTCGGGTACCCGTGGTAGTTGAAGCATACGGCCCGGTCCTCGGTGAAGGTCTCCAGGAAGACTTGCCGCGTTAGCGCGTGCGGGTGCTTAGCCTCCGCCTTGAGGACCATCAAGTCCGTGACGTTGACGACGCGGACGCGGAGCTCCGGTGCCAGGGTGCGAAGGAGCTCGGCGGCCTTGACGACCTCGAAGGTGACCTCGACGCCGACGCCGACGATGACGACATCGGGGTTGGCGCCGCCGTCGGTGGAGGCGAAGGACCAGGTGCTGGCGCCGATGCGGCAGTGCTCTGCGGCTGCGGAGGCGGAGAGGTAGGTTGCGGTGGGCTGCTTGGAGCCGATGACGAGGTTGACCTTGTCTTTGGATTGGAGGCAGTGATGTACTGTGCTGAGGAAGCAGTTTGCGTCGGGTGGGAGGTACACCTGGCGATGTTAGTGGCATGCTACAAAGTAATGGTAGATCGGGGTCCTACTCTGGCCGCCTCGGCCTTGAGGTTGAGGACCGCGCCGATGAAGGAGGGGTTCTGGTGTGAAAATCCGTTGTGCTCCTGTCGAGCCCAGGTGCTCGTCTCAATGTAGTTGATGGAGGCCAGCTCGCCGCGCCACTTGACTTGCTTGGCTACCTTGTTGAACTTGGCATACTGCACCATCATCGTGTGCACGATACCCAGGAAAGACTCGTAGCTGGGGAAGAGACCAACACGGCCGGTGAGCGTGTATCCCTGCATGAATCCCTGGCAGCAGTGCTCCGAGAGGATTTCAATGACACGGCCACCCTGGGCCCGGGAGTATTCATCCCACTGGAAGTTGCGGCCGGTGTGGTCGAGAATGGCATCAAGCTTGTTGCTCTCAAGCTCGTCAGGCGAGAACATGCGGAAGCCTTTGGGATTGGCCTGCATCACCTCGTCGAGAAGCTTTCCGGTCACCTTCATGCAGCTGGTCTGCTCGCCAGGCTCAACTGCCAGGGGTTGCCAATCGGGGATTTCGAGGCCGACGTACGGGTCGTATGTGGCCTTCAGCTGACCGAGCTTCTTGCTGTCATTCTTGGGGATGGCTTCGAGAATACTAGCGTTAGGCTTGCCATCGGTTAGGAGATTTCCGATGTCGTAGCGCGAGAGCCATTCGTCGAGCTTCTCGAGGTGAGTCTTATCTGAGCCCGCTTTGGCCAGTGGGACCTGGTGTGACTTGAAGGAGCCCTCGATAATGACCCCGTCAACTTCCTTCGGTCCGGACCATCCCTGAATAGGTCAGCCAAGTTTCCCCACAGGTTGAGTGAGGTTTACCTTGGGAGTGCGCAGCGCGATCATGGGCCACCGGGGCTTGACGATGGGCTGACCTGAACGTGCGGCCTTTTGGATCTTCTTGATCTCGGCAACAGCCCACTCCAAGGCGCCGGAGAGATCCGTGTCAATGTCTTCAAGATCGTCGACGATGCAGACTTGATAGCCGTAGCCGGTGAACAAGGCGACGATTTCCTTGTCGTCCATGCAGCCAAAGATGGTCCGCTCACTGATCTTGAAGCCATTGATATGAAGGATGGGAATGACGGCACCAGACTCCTTGGGGTCGAGATACTTGATGGCATGCCAAGCACTATTGTCGGTTAGAAGGGCTCCAAACATGATATCGTACAACTCACGTCGCGGTAGGGCCGCTTTCGGCTTCACCATCGCCCACAATACAGGTGACAATAAGATCCGGGTTGTCAAACACCGCACCAAAGGAGACAGCTAAGGCGTAGCCAAGCTCGCCGCCCTCGTGGATGGCACCTGGTGTCTCGGAGTTGATGTGGCTGATCGTCTTAGTGCGTGAAACCAACTATCATGGGAGTCACAACTCACCTGGGGAAACCACCAGGTACTGAGAACTTAGTGATGAGGTTGTGCAGACCCTCTTTGGTAAGGTTGTACTTGTCCGGGTAGAATCTCCCCAGTGAACCCTCCAACCAGAGGGATGCCAGAGCCGCAGGAGCACCGTGGCCTGGGCCAATGACATAGATCATGTCCATGTCATGGTTGCGGATGAGAAGGTTGAGGTGGGACCACACCAGAATGAGACCGGGACAAGTACCCCAGTGACCTGTGCCGTCAGCTATCGCTCGGCTGACTCCACGGTGGACTTACCCAGCAGTCGGGGTTTGATATGTTCAGGCTTCAGTTGAGACTCCAAGAGCACGTTGTCTCGGAGAAAGATCATCGCTGTTCGCTGTCAACCGGGTTTCGGGAAGATGGGTAGATCTGCAGGGGCAGGGTGGGATCGGCTTACCAGCAGCGATGTAGCAGGCTGCATTTTGGAAGTCACGCAGGGACTTGGCGACTTTGGCGTCCAAAGGCTTCTTTTCGGTCTTTACGGCGAGGTCAAGCACACTATCAGGGAGGTGAGAGGGCAGAGCCGGCGGGTTAGGTTCCTTGATGACTTCGCCAGGCATACTGGCGATGGGATGCCGCTGCGAGCGGACGGTCAGACTCTGGATATGTCTAGACGCAAGGAGATTCCCTGCTTATGCGCTCGTGAACTGCGTTTGCGTCTGATGTTCGAATCAGTGCAGGGTGTCAATGTGGTTGGCGGTGGAGTGAAGTGCCGGGATGAAGGAGCAGCAGGATGCAACGTTGATGGGGGAATGTTTTGTGTGTGCCAAGTGAAGAAGAATTCTGGAAACCAAGCTGACGATGAAAATGGCACTCCCAGTGACAGATTGGGAATTGAAAGGCCTTGGATGGAGATTTGCTGTGCCGATTGAACCGGATAGTGGGAATCAGGTTGGGAAGATGAGCGAGTCGATGACGTCGGTCCTCACCTAAACTGAAGCTGCACAATGCCAAAGTGGGAACTGCGGGAAGGGGCGGATACTGGGGAGGTGCAACTGCTTTCAAATGGCAATTGATTTCTTCGGATTGATTATGTAATTCATCAGGTTTTTCTTTGAATGCTGGTTGAAATTTAGACAACCTAGAGCAATTGTCAAAATTGCTCGAATTTGGTCATTCCCATGTCAAGCTGCCAGATGGGCAGGCATCGCTGCAATGTTCCATGGCGGGTGACGATCCCCTGTAACTGTATTGCTGGACGAACACCGCACTTTGGAGCCGCTGGAGGTAGTGTCCCGAGGAGATGGGCCGTCCAGAGCCAGAACGAGCGGCCCGAAGGCGTGGCATCGTGATGATTACCGGCCCATGATCTCACTCTTTCATGGGTGCTGAATTAATCGTCGAATGGGGCTCAAGCAATTCGTAAAAATGCAGCAGCGGGGAACGGAAGCTTGGGCCACGTGCTGCGGGGCAGTCAGTTCATCGAGAGGGCAATCAATCGCCAATCAATCGTGACAGATCGGTACGTTCCTTTTCTTCCGTCATTCCCGTTCCGTCAGAGACCCGCTGTATCCCCGTGACAAGGGTACGTGCATTGGTCAGCTCTTGAGAGCAGAGCCTCTTGCTGCTCCACCAGATCCACTGTCCGGACCTGAGCTCCGCTCGCAGGGCGGAAAACGGTGGCCAAAACGGTGCAGCGGAGCTTTTTCTACGCCTTGAGCCACACGCATCCACCTTCGCGAAGCTCTGACATCAACATGGCGAAATCACGATGAAGCTGCCCTTTTTTTGATCTCAACCGCCCCAGTGCCTCCCAATTCTGCTTTTCTGTGCTTCCCCGGTCCAAATGCCGTGGCACATGGGTAGAAGCCCCGCCAATGGAGTAGGCACGGCCCCTCCAAATTGGGGAGCTGTTGCTGCCCTTGCCTCACCGTGAGCACACAATTGACGTCAGGCTTGTTGAAACGCTCGAGCTGCCAATCTGCAGACATGGATGAGCTGAACAGCCCAATGGCAAGACTTGTTTTGTAAAGCCCTGTGGTCGTTGTGGTACTACTTGAACCCGTCTTCCTCGTCCCCCAAGAATCATTTGTCTCTCTCATTCTACTCTGGTTTTTCTTAGTGCACCAGAAATGGCATCAATTGTATCAGACACCCTCAAGAAGGCCGAGAACGCAATCATGGGCGACGCAAAGCAGGCTCAGCTCGCCGAGAACACGGTCGAGCATGGCCCCAAGGCACAGATGACCACCGACTTTGGCGCCAAGGTCAACAACACCGACGACTGGTTGAGAGTCACCACCAACGACAAGACCGGTCCTATGCTCCTCGAAGACCCAATTGCAAGGGAAAAGGTCAGCAAAGGTTTTCAACTCAGATTGGCTAAAGCTAACAAGCATCCAGATCCACCGCTTCGACCATGAGAGAATCCCTGAGCGAGTCGTCCACGCCAGAGGTGCCGGCGCCTTTGGCACCTTCCGTCTCTTTGAGAGCGCTGGCGATGTGACCAATGCCGGCGTGCTTACCGACACGTCACGGGAGACGCCTGTGTTCCTCCGGTTTTCCACCGTCCTTGGTAGTCGTGGCAGCGCCGACACCGTCCGAGATGTGCGAGGCTTCGCGATCAAGTTCTACACCAAGGAGGGCAACTGGGACATGGTTGGCAACAATATTCCCGTCTTCTTCATCCAAGACGCGATGAAGTTCCCGGACGTCATCCACGCAGGCAAGCCCGAGCCACAGCTCGAGTTCCCCCAGGCCCAGTCTGCCCACGACAACTTCTGGGACTTCCAGTACCTACACACCGAGGCCACGCACATGTTCATGTGGGCCATGTCTGACCGCACCATTCCCCGATCGTACCGCATGATGCAAGGCTTCGGTGTCAACACCTACACCCTCACCAACGACAAGGGTGAGCGTCACTTTGTCAAGTTCCACTTCACACCCGAACTTGGTGTCCACTCTCTCGTTTGGGACGAGGCTCTCAAGCTGGCTGGACAGGACCCCGATTTCCACCGCAAGGATCTGGCTGAAGCCATTGAGAACGGCGCGTT
Source organism: Colletotrichum tropicale (assembly GCA_027406125.1). Taxonomy (NCBI): domain Eukaryota; kingdom Fungi; phylum Ascomycota; class Sordariomycetes; order Glomerellales; family Glomerellaceae; genus Colletotrichum; species Colletotrichum tropicale. Next base: position 529,572 of record JANVYH010000004.1, read on the forward strand.
CCCCAAGTGGAAGTTTGGTATCCAGGTTCTACCCGAGTCCAAGGAACACGACTTCGACTTTGACATTCTCGACGCCACGAAGGTCTGGCCCGAGGAGCTCGTTCCCATCCGCTACATTGGAGAATTGGAGCTCAACCGCAACCCCGACGAGTACTTCACCCAGACCGAGCAGGTCGCTTTCTGCACCAGCCACGTCGTCCCTGGCATCGGCTTCTCCGACGACCCTCTCCTCCAGGGCCGCAACTTTTCTTACTTTGATACCCAAATTTCTCGCCTCGGCATCAACTGGGAGGAGCTTCCCATCAACAAGCCCGTGTGCCCCGTCATGAACATGAACCGCGACGGTGCCATGCGCCACACCATCTCCAAGGGCCCCAACTACTGGCCCAACCGCTTCGAGGCCACGCCTCCCGCAAACCACTCCAAGGCTGCCAACGCCTACGTCGAGTTTGCCCAGAAGGTGGAAGGCATGAAGCAGAGGACGAAGAGCGCCAAGTTCAAGGAGCACTTCTCACAAGCTCAGCTGTTCTTCAACAGTCTATCGCCGATTGAGAAGTCGCACGTCATCAACGCTTTCGCGTTCGAGCTGGACCACTGCGAAGACCCCATCGTCTACGAGCGCATGTCCCAGCGTCTCGCCGATATCGACCTCGGTCTGGCGCAGGCTGTCGCCGACATGGTTGGCGGCAAGGCCCCCGAGAAGGCCGGCAAGCAGAACCACGGCAGGAAGGCCAAGGGTCTCAGCCAGCTGGAATATCTGCCTGAGAACCCAACCATCAAGACCCGCCGTGTCGCCATCATCATTGCCGATGGCTACGATCCGCTTGCCTTCTCAACCATGAAGTCTGCGGTAGCCGCCGCGCAGGGTGTCCCAATGGTCATTGGCACCCGCCGCTCCGAGATCTACCCTGCCGGAGCCTCCAAGACGCCTGGTCAGGGTATCAAGCCCGACCACCACCTCGAGGGCTTCAGGTCTACCATGGTCGACGCTGTATTTGTCCCTGGCGGAGAAGACTCGATCAAGACCTTGTCCAAGAACGGCCGCGCCCAGCACTGCATCCGCGAGGCCTTTGGCCACCTCAAGGCCATTGCTGCCACTGGCGAGGCCGTTGACTTTGTCAACGCTACCATCAACGTTCCCAGCATTGCTGTTTCGAGCGATAGCAACGTTGAGGAAAGCTATGGTGTCGTTACCATGAAGAACATCCAACCTGAGAGCTTCAAGGATGTGTTCACCATTGCAAAGAACAGCCAGGGATTCCTTGAGCAATTCTTCTTTGTCATTTCTCAGCATCGTGTTTGGGCTCGCGAGTTGGACGAGTTGAGCACCCAGGTGGCGTATTAATGGAAGAAGGGTTGAGATTAGGCGTTCACTAGGGCAGGGTTTAGCGTATGTACTCAAAATTTCAATGATCTTGATATGAAAACTATCTGCAAGTGGCCATTCGTGAGTTGTACAAAAGGTCTATCAGTGTAAGCTTCGACATTTGATTACCATGTTACAGCCTTTCAGGGACTTTTCCCCGGTCCGTCCTCCTCTCTTGATGTAAATAATGGGATTTCACATCTTGTAACGTCTACGCCCTAGGGTACGTAGCCTCACCGGATCGTACTCACCCATAACATTACCTTTTCTCTCATCGCCACTTAATCCTCCCTCTTGGACCTCGACGACAGGAAAAACCAACATCCAACCATAGCCGCAAAAAGCGCCAGGGCAATCGGGTGCAGCACCCACGTTCCGCTGGCCTGCGCAATCATACCCGTGGTAAACGGCGCCAGCGCGCCACCACTGCTCCCAAACGCCGTGATAATCGCAATCCCACTCGTCCGGCTGCGGCTCGGCATGCCCCTCAAGAACACCGTCGCCGCGCAGGGATAAATCGGGCCCAGCAGCAATCCCACGATAGCAAGACTGACAGCATTACCCACGATGTTGGGCACGAACCACACGAGCAGCTGGAAGCAGGCCGCGCCGAGCGTCATGACGTAGACGAAGCGCTTCTCGCCGACCTTCTGGCCGAGGCCCGAGAGGAGGAAGCGGCCGACGGTGATGCCGGCCCAGAAGCCCGCCGTGACGTAGCCGACGGCCTGCGGGTTCGCGACGTCGCGCACGTCGACGAGGAAGGAGATGACCCAGCCTGAGATGGAGACCTCGGCGCCCTGGTAGGCGAAGACGAAGAGGGCGCCGAGGAAGACGAGGCGCGCGCGGAGGGCGTGGAACATGCTTGCCAATCGGGCCTTGACGCTCTGCTGCTGCTGCTGCTGCTGGGGGTCGTGCTGCTGCTCGCCCTCCGGGTTGTCGGTCTCGTAGCTGGCGAAGGACCACGCGGAAAAGAGCAGGCTAAAGGCGGCGAGGCCCATTGGGATGAGGTAGAAGCGGAACCAGAGGTCCCACCCGATAGAGGAGACCATGGCGGTGGCGAGGACGGGGCCGACGGTGCCGCCGAGGCCGTAGGCGCCGTGGAGGGCGCCGAGGGCGGTGGTGCCGTTGCGGAGGGAGCCGCAGAAGAGGGTGTTGAGGGTGAGGTTTGTGGCCATGCCGAAGCCGAGGAGGAAGAAGGAGAGGACGATGACGGGGAAGGGGGCGCCGGTGACGAGGGGGATGTAGGCGGCGAGGAGGCAGGTTTGGGCGGCGATCATGAGGTGGGCGCGGGAGAGGCGGGCGCGCAGGGCGTCGACGAAGAAGGCGGCGGTGATGAAGCCGAGGGCGTTGCCGACGAAGATGAGGGAGACGACGGCGTAGCCTATGTTGTAGTATCTAAGGTGGGCGTGAAGGTGAGTCGCGGTTGCGAGGGGAGGAGTGGTGGTCACGGCGGTGAGATACAGGGGAGAATGGGGGATGGGACGTACTTCTCCATGTAGGGGATGAGTGCACCTGGCGCGCCGTCGTTGATGCCGTTGCCCATGTTCATGAGGCATGCTGCGAGGAAGCGCCAGCGGTTCATGTACGGGGACAGCACGCTCTGCGCGGGCTCGGCGGACTCGGCGCCGGCCTCGTCGCGGGCGAAGGCTTCATGCTCCGAGGTGCGGTTGGACTCGAGGGCTGCGGGGTGCGAGGTGGGGGTGTGTTTCGGGAGCTGGTGCATGTGGATTGACTCCGGGCGGCTCCGGTGAGAGTCGACGTGGAGGAGGGGCGCGCCGCCGGCACCGGCGACCTTGGCCGGGGGCGTTATGTGGATATGGGACTGTTCATGGGTGATGAACGCGTCAAAGGTTGAGGTGTTCATCTTGAGTGGCCTGTGTGGTTGCGGTGTTTAGGTCGCCGCGAGGATGTTTGAGCTCGGGGCGGGAGGTGTTGAAGTTTTGAGGTTGTCAAATTGGCCGGGGAAAAAAAAAAGATTATGTCGGGCCCCGAGTCCGGAGACGATAAGTGTGGGGCCGGCCAATTTCAACCGCGGTGAGATTAGATTGCCCATGCCGAATCGGGAAGGTCAATAATGGGGTTCCGGGGCTTGGATAACGGGAATTTAGAGAGAGCGTACAACACGCCGGGAACTCATCAGCATAGAGTTCTGGGTGAACGTTTAGACTTATCTTTAGAGGCTTGTATTTTTTCCATCTTATATTGTTCCTCATCACAACTACTGGACTCGCAGTCCAAGAGACGTGGACGCGGGTACGCGCCCGAGTAGATTGAGTCAATTGCAGTGCCTGAGCACATCTACAAGAAATTAAGTGCTTCAACAATAGGCTATGGAAACATCCATCAATACCCCGAAGTCGTAAAAGAAGGTCGTTCAGCCATGCGAGTTCGGCATTAGACGAACGAGGCTCTGCTTACATCACCGTCTGCCGAGCCCGTCGCGGCACCCAAGCCGACTTGGTATCCCTCCCCAGTTCTCCAGACTTGGCAATCCAGTCACATTGCCGTCCTCTGCAAGTAAATGATCGACTACACGCATGTAAAGCACATGCATCATTTCACATCAAATGCCGCTGTGCTTCGGACTTCGCATCTCATTTCAACTCCCGCTCGCATCCCCTTGCGTCTCAATATGAATTCATTGGTGGGACTCACATCTTCAATCAGGGGTAACGGAGATGCATGGGTAATCGGGCAGGAATTCTGCGCCAACGAGTGCCGGTTCCTGGAGATGCTCATTGCTGCAGGGAGAAGGTCAGATGTTGACCAAGAATATTTTGATTAAGAGTCAATATTTCCACGACTTACAAATCCACGTGCACAATGCCCACAGCCTTGGCTGATGATATCTCCATGGACTCGGGCTCATTCTCACTTATTTCAAGCGTTCCAATCAGGATTTACCGGGACGCCAAGTTGCAGGTACTTGACTTGATGTTGAACAGTATATAGATCCCCCCTTTGAACCGCTGTTGATTCGGAACCAAGCAATAATAGTCATTCACCAGGCGATTCGTGTCTGCAAAATGTTCAACAACATCGTCGTCGCTGCCGTCCTTGGTGCCCTGCCCACTACCTTTGCCTGCTTGGGCTATGAGGGCGGACTTCCTACTCCGACTGAGAACAGACAGATCTCTGCGCCGATCTACGTCAAATCGGGCGAAGTCTTCGACGGCGGATGGGCCAAGTATGATCGGAACCCCACTTCTTGCAGGGAGCAAGAGGAAGGCGGTGCGTAAACTTTGCCCGTACTCGGCGGAATACGTGAGACTGACGAAGAGCAGGCGAGTCCGACACAGCTTTTGTCCTGGAGAAGGGCGCCACCCTGAGAAACGTCATCATCGGCAAGACTGCCGGTGAAGGTGTTTACTGTCTGGGAGGTGGCTGCACCATCGAGTTTGTCTGGTTCGAGGATGTGTGCGAGGACGCCATCTCTGTCGTAAGTATCTACTGAGCATGAAGTCACGGTGATCAAAGTGATAGACCTTGGCTGACAATACCGCAGAAGGAGGACCAGGCCGGAGACGAGACCTGGATCATTGGCGGCGGCGCGTACCATGCCTCCGATAAGATCATCCAGAACAATGGCTGCGGCAAGGTCAACGTTCGTCACCGCTTCTCTTCATTCACTCTACATTCTAACATGAATATGCTCGCAGATCATCAACTTCTACGCCGAGGATTATGGCAAAGTTTACCGATCCTGCGGAACGGTAAGAAAAATACCCAACTCCCTTGTCTTGAGACAACGCTGAGTGATTATCTTGTAGTGCCAGCAGTGTGCCCGTGAGGTCTATGTCGAGGGAGTGACTGCTTACAACGGCGGCGAAGTTGTCGGAATTACCAAGGCTAATGGCGACAAGGCGACGCTGGTGAATGTCTGCACTGATGCGAAGACGCCTTGCCAGAACTATAGCGGCCCTGGGGAGAAGGATGGCGCCTGTTAAATGTTCAACGTAGTGGACACAAGAACAGTCTATAGAGACTGATGCATTCAGTAGCGTTGAATGGGGGCTAGGAGATTCGATCCGATATATGATTGTATCATACAAGCAATGTGCGATAGCGGTCATAAACCAGTCGAGCTAGCAAACATGCTTCGTGGCGTTATCACATTTCAGTGAACATAGAACTTATATGAGCGCCATGGCCTTTGTGGGAGCACCATGAAAATCAACTATTGAATATGACCGATCAATCCGCACTACTGATTATTATGATCTTGTGTCTCAACCCAATCCATGTCTCCTTCGAATATTTCATAACAAACTCCACTTTCCATCTCGGTACTAAGCCAAGACTGAGGGCCGTTCCAATCTGTTGTTCCAAATTGTTGATTCCATGCCGAGTCAACAATCATGTCGAGGAATAATTTGTCTTCCATCATCACCTCGTAATCAACCCCTTCCATCGGCAGAGTTTCCCAGGCAGCTTGAAGATCTTGATTTGCAGTTGCAAAGTGTTGATTCAACTCCAGGTGACCGTTGAAGTCTGTGGTTTGAAAGCGCTGGATGGTGTGGGCGCCATGGACAGCTTCCATGGGGCGGAAGTTCCATGAAGTCTGAACCTCGTTCTCTGCGTGTCCGAATGGCTGATTCCATGCTGTGTCATCATGTACGTGAGAAGCCATATGATCCTCCACAACCATGCTGTCATAGTCGGTGCCAGCAAGCACTGCTTCCGATGAATCTTCCAGTTCTCCAAGGCGTCCGTCTCCACGTGCGACTTCGGCTGGGCCAATCCTCCCTTCTGCAAAGGACCCTTCCCGAATACTCTCGTGCTCATAATCAGAATCATCATCGAGACGTACCACTTCCTCCGAGCTATCTCCATCCCTATCACTGGACGGTGGGCTTTCGGTTTCCTCTGAGTTGGCTGAGCTGTCCATAAGCTCTTCCAAAGATCCCAGCTTTCTCAGACGTTTCCAGTCAAGCGCAACGAGCAACCACCACATGTTGTGGTCGAAGCTGTCCCATTCTCGAAGATTCTTTAGGAAGTTTGCCACCACCATATGTGTTTCCTCTTCTGCAAATCTGATGGCCTTTAAATATTGTAAACACCCATCTCCGACGACATTGGCTCCACAGTCAACAAGAAGTTGCACCATGTCTAATCGTCCGTGTTCAGCAGCACCCTCCAAGGCCGTTCTACCATCCTTTTCGGCACGTGGAGCATTGACATTGGCCCCCAGATCAATCAGACGCCTTGCGATACCAAGACGACCTTGAATGGCCGCAAGTTGCAGTGCCGTTGCCCCGCCGTCCTGTGCTGCGGGAGCGTTGACATCTGCGCGGTATTCCAGAAGGAGGTCTATCATCTCTAAATTTCCATCCTCAACCGCCTTTTGAAGCGGGCTGCGTCCGCGTGTGACCAATTCATTGAACTCATTCGGGCTTATGCCAGCTTTCAACAGGACTTCCGTAATTTTCCCATTTCTTCTTTCAAGTGACCAATATAAGGGGCCCGGTATTTCTAAGCTACGGTCAGCGTCCCACATTTTAGGAGCTAACCTTTCGAGAAGTTCAACTTCCTCATGGTAGACGACGATGGAAAGCGTGAGCCGGTCAGGGTTGAAATGGTTTTCAAGGAGTCTATCCAGGCACTCTTGGGACCAGATAGAGAAAATCAACGGCGAACCACGTAGAAATTCACTTTTGGACTTAGGCTCTCGATGCCAAAACGGAATTCCCCGCTCAAATGACTCGGAAACTTTTGCTTCTATTTGCTTTTCGTCAGGAAGGCTGTTAGAATACTTCGAAGCCGGAACGAAAGCTGGAGTCGAGCCTTTTATCTTCGGAAGAAGCATGTCCAATATGTCTGCGCGGCTGTGCCAGGCTGCAAGACCCAAGGCTATGCCTTCTTGTTCGTGTCCATGGAACGCTTCTGGGCGATTGGCGATGAGTTGCTCAAGAGCTACTGTTGAGCCAGACGAGATGGCAAGCATAACGCCAGCGCATAGAGCGCCAGGGTCGTAGGCGCCGAGGCAACTCGCTAAAGCCCGTTCTACCCTGGGAATGGATCTTGTGAGGAAGATAGCAGCCAATATTGATAGACTGCATGCCTTACGTCGGGAAACCTTTTGTGAGGCTAGTAGTGAGACCTCATCAGGATGACTCCAGTGTTCCAGGAGAGCCGTGAGCTCAGCCTCGTTACCGGCCGTCTCTGCACCGGCACCGACCAGTGAATTGATGACCTCCAAACAATCATGTTTGTCAAATCTGCCATTTCTCCAGGTTCTCATTGCCCACTCAGTCTTGGTGAATGATTGCAAAGCTCTTTGCAATGGCGTTCTTCCGTCCGGCCCACGCCAGCCCAAGTGACCGCCCTGTTTCACAGCAGAATAAACAATCCCGGGATGTTGAGGTATGCTAGCGCCGTAGTAGAGAGCCCAAGTGGGCATCTTCGCTCCGTATTGAATCAAAGTCTCAAGGGATTGAGGTGTTCGTTCATCCGCCCCGATGATTGCTGCGCCTAGCGGATTTATATGAAGGGAATGCTTGTCGAGTATGGACCGCTTGTCCGCCCCCGTTTTGAGGTCCATGATAGCGCGATTCCACATGTAATTTCTCTCGTGATTGTAACCATCACCAGCCTCGAACTCGGCATTTACATCAGCTCCATGTTCACACAGAAGCTCGATGACAGGTTTAGAATCCGTTAAAGCTGCGAAGTGAAGTGGCGACGGAATCGCTTGAAGCTGCTCTGGACTATTGATAGGTGCACCGCACTGAAGCAGCAACTCGCAGGTGTTCCGATGCCCGTTGAACGATGCAGCAGACAGAGCCGTGAAGAGGCCTCGTTGTCGGGTGTTTGAATCGTTCTGGGAGCTGCACCAGTAATTGATGACCTCGTTGAAGCCAAAGTAGCCAGCAAGACAGACAACGTCCGCAGTTAGGAGATTGCCGACAGGAATCACAGGATGGTACCGCTGAACATGACTAACTAAAAAACGAATCTTTCTCATGGCTTGTTCCTCGTCGCTGTCGTACATTGCGAACCCCACCACGTTTTGTGTCCTGACGAACTTGTACCCAGGAATGTCGATGTGCATATCGTGCTCGAGTCCCTCCTGATACTCGACTTTTGAGCCATGTTGAATGAGAATCTCCGCAATTTGCAGGTCCAAGCGAACGGCCCACATGAGCGCAGACGGCCCTCTGCAAAACGGACCCTCGTTGAGTGAGGCACCGGCCTCCAAAAGCCGCAGAACAAGGCTTTTGAAGATATCACGCTGTTCTGGTATTATCTTCAGATACAGACCCAGATAATCTCGCAACAACTCCAAAAGAGGCGGATAATTGTGAGTGTAGTAAAGATTTGGATTAGCACCGGCGTTGAGGAGCTCCATGGCGAGTTTGAAATCATAAGTCCTCGTCGCAACTTGAAGCGGCCTGTAAGCCTCAAGAACAATCATCACGTGCTTATTTGGGTTTTGACCTGATTCGAGAAGCCATGAGAGTACGCTTGAGTTGCTAGCACAGCTAGTACGTGCGTCTCGTGTAAGCCTGTAGTCGAGGCAAAGCCTGAACAGATTTTCGGTGATAGACGTAACAGTCAGATCCTTTTCTTGCGCCAAGTCAAGTGGCTGGTTCGTCAGGCCAGAGCGTTCAATAAGGTTTACAACCGCAACCCAGGAAGATGTGTCTTCGTAGTCAATGCTGTACATATCGTTCGAGAGGCAATACAAAATAAGCTGAACATGCTCATTGAAGGCTTGGTCGGTTGCTCCTTGCACGATGAGCTTCGCACTATTGGCAATTTCGTTGTCCGCTTTCTCGGGCATTATGGAAGCGACATTAACAGCGAAATCAGAGGCACTCGTAAAGGGCTCTCCATTGAATTGCCGATGCAAAGGAGAAAAGTTTAACCACGCTTGGCTGCTAGGGTGCTGGAGTTCATTATCGATTATTTGATTTGTCAAATGCAAAAGCATGCCTCGTGATAGTTAGCTAAATTACTTTTACAGTTTGACCCTTACTCACTTGGCAACACTTTGTCTTGAAATCGTATCCACGGAAGTGTGTGAGCCCACATAAGTTGCATAGGTGCGGGAGTTGGCGAGCGGATCCAGAGTTCCATGCCCTCGGGGGTCTTTGGACTCACAGCTGCGGAGGGCAGGTCAACAATGCGCTTGCGATGTAGTCGACTTGGGATCGATTGCACACACTTGTCATGTACTTGGCCAATGTATCTGGTTGATACCGACTCCGTTCCTTCTTGAGTGTATTGCACGAGACCTTTTTGCGGTTGTAGTATACCACACTGGCTTTGCCTTGTTGATCTCTCTTCAGAAGCATGTGGTCGGTGTATCGCCAGACATCCGCACTCGCGTTTTTTCGAATATTCCAGAACCGCAGCTGGGCCTCCAGTTCCGATTTTCTGAAGAATGTCAGCATTCATAGAAAATCAAGACACACCCGACAATAAACTCACGTTACGAAAAAACCGTCTTCTTCAAGCTTGTCTCTGATCTTCTTCTGAGATAGGCGGTCGAACACATACATCATCTCAATTGCAGTCTTACGCCGTGTCCATTCTGGATCGTCGCGGTGCAATCTCTTGGAGCGAGGCATCTTGCAAAGTCCCGAAATTGACAAATGAGCGCCTGTGTGGGGGCTCTCATTGATCGATATAGAGGAGAAACTGGTCGGCAACTTCGTAAGGGAATCGCTTGAGCTAAGTTCTTTCAGATCGCGGACATTGAAAGAAGAGGGGGAACAGCAACGCTCGCTTCAAGGCAGCCATGAATGTGGGAAGTCGAAGAACAGGGCTGTGCCTTCAGCTGCCCGACAAGATCGCAATTGGTAATTCCTGGAAGCCTGGCCCACGTGATTGATGTTGCTGACGTCTCCGTACCCGACGCCAGCTCATCAGGACAGAAAAGGTCTCTGCAGGCTCCCAGGGGCTCACTGCATACATGACCTCGGCGATTGGTCTGATCCAATGTCTGCGAGCCACTTTGGGCGTCATCCTGCCTCAAAGAACGAGGCGAATCGGTCATTGCAACATGATTGGTTCAAGCCAATCTCTGGAAATAAAGATACAAGGGTATGTGGATCCCGGGTCAACAGGCGCATCACCCCTCATGATTGCAGATGGATACCGAAGTCAACCACAGATTCTGATTTGTCCGTGCCAATGTCTGGCAACGACTTGGCAAGGGCATATGCATTTTTGAGCGGGGAGCGGTCTGGGCTAGTCGGAGGGCAGTACCTGTTGAGGATCACGGCTGGAATTCTGAATCAACCACAGGTTATGATTTGCCGGAGCCAATCTCTGCAAACCTAAGGTTTTCTTGCGCAACAGGGGGGGTCAAGGCTATGCGGCAAAGGCACGTATTTCCTTCATCAGGCCTCTGATCATTGATTATACCCCAAAACGGAGGATATAACCTGCCGGAAATCACCAGTCACTTCAACCATTTTTGCTTCGCAATATGATTCCAATCAATCTTTCATGAAACATCTTAGAGGTCAACAATAGATGCCTACCTGACATCGAAAACTTTCAACGACGTCGAGGACTCGAGAACACTGCGTGTTATTCTCACGAAACCCCCAACTGATAACGATGGAGTTCAACCTGGAAGCCATCATCGCCTTGGTTACACTAGTTGTGACGCTCCCACCGGCAATCATAATCTTGTGGAAGTGCTTCCGTCGCAGACACAATATTCGACACACAGGTTAGCTCAGGCCATCAAAATAACTTTTGTCAGAATTTTGAAGTTGACGCACACCATCAACAGCAAACCGGCATGACAATACCTTGGCATCGTTGCAGCCATCGACACACGACAGACCCGAGTATAACTCATTTCCTAGGAGGCTTTCGACGCTGAGAGTCTGGACTGTTGTCGACTTTGATACAAACTTTACTTATAGACCATACGAGGCTATACCTGTGTGACCACTTCTTAGAACGAAGGCCGAGACTATGAGGAATATTTCTGGTACTCTGATTAGAGACGATTCCACAGTGTGGAGGATGCCCTTTTGAGCCGCCATGCGTGTGTTCGGCACTGTTCACAGGGCTGTGGTTGTGCTCACGCGGCTAGCTAAGAACATGATGTTTTCCCATTGATTAGACTTTAGTATAAGGTACAGTGATGCCAACATCATTTCGATTAACTGGCGGAAGTGCTGTGCAGAAAAAGGAGACGTGATTCTTCCTAATGAGCGACCAGCTTGCATCTGAGATTGACTACCACTGGACTAAACTTAGTCGCAAGAAATTGCCGTTGCATCATCCATGTTTGTTTCCGGCCAGAACACTCAAAGTTCGCTGAGCCCTAGGTAGATAAACTTCAATTGTCTATGTCCCCAAGTACCAGACTTGAGCATTGTGAGGGCAACGTCACCAAGTGCGGTGTGTCTGTGGCATCTTATTACCTTTCACTGGAACTAGAAAAAGAAAACGAAGCAAAAAGTAAACGCCATTCGTTGTAAAGATCGGAGTTCGCCGCTTTTTAGCGTGTGAACTCGGCTAAAAAGGCCGGAAGACAGTGCACCTGCCGCTATTCCGATAGCGCAATGACAAAATAATTTAGGAGATCATGCCTCTTACAAGTACATCGACTCATTCAATTAATTGAACTTGGGAGCACGTGGGTTCCATGCTAACATCAAAGATCCACTCTTTCCAAAGCCAACACCATCCATCTGCTTCTGCCTGCCAAGTGTCCTAGACCTTCGATCAAGAAAGAAGGACAGAAACGTGAAGAAGAAATTGAGAAAAAAAAGAAAAAAAGACTTAGACAGTTAGCTTAGCGAATGCAGGTGCCTGAACCCACCGAGCTGGACGACTCCAGTCCCATTGAAGGCCTGAGACTCAGCCACATTGCGGCGAAAGCACAGTCAGCGAACTGTCAGCTTACATATTCCACAAGTGCGCAATAAGAGGCGAAAACGAGAGTTCGGGATGTCGGCACAGCAGGACATGGCTGCTCGGTTTCGTTACCGGACTTAGTACCAAACACGCCCTACGAGGCTGAGTTATGAATATCATCAGCTGAACAGCATTGAGAGGAAGGAATTCCTAAATATATAAAGGTCAAAATCAACGGCATCGCTTCAAGTTAAGTACGCCGAGCTGTAGTGAATAGACCACAGCTTAAACCTACCCGCGGGTGGCGAGTCGCGTGGTCTAGTTGGTTGGGGGCTGTTGAAGCGGAGCCGGAGGCCGATGATGTTTTCCGTCCGCCGAGAAAGCAACATCGCTTCCGCTGCGGTTGCGACAGCTCTACAGAGTAATTACGAACCGACGCTTGAAGACAAGCCCATGCGGGATCTCGCATTCGCCGGAAGACACTGAACCTCTCCCGTGTTTACTTACACCGCTTGCCCTATTCGAGAAGACGCGATTCAGCTCGACGGCAAAGCCCTGTTTCTGCCAAAAGGCACGCTACTTATTTTGTGGGTCGCGTGGTTGCAATAACAGAAGTCAGAGTCATAGTTGCTCCAATAATACTGCCAAAATTAGGACATCAAATATATGCTAAACCACTTGACACAATCTCGCTGATTACCGCTTTTAAGGTTTACAGCGCAGCCGTTCTTGGTAGACAGAGCAGAGCCCTAAATGCCACAGCAGATCCAGCGACAAGCTCCTTCTTCGCTACACCGCAATCAATAACGATCATCGCACTGCCCGATAGCATGCCGTGTATAGGGAAATAAACCTCTTTAACCTTATGCACCTGACTTATTTACGTGCATCGAGCCGAAGCTCCCGATAATATGAGAATAATTAGAATTGCACACAAACCAAGACATGATTAATACTGAGGGAGCAGCTCGATTTCTCGAGCACTGATTTTCGATCACCCATTCCTTTTCGGCACATACATTCTTTTATTCCTTTATTTGGTGGTTCGTCACAATGCGTAACCACGCTACATTCATTTTATTGTCGCTCCTTTCTTCCAGCGAAGGAATTTTCGCTCGGCCCCACGATCATTCGCCTGTGCATAGACACCACGTCCGGAATGGCTTGATTTTCCCCAGGGCAGATGGCAATGGCACATCTACGAATAACACACAGGTGCCCGTACCTGTGGCACCGCCAGCAACATCACGCAAAGCCAGCTCGTCGCTATACTCAGCAAGCCACACCCCATCGGCGTCCGGAAGCCACACTTCATCGGCCCCACTCTCGAGCCGGCCCCCGGCGTCGCAGACGGCATCCTCTGCGCCTCCCGCAAGCACCACACCCGCCGCGGAGAAGACCGTGTCAAATGGAGAAGTCGCAACCGGCTTGGCGATCGGCACGGTCGTCGCCGCCGGAGTCGGAGGAGGTTATCTGTTGCTCGCGGGCCAATACTTCAGCATGGCCGCCGGAAGTGTTGCGACGGTCACCGGCGCATCCGGTATCGCCTCCGGACTGAGTTCACTTTCGGGCCCGGAACCGCAGCAGGTCGACAAGCCCGAGGACCCGCCCGAAGACAACGGCGACCAGAACCAGCCTACTCCGTCTGTTCAAAGAACCGACCAACCGTTCAGCACCTCGCTGCCGCTGGACTTGCCCACCACATCATCAATCCCGTTCTCCTCTACTTTCACCTCGTCGCAAGCGTCAGCGACCTCCAGCGGAATGCCCAAGTATATCATCGTACCGGATAGCAAAGGGAAGGCAACCGATTTCGACGCGGTGGAGTCTAGCTTGACTAATTCAGCCGGCTCGAACCTGGTAACTGTCGAGGACAACGAAGACAAGAGCACCCTGTTTCTGTCCGCTCCGCTGTCGCCCCAAGAAGCGAAGGATTTGGAAACGAAGCCAGGGGTATTTTATGGTCTGCCCCATTGCACCGTCAACATGCTAACGCGAGAGAATAGGTCGGAGCCGTTACCGAAGATATCGACCTGGGGGATATGAACAAGATGGTGGCGGAGGAGCCCTACAACCCAGCCGACGCCGCGGGCCCATCTGTGCCACCTCCGGCTTTGACGAAAGACCCCTTGGCTTTGGCCAAGCAGCCGCAGAAGATTGTGAGGCAGCAGGGATACGATGTCGAGACGGAAAATCCAGCGAAACCCTCGCACGAAGACGCAGGAGAGCTTGCCACCATTTCACAGGAACCTGGCACGGGAAGAGCATCTACTTTTGCATATGACGAGGTGGCTGGGCAAGGCGTCACCGTCTACATCCTTGGCACGGGCATGAACCTGAATTCGCCGGTAAGCTCTCAACCCCATCTATGTTATCTTCATCGGCGCTAACTGGCGGGCCCACAGGATATCCAAGACGCTGTTGGCACCAAGGACTTCATCTTCGCCCCCGGTTCAGCTGAAACGAAGACGGACGACGATCCGCTCATTGGATACCCCGATGGCACTTGCATGGCGTCCAAGATCTTTGGTCCCAAGTACGGTGTGGCGAAGAAGGCAAACGTCGTCATGGTCAAGTTGTCCGGAGGGAGCGGTGCGATGGGTATGATCACCATGACGGAGATGCTCACTGCGCTGGCCATGGTCAAGAACGACATCACCACGAAAAAGCTCAAGGGCAAGGCTGTGGTGAACCTCTCATATACCAGTAAGTGAACCCGAGTCGAATCGTGACGTTGCAAGCTTTTTACAATTGCTAATGCTACGCAGCACCAATGTCCGACCCGGAGGCCATCGCCGCATACAAGGAGATTCTCGTCAAGATGATGGACGACGACATCGTCCTCGTCGCGCCAACTGGTATCTCCAACAACAACAATGGCTCCGAGGCAAACGACCAGTACCCCGCCGCCTTCGCCAAAGACACAGCCCTCATCGCAGTGAGCGGAGTCAACGGCAAGGGCGCTCGCATGAACTGGTCACCTGGCTCCGAGAAGGACGGCGTCACCGCAGCTGCGCCCGTCACGGGCAGGTGCGCCTACAAGAACCTCGACCCCAAGAACAAAGGGGGCGTGACGAAGTCGCAGGACATCTCGAGGCTGTACTACTCCGACGGCGTCGCGGCGGCCACTGTCGCCGGCGTTGCTGCCGGACTCATGGCGCAGGCCGAGTACAAGACCCAGCTGCAGGTAGAAGGCAAGGTTGCCGCCAACGTCAAGGAGCTTGTGGCGGGGCTTGCGTGGGTTCGCGCCGAGGGTGGAACGCCGGTGGTCTGGAACGGCGTCCGCCCGTATGGGAATGCGTGCGCAATCGGGAAGAGGCAAGAGGGCGATGCGTGCAGCGCGGCTCCAACTTCGGCGCCAACCGCGGCCCCTACCGCGGCCCCTTCTGCACCGGCACTGCCGCCCAAGCCGGTATACAACGTTCCCGGCACGTGGAAGAAGCAGTACGAGGGCGACGTCAACTACAGCTTCGACTACACGACCTCTTCCGATTCTGCTAGTGATGGTTACACCGGCGACGACCCGTTGTCATGGTGTCTAGGAAAATGCACAAGTAAGCCGAACCCACACGCTGATCTGTATCACGGCAGAAGCTAACGATTCAACTTTGAACTAGATGCGTGCGTGTCTGTGTTCCTCACCCGTGTGAATCAGAAGCAGACGGATGGGTATAACACATACTTCATTTGCAACCAGTAAGTCCCGCCCGCGCCCTTTTTCTTCAGTTCACCGCTAACATCCACAGATACGACAAAGTCTGGTCCAATGATTACCTGCAAAAACTATCCTCCAGTAGCTACGACGCTGGGATTGCGCTTGAGTAAGTTATCCCGATTAAAATGTGTCTTTCTGTAATCGGAACTAACTTTTTGGCAGCAAATTGTAGTGCGCGGGATATTGTTTGCCGAAATGGGACATGAGTAGTATGAAGATACATGAATAAACAAACATTGATTTATGAGAAACTGACTCGCCCGCTGAACTTGCATGAAAGCGCAACCGCGATGCTCCCGCCTATTCAGTCCGCATATCGCATCATTGGCGGCATTAAAACAATCCACCCCATCGACTTATCAGCGTTACTGCATAAACATATCCTAAGACCCAATCCCGATTGTACGGTAAACTTACCATGTAGGATTAGTAACAGCCTCTTGCCAGCATTTCTAGCAAAGGTGAATTAGCGAAAAAAGAAAGAAAAAAAGAAATCTTCACATCAACATTCTTGGCAAACATACGTCGAAAGTTTGAGTCAAGCGAGGTGGCAGAGAACAACGCTTCCACGAATTATGAGACGTGACCTATCACGCAATTTCTGATATTTCCCCTCTATATTATTCTCTACTTCGGGGTATTCATTCACTCATATTGTACCGAAATTCGACCAGACATGTCCATCTCCAACAAAGTACCGCATCCTCAGCCGAAGAGCTTGTCAAGGATCTTTTCGAACAAGTTGCTTCAAATGAAGTTAGCAATGGGCCCCTGGTCAAGTCAACGAGAATCTTACCTCGCGGGTTGCTGGACGTAGTTCCGCTCGTACTCATCAATCTCCTCCTTGTTGCGGTACAAGTCAACCTCCTCAGGCTTGAAGATCCTGGTGCGCTTCCTGAACCTCAGGATGTCGAACTTATATCCGAGGTACAGAACCGGGAACACTCCAACCATGGTGTACCTACGTATCCCAGTCAGTAAACCCCACCATCCAACGGCATGCGGCACCACTCACGAGAACAAAAAGTCGGGAATGTTCCAGTACCCGTCGAGAGGCAAGAAAACAGTGTACCCTCCCACAAAGGTCATGATGAACGTGCCAATCAGCCCGTACCACGCCGCATACGGCTGGAACCACGCCTTATACGGCAACGAGTCGCGGCTAATGCCTTGCGCCTTCAGAGCGCGGTAGAAGCCCAGGTACGCCGTGCACATGCACGAGAAGTTAATAAGCTGCGACGCCGTCACCAGACTCACGAACCAGTCCAGCACGACGGCCGTGTTATTGCTCAGCTGGAGGAAGCTCAACAACCCGATGAGCAGCACGGCGATGACGCAGTACACCGGCACGCCCTTCTTGGTGCACTTCTTGAACAAGGCGGGCGCCTTGCCCTCGAGCGCGAGGCCGTACAGCGAGCGCGAGGCGCAGTAGACGTACGAGTTGCCCGCGGAGAAGGCCGCCGTGAGGACCATGGCGTTGACGATGTGCGGGAGGACGCCGATCTTGAGGCGGTTCATGGCGACGACGTAGGGCGAGGCGGCGGCGCCGGGCTGGCCGTCCTTGAAGGCGGCGGTCATCTCGGGGTCGTTGTACGGCACGAGGATGCCGACGCAGAGGGAGCCGAGGACGAAGAAGGCGGTGAGGCGGTAGAAGACGGCGTTGAAGGCGCGGGGCATGACCTTGCGCGGATTCTCGGCCTCGCCGGCGGCCATGGCGACGTAGTCGGGCCCGGCGATGGTGAAGGAGGCCTGGATGAGGCACTGCAGGAAGCCGAGGAAGCGGCCGAGGCTGCCGGAGTAGTAGAGCTCTGCGAAGGCGCCGGGGTCGTTCCAGTAGCGGAAGCCGAAGCGGTCGCCGAGGGGGTTGCCGCCGAGCATGACGATGAAGGTGAAGATGATGAGGCCGACGATGAGGAGGAACTTGCCGAGGGCGGCCCAGAACTCGGTCTCGCCGTACCACTGGACGGCCATGACGTTGATGAGGCCGTAGAGGACGAGGATGATGGCGATGATGCCGCCGGCGGGGACGGCGTCGCTCCAGAAGTGGATGATGAGGTTGCAGGCGACGACTTCGAAGGGGACGAGCGCGGCTTCGAAGACGAAGAAGTTCCAGCCGGCGGCGAAGCCGAAGGCCTCATCGACGTAGCGGCCTGCGAAGCGGATGAAGGGGCTTGAGATGGGGAGGTAGGTGACCATTTCGGCCATGCTGAGGGTCACGGCGAGAATGAAGGTGCACCAGATGCTGAAGGCGAGAAACAAGCTTGCGGGCCCGCCGTTGAGCAGGCCTCTGCCAATTTGGACCTGAATGAGGCATGTGAGATTAGGTGATGGGGCTGGAGGAGCCAGATGTTTCAACGTACATAGAGAGCGGTACCTATTTGTGACATGTCAGTCTTGAGATCGTGCAGTTCGGTCGGGGATGTGGAGACGTACCGATGGTGCCTCCGATTCCAATCAGCTGAATGTGCCTAGATTTCAATTTGCGATGCGTATGATCCTGTTTGTTTCTGGAATCGAGCGATGAGCGGAAGCCGCCGTCGAACGGCTCACCGTAAGGCTCCCCGACGGTTTTCTCATCAACATGGCGGTCGTGGTTGGCGTAGCCGTAGCCGGGCAGATTGTCGCGGTCCCCCGCGCGGTCAATGCCCGTGGACGACATGATCGGAGATGTGGGGATCGGGGCCGGTTCGGTCGGCGTGGAGGATGCGCTACTCAATCGGAGCGGCGTTGTAAAGAACCGATCTGGTCGATGGAAGTTTTCTGTAGTTCGAGTAGAAGACGGGTAGTTGGGGTAGCGAACAGCCTTCGTGAAGCCACGAAACGCGCGCTTCAATTACCGAATGGCTTTGAGGAGGAGACAGAAGAACTGGACTTTGAATTCCATATGGCTTTGCGCGGAAACGCTGGCGACGCCTGTTGGTGTTCGCCTGGGGAAGATACCTGCAGCACAGAGAGTTGACCGAGAGAGCAATTGAGCAGGAAGAAGGACGAGAGAGCCAAGCTGAACCTGCGCAGCGATACGGGGGACTGCAGATCCCTTTTAAGAAAAGCACCGAAAATTCCCAGAGATCAGGGACCAGAGCACCGCAGCGTCGCAACGTACACAAAGGCGGGATAGTGGGGGGAGGGGGAGGGGGGAAAATGGTGAAGCTGCAAGGAAGCGGGTTCCCCAATTGCGAACCATCCTCGACACGGTAAGGGCACACAGGCGGCGCACGACTGGGGGAGCAGAGGACGGGGAGGGGACGAGGAGGAACCCATGCTCTGTGAATGGCTGCAGCAGAGTCTCTTGTCTGCGGATCAGCGAGCCGTACGATTTCTCCTCGGGGCTAGGCAGGTTGCAGACAGCAGCCCGAGCACATGTCGATTTAAACCTCGCAGGGTCCAGGCCCGTTGCGTCAAAGTTTTGCGCCGAATTATTCCCAATACTCGAACTCTGCATCTCCTCGCCGCCAGTGTCGGGAAACAACTCAGGGTTTCCCACTGCGTTGTGACGCGAGAGCCCCTGGTGAGTGACGACATGGGGGCGCCGAAGGGGAAAGATAGCGAGGCAGATAACGAGTCTTGTTGGGAGCTCTCTCGAGCAGGGAATGAGAGCTCGTTGCAGCGGATGCTTCTGTTGGTGCTGTTTTGGCCGCAGACGTCAAAAGCGGACCACGGGGAAACAGAAACGCAATCAGCCAATGCCCATTCGCTGCCTGCTTCTTTCGGGCGAGATACCATGTCGCAGTGACAGCCATCAGCAAAGAGTCTCAATCCAACGTAGCCATAATTGTCTCACGACCGGCAGCAGCTTATTCGTCGAGGCGTCCCGACGCATCGGTGTAGCCGGTGCATACCACAATGCGACACCACGCGGTGAGACGCGCCAATTCGAAGTCCAGTTGGATGGGACAGCCGATGCAGAACAACGAGACGATACAGCCAACGGGAGGCTTCATTTACGGATTGCGTGCTTCGTGCGGGTGAAGGCGCCGCTGCAGCTGCCGTCGCCGCATGGATGGCACGTCCGGTTATTTGGACCACATACTGTATCCTAGTGCTGGTCTTTTGTGTTGGACCCCATTCCCTGTTATCTGGCCAGAAAAGACATGATGCTGTGGCCAAGCAAGCGAAGCTTTTCCCTGGGTAGACAGACAAGGAATGCGGCGTCCGGGACAAGACGGCCATGTGCGGCCTTGGCTGTTCGCGGGGGGCGTGTTTTCTGTCGAACCTTTTCCTCCGACCATGTTCATCTAGGCGGCGAGGCATTCAAGCATTGTCAGCTTGCCAGGTCAGCTGCGCTGCTGAAATGACGGGGGATTCGCGTCGCTCGTAACCAGGAATCCCATTCCTATTCCCCAATTGCGTTACCGCAGGCTTTTGATTGCGGCTCTTGGCACCTTGGCGGAGAGTTGAGGCCAATGGCGGACCCAAGTCACAATCGCCTCTACGTCACGCTATCTACAAGCGATATCCTCGCGGTTCCCCTGTTAGCGAGTCTTATTGGGCAGTGAAGGTTGGGTGACTCCATCGCTGACAGAGTCCGGCTCGGTAATTGGTGATCGGTGGGAACAAGTCGGCAGAATCAAATGCAGCTTCCTCTTCAGTGTCACTACATGATGTTTGGTCCAGAACTCCTAGGTTGTTCTCCTGCGGCTAGGCACCTAAGAAGCTGGCGGAATTGAGTTTCTGTGGCTTCCACCGGGGCGTTTACCCGACCGAACAAGGGCTCAATCGGTGTCGGGCCGTGAATGTGGCGTAGTCATTGCATCCGCTTACATAGCGTGCTAAATCATCACACACCGCTGATTCGTACAGAACACAAACTCCGAATTGCAATACCGTGGAATATGATGAGGTAAGTCGTAGGTGAGGAAGACTAAGAGACGAACCATCTTGGGACGGCGCCACCCGTGTGGTGAGGCTCAAGCCACTGTGGCATCCGCCACCATGAATCACCACTGGATCGGGTCCACTGAAGTGCTCGCTTGCCTGCTGCGCTTGGTCCCAATCTGACCTCGAGGTTCAAAACACCAGTGTTTGTTCCTGTGAATGAAGCCATCAAGAATCACGAATTTCACCAAAATACTATCCTTCAAGACTTCAACTCCCTCCCTCGACTCAAAATGTCCTACGCTCGTGTCGGTGTGGTAACTGGTGCCAACAAGGGCATTGGGTACGCGATCGGTGAGTTGCACCTAAGCTATTTGATGTCCATCACGTCATCGTCCAACTGACACTTCCCAACCGCAAACAAGTACGACAATTGGCACTGCAATACCCAGCATCGCACTTGAACAGCGGGTCTCTGCTCATCTACCTGACGGCCCGCGACAAAACTCGCGGCGAGGAGGCTTTGGCTGCCATCCGCGGTGATGCAGACCTTAAACAGGCCAAAGCCCTGACCACGCACGGCGGCCTCGCTGATATCAAGTATCACCAGCTGGATATCTCAGACGCCAAGAGCATCGAGGGCTTGGCAGAGTTCTTGCAGAAGGAGCACCCCGATGGCGTCGATTTCGTCATCAACAATGCCGGCATCGCGATGCAGGGTTTCGGTGAGTGGCGGTTTCTGTCAGGCACATATCTCACAACCCTCCCGGCTAACGAATGACATCTAGACTCAAACGTGGTCAAGACCACAATAGGCTGCAACTACTACGGCACCCTCAACGCAACACGTGCCTGGATCCCCATCCTCAAGCCCCAAGGCCGGATCATCAACGTCGCGTCCGTGGCCGGGTCCCTGAGCAAGTACTCTCCCCAGATTAAGGAGCGCTTCCTGGCTTCGCAGACGGTGTCGGACGTGACCAGGTTGATGGAGGACTTCTCCGCCGCCGTGGAGAAGGGCAATCATGAGCAGGAAGGGTGGCCGAGCGCGGCGTACGCTGTGTCCAAGGCCGGCGAGATTGGAATGACGAGGGCGATTGCGAAAGAGCTGGAGGACAGCGGCAGCAAGATTCTGGCCAACTCGTGTCACCCTGGATGGGTGGTGACATCCATGACGAGAGGCAAGGGAACCAAGACGCCTGATCAAGGCGCGCAAACGCCTGTCCACCTTGCTCTGGCGGATATCGGAGGAAAGACTGGAGAGTACTGGTCTGATGAGAAGGTGGCGAACTGGTAGGGGGAGAGGTGGATGGCTTAGTCCGTAATTTGTGAACGCAGTTGAACTTCAGATGATTATTTGTACTCGGCAAACATTTTTCGTAGTCCTGAGATGGATTAGCTACCGAATTATGAAAACAAGGAATCCGTCAGGTGGTACTCGTAGAGCTGGGACAAACTTGGAAAACCTCCTTAGCTATCATCCTCGTCGGAGTATGTCTCATCATTAGAGTTTGCAGACGACACATCATTCTCCGGCTCCACGTAAACGAGGTTTTCCTCTATGATTTCCCTCCAACTAGGCAACGGAGCATCGGGCTCCCACGTCGACGGCTGGCGCTTATCCAACCCCGCCATCCACTGTTGCACCGTCCATTGCCGGTGGTCATCGACAATCTTTTCAACGTCCCACGAATCGCCAACGTCGAAATTGCATCTCACGATGGAGTTGCCCTCTGCGATATCTCTGAGAGCTTGTGGCCACTTCTCGGACGGCAGGTCAGGCACCCGACTTCCCCTCAACTCCCCTTTTCTGTCGAACCACGACAGCGACGGGAGGATCCCTCGGTCGAGGGAAAGAAGCCATGCTGCTTGCCAAGCCGCATCTCGCTGGACAATCAGTTGGAAGACTTGCGTGCATTGCCAGGGCACTGGCTGGCCATCCAGAAGTAGCGAGAATGACCCTGAAGGCATGCCCGCGGGCTCGAGGGCCAATGCCTCTATAACCCAGCTGGCGACGTTGTGCGTGACCTGAGCCGAATCCATAGCCCAAGGCGTATATCGATGTTTGGGCTTATACCGCGCCTCCGGGCTTCTATAGGCGGTATCAGTCTGAAAGGCATTCCTCCACAGACTTACACGCCGTTCCACGCGAAGCAGAGGATTTTCCTTGCAAAATGGAATCAGCCCTATACCGTGGCACTGTGGATCGGCCACTGCCTCCCGATCTTCGTTCAAGATCAAACGCCGTAGGTGCATGCGTGAGGAAACGGGTAGAGATTGCAGAACGTGAATGGCAACGGCTGCAGCTGAGAACCGGTATTTTGTACGGTCCCGAAGATGTGAGCCCGTCGACGAACTATTTGAGCCCTGGTTGATCGTCAAGGACTGCATGTCTTCCGCCGACGGGACAGCCCAGTGCTCGATCTTGCATTCGACCACGCGAAGCGCAGAAACCAGGCGGGATAACCTTGAACGGGTCTCACGCCAGAACCTCTCAATCTGTTCACGACCAAATTCAGAGCTGGCGATGGCCGTGAGAGCGTCTTTCTGGAATGTCCGGTAGAGTGAGGGCGCCTCGCCGTACGGCCCCGTTCGGGAATGGAGCCTCCCACCTCCCGTGCGATACCACTGCACAAAACCGTCCCGGCCTGTTGTGAGTCTCGTTTCGGGGTGCGTGTTTCCTTCTTGCCTCATGCGGTCGAGCAAGGGCGCAAATTGAGGATATTTGAGCTTGAGACCCTGTCTCTCAATTTCCGGCATCGCAAAGCCAGCGAAGCGGAAAGCGCCATCTCGGTCGCCGTCGAAGCGTTTGACCATTGAATGATTGAAACGCTCGGCAAGGACGCGGATCTCGGCTGACGTGACTGTCGAGAAAGTGATGGTGTTGGTTCTCAGCGCGACACCGCTCATTTCCTGCGCCATAACCTTGCAAGTGTAGCTCAGGTTGAGATCGATGGGCTGAAGATCAGACCTCTGGAATACGGAAACATCAAGACTGGCTTCATTTCTGTGCTGGTTCAGTATTTTCTCCGCAAGCTTTTCGGGGTTGCATACATATCCGCCATCCGCCGCTACGTAGAACTCGTAGATGGAGTCGCGGATCTCGCGGGGAAGAGTCATGAGAGTGGGCTTTGAAGACATGATGCACAGTTTTAGGGGAGAAAAGGATGATGTGTGAAAGGATGGGGGCTTTCTGGGCGAGTTGGAATCTTTGTAGTGTGAAGTCGCCTTAGCATGCGGAGGAGTTGGCAACATTTATACCATGGTCAGACATCGGATTGACAGCCCGAAACTTTGATTGTACGGCATGCCACAGATGACACGGGAAATCTCAGCCGCGAAAATATTCAGGCCCTAACCTAACCTCATGACTCACCTAAGTCTATTCAGGTACTCCGACGAGAATCGAGGCCAGTGGACACGTGCGGCAATGCCACGAACGGACAACAGCGTTTTTCTGGCGTTAATTATCGAAGGCATAATCCATAGCATGAACCTTTACGAGCTTGTGGCACTAAACCAGACAGTTGAGTCTTTCTATGGCTGGATCTTACGGTATCATGCTCAAACAGCTCAACGAAAGTTTATGATCTTTTTCTTTTCTTTTTTCCCCGCTCCTCCTTACTCTTGGCTTAGCTATGTATAGTGAGTCACCGTTATCGAGCAAGTTCTTTTTGCTTCCGTATGGCTATGAAGAAGTCACATACGATGGAATGTAGCACAGAAAGGTCTCATAACTAAACTGCGGGATGGACCAAAAGGGTACAGGTTGCCAGAAGAAGCTACGTTCCCGACCAATTGCCCGTTGATTCCATTCCTTCAACCAGTGAATATTGCATCGTTTTACTCGATTACGTCCAATACCGTACTTTGATGTGCTCACTATGACGGTCAGACAGAAAGTGCTTGATTTACACCTGATTACTTCCTTGTGCTGTACCAAATGCCACCCACGGAAAATAACTGCGACCAAAGTTCGGCGCAATAATTAAGGGAAACAAGCCCGAATGCAATTGTGAGGAAAGCTAGGAGCTGAAATCCACAACCACAGTGCTAATTGCATTACCAGAACTCCGTCTAACCAAGTTCAGCCCATTATCCCGGAATCCACATTCATTGATATGGATCTTCCTATCACAGGCTTAATGCTCATTCTTGACATCATAACCCATCACCTACACGGCCCGTCGCACTTGATCTCTATGATTTCTCCCCTCCAGCCGATGGCAACCGTCCCGCATCACCAACAACATTTTCGTAAGCCGGCGCCGATCCGCTCGGCCCATCATACGCCGGAGGCTCCTCCGTGACCCCAGCGTCTGCAATTGCCGCCACCTCAGCCGCCGGCAGCACGACAACCTTCTGAGACCCGCTGCACTCCCACGACTCTCCCGCAATGACAAGGTGCAACTCCCATTTCAAAGTGTGTGAAAGCGAAAAGCAGTACGTCGTGTAGTCCGGCTTTAATGGATAATGGCGTCTGTGCTCATGCAGCGCCGGGTCCGCAGACGCATCCAAGAGCGCGCCCAGATCCAACGCACTTTCCCCCGCGGCTGACGGAATCAAGGGTGACCCAGTCTCGCTCGCGATCGTCCGGCCGAGGGGTAACGTCGTTGTGCTGGTTCCCTCATGCACTTCTCCTGAGCCCGGGCATGACACACGCCCCGTACTAATCAGGTTGATCACCGCGTTCGTGAGAAACACCTTCTGCGGGACATCTCGCAGAATCTCGGAGCTTTTCGTATAGTCTGGGGTGACCTTCAACCGGAAGGGGATCGAGGCAGGGTTGCCCAGTTGGATGACGGAGGCACACTCCACCCGCAGATTGAAATGCCACGCCGGCACCCTTTTCGAGCCAAGGAACATCTGCCTCTTTTGACTGAACGTCAGCTCCGCGTGCTCCATCCCCGGCGCGAGCCGATGACTGGTCACGCACCCTTCCGTCGTCGTGCCTTGCACTTCGAAATCCGTAATCATCGCCGGCGCCGGCCGCGATAACACCCGCACCGGCAGTGTCGCCTCGATAGGATTCACCTTCTTCCCCTCGACCAGTATCTCCGCCTCAAGGTAGTACTCCACGAACCCGTACCCGTCACAGACATTCATGCCACACGTCGCCGGCAGGGGCTGCTCCGGCAGGGGCTGCTCCGGCAGGGGCTGCTTGCCGTTCGGGTCTCCCGGCGCACGGAGGTAGCTCGCCTCCCGTTCGATCTTTCTCAGCCCCGAATTCAGGGCTTTTCCATCCGTGTGCTTCGGTATCACCAGCGTAAAGGGCCAGGTCTGCGACGCGGTGTCGGAGTCTGGTGCGATATGCACCGGGCCCCGGTGGATGACTTGAGACACGGCGTTGCGGCTCCAGAACTCGAAGCCCGCACCGAGTATGACCACGGATCTGCCTTGTTGTACTTGAAGCCGGGCGGCGGAGTCGCCGATGAGACATATGCGGACGGTAGCGGAGGCGGCGACGATGTGCGTTTTACGAGTAACGTGGCCGCGGATGACGGAGCCGGGGTACAGCGGCGCGGTGGGATCGAGCAGGTGAATGGAAAGGTCTGGGCCTTCTCGAGTTTCGATAGGTTGTATCATTATGGCTGCCTAGTGTCGTCCTTCAAACGAGGGGATGATGTTGGTGCTGATGGGTTGATGATGCAGAAGGAGGATATTTGTTTCAGATGGCGTTAATACAGATATTCGAGACATGAGAAAGGAAGATCATCAGAGACTTCTGGCTAATATATGTTAATATGATTAAGGTATCCCAATTGAGGCCTTCAAGACGGCACAGCAGGACACCATCAGCAAGCCAAGAAATAAACGAATACGCGACCCCTTTAGCGCGTGTGGCGCCATTTGCCCGAGTTGAAGCTGGACTTCACTGAGAAGAATTTCTGTGTAACTTCATTGGCTGGTTTACTGCTGTCTGACAGGGCAGCTTGTTGTAAGGTTGTTGACTCCCTGTCGCAGCGCTTCAGCTCCAAAGAGCCAGTATCCCCAGCCCGCCCCAGACAACACCCAATGAGTGGCTTTAAAGGGATCAGAATGCCAGCCTTCGTCTCACTTTTCTACTTAAATTGGGCTAATAGAGCTTAGCGCAACCGTCCTGGTGGTGGTAGCTGACACAGGAACGCTGAATGTCTCTACGGATATGTCGATAGTGGACTCGCATAGCATGAGTTCTTATATGTTTACAACTGGAGCTCTCATTTTTCCCCCGATCATATATATACATATGACTAAATGCATCATCATGGTTCTTGGTTTTTCTTATTTGCACTCGCCTAGTGCCGGAATTTCCCCTTCAAGGCAAGCAGCAATCACTGATAAGACATTCTGCAACCCTCCACTGCAGGCGGGTCGCCCCGGACAGCAGCAGCCAACCAATTCCACAAAGCTGGAAATCGAGGTTCCGCTGCAATCTAATATGTACCGCATCTGCAGCTCACCGCGGGGAACCTCGCGCTGTGCTTATCAGCTGACGCGTGAGTCTTTAAAGAAGCGGTGTCTTTCCCTTTTACAGCTCCCTCTTTTTTGATGACCGCCTACACCGAGACGGAACATCGTCAATACGTCCGGTCTGACGGGGAGAATCAAGATGCGTCGGTCTGCTGCCGTCTTGGCGGCCTTTCATGCTTCGCTGGTCTGTGGTGCAGACTATGCCTGGCCCAGGAATTCCAGCATAGAGTCCCCTTCGGTATTCCCTCTGCTCGAAAATGCCGGCACCGCGGATCTCTTTCCTATGCCGCCCAGCGCTGCCGCAAGTGCAAGTCACTTAGCAAGTAATACAAGCCAATCAGCCAAGTTGACGCTATCACCACCACCTAAGTAAGCAATTTATCACCCCTTAATTAAATTATTAGACTTAATATCTTATTTATAAATAAATCTAATTAATAGGAAGCTATAGATTAATTAGTACTTTATTTATTTTAGTATATATAGTTACTAAAATATAATATTATTATTAATATTATAATATCTTTATATTTAATTAATACTCTATAAATTATTCTTAAAATATTAGATTTTAAGTAATCCTTTTAAAACTTTCTAAAGGGGTAGAAGTTATTATAGTAGTTTAAATAGTATAAAGAGTATTATAATTAGCTATTTTTTATAAAAGATATTTATTATTTTATATCTTTTTTATTATTTATACTTATATATTTATACTTCTTATAATATTAATTACTATTATTACTTCTTTATTTACTACTAATATATATATATTTTTAAGTACCTTTTATACTTAAATCTTAACTTAAATTATAACTACCTTTATTATTAATACTCCTCTAAATCTTATAATTAATAACTTACTTTATATTATTATAAATAACTAAAAGTATATAGTTAAAAAGTAGTTATTATAAAAGTAAAATAGGAGTTAATTAAGCTAGATTTAGTATTATAGCTACTTTTTTATTAAGGTTATATAAAGTTAAACTAGTGCTTCTTTTTAAAATTATTAGTAATATAATATAAAAGAAGCTTTATAGCTATTTAGCGCTCTTATTACTACTATTAAGTAAAAATACTTATTTTAATATATTACTTTAAGCTTTTAAATTATATAAATTATACTTTAATAATACTAAAGTAGCTATAATATCTATAAGATCTCTCTTTTATTAAATAAAAACTTTAATAGTATTACTTTTATTTCTTTACTTCTTATATTAATATTATCTCTATATAAGAGATTTTACTTTATTAATATTAATATCTTAAAAGCTAAGATTATAACTTTTAAAAACCTCTATATTACTTCTATTATCTCTATTAATCTATTATTTACTTATTTTAAGAATATTTTTTTTTAGTAGATCTTTTAGTATTATAATATAGAGGTTACTAATAAGGTTTTATAAAACTAAAGCTCTATTTAGAATTAGTTTTAAGACTTCTTTTAATATAGTAAAGCTTTTATAATAGCTAAACTCTACTTAGTAATATTAAAGATATATCTATTATTTAATTTATAGTTTTTACTTAATATTTATACTTTTATAGTAGTTATTAGTTATTTTATTAATAATAAGGGTACTTTATAGTTATATCTTCTAGTTTTCTCTTAGTATTATAGAAACTATAATAATAAAAACCTTATAGAAACCTTTATTAGTATTATTAACTAATATTAAATTTAGAACTATATTAAAATAATAGTTACTAATAATATTATAAATAATAATACTTACCTCTAAGCTTTCTATTAATAGATTAACTTAAAAATAATAAAAATAGATATCTAAACTTAGTATATATAATATTATAATTATATCTTTAATCTTATAATTTAGGCCTTCTTATTTAATAAGAATTAGGGGACTTTTAAAACTAAATTAGACTACTACTAGCTTATAGAGTAATATAATAAAGATCTAAAAGTATAGTAGTATCTTAAGCTTATTAGCTAGCTTTAGAATATTATTAAGTTTATATAAGCTTCTCTATAATAAATAGAATAATACTAAAAAGTAGTAATAGAGATTAATAATAGCTTTAACTTCTAAATCTTCTCTAAGTTATATTAAGAAGCTTAGTTTATACTAAATAATAATACCTACTAGAATAATATATATCTAATAATTAAGAAAGCTATAAAGAAGAAAGTAGAGATTTAAGCTTTCTTATTAATTAATAATAATAATAATAATATTAAGTAGTATATATTAAAGTTAAACTTACTCTCTACTAATAATTAGAAAGTCTTTACTAAGATCTTAATAATCCTTAAGCTTTTTTATTACTAAATAAAATAATATAAGGGCTAAAGTATTAATAATAAGTATAGCTAACTCTAAGAAGTTATAATAGATATTAAATATTTTCTCTTATATCTTATTAACTAGAAGATATATTATAATATTAGTATTAATCTTAAAGTTAATAATAATAATAAAGGTACTTCTTAGTTATTATAGCTATCTTAAAAGTATATTAGCTAAGCTTAACGCTATTAGTATAATATCTAAGCTTTACTTATTTATATATAGAAAAATTAAATATTACTAGCTTTATAATCTATTTTATAATTTAAGACTCTTAATAAAGAATAGTAAACCTTTTTCTATAGTAATATTAAGTAAGTATAATAAAAGCTCTTTAACTATTATAAACTTCTTAGAAAGTTATTATTATTTTCTAGTATAATTATTCTATACTTATTATATAATATTTTATACTTAAAAGATATATAAAATAAAGATTACTAAAAGGGATAAATTAAAAAAGCTTTAAGTACCCTTATAAAGTATTTTAATTAGTAGTATTATTAGCTTAATAAAATCTTATTATTAAGCTAATAAACTAATATACTTCTTATTAATCTTAGTATTAGAGATATAGAAGATATTTACTATTAGTAATAAATTAATAACTAATATTATTAAATACTACTTTAGATAGATAAACTTAATCTCTACTTCTATTAACTTCTAAAGACTACTTCTAACTTAATATAATAATAAATAAACTATATAGAAATTTTCTTAAAACTCTCTTAACTTATTATTAATATCTTTACTATACTAATAATAGTAGCTAACTATAAGAAGGCTTTTAGTACTACTAAGTTAAACTTCTTATTATAGAAGCTCTTAATAATACTAGATATTATAGAAACTTTCTAACTAAGTAAGAACTAGCTAAAGAGGGGAGTAATAATACCTTAAAATTACTTTAAGCTACTAGGGGTATTATAACTTTATTTACTTATTACTTAATTAAGAAGTAGTAATAATATTATTTACTATAGTATTTAACTTACTATACTTATAAGTTAGCTAATAATTAAAGCCTAGGAAAAAGATCACTAAGTTGATAAGTATAGGGGGCAAAATTGACTTGATTGCACTTGCGGCAGCGCTGATGCCGCCATGTGGGAACTTCATCCTGCACGAGGCCACCATTGACCAGATGAAGGCGGCTATGGAGGCTGGCACGGTAACTTCTCAGCAGCTGGTAGCCTGCTACTTGCAGCGGACGTACCAGACACAGGAATACGTGCAGTAAGATGTGCCAACACCCAACTGGGCGTAACTCTGTATGTTAATGAAAAATAGTTCAATCCTCCAAGTCAACCCGGACGTCTTCCAAATCGCAGCTCAGATGGACGCCGAGCGAAAAGCCGGAAAAGTCCGCGGCCCACTCCACGGAATCCCCTTCACAGTCAAAGACAACATCGCAACCAAGGACAACATGGAGACCACAGCCGGCAGCTGGGCTCTGATGGGGAGTATCGTCCCGCGCGATGCCCACGTGGTGGCCCGTCTGCGAGATGCCGGCGCCGTCCTGCTCGGCAAAGCGGCGCTCAGCGAGTGGGCTGATATGCGCAGCAACAACTACTCCGAGGGTTACTCTGCGCGCGGAGGGCAGTGTCGCAGCCCGTATAATCTGACTCTCACGCCTGGAGGCAGCAGCACGGGGAGTGCGGTGGGCGTTGCTGCGAATGCGATTGCGTTCTCGCTTGGCACCGAGACTGATGGGAGTGTGATCAATCCAGCTATGCGGAACTGTGTTGTTGGGTTCAAGCCGACTGTTGGTCTCACCTCGAGAGCTGGGTATGGCAACATCGCAACCCTGCATGTGAGAATTGTCAGTGTGCTAAGTTGAACAGGGTTGTGCCGGAAAGTGAGCATCAAGACACTGTCGGAACTTTTGGGCGTACCGTCAAGGACGCGATATATGCTTTTGACTCCATCTATGGCGTGGATCACCGCGACAATTACACCTTTGCTCAAGAAGGGAGAACTCCCGAAAAAGGATACACCCAGTTTCTTTCTACGAAAGAGAGCTTGAAGGGCGCTACATTTGGTATCCCGTGGAACAGTTTCTGGGTCTACACCGACGACGAGCAAAGAGGCATCCTCGTAGCCATGCTTGATCTGTTGACCTCCGCCGGAGCGACGATAATCAACAACACGGAAATTACCGACTACGAGCGCATTGTGAGTCCAGACGGTTGGAATTGGGATTACGGAACCACTCGGGGCTACGCGAACGAGTCTGAGTATACTGTTGTCAAGGCTGACTTCTACAACAACATCAACACCTACCTCTCTGAGCTAGAAAACACCAACATCCGCTCCATCGAAGACATCGTCCAATTCAATTACGATAACGACGGGACTGAGGGCGGAAATCCCTGGCCACTGGGCCTTCCCGCATTCTACTCTGGTCAAGATGGCTTCCTTGCGTCCCTCGAGTCAAAAGGCATCAAAGATGAGACCTACAACCAAGCATTAGAGTTCACACAACGCTCCACGAGAGACGGCATCGACGCGGCTCTTACTTCCACCAACGGAACGAAATTGTCAGGGCTTCTCGTCCCTCCCGACGTAGGCCAGTCGTACCAGATCGCTGCACAGGCAGGGTACCCGATGATCACCCTCCCGGTTGGCGTGCACTCCAACAGCGGCATGGGTTTCGGGCTGGCAATTATGCAGACAGCGTTTGGTGAAGCTGAGCTGGTCAAGTGGGGGAGCGCGATTGAGGACCTGCAGCTGACGACGGAGGGAAACCCGTACAAGCGCACGCTGCCTACATGGTCGGAGTATCTCACTAGGCACGTACCGATTAGGATGGATCTTTGAAGAAAAGGTGACAGCAAGAGTGCTCACTAGAAGATTTAATAGCTGTTTATCGGTTGTCGTGACGGTGTTTGCCGTAAGGCGTCGGGAGGGACGGCGGCTCACGGCACCGCAAGGCAGCTAAATAGGAATTGCCGACCAACGGCGCCGTCTTTTAACTATCCTAGCTCGCTTTCCCTAATGACCGATGCTCCGCCAACAATTCCTTCAAGGCAGAACGGTTCGTCCGAACTGGCGTACACGGTCAGCCCTGATTGTACGTACTTAGCCCTATCGGGTTTTAGGATCTAAACCTAGCCGTGAACGATGTAAAAAGGGTCCCCAAAGCTCCGCACCATTTAGGCTTCTACATTCTTGTGACATCCCGGTTTTTGTCAGCGTGGCGTGGGCCGCAATTCCCGACGCTAATCACCCTGGCCACGCAAAGATCGCCAGGGTTCTTCTTCCCAAGACAAGCCCTCTTCAGCCATGACGGAAAAGGTCTTACAATTGCAAGGCGTGAGAAATCGTCCGTGGCGCGGTATGTCAGCGTGCAGACGGCCGGGGGACAGATAGCTGCACAGCTCAGCTGTTATGTGAGAAACTACCCTAGCTGGGAAATAGCATGTATCGCTCAGCCCCCCGATCCCTTGGGGAAAATGAGAAGAGGGTCCATCCCGCTAAAATCTCACGACTCCGGAATAGGGAAAAGGCAGTGCTTGAAAGCGGCGCCTGTGAACCCGTCCATGGAGCTGTTTAAAGACCAGCAGTCTGCTGTCGGAGAAGTCTCACACAAAAGAGAGGGACAGCTGTGATTTGAAGCGCGGCCGACGAATTCTCCCAACATGAGCCGTGACTTTCTCTCTCTCGGCGCGGCGGGTCATCTCCCCCAAGACCCTTACCTCCCGCAGGTGGATCCCGAAGGGCCGAGTTTCCTCGACACGGCGGCATGTCTCTGTGCCCTGCGCACGACGGGCGACGACAACTCGGAAGCGGCTTGGCACTGCATCGGTAACCAAACGCAAGGAGTGTACACAACCAACAGTGGTAAATGGTTCCCGACGGTTAATGGGGGCAGCGCTGTCGACGGCAAGGTTGACGACTTGTCGAATGGCCCGGACACTAACAAGCCGATGCGACTGAGCTCTGGTTCGTTGACGGACCTGACCAATGACGACGGTTTAAGTGTGTACGATCAAGCCTGCACCGGAACAAATCGGCCGTCTTTTTCAGCGACGTTCTACGCGGCATGGACTGAGATCCAAAGCAACCAGCAACCGAAGAGCGCGGCGCCGTGTTACAGGCCCGATGGCCAAGCCGTCCCCATTCGGATCGTGGAAGCCGACGACTGGAATGCTAACGGGTGCGCCCCGGGGTTCTTGTGTAAGTGTTTATCAGAGTCGAGCATGGAGAATCTGCCCACTGACGACCACAGGCGAGAACAACACCGTCAATTCGTTGCCCCAATACTGCCCTCCCGCCGACCAATGTCAGATGGCAAGACTCGCCTCGATGACTTGCATGGTGAACGGGCAAAACTTCCCCATGGGCCCATTCGAGCCGGTCGTCTGCCAGCAAGGATACTACTGTCCACCGCCCGGAGTAGAAAAGATCCAATGCCCAAAGGGCACGTATTGCCAACCGGGCGCCACCAGCCCGACGCCATGCCTCACCGGCAGTCGCTGCGAAGCGGGTGCGACATACGAGCTGTTCCTCGTTCCCCTGGTTGTGCTCATCCTCGTCGACGTCTTGGTAATAATGGGCATCATCGTCCACGCGTTGCGCAAGAGGGTGAAAGATTACCGGTCAGACCATGCGTCGAACATGAAGCGCCCCTCAATAAGCGGCGTGAAGGCGCAGATCACGGGCTATAAGGCCTTGCAGCACGACACCGACCACGAGATGCTTCCCATGAGCGCGACGTACACCCCGAACCGGACGAATACCCACGGCACAGGTTTCCAGGCCGCCTTGGACTACGACCACCACCAGTGGACGGCGGGTGCGCAACCTAAGGAGGAGGTCAACCCCCAGCTGCTCAAGTTCGTCGAGTCCATGCGCCGGGCCACGGATGCGACCAACCTCGGTCTGTCCTTCAGCTACACGGATCTCAGCTTCCAGCCGAAGAAAAGCAAGAAGATGATTCTGCAGAACGTCACGGGGTCGATTGACCGTGGAACTCTGACGGCGGTCATGGGCGGCTCCGGTGCTGGAAAGTCGACATTTGTCAACGTGCTCATGGGCAAGACGAAGCACACCGGCGGGATGGTTGCCGTTAACAGCAGCCCCGATAAGCTGAAGCGGTACAATAAACTGATCGGATACGTTCCTCAAGACGATATCGTCCTGCCGGAACTCACGGTCTACGAGAACATCATCCACTCAGCCAAGATCCGACTCCCCAGGACTTGGTCCACCGACGACATCGAGGCTCACGTCACGTCAGTCATAGACTGCCTGGAACTCTCTCACGTTCGCAACTCGCTTGTGGGAACGGTTGGAAGACCAGTAATCAGTGGAGGACAGCGGAAGCGAGTAAGCATCGGTATGGAGCTGGCGTCTGCCCCCATGGCCATTTTCCTCGACGAGCCCACGAGTGGTTTGGATGCAACGGCAGCATCGTCCCTGATGCGAACACTGAAGGCCGTCGCCCGCCTGGGCATCAGCATCATCGTCATCATCCACCAACCTCGCTCAGAGATTTTTCAACTTTTCGATAACCTCATCCTCCTCGGAAACGGGCAGACAATCTACGAGGGCCCCCAGGCAGAGGTGCAGAACTACTTCCAAAATATCGGTTTTGACTTCCCCGAGCACAGCAACCACGGCGATGTCGTGACGGACATTATCACTGGCAACGGACGAATCTACAAACACATTGGCGAGATCTCCAAAGACTCTTTGATCTCAAACTGGGCTTCCCACCACCAAATGGATCGGCCAGGCGGGAAGGAACACCACACCTCTACGATGATGAACAACAGCGGCATGCACGAGGCCATCAATCACCGCGGTGCACCGTTCTTCAAACAGCTCTGGCTTTGTCTGCGCAGGGCAATGGTCCAGCAGTACCGGGCCAAGTCAGCCTTTTGGGCAGAGATGGGCCTGGCCGCCCTCGCCGGCTTCCTTCTCGGCTTGGCTGAGCACTCCAAGAAGGGCATCTTGTTCGTCGGCACATTCCAGGGACCCTACTCGATCCTCTCAACCGCCGTTGATATCAAATCCGCACCCGAGCTAGCCCTCCTCGTTGCAATCGCCATCGGGTTGGTTTCAGGCGCGCCCGGCGTCAAGTCGTTCTCGGAAGAGCTGCTGGTCCACCGCCGCGAGGCTGAGGCCGGGCACAACCGCCTCGCCTACTACCTCGCCAAGCTCATCTCCGTGGTGCCGCGCATGTTCTTCGGATGCCTGCACTTCTCGACGTTCGTGCTGCTCCTAACGGTGCCAGTAATCAACTGGGGCCTCGCCTTCCTGGCCAACTTCCTCTACTTCTACTGCATCTACGGCCTGGCGAACATAGTCAGCATGGTCGTCCGCCGCGAGGATGCGCCTCTGCTGGCGACGATGATCAGCCTCATCACGGCGATCTTATCCGGGGCCGCGCCACCGCTGGCGAAGGTGAAGGATTGGAAGCTCGAGTGGCTGTGGCGTGCGTCGCCGGGTGTGTGGCTTGCGGAGGTGTACTTTGGGCAGCTTGTGTCGCCGTTTGCGGACATTTTTGACGTCGACAAGGCGGCTGATGCCACTGGATTCCATTTGCATTGGCTTTGGAGGAATATGGGAACTCTTGTGGCCATTGGGACTATTTACAGGATTATTGCATTTTTAGGATTATTGGCTCTCGGGCATAGACAGCGCAGTTAGAGCTTCACCTGAGGGAAATATGTACCCGGTAGTACAGGAGTTTCGGCTCTTCTTCGCCCAAGCGAGCAATATTATTTCATCAGACAATTCTGTCATGTTGTTGAAAATCTATTCACACTCATGAATTGTTGTGCTCACCTTTTCATACCTTCTGCATGTTGCTACGGCCGCTGTAACGCGTGTGATTGTCTCATTCACGATTATGCTGTAGGTTTCCGGGCGGGCACCGAAAAGATCCACAACCTCGCAACCGGAAGATCCACCTTTCGCCGGGGTCGAGCCGGTGTGGATGACAATATTCGGCTTCTCCTTCATGGCTTTCGGCTGGGTGCAGCGCCGTTTACGATATCGAGGCATCAGTGCCATAGAGGGAAGGTTTTGAGAACATTTTCCCTTTTCAGCAAAATTGAAGCAAGTCACGAACACAAAACGCCACGCAAAGTATCCATTCTTGTGGGAGTCAAAATCCTGCAGTCAGCTTGGTGCGAAGTGGCTCATTTCCCGTGCCAAGCGTTGTTTGCTGTCAGCTGAAATCCTTCGATCGACACGGGAGTGGATATTTTCGGATCCTGCAGTGAAGGGCATCCTCATTGGCTGGTGTACGTGAGCGCAGGTCAAATCGCGTCGGTCCATTGTTCGCGCATTCAATTGCACGACATTTTTGGCGAAGGATCCCTCAGGGCGGCATGCGAACACGGTCCCGATGCTTGAATTGAGTTTTTTATTGAATCAAATGGTATCTTTAGGGTGCAATCAAATCAACACAGTCGCGCAAGCTCGTGCCAAAGCAGCATATCGTGAAATGTCTCCTCTCCATCGTAAAAGCACAAAGAACCGTCACTCGTAATTCCTTCGTCTTCCGATCCATCTCTTGGTTATCATTTATGCGTAGCGGTTATCCATCTCATACGGCTGGGAGCTATACGGCTTCGGCTGTTGCTCATTGGCGTAACCGTTGTAAGCGGTCGGCTGGTTCTGGTTCGCGGGCGCGTAAGCGCCGCCAAGGGTTCCCTTGCGGTGCTTGTGGTAGATGAGGGAGGCGTAAATAAGAAGCCCGATAAACGAGGCGCTATCAGGACGGTCAGACAAAGTCTCAATCAAATTCCGTGGATTGAGCAGTAGACTTACTAGATAATGATGTTGATGATGACAGTAATGGCTCTTCCCTCCGAGCCTGCGACCGTAAGCGCGAAAAGAATGGTCCAGACGGCCGTTTGAATGCTACCAAGCGCGAATGTCAGTATGCCGCCACAGCCGCACGCTGGAATAGAAGGCACCAACCAGTTGCAAATGAGGAAAAACCGAGGTGTGAGTGTCCTGCGCGATCGCTTGATGATGCAGACGAGGTCGAGTAGCAAGCAGCCAATGATGATGATCATCACCACAACCAGGATGGCAATGACCCAACTCGCTGTCTTGGTTGTGCCGCCGATGTCATTAAGTTCGCTCCTGTTGGAGGACGCGTATCCGATGGTGATGCCGTAGAGGACGATTTGGAGAAGCATCACCGCGATGCGGATGATGTAGAAGGGTATGACGATCCTCTTCAAGAATGGCGAGCCATCGCCGACCGTGTACTTTTGCGACATGTTGGTCTGTGATGCGTGTGCGCTGTCCCGTTTGGTGATTGAGAAATTGAAGAATTGACGACGAAGACTTCAAATTCAAAACTGTGTCTTGCCAAACAGCGGCAGAGGAGGGCGGCCGTGGCGCACTTTAAGTACGAGCTAATCTAAAGGATCGTTACCCATGGTTCTCCTTGCGCTGTGCCTCACGCCACGGCGGCTGGCTGAAATTTTGCTTCTCTTGATTGAACCAGACACTCAGCCCCCGTGTCCTCCTTGCAGCCCATTTGTCCAACACGCCCCCATGTCTCACACAGCCAGCCCTAGGAGAAGCAAGCTTAAAGGTTTGCTCCAGTCGCAGTGGGCTCTTCGCTAGGCAGCCAGGCACACGGCCCCTCAATGTAACCTTCTGCAGTGCCTCTAGCTCGTGAAAACAGAAAACAGCCCCCTGCGCGCCAGGGATCTCGGCTGACAGCAAGCGCCGTGTTGGTGGTGTGCCTAAGACGGCATGGCCCCCAGATCAACGGCAGATCCCCTGCCCGTTCTGCTTTTACGCGCCCCCACTGCTGAATTTAACCTAACAACGGTGGCCCTTGTGGCCCCCGATTCAGCGAATTTCGCTGCCTGTTCGGTGGAGAGTTTGGCGGCTGTTGGGCTGGGAAGGTTGGTTGAGCACATTAGCGCAACGCTACCAAGCATGCGAAGTCCTAATGAGCATGCCGCGGTCCCGTGGCGGAACGTCATTGGCTTTTCTTGGGTGATGTCAGTCCCAAGCTATCTAGGATTATTTTACGTGAGTTGTTGGAACCATCAGCACACGAGAGAACGCGACATTTCCTCGGCACGGCATGGCCGATGGACTATTCGCCGCTTGCGACTGTGGTAGTTGCACGTTGTCGGACATGATCTGGCTACATGATCTGGCTGCCAGCATTGTGCTACTACATGTAAGAAAGGCATGACACTTATGTTTCGGTGAGCAGTTGAAGATCAACGCGGAGAGCTTTTCAGCACATGCGACTACGACGATACCCAAAATGCAAAATTGAAGAGCTTGGACTGAGGTTCTCGGCGCCAAGCATTCTGCTCACTTTAGACACCCTCTTCTCTTGCTGGAAGGTTTGGCTTCGGCCTCAGAAAAGAAAAACCCCCAAACTCGAGGAAGCTGATATTTACCAAGTAATGAGCAAACTCAGAAGCCAATTCCTTCAACGAGATGCGTCAAGAAACTGCTTAGTCACAGGCTCAAGACACTCCTTCAGGCTTTTCCAACCCTTGAGACCCAACATCTTCAGCACTTCAGTTGACCTCTCATTTGGAACCTCTGTCGCATCTTCAAGTATGTTCTCCACCTCCTCCGGAAACTCCCGCGAAGGATAGGCGGTCTTGAAAATCCGCAAGAAATCGTTGACCGTGTATCTCCCAGCGTACGCAAACAGTCTCTCAGATTTGACTTGCGGTAGCAGTAAGGCTCCGACGTGGAGGCTTGCCACGTCCTTCACATCGCAGAACCATTCTGATCCACCATCAGTGGAGATCGGGGAAATCGGGAATTCTGTGAAATCACTTACGTGACTCAAACATCTTGACAATCTCCCCGGAGCCATTTCCGTCCCAGAGCATCTTTAACACCCCCATTGCAGCAGTAAAGCCCTGGTTTTTAGGATAAAGAACTTCGCCGTAGCAAGGACTTGGGATGACTGGAAATAAGTTAGCATGGGAGACTGGATGCCTATGCCATGTTCGAAGTTCATACCTGTGTTCATAATAAATTTAGGAGCCTTCGAGTGATACCACTTCCACAATGCTTGCTCTGTTTTGACCTTTCCAGCAGCATAGACAGTATGACCCCCAACAAGATCTCGGCGGAGATCGGGCGAGTAGGCAGCGATAACCGTTTCTTCATTGTATGTCTCATTGTTGATTTTTCGACAGATGCCAGGGGCGGGATCGGCCACTGCACTCGACGATGAAGTGTAAACAAGCCTGCTGCAAGAAGGCGTAGAAGCTGCCGCCTCAGCTATGCCGATGGCGGCGGATACCATGGGGGAAACGACGTTGTCAGGGTTCAAGTCAAGGCTTGTGTCGGCTGCCGTATGAATAACTCCATGGGCACCTGAAGGTGGAGGCTTTAGCCGTATTGTCTGGTTTTGAAGGACTACGGATACACTTACCTTTAACAGCGGCGTTGAAAGCCCCCGGGGTACTGAAGTCAGGGACTTCGATGACCTCGAACTTGCCGGGGCCATACGCCTTCGTGAACTTAGTCTCGATCCATCCAGACTTTTTCACGTTCCGTGAAATGCCTCTGACTCTAAAGCCTAGACCGAGAAGTTGATCGCAGATGTGGCTGCCCATGCAACCGCTAGCGCCAGAGACAACGACCAAGCTCCCAGTTGGGAGAGCCATTTGAGGCAGGTCAAACATGTTGGAGGAGACCATTTTGCGCGCAAATATTCGGCGTGTTAAGAAGGATGATATACTTCAACTGGATTTGTATAACGGGCAGAAAGTAACAATGTGTAGATGGTGCGGCGGCTTTCTCACGCTGGTCAACCATGTTGCCCCGGGCCATGTCGTTGCGCTCATCACACTTATATCCAATCCGCCCACGCGCTAAGTGGCCGAAGCTGTTTCAAAGCATCTCACCCATCGTTCGTCACCGAAACGAGTGTACAGGGTTTGCGACCACAAATCAATTTGTTAGACTGAGAAATATGCTTAACTCCGGATCCACCCCGAGCCCCGGCTGACGGAGTAGTCCGTGATGTTTCGGTATTTTGCATGTTGACAGGGGCGGAGACGGACTTTTGCGGTGGCCCCTGCTCGGTCCCCTCGGCGGC
Organism: Colletotrichum tropicale; assembly: GCA_027406125.1. Taxonomy (NCBI): domain Eukaryota; kingdom Fungi; phylum Ascomycota; class Sordariomycetes; order Glomerellales; family Glomerellaceae; genus Colletotrichum; species Colletotrichum tropicale. Next base: position 570,131 of record JANVYH010000004.1, read on the forward strand.
CGATATAAATGGCTCCCGGCGTCCGATTTTTCAAACACCGCCTAGGACGACCGAGGGCTCCGAGGAACCAAATCTTTCATCTTCACCAACTAACAACGGCGTCTGTGAAACAATTGGATCTTCGATGGATTCTTCCCGCATGACAGCTGTGAGTCGAAGTTCTGAGACCTGACCCCACCTGCATCAGAACGTGTCATTAACGGTTAGCTCCATAGTGCGACCTGTGTCGGCTGCGCAAGGTAATACGAAGCTCCGGCAAGATCTTGCACGCTCCAAAGTGCGACAGTCCGCTGAAGCAATGTTCAGGTCCGCTGCGACAAAGTCTTCCCGTGCTCGAACTGCAGGTCTTCATCCCAGGATTGCAGCTTTTCAGGTGTTGGACAGAGGCCGAAGGTTCCGAGACAGAGAGTTCCCATTTCAACACAATAGTAGGGACCTCAACATAGCAAGCTGTCATGAGCCTTTCATTGATATCTTGCTAGTGAACAGAAGATCGATCTCATAGAACAAAGACTCGGAAACATCGAGGCGTTGCTTCGACACCGCCCGTGTGACTGTCGCTCAACGGACGCACAAGTAACTATACGTGGAGAGTCTAGTCTCGCCGCACTCGATGATCTAGACACACAGTCATCGGTTGAAGGTTCTTCGTCTTTTCGGAGTCAAGTTGAGGTGGCTAGAAGATATGCGGAGTCTGCTGGAGATCGTAGCTTATCGACACCCCCTGCACCCAGATGCAGCGACCGAGTCATTCCATCGCAACCCCAGGTGCACGCTAACAACCCTCGCTCTGGTACTCAATCATACCGCGAATTGCCGCTGCCACCGACGGCTGCTGTGATCAACATTCTCAAGATGTTGAAAGGTACAGTACTTCTTTGGCAATATCCTGGATTGCATTCCTGACGAGATCACAACTACCAACAGAGTCTCCGCCTAGTAGCTTTCCTATACTGCGGTCTCTTATGCCCGTACCGGCCTACATCGAACTGTGTCGTGATGTCTACTTCTCAATTGATGAGTATGCCGACACAGACTTCATTATAGCCAACTCGGGACTATACTACCTGTTCACCGAGCACTTTTGCCCCACTGACAACGAAGATCTCCGCAAGCAGTATTTCGTATGGGGCAGGTTGTGCAGAGATGCCATGATGCAAGCAGCCGGGAGCTTGACCGTTTGCTTGCCTGCTCACATCAAAAGCGTACAGGCACTTGTACTAGGTGTAAGCATACCCTCCTTTGATCATCTCCGCCGCACTGCTGACAATCATAGGCCTCTCACGCCATCGAACTTGCTAAGCCCTGGCTTGCCTGGCGCCTTATTTCCTTTGCGGCACAACTCGCTATCGCCGCAGGTTTTCACGAGGAGGCATATATGGAAGGCGACGAAGTAAAAATGAAGAAAGCCAAGATGCTCTTGTTTTGGTATGTCTACGCCGTGGAGAAAGGTCTGGCATTGCGATTGGGACGAGCTTCCATTATACGAGTATGCGATATTACCCTATCTAAAGACATGAGCGCTCTCTCATTGTCACGGCCATGGAAAACAATGCTTCCATTCTGGGTGTGGAATGCGACGATGCACGATAAGCTGTATGAATTACTATACAGCCGAGCATCTGCGACTTGCTCCGACGAAGACATAGTGGGAGCGGCAGATCGGCTTCTCACAGAACTCAAAGAAGTTGAGCCTTATGACAAGGTACGGGAAGACTGCATTTTTATGGCGCACACCCCAAAGGTCACGAATGGTCGCTAATTCCACAATACAGGGAAACAATACGGGAAAGTTAGAGAGGCTGGAAAACGTTCTTGCAGTGTCTCAAAAGGTTCTGTACTATACTACAGCAACTCTAATATCTCGGGCGAAGGTAATGCGAACCACGCCTCCAACTCTTTCGCCACAGTGTTTGGAGTACGCCCGGGCTGCAATCCATGCGCATCATGAATGCATGTCGATCTTAAACGGAGACCGGCACATCATGAATATTTACATACACTGGTGGGTGACACTCCATATTGAATGTTCATGGGCTATACTTACTTTACTGCACAGGAGAGTTCTACACGTACCTTTTGTGCCTGTCCTTGTGTTGTATTGTAATGTGGTCAGCCAAGGCGACTCTGATGATTTGCAACGACTTCAGGAATTTGCTGAAGGGCTTGAGGTTACAGTCAATCTGTCGACTTCTGCAAAGGAATTTTGCGAGCGCAGTAAAGAGCTTCACAGGTCTGCAATCAGCGAATTTGAGGCTGTAAATAGGGGTTCCTTCACACCAGAACATTCGATCTTCTCCAACGGGCTCCATCAGTACTTTGCAGGAAATGTGTTCCCTGCGGTGGAGGATGAATATGGGACTGCGGACGTTTCTGGTGAAAAAATGCAGGCGATGTTTGGGAGGCAACATATGATGGGCTTATTCTAAATATGTACCTTCTGAGCATAGAAGAAGCAAGGCATTTGGCCTCATTCACTTGAAGAAAACAGGATTTTGTGCACAAGACAACCACCTCAAGCTATTGAATGCATCCCAAATCTTTGGTATCTCCATGACCTAGACATGGCAATGATGCCCAGATGATGCCAACAGTAAGTGTGGTTGCAGCAGGAACTCGAATTATACTACTGCTGTGATGTTTAATACATGAAACATTTCTGGACGGAGGACGGACCGAAACGGAGCGGGTCCAGGTCTCGGTCCCCGAACGCTCCGAAACCTAACATTAGTCGTTCGAGCCCGGCAGTAACAGCTTCATGTCGACCGCCTTTGAGTGGATGTGCTTTGGATCGGACTTTGGAGATAATCGGCACAGTGGAGGCAACCGAAAATGTCTTCGCCTGGTCCCAGTGAGATGGCATGCGTTACTTTCTCCGTGGCGCCCTATATAAACCCATACTTTATTACACGACTTCAGCTTTGTGCCTCACAACTCACCCTTCCATTATCTTTTCCAATACCTCAATATGTCTGTTGCTATCGCAGGTGGTACTGGAGGACTCGGACGCGCCCTTGTCGAAGCCATACAGGCTCGAGGCAATTACCAAGTCATCGTCTTGACAAGAAAAGTAATCAGCAAACGCATACCTCTTGGCAAGACATCCTAACATGAAGACAGGTCTCAGGAAGCCCCGCTGGTCCGAATAGCATTCGATTCAAAGCCGTCGATTACGCCAGCGTCGAATCTCTTGTCAGCGTTCTCCAAGAGAACAACGTTGAAACTGTCATCTCTGCCGTTAACAACATCACGGGAGAAAACGACGCCGAGCTCAATCTTATTAAAGCCGCTGAGAGGTCCAATACCACTAAACGGTTCATTCCGAGTTATTTTGGGGTGCCGTATTTGCCCGAGTAAGCCTTCTCTTCATGTGTGCCCCCGAAGACTTGATTGGGTCTGACGACTGAGCTTTCTGCCCAGGCAATATGAGACATTCCCTCCAGCAATGGCCAAGAAGTCTGCGCTGGCAGCGCTAAAGTCGACGTCGCTCGAGTGGACGGCTGTCTTTAATGGATACTTCCTCGACTACTTTGGGACCCCGAAGGTCAAGAGTTACATGGACGATGTATCCTTTTTCGTGGACGTTGCGAACAATGTGGCCGCAATCCCCGGATCTGGGGAGGTTCCCGTTGTCTTCACGCACAGCTTTGACGTTGCGCGTCTCGTTGCTGCATTGCTCGAAAAGGACAAGTGGCCCGAGGAGACGTACATCATTGGTGATAAAGTCACGTTCCACGAGATGGTGCGCTTGGCCGAGAAAGTCAAATGTAAGTACCTATTCTGAGGGCTCCTTTCTTGGCCAATCTCTGACTGCTCGTTCAGGTACCAAGTTTACTGTGGCGCATGATTCAGTTGAGGATCTTCGGGCGTGCAAGCTGACGGAACTGCCATCTCATCGCCAGTTCTACCAGATTTATCCGAAAGAAATGCTGCACAGTTTTCTTGCCCCTTTTGGGCTCAACTGCGAGCGAGGACAGGCTGATCTCAGACCCAGCCGCACCCTTAACGATGAATTCCCGGAGATCAAGGTATTGAAGGCCAAGGACGTGCTCGAACAAGGGTGGGGAGCGGCATGATGATAGCGACTCAACTTCATGGTTGCGATTGACTTTCAATATCGAATTCATGACATATCTAGCTTCCGATCCAAAAAGCCCAATGTTAGATACCTAACTGAGCCCGGTGCTGCTTAGATGGAGATGGAGAGAACATCAATATATGAGCACAAAATTTGGAACCTCTCCGCGCGAATGATCGGATAAACCACACTGATTGATACGGACAGAAGTTCCAAACTCGCCGGCATAGGCAGGTGGCATCAATTCTGGTTGACGTGAACAGGGTGAATCCTCCCTGACTTGTAGTGGGGGTGAAGCTCCTGCAATCAATGCAGTGCAACCTCATGGTCTGGCTTGGCTTAGAATATCACGTCATCCCATAAGCCCATTCGGCTAGGGCCGTAAGACTCTGAAGCGCTCGACGCTTGTACTCCACCGATAAGGAACTTCTGACTGTCGCAGATGCATCCTCCTGGGTAATCCTGCCTTCTTGCAGCAATCTTGTGGCACAAGCTAACGGGTGGGCATAAGCGCTAGGTGATAGTGTTCTTTGTCGCCAAGTTGATGGTTATCAACACGTTTTCGACACACGCTCCAGGGTCGACGCGTTAATACAAATAAGCTCAGATTCATCGCGTTAAATTTGTGTTGAGATTGCTGTGCTACCAAATCGAACGACACGACACTATTGAGGCTACTTTTCATCAACATGGCGCCTCCCCGCTTCGAAATCCCTGCCGAGTTCCAGGACAAGGTTCGCTATGTTGAACCTCTTGATTCCCGGTCAGATGACGAAATCCTCAAAGCCCTCGAAAGCCCCCCTCCAGTGACATCAGAAAAGAACATCTGGGCATTTTGGCATGCTGGGCTGCTCCAGATGCCCGCCTGGTGTCAGCGAAATGTCATCAACTGGTCTCGCATCTGCGGTCCCTCGTGGACTATCCGTGTCCTCGATGTCGTCAGCGATTCCCCGAGCCATGCTCTGAACTGGGTTAAAGAAGAAGACCTTCCTAAAGCCTTCACAACCAACACAATGGATGGCCCTCTGGGATACACTGGCCCTCATAGCGCGGACTTCCTCCGAGGAATATGCCTTTATCAGTACGGCGGTGCTTGGATGGATGTCGGCTCAATTCTGTTCCGCTCGCTCGATGACCTCTGTTGGAACAGGTTGGAGGACCCAAACACGCCGTATCAAGTCTCAGCACCGTGGATGTATTCAAGGGGTGTGGCGAACCACTTCATCGCTAGTCGGAAAGGTGATCCCTTCATTAAGCATTGGTAAGTTCGTGATCTTTCCCCCTTGTGTCATGAACCTGCAGCTTACACTAACAGGCATAATCTCTTCATGACTCTGTGGAAGGATCGAACCAGTGCTGAGGGTCTCTACACACACCCCCTGATGGCCCATGCTAAAGACATTGACATGGTGGAGTTTGACGCTAGAGGGTTCGCTTGGAATTGGGAAACCCCGATACCACAGGTACTGGAGTATGTTGCACAGATTATGTGCTGGATGCGAATCAGCGTTTTGCAGGAGCCAGACGGCGGCTTCGATGGCGCAGAGTACTACGGCACCAAAGTACTTCTCTTCGATGCGCTGTGGGAGACTTGGCCTGCTGAGGCCTTGATTGGCTGGAATGGGGAAGAGCTGTTCGATCTTCTGCATACGAAACTTGATGCTGACCCCGAGTCCGAGGCTTACAAGAAGGCTTACCAGACAGTTTGGTATTTGATGACTTCTTCCACAATGCAGAAGGTCACACGCGCAGGAGGCATGACATCCACAAAGGCACTCGGGGCCTTGTGGGACATGAAGGAGAACGAAGAGAAGGATCGTGAGGCAGGAACATTTGCAGAGCTCATGCGCTACGGTAGCGTCCATTTTCGACACAACCAAGAGCCGAAGTACGTTCCTGCTAAGGATCCAGGCAACATAATTCGTAAGGGTGTGTTGGAACCGTGATTTAAAATTTGATATAATGGACGGAAGAGGCTCAACTGGTGGAATAGGAATTGGACGGGCATCCCAAGGTGTTTTCAATCCTTTACGCGCCATTTAGACGTACAGAACCGCAGATGTAGCCAAACGATTTCTGCACCCATCAGACAGAATACAAGGTCGATTTTGACTTGATTTTCGAGTGATCATCGCGAGCTTTGAAAGGTTTCTGAGATGTATTGGAACTACACCAACGTCATATGGAAGGTTTCGTTGAATTGGAAGATGGCTAAAAACATGTAAACCGAAATTTGAGATATTGCTACGAAGACTAATTGGCATTTTGAGCTTCTGAACGAAAACCAAGACAAGCCTGCACATCGAACGTTGATACCACATCTTTTCTTCATCAATTCAAAAGCTTTGACTTATTTGGGGCATCCAATACCCCAGCCGGTCTTTGTATCGCAGCAATCAGCGTCCTAGGGGGCAGTTTAGCTACGATGACTTTGGTTTGAGATGGCTTAGAAAACTTACACATGTGTCAGACACGGGAATATCAGTACCCTGACGCTTGACGTTGTAGCAGAAGTTGGCAGAGTTACCTGCGCACCAAACTGCGTCGCCATTCTGGTTCATGCAAGACTTTTGCCCCTTTCCCCAGCAGCAGTCTGTTCTGGGGTTGTTGAACCCGATCTTACACTATTTAATGCATTAGTTACCCAGTGTGATATGCGTGTGGTAGGAAATGTGGTGGGAAACCTGCCTCAGAAGCAAGAACGGCAGGAACGGCAACTGCCGAGAGAATGGCGGTAAGAGCGACGGAGAACTGCATTTTGAACGAGAAATTGTTGGAGTTGTTGTTTAGTGAACGTTGTATTTAGTGAGCGAAGAAGTAAAGAATGCTTTGTATCTGGAGAGGATGATGAGTGAGAAGCAACAGTACCAGTTAGGAGTATTGGGGTGTCTTATACGACCGTTCAATCTCAGAACCCACATCGATCCTTCCTGCTTGCCATCGGAAGCCTCGGTCATTCGAGTCAGATGCAATCATATCCATAGTTCTAGATGCCATCCGACTCAGTCTGAGGTGATCAATCAAAAGTAGTTCAGACAACAAGAGCAAGCTAAACTCAGTTCTGAGAAGGCGGTGCATCTTGTGACGCCTCACGATGAGCACACGAAGCAGCTTAATCAATCACAGAATATCCACAACTGCCAAGGAATTCGTTGGTCTGCCGGTGTGTCGCGCTTTCCGTCTGCCCAAATATCAGACGCTCCGCTGCAGGCCCGGTATGTATCTCGTACACGAGGATATATGACTCGAGCTATGCGCGCTTAGAGTGGAGCAATACCGAGCACCTGGTTGATGATCATCATCTGTCTCAACTTTACCGTCACGGACCACAATCCGATCTTCACACATGGGACGTGTCGATCTTCTCACACTCTGGTACGAAGGTTTTCGGGAAATATTGCACAGGCCGAGAATATCAGCGCGATCGGCATGGTACCCCGTACCTGTCTAGCTTGCCTGTTTCGGCCTACTGCATGCCATTCTTTGCAAGTGACACAGTTTGAGCTGCTTATCGCCAAGACTCTCGCCCCGTTTCTCACGTTACGAACATAGCAAGGCTCGCGCTCGGTTTCGAGGGACCTCAATTGTTGTTGCGAGGAGGGAGGATCCCTGTCACCCACGTCGGTCTGGGGGCGGTTCATAAGGCGGACCCCAAAAGTCTATTTTCTGGGAACTTTTACTGGAGTATCTAATGGGACTTTGATATCTCTAACACGGACTTGCGAATATCATTTACAGTCAAGTTAAGCTTAGAACTAGTCCTTGCCGCCGCATTAATTTCGACTATCATTGTGCGCACATAGAATTGATAATTATAATCAGAAAATCGGCTCTAGCAGCCTCGTTCCGCGGACAATCATCTCACAAAAGACACCTCAAAGTAGTCGTCAAATGAGGGCCCTTCATTTGAACCCGTGCAAACTCAGATCGAACACAAGATGAGACAGTACATTGCATGCTTCTAAAAGGGAATAGAACTATCTGCGTGATACGCTTTCAGACCACGACAACTCCAGAAACAATTGCCATCAACCCTCTATTTGGGGCAGCCAGTTCCCCAGCCATTGAGGGTGTTGCAGCAATCAGCACCCTATTTGCGTTAGAGCATCCCACAACTTTACCGGAGTCGAACTCACACAAGTGGTAGACATCTTGGCTCCGCTAGGGCCATCAACGTTGGTGCAGTAGTTGGCTGAGTCGGACTTGCAGAAGGACTCGAAAGGTCGTTAGTATGTTGTGTTGGAATGTAAGAAATAGTCCATACCGAGTCCTTGTTTTGGCGCCAGCAGGACTTGTAGCCATCCTCGCCACCCCAGCAGCAGTCGGCACGGGTAGCGCTTCCGATCCGGCACTGAATTGTGTTAGCAGATTTCAGAAAAGCATGCTACTGAAGATCACATACGTGAGCAGCCATGACGGTGGAAACGGTGGTAGCAAGACCAGCCAAGAGAATGTGAGAGAACTGCATTTTGATAAGAAAAGTGAACGTTGACACGAGTGAATGAATTTTAAGGAAAGTTATAGAGTGAGATGGCGAGAATGATGGATGGGTGATGAAATGTCGAGAACAGGTGGTTGAGACTTCGTGTTATATATCAATTTGCAGCTGGCTTTGAAAGATGGTCGAAGGGCGCCTCAGCTGCAGAGGCACCATCCTTCGGTACCTTCCAAGTGATTCATGGGTGACACCCATCAACGTGGAGTTGGTGACCCGCAATGAAAGAAAAACAGGTTCCCCAGTAGCATCGCCCTTGATTGTAGTCGATACTCTAGCCTTGGCCCACCGATAGCGCCAGATACTGCAATCGAAAACATCGTCAAGGGATCCTGAGTCTCGCCACGTTCTCAGTCTTCGAGAGGTTATGCAAGGGATGCATAACCAACGGTCGGTGATGTGCCGATGCGTAGACCACATGGTGAACAGGACCCAAGCACTGTCAGGCGAACTAAAAGTCCAGAAGGGCCATTTGTGGGATGCCATTCCTATTAGAAACAGCTTTCTATCCGAGATCTAGATCTTGTGAAGTGTTTAGTGAACACGTCAGTTCGCCGATATACGAGAATCGAGTCATGATAGAAGTCATGAGACAGGCGCAATGGTGGTGGTACACTTCATCTGCCTAACCTGGTCGAGTCATGGTGGTCTGTGGAGCTACACATCCGCTCGGCACATTAGACGGACCCACTAATTAGCAGGTAGTATTTTCCCTTTTTCACCATTTACGGCAGTTGAAGACCGGGAAACCTTATTTCGACTCGTCGATCTAGTTCGTCTTTATTTCGATGTGTTGCCAAGACCCTCGCTATGCGGCTTTGCGGAAGAGCCGCCTCAGTTTGAGCTGCCAAGCAACCTTACTTAGAGGGTCTGGTATCTGTCTTCATCTGAATGATTGGACAAAATTTCAGCCAATTTTTCCTTTCGTACGCCTCACAAGAAAGTGGAAATAGCGGCTCTCCGCAAGACCCGCTCTACCGGTCTCGATGCTTGAGACGACTCAGCCGCGTTACGCAAGCCGCTAGAAATCCTCACTTGAAATGATTGAACTTCTTTTGAGTTTACACGATCATTTTGAGACGCGCGATGTTAATTGCGGCCCTGACCATTCACAGAAAATGTTGTGTTAGACACATCCGTAGTATCCGGGAAGTCTTGCAATACCGAGAGCGAAGTCCATCTTGGCGAAGTGCCTAGAATGTCTTCGTTTGGGCGCCTACTTTCCGGGCTATAAAATGAATGTTGTTCGCTCCATGTTAGATCTTGTATCAGCACTTCACAGCACTCAATACTCAGTCTTTCTCTGTCAATCAACACTCACTCTATTTTCTCACTCTTTCCACTCTCTACCTGTCAACTTTCTCCACACACCTCAAGCCTTCATCATGCAGTTCTCCAAGATCGCTCTTCTCGGCCTTGCCTACACCACGGGTGCTCTCGCCTCTTCTGTACGTTAATCTTTCTCAACCTATCCAACTCAAACCCTAACTTTGCAGTGCCGCATCTACGGCTGGCTCCAGGGCGAAGCTGTTCTCGATAACTGCTGCTGGGGTAAGGGCCAGAAGGCTTGCACCAACCAGAACAAGGGCGGAACTCCCCGCGGTACCAGCGAGGCCTACTGCGCTGAGCAGAGCCCTAACTTCTGCGAGAATGTCATGCTTAACGGCAAGCCAGTCTCTGCGACATGCGTGAGTTACCTCAAAGCCCCACTTCCCACTCTACTATCGTACTGACAATGTGACATAGGATGCCGACTGCTGCTCCACTACTACCGGCTGGGGTATTGGTTGCCCTAAGTAGACAAAGGGACGGTTGGACTTGAGATTCCCATGGTATTCTCGCAATGGTTTTGTACGGATCCATGAAGTTTCACGTAGAAGCGCGTTAGCAATAGCGAAATTGTATTATTTTATTCTGCGTTAAGGGCGCGACGAGTCTCTCTCAATTTGCGTCAGCTACTTTTTCAAGAAACCCTGCTTCCGTGCGGTCGCTCAATTCAAATATGAATTTTGGTTCACGAGTATCCTGTCCGCAAATACTCTATCGTCTTATCCAGTCTAATGAAGGAACTGGCGGGAGTCGGCATCAGCAAAATATGCGTCCCAAGAGAACCAGTCGAAGGTCGCATCAAAGGTACGCTTGCGGCCCCTGGGTGCTTGCGCCCCCTCGACCATTGTTGAATCAGGAGCAACATGGTAAGCTGAGTGATGTTGGTTCCCGGAATCTCCGGCTGGCCACGGTGGTAAGACCTCGGCAGGAAGCCAATCCAGGAATTTCCCTAGGTCCAGATTTGCAGCTGTGCCGATGTCGTCTTGTGCCTTTCGCAGGCTGGCCGCAACGTCTTCATGGATTCCGTAACTCAAGAAATCCGTGGAAGGTATCCCGGACGGCACATCCTCGTTTCCATTCATGTTGGCATTACTGGAATATGCATTGGCGCGCTGGCCTGCGTGAACCTGGGCCAATTGTAGGAAGACAGCCGCTACGTGTTCCAGTCGAGCGCACACTGTTGCCAACAGACGAAGCTGCCCGCGCATCATGGCAAAGTACGAGACGGCTGTAGACAAAAGACCAAGATCCTGGTCCACTGTAGAACTTGCTTGAAAGCTGTTCCCTTGAACAATATTTTCGAAGACAACGAAGAAGGGGATGAACGGGTAGTACAAAAGGTGCCTTGAATCCAATGTGTCAGTAGGAGATGTACTTTAGAGTATCCAAGTTTCAAGAAGGGGCCAAGGTTCGACCCTTACCATACTACGCCGTTGTAAACAGATGCCCAATTAGAGACCATGGACGGGAGAAGTGATAACGCTTCTCTTGCCGACTCGAGGCGAATGTTTGCACAAGTGGGGTCCCCTTTGTGAAGGAGAATCACTATGTGGAGGTATTGAAATTTCATACTGCTGATGCCCAGTGACATCTCACGCAACTGCGTTTCTTCAGCCCATGGACGCTCTGCGTCTATAGTCTCCGTCAAGATCTGCAGAGGGTTTCATATTTCAGCACCTGTGCTTTAACGCAGATTCAGGGTTTCTCACCTTGATTGTTTTCGAATACCATTCATCAAGGTCTCTGCTAACCCTCTCCTTGGGAAGCAGGCTTTTTCCTGGGGTCAAGAGATCCAATACGTACTCCATCATCTTTGAAACTTCCATCCCTGAAGTTAGGAGATGCGCCCCAAACGAGGAGATCAATGGAGACTCCCGGGACTTTCGGAAGGAAGAAGAATTGTGTGGTTGAAACTTGAGCATGAAGTTGAAATCCGGAAGTGGCACGTCTCGGTACACGGACATGGGCAAGAAGGATGAGCGCCCAAACGCAAGCGAGCATGACTTATCTACGACAAATAGGAGCCAAAACATGCATAAACTCCGTTGTCGCGATTCGAAGTCCTGATCAGTTGACGCATGCAGTCCCAAGGCTTCAGCCTGTCGGCAGGCGTGGCCTACCAACATCCAGGACAGATTAGGAGAGGCATAGTCTTCGCCATGAAGCGCGAGCAGGGCTAAGGCTTGTACATTTGCTAGAGTCGGCTCGAGGAAGATGGTGCTGTCGTTGAGAGCCAGTCGCATGTTTCGCCGGAACTGTGCCGCCTCAACGCTCTCGCCACTCTCATTTGCTGACACCATGGCGAGCAGCATGTAGTTGACGTATACAACCCAAGCTTGTTGTTTTACGTTGGCTGGGTCGAAGATGACCTGTCTCAGCAGGTCGTCAGATGGGCTGCAGAAGAAGGGCTCCCCGAGGGGGGAATGCTCTAGGAATTCTTGAAAATAATTAGTCATTCAATCAGTATGAGTCGCGATAGGTTACTACTGACGGCCAATTAACTGGTAGCCGACTGATTTTGGAGGGACGTGGAACCCGTTCATGGCCGTGGTGTCTGGGCTTACAGTGGCCGTTGTGAGAGTGTTGGAAAGATATCGAAGCTCGGAATATGCATTGTGATGGGCAAGAGTAGTTGGAGACTTAATAACAGCATCTATATGAGTTGGCGTCTCCTTCAGAAATGAAAATGAATGAGACGGCCCAAGGAACAAGTTCGGAACTTGCGCTTCGTTCAAGCTGGGTGTGACATGATCCACCTTGCCAGTCATTGTTGCCGATTCGGAGATGGAGGATGAAGGTGTATTGGTGGACTCTTGCAGGCGTACGGCAGACAAAACCTGTTCAACTGACTTTGTCAAGTTCAAAATCGATCGTTCGATATTTTGGAGTCGTTGTTCCAGGCCACCCATTGAACTGTTTGTTTCAACTGTGCCGGAGGTTTTAGGCCTATTTCAGGGCTCGGCATCAGTTCTCTCTGAGGCTTCAAGACCCGAGCGAAGACATTTCTTACTGGAGTACCGTTTGGTCTTTCGTCGATAGTGTCCTCTGCTTGTCTCGGGAGTAAGTACAGGCACTTGGCCAAGGTTTGCAAGCACTACATTTGGGAATTTCCTTGGAGCATCTGACAAAATCATCAGCTTCTGTCATGAAGATCCATTGGAACCTTCGACAAAAACAAAGTCAATTTACCTGAACTTCTTCTGTCGACAATAATCGCACTGGTTGCAGGCGCGAGTAAGTGGTCTGCATGACAGATCAATCCCAGGACACCTACCGCGAAGCGGGCCGCGCTGCCCGCCGACGGGTGTAGATAGGTTTTCTCCATGTTGAATAACTTTCAATATGAGTAGCAGGTTTCTGTCGAAGAAGGAGCTGTTGTGTGGAATAGACTGAGAGTGTCGAGAGAGCAGGGAGACGGTTGGTGAAGTCGTCAGAAGATATGTCCAGGGTGAGGTGTGGGCCGCCAAATTGACTTATGACTGGTGGACTTCGGAGTGTGCAGCCGGACCTTCCGAGAGCAACCAATCACTGTCCATCATCTCGGAGATCCAGAGCCTTTCCCCGACATAGATAAGCTGACGTCGTTGAAGTCAGCTCCGAAGTGCACCAATCAGAGTAACCCGACCTTACCTGATTCGGCCGGACCGAGTGCGCTGCGTATTTTGAACATGGCATTGATGGACACCTGCAGACCAGACGGGGCTCTGAAGTTGAGTTTGTCCGTTAATTGTCCAGCTGTAGATGTCTCTCTTCAGTGTAAGATTCGCACTATATAAAGTCGATATGTCGTCAACCGGACCAACACGGATAAGACAGATTCAAAGATCTACTCTCACATAATAGTCAGACTCTAGCGCATCAAATTCCTGTTATTTACAAGCCTTCCCATCTGAGAATTACTCAAGTATCGTCAACTGTTGTCTTCCTGGCCTACCTTTACCGACATCAATCCAACATGGCACGCACCGCAGCAGACAAATACTCCCCGTCTATCGCTATAATTGGCGGCGGACCCTGTGGACTTGTCCTTGCGCGTCTGCTTGAGCAGAATGACATCGACTCTGTTGTTTACGAGCGAGATGCCAATTCTACCCCGACGCCCATGTACCAAGGCGGCACCCTAGACCTTCATCCAACTTCTGGTCAGCAAGCTCTCAAGGACGCCGGGCTCTTCGAAGAATTCAAGAAGCTCGCTCGCTTTGACGCCACCAGATTCGTCATCCAGAACACGACCTGCACCCTCAAGCAGGACTTCGGAGAAGGGCGAGATGCTCCCGAAATCGACCGCTATCAACTGCGACAAATGCTTCTCGACTCTATTCCTTCCCACAAAGTGCACTGGAATCATGCGGTTCAGGGAATTGAGACGGGTACTCATGGTTGGTTGATCCGCTTCGTTAATGGCTCAACGGCGTCTGGGTTCCAACTGATCGTTGGAGCGGATGGTGCGTGGAGCAAAGTTCGTGCAGTGGTAAGACAATCCTCGCTTACTGTCGAATTCTAGTTTACTGATCTTTGGCGAAAGTTAACTTCCGCCAAACCGGAGTACTCTGGCAAGATGTTCATCGAGGGCCGCATCAGTCACAAGAACCCTAGCTATGCAGCGGCAGTAGAAACCTCCGGTCCTGGAAACATGATGGCCGTTGGTCATGGTCGATCACTCGGTGTTCAGCAGGTGTCCGACAAGTCATACCGCTTATACCTGGGAATGAAGGCTGCGGAAGATATTACTCGGAACACTCTTCAGTTGGCCGACACAGAGGGAAGCCGAGAGAAGCTTTTGAACAGCCCTGAGCTCTTTGGCGATTTCGCGCCTGAGTTAAAGCAGTTCATATCCGATGCCGAAGGCCCCTTTCGACCGTGGCCACTCTACCGCATGCCCGTCTCCTCAATGAACTGGGCTCGGGTCCCAGGTGTCACCCTCATCGGCGACGCTGCCCACGTTTCGACTCCGTTCGTGGGCGAGGGTGTCAACATGGCGATGTTCGATGCACTCAAGCTCATGAACAGCATCAAAAGGCATTGTGGAGGAGGTATTGACGGTCAGCTCAAGGATTGCTCTGGCATTGAGACGGCTGTGGCAGAGTATGAGAATGCCATGTTCCCACGCGCACAGAGCTTCATCTCGCGATGCATCGCCAGCGAGGGCATATTCTTTGCCGAGGACGCGGCGGCAGAGTTTATCGACGTTATTACAAACGAAGCCAAGCAGAAAGAGGTATTCGGAGACAAGCTTGGACACATGGATGTTTAAGAGACTTGAGGGTATGGAAGGTCTCCATACACGCTGTTACTGAAGCACTCCTTGTTGTCTAAAACATCGGATGTTTGCTTTTCAAATTGATATAAATTCTGTATTGGATGTATTTGCAACTGGCTTCATAGATTGGTATTATTTCATCTCAGATGGAGCTAAATGGATGCAGGCCTGGCCAGTCCTCAATCCCCACTTAGCTTTGCACCACGTATCATCCGTGCAGCTTTCTGCACACCGCTGCCCGTATTATGAAATTATTTCCCTATCTATGGGAAGAATCTTGAGCCAGCGGCTGATGACAAACTCGGTTTCGCTTTTCCGTACGCGGAGGAGACTGGGGTGCCAGCCCTTGCCGGCTGGGCCACTGCCCTGAGCGGGTATTGTTATACGAATGCATGCAAGCGACATTGTCCTTCTGCAGTCCGGCAGGTGTGCAAGGATGCTTTCGTGCTGTGCCGCATAGGCACATGCACCGGTGATAGTAGAGCATAAGAACTGAAGCGACCGATACGTGGATATGGTGGATTGAGATGGGTCTCTGGTTGGCACAAGAGGGTCTGCGTACCTATTTCGTGCAGGTCTCCGTGATAGCATTGAATGGTTCGGGCGATGTCACTAAAACGAGTCTTCGCCGTCATCGCTCGCGGGTTGATATGACCAGACTTCTGATTCGCCGATTGAAGGCTGCGAATGATTCTTTAAATTCTCATCTACTTGACCTTCCAACCCATCGAAACATTCTCAAGGTACGATTGTGTCTGTAAACGACCTTTATTATGAAATTCGCAGATTGTCTCCGCGCTTTTGCGCCCATCAGCCTGTCTACCTTGATAGCGGCACAACAAAGTCTGTCATCTACAGGCTTCAAAGGGGTATGTCCTGTGTCCAGTTACCATGGACGAAGCTGTCGTCTGGATTGTATCGAACCTGCGGCTGACTTATCTGCACCTAGTGTGATGCCCTCATTGCCGCAGGCCTCGATGACATGCTAGTCTTCCCTGCAGATTTAGGTTACCGTGAAAGCGTATCTTCATACTACTCTTCAGAAAACAGACGACTGCAGCCATACTGTATCGTTCAACCTGTTTCTACTGAGGATGTGTCACGCTCTGTCAAAGCCTTGGGTGAAGTAAGTTCCGCAGGCAACTGGGACATTGCCGTACGTTCCGGCGGTCACTCCGACTTCGACAACAATGCAGCCCATCGGGGCGTCACAATAGACCTAACCTTTCTGAACTCGACAACTATTTTTGGGGGCATTGGGGGAAATGCTACCGCAACGTGGACAGGGTCGAGCAAGTTGACCAAGGTAAGTCTACCATGCATTCGATGCTTCTGCCAAAGTTCTCGGCAAGATATCTAACATTCCAATAGCATGTGGCTCAGATACAACCTGCAGCGAGATGGGGTAATATTATGAGTACTTTGGAGCCGTTTAACCTCGGAGTGACCGGCGGGCGCTCCGGTCACGTTGGGGCAGGCGGACTATTGGTATCTGGCGGCGCGTCGTATCATACTCAGCTATGGGGTCTGTCATGTGACAACGTAATCGGGTTTGAAGTCGTCCTCGGCGATGGCTCCATCGTTACCGTCAGCAACATTGAGAATGCGGACCTATTTAAAGCACTCAAGGGAGGTGGCAATAACCTCGGCATCGTTACACGCTTCGACATGCGAACATTCACCGTTCCTCCAGGTGGGGCTTATGGCGGTCTGCTCTTCACCTCGTGGTCTGACCTCGATGTCGTTAATGACCAGTTCGTCAAGTATGCCAGTTCTATTGAACAGGGTAGTCCTGATCACGAATTTATCGTCTATCGGTCTGATGCCGGTAGCCTTTCCATTATGTCCATGGCAGTAGCCACAGACGGAAACGAGCACTCTGCTACTTTCGAGGCTTTCAACCAGCTTAACCTCACGAGGGATATGCGAGCACGGAGACCGCTCAGTCAAATAGCCGCAAGCATTGCCGATACCGGCGGCTCCTGCTACATTCCTTTCACCCTCACACTGCAGCCGACCATAGACATTTTGAAGAAGGCTTCCGAAATCTTTACGCAACTGACGCAGAGACTTGCCGATGCCGGCGTCCCGGTATCGGTAAACTTTGTGTTCCAGCCATTGCCCAAGCTCTTGCATTCCGTTACACCCGGAAACAACATTCTTGGATTCGACCAGAACCTCCCCTCAGACTCCATTCTGTTTGAGGCAAGAGGAACACTTGCTGACGAAGACGCTTTGTTCCACGGCGTAGCCAGAGCCGAGATGGCTAAGTCGATGGAGGAGTTGAGGACGTACTCGGCCTCGTTGGACGCTCACTCAACTTATTTATACATGAACTATGCGAACCCTGAGCAGGATGTTCTTGGATCCTATGGGGAAGAAAACGTTGAGTTTCTGAAGAAGGTGGCTATCAAATACGATTCCTCTTCATTCTTTCAGCGACGGGTGTCTGGCGGATGGAAAGTTAGTCGCGTTTTGGCGCAGGAGACACATTGATAATGAAAGTCTTGATATGAGACTATGCCGGAGTCCAAAATCACGACAATAAGTCACATCTATTCACAAGAGTTCACAAAACATAAGACTACAACGCTGCACATTTGATTGTGAAAACACATTCTATCGAGCAGTATTAACCGTACTTTGGTATACTAGCAAACCCTGAACAGAAGCCGCAAGCTGAAGAAGGCATCATCCATTGAACTCGCATCCCTAGGGATGGACATTGCGCTCGCTGTCTGATGCTTCGTGTACGAAAGATCAGAGTTTGATTCTG
The DNA here is from genome assembly GCA_027406125.1 of Colletotrichum tropicale. Taxonomy (NCBI): domain Eukaryota; kingdom Fungi; phylum Ascomycota; class Sordariomycetes; order Glomerellales; family Glomerellaceae; genus Colletotrichum; species Colletotrichum tropicale. The sequence continues at coordinate 588,069 of JANVYH010000004.1, forward strand.
TGACCAGCAACAACTTTGGCACCAATCAGGAACTCTGTTTTCTCTACATCACACTACAAACATCCCCTCGAAGTTGTTCGGGCATTTGGAGGCCCAGTTTATCAAAAGTTAGTGGGATTGGGGCCTGGAGACATGCATCCTCGCTCCAAAGCAAATACGCAGGTGTCGTTTCCCACATGGCCTCGAATTTGTCCGCAAACACTTCCAAGATACTCTTATCTCTTCCAGTCATTGCCTCTCTTATCAAGCGGAAAACCTTGCCCGTGTACGGCGGGGTTGGACCTTTGCCTGGAGGCAGGTAGATTCTTTCGAATGTTGGGTTTTTCGCGCGATTGAGGGCATTTTCTACATCATCCATAATGATCGTGAGGCTTGTAACCAACGACGCGAAGTCCATGCTAGATCGGCATCGGAGACCGCTGATATCGTTCCACAAGTCGAGCTTGGCGATTTCCAAGTCCTCTAGAATCGTCTCGAGCTTGCTGTATACAGCCCTGGAGAGGTCCTTTTCGACTGCGGATTGCTCCACGTTGGCTTTCGCGGGCTTTAGTAGGCCCATGGTAAGAAACGTGCGGAACAAACCCTCCCCAACCGACATCTGATGCCCGGACCAATCATCGTCCCAACCGACTTTCTCGTACATATGTTGTACCAGTTCGGTAGGCTCTGACTGCTCACCGGTGAATAGGTCGAAGGATGTCGGCTCGAGACTAAGACGAACCGCGGCAAGTGCTGTTTTTGGCTCTAGTGATGTGTAATGTATCCGGCTGGGGTCCCAGTCCGCCTCTTGGTAGATCATCAGATGGGACATTTTATTGAAGTTTACGTTCTGTCGAACGGGAAACGGGCAAGCTACCGCCCCAGCGACGGGCTCCATCACTTGTTTCGCTCTCAATCGCCTGGTTGTAGTGACATCTCCCCCCGCCCAGGTATTGAGTGCGTCCACGTATTCTTCAGCCGCCGCGTCTTTGCTTGGCCATTTCCCTTCCACATAGAGGCAGTGCGTAAAAAGGCCTCTCATAATAGTAGCCAGTGGAAGGCCCCAATCATGTTCCTTGCCTTCATATCCGCCCGTATTATGAATCATCTGTTCGAGATGTAACATCATTGTCGGGACGGGATAAATGTCCAAAAAGCGCATGCCAGTGCTGTAGATGATCTGGAGGGCTTCTGCAAGACCAACACCGCATAGGAATGGAGAAAGAGTCCATAGGGAGTGCGGCACTCCGAATCGGGACGGTGGGATAGGTGCACCCTCGAGCACGGAGTTGCAGCGCCCAAGACGAGATTCAAGATATTCGACGCTCCAGGAGAGGACCTCGGTAGCGGGTTCGATTATTGCGCCGCAATTATGAATGCCAATTTCTTGCCGTGTCTGTAGCTTCTTGGCAAGTCTTTTGCAAAACGTAAGGTGCGATCTAGAACAGCAACAATTATCGTGAGCATGACCGGCGTCATCCTCGGGGCGTTCATCAATGATATCGTTGATGTCTCTGAGGGCCAGGAACCCGGCGGCGGGGGCCTCAAGGATATGACCCCCGTGCTGGCACAGCGACCAGCCGGATTTCACAGAAGTGGCATCCACAATGCACTGAAGTTGGAAGACGTGCCAAGGAGATATTTTCAAGCTGAGGTCTGATCCTGTCTTTTGACTGACCAGGGAGGTGACAAACGCGGCGAAGTCAGTAAGACCGAGGAGAGTGCGCCGAGAGCCGGATGGGCCTGAAGGAGACCAGTCAACATCATCCGAGAAGCACCTCTCACCCCGCTGTGACTGTTCCCAGGAGGAGTACTCATTGACCAGGTCGTAGAGCCAATTGATGGTGAACTTTCGACGCCAGAGAATCCTCTCCTCCTTGGTGGCAGTTTCATGTGAGAGCTTTGGGTCCCACAGGCCGATCTTCGCACGCATAGCCTTTGTGGGCTTCCCGTTACGGCTCTTCTGAAAGTCTGTGCAGAAATCCAAAAGGTCCTGGTATGTATACATCAGGAGCTGCTCCTTGACGTCAACCAAACATCCATGATGATCACGACCAGCTGCTGCCTTCTCCTCAGCAACCTTCTGCAAGCGGTTCAGGCCTCCTCGAGTAAGAGTGTCTGTAATCTTCTCGAAGTAGCAGTGTTCGGGAAAGTCGTCAAACAATTCGAGCTCCGTCTTCTTAATCTTAGCAATGGCTGCGTTTGAGACTGCTCCAGCGACAGCAGTGTTCAGATTCTTGTGGATAACGTCTATCCATAAGTCTTGTACATATTGTCGTATTTGAGCCCACTCCGTTCTGAAGGATAGTATTGCCATGGTGTAGCTCAGCAACTGGTCATCTTCTAGGATTCGGTAACTCTCCACAGAAGCGTCCGCGCTAGAATCCGCCTTTCTGGCAGGTTTGCGTGATTTTCCAGGCTTGGATGTCTTGCCCTTGCCCTTCTTGCCGTTTACACGCTTCTTCTTTGCCGCCTTGGACTCAGCAACTGGCTCATCTGCGTCAGATTCGGGTCCTGAAGGCGGCTCTGGCTTGGAATCGCCATGGCTGAGATCGAGGGATGCAAATTTGTTGCTGAAGATTATGCCCTTCATCTCCTTAATTTGCTCTGCATCAGAGTCGAGACGCTTTGAGGACATTTCGTTGGTCTGCATCTGTTTCTCCCACCAGCTAACCCCACCCAAGATGGAGAAAATGTCGATGAGGGAGTCGATGAAGTGCCTGTGCATGTCGTTGCTCTTCTCAATGTCTGTGTCAGACCACGTGGATGCATGCTCTACGAAGGCGTGGTAGTGACTTCTCCTTGTTCTGACGATTGAGATCAATCGGCGAAAAGTGCTGCCAGACACTGCAGCTCCGCTGTCTGCGATCAGGCGGGCCATGGACACCAGGCCAGCCACGGTTGTCGCTCCGGAAGAACTGACTCCAGTGGGCAGCTGGGAGTTTTCGCCCGAGCGCTCCTGCGTTGAGGATGAGACTGGTGGTTTTGATCATCCATTCCACAAGATCTTGCGTATCTTTCTTGTATCCAATATAAGACTCGCGAGTGGCCACGGGACTCGCGCCGTGCGCCATTTCGTGGGTCGAGATAGCCATGGCCGCGGCCAACACCTTCAGTCAGATCAGTTAGAGTCACCGGACTAAGATGATGAACTGATTTGTCGTGTGAGTTGCCAGGACGATGACATCGAGTAAACCGTTTAGGGAGAATCTCTTTACAAGATTGATTTGCTGGGCCCACATAGAGGGACACGTCGATGCAAAGCAGGCTAGGTGAGACATTTTTCAGCGCCGACCCTTGTCGAAAATAATTGGAACCGCGCATACGTCACTGTGTGGGGGGTTGGGATTTTCTTTCCCTTTTTTTTTTTGTATCAGTCAGGTTGGCACTGGATTTGCTAGAGGGCGCAATATCCGTGATGTACAATCACACCCTGCAACGTTGTGACCAGCACGCCCCGATTCCGCCAGTCCAATATCGTGGCCCCAAATTTGGTCAATGTCTAGTACCTGCGGTAATCATTCTCCTTTAAAGAAGTTTGTCTAGAAACTCCTGTTTGAAATAGTTCAGAAATTCTTCCATCGTCTCCATGTTGTACGTCTTGAGAACTTTCCTGACCAATCTCTCCCGCGGATGCTCCACGTTCTCCCAGTACACCATACTGTAATCGAGTAAAAACTTCATCTGCATCTGACCTGCCATTGCCTTTAAGCACTCTTCGTCATTTCCTTGAAGGGCTAGGTTCAGCAGCTTTGCCTTTTTCATGAAGGCCCACGGTGCACCCGGCAGGTAGGCTTCCTTGAACAACTTGTTGCCATGCTGATCCAAAACTTTTTCGAAGTGACAAATCGTCGTGCCAATGAAGACGCCCATTTGCATGAAGTCCATTCCGGAAAGAGGAAACGAGCCGCAGATGTCGTTGATAAGATCTTCTTTGGCTGGACCCAGCAAACCGGTAAGTTCCGAGTGTTCCCTGGGTGTTATGAACCACGCGTTACTCTTGCTCTCGAACGCGGCGTGGATAACGACAAGAGTGTGTTGAATCTTTGACATGCGTACAAGTAGCTCGCGTTTGTCGAAACCTCCCTCTACATGCCTTTGCACAAGCACGGTCCCCTCAAGTTGTGTATTGCCAGTTTCGGGGTCGATAACCTTTCTGGCCTTCTGCAATCGGTGGTACGCAAGATGTGAACCAAGGGCAATTTCAGTATCGGTGATGCGACTCGGGTTCCAGTCTGCGTCAGCAAGAAGGAGTAGCAGCGACTTCCGTTTGTAGAAATTGTTCTTTTCGTGAAACCACCGATCGACTCTGTAGACATTGCAGTCTTTTGGGGGTATGATCTTTTCCGTGCGCTTGATTCGGCAAAGTTCCACGTTATGCCTTCCGATCCGGTTCAAGAGACTCTCTGAGAACCTAGACGTGGGGACAATGCCTTTGGCAAACACAGCATCCTTGAAATGGTCGAGGAATATCTCGTATAGCGGAATCCGGACGCCCAGGTACCCCTTCTGCACTAGCATGTTGTACAAATGAACCATCATCGTCAACTCGCCGACATTATCCCAAATCCACATACTAGCCAGGTATGCAAGTTGCAGAGCTTCGGCGAGGCCCTCTCCGCACAGATAGGGCGAGTATTCCCAGAGGCCGTTGGCATTGGTGGCTGCGAACCGGGATCCTGGGCTTGCTGACTGAGTATCCGCAAGTGGAGACCTACCAAGATGCTTGCGTAGGTCCTTTTCAAGGTTAGACAAAGTATGGGTCTTGAGGTAATGACGGTTATCCCAACCGTGGTCGTAGGTGTCGCAGAGGAGATAATCGACCATCAGGCGGAGACACTTAAAATATCCATACCGGTTACTGTCTGGGGTAGCAAAGAGGAACATTTGGAGGTCCCGATTTGGGCTGAAATTCTCGGCGGCCGCCGTAAGAGAGTGTGTCTCCCCGACCCCTTCAAAGGACCATCCCTTGGACTCGGTCATGGAGTCCAAGATGCACTGCAGTTGGAAAACATGGTGCGGCAAGACTTTTCTGGCGACTTCTGCTCCGGGCTTCTGCATGGCAAGAGAGGTGATGACGGCGGCAAAGTCGTCCAAACCGAACAGACATCGATGATCTTCCCAAGGGCCCTTCACTTTCCAGTCGACATCTTCGAGTTTACCCTTCCTGCGGTCGCGGTGCGCTATGCCATGCTCAAAGTACGGTGCAGAGTAGACATTGACAAGATCATAGAGCCAGTTGATGGTGTAAGCACGACGCCAACAAATTCTCTCCTCATCGGTGGCGCTTAGGATATCGAATTCTGGGTTCCAATCAAGCTGGACCTGCAGCGCTTTCCTCGGCTTTCCTGTTCGACCCGCCTTGCGGAAGTCTTCGATGAAAGACACAAGGTCTCGGTAGGCGTAGCTCATGTTCAGCTCTTGAGCATCAACCGACCCTTCATCGTAATAGATTAAATTGAGGTCTCTCCCACCGATGATGTTGCGATTGACGCAGTCGATAATCGTTTCAAATGAATCTCTGCCTGGAAACTCGATGAAGATCTCCAAAGCGGTCTTTTGCACAAGGGCAACTGCGATCTTGGACAGTCCGACTGCAACGGCGCTGTTCAAGTCTTCGTAAGCGACTTCGTTCCAAGCCTCTCTGATCTGGCGTCTCAGATGCAACCACTGATGTCGAAGTGAGAATACTGCCATGATGTACAGGAGGCAGTCATCGCCCTCTAGGAGGCGGTAGCTTTCCATTGGGACGTTCTCCAGATCAGAGTCCGAAGCCGTCCGAGAACCGCCCTTGCGATTCGACTTCTTTGATTGCTTCTTCTTGCCCTTGCGAATCTTCTTTGGGGCCTGTTGATGAGCTGGCGGGCGTAACTCGTCAGCCGAATCTTCGTCAGACTCCATGTCGCCGTCGACTCTTTTGATGCTCAAAACAGAGAACCGGTTGGAAAAAAGCATCTCTTCGACATCCTGTTGGTATACTTCGAAACCTTCGGTTGCCTCGGTATTTGGCTGAATGTTGCCACCGAATTCCTTGAGGATATCGATGAGAGCATCGATGAAGTGCTTGTGGGTAGAATTGCTCTTCTCGAGGTCGGCATCTGGATAGGCACTGGCAAACATCTGAAATTGTTCGTAATGCAAGGATCGAGCTGAGATGACGGATCGAAGTAGGTGCACGATGCCTTGTGGTACTTTGGGCATGTGGCGGGCGATGAGCTGGCCCATCGCGACAAGTTCTGCAACCGTCGTTTGGCCAGAGGTATTGACGTCGACCCTGACCGACAAAGGCAACTCATCTTGAGAAGTCGGGTATCTCTTGACGATGGAGTTGGAAGTATTGATCACCCAGTAGAGGAGATGTCTCGTGTCGCGTTTGTAGGCAAGGTAAGAGTTTTTGGGGAGGGGGCTGCCCGACAGCAGCCTCGCGTTTGACTTGAGGCGGCATCGTTCGGGATCAACCTGCGCGTTGTCAGCTCTGGATTCGATGAATATCTGGATGATGCGTATACCTACAGCGAAGCAATCGTGTTGAGCAGAGGCATTCGGCATTGACGGGATGGCGAAATCTAGCGCCGCGAAATTTGGAAGCTTTTGCCTGTCAGAAATGGCGATCGCAGCCTCAAAAGAAAAACGATAAACAGGAAGGGGCAGCAGATGAAATCTCGATTTGACCAGTCTTTCCAAGCTGAGCCTGTTTGCATTCGGGTTGACGAGGGTGGCTGCAGTAACCCGAGCTAACACCTGGTGGGTATTGGGACAAATGCACAAGGATGGAAAGACGGAGAACCCAAGCTCCTAATTGAAGGCTTTGTTTACTGAACGTTAGCTAAATCACTGTGGGGCAATGTTATGAAGATGTTAATAAAGCAGAAGAACAGGCGTCACTTCCTCGAGAGAGGACATGGCGAATTCCACGAAGTGTATTCAATCCAGCAGAATGACGCTAAAGTAACGCGTAGGATATGAATTGACTATGAATGTCCCGAAACCAAATCTAAACCATTAACAATAGAGGTTAGAAAATATCCTTAGAATCTAAAACCCACGGCCTCCTTGTTTCTTGCCTGCATCGCAATCCGCATTCCTAGAAGCCATTGCACGAAGCGAGTCGGCAGTAAATATTGATCAAGAAGCATCAAGCCCACGTTTGCCCATGTAGCCATGGCCGTGGCGCCACTTGACTGCTGACAGCCCGCTTTCACATCCTCATAACGTTCCTGCTGGTACATTGCGAAAGCTTGAGACAGCGACGTAGCGTCCCATGCGCTTCCTCCTTCTCGATGGGCCTTCGAGAGAGTGTGGAGATGATTTGCCAGAACGACGGTGTCTATCATCCCAAAGTTGGCACCAGATCCCGTACTAGGCGTGAACTTATGGGCTGCGTCTCCGACGAGGACGATTCGGCCATTCCAGCTCCAGTGTCGGAGAACACCCTCTTCCAGGTCAACTAATCCTGACCCCAGGCGCGCTTCGTATGCGTCTTTAAGACAGACGGTAGTGCCGCTTCCGGTTGTCTCTAGAAGTGGCAAGTGACCATACTCCTCAACGAGAGCTGCTTCATCCTTCTCGGTGTAGCGCGTCGATGTGCGCGTGGATCTGGGCAGTTTCCTGTAAATACCGGCTGTTGCCGTCTTCTCGCCCACGAAGAGCTGGGTCGCGATCCCGGACCCATGAGTCTCAGTTGCTGAGCCTGGCTTGCAACTTGGCAGTCTTGCGGTCGGAAAGCGGATCCATAGCGCTTGGTAAGTTGTGGTGAACGGGTTCACTTCATTGACGTTGAGAAATCCCGAATCGAGTGCCAAGTTTCGCATTTGTGTTCGAACCGCGCTGTAAGCACCATCGGCTCCAATGATGAATTTTCCGGAATATTTTGTGCCATCAGTGCAAGATACTGTGACGCTTTCTGGCGAGTTGTGGATGCCAGTGATGGTTTTGCTGGTGAAGATCCGACTCTGAGCATCCTTCGACAAGGCTTGGTACAGCGTGCTGAGCAGGTTCTTTCGGCTCAGAACATGGGGGTAATGTCCAGTACTACAAACATACGTGAAATCAGTAAGCTGAGTCCTGAGAGTCCCTGCTTCAGTGCCACATACCTCTCTCGTAAGTATTGGAATACGCGGAATTCACCAATGCCTCGACCATGATGATCGATTCGTGAAATCCCAGTTACTGGGTTCCACACCTTCGATAACGGCTCGACAAGATTCATCTGGTCGATAACGCGCATGGTCATTGGTAGTATGGTCATGTCAGACCCCTCTTCGACAACAACTTCTTTTCGTCGCTCGAGGACGATGAAGTCAATGCTTGCTCGTGTGAGAGCCAATGCCGCGGTAAGACCAACTGGACCACCGCCAACAATGATAGCCGTTGTTCTCAGATGATCCATGATTCTATTTTGTACTCGACGGTAGGGATATGTCGTTGTAAGAGATTAGTTGTGAACAGGCGTAGTGAACAGTGAGGTTGAGCGACTGAATACTGAATCATGGGATAGACAGATGAGGAAGAGTAATGCTTTCTTATATGCATCATGACACCGATGGATTTAAGATTGAATGACTAGTACTCATCATCATCCAAAGGCTCTTCAGACTTGTCGATAAACTCATTTATCGGCTTCGGGTTTGCGTTTGGTGGGGCGCCACCCTTTGCCCCGAGAGCCGATCGAAGGCGCTAAGGACCCGAACCCGAGCACGCCACATTCTGGAAGTTAAGACAGCAATCATGCATCTCACGTGAGCCACTGAAAACGTACCATGATAGGCGAGGGCACGTTAGACTGGTCAGATTGGGGTGGTTGAAGGCAAAATGTCCACAGGGGATGATTCAGAAATGAATTATCAATGATTTTGGCCCAAGACAGTCTGCTTGAGACAATGATACGACGCAGGCTTCCTCAGAAGAATACGTTGAGTCTACCTATTTCATCGCCACTTTCCCTCTCGGACCTATCTGGCTTTTGCTTATTTTCATCTAGATCAAGAGCCCCCAGCGCCTTTATCGATTTACAGCGCCTAGCAATAGAGAAGTCAGATCTGAGTGACTCTCCACTAGCATTGCTGACAACGGAATGCTCAGAAATGAGTGCCACTCAGGCCCAATTTCATGGCAGATCGCTTTTATAGACTGTTGTCCGAAGCCTGCCAACCACCATACACCCTGCAGTAGTTTCAAGAAACAGGCGTAGTGTGCAATTATCACGAGAGCCCTCGGTCTCCTAGCCCTCGCCAGATCGACGATACCATTTACGGAATCGGTGCCCCAGGTGATAATGCGCAGAAGCATGACGGAGTCAATACCTCGGCTCAGGTAGTCGAATAGACAACCTAGGGCTCTGAGGCCATTTTGATAGGCTGGAAGGTCAGCGAAGTCAGGATCCTCCCGGTCTATGAATGATATCATGAGGAGCAAGTCCTTCGGAATTGCGGCAGTAGATGCAGTCAGATCCATGGGAGGTCGGGAAAATAATGGTGCCATCCCAGTCGTCTTGATAGATGACGCGCTGGTGATGTTGATGATTGATCCAACGCCTCTCCATAGAATCATCCAGTCCAGAATGTGAAGATGATTAGACGAAGCGTCCCCAAATGCCTGCGTCGAAAGTATGGGTCGCAGCACAGAGTTGGCCAACAGAGCGCCATACGTGCTTGGCTTCGCGTCCTCGATGGCCTTGCGATACCCTTCGACGGACCTGGCCTGATACATCAGAGTGCGGGTTGGCTCCGTTGTTTGGCCCAGACTCTGCATATGATGGCTGGCGAGCTCGAGAATCGAGTCCATTAGGAAAGGTGCCTCGAAGGCATGCTGAACCAGAACGGTCTGCAGCATGTCGTTTATCGGGCGCTGGGTATCATCCACGTACGAGAGCGACTTGCATGTGGAGGAGGTGTAGAACCATAACAGTTTCATGTCCACAGCATCGGTAGTTGGCAGACAGATCAGAGGCTCGTGAACCATTCTGGGGTTCATGGCGTTACATTCGGACAAGACGATTGACGTTGCCGGGTGATTCTGAGAAGGCGAAGATGCTGGATGCTTTCTCGGAGGCGCAAGTAAGTATTCGCATTTTGTCCGACGTATCCTACAAGAGCGACAGGCTGGGCGGGTCTCATCGCATTTGACCTTGCGCAGCTTGCAATTGGTACAGCCGAGGCGAGACTTCTTATGTGAGCGCTTCGGAGGGAGATTCATATCGGCTCTTTGTTCGGCAGGATCTGGTACTGTGGCTGTCTCCAGGCCGGGACCCGGCTCTACGCATTCAGCTGGATCCGAAAACGTGTCTTCGATCATGATGCGACGTTTGTTTTCGCTGGTAAAGACTGACAGGGGTTGGAAGCCAGTTCATGCAAATGGGTGTTGGGGGAAGATGTAACGTGCGATATCCGAGGCGACTTGCATGCGATGACCGTAGCGATGCGAGCCCTCTTAGCTTATGTTCCATAAGGCTGAAACGTGTGAAGTGGAATATCGCAGATGGATCATCGGCGTCATAGAGGCAAGACTGTCTTGGTAGCATCGCGCTAAAACTCGGGTTCGGGTTTTATGCATGTTACTTATGTCACGTCCGAACGATTAACAAGCCACATGAGAAGCGACTTCCGTCGAATCGGAGGGTCCTATTTCAGCCCGAGGGAATGGACGCTAACCTCCCGTCGTATTTAGGAGTCCTTACGATTGGTCCTGATACCAAAAGTCCCTAGCCTGCCGCGTTCCGCCTCTCGAAAAGGCTAGGGCTTACTCTTGCATTCCATCACATTGATCAGTGGCTTTGATTGAGGCACGCTCTTCTAAGCATTTACAACAGTGATCTGCCGCTGCAATTGAATTGCTTATAAAGGATGAGTGGGCCTCCCTTAGGTGTTGCCTCTGAGGCAGATCGAGCCATATCTTCTCGATTCGCGTCACACCTCGCCTGTGAAACTAAGACATACCTCATCTGCCGCCATGGTCATTTTGGATACCGTCCATGCCATCAATCGCGAGTTAGTACAAAGCCAGAAGCTCGTCGCCGTCTTCACAGGCGGCACTGGAGGCATCGGGCCTCTTAGCCTGAAGGCGCTAGCCACCGCCGTCGCGAAACACAATGGGCGGGGTCTGAGAGCCTACCTCGTTGGCCGTAACGCTGATGCCGCAGAGAAGATCATAAAAGAGTCTCGCGCCATTTATGAGACGGGCGAATATCACTACATCAAAGTCGAGGATTTATCACTCGTTGAAGAAGTGGACAAGGCCTGCGCCGAGATCAACTCCTGTGAAGAGCGCAATGCGTCAGCCACTGGCGAGACTCCTAGGATCGACTTCCTTTTGCTATCTCATGGAGGAACTATATTTCTGCCCAGACAAGGTACGATGTATCAAGCATACCGTCGTTCATGATGGTATTTGGTTAGGCTGACCTTAGTTGCGTTTTTCAATCTCAGACACCAAGGAAGGTCTAGATAGCACCATGGCCCGCTTCTACTACAGCCGCATCGCATTCGTCACTTCTCTGATGCCTCTGATCCTCAAGTCGTCGCTTCCAGCCGCCGTAGTCTCCATCTACGCAGCAGGCATGGAAGGCAAGCTCTACCCTGATGACCTTTCACTGCGCGACCTATCTCACTACAACTATTCACAGGCACGGTCTCACGCTTGCTACATGCACACTCTCGTCTTCGAGGAGCTAGCAAAGAGGCACCAAGGTAAGCTACGCTTTACTCATATCTATCCCGGGCTCGTTGTGCACGAGGGCATGGGTAACCCAACCAACCCCTGGTGGGTACGCATCCTGTTCACCAAGGTCCTGCCATTCCTCGGTGTGGACGTGGATCTGGAGGAGTCAGGGGCTCGAATTGTGTCGTTGGCATCGCCGTCTTACTACCCGGCGCAACCTCTTGACATCACTGGCGAGGTCAGCAGTTCTGCCATGGCTGGAACCAATGGACAATACGGCAGTGGCTCATATATGTTGACTTGGAATGGTGAGAGTTGTTATGCCGCGAAGAAATATGCTTCGGTGGACAAGGACGCGCTGCGGCAGAAGCTATGGGATCATACCAACACTGCGCTGGAAGTTATCCGCGGTGGTAAGGTTTTCACGGAATGAAGAAGTCCACAAGGCTAGCCATGGGGAGTGTATATCTTCCAGAGATTGGAGGCAGAGCAGGAACCGAGGATATGAAATCGGCTCCGGATGAGGATGGGCACTTGGAATGCAAATACTCTCGGTTTCGATGGATATTGTGATTACATGTATGCTAGTACACTGCATTGAGCTTCCAACCAACTGCAAGCACTCTGGCTGCAATATAACAACCAAGGGATACAGCGTACGAAAACCCGGAAAACAAGATCAAAGCTGTCCATGCTGTCTCTTGGTGTTTGATTCCCAGCAGCAGCCCACCAAGGGGAATGCCAAGAAGGGTTCCGAAGCTGGCGGACAGCATCGCTGTAGACAAGAACCGTCCATAGTCTCGAGAGTCACAGAGCTGTCCGATACAAGCTGGGATGAGGCTTACATTTCCACCGCTCGCGAAACCAAATATGAAGGTGAAGGCTAGCAACGCTGGCCATGAGCTACCGGCCGGTAGCCAAATGCCAAAGACAGATATCATGCACAGCCCGACGGTAAGGACGATGGTGTTGAAGCGCCCAATTTGGTCAGCAACGAACCCAGGCAATGCTCTCCCAATAATACTGCCCACATTAATTAAAATGGGCAGTAAGTAGCTTGAGCTTGCATCGCGACCTTTGCTCATGGAAAAAGAGATGATGTAGGTAAGAGGAATCAAAACTCCGTACTCCATGAAGAACACACCGCCGCAGCAAAACGCGAATTTGGGTTCCTTGAAAAGCCGTATGTCTGGCCATATAGAATCGAACTTTTCGCTTGGTGGAAGACGCGTTCTCATTAGCAGGTTTGTTGGTACAGCAAAGATGAGGTAAATGAGGCCAAGCAAACGCATGCTCCATGCAAAGCCAAATCTCGGGAGAGTCGCTTGCAAAACGAAGGGGAAGACGACACCTCCAAATGAGCCGCCGGTTGCCGCTAGACCCATTGCAAGGCCTCTTCTGGTATTGAACCAGTGACCGATGATGGCGAAGGACGGGGTATTGAGCAGAGACGCACCAAGGCCAGCCATGATGGAAAAGGTGAGAATGATCTGGTAATACTCTAATAGAAATCAGTCAGTGAGCGCTAGGGAGCGATGAGGATGTTATTACCTGTGCAGAAGCTTAGAATCTCTAGGCTGGCAATCATTACCAGACTCCCTGCCGCTACCAACCCTCGATGGCCGTATCTGTCAAAGGCTGGTCCGGCTAGAATTCCAAACAAGAACAAAACAAAGAGATAAATCGAGAATATCCACCCTAATTGAGAAGGGCTGTATTCACTCAATTGGTTCTCGGAGAAATAGGATTCAAATACGGCTGCAGTATTGGGCAATCCGAACACAGACACCATGGCGCAAAAAGAACCCAGAACCACGCACCAGCCCTGCAACCCTCCTTCAGGATATGTGAGCGGTTCCTCGAGATCTTCTGGTGGCAGGCTTGGGTTCGTGTCTTCCCTAGAGGCCGGCACCGCTTCGTTCTTCATTTTGGCATCTTCGACACCTTTTCCGGGTTCATTGCGGATGGAGGTTGATTGCGATGTAGTTGACTCTTGCAAGGCGATCTCCGATGTCATTTTGAAACCACTTGAAGTTGGTTTTCCAAAATGACGATTCGGTCAAAAAAAGAGAATCTTTCAATGCAAAGAAGTAACGAAAATCACGAACACGGCATATGATCACCATTTCAGTCGTAAATGATAATCAGGGGTCTGAAGTCGATTGTCCGTTTCTTTGAGACTTCACCGCTTTTTCCTCGATGCCCGATGTTTTGAAATACTAAATGAAAGACGGCATTCATCATGAGCACGGCAGGGAGTATGATCGGGATTCCAAATGTCCGGCTGGTTCTTTTTCCTTTTCGGGTCAAATTATTGTACCCCACTTTCGCGGAGTCTCCGCCAACTGAGGTGGTGACACATGCCCTGAAGCTAAAATATTCCGCGGTTCGGAGCCCCGAGCAAAGTCCGTACCCATCAAGACTTCTGATTCGATTCGACGCGTTGTGACTTTGATTTCTTCCCCTTGCCTTTCTTTCTCTTCTGCTTTGTGCGAAGTTGAGAGGGGTTTAAATGGAGTAGAGCTGGGTCGTAGCGGGATGACGGTTAACAGTCACATTCAGTGTCCGCCGCCTGTTGAGCCACATCAAGGTGGGCTGCTGAATTTCTCCTAAAATGGAAATATGCTGAAAGCTCTGATTATAAATACTGCGAGAACCTGACGTAGTGGCCAAATTGATCAGCTGCGCAGGCACTGTCTCTGTGTCGATTGAATGTTTGGATCCTACTTTTGTTTTCTTCCTTATTCCATGGTTTGGATCTTACTTCTACGTACTAGGTATCTATTCCACATCAGGTAGTAGTCCCCGCTCAAGGCCACACACCGATTTAGTAGCAGCAGAAGTGTCCACTAAGCATCAGCGGAATATGAATCGCGGGGTCTCAGCGCCTAACGTTACGGTGAATCTTCTATATATGCAGCCACCTCTTTTCCCATGATGATATTCCAAGTAATAATATTCTGAGTTTCTTGCACGAATCAACGTACGCGAAATCAGCACCATCATGGCTATTCTTGCAGTTGCTGGTGGTACAGGACCAGTTGGGCGAACCATCGTCGATGGCCTGGTTCAACACGGCGGACACAGAGTTTTTGTGCTTTCAAGAGCAGTAAGCAACAGAATGCGCATTTGATTGTATCATGAGGACACACGCCAACATTTCTCACAGAGTCGTCCGGCCCAAAATGGAGTCGAATACCTCGCGGTCAATTACCCGGACATTGAGGGAACCGCCAAGGTTTTGGAGACCAACAAAATCGACACGGTCATCAGCGCTATGGGTGTAGTCACAGCAGAGATCAGCGTATCCCAGGTTCAGCTGGTTAAAGCTGCCAATAGATCAAGCACAACCAAGCGGTTCGTAGTCAGTGCTTATGACATGCTGCACAAGCGAGAGTACGTGGCCGAGCATCTGGATGGTAATAGGTGCACAAATGCTAAGACTCGACAGGCATATCGAGGACAGCCCTCTTGCCAAGTTCGTCTTCGAGGCAATTGATGAGCTGGATCGCACCAATTTGGAGTACACTCGGGTAGTCAACGGCTTCTTCTTGGACTACTTCGGCATGCCGCACTGGAAGACGTACATGCACCCTTGGGTCAACATGGTGAATGTGGAGAAGAAGTGGGCTGTTATTCCTGGAGACGGCTCGGCAAAGGTGAACTTCATCGCCTCGCAGGACATGGCCAAGTTCATCGCTCGCCTGATGGACCTGGACAAGTGGGATAAAATCAGCAGCATTATCGCGGAGACGCGGTCGATATCCGAGATTCTTGAGATTTCCGAGAAAGCACGAGGTATGTCCGCTTCTACGAACCGTCCGAGCGCCTAGCAATACTGATTCACAACCAGGGGCGAAATTTCGTGTCGCTTATGATGACCTTGAGAAATTGAAGTCGGGCAAAATCTCGTTCATTTCAGACTTTCCGGACATAGGCCTGGGCGAAGAGGAGTCTGAAAAGCTATTCGCAATTTTGCACTATTATGCGGGGACCGAGCAGTTTCTCGTACCGAAGGAAAATAATATCAAGCCCAAGTTTCCGGACATCGTCACCAAGACGGCAGAGGAAGTCATCGAGGGATCATGGAAAGGCAAATGATGGTAACGGACATGTCAACATTACGTAGCAATTCCAGTTTTCAGTATTCACACTTTGACGGGAAAATCACCTGGGAAAATCACCTGGGAAGCAAAGCCAACGAATCGAAGGACATTTCATGAGTCAGCATAAGATTCTGAGAAGTATAAAAGTGACCATAATCACCCATTCTAAACAGTTGATCTTGCATGATAAAATGCTGGTAGACTACATCCTTCCTTCGTTGCCAGGTTCCCCCAACGTACCGCAAACAAATCACTTGCTCTATGCTAAAACCTGCTGGTTTCACCGACGAACTTGCTCAGCCTTCCATGGTTTCAGTAAAACAAGACACGTTTTCAAGTGCGACAACTCTTTTTGACTTAGCAAGCTTCTCGGTCTGTTCGAGCCATTGTGTTTGACCTGCACTGAGCATATTTTAGCTGGAGCTCTCTCCAGCCTTTGAGGGGCAAACCCAACGCAGGGTAGAACCAAGACCGGCAGGTTAGTGCTAAACAGCAGATTCTGCTTCAGGTGCCCTACATGAGCAGAGTTACCCGACGTAATGTGTGTAAACCGGGCTACCTTGTTCCACATAAAGCAGCATACCTCCGGTCGGCACATGCATCACCAATGGCCTTTTACTGATCGCAGCACCGTGTAAAGACATCTGCGTGACATCTCCCTATATCGGTTTCGTCATATCATGTGCCAAGACGTTTTCTATACGTACGACTGCGGTCATCGGATACGCAATACTCCGATTGTAATTCGCTGCGAAAGGTGCGTTAAGTCTGGCTTCGATTGTTAGTATCGATCAGCAGGCAAAGACGAGAAGTTACCAGGCGGCGCAGGGCTATGCCGCGCCTGCCTGCAAAAGTGGAAGCAAGAATCCCCAGGTGCCGTTGTAGACGTCGCCAAATCACCAGTTGAATCGATAAACGGGTTTTGGAAGAGGACTGTAAAGAGGCTGGGTGGTCTTGCGAAAGATTTGATCAGGACCCTTTCCAAAGAAACAGCGGGCACGAAAGCTGACAGGGAGGAGGAAGAAAATCTCTGAAGTCCAAAAAATCAATTCTTCAGAACATTCAATGCGTCAAAAATGCCAAAGTTCAAGGCAAAGCAAAGCAGAATCTATCCTGGTTTCACGATGATCAGAAACGTCAGACACCACGGCTATCGCAATGGCAGAATCTACTTATTCATCACCATTTAATCCATTCTATCTCTATATTTCACTCACCCAACCCTACCTGCTCTTGGGCCTCTATCAGAGTCGAGCCCTGATTTTCTGGCCCTCAAGCTCATCTTCCGCCTTCTTTCGAGAGTCTTGCCAAGACTTACTTTTAGCTGTTCCCATCGTAGCCCAAATATCCAACAAGTTGTCGTCAAACGGCGGCAACACACGGCCAGTTGTGCCTGGTTCAGGATCGCCTGCAACTGATCTGAAGTACTCGAAGACTGTCTTGTAGTCCGGCGCGATGGTGTAGTACGCCTTGCCGCCTCCGAGCTCGGCAACGCGCTTTCGTTCCCATTCTTTCTGCTCTTCCTTTGATGGCAACGGGTTTCCTCTACCAGCAAGAAGTCGAGCGACAGCGACAGCTTGCCATTCGAAAAGTCTGAACGTAAAGCCTCCACCACACTGTTTGACGTCAGCAACCCGGTTATGCGGGAGTAAAGAACACCACTTACCATGCCGAGGAAAGCGAGCGTCAGGTCCTCAATGTCCCACGTGTGGTAGTAAACACCCGGCAAGCGGCGGTCAGCTTGCAACACTCTCTCCTGCACTTTAGGCAGAAATGGGAAGCTGAATGTGTAGCCGGTGCCAAAGATTACATGATCGACATCCTCTACTCTAGTGCCGTCTTCAAACGTAATGGTCCCTGTCTTGGAGCAGAAGTGGACGATTTGCTTTTGAATTGAAATGTGAGGATGCGTGAAAGGTTCCCAGCCGAAATGGGGAATTGGATCGCCTCGAAGAGAAGCGTAGACTGGGTGCTGCGCGACGGGAAGGACTTCGTGGAGAAGCTCGTGTGAGGAAACGGATCCTCCAACAACAATCACTTTCTGGCATCTTGTGAGCAAAACAACTCCCAGCGGGGCAGTAGGGTGAGTGAGTGAATTACCTTGCCCTTGTATTTATCAGAGCCCCTGAAGTGCTTGCTGTGCACAATCCTTCCCGGGAACCTCTCATCGTACTCAGCAATGCCCTTGATGTCGGGTATCCAAGGAATGTTGTAGTGACCAGTCGCAACTACAACGGCATCAAATCTCTCTTGCCACCATTGATCTTTTCCTGGAAGCTCTTTCCGCAGCGTGAGAACCCACTCATCGCCCTTCTTCTCCGCAAGTTCGACCGTGGTACTGAGTTCGAGCAGCTTCTCATGACCATTTCGCACAAATATGTCTTCAACCCAGTCCCTGATTTGACGTCGACCCCGAAACGGAGCATCATCGCCGTACTTCTCTCGGATGCGATTAGTCAACGTCTCGGGGAAAGGCTCCGTGGTGAAACTCATGATCTCGGGTGTGATGTTTGTATGCAGATGCTCATGCTGGGCTGTGTCTGAGAAGCGGATTTGGTGGCTGTTGACGGCTTCTGACTTTTCGGTCTGCGCTGGAAGCTGCGTTGGGATGGGGACGGGGGCGTCAGCGTTTCCATCGAGGAGCTTGCGCAGAGATGGGATCGCTGCTGGTAGATGAGGGGTGTAGATCCTATGTTGTGTGAGTTAGACTTCCCATCCTGGGCTAGAAGTTCATTCGTGGATTTGAGTTACCATGTGCCGCCCGGAACGGCCCGCCGATCAAAAACTCGGACGGTGTCAAAAGCTTGTTCCTTGACCAAGGCGTCGGTTGCGATGGCACCGCTCGGTCCGGCACCGATCACAGCCACCCGGCGGATCTTCCCAACCATGACGATCGACTTTGGTCCTTATTGAGTGATGTTGTTCTGCTTTACGCCACTTCTCATGAGAGAGCGAAAGTTCGAAATGCCAGGGAAACTGGCTGAAAGCTTATTCGCAGTTCAATCGACACCTCTTAAAGTCGCTGAAGAGGTCAGCGCACAATCATGCGCGCTTATCTGACCCAATGGTTTGTTGGTTGATTGCGCCACGGGTGTTAGAATTGCGTCTTCATGGAACACGAGCACGTCAGGTGGGTCGGAAGACTCCCCGTTTCCCCAATGGGAGCAACCCCATGTCGTGGAAGAGTGAACGCATCTTGACATCAAATCGGGTGTGAGCTTTGATGAAAAGTCTCCCCATTCCACGCAGAATCCTTCCGGGGGTTCATCGTTGCGGCCGTCGGCGCCGATGTCGCCATTCCGGTGGGTTCCCGGATGCCCCGGTCAGCAAATTGCGTGCGCAGCTGACTATCGGCCTCCAGTAAGAAAGATTGTACGAGCCTTAATGAAGCACTTCAGTTCAATTCGCACGCAAGGACGAGACAATTCCGATTGAAATGAGTGCCGTACACTTAACTCGGCTTTGAGGATCGCCACACCATTCTAGAGTATATCGGATATCAATCCTTGAGCACAACCGCGACCTTCTCTCCATCCTTGCCCTCCACCGTCTCCACTTCACACTTGTAATCCTTGAACTTCCTCGCTGGCACGCCCTTCTGGAACATGTCTTCCAGCTCAAGGTAGCTGCGGCCCTTCATCTCAGGGAAGCAGAAGAACAGGTAGACGGAGCAGATCAAAGACGGGGCAAAGAAAACGAACGCTACCTTTCCACCCAGGTTTGCGTTGCTTGGATTAATCAGAAACGGAATCAGCTGGGTAACAAGACAGCCGGCGGAGGTGTTGCTCATGATCGTGATTGAGTAGGTCTTTTGACGCAGGCGAGGTGACGGTGTTTCGCCGCCCACGGCAAAAGCGACCGCGCCAATGGATAGTTGATACTGAGAAGAAGATGTCAGGTGCCATTCACAGCCGGGATTTGGAGGAGAAAACTTACCAGGAAACCCCAAAGAGCCATAAAAGCTACGACTGCAGCAAGCGCCTGCTGGTTGTTCTCAATCACGCTTAAACCTCCGATCAGCAGCAAGAGCGCCGACATCGAGATGATGCCCCAGACGATGAGAGGACGTCGGCCGGTACGTTCCACGAGAAACCAGGAGCAGATGTTTCCGAGGAGCTGGATGCTGTAGCAGACCTGGGCGATGCCGATTGGGTTGCCCACGCCAGCAATTGTGAAGAAGTACCTGTGTTGACTGATCAGTATTTCGTTCGAATGAAAGAATGGAAGAGACTTACGGGAGGTAAGATGCTACAAAGTTGCTACCAGCGAGCTGTTGCGCGAGATAAACGACGACCACGATGGTGGTTCGGCGGAGATTGGGCCCCTTGAAGCACTCAAGGTAGGATGCACCTCTGTCGTTGAGCTCCTTCTCCTTCTCGAGTGTTGTCTCCATGATGGCAAGCGTTTCCTCGACGTTGTGCTTCGGACCGTTAAACTTCCGCAATGCCTTGGCGGCTTCTTCCTTCCTTCCCTTCATCAGGAGCCAGGTGGGTGACTCTGGCAGCAAAAGGCCTCCTAGTACGAGGACCAAAACGGGGGGCACCAGTTGAGTGAAAACGGGCAGCCTCCATCCCCAGTCACTTTCGATAAAAGAACCACCGTACCCGACCAAGGCGCAAGACCACTGTCCGAGGACAATCATAGTGTTGATCAGGATGAGACACACGCCTCTGAGAGAGTCTGGGGCGATCTCGGCGACATAGACCGGTCCGAGGGTGTGGCCCAGCCCGTAGCCGACGGTGCTGATGAGTTTTCCGCCAAAGAGCATCATGATTGAGTTCGAGAATCCTTGTACCATAATTCCGGCGATGCAGAGGCCACAGCCGAGGAGAACGACGAGACGGCGGCCGATGATATCGGAGATGAATCCAGTTGTGTACGCTGCGACGAAGACGCCGATCGTGGTTGAGGCGTTGAGGATTTGCTGATCATGTGTGCTGATTTCTTTCGCTCCCGTGGCTGTCGTTACTCCGAATTTGTTCAAGAAGGAGGGAATTGCGAGGATGTTTCCGACCAAGGCGAGCTCGTAGCCGAAGTTGATTGGCAAGATGAAGATGAGGAGGCCTGTCCAAGGAGTTATGAGTGAATTGAAGTCGTAGGAAACAACTATCGGCATGGTCAAGGGCCAGACTTACACCATGATAGAACTCTCTTGTTTTTGGAGAGCTCTGCAAAGCCAGAGGCCGGCTTCTCCGTCGTAGTGGACATTGCGGTTGATCCTGTGATTCCTGTCGCGCTACTGCTGATGTGTGACACATGGGATGGTGAGATTAAGGCGAGCAAGTTGCGGTTGCTTCATGCAAGATGATGGAGGCTCTCAGTACCGTACTTATAATTCTCCAGCTCCAGACTTAGTCTGAACAAATCATCCCCAACTTATTGAGCCGTCGAACCACATGTTTCCCCATGGGCAGATTCTGGAAGCCCCCACATAGAATGTTGCGATCCCCGCAAACCCACCAAATTGGCTCTCATGATTGGCCGACTGTATTTCTCCGCGGAGGATTGTCAATGTCCCGTAGTTTCTGCCCGAGTCAGCTGCCCCTTAAGATTCCTTCTTCAGCACACTTGCTCGGCGATTCGGAGAATTGGATCGACAATACACTGCACCCCAACATCTACTTTATTTCAGATGACGAAACGAGCATGCGATGGGTGCAGACGGCGCAAGGTCAAGGTGAGTGCTAGACTTGTTATTTGTTTACGCGTTGCTGATTGGCATAGTGCGATGGAAGGGAGCCTCAGTGTTCGAACTGCTCCATGTCTTCTTTGGCATGCGAATACAATGTCCCGGCAAAGAAGAGAGGCCCTCCGTTCAAGATACACAAAGGCGCCAATGAGCGTCGACCCCGAACTAGCAATGCTGTCCAGCACACAAGAGCCGAGGGCGCCTCGCCAGACATTATTGACAGTCCACCTACCAACGACGCCGGTGCAGAAGTTGTCTGCCTGAGCACTCCTATTGTTCCAGCCGAGATCAGAACCAGTTCTTTCCGCGAGGCGCAAGACGAGCTTCTCTCGGCGCTCGGAAAGGCGTTGCCATATGCGCCGTTGGAGCACGTTCTCTCTACCTGCATCGACCTCTACATGCAATGGGAGTTTCCCACAGGTCCGGTAATCTGCGAGCCTATGGTGCGTCAAGCCGTCCCCATCGTCGTCCCAATTCTCCGGGGAGAAACGGCGATTCCCAGCAGCTCGGTTGCCGGTCCCTCCACCTCGGACGTATCGACAATCCGTGCTTTTGCTCTGTTGACAGGCTTGTGCTCGTTTGTGTCGTCCAGTCTGCCAAGTGACTTCTTCACGCCAGGTAGCGCGTTGGCATGGCCCTTTCTTAGAACGTCACGCGAAGCTCTTCGGTTGTACCAAGATTACGACGTCGAGCATCCCGAGAGCAGTTCGGTGATTATTCGGTACTTCCACTCGAATGCGCTTCATGCGCTGGGGAAGACAAGGGTTTCGTGGCATGTTATGGGCGAAGCTCTGCGGCTCGTTCAGGAGATGCGCTTGTACGATGAGACGAGCTTTGCAGGACTCGAGTGGCCGGAGGCCCAGCTGAGGAGGAACGCGTTCTGGCACCTTTACATTGGTGACAAGTCTGCCTCTATCCTGCAGAAGGTGCCTATTTCTCTACATCAAATGTGTCTGGATACGCCCATCACGACAATCTTCGACGAGAACATGGCCTGCGGACTAATGGACTCGGCGCATGATTCAAGTAACGTCACCTTCGAAGACCAACTACGCGTAGGCTTTTATCTCTGTTTCCGTCTCTGGTACACAGCGTCAGAAATGCTCATCGACCTGAACCTCCTGACTCGGCTCCAAAACAGGAGCAGCTCCGCCGCCACAATCTCCCCAGATACCACGACTCTGAGAAGCAGCATGATGCAGTCATACTTCGACTTCACGAGCATCCTGCACAATTGTCCGCCTTGGATAAAAGACCCTTCTTCCAGTGCAGATACGACAATGAACGAAGCCACGGCGCGATTCAGGAGTCGCTCCTTTGCCACGCAGAAGGCAAACCTCTTTGTCACGCTACATGCATTGCGTCTTGTGCTTCTGCGTCGGTTCGCCGATCGTGGGTTTGCAGAGATTCTCGGCCTCACCGACGACCCGGCGATGCTTTGCCTCCGGAAAGTGGAGATTGCGAGTGACTTGATAGAGATTGTCACCGAACTGCCGTTCGAAGCGCTCCAAGCCAATGGAGAGCCATGCGTAAGCCTTGTCTGTGGATGACTCGAAACTTCACTTCAGCTAACGCTCCACCAGGTCGAGAAACTTCGTCAAGTCGGCGTGGCTCTGCTTGAAATAATCCACAGCGTGACCAACGACGCAATCTCCGCCCGCGCCAAGGCCCTGTTTGGCACGCTTCTGGACGTACTCGCGCGACTCAATTCCAGAGTCTCCGATGAGCTGAGTAGCGACCGCTAGTAATGGCTAGATACCTCCTCGACAAACCTGGACTTGTCTTCCTCCGCGCCAAGTGGGC
Source organism: Colletotrichum tropicale (assembly GCA_027406125.1). NCBI lineage: Eukaryota > Fungi > Ascomycota > Sordariomycetes > Glomerellales > Glomerellaceae > Colletotrichum > Colletotrichum tropicale. The sequence goes on from JANVYH010000004.1 coordinate 611,301, forward strand.
TCAGCTCCAACATCGGCAGTGGGCCGTCTGCGCGCATAATCCTCCGCGGAGAATTGGGCCCGCAACCCCATCTCGCCGCATCCCCACTACATGACGCGCGGGGTGGTATAAGGTTGAGGTGCCGACGGGCGGCTGACGGCAGACTGGTTGAGGCAATGACCTGATCTAGGAAATCTCGCAGCCGGAAGACATATCCCGCGATGGCAGAGACGAAGACATTCCGCAACCCCATCATCCCCGGCTTCGCGCCCGACCCGTCTGTGGTCTTTGTCGACGGGGTGTTCTATCTCGCCACATCGTCCTTTCATGTCTTCCCCGGGATCCCGATTTACACGTCGACGGATTTGCAAGAATGGAAACACATCGGTTTGTGCCCTCTTCGATGTCGCAGAACGGCTTCCAGGGTTGCGACTAACAAAACGTAAGGCAATGCGATCAACCGCAAAGAGCAGCTCAGCCTCGAGCGCGCCGAGACGGAGGTGATGCCCCTTGACACGGGCAACATCATGGTCTCATCCGCAGGTCTGTTCGCACCCTCAATCCGGCACCATGAGGGCACGTTCTACATCATCTGCACCAATGCAACCCGCCGCGACGGGGAGTTCTGTCTGGAGAACTTCTATGTCAGCACCGCCGACATCTGGGCTGGCGAGTGGTCTGACCCGATCTACTTCCCCTTCCACGGCATCGACCCCAGTCTATTCTTTGACGACGACGGGCGGGCGTACGTGCAGGGGTGCTGGATGATCGACCGCCTGAAGCAGCCCAGCTGCACGATCAAGCAGTTCGAGATTGACATCGCGACGGGGAAGGCGCTGTCCGAGGTCAAGGAGATCTGGGGCGGGTTCGCGAGATATGATACTGAGGGCCCGCATTTTTACAAGCGCGGGGAGTGGTACTATCTGCTTGTCGCGGAGGGCGGGACGTTTGAGCATCACATGTTGAGTATTGGGCGCTCAAAGAGTATTTGGGGCCCGTTTGAGTCGTGGGAGGGGAACCCGATCATGACTGCGGACGGGAAGGCGGAGTATGTGCAGAATGTAGGACACGGGGAGCTCTTTCAGGATGGGGAGGGATCGTGGTGGGCTGCTGTGTTGGGAGTGAGGGACGAGGATGGGGCGCCGCCTTTGGGGAGGGAGACATTTTTGACGGCGGTGGAGTGGCCGGAGGGAGGGTGGCCGAGTGTGCAGCAACCGAGGATGGAGTTCCAGCGCGAGGTGAAGGAATCGACTGGAGCGAGGAGAGATCTGCCGCCGTCACCAAAGGATGTTGATCTGGTCTACATTCGGGATCCTGATTTTGAAAAGTACGAGTTCAACGGAGAGGGCGAAGGGAGAGTGTTCCGCCTTCGGGCTAGCGGTTCCAGCATCTCATCGCCATCCGGTACAGCTACCTTCGTCGGAAAGCGGCAAAGGGCAGTGGACGCGAGTGCCTCGGTCACATTGGACCTTTCGGCGACGAAGTCGGGAGACCCCGTCGTTGCAGGCCTAGCTCTTTACAAAGACGCACTGCGACATGTTTCTCTCGTGTACGACTTTGCCTCGTCGCGGCTGGTATTCGATGTCACAACCACGTCGGAAGACAAGAAGCAGAGTGTTTTCCTGGCGGTTAGCTCGGGGGTAACTTCACTGAGCTTCCGTGTTGAGACGTCGGCAAAGGAGTACAGGTTCTTCTACCGCGAGGACGATGACAAGGATTGGAAGCAAGCGGGGTCAGCACGCGTAGCAGATCTGGTTGCAAGAGAGATGACTGGACCAATCTTTGGATTATGTTCTCATGCCTCGGGGGCCGAGGGTGTTGGAAAGGAGGCAAGATTTGACAAGTTCATTGTGGAAGGACAAAAGAGCTTGGTGTGGTAGATGGTAAGACCGAGGCACTCAGGCAAAGCCTGGAGATCAGGAATAAAGCGTTTGTGGCGAATCGACTCCTTCGAGATTAATTGTCTCTGCGCCCAGTTTCAATTAAATATTTTGATCTAGAAAACAGATCATCGCGCATGAAGTTGACTTCACGTCTCCTCATTCGTGGTCCTGAAATGCCGAGGTTCATGACGTAATCATGCCAACGACCATTCACCCCTCCATAAGCAATATCCCCCCTCTCTCGTGAAGGTATTTCTACAGCATTTATTCCATATTCATGACAATACTTTGTCCGACTCATCGCCGCTTCAGAATTTACCATAGGGATTCGTTGACCCAGATGGATCCTTCCAAACTGCCGGCCTGGAATCTCCCTGAGGACGTCACGTCGCGGTTCGTCGACACGACCCCACAGGGCCTCAAAGTGCATATTCTCGAATCAGTTCCTCAAAATAGGTCATCGGATTCGCAAGCCCCCCTAATCCTTCTACTTCATGGTTTCCCTAATCTGTCGTATGACTGGCGGTACATCTTGCCGCTGCTCGCGAACGCGGGCTATCACGCCGTGGCTCCTGACATGAGAGGCTTCGGACGAACGCACAACTCCGGCCTCAGCCCGATCGCAGAGGAAACTATTCGCCCTGTCTTCTCAGTTCACGACGTGGTGTCGCTTCTCGAGGGCTTAGGCTACGATTCTATCCACACAATTGTTGGTCACGATCTCGGGGCCGTGCCGGCGTCGCTCACTTCAATAATACGCAAAGACTTAGTAAAGTCGCTTGTTCTCATGGCACACCCGTTCAAGGGCATTCAAGCTCCTTCAGCCAGCAGCAACATGGCTGGAGGGGACCCGGATATCCAGGCATTGCTCGGGAACTTGGATCCGCCGAGGAAGCACTACAAGTACTACAACGCGTCGTCCGGTGCGGCTGACGAGTGGACGAATCCGACGGGCCAGCCTCTTCATGACTTCCTCAGGGGCTATTTCCATCTAAAGTCTGCGGACTGGGCTGGGAACAAGCCGCATCCCCTGAAGTCATGGACGGCGGAAGAGCTGGCTGTTATGCCGCATTACTACGTCATGAGAGCAGGCTTGTCGATGCGCGGAAACGTCGAACTGGACATGGCAGAAGAGTCACCGAATGTTCTTGAGAAGCTTCCACATACACCTTGGCTTACTGATGCAGACCTTCACGTATACTCTGAGGAGTTTGGCCGGACAAAGTTTGATCGCGCTTTGCAATGGTACAGGGCCATCATCGACACCACGCAGGCGGAGGACCTTCAGCCCTTTGCAGGGACAAAGATAGCTGTGCCGACAAAGTATGTCTCTGGCACAGCCGACTGGGGAACACATCAAGTTCCGGGTTCCCTTGAAGCCATGGAGAATGGGACCAGCGTCGACCCTGGTTGTTGGCGGGGGGCAGTGCACATTGATGGCGCGGGGCATTGGGTGAATATGGAACAGCCAGAGAGGTGTGCTGATGAGATATTGGCCCTCGCAAGATCTGTTTGATGCTGCCGGTGGTCCAAAAGGGTGTGGTCATTTGGGTCTGCGCGCGCGACGGCCTACCTGGACGGGTTTTCAGCAATTTAGAGGCCGATAGTGCTTAGGTAACCGAAATCCCTTTTTTTGACGTTCCACATCGTGAGGCATGAGTGATTCGCAGTTTGGTGTTGATACGCAGGCGTGATTCAGTCAGTCAAGACTCCAACCAGCACAAGTGGTATTTGCGTACTTCGTCTTACCCACACTGGCGAGGGTTCAAGAGTCTTTCAAACAAGGTATACGGTAGTCTCTTAATCAACTTCTGTTCATCGTGTTATATCTTGTTAAGCTGGACGCGTGTTAACGCGTGGAGCTTGAGGGTTGTTGCTTGCGAGGAAGGAGCGATGTCGGTCAACCACCCGCCACCTTCCCTCGCTCCTTCCTCCATGGCAGCGAAGGTCGTACCTTCCTTTCGGAGATGCCTCCATTACAAATTTTCTCTCCTGCCTCTCGCGACGCGGAAAGCCACCCGCCTGCCACCCTTCGACGCCTTTCCCCGACTCCTGCCCTCTCCTCTACATCTTCCCCCCTTCCGCCTCGCCGACTCTGCAAATTTCTTCCCTTCGCAACCGAAAAAAACCCCATTCCCCATCAATTGTCACCTCAATACTTGGCTTCCGATTTGTACTATCGTACCACACAGTTGTCTGCATTTTATCGTTTTACTTGCTTCTATTCGCACCGCGCAATCTCGCGATCTCACCCTTGGCCATCACAATGTACGACCAGGCGGTACTTGACGAGCAATGGACCATTGCCAGAGGCCTCCCCCCTGACGACCGGAAAGCTGCTGAAGGCATTATTCGTCTGGCAGAGATGATGAACGCGGAGGAGCGCCAAGAGGCTGAGGCCGAACGTCGTGCCAGCGGGGACGCCGTCGCCACCCAAGATGCAAACGAACCTCTGGAGCAGATGACCGACGAGGCCCCTCGCGCCGTCACCAACGACGTCGATGTCGCTTCCCATAGCACAGCTTCTGCAGAGACCGCCATTGATGACTCCGGGGCCGAAAATATTGGTGTTGCGAACGCCATCACCGATAACGACAATCTCACCACGGGAGGATTCGAGTCATTCGACAACAACACCTTCGACATCGACGCCTTCACCAATGACACGTTTGCGGATTTCAACGCTAATTTTGAGAGTTTCTTCCCTCCTATGGACGGAACTGACGAGCAGACCGCCAACGGTGCTTCTGAGGTTACTCGCGTCGTCGACACTACAGAGCAGGACAGCGAGACCGCCTCTGAGCAGTTAAGCGTCCCTTCGGAGGTTATCTCCCCTGCGACTGCGCAAAGTAAGTGGAAGCCTTCTGTCCATTGTTTCCCGCATAGCTGACACGCCAGCAGCCACGCCACCGGCTCCGTCCGACAGCCCGGTCATGTTAGATGCTGTGAAGCCTGCTACTGCTCCTGCCACCCAACTTCGCGACCGAGAATATCCCTGGCAGGACTCGACAGGCATCTGGCCGCCTTGGACTCTATCGGGAATCTTGGGTATGTTTTCACTTCTCTTCAATGAAAAACCACAAGCTAATTATTCGTAGTCCAGAGCCCTCGTCTGCCTCCGCCTCAAGCTGTCTTCCACGGTGCATCTTCTCACACACAGCGTCTGCCGCCTCGCTTCCAATCCGTGACAGCCGCACCAACTCCCATTGTCGCCAGAACATCAGTTGGAAAGTATCCAAGACCACACAGTCCACCTCCTCGGCGAACACCAAGCCGACCCGCCGTTCATTCCACTTTCAATCAGTTCCCGTCAGGAAGAATGACCACGATGAACAACGCGTCCGCCAGTATGCCCGCCACAATTCCCACCGCTTCGAGTGGTATGCCGAACATGCAACAGTGGATGAATGGCCGTGCGGTCAACATTATTCAGACAGGCCATGCACCTCCAGGCCTCAACACCTTCAACGATGCGTCCTACATGGCACAGTATGGCATTCAACCGGCAGCTTTGCTTTCTCAAGGGCAGACTCAACAGACTCAACTTCCAACTGGTGGGTTCGAGCAGCCGCCAATTTCAATTACGCTGTTCCAGTGTCAGATGCTGCAGCGCCAGTTGGAACAACAGCAGATGCAGTTGGAGGCCTTGATTAGTATGCAGCAAAACAACATTCAGAACACCATGCAGAACAACATGCAGCCCGCTGCTCCAGCAAGCATGACGCGAACTACGCACACTCATAACCAACGCCGAAAGCGAGCATCAGCAACGACTCAGGAACCCTCCACTGGCGTTACTCAACCACCAGCGAAGAGAGCCAGGACCCAGCGGCCACCGCTGGAGTCAAACGCATCTGCTGGAAGTAGCTTTACCCGAACCACGAGCGCACCTCAGCCTGGCAACCGCGGCGCGGTTTACTCGGCCCCAGATTCGGTGTCATTTGTTCCCCACTAGGTCGCGGAGCAGTCTGCAGCGTATCTTTGGAGGCAGCGTCAAGTATCCCAAAATGGTATTGATGCGTGCTTCTGATACCATCTGTGTAACATCATCCAGAGACTGGCCCTCGAAGGAGCCGACACTGCTTTCATCAGTTCTACGCACATTGCATCACTCTACTGGCTTTTCTTTTGTTCTTCTCGATGGGGGTATGGGGATTTGGGGTTCCTTAGTGTTATGGGACACTTGTGGTATTCTTTCTTATGTTCTTTGTTTTCTTTCGACTTTGATAACCAATAGGCCTTTTTGGTCACTCCAAAAAATACACTCTATGCTGAAGAGACTCTTCTCTAATGAATACTACCTGTGAACCATGCGTCCTCATCATAAGCACGACTGGACTTGCTGCTGTTAGCAATCCTGGTGGGTCAAGTCCGAGGCGAATACAGGTGAGTGACTGCGTATTCTCAGAGACCCGGTGTCACACCCAGGAACTAGAAAGATTCTTCCCATTTCAAGGTGTTACTCAAGATTTGTTATTCTTATGGGCGTGACTGGCGTATCTTGCGAGTGGGCCCAGCAACTGCAGCATCCTTTCGGACTGCGCAGATCTTCAATGCGAAACCGAAGTCGATGCTCTTTCATACCGATTGGACACTGTCCTGAGCGTTGCAAATATTGTTTAAGGAGACCTCATGGGCAGCCATGAGACTGACGAACATGATCAAACTGTCCTCAGATCCTACTCGAACAAGCTCATTCAACCTGACATTATGAGCGGTGAGTTTAACCCGAAAACATACCTTACGTGATCGAAGCTTTGGAATATGCAATCGCCCATGACCAAGTTCCAAAAGTATTCGCATCCTCCCTCCCATCCAACCTCTCCCCGCCCGTCGACGACGGCGCCTGCGACCATCTCCCCGGCCTCGCCCTCCCCAGCATCCCGATCCCAACCGCCAGCGACCCGTCCACGAAGATCGACGTCTCCACCCTTCCCGGGCTTATTCTCATCTTTGTGTACCCCCGCTCAGCCGCCCCGGGCGAGATCATCCCGCCCGAGTGGGACGCCATCCCGGGCGCCTGGGGGGTGTCCCCCGCAGGCGTGCTCGTACCGCGACAACGCGGCGCGGCTGGCGGGTGCCGGGGTGGCGCACCTGGCGTGTCGGCGCAGACGGCGGAGGTGCAGAGGGAGTTTCGGGAGCGGTAGCACTTGCCGTATGAGCTGTTGAGCGACGCTGGGCTGGAGATGGCGAGGGGGTTGGGGCTGCCTACGTTTGAGTATGGGGGGATGAGGTTGTTGAAGAGGGTTACGCTGGCGGTTGAGGGCGGGAGGGTTGTGAGGGTTTGGTATCCTGTGTTTCCGGCTGATAGGAATGTGCAAGAGGTGGAGTGGTTGGAAGGTCGGGCGATTGGAGCGAAGGAGTAAGTTGGGAACTGGGTGTGGAAGAGTTGGCAGGGAAGTTATACGGAGCACGTACGTGATGGCTCAGGTAAGTGAGGAATTTTTCAGGCCCATTTTGCGTGACCCATCGCTATCGCTTTTTGAAGCAGAGATGCAAAGACAGACAGGCAGTATTCAAAGTGAACCTTCGACATCTGTCCAACGTGATCTGTCATTTGAGTATATGACCAGCCTGAGTCTGAGCGAGAGACGGATTTCTAATCATGCAGGCTGACAACTCGTGCCCGGTCATGCGCCAATTCTGACAAGCCTTCTCACCACGTTCCTTTCGCGGGGTTGCACATGTTATGCAGAGGAGCCTCTTGCGCCTTCTGAAGTAAGCATTTCGAGCTGCATACTAAACAACGTGATGAGTGGGCCGTCACTGCTACATATCACTCGAAGCGGAAGTCAGCGCCGAGAGTTCTGCTTCGGTTGTGATCACAATTCAGCCGGGGCTTTGCTTATCCTGCAAGCTACATGAATGCCAAGTGGTGTGGATGACAAGGCGACCAATTGGTAATCAGCTTGGAGGGATCGCTAAAGAACACTCTTTCGTCCCATGCATGAGTCTCGACTCTTGGGAACACATGCCTGGGCAGGCTGGGCGCCCGGCCTGGGGGACATCATCTTGGCAGTCTTTCTTCCCGCCAAGGAGCTTTTAAAGCTGTTGCTTTCGCAACCTACCTATGAGGTTTCCTCGTTCCTCATTCCCATCTTCGACTCGATCTTGCCTCAAGAAATCGGCACTCTACTATGGATCCTACATCCCAGGATCCGCAGGACCAACAGCTCGGCGATCGTGTTGAGCCAACAGATGATCGCCTTTCAGCACAGCCATTGTATGAAGATGATGGCCAAGAAAACCTTGACGGTAATGGGCAAGTTCAGCCCAACGTACCAGACAACGCGGTGTTTGGCCCAGAGAAAGAAACCAGGCTTCTTTTGTTTCTAAAAGGCCTGCATGAGGACAGCAACAACAACGCAGATGATGCGGTCTCCACTCCCGTCTCCATCGGCGCCAACGATGCGGCCTCTGAGGCAGCTATCGACAACGTTGCTATCGACACCAGTCTTAATCTCACTGATGATACCGCTGCTGATGCGACCATCAGGGCACCGGTCGCTGATCCCGAGGTTGCCTTGCGACCAGATCTTGAGGAGACGCTGCGGGAGGAGGTCAATGTCCCATCCTTGCAACCGCCGCATCAGACCCCCTTGCACTTCGCGCTTCGGAAAGACCTCAATAAGATCACCAAACAACTCATCGAAGCCGGCGCGGATGTTAATGCATTGGATGGAAACGGCGTGCAACCTTTACACATCGCTTGCGACAATGGCAACACGGAATTGATCAAGCTGCTCTTGGACAAAAGAGCCACAACCAGAGGTCCGGACCAAGATGGATGGTGTCTCCTCCACTACGCAAGCTACTATGACATGGATGCAGACTTGTTGGGGCGGCTTATCGAAGTCGATCGCAACAACTTGAACCATAAGGAGTCGTTCGAGGGTTGGACGCCAATCAATCGGGCCGCTTGGTTTGGTCGCCAAAATGTTGTTGACGCTTTGCTGAAAGCACGTGTGAATCTTGGAATCGCGGATAAGAATGGTTGGACACCAATGATGACGGCCATCGAAGAAGAACACTTCAAGATTTTCGACAAGATGGTTGATCATCTTGCTGACATTGGACCAAATGACGCTGGTATTTCCAAAGGTGTCATTGACCAACGCGATGACGAGGGAATGACAGTCCTGATGACGCTCTGTGATGCTGATCCAAGTCCGGACACGGAAGCCTCACTTCGGAACTTTCTGCATAGGCTGCAACCAAGCACCGACATCACCGACAATATTGATCAAACAGCGCTGAACCACGTAATGGCTTTAGTAAAGAAATATAACAGCCCTTTTGCATGGAAAATGGCGTTGGAGATGATCAAATGGTGGCCGGAACAAGACCTTTTAAAGCGGAGCAATGAGGCGGCATTCGACGATGTCTTTGACAGCATAGAGGACTCTGGTGAACTGCTGCAGACTCTGTCTAAGCGCCTGAGGGACAACTTCGCCTTGCGAGACAAACTACTATGTCGGCTCGCGATGAGAACAGAATCACACTCCGCCGCAATTGAGATCTTGTCGAAGCTAGAGCTTCGTCAGCAAATCGAAGCGCTAGGATACAGGGAGAAATGGACGCTCGTTGACTGGGCGATATACCATCGAATGCCTCGAGTATTGCTGAACTGCCCTGCTGCTATTGGCTTGACTCCAGACCACGGCACCTATGGGACCAGAATCATCAACCAATTAAGGGAACTATATTCACAATCTGAATCAGACGAGAAGAGGAATACCGATCGTAAGGATGACTTGACTCCGAGGAAGGTCTTGGACGAAATGGAAGACATTCTGAACTCCCTTCCCCAGATGAGAAGTGAGCGACAACCTAAGACGCGTTGGAAGGTTCTGCAGCCCAGCGATGAAATGGGTAGGTGCCTGGCGGATTACAAAGCAGCAGTCGTCAGGTTTCGGGACAAGGAGTTAGAGGCGCTCAGGTTTCGAAAGGTCAGCAATATTGTCTACGGCGATTCATCAATCGACGTGATCACAATAAGCCAAATACAGGAGTATGTGTGGAAAGAAGGAACATCTGCAGAGTTTACGAAAGACAATACTCCCGACACCGAAAGCAATTTTACCTGGGTTCATCTACCAGCCAGCAATGTAAGCCACAGGCAACCCACAACGTTTGTGAAAACAGGCTAATGATGAATAGATGGACTGGATGAAAGTAAGATATCTGTGGCTTCACAATTCAAAGGGAATAAATTAAATAGCTGACCTAATTTGTTTCTTAGAATACCGGGATGAAAATCATGAAAACGCAAGCAGAAAAGGAAAGAGGGCCCCAAGAAAGGCTGACTTCGTTTCTACAAGCCAGCTGGGTCCAAGTACCTGATAAAACTTCACCGTCATCACGATTCATGCGTCCTCGGTACGTCAGAATGCAGCAGGATGAAAGTCAGGACCCGCACAAAAACAAAGCCCAGAGTGAGCATATGACATTTTACCACAAGCTTAGAATGATCAAGTCAGATAACACAAGCCTAGACCAAAGTAAGGCGAGACATACTGCTGGATCCAACCGAGGAGCTCCTCCCCAGGATGATGGGAAACCTGGATCTACCAACTTTCTTCAATGCCCAGCATCGGCACTATATGTAAGACGAAGATGAATTTTCCTTTCTCGTGTTCAGCTGCTGAAGCCTTCAATAAGATGCCATTTCTTGTAGTCTCGAAATATGACGAACAAATGGAATCTATAAAGCGGAACGAAACCTCTGGGCCGCAGCCTTCTCAACGTCAACAACTTTTCAGTGCTTACGAAGGCTCTGTCATGCATGACTCCCCAACATTGGACGAGCATTACTACCACTTTGCTGAAGACAAGGATTCCGACAATGATCGAAAAGCACGCAATAAGACGCAGGTGATCTCCAAGTACCTACACGTGGGGCAGTATGCAGATGAAAGTGACATGCCCAGGACAATCCTCCGCGTCAGCCAGCTTTGGGCATGGACCATTGGTGACAGTAAGTCAAATCTTTTCAGGGCATTCACTTCCGAGGAGCACTGACCACTCCCATAGAATGGCTTGTCACATCAACATCTTGCGCCAAGGTAGACGGAGCAAACGCATTTGTGGCCGAAATTCGCCAGCATCTTCGCCGTCGAGACGAGGACGGGAGTCTCAATGGCGGATTAAGTTCGCCTCAAGAACTGTGCAAGATTATTGCAGAGTATTGCGTCGGTGTTTATGAAAGAAAACATAAACTGGAAAAGTGGACTTCTGACCCGAGCAAGATCGTCCGGGACACGGAAGAGCGATCAATTCGTCAAGTCTTCTCCGATTTCATCAACAAAATTGTTGGCTTGGTCGAATCCGAGTTAATGGACTATTAGCTGACTCGCTTCATAGGGAAGAGAGGAAGCAGACTTGTTCCGCCAGTTCTCCGAGCAGCCTGTTGAATTAGACGAAAAGCATTCCAAAGCCAAGGACCACTCACTCACAATCACGGCTGTTCTGGGTGCTACTAGGAAGGCGGCCAATCTTCTTTTCCAAATTAAAGACGTCCGTGACGAGCTACATATTCTCAAAACTGTTGCCGATTATCAAGAGAAGGTCCAGACTAGTTTGGACGAAGCTATCCATAGTGCTAGCAACGCAGCATCTGAGGAGAATATGAAGGCGGAGTATGTCAGAAATGACATCGACGAGCTGGACAGGCTTGCTCGCAACATTCAAGAGGCTGCAAGCGAAGACCTAAAGCCCCTTTTCGCTACTGGGTTCTAATTTTATTTGTAGTTGCAAACGACTCTTACTCTTCATGAGAGCGAAATCGCCAATCGACAGGCCAAAGAAGCGGTAGATCAGGGAAAGAGAGTCATTATATTCACGGTCGTCACTGTCTGGTTTGTAAGTTTTGTGGGACAATTACGAGCCTCCTGCTTCATATGCTGAAGATCAATCAAGTTACCTCTTTCGTTCCTCACCAGTCTGTTCGCCTTGGATGTGGAATCCTTCCTCGGCGCACCTTGGTGGTCTCTGGTAGTCATTCGTATGGCCCCTTTTTCCTAAGTCATGCTTGTCGTAGTGTCACATGCTTACATTATTGTTACAGTAACTGTGCCTTTGCCTTTCCTTCTTGTGGCTGTCGGGTATATGTACGATTGGGACATAAGAAAATTCTCTCCTCTAGGACACAATGATGGGGCGAACCAATTCAACAATGCAGGTGCGAACAAGACATCGGGTAAATCCGATCACACCGGGGTCCCACGTGTACGTAGAAGATTGTGGGGCAAGAAACGCAACGATCAGGATGGGGAAATTCCTGTATAATTACAGCCATGTATTCTTCGGATATCGTCGAACTTCTCTTTGGTTATTTGTACGGGCAAAAAGCACGATCTGATTTTGACTGAAGGGGCTGCAAAATACAAAGGGTCGTCTGAGTGATGTTTCGAGGCTCACGCGGCCTCACAGAAGGTTTACTCTCAACTAATAATATCGTTGACATATTGAAAAGACGATGCTACACATGAATCATGATTCGAGACCTGTGACTGGAGGCCTTGAAAAGTCTCCGTCCCCGCAACATGGACCGGGGAGAATATGCCCGCAATGTTCCCTATTAGGTATCCTCATTTGGGAACTTTCAATTTGAGCTCAGGCCAATTCAACTAGCATGGATATTACTGATCATACCGAAAATGGCTGGTTCAAAACTCTCGGTCTACGGACTTTTCCCTGAAAACAGTGGTCAAACCTCCGAAACCCAATAAGCTTCCTAATGTATCCGGTCCGGTGGGTTGCGTAACGGTTCTTGGCAAACGGATGGGATTCAGAACTACTATCGCGATGCCGAATCAGATTGTCCAGATTATTTATTTTGTTGCTCTCCCAGCAGATCTCTTGTGCATCGGCGCATCTATCATCGCCTGAATTCACCAATCAACCAAAGCGGCTTCAACTCAAAAGAACGTCAGCTTTCAAGCTCATTACATCATCACAAGCAGAATGAAGTTCTCAATTATTGCCACCGCCCTTTCAATCTTCGCGAGTAACGCGTACGCACTACACGTAAGCCAAACCACCCTCGATAACCCCGCCCCCTATGTTTCTTGACAGCTTTTGCTTTCAATTTCGGGCTTCTCCACTCCTTTTCTTTTTTTACAAATCCGGCTCTACTCTGCTCAAATTGTCTAATATTGTGTTGCAGAGGTGCTCTTGCCAGCTTGGGTCGTCGTGCTTAAGCTTCTCTCAAGTTGAAGACAACCAGAGCTGCGGCGCCTTCTGCAAAGCAAGTTTCAACAATGCCAAGACGTGCTGATCATAACCACTGCAGGCGTTATGATGGCAAAGTTGACATAGAACTGCGATAGAAAATCTTGATTTGGCGTTGTTAACGCAATGTTTTCAAATTCTCATCGAGAATCAGACACTGCTCCCGCTTGAAAGAAAAAGAAGACAAATACAGCCCGAATTGTTAACACTTGTAGCGATGTGCCTGGAGTTCCACCTCATGTGATGTCTTGCCCTGCAGTGCAAGTGACAGTCGGAACTCAGCTGGCGATAGAGAAACGCCAGTCCTGACCCTCTCACGACGCTACACCAGCTGAGAGTCTCCACGCGTATGCACGATAAGAGCGCAGACCAATCAGGCCACTGCTCTCATGCACCCTGTCAGACGGCACCCAGTAATACTGAGTGAGCATCAGCCTAAACCCCTCTTTTTTTTCCAAAATCACCGCACAATTTTGCACAACAGCTCAAGCCGGTGCGTCACTGATGTGACAGCTTTCAGTCGGGCGTTGGTGGTATATCCGATGGATGCCGCCTATGCGTTCAGGGACATGACCCTGGTCGTCAATGGATTGGGCGACTGTCCCGGCTGCTATGAGTTCTTCGACTTTTTCCCGCCTCCGAGGACAATCACCGCATTCAGCAAGACGTTCAGCCTCAAGAAACGGAGACTTGTGCAAGAGTTCTCCTCGGTGTGCCAACTCTGCCTTCATGTTCACCGATTTCTGAAAGATGGATACGGGCCGGACTATGATGCTCCAGATAAGCCCGGAGATCAGCATGATGTCAACATCGAGGCATCTAAGTGTTTTCTCTCGGGATTAAGCAAAGATCCTTTTTCGAGTCTTGGTTTCAGTTGGAAGATGTCGCCCAAACTGCGGCCATTGAGGTTGGCCGTGTGGGCTTCAGAAGGCAAGCAAGTCCTTGCAGAGCGAGTTGGGCGGGCAATCTAGTCTAACTCCGGCAATGTTGAATACAGGCACACCTGCGTCTAAATTGATAACCACTCGGCCACCACTTTTGGACGATGACCCAGGCAAAACCGCATTTCATATAAAAGAATGGTTACATCATTGCGTTGAAGGTCATCCAATCTCCAGGCCATGTCTAGGCGAATCTTGCGACGATGAGGCGATACCTACGACTTCAATCACCGCCAAGGGTTCAAAGTTACCAACACGAGTTCTCTCCATCACTAAGGATGCAGCCAATCGCATATCGATTAGGCTCGTTGAAACAAAAGACTCACATGGGTCCTACTGCGCTCTTAGCCACTGCTGGGGCCCTGTCAACAAGCAGCCGTTGCGGACAACGCGGCAAAATCTCGAAGCCCGAATGGCCGACATCCCATTCGATCAACTACCAGCAACATTTCGGGATGCGGTGTATCTTGTATCGACTCTTCAGATCGAATACTTGTGGATCGACTCTCTCTGTATTGTGCAAGATGACCCAAAGGAATGGCTTCGAGAGTCCGAAAACATGGGATCGATCTACAAGAACGCCACACTGGTCCTTGCCGCTGCTGGCTCAAGGGACTCGACCGAGGGGCTATTCATCGCAAAACGCCCTCACCCCGAGGTTTTCACTCTACCATACTCGCCATACTCCCTCATAACGGGAAGATCTGCATCTTCACAAGGAGAATACAAGTTGGCGATACTCCCTCAAGAGCCTGCGGCCCCATCGCATGGCCCATTACATCAGCGAGCTTGGGCCTACCAAGAGTGGTACTTCGCCAACCGGAAAGTCTTGTTTATGCCAGGGGGAATGTCATGGGCGTGTTCCCACCGCGAGTACAATGAACAATGGAATTATTCAAAGCCTCAGGTGCTCTCGACTTCTTGGCTAGCACTGCTGAGCGAATACACCGGGAAGATCCTGACATATCCCTCGGACCGATTGGTTGCAATCCGCGGGATCGCGACCGAGACGACCGGAGCATCGAACCTGTTCCGTCACATGTTCACGGACGAGAAAACCGCCTCTGCCGAGAACAACGCACTTGAAGGCAGGCCAGCTCTCGAAGTAATTGATTCCATGTTCAAGTTCGGCGTTTGGAAAGCACAACTGCTCGAACAACTTCTCTGGCTACCGATAGAAATGTCTAATGACGATGAGTATTTGCCAGAGTTACCATCATGGTCCTGGGCCGCCTCAGGGGGTGCGAAACGGTGGCCCTTAGGAACTCACAACAGCATACCAATGAGGCCAGATAGCCGGAACGAGATTGCGGGCCTGAATTTGATGGACTCAGGGTTGGTGCAAGCGCAGGGTCAAATACTCAACGTCGACTTGGCTTATCTGCAGGACTGCTGTGTCGCCCATCTCTCAGAGGAAGTGAAACACGCCAGTATCGCGCCGAGCCTACAACGATCTGAAAACATCGAGTTGGCCTTTTCCACACTCAACTCTCCCGAATCCGAGAAGAAGATGCAGGATTTTCTAATGCGTAATTCATCTAGTACCCAAGATGGCGAGATTATTGGGCTAGCAAGGCTCGACAGGGATTTTCCGGTCCAAAACGTCCACTTCTTCGTCATGGCCTCAGTTCGGCGAGCGATATTTGATATATGGTGAGAGACGATATTTCGAGGCTTTCAGAATGCGGCTAATTTCTCCTCATAAGCAACCTCCATTTTCTGGGTGATGATATGATACACCGTGCAATACCATCGTGTCACTGCGACGCAATCACAAGCACACAAGGCCATGGCTCATGCTCAAATTGTGACTCGGTAGGCTTTCTGCAATAAGCTTCATATTTCCGTGACACGGCTGACTTATCAGGTCAATTGTCATGATCTCCTCACCGTTGGAAGTTGTGAAATGATTTATTGGGGGCTTTTGCTACAGGAAGTGGACGAAACACGGGGAAAATACAGAAGAGTAGGAATCGGATTCGTTTATCCTAGCGCTTTGGAACCGGCTGAGGGCCAGGGAGACCACTTGACTGAGGCGAAAATTGCCATTATCTAAGAATAGTAGAGCTCAATGATCCAAAAGCGGCCGTTCCCAATTCAGCAAGTCTCTCAGCAGTTCCCAATCGCTCGATAATACTTCAGCAGCCTTGCCAGCCATCATCACCTGATGTTCCCTCTCATAAGGCGTAAACTCGATGCCACTTCCCACCGACTCCTTCTCGTCTTCTTCAACGTCCTTTAGAGCAGGCCTGATGTATTTCCTCCAAGCCTCGGGATGAACACCCCCGTTCTTCTTCACCATTTTGTTGATCGGCAACTGCCTTGTCCAACTCATGAGCGTTTCATACGCTTCTCCATCCTTTCTTCCGATCGCGCTTCCCAACCCAGCGTCTGTGAAGTCCCACGCATCAGTAAGCCCGATCGCATCCGGCAGAAGCTCGTCCAACAGCCTTCCGAGCGTATGCCGAATCTCATCCAGCTGCTCCTCCGACAAGAACCCATCCTCAACAAAGGTCAAAGCATCTGCCGACTGCGGGTTCACAATCGTCGACAACGCAAATACCGACCTCAACCTCTCCAATACACACTTCACCTCTTCATCCTCGACCTTTTTTACGGCTCCGACAAACTCTCTCAAGATGAGATACTCAGTATGCGCCCTCGCAGCACTCATCAACCCCATGACACACTCATTCCACGCCTCTCCCTTTGTCTTCCCCTTCTCCACTCCCCTCCTCAGTCCTCTCGCCGCCCGATCAACCAACCTCTGAGCCCGGTGTTGGAAGATCAACAGCTGAGTCTTCTCATCCCTCGGATCCCTGAAGTCGGCCTCCGTACATCGCCTCGTATATGGCGCCGCAAGATACCTCAGGTCCGCAGGCAACCTCTGCTCCCCTGCCTTCCCTGCAAATCCCGTGAACTTCATCAGATACCTCGCCAGCTGCTGGAACAACACATGCGTATCCCCTTCACCGGTACACATCATCGCAGAAGTCTGCACCAGCTCCGGCAGACCCGAAGTGACCAAATATCCCTGTCCACCGCAAGCCCTTCTCGCATCCTCCGTCCCCTCAGACGCAATTGCCGACGACCACGACTTCATCCCCGAAATAAGCGCATGCGCGTCCGTCATCGTCGAGAAGTCCCCCTCCTCGCTCCTCCGCTCAAACTCCCGATGAACCTCCTCGGTATACTTGGACACAAACAAGATGCCATACGCCTTCGCCACCAACGTCAACAGCCGAAAGTGCTGACTGCGGAAGCTCATCAACGGGACCTCCTCCTCATCCCCCTTACCAAACGGCAGTGTCCCCTGCACCCTCACCGTCGAATACCTCGTCGCAATCGTCGCCGCCGCCGCGAGTTGCACCCCGTTAACCCACGTCATCTTCGACCTCGTCACCATCATCGTCCCATACGCAGCCTTCTCATGCGTCCCCTCCCTCCTCTCATATACCCCGTCCCGCCCAACCGCTGCCTGCGCCATCAACATATTCCCCCTCGGCACCCTCGCCCCCTCAAACCTCACAAACCCGTTATCGTTCTGGTTATGGCTCATCTTGACCCCGATGTCCCCCAACTCGACCCCCTCCACCGGCCGCCCCGTCTCCACATCCCTCAACTGAACCATGAACGGATGCACCCCCTCATCCCTACCCCGTGTAACCAACCGCGCCATCACAATCGCATGCGACGCCGAGAACGCAAGACTCCCCGGCCAGAACTTGGTACTCGCCGCGCCCCCAGGCGACCTTATCACAAACTCGTCCGTCGCAGCATCAAACTCCGCCACCGTCTCGAGCCCGCGCACAAACGTCCCGTGGCCCAGCTCCGTCTGCACATACGCGCCGTTAATCCGCCCCGCGAGAGCAGGTGTGAGCCAGCGCGCCTGCTGCGCCGGGGTCGCCATCAGCTGCAGCATCTTGACGAACATGGCCGGCGAGAGGCCGAACGGGGAGTAGTTGAAGAGCGTGTAGCGCGGCGTGAGCCAGTCGAAGTGGGCGTGGTTGTGTGTGCGGCGGTCTTCCCACACGGCGCGGCCCATGCGGAGGCCGTCGAGGTATCTTGGGCATGCTCTTGATCAACACAGTGGTCATTTGCGGGAAAGGGAGGGATGTTCGAGATGGAACTTACAGATCCTCGCGGCTCGTCTTGGCATAGTGCCCTGGCAGACGCGATGTATCATCCGTCCCAAGCGCCTTCTCAACCCTCGCCCAAGCCGCGCGCCGAGCGCGGACGACAGACGCTCCGCCGTAGATGAGGTTGGTGAGATTCTCGACGTCGAAGCTCGTGCGGGAGCGCGCGTTGGCCATGGCCAGCGCCTGCTTTGATATCGACTTCAACGCGGCGGGCATCGTGAGTGTGTGCAGGATGCCCCCAAAATTCGGCAAGAGAGAGGAAAGTCAGCAGTCTGTGACCTATTTGGTGCACACGTACCTCCGCGGAAGATCGAGAAAGGAGGGTCTCTCTTCATAAGCTCTCCAGCATGCCCGGAGATCCCATCCCACCGTAATACGCATCGGAGACCGACACTCATGCCTGGACTCCCCCGGCTTGACCACAGAGAAGTTGGATGTTTACCCACTTCCTGAAAGGAGACATCTTAACCGCTCACGGGATGGATGGTACGAGGATAGTGGGAGGTCTGCGGCTTTCTCCGTCTTCCGCCCTCTTCAGCGTCACCATCCTCGATACGAGGGCATCTTCTCATGACTGTTCTGACGTTCAGCCGCGCAACACTTCGCAACATCCCTCGTGGCGAATCCTTCTTCATCATTCGCAAACTTGTTTCATCTTCTCCCAATGAGCAGCAGCCAGTTCAGAGAGCCTTCCCAACTCATTCAAAACCAACATCACTTCCCGCACCGAAACAGCATTTATCAACTCCAGTCCCAAGCCCGACAAAACCACCACAAGCCCAGCTCTCGCTAATTGGCCACCTCCCATCTTATCAGATCAAACCCGCTGCCCCTTGGACAAAGAAAATGGGCCGGCCCGAAGTCCCACCCTCCATTCATCCCAGGGGGGGGGGGGGGTATTCCGATCCTCAATTGTAGAAAAGTTTGACACTCCTTCAAATCAGGGATCCCAGGCGGCTCACCTACCTAATGCGGTAATCCTGTTACAAACCTCGCCAAGGCCAAGACGTCCTTCAGATTAAGCCTCGACGTCAAATAGATCCAGTTCGGTGGGGGGTATGCAGTCTATCCCGTCGGCTTTTGGCCGATGGGTCTCCAGTACGACCTCCCTGTGACGTCCAATTACCCCCCTGGACATACAACGGCAGCTTTCCGCGAGCAACATGGCCTTGGCTGCTTTCTAAAAGTCCGAAGTCCGAAAGGCTTTTCCGTCTATCACCTGATTTATCACTTTTGACGATCACTTCTGAGGGATTGTTCACCCACACGAAACAACACAACATATTACGGCCTCAGGATAACAGGGCTATTGCCATTCGTTCATATTCTTCTGGGCTTTCCCACGACCATGGCCGGGCGTTCGGAAAGAAAGAAGTAAAAGTAAAAGAACCATAACTACTAGCTAGCATGATCTGATACTCTCTGATTTAATAGCCCGGCACGCAAAGATGCGTCTGTCGATGACTTGTGCAAATGGACAAGCCACGCAGGGTACTCTACTCTGTGCACACGAAGCGCAAATACCCAAAGTCACGTTCACATCGGCCTATTCTCAACAGGTATTCGCGTCATTAAGGCAGTTCCGGGGGATATCAGACGCCAAACACATAAGCATATACGGACCGAGCATATCATGGACCGCATACGAATACGCCCGGTGCGATTTCTCCGCTACACAACACCACATCATGCATTTCTTCATCAGCTTATGCGCCCCTCCGAGCCGCCTTCACACGCCGGTGGGATACCACCATCGAGCGTCAAAGATCCATCGCCGACGGCAGGATATGATCCTGGTTATTCGGCGTGAGATATGTGTCATTTGTCCCGCTTAATCTCGCCTGGTGGTGTGAGATCAGAGAACTTGTCGGAGATAAGACACACAGACATCGGCGATCAGGAGACGACGGATGACCCTCACGGATTGAAGACACAGGAAGAACGTCGTCATTAGTCACCTTAATTTAAGCAGAGCATATTGTTGTCACAATGGCAATGGCCAAGGATGCTAAGTAGAATATACGTCGTATCATTACACGGGAAGTTATCCCAACATTGAAATCTATCTTAACACACTGCAGAATAATGCTCATACATAGTCATAATCATCCCAAACACATCTAATGCCATTACCCATACGCCATCCAATCCACATATACTTAATCCCTCAGGTACTTGAGGAGCTGGTCCCGCTCCTCGGGAGGCATGGTGCGGAGGACCTCACGGACACCACGCATACCAGCGTTGGCGTTGTTCCTCAAGATGGCGCTCAGCTCAGTGGCCAAGTTGTCAGCCTTGACAGCCTCAATTCTCTCCGTAATTGACTTGCGGTTGCCCTCGTACCACTCAGAAACCTCGCGGTCGTTGGTGGCGAAGTTGACGACACCAGACCAGGACTCAAGGAACTGGAGGTTGCGCTGGCGAGCCTCGGGAGTCTGGGTGCGGTCGGAGCCAGGTCCGGAGGTGACAATGGTAGAGTTCATGCGCTTGAGGAGGTACTCCTCGTTGAGACGGCGGCGCAGGCGCCAGTAGAAGTAGCGACGAGAGTTGCTCCACTCCAGCTGGTCACGGATGACGCCCTTGGCCTTCATGCGGCCGGCACGGTCGTGAAGGTCGGCGAACTGAACAGCGATCTGGGAGTAGACGGGCAGAAGCTGCTTCTCGCGGATGGTCATCTTCTTCTTGAGCTCATCGGCCTGCTCCTTGGGAAGGTCTGCGGTCATCTGCTTCTTAAGAGAGGCGTAGACGGGGTCAAGGCGAGCCATGGTCTCAAGCTGCTTGTCCTTGCGGTACTTGATACCGATGATACCCTCGGGCTCGAGGACACCACCACGGGCATCGACGTCGGCGTACATCTCCATGTAAGTGGGGTTGATGGTGGGGTCAACGACGACCCAAGAGCCACCACGAAGCTCACCGAAGGGAGGAATGTAGACGAAGACAGGCTGCTCGTACTTGACGAGGGCGTCGACGATGTAAGAACCGTACTTGAGAACCTCGTTGTACATGTCGCGTTGGCCACCAGAGAAACCTCTCCAGTTGGCGAGGATCATGAGAGGCAGCTGCTCACCATTGTTGAAGTCGTTGATAGCCTGGGCAGTCTTGAAGGCGGAGTTGGGGTACCAGACACCACCGGCCTCGTTGGTGACCTGCTCGATGGAGTCGGGGTTGGCGGGGTCAGCAGGAGTGATGTTCTCGACAGTGCGGGTCTCAACGGCAATGACACCCATAGGGATACCGTTCAGGCGAGCGCGACCCACAACGACGGTACGGGCCCATCCGCCGAGAGTCTCGACGAAAGAGTCCTTGTCGAAGAGACCGGACTCGAAGGTGCCATCCTCGTCGGTGCGACCGTGAATCATCCACCTGACGTCGTAAGGCTGCTTCTGAGGAGGCGTATAGACGACGTCACGGTCCCAGCTGTCAACACTGGGGCTGATGGGAACGGGGTTGCCGCGGCTCTGGGGAATGAAGGACATCCACTCAACAATCTTGGAGACACCATCGAAATCGTCGGCACCAGTCATATGGGAGACACCGTTGCGGTACATGATCTGGGTACCACCAAGCTGGAGGTTGGAGGTGTAGATCTCACGACCAAGAACGTTGTTCAAGGCAGGCGCACCGGTAAGGATGATGGGCTGACCCTCAATCTGGACAGCACGCTGTCCAAGACGGACAAGGTAAGCACCAATACCTGTTGTCTTATTAGCCATGTCCAGTCTGGAAATATCATTTTGTACTTACCGACAGAGCGGCACGTCACCAAGGTGACGGTGAAGATGTCATTGTAGGCCTTGCTGGTGGCACCGGCGATGAGACCAGAGCCTCTCAGGCACTCGACACCGAGACCATCCTCGGAACCGACAATGGTGACGATCTTGTGGCGCTTCTCGCCATCCTCGGAAACCTCCTCGGTGATGACATCCTTGGCGAAGCGCTTCTTGGCATCCTCGTCGAGGTACAAGTACTTGAAGCCGGAATCCTGCTTGTTGGCATCGTTCCACGCAACCTTGAAGTAAGGCATGAGCTCGTTGGCGACACCAAGACGAGCACCGGAGTTGGCGGAGAGGTAGATGCGGGGGATACCCAGCTTGCGGGCGAGCTCAGTGCACTTGTAGAAGAAGTTGTCCTCCTTGGGTCCGAAGGAACCGATCATGTAGGTAATATCGTTGGCGACGACAATGAACTTGCGACCCTTGGGGTACTCGGGGGTCTTGGCATTGAAGATCCAACCAACCATACCGCAGGTGTTGGTGCCAGGCTCGCGGTTGACCTCCTGGAGGTTGTCCTTGTCATCAAGGACAAGCTCAGTGTACGAGACGCATTCACCAGCCTTGGGCTGTTGGGTACCAAGAGTGCTGTGCTTCTTGACCATCTGGGTCCAGGTGTTCTGGATGGCCTGGCGGAAAAGCTCGGGGAAATCGTAGACGTACTGGGTACCCATCAGGTGAGCCTTGTAACGCTTGGGCTGCAGAGGGTTCTTGGTAGCGTAAGGAGTCGAGACAGGCAGCAAGTGCATGGGACCCTTCTCCTTGGTGCCACCAATGGAGTTGAAGACCCACTCGCCCTTCTCAGACTTGCGCTCGGCGTAAATGTCGACATCAACAACATAACCAGAGGTGTTGGTGATGATGACACGCAGAGGGTAGGGCACGCCGGTCTGGGGGTCGGTGCAGATGATGCGGATCTCAACCTGAGCGACACGAAGGCGCCAGGCGCGGGCGCCGAAGCGGTCCAGGAAGCCCTGAAGGCTTTGCTCGACCTCCGAGGGGTGAAGCTGGAAGACGGGAGTGAAGTTGATGAAAACCTGGTTCAAATCGGAGTTGTTGTTGCCGATAATCTCAAGGGCATCGAAAATATCGTTGATGACGCGGTCAGCCTCGGAGATGAGGTATTCGGCAGTGGGGATCTCGTCACGGAGGCGGCCGGGACGGATGACGGCGCGAGTGAAGTAGCGCTTGTCACCGTCGACGGCCTTGCCAATACCCTCGTAGACGTGGATGTTCTTGTTCTCGGTGAAGACGGGCTTGATGTGGAACTTGGCGAGACGGCCGAGCTCAAGCTGGAAAGCAAGAGCGGGCTCGCTGTGACGAATGCTGTCATCCTCGATGTACTCGGGGCCGCGGAAGGTGTAGTAGCCGGGGTAAGAACCATCGTTGCGACCGCAGATGAAGGTGATGCGGCGAACGTTGCGGGACAGAAGCTCATCCTTGAACTGCTCCACGATGGGGACGATGCGGGACAAAATCTCCTGGTCACTCTGGCTCTCAGAGTCCCTGACGGCGACGTTGATGACGGCGGAAAGCTCGTCAGAATCGACCTTGGGGGCAGCAGGCTTACGCTTGCCACTCAGGTCAGGGATGAGACCAGGCGTGCTACGCTTTCTAGCCTTATCGGAGACGGCGAGGGTCTCGAGAGCCTTGCCGAGCAAATCCTCAGCATCATCGAGGTACTTGACGGGGACGATGACACCCTTGCGGTTAGGCTCGGAATCCCACTTGTGGTTGAGGTAGGACATGTCGCTGATGGAGTGGATGCGCTTGAAGTCGAAAGAGCCACCGCTGGGTGTGGCGGGAGAAGAGGGGGCGGCAGACTGCAGAGGCAGACCGTACTCGCTCTGGCCAATCTTGCGGAGAGCAAAGTCCCAAGTGCAGAAAAGGGGAGTGTCGGACTCATCAGAATGGTACTCAATCTGCTTGAGGATGTACGCACGGTAGGCACGGCGGACGTAAACCTCGAGGGCGGCGAGGGAAACCCAGGGGTCCTCGTGAGCGAAGAAGAGAGTCAGAACGTCGAAGACGGTGTACTTGGAGTCAACGACTTCCTTGATGACATCAAGGCTAGGCTCACGGTGGTCCCAGGCAGCCTCACCGTAACGAGACTCGACGACGGAGGAACGGAGAATGTGCTCCATCTGAGCAGTGCGCTCCTCGAGGGAAGGAAGAGAGCACTGGATCATAATCTCACGGGCCTTCAGGGAGACCTTGGAGGTCGTGCGAGAGGACTGGAGCTCGGTCAACTGCTGCAGAGCCGGGCGGAGGTACTTGGCGATGTTTCCGACGTTCGGCTTGTTGGGGCGGTACTCCTCGAGGATGGCAAGGATCAGGGAGCTCTTGGCACCAACACGGCTGTGAGACAAGACGGTCTGGACAACCTTGCGGATGTCGTCCTTGTTCTGGTCACGGAGCTTCAGGATGACGCTGTCCTCCTGGGTGCCGTGGCCAGTGAAGAGACGCTCGATGTCGATGTAAGAGGCCAAGAGGTTCTTGATGACAATGAGCTCATGGCCCTTCTGGCCCTCGGACCAGGACTCGAGGCACTCGTTCAGGGGAGCCAAAGTAGCCTTGAGCTGTTCAGCATCACCGGCAGCGACATGCTCGTCGAGGAACTTCAGGAAAGCCTTCTGCAAAGCCTTGGCGGGGAATTCCGCGTGACGGGCCTTGGCACGGTCGACAATCTGGGAGAACTGGCTGTCCAACTTCTGAGGCATACGGCTGTGGAGGGCAGCGAACTGAGCATTCCACTCGCTGTATGGCAGCTCGGGGTTGCGGAGAACCTCAATGAGCTGCTTGAGGGTGGCAGCCATGATAACGGAGTTGTCGTATCCGAGCAGAATGTTCTTGAGGGTGTTGTGCAAAACGGCAAACCTCTGTGCCGGCTTGGTACCAACCGCAACGGGCTCTCCGTAGGTGGGGAGCTGACCGACGAACGGCTGAGCCTGCTTGACACGGCTGGGGTCATCAAGAGCAAGGATACCCAGAATGTCACCAGCCTCGAGAGTAGCTCCCGGCTGCTTGATGAGCTGAACGATACCATCCTCGGCAGCGATCAAAGGCATGTACATCTTCATGACCTCGACCTCAGCGAAGCTCTGGCCAGCCTTGACGTGCTCACCGTTCTCGACCAGGTACTTGACGAGCTTACCGGGAGAGGGTGTGCGCAGCTGAGTGGGGTCGTTCTCCTGCTCGAGCAAGCAGGTCTTGCCATCAACGGACAGACGGGTGGCACCGACCTCCTCCTTCCAGTAGACGCTGTGACTGCGGCCGTCCAACAGAATCAGGAGACCACCGTCACTGAGAACACGAACACCGACGGAGCACTTGGAGCCGTTGATGAAGAGATGGTAGGAGTCCGTGCTAGCGCGGGTAGCGGTGAACTTGTAGCGGAAACCCTCGTAGATGAAGTCAATCGCGAAGACGGTCTTCAGAATGTCCTTGGAAGGAACCTGACCCTTCTCCAGGCTGGTGCGGTACTCGGTCATGCAGTCCTCGCTAGCAAGGTGAGCCTTGGTGACGGCACCGCAAACGACGGCCAGCATGGGGTCGGGGCGCTCAGCAGTCAGCTTCTTGGTGATGAGCTCGTCGAGCCAGCCGGTGGTGATGGTGTTGTCCTCAAAAGCCTCAGTTTCCAAAAGCTTGATGAGGTACTCAACGGTGGTTCTGAAGTCACCACGAATGCTCAACTCCTTCAGAGCAACAACCATGTGCTTTCTGGAAGCAGCACGGTTCTCGCCGTAGGCGAAAATGTGACCGAACTGAGAGTCGGAGAAGCTGTGGATACTGGAGGCGGTACTGACGGAGAAGTAACCCCAGACGTTGGAACTACTCCTGAAGTTCAGGTCGTGCATGACACCGTTGGAGGGCTTGAAACCTTCACCAGGGTCCTCAGAGGTAATTCTGCAAGCGGTGGTGTGACCCTTGGGTCTGGGACGGCGCTGCGTCTTCTCGCTGCCCTCGTGCTTGAACTCGAAGTCGATCTCAGTGGATGTCCTGGGATCAACACCGTACAGGAGACGGATGTCGCGGATTCTGTGCAGTGGAATACCCATAGCAATCTGGAGCTGAGCAGCGGGCAGGTTGACACCACTGACCATTTCGGTGGTAGGATGCTCGACCTGGAGACGAGGGTTAAGCTCGAGGAAGTAGAACTTGTCGTCGGCGTGGGAGTACAGGTACTCGACGGTACCAGCCGAGACGTAGCCGACGAGTCTACCGAGACGGACAGCAGCCTCCTCCATGGCCTTGAAAGTGATGTCCTTAGCAATGGTGACAGGAGCCTCCTCGATAATCTTCTGGTGACGACGCTGGACGGAACAATCTCTGCCGAACAAAGAGATGTTGTTGCCGTACTGATCAGCGAGCAGCTGGACCTCCAAATGTCTAGCGTTGCCAGCCAACTTCATGATGAAGATGGGCGAACCCGGAATTTCGCTTGCGGCGGCCTTGTAGAGTTGCTCGAAGCCCTCCTCGGAGAGAGCCTTACGAATACCCTTACCACCACCACCCTCGGAAGCCTTGATCATGACCGGGAAGCCAATGGACTTGGCCTTCTCCAGACCCTCCTGCCATGAGGTAACGCATCCCTTGGAGTAGACGTTATCGGCAACGGTGACGATGCCATGGCTATCCACCTCGACCTCATCAACACCGGTTCCTGACCAGGGAATGCAGGGCACCTCGGCGTGCTGTGCAACGATTGTTGAGGAAATCTTGTCACCGAGAGATCGCATCGCAGATCCTGGGGGACCGATGAAGACAATCTTCTTGGGGGAGGCGGCAAGGGACTCGGGAAGCTTAGGGTTCTCGGATGCGTGACCCCTGTGGAAACCCTTGTTAGCGATTGTTGGGTCTAGAGGGATGCGGGAATATCTACCATCCAGCCCAGACAGCATGGACATCCATACGCTCGGCAATATCGACAATCAAGTCGACGTTAGCGTAGTTGTGGTTGTTGGTGCCACCGGGGACTTCGACGTAGTGGTCAGCCATGCGAATGTAATCGGCGTTGGCAGCCAAATCTTCGGGGGTAGCCATGACAGTGAACTGAATGGCCTTCTCGTCGCCGAACGTCTCGTACGCCCATTTTCGCACCGAACGGATCTCCTTGACGGCGGCAATACCGTTGTTGGCGATCAAAACCTGCATTCGCGCCTCGTCAGCTTCTGTGGTCTACGTTTCGCACGCAATCACAGGGGTCAAATTTCTACGCACGTTGGTGATGACGGTGTGACCATCTTGCTGGGCAACAAAGTCCTTGACCTTGGAGGCCGGGGCGTTGGCCAGCTTGTTGCCGCCAATGAAGTGGTCGGCGATCTTGTGCTTCTCGGCGTACGTCGCCTTGCCATTAACGTGGGGTACGGTCCGGCCGGAGCCGTTGGCTGCTGTGATTTCGGTCATGATTGCGGTGTGTGGTGAGGGTGTTGCGGGTATCTTAGGGGGTGACCGTCATGAATCGGGTGAGCTCCAGGAGCTTAATTCGGCAGAAGACGCAAGTCGGGAGAGGGTGCTCGAAGGGGGAAGATTCGAGCAGGAGATTAATTCGTATAGTCGGGCTCTGCAACTAAACAGAACAGGGTATTCGCAGAGCAATGGTTGACGGGGTTGTAGGACAGAGATTGTTCGGGTCTCTAGAAAAGGCGGGAAAGTATCATGTTAGCCACGAAACCACAAAAAGTTTCTTGTTGGGGAAGCAGAGACCACCGCCAGCGAGCGCAGGAGGGGAAAATGGGGGGGGAATGCCAGGGGTGCGATCGCCGCCGCGGCAGAACATTTGTGAGGGAGAGCGGTGCGGCGGGAGACGCAGCGACAGGCTGGGCCACGGGCATGGGCTAGGGACAGCGAGCGAGGGGTGTCTTTCGGTGTGCAGGGCAGCCACCAGCCACTCGGTAGCAGAGCAGCGACATCAACTCCAAGACGTACCTGGTTGGTTTGGGAAGCTTTGTGAGACAAGAGCTTCCTTCTTCTGTCTTGTGGCTAGGACAGAAGTTCTATAAAAACAAGAGTGTCAGAAAAGGGAGAATGGAAGGGAGAGAGTGGGAAAGAGGAGCAGAGAAGGGGAGCCACTGTCGGGATGGCGAGGGAGCAGCGTGGTGTTATTGTATTCGGGCAGAGGGGGACTGCGTCTGTGGACTTTTTGGATGAAGTGGATTGTTGGTGTGGACTGCTGAACTGCAACTGCGTGGACGGTGGTGCTGGGGACCAGGAGTCGACGGGTGTTCCGGGGTTCAGTTGAGGGAATGTGAGGTGGAAGTGCAGGGGAAAGTGACTTTGGTGACCGGGGTTGTTGGAGCTGACAGATGTCACGGATGCAAGTACCTTTTTCTGGAGATGGAGGTATATCGGGACTGGACAAAAAAAAAAAAAGATGGGTGCCGGGAAGGGCTGATTGGGGTCGTAATAGCGTATGTTGGGAGGTGAGATTGGGGTGACGTGCTGAGTGAGAGTGACAGTGAGATTTCCGTACTTGGAGTATGTAAGTGGGTGAATTAAATTTCCCTCGACACTGCCGCCGGCCGGGGAGGCTTTTTGTTGTCGCTCTGCCTCTTTTCGGTCAAGAAGGAGGAGAGGTTCGGTGGGAGGCACGATGAAGATTACGGACAGCGCCGGGGACGGGGGGGAGAGAAGGAGAGGAAAGAAGATGCTGGGTCGCGCAGATGGAAGGAGCGACGCAGGCGCACCTGGCTGTTATATTCAGTTCACGATACCTCACTCGGCCTTGCCTAGAGGCAGGTGGTTACCAAGACAATGTGTACGTGTACAGAAAGTAAGGTAAGGTAAGCACGCAAGTGCGGCAAGGCGAGGCAAGGCAAGGAAGGATCACAGCTGGAAGGTCTGAGTGAGGCAGGTCTAAGATGCTCTTTCCCGCGTCGATGGAGAGAAGGCACGGCAAGGCAAGGAAGGCAAGGCGCATCCCCGAATGAGGTGCTCTGCGCAGGGAAGGTACATCAGGTTCCCGATCAAGGTACCTGCATCGGCGCCTTCCAGCGGGTACCTCTCCCAAGTACCTCTTTCCACCGGGCGACGGACTCCTTCCACCGACTAGACCAGATCGTCGTCCTGAGTCCCGTCCTCATCCTCCGCCAAAATCTCCCACGCATCACCATCTTGAGACCCGACCAGACCAGACGCCAGCCCAAGAGCCCCCGCCTTGGCTCCGTTTCTGCTTCTACCGGTGCCGTGCTCTCTACTGGCAGCAGTCAGGAGAGCGCCAGGTACACCCAGCAACAGGGGGCTTGGTCGAGTCTGTGTGTGCGCAGAGAGGACCGATGCTGCTGATGCTATGTGCATCTCCTGCGCAAGTGCTGCTTCTTCCCTCCCAAGTGAAGAAAAAAAAAAAAAAAAAAAAAAAAAAAAAAAAAACATTGGCCGACGCCTCGCCCAGACTACCGGCCCTACAGCTTGCGCTCACAGCTTTTAGCAACCTTTGCATTGTTGGAATATGCGGCCCCCTTCCACCCGTCCATCCATCCGTCCATCCAGCATCAATCAATTCAAATCCCCTCCCTCAACCAATGGCCGGGGTGTTGGGGAAGCTCCTGGCTGGGCTGGGCGTGGGCGTCACTGAGTGTAGTGGTGGGCGTGGGCGTGCGTGGGCGTGGCGGACCAGCGGGCTGCAACAGTCCTTGTCCATGTCTCTCTCCCGACTCTCGAGGGTCGCCAAGCTCGCGCCTCTCATCTCAACTTCCAGAGCTCTGGCTCCAGCTCCTTGCGTTTCCAGCAACCCGCCTAGCCCAATCTCGGCCATGGGTTGGGTCAGGTTGGCAATATTGAGAGTTGATCTGCCCCCAATTCTCGCTCTGACGGCTATGCCATGGCCGAATTGGAAACTCCAAACCCCAAACCCCAAGCAAGACAACAGAGACGACGAGGGGGGAGAAAAAAAAGTTGAGGACTGGAGAGGGAACAAACGTCAACCTGCAGCATCCCTTGATCCACCGGCACCAAGTTGCGAAAGATACATCGACCAACGCCGGGAACGTGCCAGGGCTTCAGGTACCGATCCCACACGGCGGGGATACGTACCCTGCCATGGCCCCTGCGCCCAGGGGTTTCTGCCGTGCCGTTGCTGCTTGCTGGAATTTTTTCCAGATTTCGGCCAGCAAGGTGCTCATTTCTCCAATCAAAGCTCGTTCTTTGCAGCTCGGGAGATCCACCTGCAGCCTTCGGGACGTTATCGATAGGCAGCTGCGAATCAAGCCTGCGCCAAAGCTCCCTCTTCAGTGCTCTACTCTAGGCGTTGTTTCCCGTTTCCCATTCCTGCCGTCATTGGCGATGTCTTTCTGGGGAAATTCGACCTCAACTCTTCGTCGTCGCCAGACCAAACATTATCCACCATACACAATCGAGTCCCAGATGGTTCTCCCTAGACCTCGTCTCGTGCCTCTCGTTGCGAGCCGTCGTTCTTCAGCGACAGCTCCGAATCGGGACTGCTGCTAGATAATGCCGGCCCAGGCCAATAGCTCTGTGTGCGCAAGTACATCGAGATACATCGCGTGGATGGATCGGTCAGCACGCTTGCCACCACCGAACACCGACGGGCCTCTCCCAAGCAATGTCCGAAGGCGCTGCCAGAGAGCAAGGCAGAAATAGTTGCGCTCTCAGTCGCACATTGCTCACAGCACGACACGTTACACACTGACGCCGCACCACCGACCGTTAGACACCGATCGTCACCGCCGTATAATTACACCCAGACCCGATCCGACGTCCACGAGTCGACATCTCCGACCCAGCCAGCACCCACCGGGCGAACGACCAGGCCCAGCGGCCAGCATGCCCGACCTGGCCATGCGCGCATCGCATTTTGTCTCCATTGGCATTTGGCATCCCGTCTTCATCGGCCCCGAGATCTCACCAGGCGGGCACTGGCCACTGGGCAGCAAGGCCCTCCAAGTTTCATCACAATCTCCATCAGCTACGCAGCACACCCCTCCAGTCCAGTCCCGATCGCGCAGGCGGTCAGCCAAGTGTCGCCAGGGGTGCAAGCCTCAACAACCTAACCGTCTGCTCGCTTACGCACCTCTAAACCGCCTAGCCTCGCCGGTTCTCCGTCCGGGGACGACCATCGGCTTCCGCTAGTCCCTCAGCAGCAGTGAGCACATCCCAGGCTTTCACCTCGCTGGACGATGAAATTTGAACGTCGATCTCAAGCCCAAAAGCCAGCGGCCAACGGCAGGCCAGGTTAAGCGCACCATTAATTGGCTCAAGTGGCAGGAGCGAGCTCCAACTGCCCTGTCTAAACTGCTTGTCTCAGACAGGCACTTTGAATGAACAGCGCCAAAAGTCTCTTTCCGCTATTCAGTATCACAAAACTGCATTCCCCAGGTCCAATGTCTTGGGGAGGGGCTCCCATCGGCTTCGAACGGCTCCGTTGCAAGACAAGTGGAAGGGACCAGCCCGATAAGGGGCCAGGCTCAGTGGTGGTTGGTGCTTGGCTTTCAATAAAGCCAGGCTGAATTTTCTCATTTCATACAGATCCGCGATGGCGATGGGCTTGTCCATCTCGTTCCCCCAACAATTGGGATTTTGGGACACAATTTGGGGGTCCTCTTCGATGGGTCCCTTCCAGAAATGCCAGGGGTGCATGCTGAGCCAATAGGAGGCGGACGAAAATAAACAGGCCCCCCCACTCGAAGGGGGGGAAAACACAGCGCGCCGCAGAAAAAAAATCGCCAACCAGCGCCCGACCAAAAGCAGAGCTTCTCCACCCGCAGATCCCCAACATCTTGTCCGTCCTTCTGCGGGCGTGGAGACCGTGCAGCGCCGCCACGGCAGCAACAACATCGGCCACCCGGCCTGCCACTGACCCATCTGCAGCGGTGCAGCCAACGACGTGAGCCCGCCGAACCCATTGAGACTCGCCATGGCTGCGGACGAACGCCAACCGGCTCCAATGCCAGTTCCTGCTTCTCCCGCCCTCAACTTCAGTCCCTCAACCCTGTTTGCCTATCTCCCAACCCAACTTCGGATACAGAGTCTTCCGCGCTAATTAGCATGCTTTCTGCAGCCTGGACGTACCCGTGTTACCTCTTGCCGCCGCGGCTACCACCACCGGTACTGCCGCTCCGAAGCCGAAACCTCCCTTCTCCCATCATCCCGAGGTCAACGTCCCCGGCCAGTCCCTACAGACCACCCACCAATTCCATAGCAACGCAACCGTCAGCTTCGTTGACACCACCGCCCGGACTTCCGTTCGTCCATATCCCACCTATTATCAAAGTTTGTCTCCATCACACCCCAGATGGTTGTGACAACCGAACGCCCCAAAGCGAGAGAACCCCCGAGCTTTGGCCCCTAGGTCGTCCTGTCCTCGGCGCCTCGTATGGATAGAGGATGCTACGCTAGCTCCCTACAGAGATACGCTTACCCGCACTAAAAACGGGCGAGCAGATCCGATCCTGTCAAAGCTGGGGGACCCTCCGCGCGCAATCTGATACTCCCACCTCAACTCGGCATCCACCGTCACCTTCGATAAACGACGGACGACACTCTTGATTGGATGATGTCTCCTTGAGTCTGGCTGGGACTAGCAACCATGGTGCGCTTTCTCGATTTCTATCCCCAAGAATAGCCAAGTTCTCACTTCATCTCGAACCTGTGACACCGGTCATTGCCGATGAGGCGGCTTGCCTCTGTCTACCCAAGCAGCGGGATGTTTTGGACGTCAAGATCCACTCCCGATGGGTACATGACGAAAGGGAGGCTCCCCCATCTACAAATACGACGTCCTCCCCTGGCCATGACTTGGAGTCCAAAAGGTATTCGCCCCACTCCCTTGTGAACGAGCCGCATCGCCCCGTGCCTGCAGTAGAACGACTACCGACTGCATCGTGTCTCGAGCGGCTCCGAACGCCGGTCTTAGCTCATCCGTCCGAACTGACCTTGCAGGTGCGTGCGTCCACGTAGTCAGCGTGCTGCTCCGAGACTGCAGCTGCACGACACATTGGCCAAACGAAATCGGTCTTCCAGATGGCATGGCCGCGTGACAGGGGACGAAGTCGACGCCTTGGGCCGTCAAGCCCCGAGGCTCAGATGGACTCGTTCGCGCTCACCTACGCACTCCGCAACTCATTTTTGTCTGATGAACGGCGTTCAGTCAAAGTAGGCATGAGACCTGAGGCTGCCTAGGTAGTTGTCTCGCACGACCCTCGACTAGATGACCCGCTTGTTCTCGACTTGAAGTGACTTGGCCGAACATTGTCCCCCGTGGCTAGTGTAAGAGCCGCAATGAAACAAACAAGCAGAACCGATGACGTGGATCCGGTTCCTGCATCCTGCCAAGTGCCGCATTCAGGGCGTAGCGGTTTTACATTCACATGCAGAGAACGTGTAGACCAGCCATCAGCAGTCCCTATTCTTAGACTGGGGTAAAAGCATCCGCCGAAGATCTCCCAGTGAATTCCGACCGACTTTAATCCTGAGTACGTGACATTAGCTAAGCCCGTAAGAGGCTGACCATGACCATGGCTGTAGCTCTTGTTGATCTTTACCGGGTCAATGACGAAAATATCCTAGACAAACATGAAGTACACGTGGGCTTATCGCTCCTGAAAACCCGTCATTGGTACATACGGCAGGACCACGTACGAGGTGAGAGTGTCTCCGAATCGTTGTGGCTCAGTGAGGCTGGAGCGGCAAGTCTCGGGGTATGCCGGACATCGTCCAATCTGCGTCTTCCAACCTCACCCTGCTCATGAACGGTAAATCAAGACTGCGATATTGCGTGGCTTTGAGCTTTGAATGATATTGGTTGTCACTATTTATTACTGTTTATAGTCATTCATTGTTCGATTAGTGCTTTGAAGGTCATTAAAATGATTTTTTTTTATTTTATACACACAAAAAGCAAATCAAATATCTAGTGGTCCACCCGTGTTGAAGATACATTGTGCAAAGTGTTTAACATGACAGGGATACTGCGAATGGATATATCAACGTCGATGAGAGTACTTGTCTTGAATCCGGAAGGCACGACGTGAGACGGAAAAGTTTCTACTTCACCAGCTTTACGGATATGCCACGTACTCTACCAGGGTGAGCTGTTAACTTCGAGACTCCCTAATTAGCATATGTTTGAGTACATAAATTGTTGGACTGAAATTTGTAGCAGCTGTTCTGAGTCGCTGTATTTAGCTACTGTTGTAATCATGAACCGAGGAGGCTTGACTGCCTCGTGTGTTTTGTGGTTTAATTGTTAACATGGAGCGAAGTGCTAGAAATTCCCTTTGACGGTATCACTCCCACATATTTCCAAACGGTACATCAAACATACTTGAGCCTTTCTTCTTGTCAAATGTCTGAAGCTTTTGGCGCGTCCTTGCAGTTCACCTTCTATCTGCTCAAGAGTCAACAGACCACGCACCCCCTCCGTCCATCTCCCACGCTAGTTCCTCCATCGCGATGTACATCATCGCTCTCAAGCTCATCATTGCGCTTCGCCCCTTGAGCAGTGTCCCAATTGTACGCATACCCATCATCATCCATCCTCCTCAACAAAGACTCAAACCTCCCAAACATCTCCCTCCCGCCTTCCAGGTCCCTCGCAATATACCCACTATCCCCCACGCTCTCAAAAAACACCCCGCCAAAGTCCCGGATAACCTCACACTTCTCATCCATGCTCAGCACCATCTCCATCCGCCGATGCCACCCCTCAGGCGTCACCGGGAACGTCCGCCGCGGCTCGTCCGATTTGCCCTCGCTGTTGACGCAGACCACTGAGGGTACGTCCGGCGAGAACCGCACAACCCAGACGCCGCCTGTTGAAGGGTACCCAACGTGCGTGTCGGGCGGGTGGTGGAAGTCGTACATCACCCCATGGTCGTGGAGGCGCTTCCTGTGGGTGATGTAGGTCGCCCAGCTTGGCCACCAGGGAGCCCCGAGGCGGAGCATACGCGTTGCGAGGGCATCCTCGACGGCGGGGGTAGAGGTGCAGGTGTCGTGTGTGCGAGGGAGGTCGAGGTAGACCAGATCCACGGCGGAGGGGTGGGATACTACGATGCCGCCTGTGCTGGGACGGACGACGAGGTAGCCTGCTCCGTTGAAGATGTTGGACCGCTTGGGAGGGGTTGGGGGTGTGTAGGACGGGTCATATGCTTCATAGCATATTTCCATGGTTTGGGGCTTGGCGGGGAGGTTAGTTTGAGTTGGAATCGGAGTCGCGACGTCAAGGATAGAGGGAACCGATGAAGATGTTGGTCAACGGAGTGTTGAGGATCGGCTTGGCGAGGGAGTCCATTGTTGGAGCTGCGAGCATACCAACGAACCTGGGTCACGTGGGTGATTATGTTTGCTGCCTTGTGGTGTTGGAACAAATGAACGTTGCACATCCAGTTGGACATCTAGGCAGAAGTGAGAGCATTGTTCTGTCACCACCAACTTTCCCCAGCAATTGATCAGGTTACCAGTAAATCCATGGGAGTTACATATCGCAAACAGAATCAAAAGAAGATCTGCATTTCAGGATACAAACGCCATTGTAGGTGGTCACGGCCTCTTCCACACGTGCCCAGCTGTATCCTTCCTTCCACCCTCACCATCACCATCACCACGCCATCGTCGTCCGCCCATACCGGCCTTTCTGGGAACCGATTAATCCCACCGACTGTTGCATCAAGCACAACGGGCAGAACACCATGGACGACGACCTCGAAATATGCGACGACATCACAGACCCGCAATACCAACACCCACCGCCACCGATGAGATCAAACATCTTCTCCGGCGGGCCAGGCTACCTCGTATCCCACCCCCTCCTCGGCGGCATCGTCATCTCAACCCCCTCGTCCATCGACCTACACCACCTAAACCTCCCGCGCACCCACGACACCAAATTCACTTCCTTCTCCCAGAGCGAAGAAGACGACCTCGCGCATCGCATGCTCCTCCTTGGCGGGCACTGGTGGCCAGACTGGGCCACTTATGCCAGACACAAAGAACGTCTCGACAACGGCACTGTCTACGACTTTCACTTGCCCCCGGACGTATACGTCGGGTACCCATCCTCTGGGGGAGTGTGGCTGGCCAAGTACGTGCCGGACCGAGAGCACTTCCGCCACGGCCAGAAGCTCTCCCTTCCGCAGCGGCCCACAGAGTGGAATCGGGTGATGCACCGCGTGCTCACGATGGACGAGAAGTGTGAAGCGTTGAAGGCGTTTGGGGCGACGTTCTATCCGCGAATAGCGGACTGCGTAGACCTCCCCAAGTCCGTGGCAGAGGGCCGGGAGGAGTTCCAACGGTACGAGAAGAGCTTGGAGGATATGGATGACGGCGACTACCAGAAGCGATGGTCTTTGAGATTTCATGGTCTCGACCAAGACCAAGACGAAAACGTTGAACCAAGGACCACGGAACCTGGCAGCAGGTGGGGCAGCGTGATGTCTTGATAAGTTACTTTAACTAGACCTTCGACGTTGTTCTTTTCCTCAGCGCAACTGCCCGAGCGTAGCTCTCGCTCTTCCTCCTGCCTGCCCTCGTGCCCTCTTGTCATCCGAAGCCATCACGCCTGCCTTGCCCGAACAATCTCACATTGGGTCTAAATGCTCAGCTGATCCGCGAAGGGCCTCGAGACTGCAGCCAACTAGCGAGGAGCTCTCTCATTTTGAAATCGCGCCCGAGCGTTGCTGAGAACGCTGCGTCTTACTCCCTCGCTCCGCTCCGCTGCGCGTCATGAGCTATGCTCCATATCATCAAAATTTCAGTAGAAGGTTATCGCCTAGATATAGCTCTACATCGTAGGATGGGCGGCGAGCAAGGGTGAAGAGGTGGGACTGGGGTGACATGTCGATGGACAGGGCTTGATTTGACAGAGTTGACTGAGAGCAGGGCATCCGGGAAAGGAAATTAAGACTAGGATGCGGGGAGAGATGAGAGCTGGGTGGAAACATTAAGATAGCTGCCTGCTGCCCATGACGAGTTTGCGTGTTGGTTGGTTCGGAGGGCAATTTACCTCAAGCACTCGTCAAGTACATCCATGTCAATTATCGAAGGGACCAGACCGACCTGACCAGTGTCTTGAATGGCCCTCCGCATTTTAAAACCGTTCGACCCGGAAAATCAGTGAACAGCCACGAGAGAATTATCATCCAATATGCGTGGTAGAAGGCCGGCTTCCTTCTAGACAGGTGTGTTGTTTGTACTTTGTCGTTATGGTCACAACCGTCTCGTCCTGAGTCACATCAAGCATGACAGACCAGCAGGTCGGGGCATTAAAATCCAGTATATTCAGACCAGGTGTGGTAAAACGGAATGGGAGTGGGAATAAGTGTAAAGGCCCGCAAGCACAATAAACCCCGGCACCGCCATGCTCCCGTCCAAACTCATAATCATACCAACGCCCTAATGCATATATCCACGCCGGACCCCGGCCCCCGTAATCATCATAAACAAGAATGGTTTGGTTTGGTTTCGACAAAAGAAAAGTGGTTTGTAAACTGAAGACGACTTTCTTCTCTTCGTCGGTCTTCCATTCGAAAAGGATAGAATAATGGTAATGTTTGTGCGCCAACGCTGTGCTCGCACCGTTTCCTCGCCATGCTATGATGCACGACTCTAAAGGTAGTAGTAGTAATCAAAAACACGAGTTCCGCCTCCTGTGGTATCAATTCTGCTTCGCCTCGAGATGTTCAAGC
Organism: Colletotrichum tropicale; assembly: GCA_027406125.1. Lineage (NCBI taxonomy): Eukaryota > Fungi > Ascomycota > Sordariomycetes > Glomerellales > Glomerellaceae > Colletotrichum > Colletotrichum tropicale. The sequence continues at coordinate 648,886 of JANVYH010000004.1, forward strand.
AACGCTTTCAACTTCAATACGTCTCCTCCTCCACCAGGTCCTGGGGCCCGATTCTCGAACTCCTCAGGCCCATGGAGCTTCGCCTGCCGGATACACTGCCTCCGCTCTGGCGTCGGCTGCTTGGCATGGGAATGCCGCTCGTCGGCATGGGGATGCCACTGACGGAGCTGTCGGCCTCAAGGCGGGAGTATGTGCCTCGCCTGCTGGGTGTGCGGTACTCGTCCTCGTCGTCTTCGGGCATTTCCATGCGGTGGTGGCTCACACTAATTGACCTTCCATGTCCGCGAACGCTGCTCCTCAACGAGTCTCCCAGGGAGCTCCGGGGGCGTCCCAGAGGTGTCCTAGTACCTGACATGCTGGTACGGCTAATAGGGCGAGGAGGTGCCATATCGGTGCGACTTGACGGCCGGGCGTATGATGTGCTGGCCCGCGAACTCGGTCGAGAGATTGACTCATCGTGGCCGGCGTTGGGATTCCGGTTGGGCAGGGGACCGAACGACAACCTGCTGACACCCGACGTACTAAGGCGGGGCACATGCTTTGATGTTGTGCTGGCAGAGAAGTTGGATGGCGTTTCGTCGCCCCGCACTGAAGAGGCGGTGGAGCCCGTTGGGCGCTTGCGAGAGCGGATCGTAACCGTCGAAGGCACACTGTGGACTCCATTGACTGAAGATCGGGGCGACGCGCGGGGCGGCGTGGTGACGGGTGCGGGAAGCTTTGATCGAGCATTGTGGACACGAGCTTCCAGGCGCTGCATTTGCGCGGTGAGTGATCGGATGTGGCTGAGCGAGTTGGTGGTAGGCATGCGCTGAGAGGTTGAGCGGGGCGCCGTGCGAGTGGCGGGAGTGCGGGTGGTAGTGTTGGCACCGGAGACACGGCCGCCGGTAGGTCGGCTGCTCGTCACAGAGGCAGTGAAGGATCGGGGCTTCGGGGTGACGCTGTGCTCGACGGAAGGCAGGCGGGAGACCTTGCGCGTCGTCGATGCGGGTGTCCTGGTAACTGACCGCCTGGGTACGGATGCGGAAACGTCGGACATCGGGGGCGAGGGCGGTTCCATGAGCTCGGCCTTTGCGGCGGGCAGAGCCTCCGAGTCTGGTGGGGTTGTGACCATGGGAGAGCTTGCTGTAGAGTTGGGAGAATGCTCCGTGTTCTTGTCAAATGTAGGCGACGACATGACGGAGAGGTCGGTGGAGATGTGGGACAGGTGGCGTGCTTCTTGCTTCTTGAGCTTGTCTTGGAGCAGCTCGGCTTCGATCTTGAGATCGGCAAGCTCCTCACGCAGACGTTGCGCCTCGATGCGCAGGGTCTCTCGCTCTTGCTCGCCCAGCTTGATTTCTTCCTCCATCATGACTGCACGCTCGATCGCAACGTTATATTTTGATTCAAGGTCCTCGAGGGAGGACGTCGTGTTTCGCGCCTGTCGCTCGAAATCGTCGTTGGCGACCTCAATGTCGCGCAGCTTTAGCTGCATGGTCCTGTTGGTATCGCGCAGTGTGGTAATCTCCTTCTCTAGTGTGTTTTGAGCCGAGTTTGCTTCCGTCTTGGCTTGCTTGTATTTCGTCTGCAAATCGGACCTGGTCAGCGCTGTCCGTCGCAATCGCATCCATCCCTAGATGCTGCAGGCGCGAGAAATCTCACCTTCCACTCCTCAACCTCGAACTTGAGGCTCTCAGCCTTCTCCTGCAGGCCGCGTTCCCTCTTCTCGGCAGCCTCAATGTCCTTCTCCAGCTCTTGCTCCAGCTCCTTGCTGGATTCCCGGAATTCGGCGAGTTCTCCCTCGAGCACCTCGTACTGGGCCTTGTACCAGGTCAAGGCGTCCTCGGCGCTGGTCGCCTCGCTGGGCGGAGATGAAGGTGGCTCTGCCATGGTTGCTATCTGTTGCTACTGTGACGTCGTCGCCTCGGTGATCAGACGGATTGCATGTGAAGCTCGGCGATGGTGGTGTTTTGGGTTTTGTGTGTTTTTGTCGCAGGTCGTGCAAGGCGCGGGGAAAGTATGCGGTCGCAAACGGTAGCGGTTGAAGATATACAAAGGGAAATTGTAATGTTGTGTAGAATGATCGTAAGAGTCGTAAAATGCGTGCTGTGCGGTCGTCGTTAGCTTGGTGTTGATTGCGCAGATTGAGGGACGCGGTCGCAGCGAAAACGACGTGCGGTCGGAAGTGCGGACGTACCGACTCTGTGGGTTGTTGTGGTGGCTGGTCGGCTGGGTCGTCGTAACAAGGCAGAGAAAAAAAGGACGATGGCCGAAGAAGAGGAGCAGCAGAATAGAATGCAGGTGTCGTCGGTGTGTGTCGATAGTCGCGGTGGCTGGTGTCGATGATGGTTGTGTGTGCGTGTGTGTTCGATGCGCCGCCTTCGGATGTGTTGCGGTGGGCGTATCTGGCGGCTGCTGCTGCGACTGGACTTACCTGACTTACCGGTGAATTGTCGTCGCTGGTCGTTCGTTGGTCGTCGTGTTGTCGTCGTCGTCGGTAGTGAAATGCAGTTGTCGATGTTGACTTCGACAAAAACAAGTCAGGGACTGCGACGGACTGGACGGGACTACTAGACTGACTGACTACTGGACGCAGGACCGACTAAGGAGTGGTGGGATTGGGCATGGCTGGGACAGGAAAGGAAAGGGTCAATGTTGATGTCGGTCAGGCGTGTGTGCGTGGTGTGTGTGGTGGTGCAGTGCGTTGCTGTTGCGGGTTGCCCCCTGTCGCCCCTTGTCGTGGCAGTGCGCCATACCCGATGGGGTAAGGCCTGCTACCACGGGCAACTGGACGCTTGGATTATGTAAGGCACCCGTGAGCCAGTGAGAGCGGTGGGAGCGCTGTTGAAAGTGGGGGCGGTGCCTTTTTTTGGATCGTCTGCAGCAGCGGCAAGCAACAACACACTGTGACTCTTTTGCCTGCAGGCTGCTTGCTGCAGTAAGGCACCTACCTGCTGCATATGCAAACGATACGTACCGCCGCACCCGCCCCTTCCACGTTCCAGTGTCCTTAACACCTTTGCTTGTTACCAGTCATATCACTCTGTTAAGGCATCAACCAGACACTGGGGAAGGAAGCCGCAAAGCCCAGAGCCCCTCCTTCGTCATTTGCTTCCCGCCGCAAGGTCATCGCCTGCAGCTTCACTCTTCACTCTTTCAACCACCTCGAATCCTCCCCTCCTGCCCCCAACACGTCAACATTTTCTGCCTCTCCAAAGCTACACCCGCTGGCGATCATGGAGACTGCGGTGGACCTGCAAGGCTTGTAACTTGAGTAGACCCCTCTGGTCCTGCCATGCGAAATGCACAGCACCGCGGCCTCAGCCTTCCTCCCCATGAGGGATCCCCGTCCGGCCCGGTCAATCAAATCAGTCCAGTCGCAACACAGTCAAACAGCATCACAGCATCGTGTCTCACTCGTCCATCAAATCAGACCGCCTCCCACCGCCTACGCGTCTTTGTTTTCTTACCCTCTGCAAACACGCAACGAACCATAACCGTGACTGAGCGCTGCAGAAGCCCCCCAACCAACCGCCGTAGATCTACCTGCCTAGCCGTACTAACAAAAAAGCTCCAATCCTATCCTCGGACGATGACGGTTGCAAGCAGGCCGCTCCCGGTCCGACTGAACCCCCAAATCAGGGCAATCCCAACTTTTGACCTTTATGCAAATGCACTGTTCCCTTGGAGCCCCTTTGCCATTTCACCAGAAACCCACGCCAGCAGCTTACCCACCGCCTGCCGCACCACCCTGCACGACATACCGTCCGCCATCGATGCGGCGCAGATGCCGATTCGATCGGAGCAAAAAAGTGTCCCCGAAATCTGCTTCTTTTTCGTTCGCAGATGGATGCAGAGAAGCTAAGAAAGATCAGACGTCCTGACGTTTGTTTCACATTCCACGCGCTAAGGGACCCAACCAGTCCCTTCCGCATGACAATATCAAAAGTCTCATGCCCATGAACGGCACACCGCACCTTACTCATTCGCCCACCCACTCACCCAGCGAGCTGTCCACCCGTTGGTGAATGTTAATGCAGCTGACCTGGCATCGCCCAGCCTGCTAAATTAAGGGATTTTGATTCATCACCGCGGGAGATCCTCTTCGCCTAGACAGGGGGTGGGTGTTCTTCCGGTCACGTCCGACCGCTGTGCTATGCTTCCGCTGCCAATTTCTGTCCGGCCCGCGATCGTCGCATCCGTCGCAGATACAACTGCCACCCCCTCCGTCTTCATGTCGCTTCCGGCGTAACCTCCGCCAAACGGGATCCAAGCCCGAGCTCGGGCGGACTGCCATTTTTACCTACGTCTTCGGCAAAACCCATGTCGCCCGCTCTCGACAATCTCGGCGCACCGATCGCAACCAAGATGATGACCTGGTGGGTTTCTCACCGCCTGCTGCTTTGATATTCTGCCGGTTGATGCACGACGACCGCCATCGATACTCGGAATAGTAGCTCGTCAATCATGGCGTTGTGGCTAACAATATGTTAAATAGAGTTTAAAAGTGCTGTGAAAGTAGGCGATAAAACTGCCACGCCAAAGCATTTACCGACAGTCAAAGACATCGCCTCATTTTCCCGTGATGGTAGAAAAGCATGGAGGTTACCATGACGACGGACACAAACAACGGGCCATAACGACTGATGACGATAACTACCTATAAGAACGAACACGGCAACGAGACTTGCTGCAGAGAGGGAACGCACAGGAAAAGTAGCCGTAATGTCATAGGAAAATCAGGCAGTCGCAAGTTAAAAAGACAAAAAAAAAAAGGGAAAGAAAAATGGTTTCGTAGCCACCAAGCCGACGTTTATATTGCCACACTGTTACTCTAACCTCAGAGTCGGTTTTCCGGCTTAGTATTCACAAAGGTAGGATGTCGTGAACGACAGGGCTGGGCAACCATGGGCGCCGCCCAAACGTTGCGAACCATATTGGCAGCAATAGCAACAAGAAACCTCACTGTAGCACGTCCCGTGGTAGGTACACTACGATGCTGCCGAAAAGTTGAGCTGGGTCTGGTGATGGCATAACCATTCATTTTATGTACTAAAAGAGTGACTGATAAAAACAGGGCCCTGTATGAATTCTAAATACAACCTCAATACCAACCCACTACTTTCTCCCCCATGTACCCATAAGAGGCGGGCCTGGACGATCCTCGAAAACGCTGTCCAGGCCCAATCTTGAATCCTTACTCGTCGGCTTCTTAGACGCAGAGGACGGAGTTGCCAGTGTGCTTGCACTCTAGAGCGTCCTTGTCAGTAACTAGCATGCGAAATCCACTCTGAAAATGGGAAAAGGTGAGGTGTAAACTTACTGCCCTTGAACTGGCCACCGACGCCGTTGGTCCAGTAGGCGCAGAAAGCACCGTTGCCGTGGACACTCTCGGTGTTCATCGTGGTGCAGGCCTCATGGACGGTGGCTGATGTCACATCGGGGTTAGCATCTCAACGGACTCGGGTCTGATAGAGGGCTTTTGAAGTAAGAACTTACAGCCGCGGATGGTGTAGTACGTGTTGTTGGCAACCCAGACGCCGTTGGCGTCCTTGGTCCAGGCGTGGGTGCCGGTGGCAAGCAGGGCGGCGGCGGAGAGGATGATGGTGGAGAACTGCATTTTGAATTGAGCTGTGGGAGCTGGTGCTTTGAAGGATGTGGAGTGTGTAAGTGTGAATGTGATGGCGAGTTGTCTGAGTCTGCAGATATTTCTTCCTGAGTTGAGGGAGAAGCCGGTTTATATAGCTTTGGGATCTTCGGTCTTCAGAGATACTCCATGAAAATACGCACGCCTCCGGTATGCTCTCTGGCTGCGGTTGGCTATAGAGAAGCTACATCACTTCCCAAGATGGAAGAACTCGCGGAGCCCACGGATAGACTATACAATCCTTCAGAACACTTCTCGCGATCTTGTTTCGTTGCCTCGGACTCAACTCCATGTCGGGCGCACAAATACGAGACAGAAGATCTTGCTGCGGCAGGGAGCCTCGTGTGGTACGAGGCGTGGCTCAACATGTCCTAGATTTCGCTGCATAGATGGACTCCTTCACGCCTACTGTCTACGAACTAAGTCATGGGTCATGGGGTCGTGGTCTTTCACTCGGACTCAGCGGGGCTATGGATCTGCACTTAACCAGATAGCGTAGTGGCCCACTGCAGAATGTAGCTAGGAACTGCGCCTCGGATGCAAGCTCTGCGAGAGACTCTGCTGTTGATGTCAAGGGTTTGAAATGAGACTATGACTAGTCTTTTCAGCATGCAGCATCTCCTGCCTTACTTGGCATTCTTAGAGTTCGAAAGACGCGGGCTTCCACATTCCCATTACCTGATGCCAAGAACACGGCCCTAAGTGGCAAAGACAAGCTGGCTTACTACTGTCTCGCGATGTAACACGAATGGATTGTGCATACTGACATCAGGCAATGATCTGGTTCTCTTGAAGTTCCGGTCAAGAGTTGCCAAGTCGCTGGCTGAAGCTGACAACAGGCAGGATTCGTGCGACGTGAACCACCTTTTGACGAAGCCATGCGAAACACCACAAATCTCTTACCACTCGTGTTCATACTTTGATTGTGAGTACGAGACAGGTAATAGGGCAGTATTGTTTTGCCGTGAACTATGATAAGCAGTTTTCGTCTCAGTCACTGAGCTACTTCCTCCAGCGAAGGTTTGAAGACTTGGACCTGAGTACAATTATCCAAGAGCAGTCCTGGACATGTGACTTGATCAGCGGACAATTGCATGTTTCTCACATTCCTGCCAGGCAGTCGCCAAGGGAAACTTTGAACAACACTGAGTTCAACAATTGACAAATCACAACACAGGTCTCGCAAACCAAGAGACTAAAATCGTTGACCATTCGATGGCAACATCGGCGTGGGACAGGGCTGACGACGCGACAAGGAATACACGACCGGAAGGCTTCTCCGCTAGGGCGGACGATGCTTAAAAGTGCGAAGGGACCAATCGCTACGTTTCTGACTGGATAACCTGGGGCTAGCGCCGGCCCGGGACGGCACGACTTGCACCGGTGGCCGTATGCTTACGCAGGGGGGAGATCGTCAGCTCAGACTCCCCCAACTGAAGTCTTGGCTATTAAAATGTCTTCTCCTTCTTTGCTCCAGCCACCTTGATTTAAATTATAATAATAAATAAGATATATCTCTAGAAGTTTAACAGAGACGAACGAAGGCTAGGAAATCGTTACTTCCTGTTAGACATTTCGATAAATTCGACTTAGGACATAATTAGTCGCGGCACCTGCAAGGCGCAGACAACAGTCAAAGGCAGCAACAATTGTTCGACTGGCAATGACAAAATACATGTGTGATTGCAATTTCTTCTATCCTTATCTTGCTTGACGCGAGAATACCCCTTGAAGGTATTGTCACGTCACATGGGGCCACTAACTCCGATGTGTCACGTAAACGCCGAAGGATCTACTACCTGTCTGACCTGGACAATTTGACAACAATCAAGACGTTGCCTGGTTACCCCGCATTCCGTGCGTCATATTACTTTTATGAATGGTCAGGCGAATGTCATCAGGCAGGCACCTTAGATATAAACACTCTCTAAAGCCATCGGTGTCTCAGAAAAATCGCCCTACTCGCCTATCTAGTCCCCTCACATCATGGCCAAGACTAAAAAACTAGCCAAAGAGAGCGTCGCACGGTTGACAAGTTGGACCCGTTTTTACCTTCCGCGGGAGCAGGAGTGGCCGACGTGGTCCGCAGGCCAAGCTGATGGTGGCCATTATGGCCCACTCAAGGGCGTGAAAGGTTGCTTTATGGCATCTCTGGGGAGAAAGGTTGATGACCCTGAAGAGGCCGTCTACATCATCGGTGAATACCATCTACATCGGAAATACATGAAAATTTTCCCTTGACTGACTTGACTGTATTGTGACATAAACAGAATGGACTACTATGGAAGCCCTGGAGAGCTTCCAGTCTTCTCCCGTCTGCGCAGAGTTCCTGCGGGGCCTCCCCGAGAACAACAACGAGTCGCAAGTCGCTATCGAAACCGGCTCGGCGCTAAGGAGAATAACGTTGGACGATGCTTCCCCATCGTCAGCACCTACAGCATCGCGTTTTCTCGTATTAAAGCACATCACTTCAAGCCCAAGATCGAATGTAGAGGAGGGCCGGGTCGTTGTGACTTCCTTTCTGGTGCCGCAAACAGTTGACGACATGACTCGCATGTGGACAGAACATTTCTACAAACCATTCCAGTACTTTGTGCCCCGCGGCTTCGAGCCCGTGGTAGCGACAGGCAGCTTCCTGTCCAAGTTCTCACACGAGTGGTTCGGGGTTCTCTCGGAAGACCGCTGGGTAGAGGACAAGTTTGGAAAGCTGGACGACGGCCAGGGTCGGACGATCATCTCCCACTTCCACCTGTGGCCATGGGACCGTGGTGCCACCCCGGAGATGGAGGCGGCGTCGGCGGCGGACCCGGAGGCGAGAGAGGCGTGGGATCGGGTTATAGCGCAGGTCATGCCCCCGGCGACCGGCTGGGTACAGGAGCGATGGGAAATCCGATTCATGCCCCCGCCGCCTAAGCCTGAAGATGATTCCGGGGAGCTTTCTGAGTATCAAAAAGAGAAAGTGAGACGCCTGATGTCGTTCCGCGAGGCAAATGGTCTCAAGGAAGATGATATGTCGAATTGAGTATGTGGGTCAAGGTTTGGAATCAACAGCAATCCGCATTTCTATGAGAAGGGGGGGGGGGGGGGGGGGGGGGGGATATAGAAATATACAAAGCATAAAAACAACTTATATGAGACACATCGCTTAATTATCACATCAAACTACCCAAAACTGACAGAAAGTCAGTACATGGCCTGCAAGAGCCGTCATCCCAACGAGTAGACACTGTGATCAGCAAGCAATTACCACTAAGGGAACGGCTTCAACTAAGTAATATGTAGCAGAGACTTAGGAATTCTATGACTGAAGGTCAGGCATGTACTGATGAATCACCGCTTTATGCCCTATTGAGAGTATCGACGATGGTGAAGCCGGTGTTTGTACTGGCATTGCCACCCGCGACAATATTGCTGACAAGACCCCTGCAGCACGACTGACATTTAGGATCATCGAACGGCGACCCGCAGGCTCTGCAGTCGAAGTCCGCGCATGGATCGGTTTCTCCATCGCCTAGGCCGCCCTCGAAGGTGTACAACAGGCACCCAACCTGACATGAGCCACCGACACCACCATTATTGCCTGGGTGGACTGTTAGTTTAATTCCATTCTCCAAGGACGTACGTGAAGATACGTAAAGCTGCTCAGGGAAGCCACTTACACTTGGTATAATCTTCCCGGACGAGCAAGTAAGCCGTAATGAGGCTGGGCGAACCAAGCGGGAACCCAAAGCTCTGTCTGTCGACCGAAGTGACGCAGCCGGGAACCCAGCTGCAAGTATAATCATAGTTGACGCCGTGGGAGTCCGTACGGCGCAGCGTGATAGCCGCATCGCCCGGCCCGAGCGTGTCATCATCGCCCATATCACCGCGCAGATTGCTGAAGGCCGTAGAGAAATCATCCTGGTCGCCCGACTGGATATCGGCGTGGCCCGGAAAGTCAGCTTCGTTGAAGCAGTTGATGGGCCCCCGAGTGAGCGGCGTCTCATCCGTGGGAGGAGTAGTAGGCGGTTGCGTTGTCGTCGTACCGGGCCCTATCGTCGTTGTCGGCGCCGAGTAGCCGCCGGAACTGGGGTCCTTCGGGTCCTGGTACCCGGGCGGCGCGCTTGTTGGGTTTGGGTTGCACCAGTAGCCGGAGCAGACGGTACCGCCGCAAGCCGTGCTCGCGCCGCCACAGGTCGGCCCCGCGGTGGGTCCCGGGGTAAAGGAGAGAGTGGAACCACCGGCGGTCGCTCTGTTGCGGGCTATTTCCGCCGCGAGGGACGAGAGTGCGGACATGGTGAAGGCTTCTCCGAGATCGGTGGTCGCCCAGCTTTCGCCGTAGAAAGTGCCGACGGGAGCGGGGGTCTGAGTGCCAAAGACCTCGGTTGTCGAGTCCGAGACACTGATGGAGCAGCCCGTGATGGTTTCGCACCGCGTTGTTGACGACGTGGTGGTGCCGGCCGAAACGTAGTTCGTGGTGGTACAGGCATCGGCCTTCTGCGTCTCGCACTCGGGCTCCGATTCGGTGGTGAGCTGATGATCGTATCCAATGGTGAATTTCGGCCAGTTGGGCAAGTTTCCGTTGATGTTAATACCAGGAGGCGGGTGGATGATATCAATGGGCGGTGGCATGGGGCCGTAGATGCCCGGCGGCAGAATCCAGCGCCAGGATCGGACGCTGACCTCATTCCAAGAGATACAGAAGAAGAAGAACCAGGCGGTGCAGGGCACAAGAACGCTGTCATCATCAGGCTCGGGCTCCTCGACCTCCTCTTCCGAGGGGATGATTGAGCCGTAGCGTGGCCATTCCGTGAAGAGTGGCAGCGGCCCGTCGGTGGTGGTGGGAGACCCGGTCTTCCAGGATGTGACGAGGGAGCAGTCAACGCTGGCTACAGCCGTGGCGGGTCCGAGGAAGGTAAGGATGCGAGTTGTCGGGCACGCAAAGTTCAGAGTCAAGTCCAAATTCTCGGTACACGTCGTGGCCACGACGACTTCCGGTGTTTTGAAAGCGATGGCCGTGGAACGGGGACAGTCAATGGTGATGACTCCAGTCGAGCCCGGAAACGTCACTGTCGTGACTGTAGCGCCGGGCACCGTGATTGTGCTGCTGATGGGAGTGTAGTACGTCGTGCTGGAGGGAAGACCTGAGCCGCTGGGCGGAGGTAAGGTGCCTGGATTCGTATACCCGGTCGACGGGCCTCCATTGATAAGGGGCCAAGGTGGAAGGGGAACCACACGAGTGGTAGAGCCGCCCTCTCCATCCGGTAACGTAACGGTAGCATCCGGGACGCTTATGCTGGGATATATAGTGATGGGCATTGCTCCCGACGATGTTACGTTCACGTTGGAGAAGGGCATGCCGTCGGTGGTAATTGCGGGTACCGAGACGGTCACAGTAGTAGTGGTAGTGACGAAGATGGTGGTGCCAATACCGCCAACGGTAGTGCTTGAGAACCCTCCATACTCCAGCGACGTGACATAGTCGCTGGGACGGATGGTCGTTGTTGAACCCAGCGATCTCGTGGGAATGACCAGCATGCAGGATCGGGACGCGACCGGGCAACTCACCGTGGGGGAGGCCCATACTTCAGTTCCAACCCACACAATGTCGACGCTATCAGACCCTGGAAGCGGCACCCATACGCTGACCTCGGTTGTAAACCCTCGCTGGTTGTCTTCCTGAGGGACGTTGGTGTTATCGATGCCACTGGCTATGTTGATGGTTGCTACAGTGAACAGGTTGTAAATGACGACGCCGGTCGAGCCCTTGACCTCCAAGATCCGGTCCTGGCAGTTGTGGGTAGGAATGCAGTCCTGATAGTACTCGTTGAAAAAGCTGTAGAGCCCAGCGGCGTGGATCAAGACATCTTTCGAGTCAATGATTTGCAAGCCCCAAGCGTAGTTACACCGGTCATCCCAAACATTCGGCGCGATCTCACACTTGCTGAAGTCCGGATCATTGGGGAAACCAGCGCGTGGGGCCGCACGGAAAGGAGCAGGAGGGCCGGGGTTGGGTTGGTAATACGGCGACTCAGTCTGGATGTGACCCATGTACACGCTCTCGGCACCGCTGAGAAGATAGTTGTAGAGGACTGAGTGCTCCGAGCCGCCGCCGTAGAACCACGACGGGCCCTTGGACTCGATGAGCATGCCGCGGGCCCCAAAGACGGTGATCTGCGTCGAGCTGGAGTCGGGCTGGTTGTAGATGGACTTGTCGTTATCATGGTCCCCCACCCACGCCCACACGTTCTCGAAGTACCCGTTGGCCTGGGACGTGACGCGGAACATGAGCGAGGCAGCAACGCACTCGGCCTTGATACTGAACTTGGGGCATTTGCTCAGATCAAGATCGGTGCCCAGCGCGCCGCCGACGCGGAAGTGCGAATCCCACATGGCCGCCGCGCCCTGCTCCACGGCTGCGACGTTCCACTCCATCAGGATTGCACCGGCTGTGGCCCCGCGCACCGAGAAGAGCATCTCGGTGATCTCCATGGTGCCCACGTCGCCCTTGTTACCGACCTGAACCATGACTTTGGGGTTCTGTATGTCGCTGAAGTAGAAGCCCGAACCCAGGATCTGCGACCACAGAGAACCCTGAACGACGGAGCCGGTGGGGATGTTCACCGTGGACCCAACTGTGTAGACTCCTGCTGGGAAGTAGGCGATCTGACGGTTGTCCGCGGCCTTGCGGAGGAAGTTATTGATGCAAGAGGCCTGATCGCCGGTTGCATCGTTCTTGCATCCGCCATCCGTGGTCGCCACCAGGAAAGAGCCGGCGCCGGTCTTCTCGTACTGGGGTCTTGAACGCACGTAGAGCAAGCCGTTGGAATCATCCAGGCCCTTGCCCCTTCCAGGGCCGGAGAAGGCGCCAGTCTCAGTCGAGCCCTCGGAGCCATTGTATCGCTTGCCTGTGGCCCATAAGTCAGAATTACCAGACAACAAGTTGTTTCCGCCCGTACTTCTGACGGAGTTGGCCACGTTGTTGAATTTGGTGTTGTCAAGGACAATGTTGGGCGACGTAGGTAAGCTGTTGGTCAGGACGCCGATCTCCACGTCGCTGATGGTGGAATCGACAATGGACACGCTGCCTATACCCTGGCCGCTATCACCGCCCACCCCAGAGATATTGAAACCGATAGAGCCGCCGTTGATGGTGATCTGATGCCAGTTCCAACCCCAGTCCCAGACCATCTGCACGGCAGTATTGCACTGGTTGAAGACGAGATTACGCGCCGTGTACTGCTGAGACCCTGCTCGCCAGCCGATGTTGCCGCCGTTGAACTCGAGGTCAGACACAAACCCGCCACTGCCATTCTCCGTGAAGATGCCAACAGCGGTGGTGGAGCTCGTGGTGGGCATGTCGAACACCAGGTTCTGTAGCGAAGTGGCCTGGGACACCTGCCAATGAATACCCGTTGGCACGAGATCCTGGTCATTCTCCGCTGTCGACTCGGGCATGTCGGTCAAGTCGAAGCGGAAGTTGCGGATCTGACGAAAGAACTGATTCTGGTTGATGTACCACTGCTGGCCCGAGGCACCGGGAATGTAAGGATCTACGTCGAAAAGGGCGATTCCCTGGAAGTCGTCGCAGCCTTTGATGATGGGCATGTCGTTGGGGTCGCCAACGAACTGCGTGTAGTAATATTGGATGACGGGCGTACAGATCTTATAGGTACCTCCCGGGAAATAGACGATAGCGCCTTGTGAGAATGTGTTTCCGCATTTCTCACCGCATCGCGTCCGGTCGCCGCCGACGGAGTCTTTGTTCCAGCTGGCTGAGGCCGCATTTAGTGCCTCAGTTGCGTCCGACTCTCCCGAGTTGTCGGCGCCAAAGTCGTCAACAACGTTGCGGAAGAACTGGTAGCCGTCTCCGCCAGCAAATGGTTGCTGTTATTCTTAGTCAGTTGGAGATACACACGTTAAGACGAATCGGAGTCTGCTTACCGTTCCCAATGGTCCTAAACTAGACAGCCAGAAGTCGGATGACTGCCGTTTCTTGGGGGGCGCCTTGAATCTTGTTCGCTTGATGGTGCTGTTAGACCCCGCGCCGTCGTAGCCGCCGCGGAGCACGATGCCGCTCTGGAGGTTGGCCAGGTATGTGTTCAGGCTGCCCGAGTAGGCCCATACAGGGCCATTCTGTCTGCCCTTGTCTGGCGCTGTCTTGTAGTAATTGTGCTGGTTGTCAACCATATACGCCGGCGCCGGCTATGAAGCAACTTGTTAGCGTTACCCGTCTCAAGCACGAAGAAGAGCCACGAGAAGAGCCACGACATACCCTTGGACCATGATCAAGATTGGTTCCGTTAGAAAGCAAAGTAGTGTTTCGTCCGCGAGTCGTGATGGCTGACAACACGAGGCTCCTTTGGACGGCTAGCAAAGTCAAGAAAAGAGCAAGTAATGCCGCCATGGTGCTCTACCATCTCAGCCCGAACGGCAGTGTGTCGATGAGGCGTACAAAGAGGTGCGTGGTGACTGGGGGAAGGACAGAAAGGATGTGACTCTTGGGAGAAGGCAACTCGAATTTCACCAGAAGACATGCGAACATGAATAACAGCACGTGAAGTGGCAAGTCTCATGATGGAACGCGGAGACCCGGTTGTGCGATACACAAGTCCCTCACGCAGCTGCCTATTCAGTACTTGCCAAGAGTCCGGAATGCCTTGCGATATTCGGACAGACACTATCGCGTCTCAGCTGATGAGATGAAGGTCAATCTCCAAGCTGCAGCCTCGCTCCGGAGTAACCATCCTATGTCTAGTACCTTTTAGGCTCGGGAGGAAGCCGAATCGTGAGGCTTGCGTTAGACTAGCGACTCCTGCATGAATCACTTCATCACAGTCGTATTTGGGGGCTATTCAGGGCCCACCCGTGCTGTTGAGTGGTTGAAAGATATGTTCTTCCAGGGCATCGGCCATTGTCAATATTGAGTTGACACCACAGCCGCCGTCAGCCTGGGCAAGTCTATTGCAGGGACTTTGGTAGAACCGGGGACTGACAGTCTCCACAAGGCCGTTGAAGTTGGGCTAAGCAGTCATATTACATCGATACAACCTTATTAGACCGAGACGGGTTGCAGGATCCCTAAAGCAGGGGATGATGCAGTCAATGGATCTTTGGAACTAACAGTACATGCATGTGGTCAGCGAACTCTACCATGCAATTTCCCGTATGCTGCACTGGTACGGCGCAGCGGCGGGCAACTGACCAGCTGATCCGGATGGCGAATATGTTTGTTCCATACTGCAAGTTTTGCTTCATTGGACAAACATACGAGCTCGGCCTCGGATGAACACATGCATGAACGCGAAGTTATCGTCTGCCTGAACTCGAAGACATGAAGCTGAAGATTGTCAGGCCACACTGTATATCGATATCCTCCGCCTCCAAGGGTGATGATACGTTGCATACCGAAGACCTAGGTGATTATAAGTTGGCTTACGCACTTCGCTTCGGAGCAGCTGCCAACATCGACGTGCCACCATCCCCAAGTTCCTAGTCATCCTACCTAATCAGAATACCTCAACTCTCTCAAAGCCAAACTTGACATCCTACACCTTCAATATGCTCTCCAATCTCATCAACCTTGTCCCAATGGCCCTCTTCGGCGGGGCCATGGCAGCCTCCAGTCCCATCGACCCAGCGGTGCGCGTCTGCTACGCGACGGAGACGCCCAGCCAGCTGTGTTACACCGCACCTGACAACATCCCGCAAGACGTCCTCGTCGAGGACGTCCAGTTTATTGCATCCTACCTGCGCTCGTACGGTGCCCAGATCAGGACCGGCCGCCTCTTCAACATGGCGGCCGCCGACGCGCCCGATTGCGGCGAGTGGCTCGTCTACGCCCACGGCACCGCGCAGGCCTTCGCCAAGCACATCAACAACACCGTCAACTCGAGCGTGCTCTTTGCTGACATCGCCACCACCATCGACGGCGGCGTCGGTGCCGGCGACGCCCAGATTGCTGCCTCCCTGCTTGGGTGCGGCACCGACGGCGGGTCGCTCGGGGTGCTTGTTAACACTGCCAACCCGACTTACTCGGGCTCAACTTACCCTGCCGGCTATGTTACCGATGGTATTATCATCAAGATTGTGGCTTCGGGAGCGTAAGGCTGGAGCTTGTACATAAAGACCGGGGTCCCGCTGGGTACCACGGATCCTGCAGATAGATAGCGAATCAGTAGTCTTGGTGCTGCGCCCTTCCCGTGCCTCCCGTCCTTTTTGTGAACTTTTCAACTTTCAACAAGCGATTTGTTTGCACTACACCCTTGAATCCTTGTGGGGGCCGTCCAATGAAGCGACGGGAGCCCGGTCACATTCTTCCATTTTACCTGCGTCTCATGAGCATCAATGCTACCTCAACCATCGTGGTGCGGCAGCGAAGCTTAGCGATCTGCCCTCGGAAACTAAGGCGGGACAAGGTGGAATAAGCATTCCCCCTGCATTGGCACCCTGGGATGATGAGCTTGTCAGCAACCTAACCCAAACATGGCTCCAGCCGGTGACCACCCCGAGGGACTTCTCTTTTTCCACGGCTTACATCTTACAACATGCAAGGCACACACAAACCCTGGTATAAAAGAGTAAGCCGATCAAAGTACGTGTTACCGCAACAGGAAGGTATCTGCTGTGCCTTTTGCTTGCCTCCATTTGCAGGGCTTCATCACGAGAACTATTCAATGCTACCTCACTTACACGATGTTTATTGCCTATTGATTCGCCCGTCACTCGCGTTCACATTTCTGCGCCCCCGACTCGCATGTCAGATTTGGACATCCGTAAAGTTAAATCACAACGTCCTACGAATGCAAAAGTACCTCCTTCAGATGACTTCTCGCGTTACATTCGGGCTTATGGAGGGTGAGTTCCTGACTCTAGCGTTGTCAGAAGTCCGTGAATGCTTG
The DNA here is from genome assembly GCA_027406125.1 of Colletotrichum tropicale. Taxonomy (NCBI): domain Eukaryota; kingdom Fungi; phylum Ascomycota; class Sordariomycetes; order Glomerellales; family Glomerellaceae; genus Colletotrichum; species Colletotrichum tropicale. The sequence continues at coordinate 665,389 of JANVYH010000004.1, forward strand.
TGTCTGCCTGAGCGACTTCCAGTGCCACTGATCTTACCAATGCGTTTGCCCTCCCGCCGTTTATCTTCTTCGTCACTTCGTTGTTTCTCGCATCAGACCTAGGAACGCCAGAGAGAACCAAACTCGGATTGCCTCTGAGCGTGCACGAGATGGCGACAAACTCCTTTCTTCTGGGCCTGTTGGCGGGCATCCTCCTTCTCCTGTCATCTATTAACGTTGCGCGTGCAGACCTGGAGATCACCGATGTGTTTACAGTTCAAACAGGGGGAGATAGCACTGGCGGCTGCGACGCCCGTCTGGATCCCTTGTTGGACAACTGGCTCACTGAATCACTTTTCAGTCTCACTGCCGCTATAGATGCGGTGGACGCCTATGATCGACGGTTTGAAGTCCGCTACGCCATGCTGGCATTCTTTTCATTCGAGATTCAGGACACAGTTGGCACCCAACAGGAAAACCCAACCCGGTATCGTACCTGGGACAAAATCAGACGTAAGAATTCTACACCAGCTTTGGATCTTCTTCCGAGTTTTCCACGGAAGTACCCGGCCCATCATGTCGTGTCTAGCTGACGTCGTGATCAGAGAATATGGCCGAGGTCAAGAACCTTTTAGAACACGACACAGTTCTTCCGGGCGGCGGTGATTTCAAGTTCCCCAAGGAAAGGTTCTGGCTCCATTGCCATAGTACCTTCCTGACGGAGCAGTCAAGTACGAGTCCAGCACTGGATTATGAGGGCAAGGAGATTAAGAAGGACGACAAATCCATCACCATCCAAGAGTTGGACGCTTACGAAAAAGCGATCCAGAAGGAGCCAAACGTCAAACCATGGTGGTCCGGCGTGAACACGGACCAGAACGGCTACTACTTCTCGGAGGATGGCCGCAACTACTGCCAGGGCGATCACCTCGGCACCACCGCGTCAATCAAGCTACTTAAAACCGAGGGCGGCCAAGCTGTGACCAAACCTGAGATAGCCTCCGTCATCCTCTGTCCGTACGCCTTCGACAATACCAGGAACCCAGACAACTACCGCGATGCAAACGCCAAGCTGAAAAAGGACGTAGGTCTGGAAGACGTCTTGCCCAAGAGTACAACCCTTGTCCACGAGGCCTTCCACGCCGTCCATGGGGACAAGTTCCTGGCGGGCCTCGATGAGGAATGTGCGTAGACTCCCAATCCATGTCTCCGTCTACGCGTTGCATAAATTATTGATCACTATGCTAACCTGAGACGTTACAGATGGCATCATCGAATGCTTGACGATGAGTGCTGAAGACCAACAGAAAAACCCCGAAAATTACGTCTTTTTCATTGCCTATATGAATCACAGGTACGGCAAGGTTGATGCAGGAGAAGAAAACGAACCTTGGGCTATTAACAAGCTTTGGGAAATGGGGGTTGGGTCCAAAAATGACAGATTTGGGGCGATCAGAGAAGTGACTTTTATCAATGACGATGATTGAGGGGAATGGATAGACGAATTCGACTTGGAGTTCTATGTAGGCTGGGTTGCCTCGTTATTAAAAAGAGGTAGTGTTGTAGCATTCGAAGCGCTATTCTGTCGGACTCCGCCGAATCGACTCATTCAAAGTTTGCAAACATTTGACAAGCCCATTTGTGCCTTGGCCACTGATCCGGTCCGAAGAGAGCATCTCAATGCTCTGGCAAATCAGAGACTGTACATCAGGACCCATATCCATACCGTTGCGCGTATGCTGTATCACTATTACCGCGGCGATCAATAACGAATGTGCCCGAGTCCACGTCAGATTGAAGACGAAATCAGCTTGGGATGACGCGGGAGTCGATGATCGGAGCAGACTACCCGCAGCACGCAGCAGTTCTATACAAGACAACATTTCCTCGTCATTCGACACAAAACTCTGGTGGTGACCATCGGCCGCAGCTTTAGCGAGTAGTAAAGCCTCGCATTGCTGAAATGTTCCGCAAGCCCTGAAACATTGTTGGAGGCCGGCATCGTCTTGAGATGCGAAGGACCCGATGCGAAGGGCGTCGACTTGTGTGTTCCATTTGTCGATCCAAATGCGGATTTCATGAATGTAAGAAGACATCCAGGAGCAGTCAGTCGTTCTTAACATGCTGAGATTGTGTTCGGATGAAGTCTCGTGCTTCCCAATCATGTATCGGTGAAAGCGACTCTTGAGCCGTGCAAGGTGGTACACCATTGATGGTAGGTCCATGTCCCCTGCTGCGGTCGATAGCCAGTCCGGCGAGCAAACCGACAGTGTTTTGACGTCTGGAAGCTGAGAAGGCCTGCCAAATGCTATCGCGGTCTGTGTCTCCAGGGAATACAGGGTGCGATAGAGCATGTCGGTATTGCCAGGTTCTGTCTGACCCGACCCGTGAACTTCGATAATGTCTAGGTACATCCGCGAGGCATGTCCCAGTACCCTCCAAAGATCAATGGCACTTGGACACAACCATGCGTAAATGCACAGAAGCAGCGTCGTTTGCAGTGAATGGTTAGTAGGATGAATGAACAGGTCACTAGAAGTACCACAAGACATGGCTTTGCCGAAGTACGCATCTGCAAACATCTGCAGCCTTTGATCCACAGGGCTCAGCAGCGCTAAGGAAATAGCGAGCATTAAGTGTACACGAGTTTGGGCCAGGTTCTTATACTCTGTCGTCGCGGAGCTGCTATTGTAGACTTGATCGAGGGTTTGAGAGATGAGTTCTTGGCCGAGGATTGGATAGGTAATTTCGATGGACCGGTAATAAAGTAAGGTTAGATTCTGCGCCTCAGAGAATGGCATTGTGCCTGTGATGTCGACAGTGAGTGAGCTGCAAACAGATTCAAATAATCTTGCTACTTGAGGCGCAGAAGTTGTTGTATCACTAGCCGCAGGCAAGGAAACAAACCCTTGGATAACGTTTGCTAGGCGAACATATGAGCTTGTGGCGCCAAAGAAGGCCGTATCGCATGACTTGTTTGCGCCTGAAGGGTTCTGAAACAGAATACTCAACAGAGAAGCGCTCTGTGAACAGCTAATTTGCGCGTTGTTCTGCACCATTGGATCATCTGGGGGAATGTTGCCAGGTTCAGGAGAGCGTGATAGCTCTTCAGTCTCGTTGATGAGTTGTTCCGCGTGTTGAATCAGGGCGTGAAGATGTCTGTGTTTATGTAAGTCATTTTTCTCTATTATTCTTTCGCGAGAAGCATGTCCGTACTTCCGCGAAGTCTCTTCACACAGTGCATTATCCCAGTAACAACAGTCCTTGCGAAGCTTTGTGCAATTTCGACATGCCGGGACGTCCGTGTCGCACTTGATCCTTCTCCGCTTGCAGTGAGAACATATCGGCAAATTCTCCGTTGCATTCCTAAGTTGAGCTTTGTCAACCATGCTTGCCGGTATTTGTTCTGGCAATATAGAAGTAGGCCCCAGAGAGGGCGCCGGCTGTTGACTGACTTCTGGTTGGGTATCTTCTAGGTCAATCGCTGTAGCATCAAAGCCCTCGATATTTGAATCGTCAAACAAATTGAAAAACTCAAGAATGTCGGCGCCGTTTTCAAATGAGAGGGAGTTGGCTCCCAAATCGGGGAACATCGCGTCCAATATCGGGTGAGCTGACGTATCTACCGGCTGCTCGCGGGCATAAAGAAGGTCTGCATTCTCTCTGAACACCAATTCCTTCAGCTGTCTAGCTTCGACTCCCAGACTTGAGTCCGAAGAGTTGTCGTCTCTGAAGAAGGTTAACGGTCCCTTTCTTAATCGGTCGAACAGGATACCACATTGTTGGGCTGCCGGCCATTGCTTGGCAAGGAGTATCTACTTGGCTCAGTATTGGGGCTCTGCCAGAGGACATGGGGGTTCTACGTACGAATATGCTGGATATCTGATGCACAACCTCAAAGATTTGCGCGACTGTGTAGTTTCGGCGGATAAGAGAGCGATAGTGCCACAAAGCATATAAAATCAGATTTCCAGCTTCGTAGCAACGATGAGTCGCGTGCCATGGATCGTCCAGATCATTGGAGACGATGAGCTCCCAGTATCCCCTCACGGTGCACACAGCAGCTCTGAAGTATTTGAGAACAGACGCCTCAGCTGGGTTGGGGTTGCGCGCACAGGGCATATGGAGGATAAGCATCGTGTGCCACTCCGTAGAGTTGCTCATACTGGTAGAAACCACTCCAGCTTTGATCTCCCGGACTCGTCTCTCGACGTCAACTAGCCAATCCTCGTATGAGATGTTGCTATTAGAGATTGGACGCATTCCGATATTGACAGAACAAATTTCCGATTGGAGTCTTAGAAACTTGAGGGTATCATTGAACCCCAATCTAGAATGGGGACCTAGAGGCTGGTCGTGTGACTCGTCTGAAGTGTGCAATATTACTGACCCGTTGCAATCTGGATCATGCTCGGGAGAGGGAAAGGGGAGATGAATCTGGTCCCCTGCCACAGCTAGAGGCCGATGAGATGTGATTGCAATTGATCTTTCAATGCTGTAAAGCTACGAAAGAGTTATTCGTATTCAATCCAGCCAAGAAAGAAGACTTACTGTCCAGTACAGCCTCTTCCGATAATCAAGGATCTCTTCAGTCATGCCGCATTCTGACGTAGTGTCTTGGTGCAAACCGAGCCCCAGAGCAACTCGCGCCGCATCTCCGACTACCTGCCAGAGGTTTGTAGAAGCAGGAAAGAGAAAGCCATACTGAGCAATTAGCAAGAGTTGCTGGATCGTTGTGGTCGTAGCTCCAGTCAAGCTATGTTCCCAATCCAAACGTGCGAAAGCATCACGCCTGAGCGACTCCGCTACTGAGACCAGTTTTCGGTAGTCTCTAGCCTTTGAGTTGAGTGTTGCAATAGCCATGACCATGCATATCGTGAACTGTTCTTCTGACTTGACCTCCGCCTGATCGTTATTGGATCCTTTGAAGCGCTGGAACATTTCGAGCATTTCCTGCCTTGAGAACAACGGGTAGTGAGGTAGAATACGGTCGACGTATACAATCATAAGCTGAGTCGCAACTTCTTCTGGCAGCCGAGTAAACGAATTTCCGTCATGGGTTGGAATGTTGACTGAGCGTTGTTCTTGAAATGCCAGTGGAAAAGGAAGCTCTGCGCCGAGGAAGAATGACCGAGAATACGGCAGCTTATGCTCATGATTTCTTTTCATCGATACCAAGGGCTCGCTTTCTCGCGCGGCATTGGCGGCCAACTCATACGCAGCAGTGATATTGGCAGTCGAGGTATTCGGGTTATCCAGAACGGGGCTTGTCCCAGTCTGTTGCAATCGCATGAGTGCGGGATTTGAAATCGAACCTGCTTGCCCTGTGACCAGTGCCTCTCTTTCGAGTTCTAATTGGGCAACGGCACCTTCAAGATACGAGACGAGACTATGTCGGGTGAAAGCTGTCAGTGAGCGGAGTCTTACAAAAGTGTGTGTGCATGTGGTTTGTGTACCTGCGAGGAACCTCCGTCTCGGAACCTCTATCAAGACCTATGCATTGAGCCTTCGCGCTGGTACATTGAGAGCATGAAGGATAAGTTCGATCGCACTTTTCAACGAATTAGTTGCTGTCGAGACATTTCCCCACCAGATTATGGACATGGACCCGCCTTCTTCTTTCTTTTGTAACATCGCGCGCAGGAGTAAGAGGATCGCGTGCTTCTGACCATGATGCTATAGAGTTGACTTCCGTTCAAGCCGCAGTGGGTTGCGAAGATGTAACCAAACAAAGACAGCACTTCGGATGCAGGTCGAGGATTGGGCCACGTGCGATCAATATATGGTCATGTAGATACGGACATCAGCCACTGCTCGCCCTCCTCATATCTGGCACAGGGATGCCAAGGGAGGGGCTACTGATACCCGGGGTAATGTTATCAGTATCGGACGCTCCGACCTCGGATACAACCCTATCTTGATAGGCGACGATTAGACCGGGAATAAGACAAGCAAAGTGAATTGAACAAGCAAATCACTATCGAGTTATGCGGGTAGATTCTGCAATCGCAGAAGTTCCAAAGCATACGAGAAAGCTCCAAGAGATCATCAAAGTTTATTCAAATCCGTTTACTTTCCCAAAGCCTTCATATCTCCCGCAACGCCCTCAATAGCCTTCTCTTCATTGGAAATGACAGATGCCGGTGAAGCCTCGACTACTTCCAACGTCTTGCTCTCTCGTATTGTCAAGTACCAGACACCAAGTGTCGTCACAAAGAGGGACGCCCCCATGCACATCATGGCAATGCTTCCCTCCATCCAGTCTGGCCCCTGGGTGGCGCTGTAGAAGATAAGCGACCAGAACATGTAGACAGCAATCGCAAAAGTGTTCATCGCTGCGAGAATTACAGCACGTTTAGCGTCGTCCTCGCGAGTGACGGCATTTGCCCAGGCAAATAGCACGGTCTGGCTAGCATACTGACAGCCATTGAGAAACAGGGCAAAGAACTTTGCCCCTCTCGTGGGAGGTTGCAACATGATGGCTCCCGAAACAATGGCTGTGGAAGAAAGGATGACCCCAACGTGCCAGTAGCGCTTAGTGAAGTCTGAGTACCAGCCAAGGAACAACGTAGCAGCAATGCCGACTCCAGCAACGCCAGTCGGGATATAATTGACCTGCTCCACGCTGTAGTCGCCGGTTGAGGAGAGCCAAAGATTCATGATGGCATTTGTGGAGAACATTTCCGTGTTGCTGGCGAAGATCCATAGCAAGACAAAGCCCAGCCAGTGCCACGTCTTCAAGATGCGAGATACCAAACTCCAACCCAGAGCACCCCTATTTTTCTTGACTTCGGGGAGGCGATCGACGGCGAGTCTCTTCTCCTCATCAGTAAGCCACCAGGCGCGGGTAGACGTCGGGGTGTCCGGAAACGCGATGAAGCCATATAGCGCAACAGGCAACGTTATGCAGAAGTCGATGATGAATAGCCACCGCCATCCGGGCAGGCCGCGAACACCATCTGTAGCGTACACGTTAGTACTCTTCTAAAAATAGATGATGAAAGACTTACCAAGACTCTTGTGAATACCTCCTTGCAAGAATCCAGAGAACATGGTTCCAGCCAAACCGCTGCTAGTGAAGATGGCTGTTCTCTTGCCGAGTTCGTCCTCTCGATACCAACTGCCGAGAATGTAATGACACCCAACAAAGGTTGATGATTCGAATACCGCCTGGAAGAATCGCAGGATCATAATCTGCCATGGGTGGTGAACAAGACCTGTTCCAAGTGTCAAAAGACCCCAAGCAATCATGCAGGCGGGAAAGTAGAGGCGAGGTGGCAGCTTTTGCAACGCAAGGTTGTTGGGGATCTGTCCTAGCACATAGCCTCCGTAAAAGACTACTATCATTAGCCACAATCATTGTCAATGAGACGGAAGAGCTCAATATACTGCTTACTTGTGTTGATAACGTTTAGTTGGTTGCCTTGGAAGTCAAGGTCCTCTCGCATCCCGCTTACATAGGCATTATTCAGGTTCATACGATCGAGGTAGTTGACCCAATACTAGTAGCTCCTATCAGCTATGTTTGGATCGTTGAAGATTGTACGCGAGGCACATCTTACCATGAGACAACAAAAGGACAAGATGACGGTGTCAAGCTTGACGATAAGTCGCCGTTCAGCGCTGGTCGCTGCAGGCTTACCCCAAACGATTTCCCGAAGCTTCGTCAAGACAAACATGGCAAAGGCTCGGTGGACAAAACTTGGTGGCTGTTACTCGAAATCGTTTTGGTGAACGGTTCCCCGAATGGGTTTCCTGGAATGACTTCAATAATTAAAAGTTGATGGCCTGCTCCGTCATGTGTCTCCTTGACTGTCTCGGGCTTGCGGTGAAGTTCGGGTTCTCCACTTCTGTGTCGGATTAGAGCGCGCGCTATCTTCCCGTATCTCCTCACATCGCATCGCTCATGCCACCACCCAGGATGCGATTAGCCGGGGGCAGTCGGAGACGGGCCCCTCTCAATTCGGCGTGCACACCAGAGTATCAGTAGCACAGAATTGAAGGTTTCGGGTTAACCCGCCCTGTTCGCCACCCCGAGGAGCGTATTAGACGTCCAAGGAGACCCCGCAATCTGAAGACAGACCGGCAGCGACCAAATCATCCGTTGAGCCGGGAGCGCACATCACCAACAAACTAGAACACATACCAAATTAGCACAGTCAAAATGCTCGATATTACCGTCACTGGAAATCATCACGAGGTGAGTATTTCCCCTGACTACTTCGGGGGTTTTCAAGTGATTAATCTGAATGCACACGTAGATTGGCTTGGCAGTTGGGCAACAGGCTGCAGCACAAGTTGCTGGGTCCATTGACTTCTACCGTGTGTTGTTCAAAGCTTTCAATGATCTGGAATGGTCCACTGTGCGGGAGCGAACGCTGGAGTTCGTGCCTCATCTCAAAGCCAAGTTTCCCCGCTACTACGAAGAAATGGAGGGAATTGCAGAGGGTGCCGGAGTAGAAATTATCGATGTCGTTGCTCTGAACATACGAAGTGAGATCGCTTTTGGGCTTTTTGAGGAGAACTCAAGACGGCCCATGGCGATCGCCGCGGTTGATGCCGCAGTGGACGGATGCACCACTTTAGGCTGGAAGACCCCCGGCGGATCGACCTTTCTCTCACAGAACTGGGACTGGAAGAGCAAGCAGAAGCCCAATCTAATCATTCTGCGTGTTAAGCCACGAGGCGTACCGGACATGGATCTGCCTGCTTTCCAAATGATCACCGAAGCCGGAATTATTGGGAAGATTGGCTTCAACGAGCATGGTGTTGGATGCTTGCTCAACGGCATCCGTGCCAAAGGCGTTGACCCGGAACGCATGCCGATCCATTTTGCCCTTCGTACGATTCTCGAGTCCAAGTCAAAGAGAGAGGCATTGGACAAGATCGAAATCGTGGGATTGGCCGGAAGCAGCCACATTCTGCTGGGCGACAACAGTGGTCCGACTGGTCTTGAGTGTACGAGCATTGGACACAAGGAGTTGCCGGCTGATGGACAAGGCCGTGTTGTGCATGCGAACAACCTGATTCTGGAGCACGAAGGCGTGTTTGAGCCACTCTGGCTCGAAGATTCACCGAAACGTACCGCCCGCATGCAAGAACTTGCTACCCCTGAAGTTGGCAAGAAGGCTGGCTTCGATACTTTGCTAGGGTTGTTCAAAGATGAACAGAACTTTCCGGCATCCATAAACCGGAAGCAGTTTGGAAACAACGACTCAAACACACTTTTCAATGTAGTGTACAATCTGACGGAGAGGAAGGGCGTCATTTCAATGGGGCGAACAACAGAGATTGAGGAGCAGATTGAGATTGGATTTTGATTGTGTAGTTTGTAGCAAGTAGAACAGTCAGGCTGTAGTCTAGTCGGCCACCTCTCGGGTCGGGCGGCTACAAGCAATCGCTATCATCCCGAATGATTGTCTCTGTATCATAGCCACTCTTTAGTTTCCTGTACGCGATTGAACAAGCTCCGGGATGGCGAGATTGAGCCTTCAAGTACCAACCGAAGTCGCAATATTTGGTGGCGGAGCAATGCGGTCCCAAAAAGCCCACATAGTGTTTCCAGAATTGTGCCCGCGAACAGGGTGAATTTTGCCGCAGTCTTTTTGCGGGTGGGTCTGCGTCGTAACCAAAAATCCAAGCTTCATATCTGCGATGTCTTTCTGCAGGATCGTAGTTCCAGTCGCCTAAGATGTGGGGAGCAGTTAGCCTGTGCTGGCTTGAATGCCTGAACTGGATGGGCTGTTGAAGTCCACGACATTGAACGACCGCTGACAAGGTTTCATCGTGGCAAAGATTTACATCGAGTTGCTGAAGGAATTTGAGATCTCCGATTGAGAAAGATACCTCTAGTCACTAGAACTAACACCAGCTTGAATGGTTACCCCTGGCAACGTTCCTGCCTTGAACTCGTCGCAAACTTGGGCCATGGTAACGAACTCAACGCCTTCCTTCGTCTTCAAATACTCAATGAATCGCTCGTGCATCAACATGACGTTGGACTTTCCGCTAACCTGCGGGTGACAGCTGACACAGAACACAAAGGTGTCATACTCTCTGTAGAAGAAGTCAAATTGATCCTTCCACTGAACCTCGATGTCGCGTGGGTTGACAAATCCATGTGTCCCAGGACGCCTGGTGTAGTTCATTGGCGCTATGAGCGGATGTTAGCAGGAATTCGGAAGAGCGAAAGAGGATGAGACGTACGCCAGTCGTCCACGTTCCATGAACCAGGGATCTCCACCACCTTGGTGGGCTTGTGCTCTTTCATGGGCACCATCCAAGTATCCGGATCTTTGGAGTAGTCGGTGTGCACCAGCGACTCATCGGGAACGTCCGCAACATAGTATGGCTGGCAGTCATGATGCAACATGGAATGGTCATACTCGATGCCAAAGTCCTCCAAGATGGACATGGTCTTGGGACTGACCTCCCAAGCAGGGGCCACCCATCCCTTGGGATACTTGCCGGTGAATTTCTGGTAGACCTCGATGGACTTGGCCATGACCTTTCTCTCTTGCTCTTCGGTCAGAAACCGCACGAACTCGTGCGTGTAGCCATGCAAGCCACTGGATCTAGCGTGTCAGCCTATTGTTGGGACTCAAAGAGCGAACTTGCGAAGAAGGCCATACATTTCATGTCCAGCATCTCTGACTTTCGCCATCTGATCAGGGAATGACAGGATGGTGTGACTGGGCATGTACCAGGAAGCCTTGATGTTGTTGTCGGCAAACAGCTTGAGCATGCGGTCGGTACCGACATTTGCCCCATAAATACCCCTGGATACATCGGTTGCGCCGATTTTAGTTCCGTCCCTGGTGTTGATCCTATGAAGTCATCTCCAGTCAGCCGAATACTGTGATCTCTGAAGTTGCATAATGCATACCAGTTCGCGCATGCGTCAACATCCACAGCGTATGTGACTAAAGCTCTTTTAGGAGGCATGTTAAACAGTAAACAGACGGTGTAGAGGAGTTTGAGAAAACGTTGATGCCCGTCGACAAGATAAGAGAGACTGCTAAATATGTATAGGACGAATGTATATTCTTTCACATGCTGTTTCTCAATTTCTATATAAGTCACCCTGACTGGCAACCCACGGATGAGGGGCCGATAGCTGTCGGAGTTACGCGCGTGAGTGCGTCACAATCAGCGGGGTTGCTTGGGTGGGGCTTGGGCGGTTTAGTCCGACATCCTCATGCCCGAGATGTTCCCCAAACCTTCCGTCGGATTGTATACCTCCGAACCCTGTATTCAAGATAGGATCTGCAATCGCAGGTAACGGGAATGACCTTTGCCGATCGTCTCATGATGTAGATATCATGCCTTGACAACAAAGTTCATCTCACAGGACTGCAAGAGGTGCCAAGATCACTAGCAACACACCATGGAAGGCGGTTTCTCTTTTGGCGGACGTCAGATCGCTATCACGGTTCGTCTCCTATCCTAAACTCCTAGAAGCTTTGCTAAGATGGTCTTGAAGGGAGGTTGTTCCGGCATTGGGCTGGCGGTTGCCAAGACACTGCTCGCACTTGGAGCGACCGTCTATGTCGCCGATATCTCTTCGCAAAATTCAGATGAATTAAACAGCGGAGAGAACTGCCATGTGATACTTGGATGTGATGTGACAAATCGAGAGGATTGCAAGTCATTCTTGGATTCCATACCTGGCCGACTCGATGGGCTGGTAAACTCTGCGGGCGTTTCGGGCTGGGAAGGCAAAATTGGAACCGACGCGATGTATCAGCGAACCATGGACGTCAACGTCACCGGAACTTGGAACATGGCAACTGAAGCGATGCAAAGAATGATGACTCAAGAAAACATCGAAGCGCCAGGCACCACTCTGGGGTCAGTTCGCAGTGTAGGCCAAGGCTCTATAGTCAACGTCGGAAGCGGTGCTTCTCTTCGTGGGGTATCTGGACTGGCGGCGTATACTGCCTCAAAGCATGCTGTTCTCGGCCTAACACGTGCATGGGCACGAGACTTCCCCAAGATGCGTGTGAATATGGTTGCTCCTGGTAAGCAGCTTAGTGCTCAACCTACAGGGAATTCGCATGAGAGTTATTGACAATCTCTAGGTGCAACTGATACTCCTTTAGCTGAAGCTACTGTTGCTGGCGCTCCGCAGGATGATCCAAACGTCGTCGTTGGGAAAGCGCAAATTGCGTCCATACCAAAAGGCCGTATGGCGTTTGCAACTGATATTGCGGACGCAATCATATTTCTGTTGTCAGACTGGTCTAGCTTCATTACTGGCCAATGTTTGCCAGTGAATGGTGGGAATCTGTGATTTTCCTAGGAAAAAGCAAATCAATCCAATTGCCGATATCCATTACGCTGTGCTCCGAATTTGAAGTGTTATGATTTACTTGGTGGAAAATGCAGTCGGAAATAACCGCGCCTTACGTATCACGTCGGCTTGCCCTCCGATAGCGTAGTACCGATGTCGTGTGAAGCCGCGAAATGTGAGAATTTGTATCTTCCTTTTACTCTCCTTTGAAAGTCGGCTTTTTTTCGTCTTTTCCTACTTGTATTTCGAAGATCCACACATCAGGCATCATTCGACCCTTCTCATGGATCACAGCGTTGTGACTGGAAAGGTCGCCATCGTTACCGGTGCAGCTGTGAGTATGATTTTAGATACAAACCCTGACGATTCTTGCGATGACAGTATTACAGTCCGGCATCGGGAAAGCCCTCGCGACGGACCTCGTTGCCAAAGGATGGCGCGTTGCATGTTGCGATCTCCAAAAAGAAGCCGGTACTGCTGTAGCTAGCGAGCTCGGCGAGAACGCTGTGTTTTACCAGCTAGATGTTTGTGATTATGACGCCCAGGCGAAAATCTTCAGCCACGTTTGGCATAGATGGGGTAGGCTGGACGCCTTGCTGGCTAACGCAGGGCATTCCGATCGTGGCTCGATATACATTTTCGATCACAGAGGCAAAGACGAAATACCCCCAAAGCCTGCCCTGAAGTCTATCAAGGCGTGCTACGAGAGCTTTTTGTATGGTGTTCAACTTGCCATCCACTTCATGCGAAGAAATGTAGTGCCTGGAGGACAGATTATTGCGACTTCAACCATCGCGTCGGTTCATCCGCATCAAACGTTCCCCGAGTACTGCGGAGCCAAAGCCGCGGTAGGTTTAAGGTCTCCTCTGCTAGCAACCACCCTTCTAACTACATCTTGAAAGATCAACCAATTTGTTCGAACAGCAGCGCCGCTTCTGAAACTGGTTTGGCCCCCTTTCCTATCTCCCCATGGGTGCTTAAAGCATCTTAGTAGCTGATATTTCGTAGAAAGAGAACATCGCCATGAATGCCGTGCTTCCGGGTATTGTGATAACAGGTGCGGTTCCGCAAGCATCTATCGACGCGACGAAGCCAGAGCAGTAAGGCGGCCTTGAAACTTGAGGAGTAGAGGCTTACCAGAAACACAGCATCACCCCCATCGAGACAGTTGTATCAGCATACAATCTATGCCTGGACGACTCGAAGTTGAATGGCCAGCTAATTGAATGTTCGGGTAACAAGACTATTGTCCTGCCTGTACCGGAGCTGGCCAATGGTGCGACGACTAAGAGGGCTTGTACTGTGTGGGAGCCTCTCTTTGAGGCGAAGCACCATGAGAGATCCGAGTTACCAGATGCAATCCCGTAGATGGGCGGGGGTTATCATGTATGATAGATATCACACAGCACTCAAACCTCATTGTGTAACTCTCCATGGATGATGAAAATATTTGGTGCGTCTCTATTTTCTCTAGTTTTTGGCTGCGAAGACCTTCTGTGTAGATGTAGAAGGATCTGCTCTTACGAGAGACCGCAAGCCTCCCGGGAAGATGAGTTGAACTTCGGAAACCGCAGTTGCCGTGGTTTCAACCACAACTGGTTCTTCAATCACACCATCTTGCCAACTAAACCAAATGAGCCAGCCACCTTTCGTCCTGACGCCTGTGAGCCGCCCATGAGCCCAGTCTTTTGGACACGAGGGCAGAAGTCGGATCTCAACTGTATTGGCATCAATGATGGACGACTGAACCAAGCATTCGAGAATGCCAGCACACCCACCAAAATTGCCATCAATCTGGAACGGCGGGTGGCTGTCTAGCATGTTAGGCAATGTAGAGCTTTTTAGTAGAAGGTCCATGTGTTGTCCACAGCCTTCTGCATCTAGGAGTCTAGCATGCAGATTCAATAACCATGCTCTGCTCCAGCCTGTGTGTCCACCTCCATGAGCAGCCCTTCTTTCGAGGACGTTCTTTGCCGCTGCAGCCAAGTCTGGCGACCTGGAGGGGCTGATGCTCTCTCCAGGGTAGAGTCCGAACAGATGAGACACATGGCGATGGCCTGGCTCCTGCTCTTTATAATCCTTCAATCCCCACTCTTGAATCAAACCATCGGAGTTGATCACCAGAGGCGGGAGCCTTTCAAGGGCCTCTTCCACTTTAGCCCTCAGCGGATTGTCTCCACCTAGAATCTTAGTGCTCCAGAGGTACTTCTCGAATGCGATGCGAATGATGGTCATATCTATAGCAGATCCCTCGCATAAGATACCTGGCTCTCCCGAATCCGAGAGAAACGTGTTCTCAGGAGACAGAGATGGGTTGGTGACCAAATACCTCCCACAGGCCGAGGTTATCAGGTATTCGAGCAAAAACACGATCGCTCCCTCCAATACCACAGCTGCTCTCTTGTGAAGGGCATCATCATAGTGATATTGCAGCATTTCGAAGATGTCGATACATACCCAAACACCACCTAGAGGCCAGATCGTTGATGGCATCCATCGGTCGTGAGGGTCTGTGTCGGCCCATATGTCGGTGTTGTGATGAGCACACCATCCTTTACATCCATACATGACTCTCGCAGTCTTCTTTCCCCTCTCGGCCATTCTTTCTAGTAGTTCGAGAACGGGAATGGCGCATTCGACGAGACTACACGGCCCCGCTGGCCAATAGTTCATCTGCAAGTTGATGTTGATGGTGTATTTTGAACCCCATGGCGGTGCAAAAGATGGGTTCCAGATCCCCTGCAAGGTTGCTGGCAAAGCCTTCTTGGAGTTTCGGCTGCATGATATGAGTAGATATCTTCCATAGTTGTGGTATAACGCAGCTAGTCCCGGGTCTCGACTGTTCTTGATTCGTTCGTCTGTGGGCAGATGGCTTGCGTCGGGCGACATCCGCAAACCTGTCTGGTTGAAGAGGCCAGCATAGTCCTGTTGGTGGCGTTCAACTAAGTCACTCCATTGGTGGCTCAACGCTTTGAGTACATCGTCCACAGCGGCGGTATCGGGGTCCTCAGTTCGAAAAGTTGTTTGAGCGCCAATGACAATGGTGCATGAAGTCGAATTGACTATCAGTGCATTGCCAATGGCCTCCACGGAACCCTCTGCATCGTCGCAAGACACGCCCAACGCTATCGCCAAGCGGTTGCTACTGTGACCACCAGGAGTCGCCTTGAGAACAATACGTCCATCCATCGCGTCAATGCTATCAAGGAATTCGTTCGTCTCATACTCAATCTCGCTGAGACGGTTCAGTCGTACGACAAAACGAGTGGCCTCGGACGCTACGACTCTAAACGCCAGCACATTGTCCGGGAAACTCGCAATGGCATCTCGACGGTACGAGACTCCTCGGCACCGATATTCGACGGTAGTTTGAGCTGTTTCGAGACACAGGTATCGGCGATAATCAGTCACATCCTCGACGGCATGGCCAAACTCGATGGTGCAAGTGCCGAGAGGTTCATAATGGCGCATGCTCGCAGGCGTCGCAAAGAACGCCTCGCGCACCAGCGACTCGGCCTCGGCGTGCTTTTCATCTCGGATGAGTTGTCGGAGCTTCGGCAGGTGGCGGAGGGCGTCTTTTGGGGTCCTGTCCTGCGGACCGCCGTACCAGACCGAGTCTTCGTTCAGTTGGAGAAGCTCGGTCTGAGTTCGCCCATGGACCATCGCGCCTAGCCGCCCGTTGCCGATTGGTAGGGCCTCAGACCATTCAGATGCGGGGGAGGCGTAGTGTAGGAGCAGGGGTTGTGGTTGCTGTTGGCTCTGGCCGGAGCCGAATGTCGAAGAGCCATCTGGATGGGACATGATTATTGGGTGGTTGGTTGGGAACGTCGTGCCGTTATGCCGGTCTCTGGATCTGACGAGTTCGCTAGGGGTCTAGGGTCGCCTGGGCTCTTGGCTTGTTCAGGAAAACATCCTTCAGTATGCGGGACGAAAATTTGTCAAGCTGGTGATTTGATGATCAGACAAAGCGTCTGATGTCCGCATCCATAATCGATGGGCGTTGGAGCGGTCATGAACGATTTTAACCCCAGACAACCCACGAACATGCCAGGGTCCCAGCTCGAAGTCGTATCATTTGAGGAAAATTGGCTCGGAGAGTGTGGGGTAACCGGCCGGCCGTCGCCTCGGAGCCAATCATCACGGGTCAAAGCAGCCCGAACACCCTCATCCCGGGATGGTGTGGTACTGGTCTGATTGAGATGCGTCGCCTACAGCCGCCGGACCAATCATGTGTAACCAAAGCCGCGGCCGGCTCGGTCCAGAGTGGATCTTTGGGGAGAGTCTGGAGGCGGATGGACGAGAACGGCAATGTAGTGGTATGCAGGGAGCTTCTCATGTGAACCATGGGGACAATGAAAAGTCTGGGGAGAGCATCCCTCAACGTAGTTCGAGACTCACCCATCGGAAGGCCATTCCGTGGACACGCAGAAAAAATATGCAGAAACGAGAAGACCACCCTATTTGCCAGAGCTGAACTACAAGCTCTGAGAGTCTATATATCCGCCGGGCGCCACTGCAACCTGATCCCTTGACCCAAACAGGCGGGCTTCTTACTCATCGGTGCTACTCAACATACCAAAGTCAACCCGGACCTTGATTGTGAAGGCTACGGCCCCGCGTCAAGATACTTCCTCTCATTGACTTACCTTACCGAAAATGGCGCCGCGAGACGAAGTAGACCACAGCGTGGTCTACCACGATGATGTTGCCGAGGCCAACAAGATTGGGGTTGCCGTCGAAGATGTCACCGCTACTCGAATCTCAGAGGAGGATGTGATGCGCAAGTCTGCCGAAGCTCTGAGTCTGCGATCCAAGACTGGCCTGCGCATCCTGATGTATGTGCTCATTATGGGCGCCAACCAGGCTGGGTAAGAACAATCAAACACAGACGCCGACAGAATGCCGGGAGATGAAGCTGACCATCTGACCTGAACAGCTACGGTATCGACTGGGGTGTGATCAGCAGTATCAACTCCAACCCTCGATGGCACGACTACTACGGATTCCCTGACGCCGGTCCCATCATCTCTACAATCAATGCCCTCATGCAAATTGGCAGCTTCGTCGGTGCCCCGTTCCTTGCCACCGCCGACATCATTGGCCGTCGTGGCGTCAACTTCGTCGGCAATGCTCTCGTTCTGATTGCTGCCATCATGCAAGCCATGGCTCCTAACCTGGCATGCCTCATGGTCGGCCGTCTCGTACTCGGCTTTGGCACCGCGCTCTGCACAGCTCCCCAATACGTCGCCGAGGTCGCGCCCGTCCATCTACGTGGTCGCATTGTTGGTGTCTTTGGCGCCTTCTTCCAAGTCGGTTCTCTTGGAATCATCGGTATCATGATGGGTCTCACCTCCTGGGAGGGCACCGACTGGCAGTGGCGCGTCGCCTTCTTCCTGCAGGCCGTTTTCCCTCTGATTGTCTGTATCGGTCTCTACACTGTCTGCCCAGAGTCCCCGCGTTATCTGATCATGAAGGGCAAGAAAGAGAAGGCTCGTGAGATGATTGCGAAGTACATGACCACGCACAACGACATCAACCACGAAATCGTCGACATCCTGGTCAACCAGATCGAAGAGTCTATCGAGACTTCCAAGGCCGGTTTCCGGGCGACTTGGGACTTCCGCGTCTTCTTCACGCGCAGCGTATGGTACCGTACTCTGGTGCTTGCCGTTTACGCCGTCTTCCAGCAGTGGAATGGCGGTGGCATCATCGGCCTGTACCTCTCGCCTGCGCTGAAGACGGTCGGCATCAACGACCAGCTT
Organism: Colletotrichum tropicale; assembly: GCA_027406125.1. NCBI lineage: Eukaryota > Fungi > Ascomycota > Sordariomycetes > Glomerellales > Glomerellaceae > Colletotrichum > Colletotrichum tropicale. Next base: position 683,422 of record JANVYH010000004.1, read on the forward strand.
GACCAACTGGGCATCAACCTCGGGTTGACCGCCATCTACTTTGTTTTCACACTCTTCGGAGCCTGGATCATTGACTTCTTCCGGCGTCGTACGCTCATTTTCGCAGGGTTGATCAGCATCATCATTGCCCAAATCGCGGTCACCATTACGAGCTGGCAGTTCGATGTGACCGGCGGCCAGAAGTCCACAGCTATCCTGACTGTCGTTTGGATCTACTGTTTCCAGATTTGCAGCGCCTCATTCATCGCCACGATGCACAACCTGTACCCCGTCGAGCTGCTCTCTCTGCCGCTCCGTGCCAAGGGCATGGGTCTCTTCGCCATGTTCCAGGCCATCGCTGCTGTTATCCACAGCTACGGCATCGGCATTGGCGTCGGAAAAATTGGATACAAGATCTGGGCCGTGTACATTGTTTACAACTTCCTGCAGGTCATTGTCAGTTACTATCTTTTCCCGGAGACGAGCAAGCTCAACCTTGAGGAGATTGACAACATCTTTGAGACACCCGGCACGAATCCTGTTAAGCTGAGTATCAAGATTGCGAATGCGAAGAGAGAGAAGGAGAAGCTTGAGCGTGAAACTGTCACTGCTGCGTTGTAGCGTACCACTATGGCCACCGAATGAGCAGCAAGTTTGCCGTAGTCAAACGCGCTTTTTATACCCAATTTTGATTCAGAAACATTTCCAGGCCCTCATGTATGCCGTGTTGTTTTCTCGTGGTTTCTGCGCAAATTTTCACCCCGCCACTTGTGGTAACTCTTACCAAGTGCTATGAGATGACGAGTCGCCGCAACAAAACACCAAAAATGCCAAAAATGAAGCCCTCGCGAGCTCCGTAATGATGACAAGAGTGGGATTCGAACCCACGCCAATTACTTGACTAGCACCTGAAGCTAGCGCCTTAGACCGCTCGGCCATCTTGCCTATTGATATTGTTGACGAGAAACTCCGGAAGTGAGGTTATGGGGCGGATGCCCTAGGTGGGGCACAATGGTATGAATGGCTGCATTGCCTTCAAGGTACTAGGTACCAGGGGCAGGGATGGTCATTCAACGTACCGCAAGTGAATGACAGCCTGGATGTTACAGACTGTTGAACCGGCCACTGAAAAGAAAGAAAAGCAAGAGATGGTAACAATGGAGGTTGGAACCAAGGACTCAGGAAGCCCATCCCGTAGTAACCTATTTTCAGGGTGCGTCTGAACTGTGCGACAGTTCATCCAATTGAGAGCGAAACTCAAAGTCTCTGGGGCCGAGTCGATGACGGGTCATCAAATTGGATTGATAACATTCAATGTAACAACAGTTTGTTACTGTTAAAGATTCAATGTCAACAAGGTTCAGAAGAGACCGGAAGTGTAGCTTTCACACGCACGGGTACAGCAGCCGCCATCTTCATTCAGCTGAGACGGAGGTTTTGCCCCGACAGTGGGCCACAGCCAGCAGAACGGACCACAATCTCCGAAGTGGCGGCGGCGACCGAGTGACTTTGAAGCAGAAAGTTTTGTTTGTTTCGCCCGAGAACCACAAGACAGGCAGGTAGCAAACGGGTAGACCCGAGCAAGACATGCATGGATCGCTTGTTTTGCGACACATGACGCAAGTGATGCCACATGTCAGCCGTGGCCAGCGGGCGTCAGACCCCATGTCCTCCACTATGAGGTATCTCCAATTTGGGTGTTGTTCGACCCTCTCTATCATTCAGTAACTGGAGACCCCTTCACCCCAGGGAGGTTCTGTCCTTCTCGTAGCATTTCCTCCTGACACGAACATACTGCTCCACAACTCGATCAGCGCTTAATCCCAGGCTATCCCCTGTTAACGGCCCACAGTTCACTGTGCCCCTATCGCAAGGTCAAGATTTTGCAATTGATGAAAACGCTCCGACTGGACGGATATCCTTGCGTCACTCACCAAAATAATGTGGCTCATCGGTGAGCCTCAACACTGACTTGATCAGCAAATCGTTCTTCTGTCTTCAGAGGAAAGAAGAAATCGAGGAGCGCTTTGAAATGGCACATCCCGTTCGACACATTCGATGACCCATTTCTGATTTACATCACACTTCCCTCTCTGGAGTTGTGGGCCATCCACCAAACTGCCCGATAGTCATCATGACGAACGCTTTTTGAATTCAATGGATAAAAGAGCAAACTCATCCCGTAAAATGTCACATCAACCATCTTCCTCGCCGAAGCAGCGCCATTCAAGAAACAATGCCACAAAACGATCTAGAAACTGGGGGGCCCCTCTCAGGTCGGACCTCAAGAGAATCAAGACGCTCGCACAACTCGCGTGGCAGTGTGAAGATCGGCGATCAGATCATGGCAACCCATCATGGCGAACTTTCGAATTTGGAGGCACACCTGGTCGCAGCCAGCGGTGAATTTGTCGGCACCTTTCTTTGGCTTTGGACTAGCTATGCTGGCCACCTGATGGCAAGGCATCAAGCACCCGGAGAAGCGCCAGAAGGCGGAATGCTCAACACGACTCTCACTTCAACCGCTTTGGCATATGCGTTCCCGTTGCTTGCAAATATCTGGGCGTTCTATCGGATCAGTGGTGGTCTTTTCAACCCCGCGGTAAGATAGCTATCGAACCTCGTTGAATAATAAGCTAACCAATGCTGCCCATAGATCACACTCGGACTTGTGGCTGCAGGCCAACTTCCTTGGGACCGAGCAGTTTTCCTGTTCCCCGCGCAACTTCTAGCCGCTCTGGCAGCTGGTGGGCTGGTGCAGTGCATGTTTCCGTGGGATGTGGGCGAGACAAATACCATCCTTGCCACAAATGTGTCCATCTCACAAGGCGTCTTCATTGAGATGTTTCTGGCATCTCAGTTGATGTTTGTGGTGCTTATGTTGGCCGCAGAAAAGCAGAAGGCGACATATCTAGCTCCAATTGCAATCGGAATAGCAGTGTTTGGAATCATGATATGCGGTGAGTGCATCGCCGTTGAAGGCTTTGTTTCCGATGCAGAACACCTCACTCACATGTTGAATAGGTGGCTATTACACTGGAGCTTCTATCAACCCAGCCCGCAGTCTTGGCTCGGCTGTTGCCGGCAGAAGTTTCCCAGGCTATCACTGGATTTACTGGGTTGGTCCTGCCATGGGAGGTGTTCTTGGTGCAATGTATTACCGCTTTGTTAAGTTCATCCATTATGAGGAGGCGAACCCTGGGCAGGATCACGATGGCCAGCTGGAGAACAAAGGCCTTCCTGACGGTGCGACGCTACCTAGGGACATGTAAAGTCGTGCATACTTCTAGTCCATGGGCGGCACAGATTAAAGGGGTCAGAGGTGTTCGTGAACCATAATATTCAAACGGCATCGGCAGCAATGATTATTTCAGTACCATGAAGAGTGATGGCCTTGTTTGTGACTGGACCCCATTTCAGCTCTGAGAAACTAGCGTCATCAACGAAAATATACATAACCTATGGTGACTCAAAAACAACCCTAGTTATAAACCTTTCCAGCGGCACGTCCCTCTTGTTGAGGATCACATCCATACAATGCTTGATGTGGTTCTCCTCCCACCCAGGCTGGCTTGGCCACCTTGTGCCCTTGAAGGGCGCGCGGAACTGTTTGCGCCAACGGAAGATGCAGTGCGTCAAGTGGTGGCGCATATTGGCGTAGACGACCTTCCCGGGCCAGACGAGCATGCTGAGTTCCGTCGCGTTTACGGGACGTCTGCGAAGCTCATTGATGGGGACACCATCGGTGGCAGTTTCATCGTCAACCATGTATGTCCACGACCCGTCCGGCTCAGGTCCCATACGGCGGTACTCAGCGGCGAGCTCGTGGTCGATACATGAGGGGTGCTCCCACCGCATATCAAACTCCTCAAACAGACAACCGCGCTCAATGGCATCTGCAGCCGTGTAGCCACAGGAGCGGAAGCAGTCGTGTACGGTCTGGACTGGGTCGCTGGCTGTCCGTTGCTGCTGGACCGCATGGGAAGCGCGGCCAAAGAGGTCTGCCACTCCGACAGCGGCGAGAATGGCAACCGTCATGATGCCCACGAGCCTCAGAGGACCAGGCCATCTTCTCTTTCGCCGAAGCCGGCTATCATAATCTCTATCATCGCCATCGTCATCTTTCTCTGCGCATTCGTTATTTTCGAGTCTCGAAGCTTCAGCTGACGGATGAGGATCATCGTAAAGCGGCATCTGCTGCGAGGGGACCCTATCATAGCGTGTCTTTCCTGTGGTCGCGGCTTGTAAATCTCTCACTACGCCTGCCATCTTAGCTATCTGACTCATCGTAGTAGAGAAGGATTGGGCGAAGACAAGAGGTGTAAAGGTGTTTGGTAAAACGAAGATGAATAGAGCTTCAGCAAGCTGTTCGGGGTGAGAGAGCTTGCGGGGATGGGTCACGGCAGGGTTGATACATATCACAAGGGGAAAAGAACTGAAAAGAAGTAGATTGCTGACAAACCATCTGATCAAGCTAGTTGAAGTACAGATACAACTTCCCAATAACTCAGTTGTCGAGGAGTGCATCAAGGCTGATAGCCGGTGCGAGGGGTTTCTGACCTTCTCTCGAACCATTGTTTGAGTCGCACGTTTGCACCTTGCCTTTGTAATCTGTGGATAATTCGCTTCTGTTGGTAGGAGATCTGAATGGAAGTTGCCGTTGCGGAAGTGTAATCGTCGTGCCGGTCATACTTTACACTATCAACCAACCTGCATTAGTGTTGAGTCTGTGTTATAGCAAAATTGACGTCCCATTGGGCTCTTCGGTCTCGGTCTTAGCAAGTGGTGGAACGAGCCGTCCGGGTATTCGGGTCTAGTACTGCGTACATGGATGCTGGGGTCGAGTGAAGGAAAAAACGTCCGATCGGACATCGGACCGTGTACAGCTAAAGTATATCCCGACCTCCGCAGTGAATGGGATGTTCCCTCTAGTGGAACGGTGAGAAGAAACAAAGAACGCGTAAACATCAGTGTTTAGTGATACAACTAATGCGAGCTCATTACTAGGTATGTTTGCAACTCTTCTGCTTGCACCTGCCGCAAGGAAGCAGCGAGGCTTCGGAATTAGCTTGTAGGCATGCTCCTCAATTCTTTCGGATTCCATGATAACATGGGACGCCTGTCTAATGGGTCACCGCATTCCCCAGCCTGGCATTCGGCTCGAAGTTGAAAGGTGGCACAGCATTCTAATTGGCTCGGGACATTATTTTGCATGACAGTCAAGTTGAATCTCTCACAGTGCAGTGCTATGAATACTCAAGGTAAACTAGTCTTGTGATCTACAAGAAGAATACTGCGATATCTGACGACTCCACCTCATGCAAACAGCTTTCCTCCAGATCAGTGGTGAGGGCCCGGACTTGTAGACCAGTCAACAGGACCTATAGCATTGCAAACGTTAGCAAACGTCAAGTTTCAAGTTGACTTTTGAGGAACATGTGGGAGCCATTGAGTTCGAGAACCTACCGAAATGGGGATGAACTAAGTTTGCCTTTTTGATGTCATACCAGTGCTCCTTTGACCACTGGAAAACGTTGTCCCAGTTGACACACTCGTGCTCGACATTGAAATTTAGCCACGGCTTTGGGTGCCAATCAATCCAGTCCGAAGTGAGGACCGTCACATCGGCGCGACACATGACAGCTTGGCGTAGCTCATCGATGCAGTGGTCAATGTGCATCGGAACCAGCTCGCCCATTTGCGACGAGAGCATGGGTTGGTACGCCGGGTAGAGATCCAGTGTATAGCCAATTCGGATCATTCTCTGCGAGTTGTGGTCAGGATAGACCACAGTAAGATAACCGAAGTCAGAAAGAAAAGGACTTTCTTACCAAGCAGTGAAGATGATGAAAAATGTCGAGCATGCCGGCGTAGCCCCCCTTGCCGTCGTTAATTTTCACGGCCTTACTTGCGTCCCTGCCCATCTTGGCAAGTTCGCCATCGTCGACGCGGATGTTTATCGCTACCCGACGTCAAGTCAGCATTAGTATTCTTAGAAGTTAGATTCCATCTTCTGAATAATGAGTATTCTTACCGCTCAGCAATTCATCCCAGGCGTCTTCGAGTTCGGGCCTTGGGTCACCTCTGAACCGGGTCGTGTCGTTCAGCCCTGCGTGAAACTTGGCTTTTTCCAATACCACAGCCTCTTTCGCGGGGGCTTAAATGATGTTACACGCAGGTCAGCATTATGGACTGCTTGAAGATGCGGGGAGACACAAACTGTAGGTGAGTCCGCCGCAATGGCTACTGATATAGCGGTCTTCTGCTGATGCAAAGAGTATGACGATGGCTGCAATGACACCGATGTAAACCACGTCTTTGGTGCCAAAATCAAGCCGTCGAAACAAGTTCCACTGATGCCATCTGTGCCGTCGATTTGAGAGTTTCAGCTTTTCGGTGGCATGCTCCGCCAACAAAGAGCTCGTTGTCGAGTATGATGATGCTGCTTGTTCCTCGTCAATGGGAGAAAACGGGAGGCCGTGTCCGGTGTCATTGTTCTCATTCTTTCTGCGGCTGCTGTTGAACATCTTCAAGGCTGGTAAAGGAAACATCTTCTCGTTGCTGGCGTCGGTATTGCTTGACACTGTAGACTGACAAGGGAAGCGCCTGCATTCCAGATTAATTAAGATGGTATGGAAGCCCGGGAGGATTGTCAGCAAGTGTATGTTCGGCGGAGAGAGTCCGGGTGGCCGTGAGTCAATCAGTTATTGGAAGCCAGACCCATGGCCAGCATCGAACAATATGGCAGGGAGAGTGAAGCTTACACACGGCAACTAGAATCTTGGGGTCGTGGATGCCGGATCCTAGGCAAGTTTACTAGAGTTAGCTCAGCTGCAAGACTCGCATTTGCCCCGCTAACTATGATAATAAATGACGATATATTGGCCATTACTGACCTAGGTATATGCTCTGTTTGGTCAGGGGCTCGGGATTTCACCGTAGAAAGTTATGGTTGCACAGTAATTCGCCGGGCCTTGCGGCTATGCGGCCCAGGAAGGTGGGATGGGGCGGTACGTGCTAGGACATGTTCACATGGATTACCTACTTTATCTTGTCAGATTGCGGTATTTAGTCGAGTCAAATCTCATGCACATTGCGTAGATCAAAAGTCAACAGTGCATTCTAAGGGTTGTAAAATGCGGGGTGCAAATGAGGGGTAGCTTATGTGACATGTGCACGTAGGGAGGTTCTGCTGAAAGGACTTGCAGCGGAGCTCCGCTGGGTTGTTGTGAAGACCCCCATGTTCGTTTATCAAGGGATCGGAAATACCACATGAATATTGACTTTCATGGAAGGACGCGGTTAATGTTTGCGAGCTTGGGGCTGAAGTTCCCCCATGCCAAAGATTAATTCGTCGTCTGTAGAACAGACATGAACGCCGGACTTGACTTCCTAGACGGACACCTAGATGCACAAGGTCATTTATTCGAATAATTCCAACAGCAGCTGGAGCTCGATTATTTCGTACTGGGAGCATATCCCAGAAGCAATTTCATCTCAGTCCAGGCATGCGAATCGCCATTGGACCCTGCGGCAGGACTGGGTAATGACGAAGATCTCGCCGTAATTTAGACCGCGCGATCATGGCAAATGCTCGGTGCCTAATGACTACAGACTGTAATACGAAGTTGTCTTTTCACGGAAAAGAAACAAACGCCAAGACTCACAAGAGTAATGCGTCAGGTAATTCATGGTGTCAGTCTAATTGTTTGCACTTTACCGACAATTCAGATCTTGCGTTTAATTGAGCTCTTGAAACAATAGAATGACCCGAGTGTTGTTCCTCCATCCATCAATCTTTGAGTGCCATCCCAACCTCGAGTTTCTATAGTAAGTCATGATGTAAGATCAAGCGTTGTAGTACATCAAGAGATCATCAGCTGTCTCGCGAACCTCAATAGCGGGCTGATCAGCCTCAGTTGCGGGCTCCTCAGCCTCCTCACGAACCCGAACAGCAGGCTGATCAGCCGTAGTTCCAGTCTTCGCCTGCATGGCCTTGCCGAGAGCCTGTAAGGCCTCTCCAGGAGCCCCGAGAGCTTTCACGGCCTCCTTGGGGCCGCTGACAGACCAAGTAACGCCATCGGCTGCTGTTGACTGCAGTCAGAACATCCATGTAGCCGTAAACGAAAGGGAAGATATTAGTTACTATTAGGAGTAGGACTAGCCAAGGTGAAGCTCAGGAAGGCAAGGGATGCCAGTACACCACGAGCAAGCATTTTGATATAGAGATTTGGGCGGACGGTTGAAAATATTGGCTTGAAAGAGGTGTCTCGATTTCTTAGATGACGGTACGGTGTAGGTAAGGAGCTGCAAGGCGAGGGAATTTATCATTTAAGTATGCTCATAAGCTGATCTATTGGGATATCTTCCTCTCCACTACAGTGTGATGAGGTCATCCTTGTTCACTCAGCAGGAGGCCAATGCGATTCAATCGTCTTCTGCCCGGTGGAGTTAAGGAACGGCGGAAATGCAATGTGAGCGCCTGTTTCGAGTTTCAACAGTATTATTCACAAAGAGACTTCGGAAGATATATGGAAAGTATCGTGATCGATGGATTGCATGTGTATTGATCAGCAAGGTTCAAATGTTGCCGATGGACTATCTCCGAATCTGGGTACTGTTTCCGCAAAGAACTTAAGCCGGCAACATCTCGCGGGTGTTATCCGACTTTAATTGATCACTAGATTTAATCCGGAATCGACGAATGAAGTTAGTATGATAGGGCAAAGTTTCGTAAGTCAAACTTCAGTTGACTGTGCTATGCAGTAAGGCGGCATGTTGCATGTTGGGGTGGAGTTTAGACGGCGTAAGAAACGCACTAGTTAGCACCCCCATCCTTGGTGCAGACATACACGTGCTCACAACCTAACCAGGGGAACTCAGAAACCGTCGCTACGATAAGGCTGAACTCATGAGAAATGGGTATTACTGATATCCCGCAGCTTGAACAACTCATTCGCCGCGTTTCCTGGAGCCGTCTCCTGCTATCCAACATTCTACAAGCGTCCTCCACAATACTTCCAGATCATATCAAAAATGGGTTGCACGCAGCGGCAGATGCGGGTGTCACCATCGCAGTTCGGCAGACCTAGTAGGGCCTGGCGAGTGTATGCACTCGCGTTACTGTGCAGCAGCCTTGTCGGGCTCACTATTTTAACTTTGTGGGGAGACGTTGTTACAGTTAGCATGGAACCACTTCAACGGTGGTGCACGTCTAACCAGCAGTTGGAACACCACAGAATCGCAAGAAATTGTAAGGAAGCCAATGTACATATCATAGAGCAGTCATTAATATATCATTGCAGTTCCCACAAAGCTCGTCAGGTTCACAGAGATGCCGGCGTTTAAAGCCGAGCCCAACCCGGAAAGCGATGAAGCTTGGCGTGCACTGTCAATGGGGCATAGTCTCATTGAGCTCAATAAGAGCGAGGCGCAAACCATGGATGCTGGGGATGGTCTACCAACCACCAATCCGACTACCGAGCTTTATGGGGTAAGTTGGACGCACCAGCTACACTGCTTGGTAAGTAATCCTGATAACCAAGTTTGACACGGCCATCACATCCTTTTCTCGAAGAAATGAAAACACTCATGAGACTACGTAGGGAATGATAAGGGAGGGATTCTGGGACGTCTTCAGGCAGCGAAACGAGTTTCTGGATCCTTCACCATCCGCTCCTCTTGCAGAAATCAAATCAGACCCGAAAGCTCATTATCTGGATCACTTGCAGCACTGCTTTGACTACCTGCAACAAGCTATCCTCTGTTCAGGTGACGTGACGCTCGAAGGGCGCGCACCAGAGGTAATGGGTGAAATGGCGAAGATCAATGGGTACGGAGCTGTACATCAGTGCAGAGACATGGTACGTGACTCCCAGTCGACTGATTTCAACCAAGATGTAAACGCGCTGATACGGAAGGCTTCTCAAACAGAATGCTGTTAGTGAATGGATGGAGACGCATGCTGTGAAATCGCGTCCGCGCTTTGTAACGCAGGGTCATGGTACACATGGACATGGGACTGGTGGTTACGGAAGCTAAGCAGTAGACGATGACTGATACATGTGTTTCTTCTCTACGTCCTTGGATTCAACGTTCACAATACATGTATAAAGTAGGCACGAGGCAGATGTACGTAACACTTTGTCATCTTCTAATCAATAAAATACCCTATGGGTAAGGCAAAGTCTTTCCATCGAGTCACTAGAGACTCTGCTCGCCCCTATCTACAAACTTCTTCACAGCATGAATTAATACCTGTCATTCTTCACTCACAGGCCGATGCTCGGGTACGGCATGATTTAGCTTATGTCTGTTATCGACATGGCGGCGGTCCATGAAGTCGTATACCTCGTCCCAATTCTTACAGACATGGGGGAACTGGTACCAATGGCCGGTCACAGGACCCATGTTCCCAGAGAGGGCCACGTCGCCGGCGCACATGAGAGACTGCCGAATCCAGTCGATGCAGTGATCCACGTGCGTGAAGTCGTCTCCAGGCGAAAGGCCCTGGTAGAGGCGGTCGTATTCGGCCATGATAAGGTACTATGGTCAATAGTTAACGCAAACCATTCTGTGAAGTCGGATCACATAACCCGACGGAGGCGCGAAGCTAAGAGATATTCTTACTAAACAATGCAAAGAATGCGCAACAGTAGTTCCTACGGCTTTCCCGCGCAGTGGCTTTCCAGGCACACCGTGCTCAGGCGGCACCTTATAGTGGATCAGTGTAGGGAAGTCATATTTGGTCGCTTCGTCATCTGAGATGTAGAGAAACCCTTCTCCTGCTGTTTGTTGTGCAATTTGCTGTCAGCTTTGAGGCAAGTCCACCAATGCTTAACTAAACATAGTGGCAGGTACTAATACTGACGTGGTATAAGTTTCTCCCATAGCTTCTTAACCTCTTGGAGCGATTCTGGAGACGAGTGATTGGAAATGTATTCCGATGTCTTCTCAAAGTACTGGATCTTGTGAGAGATGGGCGGGAAAAACCCGATCGGATCGGTCTGCGGCACGAAATGGAATCCATGGTCTTGACCACTGCGAGACTGATGCAGCCCGATGAGCCATGGAACTAGCGCACCCAAGGCCGCACCAGCAAGAAGCCACAAGAACGGCAAGCAAAGACCATTTTTCTTTTGCCATGGTCCACGTTCTTTTTTGTGTCCTTGGAACATGTGCGGTAATAAGGATTCGCTGGCCATTTCAACGTCCGAAAGTCGGCCACAAGAAGCCTCATCGAACCGATCGCCGTCTCGCTCGTTTTGTCGTTGAGTGACATTTTGGGTACGATTTCGCGGAAGAGATGTGAATCAAAAGGCTAGGTGTCACTCTAAATCATTACTGTTGACAAAAATGACCGGAGCTCCCAACGACTATTCTGTAAGCCCCTCGCACTCTCCCATATGAAGCAGACACATAGGGGGATATGCTCAGCTACCTGGCCACCATCTTGCAAGGACCCTATGTCGAACGTGCGGAGAAACGCATCAAACCTGCGGAGAAGAATTCCGAGCAAGGACAAGGTCAGCAATGGCATAAGCTTTCCATTACGCACCCAAGCTCCCGGGGACTCTCCGGTAAGTACAAGTACTTCGTTGAAGTTCAAAACCAACGGATGTTAAACTTGTTCTAGCCTCCAGTTCACCATGGTCCCGCTTTCGGGGATTTATAACGTCATGATGTGTACATACCTACTACTAGCTCAAACTAGTTGGCGACAAGAAGCGCGAGTGCCGCACGACTCTTTCAGCAGGCACTTTCTTACTCGTACCTGCATTACAGTCAACCTCAACCTCAAAAGCTTGAACCTCTAACCAGGGCCCACGAACGCATTAAACATTTTCGCCAACATTAGGGCCGAGGTACTGGCGTTGACCTTTCATTTGTCTCCCCGTGGTACCACGCGCCAGAAAGTAAAAGCCCCGCACACGTGCCTCCCATATCCCACACTACTTGAACCTACTGTACCTACTGACATATCGCGCACGAATCGTAACAAGCAAAACACTATAACATACTCGAAGACCATGATATGACAGAATGCAAGATACTTTTTAGCCGCCCTGGTCGATTTGTGGCGACCGGAAGTATAACTGATGTGTTGGGCAAGTCGGAGATATTACTCTGTTGGCCGAGCCGCCTCAGGTCAGGCGTTGGCCATGGCGACTTTGAAATGATTCGGTGAGCAGAAGAAGGCTATTCAGGATTCTCCTCTACGTAGGCTAGTCTTTGCTTCTCTGTCGGCATTGAATGTCTCATCGTTCCATGATCACAGCGCCCCCTTGAATAGCCGTGGTGGCAATGATTCCGGCGGAAAGCTGCGTAGAGCTTTGTTCAGTTCATGACGAATTTATGCTGCTTCATCGAAGGACTTTTACTTTTCGTAATGACTAAACACTATCAAATGTTTTAGTACAATGCGAACTTACTGAGAAGCCATTCGTTGGGTGCCATCAACATTTACACTACTCCCTCACCATAAATCTCTCATAGCACTTTTCCTCAAGCTTCTAGAAAGTCTTTGTTACCAACGGTCATGCATGAGCCCGAAATCTCTATGGGAGTGCCTTTAGGCGCGTCGCGGGCTACACAGCCGGCCCAAATGCGGTCTGGCAATTCACGCTTAGCCACCTCATACCTCGACGGCCTGCGTGGTATCGCAGCCGTGCTTGTCTACACCTATCATTACTCCATGGCCCTTGAGGGCAAGCGGTTACGGAATGGCTACGGACCACAGAACTCATCGTTGGTCTCTCTGCCAGTCATACGGCTGATACGACATTCGGGCCCAGCCATGGTGTCTATCTTCTTTGCCATTTCAGGTTACGTCCTTAGCGTAGGACCTTTGCGCCACGCCCGCTGGCGGCAATGGGACAAGCTGCTAGTGTACCTTTCCGGAGCTGCTCTGACACGTCCGTTGAGGCTTTTGGTGCCGAGTTTACTTCTGACCGTAGCAAGCCTTGTGCTCGCCTGGTTGGGCTACTACGAGCGCGCCGCGCAAGAGATGTGCCCTCATTCTTCCGCCACTTCATCTGTTACATCGTCTTCACCGAGAAGTTGCGACTTTCGCCCCGTAGCTCCGCCGCATTTGACGAGTGTGAGAGCCCAGATAGTTGACTGGTTTGGCTTTGTGACGCGCGAGCTGGCGAGTCCTTGGAACTGGGAGGCTGAGCTAAGACCCGCATTGGCATACGGCCTTCACCTGTGGACGATTGGGGCCGAGATCCGTTGTTCCATGGTTCTCTTTGCCGTGATTGCTGCTCTAGCCCCCTGCTCGAGGCCTCTTGGGAGGGCTGGCTTGTTGCTAGCCTTGTTGATATTTTGCGCCATATGGGGGAGGTGGGACATGGTAGCTTTTCTTGCCGGGCTTGGCTTGGCTGTCGAAGATGCCGGCGACAATGAGGTCGAAACGCAGAATGATGATGCAGGATGTCTAGAAGGCGGTCAGTGGCAAAATGCGAATGTCGCCGGACTTGATGCAGTAGCGCCTGTGGTCACGATAGTGCGTCGTATGATGCCACCTGTCTCTCTGTTTGCCTCTCTCTGGCTATGCTCTTACCCCGACACCGGTGGCCACGAGGCTTGGGGTTTCGGCATTCTCTCTAGCATTTCGTCCGACAGATATTTGTGGCACACCAGCGGTGCCGTGCTGATGCTCTGGTCGGCACGGAGGACAAGGCCAATTCGACACTTTCTTTCATCATTTGCACCTGTCCAATTTCTTGGACGCGTTTCATTTGCTCTGTACCTTGTCCACGAACCCCTTCTGCAGGTTTGGGGTTGGCCTTTGGCTCGTTCATGGTCCGGGACTCCTTGGCCAATTACAGCGGTTGTTTTCATCATAGAGACATGTACACTGCTTTGCCTTGCGAGTCTGACTTGGTTGACTGTAGATCAGCCGGTATTGCAGATGGTCAAAGGAATGAGACAATATCTTTTATGATTGTCCGTCACAGAAGATCAGTTGGAATTCTGAATAACTAATCACAATAATGATATTTTTGAGACGTGAACAGATCTGAGTGGTAATTTGCCTACAATTTATGAGCCGATAATTGGGCATAGCCATCAATTACGCTCTTGTCTTTTACTACTACATTTGATACTAACAAGGCTTCGCGTGCTTCCAGCGTTTGTGACACCTGGAAGACGGTTGCATCAAAGAGCAACATATGATTTCTTCTTCCACCTAGAATATGCCTCCACTTTGCTAGCGCACCTCTACCGTTCCTTGCGGCTGGCATCTCGCTGAGGGGCTACTAAAAGTGAAGGTTGAACTCCGTGCACCTATCATAGGCGTGTCTTGCGAGAATGGTGTCGGGCATGTCTGCCTCCGAGCAGGGTGTTGATTGATCCCTCCGTACTGGAAGATTTGTTCACACGCGGGCGTCCATCCATCGGTCCGGCTACCAAGCTCCTGGTCCTCGACCCAAAGCCGCCATGAGGCCAGGTCACCACATGTCTTTGCCGGCCGGTATTGAAGCAGTAGCTTTCCCCGCGGTGTACCTGCCAGCGCTTTCGAAAAATATTCTGCCACCTCTCGGTTTACCCGCTGGCTGTCTGAATGATGCCGTCTGTTTTGGTCGTTGAGCTTTTGGTAAAGTCCGTTCGGGACCATTGCCGGGGCGTAGTCGATGACTTCCACGGGGATATCTCCGTATGTCTGAGTGAGGTTATGAGCGAGTCTCTGTACGGATCGTTGGTATTGGATGTGCCCCCTATTGATGGTCGTGTCATGCATCAAAACATCATCAGAGAGAAATACGCCGTTACCGAGCTCCCGTTGAGGCCTTGGTCGAGGCGTCACGATGAAAGCACGCATTCCAAGGCTCTGTGGAGTTTCTTCGTCATCTCCGAACATGACGCCGGCATTACCCCTTCTCGGTTTCCGGATCAGATCATCCAGTCCATATTGAAAAAGTCTATGTGAAGGGTGATTCGGAGGAAGACCTTCATGCATCTCTTCCAGGACGCGATATCTGAACTTCGGCTCGAACGACATGTCCTCCTCGAAGATGTGGCTGATCCAGGCTCCGCGTCGGGAGATGAGAACTACTGAGGTGCAACCGTAGAGACCCTCTAGCGCTAGGGCTGTCACTTCTGACTTGAAAACAACCCAGTTCGATGTGATCATACCAACATCGCCATGATCCACGTGCTCGGAGACACCATGTCTGACAAATTTGGGTTCGTATCCGATGTCGAACTCAGGCATTTTGTCATGCTTTGAAATGTCACGGACCTCCTCTTGCAGAAATTTGTCTTTGCTTGTATAATGGCTTGGGTCTGGCCAGTCACCACGGGCTGGGGCGCTTCGTATTTGGCTTCGTTCTGGTAGGAGTGAATTCGACCTCTGCTTAGGCGTTGCTGAGCGAGGCATTTTCGCGCAAGAACCTGGGGTACTAGCTTTTTCTTTCAAAATCGCAGTCGGTCTCTTGGGAGCCGTCCGTCGGATGAGACTGGTAATGACGTGTTTTGTGATAGACGTATAGCCACTGCTCATGAAGTTGTGTGTGGGTTGAGGTTGCTGATTGCACAGTGGGTCTATTACAAGCAAGGGATTAGCAGGTCAAAGGTTTGCTGGTCTCAAAGGCGACAGTAACTCACTTTGCATCACGAAATTCGAGGCAAGATTGGCGATAGCTGGATAACTAACGGTGGTTGATTGATTTGGCGACAGAACTGCGGTCGACCTCCATTATGAGGTTGTCCGGTACTTGCGTTGTAGCCATTTTTATCTTGTCCATATGTGTAGTTCTGTGGTAAGGAGAAGACATTTTTAGATTGAATTCTGAATTTGGTACAGATGCTGGCGGCGAAACAACTTTCGAACTTCTGGTTGTCGATAAAAAAGCGGGCTTATCGGTCGCGGTCGCGTCGTAGATAGTTGCATGGGTGCTCGTCTGGCTCGATTTTGGTGTTTCAGTTCTCATAAATAGACCCCCAGTCTGAAGTCAGGTCAAAACACCAAACAAAAATAGGAATACCGGTCTTGGCTTACCACTAAGGAGTTCTGCTGAGACGTTGAAGCCGACCAGGCGCAAAGCCAAACTTCATCTGGCCGGAACATCCAGAGTCAATTGAGGTTTTCACAACGACACCAGCCGTTCTGCTGCAAGCGACCGCCCAAGTTTTTGGTCGCAGTTCTCATTGATCGATTACAAAAACTTCGTGTAGAAAGTAAAAATTCTATAAAAACTTTTCTAGTGGGGTATAGACACGATACTCTCGATCGGAACAATAATTAGAGACATTGAGGACGCCACGGATACAAAGGACGACGAGGACAGAAGGGGCGACGGCAATAGAACGAAGGAAATAATGATCTAACAATTTCCCCGCGTCTTTAAGCCGGAATTATGCCGCCGAAAAGCAGAACTACTGTTCAGAAAACTTGCTGACACTCAGCATATGAGGCTCGATTCTTGTCGTCGTGGCTGGAACCCCTACCAGAAGCTGTGCAGTGTCAATTCACCGGCGACCTCAATTACTGCCAGACTACAAATACCACCATACATCTTCTCCCATACATTTCGAAAAGCTTGCGCAGGTCTTAAGTGAAATATTCTTGTCGCATTTGCCTCCAAGCGCGTTCCTCCCTTGAAGTCCTTGCCTTAATTTTCATCGACATAATACATCACGGGCGACAACAAAATCGTGATTGCTAGCCATTGTAGAATGAAAGCGCAACTGTGGCTTCTTTCCACGATCATGTCTGGTTTTTCCCCGAGGGAGATTCTGGGTTTTGAGTCCTACATGGCGCAAACTAATTCAAGAAAAATGAACAGCATTTTGACAAGCAGTTTGTGGAGACCCCATGTTCCCCGCGGCTACTTAGTTCTCCGTCCACCATTTCCACGGATCAATTCCCCGAGATCTTCATAAACGGCATTCCCCGAACGCAATCATGATTATGAAGCAGGTGAGTCTATTAGCCTACGACACGCAAGACTTGGCTGTTCACAATCATAACCTATAGATCTAGCACAGGTTTGAGGTGGTGTGAAGAGTTAAACTAATCGAACCTTGTTTATTTGCGGACCGCAGCGGGAAAAGCGGCTTCGGTCAGTGGGGGTGTTGATCCGTGTACAATCTGACGTGATTTTAACATCGAAGTATATCTCAGTTCATCCCTACGGACTGTTAGGGTTTGGCTGCACGTACCCGACGCCCGGGATGCAATGCCAATATGCACAGAAGACAGGCTCGATAAGAAATCCCTATGCAGCAGTATCACCCCGAGCTCACCCCCCACTTGATATGATTACGGGAGATCACTCGTGACGGAAAACCTTCTGGCCGGAATGCGACAGGCGCGCGGGAGAGGCCCCGCTGCGGACAGATGCCATATTGTTTTGCCCGTGTAGGGTCGCATCGACAGGAGCTGACCCTGGGCGCCAAGAGCCGGTCTGTGCGACGATTGATTGACCGTATCCTGTTTTTGAAGATACCGAGGACTCTGAACCGGCGGGCTGAAGAAATGGTCGAAATCACCTCATGACTGAAAGTGTCATAGACTCGTGATTCAAAGGTGCACTTCCAACAGCTCTGTGCGTCAAAAAATACAAGTCGGATCTCATGGATTTCCCTCAGATTGAACGACAAACCCATGTCATGACCAGATAGACGAGAGCCTACAGCTCAGATGATACAAGTGACCCAAGCCACCACGTTTATCAACCAATACCCGCTGGAATGACTCGCATCTTCACTCTCCATAGGCGAAAGATGCCTACCTCTCTGCTGATCTGCAGGGGTATATACAATCTGCCGGCTGTCAGCTCTCGTCTCGGTAAGCACTGTAACCATTTGATTCATGATCCTGAAGCACGCCCGCCTGGGCAGTTCGGGGACATCGGAAAGAGAAAACCTGTATTCGTCCGAATAGCAAGATGGGATAGATAAAAACATGGACCCCAGAGCTTTCTGGGGTTCCCTCTTTCTTGAGTTCAACCAATGTCTTGGCTCCATCGATCGCAGGTTCGTTAATCCACAGTCAAGCCGTGACCATGGATGAAAGCCCACACGGTCGTCAGCTGGCGAGGAGTACGCCCATGCCAGCTTTCAACATGACTCAAAGGGCTTGTATCGGATTCAATGCTTCATTTATCATCTTCATTGTCTTCGTCATTGGCATCAGACTTTACTCCAGATACGGCATCACCAAGTCGGGAGGCCCAGATGATAGTATGTGCCGAGTACGTGCCTTCATAGCCAAGTTCGATAGCTGATGTGTCGTGATAGTCGTGATGGTTGCTGGCACCGTAGGCACTATGATCTTCATTCGAGGAACACTATCTTGACACCGTCTCGCAGATCGCGACAATTATCATGTCAATATGCATCATCATTTCTGTCTCTAATGGCCTCGGACTCATTAGTAAGAAACGGGATGTCCTGCAAATGCCCGAGCGTAACTGATTTGGTGTTCAGTTGCCGACATTCCACCCGAAAGTTGGAAGCCCATGTTACTTGTTCGTCGTTCCCCGCCCATGGCCCTCGCGTTGTCGAACGTCAAACCAATCAAGACTCTAATATGGTATAGTCCTTCTGGATCTCCCGAGTCTTCTACGCCTTCGCTTTGATGCTAGTAAAGATAGCCCTGCTACTCTTTTACCTACGTCTCGACCACCGACCACGTATGCGATGGATAGTCTTTGGATTGATGGCGGTCGTCATCGCGACGGGGATCGCCCACGCCGGCATTTCCATCTTCGAGTGCAGCCCGCCTGCCATATTCTGGACATTTGGAGGAAACTTTAGGATATTCGGAGAACACTGCATGACTGCGGCTACGCAACAAAAGTTCTGGGACGCGACCGGAGCTATTGTTGTCGTGACGGACCTGTGCTTGTGGCTGTGCCCCTTACCCATGGTGTGGTCGTTGCAGTTACCAATAGTAGGAGACTTTCTACCTTTGATTTTTGTTTAGTTGCTAAACCTTGCGACCACAGCGACAGAAAATTGCTGTTTCTGCCGTATTTGCCCTTGGGATAGTATCCGTTGCAGGTATGTCTCAAGCACACCATCCTCCTTGCCCTTTTCTTTCATCCTGCTTACGATTCAAAGCTGCCTGCACGCGGTTCTACTACGTACGAAAACTGGCATCGACGAAAGAAATCTACCAGCAATTCGCCGAGTCACTTATCTGGTACTCCCTGGAGATTTACCTCGCCATCTTCTGCGGGTGCACCTCTGCCTTCAAAGTCTTTCTCAGGAAGCATTTCCCATCGTTACTAGGCTCCTTAGCTTCCAAGACAAGGTATGTTCTCGGAAGCAGCGGCAAGAATGGGAACGTGAGGATGACGGCTTCATCGTTTCCCATGCAGAACTTATCCGGCCGGCACACGGGACGAAGAACCACCATCACGGCCGTTGACACCCGCGAAGGGTCTGAAGCACGGAACGATGTTCCACCAACTAATGATAGTGAAGAGGCTATTGTCCCAAAATCCACTACAACGGAATGGGATGCGCGGAAGGAATCGAAACCCGGACATTAATAGTAGACCCTGTTGCCAACTTGGTTGCAATCGAAAAATATGTCACTCGACTCTTATAAAAGGATACCAAAGCTTCACTTTTTCCATCCTCACTATAAATCCTATGGTGGATGCAGAAATTGTTTTGTTGTCTCTTGGTTCAATGGAGGAGTAAAGTGGCGTTACAATGATGTACCGCAAGCTCTCTAGAAGGGGTGATGGTTGATGCACTGCCTTATTCGGGAGTGACGAGTCGCACGCGCGCGGCATGGGTGACTAGATCGATTTCTTTTTGTGACACCAGCATGTGATTTCTTGTCAGGCTTCAAATATGCGATCGATGTTTTTTTTTACCACTGTGGGAGACACGGACTTGTCAGGCAGATGGCAGATGAGCGGTACATACCATTCCTTTCCACCCGTACATGGACCCAAGACCCTTGGTCCATGACCCGTCGGCACTTCTTCAAAGGAATTCTAGTCCCGGGTATTATTTCTAGCCAGTGATTCTTATTTTGCGCACCTATCAACCAAGGCTAGTTCCAGACTCCAGCCATGTCTCAGACAAATCTCCACAAGTATGGGAACGGCAGTTTTGATCCAGAACCGCATGATGAGGCACCACAAGCAACTGCCGCTTTACTGCTGTCAGTCAAGACTTTGCGACATGGCTGGCTGAATTACATTCACAATCTGCTCACGCAACAAATTATGTCAACAAACACAAATTGGCCAGAAGTATCCGGCAAATCAAAGTCATAAAACCTGGGCCCGTCGCTCTCTATAATGATGAACTTCTCGTCCTCTCAATTCCCACAGAGCTTCACTGCAGTGCACCTCTGGGCTCCTGTTCTACGCCATGAATGACAACACTTACCAAGAGTGGAAGAAGTGCCCCTCCTTCCCCCCGGCTGACGCTGCCGCTTCGGAAGACGGGGTTTATGTTGTTCACTCCAACGATCACACCTTTGTGGAGGCCGATGGATCCGATGTTAGATCGCGAGTCTGGTTCCGAAGCCCAGTGAGATATTTCCTTTTCATCTGGCGCATTGTATTGTGGCTAACTTGCGAGTTCTCATCCAGCCACTGGATGCCGCGACCATCAAGCGAATCAATCAAATCCAGCTTCACACAAAATCTCATGATCAGGGATTCTGCACCGACCGCGAAGCTGGAACATGGACGTGGTTTGAGATCGCCATCATGGAGAACGAACGGGCAGCAAGCCCAAGGATCAAGGACGGTGTCAAGCTTACGTGGGAAAGCCACGTCAACGTTCAAGGAAGTTCAGACTCGGAAGAGGTGCGTCTTTAATTCTTTTATACTCATCAGCCTATGCATTCTCCGTTTTTTGGGAATAATCACGAATGGAAACTAAATTTTGCAGTTGACCGGCCGAGAGTTTGGAACAGGGAACAACATGTTTGGGGCTCTTCAGGTGGGCTACATCAATGCTCAGCATTGAAAACCCCCAAATTGACATTGAAACAGGAAGGCAACGTTCTTGCGGTCCAGATTTGTGCCCAATTTCCTGGGTGGGCTCTGTATGCCGAGGAAGGCTATTTGGCTATCAGACTTGGTGATCCAAGTGAGTAACTTGTTCTCCCCATCATGACGTTTTCAAAATCTGATTCGTTTGTTAGCATACCACAAGCCTGTAAGCTTTGGGAATTTGGTTTCGAACACCAAAAACTTCCAGCAAGCCATCATAGACATGAACGAGGTACTGCATCCTGGAATGGAACACCTTCGTCTCCCCGCTACCGTATTCAACGCTTCCCGTATCGATACCAATGAAAAGCGTCAACTACGTGTTCTTGTGTTAGGTATGTCAACTTTTTGATGTTACTCAGCGGCAAGAGAGCATTGTGCTGATCGAATTGTATGTAGATGGCGGTGGCGTGAGAGGCCTTGCCGCACTCCACATTCTGCACAAGATAATGATCAAGGCGCACGGTGACGAGTACGAAACAAACGGTATCAAGCCATGCGATGTGTTTGACATGATTTGCGGGACCAGTACGGGAGGGTAAGTTGTCGAGCCATCCTCAATGAACACGAAGGCTTAGATGTCATCCCATAGGCTCATTGCTATCATGCTCGGCCGCATGAAAATGAGGGTCAGCGATTGTATCAAAGAGTACGAGGCCTTCATGGACAAGGTCTTTCCTCGCGGAATACTGGATAGTAAGCTTTTGCACAGTATTCCCGGTGCTGGGTATGTGTTGTCAGGTATGACATGGGCACGAGACACTGTGAACGAGGTCTGGAAAGGTGAGAAATGGGCGTCTGATGAATTGGAAAATTCGATCAAGGCAGTGATGCGGAAATACATGAAGCACCAGGGCAAGCCTGTAGACCCGGAAACGGTTCTCCTAAAAAACACGGATAAGGCGGCATGTAAAGTGTGAGTGACAGACCCGTCCGGCCTCGGAACTCAACTGACGTCTAGGGTAAGTTTTGTCACAGCTACCAAGAAGGAAGGTGGCAACAACACCGCTCCCGTTCTACTGCGGTCGTACGTCAATGAATGTCCAGACGAGTCGGATGAACTGTCTGGCATCAAAGTGTGGGAAGCAGCTCGCGCTACATCTGCAGCACCCTTATACTTCAAACATATAACTGTTGGAAAGTACACCCTGGTGGACGGCGGACTGCTGGCCAATAACCCACTGGGATGGTAAGTCAGAGTTCTATTGCTTATGTACGTCTAGCAGTTGAACCACCACAGGGCTAATTTTGCTGACAGGGCTTGGAATGAGGTCATGACTACCTTCGGACCTGCGCGCACTATTAGCTGCTTCTTGAGCATTGGAACAGGTTCCGCCAAAGCAACAGCGCTTCCTACCATAGGTATGAATTGGGGCCTCTTGAAAATCAAAGCCGCATTTCTAGACGCTCTATCAGCCCTTACCACCAACACAGAGCTCACCAACGTTCTATTCCGATCGCTGATCAACAATTTCTCTCCCAAAAGCGGGATCAAAAAATACTGGCGGTTCAATGTTGGTGACGGATGGGTCGATTTGGTGAAAAGGAACGACTCATGGGTATGGGCGTCGGATTCCAACGTCAAGGCGGTCGACATCGCCTTGGATGATTCAGGTAAGAAACGAGAGATAGCGGACGAAGCCATCGCATACATGAACGCACAAGGGCCAATCCAACTCCAAAAGCTCAAGGACTGTGCTGTTGCCTTGTTGGCTCCAGACCTGGAAGACATTCCTACGTCCTTGCCGACGCCGCCGCCGGACAAGATTTCATTTGAGGAGGGGGCCCGTTAAACTTGTGTAGTGTACTGGTGGTAACAAGTAGATCGTATTGTGTAGTGGTTTCATCATATGATTTTGCAACTTGCACGTGACCTCAAATGACCCAAGGAATAAACCTCGCCGTCTTGGCATGCCACCGAACCCAATCCTCCTTAAACTCCTCCTTCAACATGGCCTCCTCCTCCACGACTCTCGTTCCAACCCCTGTCAAAAACAAACAACCTCCAATAGCCAGACCCGCAACCTCGACCCCCGTCAAGGTCCTCACCATGTCCGGCCGGATCCAGCATCCCAGCACCCCGTCCAGTCGCGCAAGCAGCGCAATGTTGCACAGCACAAGCACTACAACGGCAGTGTAACTCGGGTGCTGCATGTACGCATAGATCCCCGTGGTCCGCAGCCCGCTCGGCTTGGTCAGCGCAAACGTGAAGTTCTTGCCGAGGTGGCGGTACGGGATGAGACGCAGTGGGACGCCAACGAAGAAGAGCAGCGCGAGCGGGATGGCCGTGGAGGGGGACCATGTGATGAGGTCTTTATTGAGGTTCTGCGCGCCGTGGCCGAGCAGGGCTGGCGGCAGGTTGGGGTATTTATAGGCGAGGGACGCAGCATGAGAGGAGAGAAGCGCAAAGGGGATGATCATGAACTTGGCGAAGTGGTTATGGGTGAACTTCCACATGTGCATTGAGTCGCGGATTGGTTGGCCCTTTTGGTCGGTCGTTGGAGGGGCGTCAGCGGGTCGCGGGTTTGGAGGGGAGAGGGCGATGTATGTGCCGTAGGTCGAGGCGATGTAGGCCGCAGCCAGAGATGACTGTGAGAAGCTCATCGTGAACGACTGCTCTCGCTTTTGGTGATGGTGATTGAGATGTTGAGGTTGTTGAGATGGAAGTGGATGATGGCGGGGATTTGAAGTCGGAGGAAGCTTAGTGACGTTTGGTGGCGATGGCACGGGCCACTTTTAGCGGCCCGCGCTAGTCGATTCAACAGCTGGGAACCCTGAAGAATTAGCGCAAAGGGAGAATTGAAGAAGAGACATGATGTGACTGTGATGCAAACATGGATTTCCGACCCAGTTGTTGGTGCTTCGCCGCTGAGTTGTCATGTTTGCTTGAGATAAGTCGCTTGCATTGCGCCAACTGCCCACCGGGATGCTGGATTAGGCAAATGCGACCCCTGTCGTTCTCGCGCAGGCGGCTGAATCAGCGGCAGAACGCTTGTTGGCCAAGCCGGTATCGTCCGCGATTGGTGTAACTGCAACTACATCTCTTCACGATGGAACCGTTGTCATTTGAGAACGCCATTCAAGACCGACTGAACGAAATCGATTCCGTTGTCGCATTACAACGTGGGCGCCGTTGTAGAGATGTCTTAGCCGGCGAGAGCAGGGTTGGGGTCCTCGGTGCATCACGTAATTTCCCTTGTGTAAGGAACATCTGAAATCTTATCCGCATCTTCACATCCCAATCTGAGTCACATCGGTTGTAGTCTGATAAATGGAATACTTGTATTCACTCGAGTGGTAGAACAATTGTCTCTCTCACGCCATCCTTAACAACCTTTTTCCTCATTCACATCCACAACCATACCCACAGCCTCAACATGCATCAACTTGTTCCAATGCCCCCCTACACGCTCCATTGTGACACCGCTACCGCTTATTTGTGCTTTTCAATGCTAGCCAAAGTGCGATAACTTCTGTCTCTCGCTAACTCCAACAATCGTCGATGCCCTCTGCTCCAGGCTCCTTGTTACCAATCTCATTTCCGTGGCTCTGTGCGCTTACATCCCCTTTACTCCGTCGTCGTCATCATTGCTCCTCATCATCAACGTGTGAGCCCCGCCATCAGCGTCTGCAGGACCATCTCGCGTTCACGTTCCTGTTACGTCCGTTGTCTGACACCGTGACTTGAAACCTCCTGTTGTTGAAGTTCCTCGGGGGATCGCCTCTAAAGTCGCAAGCAGGCCGGTTGTTGTTGCCCTTCGGGCTACCACCGGCAGAACGACACTCTCGCTGTGCCTGGCGCGCGAAAGTTTGTTCAGAACGGCGATCGAGGTTTCCTTGAGGCGAGGCAGTGCAAGTGCTCGCGTACACGCTGGCAGCTCCGAGGAGGAAAAACCAGAAGAGAAGGGTGAACTTCACTGTGTGACTGTTAGCATAGGGTTCTTCGTTGAGAGATGGTGGGCATACTTGTTGATGTCCTTGAGGAGATCTATTAGGGTATCGTTGATGATGTTGACTGAGGGCGTGTTTTCGAACTGATGATGAGTAACGGCATGCTGAGTAGTGTTGGAGCAATCAGTCCAATTTATATCCCTCGCTCACGATCTTGGCATAATTCTCGCCAAATTCAAGATACGCGTCCTCTCTGGTCCCCGAACTCGAAGCTTGTCCACGATCTCGGCCTCGTCCAATGTTTTCCGCCCTAGCCCGCAGCTGGCCGGTTTGGGTAAACAAGACATCAGATCTCGCAGACGTGATTGGACCACCTTATTCGGTTTCGCATTCGAGACGGCGGCAGTGATGAAGCTTAACCCTACCGCCGCCACGGGGAAACGCTCTAGGGGGAAAAGTATGCGTCTTTACAGCCTCAACCCCGCGCGCGCGTCGTAGAGATTTATTTTCCCTGCCAAGGCGCTACGTGTAATTGGCCAGCAACCTGCGACACGTGCGAGATTGTGAGCATATTTTGACTAAATGTGAGGTTCGTCGATACCCGACGAGCGTTCAGCTTGCAGTAGCCCCCGTTTAAAGGCGGGATGGAAGAATAAGCTTGAAGAACGGGGTCATTTTGTCGCAAAAGCGCAACAAGATCGCATATGGAATTTTGTTCGCGTTTGAAGAGCGCGGCACCATTCCCCAGTCGGAGAGACAGGCGAGTTCCGTGACATCACTGGAGCGTGTGGTTGCCGGCGGGAGACTTCATCGCCTTGGCCTTGGAAAGCCTCACTTACGACGCAAAGTTCTAAGCCTACTGGTGAAGTCAAGAGAAAATTGCGCTGTCTGTCTGCCTCGTCGGCTTGCCCGGATCACCAACAATCATGTTCACGATCATACTCTTCCAGCATGAAAACCCTCATCCTCTAGTCTAGCGGGGCGCGCCAGTCGTTTTCCAATAAAGAGTTCGATTCGGGGTCTTGGCAGCTGAGGCTCGATTCCCAGGCTTGGCTTTTTGGCTCCCGCGATATAATTAGTGAATCCACGGACCAGACGGCCCTCCAATATCTGCGCCGGGTGGGCGCATCGACGCAACCCAGCCCACGGATCACTCCGGATCGACAGCACCCAAGGCCAAGATCGGAGGATAAACTCTAAAATAAACCCAACCCAGTTCGCACTCTGTCCGTACCCCAGAACCCCCTCCCGGCTCGACCTGCTCCGTCGATGGTCCGGCTGTAGTGCGACGGGTGCGTGCTGCGGCAACACTTTAATCTTGGAGGAGCAAACGGCGTGATTCTCCCTTCCCGAGAACGGGTGCATATCAAGGGTGTCGCTGCCAGATAGACCGTCTGGCAGGGGCCGAACGGCGAGTTCGTGTAGCTGCGTTGGCATATCGGCAGCGTCGATCAGCGGCCGAAGCGCCTCGAAACAAGGAGACGCACCCGACTGGACCGCTCTCGGGCGGCAGCTCGCACAAAGTTCGCGACGGCAGGGGGTCCTTCATCCAGTCCTTTAACGATAAACATAACCTCCTCCCCTAAACGGGCAGCATCAGGTAGTGTATCTGCCCTCGTGGTCGCAATCGGTTGTGCATAATTTGTCACGGAAAGTTCGGATCAGACAACACATCGCAGCAGCGCAGACAGCATTGTCAGATGGCCAGCGTAGGACTGGAGGCGTCGCCATCGTCTGAAGAAAGCGGCGTTGTTTATGGTTTGGAGCCTTGGTTTCGGCTGGGGCTGCCGCGCCGAGAATCAGGGTCCAATTATCGCGCGTTCCGACGACGAGGAACCCGCGATGCGACGCGAACATCGCCGTATGCTCGGCCGGCGGGTGCGGGATGTCAGGCTGTGAGTTTTCTTGGCAGATACGATAATTTTCCCAATGCCGCGAATGTCCCCTTTGGAGTAACATATTATCAAATTCCAGACTAGCGAGGAAAGTTCCATGAGCCGATAGTCCTTGCGCTTCTCAATTCTTGATACTGCAAACACGGCAAGCACGATTCATGTTTGTCCGAAATGAGGCGATGCTCCAAGTCAATATGAGTTTCGTTTCAGCAGGTGGAACCGCGTGTGATCTTGGCATCAGAACTTGGCGTACGGGTCGATCCTCCAAGACGGCACTTCGCGAGATGCCACATTGCCGTCCACGGGTTCCTCTTGAACAGGTGCCGGACTGTCGGGAAGCACCAAGATGGACATGATACAGTCGGTGTTGAGAATTCGATTAACCCGGCGACATAATGCCACTTGTCTGATTCCAGTCTCTCTTCTCGGCGCGTCGGTCGATACACACCCACTCGTTGTGGCAGTTCGTCTCAATCCAAGCTCTTGAACCGGCCGTGGGATGGAACACACCCTCTCGAGGGAGCTGAAATTGCAACGAATGTCGAGCATTCCGTCGGTCTGGACCATGCCACCACACCCTTCAGTTCCAAGACTATCGCTCACCACGGCAAATGTCCGAGGATAGAGCAGCATGCTCAAGTCCAGTGTTGTGGTTGAGAATGAAAACGTACAACTTGCCGTGTTCACTTGAACCTATCCCCAAGTCAATCCGCGCGTTCAGTGGGTTTTCTACTGGACCAGTAGTTACATATGACATACCACATGTACAGTCTTCGCACTCGACTCCAGGAATTTCACGACGCTGATAGTTGCCTCGGCTCAGGCGTGAGTCCCGTGACAGCAAGACTTAGCATGCAACAGCCATTAATAAGAAGTATTAAAGCGAAATTGGAAGAGACTGATTTTCCGAACATACGGCAGCAGCAGTAACCTACCACAAATGTTGTGTTGTATTTCTTCGAAGCCTACTACGTCACCCGAGCAAGGAACTGCTAGCTCACAGTATAACTACACGTCAAAATTCTCAGTGCTTATCGACAGAGTTCGCCGGTACTCTGTTCTGGCTTCTCACCCAGCGGTCTCTCTTTTCAATCACAATTTCCACGATGCAATAGATGAGTACCAAGATGGAACAGAACAAAAGGTGTTTTTTGTTTTTTTCAAAACATACACCATGTACGACATTGCGACTCAGCTAGATACTCATTATTGCTGTTTATATGGAGATAATTAGTGTTCTAGAAAGGTTGTTAGCACCAGTAAAGGCGCCTGATTCTGCTATTGTAGCATGCATTCTCAGCAAACTCCAAACGCCAAGCCTTTACGTAAAACAATGCTCTATGTCGAATTATCATGACCTCTGACGACAATATCCGTTCATGGTGTGATAGCCGCATCATACTTCTTCAACAACCTCGACCTGCGGGCCTTCGATTTTCTTCACCTTCCGGCCTTCCCACCATGACATAACGCCAGCCATCATAGCGACACCGCAGCCAAGCCCGATGAAAGTGCCGGTGGCCCATGACTATGACGGTGATTAGTTTACTTAGCACTTGTGGAGAAAGCTCAGACACATTGCGGTTGAGCTTGCCAAATCGTCTGGGAAACACTCACAGGACGGTCGATGCGGTTGTACCCCCACATGAAGTAGCATAGCACAGCTTGCAGCAGCGTGTTGAGTACCATCATCCAGATCGTGAACCCAAGCTTCCAAAGTGCTGTTGGTGGCGCTGTCTGATTCGTAAACGTCGGCGTGCGGCCTTTCTCGTCCTCGAAAGTCCACGCTGGTGGTCGGAACCAGCCCTTGTTTTGCGCAGCTAGTCTCCGCATGGCTTCGCGATCCTTGAAATTCGTCGCACGGATGAACCAATACAAGTCTCGAAATCGCCATGGCGCAAGACCGAAGCCCGTGACGCAGAAAAGAGCGTTGAGGATCTGACTGTCGATCTCTAACCACTTTTTGCGGGGTGAATTATTGTCGTCGGCGGAAGGGTAGTTCATGGCGGGCGCGGCGTTGATGAGGAGGAAGAAGAGCATAGCCTGTGAGTTGTGAGTGAGTTGCGATGAGATTGGGTTGTGTGAGTGAAACGTACGCCCCAAGCCTGTGAGTGAGTTAGCTGACTGGATTGATGAGAAGATGACGTGAGAACGTACCACGATGTTCAGGCAGTAGATTGTGATGATGAACCCCGATGGTGTCAGGAAAAACTTCCAAAAAGCCTTTAAGCCATTGACGACAGTAGTTTGCCATGGGGCCTTCTCCTTGGCCATGTGCTTCTCATACAGACTTTGTCGTCTTTGAAATTGCTGCCTTGGGTCGGGGCTGCCGTTAGCTTGGTCATCCCCCATGAGAACTCTCGCCTCGTCGGCCTCTCCCTCGTGTCTCTCATCTGGCTTGTCACCATCCTTGAAAACACTTTTGAATGCAGGCTGTCCCTCGGTGGCGATAGACCCGGTCCTTGTCGATGATCTCACAAGGGCAAGCTCGCCGTCGCGCTCCTGTCTCGCGAAACGGGCTGAATGGCCCTGGGAATTGAAAGCGATGTTATCGCCGCCTGAGTCTTCGTCGCGCAATTCCGTGAGGTTCGGTGCCTGTGCGATGGCAGTTCCAGCGGCCTGCCACATTCCGAGCTGGGGGTTGGCATTCATGATGGAAAGCGAGGCGCCCCGGACGCGGCCGACGATACCGTCGTTGGCGGCGGGTGGATCGGCCATTGCGGGCGACGTCGGACGGAGGCTGTGTGTGGCGTGTATCAATGCAATGCGTCGGCAGCGATTGTCAACGCCGTGTCATTCGTGACTGCAATGCAGCGATGGATGATGTTCAATCGATAGGTACTAGGAGTCGCGTAGGATGATGAAGTGAAGTCGGCGAGGACGGGAAAGGAGATTCTTCTGATGCGGCCGTCGTGGAAGTGGGAAAACTTTAATTAGGTGCCTGACGAGGTGACGGAAGCGGAAGGGGTGATGGCTATGAGACCCTGCCTTTTGATGGTTTAGCGCCTTGGCGATCCCTGCCGTCACCAGATACGCGGACAAGTACGACGGCCTTTACGCGGGAAGGTGCGAGTCTTCCGACCCCGATGGACCTGCCGAGACTGCCCTGTTTTGTGTCCGGTTCTCCCGAGGCTATTCGGAAGACCCTCCGTCATTGACATCACCTGCAGTGACTTGCATGCAATTTTTCGGGATCTCTGGATGAGTCTAGAAAAATCTGGGAACAAGCAGTTTCTTCGGGCTTTTGCGAGCAATACGGATGCGGATGCGGAGACCTTCCAGGGTCCGTACGGCAATACGCTACTCGAGTCATCCCTCAGCCCTTTTAATGGAACCAATCTCACTGCCACTAACACATTTCTCGGCGAAAGCGAGGGGACCCCACACTAGCCCATACGAACCCTTCGTAATTACCAATTATTCGGGAAAATATCTCTAGGCCAGCGTAGATCATAACAAACGAAATTTCCAACCTCAAAAAACAACCTTAAATTTAAGACTTTTTCCGCGGAAAGAACTGCGGGCAGGAACTTCCACAGCCACGGAGACCCTGGTTCCATGACGTCCCGGACAGAAATGCTCTTATGCCCGGCAGCTCGCGCGTGCAGCACTATGAGATTCAATCAATGTCGATTATCAGAAATGGAAAAGCAACATTAAATCGAATAGAGCAGATACTATTCTTATGAACGGAAAATGAAAAGGGCTAAGATAATGGGCCCCGGAAAAGAAATAACAAAAACTGGAATTTAAGCTGCTTGGCTACAGACACCTTCGCAGCCAGCGTATAAACAACAATATAAGACATTTATATTCTATGAGGCCAAGCAGAAAAAAGTTTTTCAACGCCTACTCGATGCTCACTCAAGTCGCTCTATCAAGCGGCACACCCTCGGGACCATCTAGATCAATAGTGGGAACGACGTGATAGTCCCCAGGAATGTGCCCTTCTAAGCCCTTTCTCATTCCAGCTAAGATAAGGATCAGTAACCCCGGCTTCCAGATTATCATACGTAGGATCAAGATGGACTTACAAAAGAGCGTGTAGAAGAAATCCATCAACACCGGGACCCAAGTAGTCACAGCCAATATTTGACCAAAGCTCCATTCCAGTTGGGGATCGTCTCCATCGCCTTTATTGATAGTTTTATCTCGGAAAGTGTAGAACACCGCAAGTGAACTCCACATCATCGCGAACAGACTCAACTGAGCCACGGTAAGAATGATCACTATTACGCGGTTGGTCTGAGGCTCTTGTTTCCATCTCTCTCGGTAATGCATAACCAACACCGTGGCGCCCGAAATGATCAGCAGAAGAACGGCTACGGTAATGGCAAGAAACATGAACGTTCTAGCCATAGTGACGGATTTCAAAGGCAGTCTGATAATCAGGTTGACTTTGTCATCCAGGTGCGAGTTCCAACCCTCAGTATATATTGTGAGTGCCACTTGAATCGCGACAAAACACGGCAAAATGACGACGTCCAGTAGTCGCCTTCGTCGGCCAGGCATTTGAAGCATAAGACCGCCCATAAATGGCGGGAGGGTGCTCAATATCGATGCCAGTGTAGCGAGATAAGTGTCGAAAAGATAAAGTGTTTTGCCGTCTTTCCATTCGTCTATGGAGTCGTCAGTTTCAAGGCCATTACTGTGAAGCACTGTGCTTAGAGATGCAACTGTCACTCCCAAACTCAAAAGCACAGAACTCCAGTAGAAGGTCGGCAGAACAGCTCTGAGTGCGTTCAGTATCCTGGCATGGCCTGCCGGAGCCCTAAGTAGGCGTGAATGGAAGTTCTCGGTCCAAGATCCGAAGAGAAAAGCAGTCGTTAGGAAAGCTTCAATCCAGAATGATACTACTACCTGTGAGAAACGTGTCAGTTTCAACCTCGATGCCTCCTTTAGTCTCTTTAGCTTACTCCTATTCCGGCGATATCGGCATTTCCTTGGATTTGAAGTGCAGAACGAAATTCTGTGGTGCAACTTGGACTATCCAATTCCGACATGAGCTGGTTTTGAAAGGAACATGAGGTTTCGCAGGCATCTGTGGAACAGTAAATCCAGCTGGTACCACAACAGAGCATGTACCATGATGTGACCTGGGCCACATTCAGATGCAATTGATTTGGAAGAAGTGTCGAGACTAGCGAGTGCAAGGCCCTGGTATTGACAGCACAGTAGTCAGATCCTTCCCATGTTGTTGTCCTTATAATGGTATGCGCGAATTGGGCGAATAAGGTGCAATTTTGGCGAAACGGCCATTCTTGATCCAATGGTGGTGCCCAAGTGTCCGTATCGTTGGTGGCCATGATGGTCGAAGTCTTTGCGAACCTAGATCTTCTATGTAGCTTCCAGATAGCTATGCGACAACAAGCAAAGCATCCGACATCGCCGCTTGCTTCCTGGTTTAACAGTCCATTTCAGTCCGACCCTTTCGCTAGGAGCGGAAACAATTGACGCGCGATCGAAGAGAGTAAGGACAGGAATACGAGGCAATTTGTAGCGGTGGTTTTCGTTTGGAGGAAGTATGGAGCCTCATTCACAGATGCGATCCCTGGAAGTGGCTGAGCTGGCCTTTGGGAGCACGAAGTTATCCAATGAGCAGGCGCTGTGCTTACTGGTGAGGCACAAACTGTGCCGTAGACTGGCTGCCTACGGTACATCATCTATATGCTTGGCACGGCTAACAGCACCTCAAGGTAACCTATCAAAGCTGCTCAAAGTCTGCCTGACATATGCACAGCCGACGTGAATGCCTTACCTTCTTCCCACACCAGATGGGCTGTTTAAAATCACCCGGTGATACAGGAGCGGGGCGCAATCATCAAGAGTCCAGTGCCATCAAGAAAAAATACGGAATGAAAGCAACTTTACATTTATGAATCTTTAGCCCACTGTTCACCACCCCAAAGCTTCGTCGTAGTCCACAACCAATAGTCTCGGCCCTTGATCAACCACACCAAGAACCCCGGCAAACGCCATCCCATCGCCGCGCCGACGCCTTTACTTTTCCCAATCGGCACCATCTGCGTTTCTCTCAGATCTTCTTTGAACACTCGGTCATCCTTGGCTGCCGCATCCGTTTTCCCCGAAGCAAGCAGCAAGTCCCGCTTGATGTTGGCGCAAAGAACCGGGACCGCGCCGAGGATATTGTGGACCGCCGGCCGGGCATACGAGGACACATCCCCGATGGCGTAAATGCGCGGCCCCGCTTTGTCAACACGGAGAGTCGACGGGTTCGTCTCGACGCGCCCATCGGAGGTGAGTAGCGAGGGATTGATGAACGAGGTGTTTGGGCGAGTGCCTGTTGCTGGGATGTACACGTCCGCGCTGACAGTCTGGCCATTTGAAAGGTTGATGGTCGCAGACATTCCGACGTTCTCAACTCCCGCTTCGTTTGGGACAACAGCATCAACCCGAGTGTTCTTGATGACAATAACACCGACTTGTGCCAGGTATCGCTCAGCCTTCTGACCCAATGCCGGGCGCAATGCGGGAAGAATCTTGGTCCCGGCCGTGACAAGTGTGATAGCCACCTTCGGCTTCTCCAAATTGGAGTTAAAGATGCCTGCTCGACTGTTGAGATACTCCCCTAGCTCTCCAGCCGTCTCAACTCCAGCTGGTCCTCCTCCAGCAATGATGATTGTTTTCGCTTGCGGTAGAGCCTTGCGAAAGTCCTCCCAGCTCTGCCGCAGACCTTCGTAGCTGCCGTTGAGTCCCAGAAGTGGAGAAGGTGTAGACGCACCCGTGGCAATGACCAACGCCTCGAAATCGATTGTTCCAACGCCCTTGTCGCCGGCCAGAGATACAGAGATGGTTCGGTTGACATGATCCAGGGCTGTTGCAGTTGCGCACACGAAATGAAACTTGTCGACAGGGTACTGCCGGAACGCCGTCGCAATATCGACGAATAGTTTGTCCTGGGAAAACATGTCGTCCGATATCAAAGCGCGCGGACATGCGGGACGGCACATGACATGGGACGAACTGCTGACCAGAACAACCTGGAATCCGTCCTCAACCGCTAAATAAGGAATAACATGTCGCAGGAGATAATGAGCCGTTGACACGCCGCCGTATGATCCGCCGAGAATAACAATGTTCTTCTTGCGCAAGGTGCTGTTTTGAGACATATTCAGTGGCGTTGAGAAGAGGTCAATTGATGTAACCAAGTAATGAGATAGAAGCGAGAAGCCTGTCACTGCTTGCAATTGAGTGAGATGATACCAGCGAAATCATTCCAACAAGCTCATTTTATTTGTACTATTTCTACACATATTCCGCGGACCAATACGGACGGATGAGTGTAACATGGTGGTGATAATCTTGAATGGTGGCTTGCGCCACGCTGACCTCTCGTCCGGTTTTCGGCCGAACGAGCCGTGCCTCGTGATCATGGCGGTTAAATAGGAGGCGCCGCAAAATAGTAGTTCAAGAACAATCGAAAGAACTCAATAAAAACCTTGTCTTCCCAACGGATACGCAATCAAGATACACAATTGAAAAGTCGACGCAACGTTTCATAGTGCGGTACAAACAACATAATTGATACCAATACCAGGCTCAAAACATCATAAGCAGTCCAAGCCCATTTGCTAGTTTTCGCTCGCCTTGAATTCGTAGACGACACATCCTGCTTGGATAGTGCCCCCAATTCCTCCGTTGTTGCCTTGGCAAGTTAGTACTGGTATCGGTCCTGTGTTCGAAAACGAAACTTACATTTCTTGTAATTGTCGATCATAAACTGCGTGCAAGTCACACCCTCTCCGGTCTTTCTAAGAGGAGCCATCGCATTCACCTCATCGACATCCATCTCGCAGCCGTCCTTCCAGAAGATGTTGTAGGTATATAGGACGTCGTTGACGTTGCCTTGATAGGTCACTTGGGCCCCTCTGATCCCCTTCTTGATCACCTTGTCTGCAGTTCCGCCACAGGCAATGCCAGTGAAGAATCTCTGATCCATTTCGTAAACGTCGCCGTGCTCGCCAAAGGCATCTTTGTCGAAGCAGACACGCTCTTGCAGAGCAAGGGGGGTTGTGGAGGCTGGATCGGGCTTATGGTCGAATTTCTCGATCGCGTAGGAATACGTGCCGCATCCGACGTTGATGGATCCGGTTGTGGACATTTCGTTTGATTGACCTGTTCAAATCAGCACTTGGCCTCTTGGTTTCATAAATGGGCATATTCACCTCCTTTACTTCCGCAGGAAGCCTTGAGGGACTGGAAAGCATCGTTGCAGGTCTTCTTGCAGCCTCTACCCGTTCCTGCTGCGTACTCGAGATGGAACTTGTAGTTCTTCCATGTTACCGGGTTCGGAGGAGGTGTGCGCTTAATGACCTTCCCGGACGCGTCGACGGTAGTCTTGAAATCCTTAGTCGTGTCGATACCATCACAGAACCCGTCAAAGACGTTACTGCTTTGGTCCGCAAATACGTTGTATGGTACAGCTCCAGGGTCCGCTGAACATTCTGCCGTAAACGGCGGTGAGGGGTTCTCGTCGGCTACATGGAACTTGTCTGCGCAGCCTGGGATCTTGAAGTCGGGGTCGCCCTCGTGCTCTATTTCTGCCACGCCGGCGAGGGCAGGATCTTCTTCAGGCTCGGTGTCGATAGAGTTGAGGGAGTCGCCGTCCTCATCTCGTGGGGGAGCTTTGGGACGCTTGCTCCCTGCCGCCGGTAGGTTTGGATAACTAAACCGTGTCAGTGACATCTGCTTCTGGCACGGAGCTGCTCCAAATTGGGACGATCGGTGATGCTCACGTATTAATCAGCTTTTGAACCCAGATCGCGACGGCATACCAAGCGTAGGTGTCGGCTGTAGTGCAGCATGTTAGCTTCTGAAATATTGCATCAGGTCCCTACATGAACGATGTGGGTCCTGCAATCAGGAAATCCTAATCTCCACTGTTGAAGTTTGAAAGCCCATGACACACTGACCATTCTTTTGTGTGTAGTAGCCAGGATTCTTGTTCCAATTCCTGAGAATCCTGGCGTAATAAGGACCGTACGCGAACGGGTCCACCGCAACCTTCTTGATGCTCATCTTGAGGTCACGGACATAACCCGCCTTCTTTGGGGTCTCCATGAAGTACTCTAGATGTGTTGTCTCGTGGAGAAACACTCGGGCGCGGTTCTCCCAGAACTCGAGGTTCCGTTGGTTCGTGGGGCTCTGCCGCATGGCATGCGCCTTGGCTTCGGACATGGACCGCATGTTGAAGAACAAGTTGCAGAATGTGATTCGGCTGTAGGTCAGGCCGTTCTTTTTGCTGGGGTTTGTGCTGAAGGCGTGCATCCGCTCCTGGTCTTCTTCGAGCTCCTGCCCCGGAGAACCGTCGTTGCCGGGCGGGCACTGTGGTGGAGGAGGCTGCTTGTTCAGATCTTCTCTGTCGCCGCAGAAATTGTCTGGGTCACCTTTGCCGTTGCCTCCGCTGCAGGTCACCTTGAACACGGAATGTAAGCATTAGTTAATGACGATATAATGCCAACTCTGGGCTTACCTCGATGTAGAGTCGTCTCCAAGATAGCCAGGGCGGCTCCCATGCCCACCAGTACGACCACATCTGCTCAACGTTGGCGTAGATATCTAGGAAAGCAAGTAAGAAACTGGCAAACGCAACTTTCAAACTATCAAAGGAAAGCATCTGGAACACCCACGTTGTACCTGTTGCTTCCTGTAGTCAGGTATCTTGGTCGGAGGTCCCCAAAACTCCTCAGCCGCTTGACCCTTCCAGTTGATGTTCTTCTTGATGTCGTCGTCTTTGACGAGGTTCCAGCGATCTTCCCAAGCTTCCTTGATCTTGTTAGCGTCTTCGGCGGTACATCCCTCCCACCCAAAGAGGCGGGTTCCTCGGAGGTTCGCCACATCAATACGCTTGCCAGAGTCGTCTTCCAAGGGAGGCCAAGGTGGAAAGGTGTCATTGGAGAAGTTGGGAGAATAATCCCAGACAGAGGGTCCGGAGGTATCTCGTCTGAAGTTCAAAGACACGGCGGCAGACCCTGGAGACACACAGAGAAAGGCCAGAAGGGCAACGGAAGAAAGGGAAAGCATGTTAACTGCTAGGTTTGAGAAGTGGAATGGCTTGCGTTGTTGTGATGGCTGATGACCTTGGGTGACTATGATGCCAGCTGCTCTTATAGAAACATTAGCTACACACACGGCGTTTGATCAAGTTATCCCATCACGGCTCTTTCTAGTACCAACACATAACATTCCCTCAACGACTCTAGCCCCATAGTGACTCTCGACAGTCGAACGACAGCTGCATACCGCCGCCACCGCCCTCGTCGATTGCGTGTTGAGTTGTCCAATGCATTGCATCAGTAATTTGGGGGTTTTACTGTCTGATCCATGTTCATCTACACAACCGCATCAGGCTTTCAGTGTAGGACGAGTGCTTGGAACTAGGTAGGGGGACATTGTGCCGCAGGACCTGAAGGCAATGCAACGGGGCGCCAACGCTGCTCGTTGTCGAATCCGGGTTCGGCCTCCTCAGCTGAAGATCATGCTTGATGAAGGTCTGCCCCCAGGTTGCGATATTTCGTGTTTGAAGTATGCAGTTCGGACTTCAATGGCCTCCAACCACCCCCAAAGCTGACGAGCACCAACGCCAAAAATTGTTATGCTCCTGCTGCTGATGCTCGTAGCAAGCAGGCACGTTGGCGGTTAAACAATTGCTGAACTTCCAGATCTAGCTTTCATTCGCTGGACGGTCTTTCAACCCCACACCACCATCACGAGTAAACCATCACGAATCTCTGTAACCCTTCCATGTTTAGATATAGGCCTGCATCGCCCCCGCTCCAACAGCTTTCACGGATCTGCATCACTCAGGTGTTGGTTGCCAAACGTCGTCTGAATTAAAGTTATCTCTTCCCCAGCCACGCTGCGAGTGATGGCCTTCTAGTCAACCCAGCGCCCTGCGTACCCCCCCGTTCAAGTCAACCTGCCAACGACATCTCGTAATTTTGCACCATGGCACCACGACCTGCTCGCACGCTGCCAACTCCTCCGCCGCCTCCCGACCATACATCTCCCAATGCGCCACGCTTTGAGATATTGCCGACTCAGATTCACGTTTTTGGTTACCCCACCGACCAAGGCGACGGTGCCAACGTCGTTGCTCTCGAAGACGTCTCGGCCGTCGACCTCGAGTTTCTCTCACTGCCCTGGCAACCCCTCAACAACCCGATCTGGGAAGCCTCGCGCAGCGACCCCAAGTACTTCTCACTCGCGACCCACGTATCCGTCAACGATCCGATCCGGTACCAGGACCAGGCCGCAGAAAACGACTTCTGCCGGCGGCTGCTGCGTCTCGGCGCCCGGCGATGGGAGACGCTCGACCGATTCCGCTTCGTGCTGGGTGCTCTGGACCACGACGACCTGGTCATGGACAAGATAGAGGGCGGGTTTGAGCCGGCGCCCGTCTCGGAGGAACGTTGCTGGGCGGCAGTGGCCTGGCCATCTGCAGGGGGCGTTTGTGTTGCTGAGGTTCCCAGGATGCTTGCCGGAATTGGAGATCAGGGGGAGCAGTCTGCCAAGCAGGAATTCATGATGGACCGCAGGTCTGTTCTGAAAATGGCGAGGAGTATGGACGAGAAAGCTAGTGTTTTGTTGGTCACCTTTGAAGGCAAGATGTACAGCTCTATTGATGAAGTCGATAGCTCAGTACTTCGCCGACGAGACCTTGCTTTGTCTGGTTAACACTTTTAGTGATGGATTCTAAGTTTTTATGGAAGCTTACACGATAACGGTTCTAGATTAGCAGCTCAAAAAGAGCGATGAGGTTGTCGGTTTTTTTTTCGTAACCGTTATCTTCTTAATTTGATCTTTTTGTGATGAACGAGATTCAGTACGGTCGACGGGACTGGATTTGGATGGTCTTAGACATTGAACTTGTATTTCTAGATGGTCGTCTTGCACTGGAGGTACATATAGTTGACAGAGAACTTCGTCCTTGCTATGCCCACGCGCCAGCTGTCGCCTTACAAAAAGCAGACCTTTCTAAGTCTCGGTCTGTTCATGTTCAGTCTGAGCCGAGTTGACAACTGGGGAATTAACAAAAGTTGCCAGGATCATGACAGTCAAGAAAAAGCTCTCACCCACGTGTCTCAGTTCAGTCGGCGACTCGGGGAACGCCGAGGGGGACGTGGCCCGTCAAGGTAGCGGGCGATGAGGTAATGGGAACCCGCTGCTGCGCTCCCTTTGGAGGGGCAACGGTTCAGAAAAAATTCCTTTGCCCGCTAGGGGGTGGCGGCGGTGTGGAGTTTTCGGTGCTGGGGCCCCTGTCTTGCGCCGAGCGTCAGCGCTGTTGCGCGCTGCACTGAAGCGGCAGGTGGCAGGCTGGTTGGCCGCTGGTAGGCAGGTCGGGCCACGGCGGTTGAGGCAGGTGGGCGGATATCTTCGGCGTTGGCGGGGTCATTTTTCATTCTCGCACCATCCCACCACAAGGATTGCGTTTCTCTTTTTGGCTTCGTCAGACCTGCGTCCGTGGGCTGAGAAAGTATTCTTCCTCTTCTTTCTTTTCCTGCCTCTTTCTCTGTCGCGACTTTCTTTCTTTCATACCCTAAACAACCCTCCCGAATACCCACGATCCCTCAATCCGCAATCATGGGCGACATCAAGTCCATCAACGCCACCAGAGTGGCCGTCACCGCCCAGTCGGCGACTGAGCTGATTGGCAACACGCCGCTCGTTCGTCTGAACAAGATCCCCCAGAGCTTGGGAATTGAGGCCGAGGTGTACGCCAAGGTCGAGCTCTTCAATGCCGGCGGCAGCGTCAAGGACAGAATAGCCCTGCGCATGATCGAGGAGGCCGAGAAGAGCGGCCGCATCAAGCCCGGCGACACCCTCATCGAGCCCACTAGCGGCAACACGTACGTTTGCGCAGCATTGCCCTCTCTCCGACTCTCCAAAGCTAACAAGATTCCCTCCAGTGGCATCGGCCTGGCGCTCGTCGGCGCCATCAAGGGCTACAAGACCATCATCACCCTCCCCGAGAAGATGTCCGCCGAGAAAGTCTCCGTCCTCAAGGCCCTCGGCGCCACTATCATCCGCACCCCGACCCAGGCCGCCTGGGACAGCCCCGAGTCGCACATCGGCGTCGCCCGCCGCCTCGAGAAGGAGATCCCCAACGCCCACATCCTCGACCAGTACGGCAACCTCGACAACCCGCTCGCCCACGAGTTCGGCACCGCCGAGGAGATCTGGAACCAGACCAACGGCGCCATTACCGCCGTCGTCGCCGGCGCCGGCACCGGCGGCACCATCACCGGCATCGCCCGCGGCCTCAAGAAGCACAACAAGAACATCAAGGTCGTCGCCGCAGACCCGCACGGCAGCATCCTCGCGCTGCCCGAGTCGCTCAACCAGGAGCACGTGAACGAGGGCTACAAGGTCGAGGGTATCGGCTACGACTTCATCCCGGACGTGCTGGACCGCGAGATCGTCGACAAGTGGTACAAGACCGAGGACCGCGAGTCGTTCCAGCTCGCGCGCCGCCTGATCGCCGAGGAGGGTTTGTTGGTTG
This sequence comes from Colletotrichum tropicale, assembly GCA_027406125.1. Lineage (NCBI taxonomy): Eukaryota > Fungi > Ascomycota > Sordariomycetes > Glomerellales > Glomerellaceae > Colletotrichum > Colletotrichum tropicale. Next base: position 723,684 of record JANVYH010000004.1, read on the forward strand.
GCGGCAGCTCCGGCTCCGCGATGGCGGCCATGGTCCGCGCCGTCAAGGACCTCGGCCTCGGAAAGGGCGATACTGTTGTTGTCGTCCTGCCCGACAGCATCCGCAGCTACCTCTCCAAGTTCGCCGACGACGACTGGCTGGCCGCGAACGACCTGCTTCCCGAGGTCAACGGCCTCGAGACGCAGGCGTCGTCGAACAAGCTCGAGACGACGGATCCTTACCACGGCGCGACGATCCGCGCGCTGCGCTTGAAGCCCGTCATGACCGTCTCCGCGTCCAGCCCCGTCTCCGAGGCGTCCGAAATCATGCGCGACAAGGGCTTCGACCAGCTTCCCGTGCTCTCGGCCACGGGCAACAAGCTCGTTGGTCTGGTCACGCTCGGCAACCTGCTCAGCTACGTGTCCTCGGGTCGTGCGTCCGCGAGCAGCCCCGTCAGCGACGTCATGTTCGACTTTGGCCGCCTGGACGAGGTCGTCACGGATCCCAGAGAGATTGTCGGTGGCGAGGCCAAGGAGAAGGGCAAGAAGCGCAAGTTTGTCGAGATCACGCTCGACACGCCGCTGTCGACGCTCAGCAAGTTCCTCGAGTGGAACAGCGCGGCGGTTGTTACCGAGAAGGGCGAAGGCAACAAGGCGCTGTCGAAGCCTGTGGCGGTTGTTACCAAGGTCGACCTGCTCACCTGGGTTGTGAACAAGAAGGCGTAGATGTTATCTTTTTCCCCTTCATGATGATGAATTGGATTCGATAGAGTGGGGCAAAAGATACACGAGGAGGGACGATGGGATTTTGCTTTTATTAACGGCGTTTGGAAGCGAGCATCGCGGTGGCAGGGGCGAATCTTGGGTCGCATCAACTGACCCCGGTTTGGCAGCATTGGCTTGGAAGTCTCGGATGGGTAGACTCAACATCTACATAGAACAGGGCAGCCTGATCAATGGATAGAATAACAGTATGCGCATTTTTGAACACAGCTTATTTTGCTCCACATCATGCTTGTCACGTTTTTTAAAGACGCTCTTTTTGCTCAAAATCATGTAACTGTATTATTATGTGCCCCTCTCGGCGATGATTATTATACCCGCTCGGCGATCCATGACCACCACCTGTCGGCTCCGGGACCGCTTCCAGACACGTTGCCCGCAACAACGTCGACCTCAACATCGAACTCGCGCAGCTGGTCAAAGGTGAACTTCTCCGTGCCGTATGCGCCCAGCCAGTCGTCGTGCTCCTCAGAACCAATATCATCAATACCAACGCCAGAATCCAACAGACCCTTGCTGCGCGAAGCACGGATGCGGGTGATCTCCGCCTCGAGACTCGTCTTGACAAGCGCGCCGGGCAGCGCAGTGAAGAGGTCGACCTTGTTCGCAGCCACCAGGACGGGGATCGGCGCAGGGGGCTTGGACGTCTTGCTCGAGGAGGCGCGCTTCTGCAGACCGAGCAGAACATCGTAGAGGTAGCTGGCGGACGGGGCGAGGACGTCCTGCTCGCTGATGGCGGCGGCATCGACCATGTAGACGATGGACTTGAGCTTGGACTTGTCGTTGGCGCTGCCGGCGAGCTTCGCCATGGCGAAGTTGCGCAGCTTGCCGTGACCGGGGGTGTCGACGAGGAGAAACTTTGTGTGGGTGCCGCTGGTGTCGTCGTGGTTGCGGAAGCTGGTCTTGGTCTTGCTGTCGCGGGAGGCCGTGAGCTCGACGGTCTTGGGGCGCTGGGAGGTGTGGGTCGCCGCGGGGGTGTCGCCGCGCTCGAAGAGGGTGAGGAGGGCGGTCTTGCCGGCGCCGGAGGGCCCGAGGAGGAGCACCGAGGGGAGGGTGGTGTAGGGCGTCGACTTGACGAGGATGAAGTGCAGCAGGATGGGGAAAAGGAGGACAATGGCGACGCCGATGAGGATGACGGGGGCGGAGGGCGTCATGATGTGTTCGAAGAACTCGACGAAGGAGCCCGTGTTGGCTGCCATGATTGCAGTCGTTTGTCCTCTGGGGACAGGAGGCGTGGGGAGGAGGGATCGTATCGAGTGCGAGGCGCGCGAACGGCCGACTGTTGGGGAGATTGACGATGTTTTAGTCGTGGTCGTTGACAGATTTCCAGAAGGAATCGCGTGCCAATGCCATGCCGTCAGTGGAGTGGGAGGCGTCTGGTGGAGCTTGTCTCTGTCCATGTCCCCCTTTGGGTTAGACCCGTTGAGCTGTCTTCTCCAGCCACACTTGCGCGCCTGAGAGACGAGGCTGAGGGTGGCCGAGGGACCCGACCAACCAGGGGCCTCATGCGTGACCGATGCCAAGCTTTGGGGCGCTGTCACCCTGCCATCCAATCACGGCTACGACGGCAGGTGACGGGTGGGCCGCCTCCTTTGTCAGCTCAGCCTCGCTAGTCCGATTTAGGGGGAGGGTCCCCGGCGATCTCCTTCTGACCTCTTTCTTAGTGGAAAGCGCCCCCAGTCTTCAACGCTGCTGCCGAGTGAAGTGTTGCTGGAGCTGACGACACGCAATTTCGTCCCCTTGGCTTCGGTGCCTTTTCCGCTCCGTCGTTTCTTTTCGCCTCGACCGTTGTGCGTCTTGCGTTGTGTCTCTTTTTTATTCCCACCTTCGAGACCCCTGGCCTTGTATCTTTTTTTTTTACTACCGTCGTCGCCTGGACCATCAACCTTAACGAGCAATGCGACGCTAAGATCGATCCGAAAAGCTTCCGTCTGCCGAATAGATACCTCCCCCCGTCCTCCCGTCGCATAAACCAGCGTCCACTCCTTCGATAATCTCCCCCGTCCTTCTGAGCCCACAACCACACAATCGCGCCAAGCTTGGCCCCCGACCTCGATGGACAAGTCAACGACACCAGGAGGCGGCGCCGCAGCTGCCTCTGTCGCCCCGAACCAGCCCGCCAACAAGACCAGTGCTGTCGCGCCGACATTAAACAACGAGGTCGAGATGGGAAACATGGGCGGCGATGCGCCAAACGCGGAGAACGACATCATGCAGATTGCCAGAGTCGGAGACGTTCCGGCCATGGAGAAGCTCTTTGAGGCCGGCGAGTACGATGCGACTTTCTCAGACGACGAGGGCATCACCCCCCTCCATGTACGTTTCCATGCAGCCTCCCACCATCTACCCTTTGTACCACCTTTGACCGCATCACATGGCGCTAACGGCTCCTAGTGGGCAGCAATCAACAACCAGTATGCCATGTGCAAGTTCCTCATCGACAACGGTGCCGAGATCAACAGAAAGGGCGGAGAGTCAGTAGCAACTCCCCTCCAGTGGGCCGCCCAGAGATGTCACTACTACACCGTCAACCTCCTCCTCCAGCATGGCGCCGACCCCCTCATCACCGACGCCCAGGGCTACAACACCCTTCACATCTCGACCTTCAACGGCAACACCCTCCTGCTCGTCCTCCTCCTCCACCAAGGCATCCCCGTCGACGTTCTCGACAGCTACGGGCACACGGCCTTGATGTGGTCCGCGTACAAGGGTTTCCCGCAATGCGTCGACCTCTTCCTGCGCTGGGGCGCCAGCGTCCACACGACCGACGAGCAGGGCTTCACCGCGCTGCATTGGGCGCTCGTCAAGGGTTCGCCCGCGTGTATACAGAGACTACTCGAGTACGGCGCCGACCGATTCGCGAAGACGCAGACTGGCAAGACGCCTGCCGTGACGGCGAAGGAGCTTAACACGACCAACGCGTGGCATCGCGCCTTGAAGGAGTGTGGGTACGACGAGGATGCGCAGCCGATCGAGCCGCATTTCCCTGGTGCGCGCTTCCTCCGCCAGGATAAGAGGGGATTCGTCACTAAATTCCTGTTCCTCTGGCCGTTCGTGCTGGTGTGGTCTATCATCACCATATTGGGGAGCATGCCGGTGTATGCTGGCGTGTTCTTCGCGGTAATAGTAGGATACAGCATCCAATGGTGCGCGCAACAGGTCATTGAGTTTGCACCGCCTGATATGAAGCACTTCCATAAGACTGTGAGCATCTTTGGACTCTTATTGTGCGAGATAAATGCTGACGATTGTAGCCCTGGTTGGCAGGTATCTTTGCCGCATCCGTGTTCTGGACTGGTCTTAGATGGCTGACGACCGTCTTGCCTGGCACCACTGGATCTGCCGCCACGCAGTCTCACTGGTGGTTGAACTTGCTCTTTGGAACTTTCCTCGGCCTTACTGCCTACTTCTATGCCGCCGCTATGCGCTACGACCCCGGCTTCGTCCCCAAGATGAATGGCATCGCCGAGCAGAAGGCCGTCATTGATGAGCTGCTTAAGCTGTGGAAGTTTGACGAGTCCAACTTCTGTGTTACGTGCATGATCAGGACCCCTCTCCGCAGCAAGCACTGCAAGCGTTGCCAGAAGTGTGTCGCGAAGCACGACCAGTGAGTTTATCCAGTTCGCTTGTGACAACCTGCTTGCTAACTGCCTTAGTCACTGCCCTTGGGTCTACAACTGTGTTGGCGTCAACAACCACCGCCACTTCTTCTTGTACCTCATTAGCTTGACCTTGGGCATCATCTCCTTTGACTTCCTTGTCTACTACTGTAAGTGGCTCATGCCTCACCCTCAGATTCGCGATCTAACTCTCGCACAGACCTTTCCGACATCTCAGCCAAGGCTTCCGACAGCTGCAACTTCCTGAGCCCTGGCCTCTGCAAGGTCGTCAACGCTGATGGCTACACTGCGATCCTCACCGTTTGGGTCTCCCTCCAACTCACCTGGGTCGGCATGCTGCTCTTCGTTCAGTTTGTCCAAGTCTCCCGCGCGATGACTACCTACGAGAACATGTTCGGTATCCAGGATGGCTCCGTTACCTCTGCCTTCACCTCGACCGGCACTCCCCTCGACCCGAACCACCCCTCCCTCGCAACTCCCGAGACCCATGGCCATGGCCACGCCCACAAGCACAAGGGCGGTCGCCTCCAGCAATGGGCCCGTCTTCTCGGCGTCGACCCCTTCATCGAGACCATCCGCGGCCGTGGGGCCGCCACCGGCAACAAGCGCAGAAAGAAGAACCCCTACTCCAACGGCTGCATGGCCAACTGCCGCGACTTCTGGTGCGATCCCGCGCCTACCTTTGGTCCTCGCGAGAACGGTTCGGCTATGCTGGCTGGTGAGCCCATCAACTACACGGCCATGTACGAGAGCCCATCTCTCATGAATATGAGCCGCGGACGTCGCAGAGCGGGCGGCTACGAGTCAGTCGCCGGCGAGGAGGTGTAATAGAATTGCTTGCTCGTTTGATAAAGATTGGCCAGCGCGCGAACTTGAGTTCAGAAAGAAAACGTGGACAAAAATTCCACTTTTCCAATGGTTTGAGGGGGTTTTATATGGTGTTGAGAGTTCATTTTCAGAAGCGAGCCGGGACGAAAAGACGGATTGATGATGATCAAAGGAGAAGAGTGAGACAAATGTTCCCCACGAAAAAGAAAGAAGACGCGGCGTAATGGCACTGCTGCATGGCTCCTTTGCGAAATGTGTATTATTGGGTACATGTAGAAGGTATGACTTTGTTTGATTGTTCTATGCTGTTATAGGTGTTGAAGGGCTTTCGACATGTTTTCTGATGGTGGCAGTGGTGGTGTGTAACGAGTCTTGGGCAATGGGGATGTCTAGTAAAGCTGAGACAAGGGGGGAAGGATACATGCGATTACGCTTTACAGATATGGGTTGGAGATGGATGGACCGGTCACTCTTTATCGCGGTGCGTGGTCTATACATCTCTCTAACCTATATCTGTAAAGCGTAATCGTGCATGTATCCTTTCCCCCTTCTGAGGTTTCGTTTGGGGGCGAGGGGAGTGGGGTAATGATGGGGTGAGTAGATTTCAATATATTGGGCTTTGTCTCAGTTTGATAATCTTCTGTCGCGATGTGTGACTTGATACTAGGCCTTCGTGGCAAATAGGGTACCAGAAATCATTGCCATTCGATATATTGAATATGATTAATGAGCTGTCCACAACATATCTCTTGTCCAGGCGTAGTATTTTGCTACTACCTGTGCTCCATTTTAATGTCTATTCCTGCGGGAACAGAAGGCAGTAAATTAGATGAAGGCAAGAGATGGCTGAGTTCAACGATAATCAAGACGAATGGCTTCACGTAGAGGCTGAACATAGAGATTGCAGAGATCAGATGGAGACAACCTTTGGAAGATCTTAATGTATAGGGTGTAAAACAAAAATAAAATGAAATCCCAGCCTAGCGTTGTTGATGCAGCCTGATCAGTTCTGATCTGTCTTATCCGAGATGGTCTCAAGATCAGGTTCGCTGTCTTCGTACCCAGAACTATTGAAATCGAAGTCCTTGAGCAGATCGTCATCCGTCATACTCGTAACCTCTGCGGCTGATTTGGCAGGATTCAGAGGATCCTTGTGTTCAGTCAACATCAACCTCACCCAAATACTAGGCACAGGCAACATACCTTTTTGGCCAGGAGCTTGTCCGCGAGCTTGGCAATGTCTGTGTAGAATTTTTCCTGTGCGGCCCTCCTAATCTCTATCAACTCGTCCGTACTAAGAGTCGTTCTGGGGTATAACAATAACAAAAGGGCGATAGCGGGGTGGCCATAACCAATGGCCTCTTCAACCTTTTTTGGCGATGGGATCTGAACTTTGCAGCTTGCGAGAATGACTTCTAGCGTCGGCTTCGCCTGCTCCCCCCAATTATCGGTCGAGCGATAATAAACGGGCAAGCACTTTTCAATGTAGTTGACACCATCTCTAAATTCGAATCCGCTTTGAAGAAGAAACTTCAACATTGAAGCCTGATGGTGCACACAAGCCGCCAATAAAGGGTCAGCAAAGTCGTCTTCAACTTTCTCGAGAGTATAATCGTAAGAGGTTATGAGCAGCTGAACAGTTTCCAATTTCCCTTTCATGACTGCTTTAATGAAGGCCATTCGGATATCAGCGTCAGCGAATTCAGTCGCTTTCTTTTGTGCCTTGAGAATCAAGTCAACCATCTTGATGTTCCCACTGAGACAAGCTTTAGCCAGTGGAGTACACGGGGTTATTGAGGCTGCCGTAGTGAATTTTGTTTGTTGTTCGAAGAATGCTACCCTGCCAAGATATGCACCCCTTTGTATGAGGAGTTTGCAAATCTCATACTTGTTGTATTTTACCGCTAGCCACAACGGGGTCATGTATCTTTCATAGGGGTAGTAATATGTTGTATTGATATCAGCTCCTTGATCGAGCAATTCTCTGACACCATTGAAATCGCCGTATCTTGCAGCATCACGAAGGTCATCGTACTTTCGTGGAGTTTGATTGCTTTGCTCTGGAAATTGCGAGGTTGTTGGTAGTTCTGCATGAAAGGTTTTCATGTGTTGGTTCAGTTTTTTGAATGACTCAAACCCAAAAGCTTGCCCGAAGCAGTCCTCGATCTTGCAGAGGAATGGTCGCTCATGGCGATTAATATGTGTTATTCGTTCTTGAGCCGTCGAGAAGCCCTCTGCAAACTTTGAGCATATGGGCTTGGGGCATTTATAGCGTATGGGGCCATAGAGATCATTCAGTATGCTTTTTTCTCCGTCTTGGAGGGCGCGGAGATCTTCGACCTCTTGTCGGATCCAAGATGTGCGCGTCTCGATGTTGAGCGCAGAGTTCCGAAGTTTCTCGTCGGTCGGCAGCTTTTCTGCTATCGCATGTAGAGATGGGCGACAATTATCATTCTCGATCCCTCCGAATGAAGTAATGTAGGCTCGTAGAAAGTGTTGTGTTGAACTACTTGCTTTTTGCACCTCGAGCCCAAGATTTGTGGGTTCCCCACAATCTGCCAAAGTTGCATTGCTGAGGAAATTGAGATGGCTGTACCAGTGTGCAACCGCGTAGTCCTGTAGAGAATAGTACGCCTGTCTGGCGTGGAACGAGACTGCATCCGATCGTTCGCACAGGTCAAATGGGGATGAAGCCAGATATTCTGTACAGAATGACAGAAGTCGCGCGTTCTCCAAACACTCATTGACAAGCTTCTGCTCAATGAGATATCTGTGGTATACCATCAGCATTGGGAATTTGACATTGTTCACAAACATACTCACCTTCTGGCAGTGTTGTGGACGATTTGAAATACCGTTTCTGGTAGACTCGTAGTGCCGCCCACCTGAACGTCAACAAGGGACCCGCAAAGCTGTTTGGCATCGTATTGAAGTCGTTCGTCCGGGTCAATTGTTCCATTACCACTATCAATGCAGAAAATGGACTGTATCTCTCGCCATTTCAGATCCCGATCGGCAGCGACTAGAATACCTAGGATCCGCCGGGCGGCGTCTCGTTTTGTTTCGTGTTCCATGTTCTTGATGCTCTCAGTAATGCGCTCGTACCTACGCTAGGTCAGTGGCGGTCTAAGGGGGTCCGTATACACCATCCGTGTGATTTCTTACGCTGCATTGAGTTCCTTAGGGAATACGTCAGGCGTAATCGCCTTTTTGAGTTTTGCGAGGCTCACCATGTTGAAGAGAAAGTCTAAAACAACACGCGCATAAAGGAACATTCCTTCTAGATGTAAGTAAGAGGTCACCATCATAATTGGTCATGTACTTGCCATCTGCCCCCTCGGTAACCAAGGTGACTATGCTGTCCTCCAGACTTTTGGTCATAGCAAACCTTTCCCCAAACCTCTTTGCGTATTTAGAACAATATTGTTCAACATCAGCTTTGTGCTTCGAGGATTCCAGGCGAATGGAGTTGCGAATCGAGGCATTGTTATCCAACAAGCCGGTTCTCTGCGCAGATAGGATGATCCTTAAACGTGTCTTGCTGAAAGATTCATCGCTATTGACAAGCGAAAGGAGCCATTTCACTGTGAACTCTGCCTGTCCTTCGATACATTCGTCTAGTCCATCGACTATGAGAAAAGACACGCCATATTCCTTAAGAGCCCTTTTAGTCAGCAGTTCGAGAGTATCTTCTGCCTGAATATGCTCATCAGAATGCGATAGCAATTCCTCTGAAAATTCTTGTGACATCATCACGTCTTGGTTGATAAGCTGGCTCAAGACGGCTCTCAAGAAACTCTTGTGGTTATTCTTATCAGACCTCATATGCTTGAAGTAGAAGTACGCCACGGAGTGCGGCGTTGACCCTTTGCGATGGGTTTCTTCCAAGGTGTTGATAATCAAGGAGGCCAACGTCGATTTCCCTTTGAACGAACATATCAGTACTGAGAAGTTTCCATTCTGCGGGTGCTGTTTACCTGCTCCTGGAATGCCATTGATGTACAGAACCGAGTGACCAGGATTATTGACGTCGGCCCAAGAGATGTACTGAGGGTTTTCGAAATCCATTGGCCGGTGCTGGCCGTCCCCCTTCTGCGGAATGCCGCTTGCTGATCTAGAAAATATTCTGGAGCTTGAAGCCGTTCCTTGATTCGTGTCATTGTGGCCCGGTGCGCCTGCAAGGCCTGTGCATCGGCAGCTGTCACTTGATGGTGGTACATCTCTTCAATCTCTTTACGAATAATGTAGACATGGTCAAGAGATGCCGAATTCTTTTCACTCTCCAATAGTTCTCGGCGACGTTGCAGACTTTGCAGAATGGAACCAAAGCGAGTGTCGAAGGTTTTCCAAGTACTATGTAGCAAGCTCTTGAATTCTTCCACAGAAATTAGCACCGAAAACGAAACAGAAGTCAAAGGGGCATACTTGAACGTGAAAAGACCTTGATTGCCTCTCCATGGAATTTCAATATATCGCTGTAGTAATCCTGCATGACTACTCTCATGATATCATGTTCTCTGAATAGATCTTTGTAAAACAGAAGACCGGGGATGGCATCACCAATCCGGTCATAAGCATCGAGAAGCTTATCAAATGTCTCGATATGGGTCTTGGCGATCTAAGAGCTCATTAGTAAGGATAGAACGCCCAATTGGCCTTCGCAGAAATGTGTCATTACACCAAGCAAGAACTTCATCGGGCCCTGTGGATACAATTTTGTTAATAGCAGTACTCTTGATGTAGAGGTTGAAACCATTGAAACTTGCCCATATGAAACAAACAAAGTCGTTGGCATTGACAAAAACCTCGATCACCTGCCCAAGCTTTTCCATAGCTTCGATGAACTTTTTCAATCGTGTCATGTTGCGCAGCGAACCTTCCGTTCCATGCTTGTCCTGGATCTTCTTGATTTCACTCTTGATTGATGAAAGGCTGTTGGCTTCTTTGGTGAAGTCGTTCACTAGCGCCGCCGATATAGTCGCCTTGAACTGATCAGCGGCACGCTGAAATCCATCTTTTGTTTCTGGCGGTCGGTCCATGTTGAGAAACGTCGAAGCTTGTCCTGAATCCCTCTCGTTACAAACATCAAGTTTTCGGAGACAAGAGACGAGGAAACGACGAAAGAAGGGGCCATGAGAATGGGGAGGGAAAGAGGGTGAGGGGAGAGGGGGCGGAGCACTGGTCATAGAAGCATCAGGCTCTTTCATGCGGTCGGCATTTAGTGCGTGCGACCCATGAACCCCTAAAGATGCCTCGCGAGAAGCCTGCGGCGCCAAGACGGCCCAACGACCGAATGACAGATCGTAGCGAGAGAGACTTGGTCGCGAAAGACTGCTGCGCCGCACAGCCTGCTCTTAGAGTGGCTTAGGTAGCGCCTTATTATTGTGTTGAGCCTGGCGCGATTTCAAGGTTGGGCGGCAAGCTGATGTCGGGCACAAGTATTTTGTCCCAGTGATTTCCACTAAATGCTCCCGCACTAGCTACATCAAAGACACCATGCAGAGATCCTTCCACGATGCGTTCGATAACGACGACTTTGAGCTCACGGCTCGGCCAGGTGAAGTTTGTTTTGGTGCAGTAGGTCCCATCTGCCTCATACCTGATGTGTATTGCGGTGACTGGAAGCTCACCATGCCCAGTTGTACGGTGGCGCTGCATTGCCGACTTCCGGTGAGAAGTCTTTCAATCAACATAGTCGCGTAGAGTCTGCCGGTCATGGGGGCTTCCTGATCTTTGACATACACGGAAGAGAGGACCACCATGTCCTTAGCTGGCCACATAGCCAGGAAGACTTTGGAGTACTTGACACTCAATCCAGCAATCTGCTGCGATCCACTTCTGATGTTGAATCCGTCCGCTTTACTGCTTTGGTGGAAGTAGCGGTATTGAGCAAGAGGAAAAAGGGCAATACGTCAAAGCCGAAACCCATCAGCATCTCGATCAATGTCTACGGCCCTGAATCGGTTGCTGAAGACGTTGGACGCAGGTTCTCTGATTCCTCGGCATTTTTGCAGCACCCAAAATCTCTGTCGCAGGGAATCAGATACCAAAATCCGCATTTCTTGGAGTTCTCGGAAGACGAGTCAGATATGAGCGCCTTGATCGGCGTGACGAATGATTCACCCTCGGCACGACGTGCCAGGATCTCAGATGAGATTTCGAGTATCCTTGATTGCCTTACAGATGCACCAGATAGCATGGATATCGACTACAATCATCCTAAAGGACTCCTGTCACAACTTGAGCCGTAGGTCTGGACTCATACCTCGTGAACCGTTTTCTCTGACGCGGTAGTGATAGGCATCAAGAACAAGGTGTGCGCTTCATCATCCAGCGTGAAGCACATCATGGGCAAACACAGCCAGTTTCAAGGTAATTACCACTCTACCTGACATTTTGGAATAGGCTCTGACTACCTCTGTAGCCAAAACAGCCATGAATCATCAACCGTGCATTATGGCGGCATAATTGCAGATGTCATGGGTCTGGGCAAGACACTGACAGTGCTAACATCTATTTTGCAATCTGCTCCCGATGCCGAAATCTTCCAGAACTTCGATGAAGCCATCAGCCGACGCAAGGAGTCGAAGCTTCGTACAAAGGCAACGCTTGTTATCGTCTCGTCTGCGCGTATGTTCGCATTCCCCTTCATAGGCCCAGTGGAAGGGCTAATTGAACGACTTAGAGCTATTAGATAATTGGCGGTGTGAGATTGAAAGGTGACTCAGCGAACGAAACATGCGCGGTCAGCTTGAAAGCTAACAGAAGATAGACATTTCTCACCACAAACATTTTCTACAATTCTGTTTCACGGTTCAAACCGTCTTCAGGACCCCACTGATCTTGCCTCAGAAAACATTGTCTTGACAACATACGCTACAGTTGCTGCAGAAGAGAAGAGCAGGAAAGTTTTGCAGCGGCTCCATTGGTTCCGCGTTGTTCTCGACGAAGGTGAAATGTCGATATGATTCTGTTAGTTCTATAAATGGCTAATGGTTGGCAGCTCATTGGATTCGGAATGCAGCATCTAAACAATTCAAGTCCGTCGCTGGTCTGTCGGCACGTAACCGATGGTGTCTCACCGGAACACCAATTCAGAACAAGCTTGATGATATTGCCGCCCTTGCGGCCTTTCTACAGTTGCCACCGTTCCCAACAAAGAACTTATTCCAAAAAGGTGTTTTGGATCCTCTGTCACAGGGAGGTCAAGACTTCTCTAAACCTCTGCGCTCGTGGCTCCGGGCAATTTGCATCCGCAGAACAGAAAAGCTTCTCCAGTCACCAGACTCAATGGAACATACAATTCTAGTTACTATGACCCAAGAGGAAAAGAACCTCTACGATCAGGTTCTGAGCCAGACCAAAAGCGAAATTGATGACATGGTCAGTGAGGGCAAGAGTCTCAAGAAGTACAATGTCCTGTTCACCGCCATTCTGAGGATGCGAATGCTTTGTAACAGAGGAACGTTTCCTAAACCGAATACTTTACAGAAACATCTGGGAGGTGGCCAGACAAAAGACACCGGGTGCGAACAATGCGCCAAATCAGATGATGAAGACGCGGCATTGCTCTTGACCGCATTTCAATTCTGCCCGGACTGCGGCCGATCCCTTCAGATTGCTAGCCCTGGCTCAAACATCGGGTCCAACAGAGGCAGCAACTCAACACTACCCGGATATTCTCCAGCACCAGAAGACATTCTGTCATTCTCAACTGGCCATTCAGCGAAGTTGTCCGCAGTTATAGAAAGAATTGGTGCAAATGGATACCCATCTAAGCAGTGAGTCTCGTGGACTGTGGAAGGTGAATGTCATGGAAACTGACGGCCAGAAACAGCATTGTATTCTCTTATTGGACGTCTAGCCTGGATTTGCTTTCGGCTTTGCTTCGAAATGCGGCGGTAAACCACTCGCAGGTTGATGGGCGAACTAGTTACATCGAAAGATCCCGACGTCTTCAACAATTCCGAGAAGACAATGACCTGCCTGTGATACTAATGTCTATTGAAACGGGAGCATTGGGGTATCACATCATTGCAGCCTGAATGTCGACGACGCCTGCTGACAGCTCTCTAGTCTCAATCTCACGGCCGCCAACTTCGTTCACATAGTAGAGCCTCAGTGGAATCCTTCTGTAGAAGAACAAGCCATTGCGCGAGCCTTACGAATGGGTCAGACGCGGCAAGTCACCGTCATTCGGTATGTTGTGCAAAGTTCAGTCGAGCAGGTAAGAACACAATTATCCAAAGAATATGGCGATGACCCGAATACGAAAGAAGCTGACGCAGTGACCGATAGAATATTCTGCACCTTCAGAAGAAGAAGAAGAGCGCCGCCAAGTTCGTTTTCAACCTCAATGCGGCAGACGAGCTGGACGGAAAGCTTGAGGTACGGCATCTTTAGGTCAACAGAAGCGAAAAGTCACTGACGACAACATTACCATCATAGGATTTGAAATTCGTGCTGGATTTGAATTCTTCTTCTATTCAGTAATTGTAGAAAGAAGACCTCTGAGACTGATTCTGATAGAGGAAAGGCGGTGAGCACAACGAGCGCGGCACCAACACGAACATCAGCGCGAACTGTCGTACGTGGTGTCACTCGCTTTACAACACTGAACATCCCCAACCGAGATGCTCATTGGTCGATATTGGCACTGACTACGTTGTTGGTCCAATGGTTCTTAGGTGGGCTGTTTCACGCAGCTTTTGATGGATTGAAGGCGTACGGTAACATTCGATATCTTCTAAGAGTGATTCTAAGCGTAGTGAGGACTATGTAGTAGAAATGGTACACAACTACAGCCGTGAAGTCGTTGAGTACAGGAAATCAGAGAACTGATCTACATTGAGAACTCTCAACCTCCCAGAGTCCGTAAGCGAAGATGCGTCATAAAATTCGCTCAATTCCTGTGCAAGCTGTTCGGCCCAAGCCGTCGTTGTAATATGCAGTGCTTGGCACAGTGGGCTGTCTGGGCTTTCTGGGTTCTCGACCAAACCTTAAACATCCCGAGAGAACCGAGATCGGTGCGCTGCTCCAACTTGCGAAGATCCTGCAATAAAGCTCACTTGTTGCTGAGGTGTGGACTAATTTGTCCCAGTCTTGCCGTGAAGTCAACATGCTCTCTACAAACGTCAGAGCTATTTTGCAAGCGAATTGTTCTGTTCATTTGCTACGATGATCGAACCGGCTTAGCGCAGGTTCTTCCGATCTAAACTCAACGGTGCAACTAGCATCTCACTTTCTCATCACTACGCAGCATTTTCGACATTAAACACACGCAGCGTTGTAGTCTTAACCAAGAAACACAATTGCTTAAAAGCGAAGATGTCACCGAAGTTACGACCTCGCGCAAGAAAAGGCCCACGCTAGTGTTGATCATGGTGGATAATTGTCTGAACTTGCTACGGCGGACTCAGCTGACAATCAAGGGCATCCCTGCGAACCTTAATTACCATCGACTTCGCCTCCTTGGACTCCTCTCCCTCTTCCCACGTAACGTCTGTGGCCACAGTCTTCAATCATTCCATCGCCTCTCGATGTCGTTTTGATTATGATTGGGGACCGTTCATCGCCTCTCTACACGTAGCTCCCGCCGCAGCGAACCAGTGTGGGGACATCACCTGGCTCCGAGGAACAGCGATAACCAACAAGGTTTGCAACCGTTGGGACTGGAAGCCTGTTACTATCATGGAAGCATCTTTGAATGATGTGACATCCAGTTGACTTACCATTGGAAATGACGACATTCGAGCGCGAGGAAATGAAGGATCAAAAAGCTTGGATGCAGGTTCATAATCGGGGAATCATTCGTCCTGCGGCCATGTCAGTTCAATACGACAGGTAGCTCGCTAAGTTAGACCCTAGTTACCCTGCCAGGCGCCTTTTGGCCCCGCAAGGGTCCTCTGCCGGATGAACCGAGCCCGCAGGAACCGTTCACACTGCTTATTCCATCCTGGCAACCCCAGGTCGATCTAGTATGCTATTTCTGGAGTCACCACTGAAGGTCAGTGGATATTCTGCCCAGTGTTCATAAGAATTGCACCCAACTCTTAGGACAAAGAAATGAAGAGGCTGTTGTCAGACCCACCGTATGTAGAGGCACTGAGGCGGTGTTTAGCGTAATGCCAAGAAATTGTCCCTCGATTGTCGTACCATACGCTCAAATATGAAGATGTTGACGCTCAGAAAGGCAAGTCTGGGTGCAGAGAACTGGAAGTCCCAGCCGAATGTTGGGTTGGCATGGGCTTAGCTTGTAGGCGATAGAGTAAGTGGCCAAGAAGTTTTTGTAAACATATACTCTGCACTCTTTTGTAATAATTCAAAGATTCCGGGTTCACGCGAAATATGTCCCGCACAGCCCAACTCGGGCATACTGATGTTTTTGACATCATTAGATGTTCAAGGCCAAGACATCGCGAAATTTCATGTTCACATGGAACTCCACAGCGGCCATGAACCGTGGTTCGCGAACTCCGAGCTATTCACTGACCTGCCTTCAACAGTGCACGTATGTCAGATCTCAACAAACGACGACAGCATTGACAGTATTGCGATCTCGGATGGTCGGAGATGCTGTCGTTTCCTAGCTTTCATCTACGTCTATAAAGGCGGTAACCGTTCTCCTCTAAGTCAGCCACATTGTATCAACGAAATCATCCCAACTCTTCTCACTCTTTTTACGGTGGTCTCAGGGTACCATTCACTCTTTACTATCTCAAATTCTTTCAAAGTCATTCAGGATGTTTGGAAACCAACCACTCATCCATCTATTCTTCCTCGTGATCAATCTTTGGTCTCTTTACTGCGCCGGAGCTCCTACATCACTCGTCTATGTGTATCGCGCGGATTCCAGATCACCGGCCGAGATCCAGCAAGCAGGTGGCTTTCTCCCCAAGGGCCAGAGCGCCTTTGGTGCCGTTGCTCCAGATATCAGTCTCCTCAACCACGCAAAAGCTGCTTCAGACGGTAGCTCTCGTGATGATTATGGCTACGTCTTTACCTCATCCTCTCTCGATATTGCCGAACGCTTCATCAACATGAGGCCTAAAGGCTACATTTACAAGGTCCACGTTACCTCCAACATGATTGACAGCATTGGCACCTTGGGCAAGCATAACCCCTTGGACGACGATCGTGAATACGCTGCTTTGGGAGGTATCAAGTTCGAGCAGATTGTGTCTTGGAAGGCCTACGAGAACGGCAAGTCTGGTGAGGAGGAGCTCAATAAGGAGTTCAACGAGAAGGTCTACAGTGGTGCCGTCGCTGGAGGTGTGCAGTTTCACCTTGCAGGCTTCCTCGAGAACGACGGCGGCTGCGAAGATCAGCCTCAGAAAAGTGTTCATGTATTCAAACGTCGTTTTGGCTTTGGTCTCGGATCTCTCAAATCCGGCTTTGGAGCTCTTAAGGGCATCAAGGGAGCAAAGTCTATTTCCAACGTAGGAGGCCCTCCCCATACTCAGTAACTGGGCAGTATTCTGACATCCTTTGATAGGTCTTCAAGTCCAATCCGTTGAAGAAGGGTCCTAAGACGTCTCCTTTCGGCTCAGCTCCGCAGGCCCCGTTCAAGTCAGGTCCAGGACGAAAGGTGCCTGACCTCGATCCTACGCCTGCTCCTCCTATTAACCAGGGCCTTCCTGCCGATAAGAGCCCCATGGACAACACTCCGGCTACCAAGACTCCTGTTGTAGACAAGAGTCCTGAAAATGCTCCTGGAGAGAAGACCCCCGTTGACAAGACACCTGTCGACAAGACTCCGTCTCAGGCGGCTCCCAGCATCAAGCCCGATGTTGATGGCACTCCTGGACAGCAGCCTGGTGGCATGCGACAGGGTCCTGATGACCAAGTTCCTACCGATGGAACTAACGGACGCCTAGGGGGTGTCGGAGGATCAGGAATGCCTATCGCCATCAACCCTTTCCCGGCAGCTGGATTCCCCATGTCACCCTTCCCAATGACTCCATTCCCCTCCACCGCTGGTACGGACACCACGATGGACACTCCGGTTGACAGCACTCCTGTCGATGGGACCACCACGGATAGCACGTCTACTGATGGCACACTCGCTGACGGGACTTCTGCTGACGGCACCTCCACTGATGGCATGATGGTCGATGGCACAACGCCAGTTGATGGCACGCCTGTCCCTACTACCTCTGCTACACCTCTTGACGGAATTCCAGTTGAGGACACACCGGTGCAGGAGACACCTGCTCATGACGTTCCCACCCAAAAGACTCCGGTTACCGACACACCTGTCAAAGACACTCCTACCAAGGATACTCCCACCAACGACGTCCCAGTCAAGGACACGCCAGTGAAAGAGACGCCCGCGAAAGGAATACCTGGAAAGGACACGCCTGTCCTGGATACTCCTGTGAGCCAGCTCCAAGCTCGTCAGGCTCAAATTTGCGGCAGCCCCAAGTCCGCCTACGAGATTGCGAAGGCCTACTTGGCGAGTGTGAACATGTGAATGAGCACAGTCGCAAAGTCGTAGCCTTCTTGGATGATTTAGGGATAGACGAATGGTGTTAACGATAATGCTGCGGGCGCAAAGACTTGGAACGTGTAATGTTGTTGCGATGGACCTTTCCTCATTTGTACAAAATGTGCCGCGAAATCCAAATACATAGACTATAGATCGGGATAGACAAAATATGTTTACGCTGCTACTAGGCTAGTAATTCTTCACGCTTGTTCATGTGGTGCAATGAGACACCTGTTTGCTATTTGTCTGTCACGCTGTTGTCCTTCAGACAACGTCTTTCCTGCATGAAACCTTATCTGTGTCTTTTGTGGTTGTCCATCTCAATCCGAACTGAAACCTCCTGCGTCTTCATGATGATGTGCTTCTGGCTGTTGTCATCATCGTCAAGCTGTACCCAGTTATCTCGGTTGCTAGTCTGACAATTGGACACCGTCATGGCTCTTCCGCTGAGGTTGTTCAACTTGACGCCATTGCTGCCTTGGTATCCGGAGTCTCCATGCAATGGGTTTGACCCAGTGTTATTGTACGAGCCCTTCGAAGACTTGTCGAGCCAAAACTTGAGGAGTCGTCGGAGGGATGGTAATGAGCCTGCGATAATGCCGATGCCGCATTCGAAGATTGACCAGAGGACGATGTTGGCAATGTTATCTGCGAGAAAAAAGTTGATTAGTCTTCAGTTGTCTAAGACCTTCTGTCAAAAAAATATGGTTAGGTACTCACGCAAGTAATCTTCGACCACATTGTAGTACTGCAGGTATGGCAGACGGATGATGGTGGCAGCGCTCGCACTGTACTGTTATCAGCAAGCAGTAGTATGTCAATGAGCTTCCAAAACATACATGGCTCCCAACGCGAGCACCGCACACACAGAAGCCTTCACTCTCGACTTCATCTGTAGTCCACATACAACCACAGTCGGCACAATGGCGCAGGTCCAGTCAGTGATGATGGCCATAACCGAGATCAGGTAGCTGATGCTGGTGATAATGTTGGTCGGCGCGCATGACCCATCGAGAGACTTATCCCAAGTGTAGCTGACGGGCCTGCAGACTGCTACAACTGCGATGAAACCAATCGTGGTGCTGAGAATTGACGCGATCATGGCAGTCCAGAGGATGACGCGGTACCGCTTTCTGTTTGTGATCCGGAAGACGGTGAAGCAGATGCTGGCTTTGATGAACGGCAAACTCCAGGCGTAGGTGATTTGGAAGAAGACTAGCCACTGCGAGACGGTCAACTTCGGTTTGCAGAGAGTGATGGATTGAGGGATGTTCACCTTGATGCCTGCCACAGAGTTCCATTCCTCTAGACGCGCATCCTTCGTCCCCATACCTGCATAAACAGCGATGGAAGTAAAGGTGCAGCATGCCAGGAAAATCCCCTTCAGATGTCAGATTGTTTCTGCAGTTTGTGGTGTCAAGACAGTTCAACTTACCAACCCGACTATCATGAGATAGTCGTCAAGTCCAAGAGCGCCCGTGTTCTGACGAGCCCAGACACGAAGGATGACAACGATCAGGGAGATGGCGCCGAGGCAAATGGTCACACCCAGCGTGGCCACACCAATTGGGTCCGGCTGGGTGATCCAGTTCACCTCCATCTCGTCGAACGGTTTTGCAGCCATTTTGATCGAGGACCTGATGCCCGGGTTTGAGAAACGAATGATCAGAAAAAAAGGAGAGACCAGCTATCATGGACGGTGCTCAACATCATCGACGAATAATGACTGGAAATGTACTCAAAAACGAAAAAGGGGCAAACCGCGAAGTAGCATCATCGCGAGCTTCGCGTTTGAGGTGGGTAGATGCGATCGACAAACAGCCATCTCAGAGTCTCATCGCCAACGGCTTCCCGTTTGAACCCGCCACCAAGTACAACCCGGGGGCCGCCATTCTGAATACTCCAGGAGTCATTTCGCTATTTCATGCTTCATGGCACCGAATCCTTGCAGTCCAGGGAACGCGCAACATTACCAGCCACAACGGGTAGAGATCCACAGTCGTCTTCACCGACGTTTCTCATAGATGCCAAGAGTTAGTCTTGAAAGATCTTGATCCATGTTCCAACAGAAGTCTCAAGGAGAAGAGTCCCGCTTTGATGGTTACTATGTGAGGTTATCATGGCTTCTAACAGTAGTTCAAATCCCGAGGTCCTGGGAAATTGTGAGTCCATCCATGATCTTGCCTCTTCGGAACACGGACGAGGGCGACAACAAGGAGAACAGGGTGCTGTTGGAACAGTTACTTGGAGTTGAGATCCCACGATCTGCGAGCCACTTTCGTCCTGTGGTACTCGCGGTGGGGATACAAGAGGTCGTTGGCGGCGAGTGGGTCAGACTGAAGGGATATCATGCCTACAGGATTGCTCTCCCCGGGACAGTTCAAGGAGGTCATACACCGTTGGAACACCCTAGCATCCGATACATCCCTGTCGGATCCTGATGGATGAGCGGAGCTTCCAAGGCGGAAGGCCTCCCGGGTGAGAACTCTGTTCAGGCAAGTCTCGGTTGCGGCTCTGTTGGAAGTCAACTTGCACTTCCCTGCACTTGCCCCCACGACTCAAGGGTGCGGTTGGCCTTGAGTTGCCATCGAGGCCGTGCAACATCGACGTGGAAGCGAGGTCGTTGAGTGGGGAGTTTCCGACCGAACAAACATCTATCCCTGTTCCAACAGGAACGGCTCATTTGCATTCATGATGGACCCTTGCAACGGTTTTGCACCGCAGGAATAACACATCGAGCAACCGCAAGCAGTCATGTGGCACAACATGAGATGAAGAAACTCCTCAGCGGTAGTTGAACCACCAGTTTGGTAAACATCGTCCTGTGTAATCTCACTGGTCAAAAAGTCCTTTTGCTGTCTCTGCCCTGTTGGATGAAGTTATTCTGCTTCGCCTTTGGCGTGGCACGTATTACCAATTCCTTGTCCAAGTTCTGAACCCCTGTACCAGTAACCAGCAAGTGCAGTTTGCCCATGTTGCTCTTGTTGTGGGTTGTGTTGTGGGTTGTGCTCAAAAATGCTCTCCGTTGGGACCTCTGTCTAAGAAAAGAGCGTAGCATCGTGAACCAGCATGCGCGTCCCGTATCTGTGCCTCCTCGGTTGCTCTGGAGCGGGCCCGCCCGTACAGCGCCGATCTGTCATCTTCATTGCGCTCCGACCCTTTTCAGAAAGGATACCGATGCAAGAAGGACCAACAACCCTTTCACGTCCCAGAACAGTAAACGCCTGGCCGATCAGCCCGGGTGCCTTTTCCGCGTGTCCAGTGTGACGAGTAATAATATGAAACTCGGCTATTGGGCGACAAGATTGCCCTGCAGATGAGATGACTTTTTGACGAGATGTCGTTGGTTCAGACGCAGGCGGGGGTGGTTGTGCGGAGGTCGAAGCCGACTCCGAATCCTGTTGGAACCCTTTTTGACGGGTTATCCACATTTATCCCGCCAGGGATCGCGCGCGGACGTCTTCCCCGAGGGCTGGAATGACCGGGGACCTGGTTGAGGACTCCATTTCTTCAGCGAGGGGTGGTTGAGCGGGCGGCTGCCGGGAGACAGATGGGATAACTCGGGGAGGAAAGGAGCGAAGGATTTCGTATGCCGGGCTCTTCATTACGTCTAGACGTTGCGGGATGCAGATGCTGGACTGACAGGTTGAAGAAGAGGCATCAATTGGGGAAAGATCGGCTCAAGTTCAATGGTGCTCTAACGGCGACGAATTATTCACAATTGTATCAACTCCGCTTCTTTACTGCCAAGCTCTAATGTACATGTGCAATTACCCATCCACCGCGCAATCATGCCTCATGAGGCGCACGCACCGTGCCGACACAATCATCCTTGCGCGTGACAAAGATGCCCTCGCGAACCTCGCCCTCCAATCCACCGAGGGCACCCGTCGTGTAGAAGCCGAGCATGCGCTTGATCCTGTCGGACAGCTTGGCCTCGACATCCTTGCGCAGGGACAAGAAGTTGTTCTCCTGCTGGCGGATGAAGGAGCGCATGAAGAACATGAGAATGACGGGGCGCTCGCCGGCCTCTTCGCGGTTGGGACCCGTGGCATGCCACAGACGGCTGTCGAAGACGAGCGCAGTACCTGCCGGGCCTTCTGCGGCGATGGTGCCGTCGACGGTGAAGAGGTCGTCAGGCGCAATCTGGCCGAGGTGAGAGGCAGGGAAGACGCGAGTGCCGCCGTTCTTCTCCGTGATGTCCTCAAAGTACCACATGATGTTCAGGCCAAAGGCCATGTCGCGGACGGGCGGCTGGATGGCGACTTGGTCAGTGTGCAGCTGCATCGGCACGTTCCCCGGACGCGCAATGTTGGCGCTGTAGCTGTGGATGAGCGCGTGCTCACCCAGGAACCAGGGGACGATCTCGTCAATCAGGGGGTGGTTGAGCAGGTCGAGGAACTCCTCGCCCTTGTTGACGAGGGTCCAGATGCGCTGGTTGGGCGCGTTCGGCCCGCCATCGGCAGCAGACACACCTGCCTTGCGCTCGCCGGCCGCCTGCTCCTGCGTGGCCTTCTTCAGGATGGCGACCTGCTCGGGCGTGAGCGCGTTCTTGACGAGGCCGTAGCCGAACTCCTTGACGTCGCGCTTGACCTGCTCGATGTCCTCGGTGGGCTCGGGCAGGCGTGCGAAGGCGCCGGGGACGACCTTCTTGGGCGGGACGGGCGGGTTGGGGGTGAGCAGGTCGGCGAACTTGATGGCGACGGGGACGTTGCCCTTGGGCATGGCGGCCTCGTGGAAGAAGGCGTCCTTGAAGAGGCCGTAGCGGGGCTCGAGCTTGCCCTCGTAGAACTGGGCGATGTACTCGGGCTTGATGGTGATCTTGGTGTCGGGCTCGTCGGGGCAGGCGTCGAGGAGCTTGGCCTCGGAGCCGCGGGCGTCGAGGAAGACGGGGGCGCGGTCGCCGAAGGTGAGGGAGACGAGAGCGTTGAGCTGGGAGAGGAGGGGCAGCTTCTCGGTGATGACTTCGTGCGCGCGGGCGACGTCGGCCTCGACTTTCTGGGCGAGGTTGCTGTAGGACTGTTTGCTGAAGTCCAGCCCCAGGGTGAAGGTCTTTCCTGGTGCGACGCCGGCCATGGTGATGATGTTGTGTAAGCCAAAGATGAACGGAATTGGGGGTATCAATATGAATCAGAGAGATGAGTGAGAGACGAGCGCTGGCGATGAGCAAATGGAAGAGCAAAAGGTCGGCGTCAGCGGTCTGGTTATGTATGTCGACGAAAGACCAACCCCAAGCTGGTGTCCATTGGATAAGGTCGAGCCCGCGCCATTGCCGCTCACAACCCTCATTTACCAGGCTCTCGAGGTTGAGCTGCGAGGAGACCCTGCAGTGAGACGGCCCCGGCAGCAGCTCCAACGGCCGGTGGGGTCGTACGAGTGAGGGGTGTTGCAGCATCCTGCACATCCTCACTTGGAGCTTTCGTCGTCGTTGGCTCAACGGTGTTTGCGCGCTGCTCCTCTGCGGTCCGGGGTGCGGTTGAGGTTTCATTGCTCGCGGAGTCGACCCCGGCCGCCGGAGACGTGCTGCTGGGCCGCAGGTCCTCGCGTTGGTCCTCCTCGCGTCTGGACGGGTTCTCCGCGCCGGCGGTGGGTCTCTGGGCCTGCTGCTCGGCTACCGTTGCATTCGACGGGCGGGCGTCTGGGAGCGCTGTTCGAGGCGACAGGATGCTCATGGTTGGCGACTTTGGTGGCTCCGTTGAGGGGCCGCCGGGTTGTTGTGTTGGAGGTTGCTGGGTGGTAGTAAACGGACCAGGCTGGATTGACGACGGGTCAGGTCTGTTTGCTGGCTCCTCAGTCTGATGAGTCTGCCTCTGAGTTGATGACTCGGCTTGAGGCGACACCTCGCCCTCTGATTGAGATTGAGGCGGTGGTGGTGGTGCATCTGGTTGGTTTCGGTCAACGAGCTGGCCCGACGCATCGCGCTTGCGACGCGTCCTCCGACCCTTGAGAGACGGGTCGAAGATGGTATCCTTGTTCTTGTACCAATTGTGGATTGAGCCGTAAGGAATCTTGAACCACTCAGACGCCTCGTCCAGCGTCGGCCGCCGATACTCGCCTTCAAGACGCTCTTCGCCGCCGCGCAGGCGGATCGGTTGACCGGGACGATTTTTGACGCGGTGATGTTCCAGGAACATCAAAACCTCCCGCTTCTTTTCGATGGTGTATCTACGCTCATGTCGCAGGACCGGTTTGGGAGCAACATAGGGCTTAGGCTTGGGTTTTGGGCCTCGCTTCTTCTTTACTGGTGGCCCTTCCTCGCCGGCCGGCTGGATCGGCGGCGGAGGAATATGGACGACGGGCGGCTGTTGTGAGTTCATGATGTTGGGTGAGTGAGGACTCGCAAGGATAACCCTTTGCAGAATTGTTGTGGTGAAAATGAAAAGGGATGGCCCTGAGTCTCACCGCCTGCTTGGATGGGTCATTTTGCCGGGTTTCGCAATTTGGCGAATTTTTCCGGTGTGCGACCCAGCGAAATTACCTTCCGTCTTCCGTCAGTCTTTGCCGGAATTCACTGTGGGGTTTGAGCAAGGGTCCAATTCAAGCGCACAAACGGAAGGAACTATGCAGCTCTGGACGATGCACTCCAGAAGATTCATGAAGCAAAGATTGGCTCTTCATTGTTGATGAGATGTAAGTGAGTGACCAGTCTGAGTGAGACCGTCTCCTGAACCAACTTGAGGGTATCACCGTTTGAGCCATTCGGGGTTGCGAATCCACAGGTGATATTTATTTCCAGTATTTTCAACCTCCAATCCCCGCTCGTGATCCTAAACCCGTTTCTCCTGGCTGTGTACCTGATAATAGTCGGCCGAAGCGCTTCTTTCAGCCAACAAGTCTTTGACATACTTGACCAGCAAGGTTCCAACTTGTCTAGCAATGAATTGATCGCCCTGGTCATTTGGGTGAACACCGTCCCTGTTCATCGAGTCGGTGTACCCAGCTTTCGTTGAACAGTCAGCAAGCATGATTGGCGAGTCCGTCGAATTCTGCTGCGCCGCCCAGCCAGGGATTTGTTGGTTCAAGGTGGTGATGCCACCGCCGTTAAAGGACAGCGGGATCAGGTGGTCGACCTAGCCATCTGTCAGTACGCGAGACATAGTCGATTTCCAAATGATCTGAGACTTACAAGGATCTTCATGCGCGGGTTCGACGCCCTCATGAGGCCTACCATCTTGGTGTACGACGCGATGATGTCGTTGGTGGTCCGGCCCTGGGCAACATCATTCGTGCCAAGCATGTACTGCACAATGTCAGGCTTGCTGCTGGCCAGCCACCCCTGAAGGTACTGGTTCGCGATGTTGATCGACAGCCAGCCCGAGTGGCCCTCATGGTGAAGGTCGAAGGAGCCCGACTGAGCCCGGCAGTTTTGCGGGTTGTTGGTCATGGAGCCGACGAACTGTACTTTGTCGGCGAGGTTCTCCTTGACGAGCATGTCCCAGACATATGCCCGCCAGCAGGTGATCTCAGTGATCGAATCGCCCAACGGCACTTTGAAAGCGTTAGAGCAGAACTGTGATGAATTTGACTTGCGACGTTGCTCACTGATTTTGATTTTCTGCGCAGCTGCGCTTGCCACCAGGGCAATCACGGACAACAACTTGAAGGGAAGCATTTTAGTTTGTCGTCTTTCAAAGATGCGTGAGGGTCAAAAGAAACATGTGGTCAGGGCTGGCCTGGAACGCTATGGGAAGGCATTTGATCGAAGTCATCACCGAAGTTATATATGTTGACGGGCAAACCGAACTCTAGCCCAACCCTGCTAATCAACTTTCTGACATGGCGTTGATTTAGGCAGTATGTGCGCATGTTCCCCTGGATACGAAGAGCTCGCGCTTTGTTCTAAGCCGGGTAAATATGGAACTCGGACCCCCGAATCCCTTCAATACCACGCTAGAAGAACAAAGAGCTTGGCTGTGGCACATGACTGAGCCAACTAATCAATTTGACCAGACTTTACATCTCCGCTCGTCCGTTGTTACACTAATATGCGGTTTCCAATATTCCCAAAGTAACATTATGTGGTCGCGATTTAATAAACCTCCGGCACCCTGCCGGATACAAGCAAAGGTTCACGAAGACGTTAATCTTCTCGCCTCGTAGAGCGGGACGTACTTGACGTTAGTCTGCGTCTGATGTTGTTTTTACATCTACATCTAGTTCTGCTGCCGATACAGCATCTAAACAGGGAATGTTGAACTGCTCCTCAGGATTTGTGACAGCCATGTATTCAGCGTGGGATCAAGATATGCAGTGTTGTAGGTCAAATCTCTTCTGAAGAAAATGATGTTGAAGCATTAATCCTTTTTCTAGTCCTTCCTAGTATTGGGTATCAACAATATTCAGTCATCCTGTCTCCCACCTCCCCCCATTCATTCACAGTTGAGCGTTTGGGTTTGATATTTTCTTGGGTTATCAGGATGTACTCCTGGTCCAACCCTATACAATCGTTTTAGTGTTTTGGCGTCCATTTTCCAGTTGCATAACCGATCTTCATCGTCCGGTAAACCGCCTCTCAGCATACCGCAACGGCACATACAGCAGCGCACTCAAGAAAAAGGCAACCTCAAACCCAATATCGCCCGTCGTCACCGCAATAGGTCCTGTAAACCAGACCTGCGAGATACACGGCACGACCAACCCAAAGCTCAGAACCGCCGACGCAATCGCCGCCGCGCCCCAGGGCAACCGCGCCGGTACGTCCCAAATATCCGCATCATACGCCTTCGCGTTAGCCTTCCTGAACACAAAGTGCTCCGCAACAACAATGCCCACGAACGAGGCGGACCAGTACCCGATGAGCGCGATGAAGTTCTCCAGGCTCAGGAAGAAGTCGCCGGCGGCCTTGATGGCGATGGGGATGATGATGGCGGTGACGACGATGGAGAAGATGTAGCGCGGGATGCGGAAGGCCGGGATGAGGGTCTGGAAGTTGAGGGTGATGGCGTACATGGTGCCGGAGATGTTGGCGAGGAGCGTGAAGGCGAGCACGACGAGGATGAACTTGCCGAAGCCGCCGGCAGGCGCGAGCATGGCGCCGAGTACGCCGCCGACGAGGGTGTTGTCGAAGCCGGTCTGCCAGGCGGGGATGTTGCCCATGGCGCCGCCGATGGCCGCGCCCAGGGTCATGAGGAGGATGGTGGGCACGACGAGGCCGAGGAAGCTGTAGGCGAAGATGCGGTGGCTGGTGCGGGTCAGTGAAGGCTGTTCATGGAAATAGGTTGTGAGGATAATGGCGACTTACGATGAGAGACGTGGCGTGGGGTCGAAGTACGTCGTCAAGTCTGACGCGATGCAGGCCCACGGGATCATGTACGATGCAATGACACCGCCGAAGCTGAGAACCCCAGCCGCAGTCGCAGGCTCCGGGGTCGCCTGAGCCTTCAACTGGTTTCCACCACAGCCTACGGCGATAATGATGGCGACCAGAGCCGGCATCCACGCGTAGCCCTCATAGAAGTGCAGCACGTTGAAACCGCAGAAAGAGATCAACAGGGCGGCAACGCCGATGAGAACGATGCCAACGGCGGTCGACAGGTCGCCCTCGGAAACCGCAGAGAGGCATTGGCCTCCGATGACGCAGATGATGACACAGAAACCCGTGAGAGTAGCCAGGTTGAGAATGACGGGAACAGATACAAGATAGTAACTAAGGATTGTTCGTTAGCTCACTGGCCGTGACTGCAGTAACGATCTCATGAATCGCAAGCAAGGTTTGAACTCACCCAAAGCTGAAGCGAGCCTGGATCATCTGGCGCATACCAGTCTTCGGACCCAAAGTCGACAAGTACGCCGGTGCGAGCGTCGAGAGCAAGTTGAAGAAGAGAATGACCAGCGCCGAATCGCGGAGGCTGAGGCCGAAAGACACCGGACCTAGCATACCAAACGTGATTCTGCCAAGAATGTAAGCAAAAATGCACCAGCAATCCCCCTCTCTCGAAAGATTTTTCTACTTACGCCAGAATATTGGTATTGATCGAGCACCAAATCGTAAAGGCATTAAAGTACTTCGTCGCGGTCCGGGCCTCGATCGGAATCGGCTCGATGCCGCCCTCCTCGACCCGCCCGGCCGTCAACACCGTGCGGAGAAAGCCTTTGGCCTCAGGTCCGGCCGCCGCCGGGGGCTGCTCAGCGCCGGAGACCTCTGTCGCCTGCTTGCCATCATGCGCCGGCTGGGCGTGCTGCGTCTCCAAGTCGTTCGCCATGTTGTGTTCGTTGGACCCGAAAATCTCAGGTCAGCACAACAACAAAAATAAAGAACGAACAGGTCGGGGCAATGTTCTCCGCGGGCAACCTTGAGGACGCAGAAAAGAGGCGAACAAGGTTGACTCAAACTGGGACCCCGACTGACACAGAGGGCCAGAGAGATGGCAAAAAATTTGCTCCGGCCGGGTGAACCCGCAAGTGTGTGCTGTGTTTACATAATTCTCCTCATTTATCGACAAGCCTAGATGCGACTCTGGTTAGTCACTCTTTGCGCTAATGAACATCTTTTGTTGCGGGATTTTTAGCGCGTTCGATTGGGCGATCTTTAGTGGTTTACGGGGGCTCGTTTGCTCTCGCTTGCGGCGATAAGCAGGGTGCGTGGACAAAGAAGCTTTAATTGCATGATGGAACGCCAGAAAAGTCAATTGCCATCATTTTCTTTGCGTGGCGATTCCTTGGCCTGTGAGAGCCCAGAGTGAGAGTCTTTTCAGTAGAATACCATGCATAAATTGTGTGTATGTGCAGAACTGGCTGATCAAAGCCTTTTTCATTAAGAGTGAATGATGCTGCTTGAGAAATACACGCTGTTTCGCTTCTCTTCCCTGCATCTGCAAATCTGTTTCGCGATCCTCTCATAGCGTTGTGGTATCATGGGTAAACATCTACTCAAGTGCCTGAATGATCAGTCAGTAGTATTCTCGCGTCAATCTGTGACGAGTCGTCGTACATGCGCTTTTACAGCACTTCGCCACCTCGATTCCCTTGGTGCCCGTGGTGATGCACTCTGTCTGACAAGGGAGTTCTTCGGACGATTGGCAGGTGAAGCTAGACGTGAAGCCTTGCGCGACGGCTGAAGAATTTGATTCGCACAAGCTGGCGGTGGCCTTTTTGCAGCGGGCCGTAGCGCCAAGAGCCATCGAGACGAGAACGAGTATCTCAGGTACTTTCATGATGACGAGTTGATGAGTGAGGGGTTTCCGCAGGTTCAACTATTCAGATGAGTGGTTGTAATTATATTCCAACATGCAACCTGGAACTCTGTTGTGTAGATAGAGAAGTAGTAGAGGATTGAAGGGTCGTTCAGCCTATTTATGTTGCCTCAGTCGTTGTTTCATGAACCCGATGCCAAGACCAGTATTTGGAGTTGAGGTTGAGACAATAACTTGCCGTATGTTTCTAAACAAATTCAAGGATACAGCGAGTAAATGGTCCAGCAACCAAGGCAATGGAGGTCACGCTTGAGCCTCACTTCTTGCTAGTGCTGGGCGACTGATGTGAGAGGCAATCAATTAACTCAGGCCTCCACGAGACAGAGCCATTTTCTCCTGCATTTTCACGAGAATATGGCCACTCAGGCATCGTTGATGGCTATTTTTACCAGTGGCTCTTGCGCCGTTGTCGCGTGTCATGCGCTCAAAATCTGGGAACCTGGACATGGTCATCAGATGACACATTCACCGCGATTCATCTGACCAACATGCAATTTTCCTTTGCCTATCTATATTACTGTTGGAAGACGTTGTGAGACCAACATGAGAGCACTAGCACGCACTAATGTCTCGGGATCAATCGCCCGAATTGCAGCCTTTCTATTCGCCCAAGATCTATGTCTATATCATTTGCCAAATACGTAGGAAATCCGCCGGTTGCTAGTGTTCAACCTCTCATTTTCATCACTCATTCAAGCCTCAAAAATAGTCACAGGGGGTATCTATGAGCTCTCGAACTTGTTCAAGATGCTCTCAAAGTCCTTCCAGTCGTGCATAACCTCGAACGCGCCGAGCTCCTCGGAGAACAGCTTGACGTGGGCGGCAACCTTCTCCTCGGGGTTCTCTTCGTCGTAGTAGGGGCCGACGTAGCCCAGCAGGGGGATGCCGGCGTTCTTCGCCGCGGTCGCGCCGCTCCTGCTGTCCTCGATGGCGATGCACTCGCTGGGCTCGAAGCCGAGCACCTTGCAGGCGTGGAGGTAGATGGCGGGGTTGGGCTTGGAGGTCGGGGGGTCGATGCTGCTGGCGGCGGAGAAGATGCCCTCGTTGGGCTTGCCGAAGTACTGGTCGATCTTGATGGTCTCGACGGAGGCGACGACGCGGGGCATGGCGGACGAGGAGACGATGGCCTTGGCGTACTTGCCCTCCTTGTGGATCTTGTCGAGGACGGGGACGACGTTCTTGCAGGGCGCGGCCTGCTTGCGCAGGTACGAGATGGTGAGCTCGAGCTCGCGGGCGGTGTAGGTGTCGAGCTCGTCGGCGGGCATGGTGAAGTTGTGCACCTCGAAGAGGCCGGCCATCATGCTGGGGAAGTTGCGGCCGACGTACTTGTGCATGAGCTCGACGCCCTGGTAGCGCTTCTCGATGCCGTACTTCTCGAGGATCTCGTTGGCGAGCTGCGCGCAGGCGGTGAAGGCCGAGATCTCGGACAACACGAGCGTGTTGTCGCAGTCGAAGAGGATGCACTTGACCTGTGGCTCAGGTGGTTAGTATCATGGTCATCGCAGGATGTCAACGGAGCTCCGGAATGGGCTCCGATGATACTCACCTGAGGCATTTTGGCGGCTGAATGGCTTGGGAATATGAGATCTGGAGAGAAAGTTGCTGATGAAGAGGAAGGGAAGAAAAAAGGATCACAGAGCTGCGAGCTGTTAATTGTCAATGGCAGATTTGTAGTGATCGGCGGCCTGTGACAAGGTGGGGTGGGAATCAACAGGAACCATGCGGATGGAGGGGCAATGGAGGGGCAAGTGGGTTCCAGAAAAAGAGCGCAGGCAGGTTTCAAGCAGACTGCATTTCATTGATCACCATTCAGATGGATGGGCGAGTCAAGGTTCTCAGGAAGGTCAATGTTGTGCCTGGTTGGTACATGTGGTCAAAGCCATCGTCTCCGAGCGGAAAGCATCTTTTTCTTTCTCCCTCCGTCTCTTCAAGCATCGAGGAGATCTACGCGAGAGGATCGGAGTACGCGCCGTTGCGATCAACGCTGTGCCTCTTCAGATACCCGTCCAGGGACCACGTTGAGGGACGAGATAACAACAGATTTCAGGTCCCGCTTTGCCGAACAGGCAACCAACGGGAAGCTTGCATTTGAGCGACTGAAACCTTCGGTCAGCACGTTCTGCAGCGGAATGATGTCATTTGGTCCCTTCGCCATTGGCGACTCTTTATCCCTACAAGGTGTCGAAAAAAGCCCGCGTCCACATTCCGCCATGGCCGCCGGGAGCCCGAGGTCTTTTACGTACTGGGTTCAACGCAGGACAGAATTCCGGCATGACGTAGTGCGCAGACATATTTCAGCGAAGTGGGTAATTGAACTGGACTCTCGCTTGACTCGCGTCTTTTTCTCTCTCTGCAGACTCGGTGGTTGGCCCGAGTACGGTCCGATTGTGGAGACGCCAACCCGGCGGTTTTCGCGGCTCTGAAAATTCGGCACGGTAGGTGCGGATGCCGGCCGAGGGTGAGGAGTGAATCGAGATACGCCGATTCAGGTGTTGAAGTCTGAAGTGTTGATATTCTCCCAGGCCTCATTAGGCTCACCGAGGACAAAGGCGTCCAAGCTTCCGATGCCGCCCGTAACCTGTATCGCCGGTCGTGTCAGTAACCCGACAATCTCTGAAAACATCAAACGACTTCTGGACTTACCAAAGAGTCAAACTGGCCCCAATCGCTGATTTGAAAGAGTCCGGTGCTTAGCGCGTCAATAGAAGTTATAGGGCCAGCATTGCCATTGACTGATTGGTCCTCGGTAGGGTTCTCTATGTGAGATGCTGCCGCATTTGACATGGTGTGCAGGCCGTCAAATTGGCTTCTCGCTCTTACGTTGTCATTCTCAGTTGCCATTGATGGATATCTCGCTGTCATCATTTCGCTGGGCACGTAGTCTCCACCAGCCTGGATGGGTGAAGTAGAAGCCAGGTAGTTGTTGTTCCGGAGAACTTCGAGGCGCAGTTCTTGCAAAACAACCCCATAGCGTTGCGTCAAGGTACCCTTCGCCGAGTTTCTCTCATATAGTGAATGGCATTTCGAAGCCAGCTGAAAGCAAAGAGAATACTTCTCAGGCGCCTCTGCTCGTTGTTGGATTGCGTATACGTAGAGAATTACTACAGCACTGAAGCCGTAGTATGGAATGAACTAGGATGAGTTTTGTGTTAGTGCCCATCTCAAGTCTCGGGGGAAGTCAACTTACGAACAAAGTGCTGTAGAATTCCCCAGCAGAGTCAATGGTGTCAATGTGCTCAGCAATACTCATCGCCGCATCAATGCAACTTTTGATGTTTTGTTGGGTTTGCTGTTGTTTAGTTGATAGAAAGCTTTCGTCATTAGTGTCCACAGCTGAGAATGTCTTCAACAGAAACGGTCGATAGACAAGAATTTGTGCGTGCCAGTACGCAAGCTTGAGAACATCACGTTGACGCAGAACCAACTTGACAAAAATGGCGGAGCTGCCGCCGGCATCCAGAAGATAGGATATGTGATCTCGCCATTCCGACAAGTCTTTGCTGATTTTGTCGGCCAATACAAAGTGCTCTTCGGTAGATGGAGTACGTATTCCGTAAAAAGCCCGGAGAATTCGTGCCAGGATTCGAGATAACCTGAGTAGCACTTCAGCTTGCCGTCAACTCGGCGAAAGATCAAGTCTTCGTACCTTATTTGAGCCACGCTGCCGGAAGTTACGGAAGGCCCGCAGACAACCGGCTTAGTTGACAAGCCAAAGCGGAGTTGTTCGTCATCAATGCATAGGGGCAATTCCTGGTCGATGTCTTCATCATGGAACGTCATGGGCCGACCCAAAGCGGCGCTTAGATACGTATTGAGATTATACGCACACCAAAACGTTCTTTTCCGGCACTCTAAGTCAATGTGATTGGCACGATCTGTTGACTTGGCGTTCAGTCGGGACTTTCTATGTATCCCGAGAGCCATGGCGAGATGAGCCGTGATACCAAATAGAGTCCAACAGTGATTCAATCGAGATTGAGCTAAGAGGTAGAAGCACTGGGCTAAGCGTGCCTGCACATGTGCCAGGCTTATTTCGCCCTTCTCCATCGATAACTGGTGCTCTGCAACGGCAAAGAACCGAGCACTGACTTCAGTTGACTCAGCTGTCAAATCCTTACTGTCAGCAGACAAGCGGCTGCGGTAATTGTTCGAATGAGCAAACACCATGAAGAGGATTGCCGTTCGACTCCGAGCAGACTCTTTGTAGAGCATAGCACCATGGGTGTCGTACAGTTCTTCCAGCCATGATTCCACAGAAGGACGATGTAAAAAGCGGTGCGTGGTTGCGGCGAAGTCGAAGTATCTCTTGACCATCGACTCTGCTATGGTCTTTGGTGGCAAGATCGCGAAGGAGGAGTCATGTCCAGGTAACGGTCGATCGCCAAAGTTGAAGACGGAGGAGTTGAAGTAACCGGGAGATTGGACTTGCAGCTTCCTCTGGATCCTCAACAGGAATGAAACCCCAGATGCCGGACCCACATAGTGGCCCTGCTCATCCGTTTGAGAGGGCTCGGGGGAATTGCGAGTGGAATTCTGACGTTGATGTGGCTCTTGGGGCTGGTTACTCAGGACATTATAATGTTCAGTAGCTCGATGCCCCGAGGGAGACAAATTCAGCGCCGACTCTGAACGTGCAGTTGTATGTGAGTTGAACTGCACTTGAGCCCTGGCAGAGATTGAGTTTCGATGATTGCTGCGATCACCTCCGTTTCTCTGTCCCGAGGTCGACGGAGAGTGGCCGAGATCTCTTGGATAGTCAGAGCCCGCAGTTTCGTTGTCGACTGCTGGCAAAAGTTGGCCCCTTCGATATGTCGCCGTGAACTGACAATCAAGCTGAAGATGAGCGCAGAAGACGCATGGCCAAGTCCCCGAACATCGCGTCTTGCGTCTGTACCAGGCGGCATTAGCTTGGTCCGGCAGTCAACCGTATTTTGGGATACTTACGACTTGCAGCGATCGCATGCTCTATTGACCCTCGGTCGAATAGGATCCTCTTTCAGCCTTTTGGATGCTCGGCCATCGTCCGGCGCATCGGACGTTCGACGGACGCGGGGGAATGGTGTCGTTAACGTCTCATCCATCGTTTCCTCGGATGTCAAGTATCGTCGATTTGATCATTCCTCGGATCACACCGTGAGCTGGACAAATGACCTGGTGTTAGTTGCGGGGGCCGAGGAAGACCGGGGTCTGTTCCGCGGATGCGCTTATCCGTTTCGAGGATTGAACTTCCCCAGGAATGCGGAGGAGCCGATCCTTGTCCACCTCCTCTTATCCGCAAAAGCGGCGGATATTCAGGACCCCACCCCGGCGTTCGATCTGCTGATCTTCTGGGGAAGTGCTGCGACAACGGCCATTCGATAAGTCCCATCTTCGGATGTTAAAAAGATGCGAAAGATCTGGTGGTAGGCCCAATTTTGAGAGACGCAAGTTCCTACCAACCCACCTGAACACAGCGTTGCAGACCAGCAACAAAGCTTAGAATCAGCATCATGTCTCCTCGTGGCATTATCCGAGATGTCATCATCACACCAGTGGCATTTCATGACATGCCATTGCTGAACAGCGTCGGCGTGCATGAACCATTTGCCCTGCGCAGCATCATTGAGGTAGTCACGGATGACCAAGTCTACGGGCTGGGTGAATCCTATGGCGACTCAACGCACCTAGGTCGCTTGCAAGCGGCTGCCGATCAGATCAAGGCCAAGAACCTCACTATTTACGACACAAATGCCATCTACCAAATATGCGTCAACTCACTAAAAGGCGACACCACTACTGGCGGCGATGGCATGGCGGGCATGGTGACAACCGCCTCCGTCGCTGACAAGGTCTTCTCCCCATTTGAGGTCGCCTGCCTCGACATCCAAGGCAAGTTTGCAGGCGTGCCCGTCAGCGAACTGCTGGGTGGTCGCGTCAGAGACAACGTCCAGTACTCTGCCTACCTGTTCTACAAATGGGCGGGGCACCCCGGGGACGCAGACGATGAGTACGGCGCCGCGCTAGACCCGGAAGGCCTCGTGCGGCAGGCGAAGAAAATCATTGACGAATTCGGATTCAAGGCCATCAAGCTCAAGGGTGGTGTATACCCGCCGGCCCAGGAGGTCGAGGCAGTCAAGGCCCTGCATGCAGCGTTCCCCGGGGTGCCCCTGAGGTTGGACCCTAATGCCGCCTGGACTGTCGAGACCTCTAAGTGGGTTGCCAAAGAGCTCGACGGCATTGTTGAGTACTTGGAGGATCCTGCCCCCGAGATCGAGGGTATGGCTGCTGTAGCCAAGGAGGCCTCGATGCCGCTGGCCACCAACATGGCCGTTGTCGCGTTTTCACATCTCCCGCCTTCTATCCTCCAAAACGCGGTGCAGGTCATCCTTTCAGACCACCACTTCTGGGGCGGTCTGCGCAAGTCCCAGACCCTGGCGGCAATCTGCGCAACCTGGGGCATGCGTCTCTCAATGCACTCCAACAGTCACTTGGGTATCTCGCTTGCGGCGATGACCCATCTAGCGTCGGCGACTCCCAACCTCGACTACGCTTGTGATACCCACTGGCCCTGGAAGCCACGGAACGAGGATGTTGTGATTGACGGCGCGCTTACATGGTCCGATGGTGGTGTTAATGTGCCAACAGCGCCTGGTCTGGGAGTTGAGCTTGATAGGGAGAGGCTGGCTAAGCTTCATCAGCAGTATCTCGACTGCGGTTTGCGGAAGCGAGATGATACTACATATATGCAGAAGTTCCAGCCGGATTTCTCAGCGAAGATACCCAAGTGGTAGCATAGGATGATGTCATGTAATTAGCTGTTTATGTTCAGAATATTCTCAACGTGAGTGATCGTGTAGGTCCGTAATGAAATGGAGAGTCACACTTCAATTATGCCATCCTTCTATTGACGAAAGTTGAGATCTGAAAAATACTGAGTGTTGGAGAGCAGACCATTCAATGATCTCTGTGTATGACAAGCTGGTGTTCATACTTCTGACTCCTCCTCTGAAACAGTTGTCATCTGCTCCCGATACGACGTCAGGATCTCTACATATGACACGATATATGGCGTACAATCAATGATCCCATGAATCTGGCTATGCAAGCACTGTTTCTCACAGCCTTTCATATGATGGCTTATCCGCATATATCTCCGAACTACTCGTGGGGCGTCTGCCAACCGGGTTTTACGCGGCAGTGTACACCATTTCCTCGTACCAACATGAGCCTGGGTTCGCTGCAGGGGTTCATACGTCTCCATGTATCATCAGGAGCTACAAGCTTCGGAGGCTCTAATCCACGATCTCCTCGGATGAACTAAACCTGAAAGGAAGGTCCTGGCTGACCACAAACCTGGTCGTCAGACGATTCTCCTCAATATGGATCCGCTGGGCTCCGAATCTCATACCACTCAGGTCCCTCAACCAATGCAAGAAGCTACTCACGGGGTTTCGGCAAGTTGGTTTCACGGGGGAATCTTGGGGTGAATGCGGGGGTGGAGTTCATCGTTCCTTTGTGCGGGGAAGTGGACATCAGGATGAGCCACGTCCAACCCGACTTGCACGGAGACATTGCCGAAGGGCCCAAGGATTTCGCAAGTTGATACACCGGAATATTGGGGGTTATAAGTTTAGCAACTGTGCCCTGATCTTGAGTTAAATTCTGTGAAGGCTTGAAGTATTCCAGTCAGGGTTGGCATCCTCACTGCTCCCAACATCGTCTCTCATTCTTGAATGTCCTTCAGTGGAACATAAAGCATCACCCCTTAGACTCGCACTTACACAATGACGAAACGTACAGCGGGCCATCGCGGCAACTCGACTAGATCGATCCTGATAGGTCTAGCTATCAGTCTCGCAGGGTTCGTAGAATTATCTGCAACTTGACGTCGACATAATATTGAGCCAAATTACTGACTCGATGTGACATCGCAGCTTCGTGTACGGCATCGATACCGGTATCATCGCATCGACCATTGCCCAAAAGACATTTAAGCTGTACATGTATGGATCTTCGCTGGACAATGCTTCTGTGAGGGCTGGCATCGTATCCGGATACTATGCCGGATACGCCTTTGG
Source organism: Colletotrichum tropicale (assembly GCA_027406125.1). Classification (NCBI taxonomy): domain Eukaryota; kingdom Fungi; phylum Ascomycota; class Sordariomycetes; order Glomerellales; family Glomerellaceae; genus Colletotrichum; species Colletotrichum tropicale. The sequence goes on from JANVYH010000004.1 coordinate 760,629, forward strand.
CAGTGGTGGCTCAGCCTACACCATGGACAAGATCTCTCGCCGGTGGACCCTTCTCCTGGGTGCAACTGCCAGCGTCATCGGGGCCATTTTTCAGACTGCCGCTGTGAACCCAGCCATGATGATCGTCGGTCGTGCCTTTTCTGGTTTCTCGACCGGCATGGTCTACCCCACAGCTCCCGTTTATTTGGCTGAGCTCAGTCTCCCTGAGAACCGCGGGTTCCTCGTGGGCCTGAAAGGCCTAATGAATACTTTGGGCTTCTTTGCTGCAGGATGGGTTGGATACGCCGGGTCATTCGCTGTCGGCGACCTTCAATGGCGCGTGCCACTGGCTACCCAGATTCCACCAGCCCTTTGCCTTGCCATCATGACCATTTTCCTCCCTTACTCCCCGCGATGGTGTACGTATTCTCCGATCTAAATCCAGAATCCTTCGACTAATTATGCATCTCACAGTGGCCTCCAAAGAGCGATATGACGAAGCCAAACAAGTCATGTATACCCTTCACAAGCACCGCGGCTCTGAGGTCATCGAAAGAGAGTTCGCCGAAATGTGCAGTCAAATCCAGCTGGAGTCCGAAAAGAAGAAGAACGCCATGACCAACTTCCTGAACCTATTCACCCGCAAATACATCCGTCGCACTCTCCTTGCCTGCCTCACAGTCAATATGATGAAGCTCTCCGGTTCCAACATCATCCAGAACTACCAGTCCATCATGTACAACTCTCTCGGCTACGAAGGACAGACTGTCCTCCTCATCGGAGCTCTGTACGGTTTCATGGCCGTAGTCGGTCAGATTATCAACGTCTTCTTCGTCGCCGACCACTGGACCCGGCGCGTCACGGTGATCTCCGGCAGCTACTGTCTGGCCATACTGCTTGCAGTGTTAACGGCACTCTCAGAGCGGTTCCCTGAGGGCTCTAACCCGACAGGCTCTCGGGCGGGAGTGGCTTTCATCTTTCTCTTCGCCTTCGCCTACTCCTTCTTCTTCAACAGCGTCAACTGGGTACTCGTTGCAGAGATCTTCCCCCTCGATCTGCGTGGTGTTGGCGTCGGCTTCTCTGTCTTCACACAATCGATCACGGCGATTTGGCTTTCATACGCAGCATCCATCGCTTTTGATGAAATCTCGTGGAAGTTTTACTTTGTCTTCATCGCGTGCAACCTATTTGCGGGAACCATTTACTTCTTCTTCCTACCAGAGACTCGGTTCTTGTCTCTTGAGGAGGTTGCGGCCAAGTTCGGAGACGAGATTGTGACAAACCCTTCGAAAGACGTAGAGTTTGATGAGAAGAATGTCATATCGACTGAAAAGGTGGAGGTATCGTCTGATCACGTCGAGGGCTCGCGAAGATGATGGAAGATACAGTCGCTTGACAAAGTTAAGGAGAAAGCTTCCTTGTGTAGTCTCGCTGGTAGCATTTATTGCATGATTATCACTTAATTCTCGAAGATGTATTGTATACCGCTCCTGCTTCTATTTACGCAAGAGATCCCAGACGGTGCTCAGTCGAGCACGGCTTCGCTATTAGAGCAGCGCTGCCGGCTGGACAGACTGTCCTTGGCCCCCAAAAAGCTTTTCCACTGCTTTGTCTATCTCGTAATGATACATCCAAGTAGCTTTCTTCTCGCTCGCCCTTCTAACCCTCTCCTCAATTTCATCATCAGCAGTAAGTTGTTCGGCCACTAGCTTCGAGTTGACTGCTGCAAAATTGTCTAGAACCCCGTATAGATCTCGATAATGCGGCGACCTAATCTGGTCATATAGTTTGAGAGCTGCCGCCAAACCATCTCCATTTGCACGCGCAAAGTCCAAGCTTCGGGTAAGAGCGTAAACATCCTCCAGAGCGAAGCCCGCTCCTGCGCCAAAAGCTCCGGACAGCGGATGGGATGCATCTCCGATAAGGGCAATGGCGTCGTGCGAAATCACACTTTCGAGTCGCGCACCCGAGAACAACGCAAACTCTTCCGTCTTCCCCTGTGCTGCGAGCTGGATGACCTTGCGAACTGGCTCGCAGAACTCATCATATTCTGAGGCGATGGTCGAGAAGTCAAAAGGCCGACCCCAGCTGACGTGCTCTTGGCCCTCAGTCGGTCGGCGAATGCGAGCAGTAACTTCAAAGTCATCTCCACCTAGGGGACAAGTAAAGACGTACTTTCCACCAACGTTCTGCCAGAAAACAGGTGATCTCGGAATACCCTCGATATTGAGGGCGGCAGATTTAGAGATGATGGTTCGATAAGCGGATTGTCCGTTGTACTTGATCTTATGGTCGGGAAACGCAAACGAGCGCACAAACTGTGTCGCAGTCAGCAGGCTGATGGAGGATGGTAGTTTGCTAGGTAGTTGAACTTACAGATCTGATGCCATCTGCGCCGACAAGCAAGTCCACTTTATCAGTGAAGCCATCGGCGAATTCAATCCGGATTTTTCCATTTTGCAATTTCTCGATATTGGTCAACTTCTTTGACACCCTGATGCGAGATTTGTCAACCTCTTGGAGGAGTGCTGCTTGAAGTTTGGCCCGGACCAGCCGGCAGCTGCGTTGTTGCAAAGGGACGTCTGCTGCGTGACTGCTCTGCTCGAGTAGCTTGCCTGTTCTACCGTTTCTAGTGATGGTCAGCTAATAGTTGGGCGGTCTATAGCCAGTCGGACTTGATACCTTGTTTGTCCGCTGGTTCCATCTTCAGCCCTGAAGAAGTCATTTGGGTCTACATTCTTGGCAGCCCCAATCAACTCCAGCAATCGCCAAGTATGGCGCTGTAGACTGATGCCACCACCAGTCTCACTTATCTCAGACTTCTTCTCGTAAAGAGCCCAATCAACGTAATTGAGCTTTCCAAACTCGATTGCAGCGCCTAAACCGCCTGGCCCACCACCAATGATGGCGACTTTGAGAGGGGGGATGCTTCCCATAATAATGATGGTTCACAATGAGCAGGAATTTGAGACCACAGCCGTGACGGGAACGATTAAATAACCTTAGTCGCTTAGAGGTTCACGACAACAATTATCAAGTCCATTCACCATGGGATGAAATCGAAAGCGGCTTGCGCGGCATTTTATGCTCTCATATCGCAGGCCAATGAGTGCTGCTTATCAGGCCATTTGACTGTATTGCGCAATACTCGGAGCTTATTGTCAATTCGGCCGACGGAAAAGGACCTCCCCCCCACGAAAATGAGATGTTTTGGAACCACCAGCATCAGTGGGTCGGTCATTGAATGGTAAGAGAATGTGAACTGCTGACATATCAACAGTTGGAACCTGACAAACTTAGGAAAGCCTATTTTCCTGGTAGTCTGGGGGTGTGAGGAATGAGCGTCACATGCTGAGTGAAGTATTTCCTGTCGCTGAACTTGACATAACCTCCATCAATATCGCAAGAAAATTCTCAATGGCAACCAGAGCCTTCAAGGAACAGAAAATCTCAATGAATGTACGAAGAGAAAGGCGAAGTAGTCGATAAGATCGTTGCAAGTTTACAAAAGAAAAGAACACAGGGCATTCCTTGCAGGTTCATCATGACATTGCAGCCTAAAGCCCATCGTCAATACGATAGTATTCGTTCCATCGCTGGACAACGTTGGTTAGTATGACAAGCAAAACCTAGCATTTTGGTGGAAGATTGTCTCACCTTATCCCACGGCCGAGACGAGTCCACAAAGCGCAGATCAGTTGCAAGTCTGATCCTACCTTTGGGATCATAGTTGATAGTCGATGCATGAATCTCAAAAGAAGAAACGTCAATCAGTTGGTCCATGGACTGCGGCAGCTATGGCGGAGGTACATATACCATGTGAGGTGTATGGAAGACAACGTCGCCGGCCTCGTACTCTGTAACAAGCCATTTTTTGCCATAATTGCGACCAAAGTCTGCCGCACCGTTGCACAACCACCCAGTGCTCATCATGTTTGCATTGTATGCGTGCCGTACCTCTTCATCGTTCATCCCCACAGCCTTCGCCTTTCGTTCGGAGTCTTGTTCTATCTCGGCACCAAGTGCCTCCCCTAGAAATGTGAAGTGTTAGTTGAAGTTATACTGAATACTGAACCTTCGTCGTTACGATGGAGGCAACATACCGCCTTCGAGATAGATCAGACCACCACCCTCCAGGCTGACATCACCAATCGGCACCCACGCTGTCACTGCAGTAGGCTCACCGTAGCGCATAAATGACTGATCATAGTGTACGCCGATAGCCTTATTTCCAGGAGTGTTGTTCCTCAGCAAGGTTCTTTTAACAGGAAGGGTGTTATCGCCCCAACCCGTAAAATGGGCAACGAAAGCCTTGAGGGCAGGATGATTGCAGAACCCAGGGACCCTGCCATCAGTTGAGCCACAGTACCACTCGTCGGTGTGGGCTTTAAGTGCAGCATCCATGAACATTTCGCGTTTGTCCTGACTTCCAGGGGCGGTGGCGGTGGTCCTTTTGGCTCCAGCACCTATTCCGGGGTAGTTCGAGGGGTTCGCTTCCGGATCGAAGATGCCTTCCTTAGGTGTCGTGCCTGGCTTCAAGATACCGCTTGGAGATAGCGATGTAAAGTATGATTCTCGGGCGGCCAGGACGTCTTCTTGAGGCAGGAGACCCTTGACAAGAAGGTAGCCTCTGGTATGGTATCGATCGCGAAGGACTTCGACGGGTTCATCGGGAAAGGAGGGCTCGAGGATTCCGACTTCAGCAGGGGCGAGGAGGTCATCATTGACAAAGAGAAACTTGCCGTCGATAGATGGTGGCACAGACGAGTTGACATAACGGGGTTGCAGAGACATAATGATCAGGCTTTGATGGAATCGATGGAGCCGAAGAGATTAACGATGAAATCATTCAAATGGTTTGCAGCAGCTGCCAGAGCAATAGGAGAGATGGATGGGTTTCATGTTGGAATGGTGGGGAAATTGTCCTCGAGAAACTGCTCAACTCGCTGTCTGCTGGTCAGCGGGTAGGTCAGCTGTTTTCAGGGTTGAGAACTTTGGACTTATCTCTATTGTCAACAACATTGAACAGCCAAGTACTTCGGTACAAAAAGACGAGAGAAGCCCCGATCCCTCGCATTTCTCTAACTTCTGATTTGGCCATTTAGTACTGATCTAACCGCTTCTTGTGCATAGCTCCATTCTTTGCTGTCAGCTGCGAATCAGATCCCCACATCGTCTCCGTCAGCTGCGATTTGTGCAGGGGTCAAGTGGGTAATTATCTCCGACGAGGGGTCCAGCTACGTTGTGGTGAACGAGTTTGAACAAGCCAGAGCTGATATCACAGTCTGCTTTGAACGGGTAAAATCTACGATGGAATCAAATCCCGAACCAATCTCATCTCAGCCTGGCGTGCCGGAGTAACATTGGGGCACTCTAGTTACACGAAGTCGATCTTCTCCTGAACGTGATCAAGCAGTTTGTCCAGTTGTACACACTGATATCGACATACACCTTAGGATATTGTATTATCTCGGTATAATGTGCCTAGAAAATTTAAATGCTGTGTTGTGCTGTTTCCACGCCAAACGACTAAACACCCAACGCTAAGGTCTGAGGTCATCGGCAGTGTAGTACTGGCCCTTGCCTGTGTACATCCACTCTGTCACGTAGACGTCACCTCCTGGAGGGCATTCAAGTCCCGTTCCAGCTCCATTGCAAGTTGCATAGACGCCAAGAAGGGCTCCAGTAAATGGGCCACTTTGACCGCTGACCAACTTCGCTGACACGATAGCCATCGTGATCTTGCTTTCGGGCTGTGCAGCTGAATATGCGGCAAGAGTATAGTGCGTTGCATTTGGTGTAGAAATCTCGAATTGAATAAGATCTGCATCCCATGTTTCGGGAACCTTCTCGAGATATTCTTCAGGGGCATTGTTTCCTGTGGCCCTGAAACGCAAGAAGCGATCAGTGCCCTCAGCGCCATCGGCCTTGGGTTGTACTAGGACGGCGAGATCGGCGTGATTATACTGCGTCAAGAAAAGAGTGACTCCTACCTCCAGATCAGCTTCATCGAGGGGAACGTCTAGGGTCACACTGAAGTTGAACAGAGAATCGGTCTGTGGCCGTGCGATGAAGGACAGTCCAGATCGGCCATCGAGTTCTGCATTGTCGCCAGTGAGGTTTCCTCGACTAGGCACAATATGCATGCCTTTCAAGTCCACGATCTTGATGGCTCCCTGCAATGGGACCCTCCAATAGATTAGGTTTCGTGGTATCTCGCTCATTGTTGTGAAGTGATATACGTCGGGATCAGAGTTGAACGGGCCATGACCAGGGAGGTCTCGACTAGATGGGGGCAGTTGCCAGCCCGACATCTTGCCTCTGACTGGCTCCAAAATTGGCCATTCGCCCTGCTCCCAAGTTACTGGAAACAGGACCGTTTCTCGTCCCATGGGATAGATGGACCACTCTGGCCCTGAACGCGTGGACAACGCGACACCCCACCAGTTGTCATTGGTGTCTTGAAACAGGTCTGCGTGGCCAACGGTCTTATGTTTCCGAATCAGACAAAGAGTATACAATGTGACTACTTTCACATACCTGGAAGTACTCATCTGTATCCTTGTTTGTGAGCACTGGGTTGTTGGGGCATGGCGTATATGGACCAGTGAGATCAGCTGATCTCGCCATGACTTGGTAGTGCCCAGTCTCAGTACCCCCCTCAGCCATTGATAAGTAGTAGAATCCGTCTTTGCGGTAGATGTGAGGACCTTCTGGCCACACACCTCCAGTTCCTGACCAAAGGAAAGTGTTGTTGAGGACTGTGCCACTTTCAAGGTCTACATCAAGAAGCACGGTGCCTTGGCCCCCGCCTGGAATGTAAAGCTTGCCGTCATCGTCCCAGAAAAGGTCTAGATCTCCGGCCGGTGTGGGAAACGTGATAGGGTCTTCCCAGGCCGTGTTGTCATACGGATCATTTGTCTTGAAGATTGTCCCCAACATGCCACCAGGCAAGCCAAGGTACTCACATATGACCCAAAACTGTCCATCTCGGTGCCTGATGGTGGCCGCATAGAATCCTTCTTGTTGGCCTTGAAGTACTTCCATGTCAGCATAGCTGATTGACCAATAGTGCAGTCACATTGAACGGTGAAGCTTACCTTTGGTCTGTTGACTTGCTCCAGGCATTTGAGCTTCCCGGTTCCACGCATGGCTGATTAGTTTCCAGTTGGTCAAGTCCTGCGATGCGTAGATTGGAAGACCCGGGAAGGTAATAAAGCTGGAAGTAATGCAGTAGAATATTCCATCAACCTGCACACAAGAGGGATCGGAGTGCCAACCAGGCAGGATGGGGTTGTAAAATGTTGAGTTTTCTGCCTGTACGGAGGAGACCCCATTGGATACGAGCCAACCTGTCAGCAAGTACTTGAAGATAGAGAGCATCATGGTCGACGGTCTTTCGCGCTGAGACTACTTTCTAGAGTGGAGGCTTACACCCTCCAATCCATTTCATGTATAATGGCCATGTAAAGCTCTAAATACTTGATCAAAGATGCAAGTCTTCTTGATCTTGTGTAGGCCCATAAAACAGCCAGAGATCCCGAGGTCTTGGTAATTATTCTTACGTTGGCATCGCGTGAGAAGCTTCTGCCGTGTCATTCCGGCTAAAAGGTAAAAGTAAGACCGAAATACATCTAGCAAGAAACAACATTGGTAAGCCATCTTGAGTGGCTTTCGTCCCTAGCACCGGTAATGAGGCGAGGAAGGTGCATCGACGGCAAATCATTACAAGAGGATAATGGGAGTTGGCGCTGTGCCGCACCAATACCATCGAATCCCGCGGAATCGTATCTCGCTTATTCCCGTCCCGAGTAATCGTATTCCCCAGACCATGTTTCCAGGTCTCGGAGTGCGGGGAAGACAAGATCTACTGGGGTCTGATCTGCTCATTTCGACGTTTCTAGATTTACCCGCGAACCGAAAGGCTCTGTGACACTCTTCTTGAACTTTGTGGTCATTCTCATGAGACCTGCAGAGGGAACCGTGCTAAGAATTCCCACTTGGAAACCATCGCCAATGAGGAAAATCACCCCATACATCTTGATGCTCAGCATCCGGACGAATGAGCGGGGAGCGTTTCTAACTCTTGGCAACTCAGTTTACCCAGGCACTTCAGCACGTGCATTCACAGTACGTACGGTAGTACTTTCTGAGGAAACAACACATAGAACTTGTAGTGGAAGTAGTAATGTATTGAAGTTATGTTTCGGCTAAACTCTTGAAATTTGCTTCAGCCGGGCGGCTTTGCTTCGAAGCGACTGATTGTCATGAGATGGACATCCCGACAAGCGTCAACTCAACTATTGCGGTCTCCATCAATTGGCAAAAATTACTCCATTTCAACCAAGTATAGAAAGGACAGCCGGCCCGGTCATTTCCAGAAGACAATCACGGATTGATAGCAATCTTCAGAATCTATCACTTTCAGCATGCGGTGCAGAGCTTCCATCATCTTCTTTCTCGCGATGTTAGGCTTCGGCCGCATCGGGCTCGCTCTGGTCATGCGGCAGGATAACACGTTCGCGAACCCAATTCTATGGGCGGATCTTGCAGACCCGGAAGTCTTCCGAGTCAACGACACATACTACTATAGCGCTTCGACGATGCACTACTCTCCCGGCGCACCGTTACTGCGATCCTACGACTTGGTCAACTGGGAGTTCGTATCTCATTCTGTTCCCGAGCTCCCAGGATCTCAATTCTATCTCAACGGAAGCGATCACGCAGCATACGTCAAGGGGGTCTGGGCATCTTCCCTTGGATATCGCCAGAGCAACGGTGTTTTCTACTGGTACGGCTGCATACAGGGAGAAGGCAAGACTCACATCTTCACTGCATCGAGCCCAGAAGGACCTTGGACTCATCACGAACCGATCTCTACTTGCTACTATGATCTGGGGCTGCTGATAGACACCGATGACACCATGTACATCGCCTATGGGGCGGTAGACATCCATGTTGCTCAGCTGTCACCTGATGGATTTTCGGAAGTTCGGAGCGAGGTAGGCATATTCCAAGTGCTCACGTCTGATAAACGCGTTGACGATTCCTGCAGGTGGTTTACACCGAAGATGCCCACAGGTACATCGAAGGCTCGCGCTTTTATCACATTGACGGTAACTACTACATCTGGATCACCAAGCCAGGAGACGAACAACATGTGCTGAAGTCGACATCCGGTCCATGGGGTCCCTATGAGATCAGGGAGGTCATCGCTCAGATGAAAGCACCAGTCGAAGGAGCCGGAGCTCCCCACCAAGGAGGCCTCGTCTCCACAGAGAACGGTGACTGGCTGTACATGGCCTTCATCGACGTGTATCCAGGTGGCCGCATACCAGTTCTTGCCCCCATCGAATGGGATGCCGAGGGCTGGCCGCAAGTAGTGACGGATGCAGATGGTGGCTGGGGTGTCAACTACCCTGCGCCCATTCAGACTACCAAGACCGTCGAAGGAAGTGGCGCCTATGTCGACAAGTTCGAGGGAGACGTGCTGGGACCTCGTTGGGAGTGGAACCACAACCCAAATAACGACGCATGGAGTTTGAGCCCTGATGGACTGCTTCTGAACACAGCGACGGTTTGTGAGGGACTATATGGAGCCTCAAACACTCTCACGCAACGAATTCTCGGGCCGAAGAGCCAGGGAACTTTTCGCCTTGACATTTCTGGAATGATTGACGGGGACCAAGCTGGTGCCACGGCACTTCGACAAGACAGCGCTTACATCGGGATCCACAAGACCGATGGGGTGGCGCAACTTGTCTATGTTGACGGCATCACCATGGATTCAGAGCAAGATTGGTTGACCACCTCCAACGGCTACGTCAAGGCAGAGGGTCCTGTGATCGAAAGTGCAGACCTGTGGCTACGGATCAAAGCCGACATCACGCCCTCAGTCTTGGGAGACTCTAGCAACATTCCGCGATATGCTTCTTTCTGGTACAGCGTTGATGGGCAAAACTTTGAACAGCTTGGGCCAGACTACGCTCTCAACCCCGAGTGGTACTTCTTCATTGGCTATCGTTTTGGCGTCTTCAATTGGGCCAAGAAGAATCTGGGTGGAAGCCTGTTGGTGAAGGAGTTTGCGCTGGAGATGTTGGATTAGTGCTTGACAGTGATCTTTAGTTCGTATTGAGGCGCTGTGTCAACGCACAGCCCCTGTTACATATGCCTTTTGCAGAGAAGCTGAGATGAGCAAACCTAAGACACTAGCCCTCGAGTAAGGGTAGAAGTCTTGAAACGAAATTGATCTACATTCAGTCTCTATTTGGCAATCTCTACTTCTAGTAAACCTAGCAAACATGACAACCTATCATTGCTCAGAGTCTTGAGGATACACAGTTCCTCCTTGTCGTCTTATTTCGTCCATGATTTCCATGACGCGTATAGTCTCTGACCATGGCATGACCGAGCTTTCTAGCTTTCCAGCCAAAACATCCAATGCAGCATTATCAGCTTCCCAGTAGTAGCCACGCCCAACTGGCTTGTAGTCGTGCTTCTTTGCAACATCTCTCTTCACGATGCCCGCATTCTGGTCCCTCCAGAACTTCTCGTAGACAGTGAAAGACTCAGGGTCGGAAGGAACCGTTCCATGGACTTCAACAGTGCCGTTGGTTCCTTGAATTCGGGCTATCACATCCGGGTTGCCGGTCGCCATTGTTGTGGATGTGATCACGCCTTGTCTTCCTGTTGACGGGTACTGAAGGATCACGCTGGTTGTCACCTCAACCTCGCCCCAATGCGTCTGAGCGGCGAGAATCTTAGGTGTCTCTGAAGCGGCTGGGGTTCCAGCATCCAAACCGAGGATAGCCCACGTCAAGGTGTAAATGCCAAGATCAAGTAGCGAGCCAGCACCGAGGCGAGGTTGCTTGTACCTGGATCCGTCCGGTAGGTTGGGGATATCCATCTCCAAACCGAACTCTGAGTACACCCTGAAGACGTCGCCAATGATCTTCTCCTTATGCAACATGCGCTGCAAGTCCAGAACAAGCGGGCGGTGGCGGAGCCACATTGCTTCAGCAACGTAAACTCCCTTCTCCTTGGCAAAGGCGAACACTTCCTTCGCATCTCGGGCATTCAAGGTGAAGGCCTTCTCACAAAGGACGGGCTTTCCCGCCGCAATCGCATCCAGGCAGTTTTGTTTGTGAAATGCATGTGGGGTTCCAATGTAGAGAATATCCACGTTCGGATCCGCGTTGACTTCGTTGTAAGACCCGTAGATAGTGGGGTTACTTGAGGGGCAGTACTGTTTCGCAAAATCTTTTCCCTTCTCGACAGAGGAGCTGCCAATTGCTTGCACAATATGCTTGACTTTCGCATCTGGTCGGGAGATCAAGAGATCCTCCACAAACCAGGAGGAGATCATCCCCGTCGCTACGATTGTTAGCCAGTCTGTCAAACAACGCAAGGTTGGCGCCATGCGGGGGCGGGGAGGATCTCACCAACAATTCCCCAACGAATCGCTGGTAATTCCGACATTGTGATGTGATTGGCTGACGAAGAACGTCAGAGTGTGCTAGTTGGAGATCGCTTGACAGAGGAATGCGCTGGATTCAAATATTCTAGAATAATTCGGCGGATGAGGACTCAGCCAGTTCTACGGAATTCAATGACCGAAGACCCATCTTATATAGCCTCCGTGGACTGAGTTGGCCGCCCCGGCCCTGCTGACGTCGGTATTCGGGATGTCCCCCGCAATGACGGTCGGCCATTTGACAGTCAACGCATTACCAATTGGGAGCATTTTCGCCGGTTCTCCCTGCATTCGTCTGAAATAGCAACAAAACCCGCGGATTATTGCAGACGCCCAACGGGACTTCGGTCGTGACCATAAAAGACTTATCGTGCACTCCTTAAGCGAGGCGTTGGCTGCTCTGCTCTTTCATCGTTCCAGCTGTTGCTCGCACACGTCATTTATCAAACGCCTTCCTGCAACAGAAGCTGACCACCCTCACCTAACTTCGAAAAAGACGACCTCCGACGATGGCCTCCCAACACAAGATCCTCAACGTCGGAGTCGTTGGCATCGGCCGCATGGGTCAACGTCATGCCATGAACCTTTTGCGACTAGTCCCCCGAGCTAAGCTTCTCTGCGCGTGCTCCCCTGCAAAAGCTGATCTCGATTGGGCCGCTGTCAATCTTCAGCCTTACGGAGTGAAGGTGTACAGCACTTTCGAAGAAATGATTGAGACCCCTGGACTCGAGGCTGTCATCATCTCGTCTATCACAGCGCTTCACATGCCGCAGACTATCGCGGCATTCGAGAAAGGCATCCATGTTCTGTGCGAAAAGCCAATCTGCAATTCTGTCCCAGAGGTAATTCTGTCCCCGTCTGCATCGGATGAACCACGAACGCTAATATCTATGCAGCTTGAAGACTTGTGTCGGCGTGTGGAAGCCAAACCTCAGACGAAGGTAATGGTGGCGTTCTCCCGTCGCTTCGACGACAGTTATCAGGACGCTCTTTCCAAGATCAAGGAAGGAACAATTGGAAGGCCATTCGTTTTCAGATCCCATGGCATCGAGAAAGGGGACCAGACCCCGTTCTTCATCCAGTATCTTGCCAACTCTGGAGGCATCTACTACGACACTGCAATTCACGACATCGACTTGTCGCTGATGTTCCTTGGCGAGGACTCGGTGCCTAAGTCTGTGTCAGCTATCGGGACAGCCGACATCTTTACAGATCTTAAGAAAACTGGCGATGCCGACAATGCCATTGGGCTGTGCGAGTACTGGGATGGCAAGATCGCCCATTTCTACCATTCGAGGAGTTCCGCCGTGGGATACGACAACGTCACTGAGATATTTGGTACCGAGGGCAAGTTGACGGTCAACGCAACTCCAAGAAAGAATCGTGTGGAGATTGCTGCGAGCGACGGATTTGTCAAGGTTGAGCCGACGCCTTCCTGGTACGACAGGTACATCTCGGCGTTTGTGGTGGAGGCAAACGCATTTGTAGGCGCAATTCTTGACGGAAAGGACATGCCTATCCCGCTGAGATCAGCCGTCACGTCTCTGAGGATAGCTGCGGGCTTGCAAGAGAGTCTGAGGACGGGACAGAAGATCTACTTCAATCGCCAGGGCATTGCTACAGGACCTACTCCACAGCTGTAAGGATCTCGATTAGATTAGGGACAGGCCATAGAAGAAAGAAGCTACTAGTTGGTGTTCAAGAGAAACATCTTTTCATGACATTGAAAACTCCAGCACTTTGTGCCTATTTGACGAAGACGAGATAGTACACAAATTATGTTCAACTCGCTGCCATGGAGGTTGGATGCCACATCGATTAAACATTACATATTTCAATTCCAAAAATGAATCAGACTACCTGACTGGACAATACAGTTACGGCGTCTCATTCTTTGACCACATGTTCTTTGGTTCCTCTGGTCTTTCCGATATGCTACGTGCATCGTAGTCCAGATCTGCGGTACTCAAGGCCGGGGAGGCAAGATTGTCTCAAAGAGCTGGAGGTACACAATAAATCAGTCCAAAGGTTCATGTCAAAATGTCGAGCCAGTCTTGGGGTAGATGGAACCGGAGGAGTCAGCTCTACGTACCCAAAGATTAAGCTCCCTCTTGTTCTTTCGAAGCTCGTAGTACTTCTGGTCAAGTTTATCTGGTATATGTTAGTGCATTGCCAGCACGAGAACACAAAGGGATGCTGACCGGAGGTAACATGAAGAAGGTCCTTGTACTTCTTCTCCTTGCTAATGTTCTGGAGGCCGTCGAGGAATAGCGCAGCCTTGGCGTCATCTCCAACCTGGTTGACGAGGAACCTGACAACTAGTAAACATGTCAGTCAGCTACCATGTGATCAACTGAATCGGGATCTACTCACAGTCGGGAGAGTAGTACGCCGCAGAGCATTTCTGACTGCAGGTAGATATTCCGTTGGCAAATGTGTTCTGATCTTCCTCGTTGGGTTCGCCGTCTGTGATCGTGATGATGAGAGGCGGCCTCTTGAAGTCCTCCTCTTTGTCGAGGACATTGTACACAAACGGCTTGAGGATCTTCTCGTTGAGACCTGTCCCGAGCTTGGTGGATCCATTGGGCTTGAAGTTGAACTTGCCGCGGATGTCGCTGCCCCGGACATTGTCGAGACCCCCGTCATTCCTATTCAGGAAGCGAATGTGCAAACCCATGTTCTCAGGGGCAAATGAGTTCATCAGCGCGCCAATGTCTTCAACAAGATCAGTTTGGGCAGTCCATCGATTTCCCTCCATAGATCCACTGTCGTCTGTTCGAAAAGCTTTCATCAGCCAATGCTGATCAAATCAGCGGTCGTGTCAATAAAGCTTACCGCAGTAAATGATTGGCTGGTATAAGGCGCTACGAAGCTTCTCGTTGAACTCGCCAGGGTCCTCAGTCTTTGTGTCAGCATCCTTTTGTCTCTCCCATGCTTCGTCGGCAATGTCGTCGATCAACGGATGGTCTGGTGGGTAACTGCCGTCGAGACCCATGTCTTTGATGATCTTTCTGATCGAGTCCACGCAGTCCTGATAGGAATTTGGCAACTGTGGCTTCTTCAAAAACGTCAGTTCTCACTCAGGACAAGATATCGGGCGCGGCTGCGCTTACTTGAGGCTTGTCCCCAGCATTGGCTTTACCGATTTCATTGTTGATCTGCTTGAAGGCTGCAGCAAGGGCATCCTTGAGGGTCTTCCAGGGCTTGCAGTAGGCGAACAGAAGAAGCACTGCGGAGATGATGAATTTGGCCAGCGCGGGCCCGATTGAACCCTGGTTCTCAGGATCCTGAAGAGGCGCGCCGATTGAGGGGCTGATGAGGCCGTTCGCGATATCCTTGGCCGTTTCCCCGTTGCTGTTTTTAACAGTTTCGGAAGCTCCCGCTTTCTTCAGCGCATCAATGATCCGAGGGTCCACCTGGTTTCGGAGTGCCGTCATGAGGGGGGTATCGTTGGGTCTGCGCCCCTCTCGCGCGTTTCTGTCAACGGAATCATCCCCGAGAATCATGTTGACAACCTCAAAGGCGTTCTCCTTGGCAGTGACAGCCATATGAAGAAGGGACTGGTCTTTGTATCGTGCTCTGGTGTCCGCCTTGCCGCTCTTCAGGAGTGAGACATTGGTGAGGTTGCCCAACATGACTGCCCAGGCAAGTGCGCTGTAACCGTCCGGAGCATCATCGATTTGGAAAGAGGGGTCTCTGCGGGCCTTCTGCAGGTCACCACGGGATAGTGCTTCATTCCGCTTCACCCTCTCGTGGATACTGCCTCCGATGGACATGGTGTGCAGCGGGCTTGCTAGGGATGTAGCGGCTGTATATATGGTGAAGCGCGGATGTCTGGTATGAGTATTAACGATGAAGAGGTTGAATGTTGTTGACTCAAGCCTTTTCGTATTCTCGGGGCAAGAAATATGGCTTTATATGTTGCATTAGTCCACTATGATTGCCCATGGTGGTATCTAACATCATCTCCGGCTCACCAGTGACGGACAAGTCATTCGGCATAGGGATTCCACATAACCAGCTTATTCGGAGCTTATTCCGGCTCGCATTCTCCAGTCCCATTGGCTCAATTGCAAGTGAACACGATGCCACGTAATCCCTTGTAGCGAGTTACATGGCAATTCTTCATAATCCTGTCCATACTTTTCAGAGCCAATTGTATTCATCGTAGTCAAACCTCCTAGACCAGACACAGGAATAATGGCAGGTAAGCACCAACAGGTCTAAGAAAGAGACATGCTGCCGGAAGTAGTAACAATAATATTGAGCTCTGCACTATTCATTCCTATTGCAACGATGGGATTATATTGTTCAACCCCTTCGCACAGTCCAAGAAGTAGCCAAAACCACGGTCGAGACCGCTTTGAGCCAGATCCCTGCTGGTCAGCGGGACTCGAAAACGGCTGTGTGAGATATGGACGGAAGGCTAAACACATCGTTCTTGGAAGCGAGACAGCCAATCTCATGGGAGCGTGATCTCGACCAACACCTCTCCAGGGCCGGCTAAGACATGGGAAAAGGTTATTCTGTGAAAGATTCTGTACCACGACGCGGAAAGATCGGGCATGGATATACCTGATGGCCGCTTCAATCCGTGCTGCTGAGCAGAGCGCTCTACCGCGTACATGCGCCCTGAGATTGACTTGGCGGCGGGGAAGTGAGACTAGTGGCTGTTGCCCTCAACCGACTCGGACCGCGCCGACGGCGGTACCTTGCCGTTTGTCCCGAGGTGGTGGTAGAACCCATGACATCACAATGAGAGACATTATCTCAGACAAACAAATAGAGTGCCCGAGGCATTGAGGTCAACTAGAAAGAGGATCCGCAAACAGATAAATGCACGAAATTCAGGCCTTAACGCGCCTCCGTTGCTGTTGATACGCAGCGCAGCTTGAGGACTGGCTAAACATTTCAACACGGTCCTTTAACATTATCCACAGCCAGAAATCATTATGACATTTGATTCCATTCTTTCCAAGACAGCAATTACCATCCTCAACGGCCGTAGCTAGGTCCGGCATTTGTGTCTCAGATGATCTCAGTCGGAAAATGGTAAGTACGGAAACGGTAAGACACAGGAATCAATGAACCACGTACCTGCCAAACCCCCGTTTCTACGAAAGTGGGCACCGTTTGTATGTTGAGTTACGGAGTTTCCCTGACGCGAAAAACGGTGTGTCTAGTGGGGCAAGGCGATTTACCACATGCATTGTATCCATGTACAACCCGTTCATAATTTTGACAATTTGTATGCATCAGATACTTCAAGTTCTACATTGATTTAAAGTCTAGTATTCGTGATGGTACTCTCTCCCACCCTTCCAACGATAATCCTGCGGAAACCATGTCAGGAGCGAGACATGAGGTAGAAAGTAAATTATTTCTGGCACAGCTATTTCTATGACGTCGTCACTTGCCCTTCAACTGCCCTTCAACTTCAGGTATGGACCTAGCTGTCTGGTATCCAGCCAGCCTCAGTATCATACTCATCTCCCCACTCAGAATCAAAATCGAGTGTGGACACCGGATAGTGACTGCAATATGCCTCACTAACACCCCTGTTACTAAGCTTTCTATTAACCATGTGTAAATGATGTCGGTCATGATTCTCTTGGTCATCATTTGTCCATATATCATTCCAGTTCTCCCACGGTCTGTTATTATGTTCATGCCGCGCATGGCTGGTGAAGTAAGTCAACTGGGAGGCGCGAAAAAGTTCCAGGTCGGGGCACTGTGTCCGCAGAAAGACAAAGACCTTGTCCCAGTTACCACCGTCTCCATACACCTTGATGTCTTCGAGCGAAATCCGCCGGGCTACAGGTGCCAGCTTGGTTTCATCAACGGGTGTGACTACCAAAAGCTTCAAGATCGACTTCACGTTCGTCCAGATACGGTGAAGCGAGAGGTCTATCAAGCCTCTATACCCAGGTGCTGGACTCCATCGAAGTCGATCGAGTTCAAGATAGTGTGAGGCGATGATGGCCAGTGACTCAAGCCTTTGGCAGGACCCAACGAATGCCCAAAGCGCATCCTGATGCTCTCTGTTGGGATAGTCAACTTGAATGTTGCTCGGGGCATAACCGGTTCCAGCAATGTTCGTGAAATCTCCGTCGTTGTAGTTGTCGCCATCGGATATCATCTGCCAGTCGCTCCCCCCCGGCCCCGTTTCATCGACAATGACTAGGCGGAGTTTCCGCAGTTGATTTCGGGCATCTTGAGATAGGACAGTTGTAATTTCTCCAACATACCATGTGCTGGGAACCAATAAACTGAGGTCCGTGAGGTGATTGAATGCCGTGGCTCTGAGTCCATATTGAATGGTCCCGACGAATTCGTTCATTCCCTCCATATCATAGCAATTTGCCCGTAAGTTCTCTCGACTATAGGCGCCCATAACCCTTGCGGTGAATTGCTCGATACAACCGAGTGAGTCGAAAAGACGCCGGATCACGGTATGTTCTTCCGTTTTGTCATAATGCAATCGCGGATCTGCTCGCAATCCTCGTTTGCCATAAGAGCTGGGCGAATCAACATAGCTAGAGTTTAGGACGATGTAGTTTGGGTCCACATTTTGGCCTACAAACCTATACATATTCTCTCGGGTCAGCTATTATCTCCACACGACTGTATTAAACTCGGGTGAAACAAGCATAATGGAGAGGATGGCCGCCTTACTCTTGCCAATCGAAGGAGTAGAGTCGCGAGAACGAATTTAAGTCGTGCATGTCCTCAAGATTCAGACTTCTCACGGAACTGCTCAGGAGATTAGCATTTTGATCGCCACAGCAGGCTGCAATGCGTTTGATCAGGTCGGGGTCATCGAGGCGAATGTTCCACCAAATATGCCTCCGAAAAAGCCTGTTGGCAGAGCGATTCCACTGGCGAGATACAAGGCGCAAAGTTGACAAAGGCTGAAGGTCCAGATCCGTGCGAAAGAAGGTCGATTCGTAAGGCTCGTTCTCCCCACCGTAGAATACCGCTGTGGAGTCCCGGCCACCGGTGAAGTCAACCCACTCATCGAGGTCACGGACATCATGAAAGGTCGGGACTCTGACTACTGAAACGTATTGGTCGACGATCTATGTCAATTAGCAGCTTCTCGCCTTCATTAAGCCGGGAGCTGGTGCCTACTTGGTCGATGATCTCTGGGGGAAGAGGCATTTTGCGATTGTTTCTTACCAAGTTGGAAGACGGGTAAATCCAATTAGCGAGCCGCTGCTTTCAAGGCCCGAGCGCATCGAACCAAGTGTGGCACGGTGGCTGCAGGCAACAGCCACGGAGTCCATCGGTGGCTATACATAAGCAACAGCCACAGTGCCCATTGAGTGTGCTTGTCTGGGAATTCCTTCAGCGGAGGACGATGTTATCCAGTGATGCCTTGTCATGCAATGCCTTGGTGTTCCCAAGGTTTTTATTCATGTCGCCTATGATCCCTACTAGCCGACTAAAATTTAGCAAATTTTGTGCGCCATTTTAGGCGCAGCAAAGAGGGTTGTAATAGATAACAGGACACTTTCTCTCGTCCCTCTGATGGAATATCGCAAAGCTTTAAACGGTGGAATAACATAGCTGTCTCTGTGTGCGATGCAAGTGTTCCAGATTGCAGGAAGGTTGCTTGGTTTTCCAAATAATTGTTCCTGGTGAACCCACGACTTTGGACGGTGTTTGAGACATGACGTCGCCGCGATCCGGGCTCGATTGGGGCCACACAGTCCGATGTGAAGTCGTACAACGCCGAATTGCCCCTGGACGGGAGATGCGGCTCAATTGCTGGGCTTCTGTTTACTTTAAATAGCCTGTATACAATATCAATGGTACTATTATCTCTCGCTTACCTTCATGAATGCCGACGTGAACCCAATTCCGCCGGCACGTTCGCTAGACCCCTGCCCTGGGGTATCCTCGTCTCAACTCGCATAATTTTTGTCGGATGATAGACCAGGACCAGGTATTCACACGATGCATGATCGACGGCTCAGAAGTGACATCGATCCGAGACACACGGTTGTCAACGTCTCACGGCTTGACTGTTCCGAACCAAAAATGAGGATCAAGTACCGAGCCTCTTTAGTCGCCCACATCCCCGGATTCCCCCAGAATGTTGGTTGCTTAGCTGTTGCATTTCATGGCGTTCTTTCACAACTTGGGCGAATAACCTGCGGTCCTTTTGGAAAGTTGACTGCGACACCAAACACTGTCTTCAGAACATCGTCTCCAAGAGTCCGCCACTCCCGATCGTCGAATTTCGCAGAGTGAAAGTCCTCATATCAAACCGAAGGCATGCGTCTATCCTATCTTGCCTGTGTCGCCACGCTTGCAGCGGAGACCGTTGTGGCAGGTATGAACACACTGAGCCCCATCAAGTGTTGCTTTTTCAAAAGGCTAACCGAAACGCAGCACCAATGAAGGCCGAAGCACTCCCTCTAACGTTACTTCCCAAAGAATTCGCCGACTACGCAAAAAGGAATCAGCCATCAGCGCAACAGCTTGCTGCGAACGGTCGGGTTTGCGGGCTTGGCGCCCAACAGGGCGTGTGCGACAACGGGCGATGCGGCACCTTCGTCGCTCCGACCGGGTTCACAATAATTCGCGGTGCGGAATCACAATGTGGAGCGGCTACAAAGAGGGCGTAATAATCGAACGAAGAGTGGCGGCGGCATAATATTTTGAAGTCGCGTAATATTATCATTTCTGTTGTATCTATTCCGAACGGACATATTCATAGGCATACGATGAACTCAGGCATCAATCCAACAGCTTTCAATATCCAGGCGGGTTTAGTAGTGGTCCTCCAACGTCATTGTCACTGTCTTCGAGACCAGATACTCCTCGATTGCGACATCCTTTCCGGACTCTTTGCCGTATCCCGATAGCTTCATTCCGCCGAACGGAGACTCCGCTGCCGACGAGTTGCCCGTGTTCATCCCGATCATGCCCGCGTCGAGATTGTCCATGAGACGCCAGGTGCGGTCCATGTTCTTGGTGAAGAAGTAACTCGCGAGGCCCATGCTCGTGTCGTTCGCCCACTTCACCACTTCGTCCTCGGTGTCAAAGCTGTAAACTCCAAGGACCGGCGCAAAAGTCTCTTCTCGGCTGATCAGCATCGACTGCTTCATGTCACGCAGAATGGTGGGCTCGTGAAAGTAACCGGCCTCGAGGCCCACGTCGGTGCCCGCTTTGCCGCCCAGCACCACCTTGGCTCCGGCCTGAACAGCATCCTTGACGTGAGCTTGGGCCTTTGGAATTGCCCGGGGTGTCGTCAGAGGTCCCATCGTCGTACCGTCCTTTGCGCCATGACCCATCTTGATGGTCTTGGTACGCTCGACCAGCTTGTCCAAGAACTCCTCGTATATCTTTGCTTGCACATAGACTCTGTTCGCCGTGATACATGCCTGCCCTGCGTGTCTCCACTTCAGCGCGAGCAAAGCTTCCAGGGCCTGTTCCTGGTTGCAGTCATCAAAGATGATGAATGGGCAGTTTCCTCCAAGCTCCAGGGTGACTTTCTTGAGGCCCTCGGAGCAATGCTTGGCGATAAGACTGCCAATGGCGGTAGACCCGGTGAATGATACCTTCTTGGTCAGAGGGTGTTTGCATAGTGCTTCGGCCACCTCGGGCGTGTTATCAAGCGATGTTGTGATGACGTTGAATACACCAGGACCGAAACCGGCTTGTGTCGCCAGGTTCGCGAGGATGAGGCAGGTCAGCGGCGTCTCCGGAGATGGCTTGGCGATCATTGTACATCCGGCTGCGAAGGCAGCTCCGGCTTTGCGTAGAATCATGCTGACAATTATTGTAAGCGCGCGTCTAGAAGAATTCGAACGGATCTGCTCACGCAATAGGGAAATTCCATGGAACCAACGCCACCGTCACACCGATCGGCTGCTTCACAACCAAGACCCTTCGGTTAGGCGCGGAAGGAGTTGAGATATTCCCACGAATGCGCTCAGCTTCCCCGGCGAACCACCAGGTGAAGCCCAGCGCATAGTCAAGTTCTCCCTGTGCCTCCGCCAACGGCTTTCCGGACTCGTGGGTCAATACCGTGGCGATGTCATCGCGGTGTTCCCGAATCAGTCGGTCCCACTCCAAGAGCTTCTTCGCCCTCGATCGCGGGTTCTCGTAACGGTATTTCTGAAACGCCTCGTGCGATGACTTCACCACGGCATCGATGTCGGACTTGTTAAAATCGGGACTGGAGGCGAAAACTTTGCCTGTTCCCGGATCCTCGATATCGAATGTTTTCCCTGATGATGCCTTCGTCCAGGAGCCGTTGACGTACGCATCTGTCTTGAGCAGATCTGGGTTTGATAGCTTGAACACCTATGTCAGCGCCACCCAAGCATCTGGTAAGCCTCAATCTTACTTTGAAAGGTAAATTCTGAGCCATATTGGCGATCGTCAGTATTGACCTATCTTAAATTAAATGCATCAAAAGCAAATTCACGTTCTGCAATGCCGTCGTTTAATTTGACTTAAAAATTCCATGCAGCCGATTGTTATATAGCCGATATGAACCTCACCCCCTCAACCCCGCATTCGAAGAACCGTCGCACAACGCCTCCGATGACGACACATCCAATGAGCTATACAAAACTGAACCAATGGCGACGTCTATTAATCATTGATGGACGTTTCTTGGGGTAGGTCTTGTTTAGGCCAATGGCAATTCACGAAACTCGTCTTCGTTCGGAAAACCTTGTCCGCCACAACCGATCGGTCGGTCCCGATCGACCCTTTCCCCCACATGAATTGTTCAGGAGCGGGCAAATAACGTCAACAATACGTTGATTCGATAACTCTTGAGTTTTTTGCTAGAGAAGCATCCGCTGACACCAAAAGATTTCCCAACGCTATGCCACGTTCTAGACTACACCGATATATCCACGGAAGTTGCTCTATCTTGCGTGCATTCAGAACTTCACATCAACCTCCTCCTCGCGTCTTCTGATCTCCAGCTCCAGCATCGGGTTCAGGACCGGGTTGATACCAAAGTCAACGATTGAAGTATCGGCACCGGTAGGCAGTCGCCACTCATACTGCAGCAAGATGTGGACCAGCGCGATTTTAATCTCGTTGGCGGCGAAGAATCGTCCGGGGCAAGCATGCTTTCCGTGACCGAAGCCGAGGTGCTCCGGGGCGGTGGAAACGAGCTGTGATACGTTCTCCTTGCCAGGCTGCTCGCGCATGCGGAGGAAGCGGTACCCATCCCACTTCTCGGGGTTCTCGTATACATTCGCATCGAAGAGTGCGTGTGAGGAAACTGAGACGGAGGTGCCTTTCGGGATAAATGTGCCGTCGGAGAGAGTCACGTCGCCGACAGCGACGCGCTGCATGCTAGCTGTGTTGGTCATGGCTGATTAGCTGACGGTGTCTCTATGTGTGGGCTTTTAGGGCGTATTAGCGTACCAAGCTGCAAAGGTTTCATGCGCTGGCTTTCCTTGACAACACTGTCAAGGAGCTTCATGCTGTACAGAGAAGTCTTCTTCCATCCGCCCGCGCTCAGAACATCAATGATCTCGTTCCTCAGAGGCTCGATGATTTCAGGGTTGCGGGCAATGTCGACAAGGACCTGACCCAAGAGGTCAGTGGTAGTGTGGATAGCCACTGTCGAGAAAAACAACTGGGAAATAGACGGGTCGTAGTATTTGCCCTTCGAAGCCGTTTCGAACCAATCGATTGCATCATTAAACTCTGGTGGCGTGCGACCCGCCGCGATAGCAGCGGCCTTAAGTGCGCGACGCTTCTCGATAACAGGCTTGATGATGTTTGCGGCCTCGACGATTTGAGAGCGAGCTTTTTGGCAGCCGGGCATGAACCAGTGAACGATGGGACGCATGAACCAAGGCCATTCGCGGAGACGGTCAGCTGCAGAGAAGCCGTTCATGGTATACTCTTTCGTAATAGTAAGCCAGTCTTCGTTTCTGCACAGCTCTGTTCCCAAGAAGACGCGAGACGAGATTCGGGCGATGAAGTGAAGGATCGTGGGGCGCATGGGGATTGCATGCCATTCTGCTTAGTGTCAGCTATGTTGCTATTTTTATCTATATCAGAAATAGCATACCCTTGCTGTCGGTGAAGATATCTTTCAGAGCCCGCGAGGTTTCGTCGGCGAGGGGCTCAGTGACCTTTGCTATTCAAGACTTGTCAGTATCGATCATACTGGTCGTCGGTTGGAAAGGCTTACCAAGTGCCTTAGTTAGGTCCTTATTGATAACTATCAATGTGATGCTGTCACGAGTTCCCTCGCGGAAGGCGTCAAAGCCCGGGGTCTTGGTCTGAAAGAACTGTTGAGGTCAGCACGCAGACCGGCACGAGAAGCATTCAGGGAGACTTACCTCCGCAGCGAATTGGGTGAAGCTCAGGTGAGCATGATTTCGAATTTCGTTGGCCATAGAGGGAGGCAACACGATGGTCTCGCCCATGTCGCTAACTAATCGGACCGGCTTGTTGGGGTTGGTCTTGAACCATGAGTACATCATTTCCCTGGCGCCGGCCAGGTAGCGCTGCTTGGGCCGGCTGTCAGTGAGCTCAAACTTTCCCTTGGGGTTGATTGAGGGCGTGTTCATCTTGGAACCTTGCATAGAATACGCAAAAATGATGACCAGGATGGTGGTCAAAAAGTATGACAAGGGCTTCGCGGATCCATCGAGAGCGAGCTTCGCGTCTCCCAAGGGAGAGCGAATAGTGTCGGTTGTGTCCATCAGTGGAGGGTCGTTGTTTGGTAGGGCTGTTAGAGGATGAGGAACTCTGAATGACAACTTAACCATTGACTCGTCTGGTGATGTTGACGGGAATGGACTTATGTATGTTTCGATGGAAAATGTTGTCACCGCCTCAGGCTCTCGGGCTCTGCTTTCGATACTACCCTTGCTCAGGAGCATGGATTCTACGGACAGCTTCTCTTGCCGTCCACCTTCGGTCGGATGCTTAGCATCACCCCGTAAACGTGCGTGGACCCTTGGCCCGAGAGCGAAGGCAGGGTCACGACGTGGTTGGGGCTGCGGGGATGAGGGGGCTGTAGGTCACACAAGCCCATAGGTCTACAGATTCTAGATACATGTGCGAGAATTTACCGCAGACCCATACAGCGTCCATTTGGAAAGGGACCACCAGTGTACATACTGAAAGTCATGTCAAACCCTTGCCGGCTCTCGTGACAAGCTCATTCTCAGACGTCTTAGTCTTGGGTCAACTGGCACAGCTTCCGTCAAGACTCTGTTACCGGTAGCGCGGAGAGGGATCCGATCGACAGTGACAATTGTAGTTCAGATCGTGTTGCGGTGAACACTCCAGCCAGCGTACACACCCTCAGGAGCTGCACTGACAGCACCTTTGACAAGACGATAGGTGTGCTCCGTCTTTCGGCAACTCTTACCGCCAGCCCCATGACTGGACGTAATCCGAGGGCAACCATTTGTCCATAGGTTCACACAAGAATACGAAAAATCTCATGCATGACGTCTGCAACCCTTTCCACGCGATTCACAATGCTCAAGGCCGACACGCGTTAGCTCCCCTAGCGCCCATCGGGCCTCCACACGGGATCTCTCCTCCGCCAAGCCGCAGCGAGCCTCAACCTCACAGGCTCGAGAATGGTATCCTTGCCTGGTCTTGAGCCAATCCCACCGGTAAATGTGGTGCCTTTTAGCGGGGCGACCGGGCCGCCGATCTTTGTTGTCTCAGAGGTTCATTCACGATGCCGAGCCTGTTCGTGGTAGGCGGAGGAACTCCGTCCAAAAACTAGGACCGCACCACCCGCTTAATAAGCGGTTGGTCCGGGTGTGATTGGCGTGCCGGATAAGTTTCCGAATATTCCCTGGTCATTTCTTTCTTTTGGGATGGGCTTAGATGGAGATTTGCGATCACCATGTCAAGGCTAAGCTCTCTGCCCACCGTCGATCACCATCGGGAGCCCACCTGTCATCGGACAAAACCCATCTCCAATAGGTACTTCTTACTATCAGATACTCAATGTAGCTATTTTCGCCTTCAAATTGTTGAAATCACGCACTGGAGTTTAGACCGGAGTTGTTATGAAGTGCTCCGCCTGAACCGAGGCTCGTCGTAGCCCCTGAGCCCGAATGTTGCCATTTCAGTCATGGACGAGCACACGGTCAAGTAGGTAGCCATCAAAGTCTTCTAGCCTTCTGCTGTCCAGATTGAGTTTTCTCTGCCCTGCGGGGAGCCCTTCCAGATTGCGGCACGGTTAAGGTTTCCTTGATCGACGTATCTGCCGGAGGGACAGCCAGGCCAGGGGGTCGAGGACTTCGGAGAAATCCCACCTCCCGCAACCATGTTTGCCTAGCAACTTTCATCCCGATCGCACGAACGCTTCAATACGGATACGTGCACGAGTCGTCTCAAGCCTGGAGGACGCAGATGACAGGAAACGCAGTCGGCGCACGGGATAGTTCACCAGCCCGTGAGACAAGACGATCCAACGGCCAGCGAGGTGTCCATGCCCCCGAAATGCTTGGCTACTTTGCGTGGATCAATACCAAGAACCAAGGTATCATGAACCGATGAAACTCCGTTCGTCATCTACTTGCCCGAATCGTCTCAAAGATGGTTGGGACCACAGTGAAGACAAAATCCAAGATGTTCCGAGATAGGCCATACGTTCGACGTCTTTGGTGGCCTTCACGGTCTGAGTAGATGCCCGAGTAAAATGTGCTCTCATTGGTCAACTCAGTTCCTAGGTCATTCTACGCTTTGGAGGGATTCGAGTTCCCAAGAACCGGCCATACGCTCAAGGCGGCTATCCTCGGGTTCTCCTTTGCAGTACTACCGGCCCAGGAATTTTGAAATCATTCATTGGACGATATCAAACTTACGGATAATTGAATAGCTCAGCCACATGTTCCAGTTTGGAACCCAAGCATTAGAGCTCCCTAGACGAATGCGGCACGGCTGGAAGCACGGGAACGCTAGAACAGACAATGTCTCAGGCTCTGGAGGCGGCAGCCGGTAGCCACATGGGCCAGGCCGCTCGTTGTCAGTTCACCAGGTCTCACTTTTGCCCTTGGGTGCTGACGACAGAAGCCGCGGGAATTGCATCTTCTCAAAACGGGCGTCGATTAATCCAGCATTCTTGTACCTTCGTAATTTGAAGAATGCGTGTCGAAAAGCTTGACGTAAAGGGGTCAGGGTCTTTGCCTTTCTCATTCCAGCAATGTTGCTCATCACTCAAACTTGCTCGTCGCTTGCCTAGATGAAGATGCCGTTTCAGCCACGGAGTCATCATGGCATCAAGATTTTTGCCTCGCTTCTTGTCGTCGGCGTGTGAAATATGTCGGATCTGCGGGTAATCCCGTCGCGGATAGGATTCCAGCGCAGGATACCCTATGCTATAAACGAGGCATGCCCGTGGTCGATGTCTTGAACCCTTCAATTAACCCCCATTCCACAGAATGACATGATAATCCGGTTCGAAGCCACGGGTTTCTCAACGCATCTTCATTCGTCGCAATTGCGCGACCTTTCAGGGTTAGAATGTTCGGGAACAGGGACTAGAGGCGGTAGCTGAAGACGGGCCGCGTGTCTGATTTCTCCCCGCGTGCAAACGGGGGACATTTGCTTGGAAGAAAGCCCACTTCGTGGATGCAAGCCAGTGGCTGCAGTTTAGACTACAAGTTCTGCCTTGAACTAGGACTGGCGGAACAGCAGGCGCTCTATTCTACCCATTCGGTTGCGATTTGCCGTCCAGAATATCGTATGAGGAGATGCTTCATTTCAGTCACGGGAAGATAGCGAATTCATGATCACGGTCCCAGGAAACGGACCCATTCCGGGGACCGAAACATTCAAAATGTGGCTGGCTGAAATACCAGTCGAACACACCTCCCTCGCCGGATTGCAATGTTTGGTCGTCCTGTCATTCGCATTCTCTGACTGAAGCGCCATTGAGGTGAGTTTTGACGAATCCAGCGACATTGGTTCCTGTGGTTTGTCAGCGGATGAGGCCATCGATAGCTTCTTCTCGCTCGTACTTATTCTGAAGACGGGCCCTCTCTGATATTCTCCTTCCATATCCTATAAGAAGCAGACTTGCATCCGCTTCAGAAGCTTCACCATGACTCTCATCGACTCAATCACAAGCTTACCTTTCCGTAAACCTGTTCAAAGCCCCCAAGACCCTTCACTTTCGTTGACATCAACCTCACCTGACACCATGGCCTCTCTCATTCCCGTCAAGGAGTCCGACATCTCCATCGTCTACAATTCCAACACCCGTGAGCTCGTTCTCGCGGCCAAGGGCGAGATTCCCAAGGTTTTCTTGACCCCTTTCTTCAAGCAGGAGTCCGTCCTCAACACTGGGCTCACCTTCTCCATCCGAGCCTTCGCTGGTGGGTTCCCCCCCCAGAAGGGCGAGAAATCCTTCGATATCAAGCACTCGGTGCACATCAACCTGCCCCTGCCGCACTTCAACAACAAGACCGTCCTGATCGAGACCGCCAGCGGCAACTTCAGCGTCGAGATCAAGTACACCGGCTTCGGGCCTGGCCCCGTCATCCGTGGGGACAACGGCGGCGAGGAGGGCACCACCTACCAAGACGTCTTGCCTCCTATCAAGCGGTTCCTCCCTGCCGACCAGCCCCTGCGTATTACTGCGAACATTCCCAAGGTCGAGCCCCCCAGCCGTGTCAACATCGAGCCGTCCTACAACCCCGAATTCCTTGAGTTGATTCATTCGACGGTCCAGGAGGGAAGCATTTCCTGGACTTTCAAGTGGAAGAAACTTCCCACTGAGGAGGGCGCGAACCCCCAGCTGATCGACGTCACCACTCACCAATACAACGGCCTCGTCGGCCCTGCTGCCCGCAACTACATCACCATTCAGGGCTACGTTGTCCTCTTCGTCGTTTTCGAGAAGAAGTAAGGATAGCCACATCCGACCTTTGAGTGGCTTTTCAATGGAATTCACATGTCTACTTAGGGGTATCAATGTAGTTCGTGGCGGAGATGTCGTCGAGGGCGGTTGGCACGTGGTGTGAACCTGGAGTGGATCTTAGCTCTTATTCTATCAGTTGGACTCCAACTTGGATCTTTATCTACACCAATATATTTCTTTTGTGACAGCCTTTCACTGCTGAGTTATGTCGTCGGCCAGGAACCATGCACTTTGAGACATTTCATACCGAGGCACCTGTTCTGCAGTTTATGATCATCCAACGTTTGGCCCGAACCTGGCAGGATACC
Source organism: Colletotrichum tropicale (assembly GCA_027406125.1). Lineage (NCBI taxonomy): Eukaryota > Fungi > Ascomycota > Sordariomycetes > Glomerellales > Glomerellaceae > Colletotrichum > Colletotrichum tropicale. Next base: position 789,277 of record JANVYH010000004.1, read on the forward strand.
TGGGTAGTTTTCCTGGGATCGGGACTTCGGATCTTCATCGATCTGACTAGTAAAACGAAACTCCCAAATGATTAGCTGAGTGTCATGTTGAGGAAGTTTCGAAAAACCAGTAAAAGAACCCCGGTCAGTGCCCAGTCCAGTAGTTTCGCAGTACACGTACCCAAGGGTTTAACTGAGTGTCATAGTGCGCCTTTATCTTATCCATCTCGGCATCTATAAATAGGCCGTTCATCCAAAGAGCGACAAAAGCAAGTCACACAACTTTGCGCGCATACATAGACATTTTACTCGGGTTTTCTTGTTTGCCAAGCTATGGTCAATAGATGAATGCAGACATAAGTGAAATTGCAGGGAGCAGACACATGAGTGATTTTATTTCTTCATTATGTACTATAGATGGATTAGCTGATCCACAATCCCGGCGATGCCAACCGATCAAACTTGAAATGATTACCAAGTGCTAGGGTCAGGCTGGCAGGATTACTCGCAGCCCACTGGTGTACCTGAATCAACAGATCTATCGTGATCACTTTAGGTATATATTCACTCGCCCAGAGATATTGTTCCAACATTGACTCCTTCACGCGAGAGCTCTTATCTTCATTCACTTCGTCTCCCACAAATACCATGATTTTAAGAGCTCAGTACCTTCTCACAGCATGCCTATTCTTTTCAGAGGCTGTTGTGTCAGCTATCCTACCTCGCGACGGCGACGATTACGCCGGACATCCGGAGGTGAACCATGACCAAGTAGCAGCATTCAAGCAAGACTCTTCCCCTGGGATAGACGGACGCCTCGAACTCATGTTCAACCCTCTGCTCGTGGTCACAGGAGGTTGCGACCCGTATCCTGCAGTCGATGCCAACGGAGGTTTTGGGTAAGGAAATACCATGCACGATTCTATACTATATCAATAGCTAACGGTGTCTTGCAGACAAGGTCTGAGACCGACAGGCGGTGGACGATCAGGCTGTGGCAATGGCGGCACTGGCCAGGTCTATGCTCGCCGCGGCAGTAGTCACGGCCGTGACGCCATCATTTACAGCTATTACTTCCTAAAGGTTCGATGGGGGAAAGGCGATAACAAGGGACATCGTCATTACTGGGCCAGCATCGTCGTTTGGATCAACCAATGGACCTGTGATACCGAGAAGCCCTCATCATACCGACCAGTGGAGATGTCATACACAACCGACCACGCAACATTGGGTTTCGAACCTATTATCGGTGGTCTGACATCGAAAGCCTCTCCCGAGAGTTCCTCGCCGACGAGTTTCATTGTCCAAATCCACGACAACGCCATGACACCATTTAAAGACGCCGATGTTACCGCGGCTTCTCAGCGCACGTTGATCTCTTGGATGTCACTATCCGTAAAGGCGCGTGAGGCTTTGACTGACGTCAAGTACGAAAAGACCACAGTGCCATTTACCGACGCCAACATCCAGGCCTCTTTAGACACTGCCTACCAAGAGAGCTTTCACACAGGATTAAAGGACGGACAGGACTTCAACACCACTATCCCAGAGAGTGATGGAGCTGACTTAAATCCGGATGAAAATCCTGAGGATAAAGACCCAGAGGCAATTCCTCTTCCCCCTGTGACTGTTTAGTTATACGCATCAGAATAAAGGCATCATCATCCTTTCCGTTTGATACACAGCATACAAAATAATCTTGACACATCTTAAGCTAGTCCTAAAACATTTTTTTATTATGACTGATTATTAAATACAACATAACTAGAGAGCGCTCTGTAGCACACTCAGTAGCTAAGCCCATCTTCCTTGAATATAGGCTTTTGAGAACTCTTGGGGACTTTCTTATCTCAACTTCAGATGCGCCTAGATGAGATGCGCACCTCATATACGCGCATGGATTATAGGGGATCCTCCTTGCCAGTCGGCGAGAGTCTACGTACGTCGTACGTGTTGTAATGATCCGCAATTGCGCTCTCGTAATCCTGGTACCACCTTTGCGACAGTAAGGTATTGTGAATGTACTCCACCAATTGGATTTGACCAAGGTGCATGTTGTGCCACCACATCTCTGCCAAGACGAGTGCTGCAGTCAATAGTGGCGGCTCACTTGCAGAATAAGGCAGGCTACGGAAGATGGCAAAGGTTCCACATCAATGAGGGTATTAAACTCGCGTTTGAGCCCACATCCCCTCTCGACACGTTCTCCAACTGTTCGTTTCTCATTCCGAAGACCGCTCGAGTAGCTATTTATCCTCACAATCATGGCAGTTTTTCACAAGCCACCTATATTCTGGTTCCCGACGACCGAAATTCCGGGTTGGCTATTCTTCGGTATTTTCGTAGCATTCGTTTCAGTCCGTGCTAAAGCAGCCTGCGCAGCCTCCGCAGACTCTGATGCCGACGATGCCTTGTCAGATTTCACAAACGACCTATTCACGGATCTCGGGCCTCTTTTGGCTTTATTTGGTGAGCAAATGACGAAGCAATACATCAGCGAAAGTACGACCTATTACGACTATTTCATCTTCGGCATGGGCCCCATTGGTGTTATCACGACCATAGTGTCTACCATCCGCCTCTGTGGACCTGCATCTCTACGTGCTTTCATCGGAAGATCGCAAGAGGGTAACAGTGCGATTGAAGCTGAGCTTTGTACTTCGACAAGTCGTGACGTGTGCGAGGTCTTCAACAATGGCGGTATTACTCGTGTCCTGGGTCGACCTAAACTTCTCGAGCTTATCCGTACGCCAAAGTACTACTTCCCCTACATGGAAGAGTATTCCCATCGCGAAATCAATCGGAAATCTGGCTTGTATCTGTTCCGAGATTTCGTAAAAGACGCCCAACGTGCATGGAACCCGGATTCAAAGCTAGAATGGAGACTCCAACTATCTCAACAGCTCAGTCCGGCTTCACAAAATCCGCCCAACTTATCGCTCAACATTGGTATCACTCAATACAATACATGGGTCTTTTGCCTTGTTGCCTTAGTTGGGCTAATTCTCCAAGCCGGCGTGCTAGTGGTTGCCGGCGTAGGCGTTTGGGTCTTGGGTTGGAACCTGAGCGAGGGTACTGCAGCATCCAAGAATTACGCGCCCACCATTTTCATTATTGGTACAGTGTTCATGTGCGGGGGAATGTGTGCTTGCATTGCCATTATTGGCCAGGCTACCACAGAAGTCCGGTGCAAACGCGCAACCTCTGTCACTGGCCGCCCCGCGACGTCTCTCATCTGGCTACAGCCACGACAGGTCATAGCTGACCAGAGCTTTGACGCATATGCTTTTATTGAAGACGAAAAAGCGCCACTCTTGGCTTGGACGTCTTCTATGAAAACTTGGGACTTGGATCCTAGAAGCGAAATCAAGTTCATGTCAGCGACATGCATCGCAGTTTCAGCAGTCCTCGTTGGGTATATATTACAGTTCATAGGGTTAAGAGGCATGAGAGCCTGGGTTTCAATTGCCCAGTTAATTACAATCGTTGTCATGAGCATCCTCAGAGGAATGCTTCGAATGCAGCGAGTCACAAAGGAAGACAATCAGTTGCTGAGCAAGGCGGAGTTAGTCCAAGGACACGAACTTGACTGGCTGGCTGTTGAAATAACTCAGCGTGACAACCTAAACGGACAGTCCACGCTAGAGAAAGGCGACAGAAAGTTGACAGTGAGTCTTTCGGTATGTTGCCTTTCGAATGTTGACATGTCGCTAAGATCGACGAAGCAAGCGAAGCCATTCCCTCCCTGGACGATGGTATCTGCGAACAGAAGTCGACCAAGTTATCAAAACTTGATGAATCTCAGGATCTGCCTTGCTGGGATGACGGGTCATGTGCCACAACATGTGACACACACGCAATCAAAGCTTTCACAAGTTCCATGGGACGCCGAGGTTTCCAAGGTCCATAATAAGGCAAAGAAGTTAACAGCTGCACTCGAGCAGGTTGCAAATATCTTTTGCAAGAGAAACCGGGAAAGGTGGATCACCCTGAATTTGTTAGGCTCGCAATTCTGTCGACCACCAGGCATCACGAATGGAGGCTCCCAGAATGAGAAAGGTTCCAATATTCGCCTTGACCCACTCAAAAGTCATTCTACATCCAAATGGACGATAAACCACGCAGAAGTTGAGGCAATTTTGGGCCTTGCTTTATGGATTCTTATATCCGATCATCGTTTATTGTACTGCGAAGTAAGGTCTCAGCTTGATTCATCTAGAGCTGAAGATGTACCAAAGAAGAGGATCATGTCAGCTGGTCTGAATTCACGCAAGATTGATGGGGAGCTAGAGTTGGCCTGTTGGCGGGGACTGCTCAAAGTCCAAGAACCGGGCCGCTTCACCTTCACCCGACATAGTATTTGTGAAAAGATGACACTTCCGCTAGATACAGACCTCGACAGCTATAGTCTCGGAAGTTTATGGCAAGTGTGTAAACCGGGTGCAGTATCTGAAGCGCCCATCAAAGGCCTCAAAGAGAGACATTGGCTGGATATGCCAGGAGACGATGTAATTCCTGCACAGCGACTGTGCGGCTGGAGCTGTGTTCTGGGAGCGCACCAAAACATCCAGTGGACGAAGCAATTCTTGTCTGAAAAGGCACTCGAGCGCCCAAACGAGCTCCCCAAGACGATCTGTGTTGAACTCAGTACAACAGATTCATCTCTTTTGGACATCTGCACCCAAGAACTCTTCGGGGCTTTCTTAGCTCCACTGCAGATGCAGGGAGACGACGACGATAACTGCGCATCAGTCCAGACAAGATATGACGTCAAACGTCTAGAAAAAAGGGCCGAGACTATCAAAGCTATTTCCCAAATCTTTGTGGAATCTGGCTTGGGCTCCGATGTAGATGCAGTTCATTGCATTCTCCCAGCTCTTCATTATCGCCAAATGGGAGACCGAGATCGAGTTATTTCGATCGTTTCATCAACTTGCGACTTATTCCTAGAGAGGTTTGAGCAAGCAGAAGCTTTGATAGTAGTCAAATATGCCATTGACATCCTTCATCCTCGGGAAACTAGAGAGGAAGAGCGCTCCTTTGCGCGGGCTCTTTGTATGCTATCTAGAATCCAAAGGTTCGAGATGTGCAATAACAACGGCCCGAAGATGCACGGGTACCATGTTGAGCTTTATTGTAAAATTTGGGAAGAGGCAACTGAAAGACCTATTGCAGGCCATCTTCGACTGTCGACAATTGAGGAGCTTCAAAGAATCCACCTACCCCTCTGGGGATTTCGAGGAGCACATGGTGGCGAAAAGATAGCAGTCTACAATGCTCTATTGGAAGCACTTGAGAAGAAAGACAGATTTGATACGATGCGTTCCCTTTGTTTTCTCACACGGGATGGTCTAGAATCATTATCAGCCGAAGAAAGCCATTCTGCCAGCGCGGCACTCCCACTAGCCGCGAAACAAGGGTGGTTCGAGGCTGTAGACGCGATGTTGAGCATAGGGTTCGATCCACTAGCTCAGGACGGGGCTGGAAGAACTGCGCTGGGTTACTGCGCTGAGTATGGCCAGTTTGAGCACGAGGTCTGCGCGGAAATAATTCTGAGCCATGGGAAAGCATTGGAAGCGTTGAAGTGTGTCTCATGGTCTACGGATGACGGGTGTACTCCGCTCCTGTTGGCAATCGACCAAGGCCACGAAGAAATGGTACGCATACTTTTGAAGAATGGATGCGCTGTAAACGAACAAGGAGGCCGGGAGTTCTCGCCATTAGGCGATATCTCACCCCTAGGCGATGCGATCTCAAATGGCCAAGAGGGTGTTGTCCGGCAGCTCATCGACGCAGGAGCCGCGCTTCGACCAGACCACGTCGATGCTGCAAAATACAGCAACTCACCTGGCATCAAGCAGTTGATCTTTGGTTACTTGACACTCCTGGTACACGAGAGCCCAGATTCCTGGATGGGAAATTTGCCCGACGTCATCGAGCACAGCGACTCTAAGTCCGTAAAAGTACTGCTAGATCTCGGGGCCAAGTACTCATTTGAGCACATTGTACTCGCCGTCAGAAGAGGACAACTAGATGTCAAAGACCTGTTTTTGGAACTGGTACACAGCTATGTGGCCGAGTTTCCAAACCACACGAGAGAATGGCTGTTGAAGCTGGCGGAGGAAGACGACCAGGACACCTTGCAAGCACTGCTCGATCACGGTGCTGCAGTTGTCTGGGACGGCGCGTAAGCCTAAATAATGGCTTTAGGGAACAGTGCTGGTGTTTTCATTCTAAGCTAGCTGGATGAACGCTCTCAAATGAAGCCAAGCGTTAGAAGATCTTCAAGAATCCAGCGTATGGACGTGCAAGGTCGAATTTGTCAGGATCGCCTCATTCTGTATTTCAAGAACATCTCTACAGAGGCCCCCCCCCCTTTTTCTTTTTCTTTTAAATAACGTGGACGATAACGAGATGATCAACGAGGTGGAGACAAGAGCATGCCTTTCATTTTCGTCTTTCAAGATGACAATAATGGGGAGACAATTGGTCGCTATGAGGTATTCGTCCATCCGGTAGGTTACGTGAAGGTGTCTCCCCAGGTATCAAGATCCTCCATGGTCAGGCTTATTGGACCAAAAATCCTAATGAATGGCCTTTTGGGATTGGCAGCGGAAGAAGGATCTGGGCCTCTCTGCCTAGTCTCTCTGATGCTGTTGATCATTTGTTTTCCTCGCCCACACCTAAAACACCACTACCAAGGCATCCCACCCCCAAAACCGCACATCGCCAAAACCTCAGGCACGCCTACCTCCTTCACCGCTAGAATGCGTCACCCTTTCCCCGGTCAATGACTGATACCACTCCTCCCGGCGTCCGGCCCCCGAGCAGTGTGGGTGGGTGGATCCGGTAACACACCGGCGGCGGGCCAATCCCGAAGGCCTCTCTGCACGCCACGGGACCGTCCTTCACCCTCGGTGCGTGTGGAGAAATATGCGAGTGTGTCTCCCCTCTTGTCTTGGTTCTCCAAATCTTCCTTGGCCGAGGTGAGACATTCGAGCTGGACTGTTTCTCTGTACCGAAAAGCGATGCGACCTACCTTAGGAAAACCCCCCGTCAACAGCTCGGACAGAACCCTACACCACCAATCCAATCACCCTTCGTCCACCGAACCACACCGAGCCCTTCCCCATCCCGTCACGACTCACACCGGCCACCACCAGCGCCCTCACTAGTGTTGCGTCCTCAGGCCCGTCCCGCAAAGCAAACAAGGATCCTCCCTTCCCCTCTTCCTACCCCAACCCAGGTTGCCTATTCCATCTGCGCAAGCGCAGGCATCAACCTCGCCAAAACGCCACGGATGATTTGCAACGGCGCGAGATGAGTCGATCGCGTTAGGTAGCGAAATCGACATCGCAAGCACGTCAAATTTCAGGTCCCGATGTCGCGCGGCAACAAGAACAGCACCAGGCAACAATCCCCATCCTCCAAATCATCACCCCGCTGTGCTCGCTCACGAAGGACCCCGCGCCAATCGATAAGCAAGTTGCCCTCTCCAAGCAATACCCCCCTCCAAAGAACTCCAAAAAATCAAGAAACGCGATATCCTCCAAATCCTACACTGCCGAGGCCCATCACCACCTCGCGAATCTTCAAAGTCCCCTTCGCTTAAACCCTCAAACCCCGAATAGTGGTGTCCTGACTCACCCGGCCACCACCACATCCTCGGATCTTCAGACGAACGAACAGTAAAACGCCACGGATACGGGGGTTGTGTCTCGAGGTCCGGAGACCAGGGGGAGGCAGGTGAGACATGCATAGCCAAGCGATCACAAGGGCCGGTTTTCATATCAACAATACAGAAGATTCTCGTAGAATGTCACCGAATCACGAGAATGGGGCTGTCTCTTTTGTTTGAATCATCTTGTTTTTTTGGCTTGTTTGTTTGTGTGATTCTATGTATGCTGTCCAATTGCTGTGGTATCATCCCATCGCTATCCCGGCGATCACTCCTCCCCGACAAGTCCTGTTACCCTGCCCGAGGTGTAAACCAAGAAAAAAAGACCAAATGGCAGAACGCTTGCTATCTAGAATACATGTGCATAAAAATATCAATCGCGCAAAGATCTCCAAACAGAAAAAGCATTTGCGTGGTAAATATGACTGGACCGTTTACTCCCAACGGTAGAGGCCATCATCGTAGAGGACCCGGTGGCGCCGGCTGCCGGGACCCACAGTGGCCCTCCGGCGAGGCATCATGCGCTCCATCAAGCGGCGGCGCTGGGCTTCGTCCTCCTCCTCGCGCTCACGCTGCTCACGGGCACGGCGCTCGGCAGCGAGGCGCTCGTTGATCTCCAACCGGCGGACAGCGTCAACAAGTTCCTGGTCTGAAGACAAAGGAACGTTGGCGTAGCCGGTCGAGGAGCGCTTGAACGGGGTAGGAGGAACGGGGACGGCCGGGCGGCGGGAGATCTTCTCGTTCTGGGCATCAATACGCTCGAGAATGCGCTGCCTTCGCTCCGCCTCCTCGGCCGCACGCTCACGCTCCTCCCGATCCTCACGTTCCTTGCGCTCCTTATCTTTACGTCGGCGTCGGCGCCCCTCGTCCTCAGCGCTGGAGTGGCTGTGCTTAGAGTCCTGGGAGCGATGGCGGCGGTGGCCGCCGTCGATAACCTCAATCTCAACCTTGGGAGGGCGCGGGCGCTCGTCTACAATGACGGGGCGGAGATTGTGGGAGCCGCGAGGGACGTGGCTGTAGCGGAAGTGAGGCTCGTCGCCAGCGTTGGGGGAGGGCGGCGCGGTGTAAGGCGTGGAGAACTGCTTGGGTGGTGTGCGCGGGGTGGGAGGAGAGTCGACAATCACAATGCGCTCGGCGCGAGAGCGGTTCTTGCGGTTCAAGTCGAGGACCCTCTGGCCGTTGACGTAGATACCCGATGCTCGGCGCTTCCTGTCGCTGGAGGAGGAGCTGGTGCGGGGCCGGGGAGACTCAGCAGACTGGCCGCGAGGTGAGGACATTGGCGGCGAGGGAGGCAGTTGCTGAGGGTATTGAGCAGGGTAGCCAGCCATTTGTGTGGGATAGCCGACGGAGCGGGGCGGGTGGTTGTAGACGACTGGGTTGCCGCAGAGGCGGCCGTTGCGAGAGTGGGAGCAGAGGTTTGGTGTTTGGTACTCGCTGCGACGGCCGTCTGGGTAGACGTCGGTGTAGACGTCTGTGGTGCACATGGTGGTGTCAGGTTGAAACGTATGAGTGCGCGGCGTGCGCTGGGGGGGTGCCGGTTGGACGATCTCTGGAGCAAAGCGAACTCGCTTCTCGGTGGTCGTCAACGTGGAAGATTGTTGGGGTGCGCTCCGAGTATTGGCGGAGCGACGAGACTTGTGCTTCAACACGATGGTGTTGTCAAGGTAGAGAGCTTCGGAAGCACGAGTGGAGGACAATGTGTCGGTGCCAACAGGCTGTATTGAAGACCGAGTGTTGTTGGTTGGAGGTTGTCTGATAGGTAAAAGTGTAAGTTGGTTGGTGCTTCAAGATGTTATGCAGGTGAATGTTGGAGAATTAAATACCAGATGACTGAGGTCGAAGACGAGAAAGCAGAGGCTGAAAAGTATCTGCCTAAGTTTAGACGGGTGCGGGTGGATCGACAGGGCCGGGATATATTGGGGTAGCGTTCTTCGTCTATGTGGGAAAGAATCAAAGTGTAAAAACGTTTGGGTGGATAGTTCGAGTAAAGTAGAACGGCGTGGTCTGGGGAGAAACCGCGTCTGAATTATATCGCGTTCCAAGGTGAGTACGAGCAGGGGGGGGGGCCGAAAGTCGAAAGTCGACGAAGTACGCCGCAGCAGCAGCCACGATGGCAGCGGACGGAGGTACCGCAGGAAGAGCCAGCAGCTAGAGATGCAAGTCGTGGGATGGTGGAGATTGAGGCCTTGTAGGCCTTACAAGGTGTAATGCGCCTGCGATGCATGCCACCATGATCCAACCCCTGCCTGCGTCTGCCTGAATGAGTGGCCGATGAGTCTTCACTAGACCCTTTTCGTACGACTGAGGGTCTCTGTTCGGGAGGAGGAGTCGTTGGAGGGTGTTTCTCTTTGTCTCTCGCACGTTTTGCGACGCCGCGCAGTACTTCTCTCTGACGATTCACAGCCTTCGCAGCTGGGAGGCCTAGGGGCTCAGCACCGACCAACTGACTTTGGTGGAGGGCGCAGGGGGTGTCCGTAAGCTGCCAATGCGAAGAAGGATGGAGGGAACCAAGGACTCCGGAATGGTTGACAGCTCTCGCGGGACCCCGCTCCGTGTGTCTTTTGAGTCCCCGTTGTATTGGCCTTGCATATGAGGATTTGTGGGTGTGGTCGTGTTCGTCGAGATGTACGTCGCGTTGGGAATCTTGGTGGTGTGTGTGTCTCTGGCTGATGTGGTGATGGTTCACCGCACAATGGCGACAGAACCGACTGGCTGGACGCCGGGGCGGTCTCGTCAGGCCTGGCTGGCCAGGACCGGCCACCACGGGCGCCCGGCGACGTCTCGGTAACCTCGTTGGGATACCAAGGTGAAGAGGACTTCATTTGTTAATGGTGGTGTGGTCCGTCGCAGCCTTCTCTGATAGATGACGGACCCAGGTCAAACTGAAAAGGCTGAAGGCTGAAAAAAGGCGAAACGATATTTTCCGGCGATATGATGCTATTTTCTGCACAGCCCTCAATGCCCATCATCGCACCCATGGCCGTTGTCCCCCGGCCGTCAATTTATTCGACCCGGGGGAGAGGCACGGCCCACGGATCCAATCGTGGAGCACAGCGACAATGACCGCGAGGGCGGCCGTGCTAGCGACAGCGGCAATCGAAACACGCACATGGTGACATTTGTGGTCCGTGTTCGCGGTTGACATAGAGTGTTTATTGATATTGTTGACTTTGACGATGATTCAGTCGGACAAGCGACAGACGCCGTCTTGCACGAGTCGCGACGGTTCCATTCTCGCAGGAATCCATTCGACTCTGGCGTCCAATCACCCCGACGGAATATGCGAATTGAGTCTTTGGCGATGGTCATGAGCGAATGGCATCGCGCAAAGCCTGAGTCATCTTGCCGTGTCCTGTCCTCGAAGCTCATGCAAGCTCTTTGTCCGTTGCTGGTCGACTCCGCAGGTAACAAACAACCACAGCCTCCCGCCCCAAGGACCCGTGACGTCCATGTCCACATCGTGGACCTGCATCGGCTGCAGCAGGCCATGATGGAGGTTGGTAGGTAATCGATCGTACCATGACGGCAGCGACGCATCGTCAGAGGGCTTGTTTGGCGAGGGGCTTCAGGCTCGGGTACGCTCGCCGTGCCGAGGCCGTTGGCCTCTTTGTTGACGGCCCTGTCGAAGGATCGCAGTGTCTGCAAGGGGAAGCCACAAGCCACCCAGTCGTCTGGACAAGCATTCCGAGCAATCGTCCAATGCTGTTCGTCCGAGCAGGGCAGCCAGCGTAGCGAGTGCGCGAAGGATTGCGATGAAAGATGTTAGTGTGCGGGTGGCCGGGCTGTGCACATCTCTAACGCTTCTTGAGCTTCGCTCAGCCACCGTAGCCTGCTTCCCGTCGGACCAACCGATGCACCAAGGCCTTGTTTCCCGCAGACGGGAAGCAGGAGAAGCTTAGAATTTTCATCATTGCGATTGCTTGCGTCGTCTGTGAGCAGCGGCAGAGCGGGGTGCATGTCCATGGGTGAGGTGTTTTGGTGCAGTCTGGTCGCATGGCAGCAGCATCGTAGTTGTGTTGTCGGCTCGTTTCTTTCCTTTTTTGGTGTTGCTCCCTCTGAAAGTGACACAAAACACCACTGGAAAAATTGGAAGGCGCTGTCGCTGTCACTGGAAGGTGCCCCACACCGCTCTTTCCCCACCTGCTCGCTGCACCCAAGGTACGTACCTTACCTCATACCACGCTTCAACTGGCAGCAGCAGCAGCAGCAACCACCAGGCAGCCGTCGCTCTTTCCCTCAGACAGAAAATCCAGACCTCGATGACTAAGTCAGCTGAAGGTCACCCGATCAGGTTCACCTCGGCTTCCCTTGGGCTTCTGCCTGCAGCAACACACCAACGACCGCACACCAGAGAGTCCTAGATGGGAATGGGACTCCGGAGTCCTGTTGACGCCAGCTCGACGACCCCTGCATTTCTCATTTGTTTCGACTGCCTCCTTGACATCTACGCCGCAGACAGAAAGGAATCCATTTTCAGGTCTTGCTACTCGCTGGCTTACATTCCATTGGCTCGTGGCCGTCGCTTCTCGCTTCTCGACTGCCACCACCTCGGTCCAGACGCGTCAATTTCTGCAAATACGCCCTGATCCTTCGTCGAGTCGCCTCTTTTTTTTGCCAGAGAACTGCGGCAGCCCTCGTTCTAGCGCCCGCTCGCCACCCATCATCCCATTTATACACACAGACGCAGGCGTGCGGTCCGTTGCGCGTTCGACGCGGCAATCCTTTCCACATGGTCAAGCTGGATGGAATGGCCAACCTGCGTTTGCCATGACGCCGCTACATTGGTATCCCGAAATACCTGCTTGAACTTCTCGACACGGCAACCCCTCCGTGCCCTGTCATGCACGCAAGGCTGCAGGATCACCTACCATGTCGTCCATTACGAACTAGCCCTTGGCAGTACGTACACACACCTACACAGCGAACGAAGTCCTGTGCCTCCCATTCAGCCCCCATTTGGGGGCCGTCTCTACATCATGTTCGGAGGCCGCTCGCGAATAATTTGTCGTCCATAGCGATGTATGCGCCAAAATCTCACTCGGCCTTCATTTCCACCATTCCGATATCCTGTTTCTCTAGCCGCGCGGAAGACTCTGGACTCAACCAGAAATGAGGTGGCGTTTGCTCAGCCTTACGAGGCAGAATCGCTCGTCCGGAGGGAGGGTCTTGTGTCGCCGCGCCGGAGCTAAGAATCCACCCTCAGGGCTGCCTCCGAGTCCGGACCCCCTGCGGATACCTCGGGGTCGCTGCTCCGTGCTCGATCCACTAGCGCACGCCTACTATGCAGTAGGAATCCGGACAAGGAACCCTTCGCTGTCTCGGAGCATGGAAACCCATCCATTCATACCCGCTGCACGTCATGCTCGCGATTTGACTTTTGGATGATGTTACCGGAAGGTAGTTCGACTCAATCAGCGTTTCTCGGCAAAGTCGTTCTCGCCGACTTCAACTCGACTCATTATTGTCTACACTTCTGCTATCATGTTCCGTGGTACCAAACTACTGCCGTGTCACGTCCGGTCTCTACACCTGTCAACGCCCAACGTCTGCCTTGCGTCTTCTGGAAACTATGCTGCAGGTCGCCCTAGTCTCCACGAGATCAGGTTCAAATCTCACTAGCAGGAAATGACTTTGTCCATTTCAACTTCCCAATCGTTTTCGCCACCATCCTGCGACTTCTTTATGACTCCACCGTCTCGGTGTAAGCCGTCTACGGCTGGGCCTGCTTCGTAATCGACTGCCTAGGCACAAGGTTCCACGTGCCGTCGGCTCTCTTGATGCGAGGATTGGTCTTGCTGGGCTTTATCTCAGCCCGCTCCTCCACGTCCCGCTTGTCTGCAAGCTTCGTCTCTGATTGGCGAGGCACGAGGTTGAACGTCCCGTCCGCGCGTTTCTGTCGGGGGTTGGTCTTGGTTGCCTCCATGCCTCTCTTATCTGCGAGCTTCGTCTCTGATTGTCGAGGTACCAGGTTGAATGTACCGTCAGCTCGTCTGACCCGGGGGTTGGTCTTCGTCGCCTCGACATCTCGCTTGTCTGCGAGCTTCGTCTCTGATTGTCGGGGCACCAAGTTGAAGGTGCCGTCTGCCCTCTTGACTCGAGGGTTTGTCTTGGTTGCCTCGAGGTCCCGCTTCTGGGCTAACTCGTCGTCCACGTCACCTGTGACGATGTCCGATCGCTTTGGCTGCAGGTGCCAGGTCCCTTCAGCTCGAACAAAGCGAGGGTTCGCCTTGGTCGCCTCCACGTCTCTCGGCTGCAGGTTCCAAGCACCTTCGTTGCGTTTGTTATGGGGGTTGGATTTGGCACCAGCCAAACCATCCTCCGATGCAGGTCAGCAGGAGATTGTGTTGTGTGGCGACATAAACTTACAGCAATGACAGCGCCAGCGCTGGCCAAGACGACGAGAGTTGAAATAGGCTTCATTGTGACTTCACGGAAGTGCGTGCTTTGAGTTTCTTTGGTAAATGGAGTTTATCAAAGGGCGTCCTGGGATCGGGACGGGTGGGAGCCGGCACTGGAGTCAAATACTTCTACTCATGTTTTCCAGCCTCAGGTTGGTCGACTGGAGAAGTGCCGATCATTTCGACCTCCAGACCGCCGTTTTTCTATCCTCGGAAGCACGTTGCATTGTTTCCTGGAACCGAAACCTGCTCTGGCCCCAGACAACGCGTGGCGTGCGAGGTCTTGGCCTGCCTCGGGGCCATCTCTTTGATGCTGGATATCTCCGGGAATTCCGGGAAGAGCCCGGCATGTTTGGACGTTAACAGCAGATGGCGGCGGGAGTTACCCAAACAGATGGAACGAACGATCCATATTCCATGGCTATGGCGCAGACTTGGGTGCGTGACTCAAGTGGGCTATCGTTGCTTCAGCGCTCATCTGGAAAATCGGCACTTGTGCGCCGTCTGCAAGAACCGCCATTGACCTCACTCGATTGATCAGAGACATCAACATCCGAGGTCTTCACATTTTTGCAGGGCCATTTCGGGTGGAGAAACTCGCGATATCTCAGTCGTTGATGAATCTTTGTTTTCATTTTCCAAGGGCACGGTGGCACAGCTTAACGAACATACGAGATGCACGGCATCAACGTAAAAACGCCCGGAGCAGTCCGATGTTTTGCCATCGTCTGGAGTCTGACTCGTGACAGGCGGCGCTGGTGAACAGGACGCCGACAATTCAGCGCGACGTGCATTTGGATCGGCGGAGGGTTTCAAGGGAGCCGTTTCAGTGGTGGTTCTTGGGAAAGTTTATTTGAGTGGTTGGAGTGGGGATCAGATGATCTGAGTCTGCTCAACTTGGGACCCCGACTGAGTTGTTGTCGGAATTGCGAGAAGCTTGGAACCGAGCGGGATTGTTCCCGATGGACTGTCCCCAGGACGCGCGCAGCTGCGAACACGCGCGGGGAACCATCTTTCTGGAAAGTTGAAAAGGTCATCTGGCATTCCTTGTCCCCCGTTTCGCAAACGCAAACTCTCGCGCCATGTCGTCTAAGGCCTCGGCTCAGAGCCGGTGGGCAAGTTCGTCTTTATTGGCGCTGATCCTCCCTGTCGCTATTCTCTACGTTTTTACACCGTCCCTGAACGTGTGGTGGAAGACGTTTATTTCGGCCCCAAATGATCCGCACGCCGGCGAACTCGCTCGCGCCGCCATCTCCGAAGCCTCATGGCTGAGATCCGTCCGGCAGCGACATGATTGGATGGAAAAGAATCAAGACTATGACGACACGCTGTCAGCCCTTCACTCAACCCACTGTTTATCACTGAGTACCTGCTAACTTTCAGGCTAGATTCTCACCCAGAGATGAGTCTCTCCGCTTCTGGTACACGCTGTGGGACCTCTTCCCCGCGACGTACAGCTGCCCCTGGGACCTGCAGCGCGTCGGCAAGCTCGGGGATGGCGGCAAGTGGATTTGCGGGATGAGCAAGTACGCCGCCGACCGCGCCTCGGCGCAGCGGCCCTTGAGAGTGTACAGCTTCGGCGTCGGGAGCGACTCCACGTTTGAGGAGGAGTTCCTCAACCGCTCGTCGCGTGCGGAGGTGTGGGGGTTCGACGACACGGTGGAGATGTGGGGTCGCGGACTCGACGGGCACGCGTACGAGCACCGGGCGCATCTCTCCAAGGCGGCCGTTGCAGGGTACGACTTCTACGATGAGAAGGATAAGACCCAGTTTTGGTCTATCAGCAGCATCATGAAGAAGTTGGGGCACGACTATGTGGACCTAGTCAAGATGGACATTGAAGGCGACGAGTTCCCCACGCTGGAGGCCTTCTTGGAGGAGTTCAAGACGGAGGGGAAGGAGGTGCCGTTCGGACAGCTGGTCATCGAGATCCACGTGCCGGAGAAGGGACCGAAGATCAGCCAGTTCGCGGGGTGGTGGGAGAGGATGGAGGGGCTTGGGTTGCGGCCGGTGATGAGCGAGGCGAATTTGCTGGCTGTTACTGTGGGGGACGGACAGCCGTGCTGCGTTGAGGTAAGTTTTCATTGAGTGATGATGAAGACTTGGTGTGTGAGGGCTGACTTGAAGACAGTATACTTGGATTAACACGAGGGATAGTCGGAGCATTTTGTGGGAATAATGCGGCGTGGCTGCTCTAGGACGGACTTGAATCCGGGAGGGACTTGTCTTCGGAGATACTATCGAATCATGCGTGCTGTTTTAGTCACTTACAAGCTGGCTACCACCATAATGGCGCAAATTCAGGCTCTAGAACCATGATGGCTACCTTCCCATTTCCATAAAGATCGTCTTCTGCTGTTCTCCTCGCTGGGGATGTCGATTGCCTCCCGTGCTCGGGACTCACCTAGGGGTCTGCGGTTACTTCATGTCAGGTGATCCACTCAAGTTTTCATCATCCCACCGGAAGTCGTTCATGAGCCTCAAGTACGGCATTCGACGTAATCGCCGGAGCTGGATAACACCTACTATTTGCACCTCCACGAGACTAGCATCCGGGAGGTTCACGGAGGTGTGCGGCGCTTCTCAGGTCTTACGATTGATCTGGACCATTGAGTAGAACGGAGCTGGTTTTCCTTTCATCCAAGGAGACGAGAAGTGGGCCTCTCTATGACGCCGACGAGGCTCTAGAGCGTAAACTGTAAAGGCGGCATGACAAAGCTGGAACCGTTGGCAATGAGGCGCAGAGGTAGTGCCAAGGCAGGTCTGGGCGAAGTTGGGGGCTCGGAGTCCTTAAATGCTGTCTGAGAAAGATCGATAGCGACCGCCACTTAAGGTGGCCATTGCATGTGGCGTGTTGCTGTTGGCTTGCGCCGTAAATCTAATCATGCTTAAGCGGTAATCTTGAGAAAATACCACCTCATAGTACGTATGTTATGAATACCAAGCCTTCATGAGTCGGTTTTGTGTCCAGCTTAAGGTGATCAGCCCCCACGGGATTCGGGCGAACCTTGTCGAATTTGGGGTCCGAAATGCCAGTGCAGCAGAACTCGGGTGCGACGCGACGGTGCTTCCCCCGAGCCGAGGGTGCTGGTTAGACTCGCATGCAAGGGACAACCTGAGAAAACACGAGAGCGAGTAACCTAAATATATGCAGTAATAACACAAGAGTAATTGCGCTTCTTTGTCTGGTCATGACTTTCCTCGGCTACTTATAAGGGCGCGCTTTTGCTTAGATCGACCTGAAAGATGGAAATCATATCACGGGACAGAGCGATCTCTTATACACCACTTTAAAGTATGACAACCTGAGACGTTGCATGACCTTTAAAAGCCCTGGTAATTAGCCCAAGGCAGGTACGGTAGGGCCAACAATAACCGCAGCTAATGCTGACGCACAGGACACTAAGACAGCAGGCCTGTTGTAAAGGCTGCTCTAGCTGACACAAATCGGGATGCCAAAAGTAGGCCCCAGAAAGTGTGATCAACTGGTGAGCTTGAATGCTTGGTGAGGTGTTCGCTAATACTAGCCTTCATAATGGTAGGCCTGGCAGGTCTCCTGCCTGGGTAACTCATGTACAGAGAACCACTAGAAGTGCTGTCCGATCAGATGTCTCAGTGGATCGTGGTGCAAGGTGGACGGAGTTCGATCTAATCAGCGAGGACCGGTACTTTTCTCACGCTAATCGCAATCTCTGAGATCGAGAAAAATTAGAGATCGAGGTGCTCTTTATATCTTAGTCCACTGTCACCTGATGGGGATACCCAGTACTGGAAAGACACGCAGTCCTCCCTAGAACCAATACCGTCTAGTGCGCAAGGCGCGCGCCAACAGCTTCTTCCAGCACGGCGGATACACTAACCTGTAAGGTACTAACGTAGGGCATGACGGCCTCGCTGGCCAAGGTTCTAGAAACCTTCCTCGGGGGACCCCGAGCAGGGACGTGGGATGGAATGTCTCACGGCCGATCCACCATTTTCGACAGCAAGTCGGCGACTGTGGCTTTCTCCCGGCCCGCCGGTGCGCTCGGCATGCAATTTCTCAGGAACATAATTACCGGCCCATCTTACACAGCCCCAGTCTGTCACCTTTCTTGTAAACATTCTACAGACGCTTGTTGATCGCGACAGACAACAGATCTTGCTACAAAGAAGCATAATTCTCGATTCCCGGGGGTGTCAGCGTTGTCACATTTTGCGGCCCTAACGCCCCTGGCGAACCGTGTCGCTTACCACAGTAGAGTCTCAAAAGTTGTCTTATTTTCCCCCAAAGTATAATGACCCGTGGGTCCTTTTCCCCGTTTAGGCAAGAACGTCCACCCCGTCCCAGAAAGGCAAAAAAAGGGCCAACAGCCTTTCGACAACAACTTCTCTCAAACTCAAGCTGAGGCTTGGCTAGGGCGGCGGGGTACTCGCCGTACGACAAGCTCGGCATCTGGTATCCGTCCACCCTGGGCTCGCGAGTCAAGATCGGGCACGCCTGGTTGCCCATGTTGCGAGTTTGATTTGACGTCGGCGGGGGGGATCGCATGGCGACTGCATGATTACTCGCACACACGCGCGCGCGACTTCGGTTCGCTGCGTCACTGGGTGGACGGGGGGGCCAGACTGGGGCCGCTGTCAAACTCTTAGTTAGCTATCGGCAATCTTTCGTCAGATGACCAGATAAGGACCAGACGACGCCAAGGCCCACGGGTTGTGTGGTTGAATTGCGTCCGCCTTAAGAGTGGGCACTTCAGGGCGGCAGAGTGCGCTCAGGCGATCTTTAGACCCTCTTTACCGTCTAGTCTGAACTACGAAGGTCGCGGCCAAAAGTATTCGTACATCCCCACTTTTAATCATAGTGCGGCTAACTAGAGGCCAGCTAAACTTCAGCGCTAACGCCTCTAACTACCCCTCTACCCTACCTTAACGTATGTAGCTAATTTTATTACTACTATAATCACAAAAAAACACTAAATTTTTATTATACTACTAAAAATACCTTACATAATATAAATATCATACTTTTAATATTATATTTAAACTCTCTTACCCTCTTTTACTTAGAATACTAATTTTACTTATTAAAATTACTATTATTATTAATTTCTAACTATTCTACCTCCTCAGCATAGCGCGTAGCATAGCTACTAGCCCTACAATCCAAGTCGAGATCGTTAAGCCTATCAACTACCTCCTACTATAGATTATTATTATTCACTACTACTTCATCTAGCATAACTAAAAAAATATTAATCTTAGCATATAAAGTTACCTCTTCTACTACTATTAATACTAATAAGCATACACCTTCTTTATATTCATTACCCCCCTTTAGCTAAATTACCTATTAAATATTCTACTAGATTTACTCTATAAAATACTATAACTTCTTAAGTAAGAAGTTCTTCTAATTTACCTTTTATATTCAAGTTAATCTCTAGTAGCTATTAATACTAATAAGCCTTTACTATCACTTTAGATATACCTATAGAAGCTTAATTACTAAGAGATCTAGTAAATTTACTAGCTACATCATAAAGATTATCCCCAACCTTACCTATAGCTTATAGTTCTAATATAAAGCATAAAGGCCAACATTATCCTCTTATGCTATTATATCTAGGTAGGTATATTACTATTATTTAATAAAAAGCATAAAAAATAGCCTCAAAATAGTATACTAATATTAATACTAGTTAATACTACCTTTTTTTAAGCCCTTCTCTATTATACTAATTTCAGCAGTATATCTCTACTACTTAGGCCTTAAAGGCTTCCTTTTTAAGCTAGCTACTCTCATAACCTCTATAGCTTCCTATTTTACTTAATTTATTACCTTATAGTAGTTATTATATTAGTTTATTTACTACTAAAGTCTCTCTTACTCTTTTTTTATTTCTTATTACTATATATAGCAAAGCCTAACCTTATACTAACAAAAGCATCCCTAAAATATAAACTCTTACTAGCCTTTCTACTTATATCTAATAACATAATAGTAAAAGGTCTTATAAGGTCTCTACTACACCCTCCACTTACCACAAACTACCCCTAATACTATAGAGGTCTTATTACTCTATATAACCCTCTTCTAGTCTTCAATTATCTAAGAACTATACTATAATACCTACTACAGTTACACTTTCTTTTATTAGTTATTCAGGCCTAGCTTAGTTATTATTTTAATACTATAGAAATACTTACTTTTAAAGTATTAATATATAGTTTACTAACTAATTAAGAAGTTATTTTAAATAAACATATAGCAGATCATATTAGCAATCTATTACATAAAGTACTACTTAATTAATAAATTTTTAGTTAGAATATCTAAGATTAACACCTCTAACTTATTAATAATAACTAATAAGCGCCCACATTAATAGCTATTCTTAATATATACGTTAAGTATAATATCTCCTAGCTACTATCCTCAATCTACAGCTTTTTTATATATTAAGTTAAATATGCTATAAGGTATATTAAAATCCCTATAGATCTTAGCAATCGTCAAGCTACCTAACGCCTAGAGGGCTAGGATTAAAGCCCTAGTAGTAATATCCTATTCTTTTAACTTTACTAGTATTATAAAACTAAATATATATAGTAGTATTAATAGCACTAATGTTACGACCTGTAGGATAACAGCTGAACGACCTACTTGGGCATCGGGCGGTTAGGATAGGATATTTGTACTGTAGAATCACGGGAATAGTAGGAACTCGCTTAGTATAGAAGAACTATGGTATAAGTCACGTGATGATAAAATAAGACTAAGTAAGTAGTGTAGATTACTAAGCGCTTAGTTGGAACTACTAAGCGCTCACTAGTAATTACTAAGCGCTTATTAATACCTAACTAGTAATTAGTAATAGGATAAAGGAACTAATTAGGACTTATATATAGTATAACCTTAAGCCTAGTTTGTGGTTAGACTTCTATAGCTCTTTAGCAATTAACTTAGTATTTATCCTTAGGATACTCTCAGCTTACCTTTACTACGAATTACTTGTTGAGTCTAAGACTAATTACTTTAGCCTCTAAAGACTAATCTACTATAAGTTTATAACCTACAACCTAGACTACAACCCTAGTATACTATTACTACGTATTAATCCCTAGCTTCTATTAGCAGACCTTACTATTAGATAGCTAACTATAATACTTTAATTGCTCTTATTTAGTAAGTTGACTATTAAAACCTACTAATAGTATAAGATAAGAATGTCTTTACGCGCCTCTGCTAAGTTACTTACCTTGGGAAGCTCTTCTTCCTCTTAATAGTAGGCTAAAAGCCTGGCTGAGGAACTTAAAGGAGCCCTAATAGCAGTAGACTTAGATAACGAAGTTACCCTTAAAAAGGAAACCTATAATAGGCTTTAAGCTTAAGTTAAGAAAGGAGATGATAATATTGCTAAGGTATAGACTATATATAATAAAACTGCTAACAAACTCTAGGGCCTTAAATAGATGATCTAGGAGCTTAGTAATAGACCTTAGAGACTTGCAGACCTTAAAAACGGAATTGCTCACCTAGGAGGATAAAGTAATAACTTTCTTATATAGGAACTCTAAAATGAGGTTAATACCCTTTAGGCTGCTGCTAATATTATTACTACTCCTATAGGAGGAAGATAGAAACTTAAGCTTAGCAGCCTTATTACTTATGATAGCACTTAAGGATAACTTAAGTTATTCCTAATCTAGATTTAGACCTATTAGAACTTCTATTATAGTAACTTCACTAATTAGATAGAGAAGGTTATCTATATAGCTACTTACCTTTGTAGATAAGCCCTTAAGTAGTTTAAGCCTATTTAGGAAGAATTCCTTAAGTATGAAACCTTAGATGAATGCTCTATAGAGATGTATAATATCTATAGTAGCTTTTAAGGATTTAAGGACGCCTTATAATCCCTCTTCTAAGACTTAGATGAGAAACGCTAAACTGAACGCAACCTTACATAATTGCAACAAACTAAGTTAGCTAAAGAGTATGCTGCTACTTTTAGATAGCTTAGCGTTTAATTAGATCTTACTAAGGAAACTAAAATCTTTATATTCTACTAAGGACTTAAGGATGACGTTAAGGATAAAATAGTTAAGCTAGATGAACCTAAAGACTTCCTTTAGTACGCTAGTATAGCTATCAAAATCGATAATTAACTCTTTAAATAAAGAAAAGAGAAAAGAGAAAGACGATAGGGAGCTAACTTTAGACGTAAGTATTAGTAGTAACTATAGTATAAGTTTAATAACTAGTAGAACAAAAATAGACCTCATAACAACTAGAATAACACCTGCTAAAGTACTGCTTATAGATAGCATAGTAGACCTATAGATCTCAGCATAATAACTAAACCTAGCGATAAGAAGCCTTAGAACCTTAAGTGCTATAATTATAATAGATAAGGATATATTGCTAGGGATTATAAACAACCTAAGAAGCTCCCTTAGAAGCTAGTAGCTGAAAGACCTTAATAAGTTAATATGATTACGAAAGCCTTATATGCATCTTAGTTATAGACTAGATGCTATAATGATAACTATTGAATCTACCTTAATAATAAAGAAAACTTAGGATACTATCTATCTAAGCTTAAGACCTTAGCTATAATGCATTAAAGCAATAGTAAGATCGCTAGGAAGCTAGCTAAGCAACTTAATAAAATGCTATAAGTCTAACGTTTTGAACCTATTAGTACTCTATCTGCTACTTATAAATGAGAACTTAAAGAAGATAATAAATAAAGACTTTAATGCTTTAGGATAGCTGAAAATCTATACCTAGAACGAATCTAAGAGGAACCTTATAACCCCTTATGGGAACGACAACTTAGAGCCATACTTTCATATATAGAACGATAAGAGTATGTATGTGGAAACCCTATTAGGATTAAATAGATTAACTAAGAGATAGAGGAATAAGTTAAGGAGGAATCTAAAGAAGAACTAGAACACTAGTATGACCTCTTAATGGAATAATAATTCCTCAACTTAATGAGTAGTTGGAACT
Organism: Colletotrichum tropicale; assembly: GCA_027406125.1. Classification (NCBI taxonomy): domain Eukaryota; kingdom Fungi; phylum Ascomycota; class Sordariomycetes; order Glomerellales; family Glomerellaceae; genus Colletotrichum; species Colletotrichum tropicale. The sequence continues at coordinate 812,330 of JANVYH010000004.1, forward strand.
TTGGAGAACTTGAATCTAGGTTTAATTCAGATGGAATCCCCTATAACTCTGATTCCCCTATAGATATAGCTAGCTAGAATGCAAAACACTATACTAGACTAATTTTAGGAATAAATAACTCTAGTCTTAACGAAGAACTTAATAATAGAAAGGATGAAATTAAGTAACTCCTAAAGTACTAAGAAATCGATATGCTCTAAGACGAATAATAGCGTTACTTCTATAGCGCCTTAGTAGACTAGTAAGACTAAGACTACACCCCTCAGCTATATATAGAGGACTACCCTACGCTAAGAAATAACTACTAACTCTATTAAACCCTCTTTTAGCCCTAGTGCTTCTATAATAAGTGTAAAGAATATATAGGAGATAAACATAACTACTAATTCTACCCTAGAAGACTTAATAATGAACCTATTAAAGATATATATACTATGCATGCTATGATTAGATAGATAATAATAACTTTTGATAGAAGGATTGCTACCTTTCGACTAAGCCTATAATTTCCTATAAGATATTAGTATAACGATAACATAAAATAGGATGAATGCTAGTGCGATAAATACTAAATTTATTCCTAAGATAAAGCTTACGTATAGAGAATCGTAAAGAATAGACTAAGACCCCCTTAAGTTAGAATCCATAAGAATAGCCTCATTAAGGTAGTAAGAGAAGGAAAATAAATTACCTACCTAGGATAGCTAGAGTAATTAAAAAACTAGACTTGCCTACTGATGATGGATCATAATAGGTAATAAAGGAAAGATCTATTTATTAGATATCATGAGGATATAAGAATAATATAGAACTTAAAGTTACTATTAATGAATAAATAATGCTTGCGCTAATTGATAGTAGAGCTGAAGCTAATTTTATTGCCCCCTAAGCTATTAATAGACTAGAAGTCTAATGGGGAGGAAAGGAAAGACTATATGCCCTACATATAGTAGAAGGAGAAGAATTTAAGTATAAAGGAGGTATTATCTATAATAAGACTACGCCCCTTAAGATAAGTTATCTAGATCAAAAAGAAAGAATCTAATTTAATATTGCTAACATAAGGATATACGATATAGTGCTAAGATTACCCTAGCTATAAATAAATAACCTATAGATAGACTAAAGCAAAGGCTAACTCTAGTAGGACTATGACGACTTAGTCCCTAAGCAGCCTTATTAGAACTAAGCCTTAAACAAGCTGATACAACAAAAAATAGCAAAACGATATATCTGCTACCTTAAGATAAAAGAAACTATATTATAATAATTAACAATAGAGGATCTTAAGAATGATCTACTTCTATTGGAAGGGGGCAGGGAACTTGGAATTTTTGGCAATTTTGACTTGAAGGCAAGGGATCAGATGGGCGTTTTCGTAGGCGTTAGGCGTTATCACAGGAGGAAAAGGCTTGTATAAATAGACAGAGGCCTGGTCAGCCTACGACAAAAGAAGACCAAGCAGACAAGCAAGAAACACACTCGTTTTTGTACTTTTTCCGTTTTTCTCGATGACTTCAGTGACCATCCCTCTAAAAGAGCCTTTGGGACTCTTCAGCCCAGCCCATAGAAAAAATTCATTGATTCTTACCTTTCGAAAATTGAATAAAGATGGGTGTTTTTGGGCTCTTTTGGGCTTGGTCAGCCCTGCTTTCGTCCTCCTTCTCGATCCCTACTATGCCTCCTCGATTATTCGAAGCGAAGATGGGGCAGAATACTGTGGGGATAATACCGCCGAACTTCTTCTCAGCAGCCCATTTTCTCCTACGATATTGCACAGCCCAAGGCATAAAAAGAGTGGAAAATATGGATGAGGCACAAGCTGGTCAGACTTGCATTCGTATATTCACTCTCATATCCCTTGTGGTTGTCTAGAAAGTCGATGCATAAGTGTTTGGGCATTTTCAGTGGAGTGCCCAGCACGATCGATGAGTTTTCTCCCTTGCCCCGTTGCAAAATTGGTGACCAGCATGGGGGGGCAAGCCAGATCGCTGTAGGGGATTTCCTTTGCAGCTATTCTGCACTGCCCTGCTGAGCCAGGGCAGGAAAAGCTCAGAAGAAGAGGCAATTCGAATATCACTATATTGGAAGAAAATTTAGCTAACACCTTTTTTGACCTCTGTTTTCTCGAGGTGAAGAGCGACGGCCCGGGCATTTGGAATCGAAGATTGACCAAACCCGTGGGAGTCCAAAAGACCCTGAGAAGAAGAGTGTCCTGTCAGGCAGAAGAGAGTAGGCGGGGTTCCACATGAGCTTGGTCAAACCCCCTTGTTGGCCTGCTATCTGCCCATTCGAAATCGTCACATGCTGCTTCATCGTGAGCCACTGTGATGATAACCTAAGAATGACCGAGATGAGGCAAACTTATTTCGCCCTCGCTTCTAAAGCCGAAGTCGCGAGGGCGACAGGATTCGTTTTACCCCTCTCGCGAACCTTAAAAAGGACGAGATCGATTGATCCGTTCCAAGAAACTTCCCCTCACTTGAACTCATTGGAAGGTTTCCAATGATGCGTTGACCAGTGAGGGGGAACACCAAAAAGCCTGAAAACTTAGGATCGAAGTCGCGCCCGCACACAGAAACATTGAGATCCGGCTTTCTCAAATCACAAGTCGCCGCGAGCGCGAAGGCACGAAAGGCCGAAAAGGAAAAACATCACGACTACACCAACTTTTCGCAAACAGAAGAGGGGAACGTTTTCTAAGCCTGACCGAGAGCGTTTCTCCCTTCCAAGAACGATTCCACACCAACTCTGTAGAAAGGAAGACACACGCATCTATCCCACTACTCCTCCTCCACATCCTTGGGCAGCGAATAAGCAGCCGGAGTGAAGCACTTCTATCAAGGTCCTCGGTCGACACCATAGTTTTATCGCAGACTTTATCGAATCCTAGGCCTGACCTGTGAAAGAGGAGTATTGCGGGGTGAAGCCACAGAAGATGCCGCCGACAACAGCTGGACTTCCCCCAAGAGGGGAAGAGAAAGAAAACCAAGGTATAAAACGACCTCACTATCAGGACGGCAGAAAAGAGGAGGGACGACGAACACGGACACGCCTTCCGGATGAGAGAGAAGGACGAAGACAGAAACAACAGCAAGAGTGTCCCTTTCCTTCTTCGTCCCTTCCCTCACCTTCTATCGTCCTTCCAGACCCACATCGTGAGAATCCTTCTATCGCTCCTTCTGTTGATGAATTATCAGCTTTACTTGAGTCTTGTACAATCTTTTTACCTCAGCCTTCTTCAGGAGGGCCTTCTTCTACTCCTTCTTCTGTTGATTTACCTGTATCTTCTTCAGAATGGCGTCGCCAGACTCTGGAGCTCCAAAGACTTCGACTCCAGCTCGAGATGAACGACTTGGACCAGAAACAACAGATAATAAGGCTGACCCAGTCACTGGCAATACTTCAACGAGTCCTTTTGCGGGTCCTTCCTTTCACCAACCTCAACAAGAGAGACCCCCCTTGATCCCAGATTCAGATCAAAGTTCTGAAGCAATCGCGGAAGCCAAAGTCTTTGAAGCAATGGCCTCTGAGGGCAGCGCCTCTGGCGCAAATGTGACGCCCGGAGAGGATTCTTCGAAAGACAAGGCAACGCAAGGCTGTTCAGACTCCGCTGAATCTCGTCAAAGAGCCTCTAGAGCGTATGGCTTAGGACTCCAAGGGTTCAAAATGCCACGACCCGGAACAGCTGGGGCACCGTTCTTTACTGGAAACAACATTTTGGACTTTCTCGAAAGCTACGAAGCTGCAGCAGAAGCAGCAGGGATAACTGATGCTTCAAAAGTGTTGAGCATCGTTTTCTACATGGACATACCTTTCCAAGCCGACAATCGAGCAAAACTCAGCAAGAAAACTTGGTCACAAGCGAAAACATACCTTGTCTGGCGCTACGGAGCTATGGATAAGGATTGCCAAGAACTTCCGGATGACCAAATCGATCAGATTGTTTCTACAACTCCAATGATAGACGATTTGGACCATGAGGCAGCAATACAGTTTCTACAAAAGATTGACAATATCCGAACCAAAGCTGCAAGACGTGACCTTGATATCATGACCAGCCCTCGAATCATCCGAGTGACTGCGTCGAGATTCAATCGGTCAGCCCTGGATGGGACGGCCCTGCTCATGGGAACCAGCATTCATGAGTTATTCAAAAAAGGAGACTTTGATGAGTTCAAGGTCAACTTAATGAACTGGCTCGGCTCTGAGGCCACTTGGAGGCAAACCCTCCGGATTGCTGCCCCCACTCGTACCCCATTTTCTTTACCCCCAAAAGCACCAAGAGGGGAAGCTCCCCCCCCTCTACAAGCCAAGGGAAGCAGAACCAAGCCTGACCAAGGCGTCAAAAGCCTCCAGAGTCAGCTTTCAAACCAACAACTTTCTGACTTGGTAAAAATGATGGACGACTGGAAAATCTCCACCGGAAGGATTGCTCATTCTTCCCCAGCCGCAGAAGACCACCATTCAGCTTCAGTCTATTCTGTCAAGGTTGACGAAGAAAATCCTGAGCCTTTCCCTTACGGCCCGCGTGGTCAGTGCTGGTATGCAGGCTGTACAGATCATGACTTCAAGGAGGGCCGTTGTCCTCAAAAGATGGCCGACAAAAGAAGTGGCTTGATCCGGTACTTCCGAAGACGCTATTCTTACGGACCACGAAACAATGAGTTTTTTATCCCTTGGATAATCGTTGCCTCGTCGCGACAAGATGGCAAGCTTGACCGAGAAGCCATTGTTACTCACCTCAAGAACCAAGACGGCTGCAAGGCCACAAAGGCCCAAGCCACTGAGATTCTTGAGCAGAGTATTGGCCGACCTTGGTCCACGCTTGTTGGAGTCCCACGGGATCGCGATGACTTTGACTCAATCAAAGTTTCCTATGGGTTTGTGGAAGAAGGAAGTGTTGCATCAGATGATGAAGCATCTGGTCAGGCCTCCGCTTTCCAAGTTTCAGCCGTCAGCGAACAGGAACATGAGGATTCAGTCCAGTCTTCTCGCCCATATGACCCAGCACAACCCGATGGTTTGACCAAAGATGGTTCGCCTGATTTCACAGCATCTGGGCTTGCGATCACTCGGTCAAAAACATACGGGACTGACCCATTCCCATGGAAAAAGCTGAAGCCGCTGAATCCTGGAAAGGTTGAGAAGAAAGCTCCGAAGTCTCCTTCCAAGAAGGTCCATTTCACCATACAAGACATTGAAGACACTCCAACCATCTTGAAAAGACCCTCTTCCTCACAATCTCACTCTGAGAGTCGTTCAGACTTGCCAGAAAAGTCGGTTGCAGAAAAGAATTCACTTCTCAACCAGGAAAGGCAAGAAGAAAACTCAGATGTTGAAATGGGGGAAGAGAGCCTTCCTGATCAGGCCCCTGCTCCTACCAATACTCCAGAACCAGAAAGAACCACTGGGACAGAAAGAGAAGCAACGCCTGGTGAAGTTATCGAGATTCCTCCTCCGAAACCCATCCTGAAACCATCTCTTCCGAAAGGCGACTTCCAGCCGGCCACGTTCCTTGACAGCAAAAATCAAAAATCTGTCAAAGACAAGGAACTTATCGACAAACTCATCTCACATAAGCTCTATGGTTCGGTCAGTCTACCAGTCGAAAAAGTCTGTGAAATTTGGCCGGAGTATGGAGAAGAGTTCGTTGGAAGGATGCGCACTTTCGCAGACGATCTGGAAGGAGTTGTCCACATGCCCGTTCCCACTGACTTCACCGACTTCGCCAAAACCTCGAAGGAAAGAGCCCAACAGACTGACTGGGTTTCCGAATACAATGAAATCGTTCAAACCCAAGACTGTCCAAAGATCTTTTCGGTTGAAGCCGTTGTCCCTACGACTGTGAACTGGATGGCTCCTACGATTGTTACGCCACAACTCATTCTGAAAATCTCTGTTGGCGGCGAGCGCCCTGATGACCACTCACCTGTGTGGGGCGTAATTGACACCGGCGCAGAATCCAGTCTTGTGAGTTATCAATACGTCTTGGACCATGATATTCCGATTTCCACCACTACCCTGACGATGAGAACGATGGCCAAGGGTGACCCGAAGCTACGCTTCATTGGGGCGTGCCATGTGCCCGTTTGGATCAACAACTACAAGATTATGACAACTATGATGGTGGTGGACCCTGAAACCGTCAATCATGACTTGCTCCTTGGACTTCCGTTTGCTGTTTCTGCTGAGCTCACCTTTAAGTATTCAAAACGCTTCGTTACTGCGGTGATGAAGGCAAAAGACTGCAGAAGCGGTAAATTCCGAAAGATCAGTATTCCAGTTGGCCTCATGCGATCGGATTCTTTACGTCAGATTCAGCGCCATTTCCCCGAATGGGAAAACTACATGAAAGACGTCCACAACACCTCTGAAGCCGCCAAAGGCCAACCCAAGACTGACCAAGACCTTGGCGACACGTATGACGAAGTTCGAACCTGCTACGTCAATGCTACGATGGATTACGAAAAGGAGCGCCTCCTTGCCCAAGAAAGGAAGGAAGTCGACCTTCTTGAACAAGAAGAAGCTGTTTCCAAGACTGACCAATGCTCCACTCCGATCTCGCCTTTGGCTGCACTCGACGTATTGGGAACTATCGCCAAAGCAGCAGTTACCCCAGTTATGGAAACCATTCAAGCCTGCCTTCTTGGGAATACCAAGAGCCAGCAGAATCTTCCCAAAGTCCCGAAAGATTGGGCGTTCTTTGAGTCGATCAGGAAAGATCACAAGCCTGACCAAGGCTTCATCAGCGTCTACACGATGTACAAACGCAAAGACAAGAAGGTTCATCCGGTTGACAATCTACCCTCAGATGGGTCTGTTCCTGATGGTCAGAAAGACTGGAAGAAGATCCTGACTCGAGAAGTAGAGGGCTATTATCAGCTTTCTGACTCCCCCTTTGCCACCTATGTGCATCCACGATTTGCGCAGTTTGACCGAGGGACTCGCCTTACCCCAGAGAGGTTTTTGAAGCTCAAAGTCGCATGGCCGCATCTTTTGCCAAGAGAGATTGAGATGCTTGAATATATCCTCACGAATCGAGAAGGGGCACTGGCATGGGATTTCACAGAATGCGGCCGCGTCGACCCTCGTGTGGCCCCGCCACAGAAGATCAGGACTGTCCCACACGTTGCCTGGCAAGAGAAAGGAATTCCCATTCCGAAAGCCTTGCAGGGCAAGGTCATCGATATGCTCAGATCACGAGTCGCTCGAGGAGTTTTGGAAGAATCCCACGGATCGTACAGGAACTCCTGGTTCCTTGTTGCCAAGAAAGACGGCAATATGAGGCTGATCAACTCATGCACGAAACTCAACAAGATCAGCATCAGAGATGCCTTCATTCCTCCAGGCGCTGACGAATTCTCGGAAGACTTCGCCGACTGCGAGATCATGAGCCTTTTGGATTTATTTTCCGGATACGACCAAGTTTCACTTGACGAGTCAAGCCGAGACCTGACCACGTTTGCCACACCCTTGGGGTTATTCAGAATGTGTACCCTGCCTCAAGGGGCGACTAACTCAGTTGCCCAGTTCATGAGGGTTGTGACGAGAATCCTCTACGACCTGATTCCAAGCGTTTGCCGACCCTTCCTTGACGACATCCCTGTCAGGGGGCCCAGAACAACATACAACGATGACCACGTGGTTGAGCTTCCAGGGGTACGCTTGTACGTCTTTGAGCACTTCATGAACCTGGATACAGTGCTTTGGAACCTCGAGCTTGCTGGCGCCACGATCTCTCCCGAGAAATCTCAGATTTGCCAGCCTGCTGTCAACCTCCTCGGTTACGTGGTGGGCAGTGGGGGACGCAAGCCTGACCAGAACAAGGTCATCAAGATCCTTGAATGGGAGAAGTGCGACGATGTTACAGCAGTCAAAAGTCTTCTTGGCATCGTCGGGTTCTATCGAGCATGGATCAAGGATTGCGGAACCATTTCTGCCCCACTGGTAAGACTTCTTCGGAAAGGAGTACCTTTTGAGTGGGGGCTAGAACAGCAGCTGGCCATGGAAACCCTCAAGCTTTGCCTGGTCAGCCCTCCGTTGCTTCGGCCCATCGATTACGAAGAAGAAGCCGGCGAAATCTATCTATCTACCGATGCGAGCACCAAGGGGTGGGGAGCTGTACTTGGGCAATATTATCAGGGCAAAAGATGCGTTGCCAGGTATGAAAGTGGAATCTGGACGGGCGCAGCTCTCAACTACGACGCAGGAAAGCTTGAGCTTCGGTCAGTCTTGCTTGCTCTCAAGAGACTCAGGAACTACCTGTACGGCGTGCGATTCACTCTCGAAACCGACGCAAAAGTCCTTGTGGACCAAATTAGCGGCGCTGCTTCGGATTTGCCTGGGGCAGTTCTGACGCGATGGATTACTTGGATCAAGATGTTCGATTTCGATATTCGCCATGTGCCCGGCACGAAGAATGGGGCGGCAGACGGTCTTTCGCGCAAACCAGCAGGGGAATCCGACATCCGAGAAGCCGAGCAAGAAGAAGATCTGGACGAAATGATCGATAACTCCATCTACGCACTTGAGGCTGAAGAAGATCCTAGACCCAGGGCAGATGATCTATTGAGCCCTGAACAGGCTTGGTCTCGACGCTCGCGACAAATCGCCGAGTACTTGGCTTCGTTGTCGCGCCCAAGAACCGTTTCCTGGATCAACTTCAAGAAATTCAAGTTGCGCGCAGCGAAGTACGTGCTCCGAGACGGTTTTCTTTTCCAAAAAGGAACAAAGTCAAACCCTACGCCGAGACGAGTGGTAGATGATGAGGAAGAACAAAAGAAGTTGATCTGGCATGCGCATACTGAGGGAGGGCACCGAGGCCGAGATGCGACGTACGCCAGACTTCGAGAGCGATATGCCTGGGAAAACATGTATCGAATGACGAGCGACGAGATTAAGGGCTGTCTGCCCTGTGCGCAAGCCCGACCAAGGCGTTTCGAAGACCCTCACACCTTTTCTACACCCCCAGGAATCCCGTTTCAACATATTTATGTTGATGTCCAGAAGATTGGCAATTACTCTTTGGCTGAAGCCCGCGACGCGCTTACTGGTTACGTGGAGGCTCGTCAACTTCCTAAGAACGTCAACTCAAGGATGATGGCCAAGTTTATCTGGGAAGATGTGATCTGCCGCCATGGGATCTATGGGCTTCTCACGGTTGACGGAGGACCGGAAAACAAGGGGTTCGTCAAAAAGCTCAATCGAGTCTATGGGGGACGACGCCTCGTTATTTCAGCATACAATTCGAAGGCCAATGGACTTGTCGAGAAAGGGCATCAGCCCCTCATTCATGCCCTTATGACCTGGTCAGACTTCGGCAGAAAGAACTGGACTTCAGTCCTTCACACGGCCCTTTTTGCCGACCGAACATCAGTCAGATCCTCTACAGGGTACTCTCCTTTTTACCTTGTCTACGGTTACAACCCAATCACCCCAATCGAGACCAAAAGCGTCACCTGGCGAGTGCTAGACTGGTCAAAAGTCAGAGACGCCGAAACCGAACTCCTTTTGCGCATACGGACCTTTGAGCAACTCGATTCCGACCGACAGACGGCTCTCGAATACGTTGCGAAGCGGCGCCGTCAAGTCGCTGAGGACTACAACAGAAGAAACAAGTACAGGATGCGGCATAAGGAGCTACGAGTCGGAGACATTGTTCTCGTCTATGACGCAAGGCTGTCCATTGACAAAAGCTCTTCTGGCAAGCTCAGCGCACGCTGGTTGGGCCCCTTTCGCATTCGACAAATATCCCCTCGAACTTCATCCTATCTACTCGAAACCCTTGCTGGAATCCCGATCGAGCGGACGGTGGCTGGCGACCGCTTGAAGAAATTCGTGGTAAATGAGGACGGCCACCTGGATGATATCTCTGAAATGGAAGTCCGACCAGACCTCGAACAAGCCCTCAACAAGGTCTTTCCTGCTGCAAACCAACCCGATCCCGACGCACCCAGCCCAGCAGAGATCCCAGACCCTGACGAGTTGTCCGCACTGGAAGAAGCAGAGACTGACGATTTTGACGCCATGAAAGCGCAAATTGAGCAATTACAAGAACAAAACAAAACACTACAAGCTGAAGTTGACGCCTGGCAGAAAAAGAATGAAATGGTGGTGGGCATCCCTGTGAAGAACAAAGAATTTGACAGCCAGTACAGGGATATGGAGGAACCAAAGGACAGCTAAGTCTATGAAAATCGTTCATTTTTATCTATTTTTAGCAAGCAAAACATCGTTTCATTCACCTGTGTTTGGTCACCCTTGCGTTATGATTTGTATTAGGCCATGTGTTTGTATTGCTTCTTTTGCTCCCGATATGTATTGTTGCAAAAGAAGGGGGGACGCGTGATGATGAAAACTAACAAACTCCAAAAAGACCGAAAAATGCCGAAAAACTCGAAAAGAAACCAATACCACCCCCGAAAAATTCAAATCCAAGCCAGTCCAAACACTTCACCAAAAGCTGCCATCCCCAGAAACCACTCCACGTTCTTGTCGCACGCGCAAAGCCTCCTTCTCCACCTTCGAGTGACTCACCCATCCAACCACAACCCGAGTCATCACTGGAATACCAGTGGGCAGAGAGTCCCTCTCCCTGTCGAACTTGAACTCCTTGCTCAACTTATCCATGCGATCGAGAAACGCTCCACGATCCTCTTCGATCGCCTCGCCCAAGGGGAAATCCGACTGGCTGTCGAGAAAAGACTTTACGCCCCCACCGTCCGCACGAGGCGCGCTGTCAGGAATCTTCTTTCGTGGATTGCCCTTTTTGATGTATCCAACCCATCCCGTCTCCTCCTCGTCGTGGTCAGCCCTGTGTGAGCATGACGAGCCCTTCTCGTGGTAGACGCAGTTGGAACAGGCTCCCTCCCACTCGGTTCGATGAGAAACACATTCCCAGAATGGCGGAGCTGCCCCGACTGGCCATCCACTCTCAGCAACCTCAAAAGCCATCTTGGCCCATCGCTCGAAGCACCCGTCGCATGGATGAAGGTTGCGAGCGCCGTATGCGTGGATCAACAAAGCTTTGACTGCCTCCGACCTGTCCAACTTCCAGCACAACTGGCCCCAAGGACCAGAATGACCCTCGGCGACATAGACCTCGCGCGCGAAAAACGGCCAGTGAGGAAATGCTCCTTGCTTCTTGGTCAGGGCTGCGTACGTGGTGGAAAACTTCGGAAGCGACTCCCAAAACCGCTTCGCCACAGCTTCGGCGCGATCTTCGACGTGGAGCTTGTTTACGAATCTGAGCCGGTACCAGATCGAGCCGACAGGACCCTTGACTGGAGCCCACGAGAGGGAAAGAGAGGCCTGCGGACAAGTTAGCAGTTGACTTGGTCAGGGCTGGGATTGAGTTACCATGACCGAGGCAGGTGTGATGGTTCGATACAAGTGAAACTTGCCATCCTTGTCCGGCTTGTTGATAGCGGCAGCGGGAATGGGAGAGAAGGGGAAGGGCTCGTACAAGGCATTCTGGCTAGTGGTACGAGAGTGACCGGGGTTGATTTCGACGTCCATGATGTGAGTGTTGTATGACTTGGGAAGGTCTGACTGTTGTTGTGAAGGGCTTGGTCAGGCTAGGAAATGTGAAAGTTGATGTGTTGAGAGGGAGAAAGAAAAGATCTGGCTAGGCGGAAGAAACGCGCCCTTTTGTATCCGAAAGGAGGGGTGGTCAACACCAAAACGGCAGTCGCGACGACCAAAGGGCTCATTCACTGCAGCAATCCATTGATGGGACGAAAAAGAACGACTCAAAGGACCTTTCACTGCAAATCCAAGATTGACCAGTCCAAAAAGAACGCATTCAACCGAGTATCGAAGGCAAGAGCGAAGCAAACGCGCAGATCAAAGCGCCGCCATCTACAAAAGGAGGCCTACAGCTTCAAGCATCTCGCAAAACGAATCTCGGAAAACTTCAGCTCTTCCATAGCCGCATCAATCTCCTTCTTCAAAAACAACACCATCGCAAGCCTGATCAAGCCCCTGGCAACCGCATTCGACCCCTCATTGGGCACTGAATCACACATGTCACCTTCCTCTCCCCCGCGCCTACTACCTCTTCAAAAGCCCAAATCTCACCTTCGAAAACTTATCAACTACCTCGATCACTCGCACGAATCTCACCCTCGGAAAACCATTTTACAGGCCTGACCAGCTCCTTCCTCGTTCGAAAATCACACTTTTGGAAGGAACATCAACTGCTAGCGCCAAAATTCACCTTGACGACGTCTACAAAAGGAGGCACTTCAACCCACCAACCCTCCACCAAACAACTTCACACATCCACACACACAACAACAACCCTTCTTCAACAGACACTTTCACATTCAACTACAACACTTCAACCACGCCTGACCATCACTCGTACATCCCAAAAATCAAATCTTTTCCCTTCTCACTTGCTCTTTCCAACTCCTGGCAGAAACCATCAGCATCACAAACAACGCCCCCTCACCCATCGCAAGTTCACTTTCTCAACTCTTCCTTCTTCGCGAGACATTTCGTCGCTACTACCTGGACAGATCACAACGCAAGACTGTTCAGCCCGCTTCACAACCATTCACACATCCACTTCTCTTCCACAGCGACCAAAAACATCAAGATGTCTATCGCTTCCTCTCCTCTTTCGAGCCCCCCTCGCTCTCCCATCATCTACAAGATCCAGAAGAGCATCTGGGACGTAAACGACATCGAAGACCTTCGTAAGGACCTTCAGACCTACGTCCACTTCCTTCACAAGGATCGGTCAGTCAAGTACGCAAAAACTGAATGGGTCAGAGAAGCGCCTGGATCTCCAGGAGCCGAAAACCCTCCTGCCCCAGATCGCCACCTGGACCCGAACGTTCCTGGCGCAGTCAACACAATGATCGAAGAAAGCCGTTACATCTTTCCTGTTCATCCCGAAAACAGCCTTCCTGGCATCGTATTCAATACGATCGAGCCCATCAAAGCCTCAATCGATCCACAGAACGCCTTGAACACACCAAAGCCTGGAACTCCTGGAGACCACCCTGCGCCCAGATGGATGCGCAGAAGCAGAGATGCCACGAACGTAACACTGATCAAGCGATGGGGCAACGCATTCGGAAAGAATGGCAACAATTACTGGTGGCACAAGTGGGGTCAAGAGACTTGGGAAAGATGCCTTCCTGACCTCTACAACCTTTCGGGATTCCTTCAGAGACGCGACCCTCTCAAAGCTGAACACATCGAATCAGCTTGCGAACTTGCCATCAGAGACATCAACGAGGAAGGACGTGCGAAGATCTACGTGGTGCCCACTCCCTGGACTGGAGATGGCAATATAAGGGCTTGCGGGAAGGAACAAGACTACTTGGAGGAAAGGGACTTTATCGTCTTTATCAGGACTCACGAGGCAGGTGGTCAGTCTTCGATCATGATCGTCAACCAGAGAAGTGGCTTGTGTCTCTATTCAGACCCTGCTTGGGACCTCAGATCTACTTCCGACATCCCGAGCCATTCCCAAGCCATTTTCCGAGACACGGTGAAACTCGTCAGAAACTGGTACAGAATCCACAAGGCGCCGGCAGAGACACAAGACCTCATTGATCACGCTACCTTCGTCATCCCGCACTTCCAACTCGAATCGTCGAACGACCTTTGGAAGTGTGGCCTCTACAATGCCGATTTCGCTCGTTGTGTGCTTCGCGAAGGAAACTACAGCTTGGAGACGACTTGGTCGCAATATGCGGCTGAGAAGGAGATCGCAGGAGATAACTACCATGAACTCCTTCTTGACTACTGGGTCTGGCTTATTGTTGACGAGTTTGGACCGCGAGGAGGCAACAACATCAAGGGGCTTCGACCCAAACCCAACCAGACCTTCGACGAATGGGCAAACGCTGCGGATGCCATGGCCAGAAACAGCAGAAGTCGAAGATCTGCCAACCAGGCTGAAGAAAGGGTTGAGGGACTACGCCCGGCTCGTCCTGATCGGTCTTTGGTTACTCAGGATTCGATCCAAATCGCCGAAGAAGACCCAATTGCCCCCTCAAACACCCACAACCCAGATGACCTCATCAGAGATGGAGACCCGGACCCTTCAACTTATCAAGATGATGTCAGGAGGAGAGATTGCCCCATTGAGGGCACCAGGAAGGAGCAAAATCAATGGGTCGATATGGAAAACCTTCGAAGGGGCATGTGCCGGGCAAAGGTCGAGAGACGAGAGCTGAGGCTTGACCTGCCCGAAAACGCCACCAGACCAAGCGACTACACCTTGGATGACTTCCTTCTGGCGCAAGATGACCCGATTGAAGACGTCGCCTGGAAGACAAAGCCTTGGGACCCTTACCTACCCCTGACCATGCCAGAAGGATACCTTCCACCTAGCATGCGACGCGCCAAAGAGCTGTGGGAAGAAGACAAGGACGCTGCCCGCGTGGAGCGAGAGACAGCCGAGAACTTGGCTCAAAGCGAAGCCAGCGGCTCAAGAGCCCTGAGGGCCAGGCGCAACTTCAAATACACAAAGTAAGGCTGATCAAGTCTTTCTTTCTGTGGCGTGCGAAAGACTTGGGGGACGCGTGGAAGGGGGCAGGGAACTTGGAATTTTTGGCAATTTTGACTTGAAGGCAAGGGATCAGATGGGCGTTTTCGTAGGCGTTAGGCGTTATCACAGGAGGAAAAGGCTTGTATAAATAGACAGAGGCCTGGTCAGCCTACGACAAAAGAAGACCAAGCAGACAAGCAAGAAACACACTCGTTTTTGTACTTTTTCCGTTTTTCTCGATGACTTCAGTGACCATCCCTCTAAAAGAGCCTTTGGGACTCTTCAGCCCAGCCCATAGAAAAAATTCATTGATTCTTACCTTTCGAAAATTGAATAAAGATGGGTGTTTTTGGGCTCTTTTGGGCTTGGTCAGCCCTGCTTTCGTCCTCCTTCTCGATCCCTACTATGCCTCCTCGATTATTCGAAGCGAAGATGGGGCAGAATACTGTGGGGATAATACCGCCGAACTTCTTCTCAGCAGCCCATTTTCTCCTACGATATTGCACAGCCCAAGGCATAAAAAGAGTGGAAAATATGGATGAGGCACAAGCTGGTCAGACTTGCATTCGTATATTCACTCTCATATCCCTTGTGGTTGTCTAGAAAGTCGATGCATAAGTGTTTGGGCATTTTCAGTGGAGTGCCCAGCACGATCGATGAGTTTTCTCCCTTGCCCCGTTGCACTATCTATCCTAGAAGAATATAGAGTTTATGAGAAACTCTTTGCAGCTGAATTAGAGATTAGACTGCCTAAATATACCAGCTTTAACTACAAAATCCCCCTTAAGGAAGGAAAAGAACTATAATTTAACAAAATCTATAGCCTTAACTTAATAGAAATAGAAGCTTTAGATAAATACCTTAAAGAAAATCTTAAGAAGGGATATATTAGACCCTCAACATCACTAGCAGGAAGCCTAATCTTATTTGTACTAAAGAAGAACGGGAAGTTATAACTATGCGTTGATTATTGTATGCTTAACGAAATAATAGTTAAGAATTGCTACCTGCTACTACTTATTGACGAAATGAAGAGACTCTTCTATAGAGCTAACTAGTTTACAGCTCTTAACCTTAAAGGTGCCTACAACCTAATTAGGATGAAGCAAGGAGAAGAATAGAAGACTGCCTTTAGGATATGTAAAGGATACTTTAAGTACCTCATTATGCCTTTTGGTCTTACTAACGCTCCCACAACATTCTAAAACATAATTAATTCAGTCCTACACAAATACGTCAACATTTATATAATTATCTACCTAGATGATATCCTTATCTTCTCTCTTACTCTCGAAAAACATAAGGAAGATATATATAACGTTCTATAAACCCTTTAGGAAGCTAAACTCCTAGTTAAACCTAAGAAGAGCGAATTCCACACATAATAAGTAGAATATCTTAGATTCACTATTACCTTAGGAGAAGTCAGCATATCTAAAAACAAGATTAAAGCTGTTTAAGAATAGCTAACACTAAAGAACCTTAAGGAAGTCTAAGAATTCCTAGGTTTTATTAACTTCTATTGAAAATTTATTAAGAATTACAGGAAGATTAATATAGCCCTTATAGACCTCAGCCGTAAGAATAAACTATTCTAATAGGAGGAACTATAATAAATAGCTTTTTAGAAAATTAAGGACCTTATTACTAGCAAACCTATCCTCCTTATTTTAGACCTTATAAAACTATTTGAAGTAGAACCTAACGTATTAGATTATATGATTAGAGCATAACTATTATAATGAGACTTAAAAGGACGCCTATATCCTTGCGCCTTCTTCTCTAAAAAACTTAAAGGACCTAAGCTTAATTATAAAATCTATGATAAAAAGCTTATAGCAATTATTAAAGCCTTTAAAGAATAGAGACCTAAACTTTCAAGGACTATTTACGAAGTACTTATGTATTTAGACCATAAAAACCTCACATACTTTACGACCTCGAAAGTGCTAGAGAAACGATAAGTATGGTGGTTAGAATTCTTGTTAGGATTTAACTTCTAAATTATCTATAAGAAGGGATCAGATAACAGTAGAGCTAACGCCCTCAGCTAAAGACTAGATTATGATATCCTAGTACCTAAAGAAACCTAGGTGATTTTTAAGAAAGACGACCATAGAGACTTAATGCTAGTAGCTAAGCTCTTAATAATAGCTAGATGATCTAGTACTAGCCTGCCTAGCGAACTAGATGATGAAGTAATTATAAAGTTTCACGCTTGCCCTGCATATAGTCACTAAGGAATTATAAAAACCTAGAAATAACTATGATAATAGTATAGAGAAAAGGTTACTAGAGAACGTATAGTAAAAGCGATTAAGGATTATGAGGTCTACCTTAAAAGCAAACCTACTTAATATTAACCTTATAGTATGCTATAACCTTTACCTATGCTGCAAACCGCCTAGTAATCTATATCCCTCAACTTTATTGTTAAACTACTAAAGTCTTAAGAACTTCTTATGGGAGTATACTATAATAGTATTCTTATTATCATAGACTAACTTATGAAGTATGCCTACTTTATCCTATATAAAGAAGTAAGTAACGCTAAAGAATATGCCTACATATTTCTTAAGTATATTATTGCTAACTATGGAACACCTAAGGAGATTATATTAGATAGGGATAAAATCTTCATATCTAATTTTTAGAAGTTAATTATATTATACCTTAGTATTAAATAATTAATATCTACTGCATTCTACCTGTAGACTGATAGATAAATAGAATAAATTAACTAAATCCTTGAAACCTATCTCTGCGTATATATTAACTATAACTAAAATAACTAGGTAGTGCTACTACTAATAGCTTAGTTTGCCTATAATAGCGTAATAGGAGAAAGCACTAAGGAATCCCCCTTCTACCTAAACTATAGATTTAAACTAACTGCTTATAGGGAACCCTAAGTAGGACCTTAAGTAGTTAAAGCTGTTGCCATAGTACGATAAATATGAGATACCTAAGAAAACGCGCGAAAAGAACTTAAATTTATACAATAAAGGATAACTAAATTTAGCAATAAATAAAGGATTGAGGGACTAACCTTAAAAGAGGGAGATAGCGCCTATTTTATATAGCGAAATATTAAAATAAAATAACTAAGCAATAAACTTAATTTCAAAAAACTTGGACCTTTTAAAATTTCATAAGTAATCTCACTAGTTAACTATGAACTCAAACTCCTAGAAACTATAAAATGTCACCTAGTATTCTATATTTCGCTACTTAAACTAGCACTATAAGGATTATGAATAAATAACCTCATTATAGTAGAAGATAATAAATTAGAATATAAAATAGAAAAATTACTTAACTACTAGTATAGAGATAATAAATAGGAATACCTTATTAAATAGAAAAACTATAGTTATAAAGAAAACATATAAGAACTTAATAATAACCTATTTAACTATTAAGATAAAATCAATAAGTATATTAGAATACTTAACTATATTAACCTTAAGGATAGACTAGATCTACCTCTAACCCTAGAAGAGCTTAAGGAATACTTTAAAAGAGCTAATGAAAGAGAAAAATAAGTATAAGAAGAAATAAGATAAAAACGAAAGGATGCTAAGAAATGAAGAGTCTAACTCCCCTTAGTATAAGTATAACTAGGAGGACAACCTCAACTAGCATAAGTAGAAAACTTTATCTAGCTAAGAATACTAGAATACAACTAGGACTCTCTTAATAAGAAGTTTAGAGTACTAAGATTTTAATTTAAGATTAAATCTAAGTTTAGCATACTAAAACTACCTATAAATTAAACCTCTAGTATAGAAAAACCTATAGAAGGAACCTCAGATACCTCATCTTCTTCTATAACTACTAATATCTCTTTACGCCCTTTTTTGAAAATTATCCTCTTCACCTTATAAACATAATCTAATTTCGCTAATACTTTATTCACCTCTACCTGCACTTTTTATAAAGCCTCTATTCTTTTATGAAATAATTCTTTAGTTTCCTCCTCCTTATTATTTAGATGATAAGACTCTACTATTAACTACTCTATTATAAAACAGTTAACTAGAGAAAAGGAACTTAAGTAGATACTACTTTATACTAGTAAATTATATTATTAAAAGCATTATAGGAATGATAAGTACTACTAATAGTAATATACTCCCTATAAACTAAGGATCCTAGTAGTATTTTATAATAGAGCCCTTTTAAGTAATAACAACAATAAGGTATAACTTTAAAACTATTCTTAGTAATATTAAGAGAACAATAGTAGTAATAAAGCGTAGAAATCATAGGATTATTAGAAATGTAACTTAATATAGTATTAGTATTATAAGAAAATTAGAAAGTATAATTAATAGATCCTTAACTTAGGACTAACTACCTACTTATATTAGGTCTTAAGGATAAGACCTTTAGAGAGGGGACCTAATATTATAACCTATAGGATAACAGCTAAACGACCTACTTAGGTATTAGGCAGTTAGGATAGGATATTTATACTATAGAATTATAGGAATAGTAGGAACTTACTTAGTATAGAAGAACTATGGTATAAGTTATATAATGATAAGATAAGACTAAGTAGGTAGTATAGATCACTAAGCGCTTAGTTAGAACTACTGAGCGCTTACTAGCGATCACTAAGCGCTTACTAATACCTAACTAGTGATTAGTGATAGGATAAAAGAACTGATTAGGACTTGTATATAGTATGACCTTAAGCTTAGCTTGTGGTTAGACTTCTATAGCTCTTTAGCAATTAACTTAGTATTTATCCTTAGGATACTCTCAGCTTACCTTTACTGCGAATTACTTATTAAGTCTAAGACTGATCACTTTAGCCTCTAAAGACTGATCTACTATAAGCCTACAACCTATAACCTAGACTATAACCCTAGTATACTATTACTATATGTTAATCCCCAGCTTCTGTTAGCAGACCTTACTATCGGATAGCTGACCGTAACAACTTAGTTCAAAATAAAGGTCCCCCCCCCCTTTAAAACTAACCTCTAAATAGGATATTAGTGTTAAAATAATAGCGTAAGCTAATTTTTAGTTAGGGCATCCTCAATTTAACGCACTAATATTCCCTCCGAAATAGGAAAAAGATCGACTACAGTCTCTACAGCCCAAACCCCACCAATACTCGCATAGCGACATAGGGCCCCTGATGTACGAATACTTTTGGCCGCGACCTTCGTAATTATAACCCGGCTGAGCCTTCGACTTCCATTTACCTCTGGCGAAGCTAAAGATGCTTCTTTGATTAATCTTCTACCTGCCACTGAGGCGGTAGGCCTCACAAGGCTTACTATCATGTAGAATTTCTACCGGCGAATGGCGTCTACGGAAGCAGTGTAATTTCCTCAGTTTTCAAGCAACTAGAAATAATCCCTTGACAGCCCACGTTTTTTTTTCACAATGGCTCCCCACCCGCTGGGCCACACACTCATTCATTCTTTGAAATGCTACGTTCTTTCACTCCATTCGTTTCGATTTTGTCGCTGGTCCTGACTTCAGGGCCAGCCGCGGTCTTTGGTCACAAGGGCCATGGCCTTTCCGCCCGTGATGCCCGGTCCATGGACCAGGCGCTACATTCCTTGAGCAGGAGAGCGTTAGATGGCTACTTCGTCATCGATACAGAGATAGGCAGCGAATGGGGCTGCTCTGAGGCGAAGATCGGCAGGCTGGCGCAGATTGTCAACGACGCCCAGGCGCTGGCCACGATCGCATCCGCCGTGCTTGCGGAGCCGGATACCGAGTTCTCTGATGCGTTCGTCTTGTGGTTTGGTGGTAAGAGAGCTCACATAACACATGCGAAATCCCGAGGCACAACGAAGAGACTGACAGCCCGGTGATATAGACACAAACTCCAAGGCGGACTTACGAAAGACCCTGAAGCAGTCGAACTACGACTCGGTGTTGACTTACCTCAAGCCGCCGGGAGCGAACAACCGCGTCGCCGATATGACAATGGACAACCTCAGCCCCACCGGTCTGACGTACATGTGTGCTGCCGCAGACAACAGCATGTGCGCGGGCGATTTGGTGGCCGGAGCTCACCAGCACGGTGCCGGAGGACTGTCTGGCCACTCTATCGTCTTGTGCGACAAGTTCTTCGAGGGTGTGTCGAACCAGGAGATGCTTGCGTTTTGGCAAGAGAATAGACGGCTCAAGGGTTCTGCGGGCTTCTTTCTGCTGCACGAGGTACAGCACTTGGCCGCCTTTGTTGGCGATAACCGGCGATGCATCGACGTTCCTGACCCAGCCTACACTGATGGCAGTGGTTGCTACGATGCAGGATGGTAAGAACACTGCCCCCCATCTTTATGAAATCCTCGCTAACACATCGCACTCAGCTGCTCGAGACTTGCGCCCAAGGATAAGATCCAGAACGCCCAGAACATGGCTTTCTTCGCCTTGGAAGTGATGGCGAACCCCGAGAGTGGCGCGCCGCCTGGTGGTTCTTGCACCATCATGAAGAGAGACAACCCCGACATGCTTCTAGGAGGAACGGAGGACCTCATGGCCAGGTCGGGCTACAGCCCGAGGGATGAGTATGAAGCTTTCCTTCGCAGACAAGCCGGCCCGGCGTCGACGTTGAGCTCAATGAGGAGAAATGCCACGAGCTCTCGTCCACCCACCCGCTCGACTTCAAGAAGACCCACCGGTGAGGCCACGCCCTCTGGACCTGTCGACGACGTCCCCGCGACCGGCTCTCGTCCCGCTACCAACAAGCCCGCAACACCCTCCCGCTCGGCAAGCGAAAAGCCAGCCACGCCGTCTGGGTCGGCAAGCAAGCCGGCAGGAACGCCATCTCGCCCTGCGACTGACAAGCCGGCAACGCCTTCTCGTTCCGCAAGCAACGCTCCGGCAGGAACACCTTCTCGCTCTGGAAGCAATGCTCCGGGAACTCCCTCCCGACCCGCGACCAACAACCCAGCGACACCCTCTCGTCCAGCGACCAGCGGCCCTGCTGGTACGCCCTCCCGCCCGGCAGGCGATGCTCCCGTCTTCACCACTCGGCCGCCAGCCTCCCTGGTGTCCTCCTCGGGCGTTTCTTACTCCATCTATTACTCCACTGCGCCGCCCACCACGGATGAAGGCGGAGTACCCATCATTCCTATCGTGCCTGTCCCTGTGCCCGTCCCCATTGCCCCGGTCGTTCCTCCCGTTGTTCCTCCCGGTGGTGGTGGCGGCGGTGGCGGCGGCGGTAACGACAACCCCGACCCCGGCAACAACCCCACCAAGCCGGCCGAGCCCTCGGCGCAGCCCTCCGCCCAGCCGACTTCGGCCCCACCCACCTCCGAGCCCGAGGCCCCGCCCACCTCGGCCCCTCCATCCTCAGCCCCTCCCTCATCCTCGCGACCCGCCTCATCAGCTACGCCGTGCTCTTCGAAGGCGCCTCTCCCCGCCATTCCCACGGGAGGTGGCACGCCCGGCGACCGAGACGGCTTCCCCCAAGCTGTCTACGACAATCTCAAGAAGAAGGCAGCCCCTACCACGGCACCGCCGGCCACCAGCACCGTGCCCCCTCCGCCCCCGCCAACGAGCAGTGACAGCTCCATCCTTGAGACAGCCGGTCCCTTGCCCTCCGCGACGGCCGCTCCCGTTCAGCCGGTGGCTTGTTACAACTTCAATGTTAATGCGTACGGATACTGCTGCCGTGGACCTGATAGTCCGTGCGAGAAGGATCTTGGCACGTGCTACTACGGAGGAACTGGTGTTACTGGCGGCGCGACTAATGTGGTGCCTGACGGTGCTACTTGCCCGCCTCCCGCGGACGCCAAGTCTTAGAGCGATTGGTTTGGGGGCAGGATTGAGTCCTGTATTGGAAAGGTGACGGCGGGCACCGTTGGTTATGAGCTTTATGTAGTTTTATGAGAAATCATTAGGCGTTGAATAAGAAGAAGACGATACGACGTATTACACAGACCATCGAGCAAGATGGTGCTGGACTTAATTCTCTCACCTAACTATTTCAAATCAAAACATGACATAAGGCAGCCCAACTCAATTCACTTGCCCCCATTTTGTTGATCGATCGCCTTGTGGTATGGAGACATCGGGAATTGGAACTTGCAATGTGATTTGAGGGGACGGCAACGGCGTGCGTGAAAAAAAACACTCTCCCCTGCTCTGGGCTGAGCCGCTTCCCTTGTAGAGTATGGATCGGTCGATGATCTTCCATGTCATTTCTTCGCGTTGCCCTTCCGAGTTGGGTTTCCCTGTTCATCCGTCAACGTCGACATCGCATCAACGTGAGACCATGGCAAGTCAGATTCGAAGTATCGAGACATTGTATCCTTGAGCTGTTCGTTGTTCATCACTTGAACTCTCGTGGTATTGCCACTCGAAGCCTCGGATTGCATTGCACTGGAATCAGTATGCTGCTGAGCAGGTTGCGGATGAGTGCTGTAGGAAGGCAGCGGCCGTCAGTGTCGAACGTTGCATCCCTTGACCAATGCCATGATGAACCCGAAAGACAAGAGGGTGACTTACGGGCTTGAAGAATCGGGACCCATTTTATGAGAGGGGATATCGAAGGACAAAATCTTTATGGGTGCTTCGAGACTCGATCTTTCTGTATTGATGGGTTCAACTTGCGAGGGAACGCTCAGGGCATAAGCTGTCCCACAACCGGCTCATTTCTCGGCGGGTTTCCCAGACTTTTTATGTTTTCCATGCTCAGTTGGTTCTCCCCTCGAATCGCTGGCAGCCATGTCCAGGCTGACTTTTATGCGAGATTCTGCGTTGGCCGAACTTGACGTTGCTGCAAGATTGTCACCGGTGCTGTGTTGAGAGCGCCTCATGTCGCAGCCAATCCCAGGGTGTTGCAAACTCACCTTTTCTCCTGCCAAGCCGCTACCCCATGCGGATCAGGTTGGGAGGTGTGAGCCTGCAGCAGATGGGCAGAAAAGTGAGGCGATAAGTGGGTCACCGTTGGGTTACTTATGAATCTGATAGGTCGAGGGCGATGGTCGTTAAGATCCATGGTTCCGGGCAAAGGTTGGAGACCTAACGTAGGTATTTTCGGTCTCATCTGGGGCACCAGCCAATCATCGTATGGGGTGGACTACGCCGCCTACGCTTCGGTCCACGGGTTGTCTGGGTACCAGAACCCTCGAGGTCCAACTGGGTGTACAACACATGATTCAGCCCTCACGATTAGATCCCACGAACCACTGGTGACGCCAATGACGGCTTCTCGGGACATGTGCGACGATGTGTCGCTGAGACGAGCTCTGATGAGACCTTCGGCAAGCTCTGTCTAAATCTAGCGCAATCAACCTCTCAGCACTAGTCTTGCCCTATCAGACATCATCAGCTTTTCTTCGTCCGCGAACCTCATTTCCCTCTCATGCAGCTAGAGTGATGCCGCGGCCTTATTTCCTTCTGTTGCTTTCTTAACAACACAACCAAAGCAGAAATTGCAGTCCATGATAGCAATCCACAATTGGAATGCAAATGACATTTGCTCGAGCCCGCTGTTGCATCTCGATCGGTTCAGGTAGATAGTGGATATAAAGAGCGTGTTCTTCGGGCTTCGGGCAAAGTGATCGCAATTACATACAACGTCATGGGCCTGATGAATGAATATTCAAGCCGTAGACGTGATCGAATGAGTGCTTACTTTTGAGCACTACATGTAGTCATTCGTTTGACACATGTAAGTTCTCTTAGTTTCTTCTATCACGACCAACGTCATTCCATCATTGCAACTACAGCAATGCCATATTTGCAGATAAGTGCTTCCATCGGATACAGTTTTCTGCGCGATCGTTGTTTTCGTCTAGCTGGGCAGTTGATCCAGCTGCCCAAGGTCTTGTGGCAGAGTCCACCTAGCAGCACCGCTAAAGCCGGCACATGATGGCTCTCCGTTCCGCAATGTCACTTGTCTAGATCCACAGACCAAAGCTGGAACCGCAAGGTATTTGTCTTAACTGCTGTTGGCGACTTGTCTTGCCAAGTTTATCTACAGTAGGAAGCGGAGGTGTGCTCCATCTTTGAGCATGCAAGAGAACCCACTCACATAACGGTTCCTATTCTCATGCTTTACGATTGTCTTCACTCTGCTTTGTCACTTATGGACGGTGCATCGACAGAAAAGTTTTTCACGTAAAGGAAACATGTTATAGATAGTAAACGATTCACTCGGATGAATTCCTAGGCCTAGTCAGAGAATCGGAAGCTTGGATTGGGTAAGAGAATGACTATCGTGTTGTTATTGGAAGTCAGACACATGATGACTGAACATTGGCGAGCTACTCCTCATCTTTGATTAGACTTTGGAAAGTACATCTTGACATGAGAAGTCCTGACTCCCTTGTGAAATCCTGCATGATCGGCCACACCGTTCATCTTACTCCTTCTTGCCGCTCTCTTGAGATGAAGCCCCCTGCGACTTAGACGTGGCGTCGACGTGCGACCACGGCAGTTCGGAACCGAAGTAACAAGCCACTACGTCCTCAGGCCTTTTCCCCTTAGGCTCTTGACGTTTTGTGATGTTGAACTTCGAAGTTTTGATGTGCTTTACACTGGAAATGTGATCCTGCTGAGGACATCGAGAGTTGTTCCTTTAGGAAGGGAGTGGATGTTAGTTCGTATTTTTGACATCACTACAGTCGAAGGTATCGGAAGATGGCTCACTGATCGTGGAAGTGGGGGCCCATTTCGGAAAAGGCAACATTGGGTGAAGGCATCTTTGCTAATATTTTGAACACTAGAGCGGCAAATTGGTCTTTTGAATGAGGTGGGAATGAACGAGGTGAGAGTGAACAAGCCGATTTAAACCCAACCCTCCTCCCCATGGACGCCCGGTGTTTTATAGGTTTTGCATGACCCGTTGCCTTCTCTGAGCCTTTGCGGATTGTTCCTAGGCTCATCTCACGGCAAATTTCTGGTTTGGCTGGATTTGATGGTGAAACCACCTGTACGGTGATGTGGTTTACCTGATTGCCCCTGCCAAAGGGACTCCGGTGTGCATATTGCCTCCAATGATACGGGTGCTGAAAGTCTGTCGGCCCACTTTGCCTATGCAGGACAACATGCACTTCATGGACAGCGCCAATCAGCTCCATGGATGTCTGACAGACCGGGGCGGTGCATGCGTGCAGATCCGCGCCCCTGATACTGGCCGTTGCCAACTGAGGCATTGCCGTGAGCACTGATTGGTCTCACCGCGCTTAGGTCATTGAGGCACTCTCGTGAGCACTGATTGGTCTCACCGCTTTCTAGTGATTGAGACACTTCCGCGAGTGCTGATTGGCCTTGCCGTGCTGCTAACGGCCTGTTTGCTCCCGCTGAGAAGCTCGTCAACACATGTCCCGAACTGCTGTTACTGTTTACAGCAGGGGAAATAACACGAATTCTGCTTAGGCCATGTGCCATGATGTATCGCCAATAGACATTGCGATAATCTTCAGAGAAGTTACACTGAGATATATGTTAGCAAGAGGAGCAGTTAACTCCTTCTGGCACGAGCTACCAAAATTCTTACAGCATATGAGTGATTCATAGCACAACTCTTTCTCTTGCTTCTGGAATTTCCTTTGAATCAGAGACCTTGGCCAGTTCTCCAGCAGATATCGTCTGGTGAGTCTGAGCGCCTTTAGTCTTGCTTCTCAGCCAGATACAAGGTCGTAATTCACCTTGCATATGGTCTATACCCTGCTTTATCAGCTTCGTGACTCAGTGCAGCTGGAAGTCATTAGTGGTACCTGAACAAGATGGGGGATACGGGGTACACGAGTTCAATCATCAGGATCCTCCCGGGTCACAGCTCTGCGAAGCCCAGTTTATAATGAGTCCCCCTTCCCAGCAATCTTCCATATCCAGATCCCCTAACTCAGATTTATAATCGACGGTTTTCGTTTACGCTGCGGTGAAACGTCTATCTCAATCCGAAGCGCAGCAAAGCCGAAGGAGCGGAGCGAGAGAGTTACATGTAGCAATATCACTGAACTTAAATGAAAAATCCATGTAAGGGGCCTCTTTGCGAATTAACTAACCTCAGAGCCCTTTGCAGATTAATTAGCTAAGTAGCGCTAATATGAGGCTATTTGTAGCGGGTAGGTGCGAAGGTGGGTTCGAGGGCAGGAACGCTTCTCACGCCGAGCAGGTGTCAGGATCGCTACGCTCCGGGAGTCTCGCTGGCCGCTGGTTTCAGCGTCCACAGTATCTACTTAGACTAGCCGACCGATGCGAGCAAGAGGATGGAATATCCATCAGCATCTTGAACTACTGGATCCCAACTTATTAACTTAGAATCTCTCATGTCTCTTCTCGTAAACAGAATGAACGGTGTTGGTTCATAAGAATGACAAGATCCGTGCTGTGTGTTGTTCAGTTCCCAAAGACCTATGTATTGACAACATCGTTTTAACCTTCAATTTTATGCTTTTCAGCAGATATCCGCCATCCCATGCCCTGTTGTACGTTTCGGCGAACCCGACACCGGCGGTCACGACTGAACTTGACGACGAGCCCCTGCTCATCGACCGAAACATTCAAGACGCAATAGGTTACTTGCGCAAAAGTCGAGCTGTTGCTTGATTCTGGGTCGATGCCACCTGCTGCAGCCAGGAAAGCCAAATGAGAGACTCCAGCAAGCATTTCGGATGCGTCACATCCTTGCCTATGCTGGTTTTGTCTATGACTGGATGGATTGCTCACCAAGACTTCTTGTCACTCGCCTGTGATGATAAAAGCTATTCCAGCTCTTCTGGACTTACGCAACTGGTTTCGCTCGTGAATAACCTAGGGGATAGCTCCGTCTCTTTTGAAACTGATCCTACGCGGCGATCAAAACTTCACCCTCCATGTACTCGATTCAATCCCCACAGCTGCATACTTTTGCATAGCAGACAGGAAGGTCACGTATTGCTGGGTAAATCTGCTTATACGTCATGGATACTTTCAATTATGTATCTTCCGAACTGAACTAATGTTTCCGGCGTTGGGTACTTTATTCTCTGTGATAAGAATTGAGTCACTTACATGTCGAAACCTCAGACTATTATTTAACAATTACCCAACATTCCGGTTCTGCCATGACACCCAATGTATTCAAACATCTGCTGCTCCGCCTCCAGAACAAGCACTTCATGAAACAAACTTAGACTCATCTTATCCCCCAGTCGCTTTGCGTATTTGGCAAACTCCCCAAAGATAGCGAGGTGCGTTCTATGCTCTTTGCTCCAGCTTTCTAAGGAGCTGAGGTTTTCGAAATACGCAAGACAAAAGGTGCGATCTGTACCACCCTCAGCTGTGACCGGGTCCACTACCTCCATGAAGCGACAGCTTATACAGCCGACCTCATCACCGTGGTCACGTAAGAAGTCCATGCCTCTGGTCAGGGGTGGCTGCATGGAGTCGAGATAGATCTGGCGTTCTTCGGGGAGAGCGGCTGACCAGTCTTGGCCCGACCGGATGACGCAGAGATTCTTTTTGCCTTGAATCCGCACTCTCTTTGACTTGGCAGTGCCATCCGCGGCAGAATCTCCGTTCTTGACGGTCTCGGCGTCCCCAAGAAGTTCGTCTGTCTGTGAGATGGGAAGGCGGTCCCGCATGCTTCCCCAGTAGACATGCTCTTGTATGGGACCAGTGATGCTCTCTCTCAAGTTCCCAGCACCTTCCGGTAATGGTGTCGAAAACACCGTCTCGAGGCGATCGATCGTCGGGTAAAAGACCTCAAGAAACCAGCCATTATCGTCGGACGTAAGATTGCTCCACCAATCGTGGAATCCGCTGGTGGTTGACCATTCTTGGTATGCTGACTTGCTGGACCAGTATGCGAACACGGCGAGGTTGTAGAAGCCGCGATTGTCGGTCACGGCTGCGACCTCGTGAAAGCCGGGGCGCGATTCTGGAGTGGCCGAGTTGGAGGTAATGAACTCAGATATTGTTCTTAAGGCCGAACCATCGTGCTTCACATTTGGTTTGTATTGGGCGCCAATAACTGCCATGACAAGGTCTTTCGTACCCTTTGGAAATCTGGACGTGTACAGATCGAACGGAGGCTTGAAGCCCGGCGGAGCTCTCGCCGGCACCGTGCGATCCTTTCGCAGCCATTCTGGAATGGCGGACTCGAGCTCTATCATCGTGAAGTTAGAGAACAAGTGAAAGGAAGTGCTCGAAAAGGTGCCCGAAAGCTGGGGAAGGATGACTCGGGGTGATATCCAAACGTAACAATTACCACATCATGTCCTGCAGCAACCCCAGTCCGGACTTTTTATAAACTGCCGGCATCTACCAAGAAGCGCCCAGTTCATCCGAAGACGATCTGTGACACCTTCAAAACCAAGGTTTGCAACTAGCTGATGTTGATTCGATGATACCGGGCGTACCGGGTCCTCGGTGCCGGAGCGAGAGCGAATCACGATCGGCGATAAGTACCCCGCACGGAGACTGACGTCCGCGTCAGCGGGGCCGATAGGGTAATGCTCTTCCGGACCGGACCCACGTCGATATTGCGAGGTCCGGCATGCGTTAGCCAGGGTTTGGCCTGTGTTGGCTGGTTTGGGGAAGTGGAGGCCTGTTTAGTTTAGCCCAAAGGGTTTTGCTGATCCATCACGGATCCTCCATGTAGTCGATAGGGTAATGGTCGACCGGTAGAATCAGATGATACGTAGTTGGGGGTTTATCGCCACGCGTGTGATACGCGGGAAGATGCATCAACGACAAAGGATAGGATAGTGCTGTACCGATGTAAAACATGATAAACCCCCTGGTGCATCATGAAGATGATGAGGAGAAAGAGGAGAAGAAGGATCATCGACATTCATACTTAAGCACGCCTCTTTCACGATGAGTTCAACATCAGACGAAGCATCAGCACTCACAGATTCCCAGGACTCCTCCTACCTCTCCATTCGCCCGAAGAACTCAGAGAACCTACCACCTCCTCCATCCAAACCAAGCTCTTCAAAGACCAAGATGGCCCCCAAGCTCAAGATTGCTGCTATCCAAGCCGAGCCTGCCTGGCAGGACCTCGAGGGCGGTGTCAACAAGTCCATCGCTCTTATTGAGAAGGCCGCCAGCGAGGGCGCCAACGTTGTCGGTTTCCCTGAGGTCTTTATCCCCGGATATCCTTGGTAAGTAGTCGCAAGGCATGATTCATCTGCACGAAGTCAATAGTCGACTAACATGCGCCGGGAAAGGAGCATCTGGGCCAAGTCCCCGACTGACAATGCTGCCTTCATGGACGAGTACTTCCGCAACTCCCTCGTGAAGGACTCGGATGAGATGAAGCGCATCTGCGCTGCTGTCAAGGAGGCTGGCGTTTTCGTTGTTCTTGGATACAGTGAGCGATACAAGAACACTCTCTACATCGCACAGGTATGCTCTCCATACTTCAGTCATGATAATGCACGTAAGACTCACAAGCATCAGTCTTTCATCGATGAGAACGGTGTCATCGTCCACCACCGCCGCAAGATCAAGCCCACCCACGTCGAGCGCGCCTACTGGGGCGACGGCCAGGGCGAGTCCCTCCAGACCGTTGTTCCCAGCACCGTGCACCCCGACGTCCGCATCGGCGGCCTCAACTGCTGGGAGCACACGCAAACCATGCTCCGCTACTACGAGTACGAGCAGAATGTCGACCTGCACGTCGCCAGCTGGCCTCTCATCTGGCCCCAGCCCAACGACAAGGACGGCAACCCGGACCCCAACTGGCCCGGCCACATCACCGACGAGATGTCTCTGCGCTTCTCCCAGATCGTCGCGCTCGAGGGTGCCTGCTTCGTCATGGTCTGCACGCAGATCTGCAAGGACGAGTCGGCTGCGCGCTGCCGCATCGACGACTTTGGATACGCCAACAACCACCCCACGCACGGCGGCGGCTTCAGCATGATCTACTCTCCCTGGGGCCAGGAGCTCGCCACGCGTCTGCCGCCCAATGAGGAGGGCATCCTCTACGCCGAGGTCGATCTTGCTGAGAAGGCCAAGGCGAAGCAGAACCTGGACATTGTCGGCCACTACTGTCGCCCTGACCAGCTGAGTCTGCGGGTCAACAAGTACCCCGCCAGACCTGTCCACTACGCGGCTGACCCCTGAATGCGATGAATCTCTTGGCAAGGGAGGGAGGGGGACGGAGATCCTTTTGAAATGTCTTAAATCCAGCCGCTTGGAATATTGGAGACGCTAAGCTGTGTTTTTCGTTAGAGTTCGACTAGGCACTGTTAGTGGATATGCGGGGAAAGATAACTCAGCACTGATTGATTCGTCGGAGTGGGGGGTTTCAGGTAGTGATAATTTCTGTTATTAGGCGCTCATGACACAACGCGGACGCTCATCTGAACTTAGTCTTCTACACCTCGGTGAAGTGACTTTTTGAATGCCCAGCCCTGCCCAGCCTCGACGCCGCCCTCTGAGAGCCTCACGACGCGCTGATAAGGCGCGATAAGACGACATGTCTGAGCCGACCGCTTCTGCGCCGCAGCCTGAGGGGAAGAAGAGGCAGCGGGTCTCAATCGCGTGTCTTGCGTGTCGGGGGAGGCGGATGCGCGTAAGTTGTGGACACATGAGCGCAGCCCCACGGAGTTCTCCGATGAGATCCGAATGAGTCGCTAATGAGATATTGCGATAATAGTGTGATGGACAACAACCGATTTGCGGATCTTGTGTGAGAAGAGGGACTCAGTGTGAATTTCAGCATGCGGAAAATAAGCGCAGGTCAGATTCCTCCCTTGAGTGAAAGAAGGCGCCAAGGCCGCGGCTGTTGACGATGAGATAGGCCACCGAGCAAGAAATATGTTGAATCGCTTCAAGCACGGATAAGACTCTTAGAGGCCCAGGTCGTGTCACTTGGGTCGCAGCCGCCGATGACGCTTCCCGAGACACAGTCGATTGAGCCCGAAGGAGCCGAGCTTGATGAGAGCACCGGGGATGAACAGGACCCTCTCGCAGAACTTACGGGACTAGTAGGACGTCTCAACGTGATTGAAGACGGCCAGGTACACTATTTTGGATCACAAAGCTCATACAACCTCGTCCGAGAACCCATCCGCGAAGCCGATCCTCACGAGCCGTCTCTCCGCTTGCAAAGACAGGGCATCGCGGCTGCAGCCCAACTAGGAAAACTGGTCACGATATCTGACGATATGCAAAATCACCTGCTCGACATTTACTGGCGATGGCAGAATCCATGGAATTACGTCATTCACAAAGGAACGTTTTTGAGGAGTTTCAAAGGCGAGGATGGGGGGAAATACTGCTCACCCTTACTGCTCTCCGCCATCTTTGCCATTTCGGCACGATATTCGGATCGCCCGGAGCTACGCTCAGACCCAAACGACCCGAACACCGCCGGCGATGCATTTTGCGAGCATGCGAAAATTTTGTTACTGTATGAGAGTGAGGCGCCGACGATCACGACTGTTCAGGCTGCGTGTCTCTTGGCTCTTCGAATCATGTCGGATGGCAAGGAGGCTCTTGGATGGCTTTACTCAGGTGAATGCCCTCGTATTTCCACAGCTATCTAAATCTGCTGACAGAACTTTTAGGAAACGCGACAAGAATGGCTCATAATCTCGGCTTAAATCTGGATTGCTCAAAATTTGTGACTTCAGGATTGTTGTCGGAGGATGAGGCCGATACGAGAAAGGTGACGTGGTGGGGATGTTACGTCGTGGACAAGTAAGCGAGCTTCTTCCCAATATATTCAATCATAGAAAGGTTTCTGGGAGAAATACTGACTCAAACTAAGGCTGTTCTCACTTGGTTTAGGCAGACCAAGCAGTACACCAAAGTCAAGCATCACTTGCCCGAAGCCTAGCATCGATAACGAGGAAGAGTACACGCCTTGGAAACCGACGCCTGGTGGAGCCTTTGATGATAGCACTCTTGGCGTTCACTCTCACATCTCATCGACAGCTCATCATGTATCGGAAACTTATACAATTGCGTGTGAGGCCATGGACATGATGTAAGACCCTCCTTTCACAGCCGAGTTTTCTTCATATTAACAATGGTTAGATACGCGATCAATAGCAAACTCTCACCAAGAGAAATTGAGGACATCGTTACAAAGGCCGATGTCGACTTACAGTCACACTATCGAGCGCTGCCTAGCTACCTCCGCCTACCTTCTTCCCCCAAAGTACCGATGCTGCCACACATATGCTTATTTCAGTGAGTATCTTCCTGTGTTGTGTGCAGGCCTAGTCACGACTGAAGCTGACGTATACTGTTAGCATACAGTATCACGCCCACTTAATTCTGTTACACAGGCCCCTGATGAGGAAGAGGAAATCGAGGCGGTCTGTGAGCAAGAGCGCGTCGTCTCCTGAAGATACATCTAGCCTGGCCGACGATGAATACGCAAACGAACACATGGCCACATGTCGCCATTCAGCGGCAGAAATTGCAAGGCTACTGAGGGTTTACAAGCAGCAGTACACTCTGGTCAGTTTGTGACATTCTTTCAACAAGTTCCTACCCATTGCAAAAATTGAACCCAACTGATAATCCTCGACTAGCGCCGTATTCCGATTGCAGCAGTTCATCTATGCTTCTCAGCAGTTATTATCCATCTCATTGATGCTCGACCGTCAAATCCCAAGAGGCAACTGGCGATTCATCATTTGCAGACGTGCATCGATGCCCTCAGAGATCTGAGGACGGC
This sequence comes from Colletotrichum tropicale, assembly GCA_027406125.1. Lineage (NCBI taxonomy): Eukaryota > Fungi > Ascomycota > Sordariomycetes > Glomerellales > Glomerellaceae > Colletotrichum > Colletotrichum tropicale. Next base: position 845,452 of record JANVYH010000004.1, read on the forward strand.
GTGGTGTGCCTGGAGTGACCGAGCACTCCGAGCGATTCAGCTACTTGCAAGAGAGTGGTACCACTGCGACGACGTGTCTCAATTACAGCATGTCAACAATCCTAACAGAGGAGGAGCCCGTGAGGCGGGCTACGTTAGTTTGGGCGATTTGGCTATGAGTGCGGGAGGGGGCGCAGCAGGCGGCCAGCTCATGGGACCTCCGGTTGCTTCACCAGGCGCGACTGTCGAGAGCACGATGGGGAACACAGGTCGAGAGCAGGCTGTGGCGGAGGGAGACCCGCTGGCCTTTCTGTTCGATGCCAGTATGCCAGATCAGTACACTGATACGCTGGTCAGAGAGTGGCTTGCAGAGAGCGGGTACGATGATATGCTCAATATGGGCAACCAGTAAACAGACTGGCGGCCCTGAAAAATAAAAAATAATGATTCCTGGTCTGGCGTGAGGGGTTCAACACCCCAATGCCGCCGATCGAATATTCTCAAGCCTGGAATGTCCACATGCAGGGTACGACGCGTGAGCTACGGTGTTTAGATCTCATCAGGCAGCCAACGTGGGCGTTGAATGAAAATGTGATACCTAACGCGGACGTCATCAGTCTAGCGCGCTGCGGGAGTCCAGACTCCTTGCGTTAAATCGCTCAGCCGAGCCTGTCATCGCAGAGAGTCCTCGCAGGGGATGAGAGAGTCCTGGTGAGACCCGCTGCGCGGCCGTTCAGCTCTGCACCAAATTGGTAAATATTGGGGCGATCATTTCTTGGCGGCATACTGCAGGAGGACTCCGCGGAAAGACTCTCTTGTCTCGCTTTCGATCAGTTGCTATTGGCTAACCAAATTTCAGAGGCTGCAAGCCACTGGACTCCGACCTTTTTTGAGTCGCTAGTGATAGTCTACAGCAGCGTTGCCAGAGTGCCAGGTTTGGGTATTTATCAGCGAGGCCTTAGCACACTAATCTTGAGATGTTCTGTTTCCTCACCTTCACTCACTTCCTCTCCAATTACTGAACACGAACTACAAAGATCTCGAGAGGCTTGCGAGCCTCTTCAGCAACTCTAGCATCTGGGGGTTCCCGGGTGCACTTTCATCTACTTTTCAGAAGGGTCGCCGTACCCCTCAAGCGGCGGCCCTTTGAACCCTTTCAATCGACCCACCAAGTCGGTGTGCTTTTGTCACCCAACAAGACTTCATCAACTTTGACGACAACACCTCCCAAACCGTATCTCCAACCCTCTACCAACGACCAAATGTCCCTTCAAGTACAGACGGAGCTTCCCGCGACCAAGCCTCTTCTCACTTCTTGCATGGATTCCCTCACCTCGATCTTACATCGCCACTCTTTCAATGGAGTTTAGATACCTATCTCAACTCGGAAGATAATTTCGGCCTTGACCCAACCAACGAAGTCTCGGAAGCCGATTTTCAATATCTACTTCAACCAATACAACTTTCAGCTTCGGGGAGCGACTATTTCGCTGCAAACCACACATCTCCAGCCTCGGGACGCGACCATCTCGCTATAAATGACCCACATTCAACTTCGGGACGCGAGTATTTCGCTATAATTCACCCACCTCCAACTTTGGGAAGCGACCATTTCGCTATAAATTCCCCAACATTTCGGGTCGCGCCATTCGCGACCTTGACCCCCGATTCAACAGATCCAGCGACTTCCATCTACCAGTCGCCAACAGAAACGCGACTAATTCGCAAACACAAATGCCAAGAACCTGGCTGCCGGTACTCCACCAACTCCCGAAAGGATCTGATCAAGCATCACCGCAAGCACAAGCCGCTGGCCCAACATGAACGCCCCCGGTGCCCTCATAGCGGCTGCGGGAAGACTTTTACTAGAGAAGACAACCGTAAGCGACACATTCGAAAGAGTTGTCGTTATCGATCGCACAACAAATGAATCCGTAGTGCGATGCGGAGTTCTTCAGTGAGTTCTTCCCGTGGCCCATGGGTTCCATCCAGCTAAGGTGCTAACAGAAACGCAGTTGCAGCCCGCAAAGAAAACATCACCACTTGTTCAATCAAAATAGAACGACAGCGAGCTTGAGATCGACGCATACGGCTATTATGTGGCACAACAAACTGTTCCAGAAAAGGAAGCAACGCCATCATTTCTTTGCCCAAATATGGCAACTACATCAGATCTAAGCCGAAAAAGGCTAACAATAATTAGCCGAGACACATCGCAGCTCATCAAAACGATACACCGGATGTTGAGCTTCCTTAGCTTCTTATACTGAACTGAGACTGGTCGCAAAGCCCTTGGCTTGGAGTTTCAATGAGGTATAAGTTGGATAAGGGTACTTTCTCAGACAAGAGTGTTGAAAACGGTAAAACCTACCAGGCTCTTTTGGATCGCGCCATGGAGCGTTGACACACCAAACATTTCTGCCGCTCAAATGGATTGCTGAGACTGTTACGTTGTATGTGTCGATTACCATAATTCAAATGGCAACACCAGAGAATACTTTGAATAGATCAGGCTGATCGGCCGATATTCTCTCGTCAAGATCAATTCACTTCAGATTTTCTCTTGTGATGCCTGAACCGATTCTATCACAACATGCATTGCTGTCATTTCATGGTGACCGCTTCAATATTAGTGAACTTGTATCACTTTTCAATGCTGATGGAGGCATGCGTTGTTGGACATCTAAACTTTAAGATAAGACAACTACCTAGCCTCTCTTTAAATGATTGATTTCACCTAATAGAGCTACCTACATCACTCCAATATTTAGAAAAGTGACGTGCAGAGTTTCTTTCTTGAAACATCTCCTTAAATCTCTCATCACGGCGTAAGCTCCCCGGGCAGTGGCTATCGCATCATCGACACCAGTGAGCGAGAATTGATAACTGAGAGTTGCGGTATCAGCCTTAGACAGATGGATTTCGTGTCGCGGGAACAGACGGTAGCTTACGGCAAGTGTCCGGAGACAAAGGTCACGCCGGCTCACTGTTGTCAGCAGAATGCGACAGTGGCGATCACGGTTCTCCGAAGGTTGGGCTGGCGGAAGACGTCCACCCATGCTGAAAATTCCTGCTCCACCCGTGCGGCCTTTTCCATGTTGAAGGCCCTCTCGATCACTTTGAGGTGTTCCTCGGGCTCGTGTCTATCATCCTTGAAGGCACGAAGTGCTGCCATGGTCTTCTCTTCTTGTCCTTGCATAAGGAGCCAGGATGAAGAGAGCGAAATTGACGGCAATGTTCAAAAAGAGTAAGATGTACACCGGCCAGTACCCCATAGTCCGCGGCTGATACCGTGGATATTAAGAAAAGGTTGCAGACGTCTTTCTGGACAGGTTCGAGAGGGTCTACGTAGAGCTAGAGACCACTCGCGATGGGGTAGGAATCATAGAGCTGGCTCGCGCGTCGCAAATTAAGGGCTCTGCGATGCCTTTCAGCAAGATCGTGTCCACAAATAGGCCTGTATTTAGAGTCATACTGAGCGGTGGTCCTCCTAATGAACAGAGACATCCAGCGTGAATGAATTTCTTGAGACCGAATACCTTAAAGATAACCTTGCCAAGTTGATACAGCCACAGCCCACAAGCAAATAAGATCTAGTGCACAGGGGACTCATACGGTTGACAGGGTGCAGTTGTTGTGCACAAGACATAACGAGCTGCTCTTGGAGAAATGCCTAATTACGGATGCGTCCCGGCGAGACCGGAGTGCCCGGGACCATCGGGACTGTCGATCTGACGATGTCCGTGGTTGACGCATGTCGGGTCCATCGGGCCACCCCGCATGATCCCGCGTAGCCCCGTGCCGCCACGCAGAGCTACAATCTTCTCACTACTCACGCGTTGGATATCCGTACATGACTGCGTCTAAGTAGGCGAAAGCTGAAACAAGGACTCTCTTCGCAAAACATTCCCAAAACACTAGTGTACCTTGAAATTTCCCCAGTGGCACCGGCCAACTACAGATAGGGGACCGGAGTCTCTCCGTCCCTCCCCGCAACCTCTCTTCCCGGCTTGCCCGCCAACAGACGCTCGCCAGCGCAGATCTACCCGATAGTTGTACATGTGACCAAGACATTGTGGTCCATTTCCTGTCTATCCTTCATGGTCCAATTTCTTGATTGAGTCCACGCTCCAGTTACATTGGCGTAAAGGTATATCGCAAGCACCCAACGTCAATGTACCCACCCCGGCCCTCATTGCCCGTACCTAAACACATTGTTAGTCGTGAAATCCCAGACCGGAACCGACTTTCCTTCTACTCACAGCTCTTCCAGTTCTCCACGAACAAGTTCTCACAGGGGGTTGTGTGAACCTTGGGCTTCTCGCCTAAAGGGTCTCCACAATCAATGGCCTCGACGGTTGACACGCAATCTGATCTCCAGCTAATCTCCATCTCATATCTGATACCGCCCTCGGTAGGATATCCTTTTCTAGTCAGTGAATCTGCGGACATCGATGCTTTACCTACAACACATGTCGAACAGGCCCTCTTTGCAGCAAGCAATACATATCGTTCTTGTATGGCAAATTGACCGGTGTAGATGCTCGCGTCGAGGCACTTGCGCTCGCCAAGCGCAACTGGCGTCTTCGGCATCTCTGTGGGAGTCGGCACGGGATCGGGCGATTTCGAAGTGACAGTAGATAGAGTGGTCTGGAAGACCGTAGTCTTGGAAGGCAGGTCGGGTAAGACGCAGACACATTTCCCGTCGACGCAGCCGTTGGTCTGAGGTGCACTGCAGGTGACTCCAGGGGCACACTTGTCGGCTGTCCTCTCAGTGCAGACAAAACTCGTGGGTGCTGGTAGGTCGGGAAGAACACAGACGCAATTGCCATCGACGCAGCCGTTCACTTTAGGCCTACTACAAACGACGCCGGGAGCGCACTTGTCAGCAGTCTCCTCGGTGCAGACGAAGGTCGTTGGAATGGCAGTGGGTGCCACTGTTTCGCTGCTTGTAGGTGTTGCTGTTGCTGTTGCTGATGGATTACGCGTTGAGCCTGCAGAAGCTGTTGGAGAAGTGCCGGGGACACATTGACCAGTCAAGGCCGCGCCTTCTTGTCGACGAGGTCGGAATATGTTGGTAGTGCCTGCGATGTAGGGACAAAAGCCTTCACGCTCCAGGCTCTCAATAGTCGCGCCATTCCAGATCCCCAAGACTCCGTTGTTGTCCTTGTTTTGTCGCACCCAACCATTGTTAATGATGTACCTCTTCAACCCAGCTGGACTCATATCAGGCTGGTTCCCCTTTTTGTCGGGACCTAGGCGTCCAAGCTGATGTAATTTGAGGAAATAGGCTGCAAGTCCGGCTGTGTATGCGGTTGCTGTACGTGTCTTGTCAGCCATCAGTCCGATTACCTTCGCTGAGACTCGTACTCACCATCTGAGGTCCCCTGGGAGAACTTGTAGTGACTCTTTTTCTTCCCGTTCTGTCTCTTCTCCGCACTCACCCCTTCGGCCTGAGAAGTCTCCGGCCATTCGTTTTTGTTCCCGTTCGCAACCAAGAGATCTGCGCCTGGCGCATAAATATGTGGCAGTGCGTCTACCATATTCGGTGGCTGCCCAGACATGCGATATCGACTTCCTTCGCCTGGATAAGCCGCCCCCACGACCAGCAACTCCGGTATCGACAAGTCGAAGTCTTTTGTGAGCTCAGACGAAAATGCGGCAGGTAAGGCGTGTATCTGAAGTTCCGCAACGTTAGCCTTTCATCTACAAACATTGGATTTGGATGCACTTGCCACTCCGTCGTTCCCTGCGCCAGTGACTACGAAAACGCCCTTTTCAATGAGACCAGTCAAAATGCCATGCATGGTTTCTCTGAATGAAATCCATGCTTCTGATAATAGCTTCTCGTTGTCTTGTCCTTCCTTCTTGTTTTCGCTCTCCCAGTCCATCCTGAAATCCTCGAATTTGTGGCCCTGTGCCATGCAAAGAATTGCCCTTGTCGTTGCACTCTTATCGGAGAACGCATCGGCAACAGCGGACATGGCATTTATCCAATCTTTGGGTTCTGCTCCACCACCAGCCTCTCGGCGGCGTGGGACACGAACCATGATCGGTTTTACCTTCTTTGCGATCCCTATGTTCGCACCGGCAATAATGCTCAACATAGACGTGCCATGCGGTTTACATAGGCCGACTGGAGGACACCTGCCGCCCTCTGGTATGTAGGAATCGTCTCGGTGTTGCTGGCCATCAAAGTCCTCGCCCACGAATATGAACTCGGTCTTGGACGCTATCTTGTCCCGGAGGTTAAACTCCTTCAAAATGCAATTAGTACACTTGGCGGCACAGACAAACAAATTAGCAAGATTGTTAAACTCACAATGTGATCCATCGTCGCTCCCGTATCCACGATGTACACCGGGACGTCTTCTCCAGCACTAACGTCGAAGTAGTAACGTTGATTCCACCGATCGTCTTTGGATCCCTCGTTGGCTGAGATGTATGACATCTGCGCTGCGTGATCCTCATAAGGATCGACTTGTTCATCGAGATACTGATTCTGATACCGCCATGATATCTTTGAATCCTGTAATGTTGGGTCGGAACAATCTGGTCCACATGGACGGTAGACAGACGCAACCTAAGATGTTCGGTCAGCCGAGAGAAAGGCGTATTCATACTTCCTTACTTACATTGGGAAACATCCTGAGACTCTCAGCTTGGTCTGAATCCAGATGGACCAGCCAGAAGTTGACCCTTAGACCTCTAACAGCCGATACCTCGATTTTGCTGCCATCGGGGATCATTTTCTGTAACTCAGCGTAAACTGCCGAAGTCTCGTCATTTCGTTTCCCATCGCGAGGCCAGACGGTGTACTCGTAAGTCATTGGACAGGCGGGCGCATCACCTTCGCTTGCCTGCCTCTTGTTGCTTCCGCTCGGCGCCGGTGTGCATGAGACTGTCGTTGTAGTTGCTGTAACATCGCATCCCGTTCTTGGGTCCCTGGTCCTCGTGGAGCACGCCGTCGCTCCGCCACCACTGCAAGTGACGATGATGTCGCTGACAGTTGCAGTTTCGCATGTGGCTGTCGTTGTAAATGTCGCTTCATGAGTCGAGTCCGCAACCAAACAACCACGCATCTCCGCGCATGTAGAAGCAGGTGCCTCAGTGGCGATGGTTACCAGTGCTCCACTTACTGTCGATACAACCACGGGGGTGGTTGTAGCGCAGAGTGATGCTGTCTTGGTATCGCACTTGGTAGGCTCGGGCTCGGAAGGAAACGTAGGAACGCGATCATTTCCAACACTAACGACCAGAAAATAGAAGTCAGATCGTGAAGCGTGATTGGGGAAAACCGTTTCTGAGACTTACGTGAACTTCGGCCACGGTGGCAACTCGCCGTGAATCGATATTGAATGGGGAAGCTTGATAATCTGGTCAAGGCGTAGATGTCTATTCCCAATGATACATCAGCAGCATATTCTTATGAAATTTATGGATACGGCGTTTATACTCACGGAGGATAAATGCCGGGTGGCAGTATAATTTTCCAGCCCAGAATGTTAATGTTGTCGAAGCGGATGCAGAGCTAAGAAGACAAATTCCAGTCAGTCAATGCTCAGTCGATATAGACATATGTGGCGGAACTAACCGAGAAGAACCATAGGCTACATGGAATAACAGCGCTCTCTTCATCTTCTGAGGGCTCTGGCTTTTTCACACTAATTTCGACAGGTGTTATCACAGCTTGAGGTGGCCACGTCGTGAAGGTGATGAGGTCTGCAGTGGAGGATGGTCCAGTAGATGATGGCTCTTTGGTTGACTCAACTACTGTAATGGTTCGTGGGCCTCCAGACACCAGAGTGATGGTTTGGCCCTTCGTAGTTATGGTGCTGTCGAAGGATGCCAATGGAATATGTAAGGTTTCCGTCCCTATGATAGCCACGATAGACCCCGTTGAATTCAATCCCGGATTTGTTGGTGACAAGGATGACAGTGATGTCGATGGCGGGTTGGTGGCGGGGCTTGTAGTTCCGGGCGGCATTGATCCTGTTGATTGTGGACCTGTTGATGTAGGAGTTGCATGGGATGTAGCTGGCGATTCCGGGGGTAAGGTTCCATCAGCAGCAATTGTTGATCCGGGGGTTGGGCTGGTGGATGTTGGTGGGAAGAGGGTAAAGGTTGAGTCCAAGGTGACTATTGTAGTTGCTTCTGAAACTGAGGGTAAAGTGGCGGTTTCGGATCCAATCACCACAAAAGTTGGGTATGGCACTGTGGAATCTCCCCCGACAGGCGGTGCAATGGTGAAAGTGTGGCCAATGGTGATGAGAGTTGTTGGCGAGGTTACCTCGGGGACAGTCACAGTTTCTGTTCCAATAATGAGGATTGGCCCGGCTTTTGAAGTGACATCAGGCAAATCTGTAGATGTCAGGGAAGCAGGTGGAATTGCCATGGTCCCAGTGGTGCTCTCATAGCTTGTGCTGGGTGACGAATGTGCCCCACTGCTATGTTCTATGTGAGCGGTAGAGGACGTCATGTTGTTCACCTTAGACGATAAAATCGTCGATTCCGGAGGAGACCCTGACCGGATGGTTGTCATAGTGCTCGGCTGCGCTTCCGGAGGGTGGGAGCTGGCGCCAGTGATGTGTATTGGCTCGCCTGAAGAATGGGTAGGCTCACCCACGTCAGTTGTGGACGCACCGCCTTGTGAGGAAGGCCCCAAGGTTGTAGGGTAAGAGTCGTCGGGGTCATCGGGATTCGGCACCGGTGGGAAGATCTGACCATCGGGCCCAGTGCAGCTGAAGTCAGCATTGCAGGTGAAGGTAGTATCAGGACAGCACCCAAATCCACAGCAAATTGTCCCTGTAACAACTTTAGCTGGACGCGGTTGTATGTTGGAACATAGGATACAGTGCGTACCTGGACCGCAGAGATTATGCTTTGAGGTGGGGGTTTCGCAGCAAGTGTCTCTGTCTGTTCCGCAGCGGTCCTGACACCAGTATTGTCCATCGGCGCATTCTTGTGACCTGACGAAACAAGCACTGACAGTCAATGCCAGGAAGTAGAAAATGAGTCTCCGGCCTTGACCTTGCCACATGTTGGTACAAGCCTAAGGCGTGGCAGTGGTTTTGCACGAGTTGAATTTCGTTGAGGGGGCAAGTTGAACAGGGTATGAGAGAGTGTTTGCAATGTTTGGCTCGATATTTGACTTTGTGACAGAATGAATTTCGACGAGTTCTTATACAGCACCCAATTCCATCAAGTCTGTCCAATATCTTCGGCCCCCGTGTTGGCTATTTGATCATTTCATGATTCTGAAACTAGCTGAAGCCCAAGACGCTGGTAATTTGCCAATACTCGTGCCTTTTTGAAAACGAGCAAATGCTCCGTGGGGGCATGGCGGTCTTGCAGCCAACACTCGCCCCCAGTTTTGGCATCACGAGTGGCTGACTGCTGTTGGCATGACTGTCACCAAAATAGTTGAGTGCATGGTGTTCGGGGGCCGGAGTCATGCAATGCGACTGGGTCATAATTTCACTGTGTGAACACGAGGCCCAGGTAATAGAATGATAAAGGATAGGTACTATACATGCAGGCGATCCGGGCATTGATGGATTTCCCCTGGAACCCCCGTGAAAAGATGCGATTTATCATTGCCTTACCTACTCTCTTGGTACTCGCGGTGGAACAATCTGTTTCTAAACAAAATGAAAGGTGTAGCTGCAGAGCTCGTTCCTAGTGGCTACCTTTGAGAGGCTTCACAAACCATCCATAAGTAGATACAGATCCGGATCAGACCTGAAATCACGAACAGACTGGCAGAGTATTCAGTTGAACTCCGATTGGATTTGGTCATCAATTTCGCTGTACGTGTGCTCTATCATAGCATCTTATGTGCCATAAATGCCTCACATCCTTCCGTTTCTGTGCCCACAGCCTAAGTTCTCATTGGTCGTCTTAGTCTCCGTGGCAAAGGGATGCCAATTTCGTCGCCAGGATAGTCGGAAAACCAGTTTGGGCGTTCCACCAAACGGACCTATTCGTCGTGAGTTCAACACACCACTGAACAAACAGGCTAGGATTCGTACCTCTAGTAAGTCCTGTACCTTTGGAATCTCATCCTCACGAAGCTCAACGCGCCAATAGGTAATCCCGGACGGAAGTTCGGTTCGGTATGAGGGCTCAACAAGAGAGCTGCAGCCAGTAATTGCGAGAAGTTTTTCCGAGGCACGACTGGCTGTTTCATGGTTACTCCAGCACTCGTCTGTGCCCCAAACAATATACTGCTTTTTCGTGGGATCTTTGGGCTCAGGGACTAGATTTATTGCGTCAGACATCAATTCTTAAAGAATTCCAGGGGTAACATACTTTGACGGCGATGATGTACCTGGCATGGATCACTTCCAATGCAGCCTCCAATCTTCGAGAAAGTTAGTACCTGCGTCTTCAGCACGAGTTCTGTTCCAATACCTCTGGCCAGACGACGGCTTCCAGGCACTCTTCCTGCGTAAGAAATACTCGCCAATACAATAGTCTCACGTCCCTCAATTCATGTACGTCTATTCCTGATGCAACTTCAGTTTTTGAGAGGAACTTCTCGTATGCCCGTTCGTTCATTTGGACGTCTCTGCCGCCGCCTGCCGGCATGATACTATGCCATTTCCTATCATCGCATGTGCATCTCCAGACCTTCGCAATATAAGGCTCAACTTGGGAAAGAGGAGATGTGCTTCTCGAGTCTACAGATGGCAGAGGGACTGCGGACTCCAGCAGACTTTGACTGGTATTTGTTTGTCGAAGCTTGTCCCTGTAGATGCTCCCCGGCGGTGAGGACGTGGTGATGCTGCACGTATTAGTAGGAACTGAACCACCACTTTTCCCTTTCGCTGTGACTGTATCATATCTCAGTAGGTATGTTCAATGAAGAACACGGTGCCGTTCGACACTCACCCACAGCCTTTTTGAAGTACCTAACACAGTCTCTGATCCTCCTCTTCAGGTCTGCGATTAGATTCATTGCTGAGAGCTTTGCCGACGTTTCTCAATCAACGTTGTAAGAATGCCTGGTGGTGTGGAAGCGTCAAGAAAGTGGCGTGATACTGTGTCAAAGACGAGGCAAGAGCTGAACACGCGCGGTCAACTATGACCGGGACAGGGCAGCCTTCTGCCCTCGCAGCAGGAGAATGATCCGCTGCCCCCAGACGTACGAAAAGGCTCTTCCGGCTGAGACGTACTTGGCGAAGACAGTGAGGTCATGGGAACAAAGAAGTGGTACGTTTCAAGAAGTTATTACCATCGCGGGGAACAGTTGTGTCGTTGGTTGTAGCCGCTGACCCTTTTGGCCCTCCGATGGCCCCGCTGTATTCTGGCCCCCAACACCTCTCCGCACCAACATGGGCGGCCGAGACCATGCGACGCAGGTTTCCTCCATGTCGGTTTGCAAATGTTGCCCCCTGAGCACCAACAGCCGATGTTCACCGCCCGTCAACTTTCGGGGCATTCTCCTGATTAATCGCTGCTTCCTGCGTGGTATTTCTGCTTGCCCCCACTTCCACAGCCGGGAGTGCTTCCGCGATTGTTTGTCACACACAGAGCAACAATCTGGAACGGCGTACCAACACCCGACCACCTCGGTCTGCTCAACGAACGCAATCGAACACAGCCCGCAGCTGCGTCGACCCTAAGGTATCCTTGCTCGGAGGATCTCCAACTTCCCCGGGTTCTAATCGGTTCTCATCCATCTTGCCGTAGGAATAGCAATGCTTTAATTGCGCTTCCAATACTTTCGATGGTTTGCAGTTCAGACTTTGATCAGGCGTGCCGTTCGTTGAATTGAAATCTGGAAATTTACAGAAAAAAAAAAAGAAAAAAAAAGAAAAAAAAAGGTGGCACATCGGAATTCTCTTAGAGGCCCAGACGTCTTCCTTTAAAATACCTTGTGCATCATCAACTTCATTCCTCAGCCGTACGTTTAATGTCTACATCACATTCCTCGACTACTCTTACAAAAACCGTCGAACTACACGACACTCCAAGCGAAACGTAAAACTCACATGCAGTGGATGCGTCTTGTTTCCCGGTCTTGGTTCCCATTGCCTGTGATGTTAGCTAAATCTAGAGGAGCCAGCCATCCTCGCGCCGACCAAGTCCATATCCCTAGGCGTCCATCTAGGCTTGGATGGTTTCATCGCCCTTTTCTCCCTGTTAGGTATAGGTCTTCCAACATCGTAATGAGAATCGAAACTTGAGTTTTCAAGCTCTACTTCACGAATTTGGCCATGGTTAGATATTACATGTGATTTGAACCGCAGGCACACAGGAAGTCGAGAGCACGTACTTCTGCGATGCTTTCCACTGCATCAATCTGTTCATCCAGGATCATTATCCGCCAGTACAAGACTCCTGATGGATGGCCTGGAGTTTCACGGTAATTTGTAGCCTCCATACGCGAGCAGTGGCCTACAATGTCGAGGAGGTTTCTGGCCCCCCGCATGGCCACCTCATGATCATTCCAGCACTCTTCTGTTCCCCACGCGATGTACTTTTCTCTACTAGGCTTGCAAGAGCCTTGCAGCAATGTTAAAATCATTCTTGAAGTCTTGCATTGAGCAGATGTACGCACCTTCATTGCGCGCGGGGCATTCCTGTGGGGCTCCCACGGGCGAAAGAATCTCGTCAAAATTAGCACTAGGCGTCTTGACTTCAAGCAATATTCCATACCTCTGGCCAACTAGAGACTTGTTCAGCTTCTTCCATAGTAAGTTTTACGCGCCAATTTATGACACCAAGGCTTCCTGAGTCGAAAACGTCAACATGCGAGGAGCTGCCACAGATCGAGGCGAGCTTGTCGTATGTCCGCTCGTTCAGGTGCTTATCAAGACCATCCGTTGCTGGCCACAGAACGTAAAACTTTCTCTCTGAGTGACAAGTACATATCGCGGGAGTTGAGACGATGTATCTCTGTTTCAGACCGGACGGACCGGGCGGCAACAATTCTCCTTTCGGTTGGGTTACCATTGCGGTGCGCGCTGTGTCGTGGTCGATTTCCTTGAAAACAGAACCGCGCAAGCTAGCCAAAGAGCTGTTAATAGATAGCGTTGATTTGGTGGGACTGAGCTTTTCCGTCACGTCGGGGTTTCGGTGTTGAGTTTGAGGTACTGAAGTTGCTTCAACAGATACATTCGTGTGAAAAGTAGCACCACCGAAGCGTTGTTTCAGACCTACCTATGTCATTTTCTAAGTATTGGATTCTATTTTTGATGTTTCTCTTCAGCTAGCCAACGTATATCATCTCTCCAGCTTTTGCGTCGAGGCTACGTTTGGGTTGGAGAGCAATGCGACAATTTGGGCCACCTTGGCCAATTCTTTTCAGCGCGAGGGTCGTGAGCAATCTGTCCGGAGACATCGTTGTACAGAGGCAGACCTGAACACAGGCCAGCAGCCAAGGACTCAGATGGTGTTGTAAAAGCTGCAGGTTGCTATTATTGACGCGGGGGCTGCTCGACTGATGTATGTTGGCTGCAGCTGCCCAACCATCGTCTGCTGAACGAGTTCTGGCCCCCGAAGCGTGCCTCACCCACCGTCACGCTACCAACACCCACGAAGATCCAATCAACTTGGCTGTGTGTGTAGTCGATCGACATCTAAACTGCGTGATTAATTACTGGCGATCACCAACAGACGCCAATGCTGTGGGTTTCATTCCTTACTTGACCCGCCCCGTCAAGACACGGAGTAGCACCCTCTTCTGGTCTAGCCGCATACAAGTATTCCAGTCCGGTATTTAGATTAAGTCAGCCCACCCCATAACCGAACACCCCCTATAACCAAACGCGTCAAAACACTACTTTTTCCCCTCTTCACTACCATAACTACCTTACGCTAGAACGCATTTACCTACTACAACACTTAAAATTAATTCTTTTAAAAATACTAGTATACTTAGTATAACTAAATATACTAAGAAAGATATTTTAAATACTTTACACAATATTTAGAATAAGATAAGCGTTTAGAAAGCTATATATGCTTTAAAAGTGCCCTTATTAACTCTCTATAGCTATTTTTATAGTTTTAGGACTTAGTAGAAAGGTTATACTACTTTCTAGAAGTTAACGCTTACTTAAGAGAGTTACTTAGTTAACTAAGCTCTTACGTAAGATACTTTTAGTTTTATATTTACTTATTAGTAGCTTAAAAATCTAGCTTAATAAGTATTAGCTTATACTAATAATAACTACCTTCTTAGTAAGAATTAGATTAATAGCTTATTATACTATAACCTTTCTCTAAAAACCTTCTAAAGTAAAGCTATTAAATCTAAACGTATTACTACTATTATAACTAAGAAGATATAAGCTTATTTTAACTTATATAACCTACTTAAGATTAAGTATATCTTACCTTAGCTTTACTATAATATAGATAAGACTAGCTTAATAGAGGGTAAAGGAGTTAACAGCTTTATCCTAGGTTCCTCCTATATAAAGAAGATATATACTAAAACCTTAGACTTATATATATAGATTACTATACTAAAATATATCTTAGCTTTTAGTAAATAACTTTATTTACTAGTTATATTTAATAATAAAAGTATTTAGTAAAGCTAATTCCTTATAGAACTTAAGAATTATAATTACTAATATTTTATTATAACTAATAATAAGTAAATAACTAATAAGGTAGCTATTAACTAAGTTAAAGAGGTATTTAATCCTTAAATAAAGCTTATAAGTAGGGATAAAGGATTATAGCGTTTTTTAGTCCTAAATAGATATAAAAACTATACTATAGTTAACTTTATATAAGAATACTATAGCTAGTTAATTTATTTAGTTTTTCTACTTACTTACTCTAGCTATATTACTTAACCTCTTAACCTATCTATATTTAAGCTCCTTAAGTTAGCTTATTAATAAAGAGTTAATAACTTTATAACCTTTATAGATACTATACTTCTAGGAAAGTATAACTTCTTTATTTATTATGCTTTTACTTAGGTTAATAGGTTATCTAATATTAATATTTAGGTTAGCTAGTATACTACTAGCTTCTACCCTCTTAGCTATATAAAGGTCTTACTTAGTTAGTAACTACTTTTAAATATAGCAAAAGAGATTACTAAAAGCTTACTTATTAAAAAGAAAGCTTTTAAAAATAGGTTATATATACCTATAAAGTTAAGAGATCTATATAGTATTAAGTTAATATAGTTAATACCTTATATTACTTCTTAATCTTTCTAGTAGTATAGTTAATAATTACTTTTTACTATAGGGAAAAGCTTAGATCTTTAATATAACGTTATTACTATAAAGGAGCGTAAGATAGCTAAACTTTAAGCTAAATTAGAGGTTTATATACTATATAAATAGAAGCTAGTTAAGCTTAATCCTAATAAGTAGTTTACTAATATCTAAGCTATTAAAGATACCTAAGTTATAAGGTTAATATTAACTTTTAAGGGCGTGAAGATAGTAAGAGCATAAGAGATTAAATTTAAATTATTCTAATATACTTTTTTACTAGTTAGATAGTAATAAAACTATGTTTTGCTGAAACTGCGTTGCTAGTACCTCTTCGGCTGAGCCGTTCGGTTATGGGGGGTGTTCGGTTATAGGGTGGGCTGACTTACTACAAACATCCAAGAAAGACAAAGCGCCGTGTTGAATCCCAACGTTTGCACGCCATAACAGACAGAGGTGTCTCGTTCCTCAAGGCCCCAGTAGCGAGCATTGATCACGGGCAGGGCTGTACACTTGTGCATATGGTACCACCGCACGAACCCTGCCGCGAGAAGAGAGTATTGAGGAAACGATTTCTGGTGCACCCAACTACCAAGCTAATGGATAGACGGAATCTTGCGAGGTAATTCGAAGTCACTACTCAATCCACCATTGAGGCCAGCTGCTGACGTTTCTCAGTTAATCACACCTTCACATCAGCCTAACATCTCCAGAGGAGATCTCTCATACTTTTTAAGGGAGGATATGAAGTAGCGTGAATGAAGCTCACTGCTGCCTTTTCTTCTTTTCTCCCTAATTTATACTTCTTCACTCATAATACCTGTTGCTGAGGCGTAAATGATTGAAGTACAACCTCATGTGCGCGTTGTGGGAGACGTATCTTACGGTCCCCTCGTACCCCGCACTATGTTTCACCCAGAGCCTCTCGTAAATTCCAGCTTGCGTGAGGAAGCCAACATCGGCTGAGCTCTTGCTTTTTGGGTTTGGGTCCCCAAATCAATTGGGCTCGAAGTACAAACCGGCATGTGATGGAGTACAAATACTCTCTGGGGCCCTCCCTCACCCCCTGACCTGCCTTGCGCTTTCCAGCTCTCACACATAGCCACATACCTGCTTGATCCAGACGCTAGATCGGTGCCATTGATTATGGAATCATGTTCCTCGGCAGCTCTATTATACTGGCCAAGAAATTGGCCAGATCGCGAGACCTTGGACCTCCAGTCTCTGATTTGTACAGTCTGGCCTCAGTATCTCACTCTTCAAGAGGCCTGTGGCATACTTGACCAGTTTCACGGGCCGGTCTGGATGCTGGATAAGCAGGTTCTTTGGACAGGCTTAGGTCAGAAGTACGCGCTGGTTGATTCTTACGCAAGAGAACACGGAATGCAGACTCTACGAATTGCCATGGGACCTTTGATGGATCCTCAAAATCCTGCCTGTCTCCAAAGTCAGAAGTCAACCAAAGAATGGGGGAGATACATTAGGGGCGCCTCACTCATCTTCTCCTGGCGTATATCACAAGGAAATGTCGCTACCGTACTGACGCAGCCCCCGCCAACTCGCTTCAATCCACATGGACGAACAGCCTACCAGGATATTGAGGAGCCCGTTCTCAAGGGTATTCTTGGAAATCGACCTATTGATCGAATCTTGGCAGTACATCCAACAATAGAGAACGCTAAAACGTTTCCACCGTATGAGATATTTCCACAGGATCATCAGGACATCTGGAAAGATGTTTTCGGAGGTGTCAAATGCCCCAAGCATACCTGGAGGGGCATTGATGGGAACATACGTACGAGTTCACCTGTCCAAAAGCCTCATACCTGAAAGACTTCCTGATTAGTAGACAGCTTTACCAAAGTGGGCTATCACGTCAGCGGCCTATGGGTTTCTCGGCAACGAAAATCCTAAGTCTCGCTCTGTCGAAATATTTCTCTGCGGGTTTTTGATTTGCGCTGGCATATCCTCCCAGCTGTCATTGGTCATTATGGTGATTTCCTCTCTTCTAGCGGTTCAAGGCACGGTTGGAATTCCTTACATCTCCATGCACCTTACCGAAATCGACCCTGAAGATTGCTGTGAGCTCAAATTGGCGATTCCGTCTACCGACGACGTCATCGCCAAATGCTTGGGTGAAAAGATCAAAGCTTTAAAGATCAATGAGAATAGGCTAGATACTTCAGTTCCCCCGAAGGCAGCAGTTCGAACGAATCCAGGCAAGCCCTCCGACAGGGAAGAAGTAGCAACGGTGGGCAATCCTGCGAAAGTACCCAAGACGAAAGATACTGCTGAGCAACCTTTATCATCTCCGACGACTTTGGAGACTCAACCGTTGCCCTTCGAGACCGCTACGCCCCCGGTGAATCAATCTAGTGTCCAAAGAAAGGGAGAGGTTAAAACGACTTCAACGAAATTGTCCAAAGCCAAAGCGGCGGGAGCCACCGAGGTAACACCCGAATTGCCAACGCAAGGACTGAACGCCCAAAGTCGTAATGGGCCCGGAGCTGAGCCCTACAAGAAGAAGCAAAAAAAGAAGAATACGGACGTTGGAGACACCTTGGTTGCAAAAGGGAAGCCGAAGAAGTCGCAAGACAAGAAAATGGAAAAAGAGAATGTCGACTGTAAGGGAAAAGCCCAGTCCCAAGCTTCTACAGACACCAATCTGTCTCCCGTTGCAGAAAGGCCGGTGGCTGGAGGAACCAAGAAGAAGAAGCAGAATAAGGTAAAGCCTGCAAAGGTGAAAGGCATAGCATTAGCAACAAAAATATCTTCCCAGAGGAAAGAGGTGGACAACAGCAAGGAAATTGAGAACCAGCCGGGGAAGTCAACCAGACCTCATACTTCAGCGAAATGAACGTGGTCTGATAAACTGGGGAAATTCGCTTCAACTTTCACTAAGACCACAGATGCCTTTCTTTCCATGCATCTTCTGTCGGCACGCCAAATTGTAGTAGGCTAATGATGAACTGTATTTAAAAACAGGTCCGAACCGTGAGTGAAGTGATTCCGCTTATTCAGCTACTCCCATGGGTTGGTTGTATGAGCAAGGGCAACTTGCCGATATTCAGCCTACATGAATCTGACAACGTGCCTCACTTTCCAGAACGAGATAATACGTACAAGAAAAGCGCGAGACAGTCTTTTTGCTCGTGGCTTCCGGGGCTCATACTGATCAATGCTTGGGAGTATTCGCTGCCCCGATTGGGCGGCTAGTGGGTGGAGCGCAGTGCGTGGCAGAGCGGTTTCAGGAAAGAAGATAAAGTTGTGTAAACCCGCAACCCAGCGGATTGCTGCATCGACTCGCCATTTCATTGAATTTTCATTGTCTTAAGGAAAGAATCTTTTGAGTACTATTGGATTCACATTCGTGTTGTTGCCTAGCTTGTACAGACTTGGCGTGTCAATACGGGCCCTCTTCCACTTGACTGTCCGGTGCTTGTTTTGCTGTCACGTCTGTGTTCCCTGTTGTCTTATGAGTAGACAGCTAAGTACGATGTACCTTAATCTTGAGGCGATTAAGCTTTCTCCATGCGATAAGGACACCCTGGCTTGGGAGTAGGCGGAGAGGATGGGATGAAGCGAATTTGAGCTGGTGTTTGTCCATACTTTAGTTTCAACAGCAGCGTTTCAAGATGAGCACGACAAGTTAAACGCTACTCTACGGCGTTCTCTACGGCGCCCTCGGGAAACTATGCCAATTTGAGTCGTGGCCCGAAGTCTCCAGCATCGTGCTTTTTTGTAAAATCTGCCACATCCCGACATCTTTCACTGCATCTTCATTCACTTCGAAAGTACAGACGGCTTGTGCAACGTGTGATATCTGTGACAAGGGCAACACGTGTGGCTCGGTACACGCGCTTCCAACATGAGGACCACCGTCTGCTGGACATTTGTTTACGCCGTTCTGGCGATTGCGGGCCTTCTACCCCGACGCACGATCAACTTCTTGAACGATGATTCATTTGCGATCGAAGACTCGGGTAAGGCGTTCGTGGCCAGCAGCGCCCCTGAGAGCGCATGTGCAATGGTGCAGCCGGCGGTAAACAAGTTTCTACAAGACAAGCCCAAAGGTACGTAAATTCACAGACCATCCTCCTCCCATCCTTTTACGATTGCTACACATAAAAGAAGTGCCTGCGCCTGAAGTTTTGCCGTGGCTATTGCTAATCATCATGAACAGCCCTCCCAAGAGTGCCAGCAAAGCTTGCATTCGACTGTTTGCAATCTGTTCCAAATAAGCCCGACCCTGCCAAAGAACTGCTCAAAAGCTTGAAGACTTATGTGCAGCTTCAAAGCACCCTTCCTTTTCTTAAAACCCCCCCGGCTTCGTACAAACTTCCAGCAGTCGACATTGAAGGCGGTTTTCAATCCATTGGAGATAAGGTAGCCAACAACAAGTACCAGAGCGAATATGACTTCCAATTGGACATCCTCGACCTGATCTCGTCAGCTCACGATGGCCACTTTGTCTTTCGGGGCGATATGTTCAAAACCTTCAGTTTTCGAAACGGTCTCGTTACTGATGTGGTCTCAATATCTCGCGACGGGATCGAGGTTCCCAAGTTGTACCATCTTAGTACGTTGAAACTCTCTAGCGAACTTGGCTTTTACTAACAAGTCACAGAGCAACTTCGTCAAAATGCATCTGCACCAGCTATTACAAAGATAAATGGCAAAGATGCCAACGTCGTTATTGCAGACCTGAACCTCAAGTACAGTGGTCTTCAAGATCCCGATTCACAATGGAATTCCCAGTTCAATTCATACGCAACCAAGCAGAATTCTATGATCTTAGCTGCCTCGCCCATTTTTCAAGGCCCGATGCTCACTCTGACGTATGAAAATGGCGAGGAGCGCTCCGAAGAAAGTGTAGCTGTTATCCGTCCGGGCACCAACTTCACCGACATAAAGAACGGCGAGGACTACTACAACAAATTCTGCAATCCTGTCATGGTGTCCACGAACGTACTGTCCGAGGCATCGAACATAAGGACGCAATCAAGAGCCAAGAGCCCAATGGCGCTGTCACCGATGGTCACGCCTATAGAAGGCTATCCGGTTCCTGAAGTTCGGGACAAGGGCATCAACGCGACTGCAGGGTATTTCTTGAACGGAACTGGATACGATGACGTTGCTGTCCTAGCTGTGTCTTCTTTTGCGCCGCCAGAGACGGTCGACAGCTTTGCATACCTGAATGATTTTCAACAAACGGTTGAGAAATTCCTGGCCGCTAGTCAAAAGGCTGGGAAGAAGAAGCTCGTCATCGATGTCACTGCCAACGGCGGCGGCTTTATCCTGGCTGGATTTGACTTATTTGCTCAAGTAAGTGGACGAAGTTGCTATGCTTCACCCAACGTGCGCTGCTGACCTCTTCTGTAGCTCTTCCCAACTGTCAGCCGCTTTCAGGCAAATAATTTGCGCCTTCCACCCAGTGTCAACACTTTAGCGCGGCTCGCTGCTGCTATTCCTGCGGATTTCAAACCCAAGACACCCGAAGAGAATAAGGCTCTGGGCAACCTGCGGGGAAGTCCTATTCTCAGCAATCTCCTCCCAAAAGGCGTGTTCACGCCAGATCGCGTAGCCTTCACTTCTTTGGAGCAGGTTCTACGCCCGGTTGTATTGAACGGCGACAACTTTTCTGCTTACCAGCAGATCCCGATGGATCAACCAGATCCTCTCTTTAACCTCACTGGAACCGGCCCCAGGACTAACCCGCCTGCGAGTGTTTTCACTCCGGAAAACATCGTCCTCCTCACAGACGGTACCTGTGCATCCACTTGTACCATCTTTTCATATCTCCTCATCCTACAGATGGGTGTGAAGACTGCGGTGATGGGCGGTCGCCCCCAGACAGGGATAATGCAATCCATCGCAGGCGTCGAAGGTGCTCAGCTCTTTTCATATAACGACATAACAATCGACGCAACTTCAGCTCTACTTTTGGCACCTGAGAATCAGAAAGCCGGGCTACAAAACGGCGATCTTGGTGAGTTAGCCAAAGCATACGCTATAAAGCGCGCCGCAAATCCGAAAGCCGCCGGCGCCGTGAACGGAAAAAACGCTTTCGCCATGTCTAACGCCACGGTACCGCTACAATTTCTCTGGGAGCCTGCGAATTGCCGGTTGTTCTACACATACGAGACACTTACCCAGCCAGAGGCCGCATGGAAACGTGTCGTCGATGTGACGTGGAACAACCGCCCACAGCTGTGTGTTGCCGACAGTATCGTGGCGGCTGCCAAGCCCGCGACAGTCGACCCCTTTTTCCAGCAGAGCGCGAAGGATTTGGGCCTCAGCAAAGGTGGATAGATTGGAGAACGATGTGGCTTTCACCAAAGTCGCGTCTTAGATTGCCCGTAATTTGGTAGTAGAGCCAGTCGAGATGAATTCCACAACATCATTAACTTTGCTTGTTGCAAGAGGAATACGAAAGGGACTGGTTATGTGGTTTCATCCTAAAATATCAGGTTACCGTAAATTCATCCTGCACTAATGGTGATACAGAAGATCATGAGCCATTCGCACACAGCTTGGACCGGCCTGTATCTACATCTAAGCCAAAATAGAGCGATACGCGTGGCTCATGTACATGACGGTCTTAAAATCCTTCTTAGGAGTAGCCGGGCGATTCATGTTGTGCTCAGCTGGGGTCCGAGCAGATTGTGGATCCAGTTCCAGGAAAGATTCGAATTCCTACTTTTCGGCAAGATATTACTATCTGCATTCAAGCTTTGCTTGTAGTGAACAAGTACTTGTGATGCTGGACCGTGAAAGAAAGGCTGCAAGGTTCAAAGAAGCCCGTACCGCCACACAACAAGCAGACGCACTCATCTTGTACACTGTTATCCTCTTACGTTTTTAAAATAAAACTTCCCGTCCTTCAGAGTGTTTTATTCATTACTTTGTTTACTTTTGTCCTAGTTGAGTCACAATTCGGCCAGATTATTCGACCAGAATATCTCAGAGTTGAACGGTAACTCCCAAAACCCAATCATGAGCGAGCGTTTGGAAGATTACACATAAGTCTTTGTCGGTGGCCAACGGTCCCATCAATCTAGTCCAACCGGGCTGACATCCGTGGTTCATGGCACTCATATCCATCGTAGTGATGGCCATCGCGCTTGCTATGCCCTTTCTTTGCTTTTCAAAGTAGTCGCCTGTGGGCGGCCGATTGAACGGAGCATGTGTCTCCACCCCCACCCAACCGTGACCGGTTAAAAGGTGGGATGGCGATGACGTTTATTTATGTTCGGACTAGGCTAAAGCAACTTCAATAAGACAAGGTCTACACCCTGTTGCTCGTCTACGGTTCAGCCTATTCTAGACTAGAATGATAACTTCCGACTGTTAGACAGTGAAGCTCATTAATTCATGTTGCCGTCAGACAAAAGAATCCGGATCTGCCAATCTCTTGTTTGCCGATTCCCCTCACGTTTACCTATTTATGCCGCAGGTAGCCTCTTCGTCACCTTTGATGTTGTCACCTGTTCAAAGTGGATGGCACACCCGGTCTAGGCGCTAGTCCAGATGAACGCCGGTTTGTTCGGCACCGTCGATCGAATGCTTATCGGACGACAGATCGCGAGTTTCCCCACGCAAAGGACAGCCGCCGAGTTCCACCAACACAACAGTCGCGCGGCTGCTGACATGAGCACGCCCTCGTGTCCCGCGTAACCCGTGTGTCCCGCTAATCGCCGGGTGCCCGGCACGCTGCGTGGCATCCCAAAACAGGGGCTGGCTGTGGCCACTGGCTCTTCGGTTGCCGCGAGTCAGTATCCCCGCCCGCGTTGGTTCTCCCAGCCGGAATAAGAAAGTCTGCTCCCCTGAAATCACGGAATTTATAGCGCAGGTTGTCTCTATTAGATTGACATTGCCGGAAAACATGCGGCAGGTTGATATGGAATAGAAGCCGCGCCTCGGTATTGCTCCACGACGAATCGCCCTTGATAGGACCTTATTGCCTCCGCTATGAGATTCTTGACATCATCGCCATAGGGCGCAACTGAGCCCGGTCATGCCGGATGACCTTGCTGCTGGTTCTTAGTTGCCGTGATACCCCGGATTCACTCAATTTGAATTTTCGAGTCTCTTGAATCAAGCATTGGTCGCACTTGGTTGTCACCTATCAAAGAATGGCTAAGCATTCTGCCGCTATTCGGACCGGGTCTATCTTGAAAACATGGGGATATCTCCTTTTCGGTAGTGTCCGCCCCGGGACTTCATAATGGCAGCTCTCACTTAGGTAATAATCGTCCACAGCACTTTGTACATAAACACGTTCCACTTATACAGACGTCACTATCTGCCGTTGGTTGACCCATTCGCGGGGGTGCCTTCTGGATCGGAACGCTGCATCCATGTCAAGATCCACGATCATCGCCCCAGTAGGTCTCCACAACAGCTGTGTAGAGTTGCAATTAGAGATGGCACAACATGGTACTAGGCAGTGGGTGTATTCCGAATCCGAACTTGGAAAACATGCAGATCTGTTTACTGCCGCTGACTATGAGTAACTGACAACTCCTATAAAGACAGCTCCCATCTCGTCCCCAATCCCTCCGATCACATCATCATCAACCAGTCAAAAAGCCTGCCAATCAGTCCTTCTTTTCACCTAGTTCAAGTCTGTCTTTGTCCGTGTACATAATTTCAACTCCAAAATGAAGGCTGTCACCGTCCTCTTCAACCTTGCCTTGGCTGCCACCGCCATGGCCAGTGCCGTCGACACCCGCGCCCTGGAGCCCGGCTTTGCCGAGCGCGCCTGCGGTACCACTGGAGGTACGTGCTACGGTTTTTCTTAGCGCACACAAGGACTCGAACTAACATGATGCTCCTCACAGCGCCTTGCACCAGCGGCGACGACTGCTGCACCTACTGCGACCCCTACTCCGGTTGGACTTGCACCGACTCTACCAGAGCCTGTGTTGAGAAGGGCAGTAAGTTAAACCAACAAGATGTTTCTTTCACAGTGTCGAGTACTGACAAAGCGTGTGTCCAGCCGTCCCCGCCCTCGGCCAGAACGACTGCTGCAGCTACAAGGTCGATGCGGATGGCAAGTGCACCTAAGCATTCCTTGCAAGCGAAGACCTGGAAAGGAGTCTATGATGCTCAAGGCGTTTGTCCCTTGTACATGAATTTGAAGTCTCAAGCGTATATATATCATTGAATCGAATATACAAAGTAAACCCTACAAACTCCACACAGCTCTCAAAATAGCAAATTCACTGAGCAGCCAGCTGGTGGATGCCACACTAGTGACTAGTGGTTTCCCTCTGTTGTCGCCAATTAGAATATGCCTCAATTGCGCGTTTCCAGAATCGGCTGCTTTGTGGCGTATACTCCCTTCTCTCAATTTGCCCGTCTCCATATTGTGTGTTCTCAAGAAGCCTCTCATCGCGTATTCCTCCTTCACCAGGTTCTTCAATGTCGTCGCTTCTGTTTCTAGCATAGAAGGGAATACTTCCCCGCCGAGGGAACGAGTAGCTCAATCCCACATACTTTTGTTCTTCGACTTCGTTGACATGTTTGACGAAATGGATCTGATCAGTCCGCACGTAGCATTAGCATTTGCAAAGCACAAAAACGTCTTTACGTCCATTGACTCATTCGCACCTCTGGGAAAAGTTGTGCCCGAGTAATATAACGACCGTGATCTCTTTCAGCATCACCAATGCATCGAACCGTATCCCATTCTGAATATACAGTCACATTCGAGCAACTCGAATTCTTGATCAGGCTCTTGTAGACTCGGTCGACGTGATCCTGGTCATGGATGTTCCAGGTCCAGACGAAGTATTTCCGCACCCAACGGTCCGTGTTATGTCGTCGGCATAGGTCGAGCCATACGGCGGATTTGAACTAGAGAAAATGGTGAAATCAGCCCATTGTCACCTACCTTATGGACATACTCTTGCAACTTACCTCCTGCGAAGCCCTCATCATGGCAACGTTGATTCTTGTCAGCTCAATGTTCCATCCGATGAGCTTTGCGCCGGCTTTTCCATTGCCCTTAATCAGACTGAAATGCAAACAGCCAGCTTCCAATTTACGGTAACTGCGCTGTAGCGCGGCCTGGTCCAGCTGCGCAGAAAGTCTGACGGTACAGGATTCGTTGGATAACTTCCAATAGCCTCGAATCTCGGATGAATCGCTGCCAGCATCGTCGTCTTCGGGCAGCATAAATTCCACCTCGCATGTACAGTGGACGTTATCGTTCGATGGGTCAGCCTCAAAATCCCGTCGGTGATCCAAGGATGATTGAGAGCTCATTGACCACTTGGCGTCAAACTTCTCCGCTTCTGTGGCAAGCATCGGTCTTTCGCGCCTTGTTGTGATCTTTGAAGCTGTGTGGAATGTCAGCCCACCGAAGGATGTTGGGCCTTTGAGCAGCCAGTCAGCAGGGAAGATCTACCAACAGCATCTCTCAGGGATCTGAACCATTTTTCAGCCTTCGATTTCACGTTTCTGATCAGCGTTTTTCCGCCCATCGCTGCCGGCCGTGGAGAATCAGCTGATGACAATGTCGGGGAGTGTCTTCTTCAAAATGCTGAGAATGAATTACAGCAGGGAAAGAAATGCGGGGGAGGCAAAGATGTTGGAAGTGTCGGAAAGGAGAAGAAGGTGATTCCTTCGTAATCTCCGCAAAACGGACCATGTCAAGGTCCAACAACTCTCAACCCCTGAACGTTTGCTTCCTTGAGCCGGGCCCAAACCGATGTATTTAACCGCCATAACAGCCTTATCCCCAAAAGCATCGGGATTACTTGCCATGTCCCCTGACCCAACATTGAGAAGTGTGCTTGTCACAGTTGCAGGCACTTATATCTTGCCTCCAGATAGTTGTGCACCTGCACAGAATGTTGCGTGGACCTAATAAAAGAACTTTCCTAGATTAAGCCTAATAACTGGTAAAACGTGCGTTGTCACTTTTAGTGTCGTACATCCTTCTCCAAGCAGTATCTCGAATCGCATGGTCATAATGTAGTGAGTCTATCTTGCTAGGCATCCTCCCTCCACACCACCGCCAATTACATCCCGTTTCCCTCTCGCTTTCAGACTTCATTGCATCGACATTATCTTGATGACAACCCTTCCGAAATTCAACCTCGCCTCCTTCATTCAGCGGGCAGTTCAGTATCCATCCCTAACAATGATCAACATAGCTCTGAAGGTCCCGAAACTCAAACCCAGTTTTCCAAAGTAGAGGACTTCATATCAAATGTAAGAGAAACAAAATGATGTCCTTGATTAAAACCTTTTTGGTGTACTAACGCCACATCCGTCGCTCAAAGTTTCGCTGCCCGATGAAGCCCAGTCGACGTTGAGGTTCCCTAGTGGCTCTTGCTCCTCAAACTAATTCAGTCAAAGTTAGGTTCATCTCGACGCGGAGAGGGGTAGATGAAGCTTGCCAGTCGAGTCCGAGATACCGAGGTGCACGTATCTGAAGGTGAGTCATCGGCTGCCCCGGCAGCTACAACCTAAGTTAAATACTGCCTCGTCCTGGGACCAATATTGGGGGTGAAAGGCGTATGTGCCACCACAAGCTCGAAGTTTCTACGTTTACGATGGCTCCGAGATACAATCTCCTCTCCAGGTCTATTGAAGAGACGGTGATGAATGAGACGATGATGAGTGAGACCACGAACCAAGGGACGGTCGATGGCGATGCTACAGGATACAAACGCCTTATCGTCCAGATTTGCCCGAAGTTCCTGACCACTGACGAAGCAGATGAGATACGTGAAGAATTCAATAGGGCTTGGATCGAGGATAAGCAAGTCTTCTGGAGCGGAGCAGACAAGCGTAAAACCACAATTTGGGCAGCACTGAACGGGTTTCAAACCCTCACGAGTGCGATGGGTCCTTTAATGGAGCAAGGGAATGACAGATGCAAGAGGAAGACTTGCTCTAAATCCTGGTCTCTGTATATGAGAGGCGCCTCAGCTTTGTTCGCGTGGCGAGTGTCTCAAGGCCGATTTACAACAGTTCTGACACCCCCGCCTCCCCATCGATTCCACCCGTCGGGGTTGACGAACTACCAGGACGTGGAGGAGCCGATTCTCAAAGGCGTACTGGGAATTTCCGTCGAAAGAATCATGATGGCCCATCCAGAGGTCGCCGGCGCTGAGAGCTTTGTCTATGAAGCGTGGCCCTCTGACCGTTACGCGACCTGGGTAGCTTCCTTTGGCGAGTTCCCCAACAAAACATGGAGGCTCGTAGGCCGTACTAGAGGTATCTTGATTATTCTTTGGTATTACGACGCATTGCCTAACGTAGAAACAGTACGGACTATCTGGCAGCCCGTTCCCTCCGTTCCTCAGCTTCAACTTATGTCGGAGGATGACTACCAGGGAATGATCAAGCAACGTCAGGGACAGCATCAAGGACAACTTCAGGAACAGGCACACGTGAAAGACAAGAAGTCCGAAGTCAAACAGTCACCAGGATCCGGGCTTCTCGCTTTCATGGTGTTTATCGAAATCTTCCTACACGTCGTACTGCCCTTCATCGTCTTCTTGGAAACTCTTACGACTCAGTTCAAATATGAATGCCAGAGCCCCGAGCCACAGACAGAGGTGAATTTGAGAAGTAGCACACCCTCCAAAACCACCAAGCCGCGCAAGTCTGGCTTGGTCAAAACGGATACAAGTGCGAATCAATGCTTGGTTGCAAACACTGGCATACTTGGCGGAAATGTTCCTCAACGGCGCTTGAAGAAGAAACAACGCCAGAAGCTTTCTCACCCCCAAGAAAGTACTCATCAACCCATTATTACACAGAATTCTACTGTGATTGTGTGTAGGAGCCTTGGAGGATGGGACCCCAAGAGTTTGAAGAAGGCGTTTCGGAACCGGGCGCAGCGCGTCACACTGTCATCGGTATGAAAATGATTGAAGTGTATTAAATATTGATACGAAGAACACCGGCTTGGAAGAATCGATCATTTGGGCTTTTACTCTATCTGTGTAGGTCATTCGGCGTTTTCTAGCAGCTCGGCTTAGTGATATCAATCAAAAATTGAAACCTTTCGTGGCAACTGACCAGGACTATAATATGGCCGTCATCGTTGTCATGAGAAACCTTTGATTTGATCAACGGACTTTATACCAAGTTCTACGAAACAACTTCGTAATTGTAATCTACATTATGAACAAGTCGTCGTTAAAAAGGAGATTGACGACGCATATCTAGGTTCTTGTTGGCAACGCCAGCCCATCGCGGCGTTGATCGCGGAGGCTGGCGCCTTACGTAATCGTTAATTACGTAAGGTGCGCCTAGCTTGATTAACGCTGCGATTATAGCTACTACTTCTAATATAGTTAACCTTATCTATAATACTACTAATATAGTTAATATAATATAATATTTGCTACCTATAATACCTTACTAGCTAGCTAGTTCTATAAGACTAATACTAATTAGTAGTTAACTTTATAGTTACTACTATATAATATACTAATTAACTATAGATTAGTAAAGCTTTAGAAGAGGTAGTCTTATTAATATTTATTTAGATCTATTCTACTTAGAAATACTTAATTAATTAACTTATACTACTAAAGTAGTTATAACTTTAAAAAGATAGCTTATATTACTTAAGCTACTTTAAACTTACTTTCTTCTAATCTCTAAGAAAAGTATATTAATACTAATATTACTAGTATTAATAAGATTAAGTAATATCTCCTTATAGTATTAATAATAATAGGATTATAATAATAGCTTCTTATAGCTTTTAATTCTATACTTAATAAAAGTAGTTACAATATAACCTAAAAGATAGTTTATTTTACTTAGAACGCTCTTAGTAATTACTCCTATTTTTTACTTAAAGAGTATCTATTATACGCTTAACCTTTAATATTAATCTCAACCTATTAACTTATAATTAATAATAAAGTTAACTACTTACTTTATTCTTAACTATCTTACTTAACTTCTTACCTTATATAAATAGAGTTTTTATACTAAATAAGTAAATAAAAGATTACTCTACTTTTAATAGCTTTCAACTACCTTTTTCTTCGCTAAGTTAATATTAATAGTAAATAGCTACTTTAAGCTTATTTAATAATAACTACCTACGCACGCAGCGTATAATATACCTTACTATAAGATTTTTCTATTATTTAACTACTAAATACTAACTACTAACTACTAGTTATAAGAGAATTTTTTACTATTTTTTACTCTTAATAACTTTTACTCTTTCTATAATGCTATTATACTATCCTCTTATTCTTAAGATTCTATTACTTTATAGATAATATTACCTATTAAGCCTATTTACCTTCTTAGATCCTTCTTAATCTTATACTTCTATCTTTATCTATTATTAAGCTATATTAAGTTAAATAAAAATAATAAAGTAGTAAATTATCTACTAAATAAATAAGCTTTAGCTATTATAATACTTAATAAGCTCTTTATAACTATAATATAATAATCCTTACTTATAGATTTAACTTAGTATTTTACTCTATTAAGAATATTAATATTTATTTTTTATACCTTTAATAACTTATATAACTTCTTAAATAACTATTATTAGTTTATTTGCAGCTTTATTAATATTACTCTTAAATATACTTATAGTTACTAAAAACCTCTTTAACTATATCTAAATTATCTACTATAGCTTCTCTAAGAAACCTTCTAGGTAACCCTCTAGCTCCCCTAGCCCCTCTAGTACTTCTAGCTAATAACTACTTTATCTTTATCCTTATTAGAGTTTATAGTATAATTAACTATAGTATTTAAAGTAAGCTTAGTAATATTAATATAAAATTAGATATTACTATTTAGAGTTAAGTAGTTTTATACTTCTTATTTAATATAAAGTACTACTAACTTAATAGCTTTATTAGTTTTACTTTCTAAAGTTAAGCTTTTACTAATTTTAAAGATATATTAGAATCTACTTTTAATTACTATAATAAAGCTACTATAAAGGAATTTAGAGACTTCTTTATTACTAATAAGGTCTATATTATATAAAATAGTAAATCTATTACTTCTAATATCTATACTACCTTTTATTAAGACTTTTACTACTAATCTAATAAAGATATTAATAATAAGATAGCTAAGTTTCCCTCTCTTAAGAAAGCTATTAAGGATATTAACTTTTTTAATAATATTAAGAGTATTAAGCTAGAGCTACTAGCATTTTCTAGTTACACTCTTTTGCATATAGCTCTATCCTTTAGGCTAATCTAATATAGATTAAGTACTTCTAGAGCTTACTAATTAACTACTTTTATTCCTCTAAGAGGCTTTAATATTAACTTTAGTAAAAGCAATATACTTAACTTCATTATACTTAATTAGTTATCCTTTTATTAACTTATAGATCTTATAAAGTTATATAATAATAATATATAATTTAGGGGTGATATATATAATATCCTTAACTTTAAGTTTCTCATCTTTAAGAACTCTTATATTAAAACTAGTATTAACTAATTTTAAACCTTAAGTATTTTCTCTATTATACTTAAAAGTAAAATACTTAACTACTACTATAATAAGCTTTATAATAATAATATACCTATTAACCTTACTAGATTAGTTACTAAAATTAAAGCTTACTTTAAGACTAAAAAGTCCTATTAAGTATATCTCTCTAAATAGTATAGTATTATCCTTAACTATATAATCCTAAAGAACCTTAGTAAAACTAAAATAGAGTATCTTAAGATAATATTTAATAAGCTTATTACTATCTAATACACCTTCTTAACTATTTATTATTCTAATAATACTTTCTATAACTAAGTACTTAATACTTACTAAGGTATACCTAAGTATAACTACGCTCTTATAAGCCTTACTAAAGACTATAAAAGCGTTACTAACTAGCTTTAATTATCTATTAATATTATAATATAAAGCTAAGCTTATAAGCACTTTATAATAAATCTAGCTTTTATTAATAATTAATACTAGACTAATTACTAATATAATAGCTATAATTACAGCTCTTAATTTAGCTATTACCTATATATACCTTATAGTTAATATTACCTTTAACTTATACTTCTTAAATCTAAAAAGAAATATTATATTTATAGTAAAATAAGCTACTAGTTAATAAAGCACCTTACTAAAGATTGCTATAAAGCTTTTAACTACTTTAAGTAAATATATATTAATAAGGATATCTCTACTCCTATTTTTAATTACTTTCTAGCATAATATAAAGGCATTAAAGGTATTAATAACCTTCCTATTAATAGCTATAATAAAGATATATTAAACTACTTTAGCACTCTTAATATTAATAACTCTAACATTAAGGATAGCTAATATAGATTAGATAGCTTAAATAATAAAAATTAATAATTTCTTACTCCTTACTTTACTAATATTACTTTTAATAGCTTTAAAGTTATTAGTACGTTAAGTAATAATGCTACCTTTTATATTATTACTAAGTAAGATCTATATACTATAATTAAGCTTAGAGAATATACCTTATAGTTCTCTCTTAAAAGAAAGTATAGATCAATAATCTTTTAAAGTATCCTACTTAATACTAATACCTTAGAATATTTAATAGCAAGCTAGCCTTAAGTCCTCATACTTTAATAATTAATATTAAACCTTAAAGTTAACACTATAAAGGTAGCTACTATTAAATTTAGCCCTAATAACCCTATCTACTCATTAAGATCTATTAAAGTCCTTATACTACTTAGTCTTATTACCTTCTATATTATACTAATAAATATACCCTTCCTATACTACTTTTATAATATAAATAAAATAAGAGTTATATTTAATAACCTTAATAATATTATAAAATAAAAAGACCTTAGAGTTTTAGTTATCTATAAATAGAGGTATCTCTATATACTTTTCTAATAAGAATAGTTAGTTACCTATTACTACCTTAATAAGGTTAAACTTTAATAACTCTATTACTACTTTAGCTACCTATTAGTTGCTAAACTTTAATACATCCTTACTAAGGCTAAGCATAAGGTTAATAAAAGCCTTCTTACCTATCTAACTAAGGTTTACTAATATTATTAACTCTATACTAGCTAACCTAAAAGGTTTAGATTTACTTTTTATAATAACTATAAGTTTAACTATAAGATCTTTATAAATATTATATACCTTAATAGCAATAAGCTAGTACTCTATATTATTAATAATACTACTAACTTTAATATAACCTATTTCTTTAAAGATCTATTAACTTAGCATACTTAAGAGGCTTTATATATATATTAAATTAATATATACTAAAGCCCTCTAGACTTTATTACTATAGATATTAATACTAACTTCTATAGCTATAAATTTAAATATACTACTTATACTTTAGTAATTATTATTAAAGAAGTCCTTATTAAAGCTTATTATAATATTAGTAAGGTTAAATATTACTATACTACTCTACGCTATACTTATAATATTATCTATACTAAAGACCTTTCTATCCCTTATAAATAAGCCTTATAGATAACTATTAAGACTATTAATAATACTACTAAGCCTAATAGTTTAATCTTAACCTTATTTATCTTTAGCGCCTACCCTTAAGTAACTAAGGATTTAGTGCTATCTCTAAGCATTACTAAGTATTAAAAAGTTATATAAAAGGCAACTAATAAACTCTACTATATACACGCTAAGCACTAAGTCTTAGATACCTTCACTCTTTATAACAGCTTAAGTATATTATTAATACTAGCCCTCTTACTATAGTTAGATATTCTCATATAGCGTGAGAATAAAAGTTAAGCTAGTTTATATAAGCTTCTCTCTATTAATAAAGAGGATTATATACTTAACCTACCTTATAAACTAAGAACGTTTTAATTAACTTATATTAAGCTTTTTTATAATAACTTAGATAAAGATATTATTAATACTAACTCTCTATTAAATACCTCTAAGGTACTAATAATACTAGCAAAAGAAGATTAAAAAGGATTACTAACGCTACTATTACTACTACTATTATGCTAATATAGCTAGCTTTATAAGGGAGAAGAATACCTAAGACTACCTCTAGGTAAGTTATACTAAAGCTTATAAAGATAGATACTTATAGCAAAAATAGTTAACATTAGCCCTACCCTTAGCATTAACTTTACCCTAGAAGTTAATAATATTAATACTATTATTATATTCTTTACTACTAATAAAGTCTTTATAACTAATAAGGAATATACTAACCTCAACCTAGCTATATAGCTCTATAAGATAAGTAAGATTAATACGCCTAGCTGCCTCTTTAAGTAATCTAATAAAGCTAAAGTTAAGAGACTTATTAATTAAAGTATCTTTAAGATAGTTATATATAACCCTATTAAGTATATAAATATTTATATCTTCTAATTATAAATAGTTAATAAGATTAAAAGTAAGAATACTAATAAGCTTTATGAAAAGTTCTACTTTATTATCTAGAGATATACTAATAATAGTAAAGAAGTGATTTTAATACAATCTCTAATAATATAGTATATAAGCTAATACCTTATCCTTGCTATTATACTATAGTTACTACTTTTTAGTAAGATCTTCTAGCTTTATAATATAACATAGGTATATATCTAGTTAGTAATAAAGCTTAATAGAATAATCCTTATATACTTACCTATCTAAATTTATAACTAATACTTAGAAAGCACTATTATAAGAGTTATTAAGCTACTCTATAGTATCATTAAGGCTAGCATCTACTAGTAGGCTATATATAGCTATTACTATAGAGAAGTTCTCTAGATAGTTACTTTAAGTTATAATCCTTACCTTTTAGTTCTTTCTACTATTAACCTTAACTTTATAGTTATTAATATGCAAACTAATAATACTTTAGGCCTTATTAATACTAGTTTCTTAGCTTATGAGGATAAAGCTCTAATTAAGGCCTTATTTATAATAAAAGCTAAGTAATAACTTACTATTAACTAACTATTAATATTTAATAGTAATATTATTAGTATTAATAAGTTAAGAACTATTATTCTCTACTAGAAGGGCTAAGGTAAGAAGCTTACCCTTATTAACGCTAATACTACCCTTAATGCTATTAAGAAGTAATATATTAAGCAACGCATACATAAGGTATATATTATGTTAATCTACTAGCCTAAGGTATATTATAATCTATTAACTACTACCTAGTACTAAGACCCCTCGCTTAATAATATTAAGGCCCTTAATATATAACTATAGTAGTAGATAGCCTTACTAGTATAAGAGTTAACATTTATACCTATTAACTTATTAACTACTAAGCTCTTTATCTTTATTAATAGCTTATTTACTAATAATACTAACCTAATATTATAGCTTAGCTTTACTATTATTCTTATTAATAAAACCCCTTCTAATAAGAATAAGTTTATAATTAATAGTAATATTATCTACTTTAGTTTAATAAAGAGTAAGTAAGTTACTTAAAGTATACTAGCTTCTAAAGTCTATAATATAGTTACTAGTATTAATATAGCTTATACTATCTCTATAACTTTCTAAATAATTATTAATTAGCTTAGCCTACCTCTAATACCTACTATTATTTATACTAACTTATACTTACTATATAAATATCTTATTAAGTTAGGTATTATAAAAGAAAAGTATTTAATAATTAATATTATAGCTTTACAGTAGTTATATAAATGCTATAAGTTATACGAAATATAATAGATTAATAGCAATAATAACTTTACTAATACTTTTATTAAAGTAAAGTTTAACTAGTACTTTATACGCTTCCTTAATATAAACTTAGTAATAATATAGATAGAGGGATAGGTTATATAAGCTTAAGTAGCGCTAATTACTAGCGCTAGTTTAAGGTAGGATTAAGTAATAGTTATAGAGTAACTACTATAGTAGGGGATATAGGTAATTATTAAGTAATTACTATAATTACTAGTAATTACTACTTTTTGCGTTATATGTTGTTTAATAACTTCTTTTTAAATTATACTATAGTTACTATTAATTATATTAACACTAGTAAAAAGAGAAAGTTGCTAATATTAGTAACGCTAGCTTATTATAGTGTTAATTGCAGAGGCTAGTATCTTATATAATTATTAATTATATAAAGCGCGCCTAGCTCGATTAACGCTGCGATTGTAGCTGCTGCCTCTAACGTAGTTAACCTTATCTATAACACTACTAATGCAGTTAATATAATATGATATTTGCTGCCCATAGTGCCCTACCAGCTAGCTGGTCCTGTGAGACTAATAGTTCTGCTTCTGGCGAAACTGCTTTAATTTCCGTCGTAACCGTGACTCTGTGTCTTAAATATACACATGATATTTGTTGAAGTTTTCAACCTAGTAACCCCTGAACTTATGGTAGTCATTCTAATAGAAGTCAATGTGAAGCAATTGTTATTTGCTGTACTCAAGAAACTTAATTACTTGCAAACCAGCAATAATGGCTGTCGTGACATTGATGATCGATCGACAGGTAAATCTTTCGGAAAAATCAATAAGATGACCGACTTTGTGCTACCTGATAGCCCACCACTACATATGGTGTCAGATTGAATCATCAGTCCTCGATGAAGACCTGAAAGCCAGATCCCTCAGCTGTAGTCGCCGATCCCCTCAGGCATCGAGCGACCGTCATCCTACATCAATCCGATACAACCTCACGCACAAGAAGCAAAATTGCCCGAGATCATCATCCCGCCGACGACCTCGGGCCTCAAGACAGGCGTTCAATCTCGATATCTTCAACCCCTCTCAAACGGTTTGACGTCAGCGGTCTCACATCTCCTGCCTATCATCACGCAACCGCACCGAGAAGCACGTGAAGAGTCACCCTCTCATGCAACGCCCTTGACATCACAAATCCTCCGGATCAGCTCACCAGAAGGACCCCTATTCCCCCAGCTAACCCACAGAAAGCTGTCCTCACCTCTCCCATCGCCGTGCCCCGAAACGCCCCCGTTCCACAAAAAAAAGCACATCATTCAGCGACGATCAACGGCGTGCAGTCCCCTCTTTTCAGGCGCAACGAACCTCCAGTCCAGCTCCAAGGCCAAGGGCGATGACCGCACAGCCAACCAGACAGCAGCAACGCGAACGAACCACTGGCAAAGCAGACGAAGAGAGGGGGCGAGCCGGTCTAGAACTGCGGGACGATCACTGGCGTCATCCACCACACTCCAACGTTCCCCCCTCTCAGGGTCCTTTGGGTGTGCCCGCGTATGGCAGGGAGCAGCGCCGCAACGACACCCTCTCAAAATCTTAAGAGGTGAGGTGTGATAAGCAAATGCGAGGCAGCCTCAAGGACCCCGAAACGTCTTCTTGCAGGCGCGACCTGCCGTGCAGAACTTCAAGAACAGTCCCCTCTCCTTGGGTATCAATCTCACACCCATTGACGAACTAGAACGTCGACGCAGACCGTCGCAGCACTTCTGCAGCAGTCGATTTCAGGCCTAGACAGAAGATGCCAGAAACACCGGCGCGCCGGTGTGTCAGGATAGGATGATAATTCCCGACCCTCCATTCCGTCTCGAAAATTTTCCCTGAACAATCGTCCGAGATTGTTCGTCTTGTTGAGAGAGTACCGGTACCTACCAAAAGCGCGATACGCCTGCTACAAGGCCAGGTTCAAAGCGGTACGGATCGATGCGCGCTGACTATCTGGGATGAGACGGGGGCATGGATGGGTCGCAATTGACCGAGAAGGACATCAAACCAATTTGACGACGTTATTATCAAAAACAATAAGCCCACACACGCGAGACAGGCCACCTCAACAAAGCATTGTTCCCGATAACGCAAGCACTGACCCAAGAAACAACGCACAGCCTCGCGCGAAGCTAGCCGCCTCCCGACCACGGCCAAGGGAGAGAGAGAGACGGGGAGAAGAAGCACCGGGGTGGTCGGGGGAACAGACGCCCCCAACCAACCAGCCAACCAACCAACTCAACCAGCCCAGCCCTCTAAGATGGAGAGATGCAACTAGGGACCCTGCCAACGCTGCAGAAAATAACAGCGAGCGAGCGAGCGCACAGAGGTTTCTATGTTCCCTTTTGGGGAGGGAGAGGCAAAACAAGATGGATGCGCACATCTCATTTCCACCGACGTTGGCAGTAGTCTAGTTTCCCATCCACATCACACCGCACACGCATGGCAAAAATCCACTGAGGCGAGGTTGGCATCTCGAGAAAAAATCGTGCCACAATTAGTCCGTGAGTGTGTAAGTTTCTCAGAAGCGAGTAGCGCCAACGGGGCAGGCATGGCAAGTATGTGATATTTCGCCGCGCAACGCCGTGCGTCGTATCCACCACCTCTCGGTCTGATATGATGATGATGTGGCCGTGGTTCGGTGGCTCCACTTAAGCAGCCTCAACATCTCAAACTGCGAACTGCTGCTGCTCGTCTCCGTAGTGGGAACTTTTTTCAGCTTCGGAAAACTGGATCTCGCGGGGTTGGGGCGTTCTGGCCAGAGAGAGAGAGGGCGGATGCACGAGCGGTTGCTTATCGTTCTCCTCGCGGAGGCGGAGACGGGTGAGAAGTAGTCTATTCTCTGGAGAATGGAGATGCAACGGCTGGCTGACAAGACACGATGCGTCTGTCCGGATCTGTTTACAGACATGCCCTGAGGGGGCCTGGAGATAACAGCTCTCTGTCTCAGTTGAAGCAGCAGCATAAGCACAGCTGCGGGTACAGCACCAAGAGCATTTCTATTCACAGCACCCAGGCTCACGCAGGGGGTGTTGGAACAGGACAAACACTCGCAGCAGTTTTCTGTCCGACATTTGCGGTGGACATGGGTTGAATGAACGAACGAACGGAGATCGACGCGTCCGTTCGCCTTTCCGCAGACCACCACACACGCAACCCACACATCCACATTCTCTCCGAGAGGGCAGCGCAGCCCACCGAGGCCGCAGATTGGACGCAGCCGTTCATTTCGAGGTTCCAGTTCCATCTCACCATCTCCATCTGCCTCCGCGCTTACGGCCCCATCCCATGCCGCAGGACCCGTTCCGTCCTCGCTGGGGTTGCTTGAACACCCACCTAGGCTGTGTTGATCGTCTCGTTTCTCCTTCTCCTTCTCAACATTGCCCAGCCCCAAGGGCCCCATTAGCAGTGCACACACATTGCACCAGCGGAGCCTCCACCTCTGCCCGCATCTTGACACGGTCTAGACTGAGCCCATCAAATCCTTCCTCTCCTCACCACACACCGAGCCCTGCCGCCTAGCCCCAGCACCCCGTCTGATCCACGGCCGCCGCACCGTTCTCAGATCGACAAAGGCCCTCTTGTCAAATGAAGACTTTTCGAACATGCCAAACGTCCAGCGCCTACTGTCACCTAAACCACAGCAGAGCCCCTCCGCGGCCGGAGCCACACATCCATCCATCGCCGTCCCGGCGTCAACATCAAAAGACTTTGCCAAAGATGCAACGTTCTCTCTCTAAACGAAGCCCGAAGCCCCTCTCTTCATCGCCTCCTGCCTGCTACACGGCATCTGTAACTTTGACAAGCCCTGGGCTCCTCCCCCTCGTACCCGCATCCGTATCCGAGCGGAGCCAGATATCCACCCCAACAGCAACAGCAACCCGCAGCGGACGAAATATCTCAATAATTTCCTCATGCACGTAATTCGCCTCTCCTTCTGCACGACACAGACACACGCCTTTTGCGCCTCACCTCATAATGCCGCGTTGAAATTCTCGCCATCTTACGTACGCTCCAAGGCAACAGCAACCACACACACACACACACACACACACAGACTCGCCGACCGTCGGCCTGTCGGGTTTCGATAGGTCTTGCAGCAACAACATTGGTCAATTGGCAAAGAAACAAAACCACTCACGCAATCGCACTTTTCGTCAATGAACCAAACCCCGGTCATGATCGGAGCATTTCGCACATCCAGCACGCCGCAAACCCTCTGCGCCCTGTAAAATCTGCGCGAAAATCCGCGCAGCATCTCCGGCCCCCCGTGGCCCCCTTGTCTTCTCGTCGCAGCACGCCCGGTCTAGCCTCTAAACCTCCAACCTGCAGCAGTCTCAATCTGTATCCCCAAGGAAAAAAAAAAAAAAAGGCCGCATCTCATCGCGGATCAAACGCACGATGATATCGCATCATCACAGCCAAGCATCTCCAACCTCGCATCCAGAGCCTCACCTCGCCTCGCCTCTTGTAACCATATCCACATCCTAAGGGCCCTGTTCCTCTAAACCCCCTTAGCCCATCAGCAAGATCCCGCCATCTAACATTCAAACAAAGGAACATTCAAGATCCAGCACACACGCCCCCCTCTTACCATCACTAGCCCATCTCCAACTCGACCGAAACCAGCCAGCAACAGCTCTTCCCACCCGCCACAAGCAGAACAAAACCAAGCAAGCGGCCGCCATCGCTGCCAGAATAGCATAGCACGCAAGCCCCCAAATCTGCCGTTCGTTGTTCGACCCCGTCCGCCATCCGTCAACCACCTTTTCCAGCCTCCGAACCCGGCAGTCGCAGCGTCAAAGCAACCACCACATCCATCGAGTTGTTTATTCCCGTAGAAACAATAGCTGAACCTCCGCTAGCGCTCCCTGACTCTGTTCTTCACCGCACTGACAATAGCGCCCAAGCCCCGGGCAGGGTGTGTGTAGCAGTAGTACCTGGCCACCACCACCACCACCACCACCACCTTAAAAAGACCTTAGTAAACAGCACTAAACAGCCAGCGAGCAGGCAAAAAGGGGACTAAACTTCCCCAACAAGAATAAACTTCCTCCCTGCACGCCGCCAACACCCAGACCGTCGTCTGTCCGTGTGGTGTCTTGTGGTGTCTGTCCCCTTTCTTGAAGAAGGAGACAGCAGGAGAATTTTTAGGATAACCGGCTTTGATAGTCAAATAGCGGTATTGATTGGCATGGCACATCTGCTGGCAAAGCTTCTAGCTTCCCGCCGACGAACGACAATCACTTCCCAAGTAGCCATAGACTGAAGCATGAGTTTGAAGACAGCACCAGTCGACGTGACAATTGTGAAGCCTTATCGCCATACTCAAGTCTGATATCGAACACCACCCCCCCAAAGCTCCCAAAGCCGTCGCACAAAGGGCCAAAAACCCGCCTAGGACGCCTAAATCTACAATGACACCCCGGATCCCCATCGCCCATCGTCCCCTGCCAGGCCAGGCCCTTCACCCCTTGATAACAGCGTCTCATCATCGGGGAGCCTCCACCACACCTTACCTACCTGTGGTAAAGCTGCAATGCGCTGCGGTGCGCTGCACTCATCACCCACAACCACAACCACCATCCTCCCACACACAAATTCGCATCCCCTCCAAGACCGCATTCCGCATCCTGCATGTCCAATACGCCTCCTCGAGGGGGGGCGTCCCCACAGCCAACCAACACCTCCACCAAAGGAAGAAGAAAAAACCTCTCGTCTGCTCAGCACACACCACCTCCCTCGCCGGTGTAAGTGGTCCACTCGCTTCACTATCACCACCACCACCACCATCACGAACCTCCCACCTCCCGCATCCATCCATCCATCCATCCCCATCCCTCTCGCCTCGCGTCTCGCCGTTGTCGCCCAACCCGTCCCCTACGCACCACCCTCCCTCGCCCGCAGCCACAATCTTCAAATGATCGTCGGACCCTGAAAAAAAAACCACGCTCATAGCAGAGCTGCCTACGCCGAAAGGGTCCAATGCATGCCCTCATTCGCGCACATCAACGACACAAATCAGGGAAAACAGCTCCCATTTCCCATCCGCGAAACCCTTCCCGTCTACTCACAACGCGACGATCCCAAGGACCCCTATGACCTCACGCCAATCTCGCCTGTCCAGCTCGTCATCTTGGGATGGGAGAGCGCCAGATGCGACCAACATGACATGATCGTACATGACCACTCACAAAATACTCGCTGAAAACCACCTGCGAGACTGTCACTATTCTCATCTCACATCTCACTCCCGTCTTCCCCTCCTGAATGAGCCCATCTGCATCATTACGAAACCCACCACCTACCTCACCTTACATGTATGCTGTAAAAATTGGACCACTGCAATAATAGTGCTCCTACGCAATAAGGCCAGGCCAGGGCTTCATGCACGGCAGGTAAGAAGGCGGCGCGGCGCAAAGGGTACAACCACAGCTCGTAAGCCATGGCGTTCCCACCTTTCGATGCCGAAATATCCAGAGAGCAACACTGGCCTGATGCCGGCTTGCCTAATCGAACCAAAGAAGAAGAGACCGCTGGACCCTTCCACTCAAGCGTACCGTGAAAACTTCCACAGGCAGGCGCATCGTCTCTCAGAACACCTCCCCTCCATCAGACAATCCTCGCCGCCACAGTGTCAACTCCTCGGTCTGCACTCGTCCACAATGAGGAAAATCAGACGAAGTGGACAAGCATACGAGGCAAAAGCCAATGTCGCATCCTCCCCAACAATGAGGGAAAACAGTAATCCTCTGGTGTGTATCTGGCGATGGGAGCCTGAACATGGCATTTCCTTCCCGTCATGACCGGAAAAAATCAACCTTTTGTTCAAAGACTGGGCAGGGGAAGCAAGCAAGCACAGGAAAGCTCTGCTACACGCTTCCCCGCAATCCGCTGAAAGTCTGAGTGAACATGCAAACAAAACAAAAACATCCGAGCTCCAACTCAATTCCCCTTTTCCGCCAGCCTCCCCCGTCAGCGGCTAGCTCCCGGCATGCCTCCATCCAGCCCAACGAACTTTTTTTCCTGTTGTGCTTTTCGCCTCATCGTCGTCGTCGTCGCCGCTGATGTTGCCCTGATCCTACTCAACCCCCAAACCTAAACCTGACTGGTCAGCCAAACAAGGTCCCTTCATGTCAGACTTTCCATCTGCAGCCCGCGCGTCAATCAAACGCCTCGCCGTCGTACGA
Source organism: Colletotrichum tropicale (assembly GCA_027406125.1). Taxonomy (NCBI): domain Eukaryota; kingdom Fungi; phylum Ascomycota; class Sordariomycetes; order Glomerellales; family Glomerellaceae; genus Colletotrichum; species Colletotrichum tropicale. The sequence continues at coordinate 887,500 of JANVYH010000004.1, forward strand.
ATGAATGCCGTCCCCGCCCCCGACTCATTCATCGCGCATTTCCCCAGAAAATTCAATTCCAGTGCGCCCGTCCATGCCAACGGCCGTGCAGTTGGAGTTTAGTCAGATAAACACCACGAACGTGGAGCTGAAAACAGAATTCACAGCTTCCCTTTCCCCGCCAAAAGAGGAAATCCTTCAGGGTCTCACCCGGCCGAGACATAAAATCCGGGGATGTAACCTTTCTCTCCCCATCCGTGCTGCCGTGTCACGATAAAATCTTGTGGCATCAATATGTCGTGGGTCTCCTAGGAGCAGATATCCCGCGTAAAGTTGTGAGGATCGAGAAAATTTCTGCGAAGGATTCTTGCGTGTCTCGCCTTTTGCCCATCCCGAGCCTCCTGCTCCTTGCATGTAGTGCGATGCCGTGTTAGCGAAGGAAACGGCTCCCTCTCCCGCGATACACGATGAACACGCAGGACAAACTGCATCGGCTGCACCTGTCGTGCTTTGTCGTAGAAGAAATGCGGGGGCCAAGAACTATGCCGGAACGATTTCCTGTGGTCGTCGTCGTCGGGGCGCCGATGGGAGCAGCAGAGAGCGCATCTCCGCCCGAGTCCACATTCACCGCAGGTTCCCCGGGTCCACGACATTCTCGCCCGCCGCTGGGGTAGCACCCCCGTCATCTCCGTGAAGTCGCCGCGTCAAAAAGCATTCCTCGACTCGCATCAGCCATCGCGCAGTGTAGCCCTCGAACTGCCGTGGACCCTCCAAAAACCGTTGCCGTGACGTCCCCCCTCCTCCTTTCCCAAGCTGTGCAGCTCCCCTCGTGCCAAGCGACAAAGAACGCGCAGAGAGCAGCCAGTACTTCCCCGCAAGCCACCTGAACCCCAGGTGCCACCGTCGAAGATCCCGCAAATCTCACACAGCATGTCTCAACCCGTCTCTCCCCGGCGATGAAGACCCTTACTCTCCACTCTCACCGCGTGCAGCTCGCTGGACGCACCGCCAATCTGTTCACATGCCAGAAGCAGCTCCTCTGAAATGACGCTGCTTTGTCAGGTCCAAGACATGGCAGCAGCACGCAACATCAGGGCCCCCGCTGCTGCATGCAACCCAGCATCAACTTCACTATCGCCGGGTTCATACGCTATCGATGCGGGAGGACGAGATTGGCAGCCCTGCTTGCGCGCCGCCCAACGTCCCCCCTCCCGCCCCAGCCTCAAGGCCACCTCCACGGCTTACCGAGAGAGGGGTATCGTCCAATCAAGAGTCCCATAGAGACTTGAGGCGCCTGCTAAGATGAGCCTCTGGGCTTGAGTTGGTGTGCTGACTGCGGGCAGGCACACCGACCAGGTCTGGAAGCTCACTGATGAAGCTTGCGTAGGTAGAGCTCCATCCATCGCGACAGAGGCGGGGTCCGTCGATGTTGGATGTCCTGGAGATCCACCTCATCTCGCAAACCTCCGTCTCACTGAGGGCATATCATCTTCGGGGCCCGTCCTTAAGCTCTGCAATAATCTCCGGGTTATGAGCTGTCGTCGCTGACCGATGTGGATATCCGAGGTGGATGCGTGGAGAAGGCAAAGCAAACGTCCACCTCCCTCCGATATCTCATATCCCCGGTCCCGCTGCAACGCGACGCAAAATTGTCTTTTCCAGCTTTGCCAAGACGCCCGGAAACCCTTCACGTCCGGCAAACATCCAGCGGCCGCGTAAATCGGACCACGCTAGCGCGGGCATCTGGCATCCCCCTTCCTTTACCATCAAATACAGCTTCTGATGAGCAGGGAAGCCTGTACCAACCGTATCTCCCGCTTGCTGGAACTTGAGATGGAAAGCGGGGGACGACCTGGACTGTCAAACCACCAAGGTATCCTGCAAAACACTGGTCGTATCGTCCGCCGTCAACCTCCCCAACCCCTCCCGTGGCTGAAAGGTCATTATATCCCGGCGCCGGCACCGGGGAGGCAAAATGCGAACATGGGCGAGACCCTGACGGCAACACCCTCAGCTCCAACTGAAGTCGTAGATCCAGTCCGTCCTCGACGGTCTGGTCAGCACCGTGTTCCGTCGAGAGTTCGACGGCGAAACACACACGCCTCCCCTCCAAAACGGGAATCAGAGGATTCCCCATTCTTGGCTCCCGCGGATGGGACGTCGAACTAAGAGCCATGGATATTCTGGATCCCCATCCGGCGCCAGTCCGGGGTAAAGCCAAACGCCTTGACAGCAGCGGTGAACCCAGCCATCAGGAGAAATCCCGCCACCGCGGTGAGTAGCAGGAAACGTCAAGTCTGCAGCAAAGCGCAGATAGACTCCTCAACAACTGCCTTAGGAGAAATTCAAACCGCACCGTCCGCGACCGGCTGCCAGTCATGCCAGAAAGAAGCCAAGTGCCGCTTCCAACAACGCAAATGTCCGTGAGACCAGAGGTTGCTAGCGCCGTCGCCAAACCAACCCCGCTTTCCCCAGCTCGACTGCCTCAAAGAGACGATGCTGAAACGCCCTCCGCTCCCATCTTACCCCAAGTCCTTAGCTTCTCTGTGCCACAGGGTGCCGCAGACATGCAAGGTCAACATGGACATGCGCTCTGTGGTAGTCGTCGCAGCAGACGTTTGTGGGGTAGAGATGTGCCGATGTGGTTGGCCAGCGGCTGCTGCACGTCGTCTCATCAACGGGCATAGCAGCAGTCTGCTCCCACAGAACTGTCCGTCCGGCCAGGCCTAGGTCTCGAGGCGCCACGACGATTCATGCGGAGGCCAGTATGTGTAGTGGTCGTTGCCTTCGCCCAGTGCATCACTATGGCACCACCATTCGACATGCTATACACACCGGTCAACATGGTGATCATTCTGAGGGGCGCGTCTTACTCGGTCAACGGAGAGTGCTCAATCGCCAAAGTGAAGCCTGCATGCGCGCCGTGACGCAGAACGACAGCTCCAGCCACGATTCATCCCCGGATTCTGACTGCATCGCTGCACGTTGTGCATATTAATCTGGCGGCTACGCGAGTATACTTGATATGCGGGGTTGCCAATTCATACTCAGCTCTTACAACGACTCGACAGCTCGATGATCAGGTGATAGATGATGAGTTGCCCCAGAAACTCTCCGTTTCCCACCGATATCTGGTCGGTGTGTCGTACAACCGCACCGGTGAAGATTCTCCAGTCCCGAACCCAAATGTCGTTGTGAGATTGCTGCGGTGCGACCATCCATCCTATTAAGCGTGTGCAAACCTGGGCGACTCGCCAGATATTGCGAGGCGAATAGGGCCCATAGGTGACAACGTTTTCATGCTGTGTAAGGAGGAAAGACGGCTTCGATTTCTGATAGGAGTAGACGCAGCCAAGACAGGAGCGGTGCCTCTGAACTTCAGGCTGGACCAGATGGCATGCTCCATCGAGCTCGTGGCGGGCATCTCCGTTCATCCTGACCGAAACGCAAGAGGAAATCCCGTCGGCAGCCGTGAATTGCAAACAATTAATTCTCCGACGCTGCGCGTCATGACAATTCATAAACAGACACTGCGCAATAGATTGCGTGTAGCCCACATAATCGCTTCCACGTTGTCGTAGTAAGCGACACAACCACGGCACGCCCAGCCAGCACTTGCCTGCGCATGCCCGTAATCGGCGCTTCCGAGGTTGCTTCTCGTCAAGGCACACTGCATATGTGAACCCGAGGCTCGAATATGCAGGAGATTACGGGACCTGTCCAAGTCCCACGAGATGCTTCGTCCCGTCCGAAAATGGCCAGCTCATGCGCCCAGCCGGCCGCGTGGCCCGGAACCTTGCACCGAGCCGGTCGGAGACGCCTCCGTCTGGTCAATCCCCAGATTCCTGAGTCGAGATGGCAAAGGCAAAATCCCATCTTCGGACCGTTGAGAAACTCTGGAGCCATCGCTCCGGTACCAGAGTTGCCCACAACAACATGAGAGTTCCCGGTGGCAGACGCCCTCACGTGTTTCTGCTCAATGTGTACGACGGAAACAATCAAGGGCCGGGGACCACGAAGAGCCTCACCGTAGATCGACACGGCGACGTCCGCCCGGCGGTTGAGGTGGGCCGCGGCTTGAAGACGCCGGCATGCGGGCGAAACTTTATCTCGTAGATCTGGTGCGAGCCACGACAGTCCGTGGACAATAGAGGGTGGCGGACTGGGGTGCTTTCGTCGAAGATGAGCATATATGGTTAAGGCCAGATGAAATCTCACCGCCATTTGATGTGAGTGCTCGCGAAAGATCAGCATTTCCGGTCTGAAGCCCCTAGTTCTTGCGGCTTGCGCAAGTCGCATATCCAAGAATACCCATAGTGTAAGCTCATTGGATGCTCGGACTCCCGCCCCCAGCCCGTTTGTCTCGCTTTGCGGTATTCCAGAAACATCAGTCAGAGAGCCGAGCAGGCTTACTAAGAGCCGCCACCGCAGCTGGGTGTGGCGAGTGTTCTAGACCAGCTGCAGACAAGTCGGCGGACAGCTCCATAGGAAGCAAACGACTGCCCTAACCCCAAATCACCTGGTGGTAGTTCGCAGCGGGCCATGTCTGCCGCACGCAGCGTGTCTCGGCCGGTGGCTGTCTTGGTAAGCCACAAAGGGCCGCCTCTACACCCTCGCGACAGGTAGCGCCGTGTTCTGATCAAATATGAGAAACGCGGTCAAGGCTGTCCGTCTCTGAGACGGCCATTTAGGACATTGAAGCCACGCCGAAGCTTTGGCAGCTCTGGCAGGCGGTTCCTGGCAACGGCAACATTGAGGCTCTGCCGCCAAACATTCGCTTGACGAGTGTCAGGGAACCATGTTATTAGGTCACTGCTATAATCTCATCCATTGAGTGGTTTGATCACGTCAATGATGCCATCGTGGGACGAGGCTTGCGCAGTCTCATATCCCCAGACACCTGGCAAGAAGCTGGTCAGTGAGCCGGTGAGTCGTGACGCCTGCTCATTCGCTCGAGAGAGGAATGTAATAGTCTAAAACCAAGGCAGAGCCATGCTGCGGAAGCACAAGCGAGATGGTTCAATCGGAAGCTGGCTTCGTTGGGGGCCATAACCGGTTGAGAAGTGTGGCTCGGTCAGCCAAAATACGTGGCTGCGCCAATGGCAGTGAGCTTTCTCGAACCTGTAGGACCTTGGCTGCAAGGGACTGAGCAGGAAAAAAACATCCAGAAGGCTTGCCTGTACCGAGTACCGCCATGCCGTCTTAGTGTTGTGCTAGTTTGTCTTGCAAGATTGCGGCAAGCCCGTACGCGGCATAAACTCCGGGCGCCGTGTGCTTTGGCAAACACCAAAAGGTCTCGGTGAAGCAACGGCCAGGGCAGCCTGTACATGGACAACACGTCGCAGTAAGGGGAGGCCTCGACGGCCTGCCAAGTTGCTGCAAGAGAGAGTGTGCTCAAAGGAGACTGATTTCCAGAGCCTGTCCAGGGGCGTGGGGGAGCAACCAGGATGGGTTTGTCGCGGATTGCTTTTGCAGTGGTTGCTTCTCGTGTTCTTTCGATACGGCCATGCCATTTTCAGATGCAATTTCCAACGCCCGGACGGGAGAGTCTGGCTTTGATCGGGTCCGCGAGAGGTCTAGATCCAGCATTGAGGGGCGATTGCTGCGAGGGGCACCCATGGTGATTGATGCTCTTCCATCTGAAGTGGACACAGGTCGTCAACCTCTCGCCGTTTGAGATGCTCCGGTTTGACAGTTCCAGGGCTCTCTCTCACTGTAGCTGCCTTCGATGAGTGCGGGCTTCTGGGAGCCCTAGAGCCCGCCAAACACCCAGTGTCGTCCGCCTGTTGGCCGTCCCTGTCTAGCGCGAGACGGGCTGCAGCGACCCGCGAAGTAAATTCTCCTCAGTGGAGGCCGGCGCTGAAACCGCAAGCTCTAATGAGCGCCTTTAGCGCAGCGAACAATGGCTTTCTGCCCCTGTGCAGGCCTTGAGCCCCTGTAGCAACCGCGCAAGCTCGCCTGGAGCGGTGCGGACCAGCAGCGTACTTGGACTAAACTGGCCGGCGCTGTGGGGATGGGTAGGGGGCTGCTGTTGGCTCGCTGGCCACTTGCAGCCCTGGGCGCTGCGCGGCGCCTGGCTCATCACAGAAAAGCTCGATCTTCCATGTTAATTCCCGATGACGGCTGAGGGCCGTGAAACGGGTCCCTACGTCATTGAACCTCTGCAGGATGCGACGACACGCGCAGCCCATGTGCTGCGGTTGAAGAGATTTCGTGTCGTTGGAAACTGGCCTGCCTCTTTTGCCCAATGCCCATATCGTGACCTGCCCCGTCCTACTGCTGCGGGGAATATTGAGGAGTTGAGAATGGGGGATGGAGGTCAGATAGGAGACCCGTCAAACCCCCCTTGTGACTGGGCATCTGAAGCTCCGGAGTCTCTTTGACGTGAAGGAGGCACAAATGAGCTTTTTCAGTGGATACGCTGCACCTGGTGTCCACTGGCTGTCATGTCGATACAGGGTTGATGGCTCGATATTGAAAGCTGAATGGTGGGATGAAGTGAGGGGGAGCCGTGCCGAGATGCGCTGCTCACTTTCTTGAGGCCATCCGTGACAACGCCTGTGTAAGGACATTTGCATCCAGCACGGACATGGGACGATGCTTCTGTGCTGCAGTTGGCCGTTTCCGGAGCAAATTCTCCCCCTCGAAGCAGCAAATTCGATAGCCTTCTCCGCACTCCCGTTGACTCTCCTGGCGCCGAGCTGCGGGGAACAGGTTGGAGCGGCTGCTGGTCTTGCCTGATCAAATCGATGGACGATGAGTTGGGCGAGTCTTCCTTGGTTTCCAACACCCCACGAGACAAACAGCCCATTGTTTGGCAATATACGGGACGTCTGGGGGTTCAACGATTCCAAGTGAGGCAATCATGAGGATGTCTCCTCGTGTGGTTTCGCCATACCGAGTGGCACACCGAGCCAAGTCCATACCGTCTTATCGTATATGGACACTGCTGCTCTGGAAATCGTACACCTTCATCTCGTCTTGACTATACCTTCGGAGATGGGGGACACAGCTCGATATTGCACATCCTTGTTGCCATCTGTGTCGTGCTCTTCGAAAGCTTTCCAAAGCAAAAATGCCTTTCAATTTTGCTGAATTCCACCCTTCATCGGTAGCCATTTCTGGCCCTGGCCGCGGAAGCGATGGCCGCGGAGAGGCCCTATCAGGGCAACGCTCATGCCTGCAATACCACATCCATGGGACCTTTTTTTATCTGATGGGTATTGCACCCCTGCAGCCTTCGCATGCAAAACTTGGCAGCACCCCGGCTCGTTGAGGTAGACCTCGTGCAGATCAGTGGGGTCCGTCATCGGTCGACAAACGCCCCGGTCCTCTTCGCCGTAGCCTCAAAGTCGCGACGCATTCCATTATGTGCGATGCGATACATTGCAGTGACACCCTCAGGCCACCCAGGGCAGCGCACCATCTTTGGGAAACAGCATGTCTGTCTGAGCCGACAAGCTGGTGACAGCTAGCTGAGAGACAGCTTTCTCCAGGACCCTACGCACCGCGCCGCAAGGAAAACCAGGGTTTTGCCGTCTGGCGATGGTCGTCTCGCTGTGGCATTTGAGCTCGATCGTCGCAGCCTGGGAGCCAAAATACCGGATTTCGCTTCAAAATAGCATCCCACCAATGGTTTTCGATCCGTCCCGATCAGCTGGCATCACCGGCCGGGAGCCTCGTGGGGCCTGTTCTTTTCACGACCCACGCGGATGGTATGGCCCGGCGCGGCGGAGCGTGGGAGACGTGAACAGGCCTTGGTTTCGTGCCTGGGAGTAAAGACCGAGCCACGATGAGCCTTCGAGAATAGGACGACACCGAAACGACAGGTCTCATCACGATCTGCCCACGCGTACGGACAGCACTGCATCTCGCACGCCCCCGTAAAGCGGGACATTGCCAACGCCTGTGCTGCCCTCAACTCCATTGCGTCATTGCTCGATCAGTTTTGGGTCACTCTCCGACCATGGAACGTGAGCAGCGCCAAAGATATTGATCTCGTGAGCACGCCTGCATTGCTTATTGCTTGCTTCCCCCACAAACAACCGTGCCATCCGAGTCTGTACGTGACAATTCGAAGACACTGAGTTTTGGAGTCTTTGGTCCGCTCATTCCTGGCATGGTTCAAGGCTTGCGGGGAACAACGCCAGCCGTCCGGCATCCGTACATGTGGCCAGCGTCGGGCGCAGAGCCACAGCTAAACAGCTGATGTTCGAAACAAGAAGTACTGCGTATTCTTTGGGCGAGCCTACCAATGCTCGTGTGCCTGATACCCATTCCCCAGATAACAACTTTCGAATAGGTGGGTATGGAAGCTTCTGCCCTGTGAATCGCATCCGACACCCCCACTGGCTGCACACCAAATGGGAGCTGTGTTCCGGACTGAATGGCGTCAAAGAAGTATGTAATTGGTCAATTCTTGGTGCCGTGCTTCACACAGACCAAGCGCCTATTTCCGGCTAGAAGCCATCAAGCAGCATAGAATTCAAGCGTCAGCTTGGTGAATTCCTCGTCGACGAGCTGTTGTTCCTCTTGGTCGTTCCATCGTTTACAGCACGATTGCTCCTGTCATCGCGTTTGTTTTCCAAGTCGTTGGCGGGCGTTTGATAGCAGATGGAGCTTGCTGAACCACAGTTGCTCAGTAGTAGCCTCGAGAGCAAGCTGCTGAGCGGCAGAAAACCGCGACTGCTTTGAGAGCAGCAGCAGCATGGAGGACCCAATCCTGACCAATCGTCTATGCTCGTCTTCCACAGACACATTGCGCTGCAGACGTGATTGGCTGCGCTGGGAAGGCAGCTTTTCAGACCTTTGCGCCTGCAAGGATAGGCCCTGTGCTAGACGACAATCACTGGCTGTGCCCCTTGAACGTTGCCTGGTACGGATGATCCGGAAGCTGACGCGCTCCGGGAGTCACTCGGCAGCCGAGCGGTGGTCTCCTGTCTCGTCTTCCGCAGTCTGCCTCCACCGCGAGGCCGAGTGTGGAGATGAAGAGTCAAACTTTATTTGAGGCTCAATTGAGTCTCGACTCGTCGAGGACCTGGGATGCCTGAGCATCCTTCAGACACGTCGATAGAGCTTGTTGACGATTGCTTGTCCAGCCTCACCGCTCCTTACCGTACCATTTGCCTCATCATCAATCGGCGATTCGACAGCAGGCTGACTCGAGTCGAAGAAAGCATTGATGATGGGCTTCTGCTTGGCGTCTCGCTCGATTATCAGTGTACGGCGCGGCGCGGACTGAAGAGTGGTGGCCGCCTTCGTTTTCTTGCTGTTGCCCATTTGGCAGTGAAACACCCTTCCGACCCCAGGCCTGCAGAAAACACATGCGCATTCTCCCCTGCACGCGAATGTTGTGCGACTTCAGCACGCTTATTGGCACACGGCATGCCTATACAGTGTCTCGTATTTCGAAAACGTACGGCCGTTCTCTGCAGCCACACGCACTGTGTTTGCGTAGCTCGAAGCCGTCCCATCTCACCCTCACCTTGTCCACATCCGGCTCACCGACCACTCGGGAGCAGCTCTGCACTCGGTGTGCTGGTCTCTCTTTGGCTCCTCGATTCTGCCGCCCCGTCACCCATCACGAGATGATCTCCCATCTCCGGATTTTGACGTCGATCGCGGAGACGACGGCCTGACAATGACATATCCCCAGACTCCGGCCGCCGTCCCCGTCATGTCTCTGATTTTCCCGACATCTCACTTCGCATCATTGCGTCGACTCAAGATCCAGATCGATGGCCTGACAACCCGCTGCTGGGCCGCGCGGGAGTGGTTGTAAGAGTCAGTGGTGACACGGAGGCGTCTGAAGTTGGTCCCGGGCGTCTCCTTGGACCCTGTCCGCAACGGTGTCTGGAGAACACGCTTGTTGTCTGGGGAAGGAAACGCCACCATGAACGCCGCCGCGTGGAAACAAAGAAATGAGAATGTGCGGGCGGATGGCGCCCATCATCCCTTCCAAAGTTTTGCGAGTTGATGCTGAGCTTTGGTTCATTCCAATTGAGGCCATTACGCCGCTCCCAACGAATCTCGCTGGCGAATCAGGACCCCGGACGCAACCGCAGCATGAAGCTGACGAGGGACGGGCCCACTAAGTGTCAGGCAAGATGTCCCCGGTGCTCCAAAGCTGTAAGAAATCAACATTGGATGATATGATAATGCCTGTTGCCCATCAGACCACCATCCAGCATCTCCATGAGTTGCTTTTCGAGCATGTGGAAGGGGGATGACGGCACGATCAGATTGCTGTGATTGCGTCTCTCTGATCCAGGTTGAATCATCGACAGCCACTACCGGGTGTTTCTTCAGCTGTATGATGTCGGTCGCGTTGGCGTGCATTTGGTCCCAGCGATCACTCTGGCGGTTGTGCTTCACTGGCGCGTCATGTCGGCCACAAGAGCCTGGAACGATTCGTATCTAGAGCCGTCGACTGCAGTTTCCGCGTCGATCCTCGCCACAAAAGAGCACCGATGCAGGTCTTCAGGGTCCTCTGTACATGATAATAGGGTCTTCCTCGTTTTGGGGGTTCGTTAGCAGGCTAGGGGACTTGCGGAGCTGGTTGCCAGGCTTCTGCGCAGTGGTGCGGCGCCACCATCTTTAATGTGATAGATTTGCACTTATGTGAGATGGTCGCCGGTTCTCAGCCCACGGCCTGAGGTCCATGGACGAGGTCTTCATCTCGGGATCTGTCTCGGGTCCGCTCTCGGAATGGAGCTCAAGGGACCCTTATCAGCCAAGGCAAACACCTGTCTCCAACTCGTTCGTGTCTGATCTGATGAATTGACGTGACTGTAGCCGAAGCTGTGGCTATGTCGAGCAGCCTTGACGCAATCATATCCGCCAACATGCAGCAGCTCATGTGCTTAGTCCTATGTCCTGACAGCCGGAAACCATGTTCCTCACGCAAAGGCGGGGATTGCTGAGGGGGTTGAGCTCATAAGTCGGTGATCCTGCATATGAGACGGACGTCAGACTAACATGAGCTTGAAGTGCTCACAAGCTTGCATCGGCGCCAGCCATTGTAACGGACCAGAGGCGATCCACATTGTTGAGGGCCCGGAAGCAATGAAGATGCCGTCCGGACCGTCCACGTCGCCGGCGAGGGCAAGTCCTCACCCCCGAGCAGCGAGATCTCCGCCCGCTGCGATACAAATTAGCGCAGAAACATGCCCCACCGCATCGCCTTGTAGCAGGTGTGGCTTGCACCATGGCTTGCGTGCTTTGTCTGCGAATGGCTTCAGTGAAGGCAGCGCCGTCAATCCCTGTCGGCGTGACAGAGGCAGGGGCAAAATTAGCAGCCATCATGGATGAGCCTAGCCATGGGTGGCAGGGGCCAGGTCGACGGCGCAGCGAATCAGGGATCCAAGATATGCGTTTTGGGCATCTCAGATTGCGACTCCAAAGATAACGAGACGCGGTGAGACGTGATTATGGTAGGTGGTGGCCAACAGCCTTAACCAAGAGGTGTGGTTGCTGTCGCACAAGCAGGTCATTAGTAACTGCAAAATTTCTCACCGTGGTGTCGAGACGCTCGGGAAGCGCTTGTATGTAGAATGCAGACTCTCGAATCGCCGGCCCTAGGCTTTGGTTGGTTTGCTGTTGGGTGAGGTCGTTCCAGTCCTTATCGACAGATCATGCCAAGAATATCACGGCAAAATTTGACCGTAAGGGCCAAGGAGACATAGAGGAAACCCAGACCAGCATGCACGCTGGGGAGACGTGAATGACTGTACAATGTCATACGGCAGAGTCTGGCCTGTGCCGCGAGAGCGAGGGGCAATTGAACTCGCGTATGTTTCCCCAGAATGCAAGCTGTGAGTAATAGTTTGACAGATGTTCTGATAGGAGGCAGACGGAGATGTGGATTCACGGGCTTGGTGCCATGCAAAATGGCTTCAGCTGGAGGAGGTCTTGGTGAAGCGATTCTCCACCAGGTGGCTGCCATGGTACTTTGAAATATCGATGGGCTTTCTGCACGGGTTTCGAAAAGGGCCAAAGAGGAATGCGTCGTATGATACCCATGTCGTTCTCCGTGAGGCTGGACGATGAAGTCCCCGATGAGACGACCAACGATGCGCGACGACACTGGCAGCCATGGCAAGTGGTGGTGACAGCGAAAGAGGGGCTGGTGCTGGGCCGGAGAGTGGATGGTGGCGTGTGTGGGCTTCGGGGCATCAAGCGAGGCCATGCAGCTCAATGACTGGCCGTCAGCCCTTGCGAGTCCAACCTGTCACAGGCCGGCCGGCCATGCCTTGCATGCGCCAATGTGTGCCGAAAGAGCTCCGTACCGGCCGTGGGCGTAGAAGTGGATGTTTGGATGTAAGTACTTTATGTGCGTGAGTGGGAACGGGGAGCATGGCTGGTGGAGTTCCGTTTGACTGGATGATCTGAGAGATAGATGCATCGCGCGCAAGCCGTCGGGCGAGGCGGAGGAGCGATTGCTGAAGGCCATGGGCTGCCGGAGCGAGCGGTGACTGCATACGCTCCGTGCGGCAGCCATGTATCCCCAAGGAGGGGACAACCACCAGCGAGGCCGTTCTTGTAGAGACGCGGAGGCGGGGGAAGGGAGATGCCCCGCCATAGAGTAGCAGTGGGAGCCCCTAATGGGACCGCTGTTGCCTTCTATTGCCATTGACGAGTCTTGGTCAAGTTCGAGTACTGGCAGCCCGATAACCAACGGCTACTTGATGGACATTCCGGCCAGGGCGGTAGTGGTGAGGGTGGCCGTCGAGTGGTGGCACCGATGCTCGGACGAAGCACATCAGGCCAAAGGACAGGTTCTCGGTCTACGTCCAGTGCTGGAGAGGCGAATGGTGCCGGCCGTAGAATATCCGTGGCAAGCCGCTGCGGGAGGTCAGACTTGCAGCTTCTTGATGACTCCCGATATAAATTCAACACCACCAGGGCGTAAACTGCCATGTGGCGGCACACTGGCTTCCAAGTTGCGGTTGAGGGTGTCAATTCATGTACGGCCTGTGGCAATTGGTGTTGGGCGTTGGGACGTGAGAGACAACTTGGAGGCATCTCGGCTGGGTTCGGATTTGCCAGAAGCGGGATATCGTGGCCCTGAGGAATGGGTGAAGGCGTGCGGCGATCGAATGGAGGAGCATTTTCCTGCAAGCCGTGACACGAAGCAGAGTGCAACGCCAAATGGAATGTGGTGATGCGATCAACGGCTCCCTAATGCGTGGAGTAATCGTCGTCGTCGTCGTCCTGCAAAGCTGAACACAGCTGGGCCCTAGTCCCTGGCCGTCAGATCCCTCCCTGGAGCATGGAGGTGTTTGGGTGGGTCGCCGGCAGGGCTACCGGTCGGAGCTGGGCGGTGTTTGACTTTGAAGGCATTCCCTGTCCGGAACAAGGCCCCCTTGAGTTTGTGCGGCCTTCGTACTTTGTAGGGTTCTCAGCGAACTTCAGAGGTGTGTGCCACGGTGCCGGTGAGGATGGAGCCCGAAGGATGGGACGGGGACGGACGAGGGCGGCATGTCCGCGCGCCAATTGTCCGCGCCGCAGTTCAGTCGTCGGGGCTGGCGATGTGAGGTTGCAGCAGCAGGAAAACGCTGGAGTTGGCTTCGCGCCCTTTTCCCTTCTTTTTCGATGGGGGTGGGCAGTTTTGCTTCACTTCACATCCTTCCCATGGAAACCTCGCTTCTTTTTTTTTTCTGGTGGGGAGGAAAGAAGGACTGGACCAGGCCGATTGGGCGGGTCCTGCCAGGCTGGGTGCCCCTCCTCCTTCCTCCTGCGCTCCTTGCCTCCTTCTCCTTTGCGATGTTTGCATGTACGTACTCCGTACTTTCCTCTGCAGTTTTTTGTTCTTTGCCGTTGGTTGGCGCGATGCCTTCCTTCCCGTCACTGAACTTGTCCCTTTGGATAAGTGCCCCCCTCCACACCTTTCGCTGGCGACTGCCAATCATGTGACCATATCACTCTTATCCGTTGCATGCCTTTCAGTGCAAATCTTTATCTTCTTGCCTCGACTGGAATACTTCAACAAATACTGAAGTCTGGCGGTTTGATAGCTGCTGCGGTGCGAATGAAGGCGAGGTCGAATCCACTTCATCCCATCACAGCCTGGTACCGGTCCCGCTCTCCAAGGACAAGGACAAATAAAAATAAATTGAGAAAAACTTCGATACGGAGCTCCAGAACATTGCGCGACACCAATCAGTGACCAACAACAGTCTCCCAGCGTCTGAACAGCCAATCAGAATTCTTGCCGACATCGAAAAAGAAATCCGAACGAACAAGCTCGGGCCACTCCAATGCCTTCTGGGTGCTGCCCCGGGGCCCCATGGCGAAGCTCGCGTTATCTCTCGTTTTCGCGCCAGGCCTTTGCTTTCCCTCGTCTTATCTCCCTCGCTTGAGCCGCCCAACGCTCCAAGCGGACCCTCTGTTACCCCAATCGAAACACTTTTTTCTTCCTTTCGCGTCCCGAGGGTTGGCTCGTAGTGCTGGTAAGCTGGCACGCTGGGCCATGGCGAGGCAGAGAAATTCCCACCAAAAAGGCCCTCCCTGCGCTGCTCATCGCCGATGCAAGGTGAAGCAAAAGCGGTGACAGCTTGCCTAGTCTGCCCCGTGTCGGTTGACTCGACTAAGTGAAAATTAACAACAAAAAAGATGAGAGAAGTCGCCATCGCCAATGCAACCATTGACTCGGCGAGACCAGCGAGGTGACTGCGACAATGCGTGAACCCGACTCGTCAACCCACCCAGACATTCTTCCAGTCGCTGGGAATGAGACATTTTTGCAGAATAAAAATTCTTCACGCCGGTACCGCCATGTTGGTGGCAGTCGTAGTTTGTTGCTGTTAATGCCGCTGCCAATCCAGAGAGTGAGACTCGCGACCTTGACTGCGACACACTGCACCCAGAGAAGGGTCGCAGTCGATTCTCGACCGCGGTCTGGACGTCTCCGCTGCATCTCTGCTGTACTGGCATCCGTCAATGCCGATGCTTACAATGCTGCGGTTACGCTGGTTGGTGCTGGCGCTGATGCCGGCATCGGTCGGTCCTCTTTGGTCTTCCATTCCTCACTATTGTCAACCATCGACAGCACTGACTTGGACTTGGCCTTGGTCTGGCTGCAGTGATGACTGACACCCGTCCCCGTGACATGGCGGCTGGCGGCGTCGTCTTAGCACTGCTGCACTGCACTCGCACTTGGACTTGCACACGTCCGCTCGGTGAGAGGATGTGTATACCGCTCGCCCCTTTTGCGTCTGCTGTCTACGCCTTCTGGCCAGCTCTGGAATTCCGCCACCCCAACCATGCCGTATGTCCATCGACGAAGCTTTTCGCAGCGTGTTTGATGTTTGTCATGGGTGCGGCAGCGCTGTCAACAAGTCCTAAAAGTAAACTGCGGAGAGACCTTGCAGTGACAATAGCAGAGTCCACAGTGGAATGCAGAAGAAGGAGAAAAAGCGGAATGCTGGGTGGAGATGGAGTGCAGCTGTGACTTTGTCGCCTGAAGTCGGCCTTTTTCCACAATCCCCATCTTCGTCTCGTGTGCTTGCGCAGCTCCGCTGGGGTTCGCTTCATGTCGCTTCCAAACCTGGCAGGTCCCGGCAGCCTCCAGAGTCTGGGGTGATATTTTGCCCAGTTATTGGTGAATGAGGTGTCGTACGGGCGCCCGGGCGATCAGATCATCGCAGCAGGGCCGGGGCCTCCAAGGTGCAGATGCTGCGTGTCAACGCCAATGCAATTGAGTTGGCCAACCTTTTTTTAATTGCCCTCATTCTTAATTCCGTTGTCGTCGCCGTCGTCGAAGCAAATAAGGTTCAAGCTGAGCAGGGCCCATCGACAACGTCAAACGGCGACCCGAGTCATCACCCGTGGCGCCCAGGTTCGTGATACCAGCGCAGCGGCTGTTTATATGGATATCGACCAGGTTGACGGGCTAAAAACGAGAAAAGAAGAAGAAACTATGAGCCCTGTGAGACGCGACCGAGACGCGCCGACGACCGTTAGCTCGAGATGTGCCATGCCCACCACCTTCCTTGACTGATGCTTTTTCGAGATCCAAATGATAGGGACAGAGATAAGGCCATGGGGAGACGGAGGGGGGTGAGGTGAGCTGAAGTGGACGGTTGGCGATAAGTGATGGAGCTGGAGATAATGACAGGGACAATCAACGACAGTGATAATGCGATGGAGACGGGAAGTCGGGTGCGTATCAAGCGGGACGGTCAAATGCCCGTTAGTAAGCTCCCGCCCGTCCCTTCCCACCTGCTTGGTGACGGAGTAGGAAAGGTAGTGCCTTCTGCCACCCCACCTGGAAACTCACGATGATTGCGCGAGGAAGGCACGTTCCATAGTAAGCCGAGCGGTGGTCAGCCCTCAACGAATGGCAGCACAGGCAGGTGGATGAAGATGGTAGGTGCACCTGCCCAACCGTCTCTGGACCAACACCAACAATGACATCATCCTGCCTGCCGTCTCAGCGGTTCAGGAAGTTTGCGCCTCACCAGACAGCTTCCCCATCCGTGTGTCAATTTCCAACTAGATGAGGAAGCAACGCTGCACAGAAGAGGATTCTTGGGCTGAGAGGTGTTTCGGCTCGTACAAGAGCTCTTGCCTTGTGTCTTGAACGCATTGCGGGATTGGTGTCGCCGCCGTACAGTACGGACACGGCGAACACTCCGGCCAGGGCAGTAGACAGGGCAGGCGAGGCAGGCAGGGCTCAAAACACCTCCATGCCCCATGCCCGCCCGTGCCGTTCCTGCCTGTGCCTGCGTCAACTGCCTGCTGCTTGCCCGCTGCTTGCTGCTAGACTGGGGGTGTTGCGGCCGAAAAGGGAACAGTGCCGGACTGGCACGCACAGTACACGCAGACAGCCAGCAACTTGGAAGCGACGAGAGACACGCAACGCCACAATTTCCGTCCCCAGCTCGATGACGATGGAAACAGCATCTTCTCACACTTCACCCTGCCAACTTGGGTCCTGCTCCGGCTAGAGGGACGCAGCCGAGATCGAGCAAGACAGACGCCAACTATAAAATGAGAATAACGTCAAACGGTTCGGGGTCCTGGGGGTAGTTGGTTCAGGATGACGATCCGGGGGCAGGCCAACGCCAGGAGCCAATGTCTGCCGGTGACCGCAGACGCGTTCCTCTGCCATGTGCCGGGTGGCTTTGCTCTGGCTGCGGGCATAGTTCACGACTGGCATCGTAGAGGCCTCACTCCCATGCTCCCGCCTTACCCCGAATCGCCTGGCATCGCATCTGGCCGGCACAAGAAGAGTCGAGGCACGATTCAGGCCTCAGACGCAGTCAGCAGTCGTCTCCTCCTTCGTCCCGTCCCGTTCCTCGACTCTGTCGATGTTGTAACGAGACTTGATACTGGTTCAGACCGGAGTCGGGACGAATATTATGATAATGATGTGTTGATATTGCAACTGCATAGCTTACCATGATAGTCAGCGCTGCTGCTGGCAACTCGCAACTCTCAACGTTGCATCGCCATGGTTGCGTGTAAGTCGGCATGCCTCAGGTATTTACAGAGTCAGGCGAAGGAGCCTACGGAGTTGTACTGACTACTACTACTCCTACATGCATACCCTTTATTACTCGCGACTAGAGCTACGGAGTACAACTACAGACATCGAGGCTTAGGTGAGGAGGTGGAGGAGTGCAGCGCAGCGGATTGCGAATACCAGTGCCTGCAGCGTTGTACGAATTCGCTCTCTCGCCCTCTCGTTCGGGCTGGTGGTGCTCACTGATGAGGGAGGAATGACACTGGATGGGACCATTATTTTAAATCAGCACCAACGCTAAGCCGGCTCAACCCCCTGTCCCTGCTCCTGCCCGTCTTCTCGCCTTCGAGCCACTCGGTACGTACCCTCAACAACCCCTGCTAGCGTTTCTTAGCCGCCCCACCCCTTTTGCGAAGGTGGAGTCTGGCTGTACCGTCCCATCAAAGATCTTTTACTGTCCGTCGCAACCCCCGGTCGCTGTTTCCTGTACTGTGCACCGTGAGCGTGTGGCCGGTGTGTGGTTGGTGGTGGTGTTTGGTTTGGCTTGAGGTGTGCTACCGGGCAATGGATTCTTTTCTTCCTATCCTTGCCCGGGCTGCTTGTAGTCTCTGACTGGACCTGATCCTGACCGAGAAGCGACGGCGGGAGCTTTCTCAGCACAGAAGACCACCGCACCACAGGGAAGGGAAACCAAGAAGCAAGGCAGGGACGCAGAACCAGCAAGCGGCAGCGTGGCACAACACAACACAACACGCGCTCTGCCTGCTTACCTGCTACAACAAGATGAACTCGTCCTTGGTTTCTGTGCATAGCTCCGGGCTGACCTCGCCATTGGATGTTTCAACGTGCTGGTCAGCTTTCTTTCCACCTCTCTGCTCTCGGCATCGTGGCATGGGGGTACGCGGTTTAGCCAGGCCCGGTCATCGCTGATCTAGTTTGACTCTACCAGAAACCTCAACGTCCTCCGCACCCAGGACGTTGCTTTTCGATCTGGGAGGGGGCCACCACTGGCAATGGGACAGGGGGGCAGCACGCAACGGCAGCGGGAGCTTCGCAGCCGGGAACATCATCGCGGACTAACACCAGCAAGGCTATCGCCAGAGCCGGACAATGGCTGCAACAGCTGCATCAGATATGTGTCTGTCTGTCTCTCCCTGCCCCGACTGCCATACCCGTCGGTCGGTCGGCGTCTTGCTCTCTCAACACCAAGAATACCGGGCTTGTTGGATTGTTACATGCCTCGATATCTGTGCCCGCACCCAGAGAAACGGCGCAGAAGCTGTAAGACCGGCCTTCGGGCTCTGATTGTAAAGCATTGGAGGGATTCAGGTGTGACTGCATCCGGCCGCCGGTGGTCTCTACTCCCTCTCTCTTTCTCTCGCCTTTTTTCCCGCGTTTTGCACCACCATCACGCCAACGGCATTCCCCTCTTGGTTGCGAGCATCATCTCCACCGGCGTCGATACCTGGCCTGGCATACGCATACTCGTGGTTGAGCATCTGGCTGTCTCTGTATCTGTCGTGCCGGTGCGTGTGCAAGTGAAGGGGCCGGGGTGTACCTTTCACCTTTACCGGAGAAGACCTTCACCAACAACCTAACCTACACCAAGGAGGTGCAAGACCAACACCACCACCACCACCGCACTTACCATGCCTCCTCTCACCTCCACTTCCTCTTGCAGCAGAGAGACGCGGCGGTAACGAAGCTATCAAAGCTACCAGCAACGCCAGCGGCAGCGGCAGAGGCAGCATTCAATGGCGATTCCGTGCCAGTGGCAGCCCATCAGTCAGTCCTCAACGCAACCAGCAGCGACCAGCCCGCCCGGCTTGCCGTCTCCGTGCCACTATCCCACGCTGAGGTGCTGAGGTGCAGCGGCGTGGTGCGTTGCCTCGCCTGCCCCACCCCTCCCTCCTCTGTCTTTTTTTTTTTTTTTTTTTTTTCTGCTCCTCCTCACCTTCCCCAGCAAAAAAAGCGCAGAGCCAGAGCAGCAACGAGCGACACTGTGGTGGTCGTGGTGGAGGTAGTGTGGTGGTGCATTCGGTACGTACTCTTTTCGCCTCGACTCTTCTTCTCCCCCAGTGTCCACGCCCTGCCACACGCACCCCCTACGTCCACGCCATCAACCCCCGGCCCTTCCTGGCGACCTTGCACACATCCACCTTCGTCGTTTTTGCCTCTACCTTTCTTTTCTCACACCCCCCTCCAAGTCCTCGCTCTCGTCGACTGCTGCCGCCATCCTCGCCCACACTCGCCCCATCCTTGTCTTTCGCCGTCTTTTGCACTTGCAGGGGTGCTCCTGACCATCAGGTACGTGCTACTGCGACTCCCGCCGCCTGGGAACAGCCCCCCAGTCGAGGCCTGGGGGGGCTTGGGGCCTGGAGAAAGCGAGCGAGACAGACACACACACTCTCTCAGCGAAAGAGAGAGAGACGAGGTGCCTGCTGGGGGGGCCACACGCTAGTGTGAGAAACTGCCTGATAGCTTTTTTTCCCTGCTGCGTGCGGTCGCGGTGCTCGGGACTGCTGCCATTCAAAACCACTCCGTCCCCTCCGGAGCCGCCCACCAGCTTCGCCTTCTCTCTAACCTTTGTGTGCTCCAGACACCAAAGTCGATACCTCGTCGTCCAACACCTCCACCACCCAATCCTCTCCTGACGACTCGAGAAGAACACGCAGGAACGAACAAGAAAGAAGAAACGAAAGATCGAAAGACACAACACGGCATTGCAGGATTGACCCTCGACAGCAATACGCCCCAACATTGCTGGTCTCCTCTGTCGCCCCACGAAAAATCCAGAGAAACCCACGAAGGACCTCTATCCACCCGATCCGCAGTCGTCTCGCCCTCCATCGGCCCCTTCTACGAGACACCTCGACCGCCTCCCACGCTCGTCATTGCATTCCTCGTGCGTTGACGGCTTCCTCCACGGGACCCTCCTCCCCAGCTACCGACATTCCTCGTCGCCAAACAAGAGTTTTGTGCATCTGTTGCTGGAATATTGCCAGTGCAAAAACTCTTGCTCGCCCACGTCCCTTCCCTCGACTTCCTCTCCATCCATGTAAGTGGTCAACCACGACGCAGAAAAACACCAAAAAAAGCAAAAAAAGAACACAAGAAACACCCATCGTCATCACTGCCCTGATTTCCTTTGCACCTCCATCTCTAATTGTTTCCTATCTATGCACCTTTTTCTCGTAGTCTTACTTTGAAGCACCTACTGCCTGAGCGCCTTCTTTTTTTCCTTGTCCGTGTCTCTTTTCCCTATTCTCAACTACCTACTCCAACTCGACCGGAGCCAATGCACTCGCTCCGATTTCCTTACTCGACTTGATAACTATCAAACTTCATGGCCGCGACCGGGCTGACGAGAACCTTCCAATCCTACAGATCCTAATCCTAAAGCCGCACCTCGTCCTCGGCCGCTCCCTCTGTCCTAATCGCATGAATTGATACCAGTTTGCATTTTTCGACCTCATCCCCCGAGCCGCCACAGCCCTACGTGCCGGGTGCACGACAGTAACAACCTATATCTCTTCCTCCGTCACATAACCGGCATCCACAATGCCTTACACACCGCCCTCCCACCGCTCGCCAGCAAACTCAGCACCGTCCTCGCCCGACGTGAGCCGCCGCTCGTCATTCCAGTCCAGCCCGAGACCATCACTACCAAGGTCAGCATCGTACCTCACAAAACACAGGAGGACACCATCCGCCGCGACGGGCGCACCGAATGGCACCCCCAACCAGCCCACTCCTCCGGGCACGTCGGACGACCTTAAGGGTATGGCAACGAGCAGCAGCGTGAGACAATCACCGCCGCCATTGACGGATGAGCGAGGTATGCCTAAGGGAGCTATCATCTCCCCGCCGGACTCTGGCAGCGAAGAGGAGGATAGTGCACAGCGAGGGAGACAGATCGAAAACTTGAAGGAGCTCAAGGATGCCATTAGCCAGATTCCGGTCCACCGCGAGGCATCGCCCAGCTCGAAGCCCGAGCAACAATCACAACAACAATCACAACCGACACTAGCACTCGTCACCAACGATGGCATCACACACAGCTTTAGCACCGGTGCTCTGGACGCCCTCGCCAAGACTGTCGGCCGCCGGGTGGGCCACTCCAGATCGAGCACTGAGCCCAAAATTGTCATGAAGTCTGCCGATGCATCCCTGACCGGATCTGAGGAGGAGTCCGATGAGGAAGCACCCAGAAAGCCACAGATGGTGCGGAAGAAGTCAGGCGAGCTTGTTCGCCCCGCACTTAGGCCGCCTTCTCGCCGTAGACCCTCCAGCATGCCTGGCACTCCGACATTCTCCAAGGCGGTCCACTTCGACTCCCACCTCGAACATGTCCGCCATTTCCTCCAGGTCGACAGACCGCTTGCTGTCAGCGCCGGTTCTTCGCCTGTTGACGCCTACGACAGTGACACCGAGTACCCCTTCCCCGGCGATGAGCAGCGCCCTGCCTCCCGATCCCCGCCATTCGAGTGGGAGATCGTGGCTGCGAACCACCCTGCCGACACTCCCATCAGAAAGTCACTGCCTGTCCGCCTCGAGAGGGTGTGGCTGTCCAGCGACCAGAAGAGCCTGCTGGGCTCCGCCTGCGTGGCCAACCTGGCATTCCAGAAGTCTGTCACTTGCAGATTCACTCTCGACTATTGGAAGACTACCTCGGAAGTCGGCGCCGAGTACTCCCACGAGATCCGCCCTCAAGAGAGCGGTGTCTCTCACGATCGCTTCCAGTTCTCCATCAAGTTGTCCGACCTGGCTAACCTCGAGAGCAAGACACTGTTTTTCTGCATCCGGTACAACGTGAACGGCCAAGAGTTTTGGGACAGCAACAACGGCACCAACTTCCAGGTTGATTTCCGCAAGAAGTACCTGCCCCAGAACGGCAAGCGTGGACTCCAGGGCGCCGCCAGCCGACCTGCACTTCCCCGCAGCAACCGTCGTGCGAGCCCCTCGTCCAATCCTCGCCCCAAGTCTATGCCCGTCGGCTTCGACGACTTTGGCGAGCAGGGCAAGATCCACTTTGACCAGCCCATCCACGAGTACCTGGGCGAGTCAGGCCCCAATGCTGGCCTTCGCCTCAAGAGCAACAAGTCCACTGGCAGCCTGGCTAGCGATAACCTCTCGAGCCGTCTGTCAGCGCCCAGCGGACAAGCTTTTGCCAACCGCTACGACTTTGGTGCCTCTCTCTCTGCTGCGGTCCAGGCTGCAAAGGACAACATTGGCAAGGATCGCAATGCCGATGGTCTCTATATGAAGAGCCATCGCAAGATCCAGGTCCCCGCCCAGCAACCCCAACAGCACAGGCCAACCCCGAACCCGACTGCCACCTCCACCGCCCCTGCTGTCAAGCCCGTCCTGCCGACCGCTTCTGGCCACGACTCCCCCAACGCCATGATCGCTTCGTCCTCGTACGAGGAATTGGTCAACAAATACTGCTTTGTACGTACTCCTGGTCAACAATCACAGATGCACGACCCCTTCATCGACTCTCATCATCACTCTCATCAACGCTCGCCCAATCTCAGCCCGAAAAGCATGTACTGACTTTGGCTCTCAACAGTTCGGCTCCAAGCAGTCCAGCCCTCAGATCACTGACGGCACCCTTAAGAGCGGGAAGTTTGACGGAGCTGACGATGGTTTCGTTACCCGCGGATCCAACAGCACCAGCTCGAGCTCGAACGGCAGCCCCAGCATGGCCCACCACGCTCAGCATGCCGGCCCCGCCCAGCACCACGCATTCCACCTTCGGGATCCCAATCCTTATTTTCAGCAACTGGGACCCTATGGCTCATCTCCGGCCGCCTCCCCACTCAGCCAACCCCATCCAGAACGAACTGCGAACCAGCGTCCGAGTCAGGCTTCCGCCCCAGCGACCATGAGGTCGGCCTCTCCGGTCGCCTCAGTGGGTGGCTTTCCTTTCGCCGGTACGTCGCCGAATGATTATCCGTACGCCCAGCAGCTGCAGGAGCGCTTTCCGTTCAACACCGAGACTCATGCCGCGACAGCAATTAGGGGTTAATAGCAGTCTTGCTCGCACTCTCATACCACCGTCGCACCTTCACGACGGACTTGTCATTTGACTTTTCTCGAATGTTTTTCGATCCAATTTTTTGAGCTCATCTTTCGGTCATCGGCGTTCAGGGCATTTCAACTCTTCCGGCCGCGCACGGCCACGGCATCGCGGGGCGTTCAAAGAGTTATCGCAGTCCTCGGCTCCCACACCGATTTGACTACAATCCAAGCATACGAATAGGGATTTCGGAGTCGAACGGAAAAACAGCCTTGCATTTCAGTCTTTCGTTGCCCATACCTGATGAGCTCAACGCAGCGTCGAGGGAAACGACTATTCTTTCCGGATGGTACATAGGAACGGACGGCATACAAGGAGTTCCTTTAATGCATAATCGCTCGCGCCTTCATTCTCGACCTCCACCAGCGACTGATGTATTGACATTGGATTTTTGTTTTTTATTTTCCTTGCTGAGATTGCTTTCTTGTTCGCGGCCGAACCAAGAGACCTCCAGCAAACGACGGGGTGGGTCTAGAGGGATATGGGAGATATGTTTTGGTCATGGGATGGGAAGGCCCCGGCGTGGGACAGGGAACGTCCTCGTTGGGCAAGCGCGTGATACAGCGCCGCCTCCAACGTTCCGGGGCTAGCCTCTGCCGTCCGCTTCAATCGGTTGCGCTGGTCTCTACCGTGCCGCAGCGATGGGGGTGTCGGACAGTCGCTTGAGGACAATGGTTTTGGGATTCATAAAAGTTAGCAACTGAGTCTTGAGATTGAAGCATTGACTCGTTCGCGTGTTACGAACACGGTACTGATTCATACACTGGGCGTTGGGAAGAGTTGACGCGGTCACAATTAAATAGCGTCTGGCCTGATTTGGCTTGATTAGTTAGGGTAGCATGGGAAGACAAAAAGAACTGCCATTGCTCGACACCATGAATTTTCACACTTGCAACGTGATTCTCACAATTCTTCAACTGGGCGTCAATCAAGAGTGACAGGTCAGATAAAAAACGAAGTCCGTTGAAGAATCCCCTCTTTCCCCCCACAGATCCCGTAGACAGACAAACACGTCAGCCTTACCGACCCACCCATCCCCGCTTCACACCCACAAACAATGTGAACCCCAACAACACCTCGAACCCGACTGATATGTTGCATCGTCTGAGGTCCGGTCGGGTCGAGATCATGCTCAACTGAGACAGTGTAGTCGCATCGTGATCTCGAAGTCTCTTGGTGGTTCATAGAGAAGGTGACTAGCTTAGTTGCTACCTAGGTTGGGTGGTTTTTTGTCGTGGGTGGGGCTGATTGGTTCGCTGGGACGGCCGGACTTGGTTGTTGGACTGGAGGGTTAGGGGAGATAGGGCTAGGCTTGCCAGCGCAAATGGGGCGTTGCTAGTTGAGGAAGGCTACGGGAGGAGATGGTTGAGGGAGGGAGAGGGAGAGGGAGTTGGGTTTTGTTTCTTGGTGGGTTGCTGGCTGGGAACGTACGTGGTGTATCCATATGGATCGAGATGTGATGGGGATTCCGGGGTGGGGCCGGACGGTTTGGGTGGATGCAGGCTTTCGGTTGATTAAACCGGCGGCGCCGTGGGGGAGTGGGGGAGGGTGTTCCTTTTGACGTCCGTCCGGCTTGGTTGGGCGAAGTCATTAAAGAACAGGGATTCTTGACAACAAGTTGCATCTAAGCAAGTATAGTGCCTTGCCTTGCCTTGGAACCAGATTTACGCCTTCTGATGTTTCTGTTGATCTCTTGGAATCTAATGGCCACTTTCTCGTATCGCTATACAACAAGTTATGTGGATTTGCGTCCGTAATTTCGTGTTTGCAACAAAGAGAAACTCTGGGTTAGGTATGTAGCCAGCCATTGACCCTTTCAATGTATCTTCTAAACACTGTTAGTCGGTTCTTCTCATCTGATTCGAGCGCGGTCTGGCCTTGGACTCCTCGCCTATCCTGCCGCTATGAATGCCGCCCTGGGAGAGACCGAGACTTGTCAGTAGCCGTGCCTTTGCGTATGTTCTTCTACAGGGCAGATGGAGGTCGCGGATCGAGTTTGAACGGTTGAACTTGGCGCCGCGGCGTCTGTTGAGCCCGCAGCCGTTGGGCTTTTTGCCGAATGCTCCGCTTACTCCTAGCTGCTTGCCCGTCCTTCTTCTTGGTGCCCTCATTGTCGTCTTTTCCATGCGTTTGGGGAGCCAGTGTATGTGCGAGACAGCTTGCGTCCGGTCCGGCAGGCCGTCGACGTGTGTTCGCTCCATGGATGTTGGAAGACATAGTCGGGGGCGAAGTTCTTGGGCTTGGAGCTGTAGTGCAGAGGGTCGACCACGAAGAGCCCAGGACTCGTGGAGATGGCCGTGGAGGGGTAGTCAGTATGTTCTTTGAGGTCAGTGGAAATAAGCAGACTGAGGACACATCAAACCTGCTCGTAGTAGAAAACACGTCGACAGCTGAGGCCTCCCGAAACTCATCACAATCTTCATTTGCTTCTTTAGTCTATGGCAGTGTCTTTGAGAACTTGGAAAGCGAAATGTATTTGTCCTGTGAGATGTTTGCCGAGCATATCGTCTCCCCCAATGGCCTGTAGTGACACACGACAGAACATATATCGTCCTCCCTATTGCTAGCTGCTGTTCCCCTAAGCCCCAAGTAGAACGCAAAACGCATGGCCTGGATTACGGCGTCAAGTCGCGAAGTATTTGGTCTAGCTGTGTCCCCCGATATAAATTGAATTGAGGCTCTTGGGGCCTTCAGGCGGTGTATCCCTGCAGCTGGAGTCTTTGCCGGTCGCCCCGGCTTCCTGGCACAGCACCCGCCAGTCGTAGTTACCGAAGCCGTAGGCCTTCACGTTACCGCCGGGGAGGGTGCGATCATAAGGCGTGAATTCGGGCCCAGCGTACCGACATTCCCTGGCGCCGTCGGACCACTGGTTGGCGTCGATCATTTTTGATTGTCCCTTGGCGAAGCGGTTACAGACTGTTTCGGTCGCGACGTCGTTGGGCTTGCCGTCGGAGTTGTAGCAGTGGCAGAAGAGGTAGCCGTCGCAGGCGGTTGCGGTCGTGGAAAGAGTGGCGAGAATGAGGCAAAGGGGGTTGGTGATGTCCAGGAACCGCATGGTGAACTCGTAATTTGAAGCGAGAGAAGTTTGTGGTGGTCGTGTGAATGAGTGTTGGAGTGAATGTTGAGAATGAATGCAGGAATCAAAAGCAGATGAAAAGAGTGACTGTAACTAAGGCGTAGTAACTTGAATTCTGATTATAACGAACGCGCGGGTGCTATCCTCATTCTGGGGGAGGAAAAGATGGCTTTATATCGATCTTCGTCGGTCTGCTCGCCTTGTCTAGATTGTCGATCGATGTCATGTTCAGATCTATGCTTACAGCAACACCTAAATTTGAGGCGGACGGCCACCCCGAAATACACTGCCATGTTGCCGGAGGGCGGCATGTTTTATGAGCAGAACTGTCTGTGCCATCTGGATGACTCCGCCGATCCGGGGCGAATTTCCTCGCCTGCATCACGGGTTGGTCCGAACACGGGGCCTGCACAATCCGAGTTTCACAGACGATTTGATCCTACGTCCAAGAATATCTGGCGTTGAGGGCCGAGTGCTGCGGCTATATTGCAGGCAAAGGTATTCTTGTTGTCCACCAACTTGCGCCTGAAGGTCACCGTCCGAACTACATTTGGGTGCTGTTGTCTTTCCCAACATGATGCTATGGAACAAGTTCGTGGGCCGCGATTCTGGCCAGGATTCTGCAAAGATTCAATCAAAGGTCCTCGGGTCTGTCAAACCGGCCTGGAAGACACCCTCGGATGCGTTCGGAAACTACCGCGGCAAGGCCGACCCGCAAACCTGCTGCTATTCGGTATCGCATTGGCTCCAAGCGATATGCTTACACCAAAATAACCCTTTGTTTGTTGCATGTTGATTGCTATCTGCCTAAGAGCATCCGCAGCAGAACGCCTGAGACGTTGACCCCTAGTTGACAACCGAGCAAGTCCTTCACACGAGGTGCGTTTCACCAAGACTTAGATATCAGTGGGAACTCTAAATACTCACTGTTAGTTGGATCAGATATATGTAGACTGTCACGTTTTCTTTATGCTCAGTTACTCTATAAGTAGAATGCATATCTCTTCGAATGAATCGCATTTCATGATGGAAATCCTACTCCTCACGAACAAATTACCACCGTCAAAATGAGAATCTTGACATCCCTCTGTATTTTCATTCCCTTCTTCGGCGTTCTGACGGCAGCTGCTGTGCGTGACAACGGAGAAGGGCAACAGGCATCCCATCATTTGTAAGAGTTACCTCCGTATACTACCATCAATCACAGATGAATTACGCTGATACACCATGGCGCAGGACAAAACGAGCAAACTGCCAATGCGATAGCAGAGTAAATACGAAAGACTGCTGCATTGGAATCGGGTCCATGGGGGGCCTGTCGGGTCGTGAATGCGTAACCACCAGCAATAACACGTTCTTGTCGTGTTGCTCCAAGAAGGGTGACCTTTTGAACGCTTGTGCTTAGGAAGTCGGAATGCGTCATATCACAGCCGGTTATGATTGTTGCTGTTGCACTGAGACTATTTATTTTGTTAGAAAGATATCGTTCCTCCAAACCTTTCCTCATGACCAGCAGTCTAGTTGCCGTTGGTGCATATAAAGCAATGCGTATGAGAGCCTTGGTATTGAACATTATTTCAAACGGTGCTTGTCTGGCCCATGATGAATCTTGATCATTAATTTCACCCAAACTCTGGCCTACAAACCCTATCGGCTCTGTTCATCTCGAACCTGGGTCGCTGTGAGCGCCACAAAAGTGGCATTTCGTAGGATCCATACCAAGGACATCTTTGTCGCCGCCTAGCTCCTTGTAAAGCTTGGCAAGACGCTTCTCCAGCTTGCACTTCTCCTCAAACTTTCTATGCAGCTCGCCGACTGCAAACACGTCATCCGAATCAGGACGTGGCGGCTCGTAAAGGCTGGGATCTGCGCCGCCACCTAAGCGATGGATGCGGCACGCCAGGGACCGTAGCTGCAAGAAGTCCCAGTTGGGGAGGTCTTTGATGTTGTCTGCCCACACTGTGAAGATCTGGCCGTCCCTGATTTGGCCTGCGTTGTGGCCCCCAAACTCTTGATCTCGCTCTTTCAAAGGCTGGAACATGGTGCGGGGATCAGTGCGCAAATCGGGACCATCCGCTCTCAAGTGATGGAGGGAGGTTGTTGGGAGCCATTCAAATCGTAATTGGAGACCATACTCATTAGTGTCTGTGTCAGTTTGCTTCTGCGAACAATTATTGATGAGGCCTCGGGCGAGGGCATACTCGAGTTTGGACTTCTGCCCGTTGACCTGGTCCGTTCCTTCGATCGATGTAGTTGTTTCTGGGGAGTGGCCGATCTTTGTAAATTTACTCATCGATCGGAAGGCTGCTGCCATGAATGAGCCTGGGCCCCGGCTACTTGACTGACACAACGCATCGCCGTCTTCTTTAGTCTTCTTGGGTCTTGTGACGTAGCCCACGGGTTCCAAGACAAACGTTCCACTTTGCCAAATAGCTTGCAATCGTCCACTCAGACAGAATGTATTCATCAAAGATGGTTCCCGAAGCTCGCTATCGACCGCCCGCTGAATTCTTGTCACGGTTTCAAAACCAAGCATGTCGTACAAGTTACTTAGCAGGAATTTGGTTCTCTCACGTCTTATCGATGTCCATAAAGGTATAATATGGCATTGCTGAGCATCGTTCTGGCCCGTGATACAACACCTATTGCCATCGCGGATGTCGGCCGTATTTTCTGAATGCTCTAGAGGGACACGAATGACTAGGTGGTAGCAGTTAGCTCGGACCATACAAGGATAAGGTAAGTCGTCAGACTCACACCACCAGACAAACTCCGGTATTACCCCTAGAAAAAAGCCGAAGAGGTAACCTCTATTGTTCAGCGTCTCGTCGTGAAGAGCCCTCAGACGGTCAATATCCAAGGACAAAAGCGTGGCCCAGAAACGCGCTTGCGGCAAAACGTCGCCAAGCTGATATTTCCGCGGGCGGTTACTGTCACCTGGTCTGCCTGTGTCCCCGAGAACATCAAATCTGAGCTTCTTTTTGTCTGGATGAAGGTGGCTGTGGATGCTGATAATGAGGTCAAGTCGACTGGACAAATCATCTTCGAAAGGAGAGCTCAGGACGGGACAATTGTCCACATCTACCGTGGTGCTCATGTTGCGCACTGGTTTTTCCAGGGAATTAAGGGAGAATTTGCTCAAATTCAAGCTGGGTGAAAAATGTATGAAGTAGTGTATTGCCTAGCTGTCCATGCGAAAGAAGATCGACTTTTATTTTGTACACCACTTTGTCCACACGGGTTCCTGATAGAGAAGTGTTCCCCTTGAACGAGGCCCAACTCGCAAAAGGTAGGAAAATTTGCCCATCCAGGCATTCCTTGAAATCTTTGTTCATATTGACAGTGTCCGACCCCCTAGTGTTATAGCACCTTGGGGACGGGGGTCTCTCTTCATTTCGCTCTCAGCGCTTATCCCTGCGTCATATGAGGCTGGCCTGGATCATGACGTGGACCGGGCGGATCCGAGGTTTTGTTTACGAAGTCCGGTCTCTTGTAAGATTTGATGTTCTGGACACTACTTGTTGGGTCCATGAAACTTTTCGAGATGTTCAATACTCTTAATTATTGCCCTTGACCAACTTCCGAAGGGTAAAAAGTCTCGAACGAACGGAATCGGAATAAACAAGCTGCGTGGATCTGTTGTGCAAGAATGTGGGTTGTCGACCTTCATATGCTCAAGCGATGTGGGAGGAAGCCAGTGGAAGCGGATTTTGATGCCGTGTTCTATCGTATTCAGGACCAAGGAACGTGCAGATGAGATGCATCATAGGCCAAATCCTGTTGCGAGTGCTGGTTCAGAAAGGGAAGATGTAACAGCATTCTGCCTTTATTTTCCGCGTGATGCAGCACACCCCGCCATCTCGCTGGCGAACCTGTTGTCATCATTAGCACTACCTTATTAATAGAAAGCCGAGTTGGTAAAGTCCACTGCCGTGTAACTCCTCACTGCCTTCACCGTCTTCTTGTCGGTTGGATTTCTTGTGACTTGAAGAGGTTAGCCGACGTCTACTGTGATGATGCCAGGGCGGAAACAACACTCACAAATCCAAATCATTTCCGGCACCACTGATAGACCGATCATCACGATGTGGAACATATCATCTCTTTCTCCTGAATCCTCGTCATTCAATACCTTGTGGATCTTTCTGAGTCTCTTCATTGGCAGAGACAGAATGTTGACCAGTATCGGACTTGGTTCAGAATCTGGCGATAGGTGTATAGCTCTGGGCGGGAGGTGTCGTGAGGACTGCGGAGATCATAGTTGCTATGCATATCTATCAGATCAGGAAAGTTGTTCTCAAGGCAACGGTGGATCGAAGAAATGTAATTGAGTCGTTCGTCCAATACCTCCTCGTCAAGATCGTCGATGCGCTGAGGCGCAATACCGATGGCGGCCATGCTGCGAGGGGGGCTGACAAGCATCTCCGAACCAAGCTCCGTCGGGTGCACAGGCAGAGTCGTGATGGTTAGTAGATATCTTTGCAAGGCTTGCCGTGAGAAAGCTCGGTTTATTGCGGTAGGTACGTGTGTCAGCGGCGTGTGTTTCCAACAATGTTGGTAACTTACCTCCAAGGTTGCCAGCACACAAAGGTTATCTATCTAAGCATATACTGTACACTAGGGATAGAAAAGACAAAAAGACGAAAATATCGGAGATGACTACGGCGACCAAAGACGCTAGACGGCCGTAGACGACCGCGGCAGACGATAATGATGAAGGGCGATGGCCAAAATTCAGAAGTAGTGGATGACAACGATATCGAAGATGACGAAATTGGCAGAGGGTAATTACAGCGGAAGACGAAGTTGACGAATGAAGACAGAGAACAACGACGCTAGGACACAATGATGGCCATACTATGTGAGCAAGTTTCTGGTCATAAAACCGATCTTGATATCTTGCTTTGTTGGGCTTGCTGTCAGGAATTCCGGTGCCGTCCATCAACCGCGGGGTAGAACATAAATGGAAAAAAACCCAAAAACACTTCAAGATCCTCTAGACGGATATAGCCTCTAGACATGCTACAGTGACTCCGCCGCCCTTGTTCTAGTCTTCCTTCGTATCCTTCCAAGTCAGTTTGCTTAAACATCTGCCAGTCTATTGCTGATACGGAGTTCTAGGTCCGACAAGCGCTTCCGCAGTCTGTGGAGCTACTTGGCATCCCTAAGCATAGACCCAATAGCGTATATGTCGTCTGAATCAGAAAAGGAAGGCTCATAGATCTTGGGGTCTGCACCGCCGGTGATGAATAAGGCAAGCGAGCCATCGAACCCTAAGAAACCCAATGGCGGGAAGGTCTTCTCGCCTGTCTGCCCAAATGGTTATGGTCTCCCTGCTGTTGATACGGCGGCCAATATCGACTTGAAGTTCTTCATTCATCTCGAATTCTTGGATAAGGTCGCGAGGGCTAGTGTTGAGCAGGTCGGGGGACGCAGTCTCTCTCAGGTTCTGAACTGAGGTCTTAGGAAGCCAATGGAAGCGGAGCTTTAGGCAGTGTTCAAGATCCTCTTTGTCTAGATGTTCCACTGAGGCACCTGCTTCGCGCCCCTTAGGCCTTGAATCGTAGCCCAGAGGTTCTAAGGCAAAGATACCTTGGTCCCAGAGCTTCTGCAGTTCTCGACTTAAGTAGATGAGATTTCTAGCGGTGTTGATCCTGTCCCTCACGAGTCTTCTAAGATGATCCATTGCCTCTGTACCAAAAAGACCACTCATGTGCAGTATCAGGCACCTGCTCCTTTCGGGACGCATCAGGGTCCAGGAGGGGATAATGTAGCAGCGCTCTGCATCACCCCTGCCCGTGATGCAACACTTGCCACCGGCGCGACGACTGTTAGCCTACTGAACTGTAAGCGACTTTCCTGCGTGTTTTGAGTCACCTGTT
Organism: Colletotrichum tropicale; assembly: GCA_027406125.1. Lineage (NCBI taxonomy): Eukaryota > Fungi > Ascomycota > Sordariomycetes > Glomerellales > Glomerellaceae > Colletotrichum > Colletotrichum tropicale. Next base: position 919,986 of record JANVYH010000004.1, read on the forward strand.
ACTAATACCTCTTCTATCTGAGTATCGATTCGAGGCACTGTCGTATCTCGATTATCTGGTGGCACGCGGGTGACTTGAAGAAACATACATCAGTCCGGAGAACACACAAGCTGACACGATTAAACTTACACCACCACACAAACTCATGCACCATTCCCAAAGATTCCATGAGATCACCAGGAAAGCCATCCTCGTTCGCTAACAGACTCCGATGGATAGCGTCGAGGCGCGGGCGCTCTAAGGACCATAGAGCCGCCCAAAAACGCGCCTGGTTGATAATATCGCGACTGTGGAACATCACGGGTCGGGAATTGTCGCCAGGCTTGGCTACGTCACCTCTGTTTTCTTTCTTGAGCAAGGCTGTGTTGGCTTGAAGTAGTCGATGGATATCCTGGATGATATCTCGGCGGATGGACAAGTCATCGTCGAGGAAGTCGTAGCGACCAGTTGCGCCCAAAATGGAACTGGTCGGCGCGGGACGCGATCTGAGGTACTGCTTGAAGAATGCGAACATCTTGGCAACTTGAGCGCGTTTCCAAACTTTCTAGGTATCAGTTGTTTGGGATGGTGTCAGGAGTTATTAGTCGTTGTCGTCTGAGAAGTGGTGCTTGATCAACGCACCGGGCGAAGGAAGATATTTCAAAGTCCCCACGAGTTGATAAGTTACGATCAAGGTTTCTAGATTGCCTAGTTGGAACACCCAACATGTCAGCCATCACGGTCGCGTTTCCATGCACCTAGCAGCAACCTTGACATCCATTGATGGATAGCTAAATTATTCTCAGGGATTTATCTACCTTAATAAGCTGTTTCGTTTCTAGTAATGCCAGGACTGCCAGGTGTCCCAGCACTCTCACGGATCTTGATAGCTGCCATGCCCTTCTGCAACCTCTGGAGTTCAGTATGATCCCTTTGCAGCATCTCGAGCTGACCCAAATCGTCCGAGTCGGGGAACGGAGGCTCGTAAACATGAGGGTCCGCGCCCCCAGCGAGGCGATGCATGAGATATGCAAGCCACCGAAGCGTGAGAATCTCCATAGATGGAAGATCCTCCCGCTTGTCCGCCCAGATAGTAATTATCTCACCCGTATCAATTGCTCGCCCGCATGCGGCCTGGAACTCGTCCTGAATCTTGTCGAACTCTACGAAGAGCGGGCGAGGGCTGTTGTTGAGGATGTCGGCAGGAAGTGGGGCTCTAAGGCTGCTGATTGATGTCTTGGGCAGCCAGTGAAAGCGAAGCTTGATACAGTACTCGAGGATTGCCTTGTCCTTGCCTTCAGCTGGGGGAACACTCTTGTTGCTCTCGTTCTCGCCCTGACCTTCGAGTCTTCTCTTCAGTGACTCCACGCTGCTGACACGGCTCGAAGTGACAGGACCCATAGTGGCAGGGACCGAAGTAGCAGGAGCTGAAGTGGCAGTGCTCGGTGTGGCAGTCCCCGAAGTGGCAGTTGACAGGGAAGTGGTGGTAGGGCACTCAGCAGTAGGAGTCTTGAGGGGAGCATCGAATAGGAGCGCATCGGCACTCTCCTTGAGCCTCGAATCGTAGCCAAGAGGCTCCAAAGCAAAGACACCCATTGCCCAGTACCTATGCAGCTGACGGCTCAAGAACATGATGTTGGCTGGTGTGTCAATGTCCGACATCAGAATTTCCTCCAGGCGTAGCGCAAACTCCGGACCAAGAAGACCTTTCAAACGATTCACTAGAACATAGCTTCTGTCGGGGCGCGTCAACGTCCAGAGTGGGATGATGTGGCATCCTTCAGCTACGTCTCTGCCCGTGATGCAGCACACCCCACCGTCGCGTATGTAAGCCTATTCAAGTGTTGGCGGACTTTTCACCTTTTTGAAATAACAAAAATTCATACCTTTCTCCTCTGGGCATCCTTTCGCGCAACTTGAACCTGTCGAGCCTCCTTTGGGTCGCGGGTGACTTAGCAAAGTGTCAGCTCGGCGTTTCGAATGATTTTGGCTAAACTTACACCACCAGACAAACTCATGTAATACTCCTAGAGACAGGAAGAATACCTTGGGGAAACCCCTCTGATCATCCCTGAGACGGTCGTGAATGGTTTGGAGACGATCAAGTTCTAAAGGCCAAAGCGCAGCCCAGAAACGCGTCTGACTGAGAAGCTCGCTATTCTTGAACTTAAATGGCCGGGAGGTGTCATCAGGCCTCCGAAGATCGCCCGAGCTTTCATCAGCAAGTGCGGCTTTGTTGGCCTGGAGATGTCCATGGATGGCCTTGATGAGCCCGAGGCGGACGGACAAGTCCTGCTCACCGAGAAAGTCGAATCGTTCGGGCGCAGCAAGAATAGAGCCCATGTTGTGTTCCGGACGCGATTTGAAGAACAGGCCGAGAAGCTGTCTATCTAGCTGGGTCGGGCGTCGTGTTGGGTCGTGCTCCGTTGCCCAGGCATGAAAGAGATGCCAGAAGTCTTTATTTTTTGCCCGGAGAGGATGGGAATGTAGGGGGACCATCTGTATGTATGTCAGCAGAGGAGCTTGATAAGGATGGTTTGTGCGCCAGAGGGTACCTGTGGTACCTGGTCACACATTTCCATAACTTACCTTCACGGTTACTACAACACACAACCCAGGTACCGGAGTTATGAAAAGAGGTACCAAAGACCACAAGGCTCAAAGCTGGTTGCGATAAATGGATCGGAGATGGCGTCAGACGACGGTGTCAGTAGGTGAGGATGACGATACCGATCGCAAAGGCCGACAGGTCGTAGAGGATGAAGATGATGTGCGATGAATGTATGGCGAAGGAGGCGAATGTATGAAAGATAGCACCAGACAATTTTGTCAGTGGGCGAAAATGATTAGATTTGATCAAGGAGGATGGAGGTGATGAGAGACAAAGATGCAGACGATGGTATCCACGGGCTCGGCACTTTGATAATATCTAACATAGAATCAGTCACTACAGTTGTGTTCTACGAATGCTGCATGCCGTAAAGTAACTGGCCTGAATTTCCGAGGTATGCTTATATGTGAAGCGCTAATACAACTATGAACAGGAAATATGTTTTGTTCGCTCAAGCAACAGTCAAGGTCGTCTGCGCCTTGAAGTCTCTGCTGCTCGCCCCGACGTACAGCTTGTACTCGCCGCTCTCCACCTTCCATTCCTGGCCAACAACATCCCACACACTCAGATCCCTACGTCTCAGAGAGAACGTCACATCGGCACTCTCACCAGGCTGGATCGTCACCTTCTGGAAGCCACGCAGCTGTCTGACAGGCTCGCCAGCGGCGTCGGGAAAAGAGATGTAGAGCTGCGCAACCTCGGCACCGGCAACGGAGCCCGGGTTGGAGATGCTGGTGGACACAGTAGCCACAATATCCCAGAGATCCTCGCGTCCACCGACGGACTTGTCGCCAGTGGCAAATCCGCTGGTGAGGTTAGAAGACTCAACGGTGGCCGTGGAAGAGTACTCGAAAGTTGTGTAAGAGAGACCGTATCCATACTCATAGCGGGGAGTGACGTTGTAGTAGTCGAAGTACTTGTAGTCAATGTAGTTGCCATCTGAGAAGTCCAAGTTCAGCTCCGTCTCGCTGATGATCGTGTCGGGGTTGTAGTCGCTCTCGTTCTTGGCGATGGTGTGCACCAGTCTTCCGGAGGGGTTGACAGCGCCGAAAAGGACGTCGTCGATGGCGTTTCCGGACTCCTGGCCCAGCGCACCGCCGTACAGCACACCAGTGACGTTCTCGTGCTCGATCCAGGCGTCCACTAGACGCGGGCCAACGGTGTTGATCACGACAATGGTGTTGTTACAGACGTTCGCGACGGTGGTAACCAAAGTGTCCTGGTCCGCGTTGGTCAGCTCGGTGCGGTCGGCGCCCTCGCCGCCCCACGCGTTGAGGAAGACGACGCACGCGTCCGAGAGGTCCGCGACGCCGGTAGTAGACTCGGTCAGCTCCGTGCCGGAGCCCGACATGCCGCTGAAGGATGTCTCGGAGGTGTCGTTGAGCCACCACCTCAACATAAACCCGTCCGTGGCGGCGCGCTGGTTGAAGAGCTGCAGGGGCGTGGTGAGGTACGACAACGAGCCCATGGCGGAGCCGCCGACGACGGCCATGTGGCCCTGCATGGTGGACGGCTCGCCGTCGTAGACGCCGAGCGCGGTGTTGGCGCCGACGTAACGCGGGCCGGCGTGGAACCCGAAGATGCTGATGCTGGACTTGTTGACGAGGGGCAGCGCGTTGTTAGTGTTCTTGAGCAGGGCGATGGAGCTCGCGGCGTACTCGCGGGCCATGGCACTATGGTTGCCGCGATTGTCGACGCGGTCGGTGACGCCGGCGTGGGCAGGGTAGCCCTGGTCCTGGCCGAGGTGGAAGTAGCCCATCATGTTGCGGATGGCCATGTCGTCGAGGCGGTCCATGGTAAAGCTGCCGTTGTTAAGGCCGGCGCCGAGGGTGGTGTTGGAGAAGTAGGAGCTAGAGGAGAGGTCCATGCCGGCGTTGGCGGCGTTGATGCCGGTCTTCTGGGCGCTGACGTCGGCGTGGACGATGCCAGGGAAGCCGAGCTCGACCTTGAGGTACTTGGCGAGGAGGTCCTGGCTCTCGCAGGAGTAGGTGCCGTTGACCTTGTTCATGGCGCACATGGCGCCGCCCATGCCGTTGTAGACGGTGTCGTAGAAGGGCCAGAGGTATGTCTCGTGGAAGGCCTTGTCTGAGATGGTGACGGTGTAGGCGCCGGTGTCATCTGAGGAGGTCGAGTTGCCGCTGGTCGTGCCGTTTGTTGAGGTCTGACGTCTAGTGAGAGTTGAGTTCCCGCCCGGTCCTGCGCCGCCAGGAGGCGATCCGCCGCCCATGCCGCCTCCAGAGCCGGTGCTCATTCTGTTAGTCTCCTGTTCGTTGAGGATGAAGTGCTTGGCACTGGCGACGACGCCAGCTGAAGACATGCCCTTGACGACTGCTCCAGCCATAATGCCGGCTTGGTAGCTGTCAACACCGTACGTCTCGCCGGTACGCCCGCCCCATGCTGAGCGGCCGAGAGGCTCCAAGGTAGGTCCGTACGCCATGTTGATACCTTTGCCCTTGAACTCGACACCGACGCCCTGACCTTGGCCTTCAGCCGCGGCCGTGTCCCACGTCATGGCCATTGCGAGGCCGGCGGGCCATGTTGTGACATAGAAGTAGGTGAGGGGGTTGGTGGCCGAGTCGAGGTTGTGAAGGCCGGTGAAGTTGCCGCCGTCGCCACCGGCAGCAATGGAGATCTTCTCGTCGGTGGTGAGAGTGGCGACGAGGGCTGCGGCTTTGTCATAGGCATCCTGCCAGGCTCCGAGTTTGACTGTAAAAATAACGATGAGAATCACGCGGAGGGGCAAAGAAAGTGATAACAATACGTACTTGTGCCTGAGCTTAAGAGCTGCTCGGTGTAGTTGGCCGAAGCATCAGCAGCCAGGGTGCCAGTCACATAGGTGAGGATGGCTAAAGCCCAGGCCGTTGATGGGCGGTACATGGTCGATAAGCGCTAGAGTTTATTCGCTATGCTTAAAGAGACGCGGCAGGGTAAAGACTGTGAGTGATAATGAAAGACTGCTTGCAATGGGCGAGTGCACTGCAGCGACGGAAGAAGCCAGGCAGCTGGGACAGCGTGAGTAGATAAACCTTCTAGAAAGCAACAAGCATGCCAAGCCCCTATTATAAACATTCTCAACCGTTCATTCGGAAAAGCTGCGCCTTCAGGGCAACCAAGAAACAATGCCCGTGGGCATGGGGGATGGCCAAAAAGTGGTGCCAAGCTTACGACGAGCGGTGTCCACCCGCCCCGTTCACCTCTGGCCTAGAGCGCCTTACTCGGCGCAGTCGCCGCCGGTGACGATCTCCGGGTACGGAATCCGCGCACGCTGACGCCGACTCCAAGAGGGCGGAAATTGACCGCTGGCCTCATAATGTGTAAAGCGCCGAAGGGAAGGCGCGAAAGCAAGCTGCTGCGGCGGCGTTGTAAGACGAAAAGTCATGAGACAAAACGCAAAGCAGATGGGATGAACGGCATCACCGCATCAAGCAGGGCCCCATCGGGAGCGTCCTGACGACGCGTCCTTATTTAGAGAAAGCATGGGCCTGTGTTCCAATCACGTCGGGCGGCGGGCGCGCAAGAAGGAAAGTATCTCCACTGGTGTATGGAAATAACTGTTCGTCCGATGAGTCTAGATGGGAGAGGGCATGCAAACAAACCACTCATCAAGCTGATGTGCGACGGGGATAGTGATCCCCCACTCGAGTGGGAAGAATGGGCAATGATGCACGCTGGTGGCAGGGGGTTCCCAAGTGCCGGCCGGCAGTGATGGAGATATTCTGCGTCAGCCATATGAGTGACAGCCCGATCGGTGGAGACAAGAGGAAAAATCCGAACCGTAATGGTGGTGTCGAGGGCTGGCTGATGGGTCTTGGCACCCCCGGCCTCTAAGGGTTGTGGGTGAAGCTACCCGAGATCTCCACGTTGACCGGATTTACGGAATTGGGAGTTGATGGTTGAGTTAGCAGATGGACGCAGTGCAGAAGCCAGCAAAATGCAGCAAGTCACTGAACCACTTCAAATTCAACTCGGATATCGTGCTAGGTGTTGTATCATGCAGAAGAGAATCTAGCATCGCGACGCTTAAGTCCCCGAAATTTGACGGCAGACTGACAGTCAGGGGTCAGGGGGCGGGGGCCACGTGTCGGTAGTTGCCGATGACATGGACCCGAGGGACTCGTAGATTGCTTGGTCGGGCGCAGCCCGACATAGACACGGGGAATGCAAAAGCTGTTGTTTACCGCCGGGAAATCGGGGAAAGCGAAAAGCTTGTGCGATGATAGGCAAGCTTGTCTGGCGTGATATTGGCGACGGAGCTGGACATGCCTAGAGCGGCGTTCTGAGATCCACATCGGCGTTCTGTCCCACATTATGACGGCTCCGAGTCCGGTCTGTTAGCGTATACGCCCCGGCAGAATGGACTCCTTCAAACTGAATCGGAAGTGTCTTCGCGGAGCGGAGTAATGCTTTCCTAGATGCCGCATGGATATCAATAAGGTGTACGGCTTGACTATGCAAAGATTGTCTTCTTTCCAAATAGCAGGCCGTCATGCGATACATGTTGCTAGATTCGGTCCATGCTTTCCCCAGTCGAATTGTGGATTTTCTTTCGTAAGTAATGTGTGATTGATAATGCCCATGGCTGGTCTGCCGTTGTCTCGGACGTTCTGCGGCGCGGGACCGGACCTCCGCGGTTGGAGTGGGTCCCGGTGACATCCGACTCGGCCCCACCCATCCAGAAAAGCCGCCCGGTTGGCAGCACCGCGCCGGATCACAACTTTCGCTCTAGGAGAGCTCCCGCTAAGCTACAGCCACCGACCGACCAAAGCAAACCACCAGAAGTCCCAATCCTTGCTCCAATGCAAGCATGAACCAACACCACCACCCGTCCCAATCCATCGAGTTCGGGCGGTCCTGAAACGCAATCTGAATCACCAACAGACCACCCAGCGACCCTCACCTCTCACGATAGAACCCCCGGTCCGGCATCGTTACATCGCAAAACATCCGATCAAATCTTGAGCCTCTGCCCCACGTCTCGGGAGCCGCCAACCGGCGAACACTATATGTCCAGTCTGTGCCCGCCTCTTGAGACGGCGCATCGAATGACAAACCCTCCCTCTCACCCTCTTTCATCGCAACTTACCCCAGCCGCTCCTTTGCCTTACATACCGCGCATGATGACCATACACTCCACACTCGCTCTCTTGTCTAATTGGGGCGCCTTCGCCTCCGGGCAAGGTCTTCACGACCTAGCCGTCAAGAACGGCAAGCTCTTCTTCGGGACCGCGACGGACACGAACCTGTTCAATGACGCGGCTTACATGGCGGTGCTCAACCGCACCGGGGAGTTTGGACTAGTCGTGCCGGAGAACAGCCAGAAGTGGGACGCGACGGAGAAGACGCAGGGGCAGTTCACCTTCACGAACCCCGATGCTGTCCGCGCCGTCGGACAAGCCAACAAACAGATGATGAGGTGCCATGCGTTGACATGGCACTCGCAGCTCCCTTCGTTCGGTAAGCAGTTTTTCACGGGGATTACTGTAAAGTAGCACATGTTGACAAAACTGGCAGTATCCCAAGGAACGTGGACCCCCGAGACCCTCACCCCCGTAATCGAAGCCCACATATCCAACACCGTCTCCCACTTCGCCGGCGCCTGCTACTCCTGGGACGTCGTCAACGAAGCCCTCGCAGACAACGGCACGCTCCGCGACAGCGTCTTCTCGCGCACCCTCGGGCAGGACTTCATCCCCATCTCCTTCCGCGCCGCCGCGGCCGCGGACCCTGCCGCGAAGCTGTACTACAACGACTTCAGCCTCGAGTTCAACTCCAAAAAAACAGACGGCGCGGTCAAGATCGTGCAGGATCTCAAAGCCGCGGGCGTGAAGATTGACGGGCTGGGGCTGCAGGCGCATCTCGAGGTCGGCAAGACGCCGTCGCCGCAGACGCTGAGTACAGTGATGTCGCGGTTTACGGATATGGGGCTGGAGGTGACGCTGACGGAGCTGGATATCCGGCATGGCAAGGTGCCGGCGGATGATGCGGCGGTGCAGCAGCAGGCGAAGGATTATGCGAGCGTAGTGAAGACGTGCGTTGACGCGAAAGGGTGCGTCGGGGTTGTGGTGTGGGAGTTTACGGACAAGTACAGCTGGATCCCGTCGACGTTCCAGGGGCAGGGGGATGCGTGTTTGTTTGATAAGGATATGAACCCGAAGCCGGCGTATGATAGCATCAAGGCGGTGTTGATGGCCGGAGCGACGAACGCCACGACGACGGTGAAGAGCGCGGCCGGCGGTTCGGCGGGTGAAGCGGGACGGGGAGCTATGGCCGCTGTGCAAGGGTCGATTTCCTCTTTGGGCGCGGCGCGGTCTAGACCGCTCGGGGCTGTCTTTTCTGCGTTGGTCGTAGGCGTCAGTCTCGGCAGTTGGATGTGAGGGAGGCCTTTGCGATATTGGTCGAATTATGTACTTGGACTAGTGCTAATAGGAAATGAGACGTACAGATAAGTAACAGAGTAAGAGAAGGGTGCCTGGATGCACGTGACACACCGAGCGTGGCTTGACGGTCCAACGTCCCGACCATTCTTTTATCACGAGGCGTTGTCGCCACACTTTAATCCAAGTCTCCTCATGCACAGCTTTCTGTTGCATCCCCTTCAATGAAAGTTCTCTATCCTTAGCACTTTCAGACGTTGAGTCACCGAGTTGTACAATTATGCAGCATGCGGAACACTCCAGAGATAAGCCGTAGATCAAGAGAGGTAGGAGCGTGTTGATGACTCATCCCAGTGTAAGGTGCGCCGTTGGGAAAAGCATCATGGGATAGCCAAAGCGAAATCGGGAAACTGTGACATATTGAAGCTCAGTCAACAAAACCTATTCCTCGACGTGAGGATGGTTTAGAGCGAAACCAAGCCAAAGACAATAGTGAGCTGGCTAGCAGCGGCGATGCCGAAGCGCTCTTTCACGTCAATGCTCTCCCCGTTGCTGTTTGGATCACATCTTATACCCAAACCTCTCCCGTGCTTCCGAAAACAAAATCCACAGCATTTAGCTTATCGCTACTCAGAGCGAGAGGAAACTTTGCCAGGGCTTTTTCGCGTAAACAATCCCCAAGAAGCTAAGAGCCTACCGCTTGTTTAGACTATTGATCGTCAGCTGCAATTACCCCTTGTCGACAACCCCTGCCGATCCCGAAATCTAGACCTTGGCGAAAAAGCCGGGGATGCCCCCATCAGCCCATCAGCTTGGACCCTCAATCCCGACTTTCTGGGTCGCCTTGGGCTTCTCAGCTATCTTCTCTCCGTTCGGGGCTGCATTGGTCAAATTAGGCACTGAGGGAAGGGCCGCGGCGTCTCCAGACTCCCGAGTCCACGTGGTGAAGGTGCCCACATTCGTCAACCACTCAACCCAGATTGAGTCTTCTGTGCGACGATAGCGTTGTAGAATCGGACGGCAGCGGTCCAGACTTGGTGACTAGCAGGGGAGAAGAGATAATTAGGTTATGAGACGACATGGCTGGCTATCCCGATGCTGTGGTTCAGCTCCGTGGTCTAGTCCCCTTCGGCTCTGGGGATGAGGTTTGCGCTTCCAGACTATTGTTTGCATCGTGAAAGCGTCCGTGGGGAGGGCTGAGAAGGCTCATCTAGACATCTAGAGCGCAAACATGATCGTTAGCCAGGGAATTTGGCCCTAGAGTATGGTCTAAGAGGCATCGTCAAATCTGTTTAAAATGCGACATCCCATCTCCTGTTTGGCAAGAAGGAAACACAGCAGTCAACTCAAGCTTCATCACTTCCCCATCCCCTTAGACCGGTATCAAATACTTGGCAACTGTCCAGCGGTCTCATTCTTAACACCACCAACATGAGGTCCGCAACTCTCCTCAGCGCCCTCGCCGCGGTCGCCAAAGCCCAAGACCTCGTCTGGCAAGTCATCGACGACGCTCCTCCCCCGCCCAACGCCACCGTCCCCATCGGCGCCGCCTCGGAGACCATCGTGCCCTACGATGCCAACGCCGCCGCGGCCAGCATCGTCGCCGAGGTCATGGCCAGCCCGCTCCCGCAGGCAACCACTCCCGTGGCAGCAGACAAGCGGAGTCTCGCCAAGCGCGGGCCGTGCGACCCGCAGCCCACCGGCGCCGGCCCCGTCCCGAGCCCGGACACCGCGGCGGCGTTTTTGAGCTCCGCGGACCTCTCCGCGGCGGCTAAGAACGCGCCTACGCCTGCCGGCTACTTCAACACGTTCAAGAATCTGCAGGCCTCCAGCAGTGCGTACGGATACATGGGCTACACCGCCCTCGACAGCTACGACACTAAGACGTGTGCGGCCAAGTGTGATGCCATCAACGGTTGCGTGGCGTTTAACATCTACTTTGAGCGCGATCCCACTGTTGTAAGCATGCCAACGCCTCATGCCTGAGAGAGGAACCGCCTTCTAACATGACATAGGAACCGGCCGACAGCTGCCCTAACCCCGCTAGCACCAATGTCATCAAGTGCGTCTTCTGGGGCGGCCCCGTCTACGAGAGCTACACCACCAACCGCGGCCAGTGGCGATCCCAATTCGAGGTCGTCATCGCGGGATCCAACGGCTACGTCGCACAGCGCGCCGACAACCAGGCCGGGTACGCTCCTGCAGCCTACCTCGGCGACGCCTCCATCAACGCGCCCCTGGACTGCGCGGGTTACAACACCTTCATGGGCTCCAAGATCTTCACCAACGGCCCCTTCGACCCCAAGCTCTGCGCGGCTGCCTGCACGGCGCAGAGCGAGTACAACCTCCGCCACCCGCCCAAGAACGCGCCCGCGCAGACGTGCCAGTTCTTCAACACCTTCTTCGTCCTGAAGAACGGTGTGCCGGAGGGACAATACTGCTCTCTGGTAAGTTTGCCTTCTGATCCTCAATATTCTTGAGGTTCTTTGTCTGACGGTACGCAGTACTCCAAGTCCTGGGACGCCAGCTACGCGACCAACAACGGCCAATACCGCGGCAGCGACCACTACACCATCTCTTACAGCTTCTCCTACACCAACTCCACAAACGCAGGCAAGCCGCGCATACCGTGCCCCGTCGCGTCCGCCAGCTCGGCAATCATCGCCTCTACCTTGCAGCCGTACTGCTCATCGCTCCTCGGTTACACAACCCCGACAACCACCGCGACGGCGACGCTTTACGCCACCGTCCCGTCCACAACCAACATCGCGACTGTCACGCCAGTGGCGACGGCGTACAGCACCACGACGCAGCTTGTGGCTGTCACGAAGCAGCTCAAACGCGCTCTGCCGCCTCGTCCGACGACAAGCTGCCTCCACGACGACCTCACCCCGCTCGACCACTCAAGCAAGATCCGCCGCGGCCTCTGGGCAAGAGACGACCAGCTTGTCAACGGGACCAAGGACGCGGATGGCAACTTTGTGGATGTTGTCATTCTGCCCGAGCTGGCCGCTTCCTCTAAGAAGAGGGCGCGTCGTGATGCGACACCAGCCGGGCTGGCCTCCTTCCCTGGTACGTTTGAACCCCCATCCCTCATCATATGACGATACTAACCTCACTTAGCCGACGTCGTCTCTTCCGCCTGCTCCCTCCTCGCAACCCCCGTGACCACGACCGCCACCGTCTCAGCGACGACAACTCAGACCCTCACCTCAGGCGAAGCCTCCGCCACAACCACACTCGCTACCTCGACCCTCACCCTCATCCAGACCGTCACCTCGACCACGACCATCAACGTGGCCCCCAACGCGCCCACCGGCACAATCGGCTACCTCGCCCTCAGCCCGGCCATCAACGCCAACTCGGGGTACGCGCTCTCCGACAGCGCGACGCACATGACGGACAACTTCTACCGCCAGGGCAGCCGCGAGACCTTCATCGTCGCGGCCGACGGGAGCTTGTACAGCGTGACGCACAACGCGTACTACTACGTCTCAACGACTGGGTCGTCCACCCTGCTGTACTGGTCCAACAGCCAGAGCGCGGCGATGAAGGTGTTCTCGTACACGGCGCTGAGCGACGGGCGCTCGAGGGTGCTGATGAATGTCGCTGGGGTAGATTATTTGTTCTGTGTGCGTCCGGCGAGCACGGGCGACGGCAACTCGGGGTCGGGCATGCATATCTACGCGTTCAAGGCCGCGACTGCGCCGCCGAGCTCTTGTACTGCCATTGAGTTGATCATCAACCCGGCGTAAGGGGAGTAGTGTTTTGTTTGAAAGGTGGTGGTGGTTCCATATATATAGTTAATTAGGGAATTCTCAGTATCAAGCAGTAATATGATGTTTTTATGGACAAGCACCCATATCATTTTGCGTCTCACTCTGATGCAAGGAGAATATCTTCCGAAGATGGGTCCTCCCGGTCGCCGATGGCGGAGCTCTCCCGGGAGCTATGGCCTCCTACCGGACCCCACCGGAGCTTCACCTTCCTCTTCCGGCATAGCCCATCTTCCTCCCTGGCATTCATCAAGTTAGGCGATGAAGCCTCGGCATGTCGATAAAGATGAGATGAATCTTTGAAGCTCCAGACCAACATCCCATCTCGATGCTCAATGCGTAGTCAAAATAAAGTAGCGTATCCAATTGACCCGAATTGACGTGCTCGAGCTGCGACGTTGCGCGTGTCAATGCGCGAGTGGTGAAAGTGAGGAGGTGGATGATGTCATCTGCCGTGCACCTCCGCAGTGGGGAGGGGAGCCGGGGATGGATGATGCGATTGACTGAGCAGGGGGTGATGTTGATCAATTTTAGGATGATAAGAGAATCAAAAAGGCGGGCATCCCCCCTCTTCTATCATTGCACTGCTTAACAATCCCATCGCCAAACTGTGAGAGCAACGAAAACAGCTTCGGAAAATGGTGTACCTTAAAACGCTAGCTGCCGCCGCCGCCGCCGCCGGGCTGGCTCAAGCTGCCCTCCCCGGCCTCGACAAGATCCCCGCCCTCGGACTGGGAACCTGGTTATCCGACAAGGGCAAGGTCGCGCACGCGGTTGAATTTGCGCTGGGCGAGGTTGGATATGACCATATCGACGCCGCCAAGATCTACAGTTCGTCCTCCTTTAGCATGCCTGCACCGTGAAATACTGACAGCCACACCCAGGAAACGAAGACGAGACAGGCAAAGGCATCGCCTCCTCCCACGTCGCGCGCAAGAACCTCTGGATCACCTCCAAGCTCTGGAACACCGACCACCGCCAAAAGGAAGCCGAGGCCGCCATCGCAAAGTCCATCGCCGACCTGGGCGTCGACTACCTCGACCTGTACCTGGTGCACTGGCCGGTGGCCTTCGTGCCCGGCACGACGCAGCTGGACCGCGACACCTCCATCGTCGACACGTGGAAGACGCTCGAGGGCTTCGTGAAGGCGAACCTGACGCGCCACATTGGCCTGTCCAACTTTGCGAAAGCGGACGTCGAGAAGATTCTGGAAGTGGCGGAGATCAAGCCGTATGCGCACGAGTTCGAGACGCACCCGTACCTGCAGCAGCAGGAGTTTGTGGACTGGCACAAGGAGAAGGGGATCGAGGTGATTGCGTACTCGCCGTTGGCGAACACGAACCCGACGTACCGCGACGACATCCCGGCCATTTTCGATGATGAGTTTTGGAAGGGTGTGGCGGAGAAGAAGGGGGTGAGCGTGTTCCAGGCGGTGCTGGCGTGGGGCGTGCAGCGCGGTACGATTGTGATTCCGAAGAGCACGAAGGACTCGCACATTGTGAGCAACAGGAAGGCGCTTGAGGTGGAGTTTAGCAAGGAGGAGCTGGAGGAGATTGGCAAGCAGGACAAGAAGCACAGGCTGAACAACCCCGGAAGGAACTGGGGCGTGAAGTTGTTTAAGGATCTGGATGATCCGACCAAGTTGGATGAGAAGAGCGAGGAGTTGTAAAAGGGTGTGTGTATTGGGCCAGTCTATCGACGTATTTGTCTTTCTAGATTGAATAATTTGAAGAATGTAAAGTTGTATCAAATCCGTCTCTTCAAACAGAACTTGAAAGTCTGTCTAATCAGTTCTCGCGCTTCTAGCGGCGTACTTCCGTCTGGCCCAGTAGAAGCCCAACCCCACCAACCACAGGACGATCAAAATGACCGCCTGCACAGGTGCGAAAATGGCACCCCGCACAACAACGAAGCCGCTCACAAGCGCAAACACAACTGGGATGAGCACAAACGGCTTATACGGCCGTCGCATCTTGGGCTCGCGCACGCGCAGCACCACGGCACCGAGCACGGTCAGGAAGAAGAAGGTGTACTCCCCCAGGCCGTTGAACGTGAGCAGGGCGCGGAAGTTGCCGAAGAGGATATACAGCGCCGAGAGGACGGTCGAGAGCAGCAGCGCGTTGAGGGGCGCGTCGGACTTTTCCTTGGCCGGGGACTCGCCGTCAGAAGAGTCGGCGGGGGAGGCGAGGGCGTCGGAGGTGACGCCGAGGCGGCCGACGGCGCCGAGGAATTTGGGCAGCCAGTTGAAGTTGGCGGCGGCGACGGTCATGCGGCCTGCGACGAAGGAGTTGCCGAGGAGGGAGCCGGCGACGACGAGGCAGATGAGGACGGCGGCGAGGATGCCGAAGGCGGGGCCGAGGAGGCGGTTGATTGCGGTCTGGGGGTGGTTAGCGAGGGGTTGAGGGACAGGGAAGGTGGCGGAACTTACGACGGCAACGCTGTCTGTGGTGGAGACGACGGACCAGGGCAGCAGGATGTAGTACGCTGCGTTGGCGGCGAGGAAGCACAGGATGATTGTTGGGACGGCGGAGTTGATGGCGAGAGGGAGCTGGCGGGCGGGCTGTTGCAGCTCAGCGGTGACGTAGATGGCCTTTAGATATTAACACATATGAAGTTCATGAGCTGATGGAGGGACTCACCTTATCCCAGCCAGAGTACGCCCACAAGGCACCGTAGAGAGCAGCCGAGTAGAACCCGAGCATGTCCCACGCGCCAACCTTGGTCCAGTCGATCTCCTCGCCGCCGGGGAGGACCGTCTTGCGGCTCTCGAACCAGGGCTTGGTGAACCAGTCGCGGCCGCCAATGTCGCGGTCGTGGTCCGCCGCCTGGATGATGACCACGACGAGGCCGGCGACGACGACGGCGGCGATGCTGACGAACTTGGTCACCACAAACAGATTGTTCAGGCGGGTGCTGGCCTTTGTGCTGATGGAGTTGGCGCCGTTCATGACGATGAGGATGAGAATGGAAAACAGCTTGTGCGAGAGGGCGCCGGCCTGGTCGGTCACGCCACCAGCGGAGTAGATGCTCTCAACGAAGACAATCGACAAAATGGCGAGGGTGGCGGGCATGACGGCGACGATCCAGGTCCAGGCGGCCAGAAACCCAAAGACGTCGCCGTAGATGTAGCGCAAGAAGGGCTGGACGCCGCCCTCGCCGGGGATGGCGGTGCCCAGCTCGGCCATGGAGGCGGCGCCGGTCCAGGCGAGGACGCCGCCGACGAGCCAGACGACGAGGGCGGCACCGGGGGAGGGGACGTTGGTGTCGATGGAGCCCGGGGAGGTGAAGACGCCGCTGCCGATGACGATGCTGATGACGATGGCGAAGGCCTCGACGGCGCCCAGGTTGCGGGTGAAGGTGCCGGCGCCGCGCTCGTCGGCGATGACCTCGGGGGGCAGGACGGCGCGGTCCGGGCCGCCTTCGGTGGCGCCGTACTCCTCGTGAGGGTCGGCCAAGAGTGGCCGCTGCTGGGCGACGTCGTCCTGGGTGGTGTCGTTCGGCGGCATCTTCCTTGCTCGCTATTGGGTGTGTTTGTGTGACGGGGTTTGCCAATTGGGTGAGGTCCCGAGCGACGTTTGAAGGGGGGACGAAGGTAGGTGGTAGGTCCTTTGACTCACGGAACAGGGATGGCGCCATGACGGTGGCTGGGGGTGAAGGTCTGGGCGCTGGCCAATGACGAGTAAGGAGTGGATCCACTTTCGATGACAGCCGTTTGTGAGAGACGCGCATCGTGACATTCCTCGCCAAAGCGTGTCGGATGTCGGCGGTTGAAGCACGAAATTCTGAAAGAGGTTTCCGCAACTTTTAATTGATCTGGTGGGCTTGTGAGGGAGGTTCATAGTTATGAAGACTTGGGCACATAATGTTCAGGCTGCAAAGCCTCTGTTGTGTGTAACATAAGTTCGACGAGGAAGTAAAAGTGGGATTGATAGCTGTCCATAAATTGAGCAGTAGCCATAATTATGCCGATCAACCCGCGTATTTTGTATATCTACATGCATCAATGGACATCCGAGAGAAAAATATAAATCGAAAGTTTAAGTGGAAGGCTCAGTTCTAGTTGTTACCCCCGGATTACTCAACTGCTTACTACTAAGGAACATCAGACGCAAAAGGACAAAGGTAAAGCAGAGACAAAGGGACGAAAAGGGAGGGAGAAGAACATGGAAGAGGGGGGATGGAGACCATTGATGAGTATGGATGATGAAGACGAGGGGTGAAGATGGATATTAGGGATCGATGATGAAGACGGGAGACGAAAACAGGGATCGCAGAAAGAGCAGGGAAGAAGCCGGGTAAAGATACGGGAAGGAGATGATGAACGGCGATGAGGATTAAAGACGGGAAAGACAGGAGACAGGGATCCATGATTCGAAAGACGGTGACAGCAGTACAATGTACCCAAGAGTAAGGGGAATAATGGAGAAATGAGACGGAGGCAAGCGACCCTTTCGAACATCCATGACATAAGCAAGCGACCTTACTTTGGCAAGCTCGAAGCCCAGGTTGCTGGATGCCTCTTGCCTGCATTGCTGATTCCGAGGGAATGGAAGGGAAGACCGACCTCACCTCTGACTTCTTGCCATTTCTAAAAAAAAAGCCGAAACCGTCTCTCCCCCCGACACACCGCGACTTTCACCTCAACCCTCCTTCCCACAACACCACCACGACCCAAGGTAGGACATTTCCATCAAATTCAGTGAACTAGAGACTGATCAACTCAGACTAGTCATCATGGCGACCCAGTCCACCCCCGCGGAGCTCCTCTTCGCTGCCAATGCTCGAGAAGAGCTTCCCAAGGACCAAGAGACCCTCGACGTCTATGGCTTCGCCCGTTGCCGCTCCCTGACCGATGTCGTCCCTCTCTACAACATGTACGACATCCTTTTCAAGTCCAGCGGCGTCACGCCTCAGAATCTCCACCAGTGGCGCTCCGACACCATCCCGAACTTCATCGGTAATCTCAAGCGTGAGCTGCGCAGCAAGAACACCAGGACGGCCGGGCACTGCTACTCCTGGCTCGTCCTCAACCAACGCGTCTTCGGCTTTGACCCCACTGGCGCAACGACTGCTGCCGGCACCCAGACTACAAAGTCCATGTCGTTTTCCGAGATCGACGCTTACATGAAGCGCCGATGCCCAGACCGAAAGCGATACGAGGAGATGATGACCCAGACCATTCTCCACGATCCAAGCGTCAAGCGAGCGATTGAGACCGGCCAACTGAATGTTGCCGCTCAGGTGAAGGAGCTCGCAGACTTGGTTTACGGCAATGCCTTCTCCAACGCTGACGGCAAGGTCGATGGGGCTGGAAGCGACAAGCCGGTGTCCCTGGCCGGCACCACTACGGAGATCCTCTTCAAGCATGTTGCCGCCAACCGGGACCCCACCGACTCGCAAACGCTGACCGACTACGGCTTCCGACGCTGCCACTTCGAATTCGAGCGCCTCAAGCTGCTCAAGATCTACGGCCAGCTTACCAAAACTTGTGGCATCTCCGAGATGACTGTGCACAAGTGGATGAAGGAGGGCCAGAAGAGCTTGGGTCTACAGGTGAAGGCGGCCTTGGCCAGCAACAAGAAAGTCCCCGCCAGTCTCGTCGCCTTCGCCAACGATAATCAGTGGATCTGGGACCACGAGGATGCTGAGGGCGAGATTCGCTCCCTCTGGTCCACCCCTGATCTGGAACAGAGATTCAAGAAGCTGCTGAAGCAGGTCAGACTCATGGATGCTTGAGCTGTTTCCATGCTGTCGTCGTCGCCCGTCGCCGTTGCTGGCCGTCACTTGGGTCATTTTCAACCACTGCCCGTCAGAGTAGGAACGCTGCTACATTCTTCAAGTTTCACCGAGTGTATCTTGGATCAGTGGGTCAGATGGAGGTTAACAGTGACTTGGCATGGGAAGCAGCAGGGCTTGACGATGTCACCCAATCGCGAACATGAAGGGGGAGGAGAACCAGAAGAACAGCCACACCGCGAATACGAGCAATACAAAGAGATAGGCATGGAATTGACAAAGAATTACATTAAATGACTGCAGGTATTGGTTCATGTCCATTCCATCTAGTGCGAGAAGCATCCCGTAGGCCCCTCTATCCCCTGGGCCACTTTCTCGTTTGCACCCTTTCTCAATCGGGCATGATGTTCTGCATCTCGGCTCCGACAAACAATGCATCCTTGTGCATGGTCGCTCGGCAGCTCCCCGTTTGCCAACCACAACCTGATCGATCGAGTGTCCGACGGACCGCCAACATCGTTGCCAAGTGAATTTCCGTCAAAGGGGAGAATCGGCAGCTGGGCTCCTTTTCCCTCCTGCCTTTCTGGCAGACAGTCGCCCACAATCTCAATCTTCCACCTACCAACACCATCCACACGACAGATCATCTCCCAGAAAAGCAAACTGCTCGATCGCAATCCGGTAAGTTTGCCCTTACCATCCCATCTACTCATCTAAAACAACAGACTAGACAGCGATTTCCATTCCGACAAGATGGTCAAGGTCAACTTCGACGCCGAGGAGTGCGTCGCCGACATCCGCAACAAGGTCCAGGAGGTCGCCGACGAGGAGCTGAAGCGCATCGCCAAGGAGCGAGGCCACAAACGGCCTGCCTCCTCCGTCACCCCTGTCGAGGCCCTCCGCGCCGCCATCGACAGCGACATGCCCCCCCTGGACCCCACCACGGCCCAGGCCTTCCGCTTCGACCGCGCCTACCAAGTCAAGGACAAATTCTCCCTTCTCGCCCTCTACCGCGCCCTCGTCGACACCCTATCCCTCGACCCCGCCGACATCCAGAAGTGGATCGAGAAGGATACCATGCTCGGCCGCCTCAACAGCCTCCACAA
The DNA here is from genome assembly GCA_027406125.1 of Colletotrichum tropicale. Taxonomy (NCBI): domain Eukaryota; kingdom Fungi; phylum Ascomycota; class Sordariomycetes; order Glomerellales; family Glomerellaceae; genus Colletotrichum; species Colletotrichum tropicale. Next base: position 939,568 of record JANVYH010000004.1, read on the forward strand.
GAAGCACGCCGGCGCCCCCGCCACCTCGCCTGACCTCGCCGCGGCGCTCACCTGGTTCGGCGCGCACAAGCACATCTTCGACGACCTCAACAGCGACGGCGACAAGGCGGCCGTCGAGGCGGCCTTTATGGCCGCGCCCGCGGGCTCGCAGCTCGCCGAGGTGTCCAAGGAGGTGGCCGGCTGGGACAAGCTCATGGGCGAGGACATGGACGCGCGCGCCGAGAAGGGCGAGTACATCGCCTACATCCTGACGCGCCCGCACGTCGATAACAAGGTCATGATGTTCTACTCGTACAGCGACCAGGGACCGCCCGATGAGGTCAAGACGATGCGCGCTGATAAGGAGGGCGTGATGAGTATTGTGCGCACTGGCCAGACGTACGCGGAGGCGATTGCTTCGGCGGAGAAGGAGTACCTTGAGGCGCAGGAGGAGAAGGAGAAGCGCAAGAAGGAGGAGCAGCGGAAGGAGAAGGTTAGTGAGCTCTTGGTGTGAAGATAAGGGAGGCACTTGGCTTACGTGTGTTGGAGTAGATGAAGGAGGCTGGGCGCTGGGTTACTCTTGGCTCGGCTATTGTTGGAGTCTCGTTCGCGGCTGGTGTTCTTGCTGCTATTGTCTCTCACTGAGGGATACGCACGGGAAGGATCTGCTGCCAAGTTTCGAGAATGGGATTGGATTTATTCTACGGATGGGTTGAAGTTCGGAACATCAAACTGGCTAGGATGGAGGTTCGCGTCGCTGGAGATGATACATAGCTGGGTCATCATGGCCTCATGAATGGCTTTCTGTCAGGCGATTACCTGAAAATAAGAAGCTCACGAGATACCAATGATATGACGCTAATAAAAACATCTTTCCCTGTGACAAAACTATGTCTATAACAAACTTATTCTGTCACCGCCTGTCAATCTGCATCATGGGTGCCTCTGATCCAGGCAAACATCGAGATCTCACAACCTGGGGCCCGAGATCAGGGGCAATCGCGGCTGTCAGGCTTCCACGGAGGTGAGTTACTCCTCTCTCCTGACCGCCTCGATGCTCGCCGTTTGCAAACGCGCATCGACTAAATTGCTCGAGGCTGCAAGATGCCGCACTCACCTGCGACCTCGCTCCACCACCACCGGCACAGACGCGTCCACGGCTCTGTCTCTTTTTCCTAGACACCTCCTCAACACCTCTTCGTTTTTCTTTTCTTCTCCCTTTCTCCTCAAACACTTTTCGAGTCTGTTTCCTCCATCATTCATCACCCATAACACCTACCTTCTTATTCCACTAACAACTTCTTCAAACAAGTAAGTTACCCCTCCATCACATCCAATGCCCACAACTAACACCACCCAGACACAACCTCCCCCACCATCATGTCTCCCATCCCCAAATCCGACGAGGCCCTCTACGCCGAAGCCGCCGACATCCTCAAGGCCTACATCGTCACCGCCATCGTCCCGGTCCACCCACAGACCGTCGCGGACTTCGGCTTCGACCGCACAGTCACCCAGGCGGACGGATTCCAGCTGCTGGATGTGTACCGCCACCTCATGGTCACCACGCTCAACGTCCCCTCGGGCGAGATTCATGCCTGGCTGGGCGAGGGAAAGGCGGTGCTGTTGAAGAATGTGCAGGACAAGCTCCGCGCTGCGCTGGAGGCGGGCGGGAGTAGTCCTGAGGAGATGACTCGGTTGAAGGATACTTTCCGCTGGTACCTATCTACCCTCCATCGCCACCTTCCTTGAACACATAAATACTGACCTAGGACAAACAGGCTCACCCGCAACCGCTACATCTGGGACCCCACCTACGCCAATTCCGAGACGCGCGCCTACATGGACGCCGCTGGCGCCAAGCCCATCAACACCAAGGCGGACCTGCTCGAGCAGGTCAAGCTGATGAGCGACGGCCTGTTCAAGGTCGCCGACAACCGGAAGGCGCGCGAGGCGCGCGGCGAGGCGGGCGTTGCGGCCGACGACAGCGGCGAGGCCAGCGTCCATCATCTCACGGGCCCGGGCGGCATGCCCTTTGCGCCGATTATGTACATGCCCGGCGCGAACCTGCGAGGCTTCGCGGAGGAGATCAAGGCGCAGCAGGTTGCGGCGAAGGTGGCGCGCAAGAAGGCTGCTATGGCGCAAGAGAAGTAGATTCGCATTTGCTTCTTGGGATGTGTGGTCGGGGGAAGTAGTGAACCACATGCCAGGTTTGCTTGGTCATAGTCTTCGTGGTCTTGCTTGAGTACACGGTGGGCACGGGGTATCAGTGAATCGGTAGCGGAACAGAAAACTCGCTAGCATAGCTTTCTAAGGGACGATGTCTACATCATACGTCTCTGTCATTCCTTGCTATCGTCCCATATCTTATGAAGTGACTCAAGTGCTCTACCGGATGCTCTCGTCGCGGTGAATAGGATCAACTTTGAGTAAATCACCTCTCTGAATTCGTCCCGTATCACTGAGACTGGCTGCCGATATAAATACTGGACCTTCGCCCCTACTTACGCTTGGTCTTTCTTCCCCAACACGATTAGCCTTCTTCCAGATCCTCTCCTCTCTTACAAACACCGCACGCAATTCTACTAAGCACATCAACCAGCGTCACGATGCCCGAAAAAAAAAACCGATGGAACGGCTACGCACGAGAAGAATACTACGCCTCAGATTCTATTGACACTTACTCGTCAGATGATGATCTCACCGACCTTGAAGAGGACAGCGTCGTCCGGGAATTCGCCGAGTGTCTCCAACGGGACATGAATATGACGATCGCCAAAAGGCGGTTGGGGCAGACAGAAATCAAGAAGCCGGACGACTGTAGCTCTGATCTTGAGAGTCTTGCGCTGAATATCAGTCCTGCCGACGAAACCAAGGACGCAGACACTATTGATTCTGAGGAGGAAGACCGCCGTGAGCACGCCAATTGGACCGCCAGAATCGAGCAGGATTTTAATCGCTGGAGCGGCCGACAGCGATTGAAGGACACAGCCATCGACAGGTCGGACGACCGCAGCTCCCATACCGAAGGCCGCTCGCAGAAGTCCAGCCCCGACAACACCGCCGCCGCCAAGAAGAAGGCCACAGAGCAGGAACAGGTCAAGGGCCTTTACACCGTCTGCGGGAAGAAGCGCACCTCGAGAAAGTGCGCCCTCTGCAACGACTTCTGGATCTGCAGCCTGCGATGCCAAAAGAGCTTCGTGCTCGTCGGCGGTCACTTCGCCGGCCCTTTGGCCTCGTGCGCAGAGCACTTCAAGGAGTGTGTCCTCAACCCCAAGACGACCGCCAGCCTGCTCTACATCTTTGCCGCCGCGGAATGGCTTCCGTACTACCCGGAGAACTTTCCGGAGATGTACCAGCGCGTGATCAAGGACTACCGCTTCGACATGTTCGACATTGGTGGCCCCACAAACAGGGAGTGCCTGCTGCGATTCTATTGGCAGGCCATCTACCAGATGGACGTCAGCGCCCGCGAGTTGCATCTTTGGAGGGAGGAGGGAAAACTCTATGAGCGCATTGCGGTGCTGTGCCAGTCGTACCCGAACATGCATGGCTATTGGGACCTGCAGTGGTTCAAGGAGACGCCGCTGTGGGAGAGCGAGCTTAGTTCGACGGCACGGGCTACGATCGAGTTTGTGATTGCGCGGCAGAAACTGGAAGGCAAGATGGAGATGGAAGAGTGGATCAAGAACGGTCGTGATTGAGACGGCGTGAAGAGCAGGATGCCTGGTTTATGAATCTTATGGGGATAACCAGCGGACATGTTTGGTCAACACAGCAGACATAGTGAGCCAGGTATAGTTGGCCCGAAATGAAAGTAAAAGTTTATCAAAATCAAAAGGGCGAAGACACTTATCGTTGTGTCAGATCCGGTATCTGCAGCTGGGGCTTCTAAAAAATCCTTATGCCTCCATGGAACAGGCTTCAAAAGAAACGGGAGGGAAACTGCGATCACGCCTCTTACTCCTTCCTATGTCATAGCTTTTCTACGCATGTGGCAAGAACGACATAGATCCTTGCTTGCCTTCTGAGATGGGTCGACTCACAGGAAAGAAGCAACCACAAAATCCACCTTCCTTGCTGGTTCGATCCTCTCTCACCCTCCAGCTTCCGCCTCAAATCTTCCGTCTATAAATATCAGACCTTCTACCACAGCCCCAATCTTCTTCTTTTTCTCTTCTACAACCATTCCGATCTTCACTATCATCGACTTTCACATTCAGCAAAGGGAGTTCGACCTCAATTCAACTCTTCGTCACGTATCCACGACAGAACGGAACATCAAGAAGTCTGACATGAGCGACGATGATATGGACATTGGGGGGTTACTCGAGAAAATTACCTCCACCGTCGATGACCCTTCCGTGCCTTCGCCAACCCCCAGTACCAGCACTGACTCCGACGATGTGCAGCACAATCCGCCTTCCTCAGCCTACATCATATGTCAGTGCCCACAAACCACGAGAACATGTGGCCTCTGCAACGACGCCTTGATTTGCAGTGTGGCCTGTCAGGAAGTCGCCGTTTGCGATGATATTGACTCCGGACACTTCGCCACCTGTGTCAGCCAGGTCGAGGCTTCATGGTTTATGCGACCCGCCAAGATCCTCTACAAGAATGTTCTCAGTAACAGAATTCCTTCCAATGAAGGCACCCTCAACGATTACCAATTTCATTGGTTCCACACGCACGTCGACCGGAGGAACCTTCTCAAAGTGTATGCGAACATTTTTGGAATGTTTGACGTCACACCTCGCGAATTGGATGTCTGGGTGAGAGAGAAGAAGTTGCTTGCGCGCATTTCTATGCTGTTTCACGCGTCTCCGAAGCTGATCAGTCTCGCGGATCTCACATTCATCAGGGGAAGTGCTCTATGGACTGATGGACTCAGCAAGACCGAGCGGGGCATTTTCCAGGAGATCATTTACAAGCAAGAGAAGATTCAGTGGGGGCCATAAAGCGCCGATTCCGGAGACTGTGATCCATATGGATGATGACACTTTCTCTCAGCAAAAGAAGACATGCCATGAAGAGCCTGGAAGAGAAGAATGGCATCGGCGATGAAAGAGAAGTTGGTATTGGCCACCTAACGAGCAAAGACATAGGACCAAACAAGGTTCTGCAGTGAGTGGCCCCTTTTGATCCTGATAACTTATCACCCCTTGCTGACGACATAGATCTTACTTCCAAGTGATAGTCGTTGCGTTTTGAGGTTCATATTGCGGCCTGGTTGAGTGGCTACAATGTGCCAAGGACAGAGTGGGGAGTCCTGGAACATTGAGAAAAGCGAATTGGGCCATGGAAAGGGCTAATGCAAGGTAGGATGCGGACAACATGTGGTTTTGGGAAATTGGTGGTATAACCTTCCTACCTTAGATTCACAATACACTGAGTTCACCCGAAGCTAGCAGTCGAATCAAGATGCTGTGGTTCTAAGCATCGACCTAAATTGCCAGTAACTGTCTTACATCGTGCAGTCTCTCGTTTTGGCAAACCTCTGCATGGCCTATGTCCAGCTTCCGGTTGGCTCAGGCAGTGCAAGTGCTACCACGAAAAGGCACTTTCCACTCGGCCTGCCCGTACCTTCCTTCCTGCTCGTTCCCTTCTTCCTGCGGGTGCTTTCCTGCCTGCTTCCGCGGCTTCACGTTGTCTAGGTACCTACTGAACTGCTTGATACCCCACTTCATCGACTTCACCTCATCATTGTCAGCCTGGGTTTCCATCTTCGACCGACTTCCAGATTCTGGCTCAGTTTGAACGTTCGTCTATCAAGCTTCCAAGTTCTGCCACATAACGCAAGAAATCATTCAACAATCTGCTCTGGATCCCACCAAACCCGGGAAACCAAATACGATTTACATCCAGCAATGTCGGCCTCTCCTCCCGACAATGAGGCTCCTCCCGGCCGCCAGTCTCCTCCCAACCGCGAGTCTCTTCCCGAGGGCGAATACCCCCTCATATTCCACCCTCCTGGTGCCCACCACTTCTTCAGATTGATCGACGCCATCCGGAGCGCGGGCACGTGCGATGCTTGGACGATGCCTGACTGCGAGGCCGAACCTTACAAGTCGCCGGACCCCTTGGGCACCTGGGGCATCTGCATCGTCTGCAAGAGGCTCCCCACCTCTCGCAAGTGTAGTAAATGCGGCCAGGACTGGGTCTGCTGCAGGTCCTGCGAGAAGTACATGCGCCTCGGCCTTGCCGACAAGCCTCACGAGGAGATGACCGCACACGTTCGCCTCTGCGACAACCGCTCCGAGACAACCGCCGACATCATCGTCGAGGACGCGACCCGCGGCAGGATGCTCACTCACCCCCAAGCCAGGGAGGACTACGGCTTCAGTCGCTGCTCCGAGCCCTCCGACCGTGTCAAGCTCTTCACCCTCTACCATGACCTCGTCAAGAACCAGAGTGTGACCTCCGAGGAACTCAATGTCTGGATGCTGGAGGACACGCTGTACGAGTCCATTGGCGACAAGATCCACGCTAGACCACAGGATTTCAGTCCTGAAATCCGTGACTGGTTTGCGGAGAACAGGGCTGTCTTTGAGAGGCCGGCTGCTGGACCTGAGACCGAAGGAGCATGAAGGTGGTCAAAACTGCCATTCAAGTTGGCTGCTTTGCTGATGAATATTTCTAGCCGTATTTTAGCAGCCTTGAGCTTTCAGCATTGTTTGATTGGCACTTTGGGGCGGAAAGCGATACGCTTTGATCCATCGAGGCATTAGTAATAGGGAGGGTGGGATAAGAGAGGTGGCTGCTCAATGAGGGCTTTGGGATTGCAGGCTTTCTGAGGCGCTAAGCTGCCTCCAGTCTGAACATCGCATAAGTGATATTGCTTGAGTAGACAGAAGTGGGAGTGACAGTAATTTCGTTGCAAAAGGACCCATTCTTTGGATGTGACTGGAAGCCCTCGTCCCTCGATTTAAACCTACCTCAGCCAACTTGGGACGATTCTGTCATGTCATCTGCCCTACCAAAGCCCAGAAGGAAAGACCAGCCAGAGTTCCTTCCTAGCTCAGTATCGCCTAGCAACTTCACCTTCACCTTCACCTGGGAATTCACATTGAGGCTGTCTCCCAAGGCACCACCCACCAAATTGACCTCGCTAAACACGAAAAGTCTGCGTCTGGAAAAGCCCTCTCACAAAACTTCTCATCTCAAATTTCCTCCCGTTCACAAACATGCCTTTCCATCTCTCACTGAAAGGAAAGAACCCTTTCAAGTCACAACACAAATCTGCGAGCAACACAGCAGAAAACCACACAATGGCCAGCAACAACGGCAATTCCGGCAATGAACTTCCCCCGGCCGCGAAGCCTAAGAACAAGTGCATCATCTGTGGACAGAAAAACACCACCCGCAAGTGCACCATGTGCTCCAAGGACCTTATCTGCAGCGTCGCATGCCAGTACAGCGCCACGATTGACGGCGTAAATGCTACGCATTCCACGATCTGTGTGGATTTGCCCCGAACCACCGCCGACATTCTCTTTAAGAACATCATCATCAACCAGATTCCTACCGACCAGAAGACCCTGTCCGACTATCGCTTCAACGATTTCAACGATCAAGGCAAGATGATGCTTGTTACCCTGTACAAGCATGCCCTCGTCTACGCTGATATCAGCACTCGCGAGCTGGACATCTGGATGAAGGACAATATTCTTTTCAAGCGAATGGGCATGCAATTGGATCTCCGCCAGCACTTTCTGGATGTGAAGGAACTCCAGTGGTTTGAACAGAACGCGACCAAGGAGAATGACGGAACGCCGATGAACAAGGTGGTCCAAGGCATCCTCAGAATGGCTGTTGTCCGCAAGGAATGCATGCATCTGTGGAACGATCGCTAGTAAGCTTGACTTTCCAGTACGACAAGGCTGCGCTTTACTGACATGTTTCCACAGGGCGTGGGGTCTCTTACAGATGGAAATCAGGAATACGGAGATCAGATGGCTTTCTTGATATTTGGGTGGCTCACTCATGGTTTCCTTGAGGGAAAAGGGCTGCTTGATGGATTAGAAGAGACACGCCAACGCCCTTGATAGCAAGGCCGCTCAATAGAATTGCATGACACACTGAATACTTGCCAGGCGCACCTTCCAAGAACGGCCCATCTGAAATATTTGTGGCGAAAGTTTCTCTTTGATTTTTTTTTTATCTAATCTCTTGCCATCCCACATCTCACCACTGAGTCGGGAAGGAGGAGTTTCACTGTGCGACTACCTCAAACTATCCATCTCATACCCTTCACATTGCGACGGATATCTGGTACTCTTCTTACAAATCCACAACTCATATTCTCATCTTCACAATTTCTTGGCTTCACTCCACAATTCTGGTCTTTCTGCTCTTAATATCCCCGAAATCCCTCCGCCATCTAACACATTCACAACAGAACTCAGATCTCGCCGCCAACATGCCTTCCTCAACCGCGCAAAAGCGCAAGTCCAAAGCCCGATCTCCCACCTTCGACGTCGGCCTCGTCTCCGCAAACCCTGAAGTCAGACTACAAGCCCGCCTCCGCGCCTGCAAGAACACCGCCGAGAACCTCTACCACAACGCCCGCGCCGCTCGATTGCCCACCGACCAGCAGACCCTCAAGGACTTTTGCTTCGACAAGCTCACCTTCGACGTTGAGAAGGTCGATCTGCTGCGCATCTACAGACTCCTCATCCTGCACATGGAAGTCTCGTCCGCGGAGCTGAACCTGTGGGCCAAGGAGGGACCGCCCTCGATTGGAAGGAAGATTGCAATTGAGTTCGCCCACAAGCCTGACGTCGTCCCTGAGGAGTACCGCGAGTTCTTCTTCAACAACATGCGGATTTGGGACCTCCAGGGCAATGTCAATCTTGGAGAGGATGCTCGACCAGCTCGGCCTCAGAGGCAGGAGAGCCCGGTCATCATTATCATTGAGTCCGGTGATGAGGAAGGCATGGACAGCGATGCGGACGAGATAGGAATTGCGAATGAACATCACCAGACGCAGCAAGCTTCACCTGTCGCAAAGAAGGCTTCTACTCCCAAGGGCAACAGCGTCGACTCTCAGCATGCTAGCCCTAAGAAGAAAGCCGCTCCAATTCCCTACAAGCCGAGGAGCAAGATCTTCAAGAAGAAGAGAAAGTTGTCGTCGTTCAAGTGGCATGGTAGCCAGCAGAAGTCCTATGGGTTCAGGCCTTCCAAGAGAAAGCGCGATGATTCTGACTCCGAGTACGTTCCATCTCCACCATTTCTCAAAGACGTCCAACTGACACCAAGGGTGGCATAGGTCGGATCGCAATTCATCGTCGAGCAAGCAGAAGCGTGCCGAGACAGTTTCTTGAACATACGCTGTATCTTTTGCATCATACATCAAAGATGACGTACGTTGTTACTGACATCTACAACCACATTTGGTTGGTGCATATCTCTATCTAATGATTGGAATCCCTGCTGATTAATTCTTCTACTAGCCTTCTACTAGCAAATCCTGTTTTTCAACTTCACCATGGGCCGTCTCGTCTGGGATATTTCGGGAACAGCGGAGGTATATCGAGGGGAATTCGCATGATACTGGAACAGGAATACCCTTTCGAAACACAAGCTGCGGATTTGCTTGCATATTGGCTTCAATTTCGAGGATCGCTTCGTCACGAGAAAACAATAGCTGCATTATAATCGCATCTTCCTCCCAAAAGTGTCATGGAATGAGAAAGGGATCTTCGTATTGCTTGAGTCTCGCTTTTGGCGCATCACACTATGAGCTTGTGGTCGCATCATTTTCTAATAGTTGCACCGCGTCTTGATCATCTTCACCGTACTCAGGTAAGGCGCCGTCGACTGCTTGTCCGAGCATTCTAAGCCAACGCGTGATACAGAAGCTCACATAATGGGGAGAGGCATGAACTGCCCGGTTCTATAGTTGTGCAGCTGGAGCAGCAGTCTTCTTCGACTCCTCGTCATCGCGACCAGCCTTCTGCGCATCTGGCAGTGCCCTCCATTCACTCATCGGCCGATGCAACGTCTGGAAATCCTCTCCGTTCTTTTCGTAACTTCCCAACCAGCTGGGATACCTTTCCTCGTAGTACTGCTCCAGTCCTCCGTTCCCCTTCAGCACCTCTCCTAACGCTAGCGCATCCTGGATCGCCGCATTTGCTGCTGTGCCAGCATGGTTGGACCAATCGTGCACCGCATCGCCAATGAAAACAACTTTGTCCGACTGGAGCTTGGCGAGCAGATCGTCTTTTGGAATCAGCAGGCTGACAAGCTGATGATGAATCGTCCTATCGCCTCGGGCTCGCACGTCTTCATAGACAGTCCTGAACGGCTCCACCAGATCCTTCGGCGGCAACGCCTCGATTTCGTCCCAGAACGAGTCTGGTGCACTCCCCTTGTCGAACGACCGGTCCCCGTATCTCACGAATAGCGGATCGTGACCTTCTTTTCTCCTTCTGGATAAACCCCAAGACACATCGACGTAACCGATCTCAGTGTCCCAATTAGCGTCGTAAATGGTGAGGGCGAGAACCTTCTGCTCCCCGAACCCGGGGTACACCGCCGCATCCTGGATGTGCGGTCTGATCTTAGCATCCCACTCCTCGAGCGAGAAACGACATGTGCCGTTAATCATGACACCATCCCAATCCTGCGGAACGCAGTGCGGGACAAGGCGTAGGCGTATGAGTGAGTGCACCCCGTCAGCGGCGATCAAGACGCTACCTTCAACCACCATCCCGTTCTCAAACTCCGCCCGCACGCCGGAAGCTGTGGAACTGAACGATCGCAGCTTACAACCGTACTCCACCCTGCCCGCAACATCCCCCATGATGGCGCTTCTCAACCTCTCTCTATTCGTCCGGAAATCCCGCGTGCTCGCTCCCTCCTTGAAGCTCGCCGCCGCAAATCTCTCGCCCGTAGTCAAATTAACCAAGAAGGTGTTCGTCTTGCCAGTTTTGCGATCCACAGCCACGCGGGTAGCAAAGTCGTCTTCGTCTAGGCCGAGGAGTGGGAGGAGCTTCGCGGTGGTGTCTGAGCGGAGAGTAAGACCAAAACCCTGGTTCTTGAATTGACCTTGCTGGTCGAAGATGCGAAACGGGATGTTGTGGGAGTACAGGTAGCGCGCGAGGGTTACGCCGGCCATGCCGGCGCCAATGATGAGAATCATTATCGCAGATATGGACCGACAATGGGACGGCTAGGTAAAACGACAGGAACCCTCTTTGAGATTTGATCCGTGTCTGCATTCCGGCTGGAGGGATGTTATATGGATGCCACAATTTTCGAAAGGCGCGCGGTATTGATGCCCTGTTCAAGTGACAACCCAACCGTCCTGTTGCAACCTAGCTCTGAGTCAGATCGTTGGTAGAAATCATAACATGAAACAAGTCTAGAAGACACAGACAGCTATAACTTCTTTTTAATTGGTTTGGTCGGATCACAAGGGCGTGACTTGGAGTGCTTGTCGCTTACATGGCGTCCAAATGTGACGTGGGCCTTGGGTACGCAGTATTTTAGCGGCTGACATCGGGGTTTGTAGAGTGTCGGCTGTATACGAAAAGGCGTGAGCAAGATGAGGACCTCATAAATGCCAAGGCTCACAAAACCTGAATTCAAAATTCAAAATTTCCCGCAGAGATGTAAAACCCGTGGAGATGAGCAGGTGTAATAAGACCTTCGAATTATGGTCGCATCCATCACAAAGTCGACTTCCAGAATGTGCACCACCGTTTTCAATTGCTCTAGATGATGCAATATTTGGGTTTCTCTCATTCGGAACTATTCTTGTTGTTGTAACTTTACGGATGGAGAGCCGCACGACTCGGCAATGTGTTTATCTAGCTGAGACTGTGAACCCACGCAGCTCACCTTCAGCCTGAAAAGCCTCTATTTCTTGCAGATAGGAAGGCATTCCCGCACTCCATGGAGCAGCTCGCGCCGCCTTCGCCATATTGTCGGGACTAGGCGCTTTCTCCAAGCCAAATGTCATCCGCAGCGCTTGACCTTCGTTATTCAAGTATCCTGGCGTGCAGACGGACGTCACCGCGAGACGAGTTGCACCCTGCATGACCCGCAAGCTCCAGGCGTCTTCAGCATCAATGTCAACCTCGACAACGCAGGTGCGAAACGTGCTGGGATCGGAAGCAGCAGTATCCGGTCTGTCGTGGGCTTTCGCGATGATGTGGGCAATGTGCCGACTCTGGGCGTCTATTACATGGCCCAGGTTTGCGGCGGACGGACCTTGCGACGCACCGATCCAGAATAAGTTGGGAAACCCGTTCGATGCTACCCCGTGAAGAGTAGTCAGGCCCTGAGTTTCCCACTTCTCCGCCATCGGCCGCCCCTTACGTCCGTAGACCTCAACTCCGGCCCGGGTAGCGGGATCTACAGCCGTCGATGGCGATACGTATCCCGTTGCGAGCACAAGAATATCCAGCTTGTACTCAAATCCTTGAACCACCAGGCCATTTGGGGTTGCTTTATCGACTCCATGGCCCTCCGTATCCACGAGATGGACGTGGGGCATGTTGAACGTCTGGAGGTAGGTGTCGCTGAAAGCTGGCCTCTTGCACCAGACTGGGTACCATGGCGTGAGCTTCTCCGACGTTGATGTGTCTTTGACGATGTCGGAGACACGTTCTCGGAGTTTTGCTCTATTATCGGCATCGAGCTTCAAGTAATGCGCAATGAGCTCTGGAACCTTTCCAGGACCGATGTAAGCCCACTCAGGGTCGCCAACAACACCGGCATAGGCGCTCTGTCTGGTCCATTCGTCGTTGACCAAGTCAGGAGCGCCTGGCTGAGCACTTCTGGCCATGTGGGCAGACATGTTTTCCATGCGCTTCTTGTGCCAGCCGGGAGAGCTGGTGATGCCGTTTACCCACTCATGAGGATCCGTTGCTTGTTGACCACGGCTGTAAACAGCGCTTGGGGTGCGTTGGAAGACGAACACTTCCCCGGCATATTTGGCCAGGCAGGGCACTACCTGAATAGCCGTTGCACCCGTCCCGATAATACCAACACGTTTCCCCCTCAACTTGTCCAACGATGAAAATGGCTCCTCATCTGAGCCGCCCGTGACAGAGTAGTCCCACCTCGCAGTGTGGAACATGCTCCCTGTGAAGGCATTCAAGTCGGCAAATTTGGGCACTTGCGGACGACTTAGATACCCGGCCGTGAAGATGACGAACTCAGATTGCACAGAAAGCTTTCTCAATTCCTTGCAGTCTGCTGTTCCTCGAGCCGTGGTAAGATCGGCTTTCCAAAGACTTTTCTCCTCATTCCACTCGATGCGATCAAGCTTCGTCCTGAAGAGAATCTTGTCTTGCAACTGAAATCTCTGGACAATCTGGTTCAGATAGTTGCGGATCTCGACCCCGGATGTGTACTTGTGCGAAGGCATGTAACCCATCTCCTCAAGGAGTGGCAAGTACACGTAGCTCTCGACATCGCAGTGAAGGCCGGGATATCGATTCCAATACCAGGTGCCGCCGACGCCGCCCGCCGTCTCCACAAGCCGGATTTGCGACACATCGAAGCCGGCGAGTATGAGGCGGACAGCACTGACTATGCCACCGATACCAGCACCTGTGATGAGGAACTTCGTCCTATCACCGGCCTTCAGAGAGGGTGACTGTGAGAGCTGAGTGTCGAGAGTGGCGTGATCTGCCCAGATGTCCTTGGCAAACCCACGAATGCGAGCTGTTTCACTCTGTCGAGCATCTTGGAATTGATCGGTGCCATTAGGTCTGAGGCGCTTTTGCGCTTCGGCTATGTATTTCTGCTGAAGAGATTGTAGGTCGGCCGCCATTTTTGCTCGCTGGACGGTTCACAACGACGCTCAATGTGAATCGAAAAGAATGCTAGCTGAAGAATGACGGACAGCAGAAGCATACCATCTCGACCCAAAAGGTTCATGCCGATTCGATGTCATCACCGGCTTCTAGTCTTCGCTGCCATTGTTGCCTAAAGCTTCAATTTCCAAACATGCGGCTGTGCGTCGCAACTTAGACGCCCGACGAACTGACATATCGCATTCTGAGAATCCCACGTAAGGCACAGTCATAGTCTTGTGGGACATATCCTTGCGGCTCCACACAAGTTGTATGAATGCGGGAGCTCGGTCCGCTGTTGCATCGCCAGGGTCATGATGTTGATCCACAGCTTCACGGTGTGAAGAACTGTGCGCTTGGTAACGGTCCATCGAGGGTGTATGAATATCAGTGCGTATCAGTTCGTCATGCCCACCATTCTGCTGGGTATCAATGACACCCAGGCCTTTCATTTTCTCATTTCTCTGACCTGTAAGATTCATATCACTTTTCGAGCATCATGGACGCCTCTCATCTGCCAGACTTTGATGATTTGCCTCGCATCGAGGGCATGCCCCAAGGTTGTGCTTGGGGTGTGTTCGACCGTGACGGCAAAAAAGATCTAATCGGCACTCTGAACCTCCTCACGCCCGCCGTTGTCAAGAGCGCATACGCAGAAGCCAGAGATGGGATCTCAATCTCTCTGAAGTGAGTGTCTTTTGCCGACCTGGACACATGCAAGCCACTTACACTGCAATCCACTACAGCTGGCCGTTGAATGGAATGGCGCTACCGTTACCGGGTCGTATGAGCCCCGTTCACACTCACATGACCCTGCGTGAGTCGGGCCTGTGCGATGGCACTGGCTGGGATGATGAAATCCATATCAACACGCAGCTCAGCAGCCAGTGGGATAGTCTGGTCCACTGGCAGCACCAGCCGTCTGGACTTGCGTACAACGGCATCGCCGTGACTAAAGAGGCGCTTGCATCCCCCAGAGTTACGGCCGAGAATACCATGCCAACTCTGGATCATTGGCACCCAGCTGGCGGGCTCGTTGCCCGTGGCGTTCTCATCGACTTCAAGGAGTGGCATGATACCAAAGCGCACCGGAACGGCGAGACTGACGGCGCTTTCCATCCGCTTGACGGACACCGCATCACTGTTGCAGAAATTGAGGAAGTCGCCAAATCCCAAGGTATTGAGTTCCGACACGGCGATGTCCTGATTATCCGCACAGGGCTGACTGAGGTTTTGGGGAACCCTCAACCACAAGACTTGGCGAAGCTGCAGTCAGGACAGATATCTGGTATGCATGGTAACTTGGAATCGGCCAAATGGCTCTGGAACAAGCACTTTGCGGCCGTAGCCGGTGACTCCTGGGCTTTTGAGGCTTTGCTCCCTATCAAGGAAGATGGATCAACTGGTGGACCAAACGATCTCGGTAAGCCACGCATCAGGTTTTGCTATGTTACTTCGTTGCATTCAACTGACGCAATCCTCACGCAGTCTTGCACCCATGGCTTCTGGCCATGTTTGGAATGCCCATTGGTGAGCTTTGGGACCTGAACAGTCTATCGGAGCACTGTAAAAAGACAGGACGGTATAGCTTTCTGCTTAGTTCTGTGCCTTTGAATATTCCAGGGCTCGTAGGGTCTCCAGCCAACGCAGTAGCTATCTTCTAGCGCATTGAGATGTCATGGCATGTCTTCCATCGCCATGTTGCGCTGTCTACGAGGTCAACATCAGGGAGGTGCTGTGTCAGATATCGAACATGGGAAACACAGGAATTCAATAAATGAGCGTCGCCTTCATTTTGAACGTTGAACCTTGTTAGAAACTAGGATCCAGTTTGTGATCCCGTCCTGGTTTCGTTAAATTTGTTTCGTAAATTTGAAGCACTCATACATAATCTCACGTAAAGTAGTTGGCCGTTTCGAAACGACAAAACCAAGTGCAGTTGGTAACCCTACCTCCATCCGATGAGTAAGGCAGGGAAGATTCTTGAAGGCCCTTACATCATTAGACCCAGTCAACGGTTATAGAGATATCACGTCTCATTCATCAAGGTCGCTAGCTGGAACTACATGGTCGGTCGCATTCTGTTTCGCAGAGGAATCATCGAGGTTTGATACGGGAGTCTCTTGAAACATTATCCTGGTTGATACTGTCTATCGCTTTTTAATCTAGCTTTCTCTTCCGGATCCTGAAAGCAGTCTTGACGTTCGGCCTGACAGTACCAACGGGTGTCATGGGCATGCAAAGCTCAGTCCTAGACGCGGTGATCGGATCTAGTAACTCAATGTCAAATGCGCGAAGCATCAAAGCCACAGTGACTAGAATTTGCCTTTTGGCAAAGAAACGGCCGGGGCACATCTTTGAGCCACCTCCGAAGGGATAGTAGTAACCCTGCATGCCCGATTCCACAACCTTAGCTTTGGCAAGACGGCCTGCGTCCAGTGGCTTAGTCTCGGCGGAGGCACTGTCAGACCTTCGTACCGGGCCAGATTCCAAGTCATCCTCGAATTCTAGAAACCGTTCGGCCCAGAATTCGTCGGTCTCATGCTCCGCCTTTCCAGTATTGTGGTCTACCTTTCCTCGGTTCCAGAAGGTCGTGTCTCTCGAGGCCACCCATGTTGTGGCGAACATCATTTCATCCTTCTTGACTGCCCACTTGCCCAACTGGAACTTGGGAACTCTGGAGATGCGTGTGATGGGAGCCGCAACGGACAAACGCAATGTCTCGAGATAAATCGATTGAAGAAGGGGTCGAGAGTAGAGTCTCTCGGAATCAAACATCAAGGTTCCTTCTCGGAAGCATGACGTCGTTTCCTCAATGATGGCTTCCTTCAATGCAGGGTCTTTCAGGATGAAGAACAGACACCAGAAGGAAGCAGCAATGACATTGCCACTCGACCTGAGCCGAATCATTAGTACCGCGCAGCATTATGCGGGAAAGATTGTTACTTGCGCCCAAATGAGACCGAGGTCATATGATGCACTGCCATCCTCGCTAGTCTCGATGTTCTTGAACATCTTCTGCCTCTCTCGCATGATACGGGCGCCATAGATTGGTTCCCACTCGGCATGCACCGATCTAGTGTCGTTCCAGTCAAAATTCTCTCTGGCAAAGTTGTGCCATGTCTTGATGTTCTTGAGCAGCACAGCGCGTGCTGCAAGAGCCTTCCCATTCAGGAACTTCGGCGTGCCGCTAATCAAGCTGGGCAGGGCCTCGTCAAACTCCCAGAACTCTTTGCACAAATTGGGACAGAGCCTGAAGATTTGATCACCGCAAAATGCCTCGGTGGCCGCGTGGAAAATTTCCGTCCGTACCAAGTCGTGCAGGTCTGGCTGCTCAAGCCACTGGTCACTCAGATTGATCTCTGCGTTTTCACCTAGCATTCTAGACCTGAATTTTTCAATGAATTTTGACGTGATCGCTTCCAGAGAACGTCCAGCGAAATAAGCGTGAACATGCTTGTGAATTTGAAAGAAGATCCGGTGTTTGGCTTCCATGTGTTCATACCCTGGGGCAGGTGTGGTGTCGATGCCCGATTGATCGGCGTATAACTCCTGAAGTTCCTTGTCGGGCAGGCCCAAAGCATCGCGGAACGCAATTATTGTTGTGTATTCGGCATTCAAATGACGAGAGCTTTTGAACAGGGTCTGGATGTGTTCTCCATGTGGAATAAGATACATCCGCTGGCCTCCTAGGAGTACACGAGCGGGAATATCCTTGAAAGCTTTCCTGCACCAGTATTAGATGCCGATGTGAACATGGCTTTTGCTTTTCATACGCAGTAGTACTTACCTGACAGCGGCAAAGAAGGCCGCCGGGCCTGACGCAAACGCATATGTGTTGCCGAGGAAAGGCACCAGGTAGGGGACCTGGGGAGGCTCCGCAACATCTTTCTTGGAATTCCTGGCGAAGTGGCTCTGTGCAAACGTGTAGGTGTATGTCAAGGGGAGAATGAGGAGTAGTAAAACTGCGGTAACTATTCTCGAGTCATAGTTACGGGCCAGATCAGACATCAGTGACAACTCAACTGATTGGAGAAACCCAGCCGTATCGCTGAAAACGCCCATCTTGTGCACTCGAATCAATGTAGACAAGAGCTTGATGCAAGGGCAATGGTGCAGAGGAGTTTTTAAGACTTCACATCGGCTGAAATGGCCTCGGCCATTTGAGAGCCTGAGTGGTTTTAAGAATGTTATCCCAACCCTCCAACTGGAAAGTGGACTTGGGATTCACGCGAGCTTGACAGATGCGTTGGATAAGAAAATCTGGCACTGTGCAGAGCACCCTGCAGAGTTGCTCGCTTGAAGCCGATGGGGTCGGGCGGAGCGGAGCGGTTCGAAGGATTGACATTCCCGCTTCTTGACCCCGGCCCGTTGCTTGCGCGTTTCCGATTCAGCCAGTAATAAGCCATGATTTCCAGCCACATCGGACCAAATCTCCGTGGCCATTGTCGGTCCAGCCCGGGTGAGGGTCTACATGCATCAGATGCGGAGCGCAATTGGTCGATTATTCCTCACCCCTGTTCGTGCCTGCCCCTGTACTTTACAAGGCAGCCCAGGGAGCAGAAGTCCTTCGCATGAGGCGTCTTGGAACTTTGGTGTCGTTCTTGAACCCTGCAGATAAGGCTGCTGCTGAAGGATGGAAATGGGCGAGAAATGTGTCAAATACAAATGAGCTAACCATGATTAGAAACGCGTCGGCCGCCCGTGATCCCGCTCACGTTTGCCCGAGTACATGATGACTCCATGTCTAGATGGGCTTTCAAGACCAACGATGAAACTTTGAGGTTTTAGTTGGTTGGTTCGGATATGCCTCAGAAAATGAACTGATTTTGAGCTTTTCCAGCAATCTACCCGCAGAGTGATTCTGACAAGCTGACACGTCGAATTTTGATCAGGCGCCTAAGCCGCCATCCCAGCGGAGCGGTATGGTAGTCGGACCGGTCACCAGAATCAAGCCCCTTCCACACTGCCTGTAAATATCAGTAAGATACATTGACTGAGTTAAGGCCAGCTTCCAGGTGATCTTACATTGCTGTGACCCTGTTGTTTGAGGGTCGTGGCCTATCACAGAGCTGATGGATGACGTGTACGCCGGATCCCATCCTCCAGTGTTCTGCCATTCGACTGCATGCGCCTCCCGCAGAGCCGTTTGCCCTACCGATGATGACAGTGGGGGCACAGAATTGAAAGACTCAGCAACCCAATTCTGTAAGGAGTCATGTCAGCCTCGGCTCTCGCGGATATACAAGACATGGACTAGACAGATCAAGAGATTTTGTCGCAGAGACAGAATCCCACGCTAACGTCAGCAAAAATCTCAAGATGAGGCGAAGTGAACGAAAGCCGGTCGTATCATGTGCAAGAGCGGCTCTGGAGCCAGTAGAAATGCCACCTGCTCCGTTGCTTGCGTGGTGTTTGTGATGACTGCAGAAAGAATCCTACGAGCCACACTCGGGCTCGTGAATGCACATGAGCGAATAACTGACAATAGCCGGAAGAGGATTCGCGTCCGATGCGTGAAAGAGGCGAGTCTTCAGCACTGCCGGGTGTGTATCTACCGCAATCTGGTATCTGGTGCTCCCTGCTGGTAATCCTTATGCTTGTGTCAATAGGTGTATGACACAGAGTGAAGGCTTACAGAGGCCAACTGCAGTCAGGCGTTACAAGACGAATGACCGAAATATCCCTCTTCTGTACCAACTACTCCCTGCGCTCTATATAACTGACCTGCTCCTTTGTTGCCCATATCCCTTTCTCTAGCCTTTTACGGAAGGGTCCTGGCAGCTTGTCATTTAAGCCACTCGCAGACGGGCACCAAGGGATTTCTTATCATCCCTTTTCCTTCTAACTTTTTTCATACTTTCATATAGCAGATCACGGCTCTCGGGCACACCTTGTTGACTGCCACACAGATATTCGTCATCGTCCCTTTTATCAGACTGTTATGGCTACTCCACATGCCAAGTTTCCAAGGGACACGATGGCTACCCTCTTCCAGATGCGGCCAAATGGATCGATGGTGCTTGAGCCCGGCTCATGGCCCCTCCCACAGAACAGCACCTTCGAGGAAATTGCAGCTGAAGTTGCCAAATTTGTCTCCAATACGTCTGGGGATCAGATCCGAAATTTCACTGCCATATTTGTCCTTTCGGTGGTTGTCATCTCCTTTTTCCACAGCACCTTAAGTTCAACTCTCCATCTGCGAGACTTCTCAGGTCCCTGGTGGGCTGCCTACTCTCGCTTCTGGCTTTCCAAGACACTGGCATCAACCAACTCAGCACAGGTGTTCGTCGACACCAACAAGAAGTATGGGTCAGTTTCCCGCATTGGCCCGAATCACTTGGTCACGGATGATCCTGAATTGACGAGGACAATCCTCGCTGTTGGCTCAAAATGGCGTCGCGGCCCGTGGTTCGATGCTATTCGCATTGATCCTCGAGTTCCGAATATTGTCTCCGAGAGAGATATTCGGAAGCACAACGCCATGCGACGCCGCATGTCCGCGGGGTATGCCGGAAAGGATATTGAGGGTCTTGAGGACGTCGTGGACGAGCGTATCACGGAGTTCATCAACAGTATCGATAAGAACTGGTTGTCAGCACCAGGGCAAACCCGACTGTTTGATATTGCCCGACGTGTGCAGTTTTTCACCATTGACACCATTACACATGTCTGCTTCGGAAAGCCGATGGGCTTCGTAGAGTCCGACACAGATATGCACAACTTCATTGCGACCATCGAGCAACAACTACCCATTGTACAGCACTTCTCGGTATTTCTTGCTTTGAATACCGTTCTTCGATGGGCGGCTAAGGTCCCAAGCCTGCGAAGACTGGTAGTGCCATCATCGACAGATAAGAGCGGCATTGGTGTGGTAATGGGTGTAAGTGATGTTATCGCGCGTGAGTAAGTTCAGAAAGGCATACTGACTTAATCTTCCAGTTATCTCGGAAGGTCATTGATGACCGCCTCAGCGAAAATGAGGCGCAGAAGCACGATATGCTAGGGTCCTTCATGAAGAGGGGCCTAACACCCGACCAAGCTGAGATGGAGATCTCGATTTCGTTGTATGATATCACAATGTTCATTAATACCTTCTGGTGCTGATTTCCATGGACAGGGTTGCTGGCTCTGATACAACTGCCACAGCTATCCGAGCTACTCTGCTGGCTGTCATCTCAACGCCGACGGTGTACCAGCGTCTTGTGCGAGAGATTGCCACTGCAGAACGCGAGGGACGCATTTCTTCCCCAGTCTGCAACACCGAGGCTCAGAGTCTTCCATACCTGCAAGCCGTCATCCGGGAAGGGCTGCGGCGATTTCCGCCAATCACACAGCTACGCGAGCGTGAGGCACCGCCAGAGGGCATGGAGCTGCCTGATGGACGTCACATACCCGGAGGCACATTTGTAGGGTTGAATGCTTGGGGTACACAACTCCACCCCGTCTTCGGCGATGACCCTCATGTGTTCCGGCCTGAACGATGGCTGCAAGAGAGCTACGATGACGATGGTGCACAGTTGGCAGCTATGGCCAAGGTACAAGAACTTGTATTTGGGCACGGGATGACGCGGTGCTTGGGTATCCCTATTGCAATGATGAACTTGAACAAGATGTTCGTTGAGGTACGTAAACACTCACGTCGCTTTCTAGAGTGCAGGAGCTCGGGCAATCGCCCGGTGCTTCAAAATACCATGGATCAACTAACTCTGGCTTAGCTCTTCCGCAGATACGACATACAATGCGTCAACAGCCAGAGACCATGGACCAGTCTGTGTTATGGTATCTTTTTCCAAAGGGATTTCAATGTCAGGATATCAAGAAGAGAGATGTTGAGCGATGCTGAATGAAGTGTGGTTGGATACATCATGAGTCATGTCGGGCGTTATACAATTGTCAAATAGAGAACACTATAGACATGGTAAATCAGAATTGAATTTTACTCTGCGGATAGTGAAGTCATGGTAAAAGTGTACGAGGGCTACGGAACCAGGTATGAAACCTTCATCAAGCGGATATTCTGGATTCCAATGGACTTTTCACGCAAGTGTCAATGCCAACGAATAGAAACCCTTAAAGCTCCCTCCACCCATCCTCGGACAAAGAAGCACTGCTGAATGCAAGGAAACAAGTTCGACTATAACTATATCTTGGCCCTTGCGTCCGGTATAACAAACAAACCATTCAGAGCTCCTTCGCCATTTGCAGTAATCCGGTTCCAAACTCCCGTTGGGAAGACTGCGTTCAACCAGTATGTTCCATCCGCATCTTTGCCCATGATTGAGAAGCTATTACGAAGAGGCATGCCTTTGTAGAAGCCGGACATTTGTATGTACGTTGGCTTCCCAGAAGACTTAGCTCCCGTTCCATCTTTCTTTTCCGTGCCTACTATCGCCGCTGAGAAGTCTGGCTCAAAGTAATTAATCTTGGTCCAATTCGAAAACACCAACCCCTGCGTCCAAGCATCGCCAAATACTGGAGGGTATCCAGTGTCGATTTGAGACTGCCTGGCCATTCCGGCGTAAGCCTCTGCCTGCTCTCTAGTGCCGAGATTGGTTATCGACTCCCTGATAGAAGCTGCCAAGTGACCAAGTGAATGAGACAACACTTCGTCTCTCGACAGCAACGCGTAGAGAGCCAGAACTGCGTTAGAGACGTAGGCGCGATCCGCCGGCAGCAAGTCGTCGGGACCACTCAGAATGGATCTGATATCGATCGCATTCATGATAGAAACGCTGTTCTTTCCTGGCTGGTTTGCGATGGCAAGACGAGCCAACCAGGCGCAAAGGACATCGCCTTCACTCACGAAATAACCGTACTTCTTGTCGTTTGCAATGCCAGATGCTTTGAGATCCCGGATTGCTGTGTCTTGAAGTGCCTTTACGTAGGACACAGGCATGCAGATGACACGAGCTTCCTCTCCACGCCATAGACTGTTCCATGCAAGGCGAAGGCCCATAGTCAAAAGGCCCCGTCCAGTGACAAGCCGGTCTGCATGCTCATACACCTCCTGAGGTTGAAGGCCGAACTTGCCCAAAGGGTCATTTTCAACCCCTCCTAAGGGCCGAATCTCGTCATCTCTACCCTGGAGTGCCAAGGACCAGGCTTGAAAGATCTCCTTCTGGCCCGAACCATCGATGAGGGTGTGAGGCCATGTAATAGAGACGAGTGTTGCATCGTGAAAGGAAACAACGTGAAGGCCCAACTGAGGCAGGTCTGTGTAGAGATAGTCGGGAAGCTCCTTTGGGCCATCAGCGGGACGCGTCAGCGGGTGCAATACATTTGGATCCGCCACGACAGAGGGGGACGTCGTTGACTTGGGCAAGTGGCACGCGATCGAGTGCTCGGTCGTAGGCATGTCATAGTTATCATGGGAGAAGACAAGAGCTGGTCTCGCGGCGCTGCATTGCTTGGGCACATGATACTCGAGCTTCCCTTTTTCCTGACCACAAAACACGTAAGTAAGTCTAAACGTAGCTCTGCAGGCATAGACGGATATTGCTGGAACTGAGAAGTGTTCTTACGTTCAGCCTCAGGCGCGCTGTAAGTTTGCGCCAGCCATCCTCTCTGGTCACAAGTCTTTCCAAGGCTTGTCGGAGTTTCTGAGGATCAAGAACATCATCAAACCTCAGCATGAAGTTGACCACGATCTTCCGCAAGATTGGATTGTCGTCAAAATGATGGAGGGGAATAACGTCATCCGACGCGACCCGAGCAGGCGTGTTAGGGATACTCTTGAACTTGTTCCACATGTTTTCAATTATTAGCTTGAGCCGTACCCATATGTGCTGCGAAACAAGGCTTCCTGGCTCTCTTAAGCCTTACGCATCAGCGGCACGGGTCGGCCGCAGATGTCAGACTTGGCCGTTCCAACCGGGTGGAGGTCGGGTGGGGAGCGGGAAGACTAGATGGAGCAGCTTGCGCCCGAACATCCCTGGCTTGTCAGTCTTACTTGCATATGGCATCCACCGGATTCCTCTCAGCTTGGCAGTTTGTCAGTTCCAGACTCTTTCCCGTTTTTGTCTCGGATAGTTCTAGCGTCTGGTGCTGTTGGTTCAACTCGATGGTGATTAATATGGGGCAGGCGAATACGATTACGACTGGATAAGCTGGTGACAGGGGGCCTTGGGAGCACATTTCCCAAAGTCCCTTGCGGCAGAGATACGTACCACGCTTCCTGGCAGTCTTTCGTATTCGTGTTCCGAACCTGCCTGTCCGACCACAAACAGTTCAGAGCACCTCTCCAACCAATCAAGCATCTCAATGGTAAGATTATTCGGTCATGCAGGTACAAATGGGGTCCCTGAAATGTGATGGATGAATTTTTTGAGATTGGAAGACAAAGGGGTTCGTCTTCTCTTTAACTACTGGAGCTCGCCTTTCTCTTGCGACGGAGCTATCCAACGAACTTCTTCCTCATCTCATCTTTCACTATCGAACCTTAGACAACACTATGACGACAAGCAGAGAGCTGATCTCGGCCGAGCAGGTCAAGAAGAACGCCTTCGACCATGCCCTGCATGGAGGATCCGGCAAGACCCAAGGTGGCATTCGATCCATGATGGGCAAGGACAACGCCGCGCATGCCGCAGCTGTTGACGAGTACTTCCAACACTGGGATGGCAAGAACGCCGAAGACGAGACGGACGAGATCAGACAGGCTCGTACAGCAGACTACGCGAGTCTCACTAGACAGTAAGGCTCACCTACAACCACCAGCTCTCGAGCTCTCTCGTGAACTGTCAACTAATATTCTTGTCCAGATATTACAACCTGGCAACAGACCTATACGAGTATGCCTGGGGTGCCTCATTCCACTTTTGTCGGTTCGCATACGGCGAGGCGTTTTCCCGCGCCATTGCCCGCCACGAGCACTACCTTGCGCACAACATGGGACTCAAGGGTGGCATGAAGGTTCTCGACGTAGGCTGTGGCGTTGGCGGGCCGGCCCGTGAGATGGTCAAGTTCACCGGCTGCCACGTGACTGGTCTGAATATCAATCAGTACCAAGTACAGCGGGCGACAAACTATGCTGCCAAGGAGGGCCTGTCTCACAAGCTTGACTTTGTTCAAGGCGACTTCATGGTACGTAGCAGCTTGGACCGAGATGGCCCAGGTGGTTTCATCATCCTCCTCCTCAGTGGTTCAGTGATACTAATGAAGGAACTTGGCGTGCAGAACATCCCCTTCCCTGATAACTCTTTCGATGCTGTCTACGCCATCGAAGCCACGGTTCACGCACCATCATTAGAGGGCGTGTACAAGGAGATCTTCCGCGTCCTGAAGCCTGGCGGCGTGTTCGGTGTCTACGAGTGGCTCATGACCGAGGAGTTCAATAACGACGATCTCGAGCACCGTCGCATCCGTCTGCATATCGAAGAAGGTGACGGTATTGCGCAGATGTTCAAGATCTCCGACGGCCTCGCCGCAATCAAGGCAGCTGGATTCGACCTCGAACTGCACCACGACCTTGCAGCAGACGACGACGGCCCGGCGCCGTGGTACTGGCCCCTGGACAGCGACCTGCGTTATGCCCAAACACTGTGGGATGCGCTGACGGTCCTGAGAATGAACAAGTGGGGTCGAGTGGTCGCGCACAACTTCTTCAGCGTCCTCGAGACTGTCCGTGTCATTCCGGCCGGCACTAGAAAGACGGCGGAGAGTCTGGGCAAAGCGGCTGATGCGCTCGTAGAGGGTGGTAAGAAGAAGTTGTTTACGCCGATGTACCTCATGGTTGGAAGGAAACCTGCTGCTTAAGATGAATATCGGGGTGGTGTGGAAAAGGGCAGCGCAAGACTGGGCTTTCGTCTTTCTGAAAGCCCGTACAAATAATATTAGCGACGTAATAGATTTTAACGACATACGAGGAAATCTTGAGCGGGGCCTATTTGGGGCACTCCCGGTGGTCGGGCTAAGAGTAGAACGCTGGGAATTAGGCATTGTTCAAGGTCGCCCTTTACTAGGACAACAAACTTCAATCACGGATATGCGTTGACTGGACCTAGGGTCAAGTTGGAGAAGGCCGTATGTTCTAGAGAAACCTTCTCCAGGTGACGTTTAGCAACGCTTGCCGTTTCAGGGAAGATAGTACCGAGCCTGGGTCTCCGAGTTGAATTTAAAGTTGTTTAGGCAATTACAACCTCATAGTTCACCCTCCGAGCGACTGACTGACTCCTGTTGAGGAAAGGGAGCATAGAGGCGAAAGGGACACCTTCCCTGGGTGCTCCCGCGTGATGCCTAGCATGATCGCAATATGTGAAAAGGATAAAGAAGGCTCTAAGACATCTTCCTTCGAAGTTGCAGCTTCGTAAACTTGCCATACTAGCTAAGTTCCACAAGATCCGCTTCAGTAACCCTTTTGGTAGCTGGAGACGGGGCATGGTCCGGATATTTCCATTACGCTGATGGTTGAACATTAGCTATAGAGAGTATCCGGAGCGAAGGATCTCGAGCCTGTGTCTCTCGGTCGGGCAAACGCATAGTCGATGGTGGCACAAGACTGCGGGTAAATCTTTGAGCTAGTCTAGCAGTGGTAGACCTCTCCGGTCCTTATGTTGGCTGGAATCAATCGCAATCACTGAGATCACGCCACGTTAGCCTCCCCCCAGCAGAAAGTGTCCTTAAGAATCCAGAACGGAAAATAGCCAACTCCGTCGCATGAAATGTGGATGGACCTAGCGACTAAAGACGTTCACGAATCGAACGTGTAGAGGCTTAGGGGTTAAGCCAGCTGAATTCTAACTGGCGCCATGATTCCAGTCCTCCCTTCTCAGAACGTTCATCATCGTGGATTAATGATGAGGCTGAACTACGCCTGATACAGTTAATTGAACGAATGCTATCGCCACGAATACGATATCATCCCATTACTCCTAGTATACTGCGCTACAAGAAATGCGTCGGGGCTACATCGAATCAGATACTCTCATAAATGGTTGACATTTCCTTGTACCAAGTACAATTTCCATGACTTGAGGGGAGTAAAGAAGCTGGATAACAATAGTATGGCAGTCAGTTTTCTGCCTCAAGGTGTGATATGATAGCTCAACTTCCAATTTGACTGTGATAAAGGGCAAATGCATAGAATGTAAGGAACACCTACGTGGCTGAAAAGCTTCATGTTATGAGGCCCACACGCAAAGCAAAGAACTTGGATATTTTGTCAGACGTGTTGGATTTGAAAGAGAGTGTCCGTAAGTAACGAGAGCATCTAGTCCTGAAAGCCGACAAATTTATGCCTTCCAGGATTCCTCAGCCCTTCAATTCTCATCAGTCTCTGCTTCCCCGCATGTTTCCACGTTCATTCATGGACTGGCGAGCCTCGGAGACATACAATTTCACGGCCAGGCATCAACCATCCCACTCGATCGCATTTTTCTCAAGAACACGGGGGCGCTGAATCCCCCTAAATCATGTCCAATTAGCACGCATTCCCATCGAAAGATCGTGAAACCCAAAGGCTTACGCAAATTCCTCTTCCTCCACATCACGTCTCCCGTTTTTCCGGTTCGGACGTGTTCGTGTCGGCCGTTTTCGGTTCGGATTCGACTCCATGATCGGATCTCCTCCCCCACCCCGCCCGCCTCCGCCTCCGCGTCCACCCCCGCGGCCCCTGCCTCTGAACATGCCCATCATGAGGGGTGGCGCCGGATTCAGGATCGGAGGAGCCATGGGCACTCCAAACCCCCCACCGCCCATCACTCCGCCGACAGCCATGATCGGCTGCCCGTTGTGGCCCCTGGGCGGCGAGCAATCGCTGCACATGCCGGCGTTCTGCGCGAGAGCCGCCGTGGGGAGCAATAGAAGGATGAGGGTACGCATTTCGAGTGTATCAAGCAAGTCAAGATCACTGTTGTTGGTTCGGGTCATGGAGAAAAGTCCTATGATGATGTTGTGATGCTCTTCGTTTAAATAACCCCTTGTTATTTGCCAACACCTTAGCCGCCGTGGTATTCTCAACGGGCCTTCGTGAGGTTGAATCAGGAAATCACATACCGAGAAGTTAGGAAAAAGGTTCAACTAAAAGTCGGCTGTTGATGACATGCAGCAGAGTTTGGTCCGGATAAGTGGTGATCAAAAAGAGTTCCGTAAAGTATGTTTACTAACCCCCCGCAGAAAGCATTCAACAGGGCGTAAACATTCGGGACTTTTGGAGGGATATCTACTCCCCTTCTTCAAATCGAGTCTGTAACTCAGGGTTTTTCAACTTCCCCACAGGCCAACATTGCAATATCATCGTGCTACTTCCATCTTCTTCAGCCTCCACTCTTGATCTCCCCCAAAAATGCATCCAAACGTAGCCCTCGGCGCGTTGATCTACACTAAACTAGCGTTCTGTTTTGATCTGTCTACCCTTTACACGCCTATAAGCGGTCATAGTGCTCACACACTCGTACTCAATGTCAACGACACTGCGCTGTGCCCTCTCACTCACCCACGACCTGAGATCCATCTTTCAGCTTCCCAGAACAACACCGCGACTGATCACCAATCCACATGCATCTGGTCAGACAACCACTCCAAACAGTATTGCATCTTCACAAATCCGCAATTCGATAACGGAAAGGGCATCACCGTGATAACGACCCCAGACCGCATCCTCCACATCGCTAAATCCATCGCTAAATCCATCGCCACAGTGTCAGATCACCACTTCAGCCTCCCACACGAGTCATTATTCAGAACCTCACCGAGCGGAAGCAAAGGTCGCGGCATATTCGCCACCCAGCACATTCCCGCAGGCAGCCTCATCACCGAGGAGCCACCAATCATATTTCTAGACCGCAACTGGGTCGAAGACATCTCGTCCGAGGAAGCGCGGACATCACTCCAGGCGTTAGCTATTGAGAAGCTACCAAGACCCACACGTCAAACGGTCGACGAGCTCTTCATCGGCACCTTCACCAAGGGCCTGAAACAAAAGATCTGGACGAACGGGTACGGCGTCTCCGGTGGACCCGCAGAGGACTGGCCCGGATTAGACGATGAATCTGACCTCGGCATGATTGCAGTACACGCAAACATCTCTGTGAGTTCCCAAGGCGCATTGCATAAGTATCTCGCTGGACTGACAGCATCGCAGAAAATCAACCACAGCTGCCGCTCCAACGCAGCGTCTCAATGGGACTGGGCCCTCCTCGCGCACAAGCTGTGGGCCGTCCGCGACATCGCCGCCGGCGAGGAGATCACCATATCCTACTTCGACCCCATCCAGACGCTGCGCGACCGACAACGCTACGCCGAAGAAAGCCTCGGCTTCAAATGCGCCTGCAGCCACTGCCAAGCCGCTCCCAACTTCGCCAACCTCTCCGACGACCGCATCAACGAGATCCACCTCCTCCAATCCTACCTCGAAACCCGTGAAATCGCCCCCGCCGAGCCCACCGCAATGGCCGAGCTGCTGGTCAACCTGTACAAGCAGGAAGGACTGCACTCGTACCTGTGCAAGGCGTACGCCATCGCAGGGCGCGAGTGGAACGGCGCGGGGCATGAGTACCAAGCGCGCGCGTGGGCGTATCAGAGTGTGCAGGCCGGTCTCGTCGCGGGGTCGGGGACGGGGATGGAGGAGTACGTGAGAGATATGGAGGCGCTGCTGGATGGGGCGAGGAAACATTGGTCGTGGAGGTATCGCCTGCATTCTTAGGGAAGGGTGGTTTATTATTGTTAGTATCATCGTCTTCATCGTTACGATCGTCATCGCTCGTAGTCTATATCCTAAGGTATGTCCTGGCGCCGAGTGGAGTCGAGGAGGGGCCGTGTCCGGCTCCGATCCGGAAGGCCGACGATTTCCGGGTACAAGATGTAGGGGATGGGTCACACGGAATGACACTGGATGGTGTAAAGTTGAGCATGAAAATGTCCCAGCGGTGCATGGGAATCTGCGAGAAAGATCGTATGGCTTCCCCGAATAAATTCTTCTCGTTTTACCTCAGCGAAAGAAAGTCGCCCTTTGCTCAAAACTCCCTGAATCGTGCCTGCCACATGGGGTATCTATGCCAGCAACAACTATGTTCCATCCTCCCTCAACGTTTCTACCTGCGTGTATATACATCACGCAAGGTCTCTTGTCTGTAATATCTTGCTAAGTTCCTTGAGCTTCACGGGCTTCGTCAAGAATAAATCGATCCCGCTCGCAAAGGCTTCTTCCTGGGCGCTCGCAGATGCCAAGCCCGTGAGCGCAAACACTTGGCACCGCGGCATATTCTTCCTTGTCTCGAATACACGAATCTCGCGTGTAGCTTCAAACCCGTCCATAATAGGCATGGAGATGTCCATAAAAATGCACTTGTAGCGCCCTTCGCCTTTCCTGAAAGCTTCGACGGCCTGTTTTCCATCCATTGCTGTCGTGTACTTGTGGCCCAGTTTCTTCATGTACTCGGACAGAATCCTCAAGTTGATCGCGTTGTCATCGACTAGGAGGAACAAGTCTGGGTCGCGATCGCTCTCGTTAGGTGATGGGCTGGGTTCCGGGTTGGCAAGCGTAGGCGTCGATGACCTGGGACCTGGACGTTCTGGCAACGTCATGGCTCTGTCGTCCTCAGTTTCTACATGCTTTAATGTTTCCGTCGAATTCATTGTTGCTGCATTTGCAGCACCGAAGTATTCCGACTTGTCAGGAGCGGCCTCCGTGCTCAAGGCTGATGTTGATCGAACGTCCAGCGACTCTAGCCTAGATAACCCATCAAGATGTCCTGGCTCGGCACTGGCCAGTGATAAGGCCGTGGGAGTCCGAATGACGGAAGCTTGCAGTTTTGTCCATCTCCTGAAGCTCAGCAGCAAAATGCGAGCAAGCTTCCTCGGCCCAATGCTGTGATGCTGTTAGTCTGAAACCGGTACGTCGGGCACAGCAAAACTTACGGCTGAGATACGAATTCGAACACGACTCGCCGACCTGTGAATCGAGGAGAGGTCGCCAATTGTCTCGCAATCAATGCATTGCGACATACGACGACGACAGGAGTGGATACACCATGGTGTCTCCGCTCATGAAGAAGACGGTCAAGATTTCGTTCCGTAGCCAGAATAATATCGGGAAGCAGTTTGTCAAGAGAAGACTCGTCGATGACGTGCATTTCCAGCCACTCGCGACATAGTCCTTCAAGCAAGGTGTGCTCACTTAACACGTTTGCCGAAAGCTCGTCCTCAGCCGTGGTGTCGATTTTGGTTGGAAATCCAAGAAGACGCACTCGGAGTCCCTTCAGCTCGCTCACTTGGGCGCGGAATTCATCGAAATTTACCGTTTTGGGGATGCTCGTCTTGGGTGATGGTGGTGAGGCCTGCTGCAGCGGCAACTTGACAGTGACTTTGGTGCCTCGGTTGACCTTGCTCTGGACCTGGATCGACCCTCCCAAGCGGGTAACCACCTCCTTCACGAGACTCAAACCAACGCCTGTGCCTGCCGAGAGTGTGTCTTCTTGGTGAAATGGAGCATAAAGATGATACCGTAAGTAATCTTCGGACATGCCTTTCCCAGAGTCGGCGACTACAATGTGGATTTCTCGTGACCCTGGAACAGAAGATTCCACTTGGAGAACGTTGACATTGATAAAGCCTCGTGTGGTATACTTGAGTGCATTTCCGAGGATATTGAGGATAATCTGAACTAGTTAGTTATGAAATCTTTGGTGGAAAGACACAGGAACAAACAGCTTACCCTCCTCAGTGCACCAGGCTGGGTGTTAAAGCGCCAGGAAGCAGCTGGATTCACATCGTACGTCACTGAGACATCACCGAGTAAGATTTGAGAGTCGCCTGATTTGTTGCTCTCTGACGACATGTTCTCGAGAGCTTGCATGCTGTCGAGCCTATGCAGGACGTCAATATCAGCATGTTCTGATGGTCGATTCCCAGTCAGGCGAGAAACGGCGAAACGCTGGAAGCTGAAGCCAGCGCATACACTCTCAATGACCTCCTCTGCGAGCACGTCGATGTTTACGTTGCGGCTTAGAGACATCATGCCAGCTTCGATGGTGTGGTTCTTGTCAGAGGTGCGAAGCCCCCGATCCTCCGTACCGGTAGCACTGTTCCGTCGCCCAGCGGTCGGTCTCAAGAAGTTCCCAAGCTTACTGTAGTCGAGAAGGTGATCCATGGTGTCCAGCAGGGTCTTTCCGCACGTCTCCACAGAGTGCAGTACGTCTCCTTGAAAGGCATCAAGAGGTGTGTCTTGCATTAATTCCGCGCCGAGGAGAATACCGTGCAGGGGCGAACGAAGCTCGTGCGACAGGGAGCTGAGCAAATCCGACTTCGCCTTATCCACCATACGAGCATTGTGTTTCGCAACTTCTGACATAATAACAGTTCCAAAGGCTCGCAAGTAGCTGAGCTCGCCCTCAATAGTCAGAACGCGATTGGCGGTCTTCGTGTATATAAAACCGCCCGAATACCACCGTTGCTTCTGGGCGTCCCAAAGAGGAACGAGCGCGACACTGCGAGCGCCAGAGAACAGAGTCATGAGCATTTTTCCTTCGTTTTGACGCGAAAGCAGCTTCTTGTTTCGCTTGCGAGTTCGATCAGACAGTTGCGCCGTGTGCAGCTCCTCTTCGGCCAGTGGTGACATCGGCGTCGCCCCGTCCTCCTCGGAGAAGTCGGATGACTGCAGAGACCCATTCTCATCGAAAGCAAAGACTCGGCCAGTGGGATACCGACGAAGCAGCTTTGCCAAGAAGCGCTCTGAAAATTGGCGCTGATCCTTGGAGGTTATTTGCCGATCGATGCTAGACGTCAAAGAGTTGGAGTGGCCAAGGATACGACAAGGAACATCCACCACACTGGAAAGGTTGGCCTGCCTTTGTGTACTGTGGTGCTCATCACTACTTGACGAGGAGCTGAAGCTTCCCGAAGATGCTGTCTTGGTGGCCAACCCAGCAAATGAGCCAATCGCAGCATCCAGGAATAGGGCGCCTTCGACCTCGATACTCTCACGAATAATGTTCGCCGCCTTGGAGAAGATGTAACTAACGCCTTCCTCGTGGCTATTGTGGCTCGATTTCTCCGTCATTGACTCCATGGTTATCTCTGTCTTTGGCCGTGTATTACCGACGGAAACATCCGAAGTCGCTGACGGATGACGATGGACTCGCTGCTGAGAGGGGCTGGGCGTCTTTTTCGGGCTGGCCAGTGGAGAAGGTGTGACGGAACCAGGCTCAGACTCGTCGTCGTTGGCAGTCTTTGCCGCCGCCTTGTCTAAGTTTTGAAGTCGCTGCTGATTCTGGTTCAGGGAGCCTTCGAGAGATTGATCGTTTGTCTGAGATTGCGATGCGAGGTTCGACATGGTGGCTTTCCCTTCGACGAAACTTCCTATACCACGAAGCATCCTCACTGCCCTATGATGCCTCTCGACAGTGCGTTTAGAGTCTAGGTGATTAGTAACCATCCTTGACAGCCCCCTTAAAAGCTGGGTAGAATTGGAGCCAAGCTCCTCTCGTGGCTCGTCGGACCATACAGAGAAGACGCCGATGCTGACACCTCTGCGCGATTTGATGGGCACACCGGCGTAAAATCGAGGATGTGGCCACTCCTTGTAATGAGCCTTTTCCGCCGATCTGGGGTCGTTGGCGAGATCGGATATGACAGACACAGGCAGACCGTCGTCATGAGATGCCTTTCGTTCTGCGGCAGCGGGTGCGACGAGTACGGATTCGCATACGCCGTGGGCGCGAGGGAGAGATGTCCCGCAAAGCCATAGCTGCTCCCCAGCATCCGAGTCGGGCGTCGCATTTGGGGCCAAAAGTAAATTTGGAGTTGCTTCGGCGACGATGTATTGGCACTTGCTGTCGAAGAGGGAAATCATGGCACGGGAGGCTCCCATGCGCAAAGCGCCCAGCTGGGCGAAGGCAGTAAGGGAGGCATCAGAAGAAGCTCGTAGCTCGGATGGAGGGATAAGATTTGCGGGGTCGTTCTTGCGCGAAGCGGGAATGAGGGTTGTATCGTATCTGCGGCAGCATTAGTATGGGGCTGGAAAGCAAAGCATGAGGTTGTTATTGAGTGCTCACCTGAAGGTTTCGCGCTCGCGGGCAGACTCGATTGAGGCTTTGGAGGATTTGCCACCAACCATGGTTGGAGACAGTGATTGGGCGCACTCCCTCTTGGAGCTTCAAGTCAGCGCGGGCGTGGACCGATGCAGGATGATGAAATGATCGAGACAGTGACTGATGGTTTGACGCGTGATGCAGACGATAGGCGGCAGCGTGTCGTAGGCCAGGGCGAGGTATGTGATGTGGTGGCGTGGTCTGGATCGCGGGGTGGGCTTGAGGTGAGGTCGAGAACGGGAAGTCGGAGGGGAGGGGGAGGGGACGCTTGGCGGCAAACAATCGCGATGGCGGGTCGGAAAATTGGAGATTCGGATGGCAAATTGAAAATTGGCATGGGAGCCGGTCTTGTGTGTATGTGCCGTGCCGTTGCTGGTGGTCGCTGGTCGCTGGTCGATGGGCAATGGACAATCCGATGTGGCCAGGTCTAGACCGTCTGCTGGGAATGCCGGGTGGTAGGTACCCTGTCGCGAGCTTCCTTTGGATTGACTTCAAAAAAGCCCACGACGGGCTGGGGAATTGCGATGGAAATGTTGGAGAGACGGGCTTAGTTTTGGCGTGCTGGGAAGCTCGGAAATCTATGAGGACCCGACGACGATACAGGACGACACAGAACGGCGGGGGTGAAAAAAAAAAAGGTTGGTTTGGCAGCTTTCGCATTATCGGACGGTTTTTTTGGCAACAAGGAAGTGAGAAAGACAGTGGGCCATTTCCGATCTCTCTCACAGTCGACAATGACGATCGAGATTCAGCAAAATGCAGTCCTGGTCTCATGGGGCAATCGCCATTGCCAGTGGGCAAGCAGCACCTACCTCCACTAGCAATGGATCCAATTGCTGGAGCTGGAAGTGGGGCGGCAGCTGCCATTCCTACTGGCGAGAGCAGGGAAGCAGCGCTGCTTGCGGTACGTACCTGACCTACCCCTGTACCGTACGAACTAGAGTGGCAAATCCTGTCAAGCCATCAGGAAGTCGCGATTTGGGGGACACATTTCCATCACTCAGGCCCTAAAAATTCGATTCCAGCTGGCGGAAACAGCGCCGGTGCACAGTGCAGTCTCAACGTGCCAGCTTCCTGCTTGGGAAATCCCTACCAGAGGAAGGCGGTCGCTCTGGTGCTTCCTGCCGCTTGCGTCATAATTTGGTCAGAAACCCGTCATCCCGAAACCGTCCACCTGCTCAAATCAGACCCTTTGTCATCCAACACCTCGATGCAATGGGAGTCTATCACGACGCGACGCGATGCGGCGCGATGCGGCTCGGCTTCATTCAGCACGATTTGACGAGTGGTGCAGTCGACAAACTCACGATAAGCTTCAATTGCAGGTGTCAAGTCGTCAGTGGTGGAATGCACTCCGAAAACCGCCACCAACCGGGATCCCGGTCCCTCCTTTGGACCTGGGTCTGAATCTTTCATCGACCGTTCCAGACCACTGGCTGAGATGCAAAATGTCGCTCAAATGTAACCTCTTGTTTCTTAGCCCTTGGGGTGTATCTGGCACGTGGTTTGCACCCCGTATTGAAGAGATACGATCTGATTTAGTTGCAGCCAGGTCGAATACCCAACCAACCAAACTCCTACGATGAAAAGGCTGTCATAGGCGACTGCAGTTCTAATGTCCGAATTGAGAACGGGGTTCACCATGGCGACAACAACAGGGGGCAAGGCGAAAGACGTAGACGACGACGAAGACAACACCAGCGACACCAACGATAGCGACACGAATGATCGGTGCTACAACGACAATCACGTGTACCAGGATTGATGCGAAGCAATTGACACCCCCATGCTTGCTAAGCATACTCGACATCTCGGCATGCTGGTCTCAAGGTTTTCTTTTCTTCGAGGCGGAGGCAGGCAGAAGCGTTTGATAAATGTGGCAAGTGACGAAGCGGCTCTTGCACCTCATCATCGGGCCTTCCGACGGCTGTGGCTATGCCAGAGTTTCGGCGCGAGACGGCCGTCGACCTGCTGCTCAGGGCACCTGGACACGTCAACAACGCGGGAGACGTTGGCGGGGTCGGCGTCCGGGGGCGGGAGATCGCCGGACAGTGACACTCGAAGGATCGGGTCCGAAAGACCATCTTGTTGCCCGAAAACCTATGCCAAGGTGGCGCTTGTCAAAGTGCGCCCATGATCTGGCAGCGTGACCAAACTCACTTTTGAGAAAATGGCGCAACCTTCCGCGACGCAGTGGAGCTCAATTCTGCGTGATCGGCAGGAGCACAGATGCCAGATCGTCGGAAGTTTTCTGCTGGAGGTTTCGAACTGGCACCGATCCTCCAAGATGCTTGGCTGCCAATCCACGGCAAGACATCTCACTCTCCTTTGCCAAAGAAAGAAAACATTGTCGATCTCGTCAACAAAACGGCGTCGGCATTGGTCTTGGTTATCACGACAACGGGAGGCGATTCGCAACGTGCATGCGGATACCCAGAGTTGACCGCGTACCCGAAAGACCGCTCGAAATCAATGACGATGGCGCGGAACATGCCGTTCGACGAACTCAAGGCGAACGCGGCTCGAAGAGCTCGACGCGTCACTATCGCAGACCAAAAATAGTCGTCCGATCAAACTTCGACTGGTCATGTTCAATGAGAGGGGCAAACGGCAATACCCTCAAAAGCTCAGCCACAGCGATGATGTCAATCTACCTCCATTAGCATTCGGTCCCGAGTATCTCAAAATGAGCCGAGCCTTTCGGCGGATAAATCTTACTCAAAGTGCCAACATCTTCAGATGATTTATCGCGGCTTCTTCCGCCGTCGCACGGCTTTTTCGCCTCCGGGATGAACGGATGAATCCGGCTGATGCAGCGGACGGGACGGGATCCACCCCCGGCCGTTGGGCGGAGCTCTCTCGGCATGCCTCATGTCGGTCCGTTCTCTGGGGGACTCCTCTTGGCGGGACGGCGCCGGCGCTGGTTCGACACGCCGATCAGAAGACCGTCTCCAAATGTTGTCTGGGACCCTCTGCCAATCTCTTCGCCACGCATCTTGTGCGATTGGTGAGCTTCTAACGCGCGGCCATGGCTGATTCTGTCGATCAGGGACTGACTCAAAGGCCGTGAATCACCGTCAGCAAAGTGTTTGAACTGGAGGGGAAAAGGAAAGTACGGCACAGCTAAACACGAGCTGAGAATCATCCTAGGTATCGTCAACTTTCTTCTGCGAGACCCTTATTTCTCGCCAATCCTCCCGCGGTGCTTCATCCCTTTCGACTGCATTAGACGGCGCTCGGATCGCAGCTGCATGGATCGCAAGCTGTGAAAAGTTAAGGAAGCACGTCGGAGCTGGCAACACCTTGCAGTCTGATCTGCATATTCGGACGCAGTCGTTCATAGCTGTGATGATCTTCACCACGAGCATATCATCTCGGCGGGACTGCATCGTCTGGTTCCGCGGTCCGAAAAGACGCATGAGTCGCGATTTGCTCGGGATCCTTCGTGCCCCCTACTCATCCCACACCAAACAGCGAGCCAGCGAATAGACATTTCGAGACGGCGACTGGTTGATTCACCGGCTGCTTGCACGCTTCTTTTCCGTGTGTCACAGTCGCACTTAACGACGATCGGTTGCTGTTGGTCCAACAGTCCCTGAGGGGTTTTCTCGACTGCCTTTCCCCTCATTGTCTGACTCCGGGCCTTAATACAACTCAAACAAGTTGAGACGGAGGCTTATGTACGAGCACAGATGGACCAGTCGCTGAGCGCGAGCCCAAGTGGCCATGAGGCAGGGGCCCGTGCCACGGCTTGGTCCTATGCTGCCTTCTGGACCGTTTTCCACCCCGCGGCCGGTCGGCTGACAAGCGTGACATCTCCAGGCGCTGGTTTCCGCGGGGACTCTGTTGTGTTGTGCTGTGCTGTGCATGTGCAATGTTGTGCTCGCGCACTTTTTCCTTCTCCTCTCATCTGCCCAAGAGGCGTTGATGATGAGACGAGGTGGCGCGCTGCTGTCTCACCCAACGATCCTGGCAGCTCGTGGGTATCAAGGCAGCCAAACAATTCACACTCGCAAAGGTCTAGGCCTTCGCTGACTGGCTTGCCGCTTTGCTGCAACGATTCCATCCTTCCAATCCCCCACTCCAGTGCGACGCTGTGGTGAGAGATTGAGGACGTGAGGGGAAGACATGCAGTGGTAGGGGAGGGGGCGTTTTCTGGCGGCCCAGACAGTCGGTAGCGAATCCTTGTGTTGGTGGCACACCGCCGATCTCCCGGTGTCGACGGTTACTGAAGGCTGCGGGTGGAGGGGCTGGCAGTCAGGAGCATCGAGGGACTACCGACGACCGGAAATGAATGGCGTCAACCAAGTGCCCCAATCTGTCCCAATCAAGGCACCAGCACCGTCGGCTATGGGATACTATTGACGGTCCCGAGAGCTCGGTTGCAGAACAGCTGGGAATGCAACAGAAGAAAACCAATTCACTTTTGAGTCACTGGTGTTGCCACGACAAACATCTCAACTCTGGCTGTTGGGAATGCGCGCGGGCGATGGGGGCCCAGAAGAAAGGACGAAGAGCTCAGCTCCAGCCTGCCACGCGATGAGTCTCGACCGCCCGTTATCGCCAATCAAACGGTCCGCCACCCATTCGTCTGCTGTACACTGCGGCAAGCCGCGCTTCGAGTCTGGCGAGGTGAGCACTTGGATACCCAATGGTCCAGCCTGGGTGCGCCACTGGACGAGCTAAGTCATTCAGCTTGGCTTGATGGCTGGCGTCTGGCCATGGTCTCTGCACATTCCCTTGGTCGAGCTACTCTGATACCAGACTAGACCTGGTAGCTCCAACCTTACGGCGTGCGACCATGATCAATCAAGAGCGAACCGAAGGGGAGGAAAAAAAACAATCACGAACAGCTGGGCATTAAACTCCCAGTTACGAGTCTGCATGAACTCATCAAACTGCGGGTGGAAAGTGTTTTGTGAGTCTTGCCTCCCTTCACTGCCCCCCTGGGATGTGCAGGCTTGGTTGCTTGGCTCTAGGCTATGCCGCGCCCCCCTTTTCCTTCTTCATCAAGTGACCTTGTCCAGTGCTGCTCCCGTTGGGGGCTCTTGGCCGAGTTCACCCCGCAGACCTGGTGCTGGCGCAGGAGGGATGATGCTGGACGCTTCCGTCAGTGCGGCTCGCTGGGTGCCACGACATACTGCGTAGTACCCGGCTCGTCCACTCGGGTACATTTGTTGGTGCAGCTAGCCGAAGCGGTTAACTGTCCTGCGCACTGCGTGAAGCTGCGTGACCTCTGGCTTGGCGGGGAGACACGCCAGCCCTACATGTGCGGTGCAGTACCCTTCTTCTGCTGGCAAATGAGTGCGCGGTCATGGACGTGTGGCTAGCAATCCGAACGAGCTCATCATAGCCACTAAGCAAGTCGACAACAACACTCAGCAGGTTGGCTGACGCTAGCACCGCGCAAGCACGGAGAAGCCACCACCTCCGTCTCCAGGCTGCTAGACTTTGCACCTGGAAGGCTTTCTGGGACGAACCGGGGTCTTCGTTGGTCTCACCCCCATGCATGTGGCGTTCGTCTATCTGAGGTACGTCCCGAGGGAGGGGAGCCTGGGCATAGCCAGGGGATGTGGAGGCAAGTA
This sequence comes from Colletotrichum tropicale, assembly GCA_027406125.1. Classification (NCBI taxonomy): domain Eukaryota; kingdom Fungi; phylum Ascomycota; class Sordariomycetes; order Glomerellales; family Glomerellaceae; genus Colletotrichum; species Colletotrichum tropicale. The sequence continues at coordinate 978,967 of JANVYH010000004.1, forward strand.
GTGGGAACGCCTTTTTGCTTGAATGTAGATATATGGCTCTCCCCCCCTCATCCCTCAATGTTCGCACCAGTTTCCCAACTCAGAGAGATCTGTATCATTGAACAAGCACCCGTTTCCGGCAACTCGAGTACAATTACCACAGTCGTACTCGCTCCTCACCGGACATCCTCCACCAGTTCCCGTCGTCTCAAGGAACCCAGCCGTCGAAACACCCAACCACTTATATACCAGCACACAACAACAGCTACCATGCTGTGCATCTTGCCAGACGAGCTCCTGCTCATCACAGGCGCAACCGGCCACATTGGCTTCTGCGTCCTCCTCCACGCTCTGCGTGCAGGCCACACCGTCCGCTGCGCCGTCCGCTCAGAGGCCAAGGCCGCCTTCATCCGCTCCCGCCCTCAGATTCTCGCCCTCAACCTCCCCCGCGCCCGCCTCAACTTCACAATCGTCCCCGACATCACCGCAGATGGCGCCTACGACGAGGCCATCCGCGGCGTCTCCTACGTTATCCACTCCGCCTCCCCTCTGGCGACAGCTGACTCCGTCCCGCCGGAGCAGCACCAGGAGTACTTCATCCAGCCCGCCATGCGCGGCACCCTCGGCATGCTCGAGGCCGCGAGGCGAGCGGGCACCGTCCGCCGCGTCGTCATCACCAGCTCCATCGTCGCCCTGACCTCAGTAGCGCAGATGGAGGGCGCCGAGAAGCGTGAGACGGCCGTCCAGCCCACAGAGAGAGCAGGCTTCAAGCCCGAGCCGTACGAGAGCGAGTTCGCCGCCTACGCAGCAAGCAAGGTCGCCGCCCTGCGCTGCGCTGAGGCGTGGCTCGCGAGGGAGAAGCCCAACTTTGACGTCGTGCACTTCCACCCGTCCTTCGTCCTCGGCCGCAACGACGTCGCGACGAACACCAATGAGGCGATCAAGGGCACCAACGCCGTCGTCCTCGCCACGCTCCTCGGCAAGAAGTGGGGATGCGCCTTCGCCGGCGCGACCGTCCACGTTGACGACGTTGCCCGCGCACACGTCCAGGCCCTCCTGCCTACCATCCCAGGCAACAGAAGCTACATCCTCAGCACCAAGGCGCGGTGGAATGACGCCAAGCTCATCGCGAAGAGGAGCTTCCCCGAGGCGGTGCAGCGCAAGCTCATCAGCAGCAGCGGCTCCGTGGGCACCACGCCCATCGAGTTCGACGCATCCGCCACCGAGGAGATCTTCGGCTTCAAGCTGCAGGGCTTCGAGGAGCAGATCAGGAGCGTGGTGGGCCACTTCCTGGAGCTGCGGTTCCGCCGCCCGGTCGTCGCGACGGTATCCGGCGAGCTGAAGGAGAAGGCATCGACTGGTGCATTGAGGTCGGGCATTGTTACCGCCAATGCATAGGGATTCTAACGGCCGACACACCACACACATTATGATTATGAGGGGAGCATTTTTTTTTCCCGTGGCTACACGGTTACATGGGACGGATTCAGGATTTCGGCGCGCTTAAAAATTATCAATGCAGAAGACAGACCTGCAAAGAATGGGCATGAACGTTTTTGGGGGGAGCATTGGAAACCTTGGATACCCAGCGGTAAACTCCGCAACACTTTTTTCTAAATTCTTGTACATAGTTTTAGGCATCAATGCCTGCAAACAGGAGATTGTAAAAAATTACAAGACACATTACACTTTCATTTGCTTGGTCGGAGTGTATGCATTCTTCGTCCGCCTCATCCGCCTCGCGATAGATACTTCTTTTCATGAAATTTAGCGCACTTACATCCACGCCCTGTCAATCTAACCCAAGTGCGTGTCAGCCCCGAGATTAAGCAGAGCGACGGACCCTCCTCCGCATTCCTGCAATCCAATCCTCCTGTCCCCCCAGCCCAGGCCACGGGTGTTGGTCGCCTAGGCTGGTTGGTGCTGGCTGACACCACGGTCGAAATCGTCCGAGTGGCGATATTCTTCATCAGCTGAAAAGAAGGACCGCAGCGCAACATAGGACACAGGGTCGGCTACAAGCCAGCTAGACCTCCCCTCCCTGCGTTCAGCCTCAGTCTCCGAGGTTCGTTGCTGGGCTTTGAGGGGGAGGTGGGCAGGAGCAGGCATATGCACGTGGGACGCTGGGAAGGCAGGGCGACAGCAGCGGTAGGTTTTGGCTACGGTACCCCGGTCTGTGGTTTGGTAGCTGTTGGTCTCAAGCAGGCAAGACCCTTTCTGTGTTTCTGACCGGATGCGGAACCTGTTCGGGCCAGGATGCGGCCTTGTTGGCCCGAATTATTTCGAGAGTGATGCAGAAGGGATGGAGAGGAGGGGGTGTCCCTGATCTTTTTGGGTCGCGAATGTCTTACTGGAGAAACAAGATCTCAAATTTTGGCTGGAACGGCTTTTCCGGCGTTGTCTTGGCGGCAGCGCGGCTGAAAGACTGGGCAGCTGAGGAGCGGGCATGAAACGGTTCGTCTTCTTCTGGAAGCGATAGGAACTGCGTAGAGCAGGGGATGACCTAACTGGGACCCAGCAACCCGAATGGATGCATGGTATACTGAAGAGTCGGACGGGCATTTCTCGCGTCCCGCGTGGGAGGGATATGCAGCGCGATGCGCGAACTCGGCCGACGGCTGAAGAACGGCATCGCTGCACCGGGGTAACGATGTCTCCCAGCCAAAACATGGTCGTGATACCGGCGCTCGAAGAGAGGCCAGATTGAAAGCAAAGGGCCCAGCCCAGGCCTTTTCCTCGCTTTTCTGCCAATCAAAAACTGCCATGGACGATGGCCTGGTCCAGACTGGACTGGCCACGCAGCGAAGAAACCACAGACCGTCCCGACCCTCCGGTTTACCTCGCATGAGCGCTGACGGTGCTCAGATTTGCGCGCCCTGCATGACATGAGCGTGGAAGACGCGCCGCGCACCAGAACACATTCACGGGCCAGGCTAGGCTTATCTCTCGCCCAAAAGGGGTCCAGGGAGATCCTCCTCCACGTTTTTTCTTGCTTGGACGTTGGGCTGAAGGGGGCAACTCTGCACGGATTGGGGGGAACGCCTTGATGACGGGAGATTTTAAGCGAAGGGGAAGGGCTGAAGGAGGAGAGCAATCTGAGCGTACGGCAGTTGAGGATTGAGATCTTTGGGTACCTTATCCGATGAACCCACGGGTCGGTCAAGATGCTTACGAGAGACGAGGGGGATTGCTTATGTTCCCACGATGGCAGGATGAGATGGGGTTGATCAGCAGAGTTGAATAGGCACCCGCGAAAGGGGAGAGATCCTTGGCGCATCCTTCGACCCACAACCGAATCATTATGTCGTCGGAGGTGATGCCCGTTGCCTAACGGCTCTCCGCCTCTTACGGCTTCTTGAGAGCCCGACGAAACGGTTCCTGACATTACTCAACGACTCACGATACATCTCTCAAAGAGGCAAAAAAGGAGCGACGCCTCTCAAGCCACGCGCCGACGATATCAAACTCTCTCGTCAGCACCAAGCGCTCTTCTCCTCACAAACGCCAGCGCTTGCCTGGAAATGGCATCGTCCGACCGCCAAGAGCGACTCATGTCTCCTCCTCCGCGCCGTTTCTCGGCTTCTTCCGGAGAGGTACCTCAGCCCAAAGGCGACCTGGACATCCTCATCGACAGAGACAACCGCGAGGACTGGCACGACATCGTACTGCGCGCCCGGAAGCACATGCGCTGCGTACCCCACCATCCGGACAGGTACGCGCTGGTCGAGTACGACCCATCCTGCCCGGAGGGCGTGAACCTACAGACCGGCGACAGCAACACCACGGGGCACATAGAGAAGGGGCCTCCTCCGTCGGCGGACGGAGAGGTGGACACGCCACTACCGCCGCCGCCGCCGCCGCCCACATTCCACCTCTTCCCCCACCTCCCAAAGGAGCTGCGCGACAAGATCCTGCTCGCGAGCGTGCCCCCCGTGAGAATCGAGGCCTTCGTCAGGGTGGATTTCGAGTGGAACCACGGGCCGCAGGCGCGCTTCTCGCAAAAGACAATCAGGGCCTGGCGCGACGTGGTGCTGTACGCCGTCAGCGCGGAGACGCGGCGGCTGGCGTGCGCTGCGTACGGGGTGCCTGATCCGCTGGGGTTCCCGTTCAGCCCCGCGAGGGACGCCGTGTGGTTGCTCTGGGACGGGGGCACGATGTGGGCTGCGCACAGGTTCTTGAAGGACTGTAGGGAGGCCGGGGCGGTGGTGCAGCGCGGGTCCCGGGAGTGGGTTATGCCGGAGGGGCTGAGGGCCAGGGTCGCGGAGGTTGTGGTGGAGCTGATGTATGGGTTCTTTGACAGTGGGAGGAAGGGCCCTTGGAGGTATGTGTTTGGGCTTTTGAAGGAGTTTACGGGGATGAGGGTGCTGACGGTTGAGATGTGGGATTTGGATGATGGGGGGTTTGAAGGGGTGTATGATGGGGAGAAGGAGGAGGTGTATCGGGTTGATCAGCTTGATTTGTTTGACGAGCTGGAGGGGATGAGTGAGGATGGCGTGGTGCCGTTTCCTGGGCTGAAGTTGTTGACGGTGAGAGCTGTTCTGCCAACATTCAAGCAGACTCAGGGACGGCTGAGATTTCGAAAGGTGAATGGGAGTCATTTTGTGGTAGTCAGGAAAGACGAAGTGCCATCCGCCGGCGTTTGAGCCTTTAGTCCGATTCCAGATCTCAATGCTCTAGGGATACCGCCTTGCTATCTGAACGAACACAAATATGATAACCTCAATTATGCTATACGCAAGGTATGATGTCGTTTTCAAATACCCGGACTTCCTCACTCATGCCATGAGGACTATTAGAGCTGTTGAATGCTTTGAAGCTGAAGACGAACCACAAACAAAAATGTTCAACGCAAGAAGACATCGGTTTCTTGCCAATGCCTACGTCGGGCTAAGATTCTAACGGCGGTTGATTATTGTACCTCAATTCTTTTTTTCAAATTCTCTTTTTCACGTCAAATTACAGTTGAAAAAGATATGAGCAGACGAGTGATAGCAGCCGTATCTTCTAACGACTGCCAGTGCACTACAGCACATGAGACGCGGTGACCTATCCAAGTTGATGCTCCCATTGAATGGAATAGTTTCTTTCTGACCAGTCATGAATTCCGTGTCAAGGCAAAGTCGGACAATGCTGCGTAGAACAAGTACTATAGCCCTCTAGAAGTCGATAGGATATCTCGAAGGTTGCAGAACCGGAGGGAACAGCCTGTATCTACCTGTCACACAAGTTTGATGATTCTCTCCTCAACCAGGTCAGATGTGAGGAGATCCATCGTATCGCTTACAGCTAGTGACCCCGTGATAATAAATAGCCCAATTCTCCTGAAAGCACCGTCCACGCCAGGGGCATATTCAACCACAATACATTCAATTGTGGCGAACATCTTGTAGTCCCCATGCATTACTGACCGATTGTGGAAGAACAGCTGGAGTGTACCGCTTCTTTGGAACGATTTTTCGTCGTCGATGGTGTCTGAGCGAAATGGGCCAACTGTTATCGGCCTAAAGGATCCGCCTTTGGGCTTGATCGTAAAGGTACCATATTCGTCCTCATTTCTGACGTACCAGGCAGTAAGAAAAGGACATCTTAGGGTGACATGCCCATCAACGGCATCGAGAATACCTTCCGGATCCATGGTCGTTACGCTCACTTCCATGATCTCGACGAAAACCTCGCTTGTAAGGTATGACGCCTCACCCTCGGTTGAAAGATGAACTGGCCCATCAATCGAAGCCCAAGACCAAGATGGAGCTCTGTACCTGGTTGACAGCCTCCTAGCTGGTCGGGTTGCGCCCCAGCACATCTCGTACAACAACGTTTCCTGCCACACACCAGCCAAGTATGTGCAGCCAGTCATCTCCTTGAATAGCTTTGCTACGCCGGCAAAGGCACATAAGCGATCCTCAGGTTGCGTGAACTCGCAAGCCGAGTACAGGCCCACTAAAGTGCCCCATGTTGGCAGGACTTTGCGCCTTACTTCCAATTGCCTCAGATATTCTTCATCTTCATCTTCATCTTCATCTTCATCTTCATCTTCATCTTCATCTTCATCTTCATCTTCATCTTCATCTTCATCTTCTGAGTCTTCATCTCCTTCTGACTCCTCGTCTTCTTCTGATGTTCCGCATTCACAGCTGTGAAAATTTGACATCCCCATTTTCGAAGATGTATGGTCTGGCATTCCATTCGGGAATGCTTCGCAGGCCTGGATTGCTGTGCACTCCCACATGATCTGACGCCTTGTAAAATACAATAAGCGTGGCGCCAAAAAGCGTTCTTGGAACACCCAACCTCGGCCATGAAGTGTGCCGTTGTTTATCTCGCGATCCCAATAGTTCTCGCTGATAATTAAATGGTCTTCAAGATGTCCGGTTGTTAAGGTCGACTTAACCACTCCAGGATTAATCGCAACAGGATCTCGCTCGCGAAAAAGCCCGCCATCGGGGTCATCTGAAGCGGATGCGGTGATATTACAGACGGAGTTGGTGTAAACATCCCGCATCATTGGTGCCTCGGCTGTCCAATCTGCCTCCGAATCCTGCATAATACAAAGACAGTCGATCCAAAGATATCGAATGCCGAGATAACGGGCTACGGCAATAAATTCCCGGAAGGTCAATGGCAGTGCCGCAATCTGGCTTCCGCTTTGGAGCGATCTAAGGTTTGAAGATAATAGCATGGTAGTAGGTCGTGAGCCCCAACGATAACTCAAAGTCAGATAGGAGACGGTCGGACTGGCCTTCATCTCCTCCGCGGTAACAACGATTCTCCACTGCGTGTCATCTTCGTGGCCGATGTCCACAAGACGTGTGGGTAGCCATTCCGGGTTAGCTGAGACCATGTGTGCACAGTGCTTGTGGTGATTCAAACACTCGTGTAGCCATTTGAGAGCGGTTTCGAGAGACTTTTTCGAAGAAGTGTAGGCCTCAACCTCAGGGAAGATGTGTGAGCTCATCTGACTATCTGCTCGCCATAACGGACTATTATTAGAAAACATATCACCTCAAAAATGCCACAGGGGTCAATACCTCCGAGAGAAAATAGAACCAGATTTGAGTCGAACAAGTTGACGTTCTTGACATGGTGGTAGACACCTAGCGAGGTGCAGCCAGGTTCAAAACGATGTGAAGAAAACGAAAGTGATCTCGGAGAGCTCTCACTGACAACTTCCGAAAATTTGGGTTCGTCCTCAAGCACTTTCCACATGTCAGAGCACACGAAACATCCACCCAACACAGCATTGCGAAAGCTTTCGAGATTCTTCTCTTTGATGTCGACCGTATCCAAATCTAGGACGCCCGTTTCTACTTCGAGAACCTGTTTGCAGGATAAGCAAAGATGGCTCCGCGTGAACTGTGTCATCTTCGTCATTTCGAAAGCAAATCTACTGAAAGTTGCTTTGGTTGGAAATCAACGCGTTTCGCGATCATCGAAGGATCTGGGGACAGCAACGTTATCTGACCAACTACCCCGCTTCATGTCGCCTGATCCCATTTATTGCAGATGAGCAAATCAGATCTGGATTACCCAAAATGCGAACGCCCACGGTAGACCAATCACAGGTCGAGACGTAATCAACGCATGTCGCTTGCTCGTGTGATCCACGCCGCTGGCAACCCTTCATTGAATCAGCAACAGCTACTCACAGCCGAATTGCACGAGTTTTGCTCATTGGGCGGAAAGTGATTGGAACATCGCAGGGCGACGGCGATGATAGTGCGGACGTCAGCGACAATAACTGCCTTGGCAATGGAAACGACATCAACAGGGAAAACAGTGACAGAACCAAGAAAGAAAACACGACGACCACTTCAACGCGGTTTAGCACGCCGCACCTTGAATTTGGCGCAAAGTATATTAACTCACTCTTCTGTAACGAGATAGTTCACTCGTAAAGCCCAAACTCAAGGCTGAGCCGTGATGTTCATATGAAAAATTGAACACTCGCGCGATGGCGCAACGGGACAAAGAATCATGCTGTCGTTTCGTGGGGGCAATTAGTGAACATTCGATTACTTTAAGTCTGCTATCCCTCATAGCGGCAGCGGTTATTGCGTTTTTGATCGCTTTGTACTCGGTTCCTCTGGACGTGATGACGATACCAACAGCAGTCGATGTTATGGTGAGAAGACGAAATAGAAATGGCCTCATCATGATCGTGAAGTCCGCGCCTGATGTCTCGTAGAAAGATGTGTGCGTGTAGTCGTGAAGAGAGATACCTCTTGAGGAGGCCGTGCTCCAGTTCATACATGATTTTGTTGATGAACATTGTTCGCGAAGCTGAAAGTTGTCATCGGCAGGTAATCTTGGCAGATGGTCGGGAATGGCCTTGTTTCTCAGCTGCCCAGGAACCGACCAGTCACACGACCCTATAAGCGCGAGGATGCATGCAAGCGCTCACTTAATTCATACAGTACACGAGGAGATGTCGCGATGTCTTTTTCTCACATTTCTTGCAGTCCACCTTGGCTCAAGATCGACATATTTCTTCACAGAATCATACCGCATCGGTGTGAAGAGACGTCTTTCATAGAATAGGAGGGAAGTTGGCGCGCAACTCCATGACCTCATATGATACAACAGCTTAAGCAATATACTTAAAGACCGAGATTTTATCATAGCAGCAGTACGAATCATCAACAGTAATATTTTGCCGACTCCATTGGCTACTTGATTGCTAGAATCAAACGCTGGTGAATGGAGGTATGGCTATTTCCTTCAAGCCACCAATCAATCTAACGTTTCAGCCATATCTTGGCATTGAGCAGTGAACAGACAGCCTTTTCTGGCTCGACCTGCTTGTTTAGCACGTGAAACTCCTTCTCTTTCGTGAGTATCAACATAGTGACTTGAATGCGAGCGCAACGTCAGAAGTGAGGAGGAAATAACTTGTTCTCTATTGGGTATAATATCCTGCTTTCGAACTCATGCGCCCTTTGCTCTCTGATGTTTGATATGTAGTAAGGGATTACTGGGCCCCTCCTCCATCATGTGATGGGTTCACTGATGTTTGCTACCGTGTCCTTGTTAGGCCGATTCTGAAGATTTGATTTCGAAAGTATCGAGAGATTGTGCGCCGCTAGGTTTATTTCCGTGGCGGCGGAGGTGATAGAATAGTCGGAGGACTTTCGGCTTCCTCTACATCGCTGTCTTCCTGACCGTCTCCCTCTTCTTCAGCCTTTGAATCTTTGTCTTCCTCGGCCTTCTGGAATCACGTCAGTCCACGGAAAAGCCGACCACGATATTTCAAAGAATAACAAACCCTTATGATTGCAAGCCACTCTTCCGGGGGTCGTTGCATAGTTCGACGGAAGTCATCGCTTAATCGTAATGCCGAAGGAAACTCCATCAGGGTCAACGTATGGCGCGTGCTGTGACTATGACGGTCCCCTCCGTCTGTCGTCGTCCTAGATTTCAGTGTCGAGTTGGTATTCTTGCTTAGCGGTGGCAGCGGCGGAGGGTTGACCTCGAAGATGCCTTGGGGCGACGTGAGGTCCGTATCGGTTGGTGGTGGATTCTCGAGGTCAAGGTTGTGTGCCGCCCTTACCTGGCGGCTCGTCTCGTTGCGCCGGGCTTGCTGTCGTTGGCGCCATTGGTCTCTTCGGAAGCCGCTGGAGCCGGTGCGGCGCATCTTGGTCACGACGAGTGTGTACAGGGGCCGGAGTGTGGCGATGGAGGCGGCGATGATGCCGACTCCTGGCTCGACAGTGCTCCAGATTGCGAAGTTTGTGGTCTCGTCTGTGCATGCAGGCTTGGTTAGTCTGAGGTATTGCCGTGGTGCCATGGAGGAACTGCCGTACACAAGAAGTTTTCACCATCAAGTAGCGTTGGTATATAAAACGCCCGTATAATCGTAGCCGTGCTCCCGCTACACAACCATTGACATCAGCCTTGAACCTTGCGTAGAGGAATGCAATAGGGAGAAGTTCTGCCTTACATCGCGGCAAGACCAAGTATGCAGACGACCACAATCTTGGTTCCCAGCGGTAGGTTCATGGATCGGACGATGAACCACGGGAGTGTGCCGAAGATAAAGTCCGCGCTGGTGTTGATCACCGTCGCTGCGATGGTCATGACGAGGATGACCTGCCGCGGCCAGCACTTTTCGGGAGTTCTAGGCCCTTCCTCCCAGTATGTGGGGACGGGGCGGCACTGGAATGCTACCATGAGGAGGTACGTCGTCCCGAAAACTACTGTCCCGGCCATCAGGAGCCATATCGTCAGGATATGAGGGCGCTCTATTGCGACGCGGAGGAGGAAGTAGCCGACGGAAATCTTGAGCAGGCAGGTTGAGCAGACGTTGAGGAGTTCCAGTATCCACCACAACTGGGAAACATAGGTGTCAATATGTTTCTGACTGAAGAACGCAGGAACTGACTTTGAGTGATTCAAGTTTCTTTTGGGGGGTCAGGTCGATGTCGAGAAGACCTATCCCACGCGTGCCGCCGTAAACCTGTAAACCTAGATAGACCGTGAACAGCACCTGTTACAAGCGGATCTCTTAGCTTCAATACGTCTGGCAGCTATGCGATCAACACGTACCAGGAGAATCCCCATCACCCTATCATCTATACCAATACACCGAACCAGGAACGTCCGGCAGTAAATCCGCAGGCCGACCGCGAGCCACGTCAAAACCAAGAACAGAATGGCCACGGCAATGACTTGCGCGCTCCTGTCCGCCATGGGGTCTAGGACGTCGATATGTCCCTAATCGCCATTGAACGAGTGCGGCCGGGTGACGAACGTAGCATCGCGGTTAGCGTCATGTAAATGCGGAGACCACGGACGAGAGGAATCTTGTGGAATAGGGACCACCAGATGCTCACTGGCTAGGAGCGAAACTCACGTCCTACTGGCGGTAGAGCGGGAAACTCTGCCCAAGATGTGCTAGAAGAGCAATACCCAACGGGCATGGCCCATGCTTCGTATGCACAAAGATGAACGAGGTGCAGGGTATTGACGGTAAGCAAGGTTCCCTTGAAACAAGTGGCTCGTAAGACCAAGCAATCTGTGTTAACGGGATTGGAAGAATACTCGAACTTCCATTTCCGAGTGATTTAGGTGATTGGCCCTTATGTGCGGAACGAAACTCTATCTCACGTGGGACTTTGAGACGGAGCATTGGCCGTACGAAGACGTACATGTTTCTCTACCGGATGAAGCGGATTGCAGCGTTGATATCCAGTTTTGCATGATGGCGAGATTCTGATTGAATCAGATCGGGCCCTGGGAACCTTCATTATCGTCGTGAGAGGCTCCAGCTGGATTGACAGCAAGGGTTCCAGTAGAGTGAATGCATGCTTGAGTATGTGGCTCTCTTGCACAGCAGGAGCAAATATCAGCTGAAACAGGAGTTCTTCGATGGATGGTAATTCATCAGACGGAACGTGCACCACAAAACTCTGAGTGGGCTCAGGAGTACGGGATCTCACTGTATTCGTGTTGTTGTCGTCGGATATAAAGAGCGAACTGTCCGATATTACGCAGTTAGATCTCGGATGTTCGGATAGTATTGTGCAGCTCCGGAGTACGTTCTGTTGGTATGTTCATGCCAAAACAATGCCTTTGCCTTTGACGGGTAGCGAAGTCATCCAGGATAAAGCATTGTTTCTTGCAAATATCACGTTGTTATTAGCACAATCAACCAGCGAATAAAATAACTTCTTTGGTTGAACAATCTAGGTTGAACATTCGCTTGATGAACTCGACTAACTCATGTATTTCGTGTGAACCCACCCGATCTCACTAGAGCCTTCGCTCCATTACATTACGCCGAAGCTTCCGGTTTGATCAGGCCAATACTGCTCAACAGCGGCCTATCACTCACAGCAACCAGGTACGCCGTTGTGGAAAGGTCATTGATGTGTTGAATCTTGGACCACGCAGGCACAGCGAACGTGTCCCTCGACGCCCACTTGAAAATGACCCGGGGGCCTGATGGCGGCTCTACGATGGTCTGCCCCTGGCCCTCGTAGCAGTGGTACAGGAACGAGGCCTGCTCGCGCACCTCTTTCGTCGTGTGGTGGCCATCGATGCGTTCAGCCTGGGCACCGAGAATGGGGGATAGTGGCTTTCCGTTGCTGGTGTAGTGGTAGACGGCGTGAGGACCCTCTTGGGCCTTGAGTTCGACCTCGACCTTATCCCAGGGATGCCTCCATTCACAGTCTTCAGTCAACCTGTTGGATGTTAGTACGGATTCATAAAGCTTACGGGATCATCCTTACACGCTGGGGTAACGGCTCTCGTGATACTGTTCCGCGAAGTGGACAGGAGTGAATCTGAAAAGTGGCAGGTTGAGGGCGTCTAGCCAGATGACGGGGGCATCGCTCTCGTTGCCGTGGTCGTGCCAGTGCCAGACGGGCGTGACGACGACATCACCTCTCTTTAGAGGCATCTTTTTCCCCTCCACGGCAGTAAAGCCCTCTCCGTCAATGATGAATCTGAGGGCGAATGCGATGTGTCGGTGAGCTGGAGCCGTTTCTCCAGGATTAACGATTTGAAGACCACCGTAGATAGTGTCAGTTGTATAAGGTGATTCTACGGCGTGTAAGTCTTGAAAGTGTCATCGTGAGTGGTATCAAAACATACGCATGGTAGGGTTGACCAGCATCAGTACTCTCCTCTCAGCCTGCTTCTCACCCACCATCTCGGCGGCCTTGTGGAGGAGAGGGAGGTTGTCGGCATACTTCCAGATGTGTGGCCGTGCGACCGGCTGTGGCGTTGGTGGCACCATCACATTCATCTGGGACCATAGTGGCTCGAGGTGTTGGGCTGGGAGCTGCTGCAGGTAGTCGGTCATGGCCTTGGCCGACTGGTCGTCCTCGTGAGGGGAGTCCATGGTGGCGTTCGGAGTATGCAAGTGCTTGAAGGTTGACTGCGCTTGTGACGAAGTGAAAGTTTGGAAATAGCAGATGGTGAAAATGTAGCTTGACGGGCTTGATCGAAAAGGCGCAGTTCAAGAAATGAAGTTGGATGCTGGAGGGACCATCGACGGAGGTTATCAAGGAGCGTTTCCCCATTATCCCCGGATTGCTGACCCCCTTGCCCGCAGTAAAGGTGCGGAACGGCGCCACCCGGGACGGGTCCGGTGCATGCAGCTGGCCTCATTCCGAGTTCCGACGCGTCGCACAGTTCCCCGACCACAATCGCCGGAACCAACCATGATTGGCTCATCTTACAGATGCCCCAGTAAGGGACCATTGAGGGGAACATTAGCATCATCTCAGAAACGCTCTTTAAAGAGAGAATTGTCCAAGAATTGCGGCGAAACGACATCATTGTTGCTAAAATAGAAACAAACACCTATTTTCTGCCACACATCTGCCCATCATGTCTTGGAACCGTCTTGTCCGCTTCGTTGATGATAACGATGTCGAGCATTTTGGCGAGCCTGAGATCCAGAATGAGACGGAACTGACGGAGCGACTGGAGAAGAACGAGTTGTGGGCCGTGGTCTTCGACGGCGCAAGTCCCGTCTCAACCCTGACCAAGGGCGAACGCGTGCACGTCAAGGCCCTACGACCCCTCTTAGCGCCGAAGGATGTTCCAATTGTTCGGTGTATTGGTCTGAACTATGTCAAGCACAGTAGGCTACATCCCTTGTCGGCACAATGATCACGGTGACAGGCTAACAGTCGACAGTTAAGGAGGGCGGCCGAACACCGCCACCATACCCGTCCGTCTTCATCAAGCCGGCCACCTCTGTCGCCGCATGGAATGAGGATGTCCCGATTCCAAAGGTCGCTCAGGACGGTACGGTGGACTACGAAGGCGAATTGGTCAGAAACTCTCCCTCGCTCAACGAAACTTAAGCTGATGATTCAAGGCCTTCGTAATCGGAAAAGAAGCCAAGAACGTTCCCAAAGAGAAGGCTCTCGAGTACGTCGCTGGCTACCTCACCTCAAATGATGTTTCAGCAAGGGCGTGGCAAAGAGACCCCGCCAAGGCTGGCGGTGTACCCCAGTGGTGCTTCAGCAAGGGTTTCGACAAGTTCGCCCCGCTGAGCCCGATGCTCGTCTCTCCGGCGGTTGTTGGTAACGCAAGCGACCTTCTGCTGCAGACATTTGTCAACGGCGAAGAAAGACAACATGAGAGCACAGGCGACCTGCTCTTCGGCGTCGAGGAGATTGTCAGCTTCTGCAGCCAGGGCACAACGTTGACGGCCGGAACCGTGATTCTCACGGGCACGCCATCGGGAGTCGCTATGGGTATGAAGCCGCCGAAGTATCTGAACGATGGCGATGTCGTTGAGGTCAGGATAAGCAAGCTTGGTGGTGTGAAGAACAAGATGGTGTTTGAATAGAACCTCGCCAGTTACCGCTGCAGAAGGGCTGAGTTTGAGCAGGCTGAATCATTGAACGGGTATCTCTGCAATGAATGAATGTTGTTATATACATAGCAATGCCTGATAGCATCTTTTACAGACTTCCTGGCATACTATTTAGCCAGGAGAAGTCATTGACATCAAATGATATTGCATCCATGTCAAATGCTGCGTCCTGCGCCATGTACGTGAACGGCATGTCGAAGGTCTCTTGTTCGCTGGGAACAGCTGGCATGGCTGTATTGGATTCAGAGTTGGTGAGTGTTGTTGTTTGCGGTTGCTCCTGAAACATCTTGGTCGATAAAATCTGGAGTGCCGCAGCACATCTCTTGGGTGAAGGTCCAAGGCTTTCGTGATCGTGTAGAAGAGCCATGGCTTGATTCCATGATTTGGAAATGTCGAGCGAAGAGAAGACTGTTGGGCGTAGTCTCGCCGCAATAAGAACAGTGGCGGCCGTGTAGATATAGAACACCCGATACCACCAGGCGGGAAGAAGACCGAGCGTGCCATCGTGCCGTTGGAATTGGACAATGACTGAGATGAGGCTTTGCGCTGCCTCGACGCAGACCATGGCGCACTGCTGCATGACGCGAGACGAGAGGTCCTCGTGAGCTTGTGTTGAATCGGGGCATTGAGACAAACAGAAGCGTGTGAGCATTGGTCTCAGAAGCAGCATTCGAGCATGGAGAAGTCTAGTATTTTGTGAGAGATGCGCCCTCGCTTCGAAATCTCAAGACTTACCTTATCCGAAGGATGACAGCCTGTCTACGAAAGACTTCATCTAACTGGGTCTCCGGCTCAGCCATGGCCAGGAACGACGGTGTGTTCTTTTCCCACTTCGTGAGGCGCTGGTCCAGCTGCAAGGCAACGCCCAGATCAAGTTCATGTCGTTCTTGAGAGTGCTGACCTAGATGACTCGGTGATGTGGGAGACTTCACCCTGGGCGAAGCGGTGTAGAATGCCAGAACCGCTTGGTTGATGACCTCGTATAATTCTAGCGATTTCACGAAGAAGCCCTGATACCTGAGGCGATGCAATTCAACAGTGTTTCCAACCTGAGTGTCTCCGTCTGGTATCGAGGGAAGAACTACAGTTGATGCCAGATGATCCGAGATCATCGCTGGTCGACCGTGCGTGATGGCAATCATCCTGGACGATGTTGTAAGCTAGATGAAATCACAACAAGTAAGATTGAGAGCTCACCGATCCATGAGGATGCATCCATGCCATATTCGTCGAACCAAGTCTCTCTCGGGCTCACTTGAAAGTTCCAATGCAGTCTCGGGAAGGTGAAGGCCCAAGCCCTGTGCGATCCTCACACAGGACCCCACAATCATCCAAGTCTGATGAGGATTATTCGTGCTTTGCAGGTATTGGCTCATGATGAGCAAGCACTGAATGAGTTCAACAGACCCTGTATCCCAGAGGCTGAGCTGCAGGAGGTCCTGAGCACGCGCGAAGTACCCTTGACTTGACGAGTCCCTCTGCTCAGGCGGCATAGACTCAATAAGTTGGGTAGAGAGAGCAAATATAATGTTGAGTATGCTCACAAATACTCGTTCATCGGCGTCAAGCGAAGTGCCAGCGAAGAGAGCACGATACGAATGGTCAAACCGTTGGCGGTCCAGAAAGGGATAAAGAGGATCAACATAGTACCAGTATAGGTCCATCAAGAGGTCTGCCTGCTTACGCGCCGGAAGCACGTAGTCAGCTTGTCCCCCTGGGCCTCCTCCATTCAACGGGAGTGATGACTTGAAGATTGAGCCCCTTGGGCCTCTAGTCTCTGTTGCCGACCCCAGTCTGGCGTCAATTGCTGCCTTGATCTGGTTTGTAAAGGAGCCTGCACTGCTGCTACCGAAGTACTCGCCAGTCACTGTGCCATCTTCCCGCACAGTTGTCATCGAATCCACGACCGAGGGACTTGCATCGGACGGGGTGATGGGATGGCGATCCATCCGGCCTCGCCTTGTCAGGTCTGGACCGGACGATGTCGTTGACTTTGGCGTGGCATTGGGCCGGGGGCCGGGAGGCAGAGGGGGTTGCGCAAAGGTTGCTTCTGGGGTATGGAGAATGTTGGGCAACGTCATCTGAGGGTTGCCCGGGCTGACATCTGAAGTCCTATCCCTAGCAGGAAGAGGCTTCTCTGGGGTTTCTGAGCTGTAGGTACAGCCATTTCTCAGGTCCGTCCTCTTCCAGCAATTTCCGCATGCTGTATCGCAGCATTAGCATAAGCATAATCAGATGACTTCAGCTTCGGAAGAGACGAAACGTTCTAGAAGCCGCCGCGGTAGACTTCTGCTTCCGTGCCGAACCCCACCAGCCAAGCATCGGAGCACATCAGACTGGCCGGACCAGACCACTCACCGAGGACTCACCTGGGCGCGCCCCATCGCACTTCACTTTCCTCCTCCGACATGCCTCGCATGCCACATCGATTTTGATCCGCTTCGGCTTGGGCTCCATTGTTTTCTCCATCCCGCCGCTGGCCATGCTTGGAACGATAGCGGGCGCACGCACGTGGGGATCGGTATCTCAACGCGCAGAGCCCCCCTCCCGGGAGACGAGGAGTCCTCTCGGAATGACGTGGTGAGCGGCTCGGAAGCAGGTAGACGCTGGAGGCCAAGTCTAATCATGGACCTCGGACACCACTCGTCAAAGCAAGATAGGAGATTGCGGGGAGAATAAGCAAAGTTCGGGGTCGGACAGGAATGTTTGGATGGAGAAGAAGGACAATTTCTGGGAGCGCCGCCGAGTTCCGACGCGACTTGAAGAAACTTGGGAGACTCTTGAGGAAAGCAGTGGGTCACAAGACGCTTTTGGCGGAGCACGGAAAACGGAACGCTGTCTGATTCGTTTAGTCTAGTCTTCCGGATGTTGTCCGAGTCATGTCCGGGGTTATCCACTGACTACGGAAACCACACTAGCTTATCTTCTCATGCCCTCCCATTGAACAGCTCCGTCCACCGCGTGTTGCCAAGCGGGCCGTGACTTCACAAATATTTCAGCCTCCGGCGTCAAGTTGGACCTTGTTCCGAGACTGGTCAGCGCCGTGCTTCAAATCGCCTATCCGAACCAGTGCATTACGGATACATACCCACCATCCAGGAGACTCGTCCGGATGAGGAGAAACTGCCCCTGGGCTGATGCGGGGGCCGTCCACAGTGGGGTCCCGCAAACGCGACAGAACGCCTTTTCCTTGAGTGAGCCGCTCGAAGTGTTGTGGAGTGTGAAGTGGGAGACGAGGTCTGAACCGGAGGTAATGGCTACGGATTTATGAGGGAATTTGGCAATCTACATTGCGTCAGCTTGCTTTCGGGACTGTAGTGCTGTAGTCTTCATAGGACTTACCACTTGGTGTGTGCCTCCTGCGCCTTTGCAGCAGTGTTCACAGAAACATGTGAGTATGGTTACGGGGGTTGCCGAAATCGACACAATAATGCCACCGCAAAGGCAGGATCCAGTAAAAGATGTCATATTCGGTATGCCGGTCACAGTTTTCAACTTCCAACGGGTGGAATGGGCCTTCAATTATATATTGCTGTCCAAATTCTCCTGTCCCTTGGCATCGGCACGGGACACAGTTTACAGCTCAAAACTCAAGGGGCGTAATTTTTGCAGTCTTTCAGGTCAATTTCGCAAGTATTAATGAGGACACCAACTCCGTTGTGCGAACAGGAACTTTGTCAATTAAGGCTTGAGGAGCATTGGGAATCGCTTTTTGGCTATGCAATGTGCATGCAGCAACCGCAACTCTAGACCTTTCTATCCGCAACGTTTTCAACCTCCACAAAATCGTCCTTCAACTTCTCCTCTCCAATACCACTGATACCAAGCGAATGGTTCTTGCCGTCGAATACCTCGGCAATCTGCTCCAAAGTCCTACCCTTCGTCTCGGGGAAGAGGAACCAAATTAAGACCAGCAGAATTGCCAAGATACAACAGAAGACGATGTAATACATCCAGCCCAGATTTGCCATACCGATGGGGTTGAGGAACTGTCCGATAATGAGACCAATAAAGGTAGATCCCAGTGAAATCGTCAAGCCCCTTCCGCGAAGCGTGTACGGCATGATCTCGACGGGGTAGGCCATGAGCAACGGCGACCAGGCGATGTCGTAGAAGAAGTAGTAGATAAAAATAAATGCCACCACCGTGTAGCCAGCTTTCTCGTCCTTGGTCCTCGCGAACACGCTGGTGAGGATGGTCCAGATGACGTAGCAGACCAGCATGCCGGCGGTTGAAATCAAGAAGAGCTTCCGACGGCCAATGCGGTCCACCATCATTGCACCCGCAAACACGGCAGCGATCCAGTTGAAGACCTGGAGGAGGCCGTTGATAAGCGCTTGGTCCTTAGTAGCGGTGATTCCAACAGTGTTGAGCACGAGGGTAAGGTAGTACGAGATGACGCCACTGCCAGACTGTTACGAGTTAGCTACCGTTCCCCAGAAATGGATTTGCAAAAGATTAAAGACATACCCATTGAGCACCAATACCAACGATAACTGCAATCAGAGTTCGCCGACGGTTGGGCCCAGTCTTGAGAAGGTCTAGGTAGGAAGACTCCTTGGACGCCTCCATCTCGATACGGAGGTTCTCCTCAATCTCCTTGATTTCGTAGTCGACAAGAAGCGCGGATGAGTCGCCACCGGCGTGGTAGCGGGTGATGACTTCGCGGGCAACATCGGTCTTGCCATTGGCAACCAGCCATCTTGGTGACTCGGGAACGAAGTAGAAGAAGACACATTGAATTGCAGGAAGAGCACCCTGCAAGATCGATGGGATTCTCCAACTCCATGTCGAGGGCAAGCGAAAGGTTCCATCTGCACAAGGTTAACCAAAGAAGGATATGGTTCAGGAGTTGAAAGGCCTACAGGTGGACCATGCGGCGAGAATCGCCCCAAAGAAGAAAAATGTGTTGTAAAGCGCACTGATCTTTCCTCGCTGAGTCGGATAGGCGAGCTCGGTGACAAGAATAGGCGCGGGCTGCGCGATGAACGCAGTTGCGGCACCGAGGAGCCAACGGGAGACGATGAACATGGGCAAGCTAACACTGGCTCCCTGCAGGGCGGCGCCCAGGAGGAGGAGGAAAAACCCAATCCACATCGGTGTCTTCCTACCATATTTGTCTGCCAGCCATGTTACAGGGACCAGACCCATGATCTTGCCGATGGGGTACACGGCGTTCATCGTGCCGAGGATCGGTGCGCTTGGATGACCAAAGTAGCCGCGCCATTGCTCAATCGTCTGCAGCCCGTTCATCATGGCACCGTCGAAGCCCACCGAAGCGGACGAGAACATCGGAACCAGAAGGGTCAGGTTGAGCAGAAGCAAGTGCTTGGTGCGGTACCATGGTGCAGGGTTTTCGGGCAGGACCTTGAGCTGATGTTAGAGTTCGTCATGGTAGAGAGTTGAGGCATGTCATCTGGTGGAGTTTCGGGTGCCGAGGAGAACAATGACTAGGAACGTACTGCTGTCAGGTCAGAGCCGACGGCCTGTTCGGCCGTCTTCTTTGTCGTATTTGACTTGAGGAAGCCCATCTTGAATGTGGTCGGGCTACACTGGGATTGTAATGGGACTCCGTTGCAATCGACTTTTGAATCAGTGAAGTCGCCGAGCCAGGGACCACTCCGAGGCTCATCAAAAGTTGGAGAAGGAAGACGCGAGATATATGCAGAATCAGTCAAGTCGTGATTATGACTGGGGAACGGAACAGTGTCCGCTACATCCACCGCCCTTGTCTACCCCAGCCGTCCCCCAAACTATCTGCAATTTTCCCCACGGGAGGTGGATTCTTCCCCAACTTGGCGCGTTGGCTAGCTTGGTTTAGTGGCTAGCCCGCGATCCCGGGAATACGGGTTCTTTGACGGAACTCGGGAGTCGGATGACTGGTGGGCTGGGATGAACTCCAAGGAGGCTAGGACTTAAGTCATATGTTAACGCCGCACGAATTCTGGATCCTCGGTGAGAGGTGGTGAAGCATCATAGTCAGGTGACTTCACCGACGGGTAGCCGCCCCGAGCATACACATTTTCCGAAACGTTCCCCGGGGACGGTCCCCGAGCAGACTTTCGCGTGCGGTCAGACTCTATGACATCGACACTAGCGAGTCACGGCAGAGCTTCTCGAACCCAAAAGGCTCCCCGAGGCCTCTGCGCAGCCGGTTCTGAAACGGTTCTGCGGGGGAGTCGGGGGATCAGTGCTGCATGATAATTAAACTCGAGATCCCCATCCCCCTCAACTTCCGTCGCTCTTCTCCCCGACACGAGATGCTTCCGAAAGACGAGGTTCCAACCGGCCATCTATCGTCGCAATGGACCCACCGCCGAAGAGGATGAGAATGGATGCCGGTCGGGGTCTCCCCGACATGGGACATATGTCCGGCGGCGGCTCTCCTCCCGTCCCTCGTCCTGGCGTCGATCAGGCGCACGCCGAGCAAGCTGATCCCAGGATCCCGAAGCAGAGAACGTGGTCGCGCGCGTCATCCGCCTGCCAGACTTGTCGCGGACGCAAGACAAAGTGCGATAACGAGCGCCCTATATGCGGCTACTGTAGGAGGGTAGGCGCAACATGCACTTATATCGAGGACTCGGCCCCGGCCATGTCGTTGTAAGTTGACCCTACACTAGCATGGCCTACAAACTCTGTCCAGTGCCATTGTGCCATATTTGGCATCGCGCAGACGACATATATCAGTGTGGTACTAATGGGTCGCGGCTGGTCACCAGATGCCAAGGTGTTGGGCCACGGCTACTTGGGGCAATAGAGAACCTAACCAACCTGATCCAACGGAACGAGGAGAACTTTCGTGCCATTCCTCAGCTGAGTCGAGACTTGTCTCGTGACTCTAGCGACTACCCAGACAGCCCAACAGCGCCCAGCGGACGGCAGGACAATCTCAACCTATTCACGGGCCAAGACGGCAACGGCCATGATGGAACTAAGAAAGCGGGCCACCCTTCGCTTTCGGAAACCGCTGGCCTCGACTCGGTGTTAGAGTGGCCAATATTTCCCAAACCGGTGCCTTTCGCGATAGACCCCTTCAGCCATGCCTCACCACGCGGGGAGGTGTTCTCCCCGCGATCCCCACCAGCCATGGAGTTCTACGAGCTTTCTAGACTCGTGGACCTGTTTCTGGCTAACGTTCATCCCATGAATCCCGTCATCGACGTGTCTATGCTCCGCCAGATGTTGAAGCAAGTCGCCGAGAACGGGCCTGACTGGTCAGCTGCTACGTGCTTAGTCGCGCTTACATGCGCCCTGGGAGCTATATCCCAACGGCCGGGACAGAGGACACCGAGCGGGACCCCACGTGGCTACTCGGTTGAGCCCAACCGTCATCTCGCCTCGCGGTACTGGTCCGTTGCGGAGAAACGTCTTGGCTTTTCCATGGGCCAGCCCGGATGGGAATCAGTACAGTGCCTGTGTTTGGCAGGGTAAGCGGCCGCTCCCGTATGGTTGACAAATAGAGTAAACAGGGCTGACCGATTCAGCATATGGCACATGTACAACATGGATCCCTTACAAGCATGGAAATGCTTCAGTATGGCGAGCAACACATGGTACACTACCTCGCTAACCAGCAAGTAAGACAACCATCTCTTCGGCATGAAGTCGCACGAGGCTAATTTCCATGCTCAGATTGACCTTGCCCGGAAAGGCAGAGACCCCGGAGTACCCTCATTCTCTCTCATTAGAACAGATATTGTACTTCACATGTTACAAGTCAGAATCGTGAGTTGTTGGTCCCCATATCTTACATCTCTATCACGTTTCCAGCTAGCTAACACGCCTACAGAGAACTTGCTTTTGAGCTGTCTCTGCCGGGCTCGATTCTTGCCGGCATAGATTATCCCTACAACTTTCCCGCTCCACCAACACTGGGGGTGATGAATCTAGACAACAAGGCACTGATGATGGAGCAAAGATCCTGGTACTACTATCTCGCGGAGATTGCCGCGAGACAGCTGATGAATCGCATTGTGCAAGCCCAGCGACGTTCCCCTCCACACCCCACAGAGCATGGTATAGATCGGATGCTTGAAGTATTTGAGGTATTCGATGCCCAGTTGACGGATTGGTACGAGTCTTTGCCGCCGCCGATCTCGTTCCAAATACCCAACGGTGAGATTGCGCCACTTGCGGATGATCTATGTCAAATGCTCCGAGGACGCTATCTCACAATGCGAGAGCTGCTTTGTCGACCATTTGTAAGGCTAGCTTCGACTATTTCGATTGGCATCACGGTGTCGGAGCACATGGTCACCAGGGTAGCTGAAATTGCTTCAAGGGGTCTCCAATATTGTTTATTCAGGATCCAAGCCACATCTTCCACTCCTCATCATGGCCTGTGGCTGCAGCTCAGGGGTTTTGTCACTTGTTCTCTGATTTTGACCGCGGCAGAGCGTGCGCAGTCCATCCCTTCTTTAAACATGCCTACCAGGGTTGTGTATCCTCAAAACTGGAAGAGAACTATCCTAGCACAGAAGGAGATCCTATCAAATTGCTGGGAATACGAGGAGGGAGGAATAAGTGACTGTGCAAGGGTCTTGGATTGGGCACTTGCCAAGTTTTCAATGTAGCATATTGTACCAACAGCTCTATTCTACAAATGGCGTTAGCTGTATTTGTGTGAATTTGCATGGCAGGACCATGTCGCGATGTTGCAGCTACTGCAGGGCATCAGGTGCTTCTCACATGACAGGCGTTCCACGTTGCCTTATATTCAATATTAGGTTAACGAACTAGACTCAGACAGGCCCATGAATGTCATTTTGCTAGGCGCCACTGCTGGATCTGAGCGACGCTAGTCGAAAGGTTTTCGGGGACGCGAAGTTGTCGATCTTTAACGTTGAACCGGAATCCTTTGCCGTCGGGGAGTCGGCCTGACCAAGTCCCAACGGCCACTCACGAGGCCCCTTTGCCGACATTAGCGCGACCGTTGAACTTTTGGCTGGCAGATTTTCTACGATCAGACCGGGCTTGGCCGTCCGGGGTTAGCAGACACGAGCAGCGCGATTACCGCGAGCGGACCCGAGACCCGAGATGCAAGACCTTATGTGCGTGGCATGTTCGCAAGGTTTTCCCACGTCTGCGGCCATGCAGTCGGGGCAAATGTCCGACGTTCTCGTTTGTTTCCGGCTGGGGTTCTGCCAAGCGATCGGCCCGTCTCCCCGAGTGATCCGTCGGCTTAGCTCCCCGTCTGCAAGCTCCGGGGAACGATTAGGTGCGCCGTTAACTCAGGATCTAAAGCTTTTGATCGCCTACACGGAGACCTACAAGAACCATCGATGTTTTCTTCAATAAAAAGTAAGGTTAAGACGGGAGTTCCGAAACTCAGACGGGTCCCCCCACGGACCAACTGACGTGTGTCATTGGCTTCTCCCCTCGCCGTTGGATTACGGCGCACGGGCTGCACAAAGGTTGGGATTAAGAGATGATCGAACTATTCTGGAATCTGTCTTACTGGGTGTCTGCTCGGTTTTGTAAACGAAACAGTAATCTGGCCTGTGTGGAGAACTTTCAAGAGGCATCAAGACAACACAGGTCGCCCTGCACAGTCATCACTATGAACATCCCGATGGCCTTCTGTACTCAAAACCTGAAGACAGTGAAAAGTTGAATTTCGGTACGTCATTTTTGAACTGAGGACAGTCGAGAGTAGAGCGTATTGCCTTTCTTCATTGGCAAACACCGATCGATAGCAGGTGTTCGCCGACTCCCACTCCCTCAGCTTTGTGCATGTAGCGCAGGCATTGTCCATCCGCATCGGCATCTTACGACTTCTTCTGCCACTGTCTTCCATGCCGTCGTGACCCAAAGAGACAGACTTGCGTGGGTAGTTTAATAAATTCTTCTCGATCCGCTTCGTAACTGTCACAATCAAATACTGGTTCTCTAGACAGACCAGCTGCACCTTGGAAGGCTCAAAACCACGGTATAGCTAGACTCGTGAGGTCTAAACGGATACATGTATGGGGATCCAATGTGGCACTGGTAACATTCTCCCATGTCAATAGCTTTCCTCCCACATTTATCGTGGCCCTGCTCCCTGGTCCATGGGCTGTGGGCAACTCAGCCTCCACGCCTACACATAACCTCTCCATGCTGCAGCTGTTTTCAACAGTCGGCTCAACTCCATCCTATCTCGACGTGCTGCTATTCAGCATCAAGGAGGCTAGTGCTGGTGAATGCCAATGCATCTTGTTTGTGCAAACGGCTGAGCTCTGGTCGACACAAAATCCACATGTGAAGACCAGTAGTCCAGTCGTAGACTACATTTAGCACGTAGCTTCCTGCCTCCACGCTGGCATAGACGGGCTCTTCAGGTATTATTTTCAATGATTTCCCATTGTTAGTCCACACCGTGTTACCTCTGCTTCCAGCAACCTTCATGACTGGGACTTTGCACAGCAACGAGCCATGGGTGATAGATGGCCTTTGGCGACGGGCTTCATGTGCCATGAAGAGCCGAAAGAGTTGCAAGATTCCACAGCCTTCGGCGTCCAGCATCTTCCTTCTTCCTTAGACGAGTGCCAGTGCATCAGTATGTCTGTGTCCACTCCCACGGAGGCTGCCAGTTCCGCCAACGCGTCATCAAAACCCACACTATAATCCACTTTGACCGTATTGAGTGGATCTATGAGTCCCAATACTCCGTACAATGAGTCGTTCTCCAAAATGGCCTCTCGGTAGGCTGTGGCCCTGAAGGCAGCCCCGACTGTTGTTTCTTTACTCCACGTCTTTGTGCCCATCCACTTCGCATGCTCTGTATTATCGCACGAAGAATATACTGTGTTGTACATGAATATGCCTTCGGTTGTGATGCTCACTGGCAAGGAACCTGTCCCTGTCGCCACATGCACTGGGTCGATAATGGCACACCTGGTTACTGGTGAGTTATGCTCAAAGGATATCAGGGTGGCCACTCTACTGGCGGACAGTACTTGTCCTGTTCCCGTCAAGAACTCTAGGCAGCTGGATGCCATCACCTCTTGCCAGGTCCATAACCTGCCCATCCACTCAGAGGACATCAGCTGTGCTTCCAGCTCCATCACATGTTCCCTGAAGTACTCCTTGTCCCAGGGCCTGTCTGTTTTCAGCACTTCCATAGGCACTTGCCTCACAGTTTCAGGAATCATCGCAAGTGTCCTTCGGGCTACTCTGTACTTTTCTCTCATCGCTGAAATCTGTTGGCCTTTGTGCTCCCCGCAGGACTGATCAACACACCTCTGATCCATCCAGAGATGTTTACACTCCCTTACGACTGCTTCCCTGACTGCAGTCATTAATTCAGGCTTCCGCTGGCTCCACACATGGCTGAGAGCCACATAGGGCTGCCCGTAAGCCTCAACGACTTCATCATCATCCAAATCCAGTAATTTATCGCCGCGCATATTACGGTCCGTGCATTGGTGTGTCTGGTGCCGTGGCTTTGGCAGTTCTTTCCTCATCTCTAGATGCAGCAGCCTTTTCCCTGCGTTGGTGCCTATTAACGTCGTTCACGAAGCTGCGTGACCTATCTCGATGCGTTGTAGCTCGCGCGGCAAGCAAGGCGACCTGCTCCCCTGGATAGGCTGTTACCCCGTCTGGAAAGTTATTCGGTGCTTCGTTTCGATCCCATGCACCGATGCGCGCTCCGGCGTGACATACATTCTGTTCTTGCCCTCGCTTTTTGAATAGGCGTCCTGTATCTTCCCGGAATGCCGTGACATTGTGTATCGCTGCCTCATTCTGAGGCTCCCACACGCCATCTTCGCAACTCCACCAAACACACTCAGTCTCCCCATCCCCCAGCCGAGTCTCTCTCCCTCCCTTCGCGAACCTACATTCCACCTCCTCCCAGGGAGAACTACGCGTTCGTTGCATCATGTAACGCCCCCGATGTGCTGAAGTCGGGTCGACGTTCGTGGCAACCAACACGTAAGTGCCGTTCTCCTCCCTCATTCCAGTTTCTCCTTCCATGTCCTGATTGTCTAGACCGGTACTAGAAAATCGGCAAGCTATTTGTGGACAACGTTGCCTGGTGAGATTTATGGCCTCTAGGTATGTGCAGCTGTTGCGTCTCCGGCCGCTGACAGACCTTTTGATGGTATTTCGGGCGAGATGCTGCGAATCGATGGGGGACTTTGCGCGGCTAACAATGCAAAGAGTAGAATGGGGATTAGAGACCCAGTAAGCAAAGGACGAAAAGGACGAAACGAAACACAAATAGGAAGCAGGTTGAGGTGGGTGAATAAAAGAAGTAGATGATGACACCAGCAGGCCCAAAGAGGGGTAGTAGCAAGTAGGAGCAATGTGCACATGTCTTTCGCGACCAGTTAGGAGAAGTAGCTTAGTGGTCAACTTCCTCCAGTGGTTGTGTCTTTTAACGTTAGAAGAAGGACGCCAAGTTGTGTAAGGGATGGACACGATGTTTTCTTGACATGTCCAAGCTCCGGTTGCTCATCGCGTCTCGAATGCCTCTACGTGAGACAAAGGCAACTTCCCTTCGAGAAGCTGTCGCACGCCACGAGGAGGGGTGCGTCCGGCGTACACATTCGTCCGCTGCCAACGGACAGTTGAGCCCAGCCCCTGTTCATGGTTCCTCTCCACCTCTCCAACGGGTGGCACCGAATATCAGCTCCTGGATGTAGTAGTCCGTATCCGAGTGGGGCCGAAGCCGTATGTGTATCTCCGACACCAAAATCATCTCTCTGATCGGAGTTCGGCACGGAGTAGCCTTTGACCGCTACGACGAAAACGGTTGGCTCAGCCGATTGACAACGCGAAGTTGGTCTTTAAAGAGGTGATGACTTCATTTTTACATCAGCTGTCGCGGCGAATCGGAGCTTACAGACACCGACGCCGGCACCGCCTCTCCGTCCTCCGATACCGTGAGAAACAAAGGTCTCTTCATATATCATCGACTTATGATGAGATCTCGTTAGGGAAAACCAGCCTAAGGGCACAACAATCAAGTTTGAGTCCTCAGAACCATGGGCAGAATCGATACTCACATTCACGCTCTTCCTCCTGCGTACGCGGCTGCTGTCAAAGCGGCCGGGGGTGATCCATCTGGCTTCCCCTCGCCAGATTGGTCCTTGGAAGCTACCTTCAGCTCAATGAACACAATTAGCACATCCATCGGTAATGAGTCACCCTGAACATACCTGAATTCACATACTAAGATATTTTCTCTAGCGATATTATCAGTGTCGGCGCCGGGACCCTCCATCGCTGGCGCAGGTGCCGCGGGCCGCAAGCTGGCTCGAGATCTGAACCAGCATCTGGGCAACCTTACTACGAACCCAAAGTCCGAGCAAAGGCTCGGGTTCTTCGGGGCGCTTCCGGATTGGCAAGATGTCGAAGGCACTCTCGCTGAGCTCGACTTCCTTTTCGGGGAACAGAAGCTCTGTTTCGGGGTTACCGTCTTCACGTCTTACGGTGACAGACTGCTCGGCCACCCTTCCTTCAAGCCGATCTGGCAGAAGCTTCAGGCCTACAAGGCGTTGGTGTTCACGCACCCAACGTCCCTCGATGTGACACCCAAGTTCATCGCGGACAACCTTCCGCAACCCATCGTCGACTATCCCATGGCAACCACCCGCATGGCGGTAGACCTGGTGTTGACTGGAACACTGCGTTCCTGTCCCGACGTCGACGTCATTCTGTCCCATGCTGGAGGCACTCTACCCTTTCTTGCGAACAGGGTTATGGGTTCCTTGAGAATACCCTCAGTCGAAGAAATGGTTTCAACAGACTTCGACACGGCTGAAGCTGATTTTGCTCGCTTCTACTACGATACCGCCTTAAGTACTAGCCCAGCTCAGCTACTTGGCTTGCTTGAATCTGCAGATCCATCGCATGTTCTATTTGGATCCGACTTTCCTTACTGCCCCCAGCCGGTGGTAGATATGCAAACTCAGCTCTACGACAGCTTTGTTGATACCAACCCTCGAGGAGCGTTGATTAGTCCTGATGTCCTTCGACAAAATTCGAAGGCTCTTCTGACCAAGCACCAGCAAAATTGCAACGTAAACTGGGACTACGATGCTAGCACTGGGAGGGAGACAAAGATTTGAGGTCGTCTAAGTAGATTGAGCAACTCATCGAATAGTCTATGAATAATCGCTTGCGTCATGATATGCGTCTGTTGAATGGTTCCGCCTTTGGCATCCTGCTCTCCCAAGTCTACTCAGCATCAACCCACTCAAAGGGCAGCCCGCCCTGTTGGAGCCTGTCAAATCTCTCCCGCTCCTCGGGCGACATGTCGGCGCGCAAAGCAGCCGCCTCAGCGCTCAGGTCGTCCACCTCCACATCAGCCATGGCATCTTCCAGCCCGGAAGCTCCCTCCTCGTGCTCCACTTCATCGTCGCTGTCATCCATTTCGAAGTCATCGTCATCCGCGTCGTCAGCGTCTTCCGCGTCGCCAACGTCCTGCGCGATGCGCCTTCGCTCCTCCTCCTGGACCCGACGGCGATAAGCCTGCAGCGCGACAATGCACTCATCGTGACGGAAGTCGTGGCTCGGCCACCCGTGCGCGAGGTAGATCTCCCGGGGCTCGGCAAGATTGTCTCTCGGACCGAGAACCTCGGCGTCCAGCTCCTCCGTCGGCGGCAGCGGGATGAGGTTCTGGCCCAGCTCCGGAATTAGCTGGGCGAAGTAATCAACCACAGAGTACGACTGAACGGTCCGCCACGGCTTGTTGCGCGGGACCTTGCCGACCTCGTAGATCTTCTCTCTGAACGGGGAGAAGATTCCTCGACTGCAGTCCACGATCCACCAGTACGGAACCGAGGTAGTCGATCCCCAGCGCTCACCGTGAGTGAGCGCGACGACATCTGGAGGCAGGTCCATCGGCCCAGCTGGGGTCGAGCTCATCGGCAGAGCAGCGAGCTCCAGAAGGCCTGCGTCGCCGCGGTCGGACCACTGGCTGAAGTCGCCCATGTGACGGAGGTAGCGCACGGCTTTTGAGTGTGGTGCGACGTTCCAAGGACCTGGACGCGGTCCGTCGTGCATCGGTCTCGGGTAGGGAAGATGGCGCAGCAAGTCGATGACAGTCTCGGAGCGTCTCAGGGCGCGAAGAGCGCCGACGTCGAGCTCGGCATCGGTCCAGCCGCCTGCGGAAGGGAAGTCGATGTACGAGGCTGGGATGTATGCCGAGAGGGTGAGGATGCGGTAGTATTCAGTGAGCCCCGCGACCACATCGTCACGATTGTAGGAGCAGTTGAGGGGGTGGTGGTTTGTTGGGAGGAGCATGGTGTTGTTGGCCAATTGACTGAAACTGACGATAGAGGCGGATGAGGCAAAGGCCTTGGACCGCAGAAATAAATCAGGTACAGTTGAAAAAGTGAGAGTCAAATCATCTACCGCTGTTTTGGCGGCGATCGTGAAAAGCTGCACTGTTTGCTGCCTGTCTGAACTTCACGCGACGCGTTTGCTGTGTGTGTTGTACACCCCGCTCTGGACCACGGTCTAGCAGGCCTGGCTTGGCGAAACTATTGGTGAATGGTGGTCTATTTTCAGAGGGTGGCGCGGGAACATGCAGATATCTTTTCCCTCAACCACTCAACCAACCGACGGTTCATCCAGCTAGCTGACAAGGGTTTGATAGGCTGGTTTGACAGGGGCCTTTCGGACATGAGGCGCAATCGATCTCACCTCATATGGGAATGTTTACTTGAATCTCACATCATGTGTCGTTGAAAGTAGTATAAAGACGCTCCAGAAGATTTCTCCCTTTTTTTCGATGAACATACCTAGTAATCCAAGTAAACAAGGTTCATTTGCACTTTGAATCCCTTCAAAAACACGGCCCCACCCGGCGGCCCACTTCTTTGAACCCCGGCATGGCGACAGAAGCAAAAACCCTCTGTACGTTCCCGCAGCTCGAAAAAGACGCAGCGGGAAAATCACGGAACAGCAGTATTTCTCTCATCTGTTTCAACATCTTTTGATGACTGGTGTAGAGCATCCTGGGGATGAAGACGTTCATGAAGAATTACATGAGATGGATCCTGTAGCGTATGAGATCAACTGCTGGATCAACCGTTCGCTCGAACCTGTCGATGGTATGTATGTGAATGCCGAGTTTCCACATGAACAGAAGCTTCTCATAGTTTGCAGACATTTCGCCATTCCTTGTCGTGTTTGCAGATCGACATGAGGTTGATTCACTGGCAAGGGCTCTGAGGGCCTTGCATGAGAAGAGGGCCAATTACACCAACAATATGCGCAAGACACTGGCACTCTTGTTGTTGCGAGAACGCAACGCCAAGGTATTGAGGTGGTTGTTGAGGGAAGGTATTTCATGTTATGAATCCACTTTTGAGGACAAACCAACTCGCGTCAAAAAGGACACGGGTCTAGAAACGTGGAAAGTTATAAGGGAGAGCAACTATGTTCCAAAGCTGGAGTGGAGAAAGAAGGGCGGCCCATAGAAGAGAAGTGAACTGCTGACTTGAGAATTTGTTGATCTGATTAAGATGAGATGTCAAGAGTTAAGATGACAGTGATATCTCGATGATGGTCCTATTTATGTCCAGCTTGGACCTACCCTGAATCCTTCTTAAAGTCTTCAGTAAAGCTGGATGAACATAGCATAGACATGTTCCTGAATTCATTATGCGGTGAGACCTTCTTCTACATCTGAAAGCAAACAATTAAGTGTGTTCGATTGGCAAAGCGTGCACCCCATATAGAGGGCCAATCTAGCTAAGTTGCGCAGCAGCCCAGTTTCTCATCCTCTTGGTCGCATCCCCAACGCGCCTAATGTTCCCTTCGAGTAAGATGAAATCATGACCCTCGTGTTCTGATAACTCGACAAGCAGATCTAAATCATTCTTACTGCAGCTGATGTACTCCGAAAACGATCGAATGTCGTCCCTGAACGCCTCCTGCTGGCCTCCAGTAATGTACAGACTCTTCGTCGCGTTGGAGATGTCATTCACCCATCCGAGATCTCCATCCATGGGCATAGCCAAGGCCAGATCGCTCTCGTCGGACTTGCTCTTGACAGGGAAACGGGGATGGAGCAGCTCAGACGTGGCACCGTGCATGCATGTCGTGGTGAGCATATCCACAAAGTTGTTCTCTTGAAAGGAACGCGTCGTAGTCTTGCTTGTGAGCCACGGTGAAACGAGGAACACGCCGGCGAGGCGTCCACTGAGTCTGACGGGTGCGATATCCAGCTGTGCTGGGAGACAAAGGTGGCGGGCGACCAAGAGAGCCAAGTTGCCTCCTGCCGAATCACCACCGATGATGAGATTGTCTGGCCTGACGCCAGACTGAAGCAGGTGATTGAGAGCAGCGATACCCTGACGGAGCTGTGTGGGATACCGAGCTTCGGGTACGAGAGTGTACTGAAGAATAGCCACCGCCACTTCGGTCTTCTCTCCTGGACCGCCGGCGATGTATGCCTCCCAGCACCACTCGACGTGGCCGGGAAGTAGCGGCACGACGTAGCCGCCCCCGTGGAAGAAGAGCACGAATTTCTTGGCTTTCTTGCGGTTGCCGAGCCACATGATGGAGCCGTCATTCGCCGGAAGCATCTCAACATCTCGCTTCAGCTTTTCAGCAAGCTGTGGATTAGCAAGGCGCTTCTTCTCGATCCAAGTCTCGTACGTCTTGAGAGTAGGCGGCTGCAAGAACTGGATCTCCCGAGCTTTCATGGACCCAAGTACGAAGCGGTAGAATGCGCAGAAGGCGAACAGGCGGAGGGACATGCCTCTCGCGATTGCGAATGGTAGTCCATAGCAAAAGTTCCAAACCAGCTGGAATGGGGCTACGCGTTCAGTTTGTCAGCCAAAGTTCGTCATAAACTCGTCAAGAGATCATACCTCGAAATAAAAGCCGCAAGAGCAGATCTCTCTTTTCGCCTAGCGATAGTTGGGGTCTGGCCGATCGTGCAGACATCTTCATTGACTAGTTCTCGATTAAGCGTCAATGGGCTGCGACTAGTATGGTGATTTGGGTTCGTCTCGTGTCAAACAGAAGCTTCGCCTACCCAAGCCAGTGGGAGGGAAATGTGGGCAAATAGGCAGCAGAGAGTGAGTTGACAGACGGCGCGGAATTCCGGGCGGCCTTCTCGTGTCTGCAGTGCAATCAAACAAGGCGTTTTGACTTGAGGAAACGGATGAGGTATCGCCCAGAATGTCACTGACATGTCTGTCCGCAGAGGCACGGGCTTGGGGGAAAATGTGTCAAACCCAACTACCGACCGTCCTGACCGAGGCATAAACCAAGGACCAGAGCTGCGTCAAAAAACCTTCGCACTCGTTTACCGTCGCATACTATCGTAGATCTGCGTGGCATCTGAGCAATCGCATCGTCCCGTTTGGGTTAGAGCGCCGTCTCCAGCCGCGCACAACGCTGAATGGTCCCCTCATTTGATGTGCAGCGAACCAATGCACGGATGCTGCAACTTCATGCTCTGGCACATCCTCGGTGAGAGATTGGCCAGTTTTTTCTCGTGGCGCGGCTTGGGGACCTCGGCTCAGCTTCCCGGAATATGGTTTGCAGGGGTTGGAGTTGCTTCTGCTCCACGTTGAAACGTGATCGTTTCGACTACAAGATTGGGGAAGTAGCCCTCGATGATACTTGGAGCATCAATGAGAACAACGAAAATCATCCGACTATTTTCAGTTTCTGTATACTGATTCAATCGTGAAATACGACAATGGCTTTCTCACGAGAAGGTTTTACGGTCGATGTCATTGCCCAATGGGTGAGAAAATCAGTACTAAACCCGTTTCTATCAATACCCATTGCCGCCGGGCTAGCAGTGGCCGCGGCGCAAGGTCACGGAGCAATTGGGATTTCTGGAGTTAAACCCGAAAACATTCGCAGACTAGCCTACATTGCTGCACTCGCCAGTTTTGTTCTCTCGACGACGGAATATCTAAACAAATGGTCAGCAAACAACTGGGTGACGGACAACAAGTGGGACTGGGATCGAGAAATCATTGTTGTCACCGGCGGCAGCAGCGGCATTGGCGCAAGCATCATCAAGCACATCTTTGCCAGAAACCCGAAAGCGACAATTGTTGTGGTGGATTTGGCCCCGTTATCATGGGAACCCCCCAAGGGCTCCAAGCTTCACTACTTCAAGTGTGACCTGACCGATACGGCGGCACTGAAGACGCTTTGTACTCTCATTCGAACTCAGGTTGGGGACCCTACGGTTCTTATCAACAATGCCGGCATCGCGCGGGGAGCAACAATTATGGAAGGCTCGTATGCTGATATTGAGCTTACGGTGAAGACGAATCTCATCGCACCCTTCCTGCTGACGAAGGAGTTCCTGCCGTATATGGTTCGCAGAAATCATGGGCATATCGTCAACATCGGTTCGATGAGTTCGGTGGTTCCCCCAGTCAGAATCGCAGATTATTCTGCAACCAAAGCAGGACTGACTGCCATGCATGAGGTGAGACTACAACAGATTGCCTCCTGAGATGAGTGCACTGCTGACAGACTTAGTCCTTACAACTGGAGCTGAAGTACATTCACAAAGCACTGAAAGTTCGACAAACGCTTGGAATCTTCGGCTTCATTAGAACGCCTCTTGTTCCGTTCAATCCCGGGCAGCCCCATTTCGTTATGCCACTGCTTCATGTCGACACTGTTGGTGAGGCAATTGTGAATGGGCTTTACAGCGGATATGGCGGGACTATCTACCTTCCAAGAATTATGTCTTTGGTGACCGCACTCGTAAGTCATGAAACTGTCCCATGAACAAATAGGATAGGGCTGACCAGATCAAACAGAGGGCAGGGCCAGAATGGATATGGCGCCTAGCGCGAGAGACAACCGCCAGTGCAAAGGATATTCCTTACACCCCCCGCCAGAAGATCAATGACCTGACGGGCACGTTTGACTTGGAAGAGGCTAGCAAGGCAAAGACTAACGGGATCAAGAACGAGGAGCTTTAATCATCAAAGCATTGCACAAATGTAAATATGTATACTCTGTTCAAAAATGCCACATCTCGCGAGCTCTAGCCCTACTTAGTGAATCCCAATCGCGACATGCCAACTGTCAAGCTACCGAGCCTTCTGTTTAATCATTCAGCTCGGCTATTGGGCCGAGGTGATGTTGAGCGGAGGACAGGGACCAAATCGAGATGAACCAACCGGGGTCTTCGACTCATCGTTCCTCCGACCCTCCGGTCCTCCAACGGTTACATTTTTCCACTGAGGCTAATGCAAGATGTCTTCAGTCATCGCCATTGACCAATGGAGTGATATCCAATTCATTGCACTAGCAGACCCAGTAACGGTTTCCCCTCATCTTCCTGGTCAGAGCTCCCCCACTCATCGGCTCAGTTGTGCGAGCTGTTCCGCCACGCGATGAACACTGGCCGTTTCACAAGCCCGCCAATAGTTCAGACTTTCAGCGGAAGATCGCACGGATGTGCTGGTCATCGTCGGACGAAGAAGCGCGAAACGTGGCACGAGCCGAGGTATGGGCGCTTCAGGCTCAGCTAACCAAATCGACTACGACATAACTTGTAGTCCCCGCACCGAGCAGGGTTCTGCTACGCAAGCTGGTGGACTTCTGAAACTGACTTTTTGACCTCATCCATTCTGCCTCTCTGGCTACGAGCTAGATCATCGCCGGTATCCCACAGTGCTTACAGATGCAAAAAGATTTCTAGATCAACCGAAATCATGTCGAAGAGTGAAGTTTCTAGTTACAGCCAATTCGCATGCGTGGGCACTGGGTTCGCGGGCATCGGGCTTGGCGCGACGTTGAAACGTTGGTATGATATCGGCGACATCCAGTTCTTTGAACGAAACAGCAAGCTAGGTGGAACGTGGTTTGTGAATCAGTATCCAGGTATGAGAAACAACTTCAAAGGGACATCTGGGTTGCTGACTTTGACGTAAGGATGTGCTTGCGATATCCCAAGCGCGCTCTACAGCTTCTCATTCGAAGCCAACCCCAACTGGAGTCGTGTCATGCCGCCGCAAGAGGAATTATGGCGATATCTCGACCATGTTGCGAGAAAGTACAAACTCACAGATAAGATGAAGTTCGGTGTCGACGTCGAGAGATGCGAGTGGTCAGAAGTACGTCAGCGCTGGAGAATGACCGTTCGGCGGTACAGTGATGACAGCATATTCACTCATGAGTGTCAATTCCTGTACACCGCCACAGGGCAGCTCATGCAACCAAACCCAATCGATGTCCCGGGATTCGAGAACTTCACAGGCTCCATCTTTCATTCCTCTCGGTGGGATACGAATGTGGACATTGAGGGCAAGAGGGTGATCGTTTTCGGCAATGGCTGCACTGCCACACAGCTAATACCAGCGATCGTGGATAAGGTGAAGCACCTCACGCAGGTAATCCGGACGAGGCACTGGATCATGGAGTCCGTTGACTCTGCCAACACGACTTTCATGAAGAAGGTATTCGGCAGCGTTCCCGGTACCATGACAATCCAGCGCCTCCTCATGTTTGCGTGGGCAGAAGACTCGTTCCGTGGATTTTACATGACTGATGCCGGGACGCGCTACCGCAAGAAAGTGCAGGCGCGGGTTGAGAAGTACATGAGAGCAACAGCACCGGAGAAATACCACGACAAGCTCATTCCCGACTTTGAGCTTGGTTGCAAGCGACGCGTTTTTGACTCGGGATACCTCGAGAGCTTGCACTCGGAGAACATGACTCTGATGGACGATCCGGTCCTTGAGATCGTCCCAGAAGGAATCCGGACCAAAGACGGCATTGTTGAAGCTGATGTAATAGTTATGTGCAACGGCTTTGTGACGAATAATGCGGTTGGGGGGTTGAAGGTGATTGGGCGAAGCGGCGAGACGATCGAACAACACTGGGAGAGCTTTGGCGGCGCCGAGGCGTATAACTGCACCATCCTAAACAACTTTCCCAACCTCTTTGTGCTACTAGGTAGGTTTCTTGGCGCGTCTAACCCATTTCGTTATTTGCTGACTGTGGTCTATCAGGCCCCAACTCCCTCACTGGGCACAATTCTGCAATCATCGCTGCTGAAAATTCCATCAACTTTTCACTGCGTATCATTAAGCCACTGCTGGATGGTAAAGGTACCATTGTCGAAGTCAAGAGGGACGCAGAAGAAGCATACGTTGAGCAGATGCAAAGAGACATGCAAGATAGAGTGTGGTACACCGGCTGCAATAGCTGGTACCTGAGAGGCTCGAAGGAGGGGAAGAAGTGGAATGGGTCAACATACCCTTACTCACAAGTATACTTCTTGTATCGTTGCTTGTTCCCTAAGTTTGACGACTTGCAAATAAGCGTGAGTGTCCGGTTTGATAACACATCAAAGGACATGGAATATTGACATATCTAGGGGCCTACCCATCCCGGACGAAGAAGAAGCATGTGGCGGAAGCCAGCAATGATAACTTTGACGGCATACTTATTGTCAATTTTCCTGGGCATTAGTCGGAATCCACTCGCTCGAAACCGGTATTGGCAGCAACTCCGGACAATTATGCAGTTGTTGCGACTCATGTTGATCATGAAATTGAGGAGCGCATTGAGAAAGGTATTGTGAAGAAGTGGTTTTGGACTAAAAGGACTAGTCAGATGACCTAGCCAAGATTTGATAGAAGCATCTCGAAGTAAACCTTTATCGCAAAAACATGTTTTTGATACCGGGGGAAAAAATTGACCCCACATTTTGGAATGATGCCATCGTGGGTAAGCTCAAGGGCGCCAATCCAGGCGTGAGCACCATGGTGTTAGCAGCAAAACTTCATTGTTGATCTAGCGATAAGCTGGGGTGCATCTCCAGGCTTATCTTGCGCCATATAATCAATCTTTTGCACCAACATGCCGTCTTTTCCTGGTACCTGCAGCTAGCCAGGGCGCTGTAATCCAATCAGGAAGGTGTCTGAATCCCTGAAATCCGTGTTGGCCGTCGCTGCGCCGCTCGTATTCAGCTATCCCACATTCCACCCCTGCAGCTTGCTTTGAAGCCAGCGAGTTCATTGGTAGTTCGCCCCTGGGTGTTTCGGACGCGTTGTCGGTATCGCCTAAAGGGACTTTGGTTCCCTGAATGTCAACATTGCTGCGCCTGCTAGACCAGTGCTTGAAATGCTGAGGCTCGGCTCGTTTCCACCTCACCGATTTCAATTGTCGTTGAGAACCTTTCCAGAACAAATCTGCACATCGTGACTGCTTTCCTCACCTGCTTTGCTTCGGTCCCTCTGGGCCTACCTGAGCCCATCATGGATCACAACTCTCAGGCCATCTCCGCAGCAGCGTCGACTGTGTTCTTGCTGTTATCGCCAATTCGGCTATGGAAGCTGCGCCAAGAATCGATCAAAGTTGTGCCAGGCCATCGGGGATATGTGACACTTGTGGGTTTGAGCCTATGTTGGGATCGCTTGTATGGAGGCTTACCCTAAGCAGATAATTGCAGTCTTGCTGGCCCTGGTGCAGGTTTTACTTGGCGGTACACGAGTCTCGCTGGTGACTGAGTTCGACATCGGCCAGTTTGCTGCGATTGTCTCATTTTTGGCATGCATACTACTTTGCCCTTTGCTTTTCTTGGAGCACTCTCGCTCGGTCAGACCATCTGATCTGTCAATCATCTATCTGCTCGTATCCTTGGCATGTGACGCTGCCGAATTTTGGTTGGCCTTTGCAAGCGGCGAACTAAACAACACCGATGCTCTCTATATGGGCACAGCCAACCTGACACTGAAATTTGTGCTTATTTTCGCTGGAAGCCGAGGCAAGGCATCAATCCTGCGCAACACTGGCGAACAATTATCTCCTGAAGAAGTAGGTGGCGTATTGAGCAGAACCTTCTTTTGCTGGATCAACCCGATCCTTGCCCGGGGAAACAAGTTCGTACTCTCCGGAAACAGTCTTCCTTCGTTGCATACCGAGCTTTCATCGGAGGTGCTTAGACGTCGGGCCCTGAGATATTGGGATCAGCGAGGTTAGTCAGGACCCTAGGGATCCAACACTTGGCATCACTGACACACCTGAAGTCAAGCCAGAGACCAAGATCACCTTACCTCGCGTCTTGGTTAGCAGCCTCTTGTCACACTTCCTAGCCCCGATAATCCCCCGACTGTCGCTCATTATCTTCCGCTATGCCCAACCAGTCTTGATCAGTACGGTAGTCCGGTATCTGAATTCGTCATCTGTCGAGTCTTCGCAAACTGGCTATCAATTGATAATCATGGCTTCAATTGTTTACATCGGTCTGGCTGTGAGTTTCTTGCCCTTTGTTGAGACTGAACAAAGGCTCATGTTCCATGACAGGTTTCCAGCGCTCTTTACTTCAATCGCTTGAACCGACTCCAGGTCATGATCAGAGGAGCTTTGGTTGGTATCATCAACAACAAGTCGTTGACCCAGCAATCAGTAGGCTATGATGATGCCAAGGCCATCACGTTGATGAGCACTGACGCAGAAAATGTCGGGCAAAGCGCACGACAGTTCCACGAAACTTGGGCGCAGATTATAGAGGTTTTGATTGGTACAGTGATGTTGGCCCGACAGGTTGGCTGGGCTTGTGTGGTACCCTTTGTCATGATCTTCTGTGAGTTTTCAGCTCCTATGTCTGGCCTTGGTGGATGACTAATGTGCTCTTCAGTCTGCTCGCGCATGAGTAAATACCTTGCTCAGAACCTTCAAAGCAAGCAGAAAGACTGGAACGAAGCTACCCAAAAGCGCCTTGCCATGACAACTTCGATGCTATCCTCGATGAAGGGGTTGAAAATGCTTGGAGTGACTAACTATGCTGCTGGGCTAGTCCAACATCTCAGAAAACAGGAATTACACATGGCCAGCCGGGGTATGTTTCTCGTCACACAGCCGGCCATTGACCCATACTTACGTGGAATGCAGTTCGATGGATGATGGTGGCTTACAACGCTAGCGGTATGTCGTCCAACACATTGAGAAGGCCGAATTGCTTACTTTACTAGCCAATGCTTTGGGTCTTTTCGCTCCCATAATTACCCTAATGGTCTTCGTCATTGTTGCTAGTATTAACAAGAAGGGCCATTACCTTGATACTGAAACCGCCTTTACCACAACAGCCCTTCTTGGATTGGTGACGCACCCGGCAAACATGATCATGACGATTATTCCACAGGCTGTGGGGTCGCTCGCTGGCTTCCAGAGGATTCAAGATTATCTGTTGCAGCCTCCTCGAAGTGACAGCAGAGTCTTGTTGAGAGAGTCTGACAACGCAGTGACCGGACCTGCCCCAGCAATTGTTATCGAGCGCGTGGCCATTCAACTCAATACCTCAAAGCCTCCAATTGTCAGTAACGTCGACGTCGAGATTGCCCGTGGCTCATTAATCATGTGCTCTGGTCCTGTGGGATGCGGGAAGTCGGCGCTGGCCAAAGCTCTGATAGGCGAGCTCCCAATCAGCAGCGGAACAATCTCATTGTCTTCCAAGCGCATTGGATACTGTGCACAGTCACCTTGGCTGCCAGGAGGCACACTCAAGGAGGCCGTTTGTGGGTTTCTGCCAGAGGACCAAAGCTGGTACGAAGAGGTGCTCCAACTCTGCTGCCTGAAGGAAGACCTCGAAGGTCTGTCTATGGGAGACCAAACCATGATCGGAAGTCGCGGTTTAAATTTGTCTGGGGGACAAAGGCAACGCGTTGCTCTTGCGCGTGCTCTGTACGCGCGTTGCGACATCATGCTTCTGGATGACAGCTTCAGCGCACTGGACGGTAAGACGGAACGTCAAATCGTTGACAACCTCATCGGTTCAGAAGGATACTTCAAAACAGCAGGGGTTACCGCCTTTATCATTACAAACTCGAGTAAGTCGAGCTCACCGTCGAAAGTTCTGAGGATCTTCTGACAGTCATAGCTTCGTACTTTAAGTTGGCTGACCAACTGCTGATCCTTGGCAATGGCTCCGTGGCCTACAAAGGCACCTGGGATGATTTAGCTCAAAAGTCCGGAGAGATTCTTAAGTTCAATCATGACGAAAGCCATGATCAAAGCTCGGTGCAAGAGGTCAAGATGGACAAGACCGTATTGAAACAGAAGCTGAAAGTAGAAGAAGGCATCTCTGACTTGAGCCGAGCGGCCGGTGACTTTTCGCTTTATGGTATGGACTCTCGCCGTTTTGGCAGTGCTTGTTATCTAACGTTCTGTGTCTTTGTAGGTTACTACATTACAGCGGTAAAGCTTCGGAACTTTCTACTTCTATTGCTGTGCACAGCTGGAAATGCCTTCTTTGCGACGTTTCCACAATACTGGCTGCAAAAATGGACTTCAGCACCTAATTCAGAGACCTGGTTCTACGCCGGAGGTTATGTCTTGTGCTCATTTCTCGCATGGTGTTCCACCAACGGTGCCATGTCGTGAGTAACAAGTGATATTGCTAAACAATCTCGAAGCGTGCTGATCCCGGAATAGTTCTACATGGCTCTTGATAGCTCCACACTCCGGCATGGAGCTCCACCGGCGACTTCTGGGAACCGTTATTGAGTTCGTCTCCTTTATCATGACGGCTTCGATACTTGACTGACAACGCGTAGCGCACCGTTGTCCTTCTTCTCAAACACTGACATAGGTGTTACTCTCAACCGGTTAGTAAGCACTCAAGGCGAATCGGGTCCTCTGCTAAGTCATCGCAGCTTCAGCCAAGATATCCAGTTGGTGGATCGGCAGTTGCCACCCGCTATCCTTTCTTTGACAGTCCGCAAGTAGCAGCCTTGGAAAGTCTTGCTCTCGCAGCCGCTAACAGGTCCGCCAGAGATCTTCAAGCTGATAGTGCAAACGGCTCTGCTTTTCGGCGCACAGAAGATGATGACACTGGCATTCCCACTTGTTGTGGTGGCCATTTACATTGTGCAGCGGGTCTACTTGCGTACATCGAGACAATTGCGACTTCTCGATCTTGAGTCGCAATCAGCTGTGTACTCAAGCTTTCTCGAGTCGGTAAGTCATCTCTCCACGACGGTTCTAAAATTTCTGTCTAACGTCAAGCCAGCTGGACGGTCTCGCAACGATTCGAGCGTTTGGTTGGGAGAAACAAGTCGAAAACGCAAACATCCGATCGCTCGACAAGT
Source organism: Colletotrichum tropicale (assembly GCA_027406125.1). Lineage (NCBI taxonomy): Eukaryota > Fungi > Ascomycota > Sordariomycetes > Glomerellales > Glomerellaceae > Colletotrichum > Colletotrichum tropicale. Next base: position 1,020,301 of record JANVYH010000004.1, read on the forward strand.
CGCAACAGCCTGCTTACATGTTGTTCTGTCTTCAACGTTGGTTATGCATTGTACTTGATCTGATTGTGGCTGTAATCGCCACAAGTCTCATCGCCTTCGCTGTTTTGATGAAGGGTACAACGACGGCAGGACAAATTGGCATGGCGCTAAACCTAGTGCTTGTTGTGAATTCGACACTGTTGAGTTTTGTGTCTGCTTTCACAAATCTAGAGGTATCTCTTGGTGCGATGTAAGCTGCTTTTCCAAATTGCTCTCTTCGTCTCAATTTCTTTCGTCCGCTACTGATTTGGTCATGACGCACAATCAAACCAATACACAAGGTTAGCAATCTGATCATTCCGCTGACGACACGACAGCTCTCGTCTAAAGAACCTCGAAGAAGAGACGCCGAAAGAAGATAAACCAGGCGAGGACTATGTTCCCAAGCTGCCGTGGCCTTCAGCTGGAGTAGTCGAGATCAATGAAATGACAGTGGCTTACAAGTATGACCGAAGGCATTTCAACTTTTTTTTTCTCAAACTGACGGCACTCTCCAGCTCTGAGGCAGTTGCCCTGCAAAATGTCACAATCAAAGTTTCTGGTGGCCAGCAACTTATCATCTGCGGTCGCACGGGAAGGTACGGCACCCTGAAAATAAGAGTGAAGCAAAATGGCTAACTCCGATACACACATAGCGGAAAGAGCACTTTGTTGTTGGCACTCCTCCGCCTGCTAGATGCCAGTTCTGGAAGTATTAAGGTGGACGGAGTCGACCTGAGCCTAGTCCCGCGTTCATTGATTCGAGAAGACTGCTTCATCACTGTCTGCCAGGACCTCTTCATTCTAGATCAAACCAGCCTTCGCTTCAATCTCAACGTAAGTAGCTCCAAACCAACTCCGCAAGTCATTCCGCATATTGCACGATGCATGTATACTGACACCCCGGGCTTCCAGCCCATATCCATGGTGGGATGGCGCGGCCTCGACGATGTCCTTATGATCGATGTTCTCCAACAGACTGGTCTATGGTCTCACTTCAAATCGGGCGAGTCCGAGATTACTCCCTCGGAGGCCAAGGAGATCCTGGACACTCCCATGTCATCTCTACCTCAAATGTCTACCGGTCAAACACAACTGTTTGCACTTTCCAGAGCGATCCTCCAAAAGGCGATGGACGGTACTGAGGCCTCTGTAATTGGTAGCCGACATCCCGGAAAAAAGATTCTTCTCCTTGATGAGGCGACAGCTTCGCTGGATCCCGAGACCGAGGCTGCCATGGGCCGCATCATTCACGAAGAGTTCACCGCACAGGGGCATACAGTTATCGCCATCTCGCACAGACTTGGCGGCTTAGCCGAGAACATGCGGGAGGGCCGGGATGCGGTTGCCTTATTGTCAAACGGGAGGATTGAGAAGATTGGGGGCGTGCATGAAGTTTTGGGTACCATACACATGGAAGGCTGAAGGCATCATAACTTAGGAACTTAGAATGTCTACATCGTGGGGGAACTTCTGAGGGCGATTTATGAACAGTTCCTTTGTTTTCAAGTCATGTACAAATTTACAAGAGCTGCAAGAAGTGCTATCATCGAAGTCGCGATTCTGGTCATGAGCACTCTTCATAACTGATATTATTAAATTACTGTACTACTTATTTGTGGTCGAACACGACCCGGTATCCCGTCATTCGCGAACGTCGTCGTGGAGGTATAGTTCGCTATACCTGCTAACTCGCCACAGACGCCTGTTAGCACCAACATAATGTGCGCGTGCTTATTGACGGCGCGCCTATCCTGTCTAGCTTTCTCGCAGCGATGCATTTCACAATTCACAAATGATTGCAGAATATGTCGTGAGATGGTTTATATTCCTGTTTCGTGGCCTCAGAGCCACTAGGCTGACATTTAATAGCATTCCAGCGGAGCCGCGGAAAAGGCGGTCAATAACGTCCTAGTGCCTCTTGATGAGATGCTATAAGCGCATGAGCTTGCCATTCCGATTATGCAGCTTGGGTCAGTGAGCTCACCTCAAACGCAAGCTGCAGTGTCGCAGCATATGATTGTTGTACCGCCTTGTCCGCACAGAACCTTGTCAGAATTGCATTTGCCGCCGTTGAAGCCCGCAGTTCCGGGTGATTGTGAAGTGCAGGCAGCTTGAACCCCAAGGCCTGCGAAGAGAAGGGTGATGAAAATCGGAAAGCCTTGGCTACGTATGTGCATGGTGAAATTGTGTGTAAAGTGATCGTCTCCGTGAGAACATAATATCGGGGTAAGCAGAAAGAACCATAGGGGTACTTATACACCTGATGTTGAAAGTCAAACTAGATGAAATTGACGTTTCCTTTCGTGGTGAGAGAGTCACGTGTTACGACCCGTAGGCAAGGATAACAATTGACCGACCCACTTGGGCGGCGATGACAAGACTTACAGCTCAAAAGCGGAGTACTTTAGTCTAAGATGGGGTGAAGGCAGCTTAGCTGTCCATGGACGTTTTGTAGAGTAGTTATGAAGGAATGGGGAACCACAAGAGAAGTTTTCTAGAGTAAGCGAGCTCTCTATTCCGGCCGCCGTTGAGCTCCAACTTTCAGGGTCCTTGCTCGGATCAAGCAACGAGCGGAATGTCCGCGCCAAGGGCGTCATTACCGAGACTTTTACTTTTTGCTACACTTGATTGCCCCAACCCGCTCGTAACACTGAGTCGTCACACCGTAGTACAAGGCGCAAACAAAGTGCAAGGTTCAACTCTATTCTTCCTAATACGGTAGGTAGTTACCGTAGTGGCCCACCCCGCTGCTCATTGATCCACGCAGCTGTATATTGTCTGCTACTGTGCAGCATGGGTACTTGAAAATCCTTCGGGAAGATGATTGAGTTAAGAATAACACATCGGGAACCGTAAGCATAAAAAAGGAAAAAAAGATCCTGCCAGAGAAAATGATTGGACATATTCTTTCAAACCTTGAGCCGGGAAAAAAGCCCGACAGTCCGATGCTGAGTCCCATCCGGCAATTTCACCTGGCCTCCGTACACCGTGTACCATAGCACATAGTAATAGTAAGGGTAGCTGCAGAAGCCGATCACCCATGTTGAGCGGACCGGAGTACCACGTAATACAGCCCCAACACATAGTGAAGCTTCTTTGCACCACTCGCCTCTTCACTCCTCCTCAGGCTTGGCACCGCAGCATTTTTGACCGAACACGGATCGACTTGAACTTGCCCGCGGGAAATAAAGTTAACGGACACCGAACTCTGTCACGCTCAGCAACAGGCTCCGGAGTTTACATCGCATACGAGACCGGCTTCACCGCTGAGTAATAGAGCTCAAAGGAGGTCACAATACTGCGTAAATCAGAGACTTGCTGACTGGCGTACTTAAGCTGCGTTTGATGCCGTTGAGAGGAAGATTTGTCTCTGCTACTCATCTTGCCAGAATATAGAAGTTCCATACCCAAACTACCTGTCCGAAGTCTAAAGCAGAACCTCAAACATGTCTTAAGTCACACCCATCAAAGGCGCTGAGGTACTTCTCGCTGGCTTAACTCCCGAGACCTCGGCGGCCCCGATATGCCAATTCGCCTTGAAGAGTAAATCGGCAACGTCATTGTGCGAGGCACCATTCCAAACGTCGCGAGTGAACCAGCAACGGAAAAATAGTTGAAAGCTGGAGGCAATAACCCGCTGAAGATGAGTCGCAAGACGATACGACATAGGGAGTTGTCGAGGGCCTTTCAAGTCTTGTCAACTGTCACGAGCGCATTAAAGGCCGTTATTAGTGCGATTGATATAGTAGACTCACAGGGAAAATGAGAGGCCACCACCGCTAACGACCATCCTCTAGTAAAGCCCACGACCGATAACTGATATTGAGATTCTGTTTGCGGGAACGGTTTTGGGGAATTCGGATTGATAGCCTGAGGGAAAGCTTACAAACATTAGTCACGATGCTCGCCCAATAGAAGATTGGCGGAAATGACGCTGATTACCAAATATTTCACTGCCCATCTGAAATGAAAAGGACATCGTTTGTTTCTCACTTTATCTCGAGCTCAATGTATCTCGGAGAAGGAGGTTTGAGGATTGAGCTTCATTTATCACACGGCAGTCGCGGCCATGTGAACGTTCGCCGTTCGGCTGTCAAAGGTTCAAGAAGAAGGCTGATCACTCTGCATTGTTTGACTCACGTACAAAACTTGAACAGCCACTTGCGAAGGTGTATTCAATGACGTTTTGGGGTTAATCATCAATACTCTTAATAACTAATATTATTAGATTACTGTATTACTTGTTCGAGGTCGAGCACATCCCGCCTTAGTTCTCAGCAACCATGAGCTGGTTGGCCTCGAACGTCCACGGCTTGGGGGCGTCGACGTCGCGCTTGGCCACAGGCACGCGCTTCGGAACACCCTTCGGGATACCGATGCGAGGTCTGTTGAAGGGCGCCGGGCGCTCAGCAGTACGCTTCGTAGCTGATCCGGTGGAGGCGTAGTCAATGCCGCCAAAGGCACACTTTCCACCCTTGAAAGCGGCAGTAGCGGCAGCCTTCCAGAGGTTGGTGATGTCGGTGTGCATGCTGGCCTCCCAGAAGAGTCTGCAGTCGGAGTACTCGGCGATGAACTGCGCGGGGGTGCCATCATCCCAGTTCTGGCGGAGAATTTCATCCTTGACGTTGACACCGGCGGCCGAGGAACGGGAGGTGACATAAGTCGTGAAGCGGTCGAGCTCCGCAATCAGGGCGGGGTCCTCGGTATTTTCCTTTGCGAGTTGCGTGTAGCCGTAGACGCTGCTGAAGCCGTAGCTCTGCGAGCCCTTGACGCCGCCGACGCCCTGGATCTTGCCCTTGATTTCAGGACGGCCACCCATGGCGATGCTCTTAACTCCGGCATCCCACTTCATGAACTGAGAGAACAGGGTGCAAGTCGAAGCGCAGTAGCCGTCAAAGAGGAGAACAATGTTCTCAGGTCCGCCAAAGGGCCTGGTGAAGTTCTTGCGAGAGCCGTAACCCGTGATGTCGTAACCAATACCATAGGTGGTGTTGGTGGTGTCCAAGGGGTTGTTGAAGTCCCACTGAATGAGGTCTGTGTACTGGTCATCCTTGTATACGGCCTTAATCGCCATGTTAGCATGATGGAAACCCAGTCAAATGTTTGCAGATGAGAACTTACCGGGGGAAACTTGTCCGGGTAGGAAGTGAACTTGTCCAGGTTTCTGTCCAGGTCATAGCCCCAGTTGTAGACAGCTTCGCACTGTTGAATCAGTTCATCAGAAGCTGTCTCGGGGTCGTATCCCTCGCAGTTCTTGGAGAACACTTCCGACACAGCCTTGAAGCCGGGAGAGTAGCGCCAGTGGCCAGTGCCCTCCTGGACAATGTCAGGGAAGATCTGTCGGAATCTGTGAAAATATGTAAGCAACACCCTTCTCATCAAGCCGAAGTACATCAACCTGGAAGACGGGAGGTCACTTACGTGTCATAGCCCTGGAAGATGTAGCCACCACCATTGACCTGTACATCGACGACGAGCTTGGTCTTTCCGGCGCGGACAGCAGCCGCGAAGAAGTCCTGCACAACCCTCTGGAACTCAGGAGGGTCCTCGGGTGAGAAAGAGAGCATAGCCAGGACGGCGACATCTTCGAAACCCGGCTGGTCAATGAAGTAGCCGGAGACGATCTCGTCGCTGCTGATGATGACAGGGGCGGGGTAGCCTGGCACTCCAGTAGGGGTGGCAGCGGGTGCGGCGGAGCTAGTCGGTGTGGCGCTGGTGGTGGGGGCGGCCTCCTTGGCGGCGACGGCGCCCGGAGCGAACTTCTTGAAGAACGTGGTGCCGTCGACGACACCGGTCCAGTTGCCCTTGAGTCTGGCAACGTTGGAAAGCTCTACAGCGGTGCCGTTCTCGAAGGTGAAGGAAGTGGCCTCGCCAGGGTAGACGTAACGGGTGCGGCCGCCCCGCTTGAAGTAGCCCGTGCCTCCAACGGCTCCGTAGGCCTTCTCGTAGAACATGGAGTTGTAGGCAGAATCGGCATCCTGGTTACCGGTGACCTTGAAGATGAGGTCCTCGATGAACTTAACCGCATCAACACCGTTGATGAGCTTCAGAGCGGAGGCGGTGTCGGGAGTGGAGATGATGTCCTCGTAGATCTTGATTACAGGCGTGGAGCTGCCGTCCTCGCTAATTGATACAAGACCATAGGGTCTCTGCCACTCAATGGCGTTGGTGAGAATGTCCGAGTAGACGTACAAGTGTCCGTCATGGCCGGGGCCGAAGACGTTGATGAACATGTCCTGCTGCCAGGAGTATTCGTTGGGGTACTGGTCAGCCTCGATACCGGCACGGACCTTGTCAAGAGCACCGAAGAGATCGTGGGGCGGGAAGAAGTAGTCGGCAGGGGGGTCCTTCAGGAAAGCCAAGTCGGACTGCCACTCGAGGTACGGCTTCAGCTCATCGATGAACTTGAGAGCCGCCGCCTTGTTCAGAGGCGCAGAGTTGATGCAATCGTATGCAAGCTTGGCCTCCACAGTGGGCGTAGCCGTTGCTGCGAGCTGAGCGGCCCATGAAGCGCTGACTGCAGAGCAAGCCGCGCCAGTGGGAGTACCCACGCTGGTAGTAGTCGACGGCGCAGCAATGCATGAACAGGCACTCGAGATGCGGACCTCAGCATTGCCGACTTGGTTGGCCTTGCAGTTGTCGAGGGCAAAGGCCGGAGTAGCAGTGGGCGCGACTGTTCCAGCCGTGAAAGTTGCACAGAAAGCACGCGCAGTCTCAAGACGACCCGGGGTCTGAGTGGCCCTCAGAGCGCGGAGACAATTGTCGGCATTGCAATCGGCCGCGCTGGCGAGCTGAGTTGCCAGAGCAAGCACGACGGCGCCGCTATCAGCCAGAGAGAACTTCATGGCTGTGTCTGGGATTCAGTCTGACGAGACCGAAGACAACGAAGGGCTGAGCTGATCCACTGCAGAGAGCAAGTAGAACAAGATGGCGAGCAGCTCATGAATCATTATTCGGGAGGCATGGAAGTCGCTCTTATATCCCCTGGCGCAGATGCGGCGCTGCTGCGCCGGGCAAAAGTCCATCTGTTTACCTTCCTTCCTTGGCCTGCAGATAGCAACATGCAGACCATCTCGTGGTGTCATGGTAATATCCCCTCTGCAGTAGCAGCACTGCAACGCGACAGGGGTTTGGCGGGAGACGCCCAGAACTGGCCCGCGGTCCCGAATTCCACAGTTCCCACTGACTGTTCTTAACAAAAGGCCCAAGCTAGTACTATCACCTTCCTCATTCGACTTAACATAAGAACCTTACCACTAGTTGGGGCCGTTGGCAAGACACGCCGTTAAGCCCCTCATCACGTAACGCCAACCATTCTTGTCTGTTGAAAATTGTTTTTTCGACGAACTTTGTACGCCATTTCATCTCCACTGTATCCCTCGAGATCGATTCTCTCAAGAACAGCGACAAGGGATTTCTGCACTGAGAAGCTTGACGTTCTAGGCAAGGGAAGGGGCTGAGGATGACCTCTGCGACCAAGCCGATTCTGCAATGCGTCTCCCGCGGCCGATCATCATTTGAACGTGGCGTTGGCGCCATCACCCCTGCCCTCCGCAATTGAGGCACAGATGCTCAGGTTGCAGCGGCCGTCCGCGTGGTTGCAAGGCCTCTTGCCGACCAGAATTGCGGTATCTCAATCGCCAAGATTAAATCGCCAAGGTATTTAAGGGATCAATTGCCGGGGACGTAGTGCTGACGCCAAGTTTCCAACAGTAAACATTAGAATCCTCTGCATCGGATTCGTGTGATAACATCCGCTTCTGTGGGGGCATCAGGCTTCTATGACCTCATGAAAGCAAGGAGACCAACCGTCCAAACACTTGCGGAAAGCAAGGGATCGGAACAGACTGTGTACAATTTGCCGCTGCGATAACAGACATTGGGTGATAAGGATCAGAGCAACGATAAGAGAGATAATACCTAGGTAGTAGGCTCCACACTGTCAATGTTCGTCAGAACTGATTACCGAAAGAACAGAAAGCGTGGTAAGTAGCCCGATGAGACTAAGTATTAATGCATTGGTTTTGAGAAATGGCAATCGCGTTGCATTCGTAGTCACTTGGGAAGGAAAGTCGTCAACTTAAAGGAGGTTGAGGCTCACTAAGCTTGACAATAGCCTTTGATGATGACCCGAGCTTATTGCGGGCAGAACATTCCCCGTATTCAATTGGCATTTCAACAGGGCTCCTAAGTCGATCTCATTTGCGGCTTTAGTACGACGACTCATTCGCTGGCATTATCCGACCTGATCATTCAACAGATCTTCGCGGCTCATAAAAGACAAAGAAGCCCGTTGCGCCACGATCAGTGATCACCCCGCACGGCAATCCGATCGGGGAGATTGACTTAACCCCGCCCTCGGCATCGCCCGGTCATCCCGATAGAGCCGTTGACTGGATCAAATTGATCGTAGTCAACTCGCTTCGTGTTCAAATCCCCTGCATCATTGCCTCTTTTGTGACATTCTGTCTCGATTGTGGATTCTTAGACACAGCTCACCACCATGCCCGACGAAGAAGTCGACGTTCTTATCTGCGGTAGCGGGTCAGCGGGCCTCTGCGCAGCGGTCTGGCTAGCTCGTTGCGGGGTCAAATTCAAGATCCTCGAGCGCAGGGAGGGTCCGCTCCAGCAGGGCCAAGCTGACGGCGTGCAGTGCCGAACCGTAGAGATTATGGAGAGTCTGGGGTTGTCGGAGGATTTGTTGAAAGAAGCGTACCATGTTCTGGAGCTCGCATTTTGGACTCCGGACGGTAACGGCGGGATCCGGAGATCCCACCTGGAGCCGGACACGGAGCCGGGGCTGAGTTGGCTACCCCATGTTATCCTGAATCAGGTACGCATGATTTCCACGAAGAGCTTCAACAGCAATATTGATGCGTTTTCCAGGCCCGGATCAACGAATTCATGATAAAAGACATCGAACGCGTATCTGGGCAGTCTCACATCCAGTATGGCAGCGACGTCCAGAGTGTCGAGGTAGACAGCCAGTCAGCCAAGGATAGAAAGGCTCATTGCGTCACGGTCAAGGCGGTGGAAAACGGTGTTGAGCGCACGTATCGAGCGAAATATGCCCTGGTAAGATTCTGATCATTCACAACACCTAATCGAGTACTAATCAGGTACTGCAAGGGTTGCGACGGTGCCCACAGCTCCGTCAGAAAATCACTCGGGTTCAAGATGGTGGGGGACAGCACCGACGCCGTCTGGGCCGTGATGGACGTCTTTGCCAAAACAGACTTTCCCGACATCCGCAAGAAGTGCGTGCTGCAGTCTTCAGCAGGCAATCTCGTGATCATACCGCGAGAAGGAGACGAGAAGGTTCGCTTCTATATGGAGATGCCTGGCTGGGCGGCTAGCGACGTCAAGCCTGACAAGGTGAAGCATCGGGTCGACCAGATATTCAGCCCCTACACAGTGGATATCGTAGAGACTTCTTGGTTCTCTGCATATTCTATCGGCCAACGCCTCGCCGACAACTTCACCAAAGACTACCGTGTATTTCTTACCGGAGACGCATGCCACACCCATTCCCCGAAAGCTGGCCAGGGTATGAACGTGAGTCTCCAAGATGGGTACAATATTGGATGGAAGCTCGCGGCTGTGATAAAAATGGAGAACGACCCCGCGATATTGGAGACATATGTCTCCGAGCGGCAAGAAACCGCCAACGATTTGATTGAGTTTGATCGCCACTTCACCAACCTATTTTCATCATCGTATCGGAAGGAACATGGTGTCACTGCGGAAGACTTTCAGGACTATTTCATCAAATCAGGGAGATACACAGCCGGGCTCGCAATAGAGTACAAGCCCTCAATTCTGATTCGACCAAGCGAGGCTGATAAGCTGGCATCGGGTGTGCGTGTGGGGATGAGATTTCCGAGCGCGCAAGTAGTCCGCGTTTTTGATGCCAAGGTTATGCAATTGGCAAGGGCCTTGCAGTCTGATTCACGGTGGCATGTGGTTGTTTTTGGAGGAGATATCAACAATGCAGAAGGCACGGCTCGTTTGTCACAGGTAGGCTGAGCGCTGTTTCGACCAACACGACCTTTATCAAGGACCCATTGATATTCTAATCATTATACTAGGCTACCTCAGAACTGGCTGCTGCTCTGGAACGTTTGGTTCTTGAACGTTTTCACCCAGTGTTGTTGCTCAAGTCTGACCGGAAAATGCTGGATGAGAGGAAGATTCCCAGCCTCTTCATGCCAAACACAGGACGTGGAGGAGTGCGACGTAAGTCCATCAACACCACACACTTGTGCCCATCAAGGCTCCGTTTCGCTGACGAGAGCTATCCGATGCCTAGGTCTCCAAGATGTGTTTGTTGATGACCAGAGTTACCATGCTGGTCATGGCGAAGCATACGCCAAATACGGCGTCGATCCTGCAGTCGGGGCTGTGGCCCTCGTACGTCCGGACCAATGTGAGTGGACTAGGTCTCAGCCCCGCATTCACCAGCTTACAAGGCCTCAAGACGTGTCTTTAATATGCCCATTGGGGCGGCCAGACGATATCGTCAAATTCTTCATGGACCCTACTATCGCCTCAAAAGATTGAGAACTACGTCGTTGTATCAAGCATCTGTTGAAATCCGGTACCAGAGAATTCATTGGCGGCGAGAATACTCTATTTTAGTTTCAATCTTCCTAGAGTCCAGCTACAATCTTCGAAACGGTTCAGCATGAAAAACGAACGGCTTTCCTTTTCCCTTATGTAGGAATCCGTCAGCAGGAGCCTCATGAACATGTTGTAAATCATTCCATCATTTGCCGTTGATATCCAGCTATGTGCTTCCTTTAGGTGTCGTACCTGATCATCTTATGGAAAGGTTTGCATGTAGATTGCTGCACCCAGCCACTGCTCTCATCGGAACACAAATGCAGAACGAGGCTAGCACAAATGATTGCACTTCGCGTAAAGTGTGGCCATGGTTGTCCAATTATGAAGTAGACCTCTGGCCATCGGGCGCAAGGAGTCATATTGGAAAAACAAATTGAGTAAAGAAATTCCAGAAAAGAAGACCACTGAGCAGCACCAACACTGAAGGATGAGGGGCATCATGTCTACCGGTCAATCTCAGAATCGCACCGCCTCATCTGTATGCCCGTGGACCAGTTCAATTGGAAGAAATGGTGGCTCCCAAGCATGCAGGCATGCAACATGGTCACACCGGACAGACCGCAATCTGCAAAGTGGCAGGTTCCCGATTGGCCTGAGTCTCTAGCTTATACAAATGTTTCATATTGCTTCTAGACTTTGCATAGTCAGCCCTGTCTACAAGCCCAGCCCGCAGAAGGCTCTGCAGAGCCTCACACCATTTTCTCAGTATTTATCATTAGAAGAAATGTTCGTGAAAATCCCCCTACGCCCGTCTTTCACTTCCTACACCGATCCTCGTTTTTCTCTTCGTTCACATCATATGCAATGTCTTCTGAGTCAAAGCCCCCTCTTGCAGATTCAGCAATGGTGAGCGAAGGTTCAACAGCACTAGTGACACCCAATCTCTTAGCTACAGTCTGCAAGACGCAATCCACTACCGACACAGCCATTAACCATAGAGGGGGCTCGGTGAAAGAGTTCCAAATGTTCATCACCAAAGTCTTAACGATATCAATCTTTGGAGCGCCTACCTTTGCAGTCATCGCAGGCCAAATGCAGGATCCAGCGGAGCTCTGGAAGCCAGGCCCTTCGCCTTTCAGCCTAGCTACTGTTAGACGTCTTCTGTCAGCTGCATGGCTCTGCTTCATCTTTACCATAGCTATCGCCGGGTATAGCTGGAGCATTTTGACTATATTGCAGCAGAGGGCTGAGCGGCTCAACGATCACACTTGGCACATGCATTGGGACATCTTGGGCATTGCAACATCTATGTTGCTTTACATCCTTTTGGTCCTTGCTTTTCTGCTTCTATCACTTGGGCTGGTGGCATATGTGGGAACAATTGGGTGGATCGCGGTGGGCTCATCTTGCCTTGCCGGCATGTTCGTGGTTGGGTTGTCAATCTTCCAATGCATGTGAGTTTACAGTCGGGTATTGGTGTCTTTCATCATCGTCGCTGACTTGACTAGTGACAACTGCCGCCGCAGAAAACACGCAAAGAACCTTTGAATCAACGAAGAATAGCATCTATGACTGCCTTTTACTCCGTTATCAATGACCACCTTGTTCATGTCACAATCGTCCGCAGAGGCTCTGGTGAAGTGATGACGCCTTATAGCGGGTACAAATCCTGGCTGGCTTGTCGGATGATTTCGCGAAGAGCTTTTCGACTGCTTAGGAGAAAGGGGTCCAATGCTCAATAGCAGCATTCAAAAGATTTCATTCACTGCCATCCTACTTACTCAAAGTGAATATTAGTGTTATGCGTGGCTTCCGGAAGAAAGCGATGAATAAACGACACGTGCCTGCTTTGTATGTACATTGCAATTTGATGCTCTAGAAAGAATTTCTTTTGTTAAAGCTTGACCACCCAATTTGAGCAACAGATGCATGCCTCTTTGCTATGAACGAGTGAGATTGAATTATATAGTGTCGGCGCCCAGATGCGAGCATGGACAAACTCTCGCTGACCATAGCCCTCCTCGCTCTTGTGCCATCCTTGGCGACTCTGGACCACGGCAACAACTACTCGCCTAAGCGATTCATCCTCGCATTCCATCGCATATCAACACTTCAGTGCCACATTTTCGTCTGATTTACGTACGCGAAAATGGCGTGCCTCACTGACCTGCCGCCTGAACTGATCGAGTCGATATGCGACCACATCCGCCCGATGCGACTAATGCGCGACCGCTGCGCCCAGATCAGCAATGGGGATACCGTTGACCGACAACTGGACCTGGAATTTCAATTCATCAGGAACCTCTCCGTATCGAACCGCTACCTCCGGCGCGTGATCGTTCACGGCGGCATTCTCCACCGCGTGCTCACTCTCAGAGGTTCTTTCCACGAGCTCTTCCATCTCCTCAAGCTATTTAAGGCATTCCCGCAATTCGCCCTCGCAGTCAGACAGCTCTACATCTGCATGTCCTTGCTGCGTTCTGGTCCAACAAACCTTGGTCCTGTCGATGGGCTGCCGATCGTACTGGCAATCAAGGATCTGGGCCTCGACTACGAAGCTGCGTGGCCGATGATCCTCGCCGACTGTAACCGGAAGGCCGTATGGCGCTACAGCACTCTCATCCGCATCGTGCTGGCGCATATGACAGTTCTCGAGGATCTGGGCGTAGCTTTCGGATTTTCGTATTTTTTCGGCCCCGAGTTCCTCAACTGCGGCCTCCATGAATTCGTTCCCAAGCTTCCCCAGCTTCGGTCTGTCTCGTTCACGGCACTAGGAAGATATGATCTTGTCGAAGTCGACTTTGAGTTCTTTATGAAGATGGGCCCGGTTGAAAATCTCTATATCGATACCACAACCTCGAGCTGCAGCTTGAAGCCCCTTTCCTGGCAGGGAAAGTCCATTGCGGGCAACGTGACCAGTCTCGTTCTCACCTCGACCAGGTTCTACCCCAGCGAGTTAGAAGCCGTCCTCCGCTCTTGCGCACCGCTGTCCACCTTCAAGTGGATCGTCAACGATAAACAGGCGGCCACGTGCGTGCTGTCATGGCAGGTCGTTTCCACACTACGGATCGTACACGGCGCGACTTTACGGACGCTTTGCCTAAAGTTTCTGTCCGTCTCCGACCGCAGCCAATTTGGTAGAATATCCACTGGGCCCCCAATCGGCTCTCTGTGGGGGTTTGACGCTCTCGAGAGCCTGTGGATTGACCTGGATGCCGTGGCTGGAGGCACTGAGAGGCGCTCCGGAGCATCTCAACCGGCAAACTTCCACACGCTGCCTTGGATCATTGGGCACCCGGAGCACTTTGTACAAACCCTGCCTGGAACCCTGAAGAGGGTCTTCTTCTATGTCCCGCATAGGACGAGCGGATGGGATGATAGCGTCGTTTGGCTGGGGCGCGCAGGTGACAGATTCCCTAGTCTCACTGACATACGGTACTACAACGCATTCCGAGGATGCACCTTCCGCATGGTTCGTAGGAGGCCGTACAGGTGTCCCTTTGTGCCGGCGTTGCAGTGGGATTAACCGTACTTCGTTGCTGAGGGGGCTGCTTTTGAGGCATCTTGCATCAAGACAAGGCCACAGAAAGAGGGTACGGATGTTGATATCATAGAATTAGTCTTGGGTTTTTGTCATTCATAAAATTAATCAATCGCTTTCATTCATCTCGAGCCTTCCCCCACCCCTGAACCACGCCCACAAACCTCTCAACCTCCCCCACCTCCGTCGCCCACGTCGTAAGCAACCTCACAACCGCCTCCCCATCCCCTCTCTTCTCCCACACGTAAAACACAAACCGCTCCTGCAGCGCCGCAATCAAGCCCACCGGCAGCACCGCAAACACCTGGTTCGTCTGCGTCACCGCGTACACGCCGAACCCCGCCGCCGCAATCCCCGCCGACAGCCGCGCCGCGCATAGGTTCGCCTGCCGCGCGAGGTCGAAGTACAGCTCCTCGCGGAAGAGCTCCGCGAACTGCGCGCCCATGACGCGGCTCTTGGCGAGCAGCGAGCCGTGCTGCTTCACGTAGAACTCGAACTCGGAGGCTAATCTTGCGTCTTTGACGACCACGGCCTCGCCGAGGAGGGCGCCGTTTTTTGTGCCGCCGATCCAGAAGATGTCTGTGAGGTCGAGGATGTCGCGGAGGGTCATGTCGTTGGCGGGGCTAGCCAGCGCAGTCCCGATACGCGCGCCGTCGAGGAATAGAAGCAGGCCGTTGGCCTCGCATATTTGCTTGATCGCGGCCAACTCCGCCTTCGAGTAGACCGTCCCAATCTCCGTGGCGTTGGAGATGTAGACCAGCCTCGGCTTCGCCATGTGCGGGAAGTGCCAATTATCGTCCACAGCGCGCTGTATCGACGCGGGCGTGAGCTTGCCGCCATCCAGCGGCGGGACGTTGATGATCTTGTGGCCGGACGCCTCGACGGCGCCCGTCTCGCGCGTGACGATGTGGCCCGAGGACGCGGCGATGACGGCCTCGTGCGGGCGCAGGCAGGCGGCGATGGAGATTGCGTTCGCGGAGGTGCCGCTGGGCACGAAGAAGATGCCCACGTCCGCGCGGCCGAGGTGCCGCCTGATGTGGCCGCGGGCGACCTCGCAGCAGGTGTCGCCGCCGTAGCCGGTTTCTTGGGTTGTGTTTGTGGCGATGATGGCTTTGAGGAGCGCTGGGTGCGCGCCTTCGGAGTAGTCGTCGAGGAAGCTGTAGCGGGGGGCCGCTGTGGGCGCGGGGAATTGGGAGGGCATTGTGGGCTGGGGTTCTGTGATGATGGAGTGAGGATGGATGGGAGGGTGTTCAACCCGCAGCTCCCGGGGGAATTTCTATATACATGTTGACCTTGATTGTTTTGTGTTGCTGATGGCATGGAGCGCCGTGGAACGCATTATCGTCCGATGACATAAAATCCGAGCGGGTTACTAACTGCTACGTTAGTCAGTGCGGGAACCCGGTGGGTCGGTGCTCATGCTCAACAAAACACTGACAGGAACATGTCGCGTGTGTCTCGAAACTCTAAAATGAAAGTACGGTTACTTGCGGCGTGGTGGCGGATATGTTCGGCATCGCGGGGACCGGATGGGGATCCCGGGTTGTCTTATCTTTTGGCAGGGAGCAGGGAGCTTGATGTTGACCCGTGTGTCCCTCAGCGTGCGTTTTGTCGGGGGGTGGTCACGAGGATATTGTCTGCGACGCGTCCAGCGAGAAGTCGATGAAACTGCGGTACGTCTCCACGGTTGAGGCGTCGAGGGGCCGCGGGTACGTGAGGACCTTTTGGGATTTCGGGCGCAGGGGCACGCCGGTTGCGGTGAGGTCGTTGGCGTGGTCGAACAGCTCGGGGTATTTTGCGTAGAAGGCCGGGTCAATCTTGTAGTACGACGCGCCCTTGTCCATGTTGAGCTGCTTGAACGCGGCGCGGGCGTACGCCGGCGACGAGAAGAGGGCCGTCACGTCCGGCGCCGGGAGCGTAACTGCTGCCGCCGTCGTCGTCGCGTCCGCGTCCTCGTCGGCGGTGGTGGTGGACATGGCCGTGATGAGGTCGGTGACGCGGATGTAGACGGTGACGTCGGGCGCGCCGCGGACGAGGTCGGACATGGTGGTCTCGACGACGTAGCCGGTGACGGCGTCGCAGAAGATCTGGTCGATGTGGGGGTTGGCGGCGTGCAGCTGGATGAGGCGGTCGCGGATGGAGGGGAAGGGGATCCAGTCGATGACGCGGGGGTGCGGATGCTTCATCTGCGCCTCTGTTGGGCGGTAGCGCTGGTGAAGCTTGTCGAAGGTGGCGGCGGAGGGGTAGAGTTGCCAGGCGGTGAGCTCGATGATGTGGAAGAAGCGTGTTTTGGCGTACCAGGCCATCACGTCGGGGCGAGTCATGCTGTTGAACATTGATAGGACCATGAGAACTGGTTGGTAGATGCTTTGGAAGGTTAGCCGGTGTGCATGTTTAGTTTGTGCTTGGGGTGATGAGTTGGTTACCCTTGCATTGAGGGCTGGCCTTCAGGAGAGAATCCGGAAGCAGCCAACTTGCTCTTCAACAGTCGCTGGAGAAGCTGGATGTGGTCCGAGAATGGCGAATTTGAAAGCGTCCAATTCTTGCGGAGGACCAAGCTTGACTCTTGGGTTGCTGCCATGGCTGCCTGGTATGGCTCAACGCCGGTTTGGTACTCAAAACTCCAGATGTTCGGGATCTGGTTATAAAGAGGGCTGATGCCGGCGGCGTTGATCAATTCTGGCAGGGAACCAGTGTCGTCAAGATGTCCTTCAAAGAGTCAGTATGAGTTGTCATGCTGATAGAAATGAGCACCCACCTGCGGCAGGTTGATGTCCTAGGTGAGCATCAAAGTCAAATAGTGTCGTGTCAAAGGACGTCATGTCCATCGGCCGTAGCGCAAGCGCATCGGCTGTTTCTGAGTGATGAAAGTGACTTTCTTCAATCTTACTCGGACCCTCGTGTGTCTTGCCACCACCAGAAGCTGTGTCGTTGAGCGTCTTGGACACAGTATCATTCAACCCTTGCAAGTTGGCCATGAGTCGAGATAGTCTCGTCTGCACCTCGACCAATTGCGCCCGGAGCTGGCGGTTCTCCTGCTGAAGAGCTGCAACTCGCTCATCTTCTGGTTTCTTATCCGTGTTGACCCTGTTGCTGAGTTCTCGGATGCGCTCTTGCTGTCTGCGCCGGAAGGCCTGTTGGGAAAGGCGGTTGCGAAGTCGCCTAGACAGATTCCGTTAGCCGTCGCAAGTGAATAATTCGTGATATGAGTTGACTCATACTTCCGCTCCTGCTCAGTCATTGTGTCTTTTTCGTCACCATGAGGGTGAGGCTCGTTGTGACTCATGGTGGTGGTCGCTTTCCTTGGCATTTTGGCGTCGGTGGCTCATGAATGATCTCGCTTGGTGAGAAGTTGTTGGTCTGAAGGGACGCTTATCGATGGTCGCGAAATTCGGAAATGTCACCGCCCAGGCCAATTGGGTTTGACGAGGGCCCGTGCGCGGAGCTAGTGCCGGGACCCACCTCCGATCCACCCTCCGAAATCTCCGGTTCGCAGGCACCGGAATCGGCGACTGGCCTTCCGGTCCTCGCTATCTCTCCACCGGCCCGGTGCTGTGCCGGCGTTGCGCTGCTTTCACCGCCCATCACCCCGCGACTCGCAATCCGTTTATGACGAAGTCCACCCGCAGCATGTCGCAACCTTCCATGCAGACTTGTTGTGGCCATGTTTCGCTTACCGGAGATTTTAAGACATACTGTCTCTCAGTGTCTTAGGGTGTCGTCTTGGGGCGTCGTCCTGGGGTACGCATCCCGCCTGTGGAAATGGGGCCGTTCTCTTTCGAAAGATGTCAGACCGTCTTTCATGGTCCATAACGGTGTCAAAGACTTGTCGCAAATGCGGTTTTCTCTTATCTCTCGCGTCAAACACGCTCTTCTTCAGCAACGTCCAGCCCCGCTCATCACAGTTGATTGGCGTCTCCTCTGAGCAGGAACAACGTGGCAACCCTTGAAGCCCAAAGCATGACAGCCCAAAATGGGTCTTGAAGCTGTAATGTTTCTGTAGCCATCACCGTCGTCAACCACTTGGGTAAGCTCGATGGAGATCGCCAATCGCACAACCCCCTGAACGAACAAGCACCACTGCATCCAATTGCGTCAAGTAGCGATCAGCCACATATACGAAAAAAAGCAGCCACCAGGCAAACAACACATCTCGCATGCAGCAATCACGGCAGCAGACATCGACCGCAGTCCAATAGTCTGCCAGTCTCCTCCCGCCGCCATCTCTTTTAATAGGCCAGGGTGCGCTAGGAGGATGGACCCTGGCCGTTGAAACTTGAGCGGCTGGGAGAAGAAAAAAAGGGGACGCTCCTTGGCTGCTCCCGACGGGGACCCGCGGGGGCGTGGGAGCCGACCAGTTACAGGCGACGGGAGACGCTTAGTGGGGACCCAGCCACTGACATTCCCGGTGCTCAGCGCAGACAGAGTGACAGCCCACCACCCAACGGGCCAATGGGCCAATGCACGTAATCGTCGTCGTGCCATTGTGGGCTCTGCTGCGAAAATTGTTAGTGCCTTCGCTTTTCCCAGCCACTTGGATACTGTCAATGTAATAGTCTGGCTCTTCGCTCGAGAAAGAAGGAAATGTCTGTGTTTTCTTTCTTTCCTAGCTCCCGTCGTTCCAGTCTGTTGATCTCCGATCTTTTTGCACCTGTCAAAAAGTACAAACGTCTTTTTGTCGTTGTTCAGGGTTGGCCCCTAATCATCAAGCTTCTCTTCGTGTCTTTCCCAGCCTCCATCAAGAGCGAAGAGAGACACCAATCCCAGAACCCAGACGCAAAGTTACAGCGTAGTGTCTCATTCGTCCTCCTCCCACTGCCCCCCTCGATAACGCTCAAACGGCGGCCTTCCTCGCAATCATGGCCATGGGCATCCAGCAACAGAACCACCACCACCAGGGATCACCGCCCATGTTCCCCGGCGACTTTGTCGACTACGGCGGCCAGTATGAGACAAACGACCGCCAGCCGCGAAACACCACCAACGGTACCGGCAACGGTCGCTACCGCCGCCCTCGATCCCCCTCCCTCGACGACGACTCTCGCTTCACCACCGGCGCCCCCAGCGAGCAGACGAACTCCGAGCTGCACGACGCCGTCCTCGCCCAGGCGGCCCATCAACAGGTGAGTTAAGTTGCCTTGGCTTACAGTGAACATCCCACACACACAAACAAACAGAGAGAGCACGGAGCCCGAGGGAAAAGCAAGATCTGCTTTGGAGCTGGTACCCGTACAAGCACCGTGCCACCAGCCTCCAGAATTTCTTACCTCATGCTACCTCCTCAAACTCTTTTCTCGTACAAGGAGCCAGCGCTCGCACCCCCCAACCTCCCACCTCCCCTCCCTCCCTTTTCACACCTAAACACGGGCACACCCGCTTGCTCGTGCTGCCCGAAAAAAACATCAGACGAACACACACATACACCTACGCGCACATACACATCCATTACCTCACACAAACACCACACACAACCACCACCACCGCGATCGCGAACACCGCGACAAAGACACACAAACCGCTGACAATGTCTTCCACAATGCAGCAGCGAGTAGTCCCAACAACCCAGCCCGCCGGCGCGCGCACCCAGGCCCGCGCCGCCGGCCCCCGAAGCGGCCCCCCCTCCATGGCAAACGCCTCCCAGAACCGCCGCTCATACCCTCAACCGCCGCCCGTCAACTCCCAACTGCCCCCCTACGCAGGCAACCCCGAAGACGAGTGGTCGCCGGCCTCCCGCGCCGCTGCCGCAGCAGCAGGAGCCGGAGGAGCAGGAGCAGGCGCAGGAGGCTATTCCCGCCGCCGCACAGAACGCCACGCCCGCCGCCAGTCCTCCACCTCCGGCGCGCCCACCGCCTCCGACCCCGCCCTCCAAATGTCCGGCGGCGCCTCCTCCTCCCCGCGCATCAACGCCAACGGCGAACGCGAGCACCACCAACCGCAGCGCGCGCCCTCCAACCCTGCCGGCCTGCGCCCGCCCTCGCCGCCGACGGCCGGCATGAACCTCGGCCTCGCCGGCGACGAGATCTCGCGCCTGCAGAGCCCGTCCATCTCCAAGAGCGTGCTCGAGCCGCTGCAGCGCAAGATGCTCGAGTACCACAACCTGATGGAGGAGGCGCAGGGCCAGATGACGCAGCTCGACGCCGAGCTGCGCGCGCTGCAGGAGCGCCGGCGCCAGGCGGAGCAGCGGTTTGTCGATGCCAAGGGCAAGCACGACGAGTACGAGCGCCAGCACCTCGACGTCGAGAAGGCCCTGCGCGGGGACTACGCCATGCCCATCCCTCAACCGCAGCACCAGCAGCAGCAGCAGCAGATACACCCGCAGACGTCGCAGCAGCAGCACCAGATGTACAACGACAGCCCGCCGCGGACGCTGGGGCGCCCGGCGTCGAGCATCATGAGCTACGACGAGAGGCCGATGAGCGGGCGCAGCTCGATGCAGGGGAAGAAGGGCAAGTTCCGGATTAGCTTGTTCGGGAGGTAGATCAGCGTGCTGATTTTAGTGACACAGCAGGGGGTGTTCTTCGAAGTTGTTTTAATATTTCTTAAGTTTGTGATGATGAGGCATTGATATCTATCCGCGAGAAGGGTAGGGGCACATGTAATGACTTTGGTTTAATGCGCGGCATGGCAGAATAGAATGCATCTTGCGACGTTCTTGGTGAATAAAATTTGTCTTCACATATTTCAATGGCCCGCTGGTGAGTGATCTGCGCCGATGCTGATCTGACGGCTCGCTTTCCGGACCTAGCTCCGAAACGGTCCATTTCCTCGGACACGGCCAGCCCCGCACCATCCGGGATCATCCGGGCCCAAACTGGATTCTTTCTATAGCCCTCGAACCGGGGCCAGAAATGCCCTAATCAGCAGTGCGGTAGCATTAACGGTCTCTTCCTTGTTCAGCAGATTCTTCATATGCACTCCGTCATAAGGCTACATGTATATGAAATGATCTTCTCCAACTGCCTATCCTTTGGCAGGACTGTAATAGGCTGTCGCAAAGACAAGTCAACAAAACACACAAGTTGCTGAGTCCATCCTGCATTACTACATCTCATCATATGCAAATACTAGAGTGTGTTCGCGGTTGCCTTTGCCCACATCTGAGTGATCCCTCGTCACGAAACCTACACCCCGGCTTCCACTCCCAGAGCATCCTCGTCTCTGTAGCCCGGTGCATACGCCCGCCACTGTTCTTGACTGCCTTTCCCATCGGGCTAAGCCTCGGGTATGTATCGCCCTGTTCATTAATCACACCATCCCGCGACCGTGTCTGGGTCGGCAAAGCAAGTTCCGCGCCCGTCAGCGCACTGGAAACCCTTGGTGGCGATGGTCTTGCACGCGAACTCCCACGGGTCTCCCTCGATGTAACCACCTGCATTACTGTAGCACTGTAGAGTTGTTCAGCGTTTTCTCCCGTCATCCTACCGAAGGTTGCTGTGGTTTACTTACGCGGCCAGAAGGAGTGTCATACGAAGTTCCTCCCCACTGCGAATATGTTAACTGGTGTTTCTTTTCTGATGTAGAAGGCGAAGAGGTTTTGCATACCGGGTATTCATTCGCGTTATACTCGCCGCATGCGACGGTGGTCATGCGCCAATTGTAGCTGTCGCCGTTGTGGCAGGTGCAACTACTGTGAGGGTCGGCCATGCTGCGTTCCCAGTGTCAGCGCTGTTCGGTTACACAATACGCGGGTCCTCCTCGACTCACACAGCAGAAAGCAAAGCAAACGCAACGGTAAACTTGGTGTACGAGAGGCGCATTTTGTACAGGTGATGAAAAGAATGGCGTTGAAAGGCGCAGCCAGCAGCAACCAAGAAGCAAGCAATCGAAGGAACGACTCGAGTAACTTGAGTTTCAGAGACACAGCAGACAGTCGAGACTAGCACAAGCTTTCAGGTCATATATGAAAGTAGGAAACGCATCCGTCGCTCGAGTCAGCCATCTTTGCACTCGTGGTGTCCATGAAGTTCTGCGTGATGAAGGCTTTCCGCCGAGAACGATATCGCTTGCCCCAAAACAGAGAGAAAATCCACACTTAGGAACACTATGTATGATGTGATAACATGTATCGTAGGGCGATGGCTTCGGTGAGATCCGTGATTAATCTCTATGAAACAAATATTTACGTTTATAGCGTCAACCCGAAAAGCACGAGGTCGTCGGGAACATCCCGATCCACATCTGGATCGACTGCCTTCCTCATTAGTCGATTATAAAGGGGTTGTTCCCTTCTTTCATTTCCTTTAAGGCTCTTTAAGCATGTTTAGATTAGGTATTCTTGGCACCTTTTACGCTTATCCCCACACTCCCTAACTCTCTCAACTCAATCGCGACGGATGGCCCTGTTGCTTGGACGTAGCCAAGCCGTCATCAACGCGTCAGCCCACATACGCTTTTCTCTCAGCCGGCTAGCGCCCTTGTCACATTTTCAGCAGATGTAACGGCACGAGTCATAAGAAAGGAAGTTGCGAACGACTTTGCGGACTTTGAGGCCGCATCGTTAGCTTTGACCGTGTTATTTCCCCACTTCACCGCCGCCATGTCAGGAGGCAGACCGGAAAAATCGCGTACAGAACAGCTGCGTGTGGCTGGCAATTGTGTCGTTGATTGAAAAAGGAGAGAGGGCCGTTTATTTGTATCTGTTGAGATGAGTGAGCCGGGCTTCTTCTCCATGATTTGTGGTGCAGCTTCACTCCGGCCTCAGTCACTGGCTCCCCCAAGCATCATGATTTCAGACATGGAAAAAAAAAAAAAACAAATCAGCTCCCTTACGGCTGGTGATACGTCTACTTAAACGGTCAGTGGGGCCCGTTACATATATTCGTTTCCTCGCGATGTAGTCAGACCTCGACAAAGTCGTTTCTTAGGGAACTGAAATATTTGGTAATATATTATGGCAAAAGAACTACTTTGCAACTTCCAACCGCGGCATGGCTAGTTTACCAAATTATGTGAAGTTTTAGTGGGCAGCTTGTACAGGAAATGCGACAAATTTGATCGACGATTCCAAGCAGTCATCTGGATCCTGTCGCTACAGCAGGCTCGCCAATGTTTCCAAAGCACGATCTGGGCGGTTTTGGTCTTGCGTGAAGACGAGATTACTTGTGGTTGCTCTCCATCTTCCGTCGCTTACAAATTTTAGCCTTTGAATCGCCAGGACACACAAGTCAAGGAGTGATTCAAGGCTGCCAGGCTCATCTTACCGGGTACAACAGCCGAATTTCAGCGCCAATGGTTCGTTCACCTGTGTAATTGGCGGGGACGTTGGATTGTGGGCCACTCACTTGATATCATACTCTGCACCAACGATTGTGTACACAGCCCCCTGCACCACTTCGCTTATGCATAATTGATCACGGCCACAGGCGGTGATGTTCACTGCAAGAAACCAAGCTCATTTTCGACAATCCCTCCGTCCCCCTGTTGGGGCATACAGGCGTACCATGGGATGTTTTGGAGCTAACCAAGTACGACACGATGCATCTTCCACCCAATCGATTGAATTTCGCGAGTGGATAAACACGCAGTTTGTGCATCTGACACCCCCTCATCATTACAGAATGGAAAAAAAAATCATTCTCTATGATGCTTCTTCCTTGAAATCCTTTGCAAGCATCGGTAGCCAACGCTGAATCCAATCAAAGAAATCGAGTCATTCGACGGGTCGTAAAGATGCTGCCAAGCCATTCTTTTGACTCCACTTCGGATCGTGCAAAGAAGAAGGGGTATTATTCCTTCGGCGATGAGGGGCTCACCGCCACCGTTGGGGCATCTGGGCAATTACTGCGGATATCGCGACATTTCCCTGGCAAGAGGACAGGATTCTGTGTGGATGAACCCGACATGGAAGAGCCATTCCGTGTGACTCCTCGACTCAAGCAGTTCCTCTACCGAGCTGAAGACCCCTCCTTCGAAAAGGGCATCGGCACTTACGTCGACGCTCTCCACCTGAATAGGCAAGTCTACTATTCAGAGTTGATACATGATAGGTGGCCGGCATTCAAAATAGGCTCACTGGATGTGAACCTTGATCTACAATATGCCATCTTGGATGGCACCGTTTATCAGACGTTCAAATTTGATTACTCCCAAATCACTAGGAACGAATGTAAACCCACAAGCCCACCGGTTATTCGTTTAAGGGGTGATGCATTGATCAGAAACCTGGATTATATCACCTTGCCTGGTCAGAATCCCTTCAATAATACTGATGACAGCGGATACAAGCCGGCACGACTAGAAGGTGGCAGTATCTTTCGAGAGCATGAGGAAGGAGATGGATATCAAGCGTTCTTGAGTATCGCGGCGTTCAATGACGAGCGTGTCTTCGAGATCGTCGAGGCCCCTACTCTAAAGATTGGGGAGATGCCAGCCGACTACCTTCTTGGATGGGATTATCTGCTCAAATGGGACGAGCAAGCTTCCAAGGATATCGATCAACATGGGCGTCTGTCAGTCACAGTCGCTTATACACTTGGGTATGATCAGTCGCCCGTCAGGCCCGTGGACACGGTCAAGTCCCCGGAGCAGTTGGATCTATCCACAATACCATATGAGGCTCAGATTTTCAGCAACAACCCCAACCTCGATGTCTGTCTGAGAAAGAATTTGGAGCATGTCCTCTCCGTCTGCACCATTCCGGTGTTTTCCACACCCAGAGAGGAAGAGCCCACTGTTGCTCTCACCTGTGGCGATGTGGATAGCCATTTTGTGTCGACGGCGGCGTCATTGTGAGTTACAGATCTGCTGAAGTCTGTCGACTTTCTGACGAAACATTCAAAGTTACTGTTTTCAGATCCTATTACTGGCCTTGAAACACTTCCAATCTCGATATGACAGTTTAACGGCGTACGAAAATGACCCCAATTGCCAACCTACGACAAATGGAACAAAAGCTTACGTCTATGGAATGATGAGCCGTATCAAGAGAGTATGCAAAGGTCACATGAGGTGGCTCTTCAAAACGTCAAACACATCTGGAAAGCTTTTCTGTCCTTATTACTGGGTCAACGGGGACGAGATAGAGGAGTGGCAACTTGGGGACCTTCTTTCGAGAAAGTCTCTGGTCGAGACACCTTTCCAAGTCCTCAAGGTATGCGATCTCTACAAGATAAGTAGTGAAGACTTCGATGGCGACGATATGCGGGCACTTGAGCGCATTGTCCGGACATGGATCCAGGAAATCTATAATCATAAAGTCAACATCCCAGGCTTATACGCCTTCCCCCGATATGATACGGAGCCAACTAGGACCTTCTACCTCACAGACCACGCGGTGATCTGGCAAGCCATAAAATCTGCCGAAGACATAGGCATACAGCTCCCTGCATCCTCAGAGTGCTCGTCGAAGCATATTCAGGAGAGCATCCTCGAAATGTTCGACACTCCAAATCCTTCCATACAACAACGCCTTCTCTCTGTGAAGAGAAATCCCGCCAAAACTAGATTTGTCTTCCGGTCTACGGATACGGCATTATTCCGTGCCGCAGAAATGGGACTCTTCGACAAACCGGCACGATTTGATGGTCAGCATGGGCTGCATAAGCGATTGGAGATTTGGGAGAGAACGATACAATACCAAATTCAGCACTACGCCCATGATACAATCAACCGCACTGACCCTCGGAGATTAGCTCTCCCTGTGGTTATGGGGCATTTCAGATCCTTCAATACGACGATGGGTACATCAAATCCAGATGCAGTTGTCTTTGCGCTTCTGGAACTCTCTTCAGACAATGGAATATTTCCAGGGGTACTTGATGAAAGATCCCGACCTGTCAGTTGTTACGGAAACGAGCTTTTGCGAGGCAAGTTCTGGGGAACAACGTTCGAGATACCGTACCTTTCGTGGAAGTATTCCCACACGCCAAATTTTGGAGATGCTCCCAGTAGAAAGCGCAAGAAGCTTGCGGGCAATCATTGGGATAGACCGCTTCAGCCCGACTATGTGGCACCACTGGCCATGCAATCTATCGCACAGCCAAATCTATGGGACGGTGTACATCGGGATCGATACCACTCTCAAAAGGCATCCCACATCCCTCTCAACAACATGTTGTCTCATAGCAACATAAGGGAGCTTCAGGATGAATGGCTTTACAATCCACCGACGTTTTTCATTTCTTCTGCTGCCATTCAGAAAGCTCAAGAGGGGCTTGGTAACCTAATGGCCATCCCTGTGGACCTGATGTATCTCACCTTCACTGGGGCTGTTGTTGACATTCCCAAGTCACGACCCGTGAAAACGAAAATGTCCAAAAACAAGA
Organism: Colletotrichum tropicale; assembly: GCA_027406125.1. NCBI lineage: Eukaryota > Fungi > Ascomycota > Sordariomycetes > Glomerellales > Glomerellaceae > Colletotrichum > Colletotrichum tropicale. The sequence continues at coordinate 1,046,689 of JANVYH010000004.1, forward strand.
TTCCAATGCGAGTCTTGCAAAGCGCTACGGAAATTCAAAACGTAGTGGATGCGGGCAGAACCGCAGAAGACGCGAAGAAGAGATTTTGGGCCTTTTTCGCATCAACCCCTTCCGAGAATGAGGTTTGTATAACAACCATTCCGGTAGTATCAAGAGAGGACCGAGAAGAGCAGGAGATGAGATCCTTTTTCCAAAGACATAATTCCTACGACAATTTCTTCGCCGAGGACACTGCAGCCTTGTTGAACACTTGGACAACAGAGCTTCATCTGTCATTTTACACCCTGCTGCATGACGACCGACCTGGTGCTCCCCCTTCAGACGACACGTTGGAGGCCGAAACTTTCCACTTCACGACATTGAGTGGGGTTGAGGCACCTAGATACCTCCGCAAGTTTGCCGCAGGCTTTCGATTGAAAGGCGACTTCTTTGATCGATACTGGACATGCAATTTCCTGGAAGCCAATCCTTCGCGTGCAGATGACTATCCTTGGAAGGAAGGAGTACAAGAGGAAGTGCAGAGAGAAGTGCAGGCTTTGCTGGAAAGGCAGTTCGAGGGTGGCAGAATCACTGAAGTGGAGAGGAACTCTTGGCAGCAGAGAAGAATTCTGGAGCTCATCTTGTTCGAACGGATTATGCAGAGGATGAATGAGAGTACGAGAGGAATCCTCGAATGGGCAACATCTGTATTGATGGGGACGAGGAAGCGCCTGCAAAAGACGTTGAGCCCGACTAAGGGGACCAAGGCCACTCGACCGCATTACAAAGACCTGCTCGACACAATCAAGGAGTTCCGGGAGTTTCAGAAAGCCATTCGAAGGATGGGAAGGCACTATGCTGAGGCCCTTGCGAACATCGATCGTTGGCGCGATCGAGAAAAGGGCCGCGAGTTGGAGAGGCCTCGATGGACATTCAACGACGAAAGTCGGTACAGAGTCATCATTTTGAAATTGCTAGCATCGAACGACGATAGCATTCAAACTCTGCGGAGAAATCAAGACAAAATCACAAATCTTATCGAGATGGAGCTGGACTTGATGCGTGGCGACTTGGAGTTTATGCGAAGCGAACTGAATCAAACTCAGGACGAGAACATCAAATTGTTCACCGTCATCACCACAATCTTTGTTCCGCTGGGCTTCGCCGCCAGCATTTTCAGCATGGACCAAGCACCAGAAACCACCACCCTGTATTACATGTTGGCCACCGCAGCTGGGGCATTTGTTTTCACAGGAGCGATGCTTTGGGTGATCAAAGAGGTCGACTTGAGGAAGCCATATGGCGAGTTCAAGGGTTTGTTCAGGCGCAACAGGACCAATATCGAGGACGAAGACACAGAGAGCGACGAGGAAGAAGAAGACGAGGCCGATGTGGGATCAAGTCAGTACGACACACAGAGTCCCAATGACATGAGCGTGTTGCCAGATTTGGAAAGTCCAGGCCGTCGAAGCTGGAGAATTCGAACATATCATAAGGAACGGGCAAGAAAGCACAACGATCTAGAAGCCACAATAGGTGTGCAAGACGTTAAAAGTCTTTCTTAAGGCCGGTGACAGTTGTTATATTTACTCTTCGGATAATACCTTGGGCTTGAAGAAATATCCTGCATGTCTGCTACGTTGGGTTAATCCATTTCTTTCATTGATTGCACCAATGATGGCTCCGACAACGCTCTCGACAGTTGATATGATGATTTGAAAGGTCATCCTGAACTTCCCGGACGCCGCACTGATTTAGAGCGACTTGTTGCCTCCTGCGCCCAACTGTTCTGTTGTTCCTGTTTCACTCGCGACGTACAGTGACGTGGTGTTTGATCCGAAGTGGCCGTATTGTACAAATTGTTGATGTGCATCACGGTCTAGGTCCAATGCGGTAGGAGGTGTGCTAGAAACAAATGACATCACTGAGCCCGACAAATGGGGAAGAGTTCGCATATGCCAGATTCGCAAGAGCTGAGGGCTGGCTGGGCTTCCACGTATTGCCAAGAGGCAGGGGTTTGGGAATCATTGCAATCAAGCTCATTCCTGAGTGCGACGCCACAACACGACCTGCATATTGACGCCTTAGTGCTGACGTACCCGACCTTGAAATGTCTAACATCGCTCAACTGGGCATGATGCTCGCGCATGTCCCATCTCGACCGGGCGCAAAGCTCGTACTAGCGGCTAATCGTTTTCAAGATATTTTGCATGATCTGCGCTATCTCCCTTATCCCCTAGACCGGAAAGATCCAGCTTGCCCATGGTTGAAGAGCTGAATCAAAGAAAGGAAGAAATTCCGCCATAATCTAAAACCGTTATTAATCCACTCGTTGAGCCAATGCTCCAGGCATCTACTCTCCGGGCGGTAAATCTAGACCTTTCGACTCCCTGATCAAGCTTTCAAGCCCTTAGCGTAGTCGTCTCAACAACGCTCATCGCCAACCCAACGGTTCATCTTATGTTCTCCTGTACTGCTCCTCACCACCACCAATATGAGAAGCACTATTATCACATGGCTTCTCGCCGCATTCCCTATCGCCACAGCCCTTCCGAATTCCACCGTTGAAGTCGACCTCCTCTTTCCCCGTGCAAACGCGACCTACACCCTCAATTCCACGGGCATCCCCATTTTGCTGTCCATCCACAACCCCTCCACAGCTAACGCTTACGGCTGGACGTTCTACTGGGAAACATTTAAACAGCCACATCCCGACCTCGATTGGCGTCTCCCCGTGAACAGTATCTCCGCGCAGTTTGGGAACACAACTCGGTGGCCGGACAACCCGCATCTGATCACCGCCACGACAAGTCCCCTCGAGGCGGGGACGCACACCTTCCACTGGAATCTCCAAGGCGGCCCTTGGTGCAAGTTCGAACCAGGTGCTGGAAATTCATTCAGCAGTGTGCTGCATGTCGGCGGCGGGACGTTCGAGTTTGCGGTCGCGGACGGCACGGCGGCAGCACCTGTACTTACTGGTGTTTGCGGCGAGCCGGCAGGAATGATGAACTATGCCTCCGCGACTACATTCGCGGATGAAGTGATACTGGGGATGGGGGATCGAACAATGACGTGCGGCGTTACAAGGAGCGTCACTGCGACGGCGGAAAGTTGTAAAGCTACACTTGACGACGGACAGGCGAAGAGCGTATCGAGTTTGATGGGGTGGGGGGAGTTTGCGACGGCGTCGGCGACGACAACGCCCACGGCCGCTGGTGGTACTGACTCAAGCGAGGGGCGTGTGGTCTCAGTGCCAGTCCAATTATTGAGTTTGATGATGGCTTATATGCTTGTGCATATTGTCTGAGGTATGGGTATTGGTTGGAGGATGGTAATGCTTGCGGCTATGACGGTTCTTAGTCCGCAGTCAAGCGTTTCGTGGAGTTTCATTGATTGTGGTACCATTGAAACTATTGGCTTGACCGACTACTCAATGCATCGGTCGTCACTATCTATACACGGCAATATAAACCAAAAGAACGTCGTTGGTAATTGACACACTTTGAACTCACGGAAACGTGCTCATTACTAAGGCCAAATAGCCAGGCTAGGCTCACTCTCCGGAACTTACTCCGGAAGGCATCCACTAGATCTGTTTGATCGGCCCCACCTGGATCGGAACGCCATGAATATCTGCCCGGTCGCAGACACCGAGTTCTCCGACCACGGCTCACTCACCCTGCCAAGACATGGCTCGGTCTACGTGCCTTAATGGTTTGAGCTTTTACTCAGGTTGTTTGCAACTTAATTTGGGGCCAAATTCAACGCCTCAACAACTTTACTTAAATCTGATGGCGACATTAGAGAAGCAGGAACGGACCAGCGTTGTATGAGCCAGCTGCTACTTCAACGAGTCCGGAGATCCGCCTGTCCAGATATGATCATAACGGGAAGCTGAGATTTGAAAGGAAACGTACCATACAGAGCACGAGCGGGGCGGAATCCTGGGGAAATTGTGGACTCTTGCCCGCCGGCGAGCGCCAAGTGCCAAGTCGCCGCCGGCAAAAACGACCATAGCTGCATACCCGATTCCGCGGTTTTGATTTATCACAAGCGTCGGCTGTGAGGAACCACAATTCTACTCGCCCTTCCGCGTCTCTACATGCGATGCGGCTTCTACTAGCTCTTTTGACGTGAATTTTCACTTCTGAATAATAACGTTGACCGGATTCATGAATTTAAGGGAACTGTGCAGGCCCAATCGCCTGGTGTTGGCAATGAGCGGCAGCGGTGCAGCATTTTGAACGCCCAAACGGACAAATTTCCATCATACCATGTTTCAGGAGAGTATTTAGTGTTTTCAAACTTTGCAGAATCTTTACGTTTTCGGATCGCGATTGTCACATAATCTGCTTGATGAAAAAGCCCAGCCCAACAAAGAGCTTATCTCCAATTGATATCTGATTGGGACTTGATAAGGGACCTGACGTCCAAGAAATACTAATACCTTGGCCGCCCAGATTTTAGCCAGTGAGAATCTAACACCGAACTCTCGGCTGCTGGGCACGTCTCGCCAAACGAAGTGAGGATCCGCAGGCGAGCAACAAGCATTTTTGAGAACCACAATGGCCCCAGAGGTTCGCCAGATGATCCAAGGGTCAAGATCAAATTGCCTTATTCTCTTCACAAAAAAGACCCAAACGACTCCCACGGGGGTATGGCTTAGGATCATCACCCACGCCGCCCTCGTGGGGCTGCCGCATTTCCATGGATTAAGGCGACGTCAGCGGGTCGGTCAATTCTGGGCAGTTCCCCACGATGTAGTTCGTTACCGACCTTATCTCTTGGGTGAATCCATTACTCCGATAGATTGGAACAGTATGTCTTGGCTGAAGATGTTTATCTCTTTGCCCAGCATTAGCATTGGGGCGCCCGCGTTGAGTTTCAGTGGCGGCTGATATCAGCGGCTTTGGCCCGTCGGCCGCGCTGGATCAATCCGAGGCGGCTGTATATAGACGGACGGATGTCCCTGGATGCAGGCGAGATATTTCCAACGCGTCCATGCAAACAAACACGAGTTTCCTTGCTCCTAATTGATACTAGTATCACGCGCTCAACACATCGCTCTTTCTTGCTGCCTTCGCCTGAGAGCATCAATGAGAGCATGGACTCGACTCCGGTTCTCCACCAGGGCTGGGGGTACGTCACATACTACAGTCTTTCTCTTCCGTCACACGAAACAGCTTTGACTGACATATGGCAGCTATGGCCTCATGATCGGCCTTGGATTTCTTTTCGCGTAAGTCGGCGTATTGGTATTTTGGTCGATCATCAACTAACGATTGCCCCAGAGTGCTCATGATTGTAATTACTTGGGCATTGAAGAGATATAATTATGAACTGCAGACCTCTGAGATGTTCACAACTGCGGGCCGATCGCTCAAGTCTGGCTTGGTACGTGGTCATTAGTCGGGCGACTGGGTGATTAGCTGACGTCTGATAGGTTGCATCTTCCGTACTGTCAACCTGGACCTGGGCGGCAACCTTGCTGCAAAGCACCGCGGTCGCATACAAGTAGTACGTCCTCAACCTCTTCCTTCGATAAGAATGTTCATCACTCATGAAAACGCAGTGGTGTCTCTGGTCCGGTCTGGTATGCCTCCGGAGCCACTGTCCAAATCATTCTCTTTGCGACGCTCGCAATTGAGCTGAAGAGACGAGCGCCAAATGCCCACACATGTAGGATGTTGGAAGCTAAATGACGGCGCACCATTGGCTGATCGATGAACAGTCCTAGAGGTCGTCAAGGCAAGATATGGCCCGGTTACGCACTGCGTCTACATCGTCTTCTGCTGCTTTTGTAACATTCTAGGTAAGCTTTGTAGCAAGTATGATGGCGAAACTGAGCTAAGTCTAGACCCCAGTGACGGCGATGCTGCTCACCGGAGGATCAGCTGTGATCCAGAACCTGACTGGCGCTCCAGTAGCTGCTTCGGTCTTTCTCTTCCCCATTGGTGAGCATTCTTCATTCGAAACGCAGCATACGGTGTTCCTAATGCTCATACATGGACAGGCGTCGTGGTGTACACCCTTTTTGGCGGTATTAAAGCGACTTTCATCACCGACTACATCAACGGACTCGTCATTCTCGTTATCATTTTTGTGTTCGCTTTTGCAGTGTACTCGACCAATGACATTTTGGGCTCGCCGGGACGTGTATGGGAAATCCTGACGGATTTGGCTGCCGAGCGACCCTTGTCTGGCAACGCTGGCGGTAGTTATCTGACTATGAGATCACAGGGTGGAGGTATGCAAATATTCATGCTGACACCAGTAGATTGCTGACAAGCTTTTAGTGGAGTTCTTCATCATCAACCTGTGCGGAAACTTTGGCACTGTGTTCCTCGATAACGGGTACTACAACAAGGCAATTGCAGCATCTCCGGTTGATGCACTGCCTGGATACGTCATGGGGTAAGGCCACCGCGATATGGGCCGACGGTCGTAGGCTAATTCGTTGTGACAGTGGAGTAAGTTGGTTCGCCGTTCCTTGGTTGACGGCGACAACCATGGGTCTTGCTGGACTGGCCCTGGAAAGATACGACATCTGGCCTTCGTTCCCAAATCGGATGCCCGCAGCCGATGTCGATGCAGGCTTGGTTCTCCCAACAGTTGCCGTTGCTCTTCTTGGAAAGGGTGGCGCTGTTGCAACCCTCATTCTCGCGGTAGGTAGCGGCCATCACTTGAAGAACAAAGGCTGACAGACCTTACCTAGTTTATGGCCATCATGTCGACTTACAGCTCTGAGCTCATCGCCATCTCATCAATTTGCACTTACGACATTTACAAGACATACATCAACCCCGCAGCAACTGGCAAACAACTCATGCGCATTAACTACATTGGTATGGCCGCATTTGCCCTTGTCATGGCTGGTCTGGCAACCGGATTCAACTACATTGGGATCTCCATGGGCTATTTGTACCTCATGATGGGTGTCATCATCTCCTCTGCTGTGCTCCCCGCAACTTTGACACTTCTTTGGTCAGGCCAGTCCTGGGCTGCGGCAACCTTCAGCCCAATCATTGGCTTCGTCTTGTCCATGACGGCATGGCTAGTCACGACAAAGATTCAGTACGGCGAGCTGAGCGTTGAGACAACTGGGGCCAACACTCCAATGCTGGCTGGAAATCTCACCTCGCTACTGTCTCCTGTCGTCTGCATTCCGCTTCTCACCTTCATCCCCCCCTTCAAGCACCAAAAGTACGACTGGCAAAGCATGCTCAACATTCGCAAGGGAGACGATCATGAGATTGTGGATGCTACAAATGTCGACTTGGAGAATATGACTGAAAGGCCGCATGCTGTCGACAGCAACACAGACGAGAGGGTAAAATTGGATCGTGCCGCCAAGATTGCCCGATGGCTCACCGTCGGTGTCACCCTTGTTCTATTAATACTCTGGCCGATGCCATTGTATGGCAGTGGCTATGTGTTCAGCAAGCAGGTATGGAAATATCTCTCCCTTCTTACAATACATCAAACTAACGGTTGCAAAGTTCTTCACTGGATGGGTCGTGGTCGGCATCACCTGGCTTTTTGCTTCAGTCATCATGGTTGTATTCTTACCCATATTTGAATCTCGGAGTACAGTCATTCGTACTACGCGAATGATGTTCAAGGATTTACTGGGTATGCGTGGCGGGAAGGTCATTAGCGAAGGTCACTCCCCTGGATTGAGAACGCCGCCGGAGCCTACAAGTTCGGCGAAGATGGAGCTCAAATCGTGACAAACAGGGGCATAACACAACAGAGACGCATATCAAAGAGGCTTTGCATTTCTGCAGACGTATCAAGGAAAACACATAGATCCTGTCCAAGGTCTTTTCGGTTACATACACGAGTCTCAAGCTCCCGCAGTTATGCCTCACTCGTAAAGCAATCCTTACCGGACAAAGGCAGCCTGCCCTTCTGCGAGTACAAATTTCTACTGCCACATAGAAGACGGAACGTAAGTGTGCCTGGACGCTCCGTGACTGAAATTTGAGCCCACCCTGTCCACGGTGTCATTTATCGCGCAATGTAGCGCAATTTCCTCAAGTTGTGGAAACGACAGTCCCTCTTGATTGCTGATAAGCCAATCCACGGAATTTTCCTGCCCCCGAGAAACCCCATGGAAAAACGTTCTCTTGAGGGTACGAGGAAGCGTAAAGAAGAAGTGATTGGGCTGCGGGTTGTACCAGCTGGGATGATCGTCATTGGCCGTCTCATCCATCACAAGACCATGGGGGATGTTTGAGTTGTCGATAGATCCAAGATCAATCCACAGGCTCTCGAGGTTGTTGAATGATGCAAGCGTTGAGATCTCACCTGAACCCCAAAGTCGATTAAACATGTGGATGCATAGAGTACGGAGGGACTTCGCATGTCTGCGCTGTAGGGCTTGAACGACAATATCAGGAGCTATGACGAGGACGGAATTGCGAGACATTATGTATCTGAAGACCGATACAAGAGTGCAATGGTCGAGCATCTTCACAAGTTCCTGCTCGTTAACCGGGCATCCGTTCAGTGTGATGTTCGTCAAGTTTTGAAACTTGGGGGCGGAGAAATGGGAGCGTGAAAGCTTCATGTATAGAGGGAGGCCCTCTGCTTCGACGTATAGTTTTCTGACGGGGCCCAAGTCTACAACCAGGTCAAAATCATGGCAAAACAGTAAGCCTCCTCCACGGTGGAGAAGAGGCCAGTTGCTGCAGGTTTCGAGTCTCACGGCCACGGACCGGAGATTGGGGAGACTCAGGCCTTTGAAAAAGGACGTAGAAGGCGGCTGCGTTCCTCTAAAGACTCTGCTTATGATCTTGATGCCAATGTCTTCGATGTTGGTCATCTTGGCCAGAATGACTCTTGCAAGGAGACTAGTCCACTCGCAATGAAGCCTGTCACTCGGAACCGGGGCTGTTGAGGATGACAATGCCGCTGGATACTGTATATTCCACGCTGTAGCCATCTTCAACACGAAGTCTAGGTGATATTGCTGAGGCGGTGGCATTGTACCATCCTTGGGGTAGACCTCGAAGGCAAGACCAATGTAGAGCATCCGTACCGCAGGACCAATTTCAGGGTTCTTCTCCAGACGCCAGAGAAGTGAGAAGACGCGCCAGATTGAATCGCCTTTGACAATGATTGTTCGGTAGAGACAGCCGCTGTTGGCGATACAGCGCCTCAACCGTCTGTTCGTGACTGAGAGATTTGATACCGTACGCCAATCGTGTTGTAACGTGTCGTAAACCGTGCCAAAGTCGGCCGTGGCTCTGCCTGCGAACACCTCATGCATTGGCCGAATCGGACGAAGAAAGGAGCAGATCATGAAAATAAGCTCAGGAGGAAGCTCATCAAGTGCAGGGGTCCCCAGCTCCGTGCGCAGAGACAGGGAACTGATGGCTTTGGCACAGTCGACATCATCTGGCTGTGTCCTGCCAGACACCATCTTTTCTTCCGACATTGTCCAGAGGAAGTTGGTTGTAAATCAGAAGGTGAAAGAGTGGGTTGTCACAGCTGTCTATCAGAGATGGGAGCATTCCAGACGAACTCTCAGTTGACTCAATTGGCTCTGCGCTCTTGGGCCAATTAAGTAGGGTAAGGCTGACGCGACCGACGCTTCAAGAAGAAGCTAGACACGCGATTCATTCTCGGCGATGCGTTCAAAAGGAACAAGATGGAGACCCTTCGTGCATTCTTCGCGGAAATCCATAACAAAAAGCCTCTTCAACCTGATGACTCGATCTTCAGACCACCTTTTCAAGGCTTTGACTAGGCGGTCCCAAGGCTTTTTCGGGTTCTATCATCTGGAAAGAATAGGAACTGCAAGAAGATGATTCACAATGATCTCTTTCGCGTTCATTTAGACTTCATCACTCTTTGCTAGAATGTTCACCTGATGTGGAAATCTAAAAAGACGACTCACTGTGCCCTGGTTGATGTTGATATCTTCGGACGTGGTCGCATATCAAAACCTTCCAGCTCTGTGACCCAAGTATCTCAGAATGTGCTCAACCTCAGCATCGGCAGCCTCAAGAATATGGGTCGTGCCAAATCGCGGGCTCCATCCGATTTGGCCGCCATGTTCAGCCGTCAGCGTGCACCTGAAATTCGATCAGCATGGGAAGCAAAGACGGCATTACAAGGGAGGTGAAAATTGAGGCAAATGAACTTACTTTCCCCCTACTCTCATTGCAACCAGAGATGTATCTGTGTTGAGTCCCTGTGCCATTTTTACTAAAGCGATGTCGTCCACAGGAGCGACAGTCTCGTCCACAATGATACCCCTGACTTTCAGCGCCAGCGCCAGCGCGGCATATATGTCATCCCATGCGATGCTACCCGAAGCTGCCAGGTAATAGCCATTCCTACCGTGCCCGATGTTTTTGCCTTCGAGGATGGACCGCAGGATTTGCAGATACAGTGCTGTGTTGTCGCTGATATGGCACACCGGCCAGGTCTGGGAAACTTGTCAAAAGTCCTTCCCATATCTCAAGGGATGAGCTTAACTCACAGGCCGATCAGGCGTAACTGAGTGAACCCAACCAGAAGCTATGGCTGCTTTGACGATATCCGTGGTCTGGATAGATATGGTGTTCCCGAAACCTGCGCCCTTTCCATCTACGCAAAGTGTCAGTGATTTATAGGGGTCCTGGTGTGTTGGCAGATACATTCGGCTCCCTCAAAACGTAGACATGACGGATACTGCAGAGGAATGACGTGGTGAGGGATCAAGGGCATGACAGACGCGGCGGAGAGAACGCGGACATGAGGGGTACCTCAAAATATCCCTCTTCAACATCCAATGGCTGATGAATTTCCAGTAAGACTTACACACAATGCACGGGGCAAAGATATAAGATCGTACCCCATGGGCTTCAGCTTCTTTGACGATCGTGTTATCAGTGTCAACACACTTGACATAATCAGACAAATGTTTTCCAAGTCGGCTGTTAAGAACCTGCCTTCTGAAGAATGTCTGCTGGCGCTTTTTGCTTTTTCTGAATGTCATAGAGGTTGGGGTCGGTGTCAAAAAGCTCTCTGTCTGTCGGAGCGCCAGCGTCACTAGAAAAGATCTTTGCGCCAGATGTCTTCCAAGGAATCTGTTAGCTTGGGGTGGAACAAGCATAGTCGATTAACATCGAATTTACTGACGTGAAGAAAGTGCACATCTTGCCCAGTGGTCTGCCTCAAATCGCCCAAGGCCTTGATCAGGTTCTCTTGAGCGGCCGATTCGAAAACATCGATCAGGTAGAACACCACAGATATCTTATTCTGCACAATCACATCTCTGACTGCCTTGGCATCCTTCAAGGATACGCTCAAGGGCTCAGCGCCGTATCGTTGGACTGCTTCCTTCTGGGCATCTGATCGAACCAATGCGTGAATCTTGTCATAGCCGCTCAAGCCGGAACTTTTTAACCCAGCAAACAGGCTACCTCCGAGGTAACCAGAGGCCCCGGTTAGGAGAACGTTGTGGGGCTGGGCGCTTTGCATGGGTGCTGTTGAGAAAGAACATGGAATATCTTGTTGGATGGATGGTAAGCTCCAAGGGAAGTCGGTCTCGGTATGGCCATTTATGCCTGGACGGACCCTTCTATGCCATTGCAAGGGATTTATTTTCCGCATTCTTACGAATTTGTCAGACCCAGTGAATCGGCCGAGCAACTCTTCCTTTCCCCTTCGTCATCCGATGTTAATCCAGGCGGGCACTAGCGGGAGTTTCTGCGAGGTGTCAGCCACCTGCATAATATGTGGGACCCCAGGGACAAGATGGTTTGGCATTGCCCCCAAAATACGGCGCAAACGACTCCTACACCAAGGGAATACAGATGTAAATATGGGGGAGGAATTCTGGTAAATTTCTAAGGACTTTTCCGCAACGGCCGGTGGACGTTGTTCGTCTTATTCCAGTCCGCTGAAAGCCCTCCTCGATTGCCCAGCTGGGCATGAAATCCAGAGGCTACTAGCTCGGCGGCAATCTACTCTTCAGTTCACGAGACGACCTTTTCTCGCAAGAAGATTCCCCCTCATGCCTGTCCAGCATGTGATATAGTCCTTAAAGACGTGCGAGTCAAACCCTGCATGAGCAGGTTGGGCTGAATCATCAAGAAAGACAGAGGTTTGGGTTGTAACTGGTTACTCTACACCATGAGATACTACTTAGGGATGCGTATTCGCTCTATGTACAGGTCTACGTATGTCAAACCGTAATGCGCAGTTGCCTCCTGTGATCATTATTCATGGGAACGTCTTTACTGGGACCTCAAGGAAAGTGGATGAAAACCTTGATTTCGTCGTGCGCATCAAACCGGGCGTAGTATGCTGGCACATCCTCGATTGAGATACTTGCCGAGGCCACGAAATGAGGGCTCGCTTTGCCGCTACTGATAAGCTGTACCAGCATCGGTGCATACACCTTCGGGTCGACAGGGCCCGCTTGGAATTTCAATCGTTTGCTAAAGAAGTCCGAAAGGGGGAACGCAGCGATGGGCGAGAATGTGGATCCGAGAGGGGAGCCAGGCGAGTCGGGTTGGGCCATGTACACCCCAACCTGACCGATTCCACCCCCGACTTGGGTAAGGTTGACCATCTGGTTCAAAATGATGTTTGGCTCGTGCTCCAGCGTCGAGTTCAGGGCTTCGATGCCCACGCAGTCGACTGATCGCGTAACGCCGTTCGGCTCGGAGGCCAGGATTTGAGCGACGGGATCGCTGGTAGCAAAGTTGATGGGGATGGCTCCAATTGAGGCAGCGCGGTCAAGTCGGGCCTGTACATGATCAACCACATACATCTTTGAGGCGCCGCGAATTACGGCAGAATAAGCCGCCAAAAGTCCGACCGGACCGGCCCCAAAGACCGCAACGGTATCTCCCGTCTCGAAGCCAGAGAAGTCAAGGCTAGCCCAACCAGTGGCAAAAATATCAGAAATGGTAAGATAGTCTTGCTCGATGGTGATGTTGGTCGTCTCATGGGTCAGGGGAATCGGGATGAGGTTCGAGTCGGCGAATCTGACCCTGGCATATTCGGCTTTCGTGAGGTCAGTGACACATCCTTCTCGGCACGACCGGCTTTTCAATTCGGCTATGACGAAGTAAGGGACTTACATTGAAGACCATCGGTCACGACAGCTCCGTTCCCATGAAAGTCCAAAGCCGTCGGCTCCATCTCCAGCCGGCCATGGTTTACAGTGTCGGGAATGATAACGTAGTCACCAACCTCCAATCCAGACACAGCGCTTCCAAGCTCTGAGATGTATCCAATGGCCTCATGTCCCATATTCCAAGGAGGAACTCCACCTTGATAGCCTCGATAGACATGAAGGTCAGAGCCACAAAGTGCGGACGTGGTGATTCGGACGACGGCGTCGGTCTGGTTCAGGATAGTGGGCATTGGGATATTTTCGACAGTCATCTCTCCAGGAACGCCTCGGTACATGATGCCGCGCATCAGAGCGCTGCCGAAAGAGCTGTTGAGAGCCATGTCGAAGAATGATGTTTGAACTCAACAAGTGTCATTAGAAACACCAAGTGCTTATCACAGTTGCGTCTGAGAAGACCGGCTTTTATGTGTCTTTCAGTTCGACTATCTCGTGTTGACGCGTAACTCTGGTCTTGGCCTGTTGGATCAGGAACTCCCTCGGCGATGCTGTTGTTTCCTGATGCCTTGGCCTTGGGTTCCGCTCTAGTCTGGTGTCATCCATCACCGCTCCGTGGCCGAAGCAATTAGGCCGGATACCAATTTCCAGTCTCCACTCCGACCCGGACGTGAACCCAGCCACAACACCCGGACCATGTCAGCAGACTGCCTGCCTTAACTCCAGCCAATCGTCTCACATGTGGAAAACACCGCGAAAGCCGAAAATCTAGCTGAAGAGACCGCCATTGATCATGCTAATATATCACTCAGTCATCACTCGAAGCGGCCTGATTGGTTTCGTCATCGATCACGCATAGCCACTGTGATCCACTACAAGATAGCGACATGCTCATATGACGCTTCAATGCCGTGGTTACAGCTTAGGTCGAACGGAAATCTTCGGGGCGCTCAACCACCTTGTCCAGAATTAGTACACTCTGACGGAAAATTACAGATCGAGGGAGATTATTCGATGGGCTGCATCTTCACGCATTGGATCGTAACCTCCTCTTGCATCCGGTCAGATTTATTGCACATGCCCCAAAGCTTTGGTATTATTTACTCAGTTTGCAGGTGGTAATGGTGTGAAGATTTTAAGCGACAGATATATACTATGTGCATAAAGCTTCTGATTAGGAGGTCTTGGGGGTAATCGCTTGAGGAGCTTCAACCCAGTCAAAGTTTCCCATGAGCTTGGTCAGCCATACGTCTCCTGGGTGATACGCCCCCCGAGGAGGACCGCCGAAGAGTGAGGTACCACTCAGGAAGGTGTGAGGAAATCCGGGATCAAAGTTATGAGACCTCTCAATTGTCTGGATGTCCTCCTCGGTAAGAGTAGTCCCAAGCCCCTTGATGTTGCCCTCGATGTGACTCAATTTCCGGCCACCAACAATGGGAAACACGAAAGGAGCCTTGTGCATCACATACGCCAGAGCGACATCTGTCAGAGATGCGCCGTTCGTGTTGGCAACCCTTTCCAGTGCTTTTGATACCTTCTTGTCATGCTCCGATGCCGTGTTTTGCCGTCCAGAGTTGTGCTTCTCGCGCTCCTTGAAACCTTCCTCGGTTTGAAAGCGGCCAGCATTGAGAACTCCCCAGGGACAAATACCCATGCCCTCACTCATGCACATTGGGATAATTTCTCGCTCGAAATCTCGCATGGAAGCATTCCAATTGCCTTGATAAACGACAAATTGGCGAAGGCCCGACAGCCTCGCATATTGGTTCGCCTTGGCTACCACCCAGGCAGGGGTATCCGAGATGCCCAGGTAATGCACCTTGCCAGACACGACCAGATCGTTAAGCGAGTGCATCACCTCTGGAATAGAGGCAGAATAGTCCCACCAGTGGAGGTACAAAATGTCGATGTAGGAGGTCTGTAGCGCTTTCAGGGACTTTTCGACAGAGTGCTTGAGTGACTTGATGCTGTTGCCGCCGTAGTTGGACTGAAGCCGCTGCTTATCGTGCGTCATGTAGGCGCTGCTGTACTTCGTTGCTAGCACAATGTCGTCGCGATTGTCACGAGACGCAAGCCATTCGCCTACCCATTCCTCGGACTGGCCAAGCTGGTAGTTGTTCGCGGTGTCGATGAAGTTGCCGCCTTGACTGTAGCAGTGATCCATGATGGCAAAGGCCGTGTCCTTGGTGCATTCGCCCATTGTTTCCTTGGAATTGTCTCCGAAGTTCATTGCCCCAAGGACAATTGGGGAGACTCGAATAGCTGCGGTGGGCGACAACTGGCGATGACGAGTCAGAGGTGAGTCAAGTGCGAATTGGAGTTGTGGAGCCATTTTTGCTATCGTTCGTCAAACTTGTGAAGAAGATTGAACTCAAGGTAGCCAAGTACCAGTTGAAGTGAGTGAGGATTTCTGATGAAATTTATTAAATGGTGCCGTTATTTTTTTTTGGGTGTACGTGGTATTTGTACTTCAAGCCTAGGTGGTGGATCACAAATTCCCATATCACGATATTCCTGCTATGTCAGGTTACCAAAACCTGTCCTCTTTTTGTTGCCCCAGAGTATCTGCCGGAGTTGCTGCCGGATGACAGAAACACTAAGAGCGATAAATCCGCGTCCGCGACAGCTATTGTAACAAAACCCCAGCAGAAAGCTAGCATCCTGCCAGAAGGTTTCGCACTGGCATTCTGCGGGTAGGATCCAGCTACGCACCGCCAACTCTAGAGACGAAAATTCCTGACCATAGTAGGCTATCACGGCTAACTCTCAAATGATATCGTTGTCAGATACCGTGACAGAGTCAGTAGGCTTTTCTGGCCCGCTCCTCATGCAACATGCCACACGGAAAGAGTCATGGTACAAATGAAAAGGGTCAGCGGGCAAGTCGGGATGGTCTTCACTAACTCCGTTTTCTTGAAAATACTAATGGCTAGATGCGGAGGGAAATTGTTCGTTTTCCACACTGGACTGATGTGTATCCATGTCGTCTAAAAACTGCCCACCTGAATCATATGCTACTGCAGCCTGCTGACGCGGTACGTACTACTTCCCATGCAACCCAACTTGACGGATACGAGCTTTTCAACATTGAACACACCTTCAGACTGGGGGTTGGCTCTTTTTGCATTGTTCATGACGTTGTAGGAACTCTCAAACCTCTGAAGGAAGTTCTGTTGTCATATGACATCCGCAGCAAACTCCGAACTCCGTCATTGAGTATTGAATAGGGCTGGAAGCTAGCTGCAACCAATCTCTTACTCGACGCATTTCAGTTGTGTAGAACACAAGTACCATTTACGACGATGCTAGAGAAATGAGGGTTGTTTCTATCACCTCTTGTAAATCTTAATTCTGATATTATTCTTTCCGACCTCCTTGCGCGTTGATCTTTTCGAATGTGTACTGAAAGACGACGCCACCAACAATCGAGTTTCCGTTTTTGACACACCGATACACGTCGCCTTATTCGCCTCAAAAGTTAAGATGCCCATGGGCATCTCAATCATCCGCTGATGCCGTAGAAAGTGGCTCAATGCCAAGTAGCTGAGCGGCATGCAGGCTCCGATTTGAGACCCTCAGCACTATTCAGCGCGGCTGGCTATCCCAAGAGTTGCTTGCGTGGGACTTCGAGGAGCCGATTGCCAGCAACATTAACACTGGTAGTTGGACTCGAAGAGACGCTTGTACACCTACATGGAAGAAACTGAATCATCTGCTTCCCTTGCAAATATTCTGAGCACGTGGATTGCGGAACCTCTCCCTTTGCATGGTAAGTCATTCTTAGTTTAATTGACGAATGTGGTTTGTCTTGCCATGCCTTAAAAAGAAGTAAGCTTCTCCACGTTCAGAGGCCGGTGGCTTGCGCAGGGATAGACATCTGTGAGTTGAACGAGAATTGTCTCAAGATCTAAGACGTCGCACATCCCTTCCTTCAGTTTGGCTGTTTCCCTTCCTAGGGATGCCTGACTACATACCCAACGCTCAGCCGCTACGCCAGATGTGGAAAATTGATGACGAGAAGTCTAGCCTTAGCCTAACTGTTTAACAGATTGACCGTCCGGGTCATCGTCGGGGTCACTTTTCTGTATTCAAGATTTCCCAATATTTCTCGGCATCAACTATTTAAGATCGATGTTCCCACCGTGTCAGATGTAGCTCAACTCGCAAGTCCCAGAGCCTCAATCAGCCTTCGATCAGCTTTTATCATTTCCTGGCTCATCATGAAATCGCCCGCATCATTAAGCATCCTCTTGTTTCTTTCTCGCGTTGCGTCTGCAGCAATATGCAACAATAACTGCGGCCGCCAAGTTGCGGGCACGGGTAGGAATGATCCATCTCTTGCTTCGAGGTCATCTCTTTGTGCGGCCTTCGTGAGTGCGCATGCCACGGTCCCTTCCATGTAAGCAGCTAGAATTTCCAAAACAACTTTTCCAAGGTGGTTCATACGCTGACCTGAGGAACAGACCTCAACCCACTGTTACTCTGTCGGTTCCCTCCCCCGTGCAGAAGAGAAATGTCCATGGCCCGCGTCAAGAGACCCCCGCGCCTACGATCCTTGGCGCAAAGCCTGCGTACGCCAGCTCTTGCCCCGATGTAGCTGCCTATTGGTCGGCATGTCAATGCTTTGACGGTATCAAGCCGACCACCATCCCAGTGACGGAGCCGACAGGTGTCGCTTCTTCGACCGCTTCGGCTTCCTGCACCCCAGGCGCTGAGTTTGCTCTCCATGTGATTGAAGAGACATCAAACTTATGTAGGAACACTCTTCAAAACGAAGACGTCAGGGCCAATACGTACAATCTTCAAAATCTCGTGCAAGGTCGTGTTCCGGTCGGTATTGGTCGCGCAGAAGTTCCGAGATACGACCAAAATGACGAGAACCAACCAATCAATTACAGGGGGGTTCAAGGCCCCACAGGATCAACGATCAAGTGCAACATTCTTGTCCATCGCGGCTACCTCAAGGCATCTCTCAGCGGATCTTATGAGTTCATCGTCGGTGAGGCTGACGACGTGATGATGGTCTGGCTCGGGGATAAGGCCAAGTCAGGCTTCAACGCGAACAATGCCGACATCACAGTTCAGAAGGGCTTTCGCTCATATCCCTACAGCGAGTTCATCTACTTTGAAACCGTGGAGGAATACATCCCCTTCCGTATCTTCTGGTCCAATGGTAGGGGTGGCGGAGCTTTCAGCTCTGGGGTCTACCCAGATTACACTCTAGGGCTGGACCTCCCCGAAGGTACTGTGATCGAGGACCCCAAGCTGTATGCAAGCTGCTCTGGGGATGCAAGCCCTGCCCCGGCTTGGCCTGCTTGGCAAGATGAGGTCTGGGGCTAGCGAGGTTTATCGAGGAAGAATGCTGTTACATGTCTGATCGAGAGCTGGATACGTATCCAATGCTAAGAGAGATTAGATTCGGCGCGAAAGAAGCCCATCAAACCTGGCATCCATGCTCCATCAAAGTCTTGGGTCCTGCTATGTGTGCGGAAATCCCCAGCTAAATCAACGAAATGTTACCTCTAGTTGCTCTGACACTTTAAAATTGCCGCCATATCTTGTGTGCTCGTTTATGTTCTTCGTGTCACGATATCTTCATTCTGTCCTTACAATACAGCTTGCATTCGTCAACCAATCGACACATCCCTCCAATTTGTCATAGTCATTCAGTGTGGGATATAGACTATATGTCCTATTACTTGCACAAAGTATTGAAATAAATTCAAAGTCCAACAAACGCCCAATGTGCAATGCTTGATGCTCTTCCTGTTCTGCCAGTGTCACCATCCCCTTCGGTTCGGAGAACGCGAAGGCGACATTTTCCTTGACTCATCTGTCGCCTCGGGCATTAGAACTCGCGACTTATGTAATGCAAATAATACAAGTCGTTATAGGTACAGAGACGGGGGTGAGTCACTGGAAGGAATCCCAAGATAGGATTTCGGTGAACCATTCCGCCGAGAGCGACCTGCGAAATCCATTAGGAAGGCGAGATACCACGGATACTCAGCAAAAGTATTTCTGATTTAGGGAAAGCCTACAGAGGTGTTAACCTCCGGGCGACGGTCATGGAAGCTGAAGGCGATGCAGAGAGTGCGCATCGTAGCGGCCTATCTCTGCTGCAAGCAGTCCACTAGTTGGCTTGGAGACATTGTGTTATCAACAGGATGGCACGGGCGTTGTCTTCCGAATATAAAACTGGCCAATGGACCGCAAGCCTGGATCAAAGTGTTCATGACGACCAAAGACGCTGGAAGGTCCATCAAGATCAGTGAGATAACGCTAGGGACCTTAGGTTCATTTGGTAGTCGCGACATATAGATTCCCATGGAATCTGGATGTAGAGGTTGCCTGAAGGCCCCAGTGTCATCAGTGACTGTATGGTAAGCAGGAGAGTTGTGTTAGAATTGGATCGGATCGATAACGATTGCAGGCGGGACAGTTTGGTTTCCATATTACGATCAATAAGGTGGACAAAGGGTTGTTAGGGCATGCCGTGCCGAAGTCTTCGACGTTCACTACAAATTTCAGGAGAAATCGCACGAGAATCCGGTTTCTGTCGATTCATTGCGGGGACTCGTAGCTCGCAAAGCATTTTCAGTGTTTGAGTACCAGCATTTGGGACACTGTCTTACTGAGGAAGTTCAAGTCGTCGGGCTGAATTGGGGGATTGCTGTCGCAGCGGGCTCTCGTGGAGTTGGCGTGGATTCGCTGGACCGACTGTCCATGTTCAGGCTTGGTGATTACTTGTCTCAGAGCACCGACGAACTCAGAAAGAGACCCGTCGACAGAGACAGTGGTGTAGAGAGCCCAACAATGACATTCAAGTGGCGACAGGCCGCAGGCAGATGAACACAGGTCTTGGGATCGAGAGTCAAGTACTTGACATGGTGCGTTTTCGGGACCGAGGCAGGCGTAAAGACGGTTCGCGAAAATATCTGGCCATATGAAAGAACGGATGAGATGTAAGAGCTGGGGAGGTAGATTTGTGATATGGGCCGTCTCTTGCGGAAAGAGAACTCAGTTTCCGTTTTTTCTTTTCACGGCAAGCGACATCGAATGCGTCAGCGTACATCAATCGAAAGTGATGACTCAGGTAGGAAAGGCGAGGGGGTTGAAATTGTTTATGTGGTGGTCGATTTGTAGGCCGTGATAGCTTGCTGAGGGGGAAGGGGGCTGCTATGAGAAATAAAGGGGCTTGGCACCGCTTTAAATGAGCGTCTTGGTTGCAAAGCGTTGCTGTCCATTAGAAGGATTCCCAGTCCGACTGTTTCCATGGGACTTTCTGAAAGTTTTCCTTCTTCGTCTTATTGAAATCTTTGTCCACCATCCCTAATGGAATGACTCGATGCGTTCCATTCCACGCGATTTAGTCTTTTGTTTCCTTCAGCCAAGCCCCGGCAGTTGCAATCATCAATATTTACAGTCACAAAAGCTTCCCCTTTCTTGGTTTTCCACACCTGAACACCAAAAGTCATAACTGGAAAAGAGATGCGCTGTTGTTGTTGCTTTTGGCCTTTCACAGGGTTCTTAGCAAAGTCTCTTGCATGAACACCTAGCATTGCTGGCCATGGTATGCAGGCTTGCTCGAGTCATGGTGACAGGACGCTTGAGCCGGGATGTCCGAATTGTGGGGGATGGAGAAAGGGACGCGATATTGTAGACGAGTCGACCAAGAGTCTCGTCGTAACACTTGAAGCTGCTTATCTACACGTTGTCAGTTCTGAAGTCCTTCAAATCCAAAGTTCTCCAAACTTTGCCGCATCATTCGGTCGAGGCGAGCTTTCCCAGATATTCAGCCAAGCCTTGCATGACAGAGGCAGAATTGCTGCAACTCTTTACCGGCTGATCGAATTGTTTAGCTCAGGAGCTATTAATGTTTTTGTCGATACGTGCAAACTTTGTTTCTAGTCAAAAATATTTGCCGGTGCAATCGTTGCGGTTGGCCGTGTTAAGGCTGACAGGGGAAAGGATCGACGCGATCGGGCGGGCCGGGGTACGATGGCAGCCCACTTAATCTCGGCTTCCCCGTCCCGCACACAACATACAGCTCTGCGATAAGTCCCCCGCGACGAAATTCTCCCCAATGGATATCGAGCCAGAATGTAGATTGAGCAGCACTGCAACTCATATCGAAAATAAACAATTCAAGGAATTGCCGCCAAAGTTTCCAAGACGGCCATGGAGAGGAAACTCCTGCCGCTTCCGAACAATCGCTGTTTTGCGTGTCAGCGTCCTTCGTATAAAGCATTGCGAACATTCCCTCAACTCAGTCGGACTCTCTTTTATTCAACACACACATTCACTATCAAACTCATACACTTTCATCTCTTCCTACAAGACATTCCCAACCACACAGCCGCAAACTCTATAATACTACACTCAAAATGAAGTTCGCTACCGTCTTTGCCCTCATGTCTCTGGCCACGGCCGTGACCGCGAAGCACTACTGCTTCGGCGGCTGCGTCAAGTGCTACTGTGGCGACATCCAGTACGACGACCACAGATGCTCCATGTGCAGCTGCAACCACAACGCATACAAGTCGACCGACCCCAACAACAAGCAGGGCAACTGCGACCAGCCTGGTGGCTTCCACCTTGGCTGTGGCTACTCAAGCGGCGGAAAGTGCTTCTAGAGGGTTACGAACGAACGACGAGATCAAAATTTGGAGCGTTAAAAACTTCGGCGATATTTAATGAGGATGGAACTTGCGCCAGATCAGACCAATTCCTGCCACAGTCGAACGGAGGAGTCCATCTAGGGACAAGAGTTATGACCAAAAAAGGAACGCGGAAAAAACGGACGATGCGTAAACGATGAGGACTTAGACACAATGACAGCATTTTCATACCGTACAATACCAATCACAGTCCTCCTGAGCTCTTCTGTGGCCTTCGTCGACTGAAAAAGCATGGCTGGCCAATCATGCCGAATCTTCTAGATCAAAGATCAATTCCTCAAGCAACCAGGTATGTGGATATCAGAGCCACGTATCAAGCAGAGAGCAGTATCTTTTGCTTTCCACAACTGTCAAACAACCTTGACTACTGATATTCCAATCTGATTGTGGCCCCATCTAGATGTTTCCATGGGGTCAAATGCAGCAAATCTCAACAACATGCAGCCTTTGGGAGTCAAGACGGCACAATGGTGTATTTGCTGTTATTTGGTGCATTTGGAAACCTTAGCCAGCGGAGAATATCCATTGAAGTTCCACTGCCAGGAGAGTTTACTCACACCACGTCTCTGACCGCAGTTCACATAGAGACATCTCTTCAATCGAGCCCGTCGACTCCCCGAGGATGCTGCTCCCGGCTGGAACTGGAGCAAGGCTTGCCACGTAGGCAGGCAAGTCCTTCCGACAGACTCCTTCCTCGACTTCTTTCCTTTTTTCTTTTTCTTTTCGTTGTCATCAAATCTTCGCCTCCAAGTTGAGCAACTGGCGTCCATCACCATCTTCACCACCACAAATTCGAAGAAGAAACTCATCCCAAAAGCTTGCCCATACTGCACTCTTGCATCCAGACTCAGGCAAAAGCACACAATGGCGAAGCTTACCAACCTTCCGGACGACGTTCTCTTCATCATCGCCGACCTGCTACGCCATCGCGAAATGACCATCGACGAAGCCTTTGCCCAGGCCCACAAAGATGACTCGGTTGACTCGGATCGCGCCATCAGCCGCTGTCTTCTGCGCGGCTTCGATGATATCCGGAATCTGTCCTTTGCCTGCCATCGTTTCCAGTGTGTCATGAGACGGGCTTGGCCCCGCGTCAGCTTCACGGGATCGAACGCGACTCGGAAAATGGTCTCTTTCCTCAAATTTCTCGACAAACATCCTGAGGTCCAAGGCTGTGTCCGCACAGTTTATCTGAACCTTGAACAGTCCCAGCGGACGAATTACCGCTTCGACAAGGCCTCGGTCGCTTTCCTGCGTCAGCAAGCTCAGCAAGCTTCCGACAAGGGTCTCAAGTGGTCGGAGGACGCCTGGCTGAGCGACGATAAAGGATGGCATGGTCATCGCATTGAGACGATAACTCTTCTTCTGCTTGCCAACCTCCTTAACCTGCAAGAACTTGGCCTCGCCCTCTCAGGAGGCGAGCCGATGACATCTTCCCATTACGATTTGGGACAGAACTCCGACCTCAATTTGCGTACCCTTTGTCCTCAGCTCAGCTCTCTCGCTTTGAGGCCCGTGAAGGGCACCATTCCCGTCTTTAAGGGGCTGTACGCCATCATCGGCAAGATCGGTGCCGAGCCCACGCAGTTGTACATTGACAACCTCTATCCAGTGCGCATGGGCGTGGAGTCCGCAGGCCTCTGTCCCACGCTCTTCGGAAAGGTTACGCATCTCACTATCGCTGGCACCATCTCGGGGGGTGAATACCGCGACGCGTTTGACTCCGTCATGGCGGACTGTGGCCCTCTCTTGGACTTTCGGCTCGTCGGTCACCTCAGTGATTCGGATACGGATCCCGATCCCGGCTATGGAATCGACCCATTACACGCTCTCGAGGGACTCCGGCAGGGCGAGCGGCACACCAAGACCCTCCGCAGCCTGGTCATCGACCTTTCCGATAATTGGGTCTCGTACGGGAAGTCAGGTATCGACTACCTGGACGAGTTTGAGAATCTTGAGAACCTCTGGATCGACGGAGACAGCCTCTACCGCGGAGAATTCGAAATTACGACCGTACACGAAAAAGGAGAGCAACTATATGATTACTACGAAGACGCGCTTTGGTCCCTACCAACGAGTTTGAAGAGAATATGCTTCACTCATGAGCTTGAGCTTTTCAAGTATGTTCTCCCCAACTTTGCGGAGAATCTCGACTATCTTACCAGCTTGGAGCGCGTCTACTTGAAGGACCTGGACAATTACGACGGCATTGTGGAGGATATGAAGGAAGAGTTTGAGAAATTCGGTGTTCCGGTGACGATCACAGAGGTGGATGCGGTTATGTGGGAGGCTTCCTGAGAATTAGCTTTCGTTGCCTGCGTGGCGGGCTTGTCTTGGGCCATCCAGGTTATGGAAAATGGACAGCAAGATGGAATGGAAGAACAGTTACGGCCTCTCGCCCCGTGGTGACTTTATTTATAGATTCAGATCTCCCAAAGTTTTCCATGCCCAGAATTCGTACACGCCTGCATCACGTGTGATACCTTTACGAATGTCACCGTCTATGTGAGCGCCTCATCTAAAAACCTGACTGTGCCATCCACAACGTATATTTAACCCTTGGAAGTGCCTGCATCTGCGAAAGTTTTCGTGGAGACATTTTGGACCTTGTTTCGCACTCTTCTGTGCTAGCTTGAATCGTTAACATCATGCCATCATGTCTTTAATCACAGATCAACCACCAGCGCAGGCAGGAACGATGACAGGACTCTGTGGTCTCCCCATGGAGTTGCTCCTAATGACCTACTTCTTCATTCCAGAGCCTTACACCGGCAAACGCATTTTGGATGAAATCGCCAGAGCCCAGTCCAACTCCGCTACAGTCGCCCATGACATTTCAAACAACATTCGACACGATCGAGCCGGACTCATGAATCTTGCCCTCACGTGCAAGAAACTCAGCACTCTCCCTCTTGAGTCAACCTGGCGCGAGACCAACTTTGGTTTTTACGCCAAAGATAGTGAAGATGCCATTTTCCTGATGATTCGTTTTCTCTGGAAGATCCGGAAATACCCTGCGCAATTCTCGTCGATCCGGAAACTATTCATTTATGTTGACGAAGCGTCTGCGACTCCCGCCGAGATCCCCGACGACAGCCGGGACTTCGTCATCCAGGCTTTGAACTCCATAGGTTTCGACTACGACAGAGTTGTACCCGGCAACAATTGGCGCTCAGAATTCAAGCTCAGCGAAGCCATCCAAACGAACGACTCAGAAGCACTCATGGGGACCCTTCTCTTGGCCATCATCCTCCACTTGCCTCGTGTTGACGATATGGCTTTTAATGTCACGCCATGCACGTGGAAATACCTACAGGAAATCTACAAAGGCTGTATGGATCACCGGCTTGTTTCTCAGAGCCTGACCTCCAGCAGCGACGACGCCGGCGCACAAGACGACGAGAGTGATGGGTTGGACGTAGAGCAGAATGCCTCGGCGCGCGGGCCGCCGGGCCACATGCAGAACTACGCCCCTCTCAACACAGTGCATTCATTTTCCTTTCGAAATCCGCAACGCGCCGAGAAAGGCTGGGTCATGTGCAACCGCGGATATGACTGCCTTTTCCCACTTGCCCCGGGAGCCGAAGTCTACTCGCATGGATATGATCGCTTGGAGGCCTGCATTTCCGAAGACTGCAGGTCCCTCCGCGGACAATTAACGCCAAACCTAACGTCGATCGTGCTGTTAAAGACGTTGATGGGCCCTAAGGCCCTGCGTCAGACGCTGTCCGACTGCCGGCAGCTTACAAAGTTCATCTACGTGGCACAAGGCGAAGTCGCTCGCAATGGCCGAGACCTGACGGCTGGCGATGTCATTGAAGCTCTTGAAATACACGCAAAGACACTGAAAACGATCTGCATAGACTGCCGTAGTCTGAGGAAAGTCCATCCGATCAAGTCGCTGGAAAAGTTCACCGCGCTGGAGAACCTGTGGCTGCATGTCGACTCGTTCTTCGAATTCAAACAAGGAGGTGCTTGCGATCCCGAGATGCTCATAGCAAGAAGCTATATGTCAGCCTCAATCGGATCCGTCCCCAGCATGGTTCGGAATATCCAAGAGAAATTGCTAGGACTAGCCACCAGTAAAAGCACACTTGCTGGTGGAAACGACAGTCGACTTTCGGATTACGAAATAATACATCCCGCTTTTCACAGTCTACCAGCTTCTTTGAAGAAGTTTCACTTGAGCGGACCGGTGAGATTCCTTCTCTCCGACTTGGTGTCAATGTGGGAGAAACACGCCTCACAACACCCTATCCAACGCCTGCCCAACGTCCTCGCCATCGATGAAGCTGCGCAGGATTGGCCCACCAAACATTTACTTCAACGTGGTAACATTCATGGACTTAATATTAAATTCGAGATTGATCCTCTTCCACAACTGTGGTAGACTAGTCTTGGGTCGTTTGGCAGGCGGATGTTTCATTGTATGTGGATGTGGACCTAGAGAGTATGATCGAGCGAGCTTGAACTTGTACAGATATTAGATTTCGGTGAAATGTATACATATTTCGGTTAAATATACACTATTTATATCGCCAAATGTCTACTTTTATGAAATTTTTAGTTCATGAACCCAACCTGCACCTTTTACGCTTAAGTATGGACTACCTTTTCGAATATATGTAGAGAACGCCACCTATCGTAAAGCCTTGATCATGTGTTAAGCCGCCACATGAAGGTACTCAAGGTGTCACACTTTTCTCTTTCAAAGTTATAACGCCATCAAATCTTCAAAAAAAAAAAAAAAAAAAAAAAAAAAAAAAAAAAAAAAAAAGGCCGAGAGTGCCTTCTCTACCCTCTTTGATTCTGCTTCTCTTCGTCCGCCAAAACCGGTTCCTCCCATTTGCAAAATCCCACTCCTAACCACGACCTCAATCAGAACGACCCTTGCCCATGGCCTTTTTCCAAGACCATCCTCCTGAGTTGATCCTCCATATCTGTTCCTTTCTTCGCACGGACTATGGAGGAAAAGAGCTCATTGCAGAAGAAGTCGATGGCGGAATTAGCATTGCTCGCAGCGCTAAAGAAAGTCGGGATACACTCTTCAACTTCTCTGCAACGTGCAAGGCGTATCGGAATATGAGTGTTCACGAATTACAAGGCTCGATCGAAGTACACCATTTGTCAGCTTGGCACATTACGCGCAGACTGGTTTCCATACTCCGAAATGCTCATACTGGCGCGCTAAACCCAAAGTCGGTTCGACAGCTCTATATCGGGTTTTCAGACGCCAGCCCTCTGCATAGAGTATCAGTGGACGATATTGCAGCAATGGATGGTGTGGCGTCGTCGATGGGTCTCGAGGCCTTCCGGGCACCAATGTCGAACAGCTACCATGACCCGCAGAGCGGGATGTGGTGCAGAGCCCTCTCTAGAAAAAGCTTCGTACGATTCTTCGCGCATCTCATCGCCATCATACTTTTGAAATTCAAGAGTGTGGAACACTTGGCGCTATTACTTCCGACCCGTGTACTTCAAAACATCACGAAATTTGCCTCACAGATCATTCATATGCCCCAACAGGGTGGAAACGGAAGCAGGATTTGCAACTTTTTAACCCTTCGATCTCTGTCCATAGGGGCAGACCCCCGCGATGTGGCTAATACGGGCTCGGTGGCGCAGATTGACCCTGGATTCGGGGCTCTCTTCTCTTGGAATGCTGGAGCGGAGGTTTTCATACATGGCTTCGAGGTAGGAGATGCTCTCGCACACATCGCACCAAAGCTAGGTTCGATCGTACTGAGCGGCTGCTCCATCTCAAAATCGCAACTTCATCACGTTTTGAGCAGATGTCAGGCATTGGAAAAGTTCACGTTCATCTACAGCGGCATGGGTGTATCAGTTTTGTCTATACCTAGCCCTGGGGATACAATTGGCATGCTTAAAACGCACACTGCCACTCTGAAGACATTATGTCTCGATTTCCCCAGCTTCATTTACCGGAGAGGTCATAGCCCCCTGCACCGTTTGGGGGAGTTCACGGCATTGAGGAGGCTGAGTCTTTCGGCAAGCACACTACGGTGGATCTTTACCGATGCTCTCTGGGACGACAATATTCACAAAGAGGTCGAGAGAGAAGCAGCATTGGATGCAAATATAACATACATCCCTTTCTTGAGGACTATCCCACCGTCGTTGAAGGTCTTCCATGTCGCCGGTGTGACTTCCAAAAAGTCCACCTACTCGATCCCTGAAGAGAAGAGGATCGCTGCCTTTGAGGGAGTTGGGAATGATGCGTTATGTGTTAAATATTCTGATTCAGAATTCACAGGTTTGATATGGAACCATGAAATGTTGAGGAGAAGGGGAGGTTTGATATGCGTGAGTTCTAGTCAAACCCCTGCTTTTTAGTAGCCGCCAGTCATAAATTTACTAGAAACTCCGCAACCTAGGTATCGCAGTCAAGTTCAATAACACCATTCTACGACGTTCATCATATAGGTTACTGAGGACAATCACGTTCATATGACAGCTGGAAGTAACGAGATCGAGGTGGTGCAACAGAACGTAGAAGGCTCATGGCGTAAATTCTGAGATTGCCGCTTTCATTTCCCAAAGAAATAGGTTTCTCTCGGAGACCTGTGAAATCAAAAGTCACAAAGAACTTCAAAAGTAGGCAAGCCTCCTGGAAACATACCAACATTCTGATCTTGCCCAATTGTACTTTCCTATTTCGTTGCCTGCTTCATCATTCGCGCCTTCCCCTGCGTTCGAGTTTCACGTAGTGGACTTTCCACTCTCCACAATCGCACACTCACCTTCGGGCACCTACCGATATCACTTTCCTGTCCCACTACCACTCCAGAATAACAACACGCACAACCTGTCAATCGACTAAGCAAAGTTCACGCCGTCGCCAGGAATCGAAGTACGACTGCTTCCGAGCCTGACGATTCTGCGTGCTCGGAAGAATTTTGCTGGCCAGGCAGCGCCAGTTGGCTATCCCGGCAGTGTCCATCGTCATCGTCCTTTGTCGTCGTCTTTCTTCGTACATGTAATCCAGCGTCGCTATCTTTATCGCTACTCCCATCGTTTCTCTGCTAACTTTCTTCTAGCCGTGCGACTCGCCAGAATCGACGTCGCTTCCCCCATTTCCGTCCCTGTTGACTGGACCTTGCTCGCCTGCGATCGGCAATCCAAGATGGCGAAGCTGACTGATCTTCCTCCCGAGATCATCCTCATGATTATCAAGATTCTTCGACCTCGACTTGATGGCAAGCTGTTACTACCCACGACAAGCCACGAGCAACCATCGGCAGGAAACTATCACGATACTGCATTCGCCGTCAGCGACCTTCTTCACGAAAACAGCCAGAAGCGCCACGCTTTAGCGAGCTTTTCCCTTTCTCACAAGGCCTTTTCTCAAGCTTCAGTTGAGCAACTTTATAGCATCGCCGGAATTCACAATCTGTCTGAGGGCACAGGGCTGAAGAGAATGACATCCCTTCTCCAACTCATCGACCGCAACGACACTGTGCGCACCTCTATCCGACATCTCTACGTCTACACACCATATCCGACTCCGATCTGTGATTTTGTGAACTTTGATGAAGCGGAGGTGACTACGTTACTGGACTCATTCGCGCCTGTGGGCCTTCATCTGTCTTGTGTTGATACATCCGCTGTTCGGCCGCTGCTCTCTCATCTTGGGTACTGCGTTGCGCTCATTCTTATTCGCCTTCCAAGTCTCCAGGAGCTCACACTAGGTGTGTCGCAATCGACGCTGCAAACTCTATCCCAGGTTCTCTCAATCGCTCGAACTCACCAACAAAATCCAAATTCAACCATAACGTTGTCTGTTCCTGCTCTTCAAGCTCTCGCCATAAGCAATGTACGGTGGGTGTACAGCGGAGAAACGGCTCTGGAATCCTACCCGTGGATGAAACCCGGTTCTGAAAGATTCTTCCACGGTTCCATCCTCCGCAAGCGGTTGAACATTTCTACAGTCACTTCTTTGGTGCTCGACGAAGTTCACATGGAGGTATCTTTCCTGGCAAAGGCGATCCGCAGCTGTCGAGCTCTGAGAAAGCTTGTATGCGTTCGATTCGCAGCTCAGATGATGTTGTCCTCGGATTTCGATGCATTCATGGATGCCATACGGGACCAATACAAGACTTTGGACACCCTTTGTCTGGACCTAAGCACCTGGCACTACGTGCAAGACCAGCGTGTATATGATCGCATTGCAACGCTTGGCGGCCTGCCCAGTCTGGAGCAGCTATGGATCACTACATGCACCTTCGCTGATGACGACGAAGAAGATAACATCGATAACAGCGAAAGTCAGGGCCACAGCAGTGATGAGAGCGACACAGATGACAGTAACTTGGCAGAACATGAGGTCTTCGAGACCTTTCTCCCAAGTCTTCCTGAGTCGTTGAAGCGTTTCCACCTAGGTGGAGGAGTGCGCCCGATCCGACAAAGTCTGCTGGGTATGGCCCAACGAATCAAGATGGGAGGTCTGAAAAGTCTGCGGGAGATTGGTTTGAGCAGGGGACAGTGGGACGATGAGCTTGAGGAGGCGTTTGCGGAGTACGTCCCGGTACGAACGACTGTTGATCCACGCCCTGCCATGTGGTAGGTACGATTTTGCTGAATTTGCCTGGTCCGAGGATGGAAAGCCAGGAGAAGACGGAGACAATTAGGCCTTGACAAGCGGATACATACGACAACAAGAGAATGACTTCCGTCGGTTAGGCCAATAGTAGTAGAGAAGAAGATAGGGATAGCGATAATGATGATAATATTAGACGACAACGATAGATGATGATCACGATGGATAGTGACCACGATGGACGATGACGATAGATGGCGATAGAAGACGACGGCGATAGAGACAACAACAATAATAGATGATGAGACGACAGGAAAAGAAAGGGGGTCGCGCACAGTCGGATATACTGATTACAGGCGTTCATGATAGACACTGCCCAGCTAGCAAAAGTCATGGTTGGATGAGGACAGTGTTTTGAGGCGAGAGAATTGAGGCAGATGAGGATTGTTGCTATGTCATAGACATTGAGTACCATCGCTCTTCATGGTCGGTCCTTTGATGTCACTGGGTTTGCGTCGGTGGGTGCCTATTGATCTTGAACACTTTTCTTTCTTTGTGGCCATGCGACAGCTTTCTTCGACCGCACGGTTTGAGAAGCAAAAAGGAAGCTACCTTAAGGTACTGGAGCCTTCCTTCCTTTCTCAGATTGAAGTGCGACACCTCCCACATGACCTTAGCCCAGCGCAATTTCTTCACCTTCCCTCTCAACACAACTTTCACGCCGGGGCTGATTTTCGCATTTCACCGGGCTGCCAGACTCAAGATTTTATCTAAAATCAATCCACTAGCAACACGGAGAGGACGGCGACAATAACGGCTAAGATACACGAAGATACAGAGAAAGTTGTCGCCCTGAAGATAGCTGGTTTCCCAGCTTCTCCTCAACAATTCTCAAGCTGTCAACCGCCAAAGCGCGCGCGGCGAAGATTGGTCTCTGCCAGCAACGACCACAGCGTGTGCAACGAACCCTTTCATTGGTACCCAGTCTCCCACTTCGTTGTTGTTCTCCTCTAACCAAGATATCTGGTGATAGGTACCTGCTATTTACTGCTCGACCTCTCAACCGCCGACGCGATCCTTCAACTCTCACAAGCACCGCCTAATCGTACTCGACGCCCTCATGGCGAAGCTTTCAGACCTTCCGCTGGAGCTGGTTCGCCACATCGCGTCCTTTCTTCGCCCTGACTGGCCCGGCGCACTGCTTTTGGATCACGATGAGGGCTGGGATTGGGTCCACGACATTCGAGAATCACACAACGACAACAGGATATCTCTACTCAGCTTCTCGTCCACTGCGAAGGCCTACCACATTGGCCTTGCGCCCGAGCTAGTGCGTTCGCTTGGGGTTCTTAACCGAACCGGCGGAAACGAGCTTCGAAAGCTGTTCAAGTTGCTTCGCTACTTGCTGCACAATCCGGCGTCATCGCCTGATGCCGTTCGGAAACTATTCATTCACCTGCTCTGAGGGGCATCCAAGAAGCTCTTCCGGTTGGGATTATGCCGATCAACGCGATATAGATCTTCTCAAGGAAGCAGCCCTCTGCTTTGGCATCAACATCTGGAGGGACACTCTCGCTTGGAACGACGATATGGTAGGCTGGAGCATCGGAGAAGTCTTGATACATGTACCACATTCCCTGAAGGGGTTTCTGGTCGGTCTTATCATCCTAAACCTCCCAAACATCCGAGACCTAAGCATCATACTTCCCCCAGCGTCACACATGGCTGTGACCCAGCTGCTGCGTATTGTTCAGAAACGGAGGGCAGTCGACAACGATTTGCAACCGATCCTTCACCTCGAAAACATTGCGGTCAGGAACTGGAACTTTGACGACATTCAGCCCAGGGGTTTTGAGACACTATTCGATTTCAGACCCCATGCATCAATATACTTCGGCAACTGCATTTTAGACGCGCCTCTGCCATGGGCTCCAAACATCACGTCGCTGATATTCCGAGATGTCGAGGGCATGACGCTGTCGACCGTCTGCCAACTCATCAACGACTCCCTGCGTCTGACGAAATTCATCTACATCCAGAAGGTTGAAAGCGAAAACAGTCCTGTGCTTAGCCCTGGTTCAATGTTTCAGGCGCTGAAGAAGCACGGCTCAAGCCTGAAAACTCTCTGTCTGGGAATTTTCCTGGGGTACGAAAGATTCGTCGACCAGAATCCTCCGCCCTACATCGACTCATTTGAGGATTTCACGGTTCTTGAGCAGATGTGGATTAACTGCTCCTGCTTTGGGGACCGTTACGGTATTGGTAGCAAAGTCCTTCGAACGATCCCAACCTCATTATGGAGGCTTCATCTTGCTGGCAGCATCGACATCATTGAGGACGACTTGTCGCGCTGGGCTGAGATACTTTCGGGGAAACACTTTGGTGAAGAGGATGACGAGGGAGATGACGAGGGAGACAACGAGGGAGACAATGACGAAGGCGACGGGGAAGACGACGAGGAAGATATGGTGGAAGACCTGGAGGAAGACGGCAATGACAGTGACTATGTCCATATTCCAGAGCATCTGGCTTGGGACCCCGACTTGAGCAGCCTCGACTACGAGGTTCATGAAGCTTTTCGGGACAGCAAATGGGTTGACTTCTTTGAGGCCCCTTCCCCTTTGCCCGGTATCTTTTAGCAAAAACACCACAAATGTAAGGTCACAGACAAAGATCGGACCGCAGGTAGTGTGCTGGGTCATGCTTCAGACCGGGAAATGCAGTTGTGTCAGTATCTGCTTAAGATTGAATACCAAAGCTTTTCTTTGCACATGTCACACTCTTTGCGACCGATAACAAGAGTGACTTGGAGAGTGTTGATTGCTTCAAACCCTACGACCCAAAAAGGCAGGAAGGAACCCACACGTACCCCCTGGAGCCTTCCTTCCTGCCGTCGAATCTCAACGTCAAAAGTATATCACGTGACCTGTAACTGCGGCGTTTGCACCTCACCTCGACGGTTGACTTTCACCTCCACGTTGATTTTCTCAACTCACCTCTCAGATTCCAGCTTCGCTCTTCGACCGAGCCAACTCAGGCACAGCGACAACGGCGGCGGCAGCGATCAAAAAGCACACCCACAAACCAAAGTCGCCGCACACAAATAAGCGGTTTCCTCAGACTTCTTTCACTCTCACCACTTCACGAGCCGCCGATTCTCGAGGCAAAAACAGCGCAGATCGATTTCTGCCCACGACAGCGACAGTAGACGAAAACAGCCTTCTCATTGGTACCCGTCCTCCTTCTCTGCCTTGGTTCCCACCTAACAATTTACAGACACCTGCCGACTTCCGCTCGAGTCTCAACCGCCGACGCGATCCCCCGACAGCAACATGGCGAAGCTGTCCGACCTCCCACCGGAAATGATCCGACATATCGGCTCTTTTCTTTGTCCCGACTGGCCCGGGGAGCTGGTGTTAGGTCATGGCTCGGAATACGACTGGGTCTCAGATGTGATTCGGAAGCAGAATGATCATTGGAAGTCGCTTTTCAACTTCTCCTATACCTCAATGGTGTTCAGGCAAATCCTGACCCCGGAAACTTTACGATCAATCGGTCTTCGCAATCAAATTCGCGATCGAAATGGCGACAAAGACGTCCGAAAACTGTTCGACTTGCTGCGATTTTTGCTCCACAATCCGGCAGCGTCGTGTGGTGCTGTGCGAAAGCTGTTGGTTTTGATGCCGTCGGACCAACAACTGCATGAGCTTCCCAACTTGAGCAACGCCAGCGATCAACGCGATATGCATTTTCTTGAGGAAGTAGCACGAGGGCTTGGCTTCGATGTCTGGAAGGAGACATTCGTATGCAACGACAGCGAGGACGGTGACATTGTCGGGGGCATTTTGACCGAGAATGCTAGGTTCCAGCCTAACGTTCTGAAAGGGGTTTTGATCGGACTTCTCATTCTTCACCTTCCAAACATCCGAGATCTAACCCTCCAAGTCCCCACGATATCGCTGGTAGCGATGACCAAACTTCTACGTCGCGTGCAAGAGCTGAGGACAGACGGAAGCGAAAACCGTCCGCTTCTTCATCTTCATTCCCTTGCTGCCTTAGCCAGCTGCCCCTGGACCTACTATTCTGCTTGCGACTTCGACTTCGCAGGACTATTCTCACTACGACCACAAGCCTCGGTTTACTTCTGCGAATGCCAGATTTTGGCCCCTTCCATATGGTCCTCGAACGTCACGTCCCTAGCTTTAAGAAACATGACAGACATGACGGCGTCGACTCTCACAGAGCTTATCAGATTTTGCTCTCGCTTGACCAGGTTTATTTACACTCACGAAGTGGAAGATAATCCCGACGTACCGAGTCCTGGCACAATCTTCCAGGGGTTGAAGAAGCACGGTTCAAGCCTTGAGGTACTCTGTTTGAGCTTCCTTTTCTTGGGAGAGGATGAAGACGAACTTCCTGCGCCTTACATCGACTCATTCGACGATTTTACGTGTCTTCAAGCCCTTTGGATCAATTGTGCTTGCTTTGGCACGGAATCGCAAAGCAGCGTACTCCGGACCATCCCTGCGTCTTTGGAGAGGCTACACCTGGCTGGAGACGTCAGTGCTGTTGCGCATGATCTGGAATGGTGGGCAGACACACTTATCGTCAAGAGCGACAGCCCAGATGAGGAGGACATTGATTCTCTCGCTGGGTGGGGGTTTTCTTCGGATGATGAGAGTGAAGACGGTGGGTCTCCGGATGGGAAGGGCGATCCTCACGACCAAGCTGAAGATGAATTGGACATAGAAGAGGATGCTTTGGAGCATGAGGAAGAAGAAATGAACGAGGGGGAAGAAGGCGAGGACGCAGAGAGTGAAGAAGACGAAACTGACGAGGATGAGAATGACGAGGCAGATGAAGAAGAGGAAGAATACGACGTGGATGAGTGCAGAGAGGACGACTATGGTGAGTATGAGCACGATGAGGACGAGTTTGAGGAGGACGAGTTTGGACAGGATAAGAACGAATTAGAGAAGTGTGAAGAGGATGTCTACGAAGAGGACGACTACACAGGGGATGAGTATGAGTTGACGATGGACGAAGAGAGCGAGCGCGAGGACAAACACGAGGGCGAGCAGCACCAAACCGACCATGACGAGAACCACCAGAACGAAAACGAACAGGCCGAGAATCAGGAAAATAACCAGGAAGACAACCAGGAAGACAACCAGGAAGACAACCAGGAAGACAACCAGGAAGACAACCAGGAAGACAACCAGGAAGACAACCAGGAAGACAACCAGGAAGACAACCAGGAAGACAACCAGGAAGACAGCGAGGAAAGCGAGGACGAGAATGACGAGGATAGCGACAAGGAGAATGAGGGTGAAGACGAGGTCGACGAGAAACGCCCCAACCGCATGCACATCCCATCAGAGCTGGCTTATGACGCAGATAATTACGCGATCTCCGATTGGGTGACAGATGCGTTTCTAAACGACGAGCTCATTGATTTCCGCGGTTGTGTTGATACAAAACCTGGTCAGTGGTACTCTCGAGCAGAAGATCCGAAGGAGCGAATGTGGATCTGGCGACGACGCTAGGCAGAAGGAACGGCTGATTGTGGGTGGCTTTCCCTTGCTTTCAGTTTCTCGATGTATTCTATAGAGCATAAAGCGGTTGTCTTCGTATTTGGGAAGAAATTAAATGGCGAGAATACCAAAAGCTTTGGGTTGTACTCATGTTCGTTCCTGTGACAGGCGTGAAGCTTAGAGAGTCGATGTGCTGATGGTAGCAGCAAGAGACGACGACTAAGAAATATGGAAGTCTTCACAGGAAGTTCAAGCGCCTGATCAAATACAAGATTGATGTTGTGTTAATGGTGTCTGCTTGCTTTTCTTCTACAGTTGTTGCTTGTTGTTTCTCATGTCTCGGTGGTTTTGACGTGGACATTGGTCGTCTGATGTTGAACATCCGGCTCAGGTTCAGTCAGAGCGCCAACGTGTCCAACGGCGACAACCTGACTCAGACACCGCAAAGGTCTTCAAGCACTATTCAATTGGGTTCTTCAGGGCGAATTCAGCATCTTCTCAGCCACCACAAGTGAGGTTGAGAATACGATGTTGCAATGCGCACCTTAAACATGTGATGTTGCATCCCGTCTGCTGCGGCCGCCAAGAGGACCCTTTTTTTTCTGGCCAACCTTCGGGCAGAAACCGACATTGAAACCACAACATTGGCAATAAGCCTATTTTTACAATCCTTGCGTCATATCCTGATAAGAAAGAACAGAGAAGAAGCCAGAACTCCACAAACCGGGGGCCGTTAGATAATCACTAGACCGCCTCTTGTCCCAGTTTTAAAAATTCTAGCTTCCTCAAGGGTTCCCACAGAGCCGCCACCGGGGGACCCGATTTAAATCCAAGGTGAACACTGTGAAGCAGGGCGGGCACCATCTTTGAAAGCACACACCACTTGTGTGTATCCATCCACGGGTAGCACACCACCCACACACCTGCGGCCTCGTGGACACGGGGAGCGACCTTGGGGACCCTCCTCCGCCACCTTGATCCCCGACACTAACAATGGGGAAGTTGGAATTGCGGATCCATCAAAGGTGCTTGATTTTTTTTTTTTTGCTCAACAACCTGGCTGGAACGGGAACGTGCTTTTCGCCCTCCAGCAGGTCAGGCCCAGGCCTCCGTAAAACTCGGTGCCCGAACTTATTCCGGATTGTGACTTGCCTGGTTTAAAAGGGCTGGCCTCAGGGGTAACCGGCGGTGAGCAGTGGTGTTCTGTTTCTCAATCATTCAACAACCTCTCCTGCTGCGACTCACGATAACACCTCAGTGTCCTCGTCCCCCTTAATTCTTCGTCTTCTCCGTCCGCAGAAACACCCGTCATCTCATTTCATTATCATCTTTTGTTTCATCTAGCGCAAAACAAGTCCCAAAAAAAAGTCCTTTAGAATGCCTCACAGCACGGAGTCCCTCAAGCTCACCAGCGCCAACTTGTCCACGTTCGCTTCGCAGCAGGGTGAGAGGAGCGTCAAGACGCCGACCTACGCCCGCGATGGCGTGAAGCACGGCATCGTCCACGTCGGCGTCGGCGGCTTCCACCGCGCCCATCTCGCCGTCTACGTCGACCAGCTCATGCAGAAGCACGACCTGCGCGACTGGGCCATCTGCGGCGTCGGCCTGCGCCCCAACGACGCCGCCATGCGCGACGTCCTCGAGGCCCAGGACCACCTCTACACCGTCATGGAGCGCTCCGCAAAGGGCAGCTTCGCAAACGTCGTCGGCAGCATCACGGGTTTCCTGTATGCCCCCGACGACCGCGAGGCCGTGATTGCCAAGATGGCCAGCCCGGACACCCACATCGTGTCCCTGACGATCACGGAGAGCGGGTACTACTACAACGAGAACACGCACGAGATGCACGCCGACCACCCGGACATCGTGCACGATCTCGCTAACGGCGACGCCCCCGTGAGCACGTTCGGCTTCCTGTACGCCGCGCTGGCGAGGCGCCACGCCGCGGGCCTGAAGCCCTTCACCGTGATGAGCTGCGACAACATGCAGAAGAACGGCAGCATCACGCGGCACATGCTGCAGTCGTTCGCGCGGCTGCGCGGGGACGCGGCGGTGGCGGAGTGGATTGCGGCGGAGGGCGCGTTCCCGAACGCGATGGTGGACCGCATCACGCCGAGCACCTCCCAGGCGGACATCGCCTCGCTGGCGGCCAAGTTCGGCGTCGAGGACGCGTGGCCGGTCGTCACGGAGCCGTTCATGCAGTGGGTCATCGAGGACAAGTTCTGCGACGGGCGCCCACCGTTCGAGAAGGTCGGCGTGCAGGTCGTCGAGGGCGTGCACGAGGTCGAGCAGTTTGAGAAGCACAAGCTGCGCCTGCTGAACGCGAGCCACTCGGCCATGGCGTACCCGGGCCAGCTGGCGGGCTTCAAGTACGTGCACGAGGTGATGGAGCACCCCGTCTACAGACAGTTTGTGTGGCAGATGATGCAGCAGGAGGTGAAGCCTCTCCTGCCTGAGATTGCTGGTGTTGACATCGACGAGTACTGCAACACGCTGATGGAGCGGTTCTCGAACCCGACCATCATGGACGGCATCCCGCGCGTGGCGCTGGGCGCGTCGGGCAAGATCCCGCAGTTCATCATGCCGTCGATCGCGGAGCAGATCTGGGTTACCGGCCCGTTCAGGAGGCTGTGCTTCGTGGCGGGCGCGTGGTTCCGCTACATCAACGGCGTGGACGACAAGGGTGAGAACTTTGAGGTCGACGACCCGATGAAGGAGGAGCTGCAGGCGCTGGCGAAGGCGGGCGGCAACCACCCGGGCCAGCTGCTCACGATCAAGCACCTGTTTGGTGATGACTTGCGCGGCGACGAGCGCTTCGTGAACGAGGTCGCCAAGGCGATGGAGCTGATTGCC
This sequence comes from Colletotrichum tropicale, assembly GCA_027406125.1. Lineage (NCBI taxonomy): Eukaryota > Fungi > Ascomycota > Sordariomycetes > Glomerellales > Glomerellaceae > Colletotrichum > Colletotrichum tropicale. The sequence continues at coordinate 1,085,368 of JANVYH010000004.1, forward strand.
AAGGACGGTGTCATGGCTACGCTCCCCAAGTACGTCGACTAAATGGGGTCTGACGTTTGTTTTACTACATGCAACAACCAAAAAACTTCACGGCTTTCATGATATGGATAGATGGGATTTTGAACCTAGATGGGATAGACCTGTTACAGATGGGATAGACCTGAGATGATGCAGCGATTATGAGTGGACTATTTTGATAGAATTAATATTACTGGAGGATATGAACAGCTTCTATGTGCCTTGAAATTTCTTTGTGTGAATATTGTGGTGAGTGAGAATCCCAGATGAGTGCTTTGTTGAGCAAAATGAAACGGTTTCGGTTGCAGACATGATCTCTGTCAACGCAAGCCTCCGTCTGTCAACCACCATTGAGGGTAATGGCGGGATGTGGTCCAGCAAAAGCGGTGAGTCCCAGAAAACAAACCCACGATGGTGCTCTTTCTCTCCAGCTTTCTCCAGATGGGAATTCTCTGGAGAAGCCGATGCCGGTTCAGGGGCTGGACTCTGGCGGGAGCAAGGGGGCAGATGCATCGTGACCAGCTCACAGGGGCCAGGGTTCGTTCCGGTTGGGGCCAAAGGGCCTGATCCGTTTGGGCCGACACGGGGTCTCTCAGCCTCCCCGGGTGATCACCTGAGTTGATGAAACTTTTTAATGCAAGAGAAAGGGAAATGAAGAGAACAAAACAAATGACATTGAGTAATGCAGATGGATGCGGGATGAACTGCACGTGGTCCATCGTCTCGAGGGAAGGAGACAACAGAAGGAAGCTGCAGCTGCTGTTGGGTTGACGTGCTTGCCCTCCCCGGGGCCCGGGCAGTCACTGAGTGCGCTTGCACCTGCCTACTGCCATTGGCTTCGGGACACCTTCCCCCTATCTGCGCTGCGACCCAGGCCAGGTCCTGCCCCCCGACCGGCAGCGGCGACCCTCCAACCGATGGACGGGCACCGTGACACCGTGGGCCGTGGGCCGTAGCACGGTATCCGTACCGTAGGCGGCGGCCCCTTCCACGGCTGCGTCCAGTCCCTTGGAACCAGACGGAAGGAACGGTCTCCACAAAGTGGATGTCACGTGCATGGATCGCCCCCAGCGATGCCGTTTGACGCAGCCCGTGCTTTTAGCGAGCCAATGACAGCGAAAGTGCCACGATTAGCTAAGCTTGTGTCGCATCGCGTCGCGTTCGTTCTCTCTTACGTTATCAGTCGTTACCAGCAGATAGGAGCAACCCGCCGATTAGGTACTGCTGCTGCTGCTGCGTGCTGCTTGCTGCAGGAAAAAGAGGCAACACACACCACCAAGAGGCCAAAGCTCCTCCTCTTCCCCGAACCTAAGCTGACGTGACGGGTTCGCCGTAAACCCATCAGCGCACTTCACGTACAATCTCCGACTCCGAATCGCCCCCAATCGCAACCGCGTCGCAGATATCTGTCCCTGCCAATTGACCGCATACGTCTCTGCTGCGGTCAAACAACCCATTTTGGCAGCTTATCCATCAATAACGTCACCATCATCCATCGAATTGCGCGAGCAAAGGTAGGCGCAAACAACCTCCGACCCGCGACACGTCGTTATCAGTTATCCCACGGCTTCCGAGGAGCGAACGTTTGCACTAATCTGTCAACATCACGAAATAGCTCACCCAACACCGACACCATGGCCAGACTCAGCGAATCGCCGGCCAACGGCGCGAGCGGAGGAGGCTCCCAGCCCGCAAACAAGCACCAAATCACACTCAAGAACGGCGCCCTCGGCGGCTTCCTCTCCTCGCCCGCCAAGCCCTCCGGATCGCAGTCGCCACATGCCAACAAACGCCTCAAGAGTTTGACCAGCCCCCGATCAGACGCATCGCGCTCGCTGTCCCCCGTCCCGCGCCTGCCGGGACAAGCAGCTCTGAGCTCTCCCGTGCGCAAGGCTTTTGGCGAGGTCGCTACTGCCGGAGGTGCTGGCGCGGACGAGATGGACACGAGCGAGGATCGCGGCACGCCTGCCGACGTTGTGATTTCCGCTCCTGCTGCCGAGACGCCCGTGGAATCTACGCCGACGCCTACTGCGCCCACGGCGGACATGGCGACCTCGGACGCGGAGAAGAGCGCGGCGGCTACGCCTGAGCCGGTTGTTCCGCGCCCGGTCGGCGGCGTGGTTTCGTCTGTGTCAAAGAAGCTCACCAATGTGTTTAACAACTTCACTGGTGCGCGCAACGGAACAGCTAGCGTCACGACGACTTTTGAGCAGACGATCGTGAGCCGGAAGCGCAGCAGAGAACCGGAGGCTGAGGAGACGCCTGCTCCTCTCGAGGAAACTCCTGCGCCTGCGGAGAAGGAGAGCCCCAAAGAGAAAGAGCTCGCCGAAAAGGAGATTGCGAAGCAGGCTGAGCCTGTCGAGAAGGATACTGCTGAGAAGACCGAGGTCGCCGAGAAGCAGGCTACGGAAGAGCCTGAGCCTGCTGACGTCACCATGGGCGCAAACGACACCAACATCGAGCTCGGCAACCAGCTCGAGGAGGACGTTGCTGCGGAGCGCGCGAAGAGCCCTGTCAAGGAGTCATTGCCTCGTAAGATTGCCTCCTTTGCGTTATGAACTAATTGCTGACCTTTCGCAGCTGCTCCCAGACCTACCTCCGCTGCCGGCGAAATCAGCGTCACCACTGACGCTGACAACGCGGACACGATCCAAGCCGCCGAGACGACCAAGCCGGCGCCGAAGGCTGCCCCCAAGGCCGCACCGAAGGCTGCGGCGAAGGCCACACCAAAAGTCACACTCAAGTCCGCACCAAAGATCACACTGAAGGCCAAGGCCGCCCCCAAGACCGCCCCCAAGCCTGCGCCTGAACCCGCGGCCGAAGACGAAGACGAGACAATGGTCGACGATCCTGAGAAGGGCCTGTTCGTGCTCGACACCATCATTGGCCACCGCAAGGATCCCAAGGACAAGACCCTCTTCCAGATGCACGTCCGCTGGAAGCACGATGAGCCGAGCTGGGAGCCCGAGAGCAACATCCAGGAGGATGCCGAGGAGGCGCTCTTCGAATACTGGGATAGCGTCAAGGGCGGCCGTTTGGGTGCCATGGCCGACAAGGATCTGTGGCATGTTCTCCGTGTCGAGAAGCACAAGCAGAAGCCTACCGGCAAGGTTGAGCTGTACGTCGCTTGGACCGGATCTCCCGATCGATCGTGGGAGCCCGAGGAGAACGTCACACAGTTTGCCCGCGAGCTTGTGGAAGACTACTGGGCCTCCAAGGGCGGCCGCGACAAGGTGATCAAAGCCATCGCCGCGCCTGCGAAGAGAGGCCGTGGCCGTCCTCGTAAGGAGTCGGTGGTCGAGGATGCTCCCAAGGCGGCCGCCAAGGTAGCCCCGAAGGCGAAGGCCAAGGAAGTCGAGGAAGCCGAGGAGCCTGCGCCGAAGAAGCCCCGCGCCGGACGAAAGAAGGTTCCGGAGGAAGCAGAGGCGCCAGTCGAGGCCAAGGAGGCCGCCACAAAGAGTGCTGAGCCAGAGAAGGCGGCCGAACAGACGGAAACCGATGGAGAGCCGCCAAAGAAGCGCGGTCGTGGTCGTCCCAAGAAGACGCCTGTCCCATGAGTTGACTCTGCCGTGCTCATGCTCTAGCGGTTTGATACAGAAGATTATAGACATTTGGGGGACCGGAGGAGACGGGGGATTTGGGCCACGAGGCTTACTGGCTAAATTTGCTATTTGGGGTGAGCTGTGGGGATTCTGATGAAAGAAAGGGCCTTAGGATGATGGGTCTGGACCGTGTATTGTACGTTGTACGTTTTCCTCATATTTTCCTTGGCTCAGGCGGTTCATTATCAGGCTTTCCAATACTACGGTGATTTCAAATTCATAAGATGCACTATGTGATATACTCCTTCCTCGCTATCCAATGTTAAATGTGATGATGTTGACAGCGTTCTCCTTGGGTTAGTGTTAGTTCTGGCACCACACGCTCCCGTGTTTCCTTTAATAGGTCGAGTGCACATGGCTTTACAGAGAAGTGATCATGTTTGGAAAGAAACTATCGTCAAGCACAAACAAAAAGAATAAGGGAAACCAGGAGAGAAGGTAGGCCCGTTTGAGACCATGTGAGGTACTGAGTTTAGACCATGAACCTGAATGCTATCGGGCTGATCATGGTTATGCTAGCTCGATCCGCACGAGCTCGTTCAGCCGATGACAACCCCATATAAATGTCGTTCCGTTTAGGAATGGGGTGAGAAGCGGGATATTTTGGTGAAATTGGTAGTCCAACGGAATCCACAAGACTTTATTCCCATCTCGTTTGATCCAGTATCGATCGTTGCGCTTCGTCCCGCAAAGGTCGATACCGTATCCAGAAAACGATTCGTTTCCCTTCAAGACTTCCTGTCCTGTATCATCCAAAGTCTCCGAACTCAAGTCGAGAAATCCGAACTGAGTATGCAGATGTGTACTGATGCGTGTATCGAATGATACGCAAGGTGGATATTCACAAGTTCCTGAGAGGGTCCACAGGCAGAACCCACCCCACGTATCCCAGATTTCAATCACATTGCCAGACGTTGAGACAAACTTTGAGTTGTCAGGTGAGAACAAGACCCGTTCCATGAACCATACGCAAGTGTCGAGTGTGATTGCGACTTCTGCAGCTTCAACGTTCCAAATTTTGATGACTGTTCCCCTGTCGCACTGCTTATTGAACGCACACGCAAGCCATTTCCCATCTTCAGAAATCACGAAACATCTCATCGACTTGTCGTTGGTACCCATATCGAAAGTGCGCACGATATTTCCAGTAACAATATTCCAAGACTTGAATGAGTCGTCTGTCACAGATGCAATCTCGTCATCATGCCGGAAAGCGATTTCTCCGCCGGCATTAGAAATCGTTTGCAACAGAGCTCGAGTCTTCGCATTGAATATTCTGATGTTGTCATTAGTTCTGACTGCAAGATTCTCGCCGTCGTAAGACAAGGCAAAGCCATCAAATCCTCCTTCTTCTTCCGTAGAAATCATTGAGCTCTGCCACCCAGTGTCGATGTTTCGGATTTCGATTGTGTTCGCGAACTCTTGGGAGCAGACGGCTTGACTACCGTCTGGGTGAAAGACTAGGTGATTAAGGTTTCCGAGATCGTTGGGTTCGCCTGGCTGATACGATACATCCCAAATTTTGATCTCGGAATTTTCTGCTCCGGAAGCGAGTCGCTGACCATCGGGTGAGAATGCCAGTGAGGTAATCCAATCCACTTGAGCATCAACCTTCCATACTAATGTAGCTCTTTCCATGTCGCCAACATGTATTTCATTTCCAGAAGTCCATGCAAGAAGATGGCTTCCGGCCTGAGGCGAGAATGCGAAGAAGTGAGGTGATCCGAGTTGTGTGATTTCCTTCCTCAATGAGCCCATGAAGATGTCCCAAATGTAAATATGGCAAGCATCTGATGACGCTAGCAGACGGGAGTCAGACGAGAAAGAAAAGGCTACTATGCCTGTACAATTACTTATCTCTCCCAGTGTTTGCGGTGAATCAGGTGCTTGGACCTTCCATATATTCACATTTTGCTTCTCAGAAACTGCTGCGACGAACAAATCGTCCGGGGAGAAGGCTATTGGGGTTCTATACCCCGCTTTCAAATGGCCTAGGAGGGTATGGACCCTTTGACCGCTCTTGGTATCCCAAATCACAACGTTTCCTCCGCTATGGTGGGATACTATTTTGCAGTTATCATGTGAGAATGCTACCGCGGGGGCACCTTCATCAGACGGTCCTGCTGAACAGACACCGGTTGTTACTTGTTCACCAAGAGTACGCAAACAGACACCACTTGCTGGATCCCACACCGTAATAGTGCCGTGGCTAGATCCCACCGCAAGCTGCGCAGGTTTCGCTGGGTCGCCAGAGAAAGAAACTGAAGAGATGTAGAAAGCGACGTCCTTGATTGTGCGCACTAGAATGCCAGTGCTAGCTTCCCAGATGATGACGGACTCGTCGATATAAGTGGACGCTAGCCATTTTCCATCTCTGGAGAAAGCGATTGATTGAACATTGCTCTTGTGACCTTTCAGTGTCTGTAGACATGCGTGCCAAGTTGAGTCCAGGCCCGACACGCTGGTAATCCAGTCTGGGACGTCGTCATGAAAATATTTCCTCACGACACTGTCTGTCGGACTGAAAGCCAGAGACGATGCATAAAGTTGCAACGGGAATCTCTCCATTACTTCTCTGTTGTAAAGAATAATTCGATTGGCATCTCGAATAAAGTCTGCCAGTGCCTTTGCGTCTTCACTTAGACCAGGTTCCTTGCGACAGATCAGCCTAACTCCCATACAGAGACAGAGGTGAAGAAGGCAAATTCAACTCACAATCAGTGTTGCGAGTTTCTGTATCGCTATGATCCCCTCAGAAACATGACCAAGCAGGATGAGAGCTTCAATCCAATACAGAAATTTGCTTCGGAGAAAACCAACAATCATTCGTGTAATCTCTAGGTCGTCGAGAATCGGGCGGCCCTCCGGTTCGGACAACATGATTGAGGACCTCTTTTTCTTCGGAGAAATTATCCAAGCATGAAGATGATCAACCCAGTGAACGCAGGCGTACTTCAAACAAGTAAGTCGGTCGGGCTCCGGTGGTGTGATGTCTTTCAAAGCTGAACCGGGGGCTTTCAGTCCATAAATATCGGGCTTCAATGTCTCAGACTTGTACAAGACGCTGAGGGAATGCTGGAAGACAGAGTAATGTCGACCAGCGACCCCAGAAAATCCATCGAACACTCCATTTTGTAGGAAATCCTCTTCTTGTAAGAAATCCACCGCCGATTGGTGTACGAAACGTATGATTCCGTCACGGATGATGAGAAACGACGCACAATCACCCAAGAGTTCTTCCAAAAACCTTGCATTCCTAGCAATATGGCTCGGTAGCTCGACTATGGACGGAAGCTCTGATAGAGCCACAGGTCGCTCCAAGACCGACAAGATAGCCAGAACCTTCTTAAGAAGAATTTCGTCCTCCAATGTAGAGATTTCATATAGCATCCGCTCATACAAGGCGGTGAGGCCTCTTGGTAGCTTGTGGAGAACTGTCTCAACTCTCCAGCTTTGGATATCACCAAGTCTCTGACAGACCAAAGACACCCATAAGAAAGTATTATTTGCGTTCTCGGTTAAGTGTCTCTCGATCTTAGATCGGGTCGAGTCGTCGTATTGTTTTATGACCGCCAGATCTTCAACATTCTGTTTGATATAATTCTGGATAGTATCAGAGATCCTGTGTTGCTGCTGTTCGAGGGAGATTGAAAATCCGGTCTCGGAACTTCTGTTCGCCAATGCCTCTCTTATGTCTGGAAAATTGCGACTGGAAACAACCAATTTGACAAGACGTTCGGATGACGCCTGTATGAAGCCCAGAAGCTTCCCACGGTCTGTCACACACTCATCAAGGGCATCGATGATTAGTGTGACACCTTTGATGCGTGGGTCCTGGAACGATGACAGCAGGATCTCCGACAAGGCATGACAGGCATTGGCATCCTCAAACAGCGTCTTCCCCACGATGTCGTATCGTTCGCGGACTTTGGAAAGCACCCACGGCTGCCTTCTTGCGAGTTGGTGAAGCAGACCTCGTATGACTGCCGTGGCAGTATTCAGCCTCGAATCGGTGGCTTGGCAGAAAAAGTAATAGCACATATCCCTAAGAGGATCTGTCTCAAGACTTTCAATGATACCGCAGATCAACATCGTCTTTCCCTTGCCTGGGTCCCCTTTGATCCATAGCCTGGAGCCGTGCGAGACTGTCTTCCAACGTTGATATTCGGGAAGGCCGAGAATCCATTGACAGGAGCCTTCTAGAAGGCCACCTTTATCGAGCAGTATGCGCTTCCTGTCGTCCACAGGCTCCGTCTGAAAAAGGTCATTCAGACATTCTTGATCCTTGTCATTCTGATGGCGAGACTTTTGCTTTTCCGTCTGTTGTAGTATGGCCTCTCTTGTCTCAAGCACGAGGTTGCGGAGTTGAGGGTCTACGATTAAATCTGTCAGCAAAGCGGCGTTCACTCAAGGTAGGTCTCGTATTCATAACAAGTGGGATTGCAGACCCACACTCAAATTACCTGGGCCAAGGAACAGCATTACTTACCAAGGAGAATGGGTTTCTCTTTCTCAACCCGCTTAGGAGCAATGACTGACAGAAGCTCCTTCGCATACGCCGCAGCTGTTGCGGCGGCGTATTCTTGCCATCTCTTGCTCTTGTGGGAGTCCGAGTAATCGCAAATACCACGGACCACTAGACACGGAAACTCTTGCATCAGTCCCGCGGCCTCCATCTCAAAGCAGAGCACCCCAAGTTCCTTGCTCAGTCGATCCCTGGTCTCGGCATGCTTAATGACCTGGTTTCCTGAGGCGATGTTGCCGTAGTGAACGACTGGATCCGTATCATCTCTTTCCTCCCGCTGCACCGTCCGTGTAGCGTCGCAATCATCGCAGCCGGCGTCAGCATCAACATGCTCATATTCAGAGTAGAACAAACAGTCGTTTGATTCCCCTTGATAAACGTATTTCTGCCTGATCTTCGGCTTTGAAATCTTTTCCACTGCCTCGGCCAGAAACTGGGACATGTTACTTTCGCCCAGTGAATGATTGGTTTCCACACTGCCCACAGCCGTCAGAAGGACTGTGGGCGGCGCGTTAAGCGATCCTGTGCGCTTGAACTCTTCGTGCCTCCCCGTTTTCCCCCGGTCATACTGAATCACACCCCCGTTGACATCAGTAGGGATGCTAACAACGACATCGCCAAGCCGAATATCGTGCGTCAAGGATGGTGCTCCGCCTCCAACCCCAACCATTAGACCAAACCGAATCGATCTGAAAGTCCGGAGCATGTCTTTGGCAACCGTGGCGGCTGTGATTGTTCCGTAGACTCCTTTCGGTAGGCAGGCGATGACCACCTTATGACCCTGCATCACGCCTAGTATGTAGGTATTGTGGTCCGCCTCATCCTGCTCGACTTGAACTTTGTGAACCTCGTCAAGCATTAATTTCGCAGCGGCCATCTCCAGCGGGAGAGCGCAGATCCAACCGACAGTGTAAGCATTGTTGTCCCCCATCTGGCTCGTTCCACCCCCGCCTGCAGACCCTGAGCTGCTGTTCGCGACGTCCATGCTGCGTCAAACTCAGGTCAGCCAGAATTCTTCTTTAAATATTCTCCGCCCCAGTAAGGCTTATTGTACTCAGGACTCGTTTTGTTCACCGGCGTCGGGGTAAAGGGACTCCTGGGGAGCAAATGTTCTGCCAGACACCATGCAGCTGTTCAAGAGGAGATTTTCAAGCTGCCGCAATTCGCGCTGCCGGGAAGGTGAACAAGTGAAGAAAACTGGCAGTTCTCGGAGCGGGGAAGAAGGAAGGGGCTGAGAAGGCAGATCAGGCTTTAGTAAACAGCGCAAAAGTGACCGGGTACCAGATCCGCCAATGAACGCGCATAATATCTCGGTCAACAAGGGTAACATGATATCTCCGCATACAACAATTCTTATTGGTGGAGGTAAGGGTGGTGTCCAACTTGAAGATTATAACTCGCCCAGTCCTTGTCAGCGCCAAGAGGGCTCACTTTGCATGAGCATAAGCCGCCGTGCCAACACCACCACTGGGTAGGACAGCTAGAAATACTAACAAACTGGCCTCTCTAGCATATATGTACAAGACAGATTGCCGTTCGATTTTAATTTGACCGTTCGCCACGCGACATTCTGTGCCGACTACCCCGGTTCTTGACCCATAGAAGGGCGTGCAGACCTGAATGGAGTTATAGAGGCAAGTTGGATTCATGTCAGCCTTGGAAAAAGGGATATTTATGATCTGAAAGGAATCACTACGAACGCACGTCACATTCAAAAGCTTGCCGAGCTTAAATCTACAAGTGTGTACGCCGGCCTGTTCAGATCTGATCAACCCACACGGAACGCGGTTGCTTTTTGTCAAACATCTCGAGTCCGTAAAACAAGGAAATAATAGTATAGTACGTGCGTGAAAGCAAGTTCCCACTGGCTGCAGAGCCTATGGTTGACTGGAATGATTCATGAGCTTCGGCTATCTCCCAGCAAGATAAGTAAACCATGACGACCGAGAGATGTTGATCTGTATACGACCCGATCACATCACGTACACCCCAGAAATATACCTCTTTATTTTGCCATAAGAAGTCCATTTCGAAGTGGTTTTGCTACTCTTCTGTACCAAACCTGCTACCCCTGAGTTCTTAGGGTAGATTGTACCCGCATTCAATCTAAAGTCATTTTTTAAAGTACATTCGGACTGGACTTCGTGCCTCTCTCGACCATATAACACACAATCCATCTACGACGGGGGTTCTGTGGCTACGGCAATCATCTCTGGGTCTGAGGTCCGGAGGAATCCACAGTAAACGTTTCCCGTCTCGTACAATCCATTCCAAGTCGCAGCTGAGGCCATAGCCGCCGAAGGAAGGCATAGCTTCCAGCCTTTCCGAATCTGGCACAATCTCGGAATCTTTTGGAGATATTTCAGAGTGCGCGCAACCCAAGCTTGAATCATTCGCGTCCAGAAATTCAGTGGTGTCGATGAAGCCATACTCGGTGTGCAAGCGACGTTCAAGTTTGGTGTCAAACTTTGCTTGAATACTTTCAATTTTGTCACTTTTGAATTGTCGCAAAAGGATTCCAGACTTCAAATCCCATATGCAAACTCCTGCAAAGTATGGGGAATCATCATCTGTCCGTGTTGATGTAGTGGACGCAAGCTGTTGCATATCTGTTGACAAGCTCAGGGAACTGACATAATCGATCAAGCCCGAGTCCGAGTATAGTGTTGAGGCGCATTGCTTTGTTGCGGTATCCCAAACTTGGATGATTTGGTTGATGTTTTTACGCTTGTCTTTGTCGTAGTCGTCAGCTAGGCAAGCAAGCCACTGGCCATCGCTGGAAAACGTCATGTCACGAACACAGTTGCGACCAGTGTTGAAGGTCTGCATACAACCGCCGTCATTCGTGTTCCAGATCTTTATCAACCCTTCAGAGTTGAATGCGAGCTCGATGCTATTGCGGAATAATATTTCAGAAACCGGTATATGGCCCCACATGTACTCGTAATTATGATCGCACCTGGTGCACATGCAGGCGCAATCGGCCAAAATGTCGCGGTTTGTACGCTGGCACTCATGATCTTGAGAGTCACACTTTTCGTAAAGAATATTCTCTGTGCGGCCACAAAACATCTGAACTATCTGGGCGGTTTTGGTGTCCCATATTATGATCGTGGCGCTTCCATAGACAGTTGTTGCAAGTCGTTGGTTGTCCCGAGAGAGTGCGATGTCATTGGTTCGCCAGCAATGGAACATTGAATCTGGCTGATCGGCTGCTCTGCCCCACATTCTGACGTTACTGTCGGGGTACGATGCTATGAAGTGATGTTGATCAGAGTAGCATAATCTTTCTGTATGATACTCGGGGTCATGGTATGCAGCCACTTGAGCAATTGAGAAGTCCCAGAGTTTGATCGTTGAAGGATATGATGCTGATACAATTCGTCGAGCGTCTGGAGAGAAAGATATTGAGTTGATGTCTCTCGTGCCAGAATGGTCTATCCTCCATGTCAGAGCACCCGTCGTCGTGTTCCAAACGGAGACGTCGTATCGCGAGCCAGCCGCTACGAACTGTTTATCAGCTGATAGGTCCACGTATGCGGCAGTGTTATCGTTTCCTGGTAGCTCAAATATCGTTTTTAGAACCGGTTGGGCAGTCTGTCTTTCCCAAATCTGAACTCCCTTGTCGCCTCCCAATGCCACCCAGTCCCCCTCTGGCGAGCAAGCCACAGCAAAGGTTCTGTCGCCCGTGACGATCTTCTTGCCCTCTACGGTTGACGTACTCAGGATCTCTGTAAAACGATCGTCCGATGACGCCAAAACAACCCATTGCCCATCTGCGCTCAAGGCTACCGAGTTACAGCCCTCCCCAAGTCGATACTTGATGGTGCGCGAAGGGATTTCCTCGTTCTTGCTCCAAACGTTGATGAAACCCCCCGTGAGAGCAGACACTATTGTGCAACCGTCTGACGAGATAGCCATTGCTACGGCATATGATGAATGAGTCTGAAGTTCACAGGTGCAGGTACCGGTTACCATATCCCAGAACTTCACAACTCCGTTCGAGGACCCCGAAACAAATAATTTGTCGCGCGTTGAAAAGGCCACTGACATAATAGCAGCTGGCCCTTTCTCCTCATACTTCAGATCGAATACCTCGCCATGACCCCCGACTGTGTGCACACAGTTGCCACTTGCGGCATGCCATAGCTTCACTGTGCCACCACGGGAGCCCGACACAAGCCACCGACCCTTGCTCGAGTAGGCTACTGTATTGACGCCGTCTAACCAATCTTCGCTCATATGCAGTGTTTGTAAACATGCAGACCATTTTGGCTCCAACCCTGGCGTGATTGTGACCCAGTCAGGTAATTCACTCTGAAAAGTGGTCTTCACAATGCTTTGTTTTGGGCTAAACACTAGAGCTGACGCATAGATTTGTAGTGGTGTATTTTCGATTGCCACTCTATGATAGAGAAGAAATCGATTTGCATCGTCAATGAACTCTGAAAAGCTTCCTTTAGCTACCCCAGATTTGCTTTCCTAAAGAATTGTTAGTTGATTAACGCGGTATCTCTGCGCAGCAGATTGCTGTTTGACGTACGACTAGTTTTTGAAGTTCCTGTATGGCTTCAATTGCTTGCGGTATGTGTCGAAGAAGACACATGGCCTCTATCCAGTATAGGTATTTGTCTTGGAGGAATTGATGGGCGGCTCCGTTGTCTTTCACATGATTTGAAAAATCGCACTTGCTGAGATGGTCGACCCAGTACACACAAGCATACTTCAGAGCAGCCAAGGCATCTGGGGAGGGGGTAACAATATCCTCTAGGAGGATATCGGGAGCCTCAAGCTCGTAGATGTCCCGTTTGATAGCCTTGGACGTCCTCAAAGCTTCCAAAGAACCAGAGAAGACCAGACGGTGTCGACCTGCGATCTCCTCAAGTCCCTCCAGTTTCGTGTTTGTCAAAAAGTCCACTGCTGATTGATGTACGAAGTAGATTGTATCTCCTTGAAGATTCAGCATGGAGCCGCAGTATTGAACTGCGCGTCTTAGCTTGTCCAACGTGACGTTGATTTGAGGCAATTCGTCGAGAATGGAGTGGAGCTCTGCCAATGTAATCGACCGATACAGGACAGACGTCACCTCCAGAATCTTTTTGCACAGCTCTGAATGTATTGACGAAGAGATCCCGCAAAACATTCTCTGGTAAAGTCCACGGAGACCTTGAGGAGAGCGTTTGAGAACGTTGAGGATGTCCTCGGCATCATCATTATCGGGATCATTCAGATCCTTACAAACCAAAGCTACCCACAGAAATGTGTTTTCGGCGTTCTCCATAAGATGATGTTTGACCTGATTCAGAATCTCAGGACTCATCTTGCAAGGGCCGCTTATGGCCAGGTTTCGCACCTCTCGTTCGATGTAAGCAGCCACAGCGGTCGAGACAGACTGCCCATTGTCTTCCAGAGAAATGGTGAATGCGCCGGTCGTCTTATCTCCCATGCCCTTCCGGATGTCTCCCCATTCTCGGCTCGAGACTATGAACTTAACGTTGTAAGTTGATGACATTAGTCGGATGAACTCCAGAAGTTTGCGGCGATCATCCTTGTCAACACATTCGTCGAGGGCGTCCACCATGAACACAACGCCGTGCAAATGAGAACAACGCAACATGTACTCGAACATTTCCGACAAGACTCCCCATGCATTGTGATTCTCCAACTGGTCTCTTCCGATAGCAGTATACTGGCGGCGGATATAAGGTATAAGTTGCGGATACTTGTCGACAAGACCGTACAGCATGCCCCGGAGAACGGATGTCGCATTGCTAAGCTTTGCTTGTGTAGCCTGGCAGAAGAAGTACGAAAGCGCGTTTGAGGGCTCCTTCTCCAGTTCGTCAATGATGCCGCACAAGAGCATCGTCTTGCCTTTCCCTGGATCCCCATGGATCCAAAGCAAGTGACGTTGGGGATCCTTTTCCCACTGTGTATAAGTGTTGTGAGCCAGGATCCAATGATAAGAGCCGCGAAGAAGTTCTCCCTTGGCTGCTTGTATACGCGCTTTGTCGTGGATTGGGTTCGTCTGGTGAAGCGCTGCTAACCATTCATTGGTGTCCTTGTCTTCGCCCTTTTTCTGTTGCGTTTCCAAGAGGGAGAAAATGTCACCAAAATGATTTTTCAAGTCGGACTTTATACTCTCCAGATGAGAATGGATGGTTGCGTTGGTGTAGTCGCCCAGTTTCTTGCGCATGTCGTCCTCGGCATCTTTCACACCTTTGAGCTCGCCAGCCCAATCGTTCCACTTGATCATATCCCCCAGGATGACGCATAGCTGTTTCCTGTAGTATACGCAGATGCTCTTCATCTGATAAAGCAGAACGTTTCGGTACAGGTGAATGATCTGCTTTTCGACTTGATCTCTGAGGGCCTTGGAAGGAGAGTTTTCGTCGAGTAGAATATCCACGAGTTCCCAGTACCATTTCATCATCCCCAAAATATAGGTGATGCCTTGGCGGTTGATGCTTGACTCTGTCAACGGGTTTGCCAGTGTCTGCGAAGGGTTAGCGAGACTTCAGAACATAGGGCTGTCGAAATTTCTCACCTCGAGAGCGAACGAGATACAGGACCATGCAATAGCAGCCTGAGGTGCTGCCTGGACGACAATTTGCATGACTGCCTTCACAGGTTCTGCAACTTGACCAAATTCCTCGAGATTTGCCTTGAATTCTGCAATCTCCTCCGACCGCTTCAGCCCCGCTTTAACCAGCATCTTCATGTGTTCCGGCTTCCCCAGCGTTGATGCCGTGATTTGATCGTCAGGCGAGGACGCGGGGCTTGGTTCAACTTCGCGAAGCTTCTGCAACAGCATCGTTTCGTACTCTTTAACCACCTTGGGTTCATCGGACTTAAGATCATCGTAAGCCTGATTCCAGAGACGTTCCTGGAGAGTTCCCTTCGGGGACTTGGGCGATTTCGATGGGCTTGGGGACGGCTGGTGGTCGACCAGCGAATCAGTCGGTGGCGGGCTTTCCGGGGACTCAGCCAGGGAGATCGAGGTTTGAGTGGCAGGATTTCCTTGGACATCGGCAGTGAAGTTTGCTTCCGAATGAACCTTGGCGTCGTCCAAGACTTTCGAGGGCTGGGAAGTCGCGGGTCGGTGGGCGATGGACGTGGTCAGCGGCGGCTGACCTGTGCCCGTGGTGACAGTCAAAGGAAGTGAGGAATCATCCCTTTTCTTGTGCTTATGCCAGAATTTGAGCGATCCAAGACACATGATCGCAAGAATTCAATACAAACGGATGTCTCGTAGAAACAGTGGCTGTAAATGGTCGTCCTTGTCGACAGTTGAGGTGGTGAAAATGGAAAAGTTGGGCAAATTTGGGGGATTCTCCAGGGAGGTGCAAAAATCCTTGGGAGAAATGCTGTGTTCTCAATCACTGTGCATATTTGCTTTTGTTCTGGAACTCCGTACATAATCTTCCAGGGGGCGACTCGCAGCGACTTCGAGATGGTGTCTCGTTCCCGCTACTCTAGCCCCCTACGGACACTACTGCATATGCACACACGGGCCGCTTAGATCGTTATCCAATAAAATGGTGACAGCATATGTAGACCTTTCAGCTCATTCTCCACAGGAATGGGCCCTCGAAAACGATGTTGTAAACGCGTGTCTTATCTTGTCTGATTTTGAGTTAGACTCCGTGATCATCGTATCCCATGCGCGTTCCGCACCTATTGAATTTCCATGAAAGACTGCTCCCGCCGGAACAGTATCCACTGAGACCCATTTCTCATGCATGCCCTGCCTTCCCGCTGATGGTAGACCAGTCGATCATCCGTATTTACCATGTTCGTTAGGCCCAACGATGAACCCACGGGGCCTCTCGGGCTCTTCCAGTCATTTGGGGTGGGAGGTGCTTGAGTCCTGTCAGGCATCATGCCACGAAGATGTGCGGACTGATCCTGTACTCATGTGAGCATACTGGTAAACTGAAGCTCGTACTATGTTCTTGTACATTATTGTGCATGCATTTAGCCTCTAGACCCTATGCGGCTGCCATTTCATCTTACTCATTTCCAGTAGACCACTTCAAGTCCTCCACCTGAACGCAGGATGTTTCCAATCCAGATCCTGAATCTCCTGCTCCGACATACCCGCCAGCTCCTCCTCGATACTACGATCCTCGCGGCGCTTGTTGTCCCACTTCATCCAGAACCACGCCGTGAAGGCGACGATGAAGATCATGCTGGCCGCAGCCAAGTTGAGCCCGTTGCCGATGTGGTAGTCGGGCGAGTCCCACGGGAGATACGACCATGTGGAGATGATGCCGCCGATGTTGCCACACATGACATTCAAGCCGATGGCACTGCTTCGGGCTGTGTCGCTGAGGACGTTGGCGCTGATGTGGGCGTTGGACATCGGGCCGAGGACCATAGCGGAACTGCAGGCTGAATCAGCACCTGCAACATCGAAACCCAGTTTCGAGGAAGAAACTCACCTGGCAATCAAAAACGTCGCCGCATACCGAATCTTCGCAACCTTCGACGCCAAAAACATGATATACCCCGTCATAACCATCGGCGCCGACAACCCAATCAGCACCTGCCTCCGATCCAGATACCAACTCAGCCCGGGGAACGCCAGCGTGAAGAACGCGCCCACGGCGTACGGCGGCACTGAGTACAGCTGCTTCTGGACCGTCGAGAAGGTCGGGTAGATGGTGCTCACGATCGTCGGCAGGAAGAACGCCAGGCCCTGCACGGTGATGTTATTGAAGAGGAAGATGAGCGAGATCTCGAGGGTGACGGGGTTGAGCATGCCGCGGAGGAGTTTCTTCTTGTCGATGCCGTCGATGACCTCCGTGGTACCCACGCGCTCTGACTTGACGCGCGCGATGCATAGGTCCTTCTCCTCCTGCGTCAGCCACTTGGCAGTCTCGGGGCGGTCGGTGAGGGTGATGAAGGAGATGAGGGAGAGCGCGATGGTCACGATGCCCTCGATGGCAAAGATCATGCGCCAGCGGTGCAGAGTGCCGAAGTGGTCCAGCGTCAGAATCGCGGAGGCGAGCAGCCCGCCGAACGCGCCGGCCAGCGGGGCCATGACCATGTACAGCGACAGGCGGAAGGTGAGCTCGGCGCGCTGGTACCAGCGGGAGAGGTAGTAGGCGATGCCGGGGAGCATGCCGGCCTCGAAGATGCCGAGGAGGAAGCGGACGCCGCAGATGGCGGCGCGGGACTCGCAGAAGGCGGTGGCGATGGAGACGATGCCGAAGGCGAGGGAGGTGGCGGGGAGGAACCAGCCGGGGCCGATCCACTTGCAGAGGACGGTGGCGGGGATCTCGAAGAGGATGTAGGAGATGTAGAAGGTGGAGAGGATGATGTTGTAGTCGTAGCCTTTGAGGTTGAGGTCCTTGTCGAGGCCGGCGATTCTGGCGTTTCCTTTTGGTGGTTGAGTTAGATGGACGATGAGGCAGGGGCGAGAGTTTGGGGCTTACCGATATTGGCGCGGTCGATGAAGCAGAAGAGGTAGAGGAGGGCGACGGTGGGGATGGTGTAGAGGTCGAGCTTCCAACGCAGCTTGCGTTCTGCGACGGGGTCGAATTCGATGAGGGGGTTGCCGTACCTGGTGGTGAGCCGTCAGCATCGCGTGTTTTTGAGGGTGAGGTTGGGTGATGCTCACTTGTCAGTCGCAACCTGGCCTTTCCCGGCTGCGCTGGAGATGGTTCCATCGTGGAGAGGGACTTGGGTGATGCCGTCGGCGCCTTCCACGTGGGTGCCCTTGGGCGTTTCTTTCTCAGTAGAGGACATGATGAAGATGCTGTCTTAACGATGGCTGAGGTGTTGTCGTCACAATATCTCAGTTGGGCGAACAGCCCGGCTCAATGATGGAAAGCCGAGGGCCCGTTGGGATGCTCCGTGAAGTCGATTGAACGGTCTGGCGTAAATGCCAAAATTCGACAGCACGGCCAGAAGTAACCGAGGATAAAACGGAAGTCACGATGTTGTCGAGTCAGGACGGAAGCTGCGACACCGTGTGTGCTCAAAAAGGAAGGGCACTTCTAGGTTGCTATCAAAACCCAAGCAACCTCTCGAACTCGACAACAGAGCAAGAAATTCCTCTGCTTTTGACTCACGATGGCAATAGCCCGTTTTAATACCTCCAGCAAGGACCCCCATCAAACCCCCAGGGCAGAGGTTACATCAATACCATCTCCGAATAAGTGCCGACCCCCAAGATCCCTCCCCCTCACAAAAGCCAGATAAAGCTCCACCCCGGGGACGCAAAAGGCTGCAGCTCTAAGCTGTTCCGCGCGCTCCAACTCGTCGCTTCCCGGGGACCCATGAGTGTGTGTGGAAATGGACATGGGACATTTCTGCGGGGTAAATCACATAGATTTCAGACGCGGACCGGGGGAGAGGGCAGGCAGGTAGGCGTGGCAGCTGCCAGATTTGCTTTGCCTGCGGCATTGGATGCAGGTTTTCTGGTTGCAACATTGAGGAATTTGTCACTATGCGTGGATGCGTTGCTACTGCTGCTGTAGCTTCTCCTCCAATTGTGGTTCGCGGTGACATCGTCCGCGATGAGATGCAAGAGCGATGATCTCTTGTTTCTGATTCCGCGCGGGAGATCAGCGATGCCCAGACCTTTGTAAAAGCCTCATCTCTACAGCAGAGAAAACATCGTGAACGATTTCAATGTTCAAAAGCTCCTTCTTTGAAGGCGAATTACTTGCCGAAATGGCTACACCTTCATCCACGTATCCGCCCGCGCCGCATTCCCCAGATTCCTCCCCGCAATCCTGGGGAAGAAGGGCACTAAGAAAAATATTGAAGGGGAGTTCCCACATTGGCTCCACGTGCCCCGGGCACAGCGAGATGGCCCAATCAGCGAGGTTGGATTGCAATGGAAAGGTGTGTCCGTCGTGGAGTCCGCCAAGGAGGCCGTAGATGGGCCAGCTTGTCTTCGGCAGCTGGGATCGGCAACTGAGGTCTGCTGTGTGTGGTTGTTCTCGTTGGAACGTGTCGCGATGAGACGAACAGGCTGTTGGTGAGTGACAGCGTCTCGCTAAACTTGCGGCTGGCTGGCTAATTCGGGTGTTGTGCTAAACTCTGTTTTGCAGTAGTGAGGACGTCAGTTCCGAGATGTCGGAATTTTCTCCTTGTACGCGGAAAAGGTCAGATGATCTATTCATGGCATTTTGTGTTGGTGATTGGATTGTGGTTAAGCGACGCGTGGGTTTCGGGAACAGGCGCCGGCGCTTTTGCGCTTGGGAGGGCGCGGAGCGTGAAGCTAAAATTCTACGGCAGTGCATATCGGTTGATGAGAATGAGTCTTTTGACTTTTGAAGTTGATGGGCTATTGTTGGGGCATGAATCAATCACATAATTGAGCCGAGCATCGTGCAATGCAGAAGCTTAGGCACTCGAGGCTGAGCTCGCTGTGGCTCAGCGGCGAAGAGTACGGGAGCCGAGTAGGCCACTCAATCTTTCATCTCATTATCGGCCGTCTAGAGGCGGCGCAGTAGTTCGGCTGTCAAAATCCCGGTACAGCCTTGGAAAGCGCGAACAGCTTACAATTCGCAGAATGCCATAGGGCACGATTCCCGTTCCTTCTATGCAGCGGCGAGAGCGGTGACAATTGACCAAAAGGATCGCACAAAGATCCGGATCGTGAATGCTTCCGATCTCGTTGGCGGGCAGACCGGTGCCCCGGCCGGGAACCCACCTCCAACACGACGCACCCGTCGCGACCCTACAGCTCGGAGCTGGAGCTTGTTCAGGTTGCTCTGCAGTTGGATCCCAAGGGATGAGGGTGTGAAACAGCACAGCATGCCTCGGTCGAGTCAGCCACATGGGCAATTGAGCAAGCTGCGTCTTTTGAGACAGGGACGTGCTTGGCGTTGACACTTCCAGGTTGTTTGGAGAATTGGGGTTCGGAGTTTAGGGGGCACGGGGTTTGACCTCGGCCGAATGGGCCAGCATCCTGCGAGATAGAATCTGCCGCGGATGATTCGGTGGTGATGCCAACGTCAAGATGCAAGCTATCGCATGCAGCTGCCTGAACGGGGTAGCTCTGCAGTCTGCATAGTGAAAGACAGGTTGATGATGGGAGCTCCGCTGCGATACGACTGTGAGGGTTGGACGGATATTGATGTCTCGTCTTTGTCAGCTGGCGGGTTACCGGCACATGATGCGGCGGTGCGCAAAAACCAAGAAATAAAGCCATATAGGAACTGTCTTTTAGATATTCCCTCACCGATACGGTAGGGGGAACGTGATATTCGGGTTTAAGAGTCCGGCGACACGAAGGAGCTGGCCCGGACGGCTTGGCGTCGCCGGACGTCGGTGAGAGATGGATGATCGGCACCGGACGTCCTTTTGTGGCACTCTCCTCGGTGCGACACACGTCAAAAGAAGCAACGCAGCGGTTGCGGGCGTTGTGCGATTTAGGTCGGCAAGGTGAGTCAAGACATTCTTCTAAAATCCAAGACAGCCGAGCTTTCCAGCGATCTGGTTGCGAGAAACGTCAAACCTGGCCGTTCGCATTTGGGGCGAGAAAGAAGGATGAAAGGGGAAAACCACCACAGCCAAGACCAAAGTTCAACGGCCCAAACCTTGAGGCGTCGCGGGGCGTTGCGGCGTGGGAACGGCGCCCCGCGATGGTTGGAACGGGGGCGCCTCCTATCACCGGTGCCGAAGACGTTGGGGCCTTGAAAAAAAAACTTCGAAAGAAAAAAAATGAAGATCTGGGTCGTGTCCGGACTGGCCGCCGTCTCAGACCCCCGAAGCGGGGACGCCCAAGCCGCAGAGCAGCTGGAGATCACGGAAGATCAGGGGGCGAGCTGAAGATTTGCGGCGGAGACGGGGTGGGAATGCCGTCAACGGCGGTGTTTGTCGTTGTTGGCAATGTGGTAGAAGCAGGGACAAGAGGTGACAATGGCACCTTAACCAAGCAACCAAGCTCCTCGTTCCAACAATGACCCCGGTCGTCAGCTCTTGGGGTGTCTCGGAGGACCCTGTTTTGTCGGGCTGAGTGACATTGATGAGTGTTGAATCCACCGAGGGATGACTTTGACAGGAGAGACACATGAAAAAAAACATCCATCAAAAACATCCATGGATAAGAAACAAACATGGATAAACGTGGATAAGATGGGATAAACATGCATAACCACGGATAGCCAGCTGGCATGGTGCACAACTCGTGGCTTGTGCACGCTGCTGTGTGGCTCCTGCGCCGGAACGCTGCCAGTCCGGACGACAGCAGCGGCTTCTCATTGGCCAGTCCTACACACAGAGAGAAGCTCTAGTGATCCTTCGGCCTGGGCTGGCCTTGGCTTAGCGAACCTACAGCACTCACAAACGGATCCTTCAGAGGGTTTTGTCCGCTGAAAGACTGAAATCCCTACGAGCTGCCCCTCTGAGACCGCAAAACCGGAGACGGATCATCTGCACCCGTGCGCCAGATGACGTGAGACCGGACGGTACTTAGGAACCTCCTCTTCACCTGCTTGCTGGAAGAAACCCCGAACCCTGCCACCCCCCACCAACAACGCCTCCCTCCCTGCACCGCACCGCTCGCCCTGCCCTGCGCCGCCCCTCCCCTCACAGAGTCTGCGCATCTTTTTGCGCCTGTCTAGAGGTGTGTGGTGTTTGTCTGTGTTTCGCTGGATTGCAGATGCCCATGCTTTCTGCCCTCCTCCTTAGCTCCAGGCCGAGAGCTAAACCAACCATGCCAACCTAGCACAATGGAGAGGTCCCGGCCCGGGGGGCTGTGGCATCCTTGGCCGCGATCAAATGCCTAATCATCAGCGGCACCTCCGTCAGCAGACAGAATACCATACCTATCTTACCTCCAACATCTTTTTTTTCATGTCTGGCGCATTTCTCCTCCAACAGACTTGCGATCCTACACCAGCACCACCAACGACGACTCTCGACACACAACCGACGACCGTCCATTGACGCCTCCGAACCCCAGCATCACCGTCGCCGCGAACCGACCACCTAGACGAAACCAACGAAAGCGAGGAGGAAAGCGCTCTGCGCCCAGCGAACCGTCACGATGCTGCGCAAGAAGGAGGTCTACACGACCATCACCCCCATCCCGGGCTTCATCCCCCGCCAGCTCGCCATCGACATCCTCCACTCCCACTCCGAGGTCATCACCCTCAACCCCCTCGTCCTCGACCACAAGCCCATCAAGGCGCCCCGCGACGCCGCCGCCGACGAGTACTACTCCACCTGGTACGAGATCACCGAGCGCGTCCAGTTCATCCCGGGAATCGGCAAGATGGGCTCCGGCAAGATCTCCTTCAACGGCTGCTTCCACGACATGCCCTGGGGCCTGCAGACGCACACCTACGCCCCCATGAACATCGACATCCGCATCAAGTACCGCATTGACGGTAACCAGCCCGGCGTCGAGCCCCCGCACCAGCCAGAGATTGGCATGGCCGGCCTGGGCGTCCCCGTCGATGGCCTGTATCTTCGTGAAGATATCGAGATCCGCTGCAACGTCACCATGACCAGCTTCGTGCGCACCCAGCTCAAGGCCGCCAGCAAGGAGATGGTCTCGCGCATCATCAAGAAGGCAGAGCTCCTCGACGCCGGCGTGCTGCAAGCCATGATCGAGGACGGCAAGCTCAAGACAATCAACCCCGCCGACAGGACGAGCACCGGCATCACCGGCGCGCGATCCCCGACCTTCCCGCCCCAGCGCCCCAACGGGAGCCCCCGCCCCGAGTCCGTCTCCTCCCCGCGCTACCAGGTGCCCCGCCCCGTCTCCATGGCCAGCATGGGCCGCCCCGGCTCGCAAGGCAACTACGCGCCGCAGTATCAGCAACAACACCAACAACCCATGGAGCTCCCCAGCTCCCCACAAAACCAGCAACACACCGCGCCGGGCCACACCTCCTTCATCGCCGAGCTGCCGGGGAACTTCTACCACCCGCCCGAGAACAAGACGCTCTACCCGCCGTCGCCGCAGCCGCAGGGCTCCGGCTCGCCGCCGCAGTACGACCGCAACTCGATGTCGCAGCAGAGCTCGCAGCTCTCGCCGGACCCGAACTCGTGGCGCTGGTCGCAGGGCCAGCCGAGCCCGAGCCAGCAGAGCAGCCGCCCGACGAGCATGAGCTCCGACGGCAGCGGGGGCTACGCGAGCCCCGGGCTGGATCACAAGGGCTTCTCGTCCGAGCTGGCGACGCACGCGGAGACGCAGGAGGAGCACCGCCGCGATCCAATCAAGGTGCCGGATGCGTCGCAGCATAGGGTGAAAGGCCCGACGGCGTATCAGGCGTATCAGTATAATCCTGCAGACTACGCGCAGGCGGGGAGGTGATAAACCAGTGAGAAGAATGTAATTGTACGTTCTACGGGCACACGGTGTTTTGGGTTTAAGGATTGGCCATATTTGATTTCTATGATACCGCTTTGTTTGGGGGATTTTGGGTTCATCTATGGGATATATCAGCGAGTCGCGGCGGATGGAAAAATGGCGTTGATGTTGATATCCAGTATTGCAATGAAAATTTCGGTAATGCTCACTCATCTTGAAGACCCGTCCGTTGATGCGACTCAGCAAGTACCGGGGGTAATGGCGGTGATGTCACGTTGCGGATATCGCCTCCCTGGGTCGGCAGTGGCACTCGTCATCTCACTGTGAGATCGACATGTAAGCAGCCACTGCATAATCCACAGCCAGCCGACTGGTCATTGGAGGTGGAGGATTGCACTTTGGTCCGTTGCCCACTTCTACGGTTTTGAGGGGCATGAGAACCACAAAAATTATCGAAGTGCAAATCAGCGCTACGTCGTGCGGTCCAAACACTGGGACCAGTATGTCACCTTTATTATCTTGCTCGCTGCACAATACATTAACGCCTCAATCTTCCACTGATTCCACATCACCGCTCTCTGTCCGCGTTCGAGAGCGCCATTGGCTTCACCGGCGGCTCACCTTACCCATGGACACACACCGGCCCAGCCGCATCGGGGTCCGGGCTCGGTGCGGGTTCGTTGTGGGGCCGCATGACAAGTGGGGGCGCCGACATTGACTTCACCTCACTTATGGCAGGAACGTCACTTCCTTTGTAAATCCTTAGAGTTCCTTCCAGTTATTTTCTCGGTCAGCTGGTGTACGACTAGCTTTCCTCTGTTTCTGACCTCGGTGTTTCTGACCTCAAACGCCTCCAAAAACTAACAGACTCTGAACATTAACCCGCCCGAATCCACGATTTCGCAGGAATGCCCTTCCACGATGAAGAGGGAACTCAGCGACAATCATCGCCCCAACTTGCTCCATGTCAACACCAGCCCGCGCTAACAGCTCCAACACCGCACACATCGTCTCTCCAGAAGCAAAGACATCATCCACGACCACAGCCGACGCTCCCCTCGGTAGCACGTCGCGGTCCATCTCAATTCGTCTCTCATGCACCCCGTTCACTCCCGATGATATATGCGAAGCAGATTTGGCCACGGAAACTACAGGCGGGGGCAGCTTACCAGCCTCTCGGATCGGGACCAGCGGTTTACCAAGATGCATCGCCAACGCAGACGCAAAGATGAAGCCGCCTGTTTCGCAGCAGACGATGGCATCGATTTTGTCCCAATCGCCCGTGAAATGAGATTGAAGTAGCGATGTGCAGAGGTTGAGACCGCCCGGTTTCTGGGCGATATCAAGGACGTGGCGGAACTCGATGCCCTGACGAGGAAAGTCGGGGACTATGCGGATCATGTCGACTAGCTTTTCCAAGTCGTCGTGGACGAGGGGAAGCAATTGCTTTGAAGCAAAGTCTGTCAGGGCCTCGTTTCCTTCGACGCTGTTGTGGAACTCCATGCTGGGGCTGTAATCCGCGTCCGACGAGGCCGACTCGCCATGATGATCCGTTGTGCCGTTACATCTTTTCTCGCCATTGAGCAATCCTCTTCGAAGTCGTCTGGTCTCCCCGCTGGCATTGACACGGACATCAATGAGCCTACTATCCGGCACAAGGTGACTCAGGTCCGCAACCGGCGCTTCGTCTCTCATACCGGTGATGAAAAGTACATCAACACCAGCAGCGCCGTATACCACCTCTAGGAAATGCTCCTCCAGAATCCGAGGCCGTTCTTGCACACGGTCCTGGAAGAAGGCTGTCAGAGCTGGTCGATGCTTCTCCTTGTAGTCCCGCTCATGAAGCAAGCGATTCAGGTTTGCGCCCATGACTGTGGCGTATTGACGCTTAATGGCATCACTTATGCTCACCACGCGTGCCGTCTTTCCGTTTCTGTTGAAGAGGTCTGCCCAGACTTCAGCGCAGTAGTCCTTGCCCACGCAGCTGTCTCCCGTCACAAGGATGATAAGGCCCGGCTCCATCGGCTTCGTTGGGAGCGGACAGGTATATGCGAGCACACTCTGCGGATCCGCGGTGCGTTTAAGTCTAGCAAGACGGCCGAGGTTCGGTCCGAAAGCTTTCGCTGCGAGTGCGGCGTCCCGTGGATCGGGCCCGATATCAGCGCCGTAAACCCCAGTGCCCAGTGGCAGGAACGTCCCGGCGACAGTATACACCCACTCCACGACTGCCCGGGAGACGTCAGTTCCGTCTTTGTCACGAGGCCAGACGCCGGTTATGACGCAGGCAAAATCCCAGTCCCGGCAACCGAACGCCGAGACTGTCTCTGGTACGTCGGCGACGGCGGCGCCACCATGGAGGAGATGGAGGTAGCATAGTGGCGAAGGGCGGGTTTGGACGGCTGTGATGAGTGCGCTGGCAATACTGGCTTCCCCGATGTCTTTGAGAAAGATGCATCGTTTGAACGAGGACGTCTTGCCACCGGCATGCCCGCCGTGCATCGTTGACATGTACATCTCTGTGTCGAAGAGACCGATGCTGTCCACTACTCTGAAGTTGTACTCTGCCCCCAGAGCTCTGGCGATTGGCGAAGCGACAGGTGGAGGTGGTCCTAGTGTTCGCTTGAAGGTTGTAGCTTCGTACATTGTGACGCCTAGATGCGGTTTTCCAGCGTCCCAGTACAGATAAGCGTCTGCTGAACTGCTCCGGGGAACTTGGCTGGCTACTGATTTGTCGAAATCGCCAAGCTTGCGTTGGGCCTCGTCGCCGTCGCTCATGGGGATGATCCATTTCCGAACTGAGAAGAATAGAGCAGGTTGCGCCATGAACACGACGCTGATGACGATGCCAAAGTTGGTTCCTGCCCCTTTTACTCCCCAGAGTAGGTCGTCTTCGTTCTCCGGGCGTACGGCGCCGGCGGGTTGGTGTTGCGCTGGTACGCGACCGATGCACAGGATCCGTCCGGATTCAACGCTGACGATAACGACTCCCACGATGGCGTCGCATGTAAGTCCGTGGATGCGGGCTAGATGACCGATACCACCTTGAAGCCATAAGCCGGCTCCTACACTGGGTCGAGAGCCAAGAGGTACGGTGAGGCCCTTTTCCATGGCCTTTGTTATGATGTCGCCTGTCTTGCAGCCGGCTCCGGCGACGACTAGACCTCCAACCTTCGCGTCAGTCAGGACATGCACTTCGTTGAAGGCGCTCATATCGATTGCAACGACATTTGGCCACTGACAGTGACCGCTATGCCCACCACACACAACAGTCAACGCCATGCGGTGTTCCAAAGCCCATCGGACACACTCCTGCAGATGCTGAATCTTGGCAGGTCTGATGACCGCGGCCGGGCGATGTAGACGCGCTTCCCGGTTCTTGACCTGCATCTCCCCGTCCTTGACCGGCACCCTCGACGTTAGCTCTGTTAGTGCTGTTGAATGTCGTGTGAAAGCCATCATGACCTCCGGCGCGGCGAAGATGAGATGTCCCTCGTCACGTCGGCCCAGGGAGCGGCAGATGTTGCGCCATTCGTTCTGGATGGCCGTGGTTTTTGAGATGAAGCCTGCGATGAATGAGGTGAAGTGATTCAGCGATTTATTGCTGTTTTCCACTCGAACAATTCCTGCAGGGAAAGTTGCAACTTGGTAAGGTACTAGGCCCTCTAAGTGAAGTGGTCCGTTTCTGTGGAAAACGATCACCGTGCTCTTGGCTGGCTGGTCCACGAGCAGATCTAGCGCTGCACGGAGGTACTCGTGTTTAGGGTGCATGCCGTACATGCTGTGGCAGAAGAGAATGACATCGAATTTCTCATCGCAAAAGGTCTCCTTGGAGCTGTTCAGATCGAATGGCATTCGTCTCACGTTGGGTTCACCTTGTAGGCAAGGCAGCGGCTGCCCGTTCTCGTCCGCCGAGTTGAGCCACTCTTCCAGCTGCGGAGCAAAGAGTCCATTTGGCTCAAGTGCAGAGTAAGTGGTAATCTTCCTCCTCATTTCAAGAGGCACACATCCGAGTACGCTCTTCGGGCCGGGTCCGACCTCCAACACGGACACACGGAGGCGTGATTTAAAGATGGGAGTGAGGACTTGTGTGAGCTGAGACTGGATGAAGTCATTGTATGTTATTGAGCCTTCTTTGAAGATGTTGAAGCCTGTGCTGTATTGCTCGTCGGATAGAGGTTGGCTGACGAGTGCACCGCCGGCCGTGGCCTGCTGCTGCCTCAACGAGCACTTGAGGTGGTCGAGGGTGGCCATTTCTGTGCCGAGAGTGAGAGTGAAGGTTGAACAACAGAAGCCGTCTCAATAGCTCATTAATGGTGTTAACTTCAGTGCTTTAAGTAGTCAATGAGAAGGCCGCACCAATGCTAGCTGGCCAGATCAAAATGTCACGCCATGGGATCTCTGGTACACTTTATCCTCCAGCAGCTTGCCGCAAACCCTCTGCGGCTTTACATCAATCCCGTGTAGAAACTTGGCGCAAGACACGCGCTTGGCTTTGTTGGCCCCCAACAGCACGCTTGTGAGTGGCTGCGATTGTTGTCGGCCTCCGGCATCATGCATTGTATCTAGGCCAGTAGTGGGCATTGTGTAACAAGGGAGCAATCATTGCGTCAATAGATTTGGTGCCGAAAATTCGCACTGCATTTTGTGTTTTATCTTTCAGTCTGATTTACTTCAAAAGAACCAAACATCGAGCAAAGGTGCGACAAACATGCGGTTGAGAAGAGGGCGCTTTTCGGCCGTTAGCGCCCGCTCCACTTATGCTTCCGGGGCCGACTTTACAACTCGCATGCCCTAGACGATGGATAGCGCACGAGACTTGCACCACCGGAACAACTTGAGATCTTCATACCGCCACTTTCCAACCCTCATATAAATGTGTTTTTCTTTGTCAAGACACTGCAAGGCCAATCCTTCAATCCAAACCGGAGGCGACTTCATGTTGCGATGTTTCCCGAGACAGCTGTACTCAAGATACCCCACAGCCGTTCGCTTACGGACGTGCCCTGGAACGTTGGACCTGACAATACAGACGGGGAGGCACCACAACTCAACGAGAAGGGACAACTCATTGTTATCAATCGTCACTGCTCCTAAAGACTCGCCAGTCTCTGCGTCGAACAGGTCGTCGCCCCGCATGAGCTTTGCCGGGAGGTGCTTTTGGAAATCGTATTCAACATAGGGCACATAGTACGCCTTCCTGAGCCGACCTCTTACTCTCAGCAGCGGCCGTGGCTCATCCTGACTCAACGCTTCAATGCCGAGAATATGCAGCCATTTCGTAACAATGAACTCTGTAGGGGCATTGGACAGAACGAACCTGCAAGCCCCCGGCAGCGAGCCCCATGACCACGACGGTGCGCGATATGACCTTAATGCTCTCTGGGTCTTGACTCCTTCTCCCACCACCCAAATGAGTCCCCGGTGTATGTCGCTTTTCCAGAGTCCGGAGACATACTCATCCTTCAACGCGAACTGAAGTGCCTGCATTATGCCAGCAACGGCGTGAAAGATATCGGATGGCATGGTCAATTTGCAGTGCGTGTACTCCCGTACGATTTCGTACCAGCCGTGATAGAGTCTGTGGGATGCGACAGGCGATGAGTACAGGTCTTCCCCAATCTGGGATGTAGACTGCGCACGTTGCCAACCCATGATCGACCACCGCATGTCTACATCTTCTCTGCTGCTTTCCAAAGGCCTACCTTCTGGAATATTCTCTGATGCAATTTCTTCTTGGCACTGCCAGCTCATCTGTGTCAAGGAGAACAAAAGCAGTCTGGGTGAGAGGACGCGCTCCTGGACAACCCATGCTCGTGTCCATAGCGGAGGCTTATGGTCGCCCCAGATGTCGCGTGCCGGGTCGGGAAAGTATAGTGCATGCGCGAACCCTTTCATCTTTCCATCTTCAGGGAAGGTAATTTCTGTCGGTATCGGAGATGTAAGGCCGGGATGCCGTGTCGCAAACAGGCCGCCCTCGCCACCAGATGAACTGACCCCGGAGATGGTCATGAGGGAGTTGGTGTAGTATTGGCACATCCTTTTAGCCTCAAACTCCCAGTCATCTTTCGAATCTTGAATGATGCCTAGAAAAGATATGCGTAAGCAGAACGAAGCCAAGGGTGCCGATTATTGGAGCAAACATAAGGCTTACAAAGAGAGTCTATCCACAGGTACCGTACGCCCAATGCTCTTGAAGCAATAACAGCATCGCGGAAGGTCTGAGATAAGT
Organism: Colletotrichum tropicale; assembly: GCA_027406125.1. NCBI lineage: Eukaryota > Fungi > Ascomycota > Sordariomycetes > Glomerellales > Glomerellaceae > Colletotrichum > Colletotrichum tropicale. Next base: position 1,115,022 of record JANVYH010000004.1, read on the forward strand.
CTTCCAGGAGAACACACTGTCTTCTTTGTGTAATAGTATCCTGCTTTGTAGTAATAATCGTGGACTTGCCCCAGCAATGGCTCAGCGTAATGTATGGGCCGAGGCGTCCGGCACCGTCAACAAGGCGGAGTCCCGATGGATAGCTTTTCGCCATGACGTCCAGCACACGAGAGGGGAGCGGCGCCAGAGGATTAGTAACTAGGCTGCAAGAAGGATGGGTTGCGAGACATCGCTTTACCCAAGAAGCTGCAAGACGAAAATCGTCATCTGTGCCAGTTGCCCATGATGATTTAACTGCTTTCGCTGATAGGATGTAGCTGATCCCGCCTGTAGTGGTGATTAGCTTGGATTATACTATGCCTTTAAGACATGGGGCAGAGCAACCCGACCTTCATACTGCGTGAAGTGAAACGGAACTTGGAACAAGCTGGGGTTCGTTAGGAGAAATGCAGCTAGACAGCGATATGTCGCTCTGTCATTCCCACTGCCGAATTGAACATCAGGGTACCAGCGGATCTCGACTCCACTCTCTGGGAGAACACGAGGAGGTCTGTTCCGGTCACCGAAAATGCTGTGCTTGAAGTTGTCGAGTAATAATGCGCATAGGTCACACCCTTCCTCTGCAGCAGCGCGAAGTGCCGTGACACTCGGCTTGTGAGAGTATGGGTAGAATGACCCGTGGATGTCTGCCGTTATATTCTGGGATCTAAATAGGTAGTACCAGTTTGGTAAGCGTTCGTCCGGTTGGAGTGAAACATCCCTGAAGTTGATGCTTGTACAAACTGAGCATAACATAGTCGACTTCGGGGGGGATGTGTAGGCCTTGGTTGTGACAGACAATTTTCCCACCCAGGCTGCAACTGGTTAAAAAACCCCGCGCCTCGGCAGCAGGTCCTCTTGTCAGACTTCAGACCTTGCAATTGCATAATCGAGGCATACCTTACTGACAGGGGTCAAAAATGCAGTGTCATAGTGGTACAGCCTGCCCACTACTAGCGCGCTGGGATTTTGTGAATTGAATTCGCATATCTACTCCAATATCGTCAGAAAAATTCGATTTTAATAGGTCTCAAGTCCTGCATGAGATGAGTAACTTGGGTTAAAAAGGTACCACCGAACCCGAGGAAGTGAAGACTTTGGAAAAACTTCCAAAAGTTTCCACGCGGCTTCATGTCGATGATGTAAGGCAAGCTGTGACACGACAGGGCTCAGAGTGGGAATTGAATGTTTATAGGACTTTGAAACTCATATGTACGTCCAAATGCTAGTGCGAATCTTTTGTCTTAACCGTAATATCACTCGAATAGGATCAGCGATTGTTGCGTTGAAATTTTATCTTCTTACAAGGTAGTATTCAGTAAGCCCCATAATCGAAAAATGACGCCCAAGACAATGACATGCGGAGGTCCCTGTCTCTGACGGCTGGCACGTCACGGCCGACGCAACAGCGCAATCAGTCCAATTAACTCCTCCCAATAGTTTAGGATAGATGATCCTCTTCACAGCCGTTGCACGCGTCGCACCGAGGCCCTGTCTGTGCTTTATCGGTGCCATTTTCCTATTCAAGCAGCAAGGCAGCGTTAAGACCGTTCCTAAGCAGTTTGTATCGGCGACCGACGTCGGAATAATGAGTCCAATGGCTCATGAGAGGTAACAGATCGCTTCGAGAAGCGTGTGTTTGTTGAATTATGCCGGCACGACTCCTTTCCATATGAGCTTAAGAATATCGTCTGGCCCCAACTAGGTAGGAAAGAAAAGGACTTCGCGTCGTCCACGTTGAATTTAGCTTTGAGACGCCCACTAGGTATGCCCGACTGAGTTTCAAACGACGTCCCATTACGTTGCAAATGGCTGGCGCTACCAGAGCTGGCCCTGCGATACATGATACCAACAATAATAACTGACGAGTTGGCGCGCGCCTACCAGGGGCGCGGGGATTGCGACCCATACGACAGTAAAACATCCGAGTCAAAAATGGCGTACGCTGGGCCTTACCTGATCGAGACTGCAGGCTTCAGGCATTAGGCCATCAATTGCAGACTGATGCAGTATTTTGTTTTTGGGCCAAAGGTTGGGCCGGGTCTCCTGCATTTCAGCTGTGTCAAGTTGTGCGTGGATAGGTGGTATGCATGAGCTGCGCCACTCCCTTCGCAAATGAATCAACTGGTCGAACCGACAGGCCGAACCAACAGACCGAGCCAACAAATCTGGACATTGGGTTTTGGTGAGTATATATTGAGGAATATTATGGTGCCATTGCTCACCGTGGAATATTCACTTGGATTGTTTCCAGTCAGCTCACAGCTATTTACAACTTGCGCAGACTTTTACAAACATGGCTGAAATCACACTCGATCCTGGAGCCCTCCACGAGTTGAACTCCGTCGAAACTCGGGCCTTATTCGACACAACCGACAGGCTTTCCTCTCTTGGCATTGGCAGGATTGTCAACCTCCCTCAGATAATCGTCGTCGGAGATCAGTCATCCGGAAAGTCATCTGTCCTCGAAGCCATCTCTCATATCAAGTTTCCCGTCAGCACGGGTTTGTGCACACGCTTTGCCACGGAGCTGGTTCTCCGAAACGGCAGCCAACGACGCGTTAAGGCCACCATTCAGTTCCACAACAATATCAAGCCTGCACGGGAGATGCGAGTCGATTATATTGTGAGAGAGGATATTAGCAAAGTCATCGCCGCCGCCAAAGAGCATATTGGCCTCACCGATTCCAATAGAGGATTCTCCAAGGACGTTCTTCGTCTGGAGGTCGAAGGCCCGAACTTGTATCCTCTCACCCTGGTTGATCTGCCCGGAATCTTCCACACCGCGACAGCGAAGCAATCAGCCGAGGGCAGAGCAACTGTCATGGAGCTGGTTGAGAGCTATATGCAAAAGAGAAATAGCATAATCCTCGCCGTTATATCAGCGAGTAATGAGCTCGCCAACCAGAGAGTCCTGGAGGAGGCTGCGAAACACGACCCCGCCAGAGAGCGTACACTCGGGGTCATTACTAAGCCCGATCTTCTACATCCAGGGTCTCCCGACGAACTTGAGTACCTTCAGATAGTCAGAGGACGCGAGGCCGTGCACAACCTGCAACTAGGATGGCATGTGTTACGCAACCTTCGAGACTACGGCGAACCCAAGGCAGATCCTGACTCTCGGGACGTAGTCGAAAGGAAGTTCTTCGAATCCGGGTCTTGGGCTTCCATACCGGTAATGCACCGAGGCATATTTGCTCTACGGAAACGTCTCAGTCATATTCTTCACGATCATATCAAGAAAAGTCTTCCGGGTGTTCTCGAAGAGATTCGGGGGAAGCTTGCTGAGCATGAGGCTGAGCTCGTACGCTTAGGGCAGGCCAGATCCAGTGTCGCCGACATGAGGGCATATCTCGTGGACATCGCGGGAAGATTTGAGCGACTTGTCCGCGACGGCATTCAGGGCCATTATAACGATCCATTTTTCGGCGGCTTTGATGGTAGTGATCGGAAGTTGCGGTCTCACCTCCGAAGTTTCAATCGAGCGATTCGTCACATCCTCCTCGTGCAGGGGTCATCACAGAAGATCTCCACTAGCCCTCCTGGTTCTAGGAGACGAAAGGACATTCCTCTCCACCTTCAAGAGTTTCTCGACAAGCATCCGTACGATCTTCCAATGCCAAAACCAATCACTTGGTCGGAGATGGCCACGCAACTGGAGCGGCAAGCGGCCGCAAACCAGGGCACCGAGTTTCCCGGATATGCCAGTACAAATTTGATTGTACAGCTTTTCCAGAGACAATCGAAGCCCTGGGAGGCCGTCGCCAGGGTGCATTTGGAGAAGGTCACCGCTGTTGTGAAGGCCTTCGTGGACCAGGCGTTTGAGCACATCGCTGGGCCCTTGGGCACCTGCAGTACCACCTCTATGATTCTGGCGACTTGCGTCGATCCTTTCTTCGATTCAAGAGAGAAAATTCTCGAGATAAAGCTGCGGGAGCTTCTGCGACCTCTTCAGGAAGGTTATGCACTACCTCTCGATATCGACTTCCACGAAGCTATGAGCCGCGGAATTTCTGATCGTGGCGTGGAGGATGTCTCAGATGACTCTGACGACAACAATTCAGACGACGACAACTCAGATGACGACGAATCAGACGGCTCACAACACTCGAGAGCAAATCTCCCACGCCGGCGCAACGAGTTTGGGACCGGGCGGGCCGTCGAAACTATGCTGACATTCTACGACGTATGTATTACGTTTTGCTATAGTAATCAGTCCTTAGCTTACTGACTTGGCGTAGATGGCGTTGCGCACATTCACCGATAACCTGATCAACCTGGCGTTAGAGAGCTGTCTCATTCAAGAACTTCCAGGAATTCTGACACCGAAGGCCGTGAACGGAATGGATGACACGAGGTTGACGGAGCTCGCGGCCGAGTCAGAGGAGATTCGGGAGCGCCGTACACAGTTGCAGACTGATATCAAACTGCTCAAACAGGGCCTGGATCAGTGCCGCCGGTACAGATTCAGAGGCGTGACGAGTGAGAAAGTTCCCTTGCCTTCAGCGCTGGAAGAACATGGCATATTAATAACCTTCCTTCAGCTCAACACACCAACCCCACGAAAAGGGCTCTGCCAGAGACTGGTGTAGGATTGCCCACGATTGGTAAGCAGTGCTTGATTGCTCCAATACGAGAACTTCTATGCTGATGGCCAATGATAGCTAAACCTCACGGCCAGCAGACGATGCGAGTACTAACACCAAAAACAGTCCCTATTGTCATAAAGCCCACACAGGGAGAACTGTCAGTCGAGTCTACTCCAGTAAAGAAAACGAAGGCCCCAGTGGTCAAGTTACCTCCTCCCGAAAGCTATTCAAAAACTCCCACAAAGGCCGAGAATATCTCTCCGACTGAGAATAGCGGACTCTTTGGATCCATTTGCAGAAAGCCCGACGGGTTTGGTAACGGAACCAGCAACATCTTTAGCCAAATCTCAAGTCAGCCTCATTCAAATTTTGTGGCAACAAGCGGGACATCGGGACTGTCGTTCGGCATGCCAGGAGGGTTCACTTTTGAGAAGGGGGTCGAAACAAAGAAAAGCACATTACCCGACGCAGTCGCATTTGGTGGGTTTGGGAAGAGCAGTCCAGGCGGCTCCGATGCCGTTGGGTCTCAAAGCAACGCCGTGACGACGTGGTCGTTTGACTCCAGCCAAAAAGACGCAGCAACAGTCGAGGGTGAGAAGAACAGCATTTGGATTGCATGAATGTAGCTTCAAGTGTTGATCATCGCATAACCTCCGGAATGACTGTAGAAAATTTACAGAAGCATCCGCTTCAGTCAAAAGGAGCCCGGGGAGGTTCCTTGCTACATGAATTTGTCACAAGGAGCCTAATGCAGATGGGGTTGGCCACTGGGCAACATTTGCACTTCAGAAACCTTCAAGAGCTTCTCTCCTGAAGAGATTTAGCTAGGAGCCTGTTGGATACTTTCGTGCCCTTGGCCACTTAGTTAGCGGTCGCCGCGCAGTGTATTTTAGGGAACAGATTCAGCGTCCGTCTTTAGCTATTTCAAGAATTGACAAGCTTGACTTCATTGGCCTTGTGACAGTTGGAACAGAAGGAAAGAATGACGTAGAAGGTATTTGACTTAAAACTAGACTTTCCGGTTGTTGCGATGCAGGCAAACCATTTATAATGCTGCTGCGGAGTTCCTCGGCAGTCCACTTTGAGTCCTTGACTCAGCAACCGCACAGGTGAGTCCGGACGAGTTGGCCCAGTAGCATCTCCGCCCCTTCTCAACTGCTCACTCCTCGAGGACGATCACTACTGGGGGGGCATACACCAGCTCATATCCCTTGTTAAAAATCAGTAGCAGACAATGAACTTTTGCCGTCCCACCCTACAGAGAGGCTAGGTCATATTTATAACACGTCTGTGATTCCAATGGCGGCCCTTCTGAAGCGACTTTAATGGCAGTGCTTGAAATTTGGGTACCGCAAATTCGCGTGGTATTGTGTCTTACAGTCCGTTGCGTTGACGGCGTCCGCCCCCGACTTTGTATGCCGCAATTGGCCTTGGTAGCACCGACTCGGACGTAGCTGCACGCCTGCTACAGTTGGCATAAAGATAATGCCCCACGCCAGTAGAGCTGCGCTATGCTTCCATGTAAGCATTCGGACGAGGCTCGACAAAGCGATCAGAAGCAACCAAAATCAAAACCGGGCTGGGTATCTGCCTTTTGCGGTAAGGCAACACCAGAACTGCAACTGAAAGCCGCAACGCCTAGCGCATCTCTCATGGCGAGTGATATTCGACAACTGGTGTGCGTTCATCTTAACCATCCCACAAAGTTTGACGCGCAAACATAAGGTAATAAGCCTTCCCCATATAAATCCAAGCTACAGCTCGCAGGAGTTTTCTCACTCAATATCTGGTCACACAAGTGCATACTTCCGGAAAGTCATCGCCAGTTCGCCATCCAGTTACCAACACCTGCTTGCCGTCACTTGCCATGGAGGATGAGACCAACCAGGCGCTGGGGTCTTTGGATGAATCGCTTAAAAACAGAAGCATCGAGTTATCAATAAGAATCCGCGGCGAATTCTGGGGCTCAGGTTGAGGTTTCATCAGCACAGCCAGGGGTTGCTATGCGCTGACTGTGCGCGTATGCATGAGACCTGCATGGAAGTTCCGGAACGTTGCATAGGTAAGCCCTCAGACTCTCAGTAAGCAGCATATCCCGCGCCTCAATGTGCGCATACTGGAACAAATGACCTTTTAAACTTTGGCTGAAGTCTCGCAGGCTTGGGGCCACTCAAAGCTGAGCAATCAAAGCGCAGAGCAATGCGCAGGGCTTTGCTGCATATCGCTGGAAAATAAGCCGAACGGTTTTGTTCCCCGAGTCAGCCGGATTCCAGAACATCGCCAATCGTCGTTAGCTTTTGATGAATAAGTTGAGAGGAAACGTGACGCTCACATTAAAGCGAGTCAATGCGATGACTCCGAGGCCCTGGGTCTGCTGAATGGTCCCTACATATAAACCCCTTCGTGCTTTCTTAAGCCTTCTTTGAATGCCTATCCCCTTATTTTGCACTCAGCAACAAGACACCGCTGTCAAGATGAAGCTGTTTCTTCCCGTGCTTATGTTCGCGGCGGCAGCCTATGCCGCAAGCCCCGAGACATTGATGGAGTTCCAAATGGATCTTCGTGACCCTTACAACCCTTTGACTATCAGAGGCCACCCACCCGACTGTGGCGATGAAAACGAGGGTGAGAACGGCGGGCCTGTCGGCGACAACGGGGGTTCTCCCAGCCCAGGTCAGGGTTCGAGTGGCAGATACAACGTCTGCTGTCGGTACAATGGTCAACATAATAAATGCGTAAGTCACTAAATGATGACACCATGTACTATACCTGATGGCTAACACGTGGTGTAGATTTGCTTGGCTCGGTGCAGGGCGGTTCGTACCTCAAAATGGACATATTTAGAGATATGTTGGCTAATATTAACCTAGGACTGCAACTCAGGAATTTGTTTGATGTGAATCGCATTCAAGTCTCGTGCGCCAATGATAACGTGCATACTCTGAGACGGAGTATTCGATCAACGGCAAAGTCCTTACACACTGAAGGATCATTCAATTAGTTCCACATTTCGATCCTATTGTACGGAGAAGTCGATGACAGAAGTGTCAATATAATGGTTAGGAGGGAGCATGTATGATTCGTATACCCAACTTTAATTTGGAAAAACATTTCATTTGATACATCTCCTATGATTTGAGTGACCGTATCAGATCCATTGGTATCGAAGCCCAGCCTCATAAACTCAGTTTCGAAATGTTGCCCTCGGCAAGGTAGGATGAAATCCAACGCAGTAGCTAACGCAGAGTGAGGTACAGATGTAGGCAAGCCTCGTGAATCGGTTGATGTATGCGCCACAGCTTAAAGGTCTCGAGCGCGCAGCTCGATACCTGCCTGATGCGCTGTCTTTGTCTTGGCAAATTTCCATGCGGGAATACGACGCTCAAATAGTTCATCAAGCTCTTGGTACGTGCGCCCCTTGGTCTCAGGATAGAGCAGAACACAAGGGATGAGGTATACAAAGGTGACGCCTCCAAAGAAGAGGCCGATTTTTTGCTGCCAGCCGGCATACTGATTTGAAAGCATCAATGGCACAGTGTAGTTCTACTCTGGTTAGGCTTGGATGGGAAAGAAATCGACCAGGTGCAATGCCATGACTTACAAAAATAATACCCGTGATGTACTGGACGGTTACAGCTAGTGAGGTTGTCTTCGCCCTCAGCTTCGGACTTGAGACCTCGACAAGGGAGATCCAGCCTAGAAATATTAGCATATGTATGATCGATCCCAGAAGGTTAAACTAATGACAGGCTCACCAATTGGAGCCAGTGAGTTGGCGTACAGGAACGCCCAGATACCGCATAGAGCAATCAGTACCGGACCGGATGCCGAGGTGGGTTGCATAAACCCCAGGCCGCCCACGATCAAGCAAATGATCATCATGCCAAAACCCCCACCGAGGACCAGGGTGCGGCGACCGACCTTGTCAACCATGTAGAACGACAAGATGATCCCAACTAGAAGAATGGCGTTGATGATGATTTTGCCCAAGAAGGGATCTTCGACGTTTGCCATAGAGAAGAAATATGTGGTGTAGCCAAACATGAGAGGTACGCCAACGACATTCTGAAAGGTCAGGGGCAGGGTTGAGATGATGGCACGCTTCAGGTTGATGGGGGTTATGAGGGCTTTCCAGTCACTATCTCCACCGAGGGACTGGGAAAGGGCGATTGACTGGTCGATTTCATACCGCATGACGGCATACTCATGTTCAACGTCGTAACCGTCGACGTCTCCAACAAGTCTGCGGAGAGATTTCTTGGCTTCCTCGGGCTTTCCCTTGGAGGCATACCAGGCTGTCTTGGTTAGCTATGGCTCAAGGCTGCTTTCTAATGGCTTGAAACGTACCTGGTGACTCCGGCAGGAGAAGCATCGGCATGATCCAGAGCCCACAGAACACAAACTCCGAGTAGAAGATGTTTCTGAAGTGCATGGGGTTGGTGTCCTCGAGGATCTTGAGTCCGATGGCAAGGAAAACCTGACCCAACGAGAAGGCGAGGGAAAAGCTGCCCAATAGCGCGCCACGGAACTGAGGCATTGCAATCTCGGACATGTACACCATGACGGAGGTGCCCATCATACCACCAGCACAGCCTGCGATCAGTCTGGCAACGAGGAGGACGATCCAATCCTTGGATATGATGGCTACTATGATGGACTTTTGTTGTTGTTAGTCTTTGTTGGCTGTAGAGGTGTGGAGAATTATTGTTTACCAATGTCAGGAAGAACGTGACTCCCCACATGTTAAACTTGCGCCCGAAGCGATCCGCTGTGTGAGGCGCAATGAGCTGAATGGCGATGGCGGTGACGAAGAACATGGAGCTCCATAGGGAGACATGGTTGGCGTTGAGAGCCGGTTGGCCAGTCTTGGGGTCTCGAACGGTAGCGAATTGCTTGATGAAGCCTTCGTTGGCGACAATGCTTCCGACTACCGAATTGGCATAGCCCGCGTACCTGGAAGGAAGTCTCAGCGTGTCTGGTTTGTGAATTCATGGGGAGCAAACTGACATTCCCGCAAGCGACACAGAAAGGCCGCAAGCGTAGAGCCTCCAGAACTTCTTGATACATTTCGCCCTACTCCAGTCGGCAAATGCAGAGGTGATAGGTGTTACTTCCCCACCCTCTTTCGAGATGCCGACTTCATGGTCCATCTCGGCTGCTTCCTCGAGATGGTCGCCATTCGGCTTCTCGGCTATATGAGCACCGTCGCGATCTTGTGTCATCTCTTGGTGACAGAAAGAGAATGAAGAGAATGAATGACAATTCGAGACAGCGGCAATGAACGACCACGAACAGTGCAAGAAGCAACACAAGAGTTCAAAGCTCAAAAGTTGAGTAGTCGCAAGTCCCGACGTTTTGGAAAGTCCGGGGATGTGGGGTGGTTCTTTATGAAGACCAACCGTGGGGAAACAGGTTTCCTAGAGCTCGTGGGGACCTTCAGCGACGACGCTTATTGTTACCATAAATGGTCAATACTGACCAGAGCAGCTTTAGTATCATGTCACATTACACCCATGGATATGAGAACAGCGTGATTTCTGGGGTTCAGAAATATGTCCCGGCCTCTCGACCATGCCCGATCCCTGACACCACAGGGCAAGCCCACCTCACTTCATCCACTTTGTTGATGATGGCTTAAGATGGTTGGCCATTGCAACGTGCGCAGACCGGCCTTTAGCCGAACATTTCCAAAAGCCCGGCACTCGTTTCCATAGTTCAGCCGTACTTACCCCATGTGTTTGGTAAATGCAGAAGATCCTAACACTCAAGCTGTCGGTGTGGACCAAAATGGATGTTTAGCCCCGGGAAACCATCGGCTGATGACCGGCCGAGCACCGGCCGATCGTTGCCCGGTCTCCGCAAGTGCACTCTGTCGAGATCAATCCACCTGTCCGATGCATCTGTCGCTCACATGACGCCTAAAAGATCATGGGTACTCAGTCCATACCCCTCAATATGACACAATGATAGTTGGTAGCTAATATTGCGCTTCGTATTTGGTGGGGCACATGGGAGCAAGTGTGCCCATCTTGAGCCGCGGTGTATTTCAACTAAACCATCAGTCGTATAGCCTGACCCCCAAACTCACGGCATGTTTGAAATCGCAATCTCTTTCTCGAAGAATATTCTTTCAAGACAATATGCTTAAGCCACAGGCTAACGCTATTCGAGAACTCGTCTCACTTGACGGGGTCTGGAACTTCGCCTTGGAACCTTCGACACAGCCGCAGCCGAAAGCATGGGAACATGATCTAACATCTCAACTCCAAGTCCCTGTACCAGCCAGTTACAACGACATCCTCATCGATCCAAAGATTCGAAACCATGTCGGATGGGTGTACTACCAACGTCACGAAATAATTCCTCGAGCGTGGTCCGGAAGGCGGTATGTCCTTCGCTTCGATGCCGCCACCCATCGGGGCCGTGTCTACGTGAACGATCAATTCATCACGGAACACATTGGTGGTTATACGCCATTCGAGGCGGATATCACCGATGTCGTGTCACCAGGCCAAGACTTTCGTTTGACTGTTGCTGTCAGCAACGAATTGGACTGGACGACGATCCCTCCAGGCAGGATTGAGATCGAGAATGGGAAGAGGAAGCAGCACTATCAACACGACTTCTTCAACTACTCGGGACTTGCTCGATCCGTGTGGCTATGCTGTGTCCCACAGATACATATCTCTGATGTAACCGTCAAGACCGACGTCACCGAAGGAGGAAGAGTTGGCATCGTCAACTTCGAGATCAGCACCAGCCAGTCGATATCGGACTCCAAAGTCAATGTGTCACTTGCAGATGAAGACGGCAAGGTGGTTGGAAAAGCATCTGGGACGGCCGGAAAGGTAGTGGTGAGCTCGGTCCATCTGTGGCAGCCGGGAGCAGCATACCTCTATCAGCTTCGCATTCACCTTGTCAACGACGAGGGTCGTGCCGAGGATACGTATCATCTTCCCGTTGGCATAAGATCGGTCGAGGTGAGAAACAACCGGTTCTTGATTAACGACGAGCCCTTCTATTTCCGCGGGTTTGGCAAGCATGAGGATACCCCTATTCGAGGCAAAGGCCATGATGCCGCCTACATGATCCATGACTTCGAGCTGATGAAGTGGATCGGGGCCAACTCATTCCGCGCGTCGCACTATCCCTACGCAGAGGAAGTTATCGAATATGCGGATCGACATGGAGTTGTCATCATCGATGAAACGGCTGCAGTTGGCTTGAACCTGGCAGTGGTTGCCGGCCTTCACGGATCGAAGCAATTACCAACATACTCCCCTGGAACGGTCAGTGACAAGACGAGGAGGTCGCATGAGCAAGCTATTCGAGAACTTATTGACCGCGATAAGAATCATCCCTCGGTCGTCATGTGGGCCATTGCCAACGAGCCGGCGGCTCATGAGTCTGGGGCAAGGGAGTACTTCGAACCGTTGGTCGCGCTTGCTCGTCGGCTTGACTCCCGCCCGATTTGCTACGCCAACGAATATCAAGCAAGCGTCGAAAAATGTCTCATTTCCGACCTGTTTGACGTGCTCTGTCTCAATCGCTACTACGGCTGGTACCTGCACACGGGCGACCTCGAAGCTGCTGAGACCAATCTCGAGAAGGAACTGTTGCAATGGCAAGCGAAGTTCAACAAACCCATCGTCATGTCAGAATATGGTGCCGACACTCTTGCTGGGCTGCACACTGTGGGTGATGTTCCGTGGAGTGAGGAATACCAGAGCCGTGTGTTGGAAATGAGCCACAGAGTCTTTGATCGGATAGACAGTGTTGTCGGTGAGCATGTGTGGAACTTTGCCGACTTTCAGACCCCGTCAACCTTCATCTTCCGCGTAGACGGGAACAAGAAGGGTGTGTTCACCAGAGATCGGAGACCGAAGATGGCAGCGCATGTGCTTCGAAAACGATGGACCGGAAGTTAGCGACAAACAGCGAGAAAATCCTTGCTCCTGGCAAGTGTTACGAAATCAATATGTTTCCATCATCATAAGTCATGAAGCATGTGTGGCTAGATTCAATTGCGATTCTGAATGACGCGGAGATCTTTCAAGCCTCTTACCTTGGACTAGAACTCATTTGCATTCGCTTGACTGACGAGGCGATAAACAAAACACGTTGTCCTTCAGTGAAGTCAAATGGCATGACCAAATTATCAGGGACACTTGCGTGCAAAGTCAGAGATCTGACAAAATCCTGAGTGCGTTTTGATTTAGAATGGTGACTCGGATACTTGAGCCATCGAATCTCGGTCCTCTTTCACGCAGCCTGCATGTCATTCAGCTACATCAGACTGCTGGCCTGGGACTTGGCCTTGTTGGTTCACACTTCGATCGAATGCGCCAATGATGAAGCAGATCAGGTTCTATGTGTACTATTGAAGGATCTCACTGTCACTGTTCGCGATTAGTGACACAATTTGCCAGTGTTCGCGTGTGGATGACTGGTCCGATTGACCGGGCAAAAGTTCTCTGCACTCAACGGCGGGCTTAGATATGCTGTCACTGCTCAGGATTTGGTTGTTTGCAACCTTCTCATGTTATGCAGACAGCTATTTCCGGCCTCGAGCTCAGCACTTTGGTGTACATTTACCCCTCTTGGACAAACGGCGCAAACACCCTGGTCTGTTTGCACAGCCGAGCCTAACCCACAGGCGATGATTATGGAGTGTCGGATCCCGCCGACTCGAGTCAATCTTACTCGTCAAAATCATTGTATGCATTGCAAGTGATAATAATAAGATCGCTGTAGTGAATGATTTTGTTGTTTCGTGGCGTCATTGTTGCCACGAGGCTGCCATCACGAACCCGCAAGAACAGGCTTTCGCATGATCCTTCAATGTTGATGCGTCAAATGAGCCTGCGATGAGTAGCATCACCCATAAGTCCTGATGATTCGTCCGCATGCTCAATCCAGATCGTCTGTCAAATGCGAGTGACAACCCCTGGACTCTCCACCTCGGCGAATCCCACGTGGCGTCGTCAATTACATCTTCTCAGCTTTCGCCATGGGGTCGAGTCTTGTTTGACTGTTTGCTTTTCGTTTACAAACCATCCGTGCCCCCCATACGTCCGTAACCACGCAAGCATGCAGGTTCCAACAAGCAGCTCTCCACAGCACGGATTGCCGTCAGGCCTCTAATCTACCAGCCCAGTTCCCGTTTCCAACGCTTTTCTGCTTGTGTCCACCTCTTTCCACGTCGTTTGACGGGATACCCCGACGATCTGGGCTCTAATCAGCCACCAGCCTGTCAACCGAGATTCTGGGCAGATGCACCCGGACGTTTGGCTCACTTACCAAGTAATTTGCACCCGCGCTTTGGGGCGTTCTGATTGCCCCCTTCCTCAACGCAGAACCAGGCCACGGGCAGCTGAATGAATGGGTCAGCATGCATATCCGCCTCAAAGGGAACCCCATTGTTCGTCGAGCGTCATGGTCGAGATGGGTGCGGGTGACCACATAACAAAATGGTGATGGTCGTCCTGCCAGAGACACCTGTCGGTGTTCCAATTTTCAACTCGCTTTCTGCGCCTTCGCCAACAGCTTGGCCTTCATCGGTTCCAAATTTCCTTCCATTGTTTGTGCGACTGGTCTTGCATATCGATACTCAGGTGGCAGTTCCTCCTCACCGCCAGTCGCGCCTGGCGCTCAACATAACAGGCCAGCCACCTCTGCAGAACACCTCCAAACGATGTCAGTCAAGGGAACTGAGGCATGGAGGGCCGAGGACAAAGGGCCGGAGATGATATGGGTCTGTTGGACGATGGCTGGTTTGACAATAATTTTTGTCTCGGCGCGAGTCTGGTGTAGGCGGAAGATTGGGAGAACGTTCTACAGCGATGACTACTGCTGCATTCTGTCATTGGTATGTGCATGTATCGGGAGCTTGGGTCCACATGTGGTCTCTCCTTCAAGGATGCCGAGAGTGTCTTCGCACTAACACTGGTTCCTCATAGACTTGCATACTTGCGTCTTGTGCAGCTGCCACTGGTGCCATCAGCCATGGTTATGGCAGGCATAAGGACGTCCTCACGTATGAGCAGAAGAAGGGTGCCATCTTCTGGTCACATGTGGGGTTTGCTCCGGGGATCATGTCTTTTGCGATTCCGAAACTCGCGGTTGTCTCATTGTTAACGCGGTTAATGAACCCAAGAAGATATCATCTGTGGTTCCTCTGGGGTATCACAATTCTGTGTTTACTTACACACATCGTCGTCCCCGGCTTACATTTCGGTCGATGCGTTCCCGTCGCTTCAATCTGGGATGAGCATGTCCTCGGCCGTTGCTTTGACCCAAATATCATCGTCGATTACAGTATCTATGGAGGAGGTAATCAAGAACAACGTGAACCTTCAGTCATGGGAGTCTTGTCTAACATCCCTGCGTAGTGCTGTCAGCATTTGTAGATGTCTACCTAGCGTTGTACCCAGCAGTGGTGCTATTCAGGTTGCAGATGGCAATGAAGAGAAAGATTGCCTTATCTTGTGCACTTGGAGTCGGTGCTGTGTATGGAACTCCCATGAAGACTGTCTAGTGTTTCGCGAGGTTTGACTAACACTGATTCAGTGGTGGTGCTGTTGCAATTGTCAAGTCCATACGCCTGCCACAACTCAGGGAAGACGACTTCACCTGTATGGCCCCACCCTCCCTGAAATGCCATGGAAGGTACTGACACGCGACCCAGATCTCACCTCTGACCTTCAAATACGAACTGTGTGAGCATTATTCCAATTTCTCGGCTGGTCGGCTCCGAGATGTAGTTGATTCTTTGCGTCGATCATACGGAACTGACTAGAGCTTACAGGGTCGAAGGCAGCACGATCACCATTGCCAGCACCATCCCTGTCCTCCAGCCCTTGCTCGAATTGATCCTGCGACGCAACCCCTTCAGCACCGCCAAAAATACGACCGAGGAGACGCCAAAGTTCTACGAGGACTACGCTTCTCAGAGGGAGTCTCGAGGAGGAAGCAAGATCGAGCTTGGACAGCGCAAGCCCAGGCCGAAACCTCGGGACGACTTAGGCTTCACAATCATGGAGGATGACAGCCAGGAGAACATCCTACCCGAGTGCAAGAGGCCAGCCCCGGCGTTCATGTCAGACAGGCACGAGACGACTCCGCCCCAGTCTGCGGATGGTGGCATCGTCCGAACCGACGTTGTCTGCGTCTCGTTCGAGGATAGGGGTCCACTTGGAGAGAAGCTAGCTTCAAGTAAATGGGACATTGTTTGAGGCTTTGGGTATTTGATATTGGATTGCCAGGCTCGATTGGGCTACGAAGAGCGCGTGTGCTTTTGTTCTGAATATAGTTTACTACCCCTCTTCGGCCGACGGAGATTATCCTCTCCAGGTGGGGTTTTGTCGGTTGCATCTCCGGATCAGCATCGTCTAAGGCCGATCTTCGTAAATACATATTAGGCGAGTTTAATGTGCCCGCACTTCGCGTGACAATGAAGTCGTTTTTGCGGACTGAATCGAGGATTGTTCTGTCACCATACATGCCACTGAAGCTGTGCGTCATACAGAGAGTTCCCTCAAATGGTAGTATTTTATTGGAATAATATTTCAGGAGGAATCTAGATCCTCACCCCCGACGAGAATGGAACTAATAGTAGTCGGATGTCTGGTGGTATTCAAGTAGCCTAATTGGTACTCCTGCCGGCTGAATCCCGTCGAGGATCAACATCGTCAAGTCCCAGCCGCCCCAGCTCCGGTTCTTTCATTGAATTAAAAGAAGATATGGACAAAACCGCTGAACGCCGTTGTCCGAAACCCATCCCAAGCACCGTCGCTTATCATCATGATGACCGCTTTGACGTGTCATTCTCTAGCAGCCAGTAAGCGCCTGGAGGTTGTTAGTACTTGTTTCCGGTAATATCTAGGGTGATCTTCACGTACAGCTTGCTGGTTCTTCATGTTTTGTTGAATACCTCCAGAGAAGTCCATCTGGAGTGACTGAGTAACCGGGTTGTCCTGCTGAGGGTTGCCAGTAAGGCCAGCAACCTTCTGGAGCTCAGAGAGCTGGGCGTTCGCAACCTATTGAACTGTTAGTTTTCATGCTCGGTTCAATATCCTTTCCAGACACCACATACAACTGCGAGACCCTGAGCGGCACCGTTGCCGGAGGGGGCGATAAGCTGGTTGGCCTGGCGAACCTGGATACCGTCGCTGACGAAGGACAGCAAGTTGGACTTGGCAACCTGGAACTGCTGCATGTTGACGGGGTTGGCCTGAAGGGATTGCATCACGGCCGCGAGACCGGCCTGCTCCTGCTGCTGGATCTGGATGTTCAGAGCAATTCCGCCGGCAAGAATCTTCGCCTCGGCGCAAGCGGGGGTGTCATTCGGGGCCGGGGCCGGGGGCGGCTGGGGAGCCTGGCAGGCGGCCAAGGTGGCGAGGGAAAGGATGACAGCGTAGGCCTTCATTTTTGCGGTTTGCTTTTGTTTACTGATTATTGGTAAAGATTGAATAGTAGTTGATTAGCGTATGAAGGACCTGCCCGGGGCTGGTTGAGTAATGACCGTTGCTGCTGCTTGACGACGATGCCGAATCCAGATTCAGTACCGACCAGAAGGGAACTGAAAAAGATGGTTGGGTCAACTGGTCTTATAAGTAAGTTGCAACGACGGGACGGCATTCAGTCCAACGCCGGCACGGTTCACGAAGCAATCATGAGATGATGCCGCGGGTGGGGGAGCCATTGGCGGCAGCGCAGAAGACAGGGCGGGCCAGCAAAGGAGGTTGAAACTTCCGGATGATAGACTTTCTGTAGTGTTTTGGTGCGGTCGCCGAGTCACTGTGCTGCTTGTTTCGAACCTTGAATACCATTGGGACGAAGGAAGGATTTCCCTGATTGTCCAGTCGCACAGACGGTGCATTGAGATGCAGGGTATCAGAGTAGCCACACAGCCCACGAATCACATCCCTGGTGGCAGGGCGCCGGTCCAGATTCTACCTGCCCTTCTCCCTTTCTGCCGACTCGTGGCCGGCTTCATAAGGCAGGACGAGTCCGAACTTGCGGAGCGGATTGGTGTTGGTTGGCACCTTCGCAGGGGGGCCGCCGGCGGTCCCCGACCAGACGTCACAACTTTACGTCTCGGCCTTCGAACTTAGATTGGAATGGTGCCCTTCCTTCCCGCTTTCTTCTGGCCCATTCTCGTCTCTCTTCTCCTGTAAATTCAGGGGGAATGGTGAGTCTTGCCGACTGCCAACATGGCTACATCCATGACTCGTCTGAAAGATGTTTCCGCTGCCCACACCCATCAATGCTGAAAAGAGTACTTTCTCCGAGAAGCTTAATGACAGCGCGTCGCTACAATAGGCTAAGCTTTTGGTTAGTCATCTCCCGTCCTTGGGTGATGCTACTACAAGCAGCTTCCAGCAGGCCAAAGGTGGCCCAATCTAAGCCAAAAGGAACGGATGGCAGTTCAAACACCCGTCCTCAAAACCTGCAACTTGACAACTTAATTGCTTGTTTGCCTGTCCGGGTCGCTCCCTTCTTCTCTTAATTGAAGGAAGGCGCAGTTTCATATGGCCCGTAGCGAAATTGAGTGTTTAGTGCTCTGGCCCCAAAGATGAACCAGGCCAGCAGCTTGCTGAGGCCCGGCCTCTTAACAGACTCTTAACAGAGTGTCATATAATTTCCTTGGCAGTTTGATAGGGCTGCACATGAGCGGCCTGGATCTCGGCCACCCTTCTCTCCGATCCCTTCCCACGTTGTGGAAGCTGCGGGAGGCGTTCGGTCACCCGCTAAAAAAATGTTTCCTCGGATCTACAGAAACTCTCCCTCCGGCTATCCCAGACGTTTGGCTCTCACTGATTAGACTGAGCGCCACCATCTTCGCGGAGATTACCACTGCTCCGTCGCCAACGGATGTCCATGTGCGCCACTACGCTTGCATGCAATCGAGCCCACCACCTTCGATTCTAAAAATCTGTCATGTGCACATTGCATTGTAGAATAGGCGAGATGATCATACCAACTAAGAAAGATGTTATGAGTGTCAGCCTCAACCCCGAGCCTCATCCCGGAAACGCTCAAGGTAATAAGCCCGCCCGTGTTTTGACCAGTACCACACGACACCACACCACATTCATCTTCTCATGCAAATCAAGGCTCTTGTGTCTTCAAGTTTGAAACCCTTGCTGGGATTTTCATACCCAATATGATGGGCGAACACTCCTCTCGGCGCGCTCTTGGCAAAAGGCCGATCCCGAGACGTGCAACGGTGCAATGGAGGTCGCGTTCCACAAGAATCGCCGATGGTAGGCTGCATGACTTATCGCCAGATACGACAGGCGCGTTATCTTAGATATTGCATGCTATATAGCCCTAGGTAACAGCATCTTGAATCAGCTAAGCCATGCTGTGGATACCGAAAAAACTGCCCTGCGGAATGAGCCATCCCGGAGGATCATGACGGAAACGCGATTGAGAAACAATTGCTTTTACTACCTGTCATACCTGCAGAAGCTATGATCACAAGCCGGGCAGAAACTATCTTCCCGCAACCGTAGTTCAAACGCATTTTGAGTGATTTGCAGACACACTTTGAGCGCTTCTCGTTCACCGGCATCCCGCATTGGAAGACAAGCGAGACAGCAGGAAGCGATTGCCTCAAGATCAGGGCGCTGAGCTAGAGGATAAACTCAAGCTTGTGGGGATCCGCGCCTGTAACGGTTAGGCGATAGGTTGAGATGGTGTGCAGCAACATGCCACTTTTTGACTGGACTTCTCCGCCTTGAATTTCCGTCCGAAGTCTGCATAAGGGCCAGGGTCGCAGTCGCGAGGTGTCTCGAGTGTGAAGTATCCAGTCGCGCTGCGTCTCGCCCGCCAGTGGGGTTTCTGTCAACCATAAACCAGACAAGCAACGCCCAGAGTCAGTCAGGCTCCCTCCAGGGGCAGCGATCCTCACTGTCGTAGTCAGGGGTAAACCCAAAGACCCCAGCTGTAAGGCGTTTTCCCCTGCGCTAGTACCAATGAGTTTGTCGGAGAAATAATAATCGAACCCAACGGAAATCCCACGATGCCCAGCTTCCTCAGATCGTTAGTGAGTTTTCCGGATCGACGGCTTCCATCTGAAATCTGACCTCTCCTAGCGCCACAAAGGTCTAATTGTAGAATAGGCTTCTGTGAACAGCCCGCCAGCTGAGAATTTCCCACATGCCGAGCATTTAGAGTCTGCAACGACGTTTTTGGACGATAAAGGCAACGGCGGGAGGACGATAGAGACGAAAAAGGTCGGCCAGGACCGCGGCATAAACATAGGTGGGAGGATGATGGGATCAATCATCGAGTGATAGAATCTAAGTTATCGCTTCTGTTCACGAGTAAGGCAATCGCACGAGATATCTCCGCGAAACGGCCGTGCCCGAGTCGCTTGCGCCCTCGGGGCGCTTCGGATCCGTGTTGAGCTCTCGCGGAGACCTCGCGGAGTTCGGATATCCCTGTCTGTTCTTGTCACCGCGTGCCCGGGCGCAACAGGGATCAGCTTCCTTGTTCAGCCCGCGCGCGCGGCGGGCGGACTGTCCCTGAGAAAAGGTGCGGTCAGGAATAATACCTCGTGTGTGTAGCCGATAGGAAATCCAGTGGAGGGACGGCCCATTGGACCTTTAATGCCGTTGAACTGGATGTTTCTTTTGTAAAGTCAATTTCGATTCCACGTGTAACGAGATAGGCGTTCCTTGCAGCTAACCGGAGTTTATCTTGCGGAAACGGAGATTCACCAAAAAGCTGTTGAATTGCTGGTAATTAGCTGCCAAGGCTCGGATTCGCTGTCGGCGACCAAACACCTTGGCACGAATGCGACATCCAATCTCAGAATCGCCCGGCTGGCTAGGGTTTCCGAGGGTCCGGTTTTCCCTGCCGACGACCCCGCGCGAAGGGCGCCGACACGCGTCGGCTTTCGTTGCACAATGACGCTATTCACATTACCGCCTACCTATTCGAAATCTTGGCGAGAGCAAATCCGGTTAGACGAGTGAGACCTCAACGCGTCGCCTTCGCCAACACAAGCGAGCTTGGCAAAGCAAAAAGCAGAGATCACGCGAGATGGAAGAAATGTTTCAATCCGCAAGGTTGTCGGACCATCCTAAAAACGATGCATTGGCTATCTCTATTTCCGCTCTGCGCTACATCAGTCGCTGGGGTGTTCAATGAACTCGCGTTAAAAGTCCAAAACTCAGGACCAGACTGGACACGAGAATCTTTCGTCGAACCGTCGTTTGAGGGTGATCAATCGCAGCCAGAACAACATAGGTTCTCGACTGAGAAGACCAAAAGTGAGGCACCAATCAAACAATAGTCCTAATGAATTCGATTCTAACACGACAAGGATTTGCTGTTGACGGAAAGACCCTCCCAAACGTCCACTTTGATGCTGGAGAGTCTTATGCGGGTCTGCTTCCAGTGAACTCTTCCGTGGCCAAGGATGACTTGCAAGAGCTATACTTCTGGTTCTTCCCCTCCAAAGAGCCACCGGCTGAAAAAGAAATCGTCATTTGGCTCACTGGTGGTGTACGTCTTCTTTCGGTTTCCATGCACATTGGTGGTATCGAAGACGAAAAGCTAATCAAGATGCAGCCTGGTTGCTCGTCCATAGGTGAACTTCTTCAAGAAAATGGCCCCATATCGTGGAAACCTGGAACCTTCGGGCCTGTGCAGAACCCCTGGAGTTGGCACCACCTGAGCAATGTTGTGTGGATCGAACAACCCGTGGGAACAGGCTTCTCTAAGGGCCCGGTAACGGCTACCGATGAAAGAGATGTCGCAAGACAGTTCATAGGATTCTGGAAAGCCTTTGTTGACACGTTCGACTTGCATGGCTACAAAGTCTTTGTTACTGGGTCTTCCTATAGCGGCCTGTTCTCTCCGTACATCTCGAGTGCCATGCTAGATGCTGAAGATACGGATTACTTCAACGTCAACGGCATGATGATCTTTGATCCATCGATTTCGCAGCGGAGTATTGGTCAGCAATTTGGAGTGATCAGGACTCTCGAATACTGGGGTCCTGTCTTCACGCTGAACGACACAGCAAGGGCGAAAGTCAATGAAATCGATCAAAGATGTGGCTACAGCGAGTATGTGGACAAATATCTGACTTTTCCACCGTCAGGAACTCAGCCAGTCGACGTCCCGAGAGCTTGGAACCCAGACAACGAGTACATACCCGAGTGTGACATCCTGTCATTCGTCGCCGAAGCAGAGAGAGTTGCAAATCCATGCTTCAGTCTCTACAATGTCCTTCAGACCTGCCCGCTTGCGTACGACCCCATCGGCTTTACCGACAACAGGCTCCGTCATCCGTCAGCTGGTCCGGTTTACTTTGACCGAGAAGACGTCAAAGCCGCCATCAATGCTCCTGTTGACAAGGAGTGGCGATTCTGCAGCAGAGAGCCCGTATTTGTAGATGACATCGACAACTCCAACAACCCAGGTCCTGGAAGTTTGCCTGTTATCCCAGGCATTATCGAGAGAACCCAAAACGTAATCATCGGGCACGGATTGCAAGATTTCATTTTGCAGAGCACCGGCACATTGCTTGGTATCCAGAACATGACATGGGGCGGGAGGCAGGGGTTCCAAGTGCGGCCTGAGAATACACTGGACATACCACTTCACCCAGACGTCCAAGCTTTTGGTGGTAGTGGTCAGCTTGGGGTATGGCATTCAGAGAGAGGTCTCACGTATTTCGAGACCCCGATGTCTGGCCACTTCGTTGGTCGTGATGCACCGTTTATCTCGTTTCGAGCACTAGAGGTTCTATTGGGACGAGTGGAGGACTTTGGGTCAATAGCCCCATTCACGACGGACTACAAGGTGGACGCCCGGAGCGAAGAGCTGTGAGATGCGACTCTGTCAACAATATCGACAGCGACTGGTTGCTGCACTGAGAACGAGACAGTACCTTGGGATTAGCCTAATACAAGTGTTCATAGAAACCGCCTAATCTTTTGGTGGCTGCGGGGCTACATTTTCTCTCCCCTCATTCTTCATTCGATCATGATAGTAATGGAGATGACGATGGTGTAGATAATTACTGCCACATTAATATTACCAATAGAGGTAACGATGACGACAGCAGTAGTAAGTAGTGTTTGGTATAGACTCATAGGAAAAGTGGGTGGCCTCTACCAATGCCCTCCTTCTAATATGCATACCTAAGACCATGAAACAGATATCCTGACGCCATCCCATGCCAGTTTGACGTGAAACAAGTGAATCAATGCTCAAACTGACGCACTTTACTCCAGCCATTTCAACCTCAGTCTTCTCAGATTAAGCACTTACTGCCCACGCTCGCAGCCCCGCAACCTCGCCCGCTGTGCATGGCTTGTTATCGTACAACACGCGATGCTTTGGAATCTTGTTGTCCCTGGTCGGGATCTGAAGAACAATGCTTTCCGTTGCGCCAGGGAAAATGGAGCCGTGCCCTTCTTCGGTGAGGTCCGCGGTATCAGTGGCGAACAGCAAGCCAAACTCTCCACCCTTCGTTGTCAAGGTAGTGGAGCTGTTGTCTGGCAAAGTGATGACACCAAGGCCTCCAACCAAAACTACCCACCTAACCTGTGTTAGCGTTTCATGCTGTCTTCTTTGACCGGGGCGACGTACTGATTGGTCGGCGCAGGATGAAAACCACTGTCGAAGCCGGCTGGGACCACATTGTACGACATCTTTGAGACATCTCCCAGAATGGTTGTTCTGGTGTCAACGAGTCCGGATTGAGTTGAGGAACGGAAAGGTTCATCTAACTCCCAGCACTCGAATCGCGAGGCATTGTTGTGCGTGCCAATGGCGGTGACGTTCAGCTTAGTCTCCATCGCAGTGCTTAAGGCAGCAAAGATCGCCAGAAACCGAACTGAAGTTAAAGGAAACATGTTGGTGCTTGAAGTAGTTACAGATGTTCGAGTTCGATGCGATGATGGCGAGCAATATTTAGATTGAAGAAGTCTGGCTGAAGTGCTTTTATAGTTTTCAAGTTTTCGAGATTCTTACATTGTCCCCTACCGCAGATATTTCTGTCCTTAGCGTTCAATAAAGTCAAAATGGTGTCCGTCACCCTCAGCCTCAGCCTCATCCTCAAAACCTACCCATCAGAGCCCATTCCCCCCGAGGTGGACATTTTTCGAAGGCCCCCATGTTGTGGATTCAGTTGTTTGGGGATGTTGTGTCTCAGGCGGGCAGTGAGCACACTGCTGCGCGAGAATGGCGATGATTTTGATTGCCTAAAAGACTGTATCTGAGCTTGGCCAACCCTTTTCACAAGCTGCGCCACTGCCATCAGACCTTATGGGGCTACATGTTGGGTTGCATGCGAAGGCTGAGAGCGGAGTTGGGTCCGGACCCCAGGGCTGATTTTAGAAATCACGTCAGCCAACCAACGGTCCCCAACGCTGGGCGGACTGCGCGTAACATTGTCAGGTGCTTGGAAGTTCAAATGTGATAAGAATTAACACAAAAGGGCAATGATTACTTTTTGCTGAAGAACGTCGAAAGCAAACAGAAATTGTGGTAGATCCCGTCAAATTGGGGGCCATGGTTCGCCCGAAACAAAAAGAAATGTCAGATAGATATACTCTGATGAGTACCCAATGCAACATGAATAACAGGCAGGCAAGATTCGTTGCAAGAGCTTTCTTCATACGAGGAGATATGAACTTCGAGATCTCCCGTACCCCAAGATGTTTACAAGCAACTCGGTAGGTACTGATTTCGGCCTGCAAGGTAGGGTTGCCAGCCAAACAGCGTACTACCATGGCGGACTTATCTTTTGAACTTTCTTGAAAATCAGAGAAAGGGAACAGAAAATCCTCAGCCAACGAAGTATTCGTAAGTCTCCAGTGGAGGATTAGTCAATCCTATCTTATTGCCAAATACCAATCAGAAGTGAAGTCATCCGTTCCACGATCCACAAGAGTCACCGGAGAATGTCGTGGAGGCACTACTAGTCGTTGAGAGTTGTATCACATGGCGTTTTGGACGCCCAATGATTGATGGACAAATTTCGAAAGACCTGTTCATTTCCTAAAGTTGTGAACGATTGAGAACAAAGAAATTCTGCATCGCTACTAGGTACTTTTTGAGTGGCCGAGTCGACGGATGCTGGGTGCGCCACCGTAACACAGGTTCGGAGTTTATCCCGGTTCCCCGAAAGTGGGTTTTTACCCCACCCTTCGGTGAAGAATCGTCTGTTTCGCCCCTCGATCCATCGCAACTCACGACACAAGTCCACGATGCCGCAACATACGCGAAGTCGAACAGGTTGCTTGACCTGCCGGTAATTAACCTTCATTACCTTCCGAGCTCTCAGGCTGACTGATGTCTAGAGACGATGGCTACAAGTGCGACGAGGCGAAGCCGAATTGCGGCCGGTGCGTTCGGCTCGGCAAGGTCTGTAAAGGGTACGGTCTCAGGGTGAGATGGAAGGCTGCGGACGTATCGACGATTCCCTCCAAGGTCACGAAACGACGGAGTCCGAAGTCGAAAGGCTCCACTGCACCTCAGAAAGGTGCTGTTAAGCCAACATCTCCTGAACAGACCGGGACGGTGTTATCAGGTTTTGCTCGGTCATCATCCACTGCACCATCAACTGAAACAAGCCTCGTTCAAAACCCATCCTACATCCCGTCAGATATCTCCTCAACGAATCGATTCTTACTACATCACTGGAACTCATCTCTAGCGAGCGTAGTCTCCATGGCCTCCGGCAGACAGAACCCATTCCTCATTCACCTGACGCCCATGATGCTGCGCTCGCCGGCCCTCCTGTTCTCCATCTCCTCCATGGCTGCAGGACACCTCGCAGTACTCCGAAAAGACCAAAATCTCCGAACCATGGCATCGAGACACATGCTCATGGCGGTTTCATCACTCCGGGAGTCAATTCAGACAGAGAACCCGGAGCTCTCGCTCGCCACCATCATGATGCTCCAGATCTCTGATAGACTGTTCAACACGGACAGTCAGATTGATCACCTCGCTGGCGCCAAAGCAGTGATCATGCATTCGGGAGGGCCCGGTAACTGGACGAGCTCTAGCGCGCAGTTTCTTCTAAGCCTCTGCTTTTACCATGACGTCATGTCATCAATCTCTCGCACAGCGAAGCCGCTCTTGAGCATGACGAATGTGGCCCCATTGGAGGGCTTGCACAGCCTAGAGAAGCTTACATCACTTCTCTCTATCGTTGGCACAATCAGCAAAATGCAGGGGCAGTCGGGTGAAGCACACCAGCGGCGCGGCTTCAACATTAGGAAGAACCTGCTGTCCATGGACTCGTCCACAGACGGGGATCAGGACATCGAGAACACAATCCAGGCGTACAGGCATGCTGCCATTGTCTATCTCTATCGAGTCTGGGACCATGGCACAGAGCCGCCAAAGCCATTTCATGCAGAGCAATGCATCCATCATTTACTCAAGGTCCCAATTACATCCTCATTCTGCTCAGCACACGCCTGGCCTCTCTGGACCGCGGGATGCGAGTCGGTTGATCCGCAGAATCGGCAGCTCGTTCTCGGAAGAATCAAAGAAATGTACGAAAGCAGACGGCTTCCGTCTTTGGCGCGGGTTCAACAAGACATGGAAGAGGTTTGGGTCGCGAAGGACGCTCAGCGATTACAGTTTGGAACGGAAAATGTGGATTGCTGCAAGATGATTTTGGATAACCGTCACCGAGAGGCAGACCTAGTCTGAATCTATCTCTACGAAATCCCCTCGTCGCTATTCTCTCACTCGATGCAATTACCGTCTCTTGGGAGTAGCCGAAGACTGCCCAAGCCCGAGGCAAGAAGCAATCTTGAAGAAGACATCCGTGTTGTCATACACACCCGCAAATGTCTGTTGGCAGGGACCCATCGCGAAGAGCGGCACATCCGTAATCGAGTGAACGCCTGACGACGAAGACACCGGCAACGTTCCCTGCACGAAGAAGCCACCCTCACCATCCTCAGGGTTAGCCACATACCCATCTTCTCCGCTAACAACCACCTTTCGAGGCGACTCGTGCAGCTGGTAGTTCTCCCTCCGATCGGGGCTTGCTCCAAAACCGGGCGCAATGGCATAGCGAGGGCTCCAGTTCAGGGGGAAGTTGGGTCCAGTGCCGTACTCAATGCCGTCAGGCCGTTCAACAGTGTAGTGAGACAGACCAGAACGCTCATAGATGCCGATCGCGTCACGCTTCTTGCGATCAGTGTCTTGGGCAGCGAGATACTTTGTGTCTGCGACGCCAAAGACGTCGAAACCATGGCCGTGGTCTGCGGTGACGACGATGAGGGTCTCCTCCAGCTCACCGACCTCCTTCAGCTTCTTTACTGTTGCACGAATGGTGTCGTCAAATTCGAGGAGGTCTCCGAGGGCCCTGTCATAGTCGAGGGCGTGCATCTGCTTGTCGATCGACGCACCTTCGGACATGAGGAAGAAGCCGGTGTCGTTGCTACGCTCAAGCAGGATGTCGAGCGCCTTGAGGGTCATGTCCTTCAAACCAGGGAGGTCGAGCGGCGCGGAGCCGTCTCCGGAAGGGTGGGTCTCCAGTTCAGCAATGTTGTCGGTCAATATGTTTCTATCAAGCCACACGGGCAAGTGGGAGAGGGAAAACACGCCCAAAGCAGGGGTATCGATAGGCGCATCCTTGAGTGATGTCGCGTTCCAGCTGACCGAGTATCCTTGGTTACGGAACTCTTCATAGTAATCTTTACCCAGGTATGAGGTGGATCCTGGGAGGAAGGTGGAGGCGCCGCCGCCAAAGTAGACGTCTGGCCCGGGATGGGTGCTCCAGGAATAGTTCGTCATGCCGTTGAGGGCTTGGTCGATGAGAGATCCGGCGTTGGAGCGGGATCTGCTGTGGCCAGTGAGAGCAGCCGGGGTTGCGTCGTCAAGGGCGGCGGTTGTAACTGCACCCCATGCGGATCCCTATCGTACGTTCAGAGAGATTTCAATAATGCATTCCAGAAGTCTTCTTACCCAGATTCTAGTCACCATTTCCACAATCGTCTCAACCTTCGGGTCGTCAAAGTCATCATCAGACGAGTCAGAGTACACACTAAGCATGTTAGCTAGGCACTTTGATCGCCAACACAGTTGTCTCACCCCATGGAGTCCGATGTTCCCTTGTGGCCAGAGTACAGCGCTGAAGCCGAGTTCGCACTATCTGTGACAAAGCTGTCGACTGAGTGAGTCTATCCAAATGTCAGTCCTGCCATTCAAATCGCCTCAGCCTCACTTAATGCAACTCACCATCTGGTGGCCCAGGATCGGGAACTCGTCCATTTGCATCCTCGACTGATACTTCCCGTTCACGCTCTTGTGACCCAGCAGTCTCGCTGCGGTGATCATGTTCGTCGTCATACCATCTCCAATGAACAAAATCACATTCTTCGCCTTCTTCTCCTCGGCAAGCGGCCGCACAAACCACTCCGCCAGAGTCTTCTTCGTGCCATTGTAGTAGCTCAGCTCGACCGTGTAGTTGCCCGGCTCATACAGCGACAAGTGACGGTACGCCTTCGACGCGACGTTGACAACAGACTTCTCCCCCGCATCCTGGGCAAACAGGTCCTCGTACCACGAGAACGTCCACGTCTCCAGCTGCGGCTCGTCGAGCGCGAAGAATTCCGTCACCGGCACACCGTCGGGCTTGCTGTTGCTCGCGATCGTGAGCGCGAACTCCGTGTCCGGGACGCCGTCGTTGAAGGCCTCGGTGCCGTTGACGGGCGCGTGGACCTCGACGCGGATGTCAAAGTTCTGGCCGGGGAGGAAGTTGGCCTGATCTGGCGGGAAGACGCAGCCGAGGTCGGGGCAGGCGCCGAGACGTTGGAAGGTTTGGGCGAGAGCCGCGGGGGCGGATGCCAAGAGGACCAAGGCGAGGGCGGACATCGCGGGTAAGGTGACGATGGGATGGTCCACCGAGAAGGGGAGGGCTTGGGGTGACTACTACTGAGCGTGCCATGACGAGGGGTTACTGTCATATACATATCCGCGTGTCACGATGCCAATTCCCCAACCTCCTCTTCGTCGGTGGCTTCATGATATGTGGCTAACTCGACATAGAAGGTCGTCCAAGGTGCCGCGCAAGCATTTCCCCAACTCCCGGGGCGGAAACCGGGGAATACTCCTCGAACGGACCCATGCTGTGACCAGTGAACTCGACTTATCACGAAGAATGAGGATCGGCGTCGTCCGAAAGCCACTGGCCGACCTGTCATGAGGTGGGGGAAGACAGGCATTGCAAGCGCAGGATCGTTCTTGGCTTGCAGCTTCATTGCTGCGTACCCCGCTCCGTTGGTGATTTTCCCCCTCACCAGCTCTCGATAAGCACGCGACCAGTTGCCGAGTTGACTTGGAGCAGTAGAATGATTTGGTCTTTTGTATTGGTGGCGGGAAGCTAAGGCCCGAGGAAAGTTGAAGGAAGAAGCTCACAGGTGCCGGGGATTTCGATCCCGCGTGACCTATTCCATCTCCAAGCATGAATGCAATGCAGGTGGACCATGCAAAGGGACCGTAAAGTCAATTCATGACGCCTAAAGTATACGTAACAATAAAGTAAAGACCTCTTTCCAATTGATTGGAAGTATCGACGTGTTGGTGAACGAGGTTCATGGATTCCGCTATTCCTCGAGGACGACGTTGTAGGTTTCTGCCGAGGCCATGGCCACGGAATCGTATGAAATTGGGGTTCATCCGAAATCTTCTCAAAAACAAGCCAAATCGCCAAGAAACGGTTCTTTGCAGCGATAAGGCTAGTCCCTGATTCATGCTCAACGGCCGGTGCCAAGACGAACGCCGTTTGCCAAGGCTTCGCCATATCTCTCGGCCACCAACGCACATGGTAACAAAATCACGCAGCGTACAAAGTTTTCAACAGGTAAAAATTCTCCAATGTATTGATTGCCATCTCTTCCATGGGGTTCCGACCCCAGATGTTCAAAGGTTATCTAAACGCCTCAAAACTCTCGTCCGTCACCCAACCCACCATGCAGACCAACCCGGTTCTAGCCGCATCCCTGCAGTCTCTCGCCAAGTCCTCTTGACCAGTAGCAGCGTAAGCATCCGCAGTCAACTTCAACGCCTTAATGACCTCGAAGGTGGTCACGGCCTGCGTGTCCTTGTACATCCACAGCCTCTCCCCGCGGACCGGCTCAACGAACCCAAAGTTCCGAAATACCTCGCTGCCCCATTTGATGACCTTGGTCCACTGCTTCCTCGTATGCAACGCCTCGACCAGCCACATCGTGGGCCAGACGAGCATTAACCTCGGCAACTTCAACTCGTCGTAGACTTCGGGTTCGTGGAGAGCGGCGAGCTTGCCGGCCATTCTCTCAATCTGCCGAATCGTTGCGTCCGGCTGGAATTTCACCGGGTTCTTCTTCTTGATCATCCGTTGCAGCTCAGCCAGCGCTGAGACGCGCTTCTTGTGTTGCTCCAATGGCGACTTGGCCTCCCCGTCACAAAGATTGCAGCTGCACTCGAAGCCCCACGTCCTCCGGAACTGCGGCACGCGGAGAAGGAACGCGGCTTTGGGTGGAAGGTAGATGTGCGTGATCTCCGTGCCCTTCGGGATATCCACGGTAGCTCTGACGATAAGCATGTCTCCGACAAAAGACCGGTTGCAGTTTGGAAGGCAGGAGTGGTTGGCGTAAGCTGAGTATACCCAAAGTCCGCGCGACATGCCGTTCTTCCACATGTTCCACTCCCCGTTTGCGGCCTGTGCAGAGACATGTGCACCGCTGAAGCAATTCTTTCTTCGGATCGACTCCAGAAGGAATACGTCAATGATAGGCTTACCATCAACATCGGTCCCTTCCAGTCCGGAACGCTTGTATGTTCCTCCATAGAGATCGAGAACCTTCTTATGCATCGTGGGATTATCTGCGCACAGCTCGATGAGTTGGGCATATGCTGCAGCAGAGTTGTGCTCTGGGTTGAACTCGTTCGGTACGCTGGTCGCCTTCTCCGCAAAGACAAGATCTCCGGCCTTGATGTCTTCCGTCGCGAACAGACCTCGCCCATGGTGCGGTGAGTCTTTAATCTCGGTCCTTGAAAGGAAGCTTGCGCGGTCGATGTGGATATTCTTTGGGGTGACGTCTTTGGCCATATCGGGGAAGTTGTAGACACCCTTCTCCTCCTCTAGTCGCGCAAGACACCGCTCGTATTCCTTCTGCACATTCGAAGTTGGTGGTTTAAGGGCAAGAGCGGACTCAAGGTGCTCCTTGCTGGTTTGGAAGTCAGTAAGTTCGTACGACGCTCTTGCTGCAAGGAAGTAAGCCTTCCAGTCTGAGGGACCACCAATTGAGGCAAGAGCGTCCGAGAATGCGTCATCGAAGCGTTTGAGAGTAAGATGTATGCTGGCACGTTTCGAAAACATGCCGCTTCGGAAGGGGTGGTCGGCGTCGCCTACCATCTCGAGAGCTTTTGTGTAGCTGTGAAAGTGTTAGCCAATCGGCAAAATGACGAGAAGGGTTGACGATACAGACTTTTCAATCGCTAACGGAAGATCCTTCGATATGAAGGCCTTGTCACCTGCAGCTCCCAAGTCGACTGCCTCGCGGGTATCTTGTGATTCTCTCCATGGAGTTGGTATCAGGGATTCGTCTTGGCCTTGCTGGAGCCTGATGATGTCTGAAGGGTGATCCACGCAAAGCATGTAGTCGTTCTCTCCGCTGAACTTGTAGTAAGGTTCTTTGATCAGGACGATGGTCCCTTCTGGGATAGACTGAAGGATGTTGGAGATGCTTTGGTTATATAACGCCAGCTTGTCAACATTTCCATGCTCGTCTTCGACCACGGTGATCGTCCCGGCGCCTTGGTAGGGTGGAGAGATCGCTTTGACGACCAGGTATTTTTCTTCGTGATGAGTTTCTACGAGAAGCTCATCGAGTCTGATCTGCGATTCAATGAGTATTTTCCATGCCCTTTTATACAAACAAGCAGACTGACAGGCGATAGAGCCTTGATCGGCTTGCATGATGGCGGATAGGCCAGAGCCAGGACCACTTTCTTCACCATACGCGGGGCTTTTTCTTGGCCAGCCGTTTGCTGCTGCTCGACATAGCGGTTGTGCATACGTAGGAGGGCTTCTTTTGGCACTCTCGTCGGAGGCGGCTTCCCGGCATGCGCCTCGGCCTTTTGCAGAAACTCGAGGGAGACATCTGGGTCAACGTCAACGAGGATCTCCTCCACACCAATTTGAAGGTTGAAGTCGACTGTATTGATCGTCGGATCGGTGGCTGAGGGCGCCTCGACTTCTTCGTTTTTGTCGACGGCCATCGTGGTATCTGCCAGATCACAAATTCTGCAATGACGGTATCACATGTAAGACACCTTGGATGGAAAAGTTGCCAAACTCCGGGCTCAGGGGAGCAGGGCATATTTATGCATATTCTGCCGTCATTTTCAATATGTGTCGTATTGATGGTCTCGGCATGCTACCGATTTGAGAATCTCGGAGGTGGTGTGGCGTGTGACAAACGGGATCTCCAATTCTGGCAAATTTCCAAAAATGGCACCAATCGCAACAGCTCCGTGATCACCGCCAGGACCCCCGCACTGATTTAACCTACTGCTCGGAATGTGTGCGTCCGTTTCCTTGAAAGATGCGACCCGGCCAAACCGAGTGCCAATCTTTACACATCGCCCGACGGCGAAGCATGCGGTGTCCAGAAATTGCGAGGCGAGGTCTTTCTTAGCGAATAGGGCTCAAAAACGAGAGAAGATGCCATGTTCCGAACCTACTTAAGCTAGTGATGTTGTATCTGACAGCAAACAATCATTCCGATTCTCTCCAGCCCACAACTGTCTCAATCCAGTGACGATTCCAATATCTGACCCACTGCAGCTGTGATCAAATTCTCTCAGAAGCCAATTCCAATATCCTCATTTTCCCAACAACACATCCTCATGCTTACGTCGTAACCCCAGACTGAAAGACGGTCGGACTAACGCCAGATGGACCGAGTATCAGAAAGAAATCATCCGGCCAGGGTCGATGATGCGCTCGACATTCTGCTGGACAGCGTCGAAGCGCATGAACTTGCAGCTCTCACTCTCCAAGTGATTGATGACGGCAGCCAAGAGGGTGAACTCCTTTCCACAGCGGCTGTTCGGGCAATGGTAGAGTGTCTGCTTGTGAACTGGAGAGTTGAGGTGCTGATTGAGATGCTCCAACGCGCGATACTGGTGGTGACACAGGTAACATTCGTAGGCTCGGGTCTTCGGGTTCCAAGTCTTGGTGGTTGCTGTGTACGTGGTGGAGCCCTGCCAGGTGAGAAGCTTCTTGGAAATGACCCCATCCGGGTCGCGTCGGCGGACAGCTTCGTAGAGCTTCTCACGATTGAGGGGGGCGTTGGGACATCCGCCTTGCTCGAGATGGTGGATGAGGCCAGTCGCGGTGGCACGTGTCTGCTTGCAGAAAGGGCACTGGAGACTTGAGGTCCTATGAATCCTGGAGTTGAGATGCTGCAAGACTTAGCTTACTATCGCAAAGTAATTGACAAGAAGAAAAACTCTTACCTGGTTCAGATTGTTCCAGTTGCTGAAGTAACGGTCGCATGGGTCGCAGTAGTAATGATAGTGCTGCTCGTGGTAGCGCAGGTCTCCCTCCTCAGAGAAGACGTCGGAACAATCATCGCATTTATACTGGTCGCCATCGGACGAGACGGAGTCGGCCCAATGATCCAGAGCATTCATGTGCTGCTCGATGCCAGTTCGAGATGCGCAGTACCTGTCGCACTTTTCGCACTCATGCAACGGCTCATAGTGCCCGGTTGCATCAAAATGTTGCTGACGCGATTGCCATCCGGCAGGGAACTCACGCCAGCACGTGCCGCAGGTGAAGACCATCGCGATATCTTTGGTGGAAGGATCGGAGAGTGATGGTAATACAGAGATGGAGAAAAGAAGATGCGTTGAGAAGCTGAGGCGACCAAACTCAGGAAAGAAGTTGTTTCCGTTTGCAACGCGGGCGGTGAATCAGAGACGCGCAAGATAGTCACAGATATTTTCGGTCACTTGCCTTGTCGCCCGCTGTCGTCGATATTCGCGAGAAGAAAAAAATGTTTGGGGGAAGGTATTGTCGCAGGAGGGCTTCTCTGTCGCAAGGTTGCGAGATTGACGATGCTGAGGAAGAAGATTTTGTCGCGTCCACAGTAAAGAAGGAGGGGAAGAGGAAAGGCAAACGGAGGTGCACCTGCCGGGAAAGAGCAAATGGAAGGTGCTCGTGGGAAGGTGCCTGCCTGCCCGACTTTGTTTGTCTCAATTTCGGGAAGCGGCGAGTGGCATATTGGGAAGGAAGCGCCTTCCTCAAGTCACCACCATCAAAGCTGAGAATCTGCACTCCCTTGGCCGAAGCTTGCCGTTCGCTGAGGTGCCCGAGTTCGAGTTGACTTCAGGCATTTTTCTGATATTTGTTCCCGGTGTTGATTCCTTGACCAGAGGTAGTTAGCTTTGGTTTCATTGTCCTAAGGTGAAAAGGAAGTTGAATAGCTATTCACTGTCAGTTTGCCATGCGCTACTGGAGTCTAATTCTTGCCAAGTTTTTTCTTAGTAAGTTCATGCTCGTCTCTCCGAGCCAGACTGCTTCAGTATTTCGAGATCAGTTTTTCGAGAGTAGAAATTGTTCACTGAATCTATTATTATTGACTAGACAGGCTCACGACAAAGCTACGTTCGGGCAACAGCTTTTGAGCCCGATCTTGAACCATTCATGGATCCCCGAGACCCTCAAGGTGTCATCTTATATGTCTAATAGTTGATGATGCCTCTAAGTGCTTCTAGCGGATGATGTACGTAGACTCCTCTTATGAATGTGACGACGGTCGCACTTGGTGATGTGGCTCGCTTCTCCAGCTTTTAAGCTCACATCGCCGTGTTCTTTGGTGAATTTCTCAAACTCCTTTTTCAGTGGAGCCGTATCCAGTCAGGTGTGTTTGATATCGTTCAAGCTCGCTCAAGGTGAGAAATCACCTTGCACCAGCCTGGCTGATCTTGTCTCTCTCAAACGCTTATTCGGTTCAAACTCGTCTGGTGGAGCGTCACAGGGTAACCGAGGCTGATGTCCTAACCCAAATTATCAGGTCCATGAGTGGCCAAATGGTGCCCTTGCCGCGGGCACAACTTGAGGAACTGGGGGCGACGGGACATGTCCATTTCCGGAGATGGTACTCGTGCCCATGCATCATTTCCGTCACAGTACCGCGATAGCTAACCGGGAGAAGACAAGGCTCCATGGGCAGACCTCAGCGAACCGAACCGCACTTATTCATGTACCTTGTCAACAAGGCTCGCTCGTGTCTGCGAAGTGCTTTCGTCAAGAATCCACAGTATCACAGGACCCCAGCAACATGAGAAGTGACTGCCTGCCTGGCCTGATGAAGTGCGTATAAAATGTCTCCATCTTCTCACAGACTGTCATCAAGCTTCCCATACCATTCAAAACATTATCACAACACCACTCAAACGAATCGTTATCACGACCCCATCAAAACATTCACCATGCGCTACATTGCCCTTATCGTTGCTACCCTTGTTGGTGTAGCATTTACAGCACCTGTGGAGTCCTCCACTGGGATTGTCGATTCGTACAGACGGGTAAGTTATCCAAAGACTGTTTGGCCAAACCACGTTGACCACTCGATGTTGAAACAGAATACTGTGAAGGTAACATTAAACCTCTTCTCCGGTTTTGACCTCGACTTTGATCATACATCGGGCTAATTCTATTGTTTGGCAACAGATTGATTGCCTAGGGGGTTGTGGAGTGAATGGGGCCGTGGATCAGGCAACTGCCTGAGCTCCTCAGGGGTTGAATCATTAAGGGATATCTCCCCTGTTCTCATGGGCAGTGATGTGTTTGATATTTGAGGATACTGCAGGCAATGGGGAAGCGTGTTCTAGGAGGTGGTCAGTTATGCCTGGACAGTTTAGGCATTTTCCCAGACAGACGGTGTACGTCCAATACCTACATGTAATGAAAAGAACACCAAGCTGTAGTCAGCATCAAGATGAAGCCGTCGGCAACCAACAAGACACATAATCAAAGTACCATACCATCCAATAAGATTGGGACCAGCGTAAGGGGTGCTAAGAGACAGTCAAAATCTTTTATCCGCCTTTGTATCTTTAGATTAAAGTGATCTCTGTGTTAGACAGCACCCTAGCTATCGTTATTCTCCCTCTATGTTATTCAGCCAGTACAACCCAGTCCTCTCCGGCATCAGCCTTTGGCTCAACTCGCAAAGACGGCTTCTCCAATACTCCTGTGGGCTTCAACATGTACTCATCACTCCAAGCTGCACCGCCAGCTTTGTTCCTGTCAGCCAGAAGGCAAATGCGTTTTGTTGGGTGAAATTACTTACTCCGCCACTGATTGGGAAAGCATCCCGGGATTCCATCAGCCAAGTGAATGTGCCCGAAAGCGTTGTACCGACACCCGAAGGCTGTGATGGTGATATCATGCTTCCCGCCTTCTAGTTCTCCTAGATCCAGAGTTCTGGGCTGAAGTGCGATGTGGTCGCTCTGTTCCTTGCCCCATTGGACCTTGACCACAGGCGTGGCAAAATGTGGAATCGAAAGGGTGACATTGGACCGCGTGTTGAGCGAGAAGCTGCAGTTATAAGTCATATTTCCTGCGTAGAACGGATGTCCCTGCGCGACGACGTCTCCCCAGCCTAGACTCTGTCGGCGTTCTCGTACAATCGGCCTGTTGTTCTTGAAATCTATGCTGAAGCTGCCCAGCAAGTAGATCCTCTCTAGGTTCGTCAAGACACCAAACGGCATGCTGAGCTCAATGACGTTCTTTCCCTTGCGGATAGCCCTGTTCGGCACCGGCACAGTTTTGATGTCCTCATCGACCCACCAAGACAGCTTCGCGTCGTACACGGGCAGCTTATGACCATTGATTGTGATTCTGGCGTTTTCGGGGTTCTCCATCGCCAAGTAGGTAGGTGTTTTGATGATGAGCTCTGACTCGAACTCGAAGCGGAGGTCAACATAGACTCTTGGCAAACGCTTAGATGGGGGGACACTCCATGGTTGCTTCCATGCCATGCCCTTTGCCGGCAGTCGTAGCCGTGATCGGATCTCGTTGTCAATCTTAAGAATCTCTTGGCGATTTGAGTCTTCCCATGGCTCATCGTCGATTCTGTAGCAGGCGTAGTCCAATAGCAAGACGTTTGGCTCGGATAACACCACTTCCTCGAGTTTCAGCTCGACTGACTCTGCTTTCGGTGGTGACAAAGTCACAGCGCCGGCAACATCAACGAAGGAGAGCTTTTCAGCTGGCACTGCGGATAGACGGAGCAATAGGCTGGAACATCCTTCAAACCTGTGGTCGAAGACTGTCCAGCCTCCGTCAATTTCTGCCTTGTACTGATGCGTTGAGCCCTTGAATGTGTCCAAGACTTCAACTTCCCAGTCGCCTTTGATCTTGACTGTGGTATCGTAGGGCTTGCTGCGGTCCGTATTGCAGATGAAGACAAATCTTTCTTCGCCATCTTCACGCATCTGATAAAGCAGAGTTTGTGCTGGCTTTCCATCCTTCAATTCAACGGCCACATCCCGGTTCTCGAAGAGGTTGTTTAGTATTCCAGCCTGATCCCATGCCAACTTCGTACAGGGTTCAATGTTCAGGCTCAAATCCAGGGATACGCCCTGGGCGTCAACTAGTCTTGGGCCATCACCAGCGATAATTACCTTGCCCCCAGCAGCTGCGAACCTCTTGACAATGCTGAGCGTAGTTGAGCGAATGGTTCTCAGCTGAGGTAAAATGACCACATCGTAACTGCAATGGCCAACTTTCAGTTGTGCAGACACATTCTCTCCGATCTGGCTGGGCAACAGACTCTCGGCGATAAAGTCAAAGTCGACCAGCCCTTGAAGCAGCCAGTTCGTCAACTCAGCGAAGTACTGATCCCGTTGTCCAAGCTCATCATCGCCGCTATTGTTGGGCCCGAAACACAGCCAAGCGCTTTCGATGGGGTGAACAACGGCCACTCGCGTCACGGCGCGCCCGCGGGTCATGGCCACGCCGACTCTGGCAAAGTGGTCTTCGATGTACTTGTATTCCTTGTACCACGGACTCTGATAGTTGATACTTGCAGGGAAGTCCCGCTTCGCCTCGCCGGCCATGCTGTACCAGCTCAAATGCTGGACTCGGAACGTGATGCCGAGGGCGGCCTGCCAGTCTCCGCAGCCCTTGTGCCCCTCGAAGCTGAAGTACCAGTGCGTGCAGCCATAGATCTCGCTCATGGCTCCGCGGATGCCATTTTGTCGCGCGACACTGGTGCATTGTTTCGCGGTGTTATACTCTACCCCGTCGTTAAGCAGGTCCATCCCGGGCAGTGACTGATTTCTGTAGCATCGCATGGCCTCGCCGTGGGCGGTTGTTTGTAGTCGGAGTGTCGGCTCTTCCATCATATGACCATTCAAAAGAATATTATTCTTCTTGCACCAGGTGCTGAGAAGGTCAAGGAACGAGGTGACGAAGCGCTCACTTACGTGGTCATGGAAGCGGTAGCGTGTCAAACTTGGTGTGTCTCCTGGAAGGTCCCAGAAAAGCTCTGGAATCCCGCTGATCAGGTCGGCGTCGCTGCCGAACGCATCCTTAAAAGTGTCGGGCAGGTCCTGCGTCCATGGCATGAAGACATCTTCGAGGCCATCAGGGCTGGATAGTTGACTCTTGATTGCAACCTGGGGCTCGTCCGTGAAGATGCACGGCACAGTCGAGCCGAACCTGTCTCCAACCGCAGTCTTATACACCTCATGAGTACTCTCAATAAAGCGGCCCATGGCTTCAGTGCTCATCGTGTCGATGTACGTCTGGCCGTTGAACCAAGGTGACGGCGGATTATGCTCGACGTAGGCGTACCATATCCTACCCCCAGGATCGGCATCCTCATCACTATCCAACTTGCGGCTGGATATGAGTCGTCCATTTTCATCCAGAGTAACTGAGAATTTCGCGAGGAGGTATCCCTCCTCACTTCGGCATGGTTTTGCCGAACTTGGAGAGCATTCGCTAGAGGAGGTCAGCCAGCTTTCATCACCAGTTCTCAAGTAACAAACCCTTCTAAGTCGACCGTCCCATAAGGATGAAGCGTGAACAAGATGTGCTTAGTTTTGTGTTCAGGGTACTGTTCAATCACCTTGCCCCCAGCAGCCCCGGACGGCCATCGGTCATCGTCGTATCTAAACGAGAATTAGCAATTCCAGCCCATCGTCGTTGGGTCACATGCGTCTCACAAGCAGGCGAGCATGCCTTTGCTCTCGGCGTGGTCGACGCAGACCCGCACCCGATCCATAAACTCCGGGCCCATGTAAGCGGTGTCAAGTCCGGTGCGTACATGCATGTGAAATCCACCCATGCCCATTTCTTCGAGGTAGTCGATTTGGCGCAGCAGCCTCTTCTTTTCCAACGTCCCGTTCCATGACCATAGTGGGCACCCGCGATACTCTGTCGTTGGGCTCTCGAACAGGTCCTGGCTGAATGGTTTGATGCTTTTTGGGTACGTGAGTGGATTCGGCCTCTCCCCGCCGGACTCCGGTCCGGTCCCAGGGGTTGTCGGCCGATCATCCTCAATGTCTACGAACGAGGATTCCATGTTGACGATATTCGAGTTTGAGTAACTATCTTATGACCATATTGAGGCATGAAACTTCTAGAGCAATGTTGAGCGTGAAGAAAGAGGTCCATTCGCCCTGCAGAATTACACATCTGGGGACTAGCACCTGTGATCTCATGACTTGTTTCAACCTAGCGCGGGTCCCCCGCACAAGCATGTGCGAACATTTCGGCTGGAAACGGACAGGCTGTCGCTGACTGAAAACAAAAACCTTTTTCAATTTCCCAACCCTGTTTTCTAGCTGGGTCAAATTTCCATGTGGCATAATCTCCGAGACAATAGACATCTTTGTCTGCGAATGGGGCATTTCACCTCGCGAGCGTTTGCAGATCTCCGAGACGCTTCATTTCAGGCACATCCAACCCCGCCAATTACGTAGCGGTTCACGATTCCGTCACCCAAACATTCCTCAGCTCCTTGGCTACGTCGCGGAACTTCCTCGGCTGCTTGCCAGTCACTGCTAGGACGACACTGTTCGTCCGGTTCTCGCTCCCATTCTTGATGTTTGTGTCCATGGCACCCATCATCTCCGCGTAGTCCTGCGGCAGGCCGTAGTTTACGTATCGATCCTCGAGCCCCTTTCGTGAGAGGTTCTTGTGTATGATTTTGCGACCGAGCACTTCGGTTAGAATTTCGGCAATCTGAACACCAAAGTTAGACATCAATGACCTCTGTTGACGAGTCTGTCGAACATATACGTCATCGTAGCTTAGTAGCTCTGACCCCAACAGTAGATATTCGTCGTTGGGTGCGTCGTCTTGGAGAAGCAGCTGGAATGCGCACGCAGCAATATCCTCGGTCGCGATCCATGGAATCTTTCCATCTGCTGTGGCGGAGTAGACAGTGCTTTCGTCCTTGATGGAATTGATGTGATTCAGCTGTTCAGCAAAGTTCTCTGCCATTTCATTAGCACCCATCTCATCTTTTCAGTTGACTTGTACTCACGTTGGAACCATGTCGGTCGCAGCGCGGCCCATTCCACCTCACCCCTGTCACCAAGCTCCTTCAGGTACGCGTGCGGGCGGCTCATCGCGGGGCCATTGATATCCGCCTCCATCGGACTGCCGCTCAACAGAATGAAGCGTTTTACATTTCCTTTCAGCCGTGCCTGGTCAATGAAGGACTGCATCGGCGGCAACATATCAAGCACGGGTGGTGCTACGAGGAAGACGCTTGTTGCACCGGACTTCAAGGCCGCGGCCCAAGTCTTCTCGTCGGCCCAGTCGAAGGCGATCGGCTTGACATTTTCGGCATCCGGCTCCGTGGTGGATGCGCCGCTCCGGGAGGACTGGTAGGTGGGGGTGTCGGTGATGGCCAGGACCTTGGTGATTTGTCGGCCAACCTTACCGGTGCCACCTATGATGAGAATTGTCTGCTGATTGCTACTGGGAGACATGATGGGACTCTGCCTGGGTCCTAGGTGAAGCTTGATGAATTTGGAGATGTAAACGATCCGAACTGTCTACCTATTTATGTCGGTAGATGATGTTGTATGCGATCATAACGAGGGGTTTTAGCGGAGCTAAGACGATCGCCCGCGACGGACTTAAGCCTGCTGTCAGATCTGTCCTCTACGACCATTCGAAGCGAATGAATCCTTCAGACCCGCAGTCTGTCCGACGGGTTAAGACTGACAAACTCAAGGCACAATCGGGCTTCAAATTGTCCCTCAGTGGCCACGATTATAAATCGTGGCATGATCGCGCGGCAAGGATCGCAGATCTGACCGGTTCGACATGCTGGCATCATTCAACTCGCATATGATTGGCTATTTTGAGAGTAAACACGCAAATCCTCAATCACTCTTACTTTCCATCCAGAAAGGGACTAAGACGGAATTGTCAATTTGTTCCTTCTTTAGATATTCGTAAGGTTGAAGATACAACTTTTGGGGTATTCCTCGATCTGCCGTAATCCCTGCGTCCATCTGTGCTTCTGCTTCTGCTCAGCCCTGTCAATCCGTCAATCAGCAGAATGTCAACGCTTCTCCAAGTGAGCAAGCCATTCCTCTGCTGACATTGTACTTGCACATAACAATCCCGCTCGCGTCCAGATGTCTGCTCTCCACCATCTCCAGCTTGAAGCCCCCATGGGGCATCAGCGACGCCTCCTCGAGCATTCGCGTCCCCTTCCCCAACATGACCGGCATGATCGCCGCCTCCACCGCGTCTAGCATGCCGGCCTTCAGGCACAAGCCCGCTAGCTCGCCCCCGCCCATCAGCCAAATGTCCCGTCCCTCGCCGTTCTTCATTTCCGCCACGTGCCCGATGACATCCTTTGACACAATCGTCACGGCGGGATGGTCTTCCGCTTTCAGGGTGCGACTGAAGACGATGAGGCATTCTTTTGGTTGTTTGTGCAAAGGGTTCTGCTCGCCCATGGCGAACATGCACTCGTACGTCTTGCGCCCCATCAGGAACGCGTCGAATTGCGAGTACAGCGCGTCGAAGTCGATGTTCGAGTCCATCACAATCCAGTCCGTAGACCCATCAGGGGGCGCGATGAATCCATCCACCGAGGTGGCAACGTTGTATCTCAGCTTGCGTGTAGGTTCTTTCATGGTGAATCGAGATGAGATTTAGGTTGATCGTGGGCCAACGGTTCCCCAGATTCGCGGACGCATGCACCTTTTAAGCCAGGCTCTCGGTCCGAGATCACCTGTCAGATTGAGCTTCAGAAACCTCAGGGTCGCATACGTGACTCGATCGCTGCCCTGTCCCTTGGCACGAGAACGGACTTCCGACAATTCGGTTGCGTTCTGATGTCATTTCGTCTGTTCTTGAGGCGCGCGGGATCCGTCGCTTCGCGAGGCGAGCCGCTGAGGTGCGAGTGCGAAGACTGTGCAGGCACGCCTACGATCGGCATCCCTACATGCTCTCCTGTAGGGAGACGGAATTGAGCCGCCGGGTTTGGGGCAGATTTCCTCGAATGGTCGCGGTGAAGGCTCGGTGAGGTTGAGCTGGGTGACTAATTCTCAGGCAGGGGAATGAGTGAGCGTTTCAAAAGCGGCAACCCTTGGGCGGCGTGTGAAACTGGGCCGATGCAGTGACGTTACAAAGCCGATGATCGGCTCAGACTATTGTTTCTTTGCAGTAATCCAATAGCAAGTGTGATGTGGGCAGATTTACTTCCGAGTTGCATCTCTCATGATGAGTCGAATTGGTACTTGTCCACATCTTTACTCCACCTCTGTGCGTTCACCATCCAACGGCCTAATACCTTGAGAGCGAAGTCTGTCTACCATACAGAGAGACACAAGGACCCTGTCCGCGCGCACATTCAGATCAATCACATTTTTAAGATCCAATGCTATGCAAGAGACGTAGACAAAGGAAAGCCAGATGTAGAAATCCCCAGACTTCAGGTCATTCCCGTAACTAACTTACCTTTCTTCCCTTTGACAGCAGTTGAGATCGGGCTGACGAACTAGATCCATCCAGACCAAGGGAATAGGACCATCAGATGTAACGTTGATGCCCCTTGGCGTCATGTTTAAAATTTTTGAGGAACAAGTGATTCGTTGTGTTATTTGTCTACCTGGGTATTAATTCTTTAGGTGAACATGTGTGCTCCATAGTAACACGTCAATTGAGCAAGCAACATGACAGAGTTGAAGTATGGAAACAAACGCAATCTCGAAACAACGGGAACCATCAAAAGTATTTCTCTTTTCCAGTGACATCCACCCTTTCCATCCCTGGCTCGTCGTTTAGCACGAGCTGCACATTATGTTGCTCATCCGCTCGAGCCTTCACCGTCTTCTTCCACACACTCGGGGAGCTGACCCCCGCGCCAGCGTCCGCAAGGTCGACATCTCTCGGAGGAGGTGTCTTGAGCGCAAGAACGATCAGGTCCTGTAGGTCCGCCCACGGCACTACACTGAGTACTCGTAGCCTCCTTCCCCTACCGGTCAGCTCGACAGCATGTGCAAAACCGACTGTGACGGCGTAGAGCACAACCGTTGCTAGGTAGATGTACATCATGACCCGTGCGAAGGTAACGGTCTTCCGCTGATGGCCCGTTCCGTACCCGTATCTCCTGATGTCGAAGTCGAAATTCAGAAGACCGGGGAGAATCCTGTCGTACAAGTCGGTTAGAGTGTAGTTCCTCACTTCAACACCCCTGCCAAAGTTCCATTGAGTTTGATTTGAGTGGAGCAGCTCGACATTGAACATTCCGTCGGAGTTAGTGTACTGTGCATTCAAATTGATACCTTGCATCTTTTCGTCGTCGCCCTCTCGTATCATCATCATGGGCCTAGCCATTCCCGTGCGTGCTAAAGCCTCAGTGAGGTAGACACCGAAGACCTTCGAGAGGAACAGCTCCGCGTCTTCCGTCTCTCTATCATATATGGGCCACTTCCTGGAACTGCTAGCCTTGGAACCCAAGCCGCTGATGAGGTCGATGATTCTGAGCACTGCTGAGGTATTAAAGCTGATGCCATCTTCAGTGGTCATCTCGTACGAAGGATTTAGGTACGGAAGCCAGGTGCGGTTGAACCTGATGACGCGGGCCCCTTCAACCGATGTCTGGTTATAAACCGACCGCAGTGTCTTTGCATTACTCAGGCTAGAGTATAGAACATCGCTGACTGCGGGGTCCAAGGAAAAGTTCGAGGGGATCCAAGTGGCTAGAAGACTGCAGGTGTAGGCTATGTCCTTTGTGTGATCATCTGTATTTGGAACCTGTCCGGCAATGAGAACCACGGAGCGTACTTTCCCACCCTTTATAGTGTACTGAGTGGAGATCGTGTCA
Organism: Colletotrichum tropicale; assembly: GCA_027406125.1. Classification (NCBI taxonomy): domain Eukaryota; kingdom Fungi; phylum Ascomycota; class Sordariomycetes; order Glomerellales; family Glomerellaceae; genus Colletotrichum; species Colletotrichum tropicale. The sequence goes on from JANVYH010000004.1 coordinate 1,159,015, forward strand.
TTCTCCTTGGTTTTGGTGAATAGAAACTTCTCTTTGAAAGTCGGTGGAGTGTCCCGAACTTTCTCGCAGTCTCTGTCGTCAAAACAGTTCATGGCCTCCGTTGGATATGCCATGCTTTGACCCGGTTCAGTGAAATATTGTTTGCCGTAAACCCTGCATTTAGACTGCACCATGGGCTGGTAGATTGGGCTGTCCAATTCTCGGTCGTTGGGGTGCGTGTAGTTGACCAGCCTGGGCGTAAGTTCGTAACGAGAGCTGCTGTGTACAAGTCCAACATTGTAGCCATCAATGTACTTCTGAATGAGACCGAGTCCCATCATGAAAAAGTTGGAAGTGGTGGTTGACAGGACAGTTTTGTATTTGCCATCGGCTTCGACGTGTACCAAATGTCGCCGCACGTCTGTCGTGGGAAATTGGAACGTGAGGTTGTTCTTCAAATCGGTCGCCCCGTAGCTTTCGGCCCAGTTCCATATTTCCGAATAGCCGCCAGCCGGACACCATGCTTCGTACATTCCATCTATAGTCTTACATTCTGATATATCCGGTGTTGCATTGAATGTGTGCGGCCACACTCTTTCCGGGATCGAATCGTAAAATACCGGCAGCGAACGGTCGGAAAGGTTGCTGAACGCCAGGGAGTGAGCCAATGGGAACCATCCGGGGGTCGGAACAAGAAGGACGGCCGATGCAGGTCCAACGACTGTGGACATGAGAGTGGCAAAGATAAGAAAAAGGGCAATGATAAACTCCCAAGAGATGGGGTTCTTGGGGTCTTGAGAGTGGCGAAAGGGTTTTGAGGCGAGGTAGAGAATGTCGCCAACTCTATAACCACCGGTAAGGAACCCCAAACTCACGCCGCCACCAACCAGTCGGCGACGGAGCATTGCTATCGCGATGGAGGAGAATGAAGCAACGATGAGAAGCTCGTGAATCTTAGCGGGCAGCTGGAGTATGTTGTTGATGACATCGGCAGTTAATCCTATGTTAGGCCAGGGCCCTTCCATGGGAAACCAGTACCAGTCTTCCCAGCTGATCCAAATGATGACTGCGGTGGAGGCTAGCGCCGGGATATGGACAAGCCATCCATTGAGATAGCGCGATAGGTTTGTGCGGGTGATTGGTTTTGGCTTGAGGTTGGGATCGTACGCGATTTGCTTCCCAACACCGTCTAGGCCGGGGCTGTGGTACGGGTGGACCGAAGTTATGTAGTCGTCTTTTAGTGTTGAGTCTGAGAAACGATGTTGAGAGTTGTCAAAATGAACGTCGATGCTGGTGCGAGGATCCGGTGATTGCTCGAGCAAGAGCGGCTCCTCAAGCGTGGTTCTGGCACCAGGTGGAAGCGGCCTTCGACGTACCGGGGCAGGCTCTATCGGGTCATAAGAGATGATGCTTGGACTAAATTCTCCATCAGACGGCGTAGCATTCCCCAAACAGGTGTACCGCTGATTGAGTTCCATGGCATCAGAATGCGAGGCCATCTTGGCATCAATGCATTGAGTAGAAGTCTGCAGGTTTCTTCGGAACAAGAAAGAGGCTCTTTCGAATGGGGTTTTCGTATGTTAAATTCTGCTCCCATGATGGAAAATCAGGCTGGCTACGGCGGCATGCGGGAATGCGAGTCCGGGTTGGCTACCACATGTAGGCTAGTGTACTCTCAGCCTTCGGCCTTCAGAGGGCCGGGGAGTGGGTGGTAATGCATCCTACCGGTCCACTGTTTCCTGCATCTCTGCGGTGCAGTTGCAGGACCAGGCCTCTTCGAACAATCATCCATGTGCGACTTCACCAGCAGTCGATAAGCTATAATTCAGGACATCACGGACCATGGCAATAACAGGCGAAGAACGATCACTCTCCAAATTTTTAACTGCCTTGTCTCAATTAGTAATGTTTTCCGTCAGTTATCTAGGCAGTCGAACTGTAAACCTTTTTTGTACAAGACCTTCGCCTCTGACCTTCTAGGCGCGGCTCCTGTACCCGGCACTTCTCCCACGGGGTTCAAGACAGGGAGTTAGCCAGAGAGTTTGCTAGAACGTGCTACTCAAACCGGCGGGTTCGATCAAGCTGAGGTTGTTCAGACAAATGGCGTCGAGACCAGGCTGGGTTCCACTGGGACCCAACCCCCGCCCTCGTCAAACTTTGTTGGGGGCCGAAGGATCATTAGCAGACCATGTGATGCGATAAACAAGCCCCGAAAAATTGCATCTCTTGCCTTTCCGTGCCCTTGTGAAGATTCTTTATCTCGAAACAATGACCACGTGCCTTCTTTTTCCAAATTTTCGGGTGAGAGGGCAAGGTCCGGTAGCGCCTGTTCATAAGGCTGTGGCCTTTTCGCTTGAGAAGATTCGAACGAGACTTCTATCCCTATCTAAGCCACGCAGCTGTTTGTTTCACACGCGACAGCGGCTGGCGTCCGTTATCTTCAGCCGTAAAATGCCAAGGATTTGTCGCGCGACTTCGGACCGCATCGTGTTGGAAGACCGTGGTAGCCCAGAACAAGTTCTGGTGAGTTGTTTTTGGCCCCGGAGTACGAATGCAGTAGTGGGTTACAGCAAAGAGATTGCGGTGCGGCGCAGGCTGACATGAGCCGTTGATCGGCGTGATGGCATGTAACGCTGGCTGCGCAGCCTGATTTACAGTGGATTTCGAGTAGACGCATTTAAAACCAGGCCTTTGCAATACCTGAAACTCTTCTCGAGTGGGTGGGGCATATGAGCGATAAAGTCAAGCTTGCCAGCCTTGTAAATACGAGGTTGATTCATCCCCATCGAGATAAGCTACTACGTAGTTGTAGTGCTGGAATCGTCACGAACATCGCTTACTTCGAACTCTGAGAGCAGCTTGGATTTAGACAGCAACATCTGAAGCAGTCTTTTCGAGGGACAAAAAGTGAATCATGTAGTAATGACATGCCAAACAATGAGGCCTAACCATTACTTTCTATGCTAGGTATCTCAAGTATCGGGTAAAGTCACTTACTTCGTCTGCGCCTCAGAGCCATCGGCCTCAACGTCCCGTGGCCCAGTTTTTGTCATCCGACCAGTTGCAGAAATTAGGTCTATTTTTCATGGGACCCGGGAGCCTATAAGCGCCGGCGCCGAAACGTGTGCCCGGGGATTGAACGAGATGTGGGGCCGCTTATCGGCTAGGAGCCGGGCTTCGGTGCTCGGTCAGTTTTACGGCACAGTGAACAGATTTTCGGAGTCATCGCTGAGGATTGACGCGGTTGCATTGAGTTTGAGTTTTTAGTTACGACGCAGCCCCCCCGCAAAAAGACTACGGCAAAATTCACCCCATACGCGGGCACAATTCTGGAAACACTATATGGGCATTGTAGGAGAACAGACTGAGGACCCCAACAGGCACTGTACTCTCCATTCACTTCCAGATGGACTGGCTCGTTACGCCCTAAGGCGCTCTTCCGGCGCCACTCCATGAGCACCCGGCTTCCGAAGCATTGTGTGGGTATCATTTCGGAAGCAAAACATTGCCGCATTCAGTGGTCGTTCAACATCGATTTATCATCGAGGCTAGCATTCAATGCAGAAATTGCTCACCAGGACCAAATCTCCACCACGATCGCACATCAAGATCAGTTAGTACCCCAAAACATGCGATCCGCAAGCCACTCAACATTGGCATTTGGCTGTGGATGTGGGGCGGTGAGCGGCTACCCGGGAACGAAAACGAAAAGTGGCTAGTGATCCAGTCGATAACTACTTGTCAATATCGTGAGTCCAATAAATTTCTTCGTAAGCCATATCAATTTTCCTGGTTCCGGACATCCGATGCAAAGTGGAAGGAGGCTGCATGTATGTCTTAGTTACCGTTTCAGCCACGGACTACATAAACCGAAGGATCTTTCCCCCTCATCTCATGTTTCGTGTCAACATTGCGCCCGAAGCCACATCTGAGCAGGATCATTCATCTATATCGCCTACACTCGTCGCAGCCGACCATGTCATCTTTCAACCGAATTGCTGTTTACGGCCATCGTGGCTGGGGAAGCTCCCGAATCGTGAAGGCATTGATCGCCTCCGGCGCGCCAGTCAGGGTACTGACCCGTCCTGGATCAGATGTATCCAGCCTTCCAGATGATGTCGAGAAGGTCGAAGTAGATGTCAACGATGAGGAACGTCTAGTCGGCGCCCTCAAGGACATAGACATCGTCATGTAAGATCCATGACGCAGCCGCCATATTCAAGAGTACTGACAAATATTCTCACTAGCTCACTTGTTGGTCATGAGGGGGTTCAGAGACAGCATGGCTTCGTAAAAGCCATTCCGAAGACCAATGTAAAGCTGTTCTCGCCATCCGACTTGGCCGCCCGCTACGATGAGCAGGGCATGCGTATTGCCGTCAACAAGAATAAGGACGAGGTTGAGAGGGCGGCAAAGGCCGCAGGCATCCCAACCACGGTTGTCCTCGTCGGAAACTTTGCAGAGTTTGCGCTGAATACGCTGTGAGTGCGGTAAATCGTTCAACTGAGTTGATGTGCTGATTTTTTGCTTGTAGTGGCATGGGTGTCGATATATCAGGGAATCGGCTCATCAACTCCGCCAACAGCGCTGAGGCTAAAGTCAACTTGTGGTAAGTCTGGAACTGCGCCTTGCATTCGCTACATACTTGAGACTGATACCTTTTCATGTGCAGCACAAGAGACTATGTGGCGGCGGCCTATGTGTCCATCTTCACCAAGACGCCAATTGCTCAAATTCAAAATCGGGCCATAGCTTTGACAGAACTCTCACCCACAGGAGGGGACGTTGCAAATGCGCTGAAGGAGAGGAACGGAAAAGCGCCTCAAATATCGAATCACTGTCTGGAGAAGATCGACGGAGAGATTGAGGACGGGCTTGCTTCAAGCAGTCTGTTTACTCTGTCGTGGTACTGTCGCAAGATATGGGGCACGGGCCAGCAGGCGCAGATGATTGGAACAGATCTCTGGGACGTCGAGGGCTACAAGCAGGCTAGTTTGAAGGACTTGGTTGTGGATGGAAAGCTTGAGCACTACCGCGAGATGCCACCTCAAGTCCGAGAGTACTTTGACAGCTGTTTTTGAGCCACCCTATAAGATAAGACAGAAAGTGCGATGTAACAAATTCATATGATTGATGCAATGTTCGGTATGGGCCCAATCTGTCAAAGTCGCCGTCGCCCGTATCTGCCCAAGCAGTTGATTTGTCTCGTGACTGGAAGGCATCCCATTTCGGCTCATCACCTTTCTTCTCTTCTCCCATCCGCTACGCTTCGGGAGTCGAATGATACAGTAACATCGTCCGTCCTCATAATGCCGCGTGGTCTGTAAGCCGACTCCGCAGTCCCAACGAGAATACTTTCCTGGCTACTAGCGTCGTCTCGGTCATGCCGTGACTGGATGACAGTTGAGGTCTTGCCGACGACATTTCCATTCCGATTCATGGGTCTAGAGCCGTCCATCTCGATTCCACCCGCTCGAAGGCCACCTGTGTCGCTCTGTTTCTGATATTTCCGGTCGGTCGAGCTTAGGACGCGGCGGCCCAAGGCCAGCTCGACAAGGGGGCCAAGGACAGGAATGCACGAAGCGATAATGAGTGTGTTACCCTCGACTCTGCCATGACATTAGCTTCTCCATCATCATGTTCCAAAGCATCATTTGACATACACTGTCCAAACTACAAGGTCCGCACTATCATCTATTTACGATTAGTGAGTATGGTGTCGTCTGCGACTTGAGGTTGGCTTACAGGTGAAGTCTTTGCTGGCGAGAGATGGCAGTCGCGTGCTCTTGTAGATTGATATAAAGCAGGAACTGCCATGTACAGGTCAGTGTCTAGAAGAAATGAACAGCTTGAGTCGGAAATACCCACATTGATCCAATGCCCAGCGCAACACTAAGAATAACCTTCTTCTTGATATTCATTTGAAGCCTCATCAGAACGGTGGCGGGGTATACTGCTAAGTAAAGGTCAAGTGCGGCCGAATATGCTGCAGAAGTATGTTATCTTTCGATGCAGCTCAGTGTCTGCGAGAGCTAATCACTTACCACCAGTCAAAATAGCAACGTCAATCAGCACCCAGGGGCTCCAGCAGCTCTTTTCCGTGATCGTAAAGTCCCATTGCGCTCGTGATGGTGTGCATTGGGCAAATAGGATGATGATGCACAACAGTACGAGCACTAGACAGATTGTTGCCAGTGACCATAAGACGATGCGATGGACCCTTCCCGGGTTAAGTATCCTGACTAGTAGCGCTACCACCGCGAACTTGGGCACCGTATATGCGAGAACATTGGGTGGGAAGCCGGAAATCGTTGACAAGACAGCGGCGGACTGTTGCTCTGTGGAAAGCGTACCGACGTGGCGACCGTTGCCACTTTGAACGGCCCATATCTCGAGTCCGACTGTGACATAGCTGAGAAGCTGGAAAACGGATGTCAGCAGTCTGAGGCTTCTTACTAGGTGAATGAGCACTCTTACTAGTGACAGGACCGTCAAGTGGTCATCCAGTTGAGCTTTTCCAAGAATCTTTGTTCTCACAAACAACCGACCGAGGACGAAAAGAGTGCTGATGCCGACAATGACGCAGATGGTTGCGATTATGCTTGCGCCCTTAGATTCGGAGGATGACTGACTTGTTAGTGACGTATCAGCCATGTTCACGACCGTAATCGCAGAAGAAAACGAGACACATGATGAGGGAGGGAAAACTTCCGCAAGTTTCCTTCGCGGTTGCTGCGACGCACAAACACCTCTACCCGAATTCCGATAATGTTACCGCAAAAGAATTTGGACCATCGCGCGAGGACTGAAGAGACCCAGTTTTCCGCCGCTGTTGGTGCGATGCCGATATACCTACGAGCAAGGTGCACGTTCCGACGCAAGCCTGCTATCAGCCAACTCCCCTTGCCACGAGGGAGAAACCTGCAACAGTCCGGCAGAGAATCTGGCCAAATATTCATAGGTCTCGATCAGGGAGGAGTGGCAGAGCAAGCAGACGCCGGTGACCCATCCTTCGACCTGAAGCGTACATTAGCCCCGAAGGACTCCTGTGTGTGGATTCCGGTGAGCAGATTTAATGACCTGGAGGTGGAACGACTTGAACCAACAGACAAATACCCATGCGCGATCGTGAAGATTTCCCCATCAAGAACGCGCAATGCTCGGACAGGTCGGGCCTGCGGCCGCAACCGCGGGGATCACGATCCGCAAGCTCCACCGGAAGTCGTTCCGGGATCCTGGACAGTGTCCACTTTGAAAGCGTCCTCGTCCAATGGCCGGACTACTTGTGATTTCTCTTGAACCAACAACAACAACATCAGCCCATTCTATGCAGGAACGTTGGAATCCCCTTGTCAAGTTTTTGTGTAGCCCCTGGAGATAGGAAGGTGCCCCTCAAACCTCCTTCAACCACAATCAGAGTGGAACGGATGAAAACACAAGTGTTAGCTCATGGAAACGCGTTGGAGCAAGACCCAGCAAGAGCGCCGAATCAGAAAGTTCAACGGAAGTTGAGCATCGCGCAAGCTGCCTACGGTCGCGAGAAGGTCCATCATCTTCCTCCGCCACCTCCCGATAGCAACAAATATCCGGTTACCTGCCCTTTTGAGACAAGCTCCTTAAGGGTCTGGCCGACAGCAGAGACTAAAAATCATGAGACGTCATCTAGGAGGGAGAGGGATTGAATCGGTTTAAAGTATCATGGGCGGGGTCAGGAGTTGGCCGGGAAAGCCGCTGGTCGCGCCGGAGGAATAGACAGTTGGGACTATGGGTACCCATGCTGTCAATTTGGCTCAGTTTCATTAAAGACAGGTCTATGGCCAGTGTTCTTACACCAGCAGCTCATCTTCGCATTGCGTATTTTGAATTCGGTAGTCGGCATTGCTTCCTTACTCCCACTTTCTCGTCTTCTCTATACTTTCACCTCCAAGTTTTGTTCGTTTTCTTTCACACTCGCAAAATGGGCTCCATACCGGAACCACCAAAAGAGGTCGACATCTCTGTTGCTTTGAGCGCGTGTGACCTACCCAGCGTCGATCAACATGTGAAGAATATTGCTGCTCTGACCGAGGTCGTGGCTTCTGGAAATGACACTGCTCGTCTCAAGATGCTGGCAAACGCACGATCACTCGTCCATGCCCTGGAAACTCCGCGAGAGACTATGATCAAGCATTGTTGGGCGCAGGTTCGATATGACTTTACCTTTTTATTCCTTTAAGACATGTCTAAGGTGTGATTCTGGTATAGCCCGCTGCATTCACTGCACTCACATACGCCGTGGACTCGGGACTCTTCACCTTGATGGCTCAGACTCAAGCACCTCAACGAGTATCCGACCTCGCTCGCAGACTCGGACATGATCCAGCTCTACTTGGTGTGTTATCTCTTCACGAGCATACTTCACTTGAGACGTGGTGCTAATACGTAGTAGGTAGGATCATGCGGCATTTAGGAGCGATGCAGTACATCACCGAAACCGGGCCGGATGAGTACAAACCAACAAACTTCTCCAACGCATTGACAATCACAAGTATGGGAGCTGGTTATCCTTGCGTGTGAGTGCAGTCCAAAGCGTTCATGGAATCTTAATTTTGTTAATGATCCAACCTATGTCCAGTGCTGGTGCCTGTATGGAAGCTCTCGCAAAGTTCCACGAGTTCGCCAAGAAGACCAACTACCGCGAGCCCAACGATGTTTTCAACAGCCCTCTGCAATACGGATACAACACAAAGCTCGATTGCTTCAGCCACTTTGCCGCCAATGCACCGTACGACATGCAATTTGCACAACACATGGGCGCGTATAGACAAGGTAGACCAAGCTGGATGGATAAGGGATTCTACCCCGTAAAGGAGCGCCTTCTTGATGGTTTCGACCACTCCGAAGATGGAGTTCTCCTCGTCGATGTCGGTGGTAGCTTTGGTCACGACATTGACGAGTTTCGCAAGAAGTATCCTAAGGCTCCTGGTAGGCTTGTCCTGCAGGATCTGCCGAGCGTCATCAACCAGATCGACAAGTTGGATAAGACGATCGAGAGAATGGGACATGACTTTTTCGATGAGCAACCAATCAAGGGTAAGTCTTCAGCCTGACCTTGGAACAACACGAACGAGTTTGACTCAATGAATCTCCCAGGCGCACGGGCTTACTACATGCATTCCGTGCTCCACGACTGGCCCGACATCAAATGCGAAGAGATCTTGGCAAGGACGACGGCCGCTATGAAACACGGTTACAGCAGGTTGCTGGTCAACGAAAACTGCATTCCGGATACTGGCGCCGATTGGCAAAACACCGGACAAGATATCATGATGCTAACCCTTGTTAGTAGTAAAGAGAGAACTCGTCTTGAGTGGAAAACGTTGTTGGACAAGGCTGGATTGACGGTCTTGAAGATCCACGATGTTGGCAATGGCGTTGAGAGTCTGATTGAGTGTGAATTGGCATGAAACCAAGGAATCAACGCTACCGCAGAATAGTAGAAAGCTTTGCTATGGGTGCCTCAGTTTCCGCCACCCTTGACTTCGTCTGAATCTCTCGTTGCGATATAATTATTGAACTTCAACTGTCCACCACCTATGAGAGCACATTTGATGTATTGCGTAATTATGCATTCTGCCGATGCAGCGCTTATGCAAGGCATTTTTATTTCTGTTGCTGACCAAATCTGTGCTATGTATCATCCGGTACCTGTGACCCAAGTGCGCGCGCCCTTGTGGCGACTCGGGCATCCTGTTTTATCCACGCGATGTAATGGCTTATGATTCATGGAAGTAAAGCCAGTGGGCTTCGTAGAAATGAAGTCCAGCAAAGAGTACTAATACCCATCAGCAAGGCATCCCGCCACTCCCACTAGGCAGAAAGAGCTCCCTGATGGTTCTCTCTCGAATGGCTTCAATATCTTTGGAATGAATGCACAGCCACTACATTTGAACATCTAAGAGCCCGTCGTTATTCCATGGGTGCCAATCGTTCATCCATCAAAAAGGGGCATCGAAGTAACACTAGGGAGAGTCAAGAGGGAACAAGTGGACAAAGTCATTAAACGCCTATTAACGTAGCGTAGTATACGTTTTTCAAATTGGTGTTTTTTTTGAGAACTGCGAACAGTATAACGTTGCAAACTCGTCATTCTGGTACGCTGGCGATGTCTAGACCTTACCTTGAGTGATCATTCGATCATACGTGGATGCCTTTCATATTCATTTCTTTTTTGCCCCAAAGAGTTCTTATTGAATTTGCAAGCAGGCCTTGATCTTAGCTAATATTGATAGCGGGCACCCCTAGCTGGACACTCAGTGAATTTCGATGATACACCTCCTAATTTTCAGCATTGACAAGGTTATTTGCGTAAACGTGATCTTCTCTATTGAATCCGCCGTTGCTCCTTTTTGGCTTCCTCGATGACCTAAGATCCGGTGTTTAGCATTTAGGACCATCACGCATCGTCCATCGAGATGCGATTCTTGCACATGGTGTATGCAAGTGATGATAACGCAGGGGAGTTGAAGCCCACTAGTCTTTGTGCCAATAGACCATCTTGAAATTGACCAGTGCATTTGATTTTACGAAAGACTACTAGAGCATTGGCTTTCATAACGTCATTTTCAAGATGAAGCATACCGGCTGAGGTTCCAACCCCGTTCAGGGATATTGCCATCTCAACATGCAGCGGCTAATTACATGGTTGACGGGCCTTCACTCTGGATGGGCAGGTCTTTATATCCCACGTTACTCTTGGCTGCTTTTGTTGGCTGTATACTATTTACAGCTTACTTACTCATCACCATCGATGTGTAAGGCCTCACCGCTTCTAGGTAAAAAGGTGGAGCCTACGTCCAACACACGCGTCCGCTGATACGACTCTCAGCAGACCCCAATTCAGCCTCGCTTACTTCCTCTACTCGTCCGCCCACGCCACCACCCTTTTCAAGATCGCCTCCCCATCATGTACGTCGTCGATACCCTTCAGCCCTTCCGACGGAATCCAATCTGCACGGTCCGACGCGCCTCCCGTCGCAAACCCGGCAAATAGTCTTGCAAGAGCGGCGTCCATCTCTGGGTGGCCTTGGAAGGTCAGAATAGGAGGGCTGTGGGAAAGAAGAACCTCGTTTTGAGATGAAGATGAGCCAGAAGCGATAGGTGTAAGATATGGCCCGGGGTGAGTTACAACAAGGGCGTGATTTTTTTGAATGTCCTACAGTAAAGATAGAGGCATATGTTAGCTTTTCTGTTGGTTTGTAGGAAGATCGGAAGGGTCTTGAGTAGGTAGTCCATACAAGCGATTCAGTTTTGAAGAAAGCAGCGCCTTGAGAAGTGAGAGGGACGGTCTCAACACCAATTGATTGCCCGCCTCTCTCCGGCGGCACCTGTCCCAAACGCCCTCCAAGAGCCAAGGAAATGGCCTGATGACCCCAGCAGATACCCAGTAACTTGGCCTTCTTCTTACTACCTGGCTCACTGAGCCCACTTGCTTCGTGAATTTTCATAATCTCCTGGATCCAGCCAAGTGTTCGCTGCACCCACTCCGGTCTCTCATTCTCCTCGGCGTGTTTCAACAGGTTGAATGGTCCTCCTGTCAGAATCACTAGATCGTACTCGGACGGGTCCGGCAAGGCATCGCCGCGGATGGCGGCGTGGACAGTGATCTCAGTAGCACCTGTTCGGGAGCAGCGGAGGAGAGTGGTGATTCTGGATAACATTTCGCTCCCACCTGGTTCGTCCGGGTCGAAATTTGCGAGGATGGCGACGCGGAACGCCATGTGGGCTGGTTTATTGGGAAATCGTTAAGATTGTTCCTGGAGAGTTGTGTGCTTGGATGATGGAGTTCTGAAGTTAGGGTTTCGGTGTTGAATTGGAAGCTGCGTGATTCACCTGTCAGACGTAGGGGTCCACCCAACTTTCTGCCTAAAAGCGGAGAGAACTCCGGCTCTTCCGACCGGCATTACTGGACTTCAGAGGTATTAGGGTTGTAGGCAGATTTACGCGCAGATCACAGTACAAGAGATTTCGCTAGATACACCCAAGACAACACACTGAAAAAGAGATTTCTTAGGTACCTTTCTTTAGAAAGTTTGTGTTGGTGGAAACGTAGGGTTTGGAATGGTGTTGGCGTGATAGGCGCCATAATGAAGCTCTTCTAAAGTCACGCGTAAAGTCTGACAGGCAAACCTTTCCTAACTGAAGTCATACCAATAACAACAACATAAAACAACCCATCCCAGTGTCTCATTTGAGCCGAGCCAAAATAATGAAACTTTCTCACATGACCCTTTCGCCTCCTGCGAGACTCTCTAGAATCTCTCTGAAGCATCCCACAACATGATCCGCATCCCGTTGACCTAACACCATGTTTCCTACCGTCATGGTAATTTGCAAATCCCCCTCTTTCTTCGGCATAATCAGTACATTTGCCGTCTTGGAGGGCTTATTGGGCAGACTCCACAGCCCGGTCTCACAGCTCTCCGCGTTCAGAGAACATCGCATGCCGTTATCATCCTCAAAATTCTGAAACCTCACGAAACTCCCAAACTGTGTCCCCGGTGGCCAGCGGGTACAGTGTTTCGTAATGGTCGAGAGGGACAAGTTCTCTACCGGGAGCGTGGCCATGTGCTGCGATTGAATCTGCTCCAAAAGCACCCGCGCACTGACTGGGTCGTCCAGATTGGGTGTGGTGGGTGGTAGACGAACCCGGACGGGAATGATATTCAGACACGGCCCCACGATCCTATCTTCGTAGGGGAGCGAGAGTGAGCGGCCGTGGATGACTTGACCGAAGACCACGCTCTTTCCGCCTTCCGGCCCCTTTTCATGGGGTTGTTTTGGCAAGAAGAGCTTTGAGAGCGTGAGAGCCCAGGCCAGCTTCGCCAACGTAGCCATCGTGATACCCGCTGGCGCCACCAACGGCGCTGTCTCGGTCATGGCTGTCACGACGCTCAACTCTTCTTTAACGCTCTCCCCACCCTCCTCTGTTCTCGCCACGCCATCTTCGCGGCGCAGAATCTGGCCATCCAATCTCGTCATCTCCGCATCGTCAAGGACGTCTTTCCAAACTTGGTACGCTTCAGGTGTCGTTTTTGTTTCTGTCACGCACTTGACCTGGTCAGAGAATTGCGCGCAGGGAGCTAGAGAATGGCCTGTGTTATCATCATAGGCGGTCGACAGGTCGTCGACGAGGACGTTGAGAGATAAGCCGTCAAATTGGGCGTGCGGGAGTCTCAGTGCCAGGTATCTCTTCTCCCCCCCACGTAGTGAGAGAAGTTGCACCTGGAATCCTTCGGCTCCGTTGACCGGGGGCCCGTGGGACAACGAATCGCTGGTGAAATGCTGGTCCAATGACTCGATGTCTTTGTGATGTTTCAGGTTCACTGGGAAACTGCGGAGGACGAGCTGGACGACGGAGCCAGTGGCGGTGGTGGTCGTTGTGGTGTAAAACACGGTCCGCAGAATCGAATGCTTCTCCGTCAACAGCTGGCACGCCTGCTGCAACCTTTCAGTATCGATGGTGTCCGGAAGCGAGATCCACAGATAGCGCGAGTAAAAGTTGTACAGCGTCATTGTCTGGAAATCTGTCGCGGGGAGGGCCAATTCCACTTGCTGCGCAACTTCCTGTGGCAGACCAGGCGGTAGTTCACATTCCAGGGCCTTTTCGCTGTTGCTATCGGTGGTCGACAAGCTTTCAGAAGAATCTTGAGACGTGGCGTCGGTGGTCGACGAGCTTTCCGAAAAGTCTCGAGTGGTGCTGTCTGTGTCTGACTCTGGACAGCAAGAAGCCGCGATTTGTGATAGGATCTGGTGCTTGAAGATCTCGACGACGCCCAGCCGAAGTCCGTTGCGTCGGGCGAGCGCAGCCACACGCATGGCCGAGATAGAATCACCGCCTATGCCAAAGAAGTTGCCGTTGATGGGCACTCGTTGCGCATCCAAATGCAACACCTGGGCGATTATTTGGAGGATTTGGGTCTCATGTTCCGTGAGAGGAACCTGCTCTCCGTCGGCTGCTTGCTCGCGTGCTGTGCGCGTGCGAAGTTGGTACTTCTCCCTGTGATCCTGGCTGCTGAGGAGATGTGTCGATTCTTCCCGCAACAGTTTGCGGTTCACTTTTCCGGACAAGCTGAGTGGAATATTCAAAAATGGAAGGAAATACGAGGGGAGCATGTATGAGGGTAGGGTGTCCTGGAGAGAGGTGTGGAGACTCTCGATGTTGTTGTAAAAGTTGTCGTTGGGGTCCTGGATCACTTCCAGTCCACCCTCCTTTCCGACTTCTCCCCAATTCTCAAACTCATGCGGCGCGACAAAAGCAACCAAAGACGCTCTCTGCCCTCCACCTTTCTCCGCGATCTTGACACAATCCACCGCCACCTTGCGGACACTCGAGCACAGCGAGGTGATGCTGAGTTCCACTTCCTCAACCTCTAGCCGCTGCCCGTGTAGCTTGATTTGGTCATCCTTGCGTCCGAGGAACAACAAAGTACCATCTTCTCTTTGTCTCACCAAATCTCCCGTCTTGTACACCCTGCCAATCTTGCCGCCCTGAGTCTCGCCGCGGATCTGCGTCAGCCATGAGGGTGGATTCGAAGGAGAAAGAAACACAGCATCGGTTTTCTCGGCGTCTCCAAGGTATCCTGACGACACGACGGGGCCTTCGACGAGCAGTTCGCCAATGGTCCCGATCGGCACGAGCTTGTGGTGATCGTTTTGGCTCGCCACCCACGATACGGCGCCGGGACTGCGACCGATACACGCCGGCGGTGTATCTGAGCCGGGAAAGATGCGCGAAATGTGCGAGATGACGGTACACTCGGCCGGCGCATACATGTTGAATAACTTCACCCTCCCTGTCCATCTCTCCACAATCTGGGACGTAAGTTGCTCCCCCGCCGACGCCAGAACTTGCAACGTCGGGACCTCTTCAGGGTCAAGCAGGCCGATCACGGAGGGTGTCAGCAAAGCCCACGTCACGCCCAAATCCCCAGCTGCTTTGGACGGGTTCGCTCGTCTCTCTTCCTCGGTCGGCACACAGACCGTCGCGCCCGCACTGAGTGAGAACAACAGTTCGCCGATGGAGAGGTCGAATGCAAACGAGGAAAAGTTGAAGACACGAGAGCATTGAGAGAGATTGCCGGTGGTGGAGAGGTGATACGCTGAAGTGGAGAGCGCGCGGTGCGTGAGCTGGATGGCCTTTGGGAGACCAGTTGAGCCAGACGAGAAGACGACGCAGGCCGTGGCATTCATGTCAATTTCTGCCAGTCCATCGGGAGCATCTCGGGTGCTTTTGGAGACATCTGTGATGACCTCCGGATCGAAGATCACCTCCGGCAGCAACAGATCGTTCTCCACCATCGTTCGATGGTGAGCGAAACACACGACTCTTCTGGCCGATAACACAGTGCACATCGTGCGGAGTCTCTGGACCGGGTGTGAGAGATCAAGCAGGGCAAACGCTGCGCCGATTTTGAGGACGGCCAGCATCAGGACTGGCGCCCATGGAGAGCGTTCCAGTAACAACGGCACAAAGTCCCCCTTGTTCACACCCGCGGCGTACAAATGCTGCGAGAACAAGTTCGAGTAGCGCTCTACTTGTTCATAGCTCAAATCCAAATCGTGAGAATGAACCGCCACCTTCTCCGGCTGCAGATTGGCTTTCTTGCGGATGGTGTGGTGGATGGGCGTCTCGACCCCCGCTGGTAGAATGCTATTCCATTTGAGCAACCTTTCCACATCCTGTCGTGGCATGAGGTCGATGTCTTTGATCCGCAAGTCATGCGCCTCGGGGGTGGAATAGGAGGAAGTCGATGACAGAATTTGTTGCACAACATGCGCCATCTGCCCCAGTATGCCGCGCGTGGTGTCCGTATCCAATAGGGTAGGATCCACGGCGGCGGTGAAGGCGATGGAGTGCTGGGAGGGGCGGCAAGTGAGGACAAGCGGATAACTTGCGAATGCCTTCGCGTTGTCAGGCGACTTTGAGCCCCCTATGCTTGCCGAAGTTTCGAAGATACTGCTGGGTGAGGATTGTTGATTGTCCATCTTTGCCGTCTGTTGCTGGACGACGAGGAGGTTTTGAAATCCACACGCGTCAGCCGCCTCGCCACTCACTGCTCGAATCCGCGACAGGCCCGTTTGTTGATGTGCCATCATATTGGCAAAGCCTTTTTGCGTTTCCTCCAGCGCCGTGTGGATGGCTTGGTCTCCTGGAACCTTGACACGAACAGGCAACGTAGCAAGCGTGGGTCCTGTGAGTTCCAGGTTGTCCGCATTTCGACCCGTGAATGTTGCGCCGAAGACTACATCCGGAGAGTCAGTCTGGTTTGAGAGTATGATACCCCACGCTAAACGGAGAGTCGTGGAGAGTGTGTATTTAGAGTGGGCACTCGTCATGGTCGGGTCGAGAGAGAGGGTGTGTTCGAGAATGACTTTCTCGACGGTGGAGGGCGTAATGCTGCTGCCGGGAGGAAAGTGTTCAGTTCGTAGGCCGGCGAAACTTTCTCTCCAAAACTCATCAGCGGCGACATTTTGCTCTTGAGTAAGGAGGTTTTGAACAAATGGTGAAAAGGGTCGGTAAGGCAGAGATTGTCCAGCATACGCCTTTTCAACCTGCTCCAGGATGAGATCCAAAGACCATTCGTCGAAGAGCGCGTGATGAATGTCCAGCCGAAAGGCTTCCTTGCTCAGATACAAGCGTACAAGAGGGCTCTTCCCATCCACAGCAATTTCAAGTGATAAGCTTGATTCGTCAACATCGTCGACCATTGTCCATGGTATATTACAACCGCTTTCAGTCACAACTTGAAACATTCCCTCTGAAACCTGCAAAACACGAGTCCGGAGAATAGGATTCATCTGCCATACCTTGTCCCATGCCTGTTTGAGTTGTGCGACAGAGATATCATGGCGTATGGGCCAGGTGTAGCTGCCGATATACGCACCACTATGCTGTGCCGTAAGCGCGATGAGGCCCGCTTGTATGTGTGTTGCCGGATAGATGTCTTCAATCTTCTCTCTTGAGAGACCGACTTCCTCGAGAATGGCTGGGATGATTGATTGGGGAGCTTTCAGCAGCGAGAAAGGAAGCGGGACAGCTGATGGCTGTGGTGATGCTTGGGAGAGGGCGGTGCTAGCGTTGACGCCTTGGACGAGGACAGGAAGAGCGGCCATGTCGGCGAGGGTGGAGTATTTGAAGACATCCTCAACGTTAATCTGAATCCGTTTCTCGCGAAGATGTGCGGCGAGTTTGATGGCTGCGATCGAATCTCCACCTCGTCGGAAGAAACAATCTTCCCTCAAGATGCCCTCTTCGTTGATGTCAAGTATTTTGGACCAAGCTTGGACAAGAATCTTCTCCGAGGTCGTCGTGATCTCGCTCCTAGCTTGTCCACCATCACCACCAGACATTCTGGTCTGACGGTCAGAAAGTTCACGAATGGCTGTCTCCTGGAGCAACACCCTGTCTATTTTCCCCGATGAAGTGAGCGGCATATGCTGAAGGAATATGAAGTCAGAAGGAACCATGAACGCGGGCATCTGTTGCGAAAGGTGATTCTGCAACACCTCTTGTAAGTCCCAGTTGCCTTCAAGTTTCGTTTCGAGGCTTGCTGTAGATGGCCTGCGGGAGGTTTCGACGCCGAGAAATGCAACAAGCTTCGTGCCGCCCCCACCTTCTTTCGTCTTCACGGCCACCACGGCAGCATGCTGAAATTTTACTGTGGACGGGTCGAGTTGCGTACAAGCCACAACTTGGCTCTCCACCGCCGCCAACTCTAGTCGCTGCCCATTGACCTTCACCTGATGATCTTTTCTGCCCACTAACTCCAGCGTTCCATCCAAACGGGGACTGTATCGGACCAAATCACCCGTCCGGAACGCTCTTGTCCAAGGGAACCTCTTATCACTCTTCTCGTCTCTATTCGCATTCTCAGCAAGCCGTCGGAGAAAAGCCCTCTTCCACTCTGGCTCCGTCTGGAAGGATCTTTCCGTGCGCTCCGGGTCATTCAGGTACCCGCGTGCAACAGATGGCCCTTCAATGACGAGCTCACCCAGAGCGCCAACGGGCGCGAGGCGGGAAGGGTCGGTTATGGAGAGAACCCAAAGCGTGGAACCGTTGCCACGGCCAATGTTGGAGGGCGAGGAACCACCAGCGGGCCGGACATCCCGCGCAAGAGCTGCGATGCCGGTGGATTCGCTAACGCCGTAGGCGTTGAAGAGCACGACCTTGTTGTTCTCGTCACTCGTCCACTTCTGAACGTGCGACTCCGTTATCTGTTCTCCGCCGAGCACAAGTCGCTCCAATCTTGGAACTGAAGCTGCCCGCAGCGTTCCCGCCATGCTCGGCGTCAAACTTGCCAGCGTGACACCCGTTCTCTCGATGAATCCGCCGAGATCTTCGACGCGCTCCCGCTCCGAGGGCACGCACACGCAGCCCCCAAACATGAGCGGGATGAGGATGTCTCGGTTTGCGACGTCGAACGTGTACGAGGCAAACTGCAGCATGCGGGTAGATGGCGAGATGTGCAAGGCAGAAGTGGAGGCTGTAGCCATGGCCATGTGGTAAAAGGCGTCATGAGAGGTAGTGATGGATTTTGGCGTGCCAGTCGTGCCTGAGGTGAAGGTTGCGTACATTGCTTGGGAGGGGCTTTGGGATTCTTGGCTTTCTTTGGGTGGACTTTCGGTCTCTGGTAATGAAACCTTGAGGTCCTTACCGGCCTCGTTTCCCAACTCCACGAACCTGGGAGCAAAGCTTTGCGCCAGTGTATGGAGTTTCGGCGAGCAGACGGCCACCTTGATATCAAATGGCTGACACAGTGTCTTGTTATACTGAACTGGATGCGTAGGGTTCAAGAAGAAGTATGCACCGCCTGCTTTGAGCACACCAAGCATCGCCACGATCGCCCACTTGGACTTGTCAAATATAATCGGCACAAAGACCTCTCTCCGAACACCCAAGTGCCTTAGAGACACCGCGAGTTCAGAAGAGAGGCGTTCGAGTTCGCCATAAGTGAGGTCGCCATCCCAGGAGGAAACGGCGGTGGTGGAGGGCTGGGAGCTGGCTGTGACCGAGATAACCTGGTGGATGCATTTCGCACTCCCAATCTCCTTGTTTGAAATGGAATTCCATTGCAAGATGCGAGCAATGTCGGTCTCACTGACGAGATCCAGGTCTGAGATGATAGAGTTGGTGTGTTGTACAATTTGTGCGACTGCTCTAGCCGCTGTTGCCGCTATCATGCGAGCCTGCTCGAATGCAATAACGGCAGGATTGTGCTGAAGACTGATGCTGATCGTGTCTTCGCGGAAAGACACGGCAAGATCGAATTGCTTTAGAGTTGTCAGTCTTACTCCTGACTCCCCATGATGCCGATTCGTTTTGACGAAGCTGGGAGAGGGAGATGAAAACTTACGTTTACAATGTCCTGAACACCTTCTCCCTCACCTTCGAAAACAACCGAGCGTTGCCCCCAAACTAAAGTTTCCCTCTCCTCGGGGGCATTCTCGCGCGGCTGAATTTCATAGAGCGAGCGCACGGGTTGCTTCGCCGAGGCATGAGTGTGCCACCAACTTGATTCATTTTATCAGCCTCCTGAACTAACTCACTTGAGAACGAAGCGGGGGGAGGAATCTCATACCTAACCCCACCACTCTGACTGTATGAACGAAACCCCACATCCTCAGACCCTGTATAGCTCACCAGTGTGATCCCCCATGCCGCTCGCAAGAGGTCTAGTAGGGTCTTGTGCTCTGATTGAGGCCAGGAGGTGAGGTTATCGCCAGAGAGGTCTGGCACCGCAGCGGTGACGGTGGCCATTGGTTCTTCGCAAAGGCCCTCTTGAATCTGCGGAGGCTAAGAGTGCGTTGGTGTCGGTGGGATGGTCCTTGTGAGGTTTCGTAAGGTTGAGATGGGAAAGTCTGTGGTAGTCAGGGATAGACGTAGTTGCCGATGAGTGCTAACCGTCTAATAGTATCTCTAAAGTTAGCGGAGCGGAAGAATACTGACCAGACCGGCTCGGGTCCCGGGACAGCTGCCATAAAATCTTCGCCTTCCCTGATGAAAGCAGTTAGTCGGGATGAATCCCGCGAGCGTCTGAAGTCTGGATTAATCGCCGCGGTCGTAACTGTGACTCGGGTGGCTCGGCTCTTTTTTCCTTTCTTCGCTGCCTTGCTGATGCATCTCAGCTGCTCCCCTGTCATCACGAGCTGCAAATCGGACTTTGTGGGTACACGATACATGGTATGGGATCCTGACAAAGCTCAAATCGCAACGTATTATCCGAGGCATACAAATCACGCTTGGCACTGGGTAAGAGCGCTTCTCCTCTGACCCGTCATGTTACGTAGGTCCTGTAAACAGACCGGAAAACTCTTGGTATTGTCCCTTTAATCTGCCGATCGATGCCCAAAAGTCGTGCTGATGAGCGTTGAAGAGTCCCAAATGCACGAGCAAACCAAAAATCTGGACTGTCGGGTTGTGCATCCGGCCACCGGTTGAAGAGGTATTGGGCTACGATGGTGTAATATCAGCCAGCCATAGCGTTAAATTTCGCACGACTGAATACACGTATCATTTCAAGCGGGACTTTGAGTTCAGAAGCTCTGTCATTGTGGCACCCTTCGTCCTTTGGAGGTGTACGCAATGGTATAGAGCCCCGGTGTCCGGGCTAGACCCGAGGTATGCGTTGTGAGCTGAGGCATTTGGTGCAGGCCAGTCTCAACAAACCCACATCTTCTTATTCCAAACACGAACTACAAAGTACGCCGCAGTTTGGCCGGCATAGTGCGTCAAAATGTCTTTTCCACAGAAGTATACGAGTCAGGTAATGTGACGATCCAGACGCCCGAAAGTCCCGCCCGGGGCCCCGAGCTTTGTCCGGACCGGCTCGCAGGCGGGAACCATCCTCTGGACCGCAGCGATGAGATGCATCACAAGTGGGGCCGACTTCTTGCAAAGCAGTTACACTTCGCCTGCGTATTACTAAAGAGCTGTTAACGCTGTAAAGCTTGAATAGTGGGTTCAGGATACGGTCAAAGGTGACCCACCAGGCCCATTATGGGACTTTATGATGGATTAAGATGTGAAATATCCAATGATTCCGGTCTAGATCCAGAAGATGGCATAAGCTCCGGGACCCATAACACACGCTTCAGCCCCCGCCCCCCATGCCATCGCGACTTGTCATACTTTGACAAGGTAGCGGAAAGTCCACAAATCTGTTACAGACGCACCCTGCTTTGTACAAAGTACATTCTACTATATATCCTTGTAATAAATGGGACACGTGGTTCGTCCGTTCGTCCGCAAAACACTCTCCTCCGAAGATGGAGGCTTCCGTGATCGCTGTGCCGCGCTCGGCGGGCTTACTTCCAGCGCGACGCTGGTGGAAGAGGAAAGACCCTGACACTTTGCAGTGGGGACTGGTGGAAGTCCCATGCTGTGCTTACGGCCAAAGCAGCATTAGTGCCTCCATCTCCATGAAGACCTGGTGTTTGAACTTGTGGACACTACCAAAGTACTCTTAGAGAGCGAGCGCGAGTCTCAGGGCATCTGCGGTCGACACATGGTAGCTCGTCTGAATCAGAAGTGCCCGTGTTATCGATAGATAGATGACTCGTGAAATTTGTAATAATAATTCTACTAGATTCGACGTTGACTAGCTGCCAGAGGCGTGAATAGCGTGGCCACAACGTCAACTTTTCCATGGTTCGCTTTGTTTAGGTCATTCCAACCCAGCAAACATGTGCGGAATCAGCGCCTTCATGAGCCATGGCTCCTCCAACCGAAGCCCCGAAGAGACCAAACATGTTGTCGACGAGCTCGAGAGCAGCCTTGACATCATCGCCCATCGCGGTCCTGACGCCAGAGGAACATGGTACAGTGAGAACCACCAGGTCGGTCAGTATCACCCTTCCCTCGTGAAGCGTCCAATCGACAGCCGTTTTCCCTGACACCACCCTTTCCAAAAGGCCTCGGTCACGTCCGTCTGTCCATTCTAGACCTCTCCCCCACCGGCAACCAGCCCTTCCACGACTCTCACCCTCCCGTCGCGCCCACCATATCCGCCGTCGTCAACGGCGAGCTCTACAACCACGAGTACTACCGGGATCTCCTCTCACCCGAGTTCCATTTCGTCGGGACTTCGGACTGTGAGATTGTCATTGCTCTATACAAGCACTATGGCCTCTCGTTTCTGGAGCACCTCCGCGGCGAGTTTGCGTTCGTGCTGTGGGACGAGAGCAAAAAGAGGCTGATTGCCGGACGGGATCGGTATGGCATCAAGAGCTTGTACTATACATGGCACGATGGGAAGTTGCTGGTGGCCACCGAGATGAAGAGCTTTCTGAGGTTTGGAAAGGGAATGGAGTGGGGCGTGAGGGAGTTGAAGGAACAGAGTTGGCGGGTGGGAAGCGAGACTTACTTCAAAGGTATCTACAGGGTAAGTAGAACTTCTTTCTTTGGACTTTTGTGTCCTCTGTGGATGAGTCGTTGGGAGAGATGACGAAGTGCTGACGAAACGTGATGCGCTGTAGGTTCTCCCGGGACATTACCTGGTCGCAAGGCCTGGTGAGCAAGAGTATCAGGTGCCTTATTGGGACGTTGAGTATCCGGACAAGGTAAGTCTCTTCCTGCATCTGCCCTATATGGTACATCAATTCTAAAGCCCACCTCGCAGTCAATCCCCGATTCTCGTTCCGCCACAGAACTCACGGAGAACGTCCGCACACGTCTCCTAGAGGCCACCAGAATCCGCCTCAAAGCCGACGTGCCGGTGGCCGTCTACCTGTCGGGCGGCATCGACTCCTCTTCGGTGGCCGGCATGGTGGCCCACCTCATGAAGCAAGGCCACCACCTCGGCTCCGAATCGTCGACCGTGCCATCCAAGATGAAGTGCTTCACCGTGCAGTTCGACGAGGGTACCGGCGCAGACGAGTCGGCCGTGGCGCACCGCACAGCTGCATGGCTGGGCGTGGACATTCATATGGTGAAAATGGACGAAGAGGCCCTGGTCGCGCGCTTCGAAGACACGGTGTGGAACGCCGAGATCCCACTGCCGGATCTCAACGGAATGGGACGGTACGCGCTCGCCGAGGCCGTCCACAAGCAGGGGATCAAAGTCGTCATCACCGGGGAGGGCTCGGATGAGCACTTCGGCGGCTACGACGCCTTCCGCGCCGACTGGCTGAGCGAGGCCGATCATTCGTGGGCGGCGCAGGAAGAGCAACTCTCTGCGAGTGACCGTCAGGAGGCGCTGCAGACGGCTGTGGCCGCCAGCAAGCGCGGAATCTTTGGGGATTTCACGCCAGAGATCCCCGCTTCCTCCGAGAGGATGATGAACCACGGGTACGTCCTTCCGTCGATCGCGCGCGTGGGCTCTCTTCCCTTCGCAGAGTGGACCAGACATGCCCACGGGGACACGGCGCCAGAGACGGCGCTTGTTGAGGGCCTGGACGGCCGCGTGCGGGAGAACATTCGGAAGCGGTGGCATCCATTCCACACGGCGGAGTACATGTTTGTGAAGACCTTCATGCCGCACTATATCCTGCGTTACAACGGTGACAACGTCGACATGAGACACCAAGTCGAGTCGCGTTGTCCGTTCCTGGACCACCATCTCACCGAGTACGTCAACAACATCCCGCCGGCGCTCAAGATACAGTATCACCACAGCACCAAGTCCTGGCGGGAGAAGCATATTCTGCGTGAGGCGGTGAAGCCGTTTGTGACCGATGAGATTTATAACATGAGTAAGAAGGCTTACATGGGGCCCAGGAAGTTTTGGGTCGGGGGCCCGTTGTGGCAAAAGGTGACCGAGCTGGTGACGAAGGAAAACGTTCAAGAGCTAGGCTTTGTGGACTGGCAGGCGGCCGAGAAGGCGGTGAAGAGGGCGTTTGAGGAGCAGGATGCATTGTCCTTGAGGAGAGCAATTACAGTGGCCCAATTTGTGGTGTTGGGAAAAAGGTTTGGCTTAAAGAAGGCGGTGCCGGGGCAGTAGTAGAAGAGTTGCCCAAATTCATCATCGGCATCCGCAGAAGGGTTTGGCCAGTGGTGATAATTGCATCTTCATGTTCACTCGTCACTGGTTCCTCCACGGGAAACCCATTGCTGCGGGCGTCCTTTGCCCCTAGTTATGGGGGACGACCCGGTATTAAATAATGCAACAACAATGACAACGCCACGGGAAATCAATTTACAATTTGTTGCCAAATGATGTACCTGCCTAGGTACGTAGGTAGGCCGTTCCAATATGATCTTTGTTCCGCCTCCCGCCTCACCAAAACGCCGCAACCCTCACTTCGATGCTCTCACGGGCTTCCTCCTTGTCATCCTGTCCCACAAGTTCAAACGCACTATGCACCGTCCCGCCGACGCCCAATCCTCCCTTCCCTCCATCCTTGCGTGGTGCCCTCGCATTCGCCTCCATCTCATTGTCAAACAACTGGATCACCAGGACCTCACTCGGTTCCTGGTCTGCAATAAAATGCCATTCATGTGCTCCACCCTCCTCTGCATTCTTTGGTGCGTAGGCCAAATATCCCTCAGTATCATACGTAGTCTCCTCGGCTGAAGAAGGAGCGACAGTAGAGGCGGGGGCAGAGTTGGGACTTTGGGAACCAACGAGGCGCGACAGGTGAGCTGGGATAGTCCGGTCAAGAGGCTCCAGTTGGGCAGAAACCACATAATCCTCCTCTGGAAACTTGTTGGCTGGTGCGACGGCCAGCGGATCCCGCTTGACCGTCTTGATCGGGCGCCAGATGGAAAACAGCGCGAAGCGCGGGACGCCGGCCTCGTGGTAGTGGTCCTTGAGATCTTCCAACCGGACCCCAGAGGAAAGTAGAGCGTTTTCCGCCGTGATGACGTGCCCGGCCGCCGAAGTGATTTGGTGGGCGTACTTGCGAATATGCAATCTTGCACCCTTGGGCGTGAGATCGAGGTGGACCTTGGGGGCGGGCGAAACGGCGTCGGACTTGGCGAGGCCGACGATGGGAGGGAACTTGGGAGTAGGACCGCTGCTGCCCTCTTCCCCCTCCTCCTCCCGTTCCCCTTCTCTCTTCCCGTCGTCTTCTGCTGAAGAGCTGGAATCGCCGGTGCCCTCACTGTACGTCTGCGTCCGCACAACGGCAGCACTCACCACTGCTGTCTTGCAGCCCGTCAACTTTTTCACAAAGTCCTCGACCTCGGGAAAATAGACGTCCCTGAGTGCCTTTTCATCTTTCCAGCTCGCATAATTGAATGGCTCAGCATGCAAAGCTGAGTGGTGCCGACGGGAGGTGAACCCATGCACCGAGAGCTTATAAGGCGAGGCATCGCCCAGGTCGAGCGTAGGCTTGAGGTCTGTGAGTGGGAGCGTGACGATAGAGCTGAACTCGGAGAGAGAGGGCAGGAGGTAGGCCTCTTTGGCCGAGGCGGGCCTTGCGTTGGGAGGCAGGTAGCGAAAGATGCCTTGATGGGCCATGACGAAAGATGGCGTTGACGATGATAAACAAGCGTGTGAACTATGATACTGACAAGCCTTGTCCGTTTTACTTATTTCACTATGAGACTCTTAAAAACGACGAGGTACATGAGAACCTGTGCGCGTCAAATGCCTCCCGCAATTATCCGAGACATTTCCATGAAGGCAGCCTTATTAGAAGTTGCACCTCGTAAGACGGAGACTTCTCGCGTCGCCTTCACAGAGAGCGGCCCGGCACAGTCACACGCTCACTGAACAGCTCTGCAACTAATGAGATGTCTTTCCGGCTAATCCTTTCCCGGCTTTTGCCCATGAGTTTGTTGCCAAACAAGGGTGTTGCACGCAAATGATCCACCCAAACTGCACTGCCCACTGCGGTCCCATTTCTCGGGATCCCACACACGATTCATGAGCAACAAGTACTGACTACTTTGCGCATAGATCCGACTGAGGGGTGCGTGCAGGGCTGACAAGATTTGGCAAAGCCCAGATGGCATAGGTGCGGATGGAAGGGTAGAGCCGAACAATGGGCCGTGCCGTAGAGCTGGGGAAAGGATTTTAGACGTAATGAGTCGTGAAAATGCCCCCGGGGGCCTGGGAACCATATCAGGGGTCCCGAGCTCGGCGCGAATAGCAGGCATACTGGGAATGGCAGTGCTCAGTTGCAATCGCACAACCGTCGTGGAGGGCCAACATTGCCCAGAAAGATATAGTGATTTTTCTAATTGAAACCTGATTCCTCTATATATCCAAATACTATACTTCAACACTAACTTATCTATGATTGCTTCATTAATGATAACAGAAGCGCTCAATTTCAATGCTTACTATGCTAAAGCCTGCCACAGAGAGCAAAGCTCTAGTGGGGCAGCTAGTGCGCCTAATCAGCGGCTTTGCATTCGGCTACTAACGTGAAGGATTTCGCTACCCATGCTTTGTCGACATCGGAAGTGCTTTAATTAGCTAAGCGGCACGGACAAGCGTGTCACGGACGGTCCGGTGCCCGAATGCGACGCCGGGGTTCTGCCCGGGCCATCTGGACCTCAGTGGGGCTCGGCGGGGCTCGGCGGGGCTCCGGGGTTCCGGGGAACCGGGGAACCGGGGCTGTCAGCCTAACCCCGCCGGTTCCCCTCAGGTGCCCCACTCCATACGCCTCACTTCATGTTGCCTGCCAAGCTGGCACAGAGGCTAAAAAGAACACACAAAAAAAACAGACTTGAACATCAGGCTGTGCCGCTTCTAATTACCGCCGCCTGACAGGTAGCATGCAGATGCTCCACCAAGAATCAGCTCTCAGTCCTTACTCCGATCCAAGCCGGTGATACGCAAAATGCCTCGTGTAATCGTTGCTACACAACGGATCCACTTTACCATCAAGGATTTTTCTTGCTTCCGCCGCGATTCCACTTCCTGATGTCGTGACTCGTGAGGACCTCACCCGCTACATCCACTCACCATCGGTCCCTACAAAATCCTCCCTCATTTCTCCTAAGCTCCTGGTCGTCGAAATCACACCATCCCAACAAAGCATCAATCCCGCCCCTGTAAACCTTCGCAACTCACCCCAGTGAAAGATGGGCCGCATCCTCATCACCGGATCCACCGACGGCTTCGGCCTCGGCGCCGCCCGTCAGCTCGTCGAGCGCAAGCACACCGTCTATCTGCACGCACGCAACGCGGCCCGCGCCGAAGAGGCCAAGAAGCTCGTCCCCGGCGCCGCGGGCGTCTTCGTCGCCGACCTCACCAGCACGTCCGAGACTCGCTCCCTCGCCGAGCAGGCCAACGCAGTCGGCCAGTTTGACGCCGTCGTCCTCAACGCCGGCTTGCTGTACGGGCCCTTCCGCGAGACCGAGTCGGGCGTGCCCGCCCAGGTCTTTGTCAACTTGGTGTCGCCGTACATCTTCACCTGCCTGTTGACGCCGCCGAAACGGATCGTGTTCGTGGCGTCGGTGCTGCATCGCGAGGGCAAGCCGGAAGTCGAGGACATCTTCTGGCTCAAGAGGGGCGAGAAGGAGTGGAACGACTTCGAAGCGTACTGCAACTCCAAGTTCCACGTCATGTGCCTCGTGAATGCGGCCGCGAAGAGGTTGCAGGGCAAGGGCACATCGGTGGTGGCGATGCACCCGGGCTACGTGCCCACCAAGCTCACAAAGTTCGAGGCGCCTGACAAGATGGAAGACGGGCTGGAGACGTATGTCATGCTGGCCGAGGGCGAATACGATGTGAGTGGACAGACGGGCCGGTACTTTGATCCGAAGAAGCAAAAGGGCGAGCCGCTGCCTGCTACCGAAGACGTAAGCTTGCAGGAGGCGGTGGTGAAGGCTTTGGAGGACTTTACGGGACTGAAGCTGCCGGGTTCTGCCTGACGGCGCCGATGTCCTATCTGATGTTCAGATAGTCAAGTCGCCTTGCTGATTACTCTCAAGTCAGCAGTCTTGAGTAAACTCATATCTCCGAGAATCCTCGTACCTTTTCCGAGGCAAAGCGCGTGGTGTTTCGAGCAAACTCATAGTCGTGACATTGAATACTCATAGTCGTGACATTGAATTAAACCAAACCCTCCAAGCCGAAATAAGCAGCGTACGCATGTTGCGAAGCCAAAAGAACCGAAAATGATCGCCAAAGCTCTATGGATAATCTAACATTCCCCCCACCTCAACTCACCTAAGCAATAGGTCCATAGAAGCTAAACAAGCCATTGGGATCATACGCCGCCTTCGCCTCTTGCAGGCGAGTCACACGCCACTCCTCCTGTCCATACCACTGCTGCGGCCCCTCATTTCCAAACGCGTAGTTCAGGTACACGGGAACAAAATCACGTCCTGTGCCTTGGTGGAGAATGTGGCGGAACTCGTTCCCTAGCTTTGCAACCTCCTCGTCCAGCGCCGCATCCCCGGGCATGTACTGCAACAACGGCCCGACCAACACATTCTGAGCGCGGTACGCATACGCACTCGAATCGTCTGCCTTAGCCTTGACTCCTTGCATGGAATAGTCATCAAAGGTGACCAATGAGTTACTGAGCGCCGAGTTGGCCACAATGCTGTTGGCGAAGAAGTCAAAGGCGAGCTTCTGGGCGGTGGTATTGTAGGTCTCGAGGTAGATGGGGAAGCGCGGGTTGTTGGCGCCGGTCTTTAGGCACGGACCGTCGGTGGTCCTGACGCCGACGAACTTTGCGAGGTCGGTGTATACGCCAGATTCCGACGAGTTGGAGAGGGGCCCGAGGGCGTGGAACGGGGCGGTGTAGGCTGGATCGACGGTGGTGACGCCTTCTTGCATGAGGAGGACTTGAACGATGGGCTGAGAGAGTAAGTTAGACATATTCTTGGCACACTTTTGGGGAGAAGGGGGGTGGGTAGGTGGCTGAGGAAGACGAGAGGACTGAACTGACCTTCTCGGCATCAAGATCCGGGCTCATCATCCAATAACTCCAGTTGATCAAATCCACCGGCTGCGTCCCGTTCTTCAATATCTCGTTGTTCGTCACCTCGTATACTTCCTTCACCAAGTCGCCGCTGAAGTTCATCAGCTCTAGCGCCCAGTCTTGATGTTCGACATCGTAGATCTGGGATGTGACGCTGGTGACAATTCCAAAGTTGTGGCCCGCGCCGTTCATGGCCCACCACAGGTCCGGGGTCGCGGTCTCGTTGATCGTCACGAGCGTGCCGTTGGCGAGCACAACGTTCATGGAACGGAACTGGTCGCCAATCAGCCCGTGGCGGCCCTGGAGGAATCCGTGGCCACCGCCAAGGCCGGGTCCGAGATAAGAGACACATTCACATGCACCAGTGACTTCAAACCGCCATATGTTAGCATCATCAGAGGTACACACGGGATCTAGATAGGTGTAGAAGGAGGGACACTTACCTGCCTGCTTGCCTGCATCCCAAAGCGCGTGAGAGAGAACATGCGACTTGGTTCCGCCGGCCACTGTGACCGTCTGGCCATCTGCGGCAATCTCCACACCTGTGAGATCATCGAGGTCTAACAGGATGCCGCTCTTCATCTTGCCCAGAGTGGTGATGGCGCCATGGGCACTGTTTGTGGCCAGGAAGGGGAGGCCTTTCTTGTTGGCAAACTTGACCTGTGCGCCAGACCACCCGATTCCGATATCAGCCAAAGATCTAGTGAGGAAAGGCAGACGGGAAATATGAAAAAGAAACAAAGTCAAAAAGAAATTGGACGATTCTTCTTACCGTCTCGACAACATCGTTTTCAGTGGCAGGCCTCACGGCCACGTTCACCGTCGGCATGTCCAAATTTGACCACCGCGTCGTGACATTGTTGAAGTCGTCGGATCCCGAATAGAACACCTTGGCGGTGCTCGAAAGCGACGCGACAAGGGCTTGGTAGTCGGCGTCCTGCCGGGACCACAGAGTGTGGCCATTTACACCAACAGCAGTCAACGCCGTAGCGAGAATTTGCAGGCCGGTGGGATGCATCGTGACTGGAACTGCGACCCTGAGGGATGTTCAGGAACTGAGTACGAATATGACTGGTGAGTGATCGGGTTCCAAGGAGTCAATCAGCGGCCGTAACGAGCTACTCTTGAAATACCTGAGGTGGACTCAAGATGTAGTGCAGGGCGCTGCATTTTGCAAAATAGCCCTTCCAAGGGAGACCGGCTCACGACTCATGAATCCTCGCCGACACGGAACCGGGACTAACGATGGCCTCACTTCCGAACCAGGACGGAAGCCGGCAAACCCATCACCCGCGTGCGTAGGATGCGGAAATTGAAATTGCGGCGAGTTACTGGCCAAAGCCAGGGGGAGAGAAGGTTCGCAAATTGACAAAAATAGGCATCAGCCCGAGACATCGGTGTCCTTTCGAACAGCAAGCGAGGCTCATCGCCATCATGGGCCACACCGGAAGGAAGCTGACAGCATTAGCGTTGAGATACCAAGATATCAACTCAAGAGAGTCGAGAAAGCTGGAAAAGCTTACAAGAACACATCTCGTACTGGGAAGTCCCACCGTAAAACGTAAGAGAAACCAGGGGATCCATGACTGTGGGCTTAGTGGAGATTCAATTGAACTTTGTGAAAGTAGCCCCCCGAGGAAAAAGGAGGCTCGGGGCAGGCCAGGTAAGTTTCGGGGTAAAAGCCGGCACTTTTTGAAGGCTACACCGTAAGTCACCATACCATATACTACCACTTTGCATGCCTCCTCAGAAAACATGCGATGGGGCTTGAATTGTGTACATACCCCCAAGTCAGTGATCTGACCCTTGTCCACTGATACCGCACTGACATTCTGAGTCCCCCGACCTTTCCGTAGTCAGGGCGGATGCAATCCCGATGCTGGTGGTGTGGCTCTTTAGACGAACTAAATTGTCTTAGTCGGGGAGTCACTGTATAATATGGACTGGACATGGGCAGCGAACGAGCACGTGGTAAAAGCTGATGAGGCATTTCGAGTGAATCACTTCGATATTATCTCAGACAATATCAAGTCAGGTTGATGTCTCGTATAGTCTTCCTGAATATTAGGAATGAATATCTATAAATAACGGCTGTGCGTCAGCGTCTTCAGCTGAAGCGGTTCAATGAGCCTTGTCCCACGTCTGCAAAAGTACCTATCGACCCAAATCATGGTCAATTTAACGCTGTGTACTACCAAAAAAGAAAGATAGAACCCCCATCGATGAGTCAGGTCGTATACTTTGGTGCTATACTGGACCAAGATCTGTCCCACGGCGTTACCAAAGCAGGACAGTGAAATGGCGGCCGCTGCCTCTGTCCAGCCTTGAGCGCTTTGCAGAATCGTTGACCAGAGGGCTTAAAGTTGTGAGAAAGTTCGAGGCCAAGTTGAAAGAGGCATGTACTTACATGGGAGAACAATCGGGTCGAGGTTTACTAGAACTCGCAGAAGAAGGATTGCGTTCTTCCAATAGTGGCTGACATCCCGGGAAAGTAGCATGATCCCCGGGACAAGACAGCTTACTACCATGACTGCGTCTGGCAAAGTCACAAATGTCAGTGCCATCCGTCCCAATCGCGATCAATAATGCATTTACTCACAGGAAGCTGGGGGCTTGCCATACGTGACTAACCCTACTAACACAGTAATCACTATGTAAATAACGCCGAGGCTTGAATCGTCGCGACCATCATTGTCTCTTGAGTCAAAAAGAACTGAGGTCAGAAAGGATACAGCAAAGACGAGGAATGTCCTAGCAACAGAGCGTGCAAGCGGCTGCTTGGGAATTAGCTCTGGAACTGTAGTGCGGAGCACAACCTACCTGTCGTCGAGTCAAATTCAACCTCGCCGCATCGTCGAAGAACTTGTGTAAATAAGTGCTATGGCGTTGCCCAATAGTTTGGCACGCATCCAGCCAAGAAACTTCGCCAGGCTGGCCGATGACCTGTGACATACCAATCATCATGTGGATCACTAAGAAGATGAAGTGAAATATGGCGACGAAAAGGTGAAATGGCAGAGCGTTGGGAGCGAAAAGCCCCCAGAGACCCTCCATTTTAGGAACGGCAACGGCCATCAGGAGCAGTCTCAGTGACAGCTCATTCGCTGGGTACTAAGCTAAGATGAGAATAAGAACTGCTGAGAATAGGCATCCATCTAACGCGCCTTCGGGGATAAAACCGAGAAGAGTTGCATCCTTGGTGGCTTCGGCGACAAGTATGAATACTACTCATGGGAGGTTAGCTGATGGTGGACACATTATAAGACGCGAACTCACCCTTTGCGACAAAAATGTACGGAAAGACCAAGTTGAGCGGCAGCCTTGACAAAATAGCGAGCGACAAGGCTTGTCCAGTAACGAAGGAGACCTTGTATTTCAACAGATCGTAAGAATGGCGGTCGAAATCGTACGGTCTGAAGATATTTACGCTGAGCTAGAGAAGGTCAGCCTCATTGGCAAATTGGGGATCAAAATAGAGGAACGCCAATGCCAAGTTGATGACAGCAAAGACCTGGACGTCTCAATACGACTCTTGGAGCCATAACACCCAAGTCCATATGACGGGGACTGGGAATGTGGTAAATCCCCGAAATGCGAATAACAGTTGAAATCATATATCAGGGAGTAAGGATACCTACAAGGCATATGACGAGAAACAGAAACTCTGTTTTCCGTCGACTCAGTGGATCCATTGCTGGAGGCTGACTGCCGTGATTGCTTGTATTCGGAATATCTGGCTGTAGACCGTCTGGTTGAGGGCTTTCCGCAACACTGGGGGCAGTCGGATGTGGTGCAAGTGAGACGCTAACTTGGTCCATCAAATGAATCCCTTCCAGTTGGCGACGGCTTGTTCTGAAGTTGGCTTGCCGATGATACGTCTGTGCTTTCGGGCCATATGAACAAAGCATGGCCCTGTGCGTCTCGCGCTCCTGCCCACATATAAACATCGCAAGAGGGAGCGTGTTGCATTGTAGATGTGTCACCGTCAGGAGGTGCGTATCAATGAGGGTGAAAGAAAAGCTGTCCTCTGCTTGTTGCGGGCGAAGAGTCTCTGAGGGAGTGCTGACAGTGTCAGAGTAAGACTGTAAAGATACGTCTCTGAGGTTTCCGTGGTTGGAGACCCAGAGATATGTCTCAACAGTTCCAGCATTCATGAAACCTTCAACACCAATGAGGCGAGGGACGAATGGCTGCTTAGTGTTTCGCTTGGACCTGATGAGAAGTACAGGAAGTGCGAAAGCAAATACGCCAATGGCGGAGAATATGATTGTCGCAAATGCCTTGACTGGAACCAGTGAGCCAGACCGATCAATGGGTGGCCAATCCGGGTGAGGGAATTTGGGGAACCCTTCGGGCGGCTTCATTCCACCCATGTGGTCAAATGATGACACATAAATCCCGATCATGATCAGAACCGGCACAGCCGTGCAATAGAAAAAAGAGAAAGAAGAGAGTGCGTTTTGGAATTGGCCCATGCTTCGGTCACCATACGGCTCTGGATCGATGCGCTCCCATTGGATTGTGGCTCCGTGGACGCCATCAAGAATGACTGTGTCGGAGCCTGAAACGTCTTTTACTTTGAGAAATGGTTGAATGTCTGCTAGTCGTGCTCCCCATTGGTCTTGAGTGTGATACCAAGGAGAACCGGGTGGCGGAGAGAGACAGATCAAGCGATCGATAAAGGCGCCGCTGTCGTTGGCGAGCGACAATTTGGCAAAGGCCTGGAACCCGGTGTCTTCCTTGTTGACTTGCGGCCGAAGGCGGCTGGGAAAGAGACCCATGATCGCGTAGGCTATATCTCCCTGGCTGAACTGGTCGGTTTGGCGCCGAGCAAAGCATCTTAATGCTGCCTCGATCAAGTTAAGCGAAGTTAGGATGGCCGAGCCCTCGAAGTAGTTGACAAGTTCATTGACAGCCTCTGCATCGTCCCAGGCCGTCTCTGCGAAGTTACGTTTCGCCATAGGCTTTGGTTCTGAAGGGCCTCCGACAACATAAAGCCGTATTCTGTATTCTGCTGGGCAAAGTTGCAGTTCCGGCAACGTCCAGAGTCTTGAGCCCCATTGTCTGAGCCAAGGAGTCACCTGTTCCCTGCGGTATTCAGGAGGTTCCTCGTGGGTCAGAAGGCAGGCTACCTTTTCTGAAGCCGTAGGTCCGATAGCTATGATCATGGAGTGCGCCGCCCGTACGATGTCGCAGATTCTGTAGACGTCCTCGCTGCTGCTACTTGATCTTGCGACTCCGTCGTCGTTTCGCACGCATTCAAAGTCCAACCAGAAGGCTTTCTTCCCGACTCGTTTGGCCGCGTCCATTCCCCATCTTGCCAGCGTCTCACTATCTCTCCTCGCGAGAGCTCGGTTGGCTTCTCTCGTCTCTTCATCAGGATAGTCATAACCGGAGATTTCATCGTCGGTGGCTACCCGGAAATGCATGCGTGTGTAGGAGACAAAGGTAAAGATCAATGTCGTCTCCGTTCTCGGCAAGGTATTCGGATACGTTGATGGTTTCATAGGTGCCCTCAACGAAGTCTTTCACAAGGCAAAGATACCTCGGACGAACAGAGGCGGTGGTGTCTCCTTGATGTCTTCTTTCGTTGTAATTGTAGGTAAACATTGGCTGGTCCTGACTGGGCAGAGGAGGAACCAAGCCCTCGTCCATTCGTATGTTGTCCAAATACTGACGACCAGTTGCCGCATTAGTACCACTGGAGACAAGGGCGGAGTATGGATCCAGTCCTCGAGGGCCGTCGTTTGCCGGGGGTTGTCGCTGAACACCCAGCCCAGGCACGGAAAGCGAGTTTACTAATCCGTAAACCATTCTATGAAATGTGGCCATGGGCTCTTACCAGGATATCTGAGGGGTATGTTAGCAAAGCGTAATACGGCTCGACGCCTCAAGCACGCTCAGACAAGATGCACATAGGATTATCGTACCAGAACGCAAACCACAGGCCATGAAACAATAAATTTCAAAAGCGTGATGAGAAGGTACGCAGGGCTTTTACGAAAATCCCGGGTGCCCGGGACGAATAGTGACGACGCAACCCAATTTGTGAGACGGAGAAGGAGCGTGACTTGTGAAATCGGCTTTCCTAACCGCTTCCATCGTGTCGTCGGAGGTAGAAGACTCGGGTCGCCGGCCGTTTGCACTACCAATGGAACCATCCGCCCATCCGATGGGCGTGGCCACTATTCATGGTGTGGATTCGCGTAGTCGGGCGCCATCGAACCTACTAGCTATACACACGCATTTCATCACGCGTTAAAACCTTGGTCCGCGAAAGGAGATGCAGGGGACGGTAACTTGCTTGTTCCTGAATGGATGGTGAAGTAGTCGTGAGGAGATCGTCGCCTTAGGTGGTGTTTGCCTGCATGCGCGGGCCGCACAGCCACACCAGGGAGATCTGCTGAAATGGGTTCCACAATCGCCTGCAATCAGAGACACAACATTCTTGTGTTGCGCGCTAGATGCTGACATATATGTGGCGTACTTTCTTTTGAGTCCGCCTGATTTTCCGATTGCCCAATGGATGTCTTCGCGGCTATTTCTGTCCACGCAATAGTTTTGCTACCCGGGCGGATACTTCGGGCTGACCGGGCGAGTAATATAGAAATAATCGATGACAACGACAATAACGATAAAAATAGAGAGAGGGATAGGAATAGTTACGATAGTGGTGAAAGTTAATTAAGATCAAATAAACTATGAGACCCAATATAGGTCGTTATGCGCCGGGTAGCAAGACTCCTACGGAATGTTAAACATGACAACAATTCAAGGAGAACGGTAGCTAATGGCGGTGACAACGGTGCCACAGCATTGGGCAAGTCTCAAAGAAGGAACTCAAAGAAGATGAACACATGGCTAACGTCAAATGGTATTATGCATAACAAAAACCTAAAGGTTTGCCGAGGTGCTTCGCTACGAGTGTTCCCTCGGAGCTAGTAGACATAGATGAAATCCTCGTTCTTAAGATCAGTCATGTCGCGCAGGGCATTATCCTCCTCAATCGTCCTGTGCTGCTGGCCTGCGGCATCTCCCTCAACCTCGACAGCCTTGCTGGTCTCCGTCTCGTCCTTACGCAACATGGACTCGTCGACAATCTGGGCGCTCTTGCCGAGCTCCTCACGGCGTTTGGCATGCTTGCTGTTGAGGAACTTGAGGTAGATAGGAATCAGACTGGAAAGTGGCAAGTTAGCAATCGGGGTCAAGGTCGCAGGCTAGGAGGGCTTGAACTTACAGTCCCATGATGCCAACAAGGACAAACATAACCAAGTTGGAGATGAGTCCAGGACGGTAGAGTGGGGCGTCGTCGACAGAGTACAGTAGGGGTCCGATGATGTTGCCGACACACATTCCGATGAAGACTACGGCGGAAGTCGTCTTCTTCTTGGTGTCACCAGCGGTGTTCTGCACCTGCCATGTGAAGATGATAGGGGTGATGGCCGCAAGGATAGAGACAAGGTAGTACCCAAACAGCAAGACACCCTTCTCATGACGGGGCACGGTAAGCATCAGGATGGAGCCGATGGCCGGAGGGACGGAGAGCATAGAGATGACGACACCCTTGCGCTTGATCTTAGTCGCGAGCCAGCCGCTGCCCATGATGGCGATGATCTGGATGGCGCCGAACGGGATGTTGAATAAGATCGTGGTGAAGCTGTCGTAGCCAAAGGACTTGACGATGAGGTTGCCAAAGGTGGAGATGCCGCCACTGGCGATGGAGATGGCGATGATGAGCACAAACCAGCACCACGTCTTGAGGTCCAGGAAGGTCTCGAGGACGTGGTCCCAGCGCCAGTGGCCCGACTGCATGCCCATCTGGTTAGCGCGGAGGCGTTCGACGGCGATGACCTTTTCTCTCTCGGTAAGGTACTTGGCGGAGATGGGCGAGTCGGGCATTAAGATGAGAACGACGAAGGAGTATGAGACGGTCAGCAATCCGCAGAAGCTGCGATGATTGTTAGTTGTGTTTCGTCAACTAGGAGAGATGCAATCACTCACAGGAAGATGATCTGATACGAGTGCAGAGTCTCGCTCTTGATGTGTCCCAGTCCATACGTCGCCAAGCTACCCACGATGAAAGTCACACCGTTCATGGCGTTCCAAGACGTGGTAACGAGCGTCTGCTCACTGCGCCTCCACCACATCGTTGTAACACTCAGACATGAAGGTGCGATGAGAGCCTCGAACGTGCCGAGCATGAACCGGAGACCGAGAAGTGAGCCAAAGTTTGTGCACGAGGTCATGATGGCGAGCATGGAACCCCAGAGGAAGATGGCGGCGGCGATGACTTTTCCGTTGGGCAGCTTGACGAGAATGAAGGCGGCGGCGGGTTGCCAGACGAGTTGAGCGATGTAGAGGATAGAGCCGAGCCATGAATATTGGCGGCCGACGAGGCCGGCGTCTTCTGTGATGCCGAAGATGGAAACATAGCTGTTGTGTCGAGATGGTTAGTTGTTGATGTAAGACGAGATGAATCTTTGTGAAGAATCGGTGAGATGCGCATTGTGTCGATGGAACTCACCTGAGGGAACTTTTGTCGAGTTGCTGGAAGAAGTATGCGCCCAGGAGAAGAGGCAGAATGCGGAAGTTGATGCGCTTCAAGACCGCCTTCTCTTCCTCATAGGTGAATGCCGTATCGCCGCCTCCATGTTCCGCTAAGAACTGAGCCGCCTTTTCCTGAAGGCTGTCACCCTGAACCGGCTCATGGCGGACGGGCTCAATCGCGTCGACGGCGTTGCCGCCAGTTTGGTTCGTCGCTGGTGCGTTGGTAGCCATCCTGACTCACGCCCTAGCAGGCCCTGAATGATGCAAGTAATGTCAAATCCCTCCTAGAAGACGATGAGAAGGCCAAAGAAATGGCGGCCGAGATGATCACGCAACACCGCGATGATGGAACCGGTGGGATGTCAACGAAAACCTAGCGTCGTATGAACCACCCAGAATCCGGGGACAGTTCATCTTATCAAGTCGCACGTAGCC
Organism: Colletotrichum tropicale; assembly: GCA_027406125.1. Classification (NCBI taxonomy): domain Eukaryota; kingdom Fungi; phylum Ascomycota; class Sordariomycetes; order Glomerellales; family Glomerellaceae; genus Colletotrichum; species Colletotrichum tropicale. The sequence continues at coordinate 1,196,839 of JANVYH010000004.1, forward strand.
CCCAAACCCCAGGTTCTACCCCAACATTCGGGCTCCTCTCAGCCGACTCAATTTCACGCAGCGAACCTGGAGAAAGCCCGGGGTATACTGGGGCCAGAATTATGGATATCCTCGAACACATGACCTGGGCCGTTGCGTATTTCCGCTCAGTTTCTCTTCTACATCGCGTGGTCCTGGCGCAACGACCCATGGACGGATACGGTCAACGCAACCACCCGGATATTAATCCCATACCAAGGTCTTGGTCCCGTTGCTTGACCAACATCCAAGACATCGCACCCCTGGCCGCCGAGAAAGGTCCCCATTGGAGGAAGAATTTCAGCCTGAATGCGAGCGACGAGGGGTGCGACGTTTTGGCCGCCTCGTGTCGAATCATGTCCTGCAACACCGCGTGATGATTGGCAGGACCTCGACGAGGCGTGGAAGCGATTCCCTGCTCAGAGCCGGAGATCCACGAGCTTGGGGAGCGGGTGGCTGTCAACGGCCGCTCTGGGCAATGTGGCATTCAGCTGGCTACCGGCTGGGCTGACGTTGACGTTGCAATCAAAGGAAAAGAGACCCCAAACTCTCTCCGCATTCTCGTAACCCCGACTTTCCCCGCCCGAGGTTTGGTTAAAATGAGGAGAACCCACTTAAGAGCAATCCACCCCCGCGTCGTCCCTAGAGGATAAGAAAAAAAGGAGTCGGACCACCCCCGCATTGCTGTGTGGGGATCAGGCCTCGGGTGTTCAAACTGCCGCAGGAGAGAATAAACGTGGTCGTATTTTGGCTAAACTCGGGGGATGGGGAAGATGGACCCGAGATGAGGGTGTCGATGTGCCGGATGCCGTGCTGCGTGGGGTGTGTGAGTGCCGTTCTTCGGAGTCGTGACGTCCTCGCGGGGTTACCAAGACTTGCAAATAACTTCAGGTCCTTTTCCTTTTGCACGCGTCTATGCTGAGGTCTGTTTCCGTTGGAATCTCAACTCTATCAAACACCAACAAAATCGCCGAAACATCACCAAATATGGCCGACATCACGACCAAGAAGAAGCGCTACGCCATCGTCGGCACCGGCGGCCGCTCTAGCTTCTTCTACACAGCCATCGCCCAAGATTACAGCGCGACGTCCACCATCGTCGGCCTCTGCGACACCAACCAGACGCGCATGAACTTCGCCAACAGCAAGCTCGAATCCCTCGGCCACGGCGCCGTCCCGACGTACCTCGCCGCCTCCTTCGACCAGATGATCGCCGACACCAAGCCCGACGAGGTGATCGTCACGACCGTCGACCGCACGCACAACATCTACATCGTGCGCGCGCTCGAGCTCGGGTGCAACGTCGTCACCGAGAAGCCGATGACCATCGACGCGCCGCGATGCCGCGAGATCTTCTCGGCGGTCGAGCGCACGGGGAACAAGGTCCGCGTCACGTTCAACTACCGCTACGCGCCGCACAACACCAAGATCTTTGAGATACTGAAAGCGGGCAAAATTGGCAAGGTGACGAGCGTGCATTTCGAGTGGATGCTGAACGAGAACCACGGCGCGGACTACTTCCGTCGGTGGCACCGGGATAAGCGCAACTCGGGGGGCTTGTTGGTGCATAAGTCGACGCATCACTTCGACTTGGTGAACTTCTGGCTGCAGACGCGGCCGCAGACGGTGTATGCGCAGGGTGACTTGAAGTTCTACGGGAGGGAAAACGCGGAGAGTAGGGGAGTTACGAAATTTTACTCTCGTGCGCATGGCAGCGAGGCGGCGAAGGACGATCCGTTTGCGTTGCAGCTGGATCAGAATCCGAACTTGAAGGCGATGTATCTTGATGCCGAGCATGAGGATGCGTATTACCGCGACCAGAGTGTGTTTGGAGACGGTATCTCCATCGAGGTTGGTATTACAAGGTCCTCGCCAGCACCAAGAAGCTGACCGTCATTCTAGGACACGATGAATCTGCTCATCCGATACCGCAACGGCGCTGTCATGACGTACTCGCTAACAGCGTACGCCCCATGGGAGGGCTTCCGGGTGAACTTCAACGGAACCGGCGGACGTCTCGAGGTCGAGGTTGTCGAGAAGAGTTACGTCAACTCCGGGGGCAGCCAAGCTCTCGAAGGCGCGATCGAGAAGAGGACGATGTTGCTGAGGCCCTTGTTCGGCCCGCCCCAGGAGATTGATCTTGGCGAGGCGAAGGGCGCGCACGGAGGTGGTGACCTTGTGCTTCTGAGAGATCTGTTTGGAGAACCTGTTTCGGACGAGTACATGAGGGCCGCCAGCCATGTCGACGGCGCCGCTTCGATATTGACGGGCATTGCAGCGAACCGATCTATTGCGACGGGGCAGGTTGTAAATGTGGATGATATCTTGGTTGTGCCTGAGAAATAGAAGGTCCGAGGTGTTCTCGAGGGACTTTGGCGGAAACATAACTTGGGATAGACTGGAATAAGACATCATGACGTCTAAACTAAACCTGGGCTTCCTTATGCTACTCTACGTATAGCGAAATCTCGTCCACTTTGCAGTGAAGACAAACAGGCGAGACAGTAGTCAACATTGAAGGTGATTGACTTCGCGCTAATGGGTGATTCATCGGATGCATTTTGTACGGTACGCCATTTCAACTTTTCCCTTGTTGGTCGCGGAGGGAGTTGGTTGCGGAGGGAGTTGGTCGCGGAGGGAGGCAAATTTCGAAAAGAGCGTCAGCTTGCGGTAGCATATGGAAGTCCAAACTCCGTTAAGATTGCACCGAATTCCCTTTTCCATCAAGCTAGTGGCTAGTCTTCGAAGGGCCACTGGACACCTTCTCCTGTGGAAAGTCTGCACCTTGACTTCTTGGTCTTACGCTTTTGTTGATTCCCAGTAGAGGATAGGCGATTGCCGCAAAAACCAAGATACCGCCAATCCAAAATGCTTTCGTAAGTAGATTGTTGCTATCCACAACATGAAGTGCACATATCGCCATCTGGAATATGCAAAGAAGACTATTGAAGCAGTCAGTGCTATTTGTTACAACCTATAAACAAGGATAACAGCTGGACGACCTACTCAAGCGTTAAACAGCTAGGATAGGATATTTATACTATAAGATCATAGGAATAGTAGGGACTTACTCAGCACAGAAGAACTATAATATAAGTCATATAATAATAAGATAAGAGATTAGATCTATACGCTAAGAATATAGAAGCTATATTTAGTAAAGATAGATTCTATTAGAACTAGGAATAATAATTAGGATAAAAGTATTATTTAGGATTTATATATAGGATAACCTAAGTTTAGTTTAAGGTTAGACTTTTATAGCTCTTTAGTAATTAACTTAATATTTATTCTTAAAATACTTTTAGCTTACTTTTACTATAAATTACTTATTAAGTTTAAGACTAATTACTTTAGTTTCTAAAGATTAATTTATTATAGCTTATAGTTTATAACTTAAACTATAACTTTAGTATATTATTACTATATATTAATCTTTAGCTTTTATTAATAAACCTTACTATTAGATAGCTAACTATAATACTTTAATTACTCTTATTTAGTAAGTTAATTATTAATACTTATTAAATAGTATAGATAAGATATTTTCTTATGCTTCTATTAAATCCCCTATTTTAGGATCTTTATCTTCTTTATATAACTAACCTTAAAGCTTAGCATAAGAACTTATTAGTATTAAAGATTATAATATATTAAACCTTAAGTATAACTTTAATAGAGAAGGATCTTTTACTAAAGAAGGATATAAATAATTCTAATATATTATTTAGAAGTAAGAAGCTAAAACTAAGGAAATATAGACTTTTATTAATAAAAATAAGTAAGCTATAAATAGCTTAAATAAATAACTTTAAAATACTAGAGAAGCTTATAAAAAACTAAAAAAAGGTATCTATAGAGATACTAACCTTAAGAAGATTTAGAAACTTTAAAGAGAACTTAATACCTTTTAAGCTGCTATTAATATTATTACTATCTTTATAAGAGGATACTAAAAACTTAAACTTAGTACTTTAATTACTTATAATAGCACTTATAGATAACTTAAACTATATCTAATTTAAATTAAGACTTATTATAACTTTTATTATAATAACTTTACTAATTAAATAGAGAAAGTTATTTATATAGCTACTTACTTTTATAGATAAGCCCTTAAATAGTTTAAACTTATCTAAAAAGAATTCTTTAAGTATAAAACCTTAGATAAATATTTTATAGAAATATATAATATTTATAGTAGCTTTTAAGGATTTAAAAACGCCTTATAATCTTTTTTCTAAGATCTAGATAAAAAGCGCTAAACTAAATATAACTTTATATAGCTATAATAGACTAAGTTAGCTAAAAAGTATATTACTACTTTTAGATAACTTAGTATCTAACTAAACCTTATTAAGGAAACTAAAATCTTTATATTTTATTAAGAACTTAAGAATAATATTAAGGATGAAATAATTAAGCTAAATAAACCTAAAGATTTCCTTTAGTATACTAATATAGCTATTAAGATTAATAATTAACTCTTTAAATAAAGAAAAGAAAAAAGTAAAAGATAATAAGAGGCTAACTTTAGATATAAATACTAATAATAACCTTAGCATAAGTTTAATAACTAGTAGAATAATAATAAGCCTTATAATAATTAAAATAGCACTTAATAAAATATTACTTATAGATAGTATAGTAGACTTATAGATCTTAGTATAATAATTAAACTTAATAATAAAAAACCTTAGAACTCTAAATATTATAACTATAATAAGTAAGGATATATTATTAGAGATTATAAATAACTTAGAAAGCTCTTCTAGAAGCTAATAGTTAAGTAACCTTAATAAGTTAATATAATTATAAAAGCCTTATATATATCCTAATTATAGACTAAATACTATAATAATAACTACTAAATCTATTTTAAAGATAAGGAAATATTAAGATACTACTTAAAAGATAGTAACTTTAAATAGTTTAAGTATAATATAATAAATACTTACTTTAAGACCTTAAGTATAATATATTAAAATAATAATAAGATTGCTAGAAAACTAATAGAGTAACTTAATAAAATGCTATAAGTTTAGCGTTTTAAACTAGTTAATACCTTATCTACTATATATACTTAAAAACTAGAGAATAATAATAAGCAGAAATTAGTATATCTTTAGCTAGCTAAACTTACTTACTTAGAATAAATCTAAGAGAAACTTAGTAATCCTCTATAAGAATAATAACTAAAAGCTATACTTTTATATATAAAATAATAAAAGCATATATATAAAAACTTTATTAGAATAGAATAAATTAACTAAGAAATAAAGGAGTAAGTTAAGAAAGAATCTAAAAAAGAACTAGAATACTAATATAACCTCTTAATAGAATAATAACTCTTTAGTATAACTACTAACTAGACCTTTAGAGAAAGTAAAAGTTTACTTTATAACTTAGATAAACCTTATAATATTACTTAATAATATACTTAAGTAGAGATTACTTATAGTTTTACCCTTAGTATAGATAACTTTAGCTCTAAAGAGGAATCTAATAACTAAGAAGATAAAATTAAGTAACTCTTAAAGTATTAAGAAATTAATATACTTTAAGATAAATAATAGCGCTATTTCTATAGTATCTTAGTAGACTAGTAAGACTAAAACTATACTTCTTAGCTATATATAGAAGATTATCTTACTTTATAAAGTAACTATTAATAATACTAAACTTTCTTCTAGCTTTAATACTTCTATAATAAGTATAAAGAATATATAGGAGATAAATATAACTATTAATTCTACTTTAGAAAACTTAATAATAAACTTATTAAGAGTATTTATACTATATATATTATAATTAGATAGACTATAATAACTTTTAATAGAAGGATTATTACTTTTTAATTAAGCTTATAGTTCTTTATAAAATATTAATATAATAATAGTATAAAATAGGATGAATACTAGCGTAATAAATGCTAAGTTTATTATTAAAATAAGGCTTATGCGTAGAGAATTATAAAAAATAGACTAAGACCTCTTTAAATTAGAATCTAAGAGAATAGCTTTATTAAAGTAATATAAGAAGGAAAATAAATTACTTACTTAGGATAGTTTAAGTAATTAAAAAACTAAACTTACTTACTAATAATAGATTATAATAAATAATAAAGAAAAGATCTATCTATTAGATATTATAAGAATATAAGAATAATATAGAACTTAAAGTTATAATTAATAAATAAATAATACTTATGCTAATTAATAGTAAAGCTAAAGTAAATTTTATTACTCCTTAAGCTATTAATAAGCTAGAAGTATAATAAGGAGGAAAAGAATAACTATACCTCTTATATATAGCAGAAAGAGAAGAATTTAAGTATAAAGGAGGTACTATTTATAATAAGACTATACCTCTTAAAATAAGTTATTTAGATTAAAAAGAAAGAATCTAATTTAATATTACTAATATAAGGATATATAATATAATATTAAGATTACTTTAGCTATAAATAAATAACTTATAGATAGATTAGAGTAAAGGCTAACTTTAATAGGATTATAATAACTTAGTCTCTAAGTAGCTCTATTAGAATTAAGCTTTAAACGAGCTAATATAATAAGAAATAGCAAAATAATATATCTACTACTTTAAGGTAAAAGAAATTATATTATAATAATTAATAATAGAGGATCTTAAGAATAATTTATTTCTATCTATCTTAGAAGAATATAAAGTTTATAAGAAACTCTTTATAGCTAAATTAGAAACTAAACTGCTTAAATATATTAGCTTTAATTATAAAATCTCCCTTAAAGAAAGAAAAAAACTATAATTTAATAAAATTTATAGCTTTAACTTAATAAAAATAGAAATTCTAAATAAATACTTTAAAGAAAATCTTAAGAAGGGATATATTAGACCTTTAATATTACTAATAAGAAGCTTAATCTTATTTATACTAAAGAAGAATAGAAAGTTATAACTATATATTAATTATTATATATTTAATAAAATAATAATTAAGAATTACTATTTACTACTACTTATTAATAAAATAAAGAAACTCCTCTATAAAGCTAACTAGTTTATAGCTTTTAATTTTAAAAATACTTATAACTTAATTAAGATAAAGTAAAGAGAAAAATAGAAAACTATTTTTAAAATATATAAAAGATACTTTAAGTATTTTATTATACTTTTTAGTTTTATTAATACTTCTATAATATTCTAAAATATAATTAATTTAGTCTTATATAAATATATTAATATTTATATAATTATCTACTTAAATAATATTTTTATATTTTTACTAATATTTAAGTAATATAAAGAAGATATTTATTATATCTTATAAGCTTTTTAAGAAGCTAAGCTTCTCATTAAACCTAAAAAAAGTAAATTCTATACTTAGAAAGTAAAATACTTTAGATTTATTATTACTTCTAGAGAAGTTTAAATATTAAAAAATAAGATTAAAGCTATTAAAGAATAGCTAGTACTTAAGAACCTTAAAGAAGTTTAAAAATTCTTAAGTTTTATTAACTTCTATTAAAAGTTTATTAAGAATTATAATAAGATTAATATAGCTCTTATTAACCTTAACTATAAAGATACTTTATTTATATAAGAAGAACTATAATAAATAGTTTTCTAAAAAATTAAAAACTTTATTAGTAATAAACTAGTTTTAATAATATTAGACCTTACTAAGTAGTTTAAAATAAAACTAAACTCCTTAAACTATACCTTTAAAGTATAACTATTATAATAAAACTTAAAAAGAAAGCTTTACTTATATGCTTTTTTCTTTTATAAACTCTATAAACTTAAACTAAACTACTAAATCTATAATAAAGAACTTATAGTAATTATTAAAGTATTTAAAGAATAGAGACTTAAACTTTTAGGAATAATTTATAAAATATTTATATACTTAAACTATAAGAACTTATTATATTTTATAACTTTAAAAGTATTAAATAAATAATAAGTTAGATAGTTAGAATTCTTATCTAAATTTAATTTTTAAATTATCTATTAGAAAGGATTAGATAATAGTAAAGCTAATACCTTTAGCTAATAACTAGACTATAATATTTTAATACTTAAAGAAACCTAAGTAATTTTTAAAAAAAATAATAATAAAAACTTAATATTAATAACTAAACTCTTAATAATAGCTAGATAACTTAATACTAGCCTACTTAGTAAACTAGATAATAAAGTAATTATAGAGTTTCACACTTACCTTATATATAGTTACTAAGGAATTATAAAAACCTAGAAATAGCTATAATAATAGTATAGAGAAAAGGTTATTAGAGAATATATAGTAAAAGTAATTAAGGATTATAAGGTCTACCTTAAAAGTAAACCTACTTAATATTAACCTTATAGTATATTATAACCTTTATTTATACTATAAACTACTTAGTAATCTATATCTCTTAACTTTATTATTAAATTACTAAAATCTTAAAAACCTCTTATAGGAGTATATTATAATAGTATTCTTATTATTATAGACTAACTTATAAAATATACTTACTTTATCTTATATAAAAAAGTAAGTAATATTAAAGAATATACTTATATATTTCTTAAGTATATTATTACTAATTATAGAATATTTAAGGAAATTATATTAAATAGAAATAAGATCTTTACCTCTAACTTTTAGAAATTAATTATATTATACTTTAGTATTAAATAATTAATATCTATTATATTCTATCTATAGACTAATAGATAAATAGAATAAATTAATTAAATCTTTAAAACCTACCTCTATACCTATATTAACTATAATTAGGATAATTAAGTTATTTTACTACTAATTACTTAGTTTACTTATAATAGTATAGTTAGAGAAAATACTAAGAAATTCCCTTTTTACCTTAACTATAGATTTAAACTAATAGCCTATAAGGAACCCTAAGTAAAACCTATAATAGTAAAAATAGTTACTTTAGTATAATAAATTAAAGATATCTAAGATATTATATAAAAAAAACTTAAATTTATATAACTATAGATAGCTAAATTTACTAATAAACAAAAGATTAAGGGACTAACCTTAAAAGAGAGAGATAATACCTATCTTATATAGCAAAATATTAAAACAAAAAGACTATATAACAAACTTAACTATAAAAAACTTAAACCTTTTAAAATTCTTAAAAAAGTCTTACTTATTAATTATAAACTTAACTTATTAGGAATAATAAGATATTACTTAACTTTCTATATCTTACTCTTTAAGCTAGCCTTATAAGGATTATAAATAGATAATATTATTATTATAGAAGATAAAGAATTAGAATATAAAGTTAAATAAATCCTAAACTATATCTAAGAATCTAATACCTATTAATACCTTATTAAGTAGAAAAGATATAGATATAAAGAAGATATATAAGAACTAATAAAGAATATCTTAGGAGCTACTTAAATAGTTAAAAAGTATTAAGAATAGAATTAGAAAAAGAAATAAGATAACTATACTTTTAGACTAACCCCTAAAATCATAATAATATACCTATATATTAAACCTTTATATTAGTATACTAAACTAGCTATAAAAGTAGATTAACTAAAATAAAGAAAACTACTTATTTAATTAGGAATACTAGAATAAGACTAAAAACCCCCTAAAGATACTAATTAGTTACTACTAATTAAGGGACTAAGATTTATAAACTCCTTACTAACTCTAAAACTCTACTAATCTAGATTATTCTTAACACTAAGAAACTAAAGATTACCTACTATACTACTCTTATATATATCTAAAATAAAAAGAATATTATCTTCCTCTAACTTCTATATACCTTAAGAAAATATCTCTATATAATATTCTTTAACTTTTTTATAGATTATATAAATATATAATAAATATCTAGCTACTTTAGCTACTTTAGTTTAAACTTATACTAACTTTTTATAAAGATCTAATAAAGTATTACTAGCTTATTCTTTTTTTTCCTCTTATTCTTAATATTAATTACTTAGCCTCTTTATTATAACTAATTAGTATTAATATACTTAATAAGATATAATAAAAACTTATAACTTAATATAACTACTAAACTATTATAAAAGCGTTTTAGGTTTTTATAACCTTAATAAGTTTTTATACCCTCTACTATATAATATATACGCTTTATATAGAAATACTAAATATAAAGTATAATATTATTAGAACTAAAGTAATAAAAGATATCTTCATAAGTAGAACATAATATTAATTTAGATTAATTTAATTTATAAATATAACTTAATATAGTATTAGCATTATAAATAAATTAAGAAGTATAATTAATAGACCTCTAACTTAAGACTAATAACTTATTTATATTAGGTTTTAAAGATAAAACCTTTAGAGAGGGGACCTAATATTATAACTTATAAATAAAGATAATAGCTAGATAACTTACTTAGGCGTTAGATAGCTAGAATAGAATATTTATACTATAAGATTATAGGAATAGTAAGGACTTACTTAGTATAGAAGAACTATAATATAAGTTATATAATAATAAGATAAAAGATTAGATCTATATACTAAGAATATAGAAGCTATACTTAGTAAAGATAGATCCTATTAGAACTAGGAATAGTAGTTAGGATAAAAATACTATTTAGGACTTATATATAGGATAACTTAAGCTTAGTTTAAAGTTAGATTTCTATAGCTTTTTAGTAATTAACTTAGTATTTATCTTTAGGATATTTTTAGCTTACCTTTACTATAAATTACTTATTAAGTCTAAGACTAATTACTTTAGCTTCTAAAGATTAATCTACTATAGCTTATAGCCTATAACTTAGATTATAACCTTAGCATACTATTACTATATATTAATCCCTAGCTTCTATTAGCAGACCTTACTATTAGATAGCTAACTATAACACTATTCTTATAATATTCTGTTAGTAGTTATATATAAGTTAGGATACTTATAAATAAGAGGGATATTATAAAGGTATTTAGAGGCTATAGGCTATAGTTAGGTTAAACTAATAGAAGAAGCACCTAAAAAGTAAGTATAGTATTACTATGCTACTTTTACTTACTTCTTTTAAGATCTTCTTTTCTAACCCTTTAGTAAGTACTTATTAAGTCCTCACTATAGAGGGTTCTATACTTTATCTCTATAAAGTTCCCTATCCTTTTAGCTTAGTTTAGTTAAACTATCCTTAAGCTCTTTTAATCTAAATAGCTAAACTTTTATAATTATCCCCCTTCTAATTATAATAATCTTTACTATAAAATAAAATTAATAATAAGTAAGAACTCTTATTATTTATAAAGAGCTTTTATAGTTATTATTATTATTATAAGTTATTTCTACTATTTATATAGTAGTTATCTATTATATATTTACTAAAGCTTTATTATCCCTTAATATTATTATTATCTCTATAAATCCTATAATCCTAACCTTAAAGTTATATTATTTACTACCTAAGTTTCCTTTAGAGATCTCTCTTATCTTTTAAAGAAAGAAATTATTTTTAATAAGTTTTATACTCTTTACTTATAAATATTTTATTTTTTACTTAATAAGCTTTCTCTAAATAATAGCCTTATAATAACTTTATTTTTCATTTTATTTATCCTCTTTCTAAAATAAGTATATTATAAAGCTATTTAGAATATTAAATAGTAACTACTATTATTAATTTATTATACTTACTTTTTTATTTTTAGTAATACTTATTATAATAAATAACTACTATTCTTACTATTTAAAGTTATAATTACCTCTTTAACTACTTAATAATACCTTATATCTATTTATAAAGTAATACTTTTTTTCTTATTTAAAGTTAGTTTTCTTCTTCTTTATTATATTATATTATAATATAATAGCTTTTATATTTTATAAGCTTTTATTAAGCTTTTATAAAGCTTTTCCCTTTTAATATTATTTTTATATCTAATATTATAAATACTAAGACCTTAATTACTTATATCTTATTACTATATAAGCTTAATAACTTAGTAAAAAATAGTAATATTTACTAATATAACTAATTAAATAGTAATAAGCTTTATATCTCTTATACTTTATAGCTATATTAAACTACTTAAGTAGTATATATTTATATTATTATAAGTAATACTACTTACTAAATATATTATTTATATAGTATTAAGTATTATAAAGTAAATATTTAGTAATCTTTTATTAAGGTATTAAACTAACTATTAGTATAATTAAATCTTTAGATACTTTATTAATAATATTTAAATCTTTTAGAACTAAGTAAAGCATTATACTATTTAAATTAAAGCTAATAAATATTATTAATATAAGATTTACTATATATATATTATAATTACTAATAGTTAAGTATTTCTCTTAATACTTTATAAGTAGTTAGTAAACCTTATTAAACTTTAGTTTAATTTAAAGTAATATAATAACTAATTACTATAAATAAATACTAAAGAGATTATTATTAATTATACCTAAATATATCTTAAAATCTAGCTTAAGGTATATAATCCTTTAAATTATATTTTTTCTTTAATAGTTAATAATTTCTTTATAGAATACTTACTAAAAAAAGGATAAAAGCTTTATTAAGTAGACTTATTTTTAGCTTAAAAATACTCTATCTTAATACCTCTATAATAAGAACTATATCTTTAATTAGGCTTAATTTCTTAATAAGTTTAATAAAGTTTTAGAGAAATATCTTTTAAGTAATAACTTTTATATATTTAGTTTATTTATTTAAGATCTTTCTAAAGTTTAAGCTTCTTAAATACTTTATAATTCTTATAAATATATTTTAGTTATAATTTTTAAATATATTAGCTTTAGCTTTACTTTTTAACTTAATATTTATAAAGATATTAGCACTTTTTCTATAAATATTTATAAGAATCTTGAGTTTGTAGTTATAATATAGCCCCCCTGCAAAAAGACTACAGCAAAATTCACCCCATACGCAGGCACAATTCTAGAAACACTATATAAGCACTTTAACCTATACCCTCTACCAATTAAGGAAAATAGTATAGAAACCTTATACGTTCCTACTAGCAGGTAAACCCTCATACAAAGTTAAACATACGCCCTAGCTAAATAGACTAGCAGAATAGTAATAGCGCTAGTTGCACAGCATAAAGCTAGCAGCGCTACACGTAGCAGGGCTAATCATATTAAGGCTAAAAGGGTTACTAAGGCTCTTATAGCAACAGCTTTACTAAACCTTCTAGCAAAGTACTATAAATACTACTAAATAGAGATAACTTCTTAACTAAAGAGGTTATTATAAGAAGTTCTTATAGCTAAAAATATAAAAACTTTACTAGTATAAAGCTTTATGCTTATCCCTCTTCTTCTTCCTAACTTATAATAAATCCTTTACTATATCTACACTATAAGAGATATATAAGAACGCTAATCCCCTATAAGGTATACCTTTCTATAAGGGAACAGCTAAAGGTATTACTATATAGAATAACATCTATATAATAAATAAAGTTCTCAACTTCAGTAAGTACTCTTTTGCTAATTAGTAGCATATCATTAAGGTAGCTATAGCTAAAGCTTTTATAAATACCCCTAGAGGGAACCCTCTTTACGCTATAATTAAGGCGATAAACAATAGCCCTAGACACCTCTACGTAGAGGCTACGCAGGTTTCTAGCTATCCTAAGGAGTAGCCCTTCTTCGCGCAAGCCCTCCACAATACTAAGGCAGAGGCAGCCTAAGCCTAAGCCTAGTAGGGCTTAAACATTAGTAAGTGCGCCTTACGCTAACTAACAGAGAGAGCGTTGCTGACGACAGCACAGCTAATAGCAGACAGCAAAGCAGTAATAGGGATAGTATTAGCGGCGTAGGTAATACGCAAGAGAGAGGATAGGTCAACAGTTCAGTAGTCTGCAGTAATTAAGTAATCACAAACCATATCGTTACTGAAGTGAAGTTGAAGATAGTGAAGTTGTTAACTAACGTGCATATGTAAGTGCAGCTAAGGTTAGGAGAGTTACAATCACATAACCAAAGGCTATGTGTATTGTTAAGAGGCGTAGAGTTAGGAGGTCTATCGCTCTAAGCAGGTAAAAATCATAGTGAACAGCCAGAGGCCTTTATAAGAATCTTATTAGCTTTAGGGATAAAGATAAGTTATTAAAAAGTAAGAGTAATAATAATAAGAATAATATAAATATTAGTCTTAATAGTAATAATACTAATAAGAAGTTAAGTAACTTAGAGGATAACTCTTAGTAGTTTTTAGTAGATCTTTAGTAAGTATATAGTAGTTTTTCTTTAGAGTTCTTAGTTAAATACTTCTAAGTTTATATATTACTTTTAAGAAGTAGTTTTTTAGAATCTTCTTATAGTTAATTAATTTTTCCCTTTTCTTTATACTACTTATTATCCTATTTATAATATAACTTATATTATTACTTTTTAAATCTTATAAGGATTTATAAAGTATTTACTAAATACTTTTTAAGTTTTTAAATATTATATTCTACTAACTAGCTTTTCTATTTAACTAAATATAGAGAGCTTATTAGTACTTCCCTCTATAATATAATATTTTTAACCTCTTATTCTTTAAAATCTTCTTTTAAGTCTAGAAGCTACTTTTTAGTAAGCTTTTAGCTATACTATAGCTTTAATAAAGTAACTAAGAAGATATTATATACTTTATTATATTTTTCTATAAGCTATACTCTATAAGCGTTAAGGCTTATAACCTCTATAATTAGTATAGAAATAAATTATAAGGTAAGTTTTTACTAACCTTTTATAAAGTAGAAGTTCTTTATTAAAAGCTTTATAATATCTCTAACTTTATATAATTATACCTTCTTTTTAGTATTTATATTTTTAACTTATATTTCTATTATATATTACTAATTCTTAGTTATTCTTTAGTAAACCTCTATTAGCTTTTTAAGTTTTTTATTAACTTTTTAGGTTTTAATTTTTATACTTAGTAAGTAGTAATTAATTATTTAAGGGTAATAACTTATTAAAACCTTAAATAGTAATATATTAATAGTAGTATATTTATTATTATTATATAAAAATTTAGCTTTAATTAGCTATATTACTTACTAGTTATATAAGTTTTTACTAAATTTTAAGAGATATATTATTAAGGTTTAATACGTTTTTTTAGTCTACCTATCTATTTATAAATACTATATAATAGAGATATACCTTTTTATATCTTAAGCTTTAGTTTAATCTTACTAAAACTAATTAATAATTAACTTATCTTAATTATTAATAATAGCTTTAAGTATACTATATTAATATTTAATCTCTTAATATAAGATCCTCACTAAACTTATAATATCTAATTACTTAGTTATTACTAGAAATTAAGCTACTTTAGTTATTTAATATATAACTATTAAGATTATATTATATATAATCTTATTATTTTAGTAACTCTCTAATAAACTAGTTAAAAAGTCTAAAGAAATCTATTAAAATAGGTATACTAGTAATTCTAGTATTTATAGTAGTCTATATAGCTTATATTATAGTATATATATTCTTTAGTAATATAAATACTTAGTAATATATCGCTATATATCCTCTATTAAGTATAGCTAATAAAATTTTCATAAGATTAGCTCTACTATCTTATTTACCTTTATATACCTTAATCTAAGCGTATTATAGTAGTTTTTTAGGATTTTATAATAAAAAGATCCCTCTTCTAAAATAATAAATCTTCTTCTAAACTAAAAGATATTATTCTTATTAAGTTAGTACTTTTAGTATTCCTTAATATCTTAGTAAACCTTAGATATAAGTTTTCTATAGAAGTAATCTTTAGTTTATAGTCCTCTAATTATCTATTTAAAATTTATACTTAATTATAATATATATACTATTTTATCTTAAATAAGCTCCCTTATTATAATATATAGGATATACTACTCTAATATAGTAACCTTAGCTCTCCTTAAGTCTTTTAGCATATTATTATTTTCTTATAGAGTAGTTAGTATAATATTTATATATAATTTTAAGTAAGTAATAATATTAATATATATACTTAAATATAATAGATTATTAATACTTTTTATAAAGTAGTACTAACTTAAAAGTAAAGATCTCTTAACTTTAAAACTAGCTTTTTAATAAAGTTCTTATATACTTTACTAAATAGTTTAAATATAAGTTCTTATAGTAGCTATAGTTCTTTTAAGCTTAGTAATATATTAGTAAGTTATTACTAATAGCTAGCTAATAAGTCTTAGTTTTTTCTTAAAAGTAAAGATTATATTATCTACTTTAAAGTTTTTTACTATATAGTTAAAGCGTTATAATAATCTATTTACTAAATTAATAACTCCTAATCTATATTAAATTTCAAAATTAAATACTAATAAGTAATAGACTTATTATATAAGTTTTTTATAAATATTATATATAAGTATAATAAGTACCCCCTTTAGTACTATATAGTTTATAAGTACTAAGAATTTCTTAAGAAGTTTTTAGAAGTATTATACTTAGTAATCTAAGCTTTCTATAATAGTAAAAAGCTCTTATTACTTTATAGTTTAGTATTTTTTTATATCTAAAAGCTTTTTTAACTAAAAAGCTATTAAGTATTAAATAATATTATACTTTTATAAAAATATACTAAATACTACTTAAGTAAATATATTAATCTTAACTTTAATTTTTAGTATTAAGTTATAATATCTTAATATTAAAGCTTTAATAAATACTCTCTAAAGTATCTTAAATATAATTTATATCTCCTTTATTTAAATAAAAGCTCTTAACTTTATACTATTTTAACTTCTTTTTAATATACTATTTATAGAAGCTATAATATAGAAGTATTTAGTAATAAATTTATAGTAAAAGTTATAGAAATTAAGGAAAATTTAGATATCCCTAAAGAATTTTAGTATTAGCTATTTAGTAACTACTTAAACTTTATCTAGGTCTATTTTAATACTATTTTAAATAATATAAAACCTAAAGAAATCTATTTCTATTTAGTAGAAATTATACTTCTTTAGTTTTATAAATAGTTTAATAGTTTTTAAATAATATAAAATTATATAAAGATTTTTTATATACTATTCCTTAATATCTAAATAGATTAAGATATTATCTAAATATATAATATAATAAGTATTTAAAAAGTTAGTAAGTATTTAGTAAATATATATTTAGAAAGTTATTAGAGCGTTAATAAGCTTAAATAGTATTACTATATATTTAAAATACTTATATTAAGTCTTAAATATAATCTTCTATCTATTTACTTTATTAATTATAATTCTATAATATATCTTACTTAAATTAATCTTAGAAATAAACTTTATATTAATAAGCTTATCTAAAAACTTACTAATTAATAGTAAAAAGTAGTAGTTTTTTATTATAATTTTATTTAACTTTTTATAATCTATATATAACTATAAGCTACTATCTTTTTTAAATATAAATAAAATTAATACTTTAATAAAACTAGTTAAATAATAAATATATTTAGCTACTTCTATTTTCTAAATATATTTAGTAAAGGTTTATAGCTACTCTATTAATATAAAGTATATTAGTTTATATAGAAGCTTTTTATTAAGTTTTAACTTAATATAATATACTACTCCTTTTAGTTTAGAAACCTTCTTTATATTTTCTTTATTAAAAATATTAGTAAAAGGTTTAAATTCTTTAGAGATTTTCTTCTTAAGCTTATTATTTAATAAGCCTTTATTTAAAATATTAATATCTTTTTTATCTAAAACTAAAGCTCTTATTAAATATATTATATAAGCTTTCTAGCTATTTTCTATAATCTTTTATACTATTACTTCTAGCTTAATAAGTAAAATATAATTATATAACTAAATATAAGTATAAGTATTTATATAAATATTTTTTCTATTTATTAAGTTATTAGATAAAAAGATATCTCTTATTCCTTTAAGATATAAGCTAGTTATAAACGCTTAGTAAATCTTCTATAAATAGCTTTAGTTATTAATTAAGAAGATAATAAGCTAATAAACCTTATTAATAAGTATTAATCTTTTTTAAAAGTTTATTAGCTTTAAAGCTATAATATTAATAACTTCTTTTAGTAAGAGTTTCTTTATAAGGTCTTTTTATATAAGATTTATTATAATATAAATATCTATATTAACTAATAGTTTAACTTTATTATATACTTAAAATATAATTATTTAATTTTTAATAATTTACTTTATAAGAACTAAAGTAATTTTTAATATAATACTCCTTAAAGTTACCTCTATACCTACTTATTTCCTAAATCTTTAATATTAATTATATAAGAAACTATAATAATATTAATCCTACTCTATCTTAAGTTTAAGTTTTAGTTACTATTTATAAACTATATATATAGTTTAATATAATTAGGGGAGATATATTTATACTTTTTATAATTATAGTATTAAGTTCTCTAAAAATTAAGAAGCTTATTATTAAAGCTAAGCCTTATATAAAGGTTTACTAAGTAATTATTCTAAGATAAGGTCTCTAAATAGCACTCCCTTAAGTCTATTAACTAAAAGAGTTATAAGTTACTCTTATAAAAGTAGTTTAAAGATCTTAAGTATAGTTATTTATATAACTTAGAATAACTAGTAAGCTTTTCTATATATCTCCCTTCTAAAATCTCTTATAGTCTTTATATATATAAAGCTATAATATATATATTAATATAATTAATATCTTACTTAAAAAGTTTATTTTTTAGGGTTTTAATAAAGCTTTAAAAAAATATATAAACTTTTATATTACTTATATTTAGCTTACTAAAAGCTTAGTTAATAAACTCCTAATAAGCTTAATATATAATAAGTTTCTTATTATCCTTCTAGTAGTACTATTTTAAAGTATTATAGTAGTTCTATTTCTAAAGTTTAAATATTATATACTACTTTCTTATAAAAACTCTAAAGTTTTCTTATATAAAGTTAACCTATTTTCCTAATATATCTATAAATATTTATTAATAAGTTTACTATTCTATTTATAAAGCATACTCTATTATACTTAAAGTTTATTAGATATACTAGCTATTAGAATAGCTAAAATAATATTTATAAACTTCTTCTATTATAATAAACTAATCTTCTCTTTTTATACTAATAGATTTACTAATAAAATAAGCTATATTATAGTTTAGAGGTTTTTTATAAATTTTTAGTAATTATTTAGTAAGTACTTAGTTACTTAATATAGTAGTAATTAGTTTATATTAGTTAGCTATTATAATTATAATCTACTATATTAGTATTTAGCTAATAACTTTATTTAGCTTTCTAGCTTAAGCTAACTTATTAATAATAGCTATAAATATCTAGCCTTATAGCTTATTTAATCTATAAAGAGAAGTCTTATATTCCTTGTTTTCTTATATATATTTATTATCTATTTAATAAGTATTTAGTATAAGTAGCCTATCTTCTTTATAGTTCTTAGCTTTACTTAAAGTATAGCTTCTTATCTCTCCTTATTAACTTATATTATCCTCTAATTATTTACTAAAGTTATTTTCTTTATATAGGCTTATATAAGCTATCTTACTTAATACTTAGTAAATACTAAGTATAAATTCTTTAACTTAATTAGTAAGTATTACTTAAGTATATAATGCTATTATTATTACTAACCTTCTTAAAGTAAAATAAAAGTAAAAGAATTATAAAAGTATTTAGGAACTATAGACTATAATTAAGTTAAATTAATAGAAGAAGTACCTAAAAGGTAAGTATAATATTATTATACTACTTTTACTTATTTCTTCTAAAATCTTTTTCTCTAACTTTTTAGTAAGTACTTACTAAGTCCTTACTATAGAGGGTTCTATACCTTATTTCTATAAAGTTCCCTATCCTTTTAGCTTAGTCTAGCTGAACTATCCTTAAGCCCTTTTAGTTTGGGCGGCTAGACCCTTATAAATATATTAGTTAGAGTAAGTATGATGTGCCTCTGCTGTTATAAGGCTATAGGCTTTTTCCTTATTATTAAGAGATACTATATTAGCAATATTAACTTCTATCTAAAAGGTTGTTATAGCAAGGGCCTAGACTTTAATAAGAGTGATATTTAGGGAGTTTATTGTTAGATAGGTAGGTAATATCCTATACCTACTTCTAGACTACCCCTACATCTAAACCACCTACTTTTAATACCTTTATATTTATATATATTAACTTTAACTAATATTTATATATATTATAATACTATAATAATATAACTTTTACTATTATTAAAGTTTTTAGACTTACTAGATTTATTTATACTACTTTTAAGTTTACTTATTTTAATTTAAGTTTTCTAAATAGTTTTAATATTAATAAACTTTAAATTTAAGTTTATTTTAACTTTTTTTTATTTCCTAACTCTATTAGTATTAACTTCTACTTATAATATTTTAATTTTTTATTAAGTTATTACTAACTAATATACTTTCTTATTAAAGCTTTTCTAAACTTTTTAAAAAAATAAATACTATATATACTTATTATTATTTAGTTTACTAAATAGGCTAAATTAATCCTAAAGTTTATCCTTTTTTTTAAGGATTAACTAAAAGATTACTAATATATCTATTACTTATTTTTTATTTACTTTATTATTAAAAAACCTTTTATAAACCTAACTAGTTAGTTTAATAGGAGTTAATATATTTTTAAGTAGTAAAAAGTTTATAAAAAGTTTAGCTATATTAATAAGCTATAAACTAATTTATTTCTAGCTACTAATAATATTCTTATTTATTAAAGTTACTTTATATACTTTATTATAATATAAAATAAAGTTTCTCTTATTTATAACTATATTAATATCTTATTTAGCTAGTAATTTAAGTTCTTTTTTATATACTACTTTAAGAAACTTAAAAACTAACTAATTAAGTAGCTAAAAGATATATAATATATATATTAATAAGAATAATAAGTATATCTTATTCTTAAAGTATATATATATAAAAGTAGTAGTTTTATAATTTTTATAACTATCTAAGATTAATAATTTAATTTCTAAAAAGTTTTCTAATTAAGTTAAAAAAATAAAAACCTTTATTAACTACTTAATAACTATAAAATTTAAAGTTTACTTATTTTTTATAGCTATAAACTTCTAAGATTTATATAGTATTAGATTTAGAAAGAATTACTATTACTAAATATTTTTACTTTTATATATAATAAATAGAAATAATACTTTATTAGTTATAGAGATATACTTAATTAGAGATATCTAAGTATATAATCTAAACTATTTCTTATAAATAAAATAAGTTTCTAATAATCTAAAAATAAACCTATTTAATCCTCTACTTTTTAGAATATTAGTTTTATTTATATTATATTAATTAGAAGTTTTAATAGTTATAATTTTAAGTATAATAAAGTATTTAAATTATTACTTAATTATATTAGTTAAAGCTCTATTAATATATTAAGAATTAATTACTTTATTTCTTTAAACTTTTATAAATAGGTTTCTCTTAATAAAAAACTATATTTAGTTCTTTTTAAGAAACTAGAAATCTTTATAGATTTATAAGATATATTTAGTAAAGTTTTTAAATTACTAATAAATTAGAAAAAAGCTTAAAGTAGCTTAAATTTAAACCTATTTAGCTAAGTAGCTTTCTTAGGTTAGAAAAAGCTTTTATAGATTAGAAAAAATAATATCTTATAGCTAAGCCTTTTAAATTTAATATAATAAAGTAGTTTTTAATATATTATACTATAATAAAGCTTTTTATAAACTAATATTAATTATAATAACTTTAAGTACTTAAGAAAGTTTATTTTTAATATAATTAACTATTATATAGTTATTATACTTTATAGAAAGTTTAGTAATAATTAAGTAAAAATTAGTAAAGTTATTTAAGTTTAGAAGTGGTAGTATATATTTTTAATAAGGCATTTTAGGGTGGTCTGGATGTGGGGGTGGTCCGGAAGTGGGTGTGGGACGTTATCTTTGCGAAGGATGTATTAACTGAAGGTATGTCACCGAAACAACCGACTTTTAAGGGGCTGCCTAGCGGGGCCTGAAGATGAAGTAACTTTTCGCTTGGCCATTGAGGTGTACATAGCTTATGAGCTGAGCGTGACTTTCGGCGGAATTGCTTCTAACCCACCGTACATAGGCTCGCCGGGTACCCATTTGAGAGCGATGCGCCATTAAGGCAAACATTTGTGGAAGCAACAGCGAATTGAATGCCCTTCATTCCGACTAATCTCTCATAATTGCCCAGCGTTGGAGTTCACAGCTGTTTCGAGAAATGTATCTGATATGGCTGCAGTGATTGATCCAGCCTTCTGACAGGTAAGTCAAAACCTACCTTTGGAATTTAGTGTCAATGCTCGGTGTAAGCTCGGTGTAGGCCAAACGCACGGCCATCTTTTGTTTGCTCACCCTAGAACCGCTTCATTACGTAAACGCTTATTTCCCACCACAGGGTCACAGCCAACAACTGCCGGACTTTCTTGATCATTAAAATACTTCAATTATTCAATCGGCTCGAAGGCCCTGCTCTTTGTCTGACGAGCACGAAACGAAAAAAAAAAAAAAAAAAAACAGACCGCAACGCTACATCCAGTGTATTTTGCCCACAAACTCCTCGCGCGCGTCGATCGATCCTCAAGACCGGATGCTCTTGCCCCCAAAAAGACGAAAAACTTCCCGAGATATCGCGAAACGATGAGCCCTTCCCCACACAACGACCTCTCTTTCCCGGCCGAGCGTCCAGCTCTGGCATGATACACACACGTCACGTCTACTTGCTGTTCATGGCGACGAAGTTGACGGCCTGGTCAACGTAGTCCTGCTTCTGGAAGTAGCCAAGGTGGACCGTCAGGTTCTGGCCCGACGCGCAGAAGAGGTCCGTCTCGTCGCAGAAGGAGATGAACTTGGACGTCAGACCTTGGCAGGCGCCGAAGTCTTGGCGGGGGAAAATCTGGTGGACGGTCAGCTACGTTGCGATGTGCCGCCAGGAGGAGGGGAGGACTTACGCCATTCTTCTTGGCGGTGCCCTTCTGGAAGGGCTGCGTCGCGATGCTGGTTGGGTCGCCGACCAGGACAACGGCTGCGACTGCGCAACATGTCAGCATGAGATACATGCCAACTTCAAGCAGGGGACTTACTCTTGTTGCCAAGCATCGGTGCTTGTGCCTGGGTGGCATTGAAGTTGGGTCCGTCTGTCGTTCCGCAGAGGGTATCAAGCGAAACTTGCGCTCCCTTCAACATGTCAGCTCTTGATGCCACACTACTGAACGCAAGAGACCTTACCTGAGAGTACCCCATCAACACAAACTTGGTATTAGGGCATGCCTGGGCTTGCGAGGTGAGGAGCTGCGTCATGTTGCCGACGCCGGCAGACACTGAAGGCGGGTACGGGTCAAGCTGCGCAGGATACACCAACGGCGTGATGATGGAGCCGGGAATCGCCATCGACGACTTGTTGGCGATGTTGCCGAGGAGACCGGCACCCTGCGCCTCGAGACTGCCGCGGGCAACGACGATCTGGACCGGTGCGCATGGCGCTGGCGGCTGCTGCGGCTGCGGCAAGGCGAGGACCAGAGGGGCAAGGCACGCGAGGGCCGACAGACTCAGTTGGTGATGCATCTTTTTCACTGCCGGAGGATGAACTCGAGAGATTCAGAGAAGAATCCGTGCGTTTGAAGGGTCCAGCTGGTTTGAAGAAAAAAAAGGCTAGCGAGATTGTGATGGGCTGACGGGGCTTCTACTCTAGGCCGCTCGGGGGTGATCAAGGCCTTCTTGTATTGCGCCCATCGCAGAGCCTCAGACGAGACGACATCCATGACACAGCCGCGGCATCTCTGCCATTGCCCCATGTGGATGGAATGGTGTGGAGGTGGTGTGCGAAAGCGAGGGAAGGACGGGAGGGAATGCACTGCACACGTCTGTTCGCGCATGGCATCACTGGCTGAATATCACAGGTTTGCAGGACTCCACATGGAAGAAACTCCAGGGTCTCATGCTGTTCAGTGTTTTGGTTTTGGAATTCTTCGGCATCCCACCTTTCTATCCAATCTCATCGGAGGGGCCCTTGGGCGGCCTTGACAGTGACATTGCACCAGTCGAAGAATGCCAGGAATAGGCGGCCCGAGCTCGCAGCGAACCTCTCGCATCTCTTCGCTCCTTCATCGAATCGAGCGCGACTTTGCCCCGACTTGGGGAGATCTGCGACCTTTCCCCAAAGAGGCAATCGGCGAGAGCTGAGGCCCCCCCTTGTCGCTGTCGAGCGACAGGTTGTTGGGGCGGACAGTGCCATTGCTGCCGCGAACCCGGAAACACCACCGAGATGGGATGAAACCAAGCAGCATGCAGCCGCGGCTCAACACGAACGTTCGTTTACAAATATGCCAACACTTGCGGGAGCCGTACAAGCCAAACCAACCAACACAACCTCTCCGCCGTCATCAAAACATCTAACCAATAGCCGCTGCCTGCCAAACACCACACCACACCACACCACACCACACCACACCACACCCCACCCTTCCTTTCAAGCAAAGTCTGGAGCCGCCCAAACCCTCTTCCCCGCGAACCAAGTCGCCTTGATCTCCCCCTTAAGCAGACCCTGCGGTGACCAGTCCATATCTGCAACCACAAAGTCAGCGACCTTGCCCTCCTGTAGGCTCCCAATCCAATCTTCCGCGAACACGCTCTTGGCCGTCCCATACGCCCCGGCCGTGATGGCCTCGCACACGCCCAATTTGAAATGCTCATTCACCACCACCTCGTAGCCCGGCTCTCTCGCGGACCGCCTTGTCGCCGCGATGTACGCGTTCTGCAGCGGCGCCCAGGGCGCCGTGGGCCCGTCGGATCCGAGTGCGAGCAGCGCCCCGTGGTCCGCGAACTCGCGGTACGCGAACGCGCGCTCGCAGCGGTGCGCGCCAATTAGCCGCGGCCACGCCTTGAGGATTGCGGGGTCCGCGTGGACGGGTTGTACTGACGCCGTCAGCCCCAGCTCGCCCAGGCGGCGCGCGTCCGCCGGCGATGCCATCTCGATGTGCTCGATGCGGTGGCGGCGGCCCGGGGTTGCGTGCGTGGCCAGCGCGTCGACGGCCATCTTGATCGCGGCGTCGCCGATGGCGTGCAGCGCGATCTGCAGCCCGGCGGCGTCGGCGCGGGCCACCACGGGGTTGAGGTCTGAGGCGTTCCAGAAGGGGGGCGGGGAGCCTGCGGCGGCGTAGGGCTCGGAGAGGTAGGCTGTGCAGGCGTCGATGATGCCGTCGGTGATGACTTTGATGCCCACGATGCGCAGGTCGGGCGAGGTTGTCTTGTTGAGTTCTGTGTGGAGCTCGATGGCGCGGTCCACCTGCTTGAACCGCTCTTCTTCTGTTTCCGAGGGCTTGATGAGCCAGTAGGCGTGAATCCTCATCGGTAGGTCTGGTTCCTCGGCGCGCAGCGAGCACACGGCGTCCCATGCCGGCTCGTCCATGGCCATCTCGATGAGGCCCGTGTAGCCTGATGCATTGTACGATTCCACCGCCGCCTTGATGGCGTCCATCCTGTCCCTCTTGGGCGCTACCTGTGCGAGATGAGGCCACACAAGGGTGAGCACCGCCGCCTCACTCAGCAAGCCCGTCGCCTTCCCCTCCGCGTCGCGATGGATCTTCCCTCCGACGGGGTCCTTCATGTCCTCAAT
Organism: Colletotrichum tropicale; assembly: GCA_027406125.1. Lineage (NCBI taxonomy): Eukaryota > Fungi > Ascomycota > Sordariomycetes > Glomerellales > Glomerellaceae > Colletotrichum > Colletotrichum tropicale. Next base: position 1,222,501 of record JANVYH010000004.1, read on the forward strand.
GCCGAGCTCCTTCACCGCCGCCGTGTTGCACCACGTAGAATGCAAGTCCTTGGTGTCAATAAAGATCGGCCTGGGATCAATGTCATCCAGCATATGCCTGTCCACACCACCCGGCGTGACATGCTGCGTCCACAGCTTGCACATAATACGCGGCACGTCCGGGTTCGCAGCCGCGAAGGCCTTGATGGCGGCGCGGATCTCCTCGAGGGAGGTGCAGGCGTCGAGTGACAGTTTGCGCAGCCCCTGGCCGAGGAGGAGCAGGTGCATGTGGCCGTCGATGAAGCCGGGCAGCACGGTGCGGCCGGCGAGGTCGGTGACGCGGGCGGTGGGGTGGGCGGAGGCGAGGTCGGCGGCGGCGCCGACTGCTGCGATGCGCCCGTCGGCGACGAGCATGGCCTCGGCGAAGGTGGGCTCCGTGGTGAGTGTTGCTGAGGGGTTGAGGAGGAAGACGCGGGCGTTTGTGAAGAGTTCGGGCGGTGGTGGTTCGGAGGCCATCTTTGCGGTGGTTTGCGCTTTCCGTTGCTACTCCTTCTGTATATGATGCGATGAAAGATGCAGTGAATGATGCTGTAAAAATATGACAGAAATGCAGGGAAAAAATCCAAAAGATGCAGGGATCGATGAGAGTGACAGTCTGGCGTATGAAGTGTGAGGTGATGTGTTCTTGAGGGAAATTATCGGCTTTATGACTCGGGAGGGGCAGGAGCGAGTCGCGTGGGCTGCGAGGGATCTGGTGTGACGTTCGTGGCGGAACCGCGGGGTTTAAAGCGGGATGGACGGGGCCGCTTTTTGATCTGATAAGATCTTTGCCATGTTTGGGCTGTTTTCCATCGGCGCGCTATCTGTTTCTGGCTTCCTTCGGCCATCCTCGGTGTTTCGGTGTGCAGTGGGCAGCTCACCGAGGTGGCTGCTCTTGCCTCGGTGAGAGTTGCTGTGGAAGGAGCAACACCGGCTCTTGCTCCCACAGAGACGTATTCTCAATATTCGGAAGTCGACAGCTGATTGAGGCTTCCTCAACAGTGGACTCTACTGGCAGGAGTATATATATCCTCACTTTCTTCACACCGAGCTTCCTCCAACTTCAACCCTTTCTTTCACATCAACAACACCACAGCTTGAACTTCTTCAACCACATCAGCAAGGCCCTGGTACTTGAAGCCAGTTACCTTCGGTACTTCTTCCATCTCTTGCTTCTTCTCATTATTTGCAAGGTTCACATCCACCTCTGCTCCATTCAAATGAGAAACACATCTTGATTCTAACACCAAGTCTTTCCCCCCACTCCTTGCTCCTTCCTTATCGCATTATCGTCATCTTAATTTTGCCTTCCGTTGCTCAACAAACTATGAAACAGCTCTCCCTCGAGATCTTACTTTGCTGCTTCCCGGTTCTCCTAGCTCACGGGCTTCTATTCAACCTCCTCCATTTCCCCATCTCGCCAATCTTCACTTCCTCACTTCCTTACCTTTCACCTCCGACATCACCATACATTCTCCCGAACCTCACTACTGCTCTCCTTACCATTTTCCAGTTCAACAATCATTAGGACGGCATGAGAGTCTAAGCAATTTATCATCACCAATCGAACGACATTCTTCAGCCACTTCTCATCTCAGCTACGAACAGAGATACGTCATACATCCATCATGCCTCGCGCTAAGTCTGTCAAAGCTGAGCCGGGCTACGCGCCCCCAGGGCACAATGCCTCTCGTAATCACCAACCTTCAGGCAACATTACCTTCCCCGTTCTTGACAGACTTGAGCATGAGAAGGATCCAAAGGTTTGGGAGAAACACATCGATAAGGCCTTGCCCATCTTGGAGAGATTGGAGCCGGTCTGCAAGAACATCGCTGAATCCACAAAGCTCAATATGGAGACAAGAGGTGTTGCTGCGAACTGGGTGCGGCAGATTGCGACAGTCCGAAAGCGAGCTGTTCAAACGAACAAGATCACCATCGGAGTGTTTGGAAACACGGGCGATGGCAAGAGTTCGACCATCAATGCCCTCTTGGGCGAGGCCAAGTACATATTCTCTTCCAATTTTGAGTTCAACTTGTGCTAACTATTTTCAGTCTGCTCCCGACAAATTGTATGCGCGCTTGCACCGCATGTGTCACCGAGATCTCTTACAATGACGACGATGACGATGAAAACCCATACAAAGCAGAGATAGACTTCGTGTCTCCTGACGAGTGGATTCGCGAGATCAAGACATTTCTTGACGATGTTACTGCAAAAAATGCTGAAGGCGATTTTAACCTCGACGATGAAGATGACGACGAAGAGGAGGAGAGCAATGACAGCGATGAGGGCCAGGGTGAAGAAAACCTGGACGGTGACGATACTGCCCGCTCAGTCGCAAAGGCCAGAGCAGTATACGCCAACATGGACAACGAAGTACTTTTGGAAAGCTCAGTCCATGATTTGATGAGACATCCGAATGTCCATGGAGTTCTGGGGATGACCCAAACATTCAAAGCCCAGAAGGCCGAAGAACTTCGTGAAATGATCGAGTGCTACATTGACTCAACAGATGAGAATGACGAGGAGGCAGTCGCATACTGGCCCTTAGTGAAGGCTGTTAGAATCTTCACTAAGGCAGAAGCACTGTCTAATGGCGTGACGATCGCAGACTTGGTAAGCTTTCCGAATGTTCTGGGAGATACATGTGAGCTGATAGCAGTTCTCAATCACAGCCTGGAACCCATGACGCCGATGCCGCTAGGTCATCCATGGCAAGGGAGTACATGAGGTCTTGCGCCGGAATCTGGATCGTGGCCCCCATCGACAGAGCCGTCGACAACAAGGCAGCCAGGGATTTGATGAGCGACAATTTCAAGTGTCAGCTCAACCTTGACGGATCCTTCTCATCAGTCACGTTCATCTGCTCCAAGACAGACCACATCAACCTCAATGATGCGGTGAAGAACTTGAAAAGAAAGCTGAAGCCTGGAGTCCTGAACATGTGGCAGAAATCCCTCAAGCAGAAGCCGGAGATAAAGAATCTTGAGAACAAGATTAAAAAGTTACAAACCAAGTCCAGAGGAACCAATTCATCTGCAAATGATTCGGACCAGGAGCAGCCACGCAAGAGAACGAAGATCTCTGAGCTTGAGGAATGCAGGAAGCAGCTCGACAATGTCAAGGACGATCATGATCAGCTTGTCGAGAGTGTTCGCGTGGCCTGCATTGACAAGCGAAATGAGCTTTCCCGCGATACATTGAAGAATTATTTCACCCGCGTTATGAAAGAGTAAGCAAGAAAGAGAAGTATCCCCACTACCATGGATGAAACACCTAACAAGAGGTAGGGCCCGTCAACACACTGCCAACCGGAAGCAAGATGCTGCAAAGGTCCGAATCGACAACAAGATCTCCAACAATCTGCCTGTTTTCTGCACCAGCAGCCATGCATACCAGTCGATGGAAGAATTGTCTGACGATGCTACGGGGGATGTTCCTGGTTTCATGGAAATTGAGGATACTCAAATTCCACAGCTCCAGCGCCATGCACAAAGCCTTACCGAAGAGCTGCGTATTGCAAAGCACAGGGAAGTACTCGTCGGCATTTGCCAGATCTTGAACTCTGTCTCTCTTTGGACGCAGAATCAACCAGGCTCCTCTGCAGCGTTGGACAGAAACACGCTGTCCTCCATTTTGGATAAGTTCGACAGGGTAAGTTGAAGAAAAATGTTGCTGTCATTTTTTGCATTGCCATGTTCCCCGCCTGGGTCTTTTCCGACTATATTGCCAGAGGCTAACTTTCTGCAGGAAATGTCTTCAATCACCAACGATTGCATCAACAATCTTTGGAAGTCCAGGCACCAGCTCCTTAAGACCATGAATGTTGCCGCAGGCCATGGTAGCGAGGAAGCGCCAACCTCTGTCGAAGGCTGGTTCAGCATCTTCCATTCGACGTTGAAGGCACTCTTCGTGCGGCGCGGTGTCTGGAGAACGCAGAACTTCAACGAAAAGCTTCTCGCGCCATTTTCCACCAGGTACTTGCACAAATGGGCCGATGTATTTCACGAGGTCATTCCCAGTGACCTCGATGAATTTCTTGTGAAATCATGGCAAGAACTCACGTTGACTCACAAGAACATCATGGCCCAGATTGGACAAGGCGAGGATGAAGTCACGCAGATCGGCGCGCCGCTGGAGACCCAACTGAAAATTCATCAGGAGGGCTTCAAGCGCGTCAAGGCCGAAGTCATCACCAAGATCAACAACGCTCAGAAGCTGGCAAGCCGAAAGCCTATGCAGGTTGTTGCCGAATACATGAATCCGGGCTATGACAATTGCCTCAACGAGAAAGGTAGCACCCATTCAACTTGAAGTTCGACATATTTGAAGCTAATAGTCTGTGTCTGTAGGAAAAGGATCGATGGCGCGCATGAGAAATGGGCTCGTGGACCATGTCATGATGCGCAAGGGGGAAATGTTCTCCAGCGTGGTTGACACCCCTGTGGAAATTCTCGACGAGGCAATTCGTGGGTCTGCGGAGTCAATGAAGAGTCGTAACAGTGAGATTGAACGCGCGGTTCGCAATGACTACATGGTTGCGTTGTCAAAGCGCGAGGAGTTCGCGCGTCACGAGGAAGCTATCTTAATGAAGATGATGGCGGGTGTTCTGGAGGTTGCGGAGCCGCTGCTGAGATGAGCAGCGAGGTTCGCAAGACGAAGAAAGAAAGGAGTCACTGGGACACGGGTACATCTTCACGAGGACGGAAACATAATTATGCATTCATAGATACCTTAGATACCACACACAGCGATCAATTTCCATAGGCAAAGTACTTTAGGCAGCACTACAGATACAGAGATTTCCATATTCTTGAGTTCGTATCTAGGCCTGCACTTACTTGACATGGCGATGTCTCCAATCAGCATGGAGCTATGACGGGACACCTATGCATATCTTTTGAACACAATCAATAGAGCGAAGCCATCCAAAAGACCTTTGCAGAATTCTGATAACGGTAGTATAAAGAGGGTATCCCAATCTTGAGAATTTTGGCAGTCTCAGCGAGAATGTCCGCAACCGTGAAAAAAGTGCGTGTAAACTATGAGGACGAAGACTGTAATGATGGTAGGGGATGTCACCCGTAGATGACAAGCAACCAAGCAAGCTCTTCAAAAATTGTTTCGGACGGAAGACACGTATAATTACCTTTACTAAACGATGTGGAAAAAAGTTGCGATTCCCCCGAGGCAACTGCATGGGCAGGGCCCTCACGAGCTCCTCGCGACTTTCGCAGCTGCGCGAGTACTATCCCGTGATGGCTTTGCAACAGCTGAAACACAATTAAAGGTTGTCCTCGAACATTCGGCTTACGGAAATGCCTATCAGGGGAGATCATTTCTTGGTATCACCCAATGAGTCGCCATGCGCTGACCCGACCCAGCCGAGCGGGTTAAAGTCTCACCTCAGCTTACGGAGGCCACGAAACGAGCAGCTCGTACAACATAATCCGTGATATGATTTGCGGATCACATACAGACCTTGTAACGTTCTTATAGCCTATGATACGCATTACTTGGCTCGAAAATGCGCCGGGGTTACCCCTGAGGGACCATCACATTTAGAATGAACTCTCGCGCGTCGTCCCGAACGATGAGGAGATGGATTTCCCTCTTCCTTCCATTGCCCTGTTCATGAACAAAGTGCTTTCTACACTCTACCCTAAGCCTTCCATCATGCCTTCATCATCCTCCGACAAAGATCCCCAAGCTGCTGATCCCGTGCCTGTGGACTACTACATCCGCAAACAGAAGCCCCTCCCGACTGACCCAGCTATCAGAGCTTATGTCCAAACGGTCCTCGAAAATGGCTATGTTGTGATCCCAAACGCCTTCGCCGAGGCCGAAGCCAAGGATGCCATCGCCGAAATCGACCGCCTCCACGGCAAAGATCCCAAAGGCGGCATGCACGCCTTTGACGGATTCAAGACGAACCGCATCTTCTCCCTCCTAGGCAAGACCCGCGCCTTCGACAAGTTCGTGGTCCTGCCACAGGTTCTGGCTCTGAACGACTACTTCCTCGATGAGGATTACCTCATCTACATCATGGAGACGATCGTCATCAACCCGGGCGAGAAGAACCAAGTCCTCCACCACGACGATAGTGTCACGCACCTCCCGCGCCCGAGGCCGCCTGTCACGGCGGCGACGATGATTGTGTTGGATGACTACACCGAGACCAACGGCGCCACGCGCATCATTCCTGGGTCGCATCTCTGGGGGAGTAATAGGATCGGGGCGGAGCATGAGGCGATTCCGGCGGTATGTCCGAGGGGAAGTGTGATTTACTTCTTGGGCACGACGTGGCACTCTGGCGGGGCGAATCGCAGCCAGATGCCGAGGTATGCGGCGACAATTCAGTACTGTCAGCCGTACATTCGGCCGATTGAGAATTTGATGATTGGGATCGATCCGAGGAGGGCGCTTTCGGGGGAGATCCCGAAGAAGATTGTAGATATGATGGGGTATAGGAGTGCGATTCCCTTCATTGGATATGGTGAGTCTCAAATGCCCTTCCGAGAGTTTTTTGATTGGTGCTAATCATGATTTCGAACGGCAGCCGATGGGATGAACCCACGGAAGGCGACGCAGAGGATGATAAGGTGGCTTCAGGGGCCCGTCGATCGGGAGCCACCAACGTTCCCTAGCGAGAAGGGAGATAAGGAGGTTCACGTTATAAGCAAACTGTGAAAGATGGAATCGGGCCTAAAGTTTTTGGCTTAGGATTTCCATTCAATGTTGGCGTCGTATGGTTAACGTTGCTACATGTATCCATCAATTCTTCCCCGTATGATATGCTGCACCACTCCATGGTGCCTCGTTCCTTCAGCAATCAATTCACACGGCTTTGGTATGCTATCATGGCTTCCCGCTTCATGACCGACGACCGTCTTCGGATACACCTTATTTAGTTTTCTGCTTCTTGAAGCCAAGCTCCGCCAGAAACGAGACCCTGGCAACCGTCACCCCAATCGTGATGATCATCCCGACCCAGTCCCCGGCCTGCCACGTAGACGGGGAGAGGCGACCTTGGTTCCCAAACACCTCGAAGGTGCCTGCAAGAAGTGAAAGGTCGATCGCTAGAATAGCTGCTTGGGCAATCTTCCACACACCGATGTCTTTTGTATATCGTAGGAGCACGCCGTTGAGGATGGCACAGCCAACCATGGCGCCACCGCCCTGGTAGAGAAGCAGGTCGTGGGCTGCATCGCGCGTTCCGGTATGGGAATCGAGAAAGAATTGGTCAAGCATCCAGTCGCGCGTGAAGAAGGACATGAAGGCGCCCCATAGCGCGCACGGGGGATCCCAGTAGAGGAAGACGGCTTTGTAGATGGAGGGGATCTGGGTGGTCATTATCAAACGCTGATAGCTTGCAAACGTGGGTTAAAGTTCAAGAATATCAATAAGCGCATGGCCGCATGGAAGGAAACAGCATCTTATTTAAACCCCCGACCGAATGCGCCCAGCTTTTGAGGGTTGGTTGCGGGCGGCGAATGCTGAAAACTGCTTAGTGCTGATATCTGGGCGACGCAAAGTGCTTCCTTCTCAGAGGGTAACTCCCCGTACAAGCAGGCAATGGACCTTCGGTGCTGCAGTCAGGTACTATTGTTCTAATTCTTCTGCTGACGGCCGTCATATGTGTTTCGGAAATGAACCCCCAGGAATCAGGACGTTCACTCTTAGCCTGATGACTAAATGCCGCAGACATATGACCACAATTTGAACACAGAAACAATGCAACTTCTCTGTTCCATATTGCAATGGTGTTTTTGCAAGTTCAGCTATTCGAAAGATGGGTCCCATGATGTGCCACTCCTCGGTCCCGCCCATCAGCCTCCATGCTCATACTCGGTCATCCATGGATAGCACATATTTAAGGCAACCTTCTCAAACATCATCTTTGACCTTCACACCTCCACTGTCGACGAGAACCCTAGTCTTTTGCAGACTTCGTTTCACCGGCTTAGGGTCGTTGAAGATCTCCTCGATCTCTTCGAGAGTACGCTCCTTCGTCTCCACGCATGCCATGTACATCAGTACTAGATGAACGAAATGAAGGACAAGAAAGATAGTATAGGTCTTCCAGCCGATATGCTTCAGAGATACGGAAGTTCCGTATGTGTTGATGAAACTGGCAACGCCCGAGATGAATCCCTTGACACCCATACCCTTCGCGCGGATCTCATTGTTGAGGATCTCGGATGGGTACAAGGCTTGCAGAGGCGTCCAGCAAAATGACCAGAAAATTCCGTAGAGGAAAATCATGGCAATGAATGAATATGCTTGCGACGTTGGGAGGGAGCCTTCTTCGCTGTTCTCGGCCCTGGCCGCGAGCACATTGATCGGAATGTAGACCAGGCCGGTAAGAAACGTGCCCCACAAGAAGAGGGGACGACGGCCAACTTTGTCGACAAAGAAGGACCCGCACAGACCACCGACGAAAGAAGTCACGGTGTTGAGTCCGTTGAGAAGCAATTGGCGGCGTGAATCTGTGATACCGATGCCTCTAACCATGGCGGGGAGGTAGTACCTGGTGGAGTTGGTTTAGCTAGTGCGTTTCTCATGGAAACACTGAAGTCTGGTCTCTACTTACGAGATGACAGCCCCGCCAATGAACTGGGCAAAGACCGCGACCAACATTACAAGCCACATGCGATATCGGTTTGGCCGGTTGTTAACGAGAATCTTGTAGTTCCAATTGTGGTTGTTCATTTCCTGCTCGCGCTCGAGAGACTCTTGGATTTCGTCGATTTCGAGCTTGACCAAAGCTGAGTTGGGGTTTTTGTTGCCATGGTACTTGGTCAAAATCGCCTTTGCTCTTTCTGTCTTTCCCTGAGACCATAGCCATCGTGGGCTTTCAGGGAGGAACCAGGCCATGGACACAACAATAGTGGCTGGAGTAAGCTGTACGATGTACGGAATGCGCCATGACCAATCGTTGGGGATGAAGTTTGTACCGTAGCATGTCCACGCAGCAACTACATTTCAGAGGTTAGGAAATGTACCGCGAAGTTCCAGAGTAAGTTCCAGATTGGTACTTACTGTTCGCGCCGATGTACCAGCCAAGAACGTTGTACAAGCCACCAGCGAGACCGCGCCAAGTTGGGTAGGCAATCTCGACGAGGAAGACGGGCGCAGAAGTTGCGCACATCGGAGTTCCAATACCAACAATAAAGCGGCCGACAAAGAATTGGGGGAGCTGATAGCTGCTTGCCTGAAGGACGGAGCCGAGGATGATTGATGTGGCCCCAGAGAACATGCAGGCTCGACGTCCCCATCGGTCCATGATGTAACCGCACGCAAGACTACCCACAATGTTTCCAACGGTGTATATGGAAAATACTGCACCGTTCAGCTCGCCAGTCAAGCCAATCTTGAAGCGATCTTGGAAGGGGTCCATCGCGTTGATAGCGCTCATGACTGAGCCATCGTAGCCGTTCATGACGCCGTCTGAAGTCTTAATGTTAGCCAAGAGTTTCGTTAGATTCGACCAATTTCTGCGGCTTACTCAGAACGCAAAGTGCCATCATGGCATACAAAGTCATCTGCGTCGCCGACTTGTAGTCGGGCTTGTCTTTGGCGATGGCATCAGCGAGCGCAACCGACTGGACATTTACTTGCTTCACATGGCGATTGCTGACGTCGCCCTTCTCAGCTTCCACCGCAGAGGTAGTTGCCTCGATGTGATGCTCCGTAGCTGATGTATGCTTCTCCATGGTTACCTCGGGTTGTCGGGCTCTGCAACGCGCAAACAGTCATGGTTGTGATGGCCCACCCCGCAGTCTTTATACCGTCGCCTGCAAGACCTCCAACCACCGCCGAGACGGTATCTACGGATTTTGCACCAACAAAAACGCCTTTTGAGGAACGTATAAGCCCAAGCCAAGGCCTCGGGTGGGGTGAGGTGTCTAGACTCTGCGAACCCTGGTCTTCCCCAGAACCCCGCATGCACCTCATCGCGGCATCTTTGGGCCTTCCTTGGGGTTCGGAGGATCTTAACACGGAATCATGCACATATCACCGCTTGCCAAGGCGGCATTGTAAAACCCCGCTCTGATTTTGGGTGGTTGGCTAGCTTTCTGACACCCAAAGCCTGCATATCACCCCGAGCAGACGGACGGCAATAGGATATACGGCAAGCGAACCGATCGACTCTAGTTAGTTGGTTAATGTGAGTTGCTAGAATCGAATCTCATAACACCAGAGATGTGAACAACCGATGATTCTCCGACATTTCTATGCAAAACTGCATGGCGGGTTCCTACACGTTAATGTCGGCAAACGCTTCCAGCTGAATCAAGATAGAAATGGATCAATAAATAATTACGCCAGATTACTTTCATACGCCTACTGTAGGGGTAATTGATCACTCTCTTTGTTTTAATGCATTATACCTCGGCGATGGCCGCATGGTGCAGGAAAATGCTGAATCTGATTCAGAAAGCTTGAGCGATGGATTCGAGAGTCGCAGAGGTCATGAACTTGGAAAAGTGAAGGACTGGAACCACAAAACATTTGATAGCCGTCGGGCTACCTATTTGGGATCTCCGCCTCATTGCCAAAGATTTCGGCTTGTGTCTTTACATCCAGGTAGTGTAAGTGTATTTGTTACGGTATCGGAATAGTCAAAACGTTTAGAACCCGGCATCAGTAAGGGCCCTCGGCGGGGGGCCTCATTTCTTTTCAACGTCTTTTGTGTTCTTTTCCAAGACTCCGTTTTGGGGAGTCAATCAATGCAAGTAGCACATGGGGAAAGCGAACCAGACCCGATTCCAGTCGAGGTGGTAGACATGTGGCGCTCCCGCAAGCCTGCGATCGTCCGTTGGCTGATGTCTCAGGCCTCCATGGGAAGATTATTCCCGAATAAGACTTTGAGCCGATGTGGAGATATGCGAGGTTTGGAATTTAGAAGTAAAATTCAAGCCTCAAGCACAATCGGGCGGCGCCGTGGGCATACGCGCCTTGAGGCTTTGCAGTCACCATATCTTGCTGGCCGCTAAACACGCATTTGGTAAAAAGCATGGCGTGGAACGGTATTGATTTCAGCCCAGTCATGATTTCATGCTGAGATACGCGGGCCGCTAATGTTAGAACCCGTAGGTTTCACCGACTGTAATGACAAAATTGAATCTGGGACATATCAGCGAGAAGATGCGTTGGGCTTGGCTACCCTGAAGCAGTAGGGAGATTCACCGGAGAAGCACTGAAGTCTCATTACCAAATGATGTTTGACGAATGGAACTGGGTCTGGCTAGAGGTCCTCTGCCACGAGAGCCCAATTCGAAAATGATACGATGAGTTGCTTAGACTCGAGCTCGGTGTAGACACGAGGCTGGACGTATGCAGCTTGATTCCCAAAGAAGACTCCCCTTCCATCGTCCAGGTGAAAATGAGGTCTTGAATCCGGAAGCCATTGAGATGTTTTAACAGCTCGCAAATACATGGTGTGCCTGATATAAATCTACGAACAAAAATATTAACTTCTTTGATGCCATTCAAGTCTCACTTGCATCCACTGCAACTATTGGTTCACTAGAGCCAACTCCTCTGACCTTTGATGAAGTCCTTCTCATTCATGCGCAATACTGCGCAATCCAACGTTCAAAACGTGTCAGATGAGCACCGCGACTCAGTGCAATCAACTATTCTAGAAGAACCTACGCGAAACACAGATGAAAAGACCACTGCAACCCACGTCAATCTGCAGTCTTCAATCGAAGACTACCATCACACCACTAGGCGGCCATCTGTGGGCTACAAACTCGCTAGCGCTTGGTGGAGTCTTGAACTGGCATTCATTAACATTGCGGTCGCTCTTTTTGCGTCATACTGGTGGCTCCTTGCATTTTACGACCAGAAGCCTTTGAGCAAGTGGCATGGTCCACAGGCACGGCTCTACCCGCGGAAAAGCCTCCCAGCAGCCGCGGCATTCGTCATGACCGCTTTTAGAGTCTTCGTGAGTTATCCCCTTGCAGCAGAAATGGGACAGTTGAAATGGCATCACTTTAAGAGGCCAATGGCAAAACCAATTTCAGATTTGCAAGCTTTTGACGCAGAATCCCGCGGCACATTTGGAACCCAGATTACTTCACTCCAAAGGTGTATTGTGAGTCAACTCAATGATTTATGCCTTCTGCGGAAATTAGGCTATTTTAAGTCCGCTGCTAATACCATAACAGCCATTCATTGCATGTCTCACTTGGCTGCATCCTGATTCTCGCAAGTGATGGGTTGCAAACGCTGGGACAGAGCGCAATCACTCAACACGGCGGCACATACCTAGAAAAAGAAATTCCCGGCGTTCTTAAGGCTAGAATAACATTTTGCCAGCTACATAATGTGCCAGGAAACTTCGATATGAAACGCAAAAATTCGAATCGCAATGATCAACATGTCATCGACGCTGACCCACGAAACCAAGCGGCCCTCCTCTCTGCATCGTCACGTATCTTGAAGCCGAAGGTTATAGACCACCAGATAACCATCATTCCAGCGAACTGCTCAACACAGGCCTGCGAGTGACACAATGTCACCACGATTGCTGTCGATTATCATTGTGACAGTGCATCTACTACTGACATCGACCCTGAAGGCTTTGCGGTTTCTAGACAAGCCAACATCACCAACCGTATCTCATTACCAAGCTCCAACGAATCACTTGCACTTGCTCAGATCCATTTGAAGCCCAGTTTCGTCATCCCAAATGGCAGTGTTTTTTCATCAACATACCCCAACAGTCCAGCACTTATTCTTCATTTGGCAGCTATTGCCGAGCGTGGCGACGGTAAATTTGAAGCGGCCGAATTTGTCTTGCGCTGGTCGGTCGCTACTTGTGGCTACAACAAATACAACGACACAAGTCTCGCTTTATCACAGGGCAACACAACTGCATATTACAATGTGTCAACTAGTCCAACAAGGAACGGAAGAAACGCCATTGTCATAGAAGCCCCTTGCAACGTTGGGTACAGTATCACCAGCAAGGAAGACTCCGGCGGTAACGAATGCAAGTACACCAACACGGACAACGCGCATCATGGGCCTCGCAATTTCCTGGCTGGCGTACTCTAGGGCTTTGCATATCAAGACAAGTCAAAGACGCACATCATTTTTAGGTCAGAAAACAGGCGTTCAATACTTTTCGGGTATCGTGGCAGATGAATGTCACAGAGTCCAGTCCCCAAAGCAGAAAGCTCTCAATACAACTTTAGCTGACTACACGCACAACACCTCCAGTGGCATAGGCGCGGCTGTAATAGCGCTGTCGGACGACGCGGTTTCCGGGCATGTTCGACGTGAAGACCGAATCTTCAAGATCAACAAGAGCTATACAGCTTACCCATGGAGGTTGCATGTTAGCGCTTGCTATATATCTGTTGTGTTTTGCCATGTGGCGTACAAAGAAACAACTTATGTGGCAGACTTCTCTCCTCCCTTTTCTTTATTATGGCTTTGAGCATCCCGCGACTGAGTCGGGTCATCGCTGTCGGAACCTGGCACGGATAGAGAAAGGGAGCAAGCAGAAGCAAGTGGTTCTACTAGACGACAGTGATGGCTTAGGTCTGAAACTACGGAATGCCTGGCATGCATCTTATCCTTCAGCTAATGTGACTTCCGGTTGTTCCTCGTCCTTGTTTTTCAACGTGTGCGCTTGCTTTTATAACACATTTGAGTCCTGTCTGATGTCGTTGAAATAGTCTTCTCGGGACACTGGCGTTAGTGTGATCATTTAGAGTTTCGACGTCACAGGCGTCCCCTGCCTAGCGCCCAGTGACACACAGCCAGGTTCCAAGGTAACATCGCGTAAGGTCCATATCTAAAAAGCGAGACGTGGTTCTAACAACCCACAAGAGGATTGAGACGTCTCGAGCTCAATAAGAACACACTTTAGTAGAGGGAAGCAGTTCTACATATGGTTAACGAAAGTTCCCAGAAACCTCAAGTGCTACAAATCTCAGACAGAGTGCCCTTTGTGGGCGAACAGGATGTAAGCGCGGTATTCGTACATCTGTACCTATTTAGTGGAGAATCAATCCTATCCCGCGGGACTTGGGGATATGCGTATTTGGTTTGTTTCTTACGGATTCAAGGGACGTACGGGTAGCGGCCGAAGACCTAACCTCGGGGCATCTATGGGCCTCCACCAACGTCTGTTGGCCCCCACGCTCCCCAGGCAAAGTCTTGCAGCTACGCTTCTCAGGAGCGTGGCGGCCGCTGGTTAGCCTGCAAAACTTCTGCATGTTTCAATCCCAACGGTGGGTGGCCTCAGAAGACGCCGTCTGATTGGGTAATAACCCTTGTGATCAAGATCGGGCATACAGGGCTGACGCTGAAAGCCCGCGTTTGCGGAAAAGGCAAAGATAGGATGAGACAGGCATTGCGGCCAGAACGAACCAACAGGCGGCCAAAAAAGCAGCAATGACATATTTGTTCGAGGCTGATTAGCAAATAGAATATACCAAGTCACCCTATTGTGATATCTTCGAGCGTGGCATCAGGAGCACAGTCATCCCACTCGGTGACATCTGCGCGGCGTGTCGAGGCGTCCGGACTCCGGAGCTTCGTGGCTTGTGTTTTGACCTGTCATACACAATGGTCACTTGATGGGCATATGCACAGTACTTTCGGGTGTCTCTCGAAATAGTTTGACAGCGCACACCCTGATTGACGTTAGCGCATGCATGCATTGCAACCCTCAGGGCACAAAACAAATACTGCGGCAGTATTTTACAAAGGTCCCTCCAAAACGAGGAGTGAAATGAGGCGGATTTTGATTGATACGTAAAATCAGTAGATTCTCGATATCAATTGATCGGTTGGGCCGACTTCCATTTGCAACTTGGTAACTTAGGAAGTGAGCAAGCACATGTGGCAATGCTATGGCCGTGTTGGGTTGCCATGCTGCAAGGTCTCTTTTTGTGAGCCAATGCGACTCCGCAGGTATCGTTTTTGGTACCAATCGTCGCCCGTACCACACCCACTCATCCTCGATTTGCGCCCCAACAACATCGACCAACTTGGTACAAAAAACGCCCACACACCATCATTTGTCCACCGGTAGTATGCAGGAGCATCGTTCACACTGTGCCTGCGTCGCCTACTGCCAAGCGACTACATAAGTATGCGTGTAACACACCGTCTCGGAGATCATACGCTTTTCGTCAGATCCATTCGCACATATCTTCTTGTTGGCCCTCTGATTTGTATTCCCGTCAGCTGGCTTTGGTCATTAACCACGACAACCTCACATCACAGTTTGACTATCCTGAATCATATCCAGCTCCAATCCAATGAAACCATTCTCAACTTCTGCAGATCTCGCTGCTCAATGGGCCAACCCCAGCGACGTCTCTACTATCCTCTTCATCGTCGGTGGAGATATCATTCAGAAAGCATTTTCACAGGGAACTGGGTCGACTTACGTCCCTGTTTGCTTCTCCTTTGGCTGCGCAGCCTACGCTATACTTGCATTGGTTGGGATACTTGGGGATGGTCGTCTTTTATCACCGCCTGACTATCCGTGCAAGGTGATGAATCTGCGCTCAGGATATAGTCGTGAGAGCAAGAATTTTGTTCTGGGTCGCCTTCTGAGAGACATGGAGGCAGTCGAAAACCGTGATTCCGAGACGAGCAAGGAGGAAGGAGACTATGGGCTGAAGATAACGATTTTCGAGGCAACCGTAAACAAAAACGACATGACGCACTTCTCCTGGAGTCGTCTTCACTTCATTGGCATTGCCTTTACCTTCTTCCAGTTTCTGATTGCTTCGATTCCTCTGCTGCCGATATTTCCCGTTCGTTCTTGGAATGTTCTTCTGATTACGGCATTGGGCACTGGACTTATTCAATGGACAGGGTCACTCCCGCAATGGAGAGCGGAAAAGCTGCCGAACCGACAACAATCTCAGGAAGTGTTTGCGTTGACAACGGGGAATGGGTCCAGGGACGTCATGGTCATCATTGGGTATGGCAGATGTCTAGACTTAGAGTCTCTCGCCACCATGCCATCCCCTCGTATCGGCAGGCCGTGGGAGAAATTCAAATCCCTCTCACGCCCTCGGAAAACTTCAAAACATGGAGAAGAGTTGCCCCGACACAACACATTGCAAAGGAACGCCCGAACATGTCAAAGTCGGCTCTTGAAGGGAGTACCAATTGGGTTTGTGGTAACCCAATTTTCAACCGCTATCATCGCTGTGCTCTGGATATTGCTGCTCATTAATTTATCAGCGAGCACCAGCACACCGGAGACCTGGTGCTTGCTTGGAGTCGGTAGCCTGGGAATGTTTCAAAATGCGTGGCTAGCCGCAGCTGAGATCCCACCAGAGTCGCGCAACATTCCCCTAGACAAAGTTGATGTTGTCAAAGGTCGGAAGGTAATGCACGCAATCATGGACTTTCATATTACCTACCGACTTGGGAAACCGCTACTGGCTGAGTTCTTCCCTGGAAAGCTGAGGGATAACGAAGAAGCATGGTGGAATGGAAGGCTTCGCGCGTATGAGAGGGAAAGAGATGCTGAACGCGGTCCGTTCGAGCCACCTTCGAGACTAAAAGACGCCCGAGGGGTACCGGAGTTTGTGTATCCTCTCATAGAACCTCTTCAAGAGGATGAAGAGTACGCACCTCCAAAGAACTAGTTCTTTGCAGACATACGAGTAACGCCCGCCAATTGAAACCTCATTAATAGTCTTTCAGTTTCAAAAGTCATTTGATATGCGACTATCGACGAGGAAAAATGCATATTAAACCTTCGTGCAACACCTGATGGCCTAAGAATGTGTTTAGTTCTTGCATAGAATTAAGTGGGGTGATTTAACAATTTCTTAGCGATGGAACTGCAAGCATTCCAACCATCTCAGTGAACGAGGTAGATGCGTGTGCTATTCACAACTGGAAAGGCCAGTTTAACATGTAATTATCATGTTATACTGTTTAAAGATGTGTTGGAGTTCTCATGCGCTTCTCTCTCAGTGGGAATTGCTTATGTATACATAGATAGGCGACATTACTGTTTAAAGAATGAACGCACTTTCGTCTTCAGGACTTCCATTCGTTTTCTGACCCTATTCTTGACTTTAGGCTTTTGAGGCCCTTGAAAGCCTTCTGGAAGGGGAAGGTTTCCTGAGAATGATGTAACCTCTGAAGATAAAACATCGCCTTCATTAGTTGGCCTTGCTCCTTCCTGCGCCTCGTCGGCATCGGATTCGGCTGACTCGCCCTCACCTCTTTCCCCCTCCTTGTTGTCATCAAGTATTTCTTGCTCAAGGCTGTTTCCGATGTCCACTGACAGGCGTGAGTCTTGTCCTTCAGTTAAAAGCGTGTCATTGATGTAAAGATCCAGGGGTAGAAACTCCGGCTCATGCACTCCCGTATGGCCATCAACGCACCAGTACTGAGTACTTGGAACGTGTACCCCAGCAATTTCATCCTTTCCAAACTTCCCAAACCTCTCAATCAACGTACTACGCATCGCGTCTCGCTGTTGGTAACCGGTATGGAATCTGGATATCTCTATGCGGCAGATAATTTTGCAGTCCAGGGTTCTGTGCGTGGAGTCTTGTTTGGACTCGGCCAGCTCATCATCCGAATGGAAGCTCCGATCGTTTTCTCTCTTAGAGTTGACATGCCATTTTTCCCCTGATTTCTGAGTTTGTTTTGGACTTGTGACTTCCACCAGAAGGCCGATTTCTCCAGGCGTTCCAACAGGCCTTGGCCTTGATAAGATAATGGCGGTTTGCAGTCGACCCATCTCTGATAACATATGCCCAAGCCTGTCCGGAATGTGTTGGTTTTTGTCGATGTTGTCCCTGCCTGATTGTGGAGAAAGTTGACTGTCTTCTTCCACTCTCCGTACATAGTACCTCTCGGATACCTCACGGTCGGCGCAGAAGTCAAATGAAGTCTCTGTGGAGATGCCCAAGATCTTCATAAGCATTCCATTTGAGGGATATAGAAGAAACCCCGGATATCTGACCTTCAAGCCCTTTCCTTCACACAGCGATCCGTAATCTGGACTGCGAAGGGGATACGGGTAGGACTCATCTTCACGACACATCCATGATCTAGGAGCCCATCCGTAGCCAGGTATTGATAATCGGTGCCCCGGAGAGAAGATGATACCAGCCGGGATTGCGCGGCTGACATGTTCATGCTGCGAAACTATCTTCCAAAACTCGCACATAAGCTCATCCTGTCTCCTCGTCGCATCTGATTGTAATATGCCAGATTCAGTGGAGTTGGTGAGATCGGCCGGCGCTTGCGGAATAGGGATATTGAGAAGGCTGGCCAAGACCTGAGTCTCATCTTCCTTCCGCTCTATGGTCCGTTCGAGAGGTCAGTTTACCATAGTTCAGAAGTTGCACATAGATCTTACTCGGAATCTTGTTGCTCGCCATGCATTAGTGATCAGAAACCACGCCCGTTTCCGACTGCCGCCTGCCCACATTTCTGGGGATGTCTTTCGCATCATATTCTCTGCAAGCTTTCTCCATATGACCTGCCCCAAGGACACACTCATAAAATGGTCTTCGTCCTCAGATATGCGTTCCCAAAACTCGTCCACGGACCACAACAGGCCCGGGCTTTGGGAGACAGCAACATAACAATGCCCGCTAACAAACGCTTCCTGCAAAGTCCAGAGCCGAGTGATCCATGCAGATGCTAGCAGACCAATCGCCATCGTGCGCGAGTCGTTAAGAGACCGCCCATTGGTGACAAGGTGTCGGTCAATGATTATGCAGTGAGTCGCTTTTGCGAATACGTGATTAATGCGATTGATGGCTCTTTTTTTCAGCTGAGCTCTCGTCAGGTTGTACTGTTCTTCGGTCGTCCCATCGTCGTCTACATTCTGCGGTATGGCTAGGGTGTCTAGCCAAAAGAGGTGTGGTTTCTCGGGCGAGTCGCCAAAGAGGGTGTTCAAATATTCGAGAATGGCAGTTAGTTGACAGCTCTGAATCTTGTTTTCAGAGGTGTTGCCCAATCCTTGAGACCAAACGTGGGAGATGGTAGCAAATCGGTCGCCCTGTTCCCAGCTCTTGACATCCACAACCATTGCGTCATTGAGAGTGCGAACACTGAGCAATGGAAAGTCGCCCTCTTTTTCGTTTTCGGAGTCCGCACTCAAGACTCTAATAATTTCATTCTCGTCGGGCCCGACAAGCCCACGGCAGGAGCATTCGGGTTCGCGATGCATTGGCTCGTATTGACTGTATTGAGCAGAGGCAGCCGGGTTCCTTGCGGCTTCTATGAAGCTACAGTTGTCGGCGCCACAACCTGCGTCGCTGTGTTTCATGTGCGGATTTGACTTCTGGCTTCGTAACGTGGCGTTCAGGAGTATTGCACTACGACCCAGTGTGCCTTTCCATGTGTTCAACGACCTTGGGCACCAGCCTTTCCGGTTGAAGTCATGCGGTCCCCAGCCAGCATCTTCTTCACTTTGCCACCCGGACAGATCGATTTGAAGATTGTTGACTACCCAAGTCAATGCGGAGGATAAGGTCTCTCCCAAAACCATCAAACACAGCCCTTCTTCGGCCTCTTCAACTTTTGGTAAACGCCTGAAGCAATCTGATCGGGATTTGATGTTCCCTTGCAATGTCGATAGGTCTGTCAATGAAAGTCCAATGGCATTGGAAATTGGGAGAGCTTTGTTTGTTAAGTTTGCTGTGATGACCCTCCTCCCAAGCTCAATCATTTGGTTTGCTTGGAGAAGTTTTCGAACCGCCATATCCACATCCACCCTGTACAGGGCCTCGATATACCTTTTCCAGTGTTCCAAGGCCTCTCGTAGCGCCATGCTGCGGAGCTCTTTGCTATCATCGCTTGTGAAGTCATCCTCCCTAAAAGAGATCGGGGGGTTAGGATCAGTTCCCAGGAAAGATCTTAGAAGTTGGAAATAAATCCAGGCTTGTAAGAAATGGTAACCGTCAAGTTGCTGGCAAAGGTCATCGCTATTCTCATGTTCCACGTCCGTTAGCGTGTAATCCTCGTTCACTTGCCAGCCATGGGCAATGGGGAACTCGATGAAGTCGATGAAATCTGATCCATGGTTTTTGCAACCGTCCAGTACACGGTGGTAACGAATGGGTGGCACCGCCCTGATTTCTTGATCTCTGAAGACGCTCGCAAGATGATCCATGGCGATCTTATGTTCCGGTGTTGTGCCCGAGAGCAAGATGAAGACGAGAGGCAAAATGGGCAAAATACTCGTGATCTGGAAGGCTATGCGTCTAGAGACTATTACCTTTTGTGACGGCTAGAGATAAAGAGCGAAGTGGGCAGTGTGGGCCAACAAAGACCCGTGACGCCTTTTTACACCTCAACTGCTCATCACCCCCGCATATCAAGCCTGGCCGCAATCTGGGCTCAAAACGAATTCCGCCCCTGTCCTCCGAGAGACCACCAACTTCCATAACCCACTTACTTGCAGATGATACCGAAGTTTTGACCATTCAATGGAAGAGATAATCTCGCATGCTTGAACGAGACCCTCACCGACTCAACTGGCATAATGCGTCAGGCTGCAGGCCAGCTGAGGCAGCCCCAGCCTTCTCAGTGAAGAACATTTTAGGAAGTTGTCTGGCAAGCTCAGGCCTAGTACTCGCTTCTCATTGGCCCTGCTACAATCATGGAAATCCAGCGGGGAGACCGATGGAGCTAGACACAGTGCACACACGGTACAAGTGGCCAACACCGGCTGTCCACACACTCACCTACACCCACACACACTCACACACCACAACTGCCAGCTCCACCAATCTTCTGATGCAGCCTTCGCTTGCATTCCGAACTCTCCCTGGGCGTATCAGCCGTCAGCATTGCTGCTGCATCGCTGAGACAATCATGCTTGTCTCAGCCACACTGATCCGCCTGATCGATTGCCGCCGAGAAATGAGCGCAGTCGTAATGATAAATGTTCTACCCCACTCTCTGAGGAAGAGGGAATTTCGAAGCAGGTCCTCAGTCTTCATGCGCACATTTGTTGCCGATTAGCACCGGCGTAGAATTCCGAAGACAATGGTGAAAAAGGTTCGCATTCATTCCTAGTATCATGTAACACAAATTGATTTGTATCAAAGCAGATTCTCGATTTTAAGATTGGGGAAGTGAAGCGTGGCACAGCTGAGAGCGAAAGCAAGCCGCTTCTTGAGTACGTGTTTCTCCGTATTCTCACAGACTTAAAACCCCGTGTCCGTTTCTAATGATTTTCGGAAAGAATTGTTATATTTCTAAGCAACGAACGAACAAAGGACTTTCGCAAGCTCGTCGAACTGAAGACCGCAGCTCTTCATGACGCGAATGACCACTCGCAGTTGTCGGCAAGGACTACGATCGTAACATTACCTAATACCGACACTCAGCAAGATCACGAAGCTATCTACAGTCAATTCCGAAAGTTCATCTTAGAAACTCTGCAGAAAAAACCAGATCGCTGGAAATGGACGAGTAACCCCCCAAGAAAGTTTTGCATCGAAGCGGACGAGACAACGTCCTACCTGGTCAAAGATTTCATGGCGCATCACAACCCCATCTTCTACCGGAAGACAGTTGGACTCGTCTTTCTGCGCACACAGAAAGAAAATGGACAATTCATTTTCAGACAGGCTTCAAGAAGGTTTTCCAACATGGAACGACTTCTGGAAACCGAGAGATCCTTCAATGATTTACTCAAGGACGATTCACTCTTGAACCCTGTGACATGGATTGTCACTGTCAACGATAGGATTGACGACACTGAGAAGTGGCTAAATGCTGCTTTCATGGTGGTGAAGCTCGCATACAAGCAAGCCGTCCAGGAGTATTCGATGCCATCTCTTGATCTCGCCAGAAAACCCCCAAGTAAGCTACCGAAGGAATGGAGGGATTACATCAACACCGTCGTATCACGAGTATCTGCAGGTGAATATGTGCAGAACTACGCCGAAAACTACAAGGAGCGCCGAGGATCCGAACTGTTTAGTGGCTTGAAGATTGAAACGAAGGGACTTCCAAATGAGCTGACGAGGGGGTATGGACACACGTCATTCAATCAGGAGAATGGCATGCGACAGCATGCAGCGCAACTCAAGCTAAAACAATATGTTCTGTGCGACCCGCCCAAGGAAATACATTCGCTAGCCGCCGTCCGGCTTGCTCAATTAGGGCCCATGCTTCGGGACATGGAAGCTCGACAACGAAATCCGAAGCAGCCTTGGTCCCTCGATAGCATCGAAGATCGCATACCTAACTCATCGGCAAAATTCCTCCTAGGGCACTGGGAGTCTGCCAAAGAGGATTTGCTTCATCGACTAGTACAACTCCAAACTACGGAACATATAGATGATTCGTATCAAGTGGAAGCTAAGGACGATGTCATCTACTGGTCGAGTCGAGCCATGATTTGCCTTGGGTCTTTTGCAGAAGCGACTGATCGTTTAGAAAAGGTCACTTCCAGCCAACGCCTTGATGACATCTCGGTTGGAGACTCAAATGCACACAGGGCGGAGCTTGTAAGACTCGTCCATCTCTTACAGCTACGAGGTCTATCAGATGCAGGCATGGGTAAAGGATTTGATGTTGTTGACAGCAGTATTGATCGGGCTCAGGCCTTGCTACGACGGCTTTCTCCGCAAGAGCCGTCGAACACCAAAACCTTTCTGCGCGCGCCGGTTGACTATCAAGTCGCCTGCATTTCGTTAAACTTCACGAGAGCCAGGATTTTGACCCTGCGTGGCAACTATCGACAGGCCTTATCCAAAATGCTGGCGACCACGGCCAATTCTATTTTTCTGTTTGGGGAAAGTCATATCTGGACGTTGGAAGCGGCTATTTACACCAGCCACTTAATGGTTTTGACATCCAAACTTCGGCAAGGAAGAATTCTGGCCGAAAGGTCTCTCGCCGCGATTTCTCTCCACTGCGGCAAGCACCATCCTTTGGCCCTGGAGGCTTGTGGAGTCTTGACTTTGGTGGCAGATAAGGAAGGAAGACTTTTGCAGGCCTCGCAATACGCATCTGAGATCGCCCAGTCCATTCAAGGGAGTCAGGAACTCGGTCTCCGCCCACCCCTACTGCTAAGCTGTGAAATTCAACAGGCGTCAATTGATTTGAACTCGGGAAATTTTAAGTCTGCAGAAGACGTACTTTCGAAAATCGTCCGCAACAACGGAGATGTTAAGGATCTCATCGCTCTTCGAGCTCGTTCTTGTCTTGGACTGACGCAATATCATCTGGGAAGGCTGGAAACATCGCGGAGCACTATACTATCGGCTGTGAGGGACCAACTTCAATCGCTGCACGGATTATCATCGGATCTGCTCTGGGCCGATGAGAAAGAAGCCAGCAAGAAGTTGAACGACCTGGTTCGTACAGGCGGTCTCTATTTCGACCACCCGGACACAAAGGCCAAAGACTCTATGCTGGTTTCAGAACGTCTAATCCACCCGGAAATCCTTGGCTCACTACTTACTCTAAGTAAGATTGAGACCTCTCGCAGGCCTTTCGATGCAACACGTGTGATTGAGTTGCTGAGCCTGATATACCATTCAAGTAGCGTTCAGCTGGGAGACATGAACAACATGACCATGGACGCAGCCATGAGTCTTGCCAAAGCCAAGCTTCTTCATGCGGATGAGAAAATACCAAGTCACGAGGCAAATGAACATTTCCTCGCAGCTCAGCGGTATCTTAGTTTCATTACAAGCCAGGCGTCAAGTGTGGTAAATGTCAGAAAGCCAGAGATGCCACAGAACAAAGCATCAGTACCAAACACGAAAGAAAGCAACTGGCTCGATATATCCCTGGCTTGCGACGGCATGAAAACGGATGAATCCATCACCAAGATTGGAATGTCACATCCAATGATACTCAAAGCACACCAGGAGCTTGTGATAGCTACCTTCCATCGAGTGAATGGAGCTGGAATGAAGGCCAATGCTCTCCATGGAATGAGACAAAACCTTCATCAGGTCCTTCATGCTCAGGAAGGCACGCTTGGATGGGATCATCCTGATAGGTTGCAGACGCAAATGGCTATCCTCACGATCCAGCTGGCGTGTAAGGACTTCGATAATGCACAAGGAACTCTAAAAGATCTCCTGGACCGCTTGCGTAAAGGTAAGGTACGATATCAAAGATTAGCTGCTTGTCTAGTCATGGAGCAAAGTATTCTGGATATGCTGTCAAACCACGGCAACAAGTTTAAAGTCTCAATTCAGGATCTAGCTCGGTCGATCTATCAGGAAGTTGTAGAAGAGATGCATACAGAGAAGGATAAGGGTTTGCGTGCTTATTATGAGACATTGGTTGTGCATGTTCAGGACCGTCGCTAAACATTCGAGTCACATAGAAGGAGGCAGGACGGACATTATCGTCCACATCGCTCGTCAGACAAGAAGGACATCTAACGTGATGACTTGACAGAATGAATGAACATTTATTCTTATCGTTGTGTGACGTCTGCGGGCATCATGTGAAGAGAATACGTGAAAAATGCTTTTCGGGATAGACGGTCATGAAAGTTTCCGCCCAGGATGGCAAATCGCTCAACCTTTAACCCGCGCTTGGAATCTAATGTAGCTTTTACGCGAGGCTGGGCACTCGCACACGGGTTAGATAGACAGGTAAGTCTGTTCAGGCCGCCGCAGCGTGTTTTCGGAGTATTGTTATAGATGCTGACGATTAGACGACCAAAGAAGGATTTAATACGTGATTTTTGAGAGCTGGCTCCAGGGAAGACATCCCTGAAGTCTTGGCCACACTTTGATCTTCGGTATTCACAAGGCTTCACGCCTGGCAATGGGTTGCTGACCGCTTACATCTGAAGGAATGGTTAGCGACTTTCAACCGCAGTAGAATGATTCAAGACTGTACTTGCAGTAAGAAACTGGCATTCTGGAATAATGAACCTTATGCAGAGTTGTGCTAGCGAAGTCCAAGGCTTGCAACACTAAGTAAGCTTGTAGTTCGCGACGAGGGTGGAAATCTGGTCTGCACAAGGTAATTTTACAGGCGCCATGCAAGTACTTTTAAAGTTGCTGATAAATCTCCAGCCGGATATCTGATCGTAAAACCCAGAGCAAAGGTTTACACGTAGGCTGTTTACGGAGTTAGAGCACCTACCATAATTACGGCATTCAGTCTTTCAGGGTAGATGGTGAGAATTAAATCAAGACTGAGCTATTGATGTAGGGCTGTATTGCGCGCAGTGTTCAGGTCTGCTAACAATGTCATCTGCCATGATACACCTTGAGAGACGTTCTCAATCAACGGTAGTAAGTGAACTTTGATCTACTCAGTTTAACTAGCAGTATTTCTAGAATTTCACGCATAAGGATTCACCTAAAGGTCGTCCAATTAATTTCAACGTAGACTGTATGTCTGGCTCCTTCCTTGCAGGGTTTGTATCATTTGCATTTCGACTCTGGTATAAAGCTGTGTGTATTCATTTAGGGTACTCACGGTTCAATATTGATTTCGGCCAGGCGGGGGGCAATATGGGGGAAAGAATGACGGCTTGAACCACGTATTCGTACATTCACATTCTCAAAAGGTCTGCTAAGCAGCGAATAGATTGCGGACATCTAAGTAGCTAATTCTCTATCTGCGGCTCTTAGTCGAAGGCCAAGGCCGTCCCCATCGTCGCGCAAGGTTACCCGTTTCTCTTTGCTGATCTCTTCCATCCAAGGCAAGTAAGAGAGCTCGTTGCCCACATCCGTGACTGGACGATCAAATCCATGATACAAGAATGGTAGAAGAGATGTCTTCCAGGCCGGCATATCTCGGGTCGAATACATCGTGAAGACGAAGAGATACAGACTAAGGATCAACATGACTCCAAGGTAAATGACGTAGCGCCACATGATAACATAGACACCCCGGTAGTAGCCATTGTCCCCGTTCAATGGCGTAGACTTCATTGCTCTGATGTAACCTGAGAGACCCTGTGCCGTATTTTCCAAGTAGGCGTCCAGGGTGCTGTTCAACGGGCATGGGTCCGAGAAATTCGAAGAGCTTTCTCTCCAGGACCATGCAAACATGTTGATCCTCGGACTACTAGCTTTAAATATGCGACCATCTTGCGAAGGGACCCGATACACAGCTCCAGTGAGAAACTCGCTGAGAAGCTTCCGAAGCCCCAAATGTGCAATCTTGGTGACCGTGAATTGGCAAGTCCCGGTGCCATCATTATTATTGCATGGTGCTTTGAAAACAATGTCTTTGTTGCCTTCCGTCTAGGTTCTGTTTTCAGGTAAGTCATAAACGGCCTCAAAAGTCTCGTTGAGGTTGATTTCTGAGAACATGTTGTAAACTGTCTTGGAGTTGTGCTCTGCAGCCCAAAACAATATGCACTCCGTTGCATCAATCCGTTGATTGTTGTGCTCTGCAATTGCTGCAAGATGAAGAATCAAACCTCGATTCTTGTTGTAGGTCGTCATAAAGCTGCTATTATCCGGCATTGCTGGGGTTGCTCTTAGGTAGAGTATCATTGGCATGACGGTAGAAGACCCGTTGTTTGCAGCATCGACCATCGATGATATATTCGCTTGTTCCGATCGTCCAACGCCATCTGCGTAAACGCCTGGTAT
Source organism: Colletotrichum tropicale (assembly GCA_027406125.1). NCBI lineage: Eukaryota > Fungi > Ascomycota > Sordariomycetes > Glomerellales > Glomerellaceae > Colletotrichum > Colletotrichum tropicale. The sequence continues at coordinate 1,249,090 of JANVYH010000004.1, forward strand.
ATTGTGGCACTCTCGTCAAATGGCGAGGGAGGTTGTCTGATTCCAGCGGCAAAACTCGCTGGAACAGTTTGATGGTATTCGATCGTAGGTTAAATAGTCTGTCTGCGTACTTTCGTAGTATGACCACGCCGTAAATATCGCAGCCTCCATGCTCGGGTCTTCGAAGAAATTTTGACTGTCGACACCGAGGAGATCATATCGGGGTGTTACATCGAAAGTTTCGGTCACCGGCAAAATTGCAATTCCGTTATCATTGACGTTGTAATCCACGGGCCAGTACTCTTGTATGGCATAACTGATAGTATTCTGAGTTGCCGATCCGAGGTACAATGTGGCGAGAAAGAGCACACATCCCAGGGTGATATGGAAAGAGTAACTGTTCTGCTGTTAGAGACAATGCCATCAAGAGATTTGGAACACTCACAATCTCTTGTCTGACACAATAAGCTTTGTTGACCCAGACACGCCACGGGAGGCCGCGTCAAATTCCTGTAAATTGGCAACTGGCCTCGAAAATTGCCGTTGGAAGAAGTAATGCCATTTAAGCTGACCCATCGAGGCAGTTATCGGAATGAACATAAGAACTTTCAATGATGAAATAATTGATGAAACAGCAGAACCCAGGTTGCCGACTACATACTTGAAGATGAATGATGGCCTGCTTTGAAACCATTCACGTACAGGGCGATTGTCCCAGGTCTTTAGGACCCAGTAATAGAAGCCAAACAAAGCCAAAGCAAGAACCATGCATACCACTTCAAAGTACCACCACCCACTCCCATTCTGGAAGTGGCTGAGGGTAGCTCGATAGACTGGGATATGCCGGTGATGGTTTCATCTTGCCGAGCTGATCGGAGCTCGGTTGCCTTATCACGTCCTGGCTCCATATCGCTCGAGATGGTCGTAGAAATGGCAGAGCCTCTGTGCTTCTCCGATGTCATTTCGACTTGAGTGCTGGGCGGTTGTGTGAACAGCGGCGATCCGGATATGAGAATGATATAGCCAGTCAATAATGGCTCAAACAGAAAGGTTTACGGAGCAATGATCAGTAGGTCTGTGTCAGGTTGTTTTATAGTCTGGGCCCATCTTGCGGAGGCTGAGATGGATACTGATGCCATGTGATTATCATATGTGCAAGTAATATTCTGATATCCGGAGGATGACATAGTTGTCGCTCTGCTGCAGACGGACGTCAGCGCCTCCACTGATCAGCACATCAAGCATTCGTTGCGGTGTTTACATTGGATTCTGATGGATCAAGTTCCTTAGTAGGCGGATTTTCCAAACTGAGTTTCATTGAGGAATATGTTTCATTTAGAGGCGTCGACTATTCTTCCCTCACCGTCGTTCTTGAGGACGCCTCTTCATCGCATGCGTATTCGAAGCCTCTCGTCCTTCACTATGGCGGCAAGTGTCTTGAAATGGAGATACATGGGATGAAACCACAATCAGCTTCCAAGACCCTGAGACTAGTCTGTCTTAAAATGTAGCCAATGATCCCGCGGTGGCTTTCACATTCCGTCGTGCAGTACGACCCTCGACACGTGGAGATGAGCTGAAGTGCCGAAGCCGTTATCGGCGTTTGCGGTACGGATGGTCCTGAGCTACCGGGTGAAACATGGTCTTGCGCATCCGACGCACGTATGTCCTGCATGCAGCTACATACTAGTTCTTGAGAACAAGGTGTCTTCTTCGATCGCACCAAACCACGCTCCAGCACATAATGGCAGGTTTCCAGCCAAGCCACATCAAAGCTGTGGGAATGTCATGTCCGCACCGCACGGAAAGGTGGGCAAACAGTTGAGATTAACATGGTTTCAGAACGCCAACCATCCATATGGTTGTGATTTGCACAGTCTAGACCCAATGGCAATCACGGAATCAGTTCTTGAAGTAAGACAAATGCAGCCTGAAACGCTCCACAAACCACCCGGCGGAGGTTTCTGGTTCAAAGTTCAGTCTAGATGCATGTAGTGACATCTTTTCATTATTAAGACTGTTGATAGGACAATACGCACATACAATCCGAGACTGTCTTAATTCTACACTTTTATAAGCAGGAACCTGATGAAGCTGCTCTATTACCTACCCGGGAAGGTTAGATAGGATCCCGGCGACGCATAGAATGAGATCAGAAAGAATTAACTCTGTCTCAGGTTTGCTCGACGTTACCTAAGCAGTTATCCCTTTCTGGCTCAGGCAATTGCATTCCTGTCATAGTTCCTGAGCTTCAGGCCGAGCCTGTCGTGCTCATTGCGCAATGCTCCGGTTCTGTTCATACTTGCCTTTTCCATCAATGCCACGTGTGAAAGATTGCATTCGTCTTCATATGCTAGGTGCTGAAACCCGTAGTAAAGGAACACGAAATGGGAAGTTTTTTATATCGGCATACGCCGGGTCTTTCACATGGCGAACAAGAATAAATATGCTGATAGGGCCAGTATCGTGTTTGGGTAGAGGACATAAAGCCACATAGTTTCGTGCATGCCTTTGTACCATCTTGCTTTCCCCATTAAGGATTGCTCCGCCGTGTGCAGTAGATGGACCGTGATTCCCGTTGCCAGATTAGACGTGTACTCATCCAATACCTTTTTCAGAGTGTGTTATACATCACCTGTCCATGGTCCAAGACCAATGGAAGATATCTGTGAGCTTCCCGAAATTCTCGTCTCTGGTTGTTGCCTGATCGGTATTGTGCAGTATTCGCTCTGGGGCCTCTGGGGCCAGTGTCACATTGAGTCTTGGGGACGAGAGGGCGGGAAAATGCTGAACGTCCCTATACAAAATGCATTCTGCCGCTTCTGCATCGTGGAAGTTGTCGACGGAAATATCGGCAACGCCAATGATTACAGCCAAATCGTCGGCAATGGCTGATCAGAACGTACCTTGCTGTTTTCTGGAACAGTTTGGTTGGCCTTAGAGTTAAGAATAGTTTTAATAGGAGCAGACACATTATGTAAAGTTAGCTGGCTGATTGCTGACGGAACTGGCACAAACCTGAAAGCCTGAGAACAGTTAATATCTGCTAGAAAGCTCATTGAAGGGTTTTTCACAAGCATATAAGCCCGTCGTAGTAATGCAGCTCTTCCTAAGCTTTGCCACTATGATAGGTCAAAACCCAGCAGTAGAAGCCAAAAGCTGTAATGGAAAGGAACATGCACATGAGCTCCATGTACTGTGACCCATTAATCATCAGGGCTATCCTCTAGGGCGGCTTGCAGGCAAGACATGTCGGCAACTGGCCATGCAAAGGGTCCGTTGGTGTAGAACTGGATGGCGTGGCTGACAGGTTGGTAATAGACCATTTCCGATCGCAGAGGCCTGACGCTGTCGCAACACTGTCGGTACTTTCCGTGCCCATGTTGACTGTTATGACTTTGATGTTTCTTTGGTATTTGAAATTTTGGGATTTCGCTGAAAGATGGAGACAAACTTTGATGTGAAATCTCATGGGTCTGAGACGTCAGTCTAATGCGAACCTAGGCTTAATATGTATCCCTAGGAGTATAGTGGGCGAATGGCGATGACTTGGCACATAATGCCAAATCATACAAACTCATGAAGTTGACTACACGGCCGAGCCCATGTAAAGACTACCTCAGTTTCGACCACCCGGGTCATAATTTTGAACTTGCTAATAGTTACATACATGACCAAGCCGCAAGCGGACCTTGGCGGCTCGAATGAGCACGCATCATGTTAATTCGTATTTACAACAGCCGATCTTTACAAAGGCTTAATTTTGAGGAGTTCGAGCTGCGTCCTGAAGCATGTTCCTTCGGAGATCGCTCTCGACACGAAAACCCCGGCGCTGTAGACAAACAAGCCTATGTCTGCTAGGTGGTGACACACCGTGCTTCTTAGCATTTCCTTGTAAAACATTGAAGTTTTCAGGGCCCTTACACAGCACAATATCTGACGATACAGTCCCTTCTCCAGCTGAAGGTTACAAATTCCTCGATACCAGTGACTGCCATAACACGTGGCTCAATGCACAAACGAAGGGTCGCTACGTGGGATAGCGGTGCGGGCCGGCATCCGCCTAGTGCGGCTTATGTAGGGCCTTGGTGACTTAACGCTCGCGTACCAGACGTACAGCTGAGGTTTGAGACAGGGGCGTTCGTCGTCCGCGCCCATCACCTATCATCAACATAGCTTACTTAGGGTTTCAGCTGAGCCACTTGACGCCACAAGGCCGTGGAAACTCAAACCTTGCCATGATGCGAACAGTACATGGTAAATCAGGATGAAGTTCCAAGCATCTTGGGCATTAGCGGACGAACCAGACCTTGCAAAGACTAGTCCAATGTTTTTCGGTACGCAAAGGCTTGGTTAGGCGACATCTCGAAGACAAGAAACGGACTTGTTTTAAGATATCGATGAAAATGATCAAATCACAAGGACAGCCGCTGCACTGGAGTGATTGGATTCATGTGAGTCATGAAAGACACAGTAGGTGGGTAAAATGGATGGGAGGCTATATCTATTCTAGACGTTTGCAAGGAGGTACTTCATGCCGTTCCACTGCTCAATAGCGCTGGGCAGGATCTGCGCGGCGGGCAGAACGAAACCACCACCAGCTGAGCCGGATGGCCTGAGCTCGATGGTCCAAGCCACCTCCGCTCCAGCAGCACCTGTGAGGTAGTCAGGAGCACTGCCAGTAGTCGCATAGAGAGTGGAGCAACTGGGTCCGTAGGTGAAGCGGGTGCCGTAGGATTGAGCGATAGTCGTGGCGGTGTTGCCGGCGAGAGTCATCTGGCGTGCGTGGTTGCTGGCACGAGCAGAGCAGTCGTAGCCGTAGGGAAGGAGGATGTACTGTCCATAGCTGTGCCAGTCAATGAAGAGCTTGATACCGTTGCCAGAGGCGAGGCGGTCGGTGTAAGCTTTCAGAGCAACCATCTCAGGAGTGTCTCCAGCGGCCACACCCTTATAGGTCTCGGAGCAAGGGTTGGTGGAGGCGCCACCAGGGAGTTGCCAGTTAAAAGGCCAGTTTCTGGAGAGGTTGGTTATTTGTCTACCGGAGGATGGGCATATGCCTACCTGTTGATATCCGTGCCAATGCAAGTGCTTCCAGATCTGGGTTGACGGTTCTTGCGCCATAGACGGTCGTTGGTTTGGGTGTAGGCGAAGCCCTGAGAGAGTCAGTTCCACATTTTTTGCTTTGAATGAGGTTTCTTACGTCAGGGTTCACGATGGGAAGAATGTAGAAATCGTACTTGTCAAGGATAGCCTTGACAGTAGCATCGTTCTTCTGGTATCCATCGATGAGCTGGTACGTGAGGTACTCAACAACCTATCATTTGTTGGTTAGTAGACCTTGACGCAACCATGAGCGAGAACTATTACCATGGAGGTGATCCACTCGCGAGCATGGACGGTACCGTGCCAGTAGATAGCGGGCTTAGACCCCTTACCGCCGCTACCCCAAAGGTGAATACCCAGTAGTGAGCGTCCGCCGTATGAGCTGCCGGCGTTCACCAACTCAGAGTTGGAAGGGAAGTTGGACTGCAGGTCACGGATGAACTGCTGGTGGTCGGCGAAGGCGTGGTACGAGTTGAACCACGACAGATCCGGAAGGGCCTGAATGGTGGCATCTCCGTTGCCTGGTGAAGTCAGTACACACGCGCTTGTTCCATCGCCATGATGCAGACGTACTCTCGTAGGGAGCAAAGGTGCCTTCCTCGGCGATATCAGCACCCAGATCCTCATGCAGCACGGTGGTCTCCAGTCCGAGCTTCTCGAACTTGGAGATGTCACCAGCAGGGATGGCCACATCCAAGTGCTCGCTGTTGTCGAGGTTGAAGGGTATGGCAGCGATGTTGGCAATCTTCGACTTAATGGAAGCCGCATCATTGTGGGTGGCGATGCGGAAGGCCTTGAATCCATCGTAGGTGATCTTCTTCTCAAGAGGGGTGACAGCCGCGGCGGACGCCAGCGGCAGCGCGAGGGAGAGGCCAGCGAGGAACTTCATCGTGAGCGGTACACTCTGATTGACGTCGGAGGTTGGAGGCTGGGGTGCTGAGAGTCAGAAAGGCAAGCTTCCAGGCGATCATCCGCCCTTTTTATGGAAATCGGAAGGCGCCTCCATTCTTGTGTGTCCCGCGGTAAGGCTTCCCAAGGTAGTACGACTTCCTATGGTGTCACTGATCGACCTTTGCAGAAAGCGGTAGGTGTGATCTGAGGCTGCATTATCCCGTTGATTGATAAGGAAGTTGTGATTGGTGTTGTCATTAGAACCCCTCACTTGCCTATGGAGAATGAGCCCCCATGGCTGCTTCTGCTTGTTGTCGAGGTAGGAGTGACGGACGGGGATGCTTCAACATCGATGACAAGTGCGACCCATGCAAAAGGCATGAGCCGGCGACCAGGGGGCTGGCCAGCCACTGCCGAGTAGAAACCCATCACGATGCGGAGGGAAGAGCGATCTGGAGCAGCTAATCGGGCAGCTCGGCAAGGTGAGGAACATTCGTCAGCTGTCGGTTCATGAGCTCGCTTAGCAATGAGCAGGGACTTTGGAGGTAATGGCTTCTTGGGTTGTAAATATTCCTTCAGACCTTCCCGAAAGGAATAGGTCAAGATAATCGGGCAAGCATACCATTGAACAGCCAAGACTCGGACGCCCATGATGATTACGGGGGAAACCTGCTCACTGATCGAAGCAGCTTGGCCGGGCACGCAACTCGCACGCAACTCTTCAAAATCCTTCCACCTGCCCTTAAGGTTTAAGCTTAAAAGGTTACTTGGTGGCGGCGATTGGGTGATTGACGGACTAATGGAATGAGCCGATCTGCAAGAGCCTGCTTTGGTATGGTGCCACGCGCTCGATACGACCTCAGACGGCGACCAAATCCCGGTTGGGTCACCTTTGTGAACACGACCGCTGCAGCTTATTCTGAAAGGTCTATCGAGTTCTGGGCCCAGGGAAACTCATCGATGTTGAATTGTGCCTTTGAAAACGGCCCTCTATGTCTGAATCTGCTGTTGTCAGGCCCAAAAGTCGTGTGTATCATCTGCTTGATTCATTCAAAAAAGCAAGGAACGATACACCTCCGGAGATGGCGGAATCACGAAACATTATCTCTCAAATCAAGATGGTGAGCAATTGCCAAGGCCCTAAAAAGCGCGGCGGGACCACTCTCAAGGTTGTGACTGGTGATACCCCAGTCGCCAAGCAGTCAACCAAACGAAAACGAGGTTGGAGGAATTTGTCCAGTGCGACGATGGTCATGACCGAGATATAACCCCAAAAACGACGCTCGGGGACTTCACGACTAGATGTTATTGGATCTAGCATTTCCCATTTGCTATCTTCTCCAAGACTTCACCTTGTAGTAGCCACTCTCATCTGCTTCAAACTCAACACCGCTCTTTCCAAACAACTCCTTCAGCTCTTCCAGTTCTTCTGGCGGAACTTCGCTCCTGTCCGTTGTGCTGAGCATCCGCCGATATCGTATCTTCCGTAAATTGGGACAGCACTGGCCGACATGTGACGCGAACGCTAGCAAGTCATCGTCCACAGGACCTCGCCTCAAGTCCATCAGATCTAACGTTTCCAATCTCTCTGGGAGCATTCTTCCGAATCGTCGTACGGCGTCTGCAGTCTCTCCATCGTATAGGTGATGCCCCGGATCATACAAGCTCACGCCGTCAATATCGAGACGCTCAAGGACTTCGAAGTTCTTGAACGACGTGACCACGTCGAGGAGCTGGTCTCTTCTTGCCTTCGGTACTTGAAGAAGCGCCGCGTTTGAGTGCAGTGTCAACTCCGTCAGTTGGTGTTGCAGTGGTTCGAGTGCTTCCACCATCTCTCGCGGTGTGCATTCACGCGAGCCCCCGGCAGTTTGGCGATGTTCCAGCGTAATCTCCCTGTCGCCAGTGTTGAGGTTATCGGTCCAGCTGAACCAGAATTTCTTCACGTTCGGAAATCCGCGAATCAACTCCTTCATCTCTGGACCAGTCAGGTTTGCCATCGTCAGCAAGAGCACCCTGACTGTGTCAAACTTGAGCTCAGAGACCGGGCCGTGTACAGTCTCGAGCCATAGTGAGTCGAGATTCGGAGCCCACTCTGATAGCGGCTGGATATTTTTAGCGGCTCCGAGGTTGTCGATATTGAAATCATGAAGCTTTTCCAGGAGAGGCGCGCCTCCGGGTTCCTTGGCTACCGATGAGAGTGTCTTGAAGAACGTGGCATTGTTTCGTCGTTGATAGTAGACGGTGCGGAGGTTGGGCGTATGAGCCATGATCATCTCTGTCAGATACTGAGCGACCTCTCCTCTCGTTTCCTCCTGCATTTTCGAAGTCTCCACACGGTAGGTGGGCGTTTCCTCCCAAGTCAAGGCCCTAGGTACCGACACACCCAAAGCCTGTGCAGCCGACACGAGATCCATATGGTTATCGCGTGTTCCACGGTACAGGTCGAGCGCCGGATAGGTTGAAATGTCCTTCACCTCGGCTGCCATCTCCGGGTTGGCCATGAAGATGAGGAGTAGTGGGATGAAGGCCGTTAGTCGCGGTCCCCCGTACATGTGCTGAGGGTTGATAAACTTGAATAATTCAGCGACGGCCACGCTTCGTAATCGTCTACACACGTGAGACAGCGCGAGGAGGCTTGGTTCTCCTCCGATCTCATAGTCTCCATCGTCTTCAATGTCGGGGATTTTGCTGCAGATCTGTCGAAGAATCTCCACCGGAAGCTTGTCAAGTCTCAGCTCTCCCATCGTGTATTTGCGCGATGTTGTTCGGATAAGACAGTAGAATTAATGATTGCCACATCAAGACACAATTATCGACAAAATTGTTTTTGTTCGTTGCTGAATTCATTTCCAAGTGAGCTTGCTGAGGTCGGTTTAGCGTGTGGCTGCCTACGAGCCCCGCTTTTACTTAGTCATGCCCACTGTGTCTACGACTGTAGTTGGGGGTCTGGAGGCAATTAGATGTGTATGGAAAGAACATTATGACTGCAGGTGGTTTCATTGAAAGATGAATGGTTTCCAGGTTGGTTTTTCTGTAGGCTTGGAAAACCAGTCCTTGCAACTTTGTGTTATTTCTATACCAACTTGTCAACTTGTTAAGAAAACAAGCAAAAGTTGGTCGGTGAGGAACGGTTGTGCGGAAACTGGAAGCTTCTTGTCCATGGATGAGGGCAGGTGCCTCATTGCTGACTCAGATGATATTTTATGAATCTGAAAAAGACGACGTGGACTGTCAAAAGTCTATGTCTACTACCTCAGCTTAGAACTAGAACAACATAAGCAGCATTGCTGTTAATTGCGGTCTGCAGCCCTATCACTCTGGCAGCTTACGGTATCCAAAGAACGAGACAACTCGACTTCCACTCATTTGCGCCGACGTTGAAATCCTTGAGAGAACAAGTCTTTTTCTTGAAAGTTTCGACGGATGATAACTCGACTTGACCTTCAACTCTCATCAATAAAGATGCACCACGCATGGACCATTTTTGTATCCAGATATAGAAATTTCATGTGTTTTAGGAAGCTGTCTGATGATGTCCTTTCTAGACATTACTGTTGTTGTGTATTGAATCCAAACCCTCTTGCCAAAACGCCTTCAACACCAAGTTCGCTTAGTATCCCAAAGGCCATTTGTACTATTCCCAGTCCTTCTCAACCTTCCAAGCGTCGCTAGGGTGTAAGCCAGCAGCAGCGAAGTCGCAACCCCGGTGACCCCATTTCCTCCTGAAGACCTCGCGCCCAGCTTCCGTCATCACGTCAATGCCTGTCTGAAAGCCATATGCGTCGTAATAGTAGGGCTCGCTGGGGTCCCCGCCTCGCTGGCCCACTTGCCATGTGTTCCTTTCTCGCTCGGCGTGTTTGTGGTTGAACATATCCTGGCCGATACGGAAGAGCCGCTTGAAAGATGGAATCGGGTCGTGAACCGTTGTGGCGACGTCTGCGCCATCGATTACGGCACCGTCACCCGATTTTGGCGGCAGCTTAGCCAAACTGTCCTCCAGTTCCCTAGCCGTCTTCTTCTTCAAATGGTCATCGGCTGCCTTCGGTAGTGGTGGGTTGGGGTCGGTGAAGCTGAATCCATCTGGTACTTCGGTCTCCCGGTAAAGCATACGGAGGTCTTCGAGCACCGACGCCACATCTTGGATGACCCCTGCCTTGGCGCTGAGCATACTCCAACCCGCTTCCTCAAGTCGCCAGTGCATGTCGCAGTCCGTCATGTAGTACGGAATAAAGGTGTCCCAGCCGCCGACGTCTTCGTAGGCTACTGGGTTTACCAGAGCAAGATGATCATAAGCAAAGAACCTCGCGCCCCATTTCTTGTCAGTATGGAGGGTGCGGTTCACCTCCTTCACCGCAAGATCGTAGATGGTTTGGTACTCGGGAGTGTTGACGGGCCCTGAGAGTCCCTCTTCGCCTTCCTCGAGAGACAATACGAGCGAATCCATGTGACTCCAGAAATAGTACGGCCATTTCCTCTCCTTGCTGACCGAAACAAAGTAGTTCTGCAGCTGGGCAAAGTTGAGTAACACCGGCGTGCTAATGACATTGACGCCGAGCATGTGCAACTGTGTGTGGTTGAGGTATAGCGGGTTCTGCAGCGACAACCTGTTCAACGCATTGGAATCATGCACGCCCGTGTTTTCCACCACGTATATCTGGTCTGCCGGCCAGCCCGCCGTGACGTATCCGACAACGGTTTGCAGAAGCATTGGCCAGCTACGCGTGAAGCCGATGAGCAATGGAGGAGCGATCGGGAGGTTGTACTTCTGGTACACGTTCGGTTCCTTCGGCTGGTTCCAGGAGGGCACCGGAGGCGGCTGCGACGACATGAGCATCGGGAAGGGGTCTTTGACGGGTGGAGGCGTCCATGTCGGCAATGGCTTGTATGTCGGCGTTTTCGGTATGTTCATCTTTCCTTTCGTCCTCGCAGAACTCCTATCAGCGACGCTGGTGATAACGGTGTTACCGAGGTCCGTTTGCAGAAAGACAAACATGAGGCAAACGGCGAATGCGACGTATAGGAACGCGAAGTGCTGTCGCGATCTGGTGGATAGCAGCCTCGGGGCTGCTATGGATATCATGATAGCGTTAGGTATGAATTGTGATCGGTAAAAGTGGTGGTCTGGTAAAAGTTGAGATGTAGGACGTGGTGGTGGTGATGATAGATGTCGTGGTGATATCACGAGCCTGAGGTTGGAAGAAACTCGGCGAATAAGCGACCACCCAGTTCTGTTTGCGAACCTTCTTTGTTTGCCACCGAAGGATCCAGGAAGGGAGCTTTCTGGGTCGTGGCCGGTGTCACAAAGTAATCGCCCAACGGGTTGTTGCTTCCTCAATGTTTGCTTCGTATTGTTTGTGCGGTGATTGGGAAATCATGACCCAATTCTTGATGCTTCCCGTTTCCCGGTGCACAACAGCGCGTTGGTGCCTTCTCAAGTCCCACGGCAGGCGGACTGTATTATTTCCCTCTTCCCATACGGTTACGTCAGGTGGAATTGTTGTCGCAAGCTGGCGTGGCGCATTCATTCATCATCAACTATTGGCGCTGACTGGAGTTGACACCCACACCTCACAGTCATTCGATGTGGCTCATCATGAGATTGACGATTGGCATACAAAATCCGGGGATAACAACCATGGCCGAAATTTTCCAACGATGAGACGAACAGACCGAGAACCAGCTTCTATCTCCAATTTCCCATTGCCCATGGTCATAGCTTAATAGAAAACCTGCGGGCAAACATGTCTTACCCGTTGGTGGGAGAGAGACAAAGGACCAGCCCCAGAGCTAAGCATGTTGTCAACGTCACCGCTCACGTACCTCTGAGCTCACCCAAGGCACTAAATACAGACCACCAACCAGGATGACAGATGTTTCAAGCCCACCAAAGCGCCATCAGAAAGAGGGCCAGGCAAAGCCACGCGTTTTTAGCAGGGCCCGTTTTGGCTCGGACCCGGTTGGTCGAACGGGTCGTGGGTTTGCTGCGCTTTGATGGGCAGGGGGCCGAACAACCGAGCACGCACCCGAACTGCAGGGATGAAGGGGAGCCTCAGCGGGTCGTCGGCGGAGAAGCGCGAGGCGTGGTGGGCGCTCCCGTCTCAACTACGACAAAGCTTGGCTCTGGGGGCGAAACTGGGAGGCTCCTGGTTTGCGTGGATCGACGATGGGATGTCCCCAGGTGGAATATTTCTAGGTTGTGGTCATGGGAGGTCGTTGTGGCTTGTGGCTTTGAGCTAGCTGGGCCAGACTTTCGTTTGGACTTATCGTTTTCTTCAAAAACTGGGTTTTTTGTCGCCTCGCTGCCTGCATGATGCTAGTCTCAAGCGAGAACGAGGCCACATTACGACGAGACAGGATTTCGGCTGAGTTGGACATTGCAGCTCGCCAATCGCGACTGAGCCGTGACTCAGCTCGCGGTTCTTGACTGGAATGCCTCTGACGGGATGCTTGGCCAAAAGGATTGCCCAATCCGGACCAAATTGGCCGGACACCATTTCCCAAATGCCTGTGGCGGTCAGCTAGCGTTCAAAACAATGCTTAAGCTTAGCCGCAAGCTTCTCGAATGGAATGCGTACCTGAGAACGGGCGTAATTGAAGGGCGTCTGTGAGCACTTCTAGCCGTGTTCGCTTGGCTTGTCCATACGTGAAACCACGGTGCAGTAGAATCCGGCGGAGACTTGGTGATTGATGGGTATCGTGATTCTAAACATTAAAAATATACCTAAAATGATGAGTTTCTATTCGTACATGTAACACAGCGGCGTGCCGCCCACGGTATTCATCAGATCCTTGATCTTGACGGGCGTCGTCAACGGTGTCAGGTCAATCAGGTCGTCAACGCTGCCATTGGGGCTTTTCGGATTATCTTGCAATGAAAAAGTGCCGAACACGCCCTGCCGATTGGCAAAGTCGAGGTTCTGCCAGATCCAATAGACGCGATCGACCTGGGCTTGATGGACCCAGAAAGCGGGATCCCCAGGCGCGATCAATCCATCCGCGCCAGGATCGCCGCCGATGATGAAATGGCCTCCGCCGTGGACACCCAGGGTGTTCGGGAAGAAGCGATCATCGCCCTGTAAAAGCGGTGCGAAGGTCTCGATAGTCTGTTGTTGGGTGATGAGGTTTGTTGTATTTCGGAACGAACAGTATTTCGCTGCAACGCTCTTATTCAGATCCCGCTTCAGACATCGCGGCAAGTCTTCTAGAGGATCCGTGACGTTGAACGGCACGTCGGTACCATACTGTGCAAGTGCAGCTGGTCCTATATGTACCACCATCTTTGAGAAAGGTCCTGACTTGACACACCCGCCGCCAGACCCCGGCTCGAGGACGATGAGGTTGTTGGAGAAGGGCTGTCGGAGACGAAGGCCATCGTGGGGGATGAAGGCACCGTCACTGCCCAGGGAGGTCTCGGAGCCGTCGAATACCGGGGAGGCAGCGGGATCGTTGATGTCGAGACCCCATTCCCAGTATGGCAGTGCGCCTTTGTATGCGCATTCTGTTCGCAGCTTCTGCTCGAATGTGGCCAGGTAATATCGATGCCAAGCGAAGAAAGACGCCTGTGGGAGTCAATAAGCCGAGTCTCACGCGACAGAGAGAACTTTCACTTACGGTCAGGTGTGTGTTTCTGAAACTGGTGTAATGTACGGCGACAAAATCATCGTAGAGCGACTTCGCCATTGGGACCCTCTTTGGATCCGACAACACGGGTTGCCTCATGATGCACTGAACAGCGGCGACGAATGACTTTCGTTCTGCTGTTGAAAGTGTCCTCCTAGAAGCCATGATTAGCATGAACACACAACTTTAGTCAGCAATGTGATAACCAATGAACTTACCATTCCTTCCTCATCAACACGTTGTTTCCATAACATGAATTGGTAACATTTTTGAAAGAAGGCCGATGATTCTGTTTTCGAATGTTGTCGAGCGCCCTTTTATTAAGCTCCGCCAATGCTTTTCCGCTATCAATATCGGCCAGAGTAAAATTCCCTGAATTGGTGGAGTTCCCAAGTGGCGTGCCAGTCGGCCCTGATCGTGGTCTCCCAGTCGGTGTAAATGGTCGACGCGTCGGTGTCCTTGCGGACTGTCTTCCGTGTCGCCACGCCCGATGCCTTTCCGTCCCCGCACCAGGTCTCCCCGTTGGCGTGAATGGCCGAAGCGATGATGAACTAGAAGGTGGACCCGCGTTTGGTCCTGCTTGGGGGCGACCCGTGGGCACGAATGGCCGGCTTGTGAACGAACTTGCATATGGTCCTGCTGGCCCTGCTAGTGGTAGGCCTGTGGGTGTGAATGGCCGAAGAGTTGATGAGCCTGGAGGTCCCGCATTAGGTGCTGCGAGAGGGAGACCTGTCGGCGTGAAAGGTCTTGGTGATGATGAACCTGCGGGTGGTCCAGCGTTTGGTGCTGCCATAGGAAGCCCCGTGGGGGTGAATGGCCTAAGTGTTGATGAACTCCCTTGCTGTCCCCCATTGGGTCCTGCTAGAGGTCTTCCTGTAGGTGTGAAAGGTCGTTGTGAGGACGAAGGTCTTGGCTGACCTCCATTTGGTCCTCCATTTGGCCCTCCTAGAGGCCTTCCTGTGGGCGTGAAAGGCTGCCCTGACAATGAGCTCGCAGGTGGTCCACCATTTGGTCCTCCTAGAGGTCTTCCTGTTGGTGTGAAAGGCCGCAGCGAGGATGAACTTGCAGGCTGCCCCCCGTTCGGTCCTCCAAGACGTCGCCCTGACGGTGTGAAAGGTCGTAATGATGAGGGACTCGCAGCTGGTCCATCGTTTGGTTCTGCTAAAGGTAGCCCTGTTGGCGTGAAGGGCCGAAGTGATGAAGAGCTCGCAGCTGGTCCCGCTTCTGGTCCCGCTTCCGGTCGACCTGTCGGTGTGAATGGTCGAGTAGTTGGAGTATTCGAGGCAGGCCTCTTGTCCTTCCCTTGTGCTAGCGTAGCGGGGGCCAGCAAGATGTAGATGACCCCTAGAATCCAAGTCCAGCGCACGATGCGAGCCATCACGCTGAAGAGAATTCGATATCCCAAAGAGGTCTGATAATAACGAACGGTGGTGACCGGATTACGATACATGCCCAAAGGCAGACCAAGCCCAGGGCTTTGGACATGATATACGAAAACCCTCATCCGCCCATGCCATGTGGTAGCGCAGATCCATGGGACCACCAGGTTTCATCGACCAGAGATTGGCGAACTCTAGGGTCCTACCTTGAGTCGATGAGACAGAGGTTATTTTAGCATTGATGGTGGTGTTGACCCTGTTCACCAACGGGAGGATCAGAGACCTCCAGGGCTGCTAGGTAGGTCCTGGATCAAAGGTTGTTTATTGACTTTGACAGTGTCAAACCAGGGACCGTGCCTGGAAGGGAGCTCTCTCCACACATCCCAGATGTCAAGCGCACCGACACCAACGTGGCTGCCTCTCCCATTTTCATGATAAGCAACATCTTGCGTCTCGGCCGAGAATATGGGGGTCGTTATCGGGTATTCCCTGGAAAGCATCGTTCAATTTGTGTTGCCGCAAGTTGACTGAGCGAGAAGACAGCAGTCCAGAAGGGGACAGGTAGGAATTTGACAAACGCAACCTTACGGAGACAAATGACGCGCTTGACGACCTATGGACTAGCAATTGGAGGCTCAGAGTTAGAACATTAGTCTTTGTACCTGACTAAGACAACGACACCACAGCGACTGGGCGAGATACCGTTTGGCTTCGACCATCGCATAGAACATGCGACGAAGAGCCTCAATAGTCCTAACAAAATAGGCGAAGGCAACAACCTTCCCGCTCGGTAGCACGACATTGCGGGCAAAATGAAAAACATAACAGTTACCTGCCCAAGTCTTCGAGTCATGAGAGCTAGGTGGGGGATTTTTGAACATTGGCTTTGAAGCTAGAAGGTCAACTGCAGGTCGAGTCGAAGTCAAAGGGTAGATCAAAAGTGTAGTTCATAAGCTTACTCCACAATTCGGCACTTGGTTGAGCCTGAGATGTCAGCTCCGGGTCACAGCAGATGACATGTCTCGGGCCCAGATGCACGGAAGACTTCCAGAACGGGCCTCGCCCAAACTCCTGGGCTCAACCGTTTGGTAAGACCATGTGTTCTAGAGGGCTTGAGAGACGGCGTCATTTTCTCAACGCGGTCTAGGGATGGCAACGTGGTTTGGATAATCGTGAGTGGGTAAGCCAGTCGGCGGGATCGAATAATCAAAGAGAGACAAAATCTCTCAGTGACTGAAGTAGCGGCAAAAAGTCTCCTCGTTCCTATGCTGAACTTGACTCCAAAGTCAAGTCTCGCAACACCGGGGAGCGGTCCGGCTGCCCAGGCTCGGAGCTTTTAGCGGTTCGCCGCCTGGATGACCCCTTCGAAGGACATCTAGATGTTGGGCCGAGGCTGGCGAGATTACGATGTGATAATGCATACTTGAAATGCATACATGTGGTGTACATGATGGATGCATCAAAGTGAAGACCGGGATGGAGTCGTTTGGTTGCCCATCAAGGTTGCGTGAGATGACAGCTCTGGGCTTCCTTCCAGCGCATTCGCCTCGAAATGACAGCAGCTCGCCCCACTTACCAAACGCAACCAGCGCTCTCTCGGCTAATCCTTAGCGCCGTTTAGCGTGCAAGCCCCCAGAGCAACAGCGGTGATTCATTTTTCGTCACTGAAATTCGACTCACTGTTGACTCATCACGGCGCACGGTCCCCTGCCATTGGCCGATGAGTCCATAAACCCCGCCACCGCTGATAAGATAAAAAATTCGAAAATCCCGGCCGTCGAGATGGAGGGGCAGAGGGGTAAACAATTTCTCGAGCACACTCGCGACAACACCAAGCCAGCGGCCGCGCCATCACCAGCCGCAACATAGCCAAGAACCGAACGACTGGACTGCGATCAAACGAAACTTTCGAATCGCCCCAGCATGGCTTCCAACGAGTCTCCCGCCGCTCCCCACGAGCCCCCTTACACATACCGCCCGAACCAGGGCTACGAACAGACCGAGGAGGTCCCGGCCGAGCTCAAGAACGTGCCCCGCGACGCCCCGGCGGCCGACGATGATGCCGAAGATGACATGGAAGACATCTTTGGAGAGGACGACGACGTCCCTGACGACGAGTGGGCGGGAGATGCCGGCGACTTGACAAAGTCGTACAACCGCCAGCGCATGTTCAACAGCAACGGTAACGGCGACGGCGGCGCCGCGCTGCCTCGCTCCAACGCCCAGCGACCGACGGCGAACACCTTCGCCAGCGTCGACGACCAGATCACCGCCCTCTCGAAGCACGCCGCCAAGATTAGGCTCGACAGCGTCAAGGGCCGCGACGACGATGAGAAGACGAAAGACAAGGCGGACCGCGCGACCAGCGAGCAGGTGCTGGACCAGCGCACGCGCATGATTCTGCTGCAGATGATCAACCGCGGCGTGGTCAGCGAGATCCACGGCGCCATCAGCACCGGAAAGGAGGCCAACGTCTACCATGCGGTGCTGCACCCCGAAGACGACGGACCGACCATCCAGCGCGCCATCAAGGTGTACAAGACGGCGATTCTGGTCTTCAAGGACCGCGAGAGATACATCACGGGCGAGCACCGTTTCCAGAAGGGCTTTGACAAGAGCAGCAACAGGAGCATGGTCAAGCTGTGGGCCGAGAAGGAGTTCCGTAACTTGAGGAGAATACACGCTGCCGGCATCCCCTGCCCGGAGCCCATCAGCCTGAAGCTGCATGTTTTGGCGATGGGTTTCTTGGGTGACCGCAAGGGATGGGCGTACCCTCGCCTGAGAGACGCCAAATTGGCTGGAGATGACGTTGATGAGCAGTGGAGAGGACTGTACATCCAGCTCCTGGGTCTGTACCGCAGGATATACCAGGTCTGCAGGCTCGTCCACGCCGATTTGAGCGAGTACAACATTCTCTACAACGACAACAAGCTGTACATCATCGATGTCTCTCAGAGTGTCGAGCCCGACCACCCCCGCGCGCTGGAATTCCTGCGCATGGATATCAAGAACGTCGGTGACTTCTTCAGGAGGAAGGGCGTTGACACTCTGTCCGACCGCGCCATCTTCGACTTCATCACGGCGACGGAGGGCCCTGTCGAGGAGCCTGCTCTGGCTGAGGCTGTTGAGAATATCTACCAGAGCAGACCCGCCGACGAGGACGAGGCTGCCGCAGAGGTCGAGGTTGACAACGAGGTCTTCCGCAAGCAGTACATCCCTCAGACCCTGGAGCAGGTCTACGACATCGAGAAGGACGGTGCCAAGATTGGACAGGGCGAGGGTGACAAGCTTGTTTACAAGAACCTGCTCGCTGACACCGTTGTTAAGGAGAACGAGGAGCAGGACGAAGAGGAGGATTCCGAGGATGAATCTGGCAGCGGAGCGTCTCTCGGCAGCGATGACGACGAGGAGGGCGACTCAAAGTTCGACAAGGGCAGGCCTAGAGGGCGCAAGCACGAGGACAAGGACGAGAAGAAGGTATGTTGCTACTCGAGCTTTGGCACCAATACATCACTGACACATGACAGGCACACAAGCTGGCGGTCAAGGAAGCCAAGCGCGAAAAGCGCAAGGACAAGATGCCCAAGAGCATGAAGAAGAAGCTGGTGTCGTCTTCTTCCAGGAAGAAGCACTAAGCTACTCGCCTTGATATACGAGACCGGCCAACCGTTTCGGAAAGCCTCGGGGCGGAGACATGCTTGCAATCGGATGATGAGACTCGATCGGCCATGGACGACCGGCGTGCTGTGTTTCGCACACCTGCGTAACCGCCGTTGGCCCGTTGTGAATGGCTCTAGACAGCCTTTCGGCATCATGATGATCAAAGAGAGCCCTGACGATTGCAATGTCTGCTGTGGTAGCAGTGTATCAGAGATGCCGGATTATGACGGATAACTCAAATACCAAGATAGACCCAGCGGAATAACAAAAGCGTGTACTTTGCCAATCTCATTATTCTCAATCTTTCGTGATACATGCCGTCCTGCCCAATTTCCAGGTAACCCCTTCCTCAGACGGAAGTTGCAAAGGCGGGGGACGCTCCTTCCTGCCCATCACGACCGGAAGGCAGGACGAGGAAGGCACCTGCCCCCCTCCCCCCTCCCTTCATGCTCTTTCCTTTCCAAGGCAGGACCTTCCTCCCATCGGTGCCAATGCCCCTCCCGATATAAAATTCTTTCCATTGACCGCCTTCCATCCATTCTTCTCCAAACTCTCAACACCATCATCGAGGTTGGGACATCTCTCGCTCGTTCCGCTCCCACGACCATCATCCTCCATTCATTTCGCGATCGTCTTATCGTTCACACTCATTCGGGCCTTTCGCCATCCAACATGTCCCTCCTTCTCTTCTTCCAGCTAATGCTGGCTTCCCTCGTGGCTGCCCAGACCAACCACATCATCCATGGCTTCGAGTATTACGGCTGTGTCAACATCACCTCGGACCAGTTCAGCGCCTTCGTCAACTTCCCCGCAGGCTTCACCCCCGAGCAGTGCGAATCCGCCTGTACCGGCTTCGACTACGCTGCTGCATTCCCTGAGTAGGTCTTCTGTCATTGCCGTCAACGACTCCCCGCTGACATTTGCGTAGTGGCTGTCGCTGTGGACGCAACATCGCGAGCCTCCCCAAGGTGGATGAGGCCATCTGCTCCAATCCCTGCGGCGGCAACACCTTCTATGGCTTCTGCGGCTTCAGCGATGCAACTTGCAGCTATGCCAACGTCTACCGGGCCTGCGACGACTTCCCCTCTGACCCTAACACTCCCGCTCCTAGCTCGCCTGGCTCTCTTTACCCTCCTGGTTCGAGTCCTCCCGGTGCTAGTCCGCCTGGGTCCAACACGCTCTTTTCCTATCCTCCTGTCTCCTACTTCTCTACCCTCGCTACCCCTTCGACCGAGCCCACCACTTACCTGACCGTTCGTCTTCCGACCGTTACCCGTACTCTCAAGTTGGCCACCAAGTCTACAGAGGTAGTGGTTCACACGGTCCCTCCCGGCGGTCTTTCGACTTCGTGTGCTCGGGAGCATGACCACACACCGGCCCCCTCTTTGCCTCCCGTCGAAGGTGCACCTACGGGTCCCATCGTCGTTGTTCAGACCGTCTACGTCCACAAGCCTGCCGAGAACTCCTCCGGACTGCAAGGATACGACACTGTGCAGGGCGATCCTCCTGCAGGTACGCTTCAGGGAGTCCCTCCCATTGCTACTCAGCCTGGTGCGACCACTCTCGTCGTGCCGACTCTCACCGTCGGGGAGACATCTACTCTCTGGCCGTCTCAGGATCAGTCAACTATCACCGTTGCCTATCCTCCCCAGACAGCCGCGACTGAATCTACTCTCTGGCCGCCTCAGGGTCAGTCGACTGTCACGGTTGTCCTCCCTCCCCAGACGGCAGCCACCGAGACTACTCTGTGGCCTCCCCAGAGTCAACCTACGACCTTGGTTCCGTACGCGGATCCGGCTGACCCCGCAGCATCTGTTCCGGGCAACGCTGGCAATGCTACAATCTCGGCGAGTCGCGAGGTGCCGGAGTTCCGCACCATCATGCCGGACGACCCTCCTGCGTCGGCGACTCAGATTGTACCCGCCGTCGTCACCACGGCCCAGGCTCACCGCGTCAACGCCGGCATGGCTGGTGCTATTGCCATGGCGTTCATGGCCGTTGGTATCTGATATGAAGTATGAAGGATGTTACCACTGCAGGTGGTGTCAGTGGAGATCAAGGCGTCGTGCCGTTTTCTTTTTGGGAAATTTTGGAGGTCGGGCACTGTTACAGACTGCCGGCCTGAACTGATGAAGCTGGGAGAAGTTGCAAGCAGATTATGTAGACAATAGTCGCGGCGCAAGCCCTGTCGAGAATACGAGAAAGTCATCTGTCTCATTCATCATCTCTGGTTCTATGATATGGCTAATCAAAGACTCTCAGCAGGATTTGATGATGATGTTGCCTTGGAGACGAAACAATGCTCGGGAAGAATCCCTCAGGGCGAGAACGAGGTCAGACACGACGCATCCACGTTCTTGATCAGCGGGCGGTTTGGTTGCTGCGGTCATTGCAGTGGTCGGATCCAGGGGTACAGTGACGGGACTGTGTCAATGAAGCGCTGTGGGCCTCCTCGACAGCGCATTTTGGGTCTATTTTTGGCGACAAGGACGTTCGCAAGGGAGATCTCACACAGTGCTGCAGCTCCACCTGAGACCCAAAAAGTCCGATGGTTGCAGTTCGGTACGTATCACACGCCTTCCTTATCACCAATTTCCAGGGAAGTCGCACCGATTCGGTACTTGCTCGGCGTCGCTCCCGACTGAGAAGCAGCGCAGCGCGAGTTGTACCTGACGGCACCTGCCTGACCACAATTTCATCAGCCTGTTTCCCCCGTCGGATCGACTTGCAGCAGCAATTTCTCGAAGAAACAACACAGGCAGCAGATGCAGGACGCCTGATCGTCTCTCCACCCGGCCGATCAATCACTCTGCAGCCATGTCAGAACCGCATCTCGGCGCATCAAGCCCGAGTCGCGACTCTCAGTTGGAACCGCTGCCGCTGCCGCCGCGTGACGCGCCTTTGACCGCTCCGGATGCGGATGCGGATGCGGACGCGGGAGAGGCGACCTCGGCAACGGCGATCCAGCACCACGACGATCCAGCCGACGCCGCACCCCAGACCTCAACCCTGGCCATTCGCTCGCGTCCGCTGACCGGAGAAACCCCCGCCGGCACTGGCGATGACATCTCGCTGGGCCCTTTCTTCGAGGTCCTCACCTTTGACCTGCGCTATCACATCTACCAGCTCGCATTCGGCAGCAAGATCCTTCACCTCTACCTCCTGTACCGGCGCAGCCTGCAACCCGACATTCGGTGGCGGAAAGGCCATCAGCCAGTGCCGGCATGGTACCCTCACTCACCCGGCGTGTCGCCCATGGACCCGCCGTCGGTCGATGCGAGCATGACGCCGCAGTGGTACTGGTGGAGCTGCGTCTGCGCCCCGGATGACCGGAAGCTCGAGACGAAGCTGGGAGACCAATGCCCCAGGGGATTTTTCCAGACGTGCGGTCCTAAGGAGACGTATCTGGGAATCTTGCCGTGGCTGTTGACGTGTCGGAGAGCGTGAGTTTGACACGAGACTTGGGAAGCACACACATCAGACGATAGGACTGACAATGCACCACAGCTACGAAGAGACGATTAAGGTCTTGTACGCCAGTAACACATTCAAGTTTGAGCAGAGGCTGGAGTCCATGTACTTTCCCTACGCCATCGCCACGCCGCATCTGAACTGGATCACGTCGCTGGAAATCCGCATACCGGATCGCGACGAGTCTCTCACCGACCGCACCCTCGACAAGGCCCCGCGACCATCGCCAGGCGCCCCTCTCATCACGGAGTTGCGCGCGCTGAGCCCCCGCGATCAGTACCTCCAAATCATCAATCAGATCGCTCCGGCCTTTCCCGCACTCCGGAGGCTGCACATCTCGTTTGAGGGGTCCGTCAGACGCGTTCCCGTGCCAAAGCCGAATGTAACGTCGCTGCTCATCTCCACACTCGGGGAGGTCGACGCGGACGAGCTGGAGGGCGTGGTCCTCGGGCCCATTGACGCGCTGCCGCTGGGAATTGAGAAGCAAGTACTCTTCTACCAGTCGCTCTACACCGCGCTGCTGGCCGCGGAGGAGCGGCAGCGGGGCGAGGAGGTCAAGGAGGTTGAGCATCTTAGGAGCGATGGACGGCCCGGATGGACCAAGTTCTGGCGCTCGCTAGCGAGGGAGAGCGACGCGAAGGCAGGATACTGGGTATGCAAGCATGGCTGATGATGTCCGCCATCATGACCCCCCTTTTAGCCACCGGTCGGTTCATCGAATGGCCCCGGTTTATGTATTCCTACGCCCCGCTGAAGTGCGGCGTTCCTTTTGATTACCCCAAACAGGCAAAAATCCTCTTAAAGGCATTTTGACCTTCTTCGGATCGCATTTTGACTTTTTGGTTCCGAACT
Organism: Colletotrichum tropicale; assembly: GCA_027406125.1. Taxonomy (NCBI): domain Eukaryota; kingdom Fungi; phylum Ascomycota; class Sordariomycetes; order Glomerellales; family Glomerellaceae; genus Colletotrichum; species Colletotrichum tropicale. The sequence continues at coordinate 1,272,045 of JANVYH010000004.1, forward strand.
GCACCGTGCAGCCCACCCAGTCGCGTGCCACCGCCCGACCAGTGTTTTGGGAAAGCAAATAGACAGCCGTCCCGGGGGCTCGCAAGCACTGGCGATTTGCGGAGAAGGGGGGGAGAGGAAACGGAGGTGTGGAGACACTTGATGTGTTGCAGGGAACCCGCCGCCTCCGAAAAACCGCCCCGTTACAGAATAACTCTACCCGGTTCATCATGCCCTCCGCTGTTGTTTCTGCTATTCGACAACACACTTCTTGGTACATGACATGACATGTCACACTTGATGCATCGCTGAAATCCTGGTTAATTCAACCAAGGGGATTAGTAGGGATGGTTCATGCGCGTGTTTGCATACGTTGCATACGAGTTACAGCCATGGGGGCAAACAAAAGGTCGGGCGCTTTGACAACCACCACCTTAGTTCTGTGGATGTGGTCTTTTCTTGTTTGTTTCATGAAACCATCGTCGATGTGAAATTTTGTTTTTGCGGGTTTGCGATTCCGAGAAATCGTTCGACTCTTTGCTATTGCTAACCTGGCGGTGGTATAAATATCTCTTGGCTCTCACTCTCGTGGATGCGGTCTGAAGCCCGGCGCGGGTCGGGTATGCACGCTCGGCTTCTGTCAACCTGTCTTTCTTTGGCTACAGCAAACACACCGTCGGTCGGCCGCTAGTGTTGTAGGTGTTTAGACGTTTGGGACCGTCCTTCTAAAAGGAATTGAAGTCGCGCAGGCTGAACTAGTCCACACATCACCAAAGGCGGTCTTACACCATCAACCAACGTCACGATGTTCACACCCCTCTCGAGTATGAACGCCTGGTGGTGGTCCATCCTCGAAAACCACATCTACCCCCTCCCCCCTTACCCCCCTCGCAAACGCACAAAACCAATGGAAGTCCTCTGCGTCGGCCCGCCGCGCTCCGGCACCGAGTCCCTCCAACAGGCCCTCCTCACGCTCGGCTACGACCACACCTACCACGGCTGGGACATCGTCTACGAAGACCCGCCGATCCCCGCCCCGGGGTGGGTCAAGCTGGCGCGCAAGAAGTGGTTCGGGCACGACAACCCGGCCCCGGACTCGGGGGACGTGAGCATCTCCGCCGAAGAATTTGACGAGCTGATCGGGCACTGCGTCGCGGTGACGGACGCGGCGGCGAGCTGTTTCGCGCCGGAGATGGTGCGGGCGTATCCGCAGGCGAAGGTGGTGCTGAATGTGAGACGGGACCTGGAGGGGTGGCATGAGAGCGCGGTGAAGACGCTGGTGCATGTGAATGAGAGCTGGAGCTTTTGGGTGGCGAGTTTGTTGGACCGGGAGGCGTTTTGGGCGTGGCATGTGTACGAGCGGTTTTTGTGGGCGTTGTTTTTCAGGGCGCCGGATGGGGATATGGCGGGGGCTATTAAGAGGAATGGGAAGTGGGTTTATCGAGGTGAGTTCCTGCTTGGGGTTTTGAGGGAAGGAGCGAAGCTGACGATGACACAGAACATTGCGATATGATCCGCGGCATGGTGCCTCCTGAGAGATTGCTGGAGTGGTCTGTTGATGACGGCTGGGAGCCGCTTTGCAAGTTCTTAGGCAAGGAGGTGCCGGATGAACCGTTTCCTCATGCGAATGCCACAGGGCTTGGCGGAGGGTGGAAGGCGAGAGAGGAAATGGCGACGAAGAGGTGGGTTGAAGGGGCGCTGACGAATCTCATCTGGGCGGGGATCTTCTTTGTTGGGGCAGCTATTGCGTGGATGAAATATGGACGATGATCTTGAATCAAGGGGAAGGCTTGAAGTAGGGAATGAGGGGCCGGGTCTGAATAACATCAATGAAGCAACATACTTACTCACATGAGTAAGTCGGAATTCTCCATTAATATGGGATATGAGGCTCGTGTGAGAATCGGCATTCAAATTTCTGCCAATATGAGTAATACGTTGGTGCGTCGTCGTCGTTATCGTCACACTAACTTGATATAGCATAGGCGTACGAGGCTCCATTTCCAGTATTCATCCGTCGAATGTATATATATCTCAAATCATTCTTTTGAGCGCAACCGCTGATCTATGATCATCGAGGTTTGAAAGGTGCGTGTATTTCCAGTCTAGCTGCACCGGGACTTGTACGGATGTGATTAGCATTGAAGATTAGGCTCCAACTCTGTTCGCCCAGGTTGAAATCGATTGCCACTGCCCATTCATGTCTGGAATACGCGTATTGGTGCCTCCATTGGCGCCTCCGTTGACGCTGCCTTCGGGTTTCCGTGTGTTGTTTCCAGTATTCCTCCGTTAATTTTCTGCGATGCTCGGAGATCCTGCTTTGCCAAATTCACTGCTTTTGGCCTCTAACACCAAAACCTTGGCTTTCCGCCTCTCCGTAGTAATCGCTGTCCATGCTGTCCGCATTACTCCTTTAAACCCCATTATCGCCGTTTTCCAAGTCATTCTTCTTCTCTCCCCACGGACTTTCGAGAGGGGACGGCATCATTGCTGTGCGGCGTTTAGTGGTCGAGGACGTTGCACAATCCTGTCCAACGTCTGGGAAAAGTACGCATCAGTATCCTTGAGACAATACCAATTACGATGATGGCGATCAAAGCCCTGGATGCAAGAAACATCATGGTATGCAGTGTCTAGCTGCTAGGGGCTTGGCTCATACTGACGATGTCAGTCGCAAAGCCGAGTGGGAGGAACACGATGGTGACATGGGTGAAGAGCTGATTTTCACATCCACACTGGTCTTCCTGATCGTTGGGTACCATATCAAGCTTCTTGAGGAGTGATTTTTCGACCGAAGAGGATTTGAGGAGAAGGCATCTTAGCCTCGTGTTATCGCGGGTAGTTATCGTGAAGAGTTTTTGAATCATGACACGGTAGCAGCCCTCGTAATTGGAAGTCCGGTGTGGTTGCTCTGTCTTTCGGGCGCTTTCTTCATTCTCCCTGTTGCTATTCCAGCCAACCGGAGAGCAACCGATCGCATCACCGTTTGCTCACCAAGACAGAGATATTGCCTTTCCATGTCAAAAGGTGTTCCGCTGGCTCGAGCTAAACCGATGACTGATTATCCAATGAGGCGATCAAGAATTCTATGTCATTATTGAACTGCTGAACTCCGTAAAGGAGACATTGACCATATTCAATGTGTTGAAATTTAATCTTTGGAGACCGAAGTCTCGGTTGCAGCGTCTATCACTGAACCAGATAGCGTACCAATTTGTGGCCGCCTCCTAAACTGTTCAGTCTTTTTCTGACTGTTTCTGTCAACGAGCTTCTGCGACTGAATGTGCTACTCTGATGATGTTGTTGCCCAAGAAAGTTGAATCATTCCGTTTCACAGCAAGCTCAAAATATAGGCACTGAGCTCTCATCTCTTCACTACATCTTTGACTGAATGATTGATCCTCTATCAGGGGATCCTTTGGAAGCCGTAGCGTCTTCAATCACTTCAGAACTTTTAGGATAAATTCGAAAGCGTTATGACGCTGCTCGTGACATGGTGCGTGAAAAATCCGTCCGGCGACTGGCTCGGAAACAGAAATGGGTCATGATTTTGAACAGGGGTGCGACACTGACAATTGGCGGAGGCGCACTTATTTGCGTTTGCCTTACCTGAAACCCCTGTTAATGTGTGATTTATTGCCCCTCTACGCTACTTTTGCCTATTTGTACGTGCTAACGCTAAAAACGCGTTAATTGATGTAAATTATTATATAAATTAATTGTTAATAGCTTTAGAAGAGCTTTTTTTGCTAGAATCTATATTTTATCTTTCTTTTTGTCCTTATAGAGTTGACTTTTTTTAAGCGTGTGTGTTAGGGTGCTGTAGGGGGCTGAAATTATTATTAAGTGTGTTAATTTAGGGCTTATAATGTTATTATTGTTTATCTAGCTAGTATTATTAGTAAATTAATATATATTATTATGAGATTTAGATATAAATTAACTATTAGTATTATTAATAAGCCTTTTTTTGTTGTATAATACTTATAGGATTATATCTTATCTTTTAGTAGTAAGGTACTTTAAATATATTAATACTAGAGATCTTATTACTAAGCTTATTTAGTGATGTGAAGTATATATAATATAGCTTTCTTATTATCTATCCTCTTTATTAGTATTATATTTAATTAAAATTATATTAATATTATAGAGTAGATAATGCTAAAGCTATTAAGTAGTAAGTAATAGGTTTAGTTAAAAGAGTTATTATTTATATACTACTTTAATAATAAGTTAATTATAGAGCTTATTAAGTATAATATCTTAATAGTTTAAATTTATTATTAATAATAGGAGGTATCTAGAGATATGCTAAAACTATATTAACTAGTAGGTTTTAAGTATTATAAGATATTATTAATCTATAAGGAAGTGATCTTTAAGCTTTTATATAATAAGACTAATTACTACCTTAATAAAGTTTAGGGTTTTCTTATAGAAAAGTTTAATTTATTTATATCTATATTAGTAATCTCTTATTACTTTAAAAAGATCTAATAGAAGAAGAAGAAGATTTAATATATTACTTAGTAATAAAACTAAGCTGCGTAAGAAGTATATGCTATGTTGATCTGTAACTATATTGCTAATATGTTTATTTTTATTAATAAGAGTAGTATTAATTATTAAAGTAATACTAGATATATAGGTTAGGCGCTAAAAGGTATAAAGCTATTAAAATAGAGTGTTATAAAGAGAGGTATGTAGTATTATATCTTACTAGCCCTTATTATTAATAGTTTTCTTAATTATATTATTTATTTTAAATATATAAATACTAATAGCTTCTTATACTAAATTAAGAACTTTATACTGCTAAAGATAGGGAAGTTTTCTAGCCTAAAGTTAGTTTTAGTTATAAATAATATAGTATAATATAACTAGAAGTAATTAGAGGATGCTTATTAATAGTATAGCATTAAGTTGCTATACTTACTTATATACTTATTAGATTTTAACTTTATTAAAGCGTTCTTTAGTAACTTTAAAAACTACTTATAGAGGAAGTATATAAAGTATAAATAGATTGAGGTAATAAATACCTTCTTTATAAACTTTCTTTATAATTATACTTTTAAAGTAGCTAAAAATATTAATATTATCTTGTATTATTTTTGTTATTATAGTATTTATGTTAAAATAGATAGAGATATTAATAGAGAAGAAAGCTTATTATAAAGTTAAGTTTATAGCTATAGTTATATTTAACTTTAATATTATTAAGAGCTTTTTTGCTTAAAAGAATATAATATTAATATAAAATAAAAATAATTTAATTTTAATAGTTAGTTAGCTTTATAACGCCTTAATTATAATATATTTCTCTTTAGCTGTAGTATTAGAGGTATATCTTATTTATTAGATAAATTACTATTAGTTATTAAGGTTAAGATCTTTATATTTATATAAAGAAGTAGGAAAAAACCCCTCTCTGCTTATTAAAGCTTATTATTATTATTATTATTAAGTAATTAGGTAAGAAAAATAATAGGAGAGTAAATATTATTAGTTGCTTTAATTAGAAGGTTTTATTTAATAGTATTAACTAGAAGTATTATATTATTTACTTAAAAATCTATTAGCTTTTAATATTATAAAAAGGTAGATATAAACTATAGTTAGTTATTAAATCTATAATATTTCGCTCTATTAGGAATTATTTGATTTTACTTCTAATTATCTCTATAATACTTATAGGGATATTATTCTTATTAAACTAATTAGTTAGTGCTTTTTAAAAAGATTTAAGTTAGAAATAAGCCTATAAAATAGTATTAAGAGTAGTATTAAGATCAGTATTTTATTTAGTATCTTTAGTCCTTTTTATTCTTTATAGATACTTTAGATATTTGCAGAGAAGTTGTAGTATAAGCTTAATCTAAGGAATAAATAAAGAGGAAGATAAAATTAGTAAATCTTATTTCTTAGTATGTAGTAGTATTAATAGTAGTTTTATTAGTAGTAGTATTAGTAATAATAACTAAGTAGAAGTATAATAGTTATAATAAGGATAAGTTAGTAGTATAAGGTTATAGAATAGTAATAGTAATAGCATATTAACTTAGTTTATAATATAGAGGTTAGAAGAGGGTAAATTAAACTTATTAATACTACTTCTATTATATTTACTACTATTTACTTTTAGTATAACCTTACTCTATAGCTTAGATTTACTCTTATAGAAGTAATTATTATAGTATAAAGTTATATTAATAATTATATTCTCTAAAGGCCTATTAATAGTTATTTCTCTATTAGCTATAGCCTCTACTTAAGCTATAATATATTTCTTATAAATCTAAAGATAAATAAGTAGACCTAATAAGATAAAAGGATAACTAATATAGTAGTTATTAGTAATACTATTATAATTATTAAAGCACTTAACTTCTAATTTATACTTATAGAGGGCTTAAATTACTTAGTATATATCTTAAGTCTTCTTCTGCTTTAACTTACTAGTTAATAATAGGTTGCTCTATTACCTCTATTAATATAATAGTCTACTAGTATTATTAAGCCTAATAAGAATAAGCTTAATAAGGTTGTTATTCTAATATAAAGTTTATAGAGTTATACTAAATTATAAAGGTATCTTAATAGAGTTTTAAAATAGTATTACTCTAATTAAGAGGGTTATTTAAGTAGAACCTATATTAGATAGTGCTAGAAATAACTATTAAGACTTATAATAATAGCTTATAAAGATTAGTATATATTAGTTAAGTAGTTTTAATATAGTAAGAGTAATAATCTTAACTTATAATAACTTATTCTTCTTTTTATTATTCTTAATAGTATTACTAACCTATCCTTAATACTTAAATAGCTATAAATCTTAGTTATTAGGCTTTTAGTAGTTAATATAGAATATCTCTTTAGAGAATATAGCTTAATAATTTAAGCTAGAGAGGAAGGTAACTTAAGTAGAGTTAAATATAAAAGAGTAATTATAATATTATAAAGTATACTTATAATAGAAGTTTCTAATTATATTATAGATAATATATTTAGCTTAGTTATTTATGTTCTCTTATTTAATCTCCCTAACTTTAATATCTAGTTATATCTTAATACTATTCTTAGAAATCTTAATCTTTATATAAACTTAAAGTTTTATAAGAAGTAATAATAGTAGTAATAGTTATAATAAAAGTAGTAATAAATACTTATTAAATAGATTATCCTCTTTAGTAGTAAGATTAATTAGTAGCTCTATAATAGTTTTAATAATAGCTTTAGTAATAGCTTTAATAATAGCTTTAATATTATTAACTTCTAGCTATTATATCTCTTTAACTTTATTAGTATTATTATCTATTACCTTTAGTACTAATAAGTTATACTATTTATCTATAAAGTTTATTTATAGTTAAAGCTATTAAGTAATAATTTTAATTATAAGTTTGTATATATTACTATTAGTATAAAACTTTCTTCCTCTTATGTTTATTTTATTTTAAGAGTTCTAATTACTATTATATCTTTTATTAATTAGGTTAGTTTTATTTCTCTTAAGGCTAGTAGAGGAGTTTGCTATCTTTTTTATAGTTAGCTAAAAGCTCCCTATTATAGCTATCTTATTAAAAGTAATATATTTTAGGTTAGATTAAAGTTAATATAGTATAAGCTCTCTTTTATAATTTTCTTTTTAGAGAATTAAAGTAAGTAGGAAAGATCTTTATATTATTAGTTTTATTAATAGAAATCCTAGTTTTAAGGAGATATTCTCACTTTTGCGTAATGCTACTAGCCTTAATAACTATGCTAGTTATATAGAAGCTATATTATTATTATCCTACTCTAGTATTATAATATTATACTTATATTACGCTCTAAATAGTATTAAAAGGCCTAAATTGCGTCAAAAAGTATATTAATTAACGTTAGTAGTGTTGCTATTAATGCAAAAAGTAGCGTAGAGGGGTAATAAATTACGTATTGATAGGGGTTTTGGGTAAGGCAAACGTAAATGAGTGCGTTTAGGCAGCATGGGGACAGGCTAACCACATTCTCGCAGCCAAGAATCTTCTCGGCAATGATAGGTTGAGTCGCTCCAGCATGCTGCACGTAAGATCAGATCGAGCTTAGCTGACCGCCCTCGTCTTTGACGACCTGACGTCTTCCATGACTTGAGCCGAGAAACTAAGCCACATATTCCATCTGCACCCGATTTGATACCGTAAGAAGTGATGAAAAAACTCACAAGATTTCATGTTTTCTCTTCTTTTGAAAAACACGGCTATCGCCAGGAATCTCGCGAAAAAACTGCCTACTCCATTGGCGATCAGAAGTTGTTTCCGCCATCATAGCCTTGACATGAGTCATACCTGGGATCAGTTCCGCCAGCAATGGCGTCAGCCTGGTGGTCTGTTATCTGTTCTCATGCTTTTTGGTGGCGATAACGTAGGTCGGGCTCTAGCCCAACTCGCTGGTGTTGGAGTGGCCCCAGTTGCGTTCTCCTTTGGTAAGAATGCTTCTCCCTGGGTCTCATCCCTCAATGTTCTAATTTCTGAACAACATCAGGCTGGGTAGCATACTCAATGTCGGCCGTTGTATCAATGATGGGGGACAGCAGGCTGATGCCGACAACCCCCGATTTTCCCTGCAAAGTCGTCAATGGCAGAACCGGGTACTCAGTCGATAATTCATCTTGGATTCTCGGTAGGCTGGTTCGAGATTTCGACACTTGGAAAGACGAGGCCACGGCATATTTAACATCGCAATTGCTGGAAGCAAAGCGGGTCGAACTCAATCAATCAGACCTAGAGGTTACTAAGCCAGTGCGGACTGGGTTGGTTGTTTCTATCTACGCGCCCAGCATGAATAGCTGCAGCGGCGTTTCTCGTCACGACATCGTCTACTGGATCGGTCTCGGGACCATTTTGGTTCAATTGGGCATTTCTACTATCCCAATAGCAAACGAGAGGGATTGGACCATCCTCATTCTAACCATTGGAGGGACCGTACTGGCCATTCTCACTAGTCTGCTCCCACAATGGAAGGCAGAGAAATGGGCATGCCGAACAAATTCGAATGATACCTACGTCGTGACCGGTGGCAATGGGTCCCAGCATGCCATAGTCATTCTGGCGAACGGGCACGGCCTGAATCTCGAGGACTTGGCGGCGGGACACAGAAACATGGACACGACAACTATCATGGCCACTAGAGTGGCTATTGTAGCCCTCTCTGCATTGTGGATTTTCTTTGCCATATCAGCTGCCGTAGTCGGTGGCAATGCTTGGTTTATGTTAGTCGTGGGAGCAGTTGGAACGAATCACAATATTCTAGTCGCCGGGGCAGCCCGAAGACCTGAAAGCCACGGTATTCATCTTGACTTCGTCGAAGTTATCGGAGCTACGAAAGTTATGAAGACCCTAATAGCTGTCGAGAAGAAGTATCCTTGCCTTGGCCGGAGTATGCTAAGCGAGTTTTCCCCGGGTCGGCTAAGCGAAGACGAAATCCAGCTATGGAATAGCCTGGAGAAACGTGTGGGAAGTAGCCAGAAGCCTTCATGCCAGGCTTCCAGATTAAGTTCTGAGCTATCTGCATTTAAGTAGCAGAACTAGAGTCACCGTCATCGAGGGACAGCATAACCAGAACATTGTTAAAAATTGTTGAGAGCATGGAGGAACAGTCGTTGACAATGTCGGTCACATCAACGTTGATCATAAAAGCCACATGGTTATGCTGTGTTCCGCTCGACATAAGGGTTTGCTGGCGCGGTATATTCGGTAGCTGATCACAAGACTAAGTAGGTCTTTTGTAATTGCGGTGCCTTCCAGGCACAAATTTGGTCTGACCTGGGCAATGTGCGTAGTCTTGATATTGCAGCATGAAGAATCAACTATGAGCAATTGATCGAGGGTCGATCGTGGCTTTCGTACAGTAGGATGTACTTGGTACTGTCCAATACGACAAGACTATTGCATCTGACGTGGAATCTCTGCCCCTTCTTCAAGTCCAATCATTTTACTTGACTCATCCCATAATTTGCTTGCTTTCTGCTCATCAAAAGCCCACGAAGCATGCCCCAAGTCCGTCTGAGAAGAAGGATCAACCGCTTGACCTTGTTCAACACAGTTGGCAAGATACCTCCCTCCGTTCCCTTCCCACTCTGCACCAACCGCAGCCAAAACACTCGTTGCCGCTCCCTGGGCTGCATTCTTCAAATGCCTAATCTCCTCCCAATCCCCTTCAGGGATCTTAAGCGGGTCATCCTCGATGTGCCGGGAAATCATAGTCAACACGCTGCCTGGATGCACAGAAAGTGCATGAAGCCCCTGATCCCCGAACCGATGCTCAATCTCGTAAGTGAAGTAAATGTTAGCCGTTTTGGACCTTGCGTAAGCTCTGAGTGGATGATAAGGTAGGTGGTCGTAATTAAAGTCGTTGAAATCGATCGGGCCGAGTCGATGTAAAGACGAAGTGACGGAGATTACGCGAGAGTTGAAAGAAGGGGACGATGTGGCTAGAAGCGCCTGCTGTAGAAGTCGAAAGAGAAGAAAATGGCCGAGATGGTTCGTCGCGAAGTGTGTCTCGAACCCGTCGATGGTGCTGCTCTTGGGGCACGCCATAACTCCTGCGTTGAGGATAAGCATGTTGATTCTGTTATTGTTTTTTGCGAGGAAGGATTGAGCGGCGTTGCACACAGAGGCAAGGGAGTCAAGAGAAATCTCAAGTAGTTGAAGCTGTGCTCCACTGTCTGGAGGTGAAGTTCCGGCGATGTCTTCGATTGCCTCCCGACCGCTTACAAGGTCTCTGACACCGAGGTAGACAGTTGCGCCGGCTGCATGTAGAGCTCGCGCCGTTTCAAGCCCGATACCTCTGTTCGCTCCTGTCACAAGGGCGGTCTTTCCTGATAGCCCGTCACCAGCAAGTCCTTCGTCTTTGATAATTTGCAACGCGGTGGGTCGGGAGTCCCCTGGGCCCTGAGGATTTTGGTGTGCAGCGATGTATCTAGCCATAGCCGAGAGGTGCGTGTTCAACAATGCAACATTTGTTATAGAGCAATGATTATCACTTGGCTGGGCGTTTTTAAATGAAACCCATCCTCATCCTGAGTCGGGATCCAGACGTTCCTGTCCTTCCTGAATTGGCGGTTCTCTCACGTGCCTTTCAGGCAGCAGTGCAGGGATTGGCAACCTTCAACAAGCTTGCGGGCGTTCCCCCAGTCAAAAGTCGGTCACATTTTGAACGAATGGATTCACGTCCTTGACTGCTATTGGTGTGAGATTAGATTGGTGCTGCGAGCAATGACGTTCATTGAGTTGTGGATGGCCGGTTCGGATTGAAGCGAAAAGAAGAGCGCGTAATCGGTTCTTCACTAAGCAGGGATGAAGCTTTCACCGTACGGGCAATCGAACGTGTGCGGACGCGGGCGCCATTCCCGCAACTCCGCACGGAGCTTGTCCAAGAATTCCTTCTCAGTCGGGGCTCGGAGGCGGAGCGGAGTGGGGTCGCGGTAAATGCGGCGAGAGCGGCCGCTCCCGAGCTCGTCGTACTCGGGTCACCGTCATGCTTTCTAAAGCTTCAGATTGAAGAAACGTGCTGTTAATTCACTCACGATACATTTCTCGTTACTACTTAAATCCTCATGCCCACGGAAAGGTCTTGACACAGTGCACATGGAAAATCAGATTCATATACAATCATTGATAGTCCAAATCCCTATTCCTCCACTTTAAGCCACGATGAGCGTCCGTTGTAGTACTCTCAGCCCCCATAAGCCCACTCTCACAGAGGAGAACCTGCCAGATCAGGCAGGAAAAGTAAGACCCTCTCTTCCCGGGGCATCTTGAGTTCCCCGATGACTGACACACTACCACCGTTAAGGTCTTCCTCATTACCGGTGCCTCTGGTGGTATCGGCACGGAGCTAGTCAAGATTCTCTACTCGAAAAATGCCAAGATCTGGCTGGCTGCTCGCAGCTATTCTAAAACACAGGTTGTCATCAGTGAGATCAAAGCTGCGCACCCAACTTCAACTGGGGAGATGGTCTTCTTGAAACTACAGCTAGATGACCTTTCCATCATCAAGGAATCAGCGCAGCAGTTTCTTTCCCGGGAGAACCGGCTAGATGTGCTTTGGAACAACGCCGGTGTGATGGTCCCACCTCAGGGCTCCACGACTGTACAAGGGCATGAACTGCAGCTCGGTATCAACAACCTCGGTCATCAACTCTTCACGCAGCTGTTAACTCCTCTTTTGGGGAAGACGTCACGGATAGCGCCTAATGACTCGGTCAGAGTCATATGGGTGTCATCAAGTGCAGCTGATGGTGCGCCGCGCCCGGCCATCGACTTTTCCAACATGGACTACCATAAAGAGGAGGGAATCTGGTCTAAGTACTCCAGAAGCAAGGCTGGAAACGTTATTCAGGCGGCGGAATACGCGCGTAGGATGAAGGGAAGCGGTATCATCAGCTTGGTAAGTGCCTTAACCTGTAAGGACAAGCCCACCACTAAATATCCGTCGTTAAAGGCATTGAACCCCGGCAATTTTGTTACCAACCTTCAGCAAAATATGCCAAAGATGCAATTGGCCATGTTTGTAAGTCGGGAGTATTCCGGTCGGCAACTCAATGGGAGGCTAACATGGCCTAGAAACTCATATCGCATCCGCCAAAGAATGGTGCGTACACAGAGCTGTTTGCTGGATTGGATGCATCCATTACTTCGGAGGACAATGGTAGCTGGGGTACGTTAAACCCAGTGATCTGCAGCTGAATTATTGCTGACTGCCGGAACTAAAATCAGTCTCACCATTCGGGAAGAAGGAAAAGCCCCGGAAAGACCTCATCGATCCGGAGTTGGGTGTGAAGTACTGGGAATGGTGCGAAGCCCAGGTCAAGCCCTTTTATTAAGCTGTTCCGGTGCTGCCATTTAGACCCAGACGGCCGCTGCCAAAGGTCCTAACAGCCCTTTACCTCGCTAGCCAACATGGGTTGAGGTCTTGTCAATTTTGTCATGCACAATATGTACAATGGTGGTCGAGTTGAATGCTGCATTCTCCCAGCAATCAATGGGCATATTTAGATATCGGTGAAGATGCAAGTGAGAGATCCGATTGACTTCGCCCAGACAAGCTTTGCTCTGGTTGCGGACCGTCTGAGCAGGCAGGCGATCTGCTGAGAGCAGGGTCGGGAGGCGCTAATTGCAACTGTATTTCGGTTATCTTTTGGAGGCTAGTTCAAAAAGCGGATGAAGTCTTCGGGGTTGCAGCGGGCGGCCTTTGTCTCACTGTTGAGCTTCCTGCCTTCTCCAACGCCATTAAAAGCATGTCCAATCTGGCAAATAATCTAAACCAGGAAAGGCACTTCTTTTCTTGGATTTCATGTTTCAAATCGCATGTCGACGTCTGAGAAATAGACGCTTTGGCCAGTAAATCATGGTTGGGAATGCTGCTTACATTATCAGCGACCCATGCCCGCTACCGCTGTTCACCACCGAATTATTGACTTGGCGACACGTGATGAGACACTTCCAGATTCATCCTCATCTCAGGGGCCGCAATTCTAGAATACGAATGTCCGGTCCCAACAAAAACTCACGAAGATCATAGCAGAAACATCTCATCTTTTAAGTCCGACATCTTGAACGTCTTTTTCACTACACACTATCGCAGCTCGGCAACGAAAGAAAGTCCCCACAGCAATCACGAAGGAGCGCCAGCGAGAGTCATGGCGGCCCCAATCGCGGCCGTGAGGCGCAAACCCCTGCCGGGCCAGCAGTTTCCCGGCCCGCCGCCGATGCCGCCACCTCCCGATTTCGACCCCTTTCCGCAGCGTCGACCGGTCCTTCGCGGAGCGCGGTCAACGCCGAACTTGAGAGATTCGGCGGTGCCGTCAATCTACGACCCGCCACCAGCCTACGAGGAGTTTCCCGGGGTGGACGCCAGTGGCAGGCTCAACATCATTCCCCCTAGCCCAGGGAGGCTTCCATCACCGGCTCCGCCGAGCCCAGGACCGTTGTTTCCCGGGCCGCCATCTTGTGCAGAGTCTTTCAACGAGCCGAGATATCGACCTTACCGACCTCCAGCAAGTCCGATGTCTCCGGTGTCTCCCATGTCAACGGGCCCGCCTCCGCCTTCAAAATCAGAAGCATCTTCATCCGCATCTCATTACCAACCTTCACAGCCAAGCGGCTTTCATCCTCCAGTCAAATCGGGAACATTTGCAGTCCCTTCCAACTATGTCCCTCCACCACCGCCACCTTTCCCTCCTCCATCCAATGCGGCGACATTCCCCGTAGCCGCACACGAGCGCCCTCCAGCTTCTCCAGTCTTCCCGGGCCCACCCTCGGCGGAGACATTCCCCTTGGCAGGGCCTCGGCCACCAGTCTCCCCAAGCTATGCCCCCTCAGAAGCTCCATCCACAGACTCACAGGCACAAGAAAAGACGTTCTGGCAAACAGCGCTCGATGAGACAAAGTACTTCGCCGGCGGACTGATCAGTCACCCATTCGAGTATACCAAGCACTACGCCATCCTACGCCACTCTGCTGTCTTGGTCTGGTATCGCGGTCCCTCAACCTCGGTCACTGTCACTATCTTCTCAGATGCGCCATTACCTCCTACGCGCACGGTATGGCTTCAACGAAAGGGATTTTCCGGGAACATGGGCATGAACCTCAAGTCCTTGGTCGGAGCAAATGACTCCTGGCTCGACGTCACTCCTTCATCACAAGCCTCGCCTACGGATATGGCAGAAGGCGATGAGAGAGGTTGCCAACGCGACATCAAGAAGTTCCTCAAAAAAGCACCAAAGAACCTCAGCAAGCACATGCCGCGAGAGACCCACGTCGTCCGTATTCCTGCGGCCGCCGATGATGGATACTTCCGTCTTGTTCTTTGCACCGGTGGTGGCGATGGTGGGAGCAGTAAGAGGAAGGTCCTCTGCCCCAGCCCAGTCTTCCGCATTGCCAGCACGTCAACGGACACGAGTGTGGTTCGCGGGGCAAGCTTCGCCAGCATGCCGCTCGAACTCGGTATCAAAGCCGGCTCGATTGTTGCCAACACCGTTGTAAACAGGTACGTGGGACCTGCTGCTGCCGTGGTACAGTCACGTACGAAGAAGCTCCAGACGGCCAAGTTTGTTACAAAGCACGCCACGCACATTGCATATGGCAAGTCTGCCATCGATAAATCGGGTGTGAAGACAACTGTCACGGAGTACGAGGCACAGTATGCCACCACGAGGGGCGGTGGGTACGCTCCATGGCAGGGTGATGATGCTGGCTTCGATGAAGCACCTCCAGAGGTGATTGGCCCCGACTCTGGACCTATGGACCCGTTCCCTATCAAATTTGATGGAAGAATCGTTCGAGGCACTGGCAGAGGCGGCATGGAGCTTGGTATCCCGACGGCCAATCTCAGTGGCATACCCGAGGACGTCAAGATGCGTATGCGAGGAGTATACTTCGGTTGGGCCCGGGTTGTCCCAAGAAGCGGACTGGAGCACATTTCCACCGATTGGCACGAGAGCATCATCACTGTCGGACCAGCTCCATACGCTACTCCACGCGTTGCGGCTGAGAATGTCGCGACGGTGCACATCATTCACGAGTTTGGAGGCGCTCTCTTCCTGGAGACGAAGCTGAAAGTCATAGTCATGGGCCAGTTGCGGGTATCCACGCCCCCAGTCGGTTCGGATGCGGCTCTACAGGCGTACGGCACGGATGTCTTGCTCACAGTTGCGAGCTTGAGTCGTGACAACTGGGGCCCCATCGAGACGAGGGAGAGGATGCGCACAATGAGGAGCGAGATGAGTCTAGCTGATCGGTATGTTGAGACGAGGGAGAAGGTGCAGAAACAGGTCGACCGGATACCTGTTCATCTGGCGGGTGTCAGAACGGAGGGCGCCGCATTGAGAGACAAGGCCTATGGAAATGGAGGAATATGGATTCCGAGATAGAAAGGATCCCTTTTCTGACAGGCATTCACTATTGCGAGCGCGCATCTGACGATTCGAGTCCTCGGGGCACAAGGTCTCCGGGGCAGCTCATGTTCATACCAATTAGACGTTGTAATTACTTCATGCATTTCAAATCTTGCATACAGACCCTTCTTGACGCTCGGAGCTTGATTCCTGGGTATGGGGGAGTTGAAATCCTAAACATTCTAAGCTTCCCCGTCTTATGTCACGTGCAAGTTTGTAATTGAGTCTTCGAAGCGGCTTTCAAATTCCGCTTTGATTTCCAACTGCCAAGCGATCTAGTCCGATCTAGTCCGTCGAAGCATAAGGCAGTAGGCTCCTTCTGCCTTTCCAACCAACTCAGTGCGCTTTGACATGCGATGTTAGTAGTAAGGTATTCGACACTAATTTCTAAGCATCTCACCTGAAGCCCAGCAGAATCTTGGCAATGAGCTCGTCGGGAACACCAGCCGTTCTTTTGAGATGCAAGAACTTTAATCATTATTAATAGTCGGTTTGTTCTTAGTCGTATATAACGCAGAATTTTCGCTCGTCTTGGGTTGCTGGCAGCACAATCGCAACACTATATCCTAAGCTGCACTCATCATGTCGTCTCACATCACGGTTCTGCCCGCTTCAACTCAAGCAGGCAAGGAAACTATTCGGTTCCTCCTACAATCCGAACAGAAACCTTTCGTACGCGGGCTCTATCGAAACATTGACAAAGCGCCTGCCGAGTTTACCAGTTTCTCCAACTTTCAGGCAGTTCAGGGAGACATCGCCACCGGAAAGGGTCTCGACTTCACCGATTCAGATGCCGTGCTTTACATTCCGCCGCCAACTTGGGATGGAACAAACCAAGAAGAGTTTGCGCGCAGGACGGCCAACTTCGTTGCAAATGCACTGAAGAAGTCCCCACGTGCTAAGAGGTTGGTCATTCAATCGGCTTTAGGTGCCCAGCATGATCCGGAGCAAATCGTAAGTCTAGACTCACAAAATCCACGATACGGTAGCCACTGACCGTATATCAAGGGCACACTCAAGCTCAATAACATCGCGGACAATATCCTCGGAGATGCAGCACCGGAAGTCATCATCGTCAGGCCTGGTTACTATTTTCATGTTTGGAAAGAGGCCTTGAAGACGATGCAGGAAGACCCACCGAGGTTCGAGTCGCCATTCTCACCAGCAGACTGGAAGATTCCTATGGTAAGCTCATAATGTCAGGCGCACGAGATTATTCACTGACGGTCTCGCAGCTTAGCACCAAGGATATTGGCCAATATTGTGCCGAGACACTCCTTGCCGACACCATCGACCCAAGCAAGCGGGACGTAAGACTTTTTGGGCCCAAGCATTACAGCCCACTCGATGTGAAAGAAGCTCTCGAAGTCGTTACTGGAAGAAAAGGCGAAATGATTCTGGTCTCCGACGCTGGACTTGCGGAGTACTGGGGCAAACAGATTCCAGAAGTCTATCTGCCAGAGTTTGTCAAGTTCATCAAAGCACAGCTGCCTGGTGGAGTACTGGCTCAGGATTATGGAGATGGCAAGGACTCGGTTAGATGTCATACCAGCTTGGAGGAAGAGTTGCGGGAGATGCTCGCACAGCATGAATGAGCACTGTCGTTGTCTTGCCAGATTGTCGCAATTCAGCTTGCCCGAAGTCTTGCGACGAACGTCGGCCATTTGCGAAATGTCCGATGCCGTCCGTATTCATCCGAATTGAGAAGCGGTCAAAAGAACAGCGTATTATTGTCAAGCTGATTGTGGGAGGCCTAGCGGCCGGAGGGATGAGCTGGTCAACCTACGCCGTCAGTGAACTTCGAAGTCGACGATGAGAAAGCAATTTGATCTACCCTAAGGATTTCTAGTCATTGAACGAGCTGAGAGATCTCAAAATGACGTTGTGATGCGTTGACTATCCTATCCGTAAACTTTGCTTACTACGTTGCTCTGCAGACTTTGTAGACAAGTAGGAATTGGAGCGGTTCCCCTCCCACCGGCTATGGGCTGCAGCTTCCGGACCCCGAAATAGTTCGCCTCGTCCCATTTGACGTAACCCAAGAAATAGGCGATCCTTGTTTTCCACTTGCGATCTTCATTTTGGTTGGTCAACGAACGCATCATATTGACATTGATTGGCTGCCCTTCACGCTTGGGATGGATGCAGCTGGAACTAAAGCGAGCGGATGCAGGTGATCACGCGAAGATCAAGGTAGACTTCCCGTCCACGAGTTACATCCCGCGGATTTTAAATCGCGCGACTGATCAACCATCTGCGTTTTAAGGATTTGACCCCGTTTCAAAACGTCTCTTAGGGTATTATCTGGGATATCGGCTTACGGCTTTACTTGCGAGTCCGGCGCCGAAAGTGCCAGCGAAATCAGTCAGAGCATGGGCTGAAGATTTTTCCACTTCTTTATGTATATGTTGAAAGGGAACTCACGTCCTCGAAAATACTCCTCACTTTGTCAGTTTATCGCCTCAACCTCAGCACCGGGTCTTCACGATGCACGTCATCGAAACTGGCATGCTCCCTTGGGCGTGTATAGGCCTTGCCACATTCGCAATAATTCGAGTAAGTTCGGAAACCACAAAACTTCGGTAAGAAAGAGGACTTTGACTGGGATGATGATCTGACTATACGTCCAGTTACTATTTTTGGGCCTGCGTAACCCCTTGAACCATATTCCTGGGCCATGGTACACTCGATTCACACATTATGTCTTGAAATACAAGACTATGAGCGGCTGCCGAATCCACTACGTGCATGCTCTGCATTCCCGCTACGGGCCCATCGTCAGGTTATCGCCGTTTCAAGTTGCCGTTGCAGACCCCGAAGGATTTACCGCCATCCACCGCATTGGGTCGGGTTTCGTTAAGACCCAATGGTACGAGGACTTCTCCGGTGGATCCGGTATTGGTATTGGGGTCTTCGCCATGACAGACACGAAGAGACATGCAGCGCGACGCAAGTTGTTCGCTCGCGCTTTCTCCACCGCCAACATCCGACAAAATTGCGAATCGGTCGTCCGAGAGAAGGTTGTCAAAGCTGTCGACAGAATCAAGGCCGACGCACTGAATGGTTCGGCGGACGTGCTCCACTGGTGGCTGCTCATGGCCTCAGATGTGATCGGCCAGTTGGCATTTGGGGAGTCCTTTGAGCTTCTTGAGAGTGGCAAGGTCAGTGAAACGCAGCTATGATGTTACTGGCAACTACAACAGTCTTCATGCAGTCAATCATTGAGACTTTCGAGTTAGCTGGCTAATGAATAACAGAAAAACGACTATATCGAAACCCTCCACATGGCCGCTATCAGCGCGACACTCAGCTATGAGTTGCCCTGGCTCCACAAAATCTCTGGATACGTCCCCATCAAATCATTGCAGAGGGTTCTCAACTCTGGCAATAAAGTCAGTGAATATGGTGGCAGGGCCGTCTCCAACTTGATGAGACACAGAGACAACAAGGCAAACATCTTCGCAAATATGCTGGCCGAATGCGACGCGAACGAGAAAGTAGATCTTACGCCGCAAGATATCAGGATTGAAGCCAACAACTTCATATTCGCGGGTGCTGACACGACATCATCGACACTAACCTACCTCATCTGGGCTGTGCTCAAGAGACCTGATCTCCAAGCTCGACTGGAAGAGGAGGTAGCGGCGGTTGAGGAGTCGTTGCTATTAGAGGATGCTTTCTTGGAGAAGTTGCCCCTCCTGAACGCGGTCGTTGAGGAGACTTTGCGACTCTACACTGCTTTACCAAGCAATCTGTCACGAGTAGTCCCGTCTAAAGGCACAACTCTGGGTGGCTACTTCATCCCTGCCGGTTTGCAGGTTGAGACACAAGCTTTTACTCTCCATCGGAACGCCGAGATCTGGCCCGAGCCTCTCAAGTAAGTCACGGGTAGCGGACTAAGACTGCAAATGCTAACAAGCAAAGGTTTGATGAGAGAAGATGGCTCAATCCGGATGGTCTGAGCCCGTTGCAAAAGAGCACATTCTGCCCCTTTGGAGCGGGTACACGCGTGTGCGTTGGACTTCACTTGGCTCGTATGGAGCTCAGAATGGGTGCCGCATTGCTATTCAGGAAATGCCCAGGTCTCCAGCTTTCCGCATCCATGAAGGACTCGATGATGGACATGGAGAACTTCTTCATCATTGCGCCCGTTGGTCACCAGTGTGATGTCACGCTTCACGCTTGAGAAAAAGCGGTGGCTTCGCGAACCTAACATCTAATGAGCTCATAGAATAGAAGACATTCCTCTCCAGACGCGGCATATGCTTACAGTACGCCATCGCACTAATTGCTGTATTACTGGCTGTCGAGATTGTATTAAGAACCGCAAAACGCTTCTATATGCACTACTCTTACCTCCGATACCTAGTGCTATTCTGTTGAAGCTCTTCAACAACAAGACTTTGCAGTCCTGAACCTATGACATTGTCAAGCGGAGCCACAAAGGCCATTTGGCTCCAGCTCAATTGCGTGTTACGACCGCCGTAGACGAATACCTCAAATCGTCCGGCCAATACCCCGTTAATCCACGCCACGCTGCCATGCAAGACATCCGTCTCAATCCTGATCTCGGCTGGGAGTGCCGACACCGTCACCGGATCATGTGTTGAGGTGGTCACATTCACCCAAATGCGTCCCGGATGGCCAGGATCAAGCTCGAGCGCATCCTTCTCACTGACAGATCGGAGCGGGTACAGATAGCCATCCGCGTTGAAAACAAGGCTTCCATCGTTTCCAAGCGATAATGTGTTGTCGGGGCCTGAGAGAGCGAAAGGGCCCGTCGCGTTGAGTGTAAGGGTATAGTTCATTCCCTTGCTGCCATGTCCAAGATGCACCTCCGCAATGTCTTTGTCAGATTGACTCCACGAAATGAGAGCCTTGGAAGAACCAGTTGGCGGTAATATCCGGTCGAGGTTCTGCCCAGGTGCAATAGGCGAGAAGACATCGATGCTAGATGAAACTTCGGTATCCACGAGCTTCGGGCCACGGCTGCCACTCCAGGAGCGGGCACCAACGAGAGCAATTCCGCGACGCATTGCGTAGTATGCTTCAAGCTGAGTAGATGCGTCCGGCCCGTTATCATTCCACGCTGCCAGAATAGCGCCTCTGTTATCTGGTGACGCGTCCGGTACCTGCTCAGTCTTGTTGAACGGGTTGTAATCGGCCGGTGTCCATTGCCAGCCCGACTCATCGGCGAAGTTGAGCACACGGCTCTCGTTGAAGAATTGTGGGTATCTAGCCGGAAGAATGGGCATGTGGTCGTTCTTGATGGACATGTATGCCCACCAATCTTCTGAGTTGATGATTTCATATCCAGTGTTGGCCAGGAGTACAGGGTCTGATTGCCCGTATTGCCAATGTTGGATGGCGACGTCTTTTGAGATTGTGAGGTTCTCTGAGGGCTCTTCTGTTCCCCAGATGCGGATTTTCTTGCCTGTTTCAGAGTTGATAAACTCTGACATCTCGTTTACAAAGCCGATGTAGTCGTCAGCAAGAGCAGCGTCGTACTCGTCTGCGCCCACGTGCACTTCTTTGGTCTCGAACCAGGGGAGAAACTCAGACCAAATACGCTTCACTGTTGGGACAGTGTCCGGGTGCGATAAGTTCAGTAGATCGCGTTTTGCCAGAGACAGCTCTGGCTTCCACTTGGTCAGATACAGGCAGTGGCCAGGTGCCTCAATCTCAGGAATAACAGTGACACCCCTTGCAGCGCAATGGCTTTGCAAATCGGCAAAGTCCTCTCGGCTCAGAGTCTCATTCTCTCGGCCGTGCAGAATGGGCAGTAATGACTCGTCCTCGGGTCTCAATGAGAAGTGCGAATAGACGTCTTGCCATGATTCGTTCTTTCCGCGATTGAGCGGGTAGTTGTCGGAGAGATGGTAATGAAACTCGCTCAACTTGAAGAAAGACGCGTAGCTGCACAGTTCCTTTAAGAATCCTGGTGCGTACCACTTACGCCCGGCATCGAGCATGAAGCCGCGCGTCTCGTATGCCGGTGCATCAACCGTCGTTCCGACAGGAAGGCTTCCATTGTGGGCAACGAGAAGCTGCAAGAGCGTTCTTGTTCCCCACCACATACCCCGGGCTCCGGAACCACCGATGACTGCGGCGGTAGGCGAGACAGTGAGCTCATAGCCTTCCGATGTGGACTTGCCGTTTTGATAGGTGATTGCAGATCTATTGCCCGTGAACGAGCCGAGAAGGATACCGCTAGCGTTGACATTGGCGATGCGATCCACACGCTGCAAAGTCCAGTTCTCGCCTGTAAGCTTGCTGATGTCTTCTCGGAAGAGTGTGGCAAAGTCGAAGCCACTGGGTGGTATTAATGTGAGGCCATCCGTATCGGTTTTGCATGCAAGCTCGTTGTCAATGAAAATAGTCTTTGGGCTTGTCGCCGACGACCACACCGCTCCAGTGGCCGCCGATCCCGATGTTCGGAGCGGGGGCGGGAGAAGTTGGAGCCCCCAGGTCAATGCCGGAGCGCATAGCAGCGCCGCGATGATTCCGAAAACCATTGGATTTGATGCAGTGCCGTCACAGCTCAACGAAACTCCGATTGGTAACTGTATTCGAAAAAGGTGTGGTCGGTCAGCATTTTGACAGATCAACACTACTTGTATTGCGTCTGATCTCTCTCGTATCTCGGGGTTCCCCTCACGTCATTTAACCTAGATAAGAGAGACCCCGCACAACCAGCTGGGATCTTGATGTAACAATGCATGTTGTGCGAGAGTAACGTCACGCAACGATGATCATTGAATCGGCGCAGGGATGCCGACAAGACCGCCAATCTTTTGTGCCAAGGGCCTTCTGCACTGGGAACACGAGTGATTCGCTTAACCGAAGGAACAGTTGATGATGGCAAACTGTCCCAGGTTCCACAACTGCACGTCTCGGGAACCGAGAGCTGGCTTTGGGACTTGCAAATGGTCAGAACTCAACGTTGCGATTAATCATTGAATTTGGCATGAGAAGTCACATGTGCGGGTGGCAATCGTAGCAATACGTCAAGAGCGATACTGAGTGCAAGCAGTGTAGCCCTTCATGTTGCAACCAAAGCAGTTGAAGTAGTCAAGACAACAAGATTGGGATTTACTGAGATTACAATTATTTGAAAGAATATTTGGCAATGTCAGAAGTGAACCGGAAGATGATGCCAGCTTTCAGGGTTGTTCACCACGAAGGTGTTGATGTTGCAGTATTTTCGAGGGGTGCTCAGTCTTGGCCCAACTACTCGGAGCAAGACCAGCAGAGCGTGGAGTTGGCACTGGCGCAAGAAGTATCCATGGTGGCCTTCTGAGGGTAGGGGCACAAGATCTGCTGCTGAGCAGTGTTGTTGGAAGTCGTCACAACAACAGGCGAAGATTGAGGTTCAGTGCCATTCTCAACCCAAGCTCGAAGCTGGGAAAACATCTGTTCTGGCTGGCCACCGTTGCCTCCCCAGCAGTGCTCAAGACCAGGCACGCGGTAGTACTTGTAGAACGACGTGACGTTCCCGACAAAGTCTGCGACCTTGTTGTAGTAGCGAAGTGTGCCTCCCGGAGAGATGCTTTGATCAGCCTGAAACAGTCAGTATCACCACAGATGCAAGGGCAAAAGACGATAGAAAGGCAACTCACAAGTCCGTGGTAAGTCATCAGCTTTCCGCCGGCGTCTCTGAAGTCTCGCAGGTCGGCTTCGTCGGTCTCCATGTTGGAAGCAAAGGTCAACTTGACGGCGCGGTAGATTGTGTCAAAGGTTCCATTGGTGATATTGGGAAGCGTCGCGCTCGGATCCTTCATGACGAAAGCTTGCCAGGGGAAGAGGATGTTCGCACGGCCAGCGCTGGTGCACACCTCTCCAGTGCAGTTGGTCGGAGCAATGACTGAGAGATCGCTTCCGATTTCATAGCCATCGTATAAGAACTTTCCATTCGAGAAGCGGGGTCCGGTCCATGAAGCGTTGGCGACGGCGGCAGCGGCTTGGGTGATTTCGAGTGTGGTGTTGGTCGTAGAGCAGAAGAAAGAGTCGCCGACGTGGCTGAAGGGATCGAAGGCGGCCCGACAAGCTTCAGGGTCGCTGATAAGTCCATCCCTCACACCGTCTAAACCGTCACAAGCAGCGATTCCGAGAGTAGTGAGCGCGTTGAGCTCGCAGTCGCGAGGGAACTGTTGCGTGTTCTCCATGTAGAAGCTGGGCCAGATAGAGTTGATGTAGAACTCGGCCCAGTTCAGCGCCGGGGCAGCCGCCATGATGCCGTCGTAAACATCTGGGTACTGCTGCGCGACCTTCATGCCCATGCGGCCGCCTTGGGAGCAGCCATTCCAATAGGAATAGAGAGGCTCTTGGCCGTAGTAAGCTGAAATAAGTTGCTTCACAATGACAGCCTGATGAGACAATTAGTCGGTGCGGCGGAACAGGACGCAGAGCCAGATACTTGACTTACCTCATCTTTCATGGCGACTTGGCCAAAGTTTTGCAGCGCATTCGTGTCGAGAACTCCGGGGCTTTTCAACAGCCAGTCGGTGGGATTTTGAGCGGTGGGGATCCCAGCATCGGTGGTGACAGTAGCATAGCCACTGGCGACCGCGTTGGTCATGGCAGCGTAGCTGAGAATGAAGCGACCCGGTGTCCAGCCGCCACCTCCAACTGCCTGAAGTCGGCCATTGTAGTTCTCTTTGGTTGGAAGCCAAGCCTCAACAATGATGTTGTCGTCCTGAGTCGTGTGACTGTAAGTCACCGTGACGTTGCAAAACGTAGCATTCCGCACGTCCAGGGCCGGCTGGGAATACGTCCAGCCCTTAGGCACATCAAAACTGTAATCGGTGACAAGGTTGGCCTCAATTGAGTGGACTTGAGCTCCGAAAAGGGTGGTGTTGGTAAAAGCTGCAGAGACGCAGCCCGTGGCGTTGACGGCGAGGGCGGACATGGCTGCTGTGGTGAAGGGATGTTGCAAGTTGTTGGAATAGCAAGTGATGCATGCTCTGGCTTCGGGCAGAGCTTTAAGTACTGTTAACAGAAACTGGATCGCTAAGATCTTCATCCTGACAACAATCGGTAAGATGAGGCATTGATCGATGGAAATTAACCTCTTTGTCATCAGTCGTCTAGATTTTCGACTGTTAGACGGCATCTTCTACTGACTGAGGGTCGCCGGCGTGGCTCATCCACTCCAAAAATTCCGTATCGAATACGAGAGCGGATATGGACCCACAATTGAGCCGGCTCCGTGCCGGCACTCCGGAGACCCCGACGTAGCCTATGTCGGCACCTGCAATCAGGGCATCATCATTGGCTTTAGACCCCAAGATTCGGAATTTTTATAGCACTCCTTGGGGGGGTTTAGGGCCTGCAGCACCAATCGGCCTGTCTTTCTTCCATACACGACCTTTCCTGAAGTCCGTATAGGTAGTGGCACTGAAATCTCCAGGTAAGATTGATAATCAGAACGTGGCATTTAGGAGAGAGTTTACCGGTTGGAGATGTGTCTAAAGTTGATATCTGCACTAAAGGACTCTAACTTCTCATCATCAATCATCGTATTCGAATTCCTGGCCAACAAGCTTCTCACTCAACGCCCACAGCCTCTTCGCATCAACCTCGCTGGTTGCCCACGAGTATACCTCCTCCAAGTCAGGATCGGCGACGTGGCAGTCAGACAAAAAGGCACCGTTCTGATCCCTGATGGTCTCATCAAAAGAAGCGAAAACATGAGTTGCTGCCCCTTGGTCCAAGGTCTTGATCTGCATCTCGGCCATTCCAAAGAGCCACTTATTCCCGTAAATGTTGTCCATCTCCGTCAGGTCTGCCGAAAAAGCGGCTTGGTCTTGTAGTCCATGTGTTGCGAGATTGGTAAAACTCACACCAGGACACATGCCGAAGGACAGGAGGCCCTTGCCGCCGAGCTTCCTAGCCAGCGCCAAGGCAGTAAGTGCATTGGCCGTCTTCGACTGGCCATAAGCCAACCACCTCTGGTAATTCTTGCCCTCATTGAAATTGTAGTCGGTCCAGCGAATGTTGCCGACGCGGTGGACACCACTCGACACGAAAACGACCCGGGGGGCTTTGGCGGCAAGGATCTTCTTGATGATCAAGTTGGTAAAGAGAAAGTGACTGAGGTGGTTCGTTTGAAATTGACTCTCAAAACCATCTTCCGTCAGCTTGTACGGCACAGCCATAATTCCAGCATTGTTGACAAGCAGATCTATCGCAGGAACATCGGCCCAAGACATGACTGTCTCGGCAGCTTTGCGGACGCTGCTGAAGGACATGAGATCCATTGGAAGAAGCTTCACGTTGATATCCGGGTGGGCGGTCTTGAGGGCATCTGCAACAGGCTGCATCTTTGTGACGGACCGGCTGGCCAGAATCACAGTCCCAGGCTTGCCCGCGGCCACTTGTGTGATGAAGCTCTCGCCAAGACTTCCAGGTGAGGGACCTGTGACGAGAATGGTCTTTCCGGCGATTCGAGGTGCATGGAACTCTACGAGCTCGCTAGCAGTCGTGTTGGAATTGCAAGTGGGTGCCATGTTGACGCAGTGCAATATTGGATAGGTAGTTGGTTGGAAAGGAGTTGTAGTGAAGCTTGAGTGTGTGATGAACACTGGTGAACTGAATTTTGTTGGAAAAGGCGCACAACATCTTTTATATTCTTTTCAATATTCTCACTCTTAAGTCGATTTCCCTTGCATGGCTCATTGCTGGTGCCGGTGATGTTGGTTGTGACGATGGACCCACCAAATCGGCGTGAATTCCAGCCGCCCTCGGAGACTTAACGTCAATGCAACTATTCCCAGTAGCGGACTTCACGGTCTCCGCTGTGCGCCACTTTCCCGCCTCTTGGACTTAACGGATTTACGAATGGGACACTCCGTGACATGCATTTGGCCTTTCGTGATAGCTTTCCTCATTGGGCGCAATCAAAATTCGCATCTGTGTCGAATCAAGTCGTTACTTCCAGCCTGCTCTCTGTCTAAGACGGTATAAGTGAAAGTGGGGCGCGATTGCAATCTGACAACAGGCGCAACTTTCGTGGTTCTTCACTTCCCGTCGTAGCTTGACCAGAATTACACTGAGCTACGTCAACCAGCTCTTCCAATAAGGCAGCCTTATTGATCCTTCGGCAAGTTATTGCCCAAATTTCACGACACAGAATGCACAAATGCCGATCAGAGGAACAACTGCCTAAGTCTGGGAAGATCTGCCCACGTAGCCAAACTCTGTTACGTACAGCACCACAGGGTCAGTGCTGAAGCCCAAGTGAACCCACACACAGGAGAATATTGCCTAAACACTTTTTAGAAGGAAACTCCGCTAGAGACTAGACTGTAGAAAGTCCGCACACCTTTCATGGTAATGCTTGCAACATCATACTCGTGAACGACCTTGGACATATTACAAACCACGTCAATGAAGCTTTCTTACTTTCGGAACAGGCTTACTAGGCGAAGAAACCGTCCGCCTGCCGTTTCAAAAAGCTGCATCGCGGAATGGACTCAGAGTATAAGTAAAGCCAAGTTGATGCCCAAGATCAGCTGTCGTCCATCTCATACTCGGTCAATCAGCCAGCATCAACTGAACACACCATCTGTCATTAAGATCCGTTCAACCATCCTCCATCAATAATTCAACATGTCTCCCTCCAACTCAATCCGCTTCGACAACCGCGTCGCCATTGTCACCGGCTCTGGTCGCGGTCTAGGCCGCCAACATGCCCTTCTACTCGGAGCTCTTGGCGCTTCCGTGGTAGTCAACAGCACAACATCCACCACGGCACAAGCAACCGCCGACGACATCATCAAAGCGAGCGGAAAGGCCACCATTTGCGTTGGCTCCGTCTCGGATGAATCAGTCGCCCAGGCTTTGGTCAAAACAGCCATCGATACTTTTGGCCGCATCGACATCATCATCAACAACGCCGGAACATTTGATCCTAAGCCGTTCGAGCAAACGACTCTCGCTGACTTGCGAGACATGCTCTCGGTTCATGTCGAAGGGTCCTATAACCTCACCCATGCAGCCTGGCCTCACATGCAGAAGCAGAAATATGGCCGCATCGTGATGATCACGTCTCACACCATCTTTGGAATGGCCGGATCTGCGGCTTATGCAGCTGCCAAACTTGCCCTCGTAGGCATGGCCAAGACACTCGCCATTGAGGGAGAACCAAACGGCATTCAAGTCAACTCTGTGGCGACGACGGCATTCACCGATGCGGTCCAGAAGAACACCCCCGACGCGGGGATGCAAGCATTCATGAAAGCCAACTTGCCTGCCGAAGACCCGGCGCGGGCTGTTGTGTGGCTCGCTCACGAGGATTGCAAGGCTAATGGCGAGGTCATTGGTGCTCAGGGCCGAGTTGTCAGTCGAATTTTTCTGGCTGAGACCAAGGGGTTCCAAGGGTCTCGCGAAGGAGAGTGGGGGGTTCAGAACGTCCGAGATAAGTGGTCGCAATTTGTTGATGAGAAGGACTACGTCGTCCCTGCGAGCACAAATGAGCTTGGAGGTTTGCTTTTCAAGCGGCTGGCATCTCATTCCTAGTGGATTTACACATATCAATTGTAAATTCGCGCCGGGTCCAATGGAGTTTCAACGACACTTGGCTACAGAGATATTTTTGACTATGAGCCTGGATGAGACTCTTTGCGCCATACCTGGAGCTAAACTTCGAGAAGTGATTTTCCAAAGTGAAATGCTACTAAGTACTTTGAAAGACACTGGCATCTTCATACAATTCTGACTATCCTCTTGTCCCGCTCTTGAAACCAATTCCTGCCTGTAGCGTTCCTGAATCTAAAGTAACCTATTCTCTCCGATTGGGCCCCGCCGTTACAAGTGAGAATTATTCCGTACGAATTATAAACTGATCTAATGAACGTACATCGGAGCTCAAGAAGCATCACTCTTTGGGTTTCAGGTTTCGATGAATAGTCCCAAGTGACGTCTACTGGCGATTCACAAAAGATTGAGTCGCGGCATCGGAAGGAAGACGTAGCTAAGTCCGGTTTGGCCTTCGTATCTCCTCCTCTTTCTCCCTGCGATGCGTCTGCTGACCTCGCAGTGGGCGACTGACTACGCCGTCTTGGAGCCAGACTTCGGCCAGCTTGTGAAGGACCATGTGTTGTAAATTCAAGCCCGTCCCATAAAGCCGTATGAACGTGGCCTCTTAGTGTTAATTGCTTTCCCTTGATAGCTCCCAAAGGATCCGAAACGTCCGCTGGAACAATGTCGCATGATACATATTCGACAGTGTAGTCTTTTCCGTGATCCAAGTTGTTGTGATCTTTCCATTTCACGGGCGTTCTTTTCGACGCCCATGACCATGATGGTATCATTGTTTCTTCTCTGGTAATCCGTGTTTCTGTGCCAAACTTTATGCTGGGTTTGTCTGCGGCGCGGCGACAGAAAAGAAGCTGCCTTGGCATGTCCCTTTCCCACAATGCAGCCTTGCATTCTGAGAGATCCCAGCGCGTTGCCTTTGCCATTAGCTCGATCGCCCATGAGAAACCCAGTAGTTTGTCATCTAAGCTGCCGCATTGACGTCTTGAATAATCCTCACAAATCTCGATGTACTTGCTGGTCCACATATAGAGACTGGATGAGCAGACATCCTTGCTCTCCATTGAAGAATCGAAGAATGTCATTGTCTCGTTCCCCTCGTGTGGGTCTGAGAGAAGACCAATGTCGCTGTCTGCGCGATGTGACTGTTGGCATTTCCATACCACTCTCTCGGTGTCGAAAGCCAAAGAGAACAGCGCTGCTTCGCCTTCTTGGTATGTCCATACTCTCGAGTACAATGGATCCGATTTCACTTCGAAACCACGTTCAACAAGGCGCACCTTGTCATGAGTGATTCCAAGGCCACCGGTTCGAGAAACTCGCGTTTCGTACCCAAGATATTGCAGGTTCCTACATCCCAAGAAGCCTTCATCGCAATGTGATGCTGAACCCGCTCCTATAACAACCACCGCTCCAGCGTAGATTTCGGGCATGTTACGTAAAACTTCTCTCTTCGCTGGACGGCTTAGATTCTTCTCAATGCAAAGAGCATCAACCCATAAATAGCGGATTCCTAAAACCCTCGTAACTGTGACCGCATCCTTGATCGTCTGAGGCATTTCGTGCAAAGCCAAACTTTGAAGACGAGCCAGTAGGTTGTCTGAAGTAGTCTCATAGGTTTTAGAGCTGCCTTGCCCCCAGCAGTAGCTGAGTATGGCGTACTTGATACCTTGAGAATTCAAACTTTTGACGAGACGCGGGTCACTATTGTCATCTGATCCTATGTCAATGAGAAAGTTTGGTTTCTCAAAGAACACCGCCTCTGCTCTAGCTTGTTTGCAGATAGGGTGCGTTTGTATGCACGTGTCCAGGCGCTCCTTCATCCATCGAATTTCCTTTTCAGAGAACGGGTGTTGTCCCGGGGTTCTAGTTCTGACTTTCTCCAGAGCGGCTGGATTCAATGTGTTATCAACGGAGTTTCCAAGTGGCGAGGAACAACTTACGATTGTCGGTGTATACAAGAAGCTGGTCAACGATATCCGGTTGATACCCGTTACTTTGCATCGTCCAAATGCATGAGACAACGGGTTTGCCATCGTTCAAGTCGGTACTCATTTCCATTTCGAGGCTTTTGAAATCTTCATCGTCGTACGCTTCATCGTCGTACTCCACATCCTGTGGCAGTTGTTGCCGGAGTATGTCTAGCCTTCGTTTGAAGAAGCTACATCCATCACCGGCGGCAACAAACACATCATCAAGCGTCAATCGAGATGGGTTCTGACCATAACCAACATCTATCGATAGGTGCTGACAATGGTAACAGCGATGGATGTATGTGTTCGAGGATGCCATTGCAGGTCTGGAACATAGACGCCGTGTATTGGGCAGCGGTTGATACGCGGTGAAGGGATGGCGAATTCGATGAAAGACGCGTTCCGACGCGTTTAGGCTACCCCTCAACTGAGAAAAGGGCGATTTATTCCAGACCAATGTTCGTTGGTCGAGTTTTCTCCAATCAGGCTTACGTACTCGTACCCTTACGATGGATGATTGGTCGCTCCTTAGCCCATAGTGATTGGACGATCAACAGAGCTGTGATTGGACATTACGCCCAAGAGTGTAAATGTAATCAGCTTGTCTAGTACACACCATTAGTAACATGACTTATCGTCATGCAGTAGAGGTTATCAGCACGACAGACAAAAGGTCGGTATTGCTTGGACAAGGTAACCTTTGGCCCCCTGCCATTTCCTGCCGAAGGCCTTTCTCTATCGTTTTCTTCCTTCTGAATTAAAGACACGTCAATGGAAAGGATCAGGGAGTGTTCGACAGCTGTCATTACGTGACGATTGAGAGATTGCGGCATCGAAAGGCTGTGAGTTGAAACGATCAGACTGTATACAGTCTTTTCCAAAGGTTCATTCCACATGCCAAGAAAGACGTCTAGCAAGCCGGCTTTGGTAAGGTACCTTGCGTCAGTATTGCGTGTTAGTAGAGTCGGGGGCCGAAGCCGTGGAACATCAGGAGCCTGCGAAAGGAGATCAGTAAACCTTCAAAGTCTTATTTCTACAAACCTCCGCTATGTATCTATGGTCTGACGAGTTTCCAAGCACATTCAAGGACTTTTCCCGTACCGTCCGTGGCTTGGGCTGTTCGGTGAATGAAGAACCACACACAGACCAGATGTTACTTCTCGCATCGATCCACCTTCCGCCCCCGAACAGCCGCTAAAACAAATCGCAAAGTTTCGGGCTTTCAGATTAATCTAGTGTAATTAAGACGTCAAGCAGTCTGGCAGAAGCTTTTCGTTCCTTATTGCGCATGCCTGTCGTGTGTTTACCTCGCGACTCAGTCGTGTTGTGGGATCCAGCAAAATGGCATGTTCGCGAATGGGATGTAGTCAGATGCTAAAAATCGTCTGTGCAGTTATGTGCTCACCTTAGCAGTCTGGAGACGGAGAGCCCGATCTGCAACGCGCCTAACCTGGAGATGTTATTTAAGAGAGTGTCGATATACCGGGGTTACCGTTGGACAAGGATTAAGAGCATGGCCAGTGCAGCGCACAACGCGTTTGTCGAAAAACCAGCTTTGCGCCTTCTCGCAACTCGCCTTAATCATCATAATTGCAATTCGGTCAGGACCGTCCGAAGGATTCGCATCGGGGGTTCCCCCATTGGTCGCCCAAAGGTCCTCGCGATGGGCCAGAACGATGTTTGCCAATGCCGACGAAACACTCCCAGGTCGTCCGACTCAAGCCAATGCGAGCCCCTTTACGAAGACATGCGACCCTGCCTGCTGGCAAACTCGAGCCCCCCGACCGTTCTCGTATAGCCAAGCCAATGAGGGTTACATTATTAATTAAGGGAGAGTGGAATATCGACTAATCGGGACGGTGGTGGAGATGGGTCCACTTCTCTTTCTGTGTTGGTCGTCAAAATCCACCTTCTCCGTTTCTTGACTTCGCGATTCGAGCTTCGCGACAAAGAGCCGCATCTTTTGGCGCGAACTGTTCAGGGGCGCAGATCTTGCTGCGAGATCGAGTGATCAGCGTGGGTTTTGAGATCAGTTCTCCTGGGGCGACATGTCCTGTTCCTCATAAGCTGCTCCATGTCCCGGATCGGCCTCCTCGGACTCTTCCCCTCGCCTAATCCTCTTGGGACTTTCTCAAGTTTCGCAGCACGGTGCACCTGAACGGTTGCCATGGACCCGTCAGGGTTGACACGCCGGTGGATCTTCGGATGGATCCGCGGCCGGAAGCTCGTTCAAAACGGACAACCTCGACTGGATTGAATCGGTTGCGGCCCCTCGATCTGGAAACTCGCTCGTCCCTTGCCAATAGCACAGCCCGTTGTTGACAGGGGAATTTAAGGGAATTACCAGCGATGCGGGACCTCCTCGCTTGATCGCGGCGCAGTCACGGCGACGAGTCGAGCCATTTTGTGCCTGGTCCTCGTGGTCGTCGCCGCGAATATAATCGGCGAGATTCTGCTGTCACTTTTTGCACTTGCTGGTCTCTCTTGCATCTGCAACTGCGGCAGTTGAATTCAAGGTCATCACTCGTTCTGCCTTGTGCTGTTGTCGTTCATTTGATCCCTGCCGGGTATAATCCTCCAATCGTTAACCAACCCCAACTTTCTTTGCCTCTCGTATTGTCTCTTTTTATCTTTTCCTCTTGTGGTCATTAAGTTGTGCCATAATACCTTAATCTTTTCAGTCACTCATCATGCGCTACACATCGACTCTCTCTTTGTTGGCCTCCGGGGCTATTCAAGGCGCCCTCGCCTTGGACGCCGCCGGATGGCGCAACCAGAGCATCTACCAGATCATCACTGACCGTTTTGCCACATCTGATGGCTCGGCCCCAGAATGCGACACCCAGATCGGCAAGTACTGCGGTGGTACCTGGAAGGGCATCACAAGCAAGCTCGACTACATCCAGAACATCGGTGCCACTGCCATCTGGATCTCGCCCATCGTCAAGAACATTGAGGGATTCATTGAGAACGCCGGAGAGGCCTACCACGGCTTCTGGACCGAGGACATCTACTCCCTCAACGACCACTTCGGCACTGAGGCTGACCTGAAGGAGCTCACCGACGCCCTCCACGCCCGCGGCATGTACCTCATGGTTGACATCGCTCCCAACCATGTCGGTCTCAACCAGAACCCTGGCGACTACTCCAAATACGTCCCCTTCAACAAGCCCGAGTACTACCACAAGGAGTGCTCCATCAACTGGAACAACCTGAAGTCCGAGCAGATCTGCTGGCTCGAGGGTCTGCCCGACCTGAGGACCGAGGACGCCTACATCCGCAAGGTGTACGCCGAGTGGATCAAGGACTTCGTGACCAAGTACAACATCGACGGCCTCCGCGTCGACACCGCCCTCGAGATCGAGCCCGAGTTCTTCACCGTCGGTGGCTTCAGGGAGGCTGCCGGCGTCTTCCTCCTCGGCGAGATCAGCCACACCAGCCTGGACACCCTGGCTCCCTACCAGCAGGTCATGGACGGCTTCATGGACTACAGCGCCTACCACCAGCTCGCCGACTCTTTCAAGAAGGTGAACAGCGACCTTGAGGTCGTCTTCACCGGCACCAACGAGATGGCCGCCAAGACCAGCATCGACCCTTCCCTGCTCGGCTCCTTCGCTGAGAACCACGACCAGCCCCGCTTCCCCTACACCAACAAGGACATGGCCCTGGCCAAGAACTTCTACGCCTTCACCCTGCTCCGCGACGGTATCCCCATCATCTACTACGGCCAGGAGCAGCACTTCTCCGGCAGCACCACCCCCAACAACCGTGAGGCCCTCTGGCTCGCCGGCTACGACATCAACTCCGAGCTCTACGGCTGGCTGCAGCAGGCCAACAAGATCCGCGTGCACGCCGCCAAGGCTAACGCCAACTTCCTGACCACCGAGCGCACCCAGGCCGTCTTCTCCTACGGCAGCGATGACCAGAGCCGCGTCATCGCCTTCCGCAAGGGTCAGCTCTTCTCCATGTACACCAGCGGAGGCGTCAACGCCGCCAACAACGCCATGTTCGCCATTGCCCGCAACGCCCACCTCTTCGCCATCGGCTCCGAGGTCATCGACGTTGTGAACTGCGAGTCCTTCACCGTTGCCGACAAGGGCCGCCTCTGGGTGCAGATGCCTGCTGGCGGTCTCCCCCGTGTCTTCCTGCCCAAGGACCAGGCCGAGGGCCTGTGCAACGACGTCAAGGCGCCCCTTTCCAGCGCCACCGTCAAGGTTGCCGTTGACAAGAACTCTGGCTACAACAAGCGCTCGCTGCCTTTCGTCACCAGGACGATGGCTTAAGTGCAAGACGTGGTCATGCCTGTGTAGATATGTTCAGATACGAAGCGTTATATGTCTAATGTTTAATTTTAATCAACACTCGTTCATACAAAACAGCTCATGTGACATATCTCGTCCCTGTCCTGGCCAAGATGACTGGCTTAGTTCATCCAATGAATTATCCGCATGAGCTCGTATCGTTCGTCTGCCAGCTGATCCACGTGAATGCATAGCCGCTCTAAGCCGCACGTCGTCTCCATGATTCTTTCCCCGAAAACAGGGAGATCATTCCAACGAAGTCTCTGTACACCATTGAGTGAGCTTGAGTCTGCAAATGACCCGCCTTTCGGTTTTGCGGGCCCATTCTAGGATTCAGTTTCTGATCAGGCTGCCATTATGTGGGCCAATCAGAAGCTTGAGGTGTGGGCGGTAGGATCGCACTGCTTGTCATGAACCTGTGATCTGCGTAGGATCTAAGGACTAGGTGATGGCCTCAGAGTGAGGCTTGCGCAATTTGGGCAGTATTTAAAGTGAATGCACGTTCGACAGGATGGTTGGATGTATGAAGCAAAACAATAACTGCATACATTTATCCCTCCTAACTACGAGTTAATCAACTAATTTCAAACTGATTAACGACTTCAACATGAAGTATTTCGCGCTTTTAATCGGCTCTCTCGCTCTCCTAACGCCTAGTCTGAGCCTGGCAACACACTACCTTCCCCGCTCTCCTGTGCCGGAGCCCGCGCCTGGAATTTTGGACAACATTAACGACTTCTTTGGCGACCTGGTCGACGATATAAGCGACGCGGGGAAGAAGGTTTGGTCCAAGCTCGACGACGGGCAAAAGAAGATCTTGGACGGCAACAAGAGCCTCACGGCTGATGGGTGCAAGATCGTGCCTTGTGGGGTTGAATTGGGTGTGACATCGGCGACTTGTCTCGTTGCTGTTCTGGGACGCAAGGGAGCTGGGAAGACGGCAGACCATCTGGGCTGCTTGGCTTCGGTATGTCTTACTGCCCCTAACAAAACCCGTGGCTTTCTTCGTTTCGTAATTGGAGCGCTGACGTTTGAGGCTGTCACATAGGTCGTCGAGACTGAGCAAGACCTCAAGAGTAAAGATGTGTGCGATCACTGTTGGTCTGCGATCACCGGCTTGATGGACAAGGTTAGAGAAGTGTAGACAGATGACGGAAGTAAGGCTGGAAGAATGCCTGTCCCCAGTCAAATGGCGTCGCTAGCTCGAATATTGAAATCAAAGCTCATTCGGAAGGCACATTTCGTCCCACATAATTGGCTTCCCAGCGCAAAATCTACCATATCATTCGCAGAGCTGTCAACCATGCTTACTTTGGTCGTCTAGTGCTTCGAATCTCGACAGGGATTCGACCGCTGATGGGGTGCAGGGTAAGCGCAGCCTGCTTCTACCTGCGAAGTTGTGTGACACAACGACAACACAAACGGAAAAGATTCCCGTACCAACTCAGCCTGCTGCAAGCCAAGATGAAGCATCAGCCAGTTGATTCCAGCTAAAGGGAATTCAGCGCCGAGAGCGTGCAGGCTCGAATTAACCAAAAGGTTGGCCCGTCCCGCATCACAGAGGCATGGCCTCAGAGACCTTTTCCTCCCTTTTTCAACAAAATTTTAGGCCATTGTAATTTCGTAACCGTCTTCCCCAATGGCCGTTTTCAAATCGGCGTTTTGGCTGTTTTCCCTTGCCATTTTGAATTTCGCTTCGGCAAAATCGCAGTCAGCGGACGACATTCAACGGCTCATTACGGAACATGATGGTAACTCGAAAGCACTCTCGACGATCTCTGCAGCATCATGGGTAGACTCTCCCAAAGTGAGAGGCACAGTCGATATTCTATTGACTTGCGTTGTTACACTTTTCGCTTGCGTCTGGTCGGTACTTCATCTGAATATCCCTGTAAAGCGAGGGCGTTATGCAGGCTTTTTCGACAAGCTTAGGTGGACCGTAATGACTATCCTTTTTCCCGACACAGTGCTCGTGGTTGCGGCAAATCAAATGTTTTCAGCCCGTGCACTACGGAAAGAGCTGAAAGCACTACAGTCACGGAAGAACGAGTCCTGCCCTATTGTTCGTTCCCAACGATTGCTGTCTTGCTTTCCATATACCGTATACCCAGCTAATCAACAGCATCTTGAATAGGAAATTCCGCTCAACTTCTGCTTCTTTGTCGAAATGGGAGGTTTCCAAGTCGACTTGGACCGGGAGGGTATCAGTCTCGGTCCAGACTTTATGGATGCAGGCCCAGGACGGCTCCCGATATCTCCTGCCGGCATTTTGAAGTTGATCGATATGGAACTCCTGGATCTCAAAACCATGATCGAGCGTGCGAATGTTCCTGAAAAGAGCAAAGCAAACGTGTTCCAAAAAGTATTGATTGCTACTCAAGTCTTGTGGATTACAATACAATGCATCGCTCGAAAAGTGCAAGGGCTTCCAATCATACTTTTGGAGATACATACGATTGTTCATGTAGTGTGCGCATTGATTGTATTGTTCTGCTGGACGTCGGTAAGTTGTCACAATTGAAATCGCTACCAATCCATCACTGAACACCAATTCAGAAACCTCTTGATCTTAATACTCCGGAGCTATTGGGCTTCGAATCTGACGATATTCTGGGATTCATAAGTCTTGCGATTCAATCACAAGTATGCTACAGACATATATTCGTTCTTGCAGATCCACAGGACAGCCGCAGTCACCCCGCCGATAATGATACTACAAAAGTTACTTCAGACACCGCTGCAATCCCACAAGATCTCAATCAGAATGTTCCTGAGGTACAGAGAGAAGATTCATGCTGTGTTCATCTTCATCGACACGAGGCCCTTCCATTCGGTCTCAAGTATGACGCGTATAAGCCATTTTTGGAACTTCGGCCCACCGACACCCGTCGTCTGCAACAGGCAACACGATTTGTCCGCAATCATTACGGCGCGGGCTTACAACCTGACACTCATGCTTTTCCTAGGTCTGATTTCGACTCGCTTTTCTCTGCAGGGGGCAACTATGCTTTTAGCATTATTGACCGATACGACCAACATTCCTCATACCTGCGAGCTCTAGTCGTTCTCGTTGGTCCCTGGTTCTATAATCACAAAAGAGATCGAGAATTTCTAGATATCAGCTACCGAGTCTCAGCCTCCACGCTGTTTGTCACACTAATATACAGCGGATTCCATCTTTCAGCATGGAACGGCAGGTTTCCCACACAAGCCGAGGAAATCTGCTGGAAAACAGCAAGCATAATACCCATTGGAAATGCCGTCTTTACAACTCTGTACATCTATACCGAGGCCCTGAATTCGCCTGACTATCGGTCAACTTTGGGCCAATTGCTAGGCAATGCTATGTTTGTTATCTTTTTGGCGGGTGGAGTGTTGAGCGGGATTGCGCGCCTTTATCTAACAGTTGGATCCTTTGCAAGTCTGCGC
Source organism: Colletotrichum tropicale (assembly GCA_027406125.1). NCBI lineage: Eukaryota > Fungi > Ascomycota > Sordariomycetes > Glomerellales > Glomerellaceae > Colletotrichum > Colletotrichum tropicale. The sequence goes on from JANVYH010000004.1 coordinate 1,310,207, forward strand.
AATCTCCCAATAGGCGCCTTTTCAATGCCTGTATGGCTGCAACTGTTCCCTCATCTGTAATATTATGCCGCTGGGATTGAGGTCAGTGTAGTGACCGAGCTGCGAAAGTTAGGAAGCATTTCTAGCAAAGTATAACTTCAGTGGTAGAGACACAATATGTCAGCGAGACTATTTCTTAACGAATATAAGCAACTTAACAAGCAATAGTGTTAAACAATATAGTTTTAAACCGCACGCATATGTATGCGACCTTAAATCAACGCAAGCAACAGCCGGAATCAAAAAGGCAAAATCTACAGAGGAACTAACTCCTGAACCAAAAATAACTGTCCTCGGAGAGGCTCGAACTCTCGACCTTTGGATATCTCTATCTTAGACAGAGTCATATTGAATAATATGAGACCAACGCTCTACCGACTGAGCCACGAAGACCGCTTGATACTGACCCCCCAGTCGGTAACGTCTCAAGAATCGAGGCCGGGACGGCCAACAGGTATAAAACATTCGAAGAGGCAAAAGATTGACCAGCCTGGGGGTCGAACCCAGAATCTCCTGATTTCACGATTGAATCGTAGTCAGACGCCTTGCCATTGGGCCAACCGGCCAGTTGTTACTGGGATGATTCCCAGTGCATGTTGAGGATCTCGGCGGGGAGGGAGTTCAAGAATGCGCGGGATGCAGAGTTTTCACGATGGAGGCGGGTGGGTGCAGAAAGCGGACCGTCGTTTGCAAGAGAAAGAAATTTCGCGGTTGGCGACGAAAGTGTGGATAGAGGCGTGGCTTCGGCCCCGTCGACGGCGTTCGGGGTGGAGCTTGGGGACGGAGAATATTTTGCTAGCGCTGTCGGCGGGGCGTGGTTGAGATGCCGGACTCTGGAGACGTGGATGGGGCCGACTGGAGATGGCCTTGAAAGAGAGAAGCGGAGCAAAGTAGGACTGGAATGAGTTTCAACTTACACAGGTACATTGCCATGCTCTCTCTTGGTACTATCTGTCACGAGCGGTTAGTCTTGCTGGCGCCAGGAGACACATCTACTATGTAGTATGCATGCGCGACGATGCCTCTTCCTAAGGTGCTCAGACATCTCACAAATATGCTAATGCTTGTTTTGGAGCGAGCAACCCTTGAAACCTCTCAAACAGACGTCGAATACCGTTGGCTTGCACTCACACAACGGGACTTTACCCAGCTCCGTCCCCGGCGATCTTAGCCGGTGGCCGATGGGTAACCCGGAGCCGAACCCGCACACCCCTCCAGACGAGACATGTCAGTTAAACCCGATCTTCTAAGAATTACAAAGATCGATGGCAATATGGCATTCTGATTGATACACGTGGTCGATAAAAGATGGTGTCAAGTTTCATCTCATCTAGACACAAGTGTGTCTCAACCCATCGCCACCACGGCATGCAAGTCTAATACAGACGACGATCCGCCCGAGAATGCAACCTCAGTTCGGCCAAAACGGTATAATCAAAGATCAGGTTTGCCCGAGTGATGGAATCCGTGTGCCAGCCTGGTCGTGTCTCCACGGATGTCTCCGTCATTCAGGCTCGCCGGGCGTCGCCGTCGCGGGCCGCCCCTGGCTCGAAACGGAGCCAGTCCTGCAAGCACTTTCACTAATGTCTCGTGATGCGACCCTCACACTGAATTGCGACGGCCTCTGAACGAAAGACTGCAGAAACTGCAAAAAGAGGGTGGCTGGGGCTTCGGCCGGGCAGGCAGGCACTCGTCGATCGGCGACCACCATCCATGGATGTCTTGAGTCCAGACAACCCACCCGCAACTCCCATGTGGCAGCTACTGCTGCAGGGGTTTTATCTGCCCTTCCCGCTGATTAATTGCCCTCCCACCATGATGCTGCAGTCTGGCCCAACGCGGAAGGGATTACACGCCGGCTCCTGTCGGCAGTATGAAGGTATTTCCTCATTTTGCTGAGGGCCAGCACAGAAACGGAGCAGACGTTATGCGCTGCATGGCGGTGCGCGAATCCAGAACGTGAGTCCGGGGGATGGTTTCCAGGGAAGGAAGGAGATTTTTGATGCGTGTTCGGAGAATTCCACTCAGGGAAAGAGATGCGTGCTGCGGGGTAGTGCTGACGGAGCACACAATAAGCATATCGCTGCATGCAGGTCCCGGGGTTTTTTGATGTCTGATGTGGTGAAGGTCCGAAGGCTTCGGACAGAATTGCGGATAGTTGTTGTGCGTGGGAAGGTTTCTTTTTTGCTGTCGGTTTTGGGTGTGACATCGTGGGGGATGATGCCGCGTGTTCGGATGGGGCCGCTGTCAATTGAACTCAAATCCAGGTTGGGGGACTAAAACTGGTGATACTTTTGCTGTGTCGACTTTGTGTTGGTGTATCATCATTTCTCAGTTCTATCGAGTCTCAAATGCGATCCAACGGTCCCAAACCAAACTTGATTGTCCCAAGGTTTCGGAGTCGAAAGAACCAAATTCATCTCAGTCACACCATCATCTTGTGGCCGAGGCCTCCCAAGAGCCAAGACTCACTTCTCGTTACCCACAAGCACGCAAGTGAATCTATTTGTTTCGTTTCTCGTACTCAAGCACCATTCTACCATTTCGGCAACCCAGGCCTACGATCATAACAGGCGCATTATACCCACGATGCTGAAGAAGCGGGAGCCTGTGGTCGTTCAAGATGGGATATCAAAAGCGGGGGTTTCATATCGCAGCCCCCTGCAGAACTCCTCTAGACGCATGCGTCCCCATCAGGAGGCTTGGGCCGAGGCCGAGGTGAGGTTCGACGTTATCGTCCGATAATTATTCCGGTAGCAGGATAAGATGGATGGGTGGCTCGCTCAATATGGCGAAGAGTGTGTAAATGGAAATTCCCTATTGGTCTTGCGCCGGAACACTCCCGACGGCAAGACGGCAGGAAGGAAGGGAAGAAAAAGGTGTGGATGGGGCCGGGATAAAGAGGATGGTGTGGGTGATAATGCATCGCTTTTCTCCTTCGACATTTTGCCTCCTTCTTCTTTGGGGAGGGCTGCGATGTGGCAACCATGAGAAGGAAAGGGTGCGGCTAGTTGAGATGATAAATATACGATTCGGAATATGTCTTTCTTGTGAACTTATGGTCTGTGCCTCTTTCATTACCGATCCATCGACGACATGGTGGTATTGTAACGGTTGTCCGTACCATGGCTCAGATCCCGGAAGACGCCGTGGGCACGGTCGTTGGGGTCCTTATTTACTCTGTTATATGTCTGTTGGGGAGTCTGATGGTAGCATGGCTTGCTTGGCAGCACGGTGAACGGATAAGCTGTATGTTGCGTTGAACGTGAAGTGAATGGCCGACACTGACTGATGGATCCAGATGTGAACTGTTTAGCATACTTCACGACACTCAGCACGGTTTGCTCCATTATACAGCAGTCGCGGCTGGTGTTATATTGGGAGGACATCATGACTGCTCGGTTTGAGTATGCGGCGACCAACGTTGCGAGCCCTGAGGCTGTTATATCGAATGCTGCGATAGGGGAAGATTTGGTGCTGTACTACATTCGTGAGTCCTTTGATCCGAGTCACGCTGGGATCCCACTAACATGACCAAGAATACTACTGTTACAACGTGCTTGCATTATTCGACATGTTCTGGTACGAGCATTCTTGTTGATGGACAGAATGACTGCGTGATGCTAACCTAAAGTTCAACAGGGCTTTCGCACTGGCGCAATCTGTCTGGGGTCTGAATGAGAAGCCGAAACTCAAGAGGCCACTTCTGATCATCAACCGAGTCGGCAAGATCTTTTCGCCCTTGTTCCCTTTGGTTACGACAACCTGCCTCCAAGCTCCGTCAATACGGAACAACTTCGGTGGATTCCTGTTACTGGCTGGACAGCCATGTAGGTTCTCCATTTCTCAATAAAACCGTAAGGATGTTGACAGCAACAGTGCTATGGAGCATCGGCTTTGGCAGCGTTGCGACATTGGCCATACTGATACGATACATTCAATCTCGACGAAGGCTGCAGAAGCTGAACGTCGGCTACGGCCAGCCATCGTCTTCGAGAGGAACGAGCGGGCACAAGCCCCGCAAGACGAGTATTTACGACAGGTGGCTCATGCTGCGATTCATGATTTCGTTTGTGATTCTGGCGTAAGTTTCTTGGAAATACGCTCAAGATATCACGGAGAAAGCTAACTCTGGATAGTATGTTCGAAGTCACCATCATGTTGTTTTCGACGAGCGCGAGAAAGAACATTGCTGTAGACCATGCCCGGCTTACTCCTGACATCTCCGCCAAGCGAGCGCGACAAGATTTCCTCCTCTTCATGCCCGGAGTCACGGCATCTCTGCTTGTGTTTCTCGTCTTTGGCACCACAAAGCCGTTCATTGAATACATGCGCAAGTGCCTCTCGAGACTCTTCACGAGACGCCCCAGGAGGAGGATAGCGTCCACAGAGGCGCTGCCTCTGCGGTCGATACGCAGCCAAGACACCATGGCGGAAAGCTGCGGCGTGACGACGCCCGAGATGTCTCACCAGCGAAGCTTCCGGGGGATAGTTGTGGATAGTCCCGGAGGAAGAAGGACGTACGAGGTCTGGGTATACGGGGGTAATCCAAATGCGAGGATCGTTGGAGACCAGAACTGCCCTTGTCATTCCGAGAAGGTATGACGCCATCAAAGGGGACTCAGCCGTGTCTTGCATTGCGTCAGGGGTTTCCAGCTTGTTATTAGACAGACAGACGTCAAAAAAAGTAATCATGACCAGAGAAGGCGATATCCCTGGCCGGTGAGACGAATCTGGTCGGCGAAGGGTGACACAGCACGGAGCTGAGCGAATCACTTCCGTTCGCAGCGAAACATGGCAGCGTTCTGGACCTTTGGATTAGCGTTGCAGAGCGCTGGAGAAGCAGCAAGCTACGGGGAGCTTCCCAGACTGCGCTAGCTAGTCCCCTGACTCTCGCCCAATTAGATGCACCCAAAGTGACCTGCTACAGGGGGGAGGTACCCACTAGTGACATAAGGCTGCTGCGAACGGCCGAGCGCCTGCACTAACAGGAACCCCTACGGCGCGTCACCACGCTGCGATAAGGCCGATAAGGGATCACACAGTAAGGTACACACCTGACGAGCTCCAACCTTATCGCGACATCATCCTCGTCCCCTACACCATCCCATCTACCTACACTACCCGCCCTGTCCTCCCGTTCCTCCATCCGCTCTCCGTTTCCCTTTCGCACCCTGCTGGACCTGACCGCCTATTATCGCAGACCTCTTTGCCCCTTTCTTCTAAATATGCATCGATTCAATTCCTGACCATCCCCGTGAAGTCAGCAGAACCCTTTTGGCATCCACCCGTTTTCTTCTTTCTTTTCCCCATTCAACATGGCGAACTCGCCGTCGCAGAGCCGGAGCGCAGCCTCGTCCACCTCCGCCGGCCGAGACTCCCTTTCGCATTCCAGAGACCGCCGCGATCCCGCCCCCTCCGACTCCGCCTCCAACGCCGCCGACCCCGTCCCGGTTGAGACACTGGTGGAACACCTGCTCGCCGCCAAACGCTCCCTCTCGTCCATGACGGCCGTCCTGCGCGCCAACGAGATCGCCACCGACGCCCGCCAGGCCCACGAGGAGGCCGTCGTCCTGTACGCTGAGAGCCAGTTCTTGAAGCGCGCCATCGCGGAGCAATTGGCGCTGCTGATGAAGGTCCGCCGCGGGCTGAAGAGGACCTACGATGCCGGGAAGCGCGACTTCAAGAACCTCGTCAAGACGATGGATGCGACCAACGAGAAGCTGCAGGATACCATGGCGATGCTCAAGAACACGACCGTCGAGTCTGTGTTTAGGCCGCCCGGGGAGGAGAGGCGGAATCTGATGGATTTCGTGGACGAGAAGAGCGTCCACGTCATGGTCGAGGCTCTGAAGCAGAGCCTCGGCGAGCTGCAGGTGCGTCGTCCATTCGCTTGCATCCCACGCATGCGACTGACTTTTGATGTACAGGCTATCCAAACCTCATTTGACGGCGACCTCCTTCGATTCGACGACGACCTACGAGCCCTGAAAAAGACGATAACGACGACACCCTTACCCCGATCGCTATCGAATTCCTCCCATCACGATCCGATCCCCGAGCTGCTGGTGTCGCTCGTCGAACACTCGCACTGCATGGCGCAGCTCCTGACATCCCTCACAAAACACTTTGACCTCTGCGTCACGGCGGTGCGGACGACCGAAGGCGGCGCGGCCCTCGCACGCCGCAGGGCAGCGGAGGTGACGCAGTCCCAGGGCGGCGACGGCGTCTCGATATCGGGCGTCATCGCCGACCAGGAGTCGCACATGCCGGACCTCGAGCCCATCACGACGCAGGACCGCGCCGACATGCTGGACATCGTCGTCAGCGACGCGGCCGAGGTCGACAGCGTGATCCAGGAGATCAACGAGCGGCTGCACGCGATGGAGGAGGACTTTGCGGCGCTGACGGCGCAGACGGGGCAGACCAAGGCCGCGTTCCTCGGCACGCTGGACGCCTTCACGGCGCTCGAGGAGATTGGCGGCCGCGTGGCGAGCTACATCGCCAGCGAGGCCGAGTTCCTGCAGCGGTGGGAGGACGAGCGGTTCACCATCTACGGCAAGCTCGGGGAGATGGACGACCTGAGGGACTTTTACGAGAAGTACGCCGGCGCGTACGACAACCTGATCCTGGAGGTCGAGCGGCGGCGGCTGGTAGAGGACAAGATCCAGAACATCTGGCGCAAGGCCAAGGACAGCGTCGACAAGCTCGTCGAGAACGACAGGCGCGAGCGCGAGGGGTTCCGCCAGGATATCGGGGAGTTCATCCCGACAGACCTCTGGCCCGGTATGGACGCGGGGATGAAGAGGATGGAGCTCGTGGCCGTGGTGGACGACGGGTCCGCGGAGGAAGATGCGGGCGGCGGCGGGTCGCGGAGCACGCCGGCGCTGGACCGGAGCGTTGTGGATGCGGCGCGGGACCGGCTGGAGCGAAGCCAGCAGCGGTAGTAGCGTTGTAATGTGTAGCGCTTTGTTCCGTCATGTGTTTTTTGTTTTAGGATTATTCTGGATGGGTCGTTCTCCTCTCTTTCTGCTTTCATTTTACTGGCGTTCATAGATAGGATGATTGGCCTTCAGCTAGGCTCAGGAATGGAATTGGGTTGGGAAATCGGCACGGCGGCGATCTGCTTTTTTACGGCTTTTTATTTCCTACCTGGCTGGCAATGTCGTTTTTTTCTTCATTCTCCGCTTTGTATGAGTTTGTCGTAGTAGTGGTATTCTTAGCCCTTGTAGGATCGACAATTTCACGTCTCTGGTTGTCTAAGAATGGCACGAGGCGTTTTTCCCGCGACCGCCCCTGCCGTCTATATCTCTTGCGTAGGATTGAGCGACACCACGGTCACAGTTGGGGGCGCGACCGAGTGTACTGCCCGGGTTCGAAACATCTCAATAGTGACAAAATGTAACAATGGCAGAAACAATGGCAGAGACGACGGCAGCAGCAACATTGATTATGGCGACGACGATACTAGCAACCACAAAGGGAAAAGCATAAGGAAATGCAGTCGATGGGACAACGTATAAACAGATGGCCAGTGGTCACCATATTATCATCGATAGTTTCAACGCATGAGCGGTTCTTGCGTGCGATGCTACAGCGGCAGACGATGCGCTGCGACAGTCCGCGACAGCGACGATTGGCAAATGAGGGCCATCAGCAGACAAAAGCCCCGACGCAGGCCAACAGCAAGTTTTAGGCCCGAAGGAACAATTATGTTGTTCGCCGCATGTCCCTGCAAGAAAACCTGCAAATTATGGCTTGCTGGTGGAGGAAACAGGATGTGGGCGAGGGATGATGCATGGCCTGGGCCGATTTTGCGTGCTTGGCTGGGCTGCGGGCGACCGGGGTTGCGATGCCGATATCCGAGGGAATGTCTCGGCCGGGCGGTGGTGTTTCGTTTGGCATGCAACAGCAGAAGTAATACATTGTGCACCTTGTTAGACGTCATTTATCCGTATGACTAGATGCACAAAAGCAGCTCGAGGTAGCCGAGTGTCATGGCCGGTGAGAAGCGCATATGTCTAGCGGTAAATCTCATCTCATCCCATCGATCGACGTCTGTCCAAGATTGGCCCTCGTTAGACCGTTCGATAGACCGTGACCAAAAAAAAAACCATCTGCAAACAGCAGGTTATGTAAGCCAAGATTTGGACGATTGCTGGAACCGCCAAGACCGGGATCTTCCCAGACAAGCCTTGGCACGTGACTCTCGGCAATTCGACGCGTAACCTGTGTGAGCAGGCGGGGCGCCCTTTCCCCTGGTCGCTTTCCTCAAGTTCAGCTTGCATCGACAGAGCTAGCAGACGCAGCAGCCAATCCCGTGCCCGCAATCTGCTTTAGTCTTTGTGTTTTTTCTGCCCGTGCACGACGAGTGGTAACGTCATTGGACAGCTTTGGATTCGGCAAGGCCGCAGGGGCCACGGGGGGCCCTGGGAACTGAAGCTTAAGCCTAAAAAGTAGCGGAAGGTACAAGGGGGGACGGGTGGGCAGCCGGCCGGCGCCAAAACAGCTCCGTCATTGAATCTAAATCATTCCACGCGCCAAACACCTGAGACTGTTATTTCCTCTGCGACCAATTTCTTTTCTCTGCTGGCTGTTTACTTACCTCCCATTGTCATCCATCGTCGTCGTCGTCGACTCTCGTCTCGCCATATTCCCCCATCGAACACCCCGATATACAACAGCGAAGACAAGAACGACAGGCGACCCCATCGCCAATCGTCCACCGGGACCAATGTCGCAACCGTACGGCGAGTCAGCTGGCTACTACGGTGGCCAGCAGCAGCAGCAGCAGCCCTACGATCCCAAATACGCGCAGCAGTACAACAACGGATACCAGAACAACGGCTATCAGAACAACAGCTACCAACAACCTCACCCACCGCCGCAGCAGCAGTTCGCATACGACGGGGGTAATGGGTATAATGGCAGCAATGGCTACGGATACAACGCGCCGCCGCAGGGCTACGATCCGGAGAAGTATACCTTCGAGGAGGCCTTCAAGGTCGAGAAGCCCAAGTGGAATGATCTTTGGGCCGCTATTTTGGTAAGCTGGGATATAGTCACCTCATCGCCCTTCGCCTTCACCCCTCCTGTCATTCGCTTTCGCCCTCCGCCCTCGTCCTCTATCGTCACTCTCTGACCGTCCCTAGTTCTGGCTCGTTTTCCTCGGGTTTGCGGCAGTCTCAGGCCTCACCATCTCTGGCTACAGCCAGACCAAGTCCCTGAATGGCGGCGGCATCTACGACGGCGGTAACACTTTCGGCCTCTCCACTAACACGATTGTCCTCTTCGCCTTCTGCCTCGCCGTCGCCGTCGTCCTGAGCTATGGCTACGTATGGCTTGCCCGCCTTTTCCCCAAGGCCTTCATCTGGGTCACGGGCATTCTGAACATCGTCTTCGCCTTTGTCACTGCCATCTACATGCTGTCCAGGAAGTACTACTCCGGCGGTATCGTCTTCCTCATCTTCGGCGTCTTCTTGGTCATCGCCTTCATCAGCTGGATCCCGCGCATCCCCTTCTCGGCGCTGATGCTCAAGACCTCAATCCAGGTCTCCAAGAAGTATGGCCACGTCTACCTCGTGTCGTTCCTGGGCGGTATGCTCGGTGCCGCGTTTGCTGCGTGGTACTCCGTGACGTTGGTCGCGACGTACTCCAAGTACCAACCGTCCGCGAACAACCCGCAGTGTAGGAACGGCCAATGTAGCCAAGGAAAAGTGATTGGCATCCTCGTCTTCATCACTTTTGCGATGTACTGGATCTCCGAAGTTCTCAAGAACGTCATCCACGTCACCATCTCGGGCGTCTACGGCTCCTGGTACTTCTGCGTCAACAACTTCCCTAAGGGCGCCACCCGTGGAGCTCTCAAGCGGTCCTTGACCTACAGCTTTGGCTCCATCAGCTTCGGCAGCTTGATCGTTGCCATTATCAACTTTTTGCGCCACCTTTGCTCTGTCGCGAGGTCCCAGGCTGCTGGAGACGGTAACATTGTAGGATACATCCTGTTCTGCATCCTGGGGTGCCTGATCTCCATCCTGGATTGGGCCGTCTCGTTCCTGAACAGATATGCCTTTTCGCACATTGCCTTGTACGGTAAGGCGTATATCCCCGCCGCGAAGGATACGTGGAAGATGATCAAGGACCGTGGCATCGACGCTCTAGTCAATGTAAGTATAATACCCCATGCGCAGAAGATTTCAGCCCGAGTTGTGGCATCCGGTTGGAAAGTCGTCACTTCTGTTGCCCCTGTTATAAATCAGCGAAGCTCTCGTACTAACAGTCTTAGGAATGCCTCATCGGCCCGGTCCTCTCCTTTGGCGCCGTCTTCATTGGCTACGCGTGTGCTTTCCTCGCCTACCTCTACATGGTCTTCACACACCCAGCCTACAACTCGACTGGTGCCTACACACCTGTAGTGGTGGCTTTCGCTTTTCTCATTGGCATGCAGATTGCCAACGTCTTCACGACTCCCATCTCAAGCGGCATCGACACCATCTTCGTCGCAGCAGCCTGGGACCCTCAGGTCATGATGAGAGACCACCCGCAGCTGTACGATGAGATGGTTCGGGTCTATCTGGAGGTCCAGCAGGCTATTCACGCCTGAGAGACTGCGAAGATGGATATCATGCAGCTTTCCACCTGGTTAGATTGAATCTTTGGAGCCGCAGACTGAATGGGATGGCATGTTTAAGGCGAAGGCCGGGGCGTATGGGGATACCCAACTTTGACTTCAGTTTGCTATACCCGTAATGGAATAACGGTTTAATTATTGAACTCTTTTGAATTACAACCATCCAAACTTGTGCGCGGCAGCCCCGGATATACGCGAGCTAATCACAGACTACGTGTGATTGTCTACACCTATGCTCAACTACATGTTGAACTGACTCAGTCCTTGGTGTACTTGAGCAGGGCTGATTATGTCACAGCGGAGCTTTCAACATCAGCAGTACTTATCTACTGCAAAGATGTACGAGCATGGAAAGAGATGGATGTATTTTCATCATTCGTCTTGTCACTATGTATAGATATACCTCCTAGGACTTATAAACGCAGAGACCACGTCGTTCATTCTGAATAACCTAACATACAAAACGCTTGGTATCACGGTCCAACATGCACATAACCAGCCCAGACAAACGGATCGTTTCGGATGGCCTCGCGCTCGGAACTCCCACTGTTCAGAGTGGGCATCCCCAGTATTTTTACCTTCCTGTTTATCTCGGACGGGTCTCCGCCTCCTCGCAGATGCAAAGTCGCCTTGTGCAGAGCGTGTGCAATACCATCGTCGGTTAGGGTCCCACCGGCAATGACACTCCTGTAGAAAGCCTGAGCAACGTCAGAAGAGTATTTGTCGGAGGCCTCCCACAAAGACCCAACGACGTGTCTGAATCCCGCAATTTGGCAGGCGGTCATCAGATGAATTGATTCATCATAGAGACTCTCTGTGGGATTGTCGCCAGTTGAGCAGGCTGACAGGTATGCAAGCCAGGGTCCTGCGCTTCTCAAATTCAAGGAACTCAGGTCTTGAACTGTGAGCGGGTTTTGCTCGCCATCAGAAAGGATCAAGCGACTCTGAGAGGGATCTTTTCCATCGGACACACCATGCCCTGCAAAATGCCATACGGTATGAGTTTTGAGGATGTTCATGATTTCATCCTTGGGAGGCTGTTTCAGGAGCAATGTGGGAATGACATCCTCGAAAAGACCGTGCAACATCTCCGTTTCTGTGTCGGCAAAAGCTAGGTCAGAGCAGCCAGGAGTGCTTGCCATTGAAACAAGCAACGCCTTGTTTGCAGCAAAGTCTGGGTTGTGTTCTGATCTGGCAGCACGCGCACGCAGGAGCGCCTTCAGCGAGGAGCTGTACGAGGATACCACTTTATCCAATGCCGTTTGCACAGGCGCTCCAGACTCCGGCTCGTAGTGCCCAGCAGCATGAAGAGGAAGCATGCTCAAAGGACCTGTCGGAATCCACCACACGTGAGGCCACTCATCGCCCTGAGGGATATTTTGCGTGAATCCTAATTGATTCAAGATGGGACCCACGATTGTATCCCAGAGCCACCGCAGCATGTCATACATACTGGTTGATTGCGGATACCCTCTCGTTGAGTGTTGACGAATCGATGTAATGAGTTCCACATTCTGCTCGATATGTTCATGCCGTAAGTCCTTAAGGTGAAACACCTCAATTCTTGACGGCTTCACCAGAAAAGCATCGCAACGCACATTAGTGACATTGATGACCACGACAGGACCCGCGGATGCAGCCTCTCTGAGCTCGTTCGCTAGTGGAGGGAGTAAGAAGCGCTCAAAATCAATTTCTTTGCGGATCGTGTCAATAAGCTTGTTGAATTCGACATTTGCCTTGTGGCGCTCATTTGAATTGAGCATGCGTGTAGAATCGTTGCCCAGCACTGTCGAGTTTGATGTTGAGACTGGTGTGTTCAAAACGTCCCGCAGGTGCTCGAACTTGTTGGCCAACGCCGGTTGTCGCTCGCGCAGAGACGTCAGGTCAGTCCGAAAGCCCAGTTGTAGCTCAGCAATTATGCCTCTGCCGTGATCAAGAAGTTCCAAGGCGTGCTCTTTGCTCCGTCCACCGTTGAGAGCCGCAGACGTAGCTAGAGTGGCCAAGCCTGAAGCGTTCCCAAGCATGTACTGTTGGTCCCCTTGTCCCAAGGCACGGGAACTGAGTTGTGGAAGGAGCCTGACCGCCGTCTCTGTTATCTCACAGATTTCATTCCAAGCTTCTTGGCTCCTCATCTTTTGTAGTCCTATGGCTGCTTTGAATGCCACCTCAATGCGGTCTTGTGGTGGCGCTGACTCCGAGTTCACCGTCGTCTTCCATAGCTTCACAGCTCGTTCATTGTCAGAAGCTGCACCTGCACCTTCAACCAGTTCAGAGCGGTCGTACAGGCCTGTTGCCAAGCCGTTTCGTATGGAAACGCTCAAATAGTGTAACTTAGGAATGGTCGTCAAGATCTCTTCGGTTTTCTGGATGAAGGTGTCCAAATCCTCTATAGCTCGTGTCTCTCCATATCGGAACCGCTCATGGTAGCATGTTGCCAAACTGTGTAGTTCGAAGTATCCGTCTGTAGACTTGGGAAGAGACACAGCCTTTTCCAACAGAGAGACCGCCTCTTCCCAGTCTTCCGTGTTACACGTATTTCGAAAACGGAGCCTGAGACCACTCGCCAGACGGCCCAGCCTGCCAGCTAGATCTGGGTGATGGGACGACGTGGCAGACACTGATGTTCTAGCCCAGTCAATGGCATAGTCCAGATCTTCTTGTGATGACGTCCTTTGGAATGAATGCAAAAAAAAGCCTACTAGGGTGCTTTGTATGTCGGCTAGAGATTCTTGATCAGTTGTCAATGTATCTGCTGCCTTCTTGGCTTGATTGATGGCCTCTTGTAAGTCTTCGATGCTACCAGTCAAGTTCGATCGTTCCATCAGAAGGATTGCCAAGAGGTGGAGCCTCGAGCCAAGATCCGGGCGGCCACCAGGCGGACCAGACACCGCCTCGTGTGCCATGTCGATGGCCTGTTGTATGTCCTCCAAATTGCCGGTCCTATTGGATAGGTCACGAAGATAACCGGCCAGAAGACCTAAAATTCGACAATAATCTACGTCATCCCTCGATGTTGCAGACAGAGCTTCCTTCAATCGTTTGATAGCATTCAGCAAATCTTTCTCTTCTCCGCCGACCTCAAACCTGTAGTGGAGCCGTATTGATAGCGCCATAAGCCTATGACCTACATCAGGATGGTCGTGCGACGTAGCGGAAACGACCTCTTCGGCGATATCGATAGCCTCCTGTAGTGACTCGATATCTCCGGTGTGTCTGAAATGGCGTTGCAGGGAACCACCCAATTTGTCGAGAAAATGAATTTTGTCGTGTTGGCTAGAAGGAAGTGTAGCTATCAGTTCTTTTGTCAAGCGAATGTTCTCGTTCAGGTCCTCAAGACTATAGCTCTCTTCAAAACGAGTCTCTTGAAAACGATAATGATAGCAACCAGCCAAAGTATCCAGCGCGGTGACTTGATGCTCGTCGCCTGGAGATGTCATATCCATCGCTTGCTTTGCTGTGGTAATGGCCTCAGCTATGTCGTTCAAGTCGTGAGTCCCCGTGAAGGAGACCATCAGACACTCGGCCAGTATCTGCATCAAGATGGACTTTCCTTTGGGATCTGTAGCCGTGAAAACCGCTTCCCTGACTTGACACATGGCCTTTTGTAAATCATCTTGGTTTTCAGTCTGCCGAGCTCGCCTCACAAGCCTAATAGTTTCGTCGTCCAGGTATCTTGGCAGCCATGCGTGAAGATTGTAGGTAGATCTGAAAACTAATTATGAGTGTTTTGATATTTGATATTCGTAAATTTCCTTACCTGCTAGATTGCTGTGACGCCATGTCCTGAAGCATGACACCATCTTGAATCTGTTGAAGCATGAACAAGGCTTCGTCCAAGTCCTCTCGTGAACCCTTGATCTGGGCTTGCGTGCACATCATCTGAGTCACAATTTCGAGTCTGAAGACGAAATCAGGATGGGTCCGTGGTGTTTCTGCTAAGGCTTGCTGGCCATAGAGGATGGCTTGATCCAGGTAATCAACTGATTCTCCTTTTTGAAACAGCGTATAATAGACCAGAGCCAGAGAAACCGTCTGCCCCACATTGACTTCCGCACCCTCACTGAAGGCAGTTGCCAGCCCGTGGAGACTGTCCACGTCTTGGCTTTCGAAGAAAGCTTGGAGTTCGGCATCGTGTTTCGAAGGATCTTGCTCCATGTTGATAGTCGTGTATGTATATGTCAATGATGATCTGGTTCAGTGTGATTTTGGATTTCGGTGTATTGTGGATGAGGAGTCAGGGAATCCGGACAGGTTTTCAGGCCTCCGCGGAATAACGTATATGAAATATGAACGCGCCATCAGGGCTGTTGTGCTGACGGGTGTGGATACGTACGGCTGAAAGAAGACGCAATGCATGTGATGTGGAGCGTTAGCTAGGTCGCCAAGGAGGCAGTAAGTGGGAGCCCCGCTAAAGCATCTGATTCTCAGCTTCTCAAAACCGAAGCCGAACAACCTCACCTTTGAATTGGGCAGCGATCTTTGGTGATTTTCCCGCCAATGAATAGCTAGTGCTTGATGCCACGTCATGACATCTTACTTACTGGGGCAGGTGGCGCAACACGACTGAAGTCAGAAGAGATTTAAATCAGAAGAGGGGAAAGGATTGGTTGGGTACAAAGGCTGCTGCACTGGGTAGGAGTGCATGTCGACACATACCCGAGATGCATGACTAGAGCGAGCTGAGCAGATCACCATGTTGCCCCATAATTAGGAGCGGCGATTCCTTGCACACGGGATCATCGGGACGCCCCGTCTTCCCTTGCGGATGCCAAGTCATGCAAGGTCCCTCAAACACGGCTAGTAGATGATCGTGCATTTCAGCAGGAGTGGATGATGCTGCCGCTAACTTACGGATGACTTGGCACAACGGCAAATTTTGAGCCCAACATGGGCACGGGTTGTCATATGTCCTCGCCCTTCCGACTCACTATTCTTTCGAGACAATGGAGGGCAAATAGACAACTGTGAAACTTCCCGGTGCCACAGAAGACCTTTTACCTGGTACCTTGAGTTTCGCGGCTCAATTTTCTTCCCAGTATTGTATGCTTCAACATGAGCAAGCGACCATCAGCAACTAGTTATACGATGACTAGTCCCTCCATACCTACAATGGAAGACGACTGTGCCTGTACTCCGCCGCATGCGCCTGGCACCAGGTGGGCTATTCTCATCGGAATTGACTACTATATTCATGGCACCAGCCGGCCTGGGATGGAATTTCCGAGGCTTTTTGGATGTGTCAATGACATCAAACTCGTCTCAATGTTCCTTCGTACGACAACAGACATAGAACCCTGCCGTATTCACGAGCTAACGGCTTCCGAACCTCCGCCCACACTGGATGATACCGGCCCAGCAGAACCACGGAACAAATGGCCCACATACCTCAACATCATCCACCTCTTCGAGCACGTCACTGAAAAGGCACAAAAAGACGACCTTGTGTACATTCACTACGCAGGTCACGGAGCACGCGTGGCATCAATCTTTGCTGATCTCAAGCGAGATGCTGGTGACTTGAACGACTCCCTCCTGGCCGCAAAGGAAGCAAACTCTGCCCGAGGCAACACGACTATTCTTGACGAAGCGCTTGTTCCTACGGATATTGCTACTGCTGGCGGGCGCTATCTTCGGGATTTAGAGATTGCGGTGCTACTCCGGCGCATGGTGAAGAAGGGTCTTCTCGTCACCACTGTGTTTGACTGTTGTCATTCCGGCGGCTTGAATCGTAACAAGACTCTGCCCGGTGAAAGCGTCAGAGGGATTCAAATGACGGATCACACAATTCATATTACCCATGATATCTCCAGCATTGCTTTGGACGAGTTGGACCTTGTCTGCAGGGAGTCACGCCGAGTTGCAAAGGCGGGTGACGCGCGGAGCGCTCGCGTGATGCGACATTGGTTGCTGGGCTCAGGGGTGGAAGGCCAAGTGTTCTTCTCGGCATGCAGTGAGGCTCAGCAAGCAAAAGAAAGAGATTTTGATGGTATCAAACAAGGGATATTCACCTTTTCATTAATCACCACACTGAACGGATGCTCCAGTCTTACTGGCCATCAGATCCACAACGAAGTGTCAAATCAGCTCTGGAAATACGGGCAAGATCCTGAGATGACTGGGGAACATTCCCAAATCTTTTTTCGTTCAGAAACATCGCAGCTCTTTCACGAAGCCATGACCATCAGCGAAATCTTACCGCAAGGGCCCACCAAGGGATGCATGATGGTTTTGTTAGCCGGGAGCATGCAAGGTGTGCGCAAAAATGACATTTTCAACATCTGGCCGCGATTCAGCAATGCTTTCGACAAATGTACAAGCATCGGCCAAGTTATGGTTGAGAAAGAGTGGGATACACTGGCTTATGTCAGGCTCATCTCCCAATCTCCGGGGGCCGTGATCGAAAATGGCTGCCCGGCAGTCCGGGTGTTCCGAAAATGCATACGATTGATTCCAACCGCAGGTCGAGATGTTTCTTCTCAAAACGAGCTCATTTGGGAAGCACTAAAAAGTGATGAAAGCGAACTTCGCATAACCGAAGAAAAGGATTTGGCGGACTTCGAGATCCAAGTCCTCGATAATGGATCTTTCGAAGTACACCACGGCAACGGCACTCCTTTCCAAAATCAGATCCGCTTCGAAATAAACACATACAACAAGCTGTGTCATGTTCTGAAGCATGTCTCCAAGTTCAAGTCGGTTTTTGACATCCACGACGACAATGAATCCAAGCTTCATGGCGTGTCCTTCGAGCTTGGCCATTTGGTGTCCGAGACAAAGCCTCAGCGTCGGCTCGTGGTTGACGCCCAGCCCCTGACTGCAATACCGCAATCCAATCCAGTGGGGACTTTTAGGGTCACCAATAAGGCCTCTGTTATTCTTCGGATCAAGAACGAAACAGATGTTGCCGTGAAATTCGCGGTGCTGCTGCTGGAACCATCGTGGGAGGTGTCACATTTCCATCCCGGGGCAGAAGGAATGACTTACGAAGAACTTGGCTCTCATTCAGTACTTGATATACCAATGGAGTTGGAGAAGGACTTCCCGGATCAGGAATCTGAGACTTACACCTTCAAGATCTTCGTCTCTACTCAACCAACCAGCTTCAGATGGCTGCAACTGCCTCCACTGCAAGACCCGACGTTAATGGCGGAACCCCTGAAAATACCGAAAACCAACAATGAACGACGAAATATCAAGCCTGAGGGTGCTTCAAATCCCTATTGTCGAGAGTTAGCCCATGGGAACAGGAACGGTTACAGAATCTTGCAATTTCACGTATGCATCAACGCCGCCTAGTGTATTCACCGGGTATGATTCATGGATAGTTATGAACTCTACCACACGAAGAAGTCATAGTACTTATGTAAACCTATTGAGAATGTACCCATGTTAGTTGACTATATGTCTCGTTGCGTTGACCTCTTCAAAATCTCGACCGCATGGAAAGAAAGAACTTCAGATCAATCCAACACAGATTCACGTGATTTCCTCAACGGGATTTATCTATCAACCTATCTTCTAGATACGGTCTGCTATCCGCCGTCAGCCCGCCTGAAGGCTGCACTCCCCGTCGGGATAACTGGCTACGTAGTCGTCTTCAAGTGAGTTTATAGAGAAACTTTCTCGGCCAAAAGAAAGAAAACAAACAGACAGTGGGTGCGTGACTCACCCTCCTTGCCGGAAGAGAGCGTCGGCCGCCAGCTTTCTGAGATGCAGGCGATCATGCAATCTCCGACGCCTGGGCATCTAGCGACCGCATGTTGATGACCTTCTAGGTTGCTGTGCTGGTATCCATGGAGTAAGAAACAGAAAGGCCCTGTAATATCCTGAAGATCCCATATAAAACCGGTTGACGCATTTCGGAATTACAGTCGTACGGGTGCGCCGCTTGGAGTTGTCCTTGGCTAATGGCGGCCTATTCCCCGCGAACTGCTGTTGAATAACGTTTCGCCGCTTGCTAGGTCTAAGCGAAAAAGAAAGATGACCCCAGTCCAGTACCAAAAAAAAGTTTCGGTCTCGCTTTTGTTAATGTTGCCAAAGACACAGTAGTAACTCCTACTTACCTATATCTCCATGGTTTCCTGGGCATGTTTTATCCCCACAACCCGCTCGGGATGTCCGCACAGCACGAGTCAAGTCAAAACCCCATGCCCGCGCCAAACATGCTGTATGGTAACCTAGCCTTCTGCTATTGTTGCCTATTGCAGCGGTCACTGCAACTGCAATGGTTTTCAACTCATGCGACGTTAATCAACGCCACACGGTTCCCAGGCAAAGTCAAGTAACCTTCTCAGGCTTGCATTTGTCGTGTCAGCTTATTACCCATAAATTTAACTTCTGTCATTTTATCGGAGCGGAAGTTTGCTGATGTTTATAGTCTGGCTTCACACTTCTTAGGTTTCAGTCTTGGTTTTGTGGATAAAGGCGGGCAGATTGGGAGGTCTGGGTGGACTTGAACAGCACAGCCTCTGTTATAGCAGCAGGTGTATTAGCTTGCAGTATAGTTCGTTGATCGCCGCGAACCCGCAGATCACAATAAGTTCGGAAAGTCAGCCCTATAATCCTCAGGAGACGAGTGAGTTCCTTTCGACGGGTATATAAAGAAACTGTCAGCCGTCGCTTTTGCACTTCCCAGTCTCGCATCTCTCACCATCAACTCATTTACTTCCTCCAACTATCTATCCTCAACCAAACTTCAGAAAGATCTCAGGAAAGATCAATCCGCTCATTCACCATGAAGTCTCCCATTCTTCTATTTCTCATCGCCTCGCCCCTCGCCGTCTTCGCTTGGACTGGAGGGGTGTACGATACCGAGGCCGCATGCAAGAGCGGGTGCCCTGGAGACGTGAGTGCAAGCACCGCAAAGTTATGGTGGGATTTGTTGCTGATTTCTGGGAAAAGTGTTCTAGTCAGAGTGGCACGTTTGACAGCTGCTCCGTTTCTCAATCCAAGTAGGTGTACTTACGCTGGTTTTGATGTGCTAGTTGAGCTAATTGGTTTTCCTAGCGTTTATTGCAACTGCAGTTAAATATGTTAGTTCAAATTTGACTGTGCAGCGTGCCATAGCTGTACACACCGAGACGTCGGGTTCGGATAGCTTGGGTGATTGTTGAGTGTTTAGTATAGAAACAGTTCAAGATCCCAAGACGTTCTGTGGGAATTTGTACAATACCTGTACTAACACAAACCATAAGATCGATAGACGGGCCGCTGGCCTTATATTATGAAATTTGACTGGTATTAACTGCGAAAGCTAGACTGGTCCCCTCGCCCTCTACTAACAACCTTCAGGTTACGTGACTATAGTTTAGACTTAGATATCTTCTTCACCTCCACGCTCCTCCGTCAGTCAGACTTCGACCATTACAACAAGCTAAGTTAACCATCTTCCTCTAGCTACCTCTATCTCTATCAGTCTCCTCTATCTCTTAAAGCTCCTCTGAGCTGTACCTGCCTTTTACGCTATATTCAATCCACGCCTATCTTCTATTATCTCCTCTACTATTCGGATATCTATGCTATAACGTCTTCTACCCTACTACGTAGTCTTAATAAAGAGCCCTGCTACTATTAGCTATACTCTTACTATTAGATTTACCTTTCCTAACTTACTAACATTCTACTTAGGCTACCTTAGCTATCTTAAAAAAGCTTATGAGGTATTTATAAGTGTTAGGATTATTATTAGTAGCTTTAACTATATCTATATTAATCTTAAAGTTATATAACTCTAATATATTATACTTATTAGCTATCTTAAGTAAGTACTTCTAGGTGAATTTAAGTAGAGTTTTCTTATTAATATATAGAAAGTTACTATACTTAGAACTCTTAATCTCATTTACTTTAGTTTTATAGATTAAGTTATTTAGAGTAGCTTTATTTAGCTTATATATAGGTATAATAAGAGGGAAAGATATTATATAAAGTTATTATATATATAGGAGGATATAAGGAATAAGCTTAAAGCTTTATTTAAATAGTTAAGTTTTTATACTATAGCTATAAGAACCTTTTTAGTTATGCGAAGAGTTATACTATTAAGTTTACGCCCTTAAATATAAGTTTAAGCTATTGCTAAGCTCTAGCTATAAGTATTATTAGCGTTCTATATTATAAATAACGCTCTTACTAGTATATTTTACTGCTCTACTACCTACCTGCTTACCCTCTTCTATATAGCTAGGGATAAGTTAAGCTAAGCGTTAATAATGTAATGGGGTAAGGGAGAAAACTTATCGATCATGCTGGGCATTCTACTGAAAATACCTAAATACTTATGCATTGACTTTCTAGATAACTATAAGGGATATGAGAGTAAATATATAAATATAAGCTTAACTAGCTTATACTTTATCTATATTTTCTACTCTTTTGATACTTTAAGTTATGTAATATTATAGGAGAAAATAAGCTACTAAGAAGAAGTTTAGTGGTATTATCCCTATAGTATTCTACTCTATTTTTGTTTTAAATAATTAAAAAGGTATAGTAAGGATTAAAAAGGAGGATAAAAGTAGGGCTAACTAAGCCTAAAAGAGCTTAAAAATACTTATTTTTATTTAATTTTTAAAAGGTAAAAATTAATGAATTTTTTTTATAAGCTAAGCTAAAGAGTTTTAAAGGTTTTTTTAGAGGGATAGTTACTAAAGTTATTAAGAAAAATAGAAAAAGTATAAAAATAAGTATATTTTTTACTTATTTACTTAGTTTTCTTTTATTATAAGCTAACTAAGCTTTTATTTACTTATATAAGCTTTTTCCTTTTATAATAATACTTAATACTTATAAAAACGCCTATTTAATCCTTTACTTTTAAGTTAAAATTACTAAAAATTCTAAGTTTTCTACTTTTTTTTATATATCTTTTAAGTTTTTTATATATTATAAAAAGAAAGACTTAATTAGCTTTATTTTATATATTTAAAGTTATGCTTAGTTCTTAAGGCTTTTAAGTTACTAGTTTTACTTTAAACTAAGTTTTTAGCTATCTCTTACTTTATATAGGTAGTATCTTTATTTTTTTCTTATAGTTCTTTAGTATATTATATACTAAGTAGAAGGTATTTTTTTAGTATAGTTAAGGGTAGGTAAGGGTTTTAAAGCTTTATTTTCTAAGTAATATCTTTAATTAGGTTATCTTATGCTAAAAGGAAGTTATTTAAGGTGTAGTTGTTTAGTTTAGTAGCGTTTTTAAGTAGGTTAAGCTTTAGCTTTTATCTCTTAACTTTTATTTAGTATATACCTCTTTAAAAGTTTTTTATATTAACTTATTAATTTTATTCCTTTTTAATACTTTTAATAAAGTAATCTCTCTTTTTAATATTATTTTAATAAGTTAAAGGGTTTAGGTTTCTATTTTTAATAAAGTTATCTAAGTTATAGGTATTTAAGGGGGTAATTAGGTTTTTTTTAGTGATTTAGATTAAATTTTAAATAACTAAAGACTAATTAGGATAAGCTAGGTGTAGTTCTCTAACTTTTTCTTTAGCTTAGTTAGTAGATCTTTAATTTTTACTATTTTTAGCTATAGTATCTATAGTGTTTATTTATTTATTAAAGGTTTAGTTAGGTTTAAGTTGAAACCTCTTAATATTATTACTTCTTTATAGTTTAAATTTATTAATAATAAGCTAAACTTAGTAGTTAAGAAGGAGTTTATAGTAGTTATTGTTAACATAGGTATAAGCGTATTTAGGGGCGTAGTATATGCGCCTATATAGTATAGGGTTATAGATGGGGTTAAGTTATGATAAAAAGTGATAATCCTAAGCATTTATAGGCATTTAATTATATAGATAATAATAAGGGAAGAGATGTATTGTGATGATTCCTGTTTTTGTTGTTAGCAGGTTATTCCCTAGGGTAGGGAAAAGTGAGGGGAAAGATAACCTAAAACGTAACCTGCTAAACTGCTAATTACATAAAGTGCTTATGTAACTATACGTATTATATAATTAATATTATAGTTATAGGTTATAACAAATAGAGTATTTTTATATAAGGTTTTAACCCTTAAAGTCTATTAGTTTATTTTATATAGAATATTTAAGTAAGTAAGTATTATTATAAGTATTATTATTATTATATAAGATATTATATGTTAACATCCCCCCTTAAGGTATATACAGCTGATTTATAGTATATAGCTTACTCACTTAACATATATATACGTTATAGGTATAAAAAACTTAAAAACCCTATAGGAAAAATAAGAAAAATATTCCTATATATATAATATGTTTATACAACTAGTTAAAAAACTCTTATTAAAGAACCTTATAGGTAAAAAGGTAAGAGAAAAACTAGTAAGTTATTTCTTTAATGCGGTTATTATTATTATTATTATAAATATTATTAGTATTATTATTATTATTTATTATATTAAGTATATTATTAAATATAACTTTACCTAAGGGCTTAGTTAATATATCCGCAATATTAGACTTAGTATCTATATGAAATAATATTATATCTTTATTTAATAAAGATTCTCTAGCAAAATGATATTTTATATTAATATGCTTAGATTTTTTATGAAATTCAGGATTTTCAGCTAGTTTTTTAGCTGCTAAATTATCTATAAAAATCTTAGGTTTATTTATAGCATTAAAACCTAGATTAGTTAAATTAAAATTATAACTATTATATAGATATAAGGCTTCTTTTACTGCTTCAGTTAAAGCTATATATTCAGCTTCACAAGTAGATAAAGCCATAGTTTTTTGTTTTATAGTGCTATAAGATATTATATTATATAATCCCTAGCAAAATATATAAGCTGATATGGATTTTCTATCATCTAGGTCTCTAGCCTAATTAAAGTCTAAGTAACCTATTAAATCCTATATTATATTATTATTATTATAGTTATAATAAATTTTTTTATTAGGATAGTTATTTATATAACCCCATAGATAATCTAAAGCTATAAAATGCTCTTTAGAAGGGTTTATTATATATCATGATAATATTATAACTACTAGAGCTATATCATATCTAGTTTTTAAAGCTAGATATAAAAAGGCTCTAATCTGCTATTAAAACTATAGAATTTCTTCTTTAGTAGCAATATATTTATTTATATATAATTTTATATTATCTATCATAAGAGTTATAGATAGATTTATATTAGTTTTATTATATTTATTTAATATCTTTTATATATATTTAGTTTAATGCATAAAGAAAGACTTATTAGGTCTATCTATATCAAACTCACAGCCTAAAAAGGTACTAAGCTCCCCTAATAGTTATATTTTTATAAATTACCTTAGTTTATTATATATATAGTCACTAATAGCAGTATTATTAGCTGCTAATAGCATATCATCCACATAGCAACAAATTATAGCTTTATAGCTATTTTTATTTAATATAAATACTACTTCATCATAAGGTGAAACAATAAATCCTAATTTTAATAATATAGCTTTTAAATAGTTATACCATAGTCTAAGGCTTTATTTTAACCTATATAAAGCTTTAAGAAGCTTACAGCAATATTTACTATTATTAGACTTATAGTTATAATTAGAATTAAATTCCAACTTATTTATGGTTTTATTATATAAAAAACCTATTAGTAATATTATATATATATCTATATCTATATTAGCGTAAATAAACGCTATAGTAACATCATATTATAGAAGAATCCAGTCTTCTTTTATAGCAAATATAACTATAAACCTATAGCTTTCAGGTCTACAAGTAATAGAAAAGGTTTCTAAGTAATCAATACCTAAATATTAATTAAAACCTTAAGCAACCTATCTTGCTTTATACTTATAAAAGTTATTTATTTTATCTTTTAATTTCATAATATATACCTATCTACTACCTAATAGATAAATATTATCTAGTTTTTATATAATTTCCCAAGTTTTTATATCTTCTATTTAAGTTACTTCTAATTGCATAGCTTGAATCCAATTATCTTTATACAGAGAATTTAAAGCTTATTTTATACTAGAAGGCTCTTCTAATATAATAACTAATAGTATATAAGAAGCTTTTTCTATAGAACTAGTTCCAGCAGTTCTATTATTATCAGTTATAACATTATTATTTATTTTATATATACTAAGAGCAGGGCAGTCCTAAATAGTAAATAATAGTACACTTTCAGTATTATAAACCATATTATTAACCCATTAGTAGTCTTTTTTAGCTTCTTCTAATAGAGAGGGGATCTCTATTAATAACTTAGATTTTTCTTTATTTATTTCTCCATTATTAATACTAGTAGTTTTCTTACTATCATTATGTGAAATACTCATACTAGTATTAGTACTATAGCTATCATTATGTAAAATAGTACTATAATTTTTATAGCTATTATTAATAGTATTATTATTAGTATTATTATTATTATTTATATTATTATTACTATTAATAATAATCTCATCACTTAGATTCTTAAGAGCGTTATTAGTAGTAGTAATATCTCTACTTATAGTAGGATTATTACTATAAGAGATAGATTAACTAGAAATATCTCTTAGTAGACTATTTTAGGCAGTATTATGTCTATCATTATTAGGCATAACACTACTATTAGTATCCTTAAAGCAGGTATTTATGCTTATAGGAAGCTCTTTATGATGAGAAATAAAGGTATTTTCTAAAACTTTAACGTCTTAAGACTATAAAGCTCTCTTTAGTTATATATCCTAGATTTTATACCTATTAGATCTATAATTAATTATATAACCTTAACATACTCTAACATCTAGTTTCTTAATTTTAAGATCTTTATTCTTATAGTAGCATATACTACCCCACACTTTTATATTATTAATATTAAGTTTTATATTATTTTTTATTTCATAAGGCGTTTTATATTCTATAGAGCTATGAGGAGTCCTATTATGCATATAAAGAGTAGCATAAAAGGCTTCACCCTATAAGTAGTATAGTAAACCTAAATTATATAGTATAGTTCTTATTTTATTAACTATAGTGCATATAATATGCTCTATAAGTCCATTAAGCTTATATGTATAAAGAGGTCTTATATTGTAGATAATCCTACTACTCGCATATATAGGTTTAATACGTTTATTATTAAATTCTCTACCTCCATCAGTAAATATTTCTTTTATTCTTTTATTATTATTATTATTATTAACTTCAGCTTAAAATTCAAAAAAAGCATTAAGTATAGTTTCTTTAGCTTTATCTCTTAATAATTTTCCCTATATAAAACAGAAATATTTATCTATAAAGATAATAAAAAGATTATATTTATTATATATAATAGGCGTTATAGGCCTATATAAGTCTAAAGCTATATAATCTAGATAATCTAGATTTTTATTATAAACCTGTTTTTTACTTACCTTAGTAACAAATTTACCTTTATAACAGGCTTTATAAAGCAGTAATTTATAGTTATTATTATTATTATTTATATTTATATTCACAGTAGTATTATCTTTTATTTTTAAAAGAGTCTATAAATATATATATCTAAGACGTTTATGCTATAATTAGAGGCTATTATTATTATTATTATTTATATTATTATTAGTTATAGTATTATATATATAATAATTATTATTATTAATAGGAAATTAGAAGAAATATAAGTTATTCTTCTTTACCCCCATAGTAATAATACAATCTTTATTAATATCATATAAAATAGGTTATTTCTATATAATAGAAGCAATACCTAATAAATCTAACTTAGATTAACTAAGTAGATTAATACTTAGTTTAAATATATAATAAACATCTTTTAATATTATATTATTATTATTAGGATATATTATCAAATCACCCTTTAAAGTAGAAGTAAAAGTCTTTACTTCTCCCCATTTTATTGTTTTATATATTTTTATAGGATTTTTTATTAGGTTATAATTATTAACTACATAAATAATAGCTGCAGTATCAATATAAAAATCAACCGTTTTTTCATTCTTATTAGTATAACTCCTTGCTTTTCCTTTTTCTTTAATAACAGACTAGTTAATTAAATAACCTAAGGAAGGATTATTAGTATTTTTATTTATATTATTAGGAGTTAAATAACATACGTTTTCAAAAAGAATATCTCCTTCTTCTTTATCAGAAGATAAATCCATTAAATCCATAGGATTTTTAAGATTATTAAGAGATATATAGGGGGTAATATTATCTATAGTAGTTATATTAACTACTTCTTTTTCCTTATCCTTAGCACTATTAGTACTAGTAGAAGGTTTTTTCCACTAGCTAGGTGCTTTTTTAAGATATAGAAAAGCGTAGTTTTCTTTAGTATAGTTTATTTTCTTATAATTTTTATAGTATAAACCTTTCTGTTTTTTCTAAGGTTTTTTACTTATTTTATTTTTATTTTTATTATTATTATTTTCCTAGTTTTTATTTTGTTTTTTATTTTTCTTATTACCCTTAGTAGTAGTATTATTAACTACTTCTTTGCCTCCTTTTCTCTTATACTTATCTATAAGACTAGCATATAAAGAGTCTAGGTTATAGGTAGTAAGGTTAGTCCTAAGAGACTAAGTTATAGAGGTTATAAAAGCCTTATAAGTCTTATTTAAACTATTAAGTATATAAGCTATAACTACTTAATTAGGTAGTTTAAGCTAATTATAAGATAAGTTATCTATAAGTTCTTTTATTTTATTTATATAATCTTCTATAGATTCAAAGTTATCTAAGGAGGTATTAAAGAACTCTTTATAGGTTAAAAACTTATTTATAAAACCTATAGGCTTATATAGGGTTTTTAGGTGCTTCTAAGCTATATAGGCGTCAGAATCATCTTTTATAACCCTAAGAGGCCTATCGTTACAGAATAACTATATATAGCTTAAAGCCTTATAGTTTTTATCTTCATTAGTAGAAAAAATAAGCTTAGTAAGGTCTATAGTAATATCTTTACTATATAGTAGGGCCTTAATACGTATAGCCCATACTTTATAGTTCTCAGAGCCTATAAGCTTTAGGAACTAGACCTTAGGATCAGTCATTATTGCCTTAATAGGTTGCAGCGCGTAGTTGCAAGCCTTATATAGGATAAACAATAGTGAAGTTATATAACCTAAGAGCTATTATACGTATAGTATAGTAGTTCTTAGAGTAACGTTATAAGAGTTAAAAACCCAGAAGGTCAGGGTTCAACTCAGAAAAAAGAGTGGTTTTTTCCTTCTCTTTAATCAATATCTTCTTCAGCTAGACTTCTATCTAACTGAGGAGACATATATCCCATATAGTAAATCAGTCGAGAAGAAGTCCATCATGCCATAAGTATAGGTCTAAACTAGATTAAGAGTAGACTAGAGAATAGTTCGAAGAGATAATCTAAGGGATATAAATTAAATAAAGCAGTAGTAAGAAACTATCTACTTAGGGAAGGATCGATAGAGGTATAATCGATTTATATAGGATTAGATATACAGATTTATAAAAGGTATATCTTATAGAACCAAACTACTAGTCTAGCTAGTATATTAGCTTCTACAAAGGTAGTATAGATAGAAAAGCGTTTGAAGGATTAATTTTCAGTATATATAACCCTTAAGTAGAAGTAGAGCTTTATAGGAGAGTAGGGGAGAAGTAAAGAAGTAGAAAGAATAGAGGTTATCTCTAAGCTAGGCTTATAACTTATTAACATAGGTATAAGCATATTTAGAGGTATAGTATATACGCTTATATAGTATAAGGTTATAGATAGGGTTAAATTATAATAAAAAGTAATAATCCTAAGCATTTATAGGTATTTAATTATATAGATAATAATAAGAGAAGAGATATATTATGATAATTCCTGTTTTTGTTGTTAGCAGGTTATTCCCTAGGGTAGGGAAAAGTGAGGGGAAAGATAACCTAAAACATAACCTGCTAAACTGCTAATTATATAAAGTGCTTACGTAACTATACGTATTACATAATTAATATTATAGTTATAGGTTATAACAAATAGAGTATTTTTATATAAGGTTTTAACCCTTAAAGTCTATTAGTTTATTTTATATAGAATATTTAAGTAAGTAAGTATTATTATAAGTATTATTATTATTATATAAGATATTATATGTTAATAGTTATCTCTTATAATATTTTTTTTAGCTATATATTATAATTAAGTTATTTCTAAGCTATAGTTTCTTTTATAAAATATATAATAAGTGAAATTAGTATTATAGAGGCTATATTTTTAAAGGTTATTTAATGATTTAAGTTAAAAGTATAGGATAATAAAGGTAGTATGATTAATAAGGTTTTATATTTCTACTAATATCTTATAGATTTTATATTAGTTTCTAATAAGTTTTATTATATCTTAGAAAATAGTTTAGGAATAGCTTAAGATATTAGAAATAGATCTAAAGTTTTAAATAAAGTTTAAATAGAGATATAAGCTACTTCTTTAGTTAATAATTATAATTAAAGATTAATTATTTACTTTATAAGTTTTAATAAAGATAATAAAGTCTCTTTCTTCTAAGTAGTTTTATTTTTTTTTATAAGTTTTTATATTATTATTTTTAGTTTAAGGAGTAGGTATTATATAGATCTTTATATATCTTTTTTTGTTAATATTTTTAATAGTAAGTTTATAAGCTAATTTAATATATTTAGCTTTAAGAAGGTTATATTTCTAAAGGAATTTTAAAAAGTTATAGAAGTTAGAAAGGTATCTTTTTTAAGTTTCTTAATTTTATTTATATTATTAATAATTATTACTATTTTTTCTAAATATATTATTTTATTACTTAATTAGTATTATATTTATAGTATCTTTATTTCTATATATTTATTTAAGTATAAGGTAGTTTCTAAGAGTTTTAAGCTTTAGTATATTTAAAGTATTCTATAGATTAATTAAGGCTTTAATAAGTTTAATTATATTAAATATAATATTAAGAAGGCTGTTTTTAGGATAAATAGGAAAGATATAATAGCTTTCTTTGATTATTATATTAATTACGCTAGGAATATTTAGGTTTAAGTAGCAATCTAAGGTAAGAAGGTTTTTAGTTTCTAGAGATCTAGGTACTTCTCTAACTTATTTAGTTTTTATATATTTAACTAATTAATTTTTATGAAGGAAGTAGATATAGGTTTAAAGGTTCTTATGAAGGTTTTTAATATTATTTATATCTTAGATATTTTTCTAGATTTTATAGATAATAGGAGAGTGAGGGGGGCTTAAAAGAGGAGAGGAAGTAATAGATATCTTAATATTTTTAGTTACTATAAAAGAGAAGTAGATATATGAATAGTTATGAAGTAAGCTAAATAGTTTTATATTATAATCTATTTAAGTAGTAATAATAAAATATTTTATAAAGAAGGAAGAGTTAAGAAAGTAAACTTATAATAAGTAAGGGGGTATTATTTATAATACTAATAGTTTTTGCTAGGAGTTAGAAAGAGTAAGTGAGAAGGGAAAAGATTTAATTTTTAGGATATATAAGTAATAGTTAAGCTTAGTTAAAGTGTTATAGTTAAATATAAAAATATCTATTAAAGAAAGGTTATTATTATATATATAGATATATAAAGTTATTTAGTAGAGGGTTAGTAGGTTAAAATGCTTCTTTTTATAAATATTATTAAGGTGAATTTAGTATTAGTAGTTAATATTCCTTCTAAAAGTATGATTTTTAAATAAGGAAGGAGCTAGTTAGGCTTATAAAATAGTTTTCTAAGGGTAAGATTTATATAAGTAATTAAAGTAGTTAATAAGTTTTTAAAGGTGAGATTTAAGTTTTTAAAGAGGTAGTAGGTATAAGGGAGAGGAAGGTAATATATATAATTTAGTGCTTAATAAAGGGTTAAATATAGTTATTAGGGGCTTAATTAGGCTTATAATAGTATTATTTTTAAAGAAGGAGATTAATATAGCTATAGAAGAGCTAAAGTTTTCTAAGATTTATTTTATAAGATGCTTAAAGCTATAGGCCTCTTTTTATAGATAGTAACGCTTTAATCTATATGTTTGCTTTATTTTTGCTTTTAATATTTAGTTAAATATGTTCTTTTTAGACTAATTAATCTTAGATTTATAGTAAAAAGTCTTTTAAGTTATTCTTTTTTATCTTATTAATAGATTATTATAGTGAATAAGCTTTTTAGTTGTTATAACTATTATTTTAGTATTAATTATCCCTCCTTTTAGATATAAAAAGGTATGTTTTTTCTATTTAGCTAGATCTTTTCTTTCTCCCTCTTAATATATTAACTTTTATATTTCTTAGCTTAATTAAGCTTTTTATAATAATAATTAGACCTTCTTAAGTTATATAATACTTATATTATAAATATTAAAATTAACTTTAGTTATTTTTATATTACTAGCTAGAATACTTTATATAAGCCTTTCCTTTTCTCTCTTATTCTTGCTACTATTATTAATAAGTTAGATAAAGATAGTAAGTTTTATTTATATTAAATTATTATACCTACTTTAGTTATAGTAAGTTAATTTTAGCCCTAACTAAGTTAACTATTAATTTATATATAAGCCTTTCTTTCCCTTTTATAAGCTTTAGTTAAAGGTTTTATTAGCTTAATCTAATATTAGCTTAGATTTATAGATAAGCTTTATATTAAAGATTATACTAAAGCTATAGTGAAGTAGTTTTAGGAGTTACTTCTAAAGTTTTTTATTATATATATAGCTTTAACTAAGAAATAAGGAGTATTTCCTTACTAGCTGTTTTTTGCGTATAAGGTTTATATTACTAAAGGTTATTTTGGTTTTTAGGGGTAGTTATACTAGAAGTTAGATAGGTTAGAGGTAATTAAAGTTTTATTAATCTATATATATAGCGCTTATAACCTTTATCTTTATAATAAATACTTTAAGTAATAGGCTAAAATAGCTTTTAAGGTTACTAAAAGTAGATAGCTAGTTAAAGTAGCTTTATTATTTTAAGAATATATTTTTTATTAAACTAAGTAGGAAGAAACTTATTCTAATTATATTTACTATAAAAAGGGCTTATTATGCTTATATAAGGCTAATTATAATAAAGAGGAGATAGGATAGGTTAGATATATTAAGAAGGGTAATTTATAAAAGAAGATTCTTAATAGTATGCTTTATATAGATAGTAGGGGTATAAAGTCTTTTCTTAATAGCTAGTTAGATTTCCCTTTAGGTAAGGTAATTAAAGAGGATTATAAAGTATTTTTTAATTATATAGATAAGTTAAGTAAAGAGTTTAAGTTTAATAAGGAGAGGAACTCTCTATTTACTAATATTCTAGTAATAACTTAGGTTATAGTTAGATAGGTAAGTTATTTAAAAGTAGAGAAGGAGGCTTTATATATATAATAAGAATATAGAGTAGTTTCTAGAAATAATAGCTTTTAGTGAAATATTTAGACTAGTTTAGATTTAAATTTTTTAAGGGTAGTATTAGTTTTTTTTAAGTTTTTTAGTATTTCTTAGTTTTTTAGTATTTATTAGTTTTTATTATTATATATCCCCCCTTCTTTTATAATAATATATATTAAGAGTAAAAGAAGTAATATAAATATATAGTTAATATAAATTATAATATAAAAGTAATTAAATATAAATAAATAAAATAATATTTTGCTTATTAAAAATAAATAAAAATAAATAATTTTTATAAACTTAGCTATCCTTTAGTTCTTTTATATCCTTATATTAGCTATTAAACTCTTTATTTTTTATAAAGATATTTATTACTATTTTATTTTTTTTCTACTAAGAGTTAACTTTAGCTTATAGTATTTTATTTTATTCTTATAATTACTTAATTTATGCTTTTATAGTATTAAAATTATTAATCTCTACTTTTTTTAGTATAAATAACTTATTAAGGTTTAAGATCTCTATTAAGCTAGGTATATTAAGATTAAGTTAGTTTATAATAAGAAAGACTTTATTAAGGGCTTATTTAAGGTTTAGTTAGACTTCTATTTTAGAGATATTATCTAAGTAGCTATCCTTATTTACTATAAATTTCTTTAAGTAGTTACTAGCTATTATCTACTTAATTAGGATTTTAGTAAAAGTTTTAAATAAATAGGATAAAGTTTAAGAGGATATTTATTAAATATAAAAGGGGCTTAACTAATATATACTAAGCTTATTAGAAGAGCTTTTATTAATAAATAGTTTTATATTATAGATAAAAATAATATCTCTAACTTATAGCTCTTTATGCTATATCTTATACTTATTTCTCTTATTATAGTTTTTAGTAACTTAATAGTACTACTTTATAATATATTTAAGAGCTATTTATTAGTTAGAATTAAGTTACTTAAAGGTTTATATATATAAAAAAAGTTTAGTTTTAATATTTCTAACTTTTAATTAGTTTAATACTTATTAAGTAATATTTTTAATCTTAATTAAGATAATTAGGTTATAACTATAGATAAAGTAAAAAAGAGAGTACTTTATAGAAGATCTAATTAATATTTAGTTAGTAAAAAGGGCTATATAAAGGACTAAAGTTTAGTTCTTTTTACTAAAGTTTAACTAAGTTATAAAGGTATAAATAAAGGGCTAATACTCTTTCTTAATAAGTCTATTAGCCTTTAAATTATATATTAAAATAATAAGGTGTTATCCTTTATAGACTTAATTAAGCTTTTTAATAAACTTCTTATTTTTTAGTCCTCTATTAACTATAAGAAGCTTATAGATTTTATAGTAGTAGATTATATCTTCTTAAATAAACTTAGCTATTATTTTTAAGTTAATATTCTTAAGAAGTTAATAAGTTTTTATATAACTAATAAGTATGTTATAGGCTTTAGCTAAAAAGTAATTACTAATCTTCTAGATATTAATATAAATATATTGAAATAGGATTCCTAGGGGTATAGAAAAGGTGTGAGGGTTTTTGAAATACTTTAGTTAGGCTTATATATAAGGTAGATAGCTTTTAATCTTATTATTTATTATTTAATATATATTTTCTTAGGTATATTACTCTTAAAGTTTAGTATATATTATATCTTAGCCTTAATGCTCTCTTTTAGTATATATATATTAGATTAACTTCTTTTATTCTTTTTTATTATTTACTACTTATCTTAGTATAAGGTTTAATTTTATTCCTTTTTAGAAAAAAAAACTATCTTAGAGTATATATTTTACTATATATAACTTAAATTTCTTAAAGTTAATCTAAGAAATAGTTTTTAGGTATAATAATAAAGCTAAGTACTTAGTAATTTATTATAAGTATTAAAACTAAGCTTATTTAAGGCTTAATAGATTATTTACTTTAGGTTTAGGATCTTCTTTAGCTTTAAGTATATAGATAAAGTTATTAATTATTTTATTTAGATCTTTTTTTTGCTTAGTTTCTTAGATATTAGATTCCTTTATTAGTTTATATAAAAAACTATTTACTACTTTATTCTTTATACTAAGTATATAATAAATATTAAAATTAAATATCTTAATCTAAGTAATCTATTATATTAGAATTATTTTAGGTAAATCTAAAATAGTACTACTAATTTAGTCTATAAAGACTTTTATATTAGTTTTAAGAGTAAATTATATGCTATATAAGTAGTTCTTAAGTTTCTTAAGAGTAAGTAAGACTAACTAAAGTTTAAGCTTTCCTATATTATAGTTAAGAGCTATACTTATCTAGATTCTACTTTTATACTTAGTAATATATCTTTTACCTTAATAATATTACTTAAGTATAGCTTCTTACTTCTTAGTACTTATATTAGTAAATAGATAGATTTTATTAGCTTTTTCTTTATAATTAATAGGCTAAAGTAATAGAGGGCTAACTAAGTAAAGCTTAAAGGTTTCTATAGCTAGCTACTATTTTAGTTTCTATTTAAAAAGTACTCTTTTTTAAAGAAGTTTTATTAATAAGGTAGAAATAGTTTTATAATCCTTAACTTATATTTAATAGAACTTAATAATACTAAGAAGACTTTTAATTACTATAATATTATTATACTTCTCTTATTTAAGGATCTTAATAACTTTATTCTAGTTAAGCTTATATCTCTTACTACTTATTATATAACTAAGGAGGTTAATAGTAGGCTAGTAAATTTAAGATTTTTTAGGAGAAATAGTAGTACTAGTAAGCTTAAGGTTCTAAAATATTATATTTAGGTTTATAAAATGTTTAAAGATATATAACTATATCTCTAAAAGCTTAACTATATAGTTATTATTATATATTATTCTAGGCCTCCTAATAGGGATATTATTAAGGAAGGGTTAGTAAATACTTAGAATTAGGTTATAGAGAATTCTTATTATAACCTTTATAAACTAAGTAACTAAATTAGTTACTTCTTAAGGTAAAGTATATATTTTGAATAGCTTTAAAGGTATAGTAAATATAATTAGGTCTTAGCTTAACTTATTAAGTAAAACTTAGTTATATTTAGAAAATAAATCTAAAAAGCTTATAATCTTATAATTAATAAAGTTTTTTAAGAATTTATTAGTACTTAAAGGAATAAAGGTATTTCTAATATTAATCTTATTAAGTTTTATATATAAGTTAATTAGCCTTATATTACTATTTTTCTTAGTAATAAGGAACTAGGAGTTCTTATATAATCTATAGGATTCTTTAAAAACTCCTTAAGTAACTTATAATCTAAGTATATTAATAACCTTACTCTATAAGGTTTTTAGAATAAGAATTCCTTTCTCTTATTAAGTAATATATAAAATAGTCTTAATCTTCTATAATAGAGCTATATAAGGGTTAATATAGCTATATTCTATAAAATTTTATATTAGTACTCCTTTTTAATTTATGAGGATATATTTAAGTATCTTAATTTCTTTTAGTAAAAGATATAGCTATATAACTTTAAGCTTTAAAAACCTCTTTAAAGTAAAATAAGTTCCTTAGTTAAACTATATAAATTATAGATATATATAAGTAGTAAAAAAGGAGTTAGAAAGCTAATAATAGTTTTCTATTTCTTAAGTTAGGATCTTCTTTTAGTTTTTCTAATTATTAGGAATAAACTTATCTAAAAGTAAATTATTAACTAAATAAACCTTCTTATCTTTATATTTATATATTATATAAATACTAATAAAGCTTTAGTTAAGCTTATAATCTTTTTTAATTAACTTAAAGAATATTTAATTTTTTAGGACTTTAGGAAGATTTTACTAGCTTTTAGTATTTTTAAGAAAGTAAGCTTAAATAGTTTCTATAATTAAGGTAACTACTACTTTAATAATAGTTCTTAATATATTAAGTATAGCTAAAGGTGAGATTAAAGTAAAGTATTAGTTAGTTTTAGAAATAGCTTCTTCTTATTTAAAAAAGTTAACTTCTTTCCTTTTTTAAGTAAAGAGGTACTTTTTTTTATAATCTATTATAATATTAATATAATAAGTTTAAACTTTATTATATATATTACTAAGGTCTTAGTTAGTTTTAAGTTAGCTTTTAGTAGCTTTAGAAGTATTATAGATATCTTTTATATAGTTTTCTTATTTAGGGAAATAGTACTAAATCTAATATAAAGAATTTAATTATATAAAGCTAACTAGAATATTAATCTTTTAGATTTTACTACTTCTATAGTCTTTTACTTTTATTACTATAGTAATAAAGTGTTTTAAATACTTAAAAGTAAGCTTAATAGAAATAGTAAATAGAAGTTTAAGGAGTAAGTTATAATTAATAGTTTTAAGGTTTATTATTATTATAGTTATTATAATCTTATAGTTATTAATCTAAATAGGTATATAGTATACTTTAATAAAGTATAGTTTTAGGTTATTTTTAGTTATTATTCTTATTATTAAGGTAGTAATAGAAATTAGAATATTATAGTTTAAGATATATTAGTAACTTATAAGATTAGATTTTATATTAATATTAATTATACCTTATATAGGTAAGTAATTATTAAAGTATTTATTACTAATAGAGATTTTTAGAATAAGTTATAGCGTAATAATTATAGGAGCTATTTAGTTTATAGTTATAAAGATAATAACTTTAACTAAAAAGATCTTTAGATAGTCTTAAATTTAAATAATTTTATTATATTTAGAAACTTAGTTAATCTATTAGGCTTTTTTTTTTAAAGTTTTAGTGAAGTTAGTAAAGTTAGTAGGAATAAGTATATAGATAACTCCTTCTAGATTATTTATAAAAGTATATATTTTTCTAATAAACTCTTCTCTATACTTTAGCTAAATTTTATAAACCTTTTTAATTAGTAGACTAACTAAGCTATAAAGCTTATATAAGATAAGTTTATTAATAAATTTCTTATTTTTAATAGATTTCTAATTTTTACTATTAAAAAATATAGTTAGCTAAAAGTTACTTTTTAGAAGAGATAATTTTAGGATAGGTTTTAGAAGAGGAATCTTAATAACTTTATTAGGTATTACTTTTCTTTCTATTTTAGTAGTTCTTTTTAGTTCTAAAGTATTAGTAGGAATAGGGGCCTAATTAGGAAAGCTTTCTTTTTTTATTTTAATATCTAAGTTTTTTTTTTACTTTTTTTAATTAAGAAGTAAATTCTTTTTTATAACTATTTTTTTTAATAAGTCTAA
Source organism: Colletotrichum tropicale (assembly GCA_027406125.1). Classification (NCBI taxonomy): domain Eukaryota; kingdom Fungi; phylum Ascomycota; class Sordariomycetes; order Glomerellales; family Glomerellaceae; genus Colletotrichum; species Colletotrichum tropicale. Next base: position 1,347,409 of record JANVYH010000004.1, read on the forward strand.
ATAACTCTTAAAGTAAAATTATAAAGAAAAAGGTCTTTTTAAAATAATTAGAATATTTTTAATATTTTATATAGTAAAATAAACTTTCTTAGAAAAAAACTTTAAAGTTTTCTTTTTAACTTTTCTAAGATTTAGTAGCTTTAGCTTTTTTTATAGGAATAGGTTAGTTCTATATATTTTTAACTAAGTAATTATAAGCTTAAATATTATAAAATTAAGTAAACTATTTTTAGTTAAACTATTAGGTTATATTAAGTTATATAGGTAAGAAGATTAGACTAAATCCTTATATTCTTATTTACTAATAGCTAAAACTTAGAAAGTAGAAGCTTAACTAGATACTTTATTATCTAATATAATATTTCTTTTTTCTATAAACTTATAAGAAATTTTAATTAAGTTAAAGTTATTATAATTTTATAGAACTTTAATAAGTATAGACTAAGGTTAGTTAATATTTTACTTAAGAATTTTAGTAGCTTAAGCTTTTATAGCTTTATAGCTATTTTAGTTCTTAAAGTAAGTAATAATAGCTTTTTAGTTAAGCTTACTATTTTATTATAATAAAGTAATAATTATTTAAAGAATAAAAAACTTATTATTTTATAGTTTATAAGAATAGTATTTTTAAAAAATATTAGATTAAGCTACTTCTTTTATTAGCTATTTTTTAAAGATAATAGCTTTTCTTAAAGTTATAATTTATATAGCTTATATATTAATACTAACTATATAAGCTATAAGGGAAAAGCTTAAGATTTTCTTTATTAACTTTAATAGAATAGATTAAAACTAAATAATAGTCTTTTATAGCTAGGGAAGAATAAGTAATCTTTCTAATAGAGATTTTCTAGTTATCTATTATTTTTACTAAGTTAAAGAGTTATTAGTTTAAAAGCTAACTTTAGAGGCTTTTAATATCTTAGTTAGGTTTAGTTCTACTTCTCTTAGCTTATAGAGGGGGGGGAGCTTCCCCTTTTAGTACTTTTAGAAGTAAAGAAAATAAAGTATAAGTAGAAGTAGTAATCTAGAAAATTTACTTCTAAATAGCTTTAGAGCTAAGCTAGTTTATTAAGTTAACTTTAAACTTATTAAAGTCTTTTTTTTTAAATAACTTATAAATATTAGTTTTTATAAATAAAACTATCTTATTTAAAGCTAACTAATTAAATCTTAATATAGTTATTTAGATAATTTAAAGGTTAGTTATAATATTAAAGTTATATCTTATAGCTTTAGTTTAGATATTATTAATCTTTTATAGAAACTATATTATTACTTTATAGTTTAAATTATCTATTATTAGAGTTATAGAAATAATCTAATTAATTTAGTTATTTAGAAGTTCTTAATAATCTTTATCTATAGCTTTATAGTACTAAATAAAATATATTTTTACTTATAACTAAGTTTTCTTATTAAGTTTTACTTAATTATTAGCTTAAAAAGGTATATCTATATAGAAAATAATATTTAATACTTTTAAAGTATTAGTTATTTCTATTACTTCTATTATAGCTTTATAGCTTTTAAAAAAATCTAAAATATTATTTTTAGTAAAAAATAATACTTTAGTTATTCTAAGTTATAATATTTTAAACTTTTAAAGTTTTAAACTATATACTTTAGAGGTTCTTTAATAAAATTTAGTAAAATCTAAATAGCTTTATATTACTTTATTTTTTAAAGAATCCTTTCTAAGCGTTATATTTATACTAGAAATACTACTTTTAAAAACTATTATTTTAAAGACTTTAGCTTTTATAATTATTTTAGAACTTTAATCTAAATCTAAGATTAAGGGGGGTCTCTTTTATTAAAGTTAGTAAAAAAAAAGATTTATAAAAAAACTTATTAAAATATTACTAGTAATTAAGTTAGCTTTATTATTTATTATTTCTAGTTTAAATTATTTATCTTAAACTAGAGTTAAAATCTTTAGAGTTTTAAAGTTTAGTAATACTATTCTAAAGAAAATATAAGTAAATTAATAAAAGAAAGAGTAAAAAAAAGCTTTCTTAAAGAAAGCTAAAGTAAAAAGATTATATAAGACTTAAGTAAAGCTAATAATTTATTAATAAAAAGAGTAATAGAAAAATTTTTATAATATAGGTTTAGAAAAATAATAAAAAGTAAGAAAAAGGATAAAAAAAGAAAAAGATATTTTTATTATTATTTCTATTTTTATTTTTCTCTCTTATCTAGAAAGTATATTTATATTTATTATCTCTCTTCTTTTTTATTATCCTAATAATAAAGTTATTTTATACTTTAGTTTTCTTTTTTTTCTCTTCTTAAGGGAAGTTTAGCTATTATTAGTAGTATTTTCTATAGTTTTACTTTATAATACTCCTCTTTTATAAGTTAAGCTTAAGATTTAATAAAGTCTATAATAAAACTATAATATTAACTAAAAACCTTAATAGAAATATTTTACTCTAATTACTTATTTACTATCTAAAGATATAGAGGAGGAGTAGTAAGATAAATATATATATTTTCCTTTTTATAAAGTTAGTATAGAATTATTCTTAGAAAGGAGAAATACTTTTAGTTAAGCTTAGAAAATATTTCCCTCTTTTATTTATAAAAAGTTAGTATAATTATAATATTTTTTTTTTTTAGCTTTTTATATTTTTATATTTATAATAACTTATAATTTAAAAAAGCTAAATCTTAATATTTCTATATATAAATATAACTTTAATTCTAAGTTTTTAAGTTTTTTAATATTTCCTCTTATTAGTTAATATATTATTAAAAACCTTTTAATAAGTTTAAATAAGAGAAAATTTCTTAAAATAGATTAATTAATCTTATTTTTTTTAAGGTTTATAAGAAAGATAAAATAAATCTTATTACTTTTATAACTTTAGCTTTAAAAATAAGAGTAAAATAAGTTTACTTTATCTTAGTTATTCTTAAGTTATTATTATAATAGTTTATAATAAAGTAGTATATAATAATTTTAAATAAGTAGATAGTAAGTTAATAAAGAGGTTTAACTAAGTTTATATAGAACCTTACTTACTCTCTTTTATCTAATAAAATACTCTTTTTCTTAGGGTTTTTTAAACTCCTATAAGTTTAGTTAATCTTTAATTCTAAATACTTAAGCTATTACTCTTTACTTTAAAAAAATAGAAATTAAAAAAAGTATTAGCTAAATTTTCTTCTAATATAATAATATTTAAATTACTTCTTTTTCTAAGCTTTTCCTATTTTAGCTTAGTAAAGTAGTATAAAATAGCTATAAAAGAAATCCCTTATAGTAATTTAGTTTACCTCTTTATACTAGTTACTAATTTTATAATAAAGTAAGAGAGAAAACTTATTAATTATACTAAGTATTCTACTAAAAATACTTAAATACTTATATATTAACTTTCTAAATAACTATAAAGGATATAAGAATAAATATATAAATATAAGCTTAATTAGTTTATACTTTATTTATATTTTCTACTCTTTTTATACTTTAAGTTATATAATATTATAAGAGAAAATAAGCTACTAAAAAGAAGTTTAGTAGTATTATTTTTATAGTATTTTATTCTATTTTTACTTTAAATAATTAAAGAAATATAATAGAGATTAAGAAAGAAAATAAAAGTAAAGCTAACTAAGCCTAAAAGAGCTTAAAAATACTTATCTTTATTTAATTTTCAAAAGGTAAGAATTAATGAATTTTTTCTATAAGTTAGACTAAAGAGTTTTAAAAGCTCTTTTAGAGGGATAGTTACTAAAGTTATTAAAAAAAACAGAAAAAGTATAAAAATAAGTATATTTCTTATTTATCTACTTAGTCTTCTTTTATTATAAGCTAACTAGGCTTCTATCTACTTATATAAGCCTTTTCCTCCTATAATAACGCCTAACGCTTATAAAAACGCCTATCTGATCCCTTACCTTTAAGTCAAAATTACTAAAAATTCTAAGTTCCCTGCCCCCTTCCAATAACTAGTTATACTAAGATTTATTTATTTACTTTATTAAGATTAAGCATAGGTTAAAGTACTACTATTAGGTTTTAATATTATGAAAAAAAGTATAGAGTGAACTGCGATACCTACTTATATAGGTTGACTAGACTGCTAACATAAGATCGATAGACGCGTCTGGTCCAATGATTTTACATAATCTGGCATCCGCTCCTGCAGGCCATATCCACCGCTGTCCGATTTCAGCTGTAAAGATTTGCTGTGAGATAATATGAAGCTTTTCTTATAGCTCTCTAAGGTTGCCACTTATCTTCTGGCGAACAATCTTTAAGAAGGGCTTGAGAAGTTTACTGAGCAGCTCTATGCTTGGCTGACCATTAAGTCATCATATGTATCAGATCACGGCCAAGTGTACGTAGTAGGCGTTGAGTTATGCCAAGCTTCTTATCAAAAGAGATCTCCTATTTCACTTGATTTGTTGACGATCCTAGCGTATATGCAAAGGAAACACTGCTGGCCTTTGGTTGAGTTAGATATCATGCAAAAAGTCGAGTCACTTTTGTTTCTTGGACTGCACGAGTGCGCTACCACATTTCTCGCTAGAATAGTAAACATGGTAATGCGGTTGCTGGATCTGGCTGCCACTTTCCAACGTGATCCATGCCACATAATCCGATGTTTATCGTCACTGCTACCCATCAAATGCTAAGCCACCCATCCGAGCAACAGTGGCTGAAGCATGGATGAACTAAGTGGCTCCGCCAAGAAACATGGGACGATACGCAATGTCTCCGCCACCAGGCAGCAGCACCGCCACTTGTGACCGACTTCACTTCTTCACGATCATTTATTCAACGAGCCTGATCAAGTCATCCACTTAACGCCCGCAGAGCTTCAACAACATTCGAGTACAAACCGCACAATTACCTTGTCTCCATTCATCGCAGTCCGAGATCCGATAATGGCCCACGAACCGCCATCCCTCGCAAACCTCATCTCCTCCTACCCTATTCTCTCCAGCCTCACACAATACGTCTCAACCTTGGATCTCTATCATGTTGCTCTCACAAGTCGCTCTAATCACGCTTCCATCCTCGGTTCCCCCGTCATCTTCGACCGCCTCAAGCGCTCGTGTCTCTGCGACGGCCGCGGCCTGGCCAGACGCCAAAACTTCATCGGCCCGCACCGCATCCACTACTGGAAGCTCAAGCTCAAGCAGGAGCCCAGGATCGACTTCGACGAGCCCATCGAGGTGCGGCTGTTCAACCTCAAATGCGACGAGACGGGTGCACTGCCCTGCGTCAGGTGTGGCATCAACATTTGCGAAGAGTGCAGGGACTACCCGCGCTGGCCGAACCGCTCCATCTACTCATTTGGCCGGCCGCATCTCAATGAGCCGTGTCAGTCTTACAATGTCATGTGCTTGTGCCCGCCGTGCGATGAGAAGCAGGAGAAGGAAATCAAGGGGAAGTTTTTGAATGAGAGGTGTGACTGTAATGTCTACAGTCGTTGGATCTGCTTGAAGTGTGCCAGAGAGTTTGACCGGGAGGCCGGTCGGTACTACAACGAGCACACCGAGTTTGAGGGAGGCTGGGCGGAAGACGATTCGGACGAGCCCATCACCAAACTGTTGCATGATCATCAACATGATCGCGCTGTGAGTTCTTTTCTTTCCATCACTTGATGGCATGATACTGATTGATGTGACTAGTTCTGGTGCAAATGTGGCGCGACTGTTCCTGACGAGATTGATCCCAGGTGCATGTGGTGTAAGCGCCGTCACCGGCCCGAGGTAGAGTGGTGGAATGAGGCGACAGAGTTGAAGAGGGCCGGAACTTCTGGGAACCCCTTCTACGTTAGTAAAGTTCCCCCAAATTACCGTACACATAGCTGATGTGCGACTACTGCAGGACCTCGGCTATCCCAACTGGGTGACTGATGACGATGGGAAGTATCCAACTCCCTATCCGAAGCTGGGATACGACCGACCCGGCGAAGATTCTCAAGCACCTTTGTGATTGAGAACAAACCGGGTTTTCCGACTTGGCCATGATGAGATTTCATCACCACGGTACTGGCATACAACGTGGTTATCGGTCCGTTCCTCGCGAACCATGATGATGTGACTCCTGCGGAGGAGCGAACACCACCTCAACCTCGCGCGATTCTTAATCGCTGACCAATACCCAACATCAATTCAACGAAGGCGAAAATCCAGACCGACACTTTCTTACCAGGGCCACACCCAAAGGAGCGGCTATACCCTCGTCGCAACCCTAAAGCAGTCAACTTAACCACCCAGCTCCATCAACCCCGCTCCCCCCATCGGCGATGCCAGCTTAAATGATTCCGAATCCAGGCTTCTCTGCAGCCTCGGGCCAACGACGAGCAAACAGCCCATCTTTGCCGAAGTATTTCCCGTCATAATCCTAGTCACCAACCAACACCAGCCCACCAATCTTACGACCTTCCCCGCACTCCCACATCACGGCATCACCTCGACTCACGCCAACAGACATGCGATATTCCCCCGACAGTCCACTCAACCACCCCTGTGCCGTTCCCCACGATTCCCCGCGTGCTCTGCCAGTATGGTTATTCTGCAGAATGCACTCAAAATACCGCCGAAGAGCCTCCATGGACATCCCAGGACCAAAAGAAGCGTTGCTGGCACCCCCTCCCCCGCACCGTTCGGATGACACCTACCCCACAAACTACTACCGGGTTGACAGACTACTACCGAAAAGCTTGGTCCGAGTGGCCGGCTTCGCAGGCTCGCAGCCTCGATGATCTCATCCCCTCGGATTTCAGTGCTGGAACTGGGAACCTCGCGGTGGGACTTTGGGGAAAATTGGCTGTGATCATGGGACTGGGTGGGTTCTGGAGAAGGGCCGACGGCGTATGCGCCTAGAGGATTGAAGTTGCAGCGGCGCGGGGGACTAGAGGTCGGCCGTTCGTTGAGTCTTCTCCCGAACCGAGCCATGGGAAATAGTAATAAGTAGCTGGGGTTCTCGATAAACTGGTGTAGTTGGCTCAAGCAGCGCACCCTTCCCGGTCAAACCATTGAGTTCTCCTCGTCATCATGGTGAACGCCGTGCTTACAACCGTCGTGGCGGCCCTCGCGGGTCTTCGACTCTGCGCCGCCCAGAGCGAGTACACGAACGAGACAGACCCCTACTACGGCCAGAGCCCTCCTGTCTATCCCACTCGTGAGTGATCATCTTCTCCTCGACCTTCAAGAAAGGCAAGTTCCTGTGCTAAGACCACGTAGCCGTGGGAAACGGTACTACTAATGATGCCTGGGCGTTGGCTTACCAGCGCGCAAAGGCCCTCACTACGCAGATGACCGTCGAGGAGCTCGCCAACTTTACTCATGGCTGGACGGGTCTTTGTACGGGCAACACCGGCTCTATCCCCCGTCTCGGCATCGAGCCCCTCTGTCTCCAAGACGGACCGGATGGCGTGCGCGCGCAGGAGTTTGTCTCCGCCTTCCCGGCTGGCATCCATCTAGGTGCCGCGTTTGATCGGAACCTGTCCTACCAGTACGGCGAGGCCGTCGGTGCCGAGTACCGCGGCAAGGTAAGAGCACCAACATCCCAATCAAAGACACAGACCCATTGACGAGCATCCCAGGGCATCAATGTCGGTCTCGGCCCCGTCGGCGGACCCCTCGGCCGCATCTCCCGCGGCGGGCGAAACTGGGAAGGCACCAGCAACGACCCGTACCTCGCCTCCATCAGCGTCGGCGAAATCACCAAGGGCATGCAAGACGCCGGCACTATCGCGTGCCCGAAGCACTGGATCCTCAACGAGCAGGAGTACCGCCGCAACCCGGAGACAGGGCTCGGCGAGGCTGTGAGCTCCAACGTGGACGACCGCACGCTGCACGAGCTCTACGTGTTTCCCTTCATGGACGCCATCCGCGAGGGCGCGGCGTCGGTGATGTGCTCGTACCAGCGGTCCAACAACTCGTACGGCTGCCAGAACTCGAAGCTGATTAACGGCGTGTTAAAGGGCGAGCTTGGGTTTGAAGGCTTCTTGGTGTCTGACTGGGGCGCGCAGGTAAGTCTCCGTCTGTCTGCTGTGAGATTTTTAGATCGTATGCTAATGATGGCATAGCATTCTGGCGTAGCGAGCGCGAACGCAGGGCTGGACCTCGTGATGCCCAGCGAAGGCTTCTGGGGCGCTTCCCTCGTCGAAGCCGTCAATAACGGCAGCGTCGCACACGAAAGAATAGAGGACATGGCCACCCGTATCTTGGCTGCGTGGTACTACACCGGCCAAGACGGCGCCGACTACCCCGCGGTCGGAGTCTACTCCAACCTGCAGAAGCACGCGCCCGTAGACGTGCAGAACGGACACAAGGCCCTCATCCGCGAAATCGGTGCCGCCGGAACTGTGCTCGTCAAGAACGTCAACGGCACCCTGCCCCTGAAGAGCCCCAAGTTCCTGACCGTCTATGGCTACGACGCCGCCCTGCCCCCGAGCCCGTGGGCCAGCACCAGCTACGGCCCTGGCTTCGGCACCGACGAGATCAACACGTACAACGGAACCATCATTGCCGGCGGCGGTTCGGGTATTACCACCCCGCCGTATGTGATCAGCCCCTTCCAGGCCATCCAGGACCGCGTCATTGCGGATGGGGGTATTGTCAAGTGGGACTTTTACTCTGAGAACCCGAGCCCGGCCTACGTGAACACCGAAGCATGCTTTGTGTTTATCAATGCGTGGGCATCCGAGGGATACGACCGTCCTAGCCTGAAGGACGACTTTAGCGATAATCTCGTCAACAACGTCGCGGCAAACTGCCCCAACACCATTGTCGTGCTTCACTCGGCCGGTAAGCCCCCCTTTAACAAAATCACTCATCGAACATGACTAACACCAACTAGGAACCAGAGTCATCGACGCCTGGGTCGACCACCCCAACGTCACAGCCGTCCTCTTCGCCGGCCTGCCCGGCCAAGAATCCGGCAACTCCCTCGTCGACATCCTCTACGGCGACGTCAACCCCAGCGGCCGCCTCCCATACACCGTCGCGCACGCCGAGGAAGACTTCGGCGCCCTGCTCAACTCAAGCGCCGAGACCGGCCCCTTCCCGCAGGACGACTTCACCGAAGGCCTCTTCATCGACTACCGCGCGTTCGACAAGGACGACATCAGCCCCCGCTACGAGTTCGGCTTCGGGTTGTCGTACACCACCTTCGCCTACTCCGCCCTCGCCTCCGCCCCCGTCGGTAGCCCCGTCGCCGGACTCCCGGACGCGGACGTCGCAATTGTGCAGGGCGGCCACCCGCAGCTGTGGGAAGAGGTGTACTCCGTGACCGCGCAGGTGCAGAACACGGGCGATGTGGCGGGCCATGAGGTTGCGCAGCTGTATGTGGGCATCCCTGTTGAGGGCACGCCGATTAGGCAGCTCCGCGGGTTTGAGAGGGTGTACCTCGAAGCTGGCGCGAGCGCAACGGTGGAGTTCAAGTTGGTGAGGAGAGATCTGAGTTTCTGGGACGTTGTCGCGCAGCAGTGGCGGTTGCCCGAGGGGGAGTTTGACGTGTGGGTTGGCGCGAGTAGTCGCGATTTGAGGTTGAATGGCACGTTCACTATTTAGATGGAGGGATAATATGTAATTTTGAGGTGGATGGTGAGGTGAATGAATGGTAGTTTAGGGCTTCTCGATAGCTCATGATATCGATGATCATCTTGACATGAAGCGCGCACATGATGATGTTTTTTTGTGCTAGGATAACACAACTGGACAGGCTCAAGATAAATCACAAATGCGCTGTATCAGTTATTGTCGCTGGTATCAAGTAGAGGAAGGTTCGTTCGGTTCTTTTTCCTTCTACAATGTTGTCGTCGTCATCGTTGTCGGCGTCCCGCCGCTGTCAGTGTCTCCCAGGACCCATCCGATGGTATGTTGTCATACCCTCTGCCGCTGACTCCTGTTGTTAGCCATCATCCTCCCTCGTCGTCGTCTCTTCTAGTCTTCTGTCATCATCGTCCTTCGCCGTCCCGCGTCGTCGCGAGTCATCCCTAGTTGGTGGCGCTCTTGTCCGTCATTGTCATCATCAATGTCAAGATCGCTCTAGCAGGACGGTGTTTCACTTTTGGAAGGCACCAGCCAGCAGGCACCGACTGTCCCAAAATTTAGAGCTTCCCTAATCAATTGTACCGTCGGGTAACTGACGTTCACCATCCACGCCCACATGCATGCCCCAGCACTCAACAACTCAACAATACACAATGCAGAAGAGCAAAACGGCAAAAGGGAATGCATCCTCGGGGAGTCGAACCCCGGTCCCCAGCTATCACGATTTCTCGAATGGAAGGCTGGGATGATAACCGCTACACTAAGAATGCTTGGTTGTGGATCGGGAGGGATCCCGGATTGTTGACAGCTGGCGCCGCAGAAATGATTATATTGTGGCTGGCGTCAATTAGGGCTATGTCTCTCGCTTGATCGAGTGGGGAGTTTCGGAGAGTTCGTGATGAACTCGGGTGGGACGGCAGAGAGGACATGGATCGCCGAGTTCAGATGAGCCGCCGGAGCCTCCCTCCCGAACGCCTCACCTAGCGATGTGGAGATGAGAGGAACTGTTCCGCTGTCATTTGAAGATGCCCAGCCTGATGTAGGATTCTTTCATTCATGTTGAAGAGCACAGACAGTTGCAAATGGGCAATTCCGCGGTTGAGCTGCTACAGCAGACTGTTGTACCAATGCACAGAACGAGTCTTCAGAGATATCGTGTCAAACACAACTGCAGACAACAGCGATTGCGCATGCCATCAAACAGAAACAAATGGTACCGGAATCGAGTCAGTTAAGCTTAATTACAGGGCTTGAGCTTTCGTGGAGCCTCTGTAGACGGCTTGACTCGGCTACAAAATCGCCGGCCGCAGAGCCACTTTAGCAATTTATTAGCGCCCTCTGTGGCGCTCTGTAGGGCCATCACAGATTCATCTCTGATTACATTCGGGCCATTCTGCTGCCTCATGTCTTTCGACTGGCCACGCGAGCAACTCGTAACATCAAAATTGGGCGTCAATGCGAAAACGTGGCTCAGAGCCGCAACACTCACTTGGCAACCGGCGCATGGCTGCACTGACATCCAGCCCCTTTCCGTCAAAGCTGACAGAGGACATCGAAAAAGGAGGTGGTTTTCGATTTCTGACAGAGCTTCTGCTGAGATCCCGTCGTATTGAGATGCGCGCATGCAATGCAGGACGCAATTCTAAAATCCCCAACAGATACACGTAATCACATGAAAAAGGGCTGAATGAGCCTAGTGACCGTTGGAAGAGAGAGCCCGGGGATACCGGCGAGAGTTGAAATCTGACAGCTATCAGGCGTTCAGGTTCGGGGCAGCTTCTCGAATTGGCTTGTTCGTCCGCTCTGACAGTTGAGCATCAAGTCGGGAAGTTTTGAAGCCCCATGTTTAGCCTCGGCTTGAATGGCCTTTGTGGACAGGATGGAGAGAAAACCCATGTCGCAAACGAACAAGACGAACGGGCTTCGCAACTGATGTGCGGGGAGCTGTGACCAAATATCAGGGCTGCGGTCGTATTTTGGCGCTCGAACCTCGCGACCAGGGAGTGCGAGGGGCCAGCACTAAGACGAAACTAGTGGACCGCCAACACTGAACAGGCAAGACGGGGCAGCCTAGACAGCTCGGCAAGTCGTCAAAAACTGAAGATCACCATGAGGGGGGCCCTCCACGCTTGCCACGCATTCTGGGCCCTGTCGTTGAATCTCCGAGGTTGCAGGCATCCGGAACATGGGTCGTCCTTTCGGCGAAGGGTGATCCCGCTGAGTCTACTGAACTGTAATCGCATCAGATGATGGGTGTCTCTCTGGGCGAATGCGAATCTAAACTCAACTTCACGGACGAAAGAGATCGGATGATCCAGTTGACTCGAGAATGCAACACCACATCTCTGAGTTGTAAGTGATCACCAACAGTAAATCAACCAAATCAAGCAAGTCATCTTCACACCGAGGTGTAAGCACTTGGCAGTAGTTCCATTCGGTGTTGCAGCGAGGATTCTCTGTACCCCGCACGAGATACCCCCCTTTACGCATTGGAGTGTCCCCTGAATTACAGCAAGGGAAGAGGCGATGCCAATGTTATACGACACCTTCCAGATGTCGTCATCCCCATCTTGATGAAGAATTCCGCAGGCGAGTGGTCACCACCTGCATCTTAGCGGGCCGACCCCGGACGCCACGCGGAGAAGGCGCGGAACTGAGCCCGGACTGCATGGTCGGATAACGCGGTCGACGGAACTAGGCCTCGATGTGGACGCCTCGACAAGGGGCTGCGTCTTCTGTTGTGGCCCTCGACGGCGTGGAAGGGTTGCAACGAAGCTTCGATTCTAGGGAGGCAGACAATCGCAATTTGCGCGCATGTGTGTTGTCGATCATGGCGTATAAAGTCCGACCATCCCACGATGAGCCGGCTTGGAGATGGAAGCTAGAACAACCAGGTAGACATTCCTTTTCACTCCTTACACACCAGGTAAGTCTTCAGCATATCACCACCCCAAGCCATGCTCCCACGTTTCGACGTCGCATTCTGACCATTCGCTACCAGGGACCGTCGCCAAGAAAGCCTTCTTCACAATGAGGTTCTCGCACTTTTTCGGCCTTCTGGCCGCCTCTTCTACCGTCGTCTCGGCAGAGGATCTGACCGGCTACGAGTACATCGTCGTCGGCTCCGGTGCCGGTGGTGGCCCTCTCGCGGCCCGCCTCGCCCTCGCTGGCAAGAAGACCCTCCTCATCGAGGCCGGTGATGACCAGTCGGCGAACGAGAACTACACCATCCCGGCCTACAACGCCAAGGTCACCGAGGATGACGCCATGTCCTGGGACTTCTTCGTCCGTCACTACGCCGACGACACCCAGCAGGCCCGTGACTTCAAGACCTCCTACGACACCCCCGATGGCAGCGTCTACACCGGTCTCAGCCCGCCCGAGGGCTCCACGATGAAGGGCACTCTGTACCCTCGCGCTGGAACTCTCGGAGGCTGCACTGCTCACAACGCCCTCATCGCCGTCTACCCTCACAACTCCGACTTTGAGCACATTGCCGAGATCACCGGTGATGACTCTTGGTCTGCGGCTAACATGCGCACCTACTTCGAGCGCATGGAGAAGAACCAGTACCTTCTGCCCGCCCAGGAGGGCCACGGCTACGACGGCTGGCTCACCACCGAGACTGCTCCTCTCAGCATCGTTCTCGAGGACCCCCAGCTTCTCAGCCTGCTCACCGGCGGTGCCTTTGCCCTGGGCAACCTGACCGACTCTGTCATCAACCTCGCCACTCTCATTGCCGGTGATGCCAACTCCGCCTCCGACACCAGAGACACCTCCATCGGCTACAACCAGATCCCCATCTCCACCAACGAGGCCCACCGCACTGGCTCTCGCGAATTTGTCGTTGCTGTCCGTGACGCCAAGAACGCCGACGGCACCCAGAAGTACCCTCTCGATGTCCGTCTGAACTGCCACGTCACCAAGGTCGTCTTCGACACCGATGTCACTCCCCCCAAGGCTACCGGCGTCGAGTTCCTCGACGGCCAGTACCTCTACCGCGCCAGCCCTCGCTCCCGCAACGCCGGCGAGGGTGTCCAGGGCTCTGCCACCGCTTCCAAGGAGATCATCATCTCCGGAGGAACCTACAACTCTCCCCAGATCCTGAAGCTCAGCGGTGTCGGTCCCAAGGAGGAGCTCGAGAAGTTCAACATCACCGTCGTCAAGGACCTCCCCGGTGTCGGCACCAACCTCCAGGACCACTACGAGATCTCCGTCCAGGGCCGCACTCCCACCAACTTCACTGCTCTCGACGGCTGCACCTGGGGCTTCTACGGCCAGGACGACCCCTGCATCACCCGCTGGGAGAACCCCATCCTCGGCGACCACGGCCTCTACAGCTCTCCCGGCCTGGCTGCCACCATGTTCTACAAGTCCACCACCACCGAGAACAACGAGTGGGATGTCTTCACGTTCGGCGGCCCCGTCAACTTCCGCGGCTACTTCCCCGAGTACAGCTACAACGCCACCGTCAACCACGACTTCTTCACCTGGGCCATCCTCAAGTCCCACCCCAGAAACACCGCCGGCGCCGTCACTCTCCGCTCCGCCGACCCCCTTGACATGCCTGACATCCTCTACAACTACTTCGACTCTGGCGTCGGCGACTACGACGCCGATCTCCAGGCCATGGCCGAGGCCGTCGAGCTTGCCCGCGACGCCTTCACCCGCCAGCTCGTCCCCATCACCGAGGAGCTGCCCGGTGCCGACGTCGTCGGTGTCGATGCCGTCAAGCAGTACGTCAAGGATGCCGCCTGGGGCCACCACGCCTCTTCCACCTGCCCCATCGGCGCCGACGACGACGCCATGGCCGTCCTGGACTCCAGTTTCAGGGTCCGCGGCGTCGCGGGTCTCAGAGTTGTGGATGCTTCCGTCTACCCTCGCATCCCTGGTACCTTCACCGCCGTTTCCACTTACATGGTCGGCGAGAAGGCCGCGGACGTCATTCTCAGCCAGAACGAGTAAAGAACGAGTACCAAGAGCTTCAATGACATGGAATTTTAGCCGCATAAAGACTAGCATATTGGAGAGGAAGAGCGAAACTGTTGCGTTCGTGTAGATAGGCCTTCTTTTGTTCACTCATTTGATTTAATAAAATACCCACGAGTAGTTTTGCCATCCGATTGTCATCTTGCCTTTTTGTGATCCTCAACTCATTTGGTGACCGTCTGTAGCCCATCTATTGACAGAGTCCGCTGGGTTTCCGTCGCCTAAAGATGCAAGTAACAGTGATAGTGATAAGGATAGTGCAGAAGAGGCAAGTCAAGCGCGCCACATACGGAAGGTTGCGATGACTCTAAGCGATGTCTGTACCCGACTGCTGCGATGTCTTCGGCTACTGCAACCTAAGAACGCCACAGACTTTTGGGTTGCGGGTGTTACTGTGACGGACTCTGCTGTAGCCGCAACAGCTCTTTCACCTAACCGAGACAAATACGTCGGGATTCACGCCGGATGAGAACTAGTTGGCTGTGCCTTTTTTTCAAAAGCTGTTTTGATTATGAATTAGGACATTAATCAAGTCCGTTATACAGCCGCAAAGGAAACGGCGCGGATATATCGACTAATCAGGTTATACGCTATGACATGCAAAAGAAACAGGTAAAAAAACGAGTGTGATGCACGCTTTGCTCATGTTGGTGTGTGTTATACAACCCTCATTGAAAACTTGTTTGGTTCAAAATTCAGGACATGAAACTTTTGGGTACCACTCCCTGTGTGTCATGGGCGTGGGAGTCCCCCCTTACCCTGCCCGCGTTCAGCTCCTCTTCGCTCTCGCTGACCGACTTCACGTTGGCTAGAGCGTGCGGCTCATCCTTCTTCATCCGTGATGGAAACCCGAGGCTTGACCTCCTCTTACTCTTGCTCGCGCTCGACGCCCCGCTGTTCCTCTTGTCGCACTTGAAGTTGCCGCAGCACTTGCAAGGGATGATGGACATGCCGTAGGCGTCCTCCTGGGCCTCCTTGCCCTGGCCGCTCTTGAGATGCTGACTCGTGTTCATGAAAGCAGAGGGCCGACGAGCGACGTCGTCCGTCATCCGGAGCCGTGATGGATCGGTGGTCATGCCAAGCTTGTAGCCGACGAGCTTGAGAAGAGGGCGGATGGTTGCCAGACTACCGGCGGTGATGGCCAGGCCCTGTTCAACTGAGGACCAGATGGCAGTGTCGAGTGTGGCCCCTACAAGTATCACGAGTCAGTAATCAGCCTTACGAGTGGGGGATGTTCACGAATCATGGCAACCTACATAGGAAGTCTGGGTCCTTCAAGTTCATGAGATAGCCGAACCGGACGATAACTGCGGAGCTTGCCCTGCCAAGATTGTCAGTATCCGGATGAGGCATATCACGGCGGGGACTCAACATACACGCAACCCATAACCAGCAACGGAATCAACGCCAACTTGGCTCGTGTCTTAAGCTGCAGACTCCAAACGAGGAAACCTGGTAGAATGGCGAATGTCATGTCGGAAATGACACTGAAGGCGCTGTACAGGTAGGCGAGTCCAATAACCACGTTGACGTCAATGCAAGTTCCTGGGATGTCCTTGTTCCAGAAGCGAGATACTGGCAGACATTGGAACATGGAGACGAAGAAGAAGACAACTCCGGCGAGGACGGTGAAAATCATGGCGCAGTAGATGATCCAGATGTGGACTTTTTTCGTCGCGATACGGAGAAGGAAGTAGGCGATGGACATCTTCGATGTGATCATGCTGAGGGCGTAGAAGAGGTAGCAGTACCACCAGCGCTGGGAGATTTGTTAGCTCTGTCCTACGGACCACCCCGAATCGCAACCAGAAGCCCTTACCTCCATCGCGTTGTGGATTTGGTCCTGCGTGAGGTCCTTGAAGTGACGGCCGGTGCCATAGTGAACACCCGCAATCGAGAACGAAGAGTAACAGATGAAGAAAACCTGTCGAATGTCAGCAATCCTGGCCACCCCAAAGACGCCGACGCTTTCCATACCAAAGCCAACACCATGAGCCAGTCATCTCGTCCAAAAGCCTTCACCAACCCTATCCTCACATAACATCGCAGCGCCGTGGCGATGATTGCCGTCGTGACGAAGAAAACGTTGACGCCTAGAAGCTCCGGTCCTCGATTCTCAATCTTCTCAGCCATGGGTGCCATGTGTGCGATTTGTTGACTGGGGTGATCCCCAAAGTAAAAGACCCTCCCATTCCACTACCAAAGAAAGCAAGGTTATGGGGAGGATGGGGTAGTGCGATCTGGGTCATGCGTTCTTATATTCATTGAAGAATGACATTTGGCAGCTGCCAAGTCTCCCTCAATCTTGACCAATTCCCGCCCACAAGGGCACTAGAACGGGCCAGCAAGGGTGTTGGACGTGCAGTGTTTCCATTTGCGGACCCCCAGCCTGACGTTCTTCTGGCCCATCAATGTGAGATCGTCCGCCTGCCTGCTCCATCACTCCTGACAGGCTCGGCGTTTGCCGTTTCAACCATTTCTCTCCACATGGGAGGTTGATATTCCTTACGTAGTAGTGTGTTGCAACAAGGCAGGGACTTTTCATAAGGCGTCAGACTAAGCAGCTTGGTCCATTCAATGGAGCTCCTTCGCTGCAGCAACTGCCCTCACCTTGGAGAACACTAGCGTGCCGAGAGCGTTGGGAGAGGGGGGCAGGTTGCTGCAGAATGCCCGAATCCGGCAAACGTCTCGGGCGGAAGGGGAGGGACGGGAGAGATGCCACATCCGCACAAGCCGCACTATGCTAGGGCACCCCGACCAGTCCCGCTCCGGAAAGGACGTCCGGCGGACAGACGTTTGTGGCTGACCAATGATCTGACGACGGCGTTGGTTTTCTCGAAGGAAACGCTAGAACAAAATCGACATTCCCCCACTGGGCGCCACGTCCGGAACGTGGCCGTGCAGGGAGAGTTGGCAGGGCTCCCTTCGTGTTTAGCCTGGGTGACCATGTTCTTAGACAACTGCCGTCTGTACGACAAATTGTTGCTCCTGTCGATCGCGCCCAGGGCTAGGAGGAGGGAGCCGTGGAAGCGAGACGATGAAGCCCAGCGAGTAATTCCAATAGATCAGCGACAACGGACCTGACTCTTCTGGGCAGCCTTTGGGAGCCTTCCAGGCTCAAGGGCTACTTCTCCTCAGGGGCAGACAGATCTACGGCTTGTCCCGAGACCGGCGCGCCTCTGACAAAAGAGATCCGTTCCGGCCCTCACTCTTGTGTGGGAGACCACGGCCCGGACGAGTCCACGACCCAATCTTTTGTTCGTGCACCCAGTGGACTGGAAGACCTGAGACAAGCTCGCCTTTTGGTGCGATCGCAAGTGTCAACGCAAGTGCGTGTGATTTGCAATGCAGTTCGTGAGACAAGAAGACTTGAGAGGAAAAAGTCTGCCCACGCAGAGGCACAAAGTGGGCGAACTTCTGGGGTGTCAAACAGCAATTTCGTGTACGACATGCCTCGTTCAGGGGAACGGCGGCGACAGAAACTTGATACGGGTTGAGCTCCGTCGCGCTAAGCACACCTCGCGTGTCTAGTGTCGCCACATGGTGAGATTTCACCAACAAGCGAATGCAAGCCTGAAGTGGGTGATGGCGAAGACACACGCAAAAGGGACTTTGTGAAACCCTGTCATTCTGAGCGCGCAAGCTTCGGAAAATTGCGATGTGCTCGGAGAATAGCAGTGACAGGTCACTTTCGTGCTACATTGCACATCTGTCCAGGTTCGGTGTCCTAGAAGATCATAGTCTGCATTATCCCCCGCAAATCCTTGAAGAGGTTGGGCAAACTGTTAAAAGGAAAATCTTCATGTGTCAGATACCCACCCTTGCCCTATCTCTCTCTCTCTTCGTTTCGCGCCCACAAAGAACTGCTCGGAGGTTTCCCATCTACGGGCCTTGGGGGCCATCTATGGGGCCACCCAGATGACACACGGGCAGCGGATAGTCCCTCTTGGCATCATTTGATGGGTCCGGAAATAGGCCCCCTTCATCCCGGAACCCACGAGAGACCCATCACCAGCACGGGTGAAATACGAATCAATGCGCGGCTTGCAACTTGGGGGCGAACTGCGTCTGCACGGCCCCTCTCTGATCGCAGAGACCTCCTGAAGGTTTTCCTGATTTCTGCCTGCAGCAGATGGAGATGCGGTTACGCATTTCGCGGAGAGGGTGGAGTGATGTTACTCTTGGCCTGCCCCGTTCAGGACGAACTGGAGCTCTGACAATTACAGATACAGGGACATGCCGGGCTGTCATCACCGAAAAACGACCGAAAGCGACCAAGATCAACACTGTCTCTTTCTGTTTTGCAGGTCCAGAATGCGACTTCACGTGCCTGGCGAGTGACGAACCTGTTGCTGCCAATGCAACATCGCGCCGTTAGTGATCGACCAACCAGGGACTGACAGTGTTTCACTCAAGCCGAGACGGGCAATGAGGTGCAAGCAGCCTTGTGAAACTTCGAGATTATCTTTAGGCGGTGAAAAAGAGACAGAGATAGGGCAACCAGCCTTTCTGGCCATCATCGTTGGAGCGTCTTGGCATGTCGGTAGTTGAAAGTCAAACATATTGGCATAAACTCTGCTTCATTTCGAGTAACGCGGATGTCTTCAATCCGCAGTCGCGCAACTATGTGTCGGTGTTCTACAACGTTGCCATTCGCGTGTAACATTGCCCCCCTAAGCGATGGACAAAGCGTTGGTTAGCTACTTGTGCGCAACGCCTTCGTCTGAAGGATTCGTTTTCTCCAGTGATATAAACACTTTTAACAGATATATCGCAGGAATTAAGTCGATTGCATAGCACTCGTGGTATGGTGACCGGGCCTGCATGCGTCTCCCCCTCTCCACCTGGGGGCTATGCAGTGAGCGAAATTTTAGGTGGGTTCGGCTACCACGTCTTCCGGCCAACCCCATGCGTCCTTCAGATGCTGCAAACTAATATCGGTGCCATTCCAGTCAGATAACGTCCTTTAGAGTTCAGTGCCTTGTCGAATATCAAATCACCGAGTCCCAGCTGCGGTAAAACTTACATGAGAGCGGTGTCCCAGGCATAGGCCTCCGCCGTCGAGGAGAACACCTGGCAAAGCGCCTCTTGTTCGGGGTACGATCTGAATCTGTCGCCGGCCAGGGCGATACCCATACACGCAATTCTACGATAAGGGGAGGGATCTCCGTGTTATTCAGCGGCCTTCGACGACGCCGGAAAGGAAGATCGAAACTTACATGTGCGCCGGCGTGCTTCTCCCATGTGACTCTGCAATGCCGCACATGATTTTGATGTCGTTGATGATTTCGTTCTGGACAAGGGCACCGAAGTTTAGCATGCCGATGTCGGGGTACGTGATGAAAGAGAGAAAACCAACGTCTAATGTCTGAGCCGCCAACTTGAGGTTCTTTCCCAGGCGCGGCACGTTCGGGTTGTGTGCTGTTAAGAGTATCCGATTGAGGTGGTAGAACTGCAGCCCGACGACAACAGAGTCGTTGATGAGAAGTATCTCAGGGAAGACACCCTCGTTAGGAGGGTTCTCAACAAATATGGGGAGGAAAGTTTCTGGGGCTGCTTTCATCCACTGAGCTGCGTAGTTTGAGAGCTTCTCGTAGACCGCAGAGTTCGTTTCGTCGCCGAAACAGTACCCGATGATATCAATCGTGTGTAAGATCATTCTCCAAGCCCATGTTTCGTCGTCTGCAGGCTGGAGAGAGCGGTCAAGGTCAAGATGGTCCAACCGGAACTCGAGGGTTTCTTGTTGCATCACTGAGCGCCAGATCTCGAGCCGTAGCCAGCCTGAGAATGCAGCTTCGGAGAGACTGCCCTTCGTGGTGAAATTGGCGCGCGACGTGAGAAACTCCCAGATTGTGCTGTGATCCACCAAGGGTTTGTCGAGAGAGGCCAAGTCAAGTTCTGAAGACAGAGTCAGTATACTCAAACCGCATTCACGTCAGGTAACTTGTGGGATGCCCACCGCTTATGCTAGTGTAAAGTCGGAGGAGGACCGCCGCAGTGACGTGCAGGTCATCTACCTCCGCGCTGGGATCGATCAACACCGGGCTCAGCAAGTTTAAAGCCACCGCATAATAGTGCTCGGCTGGTTTGTCGAAAAATGCCAGCGTCTCTTCCTCGTCTCTTGACTTGGCCGCGATCGCTAGAATGGCGTTCAGCAGCAAGGGACTGATGGCAGCATGTTGCGGCAGCACGGTCGTGAACCGATGGTGTGGATCCCCATAATCGAAGGGAGGCGCGATGAATTCCAGAAAGTACCGTACCAAGTTCGCCTCTCGATGGTCTTTGAGAGGAAAGTTGGATGAATGGAAGGATCGTTGAGGCTCGGGAAGACTTGGGTCCTCGCTCACACTGTTGCTACCGATGGAACTGATAGACCCAATGGGTCCAGAAAGCTGGCTCCTGGGAACTGGAGAGACCGTACGAGGCAGATCATCTAATGAGGCCTGGCCTGCAGAGTCTGGACTGTCGTGTGGAGCGTGCGGGTGAAGTGCGGGAAGCTTGGTCAAGGAATATGGAATGCCTCGCTCAACAGGGAGAGGACTACCCTCTTCAGGCCCTGAAGGATTGAGGTTTGAATTCCCAACATCGCTGAAGGGTGCCCAGGCAACTCTGTTTGAACTTTCCCTCCTGCGTCGTTGGTTCGCTTTTGGTGGACTGGGCGGTGCTCGTTCCTCTTCGGAAACGATGTCTTCGTCTGAATCGTAGTCGTCGTTGTGTATGCTGTTGATGTCTGTTGTCTCGTCGATGAAGCGTATTCTCTTGCTGTTGATCTTACACCACTTTTGTGTCTCGGAAAACTCGTACTGAGGTTCGCCACGGTTCTCGTCACCGTCACTGAAGTAGCCACACTGTTAGCAAGAGATATATTTGCTTTTCCACTAAAGGTAGACATACCCGGTGACAGTTATATGTCTGAACTTGAGCTTAGTAGCTCGGACACATGACCTTCCTTTACTAACACACTGAGCACACGGGTCTCCTTTGTCGCCTGCATTATCAAGCCGTCACGGTTAACCAAGCACTCGGGAAACATTCGATAATGGGTGTTAACCCCACTACTCACATTTAATATGCCTGTGTAACAACCGGACTCATATCAGCAAACATGGGGAAGTTGGTAGGGCTGACTGTGGCGTCTAGTTCATCCAAACGGAGGCTTCCCTCCGCGGATTACCTCAACACCCTCAAGCGCGCGGAAAGACTTACCTTGCACGACAGCTCTCGCAGCCCCGCCTCCTCACGGCCCCTGGAGCGGGCATTGAGACAACCCCAGATTGATCAGTGATCTCATCCGGCGGGATGAAAACACGGCTTGCGGAGTGCGCGGGATACACGCATATGGTGGGGGGTTTGTGTTGAATGGCAAGAGAAAACGGGCTGTAAATCGGTCTGACGGTGGGAGGCGTCCACCGTGCATCCCGTGGGCTTTCGCTCTTTTTTATCCAGATTCAGCGCACCAGGCAAGCTTTTGAGTGCGGGGGAAAATTGGGGGAAACGGGGCGGGCAGAACGCCGAGGGTTACCGGCCTGGCGCTGCCGCGCATAGTCGCCGGCACAGGTTGCGACGACGGTCTCGTGGCAAGCTTACTTGATAGTTCAGATTGAGTTTTCAAACACGAGATTGACATCAGCTGTAACGACGATGCCAAGCACCAGACCTGCGGTTTGGCTTTTGACTTCCTTCAGTCTAAAGGCTGTTGAATTGCCAGACTTTTCGTCTGCTGCCGGGCGCCTGTCTAGACCCTGGAGAGCAGGAATTCTGCCCCTTCAGCCATTCCTGTTTGGCTAACTCAAGCAACGCCGACCGTCCAACTCTCTTTAGAGTTGGCTTTGATCGGAAAAGAAGAGATCACGGCAGATCTTTCCGCCGTCAGTATCCGCCCGGAAAGCCTCATCCATTTCCAGGACTACTCCGCGTCTCTAAAAATGTGTGACGTTTTGCTGTCGCGGTTTTGCTACTTCATACGCTAAAAAGGGTTTAAAAAGCGCGGAATCTCCAAAGACCCCCCACATGACTCGGCCGCCAACCGGACTCCACTTCCCCGCAGTCGGGATCGTCACGGAGACGTGTCCGGCTCTCTGTATTCGCCATGCTAGGCAACATTTTCCGCGATTTTCGGCTTCAACGAGACAGTATTTGTATATGATTGGCCTGGAGAGTGATGTTGGTCGCAGCCATATGCAACAGCTTCAGCCTCCAACCGTGGCATCTTGCGCTATGAGTTTCCGAATCCCGCACTTCCCCGGACTACTGATCTTGGGGTAAAGGGTTAAACCTCGCGCGGAGTATTGTGTAGATACAAACGCGTTTGCTCCATCTTCGTGCATGCGATTCTTGGAATCTTGTATATAAGACGGCGATAGTTCGTCTTGTTCAAATGTCTTCCATCAAGCCGCAACCTTCAGCTTCTCGTTCTCATCGACACACGCTCTTTGTTATCCTTTGAGAAGACTGTCCAAACAGCTAGAACGAATCCTATTCCCTCCATATCACAGCTATAAAGATGGTTCAAAGGCTCAAGATCGCTGCCTCTGGCCTTGGCCGCATGGGCAAGCGTCATGCTGTCAACTTCCTCCACCGCACCCCCCGCGCTGAGCTCGTCGCTGCCTTCACGCCGGATCAGACTGAATTGGCTTGGGCAAGAGAGAATCTGGAGCCCTATGGTGTGACTCTCTACACCGACTACGACCAGATGATCAAGCACCAGGGGCTTCAGGCCGTCGTCATCGCGACTGTCACCAAGGTCCACGCCGAGCAGGCCCTCAAGGCTGTCGAGAAGAACCTTCACGTTCTCTGCGAGAAGCCCATCTCTCTCAGCATTGAAAAGGTGAGAGTTGTCTTGGCTATGGTACATCTTCATAAAGAACACCACTGACTGATGTATGAAAAGTCCATGGAGCTGGTGAAGGCTGCTCAACAGAAGCCTCACCTCAAGGTCATGTGCGGCTTCTCCCGCCGCTTCGATGCATCCTACAGAGATGCTTTCGAGAAGACCCAGGCTGGTTTGATTGGAAGGCCTTCAATCATTAGGTCGCAGACTTGCGACAAGCACGACCCCAGCGGTTTCTTCGTCCAGTACGCTGCTCTCAACGGTGGCTGCTTTGTTGACATGAGTGGTAAGCAGACTCGTAACCTGAATGGCAATGCAATGCTGACACATGTCTCCAGTACACGACATTGACTTGGCAATGTGGTTCTTCGGTGACGATTCAGTGGTGAAGTCGGTGTCTGCCTCGGGCATCACTGCAGTCTCTCCTGAGCTAGCGGAGCATGGTGACTGCGACAACGCCGTCGGCATCGTCGAGTTCTGGGGCGGCAAGATTGCCTACTTCTACAACTCCCGTATGATGGCCCATGGCCAGGAAGACACCACGGAGTTTATTGGTACTGCCGGCAAGCTCACGGTCAACGGCAACCCCCAGTCAAACTTTGTCAACATTTATGGTCCCCAGGGTATCACAAGAGAGGTCCCTGCTCACTACTACGGTAGATTTGAGTACGCATTTGTTGCTGTAAGTGTCTCGCAATACATCATCACCCAACCAGCAGTAGGCTAATCATAATGACAGGAGGCGAATGAGTTCACAGCAGCGGCCCTCGATAACACCCCACTTCCGCTGAAGCTGACTGGGGCTGTTCAGGCTGTCCAGATCGGCTCTTACTTGCAAGAGGCCCTGTTGACTGGAAAGAAGCTGTACTTCGACGAGACTGGTCGTCGCATTGAGAAGCAGGGGAAGTTGTAAAAGTTTTCACGACATAGAGAGAAATAGATTTCTTAGCCGATTGTTTTAAAAGACCGAGAAGACATATGGACCTCTACTGTCAATGACTTGTAAATCTTCATGACAGAAATAATTTTTCCTAATCGCATTACGAATTGAAATCCTGCATCACATAGGAATGGCAGGTATTTGTCTTGTGAGCTTTCTTCCAAGTACCTATGAAGATGCTGAAGAATCTCAAGACCTATTGAGAAGCAGATAAAACAACGAGATGTCGTCACGCTTTTTCCGAGAAGAGATGACCAAAGGCACTGCTGCTACCATCCTGAGACCATTGTAATGTCAACTGCTCGATGAGATCCTTCGTCAACCACCCGGTCCTTAGATGGGTCTTTCTGAGGAACTCCAGGCTTTCTTGCTGCTCTTTGGGGTCAGTGAGGTAAACGCCACCTGGAAATGTTATTATGGGTACTGTATGTGAGGGACTACAAGGAATCACTCACAGGCCCTCAACGTATGCGATGCTGTGAACCCTGCATTGACAACAGAAGGATTGCTCATAGCGAGCCCCAACAGTACTCGAAAATTGTCGAGGACAGCTTTCTATAGTCCATGACCATTAGCTATCGCCTTATATATGATTATACCGCGACATCATGGATGAACTCACCTCAGACTCCCTTCTCTTCTTGAAAGTGTCAAGACTCGGCTTACTCAAGTAAGGATTGAAGATGTGCAGGACCATTCGAGCCAAGCTGTAGTGTTGATACCCAACCACTGGATATGTCAGCCGCGAATACCCCCAAGAGTTCAAGGTACCTCAACCGACCGTGAGCGGGATGTGTCATCCAGATTGTGGGGAACGCGGAGCCGTTAGCGCTGTTGGTATGCGGTGGTTCAACCCAGAGAGGGTCCGCATGCCATGGATTAGAGATCAACCAGTTCCCTAACTCCTGGTTAAGCTTATTCCACTTGTCGAGGTCCCTAATCGCCGCTGGTTGAAAGGCGTATGCGATGGCTTGTGCGCAAAGAAATACAGCACGGTTAGCCAAGCATTCTGGCTCAGTCCGCACGAATGAACTAGAACCTTTGTAGCTGTCCAAGTTGATGCTCATGGGCTGTGACTTGACAAGCGCCACCCAATAATCTTGACGAAGGACAATCCAACTTGCTGCCTCTCCCAAGCCTCCTTTGCTCGCCAAACTGAACATGGAATTTAACAGTTTTGAGCTGCCAGAGAGATGAACACCAAAATCAGAGTCTACATCAAGTTAGAAAAGTGTATGATGGTAATGAATATAAGGTAAATACCTGTCATCTCTTCGTACTGCCTGAGTATGACAATCGCGGCCAGCACTTCCTCGTTCAGCGCTTCAAACGAGCTGTCCAAAATTGGGATGAGATATTGCAGGGCATGGCTGTAATATGTCGATGGTTTTGAGTCGTCTGTTCCTGCTATGGAGCAAAGACTTCGAGATGAAAGCGCAATGATCGAATAGGCTAACAAGGGCGAATGACAAGCTCTCTTGGGGACTTCTGTCCCGAAATGTCTTTTGACGTCGCAGACATCGACCTACATGATGATCAGCCAAGCATTCTTTATAGACGAGAGAGGTCTAGCCTCACCCACATAGAAAGGTCATTTATGTAGTGCATAAACAGCCTAGACTTTTCTTTATCCTCGAAAGGTCGCCCGATTCCATGCTGACTGAGAGCGATCGGGACGGACGCTGAATGATCTGAAGCGCGGCGGCTGCGAGTGAGCAGTATCAGCTGGGCACGCCTGCAGAAGTGTCTCAACAATATGGATTAAACATACTCATCTTCGGCTTGGGCAACTCGCCCCCCAGATGTAGACTTGTAGACGTCGAAAAGTGATGGTAAAGAGCTGGTCCACGTTAGATTTCCAGCCTCATGCTCAGGCATCCCCACGATGAGGTGATTAATCCGAATAAGAGTGTCTCAGATTATTCCACACTGAAAGTCACCAGCTTGGTGATGTTCGCCCGCTGAGCGCAATATCTTCGGATCGAATGACTGCTGGAAATTTGGGGACGGTGAGATGTGAAGGGAACTTTGCGGGTTTCGTTACCTCATCTGGACGGATTGGGGAAATGGCCGCGAGATTGACCCCGCATTTACCCCGCACCCTCGAAAGCTCGGTCTCTTCTCGTCAGCTGTTTGTGTATTAGGTTGTTTACTGTCATTGGCTAACCCGCAAATTGCCGCCTAGTACTTGAGGATTTGTTTCCTCTTTATGTCGATGGTCTCGCGTTTTTCAGTACTTCCGGTTTCTCATATTCCGAATTTGTGAATTGAACAGTGGTTCTACTGACTAGATCCTATGCATACAACGTGGGCGACGGGCATACCCCAATTGGTTGATAAACTGCAGAATCAAGCTTCGTGGCGTAGGCAACTCAATTCTTAACGTTATTAAGAGTTAGAGGATGATGTACGTTTAAGCTTATCCTCGGATGAGGCTTCGTTCATCCCACTCGAGCGAAAATTCATCCGGCAACCGAAATGCTTTCCACTCATTAAGCGAACCGGTAGGTTTCGTCCTAGACTTGCCGGGTTTCACCGTCCTCCTTCTTCCTTGAAGTCTGCTCTCCAATAGCGGCATCCTTGGCTGCTATCTCGGGGCCGAGACTGACTAGATGGCTACCCTTTTCAACATGGTTGGCACCACCGAAAAGAACGTCGATCTCTTCCAGGGGGACCTTCTTGGTTTCAGGTATGAAGAACCAGACATATGCGACCAGCAAGAAGTTGACCGACATGAAGAAGAAAAGACATTTGAGTCCAGTATTCTTCAGAAATGTGGGAAAGAATTGCTGGAAAATCGTGTTCGCAACATTTTGAGACTGAGAGCACATTCCGACGGCTTGAGCTCTAATGTTCATGGAGAAGACTTCGGCGGTGTAAATCCAGACGGTTGCACCCCAACTAAGAAACGTGAGTATTAGGTCAAGGTTATGTAACAAGGAAGTGTAGTGTATGCAAAGCTTACCTGGGCTTGTAGAAGAACGCAAACAAGAAGAGAAGGAATACGATAGCAATGCCGACTGATTGCGACTTCACACCTCCCTCTAGGTCCGGGGTAGCCAGGCTAACCACCGGGACTAGAAGCATGCACAGGCCCATACCTACAGCACCAACCATGAACAGCCATCGGCGGCCATACCGATCTGCAGTCCACATAGCATTTAGTGTGAACAGGATACCGAAAGTTCCATTGAGAGCGTTGATGAGATTGATAGTCCTAGTGTCTGGCCAAACCTTGCGGTAGATAGCGGTAGAATAGTTGTTGAGGGTGCCTAGGAAAATTCATGTCAGGAATGGGCCAGTAGATGAGGGGGTGTGGAGGCTACCTTGGCCTGTAAGTTGCTGTCCAACATTGAGGATCATAGTCAAGAACAGGCGTTTTCGGACGGAAGGATCCTTGAAAAGAGCGGTATAGTTCGTGCTAATAGCCTCCTTCTCATATTCAATCGCCTCTCTGATGGTGAGGAGCTCCTGCTC
Organism: Colletotrichum tropicale; assembly: GCA_027406125.1. Lineage (NCBI taxonomy): Eukaryota > Fungi > Ascomycota > Sordariomycetes > Glomerellales > Glomerellaceae > Colletotrichum > Colletotrichum tropicale. The sequence continues at coordinate 1,375,173 of JANVYH010000004.1, forward strand.
GGCTTCTTCTTGGCTGTTTCGGAGAGAGCATATAGCCTTGTGGGCCTTTTCGGGCTTATTCTTCTGGATGTACCATCTGGGTGATTCAGGGATTGTCCAAAGAAGGGTGCAAACAATGGTCGGAACCAGGATCTGGAACAGGACGACCATACGCCAATCCCAGTCTCCGAGTTCCTCTCTGCGGAGAGAGCACGCGTAATTGATCCAGTATGCGATGAACGATCTAGAATGATTAGCCTTCCTGTTATGATTGCTTCTCGTCGGTGATGTGGAGTCGTCTTACCCAACGCTGAAGTTCAGCTGCCAGAATGTCATGACAACACCTCTAATCTCAGCCGGAGTAATCTCGTTGATGTACACGGGACCAGCCGCTAGTCGCGATTAGCAAGACTTCTCGAACAACAAGATCGATTGATGACGACTCACTCAAGGCCATTCCCTGCCCAAGACCAATGATGACACGCCCAGCGATGAAGACTCCAAGGTTATGTCGCGGCGCGAAAGCTTGCATGAACGCGGCGATGATGGTTACGAGGCAGCCGGCACCCATTCCAACTCGGCGTCCAGCGAAGTCGGCCTGTCAAAGGTGTCAGACGGTCTTTTAGAATTACCTTGAAGTTTGATGTGTTCTTACCAGAGGCCCGCCAATGAAGAAACCAGCTACGATAGCTCCAATAGTGTATGCCGTATTGATGAGTCCAATGAGCTGCGTGTCTTCGTCCTAAGCTGTGTCTCAGCCTCCAGTCATCATGCATATCATGGTGATTCTGAGATGGGTACCTTGTCGAGATCGAAATAAGCCAACCAGTTGTCCGATGCCTGTACGGAATTAAACACAGAGGCGTCAAAGCCGTAGAGCACCATGCACATCGCCGCCAAAAGGGCGGAGTACCTGAAGCACATATATCAGCCCACGCTATGGCATCGTAGCTGCGACGTTGAACCTACCAACTATAAACTCTCCCTGACATCGCCATCTTGCCGGCTTCAATCGTAGACAGTAAGCCAGATGAAAGGGTCAGTAGAAGTTAGATCGAGAGATGGGGACATCAACCCCGTCCGTGACCGGCGAGACGTCTGGGGATATTATACCAACCCCGAATCCTTCCCCGTGGAGTAGTAGCTCCCCACCCTATGGCGGCACAGTCTGGGGTTCTGGGGTATTGCAAGGCCCAGAGGTGATGAATCACGTTGGCTCTTGGGCATCTGCGGGCGCATGGATGCGTGCCTACTCAACGCCGCATTTGGAAGCAAGTAGGGCGCGTCTGGGATGTTGGCGCCCCAATGGACTTTTTAGTTCGATCCATCGCACGATAAAAGGTGTTAAGCAGCTGCACTTCGCCCGAGTTCGGGGGAGAAATTCCTCCAACCAGAAAAACGCCAGATACCAAGACGAGGGGGCCGGGCACACGCGTCAGCAGCCTGATCGCTACAAGCTCCCAATGCCTGGAGAGCAATCGTGAATTTTGATTGCCAAAATGTAGATGGTTCTATTGTTTGCTCCTGGTCTATCAATGAACCTGGTGAAGAGCCCCCAATCCTTCGGCCACCAATTTAACCGTCTTGGCTGCTTTCACCTGCGTCGCCAACGTTAGAATGATGAAGTGCCCCTTGCTGGATGCGACATCAAACCTTTCAAACTTCACATGCGACTGGAATAATTTTTAAGAGAATCGCGTCTTTCTGAATGAGTCCCAGTCTGTTTATGTCGCAATTCGGACAACACAATGTGACTAAGAAGTCTACGGCGCTTAGATCTTTGCGAATACGGACAACGACCATCACCAGTGAAGATGAAAATCAGGGAAATCCAATACGGATCGTAGAGCAAGCGCAGAGAAAATTCCTTCCTACTCTGCTTCTGATTGACAAACAAGCTTCCCCGAGCTGGGCAAGAGGCTTGGCAGTCATTTCGTTCAGGCTCAGCACATGCAGCCATTTTCTTGGCGTACAGGCTGATCCGGCTTGGTCTCAGCCACCAACGAACATTGCACCGAGATGGGTGGTGAGATGGAAGCCGAATTCCGAGAGAGCCTTGCCCATGCAAAATGAAGGAGGTGGACAACATGTAGGCGGATGAATGCAAGTTGCAACTTATTCAAGTCATCTACGTGACGTTTAAGATTCTATGCTCTCATGCAGCAGGGCTTCAAATGCAGTCAATGTCCAAAAGTGAGTTGTCCATGTTGGTGCACGTCCACTTCGGGTCTTTGCCGCTTGGGGGTGAAACGTTGATGTTGTGCGCCTGGATATTCTTGCAAACCTTCACATAAGTAGTTAGATTTATTCTGCTTCCTACCCTGTAGGGGCACTTACTGAAGGGTCACTGCATATGAGCGAGCCCACCCGGGGATCATTCTTCTTCGATGTGGTTCCTGTGAAGTCTTTGAACAGGATGTCTTCAATGACAAGGGTGGCCTAAACCTATCGTTAGCACATCGATCCCGCCAACAGGGTAATTCCGTTCGCTCACTGGGTATTGCTGGCATGCTTCATCGCTTGAGGCAAAGTAACACTGGGTCAGCTGAATAGCCCCTGTTACAATGGTCAATATGGGTTTTATGCTTTCCATGGCAGCCGTGTGTACTCACAATCGTTGTTGACATTGTGATATTTCTCGTAAGTGACGTTCCTGACATGGCCAAGGCCGCCTCCTGCCTCGGAACCAGTCGTGTTTGGCGGGACGCCGGGCCAGATCTTGATGCGCGCACCATCCGATGCGTTTGACATGGAGATGTTGTAGATGTACAGATCTTCAATGATGTCGACTTGTCCTTGGTATTGGCCAAGGCTGCCAACGGAGATGCCGTGCGATCCATTGCAGACTAGACCCTGCACAAGGACCTCTGTGGAGTTGGGTTTGAATGACACACAGTCTATAAATCATTAGGCGGGGGATTCGGAAGGACTGCTCGGCGCTTACCATCGGTATTATCAATTACAGAATTCTGAATAACAATGTTATCACTGCGATAGGTATCCCAACCGTCGGTGTTCTGAGTCGGGTATTAGCAGATGAAGCCCGTTTTCAGTCAGTGGAAGGGGGGCCGACCTTTGCGGGGGATGTACTGTTCGTTACAACAACTGAAAGGTCCATGTCGGAGATCAAGATGTCGGAAGAGTTGGCAATAATGTTGAACCAGTTGGGAGAGTTGATCATCTTGAGACCGGTGATTGACCCGCCATTCAGGCCGTCTGTGCCAAGGAGCAGAGGCCTGACGACGGTCGAGTTGCCAGCGAGAGCATTCCACCACGTTTGTCCGAGACCTGATACATCTTAGTCCTTTGACATATCTCTGCAAGAAAGCTACTCCTTACCGTCAATCGTTCCTTGTCCAAGTCCGTAGATGTTGACGTCTTCACCGCCAAATCGCCACATGAGGTTGACATTCTGGTAACGGTACGCAAACGTGTTCGTTTGCCAGTACTTCACGTCATCGTTGAACACAATGGTTCCGAGAATCGCAAAGTCGATGTGCTTCAAGAACGTCAAGTCGACACGGCTAGATATGGTGTACGTCGCATTAGGCATGAAGACGACGGTGCCGCCATCGTTACAGTCGTGTGCAGCTTTGAGAATTGCAGCAGCCGAGTCGCCTCCGGACTTGGGGCAGACGATGCAGACTTTGGAGGGGTCTCTTGCTGGGCTGACTGGCAGCGCTCGGCCGGGGGCCTTTGGAAACGGGATGATGCTCGGCCGAGGCGGCACATCATACCCTAATACCGATGCGACGGCTGCCACACAGATGACGGCCAGGTTTAAGAAGTACATCTTGACTGAACGAAGCAGATGAAGTCTGAACAAACATTTGGACATGGTAATAAGCGAAAGACATTGGTCTCTTCAATTACTTATAAGCTTAAAGTGAGCTACCCCTAGAACCCACTTTCAGTAACACTCAAAGGAGACGTCTCTCCTGACTTTTACTACTGCACTTGCAGGAGTGACAGTTCAATGACTCCTCACTTGCCTATGATTTTAATCACACGCCCTAGAGCACTTGCGCCATTCTGAATACTACCATGATTACCATCATTTGTGCAGGCCAACTCCGCAGGATTTAACCGGGCGATCAAGGCCGGGGATTGATCTTTCCTCAAAGTTGGGGTCTTCTGGAGATGAACGCCAGGCACTGTGGGGTTAACCATTGCTGATTCGCTACCTGTCACGGCCTGCCTACCCCGCGATGCAGATGGCAGATGCATTGGCGGAAATGCTGCTTTGTCCCCTCGCTTTGAGATACCGCGAGCCAGTCAACCCGGATAAGTGGGTATGTTGCTGAGAAGAGTAAGCACATCGCACTCTCATAAAACACATTGGGTACAAGTTTTGGAGAAGACGAGTTTCTAGAGGATATTCTGACGTTCTTTTCTGAACGTGGCAAACGAATGTTTCACGCCCATCAATTTTGGACATGAGACCATCTGCGAAGAGGTACTCAAACCACAACATGCGCCTGATTAAGCTATCCCAACTAAAATAAAGGAAGGAGCAACCTGCGAGAAAACACACGCAAACAAAGCCTGGACATTCCTTCCTATCTTCACTTCGTGTTATCACTCTTCGAATGACTCCTCTTCATGGTAGCTCAGACCTGTCAGGCTTCTCCCGAATCTCGGGCATCTCGTACACCGCCCTTGTGTCGTGCGAGAGCTCTGCGTGCGAACCATGTCCATAGGATCCCTGAGCCGGGTGGCCTCCCTGTTGATAGTATTGTGAGGGATGAGGCCTTGGGGATCCCATGGGCGTCGGAGAGATGGTGCTCATGCTCATGTCTGACACAGGCCGCTGGATCCCCGTACCGTCCGAGAAGGTCGAGGGTGAATTGGGATACACGATGTTGTGCTTGTTGTAACCAGGGTAAGGATCAGGTGAAGATGGCATTCCCGGTGAGTGATATTGAGGGGCCGGAGAGGACTGGGGATATTGCGCTGGTGCCGGTGCCGGTGCCGGTGTCGGTGCTGATGTTTGGGCCCGGGCCTTCCCACGGCGTCGCCGCCACATGAAGAAGACGCCTGCGAGAATAGCAATAACGCCCAGAGCTGCTCCGACTGCAATACCTGCAATCGCGCCTGTGCTCAATCCACCATCATCGGAGTCTCTGATGGGAACTCTAGTTGCTTGAGGCTTCGAGCCTATGTCGGTTGCTTTTTTGGGTACGAATCCTTTGCTGGGAATCGAAGTAGGGGCAAAGATCGCAGTGACCTGTTTGCCCAGGTCTGTGCAGCGGTTGGGCAGATCCGGCAGGTCGATCATTGTAAAAGGCCAAACAGGCATCGTAGCATCCTCGTTGCCCGGCACGAGAGGGCACCTATCGCCGCAGGTATCCGGGTGGTTGCAGACCCAAGGTTGGTTTTCGCTTTCTCTGTCTTTGTTGTCGCACCGGACGAGGCCAATCCAAGGGGACTTTCCTGGAGTCCAGCGTCAATTAACTATCAAGCCCAATGGAGTATAACTGCATGCAGCTTACCTCGATCTAAGTCACCTTTGTGCGGGCAGCTTGAATGAGAATACGTTTCGTCGTTGCAGCCATACTGGTAGGTGTTGGTTGTGTTTGGGTCCCAGCAGCTGTTATGGTCCAAACACTCATGGCCCGCAAAGCAGCACCAGGCGTAGTCATTCGGACCCACGTCCGTCTCATTCTGGCATGGCAGAAGCTCAGGAGGAGCGACAGCGCCCTTGTCGTAATAACACTGGTTCCAGTTTTCGTGCCCTGAGACCAAGGAGGTCAACGCGACAAGAATAATACCGAGAATCGTCTTCAGCATCATGTCCGTGATGCTAATTGCCAAAAGCTTCCAAGGGACGATTTGACGGGTCGACCAGGCTCTAATGACGATTCTACGTGTGAGCTTGTATGGTGGGGAGGAAGAAAGCGGAAGTGAAAGAGATCGAGAGCGAAGACGACGAGGAATCCCAGACAAAAGTGGAACAATAGGCTACTAGGTCTGCTTCCTACCTTTCTCTCCGACTTAGTGATCAGCCAACAAAACTCTTTGGCGGCACAGCTGAGTCTTGGGCCAAGTCGTTCTGCTGACGGCCCCCAACAGCCAAGCCTCAGCCTGCTTCCAGCCTGCCTCCCGTCGGCTTCTGACTGTGATATTGACTGCACCAACGCGCCAATTAAGCTGAAGGATCTGCGGAAATTTTTCAATGATCATCCTCATCGTTGGCGTTGGTGTCTGACAGCCCAGTTGTGATACCCAGCTGGGAATTCCCGAAACCCATGCCCCGCATTCTGCCATGCCACTCGAGAGGCAGGCTGCCGACGTAGTTCCAAAAGGAGCAATATCCCATGCACCGCGAAATGAGAATATTCCGTAAGTGTACGGCGTACACTTGGCCAGGATATACTTTGAGCGATAGACGGTTTATGCCAGACTGTTTGTTAAGCTCGATGGGATCGATCTGGAAAAGCAATAAATCTCCAACGTACTAACGTGATCCGTCAAGCGAACATTATGGCGAGAGAGGATAATCCGTAGCCAGTGGCGTGTCAGAATCGCCCATCTTGGTGTTGCCAGTTTGAGGTCTCAGGTCAGCTCAAACGCCACAACGCAACACCAGCAGCGGGTGGGTCAAGTTGTGTACCCCAGCAAGGCGTGGTCAGCATGAAGGTTGTGTGCAATCTGGGGAACCCGTATTATGCACGTAGACGTTTTGTGCTGATGACCTGAAGTTGTCGGCGTTAGTGACCCGAAGTGAACTGGTTCGGGGAAGGGGACTCAACACCGCCATCGTAACTCTCCCGAATACCCCACGGTAGACACCATTGAAGTTTTTACCGGCCGCAAAGGAGATGACTCCATCAAGCCAGCATCCCTCGGCGGCTTAAAGAATTCCTCTTGCCCCCCACTAGGCCGTGAGTACTCGCTCGGGTCGGGCCGTGGGAGGCAGCGGTTCCACGCTGTGGGCCGTCAAGTGCGGCTGACAAGTCGTCAGCATCGCTGCGCTCACCATGTTTCAATGAACAGCAGGAATTCTCCCATCTCTTGTCGAATCTTGGGATAAAAGACTACTTGCTTCGTTATTTGGGAACTTGAGCCACATCAGTTCTGGTCAGGGATTACTTCGCTTTTGACCAACACTACGTCTCGCTTCCATCCATGAATCAAGGCACGATCAACATGACCGGAATATCATTCAGACTCACAATGAACAGCCCAACACACGTTGTTGACAGACAAGACACGTAAATCATTCCGTGAGGGCTGCAAAATACTCGGTGCGATATGCATGGAGATCTGTTTGCAATGCCGAAATTGAAAGTGGCTGTCTTGAACCACACTCGAAGGGTCACCAGCAACAAACATGGATCTTCCTCAATATACCCATTTGATGTTTCTATATCAATATAATATTACATCTGACTTCAGATGAAGCGGGCCAATTGCCGGCAACTCGTCCTAGCCTCGTCTTGGCGGCAGTCATCACAGCGCCTTATCTCCATGGTGTATAAGTCCGAACAATGCAACCGGCTGACGCGGATTCCGCGGTGCCCACGCCGGACTGAGGGACCAATACTACATTTCCAGGATAATTCCAGGCCATATAATCTCGCCTTCCCTCTCGAGAGTTCAACGGAGACCGGGAAACACGCCGTAGCGAAAAGCCAAAGCTTCTACAACGTCATGATGGAAACCCCGAGAGATGCACCCGGCTGACAATGTCATTGACTGAGATCCACGCCGAGATGAACAGCAATACCGCCCCGCCCCCATATGTCGAGTTTTCGCCAATGCAATCGAAGAATGGAAATTGTTGTTGCAAACTATAAAGCCCGCCGGCTTCTTGACCACGATCAGACGGATAGCACACTCTACACACCCAGCCAATCTTCACCATGAAGGCGAACTCAATCGCTCAACTCGCCCTCGCCGTCCTCGGCGAGGCCGCCGCTGCATCATGCCAACAAAGCGTACCCTCCCCCTCAACCCCTAATCGCAAATCTTACCAAACTGACACCTCCACGCTCACCCCAGTGCGCCGAGCTCTCCTCCACCTTCGGCACCGCGCTCTTCTACCCCCAAAACGACACCACACAGTTCTGGGACCAGAAGCAGCAACTCGCCGGCCAAATCTGCCGCGTCGAGCCCTCCACCCCGGAAGACGTAGCCAAGGCGCTCAGCATCGTGATCACGAACGCGTGCCCCTTCGCGATCAAGGGCGGCGGCCACTCGCGCGAGGTCAACGACTCCAACGCCCCCGGCGGCGTGACTATTGACACCGTACGTATGCGCAAGGTCGTGCCGGACGAGGATGACAAGACCGTCGTGACGCTCGGCGCGGGGCATAACCTCGGCAGCACCCTAACCGCGCTCTCCAGTTTGAACTTGTCCTTCCCCGTCGGGAGGGTGAGTTCCATCGGGCTCGGCGGCTTTCTCCTCGGCGGCGGACAGGGTGATCTCGGCGGCAAGCTCGGCTTCGCGATGGATAATGTGCTCGAGTACGAGGTGCGCCAGTCTCTGACATACCCGACATGTCCCCACAAAGACTCTTGATCATTAACAAAAACCAGATCGTCCTCGCCAACGGCACCATCACCACCGCCTGTCCCACCACCAACCCCGACCTCTACTGGGCCCTCCGCGGCGGCGGCGGCAACAACTTCGGCATCGTCACCGCCTTCAAGCTCCGCGCGGTCCCCGAGACGCCCATCTGGGTCGCCACGACGCGGTTCGCCGACAACCAGACGGCCGCGGTGACCGAGGAGCTCGACAAGCTAGTCACCGCGTCCGGCGCCGATCCAAACGTCAACTTCTACACGGACTACCGCATCGCGCCCGCGACGGGCGAGTTCGTGTACACGGTGCAGCAGCGGTACCTCAACGCGACGGCGTCCCCGGCGGCGTATGATGGGCTGAATGCGGTGCCGTATTTGTCGAGGACGGGGAATCTGACGTCGCCTAATTTTGCGAGTGATGTTGCTTATGGCGTTCGGTATGTTTCTCCCTGGCTGATGCATCTCACAATGGCGAGCTCGAGACTGATTTAGCTATCTCGCCGTAGACACATCTTCGTCTCTCTAAGCTGGCACTCCTCCCCAGCGATGCTCCAACGCGCCGCCTCGATCTTCAAAACCGAGGCCCTCAAAGTGCAGAACGTAAGCGGCCTCACCGCCGGCATGGACTCGCAACCTATCACGCTCTCCGCGCTGCGCATCGCCAAAGAGCGCGGTGGCAACACCTTCGGGCTGTCCGGCGACAAGGCCATCCTCGGTACGCCGCCTTCCTCCCTCGCTGTATTCGTGTCTAATATCGCCACGCAGAGAACCTCATCACCATCGCCTGGGCCAACGCCGCCGACGACGCGGCAATGTACGCCTTCGCGGATGCCTGGCTCGCGCAGACGGAGGCCGCGTCCCGCGAGCTGGGCGTCTTCGTGCCGTACCGCTACATGAACCACGCGTTCCGCAGCAGGCAGGACGTTCTGGGCTCGTATGGCGAGGAGAACCTGGCCCGCCTGAGGAGTGTGCAGCGCGCGGTTGATCCGGCGGGTGTGTTTACGAGCAAGGGGCTGTGTACGGGGTATTGGAAGCTTTTGTAGATGGAACTCGGGACGAGTCAGCATATCTTGGTCTTGGGCTGTGAGAAGCTGTATGTCGTGGAACGGAGAAAAGCGGGCTCCGCAGGAAATCACCGGCTTGTATTGGTCGTAATCAAATCTAGAATTGTGTGATTCATCCCTCTTCCTCAACACCAAAAACTTCACATCACAACTCCAACTCGTCCATCATCCACCAACAGACTTCCAAAATGACCCCCCTCAACCCCGCGCGCCTGCCCTTACAAGCCCAACTCCCCCACCTCCGCACAATCCTCTCCACAAACACAACCCTCACCACCGTCCTCGCCCGCGCCGCAGCCCTCGCCCTACCAAACTGGTACCTCGCCGCCGGCGCCGTCTCCCAAACAATCTGGAACCACATGAGCAGCCTCCCGCCCGCCACCGGCATCCACGACTACGACCTCGTCTACTTCGACGACGCAGACCTCTCCTGGGCGGCCGAGGACGCGGCCATCCAGCGCGGGCGGGCGCTGTTCGCCGACATCCCCGCCGAAATCGAGATCCGCAACCAGGCGCGGGTGCATCTGTGGTACGAGGCCAAGTTCGGGGCGCCGTGTCCGCGGCACGAGAGCGTGGAGGCCGGGATCGATAGCTGGATTGCGACGAGCGCGATGATTGGGGTAAGGGTGGAGGGGGATGGGGAGTGGAGGGTGTATGCGCCGCGGGGGCTGTCTGATTTCTTTAACATGGTCGTGAGGCCGAATCCGCAGGTCGGGGTGCGGGAGAAGTATGAGGAGAAGGCGAGGCGGTGGTTGGGTATTTGGAAAGGGTTGACGGTCATGCCGTGGGTTGAGAAGGAGGAGCCCCTGAAGCTGGTCTCATGAGAAAGATGTACATCTTCTTGATCAAGTCTACAAACCCTACTCAGTCCCTCTTATCAAGCTTCATCTCTCCCAGCATCCTCTCCACCGCCTCCCGCCCCTTAACCCCATATCCCTCCAAATCATCCCCATACTTCTCCCCAAACTTCCCATCAAACACCTCAACCGACAACCACCCCTCAAACCCCGTCCTCATCACCGCCTCCAGAAACGGCACAATGGGCAGATACCCGCCATCATACGGCAACGGCCTGTAATCATGGCTCCACCTCCCCCTTGGCCTCAGCCCCTCCTCGCCCAGCACTCTCGCCTCCAGCGGCGGACTCACCTTATACGCGTCGCTAATCTGCAAAAAGAAGATCTTCTCCTTCGGCACCGTCTCCGCCAACTCCTGCAGGCTCCTCTCCCAGCCCTCCTCCGCGCCGGCTGCCTCGACCCGCCCCGACTCCGTCGTCGGATCCCCCCACTCCCCGCCCGCAGATTGAAAGGTGTCCAGACACAGCCCGACGTTCGCCCTATCCACGCGCCTCACGATCTCCCATACGTCGCGCCACCCCGGGGAGCGAGTCGCCCAGCACCAGTTCTCGTACGCGAATTTGAACCCCCTCGTCCCCAATAGATCCGCCAACTCGCGCAAGTCAGCGATCACATCCTCCTCCTTCGCGTCCTTGATGGCGGGCGAATCTGACGATCCAACCTGTAGCATATCCGTCCCCACCGCGCTCATAATCTCCATCCACCCCCGGGCGCGTTTGAACGCCTCCTCGCGCTGCGGGCTCCCGCGCGGCCAGCCTTCGAAGTTGGCGAACGGCTGGAGGACCATGATTTGCAGGTTGAGCTGCGCGCAGAGCTCGCGGACGGCGGCGCCGGCTTCGCAGAGGGCGGAGTAGTCGTCGTCGGCGATTTGTTTGTTCAGGTGCGTATCGGCGAAGGATTGGAGGTCTGGGAAGGAGAGCTCGATGCCCGAGAAGCCGGCGGCGGTGATGGCGTGGAGCTTTTGGGGGAGGGTGTGGTTGGAGGTGCCGATGGAGCAGGAGGCGAAGGAGAGGGGGTTGGGGTAGCGGGACGTCGTGTTTGCCATTTTGTCAAATTGATACGATTGTCTCTTGTGTGTATAATGGTTAAGGACTGAGATTGTTGAGGTTTGGGTTAGTGGTTGAAGTCGTGGTTGAAGTGAATCGAGATATGCGCCTCTGCAGTTCGATGATGTCAGCGCTGTGATGTCAAAGACATGTCACTCCGCGCCGCCAAAATGCGGAAACCCCACAGTGGACGACCAAGATGTTTTGTGTGATCGGTATGAAATGTACAGTCTATTGATGCCCCAAATTTTAATCTAAACCGTTTTAACCAAAGTTGAAAGAAGAAACTCGCCTGCTATTAATACAATCTTACCGCTTTGCTCAATGTAACAGATCTAATCCACCTTGGGTTGCTTGTTGTTGACTTCCGCCCGCTTCACCGCCTGGATCAGGCCGATGCCAGCAACCGCGCTCGCGCCGTCGTCGGCCTGGCTGGTCCAGAAGGACTCGTGGCCCATGACGCGGATCGACTTGCGGCGCTCGCGCTCGGCGACGGAAAGCATCAGCCCGGCCTGCTTGTTGGCTTCGAGCTCCTCGAGGTGCTTGACGCGCACGGCGTAGCGCTGCTGGCGCTGCTTGCGGATCTGCTCGGAGCCGATGCGCTGCAGCACGAACTTGACGACAGCGCGCAGGCCGAGGAAGATGTGCTCGCTGATGAAGATGGTGATGGGCAGCGCCCACCACGCGCCGCGACCGATGGTGTTTGCGCCGAAAAGGTGCACGATGGCGCCGGTGGAGATGGAGCCGGCCCAGGTGAGGACGTCGAGGGAGTTGATCCACGGCCCGATACCGTCGGTGCGGACGGGCGCGGGGCGCTGGAACTCGTTACAGATCTTGAGGAAGTCGGTGCGAAGCTCGATGACGTTGTTGACGAGGAAGCCGATGGGGATGAGGGGCCAGACGGGGGAGAAGAGGGAGAGGTAGCCGAACTGGAGGACGATCTCGGCGATGTCGTCCTGGACGTTGTACTTGTCCAGTGTGGCCTGGTTGCGGGCGGTGCGGAGGAAGCGGGCCTCTTCCGGGTCGTCCTTGACGATGGAGAGGAGCATGGCGTCCTTGGAGTGGGCGCGCTTGTAGTCGCGGTAGAGGCCTTGGGCCTTGTGCTTGAGAACGGGCATGATGTTCTCGTCGAAGAAGCCCGAGATCTGGCCGGTGACGACGAGGGCGATGACCTCGTCGCGGAGGCGGTCCGAGTCGACGTGGAAGGTGAGGTCGTCGTCCATGTACTTTTGGCCGATGGCGCCGAGGAAGGACTTGGTCATGCCCTCGAGCCACGGGACGACGTCGTCGCCAAAGGGAACGTAGATGAAGGCGGTGATGAGAATGGGGAGGTAGTTGGTGATGATGTTGAGGACAAAGATCTTTTGCGTCAAGGACATCTCGTGGTAATCGGCGGTGCGGTGGTTCTCGTACTTTGTGAGAATGGTGGCAACCTCCTCAAGACCGCTGCTGATGTACGGCAGCGCGATGGCCAGCAGGCAGGTGGGGACGTATTCCTAGTGATGTGTGAGCCCAGGCCTGGGATTGATTGACGATGGCAGCTTACAATCAGGTTCTTGTACGGTCCGTCGTAGCCTTCTGAAATGAGGACCTCGATGGCGAAGACGAGAATGATGATGGTGCCGAGGGCGACGGCAGAGAACAGGATGAAGGGAATCTGGAGGAGTTGGCGAGTCACCTGCTTCCACTTGGGGAAGTAGTGCTTCTGTTGGCCGGTCTCATCGATGATGACCTTTTCGTACTTGAACTGGGGACGGTTAACCTTGACCTTGCCGATGCCTTGCACGTTCCAGCGGATGCTGAGGTCGACCTCCTGGATCTTCCAGTACTCGAGGAAGACTGTGCACCAGACACACGTCGCGATGGCGTAGGTCAGGGAGTACTTGTCCAGGTACATCCACGCAATAACACCGGTGATGGCGGGGAACGAAAGGAAAACAAGGTAGGTCTGAATGAACGCAAAGTAGAAGGCGACCTGGACAGGGTTAGTTGACCACCAGAACAATGGCGAGCGGTAGAACCTACCTTTGAACCCCACAGGTCGCGAATGTCGTCAAGATCGTCCATGGTCAGGAATAGACGCTTGCTGAGGTGCTTCAGCAAGGACTCATTCGTCTCCTCGTTGTGAAGCGGAAAGATGGACTTGACATGCTGCCATTGTCCCGTCTCAGGGGTGATGCCAGCACCACCGAGAGACTTGGGCCAGTTGACGAGATGGTAGACCGAGAGGATATCTTCGGCCTCGTAGGCGCCATCGACGACGGTGGTCTTGTTGCCGCCGGGGTGGTCGGGAACGATGCCGTAGAGCCAGTCCTTCACTCTGCAAACAAGCGTCAGCTGGCCGGGCGGGGTCCTCTGGCAGAATGTGGAAGGCGGTCTGACCTCGACTTGTAGACCGTGTTCCCAAGAAGCTCACGGGGGGCCTTGACGAAGATGAGAAGCGTCTGCTCATAGCCGGCTCTTACCTCGGTCTGCAGACCGGCATTCTCTAGGTCATTGAGGAGGTTGGTGAGCTCCTTGACAGCCGTCTCGGAGTCTGCGGTTCGGTCAGTCGGGGGCCCGTTTCGTTTCACCACCAGATATCTCGGCCACTACTAATGGTCTACCAGGCACAGAGAGACTCACCGATCTCGCTGAAGTCGTACGCTACAACGTACTTGTCGTTGTAGGTCTGCGGCTTGCGGGGCATGCGGTGAATGGGGTCCGTCATCACCCTGGCTAGCTTATCCATGATGCCCATCTTCCCTCCACGTGAACCGCGACAGCGGCGCGGGAGAAGGCGTGATTATGTAGTGCGCGGGGCAGGCGGCAATGGGAAGAGTCGGCACGGCCGATGTGATGTGCGTGTGGTGACCAGACCCACGAATTGGGGCCGCCCTGAAAATGGCAATTAAAACAGGTCGACGTCGACGTCGGAAGAATGAACCGGAGGGGGAAAGGAAGAATGGAGCTCTGCGGCGGCGGCGGCGGGACCCCAGTTGAGGTGTGACCCAGCACGATGGCACCGTCCGAAGATCTGGAAGGGTGGTATGGTGTCACTGTCACAGTCCAGCGTGTGTGTGTGTGTGGTGGTGGAAGTGTGTGTTTGGTTACAAAGGCCGAGGCTCTGACTCCTGGGTGACGGTCAGCCAGAACAGACCAGCGGCAGCAGCAAGGCAGAAAGAACAGATTGTTGGCGAGATTGAAACCTCAGCCGCCTGAGGGAAACAGTGCGGAAGCAGGCTGGAAAGGGAGAAGGCGGAAAAAATTACAGAATTGTGGCCCTGGCTCTCCCCTGAACTGGAACATCGGCAGCCAATGCGCGCCGCCGCGATGGTCTTTTGGCCGGGGTCAGGTCGCTTGTGTATCGCTCACCAAGAGCTGAACGCGTCAGCGGACTCCACACGCCCAGAGTTTCCGCTGCCGCAGAGCCGCGCACAAGGCTTAGCTCGCCAGAAGAAGCGTAGCCTTTCTTGGGGTCGAAATTTGGAGCTGTGGCTATCCCGACGAGGCTTGTCTGCTGACCCTTCTGTTGAATTGCATTGATTGAGGTCAGTCGAAGGAAACCTGGGGTACGGCGACGAGACGCGAACAAGACGCGCTGGGTCGAGACATTGTCCAGCCGGGATTGCGGAAAGCGAAAGTGTTATCGACTCGACAACTACCCCAACTCTGGCATCGTCGCGACAAACAGCGTTAGGGCTGAGTGATCGCAATCAAGGATAGGCCACGAGATCGGGGCTGGTGCCGTGTTAGCCATGATGGGACGATTGTGATGGGACGGCCGGCACCCGAAGACACCGCTTGGCGACAATCGCTCGCGCCTATTTTTAGCGTTGAAGTGCTGACTCAGCTGGCAGATGCGGGGCAGTGGGTGTGACATCACCCTGGCCTCAGCTCGCATACACCGATACCTACACCGACACTGGGAATCTTCACCGGGGATGTTCACCGGGGATGTTCACCGAGACCTGGCAGTGATGGACCACTTTCATATCTATCAGTCCGTTCGGCTCCGGCTCAGAGACGATTCCGTCTACTTCACTCCGAATTCTCACTTCTGTGTATGAAGAAAGTGACACCGCATTCAATCTGAAATCGCATTACTGTCCGGGGCTTGAGGTTTACTGATGTTTACCTCTGCTAACTTCAATAGAGGGCCCTTGCTCGACATCCCGTGCTTAAAATCCACGTCCACTAACAACCAATACAAACCCCACGGATCTCAGATGTTGCAAACCTCAGTCTTTTCCCGGGATTTTCTTGCAGAAAGCACTCTCGACCTGGATTCCAGGCACTCCGCCGAGCAATTCCATGTCCAAACCGTCCCTCACCAACCATCGCCCATGGATTTTGAGCGCTTGTCTCCAATCGCGATAAACCCAGTCAAGCTCATTGCCCTCTTCCGGCTCCAGGACACTTCGAATTTCGCAGATAGCTTCTCCTAGAGTCGATGGCTTCTCGAGACAGTCGCAAGCCGGGAGCTTCACGTCATCGTAGTTCTCCAAGATATGCTCCAGACGCGGTCTCAATGACTTGCACTTGGCAGGCTCTTGTGAGTGACGATCCGAGGAGGAGTCGTATGACGGCAGCTGCCTCACAGCTGGGATGAACAGATAGATGTCCGTGAGATTCGGGAATAGGCCACGCAGATTTCCGAGAAGCAGGCGCCAACGGGAGTCACGTTCAAGCTGGGTGAGGAAACGTTGATGACCTGCGTGGAAAGCTGACCACGGAACTGCAATTCTTCGAATTTTGTGAAGGATTTCCTTGTTCTTAACCTTCAACCACTCGATATTTAGACCGTAGGAATTTGCTTTGAGGCGAGACGACATGACAATGTCGTGGTGAAAGTCAAACCATACTGGACCAGAAGTCAAGTTGTGGGGATTGAGTATAAGGTTTGTGAATTTCGGACGTCGCAGAGCTACCTGTCGAGAGGTATGGCACACAGAAAGTATGGCTGGGGGAATAGCCTCTTTTTGCGCTCCTGGAAAGACGAGAAGGTGATTGTAGTGTGTCCTCATATACCATAAGTGCTGATTAGTTGGAGGCCTCGTTTTATCGTGATTAACAGGCTGTCCCTCGATGACCTGCCGCTTCCGCTTTGATAGCTGATCGAAGACCGCCTCCCAGATGAGCAACTGGAGCTCGGCTGGGAGCTTGGAGAATTGGGGGAAGGACGCCTCCATTGTGTTGATGACGATGAGGTGACGACGAACGTTGTGACGCGTCTGCTCTACATCAGTGAATGCGAGGAAAAGAGGCGAAAGGAATTTCTCACCCGATGGGCTGTTATGCAGGTGGCCGAATCTGCTCAAATTGTCCGTGTTCGCAAATGCAGAAGTGAGCCTATGAGGTGGCAAGAATGTGAGACACTGCCGACAAGGGAAAAGCGAATGGCTCCTATGATACTGAGGATTCAACGCTCACAAATTTGTGAAAGGTTGAAGGGAAGACTGAGGTTTTCTCACGAAAGAAAAGTCAGAAGTGGAAAGGAAGACTGGGTTTTGCTGAGGTGCGGCTCAAAGAAATGGGCAAAAGCAGACTTTTCCAGTCGGGTGAAGTCAGGTAAGGTACCTTAGGTAAGTACTGCTATCCTGCCCTTTGAACAAGTCGCGCCTGCCTCGACTTCCTGCCCCGGATTCCACCTGCCTTGCCAAAACAAACTTGATATTTAGCGCTGATTGTTTTTTAGATTAGAGAATCCTGAAATGCTCTATTCTCAGTCTTCGGTCAGTACGGGAAGAGCTGTCCCCTATTAAATCATCTTGCGAACCTCCTGTAATACCTATCCTTCTCATGGAGATTTATTTCTTCTCTAGATGCAACTACGTCCTTAGAGCTGCTATCCAGATTGATAGACTGCACCATCCAGGACAACTCTGGCTGTCCTAAGAGACTCCAGTTACCTTGTAGGCCTCTGTGAAGTTGAATCAACGGTCCCTCTTCATCGAGTAGTTCAGTCGGCTTCAGGACACTCTGAATGCAATTGGGAATGAATGATCGGTCATGCAAGGCAAAACTATTCCCAAACCGCTGAAGTTGATAAGCTATGGATCTACGAATACAACTTCTTTGATGCCGACGATGTTCGGTCGTCGCCTTTTCATACCAGATGGCAGTTGTTCAGCACTACATCCAAAGCTATTAACTTATGGGCAAATAGCCATTAATGCTTGTATTTCTCCATCTGAAGTTGGAGTCTGTCATGTTGACAGAAGTTTTCTGAAATGATACATGCTGCGCTGTGCGGGGGACACTTGCCCACCGGCATACGCCTATACCCGAGCGATACGAACGGTTCGCATATCGTAAGTGCATTACTTACGAATCAACAAGATTATCGTTCTCACTGCAAATACAGACTCCAAACGGCAAACTTCAACGGCAGTTGTCGGCGCCGCAATGGGACCCGAGCAAGTGAGCCGCCGGTGGCTCCCGCCCACTCGGCGCCAATCGAACCCCGCGATAATAATACCCAACCGTTAGACCTCACCTACCAAGATTCTTTCAAACCCATCTTACTGGACATGAGTTCTAAGCGCGAAGACGATTCACTGAATGCTTCGCCGCGGTTTAGATAAGCCTTCGGACATAACGTTCGTTGTGCTCCGCGTCGACTGTGCGGCGGCATGTGCCGATGTCCGTAGCTCTTACATGGCGGCGCCTAACTTACTCATCAAGCTAGCGATGCAGATCCAAACGTGAAGTCGATCTTGTATTACTTGGTGAGTCGACGGCTTTCGTCGGCGCCGAGAGGGCCGAGCGGTTGTGACATCGTCATGCCAGGAAGCCGCCGCGTCTCGCGCGCTCGGCACCAGGAACCTCCGTGATGTGCTTTCAATCAAATATTCTTAAGCATCTGAAAACACGCACCTTTTCTTAATGATAGTCATTGGCATCGCATCCAAATATTGTCTCACCCCACATCGTCAGCAACGACCATCAAACTGACAAGATCCGGATTTCCATCACTATCACCAACAGACAACATCGCCAACACGCCAACAGAGCGTGTTGCAAACTTCAAAACCTATCAAGATGCCAAAAAGCACAAGAAACATCTCAAAAGAGACCATCGACACCCTCTCCGACGCACCAACACCACCCCCAGGCAAGATCCTCCAAATCCGCTCCGGAAAAGTCAAAACCCTCGTCGCCGAACCGTCGGGCATTTTCAAACAAGTCCAACCCGGCCGCGTCTTCGTCAACGAGCGCGGCATCGGTAACGACGAGCACGTCTACCCCATCCACTGGAGCCCCGACCGCGCCCTGCACCAGTACGCCTCGGAGCACTACGCCTCCTGGCGGTGCGAGGACGCATGCCCCAAGCCAGAGCTCTTCGACTATGGCGCGTTCGGGGAGAACATCGTCGGCACCAACATGAACGAGGAGAACGTCTGCGTCGGCGACGTCTACCGGATTGGCAAGGACGTTGTGGTCGAGGTGAGCGAGCCGCGCAGCCCGTGTTATAAACTGAACCTGCGCTTCGAATGGGGCAGGGCGCTGAAGCGCGTGACTCGCACGGCGCGGACGGGGTGGAATATGAGAGTCAAAACGGCGGGTTACATCTGCGCGGGCGATGTGATACAGCTTGTGGAGCGTCCCCATCCGCGGTGGTCGATTCTCAACATCAAGCGCGTGATCCAGGGGAAGAATGTCGCGCTGCCTTTGGTGGCGGAGCTGTGCAATTTGGACGTGGTGACAAGTATGGTCCGCGATTTTGCGCAGAACCGCCTGCAGTCGACACCGAAGAGGTACGAAGTCGTCGACATCAGAGCTGTCACGTCGCGGGTTAAGCAGTTCACCTTTCAGCTCCAGGAACCTTTCACCATCAACGAGCCCGCGTTCAGAGAGTTTGCGTTTGCTCAGATTGAGTTCGGGACGAGCGATGAGAGGTATTCGCGTTCATACTCAATTGTGTCTGGAGATTTGAATCGGTTTTCGCTTGGTGTGGCCCATGACGATGATTCCAGGGGCGGATCGAGATATCTCCACACGAAGCTCAAGGTCGGGCATTTGATAACCATGGCCCCTGGCGGGGTTCCGAAAGCGGTGGAGGACGAGCAGAAATGCATCAAGGATGGGCTGGTTGAGAAACGAATCGTTATTATCGGGGGCATCGGCGTCACGGCCTTTCTCCCCAAGATTGCCGAGTGGGAGAAGAAGGACATTGACTACGAGGTACATTACGCAACACGAAGCCGCGACGAGGCTGCTTTTCTGGACCGCTTTCCCGACGAAAAGATCACACTCTATGCCAAAACCGAAGGCAAGCGCCTGGACTTGAACACCCTGATCCAGGGTCCTTACAAAGAGGGAAAGCACACCACGAGAATTTACTGCTGCGGTCCAGAAGGACTGATGAACGCCGCTCAGAGACGAGCCGAAGACTTGGGATACCCAGACCACATGCTGCATTTCGAGAGCTTCGGAGCGGACTCCGCGGGGATGAAAGGCGAGCCGTTTACCGTCGAAGTGAACGAGCTCGAGTCACGACGGAGGGAGAAGTTGAACGTGCCCTCCGACAAGACTCTGTTGACGGTGTTACGGGAGGCTGGCTTCGACATGACGTTTTTCTGCGAAATGGGCGGCTGCGGGGCTTGCAAGGTGACTGTCTGTGATGGTAAAATTGCCCACAAAGGCACGGCGCTCTATCCGAAAGAGAAAAAAACCAATATGCTCAGCTGTGTGAGTCGTGGGAGTGGGCACATCAAGATAGAGCTAGATTGAGCTGAAATGTGCGCTTTTCTGAATTCATGTTTTCTCCGTTGCGGTCAGGGTCAATTTCAATAATGTTTAGATCAGAAGCGGCCTAGCTTGTGAAGAGTCACGTATTGAGTGGGACAAACCCCAGCTCTCATTTTTGGTGTTATCGCGATGAGTCAATCCTCATGCATTGAGCCGCTGCAAGGCGGGCTAGGGAGATCAGCGGCCCGTCTCACCAGCATGATCTCCCGAATCGTTATAAAAGGCCAATGAGAACGCCTGGTATCTGAGCATCGATGAACCCCAATTCAACCCCAATTCATTTCCTCCTTCTGCTTGAAGTCAATCATCCTACTCAGTCACCATGAGGACCGTCGAAGAGTTCAAGATCGATCAATGGAGTACGCCACATATTCCCATTATTTTTGAACATCTGACAGCCCGCTGACCGAACACAGATCGTAAACATGCGGTATGTGCAATTGCTCTATTTCATCTCCTGCATGTACAGGTTCTGACTCTTCCCAGACCGGCAGCTTGTACGGCTTGCATGGTAAGAGTTGTTCTCATTCAATTGTACTCTCACCCATACTTACGACTAAGGCTCGTTCACTGCCGCCCCTTCCATTAACGAGCTGAAGAAGCTTTCCACCAACCCCGATCTCGAGATCCTGAACCCCGACCTCAAGCTTAGCTATGGAAACCACGACGGCAAAGACAAGCTGCGCGACAGCATCGCCGCTCTCCACTCCTCGGAGGACAAGAGACTGACCCGCGAAAATGTCATCATCACGCCCGGCTCCATCATGGCCAACTACATGCTTCTGGAAACCATCTGCGGCCCAGGCGACCACGTCGTCTGCCAGTACCCGACTTACGGACAACTGTACCTGATTCCCAAGCTGAACGGCGTGGAAGTCAGTCTTTGGAAGATGGACGATAGCAACGCATGGCTACCGCGCGTCGAGGAACTGGAGCAGATGATCAAGCCCAACACCAAGGCCATCATCTTGAAGTATGGCCCCTCAGCTCTGGGGGCAACTCGCACTTTCGTGTGCACCTCGATCTAACCTGATTGTTAGTAATCCGAACAACCCGACCGGCGCCGTTCTCAACAAAGAAACCCTCCTCTGCGTCATCGAAATCGCAAAGAAGGCCGACATCACCGTCTTCAGCGACGAAGTCTTCTCCCCGCTATTCTTCACCGACGCGAAGCCCCCGTCGATCGTATCCCTCGGCTACGCCAATACCGTCGCCACCGGCTCTCTATCCAAGGCCTTCGCCCTCCCCGGCATCCGCCTCGGCTGGATCATCACGGAGAACGCCGAGCTCGTCAAGGCCATCAACATGAAGCGCGCCTACACGACCATCGCCGTGTCGCAGATCGACGGCGGCATTGCGTCGTTTGCCCTCGACCCAGCGGTCACGCCAGCCCTCATGGAGCGGAATATCCAGCTGTGTCGCGAGGGGATGGACCTGATTGAAGGGCTGGTGAAACGCAACCCGGACCGCGTGAAGTGGGTTAAGCCTGCGGGCGCGGGAACAGCGTTTATTCAGGTTCTTGATCGGAAGGGCGCGCCGGTTGACGATGTCGACTTTTGCACGAAGCTGGCGGAGACCGAGAGTGTCTGTCTCATTCCCGGAGGATTCTGTTTTGGCGAGGGCGGGGAGGGTGACTTCAAGGGTTACATGAGGATCATACTTGGAGACCCGGAGCTGCTGCGACAGGGACTCCCAGCCATGGAGCGCTTCATCCGTAGCTACCCGTAGACTGGACCTCGCTGTTGATCCATAGCCCCATTCGCGAATGTTGAGAACTTGACATATGAGTCATAATCGAACAATCAATGAATTGACCGAAAACACCGAGCGTGTAAGCGACGCCCTTCGCGATGTCAATGACAGATTCTGCCGCGGGTGACCGCCCCGACGCGGTCTCACGCCACGCTGCCCTCGTCGATGCGGGGATGACTTGGCGATCAGAGTCTCATCTCACACTCACCTCATCAAACCACTTCAATCAACTGACTCAGCATTCATGTCGGAATGGGTGCCAAAACGCATGAAGACCAGACGCCTGGGGGAAATGGTACGCCAACCCATCCAAAGTTCAACACCATGACTGCTAACTCAGAGTAGACGGCCCGATCTCGTCCAGCCCCTCTTCAACCGGCGGCGAGCCCCGCGGCGTGCACCTCTCGCGCGACGGCGACGGCAGCCTCGGGGACGGCGGCGATGATGACGACGACGACGATGAGGCGACCACCGTAAACGGCTCCACCGACAACGGCAAGAAGAAGCGCAAGCGAAAGCCCAAGAAGAAGAACAAGAAGAAGGCCGCTGCGACCGTCCAGTCGTCGCCGCCTCGCGTCCCGCTGAGTGAGCTCTTCGCCGCGGGGGAGTATCCAGCTGGCGAGCTGCTCGAATATGCTCGGGACTTCACCACGTCTCGCACGACGGCCGAGGAGCTGCGGTACCTTGACCGGTACTACCTCGACGATCCTGCGCTGCTGAACGACTATCGCAAAGCCGCTGAAGTTCATCGGCAGGTCCGGTACTGGGTTCAGGACACCGTGAAGCCCGGACAAACGCTCACTGAGATCGCAACCGGGATTGAGAATGGCGTGAGGGCTCTTCTCGGGAACCAGGCCATCGAACCGGGAGATGGGCTGAAGGCTGGAATGGGATTCCCGACTGGCCTTTCTGTCAACTCGTGCGTGGCACATTATACGCCTAATCCGGGCCAGCAGGACATCGTCCTCAAGCATAAAGACGTGATGAAAGTCGACTACGGCGTACACGTCAATGGGTGGATCGTCGACAGCGCCTTCACCATGTCCTTCGACCCCGTGTACGACGATCTCCTGGCCGCGGTCAAAGACGCGACGAACACCGGTATCAGAGTAAGCAACACCCGCCCACCCATGCCTGCGCCGGAAACGTTACTAACAGCACCAGACCGCCGGCATCGACGTCCGCATCTGCGACGTCTCGGCCGCGATCCAAGAGACCATGGAATCCTACGAGGTCACCATCGCCGGCAAGACCTACCCCATCAAGCCCGTGCGCAACATCTGCGCCCACGACATCAAGCACTACCTCATCCACGGCTCGAAGCCGATCCCCTTCATCAAGAACGACGACGAGACCAAGATGGAGGAGGGCGAGATCTTCGCAATCGAGACCTTCGGGTCGACCGGCCGCGGCAAGACGTCCGACGACGTCGGCGTGTACGGGTACGGTCTCCGCGACGACGCCCCGAAGCACGTCAACCTGCCCTTTGCGAGCGCGAACAAGCTGTACAAGGTCATCCGCGAGCAGTTCGGCACGCTGGTGTTCTGTCGGCGGTACCTGGAGAGGCTTGGTGTGGAGCGGTACTTGGCTGGGCTGAACTGCCTTGTCAAGGAGGGGATTTTGGAGTCGTATCCGCCGTTGGTGGATATCAAGGGGTCGTACTCTGCTCAATTTGAGCAAACGATCCTGCTGAGGGAGGAGAGGAAGGAGGTCATCAGTCGTGGAACTGATTACTGATCGAGCGTCGTTTTGGGATGACCAGGGAATGAACGGAGATTGCGCGATGTGGTTTCGCACACGACTTCAACCCTACCCAGGCGGCTAGATTCAACATCGTCGTGCTCCTTTTTCTTCTTTCTGTTTGGCGCTGCGACATTGCAACTTCAACATTCGCTGCAGAGGTTCAACCCACCTGCTTTTACTCTCGTCCGCGACCCTTCAAGTCTAGATTTTCCACCGAAATACAGTCATTACCGAGCTTGCATTCATCTGAAGAGATAATATCATGCCTTCATCTTACACATTGCCTTCAAATGTCGAGAAACGATTCAGACGGGTTTGACTCCGACATACCGTTCATCGGAACTTGGCAAACCCGATCTACCCACTACCTACCCTTCGTCGCAGACCCACGCAGAACCAACAGCCGAAAGCCCCAAAACAGGGCATCATAACAATTATTAGCAATCTGACATGCATGAGATTTTGCGCTGCTGTTTGTTCGACTGGCATTGGCTGGCGCGGGCGTAGCAAATCGCGCTAAGTCGGCTGGGATTTACGTTCACTAATCACAAAACCCGCCGTCCTGGATCGCAGTACATCAGCAACAAGCCAGCTTCTACAGAAAACCATCTGAAATGAATGATGATCGAGATAGCTCGATATCATAAATTTACCAAAGCATCATGCCTTCTTACACACCTTTCCTTGGAGCGTTCGTCTGGAAGCAGAGCAGTTCGTCTCAACACCAGACCATCCTCCTAACGTCTGCACCACCCATGGATCACTATTCAGACCTCTTGCGCAGATCACTAATCACATCTTTCCAACACTGCACGCTCATAGGCCGAGGGTGGCTGTCTGAATCAGGCTCAGATGTGATTACCAACTGAATCCATCTCAAAATTCAAGGGAGGGCCATTCTCATTTTTAAGCTTCTCCGATGACAGGTAGCCTGGGATGTGCTCCATCGCGCAACCCGGCCAGACGTAAGCTCATGCCATCTGAAGTCCGAGAACTCTAATCAATAATACGGATTTCGCCCGAGTCAACCACCGATATCAACATACGGCGCCG
This sequence comes from Colletotrichum tropicale, assembly GCA_027406125.1. Classification (NCBI taxonomy): domain Eukaryota; kingdom Fungi; phylum Ascomycota; class Sordariomycetes; order Glomerellales; family Glomerellaceae; genus Colletotrichum; species Colletotrichum tropicale. Next base: position 1,399,925 of record JANVYH010000004.1, read on the forward strand.
AGTCTTTGCGTGGTTAAATCAACGTGTGTTCCCCGTAGGCTGGTGGCAGAGGAGCAGCAAGCAGTGCCCTCGAATTCCCCCTACTCAATTTAATTCGTACCTAATTATTGTTATTCTTGCCTCCCCATGGCTCTTGCCAGCGATTCACAAATGCAACCCCCTCCAGGCCTTGAACCTTCGTCTGAGGACATCGAGAAGCAATCCGGAAACGACACAACCTCCCTCGAAGATGGCACCCAAGCCCAGCAACCACTGGCCTGGGACGACCCCCGTGAGAAACGAAACCCTCAGAACTGGAGCCATCTCGTCAAAGTCCTCCACACCATGATCCCATGCTTCCTAGCGTTCGAAATGTGCGTTGCCCTCCCTTCACCCCCCTTAACCAAGCAAACCATCAACTAACACCACTACAACACAGCACCTTCTCAACCTCAATAACAGTCCCCGCCACCGCCCAAATAATGACCGAATTCTCCGTCTCCCGAACCCGCTCCCTCCTCCCGCTCACCCTCTACACCCTCGGCATCGCCGTCGGCCCCGTCTTCATCGCCCCATTCTCCGAGGTCTTCGGTCGCAAGTGGATCTACTTCAGCACCTGCACCTTCCTCCTCGCCTTCCTCGGCGGCGCATCTGCCGTGCGCTCCTTCTCCGGCCTGCTCGCCTGCCGCTTCCTCGCCGGCACTCTCGGCTCGGCCGGCATCGCCGTCGGCGCCGGCACGATCGCCGACATCTGGGGCCTGGGTGGCGGCGCGGGGGCCTCGCTGCTGTTTATCCTCGGCCCGTTCTTGGGCCCCACGCTGGGCCCTCTGGCCGGCGCGTATGTGCTGCAGGACCGCGGGGGCGATTGGCGGTGGACGCAGTATGTCCTGCTCATGGTCGGCGCGCCGATTTGGTTGGCCTCGTTGATGATGCGGGAGACGTCCAAGGCGTGGATTTTGAGGAGGGAGATGGGGGAGCATCAGGATATTACGCTGTCTCGGCTGGGGACGCTTGCGAAGGGGGCGGTGATGCGTCCGACGAAGATGCTTTTCACTGAGATCATCGTGTCCTCGCTTGCGATCTACTCGGCGTTCGCGTACGCGATGATCTTCAGCTACTTCGCGAGCTGTTCGTACATCCTTCAAAAGTTCTACGGCTTCAACCTGCGCGAGGTTGGTTTGAGCTTTATAAGCATCATCATTGGGTACATACTTGCGACGGTCATGTACGGAGTGTTTGATGCGCGGTTTCGGGGCCCGGCGCTGAAGGCTGGAACGGCGACGCCGGAGCAGAGATTGTACGCGGCGCTTGTGGGAAGTGTTCTGCTGCCTGTCGGGTTATTCTGGTAAGTTGCCCTCTAGTGAGCCAACGCTGAGAATGCTGACATGAGGTTTAGGTACGCATGGGAGGCACACGCTGGTGGCAACTGGGCTGCGTTGGTAGCAGCCGGGATCCCGTTCGGCATGGGAGCCTTCTCTCTCTTCGTAGGTATCCATTGAGCTTCTGTATGATCTAGTGCTAATGCAAGTCAGCTTTCCGTCATCACCTACATGGTCGACTTCTACGGCGCCAAGGCGGCTGCGTCCGGTAAGCATGGTAAATCTCGCCTCTTCAAATTACTTGCTAATCACCAATCAGCTTTGGCCGCCAACGGCATTCTTCGCTATATACTCGGTGCGGTGTTTCCCTTGTTTACCATTCAGATGTACGAGAAGCTGGGTGTCCACTGGGCCGGCAGCGTTTTCGCCTTCCTGTCTCTGCCACTCCTACCTATCCCCTGGTTGTTGCTCAAGTATGGACCGAGCTTGAGGCAAAGAAGCAAATTTGTCAGCAGCACTTCTTGAATACTGAGAAGCAACAAAAAATGTTTTTAATCTGGCGCGTCCATTGGTCCTTGTGTTGTAGCATTACGGATATTCGAGCAATCGTTAGGTGATTGTGAATAACGTAGGGTGGCATTGCACTAGGGGATGTCATGCAGTAAGGCGGCAAAGCAGTATAATGCCACCAGCTAAGGAAGAAGTCCGATGCATTAGCGTCTCACCGCAATTGGGGTCGTTAGTTTCTTGATAAGTCAAGCATCCTTGAAGCCGCTTTTAGGCCAACTTATTCCTGTCCGGATTGCTTTTCTTCGACGTCCAGATACTCCGGCCGGCTTGAAGCACTTTTCTTGGCCACACCACACCCGGAAAGAACGATTAAATAAATGACGACTGCTTGACTCTGATCGGAGCAAATATACACTTGAACCCATCTCGGTAACTAGTTGATCGTTCTCGGCAATAATTGAGACGCAAGCACCTCAGATCGCCGCAATTACTCTGTCGTTATGCCGCCTCCCTGGTACCCCGGAGGGCAAGGGCTAGTGAAAGAACGAGATTTCACAGGTTTGCCTGTACCCCGCGAGAAACATGGACCACAGGATGGGGTTCTGCAACGGACAGGCCATCACCGATACAGTCTAGCCGGAAAACAGCACATACTGCTCCACGAAAATCGAGAGAATGGCAGTACCAGTGAGATTACGGAAATAGACCTGGGCTGGGTAGTGGACACCGACAAGGTGAAGATTTGGCTGAAGCCTGTCCAGCCTCACAACGACAAGCACCCAAGTCTGAAGAGGGAGGTAATAGGCACAGGCTATGTGGAGAAAATGGCCGTGAAGTGCATTCCGCTCATGGCCAACCTCGTTGGAGATGCACTTATCGCGTCAGGACTCGCAAACCGTGGCTACGAGATTGATCTGGAATCGAGAAGAACGTTGACGCTGCCCTTTTGGATGTGTCAACACGGCTGCGAGTACGAAGATTTTATCAGTGATGTGATCGGTGGGAGAATCTCCAAGATAATGGAAGACAGGGTGCTACGATACGATCTAAGCTCAGTGTTCGAAGGGATGAAGTGTGGCAATGTCCTGGTGTTGCCTGACTACAGTCGAGTTTGGCTCTTCACCAGCGACTGCCAGAAAGCCATACAGGAGGCAAGCAGTGACTTCGAGCGGTTCAGATCAAAGGCCATCGCCAAGTTCAGAGTCAAAGAACACTGTGGAGAAAGCTTGGAACTCCCAGGAGTGATCTTCTGGCCTGGAGTTGGAGTTGGCGAGCGGGGGCCTTCGCGACCTGGAGGCACGGGAGTTGAAGACATGGGGATGGACCAGAAGACTTTCAGTGGAATGAACTTCATGGACATTATGACGCGACAAAAAGTATCTGTCAGCAAGATTCCCACCGCCATGCCGACAGCCATTATCAACATCAAGACCGGTCAACGAGAATTTGGGGTGACACCAACGCGGTACATCATTATCTCGCACTGCTGGAGCCAGGAGACATACCTAAAGTGGGAGGCATCTTTGCGTGAAGCGTGCGCCTCGGCGGGTATCTCGCATTTGTGGGTGGATATTTTATGTGTGCCCCAAATAACGTGCGATGAAACAGAAGAGTGGCAGAAAGACAAGGAGATTCCACGCATGGGTCAGTATTATAGCGAGGCTTCGGCAACGCTGGCTCTGGTGCCAGACTGCGAGAACATTGTGCAAGGGGATTGCGAAATGGATGAGGTATGCAACTGGGGGCTTCTACAAGAAAAATACCAGCAGAGCAGGAAAGAATTTATTGAATCATTGTGGAACAGCCGCGGTTGGACGTATCAAGAGGCACGCCTGTCCTACAATTTATGCTTCACGAACTCCAGAGCAGCCTGTAATGCGGGAATGCTTAATTACGCGTGGAAAACCACAATCGTCATGCAAGAAGACTTCAATTGGGTGCGTCCGGGCAGAGGAAGGGGCCCAAACGACCACTGGCAATGCTCTTCGAGTAATGAAAGATTTAGGATGGGGAGGAAAGAGAGGTTTAACTTGCACAGAAAGACGAATGAAAACTTCGAGTTGCGCGAAAAGTCGAAATTCTGGCAAGCCTGGGGGGACATGACCAATCGGGATACGACAATCAGAGAAGACAGGCTGTATGCACTAATGGGTATTGTGGACGGGCTGCAGTGTTTGGCAGGCTGTGGGCTTTCGTTGGAAGAGATGGTGGAGCATTTGATCCGATCAGGGGTGATTGGGGTGAGTGTTTTGGGTTGGACTGGTATGTCCACCCGAATCAACAAATGTTGGAGGCCAGACGACATTTCCCAGACTCAAGTGACGACACTGAGCCTTGGTAAGAATACATGTATAGGTCTTCATACCTCACTTACAGGGCCTATCGTCGAGGAACCAGCGACCATTGTTGATGACGGCAGCCTTGAAGTTAAGGCTATCAAAGCAATAGCTGAAAGGGGTAGCTGCGGACCATACGGCAAATACACAAAGGCACACGGAGAAGGAGGCGTTGTTTGTCATATTACACGAAATGGCTGGATCGATGAAGGACAGGCCCTTCTGATAGTCCCCGAGGAATACTCTAGTCACGACGAATCTGTCAAGACAGATTATGTTCTACCAGGAGTTGAGGTTCGGGAGAACAGATGGCATAAGCAAGGGTGCATATATGCAAGTGTGAGCGTGCATTGCGATGGCACACCCTGCGGGAGGGGTTTCATGGGGACGTGGCGAGTTGGGTCTGGATTTCAATTGTAGGGTAGTTAGGTGTAAGAAATCTTCCAACTCAATACTTTACCGAAAAGTTTCTTAATCTGTGTTTCTTTCTGCTCCAGCAAGGTTTCCAGAAACCGTGAGAGGATGCTTGGCTGGACACATAACGCAATTGTGGCCGCCCCGAGCTAAGCCCTGACCTCGAAAGATAGAACAACAATAATTAGTTTCTGAGGCAGCCAGAGGGGAAGAAGAGAGAAAATCGAACACCAATTTTTGCTTCGATTGGGCATCTTGCATGACATTAGCAGTGGAAAAGAGTTGTAGCAATTTCCACTTTGTTGGACTTAGATACCAAAGCTCAGGTGAAATCTCTTCGAAGGTCGATGACGGAGCTCAAAAAAAGCATTCGCCAGCGTACACAACCAGAAAGTCTTGACAGAGAGATAAAATCATCTCTTAATACTAATTCATCCCCGAAGTCTTGCCTTCGTAACATTGTTAGCCTGGATATCATGTACAAGCCATTCTAAGATCAAGCCCCCCACCCCCTCGACATCCGTTTCATGTTCACCTCCAGCAACAAGACAAGGACTGCTAGTCTTCCGCATGAACAACCTCTCACATACCGATACTCTGGCGATAGAGCATGACCTGATATAGAAGAGTGGTCTTCAAAAGCTCAGAAACCTCAAAGTCATCAGCCTTCCAACCTCTGACGTGGTCTAGCAGTTCCAATACGCTCTGCCCTTTGCGGTTGCGTATGCTCGGCTTCGCCCCTGCGAGGATGAGAGATGGTAAGATCACGGTAACAAAGTTGTCGAGAACGAGGTCGTAGATGCCAGTTTCAACCGCGCTAATTGTGCGCACGAGAAGATATCCTAGCGTCGTGTTTCCGTCCTCGTCAATTTCGTTGACATCTGCGCCACTACGCAGAACATCCTTGTGAAGGGTGCAGGAAGTTCTGTTCGTCTCAGAGAAGCAGTACCGTATAAGCGCGTGAAGCAGTCGAGGTCCTCTAGTGGCTGAAAGACCCCTGCGAGGACACATCGCAAGAATGCGTTCGACACGGCGCCAATGCCCCATGTCGATGCTGTTCTCTGCAAGGAAACGATATTGAACTGCCGTCTCTGCACTCAGCTGTGCCTCACCTGCCATCAAAAGGTCGAATATGCGCGGTTGTCCTAGGGCAAGGCTGAGTGGTGTTTCCCCGCCCTTCGCAGCGACATGAATTGCGGCCCCCATGGTAACTAGTCGGCTGCAAATTCCCAAATAGCCGTAGTATGCGGCGAAATGAAGCAAGCTCCAGCCATTGAATTCGAGACGAGTCGAGACGAGCCTTTGGATTGGGAAGGGGAAAAGGACGCTCCTCTCGTTGATCCAGTCCTTGTCGAGCTGAAGGTACGGTTCCATTAAGTTGACGACCGACCGTGCGTCCGAGACCATGGCAGTTGCAACAAAATACGGCTCTTTGAACAGCCGTTGGTCGAAGTCAATCATGGCGAGAAACTTGTAAATTATGTCTGTCGATGCGCGGTAATTTGTCGATGCGCCGTAATATGTCGACCTTACGAAAACAATGCTCCAAAGCTCGGCTAGATCCTCACGCGCACCAAGATCGTATAGGGCGTGCGCAAAATGAAAACTTCTCCTGCCGACAGCTTGCATAATGAGACTTTGGTCATGAACGCGATGGTTCACATCCAATAAGCCCTCTCTAACCAAAGCGAGAATCGCCTCGGTGATACAATCATGGTCTAACGCGTTGCACCTGTCGGAACCACGGAGTGCGAGCAACGCTTCGCCTGCTGGGACGCCGCCTTTGAGCTGTTGACCCGTCTTGTCGGCATGTTTCAGAAGAACCGCCAATGTGTCAAGGAGACCAACAGACCAATCTCGCATTTCCCAGTTGGAATCCACAGTTGCGACATTCATCAGAGTGCCCAGTCCATCGACATCTGTGCTCTGGATGTTGCCACCCGACTCCAGCAGAAGTTCAAGAATCTCCACCCGATGGAATCTGCATGCGACGAGTAGAGCAGCATTCTTCACATCATCGTCAACTCCAAAGCTAAGCAGCCGAGCCACGACTGCCAAAGCAACATCGCTAGAAGGGCCGCTGACAGGGGACTTTCTTAACCAGGACGGAGGTGCTCTGCAGGCAATTTCGAGGATGCCAGTCCCACAGAGAGCTTCTGCCCCGCGTGTGACGATGGCCTGCTCCATGTTCGTCCTGGGGCCAGCTTCCTGGAAGACCACACTGAAATCAGCTCCGGCATCAACCAGGACGAGGGCCTCTCGAAAATGTCCATGGTAGCAAGCTTCCACAAGTACAGTATGACCTTCTCCCAAGTCTTCTTCCAAGTCGGCACCATATTCCAGTAGCATCTCCAGAGCGGGTTCAAAATTCTCTAATTCCCAGAAAGCCCTCCACAGCAATGTTCCGTTAAAGACGTCTGGGTAAGGGATGCCTATGTTGTCAAGGTCTCGCTCGAGGCAGAGTTCCGCAACATCAGAGTTTGCGTGTCGCATTGCTGTGATGAACCTAGGAATCTCGTCGAATAGTTCGTCACCGTCGAACAGAAGCCGTTCACTGATATGAGGGCACTTTTCGAGTATGTAGAGAGCCATATCATGATGTCCACGGCACAGGGCAATGTGGTAGGGTGTCCAGGCTGGATATATGACGTATGGATCAAGGAATTCCGTCCAGTCGGGGAAATGGAGAACATGTTGATTGTTCGGGTCGTTTGAATGCACACACAAGCCTTTGGAAGGAACATTGAGAAAGGCTCCGGACTCAACAAGAAGTTTGAGGGCTTCCATATTGCCGTGTCGCGCAGCAATATGGACAGGAAACCAATACACAGCTTTCGGCTCTTCCAGGATGTCGTATATATCGAAATCGTTGTCTGGCCAGTTGACAACTCCGAAGGCCTGTGCGTCCCGTATTCGCGCGTTTCGCACTTCAATTGCTGAAATGTCGGATCTGGTGCTGTCTGCAACGATGCCTTCTAAATCATCATCTTCGTCTTCGAAATCTGATAGCGATCGGTCTCTGAAGTCGCCGCTATCAAGCCAATCAGAGCGACGCTGGAACGGTTCGCCAAGTGTGCGATAGTGTCGATGAAATCGCTCCTTGGCGGACACCGTGTCTCGATCCCACTCCTGGTAAATATCACTGGATGTGTAGCGAATGATGCCATTTTGAGGGTCTAACAGTACCGAGAGGGCCTTCTTCATTGCGTTCAAATAACCCACGTCAGTGGCCCAGCAAAGCAGGTAGGGATGGCGGAAAGCACCGAGTTTGTAGAGCTTCGGTTCTGCAATCATGTTGAAAAATCGATCAGCCAAGGACAGGGCCGCGAGGGCACTGATGGCGGCGTCTTCGTCTTCGGGTTCCCTCCATCGCCGACCGTCGTTGAACAAACAATCGACCACGGCGATCTTTAATTCCGGGGGCAGACAATCGAGATTTGCCATATCGGGTATTTTCGACGGGTTGGTCGTTGTCGTCGATCGGTTGTCGATGGTGTCGTGGGGAGAATGTGCACTGGGCTGCGCTGGACTTGAAGGCAGTTCCGAGTTGCTGATTTTCAATCTGGAAGGAGCTACCTCCCTTTTATGGACTTTCAGAAACACGCCGCACTACCCAGAAAAAAAAGGCCTTTGAAACTGTCCGCAGGTTCCGATCTGTCGATCTTTTTTTGTTCAGATTCAATTGCAGAAATTCCTCTGGCTTCTGGCAGGGCCAGGCGCACCTTTGTCTCCTCTGCGCTATTGTCTCCCTACCTTTGTCGCTGCTGCTCTAAAAGTGTCCGTACTCCAGGTTATCTGAGTTGTGGTCCTGTCACCTTCAAATCGAATGTGTTTGATGCATCCGATGAGTAAGATTCCAGGTAGCCACATGGCATACCTCACTTGCCTCGTTTGCACAGTCGCGATGACATGAGGTTACCGAAGGTTGAAGGCGCGTCCAATAAACACGGCCCCTTTTCAGGACGCGCCTTACGTAATGTCCAGCTGCGTCTCAGCCACAGGCAGTCAAAGCTCCTTCTGCTCCAGCCACAAAGCATCAGCCAGACTTACCTATTCCAACGCCACTCATCCCGTGAGGTTTGCTTGGTCTTGCTATTTCCGTTGCGGATTCAACGTCTTGCTGAGCCAGACAGACCTCTTGTTGCTTACCTTTCTCACTTTCTGAATCTTCTTCAACTCTGCTCGCTCTGTGCCACCAAGGATCTTCAACATGACGCCGGCGTCCGAAAGTGCTTGCCACGCAACGCCCGCCAGTATCACCAAACTTCGCTTCCCCCAACCATAATCATGAGTCGTCAGCATCAAAGCCGCATCGGAGGTGCCACCGTCCGCGCGGCGGAGATATCGGTGCCGAAATCAGCCTCCAACCCCGCCCCAACCGGGATCCAACCGCCCCCAACTCCGCGCCGTTATTCCTCACAGATTGTCCCCGCATCGCCGCCACGCCACTGATGCACCCCAGATTGAACCAAGCAAGGGTGCTTCTGCAAGAAGGCCCCCCCATCATCCGCCACCGACAACACCATTCAGCCTCTCGCCTCGCCATTCCCGCATCTCATGGCAAGGACCTGTCATCTAATCGACTCAGCGCCGTCAATGCGAACCAGAGAATCTGTCATCGTATTCTCCTGCTCGCATTCGCTCTCCCACTCGAACACACCCTCAGGACGCACACAGTCTGATGTCACCGGAGCCCAACGGCACCCCGAAATCCGCAAACCAACCACTCCTTGAAGGAACACAAACACAAACCCCTTCATGTCGCGTCCCGTTGTCGTTAGGGGATACGCGCGAAAACAATGAAACAACCCCGTCCCACCGTCCCAAATGCCAGCTACGCTCAGGCCCCTCGCGGCCTTGGAGCAGCACACCCGCCTTGCCCCAACAGAGCTTCCCCCAATACGGCGTAAAGGACGGGAGAGACTGCCGCCCCCCGTCATCATGGGGCCAACAAAGAGTAACGTCAGCGCCCAGAGATCGGACGGGAGCACCCGCGCCCTCGATTGGCTGCGCCCTGCACCGTTAATCCCGGCGCGGCATCGGCTCCGGTGAAGAAGAGTGGCGCCTGTTGCCTCGGCGGGCATGCACCCGGAAACAAGTTGTGCACCTGCATAACTGAGGCATATATCATGGCCAGCACCCTCTCGCCAAGATGGTGTATTGACCTTGGAATATCGTTCAGACGCCATCGGGCATCTAGAAGAAATTCACAGGCATTTCGACAGACACAGTCAAAATGATCATCCCAAGCGATATTTCGAGCCTCAACAACGTGCGCCTGGCAGTGGCTCTGCCACTTGCCCTGGTGGCTCTTGTAAGTCTGCCATTTTTAAGCTCGCAGTTTTTAGAGGTATCGACACTGACAACACCACCAGGGCTTCCTCCGCGCGATATATAGAGCCGTCTACAACATCTACTTCCACCCCCTCTCCTCCTTCCCAGGCCCCAAGCTCAATGCAGTAACGCGCCTGCCCTTCACTCGCATGCTCACCGCCGGCCATGCGCACAAGACTCTCTTCGACCTGCACCAGAAATACGGCCCCATCGTGCGCCTCGCCCCAGACACGATCGACTTCGCCGACCCGCGTGCCTTCAAAGATCTTATGGGTCACTCCAAGGGCGGCGGCTCCGGTGGTGAGAATTACAAGGACCCCGTCAACGCCCGCTACAAGCCCCACAGCATCATCAACTCCAACCGTGAGGACCACGCTCGCATCCGCCGCGTCCTCGCGCACGGCTTTTCCGCGCAGAGCATGGTCGCGCAGGAGCCCTTGATCCAGAAGCAGGTCGACCTGCTGATTCAGCGCCTACACGAGAACTGCGAGGGCGGCAACAAGGCACTGAATATGGTGTCATGGTACAACTGGACGACGTTTGACATTATTGGCGACCTGGCTTTTGGGGAGCCGTTTGGATGCCTTGAAAGCTCCGAGTACCACCCCTGGGTGTCTGTCATTTTCGACAACATCCACGCCGGGGTATACAGGAACCAGTTACAGCGGTACGCGCTGACGAGGCCGTTTGCGAAGTGGTTGATGCCTAAGGACTTGAAGGAGAAGCAATGCATGCATAACAAGCTGAGCCAGGAAAAGGTCGAGAGACGGATGGCGTTGGGCGAGTCGAGGCCAGATTTTGTGCAGTCCATGATGATGAAGGAAGGCCCTCTGGTAAGTTTAGCTGCCCTTGTGGTCAGAGGTGAGGTGGCTGACGTGCGCTTGCAGGCAATGTCCAAGCCCGAAATTGAGCAGACCGCCGACACCCTCATCATCGCCGGCTCCGAGACAACGGCATCAGTGCTCTCCGGCGTCACCTACTTTTTGACGATGTACCCCGAAGCTATGGCCAAGCTCGCCGAAGAAGTACGAACATCCTTCAACTCCGAGCAGGAAATCGACATTCTGAGTGTCCAGCGCCTCAAGTACATGCTCGCTGTTCTGGACGAGAGCATGCGTGTCTACCCCGTCGTGCCGTTCGGTCTTACCCGAGTCGTCAAGCCTGGCGGCGACTACATATGCGAGACCTACGTACCCGGAGGCGTAAGTTTGAAGGGATCATTTCCAAAGTGACAGAAGCTGACAGATTCTACAGACGAGAGTCATGGTCTCCCAATGGTCCATCTACCGTAACGAAAAGTACTTTGCCCAACCGACCACCTTCATCCCCGAACGCTGGCTCGGCGACCCCCGCTTCGAGAATGATGACCGAAGCGCTCTTCAGCCTTTCTCATTCGGACCTCGCAACTGCATCGGAAGAAAGTCAGTACTCCCCAATCTTTCCTGCCGTAGCATATTTCTGACAATTGATTCCCAGCCTGGCCTACTCCGAAATGCGCGTCATCCTCGCTAGAGTCATCTGGAATTTCGACCTTAAGGTAGCAGAGGATAGCACCAACTGGACGGAGCAGAAGCTCTACGGATTGTGGAAGAAGGGACCTCTGAACGTCCATCTGACACCAAGGAAGATCGAGTAAAACGCTGGTCATTGGATAAAAGCATCCTTGCTGCGTCGCCTTTGGCGCAAAGGATGCAGTACGGAGAATTGGACAGTTGCATCATACGGGTCACGGAATCCATAATTATTGTCATTCGAAGGCATCTCATACATTGCTCTTTGTAATCAAATCTCATTGGTCTACTGAATAAAGGAAGGTGTCTTGGAGTCTTGTTGTGAAGATATGCCACTCGTAATATCTGTTGTCCCGGACCTAAGGCAATATCTGGCATCCTCCGTATGGACTCAACCATTGGGAGGGTATTGGCACTCTCACGGGACATCCATATGAATTTCCAGGCCGAAAAAGATTTGGAGGCATTATTTTACTGAAGCCCTAAATCAGGAGCTTGATAGGACTTTACCCCCCCTCAACCCGTCAACAACAAAGCATCCACCCTGCTTGCTCCTAGCTTTCCCAGGTCCGCCATGAAATCTCCTTTCATCTTTTCTCTTCCGGCGCCACTGCGCCAGAGGTCCTCTGCCACGGTTTCCCTCATCCCAAAAAAGCCCATATTCTCCTTCAAGTGTCTGCCCATTGTCGCAAGGACTTGCAGACACCCCTTAGGAACAAGGCTCCATCTGTTGAGGACCTTCCATAGCCCATCAGCAAGAGAAAGATATAGCCCCAAAACACAGCAAAGAAATCTCAGCCTATTCTCCTTCCAGTGCCAAGGACCCGTCCTGCTGGCTCCAAGTTCCACCTGATTTCACAACCGAGAGAGCTAGCAGCGAAGCTGTTCTCGTCCACCTGACTCAAGTTGATGTTCATCTGTGCCCAGTACTGCCACAATCTGAACGCACGCGCTTAGGCTGTGGCATCAATGAACTTCGGAGAGCCATTAGAGCCCTTGTCGAACATGACGAGCATGGGACCCCAGGGGCACAGCAGTGTGCCCCATTGAAACAAGCTGCCGCCCGCACCAAGATGATGCTAGAATATTCTCCTTCCAGTGTTGTCCCTGCTGATGTCTCGGGCCCACCAGATTTGACAATCGAATGAGCCCCCCTCTCTTTGTAGCTTGAGAGGTTGCAGGGCCATGCGCAGCGACGCCGCGGACGAAGAGAAGGGAGCCACCCCGTGAAACAAGCAACCATCTGGGCGGCCCACCCGGTTGGGGCAGGTGTCCATGGAGCTGGTGAATGAAGAGGATGGACAAAGCCCACTGAGAGGGCTACCAGGCTCCCACTCCGAGTGGCGTCCTGCTGATGGTGGGGACATTACGACACATCTAGGTGCCGAGACCTGTAGTAAGTTGAGCAAGTGAAGCCTTTAAAGATGGAAAGGAGCTGAGGACATACCGGTGAAGCCGCTTCCGCCAGTAGGGATCGGCTTGTGAATACTACCAAGAATGATGGCGTTGCCCTTTCAACCCAAAGATTGCAACAGAGCAAACAGACGCTTCTCTTGTTTCATTGAAAACACACCCGATTGGCCCTTGAAATCGTAGGTGTAAGAAACACAGTTCGAGAGATGACCGGTGGGCGGGACCGGCCCCGTCGATCAGGCGAAAGCCAGATCATTGTGTCGAAAGACACTGCAAATCGATTTGTAGTGGGTTGCGAAGATGTTACTCGCACCAAAGATTGATGTCTTCCAGCTGATCTGGGAAACATCATCCTCCGCATCGTCAGCGGTTGCAGCGGGCAGCCAGAGGATCGAATATCCTGCGAAGAGCAGCGACTATCCCGCATCGGGGCCATCGTCCGATGGGGGAGGTGGCAGACGCAGCCGCCACCGAGAATCGATCGTACGGGGTAGCGGTGTCTTGGGTGTTCGAAAGTCTCTGTTCAATGTTAGCGTTTGTTTCGCAGTTTCTGCTGGGTGTGTCCTACCGTGATGGAATTGAGAAGGTCCCCAGTTGAGCACTTGGAGACTTGGGAACGCGCGAACTGCGTGCTCCGGAAGGTCGGATCTCCTGGCGCCGGAGCCCACCCAGACGAACTTGGTGGCTGATCTCCGACGCCTCGGAGAAAGTGAAGGCTTGGGTGTTCGAAAGTCTCTGTTCAACGTCAGCATCGCGAAGATTTCTGTGGGGCGTGTGTCGTACAATTGAGAAATAGGAAAAGTGAGCATGTAGTCGGCCTCGAGGCCCAGACGAAGTTGAAGGCCTCGAGGCCTGGTCGAAAGGCGTTGGTGTTCGAAAGTCTCTGTTGGAAGTCAGCACCTGTGCGAAGGTTTTTGTGGGGTGTATGCCCTATCGTCGGGAAACACCGAGTTTGAGAACGCTGAACGTCCAGACAAACTGGAAGGGCTCCGAGGCAATATCGAAGCCGGGAGCCTGGGTCTCACCGTTGTTGATTGTCTGCCACTCAGCCGTCAACAATCAGCGCAGACCCCAGACAGCTTCCTGCTGTTATGATAGCGCCCGTGGCATGAAAACCTACCATGAATCTCGGAGCAAAAGCTTGTTGACGATGAACGCGGCACTTGATGCATGGTGCGGCACAGCTTTAGAGCTACGTGCTGTATCATCGGAAGTCTGTGAACAAAGCCCAGAAATGGAAGCTGATGGTGGAGGCTGGGTGGTGCTCGGAGACAGGAAAACTGTTGAAGATGAACATGGCACTTGCTGCATGGTCTTGTAGAGCTGTAGCTCCACGTGCTGCACGACTGGAAGTCTGTGAACAAAGCCCAGAAATGGGTGCGGACGACCGGGTTTCGGACTGAGACCGAAGGTGACGATGGCCTCGACACCTGAATTTCTGCCGCCAACCACCCAGCCGAGTTGACCTCGCCATTGTAGTCAACGTCGCGTGAGATCTGCTGCTCTGCGGTGAGAGTCAAGGGTCGAAGTTGCTCCAGTGGCGAGAATCTGGAGATGAGCTCCTGGTCAATAAACGGGCAGATTGAAAGGGCCCGCCGTCCTCACTGGTGATGGTGACGCGAACTACCCTCGCAATCACTGTGACGAGGGTGACATGCGAATTGTCAGAACGGCTTCGGAGGAGAGACACCATCTTCCCCAGAACGTAAGGCATTCCAGGCTGGCCGTAGCCCTCATCGGCGACGTGGGCGGCCTGCGAGAGCGATCCGACCAAACTGTTCCATGCTCAAGAAGTTTTCGACAGCTTTATGAACGACGAGAAGGGTTGCACGAGAAGGAAGCCAGGGCAAGACTACCTCAGGAAACCATTCCATTCCCCTCATCATCATCCCCTTGTCCCCCCCATTACCTGGAATGTTTGGAAACAAAACGGCAAGAGGGGGGAACTGGGAAGGGGATGATGAGGTAGTTGAGCACCACCACAGATTTCGACACTAAAAGGGTAGCCCGCGCCAAGTAAGAGAAGCTCGGTACCCTCTTAGTGTCAAAATCTCTGGTGGTTGATAGCTTTCTAGGCTGGAAGGCATGTCGGCGAGGAAGGTGTCAGGAGGAAATGACATCCATGGGGAGCATGACTTCTTGCGCGAAGCACACCATGAATTGGCGGCGAGGAACCCGCGAACCTTGGGTGTTTGGCGTGGGATGCTGGACAAGACACCTGGGGTGGCTCATCTCGTCTGTTGGCCCGGAGCAGCTGCGCTGTCTGTTGAAGTTGGCAACTTGGGTAAGCTGTGATCGGGGTGTGGCAGAAATTTTGTCCGTAGATTGGCTTCCCCCAAGGCAAATCCCTTCTTGATTCACTGTGGTTGCCAGACGAGCGGCGCTGATTGTTGAAGCTGGGGCCGGCGGCCAAATGCGCAGTTTGGCCGTATGTTGGGTCCCATCGGCGACGCTCTCTGTTGGCCAGGCGAGCGTTGCTCACGGTTGATGTTGGACGTTTTGCAGGCAACTAATTTCTGAGGTTAGAGCCAAGAAATAATCAATGTCATCCCGCGGGTCGATGCGGACGGCATAGGGTGCTTACCCAAGTGCCACTCAAATGAGGGAAAGGAAACCACCAGACCCAGACATGTCGTTGCCGTTGGAAGGAGGGATGACGTATGCCCGGGCGGACAGCAACCACACCTGGGGCGGAAGGAAGGCGAAAGGCACCCCATGGACGCGTGCCTTGTCTGTGAAATAACTTGAGTCAGCGATGGTTTCAGCGAAAGAGACATTCATCCTGCAACATACGGGCCGAGTCTGAATGAGCTGGTGAACGAAGAGGACAAAAGGGCCCGTTCTGCTATTTTTGGTCGTTCTTCTCCCGGAAATTTCGGCTGCTTTGTGTGCTGCGAAGTGGAAGGAGGGGTTAAGTTCCCGGTTGAGCGGGCTGGTGCGACCCAAAATTAGACGCAGAAACAGGACCTGTTGTGGGCGTTAGACAGCGAGAAAGATAAGAGAAAAAAAGAAAAGAAAATCAGACTTCGATTCAACCCAGAAGATGATGGTGAACAGGGTCTCTGAGCTTGAAATGCTTGTCTGTCAGTGTTGGTACCTACCCGAGTTGATGGTTGGTAAAGTTGTTTGGATGTTGGAAAGTGGGTAATTTGGAACCTACTTTGATTCGAGCCCGGAAGGTCTGGTATATAAATACCATCTTACGGTCTTCCCCGTCTGTTGGAGCTGATGTTGTTGATGATGCGAAAAGTTCGCCGAGACCCTGTCTTCAGAGGGGGTTGCGCTGTTGTGAAAGTTCTTGATGGGCGTTTGGTTGACGATGGGTTGTTGTGGGAGGATTTTTGGGGATGGTGGAGGTTGTGGTAGTTTTTGTGGGACTTGAACTTGGACGCCAGCAGCCCAGGATTCTTCTCCAAGGTAGTTAGGTAGGGACGGGAAGGCTGGTGCTTCGAGGGTCGGTGTGGCTAACCTCCAAGCAGCCCTCTAAGGTGGCATCTGCCTCAGTTGGACTTCCACACCATATCTTGTGTGGTTGTCAGTGCTAAGCGAGGGTAGGGTTTCTTTCTGTGAAGATTGTCACCGGACGAAAATTCTTCAATCGCTCTTTCTTCAGGTGGTGTGAAATTTCTGGATCGCTGTTGCTGATCAGGGACAAAGCTGCCGACTGCAGTCGGTCTTTGTTTTTTTCTTTGCTTTGTTACACTTTCTTTTTTGTGGAACCGTGTGTTCTTATCACCAAATTCAAATTCAGTCACCAGATCAACTGGTTTTAAAAAATTTGCTTCATATTGTCAGAATTATATAAACTTGGGCTTCATGGCCCTAGATCACAGGGCACATCATCATAAGATACCAGAACCCACTCCCCATTCGACATGCGCCTGGTTTACATGCCTCGAGGGGTGGAACTCATGCCCCTGCTACCAAAAATAGCCACGAGCGTATGAGAGCTAAAGATTCTCAACCGCGACTTGGTAATTTCCATTCTTCCCTCAACATCATGGCCCCCGAGGTGCTCGTGTACACATACGGATACTTTGGGCCAACTGTAGTTCGTCTGCAGGCCCAAGATGTGACGGGCAGGCACTAAAAATGATGGCTAACGCTCAACTTGTGATAACCTGGTTCAATTGATACTGAGATGAAGAAGGAAAAAGACAGAAGTAGGGGCGCGAGCACGTGAGGGCTCTATGGCGTGACACAAGAGCGCCGACAGCAAGCTCTGGCGGACAGCGATGAGCATCTGGCCCAGCTCCTCCAGAACTTCAGGGGACGACAGCAAGATGGACTTAAGTAGGACCTCCTTGCGACTGGCGTTGTTGATGTCTTTCTGCGTGAGAAGGCCTTCGGCCTTTCGCGACAGCGCGTCTGCTAGCACGTTCTCGTGGTCCGGACGGTACTGAACAGCGAAGTTGTAGTTAGACAGATGGCCTGTCCAGCGGGCTTGTCGGGCGTTCGGAAGCCGTTTCGTCATAAAGAACAAGAGGGCCTGGTGATCCGTGATGACGTCAAAGCGCTGCGATACAGATGTCAGTTGCCCTACCTATCGCCCTCGCAAACGGCCCGGGGAGGAGTCATGTTTACGAAATAACGAAACACAATTTGTTGGATGCATTGGTGCCCCTAATCTTGTAAGTCCATGCGGTTTCATGCCGGAGGTGATGATCGAAGAACCTGGTATGTCCAGTTGGTGCCACTTCAACCGGGATCAGGCCCCGCGATGCCGATATTCTCTCTACTCTGGTTTTTGTTCTCCTAAGGCCGCAGTACGAGCCTTTAAATCTGATGGATTGTCGGACCTTACACTCTAGGCTTGCCGTTGCAGCAACCGCGTATGTCCTTGGGCCGGTCGGCTCTTGCAGTCGCGTGATGGGCCACCGGAGCAGTTGCGCCGCAGGCGAGCCCCCAAGGAGCACTCCGTTGAAGATGACCCATTTCGCCAGTTCATTGGAACCGTTCTTCATCCATGCAAAGCCATTTGGTACTTGTGACGATTCTCCTGGGGAAGAGCTTATTCCGCCTCAAGTTATTCGATAAACAAAGCCGTCTTCGGTGTCTATACGTATCTGGCCAGCAAATAATCAGCTGCCAGCATGGAGTGAGATTAGTTTCAAGGTCAAATAGCATGACGACAGATGTATGGGTCCGTGACTCCTTGTATGATATTGCTAGGTGAGGTATCTGGCGAACAACCAAGTCCATGGCAGTACCAGTTTGCCGTAAGATATATCTGCAGAGTAATCGTCGACCTGAGCCTGCTCAGCTTGCTAGTCCGACTGACTCTGCGGGCTCGGCTGGCCCTGCTGGGCCTTCCGGCCGTCTTGAGAGTCCTTGACGAACTTAACCGTTGAAGGGACCCGACTTCTGGGCTGCTGACCCTCCTTCGCGAAACCTGTTTGGGCTTTCGAGAATTCTCTCGATGCCGACCATGGAAGGCATTGAGGGAAGGTGCTGCAGGGCCCCAGCTACTACCTTCGTGGATTTTGGCAGCAAGACGATGAAGGAACCAGTTCTCAGGACGTCGTGGCCAATCAAATGGAAGATACAACCGGGGTGAGATATCCACTCCCTCTGGCAAAATAATACTGTTGTTCTGCATGTTGCTTTGCTGATACACTCACGTAGACATCCCACCAACAACAAAAATGATTTGCTGAGATCGAGTGCTCTGCCTCAACTAGCAGAGACGCATGCGAGATTAACGACACTCGCATACGCGCACCCAGTGGCTCGTGCCCGGGCAACGGATGCTAAATCCAAACAACTCTTAACACGTCCCAGGATGTCTACTTTGCATGGAAGTTCCACAATACTCCGGGGGGTAGGTATTTTCCACTGCGATTTCCAAATCTCAGTGGTCCTGGCTCGCCGACATTGCCATCATGCTTACAGCCATCTTTCATTGCGGCTACTGTTTGCCTCTGTCAGCGCCCGCGTTCCTATCCCATGATCCTGCAGGAAACACATGTGTCAATGTCAAAGCCTCTCTGATTGAGATTTTGTCGGCTCGACTTGGTGAAGTTTGACAATGGAAGTCTGCTACCAAAGTGAAACACAAATCCATTCCAACATAGCATTATAATAAGCCAGGACTCTGTTTAGAAACTCAGCAGCGTCTTCGATCTTGGCTTTGAGGTACTGACTCACGGCCTCTGAGATTTCCCGGAAGTCGACATTCATCAATCCCGCGGTTGGCTGGCTTGTTCTCCATGCTGGCTATTATTCTGAAGCGATTCGGACTGCTTCGAAGATTGAAACAAGCCAAACAGCACTCTCGCCTCCAAGTGCAACGTGCTCAACAGCTTTCGACACATTGCTCTTGTGGTTCTCCAGCATTACGCGGAGGGAGAATTGGGCCCGACTTCCCGTCTGCTGCAAGTTGAAATACACCCTTCTGGGCCCGTTGTTGTGCCTCGTGTTAATCTGCAGCCTGTACAGAGTTTCCACGAGTTTATCGTAAACTGTGTCCGTCGTTCTTTTGTTGAAATCTGGAGACAGTTCCACCGCGCGAACGGTTGCCCGTCGAGGCCTGGCCCGCCCTGGTGTGGCGATCTTGGCGCTGATAGCCGCCGTGACGTGGTCGTCGTCGTTATCATCAGAATCGTCTTCATGAGCCGAGTCGTCACGGCCGTCATAATTGTGATAATCGCCGCTGGTTCAGCAGTCTCGCTAGAAACTGGAACAACGTGTATTGGGTTCATAGCTGCCATGGGCTCACCTACCGAGTTCCATGTTCTCACCGCCTGGGCAACGTCACCTTCGACCGCGCGTTCGTAGCCGGGTGCAGGACCGCTGACCTCGCTGGTTTGGCGACGCCGCCGCTTCGAAGAGGCGGGCGGCTCTATCTGCATAGCCTGCGGCAGGTAGACTCCATTCCCTGATCGTCATACTCTCTTTGAGGCAGATTCGTGACAGAGCAGCGGACTACTAGGCTCCCCGTTCTCCCATGCCGCGGCGACTGATGTATGGCGTAGACTCCGTTCAATGGTGACACTCATTGTGATGATAAGCTAGGAGAATCAAAGACAGAGGGCCCGAAAAGATACAACAAGTTACTGGGCATTCTCCTTTGCTCATATTGAAGAGACACATGCAACACCCATATCCCAGTGCCACACCTTCATTTGTGGGGCTTCCCGGATCCCTCCAACAACTTCGTGTTGTCATTCGGGTTGAACATATCAGAACGCCCGTCCATGTATAAAGAGGAAAAGATCGTTTGAGTCGCTCATCGCGTTCTTAACGCGTCGCGTCCATTATTGTTATAAAACCTTAAGGAGAAGACCACGCCAGCCAGGCAGACCAAGTCCTCCGCTTCAATGGTGATGGTCATCGTGGTATCGCATATTCCGTGGGCAATACACTGGATAGCTCATTAACAGTATCCAGACCCGAGCCTGTCGCGGATGAGCGCCTTCTTGAATGTCATTGCGGCAACATTGATGTATCGGGCGAAATGGAAGTTTGAAAAAAGACTTTCAGCAGCCTCAACGCTTCATCCGAGTGGCTCCCAGGACACCTTTGCGGACATGGCCGCTCCCAATGCACAATGATGGACCATCATGTTCCAACACAGCGCGCTCTGCCCTCACGCTTGCTGCTAACACCCAGACAGCAAGGAAGGCTGAGACCATCTGCTAGCGATTGCAATACCCAGCCATGACGCTAGCCTCATGTCGGTATCATAATTACCGCCAATCATCGAGCCCAGAGCCAGCTTGGTACGGTCTAAGCGTGCCTCATGGCGCAACCCCTAGCTTTTGATGCTCTGTTTTGGGCCCGGTATATATCGTCACGTTTTCTCGGAGCAGACTCGCGCTGCCCTCGCACACTCGAAATCTTTATCGGTAAGAATCGACCTTCCTGGCAGGCTTTCTGTTTGGCCTTTTGCGGTTCTACTGCCGGCGTACCTTGCGGTAAGACCTTCCATTAGACAAAGAGCGAGAACGCGGACATACACTGCGTCAGAGCATCTCGATTATGGCTCAGGTTGACAGGCATTACTGTCTACTTAGCCATACCCCTTCGAGAGACAAACTATTCCGCGAACATATGGCACCCGCGGCTTGATGATGCCCGTTTTAAGTCGTTGGGGTGGGTGCCGTCAGCCACACTTTTATTGAGCAACGGGCAGCATGCTGATCTGTACCAATGCTTCCGACTGAATCTGCTGCTGTGTTAATAGGGGCTGCATCATGTTGTATTGAGGGCTGACCTGAAATTGGATAGCAGACTAAGGCTTGGTCCTTCATCATTTGAAAGGGAGCCCCGTCCTTCGTTGTACAAAATGACAACGTCCTTTGCCCATGTCTCCGACCTGGGCCCGAGTCGCTGGAAGTTTGATTGCATAGGCATCCATTCACCGGCGTTTGGCGAGCATGCGGATCCATTGCTCGAAAATCTCCTCCCGCTCGTCTTTGAACATGACTTTCACTTGTACAAGCCTGACAAGCAAGTAGCGCATCCAACGACCTAGAAGATCATTCACTGCTCTTGTGAGTAGAGCCCTTCAGAAAACTCAGACTTTCTGTGATTTCCAGAGAGAACGTCAACTATTCGAATGCTCTCCTATCGAAGCTTTCAATATCCGAGGTTGATTGACGGTGTGGTACCACCCTTCGTCAAGTGTTCTCTGGGACCTTTCCGTCCCACACCGGTGTAGTTCTCGTATCCACACGAGGCCCGCAGCGAGCTTGAGTTGAGAAACATCCACTTCCCTTATTTCAAGGGCGTCTTTTCGCGACCGCAGGGGTCGATGGCGTAAATGGTTGAAATAAGCTGCCAGTTTTTGCGTGCAAGCTGCAATACGATGGAAATTGGTAATGGCTAATAATATGCAACGCAACTTTGCATCCCATGACCGGGAACGAGATTGAGGGTGGTCCATGAATATGTTGCGGTTTCATCTATTGGGGAGTTCGAATAGTTTCGTTGTGGACTTGGTCCAGTCTTTTGGCACACAGCCAGCCTTTTTTGGCCATGCGGCCTAGCAAATATCAGGCTGCGGCTGATCTGAGCCGTAATCTCATCGGCATCAATGTCAATGCAACCTGATGTACCATAGTCATTCACGATATGGCACACTGAATATTTAGCAGTTGGAATGGCCGTGAACTAGTGAATAGCCGCAACCAGAACGAAGGTTGGCCAGCTTCCACAGCGTAGGAAACTATGAACGAACAACCGTTGCCTCGCTCATCCGTATACGGTAGACCGTAGTATTATTATACGCGCAGAAAGCGCAAGGCCCGGGTTCCTTGAGCGCTACTGGCAAGCTAAATTGAGTCCGGGGAAGATGTCAGGTTGGGCCTCGATCTTGGATACAGACGCTATGTGAGTAAGCTCTCATATCGCCTGCCCGCTTGTCCAGATTACCCTCGAACGCGGCTCTGGAGACTACGCCTCCGCCTTCGGAGCTAGAGAATGGGAAGGGCCAGTACTATACTCAATCTGGAGGTATAAGGAAGGTGTACGAGGGTGGCTTTACCAGGTAGAAACTTGCAATCTTTAAAAGGCACCCTCGTTGCGGAGAGATGGTCCACCTCTGGGAGCGGTGGCGAGGAATTGAGGAAGTCTGACCGGCTGCCATGCTTTCACACTGCCAGGTTGAGGATTTTCCGTTTCATCCTAGATCATACATTCCAGGAGACCGAGAAAGCCGCGAATGAGTGCCAGGTATTGGGCTTCAATAGTCATCTCAGTACCCATACTTTCGGGGCCATCATAGCCTCCCGCTTAATGTTGATTGACAGAGCACGGTCGTCCAATCATGAATATTAGTAAAGTGTCAGGTGATCTTTTGATAGATATCTGTCTTGATGCGCCACTTCTATGACATGTCAGACCCCGAAGACATACTTGCCTCCTTCTGAGAACGCGCGCTCTGGTCCTCATATAGAGACAGTTGAGGTTGAGGGCCCGGGGACTCTGAAAGAAAAAATGAGATGTCTTGGACAGGCAGTATGATAGAGGTTTCCATCTGGTCAATTGCGTCGCCATCGTTGGCATTCGTCCTTGGCGGTTTCAGCTGGTGTAAATATCACCACTGTAAGAGAACTATCTTGTGCCAACGGCAGGCATGAGGTGCTGGAGTAAGGGGATTTCCAAACAACATAAACGGCCCTGCGTATAGCCACACGGCGTAAATCATCCAGATGCTTTCTTGAGAGCCGTGGCTTTCAAGGTAGTAATTTTGGGTCAAAGGCGGACTTGGTCTGAGGATTCATACTGGACAGTCCTGGGAGCCGTCGAAAACTCCATGTTCAAGAAGCTCTCGGAAGCGTCGAGGTATGTTGAGGCATGTCCAAATGATACTTCAAGACAAGTTGATCGAGCACATCTTTATGTGGCATTTGTCTTGCGTGTTGTGTGATGCTCTGGTGTAAGATTGATTCGGGAAGTTGCTTTCGCTAATGGTTCGGAGTGGCCTGACATAGGGCGTCTCCATTCTTCAAGTCAGGTAATTCAAGTAATCTGACGGAGCGTCGATAATAGCTAGGCCTCATCCGAGACCTCATCATCTTGGTAGTAACACTCGCCATTGACCTTCATTCTTGGAACACGGTCTATGTCCATCTTAAACCACGACGGGTACCTTACTTTTGGGACCTGGTGATCGTAAAAACCCCAGATGGTAATAGCGGGAACGCTTCATACTGGTAGGAGGGTAGGAAAGCAGTGCAATACCATGAGAACCGTCATTCCCTCGTATGAGCAGTCTCTGAAGGCCGCGACGCCACGGATATTTCTTGGATCTTTTCGCGGCCACCGTGTGTGGCACACAATGATTGGTCTCAGCAAAGATAAGCTGGGCCTGGGGGGTTGTAAGTGGAAGTAGTGATTGCGTTTTAGCTTGAACGCAATCAATCTTAGACGCACAATGTATGCCGTCTTCGTCATTCATCCTGGAGGCCATAGGGTAGCGCTGGTTGAAAAGCGTCATAACAGCCAAACAACTAGAACCGGTCCTCCACATAGGGTACGAGACGAGAATGGAGGCATAGATTGTAGAACGGAGGCGACGGCATCTTGGTTTCAAGCACAAGAGAGCCAGTCTCGAGGCAGCCGCGTACGTGCTAATTGCGACTTACCTGTGAACTGTTGTCTGCTGCCAGTCCATTGCGTACCGCAGCATGAAGTCGCCACTATCCAACCGGAAATGTACCTGAAAGGCCCAGCTGAACGATGCTACCATCGGTTTTTGGGTCTAACTTTGGTCCTAATGGCATGTTGCCAGGGTGGAAGGCCTGATAGCTTCTTAGTTACAGCATAGTAACTAGAAAATGAGACGCCCTGTGCAGATCAGCTCATTTTGAACAGCTTCGCGGTCAAGGTATCCGACACATGTAGGCCAATTGTGCCCTCGGCCTGCTCCGTAATGACACTTTCGTACCCCTCCTCACAACGGACAGCCTGGCGAAGCCGGCCATCGCTGTCATTAACTTCAAGGACAACTGTGTTCGCTCTATGGACATCTGCTAACGTGATGTCCAAAGTGAGAACCGTAAGCAGCCAGGCAATGGTTGGCTTCTTCTCCCACGTCTGTGTGAGTTGAGCATATTAAACAACACGTACTTGGCTACAATTTGCATGGTGCGTTTCGCCGATGTAATAACAGAATCTTGGCGACGATCTCAACTATCCTTCCCGCATGCTTCCGAGAAGAGTTGGAGAGTATGCCTGCACCAAGGTCCGAGGTAGTAAGTAGTTGAGGTACCCATACTTATGTTGGCTCGGTTCAAGTGACATTCCCGCGCCTGAATCATGTTCCGCCGAAGCGAGACCCTTGGTAGTAAGGTCTGCAGCCTGGTTGCTTCTACGCCATAGGAAAGAGCTTGATTCGTCGCTTCAAGGAACGACTGGGGAAGATGGAACCTTCAAAAGCTCTCGTTTTCCGACAGCCAGTCGAGACCTATCCCGATTCCCGATGCCAGCTTTGGTATGCTTGTATGGCAGTGCTAGGAAAGTCATTGCCGACTAAAGTAGCTCTTATCGAACAAAGACGAACTTCGAGAAATGTTCCAGTCCTCGGGATGCGTAAGTGATACACTAAGATGGCTCTCTTCGCCGTTTCAAATTCTCAATCATAGGCATATGGCGCTCTGGGGAATTTATAGGGCCCGACGTATATCTAGTGAGGTGTTAATTTATAAGGATAAAGAGTAAGCAGTAGCTGGTAATAGGCAATGGATTGCCGTAAAGATAAACTTGGTAACATTTTATAGCTTAGATTTGTACAGCGCCTTCTGCTGTTTCTCTGCCTTTTCCGTCTCCTTCTTCCACCAGTCTACTCGAGCATTGATAACGTCGGCGAATGCCTCCAGCCACTTCGAGTCAAACTTGGGCAGTATTCGTCCTGTTGAGCCAGGCGCAGGATCACCGGCAATGGCGCGCAACGCCTCAAAGTACTCCTCAAAATCTGGGGAAAGGGTAAAGAAGGGAACGCCGTCTCCTCGCTTGGCCAGACGATCCTCTTCCCATGTTTCCATCTCTGTTGTTGACGGAAGCTTCCCGCGTCCCGCAAATACGCGAGCAGCAGCTACTGCTTGCCACTCAAATACACGAAAGGTGAAGCCACCAGTCACCTAGATCGGTTAGCTCAGATTTGATGCGTGAAGCGAAGGAAGCTTACCATGCCCACAAATGCCAGAGACGGGTCATCGGTGTGGAAGACGTGTTGGTAAAGTCTCGGGATCCGCCGGTTTTCAACCTTCAATTTTGGCAAGAAGGGAAAGCTGAAGTCATAACCTGTAGCGAACAAAACAATGTCGACGTCATCTACGGTTGACTTGTCGCTGAAGGTGATGCGGCCAGTCTTGTGGCAGAAATGTGTGATTTGCGGCTTAATGGTGATGTCGGGATGTGTGAAGGGGGCCCATCCAAATGCAGGTAGCGGCTCGCGAAGAGACGCTACCACAGGAGTTCGTGATACTAGACGAATGTCGTGTAGTGCGTCAAATGCCGAGACGGAACCACCGACGACTACAACTTTCTAATGCGCGTGTTAGATCGGAAGACCGCCTCGCAAAGTGTGATAGGCCCTAACCTTGCCCCTGAACTCCTCGGGATTTCGAAAGTGCTTGCTGTGTTTTACACGCCCCGGAAACTTCTCGTCATACTTGATGAGTCCTGGGATATCGGGGATGTAAGGCAGGTAGAAATGACCAGATCCGACAACTATCGCATCGAAAGTTTCTTGCCACCAGTAGTCTTTTGACTTGCTTGGGACTACCTTCCTGAGCGTCAAGACCCACTCGTCGCCTTTTTTCTCCGCCAGCTCGACCGTGGTGCTGAACTCGACCAGCTTATCATGGCCGCCACGGGTGAAGATTGCCTCAACCCATTCTCGAATGAGCTCTCGGTGTCTGAAAGGCGCGCCGGGTCCATACTGGGCAATCGTGCGCTCCGAAAGGACCTTAGGGATAGGCTCTTGCGTGAAGGCCATGATCTCGGGCGTGATGTTGCTGTGCAGCGTTTCGTGCACGCCAGTGTCCGCATAGCGTAGCTGATGCGAGTTGATCTTCTCGGTCTTCGGAGTCCATGTGGGAAAGGTGTTGGGGAGGTCGACAGGGGGATTGGCGCGTTGCTCGACGAGATCGCGAAGGGAAGGGATTCGGGGCGGAAGCTCAGGAGTGTAAACCCTCAAATGGACGTCAGCGATTGAATATCTTAGATCACTATAATAATGAGTTCAACTTACCAAGTTCCTCCAGCGAGATCCCGTCGCTCAAAAACGCGGACAACGTCGAAGGCATGCTCTTTCACCAGGGCATCCGTAGCAATTGCGCCCGCCGGGCCGGCGCCGATAACAGCCACTCTGCGTATTTTCTTGGCCATACTGATGAGTTGAAAAGGTTACGAAGACGAAGTCAGATGTTTTGAGACGGATTTCCAGGCGCGCATCGCACATGAACACTCCCCTCAATTGGTGACATGCGACGCTGATGAGTGCCTTTTCGGAGGGTTCCGCGTGGACAAGGCATTGAGACGATATCGGAGCCATATGCAGACGCGTCGGGGACTCTCCGACATGTCGTGATCCGAAAATGTGCTGATTGTTGGTTGTCGCAACGGGCGCAGTCCCAAGGTGGAGCTCATTGACGATTGCATCACGACCCCTGAGAAAGACGCAAGTGGGACAGCATCCTTCCATGCCACCCAATACTGTGAGTTCAGACACATTCTAAATAAATTCCGGGAATAAGGAGAATGAGAGAGATAACCTTTGGCAGCAGGCGAGGATTACATGGCAATGCAGTTGTGCTTTTGAGGTGTGCTTCAAATGTTCAAGTACTACAACTACCATCTCATTGACAACGCTGCTGTAGCTGCCATGACGCCTGGAATAATAAGCTACAAGACGTATCTGAAGTGAAGGTTCTCCTTGTCGGTGAGGTCTTTGAATGCAAATCTGTCCCGTTCACTCTCGTCTAGGCCGAGACTGTCCCGCCTTTTGTTCTCCTTCCACAGCAGGACGTACAGCGCCGATGCTGAGACGATGGTAATACAGTAGCTACGAATGTCTGTTAGTCATCTAGAAATTGTTTCTGATTTGAAAACAACACACCAAATGATCAAGCCCGTCCAAAGCTCGGGATAATGCTGCGCTTTCGTCTCGCTCCTGACAAGCTGTGGGCCAACGATGTTTCCCACGCAATAAGCGACAAACACGGCAGAAGCCATGAAGCTTTTCTTCGTCTCGCCCGCAACATTACCTGCGCCCAGGGTGACGGTCAAACTGACGACAGGCCCGAAGAACCCGATAAGTGAGTAGCCAACGACCGGTGCGACCGGCCGCACGCCCCATTCTGACTTCCAAATTGTGACAAACCCCGCAATAACGGGAAGAGTGCATACGATGAGCGTGATGATTCGGATGTTGCGGTACTTGGAGCAAAGCCAGCCAGTAAGCGGAATACCGACGGCGCAAATCGCACCAAGCGGGAACTGAAAGAGGATGCTGTCCAAGGCGGAGTACCCGAATGTCGAGACGATGAGGGGACCAAACCCAGAGACAGCGCCGTTGACAGTGTATCTGTTCCTGAAATCAGCTTGAGTCTGCATATCACACATTGTGATAACTTACCCAGAAGCCATAGTCAAAGCCACAAGCCAAACCTTCGGATCCAGCATCGCCTCCTTGATCTGGCCTCCCTTGATAGTCTGATTCTTCACGCCAGTTTGCCCCCGCCGCAAACGCTCCACAGCAACCGTCCGTTCCTCAGGCTTCAGAAACCAAGCCGTCAGCGGCGAGTTTGGCAAGAAGAAGCACCAGATGCCAAACAAGAACGTCAGCCCGCCGGCAAGCACGTAGATGTACTGCCACGGGGCCAGCGCGCCGCCCTTGATTTGCGCAAAGCCGTAGTTCAGGGCGCTTCCTATGATTGTGAACCATCCAGTGCCCGAAAACCACCAACTCTGCCGGAGGGCTTGTTCCTTTTGTGTGTAGTAGCCGCTGACGGTTGTCATGAAGGCTGTTGGGATGATTGACTCCGTGAAGCCTGCAACATAGGCTAAGTATGTCATTTGTGTCTCGTGTGGTGATAGTGACTCACCTAAGAAAAAGCGCTGAACAAGAAGTCCTTGCCACGAAGTAACACCGGCAGTTGCAGCACAGATGATTGCCCAGATCATGACCACTGGGCCAAGTGTCCATTTGGTGTTGAAACTCTGCAGGAGATATGTCATCGGGTATGATCCGATGAGCTGGCCGAAGTAGAAGATGGATGTTGCCCAGCTCAGACGCGTTGTGTCCGTCTTTGGAGGGGTTACTGAACTGTCGACGACTGAGAGTTGCAGGTCTCCGGTCATGCCGAATAGTGCTGCGCTTCCGAGAATCGCCTTTGTCCATGAGTTAGATGTTGCAACAACCCAGCCAGAAAGGAATTCCTCACCTTGTCATAGTACACCAACCCATAGCCTGATTAGGTTTGTCAGCATCTCGTCTGATAATGAAGTGGTGCGCTGCAATCTTACCAATGACCATCGCTGGCATCAGGAAAAGATCAATCTTCCTCACGACTCGGGCCTCGATCTCAGGATCAATCACCTGAGCGTGGTCCCCGACCGCCCCCAGAACTGACAATTGGTAACGATCATGTTTCTCCGACTCTTCCAGTCTCGAATGACTTTCGTGTTCATCTTGAACATCTGTCTGTGACGCCATCGAGCTTTGCACCGTCGGAATGACATCAAACGAGGTTGAAATCTCACATCCAAAACGACTGTATCACGCATATGATACTTCACGTTAGTTATATGATCTCGGGAATATGCCTATGGAAAGCAATCCCTGCCAGGCCCAGAATCTGGGCAAGGTCTGATGCCACCCATCATCACCTCTTCGGGGCAAGGCCGGATTGCCTCATCGGTCTCCATCTTGATGACAGCTACGGCCCCACACCTTGAATCCTTTCCTGCGCAACATCAAGGAGCATGTCGGTACAACGTAAAGAAGTCTCGTCCTCGCCCAATGGAATTTTGCCGTCTCGACGATAAGATAATTCCCGATGTCGGTCCCAGTGGTTCCAGCCCTCCGGTAGAAGCACCCGTCCGATGGCATGCGATCCTGCGACTTGACCAAGATAGCAGAGGATTAATAATGCCTTGGTTGACAGCAAACTCTCGGCTCATTGTCGGTATTCTTGACTCCTGGGATCGGTGGTTGGAGTTTGAGAAGGAGATACGGGGAAGGTCTTGATTATTGGCGAGGACAGCCCAGATATATCACAGCCGTGGATGTCTCTCAACCAGGCTGCTTCGCAATTCGAGTCGGCTTGTACGTCTTCGATGCATGAGGTCTCCTTCGGAAATCTTCAATCAAAATGGTTACCGCAACGGAGACTGTCACTCTTCCATACATTCAGGCGCCGGAGACGTCAGCGTCCTTGGACTGGGCCGATCTCGTCGCGCTCGACCTTTCTAAATTCGACCAACCCGGGGGTAAGCATGAGCTGGCAGCAGAGCTATCGACTGCCATTGAGAAAATAGGTCAGTATAGCCCCAATACCCCGAAGCTTTCCATGAATGTGGTGATTGACAAATTGCGCTGTCCCAGGCTTCTTCTACGTCGTAAACCACGGCCTGAGCAGAGAAGACATCGACACCCAGTTCGCCCTCGCCTCATCCGTCCTCGGGCTCTCAGATGCGGAAAAAACACCCTACCGGGCGGCACTCGAAGCCGGCGACTACAACGGATGGAAGCCCGCCGGTACGCGGGAGCTGATCCCGGGTGTGCGGGACAACTTTGAGATTTACAACATCCCGAAGTTTATTCCGGAGCACGCCGAGCGGCCGCACCCTGAAGTTGTGAAGGAGCACTGGGCGACCATCGAAAAGTTCTCGAGGCATGTGCATGACCATATTGTCAAGAAGCTGTTGGTCATCTTTGCTCTCGCACTAGGGTTGGAAGACGAGGACTGGTTCGTCAATAAGCATCGATATGAAAAGAGCAGCGGGGACCATCTCAGGTACATGAAGTATTATGCACGGAGCGAAGAGGAGAATAGGAAGCTTGACGGGGTATGGTTGAAAGGGTATTGTTCATGGTTTTTCATCCAAGATGCACTCCCGAAGCTGACAACATTTGCGACATCAGACACTCCGACATGGGCAGCTTGACCCTCCTATTCCGCCAGCCCGTCGCCGCCCTCCAAGTCCTCACAAACGAAGGCACCTGGAAATGGGTGCGGCCCCACACCGACGCCCTGACAGTCAACATCGCCGACGCACTTCAATTCCTCACAAGTACCCATCCCCCGCGCCTCACGCACACGCAAGCCGTCGCTTACTGACCCCTCCACCAGACGGCTACCTCAAGTCCAGCATCCACCGCGTCGTCGCCCCGCCACGGGACCAAGCACACATCAACCGCCTGGGCGTGATCTACATGGTGCGCATCGAGGACGACACGGAGCTCGTCCCGATCAGGGAGTCCCCTGTCCTGCAGCGGCGCGGCCTCGCGGACGGGGCCGTGCTGGGGGCCGACGGGAAGCCTGTCACGGCCGGGGAATGGGTCCGGGAGCGGATCATCAAGAACCTGGGCAGCACGAGCTCGGCGGCCGGCGACAACGCGGTCAACGACCTCGAGGTCATCAAGGGCGTCAAGATGAGGTACTTTGACTGAATGTCAAAGGTTTCTGGTCTGGCGACCGAGGCGTCGCGGGGGCTGGCGTATGCTCAAAGAGGATGACGCTAGCAGGGACACGTGGACGGGGCTGTTGGGCCACAAGGCGGGAGCTACGCTGCCTTAACCTGCATGTACCAGTGGCAGTTGAAAGGAATGGTAATTGCAAACCGCCGAATGGTCCGACGCGCTCTGCTGAGGGAAAAATATCTTTGGACGGTTCCGGCCTTTGGGGAAGCTCTCCCTTGGGGGAATGTGACCAATCCCGGGCTCCTTATTCTTGATTACGACCCGCTCGAGGCGACGGGCCAATCGAGTCCCGCGTTCCTGATGATCTTGGCGGGCTGGAACTGGTGTGTAGCGTAGATCCTCCCTGAAATCCCAAGGAAGCGAGACCTTTGATCTCAGCCACGCGTTTGAGGGTCAGCTGGTCGTGGCCTGTTTACGACGTGTCCAACGGCATGAATGTCGGGGTATAAAGATGAAGGCCCCCCAGTCCGTTTTCGTCGAGAATCAAGGAGGTTGACAGACATACCACTTGACAATCGAACGAAGACACTCCCAAGAAGGCACTGCATCCATCGAACTGCATCCCCAAGAAAAATCCAGCCCATCGAGACTGCCTCAACCGTTCATCTCCAACCTCCAAAACTCAGCCCCACACCAGCCACAATCATGTCCGGAATGCCATTTACCGCCGGTAGCGAAGCGTACGGTGGCTGGCCGCACCGCCGCTCGATCATCGAGTTCAGCTCGGACTTCAAGGACGCTCTCCGAGCAGACATCCACGGAGCGGAGTCCTCAGAACGCTGCGACGAGGCGGCCCAGACGCCATCATCTCCACCGAGTTCATTCAAGACCAGTTTCTTGGACTGGTTCTTCACATCAGACCCGCTCAAGCCGAGGAAATAAGGGATACCAGGGGCAGAATGAGGATGTTTCTCTGGGAGTCTACAGCTTTTTTGGCAGCTCGGGGGTTGATGCACTGGGGATCCGGCGGATGGGGCCGTGGTGGGTGCGGGGGTTCGGGAAGTTTATCTGCCGCTTGGCGTTAATCTTGTGATATTTTTGGGACACGATGAGATGGGATGGCTGTTGCCGGCGACGGCTCATGATTACGGATGGCGTTCTCTCGACTCTATCTACGTTTGACGATTATTCGCACGATGGGAATAAAATGATACCCTTTCAATCAAGCTCTCTTCCACTGTGACTGTCTGTCAGTGTGTCGTGGCACTAGTCATGCGGCCTTGTGTCTGCCTACGTCACTCAAGTCATCCCTTAAACCAGCGTCAGCGGTCTCTTCACCGAAGGGGAGAAACAAAGTCTCTTGAGGACTCACGAAGCCACGTCCTGGAATCCTGCTGACGCACCACACGAATCGCTCCCTAACATTCGCTGTGCATGAGCCACAGACGTGACTCTATTGGCCGCTGATCAGTAAGCCTACGCCATGCCGACCATCGAAGCGCCAGCTCAGCGAAAAAGAAGCACAGGAGGAAGGGCTGGGCATTCTTGTGTCTTCTCGTCGAATTCAAGGGAGGACCCTGAGTGACGCACGTACCGGGCGGGTGGGCTCACTGGCGCAGGCTGTGCCCACGCTGCGCCCAACGTGTATGGCAGCGGACCTAGCCGGCCTACGTCATTGGCCGATCCCGACCGGCGATCGGGGGCCCCCAGCCCCGGCTAGGCCGCCCGCACCTGTCAGAGGCCACTGAGATTCGCGGGACCCACAAGCACGGAACTGCCCCCCGGGATCCACCCTCCGGTCAGCTGCACCCTCAGCTCCCCCGTTTTGAGTTAATGTCAAACAGAAGCTGGGTGGCAGTGGTGCAAGGCTGAATTCTTGAATGTAGGCTGAAGCGTTATCGCTTGAATGATTGGTTGATAGGGCAATTTGTGCCATCATGCTAAGTCTCCCATGATCCTTCCTCACGCTAGAAGGCTTCTAGAAGGCAGAATTGCCCGGGCGATCCTGCGTCTTGGTGAAGCTTGTCTCTAGCCGGTAAGGCAGTCACGTCAGAGCTACGACTGCCTAGCATATTCAAAGAATATTCTATTTAATGAAGGCCATTGCACCTTGCAACTTGTCATCACTTCTTACTCCATCAAAACAACAAGCAACTACATGGTCACAACTTCGAACCATCTCACGAACATTTCAATACTACACCTGCACACAAACAATCCACAATCACAAACCTGAACATCAATACTCCCACACTTCTGAGATAACCAGCACTCAAAATGTGTCTCCCATTTTCCTCAAAAAAGCACACGTACGAAAAGTCCGAGTACGCCCCCAGGCCAGCACCGGCGTGGAGCAGCAACTACGGCACCTCAGGCCGAAACACCCTTCATCGCAACAGCGGCCGCAGACATCACTACACCAGTCCTGGCTTCGCATATGTTGGAGCTACAGGCGGCGACGGCGGTGGCGGAGGACATCATGGATTCAGCGGTGGTGATGGTGGAGGTGGAGGATGCGGAGGTGGTGGTGGTGGTGATGGAGGCGGCGGCGGCGGCGGTGGTGGAGGTGGCTGCTAAAGGGTCCGATTGAAGAGCCACGCGACATGACTGATGGAGTTTCCGGGGACGCTGTATTGATACCTATTTTATGACCCATGATACCTGAGCCAGAAAATTGGCAATAGACTTTGATGATACTCTGCGCCCCTCGACTGGCCAATCACACGATTTGGCGTGCATAAGCGTGATTTTGTTGCGATAGGCCACTTCAATCTCGCCTCTGCCTGATTTGCAGCCCCTCATCTCTATCTTCTCAGGACTGTGGCTGCGCATTCGATCTCGACCTACACAAGACGCCCACGATGTCGCTCTGCAAAACATGTGAGGCCTTTGACCTAGCCAGTCTCCTGGATCAAGACCGCGAAGTACACGACCTCGTCTTCCACAAGTCTATCTCGAAGCTGAGGAATAGTGAATCAACCTGCGACTTCTGTCGACTGCTCTGGACGACCCTAACAAAAGACCAAGCCGAAGACAGCGACTTCTTCTCCACACTCGAGAAAGATGATGACCACCAGTCCCCGGTCGTTCTTCGCGGTATTCAGTACGTCAATGATGACTGCGAACCAGGCGGTATATTCCGCTGCAAGGTCCGATGCGACCGCTTTCGACTCGCAGGATATGTGAGCTTCTACTCGACAGAAGGGGACGGTAATTCTGTGACGCATCTGGACAACATCATTTTCAGCCGGAGGATCAAGCCAGCTGAGCATCAGTTTGACCTGCTACGAGAATGGGCTGATGACTGCGATCAGAATCACTCAGGCTGTCATCGCCATATTGGAAAGCTGCCAACGCGGGTGATCGACGTCGGGGAAGGCGGAAAACGAGAACGAGAGCCTCGACTGGTGGAGACGGAGGGAAATATAGGCCGGTACATGACGCTGAGTCACTGCTGGGGCCTTCATCCCGTCATCCAGACAACCAGCCTGACAATTGGCGATCACCTTAAAGAACTGCCACTTTCGAAGCTTCCCAACACTTTCAGGGACGCGGTCATCGTGACCAGGGCTATGGGCATTCAGTACTTGTGGATCGATTCCCTGTGCATTATCCAAGACTCTAAAGCTGATTGGGAACGGGAAAGCGCCAACATGGGTTCGATCTACTTTTCATCTTACCTCACGATCGCGGCATCGGGATCAATAGACTCAAGAGGTGGTTGCTTCATTCCTCGGGACACATCCAGCCATGTAGAGCTCAGGTGCTCGCAGCCAGACGGGAATAACTCAATCAGAGTCATGGTCCGGCCTCAACCTGGAGATTTCATCCATCTCCCCAAGAGAACTCTACACACGCGGGCCTGGGTCCTCCAAGAAAAGATCCTTTCCTCTCGCATGATAAACTTCGATACCGACCCGCTGCTCTGGCAATGCCAAGAGGCACTCGTTGCAGAAGACGGAATCCCTCCAGGGTGGGAATTTCCCGCAGGGCGCTTCTTCACAGAGCCGGATGACCTCAATTTGTCCTTCCCATATACCACAGACTCGAGCGAGGGTTCCAGCTTTGAGGCTGACTGGAATGGCGTGGTGGCACACTACGCCAGCCGAGGTATCACGAAGTCCTTCGACAAACTCCCAGCCCTCTCGGGTCTAGCCAAGGCCATGGAAGATCGTACGGGGATCGCGTATGCCGCCAGGCTGTGGAAGGCAAATATCGCCCACAGCCTGCTCTGGGGCCGGGTCGGGCCTTGGCTGAGGACACCGACGGATGGTTATCGCGCTCCAAGCTGGTCGTGGGCATCCTTGGAGGGAGGGATTTCCATGACGATTGGAAACGCGCATGGATTGGATGTTTTTGAACCCATGGTGGAGGATATTGAAGCAACGATTGAGCCAAGTGGTCTTGATCCGAGGGGAATGATCAAGTCAGGTCATCTCATGCTATCTGGAAGAGTCAGGCCGTTTGACAGCCGGCAGAACCCTCAGGACCCGGGATATTTCCACGTTGTAGAGGTGAATTCTCGCGCAGAAGGCGCGGCGTCCGATTACCTGCTGGAAAAAGGCGAAGTTGCTGGTCAAATAATCTTCGATGAGCCTTTCAAGGCCAACGATCAGCCCTTGTATTGCTTGCAGGTGGTGCGTCGGAAGGAGAATCACACTAGCTGGCACGGGCTCATCTTGGAGTCTACCGGGAGAGAGAAGGAGTTCAGACGCCTTGGCCGTTGCTTTACCGAATACGTCCACAACAAAATGTGGTTCGATGATGTACCCATGGAACGGATAAAGATTATTTGCATATAAGGGTACACCAAAGCCACGCTGCCGCTGTAGCTCTTCGTGTCACATGAACCGGACAACCAGTATCAGGGTAGGCTGAATATAATCCTATCTCTTTTTGCTGCATATCCTGCATGGGTACGCTGTGCCAGCTACAAGAGCGGCTAGATTAACATAACAATATCGATTAGATACGGTTGCTACATTCTTCTTCAGCAAGATTCCACGGATCACTTTCGTAATGTTACATAAACAGTGCCCAATGGGCCATGAATATATTTGTCGCAGTGCCGCCAAAGTAGGCTTTGCTATGCTCCGTGTCCACACTCTCATCCCAAGTAGAGTACAAAATGTACCATCACCTGGACTAACTCAGCCCATACTAAAGCTGAGTCCATGTTTCTTCATCACCATGCTCAGTCCGCGCGGCCCGTACGCACGAGGATCCGGATCCGCCCACAGCATCTCCATCGCCTTCGCCGCCACCTTCACCCCGCCCGGCGCCCGCGTGTTGCAGTTCAACCCCATCCTGAAGCCATCAGCAAGCTGCGGTCGCCTGCAAAACGAAGCCAGAATACACGCCGGCCAAAGCATCATCCTGCGAAACGGCGCGGCGCTTGAGTACACTGCCCACATCAGTGGCAAAACCTTGTCTATGTGCAAATCGATTTCGGCGCAGAGGTCCTCGCCCTCATGCAAATCTTCATGGAACGCAGAGTGAAGATATACGATCAGGGCGGTACGATAGATGGCGACTGCCGGACCTTGTTGGTAGCGCGGACTTGAACCCTCACCGGTGAGAACGTCAGAGAACGCATCCCAGCCTTCTAGGCGTTCCACGAGGTCTTGGTAGGCATCATACGACGCTCCAGTTTTGGCATTGTTGAGTTCCTCCAAGCGCCGTTTCTCGACGAGACTGGCAATCTCGGGTATCATCTCAAACAACCCGTGTCCGAAGCCGAGCATGAAACCGCAGGACTTGTACTCGCCAAGAAAGCTCAAAGATTCTAGGAAGGGATCCAGCATAATGGGATGGTCTTCCATCGCGCCTCGCGGCGTAATTGCCAGTTTCAATGCCATGAATGAGTAGATCTCCAACAAAAAGCCTCTGATATGGCCCAGCCGGTCGGAGCTTGAATTCCGCGTTGTTTTTGTGAGGCGGAGAACGTAATGGCGGCTGGCTTTGATGTGATGGAACACTGTGCCATTTACATCTCCTTGTGTATGCTAGCACACTTCAGCAAACGTGCCTTGATAAAGATCTCGGCCGTATAGCTTACCTCATAGACACAGAGCAGAAGGAGTATCAGCAACACATACTGGGCCTTCTCCTCCTTGCCGCTCCCAAAGTAAGGCATGACTTCATTGGCGAGAACTTTCTGCAGCCCGGACAAGACACGTGCATAGTGGCCGCGGGTGGCCACCTCCACATGTCGAGCACCGGGATCGAGGGCAACCATGTGGGCCCCGCCGATGCCCAGAATGCAATCCATAATGAGCCCGTCCGACAGTGCCAAGGGGAGTACGTAGTTTATGAAAGGATTCCCATCGGCACTTGGGCCTCGCGCTAAGATGTCCGCCGTGTTGGAGAGGTACTGCTCATATAGCTGGCGGGAGGTGTCACTCAGTTTTGACAGGATCCCAGGGGTAAGAGAAGCGCGCAAAAATAGGCCGTTGGCTGGTCGGCCTTCTGAGACGACTGATTGAGCGAGGATCACTGCTTCAGAGTGGTCCATGCCAGGTATGTCTTTCGCCGGAGGGCTTGGTTCGTCCGACGAACTAGACGAATGCTCTTTCAAGTTGCTTCTAGTCCGGGGTGCGTTCTGGCTGGTATCCTTCTCGTTATCAGGCCAAGAGCACTCCCGCCCACTGCGACTGCAAAAAGTGCAGCTCGGCTTGACTTCATCACACTTTCTCCGCCGCGCGCGGCATGACAAACAGCCGTTTTTAGAGCGAGGCGTGTTGCGGCGATACTTTGTCGGGAACTTGGCGGTTCGGATTGGGAGGCTTTCCGCACCTCCCACGTCTGGGGATCGGTTCGTACTAGGTGGGATCGATGCGACTGACATGATTCTGATAGGGTGCACTGGCTGGAATTGTCGAAACACAGTGGAGATGCAAATCATTGAGGTTGCCGAAGACGTCGAAGTGTCCGCCACTTGTGATCAGCCTGGAGCTCTGGTGAGTCGTCGAGACATGTCAAGAAATATTGAGCTTTTGAAGTGGCCTGCGAGATCTACAAGCTGCGCAGCGTAGGGCGAAGGATCGGCTCAGCCATGCTTGGCATCTGACCAAAGTCCCCCTGTACGCGACTCGCCTCTCATACTGGGTGCGCTAGAGAGATTCATGTGTTGATGAACATTCTAAATCACTAAGTCGAATTTTGCTGTGAAACAGCGGAAATTTCTCCAGCAAGCTCTTAACGATGCGACCCGTCTCAATATTCTCAAGCAGAAACCGCGCAATTGCGAAGACTGGGGTTTCCCCTCCACTGTCAAAGTGACGATCAGCTAAGTAACACCATGAGTGAATGCTAGCGACAGCAGAAGTTCCTTATCTAAACGCTTATCTATCCATCCTCTCAACCAGGAGGCCAATCGGGCCCAATGTGGCTTGCAGTGAGCCGACGTCAGCGCAGCCGGGCCGGTCGTACAGCCCTCAAGATGGCGGAAATAAGCATGCGGGTAAACTGCATGTCGGCAAAGTCAAGCTTCTCCAGAATGCCTAGCAAATGTGCGTTTCGATAACAGCAAAGATAACAGCGCACATCACACGACTACGCCGTATCACTGCTGCAGGCAGAACAATAGCTGGCCAGCTGAGTAGTAGCTGGCTCTGGCATGTTGAGTTTTTACCGGAAATGGAATCTAGAATTCACGGCCATTTACGAATTCGAAAGGCAGTTCTGTCGTTAATTTCTATTCCTTGTCTCGTTAATCGGGCGCATGCTGAGGCGAGCATAGTTCAGCCTTAGCCCTGCCCCAAGTTGCCCGCGTCAGATGGGCTCGCGTGGGGCCCTGAGACTTCAAAATGGCAATGCCTCAAATTCTATAAGAACTGAACAACGGGAAGTCTGGAAATGATTTCTCTGTCGTTTGAATCCATATTACAATACATACGACCTTCTCGCCATCAAACCTTACCATGAGATTAACACTTACGAGCGGGGTTTTGAGCCTCATCAGTCTTTCACTAGGCGCTACGATCCCCAGTCATGAATCTCAAAACGCTCTAGCTTTTGCGTACACGGTATACCGCAACTCGGTTCCTGAACCATGTCAACATATAGAAGACTGACGTACAACACGCAGTACGGCTATTCTCTGTATGCCTACGGAAACGTCGCGAACCCGATCCTTAGAGAAATCCCCCTGAAACCAAACGTCAACCTCCCCGACCCAGAGCCAAATGAGCCAGGCGGTGTGGGAGTTGTAAGACCTAACGCCGACACCATGTATTCAATCCTGTTCATTGACCTGTCTTCTGATGACATTGTGGTCAACATTCCAGAGATGCCACAAGATCGGTACTGGGTCTTTCCCATATGCACGCCGTGAGTGGTAACATACACCTCCATCACTTCCTTAGAACTCATGTTTCCTCGAACTCAGGTACGGCGACAATCTGATCAACATTGGGAACCTTGGAGTCAGCAAGCCTGGAGAGTATCTCATCCAGTACGACCCGGATACCTACGGCCTTGAGACTAAGAACATCCCTGATGGCTTTGCCGGGGTCATCAAGTACCCAATGGCATATGGACTGGTGAACTCCAGAATCCTCACAGATCGGTCCGAAAAAGACGTCAAGATTGTTCGAAAGCTTCAGCTGGGCTTCAACGTTTCTCGTACTATCCCCAGACCAGGACCGCCGATCGCTCCGCCATTGGATCTCACCATGTTCACCAGACCAGAGTACAACGACGGTAACATATCTACCTATTACGAAGCCGTCATGAAAGTCGCCGCCGCGCTCGCTCCGTATAATCCGCCCTACGTTACCTCAGACAGGGATTGGGTTGCCGCGGAGCTGCGCAAGGCCGGTTTCAGCAACGGGACATTCACTCAACCGCGAGGATCCAACCTAACAGCAGCAGTTGAACTCGCAAACAAGACTTCCCTCGCTTTCATGAACAAGTCTGGTGTCCGCCAAGACGTTGGGAACGACTGGTTCATTGTCTCCGAAGGCTATATCGGGAAGTTTGACTCTCACTACGAAGCTCGGTACCAGATCGGAACCAACGCGTACTTAGCTCTCGATCCTTCAGAAAGCGTGTATCCCTTTCACGAAGGGGATCTTGTGGTTGGAGAGGGGAAGTCTATTTTGTTTACCTTCCCCGAGCCCCCGAGAATCAAGGATGGCGGGTTTTGGAGTCTCACGGTGTACGGTCCGGACCAAGATCTGGTTCCGAACGACATGGAGAAGTACATGGTTGGTGACAGGAGCAATCTGACATTTCCGGATGGAACTCCAATTGTGAAGGGGGATCATAGAGAGTTCCAAGTACTGCTCCAGGCCTCTGATATTGAGCCTCCTGCAAAGTGAGTTGTTCATTGGATGTTCATTGAGCAACCAATTGCTAACAAAGGCATGCAGCTGGTTGCCAATTACACCAGGAGGGACCACAATATCTGTCACTCGTGAGTTAAGGTCGTATCGGCACAACTGGTGCGACATTTTGTTGCAAGCTTGCTGACCTCTATCCCAGTCCGTTGGTACGGAGCAGAAGAATACATGGTCAACGGGTCTTACGTCCACCCTCATATCTCGACCATCGATGCGATACGAAGTTGATCTGGCTCGTCAAGTTTAGGAGGCGACTTCACAGGCACTATTTTAGATGAATCCAGCATTAAGCTTTAGATTAGGTCTGTAAAAGATGGAGCCTTTTCAACTCCAACCGTCGTGGGGGATTACACATGCAACTTAGTAAGCTACCAATGAGTCAAACCACCGTGAGAACAAGTCAATCTGGCTCTCCTTCGCAATCGGCAAAACCTGGAATCCCTCACCCAGCTCCATCACAGTTGCATTAGCATCAGTCGCCGGCGCCCAGTCCGCAAGCCCCTCCGCGTTAGGATTTCCGTTCTTGATGAAAGCAACCCAGTACGCGTTCATCGTCTCAGCGATTGCGTAATCCTCGCTCGTCCACGGAAGATCCGTCCCGTACAGGTTGTTCATCGCGTAGTTGATCTCGCTCTCGTGGTACGCCCCCTGGGTCTGTCCAGGCGGGGCATGGTCCCAGATGTCGTTGTACACCGAGGAGGTGGCGTTCTTGGCCCACAGCTGGGACCAGAAGTAGGTGCCAACCTTTGACCGGTCGGTGAACTGCGCATTGTAGGCCGCGGAGGCTGTCGCGGAGTCGTTGGCGGGATATGCTGCGAGGAACTCCTGTTGCCAGGTGCCGTAGGTCTCGTTGAGGTCGGAGAGGTACGTCGCGAGGGTGATGTTGAGTCCGTACGAGGCGCCGCTCTCGTCTTTGGTGTTGCCCGTCATGATGGGGACATCCTGTGCGATGCCCTTCTCCAAGGTGTTAAGGTATGTGTCGGGCATGGCGTAGTAATCGAGCGTGGCGGTGAAGTCGAATTCAGACGACAGGAACTCGGTGATCAGGTCGTCCATTGGCAACGCGCGCATGCAGGCAATGTCGGAGCAATTCAAGGACGCCATGAACCTCGCCGCAGTGTCCATGTTCACATCCAAAGTTCTGTAGTTCTCGGCGAGGCTCGTGGCCAAGGGGTCGTGAGGGTCCCGAACACCACTCTGGATGATGGCGCCGTGAATGGTGACATTATGGAGCGGGCTGTTCAGAATATGGTACGTCGCTGCGGACCCGGCAGATTGGCCCATGACCGTGATGTGATCCGGGTCGCCACCGAATTGAGCAATGTTCTCATGGATCCAAGTAAGAGCTGCGAACTGGTCGAGCATTCCCCAGTTACCAGAGCTGTTGGATCCAGCACTTGCAAGCCTCTCCTCATTAAGCTCAGGGGTAGCAAGCCATCCAAAAGAACCAGTGCGGTAGTTGTAGTTGACAAACACCACGCCCTTATCAGCCGTGCCGGCTCCGTCGAAGAGGGGGAACGCAGAGCTGGATCCGGCCGGGTAGCTCCACATCACGACCGGCAACTTGGCGTCCGACGAGTTCGCCGCGCTCCAGATGTTGAGGCTCAGGCAGTCCTCGCCGATGGAATAGTCGGTTTCGCCGGTGCCCAGTGCGGACGGACAGGCGTTGCCAAAGTCTTTGGCGTCGAGGGTCGTCTTCCAGGGAGTCACGGGCTGGGGAGGCTTGAATCGGTTTTCGCCGGCGGTGGTCGCGGCGAAGGGGATGCCTTTCCAGACGGTGATATCGGCTCAGTTGGTGAGCGACATGTTGGCCGGAGTGCTGTTGAAAGCAGGATAGCCCTGAACGGATCCATGCTTTGTTTGGACAACAGTTGAGAAAGCCGCATTGGCCTCTGCGAGGAGTGTTGCAGCAGCGGCGAGCTTCCACATGGTGTAAGGTGTTGTGTAAAGAAGAACGAATGTGATAGTCGGTTTGTCTGTGGAAGATAGTATCCCTATTCCAAAAGCTATGCAGCTGTCTTTTGGTCTTTATATGAACCCCTGAGCCGCCTTATGATGGAGACGGGTTAGTCCGTTTTGTTTACTGAACACTGCCAACTCCAGATCGTCATTGGACCAGGGAGCAAAGAACAACTCGGCCAGGCCGTACGTAAAACGAACGCAGATCGCCTGTTTTCTTCATATTGATGAGCCTCGATGATGCGACTCAGATTACGCGGCGAGCGCTTTTCTAGAAGCTGTAGTTTGGTACTCAGTGCCGGGTCATGATCATCGTCCCTTCTTAAGACCGTGAAAGCGAATCCGAAGTGGAATCCGAGGTGGGGCTGTTCCGAGCAACAGGGCCGTTAAGGCGTGACGAAGCGTACGGATGTCGGCAGTTATGGTCCACCTTAGATCAGCATTACTGAGCTGTACGAGTAGAGTTATATCATTGACTTGTGAACCTTGGGGGACAGGTCTGTCGTCTTTATAAAGTAGTCTTAGAGTTTCGGGAGGGAAAGACTTCGCGAAACCTTTTTTGCCCTCCGTGAAGATCATCCAGTGACACTGTTTCGATGAGGAGCACGACACTTGGGCGGGATTGGCTTCGTCTTATTGACCCTGGCCAATCATCTTTCAATTGAATACTATTATGTCAAACTGAAAACTGTTTCTTTCGAAACGCGCATATCATTTTATTTCTGCTCTGTATCAACTTGTTCTACTTGTGTTGGCACTCTCCTGGCATAGCTCCATGGAAGCCCTACTGGTGACCCCTGTCCCCTGAAGAACACCCAACGCTATCTGGTCTTCCAAAGCTTCCAAGCGGTAAATGAAACCACGCCAGACGCCGCAAACATACCGCTCCATATGCCCATCAGCTTGACAATGACCTCTTGCGCGGTCTTCTCAATTGCAGCCGCATCATTCGCCCTCGGTAACGGCTCATCGGGAACAGGCACGTTTAAAAATTTGCAGAGAGGCTCCCATCCTTCCTTCAGATCCATGATAAGGAGCTTGTCAGCCGGCACCATCTGCTGCACAGAATGATTCCAGTTCGGAAGTATTGCTGATCCAAAGTTCAGTATTCGTACACAAGGCCGCAAGACTTTTTGGGGTGCAGAGAAAGATCTCACAGTGATAATGATCCTGGCCATCAGTCGGGCCCTTGATTTTCATTGCCGAGTTGGTGAACTCATTCACCAGCGTCGGGAACCAGCGCCAGCCGGGAACCGGCCACATCACGTATGGCAGCCACCATATGGAGGCATTGCTCCCTACCAGCTGGA
Source organism: Colletotrichum tropicale (assembly GCA_027406125.1). Taxonomy (NCBI): domain Eukaryota; kingdom Fungi; phylum Ascomycota; class Sordariomycetes; order Glomerellales; family Glomerellaceae; genus Colletotrichum; species Colletotrichum tropicale. The sequence goes on from JANVYH010000004.1 coordinate 1,443,448, forward strand.
TGCTCTTCGCGAACTTTTCGTTGTCCCGTGTCGTCAATACCACCTTAGCGTCCGGGTACAGCTCCAGCAGGTCGGGAATAAAGTCGATCGGCGGCATGTCGGTGCATCCGACGTACCCCGCGAAAATGTCTTCCAGCAGCCTGTGGAGTCGCGCTTTATCGCCGGCACGCTTGGCCTCGTACGCCTGCGCGAGCTTCTTGCAGTAGGCTGATTTCGCACCATTAATTAGCACAATCTCTCCCATCTAGACGCATCAACTACATAGTAAAATGGGCAAACTTACCATCTTCGCGGTGGAGAACTTGCGTGCCGCCATGCATCACGGGTCCATCGAGGAGCTTCTCCAGCGCCAGCTGCAGAGAGACGGTGCCGGTCCGGGAGTACCCCGCGCCGATGACCTGGATCCTCCGGGACGGATCGGTGGGAACGGACGGCGCTCCGCCCATTTTTTCTTTCGGCGTCAGAGAAGAATATCGGCGGCGTGCTTCGGTCTAAAATCACGACATTTGCAACTCTGCCGGCGATTGCGTGATTTTTAAAGGCCGCCGATGTTCCGTTGTCTGGCACCTCCTTCAAACGGACAGGGTGGAGCAGCGGGGGAGGATGGCGGCCATGTGCGGGATGGAGGAACTTCAGAATGGAGAGGATGGATGGGTGCGCAAGCGAGGCGGGTCTGTTGGGGCGCAGATGCCCGGAAATGCAGCGGAAGACAGGCCTGTCCGCATGATATTGGTTGGATGTTACCTCGCGCTGCCCGTTTAGATTGTCTCTCTAAGCGATCATGTGCTCGGTTAGATATGGTTTGCTACCTTCTATTACCTAGTTGGGAAGATCATCGGGCGTTCGATGATGGCGATGGCCTTTTAACGAACAATCCGCATTCGAAAGCTCTTGATTTGATGTGCTTAACTTCTAATTCGTTGCAAGATGAAAGCAGCCAGTTCCTGACCGTCCTTTAAATGCGTCCTCCAGCTCCTTCGGTACCACCCAGTGCTTATCAAATTTCCGGCCCCCGAGAAGAAACCAACGCGGCCGATCGACGTGTTCCTCATCAAACTTCTTCCGGCCGTTGAGCTGGCTTGCCCCACGATTTGCTTCCCCAGGCGCAAAGTAAGACATTTCCAGGGGTGCTCGGGTATTCGCCGCCGTTCCCCCAAAATGCACATCCATTCGCCGCAGCGATGGCATCTTGGCAACAGCTTCGGCGAAAGAGACGGCCAGGGGTGTGAAGGTGGCTGGGTCGGGGGTCAGTCGGAACCAGCGCCCGGGAAATTCGCCGGCCTGCTTGGCCCACTCAAAGTCCGGTTGGAAGTCTGAAGTGTCCAAATCATCTGAGTCGAATGCCGCTAGAGATGCGTCAGAGGTTGTCGCGTAGCCTCCGTCGTCCATCATGGCTTTTTCAGGGTTCCCGGTCAGCAAGTACCTTCCGTCCGGGGTTGTAACAGCGCAGTCCACGTAGAGATATTCCAGAGATGAGGAGGATTTGTCTTGTGGAATTTGTCGCGAGCCAAAGGCGACTGGCGACAAAATCCATAGCGACTCCAGGTGTAACCTCCTGAGCGTGGGCAGCTGGCAGAGACGCCGCACACCAAGACTTAGTCTATCCTCTGTCTGCCCGTTCTCCAACAAATTGCCAGGTTCAAATGTCTCGTTATGAGGGTCGGCGTCATCCAATTTAACCTTGAACTCAACAAGACTCGGAAACGCCGTGTTCAACAGCGCATTCCCAAGAGCGGAGCGTATCTCCCGCCGAGCTGACATGAGACGGCGCGTCGGCAGCCTCAACCTCCACTCCATCTTCCTCGCCGACGTCAAGGCGCCCGAGATGGCCGAAATCACGTCGGGGTGCAGATTGCGACCGCCTGGCCCCCCGTCGAACTCAAAGTCCGAGACGCACGCGACCTGCGGCAGCCCCGATGACCCAGTCCCGGACGGCGGCAGCACGCTCTCGTCAAACCGGATGTACCGAAAGTGATCGCGCACCTGCCATATCGGAGCGACGCGGTGGTTGTGCGTGTTCACCAGCTCCCCGTCCTCTTCCATCTCCTCCACTAGCCAGTCCGTCGGCGACGCGACGACCGTCTTCAGCGTGATCCCCGGGCCATACCGGCGGCGCTCCCATTTCGCCAGCCGACCGAGGAATTTCGTGATAGCTTTCGTGAAATGTGCGTCGTTTGCTGCGGCTTCTTTTGAGCCCTGTATCTTGTTCAAGCGCTTATTACTGATGGCCGGGAGGACGACGTGAAAGTCGATGTGCTGGACGTATGCGCGTTGCTGCGGGTCCAAAAAGGCCTGGTTGAATTGGCTGAGACCCTCGTTGGTGCTTGGCACCTGGACCCGGACCGAAGGGCCGAAGTCGTCGATTTCGAAGGCGTCAAATTCAATTTCCATGTCCATGGGAAGCATATGAGTGAAGATCGATGATGAGTGAGATTTGAGAGATGGGTTGAGCGAATGCCCAAACAGTCAAGATGTGCCCGTGACCTGTGGCGATAGAGTGGGTAGTTGCGTGATGTTTGCTTCTGGCGCCACCAACCGGAGACGTCCGGACAGATTATGAAGCAAAACATACAGACATACTTAAAGGATGTCTACAATTCTTTACACGAAAAAGAATGGAAACAATGAATAGACGCATTTCCTAGGAGTTTTGCTGTCCTGGCCGGGTAAGTACTAGACTATCGCATTAAATTATCCAGACTTGTGTGTGACTCTTATAAGTGTCTTCGCATCTTTAACTAGCATCTCTTGAGGAAAACGAAGTTCCGATAGAACCCGCACAAAGTTTCATGATGACAAGCATGTCACTTATGTTCACTACTTTGGTTTAGTTGTGCCTAACCTATGTCAGCATTAATACACCTTGGCCCGAAAACATTTCTCCGCGCAACAGCCGTGCCGGACCTCGCATGGTTCTAAGCACATTGGGTTTGACCATTCGCACTCATTACGTTCCCTCCGTATGGGCCTGTGGATTGCTTCGCGCAAGCGAACAGACGAAAAAGGCGCCGGTCATTCGCCTCCACGGATGGATCTCCCCGGCGAACCCTGCGCTAGCGGGGTTCGTTAAGTCAGATTGAACCCTCTCCAATGTGTTCACATCGTAATGAGATTTGGCCTTGCCTTCAATAGTTTAGTCGCGAGTGGGTTTACTGCATTGTAACCCAGTTGATGGGAGGTATCCGAAATCCGAGCCAGCAAGCCAGATCGTCGGAAGACTCAATGCTCGGGGGTTGGCTCCACCTTGGCACTTAGCCAACTCGTAGGTGCCTGAACCACAGTTCTTAGCAACAAGAAGGCTGACCTGTGGCCAGTTTCTTGTCATAGATTCACAGGTAAGGGGTTTTGGGTTTCTGGCACCTTAGTTTACAACCGCCGTACTGGAACTCAGCAAAGGTTGCGATTGACTTTGCTCGGACTCAATTAGGATGGCAACTATCAGGACTCAACATGGAGTTCCCTGTGTTTACCTACGGAGGTTTGTGGAGTAAGAGTAAGCTCAGATGTTGTCGTACCGATGAAACTCGATGGAAAATTCTTCTGTCAAATGCTACCATGTACACTGTAGCAGGGCGCAGCTTGTCAGTCCAAGGCTGATAGGTACTACTTTATTGTGCTGCCAAGACGAACTCGACTATGCGACTAGCTTAGTCGTTGGATTTGATTTAGACTTAGTACAAATTCGTAAATGCTGCCAGCGTCTCCGTCATCAACATCCGCCTCCACGTCGGCGGCGGCTACGGCGGCTCCGGTCTCGACATCTCCCCCACCGTCGGCTTCCGCGGCATCCCGACCAACTGGGACCTGCACCAGCCAGGTTGAGCCGGACACCTTACTGCTTGGGGATGGTGGCAATTTCGATCTTGCTGCTTTGGAGGGTGCTCATGTCACTGACACTGAACTGGTATGTGACTCTTAATCTTGAGATCTTGTGATCGCGGCTAGCTGACATGCTTGTGCAGTAAGCAACTTTCCACGCAACATGAAACGGCGTTGAGTACATCCGCTGTCGCGGGTTCTACTGACCGCATTTACTTTTAGCCTCACGATAGCAGCTAGCGGCGCCAACACGACTGAAATTTCGGAGCAGTTCAATGCCTTAAGGATCGAGTAATGACCCAAAATGCCATAGGCGGAAGCATCTGGCTCCTGTCTTCGCTCAAAGTTAATGCTCACTCAGAATAGCCTATGACAAGGACGAGAAAGCTATGAGACGCTGTAACAGCGCTTCAGAAGTTGGTTTCAGTCACTTAGTTGGGTTGGTGAACAAACATGGTGCGTTATGGGAGGAGATCAAGCCATGATTGAGATGAAAGGTTCCAATTAATCTCATTCAATCCTCTATCGACTTAAAGAAAATTCCCAGCCGTGATGTACGTTCATCGCTCCCGTTTGCTAATGACTGTCTATCTCTACTCCGCCGGCTACACCTATCTTACAATTGAGGAAATATCCAACCCGCTTTGATTCTGAAGTGAAAGGGCTTTGCTTTCACAGGACTCTCAGGTTGACGTAGCACTGCTTCGGCTTGCGTGTCAACCCCTCGACGTCCTCGTAAGTTGACAACTCCGTCGGACAAGGCAAGAATTCAAAGGTCCACACCAGTAGAGTGACCAGGAGCTTCAGCTCCATGTATGCAAGTCTGCGCCCGAAACACCCCCGAAGGCCGAGGCCGAATGGAATGGTAGGACCAGCTGCTGAGTCGAAGACCTGCTCTCCCGTCTCCTTGTTCGTAACCAACCACCTCTCCGGCCAGAACTTATTCATACCCTCCTCATTCCAGGATCGCATCCCACGCTCCTCCATGGCATTTTTGCACGACTCACTGCGGAGAGGGTTGGGAATATCGAATGCGGGCTCCGTAAAACTGGCGCCTTGATTGGCGACGAAGACGTTGGTACCTTTGGGGATGCGGTGGCCAAGTACGATGGTGTCCTCGCTGGCCTGACGTTCCTGAATGATTGTTGTATGAGCTAAGCGTAGCATCTCCTCGACCAAGGCATCCAAGTATGGGATGCTGGTTTGTACGATCTCGGCGTATGTGGGAGCGCGGCCGTCGGCTACAGCAGATTCGTGCTTGCTGCGGAGGATTTGGCGTAATCGACTTTGAGATTCTGGGTTGTCAGAAAGAAATTTGACGCCCCAGCACAATGTGGTGCTTGTGGTGTCATGTCCGGCGACGATGAAGCCAAGAGTCTAGAAAGCGCATCTCGTCAGATCGATCCAATTACACAGGGCAGTCTTCTTACCTCATCTCTCATTGTCTGGTTCCAAAATACAGGCTCTCGTCCCTCCTTCTTGGCAAATGTACCTTCCCTCTGCACCATGAGGTCAATGGCCGATTTGACGTAGTCATCATTGTCATCCGCGCCTTCATCCTTGTATCGATCGACCGCCTTCATGATCTGCTCTCTCAAGAACTTGTCGAGAATGGCCCTGTTGCGCTGCACGCTAGGTCTCCATCCGATAAACCACCAAGCAAGTTTGGGGAAACCGCTCGCAGCAACGGGGCCCACGTTCTCAACAGAGTTCAGTGTTGCTTGAAACGACGGGTCGATGGGTGCGGAAGGGAACTCGACGGCGTGGTCTCCATCGGTCGTCTTGGGTATGTCAGCCGCTGCAACCTTTTCTAATTGCGGGATCAGTGCTCTCTGCTCAATTGCATCTCCAAAGCCAAAGTCGAAAACAGCATCTAGCGCGGCGTAGAAGATGTCCATGTCCGCTTGGAACGCGTGTCCCGCCGCGGTCTGCGCCTTGATTTTCCAAAGGTCCAGGAGGCGCGCGGAACTCTTGTAGATATTAGGGGCCGCGACCCCGTGTAGGAACTTGGGCGTCATCAGATCCTGCAGGAGGCGCCGGTGAGCCTTCCACTCCGGTCCTGTTTTGATGTTGATATGGAACTTTGGTGCCTCTCCACCGAGAAGCGCAATACTGAAGTCGGAACGCTCGAATTCCTTGCGGCGCATCAGGATATCCTGGCCCTCATGGAAGTCGGCGACGAGGACCGAGGGTTGGTGAAAGGGTTCGATGAAGGCCTGGATAATAGGGCTCTTGTGGATACGGGTCTGGTTGATGAGCCATCCGTAGACATTTGTGTTGGCTTCTTTTTGCAGACGGGGAATGTCTCCCAGCAAGTTCTTGGTGGCGTCGACATTGTATGGGATTCCAGGGATAGGCTTGGGAAGTAGATATTGGTACAGGGAGTAGAGAAAAAACGAAAGCGCCGCAACGGCAGAGGCTACGACGTAGAACATGTCCGTGGGTGATTCTTCAAAAAGCTGTGACATAGGGAGGAGTGAAATACAACTAGGCTTGCTTTCAATGATTTATTTGATGGCGATCAAAAACTGCCGTGAAGATGAAGCCCATTGCTTCCGTTTTATCACCATGGATTGTCACGGTGGAGCACAGTTTCGGGTCCGCGGAAACCCGTTGCGGATATCGCGGGGTGTAATACGAACATTATAAGTGGTTGCAACATAGTAGGCGTCCGCGGATGACGACAACTTCTGCAACATAATTTGCGATTGAAATTTCAAGATTTCTTCAAGATCTCTTGGCGGCTCAGTGCCGGATTCTCGCGGAGAATAATTGTGCGGGCGACGGCGGCGGCGGCTCATGGTCGGTGGGTAATTCCCGCCGTCACCCCTGACTTACGGAGCTTCATCCGGCGCTTAGCCTGCCGGAAACGGCAAGGGTGCCGCCGATGCTTCCAGCGGAGGCGGTCTGAACAAACTTCCGACGGAGCTGAGCAACAGCAAGAAATCTCCAGGCTGTCAACGCTGCGCTCTCAACGTCAAAGCACAGTGATGCGCTTCAACGATCAGATCATTCTTTCTGTCGCGGGGTGATTGGGGCAGGCACTGATGGGAACGACGGGTTTAAGTTAGACTTCCAGACATCCCGAATTGTGACGTCGCGTTATGGAGGCGCGCAACTCACAAGTATATATTCTAGAAGATGGCCGCATAGGTAAACATGCGATTCAACTCAGCATCGTTCCAATCATCATCATTCGCAAATCCTCCCGCGCTGTACAGAAATCATGGCCTCGACCACTTTGAAACCCTTCGACAGAAAGGTGATTGCCATCACCGGAGCTGCTAGCGGTATCGGGCGCGCAGTCGCGACTTACCTCGCCACCCGTGGAGCATCTCTTGCAATCTCAGATGTCCAAAAAGACGCCTTGTTAAGTTTGGCGACAGAGCTGTCGGCTACTGGAGTACGTATTGAGGCGACCGTTGTAGACGTCAGCGATTCCGAGCAAGTCAAAAGCTGGATCGAAGAGACAGTCAAAACTTTTGGGAAGCTCGACGGCGCGGCCAACATTGCCGGCACAGGCGGCTCAACCGTGGATCGCCTCGAAGCGCAGACCGACAAGGACTGGAACCTAGTCCTCTGCATCAACCTCTCTGGGACTATGTACTCCATGCGCGAAGAGCTGAAGCATCTGACAGATGGAGGGTCCATTGTCAACGCCTCCAGCGTTCTTGGGCTGCGAAGCGCGCCTGATGCTGGTGGTTCAGCCTATGTCGCCAGCAAACATGCGGTGTTGGGGATAACCAGGCAAGCTGCGAGGGAGTACGGTCATCGCAAAATACGTGTCAACTGCGTCAATCCGTAAGTCAAGGCCGTTTCATGGATGCCAATCATCATGCTGACTTGCTGTCCAGCGGAGCTATCGACACTCCAATGATGGCGCAGGCGAAGGCAGAAGACTCAGGAGTCTATAGTCCTCCCATCCCGAGGTGGGGTCAGCCTGAGGATGTAGCCGCCTTGGTGGGATTTCTGCTCGGGGACGAGTCGACGTACATTTCTGGTACATCGATCGTCATTGATGGCGGACTTACTTGCTAAATGAGTCTGTGACATGAGGCTGGGCAAGCAATTCTGCAAAAGATCCCAGGACTCAAGTCGAGCAAGGGGCGACAAAATGATGAGGTGGCTTACGTGTACGTCATGTGAGTTTCTGGGTATTCTGGCTGTCGAAAAGGCCACCAATTGACAGAAACGATTTCTGACGAATATCAACGATTCATATTCATCAATCTCCTTTAATCTTTGATCTTTGGTTTCACTTTTTATCATGTCTTTTCTGTATGCTGGCTTAGTAGGCAGTGGAAATAGAACATGATGTGAACGTAGTGATAACTGTGATGTGCTATGGAGAAGAACTGGCTAGACGCTAGAGCGCTGGAGAGGGCTGTATGGCAGCCTCTGGCACTCGCTGGCAGGCCACAGGAGTGGCAGCCGATTGGCAGGGCCCGTCAACACATGAAGTCAGTTTATGAAAACCCGGAAAGAATATTATCTGGGACGCTGCGACCTGGCGACGAAACGAGGCTTTAATTGCTGTCGCCCATCCGAAGTACATCTTACCGTCAGGTCCGAGACTAACACTAGTACATGGGGGGCACTAAGCAATGTAAGATTGTCTTTCTCGTTCTCTGCACTACCTAGGCGGGATGTAGCATTCATTAGGCGGCTACATGTACTCACGCAGTCACGGGGCAATGGAAGAAGAACGTACATACTTCAAGGAGCAGAAATACTTTCTCTTTAACCATCTATATGCCCATAAGTTCTCTCTGTACCATGAAGTAGGCGGACAGGTTTCCGGCAATTTTTGCCCAGTCATCAGCAGTGGACCAAACAGACTGGGGAATCGCAATTCAGGATGTCTATAAGCTGCAGGACTCTCGCATACACCGCCCCACCACTGCCAACTGTCATCAAATGCAGCCCGCCTTGGAGAAAGCCTTGAAATTGTCAGGCGTGGTGCCTTAAATAGAGAGAGGACGCAAGTCAGATTCCGGTCCATCCCCCATTTTCATAAAACTTCCAGGTTCGCATCTGTGACGTGTGTAGTCGGCCGAAACAGTCTCCAACGTGACTCCGTTTCTCAGACGCCTCCTCTGCCCAAAATCAAGTGTCCTCAGTCTTGTCTCCCATTTATAGCTCGCAGCTAGCTGGCGACTTTGAGTGCCAATTTCCGAATTCAAGATGGAAGCAGTTGGGGCCGCAGCCGCCATAGCCCAGCTTGCCGGGCTGTCGCTCAGGGCCGGCGAGCTAGCACACACAGTCTTTCTGTCATTTCGGAATGCACCAGAAGAAATCTTCAGGCTCAAGCGTAAGCTGGAACACTTTCAAGACCTGATGAAGCAAGTAGTTTCCTTGCAGGCCGAGTTGCCGAAAGCAGAAAGTCACGTACCACTCCTTTCAGAACAACAAGTAGAAATGTTGACCATGGGTTTGAGAAATATCACCAATGCCCTTACAAGTCTTCAGCGCACTAGCACTTCTCAAGTAGTAGGATCACACAGTGTCCGGGGTCGACTTCGCTGGGCGATGTTGGACAAGAGAAAGGCACAGAGCCTACTTCAGGACGCTCAATTGGCAGACTCTGAACTTGAGGTCATGCTACTTGTCCTATCAACGTAAGGGAAATCTAAAGCAGGGTCTGAGTTTCGGATTCTGACTTATTTTAGGCGACTTACCTCAATGAGCCAAAATTCACTGCTGGCTCTTATCGCCAGCCAATCTCTCATGCATACAGACATGACACGGTCTTTTCAAGAAATCAGGACTTTCAACTCGATTAGAGCATCATCACCGAAGGTTCAAACCCACTCATTCAAGTGCCTTTGTGATTACTTACCAGCTGAATAGGACCCCATGGTCTTGGCCTCTAGAAGAGCAATGGCTACAAAGGCCGATATCTCCAGGGCCAATGCCCACATGACGGATTTGGAAAGTGACGTTGATCCATATTCAAGGCTGATCGAGCACAGCATGAGGGTCACTCAGACACGCTATGTTGCAACAGTCAGTAAAGGCGATCGCTCCAACAGGCCCTCCGATGGGTCATACAGCATGGCCGCAAACTTTACACTGGAGGCAAAAAGGAAGTCTCGAAAAGCTAAGCTTTTATTCAACATAGCTTTTAGACTTCTTGGTCAACACATCCTTCGGTTTGAACTACAAGCTCAACTACTTTGCCGATCTTGGAAACTTACCCCCACAATCACGCCATCCTTGACAATTTTCAACTTGCGTCCTAGTGATAGTCCTATCTTCGTGGCCTGTCATAACTATGATTTGAACACGGTGCGCTACTTGCTAGAATCCGGGGAGGCTAGTATAAATGATGTGGATGAAGAGACGGGAGGTCTTCTTGAGGTAGGTTGACTTCTTTCAATTGTTCTCATTGCTGCACATGTACAATCTAACCAGCTCCAAGCATGTCATTTACGCGAGTGTGATACTTGCAAATCATCTTGTCTATGAGACAGAGTTCGTTCAGGGAGGCCAGCATTTGCTAGACCACCTGTTGGATCAAGGTTGTGACCCTTCCGCCATTCACGAAGGACGAAGAGGAAACCGGTAAGTATTTGTGATCCAGCATCAAAGATACCTTACGTGATATGATTCTGAGTTCGGTCGCAGGCCAGCGCTACTTCATGCGTTCCAACATGGCTATAGAGCAGCTACCAGGGCAATGTTGTCTCGTGGAGCAGACCTGATGTCATTTGACGACCATATAGGTGGATTGTTTGACGGCCTTCATCATGACACTTCCCAATTCGATTGGCAAGTAGGTTTATTGCGGTCTAGGGGTTTCTCAGATTGGCGACATGACGGACCTTCCTGCAACCTTCTCTACGGCGCATGTGCGGCCAGCAATTTGGACGTGAGTCTCTTTGCCTTGGAGATCGCTGGCATAGATTCCAATCAAGTTGGTGGATGTAGGAGAACGCCAATGGGAAATGCAGCCCAGCGGGGGTGGTTGGAAGGCATGGCTATGCTCCTACAATACGGGGCCCTCGTCAACGTCAACCAGTGGGACTGGAACGGCACCCCGCTTCACCGAAGCCTCACTATTTCAGGCATTCTGACCGATGCATCCCATTATCTGCTACTTCAAGGCGCCGACCCGGAGCTCAAAAACTTTCAGGGCCTTTCTACGATAGGCAAAATGATGACGTTGCAGTATAGCCCTTCGTCTTACTGGTTCTCCAAATTTTTCTACGTCGCTTTCGAAGGTTCAGTTGCTCATTTGTTACATCATGGGTCTGACCCCTTTCAAGTTCCAGCCACGGACTTCTCGAAGTCTGGAGACTATGAACGTCTCAGGGACCGAATCTATGCCTACTGGTTCGATTTGATAGGCCCTTTGAGAGTCTCAGATATTGCTCGATTGAGAAGCTATGGTATTGAAAGAAAAAGAGGATTCGACCACTTTAAAGGCAAACTTCCAACAGAATTCTTGCAGCAGATCGAGAAGATGGAGTATTCTCGAAGATTTGATTGGAACTTTAATTGGAATGCATGCGGAAAGATTGGCTGGAATATTACTGACACATTGGTGAATGACGAGTCATGGAATTGCGCAAACACGTCGATCTGCGATGAGAAGCATGAGTTGTGTTATGAAGAGAACATCAGTCTTCACCAAGGAGGTTTGACAAATCTGTATGAAGAACACATCAGAGACTGGGGCGATTTTGTCCCTATGTGGGCAAATGTTGGTCCGGAACAGCCGGAGTGGTCGCGCCGGTTGGGCAACGTGAGCCCAGGGTTTTTTAGAAACGCGACGAGCTTCTACGGCCACACTGCAACTGTAAGCGGACGGAAGCAGCTTTCTCGATGGCCCATGGTCCGAGCATTATGTGACGGGCTTCAACATGCTGGTTATCGAGTTGAAATGGATGACGATGGCGACCTTTGGTATGATTGCGATGACGGGGACAGATACTTCGATGCTTGGGAGAGACAGCCCGACGAAGACTGCGATAGTTGGCTCACAGGCATCTGCCCAATCTGCCAAAACTTGAGGAAGTACGGTCTCGGTCATATATTGGAAATTGAGAAAGAGACACAAGAAAAGGTACGGCAATATCGGAACCAGGTCATGGACGGAAAGCGAAGGTATATTTGAGACCTTTTCCTCCTTAGATTAATTGTCGCTGGACCAGTTTCCCCGGAGCGCCGATGCCAATTTGTTTAACTTGCTCATCCATCACTGAGCCTTTTCAAACTGCGGATTCGTGAACGACCCAAACCGACTTTTCAAGCACGAGTTTGTGTGATTTGTGTCGTCGAATTCTCACGGGCACCTAACGTACCTATGTACATAAGTAACCGACTATCTGGGCGAGGAGTCTCAAAATTTGCGCCCTTCTCATTTGAGAGCCGTTACCTTGAGCGGAGATCATAGCTAACGTCGTGCCGTGCCTGCCGATCCTTTGAAGTGGATGGGTGCGTCCCCTCACCATCATTGGAAATGAACAGGTTATGCAGCCTTCGATTGACCCAGTGTGGCTGTCTATTGTTTGATGTTGATTGCCCTTCTCTTTGCATGTGATAAGCTGCATCTTTTCCCCTTGCATTGTGTGCAATACTATCACACCCACTCAAACCCATTGAGGGTATTCCCAATTTCTATCTCACCACATACCTGCGAAGTCATCACCTGAACAGGAAGGCCAAGAGATTCTTATCTAACAATTTCCAAAGAGAGACTCAGTCTACATTTGTATGACATGTCTACTTCTCCCCCATGAGCTGATCACCATACAAGTCGGCAGGGTCCGATCTCAGCTCCACCTGAAGCTGACAAGGCCTCAAAATCCCCGCATTGAATAGTTCTCTCGCCAAGATCGTTGGGCGCCCAACAAAGGCACATCATTACACATAACTCCCACCTTGAAGTTCTTGGGCCCCGGAATTCTTCATCAAAAACAGAAGGTCCTATCTCGGTCTGCGACCCACGTGTTCTCTCCCGACAGTCAGCCCAACCACCCATCTCTAAGCGCCCCGATTACCCCGCGATCAGCGACGAACTCCGCTACGATTGGGGACTAGGCACCGATTTGCTTGCCTTTAAACGGCCGACATCTCCGAGGCGATGCTACTCCAAACCCTGGCTGGCGGCCCACGGCAACACCCACGGCGGCCACGAGACTCAATGACAGGCCAGGGCGCCCCTCTCCCGAGAAATACTGCGAACTGCCGGTCCTATCAGAACCTCCTATGACGCCATGGGCTCCGATGGGATACCGATGATCACTTCGACTTCAGGATATACGTGCATTCAACGCATTCCACAACACAGCTGTCACCCGTGCAGTTAATCAACACCGTAGGCACACCTGAACCTTAAGGAGGGGGGCCGGTGCGGGCCGAGGTGCTGGAGTGGGCATAGTTGTGCTGCAAGAGCAATATCTTACATTGCAAAAACTTGCTTCCAATTTCCCCAGGGCAACGCAGCTTCCTGTTCGCTGACCGATGTTCCCGGTTGGGGGCGGTATCCGAATGGTCAATGGGATGGCATAACCTAAATGTGCCATGCACAGGTCAGCATGAGGCTCGGCCGACGGTCTCAAGTTGGGATGGTTTGACCGTTGAGGGCAGCACCGCTACTTGCGGTGGAGGGTTGGTCCCTGGCCCTGCGACGCATTGCAAACTGGCAGGTCGTGATGCGACGACGACAGCCAAGGGCTTGGCCTGTGAGTCGCTGGTCAGGTCCACGCGCGGCACGCGCACGCCACGAGGGAATAGAGTTGATCAGCCACGGGAGATGCGCAGCCATACTGCTTAACATTTAAGACGAAGACGATCCCCCCTCTGATTGCACGTCACGGAAGATCGTCAGAGCTTCAGTCTCCCACCGCCGACAAGACCGCCCTCCTGCTCATCCTCAAGCCCCAGACCCATCCCGGTCCAGCAGCTGACTCGTCACCGTCAAGATGAAGGCCGGTCTCCTCCTCGCCGCCGCCTCTGCGGCCATGGCTGCTCCCTTCGAGAGCGTCGCTGCCCGCAGCGAGTTGGGATCCTTCCCCATGACTGAGCTTGAGGAGTACTACAAGCAGGCCTTTACCAAGCCCTCTACTGTTGCCTCAATTTCTCCCTCCATCGCCAAGCGTCAGTACAACGGTGACACCTTCAACCAGCTGACTGACGGCACTGCCTGCCGTGCTGTCACGGTTATCTGGGCCCGTGGCACCTACGGTGACGGCAACGTCGGAGAGGCGGGCTCTGAGGGCCCTACTTTCTTCAATGCCCTTGCTGGTATCATTGGTGCCTCGAACCTCGCTGTTCAGGGCGTCAACTACCCTGCCAGCGTCCTGGGCTTCTTGTCCGGCGGTGATGCGGCTGGCAGCACCACCATGGCCAACCTGGTCTCCCAGGTGAGTCTCGCTTGTAAAATTGCCCTCCATTGACTCCATAGCTAACCACACCTTCAGGCTGCGAGCCAATGCCCCAACACCAAGATCGTCATGTCCGGCTACAGCCAGGGTGGCCAGCTCGTCCACAACGCTGCTTCCAAGCTCAGCACTACTCTGACCAACAAGGTCTCTGCCGGTATGTCAAGCCTTTTCGAAACACCGTCTTCATGGCTAGAGTCTAACATGCGACAGTCCTCATCTTCGGCGACCCATTCGATGGCCAGCCCGTCGGCAACATCCCCTCCTCCAAGGTCAAGATCATCTGCCACGACGGTGACAACATCTGCGACGGTGGCATCATCATCACTGCGGACCACAGCAACTACGAGCAGGACGCTCCCGCCGCTGCCGCCTTCGTTGCTGGACTCGTCCAGTAAAGCGCTGAAATATGCGGCTACATGGTTCAGGTGACAGCACTATGGATGGAAATTATGATGACACGGCTACATGTAGTGAATGCATCACGTAGCATAATGAGAAATGTGAATGATGAAGATCAAAGGCGCCTCTGATCGGTGTGAACTATCTCAGTCTGGTCCGCGGCACTATAATCATGTTCTGAATATCTTACTAAATGGGGCATGTCACAAGTTTTTGTCCACTTGTCCTATTTCTCTTTTAGAGCCTGATCGGCACCCCGATATTGGATTTTGGATGTTGAATGTCGGTATATCTAACTACAATATGAAGTAAGTACGATCCCTGGGTACGTATACTGCGATCTTCTTACTGGACGAAGCACCGGCCGAAGTGCTCTTACTGGATTTATCTACTGTGGACCCTCTTATAGGGTGGGCTATGAAACTTGCTCAACATACCTAGTAAGTAAGTACGATTGAACAAAAGCGCCCGCCGTTAACCACGCGAGTGGCGTACTTCTTCGAAATGCGATATCTAGCGCTTAATTACACCTCTCTACAAAATTGGTTATTACGCTCAAAAGGGTGCTTTTTGAGCTATTTTGCTTAGGTTAGTTGAGCAGTACATTGTATAAAAAGCCTCCTATGCGGGCGTCATATAGCTCCGAACTTTCTATACGCCTTCTACCTAAAAAGGGGGAAGTGCCCTGTCAGAACGCAATTTCGTGGCTTTCTGCAATGTTATCTGAGCCGATATTCGATTCTCAAAACTGAATTAGGCTGCCGATCAGGGCCTTTTAATTTTCTTTTCATTTTTTCTTCCATGTGGCAGGTTAACGCCTGCGGGCACACCTTTGATGATTGCCGCATGACTCTGGCCGGGAAATGTGCAAGGACTAGCATGGCTTTAAAGAAATGTCTATGGCCACTTCAATCTAAACTGAGGGCAGCTCCCTCTCTTATGTTGCATTCTTCCGTCAACAGACACGGTACCGCATAGGTCCTTATTACAACGTTACTCTTCGCTCTCCAGTGATTTTTGGCCGTAAATAACATGGCTATGCAAGATGTTAGAAACATGCAGTTAGGGTTCACTTGAGACGACTCACAAGTCAAGCTGGGCATGGAACAAATGACGAGTCCTCAGTTCCTTGCGGACTGCATCAAGGAGTGCCTGGACTTCCGACTCTGTCTGCCCGAGAATTCCGCAGAAGACTCTCATAGAAAAGCCTTCTAACCCGTTCAGAAGCTGCGTAAGGTTCATAGCCCCAAGATCACGATACCACTGATCCTTAGGCCAGGGACCGACAGGGACTTTGAGCCTTTTGTGGGAAATCTCCTGAAATCCGGCATCCTTCACCCAGCCTTTCAGCTTCGGTCCCGGACAGGGGTCACGTCCGATGGACTCAAGCGCAGAGACAAGACTTTTGCTCCATTGCTTGAATTGATGTTCTTCGGTTAGCGTGTCATCGTCTGAGTAATAGTTGAAATCGGAATCTTGAAACTCAACCCAGCCCCCGGGGTTGAGGTTGCTAAATGATAGTCAGTCATCGACCTCCCGAATCCGATGATGGATTGGCCTGGTAACGCTCACTCGTAGATCGTCCGGACTAATTTTGGCCAGTTGGCAACACATGCAGCCATGCACCGACAGAAGACGTAGTCATACTTCTTATCGCCTATCCATTGGCTTTCCACATCATCGACAACGAATTCGACATTCGGGCCAACCCTTTTTCTGTATGAGATAGCGCTTCTGATGGTGATACTAAGCATTGGATTGCATCATAACCTACCACTCTGGCTGGATGGCGCTGAGGTCAATGCCGGTTACCTGTTTCAATGAGTCAAGGTTAAGATTGAATCTAAATCGCCTGTCAGGTGGCTTACCCCGGCGTTCTCAAAAACATCTCCCATTTCCATAGCCCCTGGGGTTTTAAGCTGCGTCAGCCTTGTTACGCACTGCTGGTACGAAGGAATGTCCTACAGATCCCGGTGCCCGTCCCAATGTCTAAGATTCGGCTAACTTTGGTTTTCTCGAGCGGCGCCGTGTAAAGCTTATTTCCGACTGCTCTGACCAACATTGCATGCGTAAAGTCCATACGATCCATCTCGTACTGTCGAGCTGCGTTAGACGACCCATGTCTATTATGGAGTTATCACACACCTCGTCGTTCGGCATGATGTAAGCTATGTCGTGTCAGTCTTGTTTTGCTTCGTCGATAACTTTCAACAGAGGAAGGTCACCCACACCCTGGGCGAAAAGCGTGGTAACGGCGACCATATTCTACCGGATAGTCCACAGCACTCGATTCTAGCGATGCCGTGTAGGAAGACCTATCGCGTAGATTAGTCTCGTTGCCAAAGGTCCGGCCATTCATATCATACAATTGAGCATCATCAATCACTGAAGGACCATCTTCTTCGGGGTCATTAGCCTGCAGAACTTCGTCGTCGTCGTTCGCCAATCCGGCAGGTCTGGCCGCTGCGTAGTTCGACTGGCCTTCCGGTTGGGCTGCAGTTTTCGTACTGGTAGGGACCGTCCGTGGCGAGGTTGCCTGGGCTTTCAAGAAACCACCCATGATGTCTGTTCAAGACGCGTGTGGCCAACAAGCTGAAAGAAGATGCAGTGCGCAATCGATGCGTCTGGCCTCGGTAAAGAGGAGAAAACAGAAATTTGGGAGAAATTGTGTCAGGGTTGACGGGGAGAAGATGGGCCGACTAGCCTAGGTTTTTTGAAAGCTCGGCGCTGTTGGTGCAAGGTTGTTCATGCAAGGCGTTGCTGAAGCACCAACAATCACACTGCCGCCTAGAAACGATGGACCCCCAGTATTTCTGCCGAGATAGGAAGCTGCTTAAATCAGATGTTCCGTATTTTGCTCCTATGGCTCTGGCGCTATTGTGATACCATGCTATCTAAAGTAGTTACTCGATTCAGGTTGGATCTTCTAGCCTAGTCTATTGTTATCTAGTTAACGCTTTGGCGTCGTACTAATTTTCGACAATCGTCTATCTATTTGCATCACCAGCACGTTTATCTATCAGGATCAATCGTTAGAAAGACTGTGACGCTATGACTCTACGGAGCTCAACATAGATGTATGACCCACGAGGTACCGTTTCACCTTGATCTAGGTTCATCTTTCCGTCCAAAGTAGGTTGCTTGGGTGATGAAGAGTACAGCTGCAAGCTATGGTACCAGTGAGTAACAGAACCGCTTTGCCCATGATGGTTTGTCTCCATGATCAAAATGATTGATTAATCAACTTGAAGATGTGAAACGTCATCGACCTGATCACTCCCAGGTATACATGTATCAAGAGTCTTTTGCAGAGCTTATTCATTCTCTTCCAGAGGCTTCTGCGCATAGACAATGTGGCTTGGACTATAGTCAGACGAATGTGTCCAGAAGGAAGCCACGGAGAAACTTACAAATCGAACTGAGAGTGAAAAGAGTGAAGCTTCTTGAGCTCGTTGCGCACTGCGGCCATCATGACTTGTGCCTCTTCCTGCGTTTGTCCAAGGACTCCGCAAAATACCCTCATCGTGAACCCCTCCAGGCCATCCAGAACTTGCGTTAAGTTCATTGCTCCCAGAGCCTTGTAAAAGGGATCTTTTGGCCAAGGTGCTAGGGGAATCTTAACCTTTGAATGGTTGATCCTTTGGAACCCTGTGTTGCGCACCCATTCCTCGAGCTTAGGTCCAGGCGAGGGCTCGCGCCCAATTGAGGCAATTGCGTCAACAAGGGTCTTGTTCCACTGACGGAAATAGTGCTCTTCAGTCAGAGTTCCATCGTCCGAATAGTACTCAATGCTTGTGTCTTGGAACTCGACCCATCCGCCGGGATTGAGATGGCTGGGATTGTACGGTTAGATGTCAAATCTCTTTGTCTTCGGGGCTTCGGGTACACACTCATAAATGTTCTTCATGAGCTTCGGCCAATCTGCGAGACAAGCAGCCATGCAGCGACACATTATATAGTCGTACTTTCTGTTGCCGATCCATGGACTTTCGACGTCGTCGATTTCGAACTTGACATTGGGAGGAACCCTATTTTCAGGTCAGGGCGAAGCTTGGTTTTCTCTCTCACGTTCGCGGGGTCCTACCACTCGGGTTGGATAGCGCTGAGATCGTTCCCAATCACCTGTTGGCTCAGTCAGAGCTGATATATTGTAGTTGCAGGCTCCTACATTCGATACGCATCTTCATAGGTAATGGTAGGAAGCTCGTACCTCGGCGTTCGGGAAGATGTCACCGATTTCCATAGCCCCTGCACAGCTTAGCACTGCATATTCCGATGCGTTATTTTATTTGGCACCTACAAATACCGGTCCCAGTTCCGATATCCAGGATCTTTTGGATCGTCTCCTTTTCAAGAGGCGCGAGATAAAGCCTGTCACCAAGAGCTCTTACAAACAGCGCGTGAACGAAGTCGAGGCGGTCCATCTCGTACTAGGTACACTTGATTGTAAGAACTTGTCGCAGTGGAAGGTATGAATTACGAACTTCATCGTTGGGAAGGACATATGCTGGAGTTTTTCATATTAGCGGCTTTCACTTATCAGAGTGTGAAAAGAGTGTCGATCAATTCTGGGGAAGGAAATTACTCACAGCCTGGGCGAAAGGCATGGTATCGGCGCCCATATTCAATGGGATAATCGACAGCACTGGAAGCCAGCGACGCCGTGTAAGATGACCTGGCCAATTCATCAGCTGATTTCGTGGGACTGTGGGGTACGCCAATTCACAATCGCTCGGTGTCAATTTCTTGAGGCTTTCTGGGAGTTAGACAAAGTTGCTCAACAAAAGGACTATAAGTGAACCGTACCAAATCTCCATCGGCCTGTAGTGGTGCCGGATCCTCAGCTGGGGATCCAGCGGGCGGGGGCGAATTGGTGGGGGAACTCTTCGGAGGTGAGGCGACAGAACTCGATGGGTTGCCTAGCGGCGAACTGGATTTGGTTCTCGATGTATCGGCCATATTGAGACTAGGGCTGCTACGACTCTCGCACTTGAGTAAATATTCACCGTGGAGGATAAGGAGAAAGAAGAAAGAAAGGAAATAGGGACTTTTCGAAATTCCCAGAGAAGAGGGGTCACTCAAGAGCCCAGTTTTCTTAATAGGCGGCGCTGTAAGTGCAAGGATGCCAGTACGTGTTGGTGCAAGCCAACAGGGAGGATGCAGACCACACACTCATTGGCTTTTCTCTGCCCTCCAAAGATGCAAGCGGCGCCTGAGAAGTCACCCGTTGTCGATTCACTGCGCTCATCGCTGAAGAAGAAAGTCGGTAGACCCAGCTATTTTCGGTTTTGTCTCTCATCCTTGTACATCTCGCTCTCGTGCCTGCCTTACCATCTTGACTACTTGACTATCATTCATTCTATCAATCACCGGCTTCAATTCTTCAACTACCAAACTGCAAGCTTCTTAAGTGCCCACAAGATATGCTACCATCGCGTACATATCCTTGGATTCTACCCGTCCACGGGTGTCACAGGCTGCCATTGAGTGCTGAGCGCACTGCGGAAGGACCTTTCAGACTAGAAGGCATCCATCAATGCAATTCACCGGAAGCCGGAGAATTTGAAATGCCAGCCGTCTTGGCACCGAGTCCTCCCCTTGTCTTGATGCGAGTCATTCAAAGATTGCCATGCTTCCATTTCTTTTCCCAGATTAAATAAGGTTCCAGTAGTCATTCAAGGCCAAAACATAAACACCAAGTTCAATGTCATTATTCAAACATCCGCAGCAAAGAATGACGGACCCAGCTTTTTCCCCATGAGATCCTTACACAATGGGTATGACCCAACTCGCGAGTTCTCTGATGCAGAGTTGCCAAGACTTCGTCTGAGTGGTCAAGAAGTGAGATCAAATGATAAGAAAACGTGCTTGAGTGGGAAAATGAGGGGAACGTGCAGTTTGTCCCGTTCTCTCGGACTGCGGCGTTGTTCTTTAGCCACCGGTCTGCACCCGGACCAAGCCCACCGAAAATGGCCAGCAAAGTCCACTCCGTCGTATGTTGTCCCTGTCAATCGTGTCTCGGTGGGTACTCGTCCAGCCAGAGAACCTGCTGAAATGAGTTTAGATCCTGACAACGGCTGGGGGAGAACCGTGTTCATTGGCCCGGGGAGACGGACTTTCATCCCCCATGGCGGCCCATCCCTAGCTCTCGGATGGCACAACCTGCATATTTAGCACCAACAGCATTTTGAACAGTACAAAGAAGGGGCCCTGCCCGTTTGTTCTTTGGCTGACTTGTTTTCTCCCAGAATTCCCACACTTGAGACAGAATCTCATCATCGGCGCCTAGGAAATCAGTCACCAACATGTTGAATCCAAACACTGAGCAAGACATCCCTGTCGTGTGTCCCCGCTTTCGCATGGCTTCCACAAGTCTGAACCATCGTGCTGACCTTTCTTCGCAGGACCCCAATGCCGCCACCGCAGCGGATGTGGACGACGCAACTGAAACATCTAGGTAAGAGCCTCTAGATTTGCCAAAGCCTTGCTATCGACTAATGTGGGCGGACGGCAGCATCCGCACGTCTTCGACTACGTCTCTTTCTGAGAGTGTGCGCGAGTACAGGGAGCTCCATGGTCGGACCTTCTCCCAGAAGACAGAATACTGGGCTCCGAATGATGCGAGAGAACAGGACGCTCTTGACTTCAAGTATGCGCTTTGACCACTAAAGAAACATTGATACCTATGCTGATCCACAAAGCCACTACTGGATGACGGACCTACTTGGCCAGAAACTTACTCTTGTTCCTCTCAAGAATCCACACGTTTGTCACCCTTAAGACGAACCAAGGGATATTCATAACTAAATCAAATCAGCGCGTGCTTGATCTTGGCACGGGCACGGGGATATGGGCAACGTGAGCAGATCTGGACTTGACTAGGCTCTCGAAGCTTCACTGACATACTCTCAGTGACTTTGCGGACACATATCCTTCGGCGGAGGTTATTGGTACCGACATCTCACCGATTCAGCCTGGCTGGGTGCCCCCGAACTGCAAATTCCAGATTGATGACTTCGAGCTTGATTGGACGTTCCCGGCAAATCATTTCGACCTGATTCACATCCGAAATCTGGAAGCTGGAGTTGCAGACTGGCCCAGGCTGTACGAACAAGCTTTCAAAGCTACAAGACCGGGAGGCTACATCGAGGTAAAGCAAATCGACATCGAGTACCACTCCCAGTCAGTCGAGGTCACCGAAGACCACATCTTCCGAAGATGGTACAAAGCCATGACAGAATCCACCGATAAAATGGGGAAGACTCTGAAGAACGTAGACAACCACGGCATTGCTAAGGGCATGACGGAAGCAGGATTCGTGGTTGAAGAGGAGAAGGTGTGGAAAATTCCCATTGGCGGATGGAGCAAAGACCCGGAATTGAAGAGGCTCGGGGCGTGTACCCTTGAGTACAATGACTCTATGCTTGAGTCTTTTGCTCTTTACTTGTTGAAGGAGATCCTTGGCTGGGAGTACACGGAGATCATGGTGTTCGTCGCTGAGATGCGCAAAGAGCTCCGCGACCTCAAGAATCAGGTGTACTATCACTTGTAAGTCAAGTCATTGCTGCTCTGCTTTGGGCTCTGTTGTTGACTAACTCACGACTTAGCCACCTTGTCTACGGTCGCAAGCCCGAAGAGACTGCGGAGATACCTGCCGCTTAATGTAGTTCGAGCAGTGGAGCTGTCGCAGGAGGTCGTCCCCATGCCACTTTTATTCCCAGTGACTATCAATAGCCAGCTAATGTACGCCTCATTCGTCTGAGAAGACCATCATCTTCAGCTCTCCGTAGCAGACAAGCTCGGATGACACTTTGCTGTACCTCCATGATTCTTTTGATTGTTAAAAATATCTCAGTCAACTATTCCCATGGTGGAGACAAGCTAGATCTTCGAGATAAAAGCCGATGTCACCCCAGCTTAGGACCCGCATTCAATCTGCGCTATTTCCTCTGGTTCCGAAAAGCTGGCCTGAGCGGTGAGCAGAACCCGGGGTCCGGTTTTGATGCTGGCACTCCCGAGCATCTTCAACCGCAAAAAGCCCGAGATTTCAACATCTGCGTTGGTGAGAAACTCACAATCCAGATGAGGTAATTAAGACCCGACATTCATGAAGACGAGATGAGAAACAAATTCCGGGCTGGGCCGCTGTCATATCTCGAACACATGGCCAAGTCTAGGGTCTACGAATCAACCACGTGGAAGCAAGAGCCATGGCGCGATATCCCTCCAGACCAGACCCAGGCGAACCTTTCTTCGTCCGCAAAGGGTATCCAACCCGCGGTCGCCTGAGAAAGCTTGATGCTTCATTGGTGCGGGGCACGGACGGACAGGGCCCCTGGGCAACTCGGTCTGCGACACGCAGAACAGGATCGGACGAAGATAGGACGCCATGCGGATACAAATGGAGGGCGTCTTCCGTCCCGACAACTCGGGAGCTTTTTTCTTCCTTTCATCCATTCTTGCTGCCCGTTCGTTTTGCGTGATTCCATCGGCCGCCGACACGATGTGCGACGACGA
Organism: Colletotrichum tropicale; assembly: GCA_027406125.1. Taxonomy (NCBI): domain Eukaryota; kingdom Fungi; phylum Ascomycota; class Sordariomycetes; order Glomerellales; family Glomerellaceae; genus Colletotrichum; species Colletotrichum tropicale. Next base: position 1,466,574 of record JANVYH010000004.1, read on the forward strand.
CCCTCCAAGGCCAAGGCCTTCCGACAGCAGTGACAGTGTGATTCCAGTGGTGCGGCCCCCTATCCGTCTGTGGCATTGTCAGGGGTTGAAATGGATTCGGAGGTTTACTGACTCGCGCGACTCGCGCACCTGCAGGATCCGGCCGTTGAAGCTGGCACGGACGATGACATCGCCAGGTAAAAAACGAATCTCCACATGCAATGTTGCGCATGAATTCGGAGTGCTAAGGCGGGTTTGGTTGCAGTATCTATCCACAGTCAACGGTGTCATTGACTGAGAGTATCATGCAATATCGTGAGATACATGGACGAACGTATACACAGAGATCAGAGTATTGGGGCCCGAACGATGAAAGACAGAGTGAAGCTCTCGACTTCAAGTAAGTTGTTTTCCAATCGCAGGCATTCTTGAAAGTGGTGGCTTGGTATCAGATGGCCAATTGCTAACTAGATTTCCCAGCCACTTCTGGATTACGGACTTTTTCGAGGGCAGATTATTCCATGCTCCCATCGATGACCATCCTCAGGTATGATTCTTCTTCTTGGGCTAAAAATTGCTTACAAGCCAGGCTGACAAGTGCTATAGAGAATCCTCGACATGGGTACCGGTACAGGTATATGGGCCATGTGAATAACCTCAACCTCTGGACCCACACCGCATACTGACATGAGCCAGAGACATGGCCGATCAATATCCCTCCGCCGAGGTTACTGGAGTCGATCTGTCGCCCATCCAACCCACTTGGGTACCGCCTAACCTGAAGTTTCAAATCGACGACTTTAACCAAGAATGGACATGGCCGAAAGATCACTTTGACTACATCCACGGACGCAACCTTGAAGCTTGCTTCACCGACCTGCCCATGACAATGAAGGAGGCCTACAACCGCACTAAGCCGGGCGGATACATCGAGTTCCTGGAGTTCGAATCACAGGCCCGATCACAAGTCTCGGAATTGCCAGAAGATCACATCTACAGGACTTGTTATACGGCCTTGATCACTGCTGCGAATAAGCTCGGAAAACCGGGAGAGAACGTCCGGACGGGTGCGCTTCAGAGGGCGCTAGAGCAGGCTGGCTATGTTGATCTCGTGCATCACAGGTGGAAAATTCCGATTGGCGGCTGGTGTGCCGATCCAAAGCTTAAACAACTGGGCTGGACCATTCTCGATTTCTTGAGCGACTCTCTGGAAGGGTTCGGGCTCTACTTGCTCAAGGAAGTTGCCGGCTTCAGTTACGAGAAGTGCCAGGTCATGTTCAGCGAATACAGGACTGCGATGCGAGATCCGAGGTTGCAGTCATTTTACTACATGTAAGTGTCGTGCACAACGGGACGATAACTTGGTTTTGTCGTCATGTTAACCAGCATCAAGGCACGTCATCTATGCTCGCAAACCGGAGGTCTCAAAAGAGAGAAAGGCAGAGATCGCCAAGGAATCTCAATCTCATGACACAACAACGGCGATATGAAGGGCCTGAGACTTTACGATGAGATCATCTGTTTTACTAGCGGTAAAAGACTTAGTTCCACATCCCATGTTTCACAATACACGAGATGAACATGTCATGAATAAACTGAGCAACATTCCAAATCCCCTCGTACACGGCAGACGCTGTGCGATCACTTTCACCTGACCTCGTCTGATTCTTGTATTCTTTCAATTGATTCTGGATCACAGTCAGCAATATTTATGAAATTCATAATTGGTGCCCCATCCTGGCGGAGGCGGCCTTGGGGCCGATCCCCCAACCTTTCCTATCGAACCACTTCCGAGGTTGATGGAAAATAGGCGCTCTGATTGGACAAAAACATGGACCGGCGAATAACCCCTGCGAATGCATCTGCATTCTGCAGAAGTCCCGCGCATGAATAAACAACACGAGAGAAGACACGATACCAGATACCAGGGTGAGAAAATTCAGACCCATACGCCAAGTGTTCTGGTCATTTACTGTCATTTTCGTTGTTAGGACTTTTTGGAGATGCAGCTACTCCATCAAAGAAACAGATGCCATACTCAACACTGACTACCTAGTATTACTGACGCATCTCCTCCCTACAGGCAAGTTGCAAATAACAACAAGTTCAATTTCACCAGATCCTGCGATATCCGCAACATCCGCATTCTTTTTTTAACGCTTTGCCGATCGGTACAACACAGACAATGCAGATTGAGGGCAGCTTCAGTCTAGATTGCCACACTTCACGACCAAAGCACCCTGGTTCACCACGCGCTCAGCGACTGTGGCCACCCAGAATCCGCCGGTATGAATGTGGCATCGATTCCGTGATTAATTGAAGCGCTGTGGATTTTGATTGGATCGGGGAGACGGCCCAAAAAGTCGCTTGCACCCCGGCCTGCAGATTGCGCATGTGCACGATGCATTTACTTCTTCAAGAATTGAACCAACAGGTTCCAACACGAAACGGGGACTACAAAAGAGGGGTCACACCCCTCGCATGTTTTGTCGTTATGCTCTTCCTGTTCGAAAACTCTTGAGAATACTCTGTTCAGCTTTCATAATTACCTCGTCCTCCGAATTGCCTCAAAATGAGTACTACTGCACCTGTTGCGGCCCCGATTACCGTCGTATGTGTTGGGAATCGTCTGGTAAAAGTTGCCACTGACAAGCCTTGGCGGCATGCAGGATCCTGGTCTAGAATCTGAGGTCGAGGACGACCAAAGTGACCGGAACAGGTATGCTTTGCCGACGCCCCCTCCGCGAGCATTTGGCAGAACTCATGCTGAACCTTGACACACAGCACGTACAGCTCATCCACGGCGTCCCTCACCGAGAGCATCAAGGAATACCGCGAAATTCATGGTCGTACGTACACACAGAAAACCGAGTACTGGGGACCCAACGACGAAAAGCATAATGATGCTCTTGACTTCAAGTGAGTCTTCCCGATGGAACTTTGCCCAGGAGGCCCACATCAGTAGCTTCGAAAGCATCGATTGATGTCATTCTAACACTCAACAGCCACTATTGGATGACCGACTTTTTTGATGGCAGGCTGGCATTAGCGCCGATTGGAGACAGCCCACAGGTAGAGGCAAAGCCCTGATTTACTGCGGGAGTGCGGTTACTCACACATTCTCAGAGGGTTCTTGACCTTGGTACTGGCACGGGTATCTGGGCCATGTAAGCCACCAGATCTCCTGCTTCATACTGGGTCTATTTGCTTACATGTCGCTGGAAGGGAATTCGCCGACGAGTACCCTTCAGCTGAGGTTGTCGGCACCGATCTATCGCCGACTCAGCCTACGTGGGTTCCTCCTAATGTCAAGTTTCTCATAGATGACTTTGAGGAAAAATGGACCGGCTGGCCCAAAGACCACTTCGACTACATCCATGCTCGGAATCTAGAGGCTTGTTTCAAGGATGTGCCGAAATTCTGCAAAGAAGCATTTCACTACACGAAGCCTGGAGGATGGTTCGAGATCATCGAATTCGATACGAAAGGTCGCTCTCAAAACACCGTTTTGGACGAAAATCATATTTTCAACAAGTGGCATGCGTGGACTTGCGAGGGCCAAGCAAAAATGGGCAAGCCTTCGGGTAATGTGTCCTCAGGGAAGTTCAAGCAGGGGCTTCTCGATGCTGGGTACACCGAGATTGTCGAGAAGAAGTGGAAGATCCCAATCGGTTCCTGGCCAGCGAGGGCAGATCTCAAGAGACTTGGTCAATGTAACCTGGAATTCATGGAGATGTCTCTGGAGGGTTTTATGCTCTATCTGCTCAGAGAGGCTCTAGGTTTCAGCTACGCTGAGGCTCAGGTTACCATCACTGAGGTGAGGGCCGCTTTCAGGAACTCGAAGATCCAGCCATTCTACTACATGTGAGTCATGGGAAGAGAGAAAAAAGAATTCACCGGAATGCTAAGACATACTCAGGGACGCTATATACGCACGCAAACCTCTGAAAACTGAGAACACGGACGCTTAAGCCACAAATTGCAAATGTCTGGACGAGTTTCGTGATGCGAGCGTGTGCGCACACCTGGGATGGCGCGGGGCACAGCTGTAGCATTCTTCTTGCATTTCATGAACCTCAATCGTCCATAAAATTCGTGGTACAGTTTTTTCAATGATTAAGATTGTCGATATTATCTTTCTCCCCACCTCAGCCTATTCTATCTTATGCAAATCGTGCTCTATCGTCGCGCTAGAACCTGCCGCACGATGTAAAGAATGCCTACAAAGCAGTTGTTCGCAACTCTTCACGTTGCCTGTCGAAACGTAAACTGTTTACCTCAACTTTACCCCGATGCAGGCAATTAATTGTCGGGTGTTTCTTTTCCGACTCCTTCCACATTCGCTCGCCACTTCACTACAAACACACCACTTACCAGACACCATCACGAACGCGCCATATGCACGATTGACTTGCGACAACTTTTCAGTTACTTTTCAATGGTGACTGACGATGCTAGAAGTTTCCAAAGAGCGATTGGACATGTCGCGGCTGTTCAATCGCGCGTGACGTCGGGACGTATCTGGAGCCCCCCAAGCGACTTATCACCACCACAAGGCATCACAACAACAAAAAGAGACCTCCCAAGAGCTCTAAAAGGCAAAAGAAATGACCCCAACCCGATTTGAACGGATAACCTTTCGATGTCAGCTCAGAAACTGTCGCAGGACAGGATCTGGAGTCGAACGCGCTACCGTTGCGCCATAGGGCCTCTTGTTGATATCCGACTTTGCCCGAGAGCAGCTTATGTTGTGGGCAGGCACTAGGGCTTGCCTCGCAGACCCACTTGCTGGAAAAAAACCTCATGCTGCAAGCTCCACAGCGTGCAGACTACATGGATGCTGCTTGTACATGTTGGGGTCTGGTCATTAAAGATGGGCAGTTGTCACGGGGCAAGACTTTGAATAGGAAATGTCCGATGTGAAAAGGCCCAAATAAAAGTCTATTAAACACTTGCAATCTCAGTTTAGACGAACGAAACATATGACAGAGTCCGAGCAACAAACTCCTCTATCCTTGAAGACCCAACATGACTCAATCAACAACTTGCTCAAACTCCTCTAGACGTAGGTAATCTTCGAGCGCTTGACGCATTTGCACTCTATCTGGCGAATGTATGCGACTGCATTCTCGACCAACATCTTGTCTACCTCCTCTTCAGAGAAGCAAGAGCACTCAGGGTCGCATTCAGAGCAGAATCTGCGAAAGGTGTGGTAGTGAATCTGGGTCTGGTCGGGGCAGTCGAGATTGGATTCGCGATAGAGGTCGCAAGGCTTTTCGTCAGATCCAGTGACGCGATTGATGTCCTTGGCGCACTTGTTGCAAGCGATGAAAGCGTATTTGTAGGTGCACATTTTGAGCGAGGGTGCTGTTGCTATGCTTGCCTGATATGTTATCAATGGTCCTTGCGAAATTGAGTGAGTTAAGTGTAGTGTGTGAGAAGTAGAATGTCGAGAAGTTGATCCAAATGGACTCAGGCCAAAATACTTATACCCTAGCATAAGAGCTATCGAACAAGTCATACAATTATGATATCGAAGGAGAGCGAATGTAAGGGGAATCACACAAGCTGTTTTCGGAAAATGGGTAGCACTCGGGAACAAAACACACGTCGTACTTCAAGTTGAATAAAGACTTTTTTGATTGAGGGTCATCCATTCGCGTCTAAAAGCTATGTGCAGCTAGAAAAGAAAAGAGTATGTACAAAACTCATGTGGTATCATTGTAGGCCGTGCGAATCTCTTGGACAAACCCTCCTTCGCGACATTGTGCTACCTGGCACGTTTAAGAGTACCAGTTGTTGGGGGTCCACTTGACGTAGCTGGCGTCAATCTTCTTGAGGTCGGGAACACCGAGGTTGGCGGCATCGATGGCGAGCTCGTGCTTGATCATCTGGATGGCCTTGGTGACACCCTCCTCACCGAAGACGTTGGCGAACATGAAGGGACGGCCCAGGCCAACAGCCTTAACACCGAGGGCAAGGAGCTTAATAGCGTCAGCGCCGTAGCGGACACCACCGTCGGCGTAGATCTCAATCTTCTTGAAGATCTCGGGGTCCTTCTCGTAAATCTCGATGGCGACCTCGAGGGAAGACGGGGAGCCGTCAAGCTGGCGACCACCGTGGTTAGAGAGGATGATGGCGGGGACGTTGTTCTCGATGGCGGCCTCGGCGTCCTCGACGCTCATGATTCCCTTGATGATGAAGGGGAGCTTGGTCATGTTGGCCAGGCGGTGGTACTCGGGCCAGGTGATGAGGGAGTACTCAGAGTCGGCGGAGCCGACACCGAAGCGGGCGGCGCGGTGACGGTTGCCATCGGCAGCAGAGTCGACGGTGTAGACGACACCGTTGGCGCCGGAGTCCTCAATCTGCTTGAAGAGAGCCTGGGTCTCGGTGTCGTTCGCAGTCAGGTAGATCTGCTGGAAGGCGACCTGACCCTCCTTCTTGACGGCGGCGATCTCCTCGATGGTCTTGGAGGCGTACAGAGAAGGCATGTACAGAATGTTCTCGTTGCCAGCGGCCTTCATCAGGTTCAGCTCAGCATCCTCGTGGGCGTAGCCGGCGCGGGCGCAGGGGCTGATGAAGATGGGGGCAGAGAAGTTGTGGCCCAGGATGGTGGTGCTACACGAGTCAGCATGAGGTCTATGGACATGATGATATGCGCAACCGAGGAAGCGGTTCGTCTGATGACTGCGCGAGGGAGCCCGGACTTACCTCAGGGTCTGCTCAATGTTGGTGATGTCGACCATAACACGGGGGCGGAGGCGGTAACGGTTGTAGACCTCCAGGTTGTTGCGGTAGGACCACTCGCCGGCGGCACCGTTGCGGTAGTAGGTGTAGTTGCGGAGGGGGAGGTAGTTGCGGGCAGCAAACTCGAAGTCGGGGAGGCCGACCATGTTGGTGAGGTTGGGCAGGCTGCCGACCTGGAGGTCAGGCAGGACGCCATCGATACCGGTGTCCGGCTCGTTCAGGAACGGGCGGGCGGCGATGGCGCCGGTCGCCAGGGCGGAGGTGATGAGAGCAGCGCGCATGTTGTCCAATAATGAGTGAATGGTGGTGAGTGGTGACAGTCAAGCACGGATGCGATGAGGAAGATCTTTTCTGAACAGCAAGAATACGCGGCCCTGCGAGGCTATTTATCATTCCGCCGCGATGCCACGACGTTGAGCTGTCACCCCCCTCTCCTTACTATAAACCTCACCTTCTTGGCATTCCTCTGAGGCTTCTGGATCAAGTCCGCATTCGGGCATCGGAGCGGGCCAGACGCTTCGCCCAAGTGACCAGCTCCATGACGTGCGCCATGGGTCTGGTGTTGTTGAGCGGTGCATCCATGGGCCCGGGTGCCCCGTCCAATATTGGGATGAAAGTGTCTACCTTCCCGTCGCATGAAGGGGCCGATGGGAGAAGGTGTCTGCATCCAGGGAAGCACGTCTTGGCAAAACGGGCGCGGTCTTGATTTTTTTCGGACATGTCGGGGTTGGGTGACACTCGGTAGTCCCAGCGAAGCTGGACGGGGCGGATCGCTCGATAGACCTAATGCGGGAGCTTGAGTGGCTTGTCACGAGAGAGTGACGGAGGGATTCCAACGGTGGTTTGAACTCAGATAGACAATGTCGACCCGCTGCCAAGTGTGACGGTGCAAAAGCGCCCTCCTGATCCGGGGAGATGACCGTTATCAGATCTGGGACGGTGGGCCAGCAAATACCGTCCGCGATCCATGGACGCACGACTGGCGTATCAAGTTGATGGACGACAGACGGGATGGAGCCAGTTTCACGTTTTTTACAGTGTGTTCCTGGGAGTCTTCTACAAGCGAGCCCCCCTGGCAGTTGGGAACAGGGATGGGACGGGAAACTGACTCGCCCTGGCAGGAGACATGCTAGCGCTATAACTCGCCTGTGTAATAGCTGAATAATAAGTCGGCCAAGTAATGAGCCAAGTCGTCGTAGTGGGTGATGGCTGCGACCTGATGACAGTTCAGGGCTACGCGAGGGAGGAAATGGGGTCCGCCGTGTGGGCAAGCGCGCGGGTGGTGACAGTGTTGGTTGTGACGCTGCGCCTGGCGAGGGAGCCCGTCCCGGAAGTCTGGATGAGTTTGTTGGCCCGGTCCTTGAAGAATCCCACGTCACGGACAAACTGCTGCTCCCGATTAAAGACGATCTTGGCCTCGGAGGCTCGGTCGAGTTCCGATGTGGTGAAGAACAGTCGAGGCAAGTGAATCCCAACTTTCCATCATTTACTGTGCGGTGAAGCAAGCAAACCCACGTGTCTGTCACTGCGTGACCAATGCCCCGATTCCCCAGTGCATAGGCTTGGTCTTGTGTTAGTGTAGTTCATCCCTTTTCATGTTCCGCTAATGGTTTGTTTTTTTTTGTTTGGTGTTGAGTGAAAATCATGCTTGAATCGTCCGGTGTCTGAGAAACACTTCTACATTTTCTTCTTCTTCAAAAACAGGGATAAACCTCCCTCGGTTCGCGCAAGAGGTAGGTCACATTTCCGGGTGTTCATTACAATGCTACCTACCAAATCCGTGATGACGTACTTTGAAAGCGAGATTTGGCTCGACAACTCCATCCAGTTTTTTTCTTTCAATTGGGGCATTTCCGAAATCGAAAAGAGTAACTGTGAAAGAAAAAAAAATTCACTCGCATGCCATTCAACAACATCCCGCTTTTTCTATCGCGAAAACTCCCGACGCTGAACATGGGGTTGCCTAGAAGGTATTGCCAGTCGGACCTATCACGGACGAGGCCGCGGTCCCCGCGATGTCTTTCAAAGCTACCCGGATCTAATGTGCTCCCGGTGGGTGGTGGTGGCGACCGGGACGCGACAGAACATCGTGGCGGAGCCTCAAATGTGAAGACAAGCATTTTTCACGAGAGAAAATTGATGCAAGATTCGCAATCCACGGGAGGCGGTGTCAGTTGCCAAGTAGTCTTGTCTTCCGTGAGAGCCGCCCGTTGTGACGCTGTCACGTTGAGGCCAAGTTTTTCCGTTTCCTCTCCTCTAAACGATAACGAGGGTTTTGACTCGTCTTACAAATCCGAACGGCAACGATCAGCGTAAAATCAACTGATAGACCTAGGCGGTCTACTATCTGATCATTGTTAATGTTGCGCTTTCTACAGCGTGCTCTGTAGATAGATACTCTACTACTGAGTTGGCGAGTCATCGGTAGTAGACTGCACAGGAGCTTCCAAATTTGTCTTCAGGGCCGCTTCTTGCTCGTGTAACTCGCTTCTCTCCCTGCTTGAACACCATGTCCTATCTTGTTTTTGCAAGACACTTGCAGCCGGGAATTATTTGTCAATCACCATCAACGCCCTACGTATATTGGAAAGCAGAAATGCGACATACTACACCATCCATGCATATACATATAGCTCAACCCGGGCAGCCAGCCACGGAGCGCAGAGTTTTTCTGGAAGGTGGGAGCGCGTCGGGATCACCAAGTCCAATCGCTTCCATCGCAGATCCATTCGCGCGGACCTGCGATCTACTCCCATGGCTCGGATACAGCTTGCCCGCCCAAGAGCTCACAGCACCTCCATGTCTATAGTTGCATTTAAGCTACACGGCCTCCCCTTCGATGCAACGAGTATCGGTTCAACTCTGATTCTATTCACAGCTCCGAGCTACCGGGCAGCCGAGAGATAACGCCTAGCGAGCCGAGTCGATCTCGGTCGACGGCCGATCGTCCGAAGCCTCGAAAGCATCCTTCCGGGCCACCACAATGCTAACGGATCCGGTGGGGAGCGCCCCGTCATCGGACATGAAGCCCGGGGCTATTGTGGGCTGCGGAATGTTCTTGACACTTGCATGCGCAGAAAAACAAAGAAAATCCCCGCATTCCCAAGTTCATTCCAAGTTTGGTCCGGCTCATGACCGACCGGGACGGTTCCGGTTTCCTCCGCCGTAAGATACAAATGAGGCAAGTCGACGGCGGAGGACCATCACGAAAAAGAAAGGTCTAATCTCGTGAGATGCCAAGCGGTCTGGATTAAGGACGTGAGAGCCAACCATGGGCGCGGACAGAGGTGGGCAAGGATGGAGTCCACACTAATGAAACCCGCGCAGGGAGCTACATATTGATCTACAAATCTAGGCCAGGCACCCGACCGTCCAGCCCACTCGCGTACTAAGAATCAAGGATTTACAGGTGGGTTGTCCAAAATTTAGGTGTGAGGAGAACTGCACTCAGCACCTTCCAGAAGGTTAAATCCGCCCTGTGATATAACTGCAACTCCGTCCCCTGAGGTCTCTTTTTTGGTGGTGCCAATGACACTCTGCAATCGTCCTTGCGCAGGTTTCATCACCCCCACGGCATCCACGACTTGGCAAAATGAACCGGTAGACAGGCATGCGTCACAGATTGAATTTCTCTCTCAGCCCAATGGTCGTCGCTATTCCGGGTGAGCGAGGGCGCGTTTGAGCTGTTGGTGCGAAAGTTTGCTCTATTTAAAAAACTGGACAGCCGCCATTTATTTCGAGACGTTGTTGCGAATCGCGAATGCGTGAGGCCTGCAATTCCCTGATCATGACGTTTTTAGGCCTGTAGAGAGTTTTCCAAACTGTGGTTGTACCGCGGAATGCGAAATTCATCGAATGTTGAGGAATCGCGCGTCCGACAACACCGACCCGCGTATTCATTCATACAAAGGGTCGCTGGGACCCGTCGGCCAAGAGTCCTTCATCATTGCACATGCGACGATATTGTCGAAAGTGATGGTGGCTGTCCGGGGGCGGACATTCCCGTTGTTAACACCTCCCTCACTCGTAGAAAACTGAGCAATTCACAGACGGAGTACTCCGGGTACGAGCAACACGACTGTGCATCTCTGAAGAGGCACTGATAGTCCTCAACTTTCAAGCAGAGAACGACCCAATTGGTCAACCATATGAATCCTAGTCAGATATGCTCTCGCTCTGGTCAAAAACGTGCACCTTGGACCTCGTATTGGGACCATCGCAATTGTCGTGGCCCCTGGGAGCGATGCGACTCATTCTCGAGCACCTGCTTGTTCAAAACAGCTCGTCATGCCTGTGAACATTTCAGGAATCTCAACCCCTTTTTCTCCACGACTAGAGTCCACAATATCACCAATAACGCCGAGAAGTTGCGCCCGCTTAGCTTTCCTATCGCAAAAGCTCTTTCCTATTTGGAACATGCCTTCGGCTCTTGTCCGAGCCTAAGTTGACATCATTTTTTTCAGCCGCAATCGCGATCCAAGATAGGACTTCTCCGATGCATATTATCTGTCTTTCCATGAGTACTATACAAGATCTGTTTCTCGATTGCGGGATTTGGAAGGTTTCAATGATGAGCCTCAATTCTGTCTTTCTTGGCTGCAGAAGCCTGGGCTTGAAAGTTGGGCCCTTTCTCCACCATGCGGATCCCGCAGGCTCTATCAATTGCCAAGAGCTGCCATGGATGCTTGTGTCAGAACTCACTTCTTTTCTTCTCAGGGGCACGATATGTCTTCAAGAGCCGCTGTAATGACAGCTGACAAATGTCACATGCGAATTGGTCCATATTCATGCTCCGCGTATTCCGCCATCTCCCTGAAACATTTCTACATATCAGGCGGGAGCATTAAAATTGTCGTCGCTACTTCTCTTGCTGCTTGGATATTTCCAGGTCTTTTCTTTACTGAGAAGACATCATATCGGGAGGAAAGACCCAATGATGTGACGACTTTGTAGAATACAGCTTGCCCAAACGCATATTTGAAGCACTGGAGAGATAATTTGAACCATGAACCACGAGATTCAGTGTATTAATAGATCATATCAAACACGGTTGTGAAGAAAATATGTGAGCAATGTATTCAAATGGTCCCAAATCGCAGCATGGGTCTTCATGGTATTAGTGAGCGAGTGTATTCTCATCACAGTTGCAAACAAATGAACTAAAGCTCCTCCATGTCATATAATAGCCTTCTAGAAGAAAAGAACGATTGTTGACTATTACACCCCTCACACTATGATCTTAGTGTAAATAACTACCTTACTCAAGGCTCCCTAGGTCCCCAATCAAAATTAAAAAAAAAAAAAAAAACCTGATGACATTTCGAACGTTCCGAGAAGCTGATGACTCTGAAAACTGGTCGTTATGAGCCATTCCAACTGATCACAACTCCTTTAAGTAAGTCAACTTCCAGTCGGCAATATTTCCATGTTGAAAGTCATCGAAAGAAGTTCGCAGGAGTCTTATGGCGAGGCACCCCTGTAACAGTCGACTTTACTACAAGAGCTTTAGTAAGCCGCTCTTCTCGGTGCATCCACTAGTAAGAAGCAGTTCACGCACCTACTTGACATCATGCATTGACAGCGTCAGTGGGCTCTTGAGGGAGTCTGAAGGCCTCCTTGTGTCCTTGAGGGACCGGCGACGCTGAGGCAATGCAGGCCAGGGCGAGGGCAACAACTGAAGTGAAACGCATGATGAGAGGGTTTGAAATACAGTTGGTTGGATGAGAAGATCGTATGCAGGTAAGTCTCCTGATTGTGACCGGTCGGTATTACTTCGTGGTAGGAGGGATTCCAAGCACTTGACCAGAATGACCAGCAGTATTTATGGTTTTCGTCAGCCCAGCCGACAGATTGACCATACGACTTTCTGCTAGGATGTACGCACTCTCACACCCTGCATCGGAATCAAATAACAGGCAAGGGGTGAAGATGATCATCCAATATCACCAAAGTTCGCTCCGTTCCGGCTCAAGGTTGGGTTGCACATACACAGCCGTCACTGCAGCTCAATGAATGAACTTGCGTTTCACAGTTATTCTTTTCAGAGGTGAGGATTACAATCACGGTTCCCAACACACCGCAGATGTAAGGCGTGACTAACGGGCCGAGCTGGCTGCCGCATAAGGCTTTCACTTATGACGAGTGCTTTCATGAAACATCGCGTCGACTTCGGCGACAACACATGGCCAGACCGCAATACCTTCCGATTCTCCGATACCGTCACTTGATGAGAGTTAGACAACGTATCGACTCCCTGAAATCCCTCCCCCCTTTCGCGTCCCCTATCCAACAGCTGTCGCAACTAGAAATGTAGATGATGATAATCATCAAGCGAATGTTTGCTTTCAGCAAACATCATTAACGATAATTAAATTGTTTCACGGGCCCGCGCGAGCGTCTCGAAAATGGTTTTTGCCCCGCGTTGGTTTTGCCATTTGTTTGCTAGATCAAGTGGCTACAATGTGAACAATGCTGCTGGAACCTTTCGTGGGGGTGGCAAGCAAGTGATCACTAACGCCACGAGCTTCATGTCGTGCAACCAGTGCAAGTGCGAGTGTGCTTTCCCATGATCACCGAACAGGGTTTTCAGGTCTTCGAATAAGTTCCTTGAGATATCGAAGTCAGACCATTTCAATTTGCGTAGTTACCACCAATGATAAGGTCCTCCAGTACGAAATGGGAGTTACGGACGAAGAGGATTGGAGGAAAGTATCGGCTCGCTTCTTTGCAACGACAAGATTCAATTTTCATCCAGCTTTCACAGTTGGTATCCCAACTTGCGCACAGCAAGAGATGATGCGCTAGCAATACCATGCGTCTACGATTCGTATTTTCAACCGATCAATTAGGCAGACGCTCTGATCCTATTGGGAACTTGAAGGTAGGTAATGTGACAGAACCTTACCATTGGTAGGAGGCTCATCCGAAACAGCACTCCTTTGGTGACTGGTTAATATCGGACGGTCTACACACAGCCCCTGCCTAGCGCTGCCTTCACATGAAGAGTACTTGGCGGAGATCAGTGGCTGAAGGATTGAGCTAAATCGCTGCTGCTGCCTCGAAGGAATGCGGGGCAGCCCAGGACGTCACCGCCGCATTGACTTTCACTATCAACTACAAAACATCTTTAACGTCCATTTGAACTTGGCTAGAACGATTATTTCGGAACATCAATGTCAGATTTTTGAATTTCACTCTGCTACCAAACGAAAATGGCGTTGCTAGGACTCCCACTCGAGCTACTTCAACGCATCATCAAAGAGACAATCCCCGAGTCCATCGAGAATGTCGCAGTCACATGCACCTCCTTGCACAATGCAAGCAAGATCTACCTAGACGAGCACAACCGCCTTCGGAAGAGATACAAACACTTCTCTTACTCAAAATACACTGTGTTGCCGCAAAGGGGGTATGTCAAGTTTCCAGTTATGTTCCGTAGCCGCTGCTCACCAGGTGATAGGAGGCCGAGGCACACCTGGAAGGGGCATTGGGACCCTGTCACGCAGGAGACTGGCATTGAAATTCAGGGTACCATCGAACTCATCCAGGAAATCGTCCGCAACCCAGTGATTCCTCGATATATCGAAACGGCCGACTTGAAGGGTAATGTGGGGATGACGGATGCCCCTGATGACCTGGTTGATGAACACCCGGCGCTCCATCCCATTTTCCCGCGCATCAAAGACGAAGATCTCATTGAAAAAGTCCGCAATCTTTTGAATGACTCGCCCTATCTTGCGGAAGCTGGTACAGATTCGGAGGCTTGGCTTTCGGGGATGCTTAACGATACATCCGGACATGCCGAGGTGTTGCTGTTGACGCATCTCACCAACGTGCGTGAGCTTGCGCTGCCACAAAGTTGGGACCACATCCCCGGCCGGAATTCAGGACATCTTCGCTATGGGGAAGAGACACCACGTTCTGATAGGAAGATCATTTGGCCGGTCTTGGATGCCCTTGTGCGGCGTGCGAACGATCCGACGATTTCAGAAGCTGGTCTATCCAAGTTGGAAGTTTACAGACCGTTTGCGGGAACTGGGTATGAATGCAGGAACGAGATGACGGTCAACACCCCATTCCTGGCTATCAAATCGGTTCGCGAGGCCTACATTGGTGGCTGCATCGCACTCGATGACGGTTACACTGGAATGCCATTCGATCCCGAATACTCAGAGTACAGTCCACGCCTTGAGAGACTGGACCTCGTTGGGTGCACCTTCGGGCCAGAAGAGATGCGCGAATTGCTTTCACGTCTGCCGAATTTGAAGTGCCTGCACTTCGCGTACGAGACGAAGTGGCACGGGTGTGGACACAACCTGGACGCTGGCGCGATGATAAACGCAATCATGGAATGCTCCGGTGAGACCTTGGAGGAGCTCTCTATGTGGATGATGGTTCATTATGGCACGGCCGGCCGAACACTCGTCGATATGAAGGGCTTCAAACGACTCAAGTTACTACACATTGATGGTCTCACCTTGATGGGACCAGAATTCGACAAGGCCAACGAGGAGTATGAAATCGCAGATGCCCCTGACGTTTGCCCATTGGACGAAATGGCGGCGCCGCGAGCCCTCGATTTATTGCCGCCATCCCTTGAGAAGTTCCATTTTCAGACCGAACCGGTGGGAGATCGTACCAGAGATTCCTCTGACCAGCTGAAGAAATGCCTGGCAGCCTTGTTCGACGGCTTTGAGGAAGGGAGGGGGGAGAGACTGCCAAACCTGCAAGAAATTGTCGTTGAAGTCGTTCAAGATGACATGAATCAGGAGATGAAAGAGCAACTGGAAGGTAAAGGAGCTCGGGTGGTACTCAGTCCTGCAAAGGCGGATCCCGACTTCGTGACAGACTTTTACCGCCGGTTCGGGGTCGGGATCGTGCATTGAAAATCTGGCAGCTAACCTGGAGCGGATACATCAATGTGTCTTTGGTTATTGCATGTGTGCCCTGTAATGTCAGATGAACAGTTCGGCTATATTGATTGTATCTCCGGACAGCCATGTCGGGAAAACCTTCTGTAAATTATCGTCGAGGAAAATATAAAGCGAGGTAGTGACCCGAGTATGTTGACAAGTAGTAACGACTGGTCCCGGGGAAGTGGATGCCGAGGGAATGTCAGGGTAGCTCTCGGGGAATTTCATGATGTTGCGTTTCCCCGCATCGAATATCGTGGGGAAATATCGATTTCGCGTTAGTCTTGCGGTGGTGATAGGGGCAGACTACCATGAAGGAGGGTCACACGAGCAACTGAATGGGCATACGCAGCCGAACAGGGGTACGTCCATGGAGAATGAGTCGCTGAAGGTCGGAACACCTACCAGCCAGGGGAGATTCCGGTGATGCTCCATTGGCTGTGCCCTCGTTTAGAGTCGGGTGGCACTTTGATGATGTAGAAAATAATACGATATACGCGTATTCGCAGAAGATGTGCAATTCCTGTTCCCCGCCATTTGGTCTTTGAACTTGAGGTGACACCGCTCTCCGTAATGATGTCAAGTTCGCCCGTTTTTGAACCGAAAATGCGAAGCAAAAGAAAAGCAACGAGTGTCGATGAGAAGAGGTCCATCGCAATTGTATGAATCATCTTGACAAGACATTATTATATAGATCTGTCTATTGCCATTTACCTCAGTCTAGAAACATGCACATTACAGAGGAAATTCCAACAATCATCCTACAGAATGAAAGTAGTCTCATGCATTCAAGTTTTCGCTGGTCTTGTGCTGTTGGGCCCTTGTCAAGCCGTTCGACAGGATCGCAGTAATGACTTCTTTGATCCTCCTGCTGTCCAACGACCCAGGTTCAGATATTGGCTTCCCGATGGCACCGTTGATCCCGAAAAGGTCAAGTCAGACATCCAGTCTGCTGGCAAGATCGGGGCGGGAGGAGTCGAGTTCTTGCCCTTCTACAATTACGGCGGCCAGCTGGGACCGCCGCCTGGGGGGGTCAACTGGTCGACGTCTGGTTTCGGAACCCCAGACTTCATCAAGACTCTTGTCGCAGGCCTCGAGGCCCATAAAGAATCTGGTCTGTCGATGGACTTTGCGATTGGTCCAAACCAAGGCCAGGGCGTACCAGCTGACCCTAGCAATGAAGGACTTCAATGGGATTTGGTAAGTTGACTTATCAACAAGAAGTTCTGGAAGCTCACTCAGCATTCAAAGTTCGCCGAGACTCAGGCCGTTACCGCCGATGGACAATTCAACGGCACCATACCGGGATGGGGAACTGGACAGCTCGTGTCCGCTGTATCGGCAATTGTCACGTCTAGAACAAACGTAACAATCAACACAACTTCAATCATCGGAACGGCAGAGATTTGGTGGGAAGAGTTGGTCTTGCGGAATGGCTCGTTGAATGATGTCACTTCCATGATCTCATCTACCGGCGAGCTTTCTATCGACCTATCCAGCAGCTCAACCAACGCGTCTGAGTACGAGCTATTTTTCTTCTATCAGACTTTATCTGGACACAAGAACCTCGTCTTTGCTTCCAATAGGACCGAGACAATCTGGGACAACGGATCCTACGTTGTTGATCATTTCAGTAGCAAAGGCGCCGAGGTTGTCCGCAACTTTTGGGAGCAGTATATTTTCGTCGACAACGTCAAAGAACTTCTCACGGAGGTTGGGAACTATGGCAAGTCAAACCTAATAACCTCTCGTTATGGTGTCTAACTGAAATGCGATTCAGGCTGGGAGGACAGTATGGAAATTCTGTCTAATACATCGTGGACACGGATCCTCCCGGAGAGATTCGAGAAGCTTTTTGGTTACGACTTGCGCCCCTATCTCCCTCTCATCATATTCAACAACAACAATATCAACCTTCAAAATGATGCACCAGGTCATACGCGGTGCTTTCTGGACACTCATGACCAAGGTCAGGGCTACATCAACGATTACCGTGCTGCGCTCGCTGATGGCTACCAGGAGTACGTGACCACGCTTGCGAATTGGACACAATCTCTTGGTCTAGGCCTATCTGCGCAGGTTTCATACAACCTACCTATGGATATGGAGGCATCCATTCCATTTGTCGACGCCCCTGAGTGCGAAAGCTTGCAGTTCCACGATAACCTCGATGGGTACAGGCAGTTCTCGGGACCGGCCAATCTGGCAAGGAAAACCGTTATCTCCAACGAGCTTGGTGCGGTGTTTGGAAGTGCATACCGCTTCGCCATCCCAGACCTGCTTTTCGCCATGAACCGCGCTGTCGCGGGAGGGGTCAACCAGTTCGTCATTCATGGGCAATCATACTCGGGCAACTACCCTCAAACAACTTGGCCTGGATACACGGCATTCAGATACTACGTTTCCGATTTATATTCTCCCAAACGTCCCGACTGGGACCATGGCCTTCAAGCTGGGCTGGACCACATGGGCAGGGTTCAGCACATCCAGCAGACCGGCATCCCAAGAACCGACATTGCGTTCTACAACAAACAGACGGCAACGGATCCCAACATGGGCACGATATATAAATCTGATGATCTTATCTTGAAAGGTATGCTGGAAGATGTCGTAGGAGTCATGCTGCGATTGCTAACTATGCCCAGGGTGGTCCTACAACTACGTCTCTCCTGACAACTTCGCCCTCCCCCAGGCATATGTACGGAACAGCTTGCTCGCCCCCGAGGATGCAAGGTACCAAGCGCTTGTAGTGCTTGGATCACAAAACCTCACCTCGCTGGGTCTTCTCAAGCTCACTGAGTTCGCGAAAGCTGGGCTGCCCATCATAATTGCTGGCGGCTCTCCCGGCGAGTATCCGACCGAGAATAAAGCATCCAGTGCCAGCTTTTCTTTCGACACCAGCTTGCAGCAGCTTCTTGATATTAGCTCTGTATACCAGGTTGCAGAGGGCGAAATCGCTGAGAAGCTGGAAGGACTCGGTCTCAAACCAAGAATTGGCGTCAAGACGAACGGGACATGGCATACCACCTGGCGCCAGGACTCCTCCGGCAACATCAGCTATGCATACGTTTTCAATGACGCTGAGTCCTCAAATGGTGAGCTCATTGTGCAGTCTCCAGGAATTCCTCACTTCTTTGATGCCTGGACGGGAGCTAGAGAGCCGGTGTTGCACTACACGACGGAAGGCTCAACGACGACTATCCCTCTCACTCTGGCTGAAAACCAGACCAAACTCATTGGCTTCGCCGAATCTCGCCTTGGGGACGTTACCGTACCCCGATTTCACATTACGGAGGCCTCTGGCAATATTCTAGGCTATCACGCAGATGGCCAGGGGATCGTCGTCCATGCTGGTGCGTCCGCAGATTCCACAACTTTAACATTATCAACGGGCGGCAAGGTCTGCTATTCACCACAAGTGGCGTCTTCTTTCGAACTTACTTCGTGGGACCTGGTCCTGGAGCACTGGGAAGCCCCCGAAGACATGTACGATGCAGCAGTGGCAGCAGTCAAGCGAAACACCACGCACCATCTCGACGGTCTCGTATCTTGGACGGAGATTCCAGCAGCCACCAACACGTCTGGTGTTGGCTATTACTTCGCCAACTTCACCTGGCCACCCAACCCATCCGCTGAAGGGAATGCATCGGTCGGTGCCTACATTCAGTTCTCTCCGGCTCTGAATTCAATCACTTTGGAAGTCAACGGTGCTCGCGTGCATCCTCTCGACCCGACTAATCCTGTCGCCGATATCTCGACTTATCTTGTTGCAGGAGACAATCATGTTCTTGCGATAGTTCCTAGCACGATGTGGAACTATCTCCGTAGCATTTTGGGGGACATCAAGAATTTGGGCGCGACACCTTTTGGGCCTGGAGAAACCCTTTCTGTTGATATGATTCCCAAAACAGAGAATGGGTTGGTGGGTGTTGTGGACATTATTCCCTACGAAGCTCTGCGGGTGGGTGCGTCGGATGGCCAGCAAGAATGTTAGGCACCCTGAAGGGCGGAGTCTTGGTAGGACAAAATGAAATTTTGAACTGTCAAGTACTTTAGGCTTTGGGGACAGATGGCCATGGAAATCAAGTCACTCAGTGCCTGCTTGTAATTTCCGATGCATTCGTGATCATGAAGCTGTACGCAATTGCTATGCACACCGAAACTTGGAGAGCAAAACAAGCTGCCCGGTGTTGTTGTTAGAAATCGGGCAATGGAAACGAAAAACAGGGCGAGCGAATCTGCCTTGTGCTGTCTCTACAGAAGGACACCAAGCTCAATCAGGGACATGAATGACACTGAACAGCCTCAGTCGGGCGCTAGTGACTGGGATTTGATACGCTAAACCCATTCTCCGTGTGAGTTGTAGTGCAAGCGATCAGCTGAATGCGGGATTAACGTGCGACGTCCGCTAGGCACACCAGCGCGGAATGTCCGCCGCTGTTTAACGACTTGGCGGTCATTCATTGACTCAAAGGCTCGTATCCGTACAGCATTAAAGAGATCGTGTGTAGACGCCCCCGAGATGACCTCAGATCTGACCTTCTACAAAATCTATCCGCTTCTCCTAGTTGAAGATGACCCCGATCACTGTTTTTGAAGATCCTTGGCCAAAGAATAAGGCCAAAATCCCGCTCGAGACCGTGTCCCTGGTGAGCAATAGAGGGGCATTGCCGTGCTCACAGGGTGCTAGATGCTAACTGAACATAGAAACACTTCGAACTCATCGAGATATTTCTGAAACTCATCCCTCACTTCCAGACAGATGAAGAGGGCCAGATTTTGCAAGGAGCTCTGGTTTACTCAGAATGGCGTTACATCAATTACATACGATTCCTGCATCTGAAGGGGGTTTCAGCCTACGACTGCCCACCGCCCTGGTCCGTCTCTCCCATTCGATGGGCCGATGAAATAGACTAACAAGGAGTCTAGGGACGTCGCAATGATCTGGTACTGCCACCTGCTTTCTCCATACCATTTCCACCGGCATCTCTGGGACAACGATCACATATCCTACGGCCTGAACCACCACCAATTTCCAGTCACGAAACTGGTGCGACTCTATGAGTCTGGCAAATGGTCGGATAGTAAAAGCCAGAAAGAATGGGATCGTTGGCACAGGAAGCCAGCATGCCCACGGCTCCCATTCCAGCTGTGGCCATCGCCGCCTTGGGAGAGCAAGCGGAAGTCCCGGCTATCGTCCCTGTTTTCCAAGAAACACGAAGATACACCAACGGAAAGTCCTGATGCGGATGACATTCTCCAAAAACAGTTATGTTTCTATGGAAGACTGTGCCGGATTCCACTTATAAAACCATGTTTAGTGGGGGACTACACGTCCCTGAGGAGACGAGAATGCAAGATGACATGTATCAAATCCTCGCAGCATAGTATATCCGGACATCGGTGTGAATTGACGCCATGGCAAAACGTGGAGGATCTTGCAGAGGTCTTCAACCGTCAAGTCGCCTTTTGGAAGGCTGTACGCAAGGCACGCGACTCAGATCCGGATTTTGCCTCGCGACAACACCTGACGGCATCCTTGGGGGATTACGAACGATTCATCAAGCTCCATGGAATACCTCCGACGATGAAGAAGGCACCTTACAAGGATATATGGAAGCTCGATATGGATGCGCTCCCGGTACGTGGTGCGATCCTGTCGGAGCCGAGGAACCGCGAGTTCGTGCCCCCCAACCTGATGGTAGATCTCCTCTGGCATACGCATCGCCTCTACCCAGCCAGTTACTGGGTTTGGAGTTTCACTACGGCAGGGAGACTGATAGACTATGAGCCGATGGCTTCGGTCGAGGCAGCCAAGCGGACTTTGGGAGAGACTGATCTAGAGTGGAAGAAGAGGAACGGGATCTGGTATGACGAGAAGCACTCTCTGCACCAAGGTGAAATGGAGGGGTATTTCCCAGACGCTGCTATTGTTCCACCGGGGCACCCTGCCAGAGCTAAAGTCCAATGGACTCTAGGCGGAATGAATCCCGTGAAAGAGAGAAGAGTAGGAACTAGAGGAAGGTACTATGTGTTTGAGGGGCTTGACATACCATTTGATGGGGGCACTTGGGACTTCGGTGGCAGCGGTGATGGAGGAGGCGGAGGAGATGGCGGGTGTGGCGGTGACGGTGGAGGTGGAGGCGGGGGTGGTGATGGTGGTAGCTGATGCTCACTTGCGAATGCATGTCATGAATATTGTGGTCGTTTCATCATCATAAAATGTCTATTCAGAGTATATACTTATGAAATTGAATCCACCTACGTCGTAGACTCAATTGAGAGGGTGCTTCGAGAAGAAGTCGATGATGTACGACGAGGCGTTGTACGACGCCGGACCATCTCCGTGGGCCTTGTTGTCGTCATTGGCTCCGGTGTAAGGCCAGCTGTGGTCGACATCTTTCTCAAACACATGAGTCACCAACCCCTTCTTATCTCCTGAACCCCATTGATACCTCTGTGCCCTGGAGGTGATGTTGCACTCAGTCGGCTTCTCTCCAAGACCGTCACGGACCGCCCACTCCGTGACCCAGTGGAAGACGTCTGGCAAGCACGCTCCTCGTCGACTATCGCTGCCGTTGTACGGAATAGTGCCGTCGATGCCGCCGTGAAACTCAATCATTGGAATGTTTGTCCTGCCGGCGTCGCAAGGGATTTTCACGGTCTTAGGGTTGCAGTCCGTCACATTTTCGATGTAGTATGACCCGGACACAGGGGCGAAAGCAGCAAAACGCGTCGAAAGCTGTTTGTTGCATGCAGCAAAGTTGGTGAAACCGCCTCCGTTGGACTTGCCGGTCATGAATACGCGACTTTTATCGATGCAATAGGTCGACTCGAGATCGTCGAGCACCGTGTTAGTGTAGAGGACGTCGTTTCGCGGTGTAATATTGGGCACGCCCTCCCATCGTCCCTAGTTTGGTCAATCGTCATTGTCCGCGATGTTGTGCGCACAGGTGTTTACCTCATAACCGCGAAGATACACAACAATATGATCCTTGTTGAAATAAGGCGTTTCTAGAAGGTCCAGATCTCGCTGTTCCTCTGGACTCTTAGTCCCGCCATGGTATGAGAAGATTATCGGGTTTGGGCTCGTTCTAGAGTATTTCGGCGGGATGAAGAGCAGATAATCTCTGTCATGACCTTGGTCATCCTTGTAGGGTATCAGGTACTCGTGACCAGCAGATCGATTGCTCGGAAGTTCCTTTTTGCACCCATCGGAAGAGACCTCTCTTTTGACCGCATCTTGAATCGCAGCTGAGGCGCAAAGTCCTGCAAGTAGCGTAACGAAGCTGAAGTTGACCATGATGAAGTTGTTGTTTGTGAATGCACATACCAATCGTCCAAAGTATTGAACTTAAGTTGCGAAGCCGCGGCCTTTTAACATTGGACGAAGCATGACCTTGAGGGACCGTGACGCTACATCGAAGGCTTGGACGTAACATAGTGTGTTAGTGCGTCCCCAATCTTACGAACCGTCGGTGTGCTAGTACGAGTCAACGGGCGGCGATCCGGAATAAATCCCGTCGGGCGTCAGCCCAGGCACCAGCGCACGCAGTTGGTCAGCAGTCTAAAACCCCCGTATTTTCGAAAGTCGATGCCGCGTTGAGACGAGGCTTACGGCACCAGCACTGCCAGTTCGGGACCGGGTGCCACCGAATCCCTCCGAAGAAAGCTTAGTTCTCGGCAGAGGGCGCCACGCTCTGGCACATCATTTCCTGAACTGACGCCAGGATCGGGATCCCGGCATTGAAATTGTCAGCACGGCACTCCCGGGATCCTCGAACTCATTGTCGCAGCCTTACCTGTTGATTGAGCCGGCTGCGGATAAAAGATTGTTGGTCGAGTTGGAAGTGCTCACTGCTAGAGGAGACACATACTTCGAACGGCATTAGATTGAATCTTGGACATAACTACCTAGACTTAGCTCCATACCCACTGGATGAGCGTAGTGTGCTACGCGGAGTCTTCATATGCATTATGAACCTGCATTGCAACACATACAAACCGCTATACCTATAGTAGACAGTATTCGATGGGTGCATCGTGCTTGATTGAATAGCACAGAGATACTTGTGCGTTGCTGGCGGTGCTAGCAAAGACAGCAGTTGAATGGTAGAAGAATACTATCAATTTTGATTAAAATAGTAACTAAGGTAACAAAAGCGATGTCTAGCCTCGCCTGAGTCTTGGAGTGGCGACGATTCATTTTAGTGACTAGAAAGGTTGACGGGAATGCGTGAGATAAGTCTGATTCCAAGAACTATTACCGAACCTGCAACAAAACGAAATCGGAAAGAACCTTGGTCAGTGTGTAGCATTGTTCTATCAATATCCAGTTCGTATCGCTCACATCTGAGGAGTGAAGTTCGAGTATAATCCCATTGAACCTTTCACGGCATGGTTAGAGATTTTTATCATACAGTAAGATCCAGTCCGCCATATTAACACCTTCTTGAAAGTTGCCCAGTTCTAATTGCAGAGATGTGTCATACTTCCCCAGGAGTAAATGATCATCAGGACCTGCAGCGGTTGAAATATCTACCACGCGTCCCGTCAGTCTATTGCCAAACACACTCGCAACTAACCTTACCTGGATCAATGCAGAGAGATTCATCGAGCCATTTGTCGTCTTCCCAAACTCTTGCAACCTCTTCCCCAGCTGCCTCCTGGTGCGAGTCAGTCGTTTCCATTGGCATCTCTTGCATGCTACGAGACATCAATACCATGTCAAACCTTGGACCTCCCGCTCTAGCGAGAACGATGCTGACTGCTTGCGCGGCCTTCTTAGCCTCTCTCGAGTGTTCGCCTTTTCGCATCCAGATTGCTTTAGAGCTTCGAAGAGCTTCCATGATCTCCTCATCCTGCCCGGCTGTTCTCTGCCGGTGGACCACCGAGCACAGGATCATTGTAGCTGTCAGAAAATGATGATTCATAAGCGATCCAACTCGCCAATGCATGATGTGGAGTTGTCCTCCCGGACGGGTCTCTTCGTTCAGAACTTGCTGAATACGCAACGTCTCTAGCGCCGCGTAAATGCACACCTGACGGGAATAGGCGAAGGTGTCGTCGTCGAGCGAGAGTGACTCCGCGAACAGGAATCTTCTATGAAGCATGATTTGTCCCTTGTAATAGATATGACTCAAGAACAAGCGGGCCATGATGGTTTGTGGCGAGTCGGTGACGCTAGATGCCATTGATTTGGGCTGCAGGGGTGGTGGGACACTTGCTTTTGCATCGTTCAAGATCTTATCGACCCTCATGTACTCGGTATATCCTGACGGCTTGAGGGACGAGGTCAGATCTGAGACGGCACCCAGAGCTTTGAGAATGCGTCTCCTTGCGATGATACCTAAGGCAGTGGTGTGCTCCGTTTCCGGGCGAGGCGGAGGCAGCTCGGAGATGTCCCCTTCAATATCTGAATCATTCAGATTTCTTGGTTCTTCGGTGTCGAATTGGTCGCTTGTAATCATACGGGGCATGCCCATCTGGCCGGAAATTAGACTATCGCCGAGGAGAACAGTCGTCCACACCCTTCGCCTCATTTCTCCTTCAAGTGGGGCGATGCCTGGGAAGTGTTTGGGATCGCGATGATATCCCATCCGCTTTGCCAGGTTTACTTCAATACCCAAAAGAAACCAGACATCCTTTTCGGCATCTTCGTGTATTCGAAATTCGATATAGACGTAGTTCATGAACGTCTCCAACGTATGGCTGCCGCCGTTGGTGTATTCGCCCATGATGAGACATTGAACTACCTTCTCCCTATACACCTCAATATCTAGATCGTAATGAGTCATTTCCTTAGAAATCCCCTGGCTGTTGGTGTCTGAAGCTATCAGGGCTAGGCAAATCATGCTATACAGCAGCCCAATCCACATGACGCTGACATTGGAGGGATCGGCCCAGAAGGCTTCATACTGATTCGCTTGGTCAGTCGTAGAAGGGGCAGATGCCGCAGCAATGCGGATTACATACCTCTCGAAGAAATGTGGGACTATGGACGGAAGCTTTCCATCTGAGGATTAGCGACTAGAGCATCCAAAAAGCAAGAGAACACTCACATGAAGCTACTAGGTCTAGATGGTTGAAGTACCGGGAGACATAACGATCGACAGTAGACTTGGACGGTAAAGCAGATAGAATCTCTTCCCTACATCTTGCGGGTCTGCAACCGTAGAGCAAAAGCGCTCGTTGCGGAGGGAAGGATCCCGAGGCCGTATTACCACAAATGTCCTGGGTTGGCTCTGATGTAGGCCCCGGGCTTTCAGCAATCCTGAACTGCTCCTCTCGATTGAAGTGGTCTCTGAGATCCGCAATGCTATCCAGAATGGCACCCCAGTGGTCACCACCGACGTATGGGTGATCTGCAGCGCCAGTACGGAGACTTCCGGTCTCAGAGCTGTCGTCTATAGGTGTGCCAACAGCTACCTGTGCCGATTCAGCCAATTGACTAGAGCTCTTCTCAGGTCCGATGGTCATCACCAAGCGCTCAAGATGCGCAAGACGATCTTGTAGTGTTGCATCGTTTGGCGATACTGTTGATGACGATGTCATCGCAGAGTTCTCTGCGTAGACACACGAATGACCTCGTGAAGAGCAGCTGGAACATGGCTTTTTGCGATCGCATCGCAGTCTAGTAGAGCGGTGTAAGCGACTTCGTAAATGAGCAAGGGGGTGTTGACTTACTTCCGGCGACGACATAGATTGCAAGAAAGCTGAGGCTTATCACGTCGGCGACTGGCAATGGGTCGCGGGCGGTGGACGACCTGTTCATGATGGGTACTTATTGAGGGCCCGTTTACCACTGATACCGGTTGCGATTCAGCCATTTTGTTTCTGGCCAGCAGCGGACGGATGGCTGCCTTATGTAAGAGTCAGGAGGAGTAAATGTTCCTCAAAAAAGGCCGGGAAGCAATGGTTCGAGAGAAGCTATAACTATCGGTGCTGATGGGAAGTTGATGAATTTCAACGTATGGCGCGTGAAAGTAGTTGACTGACCTGGAATCGTCGAAAAGTAAGCACTAAACCCGATGGGATGATTCGTCATAGTGCGGCCGAGAAGGAGTTAATGTCCTGACCCTCCGATCATCCGGCCGATGCTCCGGCCCCACAAAGCCGGTGGAATTGCGATAATGCACATCATCAAATGGCATGGAAGGATTAGGTTGCACACCCTTTGCAATTGGATATCAATGAAGGCATATCACGTCGTATAAGATGAAAACCATTTTAAGGGCGCCCGGAATGAGTGATGTAAATTGAGATGCCGCTTTCCTTGCGGCAAGAATTTAAGAAATACGATAATGAGACACTTCTAGATAGTGCAGCTGTGTCCAACAACTAACACCCAAGTTCCCATAGTTCCACCATGTCTTCACATGTGATGTGCATACTTAAGAGTAAGCACGGAGGGCATCAGCAAGCTGGTTGTACTGCTCAGGGGTAAGGTTGCTGTAGGAGAGGCAGTCAGAGCCGCAGGGAAGAGCGAAGGGCCCGGTGCCGTCGCCGACGAGGACATTGGCCAGGTTCATGCATGTGGCGGGAACGCCCGAGAACTGAATCTCTGCAGTCGTTGTTAGCAATCATGAGCAAAAGTTGATGAATCATTGAGTGTCTTACCCGTGTCAGAGGGGGCAGTGGCGGTGATAGTCAGGCCAGAAATGTCGTCGCGGCAGCGCTGGTACTCAAACTCGGGGACACCCTCAACCTGGCGGGGGCGAACAGCGGTGACGAAGCCATCGCGCTTGCCGAAGACCTCTGTGAAGAGCTCGGCAATGCCGCCACCGAAGAAATCGGCGGCCAGACCAACGCCGCGGCCGATGTCAGCGTGAGCAGGCTGAGCGACCATGAGAGCAACGGGAACGATGACAGCGGAGGCCTTCATTTTGATGCTTTTGGAAGGATGGTTATTTAAAGTGAAAGGTCGTTTATGTGATTTGGGAGTTGAGTGGGAGAGGCTGTGTGTGGAATGTTTGTGTTGATGCGGATGAGAAAAGAAGAATTGTGTCCTTGGAGCGTGCAAACCGAACCTTATATAGAATTCCAATACCCCAAAGAAACATAGTCAACACTTTCGTGTTGGGTCATCGATATGGACATCTCCGGTTCACAAGTTGCAGGCAGAATCGCAGGCAAAGATCGGCGATGGATTCTATGGGCTTCATTATCGTGAACGAAGTTCTCAACGGGGTGAAGCCACTCAGGTGTTGCCTAGAGACTCAGCAATCTCAAGTATACGCGTAAGCCAAGCTCAGAGGAATCAAATCCCAAACGATTGGTGAGATATCTCAACGCCATGAACGGTATCTCGAATCGTGCCATGAAACTAGCAAGACCTTTCAGCATCGTGACTCTTGAGCCACCGCATTTGGCAGAGGAGTGTGTCAATGTTTCCACAATTCCTTGCACACTCGACACTTTAGTGTACGATGTCACTTATCCTTCGCCAAGTCTATGAGACCAGGTTCGACGCCGAGAACCCGAAATGTGTGATGACACTCAGATAATTCGAATATGTGATGACAGGTGCCTACTCGCCAAGATTCCTTCGTTTGTATCCACAGTCTACATGTAAATGACGGAAATCAGAAGTAATTGTTTTCATGCGGGGTCCTGAAGCTGTACCCCATCCTGACTTGTTATTGTGAAAGTCCTTTTTAACGCAAGCCCTTTGAATGAGACACGCACCAACCAAAAGGCCGAGGCAACTGTATCGGGGACAATGGATGAAACGTATTTGGCGCTTTGTATCGTCTGATCTGCTGACAATTCTATCTTCATGAGTGTTTGTGTTTTTGTCTTCCATGCCAAGTAAATTGGAAACCCGCAACCAGTGTTAACTGCCCTTGACAGCGCACTTAGCTGAGTGGTGTAAGTTCGTGGTTGGCCGCATCTCTTCCAATGCCATATCTCATTTCAAGGGAAACATCCTCTGTCTTCCACAAACATCTGATCCGCTTCCAGGCATGATAGATTTGTGGGGTAATTTGCGCCAAGGATCTCGGGCCGCATCTCGGGACAGCCGTCCTACGAGGCGAGGTTGCCCTGGCCCACTAGATACTCACCTGGCTGTCAGCCTCCTATCTACTTCAGGGATGGTACCATATTCAATCCTTCAGTTCATCCGAAAGTGGTTATCTCTGATCCGATTATGCCGGGCCAAGACCACGTGTGGGAGCAACAGGTCTTTTAGGCAATCGTTTTTGCACGTTTGATGCAAAGGTAAAGGGGCTTTTGTGCCTGGCTTAAGGTTGGTAGGGCGAAGCGTTAGCGAGAAGGAGTGTGCTGAGATTCCTTCGGGCCTGGGCAACCCATTTCCAGAAGAGGGTGGAAGTATGGAATTTGTGGGACATGGTCCAGTGGAACCCAAGAAATCCTTCCTTCTTGATCGAGTTTCATCTCGCGAGGCAAACGCTGAGTTTCGAAGAGTTCTAGAATGTGCGGCTTGGAGATCGTGGGACACAATCCACTTCAGTCAGTCTTGATGACTCACATCCTTCGCCTCGAAATTCCTTGACGACCTCGTGGCTACTGAGGTTGCAGTCACTTGTTTCTATCAATTTTTGTTTCGGTATTTTGAGTCTTCTGATGTAATGGAAATATTCAATTGAGCATGCAGTGATCTACTCAAAGTCTGCTAAGTTGAATTGAATACTGGCCTTCTAGCCGGACTAGGGAAGACTTGAAGCCCTCCGTCGAGTAACGGGCTGCGTGAACCATAAACCAAAAGAACCAGGTCCACAATCAGCAGCTAAGCACACTGCAACCCCAAAAGTTCATCCTTCACGAGGATAAGGCAAGATTCATCCCATGATTCGACCGGGACAGCCCCACAACATACTCAGTCGTCAAAGTGGAAGTTCGGTGCCTGGCCTTGGCCATTTACATCCTTGCCAGCGATCGGCGATTGTGGCCTCAGCCGCGATGGAGCCGTTGCATGAGCCCGCAAAAGTTCCGGGCGAACCATCTCTCAGCTCATCAACTGCAGTCAAAGGATTCAACGTCGGGCTATAATTTCTGCCGACTCAAGGCACACCCGCAAAGGATTCAGTTCGAGTTCTGACAGTGTCGTCAGCCAAGTCGACGATGAGGCCGTCTCCGAAAAGACTGACTGGATGTAAGTGATCTAAAGTCCGGATGACTTCTTTGACTTACTTACAAACGCGCTCTTTCGGCACGAAACTCGCCCTCATTCAGCGCATGCGATTATGGAGATTGGTTTTGTTAAGTTACTCCGCAACACGGAGCTGTCCGCCGTTCTACACGGACTAGTCCCCGTGGCGTGGTTCTTGAGTTCCCTGCCAGCTTTCGTCGTCACCATTCACCAGAGACCTGGCCGTCGAAGATGGCTTTTTTTACCGTTCAACGTCTTTGGGCCAATTATATGCTTTCTGCAGGTCGGCAGGCTTAAGGCAGGTCTTGACTGGCTTTGGGCTTTCACGTCTATCATTTACATTTTTCATGCCACTTCGGCTCTTTATCTTAAACAATGGACTCTGCCTGTTACCGCGTCAAGGCCAGGAGATTTCTTAGCAGAGAAAATCTACGCTTCAGTCAAGGCATGGAACAACCCTCGTCGGCTACCGCTTCGTCCGTTCACACACCAACGTATCATTACTCAACACCAGCGAGTTTACTTCACTTTTCGCAAGCTCGGCATGATCTGTATCCATTGGGTCATCTATCTTGTCATTGAAGTCGGCACCTTATTTCTCCTACGACCTTCCCCTAGGGAATTTGTGTCACCAGGATACTTCCACTTCGCCCTCGACCGCGCAACTCTCTTGCGAACAGCCTACTGTCTCCAGTGGGCCTGGCTGACATACTTCATTCTCACTGTCGCGAACGCGGTCGTCGCGATATTATTTGTCAGCATCCTGCAGCTAGACGCGCAAGACGAGTGGCCATCCCTCTGGGGGAATCCCCTCAAAGTCCACAGCATCAGAAGCTTCTGGGGAGTATTCTGGCAGAACATCGGAAGCCCGTCGCAATTGACATACGGGCGCTTCATTACTCGAAATCTACTAGGCATAAGGCCCAAAAGTACAGCGGAGAAGTCGTATTTGGCGTTCTTTGTCTTCACGGTATCGGGGACGATCCACGTTGCCACCAATTGGATGACGAGGGATACAGCTCCGGTAGAAGACATCTATGGGGACATGATTTTCTTACTCTTGAACTACGTGGCTGGGTTGTTGGAAGTTTTGATGCAACAAGCTGTCTCTAGCAGACTGAAAATCAGCAGGGGCAGAGATAGACCGCACTCGATCCTTCGCAGAGCATTTGGTTTCGTCTGGGTGTTTGCTTTCTTTTATACTATTGTACCCCCTTGGCAGTTTCCTTACATCGAGGCAGACCTTCGCCGCCGCTTTGTCCCTTTCAAGATGAACGTTCAGCTTGAAAGACCTCAGATACTATAATCATTAGATATTCAACTTTGCGGCAGATAAAGGGAATAGAGCGATAATCAAAACGATGAAACTTGCCACCAGTGATAAAATGACTAGTTCCCCTATCTATTAGATGTACCCAAGCTCCTCCATAGCCTCCTCCTCCAGCCGAGCATCGTCCTCGGGCTTGAATACCTTGTCAAAGTCTTCGGGCCTCACAAAGCCATCCTGCCCATTCATTCCCCTCACGAACATTTCTCTCTCCAGCCACTTTTCTTGCACTCTATTACCCACGTGAAACCCCTGAGCATTCTTTCTCGCTGCATCAGTAAGAACAATGGCTCTGATCAGCTTCTCCTGGCTGCTCTCATTCCCAGTGGGATTCTCATGCACCCACAGGAATCGGTGGGTCATGTCCTTGTAAAGCTCGTACCAGCTCGCGCATCGGTTTTGCAACCCAAGAAGGGTGTCCTTGATTGCCGTCTCGTAGGCGAAAGGGAAGAAACCCGCCGAGTCAAAGTTGGTTATGGCCACAAGCTCATAACCTGGGCCAAAGTCAACCTGCCGCGGTCGCATGAGGATATTGCGAGGTTCGAGGTCGTTGTGGCAAAATGCGCTGCAATATGTTAGGAGAGCGAGGTTGTCTGGGGTGAACTCGACTTGGTGGCGCATGGAGCTGTCCTTCTTGAAATCACCGTCAAGAAGGATCGAACCGTCGTTGGATGTTGCGAGCTCGTACCTAGCGTTTCCTGGTGAAAGTCTCTTCATTAGGAACGTGGCCATGTCACTGAACCAACCCACCTGAGAATTGCCTACCGCGGGTATGTCTTCCATTTCCTGTGTCTGTAGGCCGTTCTCGGAGAGGATGACCCAGTCCTCCATGTCGAGATCGCCAAAGTTGATCTTCTGCAGCTCTGACATTGCGTCGATGATGTCCTTCATGAAAGCTTTCTTTACGACCGGGTTGAATTCGTTCCAGTACTTCTCGGCAGGAACTACGTCTTGGTAATGCTGGCTGAGGAGGTAGTGAAGCTGCAGACCGTCTCCGGTACGCGTAGTCCCGGCACCCCATACCTTGGGCACAAGCGAGGGCAACTTCCGATGGGCCAGCTTCTGGAACGCCGCCGAGCACAGGAGCTGGTTGTTACGGCGGGGCTTCTCGATGCGGGCCATGAGGTGCGTGGGGAGTCCGTCCGGGGGCTCTTCGCGGTCGGTAAGGTCAATGACGAACTCGCAGGTGTCAATGGTGTTGAAGATGATGGTGTGCCTTGGGGAATGCTGCCAGTTGCTGCCGAACATTCCTTGAAAAACGGCAAGATCGGGGACGATAACCTGCTCGCCCATATTATTGTCAACGTGAACATAAGGTCCAGTGGGCCCGTTGACTCTCGACTCCGTAATGTGGAGGTTGGAGAAAGGGTTCTCGATGTCCCAAGCCATGGAGTCAGCGGTCCTGCCCCGGGCAGATCTGGCTCCATCCGTGAAGCCGTAGTCAGCGAATCGGCTGGAGATGTAGGAGCCCTCGCTGTCGCTGTCACTTTCGAATCGGTAGGCCATGATTAAATCGGCGTCTGGGTAATTCCAATACACAATAATACAGGTAGAGGTTTCTATGTTTGGGGTTGGAGACTCACCGCGTCTAAGGATGGTGTTGGGGTCTTCGTGGAGGTGATGAAGGACTCAAGGTTGGAGGTGTTTGGATTGATGATTGAATTGAAACTAGAGGGCACAAGAGCTTTTACTGTATTTGTAGACTGCTACTCACGAGTGTTTTGGGGGTACCTAGAGGGCCCTGGTCAAAGTCCGGGCTGCACCCTGTTCGCAACAATGCCAGATGTTCTTCACTTGAACAATGCAATAGTCTTTAGCACTGCGACTAAGATGCTGAAGACTCTGTTATCAGTCAGACGTTGTTTGTTATGGGTCTTTGTCATTTTCTGGAGATTATTCGAGTTGGTTCAACACAATAACTTGGGCTTTCCAAAAGACAAAGAAGCCAGTCATCTGTTCTGCAGTAGTACCTCAGAAAAGGCACTGATGCTACAATCAAAGTATTAGTGGTTGAATCAGTCTGAGAA
The DNA here is from genome assembly GCA_027406125.1 of Colletotrichum tropicale. Taxonomy (NCBI): domain Eukaryota; kingdom Fungi; phylum Ascomycota; class Sordariomycetes; order Glomerellales; family Glomerellaceae; genus Colletotrichum; species Colletotrichum tropicale. The sequence continues at coordinate 1,499,679 of JANVYH010000004.1, forward strand.
GAAGCCTGGATATTCCGTGGTTTCAATGCGTGTGCAGTCGGAGTTGTGTCAGCCACTTGCAATTTTCTGAAAATTGTGACATTGGAAAACTTTTAGGTAAGAGGGGCGTTTGCTCAATTTGGTCATTGGCTTGGGATTCTACAACAAACGAGACACAATAAGAGTTATACAAGACTAAAAAACATTTAATCCAATTTCTCCGCAAGACCGGTGAGCCTAGGAGTGAAGTTGCCGTACCTCCTTCATCATCGCAGCCTTCCTCACCGAGGGGACCTCCCAGTCAACACGTTGGCCCAAGCTTCTGCTCACCGAGCCCCCACCAATCTTGCCCCACCACACCTCGCGCATCTTCAGTGCTCCTTCCTCATCTCAACTCATCACCAAACTCATCCTCCAACATCAACCACAACCGCCGCCATGGACACCTCACGAGACTCCTCCAACCTACTCGACACACACAACCGTCTCATCGCAGACGTCCTGTCGCGCTTCCGCATGCTCACCATGCTCGCGACAATCCAGGCCGAAGGCGAGCGCAAAAACGCAGAGCCGCAGACCGTCGCGGTGACGGGCATGTCGATGCAGATGGAGTTTGAGGGCCTGGTACGTCAATCCCTCTCTCCTCCCCTCTACGCATCCCAACTCCAAGCCCCTTTTCTTCCCAGTCCCCTCAACGAAACAAGACGAAGACAGGGAAAATATCTACTGACACCAAACCCCCATAGCACACCTCAGTCAAAGACCTGCTCGCCCTCTCCCGCCGCCTTAAAGAGCTTTGGCTCTTCGGCAAGCTCGGCGCGGGCGAGAGCGACGCGCGCTACCAGGCCGATAAGCTGCAGGCCGACGTCGTGCGCTGCGCGGAGCTCCTCAACGCCATCCAGGAGACGCGGTACAGCGGGCTCGCGGCCGCAGCCGGGGGCAAGTGGGCGCCGATCGGGAGGCAGGATGCGGCTGCGGCTGCTGCGCCTCCGCCTGCTGCGGCACCTGACGGAGGAGCTGCGGCGCCGACGCAGCCTAGTGGTGCCGGTGCTTCGTGAACGCGGAGGCAGAGTGGAAGTTACGGGATTGATGCATTTTATTCGGCGTTTGGGGATTGACTTCGGGTTTTCACATTGCGATGGGACTAGCTGATACCCACGAGGACGGGGAAAAGAACTATTTATGCTTTTTGAAATCGGTCTACGGCCTGTGTAGCCTCGTCATTGTGATGCACCATCTACTGTTTACAACGACTCGCAACAAGAAAGAGGCCCGTTTAGCCCTCGCCGTTCTCGGGGTCCTCATCCTCGTCGCCCATCTGCGCCTCCAGCGTCTTTTGCTTCTCCTCTCCCTTAGCGGTCATGATGGCGCCGGCGTCAATGCCGGCGGCCGTAAGCCAGAGGAAGTAGTCGGACTTGAAGTTGTCCACCTGCTGGAAGAAAGTGTGGAAACTGTTTGAAACGCGATCAGTAAACTTCGTCGACTAAATTGCCCCGACTCCGCCAAAAACTTACACGTTCTCCTGCTCCTCCACCTCGAAGATGCGCTGGTAAATCTGCTTGTCCTTGAAAGCCTGCAGCTTGTCGTCGTACTTTGTGAAATCAATCGTCTCCTTGCCAAAGTTGTCCTGCGCGCGGCGGTTGTACGCGTCGAAGACGGGGCGCTCCAGCAGCAGGCCCAGGCCGGGCGCCTTGGGGATGGCGATGCGCGTCGGGCCGTAGCTCTGGCGGACGCGCTCGAGCGGCGTGCCGCAGCGCACGACGAGCGACGCCATGCCGACCATCTTGCGGATCTGGTGCATCATGAAGCTCTGGCCGTGCACCTTGAGCGACACCCACTCGGTGTCGCGGATCTGGATCGGGCTCATGTTGACCTTGAACGACTTGATGTGCCGCTTCGCCGAGGGGTCCTTGAAGGTCTTTTGGACGGTGTAGTTGTGGAAGTTGATGGTGCCGCAGTACTCGTTCAGCGCGGCCTGCAGCTGGTTCAGCCGCTCGGGGGTCACGCGGTACCGGCGCTTGGCGTTGATGTAGGCGGCCTTGATGTCGCGGAGGGCGAAGTCGACGGGGGTCAGGTCGCGGTTTCTAGGCTTGAGGCTGCCCTCGGGGACCTCGGCGGGCGCCTTGTCTTCGGCGGGCGCGGTCTCTGCGGCGGGTTCAGGGGCGGCGGGTTCGGCAGCCTTCTCGGCGGGCTTCGCGTCGTCGCCCTCGGGCTTCTCGTCCGCGTGTATCCTCTCGAGCACCTTAGCCTTCGTCTCGGGATCGAGCTTCGCGAGGATCGGCTTGATGTCCTTCTCGTCGACCTCCTCCCAGTACTTGATGACATCCGCCAGCTTGGCCTGGAACTCGTCGTAGTGCCCGTGCTCCTTAGCCTTCTCCACGAGCTGCTTCCACAGGAAGCTGTCGGGGTGGGGAGGGAGCAGGCAGTACGTCGGCATGAGGTACTCGTACCATCTCGAATCGCAGGTCTGGTAGCAGCTGAAGGAGTTGTTGGTGCGCTGGATGCCCCAGACGCGGATCTGCTCGGGCAGCGCGGCGTTGATCTTCTCGACGACGTCCTCGTCCTCGATGATGAGCTTCAAGCTGATGACATTGCCCGCGGCGTGCACACCCTTATCGGTTCGCGCGCAGCGCACGAGACTCGACTTCTTGTGGTCGTCGGCGTTTGCCTTGGAGATGGCGCCGGCGGCGACGAAGGCCTTGAACAGGTCGCCCTCGATCGTCTTTTCCTCGTTATTGATCTGCATGCCCTTGTAGCCCGTGCCGGAGTACCCGACCATGACGGCGACCTTGCGCTTCGGGCGGCGGGCCTCGGCGGCGATCTCCTCGGCGGAGAAGGGGTTGGCGGTCTGCTCGGCCTCGCCGTCCTCGTTCACCTTGCGGCGCTTGAACTCTTGGTACTCGGTGTTGCGTCCGCGCTTGTCGGTGGCCTCGCGACTGCGACGGCATATTCGTCAGCAAGACATGGCCAATTAAACCAAAAGGGGCGCGAAAGTGACGGACAATCCGCGGTAAAAGATGTTCAACCTACCTCCAAGACGACCTGCCCTGCTCTTGCTTGCGCTTCGGGTGCCGCTTGTTCTGGTTGCGACCTCCGCCACGCTGACGACCGTTCTGGTTGCCATTACCGGCAGCAGGGGCAGCCGGGGCGCTGCCGCCGGAATTTGAGGGATTGTCTGTCGCCATTGTCTGGTTGCCGTGACGGACGCTCTCATCGTCCGGACGGTGTAGGTGGAGTGGTTGTGCGCGCCGGCCTGCGACAGAAGGCTTCGTCCAGATTTTTTTTTTGGGCCAGCTGCAAGGCTGCACTGCGGAAGGTCCGTGTGGACCCTTGGAGGTGCGGGGCTCTCCCGGCTGAACACCGGTTGGTGGACCCCACATTAGTTACTTGAGCCTTGCCACTTTGGGACTAGACAGGTTCACGGACCATCTTTAACTTTTGGCATCGTCCAGGTTGGTGTTCTTGCGACCGAATTTCCTCCAAGCCAACATTATTGGCAATGCAAGCAGAGACGGACTCGGCTGACAGAAGCAGAACACAAGGCTAAGAACTATCATCACAGATCAGGCACGAAAATGCAATAAATACGTCGATTCCTCTACCTTGAGATGAGGGCACTCTGTCAACCTGTCCAGTTGACAGTGCATGAGTGGAGCAGCCAAAGTGGGCATCTTCGGACAGAGATGGACGCTATTGGTTCGCATTCAGTTCCGCGCATTCACGCCTTCTGATGGCGGTTTCGGTCTCGGTCCCCATCATCAGTATGCGAGACTCTCTGATCTTCAAAAGCACTCAAGCGCAACAATTTCCGAGTCCACGTATTCTAGGAAGACTTTTTTCCCTCTTAGACCCAGTTTCTTGAGCTTTCGACACTTCTGAACCGATTCTCGCTCAGCGGTAACTCACACACTAAGATATTCCCAACATGCGGAAGCACAGGAAATCCCGGCTTGGATGCAGAGAGTGTAAGCAGAGGAAGGTCAAATGCGACGAGACCAGGCCATCCTGTGTGAAGTGTCGAACGGCGGGAAAGGCATGCTCATATGTCGGGATGCAAAGTACCCTGCCCGTTCCCCCAACTTCATCACACCTCTCCACGACATCATCTCCAGGTCCCCAGTCGACTCCAGACTCATGCGCCTCCCCATACCCATTTTCTCCAGAAACACCTCTATCTGACTCTATCGTCTTCACTCCATCTTCCGCCACCACTCCAGCCTCCATACCATCACTTCCTCCACCGACATCCGTACCATGTGTCCCACCAGATACCCTCTTCGCAGAAACCTATAGCCTCTTCCACCTCGACCTCCTCCGCCACTTCCAGGGTCCACTCACAGAGGTCACTGTATCAAACCAGTCAGAGATGGAAATTATTCTTCGCGTAACCAATACGCAGGCCTTGAAAGCGCCCTACCTCATGGATGAGCTCTTGGCCTTTGCTGCAGCTCACAAGAGCACTGTCTCCGACGACCCCGAGATGAAAGTTGTCTACCAGAACGAGTCCACCCGCCTCCAGAGCCGCGCCATCACCCGGCTAGGAATCACCAACGAGGACGTCACTGAAGACAACTTTCTCGCCCTGTTCTCCTTTTCCATCCTGCTCGGTCAACACGTCCTCTTCGACGTCTTCTACAGCGCCTCGTCCTTGCCCGGTGTCCTGGACAAGCTAGTCCATTGCCTGGAACTACACTTCGGCATCAAGTTCATCACTTCCCAGTCCATGGTAAGATTCGGGAACATGCTACGAGACTTGTTCCCTTCAGACCCTGTCCACTTCCAAGTCGACGTCACCTCTTCGTCCCACGGCACCGAGTGTGACGACCTTCTCCGGCGCCTCGAGGAAAGCGACATGAGCGAGTCCACGAAGAAGGTGTACCTCGAAACCACCAAGATCCTGCAGTATCTTTTTGGGACGGTGCATACATCGGAAAGTCGTCGCTTTGTCGCCGTTCAGGAGTGGCCGGTCCGCATATCGCGGGATTACATATCCCTGCTGCAGCAACGACGCCCCGAAGCGCTCGTCATCATGGGGTATTACGCGGTCCTGTTGCATCGGGCAAGGGACTACTGGGCCGTCAGAGACTCGGGGAGGTTTCTCGTCAAGACCATCTCAAATCACCTCGGGAGTTACTGGTCTGACTGGCTGGAATGGCCGAACCAAGAACTTGGCTTTGACATGCCATGAATCGAATTGCCAATTACCTATTGCGCCGCCTATCTGTATACGAAACATTATTCACCCTGTGATCGAATATCGCAAAAGGACTTGTCTTCAGCGCAGCTCGAGGTGTCTAGGCTCATTCCGCTTAGACGCAGGCACATCCTCCGACCCAGAACAGGACCAGCACTTCTCCAACGCCGCGTCACCACAATTGGCAGAGTATTGGGCCTTTTGCGGGTAAGGGCACAGAATACGGTTCTGGGTCTCATCGGGGCCGACGTTGAACTTGATGGGGGTCTTCTCAGGCGCAGTACCCTCCTCGACCCAGTCGCGCAGCTGCTGGAAGAGGTTGTTCGGCTGGCCACTCTTGCCGCCAAAGCAGTGAGCCAACCCAGGGGCTTCGAAGTGGCGGAAGAAATCTTGGACGTCCGGGGTCACCCCGGCCACGGCGTTGTAGTACTCCTCCGTGGATCCGGGCGGGATAACAGTGTCGGCCTGGGAGGGAGCTATTAGTATAGACATGACAGAAAGAGCTTGAAAGGCACGCACCAATCCATGGAAAGAGACAATCTTGCCTCCAGTATCACGAAACTTTCTCAAATCCGGATCCGTAGACTCCACCAGCGAGGCATACTGCTGGCGCCCAGAGCTGACCAGCGCGTCAAACTCTTCACGGCTCAGATGTCCAATATCAAACTCAGGGTTCTTGGCCACGAACAGCTGAAGCCACAGCCCTCCAAGCATACTGGGCACGCCCACACATCCCGTCGCATTGCAGCTCGTCTGCACAATGCTCAACATCCCCGTCAAATCGGTCCCCGGGACCAGACCGCCGTAGTACTTCTTCGCAGAGTACCCATGCCACGTCGCGTTCGCCACGACTGCCGCGGCCCTGCTCACAGCCATCTTCGTCCCATTCTTCTGCGCACACTCCACCTCCCTTCCAACGACGGAGAAGGCGTCAAACTTGGCCAGGCACGCGTGCTGGTCGGCGACAGCCCCGTCGACGACGCCGTCCAGGCCGTCGCAGGTATCGAGCGCCGCAGCGGAGAGGGCGTCGAGCTCGCAGGGGTAGGGATACTCGCCGAGCTCGTTCATGAGCTGCTGCGGCCACTGGGAGAAGGGCATCAGCTCGTTCCAGTGGATGGCCGGCGCGCCGGCGGCGATGCCGTCGTAGAGATCCGGGTAGCGCTGGGCGATCATGAGGCCCTGGCGCCCGCCGTTGGAGCAGCCGTTCCAGTAGGAGTACTCTGGTTCGCGGCCATAGAAGCTCTTGATCAGGGACTTGCCGATGATGGCCTGGTCGTCGGTGTTAGTCATTAGATCAACAGCAAGAGCTATGCAGGCAACTGAATAGGTAGATTCACCTCATCGTTCAAGGAGACGGAAGCCGTATTCTGCAAGTTGTACAGGTTAACGTTCCCGGGGCTGTTGAGCGCCCACGGAGTCGGCTCCTGCGCGGCCCCAAGCCCGGCGTCTGTGGTGATGGTCGCGTACCCGTCCGCTATGGCGCCCTGCATGCCCCCGTACGTGAGGAAGAAGCGGCCGGCGACCCAGCCGCCGCCGCCGATGGCCTGGAAGCGCTGGTTCCAGTCCAGCGGCAGCCATGCCTCGGTGAGGACGTGGTCGTTCTGGCCGGGATGCGTGTAGGCGATCGTGACGTTACAGAAGGAGACGTTGTCGAGCGTGACGACGGGCGCGACGTAGCGGAACGCCTCGGCGACGGAGGCGCTGTAGTTGGTGACGAGGTTTGCCTCGAGGGAGAGCACTTGGGCGCCGAAGAGGGAGGGGCTGAAGGTGCTGGGAACGCACGACTGTGCTAATGAGAGGTCCATTGCTGGGGATTGATCATGTGGTTTAGCTTATGAATCGAGTTGTCGAGGTTGGTCTTGTTGTTCATCCTGAAGGAAGTCTTCGGCTTCTGGCTTTATATCCATCGTCGCAATGGCACAGCCTTATGCGAACTGCATAGCATCGGCCGCCCATGTGACTTCGCATAGATAAGGTAGGTGTATAATACAAAGTAACGAGACAACATGTTCCACGAGAAAGATTCGGTTAGGTGCGTGTAAGCTTGTTGTTCCCTTGCATCCATTCGGTGGGTGAGTCACCCGGTCACATCAGGGCTTTCAGGGGGAGCTGTTGGGCAGAATCTCCAGTGTTGGTTCCCGCGTAATGAGCTCCTGTCGATCCACTGCGGGCCTGTCGCAGTCCCTGTAATGCGATTCGCTCGCTCAGTTGAGAACCCGATGCGACGCTTCTGCTCGCCGTGCTGTATTGGGACAGTAGTGGCTGTGGGGGAATAAGACGGGCTGTTCGTGTAAGCTTACTTACATGCTTGGCCTGCGGGGTGTTTGTCGGCGTACTGGACTTGGAAGTGAGATGTCCAGAAGCATTATTCAATGGAACCGTTTGATTTAGAACGTGGGCTGACGAATTCTTGATTCATTGACAAACATTTTGGTGGTTCTTGGGACTTTCTTGACTGAGTTTCACTGAAGTTCAAACACCCAAAGTAATATCCATTTCAACCATCTATAACCAGAACTCTCTTTAACATCCAATCATGACTTTATTCCCTTCCTCCAAAATACTACGCAATCCTCCCAGACTCATCCCTAAACCTTCACGCTGTTTCTCAACTCCACACTCTCCATACCAGAAACCAAGTCATTCGCCGATAAAGTTGGCACCCAGTCGCCCTTTCTACCCACAGAAGATGGGAACCAGTACCAAAAGGTCCCCATCACCGCAAACATCGGGATCGAGTCAAAGATATACAGCGGCCACTCATTGCTCAACAAATACCCATCATTCCCCATCACAAACTCAATAATCCGAAAGACCGACCGCGCCATAATCAGCCCGCTCGCCCCGTACAGCATGCGCAGCGCCTGCTCCCACTTGACGTCTTGCCCGATCTCGCGGTAGCCCGGGTCCTTCTTCATGCGCGAGTGGAACGTCCACGCCGTCGTCCAGAACACGCCGAACACGCAGATGTGGAAGACGAGCCCCGCGACGACGATGCCCTGCGCGATCTTGGCGTACTCGCTGACGACCATCAGGCCGGCGGCGGAACCCTGGATCGCGAGCGCGAGGACGTCGCCCGCGACGAAGACCTTGGTCAGCCGCGAGGGCCGGATGATGGAGTGCCGCTCGCCGTTGACGATGCGGATCACGCGGCCGAGCGTCATGTAGATGGACGCGGCGAAGAGGACGGGCGCGAGGAGTATGTTGTTTTGTGAGGCGACGAAGGGCATGAGTTTGCCGGTGTTGTTGTGGGCCACGGCGCGGAAGACGTAGCCGAGGAATTCCACTGTAATGATGGATGATGGATTAGCACAAGACGCCTCCTATTTTGCAAGCCATCGCAGCTTTGGAGGAATTTTTCAGCTTACTATAGCCGCCGATAGCCATCGGGATGCAGAACCAGGCGCGGGTTTTCCATATTTTCCAAACGTATGCAAATGTAGTTGTGAGAAAGATGATGCAGAAGATAACAGCTGCTGGGACGGAGGGAAGATATTTCCACAGATAATAGTTGCCTCTGAAGGGTTCAAGAACAGCCATTGTGCCGGTACTGAGAAATCAGGATAACGGTGTAGACAACTATGGAACGAATTGCGTGATGATAACAAGATCGAAATGGATGGAGACAGCGTTCAAGCCCAGAAAAAGAAAAGGTTGAATGATTGGAATGGTGATATGAGCTTGAGGGAACGAGAGTTCGAGCTTCAGACGCAGGCCTCTTCACAAGGATATATGGATTTTCGTACACAGGAAGGCGTGTAGTTGACACCCTCCGACACTGTAACATATCCCATCAACAATTAGTACATCCTCCTGAGATTGGGAAGTCGGTTTGATCTCTTGCGCGTATCCAGCGGATCTGTATTGTAGAGATCGAATCCAGACCAATCGCATTTGTCTGTGTGCGAGAGGGCCCGCTTCAACAGTGGCTTGGCTCCTGGCGGACCCGGGCTTCATGCACCACAGGACGTGCAACGGTACCATTCTGTAAGTCGTGCGATTGACTAGGGCCAAACCGCATTGCTGATTCAGTCTGATAGCTAGGGAATCACAGCTTAACTCGGTTTTGACAATTGTTGATCTCCGCACTGCGCCACTCTCCCTAATGTCGGGACCAGCTTGAACCAATTAATGTTGGACTAGTCCGAGAGCGCGGAACCGCAGCATTCAATTGCCGGTCTGTTGACATTGCTGAAATCAAAAGCTGTAGGTCCAATTTCGGATTGAAGTGTATCACTAGAATTAGATTCTTGGCTTTCAGGAGATATCATGGTCTACCTAGTGATGTTGATATCGTTAGGAAAACGTCTTTGATCCGATCTACGCAAACACTACTCTTGGCTACCGCGGTTCGATGTCCGTGTTTATAAAGCCTATGGATCGCAACAGGATTCGGGATTTGAAGTCTTAATTCTTGATGAGTCTACTACTCCTCTAATAAATCATACGTTCACTAATATCACCACATTCATTATGATCCCTTCTCTCTTTAACGGCACCGTGCCACCCAGCGCCTGCTCTGCTGCCCTCATACCCTACCCCGATCTATTTGGTGCCGAGTTTCTGTCTCTTCAAACAAACCTTGTCGCCAATCACTCTCAGAACGTCCCCCCTGGATACTACTCCAACCACGGCTCCGTCAACGTCCAGAACGCCAACTTTTGCAACGTCACCCTCACGTATACGCACCCAGGCCAGAACGACACAATCAACGTACAGGTCTGGCTGCCCTCAGATACCTGGAACGGCCGCCTCCAGCACATTGGAGGCTCCGGCTGGCAGGCAGGTCTGCACCAGGCCGGGCTGATGGCTATGATGGCGTCAGTCGGCGAGGGCTATGCCACCGTTGGAACCGACGGCGGCTTGAGCTCTGATGTTACCCCCGTTAACTGGGGCTTGCTCAGCGAAGGAAACGTCAACCTCTATCTCTTGCAAGATCTGGCGTCCACCACGCTCAACGACGCCGCCGTCATCGCCAAGAGCGTCATCAGCAGTTTCTACAAGACGCCGCCCAAGTACTCCTACTACACGGGCTGTTCCCAGGGAGGCCGCCAGGGTTTCCAGCTTGCGCAGCGCTATCCTGATGCGTACGACGGCATTGCTGCCAGCGCTCCGGCAATTAATTGGAACCAGTTTGTTATGCAGGGTGTGTGGGGTATGTTCGTCATGGATCAGCTTGGCGAGTATCCTCCCGCGTGTGAGATCAATGCCATCACGAGCGCGGCGTTGAAAGCGTGCGATGGAGCCGACGGTATTGAGGACGGTGTGGTATCCGACACCGACAACTGTGATTTTGATCCTGCGACTGTGGTTGGAAGTACAGTCAACTGCACTGAGCTTGGATCGGAACGCAAGGTCTCAGCCGCCGCAGCTGAGATAGTTCGCAGAGTTGTAAGTGGTCCTAGCTGACACTGGTAGAATAAGTCATCATGGCTGACTTGCATCACACAGTGGGATGGCGCGAGACGAGCCGATAACACGACCATTTGGTTCGGCCCCTCAAAGGAGGCAGTCCTGACCGGCTCCATCACAGATGTGGCCGTCGTCCCGACAACCTGCACAGCCAACGGCACCTGCACTCGTGGATCATTCGAAATCGCAGACGACTGGCTTAAGCTCTTCCTCCTTAAGGATTCGAGCGCCAGCACAGAAAAAATGACCCAGGCCGAGTTCGACGACCTGGCGCACCTGTCAGTCCAGGTCTACGAGTCCATGATGGGCACAAACGACCCAGATCTCTCGAGGTTCCGCGCCCGAGGTGGGAAGCTTGTTGGGTACCACGGGACGGTCAGTTCTTCGATCCCAAATATGTGATTCCATCTACTAACTGTGCATAGACCGACACCTTGATCCCCGTTCGTGGAAGCACGCACTACTACGACTCAGTCCTGGCACAGGATGCACATGCGGATGACTTCTTCCGCCTCTTCCTTGCTCCTGGCGTCAACCACTGCTTCGGCGGCAACGGAGCGTATCCCGCTGGCACATTCGATGCGATGCGTGAATGGGTCGAGAACGGCGTGGCTCCTGACACGCTGATGGCTTCGACTGTGGGCGTTACCCCGGCTTTCAAGAGGCCTCTGTGCCCGTACCCGAAGAAGCAGGTCTATGATGGCGTTGGTAACAGTATTATGGGTGAAGGTTTCTCTTGCGTCTAAGCTGGCATGACCCCCTACATCGTCGAGGCTTCTCTAGTGCTGGTAACCAAGAGCTTGAGCTACAGAAAACTGTCATATAATTCACTTCTTTGTACAATTACAGAGATTATCAGACTAATAACATTGAATATTTGGGAGCCCACGAAGTAAGAGCTTCTCCCGTCAGAAAAGGTCCCATAAAGAAACTCGGCCAACATGATCACATCTGTGAGAAAACAATATCGACGCCTTCGATATGGAGGTGAATAGAACATTGAAGCAGAACTGTGGCTTGTTTCCCCGATAATCCCAACCACTATTATCTGTTTCCAACATGAACGATAATCTTCCCACGGGCTCTCCCTTCTCGAAGCTTCTTGTAAGCCCTGGGCACGTCCTCGAACGAAAATGCCGAGTCAATAACAGCTCTCGCCTTGCCCTCCGCCATCCATCCACCAATCCGGCCAAAGAATTCGCTGTCGTTCTTCTGATGAACAAAGTAAAACCCTCTGCGCCCCATAATCGCTGGTCGCAATTGCCTGCTCAGATTCGAAAAGATGCCAGAAATCGATAGGTCTGCGCCAACGCCGACCAAGACGAATGTTCCCCCGGCCTTCAGGTAGTGATTACTCTGGTCGTAAAGCTCTGTGGTGCCGCCCACATTGTCGATAACAAGATCAAAGACAGTGCCGTGCGCCTTCAAATTCGCTACGACATCTTCTGTCTTGTAATCAATGACTTCGTCCGCACCGAGCTGTTTGCAAAGCTCAACGTTTCCAGTGGAGCAAGTCGTGACGACCTCCGCGCCCAACGCTTTGGCAATCTGGATGCCCCAGGTCCCCGTCCCTCCACTCCCACCGTTGATGAAGACCTTCGCGCCGGGCTGAATCGTATCGGGCATGAGGGACTGATATGCGGTCGTTGCTGCAGTGCCCACCGCCGCCGCGTGGTCCGGGTCGACCCCCTCTGGCAGAGGCGCGACATTGGCCATGGGGATGACGGTGTACTGGCTGAGAGCGCCCCTCTGGTTGATCATGGCATAGCCGCCGAAAACAAGCTGTCCCTCTTTGAAAGTGGTATTCGACGGGTGTGTGCCGATGACGCGGCCGCAAAAGTCCATCCCTGGCGTCGCAGGGCGGGATATCAGCAGGCGGCCGATCAGAGGCGTCGCGGGGACCTTGTAGTCGGCGGGGTTGAGCGATGCGCTGATGACTTCGATCAGGAGCTCGTCCTGACGGAGAGAGGAGATGCTCGGTACAGGCGCGTCCTTGTTGAGGGTGAGGCAGTCTTCGAGGTTGCCATTGACTGCGGAGTACTGCCAGGTCTTCATTGTTTCCGGCATTTTCGCGATAATGTTTCTTGAAGTTTTTAGGAAGCATTAGTTCGCGAAGATAGACGTAGGAATCGGTGAAGTTTATCTACTCCCGCAGGCGAGACGACTTTCATTACCGTGGTGGTTCAAAGAGGAAACAAGTTCCGGGTATTGACATTTCCGCAGGTGCGGGGCTGCTTTGCGGAGCGGAGTTTGGTATTCGGACGGCGACCCACAAAAGTTTCCGGCGTTGCACCGGCTCCGATGAACTAGTCAGCCCCTTTTCGGCCAAGGATCTAATCGCGCCGCGGAGCGAAACCGAGCGGAGATTCCCGGAGCAGAAGAGAAATGCGGCTGGTTGAGATCTATGAGAGCCTAGACAGATTCAAACGGCAAATGTTGACGAACGCCACCAAATCAAGCTGGAATGTTATTTCCGATGATACCGATGAGACGCGCCTCTTTCGGGCCGGGAGCTGTCTCACTTCCAACAATATGTGAGACTGCACACCGAAATGTTGGAATGTGCAAGTGAGCCATTTTCGTTGGCCCTTGGAAACCAAATTGGCCATTCTGTGACGACCAGACGCGTAAGTCAGCAACCAGTGGATATTTCAGAAGCGTGGTGGGAGCTCCCATCCTCTTTTCAAAACCGTCTGCTCCCTCTTTACACCAACAACATCTTAATGAAATCGTATGGGACGGTCTTGATTTAGCTTTGTATTGCTGTCACCACGCAAAATACCGTCATCTAGTCATCATGCGATCATCACTTCTGCTTAGTTTCGCCTTCCAGTTTGGCCTCATCTCCCTTGTCAGCGCTCAAGCCCTCACACCAGCTCCAGTCAGCCCGTATCAGTATCTCGGCTGTTTTTCAGCAAACTCGGTCTTCAATATCGTCTATCAACCTGTCGGCGGTGGCAATCCGGCAAATTGTCAGTCTAGATGTCAGGCTCAAAACCGGAATTTCGCAGCCCTCATCGGCAACGTCTGCTATTGTGCCTCGGCTGGAAATCAAGCACCATGCAGTAGCGCCGCCTCGGCTGATAGTAATTGTCCCGTCCCTTGCTCGGGGGCCCCAACTTCGCCCTGCGGCAATACCGGTGCCAACACATACTATACAATATATGGATTGCCGCCACCGGCTGCATCGTGCCCGTCAACCACCAGTACCACCTCATCCCTTCTCACATCATCGTCATCTTTGTCATCCGCTTCTTCATCGTCTTCGTCGCTGTCTTCGTCGCTGTCTTCTTCCATTTCGTCGACGTCATCTTCAATAATTTCGTCGGCATCTTCGTCCTCATCTTCATCTTCGTCTTCATTGACATCCTCATCCTCGTCGTCCTCTCCATCTACGTCTTCGTCTCCGTCACCATCTTTTGCCAGTTCTACTGGGTCACCTACAACGCCGGGTACCTCTTCCCTGGTATCATCCCCAACATCATTGTTCAGCAGTTCCACTAGTATGGCGGGGGTATCTTCAGCAGGAAGTAGCACTTCTACGACATCCGGAACGTCCAATTTAGCTTCTGGCACAAGCAGCATCTCCAGCATCCCTGTGTCTATCACAACAGGGGGTAGCACGGGATCTGCATCTCAGTCCGCTTCTTCAGGGTCGACAACCCGACAGTCTGGCACCATATCAACAACCGCAACTTCGGTATCTGCAGGTTCCAGCAGCAGCTCCAGTTCTACCAACACCTTGAGCCCCCTCAGTACCGCTACCAACAGCTCGGGACTGGCTCCGCAGTCAACGTCATCCAGCACCCTGCCCCCAGTCACCACTCAGACGTCGACGGCTAGTTCCGGAACCGAAACCGAGAACAATACACAGACGACGAACAGCTTGACATCTGCAGCATCATCAAGCTCAACCAATTCACTTGCGTCCTCCTCAACCGGCGAAGTTCTCATCGAAACTCCGCTGGTATTCACTATTATTCCACTAGCAACGACTCCTACGCCGAGTGCCGGTTGAAGAGAATCTGGTATTTTGTTGAGTTTACCCTTGTTAGATATAGGGACTCAGAGCAGTGCTATTCAAGGGGGGATGTTCATGGCAAGGTCTTGGATGATATAGAATGTAGTCATGGTTATGGATACATCAGGCGGTTGAGTCATAAAAACTAGGTAGTTTTGTAGTCTTCACCATTCTTGGCCGCATGTTGGATCCATCGGTTGGAAGTGAGTGACGTCCATAGCAGGGAGCTGAAAGAAGCGATATGAGGCCTACCAGACAAGCACGTGGGTTCATGTATGCATCTCCAATTTTTAGGCGAGTTTAACTTGACAAGTCTTCAAACGATGAGTATGGTTGTTGATTGCCTGTAGAGACATTTCCGCATTCTGCTAAGTGCTTCAATCGTCCTCGCGGTAGATCATGCAAATAAAGCAACCCTGGCCGTTAATCAAGAGCGCATGGCTCCCTAGCATTTCCAAGCTCATATCTCACAAGCCATCACTTGGAGCCCCTCGTAGCTTTCCCCAACCTGAAATACTTGGTAAGGTAATACACAATTCCTTGTAGTCATCCGCAACGACGAGATCTCCGCTGTAACTTCATGGTCAGGCCATCACTGCGAGGCTGAACCTAGGACAGCAACTTAAGTTTGACTACAACACTGAAGCTCATGTAGTCTTTGGATCGGGCTGAACATGTGCGGCTTCTTCGGGGTGCAACCTCGACGAACTCTCAAAACATATGTCGATGCCACAGTACTAATGGTAATTAACGATGGAGCAATCGAATATTCGTAGCACAGCCAGCCTGGGAGATCACAGGAGTTTACAAAATCAACAACAGTGAAGAAGAGGATGAGTCTCGGGCCTTCCTCGGCTCAATAAGATTCTGTCAGTTGAGTCGCGAATGAAACCGGTCTGGCCCCCTCACTCACTTGCATGGTATGAAATTGTGCACTGAGCTACACCATGTCCATTTCTCTGGTAGCATGGTAATCCCCATTGAGCCTCTCAGTGAGCAACTTGGCATAATACTCGCCGATCATTACTATGACGCCCTCAACCAAATGCAATACTCAAAGCCAGAAGTAACTCAGACCCCGTATCCACCGCCAGCCGTCCCACTGGATACGTGGCCTGTTGACGATGATTCTCGTCTGTGGAATCCACCAGCTTCCAAAGACAGGCTGAGCCATAATTGGCTGGGACGTGTCTGGGTCAAGCAGCTTCTGCTGATACTGTGATGTCTCGTGTCTTTGTATACTGTGTACAGTCAATCTGGGTCAACTTCGTTTTCGTCGTCGTTATTCGGTTCAATCATTTGATTTCTGGTGATTCTTTACCGCAACTATGTACATATCTGGTACAGTTCGTCGTCTAATGCTGTGATCGGCAGGAGTTGGTTAGTACAGGGCAGAAAAACGACCCAGGCGAGTCAGGCCGTTGTACGAGGGTCCCACCATCCCACGCCCGCGCAGCCACCCCGGTCCCGACGATCCCCGTCAGCCCCGTAGCCCTACCCCGCCAAAGGCTCCGTCCGGTATTGGAATACGCCCGCCGAAAACCAGCCACCGTCCGCATACCAGCTGCCCAAGGAGAACTTCTCCTTTGGTCCCCGAAGTCTCCTTAATCACCGCTGAATACATGCAGCTGTCAGTTGTCAACCCCAACATCAGCCTAGCGCCCCAGTCTTTCCACGTTCATCCATGAAATAGACCAGCCCAGATTTCGTGTTCGTCTCGAGGCCGCCTACGCGTTATCCCACGCACCATAATCTATGCACTTACAAGGATCAACGGATCACGCCCAGGGGCTGTAGATTCTACCGCCGGCCCGCCATAGTGTTACAACCCGCAATGCAAGGATGACAGCTCGACGGCCCACACGGCGTGGGGCAGCTAGACGAGCACAACAACATCCACAGCCTGGGTGAATACTGCGTAGAAACGCCAAGTACCAAGAGGTGATGGAGCCTCTTTCTACCTCTTCAGCCCAGCCATCTTCCCTGTGGGGGTCTTCCGAGTCTCCCCTTTGCGCATCGCGATCCAAGGAGCGGGAGTTGTAGCTTAGAAGGCAATTTGATTGAGTGAACCATCAATCCACTAAAAGCTCGTTTTCGCGATTTGCCTAGGCGACACTTTCCAAAAACAAAGCACTGCAAGATCTTTGGTAGATCGCGATTAACTCATCGTCACCTGATTTAAACTTTGCATCTCAACGGCGCTGCATCAGACCCTGTTTTCCTCTTCCAAGTAGTCTCCCTAGCATGGTTGTGACGTGTTGAAACTTGAGATGAACGCACGGCGGGTCGCATTGGTTTAGGATAGCGGAGTGGCCGCCCGGATTCGAAAGAAAAAGCCGCGCTCTTGGCTCTCATCTTCTTGTTGTCTCATTGCTGCCTCCTGTCAAGGGACTTCGGGCCTCTGTATTCTTCCGTGATTCTCGGTTGACCCGACTGAGTGGACCCTGCACGCATTCCCACCTCGCTTAGGTGACCCATGACTCTTTCATGGTTAAACCTTGCTACGAGTGCCTCGGATACTGTTCACTCTCCCACCTCCCGGGTCCTGAGTTTATTTCTACCTTGGATTTGATCAGTGATCAAGTCCGGCGCAGACCTTGTCACATCACAACTCGAAGGGCCAGCTATCTGAGCGCCGTGGGAAACCCACTGTTGGTGGCCTGTTGCCTCTTGTAGATGCACACTCCGAGCTTTCAAACCGACAAAATTAAGCGAGAACGGGACTGTGTCAGGTGCACGCCCAGACAAACTTGCCGGTGCATGTAATAATCATGTCTTTGCATCAGTCGATTTGCTCTCAATCTCTAGCTTAGATACATCTTGTTTTGTACTTCCCGCGAAGAAACTATTCGCCTATCAACATCCATGTCTTGCTAAGTCTTCTTGAACAAGCTCAGCATCCTCATCACCCCACGCATGCTTTCCTTCGACGCATCTGATGAGATCGATGGATCTGTCACCTCTTGGCTTGATGCTGTAAGGAAAATCTACAGGACGGCAAATCAGGCCGCTCGTAGTCTCGATCTTTGGAGTAATCTCATTGCCCGACTCGTCCACGGCCTTCTTGATGTCAAATGTCGCCAAAAGACGTGCGACGGTGATGAAGAGACTCTCATCTGCCAAAAACCGGCCAGGGCAAATTCTTCGACCGTATCCAAAGGTCTCATCTGTGGGGTCCGGCTCATTGCGGGGAGCCAGATACCGGGCAGGATCAAAGGAATCCGGCTCCGCATACGTCGCAGGGTCGTGCAAGAACCACCAGATGGACGGCAGCAGATATGCACCCTTGGGAATGTGATATCCTCCATAGGTGATGTCTTCATCAGTCCGGTGAGCCACGCCCAATGGCGCAACGTGGAGCCAACGGAAGGATTCCTTCACCACACCATTGACATACGGCAGGCGCTCTCGGTCTCCAAACTGAGGAAGGCGGTCTTTTCCGACAACGCTCTCGATCTCCGCCTGTGCCTTCTTCTGAACATCGGGGAAAAGAATCATGGCCAAAATAAAGCTGTGAATGGCCGACGCAGTGGTATCGGCACCACCGCCGTACATGACCAAGGCTGTCTTCTTGATGTCATCCTCCCAGTACTCATTCTTGGCCTCGCCAGTGGCGGTGCTCTCTTGCTCGAGGAGTGACGAGACAAACGAACGTTCGTGAGTTCCACTGGCCATTCTCTTCTGAACGAAACCATAAGGGACATCCTTCGTCGTCTCCAGGAGCTTGCCCCATTCTCGGCCCTGCTTCTTGAACGATGTTCCCGGCACGCCTTCCGGGAGATGCTGGAGGAAGGGGAAAATGTCTACTGCCCAGCCTAGAAGAACGGTTGCGAGCGCAAATACATCCATGGTACGCTCAATCAGATGCACCAAGGGATCACTTTTACCAGGCGAGATGGAATAGCCATAAGTGATTCTCAGAATGATGGCACTGGCCTCACTATGAAAATGAGTTAGCGACAGGTTGGCAGGAAAGCTGCATCCGATGGATGAAGCCTGGGTGGCTGAGTAGGCTTACGTCTTGATGTGCGATACCAAGTTGGCGGGGTCATCCAGCACACGGAGAAGAAAGCGGTGTGACTCTGGCTCAATGTTGTCTCGGTACCGGGCTGCTACGGCCTTCGTACCGAATTGCTGGTGCACCAACTTGCGGTGTCGACGAAATGTCCCGTCATATTGTTGGAGGTTCAAGAGCGATGCGAAGCCGCATATATCCGCAAATCGCATGAAAGGGCGCCCTGATGTTTTGGTCGAGGACTTCACCAACAGGTCGTGTGTTGCCTGACGGTCGTGGAGGATGATGATCTTCTGGCCCAGAATGTCAATGGAACTTATGGGTCCATAGATGTCTTTGAACTTCAGCCAATGCTGGTACTCGGGCGTCCCACTCGGGGGTAAGTCTCTGAGATTGCCGACGATGGGAAGCGGCTTGGGTCCGGGCGGAAGATTGGAACTGCCGTTACCCCGAAGATAGAGGTAACAAAGGACACCTAAGATCCCCAATGCAATTGCGGCCAACATCTTGTCGTCTGTGTCTCGTTTCCACCGCGACCGCGAGAATCAGATAGACAATGGATTTGGAGATTGGAAAAAAAAAGACGACAGAGTGAATGCCACCAGACAGACCGGACTGTGGGTTCTGTTTTGTTTACACCCCATTTATCCGGCCTCTTATAACACAAGTCCCGTTGAGCCCTAGGGCAGGTAGTAGTTTGTAATCGGCGACGTCCGTGGGGGTGACGGGAACTGTCGTGGCCTGATATGCCGCTCTCCCTCGAAGCATTCTCTCTCGACTGCAATCACCACGTATTCCTCTATACCCATAAGAGCAAGGGTACAGTGTGACAGAAAATTCACCGAACGATATTGCAATCATGCTACGACAACATGGAGAATAGGAGGCAGTGACACGTACCCACCATTAGCGGAGCTATCACTTCGTGGGGCAGGTGGCAGCCCTGGCCCACGCGCAATATACTCCGATGCTACCTGAACTGACTCTTCCAGATCCAGTGAACCGGACCCTTGAGTTTGAGACGCATACGACGGATACTTGTAGACCGCTGTTTGGTTTCCGATCGAATGGACTGATGTTGATGGGCCATATCGGATAAAACACAAATCGTCTGATGCATCTTGTTGTGGTTCGTCTCATATCATCGAGCTCAGCCATTTCTAACGTCTTTTCACCTTCAATTGCATTATTGCTCAATACGTAATTATGTCATCTCGGGAAGTCTTTCAACTCCGTCCCTTGGGCTGGGAACAGGACCCTGAGGAAGAGAGGTTCAAGCTCTCTGTTCTTGATCCTACGCCTCAAGCCGCGTACAATCATTACGCACTCTTCTTTCGCTTGGACGACACGAAGAAGAATGACGCTGTCGAAATTCTCAAAGCTGGCCTGCAAAGGACCCTCAGCCAGGCGAGATACATGTGCGCCATCATTGAACGAGACCCCCAGGGTGGCTACTCCTTTGTGAAAAGGAAGGAGTCGGCAGTACAGTTTGTTGTTCACCGTCTGGATCCTAACGGCAATCATCCATCTTTGGACTCTATCGAGGCGTCCTACTTTTCTGGAAACAGTCTTGGAGATGTCAATCTGTGGAGTAAGTCTCCAGTCTCATTAATGTCATCCTCGAATGGCCTAGATTATCTGTTGAGCCATACTAAAACTTCATTCTTTTAGGCATTCCTGAGTTGACATGGGGAGAAAGGCCAGAAGCTGACCCAGACTGCAGCCCAGTAGTCGCAGCATATCAGATCAACATTATGGATGGCGGTCTGATCTTCAGCATGCACAACCACCATTACTCCTGCGATGTCATGGGTTGGGCCAACTTCACACGCCAGCTTGCCGAGAACTGCTTCGCGGCCTCCAACTCAACAGACTTCCCGTCGTGGGATCCCGCATGCATCGATGCATCGCGCTTCACCAAGGATCTACCGGCGGAGAGCCTCGTGGACGGACCCGCTATTCCACAAATGCATCCCGATCATAAGGAGCAACAAGCTGTGCTGTTCCATTTGCCTAAGAGCAAGGCTGAAGCACTGAAGAAGCTTGCCATGCCAACAGATCCTGCGTCGCATTGGATCTCAACCTACGACGCCACGTGTGCATACGTCTGGCGGATGCTCACGAAGGTTCGCGCTCCGCTCCACAAGCCGGACTCTTCCACGCCTCTCTGGTGGGGAGAAGCTGTGAACATGCGGCCCCGACTGAGCAATCCTCCTGTGCCAGAGCGCATGATGCGAAATGTGGTTGCGGGAGCGTTCTCGGACACTGCTCCACTTCCGCCCCTGACAGTTGCTGATGTCGTCGAAGGCGCTCCTCTGTCGAAGCTCGCGGGGTACATTCGCGCGTTGACAGAGAGCTGCAACGAAGAGCACTTGGAACGCTTGATTGGCTTCATAGCACCAATCAAAGACAAGCGAACAATCAGCCTGCGCGTTGATGCTCACCCGCCGATGAGCATGTTCGTGACTGACCATCGCCCTGCGGATGTCAGCGGCTTTGACTTTGGGTTTGCCAAGCCCATCACGCATCGTCACCTGTGGGGAGGCCACAAGACTGCAGGTGTAGTTCTAATCTACCCGCCAGTTGGAGGAACTGCAAGTGCCGATGAGGGATTCATGTTCGCGATTACTATGGAGAAAGAATTGGTTGCCAAGCTGATGGAAAGCCCGGAATGGACGGCGTACTTTGAGTACCGCGGGATTGATTAGAGTGCGAGTATCAGTATGCAAGATTGAGTTCGTGTTTGTACAGTATAAACAACTATAGTGATGCTGCGTTAAGTGGTATGAGGTTCGGCACGAGCGGCGCGATAAGCGCGCTAGTCGCGCTCGATGTTGCGGTGAACCCTGAAGAAGGACGTCTTCAATACGAACGCTTCAACTACCGTTTGTTTTTCGCTTTTAGACTTTATGGTTGGGGAGGTACAGATTGCGGCAGTTAACTGCCAGCTTGATGCTTCTTTTACACAACCCTGGAGTTCCCCGTAACGTGGTCAACGTCTTAACAGTAGGACGTGTCGATCACGGATGCCCCGTGGACACCCCCACTGTATAAGCTAAGTCTCTACACCGTTGCAAGTTAGACTGATGTTGATCCCATTTTCCATTATCGAGTCATGCATTAAACGGAAGTTTCGTGCGCCAAGTTTATCCTCTTATGAGCTATGTGGAAATAAATGGCGATTTAGATTAATTTCCAAGTTTTTACCGGTAGATACTGGCTGGGGGTGGAGTGTAGGCCTCGCGGCTGCACTATCGAGTCATGCACTCATACGAACATGGGGGCTTTGGGACCAGGACCGGGTGTGTCCGGCAGCACGGAGAGACCCCTAATGCTTGTGTTGTACGTTGCGCAGGTTTTTGTGCCCCGTACCGCGTCTCGGCCCCGGGGCCCCGGTGCCCCGGCGACAACCCCCCGTTGACCCGCCGACCCTCCCCCACGCCTCCGTGCCGCCTTGGCGCCCAGACGAGACGATGCGATCGTCTCGTAACGTGGCCATTGCTACGTCCAATATCATTTCTGCAGCATTCCCGGCCTCGGCAATTACGGGGCGATGGAACATCCAACATTTCGACTTCAGTGGATTTGGCATCGAGGCGTACGAGGTTATTCCGTGTTGCCCACCTTCCGCGTGTTCGTGAAGATGCACCGAACTGAATCATGTAACTAAAGACGGTGAAGAATTCGTTATCACACTGCGTGGAGACTGGTGATTTGACAACAGAACTCTGCTTGAAACGTGGGTTATCAGATTCTTTTCTAAATGAGGCATGTACCTGCCGAGATGTTGCCTTACGGGTGGGTGCAAAACAACGACTGCCAAGGACAGCTTGGGTCCTGGCCTCATCAACATCAACATTGAATCCACAGGACTTACTCGTACGCTGCTTGGTAGGGGCTAAGTACTGGTTTGAACCATTGCGGCGGTGTAAGACAACTCACAGACTATCACCGCCTTCACCGGAGACTGCCCATGGTGAGTTCAACGGCGTCCTCGCTTGCGTGCTGCATCTTTGACCCAGAGAATTTAGGTTTTCTGGAATTAGGGGTCCTTCAGGGTATTCACTAATCTATCCTTGTCTGTGGCCGTGATCGGGGCAAACCTGGTCTCTGTGTATCAAGCTCGTATCGCCGGTGAGTGAAAGCCGGCGGGAAAAATAAACATCGGCAAGCCACTTAACGGAAACGAGATCCCGATGTATATATCGAACCATTCGCAGATTTTCAGAACTTTCAAGCCAAAGTTCTCGTCATTCCTGTTCTTCACGCTTGATTTTGCTGGCAAGCCATACTAGTGATCAACACTCCGCCCTTATTCCCATCTCACATACCCTACCCTCAAAATGGCTGAGCCTCTTCCCGAACCTATTGCTGTTATTGGCTTTGATGCCAAGCTGCCTTGCGATGGAGACAGCGTTGAAAAGTTCTTTGATTTTCTTGTTGCCGGAAGATCCGCGCAAGCCCCCGTGCCAGCAGATCGATACAACGCGGAAGCCTTCTGGCATCCCGACAACCACAGAGATGGAGTTGTAAGTCATTATGCCACCCTCGATACCTGGATGAGTTTGGCTGACGTTGTCATAGATTGGCGGAAAGTTGGGACACTTCATGCAGGCCAACGTGAAGGCGTTTGATGCCCCCTTCTTCGCAATGACGCCCGCAGAGGCGGCGAGCTTGGATCCCCAGCAGCGCATGCTCCTCGAGTGTGTCTACACAGCCATGGAAAACGCTGGCTACACCATGCGCGACATGGCTGGCTCACCAACTGGTGTCTACGCGGGAGCTTTCATGTGGGACTACCGTGATCTTATGATCAAGGACACAGATACGCCAATGACTTACACGGCATGTGGCACGATCGCCAGTACGCTGGCTGGACGTTGTTCATGGTTCTACGATCTCAGAGGACCTGCTCTCAGTGTCGACACCGCCTGCTCCAGTAGTATGGTGGCTCTTCACCAGGCTGTCATTGGCCTGAAGTCACGAGACTGTAATATTGTAAGATATAGAATTCCCCTAGCTTGCTCTGGTACTTTGTGCTGACAAGACTGCTCAATAGGCCATTGCCTGCGGTACCAACGTGCTGCTTTCCCCTGAAATGGGTCTGGAGCTGAACGGTCTTGGTGTTTTGGACCCGGCCGGTGCCTCATACAGTTTCGACAAAAGGGCAAACGGCTATGGAAGAGGTGAAGGTATCGCTGCTGTCGTCCTGAAAAGGATGTCAGATGCCATTCGCGATGGAGACAGTGAGTTGATATTTTCCCCGTATTTGACCTGGTCTCGACGCTGACATTCTCACCAGCTATTCGTGCTGTTATCCGCAATTCCGGATGCAACCACGACGGCCACTCGCCCGGTCTTACCGCCCCCGCGAAGGAGGCTCAGGCTGAGCTTATGCGCTTGACGTATGCCCAAGCCAAGCTTGACCCCGCGGACACGCGCTTCTTTGAGGCACACGGAACCGGCACCAACGTTGGTGACCCAACGGAGGCCGGTGCCATCAGTGAGATGTTCTCTCAATTCCGGTCGGCCGAGGAGCCTCTTCACATTGGTGCTCTCAAGAGCAACATCGGACACACTGAGGGTAACTCTGGTATTGCTTCCTTTATCAAGGGCGTTCTGTGCGTGGAGAAGGGTATCATTCCAGCGAACGCATGGTTTGAGGAAGTAAACCCCAAGATTCCAGCCGAGTGGCATCTTAACTTCCCGACCAAGGCCATGCTGTGGCCCCAGACCAAGACCGGTGTCCGCCGAGTCTCCATCAACTCTTTCGGTGTTTCTGGCACCAACGCACACGTTGTCTTGGAAGATGCGCTCACTTTCCTGAGAGAGAGCGGCCTTGAGGCGCCTCACAGGACCATCGAAGCGCCCCAACTGCCAGGCACATCCCGTAAGTCTTTCTAAATTGCACTTGCTGAAGCATATGCTAACATGCGATCGCAGTTATCAAGGCGCCTCCTGTCATCAACGGCTCTCTCTTCTCTCCTCAGCTGTTTGTCTTCAGCAGTCACGACCAGGATGGTATTGCTCGTCTTGCCGACTCCTACAAGACCTACCTGCCCAACATGACCGAGTCCCTGTACAACCTCAGCTACACCCTGGCGGCCAAGAGATCGACATTCAACTGGCGCACCGCGGTCGTCGCCAGCTCGTCAGTACAGCTGGAGAATGCGCTGACTGAAGGTCAACAAGCCACGCGCGTTGTCGCTGACCCCGGCGTCGCGTTTGTGTTCACTGGCCAGGGCGCCCAATGGGCTCGTATGGGCAAGCAGCTGATGCACTACGACGTCTACCGGGCAAGCATCGAGCGCGCTGACGCCTATCTGAAGACGTTGGGATGCGAGTGGTCCGCGATTGAGGAGCTCGAGAAGACTGCCGATGATTCTCGTGTCAACGCCGCCGAGTTCTCGCAGACTCTCTGCACCGCTCTCCAGGTCGCCCTGGTTGACCTCCTCAATGACTGGGGCGTTAACTTCCGTGCCGTCGTCGGCCACTCCTCCGGTGAAATCGCGGCGGCCTACTCTTCTGGCGCGATCTCTCAGGAGAGTGCTTGGCGTATCGCCTACTGGCGTGGTAAGCTCTCCGCCAAGCTGGCCAACTCACCGGAGCAGCCGAAGGGCACCATGGCCGCGGTCGGACTGTGTCTCGAGAAGACGCAGGATGCCATTGACCGCGTCAACAAGACCGGCTTCGAGTCTGTCGGCAAGCTCACTGTTGCTTGCATGAACAGCAAGACTAGCCACACTGTCAGCGGAGACGTTGCGCAGATCGAGGCCCTTGTCGACATGCTCAGCGCGGAGAAGGTCTTCGCCCGCAAGCTGAAGGTCGAGATGGCGTACCACTCAAGGTTCATGGACCCCATTGCCCAGGAGTACACCGAGTGCATTGGAAAGATCCAGCCTGGTTCTGAGGCCTCTGGAGTGCAGTTCTTCTCGTCCGCATACGGAACGCAGATTCAACCCTCTAAGCTGCGCGACGCCGGCTACTGGACCAAGAACCTCACCTCCCCCGTGAGATTCAACGAGTCGGTGACGGCTATGCTCCAAGCGTTGTCCGAGCCAAATGCCGATGGCAACCAATCGCCTCTTGTCACTGACCTTGTCGAAGTGGGACCTCATGCCGCCCTGCAGGGTCCTCTGCGCAACATCGTCCAGGACGTCAGAGTCAACGGTGATGTGAAGTACCATCACCTTCTCAAGCGTGGCGAGTCTGATGTGGAGATGACCATGGCCGGAGTTGGATCCTTGTTCACTCGTGGCATCCAGGTCGATCTTCTGAAGGTCAACCACGTCCCTGGAGCCAAGCCGCTGATGATGATTGATCTCCCTCGCTACCCCTTCAACCACACTCGCGAGTACTGGAACGAGTGCCGTCTCAGCAGAAACTTCCGCTTCCGCCCTTACCCTCGCCACGAGCTTCTCGGAGCTCCTGTCAATGACTGGGACGGCAAGCACGACGCCATCTGGAAGAACTGGATCAAGCTTTCGGAGAACCCATGGGTTGAGCACCACACCATCTCCGGATCCGTGCTCTACCCTGCTGCTGGTATGCTCGTCATGGCTATTGAGGGTTGCAAACAGCTTGCGGAGCGTTCGAACCCAGGAAAGGCGATCAAGGGAATTCGCTTCCGTGAAGTCTCTTTCCACTCCGCCCTGCAGGTTCCCGAGGGCGCTCTGGGCATTGAGTCGCACTTGTACCTCCGCCCCGTGAAGCAGGCTGCCTTGGAGGCGAAGGCTGCTGCTTGGCGCGAGTTCCAAGTTCTTACCGCCCAGGAGGACGATGAGTGGCGCGAGCACTGCTGTGGTCAGGTTCTTGTCGAGTACGATGAGGGTGCCACGGCCGTCGACGGCGGTCTTGAGGAGAAGGCATTCAAGGCCCACTGCGAGGCCAGGATTGACCAGGCTCAGCAGAACTGCAAGAGCCAGGTTACTTCTGACAGGATCTACGGCGCTTGGGAGAGTGTCGGCTTGACTTTCGGCCCTACTTTCCAGACCGTCGAGTCCGCTGTTGTCGACCACGACGCCGGCGTCACCCTGGCCAGGGTCAAGCCCACCACCGCTCTTTTGAAGACGATGATGCCTCACAACTACCTGCAGCCGCACTTGATCCACCCCACTACTCTGGATGGTGCTCTTCAGGCATGCCTGGTCCCTCTCGTTTCCAACCCCTCCAGGAAGCAGAAGAACGCCATCGTCCTCTCCTTCATGGAGGAGCTTTGGGTCTCCACTGCTGAGCATAAGGAGGATGGCTACGTCGTCTTTGCGGACTCTGACTCTCACGGTCGCAAGAAGCACCTAATGTCCTGCACTGCTGTCGACCCTGCCTCCAAGGAGCCCATGATCAAGGTCTCGGGATGCATTGTCACTGAGGTTGATGGCGATGAAGACGCAACCTCCGAGGAGGACCCCAGACACAGGGCATGGAACTTTGACTACAAGATCGACCCCGACTTCCTCAACGCCGAGGCGACTGAGAAGGCCTTCGCGGGACCTGAGGGCTTCCAGAAGTACCTGAGTGCCCTTGCTCACAAGAACCCTGCGATGAAGATCCTCGATATCAGCAACACTGCCACCTTCACGAAGGCCGTTGCGTCTACATTGGGCCAGCGCTTTGCTCAGTACGAGTTCACCGCCGATTCTTCTTCCTCTCTGGAAGAAGCACAGAAGAACATCGCGGAAGACTCTGTCCAGTTCAAGGTTCTTGACATCAAGGACGAGCCTGCTTCCCAGGGCTTCGAGGCGGCATCTTACGATGCTCTCCTTGTGCCCGTTGGCCTCATTCCCAACGATGACATCGATGGTTTCCTCAGCAGATGTCTGGGTCTCCTCAAGGCTGGCGGCAAGTTCATCTTGACAGCAGCCGAGAGCTCGGATGAGGCAAGCACCTGGGGCGAGTACTTCAGCGAGTCCGGACTTGTCAGCATCGATGCTGCGCTTGCCGACCAAGACTCGTCAATCTTGGTGTTGAGCACTTCCAAGAGCACCACTGGCACGTCGGCTTCTGGCAGCTACTACATTGTTGGCGATCTCTCTTCCAGCGTCCAGAGCGCCGTTGCCGAGAAGCTGGCTTCCTCTCTGAAGGCCAAGGGCGCCACAGTCAAGACTGCTGCGATCGCTGACCTCGCTCTTGAGGGAGAGGTTACGGAGAGCACCTACATTGTTCTCTCGGAGATCGAAGCGCCTCTTCTTGCCTCTGCCGACGCCACCGTTCTCTCAGCTGTCAAGAACATGACCACCGGCAAGCGTCTTCTGTGGGTCAACAAGGAGCTGTCTCCCGAGTCCGCCCTCATCAACGGTTTTGCTGCCAGCATTCGTCTGGAGAAGCCTGAGCTTGAGTTTGTCACTCTGACCTTCGACCCCAAGGAGGCCGATGACACTGTTGCGGACAAGATCGCCGAGGTTGACGCACGCCTGTCGAGCACCGAGGGCCCCATCGAGACCGCGTACAAGGTCACCAACGGCGTGGTCACTGTTCCTCGTCTTGTCGAGGCCTCTGCGATCACCAAGCACATCAAGCAGACTTCCAGCGACGACACCACCGAAGTCGCCTTTGGAGCCGACCCCAGTCGCCCTCTGCGCCTTCAGATCCAGACCGTCGGCCTCCTTAGCTCGCTGCGCTTCACCGATGACTACCTGTACTCCACTCGTCTGGAGGATCTCGAGGTTGAATTCCAGGTCATGGCTACCGCCGTCAACTTCAAGGATTTGGCCGTCATGCTCGGAAAGATCCAGGAAACTCCTGTCGGTCTCGAGGCCGCTGGTATCGTCACCAGAGTAGGTGCTGGAGTCACTCGCTTCAAGCCCGGTGACCGTGTCTTCGGCTTCACTTTCAACGGCGCATTCTCTACCTACGGCAGAGGCGCTGAGGGCACCCTCGCCAAGGTCCCCGACAACCAGTCGTTCGCCGAGGCCGCGGTCATCCCCATCGTGTACACCACGGCGTACGCTTGTCTCTACGACATCGGCGACCTCGAGAAGCGCCTGCGCCGCGGCAAGAAGCCCAGCTTGTTGATCCACGCTGCCGCTGGTGGTGTCGGTCAGGCTGCGATCCAGCTGGCCCAGCGCGAGGGTGTCGAGATCTTCGCGACTGTCGGTAGCATCGAGAAGCGCGACTTCCTCGAGAAGACCTACGGACTGCCCCGCGACCACATCTTTTCCAGCCGTGACCTCACCTTCAAGGACGGTATCAAGAGAATGACTGGCGGCCGTGGCGTCGACATCGTCATTAACAGTCTTTCCGGAGACACCCTCCGCGCCACCTGGGAGCTCGTCGCACCCTTCGGAAGCTTCGCCGAGATTGGTCTGGCAGACATTGAGTCCCGGTCTCGCATTTCCATGGGCAGCTTTGCCCGCGGTGTGAGATTCGAGTCTCTCGAGCTCAACTACATGCGCCAGACGGACGCCGACCGCCTCGACGATCTCTTCGCACGCGCCATGGAGAGTGTCATCGGCCGCGAGCTCAAGATTGAGACGCCCATCACCAAGTTCCCTGTCTCGAAGATCCAGGATGCCATGCGCTTCATGCAGTCGGGCAAGCACATCGGCAAGATCCTCATTGAGAACCACCCCGAGGATCTCATCCCCGTGGTTGCGCCCTCCAAGCCTCGTGCCGAGTTTGCCTCAGATGCCACCTACGTTGTTTCTGGTGGCTTTGGTGGTCTTGGACTGGAGATCATTCGCTGGATGGTCAGTCAAGGCGCGCGCAATCTGATTGTCACGTCACGAAAGGGACCCAGTGATGAGGCCTCCAAGGGTCTCGTCAGCGAGCTACAAGGCAACGGCGTCAAGATTGTCACTCCTCACTGCGATATCACCGACAAGAAGGCACTGGAGAACGCGATCTCTTCTGCTCTTGCCTCCTTGCCTCCAGTCCGTGGATGTATCCAAGCTTCTACGGTGCTCAACGTAAGTCTTCACGAATCCTCATTTTGCAAGAATCCAACTAACAACTTTGTAGGACAATGCTTTCGGCGGGATGACCCTCGACCAGTGGAACACTGCCGTCAACGTCAAGGTCACCGGAACCAAGAACCTGTGGGAGGTGCTTTCCAGCGCTTCTGCGCTCGACTTTTTCGTCATGCTGTCATCCCTGACCAGCGTCACCGGCAACCAGGGCCAGGCCAACTACAGTGCTGGCAACTCGTTCCAGGATGCCTTCGCCAAGTTCCTCTCCGCTCAGGGCCACAACGTTGCCGCCCTCGACGCGCCCGTCTTGACCGATGCCGGCATGGTCGCTGCCAGACCCCATTTGAGGACCTACCTGCTCTCCATTGGTTGGGCCTCCATGTCCGTCGAGGAGCTCATCAACGCGCTTGACTATTACTGCCGCCCCAACTCGCAGAGCCCCGAGGAGAAGGTCAAGGAGGCCCAGGTCGTTCCCAGACTCTGGCTCCCCAAGTACTCCGCAGACGAGGGCGCTGAGCAGCCTACCTGGCAGACCGAACCCATGTACAACCACCTGGTTCTGCAGGGCGCCGGAAACGGCGGCTCGCTGCCTGGAAAGCAGGGCTCTTCCAAGCGCTCGGTTGGCGACCTGATCGCGGCCGCCGAGACACTGGAGGATGCCGAGCAGATCGTCCTTGACGCATTGCTGGCGCAGCTGTCAAAGATTCTCAGCTACGAGTTGGCCGACCTCGACCCCTCCAGGCCCTTGAACGCCTACGGTGTCGACTCGCTTGTGGCTGTCGAGCTTCGCGTATGGATGACCAAGGAAATTGGTGCTGATATCTCAGTCTTCGAGATTACCAGCGGCCAGCGCATCAAGCAACTTGCCGGAAAGGCGGCTGCTACGTCTAGATTCCGCCCGAGCGCGAAGACGGAGTAAAGTGTTTATTTAGTTGTTTCAGATACCATGAGGGGGAATACAGAGAGGGGACGATAGAAAGATTGGAATTAGCTGTTTATAGATTATACATGTCACATTTACTCGTAAGCCAGCAGGCACCATACGTAGTATAAAAGTCCCCGAACTTTCCTCAGCTCTTCGGATTGTCTTAAAAGGTATTTTCGTTCGCGGTCTCTCCGCTTACCCTCCAGATGAAGGAGGTTTCCTCATGGTGATGTTCATACCTCAGCTGGCGTGCTTCTGCGGCCCTCTTCACAGACGGCTCTCTTTTGCTGCGTCTATCTCAAATATAATATACTTTGCTCTTATCCCGTTGCATTCTCAATCCTTGACACATGTACGTAGTTGATCGCTTTGAGAGGCTGGTCTTTCCGTCGCATTGGTGTCATTCCCGTGCTCCACAGTGTGGATTCAGTTTGACGTGTTGCAATAAGTGTGAGTTTGATAAACCCCTCACAGGTAGGGTGACCCTGGACAACAGTGGATGCAGAGTCATGACAGGGCGCCATTGACCCAAATACCGACCCTACCGCGCCTGTTTCGATTGGCCGCTGTGCTGACAAAACACAGTGCAAATCAGGGGATGGTGTTGCGGAGCTTGCGGTTGTTCCCCTGGCCATCGCGTAGCAACAAGCGGTGATCGACCCTATATATTGAAAACTGGGCCAGAGAAACTACCATACCACGTTGTCATGTAGGAATTTCGCATATAAAGACCCAACACCGTCTGCCTCACCTCATCTGAAGGTGCGTGTTTCGTCACAACTTGAAGTCCGATAATACCTTCCTTTTCTCAACACCTACTCCTACCCATCATGGCCTCCCAAACGCCCCTCAAGATCATTCTCGGAACACACAGCGTGAGCATTCTAACAAGACAACAAATGAACGTTGCTGAAATCATAACAGGTCGGCGATTCCGCTGTCGATCCTGGATCCTCTCACTTTGACAGCGAGCAAGATGTCCAAACTCTTTTGGACGCTTTCCACGCCCGCGGATACAACAACCTGGACACAGCTCGTGACTACTCCCCAAGCGTCCAGGGCGCTTCCGAATCACGCCTTGGTCGGGCCAACGCCGCCTCTCGATTCACCATCCACACCAAAGTCCACAGCGCAGACCCCGGTGATCACCAGCCTGCAAACCTTGAAGTCAGCATCGGCAAGTCGTTGAGCGATCTTCAAACATCCACCGTCGAGACGATGTTCCTGCATTTTCCGGATCGCCAGACCCCGTTTGAGGATACGGTAAAAGCCATGGACGCCGCTCTGAAGGAAGGAAAGTTTAAGAACTACGGCCTGTCGAACTACTCTGCCGCTGAGGTGCAGAAGGTTCTGGAGATCTGCGAGCAAAATGGCTGCACTAAGCCCAGTGTGTACGAGGGTCATTACAATGCCATTGTAAGAGGAGGCGAGAAGGAGCTGTTCCCCCTGTTGCGCAAGCACAACATGGCATTCTATGCGTACAGGTATGTCACCAAGTATTTTATGAGAGAACTAAATCTGACATACTCTCAGTCCCGCAGCCGGTGGCCTTTTCTCAGGGCACAAGGCTTCATCAGGCCGATGGAAGAGTGATGTAAGTCCTAGTCTATGCCATGATAGTCTCGCCTACCCTAACACAAGAACAGAACTTTATTGGCAAGGTCTACACCTATATGTACCGTAAACCTCCGGTTCGTCTTGCGGTGTCTACAATTCTCAAGCTTGCAGATAAGCACGGCATCAGCGGACACGCAGCCGCTATGAGATGGACGGCGTTCCACAGCAACTTGGATGTGGCACATGGTGATGCGATTATCTTTGGCGTTTCCAAGATAGAGCAACTCCACTCGACACTTGACGCACTTGAGGCTGGTCCTCTTCCCGAGGATCTTGCGGCTGCTATTACTGCTGTCTACTCTAAGGTGGAAGGCGCAGAGCCTCCGTATCACCTTTAGATAAACACAATAGTGGTCTCACGAGCAATTCGTGCACAAATGGAATCTGCAGTCTTCTAGATCAATTTTACATCATCTTGATCTAATGTCCTACTATCTCAATGGTGAACAGGCACACACAAGTTGGATAACCATTTTGTGAATTCTAGTCGGCTTATACTTCAGGTGCACCCTTCAGAGATAAACAATACCAACCTAGTGTTGATCAGACCTTGCTAGATATTACCAAGATTCTTTCATTGAAAGGATTCCAGCCCTTTGAACCTCGTTCTGTTGCAGCTGCGGTCCCGATTCTTGGGACCAACTAAGCTTTTGAGGGCCCGCCAGAACACCCATTCATAACAGAACGATGCAGCGTTCCCAGCCCAACGGTTCCGGGCCGGTCAACGTCTTTGTGTATTGGTTGGTGAGTGGCGTCAAGAACTGTGCTAGTGCCATCGTCTACAAGACCGCGAAAAGGGGCACGGTACTGCGAATGCCCCTTGCAGTGAGATTGCTCTTGTTTGACATCGAACTGCCGGGTGCACAGACTAGAGACTTGTTTAGATAGATCAACCTTGCCTTCGTCATCTGAACATGCAGAACGAAAGGCGTGTGGCGGATTGCAACATCACTATGTTATTATAATATTCGGCCAGAAGGTCTTGCGATATCTGGTATATGGACGAGAACGACGAAGTGTCAAAGACGAGGAAGGTTGTTTCCTCGTCTCTTTCCATGTAAATACGTGAAATTTTATTGCAGCTCGCTCTCTGATGACATGATGGTTTCTGCAAAATCTCGACATGTTTTAGCATGGCGGCTGGTTCCTTTAGTGGCTAACTAGTCTTAAGGAGTTGCCCGGATGTCTTGGGCAGCGACGGGTATAACATGGTGTTGTTTGTGGTCTCTCAAAGGCCGGGTGTCTCCGTTAGCAGCATGCATCTTGTGTGATGAACGGAGCGCAGAAATCAATCTCTGAGGTATCGGAGATATTTCAGATATGAATTCGCAAACATCGATTGTCGGTTTCTAGAAGATCATTAGAGCATCGTCATACATACCTTTGAAGTCTGCTTTCGTAAAAAGCATTCACATGGTCCAGGCCTTTGGGACCGAATGCGGTGCCTCCATGTCTCGGAATTCGCGTGTCTGGGGACTGTGGCGGTCCACTCCAGCAACCGGCAACGGTCACCCGCGTCACAAGAAACACGAAGAGTTTACCAAAACAGATCAAGATGTGAAAGACTCGGGTACTCGTGCTGTAGCATCACCGAACTGTGGCTATGAAGATCTTCAGAGCACTCCAGAATACAGCCTAGCGCTGTCAAGCCACACCCTTTAGCAGCTAGCAGCCGCCCGCCAGCTACCACGGGAGTCTGTAGCCGTCGATAACTGCTGATTCCAGCCCTGGGTAGTTCCCCTGAATTCTGGGGGTTCTCCCAATGAGAACTTGCGTCCCTCCAACTCCACAGCTTGGTCTGCCAGCACCGGTCCCTCGCGGCTTCCGGGACCCGCACCGGGCCTCCAACACCTTCCCCGATCTAGGTGGCGAGAGGTAGTTAGAGCAAAATCTCCAGATCGACTAGTAGACGAGCTGGAGCTAGAGGTCCAGAGACAAGGGAATTTCAAGCCACGTAAAGCCGGCGCAAGGAGCTCTCGCTGGCTTGTGGTCTCTGCGACTGTGTCTCACTGATCGGTAGTTCAATCACTGAGAAGAGTGTGGCGTCTGCATCGTCATTTGCGCACCCCTCTTTCTTGTCCCGTCGTCCTTTATTATGCTCGCCATTCCTGGGCGTGTCCTTGTTCTGTGCCTGACTATCTCGACTACCGCCCAGTGAGATGAGACCCTGAGAACACCACAGGACGGCACGAATTCGAGATCCGGGTCCACGAACGCATCTTCGATATTGATCACCGCCAACAGCCAAGATGCGGTTCCTTACTCTCGCTCTGGCGTTGCTGGGATTCTTGGGCATGGCCTCGGCGGCCATTGACCTGGATGGTGTCCCGAGTTGTGCAGTATGCAAGCAGTCTCCATGGCATTTGTCGTCGCTGACATTTTTCTACTAGGTCAGCTGCATGATCAAGGCACTCACACAGTCAACGTGTCCTGCCACAGACGCAGCGTGTCTTTGCGTCGATCCCAAGTTTAACGCAGCCGTGGGACCATGCATCCAGCAGACATGTAGCATCAAAGAGATCCTCAGTGAGTTGAGCAACGTCACGAACAGCGTGTTTGGTCGGTCCATCTAACACAACACGCAGTCGCCACGAATGCTACTTGGTCCCAATGTCATTTCCCCCTCACGGACGAGAGGCCTACGATTTACTGGATCAGTGGGGCTGTGACTGTCGTCACTGTCGCCTTCATGGTTATGCGGCTTGCTTCCAAGGCTATGAAGCTTTCAGTGTGGGGAGCGGATGATACTGTCATCTTGGTTGCTTTTGTAGGACTACCGGCTCTTTTTCGACGCTACAGGCACTGACACTCATCAGGGCATGGTCATCGCTTACTACGTCGAACTTTTCTTCTGTAAGTTTCTTTTGGGTTGGCACCCCTATGAAACTAAATTAACGTTAATTTAGTCGTTCGTGCTGGGCTTGGCAGGGATATCTGGACGCTTCACGACTACGACATCACATACTTCTTAAAGGTTCGTCAAATCGGGCATTCATGGGTGCAAAATGTTGATGGAAGCTAACTTCGAAGCAGCTCCTCTATGTCTTTGAGTTCTTCTACTACATTGGTCTCGCTTCCATCAAGGCCTCAATTTTGTTCCTGTTCCTCAGGATCTTCCCGGACAATCGCTTCCGCAAGATCCTCTGGCTGATGCAGGGTCTCAACTTGCTCGTTGGTTTATCCTTCGTCATCCTCTGCTTTTGCGAATGTCAGCCTATCAACTTTTTCTGGAACGGCTGGGATGGAGAGCACGAGGGGACGTGTTTGGACCTGAACCGTATCGGGCTCAGCCACGTTGCTTTGAACATCACCCTAGACGTGGTGATGCTTGTCCTGCCCATCACCCAGCTATACAAGCTTCAGATGGACAGGAAGAAGAAACTGGGGGTGATGGCGATGTTTCTTGTCGGTATCTTGTGAGTGTAGAAAACGCACCGGACTGATGGGCAGGCCCTTGCGACTAACACCTGACCAGCCTCACTATCGTCAGCATCTTACGCATCAAGACGTTGATTGCCTTCACAACGTCATTGAATACGACTGGTATGGACACATCCATTCACACCAGATGGCTCTTTTACTAACATACACCAGCCGATTCCGTAGCAGTCGTGCTCTGGGCCTACGTAGAACTCGGCGTCGGCGTCGTCGTCGCCTGCCTGCCCAACGTGCGCCAGCTCCTCAAAACGCTTCCCTCCAAGGTTGTTCACCTGTCGAACGCCGTGGCATCCGCAATGGGCTCATCGTTGTCAAGCAGCCGCACGGTGTCAGTATCTCAAGTGTACCACGACAAACCGAACAAGTCGTTCGGCGACACGACGACGACGATGGCGACCGACACGACAATAGCTCCTTCGGTAGCAAGTCGCTCGCCTCGGGTCTCGCAGTAAGGGTGTGGTGGAGGTCACGGACTCATCTACCTATGTAGCGAATACATGAGAGCACATTCTGGTGCTTGTGGTGTGAAGATTGTTGGTTGCTGTGCCATTGTATCTGTGAAAATCGACAGTGCCTCGTGAATAATGTGACGGCCCGCTTGTATCCTGGCCGCGTAGCGTGAGTGCCTTACCCTCGGGGTCTAACGGGGGGAGACCAGCACAGCGGCTGTGTGAAAAACATTGATTTTCGTCATTGGAGAACTGGACAAACCAGTTTTCCGGAATGGCGTTCAAATTGCAATTGTCCAATCAAGCAGACGAATTGGAAAATCTCGTCCAACAATGGCTATCTGGTGCTGTTGCGACAAGGATGTTCGAGTCACAGGGCAGTGCTGCGTCAGACATCGGGTATCAGAGCATGCATCGAACCCAATTGATATGGATCGCTGTACGCCCTGTTCAGTGACTCAACCCGATTCCTTGGGTCTATCGACCCAGTGATAACCGCTTCAACACAGACAAAAATGCGAAGACGGATTGAACATCCGACAAGAACGTTATCTTCAGGATGAATCATACCTCTCTGTTTCACCAAGAGAACAGCATGTAGCTGTGTTATCTTGAACCTGTCCGCGGCGCCATGTGCAGTATTTCGGCCTTAATGCTGCGTGTAGCGGGTTTTATCCACCCATGACTCCCCCGGAACATCACTCCGGTGTTGCCGCCGAAGCTACCCGTTCGCCACGTTGTGCATGTGAGCTTGTTTCTTCCTCAGTCTTTCATCTCAGACCACCAACTCTCAATAGAAAACAGCACTCCAGGTGGGATGCCTCTCGGCCCCGGAATCTGGCCTCTGCAAACCCTGCTTCCATGTCACCAGCCCTGTAAGCATGCCTGCCAGGTAACCAACCGCGCACTCCGCCTCATCATCGCCAAGCATGACTCACTCTCCGCCATCCAGCCGGCTCCCAATCACCGGCCGCCGCAACCCTCCCTAAGCGACCCCAAATGGCCGTTAACAAGTCGACAGAAGGGCCCTGAGACGAGCGTTCGGCCGCCAATGTGCAGGGATTCGAGAGACGCCTACGACAACAGCCTACACCATGCCCAATCCATCCACACGTAGGCGCGACATCACCAACACTCGTCAGCCCAACACCAGGCAGCCTGTTCGCAATATATATCTGCCTCCTTCGCCGACGCTCTATCATCAGCTAAGACACGCACACATCAAGAAAACGGCAACAAGCCACGCGCCCTTGCGCCCCTCATCCCACGCCCTTCGGCGAAGACCCCCTCTCCTCCCACTTCGATCAGCTTCTCTAGACACATCCCGCCCATCTCACTTACACCGATCGAATCACCCGCCACATATATAAGCACACCTCCCGAAACACCATCGCCATGGGTCTCTCACTTCACAACAGCGCCGATGCATTAAATCTTCTCTCCCAAGGCCCCTCGCAGGTCACCCACCCGCGCACACGCGCGCACTACAAAGGCGCATTCCTCCGCGCCGACGGCTCTCTGTCACTGAACAGAGAATACGCCGACCAACGATTCCACCTCCTCGATCTCGTCCTCCACGCCAATCACCAGCGACGAGCCCAAAGGCACCGGACCCGCCGGCGCCAGCAGACCAACCGTTCCATCCAGCAATGGCGCGATGACCAGACAGACGAGGGCCGCGAGCTCGCGGCCCTCGACGGGGTTAGAGTTCCGGGCGAGGCCTCACAACGACGCCGTACCCCGTCCCTGGAGCGGCAGGGCGCGTTCCGGCTCCCCGGCACGACTACCAGGAGTCGCATCCAGCAAGACGAAGAAGGTCTCGACGAACTTTATCGCCTTGGTCTTCTTTACGACGATGAGCATCTCCGCGGCGAGGGCTTCAAGCTGGACTCGATCGCGCACCCTGAACCTGAATACACCGTCCGTCCCGCCAAGCGGGCGCGGAGGAGTCAGGCTCAACGGCGCTCGTACGAAGATGACTTACAGCTGGCGTTGGATCTTTCGCTAGCCGAGCTAGGCCGCGATGAATCTTTCGCCCGTTATCTTTGTTCGCCTGATCTTGACGAGCCCCCGTCTGAGGAGGACGACTCCTCCAATTTCACGACTTCGCAATTTGATTCCGGGCTCCTGAGCCCCCCCGATTCGGACACTGAGGATACCCCGGACCTGACGACTGATTCCGATTCTGATCGATTTTCTCTTCTTTCTTTCACTTCTTCGTCTGAGCAACAGCACTGGGCGACGACGCGTCCGAGGAGTAACAGAGGACGTGCTGCTGCCAACCACGGCGTCTCCGACAATGCCTGGATGGTGCTGGGTGACGGCTCGTAGCAGGTCCGCATAAGAGATCCCCGCGCGCCATTCGGATCTCGACTGTGTTTTTGTGGTCGGGTAACCCCCCAAACGGACTGGTCCTCATTAGCCCAGCATTTCCGGGTGTCGGAGCGCGCGTGTTTCTTGATTTCCATTTCTATCATTTTTCTTGGGGACGGTTGTGTGCTCGTGGTTGGAACAAGACCACTGAGCTCGCCATCAATCATGTACGAATATTTCGTTGAGGGCGCATTTACATGGGGCGTTATGTGCAATACATTAAATGAGAAATAAGTCAATTAGAGTCTTAAAGAGCCACTTGTGAGAACGGTCGGATTGTGACAGACTTCAAGCCATACTTCTGCCTCGCGTACTGCTCATAGTATTGCGGTTGAAAAGCCCTCATACGGTTGATCAGCGATGTAGCTACCTCCATCTCGAGGGTGTTAGTGCCATTTCGCAGCCACTTGCTAACCTCGAAGCGATGAGCCATTTGATCGAGAGTACCTAGTGCTTCCCCGTTGATCCTAGCCCTGAAAGACCCCTGGAACATGATGAGCTCCATGTATGCACCTGTGTCAGAACCGTATGGTGCATCCGCAGTTCCAAGAACGAACTCTGTCGAGTAGGTCGCGTTCCCAGAGACATTCTGCAATCCATCTATATCTGACCAAGGAGTAAGTGTAGTCATGTTGAGACTGTGGTGAACGAACTTAGTCGCTACGATATCCTCCACGTCGTCGGAAGGGTTCTCATTTGCTGGTTGCCAGTCATCAACCTCCAAGGCCCAATCCGTGAGGTCTAATGCAGGCAGGGGAGCTTTGAAGGATGTTGTAAGTTGCGAACCATTGCTCAGTACGATCATGTAATCTCCAGCTTCACCATTCCGAACAAAGAGCTGCCCGCTTGTGCTGTTGCGGAAAATAGAGTCGGCAGTGGAATTCACTACATGTACGACATCCGCCGACGATGGAGCGACGATGAGAATCTTTGACTGTTGTGGCTCGAGGGACATTCCAATGTTGAGCCGGCCGTTCACAATGGTGTACTGGCCAGCTAGGTTGACTTCGCCAGACCAAGCGTCAAGCTCAAGTGGCGCCACGTATTCATGGCGGATCGGAAGCGAGACGTCTTGGCTCACACTTGTTGATGAGGAGTTGGCAGTGAAGAAATACAGATCGAAGTCGCCATATTCGCGGCGAATGTGGATCAGCGGGGACGCAGAGTGAGTGACAGCTGGGGATAACCCAAGCTTCTCGAGTCCAGTGGGGATGTCGCTTGAGTTGCCGACGTTCACGACGTTGCTCAAGGACAAGAGATGCTTGACGTCTGTAGCGACATCAGTAGATCCCGCTTCAGACAAACCCAGAGAACCTGGTGACGTCCAGTTCCCAAGGAAAAGCATCGGCAGTCCCTCATCGGCAAGGTCTCTCAGCTTCCTGGCTGAAGTGGGCGTGAGTTGGGCCTGGCCTGCATCGGGATCTTCTGCCACAACAAGCAAGCTGTAATTCCCTGCGTCAGGTGCAAGACGCCCGTCTTTTACAACAGCCGACGGTAGATGTAGCAAGTATTCGTCGACGTACGTTGTCGTCCATCCAATCTGAGCACCCTCGCTGGTAAAGTATGGGCCGACATAGTGATCGTCGGAAGCCCCATTCTGTCGGAAGAAAGCGCAATCATACTTAAGGATACCTTGTGAGGTGAAGTAGGAAGCTCTTCCCATGTAAGCTGTGAAGTCGGAGGCGTGCATCCAAGTTGGTGTGCGAGGACCCCACGACTCGGAGTATCCGATGCGTCCTTTGTACGGAGTGAAAGCCCCCCAACCTGGCCACGTCGTTTCCGGACCGTAGATGTATGAGAAACCATGGAGGACATTGTGCGTCAGGCCAGCAGCGAATTGAGGATTGACAGTGCCCAGAATCTTGGCCCATGTAGTTGCGTACGCGGCCTTGTTGTAAGCGCCCAGCTCGTTCGACATGACGTTAACACCGGCGAAGCTGTTTGCCCCAGCCAAGACACGGTAATCATCAATGACTTGGAACCCGAGAGACTCGCCTTCTGGAATGTCCAGCGCTGTGGCGATTCTCATGCTGTCCAACTTGTCGATGCCATAGGGTTGGGCTCTGTATTTCATCCCACGAGAGTTCAACCACTTTCTGAGGGGCGCAATGTGATAGTCAGCGTATAGATCGGTGATTGTCTTGTGATAGTCGTGAAGAGATCCTCTTTGCGCCTCCGAATCGTTGAACAGAAAGAGGTAGGCGTTGTTCTTGTACTGCGTGACAACAGGGAGAATGTCCATGACGCTGTATCCGCGGCGAGACAGGAACTCATCAGCAAAGTTGGGCGTCCAGTAAGTAGCAGAGACCATCTCCTGGGAATCCTCAAACAGCGATGTGGATGTCTGAGCTATGAGCTCAAGCATCTCCGGCGTCAGGATTTGATCTTCCCAGAAATCAATCACGGCCTGAGCACCAGCTTCGCTGAAGTGATCGACGACGTAGGAGGTTGGTGTCGTGTGGGGATAGTCCTCTGGCTGCTGCCCTGTGCCACGGATGACAGCAGAGAAGAGCAACCATGAGGAGTTGTCTGGAGGGGAGAAGGCGACTTTTCCATCCGCGACTGTTTCGGTCAAGTCAATCATTGATCCGTAGTCCAGATACACCGGGTTGCCGTAAGGATTAGAGTCTTGACTGATGCGCCAGGCCTGAACGGCAACCACCTCCTGCTCATTGACGCTATCCTTTCGCTTGGAGAAAGGACCCGGAACAGAACCATTGTATGTAGTCGTGGCGTTGATGATGGTTTTGCCGAGAACAATCTCCTTGGCTGCGGCCTCGTCGTCGGGGACAATAGTTGGAACTGCCATCGGCCAGGCGGGCCCAAAGGCAAAGTCATGACCCATGCCACGCGAGTTGGCTTCGGTAAGAGCAACCTTGACAGCGTCTAACCAGGGCTCGGAAGCCCAGCCGTTCGTGTCAGTGTGCCACTCTGTGCCTTCACTGGTGCTGTGGTGGACATCCTCGATTTCGACGCCGCCAAAACCAGCTTCGGCCATCTGAATGACTTCGGCCCGGATCTCATCGTTTTCAACGGCGCCATGGGGCCACCACCAACGCACGTAAGGGCGGAAAAGAGTTGGCGGGGAATGGAAGTTATTGAGAAAGTCTGCCGCCACGCCTGAAGCATCCCAAGATGCAAAGAATGGTTCGATAAATGACTGCTATGTGTTAACTCATGGAAACGCATGTTGGAGGGTAAACACAAACCATACTGAACGTTGCTCCTCCGTAGAGTTCGACTAAATGGAGATCTTAGCAAGATAAGCAAAACATGGCGCCATCTTCCCTGATGGGTCTCTCTCTGTGAACTAAGGGAAGGAAGCATCTCTTGATAAGAGACAGCCATGCGACAGAGATACGTGAAGACTTGCAGGTACCATGTCTCGCACTCTGTTATACCGTGTGGTCTTGGGTGTATGAAGCCAGCCAAGAAATGTATTTCCCATCTTGGACAGCGGCTACCTCATGGTGCACCAAACCGTCTTGTTCCTCCTCAATTAAGCTACTGCTTCAGGACCAACGGAGAAAATAGTCTCGGTTCCGTGGCAGATTTGTCGACGAGACCCCGCAATTTCATACCGGATGGCTCCGGTTGACCATGCAGGGAAGGTTGCAGTGAAGGATCTCTCCGCACAAGAGCTATGCAGTGGTGGTGTCTAAGCAATGCTAAGGCAACGATCACTCAGTGCAAACATAGACTAGATCTTGATTCGCATACTAGACTGGCCATTTGGCGGAAAATATGTAGAGACGCGGTAATGATGACCCGAGTAACGCCAAATTTAGGATGCCCATTGCAGGAAGACAAGTCGTTATGAAGCAAGAGATTGGTCCCCATATAGGACTCATCTTCTAGTCACGTCCCGTGGAGCCTTTCGATCCCCGGCTTGCATCCGGAATCATTCCTCCGCGCCTGACTACGATGTATTTGTCGATATTCGCGTTGGGCTTGCTCTCCTTTTTCGGAGGTGCCCAGGCAGCCGACAATGATACTTGGCCGATCAAGCAAACTCCCTACACCGATGCCGTACAATGGGACCACTACAGCTTCATCATCAATGGACAGAGAAAGTTTCTCTTCGGCGGTGAGATGCACCCCTTTCGAATCCCCGTGCCACAACTATGGGAAGACGTCATCGAGAAGATGAAGGCCATGGGTATGAACTCCATGTCGTTCTACTCACACTGGGGTTATCATGAGCCACTTGACGGTCATTTGGACTTCTCTACTGGTGCTCACGATCTCGGGCTTCTTTTGGAGTACTCCAAGAAGCATGGCATCTTCGTCACGCCTCGGCCTGGTCCATACATCAACGGCGAGCTCAACGCCGGAGGTTTCCCACTTTGGATTACGACCGGTGCTTACGGAAAGCTTCGATCGAATGGCACGAGCTACACGGATGCGTGGAACGGCTACATGTCATCCGTAGCGGAGCTGGTCGCCCCGTACCAGATTCACAAGAACGGAACTGTCATCAACTTTCAGATCGAAAATGAGTACCCCCAGCAGTGGACAAACCAGAACGAGAAAATACCGAACTACAATTCTGTTGACTATATGGAAGATCTCAAGGCGGTCGCAGTCAACAACGGCATTGAGATTCCTCTAACTCATAATGACATATCTGGATACATTTCATGGGCTTCAGACTACGACACAGTGGGTGCGGGCGGAAATGTCGACGTGCATGGGTACGATTCCTATGTAGGTCACAAGTCAGCGCAAATCAATGAGGAACACTAGTACTAACATCGCCGACAGCCCCTTTGCTGGAGCTGCAACCCAGATCAATGCAGCTCCGGCAGCTCCGGAGACTGGGTTCTTCTAGACTATCAACCAGACTTCCAAAGGTCTTCACCAAGCAATCCAGTGTTCAGCCCAGAATTCCAGGGCGGGAAAGTGGTCCCGATTGCTGGATATCCGGATGGCTGCGCAGATACAGTCGGCGCCGATTTTCGCAACCTCTACTACCGCCACAACATTGACCAGCGTATGACGGCCTTCATCCTGTACATGACCTACGGAGGCACAAGTTGGGGCTGGCTTGGCGTCCCTTTCCTCGGCACCAGCTATGACTACTCTGCGCCCATCGCTGAGGATCGGTCTCTCAGGGACAGCTTCTACGAGATCAAGAACCTGGCGCTTTTCACAAGAGTTGCTCAGGATTTGACCAAGACTGACCGCATCGGTAGCGGCAGCAACTACACAACGAACCCATCCGTCTCTGCGACTGAGCTTCGCAACGCGGACACAGATGCGAGATTCTACGTTGTTCGACACACGGACTCGAAGAGCGATGAGCTTGTCACCTTTCAGCTTAACGTCAACACTTCGGCTGGCCCTCTCACTGTCCCAAAAATTGCGCCGGCCACGTCCCTCAAGGGCCATGTTGCCAAGATCCTGGTGACAGATTTTCCAATTGGTCAGGACAAGCTACTTTACTCCACAGCTGAAGTATTCACGTACGCCGTGATGGACGGAAATCCGACAATGGTGCTTTGGGTTCACCCCGGTGAGACAGGGGAGGTTTGCTTTACAGGGTCTCATCAGGGGCAACTGAAGACTTGTGACAGTTGCAGTGACGTTCAGTTTAACGTCACTGAGCACGGCACCATTCTGAAGTTCACTCAGGGCCTTGGACTTAGTGTCGCCTTCGTTGGAGATACAAGGGTTATCATGGTTGATCGATCTGGTGCCTATGCGATGTTCGCACCGACTCTGACAAACGACCCTTTGACTCCGGTCAATGAGACTGGTAATGTTCTTCCCTTGCAACACTCGTATCCAAATTTAACTAACTCCAAAAGTCCTGGTACACGGTCCTTCTCTGGTCCGTGGAGCACAAATCAGCTCAGATTTGATCGCGATCACCGGAGACACGGTTGAAGATTCCCGGCTTGAGGTGTTTGCACCTTCGAACGTCAAGAGAGTTACTTGGAATGGCAAACCAGTCGACACGAAATCAACATCACACGGCAGTCTCATTGGGAGAATCTCGGGACCACCGAAGATAGAGCTACCGAGCCTGGGCCCCTGGAAAGTTCAAGATTCTCTGCCCGAAGTCCTTGTCGACTATTCCGATGATGGGGTAGCCTGGGTCAATGCCGATCATCAAACCACGAAGAACTCAAAGAACG
This sequence comes from Colletotrichum tropicale, assembly GCA_027406125.1. Classification (NCBI taxonomy): domain Eukaryota; kingdom Fungi; phylum Ascomycota; class Sordariomycetes; order Glomerellales; family Glomerellaceae; genus Colletotrichum; species Colletotrichum tropicale. The sequence continues at coordinate 1,544,146 of JANVYH010000004.1, forward strand.
ACGCTACCATTCCGTACCTCTACGCTGATGACTATGGATTCCACACCGGCTCCTTCATTTATCGCGGCAGGTTTACTGGCCGTGCCGATGGCGTATCACTTACTCTTTACGGTGGCCAAGCCTTCGGCTTTTCAGTATACTTGAACGGCCGGTTCTTGGAGGCATTCCCAGGAAGTCCAGGAACGAATGTGGCCTCCGGAAGACTACTTCTAGACTTCCCAGAAGACACGTTGTTGCAGAACACGACCAATGTGCTCACTGTCATACAAGACAACTCAGGTCACGATCAAGGAGCTGGTGGGGCCTTGTCAATCCGAGGGATTCTCAACGCAACGCTGATTGGCTCCGAGGGCTTCGACTTTTGGAAGCTAACTGGAACTGCCGGTCGTTCAGAAGGCAAGATTCTTGATCCCGTCCGCGGGGCTTACAACGAGGGCGGGTGGACTACTGAACGGCTTGGCTGGCATCTTCCAGGCTTCGACGACTCGAATTGGCCGACGGCGTCTCCATCGGAAGGGTTTGAAAACGCCACGATCCGTTTCTACCGCACGACTGTGCCGTTGAGCATACCTGCCGGTGTTGATCTGTCGGTTCAATTCGAGTTAAGCACTCCTGGGGGCAACAGCACGACACGAGCCTTGTTGTTCGTCAATGGATACCAATATGGCCGCTTCTCACCGTACGTCAACTCGGCCACCAGATTCCCGGTCCACCCCGGCATCCTAAACTTCAATGGAGATAATGTGATTGGGGTCTTGGTCTGGGCGCAATCTTCGAACGGAACAAGCGTTGGGGTCAATTGGAATATCACAGAGACGCGGGCTAGCTCCTTGGACACTCACTTCGACTCTAAAACTTTGCAGCCGACATGGGGGGAGGAAAGGTTGAGATATGCTTAGTTTCATTCTTCACGCGGAAGCTTGTTAACGTCCCACACCTACTTCTGGACCACCCCTACATCTAGACCACCCTAAAATGCCTCATTAAAAATATATACTACTACTTCTAAACTTAAATAACTTCACTAATTTTTACTTAATTATTACTAAACTTTCTATAAAGTATAATAATTATATAATAGTTAATTATATTAAAGATAAACTTTCTTAGGTATTTAAAGTTATTATAACTAATACTAGTTTATAAAAAGCTTTATTATAATATAATATACTAAAAACTACTCTATTATATTAAATTTAAGAAGCTTAGTTATAAAATATTACTTTTTCTAATTTATAAAAGCTTTTTCTAACTTAAGAAAGCTATTTAGTTAAATAAGTTTAAATCTAAGCTATTTTAAACTTTCTTCTAACTTATTAATAACTTAAGGATTTTATTAAATATATTTTATAGATCTATAAAGATTTCTAGTTTTTTAAAAAAAACTAAGTATAATTTTTTATTAAGAGAAACTTATCTATAAAAATCTAAAAAAATAAAGTAATTAATTTTTAGTATATTAATAAAGCTTTAACTAATATAATTAAGTAATAGTTTAAGTATTTTATTATACTTAAGATTATAACTATTAAGACTTCTAATTAATATAATATAAATAAGAATAATATTCTAAAAAGTAGAAAATTAAATAAGCTTATTCTTAAATTATTAAAAACTTATTTTATCTATAAGAAATAGTTTAAATTATATATTTAGATATTTCTAATTAAGTATATCTTTATAATTAATAAAATACTACTTCTATTTATTATATATAAAAGTAAAAATATCTAATAGTAATAGTTCTTTCTAGATCTAATATTATATAAATCTTAGAAGTTTATAGTTATAGAAAATAAGTAGATTTTAAACTTTATAGTTATTAAGTAGTTAATAAAGGTTTTTATTCCTTTAATTTAGCTAAAAGACTTCTTAGAAGTTAGATTATTAATTTTAGATAGTTATAAAAGCTATAAAACTATTACTTTTATATATATATATTTTAAGAATAAAATATATTTATTATTCTTATTAATATATATATTATATATCTTTTAGCTATTTAATTAGTTAGTTTTTAAGTTTTTTAAAGTAGTATATAAAAAGAAACTTAGATTACTAACTAAATAGGATATTAATATAGTTATAAATAAAAAAAACTTTATTCTATATTATAATAAAGTATATAAAGTAGCTTTAATAAATAAGAATATTATTAATAACTAAAAATAAATTAGTTTATAGCTTATTAGTATAGCTAGACCTTTTATAAGCTTTTTACTACTTAAGAATATATTAACTCTTATTAAACTAACTAATTAGGTTTATAAAAAGCTTTTTAATAATAAAGTAAATAAAAAATAAGTAATAGATATATTAGTAGTCTTTTATTTAATTTTTAAGAAGAAGGATAAGTTTTAAGATTAATTTAGCTTATTTAATAAACTAAATAATAATAAGTATATATAATATTTACTTTTTTAAAAAGTTTAGAAAAGCTTTAATAAAAAAGTATACTAGTTAGTAGTAGCTTAGTAAAAGATTAAAGTATTATAAGTAGAAGTTAATATTAATAAAATTAAGAAATAAAAGAAAGTTAAAATAAGCCTAAATTTAAAGTTTATTAATATTAAAGCTATTTAGAAAGCTTAAATTAAAGTAAATAAACTTAAAAGTAATATAGATAAATTTAGTAAGTCTAAAAACCTTAGTAATAGTAAAAGTTATATTATTATAGTATTATAATATATATAAATATTAGTTAAAGTTAATATATATAAATGTGAGGGTATCAAAAGTAGGTGGTCCGGATGTAGGGGTGGTCCGGAAGTAGGTGTGGGACGTTAGCAGGGAAATGGAAGCCAGCTTTAGATCATCTGAACGATGACACCAGTTCTGTTCATAGACTCTGCTCTGCATGCATCGCAGTCGCTCCGTTGGCAAGACTTCACTTTTTGGGGGTGAGCTCAGGTAGACAGGCAGAGACACACCCATGAGACTGTTGGTGGCATAGGCCATCGCAAGGACCGGACCGGGGTAAGTGTTGCCAAGCAATCACTGCCTAAATCAAAGGGACGAATTTTTCGGGGGCCTCGCAGCGAGAATTTTATCCTCCCTTTGCCATCGGTGTCTTGCCATGAACTCGTTCCTACATTGTCATAATGCAAGACCCTTCTATCGAGCCCACATCGTCGGTTGCACCATTCTTGCCCCCGCTGGAGACGTTCATCGATCGCCGAAACCCTCAACCAATTTCTCTAAACTTGGGGTTCAACCGGTTCCGATGGCCTGCCTTTGCTTCGCTCTATGAGATCAAAGTGCTCCGTGACCCAACGAATGCGGACTCTGAACAGGACCCGTACCAAACCCAGACTGGAGAGGGTACTTCCTCGCTACACCCTATTGCCATCGAGTTGTACACCGATCCTCCCATATCCTCGTTGAAAGCTTCAATCGACATTCTCGACCATTATGGCAGTCGCGATGCATGGGAAGACCTTCACACGGTAGATCGCTCCGAAGATGACACCGAAGTCCCTTGCGAATGCTGCAATCAAATGCCGTATCGACCACCAGAACCACTCGTCATCCGCGCCACCTCAAATGCTGGCGTGACCATCGGAGATATTGTCTTTCAGGTGAACAAGTACGTTAATGATCTGCGAAAGGATGTCCTCGAGGCCTTGGATGCTGTTGGAGAGTATGCCGGTCAGAGAAGACCGAATCACTCATTCTGGGTTGACTTCTGCGTCAACAACATCGCTATCGAAGAAGCACGGTCTCCGGAAGAATTGAGAAAGGCTTGGAAAGATCGTGCAGATGCTATGCGGGGCTGTCCTCCGGGGCAGAGGTACCAAGAGATGAACACACCTTTAGAAGGATAACCGACTGCGTCCTTTAAACTGTACACCAGTACGCCAAGACAGAGGAAGCACAGTTCTCAGGAAAATAGGACCACAGAAGAAAGGATTACTATTCAACAAGTCAAAGTATCAAGCTGTGCGTATTCAAGATGAACAATTGACCTTACCACCCATGAATACATCACTAGCACCGTGGACTTCTGACACCAAAAACATTTCTTTTCCGCTAGGTCAAAGAGAATTGAATCTTTCCCAGTACAGCCTCAAGTAGACCTAGCCAGCAGTACAGTCGATGCCACAATCATCAAGGTCCAAGCTGCGTGATACCGTATACGCCCAGCGTCATTCTCTTGTCCCCCTCCATTTTCGTTCTCGTCCACTGGCAGCTGGGTCGTGTTTACCCTCATACAATGAAGCTGGGTTTCTCCAAGACTGCTGTTTCCGAATCCATGACTGATCATGAGAAGTTGAAGAGAATTCGCAGCGGCCAAGTATATATCCGTGGCATTAGCTCCAGGGATCACTCCGCTATGAAGGCCCATGAATCCCTTCCCGCTAGTTATGCCAAAGGTTTGGTTGCGTTCAGCCGACGAATTGGCATTCGGCGAGTTGGACGGATCCGGGTTGAGGTTTGCTGTTGCGACGCCACCGCCAAAAGTGCCGTTGAACAGTTCAAAGTCTAGGCGTTTCTCCACGGCGTATCCGATAGTATTATTGCACTCGGGAAGCGTGCCCCACAACCTCTTTGGTTCGTTGCATGTTGTTCCTCTGCTGAAGTTGCTGCCTTCTGTGAGAATGGCCCGTACGCACGCTTCTCCCAAAATTGGCGTGCAGTCAGTGTTGTTCGCATTTTCATCCGTGTAAAGGTTGGTGACGTTTTCTGGGTACGCCACGATGTCCAAGATGGACACGCAAAGCGGTCCTGTTGAGTTGCCCAAGGCCTGTGGGATATTCCCACCACTGGACCACGCGAAGTCCCAGGTTGTGCTGACGTAGGAAGGGTTTTCGACAGGCTGCTCGACCCCAGTCACCGCATCAGTAACGTTGATTCCCGAGGGAAAGGCGAATTCCGTCACATTAACTCCTGTCGGCTTTTTCAGTATTATCTTCGTATTCAACTCTCATTGCCACTTACTCCAAGTCCAGTAGGGGTCCCTTCCGTAGACCTTGGGGCTTATGAGACCTGAGAACGGGACGAATTTGACGGACCGCATAGCTTTCGGGTTGGTAATGGCTTCCCGGTAGATCTCATCTGACTGGTTGTTGTTGAAGAACGGGTCACTCCCTAATGGACCCATATCAATTTCCCTCCCAGTCCAAAACTGGTCTGCAGCTGCAGCTGCTTGAACAGCGATGAGAATAAGGGTAGCGTGCGGCTGCATCGTGCGTTTTTGTAAGACTTTTAACAAAGCTTCGATAACAGAATCATAGAACGTACAAACTTTCCAATCTAGTATCGTCGAAAGTGCGAACAAAAGTCTATTTCTATAGGAAGAGGTTATGTTCAAAATTTGCTTCATTGGGGAAAGGATTGGGCGATCTTCTCGGTCTCAAATCCGAACTGCATAGTGGACGGGTGCGTTATGTGACTACGTACGCCAACTGTTTTTGTCTCACTCATGGCACAAGTTCTCGGCATCTGAGGCCGTCTAGGCAGGACGAATTAAGGCAATATGCTACAATCTACAACTCTTCTTCGAATGATTGGATATTGCAATTGGGCGGTCAGCTTAGCCACCAAGCCACAGTCGCCCGAGGAAATGCTTCATCATTTCTGATCTTCCCAATTGGCAACCAAATAACCTTGAAGTGCGCCGCGTCGGGCGCCACAGGCACAAGGCGCATTGCTAACATGCATTGTCTAGTAGCTCAAACAGCAGGCAAATCTGTTGGCCAGGTTTTGTCATATGTGCACCACACCGGAAAATACATCAATGAGCCATCTGAAACTCTCAAGTGAGGTTGTTCACAGATTTGAACTCGACAAAGACTTTGCCGCAATCGCCATGGAAGTTTACAAGGATGCAACGATCTTCAACCAGACGCCAGAATACTTGCCTGTACTGATCTTACTTCAGTGTAAAGCGTCTGCGACTTTAGTGTAGTATTTGGGATTTTGAAGGATCTCGTCTATCAGCGTTACTGTCCGTTCAGTACCTTAGGCGAAGGAGCTCATGCGAATTTATGGGTACCTTATCACCTTTTCGTGGCCAACGTCGGCGCATAATTGTTTTTCTCCTTCATCGATGCTGCTTTGGAGTTCTGACGACGATGGTCCCACGCTACGCTAACCCCGCAGCTAGAGTTGAAGAGGGCGGGTGGCAAGGGTCAGGATGCGACGGGCGGCCGTGCCGCGAATACGCGAGTTTGGACGACGTCACAGACTTTCGGGCCCCTCCGTCCGGGATCGACTTCATTCGCTACTCTCAGTCCATCAACATCTATGCAGCATGAGATATTGCTGATCGTGAAAGTCATCGAGTGATTGGGAGCAAAGTAATAAGGAAGCAACAATCATGGCTATTGACAACCGCTCCTCGTCAGCACCTCAAACACTGAAGGTCAGCGATCGAGCGGCCTGGGCTGAGGCCCACAAGACCGATCGGCCCATCCTCATCCACCTCAACGCCGATACCACATGGCTCATTCAACTCCCATATCCTGACCCCGAATCAGCCCCCGACGGACGGAAGCGCTTCAACATACTTCTCGACCCTTGGCTGCAGGGTCCTCAGTCCGATGTGGCGTCTTGGTTTTCGACACAATGGCATCTCGTCGAGCCCAGTGTCAAGACCATGGCCGAGCTGAACTCATTACTTGCCAGGCTCGAAAACGAGTCTGATGGATCAGATGATGCCGAGAAATCTTACATCGATGTAGTCGCCATTTCCCACGAATTTACGGACCACTGCCATCAAGCGACACTAGAGGAGCTACCCAAATCTACACCGGTATTTGCAACCGACAAAGCGGCCGATCTGATCCGGTCGTGGAATCATTTTGATTCAGTTACAACAACCTCAGCATTTTCTTTATTAACCGAGGACTGGAGGGAAACTCTCAGCGTCGCTGGTTTGCCATCTTGGCTGGGTATCGGCCGCGTCGTCACCGCAGGCAATGCACTCTACTACCACTCAGCCGTCATGATCGCCTTCGACCTTGGAAAGCCAGAAACAATCCTCTACTCACCCCATGGCATCCAAGCTTCAGACTTGACTTCCGTTCGGGAGTCAGGTTTCTCCACGCTGGCCCTACTTCACGGTCTCCACGACGTGCGCATTTGGATGACGAAACAGCTGAATCTGGGAGCATTGAATGGTATCAAGGCCGTCGGAGAAACCGGTGCAAAATATTGGATAGCGACGCATGACGAAGTCAAGACGGGCGGCGGGCTTATTGCTCCTCTTCTCGTGAGAACGCGATATACACTCAAAGAGGCTGTGGAGGCCGAAGAAGAGAAGCTGGGAGGCAACGGGCCTGACTATGAGTTTGTAGAGTTGGGCTCTGGGGATGGGTTGTTATTGTTGTAATTATCACAAGGTCCTCCGGCAGATGTACACGCACGCGCCCTCACGAGGCATTCCATGGTCGTTCAAACATTCATCTGGGCCAGCAGATCTGACCTGAGCATGTCTCTGAAATGCAACCTCCTGCGAAGCTAACAATTTACAACATGCACTTGCCACCGGGGCCTTTTCGATAGACTCACTGGTGACGCCTTGGCAAAGCAACACGAGGATGATCACGTATCAGGATGGAGGAAATGCAGGTCGAGGGGTCCGCACAGCTTCGGAAATAAAGGGGCATTTTCAAGGCTTGCCGAATACCTGGCAAACACGTTGGTGCATCCAAACTTGCTGGCCAGTCAGATAAGTAACTAGCAAGACTGTGCAGAGTACGTGGGGATGAGTTCTCTTGGCACCAAAGGCCTGGCGCTACTCGTCAATCGCCCAATCGTTTATCAGAGTCTACATTCCGAAAAGAAATGATGTCCAGCCATGTTCCTGGCACTAAATTTGCCATCTCATCTGGGTATTTTGTAACTTATCCACCTCCCCTGGACGACCAGGCCTTGGACTGGTTTGGCTGTTTCCCAACCGTTCCGGGACGGGGATCATAAGTACCATGCAGGTCTGTTGGAGCGGCAAAAGATGCCGACTCGCGCAGGCGGCTAGGCATGTCAGGATCACCAACGCGCTCTAGCAATCGAAACTTCATGAAATTCGTGTGCTCTCATTCGAAATCTCGTCTCAATTTCTCAGCTTCCGCCCCCAGGTAGGAGTGCTGGTGTGAGTGCCGTCTTGGTGTATCGTCGTTGGGGGCCGATCTAGACAAGCTTAAATCAGCCTCATTTCCACAATACTACTGAAAAGGGCTCTTCAAGACGCAAACAAAGATATCTTCTCCGCTTGTGCAACCAAAGGCCTACTCGCTCCTGAAAGATGTCGGTCAAAGGCTCAGAGCGTCGCTTCAGCGTCGTAATCACGGCTGTCTAGGCATTGGGGCAAAAAGGGGCACTTGTTTGGGAAGCATGATCGAACTTGCACCAGTGGCCCAAATCTTTCTGACTGTCTTAGGCCCAAATGAGATGTCCGAGAGGGGACAACCAAGCGAATCTGCCCAGAAAGTCGGGAATGGTGTCCAGGGTTCTCGTCCAACCGTTGGAACTGTTGGAGCCAGCAAACGTCGTGATTTCGGGGGTGGAGCCCTGCGAGGTGGGCATCAGGCTTCCTGCCTGTTTGATCACGCTCGGGGGATGCGGCACAGCTCTCAAAAGGTTGAATCTTGGACATTCATTGGAACCTTACCTGACGCGACATTTCCACGCTTCAATCAACATCTGCTAGAAGTTATCGCCCTCCTCCTCTACCAGACTTTGCGGCATCAGCTTGCGGAGACAGCGTGCCCTGTTCATTCAAACACTGGCACTAGTAGCAACAGACGACGAACATGCGAATAGCGATGCGACTTTTCCTTTTGGCTGCCGCTTGCGTATCAGCCACGACGCGCTTGGTCTACGACCCCTACGAACCAGGCTACGGTCCAGACGGACCATGGAACGAGATAACTGTTTATGTCAATCAGCGTCTGGAGTCAACAAATTCCGCAGGACCAGTGGCCGCGGTGCGCATGTGGCCCACGGGAGGCTCGCCGGTTCAGCTACTTTCAAAAGATGTCTCGGGTGTCTACAGTGGGGAAGCATCCAAAACTGCCGTCAGATACGATGGGGGATTTGAGTACAGCCTTTTGAACCCATGGCCCACAGGATATACCGGGAAGAAAATGTGGTTCGACACGGTGAAGTTCCAACTTGAGGCAGACTCCAGCGGCCCGAATTTCATGGACATCAATACCACTATTGAAGAGGTTTCGGAGCTGGAGGAGACGCACACCGATCTTTTGTCTCTCAGCGAATATATGTCGATCCCGGTTGGCATCCTTGGTCTCGGAAAGAAAATCGACTTTGACAGTGAAGCGGAGAGGAAGAAGCTCGATTTTCCGTTGTGGATCATCGACCAATTTGTTGAGAGCAAAACGATCACGGCAAACTCGTGGTTCATGCACCTAGGCGACCACAGGGCCGAGCAAACCTGCTCATTTTCTCTGGGGGGGTACGAAAAGAATCGCGTCTTGGGACGAGTCGGTACCTTCGACCTCGATCCATTATTCGGCATGCCCAAGGCCTTTCTCATCGACGTCGCGCTCGGTGTCGAGTACGGAGGCTCTCCCTTCCTGTCCGATCGAACACTGGGAAGTGTCTGGGACGCAGACAACATCACAGTCAGCGACAAGGAGCTCGTGAAGCAGTACGGCGGTCCTTTGGACTCGCTCATGGTTCTCCCGGACGCAGCATTTCCGTACATCTGCTTGCCACGCCGCGTGTGCGACGCTGCGGCCGAGTACCTCCCCGTCTATTACGACGCCGCACTGGGCTTATATGTATGGAACACCACCGACGAGCTCGACCAAGTCAATCGAATCATCAACGCGCCAGCGTACATGAGCTTCACCTTCTCCGACATGTCCGCTGAAAACGTAACGATCAAAGTACCCTTCACATCTCTGTTCCTCGAGGTCTCGCCGCAGAGAAATGGTTCGGCAGAAGACGCGAGGTACTGGCCCTGTAAGCCTTGGGCAGATCCGTACAGCGATGAAGATGACCCCAACCCCGGGGCAGCTATAATCCCCTTCCATTTCGGAAGGGCGTTTCTACAGGCTGCTTTCACTGGATACAATTATGACAGAAAACGGTTTTACATGGGACAGGCGCCTGGGCCAGACGCCGGGCAGAGAGTGCTTGTGGACGACGATGCCGACACCATCAGCTCGAACCCCGCCGATTCTTTTGCAGCCTCATGGCAGCGGCTATGGACGGCAATCGAGTCGAAGAACAGCACAAACACGACTTCGGATGACCAGGAGGCTAACAGTAGCAAAAGCGGTGGGGATGGGATGACGGCCGGGCGGACAGCTGGGATCGTCGCCGGGGCCGTTGCCGGGATCTGCGGCGCAATCGGCGCAGGGTGGTGGTATTTCAGGCGCCGTCGCCGACAAGAAAATGGACGGAACGCCGCTACGCATTCCGGAGACGAGTATCATGCGATCGGAGGCAAACCGGAGCTGGATGGAGAGGGCATCCCGATAGCGGAGTTACATCCCGAGACAGCGAAGCGAGAGTCACAGGTGCTGGCGGAGCTGCACTCACCATCACGTCGGAATGAGCTTGAGGTACAGAGCATGGTGTACGAGATGCCCGCCGGAGATGTCTCGCCGAACCCTACAGAGCACCCAGCTAGTCATGAGAAAACGGATCAGTCACCCCAGAAGCCATGAGAGACATAGAATGAGCGCCAAAAAGACAATGCCAAACTTTTATTTTTTCATCATAACCCTATGCGCCCCGGATATCCAGCTTAGTTGAAAACAACAGTCTTGGTCTTGTTGAGGAACACGCGGCCCTCGGCAGTCCACTTCACAGCAGCCGCCAAAACCTGGCTCTCAATGTTGGAGCCCTCCTCGACGAGGTCCTTCGGGCTCATGCCGTGGTCAACCCTGGCGATGCGCTGCTCGATGATGGGGCCCTCGTCCAGGTCGGCGGTGACGAAGTGGGCTGTAGCGCCGATGATCTTGACGCCGCGGTCGTAGGCCTGGTGGTACGGCTTCGCGCCCTTGAAGGACGGCAGGAAGGAGTGGTGGATGTTGATGATCTTGCCGGACATGGCCTCGCACAGCTTGGGCGAGAGGACCTGCATGTAGCGCGCGAGGACAATCAGCTCAATGTCGTTGTCCTTGACGAGCTTGAGGATGGCCTCCTCCTGCGCGGCCTTGGTGTCCTTGGTGACGGGCAGGTGGTGGAAGTCGATGCCGTAGTTGCCGGCGAGGGTCTGGTAGTCCGGGTGGTTGGAGACGATGAGGGGCACGTCGATGGGCAGCTGGCCGGACTTTGCGCGGAAGAGCAGGTCGTTGAGGCAGTGGCCGATCTTGGAGACCATGATGAGGGTGCGCAGCTTGCGGGCGACGGGGCGGATGCGGTACCAGTCCAGCTGGAGCTCGGCGGCGAGGGCGTCGAACGGGGCCGTGAGGTGCTCCGTCGACTCCGTCTCGGTCGGGCCAAAGTGCACGCGCATGAAGAACTTCTCCGAGACGGGGTCGGAGAACTGCTGGAGGTCCAGGATGTTGAGCTTCTGCGCCGCGAACACCCCGGTCACGGCGTGCACGATGCCGGACTTGTCCGGGCAGGACAGCGTGAAGATGTGGTCGTGCTTGGCGGAGGCCATGTTGAATGATGGTCGGAAGGGGGTTGAAGAGGTGTTTGTGGTTGAATTAGGTTGAGAGGTGAGAGGGAAGTTCCTGTGATTCGCAATGCAAAATCTCAGCCGCCTCCAATGAGTTTTCTCTCCTGAAAGAATGAGTCAAACACTAAAAACGGCCGCGGGGCACCAGTTCCGTTCTGAGAGCCCCTCCCGAGCTCGGGGATGATTCGGAGACCCGCAAATAAGTCCATCTAGCTGCTACTGAAATGTGATGAGTGAAGGGAAGTTGCAGGATTCATCTTGGTGAGCCTCAAGTGAGTGAGTCTCAAGAGTAAACATCAAGACATGAGCGCGATTGAGTCGATGCGAAGAAAATCGACAAGATGTGTGTACCTGCATGTCTCACTGGGTTCAGGTGTGGTGACATCACCCCTCCTTCAGTGACGATCTCAGGGTGCCCCTCACCATCTTATCGAGGGGCTACCGTTAATGAGCTGGATGAAGGCTGCATAGGTTGCACAGGACCAGAAGCTCGGTATTGAAGGTGGCGTTTTCCTTTTACTCATTCAATATTTCTTGTAAACGGCTTTTTCAATTGCGATTGTCATTTCGGGCTCAGACTTCCTTCTGGACATGGTCAATGGCCAAGTTGAAGGCCGAGTCAGTCGCAATGTGTGCATAACATCGATAGCATATTTATGCAGTCTTCACAATTTTGACATGTCGATGGATTGCGTATTATAGGCTGACGATGATAGTACTTTAATGTGAATGATTTTTAGTTTCATTCGACTGTCCGTACAATTTACATTTTTGCTTTACGAAAGAAAGATTTGGTTTTGTGAGTAGATGTGAGAGCTTTCTCCATTCGGAACTGAGTACTTGGGGGGCTTGATCTGAGGGTTGAAAGGGTTCGCATTATTGGTTATCTCGAATTTAAATCTTTTTTTGCCTGATGTATAACTTTGAAGGACAAATAGGCCAAAAGGGTTGGCAGAATCAATAAAACCACCGTCATGGGACGCGCGCGCTGACCTTTCGCCGTCCCTCCTCGTCGTCGTCCTTCGTCGTCGTTCGTCGTCCTTCCTCGTCATCCCTCGATATCGTCAAGTTCCAAATATTCAGTGATATCAGACTCTCAATCTACCCACGATGGCAGGCCAAATGTGGCCCAAGGCTCTCGACTTCAAGGCCCACATCCTCAGGGCCTTCATCTTGGTCGAGGATCTCGTAGGCTGGCACCCAGTCGGCCCCGATGGCATCGCAACACCAGACCTCTTCCCGTCCATCTGCCCGATCGAGGCTCCCGGGCTCGCCATCAACCACACACCGCAGCAGGTCGTCTGGTCGCACAAGCCGGTCTGCAAAGGCTACGTCGCCGATCCGGCCTCCAAGTACTGCGTCTACACCGACACGCAGTACGGTCCCAACGGCATCAGCATCATCGCCAAGCAGCGCGTCATGGACGCCAGCATCCTCGAGTGCGTCGCCAACAACCGGACCATCCTCCCCAAGAACACCCAAGCACACTTCTCCAGATCGACCGCCACCCAGCCGTACGAGGTCGTCGACATCGAGGGCAAGGGCAAGGGCCTCGTCGCGACCCGCCCCATCGCCGCGCACGAGGTCATCCTGACCGACGAGGCCACCCTGATCATGGACAAGAACATCCAGCGCTGGATGACGCAGCCCGACGGCTACACGCTGCTCAACGCCAGCATGGCGCAGCTTCCCTCCCCCGCCGTCATCGCCGACCTTCACCGCCTGCCGACCGCCAGGGGCAACCTCGTCTTCGACACCCTCAACGCGAACAGCCTGACCATCAAGCTGCGCATGCCCAACATGGCCGTCCTCCCGCGCATCGCGCGCATCAACCACGACTGCCGCCCGAACGCGTACATGCGCCTGCCCACCGACGGGCTGTCCGGCACCGTCGTCGCGGGCGAGCAGGGCATCGCGCAGGGCGAGGAGATCACCATCAGCTACTTGCCGGTCGAGTTAGCAAGAGAGCGCCGCCGGCGGAACCTGGAGAAGGACTGGAGGTTTGAGTGCGGGTGTAAGCTTTGCACCGCGCCGGAGGAGGAGGTAGCGGCGTCGGATGCGAACAGGAAGAGGCTGCACGAGCTGGAGACGAAGTCGCAGTATGCTTCGTACGATAACAAGACGGAGGAGGCGATTCAGCTTACCGAGGAGAGCTTGGAGGTGCTCCGCGAGGAGGACTTGATGATTACGGCGAAGTGGCGGTATATGTGGCTCGCGATGTTGTACGAGAAGCTGGGCCGGGAGGATGAGAAGCATAAGTATGAGCAGATGGTGGATGAGTGGAAGGAGAAGTGGCTGGGTGATGATGTCGATTGGGAGATCCGAGCATAAAGATGTCGCATCATCCAAGATTTCGTCGGGATGTGTAGTAATTGGTCATTATTCGATTCTGTACCAGGGCGCCTTTCGTACCCAATAATATCTACAGTGAATTAATCTACTTGTTCAACCGGGGAGCCCTCTCCGGCTCTCTCCAGTAAAGACACGCCTCCCTGCGAATGACATCCTCCTCGACCCTCGTGCCGTTGTTCGGCTCAACAACAAGCTGCAACGCCGGCTGAGACTCGAGGCCGTAGCCCGTAGGCTTGTAGCTGGGCCACTCGGGACTACCAGGGTACCTGTGCGTGTTCGGGTCTCCCGACAGCACGAAGCTGGACAGGTAGCCGTGGTAGACGTGGCTGATCTCGGGGTACTGCACGACGGGCTCGTCCCAGGTGTACTTCGTATCCGCCGTGTGCGGGATGCCGCGCCACGCGGGCCACGAGTTGTTCGTGTTGAAGCGCAGCTTCCATGTCGGCACGTCGGCGAGCGACGCGCGGTACGCCGTCTCCTGGCCGGGGCAGATGTACGCGTAGTCGCTCCACGCGGCCGAGAGGCGGTTGTACTGCGTGCTGTTGGGCGAGTTGGCGAAGGGCGAGTCCGGGTGGGTGGCCGGGTCCGGGTAGAGCTCCTGCAGCAGCGCAAGGTCGGTCTCGTTGAGCGCGGGGGACGTGTTGTGCATGTAGTCGACGAACTCCTCGTTCGTCTCCTTGTCGCCGGCCATGTAGTACTTTGCCTCGTCGTTGACGTTGGACGTGATGGTCGGGACGTGGAAGAAGGTGCCGTCGTAGCCGGACTGCGAGCCGAACTTCTCGAGGAGGGGCCCGCCCTGCGTCGGCTGGAAGGGCCAGGTGAGCGCCGGGTCGTAGTCGTTGTAGAGCTGGGTGCTGATGTTGCGGATGGCGTCGATGTCGGCGGCGCGCAGGCAGGACAGGGCGGCGGCGTTGTCGGCGCCGTCCGTCGGGCAGCCGAGGTAGGCCATGTAGGTCTCGAACTGCTTGACGTAGAGGGGGTAGGTGGCGTTGGGGAACGCGCGGGCGGTGACGGAGCCGGACTGGTGGATGGCGCGGGCGAAGAGCGGCTTGCCGGCGTCGGCGTCGTAGTTGTGGAAGTAGTGGATGCCGACGGAGTGCCCTCCGGCGGAGCGGCCGCCGATGGTGACGGCTTCGGGGTCGCCGCCGAAGGCAGAGATGTGCTTCTGCACGAACTGCAGGAAGAGGCGCTGGTCAAGCACGCCAAGGTTCAGCAGGCCCTCCTCCTCGAAGAGAGCCGACGGCAGGAAGCCGAGGGAGTTGAGGCGGTAGTGGAAGTTGACGACGGTGATGGGCTCCTTGGAGGAGGCGGCGAAGGCGGCGCCGTCGAAGGACTTGTAGCTGCCGGCCACGAAGGCGCCGCCGTGGATCCAGACGAGGACGGGGGTCTTCTGGTCCAACGGGATACCGCGGGTGCGGAAGACGTTGAAGTTGAGGCAGGCCTCGTCCTGGGTGCTCACGTCGGTGGAGGTCGGGTCCTGGACGCACGTCTTGCCGAAGGCGGTGGCCTGCTTGGTGCCGTTGAAGGCGGCGGGCCAGGAGACGGGCTTGAAGCGGCCTTCGGGCCCGGCGGGCTGCGTCGCGTAGTCCATGCCGAGCCAGGCGTCAACCGGCGCGGGGAGCGCGCGGCCGCTGAAGGTCGAATTGACGACGGTGCCGGTGAAGGTGCCGTAGTCCTTGAGGGTGACCGGGTTGTAGGCGGCGGCGGCGGCCGGGGACAGGACGACCTGCGACGCCGCGAGGAGCGACGAGGAGAACTTCATGATGACTGACTGCGTCGACCCCTCGTCTCCGTGATGTCTCGGCTGTACTTCTTCACCGTGGATGAAGGAGGTGAAGAGAGAGGAACATAGCAGCACCGATGCGCAGCACCGGATGCCGCCGATCTTTAAGAGCATTTTTTTTCGGTCTTTCGTTTCCTCTTCCGCGTTGCGCCGCTTCGTGTTTCCCCTCTCGTTGACGACAATTTCCCGACGACCCGCTCACAAGACGACCCAGTCTGTCGCTGGGATGGTCTTGATGGAGGCAACGTTGACGGTGTAACCCATTGACCACTGACGTTGGAGAATTGGGAAGAGTTGGAGAAGCCCGGATCCCTGACTCAAGCATCAAGGCACACCTGGGCAGCGGAGAGCTCGCTGCGAGCACGCTAGATTCGTGGAGATCGATGTCATTGCTTAAGCGAAGAGGGGTCTCTCTCCGATATCGTCGGCGTGCACTTTTGGAGCCCGGGGGTGCCAAGAATCAAGATGGTGATTGTGGATGATTTGACGCTGCGCAGCCAGTGAGGTGAGCGGTGTTGATAAGAAGCAGCGCAAATGACTAAATCTCCAAACACAATGCTTCAACTGCTCACCGAGAGAGCGAGAGAGAGCCCCGCAAAGAGAGGCCTTTTTGGGGATCGGCCAGGGTAGCATGTACCCCAACCTCCCTTTTTGCCAGCCGGTCGGCTCTTTTCTTCAGGAACGTCGTGGATTTTGGCATTAACGAGTGGAGTTTTGTGGGAGGCAGTGCGCTTGATGATTGATGAGAACATGGTCGAATAAGGTGTGATAAACACGCTTTGATAGCGAGCGCCAACATCCGTCATCCGAGGTCGTCTTCCGCGATCCGATATCTATCCTCTATCTTCTTTTTGCTTTTGTCTTTCATGTTCATTCGTGATATCGTCATTGATGTCTACCCGTCCGCCACGTCTTGCGGAGTAACCCGAACATTTCTGAACAGCCCGACGGCGCAGATCGGGTTCATCCCATCCCCGAAGACCGTGCACCAAGTGATTCCCAAAGTGTTCGCTTCTGGTGATGATGAGAGCAAGGCTTATCTCATGCTCGCCTCAACCAGCCATCTCCTCGTCATCATCGTCGTCTCCAAGTCCCGCCTCCAGGAAAGATGCGCGGTTCTGCTCAACGGCCTGCACGAACTCTTCCTTGCGGAACGCATCGGGCCATCCGAATTCACGGTACAATCCCTTGACCAGCTAAAGCAGTGTGTTAGAGTAATGTTTTCGCGAGATCATGCGTGCTCAATTGCAACACTCACCTGTCCCTCCTCAGTGTGCTCCTCCACAACCCGCGCATCCCACTTGCCCGATCGTGGCGCCGGGACGACGTCCAAGTTGCCCACCTGCGCGTAGACGTTGTCAAAGTAGGTCTCAATCGGGACGGCCTCGACAGCCTTCCAAGGCTCTCCCTCTGGCGCATCCTCATCGCCCTCGAACTCGGTGCCGTAGGGATAGATGCATCCTGTGTAAATTTGTTAGTAAACTCATGAGGTCTATCCATACGTAGACCCTCAAAATAAAAAGGAAGTCCGTCAAAATCAACACGTAAAAAGAAAAGAAAAAAAATGAAACCAACCCTCATCCGTATCAACCAGCCACCAAATCCCCTCGTCCGCATGCGTCAACGAGACCATGCCCGCCGGCACGGGCCCGTCAAACGGCGCGAACCCCAAATCCAGCATCGCCGTCGTCGCAAAGTCCTCCCCGCTCGCCGAGCCGAACCAGCGCCCGTCCCGCAGGTACCGCAGCGGGAACGTCTCCGTGTACACCTCGACGGGGTCCGCCGTCTCGTTCTCGCGCAGGTACGGCATGTGCCGCAGCAGGTCAATCGCCGTCTCCGAGCGGCCCATCGCCCGCAGCGCGTCGACGCGCAGCTCGGCGTCGCTCCAGCCGGTCCCCGAGGGCGGCAGCTGCACCACCGAGGCGTCCATGTAGCCCATCCGCACGAGCAGCTCGTAGTGCCGCGTGAGGCAGTTTACGACGGTGTCGCGGTTGTAGCCTGACATTTGTTCCTTCTTTTTCGTATTTCAAAAGATGAGAAAAATATATGCCCTGGGAGTTTTGGCTGAGGGGTGGGAATGCTGTATGGGGATCCTGTTGGTGAGGTGAAGATTTTTGAGTGAGCGGTCCCTCTCCCCTCGCCCCGGTGTGGGGCGCGTCGTGGAGGCGGGTTACTGGTTCCTGAATCGACTGCAACAAAGACGATGAAGAAGACATCATCAACTATGATATCGCGATTTCCGGTGTGTATTGAAACTTTGTGATATGTCGGAATGATCAGAAATCACACCAATTTCTTTGCCCATGCCAATTGAGTGCTTTACATCAATGCAAACCGTAGTAATAATATTTCTAGCCATTTTGTTTCACTTGTCAATGCCAAACATAACGTTCAGTAACGTTTTGTACTTTTTCGACCAATGTGGTAGAAATCTACGCAACTTCTAGAAACATCATACGGCGTCTTTTGAAGTCATCTATGCGGGTAGAATTTGTTTTGGAAAAATTTCTAATCTCTGGGGAGCTGAGGGATGGATGTAGACGTTAACTTGCTTACTGCTCATCATCAAGCACCAGCAGGTTCCTGTACGCAGCATGAGAAAAGAAAAACGTGGCCTACAGTGAAAGCGAAACTCACCATGAAACATTCCATCCGTGGCGTCCTCCTAAGCTCTTGCACATCCCCCGACTGCCCAAGTTGTCCGGCGCAACATCTGCAGAACACCATCCGTCCGGGCCATACTCGAACGTGCTCCTCTTGAACAACTTGGCAGCAAGGGCCTTTGCATAACCTCTCTTACGATAAGGTTCCTACGAAATATTAGCAATGTGTCCTGCTAGGTTATTAAGGAATGATTTACTTCGCAGTGAAGACTCGACAGAGAAGCATCAGTCCCTGCGCCAAAGTTCAGTATCAGTCGCCCCCAACACAAATACCAATCTTTCAACCTACCCAAGAACGACCACGCAATAGGCGTTCCATCCTCCAACTTCAGTACCAAACTCGGAAATGTCAACAGTGTCTTCCTATCCAAAAGTCAGCACGCCAGCCCCCTCCCCATCTCCCACATAAAACTTACACCTGCCGCGGAATACTCGTCCGCGAAATAACAACCTCACAATCCCTCTCATTCGCCCTCTCCCACCTCGCCCCCTCCGGCAACTCAACCTCCACCTCCCGCACATCCTCCACCCGGAACAGCCACTTCTCATACTCATACTCCTGCCGCGCCTCGATCCCCACCCCGCGGCGCCCCATCGCCTCCTTCACCGCCGTCGCCAGCGTGCCCACCAGACACCGCCCCGGGTACCCCCTGTGCTCGGACTGCTCGCGCGCCACGGCCTTCACGGCATCGACCACCGCGCCGATCTGCACCTCACACACCTCGCGGTCCTCGGCGGAAACGGAGGAGTCTTCGAGGGTGGAGTACATGAAGAGCGAGGTCTCGATGCCGCTGCCAAAGTCGAGGTACGCGGCTGCAAAGTTGCGCGGGGCATCGGATAGCGGGGCGTCTGCAGCGAGGATGATGCGCGCCGTGGGCCGTTGGCCGCCGGGGAAGCGTGTGAACTGCAGACGCCGGAGGATGGGGAGCGAGTTCGGGAGGTGGAATTCGAGGAGGGGAATGAGGCCGTCCGGGACGGAGATGTGTAGCGCGGCCATCTCTGATATTCTGAGGTTCAGTGAGAGGAAGTGTGAAAGCTCGATATTTTCGTGAAGCTGGTTGCCGAGGGGGATTGCGTGCTGAGGTTGATATGCGTCACGTAGCGGGTGGTGGTTATCGGCGTTAGGGAATATCCGCTTGGTGCGCTATCACATCAGATGATTGGTGTGGCTCGATGAGGAAGTTGCCAATGGAGACTTGAGAGTGACTCACTCATCACCCTCATCGCGAGTGTCTCTTGCGCTGAAGATTGATGAGATGAGTCAACTTAGACATTGCTATTTTGACGTTCATTGATATCTTATTTGAGATTTGCAATGATCGGTGATATTTAACACCGCTATTTACAACCACGTTAAAATTGTATGTGAAAACGTCAACATGGTCATCAACAACCCGAGCTTTGAGCCAATACATGAAACTTAGCATTATATGATGCAAATAGTAGAATTATGCGTTATCGAAATACAAACAGACACTTAATCTTGGCTTCAAATTTGAATTCGTGATGATCTTGCCATCATGTTTGGCCGAGACCCAGGTCGGCCAATTACTCGGTATTTCATAGAGGTTCAAAGCCATCATGGAGATAAACATTTCATTTTTGTAGTAGATACTTGCTTTTCATGATTATCTGCATCAGTTTGTTCATCCAGAACAACGTGCCAACAATATTTGCCCTCCCCTGTACACCAAGCCCACCCGCGCCTCCAAGAAGCTGTGCTCCTGCACCAAGAAAACTCAATTCCCTCAACTCCGATGCCAACCGCCGGTGACAGCTTGATAACGATCTACTCTCCCGCCCACGGAGATGCACGGTAGCGGGGTGCGCCCTTTTGACGTTGGACGTTGTAGGCTAAGCCCCGATGGACCGTGTGGGGGGCTGCCGCCAAATGTCTCGGTCCAAAAAATCTCCTCCCAACCCCATTCCGGATCTGCACCGGGTGGCCGCTCAACAAGAAAAAATTTCCCCCATGTCGCGATGGCGGTCGGTGAGCCCCATGTGCTGTGAGGTAGTGACTCACCGGCTCACCTCGCGCTTCCCCAACTCCCAGAACCCCGCACCAATGACCCTAGAACGCAAGTCGCGATCGCGACTTACGCGTCGGGGAGGTGGTAGATCTTCTGAATGTCGTGGAGCATGGACTCGTGGTCAATCTTCAGGTCCTTGAGCAGACCATCGTTGAAGCCAAAGACCCAGCCGTGGACGATGGGGAACTTGTTCTTGGCGTAGGACTGCTGGATGGCCGCAGTCTTGATGACGTTGCGGCACTGCTCGATAACGTTGAGCTCGACCAAGCGGTCGTAGCGGGCCTCCTCGTCCTTGATGGCGTCCAGCTCGGCCTCGTGGAAGCGGTAGACGTCGCGGATGTTCCTAAGCCAGGGGTTGAGGAGGCCCAGATCCTTGGGGGTCATGGCGGCCTTGACGCCGCCGCAGCCGTAGTGGCCGCAGACGACGATGTGCTTGACCTGCAGGTGGCGGACAGCGTAGTTGATGACGCTCATGACGTTGAGGTCGATGTTGTTGACGAGGTTGGCGATGTTGCGGTGGACGAAGGCCTCACCCGGGCCGAGGCCGGTGATCTGCTCGGCGGGGATGCGCGAGTCGCTGCATCCGATCCAGAGGTACTCGGGAGTCTGGCCGGCGGAGAGGGTGACGAAGAAGTTGGGGTCTTCCTTCTTCTTCTGCTCGGCCCAGGCCTTGTTGTGCTCAAAGACGCGGTCGTGCGTCTGCTTGAGGTACTTTTCGATGTCGTTTTCGGCCATCTTGTCGAAGTCGGGCTGCTCAGGGATGGGCTTGGTGACCTTGGAGAAGCTGGCGTGCTGCTGCTGGAGGTGGTGAGGTCTGAGGGCGGCGATGTTGGGGAAGAGTCTTGGGGGAAGAGGACGGCCGAGTCGCGCAGAGGATATAAGAGAGCGCGGGACGGGGCTGGATTTAAACATTAGAGGAAAGGGAAGAGGTAGAAGCAAGGGGGGAGGAGGGAGGAAATAAGAAGGGAGAGGAAAGGGAAGAAGGATGACGGGAGGACGGAGGAAGCGGAGGTGATTCGGGAGGAGGAGCTACAGGCGAGGCGGCTGCAGGTCCGGAGGTTTGGCGCGATTGGCTGCTGGATCAGGATCTGACTGTAGAAGAGGAGGAGGAGCCAAAGAAGCCAAGATTGAAGAAATGTCGCAGCAAACACGCCTTTCCTTTCCAATCGCTTCTTGGCTGCGGGCTGCCGTTGCTGCTTCGCCTTCGTCTTCGGAAGATTTGTTGGGAAGGTCCGACGATCGCGCTAGAGACGTCACTGCGCAGAACGGTGCCAAGACGGTGCGTAAACGGTGCGGCGCTCCTTTTTTGTTCTGTCGATAGTCCGGCGCTCCGGCGGGGGAGAGGGGAGGTTGGGCGATCAGGTACGGAGTGTTGAATTGACTTGGGGCGAAATGATGAGGTTGGGACAGTGCAGATTCGCAGTCAGTGTCACTGACTAAATTATCACCGCAAGGGTTCGAGGGAAGATGATGGAGCTAGAAACGGAGACTAGGTGCGGCAAACGGGAGCTTGGCGAAACAGACGAACAAAGCTTCATCTGTTTGAAGAAATCTGGGCGGCTGATTATAAGATTTCATATAATATCTCGCTCAAAAAGAACGCTCGATCGATCTGGAATGGATCTGAGAAAAGCAGCAAGGTACAGGCATGAGTCAACAACGGCTTAAAAGCGCTCACAGCCCAAACGGCCCAGCAGGACAGCGATGAACCCCGCTGGTACCCGTCTGCATCTCTGGAAAGCCCACGAAGCCCTCTCAAGCCTTGGAAAAAAAGCCTTAAAAGTTTCAATAGCGCCGCCGGCCCCCCGTTTCAATGTGCGCGGCCAATTTCTTGGCTGACAACTTGCGGAAACGCGGCCCTGTGACTGCATCTCGCTGCCGACGATCTTGGCCAAGACGGCACACACTGATTTCCAGCCTGGGTTAGGCGTCATCTCACCGACAGATTCCCGAGGGGTGATTTGACAGGTGCAGAATTTCATGGATGGATGGATGGCAGGAAAAATGGATGCACGTTGCACCGGAGCCTTGCTGAATCTGGGGTTTGAGTCAATTCGAAATCCGTTGATTCGTCTCCATGCTCTTCTCTCACTCTTCTCTCAACATCCAGCCCTGGCCAGCCCCCTGTCTATTGCTTTTTCTTTCTGCACTGTGTCGCGCCTCCGAACCGGCGACCGCGCCGTTCTTGTCCCGTCAAACGCCGGCTCAGGCTCCACATATTCTCGGAGCCCCGGCGCCACTGGACCAAGCACCCCCGGCTCGCTGTCTCTTCTGTCTTGCCCTCCTCTCTTCCGTCCAGTCCCGTCCTGATCCCCACCCTTTGACTCCTAGTGCCTCTCATCTGTACCATGCA
This sequence comes from Colletotrichum tropicale, assembly GCA_027406125.1. Lineage (NCBI taxonomy): Eukaryota > Fungi > Ascomycota > Sordariomycetes > Glomerellales > Glomerellaceae > Colletotrichum > Colletotrichum tropicale. The sequence continues at coordinate 1,566,926 of JANVYH010000004.1, forward strand.
TCCGCTCACATAAGAGTGTCTCATCAAAGTGCCGAACCTTGCAGCTGATGCTCCTACGTCTCTTGAACTCAACGGGGTTCCCGGGGACGCGAGCTCGACCTTGGGCAAAGAGGTCCCAGCGAGAATCCCGCCATGACCCCCATCGGCACAGTGCCCCCATCCTCCTCCTCGACAAGTCGCATCGACTTGCAGACGACCTTAGCTTGGACCCCAACGGTCCCCGAATTCCTTTTGTCATTCAACAGAGGCACATCCGCACACTAGTTCAGGCAGCAAGGCCACTCTGCGCTCACTAGTCTGATGCCTTTTCTTCCGAAGGAAACATGCCAAACTGGGTGAAACCGGAGAGGGGAAACCCCTGCGTGTCAGTGAGCGGCCCCCGCGTGTTCTAGCTTTGCTTTTGTTCGGCTGACAGAGCAGAACCATGGACGGTTCGTCTCTTTGGTCAACAGAGAGAAAGCTACTCTGCCTTGGAGCCTTTTTTGATCTCGATGGAGAGAATCCTTCATTGCTAGCTGCTTGCTAGTAGCTGTCAAAATAGACATAGCAGCACTAGGCTGATGGATTGATAGCCGTTAGTCTATTCAAGAAACGCGGGGTAAACAAGACATCTGCAGTCAGGACAACTTGGAACACCATGAATCGCAACCAGCTGCGTCGTCTGGTGCTTCAACGTAGGAGGCAACACTTGAGAGTTTCATGAAGGCAAGATTAAGGTGTCCCGTGAGCAGGAAGTCACGCAGATTAAGCCTTCAGTTCGTCGCAATTTTGCATGCCCAGTGCTGATTTCCTGATACTTAACAGCACCCATTCCCTTGACCCCCCCACGTAGAAAGCTCGGGAGCCCCTTTTGCGAACCTCTTTTCGTTTTTCTCTTCTTCGTTTCGTCCCGGGTTGCCACTAGCTGGCAGTAAATACCGTCTCATTATTCATATCTAATCTTTTTTTATTTTTTTCGTCCTTGCTTCGGTCAACCATGGTCACCTGGGGTGCACCATCACGAGGAGGCCTGGCCCTCCTGGCCGCCTCCCTAGCCCTCACCCAAGCGGCCATCTTCCCCCGGCAGAGCAGCGAGGCCCCGCGCGCCTGGGTCACCGTCGAAGCCGATGGCGCCACAAAGACCATCACACCCACCGTCAACGACGGCAAGACCACCTCGGCGTTCCCGGGGAACACCGCCCTCCCGACGGCCGAGGCACAGGGCGGCGGCGCCTTCGTCCTCTGCAACCCGGCCGCCGGCTCAGGGGGCCTCGCGCAGCCGTTCTGCGCGCCGGCCAAGGACAATCAGGTGGAGGGCGGCAAGACGTACTTTGGTGAGCAACAACAGCTGCAGCTACAACACCAGCTCCAGCAGCAGCAGCCCTGTCCCCCCATGCATCGACTGCAACTCGTGGGACGGCCGCTAATCGTGTACCAGTCACCTGGGACGCCTCGCTCTTCCCCTCCTCCAACACCGTCGTCCAGGTCCAGGGCGACTACGGCGTGACGAGCACCATCAAGGAGCCCGGGCACGGCTTCTCGTCGCTCGAGATCCCGGCGGCGGCGGGTTTCTTCGAGTGGGCCGTGCTGGGCTACGACATGCCCGCCGGCGAGGCGATGGACGTGCAGCTGTTCCTGGCGGTGCCCGCGGCCAACGGCAGCATCGTCGCGCGCAACGCGGGGCCCAAGGTGCGTGTCATCAGCAACAATCGCACCTCGATCAACGACCCAGTGCGCCGCAAGGTCAACGTGCTGGGGATCGTGCTGCCCATCGTGTTCGGCGTGCTGTCGCTCTGCGGGATTGGCTGGTTCGTGTGGTGGTATGGCAGGCGGAAGGGCATGTTCGCGTCCCGCAGCCAGGGGTATGGTATTGGAAAGAGCCGCGGGCAGAGGACGGACGGGTTGAGGCTTGCGGACGGCACTTTCACGTCGGCGAACCGCGGCGGGGTCGAGATGATGCCGCCGCCGAGACCGCCTCCGCCGACCACCGGGAATGCCTTCCGCGATGAGTTGAACAGACAGGAGCGGAATAATGAGGCACGCAGCGATATGATGTAAGGAGTGGGCCAGATGCCTGGGTCACTTGACATGAGTAACGGCTTGTAACAACATGGACGCTCGTTAAAAAAGGGAGGTATTGTGTGAATATTGAGATGGTAGACGAAAGGGGCAAATTCCGGGTAATGGATCTAATTCACATAGAATATCCAAATCAAAAGCTCAGGGTATGAGTTATGCCGCACATTATAGGAGACTTTATAAAATGGCAGTGACATACACCATTTGAATGATGATGTTGACTTGAACCAGACTCGAGCCCATGAACTGGGCATCACTTGATGCGAGTTGGCTTCGAGGCAAAGATATGGTGATGAGCCAAGCGAGGTCAATGAGAACATTGAACAAGTAACCTCTAATCAAGTGTCCCATCCACTGGCTAAAGGCAACAGGGATGTAGAATAGGCCAACCTCGAATATGCTTATCCTACATAGCCAACACAAATCTTGAGAAGGATGGGAGCACTTCATCAACGGTTTTCATGTTGTTCTCTGACAGCCGAAGCTCTGACGGTGGATACCATCCCGAAACGGAAAGGTGGTGAAAGCAGAGAGCGGGGCCACAAGGACCGCCCCATTGGCTGCACTGAACCCAAAAATTAGGCGAGTGAAAAACGCACTGACCAGCACCCCAGGGCTTCCAAACCCCAATCGCCGCCGGCAGCGCTCGTTCGGTGTGGTCGCGAACATTTTGGACATCTCGAGATTTTTTCCCCCTTCGACCTCTGTCCCGCTCGAGCATCCCGTCAACTAACCCGACCACCACGTCCAACCAGCCCCAACCAACCGCCAAAATGAGCGCCGCGTTGAACAAGATCGCCCCCAACAGCCCCTCGCGGGCCAACCCCTCCGAGCTCGAGCAGAGCATCGCCCAGGCTCTGTACGACCTCGAGAGCAACACCGCCGACCTCAAGGTCGCCCTCCGCCCTCTGCAGTTCGTCTCTGCCCGCGAGGTGAGAAATACCTGAAGAATCCGCCAGAAAGGACTCGCACAGAAATCTCGAAATCGACAATCCTGTTCCTGCCGCCACGGAATGCCCAGCCAGCCAGTCGACCGACGAGAGAGAACCCATGGATATTTGACTCGCACACTGCCGTTCCCCCAGTTCCACCGATTGAGAGATATCGAGGAGAATATGGAAGGAGCCGGAGCGAGAGATGTCCTGCCATGGTTGTAGATCTCGGATCTGGTCGAACTCGGCGCTGAAATTGCTGCAGCCGTGGCGGCAAAAGATTTGAACGCTGAAAAGACTCATAATCTCAGGAACAGGACGGGAAGCGGTCCAAGGCATTCGTCCTGGAGCTCGCATGCTGACTTGTGATCTTTGGTAATAGATCGAGGTCGGCCACGGCAAGAAGGCTGTCGCCATCTTTGTCCCCGTTCCTTCCCTGCAGGGCTTCCACCGCGTCCAGCAGCGGTAAGTTTTCCAGTCCTACGTGATACCAACCCGCGATGCTAATACTCCCCCCAGCCTCACTCGTGAGCTCGAGAAGAAGTTCTCCGACCGCCACGTCCTGATCCTGGCCTCCCGCCGCATCCTCCCCCGCCCCAAGCGCTCCGCCCGCTCCCGCAACACCCAGACCCAGAAGCGCCCCCGCTCCCGCACCCTCACCGCCGTCCACGACGCCATCCTCACCGACCTCGTCTACCCCGTCGAGATCGTCGGCAAGCGCCTCCGCACCAAGGAGGACGGCTCCAAGGTCCTCAAGGTCATCCTTGACGAGAAGGAGCGCGGCGGCGTCGACTACCGCCTCGACACCTACTCCGAGGTCTACCGCAAGCTCACTGGCCGCGGCGTCACCTTCGAGTTCCCCCAGAGCGGTGCCTCTGACTTCTAAGCGACTCGTCCTCGTAAAGATGGCTGGGTTTCTTAGGGGAGTACTCCCTTCAAAAGTGTTTACTTGGGTCGGTCAATGATGGATGGGGCATTTGGCATTTTAAGGTCTGCTGCAATGAAGAGCATGGCAATGACTGGTTGGTCAAAAGGGTCTGGCGTCTAAAGGATGTAGCTTGGCGGATTCACTCAATGACCGCCCCCAAAAATGCATATACCACACACTTGACCGCTCCCTTCCGTACTGTCCCTCTTGTTAGTGATTATGAAGTGAATTATGAAGTGAGGTAACGTTATATACCTCATGGAGGATCATACCGTAAGCTCATGATGGAGTGCAAAGTCAACGTTGGGGTATCATTCATTCAGACATCTACTCCTGGCTGATGCGTCCAACTCCCAAGACGCACCAGTATGCTAGCTCCCTCTTTTCTCTAGCCTCCTTGTCCTTGCCCTGCGCCGTGCCAACATCCCCCTGGCCTTCCGTTTCCCACTCGAGGCGCACAAACATGGGTATCTCCAACACATCCTCGTCCCCAAGGAGAGCATCCTCGGCAGCCTTGCCGCTCGACTCCAGCCTGAGCGAGGCCGGGACGACTTCCAAAACAATGCTGACCCAGTTGCGGCCGCGATCGTAAATCTTGCCGACCTCGGCCTGCTGCAGCGCGCCCTCCTCGCCTCTCCGCCGCTCCTTTTCAGTATCGTCCTTGAGCGCGTCGTCCCACATGTCCGTGTTGGCATCTATCTCGAACTGAGGACAGAACACCGTCACGGTGCTCGCGAACCGGCCCGGCGTGCTGGACGGCGTGGCCAGGGACACCTTGACCGTCTCGAAGATGGGGTTCTTGAAGGTCAAGAGATACTGCACCGGCTTCAGCGGGGCGAGCCACAGCTCCTGGGGTATCGGCGGCCTGGCCGTGGAGGGGATGTTCTGTGACTCCGAGGCGAGCGGCCGGATTGTGATGGTCGGGATGTAGCTGCCCGCGACGAGGCGAATGCGGAAGCGGGTGTTGGAGATTTTCGCTTCCGGCTTGCTGATGATGTGCCTGCAGATGGGGCATCGCTTCGACCGCTTGGTTCTCAGCAGGTAGGGGATGGGCCTCAGCTCGTCTCTAAAGCGCACAGAGTCCTGCTGGTGGGCGTTCTGGGGAATGGTAGCTGTGTCGTCCAGGACGGTCTGGCGAAGCTTTTCGATAGCCGCCGACTCGTCCAGGTCCGTCTCCTTCAGCCCCTCGTCTGTGCTGACTGCCTCACGCATGATCTGCACCTTGCCCCGCGCCTGCTTGTGGCCATAGTTGTTTCCCGTGTACAGACTCATGATACGCGACAGAGATCCGGGAGAGGAGAGCCCAAGATCCCCGAGAGAAGAGAGCCCGCCTGCAGAAGGGTTCGAGTTTGCAAGCTGGTTCTGGTAAAACGACTTGAGTTGCGCAAACTGCAGCTCCGTGTCCATGTCCTTTGCATCCAGCGAGTAGTCTGCCCCGCTCTCCTTCTTCCTCTCCTTGTGCTCCTTGGGCGTCAACTTGGGCTTGCCGCCGTTTTGCAGCTTCGCCAGTTGCCCGTGGATGCCATTGGGCCTGTCAAACTTGATGCCAATCTCCGTCGAGCTCCAGTTGCAGTATGAGCAGTTTAGGACGTATGGGCCACCCTGCGGGGCAGAGGCGTCAGCGGTGAGGAGACTGCTGGCTTCGGACCGCTCCTCGAGACTCGTAACCGCGAGGGGACCGATGCAGACGGGACATTGGAAACAACTTCGAGTGCACCTGCGGGGAAACTATCAGCAAGATCGTCCCAAGTGGTGTCGCAGCACTGACGCGCTCACCTGTTGCCCTCGCTTTTTAGGTTACTGCTAGGCACCTCAAACAAGCAGTTGGGACAGTAGTAGGTGACAATCTCCTCGTTGACGCAGCGAGGACACCTGATCTGGTGGCAGTCCTCGCAGTACATCAAGTGCTCCAGGGGAAAGAGGCTGAAGTTGGCGCGCGGGGCGCGGGGGTCGAAGGTGCGCTCATCGTCCTCTGGGCTGCCGGGCGTCGAGGAGCCGTCTTCGCTCGCCCGCGTCTCGGAACAGGGGCACCGGATGTAGGTGTATGGGGTCAAGGGCGCCATTACTGCTCCGACATAGTGGTTGGCCGAGTCGATTCCGGGGGGCTGGAGATGTGGTTCGGGGCCGACTGAGTTGTGCTGATCGAGAGGCGTTTGAGGTTCTGCACAGAGCTGCTGTCCCGGACGCGAAAGCGATGCCGTCTGATTGATTCAACACGGCGCCGAATCAATCCCACCTCAATCTTGGTAGACAGCACTTGCCAGGTGTGACACTGGATGCTGCACCTGGCAAAAGATGAGGACGGGCTTACCTTGATCCCGGGCCCGATCGTTATCTGGTTATCTCGATAAAAAAAGATAAGACGAGACGATTAGATAAGCGGAGTGAACGGTTCGCAGTGGAGCTCGAACTCTCGTACCCTCCATTTCGGCCGGACGAACGACTTACACGAACTTTCACGGCCTTCCACTGACTACTCATTGACCTGGGATGTCGATGGCCACCTTAGCCCATCATCCATCGCCTGTTGACACGCGCTACCGCTCGAACACTTCGCCCATTCCATTGGAGACGATGGTCGTACGAACGGACACTCGCTTCTCGCGTGGGCTTGGTGTCAAACCCTCAAGATTACCGACCGTCTCTTGTCACTGCATCGCCGGCTGCTTCGCCAAGCATGTACCAAACCAGCCGTCACGGGTGTCACCCATCGCCTTTTCATTTGGTCTCCCACGAGAGACTTGGCTCTTTCAGGCGAATCTACAAGTTTAAATCCATCTCGATCAGATCGATGGTCTCGGTGTCGCCGGGGATGAGGTGAATGGCCACCAGCACCGAGGACAACGAGACTCGAGTCCGCTTTCCAAATGCTCAACCTTCTTCGCTCTGCCGGCCGCCACGCCCCCGGCCAAGCTTGCCTCTCGTACCTTATCTCGTCCAAGTCTCGTCTAAGGCTTCCTTTTGCCGTTCAATGGGTTTCACCCGGCTGGAAATTCTCCTTCAGCTTCGACGGTTTCGTTGCAGCAGCAGCGCCGCGCTAGCGGCTGGTGGTCCAGACCCCTCTCAGTAGCGGCGGTCTAGGTCGCGCAAGCCTCCCGAAGCGAGCGAGAGCTGAATTACCCATGTTCTGGGAAGCGTGTCTCTGCCCCGGTCCGGCACTCGACGGCGGCCAAGGTTGATGGGATCCGTCTCCGGAGCTCCTTTGTGCCTCTCAGCTCGTCGAGCATGACTGTAGCCCGGCTGCAAGGGATGGCAGCACTCTGCACGGTGTGCGTCCCGCCGCGCAGGCAGAAGAAGCAAAGCACCAGAGTGCCTGCATTTTCTGTGCCGGTCCGTCGTTCCACCCACAACACAGTCCGTCTGGGCGTTGATTGTGCATTTCGCTCCAGAAGGTCGTGTCCATCGCAACATCGACCAGCCCAGCGTTTTGGCCTCCCGAACACTCGCAGGCCATAGCTTTGTCAAGATGTGCCGCCGACGAGGTGGCGACCAAAGAGGAAATCCGGCGAAGCGAAGTCGGGGATTTCTGGTCTCGAATCGTCTGATGTCGCGAGCACGGCAATGCAACTGTCCACTGACTGGCCCTGGCCAGCAGACAAGGTGTTCAGGTCGGCCGACGGCATAGAGCGAGGGATCGAAATGCGCACTCGCGGTTCCATTGCACTGGATTCCGGCCCTGGATCATCCTAGTACTATTTGACGAGGGTGCACAACAGCGGGAGCATGTCTCGACCTGGGGCGTTCCTTTGAGACTCTGCAATGAGCCTGCAATGAGTGTCCGGGACTTTTCGGTTACTTTTCCGACAAAGAGGGCGAATCGAAGCACTGTCAAAAAACAGTTTCTAGGAAATACGGTCTGGCAGTTGCCGTCGTTGAGGATGCCTGGCGCCATTTGCTAATGACGTCGCTTGGCTCTCTGAGTTGTCAGTCAGCAGGCCTGTGAACCGAAGGCCTAGAATCAGGACGAGGTCTGAACAAGATGAAGACGGTCAATTTTGAGCTCTGCTGGCTGCATGCGATCAGGGCCGTTGGGATTTTGCTATGATTGCACCACATCCTGCACCATTGACTGATGAATCAGCAGCATGATCCAATTCCGACATTGCTACAAGAAATGGCAAATGGAACGCAAGCTCCCGGTGCTGGGCGCCAACTCTTAATGAGACACTGCTCCCATGGAGAGAGCCGCTCGCCGTGGTGGCCAATCAGGAGGCTCAGAGGTGCATGCAAGCTTACGCCGAAAGATGCATCGAGGACGGTGATCCCCCATGTCAACCCTCCGAAGGGTGGGTGAGGGGAGCCAACAGGGACGCTTTGCATCACCACCAAAGACTAGCACCCTGCTCGGCCCCAGAAGGCAGGCCTACGGTGCAGAAGTGCTCTTGTCATCGAGGGAACTACAGGTGCCCCATCCTGTCGATCACTTCAACGTCGTCGTCTTGGACCGCGTCACAACAGCGTTTGTGGAGACGCAGAGAGTGTTTGAGACTTTCAGACATGTTCTGTCGCCGTTGAAGTTGCAAAGTTAGGACTGATGTATTTGGAGAGGGTTTTGCTGCGAAGCTCTGCTCACAGACGGGGAACCTACTGCGGCGCAGCGAAGCTGACGCCTACTACTGCTGCATCATGTGCCAGGCACAGGCAGGTCGATTACACACACGCACTCGCATAATCAGAGCTTGACAGCGCATCCAATACTGCTGTGGATGACAGGCACATCCGCATGGTCGCCTTCTCTCCCCATGCAGGCCAGGACAGGGCTGTGAGTGAGGGGTTCGTCCATCCTACCTAGTGGCGGCCCGGCCTAAGACATGGCGTGAAGCCATATCCTTGTTGTTCCCGCCGCGTCACTCGAAAACTGCTCGGACCGTGAGGACGTCTACTAGTCCCACCACGGCGCTGGTTCAGACCAGTCCCCGAAAGTCGGGTCAGTTTGTTCTGATCTGGGACAAGTGACATAAAGCCATCATGACGCCCGCCCGAAGACGTTTCGCAAGGTTTGCGGCGTTGATTTTTCCCACCCAACCACAACTTCTTGCACACCTGGGTCTGCTGTTTTCGTTGAGGTTGTGGAATGCAGTGACGATCCAAAGTCATTGTTCCCTCATACGGGCGTACTGGTCACGCGCTAGTCGGCTCAGTTCTCCCATCCACCCCTCATCGACAAACGCAGATCTGCCAGGGGTACTGACGGAATTATTGGAGGCCTATCGGCGGTCCGGAACACACTCTGCAGTCATCGGCGCCTTCCAGTGCCATCAGCTCTTCAGCTATGAGGCTGTGGCCGCATCCAGCGGGCTTGCCCTTTGGCTCGTGGAGGAAAGAGCCGTCCAAGGGGTCATCCAAAGCGGCACCCAAGGATCGTACAAATCAGCGACACATTCCCACCCCGCTGTCTCAAGATGCCGCTTCCACCAAGACCGTTCGTCGTGAACCCCGTCCCCGTTTGTCGCTTCCCCCGCCAAGTCCCACGATGTCGACATCAGCTCAAGCATGGAAGTCAAAGAAGCTTGGAGTGCCCATGATGGATGGAAGGGCAGCTCAGATTGCAAAGGTCAAGAGGTGGGATGGAGCTGCGAGGTCATGCAGTGACTGGGATAACCTGAGGAGGGTAAGTCTGCATATCCACGGCTGGTATTGTCAGCTGTGACTTTTGTTTTCTCAGCTTACTGACATTCATGCTAGGATCCGGAATTATGGTTCCGTGGTGGTAACTGTTTTGTGCATTTGTATGGCAAGGGACAGTCGAGAAGAGGACCAGCATTCAAGGTGCCGTTTGGTGCCTTGCTATCCGCAAAATGCCATCCGTTCGTCAGGAAATTCATGTCCCGCGACATGCCTGAATCTCCTGGATCATTTCACGATCCATATGAGGACCTCGACAGATGGAACGCCCTGAACCCTCACGAGAGAATCGAGCTTTACATCCCGGCTCCCCCCATGGCCGACAAGGAACAGGCATTTGCTTACCATTTGGCAACGCGTAATTTCTTTGCGTGGATCTTCAGGCGGTCGGTTGTCGGAGAACATCTGGGAAGCGCCCTCATCGGACTCATGAACAGCATGGCAGAATTCAGGAGCAACGGTGAAGACCACATGATGGATCTTCACTCTTACTTGGATGAGGAGGGCTACCTGGATTTAAAGGGCCATGCGCACCACGCTTTGGCAATCTTGCATCTGGCGGAATTCTTCCAGGTGCGGGACATGTACATCGACGCCTTCAGTCATTGCGTTGGAATGAGCGAGGAGCTCTTCTGCAGCCCAGAGTACCAGGTATGCGCGTTGGAATCCGTTGTCTCTCTAGCGAAGTTTAACTGACATTCCACAGCACATCAGCTCTATCTCCCGTACTCTTATTCGCCGAGCCCGCGCAGACATGAATAACCGACTGAGTCTCGCCGGGAGCATGTTGAAATCATTCCTTGAGGACGAACTCTCCGAAGCAAACCTCGGCTTGCCAGCCGGAGGGCGGGCCCACCTGGATCGTTTCCGTTCCTTCGTACTCTCATTCTATCAGACCCGTCTCGGCTACTTCCCACCGCTCTCACTCGACTCGCGAAGCACGATATTTGACCCAGAGATTTTCGAAATCCTGCGAAAAGACTTCCGGGCAGTGTACGACCTGCTTGTGGATGAGAGCTTCACCTCAGACGATAGCAGTCCCTTGCTTGCCCAGGGCGGAATTTGCGCTGTGCAAAGCGTACAATCGTTCGACGAGAGATGCGACTATCCTTCTCTCAAGCACCCTCTACCACTGCTGCCCGAGATCGACGATGACAAGGCTTCGCGCCGCATGTCTCTCGCATGGCTGGCTAACACCGCCCGCGGAGACAAGCTCAAGCCCGACCATCGCCTCCTTGCACATGCCGCCTTGATCAAGGCGATGAACGTTCGCGACTCGGAACTGCTTGAGAACGACTTTGTCCGAGCCTATCGCAAGTTCGAGGAAGACTCTGTCATGCCACACACCAAAACCGACAAGACAGAAAAGATTAACCCGGTCGATGCACGCAAGGTGCGATGGATCTTGATCTACGCCGTTTACCAGGTTCTTCGCAACTGCACATCGCCTCCCCTCGAGGTTCGCGACTCAGCCGACGCCGATTACCATCTGGCTGTCTCCACCGAACAACTGCCCCCTTGGAAGAATGGACGTGGCGGCCTAAAGCCGCTTCTTCAGACCCCGATGAACTTCATTCCTAACATGCAGCGTTCTCAATCTGTCTCTCAATGGAGCTCAGAGAACCCGATCTCCCCTGCTTTGGTCTCACCGAGCATTGTAATTCAACCGGATATTGATTACACCGCCCAGTCACGTCGCGAAGAACTCCTCGCCCGGAGGCAGACCATGGGCGGTGCCCCGGCGGTACCGCCCAGATCACGAAGCCGCAGTTTGTCCCGCAACAGCCCCTTCCGGAGAACACTCAGTATTTTTCGCAAGCATGAGGACGAAGCTACACCAACCCCTCGCAAGGCATCCTACTGCGAGATCGTGGTTCACGGTTACGGTAACGGCACTAATGCCGTGAAGAAGCTTGCCAACCGCCCCATCGAGCCGCCCGAGCTCTCTCCTTGCACCGTGGCACCTCGCTCATTCTCAACCTCTTCAGAGTCCAGTGCCATATCAGAGGCATCGGCCGGCGGCATCAGCTATGCTACCGTGGACTCAACAGCACCGCCGACCTCGCCCGACGCGCCGGACAAGGCCTGGCCCAACCAAGAGTCTCCGATGTTGAGCCCCATTCCCCTCCGTGGGCGCCGGCGTGTCAGGGATGTCCTCTCCTTTGTCGGGACCCCGCGCGCCAGCTCTTCGGAATGGTCCACTACCAGACGCCACAGCGTCATTGGGGCAGGCAGTTACGCCCACGACTACGAGGAGCTTATCAAGGAGCAGGAGGCAGAGTTCCACCGCCACGAGCTGGAGCCCCTGCCGCTGCAGATTCGCAAGACATCGGCACCGCTGAGCCTTGAGGCTATGGTTGAGGATACTGATGTCAAGCCCGAATGGGAGCAATACAAAGACCTTGGCGGGCTTACCAGCCTGTCGCCGCTGAACATTTAATGCGGGACGTACTCATTCAACTTCCCTTCTTTCAAATTTAGATTTCTATTATGTCGGGAGTGCTGGGACCGAATACAGCGTTCCATTTTCTTTGTACCTATTATCATGGACTTGATGAGAGATACCCATCGCACCCTCCTTCAAACGGTCTTCTATGTACCATTATCATATCTAGGCGTTTAGTCGGGATCGGCTTCAACTGCATCATGTCGCGCGACATGGCATGTAATACTAGAAGGGGTGGAAATCACACAGAAAATGATTCTCTCTGTCAACACTTGATTATCTTTCGCTTGTGATTCCAATCGACCTGTAGGGTCGCGACCAGATTGCTGCCCTACATATGCTATTCCGTGATTCTGTCAAATCAGTGTACTGACCACGTCGGCCATATTCCCATTTGCTAGGATGTCTAGCGCTGACAATCAAGTTGATGCCGTTCATCCACATTCCCTGAAGCTGCATGATGGCAGCCTGACTTAGTGGATGGAGCGCGGCCACGTTGGCCAGCCCGACGCCCAACTGCACCGATAAGAAGCCAAACAAACAACCTTAACACACATGGAAGCCCATCCCATTTCGCCATATGTACCGTGTCAAACCGTCAGTAATCTTGCCTCATTTAGCCGTTCCTTTATCTTGTTCTTAGCTCCCGTCGCCGAAACCTGGTAGCCGGGACCGCGTTCCTTCTTTGTCCGTCACCCCCGTGATTGTTCCACCCAGCCTCCTTTTCGATTGTTTCGACTGCCTCTCAGCCTCCTCATTGTTCGGTCGTCGAGTCGTACTCGCATGATGATTTACATGGCGCTTCGTTCGGTGCTTGGCACGTGGTAGTCGTGTGCGTTGCGAAACTCTATTCCGTCTTGGTCGTCTTCGAGGCGAGGGCCAGTCCGTCGACGATCTCGCCGCCGAGGGAGACGATCATGTATCCTGAACCGAGGAGCCATGCGCCGCTGTCGCGGATGTGTTAGTGCCTGTTCCCCTCGTTCGAAAGGCCCGGAGGCGCCGTCTGGAGGAGTCTACTCACTTGGGGATGATCCAGAGGAAAAGGAGGTCCATGGGCGGGTTGTGACCGATGTTATCGAAACCGGAGAAGTACTCGTTCGCCCCTACTCCGTCGTTAGCACTCACCATTCCCACCCGCCTTGCATCTCTCTTTAGGAACATCACTCACAGTACAGCACCGTCTTGCTCAGCGTCATCACCGCCGCGCTGAACCCGACAACAACACCCAGCGCGCCCGCCCTCCCGCCGACGACCTTCTTGATCCCCGCGGGGCCCTGCACCGCCCGGCCGCGCGCGAAGTAGATCCACACGTAGACGAGGTACATGACGCTCTCGACGAGGTTGAGCGCGCCCTGCGCGGACGTGAAGCCGTTGCGCGCGTTGAAGGCCTTCCAGCCGTAGATGTGGTCGACGGTGCCGTAGAGCGCGTACGGCACGTACAGCGGCCAGTGGAGGTGGCCGCCGGGCATCGTCCACGGCCGCAGCAGCACGTAGCCCGTGTCCCAGGCGACCAGCGGCAGCGAGACGAGCAGCCAGAAGAGGGTTATGGGCGTCGGGGCGTGGGACCAGCCGGCGGCGGTGGAGGTGTTGTCTTTGGGCGGGAGAGCGGCAGCGGCGGCGCGCGTTGTTGGTCGGGATGGAGGGGGAGGGGAGGGGGTTGTTGGGCCCTGGGAGAGGGCGCGGGAGGCGGAGCGGGTTGAGACCATTGTTGCTGCGTTTCGAATATCACGTAGACTGGGAATAGCTTCGTTGTACGAGAGGAGGGAGGGTGTCTTCGCGATGTTTACGGAAGACGCGGTATGGTAAGTAGGGTGTTGTGGCTAGAGAATCAAGCTTCGGAGGGACCAATTACCCCGTCGGCAGATTAGAGTAACGGTAGTCGAACAGCCGAACACCAAACACACGTAGACGCATGGGCTAATGGTTAAACTGTGATCCGTGTGTCCCGCGTCGCCCGTCGTGCCGGGTTCTGGTGCAATGGTTCTCCCGGGGTCCAGTGTTTGGCCCCCCTTCTGGGGATCTGAACCCTTGGGCCCCTCTCTCGTCCCGCCTCGGCGCGGACTTTGTGTGAGGTGCCGAAACACTAACGGTTCCTTGGTGTTTGGAGGGGCTGTCGGGGATAAGACGGGATATTTTCTGCACGCTCTAGGGGATTTATGGCGGGTTTGTTTCCTTCTTCGGAGTGCGGGGGAGGGGCCGCCTGTTGAGCATTAGAAGCCGGGTAGGTTGAATAGAGCTGTTTCGCAACTAGATTGGATCTTGATTGCATTGAAGCGGTGCAATTTTTCAATCAAGTAAAGCGAACGTATGAGACAGGGTAGAACCAGAAGACAACTTCTACTGTCGGCTGAAGAGTCGCTTCACTCACATAGACGGAACTGTCAAAGCTACTACACTAACCTACACGAATGAACAGCAGAGGCGGAGGCAACTTTACAGTTCTCTTCAGCGGGTCTTCAGGACATGACAATTATTCACACTTTTTTTTTTATCATCGAAATCTAGAAGAAAAAGAGCCATAAAAACAAAGAGTAATTTGATCACCCTGTGATCAAATTGAACGCATCCTTTTTGATTCCTTTTGCGCTGTCTTCCAACCATAACCACTTGTCATCGGACGCCTGTACAAACCTACCTGCTGTATGCCCTAGGTCTCCAAATTCTCTCTGAATACCTACGTATGAGATCACTATCTAACCCCTCGTCAGACCCGATGTCATTGTTCGCGGTCTTGAGGCTATCCAAATGTATGTACAGAGTCTGTATTGTCTAAAATTCTATTTACTTAACCGCCAGCAGGACGAAGCTTTTGGGGGCATCTTCCAATCCATTCATTGACACGAGCACTTGACAAACCTAACACCCTGCGCCCCGCAACCTTTCCCCAAATCCTCTCCAGGACCCCCAGATCTCCGCACGATGCATTTCGCTGGATTGCCATGCTGAAGCCGAACCGCCTGAAGGAGCAGTTTTGTCTACGCCGCAAACGCCTATCCATGCATATTCGACCGTCCCTACCGTGCGTCATCATTATCATTTCCAGTGTTGTGCAATCTGTGGGTATAGCATCCTATAGACAAAAAAAAAAAAAGACGCAAAGAAACTACTTATTACAGAACCTTACCCACCTCCTGGCTCCGACGAATAGTTCAGGTCCCTAAAGACATCCGAAGGGGAACCAGATTGTGAATTGTCTGACATCTCGTTTTGCGCTGCTGCAAGTTGATAGTCTGTTTCCATCTCCTCAGGAACAGGACCTGCAGATGCAGACTCGGGGATGTGTGCACTTGCACCAGTCATGTGGAGCCTATGAAGGCTCCCGGCAGGCGAGAATGCTTGAAATCCCATTGCTCCAACCATGTTCTGCCCTGGCGTGATACCGGGCCCTTCATTGTGCTGCGTACGTCGTTGCTCGTTGCCGGTTTGTCTGTGGCTGTGTCCTTGGTGCGGAAAGCCTGTTTGGGATTGCACCTGGCTGTTCTGATTGCTGAAGCCGCCGTAAAGGAACGGCGGAGGAGAGAGCCCATGTGCGTGGTTCATAAGCGACTCGGGATATGCGGTCGGTGGCTGTTCATGGCCCACGTTGGTTGGGTATCCTTGGGGAGTGTTTGGTTGGTATGGGTTGAAGTAAGGAGTGGGATATTGTTGGCGGGGATATAGTGTTTGGAAAGGCGTATAGGGCGGAGTGGCCAGTGAACTGATATGTATTGGGGGATTTGGGGCATAGCCTCCTGGAGGGGCCAGGGGATATTGGTTGCTGAACATGTGTTGCGACATCGATGTTGTGTTGGACGGCGTAGATCCGCGCATCACATTGACAATCCTGGTTCTTTCGCGCCCTCGACGCCTATGCGCTCTATGCTCTTCAACTAGCGACGAGCGGGTAGCTGCTGGTGTCGGGGAAAGAGCATGTTGGTTCTCGCATTGCATATTGGTCCTGTCTGAAAATCTTGGGTTGGAAGGATGATCCAATGGTCGACCCCCGAAAGTAGCGGGGTACGGCATCGGTGTGTCGAATGCTCCTGTTTCGGTAGTAAGAATTGGGGATGGTGAGAGTCCAGTAATTTGAGCATCGATAACCACACCTCGTGTAGGGTGGTGCCGTTGTTGGGGCGTAGAAGGTGGTAAGTGGTTGGACGGAGGTGCAGGAGTGACGACAGCTCTTGGGAGAGCTTGCGTGCCAATGTCACCCTCAAAAACTTCCGACAGAATGTCCAGCGCATGCTGGGCTTCTTCAGCGTTGAATCTGTCGCTTTCGTTCAATCGCAAGGAGTATTGTGACGTCGCGAATTCCGCAAAGGATCGAAATAGACCCTCGCCCTCCTGAGCTGTCACGTAGGGAGAACTGGGTCGTGGAATATTTGGGAACAGGATGTCCCACATGAGAAACCATTTCTCTTTTTCATCGGCACCAGGAGGAACCGGGTGGTTGTTGAGGGCATCTCTTTGGTCATTCGAGATGGCTGTACCATGGTATGGACAAGTGCCCTCCCCAGGTTGGCACGTTCTGGCGCTTATGTGGGTGGTCTGATCCGCGTGGGTAGGGAATGTGGTAAAACAGGTCGGGCAGTGTATCGGTTGGCGGTGCTTCCTTATCAGATGTATCTTGACGTATCGCGAGGCGATCTGTGAGTGAAAGAAACACCCCATGTGCAACCATGGCCACCGCTTGAAGTAGTGACAAGCCAATTTTTTTTCCGCCGACTTGTCTTCGGATTCTTGTTGCTCCTGATGGTCGCCGTCGCCGCCGCCGCGACGGGGCCCCCCTCGGCCGGGGCCCCTGCGGTTCTGGCCACGGCCACGGCCACGGGCAGGTTTACCGCGTTCCCGATTGCTCTGTGGTTGACTGTGGTCTTTCTTGTTCCTTCCAGCATGTGGCAAGCCACCGCCGGCTGGTGCAGTTTGACCTGGTCCATCAGGTGCTTCAATGACCTCGTAGTTAGGGTACTGAATCGTAAGATTCGGAAGCGTGAGCAGTGCTCGAAGGCGGCCCGAGTCAAGCTCTGGGAGAGCGAAGGCGAAGAGGGTACCGGATAGAGTTCGCCAAAAGGCATCGTCAATCCAGACAATGGAGCATGCAGCTATCCATCTCCTTCGCCTACAGCCCTTATCGTTGTCCAAAAGGATCACCAGCAACCAATAAGGTTGGAAGAAGAAGCTCGCCGAAACGCCAATTATCTTGACAGATGGCGGTAAAGGAAAGAGGAGCGTCAAGTCGAAGTATTGGTAGGTGTTGTAGAGGAATATCACAAGGACGAATAAGGGATCGTGAATGTTGACTAGTTTACATGATTCGCGGGTTGGCAGCTCGTGGTAGACCTGGTCGCTCGTAGGGTCACTAAAGACTCGCCCATCAATCTTGTGGTTATTCGTAGGTAGATATTGTTCCACAAGGGAAGGCTCTTCGTGGCTGGAGGCGAGTACAGGGCTGGGGTCGCGTTGGAGGTCGGATTCGCTGTTGGGCTTCTCTTCGGCGATGACAGTGTCACTGCACTGGCAACACCGCAATGCTGGCAGTTTGGTGATTCGTATCAAGTTGCCATCATCCTGGCAAGGCATGTCTGGACTTTGCTTTCGTGGATGCCAGGACGCGAGATACTCGAAAACGAGATACTCGACGGCCCACGACAACAGACGAACATCCAGCCCAGGGACTGACCCTGCTTCCGTCCACAGACCCATTGTGATGTCTTCCGCTTCGGCTCGAATTTGGGTTCGGGAGTCGCAGCGCGAAGCATCGGCGTCCGGTCGTCGGGCGGGTCGGGGGTCAAAGCCTATCGTCGAAAATGAAGCTGCCGGGCGAGCAGAAATTAAGGCAGGAAAAAAACGTCTTGGATAGTTTTATTCGTTGCTACGAGCTCATCATGAAGCGGGACAGTGAAGCAAAATAGCTTGCCTTTCCCCATTGGGGCCCAAACAAGTGGCGAGAAGGCGAGCGAACGACGTATGTCCCGCGCATCCCATCGTGCGCGCACCAGCACAATCTTACATCTCTCATCTCTGCTTAGCCTGGTCGCCTCGCATGAATCACTGGCTTTGGAGCTGCCCCAGTGGTCTTTTTCTACTTTTCGGAGAGCACAAGGCTCTGCTGAAGAGGGGAAACAGGTATGCCCTCGGTGAAGGTGCTACTGTTCGATTGGTGAGTACTGCTGTAGGCGTTTTCTGAGGCTCAATAGCGTTGAATCAGATGGAACACACGAGTGATTGGGCAACTAGACCTGCAGGGGGTCTTCATGATGAGCGGATAGGGAAGCAGAATACCCAGGACACGAATTCCTGGATAGCTTTCACAATTAAGCAATACGGAACATCAGCCACGGTCTCCATCATTCTTTCGTCTAGTAAATTAAAATAGCGGTAACATGCAAAGTATGTCGTCTTAATTGCAGGTGAGCTTATGAGGTCAACCATCCGCCAGCCGGATCTTTTGGCAGCAACACCAGGCTCTGACCAGCCCACATTAAAGTACCGGCTCGGGTGGATACGTACCTTCGTTCGCAACCTCTTCGTCGGGCGTATCCGCCCGAACCTCAACAGTGTCATTGGACATTCGCGGCTCAAGCATCCTCAGCCTGCGCAGTTGCGCAGGACCTAGTACAGTTAAGGCTGGCGCAAAACACGCTGGCATCTGCGCAGCTGCGCGCCCATGAACGCACACATTCGCACTATGGGTAGAAACACCCCCTTGACAGAGGGCTTAAGAACCATGCCAACATGTGGCCCTCGATAACAGACATAGCTGCGGGGAGGCCCAGGTTGTAGTTGCCCAGGCTTGACATACAGCTCGCGCGCAATATCGCGGGTTGAATCTTTACAACTGCGCAAAGACTGGCATAAAGGATGGCGAATTTTATGAGAATAGAGATGAGAGTTATACATAAATGGCCGCTTTTCAAATAATGATGCTCTTTGGTGCCATCTTCTGCAAAATCCAAACGGCTTCCATCACACCGATTCCGGAAACAAGACGGAGCATCCAACGCAACAAAAGGAGAAACAGCTGGTACATCTGTACAATGCCAACCCAATCATCAGCTACCCTTCGCTCAGGGGGTGCAGTGTGAGTCCCAGCGCACCCTTGTACATTGTACTCGATTCTGATTTGCTTCCTTAGGCCAACTCCCGATGCCCAAGCTGCGAGAAATGCACGATTACAAGCTTGGAGTGCTGAATCACCCACCTTCCAAGGCCGCATGATAGTCGGGGCAAGCAGTAGAGATAGGGCAACATCCTCGCGTGATGCAATCCGGGACTTTGACAGGAAGTGGGACGGAGCGGCACGGAAGTAGGACATAGGGGAACATTTTCTTTCGGTTTAGCTGCATAGCGTTTGGCGTTCTAGATGACAGGGTACGGCGTTCAGAGATCTGATTTTCTGGGCCAAGGAGCAAAGTTCCCGCAGAGTTAGTCGGGTATTCATCCATGGCAATGACAGAAATTAAGGCGCATCATGATAGAGCATTCTGGACGCCTTGTACTTGCCGCACCCCTCTGACGTTGGAGCCGTGTCTGACTGTTGTAAGTCGGATGGCTGCTGCACACCCTAAATTTGGTTGGTGGTGTATGGAACTAGCGCATGGCGCAGCGGTGTACCATGACAGTTCGCGGTCACTAAGGAGGTGTCCTGCAGGGATGGAAAAAAGGCAACTTCGATGCATCATCCCCCCACTTGACTGGCATCGATTGATTTCTATCACACAGGTGTTTCCTGGAAGCTGCGAGCCTTGTTTCAAGAGCGATACATGCAAGTCGACTCTTTGCACCGACTTGAATCACATATGAGCGACCCAGAGTACACAATCGGAGATGATGAACCTCGGAGCGGCACTGATGCTGAGTCGTCACTCACATCAGGAATTTCGGGAAAACCAAGTTCGGTCGGGACTGACAGAGCTGATTTCCCGTCCGGCAGCGATCTCGAAGGCTTTGGCGCTTCGATTCCTTCCTTCCTCATTGCGTCGGCCTTCCCGAAGCAAACCTCCCAGACACAAACATCCATTCGATTGTATGCCTGCAGCACACAGTTTTGTGAAAGAGGACTGCTAATCGAAGATAGCGGATGCCCCTGGACGGCTTTCTAGTGATGTGATCGATTCGCGGAAGAATACAGAGCCCAAAGCTTGCCAATCAGCCACCGAACGAGAACACACAATGATTGAGAGCAACAATATCACACTGGAGAACGGCATAGGTCTCCTCAAACAAACGGAGGTCGTCTCTGAAGCCCAGTCATTCTCCCAAGCGGCAATGCGTCAGTAATGATTCTTTCGAAATTCTTGAGTGCCTCCCAGAATATGATCAAATTTAATACTAACCACTCAACACCGTACTAGTGTCGGATGTTCCTATAGATGTCTGTTATGAGCCAAATATACAGTCAAAGAATGCTCTTTTGGTCGTCAAAAACGAAGAGTCAATTCCCCATACGAACGGCCTAAGCCAGGGAGAAAGTTGTAGGGCACCACAAGCGTACACCACCGCCAATCCAGGAAGCCACCGGAGACAAGGGAGGTCAAATACATCGCCTAGTGTGGTAGGTGCGAGACTCGTTTCTAGAATTGAAAAAAAACCTGGAAAACGCCGAGCCACAAACAACGACCACAATAAACACGGGGAATACTCTGGGCGTAAGAGAGGCCCGTCTTCAAAGGGTTCTGAAGACGAAGCCGGGAACAGTCTGAGGCTCGCTTGTCCTTTCTTCAAGAGGGACAGGGCAAAACACTTCACCTGTCTACACTTCCAGCTAAAGAGAGCCAAGGACGTGAAACAGCACATTCTACGAAAACACCAATTTCACTGTCCGACTTGCTTCGCAATCTTCCCGGACATGCAGAAATGCGAGGAGCATATGGATCCAAGGGTCTGTCAACCTGGGCATTGGCCGGAGGACCATGCCCGGACAAACAGCATATCAGAAGCTCAGAAGTTGGAGTTGTCATCAAGAGCGACAATCGGCCGAACTGACAAAGA
Organism: Colletotrichum tropicale; assembly: GCA_027406125.1. Classification (NCBI taxonomy): domain Eukaryota; kingdom Fungi; phylum Ascomycota; class Sordariomycetes; order Glomerellales; family Glomerellaceae; genus Colletotrichum; species Colletotrichum tropicale. The sequence continues at coordinate 1,587,885 of JANVYH010000004.1, forward strand.
ACAGTGGTTCAGCATGTGGGAAACACTCTTTCCGGACGTTGAGCCACCTTCCGACCCTTACCTAAGAAGTGAAGTTGAAGAGGGCATTCTCATGGTTCGGGAACTGTTGGTTAGTAATGGACCTCTAGCTTTAGAGAACCTCAATCCCACTGTCAGCTTCAGAGACGGTGCGTTGAACAGTATGTTGGCATCTTGCAGCATCACAAATGGACCTTTAGATGTAAACGCAGCTGGTTCAACGATAGCAGAGGTGGACTCGATTCTAGATTCACTCTCTAGAGTCATCGTGGTCAACCCTGAGATGAGATCTCCGAGTCCAGTGTTTTGGGGCCCCGAGCTTTCGCCCTCACATCCCTGGGAGCCGACGGACCAACTCGAACTACCACCACCCTCAGAGATCAACTCGGAACCATTCTGTCAAACCGGAGCCTGGGATCAAACTCCTCGCGTAACAGCGGTTCAAACCCCCATGGAAATTCCTCAGCCTAGTCCTGGAATGGAGGCTTTGTCTCGGTCACCACCTCAGCTTTCTCTTGAAAGTCAACAGCAACTTTCAGAAGCCATTGATACCCAAATGGAAGGTCTTATAGGAATCGACGATGTGTTGCCAAACGCAAATCGGGACGACGATCAGTGCAGTTCCGCTTGGGATGACTATGTAGTTGGGGATCTGGATTTGAGTTTCGTTGGCGAGCAAGTATTCAACGATGGTACATTCTGAAAGTCCATGTCTTTCCCAAGTATGTATTAGCGTCTTCAAATTTGTATCTGAATTGGTCACCCTCTCTATTGACACCTGGGGCATGGGAGGCTCCGAAATTTGCCTGAACCGCCGTAGTCCCTAAGCTGGTCGTGATGATTCCATGGTGATTCTGTACTTGTTATAAGCTGTTCAATGATTATCAAGGACCTGTGCCAAGGCATCGACTGTGTCTTCGCACTGATAGGTCGAACTCATGAATGATGTTCAAATGGTGATGTACTGGTTATAATGTGTCCTAGTGATGATTTGCACTGGCCTTTCTGTGGCACGGCTGCTTACATGCAACTTGATACAGGTTTCATGGACTAACAATGGTCGCAATCATTGCTCATCGATTCGTTGGGTACACACCACCATGCTCGATGACATTCTTTCGACAAAAGAGGTCTCGATGTATCGTTGTTTATAAGCTATCTAAGCCTCAAAGGAACTTCTGTGATGCGCTGTGTCATTCGGCTCTCTAGCAGTGTCCAACGTAACAATTCTGACTTACCGAAGACCAACGCAGTACGAAAGTGAGATGTAGTCTGCTGCGTGAGATCAGGCTGAGACGGGACGTCTCCCGTGACGTCCCGTAAGCAGTCAGCCGGAATGATGCACTCCTGCCTAATTAAGGTACGCCAGTAAGCTCACACAGGCAACGCCCTCGGCTTGTGCACCAATCAGTAGCCGCTTTGAAAAGTCTTGGCTGACAGAGAAGGCTTGCTCATTTTCACTGAAGAAAGAGTTAAGGTGTAGCAGTAGGGCCTTTTGTGGAAACGAAGCATGACAATATAGATATTATTTTGTAAGGGAGTATAGTTGATTAGACGTCGTATAATCTCATTGGTGTCGGCTGTAGAGGAAGCTGGCTTGCAATGTCAATGACACACGATGTCGATGAAAGACATGGTGCTGTACGAAGCAGAACAGCATGGCCCTTGTGGATACGTAGATAGGATTCTAATCGGGGGCTTCACTAAATGCGACGAGTGTTATGTTGGCGTTCAGGCCTACATGTAAGTTGAGTTTCGCTCTACAGTTCTCGACCTTACATGCTATGCCCATATCTCGGAGATGGAGAACGCGTAGAAGCGACCTGCAATACCCACCTATGTAAAGCATGCTATGAGAAGCTCTTGTCCAAAGTTCCGGGGCATCGCAGCTAGGTAGGTGCAGCCTCATATCTATTCGGTAACGTGTGAAGCGTTCAAACCTTTCAGATACTTCGTTCCGACGTTAGAGAGAAAGTGAAGGTTTCCATTATATGCCATTTCCAAACAAACCCTTCTAAGTAGTGAGTATCACACCCATGAAACCCATTCACTTTGGCGTAAACGCCATAACTAGTTTGGTATGTGTAGGATACCGTGCCACGGCCTTGGACAGTTTCCGTCAAATAACATTCATCCCATTGTAACTCAAGGATGCATCAAGAGTTTATTGGATGGTGACATGAAACTACAATATTAAGATAATGGGCTTGAATAGCAGCTCTGTCCATCAGTGACACGGTGACAAACTCTCTGGATATCTGTGAATGAAAGGTTGTGGTTCTATTCCAACCTTGCAATTCCGGCTTTCTGAAGGAGAGAAAGTCGTCTGCCGCTAATGACGAGAAAAGTTCCCTGCATGCCTGACGGCCTAATGTGCCTGGGCGGACCAGCTGTTTGGAAACGGCATGCATCGCCCCAAGAGCTTATTTGAATGCTGAGGCTTAAATGTCATTTGCGCATTGCCTTACTCAGGCAAAGCGTCTGCCTACCAATTGCTCATCGGTAAGCAGGCGCCCATTAACCGCTCGCGGCGTGCACCACACCCTCTTCGGCGGAACCGAATAGCCCCACGAACAGATGAATCACCAGATTGCATAGCCTTGTGAATCATATTTTATTGGCATTGCCTACAGAAACACGACACTCGACCATTGAATCACACGTATGTCGCGCATCTCACAATGAGCTTGAGGCATTCTCGGGTGTCACTCCACAGGCAAGCAGCCAGCCCTACGTGAAAACTAACTGGTGTGTGGCTCACAAAGCGGCGCGTGAGATCTGCTGCATGCATCATCCTTCAGCCTGATTGGCTAGCACATTTGTGGCCAGAAAGCAGGCTCAGACCACAGTTCAGCTGCAGCTTTGCCTGCGATTGGGGATTATTTAACCTGCTGTCAATCTGTTCGCCCCCTTCGCGCACACGCAGATCCTTTTTACAATCTTTTGGTAACCCTGCGATTCAGGGTCGTCCTCTCTGTATGACTTATGACCAAATACCTCCAGACTCCAACATCGTCAAAAAATGAGGCTATTGCACTGCCTCGAACAAAAGATATACCACTTCACCTACCCGCCTTCAGTGCAATACGCTATCTTCTCTCACACCTGGTCATCACCCCATGATGATGAGTGGCTCTCCTACACTCCTGCAGGCCAGCGATCTCATTCGACCAAACAAGACATCATCCGTAGGGTTTGCAACTTAGCTTCAAGCCACGATTTACAATACGTCTGGATAGACGAAGCGTGCATTGATAAATCCTCGAGTGCAGACGTCTCTAAGACCATCAACTCTCTTCCGAAGTACTTTCAACGAGCCACCATTTGCTTTGCATTCTTGGTCGATCTACCATGCGGTACATCTATACCATGCAGAGACACTTGGGCACGATGTCAGTTTTGGACCCGGGCGTGGACACTACAGGAGCTCATCTTGCCGTCGAAGATTCAATTCTACGATGCGCATTGGCACCTGAGAGGCGAACGATCATCGGAACATCTTCATTCCCTCATTTCTGGCATCACAGGCATAGACGAAGACATTCTCAGTCATGAACGAACCTTGGAGCAAGCTTCTGTTGCCCGGAAGATGTCATGGGCTGCGTGTAGAAGGTCTTCTAGTCCCGAGGACCTTGCCTACTCTCTTTTGGGTCTGTTCGGTGTTTGCATGCCAATTGTCTTTGGCGAAGGAGAAGAGCGCGCCTTTCGACGCCTGCAAGAAGAGATTGTCAAGCACACGAACGACTCTTCATTGTTTGCCTGGGCCAGTAGAGACAACCAGGGTTGTCGAGGCCTGTTCGCCAATACCCCAGCAGAGTTTCTACCACTTTCCCGGCAAGATGTGTTCCGCCTTCCTTTGGATTTCAAGGGCTTCGCATGTTTGACCAGCAAAGGCGTCCTGGTCTCTGGGCAATTTGCAAACCTACAAGCCGGCCTTTGGCTTGACCTTGGAATCCAGGCAGAAGAGAACGATCATACCGTTCGGCATGGAATCTTATTGCGCCAAAATCAAGATGGGACTTTCGTTCGTATTGCGCCAGCCTCCATTCAACGGATACTCGCACCTGAAAGGAGCCTTGCGATGCAGGTGATGGTGTCCTGTGGAGATTTCGACAACAATGACAGCCATAGCCATGATTTGCTTTCCTCCGCTTTTGAGGATATCGATTTATGCGTCGACTCATCCTATGTGAAGCCGTCTTCATCCAACCTCAACAGGCCCTTAACACCCCGCCAAGACACGGCAGCGGATGAAGAAAGTCAAGCAGAGATTACACCGACCAACTCCAACCTCCAGCTTCCAACCACGGAGGCAGACTGGGTCAATGTCAATGAGCCTTCATGCGAGATCCTTGAGTCTGACGACTCCGAAGATGATTCCATGAAAATGTCGCAACAAACGGACGCTGGCTGGAGAAGACCGGACTCAGCCATGTCCAATATGACTAGCGTTACGTCACCATCCACCACCGAAGCTGGTTTTTCTCTTGAGGACTGCCTCCAAGCCAGTGACGATTTCATTGGACGGCAAAAGTCTTCGTCTGCCACGCAGACAGCCTGGCATTATGAGCAACCTGATGCTTACGAATTGAGCGTAGGCGAGTTCTCTTCTAAGGTCCTCGACCAGTTCGCAGTGTCACAAAGACTCGCCAGTCGCTGGCGCATACAACGAAACAATCGCTCGAGGGTCACCAAACGACACGCTTGGAAGGAGCCCAAAAGACGAAGCCTCAACTCTTTGAAGCTTCCTCCCCCAACACTCGCCTGTCCTTATTACGTCTTCGACCCAATGTCGCATATTGACTGCATTGCGACTCACGATTTTAAGGACATGATCGATGTCAAGGATCACATCTGGCAATCGCACAAACTTCCTTACTTTTGTCCAACCTGCAAGGAGGTTTTCGAATTCTCTTATCAAAATGATGAGCACATCAATCAACGTAGCTGTGAACCTCGAGACTGCGAGCCGTTGGAAGGTGTCTCGGAAGACCAGTATCAGGCAATCTCCAACATTTCGGACATCCATGATGTCCAGGCGGAATGGTTCGAGGTGTGGAATATTCTGTTCCCCAATGTCCCGCCTCCAAACGATTCTTACCTCCGGGATCGACGAGACCGCAACATTTCCAGTTTTAAGACATTTTGGCAGAAACGTGGTCTTGAGCTGCTTCGACATTGTCTGAGGGAGCGTCATCCCTCAAACGTCGTGCTAGACGAGCAGGACTTCAAGAACTTTTCGTCAGATGTTCTCTTCGAAGCTCTTGTGGCTTTCGTGGAGGGATCTGTGCAGAGGTCTGATATACGTTCCACCGTCACCTCGTCTATACACACAATGTGGGCCGAGGGGAGCTGAACACCATTTTAGGTGTGCAGTCGCGGTGATGATTAAAGATACCGACGGATCTCGTCTGCCATATCATACGTTTTCTAATTACGAGGCCACGGCGTTCTGTACACCCTCTCGTTAACACCCAATTGCAATTTTTCATTCGTCATGTCTCCGTGGTTTGTTTTGGCCACATGGATACAAATCGACGACAAATGGACGCTTCGCCAGCTTTTCTTATGTAAACTCTTGAGAGATTTAAGTTTGTCATAGAATTACCCACGCACTCGTTAAGTAGCATCGGAGGATACTAATTCATGGTGATGACGGGCATCACTTATGGGTGGCCAGCTCCTTTATCACAAAGATTGACATCTACACAATCCAACACAATCGTTTAAAAGTAATGATAGCTGTTCACTAATTTGCGATTGCAAAGCTGTGGTCAAGCGCAAAAGCTACTGATTCCATCCCGCAAGCCAGTGGAGGCAGTCAAGGCGGACGTGAGCATCATCGTACAGAACGACTGGCGAACCGGAAGCTGTCCAAGTTTGATTGTAACTTCCATTTACAAGGGAGGCAGACATTGGCACCAGCTGTGAGTTATGATCGAGGTGCTTGTTCTGTAAAATAGAAAGCCGCAGTGGCATGAATGCGCCATGGCCCATATGATCGGGGCTTCGTCACGGAGGGACATAAACTATTTGGGAATGTTTCGTTTGACCATGTTTGAAAGGTAGCTATACAACGCCCCCCCTAAAAACACCAAAAACCAAAGAAAAGACATTCTAACTTGGACTGATTGTCGGAACGCTTTTAATGGGACTGTGCTACAATGAGTTGTCCCCGGCGTCGCCTTCTTGCCAATCTTTCATAACTTCATCCATGAATCCGCTATTACAATAGTCCCACGTTGGGGTACTCACGTCGGTCGTAGTCATCAGTTCATGCCACTGAGCCTGAGCAGCGGGAGTCGGAGTTGGAGTGGGCGGCCCAAGGTCTTGCTGGGCGGAGAAATCGTTAGTGATAGCCTCACTATCGAAATACTGGATAACATCTGTCTCGCCAATACCGGAGGAGTTCGTTGTGTCGCCTTCTTCGCCTCCGGTGTAGGGAAGAACAGAGTGAATAGGGCTTGTAGGGGATGCTTCTCCCCTGAGAAATTCGATAAGCCGCGCAATGATTGCTCGTGAAACTTCCTCAGTCTGGACTATTCTGTCATGCACTAAGCTCGCGTCGAAAGACCGAGGTCGGTCGCAGATTTGTTGGATGACATGTTCCACAAGGCTGGTTCGAGGGTCCTGCACGTAGGGTGATGCTGGGGGGTTGGCTTTGGGGAAGATGACGCTCCATGCCATTTTCCACCGTTCGCAGTCTGATAGCTTACGCGATCTTGTCACCTCTTCCACACCCTTCAACTTATCCCTCCCAATCATGCTAACGCCGATGTGGCCCGTTGAGCCACAAGTCGTTTGACGGAGAACTTCGGGGCCGCAATCTCCGGGCGTTGACTCGAGGAAATGCTTTCTTCGGAGATGTTGCTTCACGTGAGCCCACGTCTGGTAAGAAACACCGACACAATACTGGTTTGTTGCTGGGTCTCGTTTGAAGAATGGGCATGCCAGCCTCTTTTGTGCTCCCTTTTCAATAGCACCTAATTGTTTGTTAGGGTCTTGGGAGGCAACCTAGCAGGATGTCAGCGAAATTCAATACACATCTTGTAAGGGCAGGCATACCGCGGGCTGCGCAGCGAAAGATTCCATGGTTTTGTGGCGGAGTGGCTAGTGTGGGTGGGTATGACATCTGGATTGACTCCAAATAACGTCGAGGCGGTGGAATCGGATGAGGGAACGGCTACCCAGCTAGAAGAAACTGCATCCAAATGCACCAGTATGACTTGTTCGAACCAAATGGTGCGAGAGAAGACTTGAGTAAAGCAAAGAAATGGAAAGCGAAGATGAAGCAGGCTGTGGTGCGTACTTGTACGTAAGGTAGGTAAAAGAGCATCACAGAGTTGCGGCCTGGGATGGATGTAAGTGGTTACACCTTCGCCTCTTTAGGTATCCAGTGAGGTATCCAGAGTTGCAGGACACTGCACCGGCGTGGTTCCTATGCGATCTCGTTTCGGGACCAAGATGCTGGATGGAGCAGAAGGCCAGTGACTGGAGACCCGACTGGCCTGGCAGGCGATTACCCGCCAGTCTAAAAGGTTCTGGGTCCTAAATGGTACCGGGGTGCAGGTAGGGGTCGATGGGCGCTGAGAGCAGGGGGGTGTCGTGCAAGCGTGCGTTCCCAGAGGCTCATGGTGCCGGGGGTGCAGGTCGAACCCACAGGACCACAGGGCAGTAGAGAAAGAGGGCCCTGTTCAGTTAGAGTAGGGGTGGGGTTTGCTGACTTCCATTTCTCAGTGGCGGAAAGCCACCCGAAGTCCCTGGCAGTCGAGTCAAGACTTGTCAGATACTCGGCGGCCGAGGACTGTGGTGGGGCCTTCTTCTTGGTGGGCTTTTTAAATGCAAAGCAGGTACATGTCGCTCCCGTCATTGGCGAACTTCGTCATCTCGGTATCTGGAGAGGCATATGAACCAATGGCATGTACGTACGTACCTTTGGGAGGACTCTTGGCTTCATCGCCGTCCCGTGCTAGCACAATTGTGCGCGGGCACAACCGTGGTGGCTGGAGTCAGTAAGACAAATATCTGGCATTTGGCAACGCGAAATAATGCTTCTGACGGACGGTAGCTTATCACAGCTGCCTGTGGCATTTCATCACACATCGCTTCATTTTGAATTTACATCTAAGGCGTATGAAGAGAAGTCCCCAACTTTTAACGAACACCAGCAGAGACAGGCATTTTCCACAGCACAACAAAATAAATTAAGAAACTATTGATCATAAACCGCTCGAAATTGACACGTATTTTTGGCTCCGTCTTGCATCCAGAAGCTGAGCCGAGAACCTCCAAACCCGCACGAAAACCATCTCACTCCAGACCTTCCCACAAAACGTGACCAGAAAGCAATCCTTGGTCAGTAGTGTCCTCCCCACAGAAGTTGTAGTCAAGCACATCGGCTGTCCCGGCAAGAGTAGAGGCAGCCGTATCCAGATGCGGGAACGTAAAGTTGTTGTTGTCCAGTTGAGGGTTGTCAACGCTTGTGATTTCAGCGTCGATTCTCGTGGGAATAGAAGTCAGAACCGCGGTGTTGTCATCGTATCGGCGAGGATTGCCTCGACAACTGTTTGCAGAATGCTGCATCCTCCTGAGTAGGCCAGCAAATTGAATCACAACTGCTTTTGAAGCCTCTGGCGACATGACCGAATTCTCATCGACAAGTCCCGTTTCGAAGGGTTGCGGTAGATCAGGAATACTCCTAATAACATAGTGCACAAACTCGTCAACGAGGTCTTGCGCATACGGTGTCGTTGGGTGATTGACCTCCGGGAAAAGAATACCCCATGCCACGTTCCAACGTTCATCGTCTGACATGAGTCGTGCTTTCGTTTTCTCCTCGATGAGCTGCATTTGGGTGTCTCCAATTGTATCGCCAGTAGTCAATTCACCAGCAACAATTCGATTGCGACTTGCGCTGTCGTTGTCCCTGTTCATCTCTGATGTGTTATGGGAAAGATCATTGTGATTAGCAAGCTCAACGTAGTGCTTTCTTCTGAGATGTTGCTTCACGTGAGCCCACGTCTGGTAGGCGGCTTTGAAACAATCCTGGTGTTTGGCAAGGTCGTTCTTGAAGAATGGACACGCTAGACGGGCGTCTAGTACGATTGATGGCTTCAATCGCTTGTCCGCTTTGGGTTGCCTGGAATTCAGATCGTCGTCATCCCTCTCGTTGGCAATAGATCTTTTTCTTTGGGGCCCAAAAGTCATCGACGACCCCATGGGTTATTGGTGTGGAGGGCAGTTGGTGGGGTAGACCCCGCGAGATGTGGTGTATGAATTGGAGAAGTCGCTGCACCATCGAAAATGCCTGCAAATGCATGTTAGCATCACATGACACTCTGCACTTGATGGGAAGGGAAGAGATACCAGATGATGTATTAAACCCTCCTGGAGACTGAGGCTCACTTTTCCGAACAATTTCGAGGTTATGATAGCCAAATTTTGTGGATACGCTTGGGTTCATGGCTGGCGAAAGGCGTGGGCACACGAGTCTATTTATATGCCGCTTACTACCCGTGGGTGGAGGTAGGGGCACATTTGTGCCGCCAATCAGTGGACGCTTTGTGGATAGCGGAACAACCAATCGCTGACCTTTCCACCTCCCGGCAGCAGCGCCCGTTCCCGCCGTCGGCCTGGGATTAGTATGACAGAACGAGGCATAGAAAAATAAGAGAGAAGATAGCCCAAGAAAAAAAAAAAAAAACTCTTGCAGCGACAAAAAAAAAAAAAAAAAAACATACATCAGATTCCAACAGCTTATTGCGGTGTTGACCGAGGGAGCTTGCGATTTTGGAGGTTCCTGGTCAGCTGCATGCACAGCGGGGCAGCGGACACCTGGGTTGAAAGGAGTGACCCACAACATTGTGGTAGGAATCGTCGGGAATTTGCTGTTAAAAGTGCAGACAACCCGAAAAGATGAATCCTGCTGTTTATCACCATCTCGAACACAACACACAGAAAATATTAAGTCTGATTCCTATAACCTAAATCACAATACAGCATGCCATGCCTGGTAGTACCAAGACAGCTTCCTCAGGTATTCGTCGGGCCTCGTCTGACGGCATCGTGTAAAACACCAGCTTCTCCTTGAGTTTCAGCTCACGGCTTTTCGTGAAGATGATTGACTTACTATGCTAACACAGAAATGATTGTGAAAGTCGATCCATACGGTTCAGCCAACTTAGAATATGGCACCAAGAGCAGTCGTCGTCTCTTACAGCCCCCATACTCAATGAGACGCACCAGGAGCAGCGTTTGACTTTAGTTAAAGACCAACTGGTGCAATTGAATCAGCGGTTAAACGAAACTACTTGAAAACGCACTTTTTGGTATCTATGGATAAGGCCAGAAGGGGGTGAAACTAGCTATGAAGTGGGATCGTGAATATGCTGCCGGAAAAGCCTGAAGTTGGAACTCATTTGCATTGTGTTTTGTCGATTTTGTATTGTATCCCGTCGCGTGCTGCATGACGCCAGCACATGCAGGTCTCCAAAGTTTCTTCAACCCTGCCGATCAAAGTTCTGTTCAGTGTATTCTTCACAAGTTCTTCTGGCAACATGAACATACGTTGGCTCTTTAGTCTTCCAAGATCTCGAGCATGATTACACCCAACGCTGTCTTCTCTTTGTTACAAGCCAAACGCCCTCCAAAGCTGTACAAAAGCTCAATCTGATTGCATCTCGTCATATCTACGGACCATGAGGAGACAGTTTTCACATTATCACCCTTGACACTGGAGGCAATGGCTTCTTTCGGTCATGATTCGCAACAGAGAAGCTCGGGTGAAGGAGCACACAAGGTTTGAGCGCCGCAATGCCAGGCAATTTACAATTACCCAGATGGCAGGGAAAGATGGCCACAATTCAAATTACATCATCATATATGAGACGGGCGAAGAAAAGAATCGGTAAATTGAACGTCATCGAGTAAGTGGATGAACAACCAACCCTCTAGTCCAAAGCGGTAACATGAAGGAGAACACAAGAAAACATTGAAGAGACAGGCTGCTGAACATCATTGCGCGTTTTTGTTGCAGAACACCCATAGAGATGAGCCAGCCCCTCCAGGTCCCGCATGAAACATCCTACTCCAGACCTTCCCACAGATTCTGGCCTGAAGGCAGATCTTGGGTTGCAGACGGTTCCTCATAAATGCTGAATATATGCTCGTCAGTAATCCCGGCACATGTGGGAGTGTTCGCATCTAGGCCCATGGCCGCGAGGTTGTCATGGGGGATACCCTCATGATTGCAACAGTTTGTGAGCCCAGAGTCGACTTTGGTGAATATACTTTCCAGTACCTCTTTGCTGCCTTCGTGTTGGTCTTCAGTACGATCATAGATTGTCGAACGTTGGTGTGCCACTCTGAGAAGTTGGAAGAATTGGCTCACAACTTCTCTCGGCCCTGACGGCGAGGCGTCGAGTTCCTCACGCGAAGACTGGTCAAGACTCGCAATACGTCGAATGGCATGATCCTCAAATTCTTCAATAATGTTTTGAGCGTATGGCGTCTTCGGGGGAGGGACTTGTGGGAAAATGATGCCCCATGCCACATTCCATCGCACGTTATCCGGCATGCGCGCCTTGGTTTTCTCATCGATGAGCTTCATCCGGGTGTCTCCAATTTTGTCAAGGAGATGTTGATCTTCCGAGATACGCCACTCATTAACACCGGTATTGCAGTTTACGTCGGGCTTGTCAGGAGAGGGGTGGCTGCAACCAACACTCTCGGAAAGATGTTTCCTTTTGAGATGCTGCTTTACATGAGCCCAAGTATGGTATGCAGCGTGCATGCAGTCATGGTGCTGAATGAAGTCGTTCTTGAAGAATGGGCACGCGAGGCGTGCATCAACCACAGGCGCAGACTTCTGCTGCTTGTTGGGCGTTGGCAGGTGTATCTCGTCGAAGGCATCCCCGGCATGGCTGTGGTCGCCGTTTCTTTTCCGTTTTCCAAAGTCGATCGTACTAGCCGAGCTACTGGCGGGTAGCGGCTTGATATTACCTTTGGAAGAGACCTGTGCGTTCTTTGATGGAAAGTTGCCGTACGTACGTTCAATGCCGGTTGCAAGATGTGAGGGTGTGTAGGGAACATGACTAGAAGCCATCTATTTAGGCATCAGTAATTAACACCAGGTTCAAAAAAAGAAAAAAGACAAAAAAAACGTTTCGACGGAGGACGAACCAACGACTGCATTGCAGCTAAATTATTGCAAGATACTGCTGATAACTCCGTGGGATCCATGACCTTGCCGTATTGACTCCGAGGGAGAGGAAAGTCCGTGATACAAATGAAGATAAGGATTGTACCAAAGTTTCTTGTGGTGACGGTTTGGGCAAATCGTGAGGAAACTGGAAACATGGGGAGGTGAATGTGCGGGTACAGGTCGTACCGGGGACAGCCCTGCCGGTCGTACGGGTACAGGTTCCGATTCACCGCTTCAGGAAGGTAGTCGATTACTGCGGCCAATCCCGTTGCACCTGACCTCTCACGTGAGATCTTCGGACAACAGCATATCATTGGCTTCTATGTCACCGTAGCCAATACAGTGTTGTAGAAGAGTGGGTCGAGTAAAAGCTCAATTATGGCGTGCTGAATGAAGACCAGATAACAACTTTTGGATGACAGCGTCGTTCTACGAAGACCGCATAATCTCCATTTTATAAGTCAGATGTAGAATAGCTGCAATACTGTCTAGAGGCCTGTAGAAGCTCTGCTATATGATGGCATTGCTTTTCAAAACTTGAAAGATTCTATGTTTGGCTTTTTTGGATAGCCGGAGCAAGTCTATAGAGTAAAACTGCCGCGTAATAAGTTTTTAGAGTCTTTTTTGAAATGATGGACGTGTGTGTGAAGAGTGTGGAGCCCCTGACTTATGATGGCACTTCTATATGAAGACTGGGGAGCCCCTGCGCGATGATGATTCTCCTTAACCTAAGTAAGATATGGTATTGCGACACTGAAAACTGAAACCGTGTCACGGTGTTTCTTCTGACTATAAGGTGTTTAAATGCTTGCAATACGCCGTACTATGTGGTTCGGCCCTCAAAAAATGGGACCCTTCTCTTGGGGACCTCACAAGGGTCAAGCTCATTCGCCTTGAATCCCCAGGTCACTCATTACACCTAGGATTGAAAGTACTCATTCGCCTATGTGAAAGATCGGATCCATCCGGGAGTTCATCTAGCCCTACTCAGCCTCAGTAAGACATTCAGTCGGCCATCCATACTGTGCGGAAGGAGAAACGCACCTGGTTTTCCTGCAGAGATTTGATGTCGGGAAGTTCGCCACATTGTTGTGGTCCGCCAGGTGCACCACCTGGTCTCTCATCAGAGTCAACACGTCGGAGGATGTTCTCAAGCCCATAATCCGAAGTTGGTGCTGTCCTCCAGGGGATGTCGAAAAGTCTTCTTGTGATTTCTTCCGAAGCTGTCTCTGCCGGGATCAGCTTTTCATCCATCGGCTCATAGCCAAAACCCAAAGGCTGATCAGCAGTTCGACCATTAACATGCTGGACAGGATTATGATAACCCCATCATAGGTAGATCATCAAAACACGCCGAGTTGTACTTGATCCTACTTTGACATACGTTCATCATCAGCAAATCTGCGACAAGAACGGTCCAATTCAGAAAAGACCAAATTACGTTAGTCGCCTGGATAATCCGGAAGAGCACGTACATATTCTTCAACACTACGAAAAGTATTATGAGCTAGCTATTTCGGCCCCATTCTCAACCTTCGCTCATATTTATCAGTCTCCCTCTTTATGAAATTTGACCTTCGAATCCTCTTGCGTTATTTCGTTGAAGGAAGTTCCAAACCAAGCAGTTCAGCTTTTATATATTTCACTGCGGCCGGTTCATTTGTGAATCCTCTTGAATGTTTGATCGAACTGTGCTACTTAAGTTTGAAACCTAGTAGCTTTCTGCCTAATTATTGCGCTTCTAAGCAGGCGGGCTACGAATGGGGGTAGTTATTCATTAAGTATCATGCCACGATTTGAGCCTGCCAAGTTGCATTGTCCAATTGCTAGAGTTATATATGGTAGGTAAGTCTCGTTCCGAAACCGATAGAGGGAACTGAACTTCGGTGATGACGAGACCGTGGAACATCACCCTAGATTCATCAAACACCTGCGAAATAATCCGGGAAAGGTTTACAGACCAGTCCATTCACGAAGGTGTCAGTGTGACACTGGATATCGAACTGATTCGAAGCCTGTCAAGCACGCGAAGTTTGGTGCCGAATTAGATAAGCGGCTCGCTTACCCAATCTTCAAGCATGATCGTGTACAACATGAAGCTTGCCTCAGTAATTACTGCGTACTACACTGGGGCTCACGTCAATCAACACCCCCGACGAAAGCTAGATCACAATACTGCTCGTTGTGATTTGCATACACACATGCACGGACCATTTTTCTGATCAACCACACCCTGGGAATCAATACGTACCTGGGCAAGGTACTGACAGTTTTGTAGGAGAGGGAGGGAGCCCCAAAAATTTGGCCTTGCTTGCGGCTAGTCAACCATCAACAGGTCTATGGAACTGCCACCATGAAAAGGTGAAAAGGGATGAGAAAGCAGACGAAATGGCCTGAAGACGCTACGCAGGAGGGAACTACAACGATTATTTTCTAAGTCTGTACCTAAGGTAAGGCGAGTTTTCATTCACAGGTAAGGTACCTAGTCAAAGGTCACCAACATCAACCACATCTGCCCCAAATGCACTGACAGAACGTGTAAGTAACAGGTGTAACTGCGTTAAATGATTACAATACCCACTGTTTCACGACGAAGGTCTGCATCCAAACTAAATCTGATACCACCTATCCATCCCTCTATCGGTGTCAGGCTCCCAGAAGAGGCTGTGTGACTTATGCCAGTAACTGATAGGCGCAGGAAACGGGCTCACTCAGGTCATAGAGAGAGAAAAGAACGGGGATGGTAAGATATGATTGGCTGTTGTGTTCTGGGCATCAGGCCTGCATTATCCAATGTGCGATGAGTGCTCTGCTCACGTTTGCTCCGCATCTAGGCATCATCCTGCGGTTCCTACCTGATTTACCGCTCTCGCTTTCTCCGCACTACATCTTCGGACACAATATCTACTGCCACAGGCTCGCCAAACCTATATATACCATACGAAAGAAAAGATTTCCTCCGAGCGACATAAGAAAGCTATTGCGCCCTTCGAGATCACGACCACTTTAAGCGATCGACGCTCCTCTCGAGAACGCGTGCGGCGTACGGTCCCGCAGCCTGCCGAATCGTCCGCACGTTTTCGACTTCGATATGACACTGCCCTGAAAATGGACTGCTCGTTGAATATCTCTGGGAGGATAGTTTCAAAAAGATGGTCCAGGCTTTCCAGGCTTGTGTTCGAGCGTGCCAGATCATGGGAGGGACTTCGCAAATACCCAGAGTTAGGTGATCTGGTCGAGTATTCTCAACGCCCAAATCAGGCTGGTCTCGCAATTAAGTGCGAGATTCACGGATTGGGAAAAGTTAGTGCAGAGGACGTAGAGCATGTGAATTGCTCCAATCTAGCCACAGACTGTCGCGCATGTCATTCTGTCTGGGAAACGTTGATTGCGCGGTGGTGTTCAGGGTCTCGGCCTGAGCAGCGGATGCTTTTAGAACTTCAGAGACGCCAAAACCTGGCCGGTCCGTCGGCTATGACGCAGCGTCAGGGTATTCAACGCTCGAAAGTCTCAGTACTAGCGTCAACTAAAGCTCGACCAGCTATCGGACCTCCACGCAGTTAGTGCCCGTCTTTTGGATGAAAAGAGCCCCTCTTGGAGCATGATGACTCGATCAAGCACTGTAAAAGTGGCTGGCGTGTTTAATATTCAACTAACACGAAAGATTTTAGCTCTAATCCAGCTTCCAAGAAGACAACCCGCTTCCAATCATGATGAAGAATCCGACGACGAGCGGGCCCGAGAAAGACCGTCGCTCCGGCACGATGAACGAGGAGAATTGGAGACCCCTCAACAGAAGACTCTCGCCTGTCCATACTACAAGCTGGACCCTATGAAGCATCTGAACTGTTTCAAAAGATTCGCACTGAAGCTTGTCAAGGATGTTAAACAGCATCTCTATCGAAAACACGCACCGCATGATTGGTACTGTTCAACATGTTGGCAATCATTTGAATACGATCAACGTTCAGAATTTCATCAGCATGTCACAGAACGGTCATGTTTACCTCGAGAACCACTACTGACCAGTGCAGATACTATGAACCAGGACCAACAGAGAGATATTGCAAAGCGTGATAGTAGCGGTCTTCATGAATCTGAACATTGGTTCAACATTTGGAGAATTCTATTTCCTGGCAGGCTTGAGCCTGAATCGCCATACCTTGGCTCTGAGTTGGAAGAGATCTTCGGTACCGTTCGGCAGTATTGGAAGAAGAACAGAAATCGCATCGTATCGAGCGTTGTGGCATCTCGACGTACAGATTCAACGGACACCTTACCTTCGGCAGGTCAGTTTCAAAGCATCAAGGGTGCATCTGAAGGCATTGAAAGGTTCAGTATTGGAGTCTTTACCGACACAATGGAAATTCTTCTGGGACAATTCCAAGACCAAGCACAACTTGACGGGAAGGATGAGCCGGTCTCTTCGGTGTCCCGCGAACCTTCGTTAAATGCCATTCACTCGACGTTAGGGGAAGAAGAACGCGAAGTGGCTGAAGCGTCTGGAATTTCAGGAGACGGTGGACCCTCATACAACTCATCATCACGCATGGGGCCTGCGCAGCAACAGCCCGAGGACAACGATGCTGAGCCTCCGGATGAAATCAGTATTTAACTGAATTTGGAGGAAGATTGGCTGTCAGTATTCAACTTTTCCGCTCTAGAGTGGCCTGAACTACCTTCGGTCGATTCGACGAGCGCAGAGAGCTGAAGGTCATGTTTTGGTCGTCATCGGAATAAAGAGTACTCTCGAGGATTATTTGATTGGAACAGAAGCTAAGCAATTGTAAAGCATCTCCATCAGTGCTCGAGCTACGGCACTGCCGGTGTACATAAAGTAGGCATGAGGACCCTGGCCAGCCAAATAGTCAGAGCAATATCAGGAAGAGATCGACTACCAGGATGACATGTCGGCTTTCTGCCGTCACGGTTCCGCTTTTTTGTTCTTTTCGCTAGCTCCAGTGAAAACAAACCAAGGGCGGTGAGCCCCTAGAATGGGCTTCAGCCATTTTATCGAGTCGACGTTGTCTCCTGAACGAAGACGGGGTGGTAAATACGTACGTTTACGATGGCACAGGCTCGGAAATAAAAGGCATTCTATGAGAGAAGAAACGTTGTGCGCATGCATTCACGGAAAATTGCGAGTCACATCTTAGGATGCGGGATAGGCTACACATCGGCAGTGCCTAAAGGACGAGACCAGAAAGTTGCAAATTGCCCCAAAAGATCCTGCTATCCTACCTTTGAATAATTGTTTGTAGAATATTTTCGCTAGTCAAGGGTCTTGTAAACCAAGCATTTCCAAAGTGGAAAAAATGGAAATCATACAGATACACGGGAGGTATTGCTACCAGGAGGTTCAGCGACGCAGCTCAAAATGCCCAGCACTTCGCAGACTTTGGAAGCTTCCATTCGTGCCACAGTGAGCGTTAACTTACATGGATGCTTGTGGTCTGCCCATTTGTGGCAGACACATTTGTGGCAGGCACATTTGTGGCAGACACAATCGTGGGAGACAAATCAATGGCAGACACATTTGTGGCAGGCACAATCGTGGCCGAGACAACAAGCCAACTATTTAACCAACCGTTTTTCACCCTAAGCTCTCCTCCTGGCTCTCCATCCTTCACCACAAGTTCAAAGGCGTAGAACAGAGCTCAGTGTTGCTGCTCTATGTTCCATGCTTACCAACAAGAGTCATTTCACAAGTCATGCCTCAAAGCAACTTTACTCCCCCATCCCGTTCCCAACCTCGGAACAGCAACCAAGAGTAAGTACTACACCTAAAGCCAACATTGAGGTTTAGTTTTCGGCGGTGTCTGACTTAATCTTTACTCAGAAATCGATCGATGCGACTTGCCAGGCTCGAATTATGGCATGACGAGCAATCACCGCCACTCGCAGCTCGCCTACTCAGCGACGCAACCATCGAGCAAAAGGCCACTCGAGTCAATCATCAATTGACTCAGTTCGACCAAGCATTCAACAGAGTCCATAAATGAACCAGCCGTTGTAAAATGTACGAAAAGATCTGCCCCGGGTCAATACCAAAGTTCAAGCCAGGGCCTTTCGAAAGTCAAAAATCAAGAAGGGAGCTTGGTAAACAGGAAACAAGATTTAAGAATATGCAGCTTGTACATTTTGCACTTTTCGAAGAAAACGCATCTCGTCCTTAGCATTGAACTATCCATCCTGAAAAACGTCGTGGGAGTTTTCAGGGTGGGAAATCCAGCACTTTTTGCCTGGCGTGCCGCCGGGAGCTACATATCCTTTCATAGCAAAAAGGCATGGTGTTACTGGGTCTTACCTACTATATTTTATGTATCAATGGTGATGTTGGGAGATTTTCACTGCTTCAACCCATAGAAATTGATTGAGATACGGTACAAGAACTCGCGATTAGACAAAATTGCCCAAAGCCACCAGAATCCGTTTATGGCAGAGCTTCCCCGCTGACGAGCACTGGGAAAATTGCTCATCTGGTTGTGTAAAATTCGATATGCCGCCGAGTCCAGGCAGTCCAAAAAATGAAGAAGAGCCATGTGGTCTGCATTGCATGGTCGATTGGGTGTAAACAACATCGTAAATACCATAATGATGCCCCAGCAAGTATATCCGATGTACGAGCAGTCCTTGCGGACTTGGAAAGGTTTGGAAAAAGGAGCACGTAATTTCATGATGTGCTCCGTCAAATCGTGGCCTGTGAACACCATGTCCGAGGCCTTAGGTGCATGATTCATGTCGTAATTCAGTAAATCGTTGCAGGTCCGTGAAGTTGGTATCTACTTCCACATGCCCAAATCAGGAGTCGGGGGGAATCCAGGCAGCTTCCGTGGATTATCGCAAGTGAGGAGGGCCGGCCTGAGTCGAAGTAGGTGACCGGTATCTCTTGGTCGTGGCTGCAGGGCGACGTTGGCCCAAATCCTCTCACCAGGTTAGAGGCTTTCCGCGGCAGCTGAACTATGTACAGGGTTGCAGTTCTATTCTGTGACCACTCGGTCAATTCCGTCCGCCATCTATCTGGTCCTTGTGCCGTAGGCGGAAAGCCAGAAGCATGGGAGTTTGCTGAAAGTTGTGGTAGCTTTGTGCCTGCTGGGGTTGAGGTGCACCCTCGAAAGCTGGCTCCCGCATGGCATCCAGAACCAATCCGTTCTTGAAGAAAGGTTCCATTAGTGACCAGAACGGTCGGTGAAACACCCACTTTTGCGAGGTCAGTGTCTGATCAAGATATGTACAATAGATTGCAAACTTACTAGTGGCTCTGGCTGTCCACGTACGGCCTCACTCTTGGATGGTGGGACGTTAAGATATCTTGGAATCTTGATGTAGGTGCTTAGCTGCTGCTTGCCGGTGTTGGGATCCTCGTAAATCTCCATGCCGCGATGGCCGGCCGGTTTTGAGAATGCGGGGTGAAGGTCAACGACCACGACACTGTCAGATGTCAGCAGATATTATGTGTTCTGCAGTCGGAAAATGCTGACCGTCCACCGGGCTTCAGCATCAGTGGCAGAGCCTTAGCGACCGGATCTAGTGAAGGTAGAGATTTGAGTGTTGTGCTGATGGTTATGATGTCAAATCGCCTGTTCGCAGCTACTTAGCAGGTGGATGCAGCGGTGTTCGGAGAGATAGAATTAAAGTACTCTTTGTTCTTCATGTAGGTGGCCATTTCATCGTAATTCATAAGATCGATTTTGCCATAATCGATTTTGCCTTTGAGCTTCTCTCGTTTACTACGCTCGCGGCCTTTCTCAAGCATGGCATCTGAGAAGTCAAGGCCGGTCACATGGGCACCCTTTTTCGCGAACATGCGCGCAATTATACCGCTGTAAAGTGAAGTGGCGAGGTCAGCTTGCGCATTAAAGGCGCGCGTCGCAATTTCAATTTCAGCTGCTCACCTCCCTGCGCCCAGATCAAGGACGGTCTCGCCCTCTTTCCAGGCGGCCAGGTCGTCAGTAGTCTTGGTTTCAGTTGCGAGCTCCCACACGACAGGCAGCAGACACTGGGTGAACATATCGCTGCCGTCGTCTTCGCCGGGGGTGTGGAAGGTCTCCCACTCGTTAGCAATATTGTCCCAGGCCTGCAGGTTGTCTCTGGCGTAGGCGGCCTGGTCTGCCTGGGAGACGTTTGCGCCGTTGACGAGCACCGGCTGAGCCATGACGGCGGTCTTCTTTGGCTCTCTCGGGGCGGCGTTGGTGGGTTCTGTGGTAATGTGAGAGGATGAATGGGGGGAAGAGGATCGCGATGAGGAAAACAGCGAGCGCAAGAAATGCTGCATGAAGCGTACCCCTCTTCGCGGTTTGCTCTTTGTTGGCAGCGATTCCCTGGGCACGTCAGCAAACGGAAGCAGGTGTGGATATTTCATCAGGCTCTGAAGCGGCGACGCACGGTAGATGTATTCGTATCGCGAGAGAGCTTGCGGTTGAAGATGTGTTGTTCGGAGTCACAGCAAGGCAGCATCAGCACCGTAAATGGAAAAAAGAGGATGACTGACTGCCAGGATGGGATTCCCCACTAAGGTAGGTGGGTGAGAATTGAAGGCAGCTGCGAGTGGCTTGACGGGGATGTTGGAAGTTGGATGTTGGAAGGCTGACACCAAGGCAGCTTCCTGTCCATTGTATAAGGTACGTGCACAGCCCCGAAGTCAGGTGTCTGGCTCGCTAGCGCCGCAGCGGCTCGACTCCTCAAGCTCAAGTCAGCACTGACTGCATGCACTGCGCCGACATTGTGACTCGCCAGGGCAGCCGCCCCGGCCGTGCCTGCCAATGGAAATCAAATGGCGCTCGACTTGCGCTGCCCTCACATGCAGAAGGCACGAGCTGCCATGCAGCATCCCCTACAGTACTTATGGTCAATGAACGACCCCGATTTTCCCCAATTCTGCTCAACCACAAAATTCACCATTGGCTGTAAAAAAGTGTCGATTCTCGCATAGGATCTCTGGTTGGCCAAACCCCGCACCCTCATGTACTGTAGTCCACCAACAGTTGATGGGATAGCTAGCTCAACAGCTCAACTGCTCTTGCTGCTGATCACGGTATCTACGGCATCGTCCAAGACTTTCCGTGCAGCCCCAAACCCCACCTCTGCAGGCTCACACTGCATCAAGCAGAAGCTCGTCGGCCAGCGCACACCAAGCCCACCATGCCTGAGGCACCCCGTCAAGACCATGGCTCCTCGCTCTGCCGTCTCCTAATTATCTGCTTCGTTCGTCTCCTCTATTAATACCACGCCATCACTAGTGTCGGTTCTCTCGTGCTAGCCTCCAGGATGGTTCAGATGTTTTCTACCGCCAGTCCGGCCCGCTCCAAGGAAATGGATTTCGAAGGCCAAGTTTGTCCTCCACCGGACGGCCATTCCGCCAAGGCTCAGGGCGTCAACTATGAACTCCTCTGCCAGGAGGTCAATGACCTAGAGCCTCACGAGAAAAAACAGTGGGAGAACTGGAACGGGAAAGAATTTGCCATACTGCCTCATACCGATGCCGCTGGGAACACATACTACATTGGCGATCTCTACGAAGGCGTCAGATGCAAAACAGAGTGGGAAATCAAAGAGTCCGTCTTTTTACTCTTTGAAATGAGAGTGCTTCCACTGACGCTTCGCCTTGTAGCCCAAAGCCGTACCTGAGATATATCAAGAGTCTTTCGCAGACATTGCCCCATCTGGCTTATCTAGGCTACTGGATGGAAGTCACCGCTGCACCGCCCAAGTGGAAATATCTGCAGTGTTTTCCAGGGAACAAATCAGGCCATAGAGAAGAGCGAGCAAAGCGATCTCATGTTTGCGTCGTCGACTACACGGACAACCAGGCCAAGAAATCACCGGACTTCATCAACGACGTACCCGGGCTGGAGCGCTTCCTGAACCATCAACCGCAAACCTCCACGACTGCGCAAATTAGACTCATCGTTGCCGAGGATCTCTCCCGTGATCTTGTCGAGTTGCTGGGCTCATTCTACGATATTGATCCTCAGTTCTTCCAGTCACACATCGACGACTACCTGTACCATAATCCCCGTGACCCGTGGGTAGAGCTTCCCACCCTGGATGTCGATGCCCGTCAACGCAACCATTTCACTTTGCAGTATCTGCGAGCTCGATACTTTAAGAACGAGGCAGATTTCGAAACAGCCGAGTACGACAGCGGCATATTCAATGTGTTGCGGCGTGTCGATAGCGATAGGAGCCGGGAACGTTTGAAAGGCGGTCTGCTGGCCAAGCCTGGTGACAGCATCACCTTGACACGATCCAAAACTTCGCTGTGGTGGAAGCCACGCAAGGATGCGTCTGAGCCCGTCACAGGTTTGTTCGATTGGTGCCCTGTGTCAGGTAGAGGCTAACCACCCCTACAGCCATCTTGCTTGTCGATCCTACAGTCTCCAGTGGTAAGCCTGTATGGGGCGGCTATCGTCCATTCCAGCAGACTCCCTCCATGAAGACGTGGCAGCAAAACGAAACCCAGCTTGTCGATGCACCTCCACTAGGAACTTTGTACGAGGACGTCGTGTATTGGAGTCAGCGCATGACTGCCCACGAGCTCGATCTAGTGCGCAAAGACGAGCGCAACATCGCCCTCGGGATGTATCGCTTGGTCATCGTTGACTGGCTGCGGGCCCTAAAATATGTCACGACCACCCTCACTAAGATCGAGTGGGAATTCGAGAAGCCTCACTGGGATGACAACTTCAGCAACATCGATAATATCCTCAAGAAGCTATCTCCATGGCGTCGTAACATTGGCTACTACCAGGCCATGATCAGCGAGGCCATAGCGCGCCTGTTTCCTCCGGAAGTTCATGCACCTATACGGGGGATGCAACCTGGCAGCGCCATCATTGAGATGGATAGCCGACCTCCTCAGCCTATTGCGGAAGAGGACAACCACGGCATCCGAGCTCTTTGGACAGATTTCAGGAATGTGAAGCAGCAAATGAATGAAAGCCAAGCTCGCATCCGCACGATCGAGAACATCGCCATGAACGGCATCAACGCCGAGGAAGCCAGGCGAGCAGTGAAGCAAAATGGGAACCTGACCCGACTCACCGGCCTAGCGACCATCTTCATCCCGCTCAACTTCACCTCCAGCTTCCTCAGCATCTCCCCGGACTTCTCCGCGGCCAAGATGAGCTTCTGGCTCTTCTTTGCCATTGGCATTCCTTTGACGCTGGGTGCGCTCTTGATCGTCGACCTGTCGCACCCGAAGGGGAACGGATTCTTGGTAAAGAAATGTGGACAGTTGAGGGAGAAATTTGCAAAGAAGAAATTTGACGAGCCGATCCTCCCGACTAGCAATGACACACTACCACCGCGACCAAAACCACCGAGACAGTCGACCATCGAATGGTTCCATTGGTTTGGAAAGCTGAATGATAAACGAAATTGACGATAATGACGAAAAGCATTCTGTATACACACACATATATACACACACTGCGGACTTAGCGGGCATCAGCTTAGCGTTCCTTCGCATTCCAGCATATCATGATTGTGTTCTTGAGCAAGTAATGATGACGACCGGACGACATTTACGAGACATGTAACCAAAATTTTTCAGCACCTAGGACATAGGGAATAGAGTTTATATATACAATTGTCAACATCAATAGAATACCTTCACACAGCATTATCTTACCTGTATTTCTGACAACTTCACAAGTCCTATTCAGTCTAGCAGTATACGCATTTCATTTTCTCTCGGTGAGAGAGGCGCGCCTTCTACTGGAACAGTCAGTTATGCTAGCGTTCTGGTGATGTGGAAGGAACGAGGTAAGGAAGTGGAAAAGATGCAGCAAGATGCATAACGTAGCATAGATTTATGGATGCCACAAACAGCCCGGTCAATATGCACCCCGTTTGACTCGTCGTCACTCGTACTTTGGCGGGCAGCTTTTGGCGGAAATGCAAGGTGTGAGCCGAGGGCTCATTTGTGCTGGGGCGAATATCACCTGGACACTTCCTCCGAAAGTGACTGTGGCTCCTAGCCGCGTTCAGTACAATATCGTCGTTGAGCGACCAAGGACCGTGGGGCGGCAGCCTTCGCCAAAGGCAACTAGCGAAAAGGAGTTTCTGGGGCAGAGGTCGGCGATCAGACCGAAAGTGTCAAAATCTCAAGACCAAATCGAGAACGAAAGTGCAATGAAGGAGTAATGAGTTGTCAAGTCAGGGTCTGCTGGATCGTCAGCAGGCTGTATGCGAACCACTAGGCGCCAGTGGTCGGGAAACTGACCTGTCAGCTAGTGCACCCTCCAAGTTTCTGTCCTACATACGGCTGGCCCCCTTGATCTTTGCCCATCATATTTGAGTATGCTCTTACCATACGTTTGTTCTTTCAAACTGCACATCAATAGTCCCGTGACCAGGCGAATGACGGTTTTCATCGCGATGCCACAGCTGGACTTATCCAGAAACGTCGCTTGTGTCCCGGTTAGAATGACTCCTCTGCAAGTGGCCTTTCAACTGATTGACTCCGCTTACTTTCCGTTCTCTGTTTGGCAAACACAATTTCATCAGCTGAAATGAAACATAAAACGATGGATCGCTTGAGATTGCCATCTGATGGCTGAACGCTAAGCCGCGTGAGGCCATAGGCAAGAGGCTGGTCATCAGCCGAGGCCAGTCATACGCTCACTCTCACGGCAGCCCTTATCCACTGCGTGAAAGTGCAGTGTGTCAGAATTACAATACTTCGAACGCCTCGGGCGAATGAAAATGCAGAATTATGTGCTTGCATACAATGATGGGATTTTATTCGTGGTTGCCTGCTGTTAGCTCCTGTAGTTGTGTGAAGTAGGCTGAAGAATGTGCTTGATTGGGCCTTCAGATGAGGATCTCTGAGGATCAGGCTGGACTTTCGTGAGGGCAAATCAGCAATGTGAAAATACCAGGCCAGCGGGATTCTTGAATTACCTTGGGCGCAGTTGCCACACTTGGACCGAGAATCCAGGTGCTGCCGACGTCGACTGGAGCATACGTAAGTTGGGATGGTAGAACGTGAGACGTGAACACGTAAGTCATATTCCATATGTTACTCACAGCTTGTCAGCCAAGTTCATTATACAGCCGCTTAATCCGGGCCAAGCTGGCACCTTGAAGCTTTCCCTGAAGTTTCGTAGCAGACGTACGCAAATTAGGCACGCTTCTGAGGTAAATGTGATAACGTTTAGGGCAAAAGTGCCAGATCTCAGTATTTTACGTTCGAGAAGAACCGATTCAAAAGAACATGGCCTTGAGATTGACTGGAAATTCAATTCTTGTCCTTCCTTGAGTTGTCTTCATGTCTTGTGGATTAGCGCGTCTGAGAATCAGTCATCACAAGTATTCATGATAGCTTGAACGGTGTGTCCTGGAAGCCTGGGCGTTGGCTAGTTTATCGAGGCTCAAATTTATAAGCTTTATGGGGTTTCTCGGCTTCCCAGCGTTTTGCACTGCATTCAAATTCGTATTGTGCGGCTTTGGCTATGACCTTTCCGCGTTACGGGCTTCTCAAGGCAGCGGACAGAAAAAGTCAAAAAATGCTTCCGCGCAAGAAAGGGATGCGGCTTTGAGAACCGTAAGATACACTTTGTTGAATGATCAAGCAAGTACCCTGCATGACACAAGTGACGGGACATTTGCAGATTCCCGATTCCGCACCTCCTGATTGAACACTGTAGGTGCCAGACTGCAGAGTAGCATTCAGATCCCAGTGACATTTAATCTGGTTACCTTCAACATTGCTATCAATCTATCAATGACAAGGCAATGTGGGGGTTGGACAATCATTTTGCTCAATATAAAATGATAGCATTTTACTCTCCGCGTGTGGGGAGATTTGACATAATCATGAGATGCAGTGGGGTCGGGCCGCAGAGGACAAGATAGAGTCCATTTGTATATGTGCCAACTAATCACATCAATGTTTCATGTACGAGATGGCAAAGGGCTCACATCGATGGCACTCCCTATAAGGCTCGCCATTGTAGAATCATGTTGACAAAGAAGAAAGTCCTTCAAGGATACCCATAATGTTACAACATCGCAGAGCCGAGTTTGAATGTTACGTCCAAGACCTCATCTTGTGTTATACAATAATAACAATGAAAAACAGATCTGGTTCTGTATGATCCCAAGGTATTGTTGGATTTACGACATTCCTGTGGGGAGAAACCAAGTTCTCAACATCGTAGTCAACTACCAGACGTCATCAGAACATCAGATAATTGAGTCATGGGCGTGATGATCTCTCACCTTTTTGAGGTATCCCCGGAGTAATGTTCTCCAATTTGACGCCGTAGACAACAGACCTTCAAACAAATGAGAGAACACGAAACGGACACTGATGCTTGGCCGGCCGATCGCCCCCACAAGCCGCGAAAGCTCGGTCTCGGAGACGGTGCCGTCTCGTGCCGTCCAGAGTCTGTCGCCGGAGGGACACTTTGGAACGAACCCCTTTGTGGTGTTGGAGTCTTTCCCCAATGACGACAATAGTGAACCCTGACTCGCAGTCCCACACTAAAACATTTTTACCCTCTTGTTGATCTCGATTGTAGTGACGCACGTTCCTGCGAGGCCAAAGCTTAATTCCTCAAGAGAGTCTAGGGTGCCCCTTATTACGCGAACTCGCTGTCCCAGTGTCTGTGTTGTCGGGCCGGATATCGTGGACAGGTATGCATGGCCAGAGAGCGGACAATTCAACGCTGTTAAGGCTTGGCCAGCCCGTTTCCTATTACTTAACTCTTTTCTAGAACGGCATCTCCCGAGTCCTGGCGGCTTTCAGAAGACGCGGCTGTGAGAGGTTTGGGCGTTGGCGGCAATCCGGCTGCACCGGCGTCCAGTCCGATCTCCGCGCCGTCCGTCAGGTTGCAGTCGTTCAACGGCGCCATTACCAATATCCAGACCGTGCCTTGTTCTCGCGGCAGCTCCCCAGCGCCGCCTCCAGGGGAGCCTGGCATAACTGTCCGGAGATCATCGTTGCAGCCATCTCACTTGGAACGGCGTGGCGAACTCCCATGTACCCCAAAAGCAACTGCAGTCTACAGACTTCATTTGTCGGCCGCCAACCGGCTACAGGGAAAGTCTGTTCGATGCAGCAAGACACCACAAGAGGTAGAATTTGCCCATAAATCCTTGGCATCCAGCTAAAACGGGTTGGGTCTGAACGTTGCCCACGGACAAACTTGACGCCTGCAGGGTCCAAGGTTATCCACTTTGGCCAGCACTGACGTTCCCGCGGGGATAGGGAATGTTCGACGGCGTTTGCTCTGCAGACCAGTCACTGCGCTTGTGTCGCACCCTCCATTCCAGACCAACCTTCGAATAAACTCCTCCAGACTGCCACCACACGCCCGCTTGATTCCTCAGATTCTAGCGTGTCTATTCGCCATCGTTTCTAGCGCGGCACAGAAGTTCCGATGAGCGGCGGTCAATGGGTTCCAGGCCTTCATATGGACAGCCGTGCCCCAGCACTTTTGCGTCCTCTCGTGGAAAAGTTTCCCTGCCCAGCAGAATTTCTCGCTCTTCTCCGTCGAGTCCCTGCGCTTCGGTCGGGGATGAAGGTGGACGTCTCGTCCAAGATCCTTCGCAGTCGACTGATGATCATCGACATCTAGCTTCACGATGGCGGGAACTCTTGTTCCTCCGTGGTACGAGGAGCATCCACCCTCAGTCAACGACATGAACATTGCCAGCATGTTTTGGGGGTTCACGCTTGGAGTCGGGCTATGGAGCGGGGTGAAAGGGTACCGACAGACTTTGGCGAGCTGGAGAAGGATACACCGGATCAACACGTATGTGTGGCTGATATGGTCGGAATGGACTGCGAGTATGGTTATTGGCATCATATCTTGGTGCTATCTTACGGGTAGGATTGACCCAAGGTATGCGCGGCAAACTCACATCCCAAGAAACCAGAACTGACGGCCTTGTAGCTTCGAATACTTCTTCTTCCTTCGTAAGTTCCGTCGAAAACCACCGACTTCTTCGCGGCGCCGTTAACGAATCGGTTCTTCCAGTCGTTCTGTGGTCTATCCAAGTTCAATGTCTGATGCAAATCATCATCAACCGTATCGCGATTCTGATACCGATTCAGTCGCATGCAAGCCGGCT
Source organism: Colletotrichum tropicale (assembly GCA_027406125.1). Taxonomy (NCBI): domain Eukaryota; kingdom Fungi; phylum Ascomycota; class Sordariomycetes; order Glomerellales; family Glomerellaceae; genus Colletotrichum; species Colletotrichum tropicale. The sequence continues at coordinate 1,616,188 of JANVYH010000004.1, forward strand.
GAAGTGGGGCGTCTTCGGGATCCTGCTCGCGATTAACATCAGCGTTTTCTGCATATGGATCCCTGCGCGTCTTCAAATCAACCACACGTACATTCATGTCAACGAGATATGGGACAGGATCGAGAAGGCAATTTTCTTGATCGTCGACGCAAGTCTCAACCTCACCTTCATCTATCTCGTCAAGTCACGCTTGATTGCCAGCGGCCTCACAAAGTACACGAGGCTATTTAACTTCAATCTTCTCATGATTGCAGTGTCCATATCACTCGACGTGAGTATTGTGCGTGAAACCGCGACTGAGTCAATACTTACCCAAGTGGATACAGGTCATCTTGATAGGACTGATGTCTCTTCACAATACTCTCATGTTAGTAATCCCTCGCGGGAATTCCTTGATTAGATACTAACATTCCCAGCTACGCACAATTTCATCCACTCGCCTACCTATTGAAATTGCATATAGAGATGGGCATGGCCGACCTCATTGCCAAGGTAGTCCGCGAGTCGCACTCAATGAACGCACACCTTGAATCCAGGAGAGACAGTAACGAGGGTGCTCCCGTTCCCAACCAAAAGAAGTCAATATCAAGGTCAACAGAGTCAAGGTCCAGGAGATTCTCAATGCCATATCTAGGCAGTCGATTTGTCCTTTCCTCGCAAGAGACAGCGTCGAAGAGGAATTCAGGAGAAGATACCCATGGCCCCAACCAGCAGGAAAGCTCAGGGTCAGGACGAGTAGTGCAAACAGAGATTCCCAGGCGGCCGCGAGCCATGTCTCGTCGTCTGACGGCACCAGTCGGCTTGTCTCCACTTGAGGTTGCTCGACACTCAAGCTCAAGTCAACCAGACTCCGGTAGTACCATTGTGGACCACGAAGCGACGGAGTATGTTTGATGACCGATCCGGGCAACTCATGATACCCCAGGAGTTAAGGGCGCGGGAAAAATGTTCAAGAGCTGAACAAAGGTACTTGGTATCGGCGGAGTTCATAGGTTCATGATTTATGATGGCTAGATCAAGCCACCCTGATTGCTCGCGACTTGATGTGTTCCAGTGAAGGCACAAAATCGTCATGTGAATTTTGGCAGCCGACTCAACCATTCTTGTTCCATGGATACCCACTATCGGCAACCAGCATGGGGTAGCTTCCATTGGCGATGATGGTCCGTTGCCCGTCACTAATCCAGCATCTCCACCTTGAGTGGGTTCCGGCGTTGTGGCAGAGTGGTCTAATGCGCAAGACTAGAAATCTTGTTCCTTCGGGAGCGTCTGTTCGAATCAGGCCAACGTCGAGATTATGTTTTTGCCCCCATCACAACATGCCGAATTCTGTTTTTTAGGCGACAACACAGCGAACGTGTCCCTGTTTACGCCCGAGGACACTAACAGTCGCCTCACTGTAGTGGAGTCAATTATCTAATTGATGGACTAGAGTATAGGACAAAAGTGTAGTCACAATGGCGGACGTGGGATAGTGAACGAACAAAATGATGGGAAATGAGACCTCAAAGCCTGATTCTGGTAGTAAGGTCTTGCACGAATAAAATCTATTGTATCTAAAGCAACTCAAATGAATATGTACGTAATTTTCTATCGATCATCGGGGTATTGGTCAACAAAATCTGTCCTCCCATCCAGCAACGCATCGGCATTGAGCCTCACACTCCACCTTACCATGTCGGTCATACTCTGATCCCTAAACCCATCACCGTGATTCCCAATGTCACTCATTGAGTTGAGAGGGCCAGCTGCACGATGGTGATGGAAGAGAGCTGGCTGCGTCGTCAAGCAATTGTGAGGCTTCCTTCCCTTGGCGCCTTCACAGAAGAACCTCAGAAGGATATCAACAGCATCACTGACATCCTTCAGAGCAACCTCTTGCAATAGCTTCCTCGCGCCCTTCTGGCTGACTGCATATCCAAGCGTGCAAACACCCTCTTGCGCGTGGTGAACAGCCCTAGTGTGCTCCGGGTACTTCTCCTTGAGGGTGAACGGAATGTTGAAGGTCCAGAGGTTCTTCTTCGGAGCGACAGTGACATCGTTTGTGTGGATGATGCGAGCCTTGGGCACGGTCTTGCTGTCCTCGAACGGGAAGTGCATGCCACAGTGTCCGATCCAGAGAAGATCCCAGTCATCGCCATATGGCGAGACTTTGGGTGGGATTGTGGCGGGGAGATGCTCAAATGGGATGTCGGGTATCCTACCCAAAGTGTTGTCGGTTGGCACTGGGTAGCTTGGGTCGACGTAGGACAAGGGCGCCTCCGCCAAGGGTTGGATGAGTGCTTGCGTCGATAAGGCGAAGTCGTGTAACTGATGCCTGATCCTAATGTCCCAGTCGACGTCATCTTCGAGGATGAGGGCAGAAGTCAAGTTGCGACGGACGATTCTATAGAGGAGAGGGTCAGCAAAGGAGTCAGTTGTCTCGGCTGATGGGCGCGTCTCACTCTCCAAGCGCGTTCATGTGTCCCCGCCAGCAGCCAATGGCTCCATCACTAAGCTTATCATGTTCGCTGGTCTTAGGGATAGCCTTATCCGGCACCTTGTCCCCGGGAATACCATCGATGAACTCGATTTCCATGTCGCTCAGTGCGGCCTGGAGGAGGACACCATCCCGACGGTCTGTCCTTGATGGAAGGCCGATGACGAAGATCTTTTCAAACTGCAAATTTTTGTGTCAGTACAACACTCGACTCACAGGACAAGAGAAGACTCACTCCCAAAGTGCTGTTGTTAATCTTGCTCATCAAACTTGGCAAGGACGAGCTCCGCCGCTGCCGGATCTGGCCGAGGAATGGATTATGCAAGAAGAACACCAGTGTGACAAACACAGCCCCGAGAATACAAAGATCCCTCTTGGACGTCGACCTGACGGGCATGAAATGCATTTTCATCTCCTCGCAGCAAAACAATGGGGAAAAGAAGAAGAACGAGGAATGCCTAAAATTTTGCACCCAGGATTCCGCGAGTGCCGGGCGCGTCTTCTTAAAAAGTAGATCTGAGCAAACAGGCCGTATCAGGCTTGATGGTGTGGGTTGTCAAATCTTACCCGACGGGATGTATGGGGCCGGATTAGCCAGCCCCCAACGTCCAAATTTGCGAATAGCAGCTTTCCACTGATATGCCACGATGCATGGGGGGCATAGTGTGCGGCATGGCTCTCCTGCATCAACTGCGCCGGGATGCATATCCGTAGCCCGAAGCAAACAACTTGCAGGCGAGTTCCAAATTAACGTGGAGCTAAGGGGTCCGGAGCAGAGGGAAGAAAAGGGAATGATTTGATTGTTTGCTTTGCCTCACAAAGCTGAGTTTTGGTTGTGGTGTTGGACCTGAAGCGGTTAACGCCATCGCTTGGCAATACGAGTTTGTGTTGGTGCAAGTTGGGTTAAATTGCATGCGAAGTGGGTCGCTAGACTTTTGTGATTGGACCATTCGCAGGGAGCTGAATCGCAAGCGCCGCAGCCGTTTTCCAAACCATCAGCAACGCGATGAAGCCCCCTTTGGTGGTCTACCCATTATTGGAAATCCACATTGGCTCTTTATGTTTAGTTTTAAGCTTGAATTCTCTACGAAAGTCCGGATATCGTGACTCGAGGATATGCTGTGGTTGCAGTGGTCCCCTTACGATGGCCTTGACGGGCAAATGGTTGCTTGCTTTTTCCAATAATGTCGATGTCAACCCTAGCTTATCGCAGCAGGCTGCAAATTGCGCCTCGACGATCTGCGCACGTGGTTGGTCCAGTTAAGCAGGGTGTTGCTGTTTGTTGTTCCAACATGATACCAAGGAGTGGGCCGGGGTCCCAGGCTGTCGGGTTCAACTCAGCAAGGACCACGATCAAGTTGGAGCATCTTAATAAAAGAACAAATGTCAGAGTCAACGGCTCTCCCTCTCATCTTGCGGAAAAGCAAGCCAATTCAACATGCTCTTCCTTGCTGTGTTACTGTTTACCACTGTCCCTTTGGTGTCTTCCCAGTTCCTCAACCCGTCTCAAAGTAGGGAGCTTTGGAGAATTGGGCAGACACGGAAGGTTCAATACAACACTAAACTCGAGAAATACACCATTGCCCTCTGGCAACAGGCCATTGCAGGAGGTTCTGCGACTCTGGGACCGATCATTGTTGGTAAGAGTTGACAGAATTGATTGCCACGCAAGGTCACATCTAACTTCAGTCCAGAGACCACAACAGGTCCAAAGAGAGAGTTTGAATGGAAGGTTGACCTCCAGGAACTGGACTTGGGCGCCTCAAATGTCTTCTTCTTCTGGCTCTTCGAGGGAGACAAGTCCGTCCAAGGACAAGTGAAAAAAGGACAAGCCTTTTCTTCAGCCTTCTTCAACATCACCGACGAGCCCGAACCGAGCAGTTCATCCTCCATCGAGTCTTCGACAACCCGAACTTCAACTTCAGTCGCTTCCTCGTCCACCTCGTCCACCACGTCGCTAGTCTCAACGACAACAGAAGTCGAGTTGACCACATCTACCCCAGAGGCGTCAACAACAACACAGGCGCGCTTCCTGCCAACCGCACAAGAGCCGGGGCCGACAGACAAGACGAAAGCAGGTGACGCTTCGACGAGCAACGTCCCAGAAGTCAGTGTTGCAGACCCAAACAGTCTTTCTGTTGGGGCTCAAGTGGGCATAGGTGTTGGGGTAGGGCTCGTCGGCGTAACTTGTGTTGTGTGCGTTATGCTGTGGTATAGGTACCTCAAGAAGAAGCAGCAGACAATTTCCGAACTCCATGGTAGTACGACCTTCTCACAATTGCCTGGATACTCGAGAAGCCACGGGGTTGGGGGTGAGGATCCGGACTCCCCTGTGAATAAGCCAGGTTATTATGTGAACAAGAGGCCTGTGGAGATTGACTAAGGGTTCAGTGACAGAAGTGAATGTGGTTGGAGTTGTTCAACAGACTACGCTGGGCGTGTATGATTCATAGATGGCTTTCAAATGATAAATCTTCACACCTTTGGGCATCAACTCAAGCTCAAGTCTAAGTCCATACACCCTGACTCTCCGTCACAGCACCGGCCGGAAGTGGGGCCCATCTCGGCGGCATAAGAGAACACTGCCTGCTCAGAGGCGACTGAAAGTTTCCAGAATAATGAAGATCCGACTGCTGTTGAATCGGGTCGGCCCCGAAATGGAAAAATGTAGGTCGCCCAACCAGATCAAGATCAAGTTCGCACATGATTTGTGAAAGACCCAAAGGGATGTTGGTCTCAATCCCATCGGCCATGATAGGCTGTTAACATGCATCATTCTGCGCCCTACTCTTGCTTCCTTTTGGCTACCTAATAGTTGAATCATTCAGTAAAGCGGCTTGACATCCGGGCTACGGCTGCGGCCGAGCTGCTTGCCCTATTAAAGGGCGAAAATGCGAATCCCGCTTTTGGCTTGGTCAGTCAAAGAGGAGTCTTGCCTGTCGCAGCTGTCGTCGGGGGAGCTTTTACCAACGAAGACCTTGAGGATGCAAAGGCGGCATATGACCAGGTGAAGCAGATTCCCTGTTTCAAAAAAGGTCCCTGCCGGACCTGGTGCTCCTCCGGCGGAAGTTCTGGCAAAGGGCATCTCGGAAAAGTTGAGCGAGGAGTTGAAGAGCGGTCTGCCAGCACTTGGAGTTTACTGGTGGTGAAGCTTCTGAATGATTTCGGTGTCACTGAACGACAATGAAAACATGACTGCTGGTGAGGCAGTGAACCAGACATACTTTTGACGGTGCTCCAGAAGAAATCAGATACGATCCACTTACTTCTAGTTGCTCTTGGGAAGAAAGTTCACCTTTTGTTCATTGAATGAACGAAAATTGGTTCGAGCATCAAGTGATCAGGCAAACTCAATTGGGCCTTTTCGTGTAAACCGAAATGTAGCGGTAATCTGCAAAGATAGACTTTGTCCAGGACTAATGAACATTTTGCCCGCGCCCTGGCACCGGTATGAACGCACAGCTGCACAGGCCAGAAAAGTGTTGAAGATTTGGAGATGCATGACAGGCTTATCCATGGGTAGCACTTTAGTAGTCTGCGCATTATTTGCTCTCATAAACTCTACAAAAAGGCCCGAAAGGCAACTTGACTCAATTCTCCCCCGCACAAAACGTGCGTAGGACGATGAGGATCAACGAAGCCCGGGCGCCACCGGCTTGGCATACAGGTTCGCGCCCACCGGCCCACGCCCGGCCCGCACCGCCCTACAAGACACGCTGCCGTCACTCATGCCACCACTGAAGAGGATTGCACAATTGGCGTGAGAACGATTTGATGAAAGAAACCGTCTAAATATCAATAAGTTCAGTCTCGCTCAATGAACCTGGATTGTTGACCATTTGGTTTTATTACCCGATCGCATGATTAGCTAGGCCTAAATCGTGAGACCTCTAAAGAAACTTTGGGGTTCAACGCAACTCGGAACTCTCGGACGGGACTACTCCAAACTAATTCACGATTGCAAAGGTGCACACAGCTTTACTAGTGCACATGGGAATTCAACATGCGATTCCCACTACCCATGCCCATGCGTCTCATGGGTCGAAAAGATCTTATCACCCGATAAACATTGAAAGAAGGGTTGCGCTTGACTTACACCTTTGGGTTAAATACGTGGTGGAGACGCTTTTCATTGCTGCGAGCGTCTAACTCTTTTCTCGCTGAATAAATAATCACTAAAAAGATACTAAACTCCATCATGATATTGATACCGCTGGCAATCGTTCTCAGCGCGGCTTTAATATACGCTACAATTCGTGGGATATATCTGCTATGGTTTCATCCATTAGCAAAGTATCCTGGGCCTAGGATTGCTGCCATATCCAATCTGTGGTACATATTCGCCTGGTATGGTTTCCGCTATAACTCTACGTAGCATCAGAATATGGCTGACCAGGAGGGCTTGGCTAGGCTTTCCGGACGATATCCTTGGATAATTGAACAGCAATTTGAGATTTACGGTATCAAACTACGCACCACCTCTCATGAAACCCCATGCTGACTAGAACAGGCGATGTCGTTAGAATTGCGCCAAACGATTTGGTGTTCCGCACACCACAGGCCTATAAAGACATTTATGGAAGCACCGTTAGGCGGCGAGAGATCTTTGTCAAAACTGACATGCAAGACTTGTCGGAATTTACTGGATTTCCCGACCTTGGCGTCGCCGCTGAGAGAAACCCCGAAACTCATGCCCAAGTGGCACGCGCGCTGCAGCCATCCTTTAGCTCGCGCGTTCTCCATGGCTGTCATGATGTGATTCACCAGGTTGTTGACGAGTTTGTCACGCAACTTGAGAGACGAGGCGAAGTCAACTTAACAGAGGTAATTCCTCGAAGGTGATAACCACATAATTCGCACCGTTGACTTTAGCTAGTGGGTCGATTACTTCGCCCATGACATTTCCGGCGAGTTGGTGTATAACAGGGAGGCGAAGATCATGAAGTCAGGTGAGACTCCTACTCGACAGCATTAAAGGCCATTGGCCGAGTAAATTTTCCCATCGTAGGAGATCCAACGCCGGATGTAATAGCATCGCGAAAAATGTCATATCTGGGAGCAGTGATCGTGGCACTGAAACGGTTTCCCCTCCTGAAGTTCCCTCTATTCGTTTGCTTGATTCCGTGGGCTCTAGCATCTGGGATATCCACCTTCGGCAAAACTGTCCAAGGGTACGCACGCGGGCGGATTGCGAAAGGTGGCAAAGTCCGGCATCTAGACCTCTTGGAGCCCATCCTACCCCCTGAGGGGTCGATTGTATCACAAGAAAGCAAGAAGCGCAGCGACGACTGGATCATTGCCCAAGCCAACTCACTCATGGCAGGAGCTCTGGGTCCGGTCACAAACGCAATTATCTCGTCAATCTTGCTTTTGTGCGATTCGCCGGAGACAATGAAGCGATTGCAGGAAGAGGTTCGAACCACATTCGAAAGCTACGACGACATCACAGTGGAGGCATGCCAGTCTGCGTGTCCCTACCTTAATGCCGTAATTGAGGAGGACTTGCGTCTTGTGACACCAGCACCGTTTGGCCTGCCGAGGTACAGTCCAGGTGCAGATGTCGATGGTCGTTTCGTACCTTCAGGGGTATGTCACTCGTGTCCGTCCGTTTGAGAGTCTGAGACTTATTGTGAACATAGGTCACTGTACAGACTTGCAACTTTGCGGCAGCTCGCAGCCCTAGTTATTATTTCTTACCACGAGAGTTCCACCCGGAGAGATTCCTACAAGAAACTCATCAGTGGTACGACCGACGCTTCAGTAATGACATCAAGCACGCCGTTATGCCCTTTTCGATTGGCCCACGGCGGTGCAGTGGTGCAACCATTGCATACACGGAGCTACGCCTCATACTTGCCAAACTGGCATGGGCACTTGATGTAGAACTACCTGCTTCGGGCAAGAAAGTGAGCTGGGAAGAAGACGTGAAGGTCTACGCAACATACCGTTTCCCAAATGTGTGGATCAAATGCGAGAAGGCAAAACTGGTTTCTTTAATTGCCTGAGCTGGAGGCCAAGTCCATGGCTGAGCCATTTGCTCTGGAGGGGCACTACACAGTCAGATAGTAGACCTTGATATAAAGTCCATTCTTCGTACAAAAGAGACTGCGTGTATCTCGGTATTGCCTTGCCGCTGCTGGACGCCTCTTTGGATCCTATTCTGAGGTCGGAGGTCAATGAAGGAATGCTAAACCTTATCATGACGTCCACAGAGACTTTCCATCCGCACGCTTTATATCTTCTAGCCACGAAAGCCTTATGCAAAGCAAGGCCAATGGCTCGATCCGCCCTGGAGATAAGCAAGCTGATCCAGGTCCTTGGGGCTATTATGTACGTCTTGACAAACGTTGATCAAAGTCCTATGAAGCCCGAGCACCGCCTTATCGTTTTACTTTACACCGGAACTCCCACAAATAAATCCCCGACCGACAGTTCTGTCTTTCTGCCTTTCGAGTAGACACGACATTATTGAGGCCGTGTCTCGCCAAATACGATGCTTTGATCAGAAATCAACTTGATTATGGCCGGATACTAGAGTTCAACAAATATTTGTAGACTATCAAAACCGCAATGAAATACTTAGGGCATTAATAGACGAACAATTTCACGGCTGTTCTCGATGTCATCTCTCTTTCTTGGTGAAGCAGCCACCAGGATCTCCTATCAGGGAACGCCATGGAGACAGAACGCACCAGAATTGGTTCTCGCTCCTTGAGAAGATCCATCCAGAGCGCCAAGAATGTGGAAGTGCTATCTCCAAACAATTCTGGCTTTGTCAGAGGCACTTATCTCCAGCTTTTTGAAGAGGCATTTGATCATGCTAGCTATAAACCAGACTATGGATTTAGCGAGATGATTCTAGAACCTTGACGAACGGGAGTATCCTCCAGACGAAAGCACGGCATTTCCCCAACATCCACTTATTGGCAAGTAGACACACAGCTGGGCGCCGCAAGAAACACAACGAAGCAAGGGAATAGCAATAGAAAACTGTAAGTTCTCTTCGTTCTTGCACCTTTTCATACGACTCATAATCCAACGAAAACTGATGTCATATACTCAAAACAATCACAAAGACAAATTGCGTAAAACTTTTCATCATCTCTTTTCTGGGCATGGAGGAAGACGCCGACTTCGGAAGTTATGTTTCTTGCATAATGTGTTCACATCTGAATTATTGGGGTTAAGGGGATGCAGGCTTGAGAATCTCTTGGCAGCCTAGATAGCCTGCCGATTTCCGACGCTGTCTCCAAAGCCAAGATATGAACTTCAGCCGCAACTCATTGATGGACATTGTCGCTACAAGTTTCGCACTATCTCGGAATGGCTGTCTGTTGACCTATCATTTGTAGGGCTGGATCATGACCCCCACCTAGATATGGATCAATTGCCTTTCCAGGGTGCTGTTTGGGAATAGCGGCATGTCAACGGGATCACCCGCTGCCGAAAGATTGCGCGATAGAGAATGAGCGGGGAAATACGAGCATCTTCATCGCAGGATAGGTGAAAGAACGGAATTCCAACACGCTTGGAGTCCTTCTGAACCTGCTGGTTCTTCCGTCTATGTTCCATTTTATCATCAATTTGCAGCCCTTGTGTTGAATGAACTCCTTGGGCCATTGTCGTACAGTGTGTTGAAGATATCACCTGCAGTTGGGAGACTTACGCCGTCGGGTCGAATCGAACCCTTAGAATCATGTTGTCTTTCTCAAAATCGTTACCAAGTTCGCTACTGATAATATCGCGAAACCGAGACCGCAGAAAAGGGTATACGCCACCAAGTCTGCGCACGGTGGAGCTTGACGCTTTACCCTCAGCCCCGGCATGAGATTCAGCTAATCAAGACGCTCTTTGTACGTCGGACTGACAACTGCGGTAGTCGGCACGCCAAATACTGGGGATTCATCGGATACTGACTTGACATGTCCCGGGATGAACGGGAACTAGTCCACAGGGGCATGCCGTCACTTGTCATGGCTTTTGGTGCACAGACTCTCCGAACGTCCTAGTGTTGGCGCAGTGCAACACACACAGGGAGAGGGAGCGAATGAATATACGCGTATCCTGGCACTGGGACCAGTGGGTTTTTTAACAAAGTTTAAGCTGTTAATTGCCAGAATTCATCCCATTGTCCCTCTGGGCGGGGATCCACCTTAGATTGCTTCCCACTTCAGCTGTCACAGATTTAGAATGCCATCGATCATGACTCCAGTTGTACATTGACCAAAACTCTTCTTTGACTTCGACACTCACTGCTGTTCTTCGCCTTAGCCTTGAGGAAATCAAGAAACAGCGCGAGAATTTCCGCACATATCCCGACTTTACTTCGCAGAATTCGTTCTTGAGTCAAAGCTGCATCCAATGTGTGAAGATGGATGCCCCCATCTGATTCCCTGAGTCAAAAACCTGTCACTAACCTCTAAGTGAGTCGACAGGCATGAATTGACTTCGGCGGGGCCGTCTCCCCATGTTCTAAAATCAGTACAGGATATTCTGGTTGTGTTCCTAATCCACAGACCCCCCGCACTACCCCTAAGAGACATTCTAACTGGATGAACTGCATAGTACTCTTGGCTAAGTTAGGAGAAACTACCCAGTATCAAGGGCTCTGCCCAATAAGACACCCTGCTTCAGCGGATTGCGACTTTAAGGAGATTGCCTGTATAGTTGGCAACTCATCCTAACCCGGGAGTCTGTCACAGATGGCAATCAGCCAGTATATAACACTTGGACTCGATTCGCATTTTAGAGTTCTCGATACCACAAGCACCAGTCACTCATTTCTTCTGCCTTTGACAAGCTCACGCAGCTACCACCTAATATCTGACCATATTCAATCTTTTAGCTCAATATGCTTTTCCGACACCTTTGCGCTTTTCTGCTCGCGGTCATTCCGCTGACCTCCGCGGCAGTCATCCGTCCGTTCGCCGTGAGTTCAACCATCAACTCTAATCTACATACGTCCGCTGACAAAACCACAGAAAAACAACGCCTACTGGGTGGACGTCACAAAGTCTCGAGGCGGCCAGGTGTGGGACTTTGCCGTCTACGGCGACGGCTACGCCAAATTCGACGACGATGGCGACCGCAAGAACCTCGACTACCTGGAGGTCGACACCACGGCCAAGCGCCTGACCGTCCACAACGCCCAGAACGCGTACGACACCACCAAGCCGCGCCTCAAGATGCGCGAGGTCCTCAAGGAGTGCTGGACGATGGCATCACTTCAGCCGGCCGAGCTGAAGGAAGTGGCGGCCACCTGGATCCAAAACGAGGACATGAACAAGGCCCTCGCGGACTGTCGCACGGAGTTGAACAAGGGTCCCAGGGGGAATTTCGAGGTGTCGGCTACGGACGGCGGCAGCGCTCAGCAGGCATGCTGGGCCAGGCTCGGAAAGACGATCTTTGCCGCTTCCATCACGGGCGCTATTACGGACTTCGACATCAACAAGAAGCTTGTCAAGATGGAGGTGACAAACTCGTGGACAGGAGATGACCTCCTCTTTACTTTCTCTGCTTGAATGGTGATGGCGCACAGCCTATGGGGAACCCCAGAAATAAAGAACAGAAGATCTGCGTCGGGTGATCCTGAAGCAGTTTTCAAGTAGTTGCAATATACCCAACCAACTCTTTCACTCTTATGCGCTGCTCGTATCATTATCTATGTCTCCTCGTCGACAGGAAGGGTTTCTTCTCATCAGAGCTTTGCGGACATTGGCAGATTTTGCCCCAATTACGATTGACATCGTATTTGAGAGCGATGAATACATCACACGTACGGGCTTGGAATCATTGAAATCGCGAATAAAAGTTTGAATATTTTTATAAATTGGTATCTTTACAACAACATTGCCATCGCCAAACCGAAGCCAACCAGGCTTCCCATTGCATCAACCCGAGCGCCAGCCGCAGTAGGCACCGACGGCGGGCTCGTCGTAGTCGTTCCATTACGGCCACGAGTCCCGGTGGGAGCAGGTGGCGTAGGGGTCGACGTGTCAATCAACAAAGTTGTCGGCACAGTCATGACGGTGGTTGGAGGCAGGATAGCCGAGCCATCATCACTGGTAACCGGGGCTGCGGTGGGAGCCGAGGTAGGTGCCGAGTCCGGAGCGGAGATCGGGACAGACGCGGGCACTGAACTCGGGGCCGCACTCGGCTTCGCAGAAGCTGCCGGCTTTGAAGGCTGGGCCGACACGGGCGTGGTGACGTTTAGCTCGGTGTCCCACGTCGCAAGAACGCACTGCTTCATGAGGTCGTTGTCTGTGTAGCTGTTGCCAGACTTCTTCGGCGTCAAGCTGAGGACGTAGTCGGTGCCGAAGCTGCCGGCGGCCCACCCGACGAGGCCAATGAAGACGTCCGAGTTCTGGTTGATGAAGGTGTTCTGCGTGCAGAAAGCCGTGAAGCACTGATGTCCGTCAGCCCTATGCTCTCGGTTGCGTCGATCATACGGGAACAATGTCTGAAACTTACCGAAGAATCACTCGAAGCTCCTGTCTCGCTGACCAGCCCCTTACGGCCCTTGGACCGCAGATACTCAGCAACAGTCCTGAAACTCTCCACATTATCCGTCGTGCACGGCTTGTGCGTGCCGCTGTTGTCCTCGTCCAGGTACTTGTGCACGTCGATGATGAGGTTGTCGATAGTGCCATCGGGGTTCGTGATGGCCGTCAACGCATCCGCACTGCCGCTGCTGACGAGGAACTCGGCCGAGTTGAAGTTGGTGCCGGGCAGCAGGATCATCTGCTTCGTCGCGCCGGCTCCGCGAATCGCCGTGACGACCTTCTGGCAAGTCGCCGCCCAGATCTTGACGTCGAGGTCGTGGGGCTCGTTCATGAGCTCGAAGACGACCTTCTCGTTGTCCTTGTACTTCGTCGCCAGCTGCGTCCATAGAGACACGAACTGGTCGTCCGTCGGTCCTCCCTGACCGATGATGCCGCCGTTCCATCGCGCGAAGTTATGGATGTCGAGCATGCAGTAGGCGCCGGTCGCGAGGCACTTTTGCATTACTTGATCGTATTTGCCCAGGTTGCCGGCATTGAGAGTGCCTCCGAGCTGGTTGTTGACGAGGAACTGCCAGCCGACGGCTGAGTGGTGTTAGTGGGATGATCATCCATGGCAGACTCGAGGGTGCATACGCAGGCGGAACATGTTAAGCTTGTCATCGTTGGCAAAGTGGTTCATCTGACCCTCGCCATCACCGCCGCCGAGAGAGCTGAGAGGCAGCTGGGTCTTGCCGGTAGGGCAGCTTCCCTGTCATGGATCGTCAGCATCTATCACCACCTATCAGCCCTGACATCATGACTTACATCGATCTCACAGCCAAAGTCACCACCGGATATCGCAACTCCCTAAAAGCCAAAAGCATTAGATGTCGTCCCATGTCTCGCAGATCATATGACTTGCCAAGAACTGCACCCTGGCGACCGCCGCCGCCGCCAACCCCAAAAGCGTGAATGTCTTCGAGACCATATTCGAACCTGAGCGAATGAAAAGAAGCGAATGTGAAAGTAGACGGTTACTGGGTAACCAAAAAGAAGGGATTCAATCCGAAGAATGAAAAGAAAAGAAACAGCGCGTGGCCTGGAAGAAGCGAAGGTACAGACGCAAAAGGGGCCTTGATGTTGCAGCAAACTCCCAAAAGGAGAACCAGAAGTCGTTCGCAAACGGGAGGGGCGGCGAGCCGCATTACATATTTCTCTCCTTGCCCCTCGGTGGGATGACCATGGAACACCCACGCATAAGAATCGATCACAGGAAAAGTGCTTGTGCACCCAAGAATAGCAGCTTCCATACCCCCATCATTTGCTGACGGGGACGGCAGAGAGTGGATATTGTTGGCTCCTGTCCCCCAATCGTGCGCAGCCGGACTGAGCGAACAGAGAGAAAAAAGCCAAGCCCCAGGCATGCCATCTGATTGATGGTCGTTTCTGTGCGACAGATTCATGCGGCGAGCGCCACGAAGCCCGGTCGGACGAGGGCCTGCATCAGACGGTGGGAGTTTCATGTGCGGACACCACAGCCAGGGGATCCCGCGGGTCCCTCCCCAGGGCAAATACCACCTAAGTAAGTCGAAAGAAGACCAGACTAGTCCTCTTTCTCTCTCTTCTGCACTGACGGGTTGCCGAAGCAGTGGCACACTGCCCACATTGTGTGGAAATCAAGCGATTGGGGATGGGGCTCGCGGGGGATTCGACGCCATGGATGGATTTTTGGAGACGGTCTTGAGCCTTGGCCGGAGAGTGCGACTTCTAGCAGTTTAGATCATGAGCCGCGGGAGAGCGAAAAGATGTGCCTGGAGGCGCTGGGGTCTCGGGCTGGCCGGGGTGCGGCAGGACGACCCGCCGGTGCGGCGAGTCGAGCGTTCCAAGTCAACGGTTTGCAATTGAATGCGGCTTGGATTTGATTGCTGCGAATGGAAGTTGCAAACGGCGTCAGCCCCAATGCGCCACTTCAATGTCACTGTGATTTGAAGGATGATGGGCGATCAATCGACGATGTTCATGCTGAGCGCGCGATGGGCTCAGCTGAGTCAGTGACAGAAGAGCGAGAACATGAGCCAAGAGACGGTTGAATCAACAAACGGCAGGCGATTCTCGGCCTGATGGCGTTGGTCGTATTGCTCGGGATGTTTAATTCGTGATCATGAGCGACGTCACACGGCAGTACCGCAAAGTGACCTTGCGTTCATCGTAACCTCGTGTCATGGATACGTCTTCTTGTCAGCTCCATTCTGGCACGAGCCTGAAGTGCAACGGCGCAGGCACTGATGACTAGATTGCGGGTGTTGGTCGACATCCACGGGCAGCCCAGCAAGCCACGAGAGCCTCTAAAACTAGGGCGCCGCCGCTAGAGAGTGCTCAAAGACACTCATGGCGTTTAAATGTCCGTGACAGCCGACACATTGTTACGCTCGTCGGTTTCTCTGCTTTGTCTCGCAACAGCTCGTATTGAAGACTGTAACGGCGCCTTTGTGGCCTTCGAGAAAGTGACCTGTTGTGATGTGCTGTGTTGCCAGAAGGAGAACTCTCCGCGTCCAAGGCGTTCGGGAACCTTTGCCGACGCGTGTCCCAACGGCTCGAACCCCCTGGCATGCAATCAACGCCAGACCGAATGAGAAGATCTTGATCGTCTGATGAAAAGAAAAAAAATCTTCCGAAACTAGGGGCACCGACGGGATGGATGCAGTTGATCCTGATGAATGGATTCGTCGAGAAGACGCCCAAAGCGGCAATGATGAAGGGGAATGGCGGGCACGTCGCAGGTGAAGCAATCTTGGCTGGTCAGACATTTCCTCAAGCCACACGATGACCCCTCCATCTCTTGATTAGTAAGTCATTTCCGGTGTCTTTCAAGATGCAGGCCCACTTGTCGTTTGAGGTTTCTGTTTCTGTTGTTCATTCATGTTGAGATGTTTCCCATCTTCGAATCTGAAAGATGCCAAGAGACCATTTCCTTGCAAGTACTCTTCAGCAAAATTCTATTGTTCTTCGTAAGGATCACCGATAGCGGACTGCGTCCTTCTCGTCGCAATGGTTGTCTCCAATGGTATCATAGTGGGGCGCGCGGGGAACGTGATGAACGCAAAGATAAATACCAGATGAAAGTAGCATGATGACTTCATGTATTAGCAACAACGTCAATTCGCATATTCTTCGACTGTCTTCAAGAGATAAACTCAACAGTCTTCAAATCAAACATCTCAAAATGGCTTCCTCAAAGCAGAACCCGCCCCTCCTTGATCATATCGTCATCCTCTTACCCCACCAAGTCCTCGCCAACCTCCCACCCTGGCTCTCGGATGAATTCACCATCCTGACCGGCGGCCGCCATGCCGATGGCCGCACGGAGAACAAGCTCGTAATCTTCGCCGACGGGACGTACCTGGAGCTCATCTCCTTCGTCGCGGGTATCAGCCCGGAAGAACGGCTCAAGCACAAGTGGGGTGCGAAGAAGGATGGAACCATCATCGACTGGGCCTACTCCCTCGTCGACGAGTCCGGTTTCTCTGAGATCCAAAAGCGAGTGCATGCCGCGCAATCCCTGGCAACATACGACGACCCCGTCCCGGGCGGCCGGATTAGACCGGACGGCGAGGAGCTGAAGTGGGCCGTTGCGCTGCCCGGGCCGGAGGGAAAAGTGGAGCGGGGCGAGTTGCCGTTCTGGTGCTTTGACCGGACGCCGCGCAAGTTGCGGGTGCCGGACCATGTGGAAAAGAATGTGACGCATCCCAGCCGCGCACTCGGAGTTCACTCGGTTGAGGTTGATGTCAGCAGTGAGGACTTCAAGAAGGCGTACGCTGGTATTATCGGACAGCCCGGGCAGGGAGAGAATGGCGGCACGTGGGCATTTGACGTCCCGGTTCGCCAGTTTGAGGACCCCAGACATATTCAAGTAACGGTTTCTGAGGGAAAGTCACCTTTTGGTTCCATTCGGTTGGCTTTGTACACCGCTAAGGGCACAGAGAGACGCGAAATTCGTGGAGATCTCGGCGCTGGCGTCTCAGTGAAGATCGATCTGATCCCAGTCTCTGGTAGTGCGTGATTATACTACAGAGGTATTTGAAGACTCAAATTCGCAACTCAAACGACTATCAATATACTGTCCTATGATGTATATCGCATCAAACTACGTCCCTCTCGCTGGCTCCGTCACCGAAATTCAACAGGGATCAGTCTTTTCAGTCCCTCCGACGACCACTCAATGCTGGCAAGGACAAAATGGGTGATAAGTAATCGAAATTTGGAATGAAATCATTGGCTATTGCCGCCCAGACAGAGCTCCAAGTCCGCTCACCTCCACCTTGTCATATGTTCTCACAAGGCTCGTGGTTCCCGGCCCGGATTCAACCCAATTTCCATGAACCTGGCCCTTGGTCTTGAACGGTAGTTGAACGATCGCCACGGGCTTCTCAAAGCTTCTCGTATCCAACACCACCAGCTCACTTCCGTCCAAGTCATGATGATGAACCATCCCCAAGACCCAGCCGTCACCCTCGGGTGCTTCGTTCGACCGCGGGATGAAAATAGGCTCTTCCACGGTGCAGTTCGGCCCGGGGTCATACAGGATCTCCTTGTCTTCGTGCTTTCCTGACTTACTCACCAGCATGTACCCGTTCAACCCCACGGGCAAAATTGGCGGAGCAGAAGATGCCTTATTGGGCATGATGACAGGTAAAAAGATGTTGTTGTACGATTGCGTTTGGAACCGCTCGTCAATGCGTGCCATCTCGCCCGGTAGGTCAACGATCACCGTGGGGTCAACGGTCTTGGTTTTCGTAGGCTGGCTCAAATCGATGGACCACCGTACGTAGTCAGCCTTCATGTCGCCGAACGGGTTTCCCTCGGTGGTCGTGTCGAACATTGGAAAGGGGCTGTACATCATTCTCGAAGACTCCATGGAGATCTTGACGCTGTTCGCACCTTCATCCCACTCTTCCCAGGCTCCGGCAGTGTGCAGAAGCAAGGCGTGTTCCCAGTGATACACGCGATACTCGCCGGGGCTCCAGCCTGCCGGCAGTCGACTTGACGCGCTTCGAGGAACAACTACGAAGGTTGCAGGACGGTCTCTCTTATACTGCCAATGGTGGCCTCCAAGCTTCATCTGAGTCTCGTCGGCATCGTACGGCCACAGTACTAAGATGATAAAGTTCTCCGTGATGGCGCAGTCGTGTATGAAAGCCAGCCAAGGCGACTTCACCCACTGCTCGTCGCGGACTTTGCCCTCTTTGTCGAGGGTGTAGATTACAATGTCGTCCGTGCAAAGTCCTTTAGCTTCGTAACCGAACACCACCAGCTCGTTGGTATACGGATCGAACTTTGGATGCGCAGAGAATGTCAAGCCTGGGGACTTGAACGGGTCGTACCTCAGGGTTTCGAGGGTGTTGGGGTCGATCTCATATGGCAGCGCCGATTCCTTGAGGGCCAGAAGCTTGCCTGCCCAGAAGACAAGGTTCGTGTTTGCTGTTGAGTCGATGGCAGCCCGAACACATGGGTGGTGAGAGAAAGGATTACGGTAAAGACCGAAGAGTCGCTTTTTGGCATGCCTTTCCAATCGAAGACGCTCAGTGTCGACGTATCGTATCTTTAAGTCGACACGACCATCTTGAATCCGGAACGCGCAGACGTTACCGTCCCCCTCGATGGGTGGATTTTCTTCGGGAGGAGGGTAGAAAGGATCCACGAGGATACGATAGAAGGTGCCGCTGAGTTGGCTGGGGATCTCCCCAAAGACGGGGAGATCTTCGACCTCGCCCTCAAAACGTCCTTTGACGCCGTGATCTGATGGTCTCAAATGGCGAGACCAAGCTGATTCGAGGCCAAAGACCTTGTTGGCACCGTTGACACCGTTGGCTTTCAGGTGTTTTTGTTCCATGATAGAGAAAGTTGTCTAAACTTGACTTGGGGTCAAAGGATAGTTGCAATAATTTTGAGAATTCGATGAGGCTTGATGAACCAGTGGGATGCTTCGAAAACAAGCTGGAGATCGTACTAACAACCTCATCACCAGCAGGACAGCGCTTTTCTTTTATGCTTCATCTTACAGCAACCATCTACATCACCACAACCGCCCAGTGAGACGCCGCGTATTTCTCATCAGCAGTCTCAAGGCCGTCAAAAAACATCCGGATCCGAAGTTCATGTTTGTAACCAAGACTCAGTCCTCTCTGACCCGGCCTCCAGGCCAACTAGCATAAGGCCGTGCGCAACTGCCGTGATCAAATGCCGTTTCATTCCTAGTCGTGATCTCCAGGACACGGAGGCAATTGCACGAAGACTTGCCGTTCCGTCTCAACTTGAGAAGGTGTAGGTCGGCGACCTGCGGCCATGACTAGTGGGTAATGAACTACCTAGAGAAGTAGCACAGCCCGTCCTTGGCGCCGTCCAGTATGGCCAGGAACTTCAGACGACTATTAATAAGCGGCCATCTATTGGGACTGTAGCTGGTAGGCACGCCTGACATCAGATGGTCTGACGATCCCGCTGAGCTAAGCGGCGAAACATGGCAGTCCGCCCATGCGCCGGGTGTGGGGTTTTGAGGCTCACCGACGGTACCAAACGGAAGACTTACAACCCGTGAGCTTGGCTGGTTATGACGACCTCAAGCAACGAAAATGGAAAGTTTCCAATGGGATTATGTGAAAATATTCGGTATCGGTTTCGGTATGTGGGCGAGCAATAGTATCGACATCTTCGCGTAGATTGTTTGCGACCATAATTACCTAGAACGTCGCCCTGGACTTGAGTATGACACGAGTACCCAGCGCAGTCTACGTCTCTCATTTGCAACCATGTCTTCGTCTTCTCAAACTATTGAGCCTGCGCCTGCAAGACTTTTAGAATTTTTGGACATCGCGTCCAGCATTATTGGGCCAGAAAATGTCTCGAGAGACCCTTCTTGGGGAGCACCGAAAGGCCTTTACGGCGCCGACAACTACGGCGACCCCTTTCCGTTGAGCAAGCCTCATCATGCAGCGGCAGCCGTGAGACCTGCCACCGTTGATCACACTCAGCAAATTGTCAAAGCAGCCAATGACACTCGAACACCCCTCTGGACAGTCTCCCGGGGAAAGAATCTTGGGTTGGTGTTGATGTCTCTTACGAAGTTATCTGCTAATACCTGAGTGTTGCAGGTACGGGGGTTCAGCACCTGTCGTTTCGGGCACAGTCATTCTCGACTTACATCGAATGACCAACATCATTGAAATCAACGAGGAGTACGCGTACGCCATCGTGGAGCCGGGTGTCACCTTCATGCAACTTCACGCTGAAATCAGACGGCGGAACCTGAACTTGTGGATGTCCGTGCCAGCTCTGGGATGGGGCTCTATCATTGGCAATGCTCTGGAGAGAGGTTTCGGTTACACCCAGGAAGCTGTGCACTACAAACAGCAGTCCGGTTTGGAAGTTGTCCTGCCCAACGGCGATCTTCTTAGAACTGGGATGGGGGCTATGGAGAATAACAAGACTTGGCCACTCTACTCGGGGTATGTAATTGCCTATACGTTTTCTTCGATGGTTCCTCAGCTGACTGTGTTAGGGGCCTGGGGCCGGGTGTGGATGGTTTGTTCTTTCAGTCAAACTATGGTCAGCACTTTTCTCTTTTACTCTTCTAAACTCCTGCTAACTTCACACAAGGCATTGTTACCAAGATGGGTGTCCACCTTTCTCATGCCCCTGAAGCATACACCCGCATCGAAGTGGATTGCTTCGATGACGAAGATGTCGTCCCTCTTACGGGCGCACTCACAGAGTTGATGCGACGGCGCGTCATTACCAACCCGCCCCAACTCTTCAACACCATGACCATCATCACCGGGATGATCGGCGCCAGCAAGGAGCTCACCGAAGCGCTGGGACAGTATTCGTCTCTGAAGCACCGGATTCCCGCCGATGTCGTCGCCGACATCACCAAACGCTTCGAACTCCCTGCCTGGCGCACCGCATTTGCGTTATACGCGCCCCGTGAGGCTCATGCTGGTCTCATCCAGGCGATCAAGCGCCGCTTCGAGCTTGTCAAAGGCTCAAATATCACGACCGAGACATGCACTGCTCCACCAGGCGAGTACCTACGAGGCGAGGATGTAGCCCCGGACTTCCTCCCTCAGAACGGCGTTCCGAGCATTGAACACTTGAAGATGCTCGAGGGACACAACGACGGTGACGGCCTCTGGCACAACTCCTACTCTCCCGTCATCCCTCCCTCTGGGCGTGAGTTGTATGAATGGTACCTCGGCGCGAAGAAAATCACTGAAGACAACGACCTCAACTTCGTGGCCGACTTCCATGTCTTCGACCGCTACGTCATCGCCATCAATCTTGTTCTTTTCCATCCTGTGGCAAAAGTCCGATTGCATCCCCTTCAAATGGCGCTGATGGAACATACGCGGAAGCTTGGGTATCTCGAGTATAGAGCACATATCAGCTTCATGGACGTGACTGCCGCCCACCAAAACTTCAATGGAGGCGCCTTCGGACGGTTTACAACATTGCTCAAGGATGCCATTGACCCAAACGGGGTGCTATCGCCCGGAAAGCAAGGAGTCTGGAACACGGGTGCAAGTCCGAAGCTGTAGAGCACTTCTGCAAGCCACAAGTGCACTATTTCTGTGTTGTTCAATGAGAGTTGTATTGAGAGTAGACTCGCGATGAATTGCCAGCTGCTCGGTCTTGATTTATACCTGCGGGACTATGCCCCCTAGTGTTGCGGTACACGGGTTCGTTGTTGTATGAATGGAATAGTACCGGTCAGAATGAGGTAGACGAAGTAAATCATGAGCAGAACCCCGAGAACCCTGACGGTCTCTGACACATCATGCCTCTTGCTTCTTTCCACGGCGACATCCATTTGGGAATACTTTAAGGTTCGAAGAATTGCATGAGCTGGGACTGTCAAGGTGCCGACAGCGGTGGCTTGTATTTAAAGATGAACCGCTGTGGTGTTGCACTTTTCGGTGATTCAGTAACCAGACCTGCCTGGTAGGCATGGTTTCTGCCCTAATTCTTCGCCTTGCAATCACTGCCGTCCTGAAGAAATAAAATAATCTTTGAATCATCATTGGTCAAGAACAACCCCTGGAGGTGCATGCAAGCTTCTCGACGAGCGTCAATATACGGCATTTTTGCTGAAGCACGTCATAACCATCACCACCACCACCACCACCACCACCAGTATCATGACTGATAAAATATTCTCTACATATAACTATGAGAATCATCGGAACTACGCAGCAAAGATGACGAAAAACAAGCAACGCAACACCCAAGCCAAGCCGAGATATCACGATCAAGGCACCATGACAGAGCCACCGTACCCCTATGTTCGGCTCAATGTGTGCAGGACAGTCGCCATTGTAGCTTGGACGATTTGGCTTCTCCACGCAATGTACGATCAATTTCGCGGATCCCTAAGAGATTTTCTCTTCATCCCCGCTGGAGTATGCAGTGTCTTGTTTTTCATTCTTGGGACCCAATTACCTGGCGACATCGACACGGATAATCTCTTCATCCAGAGTCTCTGGGCTGGTACGTTTCACTTCGTGGTTTTGACAATCACCGAGTGGCTCTCTAGTTGTTTCATCCATGAGTTCCCTACGTCATGGGCTCTTGGATCGAGGATTTGCTGGTTACTTGTTTGGATGTGGTCATGTTGCATCGTCTGGGGCTGGATAGTTGCGATGGGATCCCAAGACGAGGAAGACATCAAGGTGCCGCTTTGGATGAAGGATTTTCTGCCTCATGGAATCGCCAAACTCATTAGGAATAAGGAATAGATCACGTACGCCTTTTCAATGGAAGGCTTCGCGCGATCTGCTTCACATATCGCCCGTAGGATGAATGCAACCTTTCCCTCCGTCCGTTGTTTGACTAGACATAAACAGAGAGTTTCGAGTATCATGTGTGCTACTGGACAGGCAGTAGCAATTTAGCTTTCGGTACTCAGGGATGTACCGCAGACTGATCCCAAAGGGTCAATGTTTTCTTGCTCGAAGTAGCATATAAGAAGAAGAACCTCTGCTGCGGGTCTTGATTGTTCGATTCTTCGAGACTGAACCTCTCGAAAACTTTCCGAAGCTAAGATGACCACCGACACCGAATCACGGAGGATTCCTCGCGCTGAGATGAAACCGACATACAGACATAAAAGCACGATGACCGAACTTCCAGGGCTGCTGCCAGCACAAATCTCAGTCCTTCGATTCGCCGGCATCATTGCCTGGATTCTTCAGGCTTTGTGGTGGCTATACGCGACACATTGGGTCGGCACTTGTATCGACCCTGTTTCCAATCTTGCTTACTTCTCTTGCGCTGCCTTTGGGGTTGCAACCATATTCACACACGTTCCTTGGACAACACGGGCTAGGCTTTGTGTACAAGCCTCGATGCTGCACGCCTTCTCCTACCTGTCATCTTCTGTGCTTTGGCATGCAGCGTGTACTTGGAGAGATCCCTCTTTCTTGATTCCGACACGTATTGCGGCCATCTACATCTGGGTTGTGATGACACTCCTTGTCTGGGGAGCCGTTGTTGCGATAGGTCCTCAAGATTCAAAAGGTCTCACATTGCCATATTGGGTGAAGGAGATTCTTCCCTATGGAATCGCAAAGCATATCAAACCCACCGACGACAAGATGGAGTGCCAATAATGCTGGCGGTTTGTCACATCCTCAAGGCTCGCACAGCCCTTGACTACTAGGTAGGTATAGAGTGGAAATTGCTGATGAGCGAGAAATGAGAAACGTTGAAATCCTAACGCGACCAACAGAAACTCTATAGAATCAAATTGAAGCAAAGTTGGGTTCATACCTACTAATTTGTGTGTCATCGATCAGAGGAGGTGAGAATCTGACTTTCGGCCTTGCCGAGATGGCAGAGACCTTGTGAGCTTTTCTCCGTTATATGAAGTATCTCTCTCGCACCCAGCACTTCCAAAATGAACCACATACAGCACAGTTCAACCGACTCAACCCAGATCACATGACCACCCACGTCAACATGACCATTTCGAACGAACTCCCCGCGATTCGGCAGCCGAGACCAAAGCAGTCCGTGGAACATGAGGCCACAGTCTCCAAGCAACAACTCATGTCGCGCGAAATGGCTATGGTCAATCGATTCGGGGGCATCACCGCCTGGATGCTTCAAACCTGCTACTGGCTTCATGGGTTTCATAATGATAGAGACGACTGGCGTCCACTGAGACAGTTGTGCCTCGCCGCAACAGCATCAACGATAGTCGCGACTCATTTCAGAGATACACCCATAACCAATAAGATCAGACTTTGTCTACACACTACCTTACTCTATTTTGTTTTCACTGTCGTTGGCGGGCAACTTTTCCCTTTCTCTGCTTTCCATGCCTTAAATGGAGATCTCAAGACTGCTATCATCATACGGCTGGTCGTTGTATACTGCTGGTTAATCTTCACCGCCATCATCTGGGGCTTCCTCGTTTCGATAGGACCGCAGGACGAGTCCGACATCAGGCTGCCTTATTGGTTCAAGGAATTCCTCCCGCATGCCCTGGCAAAGCATATAAAAGACCGAGATTCCAGCAAAGAGCGCTCTTGAATCGACAAGAAGGAGCAGTGATGGCCCTGGCTGCTTTCACGGTACTCTTGAGGAAGGGTAATTGATGTGGAAATTCCACGCCATCTATCGTGCGGTCAGAAGTATGCCCACGATCACCATCACCACTCATCGACGCTTTCTTCAAGAGTTATTCTGAATACCTCACGCGCTGTGTCTGACGCTCAGAAAATCTGCTAGTTCCAGATGAAGAGCCGCAGGTGGATTCAACAGTGGAACGGATGGGGGTGGAACGTCTCCAACCGTGGTGTGGACATCGTGGAGTAAAAATGGAATCGACCGATGACCTAGTGATAGACCAAGAACACGCTAATTATTCATGGCATCATTCATACATCATGGTTAAGCGTCTGCAATTCCTCACTGTACCAATGCTGTGATGGCCAAGTGAGACATCGATGCATCACTGCCAGTCACATTGAATGTACCCATCAAGGTCCCGGATCATGCGTCCAACACACCGCTTCGCTTCCTCATGCTCACAACTTCCGACGTTCTCTCTAAGCATGTCACGCTTGCCGTGTCACACAAGTATTAACAAGCTGAGATTTAATCCGATTTTACTTTTTTTTCTATTATCCAACAAGTCATAACATCATATCCAGAGCCCTTTCATACCCTGTATCCATGTCCTGTTGCTCCTAAAATCCAACGCTTCGCTAAAAAACAACGAGCATCTATCGGCAGCAGTAACCGCCGTCGATGACAATATCAGCACCGGTGGTGTAGGTGCTGGCGTCGGAGACGAGGTAGACGTAGGCGCCCTTGAGCTCCTTGGCGTCACCGTTGCGGCCCATGGGGATCATGCTCTTCCACAGCTCCTGGGTCTCCTGGGCGACGAAGTCGGACAGGCCGGTGTCGATGTAGCCAGGGGAGATGGAGTTGACACGGGCAAAGTCGCGCCACTCGTTGGCGAGAGAGCGGGCCATGTGGATGCAGCCTGCCTTTGCGACGTTGTACGAGGTCTGCTCCTGGGGGTAGTTGGCGATGTGGCCGGACATGGAGGCGGTGATGACGAAGGATCCCGAGCCGCGCTCGCGGAAGTGAGCGCCGACGGCCTTGGCGCAGTACGCGGTGCCGTTCAGGTCGATCTGGATAACGTGGTCCCAGGCCTCCTTGGAGCCGTCGATTACACCAGTGTCGGCGGTAGCACCGGCGCTGTGGGAGACATACGTTAGCAACTGTCATGGCCTCGGAAGGCCGTGTTCTGAGTGTAGACTTACTTGGCGATGAAGGCATCGATCTTGCCAAAGTCAGAGAGGATCTGCTTGACGGTCTTGTCGACATCCTCGTAGTCGCTGACGTTCAGCTTGTAGATGTTGACCTTGACGCCGTACTCCTTCTCCAGCTCGGCCTTGTTCTTCTCGGCACCCTCCTTGCGGCTGGAGTAGGTGAGGGCCAGGTCGGCGCCCATCTCGGCACAACCGCGGGCAGCCTCAATGCCCATGCCACGGGGTCCGGAGGCGCCGGTGACGACGACGACCTTGCCCTTGAGGCTGAAGAGGTCCAGGAGACGGGAGGCGGTGGGAATTCCTTGAGGCATAGTGGCGGTTTGTTTGGTGTTGGTTCGGAAATGAAGATCTTGTCAATGTGGAAGAGAAGGTTCAATGGGTATCAAAGAATGTTTGGATGAGGGAGAAAGAGAGGTAAAAAGAGAACAGATCGGCGCGAAAGATGGCTTTAGATAGAAAGCTCAAGGGCCTTGGAGGGGCATTGCGGTGGCATGATGGAGGGGTAGCTTTTGGGTTTCGAACCGGCCGTGACGGCATGCCAGAACCCCGCTGATGTCATTGATGAGGCACACGGACTTGACACCGGCGGAGCTAATTGATACGGGTCCTCACTCAGCAATTTGGTGGTTGAAGCCGACGTGGACAAGGGCAGACATCCTTGAGTGGGTGGATCTTGAGATTTTTTTTCTGGAGACCCGGATGGGCCGCATGTAGAGGGCATGTACCTGAGTAATGCCCATCTGCAGTGCAACAACACCTGCGGCTTCGACAGCTCATCGATGATCGATCTGGGAGCTCTCTTACTGCTTGGTAATGCGGCTAAGAGCTGCGGGAGCGACTTGGCGGGAACCAGCCTGATTAGGGATGATTATCTGAGCGCTCACAAATTGGGCAATTGCAAGTTTTTGCTCAGCAGACTGGATGCCAACAGCGACGGCTTATCTCAGTCT
The DNA here is from genome assembly GCA_027406125.1 of Colletotrichum tropicale. Classification (NCBI taxonomy): domain Eukaryota; kingdom Fungi; phylum Ascomycota; class Sordariomycetes; order Glomerellales; family Glomerellaceae; genus Colletotrichum; species Colletotrichum tropicale. The sequence goes on from JANVYH010000004.1 coordinate 1,642,934, forward strand.
GTACATGATGAAGCTCTTTGTGGTACAACTCACGCTAAAACTGTCAACTCCAAGGTTGCGGCCAAGACTAGCTGAAGCTCCACCAAGTCCACTGTCAGCCCCCCAGTCCTGGTGCTGCAACAGGAACATTAGTCAAGGCCTCGCATCATCGTTGCTTCACTAGCTGGACTCGGTCGGAGAACGAGGCCTGCCTCTGCGGGGCTATTCCTGCGTGTTTGCTGTGAATGCCGCATTCTTTGTGCTGTTGAGATAACGAGCGCGAAGAGGGGCCATCGATGTCGTGGACGTGTCAGATGAAAGTACCACACTTGTACACCAAGCTCTGGGAGCTCCTGTTGGCTTGTCAACGCGGAGCTGTCGCGGAGCCATGTCGGTGAGGGGTTTAGCGTGGGGTGAAATGGGCCTTCGAACTGAACCACCATTTGGTCGAGACTCTCCCTCGCCTCAGCTAGGCGGTGGTCTGCGCACCACTGTGGATTTCCGAAGCTGTATTACCTGTACAGGTGATGCAGACGAAGACGGGGCCTCACCTCGCGTGCAATGTCGACGAAGATGGAGTCCTGGATCTGTACAGTTGGTGCAGTAGTCGCGGATCTGTACAGGTGATGCAGTAGCCCTTGGATCTGTACAGGTGATGCAGATTGAGGCGACGCGGAGCTGTTTGAAGATGGTTCGTGCGATCCGCGGTCGGACTGCGGGATGGGATCCGGGGGACGGGCCTCGGCTCGCGCGGGTGGACAAGCGTCATTTTGCCCGTGTTGCACCCGGCCGTCGACATGGTCTCGTATCACGACCGGAATTACCATCGGTGCAAGATACTGTCACAGAAGTTGCTGAGAGTTTGCGAATTCCAAATGTCAGAGGACACGGAACAGCGAAATATTGCGATTAAGTAGTCGTCCATGATGGTCATTGATGCATGGCTGTACTTGAAGCAGGTCATCTTCCGGGCTGTTGATCCCAATGTCACATCACGCCTTCGAGTTTGCCAGATCAAGCTTTCCGCCATTGGCTTTTTTCATGATGTTCACGGCGTGCCATCCAGGTAGGAGGCGACTGCAATATTCAATCTAGGAGCGCCTTGCAGGGCGCGAGGAAAGCTTGTTCCGAAAGCAGTAGATGGAAAGCTCTCGTGACTAGTTTCGCGTGGTTTTGAAATGAAAATATAATCAATTGTACAGCCGTGGTTCATAGCTAGATTTTCAATTTTCCGTAGATTTTCGCAACGCGTCCGAATCCTCAGTTACGCAGTTCACATCCTGAAACCAACGGAACAGTACGGGCTTTCTCATCAACAAACGACTGAATAACGGCAAGATGTCCCAGATACCCGGACTTGGTTTCCGCGAATACCATCCTTCCTGCATGCCGAAGCGTGATAGCCGCAGCAGTCGGGTTGCAAGTCGCATATCGCTACTTACACACGAGCCTTCACCCAAGTCAGCGTCGAAATGTGACAAAATTCCCAAGAAGAGTCTTATCGCCCTCTTGCCAAAGACGGGATATCTCCTCATCGCAGTCTCTATTGCCGCCGCCGCCGTGAGCAGTCTCATCATGAGCGGGATCCTCGACGCATCTCAGACGACGCGTTCCCTTGTCCTCTCTATCTTCTGTTACTTGACATCCAGCATTTTCATCATCTCCGTGGCTTTCTGTAATGGAATTCGACAGGCTCCTCAAAGTCCGGGGCTAATAACCTTTGTGTTCTTCTTCGCCTGGGTTGTTATTCAAGTTCTTTGGTTCTTCAACATGAAGATCCTATGGAGTCAGGACTGGCCTACTGATACCAAGAACTTGGCGGTGGCATGGATGCTGCTGAGCCTGGCCTCCATAGCAATCTACATATTTGCCCTTATCCGGATCATGGCTTGTTCGCGGAAGGAGCTTCATTCGAAAACGCTCGACTTGGAAGCAGCTAAGCCGTCGTCGTCGTTCAGGAAGGCGTCCTGCGATCATGTCGAGCACGGCGAGCCGCAACCACCAATTTATACTCCGCGAAGGGAAAATTCGGAGAAGCTTAATTCGGAAACAGCTGCAGAAGCAGCGTCGCCGTGGGACGGAGAAGTCGTCCTGCGATCCACCAATTTACGACACACGATGGGGAAGCTTTATTCGGAGGCAGCTGCAGAGCCAGCGTCGCCGTGGGAGAAGGCGTCCTGGGAGCATGTTGAATACGGCGAGCGGGAGCCTCAACCACCGGTTTTCATTCCGCGAAAGGAATTTTACCAATTGCGGGGTGTACCCTGTATTTGCACGACCCGTGGGCCGTGAATAACTAGAATGACTGCGAAGACTTGGGGAAGTGAAAGAGAAAATGGTTGCCCGTGGCAGACATGAGATGCTAAGTACCGCAGGTTTGGGGTTGTAATTAGTTTCTCAAAAGTAAGGTGTGTCGGAGAAAGCTTGGATGGACTGTGTCTACACTTCAAATATGTTTGCGGATCAGGCATGTAACTGCACTAGGTAGTCATAACAAGAAGAGGTTTTGCCTCACATCCAGTTGTCAACTACTAGCATACAGGAATGTTCGTTGATGTGTAAAGGAGATGAATGCTAGAGGAGAAAATGTGATGAAACTACGATAAGCTTCTAAAAACTCCAAGCTACCCCATAAGACAGCCGAGGTGGCATATCAGCCTAGGGTTGTTTTAGAAGACCAATGTCACGCACAGGAACAGGAGAACTAATAGGCTACTGCAACGGGGCAAGGGAGAAAACTCATCGATCGTGCTGGGCACTCCACTGAAAATGCCCAAACACTTATGCATCGACTTTCTAGACAACCACAAGGGATATGAGAGTGAATATACGAATGCAAGTCTGACCAGCTTGTGCCTCATCCATATTTTCCACTCTTTTTATGCCTTGGGCTGTGCAATATCGTAGGAGAAAATGGGCTGCTGAGAAGAAGTTCGGCGGTATTATCCCCACAGTATTCTGCCCCATCTTCGCTTCGAATAATCGAGGAGGCATAGTAGGGATCGAGAAGGAGGACGAAAGCAGGGCTGACCAAGCCCAAAAGAGCCCAAAAACACCCATCTTTATTCAATTTTCGAAAGGTAAGAATCAATGAATTTTTTCTATGGGCTGGGCTGAAGAGTCCCAAAGGCTCTTTTAGAGGGATGGTCACTGAAGTCATCGAGAAAAACGGAAAAAGTACAAAAACGAGTGTGTTTCTTGCTTGTCTGCTTGGTCTTCTTTTGTCGTAGGCTGACCAGGCCTCTGTCTATTTATACAAGCCTTTTCCTCCTGTGATAACGCCTAACGCCTACGAAAACGCCCATCTGATCCCTTGCCTTCAAGTCAAAATTGCCAAAAATTCCAAGTTCCCTGCCCCCTTCCACGCGTCCCCCAAGTCTTTCGCACGCCACAGAAAGAAAGACTTGATCAGCCTTACTTTGTGTATTTGAAGTTGCGCCTGGCCCTCAGGGCTCTTGAGCCGCTGGCTTCGCTTTGAGCCAAGTTCTCGGCTGTCTCTCGCTCCACGCGGGCAGCGTCCTTGTCTTCTTCCCACAGCTCTTTGGCGCGTCGCATGCTAGGTGGAAGGTATCCTTCTGGCATGGTCAGGGGTAGGTAAGGGTCCCAAGGCTTTGTCTTCCAGGCGACGTCTTCAATCGGGTCATCTTGCGCCAGAAGGAAGTCATCCAAGGTGTAGTCGCTTGGTCTGGTGGCGTTTTCGGGCAGGTCAAGCCTCAGCTCTCGTCTCTCGACCTTTGCCCGGCACATGCCCCTTCGAAGGTTTTCCATATCGACCCATTGATTTTGCTCCTTCCTGGTGCCCTCAATGGGGCAATCTCTCCTCCTGACATCATCTTGATAAGTTGAAGGGTCCGGGTCTCCATCTCTGATGAGGTCATCTGGGTTGTGGGTGTTTGAGGGGGCAATTGGGTCTTCTTCGGCGATTTGGATCGAATCCTGAGTAACCAAAGACCGATCAGGACGAGCCGGGCGTAGTCCCTCAACCCTTTCTTCAGCCTGGTTGGCAGATCTTCGACTTCTGCTGTTTCTGGCCATGGCATCCGCAGCGTTTGCCCATTCGTCGAAGGTCTGGTTGGGTTTGGGTCGAAGCCCCTTGATGTTGTTGCCTCCTCGCGGTCCAAACTCGTCAACAATAAGCCAGACCCAGTAGTCAAGAAGGAGTTCATGGTAGTTATCTCCTGCGATCTCCTTCTCAGCCGCATATTGCGACCAAGTCGTCTCCAAGCTGTAGTTTCCTTCGCGAAGCACACAACGAGCGAAATCGGCATTGTAGAGGCCACACTTCCAAAGGTCGTTCGACGATTCGAGTTGGAAGTGCGGGATGACGAAGGTAGCGTGATCAATGAGGTCTTGTGTCTCTGCCGGCGCCTTGTGGATTCTGTACCAGTTTCTGACGAGTTTCACCGTGTCTCGGAAAATGGCTTGGGAATGGCTCGGGATGTCGGAAGTAGATCTGAGGTCCCAAGCAGGGTCTGAATAGAGACACAAGCCACTTCTCTGGTTGACGATCATGATCGAAGACTGACCACCTGCCTCGTGAGTCCTGATAAAGACGATAAAGTCCCTTTCCTCCAAGTAGTCTTGTTCCTTCCCGCAAGCCCTTATATTGCCATCTCCAGTCCAGGGAGTGGGCACCACGTAGATCTTCGCACGTCCTTCCTCGTTGATGTCTCTGATGGCAAGTTCGCAAGCTGATTCGATGTGTTCAGCTTTGAGAGGGTCGCGTCTCTGAAGGAATCCCGAAAGGTTGTAGAGGTCAGGAAGGCATCTTTCCCAAGTCTCTTGACCCCACTTGTGCCACCAGTAATTGTTGCCATTCTTTCCGAATGCGTTGCCCCATCGCTTGATCAGTGTTACGTTCGTGGCATCTCTGCTTCTGCGCATCCATCTGGGCGCAGGGTGGTCTCCAGGAGTTCCAGGCTTTGGTGTGTTCAAGGCGTTCTGTGGATCGATTGAGGCTTTGATGGGCTCGATCGTATTGAATACGATGCCAGGAAGGCTGTTTTCGGGATGAACAGGAAAGATGTAACGGCTTTCTTCGATCATTGTGTTGACTGCGCCAGGAACGTTCGGGTCCAGGTGGCGATCTGGGGCAGGAGGGTTTTCGGCTCCTGGAGATCCAGGCGCTTCTCTGACCCATTCAGTTTTTGCGTACTTGACTGACCGATCCTTGTGAAGGAAGTGGACGTAGGTCTGAAGGTCCTTACGAAGGTCTTCGATGTCGTTTACGTCCCAGATGCTCTTCTGGATCTTGTAGATGATGGGAGAGCGAGGGGGGCTCGAAAGAGGAGAGGAAGCGATAGACATCTTGATGTTTTTGGTCGCTGTGGAAGAGAAGTGGATGTGTGAATGGTTGTGAAGCGGGCTGAACAGTCTTGCGTTGTGATCTGTCCAGGTAGTAGCGACGAAATGTCTCGCGAAGAAGGAAGAGTTGAGAAAGTGAACTTGCGATGGGTGAGGGGGCGTTGTTTGTGATGCTGATGGTTTCTGCCAGGAGTTGGAAAGAGCAAGTGAGAAGGGAAAAGATTTGATTTTTGGGATGTACGAGTGATGGTCAGGCGTGGTTGAAGTGTTGTAGTTGAATGTGAAAGTGTCTGTTGAAGAAGGGTTGTTGTTGTGTGTGTGGATGTGTGAAGTTGTTTGGTGGAGGGTTGGTGGGTTGAAGTGCCTCCTTTTGTAGACGTCGTCAAGGTGAATTTTGGCGCTAGCAGTTGATGTTCCTTCCAAAAGTGTGATTTTCGAACGAGGAAGGAGCTGGTCAGGCCTGTAAAATGGTTTTCCGAGGGTGAGATTCGTGCGAGTGATCGAGGTAGTTGATAAGTTTTCGAAGGTGAGATTTGGGCTTTTGAAGAGGTAGTAGGCGCGGGGGAGAGGAAGGTGACATGTGTGATTCAGTGCCCAATGAGGGGTCGAATGCGGTTGCCAGGGGCTTGATCAGGCTTGCGATGGTGTTGTTTTTGAAGAAGGAGATTGATGCGGCTATGGAAGAGCTGAAGTTTTCCGAGATTCGTTTTGCGAGATGCTTGAAGCTGTAGGCCTCCTTTTGTAGATGGCGGCGCTTTGATCTGCGCGTTTGCTTCGCTCTTGCCTTCGATACTCGGTTGAATGCGTTCTTTTTGGACTGGTCAATCTTGGATTTGCAGTGAAAGGTCCTTTGAGTCGTTCTTTTTCGTCCCATCAATGGATTGCTGCAGTGAATGAGCCCTTTGGTCGTCGCGACTGCCGTTTTGGTGTTGACCACCCCTCCTTTCGGATACAAAAGGGCGCGTTTCTTCCGCCTAGCCAGATCTTTTCTTTCTCCCTCTCAACACATCAACTTTCACATTTCCTAGCCTGACCAAGCCCTTCACAACAACAGTCAGACCTTCCCAAGTCATACAACACTCACATCATGGACGTCGAAATCAACCCCGGTCACTCTCGTACCACTAGCCAGAATGCCTTGTACGAGCCCTTCCCCTTCTCTCCCATTCCCGCTGCCGCTATCAACAAGCCGGACAAGGATGGCAAGTTTCACTTGTATCGAACCATCACACCTGCCTCGGTCATGGTAACTCAATCCCAGCCCTGACCAAGTCAACTGCTAACTTGTCCGCAGGCCTCTCTTTCCCTCTCGTGGGCTCCAGTCAAGGGTCCTGTCGGCTCGATCTGGTACCGGCTCAGATTCGTAAACAAGCTCCACGTCGAAGATCGCGCCGAAGCTGTGGCGAAGCGGTTTTGGGAGTCGCTTCCGAAGTTTTCCACCACGTACGCAGCCCTGACCAAGAAGCAAGGAGCATTTCCTCACTGGCCGTTTTTCGCGCGCGAGGTCTATGTCGCCGAGGGTCATTCTGGTCCTTGGGGCCAGTTGTGCTGGAAGTTGGACAGGTCGGAGGCAGTCAAAGCTTTGTTGATCCACGCATACGGCGCTCGCAACCTTCATCCATGCGACGGGTGCTTCGAGCGATGGGCCAAGATGGCTTTTGAGGTTGCTGAGAGTGGATGGCCAGTCGGGGCAGCTCCGCCATTCTGGGAATGTGTTTCTCATCGAACCGAGTGGGAGGGAGCCTGTTCCAACTGCGTCTACCACGAGAAGGGCTCGTCATGCTCACACAGGGCTGACCACGACGAGGAGGAGACGGGATGGGTTGGATACATCAAAAAGGGCAATCCACGAAAGAAGATTCCTGACAGCGCGCCTCGTGCGGACGGTGGGGGCGTAAAGTCTTTTCTCGACAGCCAGTCGGATTTCCCCTTGGGCGAGGCGATCGAAGAGGATCGTGGAGCGTTTCTCGATCGCATGGATAAGTTGAGCAAGGAGTTCAAGTTCGACAGGGAGAGGGACTCTCTGCCCACTGGTATTCCAGTGATGACTCGGGTTGTGGTTGGATGGGTGAGTCACTCGAAGGTGGAGAAGGAGGCTTTGCGCGTGCGACAAGAACGTGGAGTGGTTTCTGGGGATGGCAGCTTTTGGTGAAGTGTTTGGACTGGCTTGGATTTGAATTTTTCGGGGGTGGTATTGGTTTCTTTTCGAGTTTTTCGGCATTTTTCGGTCTTTTTGGAGTTTGTTAGTTTTCATCATCACGCGTCCCCCCTTCTTTTGCAACAATACATATCGGGAGCAAAAGAAGCAATACAAACACATGGCCTAATACAAATCATAACGCAAGGGTGACCAAACACAGGTGAATGAAACGATGTTTTGCTTGCTAAAAATAGATAAAAATGAACGATTTTCATAGACTTAGCTGTCCTTTGGTTCCTCCATATCCCTGTACTGGCTGTCAAATTCTTTGTTCTTCACAGGGATGCCCACCACCATTTCATTCTTTTTCTGCCAGGCGTCAACTTCAGCTTGTAGTGTTTTGTTTTGTTCTTGTAATTGCTCAATTTGCGCTTTCATGGCGTCAAAATCGTCAGTCTCTGCTTCTTCCAGTGCGGACAACTCGTCAGGGTCTGGGATCTCTGCTGGGCTGGGTGCGTCGGGATCGGGTTGGTTTGCAGCAGGAAAGACCTTGTTGAGGGCTTGTTCGAGGTCTGGTCGGACTTCCATTTCAGAGATATCATCCAGGTGGCCGTCCTCATTTACCACGAATTTCTTCAAGCGGTCGCCAGCCACCGTCCGCTCGATCGGGATTCCAGCAAGGGTTTCGAGTAGATAGGATGAAGTTCGAGGGGATATTTGTCGAATGCGAAAGGGGCCCAACCAGCGTGCGCTGAGCTTGCCAGAAGAGCTTTTGTCAATGGACAGCCTTGCGTCATAGACGAGAACAATGTCTCCGACTCGTAGCTCCTTATGCCGCATCCTGTACTTGTTTCTTCTGTTGTAGTCCTCAGCGACTTGACGGCGCCGCTTCGCAACGTATTCGAGAGCCGTCTGTCGGTCGGAATCGAGTTGCTCAAAGGTCCGTATGCGCAAAAGGAGTTCGGTTTCGGCGTCTCTGACTTTTGACCAGTCTAGCACTCGCCAGGTGACGCTTTTGGTCTCGATTGGGGTGATTGGGTTGTAACCGTAGACAAGGTAAAAAGGAGAGTACCCTGTAGAGGATCTGACTGATGTTCGGTCGGCAAAAAGGGCCGTGTGAAGGACTGAAGTCCAGTTCTTTCTGCCGAAGTCTGACCAGGTCATAAGGGCATGAATGAGGGGCTGATGCCCTTTCTCGACAAGTCCATTGGCCTTCGAATTGTATGCTGAAATAACGAGGCGTCGTCCCCCATAGACTCGATTGAGCTTTTTGACGAACCCCTTGTTTTCCGGTCCTCCGTCAACCGTGAGAAGCCCATAGATCCCATGGCGGCAGATCACATCTTCCCAGATAAACTTGGCCATCATCCTTGAGTTGACGTTCTTAGGAAGTTGACGAGCCTCCACGTAACCAGTAAGCGCGTCGCGGGCTTCAGCCAAAGAGTAATTGCCAATCTTCTGGACATCAACATAAATATGTTGAAACGGGATTCCTGGGGGTGTAGAAAAGGTGTGAGGGTCTTCGAAACGCCTTGGTCGGGCTTGCGCACAGGGCAGACAGCCCTTAATCTCGTCGCTCGTCATTCGATACATGTTTTCCCAGGCATATCGCTCTCGAAGTCTGGCGTACGTCGCATCTCGGCCTCGGTGCCCTCCCTCAGTATGCGCATGCCAGATCAACTTCTTTTGTTCTTCCTCATCATCTACCACTCGTCTCGGCGTAGGGTTTGACTTTGTTCCTTTTTGGAAAAGAAAACCGTCTCGGAGCACGTACTTCGCTGCGCGCAACTTGAATTTCTTGAAGTTGATCCAGGAAACGGTTCTTGGGCGCGACAACGAAGCCAAGTACTCGGCGATTTGTCGCGAGCGTCGAGACCAAGCCTGTTCAGGGCTCAATAGATCATCTGCCCTGGGTCTAGGATCTTCTTCAGCCTCAAGTGCGTAGATGGAGTTATCGATCATTTCGTCCAGATCTTCTTCTTGCTCGGCTTCTCGGATGTCGGATTCCCCTGCTGGTTTGCGCGAAAGACCGTCTGCCGCCCCATTCTTCGTGCCGGGCACATGGCGAATATCGAAATCGAACATCTTGATCCAAGTAATCCATCGCGTCAGAACTGCCCCAGGCAAATCCGAAGCAGCGCCGCTAATTTGGTCCACAAGGACTTTTGCGTCGGTTTCGAGAGTGAATCGCACGCCGTACAGGTAGTTCCTGAGTCTCTTGAGAGCAAGCAAGACTGACCGAAGCTCAAGCTTTCCTGCGTCGTAGTTGAGAGCTGCGCCCGTCCAGATTCCACTTTCATACCTGGCAACGCATCTTTTGCCCTGATAATATTGCCCAAGTACAGCTCCCCACCCCTTGGTGCTCGCATCGGTAGATAGATAGATTTCGCCGGCTTCTTCTTCGTAATCGATGGGCCGAAGCAACGGAGGGCTGACCAGGCAAAGCTTGAGGGTTTCCATGGCCAGCTGCTGTTCTAGCCCCCACTCAAAAGGTACTCCTTTCCGAAGAAGTCTTACCAGTGGGGCAGAAATGGTTCCGCAATCCTTGATCCATGCTCGATAGAACCCGACGATGCCAAGAAGACTTTTGACTGCTGTAACATCGTCGCACTTCTCCCATTCAAGGATCTTGATGACCTTGTTCTGGTCAGGCTTGCGTCCCCCACTGCCCACCACGTAACCGAGGAGGTTGACAGCAGGCTGGCAAATCTGAGATTTCTCGGGAGAGATCGTGGCGCCAGCAAGCTCGAGGTTCCAAAGCACTGTATCCAGGTTCATGAAGTGCTCAAAGACGTACAAGCGTACCCCTGGAAGCTCAACCACGTGGTCATCGTTGTATGTTGTTCTGGGCCCCCTGACAGGGATGTCGTCAAGGAAGGGTCGGCAAACGCTTGGAATCAGGTCGTAGAGGATTCTCGTCACAACCCTCATGAACTGGGCAACTGAGTTAGTCGCCCCTTGAGGCAGGGTACACATTCTGAATAACCCCAAGGGTGTGGCAAACGTGGTCAGGTCTCGGCTTGACTCGTCAAGTGAAACTTGGTCGTATCCGGAAAATAAATCCAAAAGGCTCATGATCTCGCAGTCGGCGAAGTCTTCCGAGAATTCGTCAGCGCCTGGAGGAATGAAGGCATCTCTGATGCTGATCTTGTTGAGTTTCGTGCATGAGTTGATCAGCCTCATATTGCCGTCTTTCTTGGCAACAAGGAACCAGGAGTTCCTGTACGATCCGTGGGATTCTTCCAAAACTCCTCGAGCGACTCGTGATCTGAGCATATCGATGACCTTGCCCTGCAAGGCTTTCGGAATGGGAATTCCTTTCTCTTGCCAGGCAACGTGTGGGACAGTCCTGATCTTCTGTGGCGGGGCCACACGAGGGTCGACGCGGCCGCATTCTGTGAAATCCCATGCCAGTGCCCCTTCTCGATTCGTGAGGATATATTCAAGCATCTCAATCTCTCTTGGCAAAAGATGCGGCCATGCGACTTTGAGCTTCAAAAACCTCTCTGGGGTAAGGCGAGTCCCTCGGTCAAACTGCGCAAATCGTGGATGCACATAGGTGGCAAAGGGGGAGTCAGAAAGCTGATAATAGCCCTCTACTTCTCGAGTCAGGATCTTCTTCCAGTCTTTCTGACCATCAGGAACAGACCCATCTGAGGGTAGATTGTCAACCGGATGAACCTTCTTGTCTTTGCGTTTGTACATCGTGTAGACGCTGATGAAGCCTTGGTCAGGCTTGTGATCTTTCCTGATCGACTCAAAGAACGCCCAATCTTTCGGGACTTTGGGAAGATTCTGCTGGCTCTTGGTATTCCCAAGAAGGCAGGCTTGAATGGTTTCCATAACTGGGGTAACTGCTGCTTTGGCGATAGTTCCCAATACGTCGAGTGCAGCCAAAGGCGAGATCGGAGTGGAGCATTGGTCAGTCTTGGAAACAGCTTCTTCTTGTTCAAGAAGGTCGACTTCCTTCCTTTCTTGGGCAAGGAGGCGCTCCTTTTCGTAATCCATCGTAGCATTGACGTAGCAGGTTCGAACTTCGTCATACGTGTCGCCAAGGTCTTGGTCAGTCTTGGGTTGGCCTTTGGCGGCTTCAGAGGTGTTGTGGACGTCTTTCATGTAGTTTTCCCATTCGGGGAAATGGCGCTGAATCTGACGTAAAGAATCCGATCGCATGAGGCCAACTGGAATACTGATCTTTCGGAATTTACCGCTTCTGCAGTCTTTTGCCTTCATCACCGCAGTAACGAAGCGTTTTGAATACTTAAAGGTGAGCTCAGCAGAAACAGCAAACGGAAGTCCAAGGAGCAAGTCATGATTGACGGTTTCAGGGTCCACCACCATCATAGTTGTCATAATCTTGTAGTTGTTGATCCAAACGGGCACATGGCACGCCCCAATGAAGCGTAGCTTCGGGTCACCCTTGGCCATCGTTCTCATCGTCAGGGTAGTGGTGGAAATCGGAATATCATGGTCCAAGACGTATTGATAACTCACAAGACTGGATTCTGCGCCGGTGTCAATTACGCCCCACACAGGTGAGTGGTCATCAGGGCGCTCGCCGCCAACAGAGATTTTCAGAATGAGTTGTGGCGTAACAATCGTAGGAGCCATCCAGTTCACAGTCGTAGGGACAACGGCTTCAACCGAAAAGATCTTTGGACAGTCTTGGGTTTGAACGATTTCATTGTATTCGGAAACCCAGTCAGTCTGTTGGGCTCTTTCCTTCGAGGTTTTGGCGAAGTCGGTGAAGTCAGTGGGAACGGGCATGTGGACAACTCCTTCCAGATCGTCTGCGAAAGTGCGCATCCTTCCAACGAACTCTTCTCCATACTCCGGCCAAATTTCACAGACTTTTTCGACTGGTAGACTGACCGAACCATAGAGCTTATGTGAGATGAGTTTGTCGATAAGTTCCTTGTCTTTGACAGATTTTTGATTTTTGCTGTCAAGGAACGTGGCCGGCTGGAAGTCGCCTTTCGGAAGAGATGGTTTCAGGATGGGTTTCGGAGGAGGAATCTCGATAACTTCACCAGGCGTTGCTTCTCTTTCTGTCCCAGTGGTTCTTTCTGGTTCTGGAGTATTGGTAGGAGCAGGGGCCTGATCAGGAAGGCTCTCTTCCCCCATTTCAACATCTGAGTTTTCTTCTTGCCTTTCCTGGTTGAGAAGTGAATTCTTTTCTGCAACCGACTTTTCTGGCAAGTCTGAACGACTCTCAGAGTGAGATTGTGAGGAAGAGGGTCTTTTCAAGATGGTTGGAGTGTCTTCAATGTCTTGTATGGTGAAATGGACCTTCTTGGAAGGAGACTTCGGAGCTTTCTTCTCAACCTTTCCAGGATTCAGCGGCTTCAGCTTTTTCCATGGGAATGGGTCAGTCCCGTATGTTTTTGACCGAGTGATCGCAAGCCCAGATGCTGTGAAATCAGGCGAACCATCTTTGGTCAAACCATCGGGTTGTGCTGGGTCATATGGGCGAGAAGACTGGACTGAATCCTCATGTTCCTGTTCGCTGACGGCTGAAACTTGGAAAGCGGAGGCCTGACCAGATGCTTCATCATCTGATGCAACACTTCCTTCTTCCACAAACCCATAGGAAACTTTGATTGAGTCAAAGTCATCGCGATCCCGTGGGACTCCAACAAGCGTGGACCAAGGTCGGCCAATACTCTGCTCAAGAATCTCAGTGGCTTGGGCCTTTGTGGCCTTGCAGCCGTCTTGGTTCTTGAGGTGAGTAACAATGGCTTCTCGGTCAAGCTTGCCATCTTGTCGCGACGAGGCAACGATTATCCAAGGGATAAAAAACTCATTGTTTCGTGGTCCGTAAGAATAGCGTCTTCGGAAGTACCGGATCAAGCCACTTCTTTTGTCGGCCATCTTTTGAGGACAACGGCCCTCCTTGAAGTCATGATCTGTACAGCCTGCATACCAGCACTGACCACGCGGGCCGTAAGGGAAAGGCTCAGGATTTTCTTCGTCAACCTTGACAGAATAGACTGAAGCTGAATGGTGGTCTTCTGCGGCTGGGGAAGAATGAGCAATCCTTCCGGTGGAGATTTTCCAGTCGTCCATCATTTTTACCAAGTCAGAAAGTTGTTGGTTTGAAAGCTGACTCTGGAGGCTTTTGACGCCTTGGTCAGGCTTGGTTCTGCTTCCCTTGGCTTGTAGAGGGGGGGGAGCTTCCCCTCTTGGTGCTTTTGGGGGTAAAGAAAATGGGGTACGAGTGGGGGCAGCAATCCGGAGGGTTTGCCTCCAAGTGGCCTCAGAGCCGAGCCAGTTCATTAAGTTGACCTTGAACTCATCAAAGTCTCCTTTTTTGAATAACTCATGAATGCTGGTTCCCATGAGCAGGGCCGTCCCATCCAGGGCTGACCGATTGAATCTCGACGCAGTCACTCGGATGATTCGAGGGCTGGTCATGATATCAAGGTCACGTCTTGCAGCTTTGGTTCGGATATTGTCAATCTTTTGTAGAAACTGTATTGCTGCCTCATGGTCCAAATCGTCTATCATTGGAGTTGTAGAAACAATCTGATCGATTTGGTCATCCGGAAGTTCTTGGCAATCCTTATCCATAGCTCCGTAGCGCCAGACAAGGTATGTTTTCGCTTGTGACCAAGTTTTCTTGCTGAGTTTTGCTCGATTGTCGGCTTGGAAAGGTATGTCCATGTAGAAAACGATGCTCAACACTTTTGAAGCATCAGTTATCCCTGCTGCTTCTGCTGCAGCTTCGTAGCTTTCGAGAAAGTCCAAAATGTTGTTTCCAGTAAAGAACGGTGCCCCAGCTGTTCCGGGTCGTGGCATTTTGAACCCTTGGAGTCCTAAGCCATACGCTCTAGAGGCTCTTTGACGAGATTCAGCGGAGTCTGAACAGCCTTGCGTTGCCTTGTCTTTCGAAGAATCCTCTCCGGGCGTCACATTTGCGCCAGAGGCGCTGCCCTCAGAGGCCATTGCTTCAAAGACTTTGGCTTCCGCGATTGCTTCAGAACTTTGATCTGAATCTGGGATCAAGGGGGGTCTCTCTTGTTGAGGTTGGTGAAAGGAAGGACCCGCAAAAGGACTCGTTGAAGTATTGCCAGTGACTGGGTCAGCCTTATTATCTGTTGTTTCTGGTCCAAGTCGTTCATCTCGAGCTGGAGTCGAAGTCTTTGGAGCTCCAGAGTCTGGCGACGCCATTCTGAAGAAGATACAGGTAAATCAACAGAAGAAGGAGTAGAAGAAGGCCCTCCTGAAGAAGGCTGAGGTAAAAAGATTGTACAAGACTCAAGTAAAGCTGATAATTCATCAACAGAAGGAGCGATAGAAGGATTCTCACGATGTGGGTCTGGAAGGACGATAGAAGGTGAGGGAAGGGACGAAGAAGGAAAGGGACACTCTTGCTGTTGTTTCTGTCTTCGTCCTTCTCTCTCATCCGGAAGGCGTGTCCGTGTTCGTCGTCCCTCCTCTTTTCTGCCGTCCTGATAGTGAGGTCGTTTTATACCTTGGTTTTCTTTCTCTTCCCCTCTTGGGGGAAGTCCAGCTGTTGTCGGCGGCATCTTCTGTGGCTTCACCCCGCAATACTCCTCTTTCACAGGTCAGGCCTAGGATTCGATAAAGTCTGCGATAAAACTATGGTGTCGACCGAGGACCTTGATAGAAGTGCTTCACTCCGGCTGCTTATTCGCTGCCCAAGGATGTGGAGGAGGAGTAGTGGGATAGATGCGTGTGTCTTCCTTTCTACAGAGTTGGTGTGGAATCGTTCTTGGAAGGGAGAAACGCTCTCGGTCAGGCTTAGAAAACGTTCCCCTCTTCTGTTTGCGAAAAGTTGGTGTAGTCGTGATGTTTTTCCTTTTCGGCCTTTCGTGCCTTCGCGCTCGCGGCGACTTGTGATTTGAGAAAGCCGGATCTCAATGTTTCTGTGTGCGGGCGCGACTTCGATCCTAAGTTTTCAGGCTTTTTGGTGTTCCCCCTCACTGGTCAACGCATCATTGGAAACCTTCCAATGAGTTCAAGTGAGGGGAAGTTTCTTGGAACGGATCAATCGATCTCGTCCTTTTTAAGGTTCGCGAGAGGGGTAAAACGAATCCTGTCGCCCTCGCGACTTCGGCTTTAGAAGCGAGGGCGAAATAAGTTTGCCTCATCTCGGTCATTCTTAGGTTATCATCACAGTGGCTCACGATGAAGCAGCATGTGACGATTTCGAATGGGCAGATAGCAGGCCAACAAGGGGGTTTGACCAAGCTCATGTGGAACCCCGCCTACTCTCTTCTGCCTGACAGGACACTCTTCTTCTCAGGGTCTTTTGGACTCCCACGGGTTTGGTCAATCTTCGATTCCAAATGCCCGGGCCGTCGCTCTTCACCTCGAGAAAACAGAGGTCAAAAAAGGTGTTAGCTAAATTTTCTTCCAATATAGTGATATTCGAATTGCCTCTTCTTCTGAGCTTTTCCTGCCCTGGCTCAGCAGGGCAGTGCAGAATAGCTGCAAAGGAAATCCCCTACAGCGATCTGGCTTGCCCCCCCATGCTGGTCACCAATTTTGCAACGGGGCAAGGGAGAAAACTCATCGATCGTGCTGGGCACTCCACTGAAAATGCCCAAACACTTATGCATCGACTTTCTAGACAACCACAAGGGATATGAGAGTGAATATACGAATGCAAGTCTGACCAGCTTGTGCCTCATCCATATTTTCCACTCTTTTTATGCCTTGGGCTGTGCAATATCGTAGGAGAAAATGGGCTGCTGAGAAGAAGTTCGGCGGTATTATCCCCACAGTATTCTGCCCCATCTTCGCTTCGAATAATCGAGGAGGCATAGTAGGGATCGAGAAGGAGGACGAAAGCAGGGCTGACCAAGCCCAAAAGAGCCCAAAAACACCCATCTTTATTCAATTTTCGAAAGGTAAGAATCAATGAATTTTTTCTATGGGCTGGGCTGAAGAGTCCCAAAGGCTCTTTTAGAGGGATGGTCACTGAAGTCATCGAGAAAAACGGAAAAAGTACAAAAACGAGTGTGTTTCTTGCTTGTCTGCTTGGTCTTCTTTTGTCGTAGGCTGACCAGGCCTCTGTCTATTTATACAAGCCTTTTCCTCCTGTGATAACGCCTAACGCCTACGAAAACGCCCATCTGATCCCTTGCCTTCAAGTCAAAATTGCCAAAAATTCCAAGTTCCCTGCCCCCTTCCACTACTAGGGGTGCACCAGGTAGGCTACTATAGGGCAGATTATAGTTATCCCTAGCAAAGATTTAAAGGTCCCCTCGCATAAATCCTTAGTAAGGTAGGTTTAAATAAAAGTTATAACTTATACCTAAGGGGTAATTAGCAACTCTAGCACTCTATATAGAACCTAACTTAATATATTTAAACCTCTACTTATCCCTATAAGCATACTAACTATTAGAGCAATAATAACACCTAATAGCACCTAAGTAGCTTAGTAGTAGAATACTAGTAGCATAGCCTCTATAACTAGTAGAAGAAATAATACCCCTATAAGTATAATTAAGGGAGATAATCTTCTTAGAACTAATAGTAGAAGACTACTAGAAGAGCCTTAAGTAATTAATATTAACATAATAGAAGACCTACTAATAGAATAGATTTAAGCCCTTCTAGAGAAGGAGATAGCATAAATAAAGAAAAAGAAGATACTTAAATAGATTCTCACTTTAAAAAATAAGGATAACCCCTAAAAAGTATTCCTAAGAAGGTTACTAGCATTCTACTTAGTAAATACCTTAGCCTTTAAGTAATATTAAAATAGTAAGCTACTTAAGTAGTTACCCCCCCTTTATTTTAAGAATAGCAAATAGACTAATATTAATAACTTTCTATTTAAGTTAAAAAGCTACTTTAAGATAGAAGAGAATAACCTTATTAATAATAAAAGGAAAGTCCTATATACTAAGAAGTACTTAGAAGGTATTATCCTATAGAGATAAATAAACTATATAGCTATAAAGTATAATAATAATATATTAAAAGCTACTTAAAGGGAAATAGAGGATTAGCTAAAGGACTTTATTATAAATAAAAATATAAAAGCTTACTAAGTAGTAGTTAACCTAAGTAAGAAACGCTAAAAACTAAGCTAATCTTACTAATAGTTTATTAATTAATATAAACTTATTAAGGCAGAATACCCTAATAAGTAACTAAAGAGAACCTAAGTAGTTAATATTATTAGCTAACTACTTCTAAAGCTAAAAGACTAAGTAATAGCAATAAGTCTACTAGCTATAAAGCATAAACTTAATAATATCACTAAAAAAACTAAAATAACCTACTAACTACTATAAGAAATAAAGGCTTTTTAGTTAGCTATACTACCTACTTAGAAGAGTAGCAACTAATAAGCCTTAGTCTATATCTCTAAAGACTTAACCTTTAGAAAACTAACCTTAGTAGCAGTAGCCTTAATACTAGTACTAACACCTCTAGAGGGAAACAGTATAGCTAAAAAAGAAGAGAGGGGGATACTTAATAGGAAACCTACTATAAAAGACTAAGCTTAAGTTACTTACTATAACTATAGAAAGCCTAGCTACTACTCTAACTAATATAGAAAAGCTAGCTACTATAACTATAGCAAACTAAAGCATTCTAGCTACTAATACTATAAGACCTAAGAGGCTACTAGCATAAATATAATCTAAATCCTATAAGATAAAAGGTAAGAGCAACTTCATATTAAGATAATCTTAAGCATTAAAGTTAGAAAAGCTTAAAAGGAAGTAAAAGCTCTTATTAACTTTAAAGCTAATAAGAATATTATTAATTAGAAGGTATTATTATATAATAAAGTACTACTAGAGGATACTAATAGGAAACCCCTACTTAAGAAGATATAAGAGTTATAAACGCCTAACTATAAGAAGAGGTCCTTAGTAATAAAAGCTACTAACAACCTAAAGGTATCTAAGATAGTATTATATAACTTCTAAGTTAGTAAAGTAGAAAATTATAATACTATCCTAAGTATCCTTTAATACTACGCTATATAGCTTAGTTTTAGCTAGGAAATACTAGGTTAAGCGTACCTATTAGGAAAAGATAGTATCTAAGTAGTTATTAATAAGAAGAAGGTAATATAAGCTAAAAGAGAAGTAAAGGCTATATTTATAGTAATACCTATAGTAAGGAGGATTAAGGGGGGTAATAAGAGGGAACTAATAAGAGAATAAGAAGTATTATCTAAATTTAAACTCCTTAAAGCATACTTTAAATAGTCTTATATATTTAATACTATACTTATAAGTAAACCTATAGGAATAAAAAGCTATACTTATACTATTAACTTTAAACCTAGATATACCCCCCTATTTAAACCTATCTACTTACTAATAGAGAAGGAGTTAGAAGAATTAAGGAACTACTTAATAAAGGCGCTTATAAATAGATAGATTAAGCAATTAAAAAGCTTAGTAGGAGCTTTAATCCTCTTTATACCTAAGAAGGAAGGTAAATTATAACTATATATAAACTACTAAAAGCTTAATAATATAATAATTAAGAACTAAACGCTATTACCTCTTATTAGTAAGATCTTAAACTAACTTAGAGATATAAACTAATATATAAAGCTTAATTTAAAAGATATATACTACTAAGTATATATCTATAAGGAAGATAAATAAAAAATAGTATTCTATATAAAGTATAAATACTTTAAATATTAAGTAATACTATTTAAGCTTATTAACACCTTAGTAATATTCTAAGTTTATATTAATAATACCTTTATAAGCCTTATTAATATTATATATATTATATACCTAAATAATATCTTTATTTTCTTAAAAGATAAAGCTTTATATATTAAGGTAGTAAAGGAGGTGCTCTACTAGTTAGATGCTATTAATCTCTATATAAACCTTAAGAAGTATAAATTCTATACTTAAGAAATATAGTTCCTCAGCTTTATAATCTTACTTAAAGGTATTATAATAGAATAAGAATAGATAGAGGTAATTATAATATAGCTAGTACCTACTAGCATCCAAAATATCTAAATCTTCCTAAGGTTTATAGGGTTTTATTGCTAATTTATCTTTAACTACTTAAAAATATATATACCTCTAATAGATTAGCTAACTACTAAGATATAAGGGTAGTAAGTAATAACTAGTAAAGTATTAAGAGCTTTCTATAAGCTTAAATTAATATTTATAAGGGCGCTAATATTAAAATATTTTAACCTTTAACTACTAATATAAGTAAAAATAGATGCTTTAGTATATATAATTAGGGCTATATTTTTATAGCTCTATAAGAGGATATAGCACCTAATAATATTTATATCTTAAAAATTAAGAAGTATAAAGCTTTACTATAGGATACTAGAAGTAGAGCTGCTAGTAATTAGAAACTTTACTTTATACTAGAGGTATTATTTATTATATACTTACTACTAAGCCTTTTTCCTAATAGACTACCTTAGCTACTACTACCTTACTAGTAAACTATAGCTAAATAGCTAGTAAGCTTAACTTTTATAAAACTTAGTAGTTTTTAACTTTTATATTAAATACTACCTTAAAAAGATAAACCTTATAAATAGCTTCTCTAGATAACTTAATTATAAGATAATACTAAGAGAAGTAGATAAAGCTAATAAAGTGTTCCTAGAAGACTTCCTATAGTAGTTTAAAAGACTTAGAGTAGTAGTAATAACTACTTAGAGGTCTATTAGTAGCTTAGCCCCTATTATATCTCTAAATCTAATACTAGAAGAACTTAAGTTTAGCCTAATAGATATAATAAGAGAAGCTTAAAGTGCTAATAATAAGTTAATAACTAAGGGTTAGTAGTAGTAGGCTAATTAAAGGTATAATAAAGAGAGAATAATATAATATAAAGGACTACTAGTAGTCCTAGAAAGGTTTACGCTATAAAGATAGATCTTAGTTATATTCTATAATAAGCCTACTAATAGATACCTAAGTATCACTAAGACCCTCTAGTATATATAGAAATCCTTCTTCTAAAAATTTATAACTAAAGATATAAAAGAGCATATTAAGATATATGCTATCTACTAATAGATAAAACCTTAGTATTATGCCCCCTATAGAATACTTAATCTTCTATTAGTACCTATCTAGCCTTAAGAGAGTATATTACTTAACTTTATTATAAAACTACTAGTATTAAAGCTGCTTAGAAAATAAAGCTATAATAGCATACTAGTAGTAATTAATAAGTTAATAAAGTATGCGCTATATATACTTACTAGGGAGTCCCTCATAGCTAACTAGCTAGTAATATTATTAGTCTATAAAGTATTCCTTTAGTTTAGAATCCTATAGATAATAGTATTAAATAGAAACTTACTATTTACTAGCTAATTTTAGGTATTAATATGCTACTAGCTAGCTATATAAAGGAAACTAAGTATAGCCTACTATATATAGATAAATAGTTAAATAGAGCAATAGAACTAGAATATTAAATACTTCTTATAGGCTTACTATAACGAGGAATAAGATAACTAAGCATATAAGCTATTAATAGTATAGTTTATATATAACAGTAGCTAGCATAATGCTACCTAAATAATACTTACTAAAGCACTAATAGGATATTTACTATAAGGACCCTATAACATAGAGCTTTAAAGCCTATTGCTAATAGAAGTACTAATAGTAAATAAAAGGATTGTATAGCTAGTTAACTAGAAGGTTGCAATTAAATAGCTACTTAAAGAGTTAGCTAAGCGCTATAAGAAGTAATATAATTAAGGGTAATTAGTTATTAATTTTAGAGTTAGTAAGAAGGTCTTATTATATATAAAGTATATCTAATAAAAACGCCTATTAAGGAAGCTCTCTAATAAGTATATAAGACTATTTAAAGTATAGTAGGTTATTAGGGGGGAAGCAGCATATAAATTAGTATTAGACCTCTAACTCTATATCTATAACGTTTTCTTACCCTTATAACTTAAAAAATTCTATAGCATAAATAATATACTATAGCTAATACCTATTAAGGTAAAAAGAAATAATAATATCTATAAAATTAAATAAATAGTAAATCATAAGAAGCCCCCTAGAAACTAATAATACCTTATTAAGTAGAAAAGCTATAGTAAAGAAGAAAACTTATAAGAACCTTAAAAGAATATAAAAAAGCAACTATATAATAACTATAAAAATTCTATTTACTACTAAATAACTTAAAGATTACTAGAGGTTCATAAGAAGATAAGTATAAGTAAGTAAGTAAATTTAATTTAGCTTAATAGCTAAAGAGCTTAGAGATAGCTTATAAAAAGCTAGAGTAAGTAATAAGAGAAATACCTAAAAGCTAGAAAAGCTATTAAAAATAAATAGAAGTAGTAGAGAAGTACTAAAAAAAAGATAAGAGAAAGGTAAAAGAGGCTTAATAATCCTCATCCTCATCCTTAAGCTACTACTACTACTTAATACTATTATTAAATCTACCTAAAAGCTTAATAACATACTATAAATTAATAATTAGCTATATTATCAAAAAAACTACTAAGTAGCTACTAAGAGAAGACTAAAAGATATATAACTTAACTATAAAGCTTTATAAACTTACTAATAACCTTAAAGAAGCTTATAAGCTCTTTATTCTACTTCTTAAGCTACTTATTCTAGATCTATAGCTCTACTAGGATAGCCCCCTAATACTTAGCAGTATAGAAGGTAGCTTTAGCTTACTTCTTAGTAGAAGAGGTAGTACCCTTAATAGCATAAAAGATATAGTTATATCCTAAGGCCTCCTCTTCTTTTATTTTAGCTTTATACTTCTTAAGCTAAGCAGCTAAGTTAGCTTTAGCTTAGAGAGCTTTTTAGACTATAAGCTAAATATCTTAGATTATAAGCTATAAATAGATTAAAATAAAATAACTAAGTAGCTAATAAAAGGTTACTAGAGGAACTATAAAAGAGAAAATATTAACCTATTTAGCTTAAAAAGCCTAAGTAGAGTTATAAGAGAGAATAACCTTCTTAATAAGGTTATTAAGCTTAAGGATAGCATAGCACTAGAGGATAGAAGGCTACTAGAAGTTTAGTAGTAGTCTTAGAGGTAACTAGTTAAAAGGAGAAATAACTTATATTAATATAAGGCTTACTATTTATACTAATATAATGCTTATACTTAGTTAAAGTAGCTAAAAAGAAAAAAAATTAGTAAGACTAAAAAAGAAAAAAAGAAGATTACTAGAGGATTACTAGAAAGAAAAGAGGGGACTTATTAATAGTCTTAATATAATATATAATCTTACTAAAATAGCTAGAAGCATCTAACTTAAGGCTATTTTATGCTATAGCATAGCAACAGCAAGAGGAGCAGTAGAGGCAATTAGAGTTAAGGTCTTCTACTTCATCTTTATTATTATTATTATTATTATTATTATTATTATTATTATTATTATTAGAAGAGATAGGGGGGTTTAATAGAGAGGAGCTAGAGAGAAGAAGAAGGAGTATATTAATAGTATTAGTAGTAGTAGTAGTAGCAGCTATAATAGCTTCCTAGCCTTAAGTTCTAGCTATAATAAGGATAGAAATAAGAGGTAAGTAGAAGTTTAATAAGGGAATAAAAAAACATATAAAAAACAAAAAAGATAGCATATAAGTAAAAAAAAAAATAACATAAGAAGGTTAAAGAGGGAAGAAAAAAAGGAAGTTCTTAAAAAGCAAAAAATCAAAAGGATAACTACTAAAAAGGTAGTTCTATATAAGCTTATAACTAATAACCTTTAATAATTTATATAATTATATTATTTAACCTTATAAATAAATAATACTAAGAGTACTACTTAAGAAGTACTAACGCCTTAATAGTAATATAAAAAAGTAAATAATCTAATTATTCTTAAAGTTTTTATAACTATATTAGTAGTATAAACTTATAAATAAGTAGTATAAACTTAAAAAGTAGGTAATATAAACTTAATATAACTACCTTACTAATATAAATTAAATAAGTACTAATTTAAGTAATATATATTATATACCTATAGTAGCTTAGAGCTATATACCTTAACTACCTTAGTAAATAAAGGAAGAAAGTAGTTATAATAAAAGAAAGAAAGCTACTAATATAGAAGGATAAAAAATAGTAATAAAGCACCTAAAGGTAACTAAGAGGTAGCTAGTAAGCTAAAAGAAGACTTTACGTCTAAAGCATAAATAGGAAACTTATAATAGAGGATCTAAGGCTAATATAAAGAAAGGAGTATAAAGAGGTACTTAAAGAAGTACCCCTAATTACTTAGCTATTTATAAATAAGAAGAGGTAGTTTTAGAAATAACTATTTAGCTTCTAAATAAAGTAGAAGCCTAGGAAATACTAGTTTAAGAGAACTAGCTAAGGAGATAGTTATCCTAATAAAGCGTTATAACTAGTTTAAGTCCCTTAAACTTAGACCTTTCGCACTAGCCCTTAATAAGACTACTAAAGGTACTTTAAGTAGACTACAAATAAGCAGGAAGTCTAAGGACTAAACTCTAGGAGAGAAGGATCATATTACGCATAAGAATAGGAGAACTAGTAGACTACTAGGGGTGCACTAGGTAGGCTACTATAAGGTAAATTATAGTTATCCTTAGTAAAGATTTAAAGGTCCCCTCGCATAAATCCTTAGTAGGGCAGGTTTAAATAAAAGTTATAACCTACACCTAGGGGGCAATTAGCAACTCTAGCACTCTGCGCGGAACCTAACCTAACAACCAAAGCGTATATTACACATCAATGAAATCGTCTACTTGAGGAGGCTCTTGTTTTTAGGAGCTACTGTATCTAGGCATGGTCCGGTACTCGGGCATTACCGTTCATTCCCCAGCTACGTTGCCATGCTTCTACGGACCTCGACCTCCTCAGCCCCAGCCTTTTCGGCCAGATCAGCGTCCAATTCGCGAACGATGTTGACATCCCCAAAGATCTCGTCAATTTCCTCGAGGGACTTTCCTCTGGTTTCGGGGTAAAAGAGGGCGAACACGACAGCGCAGATTGCATTTGTCAGTATGAACAGAATCTGTTGATACTAATGAGCACCAGACGTGTTCCGTATAGAAGAGGCGACTTACGTAGTACTTCCAACCAACCTCAGCGAGCGCAATTGGTGAGCATTGCGTGATGATGAGACTGATGGAGTAGTGGATGACCTGGACTATGGCATTCGCCTTTGCACGCAGCTCGGTTGTGAAGACTTCGGGGCTGTTCTAGGTGTCAGTCTCTGTGGACAGTGAAAACCACCATTTAGAGCTTACGGAATGATCCAAGTCATGGGTCCCAAAAGGGCTGAATAGTTTGCAGAAACAGCAAAGATACAGGCAATAAGCCCGCGTTGAGCAGCTTCATTCGTAGGAAACCCCGGCCGTGCCGGGTATACTGCTGCCAATATGGTGATAATCATGTAGCAAACAGACAATAGCGATGAACTGAAGATGAGGATTTTCTTACGTCCGATGCGGTCGACAAAGAATAGAGAGAGAAAACAGGCCACGGGGGCGACAGATCCGTACAAACCGCTCACAAGGAGCTGCTGGTCCTGGCTGAACTGAAGGGTGGCATAGATAGCTGTCTGATAGTACTGAACGAATGAGATGCCCGATAACATGGCAGCTGCCCAGACGAACGATCCGACAAAGAGTCGCTTGCGAAATGCAGGGGTTTTGAATAGGTCGGCCCACGATAGACGCCCCTGAGTTTGCAGCTCTTCGGCGATGTTGACTTGGATGACGGTGAACTCGGTGCGGCACCAGTTGTCGTTGGAGCCGTTGTAGTGGTAGTTGCGGAATGCCTTTTCGGCTTCTTCGTTACGGCCTTTCAAGCACAGCCATCGCGGCGACTCGCTGAGGAACAGGACACCAACGCCTAGAATCAACGCTGGTATGCTTTGGATAGCGAAGCCGAGTCTCCATTGGTTGGAGTTGTGCCATTTGCCCTCGCCAACCCCGGTCCAGAGAGCGACAAGAAAGCCCCATGCAACCACTATGGAGAGTTAGAAGTTGCAGTTGTGAATTGCGGGTTTACTGACTCATCTGGTTGACGGCTGTGACTCTGGCTCTTTCTTCAGTCTAGAGTAGTTGGATCAGCGACTTTGGTCTCGTCACAACTTGCACGAGTGGAGATACCTTTGCAATCTCAGCCCCAAAGACAGGAGCCACACCAGTGATTGTGCCAACAGCATAGCCGACTAGAAGTCGTCCCATGATGACTGACAATGAGTTCAGCTCAGAGAACTCAACACTCATAAGTCAGACACAAACTCACGCATAGCAACATGCACGGCGCCAGCCATCAAGGCTCCGCCGATGACGCCCCAAATACATCCGAAAGCAATGGCACGCCGGCGGCCGAGCCGATCACTAGTGATTCCAACCGAAGCGCTGCCCAGCCAGGCTGAATCACTCGGTTAGGCTTCATCATGATAATCGTTCATGAGACTAGTAAGAGATCTGAGATGGCCTTACCTCCCGCTTGGTATACCGACACAATAGCTCCTCTCAAGGGGGCATCGGGATTTCCAAAGTAGGTCAAGAAGGACTTGAGCGCTAAGCTTGGAGTTATGATACCGGAATCACTGATCGTTGCTGGTTAGGTAGTAATTGGCAAGATGTCCATGCTCAAAACTCACTAGCCGTAGAGAAACCCTCCAATTCCCAGCAATATCGAAGTTAGGAAGGGCTTGCTAAGCCAAGGCGAAGTATCTGGCGTCATTATAAAAGAATGATTGTAAGTCTAATTCAGTGAAACGAATCACCCAAAGCAAAGTTTCAAAGACTGAAGACAAAAGTCACATATAATTCGACCTCTTAATCCTTCACTATGATACACGACACTACTGATATTTAAAGCAGGGGTATACTTACCCGTCTCCAACCAGATCCTTTGTAAGTTTCGCGTCAGCAGGCCGACTATGTGGGGGACAACCCCAGACTCAACGCACAGGTCCGCTTCCCCGCGCCATCCACCGTCCTCGCGGCGAGCAAACTGCGGGGTTCCGACCCTGTCGCATCGCGATATCAAGCTAGCCTATTCACATTGCAACTTGGAAAGGATTCTGAAGCCCCGTCAAGTGATCTTGGGAGACGCGATATCAGTGGGGGTGGCTTACTGCAACGTCTCGCCAAGGTCGGCAGTTCGTGCTGGCAGATTAGGCGACGAGCCGAAGACACAACAAAGGCTCAGGAACCTCGGGCCCTCGGTATTTCAGTGCAACGCTGCCGGCATCGCCCAAGGAAAAACATCTTGACGATTTGATCTCGAGACGTTTGGTGACAAGACTTTGTGTATCTTCTCATTCGCTCGTCAATATTGAAGCGTCTACCCTGGATGACCGACCAACGAGCAAAATGATCGCACACGTCCTGGCATGGGCGGCGGCTCTGGCTTCCCTTGCATACATCGCTCTCATATTTCCTAGGGTAAGTCTTTACATCCAATCATCAACGCCTGATTACCACTCAATAACCGACCTCACAGCTTCAACAAGAATGGAAGCTATACTCGCACCGCTCTCAACTCCCGCCCGGACCAAAAGTCATCAAGACCGGCATCCGCAAGCCATGGCTTTGGTTCCAAGAACTGAGCAAGCAATATGGCGACGTTGTCTACCTCCAACTCGGCCCGACACCAACTATCATCTTGGGTTCCGCTCAGGCAGCATGGGACCTCCTCGAAAAAAAGGGCGCCATCTTTTCCTCCCGTCCGCGCTTCATCATGGGAGGCGAGCTCTTGTCCGGGGGTATGAGAGGGCTGATGGCGCCGTACTCATCCTATTGGAGGCGCTGGAGAAAGCTGCTTCACAGTGGCTTTATGCAGCGGCAGAGCGAGACGTACCGGCCGATTCAGAGTCTCGAATCGAAGGTTCTCATGCATGAGTTGCTTATAGACCCAATCAACTTTAGAAGACACCTGGAGAGATATGCCGCTTCGGTGATTGTGACCGTTACGTATGGCAGGAGGGTTGAGGATGTGACGACGGATATTGTGGTGCAGCGCAACGCTGAGTCCATGGGTCGTTTGACTTCTGTCAAGTATGTGATTCTCATTATAAAGGGCTGGTCCCCATCTTATTGATGTCTACAGCATCCCCGGCAAATTCGCAGTTGAGCGATACCCAGCACTCAAGTATCTACCCGCGTTCCTCGCACCATGGAAAGCCGAGGTCTTGAAACAAAGACAAAAGGACATCCAGCTCTACACCGAGCTCATGGACGAGGTTCGGGAAAAGGTGGCTAGAGGTGTTGCGCCAGAATGCTTCGCCAGGCACCTCCTGGAAGAGCAAGCAAGCCTTGGCATGTCGGATCTGGAGATTGCGTACACGGCCGGCTCACCATTCGGAGCCGGCGTCGAAACTGTGAGTTATCTACATTATCCCATCTATCGACTTGACTCTTACAAAAGTAGTCTGCTGGCTCTCTGGCCAGCTTCCTCCTCGCATGCGCAAAGTTCGGGCCCCGCTTCATCCCCCAAGCCCAGGAAGAACTTGACAGGGTTGTCGGCAAGCACCGTCTTCCCGCGTTTGAAGATCTAGAGAACCTTCAGTACATCCGGGCCATAGCATCGGAGACGCTGAGATGGAGACCGGTCGCGGTCCTCGGCGGTACACCTCACGCCAGCACGGCCGACTACGTGTACAAGGGCATGTTCATCCCGAAGGGCAGCACAATCATCGCCCCTCTTTGGAGCCGTAAGCACACTTCAGAGACGCTCACTTTTATCCGCACTAATAACCTTTAAGTCCACCTAAATGAGTCAGACTTCCCGCAGCCACACGACTTCATCCCAGAGAGATTTCTCGAGGATCGTGAGTATCCGGGGTCCTTCGGCCACAGCGCCTTTGGCTGGGGTCGCCGGATCTGTCCAGGCATGCATCTCGGCTCTGCCTCGGTGGCAATCAACATTGCGCGTATCCTCTGGGGCTTCGATGTGAGGTCAGGAAAAGACGAAAAGGGGCGCGACGTTGATGTTGACATGTAAGTGAGATCTCTTACCAAGCTGTTCATGACTGATAACGTTGTAGCTTCGCCTACTCTGACGGGTTCAACTCGAGCCCTTTGCCATTTCCTTGCTCCATCACACCTCGGTCACCACACCATGCTGAGGTCATCGAAAGAGAACATGAGGATGCGCTGAAAGCGTTAGTAACGTATACGTCCGTCACCAGTAAGATATCATGAGGAATTTCGCAGGCCAGGTAGTGTCAGTTAGCTATCCGGGTAATTAGTGTCCAACATACACGTAATCCGTATGTCCTGTGAAGACCTTCTGTTTTTCTTACACTGAAGTGATTATATGTCTTATACACTCACTTTCGTCGCCGATAGTCATCGCCTATGGTCATTATCTTTACCGCTATCATTTCCTCAACTACCGTCGTACTTATCAAAGTAATGTGTACGCTGTGATTGAAGTTATAGGGGACACTACCCGGCTTGCACAACTCATCATGAGTAGCAACGTATACATCAGACAGGGACATACCAGGTCACATCAAGTCCGAACAATACTTTTGCTCATTCAACTTCCAATTGACACTATTACTCCCCTGATATCTACGCTAGCTGCACATCCTCAAACGTAAAGGGTATCTTCCAGTATCTCAAATCATCAAACTCAGCCTCGGAGGTGTACTCCCTCGTATTCAACGTCAAAGCCCAGTCAACATCAGGCCGACTTGACGCGAACGCTCTCGCGCCGACAACAGTGCCATCGCGCTCAGAGTAGACGGCCCGACCACCAGTTCCCGCAACAGCATGGGATCCAATAAACCTCGCAACTGTACTTGCGCTGGCCGCCAAAGAGAACCCGCCCATGCACTCCTCCTTAATGGCGCCGTCGCCTCCATACGGTCCCGGGACAAGTCGGTATGCGTCGGGATCCACGGGGTCGTAGCCCGTGTACTTGCTCTCCTGGACGATGCGGTCGTTGACGTGCTTCTCCCCGTCCGTTTCGTAGAGCCTGACGTCGAGGTCGCCGAGTATATTCTGCTTGAGGAAGTCGAGATACGGGACGCCGGTGACGTTGCTCACGACGTAGCTCGCCAGCATAGTGCCGTAGTTCGAGTAGGAATAGTCCGTCCCCGGCGCGAAGTCGAGCGTGCGCGTGAGCTGGTACTCGATCACATCGCGTAGCGTCGCGGCGCGGGTGCCGTTGAAGAGCGCAAAGGCGATGTCGCGGAACATGAAGCCCGGGTCGCCGGACTTGTCTCGGTTATAGCCGGAGCTGTGCCTGAGGAGGTGGTCGATGGTGATTTCGTTCGCCCGCTCGTCAACTGGCTTGTATCCGAGTAAGGGGTAAACAGGGGTAGAGTAGTTCAGCTTCCCGGCTTCGATGAGGTTGTAGACGGCCGCGTGGACGAAGATCTTGCTAACGCTGGCGAGCAGGAAGATGTCATCGGGCTGCACGACGGCGCGGTTGCTCTCGGCCCAGGTGTAGCTGCGCTCGGCGATGGCGGTGCCGTTCAGCGCAATCGCAATCTGGGCTTGGCGGACGCCGTTCTTCGTCATCCAGGTCTGCATGGTCGAGTCGAAGGCCGCCGTCGCGGCGTCGTTGTCTTTGAAGCCGGTGAACGACCCGGTGGCGGACCACTTTCGGGCCTCGGGGATGTCCTGCTCGGCAAAGATTACTGAGAAGCGGATGTCTGCTCCTGAGACACCTCCGTGAAGGTCGATCGGGTACAAGCCCTGCGCCTTCTGCGACTCGATCTCGGCGGCAAGCTCGGCTCCGGTCAGGCCATCCAAAGCTACCCACTTGCCAACCGCAGTATCGACGAACTGGGGCGTGATCACATGGTCGTCGGACAAGAAGAGACGGGAGGGGCGCCAGAAGCGTTTGGCAAGCTCGGAGGAGTAGACGTCCGCGTAGTTGATGGAATAGTTCGTCGTGTAGAAGATCGTGGAGAGCTGGTTGCCGACATTCTCGTGGCCGAGGATGCAGTACCTGCGGTCTCCGGGGGTGCCATACATCCTGAAGTCTTTCACCAACATCGGGATGCCGTTCGTGGCGTTGTCGTATGTGTATGGGGTTTTCATGCCGCAGAGTTGTGCCCAGTTGGTGACGTTGACCTTCTCCATGACGCCCGAGAAGACGGCGCTGCCGGCCGGTCCTGTGGCGGAGACATGCGTGGAGACGTATCCCTTGGCCTTCCACGAGGCGAACCACGAGTTGTAGGTTGATTCGTCTGCGTCGTAAATCACTTCAAAAGGGTTTCCATCTCGTTTGACCCAGACGGCGGCGTACTTTGCGTTCGGTGCGGTGCCGTATGCGCTCAGGGAGATCATCCGGTAGCCGTCTGCAGTTAAAGACTTGGATCTCTCGCCATGTGCCGCGCCATTAAGGTTGAAGTATGTCTGGACGCCGGCGGAGCTGTCATTGGCGACCCGACGCTCAGTCGGAAATGCGAATGTGACGGAGCATAACGAGAGACAAGAGGTCAAGAGACCAATGAACGAGGGCGTGTACATGTTCAACGATCGAAAGCCGCCCAAAGGCGAGCGAGAAGGATGATGTTGACAAAGGCGGAGCAACAATGCTGCTGATTCCCAACCACATCGCAGGTGTCTTTTCCATGTTTTTATTCAGCATCAACTACACTTGACAGAAACCCACATGATCCCTATTCTTAGAGTAACAATTTAGGTTGTGGTGATCATCTTGCGATACGAGATGAACCCCGTCCATGCCCCCACAACTTGGCGCTCGGCGAACCGCGCCCAAACCCTGGCCCCCCAGTTTAAGCACCCTGCAAGAACCGGCTGAGCCCGCTGTTTGGGGGAATCCTCGCCTCATGGCAGGGGAAGGGATCTCTGGAAGCATGTTCTTTTACCTCATGGGCCCTCGGTTCGATCCTTCCATCCCCCGTATTCCACGACCGTGCGTACAACACGGTATGACCGGTTGTTTGGTAACGCCACTTGTGTGGATTTGTTCTTGGCTGGAATCGCCGTTGGAGCCGAGGAAAGATGCGACCTTAGACTTGAATACGAGTATAAACCAGCTTCCCCTGTGAAGGTTAGTTCGTCTCGTGGGCTAAACTCAACGTCGCCGTTTCACGGCCACGTGCGTAATGTGCTGTTGATATATGCCCACCGGCAAACAGCTTAGGCTCCGGATCTGAATGAGTTTAGGTTTCGTGGTGTATGTAAATGAGACACGCTTCTTTTCTCAGCCAAGATCCTCAGAAAGTCTCGGGACAAAAGGCAAGGTGATCCCACTCACAGGGATCAAAAATGAGGTCCATCCAGGATTCGAACCTGGGCTTACGGAACATTCCAACTCGTAGAGAAGTCAGAATCCGACGTCCTAACCAACTAGACTAATAGACCGAAGGAAAGAATGCAGCGAGCAGCATCTCGGAGCGGTCCTCGTGAGAGGGGGCAAGGTCCATCCAGGATTCGAACCTGGGCTTACGGAAGGGAACCGATGGTTTTCATCATCAGAATCCGACGTCCTAACCAACTAGACTAATAGACCAACTGAGCCGAAGCTGCTGTGCTGTGGAGGCCGGTAGGGGACAAGCAGAATATGAAGTCGCGAATTTGCGTGTGTGAGAATTTGCGCGAGCCCTGGGTGGATATCGCAGGCGGGGATCGTGACGGGGCCGGGGTGCCGGATCGGAGGCCGGGGGATGGGGCGGAGGGGATAGCCCGGTCAACTTCCGACAACGGACTTGTTGAGGCTTGATTGCAGTTGTTGGCGAGTCTGTAGCGGTGCGTCTGTATCTTGACAGGAATTGGGTTGAACTTAATGTTATCTTGAATAGGTCACATCTCAGAAGCAAACCGATTCAGTTCGTGATCTTCGATAATGATGCGCACTACAAGTTTGAATAGTGTTGAAGCCGGCCTCTGGCCATGGTTCATGCCATATCTACAAGATATCTCCTATATACAATCTCAAACCACGCACAGCATGTACAATCCAATCACCTCATCCCCCTTCATTCCACCTCCCCCTATCCCTAGTTCCCCAATCTAGCACCCGCTAGTCTTCACACCCTCCGCAACACAAACCTTCCCATCAGGCCCCTTGCCCGTCAACTTCGGCTCTCCGCCACTGCTGTTCCCCTCAAACATCTCGCACACCTCCGCGCCGCCCAGCACGCACGAGTTCTTGATGTCCACCCCGTCGCCCAGGTTGCCGTTGACCGCGGCCAGCACCTTCCCGCCGTCGAGCCGCACGTTCTCGAACGTCGCGTGCCGCGCCGTCTGCGTCTTGCAGTTGCCGCAGCTGCGGTACATCTTGCTGCACTCCTTGCAGTAGAAGTCCTTGACCGCGACCGTGCCCCCGCCGTTGTGCTGCAGCACCTTGTCCTCGGCGTTCTGCGCGCCGCCGCCGTTGACGAAGGAGGTGCCCGAGGTCTGCTTGAATGTGATTGCGTCTTCGCAGACATCTTGGAACCAGCTGGTTGGTGTTAGCTCTGGAACATGTTGTAGGCGTGGGTTTCTGGACTTACACGTTGTTGATGGTGCAGCTGCCCAAGCAATGAATACCCTCGCCGTTGTTAGGCCCGATCACAACATTGCTAATCGTGGCCCCCTCCTCGAGAATGAACACAGCATCCTTGTTGCCGCCCTCCGTCTGCCCCTTGCACGTGCTTGGGCTCCGGTCCCAGAGCTGCATCCCGCCGTCGAACGACTGGCCTGCCGCAATAGTCTTGACAGCGGCGATGTTCTGCGAGCCCTTGGGGGTGGGAAACGTAGTCTTTAGGCCTCCACCGCCCGAGGTCGTCCCGTTGTTCGCGGCCCCCGATCCAGACCCGGTCCCAGAGTGGCCCGTTGAGATGGGCACATGGGGCGCGGTCTTGGACGCCGTGTGCTTCGCCTTCTTGCTCCCCTTGGGGCTGCCGCTCTTGGAAGCCGGGGACGCGAGGGCAGTAGCGGCGAGGGCCAAGAGGAGGATGTTTCGGAGAGACATTGTGGAGGGGTCGTAGATGGAGTGGGAGACACGTCTAGCGTCTTGGCTACGAGGTTGAGATGAAATGAAGAAAGGCTTGGCCGCGCAAGCTATGTGGGCAACGTGGAGAAGCAAATGCGGGATAAGACGAATAATAGACCAGCTGTTAGGTTTGAGACGAACCAGTCGTGTTGAAAGCGATGAGACGAATAGTTGTTAAAATCTTTTGAGCTCTTAGAAGCTGATGATAATTTTAAAATTCTAATACCTAAAGCTCGAGAGAACTCTATTCTGTTTATATAGCAAAACTCCCATTCCCAA
The DNA here is from genome assembly GCA_027406125.1 of Colletotrichum tropicale. Lineage (NCBI taxonomy): Eukaryota > Fungi > Ascomycota > Sordariomycetes > Glomerellales > Glomerellaceae > Colletotrichum > Colletotrichum tropicale. The sequence continues at coordinate 1,676,535 of JANVYH010000004.1, forward strand.
GTTCCCTCGCGAACCCCTATACCGCCATCCTCATAAGACAAAACTCAATCACATCTTGGCTTCGACAAAGAGACCTACCAGCCAGCCCGGGGCCCGAGCTCTCTAGCATCCTGCCCCCATTCTCCATCAAACATGCTCTTTCACAGAGATATATCAAAAGTCCCCAGTGTAATATCTATCCCAGGGCGACGGTGCGCTTTACGTTGAATGAGGTACGTGCGTTCCCAAAGATCGTCCGAAACTTTGTCGTCAACTAAGCTTTTTCTGACAGATCCATCTGGTCCGGGATAGATTGCCCTTTAAGCAAAAGACCACCAATCTCGTGTGTTGCTGCTTCCCTGTCGAACATGGGCTATCGATGCTGGCGCTAACCTGTACCATCTGATGTCGGTGTTGCGGCGGGGGTCTGCCCTGTGTAGAGCCGCACATGTAAGCAACCGTTCATCTACTTCGGGTATGGCCCTGACACGGGCTTTCATATGCTTCAAACAACCCTCCTTGTGGGGTTTGGCTCTTATGCATGCTGTAGTTCGGTTGAGATGCCGAATATCGTTCCTCGCAACTGGGACAGAGATGGGGGGAGACTTCCTTGTACCATTTCAATTTCTCCAGCATTGACTGAGTTCTCAGAAAAGTGAATGACACAAGCAGCCTTCTGCCATCTCTGTGTGAAACAACCAGACGTAGCGACCTGTGGCATGAACCAAGCACCTCGGAACAACACCGGATTAACGATTTCAGATTTGATTGAAAAATATCTACTTGAAATCAGCGCCGAATTATTCCGTTTTTCCAGACGCTTGTATTAACACAACACCCCAGGACCTCTGGGATGCTGTGGCGAGACATCAATCACCTCCACTGCTGTTGCGGCGGCCTCTGCTGCCTGTGTTGCTGTTCCGCCTTCAACTGCCTCTCAAACCTCTTTCCGTCCGCCCGGGCATCCTTCTCCCCGTTCCCTTTCCCATTTCCTGCTCTTTTCAGTTCTTCCTCTACCATGCCCACTGCTTCAGCAACAACATCATCGCCTCTCCGCCATGTGTACAGGGCGACTCCATGCTGCTCCAATACTTCCTGCGCACGCTGCAGACGGCGCATCCATAATTCGTGCTTCCTGTTGGGGTATGTTGGTCCCATCGTCGGAGACCCCAACGTTGGAGATGTAGCTCCCGACTTGAGGCTGTTCGACTTGGTCTTAGCGAACGCGGGCGGCTGAGGACCGGCAGACGGTGGGAGGGCTTCAAAGTCGATGTCATCGTTATTTGACAGTCTCTGCCGATTGAGCGTCCGCGGGCTGAGGCTCCGGGCCCCGGACGGGGTGTCCCTGCGGCGCGGTGGTGGGGGCGGTGGTGGTACTTTGAATGCTTTGCTCATGTCCTCTGGGGTAGTCGACGCTGGTATCTTTGCTGTTTTGGGTAAGCTGCTGGTGCTACCAACCGTCTGTTGCGATGCGTTGTGTATTTGCGACAGCGGATGAGGGGCGGATCGGTCAGCGGACGGCTTTCTCGACCGCGGTGCAGGCGGAGGCGGAGCAGAACCGCCATTAGACCCCAGAGTAGGCACCTTCGTGTCTGAAGGAGCACTGCGAAGGGCTGCTGGCTTGACTGGACGAGGCGGTGGAGGTTTGCGAATAGCAAGATCCGACGTGCTCGCACTTGAGGTAGGTTTTGGCCTTGCCTTGAGTTGGGCAAGCGCAGCCGCGTCGTCCAGATTCGCCTGTTCCGGCTCGTCCGAGAAGTCAATCAGATCGCCCATGACGGGTCCAACTGTCTTGATATCGCCGCGTGGTGGCAGACCAGGCCTGTTTGCCGGCTCGTCGCTCTTGTCCTGAAGTCTGATTGTTGGGGCCTTCTGGCGAGCGGTGCCCTCGAATGATGAATCAAAGTAGCCGCTCTGTTCAGGAGTCGTGACATCACGGATAAACACTGCAATGATTCGTCCTGGATGGGTCTCGACCAGCTCAGTGTAGACTTCCAGATCAGCCTCGCCGCTGTCGCCCACCAACAGGAACTTCCGCTCAGGGAAATCCTTCATCAGCCTCGTAAGTGTGCTCTTCTTCCTTTCGGCCACCGGCTCGAAGATGCCCTGGAGCATACCGCTATACTGTTTGAGATGGAGAGACCCAGGAGGCAAGCCGGCAATCATAAAGTAGCTTGCCAAAACTGGGAATAACTGCCATGGGCTGTTGGAGCAGTAGTGTATGCTGACGCCCATCGCGTGCAGCTCGTTGTACCACTCCTTGACGCCCTCGACCGTCAAGTCCTTCAGCTCGCGGATGAACGTATTGCGGAAGATCTCCTTCGCGCCGCCTGAGATATTGGACCTCTTGATGGTGTCGTCGATATCGCTAATCAGACTAACGCCCCTTGGTTCAATGATCTTGACTTCTTGAACTGCCGACAGGCTTTGGTTGGCTAGGACTCGGACATGTGTCGGAACAAAATCCAAGGCGGCTCGTATGACAAAGTGGCCGGCATCATTGGTCTGCACCGTCCGCGAAGCCGACTTCTCATCGTTGTAGAAGAATATGGTGATGGGAAGCTGGATCAGGGGTGTCGTCATGAATGGCGCTATCCTAGCCATGAGGTTCGCGTTTGCGACGGATAATTCAGCCTCCGACAGCTCGTTGCCGTTCGTGTACTGCCTAGCTGGCATCTTGGGCGACCCCGGGGCTGTCATGGGCGTCCGCGTGCCACTGCGGGATCTTGACCTCGCGGGATATATGCTACCGGCATCATCGTCGTCCTCCTCTCGTGCCGCTTCGCTGAAGCCACCACGATTTGCCACGCGCCTCTCCTCCTGGCCTCTTTTCTCAATCTCTGCCGCCTCTTTCGCAATTTTCTCCTGCTCCCTCCTCTCTTCGTGGGACTGGTGAAGCGCCCCTAGCGAATCCGAGGGAGGGGCATCCTGCCTGGGTGCGGGGATGCCGCTCAACTGGCGCGCGAGCCCAATGAGAATCCGATTGCGTCTGGTCATGGGCCCTTTGTGCGGCGAGTAAACCCATCCTCTAACGTCGATATCCACGATTGCCCTCTCGTCTTCGTTGCGCTCCCACTCTTGCCTCCAGTACTCCGAATCTCTAATAGCCCCGTGTGGTTCATTTGAGATGTACTCGTTGTCGTCGCCCCAATCTTGCTTGGTGTGTCGTTTCGCGTAGGACGGAAAGATGACCATCTGGTCGTCGCCTTGCACCGTGATTGCAACATCCGGGAATGATCCGGGTATCGTCGTCCTCGGCATGCCGTCGTCTGCTTCAAGCGACCGCACCCGCGTCTGCGCATATCCTTCTCTTATTTCGTTCATCGCAACTGCGCCGGCGCGGTACATGCTGCCTGCCTTTGCAGCCAGCCATTTCCGACGGAAACCTCGCTCGCCTTGTGCCGGCTCGCCCTCTTGCGCCGCGCCATATCCGTAGCCGTTCCCGTCCCCATTGCGGCTCGAGTTGGCCGCAGCTCCTCCTCCTCCGTTGCCTGTGTAGTCTGACCAAGTGGGCATCTTTTTGCCTGGGCGTCCTGCTCTCGCATGCCTCGCCGGCCTCGCTGGGGGTGGGCCCAAGAGCAGCCGGCGACTTTGCCGCCGGAAGACGTCGACGAGCCTCGACTGCTCGTTCCGCTTGCGCTGGCGCTCAAGAATCAACCGGTAAATGCGGGACTGGAAGCGATGCTTGAGCTGCGGAAGGGTGTCGAGCCGGAAGTTGAGCACGCGCTCGCGATATCGATCTCGGACGGTTCGCGGGAAGAGGTATCGTAGTAGACTGAGTCGATTATGAGGATGCGGATGCGGGGGTCCAAATCGCCTAAAGGGCCTGAAGGGAGCCAGCTTGATCGTTGTAGGTGCCTTGGACGAGATTCCAAGACGGGCGCGATGGTGTGCGGGACGGCCCTGGTTTTGTTCGTAATGCAGGAAGGGTCCCTCCGCGTCGTCTGTTCTCCGGAGGCGGCAGGTCGTGGGCTTAGCGGCGTCGATTACTCGTCCGAGGCTCAACGAGGCAGACCAGAAGTGCACGAGGCTGCGCAGGCGACAGCGTCTTCTGACCCCCACGCTTTACAGCTGATGAAGAAGCGGCAGAGAATGATGGAAGCACATGATCTGGGCGACGGGTTTGGGAGGCGGAATCGGCGGTCGAGGGGTTGAGGCAGAGTAGCGGGAGCACGCGGGTAGGGAGGGATGAGCTTAGAGCTCGTGACGACGGGCGGGCGAAGCTTTAGGTTGTCTTTGGTCTCAGAAGCTGCCGGTGCCGGGACGGGGTGTCTTGATTTCCAGATGCGACCAAGTGCCAGAAATGCATGGAATATTATGCAGGCGGCGTAAGACAGCGGCGCCTCCTCCGCCAGCCAGCAGCAGCTTATTGCCCGCTGAATGAGGTCCACGTCCAAGCGAAACGAGATGTTACGTCATCCTTTAAGCTTGCCGAGCTCCCGCTAAAGCTTCCAATGCGCTGCGTGAAGTGCCCTGTGCTGCGATCGTCTTCAGCAGTAGTTTTAAACGAGGCCCACTGAAAAAAGGACGCTGCAAATGCAACGTGCCTGGGCCAGACCAGAGTCCATCAACTGACGCTCCGGCGCTGGACACGTGAGGGCCTGTCAACTTGCTCGATGTAACTGAACTGTCGCATTTCGGTCCTTTTGCTGGCGCTTTTCCCCATGATCCATGATGAACGAAACTCCGTGCCAAGAAAGAATTAGATGTTATTTCAACATGGTATTTTGGTCTAAACTTTTCCCTCCAGTAATGCCCACCGACGACTACCTCTTTCCACGCGCCATCTTCGCCCTCATTCTGCCGTTCTTGGGGACCTTTTTCTTCTTGAGGTTCAGCACGGCGCCTTGTCCAGCACGCTCCGCCTTGCCCTTCTTCCATACGTGGCCCTCGCTCCTCGTGGCCTTGGCGTCGAGCTGCTTTCTGGCCTTGTTGCTCATCTTCACCTTCTTCTTGCCAGGGCCGCCCTCGCCGTTGAGCTCGGCCCGGCCTGCGTCCTTGGCCTTCTTCTTGTCCTGCTCCGTCTCGAACCATGTCCTCTTCGGCCTGGACTTGATCTCGGCCTCGTGCTCGAGGATGTTCTCTCCCTTCCTGACTTGCATCTCGGCCTGTGCGAACTGCTTCTCTTGCTTCTCCTCGACGATGATCTCCTCGATCTCGTCCTCCATCTCGTCGACCTGAGCTTGCCACTTGTCTGCTTCCGCAGGCTCGATGACACGGCTCATGATCTTGGCACCCTGGGACTTGCCCGCCTTGACCGCGGCCTTGACGACCTTGCGGTCTGGCTCGGCAGCCAGGGTGACGGCGGTACCGCTTCTGCCGGCACGGGCCGTACGACCAACTCTGTGTACGTAAATCTCCAACTTCTGTGGCGCCTCGTAGTTGATGACGGTATCGACGCCCTTGATGTCGAGACCACGAGACGCAAGATCAGTGGCCAAGAGGTAGTTAACCTTGCCGTCACGGAAGTTCTCTACACTGGCAATTCTCTGCAAGGTTGTTAGTGTCATTCTCATCGGGCTATAAGAGAGGTGCTCACCTGAGCCTGGTTCATGCTACCGTGGAGCTCGGCGCAAGACATGCCCAGCATACCAAAAATAATTCTCGCCCTGTGAGCCTCCTTCTTTTGGCGGAAGAAGATGATGACCCTCTCGGTGTGCATCGTTTTGCAGATGTGGATCAAGTAGCCCATACGCTTCTCCTCGCGGCCGGGACGCAGGCGGATGAACTCTTGCACCAGGGTGCCGACTGTCTTCTTTTGGGAATCCACCATGACCCTGGCAGGCTTGTTCATGCCGACGCGGACCAGGCGGTCGACAGACGATGTCATGGTAGCAGAGAACAACATGGTCTGTCTTGACTTGGGGAGTGTGGTGAGAATCTCGTTCAGTTCGTCGGCGAAACCGTCTTCGAGCATACGATCGGCCTCATCAAGCACCAGAATCTCTACCGTGTCGACGTTGAAGCTGGCAGAGTTTCTCATGTGATCGATGAAACGACCGGGAGTGGCAATAATGACATCCGGCCGTAATCTGAGCTCGACCTCTTGCTGCTTCAGACTGAGACCACCAACAGCCAGGGTGAACTTGATGTCCGTGTAGGCTGCCAGCTTGGTAGCGACGGCGTGGCACTGGATAGCCAACTCACGGGTAGGGGTGAGGATGACGACACGGCTGGTGGGCACCTTCTTGGGCCTGTAGAGGAGACGCTCGAGAATGGGTACAACGAAGGCGGCCGTCTTTCCGGAACCAGTGACTGCACCGCCGACGACATCCTTGCCCATCAGAGCGATGGGCACAGTCTTGGCCTGAATGGGAGTGGGCTTAGAGAAGCCAACGGCGGCAAGACCTCTGAGAAGGGGACGCGACAGAGACATGCCCTGGAACGATGAAGCGATATCCTTCTTGCCGGGCTGTGCGGGCTCCTCTGGCGCGAAGAAGGCATCGCGCTTGGCTTGTTCCTCTGCATCCTCCTCTTCGTCGTCTGAATCGTCGCGGGCGTCGTCGGGGTGGTCTACGGGTGTCGCGACGGAGTCGTTGTCTGATGCAGCGGCGTCCTCGTCTTCTGCGTCCTCCGCGTCGGGGATCTCCTCGTCGGCCGATCCCTCGTTCTCAGGGTCAACACCCATACCGAAGGCGTCGTCGGCAAGCACTCCGTCTTCATCGTCGTCGAGGTCGATATCCATGTCGTTCTCTACCTCTTCGTCGTCGCCAGCCTCCTCCTCTACGGCGGCCTCGGGCTCCTCGTTGCCGGTCTTCTTCGCGCGCCTCCTGCGGATGATCTCGTCCAAATCGACGCCGACCGGATCCTGGTTCTTCATGGACTTCTTTGCGCCGTCGAAGCCCCAGCCCTCGAACTCGTCGTCGCCGAATTCGACAGCGCCGTCTTGGGCAAACTCGAAGTCGGAGTCCATGGCACCGTCGTCGTCTTCATTCTTGCCCCAGATGCCTTCGCGCTCTTCCTCCTCCGCTTCCTCGCCCTTCTTAGACTTCTTTGACTTCTTGGCGGTCTTCACCTTCTTCTTCGGGGGCGGCGCGACAGCCTCTTCTTCCTCGACAATGTCCTCGTCATTGTCGGAGATTGTGTGGACAAAGTCGTCATCAATTGGCTTGCGTTTCTGAGAGGGGGCCATGTTGGGCGGTTGAGAATTGTTGAAAAGCGAATGAACAGTCCCGCGGGGTATCGTCTGCTCTAACACGCTTTCCCAATCCCCCAGCTCGATCTTCAGCGCCAGAATTTTTTCTGAACGGACGGTGGAGCTTGACTTTTTCTGCCGCCGTCGGGCCCCACCTTGACTGCCTACCTAGGCGGTCAGGCGAATCGGTCCCATCCGCCGCGCTGGTCAGTGCGTTACGTGATCGGAGTACGGACACGTGACGGTGTTTGTCATCAGCAGAGAAGGGCCAGGCCGCCAGCCAGTCATTGCCAGTGTTTAGGGGGGACGTGGAAGGTAGGGGCAACTCCCGAGTAATTGCCCCCACCACGGTTGATTGGGCGACCACTTATTGCCAACAATTTTGGCAGCCTTCACGCCGCCGGCGACAAAGCAACGAGATTTAATTTCTGCCACTTCGACACTTGCCTGTCTTGTCCTAAGCCCAACTTCGGTGTTCTAACCTCCCACGTCTCCTTTCTCTACGCCTCATCGCGTCTCTGCTTCTTGAGCGTCCTTTCGATTCCCGGTTTTTTGCGCGCGCATTCTTCATCCAAACACACGAAAAATCCCAGAGATCAGACACATACGGTCAAGATGGGCGAATCCAGGTTCGTATCTTTCCACGGCCTTCCATCCCCCGGCGCCCACCACCACCGCACCACGGACCCGGCGCGTCGCAGATTCGAAATCGAGCACTCCTAGCTAACAGAAAAGACTATCCAGACAGGAACTCATCCAGTGGTTGAACCAGCTGCTGTCCCTCAACATCACAAAGGTCGAGCAATGCGGTACGGGGTAAGTGCAGCCCGATACCCCTCCCCCGCCATACAGCGATTTGTGGGACCTGGTGATTTTCGTGATGGTGTTGCTAACGCCGGTTTGACTGCAGCGCGGCGCTATGCCAGGTGTTTGACAGCATTTTCATGGACATCCCCATGTCCAGGGTCAAGTTCAACGTCAACAGCGAGTATGCATACATACAGAACTTCAAGGTGTTGCAAAGTGAGTCCGGCCCTCAAACCTTCCTTGCGTTTGGTGCCCAGCGAACCCGATGCTGACAACTGCTCTCTGCAGACACCTTTGCCAGACATCAGATCGACAAGCCCATCCCCGTCGAAGCCCTCGTCAAGTGCAAGATGCAGGACAACCTCGAGTTCCTTCAATGGACCAAGAGGTTCTGGGACCTGAACTTTCCCGACCACGACTACGATGCCGTCGCCCGCCGAAAGGGCGCTCCCGTGTCCGGCGGTGGCGGTGCCGCCCCCCGCGCCGCTCCTGCTGCCGGTGCTGCCAGACGAGGAGGCACGACCCCCTCGGGCGGTCCGCGCGTGGCTAAGGCGGCCGGCCCCGGCACCGCCGCCCTGCAGCAGGAGAATGCCACCCTTAAGGAGACTGTCGTCGGCCTGGAGCGTGAGCGTGACTTCTACTTCAGCAAGCTCCGCGACATTGAGCTTCTCGTGCAACAAGCCGTCGAGGAGGACCCCGAGCTGGAGAAGCAGGAGGACGGTCTCGTCAAGCAGATCCAAACGATTCTGTACTCGACAGAGGAGGGCTTCGAGATCCCCGCCGAGGGCGAGGCTGCCGACGATCAGGAGACCTTTTAGGCGGGTGGTGCCATGGACCAAGGTGTGAGGAGGGCGCGGGCATACCCAAGACTATTGGATGGGCATGCAGATTGGGGTTTAAGCAAAAGCACATGGGTTTGGCTGTAGTACAAATACCCTGAGGCACGTAATAATCGTACACTGGCGATGAGGCTGAGCAGCACTCGGACAGCGTTGGCAGCCTGGAATAGGGTCGGCCGGCTGGTCAGAGCTTGCGGCGCTCTTGTCCCAGCATGAGCAGTCATGATAGAATCAAAACCTTTTGGTCTGGGAACCCCGAGTCATTTATGTGGGCGTGGTGTGAGTGAGAGCGAGGCACGTCTGGTCCCGGACCACGCGTCCGAGACGGCTCAGACGATTCGTATGGGGTATTTTGGTTCGGCACAGTAGTCTGTCTGGGCTGAGAGTGATCCTCCCAAGTTTCAATCTACTAGTCGTCGGAGAGGTGAAGCTTATGCATGAACATGACTACTGCATTTCGGATGAATATTCTGGAAGGCTTCTTCTCGCGCTGTCACTCACTCAGTTCGGTCGATCTAGTGTGGAAATACGGATAATGGCAGCTGTCATGGCAGAGAAGACGGTGTGCCTGCGGTGAGAAGACACAGCGTCGTATCCATCTCAGTCGGGATCTTCAGGCAGTGACAATCACTCGGGCTTCGGTGTCTCTCTTTGGCCCTCGTCATGAGCCGAAGCCCAGGCCCTGCCTGATGAGGTGTCCCAGATATGCGGTCATTCCTGCGGCAGGCTCCAGTTTAGTGGTTCCATGCAGGCGCCACAGGCGTCAAACAGCGCACACGACCACCAACCTCCCCCTCAGGCTGCTATCTTTCAGACTTAGGTACGCCCAGGAACCCAGGAACCTGCCACTCAACAGTGGGCCGTCGTCGTTTTTTAAGGAACCGACCACCTGCGTCTCGCGCCCAGCTGCAGCACATCTCGCTGGAGCATTGCATACGTTCGCCGCGCTGCTGCTCATCGGACTGGACTGGAACGTGAACCTTGATTGCATCTCCCCGGAACCTGACGCAAGCAACGAACCAAATCCGTCCTTCTTCAACAACATTGATTTTTACCAGCACGACGACGCGCTCGACAACGTTTACGATTGTGTTTCATTTGCAAATTATCCACATCATCTCTTCGACGACGCCTTTGCGACTGCCAGCAAGCAGCAACCACCCACGCCATCCGACTAAGCCACTTACACTCCCACCTGACGAAGCGAGCGAGCGAACCATCACCGCAAGCCAGCCCAGCTCAGCTCATCCGAGCCCAAGCTCGTCCAAACCCGATCAACGTCCCATCATCCCCAATCGTCGAAAGAATCAAAGAGAAAACCTTCCCATCCGTTCACCACAACCGCCGTCACAATGGCTCCCCCGGCCGAGATCTCCATCCCCTCGACCATCCTCTCGACCGGCGAAGCGAAGCCCTACACCCTCTACAACATCACCCTCCGCCTGCCCCTGCGCTCCTTCGTCGTCCAGAAGCGATATTCCGACTTCGCCACCCTCCACCAGTCCCTCTCTGAACAGGTCGGCGCCCCGCCCCCGAAGCCGCTGCCCGGCAAGTCCTGGTTCAAATCCACCGTCTCCTCCCCGGACCTGACGGAGCAGCGCCGCCAGGGCCTCGAGGCCTACCTCCGCGCCATCGCCGAATCCCCCGACCGCCGCTGGCGAGACACCTCCGCCTGGCGCTCCTTCCTCAACCTCCCCAGCACCGGCGGCGGCGGCAGCACGAGCAACTCCGCCGCCAGCGCCCACGGCCTGATCACGAGCGGCCGCGCCGGCGCCGCGGACCCGACGACCTGGCTCGACCTGCACCGTGAGATGAAGAGCAACCTCCACGAGGCGCGGCTGAGCCTGTCGCGCAGGGACGCAGCGGCGGAGAACAACAACAGCACCGCGGCGGCGGAGGCCGGTGCCGCGGCGAAGAGGGCGCTGGTCAAGGCGGGCACGCTGATTGGGAACCTCACCGCGGGGCTGCGCACGATGCAGGAGAAGGGCTCCCTCGGTGACGGCGAGCTGCGCAGGCGGCGCGACCTGCTGTCCTCGGCCCGGGTCGACAGGGAGGGCCTGGAGCGGCTGAGCAACAGCATGTCGCAGAACGGCCGGGCCGCCAGGGAAGGGTGGGCCTCGTCGGGGGACAAGGCGGCGCTGCTGGGAGGGGCTGCCGGCAGCAGCAGCGGGGCGCGGACCGGCGGGCGGGTTCTCGGCGCGCCGCTCCCCGAGACGGAGCGCACGCGTGAGCTGGACAACGACGGGGTCGTGCTGCTGCAGCGGCAGATGATGAGCGAGCAGGACGAGCAGGTGAACACGCTCGCGGCGATCGTGCGGCGGCAGAAGGAGATGGGCCTGCAGATCAACGACGAGGTGGAGGCGCAGACCAAGATGCTCGACCGGGTCAACGAGGACGCCGACCGCGTCGGCGGCAAGATCAAGGTCGCGAACCGGCGCATTGGCAAGTTCTGACTGCGGCGCGCCGTCGGGGTCGTCGCGCGGGTCGTCGTCGCGGCGATGGAGGTCGTCGTCTGGCTGCTTTGGGTCGGGGCCGCGGTTTGGGATGCTTTTGCGTGGTGTATGGAGTTGGGCTCTCTTCTTCTCGTTGCAAGGAACGCATGACACGGGGGAAATTTTGTTCTTACTACGGCATTTTAACTTGCAACACAATTAGCGACAGGTTTTAGGTTGTCGCCCATGATCGCCTTCACCAACTCCTGTTTTGGCTTTTTCAACTTCTTACGCAAAGGCATGACGGAAGCGGGCTGGGAAAGGGGAAACTCAGATTGTGCTACGGCGAGCCCGTTCTGGATGGGTTAACGAGAGATGGGAAATTCTGAGATGCGTTTGGATGCGAGTATATAATCACGACGGAGGAAATGAGATTGGACAGTGTGATAGGAATGAATACCAAGGCTGCTTTGGCGTTTACTAGTCGTCCTGGGTGCCTTTGGTGAGGTGACTGATTATGGTAAGGTAGTGGGACGAAGCTGCTGGCAAGTGCCCAACGTCTCGAGTCGAGGCTGAGAAGTGCGATCGGGTCAAATATCTATGAAATGTCCGGCTTTTTGACTTGCGGTCACCACCAATACTTGGTCTTGATAGCGCTGAGTGGTTTGAGTGCTGCCATAACTGTGTTGCGGAATACGCAAGAGAAGGGCGTCGTGTGACCGATCTTCGGTTGAGCCTGCGGTGTACAACGTCATAGTAATCAACACGGGTATTGGATGCGAACAGCCTCACGATAGTAGTGGCGGACCACAGCTGGGTGATGTACAGCGACAACTGAACATACATGAGAGGCGTGTCAAGCGGATAGACCAGCCAAGCAGAGCTTTACATACCAAAAACTGCAGCAATCCGCATCATTGAAGTAAATCCAACCAGGTGGGTTCGTTCGCTGGGTTTATAGATCATTACATCTTACCAGCCTGCAACTGTGGCAGATGGCTTGTTCGCATGCCACACAGCCGATCTCGACAATGTGAATTGGGGTTCGACCGTAAGTGAATAATTCGGCGACGTTTTTTCAATATCTGCTCTTGATCCTGTCTGGTTTCGCGCCTGCATTGTCTGCAACGAGGTTATGTTTGCCACTGGTTTGCTGGTAAACACCAAGAGATCTCGCCTAACCAATGTTCGACGTTGTCATGCTCTAAAGATTAAATCATGACCCTCGTCCCCAATACTGCGGTCGCATTCGATAACACGAGGTTGTAAGATGCCCAAGACTGAAGCATACTTCCACCTGCCACGGTCATCACCAAGCTGATGCTCGGCATCGACCCGGAGCTAATGTGTCAAGTCATCCCAAGACTGCGGGATGCAAGGAGAGCCGCATGACGGGAGTTGTTGACACTGGACGCGACGGAGTGTGGCCGCGGACCGTTCCTCATGCACATGCAGACGGTGCTTATTGGGTTACCCCTGCCCATGGGGTTGCATGCATGTAGCGCTTGTCACATCGCTCTCTTTTCTTTCAAAATTCATTTCTCGTGGGGAGAAAAAGAAAGTTGAAGCGCCGCCCTAGCCTCGACGCTACGTTTGATCGTAACGATGCCTTGGATGTTGGCAGTGGTGATCATGTCCGAGGCCATGGCAGTTTGTTGACCACCCCGGAATACTGACGTCTTCTCCGCCGTCGTCACCGCAAAACACCGGTTTTGCTCTCGACCCGGAACGTCGAAAGCGTTGCCGGCCGGCTCCAATTGTTCCAGAAACGTTCAAGCGTGGGCGTGAACAGCGCCCACATGGTGACATCTGATACGTCACTCGAGCTCGTGGTGCAAGGGACTTCCCGCGGTTGCCGGGCAACGAGACCGTTTGGGTGGGAAGAGCGAGGGACAAAGCTCCACCGTCCGGCTTGCGCACCGCAACGGTTGGCGGTCGAGAGTGTGAAAGAAGAGTTGAGACAAAGTCACAGTTGGCGCCCAACGAGTCCGACGGTAGCGATTGTGGCCCCCATTGTGACCGTCGCTGTTGCATTCGCAATCGCAATCTTAACCGATCACCCGCAGGATTCGAGGTTCGTCTCGAAGGGACGTCCCAGACATCTGGTAGGGACGGAAGGAAGAGGGCCTCACCCTCCGCAACGGGGCACTGGCGGAGGCCGCGAGCGAAGCGTTCCTCGCCAGCTGGCATATGGCCTTTTCCTCATGAGGCATTGCTGAACAATGCTGGCGCCGACGCCTCCCGGGGAGGATAGCCTCAGACTCCGCGATTCGCTGCCGGGGGTGGATCTCAACCCCAGCGAGGCACCGCTTCAGGACCACAGGCGAGTGTGCCAAGGGCCTCTCATAGGCAGGAGATTGAGCAATTTCTTGGGATTGGGCCGCCGGCCAGAAGTCTGCAGAAGTCTGCTCGAAAGCGAGAGCGGGGAGAGGGGTTCTTTGGCTGCGGTGTTTGCTTGAAGATGGGCGGTGGACATGGCAACGGGGGGGGTTTGTTTTGGCGATCTGTTGGTGGTGAGTGGTCGAGGGTTTCGATTTGCTTTGTGGCCTCTTCCAGTTGGACGATGGGCGGTGTGTATGTTCGTATTTGTGTGGCAGCAGCTGTAGGTATCTGCAGTTGTAAGCAGTCAGGAACCAGTGGCCATCGCGATGAGGGCCAAACCACTCGATCGTGGAAGGTGGGATGAACAGTTGCCGGGATGAGGGGAGTAACATGATGCGAACTGAAGGCATCGTGGGCAGTGGCATGAGTCGGGGGCAGAGGTTGGAGCTCGGTCACCCGCCTGTTTGGCTTTTTTCAGGGTCTTGCCGGCGCAGGGAACATCCTCTGAGCGAGAGAGGCAGAGGCCGCGGCTGGGACCCAATGCATGATGGCAGTCTTCTGCCGTGCGACTCTTCAACGGTCTTGCGTCTTGTTCTGTTGAATGCTGCCGGATGATAACGGCCCCTCGGCGATGCATGCAGAGCAGACGGGACGCAACGAATACAATATCAGAAGCAGAAGCAGACCTCGAGGCTAACCTCGGACTGAAAGAAGGCCCAGCTGGTGACAGCACCCGCCATTTGTTAACCTAAGAAAGCGCTGATGTCTATCAAATGTCACCATCCTTCGCTTAGCCGGCTGATGCGGTTGACGGGGAGGTCAGTGAGCTCCAGGTGGGTCCCTGCCCACTGGAGCAATAGCGTTCAGTGGGCTGACGGTGGGAGAACAGCCACTGAGACTGCGCAGCCGGTCGCTAGCGCCCAGTCACACCCCCCAAGAACTGAGGTCCCCCTCCTCTCCTCAGTGAGGCCAGACCTGTCCAATTGCCATGAGAAATTCCCAAAGTAAACACAAAAGAATTCCTCCCCCTTCCCGCTTGCCTCTTCTCGTCACATCTTCCCTCAACACCTCGCCCAAAGTCGACCTCCACCAAGAGCGGTTCTCGTGATACCATCCCGATCCGTCCCTCGACCTGCCCTACTAACCGGCAGGTCGATTCCGACAACAACAATTCTGTCTCAGTGCCCCGCGATCGGACGCAATCCAGCCAGCTAAGCACCACCGCCAGTCGAAGAGAAAAAAAAAAAAAAAAAGCGCGAGGCCGGAGCGACAGCCCAGCAGCTGCAACCACACTGTCAATCGACAAAATCCTCGATACCCGCTCCGTCGCTTTGACATCCGTCTTTGCCCGTCCTCTATTCTGGGTTTTTGGCGTTTGTTTTTGCTTTCTTGCTGCTTGTGAGTCCGAACCCTCCCAAGCCATGCATGACCTTCCTGTTCCTCCCGACTTTGTCTTTTCTGGTCCCTCCATCACCACATGCCAACCGCTCCTCTACTGCTAGACAAAATGCTCATGACCTTTATGCAGACGCTTCACGACTTAACGATTGCCAATGGCCCTACAAATATACCACTAGAGCTCTTCATTTCCACCAGAGACTGAGTCTCATTCGAGCTGTAAAGCTCGATCCGACCAGCTACTCCAGCCAACCGACCTCAACCGCAAGTGCTGAGGTCTCCACGACATGAGCGGACCTCCTCCGCCACCGCCTCACGGCGAGAATCCCAAGACCACCGCCGGCTCTCCCCCGCCTGGCGCTGGCTTGGGGCCAGGCAATTACGACATATTCGTCATTCCCCAGCGCGATAAGGGCGGCGGCTTCATCTACCTCCCGTCACTTGCGCCCAATGGCCCCAGCTTCGCAGCCGGCTTTGCCTGCGCCTTGGTCATGGTCGTCATGTTCCAGAGCATGGCCCCCGCCTTTCGCACATGGTGGGGAACCTACCAGGGCATGGGAAACATGGGAATGTCGCTCCTCGTCATCGCCGTCGGTGTGGGAGCATGGGCATGGGGCAAGTCGCAAGCCCAGCCGTCTGCCTCAAACGGCAACGGCCCCAACGGCGGTTGGCGTACAGGTCCGGGAGGATATGGTTCTTACGCGGGCAGCGGCAACTTCGCCAACGGCTTCCCCGGAACCGGTGCTCCTCCTCCCCCTCCCCCTCACGGCACTCCCCCTCACGGCAGCCAAAACACCGGCCATTCGAGCGGTTCCAGCTACGGGTCGGGAAATGGGGGGCCTAGGTCTTCCTGGCAAGAACGACCACAAGGGCCTCCTCCTCCGCCACCCCGTCAGCCAGAGCCCGAGCCTGAGCCCGAGCCTGAACCCGAACCAGAGCCTCGCAAGCCGGATCCTCCTCCAAAGGCGAGGCCTGAATCAAAACCCGAACCTAAACCGGAGCCCAAACCAGAGCCCAAACCGGAACCCAAGCCGGAACCCAAACCTGAGCCGAAGCCAGAGCCGAAGCCTGAACCCAAGACTTCACCACAGAAACCGCCACAGAAATCCCAATGGGAGAAGGCTAGAGAGGAGACGAGAAAGCGCGAGGAAGAGCGCAAGGCCAAGGAAGAGGAGGAGAGGCGCAAGGCCGAGACGGCCCGCAAGCTGAGAGAGTTCCGGGAAAGAGAAGCCCGTGAACGTGCCCGGCGAGACAGAGAGGAGCGTGAGAGACGGGAGAAGATCGAGCAAGACATTCGCGAAAAGGAGGAACTCAAGCAGAAGCTGGAGATTGAGCGACAGGAGAGGGAAAAGCTCCAACGCGAAAAGGAAAAGGCGGAGCAGGAGGCCAAGGAGGCCAAGGAGCGCGCCGAGAAGGCGGCCAAGGAACGCGAAGCCCAGGTCAACAAGGAGCGTGCAGATAAGGAACGTGAGGAGGCGCGCAAGAAAGAGGCGGCCGAAGCTGCTGCCCGCAAGGCCCGCGTCGAGGCACAGCTCGAAGCCTTTCGGAAAGCTAAGCGGGAGCGTGAAGCTGCCGAGAAGGCCAAGAAGGATCGTGAAGAAGCAGAGAAGAAGAAGGCGGAGGAGGAAGCTGCCCGCCGGGCCAAGGAGGAGGCGGAGCGCATCGCAAGGGAAGAGGCGGAACGAAAGGCAGAGGCTGAACGAAAGGCTGAAGCAGAGCGCAAGGCCAAAGAAGCAGCAGAGGAGGCCGCGAGAAACACTCGCAAGAGTGGCTCTTACGCCTTCTCGTCGGTCGGTGAGAAGACAAGTATGTGGCCCAACGGCCGACCTCCCGCTCCCCCCACCTCCCCATCCGTGGCTTCGTCGCAGCCGTCGAGACCTCCCCCGTCCGCCGCGTCGTCTGCTCCCCCAAGACCTCCCCCGTCTGCGTCTTCTTCTGCTCCCCCAAGACCCCCTCCATCTGCCAGCTCTGTGCCACCAAGACCCGCGCCTTCTGCGACATCTTCGAACTCGAGACCAGCGCCTTCTGCGACGTCCTCGAACACATCGAGACCAGCGCCTTCGACAGCATCCTCGAACACGGCGAGACAGCCCCCGAGGCCGTCAGCACGAACAGAGCGAACCGTCGACGAAGAGCAGTACTCGTACCGACCATACGACAAGCCGAAGCACAAGCCGGCATCTTCCATCGGCTCCGAGTCATCATGGGCCCCGTCGGCCACGACTACGCGAACGACACCGCCGCCTAGCATGCGCGCTCCGTACACGACGAAAGACCCCGACAAGATTGTCATCAGGGCGGTCTATCTGTTCATGAATCAGTTTGCCAAGACCCCAGCCAGCCAGCTCGTGTCGGGGTTTGGCACAGTGACAGATGGACTTATCCTGCGGATAACGACCGAAGGCCTCTTCATCGACGACGATGTCCGCGGCGTCCCGCAGCGCGAGTGGGACGTCAAGGCCTGGACGTTAAAGCTGGTCGAGGTATGGTGCCCCCCGCACTGCTTGAATTCCGCTGCTGCTGCTTCTACCCCGTCGAATTCTGCAAACCATCCCTCTGGCTTGTTTCAAAAAATGGCGAATCAGCGAGCGCGTACGGCGGATAGAGGCGCCACCAAAATGCTCACGGGAGACGAAGCTGATGCCTACCTGACCGAAATGTTGCGTGCTTGCAAAAATTGCTGCCGTCTTGGCTTGTGCGACACAAAGTTCAAAGATACTAACATCCCATCTTCGACCGGGCAGACTGGGGAGTGGAGACACAAGAGCCTCCATGTCCTGCGCGCAACTATTCGAGATCAAGAAGGCAAGCGATACATGTTTGTGCTGGACGAAGAGGAGGCCTGGAAGGTCGCAGTCGGCGTGCAGAGGCTTCGCAAGGGCACCCAGGTGCGCTCGCTGGGCGTCAGCGGCATGTCTGCATCCGACGCCAGAGGCACACTCGAGACGCTCGGCTGGGGTTAAAAGCTCGCTGCCGACTTTTGCAGCTTCAATTGGTCGATATCTTGTCGTCGATAATATCTAAACGGCTGAGAGGATGACGGGCAGGCGGACTGCTATTTATGAGGCATCGAAGGAAAGACGCGGGACGTGCCAGATGAGCATTTCAGTTTGGACGTGGAATTCGGTTGCATAGCAGAGCGAGGGTGGCACATTCCAGGGAGACTGGATCAAAACATGGCAATGATTTCTACAGCATTGGTGGGCCGGCTTGGTCCACCTTAGGATACCTCCAGCTTTCGGACTTCACCACCGGTTTGATGGCTCAATGGGTCGTCTGCGGGTGGTGATGGTTTGGTTAATGATGATACGATTTTACACATTTTGCGCGGTGTTGTCCAGCCACTCGACTTTGCAGATTAAGCTATGGTTGCCAACCAGGCAACCCCAGCGTTGGAGTCGTTCTCCGATGGGGTCATCCTTGTCGGGCTTATCACCCTCGACATCGTTTGGTCAGCACTGTGATTGCTAACCAGCGTTTGTTTACTCTAGGGCCTACTAAATAGACCCTGAGAAAAAACCCTCTAACCCGGGAATGGATGACTCCTTGGCACTGACGTCGTCGTTCGTCTTATCCCAAACGGAGGCCAGTGTTATCACCACGTCTTATCTGCAAGAAGAGGTTTGTCAATGATCGGTGAGGGCCTCCGGGCGAAGGGTCTTGGCCCCCACTTGGAGTATCTCCCAAGGTGAAGAGGGAAAGACCTCGTATCCTCCAAGTTTGTAATTCATCCGACAAATGTTCGTGGAGACCTGGTGGTCAGCATCCATCGGGCGTGTTTGTTGTAAGTCCGCGTGGTTTATGAGGCAGAAGCTGACGCAATAACAGGCAAGGTACTTTTTTGTTGATGACGGAAGTACCATAGAGTTTACCGTACCGTTGGATAGGCACGTTGACAGGTCCGGTCCGCGTGTGGGGGAACCGTCTGCTTGGGACGGCGAACGCCCGTTAGATCTTGCACCCTGATGGACTGTAAACTGTTTCACACCCAAACTTCTATTTCAAAATCTTGCAATATCGCCTCTTGGCCATAAAGACGTTGTCTTCACAGTTGTCTCCCGATGTCATCTCGTTCGGCATTTACTTGTCGGCAAATTCCCGCTCGTCCAATCTGCCGGGCCCCCGGCAAACAGCTGCCCCCGGTCCATTCCCGACATCGGCCGGAATCCTCGACGCCGCGATAACACTTCCTCCCCCGTCCCAAAAGTTTCCCCCTCCATTGAATGACCAAGAGAAACATTCTTCACCGAAAGAAAAACGGGTCCGGCCTCTGCTTAGTCGGCAGACCCCCGCTCGACTACCGGGAGGCATCAAAGCTAGCGATGCAACTGAGGAGTCCCGCGATAAGCCAACCCCCGGCGGCCGCCCCATGCAGAGAGAGATGATTGCATATTGCTTATGGCAGAGGTCCTGATTCTAAGGAATAAGCAGCGCGCACTTATCAGTCAGGGCGACAAGCGGATATCTCAATTGGGTTCCTTTGGAGCAGTGCTCCAATGAGGTTATAAAGATGCCGCCGTCGTTGCATTCCAGGCAGTCCGGCTCGCCTCACCAGCCGTGATCTACTCACCCCTCTCGACAGTCAACGATGAAGGCCTTTGCTTTCCTCACGCTGGCCGGCGCCGCCGTCGCCGACCTCGTAACGACCGGTGCCTCGCTCAAGCTCGACGATGTGTACTACTTCGTCTCCCCCTTCTCCCAGGGCAAGCCCTCCAACGCCTCGCTGGAACTCAAGACCCTGCCCCGCGCCTTCGGCTTCACACCCATCACCGTAGTCGCCGAGACTGTGGCCTCGCGCGACCTGGCAAGCCTCTTCAGCAACTGGACGGCCCAGGATGATGTCTGGCAGCCCGCCTTCCTCAACGCCATCTTCCTCGCGGGAGCCGGTCCCAAGTCTACATACGCTCGCGGCAACATCACGTCCGCCGTTCTCCCGCTGTCCAAGCTCTCCTCGATCCCGTCCGGCCCCTACTTCCTCGACACCACCACCGGGGAGGTCCACCAGGCCTTCCGCCTATACCCCGACTTCGCCGGCGCCTTCTCCGAGTCTCTTCTCCAAACGCCAGACGGCACCTTCCAGACCCTCTCCGCGCAGGTCCCCGCCTCCGCGTCGCTGACCGTCGGCGTCCCCTCGCGGCTGTACTTCACACCCACACCCGAGAAGCCCCTCGCCGGCGTCCGCGTCGGCGTCAAGGACATCTACTCCCTCGCCGGCGTCAAGGGCTCCAACGGCAACCGCGCGTGGTACGGCCTCTACCCGCCCGCCGCCAAGACCGGCACCGCCATCCAGAACCTCATCGACGCCGGCGCCGTCGTCGTCGGCTTCCAGAAGCCCAGCCAGTTCGCCAACGGCGAGACCGCCACCGCCGACTGGGTCGACTACCACGCGCCCTTCAACCCGCGCGGCGACGGCTACAACGACCCCTCGTCGAGCTCCTCGGGCGCCGGCGCGAGCGTCGCCAGCTACGAGTGGCTCGACATCGCGGTCGGCAGCGACACCGGCGGCTCGATCCGCGGGCCGTCGGGCGTGCAGGGCTTGTTCGGCAACCGGCCGTCGCACGACCTCGTGAGCTTGGACGAGGTGATGCCGCTCTCGCCGACGCTGGACACGCCGGGCTTTCTGACGAGAGACCCGCGCATCTGGGACGCGGCGCAGAAGGCGCTCTACAGGGAGAACTACACGTCCTTCGTGGAGGCGGAGGTGGTGTACCCCAAGACGGTGTATACCCTCGGCTTCCCCTCGGACGAGACCCCCGCGGGCCAGATACTCAACAAGTTCGCGGCGAGCCTGGCGGCGTTCCTAGACACGAACGTGACCGAGTTCAACCTGACGGAGGCGTGGGCTTCGACGGGGCCGGAGAGCGTTAAGGAATTGAGTCTGACGGAGGTGCTGGGCGCAACGTATGCCACGCTCATCACCAAAGAGCAGACTGCCCTTGTCAGGGACCCGTTTTATGCAGACTATGCTGGTGAGTTTCAGCCGTACTCCGGAAGTTGACAATGGTCACTAACACAACGCAGCCGCCCACGACGGCCGCCGCCCCTTCGTCAACCCCGTCCCCCTCGCCCGCTGGGCCTGGGGCGACACGCAGCCCGCCTCCGCCCTCGACGACGCCAAGGCGAACAAGACGCTCTTCATGGACTGGTTCAACACGGCGGTCCTCGCCCCGACCCCTTCCTCGTGCTCCTCCGGGTTCCTGCTCTACGTCGGCAGCGCCGGCACCGCGAGCCCGCGCAACGCGTACCTCGAGGCGCCGAGCACGCCGCCGCTGGGTTTTAGTAACGGCCGGTTGTCCGTGTTCAGCGGCGCGCCGGACCATGTGTTTCCTGTGGGCCAGGTGGGCAGCGTGAGCGCGGTCACGAACCACACGGAGATGCTGCCGGTGACGGTGGACGTTATGGCGGCGAGGGGGTGCGATGGGCTGATTGCGAGGCTGGCGCTGGATTTGGTGGAGGAGGGGTTGGTGGTGGTGCCGCAGGTTGGGGCGGGGTTGGATGGCGGGGAGATTTTGATGAGGAGGGATGTGGAGGAGTGGGTTTAGAGTAATGATAATGTATTGGTGTGATTGTGAATATGAAGATTATTCTGAAGAGGTTTGGTTGTTGTCATTGTCGTCCCGCTCATGATCAGCTCAAATGTCAATGTTGCCCTTGTTGGAGGTATTCTTAAGGATTCACACTCTTTCTAGTTACATGCATACTTGCATTAGACTATCATAATTCGTGTACCCCTTTGAATCTTCAACCCGTTAAATTTGATCTTAGATCAGGCTATCGTCAAGGAGTCCGTACTCGATCGCGAACGTTAATCCTGAGAGTGGGGATACCTCCACACTGCCTGTGTAAGACAAGACTTCGAGTGCGTCTGTGAAAACACGATTTCTCCGCCATGTGAAGGCAACCCGATGACTTGCAGATGTCCTTCCTCCTTTGAACAGGCCTTTTGCCCGTCGATCAGCCCACGATCAGCCTATCAATTCGCAATTGGGAGCCCAGTCCGCAACTGCGAGTTGCCTCGAGTTGCCTTGATTCTTGAACCAATGAGAGCACTGCGGGGGTTGCAACACGCAGCTGCGCAGAGCATCAATGCCATCAATCATTGGTCAGGAGATGCATGTGGCGGTTTCATCCAAGACATTGTTGACCAGATTGCCAACCAAACATCGATGTTAAAAGACGTTGTTCGCTCTCTTCCCACAAGCCATTGTCTATCGCCGTCCTTTCCAACAATTCAACGATCATTTTGTTTGAGCATCATAAAGACAGAGCTAGCAGGCCATGGAGCCTGAGAAAGCGGACGAGATGGTGCCAGACCCCACGCACACAGCCGTTGGGATGGACACCGAGACGTTCGACTATCGTCCTCCATTTGACGCCATGATTGGGACCTACAAGACAGACAACATGCTGTCGTCAGTAGCGTCACAGCCATGGACGGTCCTACTGCACGATCAGTCAGGCACCATCACTCCAAACTGGCCTGAGGAGTTGAGAAGAGGGGCGCGCCGCATACTAGGTATTCCCAGAAAGCCGGAGGTAGGGTCGGAGGTCACCATGTACCAGTGGCCCAATCCTTCCCATATGTCGCCCCTCTACTTAGGACACGAAAGGGAGTCTTCTGCGGTCAGAGGCTGTTTCAGCTCTGTCCTGAAGGTGAAGATTCATTCCGCTCAGTATTTCGAAACTAGAGCGCCGGAGGTATTTACCCTAACATGATCAACGACCAAAGATACCTCAGGCTAATTGATTTGAATTTTAGAATCCAGCCAAAGTCGCCGTGAAAGAACTTTTGAAGTTCGACAACAGGGCATACAGGGCTGAACTCGACGCGTTGCAGCAGTTTCAACATCCCCAACGCACACATAGCGTCAATGCCATCGCTTCTATCACAACGGGATACAACGACAGGTACCTCCTATTTCCTTGGGCGAAGGGCGGCCATCTCCAAGAGTTCTGGAACAAATCTCCGGAGTGCAGCCTCCGCCGGTCTGATCTTGCAAGATGGACGGCTGGGCTGGCTGATGGGCTTGCATCACTCATGGGGTCTCTCCACCACAAGGATAAGTCCTACGCTCGACATGGCGATCTAAGGCCAGACAATATCCTTCGTTTCCATGAAGGAGAAAGACGCCGATTACCACTCTATATGAGCGATCTCGGTTTGACAAAACTTCCCTCTATGCAGGCTTCGCACAGGCAAGAAACCATTGGCTATCGTTCGCCAGAATCAGAATCACGAAAAGAACGACATTCTTATTCTTCTCGGTCGATGGATATCTGGTCGCTTGGCTGTACCTTCCTCGAATTAATTATGTGGTCTACTTTACAACCACGAGAATTGGCCGAGGACGCAAAGCCGGGCGGCTTAGACCTGCGAGGATTGAACGCGTTGTTCACATCTCGCATACCGACACCAACCGCAATAGCACATGTAAAGCCGGGCTTAGCATATCGTTGGATGAAGCACTGCATCAGTTACCATCCCACAATCGACTGAAACCAATGACACTTAAAGTAAGTTTAAGTCATGCCTGGATTGAATTTCATGTATCGATGCTAATAATCATCGAAGTTCCATATCGACGACCTCTCCACACTGGCTCAACTTTCTTACGGATTTCTTTCGGCGTTCTGGTTCTTGTGCAGCACCGCCTGCTTCCACTATCACCAAGCAACTTATCGGAGTTTGAGAAGCCTTTTATTTTCTTATTTTATCCAGGGCTCAATTCGAGGCCAGCATGCTCAACGAACAAAGCTCGGTGAACATATCCTTCTTCAAGGATGATAACTGGGACGAATACGGAATCAATGATGCTCTACAACATAACTTACTTGCCGATGGCACTGATACACTTGATAGCATAGCAAATTCTTTGCATTGGCAATCAAAATTGCCATCTCAGCCAAGTTGGGACACAGATAACCCTTCTATAGAAGAGTCGTCATCCTCCATTAGTCCATCTCGGACCTCAACGACATCAGAAACCACCCTCATCCAGTCAGCAGTCAACACGATCACTACAGTTGACAATAACTTTAACAGCCTAACTTTCGACATCTCAGAACAATCAGGCGAGCCGTCGGTTTCGTCTTCAACACGTAAACGAAGTCTGCCATCACCACAACCGAGACCCGCTGCAAACATCAAGCGGAACAAAAAGATCACAGACTCATCCACATCACACGTATCAATCACGAATCCACCAAATCATTCTGTGTCTGAAGACATGAAGAATTCATCACTTTTCCCTTGTCCCTTTTATCATCATAACCCTGCAGAGTATAGTACCCAGCAATGGCGCTCGTGCATGGGACCTGGTTGGACTATACCCAGACTGAAGTAAGGCAGCTGCCAGCTGGATGCGGTTTGTTCCTGATAGATATATGACAGTTGGCTGATCAAATAATAGAGAACACATATATCGTCGGCACTGTTTGCCGGAGCATGCTTGCCAACGATGTCTAGCAGAATTCGACTCACAATCTGAGTTGGTAGACCACGAGAGATACCCCCGCTGCCCCGTACTTTCCGACTCAGCTAGCGGCAAGATTGGCAAGTCGAAGAAAGACCGAATTCGCCCACGACGTGCGAAGATGCCGGATTACGAGAAGTGGGTGGTCATATATCGAATCTTATTCGACAGCGACCCCGTAAGGGCTTCTCTGTCATGTATGCATATCATTCATCTGGACTCGCATATTACTGTGCTCATTTTAACCAACAATACTAACCATGGATCACAGATACTCAGAGCAGCGAGTCCTCGCAGCCAACAGAGAGCCCGGAGACATTAACAAGTTTCGAGCACTACCTGCGGACCAGGAAGCGTTTTGATGGTAGCGAGAGTGCGAGCGAACAAGTTCAAACCTGCCTGAATCTAATTCGAGAATGGCGCGAAGAGCAGAATGCACCCCGCCCAAGACGAGCTTCTCCAGAACCCTCCATTGTACCCAATGGCGGTTTCACACTCATCGACGTTTCGCAGGTGTCCCAAAACGAAGTAGCATCGTGGCCTGGTGTTGGTAACGAAGAGGGAAGTTTAGATTGGTCTTTGATGGACGAGCTATATAACACTGATGTTTCGGATCAGTGGTTGTTGGAATCATTTTCTTACGAGCCTCCAGAAGATGTTTCATGGGATTATGTTTACCAGTGCTTCAGGGATATATCTTAGATTTTAGATTTCATATTTTGAATATTTTTCAGCCTTTGAGGTATGATATGTTGGTTCAACCTTTGCCAGTAGAGCCTATTCGACGCCCCATGTCCGCCCCATGTCGTACCTCAAGCTTTGGGAGCATGTGTCTTCTACTCAGATGTCACTTGATTTCAAATTGACCCATTATTGTTCAAAGATTCTCGCTTCTGCTAATGACCTAGCTGATGTCGTCTTAGGGCTGTAGGCATCTCTATTCGTTAGAATATGAGCTTCCTTCTCACTTCCAACACGGAGTCGGCTT
Organism: Colletotrichum tropicale; assembly: GCA_027406125.1. Classification (NCBI taxonomy): domain Eukaryota; kingdom Fungi; phylum Ascomycota; class Sordariomycetes; order Glomerellales; family Glomerellaceae; genus Colletotrichum; species Colletotrichum tropicale. Next base: position 1,701,908 of record JANVYH010000004.1, read on the forward strand.
TAACGGCCACCAGCAGTGGAGTCGCCATCATTGACAGTATCTTTTTGCAGAAAGCTGTCCTATTCCTTCGGTTTGCCATCCGCGGAAGGTAGAAAAGCCAATCGCTGATCTCGAGCTTAACTTTCCTCTTGTTCTTTCTACTATCAGGCAGGTATGCCCAGAAACACCAGAAATGGCAGTGGAACCCCTTAAATGGGTCGCAACGTAAACCTGAGCTTGCCCACATGAACCAACAGCTCGCTGCAGCTGAAGCGGGCGAATGAGATTGATCCATCAGTCGCCTACCAACAAAGAACCCAGAGATGAACATGTTTGTCCTGCACTTCCATTCCTGCGTGCATGAGTGGCGTGTTATCACACAGACTTTCTCGGACTAGGAAGGAGGGAATCAATATAAAACCCCGCCTTCATCCAACCACCCCCGATGATGTTTCCCCTCGTCCTCCCATGGTGAAATTGTTTTCTCCTACAACCACCACGTCGGCAAAATTCTCCATCGATTCTCATGCCGCAAGATTCGTCGTTGCAAATCATGGATGACTCTTCGAAAAGGAATTCTAGCCCACCACGAGCGGTCGAGTCCACTCCAGGTGCGGCGGACCCGGCTTCTCCCCCTGGTCGTGTCGCTGAGCAATCCACTTCCGGCCCGGCTACATCGCCTCAAGCATCTTCCCCTCATGCCGCCGAAGGTGTTTCCAATGCATCTGAACCTGATGATGTTGCTCTCGAGGCGGACGCTGGGAACTCGGTTAGATTGCTACGCTCGAAACTCTCGGCGCGAACCATGCTGACCTGGAGGCCAGCCCAACGATCCTGCGGAGATGGATGAGCGCATGTACGACTTCTCGCTATTGTTTACTGGATCAATCTTAATGGTTTACTTAGCTCCAACTACACTGCTTCGCTGGCCTCAAGTGTCGTCGATTACCCCATCGAATATGGACGCCGCTACCACGCTTTTCGGCCTGGAGGTGAGTGGTCCACTGCGTCAACATATTGACAAAATCTCAGTTCACTGACACCATCAGTCTATGCATTCCCGAACGACGAGGTGGGTCTCACATCACGAACTCTCATCAAGCGCGACCTTCATTGCTGACAACAGCACAGGCTGAAATGGACCGCCTCGACATGTCTCATGCGGTGAAAGTAAGATCAATTGGCAACAAGCTCTTCCTTGCGCCTCTTGAGAAGGAGAAGGTCCACAGGATTCTTGACATTGGAACGGGAACTGGGATTTGTACACACCGAGAGCAGTCCTGGTTCAGACACTTGCATGCTAACGTTGTTGTGCAGGGGCAATTGAGATGGGCGATGTCTTTGAAAATGCAGAGATTATCGGCATTGACCTGAGTCCCATCCAACCGAAATGGTAGGTTCTGCTCCGCTACCTCTCTGTTTTGTGGGTGACGGCGGCTAATATCTGAGACAGGGTTCCTCCGAATGTGAAGTTCGAGGTCGACGATGTCGAGAGTCCCTGGGTTGTGAGTCGCAAGTATGACTATATCATGTGCAGACACATGGTCGCTTCAATCCTGGATTGGCCGAAGCTTGTTCGCAATATCTACGAGTAAGTTATTTCCCTTCAACCAACCAGCTTCCAGAACAATCTCCAGAGATCTGCATACAAGACCAAGACTGACACATCAATGTCCAGCAACTTAGAACCAGGCGGTTGGGCCGAGTTCCAAGAATTGTCCGTGAAGTATCACACTCAAGACGGCACATTCACCGAGGACCACGCAACATACAAGTGGAACAGGACCCTGATAGAGGCTTGTAAGATGATTGGCCGTGACGCCTGCCCAGGGCCGAAAGTCGAGGGCTGGGTGCGAGACCAAGGATTCCGGAACGTACACCACCAAAAGTTCATGCTCCCGGTTGGCCCCTGGCCGAAGGATCCGCACTACAGAGATATTGGCATGCTCAATCTGGCCCAAACGCTCGAAGGCCTGGAGGGCTTCTCCTTGAAGCTCTTCTGCGGTGTCCTCGGACGAACGAAAGAGGAGGTGTTTGTTGAGCTTTCGCAGGTGCGAAAAGAGCTGAAGACGGGCGCGTTTCATGCCATGTTTGACCTGTAAGTTATGACGAGCCAAGCTCTGATCATGGTGCTGATTCTGTGCAGACACGTTGTCTATGGACAGAAGCCCTTTGAGACGGAGGCAGAAGAATGAGCTACACGGGTAGCCAGAGCCTGGAATATGCGGCAGGAAATTTTTCTTTCGAGACATAAATTAGCAACAGTAGTCATCGTATGTTCCTTAATACAGCAACATGTTAGCTCAACCGCGGGATTCTGTGAACATGATGAGGTTTGATGCGCAGCGAGCACCTGCTCCGTCAGCGCCCCGATAAACTCGGTGTCAGTTGAAATTGCTCTCCACGAATGACGTCTAAGACGATCTACCTTCGACCTGTCAAAGGATCCAAACTAAAACTTGAAGACTGGTCAAGCAAGTTCGACCTGTAAAAGAACTTTCCCAGATCGTAAGGCTTTCTACATCCTATAACAACTTTTGCGAGATGTCAGACAAGAGAGTGGTTTGCTATCTCCCAGTCCTCCGAACGTTCCGTGAATACTGCAACGTCGTCGGGATGCTCGTGGTAATATCCGGAGTCATCCAGGGCCGCATCGGCGGGAGAGCGGAGCGCTCCGTTGTCATAACGCGGAGGACGTACTCCCAGGCGGCCCCGTCCCCGCGTCATCCGGACCTTCGGCGACACGCCGATCCAATCAGTCATTAAGGAACCGCAATCATCATGCAATTTCCAGTGGAAAAGGAAACTTACAAGTCAAGACAGATGAACGGTCTTCGGTGACTCTGTCTCCTCCGCATCAAGCCGCCTCGGCTCCCCCGCACACCAGCATCATCCCATCTTTTCCCCCAGCTTTAGACTCCAATATCCCCGCTTCCCACGCAAGTTGGAAGTCTCCAAAACGCAATTCGTTGGAGAAAGGAGAGAAGGTGCCCACATCATACCTCGGCTCCCGCAAGTCTTGATGTCCTTGTACGCATCGATAAGTGCTGCAATAAGTCCAACCGTCCCTCCCGCGTCTTCAACATCATCTTCGCCGGTCTTCTCCAGAAGGGCTCCATCGATGCTGTATAGATACTCGGTCTTCTCCAGCAGTAGTAGACTCGAAAGACGGATCTTCGAAGCCTCGGTTGGCCTATATACTCAACACCGTCCATCCCATCCATCCCGTTCGGCTTCGTCGACAGACATTGTATAAGTCCACAAGTGATTCCAAGCTGAACGGCGCGGTCTAGGCTCTGCCAGCACACGTCTAGCACGCTCACAAGATCTCACAAGACATTCAACCTTCAATTACAATGACAACATCCCAAGCCTCCCCCAGCTCCAGCTACCAACACCTCATCGACCACGTCGAAGAGCACGGCTACGTAATCATCCCCAATGCCTTCACCGAGGCCGAAATCGAGGAAGCCACCGCCGAACTCGCCCGCCTCGCAGCCGACGCCGCCTCCGCAGGCCCCGCGGGCGGCGACCGCGCCGGCCGCAACGACTTCGAGGGCCTCAACACCAAACGCATCTACGCCCTCCTCAACAAGTCCCCCGTCTTCCAGAAGTTCCCCCTCCACCCGGCTCTGCTTGCCCTCAACGACCACTTCCTCGACCCGGGCTTCCTCCTCAACTCGTTTCACAGTGTATACATCCAGCCCGGCGAGGCGCCGCAGATGCTCCACCATGACGACGGGTTCGTGACCGTCCCGCGGCCCCATCGTCCATTTGGCACGGTAAGTGACCACTCTCTCAAGAACAACAGCTGTTTCTGACTTTCCAACAGGGCGTCATGGTCGCAATAGACGACTTCACCCCCACCAATGGCGCCACCGTCGTGATCCCAGGCTCCCACAAATGGGGCGACAAGGACGACGACCGCGCGCCCCGCCGCGAGGACGCCGTCCCCGTCGTCATGGCCCGCGGCAGCGCCGTCTTCTTCGTCGGCACGCTCTGGCACGGCGGCGGGCAGAACACCTCTGACCGCGAGCGCAGGAGCATGACCGTGCAGTACTGCCAGCCCTGGATCCGCCCGCTCGAGAACCAGATCCTCGCCGTCGACTGGGACAAGCTGGACGGCATGCCGCGGCGGCTGGTAGATATGCTCGGGTACGGGGTCGGCTCGCCGTTTATTGGGTACGCGGACGGGATTCACCCGTGGAAGGTGGCGCAGAGGCGGATCAGGGAGCAGAAGGAGCTGCGGGCTGGGTCGCGGCAGGGGAGGTTGTGAGACGAGATTATTTGGTCCATATGGTTCTTAGATTGACACGGGGTCTTGGGTATTACATGATATGAAGTATGTGTAGCGTAGACTTAAGCCGTTCTTTTCAACGTTGTCGAATCCGTCTACCAAGTATTGACTTGGTCTGGTCCCGGGACCGTGCTCAACCATCAGGAGGTCTAATATCGTTACTACCCCTTTCATCCTCACCTTCGTCCTCTACTTTCGCCTTGCTATTATTCTCGTCGTCGTTATATGTGTCATTGTCATCGTAGTCATCGTCTTCGTTGTCGATATCGGCCTTCTAATCGCTGTCTTCATCATCATCGTCTCTGCCGTCATCTCTGCCGTCTAAAAGCCCCCGCCCGAAATGGTCAGAGGAATCCTCCCGAATGTCAAAATTCCAAATCAATATTAACAGAATGACTTCCATGAGACATTTGCGATAGGGACCATGTTTGATATGTAGCGATCCACGTAAACTCAATCTACCTAATCTGATAAGCGGTGAAGCGCGGGTTGAACCCTTGATCTTCTACTGGCTTGAAAGACAACTTGAAATCACCCTGTAAGGTCTATTCCACCTCGGTCCCTGCTGCCTCCCATCTTTTCTTCCACTGGATGCCTCGAGCTCGTTGTCAAGGAGTTTGATATGAGCTTCAGTCTCAGCTGACTCGAGGTCAACTCTCAAAGCTACTCCAATGCTACCGATTGCAGAGAGCTTGGAAGACGGCTATCATCATTGAACAATGAGAAGAAGTCTGCCCATTCTACCAGCGATATAGGTACTGACTGACACTGGTGAGTTCCATGGCAAACTCGCTCCCATTCATCGTCTCTCAAACCTCTTCCGTGAGACTTTCGTCGATGTCTTGGTGACGGTGGTGATCGTGGTACCATTCTTCTTGGTTGTTGTCCTCGTCGTGGTTATCTTGGTGCGGGTCTCGGTGCAAATCGGTACCAACTCGCCCTCTTGACGTCCTTTAGCCCGTTCCTCCTCGACTTCGCTGTCTGCTGGCCCTTCTCCACGGTTTGGGTTGATCTCGTTGCCTCCTGTAGAGTCGTCCACCTGTTCTTCGTGCGACGGCAGTCCGGCCTGATAGCTTGTTATCTCTCGACCAGCATCTAAGTTGGACTTGTTCCTCGTTCTCCTCCGCAACAGCCTCGCTCAAGTCCGTATCCAACGGCTGCCGATCAGGTGATGGTGCCCCCGCCCGGTCGACGGATGTTGGCGTCTGCGTGGGCCGCTCCTGCTTCTCCTCCGCCGCCTGATTGCCGGCGCCGCCTTGTTCGCCATATGTCTTCTCCATCACCCGGTGACGTGTATGCCCTTGCTTATGAGAAGCCTCCTGCTCACCATCCATACGCACCTGGTCTTTGCCCACCAATCCATGGTCTCTCCCACTGAGGTCGGGGGTCTTCCTTCGAAAATCTAGGCTCCAGCGTCCAACAGGGCGGATTCTTATACCATTGAGAAGCCCTTCCAGGTGTAACTCTTCCCTGATCCAGCTGCGCCTCGACACTTTCGGGTCTTGGCTTGGAGCCTGGTCATCGTCGCCCCTAGCACGCTTCCTGACGCTTCTCTCCTCTTGATCAGCCATCGTAATCTTCGTTGTAACAAAGCCGTGATATTTTGTGTTTGGTGTGAACCTTTAGGGAAGTTTTGGTGGTTTTTGTTGGCCGGTGAGCTAGGTGAATGAATGTTGGCAGTGAAAAAGTGAAAAGGTCGGGAAGGAGAAGGTGGTGGGTGGTGGGTGGCTAGGTTGGTGAGGAAGGCGCGACTTACACGTTGACTTTTGGACAATTCTGTTTTGACAGTCGCAGAAAATCCTGTATTTCTGCAGTTCAGCTATTTGCTTGATGAATGTTTGCGAGTGCTTAATAACAGTCCCTTCCCCTCGTCCCAACTGGTTCGTGTTACTGCGGACCACCTAACTCAGATAGCTCTCAACCTCATGCACCACTGCATAGGTATCCTCCAAAGGCTAGATATGCGAATTGTATCAACACATATAATTCTAGTGACAAATTCGAACACATCGAAATTCTCCAATTGTAAAGCCCGTCCCTTCTCGATCAAAAGAAATGTCCAAGATCCTATTCTTGACACAAGTACCTGCCTTGACGGAGCGGCTTCAGTGTTTGAAGTGCAACGCGAGAAGAGGAGCCCTTACATCTTCTGAACGCTTTGCGACTGACACTGCGCTTAAAAGACAGGATCAGCACGCCCAAGAAAGGATCAGCGCTCTCACATCGGATCGTCGTTGCACAAAGTTTAGTTTGAACCCACAAAATCTGCAGCCAGCCCAGCCCAGCCGTTTCGTTGGTGTTGGTGGCTTGGACAAACCTGCATGAGAGGCAAACAAGCTATCGGGTCCGAGGACTAATCTCACACCCAATCATTTTTCATCACCATGTCAGGCAAGGAAAGCTCAGAATAGTTCTACTTATGGATTGTATTGAGATGACCATGATAGGTCGTTGTCTTCTTCCTCTCATTCCCCAAGATAAACCACCATCTTCAAGAGTATCTACAAGAATAGGATTCAGACTCGCACATGCGAAGATTACTATTTGTGCCGCATCTCATTGGATGCCGACAATGTGCCAGTATGTGGCGCCGTGTGCCTTCCGACTCTTCATCGCTGTCCTCAGCGATTCTCATATCATGATCAGCCTTCCCGGCTGTCGTGTAAATGCCCAGTCAAATCGACAAACCGCCAACCAATGCCAGCTCTTGGCTATTTTTCTCTCCAACCCAGCCATGATGTGACACACTAGAGACTAAGATAAAAGATGTAGATAAAGACCGAGTGATAACTCGAGAGGCCCGTGGGGGTGGCGAATTATGAATAGAAGTAAATGCGAAAGAATGTTTGAGGGGTATCAAGGCGCTTGCTGGAAAATCAAATCTCTAAACATGACTCATAACCATCCGTGCAGATCGTTGAACAACCTGATGTTGCTGTACTGCTGGCGTAATGCTGTCTACCAGAAGTTGAACGCCATCGCCAGCACGATTGCTGCTGTTGACAGGGCCCATGACGGTATTGACAATCCCGCTTTGCTGACGGCCGCTAGCAGCGTGATATTGACGTATTCGGGGCCACAGATGGTGTTGACCTGGCTGGCGGCATCCTCGTACGTAAACGAAATAGGAAGCTTCCGATTGGACGTGTACGTCTGGTAGATTTCCATGGTCCGCCTAAGACACGAGCCGCAAGTAGGGTTGGCGCTGCCGGGGAGAGTCATGTTGAGAGGGAGGTAGTAGAAGTAGACATTCGAAGGCGTGGTCAGGTTGGTGACGGCGTTAGCGAAGCAGTACATGGAGGTGTCGGGGTCGGTGAGACAGGTGGCCTTGTATAGCATCTCATACGACTTCATGCCGAGGTAGGCTTGCATGACGATGGGGTTGCCAGCTTCATAGTCCGATCCGCAGTTGGCGGCCAGAGTCAGGTTGCTGGCTACGCCGTTCAAGTACGTGGTGCAGAAGTCGACATCCGCACTGCAGGTGGCGTCGAGTACCTTGACAATGCTCAAGAGCTTCTTCTCAGCCTCGAAGAAGGACCTCGAACCCTGGACAAGTTAGTACACGTTTTTAGTCGGCGTATCGTGAAACTCACCTGAAGAAGCATAGAGAGCGGGTAGCACTTCTTAAAGTTAGAGTTGGTGAGGACTTCGTTGATGAAGCGGGGGCAAGAGGCGCCGTCGTTGCTGGTGAAGTTGAAGGCCAAGCTGGTGTCGAAGGGAGATGGCAGAGGCGAAGCAGCCTCGACGGTCGCAGCAGGAACGGTAACGGAGAGAGTCAAAGTGGTCGGATCGTCCGTTGCCTTGACTGTCGGGGTCGCAGTCGCTGTTGCGCTGTCGTCGTCACGCTTCTTGAGCTCCTCGTAAGGCATCATGGTCCAGCGGCCCTTGATCATGGTCGGGGTGCGGTCATCGACGACGAGGGCATCCATGGGGGCGATGACTGCGGGGGCGGTAATCTGAGCGGGGAGTTCAGAAAGAGATTCGGAGGTGGCCGAGACCATGGAGGCGATGGTGAGGAAAAGGAAAAGCCATAGTGACCGTGGCCTGCGGGAGGAGGTTGAGTGTGTAGCGAATGAAGAAGACATGATGAGAGATGAGGCCATCATGAGGAAGCTGCGGGACGCAGGTTGGAGATGCGGAACATAATCCTGTTGCCGGGCTGTGGTGGAAAGGTTCGAGAAGAGGTGCCTCTCGATCGATGTTGGCTGGGCAGATAGTTTTGTTGGTTTCCCTGGGGAACCCCACGTTGTGATCGGCGTCGATTGTCTCTAGCCGGTGATCGACCAGATCACGCACGCGATGGTGGATATATTATGGCACCAAGGAAAAACAAGAGCACCACTCCACTGCTTGCACCAAGGTGGAGGTTGTGCAGACGACCTATTCGGTGCTTGTCGAGAGCCGGTGAGTTCGGATGCAGGCGGGTAAACGAGTGATCCGCCAGATAAGTTTCCAACAACACCAATGAAGGAGTCGAATGCGAGCTGAGAGCGATGCCGTCGAAGGATTAATAGCGAATCGATTCTGTGGCCTCCGGCGTAAACCCTCAAGTCGGCGAATCCTTCCCAAGCGGTTGATTTGAGATTATTCGAAGTGATTAAATAGTTGCTCGAGCGATATCCAAATGCTCGAAGCTTTCCCGGTTGTCGACGCGCTGGTTGTCCTATCTCAGCGGAGCGAAGAAGACAGGAATCAGACGAAGTGCGTGCGGTCTCGAGGTCGTCGACTGACAGGCGTATTGTCGTGTCGAGGCGAGCAACTCAGTCGGCTTGGACGGTTGGCGACAGGAAGCAGGTGAGGCTCTGAAAGGGCGACGACGATCCCTGGCTCTGGCTGGGGGAGAGGAGGTGATTAAGAAGGAGAAGCAACGAGTGGATGGGTGGACGGGACGGGACACTATGGAATAGATGGGATGGGATGGGGGGAGAGCGAGCAATATTGGCTTGGCTTGGCTCGCTCGCGTGGTGGGAGGCACGGTTGGCCCTGGCTTGCTCGGTTCCTGGGATGGGATGGCACCAGGGGAACAGGGGTCCAGGGGAAGGAAGCCTTTGACTGCTGCCGCTGTTGCTACTGCAGTGCGGTATGTCTCCGTACCTTACTCAAGGAACGGTACGGATAGACGAACCTGTGTTGGGCGTAGAGAGCAAAGGGCCGGGCGCTGGCTTCTGCAGTGGAGTATGGACGAAGCATGGACGGCACCCGTGGTGGGCTGCGTCGTATTTTCATCCAGGAATCAGAGCAAAAAGGGAACGGGGGGCTTGGGGGCAAAACTTGTCAATGATTCTGCTATCGCGCAGCAGAACACAGCACAACGCAACGCAACGCAGCGCAAGACAAAAACCCGGACCCGGACAGACAGACCCAGACCCTCTGCACCCTCACCTGGGACCTGCACACGCACCGGGCCAGCAGACGAACTGATGTGGATGTGGCTAAAGTGCGCTGCCCTGAACTTGGACTGGTTCGTGGCCGGTGGTCCATGGTCCAGGTCCGCGAAAGAACCGGCACCCCTGGCAGGGACAGGGGGCTTGGAGCAGGGGGACAGGGGTAGGGCAGCAGCACGCCAGCGGCTAGCCGCTTGAGGAAGGGCGCCGGGAGGGGGGAAAGGAGGAGATTTGGCGTCAAGCCACTCAGCAGCAAAAGCCAATATTCTCATTCTTGTACCTGGCCGCCCAGATCAGTATGAGAAAATACTTTGACGACTCTCTCCACTTGTCTGCGATGCACCGCACATGGGGACACGGGGACGGGGGGCGGAAGGGGAAGGGCTGTGTTGCCCAGGGCAGTCGAAGCTTGGAACCTTGGAAGCTTGGGAGTTTGTGCTTGACAGCTGCGATTCCCGGCCTGCGGGTTTGTTGACGTCGTCATTTGTTTCCTACCCGGGTCCCGCTCCGCTCAAAAGCACTTGAAGATGACTGGGAAGGTCGATGTCGTCCCGGCAGATGCCTTGTTGAAGTTGGAATCTGCTCCTTGGCTTGAGTCCATTTGGCGGCGGCACGGCGGCTGGCTGGCTGGGTAAGGCGGCATGAACAAAGAGAAACAACCTTATTATCGGCACCAACGGGCGACCAACCGGACTCTCGCGGAGTGTTTTGGTCGCATCGGCCAGGCGGTGACTGCAACGGCCGATACGACGCAACGCAGCAGCCCAATGCAGTGAGCGAGATATGTGCCGCGCTGCAGCATATTCCCAAGGATGGCTATAGTCAGTGAGATGAGGGTAAAATGTCGCGCGCGAAATAATGGTTCAATAGGCGGCTGGGAGACAAAAGCAAGCGAACCGGGCAGAGGCAGAGGCAGCAGGACCCAGCATGCCTACCGGTGGTCTAGAACAGCATGATCGAGGCAGGGTTCCAACGAGGGATGAGCTTCTCAGACGGTTGATTGGCCGTGAAAAGGAACGAACAACACGTCAGACTGCTAACTGGAATTGTCGAGTTGTCTCTGATGAGCAGTCGAGGTAGCCAAATCGGTGCTTTCAGTCATCGGTCCCAGTGTCTTGTGCAGTGTTGTTGTTTGGATGCAAAAGCAAGAGCCAACCACGACGAGCGGGAGATGACCACCCTCATGCCCGAATCGGGAGGCAGGAGGCCCACCCTTGCTCCTGCTGTTGTTTGTGTGTCGTGCTCACGATATGGAGGGGGCCCAGGCATGGTCGAGGTCGTGGGCCGGTGCGGGCAGGAGCGGGTTTTGGTGGAGGCAACTGCCCAGGTGGGAAAAGCAGGTGCCGCCGACTGGCATTGCAGCGCTGGCTGGAGCCCTGGAGCACTGGGACGGAGGCCCTTTCACCCGTTCTGGCGGTGCATTGCGCTCAATGTCCGGCTCGCAGCGTGCTGCGCCTGAAGTTGTGGGGGCCGGATTCGTCTGTCTTCAGGTGGGAGTTGGCGCCGTTGATCGTCGCTCACCTGTCACAAATCTTTAGTGTTTTGCAAAGTATCGTAGAGTAGGTACATGCCTTGGGTAAAGAAAGCCTCCGCTCACATCGTCTATTTTGAACCACACTGGGCTGTCCTGTTTCCCACAACGACGGAGCTCGACTGCCGACTGCCCAAGAAGGTTGTAGCCAAGGACCAAGGCAGAGAGAGCGTGACCCCTCGCAGCTTGCTGATAACGAATGATGGATTGCGTATCGCCCCACATACCAGCTAATGACCTGCACAAGGCAAGAGCAGCTGTGCGCCTGCATATGCACATTCCCCGACCCCGACCCCGACTCGACCGCGAGATGTGCATCGCCGGCTGGGGTGTTCCTGTCGGGACACGAGGAGCAGTTGTGAAAATGCGGAAGGAGCTCCAGATTGACCGCGGTGCACAATGCCTGCACTAGAAAAAAATGCAGATTAAATCGGCGAATCATAGCGGGCTCTGCTAAGATGGTGGGGCCTGTCATCGGTCCAACCTGGTGTCGCGTCCACCCCCACTTCCCACTTGACGGCGCGACAGGCAAGCGCACAGGAGTCAGGGAAGGACGTGCATTCACATTATTCAATATTTGCCTGGAAGGAGCTCCTCAGGCCTCCTTCTTGCTCAGCTTCCAATGCAACCAATCCAACATCACCACTCCAAAAGGGAAGGCTCATCTCGTTGAATGCTGCCTTCCAGGTTGCTTACCTGGCACGAATGGGCCTGGCCTAACGGGAAACGGCGGGACACGACGCTGCCCTGTGTCTAATGATCCAATGATCCTCCCAGCTGTCAAACTTTGTTGCTTCATTTACAATTGGGGGCTTCGAGATGGTCTCTCCCAGTAAAAATAGCGACTCCCGACTAGGCCATCCCTGGACAAACAACACTCGAACACGTCTGTTCTCGCCTCTCCCAGGAGAAAAGAAAGAAAAAGAATTCTTTGCTAATTGCCCATCTCCGTTCTCCATTCTCCGGCTCTCCTATCCAGCTTCCGTGCGTGCGTCTTTTCCGATCCAGTCCAAGATTTGACAGCCATGCCGCATACCGCAATTTGGACCCCATCGTCTGAGTCGTCGTCACCCGTTGGCCTGACGTGGCCCGAATAAGGAATTTCAAAATGCCTCTAGCCTCGATCCGTCTCAATAAACATTTGCCATGCAGCTGCGGTCATCGCCCGACAGATGCTGCCTACGGGCATGACAAGCCCACGCGATGGCCTCCCTCCTCTCCTTCATCCTCGGCCGCCAATCCCGTCGAGCCGTTGGGAGGATCTCCAGCCTCCAGCTTGCAGCTGTCATTTCGTTGTCATCCTCGTGCTCAATTCAATGACATGCGCCAATGAGGCACCTAAATCAGCCGCCATCGTCAACAATGTCAGAGTCTAGGCCAAGGCCACCGAAAAGATTTGCACTGGAATCGACCGATTCTGCAAGGCGCCAGCCGGCCCGCTGGGAATCCAATCACGTCTTGTGTCTCCAGCTGCTCATTTCCTGCCATGCCGCACACGCGGGGTCCCTTGACATCAGCCGCAGTTCATCCACACGCACATGCGCTGGTCGACTTCACTCCTGCAACGAAGAACCCTACCGTCGTCCCCCGCGCGATCCCCGTCGGGTTGACACGAGCCTTTCGTCTTCGGACGATTACGCCAAAGTAGAGTGTCCGGCATAGACTTCATCTATCAACAAAGTCAAATACGTGGTCCGAGAAAAATGTTCAGCACATCTCCCAATATCGGATGGAGCGGCCCGACTAACAACCACTCAATTCCGATAACCGTATTCGTCGGCTCCCTGCAGAAAGGATGCTCCCTCCAGCCTTCGAGAAGTCTTCACAGAACCCTCTTTCGACTGTTTACCCTCTGTCGTCAAGGCTCACTACCTATCCGAGGTGGTGTCATGTCAGTTCTGTCTCATTTCCCTCGACCCGATACGCCGGTGAGCCCGTCAGGAATGCCATCTCCCGCTGCCGCGTGTCTGACTGCCACACGGCCCTGAAGGAAACGGCCTGTCTTGGTATTGGCCCGCGGCGTTTATGGCTGCCTTTTTCCGCATCCACAGCTCGCATTTCTTGAAAGCTCCCAACGCTGTGGCTAGCGTGTAGGCGGCGCGAGGTCTATCGATTTGTGGCTTTCGCGGTGCCCCTTTTAGTCGACGGGTACCTGCGCCTCCTTGCATACCGCCCGCAAACCGTTCACTTGGGAGATGCTCAGGCCTCAATCGTAACCCGACAGGTTTTGTGCGACGACGCCACGGATCGCGTGTGTGTGATGATGAGTAATGCAGCAAGCTGCTGTGATCAGTCGGGCCGCGGTATGATATCACTGCCCCTATTCGGGCTATTCGGCTTCAATGGTCTTGCTCTGGTTGCCTGGTCCCCGTCCAGCGACCCGAGTTACTGGAGATCGGCAAGGACGGCGCGTTGACTGCGCGTCGACGGCAGCTCGGGCTCGCATATCCTCGTCAAGTCTGCTCCACGCCAGCATTCCAACCACGTTGAACGCCCATCATGGCCAAACCTAACAAGGTTGTGATCATCGACTTCTCATGGCTGGGCGAGCACAGCTTTCATGGTTGAGTCGGGCTGGGTCTAGACCGTATCCCCCTTCCAGAGCTTGAATTATTGTCCGTCGGCGCGCACAGATGTTCCACAGACATGAGACGACTGAGGCGATGTTGCTCAGCGGCAACCTGATACAACTTCGCCCTGCTTGCGTACTACGCGATGTATCGTGCAGGTGAGGCTCAAGAATCACAACAATGCTTTTGAGTGACCACATCAAACAAGATGTGAGTTCACAACACGAAGTCACCGAGACACAGGTGCTGGCTAAATCCTCCGCCACACTCGGGCGGACGAATTGGGAGCCAAAGTCGGCAGCCCGGCTTGCGGTCCTCCTCGCTGAAACTCAGACAGGTCTCACCCGCATACCTTGTGGGACATGGGCAGATGCGAACAACCTGACGACACCACTTTGACGCTGGCAGTATCCCTTCGAGCAGGGAGGCAATCACGACATGGCGTTGTCTAAACCTGACCCGAAGTGAGGACACGAGCTGCTCCCTGACAGCTTTGGAGCTGCCGAGACGAAACAGTCGTTGACTGCTCCAAAAACACTCCGAGCCTTTGCTTCACATCATGTTCTCAACTAATGTTTCAGCCACGCCGCGAACACAGACCGAGTAGCCGCTCAAATACCATGTCGTCGTCACCGTGTTGCCGAACAACAACAGACGGCAGCCGTATGTCCGTCCGTGTAGCGTTGCGATCGCATCCGCGCGGCACCCGGGCACAAGGACCGATAGGCTCCACACGAGCTCCGTGTGACGGCCGCGCGTCGGGGTCGAGCGGGGCCCAGTCCGGGCTGTCCCGCCCACAGACCACAAACAACCAAAATATCCCGGACAGCACGCTCCTTGGCATTGCGGCTCTTTGCAAGGGCCTGAGGGATTCTCGTTTGGACGTGCGCATGTTTGTGTTTCCAGAAGGACGAAGGATTGACTCGCCCCCACGCCGGTCATCGGTGACGCTGCAGACGCATTGTGTTCCAAAGATAACAACATCGAGCGGGAAGCCTAGCATCAGATCTGGGAGTCCAGATCCCTAATGATCTTGCGCTGGCTCACAAGGCTGATGTTGTGGGGTCCTGGGGTCCTTGTTGCTGTAACACAACACGCTAGAGCGTCCGAGATATGAGAAGAACAGGTGAGCACGATTGTGATGGTATGGCTCGCATGAGACTTTGAATCCTGCATGTCGATGCAACTACCGTGTTCAATCCCAGGGCGTCTGAAGTGCAGTTGAACAGAAGGCGGTCCGATTTACTGCATCGTTCGGTTCCCCTTAGTACCCAATGACCGTGAGGTCCCGCGCATCCTTTTAGAGGAGAAATACTTGTTCCTTCGGGCCACAGTGACAATTTTGAATGGTCAGTGAGGCGTCACGAGCGAACTGTTAATTGAAGTGCCGGTGATATCCAGTCACCCTGGCTTAAGAGGGTCGAGTTGAGGAGGTGACGAGGACCTTAGCTCTCCAGAAAACCTGAGTCTCAACATGACTCGATGTAAAAAATAATCGACTTCATCTCGGCGAATTCGCATGATGTGCCATGCCAATGTAGCTCCTAGCTGGCTTATCTTTCTCTTTAAGGGTGACAATGTTTGCACGGCAGACTGTCAAGTCGGCATCTCTGCCACGGTCTCAACGTCACTCATTGCGGCTACTCCTCAATACAGGCATGTATACACACAAGTATCATCCAAAGACGATCAGAGACGACGGTATACTAGTCCCCTCGCGATCAAGTTTCGTTCCTGATGTATTTGTAGCGGATAAGAGAGTCGATCGTTGTGATGGAGATGTCCCACAGAAGGAAGTTCTCCTCCGGGAAGACTCCCGGATTGCTGGTGGCGTCAATGTGGCTTCGACAGGAGAGTGTTTATACAGCCAATTCCTGTATGCGCCGTAGACGTGCTCTTCGAAAGTTTGGTATGTGTATATATTCCATTGCAATGGGGTATAGTTGAACCTTCGCATCCAGACACAATCGTATGTTGATCTCAACAGGCTCTTCCATGATGAGATTCCTCGAATAGTGTGTCATAACGGGCGGAGAGCTTGCTTACGGAGAATCGTGAGAGACGTCGTGCTGGCTTATACACTTCTGCATACGTGAAGAATAGAGAGAGACGACGACGACGACGACGACAAGAAGCAGGACACTATTCAGAGCACTTCAGAAGATCTTACAGGGGAATGTTAAGGAGGGAAAGCTATGTAAAGATACCTACGCTATGCTCAGAATATACAAAGACGCCCCGCGACGCCTACCACGACTGCACCCCAGTCCGGTTCACAATCCTACCCGCATCCGCATCCCTCTCCCCCTCCAGAACCTTCCTAACAAGCAGCCCTCCAAGACTCGGATGCCCCGCTCCTAGCTTCCTCAACAACCCCGGGTCCCCGCCGAGGTTCGTCGCCAACTGTCCCGGCGACACGCCCCAAACCTCCACCCCGTCCGCCTTCAACATCCAGTGCCACGCCAAGACGAGCATGTTCAGCGCCGTCTTACTGACGCGGTACCCCGTCGGCGCAAAATGAGCCGCCGGCTTCGGCCACCCGGCGGCGGGCGCCTCGCCGGGCCAGAACTCCCCCGCGAACCGCTCGAGGTGGGCCGTCCCGCTGGTGAGGAAGAGCACGCGCGGGTCCTCGGACTTGATTAGCAGCGGCGCGAAAGTCATCGTCACGACATGCTGGCCCGACACGTTTGTGTTGTACATGGCGTTGAAGGCTTCGCGGGGGGCCATGTCTGGCTCGGTGAGGGCGCAGCCTGGCCAGGTCAGAATCAAAGCGTCTTCAACGATACGAACACGTTCATGATCTTACCAGCGTTGTTCACCAGGTAATCTAGACGGCCATGCTTTGACCGGACTAGCTCAAAAGCGCTGGCGATCGAGTCATCGCTGTCGACGTCGATCTGAACCACTTCGAGGGTGCTCGCCGTGGAGGGGACGTCGTCGCGGAGTTGCGCGGCGGCAGCCGCGCCCTTCTCCGTAGATCTGGACCCGAGAAGGATATGGTAGGACCGGGCGGAGGAGAGGAGCGCTTTGATGGTCTCGTAGCCGATGCCGGTGTTGGCGCCTGTTATGAGGGCGACTCGTTTGGCGGACATTCTCTGCTTTTGAACCTTTCTGCCGCGATTAGGAAGACTGTATTATTAAAGTTAATGGAAACACAATGTTTGGTATGAATCCCCCAAAGTCTCGGGGCTCGAGTTCGCGATTGCCCCTTTATGCTGTTCTCGAATAACCATCAAGGAGTAAGTCGGCTGTAAGTGACCATCGTGTAAGTGGGCTTAAGGATCGGATTTCCAAACTCCGCAGGCTTGGCAAGACGCGGACGGCGGACGTGTAACTGCAGGTACGGGCCCGGAATTGAGATTGTAGGTCCGGCATGACTTTAATATCCCACCGGCTCCGTAAGGCGCTAAAGCCGCCATTGTTAGGAGTTGCTGTAATGAAAACCTGCAAAGTAAGGAAACCAAGTTGAGGCATGGTCTTCGATGTATTGTGGTGGATCTGGGCAGCTTTTGCCGCAGACGGAAGTGAAGATGCCATCAACCAGGGGATTCCAGCCTGGAGAATATTCAAGTGGCATATCGTGCAAACGAATGCACTAATGACAGCACAAGACGACAGACAATATTGGTTGCCAGTCGAGGTGTTCTTAGTGGTGCGAGCTGTTCGGTCACGTCAAAGCAATGATTCCGAAGACGGGACGTTCACACCAAGAACCTCCACCGGTCTGGAGGACCAAGTCGCTAATCTTGTCCTCCCAGACCTCCTATCTGTCTGTCTCCCCACCACCCTTTATACTGACCGACTCTGAGTTAGGACACTGGCGACTTCTAAGACGGAGTGCTATGGGATGATTTCTTTTGTTTCACGCAGAGATATAAATCCGTTCGCCAAAACAATAGTCATTGGAAAATGCAGACTCAGGTTGCTTCTGACATGGGCAGCGGTCCCCAGCGAAGGACCCCATTTTCGACTGAAACGTCAGAGTATTTATTGCGGAATAAGACGGCATGATAACTTCCATATCCAGTCAAAGACGAAGAAGGACGAGTGAGTCCCCAGGATTCAGTGAGGCCCGCAAGGGGCCTGGAGCCTCTCCACCCACCACGGCATGATTCCATGGCTACCGTGTAGAGCTGCTCTACTACGAGAGAACCGAAGAGCACATTCTGTGGATCGGTATTCTGACAACGGCAGGCTTTTGGGCTTTTGACGCAATTCAACGCCCACCAAGACCCAATCTCCAAGGTTCTTCTCATGGGTCTCGCATCGCAACCGATGCTTATAATGATGAGTCCGCCTCCCCAAACCGCCAAGTTGCCCTGCTTGCTACCTGCGCGCCCTTTGATACTACGACCCGTCTCTGGAACCGAGAATCAACGTTTCCATCATGCGGCTGTTGAACGTTTTGTATTCCACAAAGAGATATAGAGTGGCCTCCTTCTGCTTTGTAGTCGTGCCCTAGACAGCACAACCCATTGCAGCGTTTGTACTCATATAAGCGTGATGGACCGCAGGAAGTCCGTCCAAGGCCGAAATAAAGTCAGCGCGTCGCGCAAACGTAATGCATATTTCTAACGGTCGCGAGATGTTGTTTCACCAGGTGTGTACTTTCCCCCTCATCAGTGGGGAACGACGAAGGAAGAGGATGGCAGACAGAGATTGAGTACATTCAAAATAGATCAGATCGGCTGCTTCTCGAGCCATGTCATGATTATCCGACTCAACATGGAAAGCCGTTGAATTTCTATCCTTCATCTAGAAAAGAACTGTGCGATAAGACAACATTGTTGGGCCCTTGATTCAACCCCTCCAAACACAACTTATACTACCCACTCCCACGGCAGCGGAACCGCGACAGGCCGCTCAGCAGAATATGAAAGACACCCCGGACAGCACGTCTTCCAGAAAATTCAACCAGAATAATTCCCTATACCAAGGGATCTTCTATGGCAACACCGCTCACTCTTCATTCAGACTCTCCCGTCTGCTGTCGTAGCACACCGCCCAAGACTGGCATACTTGGTACACTCGTTCTCACAATTAACGAACAAACCATGAACGAATACAGCGAAGAAGCCGCAAGACGACAGGACCAAAGCAAACCGGCGTCGTCAAATTGACATTGTCCGTCCGAAGCCCCCAGGTTCACAATGCATTCTGCACCAGGATGTTATTTGTCTGACGAGCTTGTAGCCAATCAGATCGTATCATTTCATTTGCTGGATGTCTTCTCAATGGGCCAGAAGCTGATTTAAATAGGCTACATGAGTGGCTAGCACGATGCCCAAGGCTCGTCAAGCGATTGCAGTTGCTCATAATCACGGATCAACCACGACGAATACGATCGAGAAAGTTCACGACGACAAAAAAAATGAGGGGAGTCGGTGCTTCGGCGGGGCGAGCTGGCTTGTCACACACCACCAGGTTCACATCCAGTGGCGAGACGGGACGGGAGCCCAATGATCTTATTGCTCTGGAGTGGTTAAATTCTCAGAGACGTAACGTGGCCCATGTCATTTTACTTAACATGTCTTCCGACTCAGAGGATTAGAAATTTATAAAAGTCAGTACTGTCCTCTGTCAATACACCCCGTCGATGCCTAACACACGCGCGCACCACCTAGCTTTCACATCGCAACAAGAGAACACGATCATCTTGAATGATTGGAATTATGTCTATCTGACCACCGTACAAAGTGGGAGGGGAGTCTACTTTCTCAACCCTAGACCATTATAAAAAAACCAAAGGCTACAGCAAAAACACGTTGAGATCATACATCTCTTTCTTCTCGTGTGATCGTCAACAGTAAAAGCCCCCCTTTTGTGAGGAAAGTGTAATCTGTGTCCCACGATTGAGACAACAGGTATCATGGCCAACTTCTATCTCCCGCCATCTTGCCCCGAAAAAATTCAACAAAACGCCAAAACAATGCAGAAAATAGACATGGACCGAGGTCTTCGATCCGGATATCTCAGGAGACAATGCGATGGGGGACCTCCGCTGGCATATGCACTTTTCTTCTTTTTTCTTTACTCTCGAATTCACACTCTAACCGATCACCGGTTCTTCTCCAGGGATTGGAGGTTGACCAGCTCGGCGTAGCGGCCGTTCTTCTTCATCAGCTCGGCGTGGGTGCCCTGCTCGACGATGCGGCCCTGGTCGAACACGTAGATGATGTCGGCCTTCTGGATGGTGCTCAGACGATGGGCGACGGCGATGGTCGTGCGGCCCTTGGCGGCCTTGTCGAGGGCGGCCTGCACGACGTGCTCCGACTCGGAGTCGAGCGCCGACGTGGCCTCGTCGAGGAGCAGGATCTTGGGGTCGCGGATGAGCGCGCGCGCGATGGCAATGCGCTGCTTCTGCCCGCCGGACAGGAGGGCGCCCTTGCTGCCGACGACGGTGTTGAAGCCCTCGGGCAGCGAGACGATGAAGTCGTAGATGTTGGCCTCGCGGCAGGCGTGCTCGATGGCCGCGTCGGTGACCTCGGACGCGGCGCCGAGCAGGATGTTCTCCTTGATCGTGCCCTGGTAGAGGGTGGGCTCCTGGCTGACGAGGGCGATGAAGGAGCGGTACTGGTTGACGTTGAGGGAGCTGATCTCCTTGCCGTCGATGTAGATGCCGCCGGACAGGGGGTCGTAGAAGCGCTCGAGCAGGGCGATGGTGGTGGACTTTCCGCAGCCGGACGCGCCGACGAGAGCGACGTACTGGCCGGGGTGGATCGACAGGTTCAGCCCGCGGAGGACAGGCTGCTCGGGGCGGGTGGGGTAGCGGAAGTGGACGTCGCGGAACTCGAGCGTGCCGTCGACGGAGTCGAGGGAGGCGCCATCCTCGGACCAGGTGTCGATGGTGGGCTTGCGGTCAAAGAGGATCTTGAGCTCGTTGGCAGCCTGGTGCGCCTTGCCCATGTCGGGGGCGAAGGAGAAGATGGAACCGGCAGACTGGGCACCGAAGATGACGGCCGAGAAACACACAAAGAACTGGAACATGTTGTACTCGAGGTCGGCAATGAGAGTACCGCCGTACCAGAAACCGAGGGCGAAGGCCAGGAACATGAACGACTGCGAGGCGGCGAAAAGCAAGCTGGACTTGAGGATGGAGATCAAACTCGCGCGCTGCTGAACAGCCAACGAAGCCTGGTACTGTTGGATGACGTCCTTCTCGCGAGTGAGCGAAGCGACAGTGCGGATGGCCGAGATGGCCTCGGACGCGTAACTGGCAGAGTTGGAGTAGGCGGTCTTGGAGCGGCGCTGGAAATGCGCAAGCATCCAGAAACGGAAGAAACCACAGCCGATGAGGATGGGAATCGTCGCCGTGCAGACCAACGCCAGCTTCCACCCGATAGCGATAGCGAGAGCCAGAGCAGCAATCAGAGTGGTAGAGACCATGAGCAACGTGCCCAGAGTGACACCGCTGAGTCCGGCAAGATGGGTCGTCTCGGTCGAGAGGAAGGAGGTGAGCGCACCGGCGGTGTTCTCGTCCTTGTCGAAGAAGGAAACGTCCTGGCGAAGCATGGTGCGGAAAGCGCGATCTCTGACGCGGTGAACCAGTCTCTCGGAGCACTTGGCGAATAGAATACCCTGGATGACGAACGCGATAAACTGAACACCAGCAAGCATGAGGTACATGGCGCTCCAAAAGTCAGAATCCTTCTTCATCTGGTGGGCGTTCTCTGGGGTGACAGGGACCGAGAGGGTCATGATCTGCTTGGCGAAGAAGACGGCCTGGGTCGGGTTACCACCACCGCAGATGATGGAGAAGAAGAGACCGACGAGCATCAGGTGCCATTCCTGCTTGTTGAACGAGC
Source organism: Colletotrichum tropicale (assembly GCA_027406125.1). Lineage (NCBI taxonomy): Eukaryota > Fungi > Ascomycota > Sordariomycetes > Glomerellales > Glomerellaceae > Colletotrichum > Colletotrichum tropicale. Next base: position 1,723,474 of record JANVYH010000004.1, read on the forward strand.
CGATAAGCTTGATCAGAGTCCAGAGGCCGTACTTGACCTCGCCGTCTTCCTTCTTGCTCTGGAGAGCAATACTGGACAGGGACTTGGTAGTGTTGGTACGCGCGAGTTTGGCGGCAATGTTGTCCTCGGGGTCGGGAACGAAATCGCCCTTCTCGGAAACGCGGGACTTCTTACGGATGAGCTCGTCGTCTTCGGCGTCAATGGCAGCTTCCTCCTCGGCATCCATCTCGTTGACACGGGCAATGTTCTGAGCGCTGACGAGGTTGTAGTAGGCTCCCGACTTCTCGAGAAGCTCGTCGTGCGTTCCCTGCTCAACGATTCTTCCGTTGGACATGACGACAATGTTGTGGGCATCCTTGATGGTTGACAGACGGTGGGCAATCGTGATGGTGGTGCGGCCCTCGGAGGCGACCTCGAGAGCTGCCTGGACCACACCCTCAGACTTGGTGTCAAGAGCGGAGGTAGCCTCATCGAGAAGGAGAACTGGGAAAGTTAGTAGAATTCTTTGTCACTGTCGCCGGAAAACTCACTCTTGGGGTCAGACACGACGGCTCTGGCGATGGCGATACGCTGCTTCTGGCCACCAGAAAGCAGGAAACCGCGCTCACCGACGTTGGTCTCGTAACCCTCGGGAAGACCTGTGATGAAGTCGTGGGCATTGGCCATCTTGGCGGCGTTCTCGATCAACTGGCGTTGCTCCGCCTCGCCGGCGTTCTCGTGCTTGGTGCCGATGAGTCCGTACCTGATGTTCTGGTAAATGGTGGTTCCGAAGAGAGTGGGCTCCTGGCTGACAAGAGCCATCTGCTGACGCAGCCAGCGCAGGTTCAAGGTGCTGATATCATGGCCGTCGAGGAACACCTTTCCGCGGACGGGGTCGTAAAAGCGCTCGACGAGACCGACGATGGTACTCTTTCCAGAACCAGACGCGCCAACAAGAGCCGTGGTCTTTCCGGCGGGAATGGTGAGGGTAACATCCTCCATAACAGTGACCTCGGGGCGGGACGGGTAGATGTGCTTGATGTTCTCGAGGCGGATCGTACCCTCAAGCTTCTCAATCTTCTCGCCGGCGTCGCTGGACGGGTCCAGGGGAGAAACACGGTCGATGGTGTTGTAGATCTTGGCAGCCGCAGCGATGGCGGTGGTGAAGGCCTGAACGTTGGGGGCGACGTTTCCGAGGTTGAAGGCACCGATCATAATGGACATCATGATAATCAGGATGTTGGACAGCTTGATGCCGTCGTCGATGAGAAACTTGCTTCCCTGCCAGAAAGCCAGACCGTAGTTGAGGTACAGAATGGTCATCATGAGAGCAACCATGACACCGATCGTGGCCTTGACCTTGTAGCCGTAAAACTCGGCCTTGGTGAGATGCTCGTCGTACTGCTTCGCCAGGCGGTCCTGGGTGCCAAAGGCCACGGCGTTGCGAATGGAGCTGATGACCTCGTCGGCAAGACTGCCTCCGTGGGCGTAGGACTCGATCGACTGCTTGCTGTACTTGACGATAAAAGATGAAGCACCTCCCATGCTCAGAAGCAGCGCCACAACGGTGGACAGCAGAATGAGCGTGAGCTTCCAGTAGTGGATGAAACCAATGACAAAGGCCGAGATGAAAGTCGCAATTGCGGCCAAGGTCAGGCCAACCTTTTCGGAAATACCATCCTGGATCAGGTTCGTGTCGGCGGTAATTCGAGTCGTGACCTCTCCAGCGCCCAACTTATCGAAGAAACCAATGTTTTGACGCATGCAGCTCTCGAGATAATGCTCGCGAATCTTTGCGCTAATGTGCTCTCCCGTGTCTGATTCGGCGTGTTAGCAATGAGCTTGCATCCTCCCGGCAGGGGCTCACTTACAAATGAAGCCAACGGTGGTGACATACTGCGCCACGAACACACCAATGGCGAGGTAGACAAAGTACAGAACCAAATGGGCCATCTCGCTCTTGAATGTGCTCTTGGCCTCGTCGGTGGGCGGGAATTCGTTAAAGTAGTTCTGGAAGGTGCCCTGCAGGTTTCCGAAGATGACGGTCATGAGCGGCAGGGCGGCGCCCACGGCGATGGACATGAGGGACGAAACGGCGAGGATGAGGAGATCGTTCGTGGAGGAGTAGCGGTACAGGGTGAGCATGCCGGCCTTGATCTCGGGGGTGGTGACCTGGCGCTTGAGGATCGAGGCCTCGTGCTCGGGGAGGTGCTTGTAGGGGTCATCGTTCGGTTCTTTGGGCGCAACGACCTTGGAATCGGCCTTCTCGAGGGCGACGGACTTGGTCTTGGGCTGGCCAGGCGCATCCACCTCTGTCGACTCGCCGTTAGACGAGGCTCTGTCGGAGGAGTGGCCGCCGTTGCTGGGGGCCTTCTCTACCGCCGGCTTCTCGCTGACGGACTTTTCGTTTTCGGGGGCCATGTTGGTGGGTGTGGGCAGCTCCTAACAGAGCCGAGGAGAGCTACCGTTGAGGGGGATTATAAGAGCGCGCTCGTTGCGCGAGAGTGCGCCGCGCGCAAGCTGTGCGGTTGTTTCGTCTGAAGCAGCTTGGGAGGCGCAGGCGTGTTGCGGGCCGAAAGTGGTGATGTCGTCGTCGCGAGTTATGTAAGTAAGGGCAGGCCGAGCTCGAGCTCCGAGTGAGTGGGACGGGACGGCGCTTATCGCATGCGGTTGTTGGTGTTGTTGGCTTGGCGACGGCGCCGAAAGGTTTGAATTATTGCTCGCAGATATGCTGCGAAACCCCAGACCAAGTCGGGAAAAAAGAAAAGGAAGAAAAAGTGGCAGTAAGAGTGGTGGGAGTGGAAGAGGGCGCGGCGCGGATGGCGAAAGCCAAGAAAAGATTTGCAGCGATCGGGATCGTCCTTGGGGATCACAGGAGGAACCGCAGCAGGCAAACCAAATCAAATCCAATCAGCAGGACGGCCGAGAATGAGAGAAGAGAGAGACAGAGACGATGTTCGCTATCGGCAAGGTAGGGCGTGTGCCTTCTTCTTCAATCATTAATAAAAAACAAGAGGGAAAACAGAGGCGTTTCCACCCGGGGTGCAGGCCAGGATAGGGATTAGTGGTACGGATAGTATGTACTTTCCGTATGGACCTGGATGCTGTAGCTGAGCAGATACGATTAGGCGGAGAGGAAGAAGAGCCCCTGCAACCCTGGCCAGGACAGGACTGGGGTGGGACTTTTGAGATATACCCTGTCGGTGGACGGAGCTGGACTGGGCCGACTTTCGAGTCTTCACCTCACAGGATAAGGTACCTTACCTACCTTAGGTGGTGGTGTGTGGACTGGGGTGGACCACCGTGACCCTCCTCGGGTCGGGGCAGCGAGGGACACACTCACCCTCGAAGGCCCGGGGTCGACGAGTAGGAAGCCAGCAGCACGGAGAAAGAAGGCGGCGGAATGCAGCCGATCCGTAGTCTTGCCCACGCAGTAAATCACCTCGCACTTTCTCAGCTGCCCGAACTGACACTTGCCTCCACTGTTTGCGCCGCAATCCAACAAGAGTCATAGTCGGCCTCGTCATACGGCCATGCAGACGTCGTAACGGTCGTATCTTACTTCTTCTGCCTAGGTGGATGGATGGCTTACCTGGCGGATAGATACATTGCATCTTCGACCTGATGACCCGCTCCGCTGGTTGAGTAAGACTTTGAGATACGCAAAGAGCAATTACACGTACTACGGCAGACCGTAAGGCGGAGCTCTGACTGCCTGCCCGGTAAGATAGATGGGGAAGCGATACGCAGTATCTGATGTGAGGCGCATCCGTTAGCCTCTACAGGACAAGCTATGCGTGCTTTGCTTAGTATCCGTACTTTGCTGCATTCTCCACGTCCGGGGTTGCGAGAAGTGCGAGGACCGGGGCCCGGGATTCAAACGGGCACATTAGCCACGTTGCCCATTGCTTGTCTGCCTGCTTTCCATCTTACTAGTCGAATTCTGGGGAAACCACTCTGTACTCTGTATTGCCTGAAGTTGATTTGTGTATCAACGAAAACACTGAGCATTGTCTTCAGCCGATGTCCATTGTTTGAATTGCCGCCATCTCGCTTGTCTTCCAGGGGCCTGGCTGGTAGAACAACTGCTTGTGACAATTGACAATTGCCCGTTGGGGAGCGTGTGGGTGTGTGGCCACACATGCGACGAAAAAAAGCTGGTTCTGGCCCTCCTATTCCTCCGCCCGTGGGTTGAAAGGTTCGTTGAAGAACAGACGGATTCAAGCTCCGAACATGCTCTCTCTCACTCGATCCGAGGTCCCAAGCGTAGGCGCCCAGAGACTTGGGTCTTGGACAGTGAACATCCAGGATCAACCACACAAAGTCCGCTCCGCTCCCTCGGACTGTCCTTGCCATCTAGTTTATCTCTATCTCTTAAAAGTATCCGTACGTGACGCACAGCATGTGGTAGAGTTGAGAGTTGGCTGGTACATCTCAGTCGGTCATGACAAAAAAGGCGCCCAATAACATCACTCGCAAAAACAACAAGAGTGACACAGAAAAAAAGTTCCCCCGCCATCATATCATCATCCTCCATTTTTCCTTCCAGAAACAAGCAAAAAGCCACTAAGCCCGTCCCGTCTCGCCGCCCTCGGTACCCCCTTCCCGCCACCCTAGTCGAGTCAGCCAAACTTGCCGCACTCGCTTACCACCTCGCAGCACCGCAGCACCGCAGCTGGGGCGGGCTCCTCTCCTCCACGCCTCTGCTAAGCTGAAGCACTGCTTCTCTATTATTCCTGCCCCTCCCTCGGGCTTCTCGACTGCCCCGAAATCCGGTCGTCTTCATTTCCTGCTCTCCCCAGAGCTCGCCCGAAAGATTTCGCTTCCAGAACATCTGCGACAACCGGTGGGGTTCTCGAATCTGAGATGCGCAAGCAGGTCTCACTCACTCATTCTTCTTACTTTGACACTGTTAAAAGATGCAACTTGAAAACAAGGGAACACAAATAGAAAAAACACCCCCTGGACTCAGAATCCCCCGGTAACAAGGTCCCTAGCAGGATGCTCGTTTCCCTGCACAAGTACAGCAATCGTGCGCCGGCGATAACGTTGCTCTCGGGCCCGACGATGCGGGTGCGCAAAGAAAAGGAGGCTTGCAGGTTTGGCACCGGCACCAACAAGTCTAAAAGTTCCAAAGAGAGTCAGACCTGTCGGTGACACCTGCCTGTGCCACCAACGGACAAGACTCCGTCTGGGCGCTGGGCGTTTGGCGCGGTTACCAGCTCTCTCCTACTCTTCCCGCGTGGCCGTACCATTGCGACGACTATTGCCTCACCATCCGAGAAGAAAGAAACGCCTCTAATTATCGACATATGAATGATTGTCACTTATTGTCCGAAGGTCTCTTTTGCTGTACTGAGTTTGAGAGGGGTGTTGGTCTTCAGGAACAAGCTTTCGACCAATCACCCCCGTTCCTTTCCTCACGGACGGGACGATCTGGACTTTGAGCATAAGGTTCCCTCGTGCCGGGAAGCGGTGGGCTGCCCGCCAGATAACACCATCGTCTCAACATTTGGTTCAGCATTGTGAGGATATCGGGTGAGAGCTACTAAACTCCGGGACGAGGATATTGCCTGAATAGCATCGTCATATACTCAGAGGGGTTCTCACAAGTCACTGCGATTTGCAGACACATGACACTGGGGATACGCGTAGATTGCGGCGATACGCGGTGAACCAAATCAAAAAAGTTCGGATAAGCCTAAGGTACCTAGCTACGTACAAAGTCTTCCAGAAGGGGGACAGGGGTTGAGGCCTTCCCTGTCAATCCCGGCGTGGCGTCCGCCCATCTAAGCGATGCAACAATCTAAACGGAAATGTAACATGTGCCAGCACCGAAGTGCTTGCTAACTTGGGACAAGTCACCACGCCCTACCGATCGCCACGAGAGAGAGTCGCTCCATATCGAACTCTTGGCGATTGGATCCGCCGTCAGTTTAGTAGCAAAAAAACAGGAACCATGGTTGTCCAATCGCTGATGTGCTCGCATTCCGATGGGAAGTTGGGCGCAAAGGAATGTACGAATGTACGATGTAAGCGAGGGCGGGCAAACCGGCAACGCTAAAAACGACGGCAACGAGTCACCAAGACAACTGCTGACATCTCGGAAACATTTGTTCTATTATCAAACAGCGGTGATTCACGGGGGGCGGCACAGCATGGTGGTGATGAGGTATTACTCACATCAACTAAGAATGTATCGACAGAGGAACGCCGCGTATCATCCGGATATACTCCTCCCTCTCCAGCTCGCCCTCGGGCCGGAGGATCGCGGGCAGGTAGCCCTGCCGCGCCATGTAATCCTGCATGACCATGCGACTGACGCGCCCATTCCCGTCGGGGAGCGGGTGGACACTCACAAAGTACGCCGTCATCTGGCACGCCATTATAAGCGGGTGATGCAGTCCTGCCGCATGCTGCGCGTCCCGCCACGCAAAGAAGCGCCAGACGCACGCCGGCACCTCCTGCGGGTACGGGAACACGACGAGCGGGCTGCTCCGCACCGCGACCGGCAGCGTCCGGTATCCCCCAAGCGGCACCGGCCCGCCCCATGCCATGCCGTACGCGGTGGCCTCGGAGGCGGTGCCCTTGATCGACAGCGCCGCGAGGTCCCGCATCTCGGTTTCCATGATGCCCGGCGTGTGAAGCTTCGCGGTCGCGTTGTCGGCGATCCACTGGGAGGCGATGATGTGGTTCCGCAGCTCGGCCGTCGCGGAACACTCGTCCGGCTCCGCGAGATCGGGAAGCTTGCTCGACGGCATCGAGAGCATCCCCACACGCCCGAACCTCTGCCCAAACTTTAACTGCTCAAAGATGCGGACCGCATCGACGACCTGTAACGGGTTGTGCTCGATCATGACGGACTGCTGCGCGTAGCGAGGGACCAGCTTCCTGGCGAGCTCCAGGAGCGGCAGCCTGCCTCGCAAGTCATCGATCCTCGCCAGCACACCGTTAAACTCCTGCTGCAGGTCTACGTATCCCAGCCGGCGGCTGTCGCTGGGCTGAAAATAGTCTTCCCATACCCTGCCCGAGTTCGCAAGTCTCTCGTACTCCTCGGATCCCTTTTGAAGGTTGGCGAAGGGTGCGTAGATTTCCTTAAGCTTCGCCTTGCGTGCAAGCTGTTCCCGCATGTGCTTCAAGGTCTTGATGTACATGGTTGGGATTGTGTGTTATTTTTGACTTTTCAACTGCCGGATTAGCAGTTGGTCAGTACGTTCGTCAACGTCCAGGCATGAGCCCAGTTGCTCCTGTTATTCATATAAATTGCTGCATGACCTTGTGAGGTCCAGCTGGAGGAACCCTTTTGGTTGCTGAACTTTGCGTTCCAAATGCCGATTACCCAACAGGGTTGTGAACTAACATTGAATAGCTCCTCGTGATGCTACAGTTGTTGATACTGCCAGTGTCCTGTCTCTGCCATTGCCTGTTTCTGCGTCGTTTATCTCGATGCCGTCCATCATCCTATGCGTCGCCTTCTCTCTTAATTTTCTTTCGGAAGTCTTATCTTCTCTATTGAAGCTACCATTCTGATTCGCTTCATCAAGTTGCCGACAACAAACTCAGTCTCCTTGCTGGCCCGTGACATCTTCAGCCCCAAACAGCAGCTGCCGCACTCCAACGCCGTCTCGGTACCGACTCGCGGGGTTCCCAGCCGTCGTCCGAAAACCCAACTCAGCTTCGGACAAACTCTCCGGACGTCAATACCAAAAGCCCTGGACCAAGCCAGCCAAAGTCCCTCCTCCTGCGCAGTGCTGACTCGGCAGGCGCGCTCACGTACAGCACGGCCCTCAAAAGGCGTTGAGCGGCGCGGCAGAGGGAACGGAACCCACGCACTACATAAACCAGGCAGAAGGAGAATAGCCCGAGCTGCATTATCTGATCTCCGCAACAAACATTTTGCACCCACGATTCACATGTCCAGCACCGGGTCCCTGGTGGAGTTCCGCTGGGCAGAGATGCTCCCAGCGATCCTGAAGCCAAGAGCAAAAAGAAGGCGAACCACAAAACCGCAAAAGTGGGAACCTTACCGGCAGGCACTCCGAGACAAACGATAGCGAAAGCGAGCAGAACGACGATCGTCAGTCCAAAGAAAAAAACCGGAGCAAACCCCCAAGACACGGGATTCCCAGAGAATTCCACGTCCGTAGGGATGGGAGAACGCGCGGCATTCCCGTGAGAAGGGCTCGATGGGCGGGTTAGCGCTGTCAGCATCTCAGGTGCACCTATCGGCCCCGACATGCCTACCCTGGACGTCGAGGGACAAACTGCCAAGGAAGAGGCTTGACAACCACAGCTCGGGGAATCGTTGTTCTCCGAAGAATTAACAAGTGCAAAAATCGTTCCCGCGCTGCAACACCCCGCTAAAAAGATGACAACAGGCAGATTGCCTTTCGGCTGTCTAGGTGAGAAAGGGGAAAGGGGGGCCCGTCAGCATGGAAAAGAAAGGGGACCCGTCTTGGCGATCTGCTGGGCCTACTATGTGCAAAGTGAAGCAGAGCAGTGACCATGTTCACGTCCAAAGGACGAAGCTTGGCTTTTTTGGCGTTGAATATCGTATTTTGCGTATGCTGATGCGGAAATTTGCATTGATCTCGCAGCCTCTGTCTCTCCCTGATTTTCGCTATTCACAGAGTTCCATGTTGAGTCTTTTCTGTTCTCTCACTGCATCCAAGTCCTGAATTCTTGGTCGCCAAGTCGAAGAGAAGGCAGTCTTCAACATGCACAAGGGGTACAAATATTACATAAGACGAATGCACCGCCACAGTGAAAATGACTACAATCACACTCCACTACGTACATGTGGCGCACTGCTACTCGCCCGCCACACCTACGCCACTTCTTCACCGACGCCACGGGACCAATCCCATCGCGACCTCGTCACTGTCGCCTCCTCACAGCACCCCAATTACACGGAGCGAGGAGCCTGTTCCCAACATCATATCTGTCCTCAACCTTACCCTTCACTCTGCCTCACTGGACACATACTCTTCTATAATTCGGGCGACCTATACCAAAACACCACACAGCCTGAGAAAGGGAAAACCAACTTGAAACCCTCTCACCTTCATGCTCTGACATATCACCAACTTCCTCAGGCAACCCCCGCCACACGGGACACACCCAAACCCCGAGAAAAAGCGACCCCAGCGTCGCAACCAACGGGCACACTCGACACTCCGGCCTCCAAAGCCGACAAAAAAAAAAGATGCACCTCTCACTCACCCTCTCGCTGCTGCTGCCCCTCGCCGCAGCAGCCAGCAAGCCCAAAAACGCAATCCTCCTCTCGGACGTGCAATCCCTCACCCTCCGCGGCAACGGCGCCCTCACAACCCACCGCCGCGCGCCCGCCGCCCCGCAGCTCAAATGCCTCTCCGCAAAGCCCCTCTGCGACCTCTTCGCCATCGACGTCATGCGCTGCACAAACCAGGGTGCCGGCTACAGCTCCGAGGACATCCAGTGGTCCTGCGTCGCCCAGCTGCCCGAGGAGCTCAAGCTCGGCTCCACGGACGTCATCTGCGAGGGCTATAGCTCCAGGGACGACCCGTACGTCCTCAAGGGCAGCTGCGGCGTCGAGTACCGCCTCGCCCTCACCGACAAGGGCGAGCGCAGGTATCCTGACCTGGGCCGCGGCGGCGGCGGCGCGACCGGGGACTTCGACATGAGCGCGGTCCTGTTTGGCATTCTCTTCTTCGCTGTTCTGGGCTGGATCGTGTACTCGGCGTGTGTGGCGGGTGAGCAGAACCGGAGGGCCGGTGGCCGGCGCCGCGGGGGTGGTGGAGGAGGTGGAGGCGGCGGCGGCGGTGGTGGTGGTTGGAATCCCGGATTCGGCCCGGATAACAACGATCCTCCACCGCCGTACCCAGGGACTAAGCCCTCCGGCAGCAATTCGCAGCAAGGATGGCGGCCTGGTTTCTGGACCGGGACAGCAGCGGGCGGCGCTGCTGGGTACGGAGCGGGGTACTACCAGGGACGGAACGCCGCCAGAAACGAACAGCGCGGCTGGGGCTACGACGAGAACCAGTGGGGAGCTGGCCCTTCCAGATCTTCTACCAGGTCGTCCTCGTCTTCGACCTCTTCTGCGCGACACGAGAGCACCGGCTTTGGCTCAACTAGCAGAAGGTAGATGTTCATCACGGAGAAGACAATTCCATAGAAATACTTGGTATGGATGGGTCAGTGGTAGGATATTCTAGATCTATCCTGTACACCCCAGCTTTCGTACATCAGTCCTCCTCTCGCCGGCCACCTGCTCTTGTGAAAACCCTCAAACGGGGTGAAAGTATGTACATACTCAGTCCAGGCCGTCTTCCATACACGTAAAAGTACAGCAATCCATCGTGTCCAAGTCAAACATCCTCTGGGCCAACCCCAAGGTATCATGCCATGAAACCCCTTGCTCTGCGAAACAAACTCCATATGGCACACAAACATGTTCGAAGTAGTCGAAACATCAGCCCGCGCGTCGAAAGCCCCAGGGCTCTCAAATTAAATGCGTCGGACGTCGAAGCGAAGCGGAACTGCCAAGGGCTAGTGGTGGACACTCATAACATCCAGCCGATCGAATGCCCGCGAACAGTTGGGGCACTTTCGCATGCGGTTGCTGATCCGGTCGTCCACGCATTGGTGGCAGAACAGGTGACCGCAAGTCTTCAGGGCCGTGTCCTTGAAGTTGTTGCGGCAGACAGTACATAGTGCAAAGGTCTGTCATCTGTTAGATACTTGCATTCTTGGGCAGGAACAGGGGGGCGCAGCTTACTCTGAGCATTTCCTCTTCCTCCGACGAGTTGCTCAACGCCTTGCGTTTCCACTCGTCCTTGTCCTTCTGCACCATGTCTGCGCGCACCTTGAGGCGCTCCACCTCCGCTTCTTGAGTAGTCGTTCGTTCTCTTGCGGCAGCAACGGCCGCATCGCGGGACTTGACGAGGCCCGACAGTTCGTTGATTTGGTTCTTATACGAATCAGCGCGACGCGCAGCGTCGGAGCTGGTTGCCTCCATCTTCTTGTGTTCCGCCGCCATGGCCGCGTTCGCCTGCTTCAGGTCGGAGAGCTGCTTTTCAAGGTTGCTAATGAGAACTCTGTGCTGCGCCTCAACTTCCTTTAGCTGCGACACGATTTCGGAGCTCTTGCGATGCTGGCTCCTGAGCACACCGAGTTCTCTATCCCTCATGTCGGCGTCCTTCTTTACTGCAAAGTACTTCTGGTCGGCCTTTTGCTTCTCAGCGAGCGCTGCTGCGACCCGCTCTTCGAGGGCGGTAAAGTCCATGACCTTCTTCTGTGCCAGGGTCATGGATCGCTTGTACGCTTGCTGCAGTGCCGGCAACTCCTTGTTTATAGACTCGAAATCTTGCTGCAGCTTCTTATACTTGGCCAGCAGTTCTTCGGCGGGCAGGGTATCCAGTTCGGGGTCTGGGTCCGCCATCTGCTGATCTTCGGGCTTCAATCGCTGCAACTCCAGCTCCATCGATGTGATTCGATCTTGTTGGGACCCGGTGAGTTCCTTGAGGTGCTGGTGCGCCTGCTTCTCCTCCCTTTCTCGCGTCTCCAGCATGTTCGCCTTGGCGTACCACTCGTCTCGGGCGGCTCGAATTCGGGTCAGATCCGCGTCGCGCTCCTCAACCTGCCGCTCCAGTTCAATAACCATCCCCTGCGCCTCATCATGCAGCTTGGTTCGGAAGGCCGTTCGCTCCGCCTGCAGCTTCTCAGCCTCCTCCTTTAGCTGCTTGTTCGTCGCTTCCAAGTGGTTAACTCTCTTGATCAGGTCCTCATTCTGGCTCTTGAACTGCTTGAAGACATCGGTCCTAATGAAGTCTTCATCGGTGAGCCCTTCGCGTCGCGCCTTGAGCGCCGAGTTCTCCTCCTGTAGTGTCTTGATATCGGCCTGTGCAGCCTCAAGCTGCTCCTTTTGCTTTGCGACGACCGCCGATGCCTCCTCGAACTTGATCAAGGCCTCGGCGGCATTACCATTCGCTTCAGCGTTGTCGCTGCCATTCTCTCCTCCAGCGGCCGTCGGCTTGGCACTAGCAATGAACTGCTGCTCGAGCTTTTGTACTTGGGCGCTCTTAAGTCGGTCCATGCGCTTTTCCGCCTTAAAGAATCTCAGGCTGGCCTTGTTGAGATCCTCTGATAGTTGTTCATTTTCCTGGTTCGCTCGGTCGAGCTTCACCAGGTAGTCCTTCTGTTGGGCGAGAAGGCTATTCACTCTAGTTTCCAGGTCGGCGATGTTTGGCGTTATTTCACCTCTGGCGCTTGCAATCCGGTTAATGACTGCTTCGGCTCGCTTCCTTATGTCCGCGGTGGTGTCGCCCAGGTGCCGTTGGAATTCTTCGTTATCCTTAAAATGCGTGCTAGTAATGTATGGGGGGCCTGGAATTGTCAGCAGCAATCCGCGTCGATCCGATCACGGGCAAACCTACTGGTTGGGCCTGACGGTGGTGGTAGCGCAGGATCCACGAGCTGTTCCATCTCCTCCAATACCTGCGACAGTCAGCCCCAGCCACACGAGTCACAAGGGATTCAATCGAAAACCGACCTGCTTCCACCATGCTTCGATGATGCGGATGTGATCCTCCCGATGGTTGAGGTTCTTCTGCAACTGCTCGACGCGTGACTCGAAATCGGCTTTTTCCCTCTTTGTTTCCTGCAGCTGCCTGTATATGGCGCCCTTTTGGTAATTCTGAAGTCACTTCATCAGCTTCGGGCCCTTTCCATGTATTTCGCGTCATGCGATCGTCTCCAGAGGCAGATGGTATGGGAGGGAAATCGGATGCGTGGTGTGGTGTAAGACAGGGAGACGGCATCGTCTTCAGCCAGCCTCGTCGCCCTCGGCCGCCGACCGAAAGGCCATTCCAGACCAGTCGACCGCGATCCGCCAGTGTTGAGCGTGGCTAGGGGCTGTCGATGATCGTGATGTCGCGCAGCCATTGACGGCAGAAGGGGGTCGCGTAGGGGTCCATTGATTGTTGAGAAAACTTGATGTGTTGGGAAACCGTGTCTCGTGACACTTACCTCGATCCAATGCTCCTCGGCGGTATCGCCGCTGTCACCTTTGGACTTGCTTCCATTGACGGTTTGGTGTCGCTTGCTGGGAGGAGCGAGATCCTCAGCGGTGCTGATGGGAGGTCTCTTCCTGTCCTCCATCTTGGATAAGGTGGACGGACGCGGAGAGGCAGTTGGGGCTGAAGTCGCTACAGGCATGAGAAAGGCAGAGAGAGAGGCTGAGACAGCGCGAGCAACCGGGTCGGCGAAAGCGATGAAGGGGACTGGATGATGAAGCCAGATGATGATTACGCGTTGATCCGGGCCACGCGCGGTGTCGAGATGGTCGTGGCTTGTCGAATTCGCGCAGAGGATGGGGGTGGGAGGCAATGCTTGGGCAAGGAGTGAAAATTCGAGGTTGCCGACGCTTCACGTCTCTTCTCCTGCTGAGATCAAGCCAGCCCGGTCCACTTCTCAAACAGGACTAGCTTTACGCTAACCAGATGGGGCCTCGTTATCAAGCGCCCCGCAGGAGCCGGTTAATCGTCGGTCGTCTTTTTCCCTCCCGTATCTACCTTTTTTTTTCTTATCCCACCCGCAGTCAGTCACTCTTGTCCCTCCCGCGGCTCATCAAAGTCTTGCGCAAGCCAAATCTCCGACGAAACAACCCACTGCAGTCCGCAACCACACACCAAAGACACGGCCATGAGGCTATTCCCACATCGATAATTAGAGGACCCTCAACAGAACCATCATCATGAGCTCCATGTTCAAAAAGAAAGGAGGCATGGCTTTCAAGCCAAAAATGCCCATGGCCCGTCCTCGAGCGCCTGGTGCTGCCTCCTCCCAGCCATCAAGGGCCCCGTCGACGACTGCCACGGAACCGGCGACGCAGTCAGAGGCTCCCACCCCGGCTGCCGGTCAGTCGGCGCAAAATATCGACGATGCCACGGGGACGAAAGAATCCAGCAGGGTTCAGGTCACTGATACCCCGCCATCGACGAATTCGGACGCGATACAGACGGCCACGCCGCAAACACAGAAGCCCACCAGCGAGCCCGCGACTGCGTCAAAACCTACAGCACAAAGCGAAGCGACGACAGAGAATGCGACACCACTGAGTGAGATCTCCACCAGCGAGACCTCTTCGACACAGACGTCTGCCACTCCCGCAGCAAATGCCCCTCCTCCAGCCGCCGCTCAGCGCACCGAGACGTCAACGCCCGCCCAACTACAGACACCTCCAGCCACCCTCCCATCTGCCACCGACGTCGTCCCTTCCGTCGAAACGCCTGCCGCCCCTCCTGCGAGCGAACCGTCAAAAGCCCCCGCCAAGCGACCGAGGAAACGAGCCCCCCAAGCAGACGATGACGAGACCGCAGAGGCCAGCGAGAGCGCAGCAGCCTCAAAACCGAAGCGACAGAGGAAAAAGAAGGACGACGCAACAACAGCAGACGGCAGCGAGGCTCCAAAGCGACCGGCTCGCCCAAGGAAAAAGAAGACGGCGGAGGATGGTGCAGCAGCAGCGGCGGCGGCAGCAGCAACGACCGATGGAGGGGAAGATAGCGCAGGAGCGGAACCCAAGCCGAAACGTCCCCGACGAGCCCGCTCTATAACACCAGAGGATGCCGAGAACCAGGAGGCCGACCTGAGCGTCCTCACGATGGGCGACCTCACACGAGACCTGCGCATCGGCAAGAAGTTCAGCCGGCACGACGAGCTCCTCGAGCGACACCGCGAGAAACAGGCAAAGGCCAGGGAACGGCTCAAGAGCAGGCGGAACGGCACCGAAGACCTCTCCGAGAGCGGCACCCCGGGACCGCGCAGCGCCACCGGCACCCCTGCCCCCGCCGCACCTGCCTCAAAACCGCAACCCGCCGCCTCGGCCAGCATGGGCCAGACCGGACCGCAGTTTCAAATCATCGATGGCCAGATCGTCGTGGACCAAAACTCCCTCGCCCTCGACCGCCACGCCATCGCCGACGCCAACGCCGAAGACATGCTCGAGATTGAGGAGAACGACTTCACGACCCTCACGACTCAGAACAGCTACCGCACCGGCTCCAAACTGAAAGGCCCCAACGTCTGGACCGAGGACGAGACGGAGCTCTTCTACCGCGGCCTGCGCATGTTCGGCACCGACTTCCAGATGATAAGCGGCATGTTCCCTGGCAAGAACCGCCGCCACGTCAAGATGAAGTTCAACCGCGAGGAGCGCCACGCCCCCGCCCGCATCGACGCCATCCTCGTCGGCAAGAAGGAGCTCCAGATCGACCTCGAGGAGTACAAGACCTGGACAAAGGCCGAGTACGAGCCCGTCGAGGACATCATGGCCGCGCACCGCCTGCAGCAGGTCGAGTTCGACGCCGAGCAGGCCAAGGCCAAGGCCCAGAAGGAGGCGGACATGGCACGCAAGAAGGCCGCGCTCGAGGACCCCAGCGACCGCCCCGGCGGCGCGCAGGCGTCGTCGTCCGGCGGCAAGGGCAAATCGCGGGGCCAGCAGTCCGGCGGCGGGGCCAGCGCGGGGCCGCAAATAACCGTTGACGCAGACGGCATGATCACCATCGACGAGACCAACATGGACCCCGACGCGGGGGCGCGCAAGAAGAGGGGCGCGGGGAAGGCGAAGAAGAAGGCTGTGGAGTACAACATGCGCGGAGAAATCATCAGATAAGATGGGCGGCGAAGAAAGGGATGGACGGACATGGGCGGGCGGGCTACTACTTCTCACTACTACTACTACCACAAGACAGATACCCTTAGCACTCGGCTCCAGGACGCGAAGCTTCCTGAATTAGGGGGGAGGCTTCACTTTGCATCAAACGGCGTTTGGTTTTTCCTGGCTTTTCTATTCTATTCGCAGTAGCTTGCGCCCTCGTTTAGAGCAACGGGACGAAGAAAAAGAGAGATACAGTCACTTATTGAAGGTGAACCACCTTTCCTACCATTCCCATGACACTTCTGAAGAAATCAATGACTACGCCCATCCCACTCATCTGAAGCTTCCACAGCGACTACCATCCCACCACACCTGACCCATACCATGTCTTCAGTCTTCAGTCTTCTTCTTCGTGTCGCCGCCCGCAGCGACGAAGGACCACAATGAAAAAGAGTGTATGATATAGAAGAAAGCAAAAATAAGCTCAGCACGGCCTCGCAGCGGAGTACCATACGATGAGGGGCACAGCCGCGGTGTGCAATGCAGGTCCCCCAGCACCACGGCCCGGTTTTCTTGATCTCCAGGCCGTTCAAGCAGGTAAGTATACAGAAGAAGAAGAAGAAGAGGTTTCGAACAGCGTCAGGGAAGAGTCGGTTTTTATACCCGTGGAGAATGGCTTTACTGCAGGCAGTTAAGGGCAAAAGTACGTACTGAGGCCAAAAGGTGAGGCCAAATCCTCAATTGGCCTCACTGGGACGTACCTCCGTCCACATACTTGCACATCACCACGACATATAGGACAACACACAGTTGGCACTAAAAAAAGTTGAATTACCTGGTACTACCTGGCCTGGCTACCTGGGACCGACGCCACGCTCTCTTCCAAGCCAGAACAGGAGCAATCCTGGTTAACAGATGAAGCAAGTGCATTTGCAACCGTGAATATTTTGCGACCCTCGTATGCTTCAGCTCGTCCTCCGCATACCGATCGTCGTCTGGCCGCCTCCGTGCCGACCTCTCGGGAAAAAGAACCTTCTACCTCCACTGCGAACGATGAGCGTCCATGTTGCCCCTGACGGTTGGGACCTTCGTAGTCCCGACCAAGGTATGCTCAAGTCTCCTAAGTCTTTGTTACCAAGCCAACACCGTCCGGTAATTCCTGTGCGTGTCTGTCGTAGATTGGGTTTGTCATGCAGTCGTTCAAGGGTGGCTTAGTTCTGGGGCGGGTCATCATCGTCGGGCTGGTCAAACAAAAAGTTTGCCGCGAGCTCCTCGTTCTTATCACACGCGAAGTAGGCCTGGATGGCAGCGTCGCGGTCGAAGCCGAGACGGCATAACTAGGATCTGTCAGCATCACTACGCGAGTCCAGATGTACAAGTGACGCACCCGCTCAATAGCATCGCGCTCCTCTTCGGTGACGGCGATGGCCTGCGCGCCAGGGGGAAGAGGCACGTCATCGTCAACCTCCTCGCCCAAAAGCTGCAAGAACTGGTCGGGGTTGTTGGCGATCAGCTGCGCGAGCTGGGGGTTGCCGGCACCGAGCTGCTGGAGGATAGGCTCCAGCATCTGAGGCTGTTGCTGGACGACCTGGCGCAGCTGCTGGAACTGAGCGTTGTTTCTCAGGAAGTCGAGGTTGCCGAAGCCACCCTGAGCAGCGGCGGCGGCCGCAGCAGCAGCCGCAGCCTGTTGGTTGCCGCCAGCGCCGCGGGCAGCACCGCCACCGCTGCCACCACGCTGAGCGGCGAGGTCGAAGAGGTTGACGCCCTCCTCACCGCCCGCCGCGGCGGCAGCGGGTTGTTCGGCCGGAGCAGCGGCAGCAGCCTGGCGCTGGGCCTGCTCTTGTTGGACGCCTTCGGGGATGCCCTGTCAAAGTCAGTTTCTGATCGAGACAACATACGAGCTAACCGTTCTTACGTTGAGCAGGTACTCGACGGCGCGGTCGGGGTTGTAGAAGGCGGCACGCATGGCAGCGTCGATCTGACTACGCTCGAAGCCCATGGCCTCCATGTTCGCAATCACCTCCTGGCGCTGAGCACCCATGGCCATCGAGGGGTCATTGCTGGCGGCGTCACCACCACCGGTAGAGCGAGCAGCGGGCGTCGGCGTGGAGGGAGCGGCCGCGGGCGCAGCAGCGTGGGCGGCCGGCGCGGGAGGAGCAGCCGGGGTAGCGGCGACGGGCTGAGCCGGAGTCGCGGGGACGGCGGGAGCAGAAGAGGATTCGGCGGGGGCTGGCTTGGGTGCCTTGGGCTGTATGGTTGTCAGCATTCGCGAAGCCGGGTAGCGTCTCCGGGGTACAGACCTTGTTCACCATGCACACGACGAAGCCCTTCTCCTCAATCTTGTAAGACTCGACGGTGTCGTCGTCCTTCAGGATCTTGCCTAAAACCCAGTCAGCCGGAGCTATCGCAGGGTGCCTGCGCCGCGGGAGCACCTACCAGAGTAGATAAGCTTCTGGTCCTTGGGATCCCATCCCTTCTCGCCGGCAATCTTCTGCTTCACGGCAGAGATCTGTACGTCTCGTTAGCTTCGGGTCGGGGGTCGCAAGGCAGCCGCAGACGAGAAATATCGGAGGCGGAAGTGGGGGGAACAACGCACCAGGTCGGTGGGCTCGACATCGAGCGTAAACTTTTGTTGCTTCAAGTCCTGCGGAAGAGTAAAACGATTAGCTGGAGCTCGAGGCGGGTCGGCTGGGAAAGACAGCGCAATGCGAAGAGTCGTGGGATCGCGGGCTGGGACGGCGGAGCTGCGTACCTTGAATGTGACCTTCATCTTGACGAGCTTCACAGCAGCAAAAGGCTGCGATCACGGTGGGGAGAACAGAGGGTGGCGGAAAGATGAGAGGCGGGCGATGCCGATGAGGACGGGCAGTTGCAGTTGTAGATGCGCAGGAATGGAACGCGTGGGAAAAGTAGAGGCGATCGAGATGGGAAATCCGTCACCCAAGCTGGAAGGGTTTTGTTGTGCGCAGGAGCAGGCAAGGTACTCAGGCACAGAATTAATGGAGATGACGAAGGTAAGTGGTGACCTGAAGTCAGTTTTGGTTGTGTTGCCGCTCAGTGGGGGGAGGGGACTTGGGAAGGGAAGGCGTCCGGCGGTTGGTTGGCTGAGGGAGGTAGCTCCACCGATCCAATGGCGGGCAGGGTACCGTAGGTAGGTGGGTAGCAGGTACCGTGCTGGTGCTAGTCTTTCTTTGCTTTGAGGTCACAACAGCGTCGTTTGGTGCCTTGGGCGGTGCTGAGGTGAGGTTTGGATGAGGTGGTTCAAGTTCCCGCTCTCCCCACTGCAGCCGAGCAGTCACAACATACTGTGACGCTGCCAGACATTCGCGGAAGGCAGAAGCATTGCTGACTGGCCGTCTACAAAGTACTTTACCTACCTACCCAGGTGCCTAGCGCTGCCGTGGCTCTGGTGGCTCTCATGGTAAACTTTTGCCCATGTGTGTGTGGTAAGGGTGGCGGTGCAAGTAACACTCTGGTGACTTTTAGGCAGGTGAGAGAGGCCAAGCAAAGGTGAGGCGGGGGGGAACCTCTTTGCAGGTGAGGGGTGACGGGCCTGCCTGGACAACCAGGGAAGCCGCTGGAACCATTGGATGAAAGACACAGCTGTCGGCTGTTTTTTTTTTTTTTTTTTTTTTTCCCTTGATCGTCTCTACTGGCTGTCATATGCGCCTCAACTCATTCGTTCCCTCAAGGAACCAAAACCCAGCAGCCACGATTCTCAAAAATGTGTAGCCTGCAGACTTTTGTCGGACAGCCACGAGAAACAGGCGGGGTGCTGGCAACTTGGATATGTCTTTAAATCTGCCGTATAGTGACACCATGCCTGCGAACCCGCGCAGAGTCTGGAGCTTTGCTGACCGCCATCGATGCGCAAACCATGACCTTTGTCAAATATCATGATGCAAACCTATCTCTGATTTTCTTACATGCCTCCACCCTCTGTGATCCAAATACCTACCTCGGCAAGTAAGCTGCTTGTAGGAGCGCCTTGACTGGGACCAGACTACGCAGTAAGTGTTTGCTGAGGTAAGAAAATACCCGTCCGTGGCCGTGCCCATTCCCATCCGCCGGACCGAACGGTACACCCGTCCCGACTAGCGCATCGGGATCATCTATGTTCCGAGATCTGGAGAACCCCGGAAGCCCCCGAGGCGCCCGTCCAAGTCCGCCTCGGCACCGGCGCCAACACCTATGCTCAGCCTATCCCTTGTTAGGTAGTGTGTTTGGTTGTGGAAGACAACTACTTCACTCTACACCCACCAACAGAAGATTCATTTGACTCGTTTGATTGTTGTAGCTACTATAGCTATTCTACCTGCTCGACGGTGTTGGCTTCACAACCGCCAGACTGACTTCCTCTCTCCCTTTTTTCCTCCATACCTACCTCCCGGGACAACGCCACGCTGGAACAAAGAAAAGATAAATAAAGCCCTCAAATATGGTATCACCGCCCGAGTTTGTGTGTGTGTTGTACTCCGTTTCGTAAGTCACCGAAGGACGTACTACTAGGAATTAGACATTCATGAAGACCACGCCGGGTCAGGGTATTTCCCTTTTTTGTTTTCTTTTCCCTCCTCATATTCCTGTGGGGAGGGGGCGTGTTGTTGCTGTACCGCTGCCCCTCCCCTCCGTCATCATCATCATGATTGTTCCTCCTTGACGTCCCCGTCTTCGATCCGGAGCTTGCGGCTGTGGTACCCGTTCAGGCTCGTCCGAGCACCGGCGGTTAGTATCCACTCCGGGATCGGTGGAGTCATCTGTCTCTCGTTGGGGTCATCGAGCTCTTCCTTCTCCTGCGGCGACTCGAGCTCCTCCTTCTCCTCCTTGACGGGAGGCCCGTTGGGGAAGAAGTTGTCGATGCTGCTCGTGCGACTGAGCGGGCTCGGCCCGGAGGGCAGACTGCCGCTCCTCATCCGGCGCACGCTGTGCCTGTCCGAGATGACACGGCCTGCATCGGGCGCGGCTACCACCATGGTGCCGGGTGTCACCATCGGCGGGGGGTCTGGCGAGTCAGACCGGAAAAGAGGGTGGATGTGAGATTCACTTGCGGAGCCTTGCATCGTGAACGCGGGCTCCGGTCGTTGAAGCTCGCCGTCACTCGCGCAGTTCTGCATGGTGAAGGTGGTGTTGGGGCGGCGGAGGTCGGCAACAGGGCTGTAGCTGCGACTTCGGCGGCGCGCGCGAGGAGGCTCCAGGTCGAGGGGCGTCCCGGGGCTGGGGCTGCGACTTGTGGTAGGGCTGGCGGGAATCGTCTCCAAGAACCGGCCGGGGGGAGACGATGTGCCGAGAACGGTCATGCGGCTCTGCATGTCAACCGAAGAGGTGTCCCAGGAGTCAAAGGATGAGTCCTCGTTGACGCTGCTCGACCGGGAGCGGTAGTGGTTCGAGTCGATCGACTCGGCCCTGCGCTTCTCCCGCAACGGCAGCAGGCGCGTCCTGGAAGAGATGGGGCGGACGACGTTGGACAGGGAGGAGCGGATGGAGCTCAGGGTCTCAGTCGCCGAGCGGCCGCTGCTCGACTGGGGAGGGGTCTGAGAACCCATTGAGGTGGAACGACTCCGGCTCTCGTACGTGGGCGAGGTGCGGGTGTAAGGAATCGACTTGACCGACTTGTTGAGGAAGTGAGGCGACCTCCTAGTCGACTCCTCGTCGGTGTTGTAAGAGTCTGCCTCCTCACGGGCAGACAGGCGTGCCAAGACAAAGTGAATGACAATGAAGATGAGCTGACACGCGAAGCAAAGACCAAGCGCAACGGACGAGGCAATGAGGAAGCTCGTCTGCTTCGCACCGAGAATCGAATCCGACAAGCCCCTCGTCGCGTTGCCGAGGCAGATCATGGTGGCGACCGACGCCGCGGTGGCCAGAGTGCATGTCAGGACGCTGACGCCGAACATTGCGCTGATGAGGCGCTTCGAGGAGTTCCGGAACTTGGGAATCAAGTTTGCTGACAACATCCATCCCAAGACCGCCAAAAGAATGCTTTCCAAAACCGAAGATAGGACGGACGACGTCCTTACGGGGGTAACCTGGGTGATGTGTGCGGCGAGCACGACGTGGATGACGACGATCGTGATGGTAGCGATGAGCGCAAGTGCGCCGGCCACGATTGGGAGCGCTCGCGGTAAACCCATGGTGTAAACTGGGGCTGTCAAAGCCGAGAACTAAACGTATTCGAACCGGTGTAGTTGCTGTGCTGTATATCCTCCTCTTTCCAGATGAGGAAGACGGGCTGACAAGGGTTGCTTTAAGTGAGCAAACGCCGAACGGGGTGCGTGGTGGTGGTCTGCCGGAGACCGGAGTGGGCCAGAATCTGTTTGCTCTTCAACGCCGTATATCCAAACGCTGAGAGGACCTGTCCGAGCTGTGATCGTTGGTGATATCACAGACCAGCCGGCACGTTGGTGAGTGCCTTGCGAAGGGCAAGCGATGCCGACTACCTTATACGATGAGGACTGGGCCCCAGAGAGGCGAGGCGGCCACGGGATGTCAACTGTTGTAAGCGACTAGTTGACGAAAGGGTCCCGGATAGTAGACTGTGGGAAAACGAGATAAATGGGGGACGCGGTTGACCAGCCGTGTACATGGGCACTGGTGGTTTATTCGATCTGTAAGAGAGCTCCGTTACAGAAACTCTCTCGACAGGTTGAATGGGTAAAACTGGGGTCGTGGTTGTGACGAATGAGATGCCAGGCAATGAGCAGCGAGATTCTTGTATGGAACTGCAAGGTTGAGGCGAGATAGAGATGGCTTGAGTCTAGGGCCGCGAGAGTAGGTCGTTGGCGAGCCAGGTTGTCGATGATGGGATTGGGTGAAGTGAACAGAGCCCAGGTGAGGTTTAACGAGAGAATAGTAGTTGGTGAAAAACGAACGGAATGGGGGGGTTGTGGGAAGAGGCGTAGGTGTAAGTAGAGGGGACGAAGAACGAAACCTGGGAACCAAACGCATAAAGTATGGCAGACGGTCGTGGTCGCGTTTTTGTGTGTGCGGTGCCTGGGTTGGGGGTAGATGGCATTCCCTGTCGAAGTGGAGGAGGAGCTGGGACTAGAAGGTCCAGCGTCGCGTGGGCAAACGGCAGACCGAGCGAGTTTATTCGTAGCGCAGGTACTCTGTGGTCTGTACCTTACGCTCACGCCTCGGCCGGCCGGTGGGCTGGAGTCTTGTCTTGCAGGACCCAACCCGACCCAGGCTTCTGTCAAGGGGCAGTGAGAGACGAGTGGATGAAAGGACGACAATGACAAGGGTGGAGGGGGAGTGATGCCGTGGTGGAGTGCTCGGAACGAAACACTGGCAGCTACCCTTGTCCGTGCTGGGGGGTGTGTGCTCCTGGGACAGACTCCGGCTTTTGGTGTGAAGGTCTGAGATTTTTGGGATTTTTTCTTTCTTTCGAATCTACTGCGACCGGGGGGGAAGTGACTTTGGGGCCAGGGACTGGGAGTCCGCGGCGGCAGGGGACTGAGGCCCGGTGACGAGATGATTCGGGATCTGTGATGTGCTGCTGCTGCTGCTAATCCTGCTGACGCTCTGCCGTGCCCGGGTCGGCGTGCATGCCATGTACCGCAGCTGCAGATATTGTATTGCGGGAGACCGCCAGACGTTAAAGAAGAAGGATCAAGAGGGCAAAATGCAGGGCTCTGTCGTCCCATCCAGTGACGATGCTCCCGCTGCCGCTGGTGATATGCTTCTGACAATGCACACGCAGAGACAGTTAGAGAATTGGACGATGACCGGACGATGCGACGGCTATGTGCTCTCTGACCTCGACCTCTCGTCCTTCCTTGTGCTTGTGAGACCCGGCAGTGGGCAGCACAATGCGAGAGGGAAAAGAAGCTGCCGTGTACCTGTGGCAATCTAACTCGACTTTCCAATTGAACACGTTGATTCGACTGCACCCTCGACGTTGCGCATGATCCGGCCACTTCCTCGTGGCTTCTGAGTCGAAGTTTGTGTGTCGTCTGTCTCTCAGCAGTCAGCACACACGCTGGCGGCGCAATGGCAATGGCATGGCGCTGCGGTGTTAGCATGACACGGCGACGAGACGGCGAGAGCTGACAGCTGGGCTGCCTTTGGTGATTGGCCACGGCTTCCAGATTAGATGAGGACAGCCACAAGCGCCATATAAAACACCGAGAAAAAAGAAGCCCAGAGACGCATGGCGTGAGAGAAGGGAGAGAGAGGGGGATCATCCATCATCCCGCCATCGGTGTCATCGGGAAAAGCAACGATGGGGCAAAGCGGGCATCGCCAGCCACAATAGGATGCGGAAAAAGAAACCTGCAGACAATAGGCAAACAGGCTACGGCAAACGCTGCGGCAATAGCAGCAGCCGGGCGAGAGAGAGATGTTAGACTAAACCAACACCAACAAGACTTGATTGATTGATGAGTGCGCTGTTTTTTTTTGTTGTTTTTTTTTTGCTGGTTGCGCTCCGCTATATTCATCTCTCATCTCTCTCTCATATAGGCTGTTGGCCGCAATAAGACCAAAGTTGGAAGTGTGAGCGCTCCTGCGTGGTTATCCCTGGTCTGGTTTGTTGATTAGCACGGACGTTATATTCCTTTGCTTCAGTTCCGATGGCATCGACCACCACAATGTTTCCCGCCCTCATGACGCGCGACTGGGTGCATCCAGGAAGAGGCAGGTGACGTTTCCACGCCGAGCGGCCCCTTCGCCATGGCATCTCTCCTACTCGGCGGTGCGGAGAGGCGAGATGACGGGCGTCGAGTAGGAAGAGCGCACCCCCGAGAATCCGTCGATTGGAAGGAAAAAAAGTGAGGCTCTGGGCCGTTCTAGCTCTGTTTACATCGTGTCGTTTTTGGCATGGTTGCAGCGACGTGTCGAGGGAGGCCACTAGCACAGCGAGTTGGCGCAGGGTAAGGCTGGACTTGTTCTTGATTTGGCAGAGGGCCTTCGTTGCATCCCATGTGAGGGGTGTGCAGGCACAATCTCCGGTCCTGCCCTCTTTGATGTTGTTCCAAATGTCCAATTGTGAGTGCGCCCTTGCGTCCATGAATCAGACGGGCGATCCGTCAATTGTCCGTCAAGCCGTCCTGGCGTCGCAGCGAGGAACGCGGTGCTGCTGTGCCTCTTTTGACCTCCTCTCTGGGCTCAGCTCAGTCATTTTACCCCAAAGAGAGGACGGTGATCGACGGGGCTAGCGATGAGATGCGTGGCGTCGTCCCTCTTGCATGTTGTTGTTTTTGGGTGAGACAGGACGCGGATCCTTGTCCGTTGGTCGCGAACAGAGGGAGACAGGAAACCGTCCAAGACCGGCTGATACCATCTTCCAGTCGGAGAAGCTGCCACTGCCAATCCACGATGGCCTCAAGACAGAGGAGCGAGTTTTCGGCAAGACATTTTGGCAACACGACTGCTGAATCGCCCGCGGTAAACAAGCGACGGTGGTTATCGACGGGCACTTCGTGTCCTCCACTCGTTTCCATGGCAATTAAGCTGGCCGAATAAAAAGAGCGGAGGCGCCAGTGAGAGAAAAGCCAGTGCTTCTTGTTTCGAGAGGGGGTGTTCCCTCCTCCCGCCTCCGTGCCCGGTGAGCCCTTCTCCACGAGGCGGCAGCGGTTCGTCCAGTGGAGAGCGAGGTGCGTCTGGCGTTACGGCGTACCTGAGATGCCTTAGCCTCTTGCTCCGTACCGCCGTAGGTACCTGACGGTGCCTGAGCAGTGAGGAGACTGAAGGTCTGCCGCTGGAGAGGACGGGGACAGGCCGTTGGCGTTGGGACTCTGGGAGGTTGGTGGCATGGATGGACCATGTTCTGCAGAGGGGAAGCTTAGGTTGATGGTTCTAATGCTGGCCAGTGGTTGTGCATGATAGAGGGCTCTTTGTGCCGCTTCCCCGGGTACGCTCGGGACGCCGAGTGCATAAGGTTGAAGCGGACGGTCAGATAAACATTGGATAAACTACTGCATAGTAAACAGTAGCTGCTCTTAGCTGAGCCGAGCTGTGCAGAACGGGCCAGCAGATGTGCAAAGCTCCGGTGATATCGACGTCGGTATCGATATTCGTCAACTCTCAAGTGGCTTCTTTGATCTCAGGCCTCCCTCATTATGGCCCCCTGCCCGGCTGGCTTTTGGCTATTGCCAACTCTGGCAGCAGCTGAGTACGATCCGGATCCGTGGAGGCCGAACTGGGCCGAAGACTGACTCGGCCCCCAACACACAAGAGTCTGGAATTGCGCAAGTGCTGGTGTGTGTGCATGGGAGGAGGAGAGATTTCCCGGGGGTCCTGTCTCTGGACCTGACATGATGGATGCAACTGTGTAACCTCCCTTGCTAAAGGAGAGGGGGCAGAAAAACCAGCCTTGGAAAAGAAAATTCTGGTAGGACGAAAGGAGTCAAAGATAAGACGGAGAGCCCGACCTATTCAAACATTGCTGAAAATGACATGAATCTCGCTGGATGAAGATGTGCGACTGGCAGTCAATTCTGAGAAGGCGCACTGGTCAGCAGGTGGAAGGTACCGGGCTGCCAAAAGTAAGCGCAAAAGTACAATTGATTGCCTCCATGGTGATGTCCGGCCTTGAGGTGAGAGAGGAAGGTACAAAGTACAAGTTCCTACCTAGGTACTCTGTGGCAGTTTGTAAGCCGGCAACTTGGAAAAAAAAAATACATGAGGTGCAGATTATTACCGAAGGACCCAAGTCGCTGGTTGGCCGTGGAGAGTGCAATAAAACGCAAATGCAAATGTAAAATGTCTCATACGCACTTTGCTGTTCTATTCTCGGGATTGCCCTGCGACTGCATTTGACTGCCTGCCTGCCTTGCTGCCTGCTGGGGGCAGAGAGGCGGAGGGGGAGGACGGAGATGCATACGGGACGGACGCGGGATGACGCCAGAGCACTATCAGAACGAATCCATTCATTCCAGCCAGCCCTGACTGAGCCCGGGGATTGAGTGCTGGGCAGGCCAACATTGTGCCTATTGTCCCTTTGTCCCTCCCGCCCCGGTATCCGCACCGCCTCACCTCATTAAGCCATGCCATGCCATGCCATGCCATGCACCAACCTCTCCTGTGTTGCCCGGTAAGTTTTTGCAACCGTAGGCAGGTGTCATGTATGGGACTTGAGCCCCCAATGCCACAGCGGGAGGAAAATAGGAGAGGACAGGCTGCGAATGGGCCGGGAAGAGGGGGCCAGGAAGCTCTGATGAAAGGGCGATGAGAGGGCTTGAAACAATGGCAGATGCTACACCACAGTACCTGGATGCTTGGCCGTTGTATGTACCGTGCCCTGCCTGCCTTAGGTAAGTACGGTTGGTACATGGTGCAAAGTACCTTTCTTACCGGGAAGACCCTCTCAACGTCTTTTTCCACCTCCTCCTCCTTCTCGTCAGTGCCTCACACCTGGGACCTTCTTCCCGCTCACGCCTTCGCCTGCCTCCGCCCGGTCCGCTGTTACCATTTCGTCGTCTTGATTCGCCAACTTTTCATCTCCGTCTCCCCACTGCAAATCTCGCTCGCTGTGCCGTGGGCCTTGATCTCGCTGTCGGTGACCAGGCTTCACACTCACAGCGAGCCCACGGCTTCCAGCCTGTCGTCTCCGTCTCTCTCCACAGGGCCACACTTCCCACGACACAGCCCTGCCTTCCATCCGTCACTCCTGGAAGCGACCGGGAGATGCTGCAGAAGAGTGCAGACCAGGCCTTATTCCCCGGTTAAGCGAGGACAGGGCCGTCAACAGGGCAGGGCAGGGCAAAGACAGGCCACCATTACCGCCTTCCATGACAGTCACGACAGTCGACAAGGCAGAGACGACACTACATGCCAGGACACGAGAGAGACCGCCGCCCGGCGCCACCAACCTCCGATGCTTCTCGACGGGGTCTGCGGGAATTAGCTCCACGGCCAGAGGCTGGACCTCTTGGACCTTGGAAGAATGGCACAAATGACGAAAGGGATGGATCTGAGATGCACCATCTCCCAGATTTCCCAGATTCGCTACCTGCATTTTTCTGGGCTTCCACGACCAGTCGCTTCTCAGGTCGCCTCTGGAATCTGGCTGGCTCAGCGATGAGATCGCCTCCCAATGGCCTGGTTGTCCTCCTCCCACGCCTCCCGTCCTCCTCCAGCCAGCTGAGAGGGCCACCACCAGTCAGCGCCAGCCCGCGTCGGTTGATGCCTCGGGGGGCTTGCGGCACATTTCCACATGTTCTATTCCTGCTTCCTTTTTCTCCGACACCTCCCAATCAGAGACACCCCCTCCACGCCTCCCCCGCTGGTCGTCATCTCTGGGACTATCTCTCTGGAGATGGAATAAAGCTGAGACAAGCCCGGCCTGGGACAGGATGCTCGCCAATTGGGCTGGCTGGAATGGAGGAGTCTCTGATCTCCTGATCCGAATCTCTCGGCGCCGGCCACTGCACCTTGCGAATAAGGGTCTCTCTCGCGATGGAGGGTCGGAAGTGCGGCTTTGGACTGACGCTAGGAGACACAAATGCAGATGCAGTGTCTCTCTCTCTGCTGCAAAGTACATTCGCCCGTACGTACGGATGTTGGCCGTTGTCTGCCATCGCTTGTCGCCGTTCGCCAGAAGGAAATCCGACGCGACGTCTTACAGGTTACCAAAAGAATACGTACCCCCGCCGCTGGTACCTGAACCAAGAGCACCTGGCACCCTGGCATGATGCGCTGCGATGCGATGCTGAGGCGACTTCTCGCCCTTCCGCGGCCCAAGGATCGAGCAAATCCGTCGCTTCTCATTCGTCCCATCTGCATCGGACGAAGACTGCTGGGTCCAACAGATGCGCCTGTTCCTGCGTTTAGGGCTCACGCTGATGCACCTCTTGTGGGGACGCCCGTCTGCGCCATCTGCACGATGCTCGTTGCTTTGTCATTTTTTGAGTCTTTTTTCTCTGCCCGATTCCAGCTTTTCACCGCGCGCCCAGCACGTCAAGTGAGGGGAAGATGCAGACGCAGGCGAAAAGAGGGATAAACACGAATGAAGAGTCATACCCAAATCTCTGATCCCACACCCTGCGGAGTTTGACCCAGAGTTCTGACTTCTTCGCAGCAATGAGAACGCGAGAGGAGCAATTTGCCTAGATGCTACTGCACAATACCTCTCCCTAAGTCCGACCTGGACCGTTCCCATCGCTTCCCATTCGCAGACCTCTCTAGGATCTTGCCTGAAAATGCCGCTGTCAGTCGAGGGGATCCCCTCAGCTGCACGAACCAGAAGGCGGTTTGGTCTTCGCCCAAGGCGAGAGAGGGAGGCAGAGACAGACAGAGTTTGCCTTACTGACTCGGTATCATTCTGGGGGTTCGAGAGGCCATCCCCGCCATGGCCAAAGCACCGACGATGATGTTGAACCCTCGGTGCAGATGGCACGCCGTCGCTGCGAACGGCTCTCTTCTCCAGGTCCACTCGCAACGTGTCAGCCCGCACACATGTTTGACGGCCATGAAACAAAAAGAAAATTCTGCTCCTTCAACCCGCTTCTCCATCCTGTCGTGCAATTGCTCCGGTTCTGTCAGGCCAAAAAAGTGTTGCCAAAATTGGAAGAAACGCTCGGCAATCCAACACCAGAGTTTCGTCTTAGTCGGCGCCCTGAATGGCCAAAGCCTGGTTAGCCCGATAGCCACCTGCGCTCAGAACGGACGAGCGCTGCGACCTCACGTTGCTTGTCACCACTCAATGTCACTGTCTCTGCTCTCCTTCAGTCCTTTCAGGAATAACTGAAACCGCACGATGGCAGTCAACGAGCGCCCAACACGTGGGACGCCTGCCTTCCGGCGCGCTTTCGGTCACCTGTTTCGTTTTGTTCTTCTGCTTTCTACCATGTTGGGTCTCGCGACCAGCTAATCCGTCTTTGGTTCTCCTTCATTTTCTCGGCCGAATCAAAACAGCCGGGACAACGTTTCGAAGCACGATGGCTTCTAGACGACGCCACATACCGATCGACCCTGCTCCATGGAGTTCTCACTGGACACCCTGCCAAGAACCTGTGTATGTGCTGCCTCTTGAGACAGGATGAGTTGGCTTTTACGGTTATGTCTGGACATTACCTCCCGGCTGCTGATGGACGTCCGTCACGATGTCACCCGTGCAACCCATCGGTCTGATGTCCGAGGCGTGTAGCTGATCGTCAACAGACAATTGAAGGACACCCCATCCCGCCATCGCACGCGGTAACCTGCAGAGCCGTCGGGTAGATCCTCACGGTGGCCATGAAGAAGTGGCAGTCGCTGTTGCTGGTGCGCCAGCGCCAGGACGTTGCCAACGTCTGTGCTGTTCGCTGCTCAGCCATCGCACGGTGCTGGCCGCCACCGGCTCGTTGTCGGCCACGAGCGTAATCGCACCAAGATCTGCTGCCCACGGAAGCAAACCAGGTGCGTGCACCGGGCACGACGCCCAGGGCGCCAGCTTGCCACCGTTCTCGGTCAACGACTCGAGAGGTCCAGATCGCCAGGATCCCATCTGTCTTCGAGGCCGACGTCGCACCTGCACAACGTCGCCAGGTAGTCGCCGACTTCACCCGTCGTCTGCGTTGGCGCTACTGCTGCAAAGTCGTTGGCCAGGGTGGTTGGTGGTCGAGGGTTATTCTCCGACTCCCGCACGGCATTCAAGGGTCTGCTTGAGAATCCGGGGTGAGGGAAAGAAAATTGACCGACTGAGCGCCTCTGCTATGTGCAAAATTTGATGAGAGGGGCATCCTGCCAAGTGCCATCATTGCTCGAAAGGGGCTCGAATGCACCCTTTTCTGTTGCATTTCGCTTCCCTTTGTATTTCGCCTACCCTGGTCTTGTTCAGCGGCACGTCCAGCCTCTCTCCCCGGGAGAGCATTTCGCCCCTGTTTCTGCTAGATTGCCCGCAATCGCTGGTAAGATGGTTGGTACCAGATGTAACCTCGCTCAGGGGTTTCATAGAAGCTTCGGCGCTATCGATTCACCAACAAAGTCAACCAAGTTTCTAGGAAGCGTGGATGGCTGGGTTCAGTTGACAAGTGTCGACCAACTCGTAGTCCTGAGTTCGGATTTCGACATTCAGGCCTGACACGGGCGCGCGCGCGCCCTGGGAGGAACCAGTCGCCCGGCTACTGTGGACATGGGGCCGATGGTCCATCGCCGACCTCACCGACCTCAAAAGGCCGTCGCGGCACTGCCAGTGATCGTCTCGAGCAGGCGGTTTGAGTCAGGTTCGATGCTAAATTCGTGTTGGTGGGGTCTTGGCTGGACAGCCTCGAAAACAGGAGAGTCGCGACATTGTCTATACGAGTCCCGGTGAGGTCACCTTCAACCACAGAATTGATATTCCGCCTGCAGAGATGCGACCATATCGTCAGCTATCATTCTCTGCTCGCCAGCTTCAGGTTCACCGGCGACGTCACGCAAAGGCCAACTCTCACCGTCGAGCACCACCTTCCGTTCCGGATAAGTCATTGAGGATGATGAGGATTCTGACGCCCGCATCGACTTGGCTGGCAATATCTCGTGTACGAGATCACGGTCGGGACTACGTGAGACGCGTTGGAGCAGCTTCGATGTTATCTTCGTCTTCCAACAGGCACGTCGCGCGATTCGATCCGACTGATGGGTAGGATCAGCCCCGGACCCCATCGTCCATTGTATGCTTGCAGTCGTTCGTGTTCGAACTCGACGGTCTTGTCACCTTTCAGGTAGGTTGTCCTTGGTGATAGCCTCGGCCCCGATGTCGTCATGGTCACAGAGGTTTCTCGTTTCCATTCCTCTTTCCCCTTCTGACGCGATGAGCGTACGATATGGTCGACATCCGGTGCGCAGTCAACAGCTGAGGTCTTGCTGGCACTTCAACCGCGAGGATGGACTTGTGAAATGCATATTGTTGGGTATAGGTTTCCGCTCGTGCTCTCTCTGTCAATTAGTATCCGGTAGTGTGCCGTAATCCCTTTTCGATGTTGGAGCTTGTTTCGCTGGTTCCCAGGTCCCGATTTTGGTTCAAGAAATACATTCTGGTTCGAGGCCTTTGCAACAGTAAGCATGACTTGTTGCAATGTCCATTGACACCAAAGATGGACTCGACGTCAACATTAACGCTCAAGTCATGGCCTTCGGCTTCGGCAATCCGGCCGCAGTTAAGCTTACCTACTTGAAAAGCTGAGGCTGGTTTGCAGCAGCATGTGCAGTCAAGATGCAGCACAGCATTCCTCTACTTGAATAGAATCACGTCACGTTTTGTCTTGGACGGAAGAATCGGCCAAGATGCATCGGCGCGTTCCCCAAAAAGCTTGTCTGCACGTAGGCTCCTCGCCATCCGACAGGCACGCCTATCAGCCCCTCTGATCTCCAGGTGATCACAGTTCCCCAAACCCCGCAATCTACGGACAACAGCCCAAACCCTCGGCTGCCATAACGCCGAGATCTCCATCTGGCTCTCTCCCAAACTGGCAGCTCGACCTTGCAAACCATGCCCTTTTGCCGCTGACCATAGTTTGGTCAATTCACACGTGAGCTAACGGAATAATTGCACCTTTCGGCCCGCCAAAAACCTGCCTCGAGCGCGTAATGGCAATATGGCGAGAGACTGGGATACCCCGCAAGAGAGGTAGACGGCCGTGAACCTGATTGCTGGAATGACGAACGTGTCGTGCTCGGCCTCATTTCCCGCGATAGCACGCGACCAAGGAGGTCTCATTAAATGCTTGTGATTGACGTGAGGCTCTGTTTTTAAAGACTACCATCTGGCGTTCCATTCTCGGGGGGGGGGGATCTCTTGGCTGCTTCATGCCGACGCGAGCCATTGCGATTTCGACCCTGCCAAGATCTGGGCGAGCTTTTTGACGGTATTATGCGGTTCTTCAATGCGGTGACGGCCTTGATCTGGCTGTTAGTCTCCGGGGCCGTTGCGACTGACAATGGCCTCACGGACGTGGTGTCGTGGGACAAGTACAGTCTGTCGGTCAACAACACCAGGGTCTTTATTTAGTCGGTTCCCCTCCCACCATTGGGGACTTGTAGCAACTGCTGACGATGAGAGTAGCTCTGCGGAGTTTCATTACCAACGATTGCCGAACCCGGACTTATGGCTCGTACGTCACGAAATTATTGCTTACAATCGTTCTTTCTACTAAGTGTCTGCAGGATGTCTTGCAGAAATTCAAGGCCAATGGCTTCAACACCGTGAGGTAGGCAGAACGTCTTACAAGTCAGCCGTCAAATGGGTGCAACACTGACAGACGAAATAAAAAGCATTTACTTCTTCTGGTCGTACCACTCCGCCTCCGAGGGTGTCTTCGACTTTGAGACAGCCGGGAAGAATATCCAGCGTCTGTTCGACGATTGCAAGGCGGCCGGCCTATACGTGATCGCCCGAGCGGGCCCTTACTGTAATGTAAGAGAGACGCCAAACTCCTAATGCTCGAGAATCCTTTGCTGATTGCCACAAAGGCTGAGACCAACGGCGGCGGCCTCGCGCTCTGGGGCTCCGACGGCCGCTTTGGCAAGATCAGGACCTCTGATGAGAACTACTACAAGGGATGGCTGCCGTTCATCACCGAGGTCGGCAAGATCATCGCCGCGAACCAGATCACCAACGGCGGTGTAAGTGGCTTCGAACGTCTATATGGAAGTCGCAAGGGGGCAAAGCTGACTTGGAAAACGCCAAATAGCCCGTGATCCTCAACCAGGTCGAGAACGAGTACCAGGAGACGGTCTACCAGGCGAACAACACCGCGGTCGTGTACATGGAGCAGATCAAGAAGGCCTTCAAGGACGCCGGCGTCGTCGTCCCCCTCACGCACAACGAGAAGGGCATGCGCTCGCGCTCGTGGTCGACGGATTACAACGACGTCGGCGGCGCCGTCAACGTCTACGGCCTCGACAGCTACCCCGGCGGCCTGTCCTGCACCGACCCGACGGTCGGGTTTAACGTAGTGAGGACGTACTTCCAGTGGTTCCAGAACTACTCCTTCACCCAGCCGAGCTACCTGGCCGAGTTCGAGGGAGGTTGGTTCTCGAACTGGGGGAGCCAGACTTTTTACGATCAGGTGCGTGAAGAAGCAGAATAGGGACGGGGGATGACTGATGACGTTTGTAGTGCGCCTCGGAGCATGACCCGGGCTTTGCGGACGTTTACTACAAGAACAACATTGGACAGCGGGTCACTTTGCTCAGCCTGTACATGACCTACGGAGGAACCAATTGGGGCCATTGTGAGTGGGATGCTTCGCCTGCTTTTGACATATCTAACGACATGTAGCCGCTGCACCCCAAGTTTACACGTCCTACGACTACTCTGCCCCCCTTCGCGAGACTCGAGAGCAGTGGAGCAAGCTCTTCCAAACAAAGCTCATCAGTCTCTTTACCAGAGTCTCCAGCGAGCTCCTCAAGGTCGAGATGGTCGGCAACGGCACCGGGTACCAGCTCTCATCGACGTCCGCCTTCAGCTGGGTCCTCCGGAACCCCGAAACCCAGACCGGCTTCACCGTCGTGCAGCAGGCCAGCACCAAGTCCATGACCCCTATTCAGTTCGACGTCACCCTCAATACAACCGCCGGCGCGGTCACGGTCCCTGGTGTCACTCTCAACGGTCGCCAGAGCAAGATTCTCGTGTCGGACTACACCTTCGGCAAGCACACTCTGCTGTACTCATCCGCCGACGTCGCCACCTACGGCGTCTTTGACAACGAAGTCCTTGTCTTCTATCTGCAAGAAGGCCAGACTGGACAGTTTGCTTTCAAGAACGAGGGCAATCTCACTTTCGAGGTACACGGCGATACCGACGTGACGGAGACCAGCAACGGAAACCACACCGCCTTCACTTGGAAACAAGTCGCCGGTTCCACGGCCGTCAAGTTCTCTAATGGCGTCCTCGTATACCTCCTCGAGCAGAAGACGGCATGGCGCTTCTGGGCTCCCGCCACAACGGGCAACCCGACCGTCAAGCCCGACGAGCAGCTCTTCGTCCTCGGCCCCTACCTCGTCCGCAGCGCCAGCATCTCCCACGGCGTCCTACACGTCTCCGGCGACAACGACCGCGCCACGATCATCGAGGCCTACGTCGGCGACAAGCCCATCGAGACCATCGACTGGAACGGCATACGCCTGCCGGCGACCAAGACCGCCTACGGCTCCTTCACTGCCACCATCCCCGGCGCCGAGGACCGCACCGTCGCCCTGCCGGAGCTCAAGAACTGGCGCTCCGCCGACGCCCTCCCCGAGGCGGCCCGCGACTACGACGACTCCCGCTGGGTCGTCTGCAACAAGACCACCACGCCCAGCCCCTACGCCCCCGTCACCCTGCCCGTCCTCTACAGCTCCGACTACGGCTTCTACTCCGGCGCCAAGATCTACCGCGGCTACTTCGACGGCGCCAACGCCACGTCCGTCAACATCACCGCCTCGGGCGGCCTGGCCTTCGGCTGGTCCGCCTGGCTCAACGGCCAGCCCATCGGCGGCGACGTCGGGTCCGCCTCCGCGACCACCACCAACAAGACCCTCGCCCTGCCGCGCGCCGCCCTCCGCGCGACGGACAACGTCCTGACCGTGGTTGTCGACTACCACGGCCACGACCAGGCCTCCACCGGCCAGGGCATCAACAACCCGCGTGGCATCCTCGGCGCCCAGCTCCAGCCGGGCAGCACCCGCACGGCCACCGGCTTCAAGCAGTGGAAGCTCGCCGGCGCGGCGGGCGGTGAGGCCAACATCGATCCCGTCCGCGGGCCCATGAACGAGGGCGGCCTCCACCCGGAGCGCCTCGGCTGGCACCTGCCGGGCTTCACACCCTCGTCTTCGTGGGCGACCAAGTCCCCGCTCGACGGCCTGTCCGGCGCTGGCATCGCCTTCTACGTCACCACCTTCACGCTCAACATCGACTCGGACCTCGACGCGCCGCTCGGCGTCGAGTTCTCTGCGCCCGCGGGCACGACGGCGCGCGTCATGCTCTGGATCAACGGCTACCAGTACGGCAAGTACGTGCCGCACATTGGCCCGCAGACGCGGTTCCCCGTGCCGCCCGGCGTGATCAACAACCGCGGCCGCAACACCATCGCCGTGAGCCTGTGGGCGCAGACGGAC
This sequence comes from Colletotrichum tropicale, assembly GCA_027406125.1. Lineage (NCBI taxonomy): Eukaryota > Fungi > Ascomycota > Sordariomycetes > Glomerellales > Glomerellaceae > Colletotrichum > Colletotrichum tropicale. The sequence goes on from JANVYH010000004.1 coordinate 1,759,085, forward strand.
GCCGGGGCGAAGCTGGACGGGCTGAAGCTGGTGCAGTACGGGCAGTACCAGACGGACTTCAAGTTCAACCGCGACTGGAGCTACCTGCAGCCTGGCTGGGAGGATCGGGCGGAGTACGCCTGAGTGGAATGTACCTAGATAGAAAAGGAAGGGGAAGAAGAAGAAGAAGAAGAAGAAGAAGAAGAGAGAAAATGGCGTCGCAGTTCGTGTAGTAATACATTTTGTTCTATTTCACAGTCCTTCTATATTTGAGAATATTTCCATATTCCGCCGCCCAAAACAGGTGCTCTTCCGCGTTCTTTTTGTCGCCCTTCTTCCTGTACTCGTCTGACAGCCTCAGATGCTCGGTCATAAGAGGCTGAAAAGCCTTTCTGTATCCAGAGACGGCCGCTCTGGTCAGGCGAGGGAGATAGTCACTGCTTTTCGGGGCCGCCATGGCCAGCTCATACACCCCATCCGCGTAACCCTTGTCCGCCAGCAGCCGGTACGTGTCATGGGCCTTATGCATCCTTTTCAGACGCTTGTACGCCTCGGCCATGCCCGTGAGACAGCCCGCCTCCCAGTCGAAGTACGTCATCTCGTCGCCGAGCACGCGCGCGCGCTTGAATGCGTCGAGGGCCTTTTTGTCGTGCTCCTCGGTCTTGTGGCTGAGAGCCAGCATGCCCTCGAGGACGACGGCGTTGGCGTCGCGGCCGAGCTTGATGAGGTAGTCGACGTGGTCGCGCATGTGACCCCATTGAGGCGCCCAGTAGGAGTACGGGGAGGTCGTGGGCACGCTGTTGTGGATGAGGGTCCGACCGAGGGACAGGGCCGAGGCGTCGTACCCGATGCCGGAAGCCGTGTTTAGGACGTGGAAGAAGAGGTCCTTCTCCTCGCCGCGCATGTTGGGAAAGTCCAGGATCAAGAGGGCCAGGTTGTGGAGGTCGGCGCCGTTTGCCCTTGTCTCTGTGGCGGAGGCAGGTCAGCAAATGTGTTTTGGATATCGAAGGGGAGTCAGAACGGATCATGTAGCAAAGCTGACTCACGTCCAAGGAAGTTGGACTCCCAATTCTTGATTTCTCTGCGTTGGGCGAGGGCTGACAGGTAAGCGCTGTACATTTTGTATGTCTGGTCGGGGTCGCCGTCGGGGATTTCCAGCGTCTTCCACAGCATGCGGAAGAGAGCGTTGGAGCGTTTGGGTATCGTCACTGTTTGGATCTTTATGGGCGCTCTCTCGTCTCTTAGGTTGGGGTCTGGACGGGCTTTGCGATGTCCGGTAGGAGCCCGTTGAATGGTTCTTATGCTCGTCGCGACGGCTGGTGGAGGGCTGAGAGCTGGCGATGGCCGGGGGAGAACGCCGGCCATGAGAGGCCGAGCGTGAAAGGCATGAGCTCTCGCAAGGCGAAACATCATGAAGGATGAATTGTATGAAAGTGGCGCGATGAGTGTATGATTAATGATGGTCTATCGACAGCATCTGAGCGGGCCGAGAGGATGAAATTTGGAGTTCTAGTGTAGATCAATTGAGGCGGCAAACCTGCTCCATTGAGACCGCCTTGATCGTATACCTCGCTCAGAATCTCAATGATAGATTCAACAAAACTGGTCGCCCGAGTCAGCTCATGCGGTCGTGGGTGCGCTCGGCGCAGTGGTGCTCAGATGAAGCTACGATGTAGGAAGCTCGACTGAGGTTCACGATGAGTGAAGTGGGTCGGAATCTTGCAGCCAATCAAACACCGTCTGTTTGATGGTTTGCCCCACCTCGAAAAAAAGTTGCGACTGCACCCTTCCCTCGACGACTTTTCGGCCTTCACTCATCAACACCATCGAACTCACACTCATTCGTCGCCAGGGACCCGAAGCGTTTCGCGTTCTGTACTCATACGGAAGCCCTGCAAAAACACTGCTGGAATACATAATCCCGCCCTGCGATCGCATTGAAACACAGTTTGCCACCTCCCCCCGCGGGAAGCCATACGACCTGCCGGTCTCTCATTCACAATGGTCACCACCCGGAATATGCTGCGCTCGGGAGTCGAGTCGCCCGGAGAAGTCACCACACCAAAGAAGCTGCCCGTCCGCTCAAAGGACGCAACCCCCAAGGGCACACCCAAGTCCACACCCAGAGCCACCCCCAAGAAGGGCTCCGCCAAGAAGGATGAGAGCGCCCGGCCGTCGTCAAAAAAGAAGTCGTCCCTCGTGGTAGAGCTGAAAGCAGATTCGACCCCGTCCAAGAGCGCCGACGTCCAGGAGCCGTCCATCATCACAGGGCCCGAGCAGCCGGCGCCGGAGGTGGAGGACAAGGTCATCAATGACTCGGAGGAGTCGCCAGAGCCCGTAAACGAGGAGGAGCAGGAGGCGGAGGGGAAGGAGGAGGCGCCGGCTACTGAGGCGGCGGACGATTCAGACTCGGACGAGGCCCCCGAGGCTGTTTCGACGAGCAAAGCTGCGGTGCAGGCGAAGAAGTCCGCTCAAGCTGCCAACAAGGCCATCGCAGAGTACGTTACACGAGTGACCTGAATACTTTTCAAAAACTAACCTTCTCGCAGACAAGCCGCTGCTCAAAAGCGCAAGCGCCAGGAGCGCAACACCCGCCTCCAGGAACAGGCTGCAGTCCGCAAGGCCCAGAAGCCCGCGCCCGCAGAGAAAACAAACGACGAGGACGAGGAGATGGAGACCGCCGCAGCAGAGGCTGAGGACTTGGCGGACGCAGAGCAGGCTGACACGGCGGCGTCCAAGAAGCCCACCCGCCGGAGACTCGATCTGCCGGCCGAGCTCCCGGCCGAGTTCCTCGAGTCCGACTCGGAAGACGACGGCGAGGACGGCGCCGAGGGTCAGCCCCGCAAGGCGCGTAAGCTCAACACCGCCAAGGCGCAGATTTCCCGCGAGGGCCGCGGTCCCAAGGACGAGGTCGTGGGGTCGACCGTGTTCCGGGTGGTGAAGCAGGAGGATCAGAGGCTCGCGCCCAAGTCGCACAAGTACTCCATCGGCACTAAGAAGGCGATGCTGGCGCGCGGCAGGACGGCCGTGGGAGTGAAGAAGGGGTTTTTGGTCGGCACGACGCAGCAGACGGATAAGAAGGTGAAGGATAAGAGGCGGAGATGAGGTTACAGCGCTTAATGGAGTGAATGGGGGGAGTAACTGAAAGATTGACCCGGAGAGGCTGAATTATACAAAAGTTTGGATTTAGGGGCTCCAGCGAGGCAATGAGTACTACTAATGAGACTGTTTCCCGTCAGGACGGCTTTGTAACTCGCTTTCTTTTCTCTTAGGACATATCTCGGCCAACACAACAATCCAGGGCCAAAAGTAAGCACTACGTTGAATGAGTTCGTGACCCATCCCACCGGTTCCCGGCGCCTCAAAAGCTTAGCACTGGTTAAGTGGACAGCCTCCGAATGTCACGGTCTTTTATCACAGACCCACCTTGCGGTTTTGCAGAATGCTACGCAACGATGAGGTCTCATTGGGAGACTCGGATGGAGATGCCATGTGCTATCATAGTGGGCAGCGATTGCGCCATCGCGTCGTCCAACCATCTCTACGGATGCTGGCCGAATGGGGAAACGAGCTTCTTTGCCGATGTGCGAGTCGGTCGTTCCTCGTTATCGATATGGCTGACGAACTTTTTCTTCATTTCCACGGTATTGATATAAACGTGATGCCCCATGATGTTTTGCGGTTAGTCTGACAGTTACCTTGAGCTCAACTCAGACGCCGACTATTATCATGGCTGCGCTGACGGAAAAGTTGCCAGCCGTGGCTGATGGCCCGGCTGATATCATCGAGGAACCTCGGGAGTTCTCTCGTGAAGGCCCGTGGATTCGCCTCATGACGGCCCTCCGATGGTATTCGCGCGACACGCCAAGCGAGGAGAAGAACCTCGTCCTGCGGCTGGATTTGTTGATCCTGATCTTTGGCTGTCTTTGCTTCTTTACCAAGTATCTTGACCAGTCATCCCTGACCAACGCCTACGTCAGGTATGTTACTCTGCTCCCACTGACAGTCTCCCAAGCTCACTAGATCAGCGGAATGAAAGAGGACCTCAACCTAGTCGGCAACGAGCTCAACTACATGACCATTGTCTTCTGGTCCTCGTACTGCACCTCCATGATCCCGGCGTGCTACTATCTGACCCGCTACCCCATCAACATCGTCCTGCCAGTCCTCGAAATCGGCTGGGGTCTGTCGACTTTTGGTCTTGCCTGGGCTCAGAACGTGCAGACAATCTACGCCATGCGCTTCTTCACAGGCCTGTTCGAGAGCTCATCATTCACCGGAATAATCTACGTGATCGGAAGCTGGTACAAACCTTCAGAGATCGGCCGCAGAGTCGCCCTGTTCTACATCGCGGCGCCGCTGGGAACCATGTTCGCGGGCTACCTCCAAGCGGCCGCCTACACGAACCTGCACCACGTCCACGGCCTCGCCGGCTGGCGCTGGCTCTTCATTGTCGACGCCATCATCACCATCCCCATCGCTCTGATCGGCTTCTTCGTCTTCCCCGACGTGCCCTCCCGCTCGCGGCCGAAGCTGCTGCCCGCACGCCAGTACGCCCTCGCACAGAAGCGTCTCGAGGGCCTCACGGCGCCGCCTCAACTAAAGGTCTCACGCGACATCTTCAAAAGGGTCTTCACCCGCTGGCACTGGTACCTCTTCGTCGCGCAGTGGACCATCATGAACGAGAACCTCCAGCCCAGCGGGTCCCCCTTCTCGCTCTACCTCAAGGGCTTTCCCGAGACGTACTCCGTCACGCGCATCAACACGCTGCCGACGGTCGCGACGGCCATCTCAATCGTCTGCGCCTTCGCCGCGGGTGCGCTCGCCGACCGTACGGGCTGGTACGCAGGGCTGTCCATCGCCGCGACGGTGCCGTCGTTGATTGGCGTGGTGATGCTGGTGGCGTGGAATGTCGGCGAGGGCGGGCGGCTGGCGGCCTTTATGTTGAACGGCTTCGAGGGCGCGATTCCTTCGCTGACGATGGCGTGGGCGACGGTGACGATGGCAGGTGACGCGGAGGAGAGAGCCATCGTCACGGCGTCCATGAACGCATTCGGGCAGGCCATTGTCGCCTGGGCGCAGCTGCTGCAATTTCCTGCCGTCGAGGCGCCGTACTTCCGCCGCGGGTTCAGGAGCGTCGTGGGCACGATGGTTGTTCAGTTCTTTCTGACTGGGGCGATCTGGTTCTTGGTCAGGAGGGACCGCGGTCGGGTGGAAAGGGGAAAGGGTGAGGAAGACATCAGGAGGGAGGAAGAAGATGGTGTAAAAGGCAAGAGCAGTGTTTGATGAATAGGCTTGTGTAGTGGAAAGAGTCGGGAAACTAAACGTGCCTTCTCCGCTTCATATTGTCGCTACTGCCCCTGCTGTTCCTGTTCTCGTTGTTCCTGTCTTTGCTGTTGTCGTCCTCTGTCGTCCTTATAATATGCCGTCCTTGTCTCTGACCTTCGTTCTTCGTTTTTTAAACATCAACGTCAGCCCAACCAACATTGGAACACGTTTTCTTCGACTACAAAGTTCCCAAGACATTCTAAATACATCCCACTATCACATTCATCACATCGTAACATCCACAAGATGCCTCATTCAACCGTCGATGACGAGCGCTCAGGCTCTGGTGTCGCCCAGCCGCTCGCTCGAGAGGATGCCGTCCAGCAGCCCCCTACTCAAGATCAAGAGGCTGCGGCACAAGGCCCTCGCTCGTCAAGACCATTAGTGAACGGCGGCTCTCCCACACCCCAGATATCCCGGAGCATTCGCGTGTCTTCACCCACCGAAAGTACTTCAAATGGTGTGCAAAACCCACAGTATGCCACATACCCTGCGCCTCCACCGCCGCCTCGACCTCAATTTGCAACCGTGTATAGCCCTTCTCAAGGCACAGCTGCAAACACGTCTGCAACCCAGTCTCATGCCCTCTTCGTGGAACTATTACCGGCGGGCAGCGGCCAGGACAACCAGAAATTCCAAGGCTACATTGCCCATAATAAGCCCACTCGCCTGGAGCTTGTTGACCTCAACAGCCTGAAAGACCCCGCAAACCCAACTTACCTCTCCTCTGACGACTCGTCTGACGCGAGTGAGGCCTCGACGGTAGTGGGCATAGACAAGGACGGCAAGGGCAAGAGCAACGGCAAGAGTAAGGGCACGTGCGAGGACGACCGCAAGAGCAAGAAAAAGTACGACAACGAAGATGACAACAACGATAGGGGCATGCGCAAGGACAAGACCCGTCCGGACACTTCTCGTCCAGATGTGCCTCCCCCAGATAAGCCTCGTCCAGCTGCGCCCCGTCCAGACACACCTCATCAAGACGTGCCCGACGACGAAAACCCCCAGTTCACCCGTCAGTACATCCGGGAGCACTTCGGTCAGCCCGTCGTTTCTCAGCCCTACCTCAAAGGCCTCAAAGGCCTCAAAGGCAAGAAAAGAGTCTACTTTAAAGACCAAAACACAGCCAAACAACCTGCGCCTTCCTCTCCATGGGATGCCCCAGCTTCTCTCGACCGCAAGAGCAAGAAAAGAGCTTATTTCCAAGGCCAAGAGACAGTCAAACAACCTGTGCCTTCCTCTCCATGGGTTGGCTTAGCTTCTGTACCGCAGAATACGTGGGCTCTAGACCGCTATCCGTCTCCGGACGAGTCCCCTGCTCGTACAAGGTCAAGTGCAGAATACGCAGTCTACGACGACGAAGACCGCGACGGATTCTATTATGGCCCAGCTCACGACTCAAGCTCAATGCGGCTTCGGTACTTAAACGAAGAAGAAGAAGAACAGCATCTGACCAACTTTGAGAGGATCATGCTGCATAACGTTACCGCTATGGCCGGTGAGGTAGCGTATATAGGGGCTTCTGTTCGCAACATGGAGAACACCATGAGACGATGGGAGGACGCAAGTAACGCACGGAACAACGGGATCTTCCCTCCTACACACGAGGGGCAGCTGCCCCCGAGTGCCATACCTCACGACGTCTTGCCGCCCCCGCCTGCGTGCATGCCAGTTGAACAGCAACGTCTGCGAGGATCAGAGGCGCCCGCAGGGCCACCCAATGCCCAGAGCTCGTCACGAAGGCCCTCGTATCAGCCAATGACGCCATCTCCACGCTCGAGTCAAGTGGGCTACCGACAGACGACGGAGGAGACGACGACAGCGGAGAGGACGACGCCAACGGACGATGATGCTGGATGTCGGATTCCTCGGACGACGACGACGACGGACGACGGTGCTGGACGTCGGGGCCCTCAGACCAACGAAGAACCTGGACCTGGGCCCCTTGGGACCACTGGGAATGTAATCTTTGGTCTCGTAGCTACTGCCTGGATTTGCATGACTGTCATGAGCTGTCGCCGTTAGCGATGAAGTTGTCCAGGACTTCTGTTGGGAAGTGCATGTCTCTGCAAGGAAGTAGGGAAGCAATAGCGATGAATAAGTAGCGAGTATACTCTTGTCTAGTGTTAGACAGAATGGAATAGCGTCTTGGTCTCTCACTCTGTCCTTGTCCTTCAGCTTTGCCATGTGATGCCTTCAGAAAACTTGCCACAGGCCATTGGGCCAGAGAGAGTTTGCAGAGAAGCTTCAGCTATCTACCTAGTGGACTGGACAGTTGTGACTGAGTGTTTGAGCTGGAGGGTATCCTGGGTTCGCTGTCTCTGAAATCGTTGATGCCAACTCGGTTTGGTGGTGAAAGTTTCAGCCCCGGATCAAACAATGTTTTGGTCAGGCATACAATTAACAATGTGCGACGTAGGCCAAATCATGTCGTTCTTTGTGATGAATGAGGTAGGACATGGCGGTTCTGCTTGATGCGTTGACAATCAAAGACGAATTATGTTGTTGTGGCATCTCTTGAGAAGGATGCACACGTAGAAATTGACAGGGCATCAGCGCCGTTTGGAACGATTGGATCCAATTCATGAAAGGAAAACGGCAAGGCAAACTAGATTTAGCATAGGCTTGAACACACGGAGACGTCGCTTGCTCCTGAATATCAGCATCATCATGTTCACCAGGAAAGCCATTCACTTTGAGCAACTCTCCAGCAACCAGCACGCGCTCTCCTCTTCTTTCCGTCTTTTTTCATAACCGGAATCAACGGCAAGATACTCCCATAAAGTCAGAAAGAGTCCTGCGTTCGCCCCGGTCGCACACACGTCGCCCGCACTATGTGCGAACATCACCATCACAAACCACCAATTTCGCAAAACTCAACGAAGATGCCAAAAAGAATGATTTGAACGATCAGACGCTCTTCTGGATGACCCCAACCCGATTTGAACGGATAACCTTTCGATATCATATCAGAAACGGTCGCAAGACCGGATCTGGAGTCGAACGCGCTACCGTTGCGCCATGAGGCCGTTGCTGAGTGAGATCCACGATGTTGTGGGATATGAGGTTGTGCGTTGCGAAGCGGTGCAATTCGATTGGTCAGAAGGGATTAGGCCCACAATTAAAATCGATTAAACATGTCGGTTTAGGGTCCTTGCGCCGTTACCCGGATTGCTCGCATGCAAGACAGACAGATTGTGTGTGTGTGAGTGGACGCCGCGCGCGCGCTCTCCAGAACCACATGCAAGAGAGAAGCAACAGCAGCAGAGAGTCATGCTAGGTGCAGCAGCCAAAAGCACGAAGCACGCGCAGCAAGCACCCACCGCCAACATGACTTCGAGAGCGGAGCGCAGGTGTGGGCTTGAAACGAAATACCCTCCCCGGCCCAGCCAGCCAGCCCCAGTTGCGAGTCGCCCCGGCGGCGTCACAACCAAGAAATGCGATCCGGCGGCCAACAATTCGTCATACGAGTGATGGAGATAGATAGAGGGGATACACCCCAAGCGGCGCCTTCCCTCCTCCCGGTGTGGAGAGGCAGAGGCCGTTCGCTGCCCCAAATGCCCGCCCGCCAAACGAAACCCTCCGTCTCTCCCCCCTCTCTCTCTCTTTCCCTCGTGATAATTGATCGACAGACAGGCATTGGGAAAGTCGGAAAAGCCAGCCGCGAGTCGGCGACCTCTCTCTTCCTCTGCGTGTGTGTGTGTGTGTCTCTCTCTCTCTCTGCCCCTCCCCCCAAAAAGGCGGCACACCTTACGGACCCTGAACTTGGATTTGCTGCTGGGAAGGCTTAGCCCCGACGGCGATTTGGCCGAAGCCGGGTCACGGTGTCAACCCGGTGGAGACCCTACGGTTGCTTGCGATGCGGCAGGGCGGGGAGTTCACATTGTTGCAACAGGAACGCTCTCGCCGGTGTGGGAAGAATCGTAATAAGGGACGTCTGATATACCCTCCCCCCTCCATCCATCGAAGGTCACACCCTCTTAAGCACCCCCCCAGTAACAACAAGAAGGCTCAGCTTTCCGAAAGGTCCCTCCCAAATCGCGCCCGGCCCATCGTTTTCTCCTTCTCTCTCTTGCTCGCCTTGCATACCGGTGTGGTGACATTTTGGGCGGGGGCCCTTTCTCGGATTTGTCCCCTCCTTGGGATTTCAGCTTTCCTTCTTCACGAGTTAAGCACAGACGTCTGAAACAAATCCGTAATGTGTATCCGTCCCATGTAGGAATGGCAATCGTTATTGCGGCGCAGCTATGACCTCTTTTTTACTTTTTTCTTTTGTGAGATAGGTAGGCTTACACATGGGTCGCTACAAACACACAAACACACAGTCGCCACCGGCCGGCCGGGCAGTTTACGTCTGTGGGTTCCTTCTTTTGATGGTTGACAAGTTTGACAGGAAAGGCATGAGTCTAAACTCGTTCGATTCCAGAAGAGCGCGCCCAGAAGCATCCGTCTGTGCGGGATGAAGGGTTTGGTTACGTTGGATCAGCAACGTCGTCTGATCCAAAGCAGCGGGCGCTCGCGCCGCTCCAACGACCTGATCTCTCTGACACGGAGCGGATCTTCCAAAAGGTCCCTTTCCCTCAAAGATGAGATGGTCACTTGCAGTCATCAATCGGCGGCGAGCAGGACGACGCAACAATACCCCGCCCATTCGGTGACACGACGTCTTGGAGAAAGAGAGCAAGATCGTCCCGTGGAGCCCAGTCTCGGGGCAGAACCTCGGCGAGCAGCCGGGCCCTGGATTGGATCCAGAAGCGAGTTTTCTCCCCTTCTTTCTTCAACACACACACGCTGCTCCAGGATATGCTCGTCTTGGGGGATGTTTGAAAATAAGTGTGAAACACTTCCCATCAGTGGGGTAGGGGGATGGGGATGGGACGGGGGGGGAGGGAGGGACGACGAGATCACAGATCGCGCAACGCTGGGCTTTTTTGCATGGGCCCCAGCCTTTCCCGACATTTTCGATTTGGAATGAACAAGCAACCATGTTTCCGGGTGTTGCACGACGCATAGATCTCAAACTTGGGGGACTTTGGGAATTCATCCGCGGTCTTCCAGTCGTCGTGGAGAGCACGTTGCAGCGGTAGATGCAACTCCAGGCTCCCCAATCACAGTATCGGTGAAGGGGTTAATATGTGTCTTTCTCTTCTGCGCGTTCCTCGCCTCTCGAATGCGACAGAGTTCGGATTCGGTCACCGAGTTGCCGACCCTGTGCCTACTACGCCTACCTTCCCCCGGGTGCTCTCCGTTGCGCTCATCCGCCGACTTCATGCCATGTCTCGATCTGAGACTGAACAAACGACATCAAGACACACCCATCTGGCTCGAAGCCGTGTGCGTGCGTGTGTGTATGCATGTGTCCCGCTGCGGGTTATATTGGACATCGTCATCGTTATGTGCATGCTTGGAAGACATGTGCGTGACTCGGCTTTTCCGACAAAAGCTTGGCCGGAGAACTATGTTGTGCGCGCGGTGTCGAGTCAGTTCACTGCGAACAGGTTCAAGTCCGCTTCTTCGTCCAAACCACAGACGCCGGCTGCGCATCTGTAATCTCTTGAGGTTCTGCGGGCTGAGCCTTATCGGGCCCGCGACCTGCGGTGGGTTGTGTTCAAATCGGCGCCAGCGATGGAATGGACCTGGCCGGCCGATTTCCCACAGTTTGATCGACGCATGTTCGGAGGACGGCGGCACACACGCACACATGACTAACTGACTCAACGGCCAGGGTTGCGCGCACACAAGGAGGGATATCCCGCGGATGGCCTAGTCCCAATGCAAATGCAGCTTGCGAGCCGCTGGAAAGGAAGCAGGAGAAGGCGGGAAAACGGTTTCGTTGCGCCGCGCTAGTCGGCAAACGGCGGTATTCTAGAATCGTGTCGTCCGAAGGGGGCTCGAAGCTTCTAGTGTGCGATGTTGATGAGGATCGTCGTCGCCAATGCGCGCGTGTGTGTGTGTGCCCCTCGTTAGAAAGACGACACACTTGAAAGCAGAAGGTCGGTCCGTCGATAAGGTACGTACGCACGCCAGCAGCAGCTCTGGCAGGTTTGACAACAGCCACATTGAACGCCTGGGAGCGGATCTCGACCTTGGACTACAAACAAGCCACATGCACGCTTCTCGGACGAGTACGACGTTGGAGGGGGAGGGGGCCATCGCGCGCGCCCAAAACCTGCTTGTTGAAGCTCTCACGTCCATGACAGTCGAGCTGGCTGCCCGTCGTCGTGAGGGATGGTTGTTTGATTGACCCTGAGCAGAATTTCCAAATTCACGGTTAGGGAGGCCTGTCTTTTCTTGTCATTACTGCTGAAACCTATTTATGGTGTTGACGGGCTAAGGACAAGCCGATGATTTTCACAGGCATGATGGCATCTCGTACGGCATTACCACTCCCACGGTGCTTCCCTGGCACGTACATCCGTGGAAGAAGCCAGCAGGCACGCTAGTGCATCTTGATCGTCTGATGTGTGAACGAAGAGTTCTACCCAGTCTCGACCCGAGAAGCCTGATTAGCTCCAGAGAGAACGTCGGCCGGTGTTCGCGAAGCATGTTCGGGGGCTCTTGCAGGCGCGGAGACCAGCCGTGGGAAATGGTGAGACACTCAAATGTCTTGGCTTGTTCCCGAGACATGGTAATCCAAGCTCCAGTTTTTCCATCATCTGTTCCTCGCATCGATTCGAACAGAGTCCAGTCCAAACTCTGAAGGAACTCTTCTGAGGGAGGGAACTGGCAGAACCGTTCGAATGAAAAGGCCCAGGAACTTAGAAGCAATGCTCTGCCACGTCGATATGTCCGTCCTGCTTCGGCACCGAGGGCTGGAACTACGCAGGTCGACGCAACGGGTAGTGATCCTGCCCGATGCGGACGCTTCTGCCGGCAGTCATCCCCCAAAAAGTCCCTTAACTGTCGCTAGAATATATTTGAAGCCCCTCACCAATTCTTTTCATCCGGTCTTGGACCGCATCTTCTTGTCGCGTCGAATGCGACATGTGCTGCAGAGAGTGTGCAGTGCCGTAACGCCAGCAAGCCCAAAAGGGTCCGTGCCACGACGTTTTCGAGATGCAATGATGCAGCACACCCTCAGAGATGGCTTCACATGGAGGCTGCGCCGCCGTCTGATTAGGCATGGCCCGTATGGGTTGACAGACACAGTGTAAACTCAATCCCACAATAGCTCGGGGGGCAAGTGCAACGCCGTCCTCCCACCTCGACGTTGAACGGCCTCAACCGCTAACCGCCGTCTCCCGCGTCCTGTTGCGTACCGGCCAAGAGAAAGACTGACAAAAGGAGATGGTCGATCATACCCAAATCTTGGTGCTGCTTCGTGTGCTTCTGCAGGAAAGTGCGGAATGTTCTCACTAGCCGCACGTGGCGAGAAGGATAACACTGGAGATGGCTCACTAGCCCGAGGACCGGCTTGCGTGGATCATTGCCAGAGTCAGCAATCACATCGCCAAAACGAGGTTGGGAACTTTGGATATCTTCAACCCTTTTACGAAAGAGGCCGGGTACGCGGGCACCCGCTGGTCCTGGCGTTGCAACTCTGTCCTGTCTCCGGCCGGGCCGCAGGAAAAACAGAAAACAGAGAAGCTGGCCTGTTCTGACGACCTGGCGAGATCTTCATCGAATGCACAACGCGCATCTTTGTGCTGCTTTACCTCATACCACTGGCTGGACGTGAGGGGTCGTTGTCCATCATGTACGCCCGGACGGTTGCTGGTACGGTGCTGCGAGCGGGTGTAACTTTGTCCTGGCGGCACATTCGGCTGCGGTGCCTATGCGGGACGAATGGGCCCGCATCGTAGCAGAAGGATTCCGATGCGCTCATGTAAGTGTCTTGGGGCGCCGAGAGTTTTGTCCGGATAGCTGGCACAACAGGGAAATAGATGAGCCCACCACCCACTCTCTGCCTGTCAGTCGGTGACGGAGGAAAAGAAAGCATATCCAACAGCCCCAATGGCTGAACCACGGCCATTCATGCCCTCAGTCCTGGCCGGTGGAAGATACCAGATCGGGCTTGGTGCCCGTCTCGTGGAAGAAAGATTTGGGGCGAACCATAGTTGGATTTTGATATTGTTACGTGTGAGGTCTCCCGTGGCCTGGAGTTGCAGTGCTCGACACCGCCTGATGATTGGCATATGATGAGCGCACATCATCTCGAGCTTTGGCCACTTTCGAAGCCAGGGCTACCGGCGCTGTCCGTCATCAGATTTCGTTTGTATTGGCACCAGATCGAAAAGGCCCACGGCGACGGCGCTGCGCCTGACGGAACTGTCAGTGTCAATGCCATCCAGACAAAAAAGTCTCCGTCTGGCAGGTCTGGTTAAAACAAACAAGGCCGTGCCAGCAGGACGGAATTCCCAAGGGGGTTCCGTCGCACGCCCTAGATGCTTAGCTCGAGATCCGGCAGCGGGCAAAACTCCTCGTCTTTGATCAATTTCCGATTTGGCCCCCGCTGGTGATTTCGAACCGCTGCCACAGGGATCGCCCTCCTTTTGCCGCAAGGAAAACTCTGCCACCAGAGAGAATTGGGACATCGGCTGGAGGTGAAAAGGTCTGAGAACGATGGGACATCTGGACCCCCAGTGATGTAACTCCAAAGAGGGACTCCCTGGCAATATTCAGCATATTGAACGGGTCCCCTGGCCCCAAGAATTGCCTCGCCTTGGTCCGCGCCAGACGCCAGTTTTACGTGGTTCAGGAGGCTTGAAGAAACGCCCATGAAGCAAACATTCGTCCTTCTTGCTAGAGTCATGGAGATAGAGAGACATGACGAAACCATTCGGCACCCGTGCGACAGAAACATTGGCCCTTTCAATCGAACCAAGACCTTCTTGCGCGACTCGGGGGGTCGGCTCTGTTGGGATCCACTCGCTGGATGATCATAAATGTTCGAATCCGGGCAAGGCGGTGACCCTCGTCAACGGGGAATTTGATGCACATATCCGTCCCCACGAGCTAATTAAGCGTCCCCTTTTTGGTGCGTCGGACCGGCCAAGGCAAAACGGTCTTGTCTGGCATCACGTTGGAACCGTATACACACTTCAAAGTACAGAGACGAGACGCCCGATGATGGCATATTGGCGCGTCATACGCTTGCTTGGACGTGTTTGCCCCTGGACAAGAGCCACGAACGACGTAGACAAAGTAGCAAAACCGTTTCCGCAGGCCTAGCACCAGTCGTGCAGCACCGGCGCCTCGGTATGTCTTGCTAGCCACGCTAGCTTAGCCTCCGAAAGCACCCAGATCCCCGACTGACGGACTTGATTGGAGAGGACTGCCATCATCAACCATCTATGGGCGTGGCTTCGCCTAGCCGGCCGCGTTTTCTTCTTCTTCACATACGTAACAGAGCCAGCACGGCATCTCATTCGGTCGACAGGGTCTGCAGCTGGAACTCCTAGTGTGTGATGACTCTTGCTGATGTATCCAAGTTGATGAGCAGTTTCGCGAGGCACACGGGCCGGACACTGTGTCGTGGGAAGCGGGCGGACGGGTGAGAGAAGATCGACCCGCCCGACACGCCGAAACCTGGCGCTTCCGGGGGTTCTCCATGACGGCGCAGCGCGCCTGTCGCGCATGTCAGAGATGGAGCCCTTCCGGAAGACGGTGATCCTTAATGCCGTTTTGGAGCCATCGTGTCCAGGCAATCCGTCAATGGCGGGGTGGCTCCGTCCAACGAGGGACAGACGGACGCCTCATCTAAACCGTTTCCAACGTTCCAGGGCGTTGTTGGTAGGGAGGGAAAATGAGGACAAGGCCCTGAAAGTTGGCAAACCGCTCAGCCGACAAGCGAAGGTTTGCGCTTGGCCAAGAACGTCTAGGGGTCCCGTTGACCCATTGCTTTTCGATTCTTCAGTAGAATTTTAGCTACGGTTACCAAGCCCTTCCTTGCCACGTGCCGCAACTCGTAAAGGCAACCTTGGTTTGCCCATGTGGCTGGCTATCGTGCCACTTGGAGGGCCTGCACAGCGACGAAAACGTTCCAATGGCACGGGAAACGAGATGAATCGGCTCGTTATCTCGCAGCAACAAAAAGGTTTCTCCAGGTTGCCCATGGGTTTGTCTGAGCTGGGGTGGAAACTGTAGGGGCCAGGTTAGGCGGCGTCCAGAGAGGGATGCGTTGCAACTTGTTGGAACCTGGATATTGATCCAGATAATATGTACGGGCTGGACGACAAACATGGTAAACTTGTTGGTTGCCAATTTTGATACCCTCCTTTTCGAGATGGGTCATTCCTTACGTACGAGAGCCCAGTACGCGCAAGACGACCTCCTCTGTCACTAGAGGCGTAAGACGGTCGTTGCGCGAACGCCTTCAGAGTCACGGCATGGTTGTTTGTGCGACGATGATGCGTATGCCGTGCTTGGTAGACGTAGTGGCTCAGTCAGGGATGATACCGAGAGATTGAATGGGGGGATCCAATAAGATCTGGAGACGGGCAACCCACAGAGGATGATGGCGATCGTGGTGGTGTGGTGATTGCCCGTCGGTATGCGATGCGGCAACGGTTCCTGAGCTGAATCTGGCGGGCTTGCTGGTTCGGGCGGCATGTTGGATGCTGGCGTACCAAGATCGAGGCTGGTCAATGCAGACATATCCGCGTGGTCTCGTGGAGGGCAAGTGATTGGAGGCATGGGAAAGAGTGTTTGGAGGCGGCGTAGAGGTGTAAGTGGAAATGCAAGCAAGCACAGGCAAACCTGCGGCCCATATCGGTCAGGTCATGGACAATAATAGCGTCGTAATACGGCGGGATCCCTGGCCATGTGCGACAGACGGTCCTGGATAAATGCGAGCTCACAAGAGAGGGGAGCGTATCCGGCGACGAGGAGGGTCCTCTGGAGTGACCGGCGTTGATGAAGCGGGAGGCTCATCCCAGCTTTGGCTCTGTCGACAGCTTCATCGAGGCGACAGCAGGATGGGAGTTTGAGAGGTGGTGGTGGGTGGTGGGTGGTGGGATGGAATGCGAGAGGCTAGTGGCCTGGGGTCCAAATGGCAAGAGGGAAAGTCCCAGGCGGCCGTTTCCTTCCTCTGGAGAGAGACGCACTTGCCGGGTTCAGGGGAGGAGGCGTTCGTGGTGCACTTGCCCGGGGCCAGGTACCTTAGTGGACGGGGGGGGGGGGGTTAAATGGCGGGGCAGCTCGTCAAGGAACGCTCCACTCTACCACCGCCTTACTAACGCAGTACTCGGTACGTACTCTTAATGTCTAGCAAAGTGGAAAGACACCGGTTCGGGGCTCCTGGTTGCGACTGGCTGAGAAGAGCAAGCATCGAATTTCCAACCTACCATCCGGTGGCCCAGAGCCCTGGCTGGTGGAGGCTACCTGAGTCGCAGGTACATGATCACACGCAGCAAACACGCAGCTGAGGCAGGTATCTGCTCCGCCAAGGGGGCAACACTGCAATGGCAATGGCACTGGCACTGTATTCGCAGGTAACTGACATCCACCAGGTCGGACAAGTACCTTCATGTCTCTCTGGAGCAGAGCAGCATCGGAGGACGCTCTCGCTCTCGCCTGCAGCGAAGCACCAACCTACGGATACGGTACTTTACCTCAGTTTGCTTGACTTTGGATGCAAGAGCCACGGTAGACGAGAAGGTAGGTTGGTTGGTTGCCTTTCGGCGTTGAGACGCTACACGTCATGTGTGTTGGTATGAATACTATCGACATTATGAACTCTGGCGGGGGAATGCCCCCCAGCAGTCAGTCACCACCATCACCACCACCACTTACACGCCATGGCATACCTACTTACGAACAGTAGCAGCTCAAAGAGGCATTGAATCACGCCTTGCTTTGCTTTGCAGGTACGCCACCGAGCGAAGGAGGGGCAAATCATCTGCACTTCGGAAAGGCCTGCTGTTGACTTTTACCCACAGACAGTAAGCCCGGGGTGGTGACGGAAGGCCTTCTCCAGACTTTTCTCGTACGGCGAGTTCGTGATGAGCATCCAATTCCAGATGCAATGCACCGCACATAGGACGACGGGGCCCCCGCGCAGGGTTTGCTGATGAGAGCCAGAAAGCGAGGTGCCAGAGCTCACTGTGACAGACCGGCTGCAGAATATGTACGCAAAATGTACCTCGATCGAGTGCAACATGTGCAGCCAGACCGGGGTCAGCGACTTGTACTGCGAGACCCCCGGCCGGCGTGTCATTCTCGAGCACGGTCCCCTCGCCAAACTCTCATTGGGTCTGGGTTGACACGGTTCGACGACCAAAAAGCGACTTGACGGCCGCTGTGGGAAGAAACAAGGGCGAGAAGAAGCAAGATGACTGCGCAGAAATCGAAAGAAAGGGCATCCGTACGACAGGAGGCGAGAAACGGAAAACATCCAGAGTCCATGCCCGAGCAAGGTTGGCTGTCGTTGGTGTTGGTCACTTACCAAAGTTGGCTCATCAGCCCTGTCTTGCTCTGTGGCTGTGGCTGTCAATCAAGCAGCTCATGCAAAGGTAAAGTGCACACAGCAAAGACAGACACACAGGCCATTTCCATTTTCACTAACTGAAGATGATGATGGTACAGAGACGAAGTGACGCAGATGAAAATCCAATCAAAACCAGCCAGGACCGGCCCCGGTTTTCCTGCCTATTGTCTCCTTCTTGAATGACTATCACCGACATGGCACGTAATCGACTGCGGCGCACTACCGGCGGATGGATAGGTTTGTGTGGTTTATTCTGACGGATACAGAGTACCTTGCGGAGAGTATCATCGCCGCCCCCCGTTGACATATTTCCTTCATTACCGTTAGGCGAGGGGGACATTAGCACAAGGGCGAAGCGGCCCGACCATTGAATCGCTAAAACAATAAGATCCGCCTCGCCTTGGGCTGCCGTCCAATGATGCGATCCAGCATCTCACAGTACCATGTGCTAGACCACGGCGTCGTAATTACCAACGTTGCGTTGCTTGTCTAATCGTACTGCGTATCCGTACTAACAGACGCAGCAGCCCTCAATCGAAAGCTCCCTCGTCCGGCATCTGGAGAAGTCCTGGACGCCAACACCTCCTTTTTATTCTC
Source organism: Colletotrichum tropicale (assembly GCA_027406125.1). Lineage (NCBI taxonomy): Eukaryota > Fungi > Ascomycota > Sordariomycetes > Glomerellales > Glomerellaceae > Colletotrichum > Colletotrichum tropicale. Next base: position 1,777,416 of record JANVYH010000004.1, read on the forward strand.
CGCGACGGAGACCTCGTGGCGGATTAGGATTACGCTGGAGCGATCATCTCCCCTGGAGCCACCTTTTTACTCACGGTACACCTCATCAACCCAGCCCAGCAGCCCTCTCTACCCCGTAGTTACGAGGGCGAAACTTTGAAGGGCGACGACAAGATGGGAGAAGAGCTGTGTTAGTTTGGCCCAACGCTAAAGAGGGCCAACCCCATCGCATCTCACTCGCGAGGAAACTTTGATATGGCCCGCGAGTCCCTGCCCGGCGCAATGCGCCATGCGCAGAACAATTCAAACCAATCTCATCCAATCTGAACGAGCGGCGCGCGCTCAGTGCTCTCGCTGCGCCGCGCAAGACAAGCACAGCCGTCGTTCATACCGGCAGAACACGGTCTGAGCTGGGTTGGTTTGGTTTGGTTTGTTCGTGTGGTCATCCATCGCATCGCCCGGCATTGCATAGTACGGAGTAATCACACGACACTGGCTGCTACCTGGTTCTGGCCGTGACTGTCGAGCAAACAATGTCGTCCACGTCCGAATTGACGGTTTCTCGACACACACAAACACACACACTCATACGTGCTGAACCCTGGGGTTTTCGCTGTTCTAGAAGGGCCACTGGACGCACGCACGCACCACCACCAACTCAGATACGGCCGTCAATCCTCTCCATCCCAGGGGGGTGCCTCCGCCTTCTTTAGTGCCTGACGAGATGCTTGAAGGATGAATAGGAGAAGATGTCCGGCAAGACAGACAGAGAGTTGAGAGTTGAGCAGGAGGAAGAACAAGAAGAACAACAGGAGGGGGCCCGGCCGAATCAGCCTGGGCCGGGCCAGGAACCCCGGTTACCCTGTCTCTCGCGTCGACCATGGGCCTGACCTGCCTTAAAAAGGACCTGGGCCACCTGTATTTTAGTGGAAAAGGAACCCTGCCCTTTTGCCATCGTCCCCAATGTTCTTCGTACCTTGGCTCGTCCCTCGCAGGCACTGCAGCAGAGCAGGGCCCAAGGGCACATCCATCTGCAAGACCACCCACGCTAGGCAGTGTACCTACATGCTAGCCCTGGTGCAGATGGACATGTACTTGTGATACTGCGTACCTAGTGGTGAGGAGGATGCTGTGAGGGTCTGCAGCAAGAGCCGGCGCAGGAGGGTCAGTAAGACCGACACCAACAACCTAGCCAGGCACAGGAACAGGAACAGGTACGGTGATAGGGACACAGGATCCCAGGTACAGCCAGGTACCAGGCCGTGCCTGGGAGAGAGAGGCAGACCAGGTTCAGGTAGGTAGCGAACAAAGAAAAGGGAAAACGTGCAGTGTCCTCCACTGTCTAGGTACCTTACTGAGATGGCCCCCTCGTCCTCTCCCCACAACAGGCCGCTCGCTGGGCTCTGTGGTGGCTCTCCCATCTCAGTCCATCCCACCCGACCTCACCCCGGCGCCCCTGGGACCTTGCCTTGCCTTGCCTTCCCTCCCCTTCCTTCGCCCGTCACTCCCCAGTCCAGTCCAGTCAAAGTCAGTCGGCCAAAAAGAGTCTTGGTTCTTGCCTCTGGGTTCTGCTCTCTCGCTGCTAGAAGTATATACCTCGCCCCTTCCCCGTTTCTGCGACCGACTGCCATACATAGTACCTTTCCCTACCGTGCTGGCGGGCGCTCCCGACGAGACAAACCCAGAAGAAACCCCGACTCTGCGTCCTCTTTGTCGACCTGACCTGCTGAGAATTACTTGGAACCCGGAAACCGCAAGAGGAAGCCCGTCTTCCATCATCCCACAGGTCTCTGCCGCCAATTCGAAATTGCTCCTGTCCGCCGCTTCAGACAACCATCGCTGCTGCTGCTTCTGCAACACCTAGCCCAGCATCGGCTGACTCTTTCTGCCCACTCATTTCGACTAATACACCTGTTACGACCGAGACACGACGCATCATTCGCACACGACGCCGCCGCTGCTGCCGCTACCACTACCGCTACGGCTACCGCTAGAGAAAGAGAGGGATCCAAGAGGAAGAGACAGCTGAATAGAAAGTGGAAGAGAAAAAAAAGATTCAGGAGAAACAACACGCCATCTACCGAACCCTCCATCCAACAAGAGGATAACTTGCGACGACGCCAACACGCGCGAACCTGCAACAGCATCTGGACGTGCAGCCATTACAGCAATTCTGCCGAACTCTGGATTGACTTTTCGGCTGTTCTTCTCGACTGCAGTTTTCCCGTTTTCTCCGTCCGTCTGTCAACCACCATCTTGGCCACCCTGCAATCATGCAAGTTCAGTCTGCATACCATTCGGCCCAGCATTGTTGATACAACCATTTGAAACACCCTGCCAGGCGTCCCAGTCCTTGTGTGACACCCGCCACAGCCACCCACCTGGAGCCGACCTGACCTGGCCTACCTCACCTTACAGAGTACACCTACCTTACAGAGAGTGGCCTCTTTTCTTCTTTCTGCGCTTCAACCTTGCAGACAGACACCGCACCAGAGGTACTCCAGAAGCCGGCACTCCAGCATCTGCACCTGCATTGTCCAGTGTGCATTGCATACCTGACTTCTGTCTGTCTACCTACCTGCCTTACCAGTCACGCGGGTGGAGCCCACCCAAGATCCAGAGGCGCGCCCCCCTCCCCTCTGCTACACTGAAGTATACCGGCCGCTGCTCTGATATCACCTTCCATTCTTAAAATATACTTCCCGCCCAGCCCTCTTCCACACCAAACCAAACCAACCCGCCCAGCTCCACGATTCCACGATTCGCGCACCCCGAACCGGTTCAATCCCACTGCCGACCCGACAAACTTACGACTTACACTCCAATCTCAACCTCTAAATTGTCCTGCCTGCCCACCACCCTCGCCTGCACGACTGACCCCGAACACCCCTTCTACCACGCGCCAAATTCCTAATGTTTCGGTCTCGCAAGGGATCGAAAGCATTCGGCTTTGGAAGCTCAGGCAGCACCAAGGACGGCCACAGCAACCACCATCTTGACTTCGGAATCGTGAGCCCCAAGGCGGTAAAGGACCCTTATCGTCCTGGAACCGCCACCACTACGAGATCGAACAACACCTGGACAGATTGGACGGATGCACAACCTTCTTTCCCTGAAAAGAGTACGTGGGCCCCTTCACAAAGCCGACTTCAGACCGTTCCGAGCGCAGTGCATTGCGCAGCCATCTCAATTGAGAGAATTTGACGTGCTGTCAACGCTGCGCTCCTCTCCCCGTGCTTTCAAACTCTCTGCGCAAACTTTCGCTGACAGCTCTTCCTCACAGACGTCTCAATAGCCGCAGGTACCATTCGCGGGCAGGCTCACAGACCCGAGACAGCAACCAGCAACTCGGAGGCACATCGAAGAGGCGACAGCTATTCCTCCAGCACCATGGCATCCGGCGCCGGTCGCAATCGGAGGGAGCGCACCTTCGTGGGGAGCGAGTGCGCCGTCTGCGAGGAGCCGCTCGAGCACACCCTGCGTGGAGAGCGCATCTTGCAGTTCTCCTGCTCTCACGTGTCGCACGAGGCATGCTTTTATGAGTTCATCCGCGAGTTCGAGTCGCAGTACTGCCCCTCCTGCGATGCGCCGCTGCATCTCGACACTAGCAGGGGCGGCAATGTCTTGGATATCGGTAAGCGCTTTGGCCTGTCCTTTGTCTGAGACAATGAATGCTAATCTTCAACTCGCCAGAGAAAATCAGCAACCTCGTTCGATCTGTCTCATCTACCGACACTAGATCAAACCACACCCCTACGCCGACGGCCCAGCCCTGGGAAAACCCGACACCGACGCCGCAGCGCCCCACCAGCATCGAGTCGAATCAGCGCAACATGCCCAGCACGCACACTCGCGAAAGCCTGCCAAGGAGTACCGGGCGCGAGAGAGAAAGCAGTCAGCCACCTACCTCAGAACGATACGGCCCCTCGAGACATGCGCGTAGCGACAGTGAGGCCACCGGGGCCACCGGCGTCGCCTCATCCGGAGGATACCCTGAGACGACGCAGAGCGGCCCGCCGCGGAGACACGACTATGACGTGCAGGCAATGGAGACCACACCAGGCAGCCCGCGGGCCATCACGAGAAACCCGATACCCGCTCCGACAGTCACGGTGCGATCCGAGTTCCCCACCATCAACAGGTCTCGAACGCAGCAGACGTTGACCTGCTTGATCACCGTCGAAGTGCCCGACAACAAATGGCGACCAGATCCCGAAGACTTGGGGTCTGCCCCTCCTGGGCCTCCAGCCGTGAATGCGAGAATCGATGAGGCGTTTGCCAGGCCACCATCCCCCGCTCGCAGCGCGCCGCGTTTCTACCCCTACGAGTCACGCGAAGTGCTCGAGGAAATGACGGAGAACCTCAGAAACCGGGTCGACAACTGGCATGGACTCGATTTCAGCAGGTGAGATTATCGAGCGACTCGCGCTGGCCAATTAGATTACTGACAACCACCAGATTCGGCAAACTGCGCCTATATGGCACGCTACGTGTCGGCAAGGATAAGGCGTCATGGCAGGAGCTGGAATGCTTCCTGTTCGCTGAGATGTTGATCTGCGTGAAGGAGAAGAAGGTGCCCGTGCCGGGGCAGTGGGACGAGAACGGAATGCCCAAGAAGGCCACCAAGTGCACACTGAAAGGATCCATTCTCATCAAGAAGCACCTCAACGAGGTCTCGGAAACGGGTAATAGTGAGTGCCCCTCATTTTGGCAAAGGATCTGGCACTAATCAATCAATAGTCGATGAGAACGTCCTCACGCTAAACCTCTCGGTTGCCGAGCTGCCGCAATTCCATCTGCGGTTTGAGAACCGCAATCAGCTGAAGCTGTGGCACCAGGCCCTGCTCGACCTGAACGCCGTTGAAACCTCGCCTGTCCGCAGCCCGGAATACGACCGCGGCGAGTTCTCGGAGACGGAGGAGGAAGAATGGCAGCGCGGATCACGACAGCAGAGAGTGTCGTCGGTCGCCTCATCATGGGGCGGAGCCAAGTCCGTCACCACTGCGCCGACAGAGTACACCAACTTCCAGAGAAGCCCGACAATGCCCGCGTCTGTCCACGTGCCCATCGACGTGGTTGTCGTCGTGCCCATCTCGTCCTCCATGCAGGGCGTCAAGATCAACCTGGTCCGAGATGCGCTCAAGTTCATGGTCAACACCCTTGGCGAGCGGGACAGAATGGGTCTCGTCACTTTTGGCTCTGGTGGCGGCGGCGTGCCCATCGTGGGCATGACGACCAAGGCCTGGCCTGGCTGGAGCAACGTCCTCGGTTCCATCAAGCCGGTCGGCCAGAAGAGCCACCGCGCCGACGTGGTCGAGGGCGCCAACGTCGCCATGGACCTGCTGATGCAACGCAAGTACAACAACCCGATCGCCACCATCATGCTCATCAGCGATGCATCGACTTCCGACGCAGATAGCGTCGACTTTGTCGTGTCGCGTGCTGAGGCCGCAAAGATCACCATCCACTCTTTCGGCCTGGGCATGACTCACAAGCCCGACACGATGATTGAGCTTTCGACTCGCACCAAGGCGTCATACACTTACGTCAAGGACTGGATGATGCTCCGCGAGTGTCTTGCCGGCTGCCTTGGCTCGATGCAAACCCTCTCTCATCAGAACGTGAAGCTCAAGCTCAAGCTACCGGAAGGATCGCCCGCCAAGTTCCACAAGATTTCTGGTGCCTTGCAGATTACCAAGCGGGCTACTGGACGCGACGCTGAGGCCTCTCTGGGCGATCTTAGGTTCGGCGACAAGCGTGATGTCCTAGTGCAACTCGTCATCGTGCCAGACAACACCTCGCAAGAGCAGCTCCCGCAAGACCCCTGGGACAATATTGTCTCTGGATTGGAGGCTCTGGGCGGCGCCGCGGACGGTGACGACCAACGCATCACTTCCGTCGAAGAGGTACCGCTTATCCAGGCGGACCTCACCTGGGGAGACATCTTGAGAGACGGCACTCTCTCGCATCTCCCCCGCCCTTCTCTGCTCGCAATCACTATGCTCCCTGCTCAAGCAAAGCGAAAGGAATCATGGGCAAACTCGCCCCCCATTCCCCCTCACCCGCACATCGTCCAGCGGCGCATGGAGCTGCTTACGTCGGACATGCTGACTCGCGCCTTGACCCTCGTGTCGCGCGGCCAGCACGACCGAGCGCACACCCTACTGAACGAAACCCGTTCTATTCTCAAGGGACTTGGAAAGGGTGGTCTTCCTCCGATCCCTCCGCCGGGCGCCCCGCCAAACAGGTCCCTCCCATCTACTCCTCATCCCGGAAACGAGGGCTCGCCCTCCCTTACCCCCGACAGGAAGCAATCCCCATCGCCAACGCAGTCTGCCAACTCTTCCGCTGCCAACGGGTACCCGGCTACCGCAGCAATCGGCCGCAGCCGCTCAAACGACGGCCTCGGACTCGGGGCTGGCATCGATGCCAACACTGTTGCAGCCCTCGACTCCGAGCTCGAGAGCAGTCTCGAGTGGATCAGCCACCCTGCAGTGTTTGGCCGCGACAGCCGCAAGGCTGTGCTGCAGGCTATTGGCGTCATCAGCTCCCAACGCGCCTTCACGTTCCGGACGCCCATCGAGTCTCTGTGGGCCGGTCGGGTCGCCGGCGTGAAGAAGCTCACATCAAAGAGCCGCGAGTGGCGAGAGGAAGGAGGCGGCGAGGGCGGCATCATGGAAGAGGCCTAGATTGCTCTCCTTCCCGACTTGCTTGTTTTATATGGCTGGCTTTTTGGGGACACTTAGACGTTTGGACAACCAAGCGGCGGCGCATCGGTTCCTTGGGACAGACGTATTCTTACGGTCGTTACCCGGCATGGCTTGTCTTTTCCACCATCATACCCCTGATCTACAGCACACTTGTTTGTTTTTCACCGATATAGCTGCTTCTGCTACGTCTTTACCGCTCCGCAGCGCATGCTTGCCCGGAAAGATACCACACCTGTTTTTTCGTTCTCTTCTCTACACCCTGTTGTCTACGCCCGTCTGATGAGACACCTGTTTATCGTCGTCCTACACGATAGGACTTGCATTTTTGTAATTTCGCGTTTGTCATGTCACTGATGCCGGAGTGAGGGAGGGGATGGTCATGTATTGGATGGGGATGAGGAGGGGATTTCGGCTGCGAAAAAGTACGCTTCTTGTTGTACATGATTGGGAACGGCCAGAGCCGACGTGCGGGAGCTATGAGCAATATATACCTTGCTGTTGACATGCCAAAACTATGGTGCATCCGTGATATGATGTATCTTCTTCGTTGACAAGTTAATGGCTTGGTGAGTCTTCAATCAACTGCTGCATCCACTCTAGTCCCACTTCTTTCACAGCAGAATGTCCGAAGAGCACTTGAAGAGAAAAGCCATAATCATGAATGTGCCTATAACGAATCATCTAGCCGTCCCGAATTGGTAGCACCATGAGACCACCGTATATTCCCAGTCTTTCAGACGCCAAAAACTCCCCTCCATTCCCCAAATCCAAAATGCTAAGCAACCTGACTACCTCTTACTCGGCGACAGTGGCCCTCTTCACCCCAAGCCGCTGCGAGAGCACGACCCAGGACGCCGCGCAGATGAGCTTGCGGAACGCCCTCGGGCTCGCATCGTCGCCGAAGCCCTGCTCCAGCCACCTCGCGACGTTGGCCCACTCGAGGAAGCCGAGACGGTCGACGTTCTCCTCGGTGAGGATCTCGCACATCTTGGAGTGGATGGGCCCGCCGCGGGGCCACTTGACGGGCGCCGAGAACGGGTGCTTGCGCCGCTCGTACAGCTCCTGCGTGATGAAGGGCTTGGCCGCCTCCTTGAGGATCCACTTCTCGATCAGGCGCTGGCGCGCCGTGCCGTGCGACTTCCACCACATGCTGGACCCCGTGCCGTCTTGGCCTTCTGCGGCGGTCGCCGCTTCCGCGCACAGGACCTTGAGGCTGGGCGGCAGGGCGTTGACGTACTCGACGAGGTGGTGGTCGAGGAAGGGCGGGCGGGCCTCGATGCTGTGCGCCATCTCGGTGCGGTCGCCGAGGCAGGTCAGGATCATGTTGGCGAGCGGGCCCTTGGTGTAGAGGTACAGGCTGGTGTGCAGCGCGTGCCAGCGCTCCTTCATGTTGGCGATGACTTCAGGCGACAAAGGCGGGTCGTGTGAGACGTTGGCGACGTAGACGTCGCGGACCCAGGGGGCGAAGGCGTCCCACTCGGGCTCGAGGCGCAGCGCGGCCATGGAGGCGTCGTCCTCGAACATGCCGATGGAGTCGAACATGTCCTTGATGTCCTTGAGCATCTCGGTGAACATGGCGACGCGGGTGGCGTCGTCGTTGAGCGGGGACGCCGGCCAGGAGGGGTCACCCTCCATGAGGAAGGCGGGCAGGACGAAGGGGTAGCCGGCGAAGTGCTCGTCGGCGCCCTCGCCGGTGAGGACGACTGGGATGCCGGCAGCGTGGGGGAGGGTGGAGAGGCAGAACTTGCCGACGGAGTTGAGGTCGAAGGTGTGGTGCTCGTTGTGGTAGACCGAGTCGGTGAAGTGGGCGGCCAGCTCGGCCTCGTTCATGTCCTTCTTCTGGATGCGGACGCCGAGCCATTCGGCTGTGCGGTCGGCGATGTCTGGGTTTGGTGTTAGCGGTGATGGTGTGGTGTTTGGAGGAGTAGGGGGGACTCACCGGCTTCGTTGAAACCTGACGCTTCTGGGAACTGGATCGTGAAGCAGGTGATTCTCTTGGTCGCATCTTGGTTACCGAGCTTGACGCCTCCCTCGTGGACCAGTTTCGTCGTGATGCCTGCGACGACGGAAGAGTCGATTCCTTCAGGGCTGTCAGCGGCGTCCCGAGTGAGAAAGGGGATTGTTCATACCTCCTGACAGGTAAATGCCAACGGGCACATCGGCGCGGAGACGGAGCTTGACCGCGTCAACCAGATGCTCCCTCACGCCCAGGACCATCTCATCCACGCTGCGAGTCTCTACCTCGCGCTGCTGTAAGTCAGCATCTTATCACATACAACCAGTGTGCAGCAGCCCGGCTCACCTTATCCCTGAACTCCTGGTTCCAGTACAGATGCGTCTTCATCTCCCCCTCCTCATCAATCTCCATATACGTGCCCGGCTCCAGCTTGAACACGTCCTTGAAGCACGTCTTGTCGTTCTGCATCGCGTTGCCGCTAATCACCCCAAATACGTTCCACTCGGGCTCCCAGCCCAGCGCCTTGAACCCCTTCATCTCCGAGGTCAGCAGCAACCTCTTCCCCGCGGCGCCGTTGTCCTGAATCGTCCAGAACATGGGCTTGATGCCGAACCGGTCCCGCGCGACGACGACGCGGCCGGTGGTCTCGTCGTACACTACAAACGCGAACTCGCCGCGCAAGTGCTCGAAGAAGCAGGTCCCGTAGATCTTGTACAGCGCCACCAGCACCTCGCTGTCCGAGTGGCCCTTGAAGCGGTACCCGAGGTCCACGCACCGCTCCCGCAGCGCGTCGTGGTCGTAGATCTCTCCGTTGACCACGGCGTGAATCTTGCCGTCGTCGCTGTGGATCGGCTGCACGCCGTCCGGGGAGAGGTCGTTGATGGCCAGACGGCAGTGGCCCAGGCCTGTGAGGGTCAGTTGAAGTACTTTGTCACTCTGATATGGTGTAGGACTCACCAATGGCACCATCGTCGCTGATCCAGACTCCGGAGGCGTCCGGGCCGCGGTGGGCAATAGCTTTCAGGCTCTCCTCCAGCTCCTTGCGGAGCGGGCTGTTGTCCACCTTCTTCACATGGCCGTTGGTCTTGCTGCCCTGCCCGAGGGCGATGGTCGCTGTGATTCCGCACATGGTGTAAATGAACTACAAAAGGGGGCCCAGAACGAACGGAATGCAGAATGATAAGGAAACCGATCAACGAAGAAGCATGGGGCTTGTCTTCCTCTTGTTTTCCCGCAGCGGCATCTGAACTATTTAAGATGGCATGCTCGATGAGAAGAACATGGCTGAGAAGTTTCGACGTTTCCGACGCCGCTGCTGCCGCCTCCTGCCGCTTCATCCATACTCTTCGTCACCCCAGCAGCAGCCCGGGGCAAAAGAGTCCCAAGCGTACGGAGCAGCATGATCTATTTTGCTAATTTACATTACCTAAAAGACTACATTGCAGTGTGGATGCAGAGGGAGAAACAAAATGGACAGAAACAAAAGAAGGGGAGAAACAGGAAAACAGCTGATGATCGGGCCGAGGGGTACATACGGGGAGATCTTTGTCTGAAGATTTCCCCTGCGTGGTTGCGAGATGTGATGCGAGCTGCACCCAAAGAAGAGAACTTGAGACATTGACGATGCGGGGAGGAGGACGACGCAGCTCTTTAAACTCTCACGGTCTACACTACCATGACCACCAACTTCTCCATGCCGATTTACCCCGGGGAAAGCGGACTTGGCCCGGTCTCACCCAAGAAAAGGGACGGACGGCCTTTCACGCAACACAGACCTTGCAGAAACGTTCCGTCGGGCTTGGGTTGGCTATGCATGATCGGTACAACGCCCCGTGCGCATTTCAATGGCAGAGTCCGTAGAAGAGGTGAATGAGCCACGATGCGGGTGACGAACTTGGCATTTAAGGTACTACATGAGACTCCGCGGCAGCGAGGGTTAAGGTGAATTCGAACTCAGACTTGGGGAGTGGTTGTGTTAGTCCGCGGGGAGTTGCGTGGTGGTTGGTTGCGTGGTGCCAGTTTGACATTTGAGAAAAAAAGGGCAAAGCGTCATCACTCCCTTCCTCGCCTCGCAGCCTACTTCAAAACGCCAATGTCCGGCGATGGCTTGGCCTGGTTCAGCCAAGGAAGTGCTCACATTGAAGATGACGAGTGTATAAGGGGGCGCAAGCGCCGCAACGCAAATTGCTCGTTTGGATGGCTGGCTTGTCACGATTGGTGCAGGTCAGAAGGCCAAGTTTAACTCAAGACTGCGTGCTTGCATTGTAATGGTCTACTTCATCTGCGTAGCGAGAGAGAGAGAGATCCTCCGAGAGTCCATCTAGTCCAACCACTGTCGCATCGTTATGATGTCTTGCGATGCTTCTGCGTCTCTGCGCCCGGGCTCCGTTTATCCGCTGCCGCCCTTGCCGCCCTTGCCACCACCGTTGCCGCCTCCGGTGCAGCCACCGATGCCAGAGCTGCCGCCGTTGGGGCCCTTGCTGCAAGTAGGAATGTTGTTGGCAATCATGTTTGGCAGAGTGCGTTGGAGTTGTGAGGTGTTTGTAGGTGTGAAGTGTTGGAGTGTGATTGATGTTGTTCTGTTGTGTTGTGCTGTTGTGATGATTGGCATTAGGGAGCAGAGAACGGCAGTTTATATAGCTGTCCAGTCTGCGAGTGTTCCAGGTGAATACATGGTGTTCTGTCGAGGTTAGTGAATTTCATCACGTCTGGTGATATGGTAGTTCGCGATGGTGATGCGGCATGTCGACTCCACCCGCCGCAGCGTCCTCAAATTCACATAACCCAAGATACGAACCAAAGCCAAAACACAAGGGGCCCAGAGAGTCACAACAGGGCACTAGCACTTGTCTTCAGGAATCTATTCGGGATATCTCGACGTGAATTTTGACGTAGTCTATGGTCATCAAAACCGACATGAACTCCATTACCAGTCCCCTTTTTATCCCGTTTAGTCCTCATCCCAGTTCTAAGTGGCAGGTCAGTATGTTGCCCAGCAAGCAGGTCGTCACGAAAACTTACGGGATTGGGGCCAGGAGGCTTAGGGCCACCCGCCTGGCGAGCCACAATAATCTGGTCGACAGACAGAATAGTCCGAGCCGCCTCGGTAGCCAGCTTGATGGCCCACGACTTGGAAACCAGCAAATCGAGGATACCCTCATCACGGGCGTCAAGGGTGCCGCTGCCGTCGTCGTTCTGTGATAGTCAGCATCGTGGTCACACGCGGTCTCAGCGGGCGGTCTTACCTCGATATCGACACCGGTGGCCCAGTCGTCCTTCTTGTGGTGTGCCATGTACAGTCTGCTGAGAACCTCGGTTGCGTCCAGGCCTGCACTCTCTGCAATCGTTCTGGGTACAACCTCGAAAGCCTCGCCGTACTTCCTGATGGCGTACTGCGACAGACCAGGGGTCTTCTCACCGAGAGCGTTCAGTCTCTCGACAAGCTGGATCTCGGTGGCACCCGCACCAGGCACCAGGCGGGGGTCTCTGGTGATGGCCTTGACGACGTTGACACCGTCATCGACGGCACGCTCAATGTCGTCGAGGTGGTTCTGGGTGGCTCCTCTCAGGACAATGGTTGCTGTTCTTGTGACCTCGTTCTCTTGTCTGAAGACGGTGACACGGTCACCGCCGATCTCGAGGGTTTCGACGACGTCGATTGAGCCCATCTCGTCGGGCATGGGGGCGCCCAGACGGGCAAGGGGGGTGGCACCGACGACTCTGCAGATTCTTCGCAGCTCAAACTTGCTGAGAATCTTGATGAGGAGGATACCGTATCTGTTGAGGTAGTGCATGGCCAGGTCGCCGACGGTGGAGCCGGCAACGACCACCCTGATGCCGACGTCGTGGAGCTCCTTGATGGAGGCCTCGAGCTGAGACTCCTCGCCCTTGGTGAAGTCCATCATCTCCTTGGCGTTGTGGAGAAGCACGGTGCCCTTGGTCTCGGTCTGGCTGGTGTCGATTGGGCAGGAGAAGACGCCGACCTTGGCCTTCTGGGCCTTCTTGATCGATCCATCCGGCTCCTTGGGGAAGACCATACCCTTGACAACACGACTTTGCTCCAAGCTGCCACCCATGATCTTGACTACTCTGATGTTGTCGACGTTGAAGCCGACGGGGTTCTTGGGAAGGACGGCGAGGACGGCCTCGGCGGTGAGGTTGGCCAGGAAGTCCTCGCTGCCGTTCTGCTTGCTGGCAATAACGGTGCGGATGGCCTTGCTCAACTCCTCCTGAGAACGGATCTCCTCAACCTTGTCGACGGACAGCTCCTCCAGGGTCTCGAGGGCGAACTTTTGGGCGCGCTCGTAGCCGGTGACGATATCCGACGTCTTCAGGCCCATACGCAGCAGGTCCTCGGCCTTCCGCAGAAGTTCGCCGGCAAGGACGATGACCAGGTTCGTGGCATCACCCATCTCGGCCTCCTGCTGCTGACTGGCCATGACCAGAAGCTTAGCGGCGGGGTGGACGACATCGAGTTCTCTGAGGATGGTGGCGGCGTCTGAGGTGAGGATCATCTTCTGAAGGTGGTTGATGACGATCTTGTTGCGGCCGTAGGGTCCCAGAGAGGTCTGAACGGTCGAGGCGATGGCGCGGCAGGCGTCGATGTTCCGCAGGACGGCTCCATCTTCGGAGTCGTAGCTATTACGAGGGTGGTCAGTCGGTGACGGTGGGATGGCGGGGGAGCTTCTCTTCAGATAGGAGAGACTCACTTGTTGTACCCCTGCTTGAACAGGCCCGCGTTGGGGGCGTTAGGGATGTTGAGAGACATGATGGACTGACGACCAGGTACGGTTTGGGTATTAGGGTTATGTCAGTCTCGCCGCTCGTAACAGTGTGGGAGTACCCTGAATGTCGACGATGTGGTTGCGGGAGCTCCTCCAGACTCAAAAAAAAGTCTGGGTGCAGTGCGGGAGCGTGTGCTGCAGCCTTGGTGGGCTGGAGTGGGAGATGACCAATCACGACGCTGCAGGCGTGCTATTGATCCGATCCGGCGCAACTGGAGTGGCCTAAATCTCGGGCGTGTCTCCAGCGACGCAGCGTTTCTTCAGTGTTCTACCACGCAAGAGAGTTTCTCGTGGTTGTGTCTTAAGCAGAGTTTTACAGTCAAATTGTTACACGGGCATTTACAACATTAAGAGAATATCTGGTGTTTTTTTGAGCATTTTTCAGTAGATGTAGATACTGATCTGTCGTCAATTCTGCCGTCTGGCAGTCTTGGTTCTATGACATTCCCCAGACCACAGTTCACCTCCTCAGGTGCAGATGAGCAGCCCCATATTATCCAGCCCAGGCACCTGAAGGTAAGGTAGGCCGGGTGTTATTTAATCACCCCCGGCAGGTGGCCCACCCCCCTGCTCCCCTCCACTGTTCCTGCTTCGGTGTAAGACAGCAGCTGCCAGCCTCGCACTGCCCAGCTGGCACTGGATTGGCGCAATCGGCTGGTTGGTCCTGACGACAATCCCGTCCCGTCGCTCAGATCACGCTGCTCAATAGCGAGCGACCTGAGGTGCCTTACATACTAAGGTAGTCGCAGTCTCGGCTGGCTCAACCTCCCGTCTCTTCCCCCGTCCTTTCAGATTCGCGTCCCATTCAAGCTTCAACTCAATCTACCCTTAGGTTCTCCCGCTTTTTGGCGCACGCAGGTAAAGGAAGCTTCCTTGTACCATCCATTGTACCTTCCGTTATAAAAAAAAACCACAATGGCTCCGCAATCTGGTACGTTGGTCACTTCAATGTCCTCCTGCCCGTCCACATCCGCGCTCCCTTGAATCAAGCAAGCTCGTAAAAGCTCCGCTCGACATCCGCTGCGAACCCCATCCCCATCCCATCCCGTCGCAACTCTTCCCTTGACCCCGTCCTTGCCCGCAAAGGAAAAGGAAACAGCCATTGTCCGGATTGATTTTCTGCATCCAACTACAACCCCACGAGATTCGCATCATCCCAGCCCTTCCCGCGCGTCCGTCGCCCAACATCACAATGCCTCCGAAAAAGATTATTCGAGCTAATCCACCCGCCGTCGACCTCTCAGCCATTCCGCCTTCCCTCCCACCCTCCGTCGAGGAGGCGTACCGAAGAAAATGCATCCAGCTGAAGCAGCGCACGAACGAGGTCGAGGAGGAGAACGACGCGACCCGCGTGCGCCTCGCCCGTATCAAGCGCCAGGTCGAAAAGATGCGTCTGGAGCGCGCCTTCCTGCTCGAGCAGCTCGCCAAAAGAACCAGCACAAACGTGGAGGATTCAGACGGCAGCCCGAGCCCACCTCCGACAGTAGGCCCTCCGCCAAGCCCACCTCGACGACAAAGCAGACTGCTGACACCATCTCAGCCGCAAGAGAAGCCTCTGCGTACGAAACGCGGACACCGTAAGCCCTCGGTCCTGGCCGAGATCGACGCCGCCGCCAAGAACGACTCGCCGAATCCCCAGAGCCAGAACGCCGCCACCGTCTCCCCGAGCTCCGAGACCTTCTCCCACGCCCACGCTGCCGAGTCCCAGGCCTCGGCACGTACGAACGGCGTCGCGAAGCCGCCCAAGCGCCCGGGCAACGCGTTCGAGCTCTTCTGCAGCGACAGTCGCCCCGCCTTTGAGGAGAAGAAGAAGGACGATGCTGACCTCAACATCGACGAGGAGCTTGCGCGCGCCTGGAAGGACCTGCCCGAGGCTGAAAAGGAAGAGTTCCAGGCCCGTTCCGACCAGGAGATGGCCAAGTACCAGAAGGAGAAGGACGCCTTTGCCGCAAAGAGCAAGAGCGCCGAGCCCAAGGAGGAGCGCGAAAAGACTCCAGATCAGGCCCCTGCAGCTTCACAAGATGAGGACGTAGAGATGACCAATTACGACACGGAGGAGCAGCCAGAGGAGACGCCAGCCGCGGACGACAAGGACGACAAGGCGGATGAATAGAGCCGTCTTAAAGAACCGGGTTGCTCAATTATTAGGCGTTCAGGTTTTGGCGTAGAGGGCTCTCGCATTTATTTGTACATTATGCGGAAACATCAATAGCTCCAAATATATGGGGCGGGCGGCTGTCAGTTTCTTCAAGTATGCGCCTTCTTTGCACTTTTGACGCCGTGAAGCTCCGTTTCTATGCACTCAACTGAACCCCAGGTGTTCTGTGTGTCCTCTGTGAATTATGTCTCGTCACTGATTTTTCCCATCCTAACCACGAATGAAACCCTACTCCTAGTGCCTACAGTCCATATTGCTAGTCCGATGCATACAAGTCAACCACAATGTTGATGGCCGCGACGACGATTTCAGCCGCGATGAGTACAATTACTGCGCGTTGTGTTAGCCGTGAGAGATCAACGCGGCCATCAGGCGGGCTCACCAATCCATTCTAGTTTCTCGCCATGCCCATGACTGAGCTGGTCCTTCAGCACAGCCAGTAAGTCGGCAATGACATCGAGTCGTTCCGTCAGAAGACCGACGCGTTGGTCCATCTCCAGGTAGCTACGGACGGCTTGGTACACCGGCTCGAGCTGTGGCTCGACCCAGAAGAGCTCCGGCGTGTCGAGCACGGAGCCGTTGAGGTGGATGTTGATGCGGAGGATGAAGAGCTCGCCAATCTGCATGTTGATCTGGGTCCGGCTGAGGGCAATCTTGCCGGTCAGCGCGATCTGTGTGGGGATGTCTTTACAGGTGTCGACGGTTGAAGCTATCAACTCTTCGAAAAGAGATGTCTGCATCGGGTCAGCATCATGACATTAGAGCTAGATCAGATGGCACGTACCTTGACACTTTGCGCCAGCGCGTGGGAGATGGCCAGCTTGGTCATGTAATTCCTCTTGTCACGCAGCGTGATGAAGTCGTTGTATATACGAGCCTGGTACTCGCGCGTGTAGTAAAAGTTAAAGTGCTCCGTCTCGACGTCGTCCGGCGCCAGTTTCTCCGTCTCGAACTTTGCAATCTCCTTGAGGAACCGCTGTTCTTGGGCCAGCGTCATGCCCCATATCACAACCACGCCGTAGTCGAAGAGGAACACCTCGGGGGTGTGCACCTGCGTGTCAAAGTCGGGATTCGTCTCCCCGACGATGGCGGTCTCGTTGCCGCCGTCGTACCCGTCAGCGAACCCCGAGTCGTGTCGGCCTTCCGAGTGCAGGTCTATGAGGTTGTCTCGGTGGAAGCCGTTGTCCGAGACATCGCCCGTCGAGTGCCGCCTCTCATACGCCTGGACGGGGTCCGGCTGCGCACCCACGCGGCGGTCGTGCCTGTTCTCGACCGTTTTGCTGTAGTCGTAGGCCGAGTAGATGCACTCGTCAATCAGCTTCGGGCTGGCGCCCCTCGTCTTGCCCCGCCCCTTGAGGAACCGCATCAGGCCCTCCATCTGGTACTTGTTCGCCGTGCAGTACGCCGTCACCCTGGGCAACCTGTCGCGGTCCGCCTTGCCGAGACGCGCGGCGTCCCTTCGTGCCGTCGGGTCCTTGATGCGCGTGTACTGCGAGTACACGTCCCTGCCGCTCTCCTCATCGGGGCTCTCTTCACCCAGCTCCGGCGCGGGCAGCAGCTTCAACTTCTGCGCGTTCTTGGTGCTTCGCTGCGGGCCGATCTTGGGCACCAGCTGGGCCGGCAGGCTGGGGACGGCACCGTGGCTGTTCCTCCGGCGCAGCTTGCTGTTGATGGCGGAGATGGCGGAGCTTTGGCCGGGGCTCGTGGCGAGGGCGTTGTGGCTCGTCCGCGGCCGCGGGACGTCTGGCTCCGGCTCTATCGTCTTCGAGACGGGGTTCGGGTTGAATGTGACTGTTCGCGCCGACTTGGGGCGGTTCTCTGTCGTCGGGAGGAGTGGCGTGTTCTCGGTGGCCGAGGCCGAGCCGGCTGGTGATGTTGTTGTCGTCTGATCCATCTCTGCAAGCTTTCTTGTTTTTCTTCCCTCCGGCTTTTTTTTCTTTCGCCTCGTCGCTCAGGGGGTATCACTAAATGAAAGAAGGAAAAAAAATCGTGAGACCTGGGTGATGAAAGTGGTCGGAGGCCGATCGTGTTATCGCATGTCGCAAAGGGGGTTTATTTTTTGGCGATTGGGTCGTTCGATGGTGTCTGGGGGAGGGAGGTCATTGCTGCGTGTGGAAGCGACAAAGCTGCTGGGTCCGGACGGGTGCTGGATTTGCAGTCACTATGTCTGATGACGTCCTCAGTTTTCACGAATTGGGTGTGCTCCAGAGGCCTGCCTCTTAGCTGTGGGCTGCTGTATTTTGCGGGGAAAGCTGCATTCGGTGCGCCAATTACCCGACCACTGCCGCCGCTGGGCAGCTTAGGTTCGGAGGTACTCATCCACTGTGGGAGCCTGCTGCGCTTCTAATCATCACGACTCGACCTTTTCAAGACGCATGCCATTGTGTCCTTCGTCGTTGAAGGTGCAACTGGATACAGTAGTGCGCTTACCTCGAGTCATATTTGCGCCCTTCCAACAGCTAGCTAGCTGCTGCAGCTGTGTGGATAAGCTACAACAACCCCTGAGCTGTCATCATGCCCCTGGCAAACGACAACCTTGGGTTGCAGCTATCGCTACTTAGAGCAAGTTAGGTGCATAAACGTGTTTTCTATACATGCGCTATCAGTATCAGAGGATCCAGGAACGCGGATGACAGCGACGATCGCTCCATTTGCTAATACTCTTTGTTAGAGCCGCCGGAATAACACACTCTTCCGTCGTCCACCGTGCAACTCCTCGATCAGAGTTTCAATTGCATGCGATTTCCGGACAACCAACCGAGAGCCGAGTCAGCAGAATCGTTTCCTTCACATCATCATGATTCACAGTGGAAACAAAGTTGAACCTTGCGCATGATTACAATTGACTACATCAAGATACATACTCGAACACAATCCGTCTGTTCGTCCATCACATACGGGACCGACATTCTCACACTACTGATCCAAGATCTTAGTCTCAAACTTGAAGCCAACATCATGCAAACGATCAATGTACGGCTGTCCCAGGCACGCGGCCGTAAAAACACCTCCAGGCAAGTCTACGTCATCCTCCAGCAGCGTCGACGCAGCCTGCGCCAACAGCATGCCCGTCACTATCCAAGTCAGCTACTGGTCTGTTGACAACTTTTGGCGGACAACTTACAATAATACATGCTGCCAGTGTACTTGGCACGGCAGTATGCCTGCGGATTTCCAGTCTTGGACGCCTTGTCGGGCATAGCAATTCCGCGGTACTCAATCTCGTCCTTCTTTGCCAGCTCCTTGTCAGGTCCTTGGCCTGGCTCGTAGACAAACCGCTTGGCCAACGCCCTGAACGGCGGCATCGTCGCGAGGAGCAGACCAAAGAACCCGAGCGCCCAGTGAATGGCGATGCCGCGAAGGTAGCCTTTCGCTCTCATGTACTCATGGAACGAAAAGTTGGGCCCGTAAAACTGCTTCTCTCGCGAGGGCAGCGACGCCATGAGGCCCCACGATCTTTGGACGATGGGCGTGTCCGTCATCCCGGCAATCGATGTAGTCATCAGTCCCAGGTTTGGGACGTTACACAATCCCACCAACTTGGTCAGCAGGGACTTCTGCGACTGAACCTTATTGCGATTGGGCACTGGCGAGAGAGCATATGGCTTGTGCTGCGCTTTCACCTCCGATATAGAGAATGACTCAAACAGGCCGAGTACCGTTGCCAGGGTACCGCCAGACGGAGCCGAACTATCGAAAGATACGGCGTTAGAGCGACGTTTGTCAATGTTTCAGCACGCGATGATGGGGACTGGACTTACTCTAGCTGATGGATAGAGACCGTCACTGCTGCCGTCTTGGCCGAGAGCTTCTCGCGGACCTCCTTTGTGAGCGACCAGGTGACGAGGTCTGGCGGGGCGGATTCGATGCCAATCTGGGGAAACATCATCGCGCCCGTCTCCTGGGCTGCACCTTCGTATTTGTTGATCATCGTGCCGGTCCAAGGTGTCTCGCCGGTCACATCCATGTAGTGCGTGCCATTCTCGGCGCATGCCCTGAAGGCAAGCTCGCCATACTGTGCATAGGGGCCGACGGTGGTGATGAGAATGTAAGTTTTCTTTACGAGGCGCTCGAGATCCTCGTCGTTGAGGCTGCAGATTTCAATCTCTGGTAACAGTCAGTTATACGAAGCTGCATATGGTGTGCACGAATAGCAGTTCGCCAAGCCCGCATGAAGCCGCATGAAGGATCCAACCCCTCAGAACACACCGTCATCACTCTCCTCCCTCACTCGCTACGCCGTGTAATCGCCCGTTCCCATTTTCTTTTGGCGTGCACTGGTATTCATTCTGATGAACACCCAAGGGAGGGAAACGTCCAAGCCGCTTGGCTGGAGAACTCCCGGGGAAAATCAGACACCCGTCTGATGTGACAAGAACTCAAAATCCTTCGGCTCACCTGGCTGCACTCTATCGGAATTCAACTTCTTCAACTCTGCAACGAGGCCTCGAAGTTTGGACTCTGATCGGCCTGCCACCGCCCATTTCAAATTGGATGGCAGGTGTGTTGTAATGTGCTCCGTGACAAAATTTCCAGTGTATCCTACGGGCTTTTGTCAGCGCTTGGCTTCTTGTCAGAAGTACATGTTGCATCATCACTTCACAAACAGTTCATCAACTTGCACGTACCCGTGGCGCCAAAGACGACCAAGTCGTACTGACGGCCATGCTGCCTGATCGGCATCTTGAAATCGCTGGACAAAATCACTCTCGAGCTGGTCGTCGTGCAGTAGAAGAAAAAGCAAGAGGTCGAAAGGGAAAAGCACAGTTACAGAAGCCCCAAGGTGGTTTAAAGTCTCAGACATCTCGAAAAGTCATGCACGGCGGCTGCCATCTTTACATATCCCAGCACGCCACGAAAAGTGGCGCCCCCGCGTCCGCGTCTCCCTTCCGGCCCCTTTCCAAAGCATGAAGGTACGGACGATGATCCCTCACTATTACCGTTTCGTGGTCCATTTGGTGACACATTCCTTTGCCTGCGGCCGTTGGGAACGCAAACTTTCGAAGTAGCAAACGGCGATATGGACTCGTAAAGGCATCTGGCCCGCGCTGCCTCGGCCACCCTAGCGCTTTCTTGACGTCCACCCGGACGCTGTGCTTTCCAAATGCGGCCTAGGAGGGCCGAGCGGACAGGTGTGACGCCGATCTCCCGGGCTGATTGAAAGCTCCGTTTGAAGAGAGAAACCGGTGCAACCTCGCAGAGAAAGGCACACCGCCGCCCAGCCTCCACTCACAGGCGGACAGCTCCAGGATCCACCAGCCAGCCGGCGACGGCCTGTCATGTGACTGAGCACGTGCGCTCGCTAAGATATTTTTTTTCTCGACTGGCAATTGCGATGGAAGCAGATGGCAGCCGAGCGGACCCGCACTTACCTCACTCGAACGGTAGGCTTGCCCTAGGTACGTACTCATTTCGACTTTGGCCCACGAAAAATCTACTTGGGAATTTTCTCGACCAAGTCGCCCTGAACACCTCCATCGTCGAACTTCAAGTCAACGAACCCGTTCCCCTCACACATCGACAAAATGGCCAAGCGCACGAAGGTTCGTACTGCTCTACAATTAACACCAGGAGGATTGGCTTCGTCGAGTTCTCGTCATGCTTCGAATTCCCCTACCCCGCCTCGACGACCGTCCGCGATTTGCTCCATTGGCGACAATGGCAGGTGAACCGTGAAGGCATCGTGGGATGCGGGATAAGGTCGACTGGATACATCCGCCTGCGCAACAGCACCACGCCCCGAGTTGAGATCGAGAGAGAAAGAGAGCCGAACGATTCGATCATGCCGCCCGACGTCAAGCTCCTAGCCCGAGATGCTTCACCCACAACTTCACCACCAAAATCCCTGCCCCGACTCTGACACGACACAATGGGCCGCCTGCTCAGTGACGACACAGCGAATCTCCATGGACACAATTCCAACCCCCATATGACGCAATCTCCCGGACTCTTCTCTCTTGTTCGCAACTCGGCGGTGGAAAGCAGCGCCGCATCCAGGCACGAACAGATGCATGACGGAGCCGACGAAGCCATGGCCCTCGCTCAACCTCGCCAACCGCAGATGGCTAACAACCCTACAGAAGGTCGGAGTTACCGGCAAGTACGGTACCCGTTACGGTGCTTCCCTGCGTAAGCAGGTGAAGAAGATGGAAATTTCCCAGCACGCCAAGTACACCTGTACTTTCTGCGGAAAGCCCACCGTCAAGCGCCACTCCACTGGCATCTGGAACTGCCACGCCTGCAGAAAGACCGTCGCCGGCGGTGCCTACACTGTTGCGTATGTTCAACCACATCCTTGGCTTCTGCCTCGATATGTCGAAGAGACACCAGTCGCTAACCAGATACACAGCACCCCCGCCGCCGCTGCCATGCGCTCTACTCTCCGTCGCTTGAGGGAGATCGCTGAGGTTTAAGGATGAGATGACGGAATGGTGGACGGCTTCTGCTTTGCATTTTCGGGCGGTGTATGGGAAAACCGGATATTCATGTCTACCCTGACGACGGCCACAATGGAACGGGTCTTCAGTCAGCTGCCAGAGGGACCACTTGGTCAGCAATGAAAAGAACAACTTGACGTACAACAACGTCCCCTCCCGATCGCTCTGTTTTGGTGTGCAGTCATTTTAGCTTGCGAGGCAAGTATTTCCGTGAAGTGACGAACAGTGTGATAGGGGTCAGTTGGACATGGAGTGGGGACCGGCCGGCGTGGACAGAGTGACCAACCTCATCAGATAGCCGCGTGGTCTGGCAGGCCCACGCTTTGTCGATCGGCGCCATTCGTCATAAGGAGGCGTCTACGAGACTACGCTACGCTTGCAGTGGCACATCTCAACATTTTGATGTCGGGCCAAGACAGTTCGTGGCCGGTCCCGCTGGGTGCCTGCATTGGACCGAGGCAGCACAACCCAGCAAGGTACTCACGAGAGGCCACAATGACTCCGTTTTGTATGTACTCACAGCTTCATAGTTGGGTTTAGAATGGTCTCGAAGCTGTCGAATAATTTCATGCAATAGCGGTGCCACGTTCGGTTGGCATTTGAGTCATCCAGGTGCCCTGGACTTGCAAAGCGCGGTCGCCGCTGGCCAGCGCCAGGCGGCCAATGAGACGCCTGACTAACACCGATGGAAAAGAGGACACCACAGGACGGCGGGTTTGCACCATGTAAGTCGGTGAGTTCTGATTGTCACCTCGACCCTGCTCGTCAACACGGTGTCTGAGAGACATACGAGGGACGCATCATTGCTGGCGAAGATGAGATCTTCGTACCTCAAGATGAGCCGCGCGAGAGCAGGCAAATTTGGGGGCTGTTCCCCTGCGGAATGGCCGCCATGGCTGCCGTGTCCGATCGAGACACACATGGGTATAAAACGGTGCATCCGCTTCAATTTACCTTCCCTTTCGATGATACCACCCTGGGCCATTTCAATTTGCTAGGCAAGGGAAATAACACGCATTTGTGGCCGGGACCGGGACGGGCGGCCGGCGACGGAATCTCAATCAACTCGACCGCAGTCGACTCCAACCCATCCTATCAACTCTACTCGCTCGGGCACACCAAGGAAGAGACGGACTCTGGCTTGGGTCGCAACCTGACGCAGGCCAGACGACCAGCCAATCTCGTCAACCTCCGAGACGACTCGAGGGGCGTCGAGGTCTCACGTGTGCCTTGCGTACAGCAGCCATATCCGCGTCTACCTCGACTTTAAGGTGTTCACCACCACACACCAGAAGAACAGGGCTTGGGTGGTGGACTTGCCTTACCTTGCCTGCCCGCCCCTCCCAGCTGCCCCCAACTCCCGTGATGACAGAGAAGGGCATCCCGTTTTTGGAAGCGGAGATGGCACTTTGAACCGACCTGACCCCATTCCAGCGCCAAATAAGAGTATTCACACCCTGCGCCCCGGCTTTTCCCCTTCAGCCATCTCGTTCCGCCCTCGATTCAACCGTCCTCTTTCTTCTTTCTTTTCTTCCGTTGTTCCACAGCCCGTTCCTCATCCTTCAATCACCTGCGCCTCCGTCTCTCCCCTCCCCCTATCGTCCGGCCTGCCGTTGCCGAGTCTGCGTGCCAATCCGGAATACCACCGCCTCCCACCTCCTTGCGTTAAGGCACCGCCTGAGTTGTGGATTACACCTGACTGTGTGCCTGTGTGCCTGTGGGTGTGTTCTGACGTAAACGCCTCGCTCGCACATCCCGATCTCACTCTCAGGTCGCCTCAACGCAGACACAGATGCAGACGCAGACTCCAACCTAACACACATTATTGTCTATACTTTGCCCACCCTACCTTATTACTACTTCAACCTACGACGTACCTACCTCACGCTCAGCTGGCTCGAGGTTCCTGACCCGAACTGACGTCGCACGAGCCAGCCGAACCCAACGAGAGTGTTTGACTCGCCCACTTGCCTTGACACCACTACCACCGCCCTCTCCCCTCCTCTTCCACACCACCCTTGCCCTCCATCCCCGGCCCACGATTCGTCCAGTCCTGGAGGGTCGCCGCGGAAGTATAGAGGTTGCAAAGGGTCAGTTAAGGAGCTAGGAACCGAGAGGACAGGGCCGGCAAGCGCAACGCGAGGAAGCAAAGGTAACGCAACGCAACACACGCAAGCTTCCCGCAGGCGTGTCGTGTCGTGCTGTGTCGTCTGGGTTTCTATCCGCCAAGTCCCCATCCATAGCAGGCAGGTACGTATCACAACTCTCTTTTTCCACTTGCTGCTGCTGCTGCCGCTTCCTGACTTGCCCGATTCGAGGGGTTGCCGAGGAGCAGGGGCCCCATTCACTCATGACTTGCCTTACCGCGTAGCTTGCCCGCCCTGCGTGTGGTGAAGGTGAGGTAGGTGAATGAGTTGAGTGAGTGCTGCTTGTTTGCTTGATGTTGCTGCTACTGCCGCTGCTGCTGCTGCTGCTGCTGCTAATGCTGCACGATCCATGGATCCTTGGGGGGTTGTGCTTTGCAGCGGCCCTAGTGGGCTAGTCTGGTCCGTCGGGTTGCAGTCCGCCTCAGTCCAGCCAAGTTCAGTCCACCTGGCCCAGTGTCTCCGATGTCCAGCGTCAAGCGTGTGCAAGTCACCATCCATCCAGACAGACAGACATCCAGCCAGGCACTGAGAGTTGCGGACTGCTGCGGGTGGTGGTGATGGGCTACCTACCTACCCGGGCCGTAGTGTCCACTGTCCAGCAGCAGGTCCCTGTCCAGCCCACTGGGCCACGGTCTGAGGTCTGTGGTCCTGCGGTCTGCGGTCTGCGATGGTGTGTGTGGCGTACCGCTGGGCATCAGCCGGTCGTTGATTGGCCCCGGTTGAGACCAGCTGCTGCAGGCCTGCGCTAAGCTCGCAAAAAACCGCTTTGGGGCACCGGGTCCTCAAACTCTCTCTACTACAAAATTCCAGGTCGCTCGTGGCTTTCAGCGGCAGGGCAGCGGCAGCAGCAGGTACAGCAACGCAACACCACTCAGTGAAGCAGCAGAATCCACTTCATCTTCCTCACTCAGACCCCCCAAGCCGGCAGTGCGCTTCTCATCCACCTCTTTCGTCCCGTCTACCAGCTGGCAGCAGCAGTTATCTTATCCTCGTGCCGCTTGCTTGCCTCCCTCACCACCCTCACAGTTTACCTTACAGTCCTGGTCTTCACCTCACCTCTCACCCACGCCCTCATCCCATTCTCTCCGTCACCTCAAGCCGGAAGTGCGAAAGCCCCCCTCCCACACTGGCCTCTCGCAGCTTTATTTTTTCGGTTTCCCTTCCAGCGGCGAAACATCCCCGAACCGGCTGACAGTTCCTCTCCCGCTAGAAACGCACCACACACCTGACACCAGACCAGACCAACCTTGCCTCCTGCCAGCCAGCCAGTCACTCTGTCTGTCTGTCTGTCTGTCTGTCTGTCTCTCTGCTGCCTACCTACCCACTTCCACCTCTTCTTTTTTTTCCCTTTCCCACTCTTCAGCAACCAGCAAACCCAACCCAGTGCAGTGAGTGCGCCTAGCACCACCAACAACACTACCACCACCCAGTCGCCTCAGCACCAGCGCCCTACTTACCTTTGCCGCCCACCTTTGCACGCCTGACAACAAGGCAAACAAACGAACGTTTCCAGAATTAAAGAACAACCTCTCAGGCTGTGAATTCTGGTGAACATCAAACGCCATATATTGGCCTCTCCCTTTGACGAATTTTATGAATTCTTCAAATCTGAAGCGATACTACCACTGTTGCCACAATGACTGAGCCGGATCAGTGCATCATATGCCTGGAGTCGCTGCAGCCCCCCTCGCTGCACCAGCCAGACAGTGCAAACGGGTCGGGTCCTACAGCACTCCCAGCAGCACCAGCAGCGGCACCACCATCAACAACAGCAACAAAACAAGCCGTCTACCAGCGCATCGACTCCGACATTGAAATCCTCGAAGACGAAAATAATCTGATTGCTACTCTCGTCGGCTGCAACCATGTAGTCCACGATCGCTGCATCAGGAGCTGGGCCAAGAACTCCAACACCTGTCCCATCTGCCGCACGCCTTTCAATGAGGTCAGTCTATCATCTGAGCTCAACGGTACGTATCACCACAAACCACCATCCCACCCTTACTACTGCAACAGCAACAGCTAACGGCTTGGAATACAGGTCCCTCCGTCGACTCGTACGCCGTCCAGGACAAAAAGCAAGAGCAGGAGTTCGATATCCACAGATGGCTCGAAGAAAACCCCGAGGGGCGAGAAGAGTCGGAACCCGCTGTGGTTTGCCCTGTCTGTGAGTCCTCGGACCACGAAGATGTCCTCCTCCTCTGCGATGGCTGCAACGCAGCCTACCACACCCACTGTATCGGCCTCCCTGAGGTTCCCGAGTCGGAGTACTGGTTTTGCTTCGAGTGCAACGACAACTCGGCCGGCCGTCCGCGTCCTGCTGAGATTTCCCAAGGCTCCGTCCAGGAGGCGCAGGCCATCTCCCACGCCATCGCCCAGGCTGCTCGCTCCTCAAACAGACGGGGCAACAACAACCGACGCGGTTTCCTGCGTACGCAACTCCAGGCCAGAAACGCAAGGCGCGAGGCGAGATCTCTCGAATGGGTGGGCGCTTGGGACCATATTGCCAGCCGCATCTACGACGCCACCGAGATCGACCTCGACAACCACGAAGAGGACGATGCTTTCCAGAGCTTCCGCCGGGCTCAGGCGCAGAGAGCACAGATTAGAGAAATGCAGGAACATCGCGACTGGCAGCAGCGCATGTCCATCGCCAGCAGAATGGGCGCCAGAGAGGCGTTTGCGCAGAATATCCGGCCCGCTGTCGGCCATCGCCTAGGTGCCGTCCCCGTCGCCCCTACAGAACCGACCCCTCCTCCTGCTCCGGAGACTCGAGATGAGCAGCGAGCCTGGGGCGCACTTGAGCGCGCCCGCGAGACCGAGACACCCCCCAACACCCGGAAGCGAAAGTCGAGATCTGTCACGGCTTCCCCGCAGGAGCCCGCACAAGAACCCGAGCGCAAGCTGAAGCGTCCTCGCACTCGCCGGTTGCCTTTGCAGGGAGAGCCATCTACGTCTGCCTCAGCCGCCTCCGGCTCTGCATCCGCTTCTGCCCCAACATCGGCCTCCGCGTCTGCTCCCGTGTCTACGTCCACGTCCGCAACTCCATCTTCGCCCGCGCCGATCGTTGTGCCGGCTTCAAGGCCCCAGACAAATGGCACCGCAAGCGCTGCAGCTCTTCGCCCTCAATCCCCCACCGGCACAGAGACAGGTCCATCTTTCCTCTCTTCGCTACTCAAGGAGGTCGAGATGAGCACGCCGTCGGAAGATGAAGCGGCGCGGAATTATTTCGGTACTCGTTCTGGCGTCGACCCCTCGTCCCCAGTCACGTCCCCCTCACCATCCTCGCGAAACTCTCCCCGGGCGCTGTCTCTCACACCGCCACCCCACCCCCGGCCTAGTTCCCCAACACTGTCTCTGAGCTCCTACATAGAGCCAAGATTCCCCAAGGCCAACTACTCGCCGACTCGAGCTTCGGGCGATAGCAGCGACTCCGACAGTCGTTCGAACGGCGCTGAAATCCGTCAGCCCCGGCCCCAGCGGCCCATGCGCCACCGACCCAACCTCTCCCGGTCGCAAGACTCATCGCCGACCAGGCATGGCATCACTTTCGAAACCAAGGAGAGAATCAGCAGCATCGTCCGGGCCGCGCTGAACCCGCACTATCGCGCGAAAGAGCTCACATCTGAGCAGTACGCAAACATCAACCGAGACGTTTCTCGAAAGCTATACGAGGGGTTGCGCGACCCCCAGGCCCTCGACGAGGATGCTAGAAAGACATGGGAGAAGATCGCCGCCAAGGAAGTGGCCCGTGCAGTCGAGGAACTGAAGGCTTGATCGAAGTCACGAGCGGCATGGGCATTAGGCGTTCATGGTGTTTGGCAGCGAACCACGCGGTTTGATACCCAACACTTCATCTGAAAGTGGCTTTGAATTTTGTCTCGGCTTAGGACCGAATGCTTTTTTTCGAATAGGGTAGACCCGATCTGTATGCTAGGGGTCTCGCATGACTCGATACTCAACGGTTCTGAGATCGAGAGCAGTTTCCTGTATTGTGTAGATAAATGACGATACGATGAATGGACATAACGACTTTGCTCAATGAGAACTTTCCGCGTGACGGGGTTGGATGTGGCTGGTTGACAGCCCACTAAAATTTGGACAGAGTTAGCAGCATCATAGTACGTGAGCAAAAGAGCAGAAGCAACACGATGACGCTAGGCAGAATTCAAGAGTAGAGTGCGCCTTGTTTTTAGACGTGGCTCGTGGAGCCGGGAAATCCTCTCGGAAATCCTCACTCAGGCCCAGCTTGGACCGTTGAGAATGGAAAAATCAGCCGCCATGAAACAACGTCGCAAGGGGGCTGAAATGTTTGCAGTATCTATCTAACAGTGAATCCCAGTAGAAAAGATGCAGGCGCTGCTAGCGAAAAAGACTGCTTATTTATTCTGGGCACTCGAAAAATGATCCGGACGTTCTGGAGGCGGAACAGGTCTAGACGATAAGGAATGGTGCCGTTGACGAAAAAAGAAGAAAAAGAGGAAAAGTCAGCCCGCCGTTTGAGATGATAAAGACTTTTTGCGGTGGATGTCCGCTGCTGACATAATTTGATGTAGATGCCTCGCGTCAGTGCGAGCTCCTCAGGCCAGAGAGCTGGTCGACGGGCATGGACCGTGCGCTTCGGAGCGGGATACCTATCCACCACGAAGCTCAACTGCACCTCGCCCTTAGGTAAGCGGTACGTACCGCAGTGCAGCAAAAAAGTTCAATCCATCTGGAGATCTCGACTGAGGCGTTGATGAGGAGACTCAGTACACCCAGACTTTCAGCATGGCGGCCTCAAGCAGAGGCGCATTTGCCGTCCTAGGGCTTTTGCGAAGTAAGTCTGCGCTATCGTACTCTTGACCGGGACCCAATTGACTGACTGCAGACCCCGCAACAGCATCCCCCAGACTCTGCCGACAATGCGCTAGAGTCCAGATCAGAGCTCCCTCGCGAGCGTATTCGGGTGCCGCCGCCGCGGCTGCCACGACGACCCCTCCGAACCCCCCGCCGTCGACCCCGAGCAGCATCCCCCCGGAGCCCAAGGCCGCGACGCCGAGCGGGCCGGGCTACCGCATCAAGTCGGGCGCCATCGTCACGCGGGCGCCCCTCCTCACGCGGCCGCTGACGGACTTTGAGCAGGCGTACTTCTTCTACCAGAAGCGCCTCGAGGAGCGGCTGACGCTGCCGTTCATCACGTCCGTCTACTTCAAGCAGGACACGCCGGCGCTCATCGACTGGAACATGAAGGTCAAGGACCGCCAGGGCACCGTGGGCAAGGACGTGGGCGTGTACAACGGCAAGGCGTCCCGCGCGTGGGACGACGAGCTGCTCGTCGGGGACAAGCTGAGCAGGCACGAGACGAGTGTTGAGTTGTTGCTCAAGGACGCCGTGATGCGTGTGAGTGACGATGCGGAGATCATCCCCGAGGAGGACCGGGTGCCGCCCGAGGCGCCGCAGCCGCGAGTATCGGAGGCGGACAAGAAGGGCGACAAGACGAGGCTGGACCGCGCGATGGACCGGACGCTGTATCTGGTTGTCAAGCGGGACGGCAAGGATGCCAAGTGGGAGTTCCCCGCGGCGGCACTCAGCACGGAGGAGAACCTCCACGAGGTGGGTGTTTCTTTCTTTCGTCACTCTCTCGCAGCTTCGTGGCTGAGTGAGAAAACATGTGATCACTGTACTGACTTGGACACGATAGGCTTCCTCGCGCGTTCTCGAGCAGACCGCCGGCGTCAACATGAACACGTGGATGGTCGGCCGGGCGCCGGTGGCGCACCACGTCGTCAAGCCTGTGGCTAAGCAGGACGGCAGCGTCGAGCGCAGGGGCGAGAAGACGTTCTTCCTCAAGTGGCGCATCATGGCCGGGCAGGCGGACCTGGCGAGCAACGCGTACGGGTACAAGGAGTTCCAGTGGCTGACGCGGGAGGAGCTGCAGAAGGCTCTGCCGGAGGAGTACTACCGCAGCGTGCGGCTCATGCTGGCTGACAGGTAAAGCGGCCGGTAGAACGATCTAGCCAGGGGAGGAATGAAGAAAGAAAAACATGAGTGGATGAAAGGGGGAAAGTGTAACGCTGTTGTATCATAGATGAACTGTACAATCAAATCTTCACTGGATGGATTCGACCGGTTGGGTTGGCTGTCTTGATGTAAACGTGGGCTTTCCTGACGATGGCTGATAATGGGTGAGCAAGGGGTGCCGCAGATTAAAACGGGATTCTGTCAGATTGGTGCTCTCTTGATGAGCGGGTATTGGCGTGAGCTTCGTGAAGGTCAACTGGCTGGAGGCACCACGACACTCCCATAGCAGGCTGAAACATCATTAGTTGCTATCACTATGTGTCCCACTACATTTTCTTCAACCAGATTGAATTCTGTCATTCATGTTGTTCAATGGGATTGTGTCTTTGTTTCTGGAGAGCTGGGGGTAGCAAGCTGGCCACATGAGACGCTTTTGGGGAGCAGAGTATAGCGACGCAGAGCACGCTCGATTTCTCTATATTCTATTCATTCTTCAGCATTGTGATATGTCGTTCGACGTCTGTATTGGATAAAAGACATCAGCGTTGACTTCAGGGGTTACGAACCAGGTAATCGCCGAGACAGGTTGTAGGATACTCGAGACCAGGTGAGTGAACCTGGGGTCTATTGAATGTCTGTCCCGCCTCCATCACATCCAAGTTGTCTAAATACGGTCATCTTGGCATGTTGTTGTTCAGTTGGTGAATAAAAGACAAGCACTAATACCTAACTTAGGGGGCTAGAATCTGGACAGTCTCCTTGCCCCGGGAGGAGTGTTGAAACATTGAAGGCCGGACAAAGGATAGTCGGCTTACCGGGCAGCTGCCTTACTTTGTCTGCCTGAGTCTCAAAGTCCCAGGCACCAACCTGAAGCTATCTTCACCTTGTCGCCTGACGACCAGCCCCACCCGCACCTTCCTCCCACGCTCGACGAACCGCCCAACCAGCCATCCACCCCTTATGTACGAAAGTATCACTAGATCTTTCAACAACAGCCCGTGGTCTAGTGGGGTAACTAGGCGCCTCAATTGAGGCGAGTTCTCGAACGTCCCACGCCACGGGTAGGTAGGTTCGAATCCCGCTGTCGACAGTCAGCGGGGTCCTTACTCTGCCGCCGTTAGAAAAATCCATAGCATCGTTACACCTGAGGTTGGTAAGAATCTCCTATGGATTTTCATAAGGCTCTGCCTGAACTTTTTGTTTTTTTTGAACAATGTTCGTTTTGCGATTTTGAGCTTGGGCGTGACGGGCAGGTGTTCTGGAAGAAAACGTCTCGAAACCAGGCCATGCTCAGTATCGATCTACACCTGCGCGTTGACGACTTCTGAAGTTTACTCAGCCAGACCAACTTCTTCGCTCTCCCCATTAGCTCTTGACTGATATCGTCCTTGTTCATAGTGTCGTCACTCCTCCCGGTACGAGAGTTTCTCACATCTGGTCCGCTACTGACGACCCTCCTCCGTTGTCATTTCCTTTTCCTGCAGCCTCCTTACGTCTTGTTAACTTTGAGAGGAACATACTCTCTCCCCGTCCCTCCAAGGAAAAAAAAAAGTGGTGTTGTTCTGAGCCACTACTTCCTCACTCCCCTCCCGATTTCCTTGCCCCCCTACAATATCGAGCACCACCACCTTCACTACACCACCATCGTGGGTGCCACTCACACCCGTAGCCATGGAGATCACCATGGAAAACTTTTGGCGGCAGCTGCCAAGAATATTGATTTCCATCGCAGAGTCGAATTTTGTCGCCATCGACGTCGAGATGACCGGCATAGCGGACAAGATGTCGGAGAACTTCTGGAAAAAGACCAACCAAACCCGACAGGGGATTTACGAGACAGGCAAGCGGATCGCGTCAACGTACAACGTCTTTGAGCTGGGTCTCACCTGTGTCAAGCCTGACGGAGGTGAGTACTTTCCTCCATCTCTCGCGACTTCTTGCTGACAAGCCACAGACGATTCGTACAAGACGGAATCTTACAGTTTTTATGTCAGCCCTTTACTCCTCGAGGATACTCGCGAAGACAGCTTTTTCGCCAAAGACTTGGGCAGAAACTTGACGGCATCACTCCGCACCCTGAAGTTTATGAGAAAGGAAGGCCTCCAATTGGAGAAGATTTTCGACAACCCTGTCCCGTACTTGAGCCGTAAGGAATCGCGCGACGCAATTGAACGCCTGGAGTCCCGAGCGCAGACACAGCCGATCAAGGACCATCCGTACGACGAGGACGAGGAAGGCCTAAATTTCTTCAGCACGTACGTTTTTGACGAGATCACTTCATGGCTCGGCGACCGCAACGACGATGTAAGACCCACGGTTGAGTTCATGGGGATTATGGCTAATGCTTGTGGTCGTGCAGCGAAAGTCAGAGATCGAGATCCGGATCCCCTATTCGGGTAGCAAGAAGAGAAGCAGTGTGTACCACAAGATCGTCCGAGTAACAGCTCAGAATCTGGTTCCGCACATGAAGTGCCGCACCTGGAACCATGGTCTTTCTGTGATTGTTTCCCCAGAAGATTCCGACGAGAATCAAGAGGTACGATCCCCCAGAAACGTTGCGATTGTTGGTTGGCCCTGTTTTGCGCCCCCTACTGACAATGTCCAGAGGCAGCAAACGTTTCGAGATAACCTTTCGGCCTCAATCAGAAAGCAAACAGGTAGGTCTCATTGACAAGACAGCCGGCAGATGCTGACCATCCTAAGGTCTTCGCCTGATTATGGAGGCTCTTTCCGGAGGGCATTTTGCGGATATCATTGACCCGAGCTACATTATTGAGGCTTTATCATCCTGGCCTGGCGGTATGACGGTACAGAGCTTTTGTCAAGAGGTTCAGCAGAAATTTGGAAACGCGCCACTTTTGAGTCCGGAGCGAGAGTCCGGTGAGGACAGCGAGGGAGTGGTGTCGACGACACCAGAGCAGGAATCCAGCTACTTCAGCGAAGAATCACCCAATAACATCGGGAACTCTCTGGAAGAAGCAAGAGGCGAACAATGCTGGCGACTGCCGGAATCATCGTCGGAGTGGATTACAAGTTTCCCGCAGACGCCTGTGAGTCCCAGCGGGTCTTAGGGAAATCCTGCCGGCTACTCTGAAGAGCGTCACAGCGAGGATGATATCTCGGAAGCAACGCTTTCCGATCAGATCCGGGCCGCCCTCTGGACACTCGAATCCAAGATCCAGCTCCAGCGCCCACCAATTGTTGGTCACAACCAGTTCTTTGACTTGTTGTTCATTTACCAAACCTTCTTTGACGATCTCCCTGCTTCCTGCGGGGAATTCTTTGCCAACATCTACGAGTTGTTTCCCCACATAATCGATACCAAACTGTTGGCAATCGCCGATCAGGCGATCGAAGGGGAAGATCCGCTGGCGGATATATTCGACAGATTCATTGGCGATGTTCGCAGGCCGTCTATTGGCTGGGATCCGGCCCATGGGTACAGTCGAAGGGCGAACGCCCATGAAGCAGGCTACGACAGTGCGTCGATACATTCCTACCTTCTACTTTGTAACTGACCTGGCGATAGGCTTCATGACTGCTGTTATTCTTCTGCGACTCGCACATAAACTCGCTCGAAGGATACTCGACAACGTCGACGAGGGTGAGAGCTGGGACAAAAAGATGCGTCGATTGTACGACAAGGGCTGGCTACTAGAGATTGGACGTGACCCCGAATGCTTTGGATCAGACTCAGGATCGGACTTTGAGGAATCGACGGCATCCTCAGACGGCGATGACGAAGAAGTCGGAGAGCTCTACTGGGGTCATTCTGTGTTCGACATGTTCCGCAACACTCTGCGGATCGGCCCCTCCACCAATGTTTTTCTGGAGAGACAGTGGGCAGCCGATCGAGCCTTTCGCCAGGTTCCGCGTCCGACGTCAGACACGGAAGGATGCAGTATTAGTTCTTGAGACGCGTTAAGTGGAGGAGACGCGTTGTGAGTCGATATATAGCGATGGGCTGTGTAATAGACTGAATTGGTGATGGATGATCCTTGGCTTTCGAGTGACCCCGCCAGGCTGTCGTATCTTACATTTGGCCAATTTGTTTCCTAGAAATGGCCTTCACAAGAATGATCCTTTCTCACCGGCCATTGACCTTCTTCCACGTTTCTGACTTTTTTTGATCGCTTTTCCTCAGCTCAGGGGCGGCAGAGGGGTAGAGGACGATTCGGCTGTTCGAACCCGCGGGCCTCGGGATAATCTGGGGAAACAGGGGCACGCGAACTCTAAGTTTGCACGCGTTTGAATGACATCTGATGGGTCAATTAAAACACTGAGTAATAATAGTTCACTTAAGAAGGCGATGCCGTGGAGGGGAATCCCAAGTTGGAGGGCAAGATCACGAAGATTTGAAATGACAGGCGGCGGCAGCATGAGACGATCGCTGGAAACGGCTGTTGATCTCCGCGAGTTGAGATGAAGCTCGGCCGGTCGTCGAGGGCAACCCCTGTTTTCTCCGTCTGGGCCTGCGCTCTTCCCCGATCAGGAAGCTACGCCCAATGAGAAGAACGGACGCCGAAGGAAGCCCGCGTGGTCGTGGAGGCTAGAGGGGTACTTCACATGCGAGGCACCCGGTGCGACGTCACTGGGGCGTGCTGCACCAAGACCATGTACTCGCTTATCTCTGTGTTTTTCTGGCTACAGGGAACGACTCAAGGTTTCTGGCGGTCAGCTGGCCAGGAACGCCAGGCCGGCGGGCACACACTCAGGCACTTTGCATGCACTCTGCAGGAGAGCCGGGATGAGCCCACCACACTCGCAGCGAGACACCGCCGCAGAACAAACCGAGGCTAAACTTTGGCCACGGCCGAAAAGTGTAACCGTGCCATGCGCAGCTGCGGCCGGTGATTGGCCCAGCGCACTCCATTCCTCCTCAGTCAGCAGACTGCCCCAGCTCCATTCTCCATCCTCCAGCAGAGCAGCAACCAGCAACCCAGCACCACCACCGAGCACCGGCAATCCGAATCTAACCACGACCACATGTCGCGGCTCTCATCACTACCCGCTGGTGGCATTTGAGCAGGAACGCGTATGATGGCCGCCATTCTCCGCACGCCGGATACATAACAAACCCCGTTCTTTTTCTTGGTCTTCCCCTCGTCAATTTCCCTCCCGTCTGGGGCACGTCAATGCCGACAGATTGAATCCGACGCCGCCCTGCCTGTTGCTGCTGTCCATCCTCTAAATGCCATTGCCCGCCAACATGTCGTCCCTCAACGGCTCCTACACGGCGACTCTGAGTCCCACGCTCGCCTCGTCCGAAACCGCATCCGCATTCCCTCCGCACATGCTCTCGAGCTCCATCTCCTCGCTATCCTCATCAACGTCTTCGCGCCACACCTCGCAGATCTCAAAGACTTACCGCCAGGCCTCGACCCTCTTCCTCACGCGTCGCCTGCCCGAGGCCCTATCCACCATCTTGCCATTGATCACACCGACACCGGGACAGTCGGACGGCGCCCCAACAGAGCCCGCGCCCGTCGCGAGGGCGTCTCGATCCACGAGAATCAAAGTCTGGAGCTTGTACCTGACGACGCTCAACGCCATCGTCGAGCTGGAGCCGGACGAGGGAAAGGATGCGTTTGGAAGCCAAGAGTGGCGCTCGCTGTGCACCAAGGTCAGGGACGGAGAAGTGTGGGAGGAGGTCGTCCGCAACGGATACCACGGCGTCGAGAGCGACGTCGATTCCGACGTCGTCATAAACCTGTAAGCAAAAATTGTTTATTTGGGTGTCGCCTGATGCTGGATATCACGTACTAACCGGGACCCTAGCGCCACGCTGCTCTTAGCTCACGCCCGGACGCAGGAATTGAACCAAAAGAGGCTGGAGAGCTATCTCGCTGCCTCAACCTCACCAAATCTGGATCTCTCGCAGAGATTTTCCGACACGCCGTCGCCGTCCCCGGGGCTGAATCACCGGCACAGGTCGCCGGCGAAGGGGACGAGCGGCGCCGACACGCCGAGAGACCTTAATGCGAGGGTAAAGATCCTCGAGCTGTACACGCTGCATGTTTTGCTGCGTAATAATGAGTGGGATTATGCCCGAGAATTCATCAGCGTCAGCTCCGTATTAGACGACGAACGCCGCGAGGCGTTCCTGCAAGCACTGCAAAGCTTGCAGGAAGAACAGCAAGAAGCAGAAAGGCGCGAAGCCGAAGGCAGACGCCAACAGGAAGAGCAACTAAGGCGCGATATTGAGGAGGCCAAGAAACTGAGAGCCGAAAATGAAGAGAGGGAACGCAGGCGATTAGAAGAAGAACGAGCCAGGCGAGAGGGCACCGAGGTGGACTATGGCATCGAAAGGACACCGAGCAGGGCGGGCTCTAGCAAAGCAGGTTCGAGCAAGGGGCGACATGCCAGAGTCGTCTCAAACGCTTCAGGGTCAAATTCAAACCCAAAGATGCCTGTATCACGGGCAAAGGGCAAGTCACCAGCCAACCCGACGTTTGGAAGCAGGGCATCTATGGTCGTGTCTCGGCTGAAAGAGCTCATAGACCAGCTGGGGGCGTCGTTCAAGACGAACCCGATGCTGCTGATGCGGCTCGTGGCTTTTATTTTGGGTTTGGTTGTCATGTTTGGACAGAAGAATGTCCGAGAGCGGATACAGCGCGTGCTTGGTAATGGTTGGAACAAGGTAAAGGCGACAGCGGGAATGGGAGTCAAGGTTAGCTACATATGATTACGACGGACACCGGCTAGCTTTGGCTTTCACTGTACTATAAGTATGAATCTGGATGAACGGCCGTAATTGTTGTGGCCTTGGATATTATTTTGGTTCAAAAATGGGAGCATTTCAACAAGTTGGCAACTGGCTGTTCCATCATGCAAAGTAGGATATCATTCTTTTCGATCTAAATGGTGAAACCCTCGTGCGTTGTCTCTGATAATTGACGCCCAAACGCCATGTACACAATGCCATACCCATGTGTCGCAAAATTTTCTTGTTCGTATCCATGCTGCCTCAAGCCGAAAACATAACCGGTGCCCAAACCCGGGCGACGTAGGGACTAGTACGTCGCCGTGCGATTCGTTTTCTTCTGGTAGAACAGGTCGGTTCGCGAGCTTCCGAGGTTGATAATCTTGGGGCAGCCGTCGCGGTCCTTCTCGAGCCGCGTGCACTCGAAGCAGTAGAAGGCGTCCGAGATGCCCTCACCGCCGCAGACGACGCACTTGTTTTGGTAGTTGCCGAAGGAGCACTCGTCGCAGATACGGACGAGGGTCGTGGGGCGGACGTAGGAATCGCAGACGGGACACTTGCCGTCGCACTTGTCGCAGAGGCGGCCGATGGCGATGCCGGCCTGCTTGCGGCACATGACGAGATCGCTGGAGGAGAACGGTCAGTACGCGGTTTGGTCTGGTTTGGGGCGTGAACAGGACTTACGGATGATGGCGCGACATGGTGGGCGATTAAGCGCAAAAGGTCGTCAGGTGTGCTGCGGTTGAA
Source organism: Colletotrichum tropicale (assembly GCA_027406125.1). Classification (NCBI taxonomy): domain Eukaryota; kingdom Fungi; phylum Ascomycota; class Sordariomycetes; order Glomerellales; family Glomerellaceae; genus Colletotrichum; species Colletotrichum tropicale. Next base: position 1,815,041 of record JANVYH010000004.1, read on the forward strand.
AGTCGCGGGGTCTGAGAAGCGACTGCGGTGTTGATCGCAAAGTTGCGATGCGCTTGCAATGATGGCGACGAAGAGGTAGTCAACACCATTCAGCCTCGCCACCTCTTCTCGACGTTTCTCCCGCGGTAATTGGTACGGTCGCCGTCTAATCCGTACCGAAGTGGGGTCATTTGCGGGGCGCCCTCTTCTGAGTGGTCAACCCCGCTGACAAACCTCAGCCTTGGAGCTTCACGCAGGAGCTTTTGAGCTTCAATAGGTACCACGGCGAAGTCGCATCCAACATCACCCGGCCGGGACGATACCGAATTTTATTTTACATATTGCAGCATCGTCGCAAACAGTTCAAAAGGCTCTGGAGTCTGCGCGACGTCGATAATGGCGACCCTTACGGAGTACGTCTTCTCAACACTTTATGGGAAGGAACAACGAGCTGACATGCATGCCAGGGCACCACCCGCCGACGCCATCGATCCCGAGCCGGTCAGCCCCGAAGCCGACGTTTCCCAGAAGCGCAAAGCTGCATCGATATCTGAGGAGCCGGAAGAGACGTCGAAAAGACCGAGAATCGAGGATGACGACCATCGCGACCGGCGCGCGCAAGAGCCCAGAGTCTCGCCAACAGCCACGAGGTCGCGCGATGCGGACGTGGGCGGCAGCGCCGCCCGCCGGGGCAATCTCTCAAAAGAGGAGGAGAAGAAGCGCGGAAAGAGACTATTTGGCGGTTTGCTGAGCACGCTCAGTCAGACCAACACCAGCTCCCAGCACAGGAAGCGCAGGGAGGTCGAGCAGCGACAGCAGGAGAGGGCGCAGAAACAAAGGGCGGAAGACGACAGGAGGCGGGCGGAGAAGCTTGCCAGGATCACCGAGGTGCGCTGGCAAGAGCAGATCAAGTTTGATGAGAAAGTCGTGCGTGGACGGTTCCTCCCTTGCGAGCATGCGCCCCGGTTTCGCTGATTACCTCCTCACAGATGAAGACGCGGCACTCCAACATGCTTGCGATGGCGCACTCGCTCCGGACAAAGACACAGCCTCAGATCGTATGTTTTCCGTCGGTACTCGTAGGTATCATGCTGACTGATGATGTAGTTCTTCCGGCCATGGAAGCTCACCAGGGAGCAAGAAGACGAGATAGACGATCAGATACAGGACGCCAAGGCGATCATCGCGAGAGAGGTCGAGGTTTTCAACGAGCGAAGAGAAGAGCATGAGCGGCGCTATGGTCGTAGCAGGCCGCCCACGAGACAAGAGCAGTCTGCGCCGGTGACTGCTGAAGCTTCGACAGATGCAGCCTCCGCCCCAGAAGCTCCACCAGCGGAAGCTTTAAAAGCCGACACTAATACATTGTCGCACGACACTGAGAGACACGACCGAGAGCCGCACGATGAGTCTGGCGATGTTGTCGAGGACGCCGAGGAGGATATGGTCATATACTAATCAAGAGAGCCGAAAGGTCTGTTGCGGCTCTCGAGTATTCTTTCCAAACCTGGTATGAGGTTACGCTTTTTATCATTTTATCAAGAACGATTGGCGCCGGTGGACGGAAAGCGCTTTTTCTATTTCATGAGGGGCAAAAAGATTGAACGTCGGGTCACGATATACCAATTGGAGTTCAGAGCGGCATTGACTTAAAGATATCCACGACCCCCCGGAGATATGCAATACGAAAATCAAGGAACTGCAGACATCAATTCATGGAGCGATCGAGGCAATGAGCTGACTCGGCGTCGGCCGAGTGACGTGTGATGCGCGATGTCGCTTCGGCTAGTGGGGACCCGTCACCTTTAGCAGCCGTTTGTGCCGTTGAAGAATCGGCGACTACCTCTAGATGCAGGCGGCGGATTTACAGTTTTACGATCTGCAAGCTGCCGACGTCCTCGGAATCCGATGCTTTGTTTCTGTTGGGATGACACAATGGTGGTGTCTGGTTTCGAACCAACGATGCAGGGAGCTGCTCCAACTCCCGGCTCGAGAGCGTTCGTTGCATGTCTCTGAGCCTCTGAGATGGTTCCTGGGCGCTGGGCCGAGGCATCGCTGCAACGCGGACGGAGACGCTAAGACGATTCCATCTAGGGACTCCGATGGCAGACATGCGAGAGCCCCGCGCGGGTGGGGTTGCCGGCCACGCCGGTCGCCAACGCAATGCGGCCCTCTGGTCTTCTGTGGCCGCGGCCGCCCACGGACCCCACGTCACGTCCTTGTCACTCGAAAGCTTGCCCCTCTTTCTCTGCTCGTCTGGCGCCGCCATCCCGCTCTTCTGTTACAGCTTGCGGGAAGCTTTTTGGGGAGCGTCGTTCGAGCTACCTTAGGCCGAGGCTCATTTGCACACCGCTCGTACGTTTTAGGTGATTCTACCCAGTTTACGTGGTGTAACACGCCTATTTTTAAATGACTCGGGCTTGACGACTCAACTCTTATAAGAGAGGATTTCGGGCGGCGTAGATCCCGCAACTGGCTCCGGCGTCTTGCATACCCAACATCGGACTCGGATTCGTTGCTTCTCACCTCATTCCCCGCATCGGCACGGGATTCATCTTTCGGAGTAACGGCCGCTTTCTGGACTAGGGCTTCCTCCTTGGCAGACGTAACAAAGCCAACCTGTATATAAGGGACGAACGCCTGCTGCCCTCGTCAAGAGCCTCACCAATGTCGTCTCTATCACTCGACCCAGACCACCACCTCACCTTCAACATGGCTGTCGACAAGATCGCGCCCAACGACCCCCGCATCGAGCGGAAGCAGGCCGAGGTCAGGGGCAAGACCTACTCCTACCTGTACGGAAAGCCTGAGGGCACCCCCAAGGGCACCGTCGTGCTCATCCACGGCTTCCCCGACATCTCCCTCGGCTGGCGCTACCAGGTCCCCTTCTTCCTCTCCCAGGGCTACCAGGTCGTCGCCCCGGACTGCCTGGGCTACGGCCAGACCGCCTCCCCGGAGAAGCTCGAGGAGTACTCCCTCAAGAGCATGGCGGACGACATCAAGGCGCTCTCGGAGCAGGTCGCGGGGCCCGGCGAGCAGATCATCCTCGGCGGCCACGACTGGGGCGGTGCCCTCGTCTGGCGCGTCGCCCTCTGGCACCCGTCGCTCATCAAGGGCGTCTTCAGCGTCTGCACGCCGTACAACTCGCCCACGACGTACTGGTTCGACCTCGCCGACCTCATCGCCGCGGGCAAGTTCCACAACTTCAAGTACCAGCTGCAGCTGCGCGGCCCTGACGTCGAGGCCAAGGTCAAGACGCCCGAGGACATCCGCCAGTTCCTGCAGGGCATCTACGGCGGCCGCGGCCCCAACGGCGAGCTCGTCTTCACGACGGAGCAGGGCGTCGTGTTCGAGAACCTCGGCAAGATGGGCCCCACGCCGCTGCTGAGCGAGGACGAGATTGCCTACTACGCCGAGCAGTTCTCGCACAGCGGGCTCCGCGGGCCGCTCAACTGGTACCGCACGCGCAAGATCAACTACGAGGAGGAGCTGCCGCTGGCGGAGAAGGCGGAGAAGGAGGGAGCCGCGATCAAGATCCAGCCAGCGAGTCTGTTCATACTCGCGAACAAGGACGCGGCGCTGCCGGCGTCGATGGCGGCGGGCATGGACCAGCACTTTGTGGACCTGACGAGGGGCGAGGTGACGGCGACGCACTGGGCGCTGTGGGAGGCACCGGAGGAGGTGAACAAGCAGATCAAGGAGTGGCTGGATACCAAGGTCAACAAGCCGACGGCGAACTTGTGAGTGTTGATTTTGATTTAATGGATTGGAAGAGCATGGCATTAACGATGTGGGCAAAAAAGGCAGGAGTAATTTTGTAGTCGGGAATGACTAGAAACGATGAATATGATATTTTTTTTGTCAAGCATTGCTTGCTCTCTCTATGCTTGTGAGGTTTGCCTATATGGCATGTCTGCGCTTACACGCGCGAATGGTTATCCTATTGCGACCATGCGGTGCGACGTCACCTTCGACTGGTTTGACCAACCTCAGCTTCAACGGGCCAAGCCATCCGCGCATATCCCTTATCAGCCGCCCACTCCCGCCCGTCGTCTCTTGCTTAGTCGAATCGGCGTTTACTTGTTTCCTGGCGGGTTCTGATCCAATTGTGATGCACTGCTTGCGCGCAGCTATTCCGGACCACTTTGTATACCGTCGTATATGTATCGGCCAGAAGCGTACGATAATCCTCATCGACATCGGCGCGACGTCCTCTTCTATCGTGTGTTATCTGAATGCCCTGATGTCCTTCACTTCAGCGTAAACTTCTGCCCGGCAACAGCAGGCGCGGCAGTCTTCTTCTTGTTGGGCTTGCCGCATGAGGCGCAGGAGTCGGCGCGGTAGGCGCACGACTGGCAGAGGGCGTGGCCCTGCGAGACCTTTGTCTTGCACTTGGAGCACGCGCTCGAGTACTGGGCGTAGGGATTCTTGGCGGCCTTGGAGAGCAGCTTGCTCTTGCCGATGCCGGTGCTGCCAAGGGTCGCTTTCGAGGAGGACGCGGAGGATGTGGCGGAGCCGTGGTAGATTTCGCTCTTCTTCTTGACGGAGGGCGTCGCGAGGGTTGTACCGCCCTTGCCGAGCTTCTGGCACTTTGCGCAGACCATGGCGTGGTTGATGGATTGGTAGCTGGAGATGAACGTTGGGATGGGAATGAGGGATGTTTGGTGGCAGTCGTGATGGTGAAGACGATGAGCGAGGAACCGACTATCGATAAGATAACGGTTGACGAAGGTAGCGCCACTAGCGGGCTGTATTACCTAAGACGTGGCTCGGGTGGCTGGAAAGCTAGACTGCGAAGTGACGCAACATCACAGGCTTCCGGGTTTAGAGTGCAGAGCGGCGCCGTGTTCTGCTGAAGTCTTTGGTGCAGAGGGTGGGCCGGGACCAGACCAGAGGGCGGAGCTAGCGCCCTACCGAAGCTGGGATTCGCAAACGACACCTGTCGGGATCGTGGATTAGCGCAGGTAGCCACAATAGGGGCCCTTTGAATGTTTTCTCTCTTTCGCTGACTTTTCACGGTGTCCCCAGCCAGTCTGGAATTGAAACTGGATCTGCTCATCAGCTTTCTTCAGCGATACGTCCGCCTCGCCAGCCAACGGGGGCCACGGTGGCAGGCCAAGTCAGGGGCAATGGACGTTTGCGCAGGACAATGCTTGGTATGGTTTCCAACTTTCCAAGATGGCCGAGCCAAATTTCGTCTGGTCAATTCGGACGAGCGAGATATCGTATCCACACGTAATCACAGATCGCTCGGGGCGAGTGGACGAGGGAAATTTTTCTCTGGCTCTGCGAGAGATGCTTAATTCCTTTCCCTGGTGACCTTTATCTCACGGGCTGGAAGGGGGCCTGGCTCTGGCAACCTGGCCTAGGACCTTTCGCCTCGTCTTGTTTTGTTTCCTCTCGCCTGGCTCCAGGGCCGGCGTTGTCGGTTAAGCGTTGGCAGTTGGGGGGTCACTGTCTGAGCGACGGCGCAATTGCTCGAGCAATGACCGTTGATAACCCCAAGGGAACAGACTAAAGTGCTGCCGTGCTGTTGGCTCGCTTGCGTCAATCTCAGTGGCTGACTGACGGACGGTCTGACAGCTCCGAGATTCCGCAGGTCCGTCACCTCATGTTCCCCAGAGTCGAGTGACGATGGAGGGAGAAAGCACGCAAGACGGAGAGATGCATTCCTTAGGTCCTGCCATCGTCCAGTGTCCGGCATGAGGTACATAGTCAGCCCTGCCGTCGTAGGTATCGTGGCTGAAGGACACCGGACTGGCAGACCCCATCGTTTTGGCCCGTCAGCTCGTCCCATCCGGTACGAGAGAAGACGATTGTCGTGGAGGTCGACTGCAGCCAGTCGTGCGTCTAAGCCGGGGACTTGGAGGTCTGAAGGCCATGGGAGCGGCCACTAAACGGCCCACGAATAGTAACATGCCCCACGTGCCCCTATCGGTGGAGCTGGCACCCCCAAGGGCCAAATCATGCCCAGGCTCCAGGTTGTTCGCAGGTTTGTGTTGTGTTGTGCGTGAGTGACTGGCTGGTTGGCTGGTAAGAGCGCAAAAGAGGTGGAAGCACTGCAAAACAGCGCCGCAAAACAGAACCTTTACCGGGGAGACAGACGCACCGCCAGCTGCGACCAGCCCAGGGCCAGGCCAGACACTGGACCGGGACCACCTCAGACGGATGAGACTGGACCCCTTCAGCTTCTCCAACCAACCAAGGCGCCGCTCCCCTCCCGGGTCTCCTCCACCCTCCTCCTCAGCGTCCCCCCAATTGACCATTGCCCCAACCAGCCTCATCAGTTACTGCCACCTGCGCAGCACCATCCATCCATCCATCGCACCCGCACCCGCAGCACCACCTGCCTGCACCGCTGCACCACTGTGCTTCTCCCAGGTCGTCTCGTCTCGTCCCGTCCGTCGCTCCCTGGCGCCGCCTGTTCAAGCAAAGCACCCAGCACCTCAAACACGACCATCCGCAGATCCCATCTCTTCTCCCGCCAGACGAGACTCCTCGCATCACCTCAATTCCTGGCCTCCCGGTCTCAAAAGATATCCCCTCTTGTTTCCGACTGCCAATACGTACACAACCAACATACATCATACACCACCCATAGCGACTGTGTTGCTTTGCATTCTGGTACTTTGCAGTACTACGGCACTCTTGTCCGACCATTCCAGGCTCAGCCTACGTCGACTTGCGTCTACGTCGCCTCCGTCCAGCACCCTCCGCCCGTTGACGTAGCGCGAACCCGACCACTGTGTAATCCTAATCCTGCGCCAGAAGGAGGCTGTGCTGCAACAAATACGGATTGCTGGGCCACTCTTTTTTCCCGCCAGCAGTCACTACCGCCATTGCCCAGCTGCGGCGCCCATTCTCACGCTGATCAGTCTTACTGCCGTCGTCGTCGTCGCCTCGTCGTCTCTCTCGCCCGCTGCCGCCGCGGTTACGAATTCCATTGACCTGTCGACCGACCAAAGGTAGCCTGCCGAAAACGCTCCGCGCTTGCCGCCTTTCGCCCTTTTTCGATTCCCATCGCTCCTTCCTTCATGTGTCCGGAAACACGACCTTAATCCACCAAACCCCCGACCTCGCATGCTGGACATTCCGACATCTTCACACCTTGATCGCCCAGCAACAGCAACACAACCAGTCTCCCCCGCATGGCTGGACGACCGACGGGAGGCCCTCCTGGAGGACCTTCCAACAACGATCTGTTACTAGATCTGGAGAACGACCAACCCGTCTACGGTGGAGGACAGCGATCCGCGATGAACGATGACGACCTGTTGCGATCCTACGCCCACGAGCAGGACCAGGCTCAGGGTCGCCCTTCCGTATCCTACGACGACTTTGTTGGTGGCGGAGGAGCTGGAGGAGCTGGACACAATGCGCAACAACCTTCGACATTGAGACCGCAAGCCGCCGGCCCCTCGTCCCCCGGCGTCGGTGGCGGCGCTGCTTCCGGCACTCCCTACATGCAGAGGCATTACAGCCAAACTTCAGAATTGAACAATTATCAGCGATACGCCGACGACTTCGACGACTACCCGACCGAACACGATTCTTACTACCAGCAGGGAGGAGCTACCACGAGCCAGAACAATGTCGCGGATCCCTCCGGCAGGGCCAACGCCCGGAACCGTAACAGCGTTCTCAGCCTGGGCGGTGGCTTCTTTGGCCGCATGAAGAATAGACTGGGCATGGGCCAAGGGTACTCGGAGATGGATCTTCCTTTAACAGAGGCTGGCCAGGGACGAGCTACCGGCGCGGATCAACAGGCCAAGCAGGGCAAGAAGTTCGACATGGGCAACTTCAAGTTTGGCTTCGGTCGCAGCAAGCCGGACCCCTCGACTCTGGGTCCCAGAATCATCCACCTCAACAACCCGCCTGCGAACGCCGCGAACAAGTATGTCGACAACCACATCTCGACGGCGAAATACAATGTCGCAAGCTTCCTCCCCAAGTTCCTCTTCGAGCAGTTCTCCAAGTTCGCCAACATTTTCTTCCTGTTCACGGCTGCGCTGCAGCAGATCCCCAACCTCTCGCCTACCAACCGATACACGACGATTATCCCTCTCTTCATTGTTATGCTGGTCTCTGCGGGCAAGGAATTGGTGGAGGACTACCGTCGCAAACAGGCTGACAATGCGCTGAACACGTCCAAGGCGCGCATCTTGCGCGGCACCGGCTTCCAGGAGACCAAGTGGATCAACGTTTCAGTGGGAGATATCATCCGTGTAGAATCCGAGGAGCCGTTCCCCGCCGATCTTGTTCTCCTTGCGAGTTCCGAACCGGAGGGCTTGTGTTATATCGAAACAGCCAACCTCGACGGAGAGACCAACCTGAAAATCAAGCAAGCTCTTCCGGAGACATGTGCCATGGTCAGCTCCAGCGAGCTGAGCAGGCTCGGCGGCCGCATCAAGTCTGAGCAGCCCAACAGCAGCTTGTACACATATGAGGCCACTTTGACGATGCAGGCTGGCGGCGGAGAGAAAGAGCTGCCTTTGAACCCCGAGCAGCTCCTCCTCCGTGGTGCCACTCTGCGAAACACTCCCTGGATTCACGGTGTCGTTGTCTTCACTGGCCACGAGACAAAGCTCATGCGCAACGCCACGGCGGCACCCATCAAGCGCACAAAGGTAGAGAAGAAGCTGAACATCTTGGTCCTGGTCCTAGTCGGCATCCTCCTCGTCCTCAGTGTTATTTGCACAGTGGGCGATCTCGTCCAGCGCAAGGTTGAGGGACAGGCCCTTTCCTACCTGCAGCTGGACTCCACAGGTTCCGCGAGCGACATCATCAAGACCTTCTTTAAGGATATGGTCACATACTGGGTCTTGTTCTCCTCTCTGGTGCCCATCTCGCTTTTCGTCACTTTGGAGATGGTCAAGTACTGGCACGGCATTCTTATCAACGACGACCTGGATATTTACTATGACAAGACGGACACCCCGGCAAACTGCAGAACATCCAGTTTGGTGGAGGAACTGGGCATGGTTGAGTATGTCTTCTCCGACAAGACTGGTACCCTTACCTGCAACATGATGGAGTTCAAGCAGGCCTCAATTGGCGGAATCCAGTACGCAGAGGATGTCCCGGAAGACCTCAGGGCTACGATCCAGGATGGTGTTGAAGTAGGCATCCACGACTACAAGCGATTGGCCGAGAACCTCAAGAGCCACGAGACCGCCCCCGTCATTGACCACTTCCTGTCTCTGCTGGCTACCTGTCACACGGTTATTCCCGAGCGAAGCGACGAAAAGGGCGGCAAGATCAAGTATCAGGCAGCTTCTCCCGATGAGGGCGCCCTGGTCGAGGGCGCGGCAGAGCTTGGCTACGTCTTCACGGATCGCAAGCCGAGATCAGTCTTTATCGAAGCGCATGGACGGGAAATGGAATACGAGCTGTTGGCGGTCTGTGAATTCAACTCAACCAGAAAGCGCATGTCGACGATTTACCGGTGCCCCGATGGAAAGATTCGCGTTTACTGCAAGGGAGCCGACACTGTCATTCTGGAGCGTCTCAACGACCAGAACCCGCATGTTGAAGCCACCCTCCGTCACCTGGAAGAATACGCCTCTGAGGGTCTGAGAACGCTCTGCTTGGCCATGCGCGAGGTTCCTGAGCAGGAATTCCAGGAATGGTACCAGATCTACGACAAGGCATCCACCACGGTCGGTGGTAACCGTGCCGACGAGCTGGACAAGGCCTCCGAGCTCATTGAGAAGGATTTTTATCTCCTGGGTGCGACCGCTATTGAAGATCGTCTCCAAGATGGTGTCCCTGAGACTATCCACACGCTTCAGCAGGCCAACATCAAGGTGTGGGTTCTCACTGGTGATCGTCAGGAAACCGCCATCAACATTGGCATGAGTTGCAAGCTCCTTAGCGAGGATATGATGCTTCTCATCGTCAACGAGGAAAGCGCCGCCGCGACCCGAGACAACCTGCAGAAGAAGATTGACGCCATTCGAACTCAAGGCGACGGAACAATCGAAACGGAGACCCTAGCCCTCATCATCGACGGCAAGTCGCTTACGTTCGCTCTCGAGAAGGACATGGAAAAGCTCTTCCTCGACCTCGCTGTCATGTGCAAAGCAGTCATTTGCTGCCGTGTCTCTCCCTTGCAGAAGGCCCTGGTCGTCAAGCTGGTCAAGAAGTACCAAAAGGAGTCCATCCTGCTCGCCATCGGTGATGGAGCCAACGACGTCTCCATGATTCAGGCCGCTCACATCGGTGTCGGTATCAGTGGTATGGAAGGTCTTCAGGCCGCCCGAAGTGCCGACGTTTCTATTGGACAGTTCCGCTACCTCAGAAAGCTCCTGTTGGTTCACGGTGCCTGGAGTTACCAGCGTGTCGCCAAGACAATTTTGTTCTCATTTTACAAGAACATCACCCTCTACATGACCCAGTTCTGGGTTAGTCTTCCCCAACTCCCGCCTAACTGCATGCTTGCTAACATCCACAGTACACGTTCCAAAACGTCTTCTCTGGCGCGGTCATTTACGAGTCTTGGACGCTGTCATTCTACAACGTTTTCTACACCGTCTTACCCCCCCTGGCCTTGGGTATCCTTGACCAGTTCATTTCGGCTAGACTTCTTGACCGCTACCCCCAGCTGTACACCATGGGCCAGCAAAACCAGTTCTTCAAGATCAAGATCTTTGCCGAATGGGTCGCCAATGCCATCTACCACTCCATCATCCTCTACGTGTTTGGCGAGCTCATCTGGTACGGCGACCTCATCCAGGGCGACGGCCAGATTGCCGGTCACTGGGTCTGGGGTACTGCACTTTATGCCGCTGTTCTTCTCACCGTCCTGGGCAAGGCCGCTCTGATTACGAACAACTGGACCAAGTACCATGTGATTGCCATCCCCGGCAGTATGCTCTTCTGGTGGGGCTTCATCGCTCTCTACGGTACGGTCGCGCCCATGATCCCATTCTCGGCCGAGTACCACGGTGTCATTCCCAAGCTATACAGCAGCCCCGTCTTCTGGCTGCAGACCATCTCACTGGCCATAATGTGTCTTCTGAGAGATTTTGCCTGGAAGTTCGCCAAGCGCATGTACATGCCGCAGACGTACCACCACATCCAGGAGATTCAAAAGTACAACATTCAAGATTACAGACCAAGGTATGTGGCATTCCTTTGCGTGTTGTTGGATCTGATAACTAACATTCATCCAGAATGGAGCAATTCCAAAAAGCTATCCGCAAGGTGCGCCAAGTACAGCGCATGCGCAAGCAGCGTGGCTACGCCTTCTCGCAGGCAGATGAGAGTCAAACGAGAGTTCTGCAGGCCTACGACACGACGCAGCAGCGTGGACGGTACGGCGAGATGACCAGCTCGAGGCCTCAAGGGAGGTAACCTCGCACTGTCAGCGCTGCCACCTTCGCCCCCAAGGAAGGGCGACGCTGCGAAAACACAAAAAAAAGAAGCCTATGATGATCACGATGAAAGGGGCCGGCTGCGTTTTTCACTTATTATTATTACTGGTGTATTCCCAAACGAATGGTAATGCAAAGGCAGCGACGACAGCACGATGTAAACTTTTGTTGGTTTATTTTTTCTTCACATCCCTTCTCGCTTCCTATTCTTATATGCATGGTCGGGATCTCCCTCATCAGAATGAGCAGAGGTCCCAATGGGCTGGCGTTTTCGCTTTATTATTTTTTCTTTCAAAAAAAACTTGATTACCCGCTTCCCTCGGGCTGTCTGTATCCTAACACGTGTGTGGTTTGTTCTCGCAAACACACGTGTATGGTACACGGGCAAGTCGGCACACACGCACCCACACCAAAGCATCGAAGGAAAGGCCGCAGGGCGAAGGAATACTACGCACGTGGGAATAACGAACGGACAAGAAAAACGGATTAGGCAATGGAAACTCATGTCAAGATGCGGCAGGTCCGAGGAGAGGAAAGGATTTGTTTTCTGGGATGACGCGGGGTGTGTGGACGAGGAGACAGGGAGGTGACGATAGTGTTGTTAGTAGAGATTTGACGAATCGAGAGTATCCGATTCGCATATGTTGACTCTTTTTTTCAGGGACGGCGGGCGTTTTGGTTCTCGGACCATAATGAATTGACCCAGTATCCTCATTCATCCGTTCCAAACTGTTGAGACCCGTATTGCGAGAATGTTCGTATAAAAGCATACGTTCAAAGCTATGGATGGCAGGGGCAGGTCTAGTTCATGGTTGATTGTATTGATACCTAAAAGTAGTACTATATGCCTCACTCTCTACGTGGACGGGCGTAAACTATACACAAGAAGAGAGAATTATCCCCTGCTGACAGCAACGGGCAACCCTTAGTCCATCGCGAAACGGTCGGTGAACCTGAACGTCGCCAGTCCCGCCTTGAAGTCCTCCACGAGGGCACTCACACCATCAGCCGAGTAGACGCCGTCGCCGTCCTCTACGCCGAGCGAGGGAGACCTGCTCAGCGCCGTGTTGAGACCGCCGACGGGCTTGCCCCACCTGTAGGAGTCGATGACGAGCTGCGCGGGGCGGCCGGCCGGGTAGAGGGGCGACTTGTTGGTGCCGTTGAACAGGCTCTCGGCGCCGCTGGCGACCACGACGCCGTCGAAGGAGGTCGCGTCAGCCTGGGCGTACGTCATGTCCACGCCGTCGGCGAGCTTCTCCGCGATGACGGTGACGAGGACGCCGTCGGCCGCGAAGGCGTCCTTGAGCTGCGCGCCCTGGGCCACGGAACCGTTGACAGCCTGGCTGGCGAGCACGCCGACCTTGAGTGTGGCGATGGTAGGCAACTTCGAGCCGAAGATGGAGAGGCCCTGGGTGGTGTTGTCGTGGTAGTACTTGGGATCGGGCTGGAGGTGGTCCATGCCGAGGGCGTCGGCAACGCGGTTGGCAATGTCATTGGAGATCTTGTTGAGCTGTGTGAGCACGTTCTGCTTGACGGTGTCGGACTCGAGGTGGCTGGTCTCAAAGCGGATGGCGTTGACGAGGAACTGCTGCTCAGCGGGCGTAAGAGAGTTGTAAAAGAGGCGCGGCTGAGACCAGTGGTCGTCGAAGGTGTCGGAGACCTCGCGGACGAGGTGGCCGGTGACGGTGCGTCCCGGGGCCGTGAAGAAACCCCGTCCTTGGGTCTGGTTCGCCTGCGCGGGGAAGCCCTTGTTCAAGGTGTTGGGCGTGTCTACACTTGGGTCAGCAACGATTCATCTCATCTGGGCAAGGTCATAACTCACATGGGTACTTGTTGCGGTGGATAAAGTTCTGGCCCGCGCCGTCCCGGTTGTTGTTGTGGATGGGCGTTACTGGACGGTTGATGGGCAGCTGCTCAAAGTTGGGGCCGCCGTGGCGGTTGATCTGGGTATCCAGGTACGAGAAGATGCGGCCTTGGAGCAGGGGATCATCGGTGAAGTCGACGCCTCTGACGATGTGGCCGGGTTGGAACTGCCGCTGGTTAGTTGCGGGCCACGGGTGGCTGGGATAGAGACATACCATGATCTGCTCTGTCTCTGCAAAGTAGTTGACCGGGTTGGCGTCCAGCTTCATCTTGCCAAGTCTCTGGAGAGGGGCAATCTCCTCAGGGACGATCTTGGTAGGGTCCAGGAGGTCGAAGCCGTACTTGAGGGTGTCCTCCTCGTCGAGCACCTGGACGCAGAGCTCCCATTCGGGGCCGTTACCGGACTCGATGGCATCCCAGAGGTCTTGGCGGTGGTAGTCGGCGTTCTTGCCCGAGACAATTTGGGCTTCTTCCCAGACCAAGCTCGCCTTGCCCTGGAGAGTCTTCCAGTGCCACTTGACAAGCTTCGAGGTGCCGTCCTCTTTTACGAGGCGGAAGGTGTGCACGCCGTGGCCGTCCTGAGACTCTTATTAAACATGTTTCCTAACTCCGAGATAATCATACTCACCATGTGGCGGTAGCTTCTGGGAATGCCGTATCCGGCCATGGCCCAGAACAGGGTGTGCAGAGTGCTGGTCTGAGAGCTGAAGAAGTCCCATGCCGAATCGTGAGCGGTAGCCGCTTGGGGGATCTCGTTGTCGGGGCTAGGCTTGACGGAATGGATCAAGTCCGGGAACTTTGGATCGTCAGATCAGTGCCTTTGATGCTTTTCTCGACCAGCACTCACCTGGATCGCATCCTGGATGAAGAACACGGGAATGTTGTTTCCCACGATATCAAAGTTGCCCTCGTCCGTGAAGCTATTCCGTTAGCGCATGAAGTTCACCGGATGTTGGCCGGTACATACAATCTCGTGGCAAAACCATGGACGTCTCTTGCCGTATCGGCACTTCCCCTGGACCCAGCGACTGTAGAGAACCGCACGAATGTCGGCGTCTCCTTGCCATTCTCACTGAGGAATGACGCCGCGGTCAGGTTGGAGTAGTCGCCATAGCTGGTGAATGTTCCGTAGGCACCGGCGCCTCTGGCATGTACCGCTCGTTCAGGGACCTGTGGGCGCATTGGTTAGCCATGAAAGCGAACGACAGCTCATGAGATTCTTACTCTCTCGTGGTCAAAGTGAGTAATCTTCTGGCGGAAGATAAAGTCCTCTAGCAAAGTCGGACCGCGGATGCCGGCCTTCAAACTGGTCTGATCCTCGATTGGGCCGCCAACGTCGGACGTCAGGTAGCCTTCGCTGTCGTCGACTTCGTAGCTCGCAACGTGATCGCGCGAGCCATCATCATCGGAGCGCGCCTTGATGTTGGCCGGATCTGCAAAGGGGCAGCCGGCAGAGGAGAGGGTGGCCAGGCCGAGACCGGCCAGCAGCAGGGTGGTATGCATATTGGGTGTGCGCCAAGGGCTGACTGTGACAAGTAGCTCGCCTGCTGGATATCGGAACCAGCTTCAGACCACGGAACGTTTCCAATGTCTTATACGGAAAGGATTGGTACTTTTCCAAGACTATCGACTAGAACGAGAAAACGATGGAGGGCGGCAGCCTACTTATGAACTCCAGAGGCCTGGATTGACAAGCGGAGCTCTATACAAGCTAAAGGCGACTAGGGAAAAAGCATGATGAACTCAATGCGAGGGCAGATCGGCAAGAGAATGACACTTGTCAGAGCACAAGCCCAAGAATTGTGCCGGTATTGCTAATCATGAGCTTGTGGAGGAGGTCTTCACCGGCCCGGCAAAGGCACTAAGGCAGGAAGGCAGCTTTGCCCAGAACAAAAACACATCCACATCCCGGGGCAGGTGAGCACAACAGAACTGCTTCCTGTGAAGGAGGCACGGCCAGGACTGAGGAATGACAGCATCATAATCACATCAGGCAAGGAGCCCCCCACAAAAAGGGGGGCGCCCAAGGAGGAAAGAGAGGGGTGACAGATGTTGTGAGATTGGAAAACGAGTTGTTGTGATTCATTGCAGAAGCGCCCACAGTCCCGGACCTCTGATGTTGTGTGCTCATGGCATGCCTTGGCCGCAGTTTATGTGCCTCACGGGCGAAGCAGGCAAAACATTGACGGTACTACCGTCCATGGCCCATAGATCCAGCCTACGCTCGATATGAGGTTACATCTAGACAACGTGGGCTATTGGAGGGGCTAGATCTCGGTCCGGGTTGTCTAGTGCTGGCGTGAGAAGGGCGATGGAGCGTGGTTGGAAGGAGGGTGGAGGGGGCGCCGTTGCGGCAGTTGCGAGGCCCAGGAGGGCGGCGGCGCTGCTTGGCCTTACTTAGATTAGTTCAAGCTAGGAACAGAACATGCGGCTGCGGGAGATCGAAGCCCAGCACCGGACGATGCCATCATCCCAAGTCTGTGCGAGTCTGTGTGCTTCCAGGAGGGCTGGTACCTGGGTCTTGGCCCAGCACCCGTGTACAAGGGAAAACGCAAAACACAGAAGCGACCGCGTCGTCTCGTGGTGATTTTTGTGCGACATTGAAGGGGGAAGCGGCTCAGGCGATGGACCGGTGGCCGCCGAGCAAGGCACCGGCCACGGCGTGCGTAATGTTGGGATGGCAATGGGAGTGAAGAACGGCCGTGGTGACGACCGTCTGTCCGCTATGTCTGGTCTATGACGAAGAATGGGGAAGCAAAAAGTCGATTTGAGATGGGATTGGGGGCTAGTAGACCTGGCCTACAGGAGGACCGTTGAGAGATGAAATGGTCCCGGGGACCCTCGTCGACCAGGACTTGTAGCGTTCTCTAGACATGCTCAAGTGTGATGGAAAGGGCTGGGTACTTTTGCCAAGTCCCAGTGCTGCCAAGTAAACAGAGAGGCGGGCGAATAAGACAGGAGACCAAATCCGCATGCAGATTCAAATCCCGGCGCTGGGATGGAAAAGGAAAAGAGCTCGCTGCATGAGGTTGAGGTTGAGGTTGACAAGGCCGAACCGCCATCGTCATCGTGCGGGCCCTCTGGTGGGGCCGTTCCTCGCTGATCACCCGGGAGGAAAATATTGTGCTGCGTTGCCCGGGCCTCTGTAATACAAATCACCTCAATCGAAGCGAGAGACCGGGGTTGTTGCTGCCGCCTTGGGATCGCGTGAACGGGGGTTCCACGGATGGTGGGTTGCAGCGCAGTCCATCCAAAAAGTTTCCGTGTGAGTCCCAGCATTGAGGTTCGTCTGGGCCAGATGAACGGTCGCAGGCGGCAGGCTCATTGCGCCGGGATAATACTCTGAGGCATCTAGGTGGTGATTGAATTGCGGCTCGCTCGCGGTTCATCATGGCCGCGAAATGAGACTGTTCTCCAGGGATTGGGTCAGGATCAAGAGCCGTCGGCACTTTTCGGAGGCGGCATCGAGTGTACATAGTAGGAAGACTTGAAATGGCTCGAGGAGAATGTTAGAGATGCGAAATTACGATAATGACGCAAATTAGATGTACTCTTTTTTGAGCGATAAGTCTCTAAAGAGCTGGGAGAACTACATGTCTTCTTGCGTTCAGAAAGACGGGCACATCCAATTACACAGGATGCCGACTCTTGGTTCCGTTATAGCAGCCGAGAAGCCCTGTAGTTTGCAAATCTGGATGATTTGGCAGCTGCACACCGAAATCAAATGCAATGTTCAACGCAAGTCCCTAATCCGCAAACATCCAAAGGTTGGGACGAGCAGAGGGAAACAAGTCCAAGGAAACGTGCCCTGCAGGGGAGCGCACTGCAACCTCCCGGAGGTCTGTCCGGGACGGAGCCGGGGTTTGAGGGGCAGCCAGGGCGCTACGTACCGATGGCGGGCAATTCATCGATCGCACAGAGCTCTTTGCTTGCTTTTCCGCTGACTTGTCCCCAGCCAATGATCGTGTTTACATTAGCACAACAGCAAACGGCGGGAGGGATGGCCGTCATTTGACTTCCCGCCATCCCATCTTGCTCCAACCTCTCAACTGTGCTGCCGCTACCAAGACGTGATATTCCATAAATAAACCCAAGCTTCACGGTATTAACATCTAGCCTTAATTCACACCGCATATGTGCGCCTCTTCCCCTCTCTTATTTATAGACATGTCAGACCATTTAACCAGAGAGCCAAGCTTCAACGCGGATGGTCAACTACTCTCACCTGCCCAGCCGTTATGAATCTTGGCGATTGTCGTCTGCGGGAGTACTGGACGCGCGCCCAGTGTCCCGCAATTGCTTCTTCCGAACAAGACCGTCCATGATCAACCCAGAGTAGCAGGCGGAATGCAAGGCGGAAATCCCGCAAAAGCAACAATCACGGTACAACCTTCCAAAACGAAAAAGAAGGCCATTCGAAACCGGCAAGGCTCAGCAGTTAGTCACTTTAGTCTCCCTGGTTCGCATGCCACCCACCGTGGTGGTGAGGTCCCGTCTCGCTTCCCTCTTGCGGGGCCTCCTGGCACCTGGCTCCGACCTCTCTGCCGAGCCGAGGCCGGGACAAACATCGCTTGCGGGCCCGTTTCCCTTAGCCTGGGTAACCCACCAGAACTCCACGCAAAGTTTGTGGTGATTTGAAATCATGGAGAAGCGTTTGGAAGACTGAGACTACATGAAGAATCTGTCCGGCATCGGGACGATCTAGAGGCTCGCTGCCATGCCGATTGAGCCGACAAGCTGTTGAAGAAGAAAAAGACAGCGAGAATTCGAGCCGGCCCTCGCAGACAACATGTAGGTATGCAGACCGGTTTCAAGGGTGCAACGGCGTTGTAGAATTCCGGCGTCATGTGTATTGCTTTCAAACCCCAGCTCAGGGTTCTGCAAAAGCAACGGGAACATGCCTTAACGTGAGATAAACGAGGTCGTTTCTAGGTTCGCTCATCCGTTGACTTTGCCGGTCGGGGAAAACCAGAGGCAGAGCATACTCCAAGCATATCTCATTTGACCATCCCGGCTCGATTCGATTAAGAAACATATTTCACACCTCACAACAGTGCCTGACAAGCACAGGCACACGCACACGATAGTATGGCACAGAAAGAGTGGTCGTATTGGTGGGGGTCTTGCTTGAAGTTCATTGCTTTTGGTGTAAATGAGATCCTAGCTCGATGGCGTCCGCTGGTATCCGGCCATGGCTAACCCAAATGTTTCCCCCCAAACGCCTTGAAAATCCATGCCCCATTTTTCATCATCCATTTTTTTGATATCCCGATCCGCTTAGTAGAAGAAGCCGATGACCTTGCCGGCAACGTGCTTGCGACGGGCCTCCTCGTGGTCCATGATACCAGCGGAGGTGGTGAGGATGACGTAGCCGAACTGACGGGCAGGGAGCAGCTTGACAACCCACTTCTCGAGGTCGGCGAGGCGGACGTTGTAGCGGGGGGAGATGACACCGCACTTGTTGAGGCGGCCGTTCAGCTGGACGACAATCTTGCCGGAGCGGTGGTCGTCGACCTCCTCGAACTCGCCGATGTAGCCTGGGAAATGTATGAGCGATGTGTTGCGGAAGACTAAAACTTTGACATCACGAGGTAAAATCCGAAAAAGGTGTAAGATCTCCGCGTTCAATATATCGGCAACTTATAGGGGCTGGGTCGTGGGAGTGAAAGAGACGGTCGCCCTAGTTATCATGCCGAATGTACAGGCCCATAATCCTCCAAGAAAGAAAGAAAGAAAAAAGTGTATAGCAGATGGGTAGGAAGTTGTCGTAACATACCGTGGCGCTGCATGACCTGGAGGAACTTGACGATGACCTTGGAGCTAGGGCGGATGAGGACCTGGCGCTTGCCGGCCTTCTCGGCGTTGTTCATGCTCTTGAGAGCATCGTGGAGAACGGAGGTGCGGACCATTTTGGCGGTTGGTGAATGCGGAGATTCTCAAGTCTTGTGAAATGAGGTATCTGCCAGCGAAGAAGTAAATGTTAGCCTTCCGAGGCCTGTTGAGCGTGGAGAGTGCCCTCCCAGGCAGACAAGCCTTGATCGAGGAGAGGGTTCCGCCAGCTCATTGCTGAAGAGAGGAGCGTATCAGATGTCATCATCGTCGTCGGCGGCATGCAACAGAGGCCTCGAAGAAATCATCGTGTTCTCGTGTATCGCGCGCGACTCGTCTGATTGCTCCTCTCCGGCATCAAGGAAAAGGCGAGAGTTCCTGCTTTGATCAAGGCGGCATGATGAGCATCTTTGCACGTACCTCGTTGAGTAGTGGTGCCGCTGAAGGTTAGGCAATTGGCGATGGATAGAGATCGGGATGGAAGAGAACAACGGAAAAGGGCGAAGCTGTCGTGGACCAAACCCAGGCAAAAAAATTCGCCAGTTCGGTTGTGGGTGGTCCGTGCCCGAGAAAAAATTGCCCTAAGCGCACGGTTGGGCGACCCCACCGGCCAGCCAATAAGCGATCTCTGGTACTCTGTAATTTTTTCGAGCGCTGAACTCCTCTCCCGTGGAATCGCACAAGCACCATTTTATTCATAAACTACCCATACACATCACAACACCACTCTTCGAGGATCGCACCGACAGAGACTTGACGCAAAATTCCAAGATGGTGAGTCTCCGCCGACTACCCCCCGCACGAATGCCCCTCGCCGCGCCTTTTCGCATTGTCCGTCGCGTGCTCAATTGAGAGGTGCCGGGCAATTGGAAACTATGCGGCGTGCGGGCGAGGCCGATCGAGACCCTCCCCCCGGGCTTCCTCCATGGGGGCTTCGCGCCCCCTCTCCATTGTCGTTGCAGGATCAGACTCGCTGACTGATGGGTTGCGCATTTGTTGTAGTCGGACGTAGAAGAGAACAACGCCCCCGAGGTGGCCGAGGAGGTCGAGGTTTCCGCCGATGCTGGCTCCAAGGGCCAGATGTCCGTTCTGGACGCCCTCAAGGGTGTTCTGAAGCTGGCCCTCATGCACGACGGTCTTGCCCGCGGTCTCCGTGAGGCTTCCAAGGCCCTCGACCGCCGCCAGGCCCACATGTGCGTCCTCAACGAGGCTTGCGAGGAGGAGGCCTACAAGAAGCTCGTCATTGCTCTCTGCTCCGAGCACAAGATCCCCCTGATCAAGGTTCCCGACGGCAAGCAGCTCGGCGAGTGGGCTGGTCTTTGTGAGTTACCCCGCGACGACGGATGCGATATTGGAGGAGGGCGTGGACTAACAGGGAGACAGGCGTGTTGGACCGTGAGGGTAACGCCCGCAAGGTCGTCAACTGCTCTTGCGTCGTCGTCAAGGACTGGGGTGAAGAGTCCCAGGAGCGCTCCATCCTCCTCAACTACTTCCAGACCGAGCAGTAAATTTTGGTTGGCTTTCATGATTTGAATTTGGGCGTCACGACGGGGGTATAGAGGGGCGACGGGGAAAATCTGGAACCGCCGCAACGAACGAATCTTTCGGTTGTACTCTAGCTTCTTCAGCTGGCATCTCGAAACAAAAAATGGAGGACTCCCTCTGGAGGTCAGGTCATCTTGCATCAGGGCAAACAAAGAGAAACGGCATTGGGCACTCTTGAACCAAATTACTCGCGCACTTTTGGATGCTTTTAGTGATGTGATGCTATCAATGTGAGCCGGTGCCCGGGAATCTACTTCTTTCCCTCCACCTGGTCGTAGGTCAGCATGTCTGCGACAACACCTAGAGGCAGCTGTAATCAGTGTACGAACCATAATGATGTGGTAACCAAACTCCGTCTTCGCCTCCCCAATGACGGGACTTGACGTTGAGCTTGTTGCGAGAGCGAATGCGACGTCCTCGAACTTGGGGTCCAAGCTACCCTTCGTCTTCCAGCCCAGCGAGCCTCCTATCGAGCAATCAGAATCATTACCCCTCATGTCGTTGGTGAGTCACCCTGTCACTCGTTTCTTACCTTGCCTTGCCTTGTCTTCAGAGAACTCCCTCGCAACCTCGTCAAACTTGGCTCCGTCTCTGATCTTGGCCATGGCCTCCTCCTTCTTTCCATGCTTCTCGCACTAAAACACTCGTCAGATGAAATCTCCGCAACCCCTCAACTCAAGCCTGCGCTCACCAGAATGTGGCGGACGTTGATGGACTGCGCGCCCTTCGCCTTGCCGCCCTTGTCCTCGCTCTCGCCCTTGCCTCCCTTCTTGCCGCCGCCGGACTTTCCGCCGTCCTTCTTGTCGGCGGGCTTCTTGTCGTTTTTACCCATGCTGGCTGCGTGAAGTTGGCGTGATGGTGGTGTTGAAAATTGGGTTGGCCGAACGTGGTGGTGGGGGTTAAGGCACACCCTCTGTTTCTCACCCCACCAACCAACACCCTGGGAGAGGGGTGTGACGAAATGCGGGGGAGATGACCCGAGCCGCCGCCGCCATGTCGGAGAGCAACACCACGAGTCTCACGCTATCATCGGACGCGCTCCAAGTCTCAAACATGGCCTTTCTCAAGCTAACAAACACGTCCTCACTATCTAGCAGCGATCCATATCGTCCATCAAAAAACACGTCGTGACCCAAGGACCTCAGCCGTTCGTCATGGCTTTGACGCCCGCTTCACTGGACAGTCTTCCGACTGAGATCCTGTCAGAGGTCATCTCGTACATTGCCGATCTCAGGACACTCTATCATCTCATAACGGCTTCTCCATCCGTATCCCGCATCTTTGATAGCCCGACCATGGGCCCTGAGGCTTTCGAGCACGTCCTGGCAAACTCAACTGCGCCCCAAGTGTTTGGCTTGATCCGACTCGTCGCCATTGTCCGAACATCGACAGCAGATGACCCACCAGCAACATCCCTTGATGCGTTTGTCAAGCGGGCCAACCATCACATGCAACACAGCGGCCGGGGGCAGTTCTACAGCAGCATCCCACCTCTGACCCGTACTTACCAGCGCCAAAAACCAGGAGCCGTCAGGAGCCTCCTTCAGATCGCTCGCCGAATTGCTTATCTGACCCCAGCTTGTCTCTCCTATTACCGTGAACAATGGCTCTCGGCAACGCCCTCGCACGCAGAAGGCGACATGCGCGGGTGGGTGTACAAGACTTGGAAGAATCGCTACGCGGGCCGCCCGTACAGTCCCGATGACATTGGTCCTCCCGTCTGGATCGAAGAGCACAGGGTAACGCGTGGGTTTTGGAGGCTGCAGCTGCTTTACGAACTCCAACGGGCAACCTCGGAGACCCGCCTAGGCTGGAAGATGGATGAGACGCGCGGTCCGGTCTCCGCGGAGGGCCTATACGGCGCGCTGCGTTATGAGAAGGAGGAGTTCTTCACGGTATCGGACTTTGTCGACCGCATCCAAGGGGAAAGCAGCTCGTGGAGTCTGCCGTGTCCAACCACGACGGCTTCAGTCACAGAATGGCCGGAGCCCGCGCCCCCTCTCGCAGTCGACGAGCCGGCAGGTCATACTCGCGGTTATCTCATGAGTCAAAATCCCGTCGGATGGGTTTACGCAAACATACGCCTCCGACACTTCCCGCCTTCGCCCATCCGCGGCGTTCCTCTGCAACCGTTCCGCCGGCTGGGGCTGTTCATATGGGAGTACGACAAGTTGGTGAAGATGGAGCTGATGTCTCCCACAGGGTATCCGTTTAGCGCGAAAGGGGAACCGTCCAAGATGTACACCTGGCGTAGCCTGCTGAGCCAGGAGATTCTGGCAGAGGTTGAAGCGAATCTGGACCTGGGAAGCAATCGCCGGCAGACGACGCATACCGATGCAGCATTTGGACTGCCTCCTCTTTGAAATGTAATTATACTCAATACGATGCTTTGCTCAAAAACAGCTTGCTTACTTTGTTTAGGGTGATAGGATGTTCCGAGTTCGATCCAAGTGGAAACTGTCGATTCGACCAGAGCGTGGGTCATTCTGTGCAACCGAATGCCCATCAACCAATTCAAAGTGTACCTCAGGCTAACCAACTCGAACACCTTGGAAGGACGCTCGCCGGGATCTAGCACGGTCGGTCAGCACCTCAGGCAACCGCGAGCACTGGCCAGCCTCTGTCGCCACCACCCTGCTGAGTCACAACCCCAACTGCCCTTATCTATCGGTTTCTGTTCCCTCACTTTCGCCTTCGGGCATTTGGTCAATTTGAAACGATACAGAGAAGATTAGCATGGCCCCTGCACTAAGGATGACACGCTCAATCAAAGAGAAGCTACCAATTTTTTCGCGTTTCTTTTGCATCAGCTTCTCCTGATTCTTGCGATCACGACGATGTAATTTTCATTACTCGCATCATACTCTTTGAGGGTGCAAAATTGGATTGAAAACTGCGCGATGGGAGCCTCGAACAGAAAACCTCGGCGTTTTGGGAAACGGGCCCACATGCTTCCTAGACTGCATCTTTGACCACGAGTTGCATGTTCAGACTTGCATAGTAATATTTCATATTCTGGTTCATTTTGACGCTTATGAATGATTGTAAAATACGTCTTGTTGAGATTTGAAAGCTGCTGCTCCTGTCTTCTATGGGACATGATGCAAAGCCACTGACTGACACGTCTATTCCGTCACCACCTGCCTCATCATCTGGTCCTGCCCTGGTGTTCCTTTATTCCTAGAATCACTGCATCTGTAATTCTTTGATACGATGAACAGTGTGCCGACCACAGCTTGAACCGCCCGTAATCTTTCCGTCGTGCAACCGCCGTCTATCGAAGCAGCTATTTTGCTGGGCTAGGCAAATCTAGCAGCAAGGCACATCAGACGAAAAGCTCATTCATGGTTCATCATTCGTTATCATTAATCATAAGGTGGTAGTGGTACAGGTGTCGTAGGTAATACAGGGTATTCGTGAGAAATCAATCAAGGCCCAGCGCTGCTCTCTCCATCCATTTTAACGTTTCTTCCCGGTTTAAACAGGCATGATGAGTCCCAGACCGCATCCTTCCTGGCAAAGAGAGGCCTTGAACTCGCTCGCGCGCCTCCAGTGCTCGCGATCGATGCGCTCCTCTTCCTTACGCATCTTGAAGTCGAGCAAGCCGTCGTCCCCCTTGCGCTGGCGGACCATCTCGGCCTCGACCTTCTTAAACGCCTGCCAATCGTCGATCTGCGACGGGCGGGGGATCTGCTGCACCTGCTCGAGGTCCTTCTGGCCGTTAACACGCTCGAGAAGGAGCTCGAGGCGGTACTTGTCGGTGGTGGCGTCCAGCTTGTTGCCGTACTGGCGGACGGTGTAACTATTGTCCAATTAGTCGAGGATCAAAAGAGTGTAAGCAAGTAATGCTACTCACAGGCCATCATATCGCACACCAGCCTGGGGAGCGAGGGTGCTCTTGAGGCGGTAGCCCCTGAGGATGCGGATCTGGGTGCCGACCTGGGTGAGGAGGGAGACGTGCATGTCGGACAGACGACCCTCGCGGACGTATCGGTAGAGGTTGCCGCGGATGTGCTCCTCGCGGCCGGTGAGGAGAGGGAGGGCAGTGATGCCGTATTTGCTCTTGGTGGGCTTCTCGGCTGCGGTGCCGAGGATGCCGTCGCGGTGGGCGCAAGCCAGGTTCAGCCACCAGCTGCGACTTGTAAGTATAAGTGCATGTGATGAAGATGGGCATTACTAACTGGCCAGGCTCGTACTGCTGGTTTCCCTCGAGCTCGGAGATGGGGTCTCGACAACTAGCCTGGACGGTCCAGGACTCGAGGGGATCCTTGCCGGTAGCGGTAAAGCTAATGTCGCGCATCTCGCCGCCGATAGACAGGCTGCGCTGGCGAACTTGGTCGATGGCGAAGTACTGGTCGCGGAAGCGCGCGCGCCACATCTTTTGCAAGCTCTCGGCGACGGCCATGTCGGCGCGGAAGCGGAGAGGTAGTGGCGAAGGCCGGTTGGCGGGGTCGACGATGTCGGCGAGGAGCTTGTCGAGGCGGGCGTACTGGAGAGTCTCGAAGTCGAGGATCGGGGTGTGGCGCAGCTCTTCCTTGAGAGCCCTCTCGAGAAGGCTCTGGATCCTGTCTGCATTGGGGCCCAGGCTCCTGTTCTGGCGAAGAGAGGTTCGGACTGTGTCGCACAGTTCGAGAAGCTCCTGCTTGGTGGGGAGAGGCTCAACCGAAGGAGACGGGAGCGCGGCTGCTGGCATATTAGAACGTGGTGGGTGCTGTCGGATGCCGGGGTTGCTGACCTGATCCAGGGTACCTCATGAAGTATGTCTCTGATGATCCGTCCAGCTGGAAGGGCGAACGGCAGGGCCTCATCATGACTTGAGTAGGCGACATGGCGATGCTGATGATGTGAAGCTGATCTTTTAGGGAATCGATGTCGTGCTGTGGATATTCGTGGGTATTGAAGCTTGCATCTACACGTTGATAGTTTGGTTTGTTCTTGGACTTGCTTGCGATCCTGGCTGTTGGGGCTGAGGGTGAAGACCAAATGGGATCTCAAGATTGAAGAGGATTGAAATGAAGCTTATATGAAAAGTAGGAGATGCGGATATGGCATGAAGGGAAGAAAACATGGCGTTTGAACTAGCCAAGCGTGCGCCCCTGGACCAACGCAGGGGGTTTGGAGCGATGGGGATTCGTTCGGAAGGCGGTTTGGCTTGAGACCCCCGAAGACACTTGCCATGAGACAAACATGCAAAATGGGAAAGCAGAATCCGTTGGACCCAGAGCTTTGGTTGGCAGGTCTCAGATCGGGGGCCAGCAACGATGAGTTCATCGTATCATTTCAGCTGGTGGCGCACGCTACCCGAGGGTTTGGGTCGGGTTGACAACGAAATTTTGGGGGGCCAGTCAGTGGCGCTGAAGAATCTTCATCTCATCGAAAACTGCCAAGCCGGTGGAGGTGGGGGCCCGTAAGCCATCGAGGATCCGGCGTGCTGGGAGGCTTCTGAGAGCAATTGGGAAGGCGCCCCGATGGCTCATGGTGTTCCAGACTGGTGGCAGTGGAAGGCCGCATTTGAGGGAGCCGCTAGTATCTCGGGGGACGTCTCAGGATTCCTCAGAGGAACGTGGGAGTGCTGAAACATTCTGTCGGAGAGCTCCAAGACTCCGACTCGCTCGTTGCATACGTCTTGGGCGTCATCTGCCTGTGAGGTTATTCCCAGTCCGGCGATGCTGCAAGACATCGTGTTACAGATCAAACATCTAGTTAAACTCAGGCGACTGGTGTTGGCGAAGACGCTGACACTGCATGGACGGGCTAGCACGGGAAAGGCCAAGACCCCCGCCCGGCCATTCGGTCCCTCGCCGGGCCATGTGGTTTTGCTCCGGAAATGTTGTAGTTCGCTTCCGGGTCGGCAGTGGTTAACCTTTTCCGGCCTCCACACGGAGTGTCTGTGGTCCCCGAACACCTAGTGCCATTTAAAAGTCTTTGACAACTTCCGCCCAAGGTTCAGATGGTACCGAAACCGAGATCAAGCCGCTTTTTGTCGCTGCTCGTGTCTACCAACGTTTCTGTAGAGACTTTTCACCATACTTGACTGAACTCATCAGTGGCGGCCACCAACCCGGTCGACTTGCATCAGAGTCAAACTCTCAACCCAATCTTGTCCAATCTACCCGACGCCTCGGGACAAAGGTGTGGCCTTCACTATGTCCACCCATCTCCTCGACTTAACGGCTGTCATCACTCCCAAGCCGGGTAAGGCGGAACAAGTGAGTGCGACCCGGTTGGCATGCTGCCTTGTGTGCACCCATTACCTCACCCCCAAGCGGGCGTCTCAGCGGCCACCTGTCTCACTCCGAGACGAGTAGCGCAGTACTGACGTCCTGAAACCAGGTTCTCCAGCTCTTCAGCAACTGCGTCAACTATTCCAAAGCCAACGAGCCAGGCACTCTGCGCTACGAGATCCACAGGGGGCTCAAGGACAAGAACGGCGGTCTCGAGGAGTTCGTCGTGAGGGAGACGTAAGTGGAAGAACCCCTGACGTCGGCGGAAGCGGGAGATCAACTGACGATCCCGACCAGATACGCTGACGAGGATGCATTGAACAAACACATGGGTGGTCCCGACGTCGTCGCTCTCGTGAAAGCCATGGAATCTGGCGAGCTAGTCGAGAGCGTCAAAGTCATCCACACAAACCCTGGTGCTGGATACGAGCGCTCCAAAATTTGACACGAGGGCTGTGAGAACTGTGACCTGTGAGCTGGGGGACACGATGGCTCTCGCGTGTCTTTCTGGGCCCTTCCACTTGAGCAGGCCTCGGACGAAAAGAGTATGGCGGGATGCCTGAGAAGCCTCCCTGGAGGGCGTCGAGGGCGAATGGCAACAGGCCGCATCAGGTCAAGTAGGGAGGTTGAACTCGTGGTCGGTAACAAAGACTCTACACATTCAGCAACGCCAGGGAGTCAGCCATAGACATGCAACTGGTGGCAGAATGAATTGCATGACTCTGAGGAAGGGTGATTTGCCTGCTGCAGAGCAGAAATGGGAGTGATTTGTGTAAGAATGCATCTAGGTCATCGTCGGGCGAACGGAAGTTCAGTAATCTGTGATCCGTATTTGAGTATGCCATTACCATGCTCGACTTTACGGAGGAGAGCTTTGGACATGAGTAGACTTGAGAGGAAACCTACGCATTCCGAGACATCACGGACCCAAGTGTTGATGGGGATTCGAACATCCATCGCATCCTTGCAGAACGGTTGAAAATGCCATGTGGTTTCTAGATCAGATCAGAACCGCCGCCAAGCAACGGCGAAGGTGTACGGACGTAAGATCGAGCAGAGTGTGCAGATCCATGTGTCTGGCGCTGTGGTTTGCTGGAGTACGGGAGTACTTCAAGCCAGGCGCTGCCGGAACGCCATCCATTGAGCCCGACGATACCGTCTAACTCAAAGGAACAGTAGCTTCTGAGAGAAGGCGTCTGAAGGCGATTCTTCGATAAATACGTGCAATTGAAGCCTTGGAAATTTTTACATGTATTTGGAGGGCCTCTGCATTGATGTTGTAAATACTGAGAGCCGCAGAAATGAGGCTCGTATTCACGTTGCTTGGAGGTAAGAAACTCAGCATGGCCCAATCGACTGAGTCGAAGATTCGTTTGACTCAGGATCTGTAGAGAATTAAGATTTTGCGATAGAATTCTAAGGACAGTAGTTGGCAAAAGAAAACGCAAGAATACGCAACAGCGAATTCATCATGGGTTTCTGTCGATGGTGCAAGAGATGGTAGTGCAAGAAACAAGAAACACTGAAGGCGTTGGTGTTGGTGTACGGACGTAAATCCCGGACCCACCTTCTAGAGCGCCCGTGCCACCTGCCACCTTCTTACGCGACCACCGGATTATCTTGGCAGTCTTCAACCCTTCCGTCGTTCAACATCTTTCACATCACAACACCTACCTGCCAACGAATATCCGGAAATGGTAGACAGCAACAAGGACCTCCTCGCTAAGGCGCAGGAATACTCGACAAACAATGTCGATCTCTACGAGCTACTCCAAATCGAAGCGTCCGCGAAGGACGAGAAGGAAATCCAGCGCGCGTGGCGCAAACAGTCCCTCAAGTACCATCCCGACAAGACCAAGGACGCATTCGACCCCGAGAAGTGGGAGCTCATCGAGAACGCCCGCGACATCCTCCTAGACACCGCTGCCCGCGCTGCGTACGACAATGCGCGCAAGGCCGTTCTGCTGCGCAAGGCTGAGCGCCAGCGCGTGGAGGGGGCCCGCAAGCGCGTCATCGACGAGCTCGAGGCCGCTGAGCAGGAGGCCAAAAGGCAGCGCCTCGACAAAGAAGAGCGCGAACGGGAGATGGAGCGCGAGAAGGCCCGGCTCCGTGCGGAGGGCCAGCGGCGGATGGCCGAGGAGGCCGAACGATTCAAGAAGGAGCAGCTGGAGCGCATGGAGAGGGAGAGGGAGCCGGACGAATACGATGAGAAGCTGGCAGAGCTGCAGAGGCAACTGGACGAGAAGAGGCGGCTGAAGGCTGAGAAGAAGGCTCGGAAGAAGGGCAAGGCAGACGGCACCCCGACTCCCGACCCAGCGCCTGCGCCAGCACCAGCACCCGCTGCTCCTCGAGCACCGCCCAAATGGGAAGATCTCAAGGCGCGCATGTTGGAAGCTCAGAGGCGGAAGGAAGCCATGAAGGCAGCGGAGGCCACAAGTACACCATCCGGGACGGAGACGTCAACGAAAGCGGCGGAGGGAGAGGCGGCGACGGCTTGATTATACAATTATACCCCTTTTTCTATTCTACAACAGGAATGGCACTGACTTCTCTACTGGGCAGGTGCCTCGTTCAACCCATTCCTCAGCCATTCAGGCACGAATGCCTTGATCTTCACCGCGTTGCTCTTGTCCTCTTCGCCCCACTGTAGCATGAACTCGTTGGCGGGGTCGAACGTCGACGCGGCCGTCTCGCCGGGGAGGACAACGTCCGTCATGATCTCTAGCCGGCAAAGACCCAAGCCCACGTTTCCGACGCCCTTGAGCCACTTGCCCGCGCTTCTTCCCTTCTTGCCAGACCGGCCGATGCTCGTCTCTCTCGGGATCGTCTCTGCCGGCAGGCTCTCGGGACCGTGATTCGCATCTTCGTCCGGCCTATACAGCAGCGTCTGGGGCGCAGCTCTGTCCACGTCGTAAATCATGCATGGGAGTACCCTTTTGCGCACCACCCCGCGGTGTTTCGTCCGGATCGTGAGCTCCTGTCCGACGTAACAGCCCTTGTGATAATCGATGCCGTTCATGTAATCCATATTCGTCTCCTGAGGCAGCGCGTGCTCCCTGATGATCTCATCCTGCCCCTCGGCAACCCCCTGCAAGTATCGCCTGATGGTATAGCTATCCTCCGTAGTGGCCTCAAGATCCAGCTGCGGCGGCGCATCCCTGCCCCGCACCAACCGGTACCCCAAACCGGGCGTCCTCGGGTCTCGCGTCAGCGTGCTCAAGGTCGCCGCATCGGACGAGACGGGCTTCCCGCTGTCGTCCCACGCATGCCACACCGTCGCCTCGTCCACCGCCAGCAGCCGCACGTTGAACTTGGCGCGCAGCTTGTACCGCTTGATGTGCTTCGCCAGCCGCTCGGCCTCGTTCGCGTCGGCCTCGATCAGGAAGCGCGTGCCCGCCTGCTGCTCTCCGGCCGCGGCGCCGCCGCCCAGGCCGGCGGTGTCCGGGTAGATGAAGACGTCGTGCAGGACGCGGCCGGTGGCGTTGAGGAACGCGGCGTAGAAGCCCGTCTCCCGCGCGCGGGCCTCCTTGGAGGCGATGTTGGCGGTGATGACGCCCTGCAGGAATTTGGCGGCGTCCGGGCCGGCGACGGAGATGAGGCGGCGCGAGGGGAGGGCCGTGAAGCCGGCGGCGGGCGGTGCCGGGGGCGGTGGGCTGATGTTGCTCGAGTACGGGCGGCGTTGTCGCTGCTGCTGCTGGCGGCAGCTCCGGCAGACGAAGCTGGCTGCGGACAGCTGCTTGCGCGCGGCGAGTCGAGGGATTCCGTGCATTGTTTGGAACTCTGTGTGAACTCGTACAGAACTTTCGAAGCTTCCGGAGCTTGGAGAGAGGTTTGCTCGGTCGAATCGAAGTCCGAGGCGCGTGGGTTCGAGTCCCGTACCCCACGATAGCTATCGGGTGCTGGAAAGAAAATTGTTCCAGGGTTGGTTTGTAATGACGCACTGCCAGCCGTCCGGGACGCACGGGGCAAGCCGGGAATGGGCAATCGGACGACCGCTGTAAGTCCGATTATTTCCCGGCCACTGCTGAATTTTCGGATAGAGGGCCAGCGGATAAGGGACTGGAAATCCATTCAGGGCTATCCCTGGACGTACGTGGCCTGTGCTTGAACGTTGAACTGCTGCCTAGCACAACTGCAACTTGAAGCTCCAAGCAACTCCACAACTGAGCATCGCGAGAATCACCTCCCAACTGTTAGTTTTCAAACCCAACTACACACGGTATTCTCTCAAATTGGCAATACTATGAACCGACGCCAGACTGTGCCCCAAACCGCCTTGGCAGAAGTGCTACTCGCAGCAAGTGACGCAGTCTCATGCACTCACACCGACAGCGCAGCCACTCCCGTCTGTGCCGCGCAACAGCCCCAAACAACCGCCGGCAACCACACCACCGGGCAAGGCTGAAGGGGATCGATGCAACCGCATGCGCTTCAGTGGGCTCCCAAATTTCCCAGGATATCGCAACCCTGGCCGTTGCAGCGCCAATCACCATGATTACGGTTACACGCTCTGTGGGCGCAGGATCGCGCTAGCCGTCTGACGCCCCGTGGCTATGAGTGCTAAGTGCCCGCTAGCCGGGGGACTTTGGTGCGACCCCCAAGTGAGAGACGACCTCCCATTAGCCAGGCACGCGAGACACCACACCTCGACCAAGATGCACCCACAGAGTCGCGGTAAAGGATCGGCATCCTGGCTGCTCCTACGTGGTATGCCATTCGATATGAAATGTCGGCGTCAGGGACTGAAGCTGATGCTCCAATGCAGTTCGACATGGAGCGGAACCCCAGTATCCGTAGATTGAAGCTAGCTTGGCCGTCTGTTTTGCCGATCCGTCTTACATTTTGGTGACTTTTCTGTGAGGGTTGTCCCCCTCGCATCCTTCCCTCCCGCCTTTTCTCTCTCCCTGGCGCGAACTCTGCTCTTGAATCCTTCGTGATCGCCGGATGGACGGATTGGAACAGCGTGGTTTCTGGTCTCGAAGCTTGATCGTTTGGACGAAGAGATCGCCGTCACTTTGACTCGGTCCCCCGCAGCTACCACGACCGCGGTCTTTCATCGCGAAAGAACGCCATATCTCGAAGTGGCCCGAGTTTCTATCTAATCATGGTCTCACCGTGGGCGGCGCTGCTCGCCGCTGGGCAGCTCGCGACGACATGTTATGCGCAAACCGCCGCGCAGGTATCAGACGTCCCGTCCGTCGACAACTTTGTGAGGAGGGCTTTTGCTAGGAGTATGTCCCTGCCCGCTCTAGTACTGGGGGTGAGAGTCACGACCGCTGACGGCGAACAGCAACTGTCATGGACAACTATCTCTACATCGACGGCGGCGAAGTTTCACAGCTGGTGAACGGGAAGAACCTCACCTACCGTGCTTCAAACCCAAGTTCGTCTGCTCCGTCGGCCACCTCGTAGACCGCCCTACTAAACAATGCCAACAGTGAACAGCACGCTGTCAATTGACCTCACATCATATTGGACGCCCTCCAATGTGACCTTCACAGAGACCAAGAAGACCGACGCGCCGACGATGATGCGCCAGGCAATTCTCAAGGACAACTCCAGCGGCATCTTCTACATCTGGGGCGGCTTCATCTCCTACGACAACCCGCTGCCCAGCGCGCAGCTGTGGAGGTTCAACCCCGACAACAAGGGCGGCGGCTCCTGGAACACCGAGATCAAGCCCGGCCACAGCACCTTTCTCGACTTCGAGCGCTCCCAGGGCGGCGTATTCGTGAGCACGCCCGAGTCGGGCTTCTACTTTGGCGGCTACTCCCAGTCGACGTCCGACCCCACGCCCGCCGGTCCCGTGCCGGGCTTCCTGGAGTTCAACTACGCGAACCAGACGCAGGCGTGGACGAACCACACCGACGCCCCGTACTCGCCGTACGGCACCATAGCCGGCGGTGCCGCGCAGTACATCCCGACCTTTGGCGACAACGGCCTCGTCATGCTCTTCAGCGGAGGCACGTACACGGTAGGGGAGGGTGTGGCCTCGGATGATGTTGCGCTTCAAGCTTTTGACACGCTCTACTTTATGGATCCCGTGACGAAGAAGTGGTACACCCAAAAGACGTCCGGAACACCGCCCGCGCCGCGGCAGTGGCACTGCGCAGTGGGAGCGCACGGACAGAACAACACATATGAGATGTAGGTCGCTGAGGAAACGAGATGAAAGGCCAATACTGACAAAATGCATAGCTTCATCTTTGGTGGCAGCAGCGGAAGCAACTCCTTCGACGAGGTCTGGATCCTGAGTCTGCCCGGCTTCTTCTGGACAAAGGCCGACTACACGTCCTCGAGCCCCCGCGACGCCATGGGCTGCGCCGTCGGCGGCCAGCGCCAGATGATCACCGTCGGCGGCATCAACCGCAGCTTCGTGCAGTCCACAAAGTTCTTTGCGAACAAGGACCCGTTCCCGCAGGGCATTGGCATCTTCGACATGACGGAGCTGAAGTGGACTGAGAACTACAACCCCAGCGCCGCCGCGTACCAGACGCCGGACACCGTGCAGGCTTGGTATGACGAGGGGTAAGTGTTGATTGTACCGAAACTGAGAGATGGTGTAGCTAACGTGGAATAAGCAAACTCTCGAGTGTGACTTATACGAGCGACGAGGTCGCGGCTCTCTTCAATGGATCCAGCTCCGACTCTGGTTCAGGATCCGGCTCCGGCTCCGGAAGTGGCTCTTCCAGCGACTCAGGCTCCAGCTCTTCGAACGCCGGCGCTATTGCCGGCGGCGTCGTCGGAGGTGTGGCCGGAATCGCGGCGATCGGCCTGGCTGCCTTCTGCCTGCTGAAGAGGCGCAAGAGGCAGCAGGCCCAGAGCGCGAACCAGCCCGCCGTCGCGGAGGCGCAGCCCTACGCCCCTCAGCACGGATACTCTCCCGTGCCGCCGTCGGCGACGATTGCGGCCTCGGAGTTGGAGAGTGGGCGGACACCTCCTCCTGACGTGCCCAAGATGATGCACCCTCCCGAGTTGGATGCCAATCCTAGGGTGATGTACGAGCTTGATGGGTCAGGAACGCATAAATGATGAGAAGTGGTTGCAACCGGAAGCAAGTGGTCGAAGCGGAAGATATACCTTCATGAGATACCTTTAGACTGTAGACAAATAGTTTATAATGATGTTCAACTCTCCTGGGCCTGATAACCGCCAAGGGGGCAGTCAGGGGGTATTCCGCGTCGCGCCACGTATGATTCATGCCAGTTTCAAAGGCAAAAGCCATGTCTAGATGCGACCCGCATGTCGAAGAGGTACGGGGGAGGACGCTCGGTGAAGGTCATCCGCAGGCTATTCAAATGCAAGAATTACCTCCATGGGTAAGAAGGCAAGGCGGGCCTTGCCGACTTCACTATGTCCTCAACTTGTAGAGAGCTAATGAGTAGACACTAATCTTGTGTTGTATGCCCACCAGAGACCGAGTTGCATTTGGTGTTGCTGCGCCGCACGAGACGCTGTTGGTGAGGCTGGGCATGCAGAAGACAAGCGCAGCAGCCAATTGATCCCCGGCCTCGGCGGTTGGAACCAGGGTATAAAACTCAGCTGAAAGCACCCTCCAACAAGCTGAATTCCTAGCACCCAGGAGCAACTCCTCGTCTTCTTCCCCTGAATTTCAGGCGCTTCACTTCACAGCAGCCTTTCCCATCTTTGAACCTTGGCTTCCAAGATGGATCCTCTCAGTGTAGTCAGCTCAACCATTGGCATCATCGGAGCGCTTTCCAGCGCCTACGAGACCATAAAGAAGATCCAGAACCTTCCGAAGGCTTTCGACGAGGTGAACAAAAATCTCCCTTTGGTCCGGGGTGTCCTTCAACGTGTCTATGAAAGAATCCAACGGATAGATCCTAGTGTCGCCGATGACAGCGACTCTATCCGCGAGGCCATCAAGACCTGCCACGACAAAGTCGAGCTGCTCCAGAAGATCTTTGCCACACTCGAAGAAAAATGCAAGGATCGAGACGCCGAGAAGACTTGGAAGAGGGCCCGGGCCTGGTACCGTGAAGCTATGCGTGGCATGCAGGCTGATCGTGTGGAGGGCCTGATGAAGGAGATTTTGAACCGCATGCGGATCCTGGCCATGAGCCAAGTCTTCAGTCTCAACGATGACCTTGACGAGATCAAAGAGGCCATCAACTCACTTTCAAAAGTTGAGCCATCCCTGGATGATTCCGAGATGGAGATGGGAACAATCTACGCGCAGCAAACAAATCGGGACCACGCCACAGGCACACAGTATAACATGTCTGGTGGTGTAATGAACACAGGGAATAACTCGGGGAATACTTTCGGGGACGTTGGGACCTTGACATTTGGTAAGAGCTAGGACAGACATCAATCTTGCCAGACTTAGAGTTTAATCAACGTCACAGTTTCTTGTCCTGATCACCTTGACCATACCTTTCTGTCGCGACCTTCGAAGAGAAAACATGAGTATCAAGGCAAATCCAAGCGTGAGTTGGCCGCTCCAACGGGCGATGTGACAGAAGCTATGACATGCTAACAAAGCTGAGCAGCATCGCATCACATTCCTAATGGGAAGAATTTGAACTTTGTTGGCCGTTTGGGAATTATGCGGAGACTGCAAGCAATGCTACGGGACAAGGAGTACGAATCAGTCGCTCTCTGCGGCTTGGGCGGCGCGGGCAAGAGCGAGATCGCGCTCAGCTTCGCTCACTGGGTCAAAGACACCATGCCAGATCACTCCATGTTCTGGATGTCAGCTTTAAGCAGCGGGAGCATTGATAAATCCTACGGAGATATTGCTCACAAAGTTGGTCTTGACTACTCGGAGGGTCTCGGGGTGAAGACGGCGCTGCAACGATACCTGTCCTCCGGAATCGCTAGCCCTTGGGTTCTCATCATCGACAACGCTGATGACGAAGCTATGCTCAAGTATATGCTTCACGATAGCGATGGAAATAGCGTACTCCCACGAGACGATGGGTGTCTCACGCTGTTCACAACACGGTCATGGGATGTGGCCCAGTGCGTCTCGCAAGGGAATGTGATCGATGTGGAGGCCATGAACCAAGACGACGCAAAGAGCCTCTTGGCCAGGCTTATTGGCAAAAACGCGTCGTCAGAGCCAGACGAAATGGTTGATATTCTTATGGAGAAGCTCACTTGCTTGCCGCTTGCTATCGCCCATGCTGCAGCTTATATGAAAAGAAACAGGAAGTGCATAAGCGACTACGTCAATCTTATGGCTGGTACCGACGAAAATTTTATCAAGCTTCTTCAGCAGCGGATGGAAACTGGAAGAGCGACGGCTTCTGTCTTGACTACATGGGCAATATCGTTCGAACATATCAACACACACCACCCGCAAGCCGCCACTTTACTATCATTTTGTTCTCAGATTGAGCCAAAAGGAATACCAAGGACGATGCTTCCCAATTTCACAAATGAGATTGAGTTGGATCAGGCTATCGGAACGCTTTTGAGCTACGCCTTCATCCGTGATCGAAGCGATATGCGACAGACGTTCGATATGCACAGCCTGGTTCACCTGGCCGCAGGAGCTTGGCTCAGAGAAATGAAGGGTTCCAAAGCCGCCACTGAAGCTATTGTAATTCGTCTGGATCAATTGCTACCAGAATCACTCGAGGAAACTGTTGAGGAATGGTGGGCGTACCTCCCGCATGCTTACAGACTTCTTATGTCAATAGACATGGTCGAGATTGATCTGACTGAGAAAGTATGGGAGGTGGGCTGTTATCTCATCATACTCCTATCCTGTGACTGCAGACACCATGAATCTGCGCAAATAGTCGAACGCGTACTCGAACTGTGTGAAAGGTGGTGGGATGGAGACGAACCGATCATCATATCCACACGGACTCTGCTGTCCAGGTGTCTCTCTATGTTAGGGCTCAGGCAGAGAAGACAAGCAGTCGAAATTGCAGAGCTTATCCTTGAACAGATACAACATTCGTGTCAGACTGATCTGTCAGATGAGATCGAATCAGAGCTAAATCTTATCCGGGCATACCTCTCAGCGGATCAAAAGAACGAAGCTTCTGACCGGGCTGCTATATTGGCGGAAAGGCTGAGAAAATTCGACGTTCATGAGCACACCTGGGTATTACAGGCAAAAGTAAACCTGGGGAACATACTTCTCGACACCGGAAAACCCAGTGAATGCATCGACATCCTGGAAGGGGCTCTTGTACATCACGATGGGACGGGGCATGACGACAAAGTACAACTCTTGGAGGTGAAACGACAACTTGCGTCAGCCTACAAAGCCGCAGGTCAGCCCAGCAAGGCGGTAGAGCTGTTGGAATGTATACTGGGAGAAGACCTGACGGCATTATGCCAAGACGTTCCGCAACTGTGGCTTCTAGGGAGTCGGTCCGCGCTTGGGGGTGCATACATGTGTAACGATCGGCTTGACGACGCCATTCGAACTCTAGCCGCTCTTTCAGAAGAAATGGAGGGTAGTTTAGACTTGAAATGTCAGCCGTCCTATCAGCGGTTGTATTTCACGGTAAGGGGCCTGTTGGCGATAGCTTACGGAAGGAAGGGTCAGTGGGTGAATGTGCTCCAGTTAAGTCAGGAGCTCGAAGCAACTGGGAAAGTGATGGCAAAGAGGCGAGGAGTCCAAGAAGAAGAAGACGAATTGTTGCTATCCGCTCGAATTGTTTTTGCGTGGGCTTACTTGGCAAGTGGAAGGTTGACGGAATGCATCACTCTCCTCGGCCACGTGGTAGAGGCTCGGAGGAGAATTTTTGGTGAGAGCCATTCGCTGACTGTCTCAGCACAAGATCTACTTGCGAACTGTGAAGCGGTAGTCGCGGCGCATGAAGAGAAAGAATGGGAAAGGCTTAGGTAGAGGCGGGGTATGTATGTATATCTTTAGCTTTGAATATGATGGCTTTGGAGAGCCTTATCGGCCGATACAGATTCTGGTCCGGAATGCAGCCTGTCCGGCGCCTGCTCCGCTCCTCACTCGGTACTCACTCCCGATCCGAGGCTTGAATAGTGTTCTCGAGAACAACTGATGAGCTGAATCTGATCAAGCACAACCTCTACAGACAGACGTTGTGACCCAACCATCCGGCACCAGAACCCTGATGGACGGCACCAAACTCCACAGACCGTTCTCATCGATCCAAACCCAAAATCACAACGTCAACAAACCCGACCCATCATCCCATCCCCGCCGATCACCCTTCCATGACAGCATCGCCTCCGAGACGGACACCATGCCCAAACACCTCGTCCGAACCAATCTCCTCCGCAGATCACCTCGCAAATGACTTCATCCATTCTCCAAGGGTCCAAACTACCGGGCCCCGCGGCTTCGGTATTGGCGTCAGCCACACAAAGGAGCGACGACGCTAAAGCAAGGGACCTGTTGGCACTCGAATTACGTCTAAACAGTGGGGACTCTCCCCCCTTCGCAGCGACCTAGAGATCCGGACTTTGGCATGTCCCCGAGCTGTGAAAGTCCCGGGAGGCCGGCAGGCCTGTGCGCAAAGAGTGATCATCCCATGCCTAATAAAGTCAATGACACTGACAGCAAGTGCAAAGTGTGTCGTCGGCGTCGGGGTGACACACGAATCCCGCTCCGCGCCGCGGGCCCTCACACTCACAGTCCGCGTGGTCTTACACCACCACCACCCCCACGCCGTCGAATACGCGGGCAAACACCACCACCGCGAGAGCGAGGCCTCGTCCAGCATCACCAGATCACCCCTCCAAATCCGAAGCACACAGATCGTTAACGTCACGCACCTCACACACCCCCTCCCGCACCATCGGGTTCCGGATGATGCATCTGCCATTGGATGACAGCTGTTCTTAATTCCGAGTATGTCCCCCAAGACCGGTTCACCAGGCACCCGCTGCAGTTCAGCCATAACCATGTTCTCGCGGACGGGCCAACTCTTGTTTTCTCGGAGTTGGTGATGGGTTAAACGAACCGTTGGTCTGGAACGCCCGGATAGACAACAACGGCGGTGCATAGTGGGCTGAGGCGAGAACGGCATCTCACAAGGGCACGTATGGCTCAACAAGGAGCTTTCTCATTTTTTTTTCGCTTCAGATATTCTTATTTTGAAAGGTAGCATCATCGTGACTCTTAACATCTCTGACATCAGAACCCCAAGCCATCGCAAACCGTTGAAGTCTCGTCTGAAGGGGGCCCTTCACCTCGGTGAACCATCCCAGCCCACTGGCTCCGTAGTCGAACCCCTCCTCGGTCACTCGGCATCGAACTCGTCCCCAGGCAGTGGGCGTTGGTTCGGCCGAGGGGAGAGAGAGCACGTCCCAGGCCGACAGGGCCAGCCGCCAGACAAACAGCCGCGGCCGCACCCGCTCTGCACCCAACGCGCGGAAAAGTGTGGAGTCCGCGTCACTTGCGTGCTGGTACCTGGATGAATAATCGGCTTGTGCTCGGCTTCGGCTTACCCAAGCAGCAGCACAATTATCAATCGCGCCAGATCTTTCCTGCTAGACTCACACCCCATGGAATCTTGCCGGCGGGGCTAAAGGTCTGGACTTAATGAGATTAACTCCAACGCCAAGCTCAAGCGGGGTGTGCAGAAGAAGATGCGCGCATCAGAGGATCAAGAGTGGGACGCGAGAAGGTAACATTTGTGTGTGAGTGACTGTGCACGCCGTGATTCTCTCTCGTCGTGATGACTCAAAGAGGTGGAGAGCCCGGCCTTGGAACGACGTGCTCGATCTTATCTCTTCGCTTCTCTTGCACCTTTTCGACGATGGTCGATGAAAATCATCGCCCAGCCCTTGCGTCCGTCCCACAGCTGGACATGGTTCTTCGCAGAGAAGAAGAAAAAAGTCCACCCCCGCAGAGGTGCGTCGTGCCTGGATGGAAAGAAGCCCACCGCCCCGCCGGTGCCGAAAGACTCACATTCTTTCCGCATCTCGTCAGTTCGCCGCAAGACACCCCGGCGGAGGGGCGGAGAAGGGGGTGTGTGTGAACCTGCTGATGGAGTTCGTTGCGGCGAGCGGATCGGAGGGGGACTTCAGCGGGGTCGGCTGCTGCAGCTGCCGCCTGCGAGCGGTGCGGCGGTCGGTCGGCCTGTTGGCAGGCTCCCGTAGACCACAGAAGGATGCAGCATTATTCTTCGGAAGCCAAGCCGTGCCCTTATCAGCAGATCGTCGGGGCCAAGATCGCTCGATAGTCCTAGCGGGCCACTGCAACTGCCATCGTGACCCGTTGTAGGACTCTAGCAGCATAATCATTGTAGCATTAACTTATCGCGAGGGAGCAGCGTGCACAGCAGGTAATCAGTCTTTCCTATTGCGATCGAAATGGCGTGCCCGCCTTATGCCTTGCACAATTCCGCCTCAGATGATCGACCTGGGCCAAGGCAGATAGGGTCAACCCCACGCCCAGTGTCTCATCCGGGGTGAACGTGTCACCTGCACGCACTTCGCAGCGAAATTTCGCTGCTGGCGTGCTGTCAACGCGCTGGCCCAATTTCGCATTTCAATGCTTGTTAGGCTCAGGCACAGGCAAGGGACCCCCCTTTCACCGCCCTACGTTGCCCGGTTCAGTGTTGAGGCCCTCTCTCAACCGCAGCCCAGAAGCTCCACGGTAGGGCAGCAGCAAAATTTTTAAACGGCGGGCTGGTGGACGGTGAAGCGGTTGGCGGTCAACAAGTGCGTTTGGGAGGTATCGTGGAACGGGGCATGAATCGAAAGCGTGGGATAGCGCAGAGGCCTAGCCTAGACGCTGGCAAGCTGGGCACGCCAGGGAAACTTGTCTTCCGAGACCTGATTGACTCGGTTGATTGCGTGCGAGCAGCAAAGTGTCAGTCATGACCGGACAATCTCTCTCGCGGGCAAAGGATACTCGATCGGGAAGGGCCAGCTCTGCTCAGGTGAAACAAATAAGCGTCGCCTGTCGCTGGCCGTCTGCTAAAGTGCTTCCCGCCGAGCGCCTGAACCAACACTTTTAGGCTTGCCGAGACTGGCGAACGGAAAGGCGGGGGGTCTGATTGCGTCGCATCGGATGCGAAGGCCGAATGGCGGGCGGGAAATGTCACTGGATCGTCAAATTTTCCATTCGTCCTGCTTTCCCCTCTTCGTTATCTATCGTCGGTCGGCTCAATCGATTTTGTGCCGTTTGCGCGAGAGCGAAGTCGGACTCGTTTTTTTTTGTGTCTCTGCGCTCTCAAGGTTGGACGGTTTATCCAACGGCAATCGTGCCCTCCTTCTCAGCCCTGTTTGTCGGGTTGAACTGCCAGTAAGATTAGACAACGGCTCATCACACACAAACCTTGGTCCGCCTGGCGTTTGGTGTCAGAAGGATCGGTGAGCTGAGCAACGAGGGGTTGGCAGTTCCAATCTCGTCGGGCCACGACCAGGCACAGTAAGATGCCAGACCGGGACCCTGGGTCGCGCAACAAGAAAGCCAAGCGAACCTCGTGCCATTTTCCATCTCCAGCAGTCCCTAATCTCCAATCTCAGCGAGATCTATTGCACAGCTTCTGCTGCGCCTTATGTCAGCTGGGATGATGGTCGCAGGGGGCGGTTGATGGGGGCTGGAGATGGAGATTTGGGGGGTGTGCCAGAGAGGCGACACGTGGTGTACGGCGGCCCGAGCGCAGGCAACACGGGCCCCGAGAGGAGGTCGAACGGGCTCCGTGGGTGGTCTCTCCCTCGAAAATTTCCCCTTCTTGGGCTCGCCGACTCCATTCGGGCGGGATTCGTCCGTCCTGAAGAGTGATGACTGATTGATTGAAGCCTGCCAGCCTGCCAGCTGCTGGGCTAGATTTCTGCCACACACCCCTCCCCCTCGGCCACTCGCATCTGCTCGCGAGGCCGCGCACTCCGCCAGATTCATCCCGCGAGTGCGCACGCTTTAGGACTCGTGTCGTATCGTCGTAATCGCTCAGGACTCACGACTGCGCCGCCTTTTCTCGCTGCTTCTGCCGTTCGCCATCGTTCGCACTCGTTTCCGCTATTGCGTCGCCATCGAAGCAATCAGGCCATGGTCGAAATTGCACTCGTAGCCGTTTGCCTCAACCCTTAAGATCCGTCGGGGGAGCGGCGCAACTCTCGTCGTTTGGTCCTGCGCGGTACCATTGTGATTGACGGCGACCTGTAAATGACAATTTCGATTGACTGCCCGAAGCGGCCGCAACGGGAATAATCACTGGCGTCGGGGTTTTCGCTTGCTCCAGGCAGCCCTTTGGTAATTCCGACTTTTGGAGGGAGTTAAAACACACCGCCAAAGTCCGAATGCCATGGCTCCTTTGTGATTCGTCCGCAATACGGCTTGCTGAGCTCGACAGGGGTGTGTCGATAGAAAGTCGGGGCGGTCGGTTCGTTGAACAGTTTGGTTGTCGAGTGCTGCAGAAGGCGGCAGCGGGAAGAGCTGAATGAGGTAAGCAGCAGGGAGGACGGAAGTTGAGCGACGCCGATCTGCCGAGATCGCTGTGGCTGTTGGTTTGTCTCTGCTGCTTAGGTAAAGCGTCCCGTTGCCTGCGCCTTCTCTCTCGCTGTCTGGCTCGCTGCGCTGCAGCGCATTGTCGTTCCTGCTGAATCATGTGGACTGCCTGAATGACTCGTCAGCCAGTTTCAACCCCCAAGATGAGGCGAATGAAGTGCAATGATGCAATCGTGACCTCTTCACGTGTGCAAAGCAAAGACGAGGGGAAAGGGGGTTCAGATTGGAATCTGTTTCAATTGGATATTTTGCTCGCTGATGGGCACTGTTGCAACCCCAGCGGCTCTGTTCTATCTGTCTGTAACACAATGCTGAACCACTCAACAACGATGCTCCTGCGATCCGAGATCGGGGAAGTCGGGAGCGGCAGCCGAAGAGAAGTAATTCCAGTAGCCATCCATTATCCATCAAGGTCGTATATGGTCCACCCGACCAACCCATTCGTGCCTTGCTTCCCGGTTCCGACATAGGAAAATATTGTAGTAAATCCGTAGAGATGAGAGGAAATTCCTGAGTAGACATTGCTGTCTTTTTGTAAACCCGCCCGTTCAAAATCATGAACCATGCCGGTCTTGGTATCGATATATGTAAAAACGCCATGCTATGCAAACGCTCGCTGTAAAACCAAAGAAGAGATCAAATCACAGTCGAAGTAGTGAAAACGTCCCAAGTGTAAACTTTAGTACACTGAGATGGCAGACACAAGCCTCGCTGGGTTCCTGGGCGGCAGGTAGTAGCCTTCAGAGTAAAAGGCGCCGTCTTGTTGTTGTTGTGAGATCTCTTCCTTGGCTTCCTTCTCGGAGAAGGTGAGCACTGCGTTTGGCGGTGATGGGGGCATCGACTCGTCGTCTGAGATGTCGGAGTCGTGCTCGAGCTCAGGTGGGGATGAGCTGCTGGAGTGGGAAGGTGTGCGGACAAGCTCGAGCTGTGCGTAGTCCTCCTCGAGGTCGTCCTCCTCCATGTCGTAGTCCTCGGAGACGGAGACGGTTGTTGTTCTCGGGGAAGCGGGGCCGGAGGGCATGCGGCGGAGGGAGACGGTGTCGGCCATCTCGATGTCGTCCTCCTCGTCGTAGTCGTCGTCGGAAGAGTCTGAGGAGTCATCCGAGTCGGAGGCGTCCCAGTCATTCTCGGGATCCTCGACGATAGTGTCGGCCCATTGCACGTGGCGCTCCTCGCTCTTGGTGGCACCGCGGACGGATTGGTTGAACCAGCTCTCCTGCTCACGCTCGGCGTCGGCAAGCTCAAGCATCAGGGAGTCGAGAAGGTTGGCGTGGCCGACGAGGAGGCGGAGGTCGTGGTCGGCGCGGGCAGCCTCAGATGAGAGCTTGGCCCGGGCCTTGTGGGCAAGGTAGTAGGTCTGAGTGATGCTCATCTTCTTCTTGAGGGCGGTGATGTGCAGAGGTGAGGAGGAAGAGTGAGTATGGGGACGGGTGGTTGTTGTGGACATTTTGTGTGACTTTGCACCAACGGTGACTGATGTCGCGATTTTGGCTGGTATGACTCAAAGCGAGATCGGGGGTTGTTGTGGTGCAGGGGTGCCTAGGCTAGTGTTGCCGGTGTGTGAAGCTTTGATAATCTTCTCCAAGGGGCTTTTCTCGGGTTGGACTCGGAAGTGGTCGATGAGGTAAGGCGAAGAGACAGCTTGAGATATCCAAAGATGGGGATGGATGTTTATATGTTTGAAGCTTGTTGGGTTAGATGGATGCTTTCTTGTTTTGGAAATCTGAGGCTGTTGATTGTGAAGCTGGAGCTGGTGGACTGGAAGATGGAAATCTAGATCGTGGTGGGAAACAGATTTCTTTTAACTCCCTCGACCGCTTCGCTGGACTGTCGGGCTCGGAGAGAAGAAAAGTGTGTGAGGAAGCGGTGACAAGGGGAGGGGTGTGGTGTCGAGAGTGTGTGGCAGGTGCAGGTGCAGGGGGGGTGATGACCACGGGGGTGTGAGGACGGGTGGACGGGTGGAGAGGCTTAGGCTGAGGACTCACACACTTGCAGCGGAAAGGTGTGGGCTTGTGGACTTTGGAGTTTGGGCGGCTTTTGTCATCAGAAGCCCGAGGCGCTTCCCGAGCCTCCGCAGCACCCACAGGCTGCCATTACAGAGCACACCTCAGGTCGACTTTTCCGCTCTTTCGCCTACCTGCCGTAGGTACCTGCCTCACCGTGGGCATTTCTACCGTCGTGGTTCGGACTTTCCAGCTTACCAGCGCTGTCCGGCGCCAGAGGACGTGGCTGCCCCGTCAAGCCCGTCTCAGTTTCTTCTCTGACGCACTCGGCCAAAGGATACGTACCTTTTTCAATACCATCCCCATTACTGTACACCTCGTTTTGTCAGCCAGTGCTTGTAATCAATCAGTTCCATCAACGTCGACCGTCCAAACTCTCCGGCCGCTATCCCTCTTCCCGCCATCACGGGCTCGACCCGAGGCCTTGGACATAGGGGATAGGCATAACTCCGCACCGACCACCGATTCCACCGTGATTCCATTG
The DNA here is from genome assembly GCA_027406125.1 of Colletotrichum tropicale. NCBI lineage: Eukaryota > Fungi > Ascomycota > Sordariomycetes > Glomerellales > Glomerellaceae > Colletotrichum > Colletotrichum tropicale. The sequence goes on from JANVYH010000004.1 coordinate 1,859,764, forward strand.
GCATCCAGGTACTGACTGTTCTTCTCAGTGATTACCCATGCCGACCGCCGCGGCCCGGCCTCTACAGCACAATCCCCGTTACCCATCCAGCGCGTCATCTCGAGTCTCGAATGCACAATTTCATCTGACAAACCTCTGCACATAATTCAATCACTGGTGAAAACAAGGGCGTGCCTTACGTACGACGACCCCTACGCCTCGGCCGTTACGCGGTTATGCGCATTCGCACATCTTACCTCGGCGCACCCGTCATAATCGCCGTGGCTCATCTCCCTTCGAAACTGTAACTCTCGACACATCTACCATCTGCGACAGGCTGAGGCGGACAAGCGAAAGAAGGACGGCCTCAATATTGGCCCGGGGTGGTGTTTGGGAGTGATCGCCCAGCCAAGGCCTGCAATTGGCACAATTACCAATTCCTAATCCCTAGTCCTGTACCCCAGGGCAGGTACCGCACTCGAAGCCTAATTGTGTCCAAAGGACTAAACGAGCAGACCGAGTGCGGTTGCTACCTCAACCTGGGCACCTATCCGTACCCCCGTCGGTCGCTAGGCCTCATGCACGGCGCCGAGGGCCGCGAAGGGCACCGCGATCATCAATCATTGCACCAATATGGATAATACTCTGGCAGGCAGCGCTGGGCGGAACAGCACAGCACAGCACAGCATCAGCATCAGCACCAGCACAGCCCGCCCGTCGGCTCCGTTCACCTGGCTGCGAGTGCGAGCCTGAGACTGGGGGCCATCTAACCAGCTGACTGGCTTTGTCGGACACGCACCAATCACAGCACCTTGCGAGGAACACGAAGCAGATCTGTACGGATTTACGAGTGGCCCCGAGCAGTAATTACAGAGAGAAGCGCAGGGGTGCCGAGTGTACGTACAGATACAGCACGCCGAAAGAGAGATAGGGCTGAGGGCAACGTAGCAGCAGCCAATGGGCGAGGTACATTTGCTCTCCGCGTTGGGCATAACGCCGCCTACCGGATTCACAGGCTACTGCGTAACGCACACGCCGTACTCGCTCTCGCGGTGTCCCTTCTTTTACGGTGATGCCTAGAACACCAGCCACAGTCGTGATGAGTCGGCCTCTTGGTACCCCACGCCGGCCTTTCGCGACTGGTCAATTGCCCGGGGCGACGGAGCATCCACGGGGCTGCTGCATCAGCGGCGCCGTTGGGGAGCCTCGCGTCTGCCTACACTTTGAGGCGTCTCCCCGTACCTGCCTCTGTTCGCCCTTCCTTGCGAATGAAGCAGAAGAAACCCGCAATTGCTTCTTTGAGCATTGATCCAATGTTTCGCACGGGCTGCCGTCAGATTGAGCATCGACAACAGTCATACTGCCGTACCAGTTCGCCGACTTGTCCCGTCTCCCTGGATACCGACGAAAAGCAAGAGGACCCTGGCTCCGCACGGGAGCTGTCAAGTGATGACAAAAAAGCCAGATGGGGGGCCGTCTCCGACTTTGCCCATGCCGAAAGAAAGCCTCTCTCGCAAGTTTACTCTCCGAGATTGCTCTGGGCGTGGGGTTGTCGGAGACCAGCGGCACCGCACTCGGGGGCACGGAGCAAAGGGAGGAAACTCAAAAAAACACTCATCCTGAAGCAGGATTGCTCATCGCTCATCAGTCATCTGCCAGACTTTTGGCAGGGGTCAAGCCACATCCAAATTCCGTTTCCCCTCCAAGCCCAATCTGGCGCGCTGTCGCATGCGACCTGCAACAAGACCAGCCAGTCGCGAGGACGACGGCTTTTCAGTCAATGGGACTGATGCTCTTCTGCTGCGCATTCGCGTGGACGGCCACGTACGAATCCACGGCATCAGAACAGGTGGCTTGCATGGTGGCCGCGACACAGCATGCCAATACTTCGTAAACCCCTTTCGCGTTCACCGCGAGTTCGGTTCAGCCAATTGAACCAGCTGCTGTGTCCCCCTTCCAGAAGGAAAAATACCGTGCAGGCTTGCAGCCGTCTCTCGTGAGAGGGGAGGACAGGACCCAAGCCACGATGGCAGCAGTGGGAAGCGGTCACTACTTGGAGCGGCAGGGCGGACGGCCGGGCTGGTGGATTAGACCGCCGGTTCACGCGTGACCGCCTTCGATTTGGCTCCCCAAGTTGCGGAAATTGGGGGCTGCTCAGACTCGGGGCCCCTGGCTCTGCCGCCGCCGCCGCCAACAACGTATCCCGCACTCCACGATGGCTACGGATCGCGGGTTTACGGTTTACGGCGCAACACGGAGCAAACGCCAGCGCTGGTTCCTGAAAACCCTCGCGGGATGACAGCACAGGATCCGTGCTAAGTCGTTGGACCCTTTCCCGCGCCCGTCTTTGGCTCGTGGACAGGGCTCACGAGCTGGCCCCATGCCGTCCGAAAGTTCCTGTCGATGATGACCCGGGTTTGGGGGAGGAGTTCGGCATCTTTCTCTTGCGGCCTGCGAGTCACCCAGAAACCACCCCTCGCAGGCTCGCACACACCCCTTGTCCCCACCCTGCCGAGCTTCCCGCACGGTTCACTCTTGACACCGCGGTCCCGACGGACGGTCGGCGGGTCGGAGAGAGAGAACTTCTTCCATGAGCGCGAGAGATCAGCGCAAAAATTACTCATCACTGCAAAAGTCCAGACATCGTCGCGCTCGCGTCATAGCGAACTGTTGCCGAAAGGCTAAAAGCTTCTCTTTGCTGGGAGTGGGGACTGCGCTGCTGAATTCCCAATCCCGCGGTCCTGACAGCTGCCCTACTATGCTTTTCTCCCCGCCAGCGCTTGCCTGTGCGACCATCACCACCTTATTTCCGTGCTCCCTCGGGACTGATGACGCGAGAAGCCAATTGAGGGTTCAGATGGCGTCTCATAGACTCTTGTTGGTCTGACGTGCTCAAGTGGGAGGGTGCCTCACGGTCAGCCTATGGACATGGCCGAGGGCGATGGAATGCGAGGACAGAAAGACCCTGCAGCCCTGCGAGCGGGCCTCGGTGGACACACCAATTGCTGTTGACTGATGAGAAATGAGAGACGCCGACGGAGCTTACAGATCCCCCAAGCCAAGTGCGCAAACGGGGAGCGCGACAATGACCAATGCAGAGTCATTGGTAAGCTTCTTACATGGCAAGACCAGGGGTCAGCACAGCACACCTACTACTCGTCGACATCCCAAGGGCAAAATGGAACGTAGCAACTCGCCGACGACGATGATGCAGGTTACACAGATAGGGCTGTTCCCGCAACTCGCGAACCAACGATCACTTTTGCTGTGCAAATCCCTTCCTCCGCTCTTTGGGGTAGGTAGGTATGCTGACTGCATCGCGCCCTCACGATGATTCGCTCCTCGCATCAGCGCCCTATCAGAAGACTGAGGCGGTGCAACCCCAGCTGCGTGTTATCCTCACCGCTCGTGGCTTGCGCTGCGAAGGCTTGGTATGTGTACCACCGAAAAGAAATGCAGCCACGGCGCTTATTGGCTATTTGCGCCAGCTTCCCCGATGACTGTATATGAAATGGTATGCATTGCTTCTCTGCTGCATTGGGTGCTGGCGGCACAGCTCGTATGCGCAACGGGAAATGTGAACGAACGGGGCGGCTTGTGGAATTTGAGGCGCCGGAATGTCGCCGGATTTTGCATCGGTCTCGTCCGAACACGCCCTGAAATCTCTCCTCCCCCACACAAGCCACAATGCAGCGGGAATCGCTTTAGATTGGCATCGTTCGAGAGGGCGTGATGGAGGCGCCCCGTACATGTTCGGTGTCGGCGGTCCTATGAAGGACCTCATGGCCGGTCTCTGCTGGTCGCCATCAGCGGCGCCGAACATGTATGCGAGACACCGCGTATCTGGATCACCCGCAGGAAGTGAATGCAACGTCGCTCCCTCGTCAGAGAGGTGCAAAGTGAGAGAGGTGCGCTGCCAAGTTTCTCATGGGCATGCCAATTTTGCGTGTTTGATTTGAGGATTGTCGCAAGATGGCTTCAAAACAGCGAGATCCCTGCTCTTCTCCCTCCCTTCTAGCGTCCTTCCATTTGGGCTGATCTCCGCTTTTCTGGACCGTGCACGGCTTCTGGCGTGGAAAATATGGCCTTCTAGCGTGCTTCTAGCGTAAACCAGGGGCTTGCGCGATTCCTGACTGGCGTTCCTGGAAGTGGATGCGCGGAATTGTGTGGCTTCTGTGTGTGTGTGTGTGTGGCGTGGTGCAAGGTCCGCGGTCAATAGATGTGTTGGGTGTACGGTCATCCACCATCCTTGCGAAGAGAATTTCTCTACCTACTATTCCGCGTATCGGAGGGGTTGCGAGAACGAACTCTTCAGGCTCTCGAACGGTGGAGTATTCGATCCGCGAAGCCGCGAACACTTGGGTCCCGGACTCTGGATTGGGCAACTAAAAAACCCAACCAACACCATGTGGAGATTTTCTTTTCCTCTCTGGAAAACTTTTTTGCAGGCATTTCCCTTTTTTGACGTCAGGAGACTCACACACAGTCACACACAGTCAGTCACACACACAGAGGCCCGGTTCGCGTCGGTAAGGCGCCGTGGGGATCCATCGCGGTGGATATCGTGATGAAAATTTTATGCTAGTTTTTCTCATTCTTGCTGGTTTCCTCCGTATCTTTCTGGTCGGTTCGCGATTTTCACTGGGCTTTTGTGGGCTTGGGTCTAGATTTTTTCCTCCCTCTTCGCTACGCTGCGCAAGGTACACCCACGTGGAGGCTGAAGGGCCCACGAAAGGGTGTGCCGATATCTGCGGGACTGTGAAAGAACATGGGACTCGTGCCTGGAAGAAGGCATTGATGACAAACGCGAGCATGGCATGGCGTTCTCTCGGCGCCGTGGCGGTCGAGCGTCGGGGAGCGGCCCCGGGGCTGGGCTCCAAAACCCGGATAAGGGCCTGGTCTGGCTCTTTCTTTGGCGACACCCGGAAATGCGGGAGCCTTCAGCGACGCGGGCCCCTCGGGTGATGTGTGCGCTTGGCTGGGCGATCAAGCACTCCCGTCACGTCAGGTCCGATCAGATAGTGAGAGATATCCTGGTTTTGACTCGTCTGAAGGGCGTTTCAACTCCTGACAGAGGTCTGGACCGAGCCACGAACCACGCCTTGCCTGCTCCACACGAGCTGTGTGCTGGAGCTGTCTAGCTGAAGCTATCCAAAAACAGATTGCTTCGTCCGCCGCATCACGTCTCGGTTTTCTTTATTTTTGTGCCTGTCCCGCTACGTGTACCGCACGAGAGCTCTCCCCTTTCCCCGGGGGCCAGGCTGGCTGGGTGAGGGAGAGAGATGCGACTTGTCTGACCTCAGCTCTTTTGCGATGTCCGCGAGAGCGGATTGGTCGGGGAACACGCCTTCCGCCCCCCCGGCGCCGGAAACCTGGGATCAGGTCCCAAGGCCTTGTCCGGTGGCGTTTCCGCAGTGAGACAATTGATGCGGCCCCCCGGCTCGGGTCTTGCGCTTGGACTTCTCTGTGCTACAATATTGATGAGCTGAGGGTTTAATAGGGGAAAAGTAAACAAAAGGGAGGGGATGTTGTCCTGGAGTTCTTTTTCGCAGGTTGCATGTAAACAAGATGCCATCGCAAAGTGTTGCTGTCTGAGTCTAGCTCGATCTGCGATTGTAGATCGTTGGGGGTAGGTGGTTGAGGCTGACCCGGGTGCCTGGTCTCAGTGCGGCAGAGTGCGTGTTTCTTCATCGCGGCTGGAAGCTAGCCCCGTGTCTTGGTACCAAATCTCTGGGACCACAAGTGACGATCGTTCGGTAAAGGTGAATCAATTTGTTGGCGTGCTACCGAAAATATCCATCTGCATGTGTGTTAGTCTGGGGGTGTCTGTCTGAATTGGCATAATGGGTTGGAATGCAAATGCGACATGCCAGTGTCGAGTCAAAGTCCCTGGGCCGAAAAGATGCAATAATACGAATGTAACGTGTCGGTGTCTTCCAGACTAGGAAAGGGGCGGACGAGAACCCGAGTGTTCAGCGCAGATATGACATCGGCAGAGCGCTTAATGAGCAAGTGCATGTTAGGTCTGTTATTCTTGGAACAAACGGCGGCGGCAAGGTGGAATACGAAAGGCGTCTAGCGCACCAGTGATGTCTTTTGAAAACTACTGCTGAACTAATCCGAGTAGCGGACGCCTCTCAACGCTGCTGGTACATCTCCGTTTCTTCCACTTGTAGATCATGCCATCATGGTAGAAATAGGTTTCTTTGAGCAAGCCATCAAGCTGCACAACTGCTTCTATTAGCCTGATTCCGAATCGTTTAGTCCAAGCATAGATGTCAAGGGACTACAGATGCGACCAGGTCTTTGACTTATTTAGTCATATTCTAACTGAAAGTACGACATGACGTAGTCGCAAAGGTGTGAGGCTGTAAGTTAGGATGCATAAGCCACAACGGCAGGAAGAAAAACACGCGATCTCAGGGACGTGGGGCATAGCACTGGCAGTCCCGCGCGCTCATCATGCTTTTGACTCCTGTGACGTGGAAAAGAACGCAAGGGTTGCCATCGTCAGGGTCAGTGCTACATGACTGTCTCGCATATCCGGGCAATACCTGACCAAGGAATAACGTTCACGGTGTTAGTGTCTCCGTAGTCTCCGTCTATTGGTACTAATGGTCTGGCTTACACGGGTGTACGTCCTGGATGGCTTTATACTCTACGGGTGGAGCTTAGCTTAGAGATGCCGCACTATATAGCACTTTTCATCTGGAAGTCAAAAAAGGAAAAACATGTTAAATAAGGGGATAATTAGCAAAGAACTTTCAACTAGACACTGCGTTAATTGCTGCTAAACTTTCTATCATGCCGTTCTACTCCCGAGATAATGCACATCCTATGATCGCGTGATGCCATTCGTCTACATTCATACGTTGACACCAGCAGGCGGAGGCTTATTATGTTCAACGTGTTGGTCGAAAAACTTTTCATCGTCCGGGACAGCATTTGTATGCAGCGGAAAGGCGTCTGCAAATATAAACTCAGCTGCCTCCAGAGCTACCTCCCGAACTGCCTTCCTAGCTGCTTTCATAAATGCCTCCCTAAGCTGTCTCCTCATCTGCCTCCAGGCGACCATGCAAGCGACCATAGCAATCCACATCAGAGCGGTCATGCATTCATGTAACATGATGGTCGTCGCAAGGACGTGGCCCAAACGAGAACTACCTGCATCAACCAGACTGACGAAGTAGGTGGCTGGTGCCAAGGGCCAAACCACCAAGATAAGGGCTTCCAACATCGAAGGGCCTCTTCTATCCGGTTGAAAGTTTGTATCAGTTTTTAAAATGGCAGTAGAAATGATGCTTGTCAAGAGACTGAGAAGGGCGAAGGAAATCGAGACGAGGCCGTTGGTTGGTGCAAGGAGGATCTGGCTGTCAAAGAGGCTGTTGACAACGACAGGGATGATGATGGCTGCAGAGATAAGACAGATTATCTTTGGCCTGAGGTGGAATATCCTCCCGGATGGTCGAGCCTTGAAATACGGGCGTTTGCCCGCGCAGGATGGGCGTGCCGGCGGACCTCGATGGTCGCTGGGCCTTGCGAAATTGGTATGCTTGTCGCTAATATTGATTCGGGTCATTGTGAATATCTTGCTGTTGTGTAAGAGCTGTGATGTAGGAAAGAAAATGCAATGTGTGATTTGGTTTCCGTTGACGACGTCGAATGATGCGTAGGTTGTTGAAATAAGGAAGAGAAAATGCAGTCAGTAAACTGGCTTCCTGGTTCATTTATATACAATCCAACTGCGACCTTTTGCGCTGGTGGCGATGTCGAAGCGATCTCCGTTGCCAGAGTTCAGCGACCTCATGGAAAATGTGAGCTTTATGTCTTCTATCTGTACACTTGATAAAGGTCACAGCAGCGTTCCAGCACCTGGATAGTATGGTGTTTGAGTTGTCTCATGACTCATCGAAGCCGAGACAACTCAGGCAGGTCATCGTACCTGTCTTATTCGTTGTCACCCACTCGGAAGAAAGTGACAGATACCGTTAGAATATGAGAAAGTTTGGTAGAAGCTCTTCCTCCAGTACGACTATCGACATTGACCCCTTTAGCTAGCTTTCTCGGGTGTCCTGACCTCCTTCATCAGGAAGGTACAATTGCTCGTTGTTGACGACACATATGTTGATATATCCAGCTCTTATATAATTGGTCGTTCGCCCATGTGAAGAATTGGTCTTGGGGACCTGTAGTCGGTAGGGAGACGAGCTCGTATTCTCCTAGTCCGAAGTCTGAATGACAGTTGAAAACGTACTATCATTGGCTTCCTCTCTTTGCAGATTATGGTTCATTGTCATTGCAACTTCGAATGATGCCAAGCCCATCGCGATGCTCACTGTCGGAGAGCGTGTGTCCTGGCTTCTTTCGACGAGGAAGAGTGTGTAATGTAAACATCAAACACTTAGAAGAAGAGGCAGAGGAGAACGCTGAAACACAACCTTCAGATGACAGACGCCTGTGAGACTTGGTGCCATGAGTTACAAAGCATACTTCACGAGGGATCCTCAACTAAAACCCGTGTTGAAAGTAATGTCAGATATCATCTTGTTGCTATACACTAGCCAATCGAAAGCAGGTAAAAGTTGAGGACGGAAATGACCGACTGAGGCTTGGTCGCAGCCCCCTTGCTCCTGTCATTTTGGCTTTTATTCAAGTTTCTGCGCTGCCACTTGAACCACACCGATCTCCTTTCTTGTAGCGAATGACGCCAAAACAAATTTCCTGTTTCGGTCGCTGTGTCCATGGAAGGAATCTGACCTGTTGGCGGAGAGTGGCTATGAACACTCCGAACTGCACGCCAATCCCTTACTGCTTCGTGTTCATAAAAGCAGCTCCTTTCTCCGCCTGGGGGATCAAATGGTCAAATCGATTCCAACGCGAGTCTTCCTGGCAATCTAATCAAAACAGCGTAGGTGGGTTTCAGTCAGAAAGACGTCTTCAGAGTCTGTCCTGACTTGGGTCCATCGCTGAGCCACCGGGCTTTCCACCATTCTCTTGCAATAACGAATCATCCGACGAAGACGACAGACGACGGACGAGCCGAGACGTTCTTCACGAGAAGGTCTGTCAAGCTACAAGGTACACAAGCCATGTTCCTGCAAAAGTAGCCACTCAGGAGCGAATCTATTTCTTTGCCTTTCGCACTCGGACAATCATATCGGAGATGGCGACTTCAGATTGTTGCAAAACCACATGCGCAGATGTAGACCGGAGACGCACAAGTCTTCATAGTGACGCAATCTATTCATTGTGCCCCGGTCTACAAAACCTCTGTTTCAATATCCATACACTGATGGGTTATGCCTCGCATGCAAGCCAGTACACATCTTTCGCATCTTGACCAAGCGTATCAGTCTCAAAACCTCGGGTATTATTTTGTCTATTCCATGTATTCCCATTTTATAAAACATCACACATTCCAAGGGCAAACCTACGCCCTGAGCTTCTGCTTCGCCCTCTTCCTCTTTCCGCCCACCTCCCTCCCCTCCTCCAGCTCCAACAACGCCTCCCTCTTCTTCTCGCTCACAACCTTGAGCGCGTCGCGCAGCACGCGGGTCTCCAGGTTGACGCCCTCCTCCTTCCACGCCTCCATCTGCCGCCCGACGCGGCCCTCGATCGCCAGCACCAGCTCGACGTCGCGCTGGCCGACGAAGGTGACGGCCTCGCCCTTGCGGCCCGCACGCGCCGTACGACCGACGCGGTGGATGTAGTCGTCCGGGTTGCGGGGGATGTCGTAGTTGACGACGAGCGCGACCTCGGGGATGTCGAGACCACGGGAGGCGACGTCGGTGGCGACGAGGATGCGGGCGGCGGCGGCGCGGAAGCGGCCGAGGTTGTCGACGCGCTGGCGCTGAGGGAGGCCGGAATGCAGCGACGTCACGCGGTGCTCGAGCAGGCGGAGGAGGTGGTGGAGGTAGTCGGCCGTGGAGGTGCGGTTGCAGAAGATGATGATGGACTTGTCGGCGTTGCCGTCTGTGAGGAGGAAGGTGTGCAGGTAGTGCTCGCGGTGAGTGACGGGGACCTGCAGGTGCATCTGCGAGAGGGTCGCGGGGATGGCGAGGGACTGGGTGTCGACCTCGCAGACGAAGACGGGCTGCTTGCCGGGCTTGATGGGCATGTCCTTCAGGGCGCGGACTTCGGGGGTGATGGTGGCGGTGAAGAGGAGGGTCTGGCGCTGCGACGAGGGCGGCAGGACGGACAGGCACTCCTCGACGTCGGGGATCATGCTGCCGGGGCCGGTGGCGTCGAGGAGGCGGTCCGCTTCGTCGAGCACGACGTACTTGACGCGCCGCAGACCGCAGATGGTGTCCTCTCCCGATGTCCTGATGTGGTCGGCGAGACGGCCGGGGGTCGCGATGACGACGTGGGGTCGCTGCGCCAGAGCAATCGCCTGAGGGCGCATGTCTGAACCACCCGTGATGAGGATGGCCTTCAAGCTCTGCGGCGCAGAGATGGCCTTGAACTGCTCAAAGATCTGCAGCGCAAGCTCGCGCGTCGGCGTCAGGACGACGGCGAAGATGGCTGTGGGATCCTCGGCCCATTTCTGGAGGATAGGCACCGCGAAGGCGACCGTTTTACCGGAACCTGTCCTGCTGCCACCGATACAGTCCCTGCCCTTCAAGATCTCTGGTATACAGCCCTTCTGAATGCCTGTCGGCCGCTTGATGGCCATGTTGGCCAGCGATTGGACCAGCCATGGGCGCACGTTGAGGGACGAGAATGATGTGTTGGGGTCTGTCGGCGCAGTGATTGCGTTTTGCGACGGCGCGGGAAGGACGGTCTTTGGTGCTTGTTCGGGGACGGCGGCGCGCTTGAATCGCGAAGGGGCCTGGATGGTAGAGACGACAGCCTTGAGCTCCTCCTCGTCATCATCGTCGTGTTCATCGATGATTTCGGCAGCTGGCGGCTCGGTCCTCCGTCTCTTGCGGGAGCCGGGGCTGTCGAGGTAGTCGGACTCGGATTCGGCGCCGGAGGAGTTGGCGGACGTGGAAGCCGGGTCCTCGTCGTCGGCCGCGAGGCCCGGCCGTCGGGGAGCTGCGGAAGACGGCATTTGAGGTGATTCACAAAATATGTCGGCTTCGACTGCAACCTGAGACGTTATGCAGCTTGTTCGCGGTGGACGGTGGTGACGGGTGGACGGCGGCGCTGCACCAGCGTATGAGAATTTTCCTTCAGGGTCCCTCCAAATTTTTTGGATTGACGGAGCCAGAGCCAAAAAGCTTGGGCGGATTCAGAACGTTGCCAGCTGCCGGGATTGGGCGGGCAGGCGGGGTGATGCAGGGGCTTAGCGTGGAAGAACCCAATGGGAAGCCGGCAACTGCCCCGCATTGACCGGGTAGACGCGCGCTTGGGGAAACGAGCCACTGAAGCCGGATGAGAAGTGATTACCAGCCATTCACAGGGCGCCAAAAGCGTTGCAACGAAGCCTTCGACCACTCAGACGCCCACCTCAGAGGGTAGGTTTGCAGCGACGAGCGACTGTCATCTGTTGGTTGCAGATTTCATCTGGAGCTGCAATGCCTCTGGCCCCCCGGGTTGCAACCTGTGCGTTACGCGACCGCGCCGCATGGATCGACCTGACATGATGAGTCCAGGCAAGACCTTTCCACAATGCGGTGCAGTCCTTTTGGCGTCATGTGTGAGCTAGCAGGCTACCTACAAATGTTGGACGGCCAGGCACAAATACTTTACTGGCAACCCCAGGGCTGAGGCTGATGACAGCATAGCGTTGCTTCCCGTCCAGGGATGCCGCCAGCTCGACTTCATTTTCCGCCCTATGTGCTTGGCAGACTCCAGGTACCGGTTCCTGGACGCTGTGTGCTTATGCCCCCAGACCCCGTGCATAGCATGAGCCTCGGACATGGACGACTCGGCCGCCGCCGCCGCGCCCATGATCGCATTGGCGTCTTTGAAGCCAGGTGAGAGTGAGGCACGTACCCTACGCGGCAGTGCGTTAGGTGTGTGTGTGTGTGTGTGGAGAGGATTGACGAGGCATGTAAAGCAGAAAGGAATCGGGTGTCGATCACTGACGTCTCGGGGCGCACCTACTGCTGCCCCAAACCGTGTAAGCGCTTGTCCAATAGGGAATCTCGAAGAACATTGTCGTTTCTCGTATCAAGCGAGTGCACCTTGGTGTACCGTCTGACTGTCGGTGAGTTTGAGCTCTCATCTGGGTCCCGGTGCAGCGGATTCGACAGATGGATGATGTGATGTGACGGCCACGGCAACGCCTTGCCATCACCCAAGACGGACTGCGAAGCCGTATGGTAAGGCAGACAACTCAAAGAACGGAGATTCAGATTCAGGCATCGGCAAATCCCCGAACCAGGCAACCTGTGCAGCTTGATCGCCGAACAGCGGTGCACCACGTACGTGTCCTGGACAGGGCTTCATAAAATCGGGCCTTCGTCCGAAAGTTGTCGGGATCCAGCTGCGATGCGGTGAGGAAAATGAGTTGCGCGGCGTCCAAACACCGCAGACACGCCGCCGCCGCCTACCGTGTTGGCCGCGTTGGGTAAGAAAAAAGGCAGAAAAAAAAAAGACAAGACGATAAAAATTTGTGGTGTTTCGGACCCCAAAGGATTCCTTGTCCCTCCCGTCCGTATCTGGCTCCCCCTCCATCTCGGGGCCCCCTCCTATTCGTGCCGCAGGACCGGTGGAGAGGATGTTGGCGCGGTGGTGCTGCAGACGGTCTGCATCCTCCATCGGTCGCGTCTATGACTCTCTGCAATCAGCTTACTGGAACCTGCCCAGAAGGATGGATGCTGTGCCGATGGTCTGTAGTGTTGGGTCGCAATGGCAGTCACAATTCCTGAATGATTTGGAATGGAAACACGGCAGCAGCCAGTGCAAGAACACGGAGGGTGGAAGGCTTGCCAACACAGGTGCCGAGGGGAGCTCCGTGTGGTGCCCCATCCTATCCCCTTCTCCTTGCCGTCCCTCCCTTCATGTCCACGCCGTTTGTGTCTCTCTCAGTCCCCTCACCTCGTCTGCCGCCGCCGGAGATGCCCCATTTCCAGACAAAACGATGTTGTCAACTGGCTCATGCGAGTTTCATCGACACGCTCTGGACCACAATGGCAATTCTGTGGATGGAGATTGGCTGCCGAAAGCCCGCATTAATTTGGACCCCAATCCCGTCTTGGTTTATCGGTAGCAAGCAGGCAGGCACTGTGCAGTAGTCAAAAGGTTTCCCGGTTGTTAATTAGTGTATGCGCGGGCGAGGCGACAGACTGCGTCGTGTGAGAGTGTGACGGGAGGGATTGTGATTGATGGCTGGCTGCCAACAATTTGTCTGGCTAATTATCGAGGGGCGGCGAGGAGGGGCCTGATAGCCAATCCAGCTGACAATGCTCAAGAGGGTAAAGCCATCGTCCGACGACGTCTGCTTTGATTGAACAGGCGGGATATCCATATTGTTCTGTCGATCGACACACCATGGCCTCTGCTTCGACTAAAGAGTCTTGATGCATCGGGGGCGGCCCCCGCTTGGTGCAGCAGACATAGGCGAGAGCTAGGGCGGGATGCAGGACGCAGGACGCAAAGGAGCAGCAGCTCAAGACTGCTTGACGACGGACGACAGTCGTCAGCGACATGGGAGGCAGGCTCGAGGGCACAAGCAGCGAGCTTTGGGTGCAGGGCAGGGCATCGAATGGCAGCCCAAGACACAGACGACACACCACCAACCGCAGGACAACCCCTGTCGTCTCTCTCACGCCCCCATGCTGGTTGATGCATCGCAAGTGCCCTCCCAAATCTCGTCGCCCGAGAGCTGCGTGTTACTGGCCAGACTCGGGGTCACTGTGCACCCAGAGCCAGCCTTGGATGAAATGGGCGATTGACCACACAGGCGATGAGTGAACATGACACTAAGCTTTGTTGGCGAGGTGGCTGCGTTGCGGTGGTTTCGATCAACAGGTACCTGACGCGTCTCGAGGCGAGAAGTTGAGGCAAGGAAAGTCAATGTACTGGATGACTGTTGACTTGAGTCGGAACAGCGGCATTGCTTTTGTTGTCTCGTTTTCGTTTTTCCGCCGCAGAGCTGCTGTTCTCTCCCGGCAGGACGTTATGCGTATAGACATATCCGCGGGTGGATTGTTTCCGGTAGACCTGCTCCTGTTGGCTCGTCAGGTCAGGCTGTCCTGTCCAGGTCTCATATGTCGTCCTCTTGGACCAGCACGGCGATTTCGGTCCATGCTTCAAGGCCGATGCCGTTCCTGAAAATACCAAGGTGGGAATGGCAAAACCTCAGACGACTCAACACAAGGGACTCCGTAATGTGGCGCGCGTAATCGTCCCGTATGGCACACTTTGGAGAGAAAAAGAGACAAGAAAATTCAATGACCAAGCGCGGTCCTCTTCAGATTCCAAGCTTCATCCATTGACTCGTCGCTCTGGTGTCGGTTGACTTTGGGTTCGTGCTCTCGAGGCGACGGCAGGTACAGCCCAAGTGACCTGAACCTGGGTAAGGCAGGTAGGTACCCTTAAGGTATTGATGTAAGGCGCAAAAAAGGCAATGGAAGAAGAGCCCCTGGCAGGGTGATGGAAGGCCCCGACGGGATGCTCGAACTCTGTAATAGCAGCTAGAGCATGACGGACGTAGGTGCAGATGGGATGAATACCCAAGGATGATTAAGGTACACCTTTCTTGGGCAATTACGTGTGTTGTGTTGCGTTGCGCGCGGTGCAGCATTCAGCATTCACACAACCGCAGCAGGGCATTGTCATCTCAGGCAGACTTCCTGGTGACTGGTGTCGTCGATTGGAACTTGGCCTTGGAATTAGCGCCCAAGCTCAAGTCCCTCATCCCTCGTCCCGCCCGCTCCCCGCCTTTTTTCACCCACTTGAATCCCACTCTCAGGCGCTCCCAAAGACTGTGACCTTGGACCTTGGTCTCGCCACAACTCGTCGGATCCCTCTGGAGTCTGGTCTGGTCCCCCCTCCCCTCCTCCCCGTCGGTCGGTCCCTGTCGTCCTGCTTCGGCCTGCTTGCTGCTGGTCCCTCACCAAGTCCCTCCAAGGAAAAGAAACCCCCTCTTCCAGACCCCGGTCCCAATACCAGACGTCGGGCCTGAAGACCATAGAAACCGCGTACGCATCCACGGCCGACTGCATTTCTTCCACCCTCTCACCACCTTCCAAGGCCAGCTCCAACACTGTCCGTTCCGATTTCCGACCTCGACCATTATTACGGTGGGCAGATACCGAGACCTACCTCCATTTCAGCCTTGATCCATCCCGAGGCGACACCTAGCGGGGAACGCACGCTGCTTATCGCATCGCCCTTTTGGTCGTCAAAGTCGTCGTCGTTTCTTCCTTGCATGTTTCCCGTCTTCCACTCGCTCCGACACACCCATATTCACGAAACCGCCTAAACGGCCGACCTCGACGGGTACTAACGCATTCTGCCCTGAGCCAGAGGAACCACCCGTCCGCGAATCCCATTGTCTAGCCCCAACTGCTACGTCAGCTTTTCCTCCCACAATCCCTCGAGCACGCTACCTTAGCTCTCGTCTTTCCGCCCGTGCCCTGTACCGCAGCGACCACACTTCGACCTACATCCAACTACGTCGTCGGGTTGCTTGGCTTCGGCCCTTTTGCGACTTTGTGGAATCCTCTTGTGTATAACCCTCCCCAGCTTCAACAACTACCTTCTGGCCGCCCCAACATCATATCGCCGTAATGGCCGACCAAAACTCTTCACAACCACAGACCATGGACCCTCCTCAGCAGGTAAGCTTCTCGCCAGCATCCATTTCACCGGCCCTCAACACGCACGCTGACTGACACCACGCAGGCTCCAATCCCTTCTCCCCTCTCTACGCCCGGATCCGTCCCCATGATGAACTCTCCCGTTCCTCTTCTTCGTCCTGCCATCCCCGGATCGAGGCCCGGCGGCGGCGCCCGCACACCGAGACTCGGTCTTGCGATCCCACCTTCGCCAAATGCAAAGCCCGTCGGCGGCACTGCGCCCCAACCCGTAAACTCTCGACCTCCTCTACCGACCCTTCACCTTGCAACCCCCATGGGCAGCCAGACAACCCCCTATGAGCAGCCCCAAAGGCCAGTCGGCGTGGGTCAGTCAGCCAGCGGTGGCAGCGAGAGCAGCGCGGCCCACTCCAGGTCAGGAAGCTTCGGCCCTCTGGATGGCAGGGCCAGCAACCCCACCTCGGCCGGATCTCAGTACTCGGCATTGTCGTTTGCCTCACAGTATGGTTTCGGTGCACCACCGAGGGGAACGCCAGACCCGTCGTCTGCTGTTGGCTCCATATACTCGGAAAGAAGCGACGGCGGAGTGGGCATGGAAAGAGATGGTAGCTTACAAGGTCTGGAGGGCTTCGACAAGCTGTCTTTGGAGCGCGGCAGGACGTTGGATGTTGAGGAACTCGACGCAGATGGGTGGAGGGTCGCAAGCTTGGAGAAGAGAATCGAAGAACTCGACTCTCTCGGCGAGGGTGCCGGTGGTGCCGTCACAAAAGCCAAGCTGAAAGGCGGCAAGACCATCTTCGCCCTGAAGGTGCGTAAATATGGACACACCACTTGAACTAGACTGACACTAGCAGATCATCACCACGAATCCCGATCCCGACGTTAAGAAGCAGATCGTGAGAGAGCTCGGTTTCAACAAGGAGTGCGCGTCGGAGCACATTTGCAGGTACTACGGCGCTTTCGAAGACAACACTACTGGCACCATCTCGATTGCCATGGAGTTCTGCGAGGGCGGCTCTCTCGACAGCATCTACAAGGAGGTCAAGAAGCTTGGAGGTCGCACAGGCGAGAAGGTGCTCGGCAAGATCTCCGAGGGTGTCCTGCGCGGTCTGACGTACCTGCACGGCATGCGCATCATTCACCGAGATATCAAGCCCTCCAACATCTTGCTATGCAGGAACGGAGACGTCAAGCTGTGCGATTTCGGTGTTTCAGGAGATTTTGGAACAAAGGGCGAGGCAAACACCTTCATCGGTACAAGTTACTACATGGCCCCGGAGCGAATCACTGGCCAATCATACACCATCACATCCGACGTCTGGTCGACCGGCGTCACCCTCTTGGAGGTGGCACAACATCGCTTCCCCTTCCCCGCCGACGGCACCGAGATGCAGCCTCGCGCCGGCCTTATCGATCTTCTTACGTACATTGTGCGGCAGCCCATCCCCAAGCTCAAGGACGAGCCGGATGCCAATATCTTTTGGAGTGACAACTTCAAGTACTTTATCGAGTGCTGGTGAGTATACCTCCAGAAACATTTGAGTCATGACTAACACCTTGAAGCCTAGAGAAGGAGTCCACCCGCAGAGCAAGCCCTTGGAGAATGCTTGAGCATCCCTGGATGGTCGAAATGCGGTCGAAGCGTGTCAACATGGCCAAATACCTCGCGCAGGTATGGGGCTGGGAGACCAAGTAGGCTTTGTTCAGAAGCGACCAAGTCGGCAACGCATGTTTCGGTGCACCCACCATCGCCGAATTTGCATATATGTCTGAATCTTAACACTCGACTGCATTGCTCGTTGGTCTACAGAGGCACACGAAAGCAACGCGTATTGAGTTAAACCGCAACAATCAGAGGCGAGACGAGCCGTCAACGGCAGCCACAACAAAGAATTTAACATCACACCGAACCTAGAAACCCAGCGATCCACCAGCAAGAGAAGGGGCAGATTTTTCACCATTAGTAAACACCGCACGGCACAGGACTGCCGATGTCACCGCCTCTGAGGGAACAGGGCTATTTGGACACGAGTCGTGGTATCCGAGACGGTCGGGAGGAGCGGGGATATCTTCGCACCAGACTGTTATGTATTGGGTGGTTGTCAGCATGGCATTGTTATCATGACACTGGAGCGATGGCATGTTAAGTATGGTACAATTGAGAAAAAGTACACAAATGAATTTTTCAACATTTTCCTTGGCCACGGAACGGGGGGGAGTCTGGTCATTGTTGCAAAGGCTAGGGCGTTGTACATATTTTATTTCACCCAACAAATCTCTTCAGGGGTATCTAGTCTACGGCACGGTTAGATGCAAAGTGGGATTGATGAAAGGCCTCTTGAAACGTTTCCTCCAGTGCTCTCTTTCATGACTTTGCAGGGGCTGTCATGACCTCGGACTCGTCGACGCCCATCAGCTCACGCAGGGCGACTGTCGCGTAGGCGCTCTTGGGGAGCTGGAACGTCACCACCACGGCCGTCTTCTGGACCGCTGCCGGTTCCGGCTCGGCTGCCGCGGCATCCGTCTCGGGGGCCTGCGCCGGCTTGTCTTCAGCCTCGGGCTTCTCCTCGGGCTGAGCAGCCGCAGCATCCTCCATCGTCTTGTCGGGCTTCACCTCGGCGTATTCGTCGGTCTTGGTCTTCTTGTTCGCCTGCTCGTCGTCTCCGTCAGTGCGGCCGCGCTTCTTGGACGACGGCGGCTGCTTGGCGCGGATGCGGTCCATGTCCGTGGGGTGCATCTGCTCGTTGTCGTCCGTGTAGGCGCGCACCTCGAAGCGGGGCTCCGCGAGGAAGCGCGCGGTGAGCTTGCGGTAGGCGCCCGGCAGGCTGAACTCGCGGTGGCGGCGGATCATCTTCTCCGGGTCGAGGTCGCCGTTCTCCTTCATGAAGGTCTTGTAGAAGTCGCCGAGCGCGTTGGTCGGGTAGAGCACGGCGTGGCCCGGGGACGGGAGGATCACGTCGTGGATGGTGTAGCGGCCCGAGGCGGCCTCTTCGGCGGTCAGCGCGCGCGCGTCGGCGGTATCGTCGTCGGCTCCCTCATCCTCGGCAGTCGCGTCGGCCTGGGGCTTCGCGTCTGCGAAGACGAGGTCGCCCTCGACGACCTTGTCGCCGTACAGGCGCCAGCGGTGGCTGGCGGCATGGTTCCAGACGTAGGACTGGTAGGCGTGGAGGTACATGCTGCGCAGGCCGCGGGTGATGCTCGTCAGGGCGCCGATGAAGTCCCGGCGGGAGGTGGCCCGGCCGAGGTGGCGGATGACGCTGGCCTCGGCGTTGAAGCGGCGCGGGAGGATCTTCATGGCGTCCTCCTCGGAGCCGCCCTGGCGGAAGAGCATGCAGGCGTGGTGGCGGTTGAAGTCGTCGCGCTGGTGGCCCTCGGCGGGGACCTCGCCCCCGGCGGCGCGCTTGGCGATGTCCTCGTCGTAGGAGATGATGGCGTTGATGGCGGACTCGAAGTCTTCCTGGAGGATCATGCGGCCGACCTCGTGCGTGCCGACGGCGTGGGTGCCGAAGCGCTGGTGGCCAAAGTAGTTGATCCAGCCGCGGGAGTGCATGCTCTCCATGGCGGCCTTGACCGAGGCCTCGATCTTGGACTGGCGCTCATCGTGGGGGAGGTCGGGGGACCCGGAGACGGCGCAGTCCTTGAGGGCGATGACGAACTCGTTGCCGGTGTGCGCGCCGAGGTGGATGGGCGTGGTGGCGTAGACGTAGTCGCCGGTGGTGACGCCCTTGAGGCGCGAGTTTGCGCGCATGAGGTTGTCGGCGCGGACGTGGCGGACGGAGCACCGCTGTGTCGTCGCGGCGCGGCGGTCCTTGGTGCCGGCGGTGCCGATGGACTGCGGCTTGACGCGCAGGGCGCGCGCGATCTGGTTCGTCGCCTCCATGGTGTCGCGGTTCTCCTTGTAGAGTGTGAAGTGCAGGTACTCGCCCTCGCCGGGGGCCTTGACCTTGGGCTCCTGTTTCTTCTTCTGCTGGGGGCCTCCGCGCACGCCCCTGCCCTTGCCCCTCGGCGGGGAGATCTTGGCGACGATGGCGCCGGTCGGGTCGGTTGTTGTGTCGATGACGGAGTTGAAGATGCGGCGGACGGCCTGGTGGAGCTGCGAGCGCTGGTCCTTGTCGTCCATTGCGGGTGAGGTGGTGGGCTCGACCTTTGCGTTCTTGTCGGCGGAGATGGTCTGGAACATTGCGACGAGCTGCTTGGCGAAGTCCTCATTTGTGAGGGAGGTGAGGGTGGCGATGTCCTCGGGAGAGATCTCGGGGATCGTTGGCGCCGGGGCTTCGCTGTTTTCGCCGTTCTCGGGCTGTGGTTCGGGCTTCACTTCCTCCTGCTTCTCCTCTGCGGCCGGCGGCGGAGGGGTGGGCTCCTTGGGGGGCTGCGGGAGCCGTGTTTCTGTGAGATGGAGGACGGAGCCATCTTTGTTGATCTCGTAGACTTGAAAGTCGGTGTATCTGGGCTTATTAGTGACGCGATCAAAATGAGGGGTAGAGGTTACGCACCTCTTGCGCATGTCGCCGGTCCAAGCAGTCATACTCGGGGCGATGCGCTCTGTGATGCCGAGAGACGCATCGAGGCGCGTGCCGTTAGCACGGCGCGTTTCGGTCGCCATATTGATGTTATGATACCAAACAAGTCTTGCGATGTAATTGCAAGCAATTTGACTTGTATATCGATAAAAGTGAGTGAATTGGGCTTGTAAGAGTTGAGGTGTCTGATGGAAAGGGTCGCGGGGCCAACAGGCATATTTTCAGGAATTGCCGGCAGAAACTGGCGAGTGTGAATGAAATGGCAGGCGGTGTGTGATGATTCCGCCGGACTTGGTTAAAAGAAGAAAGCGGTAAGGCGAATCTCATTGAGCCACTTTTCATATGAGATCCCATGTCTCACTAAATCTCATCGCAATGTTCTGATTTCAAGGTACTTTTCATTTTCGTCTCATGCAATTACTCAATCCGCCTTCAGATTCAGAATCTCAATCGCGTTTCCACCCATGATAGCCTTTGCTTGCTCACTTCCCTCGCCGACAGCTGCTGCCACAGCATCCGCGTTCATGCTCACGCTCTCCCACTCACCCTGCTCATCAGTCGTCAATGGAGGGAAGAAGGGGTGATCTGTACCAAACATGAGCCTGTCGGCTCCGCTCGCGTCGATGGCCGCCTTCAATCCAACTTCGGAGTAGATGACTGCATCGAGATAGATCTGCTCCTTGAGCACGTCCCAGATCTTCCGGCGGCCCTTGCCGACCTTGCCCTCGCGCACCAGCTGTCCGTCGTGCAGGATGCAACTCTCAATTCTGCCGGCGAGGAAAGGCAGCGTGCCACCGCTGTGAGCGAGCAGCATGCGCAAGTCGCGCACCTCATCGAAGACGCCCGCGAGATACATGCGCGCCACGGCAATGGTCGTCTCCATGGGGAAGCCCAGCGCCAGGGGCAGGACATGGCCATACTCGTTGCTCGCCCTTGGGCCCCAAACATCGTTGGGCAGGCCATAGTGCGGGTGCAAGAAGATGGTCAGACCGGCGGCGGCGATGGCCTTGAAGATGGGCAGCAGCTCTGGGTCATCGAGGCCCTTGCCCAGTCCAGACGTGCCCAGGATGATACCACGGCAGTACTTGACCCCCTTGACGTGTTTGATGGCTTCGAGGATGGTCTCGAGCGACGCAGTCAGGGGAAGGGCAGCGAAGAAGAACAGACGCCCGGGATGCGCAGCGCACATGCGGTCAAACTCCTCGTTGACATCCCGCGCCATGGGGCCCGACTCCGAGGCGTCGATGAAGTCCAGCCATGGGTTCGCCAGGGAAACGACCGAGATGTCGATCTTGTGCGTGTCCATGAAGTGTACCTTCTGCTCCAGCGAGGCATAGTGAGAGGTCAGCGGCCGGCCCGGGGGCTTTGCCGTGGCATCCTTGGTGGCTTCGTCGAGGGCCTGCTGCTCCGAGGCGAGGAGGATAAGGCGCGGATCGGGGTCCTGCGGAAACCGGCGGACAACAGGAATGGTGGTTCGAGACTCGAGAATCTTGATGTACGACGGGGGGTACATGTGCGTGTGGATGTCTACCACCCTCATCGGTGTTGAAGAGGCCATTCTGCCTTTTTTCGCCAGGTGCTCAGAGACGTTTGATTGTTGTTGTTGTTTGGTGAGCTGCGGGGTATGAAGGGAGCACCTTGGACGTGTTCTGTGCTTAAAGTGAGTCTTTGGCTGAAGATTGAAAATGCGACGTTGGAGGTTACCGACTTACAAATGGTCGAGGCTCAATCGCGAGTCGTGAAGGTTCTCAGCTAACACGCAATTGCAGGAATGGGAAAAAGACACAACGTCGAGTCTTTGAGACGAATATTTCTTAAGCGCTGAGCATTCTCGTGTTCCTGAGTTAAGTACCAGCTACCCGAGGGCTATGTCTTTACAGGAAGGTGATGAAGTTGCATCCGAAATGCACGTCTCCGCATCAAGTCGCCCACCCCACACACGGGCGTCTTGCTCCAACTGCGCTGGCTGCCGATTGTCCTACCCCGCCGTTATCTTCGCCGGTCCTTTGCGCCGCGCCGGCCTTATCTTTCCGTCGTCTTTTTGGCGGGGTAACGCCACTCTGTTTTATTGTCTTACACGTTGGTATTATGAGCACAGCGTAGGAGGTCTCCGATGGCCTTGCTCGTGCGACTCGCCCGGTTCGAGCCAACCTATGACCCCTCAAGGATTTGTATGGCTTACTGTTTCCTCCGTCACCTCTTTGCCGGGATCAGCAAGGGGCTTTGGCCTGCTGGACTGATTAGATGCCCCGGGCTGAGGTCAATGCCGGCCATGTGGTTGGTAGCCTGGGTATGCACTTTCACAAGGGTCCTGTTGTATTACCAGACGAATATAAGTCACTCAAATGCCCTACCGCACGGATCTCGCTCGTGAACCTTATCGCGACGCCGTGGAATCTTCTACGTCTCAGTCCGAGTAATGGTATCTGATACACTTGACCACTGACATCTCATCAACTGTTTGCAATCTGGCGGTGTTCATTCTCTCATTCCCAGCTGTTTATAACTAAATCACAATGGCGGCCACCGCAGTAGACAAGGAGGGTCTCTTCATTCCCGTGAGTTCGCCAAGCATCTCCGACTTCACTTCTCACTCACACACCCCAGCTCATCGACTTCTCCGCCTTCCTCAGCGGCGATAACGCGAAGCGCACCGAGACCGCCAAGCAGATCCTCGACGGCTTCCAGAATGCCGGCTTCATCTACCTTAAGAATGTGCCCATCAGCCAGGAGCTCCGCGCTGCCACCTTTGCCAAGTCGGCCGACTTCTTCGCCCAGGACGACGACGCAAAGACCGCCGTCGGCTGGACCACGCCCGAGGCCAACCGCGGGTACTCTGCCCCCGGCCGCGAGAAGGTCAGCCAGTTCATGGACGCGGCCTCGGTCGGCAAGGAGCGCGCCGGCAACCCCGACCTGAAGGAGAGCTACGAGATTGGACGCGAAGGCGAGCCCACGCACCCGAACCAGTGGCCCGTGGAGAAGGCGGGCAGCCCCGTGGACGGATTCAAGGCGCAGATGCTTGACTTCTTTGGGCAGTGCAAGAACCTGCATGTCGAGGTCATGCGCGCCATTGCCGTGGGCATGGGCATCGATGAGCACTACTTTGACGGGTTCACGGATGTCGGCGACAACACGCTCCGTCTGCTGCACTACCCGTCAGTCAACCCTGAAGTTTTCAAGATCAACCCCGGCCAGGTTCGTGCCGGCGCTCACAGCGATTATGGCTCCATCACTCTGCTCTTCCAGGACGACCGCGGCGGTCTGCAGGTGAAGAGCCCCAACGGCCAGTTTGTGGATGCCACGCCGATCCCTGGAACCGTGGTCGTCAACGCGGGTGACTTGTTGGCGAGATGGAGTAACGACACAATCAAGAGCACGATCCACCGTGTCGTCGAGCCCCCGAGGAAGCCAGAGGATGGATCCGAGTACCCTCCGCGGTACAGCATTGCGTGAGTCAGAAGTTGCGGAAATGTTTTAAAGATGCTAATGGCGAGCAGATACTTTTGCAACCCCAATTTCAAGAGCCACATCGAGGCTATCCCGGGAACTTACGCAACAGAGGCGGAGAAGAAGTACGAGGGTATCAACAGCGGGCAGTACCTTGTGCAGAGACTGGCTGCCACGTACTAACGGCCTTGGTGTTAATATTTACGATATACTAAAAGCGAATTGATCGTGTTTACGAAGGGTGATCTGCAGGTCAATTGACTAATATCGCCTTCTGCTGACGAAGGATCGAGGTTGTATGCCAAAAACAGGACTGAGACTGATTCGAAGTATACTTAGAGATGATCAATCAAGATTTACTGTACTTCCGATCGCTCGTGCTTTGACTTTGCTCGGTCATGTTTTGTACATCATCCTGGTCAGTTACACGCTGATAAGGTATTGTGGTTCTCTGCCTAAGTCTGTATATCACAACTCGGGTGGCTCTTCGGGCGTGGGCTCATCCAGATTTGCCCACCATTTCCGTCAATGGGCTATAGAATGACATAACCAGGAGAATTATAGACACATTCAATGCAAATACACGGGAACGCAGCCAAGTCTTGACCAGCCGTTCCCTCCAAGGCGTACCAAGAGTCCTAGGTCTTTGACCCCAGATGGAGATCGAGAGTAGATGAAGGCCCAGCAATGCAGTATTGTCCTCGCCAAGCCGATAGCAGCGAATGAAGATGAACACGTTGATAAACGCGAAACAAACTACAAACGCCAGATCCAAAGGCCAGTAACGGAATGCGACTTCGTACTCAGATGTATCCACGTTCGACACATGGATGGCGTGTGCGGCACGTCGAGCTTTGAGGCGTATTGCAAAGTAAGAAAGACTAGATCCGGCCAACACAGCAATTTCTGCTTTGCTGACCGTGATGCTGAGCAATGCCCAAGAGAGAATCGTAATGGGGACGAAATAGAATTCTCGCCAACTAAACATGCAACTTTCGTAGACGTAACTACTTGCAGCGTCCGCATTCATCCCGGCCCCAGCAAAAAGTCCTCGTGAGGGTGCTCTGAAGATCTGAGTTTGGATTGGCGAACATGATGGATAAGAGGAGGAGATCGTGACAATGAACATTTCGTGCTTCAGGAACGCATCGCGTCTCACTGTGACTCTCCGAGATCCATCCGGACACAGAACTGAGTCGCCTGCTTTGGATGTATCGAAATTCTGTGACATGTCTTCGAGAGACTGGCCCTTTTTCTTGGCGATGATGTGGCAGACGAAAGGTGGTGGAACCATAGTACGCGAGAATATTGCGCGGATCAAGGTCCGCCGCTCGAGGACGACAACGAACCCACCATCTTGACCGTCGTCCTTTGAGTAGTGCAAGAGAATGCGTTTCCAAGTCTGGTCAGCACCTGAAACGGGGCAAACGCTGCTCCATTGCCTCTTGTCCGCCTCTGCCGGTATTACTTTCACCAACCGCTCCGGTAAATCTGGTGCGGCGTCGAGACGGACAAACCCACACTTGATATCCGTATTCCAGATTGGTTGCTCAAGACGGTGATCCTGCTTGTCTTTCCTTATGTAGATGGTGCGATACTGCATGCGCCGTGTAGTGCTCCAGGGGAGATCCAATAAGCATGGGGGCTGCTTTGGTCGCATGTACTCATCACTAATAGCGGTCTGGAACAGAGGGATCGCAACGACTTTTCTGAAATCCGTCCCAATCTGACAGTCAAGCAGACCGTAGGCAAGCTTCTCAAGTTGGAAAAGAGGAAGCGTGATTCGCAGGCCTCGGCTCGTCATTTCAGGCACCGAGCTTGTTCCACCCATCGGTATGGCGGAAATGTTTGACCAGCAAGCGAAGTCTCTGGGACTCTGAGCGAGTAGCCTGTGATACTCAGGTCGATGTGAGACTTCTCGGTAGTACTCCTTGGAGTACTGAGTTTCTTGAGGGTCGGCGGATAGCAGGTGTATAACGCTATAATAAATCCGGAAACGCTTGTAGAACACATCCGAAGGTTCCTCTTTCAAGGTAGTATCCAGCGGGCTCCACGCAAGAACGGATTCGTCAGTGTTGAGCTTTAGGAGCTCTAGTTGGAGCCTCTCAAATGCGCGATCACCCTCTCCATAAAGAAGCGGCATGTTCACATTGAATATTCCCAGAAGTGCGTATGCCCTATCCTCGATCCTGGTAGTCTCTCTATAAGCTGCCCACGACATGCGGACGGCGATGCTCGCTGAACGAAAGTCTTGTTCCCTACGAAGGTAAGCAATGGGGATATTTGTGATGGCGTTGATATCAGCAGCTAAGGAAGAGCGGTCGCCAAATTGCCTCCAAAATCTATCGCAGAACAGCACGCATTTGGGGGCGAGAAGCTCTTGCAAAGTCCAGCCTCTCGTGAACCAAAGACTCTCCATGAAATCGCCATCAACATCGGGCTGGCTCTCGTCCGCTGGACCTCTGCCTACGTCGTCAAGGTAAGCATAGCAGGCTGACGCATTCTCGTACCACCGGAACATAGAATTGATGGCTTCAGAGAGTTCAGCGCTGCTCGTCTTGTCGATGCAACAGGTGTCGATCCAGACATAGTCGAAGCCATGCTCCGCAGCCAAGAGACAGAATCCGTCGACTTTGGCATATCCTCTCATGAGTTGATGATCTGGAGAGCTGAGGTCTTGGAGAGTGACCTCTTCTTCGCCCCATCGATGTGAAAGTATCGCATACTTCGGGATGTTGTTGAAATACTGCTCCAACGATCTGGTCTTGACGTTGAGAAGACGCATTTCCCATATCTTGAAGTGTTGAAGTTTCGAAGTTGCAATCGATGCAATGGAAGCGGCGTCAGCTACAGGTATACGCACTTGATAAAGTGGCTGGCTCTTGCAGCCTGCATACCTCATCAGGTGACAGGATTAGCATTGATTGATTGGTTTTGGGATGAGCTACCCGCTCGTTGCCTGCATGCTGCGCCGCAGGTACGCCATAGTACCAACGGAAGAACCCATCAACGGCTGCAATTATCCAATCTGTTGACTCTCATGGTCAAATTTATTGACCGAAAACCAGTGAATGACAGACTCCCACAGAAAAGTCATTCTACTCTAAGATGAAGGAGAGACAAGTTTGATCGAAGTTGCCCTTCAGAAGGGAGTCACATGGGTGGGGTGGCGATGCGGGGGCAGTCGTTCATGCACTTTCGCACTGTCCTCGTACTGTCAGCCGACAAGCCCGTAGGCTGAAGCTAAGCCAGCTGTCCGGAACATCCAACTCAAAGCAACCGTTGATGGCGATAACAAGATGAAGAAGACTTTACTTCTTGTGTTTATCCACGGCTTCAAGGTATGTTTTCCTTGTTGGGGAGCCTTCACGGAATGCAACTAGCTTCTGACACTTTCACAGGGAGGTGACGACACCTTTGGGGACAAGGATGGCTTTACAGAACAGCTCCGGGCCCAGCTCGCCGCCGCCCTCCCCAAAATCAACGTAAAGCATCTCGTGTACCCAAAGTATGAGACGCGCGGAGATTTGGGAGACTGCGTCAGCCGTTTCCGCGACTGGTGAGTTCCCCCGCTTCGTATGATGCCAGGGTCGGTCACTGACACCCCGGCCAGGCTCCTAGAAAAGGTCATCGACCTCGAGGTTGCAAACGCCACCCCGTCGCCGACGGTCGACCCGTCCGTTAGGATCGTGCTGATCGGCCACTCCATGGGCGGCATCGTGGCCGCCGAGACCGTCGTCGGGCTCACCTCCGAGCACCCTATCTACTCCGAGGACGGCGTCGAGAAGTCGGACAACCCGTCCACCTTCAACGGCCTTATGTTCCCCTACGTCCAGGGCGTCCTCGCCTTCGACACCCCCTATCTCGGCATCTCGCCCGGCGTTGTCGCCCACGGCGCCGAGGGCCACTACAACACCGCCTCCGCCGCCATGACGCAGCTCAGCGGCCTCGGGACGGCCATCTGGGGCGCGAAGCAAGCCGCCTCTCCCGCGCAAAACAAAGCTCCCGTCGCGGCGCTTCCGGCACCGCCTGCCAAGAAGGAGCAGCAGCAGGCAGGCTGGGGATGGGGCAAGATTGCCATGGTGGCCGGCAGCGCGGCTGTTGCTGCTGCAAGCGCGGGAGCGGCGTACTATAACCGCGAGCAGATCACGCAGGGGTTGACGTGGGCGACGTCGCACCTCGAGTTCGTCGGGTGCCTGGCTAAGGGCGCGGAGCTGCAGAAGAGGGTGCAGTACATGGTCAAGCTGAACCGGGAGCTCGGGGTCGGGTTTGCCAACTTGTACACCCGGTTGGGAAAAGCGGCGGGCAGCAAAGAGGTCAGTGTAGTCGGCACGGTGCTCGGCAAGGACCGCACGTTCTGCAACCTGCCCAAGAAGGGCCCTGCCGGGGTGTGGAATGAGGCAGTCAATGATATGGCCACCGATGAGACGTTGGCGCATATGAGTAAGTTGCCTGCTACGGATCGTGGAGCTGAGTACTGACACCGCCGCAGACATGTTTGAGGCGAAGCAGAACCCTGGGTACGAGAAGCTGAAGCAGGATGCGGCGTCGCTGATCGTGCAGTGGACAACGAACGACTGGTACGAGACCAGCGAGGAGCCGAAGCTGGCCATCACGGAGGCGGGAGAGAGTGCGACTGCCTGATGCACGAGAGGGTTTCCTTTTTATCTATATTATTATGAATGTTGCGCCTCCAGAGCAACGAAGGACGCGCTTTTAGATACCGGTTTTGTCTAAATCCATACCCACGTAGCCTCCAAATACCCACCTGTATTTTTTAACCTCGTCTTGCAAAGCAATTACTGGGTCTTGGAGAGACCCAACTCGTCGGCCTTCATCTGGCGCATGACCTTTCTCCTCTGCGCCATCATGTAGGTGTAGAGAATGTAAGAGCCTGTTCGTGTATTAGTATCGAGTCTTTGCATTTCTCTTGCGCAATCAACGTACCAGGAACGTAGATGGCCAGGACCATGTAGCCAATGGCCGGGAGCAACGGGTTAAGCTTCGCGTAGGGGCCGGTCGAAAGGTAGATCAAGGCGCACTCGCTGGTGATGCCAATCGGGTACAGCACGAAGAAGGTGTTGTAGCGCAGCCAGACAAGGGGCTTGGGCTGGATGCCGCTGAGGTTCAGGGCAAAGTACGAGTAGCGGATGACCTCGGTGACACTCCAGGCGAGGAGCATGGACGAGTACCAGGTGCTGCGGGCGAGGTGGGGAAACGGGTAGACGATGCCCCAGACGAGAACGAAGCGGCTGAGGACCTGCATCACGGTCGTGAAGACGGGGGCGCGGACGACTCCTGTGCATGATTCCCGTCAGTTCTTGAAGCAATTGGCTTGGGTCTTAGGGGTACGCACCAAGCAGGGCGTGAAGGACCTCTATGGCGGCCAGAGTCTGCGTCCAGCGTGTCCAATCGCCGACGCCGAGGAAGACGAATTGAGGGCCGCGCATCGTGAAGAGGGCGACCGTCCTGCCGAGGACGACGGACCAGGCGACGGCCGAGACGAAGTTGTAGAAGATGAGGTACGCATTCTTCGCGGGCGACGAGGGGCGCCTCTGGGGCTTCGTCGGGACTTGGTCGACCATGATTGCTTGCGGTTGGCAGCTGTGGTGGATTTGGGGTTTGTGTGTCGTGGCGATCGCAGGACTGCAGCTGTGGTGTTTTTGACTGCCAGCGGGCTTGGAGAAGTTTGTTGAGGGAGGTTGAGCTGCAGCAAGGGTTTGGAGTTGGATCCTCTCCCATTCGCTCCCGTCCCACCCCTCCATCGGGGCCGAGGCTTCTTGGCTTCTCACCTGGGGGCCGCTGTTTCTGCAGGGCGGCCCACTGTACAAGGTACGCCGTAATGCCCGGTTTGGAGATACAGGGGTCGAGCTCGCTGCATTGTTCATCCCTTCAGAGCGCTGACAGCTGAGTGTCTGACCACCCTGGTCATGGGGACAAATGATCAAGATGTGAGTAGAGAAATAGCTGCGAGAATGTAATCGTAGACTTCGTTATCTATCAAGATACAGATGCATTTTAAACCCCTTGCTATGCTGAAAAGCAAACCCACACACTCATTAAGACAGGACATGGAAGAACATTGCCGACATGATGAACACTGGCACCCAGAAGACCAGAGCCCTGGACTGGGCGAGCAACAGACCAGGCGCGGTTCCGTTGTGCAACATGACGACTTGACCAAAGTCGTGCGCGGAGTCGATGCTGCAGACGACCTGACACTGTCCATCTCCGTCGCGACGCGCCAGCTTGCCCTGGGGTCCGTGAGCGTGCTGCGAATCGGCGGCACCGCGCTTTGTGACGGTTGTGGGAGAGTCGGTGGTATTGAAGACCAACTCGAGCCATTGCACCTGCAAGACGGCCGAATTGCCGACTTCCATCACGCCAGACCACGAGCCGCCGTCGCTCCAGGAGTTGATCATAACACGGCTGGGATCGCGGGGAACCTGGAACTTGATGGTGGAGACCTTGTGGCCGTCAACAAGCCAGACGCTCTGCTCTGAGTCCCAGTCCAGGCGATGGATGGCCCAGTCGCGCCAAGAGACGGGCACCGTGCCGTTCTGGGTCGACTGGTCGATGGTGTTACCGCTGTCGTCAAACGAGGGCTGGTTTGTGTACTGGATCCTGTTGTCGGGGTCCTTGGTCAGGACCTCGATATCGGCCTCCTGAACGTCGGCGTACTTTTCGGCTTCGCGGTAGGTGAACAAGGCCGTGCAGGCACCTGGGTCGCCGATGGTGCGGGCAAACATGCGGACCGAGACGAAATGGTAGCCCATCGAGACAGACTCCATCTCGGCAGAGGTCTGGAAATCCTTGAGACGCGCAGTGCGGAAGCTCATGTAGGTGTCCGATTGGGGATTGGAGTCGGTGTTCTTCTCGATGTAGATGTTGTTGGGGGAGTTGACCATGCTGATGGTGGCATCGTTGCCGCTCCTGCCCCTGTTGCCGCTATTGTTCCAGCTCTGGATAGACCATATTGACGTCCATGCATCGGAATTGAAGTAGTCTGATGTTACCGAGGCGTTGCCACTGTCGTTATAGCTGGTGATGATGTCAGGGACACCGGCGTACTGGCCGAGGTTGCGGAAGTCGTAGAACAGATGGTTGGTGAAGTAGCTCTCGGAGGTGTTGGTGAGGAAGCAGTTGCAGACATCGTCCGCCACGACGGGGTGGTCGTCAGCCACAGCCAGAGGCAGGAGGGCGAGGGCCAAGCCCAAAATAGATGACCTCGTTGACGGCATGGTTGTGTTTGTCTGAGAGAGTGAGTGGCGTGCGGCTCTGTCGGGGACGGGATGAAAGAGAGAACATGGGGATGGGATGATTTAAAAAGAAGAGGTGACAATCCATCGTTGTCTTGGCCTGGGATGGTGTTGCCGTAAACACATCCCCAAGCAACGGCGCACCGGAATGTGAGACGTGATCGTGCGTTGTTGTTTCCTTCCAAATGTCATCGAGCCACTAACTGGCCAGACCATCGCCCCGGCCGAACAAAAGCATAGCAGATCGAGTGACCAATAGGTAGAGAGCTACTGGGGATCGCGCGAGATCCCTACGAAAACGGCGTCGGGAGCTCCTTGGCTAGCGGCCACTTGGTCGCCATGATTTGAAAACGCTGCAGAGAGTTCGGGCTTAGCGTCAAGAGTGAGCTGTTGCAGCGGCCAGCGCGACTGGGCAATGGCGATCCCGTCGTACCCGTTAGGGACCGGGCGGGAAGCTTGGAAGCGGCGGAGGGGAGAGGAATGAAGAAAATGAGCCTTGGCTAAGAGGAGGAGCAATCTGGCACACCAAGCCAACCTAAACGGCCGGATGCGGTGTTTGTTGCTCAGTCGCTCTCTTAGCGTCGTCTCGTGGAGCTTTCCGTGTCGCTCCAGACTCCTAGGCGGCGGGTAATAGGGACGACGGCGGCACGGGTGTCATTGAGCTATTTGTGGGTTGTAACGGGAGGCCTGCGGTGGCATTTGGAGGCTGTGCGAAAGGAGGTCATGGCCGTGGACTGTAACGCTATCTCTGAAGGGCCGATGTCCTTGTTGTGATGAGAGATGGGAGAGATGTAAATGAGAGGATCTAACGCTGCTAGCTCGTGAGAGGTCAGTGCGGTACGATGCCCATGGCCATGTGGAGGTGGTGTATTTGGTCCAATCAAGAGGGCGGTATGCACCCCTGTCAACTCACTTCACGACTTACACCAGCTGCAGGGCTTAGAGCAGACGGTGGTGATTTCGTGGGGAGGAGTAAGACTGGGATTTGCTTATTACTAGAATGTAATGAGAACGAAGCGTAAGGCTAAGAGTTTATACCACCATGTCAATAATCTTCTCTGGGAAGCCCCGCAAAGGATTTGCTATCTGATCAGTAGCCAACCGAGCTGACACTAAAACATTTGGAGTACCATTCTTTCATGAGACTAGGAATGCTACCTATGTACATTTGATCTATTCTTCGGGAAGTCTTTTGCTCCAACTTCACCGCAGTGGCAATATCGTAGCCAATTGACATATCCGCCCATCTTTACATGAGTCCGAATCCTGATCAATCAGGTTCTCCATTTTTTGTGGTTCATAGGCCTGAGTTCGAATGACTTCTGTCCACTACCTTGGATTTGATGGATCGTCTCTGAAGCTGGCCGAGAACTCTGAGAACTGCCGCCTTGACCAGTCGTGCTGGTTAGTGACGGCTGCTGTCCCTTGGAAAGGTCATTATGCCCAAGTCTCGCCATGTACCAACGGCATCTTTTGCCTTCTTCAACTTTGGTAGCTTCTGATCTCTCCGAGTCAGGCAATCCCTCAATTTTCTTGTCGGCCAGCGTTCTCCTCCTGCGCTCTCTCTTGACTGCCTGGGCGTTGAATGCGTCTGGTAATGTCGATGTTACTGTGAAACTGTTAGCTAGGAAAGAGCCGAGAGGTGACTCCTCGTACCGGTTTGCGGGAAGTCTCTTTCCAACTCATTCAAGTCGAATGCTTCTTTTTCAATGAGGCGAATACCGCATAGCAGAGATATGTCTTCTATCGCATCGACATTGAAGAACGAATCAGTGTACTCGCAGAAAATATTCAAGTCGAAGAGATAATCTTTGCTCAGGATGACGTCCGCAGAAAGACCATCCAACACGTGGAAATCGCATCGTACAGTATTATTCCCAATGGTCCATGTAGCATCCCTGACAGTGCCACGAGTCCAGATTCTTGTGCCATCTGCGAGCTCAACTTCCGTGCGGTATTTGCGTGCAGTATTCATGATCAAGCCGTGAAGCTGAACGTACTCCGAAGACACAAGCATCAGGTCGGAACCTGTATCTGCCAGCGCTGTGGTGAGGCGATGATTTAGAAGGCCCATTATTCGTTCTTTTTCCTCGCCCATGAGTCTCAGTCGATGTCTGTGTGGAAGCAAGACTTTTTTGATACGGTGAGAGAACTTCGTCAGAGTTTCAGTCATCTTCAGAAACTGGCTTCCCAAGACGAAGTCATTGGAAGAGCCTGGCAGAATCCAGCATTTCAGGATGTGTGGCGTCTGGTCATCTGCAAACTTCCAGAATACCTCGATCATCCCTGGTGACTTCACCTTCTTACTGTTCGCAAGGGTTATCGTCTTTTCCGTTCCAGGAACTGGCTTCTTGCCGAGTTTAGAGGCGAAGTGTGACGATACGATGCATTCATCAGAACCAGTATCTGGCGACGCCTCTGTACGTATATCGTTAACGCTTCCCTCCACAACGTGATCCGTTGAACCTGATGAGAAGTTCTGTTTCTTTGGTGCTGACAATGCGAGCTGACGAGCCATGGCTTCATGCTCGTGCAGGAGTATGTGATAGAGGTCGAGCAAAGCATGCCAATGGTCGTCGGATAATTTGGGGCTCGACTCCCCTATTGAGGAATCTTTTGCTTTTTCAACACACTTGCGATCCTCCTCCTCCTCTTCCATCAACAGAAGAGCATACAGTAGCTTGATCTCTGCAACCAGCTTTTCTTGGGTTGGCCTTGTCTCGGGCTGTTTAATCATGACTTCGGTCTGGTCCATACCCTCTTTGGGGCCCCAGAGTCTTCCTAATTCACCGGCTGGTTCCCGCCGAAAATCATGATCGAGCATTCTAGTGTTTCCGGTATGGATGGGACGGCGGACCCTGCTTCGTTTTGGTATTAGAGATTCTTCTTCTTCATGGAGCTTCGAAGCTCGGTTGCTAGCCGTTGATTCGAGTCTTCTGGGTCTATCGCCATCTGCATTTTCGGTGTTTGATTCGACGGCGTCCTGATCGATTATATTCGCCGGCTGTGAACGTTCACGCATTGAGGCGTTGGTGATGACTTCGTCCACGCTCTCCGCGGGTATAGACATGAAGTTGGGACGCTGGAAATTCTGATACCCTATGAGTGAAGGCATGTTTGGTAGAACCGTTAGGGAGGATATTTTGGATGCCTCGAGGCTTAGGGTATCGGGGTAGTGGATGGTAGTTATGCCGCTTGGCTAGCGAAGCGCCTTGCGGTTGGCAGATCTCCCAACGGTTCTTGTTGGATGTCCTACATATTGAGACATCACAGCCTCAATTTGTGCACATTGAAATGCCACGTCAGATTACGGATGTGACAGACACATCAGGACTCGGCGTGATTGGCGGCTCAGCCTCTCTTCGGGCAGAAGCCACGGTTAGCTCTGCATGCAGGATAGGCTGTGCGTTATATATGGTTGCTTTTCCAGTAATTCGGCTTTCTGATCTGTGCTCTTATGAGACCCTTGTCAGCAGGTGCTTGCCAACCACCTAAGCGGGAGCCGCTCAATTCAGGCGAACCTATCCTTCAATAATACACCAGGAGTGATTCTCACAAAGACTAGAATGCGATATATTCAGAATTCTCACTTTATACACGAATAATCGCCGGATTCGAGGACATTGCTGGCTTTTGCGTCTTACGGCTTCAATTCAAAGAACATGGCGGCCCATAGAATAGGATATGCTGAAGCCGCAAATTGGATGACACGAGATGTCGACAACGAGACATTGATCTATCGTCGGTTTGACGAGCTGGGGACTCGAAACTTGCTCTATCTTCAGTCTGAACTGCTAAGTCTTGAGCACCGGCTTAACGAGCTTGACAGGGAGGACGCAGAAGATGAAGATATGGACTGGCAAATGGTGGTGTGTGACTGGGAAAAGTTGGGCAAAATCGTACATTCATCGGAAGCAGTTGCAGCAGACGAAATTCAAGCGTCAAAAGCCAGAGCGCGTGCGCACTTAGTCGAAAAATTACGCCAGAAACTGGAGGAATATCGTAAGCTAACGCCTACATCTCGCCCTTCATCTTGTCAGCAAACTCATAATTGCATAGAAAATACCTTGCTTCGCCAGAGTGAAATCGCAAATCTCAAAAGACCAAACAAGCGTGTCCTCAGCGCATTCAAAGCATGGTTCACAGGGGTGAGCGAATTAAGCGGAAGGGAAACAGAAATACTCAACGACACCAACGACCTCGTCGCCCTGAACCCAGCCCAAGAAACGGACTACTTGTCAGAGTTTCTCAGAAGAAAATGGCCAGTCAAGGTGATTCACAGATGAAGACACAATGACACTCTACTGACTCCTTTCTAGGGAGATGCTACGGAGAATGGAGTTCTAATAGGAAGATACGAGGAGCATTCAATATCTATCGCAGTCGCGGTTATCAGCACCCTCATCGCAGCAATCCTCCTGATAGGATCAATAACAGGACTGTACTTTGCCAAGAACGACACCGCAAAGCTTGGCTTCAACGCTTTTTTCACAGCTCTAATCGCCCTGAGCGTCGGGGTGACGACGAACGCGCGGAGGACCGAGATATTTGCTGGAACAGCAGCGTAAGTCAAGCCTCGTCACCACTTGAGAGATATCAAGCTGATGTACCTTTAGATACGCCGCGGTGTTAACCGTTTTCGTGAGCGGCGACCTCTCGAATTCGCAAGGGTCATGAAAAGGGGTATATTTCCGCCTGCCTCGAAGCCTGGCAAAACAATAAATCAGTCAAGGTCAACGAATCAAAAAGATTTCCCACTACGAGATTCGAACTCGTGTCCCCGCGGTGAAAGCGCGATATGCTAAACCTCTGCACCAAATGGGAGGTTCTATTCACTGTTGAAAGGAACAGGAGCGACGACAGTGATGGAGCTCTCTGGAGGCGGGACGTGCAATCAGACCAGAGAGGTTGCGGTGACATCGTTTTCATTCGTTTGTTTTCTGTCATGGATGCCTAGCCGGGCTGCACTTGCCCGAGACACTCTCACGTAACCCCCACGGTGAACTCCTCTAGCAGCGTCAACTCGTTAAACTCCTCAATGAGCCTGTCCACTCTCGCCGCTTCCCGATCCCTAACGGCGAGGTTGAGATCCGTGACGAACAACCCCGTCGGAGCTACCGACTGCCCGCTGCTCCTCTGGCTGTCCGTCGCTCGAAACTCTTGCCATATCGCATACCCCTCCGCGGCATTCAGCGTCCCCTTCTTGACTGCCATGCCCAGCAGACCCTGCGCAATCACACCGGCGACGGCGAAGGAACGGTAGAGACCCAGATAAGCATAGATGCATTTGAAAAAGTAGTGTCGTCCCTCGGGATCGCTTGCGTCGTTTGCCGCGGCGTTTGCCACGTGCATGAGGGCTATGTGCCAGAAGATGGAGTAGGTCCTTTGAGGTAATGTCATGTAGGTGTCTACCAGGCTTTTAAGCTGCTCGAGGGAAGCAGCAAAGATGGACGGTACAGCCGGCGCAGACGGTGACCACGAGTTGATCGTGTGTTGCTGTTCGGTGGGGATGAACGGCCGGAAGAGGTAGAGGATCGTGCCGTGGAAGAGCATACTACATACGGTGAGTCTTGGCTACGTGCGGCTTCAGCTACGGGATGACGTACTGGCAAACGAGCACATGGCCAGGGCTGTGCTCATTACGGGTCACGCCTTCGGGCAGGTTGGCTGCCCATGACAGCAGTTTTTGGTATTTTTGCAGGGCGAACCCCTTGGCGGCCTTCCCAGGGCCGGTGTCATGCTGATAGTACCACGTTAATCGGGATGAGATGACCCATAGCTCGCAAAGAGCTGCGAACGTCGCTGCCCCTCGCGGTGGTTCGCTTCTTTTCCTACGAGAGCCAGAGACCCCTGAGTCGGGAGGACTCTCGCTTCTGGTACCAGCATGTACGATTGGGTCCTTCCCAGGTATTGGAAGAACTGGCGGATACTCGGTAGTAGCTGGCAGATAGAATTGTGACGCCATGCTATTCCCATGGTTAGGGAACAATCTTGTCGCATGGGTGGTCTTCTCCGAGACTCACCTCAGATTGCTGAAGACCCCCCAGGCGACCTGTGCTTTCGCCCTTGCGTCTTCCTCGGAGAGTTTGCCGAGGTCTTCGGTGGTGCAGGAATCAGGGGTGCCGAAAAGCTTCAAGCGTTTTGCCATGGCTGCCGTGTCTTTGATGTACTGAACGTCGAGCTCGCCGTCGCCATTGCAGCCCACAGACTGAATGAGGAAAGCCAGGGCGGCAACAGTCGTCAGGGAGTCTTCTCGATCTGCGCGCCATAACCTGTCTGCTTCTGCCTGGAACTCGTGACTCCAACCAGAGGCGGCAGGGTCGTATGCCGCATAGGCTTGCTACTCAGGAGTTAGCTGTGGTTAGACTGGAAAGGGATGTCAAGACTAACGCAAGCAAAGGCGAGAAGGGCGCTGACGAGCAGCGGAGAGCAGAACTGGTATTCGTAATGGGTGAGATCATGCACAAACAGTTCGGTGTCAAACAGGCCTAGAATGGCATGGTCCGTCTCGAGGTAAAGTGAGATGACATTCGCAGCAACATCGCTTGGAATGGACACGGCAGTCCAGTGTGTGATGTCGAGGTCTTTCAGGCGCGGGTCGGTTTGGATTGGAGGTGGGCGGATAGACTCTACTGAGAAGACGCTGGACGTGCTCGACGGAAGGACCATGGAATCGTTGGAGGTTTCTCCCGATGAAGAACCGGCCACGGACACGTTGCTGAATACCGTGCTCGGTTCGGGCGATGACGAGGCCGAATCAGACGCTTCTGTGATCCGACGCATTTTGGACGGTCTGGAGTCTGTGCTCTCTGGACTGGAGAATCTAGGGGCGTTTGCTGAGATAGGATACGCAGTCGGATAGTCTCTCATGAGTTCAAACTCGACATTGGTGTGCAGCTGAGGCAGAAAGCGTCGAGGATCAAGGCCGGACGGTGTGATGGAGCGAAGAGGAGCGTTTGGGTCGACTGCGAACTTGAATTCCTTCACAGTCCTCGCCATGGCCTCTGGTGACATGTAGCTAAGCTGAGCCAACATTGACTCGAGAGCCTCGTTTTTGCGCTTCTGGACCTCATTCTCGCGCTTGTTAGCTTCGTTCTCGGCTTTGAGAGCCTGGTTCTCGCGCTTGAGAGCCATTGCGGGCGTCTCCTTTTCGTCTACACTGACATAGGCGCATGCCACGTTCAGCTCGACACATGATGAACACGCAGGTCTCTTGCCATCGCACTGAAGGTAGATGTGTTAGTCGACTCGGAGAAGGAAGACTATGGGGCGGCCCGGTGCTTACAGCCTTTTTCTTGGCACGACAGGCATTGCACGCAACTTTTGTCGCTGTGGCACGTTTTCGAGAAGGGGCAGGCGGTGGACGTGATAGAGCTGGGAGGGGAGTTTTTGGGGCAGGAAGCAATCGACGGAGACTCTGGTCAGGCATGATTCCGACTGGGTTTGCATCGATGCCCTCGGTTGGGTCAGGGAGTGGGAGTTGCTGCTTCAACAGCAGTGCTCGTACGACTTGGGAAGGGGTTCACGATGGAGCGAATTCGCCCAAGGTACCAGAACGGGCTTCAGTCGTCGTGATGGGGAAAAGAGGGGTATTTGGCATGAGGGGAGGCAGCATAATAACCGAGGGGGCGAGCAGAAACAAAGAGCACACGATCGTCCGTATGCCGCGCAGGATGGAACCCGTCTCGATGAGTTCCAACTGACGCAGACATTGGCTGGGACGATCCAACGACGGCGAGGATTTGCGGCTCCCCGCGCAAGATCATCAGCGGTGGTGCGGATGATGCGGCGGACGAGGCGGGTGATGGCGGAGATGAAGGGCGGGCAGAAAGAAGACGGTGAGACTAAGAGGGCGGCAGAGGCTCAACGGTTTGGGAGGGAGTGAGACGTCGGCGTAGGAGAGATAACAGCAGGTCAATCGTCAAACAGAGAGGACGGCAACCATCAAGAGGAAGGAAAGGCAGAGGGAGAGGCAGAAGAAAGCTCTGTTCAGCTGGCTGGGTGCAGTGTGAGTGTGGTAGTAGTAGGGCAAACCAGAGTGACAGAGACAGACAGACAGACGAAGGAGAGAATCTGATCCGTCCCTGGAAAAGACCGGACGTAGCTCCGTCGACTTCCATCAGGTTCCGACCAGTGAGTGTGATTTTAATCTGCCCACCTCTGTCGTGCCCTCTTTCGAGTCTTGCATTGCCTGCCATGTACCAATGGAAGGCATGCGGGCAGCAACAGGCCAGGCCAGGCCGTACAGTGTTGCAGTCTGTCTCTACATTACCAGGTAGGCGGGCTCTGCGGGCAGCAAATCCATCCGTCAGACCCAATCCGATTACAACTGCCCATCCCACTCCCGCCCGCCTTCCCTCGTCCACTTTCCGTAAGGTATTGCCACCAGCCAGAGAGAGGTCGAGGTCTAGGTCTGGGTCTGGCCAGCAGAGTGCGTGCCTGCAGCAGCTGTGTGGTCCATCGTCACTTTTGGACTAGGTTCTGACAAGAAAAGGACACTGGCCCCACACGGTGCCACTAGATTCGCTGCGTCGGTCTCGGCACAGTGCGCACAGACAGTGCCAAAAGTGGTGCCGTGGTGGCCGTGTGCCCCCTAACCCTGGCCTTCCTTCACCTGGAGCCTTCCAGGTTGAGTGCCCTGGCTGGCTGGCCTGGAGGGGGCCTTGGGCCTTGGGCCTTCCCCTGTCCGTCCACCCAGCCCGCCGTCAGTTCACAGGATTGCAACTGCGGAACCCCATGCGGCCCATCACCGGCGCGGCGTCTTCCTTGTATCCAAATTTCAGGTGATGCACTCATCCGAGCACTGGGTCTGCGCGACCTGCCAACCAACCTCAATCTCTGCCTTGTCTTCTCCCACCACCCCCAGCACGCGCGCGCACTCTCTGATTCCGTTCGTCGACCTCTTCACCACCAAGCTATGAGGGTCCAGCCAGGTCGACAGACTCTTGTTACTCGGTGACAGACAACTGACTTACTTCGCGACGCACCATCGAATTAAACCCTGCATTCCATCCCTTTGAAACCATGGCGTCAGAGTCGCCGCGACCCGCCTCCCCGCGCGAAGCTGATCCCGAGCAGAGCACGCCCGCGGATGCCCCGGCCGACGACAAACGAAGCTCCTCTGCATCGCCAGACGATTCTCGCGACGGCGCCGACGACGACAAGGCTGCCGCCAGCTCCCCAGAGTCCGGCGAGGCCAGCGAGGGCGCGTCCCCTGCGACCGCCGACGACAAGGCCCCTGCCGGCGACGACGATGCGCCGCCTCTTCCCAACGAAGCCCCGCCGCTGCCCTCAGGGCCGCCTCCTGCCGCCGAAGACGACGGCTGGGACTTCCAGTGGGATCCCACCTCCAACGCGTACTTCTTCTTCAACCGCTTCACGGGCAAGACGCAGTGGGAGAACCCGCGCGTGCAAACCGGCGCCGCCGCGGCCTCATCCTCAACCGACACGGGAGCAGCTCCCGGCACCACCGCGGCCGCCGCGCCTCTCCCATCAGGCCCTCCGCCCCTACCAGCAAACGACCGACCCGCCGCGGGCGGCTACAATCCCGCCATCCACGGCGACTACGACCCGAACGCGTGGTACGCGCAGGGAGACAAGGCGAATGAGGACGAGGCACAGCAGACCGCCGCGCTCGCGGAACAAAACTACGGCGCAATGGCACAGTTCAACCGCTTCACCGGCCAGTTCCAGGCGGCGGGCGACGGGCCGGACCGGCACTCGGACGAGGCCAAGAGCAGACGGCAGATGAACGCCTTCTTCGACGTCGACGCCGCGGCCAACTCCCACGACGGGCGCAGTCTCAAGGCAGAGCGCAGCGGCAAGAAGCCCACGAAGCAGGAGCTCAAGCAGTTTAAGGAAAAGCGACGCGCCAGGAAGGAGGAGAAGCGCAGGGCCTGGCTGCGGGATTGAACGAGACGACACGCTACGGGGGTTTCTGTTTCTACGGTCTTTGGTTTGCAAATTTGCTTTTGAAAAATATCTTGGCTCACACATGGAACGGGGGTTTGGTGGAGAACTCTTCACTGGGCGGCGTTGCGAGAGGCTATCGACGGGATTGCCTTTGGATTTGCATTTCTACACTCTACGCCCGTTTCTCACGCGGGATACGCTTTACATACTCCGAGAATAGTCAACGGCCTCGTGGCCCTGGATACTGCGATTTCACAATGTCGTGTAAACAGAATACAGCTTAGACCATGGAGTCGCGAGCTCGCACATTTTTTCCTCAAATTATATACCCTGGCTTCACAAGTCGAAATGCTGGAATCTCCCTCGGGGGTATCATGCCCATCTGCACTTGAAATGACGCGAAATAAAAACATGGTCTGGCCTACTCTTCGTCCTCCTCCTCATCGTCATCTAAATCCATGTTCAAGTGGACACTCTCGTCGTCACTGTCGTCGTCACCCGCCTCATCGGGCTTAGCAGCCGGCTCGGGCACGACGGCCCGCTCCACCTTCCTCTCCACGCTCTGCCTCTTGGGCGGGCTAGCGTCGCTGTCGTTGAGCTTGCGCTTCTGCGCGGACGACACCGCGAAAGGGTTCGCGACCTCCGCCGGCGCGGCGTTGGCGCCCTTGGATGTCTTGAACGGGTTGCTGTCGTCGTCGTCGGCGGCGACGACAATGGTCCCAGCCGCCGCGGACGCGTCCTTCATCTCCTCGTCCTGCGCGACCTCGATCTCGGAGACGATCTCTTCCTCACCGTCCTTGGCGGCTTCCTCGGCCTCGAGCTCCGCGAGCGTCGCCGTCGCGTTGGCGCCGAAGTCGTCGGCGGGAGTGGGTGTCTGCGTCGAGGTGCGGATGTTGGAGCGCAGGATCTCGACGCCCTTATCGTTGGGGTACTGCTGCGAGAGGTAGGGGAGGATGCTGGGGTACATGGCGCCGGCCTGGTTGACGTAGGGTTTCAAGACGCTGGCGAGCATGGCGTCCTTGTTGCGGGAGAGAATGGCGGTCTGGTCGAGGAGGCCGCGCAGGCCGGGCTTGAGGTGCTGTTGCGGCAGGTGGGAAAGGAGGCTGGTGAGGAGGGTCTCGGCAGCGGCCAGATGGTCCTTGGACAAGCTGGGTTTTGAGGACGACTGGGCATCCGATGTTTGCGAGGGGAGGAAGAGGTCCGCGTTTGCTGCGATGCCGTTCTTCTTGGTGTCTGCTCCATTTTTCGTGGCCGCCTTGATCTCCTTGACGTAGCCTGTTTCCTGCTGGATGTCACGGCAGCACGCGAGGATGATGACTCCGAGAGTCTCGACGGTGAGCTTCTGCAGGCCGGGACCGCACACGGGGAGGGTCTCGTTGAGAAGCTTGTAGGCGGCGAAGCGCACCGAGGGGATGTTGATGCCGGATTTGAAGACGAGGAGGAGGTTGTCATAGATTTCCGGGGCAAGGGGGAGGGAGTTGTTCTCGAGTCTTTGGACCAGAACCAACAAAAGATCGAGCGCAGCAACATGAATGTCCGGCATCACGGCCCACAGCTCCTCCTTCTCTTCTCTACCAACGGCGGCCTGCGTCTCGAGGGCCTGGTCCCAGGATTGCGACTTGGAATTGCGGCTGATCAACGACACTCGGGAGACCACGTCCAACAAGGCACCGACGGGTACGGTAACGGATGCTTTCGTGGTGTAGCGAAGAGAATCTGTGAGGTACTTGAGGAGACCGATAAGTCTATCGCGGCCCGCCGAAATCCCGGTCCAAGGGGGCAGCTGGGCTGCTCCTTCGGCTCCAGACGGGGGTGCGTCAAAGTCAACCTTGGAGCGGGTGTACGGAGCAGATGATTCCCACGACTCCTGCACCGCGCGGAAAACCTGGTCGGCGCTTGAGTGGAAATCCTTTCTCAACTCCTCGACCAGCTTGTTCCAGTCATCAGTAGGTCCCGTCTTGCCGGCGGTGGTGAAATGGAGCGAGAGCGCCAGATGTCTGCTGGCGCGGCGGAGAGGCTGGGGGATCGTGATCCCATCCGAGGAAGTTGGCGCCAGGTAAGGCCGGATGGCAGTCCTGGTCTGGCCGTTAAAGGGACGTGACGTGGTCGGGTACAGAGGGATGAGAGTCGAGAACGCATCCAGGATGGTCTCAACAACAACGAGAGGCGTCTTGAGTCGCTGGCCAGTTGGCGGGAGCTTGATCAACTGCAAGCATGCGTTGAAGAAGGTTGGGATGGTGGGTGTTGCGATTTCTCTGGTGAGAGTCTGGTAGTCGTGGATGAGAGAGTATATCCTGACAAGAGTGACAATCGCAACCTCCTTTACTGGGAAGGGGTCGTTCTTCTGTGAACTGTCAGCGATTGAACCAGCGGACATGCAGCTCTACTAACCTGTATCATAGCCAAGAGGCTGCGAACCCAAGGACCAGACTCCTTGAGACACTCCCATCCGCCGACATCAACGACCGCCTTGACGAGAGTTGCGCCAGTGAAGCGTCCCATGGCGCTCTTGCCATTGAGAAGAGTCGTAATGATGGTCCTCAACTTGTGGACCAGAGATGCCGTCTCGGATGAGGCGGCGTCTTTGGACTTTTGGTCTTGGGGCGCAGAGAGAACATCTTTGCAGCGGAGGACGTGGTTGATGAAGGCCGGGATCGAATGAGGCAACTGGGCAGGTGGTGTTGAGGTCAACCGGCGGCAGAGCACCTTCAGATCGGGGGGAAGGGACATTTTGACTGCACCGCAGACACTGGAAAAGATACAATGGCCCAATTGAGTCTCCAAGACAGTTTTCAAGGCCTGCCGACTCGATAAATGATGAGCACTGTCTTCGTTTCACAGGCTGTTGATGCTGAATGAAACTTTTTTTCTGTAAGTGAAAAAGGTACATTTCACATGTACCGTCGACCCCACTGTTGCTGTCATCTGATTGGACACATGAGACTCCCTGGGCTTTTATGTAAGGGGCAAAACGAGCACAAAGATACAATGGTACAAAGAGGCCTTCACAGGCACTGACAGGATCCCCTGATCTTCACCCGTTTACTGGCCCGTGCTCCCTCCAGGGACCTTGCAGTCCTTGGAGGTCCAGCCCACCTCACCGTCATTTTCAGTGCAGCGAGTGGCAGCAGCAGCAGCAGCAGCAGCACTACAAGCGTGTCATATCGCGTTCGCTCCCAATCACTTGTGCAACGTGCTTTCTCCTAATTAAGCCATTTCTCGGCTCCTAAACATCGCCAACCACCGCCGGCCCCCCTGCTATCTTCAACAAAACATGCTGTATGCCCAGATGCCGTGCTAGTAGAATTGGTTCTCATCTTCCCCCAAATATTGGCACTGGCCGAGGCATCGCAAAATGGCTGTGAGTGTGCTTTTCCCAGGGGCTGTGGACAGACCGCCCATCCCATGCCCCAACCCATGACGTCGAAGCTGTGTGTGCTGGACATTTTGTACTGACCACATGTTTGTCTTTGTTCGTTGCAGCCCGACCCGAACAAGGCCGCCCACTACATCAAGGCCCTCGACGACGCGAGATGCGACGGCAATTGGAGCGCTGTTCCCGAGTTCGTCCGCAAGATCAGGAAACATGCGCCTGACCGAACCTGTCGGTGCCCTCGAACGAAACCTGCATACGCGGCCCCGTCCACCCTACTGACTTCGAATCCCCTACAGGTCTGACCTTGGCCGCCGAAACCGAATGCGCAATTGCAAAAGCGACCGATCCCTCAGGCGCGGGCCGACCAGCAACTGCCGTATCCGCGAAGGACCTCGATGCTGCGAATGTCATCACGAAGCTCGAAGCTGCCGTCGACGGAGAGTCACGGTTCCCAGAGGACAGATTCCAGGCTCAGGTCTGCGCTGGCTTGCTGCATTGGGTGGTTGGCGAGTTCGATCAGGCTGCCGCGAAGCTGCCGTCGAACCTCGAGCAGGAGCTTGCGCAGCTCAGCTCGACCGACACGCTCTCCGAATGGACCAACATCAGCGCATTGAAGGCCGCATTCATCAAGGCCAACTGCCTGTCTCGAAATAATGAGACCGCTGAGGCCCTGGTCGTTTTTGACTCTGCGCTGCCATCCGTTTCCGCGCCTTCGGCAACCCGCAACGCCCACAAGCAGTTCAGAGTATGGTCGGAGCTCTTCCTGACGGAATACTGTGT
Source organism: Colletotrichum tropicale (assembly GCA_027406125.1). NCBI lineage: Eukaryota > Fungi > Ascomycota > Sordariomycetes > Glomerellales > Glomerellaceae > Colletotrichum > Colletotrichum tropicale. Next base: position 1,904,744 of record JANVYH010000004.1, read on the forward strand.
GCTGCACAGCCTAGCTCTGCGCTCAAACGAGAGGTCGCTGGAGGATCCCAACTCACTCGCCTGCTTCCGATCATGGGCCAGATACTGGGAGTCGATGACGGGACCTGTCACAGGAGGTTATGGATATAGGGGTTCCGTGCCAAGGCGACAGGTGTGGTTAGAATACTACCTGGCTCTCACGAATATTCTTGAGCTGGATCTGCCTTTCCCGACAGGGTTCCTCGGCAAGATCACCAAAGAATCTTCAGCGCGAAACCAGATGAGAATCGAGCTCAAAAAGACTGAAGCAGCATACCAAGCGCTCCTGATCGGCGAAACCACCTTCCCTAAAGCCGACGAAACCAGGGAAGAGGTTGAATCGTTTGTGCGGACTGTCATCAGCAACTGGTCTATCCTTTGCGGCCGCGGTTGGAAAGAACAGGATCTTGGTCAAGGAGGACGCGAGAGCCTCAGCAGAGGTGTTCTCGATACTCTATACGACTGCGCAACCAAGACGTACCACTCAACTGCCATTCTCCGCTGCCTGTTTACGGTTCATCTTGCGGTGGCCGAGTTTGATCTCGCTTTCAAGGCCTTCGACTCTTACCTGGATCTGGTTAAGCACGGCAAGGCCAGAGTCGACAAAACAGGTCACCTCGAGGCCAATCTCGACGATGACGGGACGGTGCTCGAGACGATGTCGCAATGCATTCTGGCGTTGTGCCGCTACGGCGGAAAAGATGCCGTCGAGAAGGCTCGTGACATTGGCAATGTGCTCGAGGACTGGTTGTTCAGACTGCCGCAACTGAAGAATGGTGTCGAGAACGAGAACAGTGTCCCGGAAGAGGATGAGACGACTACCATTCACCCCAAGATCCGCCCCCACCTGATTGCGCTGTCGTGGCAAGCCATTGGTCTCTCGCAGGCCCACTGGTCGAAAATCACACACGACGCAGCGTCACGAACCGAGATTCAAACAAAGGCGATTAGGTGCCTGAGAAAGTCGCTTTCCCCAGAACTGGGGCGCACTAGAGATGTCCGCAGCCTCTTCGCCCTGGGTCTTTTGTTGGCTGAGCGGCGGGAACTTACCCCCGCAATCGACATTGTGAAGACAGCTCTGATATCCAACAAGTCTGCGGACGAAGAGCATAGCCTCTATCACGGCCCCTTCTGGCAGGAGCGCTCTCTAGTTCCCCTTTGGCATCTCTTGGCCCTCCTTCTGAGTGCGAGACAAGAGTATAACATGGCTGCCAAGGCCTGTGAAGGTGCTTTTGAGCAGTTCCGTGACCCGTCTGTCCTATTTGGACGGCAGGATCTCCACTTCAAGAGTGAGCATCTGAATGATGCCGAGGCTCAGGACGAGAAGATTGCCAACGAACGTAAGGGGGTTGTGGACGACATGGACGACACGGAGAGAGAGAGCATTCTCGAGGTCAAGATGACGCAGCTCGCACTCGTTGAGCTTCTCGAGGGTCCCGATGTGGCTGTTAACGCAAGCTCCGAACTGTTGTCGCTGTTCAACCGGCTTTTCGGAAGCCTCGAGGCCAAATCTACAACGCAACCGCCCAAGACGGGAGCCACAATGCTCCCACCAAAGAGCTCGGCAGGCACGTTGAGGAGTCTTAAGGGCAGCATATTCGGTTCGCAGCGAGCGAGGAGGGCAAGCATAGCGGAGACTGAGAGGACAGCGCGCCCAATGACTACTCAGACCTCTGCAAGTATCGCGCCGACCATCCAGGTCACTCAGGAGAACGAATCGCCAAACGAAAAGCGGTCGCGCAGACTCTCCAGCGTCACCCGCCGGGCAAGAAGCGAGTCTGGCAAGAGGCACAGTCTTCGCAAGCGTGATAGCAGCGGCGGCCGCAAGAGGACATCAAGTGTTAGTAGCGCAGGCACGAACCCTCACGCACCAACTGTGCTCGATGGCGAGGTGTATTTCACTCCCGCGGACGAGCTGCAACAAAGCGAGTTTCCGCTTGGAAACCGTCAGGCCTCCACGGCATCATCCATCTCTCGGGGCCGGTCACTCCATCACCTTGAGTCGTATACTTCTCAGAAGTCACGGTCTACCAACTTTTCCGAAATCTCTGCCAGTGCTACATATACCATCTCGAACCCCTTGCCATTAATACACTTTCCTCTGGACCTGGAGCGGAGACAACGGGCTGCTCTGCTGGTCAAGGTGTGGTTGATGATTGCGGGTTTCTATCGCCGGGCGGGCATGTTTGAGGACAGCAAGGGCGCCATATCGGAAGCCCAGAAGCTCGTCGGCCTCCTCGAAGCCGAGGTTGCCAAAGATCCCACCGGCGCTTTGTCTTTGAAGGGCGATGGCTGGGCGGAAAAGAAGGGGGTTGACGAACTGCTCGGAGACGTTTGGGCGGAGGTGAGTTTCTTTCGTCTGGTATGCTGCACACAATCACTGACAACACACCTAGCTGGGATATCTCTCGTTGGCCAAGGGATCGCCGTACCTTGCGAGATCAGACTTTGAGATGGCTCTCACCCACTTCCCAGATCACGCTGCTGCTATCGTGGGCTTGTCCAATATTCTACTCGACATCTACACCGAGAAGGTCTTGCCGCCGCCAGCAGTTCCGGTGCTGAGCGTGCCAGAAAACATCTCAAGTCTGTCACTTCCAGCGCCAGATCTGCCCAAGATCTCGGTACCGCAGCACGGCCTACCGTCAGAGCCACTCGGACTGGGCTCCAGTGCGTCGGGCTCAGGCATCGGCAAGACGAGTGCCCATCAGTCAGCAACGACTGCTTCGTCCATCAAGTCTCTGGAAAAGGCAGAGTCGGACGAGAAACTGCCTGCGCCGTACAAGGCGGCTTCACTGCCAAAGATTGACCGCCTCGCGGCGCGCGACCGTGCCTACGGTCTCTTGTCGTCGTTGACAAAGCTAGGCGTCGCCTGGAATAACTCGGAGGCCTGGTTCGCGCTTGCCAGGGCCCACGAGGAGAGCGGCCAGATCGACAAGGCGAAGGAGGTGCTCTGGTGGTGCGTCGAGCTCGAGGAACACACGGGCGTGAGGGAGTGGCAGTGTCTTGGAAGCGGCGGATACGTGCTCTAATTACTTGTTGTAATCCGACCATCTCTGGTCCTGATTCCTGTCTACCCATTTCTTGGTTTACTGTTAAGAGATACAACGCACTCCAGTAGAAGCCTGCCGACATCCTGGCGGCCCGTGTTTTGCAGCACTATTCAACATCCGATTACTCTTGGGTGCCTATGCTCGCCTTCATTCCTGACGCAACCAACAATATACGGTTGGAATCCCGTTGGCTAGGGCTACGCGCCAACCTTCAACGCCAACGGGCCGTTCTGCACTTCTGCAGTCTCGCGGCCCGCCGCGGCCATCTTGCCTGTAGCTACCTAGATCGTAACTCAATCGAAATGCATTGCTCCCACCGGGCCAACGTCAGGAGATTTGTGCGATGGAACCGGGGAATGGGTTCAAGCAAGGCCGGAAACCTCCGCCGGAGGTCACTCCTGTCGTACGGCAGTATGTGCAACTTCCATGGAAGCCGGTATCCGAGCGCAGAATTCGACAATGGAAAAACCTTACTTCTGTACACATGCAGGTAGGTCTATGCACCTGTTCTCGCGCGCGTATGATCGGTCTTGTTAAGGTTTCCTTTTGCCGCTGGCCGCCCCGGTTTCTTGCATGGGTGTCCGTGTCTCTCTAACTCTGAGAAACCCTGGACGGCGTACGGCAGGTAGATTGCGGCGCGACTGAGAAGAGAAGACGACAGAAGAGATCTGTGCGACATCAAGGACGTGGGGGCGTCGCCCTGCACAAGTTGCTCACCTTCATTTCCGACCGCCTCGCTGCCGGGATGGGCCGACTTACGGAGGATCTACGTCTCAAGTTGTGTTGTTCAAATGGTTATTTTGAAAAGTTAATAATCTATGCCATACATGACTCATTCCACGAGCTGTCTTGTCCGCTTTCCATTCGGGAGCAGTCCTCCAAACGCCAAGCCAAATTCAGTGGTAACAACCACCTGTAATGTAACAAACTTCGCCCCATGCGCCCTCCATGGCTCGAAATGTGGTCCTTTGCAGATTGAAAGTGAAATCTCATACAGAGCAAGGCGCTACCACATCATCAAGTTGGGTGGCAGCTTGGGGTATTCTTCGCCGTCAATCATCTCGGTCCCGAACGGGTAAGCCGAGAGAGCCTCCTCCTCGGAGATCTCCTCCTCGCGTTCGACCAGGCCTCCGTCCTCGTAGATGTCGATTCCTCTCTTCCAGTTGGACTTGCATGTACCCGGAACGTACTTGGCGGCGTCCATAGCCAACGTCAACTTAACCTCCGGGCAGTAGTCCCAAATGTGTTTGCGTAGGGCCGGGGTACCCCAGATGGCGCTGTGTAACCAGATACCGCTACCACCAGTGTGATATCCCATGGGTTCGTAGTAGCCTTCACGGTAGTCGTCGATGCCAGCAACAAGCTCGCCTTCAGCGGCCGCCTCCAAAGTCGAGTTGGGTCCGTCGTGGTTGATCACGGTGCCCGGCCCTGTGTGCATTTCACCGCTGAACATTAAAGAGACGGTTCCGTTGGCAACCTTGCTGCCTGGGCGGTGAGCGAGACGCTCGGCGAGCCAGACGTCCTCGGGTTCGGATCCATCGACACGCTTCTGGTTACGAAGGATATCGATCATGGCGCTGACACGGCGGATGGACAGACCGCCGTTGCCACCCCAGCGACCGCCGGGGTTCCAGGGGGCGCCGATCCAGTCATACTCGAGGTAGTCATTGATGTTCTGCCTGTTGTTGGCGCACAGAATGCTGTCGGTCTGGAAGACGAGCAGCCATTCGGCAGGCTGCAGAACGGTCTCGTAAAGCCACAGGTTGGTAAGGAAGCGGCTGATCATCTCCTGGCCGGCGGTGCTCATGTTGGAGGGAATGTAGGTCAGGTCCAGCTTGCCAGCGGCGACTTGCTCGCGAATGGCGACAGACTGGTTGATTGAACGGACCGAGTCAATGGAGCCCATGAAGCGGAAGCGCCAGTCCGGGGGCACGACAGAGATGAAGTGCAGCATCAGAGGCGCCAGAATAGGATTGGGTCGGTTCTCAACGAGGAGAGCGACCTTGGAGTGGTTGTATGGTGAGTGTGCGTATTCGAGGGTGACCTTTGGAACGGTCATCGTCTTGATCGTGGGTAGCGAGAGCCATACCGACACGCCGCTGTCACCTCATTGTCAGTAACTCGTGCGGCGCACGTCCACAGGCGCAGCGAACAGCCCGTGATAATTCAGACGGTCGACTTACAGGAAGAGGACGAAGGCGCCGGCCACTCTCATCCGGCGGCTCGTCAGAGCCCACAGGGAGAGTAGCAGGACCTTGACCTGCTGCTTCACATCGGCCATGTTGGTGTCTTGCTGAGGTGGTAAAGCCATCTTGACAAAAGAGCCAAGACGGCTGGTAAAGAGCACTGGGAGACGGTTCTCGGCGCGGCAGTTGTAGCGAGGAGATGGTTCTGTCGGAAATTGTGTCGGGGGAGTTGGCGGCCAGACCGGCTGTTGGAGCGGGCGTGTTGGCGATTCGCAGAGCCGTCCGGTCCACAGCGATTACGCAGGTCGATGGCGCGGATGGGCGGTAGCGTGCCAGGGGAGGACTAAGGCATGCCCGGATCCGCGGCCGGGTGGTGATTACGACGACGGCAGCGGATGGCGAATAGACTGGGCTACTCGCGCGGATACCTGCTCATGGCCCGCGTTGGAGATGCAGGACAGAGGAGGAGTTGGAGGTTGAGAAAGGAAGAAAGAGAGTGAGAGGGAAATAGAAAGCTGGCCAGAGAGCGTGATGTGACAGAGGCGCTGATTCCACTTGCACTAAGATGGCGGCAACTTTCCTGCGGCAGGGCCTCGAACAGCGAACCCGCAATGAATGTAGCTCTTGCCTCCCTTCAAAACGATGCCAGGCTGCTCGTCGAGGGTCGCGGAAGGAAAACTATCTGATGATAAGACACTGCACCCCTTCCCTTCCCCCCCTTACACTTGGCACCTGTCCACGCCAGCCTCCCACGCCTGGGCCAGACAGAGTTGTGCCAGCGAGTTCCAATCAAACAGGCCAGGCCCCGGGTCGTGGAAGTTTCAACCAAAGGGATGGCAAATGGGACGTTTTAGTGGGCTGCTAGTGGCCCCAGGCGGCCGAGCCGATTTTCTTCTTTTCCCACACTGGAGCACCCAAGCACCGCTCCTCATGCAACTGAGGAGCGAGAGAACTGGAGGTGAAGCGAGCTCCCCTGCAGCCTTTCCACCCCTGGCTGCCGTCGACGACCGCCGAGCCCCTGTCAAACCGCGCAATGCAGCCACTGTAGCAGCATCTAAATCGGTCGAGTACCTGTCAGGTATCACAAAGTATCCCACCGATGGTGACGGCCAAGCGCGATGATGAGGACCCAGGATGCTTTCGCCAGGCCACCTATCCGCACTGCGAGTGCGGTTCCTTCGCCGTCCCCTCCATTATCCTCTGACTTGCAGCTCTCCTCACACGTTTGACCCGGGGTGGGATCCTCCAGATTTAGAATGGAAGGGTTCGATTCGGTGTGTATTATGGCAGGGGAATAAGGAACGAACGGCAGCGGGACGTCACGCCACCATTCACACTCCAACTCGACAACGTCTTCCAGCTGCTGGATGCCGCAGCTGATACGAAGCGCCACGAAGCTGTCGGTCGGTCACAGGATGGCATTTTACGAACGACGGTCGCGGACAGAATGCAATTTGCGGCGGGCGCAGCGATTTTCGTCTCATCATCTTGCCCTGCGAACCGATTCGTGAGCGCCGGCGACTTTCGCAACAGCCTCCGAGACTCAGGGTACCTTGCTCTTTACCGAGTACGTGCAGGCCATGGTCGCAATCGCAAACCAACAGTCCCCCGTGCCGCACTCTCGGTATCGCCGGCCGTGTCACCCATTAGCCGGGCCGTATTAAAGCCCAGGGGTACTAATCACAGCGCGTCGCCCAATGCTAGCAGCATGATGGTGTGTTGCGCTGTCTACGGGTAGCACATGGGCTCCCGATTACCGCTTCTTCGAGACGAGTTGTCACAGACTCACGGGAGCCTCGTCAATCGCTTGATCCAACGTCAAATCAATCTCGGTTCCCCAGCTAGTACAACAGACCGAGACCCTGGGCCAAAAAAGACTGGATGCAAGGGCACACAAGGGAGGACCGTGTGTGGTGCTGTCTCAAATTTCTCGAGGCTTCGAAATGATCATCGCTTTTGAGTTTTTCAGACGAAAGGCTATTACATGAACGAACGGCGCGCACACTGATACACTGTGACACCGTCAGCAATTCGCCCGACTGTGATGGCTCCTGCAGCCAACGGATGATGCTGTGTCTTGCTGTCTTGGCACTGGAGGCCGAAGCGTTGGTTTGCTTCGCTCGCGTACATTGTACGATTCTGTGAATGGGAGGTTTTCTAGATCGAGTCCGAACCGGCGGGCAAAACCAATTGTAGGGCACAATAGATGCCCTTGCTGCACATCGTGAGCCCTGTTTCTCCAGGCTCCAGCCTCGCTCGGTTGGTTCCTCCACACCATGCAGGGAGGACGTGAGATAACAATGTCTTGGCCGTACCCATATCGCTCCTCGGACCCGGAGAAGCTCCAACCTCCTTCTGGAGACGACACGACGGCAACATTCTTGTTGCTCGCATGGGAAGCGTGGAGCGGAGTGGGCGTTGAAAAGCAGCGTTAGAGCGTTTAATCAAATAGACTCATCTCTCAATATGGAAAAGAAACGGTGTCCTGGAGTCCGCCGCTGTTCTCGGGCGGAAGGCTATCGAGCGCAGCCTGCTCAGAGCTTCAGCTGGGCAGCGCCATTATTACCAGGCACATCATCCGCATATGCAGACGGCCGTCACTGAGGCCTTCATGCAGTGGTGTTGCTGCAGGTTCGACTGTCATCTGGAGTTGCGATAAGCCGTGCACGAATGGGCGGTGGTTCCATATCAGACTGTATGCAAGGTGAGGTTAATTCGAGTAATGATAGTTCGTGGCAATTAAAAGTTGGGGCGACGGAGGAGCTGCAAGATGATTGACGAACCCATTGACAGAGGAAATGATCTCAAGTGATTGTGATGGGCGGCAAACGAGACTGGACGGAGAGACAACGAGCCGGTGCTGAATCGCTCACCCCGGATCACGAGAGCGAGTCGCAACGCAGGGAGCCCTTTCCCTCAGCCGGGCGCCCGCCGCCCGCCGTGGGCTCTTGCAGTGTTCACTGTTCAGTCCACTGGACGTTCACGGGCCTTGGGTTGACGCAGGGAAGGGCGACGTGGAAGGGAGGAGCGACCCGGGAAGGTGGGGTCTACGGGAAGAGCTCCTTCCCTGCATGCCACGCCAGCACCAGACGTTGGGCGGCCGGGCGGTACTTGCGGGTACCTGCCGGTCACTTTTTTCTGTCTCTCTTTCCTCCCTTGCGCCCATGTGCTCCATGTGCCACCACCAGTCCACCACCTCCACGTCCTCCCCCAAAGGCCGACTCGATCTCGAACACCATCAACCACCCGACAGTCTAGACGCTTTGCAGGGCCCTCTGCTCTCGCTCCCACATATCCCGCGCCTAGTAGCTCCCCCCACCCTCCTCGCCAAATCAGTGGTGTTAGTGCTGGTGCGTGCTCTCTGCTGTGGGTGCAAGTGGAATTGCTTGATTTCCAGGCCTCCCCCTCCTCCCGCGCCCCAATCCGTTAGACCCCCCAGGCTTGCGCTGTGAAGCGGACGTGGCCAACGGTACGGACATTTTGATGACATTCGACTCAGCAGCATCGGCACCTCCTGCAGCAACTCGTCATCTGCCATTGCGTGCCCTATCTATCTCAGGTTCTCTGATCGCCCTTGAACCCCTTGTATTTCGGTTTCCTATCCCTCGCAGGCCTTGTCTCTGAATTCCTCCCGGCACACCGAACCCGAACGATACTCAGCCTCAATACCCCCGGAATTCCTGCGCGTCGGGGCGAACTTTGTGGACTCCCTCCAATTCCCTTCTAGGGACCTGTCAAGCTGTCCACAACGCGAAACCAAGTCCATATTGGCATTCTTTCTCGGCGGTTTCACAACTCGATATGACGCGCCGCTGATTTTCCGCCGACCCCGAGCGTTTCGTTCCCTCGACTGAGAGTATTGCCTCGACATTTTTTTTCGACTTTACCATCACTCACTACTGTTCCGTCCAAAACACCCGACAGCCGATCCCTTCACGTTCGTCCCGCTGCGCGTCCTTTGACGTCGACGCCCATTCGCCATGGCTGCCGCAACCTCCTCAACGAGCGCTTTTGCCATTACGAAAGGCAAGCTCCTGCTTCTTGCCTCATTGGCTATCACGTTCGTCTTCCCGTCTGCATATGCAATCATGTGCTCTTCTACCCAGTGCGCGCGACTGACATTTCGTGCAGATGGTGGTTCGCCCACATCCTCCCGGGCTACCAGCCCATGATCAAGGCGCAATTCAGGTCACGATTGGATGAGGCAAGGCAGAAGATTCCTAAGATCAAGGTCGACTGGAATCCGACCGACGACCCGAGGGCTCGATACAATGCGTCTAAGCTTGCGCTCATCATCGAGCCTCGTCCGCTCCCTCACCTGGTTCCCCAGCTGCTGCATATGACGTCTGTCGTGCCTCCTGACTGGAGATTTCTGTTCATCGGCTCCAACAAGAGCACCGTAAGCATCTCTCGGAGCTACGGCGTCAAGCACCAGCAGATCATTGGCAAGCTGGACTTGATGGTCCTTCCCGAGCCTTGGTCGATCGAGTCCAAGGAGCACATTTACCGCCTTTTGACCGACCGACGTTTCTACGACGAATTCCTCCCTGGTGTGGAGTGGATCCTCAAGTTCGAGTCGGACAGCATTCTGTGCTCCAACTCTCCGACGAGTCTGAATGAATGGTTGGACTGGAGCTGGGCTGGCGCGCCCAAGTATGTCAACCCCATACATAAATACCATTGCCGTCCTAACCCACCCATAGAACGCCCGACGACCGTTTCTCAGGTAATGGCGGTCTTTCTCTCCGTAGAGTGTCCTCTATCAAGAGGGTCTTGCAATTCCAGGAGAGATATAACAACACAGAAGCAGAAGACGAGTGGTACGGCAAGAGACTGTGGGTGATGCAGGGGGAGAAGGTGGCGCACGGGAAGAAGGGCGCCCTCGCCGTTGAAGAGGTTTACATGGAGAAGCCGATGGGATACCACATTCCCGACGGTGGCAAAAACCTCCCCGATAAAGTCTGGAAGAACCCGACCCAGCGGAAGAAGATCTTTGACTACTGTCCCGAGGTCAGCCTGATCATGGACATGAAGCTCGAACGCGAACGCTGCGACGGCGACAACAGAGAAGGAGGTATAGGACCCACCGACGCAGAGAAAGAGCAGGCAGAAAAAGAAGCTAAGCAGAAGGCCGAAGAACAGGCAAAAGCAAAAGCGGAGGAGGACGAACGTCGTAAAAAAGAAGGTGAGGCAGAGGCCGCAAGACAAGCAGAAGAGGAGCGCAAGAAGCAAGAGGAGCAGCAGAAGCAGCAAGAGGAGCAGAGGAAGCAGCAAGAGGAGCAGCAGAAGCAGCAGCAGGAGCAGCAGAAGCAGGAGCAGCAGAAGCAAACCGAAGGCGACGCCCAGAACAAACCAGCTGACACCAAAGCAAATGGACTAGACGACCTTGACGAAAATGACCTCGACGAAATGCTCAAGCTCGACTACGGTCTGGGGGGCGACGGCTCCTCTCCGTCCGGCCCGGGATCCACTGACGACGCCGACGCCAAGGCTAAAGCGATGGCTGAAGAGGCGAAAGCGATAGCTGCCGCGAAGGAATCGGGAAGCACTCAACCACTCTAAGGACAGGACCGACCGGAACTTCAAGATTCGACAAGCGATTGCCGGGCCCACGACATGCCACGACTCGGCGAATCGATAAAGTTGAACGTTTACCACAGTCGGATCGGAATGCTCCGAGGCAACGTCAACGACACCAGGGCGACAATGCCAGTTGGTACAACAACGAAAATTGAGGCGACAAGGGAAGTCATGTTCTACGTCAACTAATCCGAAATGACGGTGCTTTAACAGTATGGAGGGGGGGATCTTTAAGATGCACACCGTGGTTCAATACCAGCGGGGGCACTGATTTTTTAGGTTGCCGCGAATGCCGAGGCTTCCGCAAACGGCGTTGGACAGAGGGTTGTCGTGCGGTTGTGGCCGACGTCACCCAGACGAGGCGAGGAATGGTCCGATAGTGGATTGCTATACACCAATTCCGGAGAGTGTGGCGTCGGGCGTCATGGAGTTTATATGCATAACCTCATTCAGCACAATGGTAGCCGGGTTACCGGCACATCGGGGACAATTCGGGAGGGCAGCGTGGGAGCTGTCAGGCAGGACACAATTTCAAATGAACATTCCGCGGAGAACAAGCTTGTTTTTGCCCAGCCAATTGCATGGTTTCAATGAGAACTTGACCGGCCACACCTACAAGCAGCGGGCACGCCGTCGCGGGAGCTCGGGGTCGGTTTGCTAACGACGGTACCAACGACTCGGTTCACCCTGGTCCAAATGTTATCGCTCGACTCGGCCCAAGCAGCCGGCCGAGAGGCGAGATGCATGAAGACGATGGGATGACAGCACCTGTGCCATGCCGATCCTCCGATGAAGTCTGCACTGCTTTGTTTGTTTGTTTGTTGCACAGGCGCTTCGTCCAACTAGGCATCATGGCTCCAGGCTTCCATGCAGGCGCAAGGACGTCATCTGCAAGCTTGACCAGACCGGTGGGCTCGCGTCTGTTCTGACCTGAAGTCAAATCTGCATCTCAACATCTGAGCGATGGCCTGCCCTCTGGTCAGGATCGGGTAGTTCAACGCCAAGACCACATCAGCACATGGCCGGGCGACGGATACTGACGCAGATTGCAGGATACGCACTGAGGTGTCAGGGGACGCTGCTCACCTACGCGGTGCGGCAGAGCCAAGCAATCAGGGTTCCCCGTGGAGGAGAAAGGAATGAAAGATGAGATCGACCGGCAACCCGAATGCGTTCGTCCCATTTCTATTTTTTCCCCCGATCTTGCCAGCAATGGCCCAATCAACGGAGTGCGCTACTGTCAGGCACGTCCGGGTTCGGTTTAGTGTTGCCGCGTTCTTGACTCTGAACCAGAATCGCTACTCTACCCGGAGCCAAAATGGACAGACACGGAGGTAGGCTTCAACACCACGGAATAGGCTCCCAATATGGCCTTGGAACGGGTGATGTCTTGTGGCGCGCCCGACCAGGCTTGTCCATGATCGGCTCTCTTTCTTGTTCCTTCGACAACCTCCACAACTCGCTCCGTTCGTTCGCCTTTCACAGCGGACGTCCAGAAGGGTCCAACGATGTGACCACGGCGTGGCATTCCACACCCCTCGAGCCTCTTCGAACCCGTCGGTGCGGCCCCGTACAGCCACTGGCGTCTTCGGCTCGTCCTGGCGTTTCCTCCCACAGTCACAGTCGCAACCAGTGGCTTGTCGCCCAGCCCGCTCTGACCGCGTTTCTTTCGTGTTCACTTACCGTCCCCATCGGTTCATCAGTTCCTATTCACGTCTCGCTGCCTTCGGTATGGTCTCACCTGAACACTACCATGGCATCTTTATCGCTTTCGCTCTTGGCGACGAGCTCAATGAATTTCTTCAGAACGGGTGGACCGGTTTGCAGCGTGTCTAAGGCTAGGCGCGCACATCACGGCGATTCCATGCCGATGAGTTCGTTGCTCCTACCCGTCCAGACGGTGATCGAGAATCTTTGACGCCACGCTAACTTTCCCGACCCGGCTACTTGGCGGCCTCGCCTCTTGACCCTCTAATTTCCATCCATCACTGCTCGAGCCTCCCGGAGAGGGGTGGGGGGTGCTTCTTCGCGTTCATCAGCAACCATGTTGTGGAGAATGTGACGCCGTTTCTGATGCCACGACCTCATCCTCGACGCCTCCCATGCTGTATATAACATCGATGGCCGCGCTTGAATCATGAGAGGCTTTTATCTCGGTATCCTCTATCAAGGTGCTTCAGTGTCCCTACAAGAAGCTTGGAGTCATTCTTTTATCTCCTAGCCCTTTTCCTTTATTTCTTTGCACCACTTACTATACTTCATATCTTAGTTTTGTCTAATACAGCGAGCCACAATGCGTTGGTCTCCCCTCCTCCTCGTCTCCCTCACTGGGTTGGAATTCGCTCAGGCACACGGCCACGATGAGCATGAGCCTCACATGAACGTCATTTGGGGACGCGGTGGACCCAGCGAGTTGCGACAGAAGCGTGCGGCGTACGAGGCATGGAACCCTCCATCAGTGCCACTCAAACCCCGCGGAGACGCTACAAGCCCCCTCGAAGCGCGACAGACATCCGGCCAGACACAGGCCCTGCCCTCCGGAATCGCGGTCGGAGATGGATCGCAGTGTGGTCCGAAGCTCGGAGCTTGCAACCCGGGCGACTGCTGTTCAGCTTCTGGGTATTTTCCAATGCTTCTCTGGCATGCAATCAGTGGCTAACCCTGCATAGATGGTGTGGTCAAGGCCCTGCCTACTGCAACTCTCCCGATTGTCAAATCAGCTACGGCCCTGCTTGCGACGGCAACCAAAGGCCAAGCGGCCCCGACACTTCCAACGACGCCAGACCCAAGCTTGGTAGCGTTCCCTACGGCGGTGTTGGCATCTACAACTGCGTCAACGATGGTGATGTCGCCATCACTTACGACGACGGCCCGTACCTCTACACCGATGGCATGCTGGATGCTTTCAAGGCCCACGGTGCTGTTGCAACATGGTTCATCACTGGTAACAACATCGGCAAGGGTATGATCAACGCCAACTATGTTAGCACAATTCAGGTAAGACCTCCAATCGCGTCCGTAATCTGGAAAGGATCTGACAACAGCAGCGCATGGTTGCCGAGGGTCACCAGATCGCCAGCCACACGTGGTCCCACGAGAACCTCGATTCCTTGACTCTGTCCCAGCGCAAGAACCAGATGGTGTACAACGAGATCGCCTTCACCGACATCTTGGGCTTCTACCCCACTTACATGCGTCCTCCTTACTCCATCTGCGGAACTGAGTGTCAGGGACAGATGGCTGATCTTGGTTACCACATCACCTACTTTGATCTTGACACTCAAGGTTACCTGCACACCGACCCCAGCCAGATCGGCGTCAGTGTCAACCTTTGGGACCAAGCCATGCTGGCCAAGTCTCCTTGCAACGCCTCCTACTTGCACATCGAGCACGACATTCACCAGCAGATTGCCCAGGTTCTGACTCCTCACATTCTGGACTCCGTCGTTGCCAACGGCTGGAGGGCCGTTACTGTTGGCGAGTGCTTGGGCGATCCCGTTGAAAACTGGTACCGTCGCGGCAACCCCGGTTACAACTTCAACATCACCGCATCCAGCCCTGCGGTCTGCGCTAGCACGGCATCCAAGACAACCACTGCAGCTTTCTCTACCGGTGGTGCTACCACGCTTCCCACCTCCACGTCCCTGGCTGTCTCAACTGACGCTTCCTGCGGTGGAACCAGCGGAAACACCTGTCTTGGATCTACTTTTGGAAACTGCTGTTCCGTCAACGGCTGGTGTGGTAGCACCAACGCGTACTGCGGATCAGGTTGTCAATCCAAGTTTGGTAACTGCGGAAGCAACGCCGGCTCCAGCAGCACAGGTAGGACCTCGTCTACTTCTCGTCGTAGCACCAGCAGCTCCTCCTCGCGCACCAGCTCTTCTTCGCGTGGCAGCTCGTCGACCGCTCGCACGAGTTCCAGCTCGTCCTCGCGTGTCTCCAGCTCCAGCTCTCGCTCCAGCACTGGCACATCGCGCACCAGCAGCTCAAGCACTCGTAGCAGCACTGGTTCGAGCACTCGCATTTCATCGACCGGCTCCAGCACCCGCACTTCTGCTACCGGAAGTGTCACTGCTGCCACCGGATCTACTTCTCGTACAGGAACCTCTTCTCTGACTCGGTCATCTTCAGTCTCCGGCTCTACTTCCGGCTCTGTCTCGGTCTCCGGTTCTTCTACCGGCTCCGCAACTGCGGTGTCCGTCTCCGGTTCGTCCACGGGCTCTTCTGGCTCCGTTTCCGCCCAGGCTGGCTCATCCACGGCCAGCGGCACGGCTCCGGGCTCGTCATCTGTCTCTCGCTCCAGCACTGGCACCGCCGCTCTTCCCTCTTCCACCCTTCCTGTCTCCGACAACGGCGAGTGTGGCAGCAACAACGGCAGGACCTGTATCGGCTACTCTCAAGGCAGCTGCTGCTCCCAGTACAACTACTGTGGAAGCACCGATGCTCACTGCGGCACCGGCTGCCAGAGTGTCTTCGGTACCTGCGGCGCCTCCGTCAACGCTACCTCTCCCAGCGGCACCGCAAGCGCCGCGGCCGGCTCAAGCTCCCGCGCCAGCTCTGCCGGTACCGCTTCCGCGTCTGCTCCTCTCGCAAGCTCTACCTTCCCGGCTACCAGCGATGGTACGTGTGGTGCCGCGGCGGGCAAGAGCTGTGTGGGCTACTCCGGAGGCACCTGCTGTTCTCAGTACAACTACTGCGGTAACACCGATGCCCACTGCGGTATTGGCTGCCAGTCTCTCTTCGGCAGCTGCCAGAGCTCTGCGTCCGGCGGAAGCACCGCAGCAAGCTCCGCTGCCGGCCAAGCCAGCGGTACTCGCACTGCTTCCGCTTCGGCATCTACCAACACCAAGCCCTCTAGCGATGGCACTTGTGGTGGCACCCAGGGCTTCAACTGCTTGGGCACCAATTTTGGTGACTGCTGCTCGCCTTACGGCTACTGTGGTAGCACCACCGCTCACTGCGATACGGGCTGCCAGAGCGGCTTCGGAAAGTGCTCTGGCACCGGTTCGGACGTGAACGTGTCTCTTGATGGAAAGTGCGGCAACACGGGCGCCTCGGGATCGGAGACCTGCAAGGGCTCCACCTTTGGAAACTGTTGTTCGGCTTACGGCTACTGCGGTAGCACTGATCTTCACTGTGGCACTGGATGTCAATCCAGTTTCGGCACATGTGGTATGTCAACCGAGGTCACAAGCGCATCGACGCTGACCTCTTCTATCTTACCTTCTGCTAACACTACTTCTCAGGCTCTTCCTCCGCAGCAACCACCTCTGCCAGATAATACCTCGACCGTATCTTCGTCCCAATCGACCACCACGGACAGCTCGACTGTTGTCACTATTAGTAGTACTTCCGTCTCTGCTGATGCCATTGGTAGCTCAACTGTT
The DNA here is from genome assembly GCA_027406125.1 of Colletotrichum tropicale. Classification (NCBI taxonomy): domain Eukaryota; kingdom Fungi; phylum Ascomycota; class Sordariomycetes; order Glomerellales; family Glomerellaceae; genus Colletotrichum; species Colletotrichum tropicale. The sequence continues at coordinate 1,920,968 of JANVYH010000004.1, forward strand.
GTCACTATCAGTGCTGCCGTTTCTACTGATGCCGTTGTAAGCTCTTTTGTTGTTGTTGCCAGCAGTTCTGTCGTTGTCCCGGATGTCATTGCCAGCTCGTCTGTTATCATTACCAGCAGTGCTGTCGTTTCTCCTGATGCCGCTGTCAGTAGCAGCTCCAGCAGCTCGTCTTCTAGCAGCGTCATCATCAGCAGCGTTCAGACTTCTAGTAGTAGCAGCAGCAGTTCCAGCAGCGACTCCAGCAGCAGCGTTCAGTCTTCTAGTAGCAGCAGCAGCTTCAGCTCCTCCACATTGTTGACATCCACCACGACCTCCTCCGCTGCCCCTTCGCAGACGGCCAAGGTCGTCAAGGTCGTCAACAACGTCGGCGACTCCTGTGGTTCGACATTGGGACAAAAGTGCGGAACAGGTCTTTGCTGCACGAGTAAAGGTCAATGTGCGACTACAAAGGTGTGGATTTGGAACAATAGCAATTGCTACGCGTTCAACGGCTGCCAGCCGGAATGGGGTACCTGCTTCTAAAAAAGGAGAAGTTGAAAAAAGTTCAGCGCTGTTTTGAGGACAACCAAAAACGTTGTCTGCCAACAAATCACATGGGGCCGGAAGAGAAGTAAATTTCTGTTGTAATCACTAATTTCCTTTCTTTTTTCTTATTTTCTTGTCATGTCTTTCTTTTATTTACTTGCACCGGAGTCTTATGGATTGGGAAGCATCATCATTGATATAGAGCGATCAATACCTCTCATTTTTGAGCAGAAGAAGCTTGTAAAGTAGCCTATTTGGGTTTATTAGAGAAAGAACTAATTGACCTCTCGTTTCAATTATTTCTGTTCAAAACATCCTGCCTGAAGCTCAACAGCATTCCATACTGTAAGCAACAGCGGTTTCTTATCAAACTAAGCAAATGGCAACGAGCAATCTCGCAGTCAGGTACCACAGTAGATTAACAACACCATGAGTGAAAGCTTCTCATTCAATTCAGTGTATTCAGCAAGGTCTGGCCCAATCTATCTAGCTTTGCGAAAAACAATCCCCTTCCTGGGTATCTGAATCCTTGTCCAACGCCTTGAATACTCCTGAGCTTTCCGAACCAACTTCATTACCTTCGGGGCCTTCTCCAATCTTCAATTCAATCTGCAAAATTCAAGAATTCGCCCTTTATCTCAAAAATCTGGGCATGGTTCCAAATCCTTTGTTCGTACAAGCTGCTTATTTGATGGACGTGCTCGTTCAATTCTCAGACTCGTGGGTGCGGCTGAGAGTGCAGCGGGCGGCACTACCGATCACGCTGAGGATGCTCTCCATGTGTTTGAGCCGGTTGAAGGAAGCGTTGTCCTGCTCACGCTGGAGGCGGACGGCCTCGCTCAGATCCTTGATGGCGCTCTCGTGGTAGGAGTGGATGCGGGAGTTGAGGCCGCTGGTGCGGGTGACGTGCTCGGTCAGAGCAGCCAGATCCATGTCAGCGGGCTGCTGGTCGAGGGCGGCAGAGTTCTCCTTGCGGAGAGCCTCAGCGTGGGCCAGCTTGTCGGTGGCCTGCTTGTGGAGGACGTCGATAATGGCCTGGGTTTGGGCTGTCTTGGCGGCCTCCGGGTTCTCTACGGGGTTGCTTCTGGTGCGGCGAGAGCCGGCGTTGGGGGTGACGGGCATCTGGCGTTGACCCATGTTGCTCCTTTCGGAAGTCGCAGTGTGGTTGCTGGTCATGGGAACGCGGGGAAAGGAGGTCACCATCAAGGCGGCGGTCGGGCCGGGGTTGGTGTCCTGGCTCTGGTTGCGGGAGGATGAAGCAGCGGTCTTGGGGGTGCCCTTCTTGGAGGACTTCTTGGGAGGAGCCAAGGCGCTGGCCATGAGCTTGTTGAGGAGGGGCGTGTCCTCGTTGTCAGTGTAGTCGTTGTGGGAGAGGCGAGACAGCCGGGCGCGCTTGGCGGCCTCGTCGTCCTCGTCAGAGGCCTTGCGCTTTCCCTTGTCCTTGGAGCTCTCGGACGGATCCTTGAACAGTTCAGTGAACGGATCAGGCTGCTGGAGAGAAGCATAAAGGTCGGCAAACTCGGCGTCAGGAGAAGCGGTGCCGCTGTCATCCGTCTCCTCGACAGGCTGACCGGCGATGCCGGCGATGGTCCACTTGTGGATGTTGTGAGCGAGGTCGGAGTGCTTGGCATAGTATGCCTGCTGGATCTCGTAGATGCCGCCTTCGATGGCGCCCTTCTCGTAGCACAGGGCCAGCGCGACGACCTCGGCGGCCTTGGGCTCACGGTCGTTTTCGTACTCATTTTGGATGTACCACAGGAGGTTGCAGTCGTTGGGGTCGGGGAACTCGACGCGCTGCTCGATGACGTCGATTATGGCCATGCGGAAGGCGTCGGTTACATTGGAGGGAATGCGGTTGATGAGAAATTGGTGGTATTCAACCAGCTCGGGAGACTTGGTATTGACCATGGTGGCGGTTGTCGGGTGAGGGATTGGAAGGATGACGTTGGTGGGTGGACGTCGATATATACTGGGTGGAGGGTGAATGCGAATATTGTTGTTGTGGTGAATCACTTTGTGTGGTTGCGATGTTGTGTTGAGGTGTTGTGGTGGGAGAGTCGAAGCGGGTGACTGATATTTATGGCTGGTGATGAGGTGAAATAACCAAGGGGTGGAGGAAGGAAGGAACGACACGCCAGTCCCTTTCAATCTTGTTTTCGTACGCCTGAAAGAACTGGTCTTCAGATAGGTGGTTGAAATTCGGGAGCTAATTGATTGTTCGTTGTGGGGGAGAGTTTGGTATGGGGGTTGAGAACAAAAAGGGTGATATTTGTAGGCTGGGTCGAGGACTGCAGATGAGGAGGAACGGAGGAAGCTTCGGTCCTGGTATCAGCTTGTGTTCGCACTCCAAGTAGCGAGTATTTGGTCGTGTAGTGAGAAGTAAGGATGCAATGTCAAAGACTTGGGGAGATTTGATTCGTGGAGTGCGAAAGCAAAGAAAGCACAGTGACAGAAAGCACCAATGTACAGCTTTCTCACTTTCCGAGAGTGGATGACTGGGGATTATTGGTGAATGTGAAATGTTGCTGTGGAAGAGGAAGTCAGAACAACAGAGAGGTGAGATTTTGTGGGGTCCTCAGGGATGAAGCTATCACCAGGACATCGAGAAGAAGGAACGACTAGTCAGTGGTTCACTGATTTCTATTCTTTGAAAATCTGTATCTCAAAGACACCTGGAGAGTGCTGGCGGTTTTCACAGAAAGGTTCAGAGTGCTCAGGAAACATACAACGCGAAATACGTAATGGCAAGAATTTGAGCAGAAATAATAGAAAGAGCGAGAGGCAGTGATTTCAAAGTTTTCTCCGACACCATGACATGCAATACTTGAGGGGCTCCGGGCGGTTGCCAACAGTGTTGGTCTTTGGCTGAAGCATCTAGTGACTTTTACAGACCGATGGATTATGTTGACAGAGTGAGAGGGAAACAAACATCCAATAACGAGAGAAGGCAAGTCATGTCGTGATATCCCGATTCAGGTCCTTGGCATGATTCACTTTGGCAGGTGCTAACACGGCAGGCCCCAGAACAGCAGGTCTCCAAGGACGGCACACGAAGAAGGGCAGACGTCACGGTAAACTGCACACCTGTTAATTATTCCTGCCGGAGTTTTCGCCCGAGAACCCAAGGAGATATTCTACCATGTGATGGCGCAGCAAACCCTCAATTCTCTGGACTTGTTGTCTTTATCGTGTCCATTATCTTCGTCATGTCTGAGGTGGCTGCCGTCGTCAATGTGTTATGAGCTCTTGTTGGGAGATGATATCTGATGGAAGGTGTGATCGAAAGCCAGGTAGACTTTGGAAGCAGGAGGACCTTGCAAATAGGGAAGGGCCCAGATCAAGGTCGCGTAGATGAGGCAGGATCCCGCTCTTAACTAGGTCGTCGCGCTTCAGGTAACTTCCCAATGGCCACCTGCTTCCCTTCTCCTTAAGTATCTCTGGGGCTCGACCAAACCCAGTCGTATCTTCCAGAAACACCTCCCGCAGGCAACGACCAGAAACATCATTCAACTGACCACAGACCTTCACGACAAGATTCTTCCAGCAGATCTCAAGGTATAGGTCAGTAAAATGAACGGACACGGCGGCGATTGTGTACTGACATCACTCATACCAGCATACCTTACCTCGGAACCGATAGCTTCTTTGGATGCCAGTCGCCATCAGTTTACACGAAGCCCAAACTCGAGCTGAGAAACGCCACTGAGTGCTGCGACTTGCCCATATTGTCAACCATGGACTCACTCCAGGGTCCCGAACTCCGGGAATATATCCGTGAACTCGAACAGCAGGTTGTGAGCTTGACAAGACAGAACACCTATCTTCAGCACAAGACCAGCAGATGGGAAGGATTCTTCATCGACTTTGGCCTTGAATAGGAACTCAAGAAACTCATTTCGAAGGAAGCTCAGCCCACATCCCTGCAGTATCGCCAATGGTCTATCGAGACCACGTGGAAGCCAGATCGTTCTACATCTGCATGGGATTACAGCTGCGTGAGAGTAGTGGGCCAGCTGTTCATCCATATCCTCCACATAGTCCGGCAGAGACGCCTAGATACGCCTGAGCATGAATTCGTTGCCGCGATGAATAAACTAACACAAATAATCTCGCACAGCTCCCAAGCCAATAAAGCCGCTATCCGCTGGCTTCTGGGTGTCTGCAACGGAATCTACGAGAACGACAACGGTCCGGTCAAGATGGCGATATGGGCACTTGCAGATGTTCTTCACAAAAGATGGGATCCACAGCTATCGAACGCTTACATCACAGCGCCGCCCATTTTCACGGAGGCGTTGAAAATCGATCAAGCTCGCCAGGCAAACGATCCTCACGGGGTCTATGCGGTGCGTGTTCGAGTCGCACCCGAGCAAAAGATAGCATCATTTGTCAAGGTCCCGTCTTCGCCATATCTTGTCTTGTTATACCCAGAAGAAGACGGAAAGAAGTTCGCATGCGTTGATATAGGCCTGCTGTCATAGGATGGGATCGACGGTAGAGTACGCGTCGCCGGCCCAGGCGAAAAATTCTTTGAGCTTGATCGAAACCAAACAGACCACGAGGACTTTTTCATGAAGTGTTTAGACTTTTACTCATGAGATGAAGTCGCAGAGCCATTGGAGGCCAGGCAGGGGCGGTAACAAGACCAAAAGTAGTAGCATAGACATGCGAGCAAACCCACGAGAAGCATAGACTTGGAGCATTAGTTCAACCGGATGAGTTATAAAAGGCACAAAAGATGAATTCAAAGAGATTGAAAGAATACTTCGTGCGGTTGCAACGTGAAGCGTGCAACAAAATTCGATTCAGTATGAGTTGAAGAGTCAGCAAAGCTTGTCGTCGTATTGCATAAGGGAGGTTGCGCGCACTGCGACAATAAAAGTCATCCAAGGGTATGCTTCTAGATCCAAGAGGACATTCGGGGATAAGACATTTCTAACGCCTACCGAAGTTGAACCTAGACGCTGTCGAGGGGACCCCTGAACCCTTGATGTGATCAGAGGGGAAGGCCTCAGACACGGCGCTCAGGCAGTCGGTCGCCAGGCTGCCGCAGAATTCATCGGTCGCTGAACTCCTCCTTTCTCAATGCCTTCGCCTCAGAGATAGTAATAATTCTCACCACAGCTCATCAAACTGTCTACGAATTCTGCCCCCCGGCAGCGCGCGCCATTTCGTTGACCAAGATACCCCTTCTAAGTCATGACGTCTGGCGAACAAGCTCAGAATGACGGCTTGAGTTTATGCAGGGCGAAGGCCACGTCGCAGCACGCGACGGGCCACGCGAGATCAAACTCTGTGGTAACTTCTGACTAGCGCCTCACTGAGTTCTGTCACCTTTTTAAGCTTATCGTTATTTCTCCACGGGCAGGAATTGACTCGACGTCGTTGAAGATTTGACGACGACCAACGTCCTTCTCAAGGAACAATAAGCTGAAAGAGACAAACACAGCAGATAAGTTTGTGTATACTGACGGCACAGAATGGCCAGTGTCGAAACAAGTGTGTAGCAGGCATCATCAAAAAGATCACCGTGCCGCCAAGATATCAATACGCAACAAAAAGAAACTTGACCAGCCTGGGGGTCGAACCCAGAATCTCCTGATTGCACGATGAATCGTAGTCAGACGCCTTGCCATTGGGCCAACCGGCCGCTTCAGCTGATTGAGCCGAGGTGATTGTTGGAAAACGCAAAGCAGAACCTGCTCAAGACGCTAGGAGGGGGCCGGCGAAGAGATTTTTCTTTGCATGAGCACGAGACTGGAGACGATGAGCTAGTTCAGTGGAGAACGGGCGGGAGAAAAGAGAGAAAACACCAAGGAAAAGTGGACTCGACGTTGGTCGGTGGATCAGGTATGATGGAGCAGAAGAAGAAAAAAACGCTCGGATGGGAAGGCAAGCGAAAGGATTCCCGTCAAAGGCTTGAGTCGTTGACGAGGGGTGCTCATTGGCTCACCGCAGGCCGGGCTCCCGGGTGGATCGGCCGGAGCATTTCGGTCACCAGAGCCCATCCCGGAACAGTTTCCAAAAAGGCAACATGTTTGCGCGCGAGGGGCGACGGCGGCGCCTTTGTCAGATACGTCGCCTAGTCCCGTCAATTCCAATCAAACAGAATTGTGCGATTGTGATTCAATGTCCGAGTGGACCGCCATCCACTCCGCAAAACCCATCAGAGAGGGTTGCATTCGCAATGTCGATCAGATTCCGGAGAGATGGAGGCCCGTCTTGTGCCAACCTTGTTTTTTTCGTCGCGTTCTTGTTCGAATCGACCACACCCACACAGCAGCGATTTACGCTTTTTGCACGCAAAGAGACGAGACGACCGCAACGTACATGGCGTATTACCCGCATGCGCCCGAGCATTGACCAACACACGAAACATGTTTCTGTGGACGGGCAACCCATGAAACGATAAACCCCTATAATTGGCATCATAGCGCCAAGATATCTCGTGTCATACCTATCGGATCACGGTGTTGTTGATGTCACTGGGGCCAATACGGACCCGATTCCGAGAAGACTGCAAACAGAATCACCAAACACATGACCTTTGAGAAAGAAATCGTCTGACGCTTGAATTGCTCGTCGTGGCTATGTACTTCCGCGCTCCGGTCTCAACTACCCCTGAACCCTCCGTACAGCGCCGGTCCAAGCCAAATGGCTGGAGAACCCCTTAGGACCGGACGTCCTGTGTAGAATAAGCTTTTTTGTCATATCGTTACAGATCCAGTAGTCCGTAGACTGTCCTGGTACTCTGCTTTCCGTAGCCCTCATAATCAAGCAACCGGCACCAGTGCCGGCGACCCTTCCATTACGCCTCCAACACCGCAAAAAGCAGGTAGCTTAGTTGGGCTTGGCGACGGGGAGCGCGGGAGCGACAGGAGCCGGGGCGACGGCGGCGGGAGCAGCAGCAGCGGGCTTCGCGGCAGCAGGAGGAGCGGCAGGAGGAGCAGCAGGAGGAGCGGCGGCCGGGGCAGCTGGGGGAGGAGCACCAGCAGCACCACCGGCGGGAGCAGCAGCGGGAGGGTTGGTTCCCTTGCCCTTGGCCGCAGCACCGCCAGCCGGGGCGGCGGCGGGGGGAGCAGCGCCCTTACCCTTGCCGGCAGCACCAGCAGCGGGAGCGGCGCCCTTGCCCTTGGCAGCACCGGCAGCAGGAGTAGCCTTGCCCTTGGCCTTCGCGGCGCCGGCGTTGGCCTTGGCGGCCTTCTTCGCCTTCTTAGCCTTCTTCGCCTTCTTGCCCTTCTTTCCCTTCTTGCCCTTCTTCTTCTTAAGCAGCTGGCGGGCGCGGACAGGGACAGCCTCCTCCTCGTCCTGAACGTCGGCGATCACACCGCTGGTGGTCTCAACTCCGTTGAAGGAGGGGACGGAAACCCCGCGGGGCTCCTGGTCACGCTCCTGCAACTGCTGATCATAATTGGTGAAACTGCGGTACGTGTTAGTGATGGCTCGTTGAGATACTGCAACTGTGACTTACGTGACAGCCCTGCTATCAACATCGGCGGGAGCACTGCTGACGCTAACGAGTGTCGAGGCGAGGAAGAGGGAGAATGTGAGGAACTTCATTTTGTTGGACTGAAGTGAACCGAAGTTATTGATGAATTAGATAATCGAACCCGGTCGATTTGATGAACTGAAATTGGTTGTAAGGGAATGTATGTATTAAATCTGGTATTGTGAGGCCTGCCGTCGAATCAATCCAAGAACCGCTAAGAGAGAGGATGGGTTGAAGCCTTTATGTACTCACCCGCCTCTCGTCCCAAACAAGGACCTCAACAAGACTGAGAGTGGCGTGAAGCGGAACATGTCGAGAGAGGGTGACCGAGAGCCTGAAACCCCCAAGCCCAGGGGCAGACAGATGTCAATGTCCAGGCGCGATGTGCTGAGCCACTCCCAGGATTCGCGTGAAGAGACCGGATTGTGTAGATGGTGCATCTGCTGCTGCTGCCTCTCTCATCGCATCATTCAGAATAGCAACACCGTTGAGTCAGGCCAACCGCAGAGTCGTGTTTCGGAACTCGGTCCATCGTCGTCCAAAGTCCCTTACATCCAGACCTTCAAAGGGGCAAGGTGCTCGAAGCAACCGAAACTCTAATCCTTCGTCCGATGTCGCCAGTCTCCCTCACCCTATCTTTCCTTTTTCTTTTTTTCCTCCTCGCGTATCATGCTCTGCAGACGAGGAAAGACCCTCACAGGACCAGCTAAGGTTATTCATGCTTGATTCGAATGCGCTCTCATCTGTATGGCCGCCCCTGGCCTGGTCTCAGCGACAAAGCAGGAGGAACAGGAGCCCACACGCTGGTATAACCACAGCCGCGGGTGATCGGCCCTGGTCTGGCTCGTGCCTTTTTGCAAGATCCCCCCTTGCTGTCCTCACCACGTTTGAGGCAGTAAGCTTTCTGGCCCGAAGGCGTCGGGGCCACAAGCTGCAAAACATCTTGCAAGGAGGCGAGAAAAGTCAAACCGCCTCAAACCACCTCGCCTCGTCCGACCTGGCTTCGCTTTCTGCCCAGAGCCATTCGTTGCATTGCCATCCACGACTCGACACCGATAACGAAGGCTTTCGATAGGCTGGAAGTTCAGCCGTTCCCTTGGAGGATTACGCACATTGTAACTTCTGTCAAGAACCGTTTATCTTCCCAGTTTACAAATGACCAGGACATGGTGATGTCAAGTAAGCATACCTGCCTAAGCATACTTGCCCATGACGCTAGCGTCCGGCCCCCAATGGAGCTCGATCCAATTCCGGATCTCTTCGTCGCCGAGTAAAGCTCGATGAAAATTTGCATATTCGCGATGCAAAGGATCAAAAGACTGACGCGTCGCGGGTAGAAAGTGCCGGTCCAGGTCGATCGCCGCTGTCAATCAAGCTTTCTTGACACTGGAAGGCTTAGGTTTGGGAAGCAGGCGGTACTGCTCAGTAGCAGAATGCGCCACAAAACCTGCCGGAATACCGAGCCATTGGGAGCGCCATCAACTGCCTCGAACTGCTAGTGGATTCCTGTCTGGCGAGCTCTCACGCGATCCGTAGGTTCCGCCCCCGCGGGGAAGAAAAGGGGACCCAGTCTGCTGGTGTTCAGACCCCCCCTGGTCCAGTATCAGAACGTGGTAGTGTGTAGGAAAGACCCGGCTGCGAGTCTGCCTGCATGCAGCCGCAAGGCCCTCGCTGGCCGAAAAAGCCTGGACCGCACCACGCAGAACCTGAGAAACGGGCTGTGTCGCCACGGGCTTCACATGATGTCGACGTTGAGGTGCAACGGCGGTGGCCGAGGGATCCAGGGTGACGCCCTGTACAGAAAGGGACGTCTGCCCCTTCTCGTGATATTTGCAGATCCTTTGTTCCAAAAGGGATCCCACGCCCGTTTGCAGCGGTTGCATGTTGGTTACATGTCTTGGCAACCCCAGATTCGCGAGCCTACTGGATCTCCAAGATCGGCTTTGGTGATTTGGAAGAAAAATCTTTGCGATTCGAGACACGGGCCAGGCGGTGGCCTGTCGATGTATTTCGGGAAGTTTGAGCCGTGGTGGTTTGGAGACAAGTTTTGCCGGAGTCGCCAAAGCGCATCGCGAAGAACGTCGCAGCCGGGTTTCCACATTATGATCGCCTGCTCTCCCGCGGCGGAGACGAACAGTTGCCTCGTTGAGGTCCGGTTTGGAATATCTGCTTCATCTGGAGATGGTGACAGTCCTTCTGACATTGCCGATGGGAGCAATTGTTCTGCGGATGATGGCTGCCGTTCGCTAGCGACGGCCTATTTTTGAGACGGCGACTTTTTTTTTTTTTTTTTCTTGATTGTGGACGCTGCTGTCGTCTGGACGGACCTTCAAACAATGATCGCGCCATCGCAAGAATTACCAAACGGGAAATGTCCAAGTCACCTGACTGGTGTAAGAGAAGCTGTCGCCTGAGGAACCATCCGGAATCTGTCGACGTGAATCATCTCGTCGAGGAGCCCGCGCGTCCCAGGCGGTCGGTTCTGGCCGCATTAACGGTCGATCGTAAGCACCTTGTTGTTCGGGCGCAGATGAGGCAGCAATGCAAGAGTTGAGATCAGAGCCGGGCACTGGCTGATGTCGCGGCGGGAGAGACGTGAAGTCGCAGATGACATGTAGTCACCACCCGCGCCCATGATGAAAAGACGTTGAGAGTCGCGCATCCCACGTAGCTTTTACGGGCAAGGCTGACAGGTGCATGAGCTGAGATAAGCTTGGGGAAGCGGTTCAGATGGATATAAAGAAGATTAAAGGCAAAAGAAACTCCCGCTAGTGCAGATAAATTCAGCAAGCATTTAGGTCAACTTTATTGCGCGCAGTGGGCGTCGATAGGCCCCGGGCGGGCGGGCGTACTAAGGTTGCAAAGTTAATAGGGGCATTCCGTGATGACGCCAGGCACCGGGGCGGCATGTCTTATCAGCCTTATCAGTGGATCTCTGTCTCTTTAGATGGATAGGAGTGCTTAGACGACTATCTCTTCCATCTATCCCATTAAGCAATGCCCAGCTCGCATAATGTACCATATGCATCAATCGAGCGTCCCCCTCCTGTACGTCAGTGCATTGCAGCTCCGGCGCGGTTCTTCAACAATGTCATACCGCTCCCGACCGCCTCCGATCTTTCTTCACCACCACGCCGCATCCGCCCGCCACCCACCACCCACCACCTCCGAGGCAGTCAAGTCAGATTGTGCGTGCGCGTGCGTGTGCGTCACAATGCCCGGCGACGAAGGAACGGCACCCGCAGCCACGGCCGTATCTTCAACAGCGGGAGATCAGTCCGCAGCATCAGCAGCAGCCACCACCACCACACCGCCGCCCGACGCCAAGATCAACGCCAAAGATGGCCGTTCCTACTGGCAGGGCATCGATGCCGACGTGAACGGCATGCTGGGTGGTTTCCCCTACATCAGCAAGGTCGACCTGCAGGGCTCGCGCAACTTTCTGGCCAAGCTGGGCATCGGCACGAAAAGCGGTCTGCGGACGGTGAGCCGCGCTCTGGAAGGCGGGGCCGGGTGAGTTTTTCTCTCTCTTCTCGCTTTCCTCTTGTCATTGTTCTCAGGCTCGAGGGTTTCGTCAATCCGGTACCCGTTACATTCAAGTGTCATGTATCCGGCGGAAGGTTGACGGCTGGTTTGGTTCTGGTTGCTCCCATCTCACATCACCAACACCACCACCACCACCGACATACACGGACCCCCGTCGTTTTTCCCCCTTTTCACCGCCATATCGTCACTCAACTCCCTCACCGCCTCTCACTTCCTCTCAGTCCTACCCCTTCTTTTCGCCATCCCATGCCCATCACCTCTCCCCTAACCCACCGCAACAACGACACTGCAAGGCGGGCCGAGCTAATGATTTGCCTCGCCTGACCCCGTTGTTCTGCGCCCTGGGCCTTCTCCATTTTGCCTCCTCGTGTCGGAACCTCTCACCGGTACCTCTGACATACACCCCCTGCCCTTGTCTCCCCGACCCAAGTCTCCGTACCATGTCACGACCATCCCTGCTGACCCTCGAACCCCAGCATCGGCCGCATCACAGAGGGACTCATGCTCGATGTAGCTGAACAAGTCGACATTGTCGAACCCATCGCCAAGTTCACCGCCGCTCTTCAGGAGAAGTTGGGCGTCGGGTCCGTCTTCAACATTGGTCTCGAGGAGTGGAAGCCCCTCGACGGCACCGCTTACGACCTTGTCTGGAACCAATGGTGCGTCGGCCACCTGACCGACGAGCAGCTCGTTGCCTACCTGCGTCGTTGCAAGGAGGTCATTGCTCCCACCGACGGCGTGATCGTCGTCAAGGAGAACCTGAGCACTAGCGGTGTTGACCTGTTCGACGATGTCGACAGCAGCGTGACAAGGTGAGTTAGCATGCGCTATACCCGGCCCCGTTCATCCTTCCCGAGCCTTCGTCCCTTACACTCCATCACCAACCACCGCGGTGGCAAAATTTCTGCCGGAATCAAACGCCGGCCAGGCCCTGTTTTCTCGTCCTCTTTCCTTGTTCCTTGCCCCCAATGGCCCGTGTATACGGATGCATGCAAGACACCTGCATAGACTGACGCAAGTGCAACAAACACACAGAGTGGATGAGAAGTTCCGCAGCCTCTTCGAGGAAGCGGGTCTCCGCCTAATCAGGACGGAGCTGCAGCGTGGCTTTCCCAAGGAACTGTTCCCGGTACGCATGTACGCACTGAAGTAGTGCAGACGACGGGGCAGAAACCAGCGGTGGCGGACAGAACAGGCGGGGGCCAGACACGACACCCGTGGCGGCGAACGTCGGCGGCGGCGGCGGTAAGCGGCAAGCCAACCATGGATCCGGGGCTGATGCCCGGGAGACCAGGGGATTGGGGGGCCGGCCGGATGGACGACGATGGAGGAATGGTACGGGCTAGACTAGCTCCCAGGTGCAGAACCCCCCTAGGGCTAGGTCATCCCGCGTGCGTCCCGGCCTCTTCAGGCCCAGGCGAAGCCAGCATGGGATGGGATGACATGGCGGCTCGGGCTCCGATCTAACTGCACGATGCGGCAGGCCCCCGGTCGTTCGTTCGTGGGAACCACTTTAATTCTCCGATCTGGAAAAACCGGGGCGGACTCTTGTGAACAGCAGACGAGAGGTGAAAAAAGAGCAGAAAAGTATGTGGTACAGGGTCGTGAGCGCGTGTCATGTACAGATACAATCTGCCGTGGACGAGAGAGGCCTGCCACGTCGACTGCAGATGCAGATACGCGACGGACGGGCGTGTGGTCTGTATTGCGTGGGCGTGTGCAGCGTGTGGTTGGGTTTTACTCGACCCTACCTCTCTACCTTGCTTGCCCCATCTAGCGATGTCGGACGTCACTAGCTGCGTCGTTCCCACGTCGTTTTCGCTGGCTGTCATACGTTCCCGGCGATGGGAAAGGGTATGCACGAAGCTGTGACAGTGTGCAGTAAATCTGACAGAAAAAACGTGTACATGTATTCTCTCGGAGGCATTAGGCATTGGTGCCCAAACTGCAATTCCACCTGGACGGTGTGAAAGTGAGGCGAGCCTCCTGCATGCTGCTTGCAGTCCTTTTTTAGTGTAATGATACGGGGTTTGTTGGGGGCCAACATGCAGCATAGCAGAGCCAGCCGGCCAGCAAACCCTCGACTTACATGGCCACGAGTCAATAAAACACACGCAAAGACACGAAGCAGCTTTTCGAACCCGAAAAAAAATTATCGTGAAGCCGCAGGAAGCGCAGGAGGTTTTGTTGAGTATGCTGCTGGCTGCACCACGGATTGGTTCATGTGAGTGTGCTCTGCGAAAGGTGTCGTCGCAGCGTCGTGTTGACGATCTTTGTCTGGACCGGGACTGGAACAGAAGGGGGGGGGGGGGGGGGGGGGAGCCACTCAGAGACCACGACACGACTCGACACACAGTTTTTTTGTCTTTAGCAGCGGCGAAAAAATGGGAAGCCGCCGCACTGCAAAGCGCGGCAAGGACGGAGGAGGAGGCAAAAGGGGGCGGAGGGGGATGGGGAGGAAAAGCCCAAAGAGCGGTGTCGTATGCTTCATTCTCGTCATTCATCACCAACCACGTTTCTACTATCGTGACCAGCCAAGGACCCTGACAACCCGCCGGGTCACCTCATCCCTCGTCGAATCCATCAAAACTTTCTTTCTCTCCGGAGTTTCTGAGACACTTGACTCCATCGTGAACTTTCCACCCCCTCCTCCTCGTAGTACTCCTTAGTGACCCTTGCAAAAGAGGCCCGTCATGCGGACATGCTGCCAGCTCAGAGCTTAAACTCAAAGAAATCGAGCCCCTTGACCCCGACGTCGACGCGGAACAGCGCGCCCCCGTTCTCGCGCTGCTCCTGCGTGGCCTCCTCCTCCTCGCCCAGCGAGGCCGTCGTGATGAAGAGCTCGGTGCCGACGAACTGCACGCAGGTGATGGCCTTGGTGGGCAGCAGGATCTCGCCGACGAGCGCGCCCTCGGGGGAGATCTTGAGCACGCGGCCCTCGCCGTAGACGGCGTGCCAGAGGTTGCCGGCCTCGTCGACGCGGAAGCCGTCGGGCTCGCCGGGGCCGTCGTGCGTGTAGAAGACGCGCTTGCGCGAGAGCGCGCCGTCCGCGGGGGCGTAGTCCCACGCGTACACCTTGCGCTCGGTGGAGTGCGTGAAGTACATGGTCGTGTTGTCCGGGGACCAGCCCACGGAGTTGGGGATCATGAGGCCCTTGACGACGTCCTCCTTGCCCGACGTGCCGTCGAAGCGGTGCAGGGCGCCTTTCGGTTGCAGTCAGTATCGTGAGTTGGCTTCAGAGCTGCTGTGTGTTTGCCTTTGGGGGGGCTTGAGGAGTATATGCGGTGAAGAAGTGCGTTGTCACGACAACGGGCGGCACGCCTGAACATGGGTCGTGACGTCCGTCAGACCGCTTCAACTGCCTTCTCCTCTGCTGGCTGCCGCTGCGACATACCTTCAATCTGAAAATCGCCCAACCCAAAGTCCGTCATGGTACCGAGCCAGAAGCGGCCGTGAGGATCGACGGCGCCGTCGTTGGCCCTCAGCCGCTCGTTGCGCTGCTCGTTGAGCGGCTTGCCGACGTACTCGTACTTGCCCGTCTGCAGGTCGAGCTCGGCGATGCCATACTTGAGGCCGACCAGGATGCGGTCCTTGGGGTCGACGCCCTCGATGTCGGCCGTGACGCCGACTGGGACGTCGAGCTGCAGCGTGCGCAGGGACGCGGGGCCCCGGGCGAGGTCGACGATGTGGACCTGCTTCTTCTTGATGTCGACGAAGCGCAGGAGGTTGTTCTTCTTGTCGTGGTACGGCCCCTCACCCAGCGCGCAGTGGATGTTGAGGTAAGGCTTTTCGACCTTCCACTGTTGAAGGGATGATGCCATGACTGCTACGTGCTGCGGGAGGCGTGAATTGATTGCGCGGCCCTTTCCGTCCGATTACGTTTTGACGTGACGGAGAAGAATCTCAGAGTTTCCTGTCGACCCAAAGGTTGATGAGGGATTTCGCGATGAGGAGAGACGTTGGTTATTCCTTGCAGAATTGACCCGGGATGTCCTCTGCATGCAGCGCCTTGCTTGCTGCCACTGTGTTGTCAACCCCCAGAATTATCCGAAGGAAACCCGACAACGAGTGGTTCCGCTTTCTTTAGTTGCACTTGGAACCGGGAGTTGTAGTTTTCTGGTGACGGACGTCAGAAAGTTGTCATTAAAAGAGATAATGATACAAAATCTGGAATGAGGACAGGATATACTGTTGGGTTTTTTTTCTGAGTCCCTCCTCCCCCGAACCGAACCGAAGCCCTTATCCACCTTGCAATCTGGCCCTTTTGCGACGAAGCATCTCGTTCCGAAGACACGGAGGTATCGCGCGTGCAACCCAACTCGTTGCGTGAAGCCGACGGAAGGCGGGCCGCTTAGCCTCATATGCCGCCGGCTTCAGCGGTGCAATAGGACACAAGATCAACGACGTGGAAGGCTTTCTCCATCGTCGTCGACTGCGGTTGCGATATGCGACTCCATGTAAAAGAGAATGAATCGCACTGATTCACAATCAGCCCGGCATTTGGGGGGTGACAGAAATCGAGAGCGAGGGAAAAAGCAATGAGAAAACCAATAGAGTGAAATAAACACCAGCAGATCCCGCCCGAAAATCTCCTGATGGGCGTCCGCCAAGCGTCCGAGCAAACGGCTGTCTGGAAGCGCTCGGCGGCTAGGAAAAGCGCAGCCGCTCCCTGAGAAAGGCTAGCTCGCCCATTGATGCTGGTGACTGTTCATAGCAAAGTGCATCTGCGGTCTTGTGACGAGAACATGCCCGACAGGAGCTGCTTCCGGGGGGTTGGGAGCAAGTCCGGAACCCGGGGAACGTTGGGCGCGTGTTCCGGGACGGCGGTGTGGACCGAAGGGAAACAATGTTCAGATCGCCCGCGAACTTGCGTGTGTCCGGGGGGTAGGAGGGGATGCCAGCACGCCTCTCCCGTCCGGGTTGCGACACGAACGATGGTCAGTACTCAGCGACTCGACTCAGGACGGCGCATCGCCTTAAGAGTTACGCAGTCAAAAAGTCTGGTGGACATTTGGGGGCGATGTCGAAGTCAACCCCTGGTTCCGACTGGCTCACCAGATTCCCAATCTTAACGGTCCCATTCTGCGAACCCTCCGTTTCACGTGCCGAACCGTCGCTGCGGGTGATGGTCGACTGTCTTTGATCTGTCCAACACCCCGAAGAGCTTCTGTTGCGAGATTGAGCAGGGCCAAAGCAGAACAACAGCAGCAACAATGTAATATTGAATCAAACATTGTTTGCTGCGCCCTTGACATAGACGAACCGATCAAGGCCCCCAAAACGGGGTGGATATCTCCAGGTTTGTGTTGCAATACAGGGCTTCTCAGGCTAATGGCCCAGTCCAGTCCAGGCAGGCTATGCAACCCCGATCGAAGTGTTCCATCACCAAGGGGGGAGGGGGATCAGACACATGATCGCCCACAAGCCGTGGAGGGAAGGTCTGCAAATTTCCCGAACGAGGAGGGGTTGCAGCGAGGCTCGTCCGTAGCTTGCCCATGAATCGTGTAGTGTAGCTCAGGTGCCGATGCGGGTCAAGCGGGCTGGCTGGGCTGTCTTCTTGTCACTTTTGCAGTACTGTAAGTGCAGACGGGTTAGCATGTAGCGTTGAACTGATGGATGAACAGGAACCAACGAAAGGGGGTTCCAACGTGCTTCAAACAGCCTTCCGGCACGTCGTATCGGCCGTTGGCGCTATCCTCTCTTGTATTGTAAGCCTCACCGGTT
This sequence comes from Colletotrichum tropicale, assembly GCA_027406125.1. Classification (NCBI taxonomy): domain Eukaryota; kingdom Fungi; phylum Ascomycota; class Sordariomycetes; order Glomerellales; family Glomerellaceae; genus Colletotrichum; species Colletotrichum tropicale. Next base: position 1,938,252 of record JANVYH010000004.1, read on the forward strand.
GACAATGACAAGTGACGTTGGAGAGAGAGCTCCCTCATGAAGCAGGAAAGCAGTCAGCGGTTGGGCGCGTATGCTGCTGCTGCCGGCCATGGAACTGCAGCAGCCCCAGCAGCAGTTCAGGCGTCTCTTTTCTCGCTCCAAATGGCGAGCTGCATGGCAGCTGCACGGGTCACCCGCTGGTAACCCGTTGATCACATTCTCTGTCTGCCTGTCTCTTCTTGGTGCCCTATCAAGGACTCCCGTTTCCGAGGCGCTGCTGCTCTCGTCCAGGGGTGGTGCCGGGCGCATGAACCGCGGCCCGTGTGAGCACCGTTGTGTTAGTTGCAGCTGCAAATGCATGCCATTCTCACGTCACATCCTCTTCTGGGCGGTCCATGGTCTCTCCCTCCTCCCTTCCCGCCGTCTCGCCTCGTTTGGGCAGTTCTCGGTGTCGCTCATTCAGTCAGCACTCCCGTCAACGTAGCATTGGCCTCTTGTATTGGGATTGCTTGCCATTCAACTGCTTGGGCAGTTTAATCCAAGTGCAGTTTAGCAAGGCCTCATTTAACAGTTTTGCGAAATTGGCGCAACCTCTGAGCGCCCACACCATCTGGCTGGCTCTCCAAGCTGCAGTGATCGTCGGCGCATGTTGCTTTGCTCTCCATTTTATTTTCCTTTTTTTCCCCCCTCTCGTGAACCATCCCTCAGCTTGCAATGGTCAGCGCGCTCGCTCGCTCTGCCGGATCACACTAGCGACAAATCGTGAACGGAAATGTACCGCCAGCCATGTCCGGTACGGTACGGCTGACTGGTGGGATTGTGTGTATGGATGGTACTGCGTATGACTAGCTGGCGAACCAAATTGCTAGGGACGGGCCGGACAGCGAACACGGGCAGGGAACAGGCTTTGAAGTGCTGCTGCTCTCTCACTGCACTCACACTGCCTTGGGCTGATGTGACCTGTCGATGTCGACACAGTTCCTGCGCTTGGACGAGCGGACGAGCGCGCGCAAAAGAAATTGGGCAATGGTGGGAAATGGCCGCAAGCCAAAGTGGCCTTTTTCCTATCGCAAATCCGAATCCGGAGGTGTGATTAGGACTGCTTTCTAAAAGAGAGTTCGGCTCGCGGAACAGCAATATCCAAGACCACCAGCTCAACTGCAGACAACAAAGTCACCACGAAGTCGATATGTGCCAGAAACTCTCCCTGCCTGTCCTTGCTTCTGCGGACGACTACCGAGAGATGCAGCAAACATGTTCTGTCTGCCCAGCGTGTGTTGCTGTTTCCCCTTCGCCCCGAACGCAACGCAACGCTCTGGCCGACGCGACGGGACTTCATCAGGGCGGCTGGCTCCACGATGGTTGCGCTCGCCGCGGTTGCAGTTGATCGTTATATCGGCGCTCATTTTATCGTTGCAGATGTCTCAGTTGTCTCATCAAAAACAATCGAGGACTCGGCCCCTCGGTGGGGTTCATCTCGCGCACCTCATAGTGTCATCCATGGAACATGGAATGTCATTTGAGGGGACCAGCGCGCGCGCAATCGCTATCGCCGCATCGGGGTTTACTCCTCTTGTTTCTGCAGCCCACACCGGGGAGGGGACCAACTCTATCGTCTGGCATGCAACCGCAACCGGCCAGATGCAGCGGCTCAATAACGTCTTGTTAGACTTCACGGAAACCGTCTCTCGTGCATTATTGAACGGCCGACGGTAAAGCATCTGCGGCTGCGAGTCGGCGCCGGTTTGGCATCTGTAGATGCTGCGTCCCACCCTCCCGCACCGTGGCTTCCGAATCACAAAGTTTAACTCCCCGTGACAATCACGGCATGCTAGAGATGCATCATCATAACTGGGGGTTGGGTGGCATAGCAGTAGGCTTCCCCCCTCATCTTTCTCTTCCCCCTCCATGGATCTAGGCAGTCTGGCTTGGCTCGCTGCTCCTGTCCGCCTGGCGGCGAGCCTCTTATTATTAGGTTGCGTCGGCTTCGGCTGCGACGAGCGCAAATGAAAGCTTGATCCACGGATTTCCCTCCCAGCGGCGATGGCATGTCCTTGTGCCTTGCTGGTCCCAACGTGAACCGATGTTACATTCGTCCTGGCACTCTGGTCCCTGTGAGCACACTGCGACAAGGTCTGATAAGATGAGGGCGCCCGTTCATCTTGAAAATCCAGGAGTCGGCCACCTCGTTTGAATTGAGAGGCGGCAGGCCCTGGGGTTTTGTTCTTATTCAGTAGCATCCATGTCGCTCGCCGTGGCATCAAAATGTAACACTTCGGAAGTTGATCAAAATTGAGCCTCGTGATGGGTGTGAAGGTAATCTTGTCTTGCGGCCTGGTACCAGGCAGGGTGCTCTGCTGTCCGTCCAACACTGGACGTTGCTCTCTGTCTGGTTTGGGGTCGTCTCTGTCTGTCTGCACCGCCTTCCCGTCGTCACCTTTGGCAGCATATGCCACTAGTTCGCCAACTCAGGCGTGACGCATGTCGGATCCATGGTGGCCCTGGCACGTTTTCACACGTTTGGAAACGGAGCAGACGGACGGGGGGCATTTGTTGGGTTGTTCGGGGAGCTTCGCGGCAGAGACGAGCGCGTGTAGATGGCGGTAAGACCGTGAGGACTGTGCAGCCGTCGCTTCAGCCCCCCGCCCATCAGATGCGCACGCAACCCGTGAATCACCCCAAGCTCCTCAAGACGTAATAAGGCGTGGTACCTGACGGATAGAGTTTCTGTCTGGCGACGCAAACCAGTCAGTGTGCTTCTCCGTCTCTCTGTCCGGATACTTTGCCAGCCAGTTGCGATCGGTTGCGAGGCGGTGCGTGCCAGGCTCTGGCCAGCCTCCAGCTCCAGCTCCCAGCTCCAGGACAGACTCAAGGGGGCCTGGCAGGCTACTGGCATGGTTGGCGAGGACTCAGGTCGTAGGTTGGGGGTGCTCGCGGAAGCACGAAAAGTCCCGGACGAGCTAACGTGGAATTATTGCGCCTATCCACTCTCTTGGAACGATTCATTTGCTGAGGCGAGCAGTGAGTTTGATGGGCGGCGGGCGGCCACCTGGTCCTTGGGTACGGAGCACCAATGACCGTCTTCTCGTCAAAGGTGCCCTGGCTCCGCGGCGGCCTTGCCTTGTCGATTACGCTGGTCTAGCGCGTGTGTCGTCTCTTCTGGAGCGACGACATGGCCAGGTATCTTTGTACTCGGCCTGTCCCTGCCCTTAGAAGGTAAGGTGGAAGGGCAGCCGGCCGACAGAGACAGAGAGAGAGAGAGTGTGTGTGTGTGTTGGGGGGCCGCATGTTGGGCCGCAGATGGCACTTCCTTCCTTCTGGGGCCTTGCATACAGCTCATGCAGGCGGCATGGTGCATGTAAGTATGTGCAACGACGACACGTCCCGCGGGTGGTGCTGTGCGTCGGTGACCGGGGGCCAGGGGTCAGATATCATCTGTAGCATCCGTAGTCTTTACTGTGGTAGACAAGAGGCGGGTGAGTGATATCATGACCGACGTGCGCCCAACCAACACTGAACGAACGACAACCAACGACGACGCCTCGTCCGGCCCTGCCCGACTGTTGTCTGTCTTGTTCGGCGCGGTCGGTGGCTGCCGGCGACAACGACGGACGCGACCAGACCAGACACACGTCCGTCAAGCTCTCTCTGTGCCAGTGGGTCGGTCACACACCCAGAAGAAGGAAAAAAAGAAAGGACAATGTGAAGAATCAAGTCCCTCCTCCTCGTCCTCCTCCAGGCTCCCCTCCCCAGGGCGAAAGAATTAAGATGATAATACGAAGAAGAAATGAGAAATGTGTGAAAAGGCGCGGGTGGGAGGCCATCGAGGGTGGAGATGGCGCGAAGAGAGGGGGAATTGAGAGGGTCTTGGGTCTCCTTCTCCCACTGTTCGTCTGCCCCCATGCCATGACGAGCGAGTGACCGTGTGACGGGCAGCTGGAGCCAGTGGTCGGTCATAGTCGGTGTCGGCTCGCTGGGGCATTTCTGGGAACCTGGGAGAGAGTCTTGGGAAAGCATGGGTGGTTATTTCAGTTCGTAAGGTTGCTTGCAGGGTATATTACATCGAAATCGATAGTGGTGTGGGGAAAGTTGCAAAGACAAGATTGTAGGTGTGTGTGTGTGTGTGAGAGCGACAGACAGAGTGTGTGAGTGAGACACAGAGCGAGCAGGAATGAATGAACCCAGATGTCTTGCTCGAGTCGAGCATAAACGAAACGGCTGTTCTCCATTGGTGTCTGTCAGTCAGCTCCGCAGCGTAGCAACAGCGCAACGGTAAAGACGCAAATAGATGGCTCGTCATCCTGCACAATGTCGTGTCCTGCGGTTCTGGGGGTCATCGACAACAGCAATGAAATGTGCGCTTGCTGCGTGTTTGCTGCTGGGCCAGCAGAGCTGCCAAAGTACGGAGCACTATACTATGTAAAGTCTACTGCGCACTTCGTACTTCGTGCTAGCTTTCCCTTCCGCCCCTCCTTGGAGATTTCCTAGCGACGGGACCGCCCTCACGGCGGGAGGTACATGCCGCAATTGACTGAGGGACGGTTCGTTTTCCGTCCATGGACCCTGTACCCCCCATGGCCGGTGGTGGACTGAGATGCACGCAAGATGTGGCCATCTCTCTGCTGTGGCCCGCCGATGGAGCGTGCTCGCTGCCATGCCCCAAGGAGGCTTCTCGTCCGGCTTCGATCCAGAAGCGGCCGGCCGTGGCTGCGTGTGAATGGTGTTCCAGGAGGCCGGGAAGGCGAGCAAGGGCTCGCATGGCATGGTACCTACGGCATGGCATGGCATGGCCTGGACGAGGATCTTGAGATGCAGCGCGGGTGGGATCAGAGAAGGAGGTGGTGAGCGAGCATCCATGACCAGTCCAGTTTATTCCACCCACCCACCCGCCCGCCTCGATGCGATGCGCGCGATACATAGTGTAGGTGTCCACGGAGCGGATGCAGCATGTGTATGAGTGTGGATCTTGACGACCAGTCGGTCTGTAAGTCTGGCGCAGTTTTGGGGGTTAGAGTTTGCGTGTCAACTGACCGCCTTGCGAGAGGTGCTGTGTACCTTGACATCAAGTCATGTATATGTAAGGCTATTATTCATTTATTCGCAGGAGGATCATGTTTGGGGGCAGGCCAGGTCAGATCCGTTGCTTACCTCGGACAGATTGAATCACACGCAGTCATGTAGACAGAATCGTCACGTTCGTGCCTTTGCATGGATTCAGTTCACCGTCGTTTACACTTACGATCTTAACCACCCTTCCACGGCCCTGTACAACGGGAATAACCATCGCCGGAAATGTCGGGCTCATGAGGGGGCCAGAAGCAGAGTTGATTGATGCGCTGGAGGAGGCAACTCAAGTGAGGCATGTTTGCGTGAGTTAAGCGCCAGCTGCACCGGTGTGTTGTCACGGAGTTGTCGCTGCGGCATGGGGGCGGTATGACTGTTGCGGCGCCGAGTCTGGTGCGGCAAACCCAGGCCAGCACGAGGAGGTGAGTGGTGTTAGTGCCGTCCGGAATATGACGAGTCGGATTTTCGATGAGCGTGAAGCTGTTTGGTCTTTTGGATCATGATCGCCGCGGAACGCCCTCCTCCTTCGCGCAGCACGCACAGAGGGCGGTACTATCGAAAGTACGGGGTCCCGCTGCTGGCGAGGGCAGGCAGGCAGGCATGCTATGGTAGGTAACAGGGTAGACTAACAAGTGGATGAGACGAGATCGACTTTCACATCTCCTCGTCTCTCCTTCTCGAAAAGACGGTGACGGTGACGTTAGAACAGACCAGGGGCGGTTTCCGTGTTCCGCGAGGGAAAATGAGGAGCCAAAACGTGTTCAAGGTGCAGCTGGGATGGGCTAGGGCGGCAGGGATCCAAGCAGGGGAGCTTCATTGCAGCGGTGGAGAGGCCGTTTCTCAGTTTCCCAGGCGGGCTTCTGCCTCACAGTTGTAAGGTGGTGGTGGAGGAGGAGGAGGAGGAGGAGGAGAGCACTCTGTCTGGACCTGGTGGTTTGTGATGTGTCAGGGACAGGGGCAGCAAAAGGAATGTGGATGCGCCATGGGTGCCCAACATCCAAAAGAAAGTCGTCCAACGTGGATGATGCCGTTTACACCGCGTGCCTATGCCTATGCTGTGCTGTGCTGTGCATCGCATCGCATCACATCGCAGCATAGTAAAGCAATTGGCCTGGTCTGGTCTGGTTTGGTTTGGGCTGGATCGCTTCTTGTCCGTGATGGAGGGAGGGCGATGAGGGCACGCCATAGTTCAGCACCTCCGGCGACGCAAGAGCGGCGCTGTAAGTGGTGTCGATGGTGTATGTAGCTTAAGTCTAATCGATCTCAGCCCGCGCATGGTATTCCCTCTTCGAATCGAGGCTCGGGAGGGCGTCGACGTGGGTAAAAGCGGCACCAAAGGCAAGGTAAAGTAAGTCTTAGGCAGTAAACAGTGTTGAGATAGAGTGTGCTATTATGATGAAGGTTCGCGGCGGGCGGTGCTGGGACGAAGAAAACACCGGGGGGAAACGGCGGCAGAGACGAGACGGACGACGCTCCGGTGGCGGGGGAAAAAAGAAGAAAGAGGAGTGCAGAAAGAGTTGCAAAGGCAAATTGGCATTGGCATTGGCATTGGCAATGGAATGATGAACGGCACTTGTTAGGTCTCAGCCTTCATCTGTTGTTATGTCAAGTGCTAATAATGAATGCACTCTTCAGTCTCCTTCAATCATGACCCCTCCTTCTTCCGGCTTACTTTCTGCTCCATCCCTCCCGCCCTCCATCATTCCGTCTGTTGCTCTGATTTCTCTATCCGTACTTGGTTTATGTCCCCGTCTCCCCGTCCCCCAGTTCCTAATTCCGTCCGTCAGTCATTAAAGCATCTTGCGCCTTGACCCAGCGGTCCCTTCTAATTCCGTCATCAAATAGACTTCTGAGGGCGCGGCATTTCCTTCCTAATCCCATCCCACAGGAACCTTACAGTACGGTAAGGGAAGGGATTGAAGCTGAGTTGGGGCAAGGGGGGTGGTAAAAGTACCTGAATCGCCTTCATCTGAGTTGAGTGGAAATCTGAGCACAGCTCTGCGTAGGTGTGTGGAGGGAGGGAAGAGAAGCACGCGTGCCTGCCCAAACCCTCGGAAGCCAAGGGTCCAAGGACCGGGACTCGCGACGACTAATACCCAATCGAAGACGAGCAGTTTGCCTGACTCTTGATGTCGCAAGCCTTGTCCGCCGGCCACCGGTGTAAGTGGCCATCATCCATCTGTTCCTCTGGAGAAGAAGAAAGAGACTGGAAGTAGAGCCTCACCCGAGGAATGCGTGCTATTGGCGCCGTGCTCCAATTATAACAAATGCGGTGTCATGCTGTGCTTGTGCAACTCATCACGTTATTAAGGCGCGGTGCGACATGACTTGAGCTGGCCTCGCTCTCGATGGAACAAGGTAAGGCCCAGGTGAGTCCAAGGTGAGTGAGAGCCCAGGCAGCGGGCAATCTGGACCTAGGTATCCGTAGGCTGGCACCAAGTTCCTGGCACCAGAGCTGCCTCCCCTGCAGCTCACAGAAACATGCCGACCGGAGCGCTGCACTAGGCTGGGGCACTTGGGAAACTCTGATGGCCATGTACCGCCCCGCGGCGATTGTATGTGACGATACATGTGCCCAGGTCCCGTCCTCGTCACCTCAAGCTCCGCCATCGTTTCTTCTGCTTAGCTCTGGTTCCATTCTCTTTCCTCATCTGGGTTAATTAGCAGGCGATGCCATGGCAGGAACCACCACCATGCCATTTCGAACTGCTTCTCATCTGCCCATTGCCCATCGTCGCCAACATCCCTCAACCCAGCCAGCACCCATACCAGAGCCCAGCATCAACGAATTTCCTTTGCCTTCTCTGCTTCTACCGAAAGCAGCTTTGTCTCCATACACTCTGTCCAGGCCAAGGGACTGCATCACGCATGTTGCGCATAGCCACCCGGGGACCCTCGGCCATCACGTCGCCAACAATCTCGCCATGCTTCAAGCTACTTGACCGATTACCAAGTTCCGCTAGCCTCATCATCCATGGCTAGGGACGCAGTACCCTTTCTCCGTTTCTTCAACCGCCTGCTCCAGCCTCCTCCCGTCCGCCTGGCTGTTGGACTTGGGGCTGGTGCAGAACACAGTAAACAACCCCCCCTGCTCTCGATGTCTGCCGCCTCATCAAACGGACCTGGCGATGATGCAATAAGCGCCCGTTGGCGTCCGGTCAGGTCAGGCCCAACGTACCGTATCCAACAACTGCACAAGTACCAGCTACGACGTGCGAGCTCGTTGCCCAGATCACGTATCCAAGATTCCAGACGCCAGAGTTTCCGCCTCTTCCTCTACAGGCCGGCCATGCGAACCAGGGCAGAAATCTTCCGCCCCCAGACTCCGTGGACGGGCTTCCCAAACGTCACCGTTATTCAGATGGAATCGACGTGGCTGCCGCCCGCTGCACATCCCATAATGAATTATATGTGGCTCCTCTCTGCTAGCCTCCGGCTTTCCGATTCGACGTCCGCCCGACAAACTGCCAAATCGACATGGCAAAGGCTAAAGTACCCTCCTTGCAGGCTGCCTGACTGTGGGATTCCCACCCGGGCATCTGCTCCAGTGCCTGGCCTGCCTCGCCTCAGAGCTGACGAACCGGCTGGACCCCTGGGAACAATGGATGTGACTGGGTGCCACACACTGGCGGGCGGCCTGCCGCCGAGACACTGGTCCTGGTTCTGCTGCTTGCGCACGAGGAGCAATGGCGATCTGCTCACTCCAATCACTCTCAGCAACACGGCTTTGGATCCTAACCCGCCCCAGACAGGCGGGCTTCTTGGGACGAAAAGTCTTTTGCTGGGATCCGTCGACCTGGACATTTGACCCTACCTACCTCACCACCACCGCATGACAATGTACTTCCCAGCAGGCCAGCAGCAGCGCGTGTACATAGATGCCGTTGTACCTGACCCGTTGACCTCACTTTTGCTCTACGAACCACGCTAGGCGACAAGCCGGCTAGCGTCCAGGTAGCTTCCATGAGCCTGGCCCAAGGACATCGTCTTCAAGTCTCTCTCTCTTGCTTCTTCCCCGGGGACCAGCGCAGGGACCTCCGAATCCCGGCCGATTTTGTTTTTTTCCCTCTCTTCCTAGTCTCTACCATTCTCTCCGCGCTCCACCGGTCGATATGAGGGAGAAATTGTCCTACATACCGCGTTTCTTCCTCCTCTCAAAGTCGGTCAGAAGAGCGGTGTTGGACCAGCCTCCCCGAGCCTTGCATCATGCAGAGGGATACATGTTTGTGCAGAAAGAGGGATATCGCAGTACCTCTTCTCCATTCAGGCATATCTGACTGCCTGCTGCTGACCGTCGCCCAAAGTCGATACACACCAATACATAGGAGCCCATCTGTGCGAAATAAGGCACGGGATGGATATCGTGGAGCGCCAGATGTGCTCCCATCCTTGCCGTCGACGAAGCTGCCCTAGCGCAATAACGGTTGCGGAGCGCATCGTCATCTCGCTATGCCTTCTGGTAATGACAAGCTGCCGGTAGAGTCTCGGCCGAGCAGCACTTGCTACAGACCTTCAGGCGTTCGGGCTGCGCCATTCTGGACGGACGGTAGCTGCGAAGCATCCGTCGCTTCTGTCCGTCATTGCTGGGTTGGTCCGAGGAGAAAATATACAGGCATATCCCAGTCTTCTTCCTGGCGTTCCGGACTGGCTCAGCAGTCAGAACCTTTTTATCCTCTGTGCGGCAAGCATGGCTAGCCTTCCTGGAATACAAGCGTTTTCCCGCGTGACATGTCCCGGAGAGAGACTCATAAAACAAAACAACAGAGAAAGTGAGGAAGCGAGGGGAGAAAAAAAAAAAAAAAGACAAACTTGTCATGGTCAAGGTCCCAGTCAAAGCCAAGCAAGGCACGCAGATGCAGACTGCAGACGACGGGGACGCAGAAGCAGACAGTCTGCAGGCAGACAGACAGCAGACAGACACACAGCCAGCAAGACAACCTGTACAGAGGTACGGTCGTGTCAGAAGGGGACTTGTACCGCTACTTGTCTCTGGTCCCGAACGAAGAGCCACCGGTCGACTAAGCCCTGTCAATGTCTGAGCACCCTATGGCGCCGAGAATGGGGCGACCCCCCGGTGTTTTCCTGGGAACATGCACCCCGGCCAGCACACGTCCACCGCAACCCAACAAGCTGCTGCAGCTTCACCAGGTATCCGTATCCATGTCGCCGTTCATCCTCCTCCACCACCACACCCCCATGCACCTTAAGCTCCCCGGCAAGTTGCCAGGGCTCGATAAGAACGCTATGCCGCCATGGGAGAACTACGCTAGGGCTGGACAGAAAAAAATCAAATAGACCTGGCTCCTCCCGACCTTGTCTAGTCGTCGCCTGTGTCGTGTAATGAACTACGGTTACATTGGAGCAATAGACCTGCGAACTTCCTGACGATTCCCTTCGATCTTACTTTCTTATTCCTACCGATACCGCCGCCGGCCAACCCGTCCTGTCAAGGTTTCGAGTCAACTGTCTCTGGGAAACACAATCCAAGCTTTGCTACTTTAAACACGCAACCCCAACAACCCGACATCAACACCGCCTCTCTCTCTCTCTTCGAAAGAACGGAGCTTGGGGGCCAGTTCCTCGACACAGCAACATCCACCAGCTCGCTTACAAGACGCCATCACCTCGCCCGGCTGTCCACGCTGGTAGGTAGATCCGGCCATAAACAGTGCGTAAGATCCCCTTGGCCATTCATGGTCTGGGATTCGTTCCTAGAGTCATGAGTGGTCCGCTCAGCTGCATCCCACCTTTCACCGCATCTAATCCTGACCCATCAGTACCGCCAGCCCCCGACATACATATTGGTGGCCACCTCGGGCATCCTTAACTACCCTTCATCAACCTCCTCCGCAGAAGGACTTTCATCAACTCGTCAACGTTCTCTCCATCATCTCCAAGGGACTATCACGACATCTTGATAGCACACGGCTTAGACGCTAGCTACGCTAATCACCCAATCAACCTTCGATAACTCTTGCAGCCACCCGTTTTTACTGTCCAAGGTCAAGAGTCTAACATCATCGACGGCCCTCCCAGCCGTTGCCGGAGCCTCCTCATCTTCTCTCCTTCTACGACCGACTTCTAGCAAATTGGGACTGTTGGCTTCGACCCAGTTAGTCCCACCCCCAGTCGACAAACTGGCGGTCTCAGCAGTTGCCCGGCCTTTTGTACAACATCCTCAACGAAGCCGAGAGGCTAAGGAGAGCGATTACGCACACTCAGATCCGTCAACTGCGTCTCGACAGTCTGGTTTCGACAACGGGCACACATCCGAACACCCAGCCTCCCACCCGAATCAGGATCACTCCTCCGCTTCAAGCACTGGTCAGGGCGGTCAATGTTCGGGCCCTCAAGGCCAGGAGTGCGAAGGGGACCAGGTCTCGATGTCACAGAGGGGACCTGCACCTACATCTCGGCCTCCATCGCAGTCACCCCCTCGCCCTTTCCAACAAAGCTCTCTTCCAGGACAACAAGATGTTGCTAGGGATCCATTCGCTCCACGCTCGTCGTTGGGCATCAGAGGCTTGATCAACCCCTCCGAGGCACACGCAGAAGGGTACCAGGGGGAGACTTCGCAACCTCGGAGTGCCGAGTCCCAGGGCTCGCCCTACGGCATGCCCCCGAGACACTACAGCACTTCGGATCGACCATACTCGTTCCCTGGTCCCCCGGGATCACAGCCAGTAACCCCAGCCGGGCACCCAGCCACGACACCTCTTGGATACACTCCCTCGGAGAGCTCGCCAAAGGGCGGCTTCCCCTTTCCGACGATGGGCAGGCAAGTTCTCAGCCCCAGGGAAACACGAGCAGCCAGCGTCGGTCAGGGAAGCATCAAGGGTCACGAGGGCCAACAAACCCCCTTCCTACCCCCTTCAGCGCCGCGAGCGAAACGGCCTTACGAGGAGGAGCCAAGTCGTCCGCCGCCTGGCCTCCCATTCTCCGGCCCGCCATCCCTTGGCCCTCCGCCTTCGACCATGGGACCAATGACGACGCCTCCCCGATCCATGTCCCAACCAATGGTTGGACAGCTACCACATGCTGATAGGCCTCAGCTGCCTCCGATGGCACGAGATCCCAGAGGACCGGAATACCAGGGCCAGCAAGGCATGATGCCCTCCGGGCCCAACTACCCGCCACAAGTCTCTCCCCCCGGCCCCGTGTGGTCAGCCCCTGGGAGCGGAACGGCCTTGTACCAGAGCCTGCGGTCCGAATCTGCAAAGGCGGTGATGGAGGGCGGGATAATGTTCAGGATTGGAGGGGACAGCGGGATGGTGGTGCCCGTCGACGTTCACCAGGCGTCGAAGCAGGCGGACGAGAAGCGGCAACGCAACGCCGGCGCGTCGGCGCGGTTTAGACAACGGAAGAAGGAAAGAGACGCAGAGCAGATTGCCACCATGAACAAGCTGGAGCAGAGGAACCGGGAGTTGGAGTCTCGCCTGCGGGACTTGACTCAAGAAAGAGACTTTTACAGGGATGAGCGGAACCGGTTGCGTGAGGTGGTCCTGCGCACACCACTTAGTGACATGGCGAACGGGCCACCCAGCCCGACGTCTTCACGGAGCGGTGGTTCGATGGCAGAGACCAGCCCAATGGCGCAGGCACCCATCCTCTCTCACCCCCAGCAGGGCTACGCGTCAAGCGAGTCGTCTGTGGAGAGACCGGCACGACGACGAAGGACCGACTCTGCGCCGACGCCCGAGTTCTCGGTCCCATCGTATGGCACGCCGGTCCCCCAGCCGGGCAACTTGCCTCCGATGCAGGCTGGAGCGTACGGCATGATGCAGCGCCCACCTTCGACGGCCCCCGGCGGTGAGCGACTGCCTCCTCTCCGAGCTATGGAAGGGCCCTTCGGAGCTCCCGGGACGGAGCCGGGAATGGTTCAAACCCCCGGCGGTCCGATGTACCCCAGCTACACCCGCGTCCCCCACGAGACGGGGTTCGCCAGCAGACCCCCTGGCCCGCCGCCTCACCACGGACACCATCCGCATGACCAGGGCCAGCGGTGAGAACCAATACGACAGAATACGGCCTTCAATGAGCCAGAGGTTATTTGACATTTTCGACACTCGTTTACTTTATACCCACTTCGTTTCGCTGCTTCCCCGTTCGAATCGTATGGCTACAGATTTATAATAGGAGAGGCGGCTTCAAAATGGAAGAATTGTTTTGGGGTTCAGGGACTTTTTCACACAAAGACTCGCATAGTTGGGCGACCGACGCGGACGTTTTGTTGGTTGTTACTGGAGTTGGCCGTTTTTGGGAGGAAAGAGAAGGGATATCTCCACCATCAGGATCAGGACAGAAAAAGAAAAACAGAGCAGGACTTGGTCCAGAAGATTATTCATGTGTTCCCGGCATTATGTGTAAAAAAGGGACAAAGCCTTCAAGGGCGGTTCAAGTTGGTGTTTTCAGAGTTGTCTTTCAGGGCGCCCGAGACGAAGCATTGGCTATCTGTTTCTCTTGTATTGCTCTACGCCGTTGCTGGCGGATACCTATTTGATTGTGGTGGAATCTGTATACTATGTGTTTATCACATCTGTTTGAGCAAAGGGTCTTGGCGAGCGAGGACAGAGACCGGCGGGTGGATGGATGCCCTCGGGCGTGGGCTGGCATTACCTGTGCTAGGTTCAAACAGTACTAGACAGCCGTGTGTTAGAAAAAAGCAACAACAGCTTTATGTTTAACTTGACAAAGTCCCTCAATCCCGGCTTTTGCCTTGCTGGAAACCGATGACGAGGAAGATGATGGCGCAGCCCCCCTACTGACGGGTCCAATGGCGTGGGGGGATCGTGACTTGGCAGTTCGGTTTGAAAAGGCAACAGTGAGGCGAGAGAGGGGTGTTGTTAGTCCAGCTCGATCAGGGACCGCAAAGAGAGAGAGAGAGAGAAAGACTGGGAAGATGCCCGCGTCGGGGGTTGGCTGTGGTGAAGGCACAGCGCAGCCCAGTGTGTGGGCAAGTCAGCTTATGCCACAATGCAAGTCATCCATCCATCATCGGAGGCGCTGGGCTGGCTGATCGACCGGTCTGTCGGTCGCGCCCCCCTCTGAGGTGAGGTGGTCTACCGTGCACACCCCCTTCCCTTCAGCCAGATAAGGCAAACCCCAAGCATCCGAATGTGTTCCTAGCGTTTACCCTAGGCCAGCTGACAGGGCGGAAGAGGTGGGATCACAACTACCTTTTGCATGTTTCCTTGAGGTTTCTGACAGAGTTGCGAGGAGTTGTTGTTGTTGTAATGTAACGAGGGGGGGCCAACCAGCCAGCCACGTCACGCACCACTTCCTAGGATTGAGGAGGGGAGCCCACCCCTTGCCGGCAGCTAAACATGGACTAAACTAACTGACTCTTTGGGGGGAGAGTAAGAGAGGCACATATTGCGTGCCAACGCATCTTTGACGTCTGCTTATCGCGCCAGGCGAGGGATATAGTCACTGTGCCTTTTTGGGTGGATTTCTTTTTTGCGTGGGATGTCGACTGTGCCCTCTCTAGTGGGAGTTTTCTGCGTGGGATGTTGACTGTGTTCTTGCCCAGTTCCTTACTACTTGCGTGGGATGTTCGATTGTCGTTCCCAAGATGGCCTGGCCTAAAGCAGAAGGAGGGTAAGAATCGGGAGTGGGTAGGGGGTGGGGGTAGACATGGAGAAGCCGAAAGGTGAGTTGAGCGAGTGAGTGGCATGGACAATATTCGTGATTCTGATCTTCCAAAGGGGGGGTGTGTGTGTGTGGTGCGGGATATAACAGAGCCAAACGATGCCAAGCCGAACCGGTCAGTCAGTTCACCTTTTTTTTTCTGTGATTATTCTTTCTTATTTCTGCAATGCGTCTGTTATTGGGGCTTGCGGATGGATACATTGCTCGTCCAGCGGCCTGAGCGGCTTGACTCGGCTCGTTGCAGTTGGACGTTCCTTTCTGGCTTCCATTACTTTTTTTTGCTGAAATGCGCGGCGCAGCGGGCAGATGAAGGCTTGGGTCGTCGAATGCCCAATCAGGAAATGACCGCACCGAGCTAAAGATACGTACCGATTTGCTGGTGTGCTGGTGGTGTTGGTAGTGGTGGTTAAAGAGGCACAGGTAATTTACCCGTCACCCTTTTTTTTGATTTGGGTTATTTGTTCCACCGGATTCAGGGTCTCTCGGATGCATCGAGGCATGTAGGTGCATGTCATGTCAGTAGTGCTGGTAGGTTGGTGTGTTGACAGATATCTTCGATGTCAGAAGGGAGTGTCCCTGTGGAGAGAAGCGGCAAAGATTGGGGAACAGGAACAGGCACAGGAACAGGAACGGGGGCCATGGGAGGAGACGAGAGACGGGAAACGGGGACGCGGGAAACGGACGGGGGGTACGGCGGGGCTACACAGCGCGGCACTCGGGCGGCCCCCACATTCCAGATGGCTTGGGTATCCGTCGACTGGCGGTAGCGTTGGCGGTTGACTTTCAACCTCCAGGTCCGTCCGAGCCAACCATCGCTGCTGCCCAGCGTCAACGGTGTGTGTGTGTGTGTGTGTGTGTGTGTGTGCCATCATCCACCGGGAGACATCCACATGTGCCGCCGTTTGCCTTCATGTATGTGTGAGAGTGTGATGTCCGCCGAGGCGCGGGGACGCGGAGGCATCCAGAGGACAAAGAGACAGAGGGGTGCGTGGCATTAGACCGAGCAATTAAGCAGCTGCGGTGCAGTTCTGATATGCATACGCACAACATTGGGCTCCGTATCGAGAACAACAGGGGATCAGTGTGTTTGGCTAAATCGGGAGGCAGCCCTCGAGATCTTCGTCAAGTGTGTTTCTTTCTGCCTCTCTTTGTCGAAATCGGGAGGCGAGTCAACTCCCGAGCGACGACACAACCTAAAACGGTGCGGCTGTACGCTGTATGTACGGCACCGCATTGCATGCTGCACCTCATACCTTGACGCACGCATCCTCGTTGAACTAGCGGGTGAACAGACAGAAAGGCAGAGCGGGAGAGCTTCCCGACAGGGGGCGCGGGCGGTCCGCCTCCGAGCCCCAACGACTCCCCTTGCGTCCCCGGCGACGTTGACATTTTCATCTTGTCTGGATGGGAACTTGTCCGTGTTTTTTTCCTTCGTTTTTATGCCCGGGCCCCGCCTCTAGTCTGATTTGAGTAGCTCCAAGTGTCTCCCAGACTTCCTTCTTCCTCAAACGCCATTCGCGCGCAAGAACGCACGCTTCTGGAAGCTTTTTCTGCCCGTCGTCATGTCAGCGTCCACGGACTGACTGGTGTTGCACCATCTTTGGTTCGCGCTTCGACGGGGAGAAGACAGGCAGAGTACGGTCAGGGGGGAGGGGAGGGGGTGTCCAGCGAAAGGAAAAGAGGTTCGAGGTTCGACGAACCAGGCGCCTCGTTTGACAGAAAAGGAGGCTTGCTTGCACTTGAGCGTTGATTTGCAATTAATTGAGTTTCCAGAGTCGGATGTTATATGCTATTGTTAGCGCGCGTGCCTGTCGGTTGACTTTCTTGGCCCTTGTCAGTGAGAGAAAGAGAGAGAAGACCAGGACGGCATTGCGAAAAAGATTTGATATGATAATCGGCTGTTGGCGCCGAGTAAGTAGTCATTTTTGGTTGAATGCGATTGGAAAACGTTGATTTGGGGGAGTGTAGAAGATTAGACAAGGCTGAAATGAGCGAAACCGACGGACGAGTGACGAGACGGCGCACGCGAGAAAGCGAGGCAGACTCGGTTTCTTTTCTGGCGGGGATGTTGTGTGTTTGGAGATTTGACAGCTTTGGAGAAGAAGGCGTTAAAAAAAAAAAGGTAAGGGAATTGGAAAACATCAGGTCCGCTGACGACAAGACATTTCAAGCCTCAGGGCTTGGCGTTCCGGCACTTGACGACAGCGAAGTGTTGCAGTGGAATCCTGTCTTCGGGCCGTCCTCGTTGAGGCAGATGATTTGCGCGCCAAACGATTAAGCATGGTCCATCGGCTCGGGGAGTTAAAGCGACGGTGGAGAGAGGGAGAATCTTCATGTTTAGACATTCTCTGCCTTGGCCTCGGCTTGGCTTGGCTTACATGAATGGCCTACCTTGCCTTACCTTGGCCACCTGGCGTGCTTGCTTGCCTGTCTTGCATGCCTCGTTGTCGTTGTTTGCCCTTTCTGCGGCTGCGGCTCGGACGAGAAGGAGGGAGAACAAGATCACGGGCCCGGTCGCGTTCGCTATTGCTCGTCGAGGGGTCCCCCTTTGCCATGTGTGTGTGTGTGTGTGTGTGTGTGTGTGTGTGTGTTCTGTGTGTTCACAGCAGACAGCAGGCGGGAGGTAGAGGTACATCGTCCAGAGTGAAGCACGTCCCTCTGCTTGTACCTGTTCCGAACTGTCCTGTTCGGGGGGTCGCCTGCCTGTCTCTTCTGTCTGTTTCTTGCTTTTTTGGGCAGCCTGAACAACGGAAAACACACGCCCTCCTTGCTTCTCCGACGCCCCCTTCGATTAGCCTTGCGCTTTCCATCTCTTTTTTTTTTTTTTTTTTTCTTTCTGTTTCTCTGACCCGCCGGGAGCACACATCGCTGCAGCATCTCGGCACTGCACACTGACAAGCTGTTCACCGAACCGAAACCCGACCAACGAGATTCCCGGAGCCGCAGCGAGTGGAGACCCATCACTTAAAGAAAAAGAGGGGCTGATATCAGGTACGATCGGCCTCGGGAATCTGGGCGGCCCCCTTTTTTTTTTTTTTTGGGGCGAGTGGCAGCACCACCAGATTTCCCCGCATGCAGCCTACCAATCTCGAGCCTCGAGCTGCATGCTGCACACATCATACCGCGCAGAGAAGACAATAATAACACAACAAGAAAAGTCGGCAGCCACGGGATGACCTCACCGGCTTGAGTATCCCGCCGCTTCGCTGTGCCTTACCACCCTCCTTGCAAGGCCGCCTCCCCCTCTCGTTCTCGCGACGAAAACCATGTCCGCGATCACGCGCTCCGTGGTTTCCGGCTTGGCCCGTCGTCTGGCCCTGTCCAGGACTGCTGGCTTTTCCGGGGTATCCCACGCACCGTGCCGTCGGCGTCGGCCGCTTGGAGCGGCACCATGGCCGTGTACCCAGCGACCCCTCCCAGCCTCGTTCTCGACGTCGCGAACGACCACACAGTCGGCGACGGACATTTCGGCTCCGAACGGACGGTCCTGGAGTCAGCCTACAGGGCTCTTCATCGGGAATGAGTTCGTCGAGAGTGCCGACGGGAGCCTGCTGAGCACCGTGAATCCTTGGTGAGTCGTGCGAGACTGAGACTGCCCGCGTGTCCGAGTTTTCCGTGCTGATCGTGCCGGCGCAGCAATGAGGAAGAGATCTGCAAGGTGTACGCTGCCTCGGCCGAGGATGTCGACAAGGCTGTCGCAGCGGCGAGGGCTGCTTTCGTTCATCCGTCGTGGAAGCGCATTTCGGGGACGGAGCGCGGCTACATGATGATGAAGCTGGCCGACTTGGTTGATGCGAACCTGGAGACCCTGGCCACCATCGAGACGCTCGACAACGGGAAGCCGTACTCCGTCTGTCGCGATGTCGATGTCCCGCACTTTTCCGAGGTGCTGAGGTACTATGCAGGCTGGGCTGATAAGCTCCACGGCCAGACGATGGACGTCGGCCCGGATAAGCTGGCTTACACCATCAAAGAGCCGTTGGGTGTTTGCGGGCAGATTATCCCCTGGAACTATCCCCTCGATATGGCGGCCTGGAAGCTGGGCCCTGCGCTTGCTTGTGGGAACACTGTCGTGCTGAAGCTGGCGGAGCAGACGCCCTTGTCGATGCTGTATGTCGCGCAGCTGGTCCGAGAGGCGGGGTTTCCGCCAGGAGTGGTCAACATTATCAACGGGTACGGGCGTGACGCTGGAGTCGCGCTGGCTAGCCATCCCGGCGTTGACAAGGTCGCGTTCACAGGAAGTACTGCTACAGGCAGAGAGATTATGAAGCTTGCTGCGCGTGGCTTAAAGAACGTCACACTCGAGACCGGCGGCAAGTCCCCGTTACTCGTCTTTGAGGATGCTGACCTCGACCAAGCCGCCCGGTGGTCCCACGAGGGGATCATGAGCAACCAGGGGCAAGTCTGCACCGCCACATCACGCATTCTCGTGCACGAAGCCATCTACGAGGCGTTCATCGACAAGTTTACGTCAACCGTGCGCAACATCTCTGTTGTCGGGGATCCCTTTGATGAAGCTACTTTCCAGGGCCCGCAGATTACAAGGGTGCAGTACGAGAGAATACTGGGATACGTCCAGACGGCGAGAGACGAGGGCGCCACGGTCGCCATGGGAGGAGAGCCAGCGCCGCAGGCATCGGGCAAGGGGTTCTTCGTCCAGCCGACGGTCTTCACCGACGTCAGGACCTCGATGACGGTCTATCAGGAGGAGATCTTTGGACCGTGTGCCGCGGTAGTCAGGTTCGGCAGCGAGGAGGAGGCGTTGAAGATGGCAAACGATACGACATACGGACTTGGCGCGGCGGTCTTCACGAAGGATTTGGCGCGGGCGCACCGTATCGCGCGGGACATTGAAGCGGGCATGGTGTGGATCAACAGCAGTAACGATTCGGACTTCCGGGTGCCCTTTGGGGGCGTGAAGCAGAGCGGCATCGGGCGTGAGCTTGGGGAGGCCGGCCTGGCGGGGTACTGCAATGTGAAGGCTGTGCATGTAAACCTGACCGGGAGGTGATGTGCGATGCGCCGCCCATCAGAGGAATTGGTAGGTTGGTGTTGTCGGACGATGACGAGAATGTTGCGAGTGTCTGTGCGTTTCCGAGCGCGACAGGTTGATGTGATTGAGAGGACCAGCAATAGGGACGATGGCGTACATGACGGCCATTATGCGTCGAAATCCACGGCGATAGGGAACCTGTGACATGAACAGTGATGGGGAAGACGAGGTCATGAACTTACGACGGGAAACTGGCTTGACGTTACGCCCTGCGTCACGGTAGACAACGGAGACGGAAAATGGCAAAGTTATGAGAACGATGGCTGATTTGCATTTCGCATTCAACATGGGATTTCTTCGTGTCTTTCGCATTTTCGGGCTTTTCTGCATTGCCAGTTCGGGATCGTCCGATTTGGCTGACAATTTCCCAATCTTCCTCTCTCCCTTCTCGTCTGACCTCGAGGCCCCGCCACATTGACAGCATAGCGGGACGTGAGAAAAGAAAAAAACGCTTGGGACGATGAACTCAGGACGGATTGGTGGGGAGGGGCAGATGCGAACCAAACAGGGAGCCAATTGTCGTCTTGGTATCCCGAGCACGGGGGCAGTGCAATCGAATCACGTATTTCGGGATAAGCGTTTGCTGGCTTTGCTCTTTCGTTATTTTGTCGAGTTGTCATCGATTTTCAGAGGGGGAACTGGCAGAAATGTTTAGTGATTGTGCGAAGCATGGGGAGACACTCGACGACCGGTTCGCTTCAGTTCCTCTTTCCAAACTTACAGACACACAGTCTCGGGATGTGTGGCCGGGAAAAGGGGTGTGGCTACCTATATGAGGCTGAAGTCGGCCTATATTTGCCCGATGGAGCAGGTAAGTTGCAGATTCGCCGGATTTCTGCCACTGTGTTCGTACTGGGGGCTCTGATCGGGTCGTGTCGAGCTTGTTTGTTCGATATCGTGCCATCGTGGCGACAGATCCGTCGGCTCGGGCTACCCCGCCCGCCCTCCTTTGGCAGCCGGCGATACATGTTTTCCATCATTCCCGCGCCGGATTCTGCCCGGGGGGGGGGAGGCAGAAATCCGGGGGAGGCTTCACAACTGCCGATGGTGAGACTTTGCGGGGGAGAGAAGAATTCGCCGTGACTTTTGTAAGATCAGCCGTGGGCCAGGGAGAGGGTCTGATGTGTTGTCTGAGAAGAGGAAGTTTGCTTAACGGGAGGCTGATACGGGGAGGGATCGTGAATCATGAACAGGGCTGGGTAAGCTCTACACTACAAGTAGCACCATTCTGTTCTGTGATATAGCCTCTGAGCCCGGGCCAGTGGCCTGGCGGCAATTGGGAGAGAGGTGTAATAATACCGAGTCTGGCATGTCGGCTCCGATCGCTTTCCGATTATGACTGATGTCTGGAGATCACGACTCGTTGGGTTCAACACGGTCTCTTCAAGGGCAGCATTTCTATGACTCGGAAACCTCCTTTCGGGAACAGTCTCTACGACAGATGAGTTTTGAACCATCACTGTGTTTTCAATGGTCCTTCTGGGACTAGTAGATCGAGGAACGAGTATCTAGCAGCACGTCCCTCAATCTCAGCTGTAAAGACGTATCCAAGAGCACGGAACCCCTGATTAACTTCACGACCTGGAGCCTCTATTATCTTTACCTACTGCGGCTGAGTCCTAAGGTCCAGTGGCCGACTTTCCAGGAACACAGAGAGTCTGATAATGTATCAATATCTGAGGCTCTTATTACATGACGATCTCACGCGGCCGACGTCGCAAAGCCGTTTGCTGTCGAGATCCAGCCCTGACCCATGTCGCAGGGCTCCGATACTTTGGGCAGCTGCCAGGCCGAGCCGATGCGGCTCCGATGTTCTCAACGTCTGTCCCGGTACCGTGAATAACGGCGGGATGGCCGTCTCGCTTACCAGCGAAGGAACGGTTTGTTATCTGATAGAATTATCCTGTTAGAAGACCGTGGAAGAAGAGCTGCCTTTTTGTAACAGTTTTCGATTACCCGGACAGGGCTAAATACACATATCAATATATATATACTTGCTCCTGTACAGTTTTGTAGTATCACGCAGTACCTGTTGAGTCCATCTTGATGAACATGAAGCTAATGCTGAGGGAGCTCTACATCGGTCAAATCAGAAGGAATTCAAGTCAACAGCAGCTGGTCTCTTGGCTTTGTCCACACGACTGCCAACACCCTCAGGTGTCTGCTAGCTCTTACTGGAAGCTATACAGGAATGACCAAGGCGTCCTTCCCGGATCCACACCCTTGCTTCATGTTGATGCAGCAGGTCATGAGATGGCTGCAAACAGAGGTTTACTGCGTCGTTAGACCAAGCTTTTCCCCTTTCCTTATCGCGTGGCGCGGATGTCGACACCAAGCTGATAATAACCGAGGCAGATGAGCAATTGGCGAAATGCCCAAGACTGCGAGATGAGCAGACCATCGAAGCCAGGAACGATGTCGCCGAGAGACTCGAAGCCGTATTACTGGTGTCAGAGGTCTGTCGGACAATGAACGGCGGGGTTGAAGGCATGACATTAAGGCCGAAGCCATCGAACCAATCGCTAAGGATATCGACGAAATCGCTGTACTGGATACCGTGGAGACCGCCTTGGAAAACGTATCCTCAACGGAGTCTAACAGCAAGATCGATAAGAAGGTCGACAAACTCACAACTAAGCTGGACGGACAGACCGTCACGAAGATGAGCGAGAAGGTCGACGGAACTGAGCATTGCAAAGTCGACGCAGACGATAACGGGAGAGTTTAAGCCATTGCGAAGACCAAGAACTTTGAAGAAAGCTCCACAATGGGCAAGTTTGACTCAGAGCTCCTTGAGACCTTCGCCGATGGTTTCAGACAACCTCAAGAAACGTTGCTTGAATACGCAGAATCAGGGGGAGTCCACTGGTTCAGGAATACAAAGCAGGCCAGAAACCTGCAGGCAATGTCGACACTAAGCTGAAAACTCGGTGCGCATGCAAGCACTCGTAAGGAGTCAAGCTAAACTGACCAACAAAGGCCGCTCTGGAAGCCGCCAGAATTGCCGAGGACACGTCTCTCGTCTGCTGATTCGATGGATGTATGGCCGTGACGGTCAAATGATACAGATGGGAAGGTTAAGGTCTAGGAGACAAACTTTGAATATCACATTTGATCATTGACGAGCTACGCGATCGTCAATTTACGTGGAATGTGATATGCTATCGTTTCTAACCATCATAAACCGTGTCAGAAGCAGGCGGCCAAGTGTGTCAACCGAAGTCACGGTTATCTCGCACCCAGACCTTGTTCTATGATCTCCACGCCCACTCCTCCTGCCCTCAAAGCAATTTTTACCCAGTTTGATACCACTGAGTGCGGAACTTGAGAGAAAAATAGATTATCCAGCGCCTGGATATAGAAGTGGTAGTTTGTGGTCCCAACAAAGAGCTATGCCTACTATCTTTCTCGTCTACTCGATATCGAATGTTTGCTATCCACCGGTGGAGGACGAGGGCGATGAGGATGATGAGGACAAGAACGAGGATAGAGACGACAGAGACGACAGAAAATATCCTGATAATATAGCAGCCTCCAGGAAGAACAGTCGCTATCCGCGAGCACAGGAAACATACGCAGGCTCAGTGTGCGAGTGTGGGCCGTTGACTTCAGATTCTACGGTGAGGCCCCTTTGCCAGGAAGGCACCTCCCACCTCGAGCAGGAGTGCCTTCCCATTTCTGCCTACAAGTGCCCCAGAATCTACCACTCCGCGCAAAGTTCTCGCTTTTTCCCTCTCCTACTTTGGTCCGCTCACCCGCGCAACTTTTCTCGTACACAACCCTCCTGCGCACAAATCAGCCCAAGATGGAGGCAACTTCAAAGCGCCCAAAGCGCCCATCAAGCCACCATGGCGATCTTGCAAATGCCAAGAAACGCAAGAACTTTCAAGGACACTCCGACTTCGTCGAAGAAACCGGCATCGCTCCAGAGGGAGACGACCAGACACAAACAAATGAAGACTACACCTGCAAAGGCAGACGAAGCACTCCCTGGGTGGCATTTGAAACTACCATATTCGACAAGGTCGGATCAGACATCAAAGACGCCGTCGAAACGCAGCTGTTAAAACCAGACCTCGAAGTGCTCTTGCCCAAGACACTGCCGGAGACGGAATTCGACCAAGACTGGTCAGCAGAAGACGAAGCCGCGCTCCAGGCCAACTGGGAAGCAGACCCGAATCGAGAAGAACTCATCCAGTACAACGATGCCGACATTGGCAAGGTGTTCCGCCAGTCGCTCAGATTCTTCGGCATAACACCCTTCGAACTCATTTCGGACAAACATCGCCTCATGTACGGCGGGAACTCGCGCGGACTCCGCGACAAATGGGCTGGGGGTTTTAGCATTGCCCTGTACCAGCTGCTCCCACACCCTCTCTGGGAGAGCAATGTCCATCTGCTCGTGACTGCGCTACAATACTCCTCTATACTGAGGTCGCGAGACTTGCGCTCGTGGAAGCTGACTCCACCCAGCGACGATCTATTCTTCATGGTCTTTGACGAGGTCATCAAGGAGAACGAGGGCGAGAACCAACCCATCTACGACCTCCATGACGAAGTACGACAACGGTTGGAGATGCGAGGCGCAAAGCCCGTCTACTCAGAGTTCCTGCAGCGCCTCGAGGAGATTGTCGTGCCAGAAGCGCGCGTGGATATTACAGACCGCAACGGCCCGGTCGATTTTTACATCGTTACCAAATACGACCTCGAAGACGTCAGAAAAGCCCTCGATACCACGACACATCTGGGACTGCCCTACTTCTTACCTACGGAGTTTATAAGAGAACAATTGTACGCCAGATCTACCGATAACCCGCCCGCGGGCAAAGAACTTCTCAAGATGTACATTGAGCGATCCCTAATCGCGGTCCGTCGCTACACGGCCAAAAATGAGATCCGCCAGAAGCGGCTAGGTGACCAGAGGCAACCTCAACACAGGAGGCACAGCCAAGACACCACGTCGAAAAATTACGACGTCGGTTCCGAGGAGATCCAGACCCTTCTGGACAAAAAAGACAGCCAAATCAAGGACCTAAAAAAACAAATTGACACGGAAGAAGACTACCTGCTTCAAAAGCTTCGACGAATGAAAGAGCTCAAAGAGGCTCTCAAGAAGTCACAAGAAGACAATGCCAGACTGCGGCTACAGTTGGAGCAACTGGGACAGTCCCCACAGACTATGCCCAACGATGGATAAACCATGCCCGATGACTCTCTTCCAGTTATGGAGGGTCTCGAGATCGCCAACTCAAAGGCACCACAAAACGGGGCCAGTGAAGGCTCAACAGACGGTCCCAACAACGGGAACACGATGGCATTTCCGAGCTTTCCTACTTGCGAGGACCTCAAAAGACTTGGAGTCGACCAGAGTTGGGAAAATACTGAGGCGTACCATGCGTGGAGATTCGAGTACGAATCTGATTGACGGCCTGATTGCGACTAATCGCAACGGGCTCAACCATGTCTGGTCATGATTGGCGTGAAAGATTTGTAGGCATTAGTCAGTTGGAATTGAACTCATATATTGTCCACGTACTACGTTCCAAATGTGACTGTGCTCTCAGCCCGTAGAATGGCCTGCTGGATGTGATGCAAGAATCGTTCGTGCCCAAGCTGCTTATCAAACATAACGCTCACACACTCTGGTCCTTCGTTCTTCATGAGAACTGTCAATGTTGATTCGGGCGTGAATCGACACAGCCTCTCGAGGAAGAAGCAGATGAATTCATTTGGGTAGCATATGAGCTCTAGCCTTCCAACATCGATATTCAGAAGGCTAGAGATAAGTGTGTACTTAGCAATTTAATTTGAAGGTGCTGTAAAAGTATACACCCTTAGCTGCACTTTGAAGGTCTGAAGACGCGGGTCCCTTTCTCACAATGTTTACAGTCACAGAGTCACGATCGCGAGGACAAGTCTACGTCGCATGGGTATCGCTGAGAGTAATATTGAGGCATGCTTTTATTGATCTATGAGACAAATACCCCGCCGCTGATACGATGAACTCCTGACGAGAATGCTCGATCTAGTGCATCTTATATACATACTAAGT
This sequence comes from Colletotrichum tropicale, assembly GCA_027406125.1. NCBI lineage: Eukaryota > Fungi > Ascomycota > Sordariomycetes > Glomerellales > Glomerellaceae > Colletotrichum > Colletotrichum tropicale. The sequence continues at coordinate 1,964,048 of JANVYH010000004.1, forward strand.
GTTAACACTTACGCCGCTCCTTAAAATCAGGCCGCTAAGTGTACACACTTATAGCTCTATTTAAGAAATAGGATGCGAAGTGTCTACACTTATACTACTCTAGGGTCGTTAAGTGTACACACTTATTACTTATTTAAAGCGAAGTAGGCGGGATGTACTTGAAGTATAAGGCGTGATGCTCTAATCTATTCAGCTATTACTAAGAGGCCTAAAGACAGCAGATCTTTTAGGATAGCACACAGGGATAAGCGGGACACACGTATCAGACCTGTCGGGTCGAGGGATATCACGAAGTCTAATCTGCATTCAGGGTTTGCTATGCTATCGCCCGAGTTGCTCCAGCGATTCGAATAGCTGGCCGTTCATCATGTGAATAATTCCCAGACGAGAATAACCACGACGCTCCCGTCATAAGAGAAGGTAATAGGCCAAAGTGCCTTTTAGACTGACTTTCCTGGGCCCCTCAGAGTTCAGCCTAGCTCCAACGCTTCCAGTGCTCTCAGCTTATGCCGCTCATTGTACACACTGGTCTCCTGTAACCATGGTTATTATCGTCGTCCACTGTCTGATCCCCGTTCTTTGCGGGTAGTCTAGTTGTCCTCCAAGGGAAACGTTGTACGCAGCTGATCACTGGTGAGGTTCCGCTGTTGCAGGAACCTCCCCACGACATGATCGGGGATCATTGCTGTCGGTGAAAGGAGATGGCGTCCCGGGTAACTAGCAATTACGCTAAACCTGCACCCGAGAACGAAGGCCGAGAGTTTCATACTCTCCATGAAGTGGCCATACATCCTATACGGAGCGGAGATGTCTCTCCCACTCAGCAAGTCCCGTTGCTTGTTCTTCGGAAGTCTCCAAAGGAGATGGCCGCACCAAGCTTCCAGCATGCATTGTTGAACGAAGTCGACGTCGTCGTTCGTCAGCTTGGATGCCCTTGAACTCGTTTGCGGTTCCAGACTTGATGATGACATGCCAACAGCAGTTTCCAAGGATTCTGCGCACTGTCGGATGCGGAAGAAGATTCTCTTTGACACGATCAGTAGTCCCTCGCAGCGACTGATGTCCGCGAGAACGCTAGGCGGATCTCCTTCCAGGACCCCAAACAGGTCCCTGTAGATACCGAGCGCTAACCATATGGACCCTTGGAACACCACATCTTCCGGTACATCGGCGCAATCTTTCAAGATGGAGGCTTGCTTGTCTTGGGCTCTCATAGTCCCAGGTGCGTTTAGGTCCTGGGTGACCTCGATGAACGGAAGCTGGTTTGACGCTGTGTGGCGCATGACAAGCGCGGCGATGTCGATGATCGCACGGGTCCGGATGCGTGGGGTATCGCGATCAATACAAGACAAGAACCTTGCCGTCTGCAGGTCGAACTCGACGCAGGGCAAAAGCTGCGCAGCCTTGCGTACCAAGTCCTTATTGACCTTCCATGAGACCATTGAGTTTCTCGCTGGTAGTAGAAACCCAAGAATCTCGAGGCGCCTGACTGTCTCCTTCAGCATCTCAAAATCGCGGATAAAGTAGTCGAGAAGCTGGTCTGCGTGTAGCCTTGCGTCCATGTTGAGCGCCATCACGAGAAATGCCCCCAGATGAAGTTCTTCAAACGAAATGCGACGTGGCATGCTCTCAATGTCGTCGATCGACACTTGGGCATGGACTGTGACGTCTTCCGGGGGTACATTGAGATTATCGAAGGCGCATTCAGCCTGTGCTCGGATTCTCGGCCCTGTCAGGGGCGAAAGCTCAGTGACCACGTGTGAGGTTTTGACATCGAAATGAGGTTGCGTCTTTCTGGTGCAAATGACGATATGGCGCGTCTCGTCCGTCATTTGCATGACTTCTGGCTCCAAACTGTTGCCGATTACCTGGCCGGTTCCTGTCGAGGTTCTGGAGATGGACTCGGAGATACTCGATACGAGTTTCACACTTTTCGGATCAGTCATTCGGCGGAGGGACTCGTGTAGAGCCTCTGGTCGATAGGCCGGTCGGGATGTTTGGTTTCCTGGTACGCCATCCCAAAATACGACGACGTGATTTTTCTTGTACGTCGGTTGCTTCTCTGAAGATTCCCTTGCAGGACCGAAGTCGTGGATGATGGATTTTGCCACCTGCTTAAGGAATTCTCCGCCGTCGTCGGTTGGGTAGACCTGCCAATCAAGATCTCTGATGAAGGCAACCCGTTCCGCGGTAGGCATCTCGAACGTCTTCATGGGGAAGAACACCTCGCCCGGCGGGCAAAACATGCGGAGCTTGTTCTCCAACGTGAAGTCGGGGGCGCTTGGCGACACCAAGACCACGCGGATGCTCATCTCACGGTCTTCTTGAATTGCGGAGACCAACATCAACAGTATGAAGATACCGAAGGCGTACTCAATGTCGTAGTCGTCGTCCCCCTTGAGCAAGAGGATGTGGTGTGAGCAGCCAGCGGTGGCCGTTGCCAGGTCGGTGTAGGAAATGATGTCGTATTGAACCTGCTGCCTTCGCATCATGTTCTTGTAGCCTTGTATCTCCGCATTGGGGATCAAATAAGTCATCTTTTGTGCGGCGTTGTCTTGCGCGCGCTTGTTTGCCATCTGTGCCAAGGCCAGAGGAGGGTGAAACTGGCGGATCGACCTGGTCGAGGCCTGGATGTGTGCGAGCTGCACTCTGTTGGCGCTGTTGTTCCATGTCGCAAGCTCATCGATAAAGCTTTCCCATTCATGGGGTTCAATGTCTGGAGGTTCCGTCATGGTCGTGGTCATCAATCGGATTTGACTGAGCTGTGATGGACCAAGTTTGAGAGAAAGAGGAGAGAGAAAGAGTTGAGCAGGAATTAGTGGTTGCGCCTGGCAGCAGAAAAATCAAGGCGACAAAGCGACGAACGAGGGAGGAGCAGAAGCCAAAAGAAAAAAAAAAAAGGGTGGGAGCGAGGCACTCTGAGGGGCTGAGGAAAACGACCGCCTCAAGACGCCTACAAATCTCGCTGAACCTCGAAGGCCTGACAATGAGACTCAAGACCTAGGGAATTATCGCACCGAGTAGCGATTCAACCTCTGTGAGCGGTGAATTGGGGCCGGTGGTTGAGCCCGAGTGTCGTGACTTTTGAGAGAACCACACTACAGAGAGAACTGGCAGTGAGACCAAAGTCTGCATCAATGGCCAGCAGCGTCAAGACGCGATGCTTGATGCAGCTTCATCCAAACTGCTACGACCAACGACTTCTCACTGATCTGTATCACCGACGTCGTCCGCCTCCCCCCAAGGATCCCCAACTCCCACTCCCGCGCCGTGATCCCGGTCCCCGCCCCACCGCCGATCGCCGCGCCGTACCCCATCCCCCACGGCGCCGTGACCGTAACACGCACACGACGACACAAACCAACCCCTCCCTCCATTCCCCGCCCGTTCGGTCTAGACCCGAACCTTCATCTTTTTTCCAATCCTCACCCCGCACCCGCCGTCCCATCCCGTAGCGTAGCGGCCGTCAACAAGCACACCATCTCCAACTTAGCATAGGTAGTTCACCCCTTACATCCATATCACGAAAAAGCTTAGCCTGGCTTCTCCTCACGTCCTGAAGCTGCAATGCAACACCACAAGAACATCAGACGAACAAGTGCCCTCTTCTGTGTGGCCAGAAAGACCAGCGTCAATTACCGCCGTACTCCCGTCCTCTTTTTTCCCTCCGGAGAAAGAATGAGAGGTGACCTAATGCTCCTATGCTCCGTGTAACGCCGGCCCTTCATGCTGTAGCGTGACAAGGGTATTTCTACTCTTCGCGCGTCTTTGCCACAAGACGCCGAGACTAATTAATCAGACAAATGACCTCCAACCCCATCCTCCCTGGACATGAGATTCGAGATGAGATCCGACAGCATCTGTAGATCAGCCACCCCAAAAACGTATCTCGCGACATTGTCCAACTCGTTTGCTGTGACGTGATACTGGATATCAAACCCCAGTCATAAATCTCCCAAATGCAACCAAAAAGAAAACCGGTAATAGACACGTCATGACGAGGCAGACACGGACGACGAGGCCCTCGCCAGACTGAGCAGACTGCTCACGGCCCCTCCGCAGACAGGGCTTGCTGAATCCTCGGCCGTCGAAGTCTCCTCGGGGACGGTTTGCAGCGTAGCCTTTTCAGGCTTGGTCACCACGACCTCCTCCTCTTGCGTCTCCTCCTCCCTGCGGTCGTCAGCCTCGATGGTGGCCTCGCTCTCAGGGGGTCCGTCGCGGCTCGAGGGCGGCTGGACGGTGACCCTCGGCAACGCCCTCTTCTCCTGCCCGGGCAGCGGCTTGACCTGCAGCCTGTCGAGGGGCACATCTTCCTGCCCCGTCTGGAGCTTGTAGTTGGCGAGGCCGAGCTTCAGCCTCAAGATGCGAGCTTTCTGTAGCAGACGCCAGTCAGCATTTCGTTCCTTGTCCCCCATACTGTCTCGCCGTACCTGTCGCGCCTCCTCGCGCGTCAACAACCTCCTCGGCCTCGGCGATGGCAGCGTCGTCGTCGTCGTCCTGGCCGCCTGCTCCTGGTCCGGCTCGGTGAGGATGGTGGTGTTCTGGGACGTGTCCATGGCGGAGTTATCGAACACGGACGACGTGGCGGGGGACGCGGATCTGCGAGGCGTCTGTTGCCGTTGCGTCTGCTCGTCGTCCGCGGCGGTGGTGATGGCGTCCTTCTTCTCGGGTTTGAGATGGAGGGATCCTTCTTGCGTCGTTTGCTGCGGTACCTCACACGCATTAGCTTCACTCCCCTCGGGTGATGTACGCAGGTCCCTCACCTCCTTCGCGTCGGGCATGTCCTCCTCGGTCTGTGCGGGTGCAGGAGGCGGCGTGGACGTTGCTGCGGGTGCGGGAGAAGGTGCAGCAGCAGACACACGCTCCGCCTTGAGTGACAGTGCGGGCGAGGGTGCGGCGACCTTGACGGGCTCCTGGCACTGCTTCTTCTTGGGGACGACGCTGTTCTCGTCGAAGATGACGGTGTCGAGGGACCTCTTCAGGCCCAGGGGAGACTTGATTGGGCTCTTGAGAGGGGAGCCGGGCATCGTGGTCTTGTTGTGCAGCTGGCGTTTGGGCGACATCGCGTTGACATTCGCGTCCAGGGGCGCGAGGGCGCGTCTCTTGGCTGGTGATGAGGGGTTCATGGTGTCTGTGGTTTACGGGAGTCGCTGCTGTGGTGAGGGGGACAAGAAGGAAAGAAGCCTCGCGATGGAGATTGAGGTGAGGGAGGGTAAGGGAGGAGGAGGATTGGTAGAAGTGAGGTTGAGGGCAGAGTGCTGCAGCTGCAAGAACAAGGTCAATTCAGGATTCCGGAGTGCAACCTGAGCGACTTTCGGGGCAAAAGGTACGGTTTCGTGGCTGGGCTGGCCCGTAGCGGACCGAACGAATGATCGACGACTTGTGCCCGCGTGCAGCTGTAGCAACTGGACGGCCGTTTTGGAATCCACAGAGCTGTCCAAACAAACAAATAGAACACAAGTGCGTCGGTCAACGTTGTTGAGATGCTCTGGCCCGTGTCTTGAGAGTCTAGGGAGACAGAAAAAGGAGGACAACTGCTCGAGGAGGATTCTCGGCACAGAGCAAGGGAAAATGGGAAAATGCTCCAAGAGATATTAAAGAGGGAGGGAGCGTGTTGTTGACAGGATTCGGACAAGCGAATGCAGGCGAACGCGTACCCGGGAAATATGCAGCGTCGCCTGCTCTGCTCGTGTGAGGTCGGGTCGCTCCAACGGCGGCCTGGTCTGCTAAGTCGCGACCTGTCTTTAGCGGACGAACACCGCTGTAAAAGCACGTTGGCTGCTGGAATACAGCACCTCACACACTGAGGTGGCAGCATTCGCGGTTCGTCTTGTCCCCCACCAACATCCATCGCGGGCCGGGGACGGTTGGTGCAACTTGGTGCCCCCCCCTCCGTTCCCCCTGTCTCGGTGGCTGGCGGCGGGCGCGTACCCCTGCCGCCAGTCCGCTGTGGTGCCGCTGTACGGCCCCTGCCTCAGCACGCTACAGCGCCTGCTCCAGGGCATGATGCGCATCACAGAGCGCCCACGGTCCAGAACGCGGCTTACATAACCCTGCATGTCCCCAGAGGCGCGTCTGTCGTTGCAGGGGTTCACTAGCCACCTGTGAGCGGATGCGGCCTAGCGCTGAAGAAAGTGAAATGCAGGTACGGGGTCAGGGTCCACGCTGCTGGGATCGACGTGACAGCTCCCCCCATCCCTTCATGGATCGCCCAACGCCGTAAATTGCCCACCAACACGCGTCTTTATTGACACTGAACCACCACCAGAGACCGTGTACCATGTCGTCACTGCTCATTAAACTTCCAACCACTGCAGCACATCACAAAAATGCTAGGGACGTTTCCGTTTTTTTTTTTTTTTTTTTTTTTTGAATCTCGGGTATCATTCCTCTCGCCCTTGCAAGAGTCGCGCCTTTTGTCGGCGCCAAAGAAAACAACTAAGACTTCCGCCCTTCGCAGATCGATAGGTACAAACGCGTAATCGTCTCTCAAACCTCGAGCCAAACGGCTTCCAATAATACTGAAAGGAACGAGTATGGTAAAAAAAAAAAACACAATGCAAAGCACTCCACCCCCTCGTCCGAGGGTTGTGTATCCATATAAAATCATCGCTCGCAAAGAGACCGACCCAGAGGCAGCGGCCACTGCCCACCAAAGGAACGCCGAAGCCTTGCTTTTCCTGATGCTAACCCTTCCCACCCGTCCGAAGAACCGGCTGGTCATCATTCGTTGGAATCTCCTCCGGGGTATTCAAAACATCTCACACTCTCCCTGTCCCTGTCCTCTGTCTTTTTTGATTTCCTTCTTTCCCTCCTCTCTCCTCATGACGATCCGGAAACGTCCAAGGAATACAAGCTGTTGTCGAATTGGAATGGCTTGTTAAAATCGGGGTTGACCTCGTCCCAGTTGGGGAACTGCTCCACCGGCATCGCCTCCTCGAGCATCAACGCATCGAATTCGCCGCTGCCGTTGGGGAAGCTGTCGAGACCGCCGTCCATGTTGATGTTGTTCATGTCCAGGAGCAGGTCGACGTCAACAGGCTGCCAGTTGAGGTCGATATCCAAGTTGGCGTTCTCCGAAATGTCGCTGTTGGGCTCCGACGATCCGCTGTCCTTGCTCGACTCGGGCGTGTCGTTCGGCGTAAGCGACCGGTACACACCCATATCGCTGATGACGCCGCCAGCACCCATCTCGAAATTGCCGAGGTTGGTAAACAGGCTCGCAGGGTCGATGGTGTTGGCCCAAGCATCCATGGGCGCGGGCGGGGCGCCGCCCATCTCGGGCTGCTTGTTCTCCAGCTTCGGCGTGCCGTCCATCTTGATGACAGGCTTCGTGTCCTGCTTGCTGCCCACCTTGCTGCCGGTACGTTGCATGGAGGCGTCTTGGGACATGGGCGTGGCTGCCGGGTTGCTTCCCGGAGTCTGACCCTGCTTGGATGGGTTCTGTCCCATGAGCTGCGCCTGAGGCTCCATCTTGACCTGGCCGTTGACATCGAGGCCCAGCGAGAGGGCCAGATTCTCTTGCATAAACTTCATCGGGTCCTCCAAGGGCTTGACGTGCTCCTCCTGGATGTGGGTCTGTCGTGCCTGCTCCGACGGGAGACCGGTCGTGGCCATCTCGCAGTCCGCCTCGGGGCACAAGAACATGGGCTTGGGCGGCGCCTTGGGCTCCGGCGCCGGCTGTCGCTTGAGCTCCGGTGAGCCGGACTTGCTGATCTGCGGCGACGGCGTTGCTTGGCTCGGCTGCGGTGGCGTGTCGGTCTTGGTCTTCTTCCTCGGCGGCAGTGTGAGGTTGTCCCTGCTGACCTTGGGCTTTGGCTGTGCGTAAGTAGGTTGCCCGTGGGGAGACGTCGCGCCGAACGAGAACGGGGGCTGGCTCGTGGTCGGTGCCGCCGGTGGCCCGCCGCTTTTGCTGTTGGATCGACTGTGCATCTTGTTCAGCGCCTGCGTCTGCTTCTCCAGGTTCGCGGCACTCAACGGAGCAGGCTGTCCACCCTGTGTGGGTGTAGCGTTTGCCTGGTTTGGTGCAGCCTGTCCGCCTTGCTGTTGAGGCGGCGCGGCACCCTTCTTCTGGAAGTTGGCGCAGTCTCGTGCCATGGTCTCAAGTAGGCGCCTGACCTCGTTGATCTCGGCGGGCCGGATGCTGAACACCGCCTTGGGGTTCAACATGGTTTCTCCGTCCTCGAACTGCTTAATCATACGAATGCGCTGTTGTGTGTCAGTGATTGATTCGCCTCATGAGATGAGTGTGCTTACAGCTCTAAAGTAGGCCCTCGCGCGGGCGTCGTCTCGAGTGGCCGCGTACCACCTGCCCAAGGCCTTGCCAATCTTGCCCATGTCGTGCACCAGTCTAATCAGCAGCTGTGCCGTCTCCGCTCGTTCATTCGGGTTCATCGGGATGTCGGGCATGTTCTCCGTCATCATGGCCTTCTGCTCCTCCTGGCCAATTCGTCGCAGCTTCTCAAAGTCGTTTTCCATGCCCGCGGCTCCAGCGGCTGCCATAGCCTGCTGACGAGCCTTCATCTGCTCATACTTGGCCCGCTGCTCGGGACTCAAGTTTGCAATCTGCTCAGGAGTGAGGGTCGGTATTTGTCGGGGCATTGCTGGTCGCTGGGGCTGAGCGGCGGTCTGGGGAACATCGGGGGCGTCATCAGTACTGGGACGCTTCAGGTTCTTCTGCGCTGTTGCCGGTGAGGGGTTCGGGGGCTGCTGCTGGTTCGTCGGTGCTGGGCGGTTGTTGTTTGGTGGCCGAGCGGCGTTAGCAACCGTCTTCGGGTCCGGGGTCGCGCTCGGCTGCTTCGGCGGAGCATGCTGCGTCGGCTGGGTAGGTGTGGGCGTGGGGTTCGGCTGAGGAACGCCGGCTTGTGCCATTGCGGGTTGCGGAGGCTGAGGGGCGGAAACTGGCGCGCCCGGCTGCCCTTGGCCACCCTGCTGCATCCTCATGGCCATTTCCTTTTGCATGGCGGCAGCCATCTGGCGTTGCTTGATCTGGACGATGAACGCCCGGAGTTGGTCATCCGTCAGGCTCGCCACCTTAGGGTTCGCCTTGCGGGCATTCATGATGTCGTGGGGTGTGACCTGAACCTGGGGCATTTGGGCGAGCATACTGGCGGGTATGCTCATCTGGCCAGGAGCTTGCTGATTGAGGCCAGGGTTGCCAGGCTGCATGCCGTTCATCTGCTGCTGCTGGAGCTGCTGCTGTTGAGGCTGCTGCTGCTGTTGGAGCTGCTGAGGGTTCTGTTGCAGTTGGGGCTGAGGTTGCTGTTGCTGTTGTGGCTGCTGGGGTTGCTGTTGCTGCTGTTGCGCCTGTGCTTGGGCTTGCGCGGCCTGATTCCTCCTTTCCATCTGTCTCTGCATGAACTGCGCGAACTGCTGCCTTTGGACCCTCTCAAGTTGTGTCTGGACTTGAGGCGCAATGGGGTTTTGTGTGAGCCAGGCCCTGAGATCCTTCCATTTGCGAACCTCGGGAGGGGCGCGGAGCTGGGTACCGATCTGAGCAAGCACTGGGGGAGGGAGGTCCAAACCATCCATCATCACCTGGTGCGCTGGTGCCAGAGGCGTTCCCTGGTTCCTAAGTCGGGCCAACATTTGCTGCTGCTGAGCGATGAGCTGCGGGTTGGGTGCACCCTGTGCCGGCTGTTGTTGCATCATGCCGTACTGTCCATTCGGCATGTTGAAACCCCCGGGTTGGCCAGGCCTCTGCATGGCAGGGTTCATGGCGTTCATCTGGCGGCTCCGCTGTTGTTGTTCCTGCCACTTGCCCATGACCTCATGGAGCTTGTCCTGTGGAAGTTGCTGGATGGCTGATCTTTGCTCCGCATTCATGTTGGACATCATGCTGTTGTAGATTGGGTTGTTAGCCATAGCACCAACGCCCATAGGACGTTGGTTACCCTGGTTGAACCGCGGGTCACCCAGAGTGTTGGCGAATGGACCGTTTCCACCTTGGCCGTCCATGGGGTTCATGGCGCTGGGAGGTCGACGCATGGGAGTGTTCAACGTGTTCATGCCGGGGCTCTGCGATGGAGGCGCGCCGCCGAGACCGTTCGGCTGTCCTTGTAGTTGTCTGGCCTGCTGTTGCGCCCGCATTTGAGCGGCATGTTGAGATTGCTGCTGTTCCATCTTCAACTGCTGTGCCTGTTGCATGCTCAGTTGCTGCTGGGCCTGAGGTGGCCGGGGCGTCTGGTTGGGACCAGCCTGGTTCGGCATGCCTTGGGGCCCGGCGGTAGGTTGAGGCGTCGCGTTGCGAGCCGGGCCGTTGCTGGCGGGAACAACCATCTGGCCTTCTGCTTGAGCCAGGATGCCGGCCTTTTGCTGGTTCATAATGCTCTCCATCGTGTTGAACTGACCAGACTCGCCGTTGTAACCCTGCATGCCGGCAGCGTTCATCATGGCGGGGTTCATCTGCCCACGGCCAGCCTGCATCAACGCGGCCTGGGCTGGGTTCATATTCGGGGGCATGCCCTGCTGTGCACGCTGCCTCTGCATCGCAATGTTCTTGGTCAGGCCTTGGAATGCCTGATGCTGGAACCAAATGAGAACGGGATCTTTGCCCGACGCGGAGTACTCCTGGCAACGTTGGGCGAACCGTGTCTGAACGATCTGCCGGTAATGGTTTTTCTGGGATTCGGGGCAGGAAGCCATGAGCTTCTGTGCAAGCTCGACAACCTTTTGCTGGTCGGCTGGGCTTAGGTTGGATTGGTCGCTGGGAATACCGTTCTGGGGCCGTTGCTGTGCGCCACCTGGCATCTGGAACATTTGCTGGTTGGGGCCAATGGGCTGACCACCCTGGTTGCCCATGTTGATGCCCATCTGCGCTTGTTGCTGTTGTTGTAACTGGGAGGCCTGCATTTGGTGCTGAAGGTGCTGAAAACCTTGCTGCGGGTTCTGCCCCATACCGCGACCCATCTGGTTCTGCATAGCGTTGTTCTGATTCATCATCAACTGTTGCTGAGCCTGGGCCGCCGCCTGGGCCTGCTGCATGTTGTTGCTCATGCTCTGCTCGGCGACCTGTCGTCGACGGAAAAATTCGTTCGTCTTGTTGCTCATTTGCGCTTCGTACGAGGCCTAGACGGTGAGTTAGTCGTGCACACACACACACACCTTGCTGCGGGAGGCGAGCAATTTTTCATGTGGCTTGGTTCGACTGCTTACCTTGTCGGCCGACTTGTTGAAGGCTTCTCGCTCGAAGTTGACGCCAACCTCTGCCGCCTTCATAAAGTCTATGTTGGCGACTGCGAGTCCGATGTTGGTGATTCTAGGTAGCAGCACGTCAGCCAGGGCGCTTGGCAGAAGGGGGAACGGGCCAAGCGAGGCGCGAAAAAGCGGGACGGGGAGTGCGCAAGGCAAGGCAACGCAACGCAACGTACAGGTTGTGGCATTTGATCATGCGCTCTTGGATCGCGACGCCAGCCTGCCAGCCCGAGTGAATCTGCTGCTGGGCGAGCATCGTCTGGTAGAGAAATTGGTTCAACTGAATTGGGGAGGGCCGGGGACGCTGTTGCTGCATCATCCCCGCCGCTCCCGCCATGTGCTGCATGTTCGCGGCCATGGCCGCTTTCCACAGGGTTTGAACAAGTCCCTGCGACGAGTCGTTCTATATCGTCGCGGTTTTCCGAGGGTGTGGATCGTGGACTTTGGAGCGGTTGTCGTGACGGGGACCGCTGTCGGGTCTGGAAAGTTGAGGGTATCAGAGAGCGAGGTTGCTCGAATAAAACCAGGCAGAGCAGAAGAGGTGCTGGCTATTTTTGAACAATGAGGCGGAGAGCCGTCGACTGCCTGCAGGGTGCCTAGCGACGTGCTGCGACAACCATAAAGAGCTAGCCGATTGTTGCGTGTGACTGTAAAGCAACAGGTGGGTCCTGCGTGTTGTTGCTGCAGCGGATTTGGGGTGCTGCAAAAAGCTCTGTTCTCAACCGATGTGAGTATTTCGGAGGTGGTGGTGTTTCGTCGGTGTCGTCGTCGTCGTCGTGGTGGAAGACGAGGTAGAAGACGGGCGGGTGAGGCGTGGTCTGGTGAATGCCGTCTCGTGTTTTTCTGGTTGCTGGGATTACGTGGAGGGCGATCCGAGAGCGTGTAGTTCGGACTTTGGGAGCCGGGTCTGTCGCTGTGTAAGGACCGGGCTGCGAGGGCCAGTATGTTCTCCCGACGCGAAGAGCAGGGACAGCAGAATGAAAGCGACAAGATCACGACGAAATGTGACTGTCGGCGGTGGATTGTTGTGGTTTTTGGGTGTGTCAGTCCAGGAGCGGCCGAAATTCCAGAGAGTGGAGGGTGGGTGTCGGCAGCCGCAGGTCGAGACAAAGCGAACCGGGGGTGCTTCGAAAGCGGGATAAGGCGAAGCGCGCCGGCGGAAGCTGTACAGAAATCTTGCGATATCGACGGGAGGGAATCGTGGACATTCGACGAGGCGAGAGTCGAACAGACGGACACACGACGACCTCGACTCGACGGCGACGGCGTGGAGGAGCAGGAGAGGAGGAGTGGTTGTGGTGGTGAAGGAGGAGGAAAGAGGCGGACTGGGAGATGAAAGCAAGTGGGTGTGAGTGCTGGGTATGGGTTTGGGTATGGGCTGGGTATGGGTATGGTATGGGTATGCACCTGGCCTGGTCTGTCTGGTCTGGGAGAGGTACCTACCTACCTACCTTACGCAGGCAGTATGGGATGGGGGGAGTGAGTGAATGAGTGAGTGGCACTGGCGCTGTGCAGTGGGAGGAGGTGCAGCGGCAGCCAAGTTGAGGTGAGGTGAGCACAGCCAGTAGGGTGCGTAGGTGGGCAGGGTACCTGTCCAATGTACTGTGGTACACGCAGCGCAGGGCAGCACCGGGAACAGGGTACTTGTTGTACCTCAGGTATGGTACCTCTTGCACAGAGTATCCGTACCTAGTGTAGGCAAAGGCAAGGTAGGTACCTGGCGATAGAAAATGAGGTGGACGGGTACGGCAGAGGACGGGATCGTTGGGCGCGGTGGAGCCCTTGGAGATGGGCTTTGCTGGATCAGTGCCAGTTGATTTAGGTTCTGGTGGACTCAGGATTGGCGCTTTTTAAGCGTGGAGCCTATTTTTGCAAGTCGTCGACTGGGGTGGCTGAAACGAAAAAGAGCAGATGCTGTTGTCGTATTATTATTTACAGAGTACTGTAGGTAGATATTCGTGACGATGTTGATGGGAGAGTTGGGTTGGCAGTGGATCACTAGACCATACCTGTGTATGAGCTCGGTGTACGGAGACTACAGAAACACGCGCCGGTGAGCTTAAGAGGAGGCAGAAGCGGAGTTGGCCATGAGGAAAGGGAGGGGAGAGAGGGCGAGAACGGCGGAGGGTAAGAAGAGAGAGGGCGTAGGTGATGAAAAGAGAGAGAGAGAAAGATGTGTGTGTGTGTGTGTGCGTGTGTGTGTGTGTGGATGAGATTAGGGATAGGATGGGATGGAACCAAGAAGAGGACGTGGACGTGTGAAGTGAGAGAGTGACGGGGGGGCCAGCAGTAGCAGCAGAACAGAAGCAGCAGAAGCAGTAGAGACTAGAAACCAGCGACGACCAAAAGCACTGGACTGGGAGAGAAGAGAGGATGGGGCCTGCAGGGCGGCGAGATGCACGAGTGGAGAGAGGGGAGGGGGAGGGCGTGTAAGAAGAGGGGTGACTGGTGAAGTGCAGACACTCTGAAGTGTGTGGGCTGGGCGGACGGGGAGACGGGATTGGATGGGACGACCTAGGAATACCGCAAAGGGGGGTGTGGAGATAGGAACAACAAGTGGGAGGTGGGAGCCAGAGGCAGAGAGGAACAGGGCAGCGCAGGGCAGAGAGACACACGCACCAGGACAGCCAGGAGGAGCCAGGTACCGGTGAGGCAGGCCCTGGACGACGACAACTTGCTATGCAGTAAAGGTAGATGGAATACAGATACATGCGTGTGGTAGAGGAGGTGTTGCTGTTTGATGTCAAGAGAGAATGACGAACAGGATACAGGATACAGAATACGCCATTATAAAAATAATACTCCTCGTCAAGGTGAAATCTTCAGATGAGCCTCAAAACGAAACGTCCAACATACGTATCTACCTACAACAAGTTTTCGGAGACACACACACACAGCATGTACACCAGCCAGGAGGGATTATCATGGGTCGAGTATGAGCCACGCATCGAGCGAGGTGTATGAGCCGCCCGTGGTCTTATGCGCCGGCAACTGGCGCATCACCCGGCGGCGGCATTCAACTCACTCAACCACATAGGCACGCATGAGTGCCTTCATCCTGTTGCTGATCTTGTCGACCTGCTCAACACAGACAAAGCCTGGATCAGGATACGACTGGACGCCTGCGATTAGATTTTTTTGGGATTCGACACTAACACCAACAAAAGCTGCCAACGATACAGACTACATACCAATGGCGACGAGAAACAGACGGGACAAGGTTGGCGGACAGGAAACGAAGGGACGTCCAAGGACCAAGGGGCCACTCACCGGCGGACAGCGGGCGGGCTGAAGTGGGCTGCCTTCAACACAGGCACCTGGCGAAAATGGGGTCCCTTTTTTGGGCGGCAGTTGGTCCTTTTTTTTTTTCTCCCCTTACCTTTGGGGGGGAGGAGAGGAACGAGGGACGAGGAGGGGATGGGGGGTAGGGATGATGTGGTAGTAACGACAGGGGTGTGAATACAATTCATCCCCAAGTGCGAGCGGTGGTTGACTTTGGGTCTCTGCCTGTCTCTCTCCCATTCCCTTTACTTCGCGACAGTGTCATTCAAAAAGAGGACAAGAACAGCGAGGAAGGCAGAGGCAGAAGCAGAAGCAGAGGCGACAGCAACAGAGACTGGGCAGCAGAAACAGCAGTATAATGCTCTTTTCCCTCATTGCGCGCTCCAGAGCGGTGCAAAACACCATCAACCCATGCTTCTCTACCCTGTCTGCTTCACCTCACCACTAGCCACGGTCATGGTACCTTGCTCGAGACCCTGCTCCTCACAAGCCTGTCCCTGGATGCAGCACTCTGGCGGCAGTTGCCTTGTACCAGCCTATCGTTGCAGCGGTGAGCGAAGCGGTCAACACCCGCCCACGCTGTTGCTCTGCCTTGCTAACACGATACAAAAATGCACCCAAGCCATGTGCGCCTCGAGGTCAGGCACTCCAGGTCAGCGACTGACACCTACCTCCCACTGTTCACCACTCGCTCGTACAACGCCCACCGAATATTATTCGTACCTTAGACGCAGCGAGAGGAAGAGAGGGAGAGGAAAAGACGTGGGATGGCGGTGGGTGGTGCGAGCACTGTTGCTCCAGACCGACCTTGTCAACCAACCCACGGGAGAGACAGACCAACAGACTTAACACCGGGATCAGGGTCAGAGCCCATGGCCACGGCCGGGCTCGCTGTCCGAGGCCAGTCAGGTACCCATATACCTCCTCTGAAGCCATTCCGAAATGTTTACTTTACATCTTGTCGTTGCTGCTGGTGCTGGTGCTGGTGCTCGACTCAACACAAGAAGGATGGAGGCGGCTGATATGGACGTCGTCTCCAGCGTGCGCATTGCGATGCGCCGATCAATATGACCTTCACCAAGAGATCGTGGAGGAGCAGCCCCATGGCCATCTCCAGAAAACCCCGGTCACGAGTCTCACTTGACAGCGATTTACATCACCCGGTGAGCAGGGCAGAGTCGGCAACGACCGGTAGTGTGCTGTTGCTGGCTGGCGGTGCGGTACAGACACGCCACGGCTCCTTCACACAACCTTACCAAAAACCAGGGACCGACGGGAGTGGACGAGGAACAAGGTCCCGGGCAATCCGTCCGCTGAGGAATGGAATGCCACAAATGCCCTCTTTCTGACTGACATTCGATACCCTCTGTGCCTATCCTCCGTCCGACAACCAACGGGCCAACGGCCCAGCCAGGCCAGGCCAGGCAGAGCTCAGCTTACCAGTTACCGTGCGGTTGGGCTTTGCACATTCCATTCCGTCGCCAGCGCACGTCAGCTTCTTCGGATTTCAATGGTTGGCAGCAAGGTACATTCTTTGGCCTTTCCACCACCAATCCGTCCGCCGTCCGTCCACTCATTGGGCCGTTCTGTCTCTCCCGTCCAGCCATGGCAAGACATTGGCCCATAGTCCAGTCACCTCGACTAGCTCTCTCGCTCTCTGCCTGCCCGTCTGCTTTTGGAGGGGTCTTGGCATTGTTCTCGGTCTTGGATGTCTCTTCTTTTCTTATTCCACTTCTGCCTCGCAGGAGAGTGAGAGAGAGCAGACGGGATGGGCAAGCGTTCGTTCCTCTTCCTTTCTTCTGCCCTTCGTCTTCCTCCCCCCGTCGCGGCTCCACGACTTTTTATTAGTCGCTTCCTTTTAACCCTCACCAATCGCCACATCTTTGCGCGACCCAGCAACACGGTCCTCAAGTCCGAGTCCTTCCCGCTCACACATTCACGTTTCGCCTGCGGCGTGCCTTGTATTCTTTCTTTCTTCCCCGCCGTCCCCAGCAGGAAAGCAAATTGGCTGCAAAACCATGGCGGGCAGACGCGGATCATCAGGGCCCTTGCATTGGAGATTTGAATCTTGCCAAACGGGTGAAGAGAGATCCTCACATGGCGTCTGCAACAGGGAAGAAGCCGAGTGCAAAAAACGGGGCAGCGGCGCGTAACGTCTGCTTGGGGCCAGGAAGAGCACGCGCAGAAGCAGCAGACATGAGGACCTGGACGGGAGGGACAGTCTTTGGAGGGGAGGGGCATTTCACTTCCACCCTCTCTTCTGAAGAGAGAGGGGAGGGAGGAAAGCAAGAGAAAAAAAAATACTCGAGGCTCATGGCTCACGGCTCGTGGCCCAAGGTGCTGCTCTTCTGCTGCTGCTGCTGCTGTCTTTCCCTGCACACTGCGCACAATGCTGCTGGGATGACCCCTGCTAGCTCAATTGCTCACATGGACGCTAGACCAAGACTGATCAAGCCGTGACGGACTGCGTCCTCCAAGGTGAGAGGGGAGTCAGGTACCTGAGCTTGTGCCAAGTAACTGCAACGACCACGGGATACTTGGCCTGGCGGTGTACCGTACCGCCTCCTCGAAACCGTTGTCCGCCGTGTGCAGTTTTCAGTAAGCGTGAAGAGAGAAAGAAGCAAAGACAAGAGTGGTGGCCGGCGTTCGGTGCAGATGGGAGAGAACAGACGTTGTGGTATTAGGCTCATCCACAGTTATCCATCTCAATATGGACAATCGCAATGAGACGGGACGAAGGTAACGGGGACGAAGGGAAAAACAACAGGGCACGCACGGGTGCACAGGCACCTTGCGAGTTCCCAGACCGAGTTGGAGACATGGTCCGGTGCATAGAGTTGGGGCTCGGAAGACAGGCTGTTGCTTGACACTGTCCACATTTCACGTCTGACTTCCTTGACCGAAGCAGTGCAGCAAGAAAATCACAGGTAAATTGATGCCAACGCAACTCGCGACGCTGCCAGCTTCGACGAGTGGAGGGCGGTCCTCATCTGCTTGCCAACTTACACCACTGCAAGGTATGTGGGGATGTATCCGTCGTATGTGCCCCCGTCAGGAAGCATACACTTTACATATTGATCTATCCCACGACCGGGGCCCCAATAAACGTTATTCGAGGCCCGGCGACCGAGACCTTATCTCTCTTTCACCACGACTCTGAGGAAGAGAGAGAAAGTTCCGATGGAAGCTGGGGGCATGGTAAGGCACGGTACGCTCCCCCCAAAAGACCCCGTTTCGATCGACGGGCGACGTTTTGGCACGCCTTGTTGCCTGTCATGCCAAACCTGCTTCGCCTTGCCTTGCCTCGCTGGGCACCTTATCTCGGGGTGTAGTGTAAACACCCAACGCCTCGCCTCTTGTTGCAAGACACACCCAACGGTAGAGTAGCATCGACGAGATACAAGTTGGCCACCGGGCTCTCTACCCGCAGCTGGCGGTAAGTGATCCCGCGGTGTAGGTAGCCTTCTTCCCCGACTATCGCGCCAGCCGGACCCGGCACAGGCCTATTTTGCCTGTTAGCCGTTTCCACTTGCTCAGGATTGCCAGTCACCCAGTGTAACGATGCCGAAAGCAACACACACAATGTCCTGGGGCAATCAGGAACGTCTGAGGGGGTCGAAGGAATGCTGGCTTTCATCTGAACTCGGGCCCATGCCATGGCGCAACATCCTGCAAAAAAAACTCTCTCCCTCGATGAGGTGCTCTATATCAATGCATCACGCAGCGCGGCCGAGGCAATCGGCAAGGCCTTGCTCAATTCTTACATGGACATCTGTCTCGGTATCTACTCGTCGATTAAAATCCATCTGGAAGGTCAGCAAAAAGTGACTACAAAGAGGGGACAGCGAAGGCGCTTGCCACGTTGGTTGGTTCGTGTCCCATACTCCCATCGGATTGTCGCCGGGAGCTGGTGTCAAGTCGCGCCCCGCCGCCAGCAAAGAGAAGGGTGAAGTAACTTCCCAGAGAAATAAGCAGGGAAGGGTACCTCGGACTGGCAGCAACCTTAGACGCGGGAGCTGTCTTAGGTAATGACGCAGAGTGCCCAAGGACCCAAAGGGCCGCCGGTCGACGCCAACAGGGCCAACCCAACGGGCCCCAGCTCGAAAGGAGGAAGACGAAGGGAAACAGGGTGATGGCAGTCCGACGTCAAACGGGGCGAGATCTACTACCAGAGTACCATCGATTCGCTTCTCTTCCATACTACTTTACTAGTAAATTGGCCTCTCCAACGCCGTCATCAAGGTGGCTGGCTGTCAAGTCGAGGAACAAGCGATGTTTCTTCTACCGTGATAATTTCTTCTGCCCAGACTGCCAATCCTCGCGACCATGGATGGGGTGGAGAGGGGGACTACGGAGGTTTTTCTGCTCCTTTACGGCCTCTGACATTGGCAGCGGCTGCATACGAACGATACATATTTCGGGTTATTATTGCCCTGGGCAGTTTTGTCTGGCTGCCTGTCTGTCTGGCTGCTGCAGACTGCGTTTTCGTCCCTCCCGCACTCTGCCTTTGTACCCCCCCTGGTGAGCAAGTCGTCCAAGGTACAAAGGCGCAAAAAGGCAGCTGCTTGCTGCGCTGCAGACTTGCAGAGGATCTCCAGCTAATCCCAGGTAGCTCCCTCCCAACTGGCCACACCCTCCCGTGCCCCCCGACTCGATCACTACACTACACACTCGACCAATCCAATCACACGTCTAGATGTTGGAAAACCAGAGTCGGGACTTGCCTGACCCTGACGGTGGTGATTGAGGTGCTCGACTGTGACTCTCTGAGGGTAGGTGGATGGTCGAGAGGGTCCGCCTCAGCTGCTGCCTCACTCTAATTGTGCAGTCACAGGCTGCTGGTTATTACATCACTCTGCTGCCGTTGGTCACCTCACACGCCACACAAGCAGCACACTTACACGCCCTGCCTCTCTCCTCCGCCAGTCTGTCTGCAGCACAATATCGCCATCAATCAGTGTGCGTCCAAACAACAGCAATAACAATACCAGGCCCATCAGACGCTTGGAACTTAACTCTCGAGGGTTCGTCGCCCTTCCACGGCTGGGAATCAGCATCTGGTGTCTGCTCTTGTCAGGCCGTTGTCGAGCAGCAGCAGCCATGGCTGGTTGAACGGCCCCCATTAAGGTTACGTCCCAGACTCGTCTCGTTCCAGCCGCGTCAAGATGCACGATGCCCGTCCTCACCACCACCACCACCACCACTACCACCACCCACTCCGGATCCGAATCTCCTTGAGGTCTCTGACTAAAGAAACGGGTTCAACTCATCACACAGAGCCAGGCAAGGTGCCCACTCTGCTGGACTATGATGCGGATGCCTGGAAGGCGGCTCCCCCACTACTCTCTGCTACCAACGACACCTTGGGTCGACTAACAACGAGGTCAACCAAACAATCTTGTCGGATTGCTACCGCACAACCCGTTTGTACAAGCGGCCGACGAGTCAGCGCCATGGCTGCAAGATGATGCGATGGCAGAACGACCGCCTTGGGGTTCATTCTGCCATCCACACGCCGGTCGCGAGTAACAGAGTTGTCCACTGCCCTACGCTCGCATCACTCTATGCCGGGCTCTTTCTGCGTCCTTGACTCCATCCCACACTTCTGCCAGTCCGCATATGTGTCGCAGACGTGCCGCACCTTGCACCAGCTGGCGGCGCTGCACGCCCAAAACACACCACATTGACAGAAGCCGGAAGATGCTGGTAAGAGGCAGAGACAAGACAGGACAGGAAGACAGACATCAGGCACACGCACGCACGCACGCACGCATCCGCACACGGGCTTCATCAGATTGTCCCAGCCTGCCCCACTGCTCGCCGCGTACCTTTGCCGCCAAAATAGCACACCCGTTTCAAATGTGGGTGGCCCATGACTGTGGACGGGGGCCCTGAACAGCGGCTAGGCCAGATTATCTCGCCGCCCTCTTCGACGTCGTCCTTACTGCGTGTGCCTGGGATGGCATGTGTTTGGATTGTTTCTGCATGGCCTGCTGGCAATCATTGTCAAATTCAATATCACAGCCCTCTGTTTCTTACGACCACTGCCACCATGTGTGCAAGGACACAGGAAACAAGGCGCGGCAATCTGATTCTGAGTACCGCCAGCCGACAGCGCTGACTGTCCGGTCGATAGTCACACTTGGAGGGGGCTGCCAGGTGGAAGGGGCGGAAACTCCTGGCGTGCATATGGCAGACAACCAGACTCGGTCAACTCGATCGCCTCACTAGCACAAGGCCCAGTCGTGCGTACTACGCCGCCGCTGCTTTCTCAGCCCAGCAAGGGTCAGCAACACCATCGTCCAGATCCTTGGTCCGGTAGTCAGCTTGATCGATAAGGCTGCCATATGGGAGCTGAGCCCCTGGGTCGGTCGTGCCAGCTGTGCTCTCATGAAAAGATTCGCACTCTCGACTAAGCCAAAGTACCTTCCTTGGCCGTTGTCTTTATTTGTTGTGCGCAAATGACCGCCCTTGGGTGCCATTGGTCATTGGCCCGTCGCCAGTGATCATCGCCGGGGTCCAGTTGACTCCGGTCGGCTCGGCCGGTCAGATTGCCTGCAATTTGGGCCTATCTGGTTGCACAGCTGCTCGTCAAGAACGTCGGCCTGGATATGTGCTACAATCGATACCCTCCTCCCAGCAGAACGAGGTTCTCGGAGGTCGCCAGGAAAAGCAAATACGTGGAAGCCCAAAAGAGAACATCTGCGCGGGTCTGGCGCCTTAGCACCAAGACATGTGCACACCAGCCCCCGCTCCCACACCCGAGTGGCTGACAGGGGCACGGGGTTCAAAGAAACACGGTGCTGGCAGCGAACATGAGGAAGGAAACGAACAAGACATGAGACCGCGCGATGCTGGCAGATGTATTCCCCCAGGACCGCCGCCCACAAGGCATATGCGAACTGAAGCTGTCTGTAACCAGCTTGTTAGAGGCGGCTGCGCGGGGATCATCTGGTCGTTGCAGTTCGTCGCCGTAGGCACTGGCAGATCTGCTGGTACCTGCATTGCGACGAGCGTTCGACTGTGAGACGATGTCTCTCCACTGACAGGCGACCATTTGGACGAGGCAGGCGAAACGGCTTCAAGCAAGGCCAACGCAACACAACGCAGACCAACCCACCCTCTTGTTTCCCCAGCCGTTGTCTTCCGCTGGGGGATCCCTTGCGTGGACCTCCTCTCCAGTCCCTTCAGGTCGCCCCTTTTTTTTCCCCTTTGCCTGCACCCATCTTGGGAACAGATGCAGACGGTGCCGTTGAGCGCTTTGGAGGTCTCTGTGCCATCTGCAGGCATGTACTCAGTGGTAGGGCCTTTCACAGTGAGATGTACTCAAAAGACGGACGAAAGCAGCAGTTGGACAATTTAGGTTTACGCCTTCGTCCCGCTTGAACGGCACGGGCGAGGGTCATGCAGCTAACGCACTCGAGCGTATCTATCTTGTCCCACGACTCACTCTCAAGGTCGAAACGGCTGCTACAGCCTAGGACCTTGAAGGCTTCTGAAGCCTACGGGCAGTAAGCCAACAACCCACTTCCCCTCCATGATCTGCACGCCTTCTCAAAGTTTCGAACTGCCAGTGCGGGAGCTAGCTTCGCACGGGAAGAAGTTGATATGGCAAGGCATGAAGATAATGAAGAAGATGGAAGAGAAAAGTACAACAAGAAAAGACCGAATGGCCTGTTGTCTGTAGTCCGCAATCACCTGGCCTCATTGGGGTGCATCATGGCGAGAGTTTGGGCTTTGTCATACCGGTAAACAACGATTCGCAAGGCATGGCGTCATGAAATGACACCCGTATCTGATGTCGACGGTACAGCGAGGCGAAATCGAGATGCGGATGGGCTAGTTCTCGCCTCCTCAGCCAGCCGCGCACGCCGGTCTGGAGGGCTGTCTTCAGAGCTCTTGGGGTGTGATGAACCTGAAGACTTGAACAAAGAGGATCGCGGTATAGACGGCAGCTCTTTTGATACAGTCAACGACGTCTGATCGTCGCACTCAAATCGACGACCCGGGTAACCAGGGGGGCCAGACCCCCCATGGTGGTGGGTCAGGGCCACTCCAAGTTCCATGTCCAGTTTTCCCTCCCCGTCGCCCTGATTTGAGTGAGCTTCAACGACGGGCTTTCTCATTCTCGACGACAAACCGCATGGCCGAGTGAGGAGAGCTTGCGCGTGTCTTATACACCTTCAAGCTCACTAACAAGACAGTTAAATCGAAGACGCATTGCTTCATATCAAAACCGTCGAGGGAACTTTTTTGACAAGGTGCATGGAGGAACAGGGCATCATGCCCCCTGAGGATCACACTGGAAGGTGACGGAAGCGTCTGCGTGTCGCTGGGACGGTGCCCATCCGCGAACAAGGCCAGACCCTGGACGGGTGGCTCGAGAAACGGCAACGATTGGCTCGAATCTCGGTAGGCGGCACTGGGCTGTCTTCGTCTCATTTTGTCGGTCTCTCCCTCTCTCTCTCTTTTCGCCATGTATTTTCTGCCCAGCCCCGAAAAGACGGTGGCTTTTGCTGACCCTTACCGGCCGCCATCAAGCCATTGTGTGGCCACGTTCAGTTCAGGTCGAGCCGAAGTCCACGACGATATTGGGGCCCGGTTTGACAGCCAACCGCAAACGGTCACGGACTGATGTGTTGGCTGAAATAGAAAGAAGGGGACGACCGCGATGGGTGTCGGAGGACAGTCGTTCGAAGATCTTGCATCTCGCATAATGCAGGTTTCTTCTTTACGGATTTCATGACGGACGAGTTGTCATGGGTTTGGTTATGCGGGAAGGAATTTCACTCTGTGAGAGGGGACCTGCTGGCTGTCTTCTGGAAGGCATAAGGAATGGGCGAGGGAAGCTCAAGCGCGGCTCTCATTCCCCCCACATCCAGCCCGATGGCAACTCGTGTTCAGCCTCCGTCTGGCTTGCGATGGATATAGCATTGCGAGTGGTTCAACCTCGTGACCACCAAGACTCGTTCGGAAGACGATATTGCGTTCTAGGCCTGATGATGGGATTCTCCATCCGACGCCGCAGGAATCGCGAGAGTCTGAGGGTTCTCGATTACAGCGCGGTATTGTGTGTGCAAGAACCCGGTATATGCACAGTGGGAAGAGGAAGAAGAAGGGCGGCTTGTCAAATGGGGTCGCGGCAGCCATGGAGTGCCCCTGCTCACTAGTTTTGTCGTGGACAGGGGTGGGTGGGCAGCAAGCGGCGGACCGCGGTCGAGGGAAAGGACGTGCAGGCGCTGGTGAGGCGCTGATCGACGACGGACGAGGCTCCCGGGCAAGAGGGACGCGGCCAACTGACGGCCCTGTAGCTCTTAGCCCGTAGCCCGTAGCCGCGGGCGAACTGTGTTTGGTGCTGGGTTGACGGGAAGATCTTTGTCTCTGCAGCGTCGACGATATATGAAGGCTCGCGTGAGGATGGGTTCAATGGGGGTTTTCCTTTGGGCGAGGGGGAGCGAGGTTGGCAGGGGGCTTGTGGAGAGAGATGTTTCCCAGCTGGCCTGTCTGTTTGAACCTTTGGGGGCGAGAGTTCCATCAGAACCGCTGTCGGCTGCCACCATCAAAGTTATCTTACAGACAGAGATCTCTGTTCCCCCTTTGGCGAGATGAGATTGGGCGACCCTTGGGGGGAACCGGCGACGACGGACGAGCGCTGTCGATGGTGCCCGTCGCTGTGCTGCGCTGCTTGCTGCTTGGCTCTTGGGGTGGGGAGTGCACAGACAAGCAGCTGCAGGGCATCCCCAAAGGGGGGGAGACGTCTCTTGGGGTCACGCCAATGAGCTTGGCTCCCCCGACGGGTACGGAGCTGTGTTGCTGTCTGCTGCGTGGGAAATGGGGGAGACAGGGCAGACGAGAGTTTCACCATGTGCTATGTTGTCGTGTACATCTGACATTTACAGCAAGCGCATCCATAGTAGTTTATTGTCTTTGATGGCATAACTTGCCACCAAGACAGGTTTTCGGATACACTCTTGTCCAAGGCGAGAAGAAGGACGAGGAAGAAAGAGGAACAGGGGCAAGGGGCGTTGACAAGTGTTGATGGATGCTGCTGCTGCTGCTGGTGCCCTCTGTCTCTAGTGCAGGGTGCGGGCCAGTTTGGCTGGCGTCTGTAGGTGGGTGTCGTCAAGGAATCCCCTGGGATCTGCAGAACATGGGAGGAGGGGGGTCATTCCGTATCTGTCGTGCTGCAACGCCAGGGTGACAAGGGTGTTGGTCGACTTTGCCGCCACGGATGTTGAGAGGTGTGGTGCTTGTTCTCTGTGGGACGGGGGTTTTACCAGGGTCCATTCACCTCAATTGAGGAGGATGAGAGAGGGCCCACGGGGGAGGAGGCTTCAGGAGCCGAGAAGGGCGAGACGTGACGGAGAGAGAGAGAGAGAGTTGTTTGCATGAGTTGTTGGCGATGTGAGTCGTCGGTCGAAGAAGTAGAAGAAGAGTGTGTGGTCTTCTTTCGTGGCCTTGCCATGCTGGTCCGTCACCCACCTAGTGGCGATCGATGCTGACCGTCTGCCCAAATGTCACGGCTACTTACTCGAGGTCCCCTACGTGACCTTGCCTGGCCTTGCGCTCCCGACTACGACTAGTTGTGCCATGGATGCGATGCGCATGCTGCCTTACCTTAAGGCGTCTTAGCTCAGCTTCATCGAGTACCGATACACCTTGGAGGCGCTGAGGGAGGGCACCCACGACTCGCAGGTACGTATCTTTCTTGGAGAAAGAGAAAGAAGAGAGAGAGGCAGAGAGGACGGTGATTCTTTGGTGCCCCAGCCAGCCCAGGCCAAAACCCCCAAACCCAAGTCCCCAAGTCCCCAATCCCCAAGCAACGCCAGAGCCGGTGCACGCGCTCCACCTCGTTCCTTTTCGGCAGGTGAAGGAGACAATCCCAGCTTCGGCGCGGATCAACGTCGGGTTGCCTTTGACGACATGCGATAGCGATAGTCGACGAGCTTCCCCTCGTGACCAGATAGCTTCCAAATTCCCGACTTCCAAAGAAAACGAAAGGAGCAGACGACGAGGCAGACCAGCAGCGTTCCGTCTCTGCAATCGATCCGTGTTTCCCTTGTCCTGCCAAACCCTAAATGCTCCCGGTTACATCTTATTTGTGCCGAAGCATTCCCAGACCGAACACCGCCAACCCCACCATCGCCATCGCCATCGCCAGAATCACCGTGCTGCGACCCCTCCCACCACGAACCCTTTTCTCGACCACCTCCCGCACAATGGCTCCGCCCCAAGCTGCCCTCGACTTTGTCGACTTTGTTAACGCCTCTCCCACTCGTAAGAATTGCATCCCACCCCACAGACAACCGCAAAAGCTCACACCCCGCCTCCAGCCTACCACGCCTGCGCGACCGCTTCGAAACTCCTCGAGAAGGCCGGCTTCACAAAGATCAAGGAGCGCGACTCCTGGAACTCGACCCTCCGTCCCGGCGGCAAATACTACCTCACCCGCAATGGCTCCTCCATCGTCGCCTTCGCCATCGGCAAGAAGTGGAAGCCCGGCAACCCCGTCGCCATGATCGGCGCCCACACCGACTCGCCCTGCCTGCGCATCAAGCCCGTCTCCAAGAAGAACAACGTCGGTTTCCTGCAGGTCGGCGTCGAGACCTACGGAGGCGGCATCTGGCACAGCTGGTTCGACCGCGACCTCTCCATCGCCGGCCGCGTGCTTGTCAAGGACGGCGAGGGCAACTTCGTCCAGAAGCTGATCAAGGTCGACAAGCCCCTGCTGCGCATCCCCACGCTGGCCATCCACCTCGACCGCAGCTCCAATTTCGACCCCAACAAGGAGAGCGAGCTGTTCCCCATCGCCGGCTTGGCTACCGCGGAGCTGAACAAGGGCGCCGCCAAGCCCGAGGACACGGACGACTCTCAGGAGGACTTCAAGCCCCTCAAGGCCATGACGGAACGCCACCACCCGCACATCCTGGACGTCATCGCCGCCCACGCCGAGGTCGAGCCCGAGGCCGTCGTCGACTTTGAGCTCGTCCTCTACGACATCCAAAAGTCCTGCCTGGGCGGCCTGAACGACGAGTTCATCTTCTCCGCCCGCCTCGACAACCTCAACATGACGTACTGCTCCGTCGAGGGCCTCATCGCCTCCGTCAAGGACGCAAACGTCCTCGACAACGACACCACCATCCGCCTGGTGACGTGCTTCGACCATGAGGAGATCGGCTCCACCTCCGCCCACGGCGCCAACTCGAACCTCCTGCCCGCCGTCCTGCGCCGCCTCGCCTCCCTGCCCGGCAGCCGCGACACCGCCTCGGACGGCTCGTACGTCGCCGTCTCCTCCCACGACGGCGGCGACTACGAGTCCACCGCCTACGAGCAGACCCTCTCCCGCTCCTTCCTCGTCTCCGCCGACATGGCCCACTCCGTCCACCCCAACTACGCCGGCAAGTACGAGTCCTCCCACCAGCCCGCCATGAACGGCGGCACCGTCATCAAGGTCAACGCCAACCAGCGCTACGCGACAAACTCCCCGGGCATCGTCCTGCTGCAGGAGTGCGCGCGCCTCGCCGGCGTCCCGCTGCAGCTCTTCGTCGTCCGCAACGATTCGCCCTGCGGCAGCACCATCGGCCCCATGCTGAGCGCCAAGCTCGGCGTCCGCACGCTCGACCTCGGCAACCCGCAGCTCAGCATGCACTCCATCCGCGAGACGGGCGGCAGCGCCGACGTCGAGCACGCCATCAAGCTGTTTGAGAGCTTTTACGAGCGGTTCGGGGAGCTGGAGGAGAAGATTCTCGTGGATTAGGTTTTGCTGGTGTAAGAATTTAGTGGCGTTGCGGCGGCGTGGTGTTGGTTGAGAATACAAGTTTATTTGAACAGATGAATTGCTGGTCGTGTGAGTTTGATGTGAAGATAACCCCGGAGATGTGTGTGCTAGATGTTGACCGTTATATTTCGTCCTGCCAACTCCATCGCTTCTCATAGATTTGTGACAGAGGCCTTTTCATGTGGACATTGTTGATGAATAGATCTGAACAACTCCCTGAATTATGTCTCCGAACCGGAAAGTAACGACAGCTTCACCTCCTTTTGCTCCTGCCTCCATCAGCTCTCATCTCGCCTCTGCTCTTCTCACGTCTATGTAATACGCCTCTGCTTCACACGATCAGCTACAACTCTTCCGACTACACGTCGGAAACAGAGGTGGAGACATCTTCACTTCTAAAAGATATTTGCTGAAATCTGCAGACCAAGTCTCACTTAACTCAACAATACTTCAAAGAGTCACGACGGCTTCACTCCCTTTAGCTTTTCCCTCTGTCAACTTTCATCCCACCTCTTCTGTTCTCACGTCTACTAAATTCAGCCCGTCTTGAGGCTTGAGCGACCATTCTTCTGACATCACATTTAATTCATACACAGGGGCGGAGGCGTCTTCACTTCACAACACGAGTATATCAGCATTCTTTCATTTTAATCTCTCCTCATCAAGTCGAGGTCAAACTCTTAACTCAAAATTGACCATCCAAATTTGACTTTGCTCGACGATTTTCACCACCAAGCCCCCGCTTCACTCAGTGGTAAGTCATCTTTCGACCCAAACCCGCAAATGAAGTTTCTCTTGCCCCCCCGATAGTTCGGATTCTCATCTGAAAGTTCATCCAGACTAGACTTCCTTCCGATATCTCAGACGTCTGTCTATATTACTAAACTAACCTGAGAGCTTAGGTTTCCACTCCGAGCCTCCGGCAGCACTCAAATAACATCACCAACGTCGAACAATCTCAACGCTCCTGGCTATTCAATTCTCTCCCGAGATAACACATTTTACTTGCCTGGCAAATTTTCGGCTCATTTTATCAATTTCTCGTCATTTTGTTCTCAGAAGGAATCGATCAGGTGCTGCTCAGTAAGAGTCCCGCCAGGTACCAAAAGCAGCAGGAACGAGTCGAATTCTCAACAGCGCCTTCCCTTCCCGTTCTCAGACGACAGCCAAGCCCCCATTTAAGTCTGACCCCGCCTGAGGCTTTTCTTCCGACTTCAACCCAGCCCTCGACATCAACTCGGGATTCTCACATTGCCGATTCGGGAGCTACCTTCGACGGATATCACATCGAGACCTCACCAGAGCAACCCCGACTCGCAATCTTTCGAACCCGAGATACTCCAGGTCAAAGATTTCGTCACTGCTCATTCTGAGCCCAAATCTCGAGATCTCCATATCGACAACAAGATTCACGCAGTCGGAGAGCAGAGCCGCAGCTTCCGAGAACGTCCCAGAGGCACCAGAACTCATCCTACTCGACTTGCCATTTCATCTACTTCGGATCATATTTCTTACCCATCACGTCCGAAAACCTACCCTTGCGTTCTCAACAGCTATCGGGACCAGGTTTTCTGATCGAACAGGTTCTGGCACCATAACTTTCCTTTCGGGAAGGAAGGTGATCTAGCAGATCATCTAAACTATCACTGAATTCATCCGAACGTCGATCATCCACCAAAGCTACATCTCCTACAATATCACAACATCTCAACTTCATTACTTGCGCACCTTTCATCACCATATATCTGCAACATAACCAGATTCTCACCATTACCGGTATGTTCCAGCCTTTGTCCCACACTCCTCTTGGTCAAAGAACTAACACTTCTTCACAGCCACAAGAACCGCCAAGATGTGCCAGAGCGGTTATTACTACTACAAGTGCACCCACCACGAGGTCGTCAGCTTCCCTTGTGACAAGAACCGCTGCCGTCACCTCCTTGAGCCGTTCCACACCTACCTCCACGACCAGCTCTGCCACGACTGCGCCGAGCTTGGTCGCCAGAAGCGACAGGAGCGCTGCCGCCGCGAGAGCTGCCTTGACCAGCAGCCCCCGTCCCGCCCCGCGTCCCAGATGCAGCTGCATGGCCAGCAGCAGAGTACCCAGGGACAGGGACAGGCTCAGACCCAGCAGTCCCAGGACCCTCAGTCCTCTTCTCCCGATAGCAAGGGTACCATTCGCCCCCTCGAGACCAACAAGCTCGCCAACATGGACTGCCGTCTTGAGGGCACCTTGGGCCTCACCCCCAGCGATGTCTACCGTTTCTACCGCCACTTGCGCATGTGAAGGGGAGCTGGGATGAGTTGAGAAGTGAAGATTCAGGGTGGGAAGAAATTCTTGACGCTATGGGGTAACGTTGCGAGGGGTGGCATATGATATCAGCGCGGTGTAGCGGTTGAAGTTAAGGGCGTTTTGGTGTTGAGGCAGCAAGGAACAGCGCTTTCATCTGGGAAGAGTTGCTTTACAGATCATTAGTGAAATGAAATTCACGTTTTTGGACCAATGCTAGTCTGATGTCTCTGAAGTGACGTCTGGTCTTGTTGAAATCACTTATGTTGAGAAGCCACTAACCAACCAAAGTGTATTCAAAAAGAATACAGCAGAGAATACAGTACAATACAAATTACAATACAGTACACTACAAAATACAGTACAATATAATACAGATACATGTATTAATTGCTCCTGACTCATCAACGCGGGTATGTGTAAGTTTTCTCCGGGAGATGTGCAGATCCTCGCTGGGATGTGGTAAGGAAACATTGTCGGAGAACAGCAGTATGTCGATTCCTGAGTTTGGACGTATGTTCAATCGCATGGAGTTACTCAGGAATACCCGACACCCTATGTCATGGCAGACAATGGATGAGATGAAGTTGACGGTCCGACGTGGCGGCTCCAAGACTGGTTCGTGGAGAGCAGGGGAAATTGTTAGTGCAGCGACTAAGAACCACGAACAGGGATCTACGGCGCTGAGCGTCCCCAGCTGAGCTCTGACAGCTCTGCCTGCCCCGTGCTCCAGCTCTCAGCTCTGCACCGCACGTGGAGTCCCAGAGTCTAGAACGCCCCTAACGACAAGGCCAGATGGCCAACTCTTTTTTTTCCGCCCCGAACGTCATCAACCCGAGTGTCCTGCTCCTCATTCCATTTGCGCCAGACGACCTCCTCCCCAAACATGATCCAACTCTGAGTCTCTCAACGTCCAATTCTGCAGACGAGCCCGCCACGCAACCCTGCGACCTGTCTCGATTCAATTGATCCCGCCGCCAAGACCCTCCAGCTCCGCCAGCCATGGCTCCCTCCCCCTTTGACACCGCGAAGCTCACCCTCGACTACCTCCCCTACGCCTGCGAGTTCGACCCCCAAGATGCCAACAGGCTGCTCGTCGGAGGCGGCGGCGGCGCCAACAGGTCCGGCGTCGCCAACAAGATCGTGCGCACTCATCCCTGCCGTCCCGGCCCCCCAGACAGAATGCGACTGACACTTGCGAAAAGACAGTGATCGACACCTCGGCAAAGGACGAGCTGCGCATCGCCGGCGAGGCCGACCTCAGCCGCAACGAGGACAGCGTCATGACCCTCGCCGTCGGCCCCAAGAAGGGACGCACCTCCCACGTCTACGCCGGCATCAACTCGAGCCCCGCCGACGTCGAGAAGGGCAAGAACGAGCACTTCCGCGTCTTCGGCGTCGAGCAGAGCAAGGCGCGTCTCTCCGTCGGTGCTAACAGCCCGAGCGTGAACCTCGCCGAGCTCTCGCGCTCCGCCCTCTTCGCCCCCGCCGAGAACGACAAGGACGCCTACCAGCGCCTGCTGAGGCTGTCCGCGCCCTTTGGCGAGAAGCACCAGCTGGGCGCCGTGGCCACTGGCCTGGCAAAGCAGTCGCAGATCTCGCTGTTCGAGGTGTCGGCCGCTTCCGGGGCCGCGGTGAAGCCGAGGGGCACGTTGGAGATTTCGAGGGAGGCGATGGATCTGGATGTCATTCAGACCGGGGACGAGACGTTCCAGGTCGCCTTCTGCGATGAGCGCGACCTCTTCGTTGTGAACGTCACCAAGAACAGCGTTGATGGGCCGCATCTGGCATTCACCATCAAGGAGGACGGGGCTGGTGTTACGCCCATCTTCAGGTCCATTCGGTACTTGTCGCCAAACTTTATCATGGCCGGCTGCAACCTTCCGAAGCGCACTGGCGTGGTTCTCCTGGGCATCCGGCTGCCGATGAAGGAGGAGGAGAAGGGCCGTCTGGCTGCGTCAGCCAAGCTGCCAAAGACAGTGACCCAGGCGACTACCATTGCCGTGCGGAATCTGAACCCAGCGTCAACACCCGAGGCCAAGCTCGGCAACACGCAATTCGTCGTCGCCGTGGCAGGACAAGACCGCTCCGTCTCGCTCTTCACAGTCGAGCACAAGTCTCTCTCGAACCTCGAGCTCCTCACCAACCTCGAACGCCTGACGACGCTGAAGGAGGTCCACCCTTTAAACATCACCAACGTCGCCCTGTCCCACTTCGTCCCCCCCAAGACGACCGCTCGTCCTCAGTACCTCAAGCTCGCCAGCATCTCCATGAAGAACACCGTCGTCGTGCACTCGATCCTGCTGAAGAAGTTCACCGACAGGGAGGTTCCCCTTCGAAAGGGCGGCCCGCCCAGGCCCCAGCGCTACGCCGTCGCCCTGCAACCCAAGAGATACGGCACCAAGGCTACCATCACGCTCGCCACCATCATCGTCCTCGTCTTGGCCGTCCTCTTCCAGATCGGTCTCGAGTCGGCAGGTGTTGTGAGCCCGCGTTTCCTCGCCAAGACGAGCACCCTCTCCAACCCCAACACCCCCAACGAGTTCCTCTCGACGCTCATCGGCGAGGTCCATGCGCTTCAGGGAGACCCGATCGTCATCCGCGAGGACGCCGTCACCCCTACACACCCCGAGGAGAACCCGGTCCCGAGGTTCCAGGCCGCCGTCCACGACGAGGCAGTCTACGGCCCCGCGGTCAGCTGGGACGATCTCTCGGCGCAGCAGAAGAAGCTCTGGAAGGAGAAGCTCTCCAAGGCGGGACACTGGACGCAAAACATGGGCGAGAGTGTGTTCAAGGGCATTCTGTTCGGTGAGCTGGCCGGTGCTGTGAGACAGGCGGTTGCTGGTCAAGTATGAGACGCATGGGTGTATGGATATATAGAGTATTTCACGATCATGTCATTGCTAGGACTGCCTATGGGCACTACGATTTTAATGCAGAACTGTACTATGAACTTTGACTTGGTTTTAATTGCGACGCCATTGATTCTTGTGGTGCGTGTTTGCTATGCGGGACGGGTTCTCAAGTGCTATATATATGTGCGTAAACATGTTTTCTAGGTCAGAAGCACCAAATGTGGTTCAACGATGACATGAACGTACAAACATCCGCAATAGTCAATAAGGTGAACGCACTCCAAGGGAGTCAAGGCACACCATGACTGTCTTGTAAGTTGTGCTAGTCGGTACCACCACCACGTCGGTCACCCTTGTCACCTTCGGTGTATGTCTAGAATACTCCAAGTCCGCTTCAGTCTGCTTGGGACAAGCGATATAGCACAACCATTGGAACCAAGACTTAGATCATGGGGTATGAGGCCGCAATATCATCCATAGAGTGTTGAGAAAATGGGCGAACTAGTCTTAGCCGTTCTCTGTATGTCTATCTCGAGCATTGCAAGACGTCCATCATCCACATTGGGCAAGTGTTCAGAAGGATATTCAAGAAAGTGTCTTAAGTACGAGCTTTGGCGTTGGACAAGTTGACGGCGGAATGTGTGCGGTCCTCAATGGCCAATAAACAAGATCATCGTTTGGCTTTTCGTACCTAAAGACAGACGTCACATTGATTCGCCTAATCAATCCGGAAACTTGGGGGAAAAAAAAATATGATTATCATAGTTGTAACGATATTCTCTAAGAGATTTCTAGCGTTGGTGGTTTCCCAGAGCCAACGGAACTCGGGCTCGTGGCCGTGGTCATGGAGGCTTGAATATCCTACTAGCAAGCCCCGAGCTTGTAAATATAAAAGGCATTGAGTCTACTTTTTTTTTCAAGACAGTTGGGACGCGCAAAATAAGCCTCAGGCGCTACATCATTTGACCGAAGACATTCAGGTTTGCGTGTTTCTGGCTGCTTCTGCTGAGAGATCATGTCTACTCTGCGGGGATGGGTCAGTGTAATCAGTCTTGCTGCCACGACAGTACCATCGTCACTGCCCGTCGTTTACGGTGGACACTTATTCAAAGTGTGTATCTCGATAGTGGCTGAAGTAGTTGAAACACGAGACGAGGTCGGCAATTGAAATCAGACTTAGGTACGAATATTCGCAAGCCTTCGTTCGTGGACTTAGCAAGTGACATGCAGCGATCAAACATGTACATTGCTTTCTTCTCCGTTTTCTATATGCCCGAATGTCTGAAATAAATAGCAAAGGCATAGGCAGGGATCAGCCCGTCAATGGTTACCAACATAATACAATGGCCGAGCATCTGACGCAGCCAGCTCATTGAATTTGTTTCTTGACAAGAGTCTTCTGAGTACTTTTCTGTCCTTGCAGCCCACAGCAATGTGATTGACGTAGTGAATTAGATCCAGGATAGACCAAGGAGCCTCTCAACACTGATTACCTCTACATTCCGAATTCCGATCTCACGCGTTATTCCAACATCTCTGGACTTGTTCGTCTTCGTTGATCGTCATCGCTCTTTAAGATATGTCCTAAGAACACGCAAAGTATTCAACAATCGTGCGAGGGAGACTTCACGTCTTCGTACGTATGGGACGTCGTCATGAAGCTTTACCAAAGGCCTTCCATACGATCGGTGTTGATTGCATGTACACAATGAACCTGGCGCGTGGATTGCTTGGTTCGGAATATTGAACATTCGGCGCTTCGGTCATCTTTATATGTATCCAAGCCAGGGACAGAAGCCCTCTTAGCAAGCCACAGGCCTGACTTGCCAAAGGAACTTAGAATGCTTTCGCGATAGCAGCCAGGGAAGCTTCCCTAAGCACCCAATCAGACCTGGCTTGTGATTTAGCTGGCTTCCAACGATGATAGAACCATCAAATTTGTTTGTCCTGTGGAAGTGCGCGTAGGTTGAAAACCTAGTGATCGACGAAAACCACCTTCATCCTCGTCCGTCAAGCCCATTTGCGGGGTATACCTGGGCTGTTTACACTCAAAGAATTGCTCAAAGGGACATCAATGCTGAGGTATCGTGATGCAGTGCTTCATATTGGGCCCCCTCCCCTTTTCCGCGTGGAATAACAACTTCATGCTTTCTGTCTGCCTCCTCTCTGTTAAAACATATTCGTCGTACTTGTTTAAATACTTTCTGCTTTGTGTTGGACCACCGTGGCGAATGCGCTAATGACTTGACTGACTTGACTGACTTGACTGACTTGACTGACTTGACTGACTTGACTGACTTGACTGACTTGACTGACTTGACTGACTTGACTGACTTGACTGACTTGACTGACTTGACTGACTTGACTGACTTGACTGACTTGACTGACTTGACTGACTTGACTGACTTGACTGACTTGACTGACTTGACTGACTTGACTGACTTGACTGACTTGACTGACTTGACTGACTTGACTGACTTGACTGACTTGACTGACTTGACTGACTTGACTGACTTGACTGACTTGACTGACTTGACTGACTTGACTGACTTGACTGACTTGACTGACTTGACTGACTTGACTGACTTGACTGACTTGACTGACTTTACTGACTTGACTAGTGGCTTGATTGACTAATGGCTTGATTGAACTAAATCGGCTTAGCAAATCAAAAACCAATTCGATTAACTCAATCAAATCGACTTAGACATGCTTCCCGCTCTAAGTCACGATCTCGAGACGGGATCGTCGTGTTTTCATTGATCATTAAGAGTCGTATCATTCGCAGAGCTTAGCTCTACGGAGTGTTGCTGTTTAAACCAGAAATCTGCTCATGTGTGTATCATGCGCGCTTCTAACCAAAAGACGAACCAAGGAAATGTAACCAAACGGACTCAGGCACCTCCGCAGTGCCCGGACAATCACCTCAATCACCTAAGAAACATGTCTCGACCTGCCCTTGTCCGTCGTCTCGCTCATAGCACTCTCCACGCTGGCCTGCGACTCCTTCCTCTCCTCGGCCCTCTCAGTCTTGTTCTCAAAAGCGAGTCCAGGGTGTCCAAGACACAGCGAGAACACGGCAAGGACGATCAATCTGGAATCATTGTCAGCATACCGAATAACCTCAAGACAACAGGCAAACTTACACTCCCTCCAAGCCGATAAACAGCCCCTCGTCCGTAACCTTCGTCGAGTTGGAGTATCCCTCACTCAGCTCATCGACACGGTAGGAGCACCGCGCGAGGATAAGCGCGACAGCCAAGGCCAGGAACCCGAAGAAGATCTTCTCCCGCTGCGTGAGCTTGCGCGTGTAGCTCGACCGCGTGTAGCGGATCATGTAGTCGGCGAAGACGGCGCAGAAGACGACGATCACGACGACCTGAATGACGAGGCCGCCCATGGCCAGGTTGACGCCCAGGTCCGAGTCGCCCTTGGAATCGGTGCTGATGGCACCGCCGGCAGCCTGGATCACCAGGCACGACACGTCCAGCGCGATGAAGACCCAGTAGAGCGCCTTGGGGGGCAGACGCGCGAGTTCGGGACCGAGGTGGGTGATGCTGGTGGAATGCAAGAGCTCGAGTCAGCGAACGAACTTGTCTCTCGGTTATGGCGTTCTGACACCAGCATGCTTTCTTTTGGCATCGCAAGATTGCGATCGCGTGTAAGGGGTGGGTTCGCCCAGATCCAGCCCCAGGAAAAAGCAAACGCCGCCGAAATGACAGTGACGACCGAAAACAAGGTGAACAAACAGAAAAAACTTACGCTTTGGAAAGGGTCACGTAGATGGCGGCGGTGTACCAGACGGGACCGCTGGTGATGAAGACGATTTGCAGCATGAAGGGGACGAAGGCGAAGGGGTTGTGGTAGAGCATGATGCGGCCGATGTAGCCGACCATCTCGCTGAGGCAGCCGAGGACCATGAAGGTCATGAACCAGTAGGAGCGCCAGCGGATGCCGAGGAAGATGTGGACGAGGCCTGCGAGGCCATAGAGAGCGAGGAAGAGGGCGTTGACGGCGATGTTCGGGCGGTACCTGTACAGGCTGTAGTGGATGTCGCAGATTTCGAGGGTGCAGTTTGCGTCGGGGCCGAAGACGACGACGTACGGCGGGAGAGGCGGCGGCGGTCCTGTCATTTTTGGTGATGGTTTGGTCGTTGGACGAGTGTGAGGTGAAGACGGGAGGGATTCGAGAAGGACGGGAGGCGGGAGGGCTTCTTCTATGAGGACGGCGACTGGGAGATGTGGTTTGTCTTGGATGCCGGCTATCGTGCTCGGGCCTTGGATGCTGAGAGGAACAAGCAAGCGTGTCGATACACTCAGGACCGGAAAGGGGCCACGCTATATACATACAAGATTGTCACAGGGAGGGAATATTGGATTAGAGTCTGGAACACGATGGGGGCGTTCACAGCATGGACGGATCGCGGAATCCAGGTACGGAGGAGACACTCGTCATCACTAGGCGCATTAGAAGGCCCCCAAGGCTCGCATTCTCTTCGATGATTCAGATAGGCTCGTGGCTCGAGGAGCAGCAACGCCAATCATGTCGGAGCTGGTGGGCGGTGCAGCCGTCAGTCGGGGATGTGTGACAGAGACAGTTCACCTTCCCGGCCGATGAGAGAGAGGCTGAAATAGACGATCCGCCTGACGGCAGTGAGCTGAAAAGGGATGCATTCTGCGCTCGCAGCTAGCTGGGCAGCACAACCTTCGTCTGGATGGCGAGCGGAAGAAACGTGCGTAGGGCGAGAGAGATCGGCCGTTAAGGATGGGACGGCGTCTGTCTTGGCTGCTAAGCGAGTGCGGAAGCGGGGCCGGGACGGACATGTCAGATGCGAATGGAAGAGGAATGCTGCGTGGCTGCGTGCGTGCGAGCAGGGAGAGAAAGGAAGCTGTGGTCTGTGCGAGCGAGTGCGAAAGGGCGGGCCGCGTCAAATGCGTCCATTTTGGGCAACGTGGAATCCGTCGGTGAGGAACAGCCAATGAGCTGGGACGGACGAGGCCTTGAGATGACGACGGGCTGATAAGTCGGAGGAAAGTTGGGACGATTGGGCTGGGTTTGGATGATGTGTTGTGCTGCAGGCTGACTGGGGGCTGTAGGGCTGGGCATAACCGGGGCTTTGGAATCTCGACACGAGATGAAGGTGTCATTGATCTGAGGCTCATCCCACCATTGTGCATGCATGATAGGACATCAAAGTATTGGTGGTGAGGGCCATGCCAAGGGTTCTGCCTGTGAAGTGGAAGAAGCCGTCGCAATCGCACCGACTGTTGCCATGGACGGGTGCGTGCCTCTGCTCGAATGCCAAGGCGGACTTAGGCGCTGGACGGTTTGGGCACGCTGTCTTAAATCTTGCTAGAGGGCTAACTCAAGCCGACCGCTGGAACGAGGGCGTCACGTCTGGTGTGCCCGCGCGCAATGCCGCCGAATCGGGACAGCGCGTTGAGGGGTCTAGACCGACGGTTGATCGTTTCCTCCGCGTCCTTTGACGGAGCTGTTTTCGGGCCGGCACAGCGGCGAGATCGGCGTCACATCTCGATCCTGCATTTGATGTTGCGAGGTCAATGACATGCCGGTCATGTGCTGTTGATCCGAAGATGTGATTCAAGTCCGTGTGTGGGGCCGCCACTCGGCGCCGGAGGCCGGGCCCCGGTGCTCGGGGCAGCCACCGGAGACCTTGTCGTGCAATCTGCGTTTACACCTTTCAGTGGCCACGTGCACTCAAGATACGTATTCTTGGAATCGTTTCGAGCGAAGCTTGATCTGTTTCTATGCGGTAAGCATATTGAGGAGATGGGACGAACTGGCCGAGTCATGCCGCCTCTTTGTCTGAAACAACACGGACAGGCCATATTGCAATAGTTACGATTCAGCTACGTACATACAACAGGCGGCTCAGTATTGGCAAGAGAGCATCATTAATTATTATCGGTAGGTACGATGGATGATCGTCAACCCGCTCGGTGAAATATAGGTGCGTGAGAATTAAACAGTCGTGCACATCTATTTAAAGTCGCGTGCTCTCTGGATTCGGCAATTGTGTGGGCGAGGCCATGAACTA
Organism: Colletotrichum tropicale; assembly: GCA_027406125.1. Classification (NCBI taxonomy): domain Eukaryota; kingdom Fungi; phylum Ascomycota; class Sordariomycetes; order Glomerellales; family Glomerellaceae; genus Colletotrichum; species Colletotrichum tropicale. The sequence continues at coordinate 2,002,504 of JANVYH010000004.1, forward strand.
ATCATCTCAGCCCGAATTCAGACGACAAGAGCACTTTACTGCAGACAATGTCTATCTTTGGCTTCTACGATGTTCGTCTGATTTGGCTGTGGGCCGTGGAGTTTCCGCAGCCCTGTCGGCCTGATCCGAGTCTATCTCAAACATACCCACAAAGACCCATGATGCTCAGTGACAGAAATTCATTTTTGGATGATGAGGCTGGAAGAGGAAGGAGGGGATGACCATATCGAGTTGATGGATTGCAAAGACCCCGTTTGGCACTCTTTCGACCGCCTGTCGGGTACGATGCTCACAGGCATCCGCTGGAACTTGGTGTCCACGGTCTCGACGCTCCATATCTGCAACGTGTCACCGTTGCTGATACTGACGATCCCGTCCCGTATGAGAAGCCAGGCTTTGATGTACATGACAGCCACGTCGATGCTTCCCGTCTGTTGATGGCATTGCACATGTGAGACGTCGGAGTTGGCAAAAGCAAGAAAGGACTGCGCGTCACCTAGAACGCCACCTCCGGACACTCTGTCGTGTCATTTTGACTGACGTCCATCGTGCGTTGTACAGTCTCAAAGTATGAGCTCGTCGACGGGCGGGAGAGATTCACCATCGGTTGGGCAGCACAGGTCGGCCAGTCGACTGCTCAGATATGTTGTGACGAGAAAGAAACACAACAGACCGCTCCCGTGCGTCGTCTGCAAATGACGACAAAAAGAAAGCAAAGAAGATTGACCTGGTCCGTGAACGTCCTTCTCCATCCCAAGACTTTGCCCAGATGAGATCTGCGCCTCACAGCCTCGAAAACTGGATGCCTCAGACTTTTCGTAACTGACGGACATGACCGTCAAATTCCGATCACCATCAAACGACGTCCGCCCGCACGCCTACCCGCAGGCCGGCCCACGACAGACGAGGTGCGAGTCCAGGAGTAATGCGGTGCGGTCGCCAGCGCACCAAGCCGCTCGGGAGGCCGCATCAGACCTGACCCGTGCCGTCGTGACGTACTGCGTGGTAGGTGTATAGTAGCTCCGCCAGAACGACCCCGTCGAGAAACCAACACCCAACGGCGGCGTCACCGTCGTCGATCATGCAATCGTCCCGCGTCTCCGCGATTCGACTCGTACGCATTGTGGTACAATATCCTCCGATACCCCACGAGTCGAATCATGTTCCGGATCCAGCCTGTCGGTCGTCATTTCGTCGTCGCCGTTCCATCTGCCCTCTCCAGAGACAATCAAGCCCGTGGCGGTTTGGGATGTCCCAGCATCCAACAGGATGTCAAAATTCTTCCGAAATGAGACGGGCAATGCTGCGTCCTCTCTAGTCATCCATGAGGATCCCGCGGGGCATCGTCCACAGCCCTTTGGACCCAGAGAGCCACAAAAGAGAGAAAAAATCCATCGCCTTCCTTTTCAGGATCTGAGACAGCGTGACCCCAGCTCGCGGCGTAGAGTGCTTGCTTGACCGCGGGTCCCTCTCATATCGTTTCGGTCCCCCATCCCGGGGCCTCATCATCCCTCGGTGAACTCAAAAAAAGAACAGGAGGATGGGTGGTGGATTGTTTGTCGGTGGGGAGTTATGCAAGCGCGGTGACGCCGTTCATAACTCGATCCCCGTTGGGCGGGGGGCCGCCGTTTCACCCAAATTGATCGCAAGTCGGGCGCCCAATCAGAGGCCGCCGTTCGTCCCAATTGTAATCTCCCGAAAGTCCCTCAGTTGTCCAATGCTCAGATGCCCGCCAAGACCCGTGCCGCGCTAGTCCCAGGGGTATTCGTCTCTTTCGCAGGGGTCCGATTGACAGTCGTCCAAAGGTGGCGGTCGGATACGTGGGCGATTCGGTGTCGGTGTCGTCTTGTGGGTGGGAACGCTGCCCAACGGCGAAAAGTGTGAGTTACACTCTGCTGTCGAAGTCCGGGGAAGATCGCTGTAGGGGCGATCATGTTACCTCACTTGAGGGAATCGGGTGTTGCAAGAAAGAATCCCTTTCCCAGCCGCCAGAGCCAAGTTTGTTGGCTACTTGAAATGTCACGTTGCGAAGAATGTCACCAATATCTTGTTACACCAAACCGCATCGTCGTTAAAGCCAGGCTCGTCTGGTTGGCTGAGATCTCCTCCAGCGTCTTCCAACGCCAGAGATATCACTCGCGCCACCGAGAACAGACCCCAAATACAATTAGAAGATTAGATACAAATGGTATTTGCCATTCCGTTAAGATGATACATGTACAAAGAGAAGACGGGCCTCTTTTTACATATGTCTCGTCTCTACTACTCCAGCAAAAGACCCGCCAAATAGTTGTTCGTTAAATGCCGTAGCCGCGATGGCTTCCTTTAGAATTGTCCCGGGGAAAGGATTTAAGCGAAAACGTAGGCGGCAACACCGGCGAAGGCGGCGAGAGCGACGGAGCCGCTCAGGCCGGAAGCGCCAGCAGTGACGGGGGTCTTGGTAGGGGGAACAGAGCTGGTTTGTGTTAGTGACGCCGTCTTCTGTAAACTTGATATCAGGATAACTCACGTAGTGCCGTTGCCGCCAGTGGGGACACCGGGGATGGTAGCAGAGGGCTTCTGGCCGGTGGCGGTAGCGCAGGGGACAGAGACGGTCTCGTAGATGACGGTAGGGACAACGGTGGTGACGGAGGTAGAGATGGTCTTAACGGAGACGCCGGGGCAGACGGGGGCGGCCGGGCTGGACACCAGGGTGGCGGGGACGGAGACGGAGGGCAGAGCAGCGCCGGTGGTGACAGCGGGAGGCTGGGCGGTGGTGGCGGGCTTGGAGGGAACAGCCGCGGGGACGGTGCCGTTGTTGGCGGGGGGAGGGACAACGACAACGGGGGGCTGGGTGGCAGAGGGCTTGGCGCCAGTCTCGGTGACGGGGCAGATGGTGGTGCCGATGGCCTTGGTCTCGGTGACGACGACGGTAGAGCCGGCGGGGCAGTTGGTGACCGTGGGGGCGCAAGAGGTGATGGTCTTGACGTTGGTCTGGTAGACGGTGGAGGTGGTCACGGGGACGACGCTGGAGGAGACGACGGTGCTGCGGGCAGGGCAGTTGGTGACGGTGGGCGCGCAAGAAGTGACGGTGAAGTACTGGGTGGAGAAGACGGTGGAAGCAGGCTCCTGGGCCATGACGGCACCAGCGAGAGCAGCGGCGGCGATGGAGTACTTCATTTTGAATGTAGTTGAAGGGGGTTGGTTAAATTCGTAAAGACGAAGATAGTGTTGGTTGATTAAGAGAGTGTTGTTTAAGCTGATAGCTTGGTAAAGAATGGACGACCGAAGTCAAAGTTGAGTCAAAAGCTGATGCTTGAGATTGATGAGGCTTGTTTGGCTGGAGAGGGAAAGAAGAAGACGACCGAGGTGAACGGGGAGGACGGCGGCATATTAATAGGCCATGTTGGACAAGTCCTTGATGGGATCGACCCCGGGCCCCTCTCTTCTGTGTGTGCTAAGGTTGGCTTGACTTGTCGAAAGAGAGAGAGAGTCAGCTTCCCTCCCGCCTCTCTCCGCTCTTGTTCGCTCGGCACCGCCTGTCTGCAGCAGTCCCTGTGCCTGTGAGAGGACCGCAGAGGAGGAGTGACATGACATGGAGCGAGCACACAGCCCGTGGGAAATTACACAACACCTGCTAACGTCCAGCCCCATGAACGCTAATCCAGGGGGTTTGGTGGAGGTTGGATGGCACCGGCAAGGGCACTTGGGCGAATTGGCCCGCAGAGGCGAGGCCGACTTCCCATGCGCACCCATCCCGGTCCCCTACTACCCGGGCTACCGGGGTTAGATCCATCATCCATCTGCCTCCATCTGCATAGACGACAGCGAGAACAGGAGACGAGAAACGCCGTTGCCACCTTATTTGCTAGGCTCTGCTTTTTTAGCTGCGGTGTAGCCTGAAGAGTGGTAAGGCGAGATGAGATGTGAGCGCTTATTGGGGGCGAGAACGCCCACCATGCGAGTAGGGCGCCATCCGCTCCTGAGGTGGCTTCAGGGCCAGGCATAGGCGCTGCGCTGCATTTGTGCGCCGGCAACGGCTGGCTTCATTGGTTTTCAGGCGCTTCTCTACCCCAATTTCCCTCTTCGTGTAAGCAATGAGTCGGGGTACGACAATCTCGCGAATCCAAATTGTATGGCTGTCTGTCCATCTGTCCGTACCTTACAGACAGCACTAGAGAGTGACCGACCAACAAGAATAGGAGAGACAGGCGGCACACCCTCTTGCTCGCTGGATTCTGGAGTCCTACCTTAGTCACGCTGGGGAGCAGCACATGACTGACCATGGGCGTCTATCGACAGTCCAACTTCTGGCGGTGGCCTCTCGCGCAACATGACTGGCTCTTCACAACCAGGTTCGCCAATCTCTGGTTTTCTTGTCGCTTGACCAACGCTTGGTGTTTCCTCTGGCCCCAAATATCCCGGAGCCAGGCGGCCAGGATAGATGCGAGAGGCAGTGCGAGTCAATCAATCAAGGGCTGCAAAGCGAGGTTTGAAGGCAAGTCAAAAAGTGGCACATTAAATGGCCACAGGGATGGGTTGTCTGATTGGGCAAGTGGGCGATGGTTCGGTGTGATTTGTACGCTGTACACACCGCGCAGGCCCTTGGACTTGCACAACTTGGACGTCTGCTGCCGTACACTGTACCTTTTGCAACGATGCGCAGGCCAGCTCGCAGATCCAGGCTGTCGTTATTTCGCTCACTCGCTTTGCCTTGCCTTGTCTTTCGCTTCGGTGGTGCGTGTACTTTAGTGTCTTCGTACGGATAGGCGACGAACGTCAGCAGGAAGTCTCCGATGATCGTCCAGGTCTGCACGGTGCTGAGGTTAATAAAAGGTTTTGCAGAGGAACGCGGCAGACGTCTTCTAGACGGACGCTGCTGGGAGACGTTCGTCCGTAGGGAGAGACAATCCGAAGCCATGGTCTGCCCAGAGCTGAGGCAACGAGGCCGCCCAGCTGAACAGAGGGAATAAAACGGATGGGCGCGGGAATGCACCGAAACGTGGAGGTGAAGGAAGATCAGCCAGTGACAAGCACCAAGAAAGATGCAGCACGAGCACACTGCGAACAGGGTTCTCCGCCAAAAGAGGAGAGAGAGAGACAGCCCAGGCAGGGGAGCGCGGTTCCTGGGCGTTCCCCTTGGCAAGCCTTGTTGTGCCTTGTGCCTTGTCACTCGGGGGACAGAAAAAACGGCCGCTCTGTGGTAGCTGCTGGTACTAGAAACCGGCCATTTTTTCTGTCCACAGGGTGCTTGTGCCTTGTGTCCCTGGCTCCTTTTCTCTTTCTCCTCCCCTGGAGTTGGTCTGTGGATGTTTGCACAAACCAGGCACAAAGGGGCCCGAGGCACAAAACATTCTGTACAGTACGTACCTGCATGAGAAACGAAGCGGAGGGTCTGCTAATGCAGGAACATAAACTGGGCTGGTGGGCACTATTTCCAAAATGGTCAGCCTCTGGGATGCACCCAATGTACGTACTCCTTTTCTCCGCGCAAATCATCTTCACAACTTCCCCTTTTCAGTCTCTTCCTGTCAATCTTTTTCCATTTCACGAACCGTCCATTACGGCTTAATTTCCCGCGAAGCTGCCAGAATAATGGGAGAACCACTCGTCAACGTCCATCCATGGAGCCTCGTGGTAAATCATCCCCGCCATTCTTGTTCGTCTTCGGACTGAGCGCTTGGGAGGGAAACGATCCATCCGACTTGTTGGCCAGCGTCGGCGGGAAAACAGCACCACAGCATGCATCTACGGTCACGGCTACATGCACACTGAGCCGCGGAAGCCAACGCAGAGGCGCAGATACCGCAACATGAGAACCAGGGAAGACGAGCCCCCCTGCCACCAAGCCCTCCGCCCCTGTCCATCCCTGGATGGGTTTTTGCGAAAATCCTCCGCGGCATCATCCAGCGTTGCGAGATCAGCGTTGTCAACACGTCAGAATCACGGACCATCGCGCCCACTGACCGTGTCCCTTCAAGCTCAAAAAGCCAATCTCAATCTCCAGTTCGTCTCGTTAGACTGTCCCGGCACTTCTTGATGCCGCCTGAACCGGCTTAGCCCCGACCGCCACGCCCATCCCGCCGATGTCTGTGTTTTTTTGACGTCTTGCTTCTGGGACTCCATATCGTGAGTCTGGATTCCGTGGCAGCCATGCCATTGCCACGCCTAGATGGCCGCCACTCGGGCGGATAATAACGCTACTACGGTGGCTCTCTACTTTTAGTTGTTTTGTGCTTGGGTGTCGGGGATGGCATCGATTCAGGAAATTCATGAGCGTACCAGCCATGTCCATTGTCTTGTTGGCTCCTCGACAGACGGATATTAGCCAGGAACCAAGGTCAAGGAACCCCTCATCGGCGACCCAGAACAAAGAAGAGCCGTTTCAACGTCGGAAAAGCATCGCAAATTGTCTCTCAAAGATATCCATGTCGGACTTATCAGCAGCGTACCAGCCGGCCCCACGAGGAAGCCAAGGGCTCCAGCGTGCTGCTAATCGCGCGTTTCACAATTGTGGACGCACCAGATCGTCTGATGCTCCCTCGAGGGCTGCAACGTCTCTCCCATGTCGATTGACCCTTATGACGTCTTGTTATGCCTGCTCGTGGGCTGCCTGACCGACGGCCGGCCGAAAGTGTTTGATTGCCGGCATGACTTGGACGACGACGGCTACTTTCCGCCAGTCGTCTGAGGACCACATATGGCAAGGTTGCGTTGACAGGAGCAATGATAACCTTAATCAGCCGCGATTCAGGACTGCCAGCGCCGTCACCATCACGGCTTGCGGTAGTGTTGCCCCGAGGCCACGCCGTTGACCGCCTCCGTCTGTCCTCCGGGTTCTTGGCAGCGGCCTGATCGGATCGGCTGTCCAGCGTAATTTGACATGACCACATCGTCGACCATGCTGTCACTGGCTGCTTGGCCAGGCCTTTTCTAATCTCTTGGCTGTGAGACCTATAGACACCACCAGCAAGACCGCCAATTCTTCACATTTGGAATGCAATTTCTGTACGCCATTGAAGCCAACCGAGAGGCCCGTTGGCGCAACAGAGCAGAGAAGCTTTTGCGTGCCCCTTGGCCGGCGCGTTTACTCTGGCCCGGCGGGTCTTGGCAAACAATGGATCTCGTTTGTCGCATTGTTCCCTTTTCAGTCTTCATCTCACCGACAATTCTTAATGACAATCGTCCCCTAAAACCTCCGATCACGCGGCGGGACTGGCAGAGTTGTGGAGTTTAATGAACCATGCAGCTCCCGTCTCTCAGGAAGCTCGGCGCCACACCAGCCTGTAGATCACACAGCCGATTTCTCCATACTCTGGACATCAGCGTCCCGTTTGGGAAATCTATCATCGGAAGCCGTGCGACTGGCTGGGATCGTGTTGGATGTCTCCTGTGGGATATTTGATGGTGCTTCTGGTTGTCTATTCTAGGTAAGTGGAAATCTGACCCGCACTCTCGGTCCAATGCCCGGCGCCAAACCTCGTTATGCCTGAGGAGGGGGAAGAGTGTGTGTGAAGGCAATCTGACCATACGAAAAGCAAATCTCGGACAATTCTTTGGAGTCAGTCAGCCATCCCCGCAAAAGGAGCCCATTCCGCGCCGCCTTCAAGAGGCAGGTCTTTCGTCGGGTCGAGATGGCGGCATGGCCTCGGCCAACCCCAGACTTGGTTGCCCGCATAAGCCAACATGCACGCCTCAGGGGTACGATGAAGCTCAGCTTCGAAAGACTGTTCGCGCGGCAAGATGTTAGCGACCGTTCCCTCGGAACCTGTTCTCGATGTTGGTGGCTAAATGGACGAAGGATCTCGCCCGGCTGATATTCCCATTCCCTTTTTGTCGACAAATTGGATTACTACGGGAAATCGCCTACATTATTGGCTCGAAGCGCGCGTTCTGTTTCGCCATGCCCGGACTCGACTGGCCGTGATACCGGATGACAGCAGACCAAGGAACTGCTTGACGCGCCCGATACGTTGCTTGAGGTTCTGAATTCATCTTTTCCAGGTGGCCTGGCCGAGGGAGCAGCAGCGAAACTCGAGCCAATCTGCCGTTGTTTTGCGCATGCAGACCACCGAGTATCGAACGATTTGGGCTCTTGTCGATGCCACGTCTTGAGATGGCCCCCGATCCTCATCTCCCATACCAGAAAACGCCCGGTACCGCGATGCTTTTCACAAGACTCGTATCCCAAGGGTCTCCCAAACCTATTGCTCCGACTGACGCTCCGAGAGACATTCTGGTCCCTTGAAATCAACAGACAGGTCTCAACTGCACTGCCAGGCTCTCATGGGGATCAGCAACTACCGTCCTGCTCTTGGTTTTGAATGATAATACACAAGAACATGTTGATGTTTTACTGCAGGTCTCACGGCAAATGAGTGCGTGGTGCAACACACGTTTCGACTCAACGCACAACACGGCAGGGTCCGGCCTCGGAACAGCGTCCAGCTGGTTCAGCAACACGCGTTGTGTCTCAAGGACACGGCGTGCCAGCGAGACATCTTGGCTGCGGCCCGTCGCTAACTCTTGTCTGTCTCGCGGTTCGACATACCCGCGGTCCTGCTAAATACGAGACAGTCCATATGAGCACCGTCGAATCGGCCGAGTTTGACGGATACCTCCCTTCAGAGATATTGATGATTGTCTTGGCTGTCGTATCACCATTCTCCCTTTTCACCAACAGATTGCACGTATGTGCACCGCTCACAGCCTCGCTGCGATACTGTCGACCTACGGCTGGCGGAACCGAACTCGAGTGTGGGAAGCGTCCAGGGCTCCGTTGCGAGTGGCCAGTCGAGAATTTGGCATCTGAGAGGCGCCTGAGGACCGCTTCTGATATGACGAATCAAGTGGGCACCCATTGCCGCTACTTCGCCATCGCGATGAGACAAAGCTGAGCCCTGACTACTGCCTGTCGAGCAAACGCTTGATACAGCTCTCGATATGGCCTTCGGTGGTAGGCTAAGACGGACGGGACTACCAATACCAATGTCGGGGAACCAGGCCGCAAAATTCGGACATTGGATTGACTGAGTAGAGAAGCCGGCGGTGAGTCTTGGTCTGCTCCAGACATGGCGATTCCTCGATTCATTCACTCCAAGAAACTTTGGTCGGCACGAGCACATTCTCTACAACAGTGTCCAGTCCCACACTGGAGACTTTGCCTCCACGGAGTCGTTTTAGAGCTCTTCGAGCAGATCAAATGGGTTCATGACTTCTGGTGAATGAGTTGTGGCCGTGTAAATTGACTATGTTGTTTCTTGAGCCAAGAGCCCTCCATATTTCGCCAGGGTGCCCTGCCCGAGGCGGTCGTATACAACAAGAATCACGTCTTGGATAGGTACCATTGGAAAACGGCGCTATCAATAGTGATAGACGCAGGATAATATATGGCATAAGTCCTCCCGCAACTGAAAACATTGGTGTCGATGTATGGTTGTTCCTATGGCTACTGAGGTTCCCCATGATTACAGAGATCATGATCACTCGTGCCCCTTTCCTTGGAACTCTAGTCTCCAGGCTGTGAGATCAGAGATGGATGATCTGGTGTCTGGATGGTCCTCTCCAAGCACCCTCTTTCTCGTTTCCACCACTTGGGCCAGCAGCTCTTCAGCCTTCTTCCGTTCGCCCAGTTTCTTATGCATCCACGCTAGGTTACGCATACTAATTAGTGTGTTAGAGTCCGTCTCTCCAAACACCCCCTTCCACATTTCTACCGCCCGCATAAAAAACTCTTTAGCCTCTTCCCATCGGCCCTGGCCATTAGCTAGAACCCCCATTGCGTTCATACTTCTTATCGTATCTGGATCCTCCTCGCCAAGCACCCTCTTTCTTGTTTCCAGCAGTTGCGCTCCCAGACTCTCCGCCTCCTTCCACCGGCCCTGTTTTCTCAACACATTCGCTAATTCGTCCATATTTCCCAGTGTATCTAGATGCTCCTCTCCAAGTACTCTCTTCTGTATGCCCACCACCCGTGCTTGTAAATCTAAAGCCTCCTCGAATCTACCTTGCTTCTCACATATCGATACTAGATATCTCGTGCTATTTAGCGTGAGGGGATGGTTCTCTCCCAGGACTCTTTCCCCAGCGTTCACTACTTGTTTCTGAAGTTTTTCAGCCTCTTCCCATCGCATTTGGCCGTCATAAATTGATGCCAAGTTTTCCATGCTCATCAGTGTGTCTGGATGCTCCTCTCCAAGTTCCTTCAAGCTTGTATCTCTCACCCGCTCAGCTAGCGCTCCAGCCTCCCCCCACCGCCCTTGGCTTTTGTATGTCATCGCAACACCGCTCATAACACGAATAGTCTCCAGATGCTTTTCCCCATATAAACTCAAGTTTGCCTCCATTAGCTGCACGTATAGCTCCTCTGCCTCTGCCCACCGCTCTTGACAATAGTATAGTGTTGCTAGGTTGAGCATCCTTCTATACGTGTCAGGATGAGCCATACCAAGTACGGTTTTACTCGTCTCTATTACTTGAACCTGTAGCTCCACAGCCTCCTTCAATCGCTCCTGTGCTGAAAACGTTAACGCCAGACAAGACATGCTCGACAGCGTGGAGGGATGTTGCCGACCTAGGCTTTCCATGTCAATGCTTATGGCGTCTTGTGCTATCACTTCCGCTCGAGAGTAGTCGCCTAGCGTAAACAAGTATTGGGCAACCTTCGTCGCTAACTTGCTCCATTCCAACCGGTTTCTTTCTTCTGATGGCTTTTGATTGAGCAGTGGTTGCAAATGGGGCATTAATGGTTGACACTGCTCCCATGTTTCGAAGTCGCCCGATGGAAAGTGGTGTGATGCGGATTTGAGGAAGCGTCTCTTCCACAGCTCTGGGAGACCAAATTCCCGAATCCATGCCTGTGTACAAAATTGTACCAGCGGGTGCATCTCACAGAACCCCCTTGTAGCGGTTATCGCGACGAGAGAGTAACCCTGTAGTACCTCCAAGTCGTCCTCCAAATCTCCATCGTCGTTGTCGCCGCTCTCTTCAACACTCGAGACGTCGCTGGCATAGTGGTGCAACATATACTCTGGAATATTCTGTGCCTGGAAGCAGCTCATCAACGACAAGAGGTCGGCCGCCCGGGGCTGCTCTTTCTTAATCTGCTCAAACGTCAACTGCCACGTCAGAATGACAGAATTGGACACACCGGGGTACCGTCGGGCATCCCCTCTATCGCTACGCAGCAAAGCGTCTTTCCGCTTGTCACTCCTTTGGAGGTCGTTCAGGTATGATTGTATAGTCGCCCGGCTTCGTCTGTATATGTACGCTGCTGCTTGGTTCAAGGCGAGGGGGATGTGGTCGAGGAAATCAGCCAGGCGCAATGCGGCGACTTCGTCAACATCTTGGCCAAGTTTTCTTTTGAGTAGCTGCAGGGCCTGTAATGTCTCCATTTTCAAAACTCTCAGGATCATCTTGCCGTTATCCGTCAGCTTCTCTGCAGCGTCCCAGCTGCGCGACGTCACCAGGATCTTGCCGTTGCCTGTCTTTGGGAGATACGACGCTATTGGCAATGGTGGATCATTTTGGTCATCCGTCTTAGTGAGCATCTCAACATCGTCGGCATTGTCGACAATCATCAGCCACCGGCCCACGTCCTCTCTCTGCAGCCAGTCACGGACCAGCGCTAGGACGTTGACACCAGGGTCGTGGCGATCAGGGAGCTCCAGAGCTTCTGCTACAGAACGGTAAGAATCTTGGAAGCTCGCTCTCGTGCTGGCATTGATCCAGAAGATGCTGGTGTCGGGGGAGGTATCGTGGACTTGGTGAGCGAACTGTATTGCAATTTGGGACTTGCTGTGGCTTTGTCAACATAGGCCTTTAATAACAGCCGGTGTGACATACCCGAATCCACCGAGGCCCACGAGAGCAAAGCTCATTTCAGATCCGGCGTATCGCGTTTCAATCCATGACCAGATATCAGGCCGATTCACAAAATCGGAATCGCGGCGGAATGGCACAACAAAGTGCGCCCGCTCTTAGTTCAGAGTCAGACAGGATGAAATGGGTTGAATTTTGCGAAAACTCACTTGAAGTTGGGATTGGCCTCTCAGCCTCGATAGTACTGGGCGCAATCTGGTTTAAAAGATCTGTAGCATAAGCTGCCGCTATCATGGCCGCGAAGCCCTGCCACTCCTTGTTCTTGTGCGAGTCGGAGTAGTCGCAGATCCCCCGTATAACCAAGCACGGGAAGTGGTTCATCAGGCCAGCAGCCTCCATCTCGAAGCAGAGAACGTCCTTCTCCGCCGCTAATATGTCCCGGATACGCGCGTCCTTCATCAGCTGGTTACCGCTAGCAATCAAACCGTAGTGAATAGCAGGGTTGTCATCTTCGCCTCGTTCAGGGCGCACTATGACAGAGGCGGTATCATTGCCGCATTCGACGTCGCAACCATGGGCTGAGTTTGAAGGATGTACAATGTTAGACTTGTACAACCTGTCGCTTGCTGGAGCAGGTTGTCTGTATTTTCTCCTCATATTGACCTGCTCGATCTTCTCGAGATTCTTCTTCACGGCGTTAACAAGCCGATGGCCCTTCATTTCATATGTGCCCTTGAGCGTGGCAAGAGCCGTTTGCAGCAGCTGCGGTGGCTGGTTCAGGAGCCCTGTCTCTTGGAACTTACAGTTCTGTATGGTTTTGCCAAAGTCGTACTGGAACACGCTTGCCTGTCCGCTATTTGAACTGCTGACGATAACATCACCGAGCCGGATATCATGCTTCCGGCTAGGCGCGCCGCCTCCAATGCCGACCATCAGCCCAATGCGCAGTTTCGGGAAGCTATGGAGCATATCTCTAGCCACCGTTGCTGCCGAGGTTGTACCATATTGGCTATCAGGCAAGGTAGCAATAACGACGTTATGACGACCAATTTTGCCTAGGATGTAGCTGTTATTATCGTGTTCGGAGGTTTGGCGCGGGCCTGCGTGTTCCTCATCAAGGAACGCCCGGGCGGCGACGACCTCAGCAGTCACGGCGCAGATCCAACCGACGGTGTATATTTGAGGGTCAGACATAGCTGATGTCAGGGTGGGAGTGGCAGAATGATGGAGTCGCGGGACTGTCTGTGACGACGAGAGTAGTGAGATTGGAATGAGAAAGGGGAAGTCGTTGGGTAGGCTCGGCGTGGGAGATGGGTGTCCTCCTTTCGATTTCGATAACAGGCTGACAGTTACCTCCACACAGATGCAGCTGGGCTTATTAGCATGCAAGAGCCAATTAGAGAGTCGTCTCAATGTGTAAGCGCTGCGGCTATACGGCTGGGCAAGAATTTCAGGGGTCTTCCAACATGCACAGCCACCTTTCAGCCAGCGAGGTCATCACCAACACAATGTGCAAGATTTTGCATAGAACATGGTCTTTTTGTCATTTGTCATTTAATCTCTAATGCCTCCCTTAAACTCCAAGGCGATGCGGCCAGTGGATATGTAAACAAAGAAAAGTGGCCAAGACGAGATTTCCCGAAATCCATCCCCTTCCCTGTACCTGTCCTTCATAGTTGTAAAGCCTTCACACCCCCTCACCGCAATAATCCGAGCCACTATCTACGGCTCTTCAGCAGCCCCTGCAAATAACCCGAGAAAGCCTTTCTGTCCGCCGACGTGGACATGCACCGCATGAACTCGGATCCGTCAATTCCCAGGTGTGGGAACAACTGCGACTGGAGGTTCTGAATAAACATGTCTCCCGTCTTGACATAGATGGCCTGCTCGAGTCCAGCAATCTCGTTGAGCACCTGCTTGCTCTGAGCGTCCTTGTGCGGCCTGAAGTTCGGGTCCTGGAACACCTCCCAGCAGAGCGGGTGGAAGCGGTCGATCATGAACCGATCGAAACCCGGGATGGATGGGTTGGCTGAGCCGCTCGGGGGCGAGGGGTTGTCCGAAATCTTGGCGACGTCGGGTCCACCCCAGACGACGACCATGCGCGCCAACACACTGAATGCCAGACGACTGGGTCCAATGTTTTCGGCCACCAGGGTGCGCCCCAGGGTGAGGATGGAGGTGATCATTGTCTCGAAGAAGGCCTGGTTGGCTTCGCTGATGAAGACCGACTGCAGCTCGTTGTTGAGGATCACCAGCAGGAAGGACAGATATTCCCTGCGCAGCTCTCCGAGTTGGATCTCGTCGTCTGTGCCCGTCACCGGCTCCGACAGGCCGGCGAAGATTCTCTGCAGCAAGGGGGTGAGCAGCAGGTTCAGGACGTCATAAATCTCGGTCTTGAAACCGAAGACGATCTGGTCCAGCAGTCGCAGGAACATGGCCATCTCGTCTTTGGATGAGCTCTGCGAAAGGAATCCCTCGATCCACTGAGGGAGCTGAGGAAGCACTGCAGACCCGAGAACCCCGAGCAGCTTGCTGAACGAAGCTCGGCAGGCGGTGCGGATATCGGCGGAGCCGTTGAGCTCGCGGAGTGCGATCAAGATGGCTTCGGCAGCCCTTGAGAACTCATCAGACACGAGCTTGTCTGGGGGAGGTCGTTGCTGAGCCGAGTTGCTGCCAGGAGTCCAGTCGGAGAAGCCGTGAGCCAGGCCAGCGAGGGCCAGGATAATGTGGTGGATTTGGAGGGTGGCCTGGGCATCGCCAGCCTTCGCCTTGGGCAAGTGGGCTTCCATGTCACTGAACAAAGGAGACATCACCAGCCGGGCATAGTAGGCCTGTTTATCTGCGGGGGTGCTGCCAGTCGAAGCAATGCAGCCAATGGCCTCGAAGAGGAACAGTTGGCTGGTGAACAGAGCGTCCGCGGAGTGATCGGACTCATCTGAAGACATGTCATCATCTCCGTTATTTTCAGAAACCTCGGCCTTGATCGGGAGGAGGTCGCTAATGGCCTCAATGATGGTCCCGGCAACGTTGCCGACCTGAGCCCTGAGATACTTGACGAATCTCAGGAAAAGGTACCAGGATCGTGTCTTGATACGAACATGGTCATGATGTACCAACCGCACGAAGTTCTCGAGGACTTGCGGGATGTATTCTTGCCGGGCGTCAAATACTTGCCAGTATCGGACACAAATCTCCATGTACTGGAGCAAGATGGCGGGGTGGGGGAACTGAGCAATTCCTACTGGGGTCAGCTTGATGTCACCGAAAACGAAGGGGTGATGACTTACCAGACTCAACCATCTTTGTCACCATGATGGTAAGTCTTTCTGTTGCTGTGCTGTTCGGTTGGCTCTTCGTGCCCAGTCCCTGGTTCGGCAGCGCCAGTTCACCAAACAGGTACATCTCGTGAAGCGCTAGGTCAAGGTCTCTCCAGTCCATATTGGAGCCTCGCTGGTCGAGGTCAGTAAAGGTATGAGAAACCAGGTTGCTCAAGACCTCAATGTAGAGGTCCTGGTCGACGGCCGCAACAGTCTTCTGAAGGACCTGTAACCTCTTGCGCAGCTCCTGGAACTCTGCCTCATCCGTCTGCTCGTCCTCGTCACCCCAGTTGGAGGTCTCGTCGTACCGCATCTTGAGGATAATGGCGTTCAGGATGGGAGGGAGCATCTCCTTGTAAGAGGGAGGAAGGTTTGCGCCGACCTTGCGAAGGAGAGTGAGGAGGTCGGTGAGCGAAGAAATGACGGTCGCGCAGACCTCATCGTATTCGTCGGAGAAGAAGCGCAACAGGAAGGGGAGGAAATCGTGCAAGTGCTGCTCGGCCTTGGCTCGCGTGTTCTCATTTGCCTGACCATCCTCTAGTGCGCGCACAATGTCCGCCATGACGGTATTGACGAGCTTGGCGACAGCCTCCGCGAGATCGGTGTCGTATTGAGGGGTATTCTTCAGGTCGGCCAAAGGAGCGCTTGCGATAAGCTGGGACACGATGTCGCGCAAGTTGAGGAAGGAAATGAGCTCCATCTTCTCGGGGCCCTTCATCTTCTTGCCCACGATCTCGGTGAGGGTGTCGATGGCAGCGTCCCTGACCTTGTCCTCGCTGCCGGAGTTGTTTGTCCGGCCAATAACAGGAAGCAACAGGCCAAGCATGTCTTGATTGACAATCAAGGAGATGTCCATCCAGCTAATCCACTTGCCAATAACCTTCAGAACCATCTCCACTATGTGATCATTCTGTCCCGAGTACTGTGACAGCAGGTCCTTCCAGGACTGGGCAACCTTTTGCACATCGCGCGCACGCAGCTGGTCCTTCAGGTCGGTGTTGCGCTTCGCGTCGTTGCTGTTGCGGGTCAACAGCATGTCGGCGATCTCGTCATGGATGGAGCCGAGGATTCGCAGGTACAGGACAACACCGGCGGTGTTGTTCGGACTGCTGGCAACGGCAAGAAAGTCGTCGATGAAGGAGTCCCAACCGTCGTTATACAAGAAGACGAACAAGTACGTGAGGGTCTGCGATAGCTTGTTCTGCAAGTGAGCCGGGTCGACCTGGTCTTGCTGGGAGCCATTGTACATGTTCCGGACGTAATCGAGGAGCATGTCCTTCAGCCATGTGAGGCTCTGGCGGTCGAGACCCTGGGCATGGACGGCATAGTTGACCACCTCGAGGCAGAACAGACGAACGACTTCGGAAGGTCTCGGAGTTCGGGCGAAGAGGGTGGTGCAGACCTGCCAGGCCTGGGGATCGACTCGCAGTTGGTTCAGGTACTCGAAGGCTTGTTGCTTGAGGTCTTGGTTGCCGGTGGGGTTGAACGCTGCCTCAACAGCGTTCTCGATCTGAACGAGGTCGGGTCAGCTCAGGTCAAATCATGATAGTCATCGTCTGGTTTGCAGGGTTGCCGAAGCGGGGAGTGGGTTGCCGTGGCAGAAGCAGTCAACAAATATCAACCGCGGTCGGCGGAGGTGAGGCGTTGGTGGGAGGATGCGGTGACGATGCTGCTGATCCAAAATGGCGGGGCACCAGACGAGGAGGCCATATGTTTTTTTTTTTCCTATGGCAGCCCAACCACGAGCTGCTCGGCAATCGCACATGCGCTGCAAACGTACCTGAGCGTCCATATTCTAAGCAATGTGGCTCAGAGACGTCGGATGGAATAAATATCGCGGGTAGAAAAGTCAAAGGGCCGAAAAACTGGCTAATTCTTTTTTTGGTGCAAATGTGCTGCTATAATTCTGGCAGCGCTTGAAGCTGTGCATTCAGCATTCTTGCTCGACGTGGAAGCGGCGACGCAGCTACTGGAGACCCATGGCCCGGTTCGGATCGATACGTTAGGCAGAGGGAATTGGTGATCGGATGCGTTGGGAGGTTCAATGTGCACACACACGAGGGGTACTTTGGTCGGAGACGAGCACGAGGCGGGCCAGCGAATGTCGGCGGGGAGCAGGCGATATGCAGTTCTTGGTCTTGGGGGCGAATCGCAGGTCGTCGTAGGATGATCGAGCAGAGAGAGGAGGAGTAGGAGGAAGGTTGTGCAGTGGTGCAAGGCTGAGGGGATATCGTAGGCTAAGGTAGTCGACCGGGTAAGGTCCAACTCCAGAGGTGGCAGGTGGTGTCGCTGCTCGCCGCCTTTGTGTTTTTTTTTTTTTCTCTCCATTCACAGGCACAATCCAAAAGTCGGTAGAGTGTGTAGTGCACTTCTGTCTCGTGCACAAGTGGGGTCGATCAACTCTTGGTCTGTGAGGTCAAGGTTCCTTCCACTTAAACTTCCATAACCCACTGCTGAAGGTCACCATCCAGCGGCATGGCTATGGCTACGGATACCTCCAGCTTCCAGTCTGCAGAGCATTCGTGCTCCTCCCTGAGGCCACCTCACTTTCCGCGTTCCTGCCAGGTGGTGTCATTCTCTGTACGAGGCCTCGCCTACCTGGGTAATGTACCTAATGGAAGCAAGGTACCTCCTACCCTGAGGTGAATGGAAGCCCGGGGCGAGAGCCAATTTGGCAGGAGGGGTCAAGTTAGGTACAGGGCCTTGCCGTGCCCAACGGTGGACAACGCCAGCAGATGTGTTGGCGGGTGGCTGCCATGGAGGGGAAGGGCGGGGTTCCTGGCAATCTGGACCCCCGTCCATTTCCCGGCCAATTGTCGGCCAAGTCTCCGGCCAAGGCCAAATTATCTTTTCCTTCCGGCACGGCAGACAAAACACCGACGAGAGGCAGCACAAACACTCCATAGCTTCTGGACCTTTCCACAGTCCACATAAACAAAAACACAGAAACTAGCCCGTCCGCTATCAGGCGCTACTGTGTCTACAGCACATCGTCACCGCCTGGTGTTCTGCAACTGACCCTCACCCCTCCTTTTTGACCATCATTTCAACCTGTGCGCCCCTTACCTGGGTGATCCAGGTCAGCCCTATCAGTCACTCCATAGCCCCTGGTCGGTTCGACAATGACACAGGAGACATGCGATGGAAGACAACGCAGAATTGGCAATTTGCCATTTCATGCTATGAACAAACGTCTTGGTGCAGAGCATTCGTTGATTGATATAAATGTATGAACAGCACATCGGTGATGTAACATGACAAGCGCAGACTGTATGAGAACCGACTTTGCGTGTGACTCTTTAGTACATTAGCAATTCCTCAAGTTTTTCTCCTAGGCTTGCATGGCCCGTCTTCTTTACCGCAATATCCTCACGCTTATTCTTGAAAAATAAAGCAGCCCAACGCCGAAAGAACCCTTAAAACAAACAAATATGCCACGATGATTGAGCGCGTCAAGGAAGCACAGCGTAGCCCCACATGTTCAAGTATACACTCCCCAGACTCAACAAGTCTAGTCATTGCTCCGAATATCCACCTCTTGAGAGTAAACGACCACCGCCACGAATGGGCATCGCTTAGCAAACGCGCACTCCGCACACCTCAACACCCTTGCCCTCGATGTAAGGCTTGCGGTCAAAGTACTTCGCCATGAGCTCTTTGACAAACTCGGCATCGTGTGCATTCCAGACATCGAGACCCATGCTCTCGATAGCATGGCTTTCCACGCGGACCGAGCGCAGGTCCGCTTCGCTGTCTGATCGAAGAGGCGTGTCCTCGGCCTCTTGCTCATCATCGTCGTCGTCTTCGTAGCGGTCATCGGAGCTCTCTACGACGTCCGCCATAACGGAGAGCATCTGCGCTGTGAGGCGGTGAAAATATGCGATGACGGCGAGCTCGGTTCGGGCCTCATCGTCATCCGGCCCGACGGTTTGCCGTGATGCCACGGATCCGATCGAGTCCCTCATACCACCGGATGCTGTCCGCGGTTTCGGGGTAGGCATAGTCATGCTCGGGGTGTGAGGCATCAGGCCGAGATCTGCTAGCAGGGCGGCATCACGGGCAGATTCCTCCTGTTCCTCGCTCCGCGCCTGTTCTCCAGCACTGGCCCACCACATGAAGCCATTGTATGCCAGCGCAGACCAACTCAATGGCTCCACAATCTTGTCCAGGGCTTCGTCAGACTCGAGATTCGACGCAGGAAAAGCACCAGTGGTGAGCTTGAAGCTGGTCGAGTTTTCGGATCGTGGGCTCTCAGCCGTCCTTGGTCTAGGTGTTGTGGCCGTGAGCCGGGTAAGGCCACTCTTCAGAGCACGGAATCGCCGCAGGTCTCGCTGTGTTGCCTTGACGGGCACACCACGAGGGCACTCGACCGTCGGCCAGACCTTGTCCTTCGCATTAGGTGAATACGGGGGAGGCATGGTAATGAGCATGTCCCAGAGAGTATCCTTCATGGCCAGAATACTGTCAGTAGTGCAAGCAATCCAACCGCTCCCGGCCTCGTCTGGCACGGCGTCATTACTGTCAGCCTTCTTTCGTTTTGAAGCTTCAAAGTCTTCCACGAGGAAGGGGATGTCATGCACGCCGATGGTGAAGAGGGGCCTCAGACGTTGAGACGAGGATGATGGTGCTAATAGCTCCGCGACCGTCTGGGGGATGTTTGAGAGAACCGAAATGTTGTACACTGGAATTGTGTGAGCTACTTCAAGTTTCGGGAATCCGGTCTGAACCTACCAAAGTTGCAGATTTCACGCACTGGTGCGTGACAGGATATCAAGATGCGCTTCCGAAGCAAAGCTGCCCGATGTATGGGGAAGATGAGGGGACCAAAAGTGTCCAGCAAGTCTGTCAAACTCCAGGCCGGATGGTACGGGGACAGTCGATGACCGGGATGCACAAGCGCAGCACCATCGGAAGCGGAGCGGTTCCTGTTGTGGCTCGTCTTCTTCGGCTGGGTAGCTTGGGCACTGAAGCTGACAGAAGGCGACTCCATTGGGGGGCGTTCCTGATCGGCGTCCTCCTTATCCCGGTTGTTCTTCCAGTATTCATCGAGTATTGCCGTATTCTTGCGATCCTCGGCGAGTTTTCTGTTCAATTTAGCAAGATGAGCCATGCATAGCGTAGATGCGCACTCACGCTGCAATGTCCTTCAGGCCCTCGGCATGTCTCCACGCCCGGCCAAGCCGACCATAACTCAGAGGCACCAAGACTCCCACGGCAATCATGCGCGCATGGCGCGCCTCCTCCTCATCGCATGGCGTGTTGATGAATGCGCTGAGGCCGGCATGGGCACCCTCATGAACGAAGTAGATCAAGTCGTCGGGAACAGTGTGTAGACCCGAAGGCAAGCTCTTATATTCAACTAGCCCCTCAAGCTCGATTCCGGGAACCGCTTGTTTCCACAC
Source organism: Colletotrichum tropicale (assembly GCA_027406125.1). Lineage (NCBI taxonomy): Eukaryota > Fungi > Ascomycota > Sordariomycetes > Glomerellales > Glomerellaceae > Colletotrichum > Colletotrichum tropicale. The sequence continues at coordinate 2,023,022 of JANVYH010000004.1, forward strand.
GATTGTGTATCCAGCTTTGACGTCAAAGTCGATGAGAAACAGCGCGGAAATAGGAGGAAGTTCGGGTTGCGCGGGGCCTGTCGGCAGGCGAACGGACAGGTCCGGTTGTACTCGGCGGGAGGGCATCGTCGATGTCTTATCGGGTCGAGCTCATTATACGGTAGTAAAAGGATGCGCCAATCGATAGGCGCTGAAGGCGGACTTATCCTTTCGCTCTCGGTAGGTGTAGTCTTGATGTATGGCAAAATGGTGAGTTTCGAGCGGGGCCACTGCAGGATTCGCGATGCACTTCACGACTGTCGTGCGATCGATGTTGAAGCTCCTCGTCGTCGGGCGACAGTTACCGGCGCCGAGTACTTACCCCAGGCAGGACGCGCCGGGATGTCTTAGTCATCACTATCGATAAGGCGTCGGATATCGATAGCACCTTGTGGGGTCCCTGCCGCTACCTGCCGTACCTGGGCTTGTGAATGATAACGTAACGCACCTGCGAAAGTACCTTAGCAGTTTTACATGTGTCAATGAGGTTCGCAGATGCCATCAGAATTAGAATAAAAGGCGGGTTGAGACTGTGGAATAGAGCTGCATCTTTCGTGGGGCAGGCGAGCACCCCGGCCATCATCGAGCACGGCTCCGAGACATGCCACTAAAAAGCTGGCTAGACCTGCCACATGCTTTTCGCAAAGAGGCACCAACGAAGGAGACACGGGAAAGTCATGCCCCACCATCTTGTGTCCTAGTGTACGACACAATGGCATCGGGGAGCTGACGGGACCTTGATTGCACTCTCTCAGTTCCGTGCCGTCCGGTCTCTCCCCTTCCCCAACCCTTTCCAGCCTCGCCTCCGGAACTCAACTGCCACAGAACCCACTGTCCAAAGATCTGATGTCAGTCCGCGCCTACCCGCCCCTCTCTTGCTATCAGTTTGTCCGCTCGTCCGTCTTCTGACTTGCGATCCGCACCTAGACCGGACGATGACTTGTGCTAGTGGCTTGCCGGCAGCAAGTCAAGGTCTAGCGCGCTCTCCCTCAGCTGAGCAAAGGGCGGCGGCAGCAACGGTCTTGAGGTGGATGAGCTATGAATATGGAAACTAGTGTTCCCTTTTCATCCCGTCCTTTCCCCAACGACAACTGCACTCGCCTGGCCACAGCAAAGACTGTCAGTCATGCATGTTCGCGGGAAGCAGCAGCAGCAGCATGACGACTGCTCAGTGCTGACCTCCAAATGATGAACAGGCTTCAGTTATGGTACACCAGGTAGGTACGTACCCGTCACCGCAGACCCCGCCGTTATTGTGGGGGCAGGATCTGGGCCAATCACAGACACCTCCTCAACGACTGGAGGGGCGCCTCCCCAGGGGAGTTAAAGTCATCCCACCAAAAAAATAATCTCTTGGGAAAAGAAGCAGCCAGAGAACCCCACTGCGTGTTCACTTTCTGACCTCGACCCTGCGAGTGCGACCCCCAGCACCCATGACCATCAACCAGGGCCACGGCCCATGAGGTCGCTCTCTCCAATGGAAGAGCTTGCGGTGTGCATCCGCCACTTGGCTTTGGTTCCCACTCTCTTCGCCTGTATCTGTACCGCATCTTGCACCGGCGCCGCAATCCCACCAACGTATCCCCGTTCGTTCCCTTACATCGTCATTGTATGAGTCCTCCTTAACCTCCTCCCACCCCTTGAGACATCCGCACTCCTCCATACAACCACATTGTGTGTGTCCTCGTAACATGTGTCTGTGGAAGCTGTAGCCTTCAGTGCCTCTTCCTCACCTCTACTCTCTCTCTTGCTCTACCTGACACGTGCTGTCTCCTACCTTCAACTCTCCCCCGAGTTCCCGCCCTTGTGACGATCCTTCGTTCCTCGGCCTCAACCCCGCGCTCGAAAGCTCCTCAACCATCTCAACCCCATGAGACGCGCGCCCAAAGAAGCTTAACGCCCCGCCATCCCGACTTTCACACTTTCCCAGGCCTGCCCTCTTCCGCGCGCCTGTCTCTTTTTACGCCAGCAGCCGCCCGTTTCCCGCCGCCCGCACCTACCAAGCCTCCCAAGAAGAATCCCAGCTCCCGCCAGCAGCCATGTCGGCTCTCCTGGGCTACATCTTCTCCTTCTTGAAGGGTTATGCCGCCCTCGTCGTCGCCCTCTACATGCTGTCCTTCGTCGTTCCCAAGGCCGCCTTCGGCGCCCGCGTCCTCGCTTCCTACATCTCCCTCGTCGTAGCCGCACTCTACGGCGTCTTCGCCTCCATCTTCCTGCGCATCGTCGGCAACCCGGGCATCGCGCAATGGACCACCGCCAGAGCCTTCCACTACCTTATGGCACTCACCACCGGAGTGACCTTCGAGCTCGACGACCCTAAGGACATTCTCGGCAACACGCGCCCTGCCGTCTTCGTCGGCAACCACCAGACCGAGCTCGATGTTCTCATGCTGGGCGCCATGTTCCCCAAGTACTGCAGCGTCACCGCCAAGGCCTCCCTCAAGAAGACTCCCATCCTGGGCTGGTTCATGACCCTCAGTGGCTCCATCTTCATCGACCGCAAGAACACAAAGGACGCGAGGGAAGCCATGTCTGGCGCGGCCGACGAGATCCGCAAGAGGAAGCAGAGTGTATACATGTTCCCGGAGGGCACCCGAAGCTACGCAAAGGATCCCGTCCTGCTGCCCTTCAAGAAGGGCGCATTCCATCTGGCTGTTCAGGCCGGCGTGCCCATTGTCCCCGTCGTTGCTGCGAACTATAGCCACGTTCTCTGGCTCAAAGGCCTCGTCTTCAACTCTGGAAAGATCCCTGTCAAGGGTAAGTCATCTGGTCGTCCAAAGACCACCTCAAACATACAAAGTGGCGTATGCTGACTCGATCCTCCCCGCAGTCCTGGACCCGATCTCCACCACCGGCCTGACCTCCGCGGACGTCGACGAGCTCACCCGCAAGACCCAGGAGCTGATGACGCAGGAGTACATTAGCCTCTCGGAGAAGGCTCAGGGTAGGCCCATGAAGGTTGCCATCGCCGGTGACGTTGCGTCCGCAAAGGCAACCGGCGCCGACGCCACGGATACCGTCTCGGCATTGTGAGCCGCTCCAACACAGACAAACGTATCTGGAGAAGACGCCACGCCTCTCCAGAAGATGCGTCCCCCAGATGGTGCATCGTGTTCCCCGAGGGCACTGATGGCAGACCGTTTTCGCCAGCCAAGGCTTGGTCAGCAAACGGTGGTTGGTTATGGGTAGGGTAGACTTGGGGGGCATTCTTTGATACCCTATAGACCGAAGGCACTTGCATTTCTCACCTGCCATGTTGGGGCCCTCCATCAGGCCAGGCGAGTTGAGAAGACTAGATTATTCGGCATGATATGTAGATGAACCCGGCGTGCAGGCAGCATTTTGGTATGATGACATTTGAATTATTTTCTTCACTTGAACATGAATGCTGCACTGTCTGTGACCTGCAGCCATATGGGACTTCAGAGTGCGGTACAATAGCTGATGCATTCGCAAGACACCGACGACGACGACGCCACTAACGACAGGAATATGCGTGTACATGAACCCACAGAAAAAGTAGTCACTACAGCACGGGAAAATAGGCGCTTGCTTCAACTCATGCATTCTGTAATTCATGCTGCTATCATAATCCCGTAATCCTGCTCCTTGTGCCATACACATTCTCTATGCAACTCGGCAGTATTCATCCACCTCACCGGTCTTCAAACGTCAGAAGAAGCCCTGGTCAAGTCTGTATTGATGACCAGATCATCCTTCCCCTTCAGATGCATAACAATGGTAAGACCCTCGACGCCCAGCTCATCGTCACCCTGCCCGACGTTCATCCCCACGTCCACGCCAGACGATCCAAGCCTCTCTCTGGACATAATCTCAGCCTTCAACTGCCGCACTTCTGACGTCAGTCTCAAGTAGTGCTCCTTCCAGGTGCAAGTGTGTTCAGATGAAATCACAGGTGCTGGGCTGAGAACCTCAATCTCGTTCGATTGTCCACGATGTTCGAAGCCGTGAGCAACGCTCGCCTCGCTGTTTTCTTCGACAACGTGGGAACCCGAGGCAGAGTGGGTTTCGTTGACTGTGTGTGAGACCTGACTGCTGGTCTCTGACTCGACTGTTGTTGACGTTCTGGAGCTTGACTTGTGAGAGGTCGAGGCTTGAACCTCCTCAACACGTTTCGACCTCAGAGGCGCCGGAGACTGGTTCTCTTGTTTTGTTGTGTGGGTAGCAACGTCGATAACCTCGCCAACAGAGGAACGCGACGGTAAGCTTGTTTCATCGTGACATGAGCTGCAAGTCTCAGCTCGCTGTCGGCCGCCATGGTGCGAGTCCTCGACCTTTCGAAGCTGAGATCTCCAATTCTCAACTTCCGTCGACTGTTGTGTTTGGGCTTGCTGGGATATGTTTTCCTCCTTCTGGACTCGGCGCAAGGGCCTTTGCATCCACGGCAGCGTCGTCTTTGGCTTTTCCTCCACGGTCTCCTTTGTCACCTTCGTCACTCGCTTCAGCTTCGGCCACTCGACTGTTGACTCGGTTGTGGCGCCAACCTGATCAATTGAAGACCTCATTTGGGGTGTGCTCTTGGTCTCTGTCACGACTCGTCGGCTCGTGATGGATCCTCGATTTGGAGTCAGCCATTCTGGAGGATTGGATAGTCTAGTATCCGGACTTGGCGGGGTATCCGAGGCTCTTCTCTTGATCGGGTCAACATCAAACGACTGAGACCTCTCCCACTCGCGAAGCTCGAGAGCCCGATTGCTTTTCTTTTCTGCGGCAACCGCTGTGTCGAAACTGATTAGCCTGCCGCGGTGGACCGTGTCGATACCGGATTTGGCTAGAAGTCTGTCGACGTCCACTACAATGGATGTCCTTGTCCTGTCCGTGACTTGGCTAGAGCTGTGCTGCTCTGTCGCAGCGGATCCTGCAGCGAGATGCTCCATGATATGCTGCGTTCGCTTCAGCTCGTCGGCATGATGGTACATATTGTCAATCTTGCGCTGGACAGGATCATCCAGCGGAGCATGAGGCCGGAGCTCGTCAGTAGCATCCGTCGTTGCCTGTTTACCCACAATGCATGCAATGCTGTGACGCTTGCTATGGTGGCCAGCATGTACGGCGTTGCATTTAGGGTTGCCGCAGTCTCCATGAGTTCCAGCAGTCGTGGAGAGGTCATTTTGCTGCGGAACACAGTCGGAGAATCTAGACTGATGCTCTCCGCGAGCAGTGGCATCAGTGAGTCGGGGCTCAGCAGTGACGACCTTTGTCATCTTGTCCGCAACAATGAAGGGGTTGTCTTTCAATGCTTGCGAAGCGACTGTAGCATTTTGCGCTGTTTTGGACGAATGAGTGGTGTCCTGGTGCGAAGACCGAAATTCCTCTTCAGTCACATTGAAAGTGTGCTGCTGGGAGGTTATGACTGTATGCCCCGAGCTCGCCGTGCGTCGATGATCATCGTCGTCATCAGGGATTTCGCTGGAACACTGGGGGCAAACCGAATGGCCACATGTGGCACAGAACGTCCGGGTCGTTACTTCCGCTCCGCACGAGTGACAGATGTTGCCGACATGCCTGGGAGTGCTGTTGGTACCATCCTGGTGGCGTGAGAAATCCTCTTCGTCGTCGTCAGAAAGCCAGCCGGAAGGTCGTGAGATTCCAAACTCTTCAAAGATATCACGAGCGTGACGCAGACGGATTGTGGAGGTAGTCAGCTCGGATTCCTGGGAATGATACGAAGACGCAGAGTTGTTCGAGAAGAGACGACGCGGCTTCAGGCTTGGTGAATGCAGAGAGGCAACATCCTCAGGAAGTTGGTCCTGCTGGCCCCGGGTTTTTGACCGGAGGCGTCCAGTCGATGCTGTCTGACGCAGCTGCGTTGGATCCAGGCCCTTGTTCCTGGGAGGTGTCAGGTAGGCTGACTGCTGCGGACGCAGCATTGGTGTTCTGAAGATCCTGGGCCGGCCCCAGCCCTCGCCCTCGGGGCCCTAGCCAGGGAACGAATGATCTTGAGATGGAGCCTTGGACTCCTCGACCATTGTGTTGCGGGTCGCTGGTATGGCGAAGATCTTCTCGGCTCTTTGACCCTAACCGAACCGAGTAGCGTCGCGTTCTATACTGCCGGGTGTTGTTGGCCTCCGCTTCGCAAAGCGAGGGGGAGTCGGCTTCGCAAACTTGAGTCGTCTCTGCGAAACAAGTCCCTGTGGGATGTCGTCTCCTTCTCCATCAGACTGGTAGATGGTGACATCGGATCGAGGCGCTCGATAGTTGGCAACGAAAGGATAATCCATGCCTGAAGACAGTGGCAAGTGATTGCGTGTGGCTGTATGATGCTGGGATAAGTGTAAAACAGTACTAGACCGGATGGATCGTTGGGGGTTGACAAACGATGCACCGGGATGAAAGATACGGAACGTTAGTTAGGAGAAAGGTTTGCCTCGTAGGAGGTCAGGGAGGATATTTATGGAGGTTGGAGCTGGTGCAGAAGCCCCCATACCTGGGGCAAGAGTGAGGGGCATCGGTGACATATCCCCAGGCAAGCTCGACCCCTGGGCCCGAAATAAGACGGAAGGACCGTTCAGGCATGGCGCAAACGCAGAAAGCACGGCACGCACAGGTTTGAACTACAAGCAGGTGCTCAGGAACGTCGCACATGGATTCAATTATGCGATGTTAGATGAGTTAGGGAATCCGAGTCTTTGATGTACAACGTCATTTGTCCGACGACCTCTTTTACACTCTCTATTTCAGGGCAGCCTGGAGGCTCTCGAGGACCTGCGGGGTCAGTCAGCGTGTGACCTGCATAGCCATCCGGCAGCTACTCACCTCCAACTCGATCTTGGCCTCAGCAATGTCCTGCTCGCTGCCGCTGCCGTTGGCAACCTTCTGGGCCTCGGCGATCTGGGACTTGACAGCCTCGGCGCTGAAGTCCTCAATGGGGTAGCCCTCAGTGGCATTGATGCTGAGGACGGAGTTGGGCTGGACAACGGCGAATCCACCGGAGACTACGAAGTCGTCAGTTCCTTCAATTCGACATCCCTTGCAAGCCTGGCTTTGCGATTGGTGCACGTACGGAAGAACTGCTTGCTGGGACCGCTCTCCTCAACGACCTCGACCAGACCGGGCTTCAGCTGCTCGATGGAGGGAACGTGGTTGGCGAGAACACCCATCTCACCAGAGTCGGCGGGGATGTTGACCTGGACGACATCCTTGGAGCTGTAGATGGACTGCGATTGCGGCAATTAGCTCCGAACCCTTCAATTGGCTTCCTCCGGCGCATGCAGCATGCAATCGTTTGTCGTCGACTCGGCCGCGGCTCAATTCATCTCGGAGAACATCGGGGTCGTACCTGGTGAGGGAGGGACAAGCTCAGCTTGATCTGCAAATTGTCAGCAGGCGCTCGGGGTCGGTTCGGAGGCTGCACCGGTGCTTGCCTTGTCGGGGACGGCGTCCGCATAGGTTCGGCGCTGGAGGGGAGCGCGGATGGCAGCAGGGCGAGCTCGGAGAGCCGCACGCGCGATGCGGAGGGAGTTCATGATGGGCTGAGCTGGCAATGGGGATGTGTTGCTGGAGACAGCTCGGGTGAGGTCGCTGGCAGGAATCTTTCGGCTGAATCCATTCGCGATTCGGCTAGCGGGAGAAACTTTGGTCACGCCTCAGAGCACATGACCTATAGCACGGGCCATGGGCGATAAACTGATAAGACCTCTGCAAGGATTCCAATGCCGTTACCCCATAGTCATTCGCTTAACGTATGTATTCAATTAAGAGTCAACAACCAGTAAGTCATGATGACCTCCTATCAACCTCCCGACACGGTCAATTTCAGGTGGGTACTGCTTGAGTGTTTCCGACGTCCTGCATTCAAGTCTGCTCTTTCCACTCACTTGACGATGAAATCACGATGAAAATCAGCCCTCCCAACGCCACATCTGCTCGGCCAGTCCTAACATGGACGCAACCTTGTGAGACTTTGAAGTGTCCATATAGATACCTTCATGTTCTAGCTCCATGCGGGGTTCTCATATTGAATTTACGAAAAGGGTACACAGTTGTATCCTTCAGGTCGACGATAAATTTCTCCAGTTTCGAGTTTGAGAAACCAATGGTAGAGTCGTATACTTCCAATTTCCTCACGCAGAACAAAATCACCCTGTGAAGTCTAGCTTTTATTCCTAATAACTTACAACGCTTGACACTCGGAGACACCCTGTTCTCTAGGATAAAAACATCGACTTCAACTCCCAAAGGTTCCGTTTGAGTCTCGTTCAAATCTGCCCCCTAACACTCAGTTGCAAGAATCTCGCAAGAATCAATATGGCATCTACCTCGCTCTGCTCCCCTCAATCGTTGCCAGAAGCCGCGGCTCTTGAAGACCTGATGGCAATCAAGTGTCCGAACGGCCCCCACATACCCACGGAGGAGGACTTGGAGAAACAGAATCTATTCGAAGTAACATGCTCCGTATGTCACGAGCGTGTTGTTCGAATGGCCCAAATCTTCTCCAAGACCTGTCCCAATAGCGACAGTGGATACGGTCCGTTAACGTATGGCATCGTGCGGGATATGGCCGCGGGAAACAGACTGGGTGGCTGCAACTTGGACATAGCAAATATGATGACATACCAATGGAGGATGGGGCAGCTTGCTGATCGCGCTGTCGAGAAGTTTGGCTTACCTGCGCCGAGTAATGAAAACTGCATCATGTGGGAGGGACTTGGTCTTTGGCTCTATCGACATCGCATGTCAGACTCGGAGTCAAAACAGAACAAGCTTGGGAGCCTTCAACAACTGGCCAACCAAAAATTCTTGCAACCCCACGTATCTGGGCCACAGCCTGACAGTTCCCAAGGATACTATTTTGGACGCTTCATTGAATACCTATCGGCAGCAGTTGCTGAGGCGCGCTTGCCAATAGATGAGACCGAGAAGTTGGTTAAAGAAGTGAAGGCTTACGTCAACTCCTTTACGCATCTATCATGAAGCACTCTCCGCCAGCTGTCTGATCAGATGAAGAGTAGGGTAGGTGTTTATTATATCCGGAGCCTAGCTCTTGACGCGTAGCGAGGGAGTTACACGTAGCGATACCACCAAAGCTCGTGCACAAAACCAATATGAGGTATCTCTTCGCGGATTAGTCGGTTGAGTGGCGCTCAGGCGAGGAGGTAGGGCTTTGGGGGGTAGGCATGAGGGCAGGCAGGAGGCATGGAGGGGTAGATAGGAGGATATGGAGGGCTTCGCTCCGGAAGTTTTGCTGAGGACAGAATCAATGTCGAAGGTCTAGTCATGGTAGACTACCGAAGTCTTGACCGTTCGGAAACGCACACTTTGAGGGCTAGATGCGGTTGAATAGCACTACGTGGCGGGAGGCGTTTGTTGGATGAAGCGCAAGTCAACCGCGACTAGAAAACTGTGATTCAACAGCTTAAACCCCGGTGTTCCATATGGTCACTTAGTTCATGGACAATCCCACTCAAGACGACCCGTTCTTGAAAGTCGTCGACATAAATTATAATAGAGTTGAGAACTCCCGGTCAGACAGACATCCCCATAGCAAGCTTGTTGTCAACCAGTAATCTCAACCTCGATGAAGATGCTGAAATATGTGCGAAATGGTCTAAGAATCCGTTGACAGTCAAGTGAGGAAAATGATAAGCCCCCTGAACACCCCAGTTTGATATAAAAATTGGAGCATGCGATAGGTCACAGGTGCAATTGCGCCTTTGTCATTGACTTACTGGTACTGATCTCCGGTAGAAGAGGCAGCATTGGAACAACGGGAAGAAGGACATCTACTCATGTCTCAGCATACCCTCGATGATTTCTTCCCTTGATAGACATCTCTCAGTACTCCATGATGGTCTACGGAAAACATCAACGCAACGAAGACTGTGCTTGGTTTTGACCCTATGCTGTCTCATCAACTATATTTTCGTGACACCAGGAGTTAGAAGATCAATGAATCACAGGCAAAGCCAGTCACTTGTAATACCCGATTGACGACTGTTGCTCATGAAATACCAGGGCTGAGTATAAAGTGATGGGTTTCAGTGATATTCAAAATGACAGAGTGAGCGGTCGAGCCACGGAGGGGAATCCCAACAATCTACGTTAATCACGAGTATGAAAGAAGCGTGAGATGAACATGAGAGCCGGTTCACAGTTTTAAGGTCAATGGCCCACGCCAATCAGCCTCGGAATTGAGAAACGTGATGTATATCGACGCTCTCCTGCAGTGTTTGCCCCAAGATGTCTCTGGTTTCCCGGAGAATGGTAAGAGTAACATTTTCAACCGGCTGTGGAGGACACACTGAAGGATTACACATACTTTGAATAGAAAGATAGTCAGTTTTCCTGGACTGCTCCAATAGCTGAAACGTCAAAGTCTTGCTCTCCCTTAAGAATGCTAGACGTTGATCAACATCCCACCTCGCAATCCTGTATCAATAGTCTCAACCAAGAGAGACAGCCAAGACGATAGTTGCACACGACGAGACAGTACACCATTAGTCAGTTCGAGCAACGCCAACAGGACTGTTCAACAAATGTCGAGCATATGCCTCAAAAAGCAACTCAACCAGCTGATCAGAAGATACCTCTCTTGCAAGATATGCGCAGGTTGACCCTCCCCAAGAATGCCTCATCAAGGCGTGTTCCTCCTACCTGTCCTCAGCCTCGTCCGTCTCCGGCAGTCAGCACCGCTCAACAGCCAAGACATCATCGTCATCAAGCAGCCGCAATCACAGACATCACCTGCGCCTGCGTCTGCAGACACCTGCCAAGGCCTGCATAACACGACTTGCAAGCCGGCCGCCCATCGCCGCGTTCCGCCTACAGAATCTCACGCCCAAGACACATGCATCTCAGCCAGCCCCCTCACGAATGGGGTCTCATCCAAGTCAGCTTATAGGCTTCACATGCCACTGACACACTCACATAGAACGCAGTGTAAATTGGATATCTGACAAGACTCCAGCACAAGAGATCTGACAGTACACGGCACTTCTCGAACAGGGCAATGATGTGCCGTGAACAACACCTGAATATCATTTCCCCCGCCATACAACTCGAGTCAATTCGACATGCGGCTAACACTGTGGTGGCTTACGTCTCCGACTGCTGCATACACGCCCAACGACAATCACCAACCCGTGACCGTCGATCACATATCCCAAAGTGTTGCCTGCTGCATGATGCTCGACAATCATTGCTAGATACCGCCAGCCCGACAACACACCATCTCTAAACCTAAACGTACACGCAAACACGGACCGACAAGCCACAAGAGAAAAATCCCGAACGCCTCACAGAATCCCATACCTCGAAAGATGGCAATGCCAGTGGCGAATACACACACAAAGGACACAAAGGGAACTTTCCTCTCCGACTTTCGGACCGGTGTGAAACGAAACACATTGTTCTCTCCCTGCCCACCCCAAACCCAACCTTGCTGATCGGTGATGATCGATTTCCTTTCCGCCCCAAATCCGAGCCGAGGAAAGGACGAGATTGGAGAGAGAGGGAGGCATTAACGGCGGCGGCGGCGAGACGTCGCTACCCGTACCATCCACCAGCAACTGTTAACCGACAAGATATGCGGCTCATGAAACACCACGAAGACGGCCCTGGAGATAAGGCATCCAGCGAAAGAAGGTGAGGTCACACCTCTACACGCCGTGACTCGCGAAATGCGCACCGGCACGATCGAACCGAAGAAGGGGGCTCGGAACCGGGTGAAGAGGCAGGCAGACTTCTTTTTGCCGCGGCGGCGGCAAAACCTCGAACTTCCTTGTGTCACCCAGGGGCTCCCGTCTTCGTTACCACGTTCTGGAAGGAACCGAGACGCTTGAGATGGGACGAAAACAGCAGCGATAGACACACGATGCGGCGAAAGGAGACGGGCAAGGGTATGGGTAGGGCCTGCTGGATGTGTAACAAGACTTTTCTTCTGCCCAGTGATCTCAAGGCCAGCTGCATCAGGCTTACCTTACACCACGGCAAGGCAACAGGATCGCAGGGTCGTCCAGCAGCGGCGGCACTAACACGAGAAGGCAAGACAATGGGGCTCCTCGGAGAGTTCAGTCATCACGAGTTGGTTGACAGGAGTCAGTCAGCACAGGAACGATAGCTCCTCGATGCGACTGCCCGTCGTATGCGGGCGCCCGTTCGACACGAGAAACAACGGGTGGTGGGCTGCAGCATGTCACTCTGTAAGCGTACAACATACTTTATCTGCCCTCGAAGACCCTGGATTCTCGCCATGAGGAGGGGTTCATGCTCGCAAACCCGAGAGATCACAGGCAACAACAAAAAACGCACACGAAAAAGAAGTGAACAATGTCCATGCCTGTTGCCATTCGCTTCGCAGACAATCCGGCACGCTAGAGTTGAGAGTCAATCGCTCCTGCGCAGCTGACCAACATCTGAATCGCTGGTAGTCTGGAGGGGGGAAAAGGGCCCCCTTCCACCGAGGACCTTACCCAAAGCGGTCTCCCGAGACAGGAACGGATCTCAGCGCTCCAATTGGGCCTCGAGATTGTGGTTGGTGTTGGAGAGACATGCTGCCTCTTTGTTCGAAGCGATGGGGTGGTGGTCGTCCTTTGTTTCTGTCGCTCACCGCCTCCTGTGACCCTTTCCCCCACGACGAGACCACACGGCGATTGGATGGGAGCTGGGGGAAGGGGTTGGAGGGAATTATCTCGTTCTTTTGGTCACTCGGAGAAAGCCTAAATTCCTGCTGCTGAAGCTGCTCCCGAAACCCCCCTGCTCTGGCCTTTTTGATGCCGGAGTCTCCTTGGGGATGTTTCCTTTGTCACAGGGTTTCCAGACAGGAGCTTCTTTTTTGCAATGTCTCATAAGCTACCTCAACAGCTAGGGGGAGAGGTAACCCGAACTACTGGCAGGTACTGTGTCTCACAGAGGCTTGAGGCGACCAGGCAAGGGCGTCGTAGCTCCGGCGGCCCAGCTCGCATTCTCGCAAGGTTGGATCGTCAATGTCGCTACCCGTATGGCTTACGGCTGCCATGCGTCGCGTGTGCAACTCTGCAACCCTCTCCCCTCCGACGCCACGAGCTTGACATCTAATTCTCATGTGTCAAGAACAGTTTTGGGCGTCGAGGAGGGGAGAGGAAGGAAAGGATTGGCGCCGGGCTGGCGTAGAAGGCAATGGTCGGCGGTCTGCAGAAGCTACACACACCAAGAAGGATGCCAAATCATCGGAGAGTAGAGCGACGGAGGAGCGAACCTGTCGATCACCTCAATGGTTCCCTCCCACGTAGGCCGTGGGGAACCGTTGGTGTTGCTCTCTCTCCCTCTCTTTTTCGGCGCTACCCGCTGCTACCGCGCAAAGAGTTGCATACTGCCTAGACTGTGGTTGCAGTGAATCCTGCCGCCAGTCGTCGCAACCGCAGGCCATGTCCTCCTCTGAATGCGGGGTATTTGCGTGGTGAGAGCTAACAGGCGCCCCCGTTTAATGGAACAGGGGGGCGGATATGCGACGCGGGGTGGGAATTGAATTGGCTCGCGTTGTGTTCGAACTCCAGAAATTCCCCTCGCAAGTTGCGACAGCCCCTGGATCCGCGGGCGCGGGTTGGTGCAAAATGTGAGGGGTGAGAAGGACAACTCACACATGGAGTCTGTCTCTTCAGGGACGCCCGAGGCGGCACCATCGCGTGCCGCTGTTCAGGTCTGAGAAAGTTGGAACATAATCCTGCAAGTCCACGGTGCCGCCAGCGACGCTCAGTGTCGTCAACAAGCAAGACGTCTCCTGGCAAGATATCTCTTGGCAGGGAGATATCTCCGGGGAACTACTACTCCAGAGAGAACAGGCCACAACCTAGTGAACAACGAAATGAGAGGAGGCGTCGTAAATGCCATGGAAAATCGCGAATTGTTTTTGTCGAAGCGCCCGTTAGCTTGCCCGTCATCCCGCCATGATGCCCCCCGTCGTCCAGAGGACCGCAGATGAGCAATGCCCAGGACGAGGTCAACAACACGAAAAGTGGAGGAAGGGGATGCATGTGCCGGAGATTCTTCTCGCACCGACGTTCACTCTCTCCTGATTGAGGGCCAGTGTTTACACCGCAAACTGGGCCACTTTGGTCCCACGGTTGCCCGGAATGGAGATCAACAAGCGGCCGGCTCGGCATTGGCGACGACATTTCCTGCGGGATATCCGCATAGAACCGCAAGTAAGTACCAAGACGGCATCGAGACCGTCCGCTTCGTTTATCGAAACCTTGCGAGATATCTGAGATTCGCGAGCCTTTGCTCAGCCCCAAAACAAAACATGAGAATTCTTCAAACAGAACAAGGCTGGGCATCTCGTCTTTGAGGCCTCGATAGCGTCTGTCCCGCGTCGACGGCTTTGTTGCCGCGGAGGGACCAAAGAGCCAGAGGCCGTTGGGAATCTCTTGGCGGTGTCCGAGCCAGATCTCCCGTTGGTGGCCGGCCAGCAGGAGGTTGAAACCCCGCCAGACATGTGCCTGTGAGTGGACGGAAATGGGCATGGTATGGGGGTGCTGCGGCTCGGACGGCCGCGGTGGTGAACATTGCTGCTGCTTCTGCAACACCCGCGGCGCGTGCTCGATTCCGCATCCCGCGCTTCATCTTTTGGCTGCTGCTGGGCTCTGTTCGACGCCAAGAAGTCGCAGTTGGGAAACACACAATCTGGCTTTCATCCGCAGCGGGTTGGCTGGCGTCATGGTGCATCACACAGTGCTCTCCGATACTTTGGTCTCCCAGTCTCGGCGAACTGAGACTGCTGCGTGTAATGGGCGGCGGCGGCGGGTGACGGGATAATTGGGGGTAACTTCTGCTTTCGGGATTGAATGCGCGCGGCTTGCCCTTTGCCGGCCTTGCTGGCTCCGGACCTACGGCATCTTCATCATCATCATCACAATGACATCCACAGCGACGGGACAGGCTTGTATGGGGCAAGGCCCAGCAAAGCAAGCTTTGAAGGGACGTACAGCTTATGATATAATTGATGTCACAGCTTTTTGCCTTTTTGATGTGCTGGCAGTGCTGCTCGCTGCTGGCGGCAGCCGTGGGCGAGCTTGACTTTCCCAGTGACCCGAGGCAATGCATGGCATCGTCCAGCATGGCATGGTGATGGCATGGCCCGCGCCCTCCTTGGCCTCCCATTGGGCGAGTCAGGAAGCAGACGGGCCGGGATGAGGGCTGTCTGGCTGAAGCTTGTCTTCCGGGCGATGGGCCCTCTGCAGGATTCCTGTCCTCCCAAAAGTTGCTGTGTGGCTCTTGAGAGCAAAACACCCAACACTTGCATGTGGACGGAGGCATGTTTGGCGTGAGGATTGGGCCCAAGAGGGGTCAGCCCGCCGACCGTCGGACGACGGCACGCTAGAAGCGCCTTGCATGTACCCGCGACGGGCTTGTGAAGAAACCGGGAATCACAACAGGCTAACAACGAGCTGCCTGTTGTCTAGCGGCTAGGGCAACTCAATGGTCGACGGGACGGGCTTTTTTTGGCTTTGTGCTTGGGAAAGTTGGCAAGACGAAGCGAAGGACCGTCGACTGTTGTTTACCCCTCCGTGGCTGGCATTCTGCAGACGGTTTCTGAGATTATTTCGGCGCTACTCTAGCTGCAACGCAACGCTATCGGCCAGAACGCCTTTTTTTGGTGGTGTTACTCTGGTCTGGCAGTGACGGGCCACTTTCACTTTCACACTGCGGGCAGCAGACGGGCAGCAGTCAGATGCTGAATGCTCTTTGCATTGGCATGAGCATTGGCGACATGGAGGATCCAGAAAGGGCTGAGCTTGCCTGAGCTCCATCAACTGGCAAAGATCAAACAGCTAGCCCCCAAGCAGTTGCAGGAAGTGCTATGCGGTAATTGGGGCAGGGTAAGGGCATGGCGCTCCATAGTCCGTCTGATGTGCTCCATGGTGCATCGAGGACGCAGACGTTCATGTGCGTTCTTCTGATGTCGTCCTTGTGAAGGGTAGCCTGGTAAGGGTTGCTGTAGGGGAAACGGATTGCAGCCGAGGGTTGCGGGTAACGGGTGTACCTGATGGTGTAAGACGAGGATGGCTGGCCATGGTGTTCGGAGTGCGCGCTGGGGAAAACTCGCGCAGGGCAAGCACGACAGCACGGAGTAGGAGAAAATTGTCTCAATTTGATCGAAGGCTGGAGACGCAAAACCAGGAGACGGCCCATGCGGGCATCTGGGGGGCACGATGTCGAGTCAAGGCCCGGCGTTTTGGATGATATTGTCATGGTCTCTGGTGGTGCAGCTGGCGCAGCTGGCAGCCAGACAGCTAATATGGCGGCTATTATTCCTCGGCAAGAGCCGGGCCAGGAGCAGGAATATATCAAAAATACCCCAAACAAGCTGTGGACTGCGCTGAAAGGCTGATTGTGCTGTGAATAGCAACAGAGTGGAGGAAACAAAGACAGCGGCGGATGGGTGTGGTGCTTTAGACCAGACCAGAGTCACTTGACTGGACACATGCAGGGCCTGAAGGTGATTGCCTGCTTTGCTTGGGATTCGTGATGGGTGATTGGAGATGGATGGTGGTTGGAATGGTGATTGGTAGCGAGACAGGAAGAAGCAGGCCAGCGGAGGAACAGGACAGAGTGGGAAACCAGAGGTCAGAGCTCGCCTTGTCAGAGCTAAGCTAGCTGGCATTGGCTGCAGGCTGCAGCAAATAGTGGAGGATGGAATCGGGGACAGATTGAAAGATGAGATGAGACAGCGCGGAAATGGGCCAAGAGGAACGGACGGCTGCCTCACGAGGACAGTTGCGGGCTTGCAGCAGGTGCTGCATGTCGACGGAAGGGTTGTTGACTTGGTATGGTCATGGTATGGCCATTGCTGACACGGCGCCATCCATCGACTGCAACCCGCGACTGGAGTGAGAGTGTTTGTGGTGTAGCGTCGTAGCGTCCATTCTTGGGGTGGTTTCTGGAGATTATCGTTCCAAGGTGAACCAGCGGTGACCTGTGGTCATACGAAGGTAATATGGAATAGACATGTCACTCCTCGCTTGTTGACCGAGATGAGCTAACGTGAGCCGGAGCCAGTGCCACTGCCAGTGCCAGTCAGCAGAGGGAATTGAATGGGACAGGAAAAAAAAAAAGAGAGAGAGAGCGGATCCCGCGCGCCATCATCTCGCGTGTCCCTCGGCCCTTTCACCGTCAGACTGGGAGCTGTCGCTGCGAGACTCCCATCGCCCATTCACCGCAAGCGATGTGGATGCCGTCAGGACTGTCCCCGTCGCGCAAACCGACCACTGGAGGAGCGAGAATTGGTCACCAGCACTCCACCGTGTCATTCATTTGTCTTCAGTGGGTGAGTGGTGGATGTGAATTGACGACGGGCCTTCGGGCAGTACGTACCGACAATTGCCCGGGAGGCGGTGATGGAACTTGGCGGCCTTGCCATTCCCGGCCGCCGCAAGGGGAAAGAAAAAAAGCACGAGCCAACGCTCACAGTGGGAATCGACGGCTGCCGTTGGCTCCGTTTTCGGCTCGAAGCTTAGGTTCCTTGGCGCGGTACCCGACGCAAGGCGACAAAGTGCCGCAGCTTCCCGCCAACGACATGCGTGTCTCGAGGTCCCTCAGCCGTGCGCCTCTGGGCGTTTCCAGAGCGAGATTGACTGCCTGCGCACCGTGTGGGGCCCAGCCAGCTCCAATCTCTGGATCAGCACGCCTGGTTTAGCCTCCCCAAGACTCCGATCCATCTCCATTTCCCGCCCGCCTGTCGATGATGCTGGTCTCTTTGCTTCCTGTGCTTGCCCTTTTTCCGCCTAGCCGCCTTTTCATCATTCAATGGGGAAGTTTTGCTTGGGGAGGGCCCCCCTGCGAGCCCTGAGAGACAGGGCTCCCCCCACTGACACTTGAGTCCCCCCCCCAAATCCAGTAAACGTGCCACCCCCGGCGACGTACGGGAGAAGACGCGAGAGAAGAAAAATTCGAAGCAGAGCCAGCATCCCCACGGCCGCTCGCCGGGGAGAACAGGCGAAGAAAAATTTCGCAACAAATTTGGGGACCAGTCCGAGCTCAGCTCAGGGAACAAAAAGTTCAACGCATTTTGTTGACTGACTGACGGACGGGGTCCAGCCCGCGCAGGCCAATACCGGTCCCAGTCCCCCAAAATGAAAAGCGTAAAAAACACGAGGTGAGGGTTTAAAAAAAAGGGCCACAAGGAAAAACAAAAAAGGGTGAATGAGACCTCTCTTGAGGGAAAAAAGCCGCATCGCAATAAAACCCTCCACGCGGTTTGCCTGCATCCGCATCTTCCAGCGCCCGCTGCTCCTCTCCCATTGTTGCTGCTGCTGCTGCTGTCAACTGTCAAAGCTGTAGCTCTAAGCTCGCAGTCCGCAGTCCGCAGGTGCTGCTGCAGCGCCTTTTTGCCAAGATCTTCAAATACCTTGCACTGCCAAGCCAAGCAACTTTCTCTCTCCCTTTTGCCTTTTGAGGTCTACGGTCTACATACGGTCCAAGATCCAACAGATCCAGATTCCGAAGGTCTGAGGTTGATCCAAAGTCTGAGCCTTTTCTTTTTCCTCGGCAACCCGCGTCCACGCATCTGGCTTCCTTCCCTTGTCCTGTCGGCCTGTCTGCCAAATTTCCTGCAGAAACGCGACAAGGACGCACAAAGGGAGGACCCCCAAAAAAAAAACCACTTACGCCAGACACACCAATCGCACCTTATTCTGCTGGTGTTTCCCTTCACCCCCCGTCCGTCTGCCCGCCTGACCAACGACAACGAGGACGACGCGGAACAGCTCCTCAGGAAACGAAAGACGACTTGCGTGTTGCACTGTTGCAGCGACCTTATCCGCATCCCACGCCCTCTTACGGCATAACGCCCACATACCCGCCCACCCATCATTCAATCAATCTGCAATCACTCGCCCGTCGCCCACTCTTCCTCCCCTCCTCCGGCCTCTCTCTGCTTTTCCCTTCTTATTGGAATAGAGAGCAACAGAGAAAGAGAGAAACAGACTGGAATCTACCAGCTGGCACACACACACACTCATACGCCCACCCACCATCAATCGACACAGACACCACGCACCACACCATCCGACCACACTTCCCGAAGCAACGGGCAGCACCAACGAGGCGGTAAAGGGAATTTGCCTTGCCCTTACAACAAAAAAAGCTGGACGAGTGACCTCCGCTAGTCGCGGCGTCTATCCGTACCCGTCGCCACTCCCACCTCTCTCTGTCAGGTCCTAGGTCCTAGGTCCTGGCCCCGTTGGCGTTGGGTTTCCCCGGCAAATACTTCTACATACCCATCTGCCCCCTACCCTTAACTGGCTCTCCCAGACACCGCACTCCTGCTCGGCCAGAAAAGAGCCCAAGCCCTCAGCCTCCGAGCATCCTGAATTCATCCCACGTCCATCCCCGAACACGCCAAGAATAACCCGGAACCTGTTAAACTTCTTCCAACCCGCCCGAGCATCTATCCCAGCGCACAGCACTCTACTGCCTACCGCCCGTTGCCGTTTATCCTTTCCCAGATATTTCCCTCTCACACACGCCCAACCCAACACCAACACACATCACTCTACACTACCTTTCCTGCGCCACGCTAGGCCCGACGTCATCTGCTCGCCCACGACACAGTCATCCTTGTGCCACGCCCAAGCCCGCCCTTTCATTTGGGATCTACACTCCGATTCAGTTATTCTTGTACACCCAGGACCCTGAATCGACCTGTTCCCATCACACCAACTACGCCTCACATTGAGGCAACGCCCGGTCGTCCTATAATCTCCCTCAACTGCCACTACTACTTCAGAACAAGATCCCTTTGACGATGTCCGTTCTGTCCTTATAGCCTCACGGTCCCTAGGGACACTTTTTGGTCAGCTGCAGTTGTCTTCCGAGACGATCCCCTACTCTGCACGTCCTCTTGAGGGCAACCCGCTCTTCGACATACAAAACAACAAAACATCCATCATATACAAACCACTACAAGAGCCGCTTGTGCGAGCACTTTTACTACTACGACCGACTACTACCATATTCTCACGAAGTCGACCTTCGACCGGTTACGCCTGCTAGACGCATCGTTGAACGACTTGGCCTGGAACACCACCCTTCGCCACACCTCGAGCCGAGAGCCCGATTTAACCCTGCATTCACCTCTTGACCGACCTCACCTATCCACAATGACGCACAACACAACACACGACGCCGCGACGTCAAACGTCCTGGCCTGGTCCACACATTGCGCCAACATGCCCTCCATGGTAGAAGACGAGACCGCCGATGTTGACGAGCCTCCGGAAAATCCCACCCAGGTGCCCGTCTCTCCCATGAGCAGCATGTTCAAGAGGAATCCTATCCGACGCACTACCTTGGACCACAACACCTCTCTCTTGACGAAGGCTCTTCACAGCCCTTCCGAGGACGAGGACCCCGAAGCCCGCCCGGGCATGTCCTTCTTTGCCCGCCGCCGTTCAATGGCCAGCAACATCAGCCTCGCTTCCACCGCCGACTTGACGAGCGACACTGGCCTCACCAGCCCTTCTCGTGCCAACACTCCCAGCCCTCCCATCCCCGAGATGCGCTTCCTCCGTCTCAACGATGAGCCTCAGAAGCTGGCCATGCAAGCTCCCGCTGCTCGTCCTCAGGAGCCCGCCCAGGAAGCTCCCAAGAAGCGTTGCATCCAGTTCGCATGTGCAAAGCCCAAGCCTGCTGAGCCTATCCAGGCCCAGCCCATGGTCAAGGCCCCTTCTGCCCAGGAGCCTCAGCGCAGAAGCTGCATCAAGTTCGCCTGCCCCGTTCCTCAGCGCCCTGCTTCCACGCAGAACACTCCCCCTCAACGCCTGGAGATGGCCGCTGCTATGCTCCAGCCCCCTTCCCTGAAGGAGAGCTCGCCCGCGACTGTTCGCAAGTCTCGCTCGCGTTCCCCGCGACCCACTCTCGCACCTCCTCGCGTCGCCGTCTACGTCAAGTCGCCTACTACCAAGAAGTACATTACCGCCAACGACAACGACTTGCAGAACGAGTCTTCTCACTTCCACGAGTTTGCGAGCGACGTTCCCCGCGAGGATGACTGGATCCGCCACGCCTTCACCTCTCAGGGCCGCCGCATCACTGTTGACGACACTCTGCAGAAGGAGAACGCCATCCGCAAGCTGGCGATTGAGGCCGAGGAGGAGGCTGAGGAGGAGGAGAACGAGGATGATCTTGAGACCGCCATCGACGACGATGAGGAGAACGATGCCGATGATCAGGACGATGAGGAGGAGCAGGACGACGAAGACGACGAGGATGACGAGGACGATGAGGATGAGGATGAGGACGACGACAACTCGGATGGCTACAAGACCGACGAGGAGACGGGATTTGCTGATTCCGACGAGGAGGACGATGAAGACGATGATCTCAGCCTCTGGACGCCCGGCCGCTCTACCGCTCAGAAGATCGACACCACGCCTGTGGCTCGCCGTCCCTCCCTCCCTGAGCAGCTTTCCGATTCTTCAATCGCCTCCCGCACCAGCCTTCGTGCTCGCCGCGGCAAGACCCAGCGTATGAAGATCCGCCCCGGCACCCCTGAGCTCCCCGACAGCACCGACTTTGTCTGCGGTACCCTCGATGAGGACCGCCCCATGGAGGATGCCTACATCTCCTGCCTCGCAGCTCGCAGACGCGAGAAGCTCCAGCTCATCCCTCAGGACATTGACCCCAGCTTTCCTGCTTCGGACCCCGAAGACGAGGGCGATGAGGAGATCTACAACCCCGTTCACCACAGCAGCGACGACGAGGACTTCCTCCACGGCAAGATGGAGGACCTCCACCATGGACAGGACAGGAGAAGAGGTCGCAGGAAGTCGGAGCACACCTCTCCCAAGCGCTTCCGCTCTCCTCCCCCCATGAAGCGTCGTGCCTCTCCTGCGCCCATCAAGCGCCGTGCTTCTCCCGCACCGATCAAGCGCCGCGCCTCTCCGGCTCCCAAGGCTCGTGGACGCTGCCTCTTTGACGGCCCTTCTCCCCGCCGTCTTCGCTCCCCCCCTCCTACCCAGGCACTGCGGTCTCCTCCCGCATCCCCTCGCAATGTACAGGGCGCTATTACCTTCAAGACTCTGGCCTCTCGCCCCGGCCTTACTGTTACCAAGTCTCTCCCTCGCCCCCCCTCCATGTTTCCCCACATGGCCAAGGGACGCCGCACAAAGGCCCCGGCCAACGACATCCACGTCCGCGGCGCCATTGACATCGTCAAGGGCCTGGAGAGAAAGCGACAACGTCGCAAGGAGAAGTTTTACCAAAAGTACTGCAACCGCGCTCGCAAGGGTCAGATCCCTGAGCGCAAGCCACAGCGCGGCCTCGGCTGTGAGCGTATGAGAGAGCTTGGTCTGCTCATGGCCGGCAAGATCGACCAGGGCAACTATGTTCTCTCCGTTTAAACCACAGACAATTTTCTGCATCGGGTGGGGTTTGTTGATTTGCATTTACAGCGAGACTAGGGGTGTCTTGCTCGGCGTTTAGCATGGGATGGTGCATGGCATGGGAGAGGAATTCATGACATATATGATACTATTTACTGTCCGATGGACTGTACATATCTTTTACACAGAGGCCAACCCGACGCACGGGGCCTCGTACATTTCTTTCGCTTCATTTTTCTTGTCTTCTATCGATGGGACGGAGCACGAATACCCCTGGAATGGCGTGTTTGAAGGCTGTATGGTTGTTTGAGCGAACACATAGCATTAGGGAGCCTGATCAACTGCATTCCTGCGATATATCGCAGATCTCCAACAACCTGTCCACATCGCATTCACAGTGACTCATTGCCGTGTGTGATGCCATATATGATGACCACAAAGCTCTTGACAGGATATATATGGCCTACCGCAATGGCGGATTCTGCCATCTATGTGACATTGAGTTCGAAATAAGTTCGGATGCCTCAACGTGTTGAGTAACTGGAAAATCGCAACGTGTTCCTTCAAACTCTACATAAATGGAGAGATGACAACGATTTAGACCTTCAAAACTTGACTACCTGCACATCATCATCCTTTGCTTGCCGTGATCCTCACAAAAAGGCCAGAGTGAGTTTCGCTCTGACGCACCAACACCTTTTGCCTGCCAGAGTGGAGCATCTCCGATAAGTTTTGCCCCAAATATAAGGCATAAGCACACCTCAGCACCTCAGCATTAGCACCGACCACAAGCAAGTTGGAACCCGACAGCACACAGCACAGCAGCAGCACTCCACCCCAACCGCTGATAGCCCAGTCCAGCCCGCCAGCCAGCCAGCACTCAGCAACCCGCACAGCACCGTCCGCCGCCTTGCCTTGTCTCTTGGGAGCAAAAGTCCGAACAACGAATCTATCCCGACCTCAATCTACCTATCTGCTCCACCGCATCCCCGAACCAACCTCACATACGCACAATAGACTTGATCTTTCGTCGTCAAGATGTGGATTATTGATTGGTGTACGTACTCAGCTTGCTGTTTCTTTCCCTCGCGCGCGATGCTGTGTTGTTCGCCGCCGCTGCTTCTGGGCCAAGCATCCATCCCTGGTCGAAGAGCAATCAACTGACTTGTGTTCCATCGCAGTCTACAACGTCCTCTCGAGCCTTGGTCTGCTCAACAAGCACGCCAAGCTCCTTTTCCTCGGTCTCGACAATGCCGGCAAGACGACTCTGTTGCACATGTTGAAGGTACGATACCCGAAAGCCCAGCTTGGACCGGAAGCTGCGAGAGACCCCCAGCCCGCCATGGTCCGGATGCGCCGACGATATGGGATATCAGGAGCTTCCGGTGCCAATACGAGGGACTGTAGCTGACACATTCACCAGAACGACCGAGTTGCTATCCTTCAGCCCACTCTTCACCCCAGTGAGTACCTCCCTGTCCCAACAACGTTGACGATGCCGCGGGAAGCCGTGCGCACGTGTCCTCGAGTCCATCTGGAGCAAAACTGACCACCTTGCGTCTGCAGCTTCCGAGGAGCTCGCCATCGGCAACGTGCGCTTCACAACCTTCGATCTCGGCGGTCACCAGCAGGCCCGCCGCCTCTGGAAGGACTACTTCCCCGAAGTCAACGGCATCGTCTTCCTCGTCGACGCCAAGGACCACGAGCGATTCCCCGAGGCCAAGGCCGAGCTTGACGCTCTTCTCTCCATGGAGGAGCTCGCCAAGGTCCCCTTTGTGATCCTCGGCAACAAGATTGACCACCCCGACGCCATTTCCGAGGAGGAGCTCCGTCACCAGCTCGGCATGTACCAGACGACTGGCAAGGGCAAGGTGCCTCTGGAGGGTATCAGGCCCATTGAGGTTTTCATGTGCTCCGTTGTCCTCAGACAAGGTGGGTTTCCGCGGTGCTACCAATACGCGCGAGGATCATGCAAGGCTAACAGGAGCAGGTTACGGCGACGGTATCCGGTGGCTGTCTCAGTACGTCTAAGCATGGGACCGACTGCTCTGGGAAGAGCTGGTCAGGCGGTGTTTACGGCGGAATGGAGTACACGGGCGATTGGCAAGAATTGGCAAAACAAAAGAGTAAACGTCCGTACGGGAACGAAATCATGGTGCCACGTCTACGATGCTCCGGTTCAAATTGCTCGAAGGGGCCGAGTCCATGTCCTGGCCCTTTTCGAACCTGATATCCTTGGGAGGTGAAAGTGCGTAATGGGGCAGGTTTGCTGCTTTGGAAGAGCTCTGCGTGTTGGTTACTGGGGATATGAGTACGCGGCATGGCGCAGAGCTCGCTGCCCAGTCGGCCACGCAGCCAAGCCAGTCAAACACGAGGCAGTATGTACGGTTTCTAGGCTAGAATACTCATTCGGGCCCGGGACCTTGGAGAATCTGGTTATTGTGCGTTTCAATCGTTAGCCTGCTATGCTAGTTCTGCATCAACAACATAACATCATCAACATCATTGTTTCGGAACGGTATTGCTGGTAGAGGTGCATATGTCACGGTGTGCTCCTGGAGACGACGTAATGCCTAGGTAGGCAGAACCTCCACGCCAGGCGCTGTGCCGCTGTGCCATGGTGATCCCGGTCCAGAGGTGATGCAACCGAGGCCACCGTGTCAGCAGGCGGGATGTAAGTTTGGGAGGCGTGGGAAGCGGCGACGTGTAAGTGTGGCATTTTAGGATTCACAAGCCACAGCCAAGATTTTCTTGATTTCGTGGATGACGATGATGATGATGATGACAAAGTGTGTTATCATTGATGTTCAACAAACAGCAAGGCATTCAAGGCATTGACATTGCCCGGCTCAGCCCTCCGAGATCATCGTCGTCCCGCCTCCCCCCGATACGATAGCCTTGGACGTCGATCTGAGCTCACATCATCCAAGCCATGCTTTGGGCGGGCCAACCATTGTCGCGCGTGGCGAGCGTGGTTAGGTAACATTTCCAGAGGATTCCGGAGAGGCGGGAACAAGAACGGGGGGGCAAGCTTAGGGGTCCAAATTGGCGAGGAGGGGCCATGCCATGCCCGTGTCCCGCCAGCCAGCCATCCATTCAATGCCGCTGACAATGCCGGCCCCGAAGTGCTTTGCTTTTCTCCCAGTGGACGTTGTTCAGTGACAATATGACCCTTCTTTGGAGCTGTGCCACATTCGAGCAACGACCTGAGGGCTTCTCGTTGCTTATCTTACGTAAGGCTTGACTCGTACCTTTTGTTCATGTGCGTGTCATTGGCGCGGCCATATTTACCTGTACGGCCCTCTTGGCAGATAACTGCCTGCCTGCTCTTCATGCTCGGAAACGAGCACGGAGACAGCGCTGCTGCTGCAGAGTACAGACGGTTCATGGATGGTCATCTCGGCTAACCTGGTCGGTACGGGCATCCCGCTAGAGGTGCTTCACTCAGGCACATCATCCACTGAAGAACGCCCCTCCCTCGCCCTACGAATGAAGTGCACCTGATTCAATCCACTGTGAAGAAACTACTGGGGAAACACGGGATACGGGATGCTCTCCCTTCCACCCTCTCCATCCGCGTCCACTGCAGCTCACTGAGAGGTGTCCACTCGCCCCCCAACGAAATCCAATTCGAGCTACAGCCGACGTCATCCGACCCGTGGCATCACGGGCGCATTCCCCAGGGAGGAGAGGCGCGCGCATCTCGAAGGAAACGCTCCGGTCCGAACGACCACCCCCAAGAACAGTCAGCTTTCCCAACAAACGCCCTGAAATCACCCGTTATCCAGCTCCCATCACCACTTACACTCAGAAACGTCGTCTCACACATTGGCTGGCATACGCACCACCCGACAGGGAAAAAAGGGGGAGATTGACTTTCTCCATCAGCTGTACCCTCTTGTTTCCTTTTTCCTGCCGTTCGTCCTTTTTTTTAGACTTTGCGTCTGCAATATCATGCGCCTAGACTTGATAGACCTCACAGCTCGCAGACATGGCTGAGCACACGCGCGAACAACGTGAACACCACAGAGTGACCTTTGCCCCGATCTCTCCCAGCAGCAGCAACAACTACAACACCGACAGCTACGGCTTCCCGCCCGAGTCCTTCGGGAGCGATGGCCTCCCCGACTTCGACACCAACTTCCTCGACGACGCGGACCTCGAGGCTTTTGTGAACGCCCTGCACGCCCCGGACCCGCTGCAGTCTCCCGCGGACGAGACGACCTCCCTGCGGTCCCCGGGTCTGAGGAGCACCTCGTCGCTCGACATTACGAAGCGAGGGAGCACGTACGAGGATGGAAACGACGACCCGTCCGCGGTGGCGGCGGCGGCGGCAGCTGCCGCGGGCGACGTGACGGCGCCGCCCCAGCCAAACGGCAACGGCCACGCGAGCCAGCCGAACATGTTCATCACCGCGCAGAACGACTGGGCGCCGGTCAACCAGCGGGTGGCAAAGCGAGGGTCGCGGCGGCGGAGGAACCGGGCCAAGGGCGCGGCTGAGGCGCTGCTTGGAACGAGGACCAAGGACGAGACGAGAGAGGGTATTTTCTACGCCCTGCTCAAGTGGCCGATGCTCTTCTTCGTGGGGGCCTGGCTCGCGGGTCTGGCGCTGACGTACCTTTATACGAGGCTGTACATTTGGGTCTACGAGCACTTCGTCACCTGGCGCGGCACGAGGGAGAGGCTGAGGCGGAGCATGCGGCGGACGAACAACTACCGCGACTGGGTCGTTGCGGCCAAGGAGCTGGATAGCTACCTGGACCGCCAGCGCTGGAAGGAGGAGAACGACTTTGCGTACTACGACTCCAAGACTGTGAAGAGGGTGTGGGAGCAGATGCGCAAGTGCAGGCACAGAGCCGAGGAGCAGGAGAACGGGGAGGATGATGGGGAGAAGGGGGGCAAGCCTGCGGTCGAGGAGCTCCACGCGCTGCTGTCTGCTTGCGTGAAGAGCAACTTCGTGGGCGTTGAGAACCCGAGATTGTACAGCCAGACGTACTACGGGACGAAAAATTTGGTGCAGAACTTTGTCGACGAAGGTAAGCATTCGCTAGTGATGAATGGAAATCGTAAGCTAACGTGGAGTAGTTGAGAGGAGCATCAAGTTTGTCCTGAACACGCAGCAGCTTACCATGGAGGATAAGAGGAGCATTTTCAAGGGCATGTTTAACAACTATGGCCGGACGGCTCTTTGTCTATCTGGTGGAGCGTCGTTCGCGTACTACCATTTTGGTGTCGTCAAGTCTCTCCTCGAGGCGGATCTCCTCCCCGAAGTCATCACCGGCACGAGCGGTGGTGCCCTGGTCGCTGCCCTGGTGGCTACTCGCACCAATAACGAGCTCAAGAAACTTCTCGTCCCAGCCCTTGCGGGTAAAATCACTGCCTGTCGCGAGAGCTTCACGACTTGGATCCCCCGGTGGTGGAAGACGGGCGCGAGATTCGACTCGGTCGACTGGGCCAAGCAGTGTTCGTGGTGGACCCGCGGCTCGATGACGTTCCGCGAAGCGTACGAGCGCACGGGGAGGATCCTGAACGTCTCCTGCGTCCCGGCCGACCCGCACTCGCCCACGATCCTCTGCAACTACATCACATCGCCCGACTGCGTTATTTGGTCTGCGGTGCTGGCCTCGGCCGCCGTCCCCGGCATTCTGAATCCCGTGGTGTTGATGATGAAGCAGCGCGACGGGACGCTGATCCCGTACTCTTTTGGCCACAAGTGGAAGGACGGCAGCTTGCGGACAGATATCCCCATCAAGGCGCTCAACCTGCACTTCAACGTAAACTTTACAATCGTGAGCCAGGTCAACCCGCACATCAACCTCTTCTTCTTCAGCTCCAGGGGCAGCGTGGGCCACCCCGTCACGCACCGCAAGGGCAAGGGCTGGCGCGGCGGATACGTCATGTCCGCGGTCGAGCACTACCTCAAGCTGGACATGACCAAGTGGCTCAAGTTCATCCGGCACGCCGAGCTGCTGCCGCGCCCGCTGGGCCAAGACTGGAGCCAGCTGTTCCTGCAGCAGTTCTCCGGCACCATCACCATCTGGCCCAAGACGCAGCCGTCGGACTTTTACCACATCCTCTCGGACCCCGACCCGCCGAGGCTGGCGCGCATGATCCACGAGGGCCAGCAGCGCGGGTTCCCGATCTTGAAGTTTGTGAGCAACAGGCTCAAGGTCGAGAAGGTCATTGAGCAGGGGCGGCGGGAGACGAGGCCTTGGATCCGCAGGGGCAGCATCGAGACCATTCTGAGCGAGGACGACCTGAGGAGTCTGTTGATTAGTGGAGCGACGGACGGGGAGGAGGATACGACTGATGCTGAGGGTGAGACGCTGCTTGAACTGGAGGAGGAGGCCATTGTTGATGGAGACGAGGATGAGAAGTTTGAGAGGAGGTAAGTGTAGGATAGAAGATGGGGTGCGACACCCTTTGGGTTTTTGGGAATAGGGATGGGAGGATTGTAGCATAGCTTGGCGTTGCCTTTAATACCTGACAACTGGATTTTCCTGCTAGTGCTTTTCTTGATTTGCAGATGACAAATGACAGAGGAGGGCTTGAGGGGGACGAACTTGTCCCTGCAGCATTGCAAGCCAGCCCCTAAAGTGCTGTGATTTTCGAGGTATGGTTAAGATATAAGAACATTCCCGAGTCTTCTGTAAGAGTCTCGAGACAAATGTAATTCTACTTTACTATTGAAGCTGCTCGGTCTAAAGATGTCGACAGCCATGGGACTCGGGGCAGCGATGCCACGTCACT
This sequence comes from Colletotrichum tropicale, assembly GCA_027406125.1. Classification (NCBI taxonomy): domain Eukaryota; kingdom Fungi; phylum Ascomycota; class Sordariomycetes; order Glomerellales; family Glomerellaceae; genus Colletotrichum; species Colletotrichum tropicale. The sequence continues at coordinate 2,052,130 of JANVYH010000004.1, forward strand.
CTCGACCCTCCTCGTGTTCAGGATGAGTATACTTGATAGAAATGTTCTTATGAATACGAAGAGAGTGGAAATGATGAGGGAAGGTCGGTTATTGAGGTTCGGGAAGCTTTCCAGGGACTGCCTGCCGTAAAGGGGTTGGCGTAGAGAAAGTCGACGGACGCAACCACCTGGCTAGCGGAACCAGAAGGAGGCTCTTTCTCAACCTTGCTGATAAAGCTTTTGAGGGATGGTCAATAGCCATGACAATTTATACGTTGGCCTTATCCGTGACTCCTTCTCAGAGTCGTTCCTCTTCCTTTTCCTTTCTTGGGAGAATATAATGTTCGCGCTTCTACTCTGGCTGGCTATATAAGCAATAAAAATTATGTGTTCATGTCCCCTTGCCAACTCTGCCGATCGGGCAAGCTTCCATTCTATGGTTTTGAGGTGGTGAAGTAATTGGGTACCCTTGTGACAGTTAGGGAGCTACGTGTAGTTACATCCATCTGAAGCTCGTCGACTCTTTGGAGTGGCTCATCGTCAGCTTATTCTGTAGACCAATACGCAGATATCAAAAGAGACGGGGTCGAACAACGGAATGGAGGTGGCAGTTGACATGTGTCTAGGATTCAGCCGTGCCTCCCGTCAACATGGCTGATCAATTGTGCTATCACTAGGCCATAACGCAGGCAATAATTGTGCGTTGTTCGAGGAGTCTGGAGGTGGCAATTACACGGACTTATTTATAGTGATAGAATGCGATTGTTTATAGGTGTTCCGGTCAGGAGGCAAGATACGCAAAGGGCGTTTCAAATGAGTGAGCAGGCTCCATGGAATCTTGGAATGGCCCTTGCGGCAGACTTGTACAACACGCTTTGGCTTTTTTCGATCAGGAGCGTCTGCAGTGAAGTGCCCAGCGCGCTGCTCCAAGACGAAGACGAGGGATAGAAAAGGGGCAGATAGGGGTCGATCTAGGAATGGTAGCGGACAGAACTTGAGAGAAACAACGTCTGAGAGTGCTTTCACCGTGGTTTTGAGTAGATTCCAACTCAATTGCTGTGAGATAGATGGATTATTATCTTCTGCTCTGTCCCGATGCCTCTTTCAGTGTTTACACTGGAGTTGTCAACAGCATAGACGTGGGATAGAAGGGATGGACGCGACATGCTCCTGTTCCAGCGATAAGGTACTCAACGTTGCGAAGTTGTGGCTCACACGGGAAGAATAATTCTGGTCTTGCTTCGCATCTCATGGCTGAAAATGACCTGGTGACGACGGTCACATTGCTGTGGGAAGACTTTTCCTTGAAGACCAGCAGTATTTGATAGACTCTACGAGTGAGTTGGACGGTAAGTTCCCAGGTATACCAGATCTCGGAAATCTTTCTAGGGATTTCAGCTTGGGCATTCCAGCACATACAGACCGTAATGGATATGAAAATGTCGTCACAAGACAAGGGTGTCTCGCTACCCCAGTTTGCAAAACACTCTCTGGCTACAAGACAGCTTGCGAGAAAATAGACCCGTAAAAAAAACATTGACATCGTAGACCTGGAGGCTACTTTTGCTGCTTGCTCATCTGCTGCAATTACGAGACAGCGCTTTCTCGGCCCAAGGCCTTCAAATCAAGATGCCCTTGTGTTACAAGCGATCTAGGAGCAAAAAGTAGAAGCTTTTGCGAAGAAAATCAGAACAAAAAGTTGGCAAAAACAAAAGGTACACGCCCAGTTGAACTGCGCGTCTCGCGAGCTGACCAGCCAGGCCCCGATCGAGATATTTCTTTTGCCTAACCCCGCGATGGTTTTACCAACTAGACCACTTGGCCTAGCTGAACTGATCGTTGGGAAAGTTCCATGCAGTTTCGTACATGAAGGTTACTTGCGTGGGAAGAGAGAGGTCGGGCGGTGCTCTCCAGGTTCTTGTCTCTCACGGCCGCGGCGATGCGTGGGTAAAACCTCGATGGCTGAACCATGAGGAAGGAGAACTATCCCACCCTTTTTGGCTCGATACCACCTTCCAGAACTGTACGAATGCGTTAAAATTTTCACTACTGATTACAAGACGTTCACATACCTGTCTGGGAAGGTCTGGCTTTTGCTTGAAAACGCCAATCAAATGCCTAGTACAACCGAACACAGGATTCGTGGTCAACAATATGCTGTTCCAAGAGTTGACAGTCCTGAATCACTCGGATAAGCTTCAGGATGATGCTGAGAAACCGTTTCCAAAGAGAATATGACACAGAGAGTTCGAAGACGATGCGTGAAAGTGTGATATGACAGGCAACCCGGAGTCTCTGCCTCTTCGTCCTTGACTCATCGCAGGTGATAATTCTCAGCAATACGGCCTCTATCAGGGTAGCAATCAACCACTAAGAGGTAATTGAGGCCATTGAAATGTGAATCGTTTTCTGTATGAATTGAGTTGACGCTAACAAGTCCGGAGTTAGAATCGTTGAGATACGGCGGCCAGTCCGTTAAGTGGCTTGCTTCGACGTTGAGTTGGGCAGGGGTTTGAGATGCCATGGCAGGGGTGAGAGTTGTGTTGGATAGCAAATGAGAATGCTTACCAACATAGAGCATCGAGTAAATGTTTGTTTCTAGCCACTACAGGAATCAACTCATCTTTGCCAGTTGCATCCCAGAGTCTTCAAGCCAACTCACCAAGGTGTTGTTGTTAGATGCATCTCGACAAACGACGGGTACCTGAACGCCCTGGACGAAATAAAAGAGTGGGTCAGCCGGAGCTAGCCAACAAGCTCAAAACGGCCAGGTGCAATTAAGGTCCAAGTTGGGGAAGGACAGATAATCCATTTGCCGGGCCGGAGGCGAAAGCAGCCAGGCCACAGTGGTACTTCATAAGGGCCAGTGGTGGGTGGGTCTCGTAAGGCGCACTGACTGGACACTGAGCCGTAACCCCCCTGTCCGGAATCTACCACCGCAGTCTTTCGAGGCCACGATTGTCAAAAGAAAGTGACTGACCAGCAGCGCAGACGGCCAACGGACACTTTTGCTTCCTCAGCCCAGAGTTGTCTCCCGCTACACGGCACAACCCAACCCACTGCACAGCGCCTGCTGTTCTTTTCCCTCAGGGTTTCTGTATTCTTCTCTTTTTTTCTAGTCTGTCTGCTGCAACGACACGACTGTTTCTCCGTGCCGGCTACGCCGCTCGTTCCTCTTACTTTTCTCGCATCTCCCGCGACACTCTCTTTGACGTGGCATCTTCATCGCGACACCACAACCGCCCAGCCGCTGCTCCAATCCCGCCTTCGCCCACCCGTCCCAGAGCTCTCGAGCTCGCCACGCCGTCAAGATGAGTTCCGACTACTCGTACGACTCCGAGGCGCAATTCTACCCCTTCTTCATCCTCGCCCTCAGCAGCATCATCACGCTGCCCCTCGGCTACACCCTTCTCTTCCCCTCCAAGGACATCGAAGCGAAAGCCCCGCGCATTCAGAGCGACTACAAGCCCGAACATGCCGATCTAATCGAGAAACAGCGCAAGGCGCACGAGAAGAAGCAGCGCCGCATCGTGCGCGTCATCTTCGTCCTCGCCGGCCTGGCCCTCATGGCCGGCATGGTCTACCTCATCCTCCACGTCCAGACCGTGACCCCCAAGATCTGGAACCCCTATGACATCCTCGGCATATCAGACGTACGTACAATCGGTCGCTATACAGTTACCCAGCACTAACAAGCTCCCAGTCCGCCGACGAGAGACAAATCAAGAAGGTCTACAGGAAACTCTCCCAAAGACTGCACCCCGACAAGGTCAAGCCCGACCCGGCCAAGAACGAGACCATCGAATCCCTCAACGCCGCCTACGTCGAGATCTCCAAGGCCTACCAGGCGCTCACCGACGAGGAGGTCCGCAACAACTACATTCAATATGGCCACCCCGACGGAAAGCAGAGCTTCAGCATCGGCATTGCGCTCCCCAAGTTCATGGTCTCTGACGGCAACGGCAAGTACGTCGTTCTCGCCTACACCCTGCTCCTCGGCGTTCTCCTGCCCTACCTCGTCGGATCCTGGTGGTACGGCACCCAGCGCATGTCCAAGGACGGTGTCCTCATGGAGAGCGCCAACAACCTGTTCCGCGCATACAAGGAGGACATTGACGAGGGTGGTGTTGTGACTGCCCTGAGCCACGGAAAGGAGTTTGAGAGTGTCCTCAAGGGTGACAAGGCCGAGTCTGGCCTTTCCAAGCTCGAGTCCAAGCTGTTCGCCAACGCCGAGAAGGCTGGTCTTTCGCAGAAGGACAAGCAGGCTCTGGAGGATCTCGACAGCGGCGTCCGCCGCAAGACCCTCGCGCTTCTCTGGTCTTACCTCGGTCGCATCGATCTCGAGGACCCTGCTCTGAACAGCGCCAAGTATGAAGTCGCCCCTATCGCCCACGCCCTCACCAGGTCTTTCTCCTCCATCGCCCAGGCTTACGGTAGCACCGGCCCCATCTTGGCCGCATACTCCGCCAGCCAGCACCTGATCCAGGCCACGCCCCCCAAGTCGTCCCCTCTCCTCCAGCTGCCTCACTTCAACCAGGAGATCGTCAACGCCGTCGAGGGCGGCGACGAGAAGGTTCACGTCTCGCTCCAACAGTTCATGGATCTCCCCGACACTCTCCGCAGAAACCTGACGGTCAAGAACGGCCTCCTCACCGAGGAGCAGTACAAGACCGCGCTCGACGTCTCCAGGCAGCTTCCCCAACTTCGCGTCGCCAAGGCGTTCTTCAAGGTCACCGGCGAGCGCTTCATCATCCCCTCCTCTCTCGTCACCCTGGTCGTCAAGGGCCGCATCATCCCCCCTGGCAGCGAAAACGTCCCCGAGATCGACGAGGTGGATCTGGAAGACATTGACCCCGCGGAGGATGACCTCGAGGCTTTCCTGGGCCGCAAGAAGAAGACCATCAAGGGACCCGATGGAAAGACCGTTCCCGTTGACGACAAGCCGATCCTGCCTCCCCTCGCCCACTCCCCGTACTTCGCCCGCGACCACGCCCCCAAGTGGTACGTCTTCTTGACCGACTCCAAGCAGGGCAAGATGGCCGTTCCTCCCTTCACCTTCACCCAGTTCGACCAGCCCATCTTCGGCGAGGACGGCAAGCCTACCTTCAACATGCAGACCCTCAAGGCTCAGTTCGCGGCACCCCCTCAAGCCGGCCACTACACTTTCGTTATGCACGTCGTGTGCGATAGCTACGTCGGCTTCGACACCAAGATGGAGGTAACCTTGGTGGTTGAGGAGGCGGACAAGGCTGCTGCCATGGCTGCCGAGGACGAGATCAGCGAGCCTGATGAGGGTAAGTCCCCTGGACATCCACACATATCATGCAAAGCTAACCAACCTGCAGACTCGATAGCCGGCCAGATGCAAGCCCTCAAGGGTGGAAGCGTACCTGGTGCCACCAAGCCCCGCAGGAAACCCGCCGATGATGACTCGGATGAGGAGAGTGGTACTGATGACGATGTTGAGGACGACACGAGCGCGACAAACACGGACACCGAGGACGAGTCATAAGAGCTTCTCCCCCGTGCAAGGACGAGCCCGGTGAGCGGGCGTGTATGAATGTGCAATAGTAGAGAAAAAGAAAAGGCAAAGAAATCAAGGAGTGGTAGGACTCGCAAACAATATACCCCAAGTCACAACTTCAACACACATATCACGCCAAATGTGGCTGGGCTTGACGCTCGGCGATGCCTACGAGTACGGATGAGACCGTTCTTGTAGGCGGACAGGTCAGGGGCGAAGGGGTGGATGGGGGCAGACGTATGTCCTGTGCATAGGGTGGCAGACACACCCATCAAGCGTACATAGATACAACCGGCGTTGTTCAGGTAGTTGTCGTGGGCTCTCTTTCTGGTTTGATTAATCTATAAGCAATTTTTTGGTAAACTGTATCAAATGGCGGTTCAATTCGCTTTCAATGATGTTGTCATGCTGTATCCACGATTGATACCCAGCAGAGGCATTGATGATGCCCTACTACTGCTCCATTGCACAGAATGTCAAATCAGCGCAGCCGACTCGTTTATAAACGCCCATCGCCGCCTTTACCTTCGCAAATGCAACATTAAAAACACAATATCATTTACAACGATTCCCCCCCTTCGTCTCAACATTTGCTCCCTCCAAGCATCCGGGTATTTATTTTTGAACAGGTATTCAGCCCGCCAGCCGCCTGCCTTGCTCTGATAACTCCGTCCATTCCGCCGCGCCGCCCCCAAACACAGATATTTCATTTACTCACTAAGCGCCTGGAGTGCCTGGGTCAGGGGCACGACGCGCAGACTCCTCCCGCGCTTCAAGGGACTTGAGCTTCCGCTCCTCATGGGCATGATGGTCGGGCTGGCCTCGTCCCGCCACTTGCGGAAGACGCTCTTGAGGTCCTTGGGGATACCCTCGAGGACGACCGTGGAGATGGGAATAAAGGGGCGGTCTTCCATGCCGCTGGCCAAGATGGCATACTCCTGTGCGAAGTCGAGGGCGATGCGGAACGAGCTGTACTGGCTCTGGGCGAACTTGCCCACAATGATGTACATCTCAAAAAAGGCGTCCAGGACGTAGATTCCTGAGGGGTCCAGGTCTGCTTGAGTGAACGGAGCGATTTCAACGACCTGTGTTTCGTTAGATTGGGTACCAGAGCTGGTTCAGGAATTGTATCATCTTACCTGCTGCTTTGAAGCCGCGTTAGACCGGAACAGGCGCTGACAGTACTTGTCGTAGCTCGGCTTCAAGCGCCAATGGTCCGCAGACGTGGCCTTCGAGCCGCCGTCGAAAATGTCCCAGAAGCTGTCCGGCTCGCTGCCGTCGTCGATCTCCAGGAGCTCGCCCGTCAAAGTCAAGTCCATACCTATGAGACGCGCGCAACTCTGCTCGTCCACATCACTACCCTTGCCCTTCCACAGGTAGCACTTTCCTGAGGTTGCGATCAGGAAGGGGAATCCTGAGCAGAGGCTCGCCGAAGACAAATCGACCTCGTCAAACACAAAGGTGTGCTGTCCGAGGGTACGACGGCCGCAGAGCATGCTAGGCGCCAGAGAGTCGTACTTGGTGCTGGTGCCCCGGCGAATGATAATCATGCCGCCAAGTGCCAGGATGAATTCAGGGGTTTCTCTGCCCTGGCGCATCCTCACAACCTTTCCGCCGAGAGACCTGGCTTCCCGGTTCACGAACAGAGAGGCATCCTCAGCAGTGGCGTCGGGCACCTCATCGCCGGCCCAGAAGTACACCTCCGTTGCCTTTCTGCCGGTTTCGTTTGTGAAGGTAAAGGCGCAGATGTACATTTCCCGCTCAAACAGGATGCGCTCGTTATGCGCCGGCACGGGGATTTTCTTGCCATCGCCAGTGATTTGGAATAGCCGACCGCCCTGGCCCTGGATGTTGCGAGCCTGGGGCTTGTTCATCAGGATTTCCGCAGTATCAACCCGGAACTCTCTCTGCGGTCTCGGTGTGCCGAAAAAGTCATCCAGCATGGTCGACACATCCGGTCCCTGTTTGGTCGGAGATCGCATCGGCGATGTTACGGGCGTAGGGGAAGATGGCTTCGGGGGAAGCGGCAGTGGCCTGGCAGCGGCCTTCGGGGTGCTGGTCCTCTCCACGGGAGGCGCGGGGTTGTCAAAGCGGGAGATGTTCTCGACAGGAGGCGAGTTCAGTGGCGACCTCACAGGTGATCTCATGGGGGGAGGCGACTTCACGAGCGGCGGTGACTGTGCTACGGATCCTCCAAACATGGCGGTGGCATTCTTGACAGACACGACTGGCTCGCTATCGACCTTGTCGTTCGATGCCATCTTCAGAGGTGAGCTAGGCCGCGACAGGCGTAGGGGCGCCACATGAGGGCTGTAGTCATTCGGGGGCGGGGATCTGATGGGAGATCGAACTGGCGACCTGGAGGTGGGTTCAGGCAACGGCCGCGCCCCGAACGTCTTGATCGGAGTGGGCTGCGCGGGCTCCTCGCGGGGTTCCGCAAACGACTTGCGCGGAGAACTGGGCCTGGGCTCTGGTAGAGGCCGTCCAGAAGTCTTGACAGGGGAAGCTTCCTCAACCTTTTGCGGTGTAGGGCTAAGAGGCTTCTCGAAGACCGGCTTGGGCTCGAACCTCGGCGTAGAAACGGGACTCTCCTTCTTGGGGCTGCTTGATTGAGGGATCTCCCTCGCGGGACTATCAGGCTTGGGGCTCTCCTTTCTGGGGCTTTCCCTCTTGGGACTCTCGGCCCTCTTTGGACTTTCGGCCCTCTTGGGGCTCTCAGGCTTGGGGCTAGCCTGGCTGGTGTCATCCAGGAATATCGACATCCTCTTCATATCCAGCTTCTTAGGCGACGTGGGCTGGGCGGTAGGCTCAACCGGCTTCTCCTCCTGAAGCTTGATAGGGGAAGACTGAAGCTTCATGGTGGGGGATCTTGACCTGCGGGTCGGCACGGGTTCACCGTCTTTGGGGCTGAAGACTGGCTTCTCTGCAGACTTTTCGGCTGGCTTTTCAGGTTCTTCGACTGGTTTCTCGAACGACTTGAGAGGAGCCGGCCGGCTCTTCAAAGCCGCTTGAGCAGCGACTTGGGCATGGATCGAAGGAGGCGTTTCCTTCACCGGGCTCTTCTTGGGCTCCTCCATCACGGCCGGTTCTTCATCCTTGACCGGCCAAGCGGGCGCCGGGCTTGACTGAAACTCCACAGGAGCGGCGGCCTTTGTCGGAGCCTTTCTCCTCGGACCACGAGCACGGCCCTTGGTCATGTGCGTAAGCTGCGGGCCCGGTGCCGTGGGCTCTGAGGCCGAGGCGGCGGAGCCCTCCGACTTTTCAGAGTCTTTCCCTCCGGCCATGGGTGGCGGGCCGCGAGCCAGAAGCCCGGCAAGCGCAGGGTTGAAGCGGTTTGCAAGCCCACCAGCCGCAGCGCGGCCTTGCAGGCGGGCTGGGGGACTGGTCTCTTTCTGCAGACCTGGAGAGGTGACCGAGCCGGTGGGAGACTTGATCGATTCCGCCGGAGACTTGAATGACGGAGAGGGCGCCGCGGAGTCATCCTTTGGCTCGTCTCTCGACATGGACTGAGGCCGCCCGCTGACAGATTTGCGATGTTCAATCGTGTAGTCTGACATGTCTGGCCTGGAGGAAAGAGATTTGCTAAATTCAGCCTTCTTCAGCAGGGCCTCAGGCACCGGTCTGTCGGCCGCATTGGATTTGCTGCGAGCGATGCCTCTTCCTTGTTCTTGGGCGGCCTTGAAATCTTCCTTTTTCTTCAGGATTGCATCCTTGAACTCGTCCTTGCGCTCGCTGGGCTTGGGGCCACCGGTTATGTTGAGACCTGCTTTTCCGCGCAGGATGTTACCCTTGAGCTCATCTGGGGCAACGTAGTTTTGAGTCTTGGTTCGACGCAGATTACCAAAGACGTTTGCTAGTTCGTTAGGCTGTTCTTTGGATGACCCTGCATCGCCAGAGGGGTTTCGAGACTTGAGGCCGGCACGGAAATCCTTCTTTGGTGGGGTCTCGGGCTTGACCTTTGCAGCGGCAGGGCCGTCACTAACTGACGATCGTTTCGGGATATCTCCAATTTCTCCCTCGGGTTTGGCGTCATTGATCGGGCTCTTGATTTGACTATTGCGGAAGCTGCTTCCACTGATGCTGCCGCTTGATCTATGTGAGGTCTCAGTTGGTGGTGTAAAGATGCCCTTCAGCCCACTGACAGAGGGCTTGGAGGTATGGCCGCCCATGGGCGAAGACCGCATGAGCCCGCCAATATTGACTTCATGCTTTTGGGAGGAGACTGATCCGGCTCGCCCAAGATCAACACTCCCACTGGCAGCCTTTTGTGCCTTGGCTTTGTTCAGCTCGACCATCCACGCCGGTTGATTCGTCGTGGGTGGCGGCTTCGGCTTCGGCGACTCTGGCTTGTTCAGTGCTGTCTCCAGCCAGCTAGCTTTGGTTGGGCTCCATCTCCTAGAATCCATGGTCTTGGACGGACTTGACGGTGGTGTCACCTTGTCCTCATCGTCTTCCGGCTTCGGATCTGGAGTGGGATCGGCGACAGGTGCCTTGGGGGTGGTTTCCAGGTCATTTTCTTCCTCTGTGGGACCATGGCGAGAAGCAGGACGAGAGGCATGGCGGGACGCGGGACGGGAACGGGAGCGAGCTCTGCTTGTGCTCGTAGGAGTGGACGCTCCATCGCGAATAACCATACTTTGTGGCCGTGATCGGGACTCGCCAGTCCGGCTTGAAGCGGCAGAGTCGGCACGAACGAGCCCAGTAGGAGACGTGACACTCCATCTCTTTACACTGTCTGACCTCTTCATCATGGCACTCTGCACAAAGCCGCCCATGCCCTTCGTCGGCGAGACGGGTCTTGTAGGCGATGCGCGTCCTGATCCTGACGACAAGGCTGACGCTTGCTTGTCATTTTCGGGAGAGATCTCGGCAGGGGGATCGAGTCTTTGCGCGGAGCTCAGTGACAGCGGAGATGCCAGGCCTTTCGTGGGGCTCGAACTTTCCGGAGCGAGGTCGGTCGATGAGCTGCGGCTCATGCCAGGGAGCTGCTGGCGCATGGCCGGCATGTCGGTTGTATCTGTATCTTCCACTTGGCTCTTGCGGCTGGCGGCGGAGGCAACGCTAGCTCTGTCGGCCGTCTGGCGGAACCAGGAGGGGTCCTTGGATCCCAATGCCTGGGCGATCTGGTCCTTGGAGAAGGACTGCTCGGTTGCGGAGGCGGGGTCAGAAGGCGGGTTTGGCGAGGTCCTCGCAGCGTTCTCGGCGGCGACGACGGAGAGGGGACGGCTCTTGGATCGATCGGAGTGTTGCGAGTTGGGACGCCTCTGCCAGGAAAGCGGTCGCGCTCCTTGTACGCTGCCGGTAGGAGAGGTGACGCTCGTTCGCTTGGTATCAGCATCGAAAGGTGAATCGTTCTCTTTGGTGGGAGAGGTGGAGGAGAAGCTCTCCATGGTGTCAGAGGCCGTGAAACCACGGGATCGAGGGCTTCCGGTGTGTTCGAGGCCAGGTGAAGACAGCCTCAGATCATCGGAAAGCTGCGTGGTGTTGCGTTGAGACGAGGGTGGTGGGGTATTGGCCGGGGATGATTTCTGAGGGGAAATAGATCGGGCGCGTTCTGTCAAATGTTGTCAGAAGGAGGGGTTGATGCAATTCTGGCAAATAGCACGGCGAGCGCGACAAGGAAAAAAAAACACAATGGCAGATGAGGAAACACAGAAAGCGTGTTGATGATTTTTTTTCTGCAGGGCGCAAAGTAGATGGGCAACAATGGACGAAGGCCGTGTGCTCTTGGTAGTGCAATGTGCGTGTGCCCATTGGAGTGCCGTGGGTTGGTGTCAAGGCGTCGAGGCGTCGCCCGCGTCTCGCCCAGTGCGGCGGCGGTCCCGTCAGTAGCTCAGCTTTTTGGTCAAGGGCAACCTGAACCTGAACATAGCACAGCACCGAGCACTCGCGCAGGATGGGCAAGACGCGAAGTAGGATGCGTACCTTGGCCGAGTTGGGAAAAGAAAGCTTACAAAAAGAGGCAAGACACGCAGGTAGGAATAGAACAACAGCAGCACCAGCGAGGGTAACGCAGGTGAGGAGGGACTGCGCGGGAAGTGAGGGACAGACGGGATGGAGACAGAATGAGAGACAAACAGAACAGGTGTCTGGGCTGGGCAGAGCAAAGCAAGGGAAACACAACAACACGTACCGGCACGACGAGCCTGGCGTTCCCTCTTCTCCTGCTGGATCTTCTCGTCCAATTCGCGCTGACGGGCGTCGTCCTCCTCGGTGCGGCGGGCATTCATCTCCTTGACATCCTGCAAAAACTTGGAGACGTCGTCCATGGCTTGTTCCGACATGTCGAAGCGGGAGGCAGAGTCATGACACGATTGCGGTGGGGGAAGAATGGAAACGGGTGGTTCTGTATGCGCAGGTATCCCCCGGTGAGAAGGTATGCCGTGGCAAGGCGAGCAAGCGTGGTGAGGCCCCTTTGGTTGGAGAAGGATATGTTGTCTATTTTTTTCCCTTGGCCGGTGCTCCTCGACGGGACGGGATGAGGTAGGTAGGCGGAGGCAGAGGCAGAGGTAGAGAGGGAGGTAGCTGGATGGGTGCGGTACTGAGCGGAAGGTACTTCGTCACCACCACCTCAGAGGTCCAGTCGAATCTGGGATGGGACGGGATGGGATGGCGCCGCTAACGAGCTGGAACTTGCGTGCGAGAAGCAAGGTACTGGGCGCGGCAGGGTGCAGGACGCTGCTGGAGGTACGGTAGGTTGGTTCCGAGGGTTTGGTGAGGGGGCGCGTGAGACTAGAGGCCTTAGGTAATGCACGAGGTAAATAAGGTCGTGTGGGTGAACGGCTACAGGACGGGACCTGCGTTTGTTGATGAGAGGCTTGAGGCTCAAAGCTAAGAGCAGCAAATGGGAAGCTGACGGCAGAGATGAAGGAAGCAGGTTTTTGGACTCGTCAATGGCCGATGCGAACGACTGTTGCATCCCGCGTTGGCGACCCGACCTTTCTGCCTTGGGGCCCTAGCTACCTACCTTACCTTACCTTACCTACCTGCGCAGTCTGGCCAGGGACGCACATAACGAATGCTACGTCCGCCGAACACTTTTGCCCTGTCCTTGGTCTAGCCTTGGCTGCGAAGACTGTACCGTCAGGCGCTGGTCACAGATGACAGCCCAGCACCCCAAACAATTTCACAGAGTTGGGAACAGACGTTGGGCCCATCGTCCGTGTTGATTTCCCCAAGTCTCAGCGCTAGAATACCAATCTCTCAGGACTGCTTCTCGTCCATCTCATCCAACGTGCTGAATAACCACAGGTAGAAAGAAGTAGAATCCTCTCAGTAACGGCTCATTCAGCTGCACAGATCCAGGTCAGCTCGGCTCAGCCAGCCCAAGTCGGCTCAGCGCAGCCACGGAACTCGATGAAAAACAACAAAACACACAAAGGAAGCTCGTAAAAGAGGTACGTACCCGTCTTTCTTTACCTCAGGCAAAGACTGGACGCTCGGACCATTGGCTTCTCCACACTTGCAACCCCTGTCTCACATTGGGATATCGCTCGTACCTGAGATCCCTTGACTTGGGGCCGCACCAATTTCGCCGTTCAAGCACCTCACTGGCCAGCGGGAGCGTTTCAATCACGTCGTTTCAAACCATGATTTCATGGAGGGATGTCCTGGCATTCAACACAATTCCTCTGCCATTCGAGCCGTCCAACGGCGCTCGAGGCACGACAGCGTTGTTTGTCGCGTGCCCAACAGCTGGCAAGTTCTTCGGCACCAAGCAGCAATCTTTCGGGCATCATCGGGCCAGCGGAGGCCCAATTTTAAGCAATAACCACCAGGTCGCAAGACGCAAAGAAATCCGACAAGCTTCCGGTCTCTAGCTTTCAGCCTCAGCTTACGTTGGCTTCCAATGATAATAGCAGTCCCCTTTTCACCTTTTCACCGCGTGGATGCGCTGCATTTAAACCTCCGGGTCATCCATCTATCTGCGACCCATTACACAACCTCGATCCTGACTTCCGAGCCGTAACACCCCATCGGATCTGGTATGTCGTGGGACCAGGCTTCCAGAACACATTGTCATGCCCTGCCGTCCCCTTTCGACCTAAGGGACTTCATGCTGGTTTCTGCCAGCTCATCCCAGCCTCCAACGGCGAGCTCGGCAGCTAGCTGTACTGACTGCCGGGACATCCTCGAGTGTCGTCAACCGCGGAGCCTCGCTTTCTCCTCCATGTCCATGATGTTCGCTTGTCGATAACAGCGGGAAGCAAGCCCCTTAGTACAGAAATAGCCTCTTTTTTGCGTCTTCCACAACCCATGCCAGGCCCTCCTTGAGATTGGTGCCTGTCATGGCGCTACATCGCAGGATGTGCCAGCGATGCGTTCTGATGGCTTCTAGTCGTAACCCCTGAGAAAAGGTCAGCGTGTCAGCCTCGGGTCGCCAGGGGTGACCGGGACGCACATCGAGTATTTCCTGCTCATTCATGCATCCGTTCACATCGGTCTTGTTCGCGAAAACCAGGAGACTGGCTCCAGAGAGCCGCTGTTATCCATGTCAGCCCTATCGAGAGAAGGGGTCTGCATCCAACAGACCTCTTCTTGCAAAAGCCCATGCAGTTCCTCCATGCAATCCTGGATTCTCAGCCTATCTGTGGCGTCGACGACCCAGATCAAGGCGTCTGTCTTCTCAAAATAGTTCCGCCAGTATGATCGCAACGTTTTTTGGCCGCCCACGTCCCCTGCTAAGGTCAGAGGGCTGGTCGCCCGTATGAGAGAATCACCCACAGATGTTCAGTTTGTATCTGAGCGGTGTCAATCAGCAGCACTGGGAAGTGGAGGACGCTCAACGCACCCATCGTAGTCGATAGTCTTGATGATGAAACCCAATGTTGGGCTCACCGTGTTGACATCCTCTCCCATGATCTTCTTGACAATCGTTGTTTTGCCCGCATTGTCAAGACCTCTGGTGAGTCTGTCAGCGGGGTCGGCCAAGTGTTGCGCACTCGCAGACTGACAGCATCAGGATTCGCATCTCCTTGTCCTTGAGGCGGGCTTTTCGTAAGATGGACAGCATTTTAAGATAGGCGTGATGGTCTGTGGTATAATTTATCTGAAATGGGCGCCTGCAAGATTCCTGATCTGTCTATCGTAGTGCTGCTTCTTGCATCATTCACGTTGACCGTTGCAGACTGCTCTAATTCGGGCGCCTGACTGGACCAAACTGAGCACGTGACACTATCAGGCACGGTTTCGGTCTGGCTTCGGTGAGGGGCAGCTCATTAGCGTCTCACCGACTACACCGACCACTTTGACAACTACGCTCGAAGCTGGTTTTTGTCCTCGTCTATCATAGACATATCTTATCGAATCGGGTAGTACGGATCGGGCAGTAACGAAAATACATCTAGCAATTTGACCTGTCAAACTCTGAAATTTATTACCTAAATGTTAAGTCAAAGACAAGTGAAATATATATAAATCGATGAAGATGCTCAAACTCAACTCCTTCAAGGTCACCTAGAGTATTTTAGCGTCTTTGAGTTCTGAAGCCTGGATCGAATCTTTCTTCCAGAGTCGAGAAGACCAACCCTATCTGATGGGAAGGCACCTTCCCCAAAAAGCAGCTGCTCCTGCCTTTGATATCAGAGAACTCTCCCACACCAGACCACCCGTTTTGTTTCCCTCCTCTTCTTACCCTCCCCCATTTTCACCCTCCTACCCTGCCCTAACTTTTCCTACTGCCCAAGTTCACAGTCGCGCCAGAGGCATCTGATCTCCTCCACTACAGGTTGCCGCGTTTCTTCCTTTCTTTTTCGGCCAAAAACACCCATACGCGCGGTCCATCCTCCTCTTTCCCTCTCAAGAACTTCACAGCCGACAGGCAAAGCAGTGAGATCTTGGTCTTCCTTCCTTAACACCCCTTTCATTCAAGCCAGCCTGTAAGTGTGAGCAGCAACAATTGCTCAGCCTAAAAATCTTTTGTTGGATCCTTTATACTGATCTCACAACAGACACCTATCAGCCCCGAAGGTGCTGGATTTCTCTGTCTCAACCACACCGTCTACTCGTTTGAGATAGAACCAAGAAGTCACTACAATGACTGAGGCAGATCAAGAGCGCGGTGGCCGAGGCAGAGCCTCAGATGAGAACACTCGTCGTCGCCGCCAGGGCAGCCCTTACCCTCGTGCCATCATCAGCTCCTTCTCTGCAGGCAGTATACCTTCCCCGACCAGCATGCCCTGCCCCACTGCGGCTTCCTCTCCAATGCAGCTGCCGATTGAAGACAGTCCCAACGAGAAGCCTCGAGTCCCTGGCATTCCTTCCCTCTATTTTCCCATCCCGAGAAGCCCTGGCCCTAAGGTAAACGAACCTAGCCAGCGAACCTCCATCCGCTGGGACAAGAATCTTCCTCTTCCCGACCGGAAAAGCCCTACCTCACCTGTCAGCAAGATCCCGTCAAGCCCTGAATCACCAGAGCCTATTCCGCAAAAGAACCGCGATTTTAGCTACGGCAGCGACTTTGTGCTTACTCGAGATCACGATCGCTACTTCCTGGCAGGACAGACTGAGAAGCAAGATTTTCAGGAGGAGGCGAATTCCACTACAAGCAACACGCAACAGAGAGGCAGCTCGCTGCACACCGACTCCGAAATGGCTTACTCTGACTACTCCCGTGGCCCTTCGGCTTTCGGTCGTCCCACCGCGCCTATCACGCGCGTGTTTAACGAGGAAGTCGATCGTGCTCAGCTCACCCGGAATGCCTTGCAGTCAATCCCCAATGGAGAACAGCACACCGGACGGGAGTCAAGCAACAGCCGGTCTTCCTGGGATGTTAGCGCTGACGACGAATCTTCAAACGATGGAAGTGTTTCTTCACGCGTTGCGCCGTTCACACTCAGTCCCATCGTCGAGCAATGGATCCAAGATCTCCCTACAGGTATCATATTTTCACTGTCAGACTGCGCTCGCGACGACTGGGAGTACGAGTTTGGTATCGATCCCGAGACCGGAGATGTGATGGAAGAAGTCAAGCAGCCCAACACAATGATCGACTGCGACGAGGAGGGCAAGATGTCCCAGAACTGGATCCATCGCCGTCGAGGAATGACCAGCAATGTACTGGTATACAAAGAGATTGACGTTCGTGCCAAGATCATGAAGCGACAGGAACAGGAGCGCATCAAGAACCGAGCCAGAAAGACGGTCAAGCAGATTCAAGACCAAGCCGTTGGCTGCTTGCCCCAGCCCAAGGAGGCAGAGAAGCACAAGGCGCAGCCTCTTACCGACTACACTCTCCGTCCCGCCTCACCGAGTGACGCCAATGGCTGCGCCAAGACCTACAACCTCTCCGTCACGGCCCAGGAGCCTCTTGCCGACTCGACCAACGTCTCGACGCAGCATTTCGAGTCCATTTTGAGAGAGTGTTTTCAGGAGAAGCTGCCCTTCGTCGTCGCAACTCAGACGAGCGTCGACCTCAGCGATCCCAAGAACTGGCCCTCCCGTGCTGCCCATCGCCAGTATATGCAGCAGTTCCAACATCTGCTGGAGAACCAGCCCAAGAATGATAATGCGACCATCTGCGGATTTGGGTTCCTTGCTCCGTATGAGAAGGGTATTAGCTTGACCACGGGCGCCGCTGCAGACACCGCGAAGGTGGTCGTTTTTGTCCACCCTGATCATCGCCGCAACGGTGTTGGCAGTGCCTTGCTCCACCGACTGCTTTCACAGACATCTTTGATGTTTCACGGTCATGCTCAGTACGAGTGGCGTGACCCCGACGCTGTCGATGATGGATTCCATCGGCCCGACTTCAAGCATATTCACCGTGAGTTTCTCAAATGTCTGCTGGATGTCACCCAACTAACAAACGGCAGGCATTGTCATGCATGCTATGGTCCAAGGCAAGGACGACAAGCATCAGTGGATGAGCAAATTCATGAAGTCGTTCCAGTTTGAACCCTCTGGAATGCTCAACCAGGTCTACAAGGTCGAGAAGCCGAATGGTATCGACTGGTACGATCAAGCTGTCTGGGTACACTGGGCTAAGAACGCCGGCAACGGACGCACATTCTACGCCGAATCCGAGTGCTCTTATGACTACCCTGGCAAGCCTCACTCGCCCGTCAAGGTTGCGGACTCCTGCCCGCGAGTCGAGTTCCCCAACGGCCCCGACTACGAGAGTGATGATACATACTAGAACGTCTAGAATGCGTCTACTTGAGGCTATGAGAGGTCTACGACGCAGCTCACGCTGAGAGTTAGCAATGTCACAGATGTAAGATTTTCTTCGCTTATTGTGGTTGCAACTTACTGACTGTGTCGCAGGGTCACCCGTGAACGGTGGCCACAAGAGTGACAACAAGAATGTGCAATAACGAATGAGTTTGCTGACGCCGAGTCAACGAATCTCTCGAGAATCATGAGAATGGCACGGGCTGCGGGGGCAAACCCTCTACCGCAAGCAATCGAGAGGCCGCGGAGTACCGCGAAGTGTATTGTCTGAAGATTTCAATCATCAGACCCACGCAACTGTTCGAGAGAGCCGCCTCCGAATCTTTCTCCTCTGTCTTTTCCTTTTCAAGTTTTTCAGTCCGTGTCTTGAGCCTCATAATATTTGTCAGAGTACCCGAGGGAAGACGTAACGTTGCCAGAGTTGTGGAATTGGACCGGATCAATGACCGTCTGGGGAGAAGGGAAGGGTTTGGTGGTCATGGGAAGCTTGGTTTTGCTCATTCGTGCAAAAGTTGGGACTTCTCAATGCCAGTATGGGTGGCCGACAGATCCGGACCTTAGAAAACCTTGGAATGTCACTGGTCTCTAGGCAGATAGCTCAAAAGTTTTTGCTTTCAGTCTCCGATGCCAGTGACAAAACGGAGAGCAGAGATGTCTAAAAATGAGAAACAGAAGACGTGCACTCTCGTAGACCTACCATAGTGCTCGCCGCTATGCTAATCCTATCAAACAAAATGCGCAAATCCTACACGATTAATAACAAAACCTACCGCTGCGAATCCCCATATATCACAGTCTGGGCATCATCGGCATACCTATCATGCCCGTTCCGGAAGCCGCCCATGATCTGGCTCCAGATATGATCTTGATTCGCCGGGGGCGGGCGGGCATGTTCCGAGGGGGGCGTCGACGAGGAAGACACCGCATCTTCACGTCTAGACTGTCCAGAAGACACTGTTACCGGATGAGAAACAGAAGTGCGGCGGGACTCTACAGTGGAAGACCAGCTGCTTCTACTTCCTGATCCGTGACCGCCTCTGGAACCACTGCTGGAACCGTTCAAGCTCTCCGCTGCAAATTTAGCCTCCCATGCTTTACGCGCCGTGCTGGCCGCGCCGCTCACCGCTTCCTGAGGCTTGCGAACAGTCGGAACGGGCGCCGGAGGCCGGTTGACTCCTGCCGCTGTTACGTCCTGTGTCACGGGGTTATTCGCGCGACGGGAAGAGGGGGGACTCACTGCTTCGCTTGCGCGGGTGCTGGAATGGTTAGTACTGCGGGCGGATCGTTGGTTTGCTGGACTTGCCGAGCTGCTGCTGTCATGAGCCCGCTTGTTGTCTCTTCCGAGGGTATTCGCAATCTCCTGAAGTTCCGCACGAGCCCGGGATTCTCGCTGGACCATCGAGGCCGGGACCGAGGATGTTGACGTCGTCGAAGGCCGACGATGGAGGGACGGCGCCTGCTGGGGAACAGCATTCTGCCCCAGGTTCTCCACGCGAGTGGCGCTCAGTCTGGTTTGCTTTTGATGCTCGGAGGTGCCGACAGATGGGGTGGTTGGTCTACGGATATCGCCTGGTCGGTAGTCGGCGGGGTGGTAGGTGGTGGGGATTCTCGGCACGCGTGTATCTTGGGATGGTGTAGGTGGTGGACGAGCAGACTGATCGGGGTTACGTACAGACGTTCTCTCTGAAGCATCTCTGGGGTAAGAGTGTCGAGCGGCATCGGATTGGTGTCTCGAGCTGGACGTCGGGGGTGGTGCGTGGGCTGAATGCCTAGAGTTGCGTGCACTGTCTCTTGGCGTGGCCGAGGCAGAGGTCTGCTGAGGAAGGGTTGTCTCTTTTCTCGACTGCGACGGCTCAGGAGCGTGCTGAAGAGCCTCGCGAGACTCGCGTCCGAAGAGTACGGGGTGTATTGATGCTCTGTCGAAAGATCGTCCACCGTTTTGCGCAGCCTGACGCTCATAGTAGTTATTCATCTCGTCTTGCCAAAACGCGTTTCCTGCGTTAGTCTCGTCGCCCTCGTTCACTTCGTCATCTTCAAAATCGTCTTCGAATGGGTTCTGGCGGGGACTCTGAGTGTTGCCGGACACCCGCGAGGAGTGGTTGGACCGCGGGTGTGACGTCTCCGGAGTATGCTGTCCGTGTCGGCTATCATAGCCCCTGGCCGGTCCTGACGCCGTCGAGGGCCGTCCAGATGAGCCCCATTCGGTCTTCGGCGGAAGACTCGCACTTGAGTTATCATCGCGCTTTGCCTTGGAGTATGGAATACTCTTCCCAGCTCGTCGGGCACGCGCTCGACGTTCATATCGCCGGACACCAATCTCGCGACGGATTGCGCGCAGCTTCTCTCCGAGCACCGCGCTCTCAGCATGAAGGCCACCGGCACCCTGCTCAAAGGCATCAATCCAGGCGTTGACCACACGAAGGAAGACCGGCTGGTATGAACCAGCACGGGAGAGCAGATGCGCGCGGAGGTCAACCAGCAGACGCGTATCGCCGCCGACGACGGCACACATGCACGCCTCGCACTGCGATCGCACCCTTTCCGTCTTGACAGGCGGGTAACCGTACAACTGCTCGAACGTGGCGCGGTCCATCCACAGACCCTGGATGCTGGTGACGCGACGGACATACTCCTGGTAGTCAGGTTCTTGGGCGAGATCAGACTTGTTTCGGACCAACCGGCGCATCCGCTCAAATTTGTCTGTAACTTCGGAAGCAAGCAGAGCGAAGAGGCAACGCATGCGCCAAGGGTTCAGGGCCTTGTGTGTGTGGCAGAGCATCGCTGCATCTGGGACGAAGGGAAGCGACTGCCTAGCGGTCACGTTCATGAGTCCGCGCTTCATCATATCTATCACATTCAGTGAGTTCGTCTTGGGACGTAGCATCACCTTCGGAAGCTGACTGAGCTTTGCCTCTTGCTCTCTGAACCATTCATCCGGTGGGTTGGCGATGCCGTAATTTGTCGGCAAGTAAAGATAACGCGCAAGCTTTTTGATGCTGCTGTCCGTCAGCTCATCAATGAGAGTGATTGACATGTTGGTGGAAGTCTGTTGTTTAGGTGGCAAGATCTCTGCTGTGTTCTCGAAAATTGACTCGTTCAAGGAATGGCGATATAGGAGGCGGTCTCGTTGGTAATTCTGTGTTTATACCAGACTGAATTGAGGTGTCTTCATGCCGGGGATCGACCCTTTCTTTAACGACCGCTGTGCGAACATTCGTCCTCGGTGGAAACACCTGGTACTAAGAAGCCTCGTGCCGAACGCTTCCTTGGTCGTCGACAATGAGAACAATCTGGTAAGTTGTGTCGTTGAACAAAGAGCCACGAGCTTCGGAAGAAAGAACGACCCTGTTGACTGAAGTAAGAACCAAACACCATTACCAATCATCTTTGTTGGTTAAGATCATTATTCAAACACAGCCGAGAAGATGACCGGAGAAAGACTCTGAGCCCAAAGATCGGCCGTGGCCGGGATTCAGGCCGCGTCGCACACATGAACTTCATCTTTTGGACTGCCTTGGGCCGAGGACTGGTCGCCTCTGCGACATCTGCAAATGGTCACGTGTGCCCGGGTTGGCGGTCTGCATGCCGCAGCGTATATCAAAGGAGAAACGAATCATGCAACAACCAAAGTGGATCTAGAAAGACGTAAGCAACAAACCTAAAATGGAGACGGAATCCCTAGTGCGCAACTTACGAAGTGAAGACCACACAATATCGGCACCGAAATGCTATCTACCGTCAAGCAATTCCTAGTGTCAAACCGAGATAGAACCAGCAAAGTGGCGAGCCGTGCAAGACTGCCGTGGTGAGGAGAATCGCTCTATTGGGCCTGGCGATAAGGCACGCTCACTCATGAGACGTCTCTACTAAGCAACGCTTAATCCGCGCACGGGTCGGCCGCTCCTGATTTACTCAATCGTGTTGTTTCGAGCGTGGACCCCCTATCCAACCCAAGAATAATAAAAGTCTCCCCCATGCCCCATGTTCCATCAAGCCTGCCACTAGAGGCAGGACGAGGCCGGCCTCTTCCGATCGAGACCGATGCCGATAAATCAAGTTGCACGAGCGCCGAATCCCTGGTCCATCCCACATCGTACAGACCTGATATCAAACCGGCCAACTCCCATATCATGCTCGACTTTGTTCGTTATAGACGTAAGGGTTTGAAAGAAGCTGTGTATACCCAAGGAAAATCATGCGTGTATCCTGTGAGAATCGTCCGATCTCATCCGCTCCAGTCGAATCTTGGCAGCTTCGGTGCCATCGTCCGGCGTTGCTGGCTCCTTGAACCAGGGATGCTGCAGCGCCTGCTTCGCGGTAATGCGGTGTTGGGGATCGTAGACGAAGATCTTCCGCAGAAGATCCAAGAAGTTCTTAAAGTAAGTGGTGTTCGATGGGATGATGTCCTGGTTCGTGTTAGTCTGCCGTCGTCGAATCTGGTGTAAGAGGGGTTGTCCAACCTCGAGACGCTTCATCGCCTTTACAAATCTCTTGGATGCACGTGTTGTCTCTGCTGTGGGGTAGTCGAGCTTGAGTCTTTTGAAGTACCTAAAGACGGCGAGGTTAGCGAGCGTTCGACGTCGACGATGTCGCAGACCTACTTGGAAGCAGGATTTCCACCACTCCTGGTAGCCATCTTGTTGACCGCCTGGACGAGGCTGCTGTCGATTCTGTGGCCGACAACCATCTCCATCATTGCCAGATGCTCGAGATTATCGTGCGTCTGGAAGAGAGCGTCGCCGGTGAAGAACTCCACAAGGATGCAGCCAATGCTCCAGATGTCGCAGGGGAACGACCACCCAAGGCCAAGGATGATCTCGGGCGCCCGATAATGTCGTGTCGAGACCACCGAGCTGTGGTATTCGTCCTGGAAGGTGGCTGAGCCGAAGTCGATCAGTCTAATCTCGGTGTCGAGCAAGACCCTTCGCTGGTTGGCCTGGCGGTTGACAGTCTGCGATGATGATGGTATCTTTCGGTTGTACGTGAATGTCTGATAAGCGCTATCACACAGAAGGATGTTCTCAGGCTTCAAGTCGGTATGAATAAGGTTGAGATCATGAAGGACTGGAAACAGATCAGCAACTGGCTCCGTGGCTGTTGAACGGTAGGAATATACTCACATGCGACGCTGGTAAAGAGCTGCCGAGCGAAGCTTTGGATCTGACTGTTAGGGAAGGGCACAAAGCTGTTGCTCTTGAGGAAGTCAAAGACGCTCTGTCCCAGTAGATCCATGACGATGCAGATGTGGCCGCGGTAGTCGAAGCAATCCTTCAGGTGGATGCAACGATTGCGGTTGTCGCCATCATTTTGCCGCAGTGTCTCCAAGACTCGGAGTTCTATGCGCGAAGCATCTCGGTACTTTTGCACTGAGCGAATGATCTTGATGGCGACAGCCTTGTTCCTCTTTCTGTCTCGGGCTTGCACGACCTTGCCGAAGGTGCCCTGGCCGAGCAGTTTCACCATTTGGTCTAAACACGATGTTAGTGGCAGATTCAATTAAGTGGCCAGAAAAAGTCTTACATCTATCGGTCAGGTCTGCATCGGGAACCACGATGTAGTGACCATCGTCGTCGTCGACCTTTGCATTTTTGTTGTAGGCATGCTGTGTTCAGGTTAGCACCGTGTGTGGTCATGGTTGGGGGGCAGCAGTCACTCACGTCATGCACGACCTTAACGTGCACTTCCTGGGCCTTCTTGGGAGGGTAGGGAGGAGGCTTGTAACTGGAAAATGGGTCCGAGAGCTCAACCTCGCGCTTCTTTGCCTCTTGAGCAATCTGCTGTCGAGTTCGCTTTCTCTTCTGTCCTGGTTGAGCGTCGTAATACTCCTGGCCGTTTGAGGACAAGGAGGTGGCAGCAGTTGTGTGAATGGCGGAGGTCGTCGTCCGGTCGGTGGAAATGGTAGAGCCACTCGGGGTTCCGTTGTGATGGGGAGTGGTTGTGTGAGACCCAGCGTATTTATTGTGGTAAACAGGATCGTACGGCTGGGGCTCGTCGTCTCGCTTTCGCTTCTTAGGAACAGGACGCGTGCTGGATGCACCGTTGGTGGTGATGCCATTGACGCTGCCGTTAGAGACGACCCTTACACCGTTGCCGGTCGCCTTGCCCTGCTCCGGTTCGGGGGTATCGTCAATGACGATCACCTCTTTGGGCAGACCATTTTGATAAAACTTGTTCCAGTCGGGTCCCTGGGATCGTCTTCGTTTGCGACCGGAGGAGGACTGGGAGGATTGGGCGTGTGTGGTAGGCATTGCTGTGACCGAGTAGTTCGCGTCGGGACTCGAAGCGTCGTAGTTGATCCTCGAAGTAGCAGACGAGGCTGACAGACCTAGGCCATTTGAGCCGGCGTGACTCGCAGACGAGGAGGTCGTGTAGGAGACGCCGGAATGGCTGGTGTAGGCAGGAGGCAACCTCGTCGTCGCCGTTGAGGAGGAAGTGGGGAGGATTGGGTTCGCCGGCTGACGGTACGAAGAGCCCGTAGCGGTTGACGCCTGGTACGGCTGGTGAGAATACGGATAATGAGGATGGTGGTAGTGCGAGTGAGGAGGTAATGTCGCTGTAGCCGTAGTCGGAGTCGACATGTTTCTCCTTTGGTGGTCCCGGTGTCGTGAGATTGACCTAGGGGAAGGAGCGATGGGCGAGGAAAGAAGGTTGACGGTCGAGGGAAAGGCAAGAGAGAGAGGGTGGTGTTTCGCACGCAGTGCCTTCTCTGTTGCCGGCGGGTGTGTGTGTGTGGGTGGGTGTTGGTGCTGGGCGCTGGATGCTTGGTACGTGCCCGGGCTGGGGGACTCTCAAATCCAAACAGTGGAGGCTGTTCTGGTCGCCCAAGGCAATTTTTGGGGGATGAAAGAAAGCGGACGATGGAGGGACTCAGTGAGCAGTGCTCATCACAGTGCCCTGGTTATTGGGGTTTCTTTGGGGAAGAGTACTGAGCCTGCGGAGACTGGCTGAGAGGACACTACCGGGTGCTGGGCAAAGAGCAGCGTGCGTCTCTGCTGGGGGGTCGGCGTCTGCGTCTGCGTCTGCTGCGGTACCGCTAAGCCAGGAAAGGGCTCCAAGGGTCTTCGGCCTATGTTTCCCGAGTCGTGCACGACCTGTGGCTAGTAGGGTGCAGGTCGAAAGGTAACGTTGAGTTTTGGTGGTATCGAGGGCATTCGGTTCGGGGGAAAGTGACGTGCTACATCGAAGCAAACGATGGTATCGTCGAGGATGGTGAGAGAGACAAAGGTGGATGAAGGAAGAATGGAGAGGAAGGAGGCAAGAGCTGAGAGAAAAACAAGCAGTCTGCGGTCGTTGTGGTCAAAAGTGACGAGGTTCCGAGGGATGGCGGCCGGTAGCTGGCTTGTCCGTGGACCGTGGGTGTAGGTTGGCGGAGGGCCCTGACGGGAGGAGGCGACCAAATGTGGATACGATTGGATTGGTTGTCTGCGCCCACGAGTATGGGCGACGACTGGAGGACCAAAAGACGAGGGCGTGAGGGCGTGGGAGTCGGCGCTGGCGTTGGCGTGGACCTGCGGACGCGAAGGAGGTGTACCGCCGTGTGTGTGTGTGCGTATGGAAGCGGGATTGGAAGTGGAAGTGGACGAGGGGAGGGAGGATGAGGTGAGCGCGAGCAAAAGGTACTTTGCGGTGATGAGGTTTTTGGTGTTGTAGCGAGGTACCGGTCTTGGTGTAGGTGGATGTGCGAGCCGGCGTCTTCTTTGGGGGATGTCGAGGGTGGACGAAGATCCAAAGCAGACCAAAAGGTCCGAGGGAAACAAATTTCGTTATTTCACGGGTCCAGTAAAGCCCACTCGAGGTCCGAAGCTGGAAGGCAATGGATGGTCACGAATCAAGGAAAGTACTTGTTTAATTTTGAGTCGAGTCCGTGTCTTGGAGTCTATGAAGATGAACGGCATAAAATCACGTAGAGTCGATATCGCCGACGAAGGTGGGTGCAAGGTCGCGCTGGTTCAGTGGTTCTACCTAGGTAGTGCTGGTGCTGGCGCTGGCGCAGTCTGCCCGGTCTTTGGCGTTTGCCTGAGGTGAAGAGGCGGCAACCTGGGCAGCCCAGGGCAGGTCAGTCGCGAAGGCAGTCGAGGCGAAGCGCAAGGCACGGCAATGCAACGCAGAAACCGAGAGGTACTGACATTCGACGTACCTTACCTAAGGCAGGTACTTCTCTCTGGCTGCAGATTCGACGAGCCGATAAGTATCGGGCCCGAGCGCCAGGAGGGAAAGTTCCTGACGCAGCGGGAGCGGTGCAGCGCGCAGTGCAGCGCAGTGCATCAGAGGCACCTCATCCATCACCCATCCATCAGTGAGGGAGACTCGTCAGTGAGATCTATGTACGAATACTGAGGGGCTTCCAGTGTGATTTGGTCATTTGGGTACAGGCGCAGTGAGCCCCATACGGTACGGGCCCCCGAGGGCTAAGCGAGAAGGTTGAGGCGTTCCGTTGTCGCGTTCATGTCGGGTTTCTCACTTCCAAATTGCTGGAGCTGCAGCTACAGTGCCTCTGGTGTTTTGAGTGCCTCCGAGGGAAGTGTTTCCGTGCTTTAGCCTCCCCTCCACTGTAGATCCGGCGGGGACCAGGTTCGTAAGCCCTGTCAGTGATGCCAGCCTGCAGTTCATTTTTGGCCATTTGCTGCGTCGTATTTTCCCTTACACGTGTAGATGCCTGGGATCCGTACCTGGGTCCTTCCTTTTGGGGGTCGCCGTGTTTCTGACCGTTTTCAGGACTCGAATCAGTCCGCTGTCTTGTCCCCTTTTTCACGACCACTGCCTGCGTGCCTGTCCCCCGTGGGAGCCGGTGACAAAAGACATACAATTCCGCTATCCACGGAGGGAAAGCATCGAGAAGGGCGGCCAGTCCAGTGGCATGGCAGCTGCGCTAGCAGAGGACCGCCGGGAAGACGCACGAAGGAAGCGGCACTGGTGCAGTCCGCTTGGCCGGATTCTGGCTGCGTTAGGCACTGTGGCTGACAGGACAGTTTGAAGGTATTCGAGGCACTGTGACATACCCGGCTTCCTCGTACAGTTACACCGTGCTGATATGCTCCCCGACACACATCCCCGCACAACGGCCATCGTCCAGCAGCGCCCTCGACTCGAACCGAACGTCACTGCAGCGCGCTTTCCCTTTCCATCCCGAAAACACACCACCAGTCAAAGCCAGAACCGCCTCACCATCATCAGCCTTTGCCCCGTCCCACGATCCGAGCTTGAGGAATTCTCACCGTGGCATCCTGGCCTCAACCTCCCTCTGACGCTCTGTGCCTTTGGCAGAGAAGCATGGCATGCCTCACGCCTAAATGTCTCACCCTTCACACGATGCCCCGTCTAGTGTCACGGCGGTCACCATCTCTAAAAATCGACCGTCCCCAGCAGTGGAAACCCCAATCGTGGAGCACCCGGGGCCCTCTCTGCTCTACGGATACTTTACCTTCTGACTTTGTTCAAGGGCCCCAAGCCTTGTCACGTTCGCGAAATCAAGACACGCCAAACCGCCGGCCGGGGACGGCTCCCAATCGCCGTCGCCAGTCCAAGGCCTTTCTTGAGTTCCTCCTCACCCACTTTACGCACTCAGCGGGTCGCTTTGCAGACTGCCCTCCACCCCAACCTCACGCCTGCCAATCTTCCTCCCCGACAATCGTCCGTATGGGCTTAGCGTCCCGCTGGCCTGGACGGTCGTCTCTCCCGGAGTCACCTCGCGCCCTGCCTTTCACCACTCAGCAATCGCCTCTTGCCTCTGCCTATGTGCAGACTGTTCCATCATGCAACGGGAGCACGCACCGCCGACTGGTGTGAACAATCTCACGTTTGTCTACCACCGCAGGTT
Source organism: Colletotrichum tropicale (assembly GCA_027406125.1). Taxonomy (NCBI): domain Eukaryota; kingdom Fungi; phylum Ascomycota; class Sordariomycetes; order Glomerellales; family Glomerellaceae; genus Colletotrichum; species Colletotrichum tropicale. The sequence goes on from JANVYH010000004.1 coordinate 2,079,621, forward strand.
GGACTGCTTGGCCTCGCCTGGCCTGATCCAGTCCGGTCTGGTCTGAACACGAAGACATGACTGACAAAACTGAGTGGATGGATGGGCGGGAGAATGGATGGGTGATGGATCCCTCTGATGGATGGACGGTTGGGTCCCCGCCAACCGTCAACCGGCCCCAGTGCTACCGCTCCACGACAGGCATTACAGCGGAGGCAATGGGCAGCCAGACTGGCATCCCTCACGTCGGGTTCAGCTGCTGAGTGCTGACAAAGGCGAGCCCTGCCGGCGCCGGTGCTGCGTAATGAGGTGCCTGTTGTACCTTGCGGATGCTCCTGCGCGACGACGCCCCAGTGACCACACTGACTTCCCAGAAATCCCATATCTGTCCCACGCTGCAATACGTCAGAAGCGTCAAAGAAGCACATACACGATGGGGCTGCCAATGGGAGAGAACCCTTGTTTCTCGCAAACTTTACGCCGCGGATACACGTCTTCGCTTCGAGTGAATATTTCGGTGGCCTCTCCATCTCCCGCAGGCTTGCGTGCCCTGGCAATGCATCGCCTTGCCCTACTGCTTCGTTGCCTCGTGGCAGTCGTTGGCGAACAGCGTTGGCGGGCTCCAGTTCAACACCCCAAACAAGCCCCAAAGCATGATCCACACATTCCAGGCAGTCGGCCAAGATCTGATCGCATTCGAAAAAGCTAAAGAAACACCATTCCGCACCAACGACGTTCGACAAGAACAGATTAAGCATGGGCTGCGACGATGGAAGCGCTCAATGGCCTAGCACAGGCTGTTCTGGTCTTCGACATCCCTACGGAAAGTTGTTCTTGATCTGATCCCGTCGTCTTCTCTCCAGCAACCCCCGGTGCACAAACGCACAGCGCACTCGCCGCCGCATCTCCAAGCACCATCTTCTAGCGTCTAGATCCCTGTCTCCCGTCCAAGGATGCGCCAATGAAGCCCTGTCCTCACCTCCACCAGCCAACCACAGATGCAGTTCGCGACGCGGTGGAGGAGAAGAGGCGAAGGGTAGCAGCCATCACGACTTTGAGCCAAAGGAAAAAAGAAAGACGTACTCGACCAAATCGACCCTCATGGGACAAGACAACAGCAGGCAAACACGCTTTTTCTCACTGTGCCATCTGCCCCATAAGACAGGGCACCGGACACGCTCCGGCCGGTTCAGTCATCAGCCAGCCCCTCCCTCTCAACTATCGACATGCCTGCGTGCATTTGCTGCCCACTGCTCCACCATCCACAAGTTACAACTCTTCTCACGCCAAAGTTGCACGGCGATACAATCTGCTCTTCCGTCGACCACCGTTAGACCGTTCTTGTAATGGTGAATTCGCTGGTCGAAGAGTCAACATCTTTGTGCTCGCAAGATCGAGGGGCATCCGAGAGTGACCCGCAACTGCGGCGACGTTTGCTCACGGCCTCTGCAAAGGTCCCCATTCGGTACGTGGCGTAAAGTGCGTGCATGACTCCAGGACATCGAATCCGTGGCAACCGAGACCAGACAGGCATAGGCCCAGATACCGTGCCTCGCTGCGAAACATTGGTGATGGGAAGCCTAGAAGAACCTACCTATATTTCCCCCTCATTAAAGCCTGGAATAAGTTGGGGTTGCTTGACTATTATTCGTTGTTGTCAACATTGGCGCTGCCAAACAACGGCCTTCCTTATTCACCATTGGCACCATCACACTCTACGACAAGCAATCGTACCCGACCCGGTCTTGCGAGTATCGAGGGCGAGCCTGGCTATCTCCGCCCCTGCCTCACAGGTCGAGATCCATTATGGCCATATGCCACCCCGACTGACGGCTGCGAAGTTTCAGTCTGTTGAGGGGAGACAGTCCGCCGGGCCATCCAGTGTCCTTTTCTGTTTCTGCAGCTCGATCCGTGCTTATGTCACAGCCTGTCGTTCGCGTGCTCCGCCCAAAACTTACCCGGGTGTACCATTCTTCAGCTCTCGGAATTCTGTCCAGAGTCCAGACATACGGGTCTCAACTTCTTGCAACCGGCAGCATCAAGCCGTAACATTCCCCAAGGGAACCCGAACTTCCGTCACCAGTCGCCAAATGAAGCAGCCCAGGTCCAGATCTACGGGCATCACAGGAACCTCTATGGGGGGAAAAGGTAAAATGCAAAGTCGCAACCAATGATACCGCACAAGATGCTGCTAGAGGTCGTGGGCAGTAGTCATGACTAGCTCCTTGTGGCATTTCATATCTATCTCACCTTTGAAGCATTCAACGCACCCGTCCCGCCTGAGGCCAGGGCAGCTCACCGCAGCCGGCGTGCTGAATGCGCAGCGAGGTAACCTCAAAATAGTCTCTAGTTGGGGCACAAACGGGGGGCCCATCCACGGGCCGTCCTGAGAACAGACTAGAAGGAGCGGAAGACACGCCTCGTCAAGTACCGTCGCGGGCGGACGTGCGATCGGTTTCTTATCCGCCAAACGCCCTTTCTCCAGCCTTTACAACGCGCCCATAGAACCCCGCTGACCCCTCCTCGCCGGCTCGGCTGGTGGCGATTCCCTTTACGCCAAGTGCAGCGTCCCAAGTCTTGAGGTGGTGGTGTGCTAGTGGCACCGGCTGCCCACCCGTATGATTTCATTGTTGTTACCAAACTATCTCTCTCTGTGTGTATCTGTCGTCGTCACGGCATCTGATACCCCGTCGGACACATTTCCAAGTGTTTATTACGGGACCGAGAAACCGTCTGAACCGAGACGTAACCCGCGTCGACGTCAGCAAGAACAAAAGACGGCCCCAGGGAGCAGACAAGCGTCAGCAGCTGAAACGGTTTTACACATGTCTTTCTGTGTGTGTCTCCTGCAAGATCTCGAAATCTCACATGCGGCTTTTCCACATCCAGGAGGCTGTCCAGAAGTATGCAGGACGCCTGGCTGCGCCATCCACGAGCTGTCACTATTGAGCCTCGCGCGCGCCGCTTCCCAAGCCACATCCATACCCCGCCTCACATATTCGAAGATCGACCTACGCCAACATGGCTTACAAGAGCCCATACATCTTCACATCGCCTTGCGCTCAGCCTGTGTCCAGCTTCAAGAACGGGATGACCCGGAGTCTGCTATTACGATGCCCTCTATCTAGCGTAGTCTCATGCGTATGTAAGCAGGCCTTGCATGGCCGAGGGCGTTTTCGCCCGCTGGACGATCTAGACGACGATGAACGATCTAGATGACGATGCCCCGTTCATATGAGGCATGATCTCTACATAGCTCACTCCATGGGCATCCTCCCACGTATAGAGTAAAGTCAGATGCGAGATCGACGGAGCTCCCGTGCCAAGGAGGAACTTGGGGCGTGAAACGCTTAACACATCCGATCTGACACCGGATTCCCAGGTGCGCTTGTTCTGTGGACGGAGATCCCCCTGATTGACGAATGTGAAGACCTCTAGAAGAGCTTCAAAAAGACGCTCGGCAAGACCTTCCCCTCGGCTCAGCATGATTTACGTTGAAAGATCAGGTCCCCGACAGAGCCTTTGTGCGGTATTTCACGACAACCGTCTGGATGCGTAGCAAGTAGTCTAGATACCCCTGTTGAACCACACCATGCCGTTCTCCCCGCCGCGGCCGTGGAATTCGGGCTCGAGCTTGTCGACGCTGATGCTCTCCTTCTGGGGGAAGACGGCGAGGGCAAGCGGGAGGACGGCGTAGCTCGTCACCAGGATGAGGCCGAGGTTGATGGGCACAGTCATGCGGGGGCGCTGCTTCAGCCACTGGGTCTGCTGCAGACGGACGAGGACAAGGGGCGGGATGACCATGATGGGCGTGGAGTTGAAGACGCGGCTGGCGGCCGTCTCGCCGACGGCGATGGTGGCGGCCTTCTTGCTGCGGCCGAGGGACTGGACCTGGGCGCCGTCGCCGCCCTCCGCCTCCTTCTTCTTGCGCTCCTCGTCCGAGACCACGGGGAAGACGTCGATGCCCTTGCGGATCTCCTCGCCGCGCATGAGGAGGACGTTGAGGGCACCGGCGGAGGCGACGGCGGCGAAGGGGACGAGACGGGTCAGGGTCGTGCGGGTCGCCGGGGAGAGGGAGCGGAGGCGGGGGACGAGCTTGTTGAGGCCGACGGCGACACCGCAGGAGACGGAGACGGCCATGGCGTAGGACTCGCCGAGCTTGCGCCAGGTCAGGGGGGAGGATTTGTTCGCGTTTGCAGAGTTGATTGCGACGTTGAGGGACTGGTTGACAACTTGCCATGCGATTGTTCCTGCTGTCTATCGGGGTTGTTAGATCGGTCTCGGAGTGTAAGTGCCGGGCGGCAGGGGGAAGATGGAGACTCACGCCGAGTCCGGGCTGGAGCATGCCGGCCGTGACGACCAAGTTGGTCAGGACGAAAGCGGACATGCGGAAGGGGAGCAGGACCGGTTCGCCGGTGTCTGGGGGCCGTGTGCCTGTGTTAGCCGGAGCGCAACAAGCCCGCGCGCGGGGGAGTTATTGGGATCGTGGGCTCGTCGCACCTGGGTGGAGGGTAGAGTCGACGACCTTCTTGGCCTTCCAGAGCTCTGGCGTCATCGTCGGGATCTTTCCTTGCTTGTAGTCGCTGAGAAGGGACTTGGCTTGCTCGAGACCGGTGCTGCCGACGAGCAGGGTGCTGTAGATCGCGACATGTTAGCATTGGATCTGTAGGAGGGGCGGCTTGTAGCATCGCGCCGTGGCGGGCTGAGCTCGTACCTTGGGTCGGTCAGGCCCATGCTGTGTCGTGCGCGTCCCCAGTAGGTGCTGAGGTCATACTGGGAGGCGGGCAGCTCGCGGCTGCCGGGCAAAGAGGCGGACATGTTGTGGAAGCTGTGGTTTATCCAGAAAACACCAAGGAAGAGGTTCAGAGAGGAGGATCGCGAACCTCGCCCGCTTCGCAATTGAAGGCCGCCCAGAGGTCGTGAGGGGTAAAGTGAGGAGAGGGGTAACGCAGTCGACGGGAGCGGTGCCGACGCTGTGGTACGGCCTCTGCTGAAGGAGGGGGGACGGCGGTGAGGTTTTTGGGGAAAAGGCGTGTATGACGGGTTTGCGAAAGGCGTGGTTGAAAGATGTGCTGCAAAATGGGTATCGTCGGATGTGCTCCCGATCTCGGTAGGTGGTGGAGCGTAGGGGTCTTTGGCGGGCAGGCTTGAAGGAGATAAGGACGGCGGGTGGTGACGGGTGGGAGGGGGTGGTATCGGTTGGCTGCGGGCTGCATGGACGGGATCGTTCTGGTTGATGTCCAGAATGCAGCGCTAGCAGCTATCGTTTAAGCATCCTTCTGAGAAGGCCGTAACAAACGGCGAAAGGTAGAAATGACATTGTCATGGTGCACAAAAGATAAACCTTCTGGACAAACAATTCAATTTCTCTTCGTGAATGCGACATAGATCAATATCGCGAGAGCGTCGGTGAAAAAAGCAAAAGATAACGCGACCTACCTAGGGATCGAACCTAGAATCTTCAGAGTATGACTTGGAGACAGCCGAAATCTGACGCGATGCCATTTCGCCAGCAGGCCAGTGCTGATTGATGAATGGGGTCGGTAAAATGTGTTCTATAAAGCTTGCATGAAAGTGGGGCAGAAGGAGGGGTCGTCCAGGTAACAAGGCCTCAATGGCGGCCGACAGTTGTCACGCCTCGGTGCTATAGGTGTCGCAGTCTCTTCTATCCTTTGTGTCACTAGTTATGTCATTGATTCTAGCTATGTTGATTGGTGGTGCCATTCACCTGCTGGCTTCGTGTCACTATGAGGTTCACTTCACTTGTAAGACCCGAAGGGTTACGTTACACAGAAACACTCAGAAGCAAAATTGTTCCCTAAGGGTCAGCGACGACAGCGCAGACTACTCATGACGTATATAGGCCTTGAACCGAGGCATTTTACGAATTGAAATAGACAACAAATGCATTGCCCTCACTTTCGTCGTTTAGGGCGAGAACAATACAGACGCCGCCAGCGTCCACCAAGCAGAGAAGTCAGATGATCGTGGGAGAGCATTCATCGATTGATTCAAGTACGGGCTTTCGCCGCTATCTATGGCCCTGGAAATCCTCCCACGTCTATCATCGTTCGCTCTCGTGACCCCCAATGATATCAGCTGCCTGGAGCGCCAAGGCGTACATGGCAACCTGTAAGTTGGCGGAAATAGACCTTGGGAAGATGGACGAATCTGCAACGAAGAGACCGTCGACGTTCTTGACACTGAGGTCAGTATTGACGACCTTGCCCATGGCAGCGGTCCCGCTCGGGTGGAAGCAAGAACTATTTAGAGGTCAATTTTGAAACTATTATATCGAGACGAGGGAGCGGAAAACGTACCCTGCCACTTGCCGAGCCCGGGCAGCGAATGCCTCGTCAGCAGAGTCCACCGTAAGTGGCGCATCAGCTGCCAACTCGCCATCGAGGATGTCACGGCCAACTGGCGTGAGATCGCTTCCCAGGAGCCTGGTGTCAAACTTAAGAGCTTCGCGCACAGCGTATCTGTCGACTGCCGTGCTGAGGTAGTTGGGGTCAATGACAGGGCAGTCGCTAATGTTCGCCGACGAGATGCCCACGGAACCCCGCGAGGTGTCAATAAGAACGATGGACAGCATCAGGATAGCGGAGCCGTCTGTTGAAGCGCCGTTGTACTGCAGGGAGTGAGAGACATGTGCCCGGTCCTGACGGAGCAGGGGATGATCTGGGCCTGGCTCGATGCCCTCATCTTCCCCGATGGCAGCGGCGAGACCTTCCTTGGGCAAGGTAGTCGTGGCGAGGAAATCAATCTTATTACCCAGGCCGTACTGGGGCTCCTTGAAAAGGGGGTTGTCAGACTCGTAAGCCCAGCCCTCGGAGGCGTTCTTGACCTTCCAGGCGGTCGGCATCAAGATGTGATCATGGAGGTTCTGGCCAACTTCAGGTTGGTCAAGCTTCACCTCGATGCCATGCTCCTTGAGCGTGTCGGCGGGGCCGATACCAGAGAGCATGAGCAGTTGAGGAGTGCGATAGGCACCCGCGGTGAGGATCGTCTTGCGGCCGAGGTACTCTGTTCCGTTCTGCAGGCGGATGCCCTTTGCAACAACGGAGCTGCTATTCAGACGCTTTTCGACGAGAATTTGCTCAACCATGGTGTTCGTCAGAACGGTGACACCATCCAAAGGGAAGGCCTCTGATGAGAGTTGTCTGCGGCCCTCTGCTCGGTTCTCTTGCAGGTCACCGTAACCAATGGGGTTTCCCGCATTGGCATCAAGTTGCGGCAGAGCAGAGACACCGAGGGCTTCGTAGGACTCCGCCAGCTTTTCGCGCATAGGAAACTGACGGTTCATGGGAGTAACGCCCTGGATGACCATGGAGCCGTTGGAACCGTGCTGAGAAGGGTTGATGCTGGTATTGAAGAACTTCTCGGTCAACTTCATGTAGGGAAGCTGACTTTCGTAGCTCCACCTGCTGTCGCCAACTTCTTCCGCCCAAAGATCATAGTCTACTGTGTGGCCACGAACCCAGGCCGCTTATGATTCAAGTCAGCAAAAAGCCGTGAGGGATTGCGGAGAAAGACGGCTAGACGAGCTTGACTTACCTCCATTGATGGCTGTTCCTCCTCCAAGAGCTTTTCCAGCCGGAGAGGCAATCGACCGGTTGTCCACGTTGACCTGCGGAATAGAAGCATAACCCCAATCAAGGTCACTTCCGGCCCCAGTACTGGTGTTGGGATAGGCGATGGCCTCGAGACCGTTGACATTGGGGCCAGCCTCGACCAACAGAATCCGCAGAGAAGGATCCTTGTGAAGGAGACGGTTGGAAATGACGGAGCCGGCAAGGCCACCGCCAACGACGATGAAGTCTCATAACGACATGACGATGAGATTGAAGAAACGGTATCTCAGCGAATTGAGAAGCAAATGTGGCCCGCGTGAAGATAACGAAGAGAAGTCAAGAGTGCAGACACGAACAAGCTCGCTCTTTATGGCACACTGCTTTGGAGCTCACTTAACATGTGATGCGAATTGTCTGCATTTGCTGGGGTATCCGTTAGGTCTGGCCATCGTGGCACAGGATTAAGAGGAGAACCCTGGAACAGATTTTCTGTAGCTGCATAAGAAACCAACGGAGCGTAGCTGTAGCATTGTGGGAAATATCTGGACATTGGCGTGAAAGGTACGAAGTCAGGGTCTTAGATGCAAGAGTAGATTGGGTGTCCGCACCGGCGAGTCTGGGTTGCAACATCGACCCTCTGCGGAGCCGGATCAACTTCCGAAAGGATGTTGGCCATACTTTGATCTCAGAGTTGCGATCCAATCGAATGTACGGACATCGTGTCCCCGGGCCGCGATGCATCGGCTATGCTGTGCCACTTCGTTGCGTCCGTCTTGGCAGGACTCGTGCAGATTTTCCCTTCTCTCCCAACAGACGCCTGTGCCGCAGGAACTGGACCTCGAAGCGCAGTCTTGCAAAAGCTTGCGGAAGTCGTGGATTGTGACGTTTTAAATTAAGTATCCTGACTATGTTTTTTGTTGTTTTCATTCATCTCTCGCCGTGGACTTCACAACAACCTCCGACTTAACCCAGATATCATAATTTGCACCCTTTCCTGACCCGTTCGACCATCCTCGATTATGTCCGTCTCGTGTCTCGCGTGTTGCGGCTCTCCTAAGCTCGGGACCGAGAATCGATTCAACGCTGTTGTTGTCGCCATATTCGTCTTTGCCGTTTGATCTTTCGGTGCCGCTCGTTTCGTAACCGCCTCGTTCGCCGATACGGCCTCCCAAATCCAGCTCTGGAGTCTTTAAACCGATTCGGACGGTGTAGTCGGTACCTCCAATCGTTCTCATCATGAAAGATCCAGTCATGTCTCTGGTATAAGGACCGGTGCGTTTGCTGCCGCTTCGGGATGTCCATAGGTTGAGCCACTCCTTGAACAGAGGGCGGCAGACTGGAATGCCGATGCACACCTAGCAAAGTTAGTGAATATCTTTGAGTTTGCTTTGAAAGATCTTACCAAAGTAGTAGCCAGTTCTGCTGCGTGCCAGACAATCAGACCAACAGTATCCTCTACAGATCAATTGTATTAGCGACTGGCCCTCACTTTCGCCACAGCCAACTCTCAAATTCAGGACAACTCACTAGTGAAGTTCGCACTGCTCAGATTCTTCAACTCCAAGGCTCTCAGGATGCCACAACCTCCAGCGCTGAAAGGAGTCAGTCCATGTCCATGATCCAGCTCCAGGAGCAAGACTTACATGATACCCAGACTCATACTCATGTTGATGAGAAGCTTCTCCTTCTTGGGCATCTGCAGGTTCCAAAGCAGAGCCCACGGTGTGACCGCATACCAGAAATCGACCACAACGCTCCAGATTCCGGCTGCCGTCGCGATTGGGCCCGGGTCGATGGGACATGAGCCACCGGGGAGAAGTCGATCCCAGAGGAATTCGACCGGCGTACACGAGAACCAGAAAACGCATAGCGACACGACCACGAAGATACCGAGGATGATGACTGGAAAGAGGATGATGAACTGGTGTAGGCGGGTGGTTACTAGTCGGAGTAGGAACAGTGCAAGGGACGTCTTGGAGACGACGGTGCCGAAGACGAGGATAGTCTGCCCGATGGCTTCGTACAAGATGGCTCGAGAAATGTCGTAGGATGTCTCGAGTTCCGTAATATCCCTGCCGAAGCCGTAGAACGATGCGATCGTGATCATGACATCGTAGGCGATGAAGAGGACCTATCAACACAAGAGTCAGAGGCGCATGGCTCGTTCGACATCACTACCGCGAACACTCACAAACGAAAAGTTGAAGAAGTGGTCATCCATCCCGTACGCCGAGAGCACACCCAGCCGCGTCCACAGGCGCAGGATGACGAAGCACAATGCCATGGCAGTCAAGCCCCAAAGGACGCCCAGCGCCATGGGCGCATCACCGCCTGGTCCAATCATTGTGCCTCTGGTGTCGACCTCGAATGGGAGACAACGAAGAAGAGGAGAGAGAGGACGAGAGAGAGTCGATCCCGGATCCAGGTAGGGCGCAGACGTCACTTAAAGCTCCGTGGTTCATCTGGCCATCCCTACACCTCCACGAGTCAATCTAGACGGGGAACAGGAGACGAGTGGTACTGGATCTGGGGAAGGGCAATGAAGGCCAGACTTGTACTCCAGTCATCGACAGACCTCACGGGAGCGCTGCGAAGAATACGGCTTGGCGGCCCCCGGTAGGCCCTTTCATATCTACGAAATCCACCGCACACGGGGACATCGGTTGACAGGTCGATCCCTAACCGAAAGAAGACGCCCCGACGCACTCTGTGGACTGGTTCTGCGGCGGCCCCTGGCCCAAGTCAAACGGAGGGCTGAGGGGATCGTCAGCCATGTGCAAGGATGCCATCTCGAGCGTACCCACCCAGAGGTCACAGCACACACGCGGCATTGGAGGCCCGTCCAAGATTTCGAGAAGCATGGCCCGCATTCCATGGCGCCAGCCACGGGTCGGGGGCCGATTTTCTTCAACGGTTTGATTGCATGGCATCTTGGTTTCGTCAATTTTCCCCTTCCGGCCACGAGAAGGGAGGGGCTACATCCCACCCAGGGACCGGCATCAAGCCGTGGTGAAATCCTTGGAAACTTTCCGTACCTGAATCAGCAACGAGCTGACGGAGAGTTTTTGCAGCAGAAATCATTGGATGAAGCCTCAGTTCAAAGGCTGATCCTGCGAGTACTTCATTACAGACGCTACCTCGTCGTCGGCCGTCTCATCAGTCGGCATCCAAGTCGTCGTGCCGTCTTAGCTTCTTCCTGAGCGCAACCAACTCGCGGATGATTGCACGCTCAGTTCGCCAACCAAGACAACGTCTGCCGAGTTCCTAAAAGAGCCGTGACATCGTCTCTCAAATCTTTCCGTGGTTCGTCTAACCGAACGGAGATTGAACCTCAGATGGCTGCTAGCCCTTGGGGGGGATATGCCTCCGTAAACCAATCACATGTGCCGGATATGTTGTGCTCTGAGAGAGGTCCGAGAGCCGGCGTCCGGGCCGTTGCCGCGTTTCTTCGAATCCCCGCACCCACGACCAAGTCTTCCGTCTTTGGAATACCAACAGACAGACTTGTTCACACACTAAAATCCTCGAAGTTGAAGGAGAGCGAATCGTCATTGAATGGATCCGACCACTTGACTTAGAGCTGCCATGAAACAAAGTCTTGAGCGAACCGTTGGCTGACGATGCTCTTGGAGAGAGACCAAACAAAAAAAGCCCTCCTGGTCCCAGTTTTTCACAAGAGCATCGCTGACCGCATGTTACGGGAGCGCTGTGGGTTCGCAGTCCTCCATCGCCAGGGTGACTCGTCAACTGAACGAATAAGAGCCTCGCTGGCGTCGCAGCAGCGATGGCGATTTTGGGTTATTTTCCCGATGCCGGCGAGAAATGAGCACAATGCGACAACAGCATGAAATCCTTCGCGTGCGAAAATTCCGGAAGGATCTCATTCTGGGCTTGTTGAGTGTTGATCCCTTCCAGGCTTCTACTTTCCGCCCACGCCAACCGTCGCCAAGTTCTAGAACTACCGCGACGTGGAGATGCCACGCGGGAGACTCGTGATTCGCATCGACGAAAGTGGCAATGGATAAACCGAGCACGGGCGATCCGGGTGATCTAGCGCAGACCGGCGCCTGGGACTAGGTGTTACAGGGAATTTCTAGTCAACGAAGTCGAACTCCGCGTTTTCGTATTTGATTCGATATGCGAACCGGCGAGTCTAGTGTTGGATGAGCTTCTGTTGTTTTTCCTCACGTCCAAAACGCTGGATCACCGCTCGGACTTTGCGTTCATTCCAGATGGGCGGTCACGAAGCTTCCAAACAACCGCAGGCGATTCTTTCCCTCTTCCACGTTGCGACGTTTTCTGACAGGCCTTTCCACGCGGCATCGAGTCAGTGCCCCCAGCGCGCCCTGCATGTTTGTTTCCTCTGCCACCTGTCCCTCGCGTGTTGTGGTGGTACTGAGTCCACCGGGCTCCCTGTGAACCCCTGGCCAAATGACGCCGGCGCTGTTATTTCGGTTCCCTTCACAATTCGGTGGCCGCAACACCGTCGCACCCGGGGCCGGGTGTCAACACGATGAACCACCGATTGCGGCATTGTCCACAACAGCTACAACGCGCTGAAGGCTCCGCGACTCCAGTCCAAGAGCCTCATGACTAGGACGTGTTGCCTTCGCTACGACCCTCTTACCGAACCGACGTTTTTCATATATTTAACATGTAACGTCGGCGCCGAAAAAGGCTTCATGGCACGGTTGTTGGAGACGAGTGGGGGGAAACATGTGGGATCACGTCTTTCGTGTGTGGATTTTACTTGATGCGGTCATTGACCCTGTGCGTTGCGGAGTGCTGTGAGACCTTGACCTTGACAATGATGCAACCGGTTCCTGAGCTCAGATCTCTGGTTTCTCGTCGGTTAAATTGCCCTTTACTGGACTTGCCTCCTAAATCGCAGTATTGTTAAAGTGGGAAATGGATTGTTTGACGATACAAGCTTGCGAACAAGCCGAACGAAACCTCGCGCAGAACCATTTCTACTCGTGTGTTTCCTGGCAACTGTCTCAATTGGCATACTGAGAGCCAGAGTTGATGAGATCTTCCACCATCCAAACCTAATCGCGAATGTCACACGGGAGAACGAAAGACCAAAAGATCCAATGCCGGAGGTTATGATAGCTTGCTCTTGCTCCAAACTGCTGCAGATCGCTGTGAAATATCAGCGCCTGTGCATGAAGGTTCGCTGGAACCATCGAGGAGAATGATAGTGTTCTTATCATCGTCGCCAGAGTATTCGTTCTTCACCGTGATGATACCAGCAACCCTATGCACCTCTCACTGGCCTCTGTAGCAGGCCGTGTACAAACTCATCTAGCGAGGCCGAAGCAAGGTACATCGAACCTCCATCTTTGTCGTGGGCATGAAGCCAACCCTTTGCGAGTTGGTCGATGTCTGCTGGACCTGTCGCCTGACTGTCTCTGATGTCGAGAAGGGGGGAAATTAACTCTGGGTCTGTCCATGGCCCATTTGCCCGACAATAGAGTCCGTGGTCGAGGCTACGTCGTAATCTAGACGTGACATTTTATCATGGACGGACTGTCATCAACGTAGGCGGGTTTCTGGCTTGGTGTAGCTGCATACACCAGACGGCCAGGATTGGCCCGGCAATCAGTTTGGCGATATAGCAAGCGTTGGGCAAAGTTGAGCAACTATATTCTCAAGAGCCTTCTGAGACATTGTGCCGTCGCAAGGAAGCTCAAAATCCTCTTGAAGCTATGCACGAGATCACCGCTTTGCCTACAAGCTCAGCACTCTCTCCGTGTTTGTCATCTTTGGGAATTTTCGGTTCATGTCTTGAAGAGCGAGCTTGATATCACAATAGATAGAAGAGGGATTGAACTCTATATAAGTCTTCGACGAAGAAAAGATGCTGTCGCCGATGGGTGAGGCCGTTGGGAAGGCTCATTTTGGGTTATTGGAATTACGGTCGCAGGGCGGGTGAATTGCCATAGTGGGACAGGTCTGCGAAGAGCACACCACCATGTTATTTCGAAGCTGTAATGCTCTCAGTCAATGCCGAGAATACTTGTGTTGGTCAGCGCATGGGCTGGGAAATGCTCGAGAGGACTGTTTTACAACGCCGGCTGGAACTCCATGCCAACCAAAATCTTGAGAACCGAATCTTCATAATTCATTTCATCTCTTGACTTTGCTTTTTTTGTGAAGAGAAGCAAATGACGATCAACAAACCGAAAGGGTTCCGCTGCTTCGACTCGTCTTTGATGGCGGCCTAGCCTGCTCGTTTGCATTCGATTGACTGTCGAAAGTGGTATGTGACTAGACAAGACAACCGCCTGTGACATATCAACCCAATCACTTGCGTCTTTTGACATCGTCTTCGGTGGCTCGCTTGAGTTTGTCCCAGTGAGATGGCACATCACCATCCCAGATGTGGCAGGTCGTCCTGGCTCCGATCAAGCATTGGGCAGGAGGAAAATATTCATGATCTCATTCCGATTGAATTCGCGCAAGTCGAGCAAGCTTTGGCTTGCTTGCTTCTTCCTTGAGCAACTTCAAGCTGTCCGCGATGCTCGCAGCAGTCCCCCATGTTGTCTTGTATTCGGAAGCGGCGCGGAGTTTGAAGTGCTGAATATTGCATGTCACCACCTCGGCAGTCTGGGGTCAGCACGCAGCGAGCAGTGCTGTTAAGAGTTTGTGCTGCGAGACTGCAATTTCATTGACTTCCTATCCGATTACATAAGCAACACGCAGCGCTCTGTTTTGTCACCCAGAACGGTCCCTGAGAGATTTCAATCTTGGCATCGCAAGTACAAGCTTGCTGGAATTCGGATTCTCAATTTTTGGGATGTAGCCGCGATGATCCGCGGGCGACTTGATGTGCAGAATAAGCTTATTCCAGAAAGGCTCAAGTTCGTTGCAAAGGGTCATGGGGCTAAACTCCGAGCTTCGCGGTAGTCGTCACCCCACATCGGGAGCGACAACGTAAAAAGGAGGTGCTCGGCGATCGCGTCGAGATATCGGGGGGAAGGTGGTACCAGACGTCGTGCCAGGGACCTTTGACGCGGCAATTGGTGCTTTTACGTACAAGGCGCCTGATGAATTTATATGAATGATTCGCCCACCTACCAAGATCAGAGATGCGCTAGGCCGTTCCGGGCAGGTGGGATCAGGGATATTCAAGCAGGTCGCGATAATGACTGGTAGTTGGTCGGGCAGGGGCTGGGCAGCTGCTTGAACGAGCTGTTCTTGCCGTGACAGCAAGCTTCGGCGGACAGCGATGTCCACTCAAGCTTTTTGTCGTTCGACTTGGCCGGGCTGAAAAGGAGGACACTTCGTACATATGAAAGCACGTCGTGCCCCTCGTTCACTCTTTGCATCCATCCTCTTGGCGACGGGCCGTTCCTTCTTGCATCTTCGCATCCTTCGGTTTGATCAACATGAAGTACTCTCTCATCGCGTCTCTGATCCTCCAGAGCACTGTCGTGCTTGGAGAGCTCCTGCCCGTCTACCTGCAGGGACCGACGCCTGATTCCTTCAGGTAATACCTTGCCAAGTAAAGCACATACGGTGAACATAAACTGACCATTTGCAGGGACATCGTTCGCAACGACACCTACGACTTTGGTTGCAGAGCTGTCGCCAAGCCCAGCGAAGATGGAAGCCACTACAAGCTTCATGCTTGGCTGACCGAGGAGCAGATCGAGCATCTGTCCAAGGAGTACGAGATGGTGCCAGAGGTCTCCCTCCACAGGAGATCACTCGACAAGAGGGCCAATGCTCCCATCGGAACCGGCGATCGCTTCAGTGCGGGAACCGTGTCCCCTGTCGGTCTTGGCACGCGGGCTTCCGGCACGACCATCTCCAGCATCATGAACGTCGCCGAGATCAAGTCGGCCTGCGACGCTCTCGTCAAGAACTACGGCATCGGCTCCGTCACCCTGCCCTACAAGACGTTCAACGGCGCCACCCAATACGCCTACTTCGTTGGGGCCGGCACCGACAAGTCCCAGTACCACCTGTACTTCAGCGCCGCGGTGCACGCTCGTGAGCGTGGCGGTCCCGATAACATCATCTACTGGGTCTCCGACTTGCTCGCTGCCAACAAGGCCGGAACCGGCCTCACCTACGGCAAGAAGACCTACACCAACGCGCAGGTCAAGAGCGTCCTTGCCGCCGGTATCGTCTTCTTCCCTCTGGTCAACGCGGACGGCGTCGCCTACGACCAGTCCTCCGGCTCCCTCTGGCGCAAGAACCGCAACACCAAGTCCGGCTCAAGCGGCAGCTCCATCGGTGTCGATATCAACCGCAACTTCGACTTCCTGTGGAACTTCAAGAAGTACTTCGACTCTTCCGAAGCGCCCGCTTCCACCTCGCCCAGCTCGGAGGTCTTCTATGGCACTGCTGCCGAGTCCGAGCCCGAGACCAAGAACCTTGTCTCCGTGTACGATTCTTTCCCCAAGATCAGATGGTTCATGGACATCCACTCTGCCGTCGGTGACCTTCTCTACAGCTGGGGTGACGATGACGACCAGACGACCACTTCTACCATGAACTTCCTCAACTCTGCCTACGACGGCAAGCGCGGCCCCGTTGGCGACTCGGCGTACAAGGAGTACATTCCGGCTACGGATCTCAGCAACATTAGAACTGTTGGCACTGCCATGGTCAACGCCATGAAGGCGGTCGGTGGTCGCGCCTACACGTCCATCCAGGCCGTCGGCCTGTACCCTACGTCGGGCGCCAGTGACGATTATTCCTTCTCTCGCTTCTGGGCCAAGCCCGGCGTCAACAAGGTCTACGGATACACCTTGGAGTTTGGCCCCTCTGGTAACTTCTACCCGACCACGGCTGAGTTCAACACGAACATCTTGGACACGAACGCGGGCTTCATGGACTGGGCGTTGGCGGCGATTAGCGTCGGTCTGGAGTGAAGGGGCGGCGTCTCCGGTGGATTGTCTTCGTGTATATATTTAAGCGTATATTAATGATGCTGACGTCTCATGAAAATGACGTGACATCCGTGACGCTGGAGATGTTGCTTTTGCCATGATCTCTTCATTCCAGAGAGTAGACCGTGGCAAGATGAACGATGTCAGGAGGTTCTCAGATGATTTTCAGACGGACTCGATCGTCACATTGCGTAGACTGTGACCTTTTATCGTCCAGCTTGTTCCTGTGTCTTCGTCCATGGGCGTCGAGAGCAAATTGTGAAGATTTCCTCGTCACTGAGACGTTCATGGAGACTAAACCATATTGGGAAATGACAGCAAGGTGGGATGCACCCGGGCCCCAGTCTCGGTTCTCGGACATTCCATTATGCGGATCTCAGCTCCATCCGATGGCTCGTGCGTCGTCGATTTTTTTCTTCGAGGTGGCTCGTGCACGGCGCGTGTGAAGTATTTGAAGCCTCAATTTTCGCGATCGTTCACTGGTCTTCTTTCTCCCAGCCACATCAACATCTGCATGGTAAGTCAAGAATGTTCACTTTTCTGCCTCCCCTTCCCTGAATGATGAAAATTTCCACACTATTCGCAGTTTCCACGCAAGCCATCACTCGAGCCTTTGAGATGGACGATGAGCGGCAATCCTTCCTTGGATGTCTGACTTTGGGACCTGATATTTTCGTTTTTTGACGAGACTTCTGGCTGTAGCTCAATGCTAACGTATCCAAGATGAACAGACAGAAAAGCCCTTCCTGGCACAGGCAGCTTTCCATGGCGCCACGGGTGCTTCATACACCCGCTACTGTTTTTCATTTTGCTCGCCGCCTCTGTGCGGCGGCACGAAGAGGAACTACTGCTGCAGAGGATGGCGACTCTTGGAGTCCTGGCCGGCTGCTCGACTGATGCTCCAGCCGGCATCGTGTACTTTGGACGTCGCTGCGGTACGCATCCGAGGGTGCGCAATATCAGGGTAAAGGTTACGAAGCCCGATGAAAAATTCTCACCCCAGACCACAGAACCCTCAAGCTCCTCGCTGGTGGAGCGTAGAGCAAACGCAGCGTCGCACATCAGCTTACCCGAGTACCAGCAGTTTGAGGCATCTGCCAGAAGTGGTATAAGGACTCTCTGGGCTTGGACCTATTGACAGTTTTCTGCATGTTTGCATGGTCAGCTTGCGTTCAAGCTGGCCGTCCGGATTCGAGGGACCTATGGAGGTCGCCTGCCCTCCCCCCGCGCCAGACCGAAGGATGCTGACAGCATACCAAGGAACCACCGGCGTTCCCGGGTAAAATCGTGGCCATGGACCAGCAAAATCGTATATGAAGGCGGAATTGATGGTGCCCTCCTGAACCTGAGCTTGGAATCTCGCATCGCCCCCAAGTGAAATGCTAGTACAGCCATGGCAGCCCAGAACATCATCACAGACGACATGGTTGCTCTCCTCCAGAAGGAGCAGATCGAGAGCGGCGTCATGCCTGTTGACCTCTTTTTTGCCGGGTCCGATGAATACGCCGAGCATCGCAAGCTCCGGGACGGTGCCAAGGGATTCGAGCACATCCGCCCTGCCGCTATTGCAGTTCCACGAGACGGATCCGAGGTAGGGCGACTCGTACGATGGGCAAAGTCGGTCGATCTCAAGTTCACCATCCGCGGAGGAGGCAATGACTTCTGGGCGCGCAGCATTGCACATGACACTCTCATGATCGACATGCGCAGCATCAACATCATCAAGGTCGTGGAAGATCGTCAGACAGTCGTCATTGGGGGTGGGGTTCTGATGAAGGACCTGATCCTCGCTTTGGACGATGTTGGCTTGATGACGCCGACGGGTCATACTTGGATCATCGGCTACGCGGGCTGGGTATCGAACGGCGGCTACGGGACGAGCACCCATATCCATGGCATGGGAATCGAGCAGGTCGTCGGGGCGGAGCTCGTGAACGCAAAAGGCGAAGAAGTTGTCGCCGACGAGGAAATGCTTGAGGGAGTCAGAGGTGTTTGCGGTCACCTGGGCGTGATTACAAGTCTGACCGTGAAGGTGTACCCCAAACACGATGTCAGTTGAAGGAAGACTCGCCGACATGACCGAGCTAACCTCAACAGCCCCTCGGCGGCTTTCTCATATTCGAATCCAGCGACATCAGGAAAACTCTCGAGGCATACTTCGAAGCCACCCCCAAGCTCCCTATGCCCAAGGAGCTAACGATCCACAATTTCATCAGCTGGCAGGACCAAGGAGGAGTCGTCTTTAGTGTCATCTGGACCTGGACGGGCGATATCGAGAAGGGACAGGCTTGTCTACAGAGCTGGAAAGACAACGCCCCGCCCCTGCTTGCGTCCACCGTGGAGGTGTTGCCCGATAAAGTCCGCCAGCAGAATATGCCTCCGCCATGTCCTCTGAAAGGTGGACAAAGGAACTGTTTCCTTGCTCGTCTTCCAACAAGCGACGCCGGCGACGAACTGGCAGCAGCCATCCTTGATGCCGCCGAAGCTATGCCCAAGACGATGGGCCCAAATATTGCCTGGGGAGGCATGGTAGACATTGATGCTGCGACGATGCCGCCGAATTGCTTCGTCGACAAGAGTCACTCTTACTTCTCGTGTTCGTACCAACACCCGACGGAGGAGTACGCCGAAGATGTCATCGCGTGGAGCAAGCCTCTGATTGCAAGGCTCCGGTCGTTGGGCGAAGATACGGTACTGGATAGGGGCTACCCAGCTACGAATCCGCCGGGGGAGAGGAGTGCGGCGGAGCTCTACGGTGAGAAGTGGAATAGGGTAAAGGAGCTCAAGATGAAGTACGACCCAACGAACCTCTTCAGCTATGCGTACCCCAAGATAGATATTTGAACAACCCGCCAGCAGCAATTCTCTGCGCAGGTTACAACAACAGAACGTTCGAATCCAGTATAACGCATCAACATAAAAGCATACAGTTGACATCATTTATTAACACGGCATCTTACATATCAAACAGAACGAACCAAGTGCGGAACATCAAACGTACGGCTCCAACTCCTTCTCCGTCCAGTCCCATAGCTTCTCAACAAGGTCATCTTCCAAAGAAAGCTTCGAGTCCTTGCCCGTCACCCCCACAGGCCAGTAAAACACACCAGTCTTCGCTTCCGGGCTCGTCGCAGCCCACAGCTGGTTCTTGGCTCCCTCCCCAACCGACGTCGTCACAGCCCACAGCGCAAGGTTGATCAGAGGCCTGAATAGCGGCCAGCTAGCCAACAGTCCGCTGCCGAGGTTCGTGCTGACAACGCCGGGATGGAGCGAGATGCACCGAATCTCCGGATACCTCTTGGCCAGAGCGCGGGCGTGATGGACGTTAGCAAGCTTAGAGCAGCCGTAGCGCGCCCAGGTGCTGTACGAGGCCATGTCGGTCTTGAGGGCCTCAAAGTTCCACACGTCTTTCGACGGGTACCCCTCGGCAGCCGAAGAGAGGTTGATGATGCGCACGTCCTTGTCACTGTCCGACTTGGCAGTCTTGGAGAGCGTGGGGAGAAGGAGCTTGGTGAAGAGGGCGTGGCCCATGTGGTTTGTGCCGAACTGGATCTCGTACCCTTCCTTCGTGGTGTCGGCGGGCCAGGCCATGATGCCGGCGTTATTGATGAGGAGGTGAAGCTTCTGTTCCTTGGACTGGAACTCCTTGGCGGCTCGCTTGACGCTCTCAAAGGACGTCAGGTCGAGTTCCAGGAAGGTGATGGGCGCGGCGTTGGGTACATTCTTCTTGACGTCTTCGATGGCTGCCAGCGCTTTTGACTGGCTCCTAGCGGCGAGGTAGATGTGTGCTGGATTGTGCTTGCTGAGCTGCGTGACGGTCTCCTTGCCGAGGCCGATGTTGCCTCCGGTGACGATGATGACCTTGCCTGAGAGGTCAGGGATGTCGCTGCTTGGGTTGAACCGGACCATTTTGAAGAAAGCTGTAAGTCGTTATTATGAGCTGGGAGATGTCTAGTCTGTCGCGAACGAAACGAAACTGGCCGGAATGCCGATGAAGTCTCTTTATATCACCATTCTTGATGCAACACTTGAGGCGGTCTAGGGTCTAGACTAACGCGTTTCTAGAATTTCATTTGTTGAGGCGTCCCGACGCTAAGACACGATTCAGGCCATGGGACGAATAAAGCGGGGTCTCATGAAACCCGCACTCCGAAAGTCTAATAGCTTGCGGACGGGCCGGGACACATGGAGATACGTAGGTTCATCACCTAAGTCCGACGGGCGCGCTTGCGGAGCGGGTGGGGCCCGTCGGCAGTTGATGCTTTGAAGGATGACGTCCCGGCCGGGCGTCAGCCGGCCCTCTGCCGATTGGTGTACCGTATCGAAGTTGGTCCGGATCTGGGTTTGAACGGGGCGCACCTTAATTGTGTTGAAATGATTTGCATTGAAACAAAGTTTTGACCGG
Organism: Colletotrichum tropicale; assembly: GCA_027406125.1. Taxonomy (NCBI): domain Eukaryota; kingdom Fungi; phylum Ascomycota; class Sordariomycetes; order Glomerellales; family Glomerellaceae; genus Colletotrichum; species Colletotrichum tropicale. Next base: position 2,100,482 of record JANVYH010000004.1, read on the forward strand.
CGGCACAAAGGAGATGAGAGTCGCTGTCGTCCCGACCTACCTTATGCTTCCGGCTGCGCGGAGCTAACGGGATCAGATGTCAGCACTGCGAATGCCATGATATGAGCGTTATCATCCTCGTAAATCACGACATCCGAACCTTGGCAGCTGTGCGATGCAAGTGTTATTCTATGTTGAACCCATGTCTATGCAACCTTTTTTTCTACTTTCTTGAACTGAAGTTCCGGTCGATCGGCTGGATGATAATTCTGCGGTAGCTCGTCAAAGGTGGCGAGCCGTTGTCCTGGACCTCAAGGATCAAATGGAGAGGAAGACCGCGTTCGAGAGGAATCTTTTCCCTCCAAACCAAACACGACTTTTCTGCTGGGGCAATGGTGATTTCCACCTTGCTTCCGTCCTCGTTCAGAGGCTTGATCTCAAGGTCAGAGACCTCCATGCCGTGATACGTCTGCAGCGAGCTGGGCTCACGGTACTGATACCACTTATAGCTCAGCTTATCGCCATCCGGATCGTAACTCTCGGATGCGTCGAACGAGACAACACCACCGGCGTCTGCTTCCACATGGATTGGCGTCAGACTGGAGTCGCCGTTGACTGAGAGAACGGGGTGGTGGTTAACTTTGCCAAAGTCGGACGTCAGAGTCCACTGCATGCGCGCCGCAAAGTCGTCCTGGAAGGTATTCCGCCAGCGCCAGATGGTAGCCTGGTTCGATCTGTGCGGCTTGCCGTTGACACCGATAACGGTGTCGATCGCATCGGCAAAGTGGCCCCTGGCGGGCAAGCCCTTGGAGCTGACGTTGGCCGGGATGTAGCGCCCTCCCCAGGATCCGTATATGGGCTCTTCGGGAACACCAAGGCCGTTTTGGATGAGGTAGAGGAAGGTAGGCGTGTCTCCTTCGATGATGAACTCGAAGTTGGGGTATGCCGCGCCCAAGGGGCCGATTTGAACGTTTTCCTTGACCCATTCGTGCGTCACTTTGGAACCGTCCGGTCCGCCCTGGTCACCCGCGCAGGGGGCGGAGATACCGGTCCACGCGGCGCACTGGTACTGGTTCCAGCCGTGGACGGAGCAGATGTAGAAGATCTCGGGCCACTGCTGGCGGATCCAGGCGCCACAGTCGTCCTGGTCGGAGATGGTGTAGACACGCAGCTTCTGGCGCAGGGCTGCGGCGTCGGGGCGGTCGCGGATCTTGTGCAGCACCTGGGCGAGGACGTTGATGCCGCCCCAGACGAGGACCCAGAGCGGCTCGGCGTCGGGCGCGGTCAACCGCTCGAGGAGCAGCTCGCCGCCTTCGCTCAGGGGGATGTCGTCGCCGACGGCTTCCATGCCATAGACCTGAAGACCGATTCCAGTCAACCATTGTGAGGGCAGTCAGAGGGCAGGAGTTGGCTTACCGGAGGGCCAGACTTGATGAGGTCTCTCACTGTCTGTGCCGAAGGGTAGGGGGAGCCCGGATGCGCGTGTGCGTTGAGGTTATCGACAACCTTCTCATACGCATTCACAATCTCGTGGAGGTTTTGCGGCGCGACCTTGTTCCTGAGCCATACCGACGTGACGGCGACGACGCCTTCTGTGCGGAACTGGTTGGAGTAAGTGAGGTAACGGCAAAAGGACTCGGCATCGTCAGGCTCGTTGGTGATGTCTGTCAAAATAAAGACTCGCGGCTTCGACGGGAACTGAGTGAGGGCGGCTGCCCCTTTGGTTGTTGATGCGGCCATCTTTGCGATGGTTCTGGTGATGTCTGTGGAGGTGGGATTTTGGGAGCTCGGATGCGATCGGACTTGTATTCGGAGTTGACTCGAGTCCTTGGTCTGGTGATCGGCGCGAATATTTTGGGCGGCAACTTGTTATTCAATGTCGTCTACGTCGTCGTCCGCTCTTGAGATTCCTCAAACGAGTCGAAATGAGAGCCCACGCGCGCCGTTTAAGAATGGGCCAAACTCTAAAACTTGGCGCTCCTGACAGAACTCTCCCGTTCACCAGCTGCTCGTCGTCCGAAGAGGCAGTCGGAGGCTCTGGAGAATGTTCGGCGAGGGGTAAGTCCAAGGATGGGGGCTGCAAAATACGGGGAATCTAAGATGGCGCCTGATTCAAACCGCGCAGGCCTGTCCCGATCGGGCAATTTGAGCCACCCGCGAACCCCTCACCCCATGGGCAGCCCACCACGAATGCGGAGGTGAGTGCCTACGACTCCCGCGTTGGTACGTGGTCACGCCCTGATAGCACCCTGGTCATTCCCTGCTCGCGGCCCACCTCCGCATAAATCTTGACACCCCCATGGGGGAACCATTTTTCGCTGCGGCGGTAGATGGCAGCTTGGAGCGGTTCCCTCGAACCGGTCGTCTGGGCCCCTCGCCGATTCCCCAGACTTGTCTCCCCCAGACGCTCGGATATCTCGTCCGAGTCTAATTATCATGCCTTGATTTCCCAATTTTGCATTCGCGTATTAAAAGTCTCAAGCAACCCTCAACTCGGGCCAATTGCTTTTCAGTGTTGGCTCGGCATCGACGAATACATTCTTTCTTTACTTTTCATTTTTGTTCTTACTGGTTCATGAGATAATTACTCACCATGACTGCCCACAACGACGGCGACGGCTACGAAGCCGAAAAAGTCGACTCGCATGCCAAGCACGTTGAAGTCACCGCCGACTCGCAACTGGCTCACGCCGCCGACCACGAGGACCACGAGACTGGTATCCTCAAATCCTTCATCCGCTACCCTTGGGCTTCAGCTTGGTGTGTGTATGCCTGCTGGACCATTATCCTGCTCAGCTTCGACACCCAAGCGGCCAGTTCCGTTGTCGGAATCCCCGAGTTTCGAAAGGACTTTGGTTATGAGTACAAGGGACAATATGTTCTGCATGCCGTGTGGCAGTCTGCATTCAATGGCGCTCCCGTTGCCTCGTAAGTCCATTGACTCGCCGGCTTAATCGACATGTTGTGATGGCTGACTTGCCGGCGCAGTGCGGTCATCTCTTCAGTTGCCTCCGCCGAGCTTGCCGACTACATCGGACGTAAGAAGGTCCTCGCTCTTGCTCTCATCATATCCTTCATCGCAGTTGCCATCGAGTTCGTGGCCACGACGAATGTGGTCTTCTTCCTTGGTAAACTTCTCAATGGTGTAATGGTTGGTGCTGTCGGCACTGTCATGGTCAGCTACATCGGAGAGGTATGTCGGAGACCCCTTTCTTCGGAGCTGCACAAGTCCCAACTGACTCCTACCACTTAGATCACCCCCCTGGCGCTTCGTGGTGTTTTCACCTGCGGTGTCGGTGTAGCATATGGTATTGGCCCTTTGGTCGCCTTCATTGTCATCAACTACACTGGACAGGTCCAGTCCCGATGGGCCTACCGCACCGTGTTTTGCTGCCAATTCGGCTTTGCAGGAGTCTCTGCCCTCTTGTGGCCATTTATGCCAGAGTAAGTGCGGCTGGTTGCAAGGCCTCGTTCGGTCTGCACTCGAAATAAGCTAACTCTTACTCTTCACAGGTCACCATGGTGGCTCGTGTCCAAAGGAAAGAAGGAGCAGGCACTCAAGAGTCTTCATAGGCTTGGACACAGGGGTGACGAGGGTAAAGCAAAGCTCGCCCTCATCGAGCTCACCCTTGATGAAGTGCGCAAAGAAACTCAGGGTGTGACATACCTGGAATGTTTCAAGAAGTCCAACTTGCGCCGCACGATCATTAGTATCATGCCCCTGATCATCCAGGCTTTCTCTGGCATCTCTTTTGTCGCTGGGTAAGATACAAACTGCCTTAGCCCCTTCCTCTCAAGCACAACTAACACTTGCCCTCAGATACTTCACCTACTATCTTCAACTCGCCGGCTACTCGACCTCGATGAGCTACCAGCTCCAGATTGCTCAACCCGTTCTGTCAATCGTCGGAAATCTGATGGCCGCTGCTGTCGTCGACAAGGTGGGCCGAAGGAACCTCACCTTCTACGGCCTCGCCATCCTCACCGCATTCCTGCTCATCACCGGAGGTCTGGGAACAGGCACCAGCCAGCCCATGATCAAGGGCACTGTAGCCTTTATTCTCATCTACAGCTGGTGGTATAATGTCTCCATCGGATCGACCGCCTTCTCTCTTCTCGCCGAAACATCAACATCGCGCCTGAGAGTGAAGACCGTCGCTATTGGCTACGCATCCCAAAACTCCATCAACGTCATGTGGCAGTTCGTTATTCCGTATCTGTGAGTAGACCTATGGAATGAATTCCTAGGGAAGATCACTAACTAGGATATAAGTTTCAACCCTGACAAGGCCAACCTGGGTGCCAAAATTGCTTTCATATTCTTTGCGCTGTGCTTTTTCTCTTTGCTCTACCTCTGGTACTTCCAGCCGGAAACTGGAGGTCGATCTTATGCGGAACTGGACGAGATGTTCGCAAAGGGCGTTCCGGCCCGGAAATTCAAGACTTACAAGACTACGGTCCAACAGCAGAACGAGACTGCTGCTATGGAAATGACTCATTGAGGGAGAGCTACATGAGTGTACATTAGCTTGTCAGTGACGAGTCTAAGTCATAAGCGGACTCTTTTGAATGACATTTGAGAAGAAGTAAATATTGGAATGTAACGTCAGATTAATTCAGTAGTTGTTTATGAAATTTCACAGTTTCGGAGTGAAGAGTTTATCATTCAGCAAGATGTGGCTGATGAGTTAAAGGTTTTATCTTTCGCAGAAATAAACAGAAAAAGTGAAATGTATTCACAAATGATTCATGGCGATGGTCATTTATAGAGGCATATAATCCATTATTGCGTGGCTATCAAATAGCCGATCATTCTAGTTGCTAGAGACTAAGTTTACATGCTACTGAAACGGAAGACAAGTCTGTCGAAGATCTTGTGATCCATCGTCCATCATTAAACCCAGCCATTAAGACCCATTGAGTCGGTACAAGGAAAGAACCGCCGACGGCTCAGCTCAGACCGTTCTCTAGATGGCAGCAGGGGGAGGAACCTGCTGGTTGGCGGGAGGAGGAGGGGGCTGCTGCTTGGGGGCAGCACGAGCCTGGTTGGGCTTAGGAGGAGGAGGAGTCTGGTTGTTGGCAGGAGGGGGAGGGGGCTGCTGGTTGGGAGCAGCGCGAGCCTGGTTAGGCTTGGGAGGGGGAGGTGTGTTGTTGTTGTTGTTGGCGGGAGGAGGAGGAGCCTGAGCCTGCTGGTTAGGCTGCTGCTGCTGCTGCTGCTGGTTGGGAGCCGCGCGAGCCTGGTTAGGCTTGGGGGGAGGCGGGGTCTGGTTGTTAGCAGGAGGAGGAGGAGCCTGCTGGTTGGGTTGCTGGTTGGGGGCAGCGCGAGCCTGGTTAGGCTTGGGGGGAGGAGGAGTCTGGTTGTTCGCCGGGGGCGGGGGAGGCTGCTGGTTGGGAGCAGCACGCGCCTGGTTGGGCTTAGGAGGAGGAGGAGTCTGGTTATTGGCGGGAGGAGGAGGGGGCTGCTGGTTAGGAGCAGCACGAGCTTGGTTCGGCTTGGGAGGAGGAGGAGTCTGGTTGTTGGCCGGGGGCGGGGGAGGCTGCTGGTTCGGGGCAGCGCGGCGGAAGTTGCCATTGCCGGCGGTGTTGCGGCCAGCTCCGGTGGCTCCGTTGGCTCCGTTAGCTCCGTTAGCCTGGTTGTTCACAGCGTTGTTGTTGGCACCGTTGTTCGCGGCGGCGTTGTTGTTGCCCTGCTGCTGCTGCTGCTGGTTCTGGTTCTGGTTTTGGTTGTTGGCAGGGGGCGGGGCCTGGTTGTTGTTGTTGTTGTTATTGTTGTTGGCGGGAGGAGGAGGAGCCTGGTTGTTGTTCTGGCCGTTGTTCTGGTTCTGACCATTGTTCTGGTTCTGGCCGTTGTTGGCTCCGGCTCCGGCGCCGCCATTGTTGGCTCCGTTGTTGTTGCCTCCGCCGATGTTACCGCCTCCGATGGCGCCGGCACCACCCTGAGGAGTAGGGGCAGTCAAGGCATTGCCGGTAAGAAGGGCGATGGCGAGAACGGTGAGAGTGGAGTAACGCATTTTGAAGAATGGACACTAAAGATTGTCTTGAAAGCAGTTGACAAGTAGGAGATGATGTTCAAGGAAGGGTATCGTCGAAGAATCGAAAGCTCGAGAATAAGACTTAAATGTTAAAAAAGTGCACAGCACAAGAGAATGTTGAAGAGTAGAGGAAAGTAGAAAACTGTTGATGTTGTTGAGAATGATGAGTAAAAGAAAACCAACTCTGGTCGAGATCGAGACGAGTCTTTATACTTGGATTCTCATCTCATGGTCACCAGCAAAAAAGGAGGATCGCCAGCTCCACGTTCAGCTCCATCTCCAGCTCGTTTGGGCTTGCCATTCAGCTGACGTTTCTCGGCGATCTCTACCGACAGTCCAGACATGTCGACGCGTTCGACTTCTGCACCTGGGAGACATCACGACATCGCCACCAGGCATCTTGCAACAACCGGAGTTTAGATGGCATGTCATTGCCCGCCGACCTCAAACGAGCTTTGACATGGACCCGATGGGATAACCCAGCCTCCATCGGACGATTGCGAAGCTTGAATTAGGTAAAAGTAAACAGAAAGAAGACTAGCTTGACCCCAGCCTCACGGCATACCCCGTAAAGAGGCTCTGCAGCTTCAATCGCATGGCTGAGTCTATCGTTAGAGGGCGGGTTGGTTCCAACGGGTAAGCGGGAGCCAAAGCCTTGTGGGGCGGCGGGAGCTTGTTTTGGGAACCCGGTCTTTTCGGAGAAAAAGCGCGAAAAGGGTGCAAACAAGGAGACGTATCACGGGAAGCTGGGGGTTTCTGGCTCTGACGTTGCCTTGTAGATTCGCAATCCTCTTTGGACCCCACACGTCCATGTTTCGACTCTGATGTGACAGCGGGGGCCGTTGATTGCGCGGCCGATCTACACGTGATGTGGGAGATTCCGGGGTCGACGTCGGATTCCGGCAAATCCTGTCATTTTTAGAGCCTCCTTTTTCTCTTCAGCTGAAAACTTCAGACCGACCGCATGGATCGAAGCTCGGGTTTTCAAACGTCTAGAACTCATCGTGGAAGTTCGGCCAGGTGAGCTGAAGGGTGCGACGATCAGGGGTATGCAATGTCGAAAGGTCATTGGCCCATTGCGCAGCTACACCGCCGTCCTCAGTCGCGATGACGAACGACTTTTGCGGCGTAGCTATAGAGAAAGTCATGATATTGGTAAAGGCGCACTCTGAACGGATGGAATGTGGGAGACGCATGGCTCTCTGAGGCCCGTGTCGATATGGGGTTTCCGGTGGTTGGGACGGCAGTCATTGGAGGCCACCAACACAAGCATTTCACTAATTCGAACAAACGTTAGGCTTTACTTTACAGTTCGCGATATTCTCCATTTTGTAATTTAATTAAATTGATGCCAAATTCAAGCCTTGAAGGCCCCGTTTACTGTACTGGCCTGGGCACAACACTAGTTCATTCACTCCACCCACGATGAGTGAAAACCAACTACTTCACAGACTTTAGCGGCATCGTATGAGAAATATCTGAGGCCAGAAATATGCACGCAACTCGGAAAACGTGATCTAATAATGGAATTCACAAAGACTCACACAACTGCCGTTTGGCTGTGTTTGTCGCTTGGTTTGGGTGCTACCTTACGAAAAGCACCACAAGACTGCTACAATGGGTCGAACGTGGGTCCTGGGCGTCGCCCTAGACCCTCACTCTTGTTTGCGCTTGGGACCAGAAAAGTCTCCTCATTATTTACGATCCATATTTACACATGATGCAAAGCCAACACAACTAGTGATGCACTAGAAGTAAATGAACGTCATTGTGTCGTTGAGAATCATGAACAAAACAGCCCAACGCAGTCTGAGCTCACTCAACACGCCCTCACATGCCTTGTACTGCTCAACCGGCTAACCATGGAACAGTACATCTTTTTGTGCATTTCGGAGGCCTTCCTGGGCCCAGTGAGGCCACCCGCGTGCTCCCGCAGCACGCGAGTACTGTTTGGGCACGTATACTTGCCCGCTACGTCCAGACATGATTTGCTTGAAGATTTGGTGTACGACATGTTCAGGCTCAAGCAGCAAGGCCTTGAACTTTCCTGAGCTGTGCACTCTGTCAATCAGAGCCGTGCGCACATATGTTGGGTGAATGATGCTATTCCCGGCGGGGCCGCGTCAGTCTCGTCTCCCGAAATGATATAGCTAGGGTTTTCGGGCTTGGCCTCACCTCGTTCGGACCTTGGGTGCATGGTAGCGATGCCGAAGTTCCTGTGCCAGCCCCTCGTGGAGGGCCAGAGCGCCGACCTTGGTGCAGGAGTAGTCGACATTCTGCACGCCGGTCACGAAGCTGGCCATGCTCGCAATCGTGACGACGTGGCCGTGATTGCGTTTGATCATTGAAGGGAGGAACTCTTTGATCAGGAGGAAGTTGGAGATGATGTTTACGTCAAAGGTTTGGCGGATTTGCTCCTCCGTCTCGTCCAGAATAGTGGAGATCTTCATGACGCCGGCGTTGTTGACCAGGACAGTGGGGTCTCCGTGATCTTGCCGGATCTGGTCCGCGGCCTCCTTGATGGACGTTGCCTTGGTGATATCCGCTTGGTAGAAGTATGCGTTGGATGCTGGAAATTCGGTCAGATGAGACACAGCTCGCTCTCAAGAAAAAGACGAATGAGGAGACGTGAAAGTTTATGAACTTACGCAGTGGTGTTCTTGGAGGAACTATGTCGATACTGATGACTTTGACGCAGTTCTTCGCCAGCTTGCGTACGAGCATGTCGCCCATGTCACCGGAACCACCGGTAACCAGCACCAGCTCCCGTCTCCAGTCATACTTGTCATGGTTGTAGTTATTCAAGGCGGCATTCCCCAGCGCTCTGCTCGCCTTCTTCATAGCTGTCCACCCGAGTAGAATTGCCAAGGCATATCTTGCCCAGCCATTTCGAGAGAACGATTTGGAGATTTTGGATATCTTCAAGAAGCGGAGCAGGTCGGGAATTCGTCCGGTGACACCGGAGGGTGCAAGATTGAGTAGAGTCGACATGATGAACAAGCGAAAGCATCCAGCAGCCTCGATCAATCATCAACCAGTTGTTATGACGCCTGAGTACGTGAATAGTGAGCTCAAAGAGCTATCGTGTATATGCAGGCCGGATGGACGGATGGACAGCGTCTCCGAAGGTGGGGTCCGGGCTCCGTTCAACGTCTTCCCCGCAACTGCCGTACTACGCCTGTTAAGCTTTCATCAGGGCGACGTCAGACGATGTGATACTCCGCATTTCAAGCCGAGGTTTAACTTCGAATTTCGTCTGTGCGAAGATCTCGAGTTGTAGAATTGGCTCTCGTAGCGAGATCAGCGCAAGCAATAGTAATGATTAGTGATTCTGTCATTCTTCATCGACTTCGCGTCTGAATACTAAGCACGCACTGAACTTGCGTTGTAAGGAAATCTCTTGGACGCTCCCCAACAGGTCACCGCTTTTTCTTGACACTACCCCTGTCACAATGGGTTATACCATCGAAGACGGGTTCGTTCGGTCCAGCCGGAGCAACCAGAAAATTGCCATCTCAATATATAAACCAGATGGACTCAAACGGCCCGTTCCAACGATCGTAATGGGCCACGGTATAGGAGCCATCAAAGCTGCAGGCTTGTCTCCTTTCGCGAGCGCCTTCACCTCAGAGGGATATGTCGCAGTGACGTTCGATTATATCGGCTTTGGGGAAAGCGAAGGCACCCCGCGAAACGTTCTCAACGTCCAACACCAGTTGCAAGATTTCCGAGACGTTCTCAAGTGGGTGCGGGATCCAGACCAAAGCGAATGGGTCGACTCTTCCCGCATCGTTGCGTGGGGCAGCAGTTTTGGTGGCATGCATGTCACAGCGCTTATGAGTGAGGATCACGACCTCGTTGCCGGGATTTCTCAGTGTCCTCTGGTGGACGGCCCCGCGGGTGTCCTTCAAATGCCGCTACTGCGGTCTTTGAGACTGGCAGTCACTGCTACTGCAGACATCGTTGGTTCATTGGTGGGATTTCAAGAGCCACAGTATGTCAAGCTGGTGAGCGACGGGTCTTCGACGGCTATCATGGCATCCAAAGAGGTCATTGAGGGCTGGTCTAGGCTGGAGCCTGAGAACGGGGAGTCTTGGCCAAACATGATTGCTGGGAGATCTTTGTTGAGTATCATGCTATCCCGGCCGCTGCTGCAAGTTCACAAGAGCACCCGACCGTACTTGATTGTCTTGCCGACGTGGGATCATGAAGCGTCATTGGAAGCAGCAGAACAGTGTGTAAAGCGGGCGCCGCTAGGAGAGGCGCTCAGAGTTGAAGGGGGTCACTTTGACTTGTACAAAGGTGGCATTTCATTCGAAAAAAATGTTGAGGGGCAAAAGCAGTTCTTGCGGCGTGTTTTGATGATGTGAAGTGCTATCGCTTTGGGAAGATATTGACAACGGCTGAGTCTGTATAATAGGCACAACACTTCACATTTAGGTTAGTTGGTTATCAAGTTTATAGGTTTAACTTTAGTTAAATTGGTATTGCTTCTCAAATGTAGCTTTAGAAGCTCTGTTGTTATTTTCATCAACATCCAAACATCACACCGAACCGTGCGAATACACAGGTGAAGCGGCGTCCAGATTTTGGCGTTGGCTGCGAAGGACCTCCAAGCTCTTGCGAATCTTCAACGAGTCGATGGGAAACAGTTCGAACATACGCTCAGCCTGGTCGAGGAGATTCTCCATATCTCCCAGGACCCGAAAGATCGGCACCAAAGCGGGAACAGATTTGACCTGAACCAGAACCAAATATGCCGCGAACAGAAGCTGGATGTCACACCAGCTGCGATATGATCGCTCCATCTTGCTGCTCTGAGAGTCCATGGATATGCATGAGAAGTGTACAAAGAGTGTGGCGCCCTCGATGCAGTCGCGGCACGACTCGAGGATCCAGGGTGCTTGGTCGGAGCGAAGTGCTTGTGTGTCGGGGGGTCGTACTGTGTACTCCATGTCCTTGTGGAGGAAGAAGTACAACACGGGGCGATGTAACAGAAAGGCGCATGCGAAGTATCGTAGTGCAATTTCTCTCTATAGTCACAGAATGTCAGTGGATCTTTATTTTGACAAAGAGTCTTGCTCACTTTTCGTAGGGGCATGGTGGGAACGCTCATGCTAAATGCTGTGGCGTCGCGTGCGAATTGGGCGCCCAAAGGTTGAGATTGGAACCAGCCCCGGAGGTCCGCCGACAAGTTGCATACCAGATCGGCCAGTTCGTGAGGTTGGGCATATGCCTTGCTTGTGCTGTAAAGGTACTGTAGTACTTTATTGAGGTGACTTCTAAGCCACAAATGACTCTCCAGAAAGCCCGACATGGACTCATCGTTGGTTTTGGTAAGCACCTCGAATGTTTTATCCGATGGTATGCCATCAACTTCGGTGAGGATATCACTAGAACACATGAGTCTTTCAAGGAAACCTGGCTTGCAAAAATTTCCACTCACCATTCAATGATGTAGTGCAGTCTGTAGTAGAGCCTTCCGAGACTGTGGAGACGTGAGTAAGATGAGGTCATTGATCTTGTGTAACAACGTACGATTCGTCTCCATTCCTCATAGAGAAAGTGCGTATTACCGGATCCAGCGACTGTACTAATCCCAGTGCATGAAACGGTCTTGCCCAGAAATACATCAAGCAGTAAGCCATGAGAAGAGACAGTGGTATCCGTTCGTCGTCTACGACAGAGAGCAGAGTCCATTGACTTTGCAATGCATTTGTAAAACTGGTCTCGGACAGCGCCAGGAGTAGCTCTGGTCCCAAATTGAGTGGACTATTATCAGCCGATCTTAGGGCGATGGAAAGAACGAGTAATATCGAGATCGGAAGCTGTTTGATGTCCACAAGAACAGTATCCAAAGAGTCCATGTCCATTCCAAACATGTTTCGCAGGTTGTTAGCCACAAATTGACTACTAAGCTTTGGACAACTTTGAATCAACTCCGAGATGTAGACTGGTAAATTACTCGAAGTATTATCATAGAACTCTTCGAGCACTCGAGACACTTGCCAGAGCATCAAGGTTGGGGTCGAAGATCTTGAGGAGAGGGAGCTGAGCAGGGTCGCGTCCGAGTGATCAGTTTCGGACAAATAATTTGCAGCTGAGATCCCAGGGACGGTAAAATTGATACGGATCCTGGGCCAGTAGACAAGCATTTTGCAAGCCGCTGCAGTGTGAAGCTCTGGAAACTTGACAAGAGAGGAATGCTGAGATGAGGTTGCATGCGCGCTCGGAGTACTGTGACAAGTAGACGCAAGTCCTTCGCTTGCGCGACGACTGTGATCTGATCTCTCTTCGAGTTGCTTGAGGCGTGCCTCTACGTGTGTTAACCGGGACAAAACATAGTTATCCCTGTGATGGTCTTAGTGTTTGGGCTCTACCCCCCCTCATTTCTTTCTTGGCAAAGTACACCTGCGAATCCTGAATAATGGCTGGTAGTTGAGATCACTTACGCTTCTAGGCTTGTCGGGGTTGGCCTGTAGGTGCACTCACGTCCCGCATTTCTGCAATGGGTGCAGATCGGACGAACGCCATCGCATCGCGATTTTCTTTGACGGCAGGTATCGCAGGCAAGATTTGTCTTGGGCGTAGGCGCCATCTTCGCGGAACATCATGGCAACGCAATCACTGATTGGATTTCAATGTCTTTGGTGGAGAAAGGTGAAAGTAGAAACATTGAAACGACTGGGAGGGGGAGGGGAAGTCAATCGGTGGAACGTCGGCTAACATTTGTCAAGGTGTAAAAGTCACTAGCCTACGTCACCCAGAGCTGAATTCTAGTTCAAAAACATGCCTTCGTGGCTGGGAAATGTCGGTGAGGGCCTGAAAGATTCAGATATTTTCAATGCTTAATACAATTGTATTTTATGGCGTCTTATAGTAGAATTACCGGCCTGGGCGGATTCTATTTAGCAGCAGAGGACATTCCACTCCCGAGGGTTTCGCTCTCAGTCACATGGACCACGGACTTGGGATCCTCGGCACCAGCCACGTCCATGAAGCGGTGCCTCTTCCATTGCCGAACCGGAACCTTCTCCAAGAAAAATCGTTCGAGTTCGAGGTTGCTTCGGCCCGTCGTTTCCCCAACACAGAACCAGACATATGTGAGCGTGATAATGGTCGTCCCTGCCCAGACAAACCCTAGCATGGGTCCCAAGTTCGCGTCATAGTACAAGTAAGGGGAAACGAAAGCAATGACCCATACAGTCAGGAAGAAACAGACGATTGAGCACGACATGATCTTGTTTCTGTTGCGCCCCACTGCCATCTCCGAGGCGATTGTGAAAGCCAGTGGACCTAACGAAAAGTTAAAGCAGACGATCACGATGTACGAGAAAACCACAATGGCTGCGCTGGTGCCGTTGGAGAACGGAGCTCTCTGCGAACCCAGTCCCCCAACAACGACAAGCGCACCGAAGATGCCGGCTGTGCAAATCAGGAGATTCTTGCGACGGGAAATTTTGTTACCAAGGACAACTGAAACAGCAACTGAGATGACCTGTAGAATGTTTGTAATAAGCGAAATTGTGAAGGCCTCCTTGATGCCAATTGATTGCGCGAAAACCACACCATAGGAGTAGAAAAACTGGATGCCGTTGATTTGCTGTGCAACCATGGCGCCGCAGGAGTATATCAGCTTGCGTCGCTCGATTGGGTCTCGCAGAAGAGAAATCCAGGTGGAATCTGCGGCGTAGGCAGCTTCCCTCTTGACCGCCTCGTCTAAAACTTGAACATCGTAAGCAGGTTGATAGTCGCGGTGACTCTTGTTGATTTTTCTCAATGCTATCTCGGCTTCAGGTAGCCGTCCTTTTGTCGCGTACCATGTCGGGCTCTCCGGCGTGAACGGCAATGCCATGATCATCAGCCCAGGGAGAAGAATCAAAAGGCCCATCGGAATCAGGTATGCGTTCTTGTTGGGAATCGCCTCGGTCCCTTGGGTGATGCCTGAGCCGACAAGTTGGGAACAGGACTGCATGAATTGGAACATCATCAGTGCAGGCCCCCGGATCGCAAGTGGAGCCACCTCGCCGATGTACAGCAAGCAGGTGACCGTGAACTGCCCGACGCCGAGACCGATCAGAATGCGACCGAGAATGATGAGGCCTTCGATTCCGTGGGCGGTAAGCTGGACAATTGCCCCTGCGATGATGCAGGAAGACGCGAAGTAGAACACCGCCTTTCGACCCCAGCGATCGTTGATCGGAGCGGCAAGTAGGGCGCCAACGAGTTCGCCGACGTAAATGATGGAAGCTGTGAGTGACATGAAGGACGTCGTCAGGGCCTTGAGCCCTTTGCTGTCGGTCGCCGTGCCATAATCGTCAATAAACGGTCGCATACCCAGGAGGCCAGTGTAGTAAATCTGATCGTAGCCATAACAAAGAGCGCCAAAGGTCGAGACCCCGCAGTACGCCAGAGCCCAGGCGTTAGAACGCCAGTCAATGTTGAACACGTCCATCTCGAGAGGGCTTCGAAAACGACTGGAACAGAGATCGCTGAACGATGTCAAACTCTTGAGCGAACGGCGCAGTCAAGTCATGGCATCTTGGCGATAAATATTTGTAGATGGCAGGTTGACATCTAGTGGGTCCGTAACACTAGAGATCACTAAATCCCACTAACCCCGCCCGTAAGGAATGGATCACTGGGGTACATATTGTCCGAGTCTGGGGTAAGGCTTAGGAGCTGTGAAAACGGGGGCCTAGATTGTTTAATCGGGGGACGCTCCGGTAGACTAGTGAAACTGCTAATATTGGTAAGTCGTGCCTTGAAGCTTAAACAGTGATGGTTGTACAGAATGTCGCAGCAAATGTTTATTACTTAGTCAGTGATTTGGTGAGACGTGATGATGTGCTTGGAGCCAGGAGTGTCCTGGTTGGCCTCAACGCGCGGGGGATGCTCCGACGGGGGACTGATCCGACGGACTATCCCCCGACCCTTATCAACAGCTATCGGTGATATTGTGAGTGTTGTTGATTTTGAAATAATGAAGATGTAGCATGACTGACTTACTTGCGGCATTGCCAGGTTGATGTGGCATATTTACTTAGGTGATGGTTGTTCGTTATCCCAGCAAGCACACTGCTAAAGCTTTTCATCCCATTGCATCGAAAATATACTCGTGGCGAGCAATAAAACATTGTCATGAGCACTGGACCTTTACAGCAGCTGCAGGATGCCGGCACAGTTCTGATTGCTGATACCGCCGACTTTGACAGTAAGTCGACCACTTCGCACTCGTGAAGCTCCCTATCAGAAAAAGCAGAACAGAATTTATTAACCAGAACTCAGAAATCTGTCAGTTCAACGCCTCCGAAGGAACAACAAACCCAAGTCTCCTTTACTCAGCAGCACAGAATCCGTCGTACGCTACACTTGTATCGAACACCATCGCGTACACGAATGCGCTGCCTTCGGCCACCTCGTCCTCTGAGCGTTTGACCGCGGCAGTGGATCATCTTGCAGTTCAGTTTGGCACGCAAATCTTCAAGTTGACTGGCAAAGTCAGCACCGAAGTGGACGTCACTCTGTCTTTCAATACTGCGGCCACTATCGCCGCAGCTTTGCGCATCATCGACCTTTACCATGAACAGGGTGTGCCCAAGAGTCAAGTTCGCATTAAGATCAGTGCTACCTGGGAAGGCATTCAGGCTGCATGTGTTTTACAGAGAGACCATGATGTGAGCTGCTTGATTACCGTGGTCTTTGGACTGGTCCAGGCTATCACCGCAGCCGAAGCCGGGGTTGATGCCATCGCGCCGTACGTGGGGCGAATAGCAGACTGGGGAAAAGTGCACGGTATTACGGATGATTTGGGTGTTGAGACTGTCTCAAAAATACAGAACTATGTGAGGAAGTACGGATTCAAGACCCAGGTAATGGCTGCCAGTTTCCGCAGCACCAAGCAGATTCGAGATCTAGCGGGTATCGATCTGCTGACAGCTTCGCCGGCCATTCTTGAGGCTTTGGGACAAGAGTCCGAGCCTATTGATCGTAAATTGACGCTAGAATCTGGTAAGCGCCCTTGCCGGCAATACTAAATCATAGTCAAAGTTCTTCCGCTAACGCCGTTTAGCACGAAATATGGACCTGCAGAAATCTTCCTTCATCAATGACGAATCAGCATTCAGATGGGCTTTCAACAGTGATGAGTGCGCTGTTGAAAAGTCAGCCGAGGCTATGAGAAAATTTGGCGAAGACACAGAAAAGCTCAAGCTTTTACTATCAAAGATGCTTCAGGTGGGACAGTTTTGCTAGAGTTATCGCGAAAAGACAACTCATTGGCTTCTATGATCACTCTCAAGGCGCCCCTTCTGTCCTGTGGTAGAGCGACCATTCTTCCTGCGTCCTTGCTATCGTCGCCACTGCCATCCATCCTCGCCATCGTTACTGTTTCTACGTTCAGTATTTTCGCTGCTGTTGTCGTGGGTGTCATCGTTGTCTCTCATAACGATGATTTGTGATCATTCCGATTAAAGGAAAATATAACGATCTATCAAGTATATAGAGAGTATAGCCTCGCAGACACATTGACATAAGTAATTGGGCAGCATCTTGTCTCGCACCCGAATATATCAGCGAGGCTTTAAATCGCGACGGAGTTCGGCGATGTTTCTGTGATGGCGACTCTTGTGTTGCGAAGACTATCCAGCCTTGCATCTGGAGGAGCACGATTCTTGGCATATTCTGGACTTTTCATTTGAGCGGATGTATTCTCCCGAATCGTATGACTTGCAGCAATTTAACAGGCTCTCTATCGGCTGCAACCTGCAGTTCTCGTAAGATAGGTCAGCTCATGTCCACAGCGTGCATCATCAGCTGCGAGTTGTCTCCACTTGGCTTTGTGTGACTTCCCCTCTCTTCGGGGGATCCCCCGATGGGCTAGCAAACTAGTCCATGCTCCGATTCCTAATATGGCAATGTGATCAGATCTGGAAGCTGTCAACCCCCACATAATTGCTCGGTAATCTGTACACTGGACGGGGAATGATCCTGTTTCCAGATCTCCCAAACCACGGCCCGATGCTAGCATTTGTCTTGGTATAAGTCGGGAGGGCGGCCCAGACAGGCACCCGGTCTCACCTCTCCCCTAAGCCACATCACGTCGTTCTCTTCACAGCGCCTTCAAAATGACCTACATCGTAGGCTTGAACAGCGGCTCGTCTTTCGACGGTGTCGATGCCGTTCTTTGCCAGATAGGAACCGCGGAGGACGGCCACCCTTCTCGACCCCAATACATCGACGGCCTGACGGTAGACTGGCCTCTCGAACTTCAACCGTTGATTCTGAGAGCCTTCAACAATGATTTGACTATCTTCGAAATGACGCGGTTAAACTATGCCGCCGGTGCGCTGTATGCCGAGGCAGCCAACGACCTTATTCAGAGAAACAATCTGAAGCCCGAAGACATCGACGTCATCGGCTACGACGGCCAGACTATCTACCAAGAGCCGCCAGACCGTGTCAAAGAGAGGGAGTATGTCCTAAGTGGAAACAAGAGTCTTGTGGACCGCTGGCTAAAAGGAGGATTCCCATGCGGCTTCTTTATTGCTGAGTCCGGCGTCGTCGCCGCTCTAACCGATGTCGATACGGTCACCCAATTTCGACCTCTCGACCACGCCCTTGGTGGTTCTGCTGCACCTCTCATGCAGTACCTTGACTTTGTCGCTTTTCGCAATGATGGACCGACGGTCACTCTAAACATTGGCGGGATCGCGAACTTGCAGCTTGCCAACGCGGACCGTAGCAAGATGATGGCATTCGACACAGGCCCGGGAAATGTCATGATCGACCATGTCTGCAAAGCTCGCACTGGTAGAGGCTACGACGAAGATGGCGAGCTTGCAGCGCAAGGAAAGGTTATCCCCAAACTTCACGAAGAGCTCCTGCAGCATGACTTTTACACGCGGAAGCCACCAAGGTCCGCATGGCGTCTTGACTTTGGCGCGGCATATGCAGATGCCGTTCTTGAGAGATATTCCACAGCATCCACCGAGGACCTTCTCGCAACACTGACGCGATTTACGGCAATATCCATCACGAAGAGCCTGACAGACTTCATTCTCCCGAAAACAGAGGTTACAAGAGTTGTGGCATCTGGGGGCGGTACTCGGAACGCGACGCTGATGAAAAATCTCGGAGAAGAGGTGGAGAAGCACGGTTTGAAGCTTGTGACCAGCGACGAGTTTGGAATTCCTGCTGCATACAAAGAGGCCATCAAGTTTGCTACATTGGCATTTGCCAACAAGCGGAGCCTCGCAAACAATATTCCAGCTGCAGGGGGCGCTGTGAAGTATGCTTCTCTTGGAAAGCTGAGCCTGGCTCCCCGGAGAGCCAAGAACTCGGAACCTGTCGTCGGAAGAAACGAGAAGGTGCTGGGGTTAACTGCCGATAGAAATTAATTGTTGCGAACCTTTCCATTGTACATTTTTTCCCGAATTATGGGTTGTGTTATGAAGAGGTAGCAAGCGTTTGAGAGGTAACATCCCACACCTACTTCCAGACCACCCCCACATCCAGACCACCCACTTTTAATACCCTCATATTTATATATATCAACTTCAACTAATATTTATATATATTATAATACTATAATAATATAACTTTCGCTATTACTAAGGTTTTCAGACTTATTAGATTTATCTATACTATTTTTAAGTTTACTTACTTTAATTTAAGCCTTCTAAATAGCTTTAATATTAATAAACTTTAAATTTAAATTTATTTTAACTTTTTTCTATTTCTTAGCTCTATTAGTATTAACTTCTACTTATAATACTTTAATCTTTTACTAAACTACTACTAACTAATATACTTTCTTATTAAAGCTCTTTTAAACTTTTTAAAAAAGTAAATACTATATATACTTATTATTATTTAACTTACTAAATAAACTAAACTAATCCTAAAACTTATCCCTCTTCTTAAAAGTTAACTAAAAGACTACTAATATATCTATTACTTATTTTTTACTTATTTTACTATTAGAAAGCTTTTTATAAACTTAACTAGCTAGTTTAATAAGAGTTAATATATTCTTAAGTAGTAGAAAGTTTATAAGGGATTTAGCTATATTAATAAATTATAAATTAGTTTATTTCTAATTATATAAGGGTCTAGCCGCCTAGACTAGAAGGGCTTAGGGATAGTTCAGCCAGACTAGGCTAAAAGGACAGAGAACCCTATAGAGATAGGGCATAGAACCCTCTATAGCGAGGACTTAGTAAGTACTTACTGAAAGGTTAGGAAAAGAAGATCTTAGAAGAAGTAAGTAAAAGTAGTATAGTAATATTATACTTACTTTTTAAGTACTTCTTCTATTAGTTTAACTTAACTATAGCTTATAGCTTTTAAATACCTTTATAATTCTTTTACTTCTACCCTACTTTAGGAAGGTTAGTAATAATAATAATACTATATACCTAAGTAATACTTACTAATTAGGCTAAGAAACTTATATTTAGTATTTATTAAGTATTAAGTAAGATAGCTTATATAAGCTTATATAGGGAAGATAACCTTAGTAAATAATTAAAGGATAATATAAATTAATAAGGGGAAGTAAAAAGCTATATTTTAAGTAAGGCTAGAAGCTTTAAAGAGGATAAACTACTTATACTAAACGCTTACTAAATAAATAATAAGTATATATAGGAGAATAAGAAATATAAGACCCCTCCTTATAGATTAAATAAGCTATAAGGCTAGATATCTATAGCTACTACTAATAAACTAGCTTAAGCTAAAAGGCTAAATAAAGCTACTAGCTAAGTACTAATATAATAAATTATAACTATAATAGCTAATTAATATAAACTAATTACTACTATATTAAGTAACTAAGTGCTTACTAAATAGTTACTAAAAGCTTATAAAAAACCTCTAAACTATAATATAGTTTACCTTATTAGTAAATCTATTAGTATAAAAAGAGAAGATTAGCTTATTATAATAGAAAAGGCTTATAAGTACTACTCTAGCTACTCTAATAGCTAATATATCTAATAAGCTTTAAGTATAATAGAGTATACCTTATAAATAGAATAGTAAACTTATTAGTAAATACTTATAGATATATTAAGGAAGTAAGTTAACTTTATATAAGAAGATTTTAGAGTTTTTATAAGAAAGTAGTATATAGTATTTAAACTCTAGGAATAAAACTACTATAATACCTTAAAATAATATTACTAGAAAGATAATAAGAAACTTATTATATATTAAGCTTATTAAAAGTCTATTAACTAAGCTTTTAGTAAGCTAAATATAGGTAACATAAAGGCTTATATATTCTTTTAAAGCTTTATTAGAACTTTAAAAGATAAGCTTTTTAAGTAAGATATTAATCGCATTAATATATATATTATAGCCTTATATATATAGAGACTATAAGAGATTATAGAAAGGAGATATATAAGAAAGCCTACTAGCTATTCTAAGTTATATAAGTAATTATACTTAAGATCCTTAGACTACTTTTATAAGAGCAGTTTATAGCCTTCTTAGTTAATAAACTTAAAGGAGTGCTATCTAGAGATCTTATCCTAGAATAACTACTTAGTAAACCTCTATATAAAGCTTAGCTCTAATAATAAGCTTTCTAATCTTTAAGGAACTTAATACTATAATTATAAGAAGTATAAGTATATTTCCCCTAATTATACTAAACTATATATATAATCTATAAGTAGTAACTAAAACCTAAACCTAAGATAGAGTAGGATTAATATTATTATAGTTTTTTATATAACTAATACTAAAGACTTAAGAAATAAGTAAGTATAGAGATAACCTTAAGGAGTATTATACTAGAAATTACTTTAGTTCCTATAAAGTAAACTATTAAAGGTTAAGTAATTATACTTTAAGTATATAATAAAGTTAAACTATTAGTTAATATAAATATTTATATTATAGTAGACCTTATATAAGAAGACCTTATAGAGAAACTTTTACTAAAGGAGGCTACTAGCATTATAGCCCTAAAACTAATAAACTTTTAAAAAAGACTAATACTTATTAGTAAAGTTTATTAGCTTACTATCTTCTTAATTAATAGCTAAAGCTATCTATAGAAGATTTACTAAGTATTTATAGCTAACTTATATCCTAAAGAAGCAAGAGATATCTTTTTATTTAATAACTTAATAGGTAGAGAAGGTATCTATATAGATACTTATGCTTATACTTAATTATATAATTATATCTTACTTACTAAGCTAGAAGTAATAGTATAAGAGATCATAGAAAATAGCTAAAAAGCTTATATAATATACTTAATAGAAGCTTTAGCCTTAGATAAAAAAGATATTAATATCTTAAGTAAAGGCTTACTAAATAATAAGCTTAAAAAGAAGATCCTTAAAGAACTTAAACCTTTTACTAATATTTTTAATAAAGAAAACGTAAAGAAAGTCCTTAAACTAAAAGGAGTAATATATTATATTAAGTTAAAACCTAGTAAAAAACCTCTATATAAGCTAATATACCTTATATTAGCAGAGTAGCTATAAACCCTTACTAAATATATTTAGGAAATAAAAGTAGCTAGATATATCTACTACTTAACTAGCTCTACTAAAGTGCTAGTTCTATTTATACTTAAAAAAGATAGCAGCCTATAGTTATATATAAATTATAGAGAGTTAAATAAAATTATAGTAAAAAACTACTACTTTTTACTACTAATTAGTAAGCTTCTAGATAAGCTTACTAATATAAAGTTTATTTCTAAGATTAATTTAAGTAAGATATACTATAGAATTATAATTAATAAAGTAAATAGATAGAAGACTATATTTAGAACCTAATATAAGCACTTTAAGTATATAGTAATGCTATTTAGGCTTACTAACGCTCTAGCAACCTTCTAAATATATATTTACTAAATACTTACTAACCTTTTAGATACTTACTATATTATATACCTAAATAACATCCTAATCTATTTAGATATTAAGGAATAATATATAAAAGATCTTTATATAGTCTTATATTACTTAAGAGCTACTAAGCTATTTATAAAACTAAAGAAGTATAACTTCTATTAGATAGAAATAGATTTCCTTAGGTTCTATATTACTTAAGATAGCATTAAAATAAACCTAAATAAAGTCTAAGTAGTTACTAAATAGCTAGTACTAAAATCCTTTAAAGATATTTAAGTTTTCCTTAGCTTCTATAACTTTTACTATAAATTTATTACTAGATACTCCTATATTATAGCTCCTATAAATAGTATACTAAAAGGAAGTTAAAATAGCATAAAATTAAAAGCTTTTATTTAGATAAAAGAGATATAAATTATATTTAAGATACTTTAAAAAGCGTTTACTAAAGCCTTAATATTAAGATATTATAACTTAATACTAGAAACTAAAGTTAAGACTAATATATCTACTTAAGTAACATCTAGTATACTTTCGTAGAAATATAGCACTATCTAGTACCTAATAGCCTTCTAGTTAAAAAAGCTTTTAGATATAAAAAGATATTAAGCTATAAAGTAATAAGAGCTCCTCACTATTATAGAAAGCTTAGATTACTAAGCATAATACCTCTAAAAGCTTCCTAAGAAATTCCTAATACTTATAGACTATATAGCACTAAAAGAGGTACTTACTATACCTACGCGTAATATTTATAGAAGGCTTATATAATAAGTTTACTACTTATTAGCATTTAATTTTAAAATCTAATATAGATTAAGAGTTACTAATCTAATAGATAGACTATTATAACGCCCTAACTATATAGTAGAAGACTTTAAAGTAGATAATATAATCCCCACCCTTAAAAAGAAACTAAGACTTATTAGCTAGCTATTAGCAATAACTTACTAATATATTACTAAGCTTAAAAGAACTATAGCTACTATAAGAACTTATATCTAAGCTATTTAGCAAAATATATAAGAACTTTACTAAAAGGCTAGCTCTAAAGTTAAGAGATCCTTACTCTTAAGTTAGTACTACCTTATAAAAAGTATTAATAATCTATTATATTTAAGTATATATATTAATACTATTACCTACTTAAAATTATACATAGATACTATACTAACTGCTTTATAAGAAGATAGTAATATACTAAAAGACTTAAGGAGAGCTAAAGTTATTATACTAAAATAATATATCCTATATACTATAATAAGGGAGCTTATTTAAGATAAAACAGCATATATACTATAACTAAGCGCAAATCTTAAATAGATAGTTAGAGGACTATAAGCTAAAGACTACTTCTATAAAAAGCTTATATCTAAGGTTTACTAAGATACTAAAGAATATTAAAGGTACTAACTTAATAAGAATAATATCCTTTAGTTTAAAAAAAGACTTATTATCCTAAAAGAGGGATCCCTCTACTATAAAATCCTAAAAAACTACTATAATACGCTTAGATTAAAGCATATAGAAGTAAATAAAATAGTAAAGCTAATCCTATAAAAATTTTATTAGCTATACTTAATAGAGGATGTATAGTAATATATTACTAAGTACCTATATTACTAAGGAGCATATATATTATAGCATAAGCTATATAGACTACTATAAATACTAGAATTACTAGCATACCTATTTTAATAGATTTTTTTAGACTTTTTAACTAGCTTACTAGAAAGTTATTAAAATAATAAGATTATATATAATATAATCTTAATAGTTATATATTAAATAACTAAAATAGCTTAATTTCTAGTAATAACTAAGCAACTAGATACTATAAACTTAGTGAGGATCTTATACTAAGAGATTAAATATTAGTATAGCACGCTTAAAGCTATTATTAATAATTAAGATAAGTTAATTACTAGCTAGTTCTAATAGGACTAAACTAAGGCCTAAGATATAAAAAGGTATATCTCTACTATATAGTATCTATAGATAGATAAGCAGACTAAAAGAATATACTAAACCCTAATAATATATCTCTTAAAATTTAGTAAAAGCTTATATAACTAATAAGTAATATAGCTAGTTAAAGCTAAATTCTTATATAATAATAATAAATATACTACTATTAGTATATTACTATTTAAAGCTTTAATAAGTTACTACCTTTAAATAATTAAGTACTACCTATTAGGTATAGAAATTAAAACCTAAAGGGTTAATAAAAAGCTTAAGAAGCTAATAGAGGTTTACTAAAGAATAGCTAAGAATTAACAACATATAATAGAAGTATAAGCTAAAAACGTAAATACTAAAAGGAAGGTATAATTATATAAAGTTAGAGATATTATAAAGCTCTTAATAAAAAACTTCTATTTTATAAAAAGTTAGTAAAAACTTACCTTATAATTTATTCTTATACTAATTATAGAGGTTATAAGCTTTAACGCCTATAGAGTATAGCTTCTAGAAAAATATAATAAAGCATATAATATCTTCTTAGTTATTTTACTAAAGCTATAGTATAGCTAAAAGCTTACTAAAAAATAGCTTCTTAACCTAGAGGAGAACCTTAAAGAATAAGAAGTTAAAGATATTATATTATAGAAGGAAGCGCTAATAAGCTTTCTATATTTAGTTAAGTAGAAAGGCTAGCTAGTAGAATATAATACCTAAGAACCTAAAGAGCATTTAGTAAACGCTTTATAAATCCTCATAGGATTTAGGAAGTAATAGCATAAGTTATATTATAAATAGGATAATAAGTAGTATAGAGAAAGAAGAAAAGTTAATTAACTATAAAAAGATTCTAAAA
Organism: Colletotrichum tropicale; assembly: GCA_027406125.1. Taxonomy (NCBI): domain Eukaryota; kingdom Fungi; phylum Ascomycota; class Sordariomycetes; order Glomerellales; family Glomerellaceae; genus Colletotrichum; species Colletotrichum tropicale. The sequence continues at coordinate 2,125,198 of JANVYH010000004.1, forward strand.
AACTACTTCTTAAAAGTAATATATAAACCTAAAGGTATCTAACTAAGAACTTTAAAGAAAAGCTACTATATACTTACTAAAGATCTATTAAAAACTACTAAGAGTTATCCTCTAAGTTATTTAACTCCTTATTAGTGCTATTACTATTAGGACTAATATTTATATTATTCTTATTATTATTATTCTTACTTTCTAATAACTTATCTTTATCCTTAAAGCTAATAAGATTTTTATAAACATTTATAGAAGAAGCACTAATATCTTTATAAGTATTAAGTTAAAAAGTAAGGCTAAAGCTAATATATTTAAGGATTATAACTAAAGTGCACTTATAAGAATTATAAAGCATTTAAGAAGCCTAAACCTTAGAAAGATCCTAAGTAAGTAAGCTAGATATATAAAGGTTATTACTTAAGAGATACTTCTCTAAGACTTTATTAAGCTTATTAAAGAACTAAGCCTAATTAAAGATATAGCTTTTATTATAGAAGTATTAAAGTAAGGTATTCTTAAGCTAAAGATAAGTCTACTTAATAAAGCTTTTATCTTTCTTTTAGTAAGCATTCTATAAAGAAACTATTAACTACTAAGGAAAGAATATAATTTAAGGGATTATATACCTTAAGTTAGATCTTAAGATATACCTAAGTATAATTAATAGTAGTCTCTTTAGTATTTATCTATAGTAATTAGTTATTATACTACTTTAAATTAGGCTAAAGCTTAGTAAGGTTTACTAACTACTTATAAAGCGCTAAGAGAAACACCTAACTATTAGTAATTATAATATATATATAGTAGATCTTATACTAATAATACTTACTAGCTTTAATCTAAGTAGTATAGCGCTTCACTTAGTTTTAGAAGATTTAAATACTATTAATAAGATATTTAAAGATCTAATTATACTAATAGTTAGTTTAATACTTTAGTAAAAAATTATTAAATACTTACCTTATAATACTTAATACTATATAAATAATATATCTAATAAGTAGTATTACTTATAGTAGCATAAGTATATACTATTTAGGTAGTTTAATATAGCTATAAGGCATAAGAGATATAAGGCTTATTACTATTTAATTAGCTACGCTAGTAAATACTACTATCCTTTACTAAGTTATTAAGCTTATATAGCAATAAGATATAAGTAATTAAGGTTTTAATATTTATAATATTAAATATAAAAGTAGTATTAAAAAGAAAAAGCTTTATAAAGGCTTAGTAAAAGCTTATAAAATATAAAAGCTATTATATTATAATATAATATAATAAGGAGAAAGAAAACTAACTTTAAGTAGGAAAAAAGGTACTACTTTATAGATAGATATAAAGTATTATTAAGTAGTTAGAGAGGTAGCTATAACTTTAGATAGTAAAAATAATAGTTATTTATTATAATAAGTACTACTAAAAGTAAGAAAATAAGTATAATAAATTAATAATAATAGTTACTATCTAATATTCTAAATAACTTTATAATATGCTTATTTTAAAAGGGGGATAAATAAAATAAAAAATAAAGTTATTATAAGGCTATTATTTAGAGAAGGCTTATTAAGTAAAGAATAAAACGTTTATAAGTAAAAAGTATAAAACCTATTAAAAATAATTCCTTTTTTTAAAAGATAAGAAAGATCTCTAAAAGAAACCTAAGTAGTAAATAATATAACCTTAAGGCTAAGATTATAAGACCTATAGAGATAATAATAGCGCTAAAGGATAATAGAGCTTTAGTAAATATATAGTAGATAACTATTATATAGATAGTAGAGATAACTTATAATAATAATAATAACTATAAAAACCTCCTATAGATAATAGGGGTTCTTACTTACTACTAGTCCTATTCTATAGTAAGAACTACTATAATTAGAAAGAGAATAATTATAAAGGTTTAGCTGCTTAAACTAAAAAGACTTAAGGATAGTTTAGCTAAACTAAGCTAAAAGGATGAAGAACCCTATAGAGATAGGGCATAGAACCCTCCACAATAAGGACTTAATAAGTACTTACTAAAAGGTTAGGAAAAGAAGATCTTAAAAGAGGTAAGTAAAAGTAGCATAATAATACTATACCTACCTTTTAGATACTTCTTCTATCAGTTTAACCTAACTATAGCCTATAGCCCCTAAATACCTTTACAAATTATTAATAATATTCTTATTTATTAAAGCTATTTTATATACTTTACTATAATATAAAATAAAGTTTTTCTTATTTATAATTATATTAATATTTTATTTAATTAATAATTTAAGTTTTTTTTTATATACTATTTTAAAAAGCTTAAAAACTAATTAATTAAGTAGCTAAAAGATATATAATATATATATTAATAAGAATAATAAGTATATCTTATTTTTAAAATATATATATATAAAAGTAGTAATCTTATAGTTTCTATAACTATTTAAGATTAATAATCTAATTTCTAAGAGGTTTTCTAGCTAAATTAAAAGAATAAAAACCTCTATTAACTACTTAATAGCTATAAAATCTAAAATCTACTTATTTTCTATAACTATAAACTTCTAAGATTTATATAGTATTAAATCTAAAAAGAACTATTATTACTAAATACTTTTATTTTTATATATAATAAATAGAAATAATACTTTATTAGTTATAGAGATATATTTAATTAGAGATATCTAAGTATATAATCTAAGCTATTTTTTATAAATAGAATAAGTTTCTAATAATTTAAAAATAAGTTTATTTAATTTTTTATTTTTTAGAATATTAGTTTTATTTATATTATATTAATTAGAAGTTTTAATAGCTATAATCTTAAATATAGTAAAGTATTTAAACTATTATTTAATTATATTAATTAAAGCTTTATTAATATACTAAAAATTAATTACTCTATTTTTTTAGACTTTTATAGATAAGTTTCTCTTAATAAAAAATTATATTTAGTTTTTTCTAAGAAGCTAGAAATCTCTATAGATCTATAAGATATATTTAGTAAAGTCCTTAAGTTATTAATAAATTAGAAAAAGGCTTAAAGTAGCTTAAATTTAAACCTATTTAGCTAAATAGTTTTCCTAAATTAGAGAAAGCTTTTATAGATTAAAAAAAGTAATATCTTATAACTAAGCTCCTTAAATTTAATATAATAAAGTAGTTTTTAATATACTATACTATAATAAAGCTTTTTATAAACTAGTACTAGTTATAATAGCCTTAAATACTTAAAAAAGTTTATTTTTAGTATAATTAACTATTATATAGTTATTATATTTTATAGAAAGTTTAGTAATAATTAAGTAAAAATTAGTGAAGTTATTTAAGTTTAGAAGTAGCGGTATGCATTTTTAATAAGGCATTTTAGGGTGGTCCAGATGTAGGGGTGGTCTGGAAGTAGGTGTGGGACGTTAGCATGAGCATACCTACCTAGACATGAAAGTTATCTAGCATGAGTGTTATGCTTTATCTGGAAATTCTTCTGAAGACCTTCATCCCAATATTGAGACTTTCTAACTTTTATGTTGCATGTAACCTGACCATTTCGTTCCATGTCCGAATGTCCTGTATTGGACTCTGTCAATATGGGATCCGCAAATAGGCAGGGTGCGCGTACACTTTTGTGTCAGTTAGAGTACAGGTTGACGTCTCATGCAACATGTCCACAAGCTTCATAGAATTGAACATTTCAAAGCAGATGTTTTCATCATAGTCATCTAGTTATCTATGCTAACAAAGAAGAGGATCAACGCTCCTCACAGGAGGATGATGTCGTCCAATAGGACCGGGTTGTTCTTTCCATTAGTATCACTCCAAACAACTTCCACCACGATATCTGTGTTCTTCGCCGCGGCGAGACTAAGCGATAGCTTGGTAACTATCCTGTAATGGCCCAATGTACCAGGAGCGTTGAGGTTGCATTTGTTCTGAGAAGATCCACAGGCATCCCACTGGTGAATGCGCACTCCTCCGTAGTTGACGGTAATTTGAGGACCGCCATCATCAATCGTGGCTTTAGTTAGTCGACCATAGAAGGCGGCGAATGCTCTTGGTTCAGTGATATTGACACCAGTAAGTGTCTGGCGGAGGACAGCCCGGCGCACGCCGTCAGATGGAGAGGAACGGGGTGTCAACATGCTAAAACGCGGCTTGAATTAGCTGTGCTCGGCATGGGCAATCCCAACGTCGGGTTCTTACAGAGCTGAACATCCGCCCATTGGATGGTTGTCAGTGATGACTTCTGCCGTTACATCTCCTGATGTAACCTTAAAGGCCCAGCTGGCAAGGCCATTCTCGAAACCAGCGTTCTTGACGTAAGCACCTAAGTTGTGTGTCAGTAACTTCAACTTTTGAAAAACGAGATCAACCCAGCTATTTCAGAGGGGACATACTGTCAGCTAAGATTAAGTCAGTTGAATGCCGAGATAATCAAAGTGTTTGAAGTGACTTACGAGACGTTCTGGTGCAAGCACTCGCTGCTGCGCCGGCAGGAGACTGTTTCACTCAGCGTTTTGGTCTTTGAATTGTAGGATCAGTATTTCTTACAGTTGATGATGTTGAAAGAGATGCGTGAGGGATGGCTGTTGAGCTAGACGTGGAAACGCTCAAAGTGGTTGAAGATGTGGGTGTGGTTGTCGTCGTAGAAACGATGGAAATGAGTGTGGTGGATGGAGTCACCAGAGTGGTGCCAATAGATGAAATGGAGGAGGAGAGCGTAATGACAGACGTTATTGAGGTGGAAAATGTTGGCAAAGAAGTTGTCGAACTGGAAAATGGAATGACAATGGCTGAAGATGATGTTGTTGAGAAGCCCAGGTCCAGTGACGCAAGCGAGTAGAGATTGAGTCGATCGGGGCCACCGCACATCTCCGCCGTGTTGCCCTTGCAGGGCATGTTGCAGCCGTCAGTTGTAGGGACGCCACCAGACCTGATGGAGTTATCACACCAGCATTCTTGCGCATACTCAACACCAGCCAAGGTGTAGCCAGCTGCAGCGCATGCCGCAATGCAATTGGCAACATTCGTGTTACCACCTTCCACACCGACATAAACACCGAGGGCTCGGCCGCCAATGTTGTCTTTCAAACAACCTTGGGATTTCCACCCTGTGGGCAATACGCTGGGTGTCTTTGGGGCAACTGCCCCCTTGTAGAGATTGATACGGTTGGGTCCGCCGCAGAGTTCAGAATTGTTATCTCCGCACAGCATATTGCAGTCGTCCTCTGGAGCCCTTGAGGCTCCCCCTCGAATGGCATCATCGCACCAACACTCTGTACCGTATTCCACTCCAGCAAACGCGAAGCCAGCGGCTGTGCATGCAGTGGTACATTGCAGAACGGACATTGCAGAGCCGCCTCCTGATACGCTCGCTCGGTATGAGAGCGTTCGGGTGCCGCTATCCGTGTAGCAACCGAGAGATGTCCAGCCTGGAGGGCCTGGATTGACAACAGGACTAGTACCTCCATTGGAAAAGACAGTCAACCTGTTGCCCGCGCCGCAGTACTCTGTCGAATCGCCGCTGCAGACCATGTTGCAGTCCGTCTCAGGCCTCCGTTCGGCGGGGATCTTGTAGTCACACCAACACTGTGATCATTACGAAGTCAGCGAGAAGACAACAAGATATTAAAAGGAGTATGGCATTGGCGGGGTAAAATGCCTGGAAAAGCACATACCTCTGAAGAATACTCAACCCCAGCTACAGGAAAGCCATGGTCTTGGCAGAAATTGACGCAAGACTCTTCTGTCATGGAAGGATCCGCGTAGCTGGCTCGAGCCAGTTGACGGCTAGGTCCATCGGTATAGCAGCCCTTGTAAGTCCATCCATTTGGAAGATTTGCTCCAACATTGATCTCGCGTTTGGCGATATATGCGGCGTGACCAGACGCCGACAGAAGAAGCACGAGAGTTGAAACTGAAAGAGAAGGCATCTTGGAAGTAGAAATGAGTGAAGAAGCGAGAAAAGACGTTGACGGACTAGGCTGGACGGACAACACTCCGCTATATCGACGGCTGCGGTATTGATACTTATCAATGAGACGATGACCGCGATGAGAGTCGAAGGACCAGTAATGGCCACCTCGCAGGGCCAACTTCTGTTCCAGCTGAGCGTCAAAAAAGCCACGTTTGAGCGAAGCGGCAAGCACTCAGAAGCCTGGATGCCAATTTATTCGAAGCTAACATCATTGGTGCCTAGGAAAGCGCCCTGAGAAGTTGATCATCGACGAAAATCGCCGCATTAGGTAGGCTTCCTTCGTACTGGTAGTCTAACGTTAAAACCGTCCCTCTCATGGCTTGCCTTGTTACAACCGGTTTTCTCGGTTCGACATTCGAGTGGTAGGTGGCCATAACTGATGGCAATTACCTGTGTGGCTGTGTTGCTTCTATTGTGAGGCACGTGTTGAATTGTGTGCGGTGATCTGCATAACTGCTCAATTCCAGCTATGACTAACGGTTTCTCAGGTAATGTTTCTTTGATTCATTGAGCAGCAAAGCCCGGATTTGGCATTGGCGCCAAGCTGAAACGAATAGCCAGCAACGCGCAGAAGGAATAAGCGGCTGTGCTAAGTGTGTTCTTTGTCAAGCTGGGGAAATAAGGTTGTTTTTGTAGCGTGTTCTAGTTATTCCATTGTCCACAAGAAGCTGAAACGCGAGCCATGTGAGCTCCAGACCTTTGAAGCGAGAAATGCCAAGAAATATCTAAACGATTCAGAGAATGCGCAAACCATGTTAGGCTCCAAGCCTTCAGCAGGCTTGGTTGGACAGAGAAAAGGCCTAGCTTAAGCTCCTCTTGATTAACCTAGAATGACGCAAAAATTGGACCATCAATCCTCCTCGGGCTGTGCCTTTGGATCATAAGCATGTTTGGGGGAAATTTTGCAATCAATATCGATGAAATAACGGAACTGTATTATTCAAAGAAACGTCCCGGGAAACGCAGACAGCAATGGAACTCATCGCGGTTCAGCGAACTTCATCCACAGAGGCTCATGCATCAACCTATCCAAACAGTTGGCCTCAACACCAACGAGAATCTCCATTCCCCCATCCGGCAAGATTGGCAGAACAATCTGCAACCCGTTGATAACTCCAACATGCGGAGAACGAACAGCTTGAATGCTGTTACCAAGGGACGGGCCCCACTGAACATCGTACAACGAGAAGTTGACCCAGGAGCTCTGAATACAGTTGTTACCCGGAACATCGAGTAAAGCAGTCGGCAGGACCCGGTTGACGTCTTCCACGGTATCAATCAACGTCGCAACATCGTCAACGAACTGATTACCTGCTCGGAGTAGTGCTTGGCGGACCAAAATTGCCAGGTCAGCCAGGCTTGCTGAGCCAAGCATCTTCCGAATCGGAGCGGAGGCCGCAACATAGCCCAGGAAACATCCCATAGTGTGAGGATGGACCGGAGGATCGGTGCGCGGGCGGCCATCTATGGCAATGTTGTAGACAGATACTGGGTCGCCTTCGAGAGTCTCAAGAGGAGATTGTACAGCCATGACCGTGCGCCAAAGAAGGGCAGAAAGAGCATCATTGGTGGAGATCCATTTCTGGTTTGTTGGTTCTGTCGCATTCTGAGGAGATGCTTCAGCCTTGAGTCTGGCCAGAGACTCAGGGGAGAAGTAAAAGACCTGCCCTCGGTGGGCCTCGGAGAGCATGTTAGGTGGCATGCCCTGGGGTGTGAACGGGAGGATGGTGTATTCCGGGTGGTCCTCAGGATTGCCCTTGTTCTTACCAGAGGGCTTCATAATGCGTTGACGGTCTCTGATTAGAGCCTCGTCAAGCTTGAAGGGGTCGGTGATGTCAAGACCTTGAGCACGCCGACACTCCTCCGCCCAGACTTTGGTCCAGGTGAGGAAGGTGTTACCATCACCGAACATGTGGAAGATACACCAGGAGAGAATCATGCCCCCTGGAATGAAGTTGGCTTGAGGAAGGGAGACAGGAAGACGTTCCCCTGCAGAGGGCCAGACGGAGCGGCGCATAATAGTGTTCGCATCGAAAGCAGACACAGGGAAGGCTTTAGACTTGAGCTCCGAATAGGTAATCGGGAAGGCCCCTGGTGTTCTCAAGTCCTTGACAGCGATACCTTCCACTTCTCCTGAGCGCAACCTCTGTAGCTTTAAAGTACCGGCTTGCTTGGCGTCTGGGTTTGGGATAGCCTCACAATCGAGGACCGCAATTCTTCTCTGGGCGGCTTCATATCCTGCGCGGAGTACTGAAGCTGCTTCCTCGAGATTGTAGTCATCCGGGAGCTGGAATGGGAAGACATAACGAAGGTAGCCTTTCGGCCCGATACGCTCGAGAGGCGTAAGATCGGGGATCTCTGTCCAGCCTGATAAGGAGCCCATGGTAATGATATGTAGTCGAGAAATAATGAGATATTAGTGAAAACGGTCGAAGGGCAGGGAGAGGGGCGGGCTTGATTTAATGACAGTACAGAATACTGAAGGACCTAATTTGCCGTTCTGAGTTGCAAGAGGGTCGGCCAGACTTCCTCCGACGCATTTGTGCTGCGCCTCAGACGTACATTCTAATCACTTCATTGTATGTTCGTCCTATGAACCAACGGTCGCCATGGTTGATGCCAGGTACGGATTGAAGATGCCTGCACCCCCGTGCCAACAAGTGGACCGAATTTCATCCCCGCCACTCCAAACGGGGCAAGACCGACAGGATACTGTTGAGCATGCAGAACATCTTCATTATTCTTTGCATTGCACCTTCAGGTGAATCGAGCTACTAATCTCTTTTGAAACTGCCAACGGCTGCTCGCAACACATCGTCAGATCACCTACTGCTTTCGAATATTGACCGGAGAAGTTGGAGATCCTTGTCAACGAAGTTGCACCCAGACCACCGCTTAACGATCCATGCAAGCCAAGTCGGCCCGCTAGGAATTACTTCCCCGCCCCTGCAGCCCGTTAGTATACTAAAGAGTTCCTCACATGACAGCGGCTAGGCTCGTGCACAACGTAACAGTATCGAGATGAAGGCATCGTTGCGTATCTCTGGTTTCTTTATTGCTGCGTGTGTCAAAATCGAGAAGTGTCAATTGATTGTTCGATATGTGCCACTGATCTTGGAATTCAGAAACCGCAAGGGATAGCTCGATCCAAGAACCTCAACTGTACAATGCATCGGACCTCCTCCTCAACTTGTTCGTCCATTTCTTCCGTATGCATGTGAAGAATGCTCATCACATTTCAAGGGCTATAGTGAGCTGCAGATACCAGGGCCAACCGCAGAATCGTCGTCATAAAATACCTGGGGCCCTGGCAGCTCGAGCCGCCTCCAAAGGAGAACCAACAGCATCCCCTCGTCTGTGCATTCGTTCCCTGTACGGAGAAACTACACATGCATATACGGTCCCACTTTATGGAACAGGCCACAAGAGTATCATACGATATGAACCAACGGCCAACGACATCTTTTTCTCATGCTAAGAGAGGAGCCGATCCGAATGTGACTGTGCACGGAAGTTGTGTCCCACAACCACTGAATATCTGGGTCTTCATCAACCAGTCTGCAAGGTTGTGGAGACTACGTCTGGGATAACGACGACCAACAGCCAGCACGAGCCCAATCTTCGAATTCCAGCTCAGACTCGCGTCCAGAATTTCTTTTCCCGCAACCGGCGTTCCTTCCGCGTAGAGACTCTACCGCAGCCATTTCCCGCCAAAGCTGCTCGGTTCTGCATGACAAAAATCTTTCTTGTCGTGGTCGAGGAAGTATGTGCGGCGTAAAATATGTCTTTCCGCCCCCATTCACCATGGCGTTGCTTCGTGCCGGGTTCTCGATCTCTTCACCTCGATGATGGAACCTAATGCAGACATTGTTGCTGTATTTGGACCGCCGCCGGACGGTATCGACATCGCTGAGAGCAGCGTCGCGCAAAACAATGCTGCAGTCATTGTTCTCGCAGTCCTCGCTTCTGCGGCTGTGGCTTTGAGAGTTCTGTCTAGATTTATTCAAGGGCATGATTTGAAGGCCGATGACTGGGCTATCGTTGGGTCTTTGGTATGTTCTTACAAGATGAGATGGCTCCGAATGCTGGACTGATACTTTTGGTGATAGCTCCTCGTCGGCGCAACGGTCGGCCTTAGCATCGCCGGCGGTACATATGGCGCCGGCAACCATATCTGGTCTTTCACGCTCCCTGGTCTTACGAAGGTCTTCCAGGCAAGTTGGCGTCCCCGATGGTCGTGCTTCCGTTTCTAACAACAATCTTCTGGGCTTAGATTCTGTACGCCTACACGTTTGTCTATGGCACCGCCTGCGCCGCGACTAAAATCTCTATCCTCCTCTTCTACCAGCGCGTCTTTATCTCTCGAGTGCCCTCCTTCAGACTGTCGTTGATTACGGGCTACTTCCTCTCCATTGCCTATCCAGTCGTCATTTGGGCAACTATGGGCAACGCTTGCAAACCTTTGCACTTTTACTGGGACCAATTCATTGGAGCGCAGGGGACCTGCATCGACCTGAATACGTTCTACCTCGCCCTTGGTATCATCAACATGATCAACGACATCATAGTTCTACTACTTCCGATACCACAAATTTTGAAGTTGCAGATGTCGGGGAGAAAGAAGCTGGCTGTATGCAGCATCATGCTTCTGGGTAGCTTGTGCGATTGGCCCCTTTCCCATCTCCGCGGAATTTCAATGGCTAACATGATTCATAGTGTTTGCGTCGCCAGCGTCGTTCGAATCTGGTACCTTGACAAGTTCTCCAAATCCACGGACATTACCTGGATGATGGGCCCTGTGTTCATCTGGTCGGCAATCGAACCGTCGGTTGCTATAGTATCTGCTTGCCTTCCCCACCTGGCGCCTCTCCGACATCTCGTCCGTCACAAGCTATCGTCTAGTCAGCGGAGCAATGGTCAGTCCGGCCCATCATCGGCCAGTGCACCATGGAGATCAGGAAAAGGTGGGACAGGGGGTAATTCGCAAAAGGGGGCCGGTGCACTTTTCACATATGGAGGTTCGAGGTTCAACTTTGGCAGTGGCGGAGATGGCAGAGTGAAGCTCGACGAAGAGGGAGACGAGATTGGTCTCACGAATAGGATAACAGCAGGAGACGGTGTTGGGAAGAGTATGTCCGCCGCCTCAGGGTCAGATGAGAACATCAACGGGCGTTCCATCGTGGTTCAGTCCAGTTTTGTACAGGAAAGTCTAAGAACTCGGTAGTCAAAGTTCCATGATTTCCATTCGTTCTCTAGCATGTGCAGTGGGCTGGCTGTATCGCACCATAGTACTTGACAGCGACGATTGATGGGCCTGTGCCTCGCCGTGCCTTCAATGTCGAATCATGAATGCAGTGAGCGTGACATTCTGTGAGCATTCTTGCCAAAGTAACTTATTCCAGCATCTCCTGAGCTTTTGCGGATCAAGGCGGCCAGCTAGTGTGGGGGAATGTCGCGGCAATTGGACGAAAGCTCTCGCCTCACTTTCTTGCCTGCAAATTCCGGACCAACGATGTACTATCTTGGCAATAGTCTGATGCTGCTCGGCCATTGGCACTCAGGATGACTGCACACATAATAGCCAACGTCAGCTTCCTCCATTTCTCGCATTTCCATCATTCTCGCCCATCATTTCGTTCAAATATCACCTGCGCCCGTCAAAAGTAGGAGTATGGGAGACAGCAACGCTCTTTCCTTGACCGCCAACATCGCAGGAGTCATAGGCCTTGCAGATGTCGTCTTCAAAAACGGGAAAGAGCTCTACGATCTGTACAGTCGATGCCGGAACGCCCCGGCGGCCAAGGCCTTTCTCCTCGCAGAGCTATTAGCGTCTACATCGACAGTAGCTCAAGCCCGCATATACCTCGACGATCACCAAAATCCCACCCTCACTGCTACAGATGGGCATTCTTTTCCGGATGTCAAGACAATTCTTACTCTTTTTGGACAAGAATTCGACCTGTTGTGCAACATGATAAATGATTCTCGAGCGACTGTCCGCGGTGGCTGGTTTAATCAATTGACAAAGAATTTTCGGTGGGCCATCGAAGAACAAACCATGGCCCAATCCTGCAATAGGCTTCATCGTTTAACTACTTCAATGATTGCAGCCTTGTCCGTGAGTGGAAGGTACGGCGAGAATTGTTGCCCCATCTGACAAAACCTAATTACTCATGATTTCGTAGGCAGAATGACCTCGTTGTTCAGAAAGAACTACGTGTCACAAAGATAGAAGTCATCAAATTGACGGAAACCACTCGAAATATTCAAGCGGCCATGAATTCCCTTTCAATCACGCCATTGTTGTGCAATCAGGCTGGACTAAACCATCACGTTCTGCCGCGACTGCCTGGACTCGGCCGTGGGGCTGATCGTAGCCGGCGACGCAACCCTCGACACAAGAACAACATGATCATCGCCATCGGAAAGTCGGAGAATTGGCCAGATGAAAGCAACCAAACCAAAGTCTGTGGAAGGCTTCTAGACAATGAGCCTCCTGGCTCAAAGAAGGATATCACCTCAGACTGTTGTGAAGCCAAGGATCTATCTGAGCACGATAATGACGAAGATCAGCTTACGGTTCCTATCTCTGAGAATCTCACGTACTCTGCGGTTTATCTAAGGTATCCGAAGGAAAGTATCTACGTTAGAAAGTTTTGGGATGAATATCAGTGTCCCGCACCCCTCGATTTAATGTGCAGCACACACATGCTCTCAGATAGTCTTAATTGTGTAGGACTTCGAGAGCTAGCTGAGATCTGAACCTATACTGATACGAAGAAGATACTAGCAGGCAGTAGCACCATACAAAACCAGCGATATATACAGTGCGCAACTCCCTTTAATTTGGTATTGTGGTGTAGATCTCTGGACAGCATCGGCAACAAAAGTGTTTCAAGAATAATTTTGTAAGAGTATTGCTACCTGGTCCAGTGCCTCAGGCTATTAAGCAGAGCATTCTTTGTAAGATCTGCGTGAATGTTTTTCTGAGTTGATCTAACAGAATGCTAAAAAAGAAGAATGAACATCTATAAACTCGACTAAGAAAATTTGACCTACTCACAAATCTTCCATATCATTTCATTGAGACAAAGCTGGCCATTTAATCAAAGTCGCTGCGATTGGCGGGGCAGAAGGCCTCTACCGTTACACTAGAAAGCCTGCTCTAAAGACCTGCATCTTGCATACCTGAGAACCACATGACCTGGTTACTGGCCTCTCATATCTCTCGTGTGTACTCAGCCAGCGCAGAGGCGGAGTGCTGCGCCCCTCAGACCAGATACCAGCAACGCATCCTACAACCCACTCTAAATTTATAAAGCCTGCTCCTCCCAATCCAGCGCTGCTAGCAGTGTATCTGTCCATCATACACACACAGTCTGATTCGCAAAACTCCATCATTACATGGCCGATAACGACTCACTTTCCGTCACCGCCAACGTCTTGGCGGTAGTCGGTGCCGCTGATCTTGTTTTCCAGAGAGGTCATAAGCTATACGAATTGTTCAGCAAATGCAAAAATGCACCGTCAACGAAGACTCGGTTACTGGTTGAGATACGCGCCTCCACCAATATTATCCACGACACCAAGATGTGGCTTCAGGACTTCCAGTCTTGTCCGTCTTTGATCTACGAAGGACAACAATTGCCCGCCATCCAAAGCCTCTTAGCACTGTTTGATCACGAGTTCAGGTACCTTTGCAAGGTGTTGGAAAACTGTCAGGAACTCCCTCAGGATAGTGTGTTCGAGTTGATTGTGAAGAGGCTCAGATGGGCTGGGGAGGCGGACAATATCAACCAAACCTCCGTGCGCATCGGTCGTCTTACCTCCTCTATGACCGCGGCGCTCTCAGTAACTGGCAGGTAAGTCAACCAAACCTTTCTTCAGCTATGATCAGAACACTGGCGACTCATGGACTTTCTCAAGGCGAAATGAACTTGTCATGAGACAAGAACAATCAACAAGATACGATGAGAGTCAAATTCGGGCCCAAAAGATCGAATACGCTCTGAAGAAAATGCAGGGTACGCTAGATAAGATAGCAGACGCGCAGGAAAAGTCATACATTGAGCGGAAACCCATGAGTACTCTGCCCGCGCCTCAGACACAACATCCCCTGGAATCGACATTACCAAAGCTACTTGCTTTCGGAGAATTACAACCAAAAGCCCCCGAAAACGTGTTGGACAAGATTTTGCCTTTGAGTCGTAGAAGCTCATTATCAAACTCCCTCGAAACCATCACCTTACTCGAACACGCTAGTAAAGAAGTTCAGTCAGTAGATGCGGTGTACCAAGACGTCACGATGCCGCTTATGCTGATGAAAAGCGGATTGAATGTGGCCGTCGATGCTGCAATTGCGTTCGGCGGATTGATTCTCCCAGCTGCGAATGCCTCGTTCGTGAGCAACATAGTCGATCAAATCCTGCACCAAAGCCACGCATCTTCGTCGTTCCATCTTGCGGCTAAGACTAAGCAGAAATTACGGGGAAATGCGCTCTCGGAAATCGCACACAAATCGGAGAACCGCAACCATCTGGAGGCCTGGATGGGAACTTTCACCATCGGCAGCTCATCCGGCCGAGTGCATGATGGGCCGGGTCAAGCGGGGATGGTAGGAGGCAGCCTTTGTTTAACACAGCATGTCAAGCACGATACTCCCTGGGGGCTTCTGGAGGCAGCTTTGGTTCTGAGAGGAAACCGAATCCGATCTGAGGTACTCAGCTTCCGATTCTATTTCAGACCAATCCGGGAACTTTCGAACGTGAACGTTGCAATCACCTACATATCACACGCGGCCTTTTCCACGGCCTTTGTTGTCGCCTCGGCTGTTTTTTATGCGTCGGATCTTCTCGAGTTTTTCCATTCCTTCTTCAGTCAACCATTTACAGAAGCAATCAAACGGCGGGCGAGGTCATCTCACTCATTCGGCACTGAACAGACTAGCAAGCTGCTTAAGCACCTAGGGAACTTCGATATCCCTCACTATAGAATAGGGCACAGCTTGAGACTTTTGCAATACCCGACATCTTCCCATTTGCAAATAATGGAAAAGGTCAAGGATGCGGACGTGCCTTACTCGGTAAGGTCTCTGCCTCAGGAGCCGTATAGCTTTGTGTTAGTTAGCTGTTGATATTCGACTTCATGCAAATTCACGCCACAGGCCTAGCATCGTGGACAACCATAGATGATTGGAGATGCCTTCTATTTTCATTTTCACATCTAGCCATCTATCTAATCCGCACCAGTCAACTCAAAGTAAAGTCTGATCGCAGGCAAAAACTTCTGAGCCTGACGGAACTCGCCCAGTTTGACGCGCATCTGGTCAAAGGCGAGCAGGACGGCCTGGTCGGAGCCGTCCGCGGTCTCCCGTTTCTCGGTGATGGGGACCTTGGCATAGCGCTGCGAGAAGTGCGTAAGAAGCACGCGGCGGGCGCCCATGCGGTACGCAACGTCGAGGGCCTCGGACATGGTGGAGTGCTTCTTGGCGATGGCGTCGCCCTTCTTGTTGTCGTCGAAGGTGCTCTCGTGGATCAGGAGGGTGGCGCCCTTGCCGGCCTTGACGAGCGAATCGCTGGGTCTGCAGTCGCCCGAGAAGGCGATCTTCAGGCCCGAGGGGAAGCTGAAGACGGGAGCGTAGGAGTTTTGGCAGTGTTTGACGGGGACGAGGACGGCAGATGCGAGCCTCGTTGAGTCGTCCTTGGGTAGTTTGGCGTCGTCGTTGGGCCAAACAACATTGCGAGTCTCGATGCGACGACCGTTGACAGTTTGGATATTTTCAATGCGACCATACTCCTGTAGAAACAGACGCATACTCACGGGGCAGTAGATAACAAGCCTAGGTTGAGGGCTGAGATGTTCGGTGGCATCGCACCATGCACGCAGTAGGCTCGCTGTGCCAAGATGGTGGTCTGCGTGCATGTGGCTGATGAATATGCAACGAAGATCCCGAAGAATTTGGACTAGTTCGTCAGCAAGGAAAGCTCGTCGCAGCTGACCCATTGTGTTTTCGCCAGCGTCAAGAATGTAGTTGCCATATTGCGGCACGCGAATGAGTGTCGAAGAAACATTGCGATACTTGGATGGCAGAGCGGACCCAGTACCGAGGGGTATAATTTCGGCGTCTCTGTTGGGGATGTCCTTCTCAACTTGCTCAACCTCCGCAATGAACTTGGGCTCTTTGATCGCGGCCTTTGCCTCATCCGCGAGTGCCAGGACTTCTTCCGGAATTGCACCGGCTTCTTCAAACGTCGGGAACGGAAGAATCTCGTCGTCTTTCATGCTGAAGCTCGGCGAGAGCATTGTCTTCATACCGACGCGGCCTGCTTGTACATTCGGGCCGATGAAAGACAGGTCTCGAACGCTGTTGTCAAAGTTGAGGAGAGGAAAGCGGTCTGGGTCGATTCGTCGTAGCTTTGCCAACAAAATGGCGCAAGACTCTATAGTCACCATGTTTGGGCTTGTCTGTGGGGCCAAGACGATGTGGTTCACATCGGGCCTCTCCCTCATGAAGCTTTGAATGCGGGCATCGTCAATGACAGTCGGACCGAGAAGCCAGTAGAAGATGGGCACATCTTCCATCAGGCTAGAGTTCTTCCATTCTGGCCTTGCAAGAAAAGATTCCACTGCCGACAGGTTTGGGATATCAACCAACGCAAACCCGCATGGCTTGATTCGCTCACCCAACACCATGTCAGGTGTCACATCGACACCATCTGCACCTTTCACAGTTTTTCCAGCTGCTAGATGCTTGAACTCAAATGGCTTGATGCCGTATTGCTTGGCGAGTTGCGGATTGAACTTTCCTCGACGACCTCTGTTCTTGACAATATAACAAACAGACATATCGGACGGTAGCTTCGGGTCTGGAAGACGTACGACCTTAGTGGCGGGCCAGGGGAATCGCACGAGTACATCGATATCGGGGACGGGCCCCTTATCGCCAGGCAGAGGGCCCTTGTACCTCTCAATTTGCCCGTTCTTTCTCACGAAAATGGTGGCGGGGAGGGAAACCTTGTGCAGCTTCGTCTCACAAAGAGTGTCCTTGCTCCAGTCTGAGTTGAACATGTCTTCCACCACAGCGGCGACACCTTCGCGATTGAGCCTTTCGTGCTCTTGTGGAGTCAGCGTGAGCTGGGCCGTGTGATCAGCCGCCACTTGCTCATCCTCAGCAGCCATGACCTCATGGCTCCTCTTACGGGACCTGGCCTGAGGCTCACCGGCAACAACAGGGACTTTCCAGACCTGAATGGCATCATCCTCCCAATCAGG
The DNA here is from genome assembly GCA_027406125.1 of Colletotrichum tropicale. NCBI lineage: Eukaryota > Fungi > Ascomycota > Sordariomycetes > Glomerellales > Glomerellaceae > Colletotrichum > Colletotrichum tropicale. The sequence continues at coordinate 2,142,416 of JANVYH010000004.1, forward strand.
GGTGGTGGCTTCGGGATTGGCAATCCTTGGATCGTCGTGGCATTCAACGGGATGGATGGGCAAGCCCTTCCTGAAGACGAAATACCTTGCCGTGGCGAGACTGTGGGTAAGGTTGCGGCCTCCATGAATCTCTATGCGCTCAGGGCCCTTCGTCTCCAGCAACGCCTTCTGGGACTGCTTCCTGGCCTGGTTCTGAGCCTCAATCTCCCTCCGACTGCCCTCGAGGACGTCGGCGACTGTGAGCATCATACCAATCATCCCACCAGTGTATTCCCATCTCGTTTGACCAGACATGAACATGTTTTCCAACTTTGCCAGGGCGACCTTGCGCTGACCCAACGCTCTTTGCGTACCCTCTGACAGATGTCCAAAGAGATACCTCCGATGGTCAAAGTGCAACAGCAAGCTGCCGCCCGTGTCCGCCGTCGGGGTCGTAGTAATTTGGACGTGGTTCGCCATGTTTGTGGCACGCTCGTTTGGTTGCCAGGGAACAGGGGATTTTCGTATCGGCGGCCCTGTGAGCAGAAAGAAGCGTAGAAACCAAAGGCCCGGTGTCGCTCTATTCCAGTCGCTGCGGATCAGGTAGGCGCTCTTGCCACCAAAATCGTCTGGATTGCCTGTGTAGACGTCCCTCTCCTTCTTTGACAGGTGAAATCGCCCGGTGTTGTAGCACAAACGTTTGATCGAAGCAATGAGCTCTTTGGGAGCACGTTTGAAATCGAACTTTTCCAACAGAAAATCGTCAACGTTATCAGGTTCGGACGGTCGTCGAGGTCGGGGCTCCAAGTCCCAGAGGCGTTTCCTACTTCCGTCCGATGATGAAGCTTGCTCGGGTTTTATTGTGCCCGCGTACCTTCTTCTCGGCGTCGTAGTGTTTTTGCTGGCTTTTGGCTTGACAGCGCGGTGTTGCGCAGTTGCTGCTTTGGCTGCTCGAGGAGGGGTAGGTCGAGGGGTAGGTCGTGGGGCTTCGTCGCGCTTGCTCGGTCGAGGAGCTGAAGGCGGTTTCTCGAGGGGCTTCGCAAAAAAAGGACGAGGTGCTGAGGGAGGCGTGCGGCGACGAAAAATTGGCCCTACGTTCGTCCGTCCACGTCCCAGAGGCATGGAGAAGGGGAAAAGAAAGAGAGTGTGGAGCGCGAGGCTCAAAGGGAGGGGAGGGTCTTGAGGAAAAACCCGCTGGTGGATATCAAGACATCGGAGAAGGGCAAAGAACTGCACGTCCAATTCCAGAGCCAAACAAACACCTCGACGGGTTGTAGTGGAACCGAGTTCTGACTATCGCGGCAACGGCGAGTGACTCTTGCTGTACGGCATCGGCGAGTGAATCGACAATGGGCGGCCTGACGCAGCTGCTGTTGACGCAAAAAATTCCTTCCATTGGTATCCCTGCAACGCCGCTGATAAGAGCTTATCGGAGGCGTTGAGCTGAGTCATCAACATGAGGAATGTACCCAACACTAGAATAGATGCAATTGAACAAGCCAAGTCGGGATCTGGAAATAGAGGTAAAGAAGCTTATTCTTTTTTGAAGTCATATTCGAACCATGATATCTAACGCCCTTATCAATCCTGAAGTGATACCTGCGCCAAACACCGCCGCCATTTTCCAGTCCCCAAAGCACATTCTGCACCGTGGATATCCCGTTACCCCGCCAGAACCAATTTCATGTCCGTTTACGCCGTCTCCCAAGCTAAATAATCATCACATTTCCCGATGTGCCGGCATCGTGTACCAAGTCTTTGACGCCCCCGACATGTATTGCTGATTCCGACTCAGCACGACCGCAACCATCTCCCGCGCAGAAGTTAGACGAGGTTGCGACTCATCATGCACACGGGGTCGCGAAGGAATCGTTGCCATCGTCACGACTTGCACCGCTGTGCGATGCAGTCATAACGCCTGACCCTGCCAACCCAGAGATGTCGTTGACAGAGCGGCACTGCGCTTGGTGGTGGTTTGCGCCGCGGGTGCCGTGGGCCGGCTGCTTGCGGGGCCGAGGGGCTGTTGCAGGTAGCCCAGCTCCGCGTCAAGCGGAGCTGATGCCGATGTGCGTTGTGGGAAGTGGCTGCGGACGGAGGCAGCCCCGGGGAGTGTTGCTACACCGCCGAGAAGGAGGAGAGCTGATGAGGATGATCGGATAGCGCTCATGATGATTTCGGCGCTGTTGAAACTTGGGAGTGTGGATAGTTGCAACGGGTGTGCTTTCAAGTGGAAGTTCTCTTGGGTTTGAATCGATTAAGGACTCGAGGTGTCGAGACCAGACTACTTATACTCGAGTCTGGATCTGTTGAGACGGCATATCTGCAACCTCACCATCTCTCCCTCGAAAATCGATACCCGACCGTTCCTGGCAAGCGGCCACTCGGCGGCATTCCATTCACATTTGCAAAGCACCTGCATGGAGAAACAAGGCCAATAACGGGCCGAGCCCACGGTCCCATCAGGCCATGCACCGTGTCGATGGCACGACGGGAATGGCGGGGGTGGAACGTGTTTGCGAAGCTGAGGGCGTACCGAGTCTGAGCCGAATGGGGAATCGAAAGAATGCCGTCTCAGGTTCCGTGCCTCTCCCCCCCACGGGCGGTTTCCTCTCTGTTGATAACCGTGTAACCTCGATAACGATGCATGGCCACTCGGGGAACGTTGTTGTCTCTGCCCGTCTCTCAACGCACCATCTCAACTGGTTCGATGCTGTTTAAGAAAACAGCCCACGACTCTCGCTAACCACCAGATGTGGTCCCCCCTCCCCGCCCGCGGCCGCTGTTGAGACATTCATCTCGCCGCTGCAGCCCAACCCCAACAACGCGGGCATGCGAACAAGAGACACCCGTCGCGCTTGATGACTGGCCATGTTCTGCATCTCGAACTCAGAATCATGCGCTCAGAATTCTTTGTGGTGTGGTGGTGAAGTCAATTTGCCATCAACCAAAACACAGCAGCGACGGAGGCGTCTTCTCAGATACCGATCCTCAGATGTTCCGTCGATCTCTTAGTCGCCTGTCTGGGCCTATTGCAGTGCCGTAGGCCGCTCCCGAAGCAATGCATCTATCAGGTCGAGGCAACCTTATCTTATCGAGCTATCCCGCCATCACATCCCGCCATCCATGATCCCCCACCAGTGACCCGGCGTCCAAGCATCTCCACATTGAAGTCCATGTGGAGGTTCCTGTCCTGGCCCCCGACCTGTCACTTGGCTTCCGAGTTCCGATTTCCATCCCCCGAGCCTCAGCCCGGGTTGAATCCCAGCTCACGGAACGAATTACCAATGGCCGATTTGTCAACGGCAATAGTTTCTCGCAAGCCGGAACGCATCTCAAATCCCCCAGACAGCTAGATTTCGCACCAGAAAGGACCCTAAACCAACCCCAAATCCGGCCCGCCAAGTCAATTGCATCATGGACAAGGGCCCCTCCTCGAACCCTGCTACCACCTCTTCAACCCCTCCATGCCCCTCCACATCTGGCCCCCCTCGGCGTCGACTCCACCATCCGAGAAGCTAGGCCGGCAGCTATCGGTAATGGGTAAGCATCAGTAAGGGACACCAACTGAGAACTGACTGCCTTTCCGTGTTGTGTTTCCAATCGTCCTCGAGAGAAAGTGGGTTCCTCCAACGCATCCCGCAATCGCAGAATTGACTCGCGCCCGCTCCCCGTTTCGTGACCCGCGATATATAACCCACATAACCTCCCGCGCAAATAAAGCCATGTTGTCCAACGCTCGCCCTCTCCTCCTCCGTCTCCCCACGATACCCCTCTCCCGCCCATCGCCGTCCCTCGTCCTCCGCAGCCGCCGCGCATTCTCCAAAATGGCCCAGCAAAACACAAAATTCGAAGGCGGCTCCTCCGCCACGCACAACCCCCACCCGGACTTCAAGTCCGTCGAGGCGACACGGCCCCCCTTCGACCCCTCCCTCAACGTCCGCTTCACAAAGACCATCGACCCGGACTGGAAATACGGCTCCGGCGCCAACGCCCTCGGCCAGTCCGCCGCCGCGCACGTCTCCATCGACCCGCACGAGGAGGGCCGTCCCGCGGGCTTCAACTACAAGCTCCTGATCTCGGGCGTCGTCCCGCGCCCCATCGCCTTCCTCTCCACCCGCTCCGCCGACGGCTCCGTCACCAACCTCGCCCCCTTCAGCTACTTCAACATGGTCAACCACGACCCGCCCCTCTTCGTCGTCGGCTTCGCCGCCTCCGTCGACAAGCCCAAGGACTCGCTCAAGTGCCTGCTCGAGAGCAAGGAGTGCGTCATCAACATCATCTCCGAGGGCTTCCTCGAGGCCGCCAACGCCACGAGCGTCAACGCGCCCTACGGCAAGAGCGAGTGGGACGTCAGCGGCCTGACCCCCGTGTCCGACTGCAAGCACGTCAAGGCGGCGCGCGTAAAGGAGGCCATCTTCAGCATCGAGGGCGTGCTGGACTCGTTCAAGGAGTACGACTCCAGGGCCACGCCGGGTAAGAAGAGCGGCGTCGTGTGTATCATTGAGGGAAAGAACTTTTGGGTCAGGGAGGATGCCATCAACGAGCAGAGGAATATCATTGATCCTACAGTGAGTTGCAGTCGTTCATCACTAACAGGGATGCTGGTGCTGACGTCTAATAGGTTCTCCGCCCGGTAAGCAGGCTTGGCGGCATCACGTACGGCCGTACTACCGAGGTCCTTGAGATTCCCCGCGCGGACTGGGACAAAAACATTGGCGGCGAGGAGGGTTACGAGAAGATCAAGAACGGACAATAGACTATCTGAGATGTAATGACGACACATGAGAGAACATATAGACGGGGCAACTAGAGTCATGACACAGCAACTCATGCGGCGGCCCGTGAAGGCGTCCGGCGGATATATAGAATGCAGAAATGGAAATACAAGGACACGGTATATGCCTATACCGTCAACCCCAAGACCAAACTCCAGAAAGGCATAACCTGGTATCTGACCGTTTTTCATGCAAGTCATACTCCCCTCCTTCGGGCCCAAGTCATCATAAACGCTGGCTTTACAGGTAGATACTCTGCCCTTGCTTTGAGACGATGAATTCGCAGCCCAGCTGGGCCACCTCTTCGTGAGCCCGCAGCTCTTTCAGGATTACATCGCTTGTGTTGCGTCCATCGAAACGCTCTTTGACGTGAATAATTACGATTTTGAGCCCTTTCAGGGGAAGGCCCGACTGATGTCCGTCTTCAGACTCGCTGACGCCGAGCTCCGCCTCTCTCAGCGACAGCTCTTGGGTGGGCGTAGTAAGATGGGAGCTCTCCACAGATGTCGCAGCGGGCGGAAGTGGCGGCACGTGGGATATGTCTGCGGACACAGCGCGTCTTGCTACCGATTTCGGGCTGATAGGGGACTCGTCGCCGCTAGCCAGACGGCCGAACGCCCCGCCTGTCCTACGGCGAGGAATGGTGTCTGCATCGGCCACCCGTTTGCGTTTGCGTGATGGATGAGGTATGTCCCGGACATTTTCAACTTCCTGAGCTAGGTTGCCCAGTTCTTCGATCAGAAAGCTGGGTTTCAGATGGCCGAAGAGGCGGTCCACAGACTGCGAATCGTCGTAGGAGCATTCGATGAAGATCGCGCCGAGTTGACCTGATACGATTCTGGGGGCGGCTTCCTGCCATACGAAATGATTTCGGGGGGACAACGAGAGCGAATCTGGTTCAACGTCACCGAAGATGAGGATCTGATGGTTCGTGGCGAGATCGAGTATGAAGTAGGCTGAGGAATCGACGACGCAGATGCTTGCTTGAGGTTCCGGCGCAATGGAGTGGTTGCGCGCTGTACTGGCGATGTTGTAGGGAAGGATGCGTGGCGATGCAACGGAGGCGGCGTCAACAGAACCGTAACGTAGTGGCGTCGCAGTCGAGGACGTCGAGCCGCGGTGAGGGTGGCGTTCGACACAGTGGCCGTGTGAGATGGCGTGAGCCTTTACCGCAATGCGTTCGGCGACCTCGAGGTAGCCTTTGGCTTCGCCTTCGCCAATCGCCGGTGAGCCGCCTTCGACAAGCCGAGTGAAATTTACGAGACCTGCGCCGTTGTTCTCGTCTGACAGGTTAGGCCAGATGACATTATTGAAAATATGATTCTTGAGGGCGTCAACGGCATAGGGCAGAGCAGCCACGCGTTTTGGGCGGGTAAGTCCAGCAGTATTGATGACAAGTCCGGCGAAGTGGTCCAGATGAGGATGTGTGATGAGATAGGTGTCGATGAGAGATTTGGTTATATACGACGCGATAATTGACGGATATAGGACCGGCGCATCCGGGGGGAGCATCCCCGCGGTCAGCTCCAGCCCGGCAAAAGGGCCTTCCTTGAGGATATACGGAAGGGGAACCTGCCTACCAAGGCCCGGAGGTGTCGTTTCCTCAAGTATGCGGGTGATGGCGGAGAGACCAACACCGGCATCGACAGAGATGAGAGAGCCTTTGGTCCACCCGGAAGCGACTGAACGAACCAACAGGGAGGTCGTATTGTTTTCTTGGGGACCACCGCCAGCACCCTGCAGCAGGTTAGTGGGGTGCGACGACGTAGATGCATATCAACGAGGGGATTCCGTGAAGTGCGACAGGTCGCAGTCTATTGGTCAGCGCCTCATTATATCGATCTCAAGATTCATGGTATCTTTGAGGTATTTCTTGAGGTTTGCTGATATGCGTGGTACCCGATGTGCACTTGCAGATTCGGGTTGGCTCGCGGCTGCAGAATGAGTTGCCTATTCGGTACGATTGGGGTCCCGATAAAGACGACTGCATGAACGGCAGAGTATGCGCCGCCCGGTTGGGTCGGGATGACTGCGCGGCTGTCCATTGCGACTAGTAACGACTCCCATCAACGAGAAATGGCGGTCGAGTGTAGCCAGCGAAGAAAGTAATTGCGCCGGTGGGCCAAACAGGAGGCAGACAACGTGACGGGCAGCAGTTTCGGGGTGCGGAGGACGGCGGATGATGACGAGTGACGACAATAAACAGCAGCAACAGAAGACGAAAAAAGGCGACAAAGATGAGATGGACGTACCAGAACAATGACCTGGAGAGATGGCCGACGAGCCTTTTCCGGCTCCCCGTTCGTGTCTGCCATGATGGGGTCTTCTCAGCCCGAGGCGCAATGCAGATTCACGTTATGAGATGCGTGTGAGAAGATTAAGATTTCTGCCAGTGATGACAGCGCAGCCAATGCCGCTTCGAAAGCCACCACCCGCCAATACAGAATTGCCGCGATGAGGTAATGGGGCGCGTGGACGTGACAGGAGGATGGACGGTACGGCACGGCAAATGAACTTGGCGCAGGATGCGACGTACAGATGCGCGCGTGTTGGGTTGCTGTATCGCGGAGGCCGGCGCAGCTTTGGCGGAAGTGTGAGTGGTCGTCGCAAGGACTGGCAGGTCCAGGATGAACAGTCTGAAGGGGTGGTGAGCGGATGATGAAAGAATTTGAGGTGAACCGTGACGGTTGTTGTCGGTGGGTGATGGTTGGTCGGCAACTGAAGGGAGCTATCCAAGTGTAAGGCACGACGAGGTTGAGGCGAGGCGAGGAAGTCAAAAGGTAAGACAGCCTTTTCCAGAAGAGTCGTAGTAGCCTTCGGGGTGGGCTTGTTCCCCCGAGGACATCAGCCTGCGAAAAATATGAGGAGGCTAGAAGAGAAGGACACCGTTTCGAAGCAGCGAATCGAAACAGGGCTGGGGCGCAGGTCAGGTCAGGTTAAGGTAGATCGGGTCTGATGTTTGCGCCTACGCCGCCCTCTTTCCCTTTTGATCCTTTTTTTCTTCTTCCTTTCCCACGAATGTCCCTCTTGCTGGCTGTCGGCGATTGGCAACGGCGACGGCCTCCACACAGCTCGGTGGTCCCAGGTCCCTGGGAGGAAATGGGGATTGGGGAATGGGGGGGAATGGAGACGGTATGGACGGCTTCCCCGATGCGCCGGCCGACGACGTCGTGCACCAGGCACGCAGCGAGTGGATTTGGCGGCAAGCGCCCCTCCGCGGTCGTCGGTTGCGCGTAGTGCTGCTTGGGTAACGTAACGCAGGTAACGTAGATAAGGTGCGGTGCGGTGCGGATACGGGAGCGCTGCAGAGGATTAATTGATTGTGGATTCCGGCCTCTTGGGTGTAAGGTATTAAGGTCGGGTAGGTTGGGTGGCGGATGATGGTGTGTTTAAGTCCGATGAGCTGGTTTTTTGTCAATGGCTTTGTTCGGGGGGGTCGGGCGTTGACCTCAGCAAAAGGTTGTAAGAGAAAACGAGAAAGAAGTAGCAGGGAACAACGGGCAGAGGCAACGGCCAAAGAAAGGCCAAAAGGTAAAGCAGAGAGAAGCACACACCTCGGTCGGATGCAGTGACAATGGAGCGGGCGTCGCCAGAAATGTTTGTGCTCTCTCTCTCTCTCTGTGCTCTGGTTGCTAGCTGCTAGCTGCAGCAATGCAGATGCGAGTGCAGCACAGGAGGTGAGAGGTGTGTGTGTCGGTGCTCTCAGCAGCTGCTGCTGAGGTGCTGCTTGGAGGAATGGCTATGCAATGTATTTCCTCAAGCAAATTAGGTGGGAAGATACCTGCTGGAAGGGGCGGATCCTGACAGTCAATGTCGAATGTTCTGCAGCTTGAGGTGAGTGAGATGCAGCATCCGGCTGCAGATTGCTCCTAGTGGGTGCCCTGCTGCTGCAGAGTGGTAGGTGCTCAGCTGGCTCGTGCTCAGCTCCCCAGATGCTCCCCCAAGCCGTCTGTGGTGAATCTGAGATCCAGGCTGGAGATGCGATGCGGCAAGTGGTGCCGTGATGAAGTGCAGGTGCGTGTTGTGGTTGGTTGATCGGTTGGTTGTTTAGTCAGGGCAGGTAGTCGGTAGGCAGGTAGGTGGTGGTGGTGGTTGTCTGGCCGCAATGATGTTGTTGCCGTTGTATCGCGACTTCAGTCCTGCCGGCTATTGCCCACGCGCAAAAGGTAGCTCCAAGTTACTACTCTTGCGTGTCGTGGTAGCTTTCTTCCTGCGGTCAGGGTCCTGGGCAATGAACCACCTCATCGAAAAAGGCAAGAACCACTGAGAGTTCCGGCTGCCGTCTCCCGAAGCTGTCGGGTCGGAAGCTGTCCCTCACCCTCTTTGCGCTTGCCTGCCGTCGTGACCTCCGTCCTCCCTGCTCTTTTGGACGTTGTTGGACTGGCTACCTTCCAATTCTGGTATTTCACCTTAACCAAGGTTGAACTCTGCACCACGTGATGCTGCCCGTCATTGGCCTTTCTCGCGCCAATTCTCGCTCCAGTCTCGGCTCCCGTCTTCGTCTCTTCCTCGATCTCGAACTCAATTGCAGGCCAGTTGCCCCAAAGCCTGCTGCCTTTCGTCCTCACTCTGGCCTCTGCTCGCAATGTATCGCCTCGTCTTGCTCAACCCAGAAAACCACAATCCCAGAAGCGACGAAGATCACCCGGTTACACCCCAGGCTAAGCTTCAACCCAGTGTTCCAGCTCTGTGCCGTCTGATGTCCGATCGCCAATGGCTCGCGGGGGAGACCGGGCTTCGAAGCCGAGCAATCAATCCCAACCTTGGGACGAAGCAAATCACCTCCACGAGGCAGCGTCACCCTTTCCTCGGATCCCTGGCGCCCTCTTCGCAGCGCGCGATGTTGCCTCTGCGTATCCGGTTATCAATGCGATGGCCCTCTGCGAGCGTAACAGACTTTAAGTCCACAGCGAACCGCCAAGTCAGAGAAGGAAAATAGAACAACAGAAACAAAGTCTCCAAGTCAGGCCAGAGTTTCTCGTGCCAGAAGTCGAGTCAAAATTGCCTCATCGGCCTTTCGAGAACAACCATGTCCACCTTCTTCATGACAAACGACAGAAGACAATGACGACAGGCCGACAAGGACCACGGTCTCATATTTGTATGTACCTCGACTTCCACGCGAAAACGCCTCTTAGTACGTGGCTATCCCGTCCTGCCAATTCTCTGACTAACCCACGACTACATTGTTTGCCTTGCGCCATCATCTGCACCACCACCTGCACCTGCCCTCGTTATGTTTCGTCTCTTGCGTCCCGCGCCGACGCCGACGCCGCCGCCGCTGTGCGCCCTGCTCGCTGACGTTCCGGTCTTACCAGTTCAGCCCTGCATCCGACGGGCACACAAGAACGGTCGACAACGACGGCGGAATCGATTTGGCGGATCACTTGCTGTGTCGATACAAGCGCCATGGACACGCCGTCTTCAGCGAGGAGACTTCAGTCGTCGTTACGCAGCTTTGCATCCATTCTGCACTAGCGCCTCACCCGCCTTCGGCCTCGCCGCTGCAGCTGTGTGCCAGCGATTCCCACCAGCCAAACCTGCGACTCATTTGTCCACATTTACAACCCGCTTTCAACCTCCGTTGCTCCGACATTGCTTGCGCTATGCTGAATTCTGTCTGCTCACAAACCATGCCATAATGCGGACGAAAGTCCATCACGATGCTCACCCAATCCATGTCGCTGCATCCATTGGCGCCTCGAGCGTGCCATGAGGCTGTCCCTTATGGAAACTTTCTTATGTGGAAAGCCCCGCTATCAAGGGTGCCACAGCCGCCTTCATCACCCAAAATTCTCCTCCGGTTCCCCCTCCCCCTCCCCGGCCGCCGCCGTGCAAGCCCTGCGGGCGGCTGTCTAAGCTTTCCCAATCTCTTCGCATCCTCTTTTCACGATCAAATCGTGGCCATTAGCGTGAGCGCGTGCTCTGCGCCGCCCTCTCATGCCCGACCGTTTGGGACCGTTGTCTGACAGGGCGTTTGCGGCTGCCCCGGTCCAACAACTTCAATACTTGGCAAACCCTTGGCTTGAGCCTGGATAGTGAGTCAGGTTTCACAGCCGCAACAACGGGGAAAGCATGTACGCGCTCCTTAGCGGGACTTTCTGATATATGTGTCTGTCTACTTTTGTCTACCTAGCCCGTTGGCTACCGGCCTTTGTGCTCCGAAATATTTTCCGTCATCCCATACACCCTTGTCAAGTAGACAAGATTAAGTCTAAGTAAACAAAGATACGCTGGCAAATTGCTCGAGGTCCTAGCTCGAGACGAAAAAGAGGATGAATAAACTATATACAGAATGGCGCACAAAGACACCGAGGTCTTCATCTGCAGAATGGTTTCAGGGCCAGCCAACAGACCAAGGCTGCGTGGGACGTGCCCAGTCCAGTGCCGAGAACCGAAGGACGGATCATGAGATTAATCTGCACTGACGGCGCTGGCGTTTATGGCTGTCGTCCAACTCACACTCGTCCACCAGGCAGCGTTGGCGCTTGTTGCCGTTTGTTTCGGCCAGCTCAGCGTTGCGCCCGTCATCCTCAGCCTTGCGGCGCGGTGTCTTCCTAGTGGCCTTGGTATCGTCCACTGCGCTCTGAGGAGCTTCCTCATCCTCGCTAAAGATCTCCTCGCAATCGGCCAAGCGAGCAAGCGCTCTTGACCCGGCGTCCCTTTGCGCCTTTGCCCGCTTCTTCCTCTCGTTCACCTTCTTGACGTACCAGCCTAGGTCGCCCCTGTGCTGATCGATGGAGATGCCGCCGCGGGAATCCCGCATCTGCTGTCGGACACCGGTCTCTAGGGCGAGATGTTTGGTAGTCAGGGTGTACCATAGCTTCTGCTGCTTTTCAACGACACGGTTCTCCGTAGGTAAGCCGAGAACCTTGTTCGTCTCGCAGAGTGCCCTCCACTCCTCGTAGCCCTGCTTCTGCGCCTCTCGCCAGTTCTCGTACTCCATGACCATCTCGTCGCCGTCTCGGTTCATGGCCATCGGGTTCTTTTCTTCCTTCTCAAAGTGTCTCGCGTCTGGGCGCATGTCAAAGGCTTCCGAGATCTCGAAGAGGTCGAAGCACCGGTCCATACAGTACAGATGCATGTACCCGGCGTTGAAGAACGGGTTGTACTCCTTACCGGAAGACTCTGGCCGCTCGTCGAAGCAGACCCTCCAGAAACCCTTCAAAATGGTGCCCGTCGGCACGGGGCAGCCGTTCCAGCGGCATTTGAGCGTTCTTGGGTCCGGGACGCGGCTGGTGCAGCCATGCGGATGGTTCTGTATCCAGATGGTGAGCGGGAGTGAGAGGCGCTTACGCTCCGTCATGTAGTGCAGGAGCTCGTCGCGCGAGAAGCGGCACTCGGGTTTCCATTCGCCGGTTGGTCTGTACTGGAAGAGGGGCTTGGTCGCGGGAGAAGGGCCGCCCCAGTCCGGCGTCGCGGGGGGCACGGCGTACCAGTCTGAGGCGTCGATGTCTTTTGCTTTCGCGGGACGGGGGATGCGTTTGATTACCTTGCCGTTCACGACTGGCGGCGTCGTGTCGCGGGCGGAGGGCGCGGGGGAGGCGGTTGTCGAGGGGACTGGGGTGGCGAGGAGTTGGCCCTGGAAATCGACTATGCTTGAGGGTGCGAAGCTGAGAGACGGTTCTACGCTGCAACGCTCGGACTTGATGAAGGTCGGAGATGCTGGGGCGATTGGCTGTGGGTGCTGAAGTGTTGTCGTTGCTGTCGAGAGTGTGGTTGAAGGGAATGGCGGGGGGTAAATGGACCGCGGTGAGGTTAGGGAGACGGCTGGCGGAAGAGTGGAGAGGAAGGGTACCACCTCTTCGTCGAATGTGAATGGGATTTCACCGGTCGAGACGGCAGAGAGGTCTGAGAAGAAAGCATCGATAGTGGTCTGGGCGGTGGATGTCTTTGTCTCGGGGAGGGAGACTTCGGGTGAAGTGAACAAGTCAAGGTCGAGGTTTGGGGCAGTGGGCCAGGTGAAAGACGTCATGTCGATGTCGTTTGTGGCCCATGTTGAAGGGAAGGAGAAGAGGGAGGCATCGGTACCTTGGTGAGGCTCAGTCGGGGCTGAGAGGTCGGCCAAGAGGGAGGAGAAGATATCCTCGGAACAGGCCTCTTTGTCCTCGTTGGGGGTTGCCGAGGGTAGCACGAGCGTGGAGGGAGGTTGTACGCCCTCGGGCCGCTGGATGAAGAGGTCGGATGGTTGGATCGTCGGCTCGGCGTAATCACCAAGGTCGATGTCTCTGAAGATTGATGTGAAATCCTCCTCTAGGGGGTTCGTTTCTGTTGGTGGAGGGGTTGCGCCCGTTGGTTGTGCAGAGGGCAACGGGCTGCCTGAAGACGCGTCCGGGACCGGCCAGGCGCAGGCGTCAAAGTCGAAGAAGAGATTCGGGTCGGAGAAGTCATCGAATGATGTGGACGGCGTGTCGAAGGTGGAATCGAAGCTTTCGAAGTCCATATTCTCCATCCTGATCTAAACTGCAACGTCTCTTCTGGTGCTTTCGTCTGTCCGACTGCTCTCCGAGTCGTTTCTTCGGCTTCGAAAAATGATATTAGAACTGGCTGATAAGAATTGAATGGAATGTTGGGAATGCTGCAGTGTGTCTGAATCAGGAAGTGTGTGGTCAAGAGCTGCGGGCGATCAAGTTTAAATGTTCTGGGGCATGATTCGTCGTCTGGGCCATCCCCCATACTGTCAAGAGTGAAGAAAGAGCATTGTCTCTTTGGCCGACTCCGTGAATAAAGATTTCATTTTGCTATCATAGATGGTATGAACAAAGCAGTGCTGCAGAACAGCAGGCGGCTGTGAGGAGACAAGATGTGTCTGTAAGTGGACAATGGCCTTGATGAGCCGGGGCCAAAGGAACATTGATCAAGCACAAGACAGTCGGGTGTGACTTGAAAACAGAGGGATAAGAGGACTCGAGCGAGTGTTGGTTCCATTGTCTGAGTTCTTGAGGTATCTGTTTCATTCGTTAGTGGCTGAAGAGCTGCGCGTTGCGAATGAAGCGGATATAAGAGGTAGGATCAGGAGCTCAAAGCAAGTTTTTCGACACAAGGAATTCCGAACAGGTCTGTGTTATTGCATTCTCTCATCATTTCATGAGTTCAGGTGTGGCATTCGACGTGAGTTAAGCTTACCAGTTGAAGATGTGGCTGAAACGATGATCAAGAAAGTTCGATAGAGTCGAGATGACTGATCTATTTCATTCGTTAGTGGCTGAAGCCTGAGATGGGGCGAATGATGAAAAAGAAGAGAATTCTCAAGGTCAGGAGCTCAAAGCAAGTTTTTCGACACAAAGTAGTTCCGAACAGGTCTGTGTTTTTGCATTGTCTCATCATCTGAGAGGGTTGGGGAGGAAGACTGCGAGGAGAATCGGCTTACCTGTTAGTTATGCGACTGAGATGTTAAAGAGATTAGTCTGCAGCCGGAGTCGATAGGATTGGGGCCCAACACCACTCGATGGGGGCCTCGACCCTTTCTCGACCAAAAATCATCTTCGAAGCCGAGGCGCGCAAATATTCATTGAGATGGGTTCTCGTGGCGCGCCGGGCGATAAGTCGAAGATCGCGTGGAAGCAGCTCCTTGTCTAGCGTCCAATCGCATCTTTCATCCCACTGGAGGGCAGCTGACACGTTCGCAAAGCTCCATCGATGAGAGTAGCGACTCGAATAAGAGTCCCATCTGCCAATGATGCTCGCGACGGAGTGCTGAGAAGTGGCTTGAGAAAGTGAATTAGCAAACGCGTGGTGAGGAAAACTCTTTGAATATGACTTAGGTAAGTCGTAGAAAAAGGTTGGCGACGAAGAGCCCCACCGTCGTTGCGGTTGGCTCGTGGGCTTTGAAGGTCGATGAATCCTTGTCGACACTAAGCCGTTCAGAGGGCCAGGCCTGATCGGGGCACTTAGACGAGCCAATGACGCAGAGCGGCGTGAGATGGGATGGATCTGCAGATTCCCTCTCCAGCAGGCAAGAAAAGACACTCATCAGTGCTGGGAAACAGATGATGAACGACGTGCCCGTTGTCGGATTTCATCTCGGGATTGGACTCAGATGAAGTGTGGTCCCTGGATGCAGGCCAACAAAAATAACTTACTAGGCCTGCAGTAGCTGGGCATCAGTATTGACATAATTGGCGATGGTTTCTGTGCTGTTCAGGCAGGTCCAGGGGCGTGAGATCGATGGGCACCTCGTAACAGGGAAGCATCCGATGGAAGGCGTTGGGCCGTTGGCTGGACCAGGGCCGGCAGTCACCTCCTTCAGTCATCCAGTGACTTGGCTGCCCCGTTTGGGACGTCCTCCGACCGGCCGTCTACTATTCTGGGTCGATTCTTGATTTCGGGTTGCTGGCATCGACCGCATCCCGGATTTGATCCTCAACGATGCTTGTCCCTATGACGCTATCATCGAGTGCCGCATTTTGAGGTGTTTCCGCCGGTGACATGAAGCCTCATGCGCTGATGTTTCTCCCCTCACCCTTAGAGCCGAAACCCCAAACCCTGCGAGTTGTTGCCTCGCGGGTACCTGAAAGTCTGCTGGGCTTTGCAATCCGGGATCTCGACGCTAATCATCAGCTTGACACCGGCTGTCGGCCTAGGTGAACAGGATGAACTTGCCAGAATTGCCCCTCATTGATGCTGAGTGTGGACTGCGTAGTGAATGTCCCCATCGAGCACTCTTTACTTGCTCCGTCGCGGCGCATACAGATTCCACCATTTGCTACAGAACATGCGCTCTCCTTGGCCGAAAAGCTGTCCGTTCTCTCCTGCATGTCTCCAGGGTATGACAACCGCAACGTTTTCGCACTCGTATCGCTGCTTGCTATCCAGCCAACCACCACCAATCTTTGTCAGTTGAGGCCGGGTGCCGCACCACCCAACTCCCCGTGTTCCCGCCTCGAACCCTGAACTCGCCCTGTACGTACTGTGAGAAGTGGCCTGGACTCTCGACTGGCACCCGGCAGGTTCATAGGTCGCCTTAGTCGCCCACCACCCTCATTTTGGGCCAAACCCAGTAAAGCAGCCGCTGCTCCTGGTGCTCTACCTGGCCCGACCTACGTCACGAGACTGAACGAACTGCCTGGGTGGAGGAGAATGAGGAACGGCCTGCACCTGCACCCGCACGCAACCCGCAATCCGCAATCCGCAATCCACACCAGCAGGACTCTCTGCTGGACCTGACTTGCTCTTCCCACTCTCTGCACAGAGGAGAGCAGCCACCAGTCGGGAAACGGAGTCAGAGTCAGGGACATCGACCAGCCATCGGGGCGACCACAATATCGAAAGCTCTGGTGCCCTGACTTGCGATCGTCCCTCCTTTACCTCACCTTAATCCTTAACTCTGGACGACTCCCACCTCTCCCCACAACGCCCATTACCTTACCCGGGGGTCTCGGCCACTTCCAGACCCTCTTCGCATTCTTTCCCATCGTTACCGTTGCAGTCGTCGAACCAAGAAATCCTCCAACATGGCACAATTAAGCCCCGACTTGCAAAACAAGCTCGATGAGCTGGAGAAGGAGTTGGAGGTACGTTTGCGACCCCGTGGCGCCATGCGGCGAGCCCGCCCCGAACCACCTCGACAGCCCTCGCGCGCGCGCATCGTGCCCGAGCACCCGCAGCCGCTGCCAAAACCTTGACTTGCTCGCATTGACTGACGCGCTTTTGTGCTTGTAGGAAGGCGACATCACAGAGAAAGGGTTGGCATTTCCCCTCCTTTTGTCCTCTCTCCAAATCCCCACGTCGGCGCGATAGCGGCTAACGAACCCCTCTTCCCTCACAGATACCAGAAGCGACGAACGCAGCTCCTCTCTCAGTACATGGGCCCAGGCTCAGCCGGATATCCCGCCGCCCCCGAGACCAGAGGCGGGCTGGGTATACACTCACCAGACAGTTCAATCCATCCCTCGAGCGATGGTCACCGAGCAGCCGCTCTCGCCGCCCTCGGCGGTAGAGATTCCGATCCCACGAGCCCGACGTCCCCAACCTCTGGACGACCGCAATCACCATACGGAGGCCATGGATCCGCGGGGTACGCCTCTCCTGGATATACCTCGCCCGGCGACGGCTATGGCTCGCCCCAGATGAACCCCGCGGGCCTCCTCAGACCTGGTGGCCCCCTCGCGGAGCACCGGCCGACTATGAAGCAGCACGATTCTCTCTTTTTGGGCAACCCCAACGAATCGCACACTCGATCAGGTACCATGGTTTCGACCGACTACGCCTTCAATCCCGACCAGCAGGGCGCCTACATGGACCAGATGCAGAACCAGTACGATAGTCGCACCGGCACGATGTTGGACACGACAGGTTATTTCTCGGGCTTTACTGGAGGCCAGAATTTCGACCAGCCTCCACATGAAGAGTACGGCGGAGGACATAGGTATTCCTCCGGCGAGGCCTTCTCGCCCACGGCAGCTATGGCACCACCCATGTTGACTGCAAACGATCTACCTCCACCAGAGTCGCTGGAGTACCAGATGCCCCTAGAACCTCGCGATCTCCCGTTTGCCATCTCCGACCCGCACGACAGCAATACCCCCATGTCAAAGTTCGATAATATCGCCGCTGTCTTGAGGCACAGGGGCAAGACGACAGCAAAACTTCCCGCGTACTGGGTCCTTGACAGCAAAGGCAAAGAAATTGCCTCCATTACGTGGGACAAGCTCGCCTCAAGAGCCGAGAAGGTCGCACAAGTCATCCGAGACAAGAGCTCGCTCTACAGGGGAGACCGAGTTGCGCTGATTTACCGCGACACGGAGGTCATCGATTTTGCGATCGCTCTGCTGGGCTGTTTCATCGCCGGTGTCGTGGCGGTCCCTATCAATGACTTGCAGGACTACCAGAAATTGAACCTGATTCTCACGTCGACTCAGGCGCATTTGGCTCTCACCACGGACAACAATCTCAAGACATTCCAGCGCGACATCACAACGCAAAAACTGAATTGGCCCAAGGGTGTTGAGTGGTGGAAGACGAACGAGTTTGGCAGTTTCCACCCGAAACGCAAAGATGATGTCCCGCCTCTGACAGTCCCGGACCTTGCCTACATTGAATTTTCAAGGGCCCCTACTGGTGATCTGAGAGGTGTTGTGCTCAGCCACAGGACTATCATGCACCAAATGGCATGCTTGAGCGCGATTGTGTCTACGGTGCCTGGAAATGGGCCGGGTGACACCTTCAACCGCACCCTGCGGGACAAGAACGGCCGGCTCATCGGTGCAGGAGCCACAAGCGAGACATTACTGTCATATCTGGATCCCAGACAGGGCATCGGTATGATTTTGGGTGTTCTCCTCACTGTTTACGGAGGACACACCACCGTTTGGCTCGAGAACAAGGCTGTTGAGGTTGCCGGACTTTATGCGCACCTCATTACAAAGTACAAGGCAACCCTCATGATCGCGGATTACCCTGGCCTCAAACGCGCCGCCTACAACTACCAACAAGATCCCATGACGACGAGAAACTTCAAGAAGGGCATGGAGCCCAACTTCCAGACCGTCAAGCTCTGTCTCATTGATACTTTGACGGTCGATAGCGAGTTCCACGAGGTCTTGGCAGACAGATGGCTGAGGCCTCTGCGTAACCCTCGCGCTCGTGAGGTTGTTGCACCAATGCTCTGCCTGCCAGAACATGGCGGCATGGTTGTCAGTATCCGTGATTGGCTCGGAGGCGAAGAGCGGATGGGATGTCCTTTGAAACTTGACATGGGTAGCGACGTTGAGTCCGATGTGGAAGAAAAGGAAGAAGTAAAACCGGCACCTTCCAACGGCTTCGGCAGTCTCCTTGGGGGTGGGGGTACTGCTACTACCGAACAGCGCGCTAAGAACGAGCTCAGTGAGGTACTTTTAGACCGAGAGGCCCTGAAAACGAACGAAGTCGTAGTTCTCGCGATCGGAGACGAGGCTCGGAAGCGGGCAACTAGCGAGCTAGGAGCCGTTCGTGTTGGTGCTTTTGGTTATCCGATACCCGATGCCACGTTGGCCGTTGTCGACCCCGAGACCGGCTTACTGGCATCACCACATGCGGTTGGAGAGCTTTGGGTTGACTCGCCTTCACTGTCGGGCGGATTCTGGGCTCTTCCTAAGCATACTGAGCAAATATTCCACGCCCGTCCGTACAAGTTCGACCCAGGTGAGCCGACACCGACGCCTGTGGAACCCGAGTTCCTGCGAACCGGCTTGCTTGGTACGGTGATTGAGGGCAAGATCTTCGTCCTTGGCTTGTACGAGGACCGAATCCGCCAAAAGGTCGAATGGGTTGAGCACGGTACCGAAGTTGCAGAGCATCGCTACTTCTTCGTGCAGCATCTCGTCGTCAGCATTGTCAAAAACGTACCCAAGATCTACGACTGCTCGGCTTTCGACGTCTTTGTAAACGAGGAGCATCTACCAATCGTAGTGCTTGAATCACCAGCAGCGTCAACAGCCCCTCTCACCTCAGGAGGGCCTCCGAGGCAACTCGACACAGCACTGCTTGACTCTCTCGCTGAGAGATGCATGGATGTCCTGATGCAGGAGCATCACTTGAGGCTGTACTGCGTTATGATTACGGCTCCTAATTCTCTCCCTAGAGTGGTGAAGAACGGACGCAGAGATATCGGTAACATGCTTTGCAGGCGGGAATTCGACCTGGGCAACTTGCCCTGCGTCCATGTCAAGTTCGGCGTTGAACACGCCGTCCTCAACCTGCCAATCGGTGTTGATCCAATCGGAGGCATCTGGTCGCCGATCTCATCCGACTCTCGCGCCGATATCCTCATGTCCGCCGACAAGCAATACTCTGGTATCGACAGAAGAGAAGTTGTCATTGACGATCGCACATCCACGCCATTGAACAACTTCGGTTGCATTACCGACCTCATCCAATGGCGTGTCGCCCGGCAACCCGAAGAGCTCGCTTACTGCACCATAGATGGTCGTGGCAGGGAGGGCAAGGGCGTTACTTGGAAGAAATTCGACACGAAGGTTGCAGCTGTGGCGCTGTACCTGAAGAATAAGGTCAAGGTCCGCCCAGGCGACCATCTCATCCTCATGTACACACACTCCGAAGAGTTCGTCTTTGCGGTTCACGCCTGTATCAACCTTGGAGCGGTGGTCATCCCGATGGCTCCTCTCGATCAGAACCGTCTGAACGAGGACGTTCCAGCGTTCTTGCATGTTGTTGCTGACTTCCGCGTCAAGGCTGTCCTGGTCAACCAAGATGTCGACCACCTCGTTAAGCTCAAGCCTGTTGCGAACCACATCAAGCAGGCCGCGTCCATTTTGAAGACCCCGATACCCCACTACTACAACACGACCAAGCCGCCTAAGCAGAGCAGCGGATTGAGAGACAACGGCATCATGATGCAACCCGCCTGGATCCAGTCGGGTTATGCTGTCATCATTTGGACATATTGGACGCCTGACCAGCGCCGTATTGCGGTTCAACTCGGGCACGATACAATTCTGGGCATGTGCAAGGTCCAGAAGGAGACGTGCCAGATGACAAGCTCGCGCCCTGTTCTTGGGTGCGTTCGCAGCACAACTGGTCTCGGATTTATCCACTCGTGCCTGATGGGTATCTACATCGGAACACCGACGTACCTCCTTTCACCTGTCGAGTTCGCCCAAAATCCCATGTCACTATTTGTCACGCTTTCGAGGTACAAGATAAAGGACACCTACGCTACCCCGCAAATGCTGGACCATGCCATGGCCATGATGCAGGGCAAGGGTTTCACCCTCCATGAGCTCAAGAACATGATGATCTCGGCCGAGAGCAGGCCACGCGTGGACGTGTTCCAGAAGGTACGGCTTCACTTCGCCGCTACCGGCCTCGACAGAACGGCCATCAACACCGTTTACTCCCACGTTCTTAACCCTATGATCGCGTCGAGATCATACATGTGCATCGAACCTATCGAGCTTTGGTTGGACACCAAGGCTCTGCGTCGTGGATTGATCTACCCCGTGGATCCCGAACAAGATTCCAAGGCTCTGCTCCTTCAGGATTCCGGCATGGTCCCTGTATCAACACAAATTGCCATCGTCAATCCCGAGAGCCGACTACTCTGCCACGATGGCGAGTACGGTGAAATCTGGGTGGACTCGGAGGCTTGCGTCAAGAGCTTCTATGGCTCCAAGGACATTTTTGACGCCGAGCGTTTCGACGGCCGGACAGTGGATGGTGATCCGAGCATTCAGTACGTTCGTACTGGTGACCTGGGTTTCCTGCATAACGTGAGCAGGCCTATTGGTCCTGGAGGTGCGCAGGTTGATATGCAGGTCTTGTTCGTTCTCGGCAATATCGGTGAAACATTCGAGATTAACGGTTTGAGTCACTTCCCCATGGACATTGAAGCATCTGTGGAACGATGCCACCGAAACATTGTCAGCGGTGGATGGTAAGTCATGTGCACGAACCCCGTATTGTACAGGTGCTAACAAACGCAGTGCCGTCTTCCAAGCCGGTGGTCTCGTTGTCGTACTCGCCGAAATTACTCGCAAGGCGTATCTCGGTTCCGTCGTCCCAGTCATCGTCAACGCCATCCTCAACGAGCATCAAATCATTGTCGACATCGTAGCCTTTGTCAACAAGGGCGACTTCCCCCGATCCCGCCTCGGCGAGAAACAACGCGGCAAGATCCTCGCCGGATGGGTTACCCGTAAGATGCGTACCCTAGCGCAGTTTGCCATTCGGGACATGGATCCTGCAAGCATGGGAGGCGACCCTGGCGTTCAGGACGGGCCAGATCCGCACCGCGCTTCTATCGGCAGCCAACGCAGCATGGGTGGCCTGGCGCCTGGCTCCTCCAGCCTTCGCAACGTCGAGCACGCACCACAAATCCTGGAGCAGGAAGAGTTCGACCAGCAGCACGGACACATGGCTGCCCTGCCTTCCCAGGGCCAAATCGCAGAGATGCCAGGCGACGAAGGTACAATGTACCAGGGTCAAGCCAGCGCGCAGCAAGGCCACGGGTACGACCTGCCGGACTTCAACCAATTCGGTGGTGACGAGGGACCGCCGCCAGTTGGAGCGAAGCCGGGGTCGAGAGCAGGACCGGGAGGACCGCCACCTCAGATCAATCTTCCCGGCGTCGACGGACGTGAAAGCATGGATCTGTGGAAGAGCAAGGACGGCGGCCAAGACGACGACTGGACTGCTCAAGCATTGATGCACATGAACCTTGCCAGTGATTTGGAGAAGAGGCATTGATGGCATTGAACATAGGTGGGCATTGTGGCCCTTTGGGCTCGGTTTGTGTTTTATTCTGTTAAGCCTTGGGTGGCAGTTTGCGGCGTCGGACATGGTTACGATACCGTAGTTGGGATTATGAAGTGTTTGGATAGAGGATTCCCCGTGCATACCTCAAAAGATCATTTTTAATCATCATCCCTTTTGTTTCTGAGATTCTTGTGACATGGAAAACATTGAACGGGGCGTGTGTTCTTGTCGCTCTCAAGACCCCGAGAGCGATAAAACTCCTCACACTGCGATTCAAATGGGATCCACACAATGTCTCGGGTTTTCATCAGTGACAAGATAAGGTGACCATGTCTTTAAACAAGTTACAGTCCGGTCTTTCTCTGTCAGTGGCTCAAGATCTTGCCGTTTTGAGTTAATGACGTTTCTCCATCGCAATATGTTATTGTGTATTCTTCCGCCATACAGTCATATTCAAACAGGACAGAGATGAAGGCGGGCAAAGGGCGGTTGAAGCGCTGTGCGAAGGTGCCGCATCTAACTACCGAATTCGCAGATCAAAGCTGGAATGAGCTGTACCAAATCCTTGAGATACGCCCAGAAACCAATCGAGCCAAGAAAGCCACTTTACCCCAGCTTTCCAAATCCCTCGAAAGTATCATGCCATTCTACTAATAGCTCCCGTTAGCAACGTCTTGATGTCCACGATAGGGAGATACTTTCTGCCACATCTAAAGGCACGAATATTTGAACTGGGCCCGGCTCTGTCTTATATAAGACAGACTTCGCACATTCCATGATCTCCAGAAAAGCCAGCAATGTGGTTGTGAATCTGGGTTGCACGTCTCACATTCTGACTTGTCATAGGTGATGGAACTGCTCTTGTTCTGAGCAAGTCGTAAGCCTCACGGTGGTTTGTTCTCTCGGTTTCTTTGTCTCTGTTGGTCTCCGTAGTACGATTTGTTTATTCCATAACTTTATTCGGTACGCATGCTTTTATCAACGATCGAGGGCACAGCTTCATTGCAGCCTTTGGGCTGTGTGCGAGAGCTGGCTACTCTGTCGAGTTCCGTTAGCACGTGTCATGCGAGTCATTCTTGCGGAAGTTCAGTCCATAAATGATCAACTGTCCTTAAATACTCATGGGCTTCGCAATTGGCTGGGCGTGAGTTTGTTGGACATAGAAAGGTTTACAGCGTCGTCACAAAAGCATTGACCTTGTCACCAGATGTTGCAGCATAAAGGCTGTCGGGGATGGAACACGACTTGATCGAGACATGAATGGCGTGTGAAGATCGTTGAGTATTTGAAGAGATGAACAGCGAGGACACATCGACATGGGCTTATCGTCGTGCGCGACGCTGGTACATTAGTGCTTGTTACATGGAGTTTCGTGGTGCCTTCTATATCTCCCTTTCTTCAGGTATTCCTGATGAAACAGGTCATATGCCATGTCTGGACAGTCAATCCTTCCTTATATTCTTACTACCTTGGATAGCTAAAAGTTTCAGCTGACATTGTGCACTTTTCACCGTTTGGGTAGTAGCTCATCAGCACTTGGCATCTTCCGCTCTTTTAACGTCCCAGATCACAAGATGCTGCTCCGATGCTAAGAATCGCTTTCCTCATCACTGTCCTCGTCGGATTCAGACTCTTCTTCGGGCAGCTCAAGGGCTTGTTTTAGCTCTTTGGTCCATTGTCGTACCGGCTTTACCCCTTGCCTCAGATCTTTGTAAGAAGACTTGAGCGGCTCCGGGAGCTCTTCTACGTCGAGGAGTCCGTTGTCATCGATGTACTGTTCCACGTAGCCTATCATTGGCATCGCGAAAGCCCCTACACGCGTTGCCGAGTCGCGTGCATAAATGCGTAGGAATGCCTCTAAGAGAATGTGAGCCTTTGGGACCACCACTGGTTCTTTTGATGACTTGAAGACGCCTGATCCATGACCCGGTCTCCAAGAAGGGAGAGCGCTGTCATCGGAGGCGAGGACGAATTGAGGCGGGAGTTTGTCTGGGCACAATAGATTGCTGTCCAGAGGTGGCAAGAACCAAAGGGTCTCCGAATAAAGATAGATCCCAACCGTGATTTCTGATTGGTCGATGTGAAAGTGATAGGCGGGCGGAGGCGTGTGTCTTTCTTGTGAGCTTGTTGGGCATGTTTCTGGGTGTGGACACGGTCTAAGGGTATCTATCCTGCCGATAGCATCGACTCCGGCCGTCAAAAGCTCGTCTGGGACGACGAAATCAACCGACTGAAAGCTGTTAGGACCAAATTCAACGTCGCATTGGTCAAAGCACTCACTGAGATGATCGAAGGTATGCCGTGAACATTGAGTAGATGCTGGCCCCATAGAACGCCGGGAATTTGGGAAGATTTGATTGCGCATGCTATCGATGCTACAAACGATTCCGAGTCTTCTGACATGTCCATTTTTTGTTGTTATGAAAATACAAAGATGATACCGGTGTTGCTGGCAGATGTAGATGATGAGAACACACAAGCCCGAAGTGAGTTTATCACACGTGATGTTCTAGGTTCGTTGGGACGGGAGAGGTTTGGCTGCCTAGATTTGCGCTAAATTTAGCGATTCACTGGACATTGGCCTGAATGGGTTCGGCGCTTGGACAGCCTATCACAATGAACTTGCCATCTACAAACACCTCCAACCAGCGATTGCTCACCAGAGTCACACTGGGACGTGATGTCCACTTTGTCAGAAATGTCGCACTTGGAGAGCTTTGCCCTTTTCCAAGCCCTGCCTCCCGAACTGCGAATGAAAATATGGAGCGACGCACTTTCGGAGCGGACTGTTTGGGCCGCGGTTAGCAGAGACAGCGGAGGTTGCTCATCCTGGGCAATGGCCTACGTTGGGCAGGCGCCATATCTGGCCGGACTCGCATGCAGAGAGTCTCGGCGGCTGCTGAAGAAACTTTACACATCGCCCCTCCGAGGACCAGGATTAGCGACAAGTTTTGGCGCCTACTGGGTCAATCTGGAGAGCACAGTCGTCTACCTCGGTAGCTCATCCAATGCAACTGACCTCATGGAGGCTTTTAGCGTGGATGGCTTAGCCAGATTCAGACATGTAGCTCTTCAATGGTACCAATTCGGCAGACTTGCAAGGACGTGCCAACGGTTGGCAGAAACATGCCCAGCGCTTCGCACGATCATTATTCAGCGCGACGAGTCAGGCGATATAACCAGTGAGACGGTTCATGATGATCTGGATCCAGACTTAGCCGCCTACTACACGACGATCCCAGGTTCAGTCGACTCCGAAACATCACACGACAAGCTAGATGTCTCTCATTTCCGCTCACTTCTCCTGGAATACTTTGGAGATTCCCCTCCCAGAATATGTCTGGTCCCCACCAGTGCGGCGAACTTTCAAGGATGAGAGCATGGCCTGTTACACACGACCATAACTCTTCGTGTTGGTGCGGCCTCTCCAGACGGAACCATCCAATGGAACAGAATGATTCTGTGGCGCCTAGAAGTGCTGTTGGTTCGGTCGTTGGGACGCAGGCAGGCAGCGCCAAAGGAATGCTCACAATGTCAATCGGGATCATAGTCTCTGTATTAATAAAGGTCGAATCTCTGTGTGACAATGGCTTGAATATTCCAGCATCGCATCACACAACATCCGTCTCTATATTCATCATTTGTATATTCCACATTATACTTATCTCACTCTGTCACCATGCCTACTCGTATCCAACTTGAAGCTGCCGCCTCTGAAGTTATTTCGGTTCTTAAGGGAATAAGAGAGTTCTCCAATGCCCGGATTGCAGTCATTGGCGGGCTAGCTCTTTGGAAATATCTGCCCAATGGTAGAACAACTGAGGTATCTCATCTCAAGCACGTCTGTACTTTTCTTCAAGCTAATGTAGTCTTAGGACGTTGACTTCATTATCAACATCGATAGTGCTCCGCAGGGAGTCAAACAGAGACTCTTGAGCCTTCCAAACTCTCCCTTCATTCAACAAGCCCAGTTTTTCTACTACAAGCATGGGTCAACGTATATTCAGATTGACATCACTCCTGAATGGCAGGTCAGTTAACCCTCAAGAAATACGCCGACGGTTCTTCGTCATCGCGTTCTATCAAAAGATGGTAAAACGACTTTCTTCTAACATTGTGGCATTCAGTCTCCATATATGCCAACTGCTGCACTAGAAGTTAGGAACGTGCCAAACGGCGTTATCCCGTACATCTCGCCCAGTGATCTCATTGTTTTCAAGATCAACTCTTGCGGGTTGCGAGCTCAAGCGGCCAAGAAGCGTACCGATGCTGCAGATGCTCAGGCGTTGCTGGAATATGCGACTAAATCTTCGGCTCTTAGGCTGACGAGTGCTCAGAGAGCTGTCGTGGAACCTTGCATCGCTGATGTTGTTACTCATGGAGCGAAGAAAGAAAAGTGGTGGAAGGAGCGCCTCGGTCTTTGAGTCTTTGCATCCGCTCTTGAGCCACAATGTAGACATAGTTTTGTAGTTTCCGTAGGGGCGTTTGGCTTTTGGTGGATTTTATTGTCTTTTCCAAATTGATACGTGTTGGCATCAGAGTTTGTATCAGCAGTTTTTTAAGAATTTGATTGCGAAATTAGTCAAGTCTGATGACATCGAGTGACAAATTGACAATGTTGTTCTAGGAATGATAATGTCTGCGGGAGGATGCTAGCGAGACAAGATCAAATACAAAAGTAATCGACCCTGCAGTTACAGCCAAGCTTCAACGTACTTCATCACATGAATTTCCTTGGATTCACATTCGCCATAACAACTTTTTGTGCTTCGTTTGGCTATAGTAAGTCTTGTGTTTGCCATTACCACTCTAGAAGCTTCTCCTCATCAAAGCCAGCTGCTTGAGAAAAGTAATATCCTCTTTGGTTTGTAACAAGTCTCAAAGGCTCAGCTCCTTCATCCCGTTCAACAGTAAAATCACAGTTGAAATGCGTGTGGCCAAACGCCCATATCTTGACTTTGCCGCTCTTGAAGCATGCTTCATCCGACAGATCCGTCGCAAAGCCTGGCGTGATGGGGCTTGTAGCATGCCTCGGGTCCAGAGCACGACTGTCTTTTGAAGGGCTCCAATGCGAGAAGATGATGATCCGCACGTCGGACTGCTCGAGATCTGTGACCTGTGTGTTGAGCCAGGCCAGGTCCCGTTTGTGGGCGATATTATGCGGGTCAATGTCCCACTCTTCTATTTGAAAAAAGTCTTGTAGTCCCATGGAGACATGGTCGTGGCTTTCGGGAGGAACATGAGAGAAGAGGCTACACCCTAATACAACGATGTTCGTATCGGGCACCTGGAAAATCGTTCTGTCCAGCAAGACGAATTGCCCTAGCGACGGGTTGGCACTGACGTCTTTCTCAAATGCGCGAAGACTCTCGAGTGTTTCGGGCCAGCTTGATCGATACGCTTCGTGATTTCCGGGGACGAACAGCACGACGCGGAATTGGCGAAGTTGTTGGGTCAGGAAGGTGAGACAGTCGTCCTTGTGAGCCGCAATATTCCCAATATCTCCCAGGAGAGCCAAGATTTGGGCTTTCGGAGTTATCTCAAAGACGTCATACGCCTTGGGCGACTCCAAGTGTAAGTCAGAGAGAATTTGAATCGCCATGTTGGTGAGGTGCAAGGGTGAAGAAGTTTAGGAATGCAAGCGCTGCCTGACGAGAGGAGTTGCGCTAAATTGTACCAACACATAGTGCTAAATTATCCGCTCGCTGACACGCACACTGTGTTTCCAACATCGCCTCACAGAGTCTGGAGCGTATCGACTGTCCAATTGATATGCCCAGGGATTTCAGCGTTTATGAATTCCCTTGTATCTTGTTGTAAGCATTAGACCTCTCACGAACCAAAATTACGAGACAATAAAATCTACCCCTATACTGGGTTTTTGTTTTGTCTCGTAGCTATCATCATGTGAAATCCGAATGCTATTTTCCTCTTGGCTTTTGAAAGCGACGGTTTTGACTTGTTTTCACCTGAAAAAGACATTTTCGGCAAGAGTTTCAGCTGAAGATTTATATGAACTCGATTGTCTGCCAAGGTCCTGTTTGAGACTTGACAAATTCCCCATCCATGATCCCATGAACATACGCCTCGCCAACGACCAAGAAGCCACCGTCAGCAACAGGACGAAGAATAAAAGGCACATCTGCACCAAGTATTACCCACACGGAGTCTCCATCCCTCACTTCCAAAGGCCCAAGTCCAATATACCCTTTCATGCATCTAAAAGGCCGTCTTCTGCGTAGTTTGACTCTCGCAATATTGGCGTACTTCACACCTTGGCAGATCATGCCGCTCCTAAGAGCTTGGTACGCTTGAAAGGTCTTTTCACCCGCTCTCTCCGTTTCCCAGTTATACGCATAAGCCCTATCTGCAATCGGGGTTCTCCACAGAGCCTCTTGCAAATCGATCGGAGTAGTGTATACCTCATTTGTCTCTTCTAACAAGACTTCGAGGCCTTCGATCCACGATGCGAGAGAAGCTACACGCGCCGAATCACCCGCAAGATTGTCCGCTTCAACCTTCGGTGACCCCAACTGTTTGATGTCGTCCACACGCAAGGCTTCTAACGACATCCGCTGGTCTGAGATGAAGCATCCTGATAAACTCTGCGAACAGTCTGCCGAAGCAGAGTACGCACTTCGTAGGTTCCCGCCCCGGACAACAAAGTCGGAGGTGATGCTCAAAGGCTGCGGTATGTATTGTGATGACCAGTCTGGCGCCCAAGAAGGAGCACGTTGTACGTTCGCAGCTGCTGTTCCGTTTTCCTGACATGTACCCGCAAACGAAAGTAGTCTCGGGCCGTAGAAGCTCAAGCAAGCTGTAGCAACTTCAACTTGCACCGTGTTCCAGTCTTTGCTGTAATCTGCAACAATCGAAGGGCTCTTCTCTGGATCAATAAGTCCCAGAAGCGCAAAGACATAATCCCGTGGGTCCGAGGCTTGAAGCTGCTGCTGAGGGGTGGTTGCCATTCTGGACAACAAGGAAAACAACGCAAAGAACGACGACTTTGACCGCGTAAAAGCGACTGGGGTCACTCTGTCCAGAGCCGTCGTGAGAAACAGCGCCAACGCAGAACTGTCTTGCCGCCCGACACCGGTGCCGACGATGTTGAGATAGTCTCGTAGGCCGCACAGGAGCCAAAAGCCCCAAAAGAACCTGCCCCAAGCAATTTCTGCACCGCCGCAGCAAACAAATGTATCGGACGACAACACACGTTCCTGAATGACCCAGACACGCCGAAACCAGGGTCTGCCGAAAAGAGAACTTATTGCCGCTAGTTTTGTCGAACCGCCTCGAGAGAGATCGGCCAGAATTCCGTCGAGCATTTTCTGGGTTCTGATCACTCGGCGAGTGGATGGGGTGTCGGAAAATGGAAAATCGGTCCAGCTGGGGACGTAGTCGTGGAGCCTTACTCCTCTCCTCCCCAGCGTGTGCAGTGTCTCGATAGCAAGGTCGCTATGCTCGTCGGCCGGTCCCAGCCATATCATGGTTCTTGTCGCCGTGCTGAAGATGGCGCCCATCTGGGCGACTTGCTGCGTCCTCTCAGACTCGTTCTGCTGGTCGATGCAGATAGCGTCGACCCATAGTGTCGGTCCTGGTTCTTCCTCGTTCCCAAAGCTGCTCGCCACATGCCTCAGCGCCGACTCCAAATTCTCAGTGACTTGAACGTTTCGTCCGTCTAGGATGATGGCGCGAGTGGCTGTTGGGTCTCCCCAAGCATAGGAGAGTGCCATGTAGTTAGGATTAGTGTACAGACTGGCGTGCTTCAAGCGACAGCGGACCGGCGAGTGTGTATCGATTTCGTGGAGAGTATCAACCTCAATGAGGCGGATCTCTTTCTCTAGTGGGCTCAGGGGCCGGTACGGAAATTTGCCAGCGGTCTGACTGTGAGCATAACCAGTCATTGCTCTCTGTTGAATTGTAGTCTGCGGTAGTATTATCAACCACACGTGTGAAAGAGAGGGGCTAATTCTGAATGATAATAATCCGATAGGCCAAGTTGTGCGTCAAATCACGGGACCAACAGGCCTTTCTAGAATGTTGGCATGCCGAAACCTCCACAATCACTTCTCAAGACCTCAACCAACAACACGAGACACTGCATTCAAGCCAACCACGCCCGTCACGGCGATGAAGATGCACAACGTGAAAATCGCATGTTCTAAGCCAACTTAGCAACAGGCGCAGGTTTGTCACCCTCCGTGAAAGTCTCCCCCAGCCATGCCAGCACATCCTGACCAAACACACCCGGCGTCTCAAGCAAAGCCCAATGCCCACCCTCCCTCGTGACAGCCTTCAAATGAGGCAAAAGCCCAGCCTCGATACTCGGCTGGAGACCCGCAGGCCTGCACACGGCGTCCTGCTCGCCGCCCCAGTACAACACCGGCACCTTCACCGCCACAGCGTCTTTGGCGATCAATTTATCCGCCTCGTTCTGCACCTTGGAGACCATGGACTTGTACCAGCACTGCGGCGCCTCGAACCCGGGTTCCTTGCCTAGGCGGTCCATAAAGTCCGCCTTGTGCTCGGCCGTGGCGTACGGGAGCGTGGGCTGCGTCTTCCCCTCCGTCACCCACCTGCGCATGCCGCCGGGGCTGGTGAAGGTGTCACGCCAAGAGGCCGGGTCGCCGAACGCCGCGCTGTACACGGCCTCGAGGTTGCGGTTCATCAGGCCGGGCCCGTCATCCGCGGCGAACAGGTGCCAGTACTCAAAGAGGCCCGCGCCGAATACCTGGCGGGTGATGCTGTTGACCGTGTCGAGGTCGAAGTCGCCCGTGGGGGGCATGTATGTGACGTTCACCATGACCAGCGCCGAGACCCGGGCGGGGTAGAAGTTGTAGAAGCGCTGGGCGAGGGCGCTGCCCCAGTCGTGGCCCAGAGAGATGACCTTGTCGAGGTTCTCGGCGTCGAGAATCTCGACGATGTCAGCCGTCACATGCTGCCAGCCGTACACCTTCGGGTCGGTGGGCTTGGATGAACCGCCATAGCCGAGGCAGTCGAGGGCGAGTACGCCGTAGCCGTGCGGAAGGAGATGATCGTTGATCAGGCCTGCCCAGAGTTTGGCTGAGTCTGGCCAGCCGTGGAAGAGAGCGAGAGTGGGCTTGGACTTCTGGGGAGGGGATGTGTAGTAGGTGTAGGTGAATCCCCGTGAGACCTGGAGGGTCTTTTGGGTGAGCTGTGACAGGTCCATGGCGGCTGATCTGGTCTGATTCTTAGTGCCTTTCTGTAGCAGAGATCTATAGTTGCGGGGGGAGACGTGACGAACTACTTATATAGAGAAAGGGACCTTCCGAGTTACAGAAGTCCCATGCAAATAGCCGTCACGCCAAACCTCAAGTAAGTAACCTTGTCGTCTCGGTCAACAGTTGCATATGATCCGAGAGACGCGAGCAAAGCTTTGTAAGATGCGATTGAACCCCAGGTTTTGTCGGATTACTAATATCCATTCGGGGCCAAATAGTAAACAGCATCAATCAAGTCCGGGTTCTTCGGGGATCATGAAACTGCGACACGGCATTACTCAACTTCCTACCCGTTGTCTCGTGCGGGGTTGAAGAGGACAGATTCTTAAAGCTGATATCAATTGGCCAAAAACAATGGGTACGTCGGCGAAAATCAGAGGGGAGTATTGAAAAAGAAGCAGGCCCTGGTCGAGTGCTGAGTCGATAGGAAGACGAGAGCCAAGCATTGAGCATAGAGGTGCATCGTCGTGTTCCATCAGCCTGCTTCCCGCAGCTTGGCTGCAGCTAGTGAGGGGTGAGTTCCGACAAGAACCCATCAGAATGACAAAGTCTTGCGAAAATTGTTGATCGGGTAGGTAGTTGGACTTTTAACTGCCCTCGCGGGTTAGTTGTTTGCGGGTGAGAATGCTGATGTCGGAACTAACCCACCAGGCCACCACCAACACCACCGAGGATTCCGTTGCCCATTAGTCAGGCGAAGTAACTACCAACTTACCAAAAGAAAGACACACGGCGTCTCAAACAAGAGTTGTGAACACTGAGAGGTATTTTGGCGAAGTGTTTTGTGACTGCTTTATTTCTTTATTTCATACGTGGTCCTAGTTAATGCGTTGTCTAACCCTCTTCTCATACCCTTCAAACATGCAGACCCTGAACCTCCTTGCAAAGAATCTCTACTGGGCGGAAAGTGCTTCTGAAGGGCGTGCGACCAATGGTCAAGGTTTTGAACATGACTGTCTCCTCCTCTGAGTACGACTTGCCATCAGCGTTAGCCGCCTCCTGCATCAACTGGGCCACGCTCTTGACCTCCTGAAACTCGCCCTTGATACCACTCTTCTCTTCGCCCCAGAGCTCGAAGAAGGGATAACCGTGCTGAGCATAGGTTTTGGCATCGACGGGCGTGTTCGGAGCCGGCTGGCCGGTGAGCGCAGCGAACGACTCAATGTCCAGGATTGTGAGATTCATCATGACCGAGGCCTCTATATCCCACACATCTGCAGGGTATGGATCGGCTTCGATTGATTGTGTTATCAGGCCTCCGGCTGCGAGACCCATTTCCTTGACGTTCAACGTCGGCGCAGGTGCGCTTTCAAGCGCCCTTGAATGTGACTTCGTCATTCCAAGCGGAGAAGCTGAACAGGACATCAAGGTCATAGGTCCCTGGCTTCCAAGACCGCCTTTCCTGCACCTCCCGAATCCTCCGCCTCGGTGAACTGGCTGGGCGTGAGTAACACTCAGAGTGAAGGATTGAGGCGGGAAATAGACATCGCCGAGCCTGACCTCATTGCCAAAGTCCATTCTGATCTCTCGGTGTCGCCTCGCCGCGTTGGTGTGCTTGGAGAGAGACTGGTCCTGGACGGCAATGTCAAATTCGTCCCGGATGCGTTCCTTGACATCTTCCCAAGTGCTCTCAGGGGTGAGACCCTTCTCGGCCAGGTTGAAGGTGCGAGTGATGACCTTCTGTTCCTTATTCTCATAGCGGACATCGAATTCGGTGGGAAGATGCTTTTTGATGGGGATGATCTCGATCTGAATACCGCCAACCTTCTCCTCGCCCGTGACCTGGGCCTCGACAGAGAAGCCGTTGCCCTTGGGCTCCGCAACAAACTGCCGAATCTTGCCATCTTTGGAGGCAAT
Organism: Colletotrichum tropicale; assembly: GCA_027406125.1. Lineage (NCBI taxonomy): Eukaryota > Fungi > Ascomycota > Sordariomycetes > Glomerellales > Glomerellaceae > Colletotrichum > Colletotrichum tropicale. The sequence continues at coordinate 2,175,462 of JANVYH010000004.1, forward strand.
TCCGTCGAGCCAATGCTGCTCAGGGACGACCATGTAGTCCTGGATTGACTTGCCGCTGCTGAGCATCTTCTGTCTCTTTTCCTTGGTCTTCTCGTTCTCCGTCATGGGGAAGCCGGAAACAGCGTTGACGCCGCCAACGTACATCTTGATGGCGAAGGGGGCATCGGCAGTGAAGCTAATCCACATGGCTTCGCGTTGGTACATGGGGAAAAAGATGCCGCCCTTCTCGAGGATGTCTTTGGGCATGCCGGGATAGTCGCGAATCTTGAACAGCGGGAAGTGACCAAGGCCGGGAGGGAGGGAGCTGGTGTCTCTGTTGTCGGGCACGCGAATAGTGCGGTTCAGGTGAATGTCGAGGGCATGCTCTTTCCCACCATGGCGAACGGAGATTCCAGTAGCAGGCCCATTTGGAGTTTGGCGGTTGAGACTGACAGTCAGTTTTCTGCTGGGGTCAAAATCGGCGGTGTTTGCACGGATCTCTGGCATCAGCTCGATGGCGTCGCCTGCATTATCGTGGGTGGTAGTGACCATTTTGAGTGTTGATTTGGCTATCAATCGGATATCACGGGGAGGTTGAAGTTGTTGTTGTGGTGGTGATGATGGTGTGTGATGTCCCCTTCGGATTGGATGGGAGAGAGCATTCTTGTATTCTTATACCTCATGAATGAACACGGCAGAGAGAATGCCACCTTCCTCATCTGATGGCCCTTTCCCAAACATGAGTCAACCGGATCGCAATCTGCAAGCCATAAAGGCATGTAGTTGCCGTTGTTGCGAGCAAGCCTCATGGTGGCGTTGAATGGAAAGGGACAAAGGATGAATGTCATTGGTTGCTTCCAGGCGAAGACTGGTTGCCTCCAGAAATCCGCGCATTTGATTGGCCAGATGTGACTGGCACTGCCCGATCTCAGGGCCTGTGCTGCAGGCACGGGCCGCAAATTACACTGGCGGCTCGAGTTTTGCGCAACGGCGTATTACTGCTCGTCGAAACTCGCTGCCAAACAACTTCATCGTCACTTCCTTATGCTGTACGTCCCAGGCACCGCAAATTGGACAGGCTATGTATTCAAGGAGAAACCTGTCTTTTTCTTTTGGAGCCGCCTGATAGTTTGCATTCAACTCTCGAATGCTTTGACTCTGCTTGCCTACTAGGCACTCCCTTTCTACCCAGCCAATGACAAAAATCATTGACGCGGTCTCACCTCGGTGATGACAAACGATGATGGAAGTCCAAGGCACCTATCCCTCTTGCCTACTTTTCCATCCTCGGAAACACGCAAGAAAGCAGCGGCTCTTGGGAAACCATATCGTCCTTGCATCCTGTGATGCAAACACTAGACACCCAGACTGTACCCCGTTTTGACATCCGCACGCCTGCAGCATCAATCCCTGGACGACAGATCCGGCACCAACACTCCCACGCACCCAAAGGCACCGTCCTGTCATGTCTGCAGTCAATTTAGCAGCTCAACCGCCAGCACCTCCTGCATCAGGAAATGGGCGGCCGCGCAATAAAGTTTCCTGTCAAGGGACTCTCTGCAGAGGCCCTGCCCCATGCAGACCACCGTTTGAAGCCCCTATCCATCCCATCCATCCGCTGGCCAAGATCAGATCATCACCTCAGGTCGCTGCGGCCGCCCTGCCCCTGTGCCACCCAAACGCCGGACTGCTTGCTGCTCCGGTCGTCCCCCCCTCGGATCCATGTCCTCGGTACTGCTAGCTTGCAACACCAAGCCCTGATTGGCAGCTCACAAGACAGAACACCGCGAGAAGTGACAGAAGCCAAACGGCGCGAACGCCGCCCATCAGGCCACCAAGAAATCCCCAACAACTTGCTGCGGGACCCTAGACGTTAGTGGGGGGTTCGCTCTGCAATTCCCATAGGGCGCATCGCTTTGCCGACCGAAATCAAACCCCGTTGTCGCGAACTGGCGGATCACCGAAGAAACGACAAGTGACAGAAAATTTATCTTGGATTCGCTACTCCTAGGCTTTCTGCTTCTTGTCGGCATGCTGCTCGGCGCTGCCCTCCTCGGCAGCCCGCTTGGCCGGCGTGATCTCGTCGCCCTTTGCCCTGGCCGCTCCGTCGTCGCCGTCATCGTCGTCCGCGTCGTCCGCCCGCGCCCCGTCGTCACTCTCAAACTCGTCCATCATCTCCGTGTCGTCGCCCTCGAACAGCTCCCGCCAGCTACCATCCCGCACCTTCTTGTCGTTCCCGTGAAGTCCGACCTGGTATGCCTGCTTCATCGCCCGGAGGCATATTGTCCTGCGTTCGTTGAAGTCGAACATGGGCTTCGGGTACACTCCCTCTTCCGTCTTCTCCCCACGCCCCGTCACCCGCACGCCGGCCTTCTTCTGGTCCGGCAGCGGCGCCTTCCACGGTTCGTAAATATACTTGGCGTCTAGCTTCTTGAGCTCTGGCACCCAACGCCGCACAAAGTCCCCGTGCTTGTCCCACTTCTGGCCAAACGACACCGGGCTGTAGCACCGGAAGTACTGCGAGAAGAAAGCCGTGCAGCTCAGCCACTGCCAGTTGCCTGCATTGGCGGCCGGCTCGTGGTCGATGAGCCACTCCTCAAAGACTTCGCAGCCGCGCTCCCAGTCGATGTAGCACCCCCCTCGAGTGAGGAAACAGGCCACAGAGTGCCGGCCCAAGTGATGAATCCAACCCTCCTCTCGCATCTGGCGCATCAGGGCGTCGATCCACGGGAACCCAGTCAGTCCATACTTCCACCTCCTGAACCACTCGTCGGCCTGCTTGGAGTCGACGTGGTACTCGCCAGTGATGAGCCCCGTCTTGGAGTCGACCTTGGATGGCAAGTGCCACGGGATGAATCGGCAGTAGGGATTGTTCGCCGTTTGGGTGAATTTATACCCCAACGCGGCGTGCGCCGCAAAGTACATATCGCGGAACAACAGCTGGCCCAGCAGGTTCTCCGGTATCTTCGCAGCTCCCTTATATTTATCAATCACCTCCTTCGCTCTCCAGTAGAACTCCCGCACAGACAGCGCCCCAAAGTGCAGGAACGGCGACAGCAGCGTCGTCGACTGCGGCTCGAACGCCGCCGGGCTCGTCTTGGGCTTCTCAAACGTGGCAGTGTACTTCTTATCCTTCAAGATCTCCTCGAGCATCGCGAGCGCCTTCGTCTCTCCGCCGCGGTGCGGCGTCGTTGCAGACGGGAAGCCAAGCTCCTCCATCGTCTCGATCGCAAAGTCACCGTCCGGCCCAGAGATCTTCTTATACGCGGAGTCTCCCTCCGTGCGCTGCTCCTTGTTAAAGTCCGGCTTCGTCTTGGGCGGCGTCGGCTCAAAGTCCACCGGCATCTCGCCGGGGTCCGGGAGCGCCTCCGGCGCCGGTATCGGCTTCGCGATGGGCCCGACCTTGGCGCCCGCCGCCTGCAGCTGCGCCATGGACATGGTCGGCTTGCCGCCGTGCTTCTCCACGACGGCGTCGCTGTCCCACAGCGTCCGCCCGCTCTTCACAATCACCGTGACCCCGGCCTTCTCGGCCGCCTTGATGACCACCTCGTCCCGCTCGCGCCCGTACGCGTCCGTGTCCTTCTCGAAGACCAGGTGCGTCACCTCCCACGCCTTGAACAGCTTGGGGAACAGCGTCTGCGGGCCCTCGCGCAGCACGAACAGCTTCGACTTGGGGTTGAGCTTGGTGATGCTCTCCGACAAGTCATTTTGACAATCTAGCCTGCGATTGAGTCAATAATCTTAATCTCAAATTGTGTCCCTGGGCCTTGACAAACAGGAACTGCCACCGGTTCAGACCCCCTCGGGCGCGGTACACGTAGTGCGGGTCCCAGGTGAAGATGGGCCACAGCACGGCCGGGTCCAGGGAGAGGGCGGCCGCGAGGGCGGGTGAGTCGTGCAGCCGGAGGTCGGTCCGGAACCAGTAGATGACGCGCGGGCGGGAGGGCATCGTATGTTTGGGAGGGGGGTCCGCGGTTTGAGCGAATGACCCTGAGATTTCGGTGAATTGTGTAACATCAACAAAACCGAGCAATCGGTGTCCCCAATTGACATTTGCATTTCCGAGTCACGGGCAAGGGAGCACATATTGTGAAGCTATGACCAACGACGCGAGAGCTGCAGGGGAAGAAAAGTCAATGATGTCAATGACTCTCAGCCACGCGATTTCTCTCTCTCGAAAAGAGGGGGGGCGTTTTCTTATTCAGATGAGAGGAGCCCATTTACTTTTTTTTTTTTTTTGAACATTCCTCGGTTGCACCCGCTATCTACCTTACCCCCGGGGGATACGTATCGCACCAAGTGGTGTAGTGAGTGCTGGGCCACAAGGCGCACCGGGCTTGCGGGAACGTTGATGTTTAGAATTTTTAAAACAAGAGAACTTGGATCCGACCTGGAGATTTCGCCATCTCCCGAAACTTTAGCGGCCATTTCGCGAACGGTTGTCCCATCCTCACCCCGGGATTCGGGCAGGGTGTGGCTGGCGGACGCAAAGATCCATGAACCCTGATTCAGACGGTCTCTCGGGTAATGGGGAATACAGAAGGGGGGGGGGGTTCTGCGGGCTGCAGATCCAGGGAGATTGAACAGGTCCGCGGGTCCCAGATAGAATGCGGTCCTTCTTCAGAAATGCACCTGATCATCATCCATTCTCGCGCAGGCGCGCGTGGTCATACGCATTGGATGCCTCCGTAGAGCCAAGCCGATCGCAAATCCGAGTCCGGTGTGTGCTGTCTCGGCCCGTGTAGCCATCACACGTAGAGCGGTCGAGCCGAGGAATGCGAGCGATGTTGCAACGATGGCCCCGGTGGCCGGATACAGATCGTCGACGCCAACGTGGTGGCGATGGGCCGATGTCTAAGTCAAGCGTCTCTCTCTCCTGCGGACCTCACGTGTTTGGGGAATTGCGGTCTCATGCCGCCATCGACGTGTCGATCGACTCCTCCCTTGTTTGCGGCTCAAGACAGCCAAATCCCAACCAAGCCCTCCAGGTCATCATATGTCCGCGGCATTTCCTGCGCGTAATCAACATTCGAAGCACGACGATACTCGGTATCCGGAAAAAGGCGGCGCCCCGACTTCAATTGGTCTCCTTCTGGTACCTAGCGAGGTAGCAGCAGATCTGTACCTGATGGAAGAGTACGAAAGACGGTTCTATACATGATGCCCCTCTTCCTGCCGACGATGCAAACCAGGCCTCATACACTACCAAAGTAAAGCTCAGACTTCCTTTTCTCCATGATCATGACCCATAAAGTTCCACTGAGGGTATAATAGATACGAAGAAAGGGTGTATAGAATCGACAGATGAAAATGGACAAATGGGAAAACAAAAATAACAAATCCGCGGCCTAGACCTCAGTCCGGTCTTCCCTTTGAAGACTCATGGTGCGAGGGCCAACTTGCCCGATGTGGTCGTCTCCAAATATGCCCTTGCTGTGAAGTGTAGCGCACGCTCAATTCTTATATGCCCGTGTCGCAGCAAACAGCCCGAGTCGGACGGGCATTCCCAAAATGAAGAGTATCGTCGCCGTGTATTTGCCGATCTGAGCCGTCTCCAAACCAACGCCAATTATGATATGCCTCTTTTCATCTCCTTCGATTGTCGGTAGATCTTCGACGATTCTCTGTTGACACGTCTCGGTTACTTCACCGCTGCTTCTTTGACTTTTTGCGCTTGTTTGACGACCCGCCCTCTTCGTCGTCTTCATCGCTGTCATCTTGACGACGTGACTTACCACCGGACTTTTCGTTGCCCTTCTTGATAGAAATCAGGCAACCCTGCTCCTTCAAACGCTTCGTGAGCGGTGTGCTGGCTTGCATGCCCGGAAAATCCTTGGCGTTGTAGACTTGGAACACGTCGCTCATGATGGTGGACTTGATAGGAGCCTTCGGGGAGCGATGCATCGGGTCGACGACGATCAACGCAAACCTCAGACGAAAGGGGCCAGGCGTGCGGACCGACATGTCAGGGAAACAGAAAAAGCAGCCCTCTTCGCCGTTCTCGTCTTGTCCCACAAAAGGGGAGGATACCAGGGATCCCATGAGCCGCTTTCCTGGTCGTACGTAGTCCGAGGGCATATCGGTTTCGTCTTTTACTCCATCCTTGCACCAAATACTGCAGTGAACGACGTAAGCCGGGTGGTGGATCCTCTGGTACATTTCGTCTGGTGTAAGGTCGGGGTTGTTGATCCTGAGCTGGACGATGGGCGGCGGGTCGATGACTCTGCGATCCCTCTCGCCATATCCGCAGCATCTCGCCGCCACTGGTTGTTGTCGGAAGTAGATCTCATACTCGTTCTTGGGCGGTGCAGGCTTCTGGTCGATACTGTGTTGCACAGCCTGTGATGCTCCGCCGCTAAGGAGATGTTCAATTTTGACCGATCTGTCCGGCTGACTAGTAGCGCTCCACGGCGCTCCAGCTGGCGGCACAGTAGATCCAGAGCGTACCGCTGGTATCCTCAAGCTCTGAGGGGTGAATGGGATAGCAACCTTTCCGTCATAATTGCTGTTGGGGACACGCGGGGCTCCAGGCATTTGCGGAGGCAAGTTTCTCGACACCATGTGCTGCTCTCTTGCTTCCTGGTACGGGTCATAATCCCCGGCAGGCGGCGGCGGTGCCCTTTGTGGCTCTCTGGGAGGTTCATAATTGGAGTACTGAGGCTGCGGCATAGGTGCTCGGTATGGGTCGTTACTAATTGCGGGTGGTGCGTAATGTTGGTACTGCGGTGGTGCTTGGTGATAAGTTGGCGATGGGGGCTGCTGGTACTCATGGTGGTGGTGATACTCGGGGCGATGATACGGCGGTTGATGTTCTTGTGGCATCGGTCTCGGATGCGAGCCTGACATGCCGTTCATCAGGCCGGATGGAGGGGGCAGACGGGATGATGCAGTTTCGTAGTACACATCCCCAGCAGACCTAGGCGGTCCGTAAGTTGGAGATGGTGCCCACGAGTTGTTCCTTTGAGCCATGTCGTCTGGTTGAGCCCTGTAGTCGTAAGGTTGGTGTTGAGGTGAGGGTTCGGCGTGATTGTAGGCCATGGTGAAGAGATATCTGCAGAGCAGTTGAGATGATGACGGGCTGCTGCTTCAAGCACGGCGGGCGGTTAGCAAAGCAGCCTATTCCGGCGCGAGGCCACAATCCACGTTCTCGGCTCGAGATGTGGCGGCCGGAGCAGACTCACTGGGTGGAGATGGTCTCAGATCCGTCCTCAGCCCTTGGCTAAGTTCAGTGTGGGAAACGAGACGTTCAGCTCCGGATGCGCTCAGTGTGATCGGCGCGTGGAAAAGATGCGAGTTAGAAATTAGATTGGCGAATGTGAGTGGATGGCAGAAAAAAACGGCGTCAGATGGTGGATGCAGGTCAGACCACGTCCATGGGAGCTCCTGGCGGAGGACAAAGATGAGGAGGAGCTAGTAGGTTGTCGGGAGCAGAGGATAATGTTGGATGCTGAAGAAGAATAGACGAGTGGGCGGTAGCCGGGAGGGGCTCTTTTGTGGTCGTGTCTTGCCCGAAGCACCTTTTCCTTGGCGTACGAACGTGGACAAACGTCGCTGGAACCCAAGGCTTCGTAGCAAAAGAGAGACAATTCGTTCCCTTTCTTATTTCCCTGTCGAGACCACCGGTCGAGGTGCGCAATTGAGACACAGTCTTCTAGTCGTTATCGGCGACGGGGAGTGCGGGCATCTACATGTACGAGTGATTGGGGCGTCTGGCAAGACGAGAGTCAAGCGACCGGGTAGACCCTTGCAGAGAGTTTGGGCCTAGCACACTCGGTCTGACGGCAGCACCCAGGAACCGGGAGAAGCGATCAGCGGAGAGAGGATCGATTCGTTTGGGCGATACCAAATGGCGTTGCTGATGGTACCGTATTGCATGCGGGACGGGCGAATGTCGGGTGGTGCAGCAGCACAGCGGCAGAACGTATGTACGTGGGTGAGATGGGCGAGTAAGCGCAATAGGGAGCGTCTTTGGGGTTTTTTTTTTTCCTTTCCTGGGCTGGTCGGAACAGGGCAGGGCAAGTTAAATCGTGTTGGCCGGAACGGTTAGGCGGACGGCGTTAGATAGGTTTAAAACGTATGGTGGGCGTGGACAAAAGAGAGGGCGTGCAATTGCTGATGTGCGCCGGTGAGGCAGAGCGAGGCGAGGTTGAAGGTGAGGGCGGTGGAAAGTAGAGAACGAAAGAAGAGGGCACAGCGGCGGGTGTTGCGCGGTGGGTGGTTGATGGCATGTATGTATATGAAGCCGCGGGCAACTAGACAGGGTCCGAAACGCAATTCCCAAAGTCGATTTGCAGCGCCGGGTTCTGGACGAATTGAGTGATTGGCGGAGGGCTGGGTCGCTGGATGGGTAGGATGGCTTAGGCCGAGTGGGAAGGGTGCGTATGGAGGAGGCCCCTTGTTTGCTCGGCGAAGGGCCTGTACTGTGTGTATGGTATTGTATTTGGTGTGGGATGCAGCGATTTGCGGTCCTGTCTTTCTCGTCTGAAGCCCGTCTGCGCGCTTGTCGAATGGCAAGCGTGTAGACGAGTCGGACGGACACAAGGAGATGGGAGCTAATGGTGTTGAAGGGATGTTCGAGGAAGAATATGAAGACGAGAGGAAGAGGAAAAAGAACGTGGGTGAGAGTTGGGATGAGGGCCAGTGTCCAGTGAGTTGAAGTGCGGCCAGCAGGTCCAGTCCAGTGTGCAGGTCCAACCAGCATCAGCACGCGGCAGTGTTGGCTTGTCTTGTCTTGTCGAGAAGAGACCAGGATCGGGCCCCACGTCGGACAATGTGATGGATGGGGAGAGAAATTGGAGCCTTGGAGCTTTTGGGACTTGCGTGGGCTTGGACTTGGACGAGGGACGCGAAAGCCGACCGAGGAAGACGATGTGAGGGTAATGCTTAAGCGAGGATGGGAGGAGGCGAGAACGACGACAGGACCGATGGCAGTACAGTAGCAGCAGATGCACGTCAGAGGGGAGACGAGTTAAGACGGCCGAGATGGAGATGCCGCTGGTCTGCTGCGGTGCCGTGGTATTGGTACAAAGTACTGATGTTGATGCGCGCCGTCCAAGTTAGAGTATCCGTAGTTGAACTCGAGACCAGATGACGGGTACTCCCAAGCCCAAGCCAAAACCCGGTGCCAATTGCACGCGTGAGGTGTGTGGGAAGAGGGAGGGAGGGGAGACGAAAGAAAGAGGCGTCGACTCTCTCGAGGCGTTTGTCCAGTGGGGGGCGGGCGGGCGGAGGAGTTGTTCAGTCTGAATTGGTTCATCAGGGCATCAGGCGAGGAGGAGACTAACCGGCGCGGAAACGGCTGAGCTGGGGCTTCCCCTGGCCCACTCGTTCAGTCGTCCACTTGTGCACGGCGGCCAGGATATGAAGGAGGACGAGGGACGAATGGACAAGGGACGGGGACGGGGACCAGGATCCCAGCAACTGCAACTGCGAATTGGGCCGGAACAGGGACCGGGATCATGGGTACGCCCCCCAGGGCAAGACAGGAGGCGACATTGGCCGACAGCTGGGGATGCACCGCATCGAGAGGACTCGGCCGGCCATGAGGACGGCCAGGAAAATACACAGGTACAGCATACTAAGGAGGTATGCAAGCATGTACTTTGTGTGTGAGAATGGAAGATGGAAATGACGGGATGTTAGGTAAGACGAGGGGAGGAGACATCTACCTAGTGGATATCCTGAAGGGACTTTGACATAAGGTATTCAGTATCCGTACCTAAGATAGGTATCTATCATCCATCCGTACCTATGCACTGCAGTGTTCACGTTAAAACTCAGACAGAAAGAAGGGCCTTTGGTTGGTATTCCGTAGACAGATAGATACATTATCCGTGCATACCTATACCTAACACAGCTGGGCTGCCTTTGGAAATGCAAGTCAACCAAACTAGCAAATGCATCTGGTTGGCCAGCAGCACGTCAGGAGAGGATAAGGTAAGCATTTGGTCGTGCTTTCCTCGCAACGCGTGGGAGGTCACTGGTGCGAGGAGGAAGGAAGATGGAGATAGAGGACGGAGGGTTGCAGTAGGTACGTACCGCACTTAACCAAAAGCCCGTGTGCCTTGCTGCGGATTTGGTACGCAGGTAGGAACCTTCCATACTTACTGAGGCAGGCAGGCAGGTACTAAGTACCTACCTTACCTGTCCTGACTCCTCGGAAGGTTGGCTGACTGCGTGAAGGCTAACAACCACAACCCACCTCAGCTAAAAAGTAAGTACCTTACTGCGTACTTCGCGCTACAACTAGGAAACCGGTTCTCGGGTTCCAACCTCAGGTGTACTGCGTTGACTCCTCGCAGCTTCAGCGCCCACCAGGGCTGTGTGTGGTGCGTCGATGGCTGTTGGTGGCTGTTGGGGCGCACCTGCCCTCGCCTCGGAGCACCCAAAATCGCTCCTTGGTGGGCGTACAGCGTGCTGAAAGTCTCCAGGTCCATTGGCGCGCAGATTGCGCATGCGAGCCTCCTGCGCCCAGCAAGCAGGTCTGCGAATCAGACGACACTTCTCCCGTCCAGTCAAGTCCTGTTGGAACTTGGGACGCCGCAATGGATGCCCTCGATGAAATGCGATGCGACCTGGCATGCCCGCCCTCACCCCTCCAGGGAAAATGGGGAAAGGGCCCCCCATGTCCCGACCATGTCCATGTTTTTTCTAACCATCCATCCATCCATCCATCCACGAGCCCATGTCGATCTGCCCCCCGTCACGCCTCTGCCCTCCATCATCACAGCCCGCCCTCGTCAGAGGGCGGGCGCGACTCCGAAGAACTGGACACTGGAAGCACAAATCACCCTGCCCTCCTCATAAGTCGCTGTTTGCCCCTCCATTAAACACTCTTGTGCTGACGTCCACCCAGTGACAACCATCCATCACTCTGACCAGAGACCTTCACATGTATCCGTACCGAGTATGGAGGGCCTCACAGACAGGAAACCGGAGCAGGACACATGCGGATAGCGTGGCCACCTCATCTTGCGGGGATCGCTCGTGTCTGGGGCCGCTAACTGACGGGTAAACCCATAGCGGCCGACGATTGGCGCCGGGGGACTTGCCTGACGTGACGGGCCTTTGCTGGCTTTGGACTGCTGACGGAATCGTTGGCAGCGTCTGAAGTACAATGTAAGAAGACGCCGGGCCTGTAGGCTAGAGACTTCCCTCGCGCACCTGTTCCGCACCAGAAATTGACGACCCCGATGGGGCTTCATGTCAGCCAAGATGACAGAAGCTGAGGAGTCATTCTCGACGGATCCCATTCCACAATCCACGTGTGTCTCTTCTGAGTACAGGTGGGCAAAAAGGAGCTAAGCAGGGAAGAATCGCACAGTGTCTGTTTGACCTTCTACGGCAATCCTGGAGGCTGGAATGCGATGCTGGCGCTACTGACGCAGATACTGCAGTGTACTGGGCCCACGCAGCATCACCGCATACACTAAGCCAGCCCGATATATCTCACTCTGGTGGTGAGCTGGGCTTCCACTCCAAACTAGTCTTCGGATCGTCGCCTTCGAAGCCCCTTCCATGGGTAGCAGCAGCAACATCGGATACCTGCCTTCGATGGGGGTTCGACAATGGCACGAGAGATTGGAACTGGGTCGCCTGCACCACCCCCAACGAACACTTTTCACGCTTCTGGAAAACAATTCGGGGGCTCCTCAGATCACTTTTCTTTGTCGCCTCCACTGCCCTGCATCTGCATCTCCCGGACTCCGGAGAAGAAAATCTGCCCGTCTGCTTCGCCTGCCTCTCTTGCCTCGCATTCGCCAGTCACCTTGTAAGGAAGCCAAGTTCCAACAGACCGTCAGTCATCAATACAGTGGAGATTGGTTGCTTTCTGTCGCAGTGGAAGAGCCGATCACAAGACGGACCCAATACCGTTGTCTCCTCGCATCTGCAACTGGCTAGGCTGGCGGCCGAAGTACACCTGCCGTACACGAGGTACGCGGAGTGCGCCGTCGTTCAAACGCCCCGCCCTGAAACTCGGTCTCACGGCGCCCATGTCCAACGCTGCGAATGACAGAACGAGTCGAGGTCAAATTCCCGACCGTACGGATACAGCGACTGCGCAATTACAATTACCACTGTCCATGACGAGGACCGAGGCATAACCGATGCCATCTCATCTCAGCGCCAGACGCGCCCAGCCCGGAACTGGCACTCCCTCACCTGCCGGCCTGCCTTCCGCCTGCCTTACTCTGCCTGGCTCTTACTGCAATGCCACCGTACCCTACCTGCCTACTCTGAACCGCCCAGGCAATCCTTGCAGATACTGTTTGGGCGGTTCTCGCGCACATCTGCGCCTGCTCAAACACACACCCGAGTCGAGTCGATCGTCTTCTCCAGGGAGTCCAGGCATCTTGCCCTGTCCTGCCTCCTACTACATACTCATCTCAAGCCATCCTTGCCGCTTTCTCTTACCATTCACACCCTACGACATGTCCGGTCCTCAATCGAGAAAATCTCCCGTGCCGCTTGCTTAGCAGATCGTCAAAATGGTCTCCCGAACCCACCTCGATCGGAGCCACCTCCGTTGCCCTCTGCACATTACTAATGGAAAATCGACTATGTAACCGACTGCCGGCTCTTTTACTGCCGACTTGAGCATCTATCATTTCCCAGTCGACATCTGGCATCAGCCACTCTACCAGGTAGGATCTCGCGTCTTGAAATCCGACCTCGGCTCCTTGAGTTCTCCGCCAGACGAAACACATTTCGTACCAGGCAAGCAGATCGATGAGCTCGTTCGATCCATCTCAAGATGAGAATTGTGCAAGTCGGTAAACATCGTTAGCGGCGGAAGAAAACGGCACTTACCGATGGCACGGTGGGCTTGCGAACAATCACACCCAAGGCCAAGTTTTCTGTTGTTCATTGGCCGCCATGACAATCGATGGTCTAGATCGTCTTTGCCATGTACGGATAGAGACGTCTCGCAAACATGGCGGCAAAGTATCGGCAGGTGGACAAGGCAAGATGCCCTGCATTCACAACGTACGGATACTCCCTGCGGGCTGCTCCGGAGCCGCAACACTAACGGACGCCATGCATCACTTGGCTGCCTCGACTTTTCTCGAAGACCAGCATCGCGACAGCATCATGACAACTGGCGCCCCATTACCCACCATGTAATTCGATACGACGGTGGGATCAAAAGCGGACGGCGCAATTCCGCGTGCACATGTGCAGTACCTATCGTCGTCTCTCTCAAGTTCACGACCGTTCATTTCAGCCCTCATCGGACTGACAATAGAACGCGCCACTTGCCGAGCCAGAGTTTTGATGCTCACTTCCCTCTAGAACAATGGGAAGGATGTCACAGGGCGCAATCCGCCCACCGTTCATGTAGCTTGCTTCGTCTCAACGTCACATCAAGGATCTCCACGCGACATACGGATATCCCGACCGCTGTGCCCACAACTGGCACTTGATCCTCACAACGATTGAATCAACCAACCGCTCGCGGTCAAGACCAATCGAAATCGATCCCGCAGATTGAGCATTGAGGGCTCAAGTCTAACAAGACTTGAGTTCTGCCGTTTTCCAGCTTCATTTGTGAATACGGCACACCGGGGGTCGGCAGAGCGACAACCCCGGCTTTAGGCTTGTCGTTTGCCTGTCAAGACTGTGCCGCACAGCATTATCGAGGCACATCGAATAGCATGTGTCTATTTGTGAACAAAGGTAGACAATGCACATCTACGGCACAAAGCGTGGGGAGCTCAGACTCATTGATCGAAGCTGCTCTAAAAACAGAGTGTCGTCTAATACAGATATGCATGGGTTTTAGACGGCACTCTTCGTTGCCAGTCAAGACGAGTACAGCTTTTAGCTGCCAATACGGCATCTGGATGAGACACAGAGGATTTGCGAATCGTTCTGTGGAATCGCCAGTTACACATTGTCATTCCAACGTCGTCGCTACCCATTCGTCCGGCCCATCAACCGAGTCTTTGGTTATGGCCACCGACGGGCGAATGCAGCGATCGTGAGCCGCCTGTGTACCAAGGCTGGACGGCGTCGTGCTTTAGAGGCAGTTTTGTCCTCTTCTGCCAAACTTCAGATGACGGCGCGGCGCGGAAGGGCAATCCCAGCGGCAAGAATCTAGAGAGGTGCGGTCGAATCAACCTCCACAAGGCTCCCCCTGATATTTCTCGGTCCATGCATCTCAGGCGCAAGCGTAAGGGCCATGTTGATGGCAACGAACACATACGAAAGTGCAACTGTTAAATACGAACTGCCCTTTTCGATTGAACACAAGCAAATCCGAGCCAGAGTATGGAGCAATCGAATCACGAGAGGCCAATCACTTTTGTTTGCTCCTTGCTTCAACGTCGGCCGCCGTTCTTTACTCAACGGCGCGGGTCGTCAGCTTTTATGACGAGAGACAAGGAGTCAACCGAGATTGTCGACGTTGACAGACCGGGGATCGGCTGGGCGTGTATCGGCCGGGAGAGAATAAGAATCGACACGCCTCGTGGCCTCGAGGAACAAACTTTCAAGTGACGGATGCTTTGTTCACGGCGTCAGACCGGGGAGGAAGGATTGCGAAAGGCCATCAACTTTGTTCATTTGCGGAGACATTTGATGGAGGGATACAGTGTGATGTTGCACTTTGGCTGGCTGAGTACAGGGACTTAACCTCCTTCCGCGACCCCCAGCGTCCGTGTCCCAACCGTTGACCCACTTGGAGCCAACAGAAGACGCTAGAGAAGACGCTAAGAGCACGCTAATCACGCAGGCTACTGTGCTAGCGCAACTTGTTGGTTCATGGGCAGTCATTTTTTTCGCTCTGCCCTCCTCGGGCGATTGCCCAGTGTGAAGCTCGTCAGGGCAGGCAGGGGTCCTTGGGGGTCCTTCCCGCCAAGGTCGGATTGAACGATGGGTCCGTCATCCCGCCAATCTACTCTAGCTCTGACGTGACGCCTGGACGACTCACCACCTCCTCATGTCAATCAAAGCCCATTGTTGAACGGGCACTGCTGTGGTTGGCACTGACACTGGCCCTCGCCCGTTCGCGCACTGTCGCCGTCGTCGCCGCCTTTCCTTAGTCTGGAAATGCTAACCACCACCACCATCCACCACCCACCTGTCGTCCTTCGTTGTTGGTTTACCAGAAAGCCACGCGATGAACGGAACCGCTCCAGACCAGTCCCAAGCCAACCGTCGATGGATGAATCCGCCCGGCTGAAGCCACCGACCATTGTTCCTTTCAGGCACAGTCCTTTTGATTGACGGCGCTAAGCCTGACTGACACCAACCCACGAGGCTACGGCCGAGACCCTGTCCGGCTACCTCGATGCTCACCACACTCGACTCGTGTCTCGAAACCCCTCAGCTTGCTTTTCACCAAGCCTCCAACGCACGACATCCGGCATCTCTCTGCTTGCCCACGCGATTCGACTCGGTGGCTGCACTCTGCGGAAACCTGTCTCTCTCCTCACTCGCCCATTCTCCGTGTCCCCCCCGCATTGCCGGGCATGAAGGTCTACGTTACACCCCAGCAGAGGCACCCGCACCAATGAGACACCAAACCCAGCTCCCGAAAGTCACGAGAAAACACGCACAACGAACGTCTCTCTTCGTCCTTTTTCCCACAGAAATCCCGCTCGCATAGTTTATGCCGCTGGTCGTACAAGAGTATCAAGGAAGGGCGCCGGCTTGAAATGAGCGACCCAGCACGGCGGTAACGCCTGCGTTTGCGTTGCCACCCCCGGCCAAGAATATCGCGTCCCGCTCGGTATCCAACGCGGCAGCCACTTGATAATCATTTCATAAGCCTTAAAGCCGCCGGTTTGCATCTACAAACTCCGCAGGATCTGGCAACTTGACGCTGGGCCCTTGCTTTGTGCGACTCTTCTTGCTGGGACAGGGAACCAGTCTGACCTCTCCCCGGCTGATATCTGCAGCGATTGCCTCCAAAGGTCCAGACCGAGTTGCCCAGCTCAACTACAAATGCCGGACTGCATCACTCATCACCGCCACGTCTCATCCTCGCTACCACCTCATGCTAGCCAGGCTCATCTCCGCTGCTTTTCTTCGCACTGTCTGGTGACAGACTCTCGGGTCTGGTCCAACCTCCCAAGAGGCCTTGCTCGCGCATATATTTCTCCCAACGGCAACAAGACCGCTCCTAATGCCGCCTGCACCACCAATCACCAGTTTCCATGCATGGCCGCCCCCACCGCAAGCAACACCATAACCAGACACTCCAGGATACAGCACCCAGGTTTCTGAAGCCAGCTATTCTGGGCGTTTTGCGGCATGTGTGCCTGCCCCCGATGATGAAGAGTCTACAGTGCCGGTGGTGGGTGACACGCCAATGTGACGATGCAGATTTCAAGGCATCATCATTCAGGTACCGCAATCTGCATTTTCCATAATGAAGCCGACGGCATTATGACATCCGACATTGCAGATGAGCCTTCTCCGCTCCAAATCGTGGTCCAGCGCCGCTAACATGGAAGGCGCAGATGGACACGCAGACGAGCCAAAGAACCCGGCAGCTGAGAACGATGAGTCTTGTCACGACACGACACGACCCCGCATCGGTTTGATCCAATGAACCAAACTATCGTCCCTGACCTCGATAGGACGAGTCCGCGAACACCATGTGGAGGCGCTCGGCCGCGGAAGCCTCGACCTGCAGCTTTTCTCCTAGCGTCCAAGATGACGGGCTGTGATACCACTTTGCTCCTGTCACAGTGCATCTGCGGCCTAAAGGGGGCCTGTTGCTGAAGCCACATCACGCATAATACGCAACTACACCCTCTGGGAAAAACGCCGACTTGGTGGGAACCAGTAACCTGGAAGACTGGCGCACCCTCCTTGGCCTCCTGCGCTTGGAACCAGATAACACTTGTTCCAGTCTAATCTAGCAATCTCACACATGTTATTTGCGCCGGACGAATCATCACGCCCGACATTTGTTGGCCCAAAGTCACGTTTTTGCCGAATCTCGGCCGGACTGCCGTATATGATGCGGATCTTCGAAAGGATTATTCATAGGTTCTGCGGGCAACATTCGAACCAAGTCGCCGACGCATACGAGGCTTTAATCCGTTTGTTAGGCAACCGCATCAGCAGTCAACCAAAGGCCGCCGATTGGTCATCATCCGAGTTTGATCATGTTCTCGTTGAATCTTTGGGGCCATGTCTGCTATCAAGGTAGTCCTATCTCACTTTACTTTCGATACATGCACCATCTGCAAAGCCGGCGAGTCGACTAATCACCGGCCTCGAAATCTGGGTCGGTTCTGCGACGTAACCCAACCACGCCCCCTTGACTCTGTCAGCAACTCATACCTTCGCGATTTAAGCATATGAGCCATGTACAAAAGTCCCAAACCAGTCGGCCACTGAGACGAGACATCTGTAACAATTATTGCATACATCCCCGCATTTACCACCGACACGTCTTTGCTTTTACTGTCACGGGGGGAGAAAGCGCCGATAATTCGAAACAACGGCTAAGTGTAGTTGGCTTCAACGGCATGCATAGCGCGGGTTCTTCATACCTCATTTGCCTTGGAATCGTTCTGGAAGATTGCCTCGAGGGGTGTTGCATCGGTGGGCGGGCGTGGAGCAATCTAAGACCGTTGCACTCGGTGTTATGGCCAGGCTGCCTTAGACGTCGGACTTGGTTTAAATGAAGCCAATCAACAGACCGATTTTTCGCAGGGCGAAGTCGTCCTCTTAGGTGATGGTCTGAAGTCTTGTCGCGCCTAACAAGTGTTCGACGTGCCTTGTTTGGTCGCAATATTCGAGTGTAATTTGCTCCAATATTCACAGGTAACTCGGTAGCCTGCCTTGTTTAGACCTTCCTCCGATCTACCAGAAGACTCTATCGGGTTCACCCTGAAGACCAAGACTGTCATCTTGGCCTATCGCCGGAGACTTTTGCCGCTCGTCTGGATCAGCTCTCTCATTCGCCGAATCTAGGGAAATGAAGTTGATTTGGTTCGATCGTGAGGCTATATCTGAACGTCGGAAACGTCAAGGGAACTTGATCTAAGCGCAATGATTGCTCTACAAACGGGCCTGCGAGGGGCTCTCCGACCAAGAACTCACTGTCAAATCGCTTCTCCGGGACGCCTCAGGATGGAACACACGAAACATTGCGACAATTTGCAGCCTACCAATTCTCTCCAGCCCTACCCTCGGTATTGAAATTTCTGCAACGTTGCTCGCCGGAGGAGAGTCCTTAGTTGGATGCCGGCGTGGTCATTACCGCGGTTCTTGGCCCGTTCTCATCTGCGAACAACGTAGTCGGCACTTGGGAAGAGCGCAGGCCTCATTTTGACCACAAAGGTGCGAGATGTCTCAGTTCTCGATGAGCCTCGCCTGTTTGCGAGGACCCTCCCTACACCTTATCCATCAAGTGATGACAGACAAGACAACAGGCGCTGGTTAACCTGTTCTCCCGACGGCATGTCTTTTGCCCCGGGCTGGGTCTGATTGGATGGCAATTGGACAGGAAGAGCGGGGAGGAAGAAATCGAGCTGCCCTGAGCTTCGCCCAGTACCACCCTCAACTCGTATGGGCGCGCGTGGCCGTCAATCGCTTCCATTTGTGGCGAGTGGCGGAGTGCTTGGGTTGTTCAGCTGCCGTTGAAGATTATTGCATCTCCGAGCGAGGTTGTCGACGAGAAACTTTGCTGTCTTTCGGTTTTGGCCCTTTTTGTATTTAGTTTAGCACGTATTGAAAGCCTTTGGTGGATGGTCGTTCTCAAGGGAGGTATCCGGCTTGCGGGCTTGCAGGATATCTATGCCGGTTTACACGTAGAATACCCACGGGTTTCCGTAGTCAACCCCGGCGTTCACGTGCATTCATCTTTGGCAGGGAACTCATTATCTTGTCATTCGAGGCTGTGCCCTTTCTCAATCACCGAGCCAACGATGCCATCCAGTGCTTCCACCTCAATGCCTCCCAGAGATCCCAACGGCTTTTATGGGACATCGACCCGACCTCATTCTCTGTGATGCTTGCCATGTTCGTTTTATTTGATAAGCTGCGAGCATGGCCTTATAGAGAAGTCTTTGGTGGTATCCAATGACGGACTTTCAGGGCGTCTGAGCTGAACTACGTGCAGCATGTTCGCAGCTTCGAGAGATTGAACTCGGCTTCTCTGGCGTCAGGATTTCTTGTCTTGTCTATCTATATCCAACCCTGCTGTCCTGGTGTTCAAATACTGTCGACTCCGTCAGTGACGAAGACAAAACAGTGACAATGATGTCTAATTTTGCCAATCACTCTGACGAAGAGATATATGCTGACAGCACGATGTTGATCTGGCCGCTTCCTCTGGCCCGTTTCCTGCATTCTTCTGATTTGATTAGTTTCTGGACTGAGATCAAGGCCAGGTCTTCTGGGTAGAGTCGAGGCTATAGATGGCTCGGTGGCCTGTGAAGGTCAAGTCATCAAGTCTCGTCCACCTTGCCGTCTTCTCTCATCTCCGAAAACCTAGACACTACCTTTTCATCCAAGATGAGTACAAAGTTTCCGATGACACAGCTTCTCCTTTCTCTTTCCACTCTCCTCGCGTACAACATCGGAGGACTATTTCACCAACCCACAACCCAGCGAATCCTCCACCACGAACAACCAAACCACCAAATCACAACCGCAAAAATGGAACCAGCTTCGCAGCCCCAGCCGGTCCAAGCACCAAACTCGAGAATCCACCGCGCGGTCTCGCGGCCCTGGGACTTTCTCAAAGCTCACCTCCGCCCCGTCTGCCAATACGTCCGCCGGCACTTCAGCCGCCCCAGCGCCTCCGACGACGCGGCGCGCACCCTCGCCCTCGCCCGCCGCCAAGCCCACCTGCAGGTGCTGCGGGCCAACTTCCGCCCCGACGTCGTGCAGAGCCTGCAGGAAACGCCGTGGCTCGCGGCGCACCTCGCTGCCGGCGGGGAGGACGCGTGGGACGAGAGCCAGCGGACGTTTCCCGACCGCGTGGCGGGCCATGTCCTCACGCGCCTGCAGATGCACAACTTTAACTTTGTCGAGAGGAGGCAGGTGAATATGCCGGCGCGGTCGGTGCGCCACCTGGAGTCGATCATGGAGCTTGTCTTTGTGGAGGAGGTTGCGAGGAAGATGGCGGCGACGATGCGGGAGGCATGGGTGGATCTTGAGGGGCCTAGCTGGTGGTGGGTTTTCAGGCATAGGACTGTTGCGGAGTGGATGAGGGCTGTGGTCGAGATGCAGTTTTCTTGAGGTAACTGTGGGTGTTCATTAGGGGGTCGTCCTTCTTCTAACTTTTTCGTTCACAGTTTGCTGCCTGTGGGCGCACCTCTTTGACTGCCGTATGAACTGCCGTATGACTCTGGCGGGGAACTATCAGGGGTTCAGTGTGTACACGCCTGGCATATGGTAGTTTCTCGAAGCTAACACAGATCTAGCCTCGGGTCAAGCTGCGTGGTAACTTGTCCATGGGGAGGACCATTCGTCAAGTTCACTCCAGGGAAAGGACCATACTTAAAGCACTGGAAGGCGATGGCATCACTGGTGAGTTCGGTGAATGGTACGATCTGACCACTGGGATCAGGGTTCCTGACGCCTCTTCCCCGAATACCTGGATGCTGGCAATGGCGAGGAACTTGTGCACCTACCCCGGGACTGCGAATGCCTAGACCTACGAGCGCGACAACTGGCTGGACTCGTTCCCAGACTTGGGATCCGCCGCTCTCTCCGCCGCTCCGACACAGATTGGGAGAATCGGATGGCACTCCGCAGCATCCCGCAAGTCTTCACAAGGTTCAGTCCATTGGGGGCGTTGTTGTGGGCTGCATTCGATGGCCAGATTTGCTTGGTCGATCCCAAGGATAGGCTCGAGCTATGAAGGCCTGCATGGAAGACTGGTGACGAGACGTTTGCCGGCCTTGTTTTCTTAAAACCCGGCAGCTTCACCTTTTATCCTAGGCGCTTGTGTAGCTACCGCGTCCCGTGAGCTCGTCAGCAGCTCTAGGGTCGGCGCAAGAACAACAGCGAATTGCGGAGGGTGAGTCTCCCATGTGGTACATGGGCTGGATCATGGCCAGCCGGACGTGGGCGCTTCAACTTGCGGGATGAATATGTGGCGAACCACCTGGAAGGGTGGACGGGCGGAAGCGCTTTTCAACTCCCTGCACATTTCTGGCTGTTCATTTATCTCTTCCAGGAGATTAAAATAAGTCGTCGACTCTGCGCCTAGATACGCTACCATGCTCGAACTTATGCCGCCGGAATGGAACCTGTAGAAAGAAGTATCGATATATCACAAAATATCTAGTCAAATATTCTTTTTCAATTCAGCTCACATATCAAGAATGTCTTCTGCAATCGATTCACACAGGAAGGGCGTTTTGGGGACGCAAAAACATGCCCTTGGGTGGCACCAGAAGGCAAGATTTCAGGGGTTTCAAATTATACCAGCAGTCTATTCTTTATCCAAACTTCACTCAGCAGTCAGACCTCGCTGTGCCACTTTTTATTGCAGCACATTGATTGAGGGAAATTTCCGCGGTTTCGCCTCATAATCCAAAAGAACACCAGAACTGCTCCTACACACGGAACAGCCAGCCACTTGCTGTCCAGGTGCAGATGATCGGAAATGTAGTTCAAGACTTGCCCATCTGACCCGTGCCATGATCGACCAGCAGCATGTCCAACCACGGTCCTGACATGGCGCTCGCTGAGCAACGCCACGCGAGGTTGGTTCGTCCCGTACATCCACATGTATTGACGATATGCCGCAGTCAACATCAACGGCCCCGTAGACCAGAAAACCCTCAAGTACGGGAGAAGTATTCTCTTCGAAGTCGAGCCGCCGCGTCGCTTGGCCTCTTGCAGAGACCACATTAAGAAGTCAGACCCCTTCTCCGCCATGAAGAAGTGATTGCTCAAACCCGCCGCGCCTCCCGTGGGCGCGAATACGGCTAGTAGACCAAGATTTTGAAGACACATTGTTGCTTCGACGGATCGAGGGTGGACGTCCAGGTCAGCATAGATCCCTCCCTCCGCATGTATTACAACCAGACGTGCCAGATCTGCTCGCTGGATATTGTGGTCGTAGGTTTCGTATGTCGGTAACAGCCAGGAGTATTTCGACTTGATGAGGGAAAGGATATCGTCGTCGGTCCAGATTTTGACTTGGTAGCCCCTTGGTTCGAACATGGACTTCCAAGACTCACGGGAAGCTCTTGCTGGATATGTGCTGACGTCTGTGGTCTTCCATATTTGGTGAATTGTATTTGGAATCGTTTCGTCGAGTTGGCTGTCGTCGATATTCGAAAGTGTCGAAGGAGGGCATTGGTCTAGAACTTCGATCGGCTGGCTTGGGAGGCTGAAGTCGTTCGTGTTTGTGTAGCTGAGTTGATGCAGGACGAGGAGTGCTGTGAGCGAAACGATTGTAGCGGCCAAAAGCTTCAAGCAGCTTCCACGGGGAACAGCGACCATTTTAAAGACTGAAGGATAAGAATTGAAGTTTAAGAAGATTTGGTGATAAAAGAAGGACGAGGTAGTTGTTGAGGGCTGAATGTAGATGGGATGCAGCGTAAATTGAACGGGGTATCTTGACAAAATTTCGAACAACGAGAAAACATGCAAGTTGGCGCTTGCAGGAAAGGTAAGGAACGGAAATTTAAAGAAGGCAGTGGTCAACCAGAATTTTAAGAGGCAATTGCAACCATTTCTTGTGGAGTTGTGATCGTGAAAGGGAAGTGCCGAACCACTTGCTATCGGAGGGCAAACTTGATCTTACTTAATATACAGAAGGTAGGACCACGGAACTGACTCTTGAACCACTAAGCAGAATCAACCACCCTCAAATCACCTGCCCTATGTTCACGACAACCTTCCGTCTCCGTGTGTAATCAGAAATCGCCAACTGACCATCTCTGGACGGAAGGTGGACTTCCAATCATGCAGCAGCACTGGGGCGCAGCTGCCGCAGCCAGGTTCGCTTCACCCACCAACTCGGTCGTGACCATCTGATGGTCAATGCCATCCGAACCCAGGCATCAGCAAAAGGGATCCCGGTGCTGTCAATTCTGAGTGCGAGGCCCCTTTACCCACGAGTCAGAATCTAAAATCGACACTCGGTGGAGGTTTGTACAAACATGATCATCTTGATACGAGGTCGAAAGCAGCTGGGTTCTACACTAGCCCTACCGCATCTCGGTAGGTGCCGGAGAATGTGGTTGTCGTAAAAAGTTCCGAGCCAAGTCTTCCGCTTTGTTTCGGGCCTTGATACTGAACATCGTTGGCCACGTACGAAACAGCTAGCGACCGTCTACGCAGTTAGCTCTGACTTATTCATTCATGACTGTCATCTATTGGTTCTTTTCGTTTTGAATCTTGCGTGTATCATTTTTCACATTTAATGTTAGCTACAAAATACATACTGTCTCTACGTAGGTACAGTCCCGTAGGCGTCGGAGCTCGGAAGGGCCCCAACTCCATTTTCGTCTGAATTACCCCCTTCCAAACTTTGGAGACCGGAAGATTCCAGGTAGTTGAGACATCCCTGAACAGTTAGTTCATAACAGACACTCGTTGTTTATACTTAGAGTTCGTTGGCCAAGAGCCTCAATCTGCTCAAGGAAAGAATGGCGATACGGAACAGCTTCAGGGTCAAAATTGTTCGCGTTGTCGAAGAATTTCCCTTTGGATAGAATTTGAGCAAGTCGTCCAAACGCTAGTCCCTTGTAAGTCATGGAGTGGTTATTAATATTTTGGTTCTGTGCACCCACATTGTTGTAACGCATGAGCTGAACCCACCACAGGCAGCAACATTTGTCCCCTGCTCAAGGCAGCAGCATTTTGCACCCAATCTCCCTCCAACGTCGAAATAGAGTAATGATGTCGCGATTGACAGAGAATTCGGTCCCCGTATCTCGTGCTGTATTAGTTTAAATTTTGCATCTCAATCTCAACTAAGTTTTGGCCGCAGTAGTCACCCCGGGAAGGTATTTGTAACCGGAAACCCTCGCTATCACAATCAATTTACTCTCTAGAGGCCGCCGATGATTGTTTTCTGTATTTACTTTCGTGTATCTGTGTCCTTGTCGTTTACTTTTTCGACTCTCATTTCCCTACGGGACGCTGTCTGAAAATGTGTGAAGGATTTAGTTGGAGAGCTGTAAAAAACTCATTCCTGTCGTCAGTAAAGAAGTGGTGGCTTTAGGGTCTGTTGCCCCTATCGACGTGAAGAAGCATACCTAAAAGGGGTCGTGGCCTAAACCCACTCCCTCCTGAAGTCCTTGGAGATATCACAAGAACAACAATCACGAAACATATTGAATGGTATCAATTGCTTGATGAGATCGCCTAAAGCTGGCTTTACCGCCCTTCCTCTCGATCGCGTATCTTACTATCCGAATATTGTACAGACAAAGGCCCCTGGGGAGTCGAGACTCGATAAACTCGCAAGGGAAGGGAGCCTGGATAACCAGATGAAGAGTGTCATAAACCCCAATAACACGAATCGTAGCTGCATTCTGACTCAGGAGAAGAAGGTGTTCCAAGTGGTAGGCCAAGATACAGAAAGGTATTTCGGCTTCATTCCGATAAAGCCAGCCCCTGAATATTCTGAACAGCCTGCTTGACACATCTGGACCGAATAGCAGATGTGGCTCCTGAAACAAACATGTGGCCTTGATCGGACCTGATCGAGCAAGCCGAAATACGTAGCACCACAATTGATGATAGAGAAACTCTATTCCTTCGCATTGAATATGATGCCATGCCTGGATTCTTCGTGGGAGGGCATGACTGGCTCTTCCAGCCGACAGACAACTCCACGCATGTGACTAGTCCAGTCCGTTGAACCCTGCATACTTACATTTAACCCAATTTGACGCAGTTATGATCACAAGGTGCGACTTTTATTCATTTGCAAAATTTTCTCAACCGCTTGGCTTTAACATATCCAGCCCTGCTTGTTTGGGGTTTGATAGGGGCCAAACAATACCCCGTTCGTCATATTCGCCTGGTAGTCAGGCTTGTTTTCTTCTCCTCCCCTCCAGTATTGTTGAATAATCATCGACAAGAGAGCATATGATCTGACTGACTCGAGAGACCCAGATGTTTTTCCGCATGACATCTGGGGCATCCCCTCGGAAGGGGATATCGGCATCACACAAGCCAGCCTAAAGGGTGATCCGTGTCGGAAGCCTGGAATGCTTATCCCACAACCCGTACAGTGAGTTTTCTCGCAAACCAATGAAACGAAAATAATTTAGCCTCGATCATGGCTAACGTCCGCTCGTCCCGGGAGCGTAAGCCAAGACCCTTTCAAGCAGCATGCCTCATGATCTGTTTACATTACCAGACAGGCTGACGAACTGTCGGCTTTTAACCGTCCCAAACCCCCGGCTCGGGCTTTTTGGCCAGTTTGATGGAAGATCAGAATGGTCGTTCACGGCTTGAGAGGTGCTTTGACGGCCTTTTGTCCTGATTAGGGCGCGCAAATATGTGATGCAGCCTTGCAGACTCGTTGGCACCCCTTTCCCCCTCCGGAGAATCCGTTAGGTATGGAGCGGCCTACGATGCCTGAGGGCCAAGGTATGGTTGAGGTGCCGCTTTTGTGCCCATATATAGCGGAAACGCGACTACCCTATAACCAAACCCATTCTCAACAGCGACCAGATCTACCTTATGCGATGTGTGGTGTGTGGTTAGGTCCAAGGTTGTAAGTGTACCAACTTCTACTGAATTCCCAGAATACTGACACTCTTTTCATCTTGCTTGCCTAGCACGAACGATCGACCTCGGAATTTTTGTTATGAGCGATGATATTCATTACAGGATGGGGGCCGGAGACAAGATCAAAACATGAGGATTAGTCGAGCAACGCAGGTTGGAAGCAACCTCAAGATCACAATCGAATGCAAGAAGTACAAAAGTCAAAGAAGACAAGCGAGGCGATGAACAAAATCACCTTGAGAGCATGTTTGGGTCAAAGAGACATTATGAAATGTAAGAAACTTGAAGAAGGTACTAGAGGCAAGGGCGGCTGAGAAAGCTCCTTCCAGTTTCTTTCCTCGAGCCCTTCGCCCTCACTTTCTCCGCTTCGCCCCGGAAGGCTTTCGTCCATTTTCACCTTCATCACCATCAGACTTTTGCATCTTGACCCGAGTAACCCGCCACCAACGCCATCCAAGATGGACGTCGATGACAACGCCAGCATGGACAGCGGCGACGCGGACCTCAGCAATAACAACAAAAACAACGTCGGTGAAGATGGCAACACCATCGTCGAGATCGCTGCTGATGGAGACCTCATTATGGTTGTTGGTCCCAAAAAGAAGAAATTTCGCCTCCATTCCCTCATTTTGAAGATGACATCAAAGGTGTTCAGGGCTATGCTGGGTCTCAACTTCGCTGAGGGTCAGCAACTCATCGCCAACGAGACCACTGGCGGTCGCGAGCCTGGCAAGATCAATCTTCCTGAAGATGATGTTAAGAGCATGGGTTTCATATTCAAAACCCTTCATCATCAATTTGACGCCCTGGAAAACCCTGAAGATCTTCCGTTCTTCGAGATCTTGGTCGCCGCAGATAAGTACGATTTACTTTCTGCTATTGAACATGCCTTACGCCATGCTATAGCTTCAGTTGTGGAGGAAGAAGAGCCTCTGGAGCAAATGTGCTCTGAGGGACTCTGGAAGCTGGCCATGGCTGCTGCTTTCGTCGAGAATTCTCCTGCCTTCAAAGCTGCAACCCGCGCTTTGATTTTGCATTGCAATGAGCGTTATCTCGATTATGCTGAGCAATGGTTCCTCAATGAGGCCTTTGCATTCCGCGTATGCGGTAAGTGAGATTGCAGCTGTCTAGGAGAGGCGGTACTAATTCCCGATGTCTTCAGCCGCTCTTGAGGAAGAACGAGCAAGTTCGAAAGATCGCATGATGGCAGATCTGCTCAACGCATGCCATATGCCCTTCTCTTCAATCATGGACAGGATGGGTCTCAGCGGTTCCGAAGACTTCATCGATTTGAGCCTGAGTGCCCAAATAGACTGCCTTGAATTATTGGACGACGACCTGGCACACGAAATACAAGTCGACAATTGCGGAAACTATTGGACGGACGAATTAAAGGAGAATTCAGGTTTTGACCTGGCCCGGTTTGCCTGAGATAACAATAGCATCGAGGATCTGGGAGAACATGGACCGAATAGCTGAGAACCGAACGTACAATAGTGAGAACTTGGCAAGAGACTGATGCAGGAGGATGCCCAACAGAGATGGCTTAGATACACGAAAACGAAATTCCAAATATCAAATCAAGAACCTGCTCTCTCAGCCCTCAGCAAGAGACCGCCTATTTTTCCTGTGCTAGAACGACTACTTTCCTGCGGCAACATAAGCTACCTTACTATCCTTATTGCTACACAGGAAAATTAGGCGATCTCCTCAGCAATAGGAGTGCAACGCGGATCCAAAAGACACTTGTTAGCTGCGGTATTTAATCTGCCTTCCATGCAACCACGACCTGCAACACCGTAGGAAAGCCGCCGTGCCGGCACCATCCTCAGCGACAGAGGTCTGGCCACACAAGCGAATTGGAAGAGGTCAACAAGCGTTATTGATGGGCCAGTCTCTATCAAAGCGAGATGGTCGGATTTTGAATTACTTTTGTTTTGTTTCTTTCTCTTTCCCAGTCCTGGAGCCTTGGATCTCTCTGATTCCGTTGTTCAGAGGGTAGCGAGGTAAACAGTTATGGATGGAAAGAGCTAGCTTAGGTAGTTGGTTCTTGCCTTGCCTTGCTACAACTTTCAAATTCATCCTCACCTCACCCTCCTCGCTTAAATGCAGCTGATAAGAAAACACTTTTCGTCCACCTTCTTAGCTCAACAAAACCTCCGCCATCGCCAGCAAAAAAAGCATCACGTCGACCAACATGGAAGTCGACGACGATGCCAGAATGGTAAGCGAAAACACAAACGCCATCAACAACATCGCTCCCGATGGCGACGTTATTATGGTGATAGGTCCCAAGAAGAAGGAATTTCGACTTTATTCGCAGATCCTGAAGGCCGCTTCCAAGGTCTTCAAAGCTATGCTCAGCCCAAACTTTGCCGAGGGCCAGCAGCTCGTCAACGAAAAAAGTCACAACAACCCGGTCAAGATCAACCTTCCCGAGGACGACGCATACAGCATGGGTATCCTCTTTGAGCTCATTCATTATCGACATGATGTTCTTTCTGGCACCGACGGTGTCACACTTTTTGACGTTGCGCTCGCTGCCGACAAGTATGATCTGATCCGTGCCGTCAATTACCCGATCACCGAAGCCATGGATGATATCATGTTCGGCTACGATGAAAGAGGCGAAGAGGAATCCATGTGGAAGCTAGCTATTGCTGCTTCAATATTCAATTGTGATTCCAACTTCAAAAAGGCCACTCAGGCGTTGGTTTTGTTGTCTTCGGATGGATACATCAGATTGGCCGACTTGTGGTACCAAGATCAGATCTTTGCGCTTCGCCTATGCGGTCAGTCTCAACGGATTCTCTTCGAAAATTCCATGTTTGCTAACGACAGGGGGTTTTCAGGCCTTCTCGAAGTGCAACGAGCAAAGCTCAGATGCCTGGTGATGCGCAAACTCATGTTTGTCTGTGCGTGGTACACCGATGAAGACAACGACCAGGCAAAAAGGACATCTGGCTCAAACATCCTAAGATTCGATATCAAGATGCGTGCTCCTGAGTCCTTTGCCGATTCAGACTTGCAGGAAGCTCTTGATGCCATAGAATTTTCTGGTTACTTCAAGCAATCCCGCGAGGACGCTAAAGGGAAGGACGACGAAAGCACCGAATGGATTGATGGAATCGTGGAAGAGGCTGGGCTGCATTTGTCCAAATTGCGTGCCTAATGCGGCATGCCAGGTTTTCAACATGGGCTGAGGAAAGACAAGTGAAAGGGAACAGTTTGGGAACTTGGTCAGCCAAAGGATAGATGGACCTGACCTAGCATGAACAAGTACAATTCGAGTGGACTTTTTAGACGATGACACTGCAGAGTGATTGGGCTAGTCACCACCGATGCATTAATTCACAGGAATCCATTCACCACAGCAAAATGGGTGGCAGTCAACAAGTTATGTTGATGATGAAAAAAGTCTTCATCAAAGTGAGAGGATTATGGTTTCATTCTGCCGCATTCCTTGAATATCGGGCCGCTCTGACTCCATTGTTCAAAGAGTAGCGAGGCCAGACGCCTCATAGGGAAAGAGCTATCTAGTTGGTTCTTGCCTTGGCCACTACTTTAACTTCACCCTCGCCACTTTTTCCTCGCTTGAATACAGCCGCTCGTCAAACTTTCAAACCCCATCACCACTTTCCAAAACTTTTAGCACCACGCCTCATACGCCAAACAAAAATGGAGGTCGACAACGATGCCAGCATAGCCCAAAATAATGCGAGTACCGCCAGCGATGATGCTAGCAAGATCGTCGACGTCGCTGCCGACGGCGACATCATCATGATCGTTGGTCCCGACAAAAGGAAGTTCCGAGTCCACTCCGTCATGCTGAAGTCCGCGTCAAAGGTCTTCAAAGCCATGCTGGGTCCTAATTTCGCAGAGGGCCGACGACTCCGGAACAATGGTCACTACGGCGACATCACCGAGATCGAGCTCCCGGAAGACAACGACGGTGACATGAGCGCCATCTTCCATCTTCATCATCGTGTGGACAAACTACCGAACCCCATGCCTGCCGCTCTCTTTTTCCAACTTGGTATTGCCGCCGACAAGTACGATTTGGTCTCGACCTTGAAGTACACTATTACCGGCGCCATCCATCGGGCCATCAATGACGGCAGAGAGTTGAAAGATATGAGGATGCTTGATGTCTGGTATCTGGCCATTACTGCGGCTTGCTTCGACGACACTACCAACTTTGCCACACTTACTCACGTCTTGGTCTGGTATTGCGATATCCACTTCGTCCACTTGGTTGAGGAAGCAGCCACTGATGAATCTTTCGCATACCGTCTATGTGGTGATTATCCTGCCAGAACCATTCAAATAAAATGTATGTGAGACTGACAAGCTTTTGAAATAGGTCTTCTTGAAAAGAAACGCTCAACTATCCGTTCGGAGATGCAGCACACAGTTCTGGTCGCGTGTTCCTGTAAACAAGAAGGTAGCGTCCTTACTACGATCAAGTGGGGCGATAGCGATGACGACGAGTGGGACATGGCGGAGTGCCTGTCTAAGGGCAGCTTGCACGCGATGTGGGATTACATCGATGATGCGGACCTGAATTTCGCGTTCATGGATGACGACTTTGATGCAGACTCTCAGATGTGGTTGCCTTGGATCAAAGCTATCCGCAGAGATGGAAAGGTGTTGCTGGAAGACACGCGCAAACCTCAAGCCGAGAACAGTGCTGATACGCAACGCCCCTGAAGATGATTCGGCTCGGAAGACTTGGACGAGATCACGCCGAAAAGGGAAACATGGAGAGAAAGAGACAGATGGGCTGAGGGGATGTACACAACCTAGAGACGTGCGATCGCCATGATAACGAAACCCAGATGGATAGCAGCCCGCGAGCTACGAATACACACACACGCTGCATTGTCAGTTGTCTTTAGGCGAATTTGACACTCGAATTCACTCTGATTCTAATATCTTAGATCGGTGACCTGACTATGCCCGTTGCCGCAGTTTCACTCCTTGAAGGTCCCAGTGAATTGGGATGACAGAGTGCTTGATCACCGTGTGACGTTGTTACAGAAGCAAGGTGAATTGTCCGAGCGATTCTCATCGAATTAAGTTCAGTTCGGAAGACGGCGTGTTCACCCCTTTTCTGCTCGCGAAAGAATGCTGCCCAACTCAACGTCATCTCAGCCTCAAACCCCATAGCTCCCGCAAGACGGACAAAAAAGACTTGAAACGTTCTTCTGGGTCAAGCCAGCCCAACCAAGCCGAGCTGGAGACCGAACGCAAGGTTCAAACATCCGGAGTGAGCTCGAGCCACCACACTTCCTCCTCTTCGCCGAGCACCGCCTCCTGTGGCTGCTCTCCAAGAATGATCACGAGAAGAAGGGCGGCGGCAATTGACAGCTGTCGACCGCGACTCGAAACCTGGGGAAAATCAAACCAATCTCATCCTCCTCCGATCGGAGCATGCAGCCAAGGGGCAGACTCGAGCTGAATGCACTCTGAAAGCTTCACCGCCTCCAGCAGGGCGCGTGTGCCGGCGCACGGCACCAATGCAGAATCAAGAGATGAAAATCTCAACCACAGCCTCACCATCCTCCAACTCCAATCGGGCCAGGACCAAGGAGCTGGGGAAACCCGGCCAGCGGCCACCACCCAGAACGCGTCCTCTCGCGAAACAAGCCTCGGCACTGACGACATTCACCCCAATCCTTCCAATCCCCAACCTTCCTGCCCAAACGTTCACTCCGCGCAGCTGAGTCGGGGGAAACACCACCAAGAGATTCTTGCTTGCGCCCGGCGTCTCATCGGACCCCGGAAGACCTGGGTCTTCCCTGGCAGCGAGGAGGATGCGGAGGAGCAAACCATGGTGCTTACCAGACAGGACCAAGCAAGGCCCAGAAAAACCCTGACTGACTCTTGAACTGCCACCCGAGGAGGGGAGAAGGTCGCGTTTGAAGGGAGGGGGAAAAGCCTAAACGGTGGCGATGGCTATGGTGCAAGTAGTGAAAGGACAACAAAACACACAACACACATTGCGCAGCTCCATCTCAGCCTCACATCAGAAAAGAGCGGCCTCCCACAACAACAGAATTCTCGTCGGTCCATCAGTGCTGCCTCCCCCAGACTCACACTGAGACCGCCCTCCCCTCCCTTCCCAGACCTACCGAAGAATGGACAGCCCGCTGAGCAAAAACATGACAATCGACAAGCCCAACATGGTGACGACAACGACAACGACGACGGCGTCGGAAAAGTTCTTCGAGGTGCGCTCGCCGGCCAGCTTCGCGGCGCGGATGTGGTCGCGCACGGCGCATAGCGGCGTGCCCGTCGTGCCGGACGGCGACGTGATCCTCGTTGTCGGGCTGGGCGACGAGACGGCGGAGCTGCGCGTGGACTCGCTCATCCTGAAGCGCGCGTCGCGGGTGTTTGGCGCGATGCTCGGCCCCCGCTTCAAGGAGGGCCAGAGGCTGCTCGACCGCAATGGCGGCGCCTCGTCCGAGCCCGTCAAGATCAACCTGCCCGACGAGGACCCGGAGATCATGGAGCTGATTCTGAACATCCTGCACCACCAGAACTCGCGGGTGTGTCAGATGGCGGCGGCGGATTCGATCTTGGAGGTGGCTGTCGTGGCGGATAAGTATGACCTGGTTGATGCGCTCAAGTATGCGTCGCAGACGATGCTGCATTATCATGAGCCGTCGATTGAGCATCTGACTGTCGGGGACCTGTGGCGGTTGGGGCTGGCGGCGGGCTTGCTGAATGAGGGCAAGGCATTTGAGAAGGTGACGAGGATGCTGGTGTGGAATCACACGGTGCCTTATATCCAGCTCGTGGACGCGGAAGATGTGGTCGACATTGAGTTTGCGCTGCGGATGTGCTGTGAGTTTGGAAAAGAGCACTTGCTCATGAGATTCCGAGATGCTGACCATGAGTTACAGATCTATTGGAGAAGGAGAGGCAAGACTTGAAGACGTCCTTGCTGCAGCACCTGCTGCCGATTATTTCCACTGGGAATCAGCTGCGCCTGGTTGAAATCAAGGTGGACTCGGCGGAACATTTCGACGCGTGGCCGGAGTTGATGAAGCTGTTCGGGGCCAGTCTCAATGAGATGACCCGGTTCGCGGAGGGACTCGTCCTGGCGGACCGAAGCCGCCGCGCCGCGGGGCCCAACTCGGACTTCATGAGGCACTTCAGGAGTCGGGGCGGGATACGTCTGGAGGACGCGCGGAAAGGGCGTGACTGATGAGGTTGATGACGGGAGAGGGGGGGATAATAGACCACGGCGCCAATGAAATATGCACTTGCTTCCTCATCTCGTCTGCCCAAACCGTCATCCAAAAAGTGCATATGAGATGAAAAAGTAAGCAGTGAGAAAGAGAGTAGTCAATATCTTGATTTTCCTTGTCAATAAAAGTTGCACGGACGACTTAGCTCAGGGCGCGGTCAGTCCGTTCTAGAACAATTGTCGAAATGGCTCCCGTTAAGCTCTTTTTTCATCAATCGTCGTCTAGTTTGAATCGGCCGTGGGATCCAGTTACATGGGTTTGGCAAGGTGACATTGAAGGCCAAGTCTAAATGGTACCTGGGGCTAGGGAAGCTAGGAATGCCAGGGAGCAAGCCACAAAGCGACAACCGAGGCACAACAGACGTGGCTTCGGAGCTTTATAGATTAGATTCGGTCAAACGCCGACGGACAGGCGTGACCCTTGCCGAGGAGGATTGCAGACGGGCCCCGTTCCGCGCAGGCCTGCAATCGCCGTAAATACCATTCGCGCAAGTCCGGTCTGCCAAGGCGCTGGTTACGTTGGGCTGTCGTCCGGCCGAGGCACAGATGCAGTGAGAGAGGAAAAAGTTGATAAGCAAAAAGTGGACTCAGGACGGGTCACATATCTTTTGCGAAAGGTTTTGCTCGTTGCCGGTCGAATAGGAAGCGCAAATGACCCTGGATAGCTCCAGAATTTATGGGCTGACCAGGTGCGGAAGTTGGCATGGCGGAGCGGTCCAGGCAGGTCTGGCAGTTCAGGCTTGACGAAGGCAATTTCCAGAGATTTTCGCAAGAGCCGACGGCTCGGGAGCCAAGTCTAGCCAGTCGTGCAGGGGTTCTCCTGGGCCGCGGTCGCTTGGTCACCACTGGCCAGCAGGGTAATTTGGCAGCTGGACTTTGTTCGATCTTGGGAAAAGAAAGGACTTGAGGCTCGAATCGGTCCCGATGATGGATCGGCTCCGAAAGAGAGGGGCGCGTTGTTGATGGCCGGATCAAAAGACCGAATGCCTCCTCGATGACAAAAACAAAACCAATCGAATAAGCAATGTAGCACACCGACGCTGAAATCGCTAGAACAGGTAACAGATTCATCGCCGAATGAATGGTTCTGCCAGTTGATTGTCCACGGGTCGCGCGCTCGCGCACTATTGGCGAGGTCTCGGCCGACGCGCCGGGAGGCTCAGCCCAAGGTGCGCTAATCTCTGAAGCGGGCTCCCCAAAAAGGCATTCCAGTGTTGTTGGTTCGTTCGTGACGGGCATTGCATTCAACCTGCATCAGCCTCTTATCGGGCGGCATGACGATCCTTCCCATCCATCTATCCAGATCTGGCAGCTGGCCGGATATACCAACTTCCAACAGGCGATAAGCCGCGGGTCTCAGTTCATCCACCGCTGGGCGTAATCAGTGACGGCTTGCTGCCTCTATCGTCGTATGTTGGTGGACCGGCTTTCAGCCATGCCTGGGTCCTGAATGATTCAGACAAGTATATCTAGGCGTGCGCGTGGCCTGCCTTCTCGGCGTCCTCACAGCGTCCGATTAATAGGGCGTGCGCGTCCGCGTCTAGGGATGAACTTGACAAAGTCCGAACGGTCGTCTCAAATCCTGTCGACCT
Source organism: Colletotrichum tropicale (assembly GCA_027406125.1). NCBI lineage: Eukaryota > Fungi > Ascomycota > Sordariomycetes > Glomerellales > Glomerellaceae > Colletotrichum > Colletotrichum tropicale. The sequence continues at coordinate 2,209,965 of JANVYH010000004.1, forward strand.
GAAGCCCTGGTTTGTAATAAGAAATGAGAGGCATTGAGTTACCATGCGCACCTGAGAAAAAGGGATGAGCGACGGAAAATACAAACAGCCCAAATCCGTTGGAGTTGGGAGGCGACTGACGGTCTGACCTTGGGTAAGCCATCAATCGACCTCGGCACGGTGTGCAGATCCGCCGACATCCCGGTCTGTGGAGCTCTGCAAGCGGGCCGCCGACCCATGAGAAATCGACTTTGAAGGCTTCGCCCACGTTGTTTTCGGTCGTTGAAGCCCGGTGTGGCCGTTGCTGGAGGGGCCCTGGCTCGCTAGCCAACACGTCATTCCGCTTGTTGGCGCACTAAAAGCAGTGCAGGTACGAAGTACGTACCCAATCTAGTCGGGAAGGAGAGAAGAAGAAGAAAAAAGTTGCCGACCAGAGTGGATCCACCTGCCTTGCACAACTACGAATAGAGTTTTATGCAATCCCGTTCGTCTTGTGATTCAAACTTCAGTTGGAAGGGCCTGCGACCTGCCATCGCAAACCTGACAAGAGTCTATATCCGGACGAGGGGCATTCTGCTCCTGCAGTCGACTCTTGGCATCAGTCTGAATTCCGTCTTCAAACCCTTGCGCCGAGACGCAGGCACGACAAGCCCAAACTTCGAATCAAACGATGACTCTGCTTACGACATGGCGGCTTTGCAATCACCATCCGTCTGCTGCAATCTGTGCGGCGCATTCGCGATGTCAGACACACGGCGGCTAAGGCTTGCGCTAGCCCGCGACACCAGTCGCATCGACTCACAAACTGCGCCCGACACGGAGATAACCACTCGGTCAATTGCTGTCCCCGGCCAGCCACGTCCGACCCTCCGTGTCATGCAGTCATGGACGACGACCTGAAGAATTGTGCACGCGGAAGCCATCCCGTTCGGGTGGGCTTGCATCGGTGGAGCCCCCTTCCCATGACCCCCTGCAATCCCGCCCCGATGGAGACACTCCATTGTGATACGGGCACCGACAAAGGGTGAAGAGGGCGAAGGCCATGGAACGACCATTGGAAATCTCCACTGCGGCCACCCGCTTGGTACACAGTATATAGAACATACGCCGTCCCAGTCCTCCGGGATTCAGATCTCGCTCTAGATCTATCGCCCATCTTCCCCGACCTGGAACACCAGAGTTCGATAACAACATCCTCGACGATCGTCATACAAGCACAGTCCAGTCCGTTCAACATCGCGATATAAGCTTATCAGACCACCCGTACTACCGGATCACCACGAGGCCGCCACGAGTGCTGCTACCACCAGCTCGTCCGACCCCAGACTCCATCATAATGGTGTCAGCGCCACACTCTTCGTCATCTTCAATGACGGCAACAGAGGCCGATGTTGAGGCTCAGAAGCCTGCCAGCAAGGCCAACTACTTCCACCTCCTCTTCGATCAGGCTGGCGTCACCCCAGCCGTTGTCGACCGCAAGTACCCCGGCGAGGGCACCCTTGAGTCGCCCTTCGTCGTTGACTTCCTTCCCGAGGATCCTCACAACCCTCAAACATTCGCCACGTCGAAGAAGTGGACGTACACCATCCTCCAGGCCATCGCGACTTTCGCCGTTGCGTTCGTAAGTACAGCTTACTCCGGCGGCATTGCTGAGGTCATTCGCACCTTCGGTGTCTCTACTGAGATCGGCATCTTGGGTGTCTCACTCTTCGTTGTTGGTTTCGCTGTTGGCCCCTTGCTGTGGGCTCCCCTGTCTGAGCTGTATGGCCGTCAATACCTGTTCATCGGCACTTACATCTGCCTCACTGCCTTCAACGCTGGTGCTGCCGGCGCTCAAAACATCGAGACGCTCATCATCCTGCGTTTCTTCGCCGGTGCCTTTGGCTCTTCGCCCCTGACCAACGCTGGTGGTGTTATTGCCGACATGTTCAGCGCCTCAGAGCGTGGCCTGGCTACTGCCATCTTCGCTGCAGCCCCTTTCCTGGGTCCCTCAGTTGGTAAGTCTAATTCATCCGAACTTGTCCCACTGCAGCTCGAACTAACATGTTCAGGTCCCATTGTTGGTGGCTTCCTTGGTGCCGCCGAGGGCTTCCGCTGGATTGAGGGCCTGATGGCCATCTTCACCGGTGTCCTCCTCTTCGTTGTCGGCCTTACCGTCCCCGAGACCTACGCCCCCGTCCTCCTCCGTCGCCGCGCCGAGAAGCTCGAGAAGATGACTGGCAAGCACTACGTCTCCAAGTACGAGGCTCACCAGGCCCGCAAGACCGTTGCACAGCAGTTCAAGGTCGCCCTTTCTCGCCCCTGGATCCTCCTCTTCAAGGAGCCCATCGTCCTTCTTACCGCCATCTACATGGCTATTGTCTACGGCACGCTGTACATGCTCTTCGCCGCCTTCCCCATCGTCTTCCAGCGCGGCCGTGGCTGGTCTCCTGGTGTCGGTGGCCTCGCTTTCCTCGGTGTTGCCGTGGGCATGATCGCTGCTGTTATCTACACCGGTTTCGATAACCGCCGCTACGCCAAGGCTGCTAAGGACGCCGGCGGTTTTGCTCCCCCTGAGGCCCGTCTCCCGCCTTCCATGGTCGGTGGCTGCCTCCTTCCCATCGGTCTTTTCTGGTTCGCTTGGACCAACGGCCCCGAGATCCACTGGATTGTCTCCATCATCGCCTCCGGCTTCTTCGCCGCCGGCCTCGTCCTGGTCTTCCTGTCTCTACTCAACTACCTCGTTGACTCGTATGTCGTCTTCGCCGCCTCTGTCCTGGCCGCCAACTCCGTCATGCGTTCCCTCTTCGGCGCTGCCTTCCCGCTTTTCACCACCCAGATGTACGAGAACCTCGGCATCCACTGGGCCTCGTCCATCCCCGCCTTCCTCTCTCTTGCCTGCTTGCCCTTCCCCTTCCTCTTCTACAAGTACGGCCACATCATTCGCGCCAAGTGCTCGTTTGCTGCGGAAGCTGCCGCCGTCTTGGAGCGCATGCGCAAAACCCATGAGGAGGTCAACGAGGATGAGGCTATGGAGGAGGAGCAGGAGATGAAGCGTGAGCGCACCCTTGAGCGCCAACGCACCAAGGAGCAGCGCCAGCGCGCCAAGTCCAATGCCGCTGCCCCTGGCGGCGTCTTGTTCGAAGCCCCGGCCGAGGACGAGAAGGCCGCCCCCACGGCGTAGGCTCAAAATCCTTGACGCAACCACACTTTCCTCATAATCACGGTTACCAAAAATGTATAGATGGTGGGATAAATGATGATACCCGGAGACGTATATATGTCGATTTCACGGCATGACTAGCATTGGCGAGGAGTTATTTTTGGCATCATTTATCGGAACATTATCACGGCGACTGCAAGAGCCTCATGCAACTCATCATATACCAGATAGACCTTTCATGTATAATCCTAGTAATAAAGTCTATGGACTCAAGCCTCGTTTTCTCTCCCCTGTGACTTAATGCTGAGATCTCACAATTCATCTCTCTCCCGGCCCCCAATCTTGATCTTCAACCCCGGAATGTTCTTGACCTTGAGGTTGCTCGACCCCACGATCCTCACGTTCGCGCCCCCGGCTTTCTCCTCCTTCGACTCCTCCTGCCCCGGCGGCGTCCATGGCTTCACTTTCCCCTGCCACACGTCGAGTCCCCACCCCTGCAGCTCCTTCGGCGTGAACCCTTTGTCCTTGGGGTAGCGGTACACTCGCCCATTGGACAGCTGGTGGACCGCGCCGGCGGGGTACCCGTCCCTTGCGGGGTCGAGGCCGAGTTTGCCGGGGAGGTCGGGGAAGTAGGCCGGGTCGACAGTCACGCTCGTCAGGGAGGCGTACTGAGATTTCGCAAAGGAGGATAGCTGTGCGCGGATGGAGGCACGGGTTGCGGCTGAGGGGTGGAAGACGTAGACCATCGGCCAGCCGCGCTGGAGTATGTCAGCGGTATGGTTATGGATATGGGTGGGAGGGGGTTAGATACCTTGAGCAGGCGTTCATGGGTGGCGCGTGATAGATCCGTAATGAGCGGGCGCGAGGCCTCAATAAGCCATGCTTCCAGACCATCGGGCGAGGAGGAGGTGTGTGTGCTCGCGTCGTCGCGCTTGCGGCAGACGACCTCTGAGTCTGCAGCCTGCGTGTCGACGACGCCGAACGTAAACTCCGTCCAGTGCTTTTTCGCCACGTCCTCGAAAGCCTCCCGAAGAGATGTTTCCGAGGGGTGCAGGTGCGCGATGCAGACGAAGTCGTCTACGTCTTTGAATTCCTCTGCCTCTTCCGGGCTCACATGCACGGGAATCTGGGAGGAGCGTTTGGCTCGGTCGATGAAGCGAAGGATTCTAGCTGCGGTCAGTGAGGGAATTCTAAAGCACGCGAGAAAGGGGCCTTACTCATCGGCGGTCTGCGGCCCGGCATAGACGGCCACGTGCTCGGGTCCGCGGTAGAGTTGGATCTCGGGGATCGTCTCGGGAGGGGGGGTCGGGCATCTGGAGTCGTTGGGGCAGTCGGCGATCCATTCCAAGGGAACCTTAGTCTTGGAGCGGACGGTGTCCCATTCTTGAGCGAGGGCTTTCCTGGTTCCGTGGGATTCCTGTTGGATGGTTTGAGTTGGATGCTAGGGCTTGGGAGGACTGGGGGCTTTTTGGGTCATGGGATGAAGTTACTTTGACAACTGCGATTGAGTTTAGTGTGATGATGCGAAGATCGGATTGGGATGAACTCACATGCGACGAGTCTAAGGCCGGGGACTGGTTCTGCAAGCGGTGCTTGGTCTCCGGCGTAGGTTCCGGAAGCCAGCACGGACAGCCAGATGCTGAGAGTGAAAAGTGTAGAATAAATCATGTCGCGGCCTCTCATGTGAAATTTCAGTGAGTCGCGAGAAGAGACAGTTAGGTTGCGAGAAGAAGGTTGATGGGATTGGGGAGATGGTGGGAACATCTTCGACGACCCCTGTCCTCTCTCAGACAGGGGTTTTCTCCTTAGTCAGGGGCCCGTAGTTCAGGTCACATCGCATGAAACGTCGCTTTTGCCAAGTTGGGAAGTCTAGCTAGCGCTTGTGGTCTATTACCCTGACGAATATCCGACCAATAGCGATAGCAGTGATGACAGCAACGCTGATGGAAGCTGATGACTAGGTGGTTGTTGCCATGACATTACAGAACTGTACTTGCCCAAGACTTGATGGACTGCCAGACCAACGAACGTGTCGAAGGCTTGGATGCCGGGCTGTAGCCGAGAAAGAGAGCGGCCACAGTAATATTGGACAGCGCCGAATCGTTGAGCCACATCGTTGAGTGGGGTCAAAACATCGCTTCTCTGGCAAGCATAACAGGTTAACTGAAATTGTACTTGTTAGCCATGAGGGCTAAGTTGTAGAGTCGCTCGACCGATATGGGTGCCTGTTGAAGCTCGTCTTGATGGTGAAGGCGCAACATGGTGAGATACAAGTCCTTGACATCGTTGTCGTCGTCATTAACGGCTATGTTTACTTGAGCGTTGATTGTGGCTGATCCTTCGGTCCATTGATAGGTGAGAGGCGGTCCCATGATAGCGGGGAACGGCCAGTAGACCGTGGGTAGGTATCGGCTGTTGATTTGAAGTTTGCAAATGCTTTTACCATCACGAATAGACATGTGTATGTCCCTAGCAGGATGAATCACTGTGATTGGCTCCATGGGCACCATCTGCATATCGCTTTGACTCACGACGGTGGTTGTTGATGGTAATGCTGTCGATATAAGTGTTGTTGTAGGGAAGTTTCGTCAGAAGAGACTCAGTGAAGAAGACCCATATATAAAGGCCCCCGACGCATCAGTGCCTGCATCGACGGGATAGCCACAAGCTACTGCCTGGATTTGATCGTCCCCGTCGATCGGCTTTCTGGCAGGTATCCCGATACCAGGAGCTCCAATCACACATTCCACCTTCAGCCTCAACGCCATCTTCCTGAAAGAATACCGGAAAGAAACCAGAAGAAAACGCAGGTCAGGGACGAAAAGAGAGACAGGCACAGAGACGAAGACGGAGACAAAAAGCAAGGGACGCGGCTATCTGCCAGGATCCTGTGACGAGGAGCCAGAGTAGAGGTGGCCTTCAGCAATGTGACCATAAACCGGCCGGCGATCTTCAAGCGGTGCTTTCTTTGATTCGAGGGTATCGCGACCATATTGCTGTGCTACCATTATTATTACAAATCCTAGTCAAACCCACCCCATTCCTCCTCATCTTCACTATCCTCGGAGCTGTCTCTGTCATCCTCACTCTCTTCCTCACTCTGTTCCTCCTCCTTTCCCTGTGCCGGTTCATCGTCATCCTCAGCCAATGAGACCGGCTCGCCAGTGCTCTTCAGCACCGGCATCCCCGTCAAGTCCCTAATAATCTTCCCCTCGTCATCTCTCACGTACGGACCGTCCTCCTCCACCATATCCACATCCCCATCCCTCTCAAACGCAGCGACAAAGAAACCCATCACTCCGTGCCCATCGCCCTTGTACGTACGTATACAGGCCTCCGCAGCCGTTTTGTCCCCACCACACGCCTCGGGAAGCCCGCGAACAGGCCACTCCTTCATCCCGCGGACCTGCTTCTCTCTAACCAGGACCCTCCACCCACGCTCCTTAGCGACCTTGGACTCGAGCGCCTTCATCACCACGCCCTCGTTCTCTTCAGCGTGGATCGAGCACGTCGAGTACGTAATCCTCTTCGCCGAGGGGAACCTCATCGCGTGCAGGAGTAACGTCAGCTGGAACCCAGCCAGAGAATTCAACCTCTTCTGCAGCTCCTGCTCGGACTGGATCTCCACCGCGTTGCCGTCATCGTCGACCATCACCTGCTTCGCCTCATCCTTCTCCTCCCGTTTTCGTTTCTTGACCTCAGGCTTCGCGCCCTTTGTCTTCCCCTTCGAACCGCCCGGCCCCGAGACCTCTGGCAAATGCAACTCAGGCATCGAGTCCCGACCCACGATACCGCTCCCCGAACAACTCGGGTCCAGCAACAGCGCCCCGACGTCCTTGTACGCCTCCGCCTGCGGATCGACCTCCAAAAAGTCCTGCCCGAGCCCGATCTTCGTCGTCCCCCTGCTCCCCGCGATCCTGACCATCTTCTCCAGCGTCTGCGCCCTCTTCGGGTCTCTCTCGAACGCGAAGATGGTTTGCTTCGCCGCCCCCTGCTCCGGCTGGTGGCCCTTCATCACCGCCGCCAGATGCGTCGTCTTGTTCCCCGGCGCTGCGCACGAGTCGATCACGTCGCCGTCCTGCGGGTGCGGGTCCAGCAGGTACGCCGGGAAGCACGACGCCTTGTCCTGCAGGATGACGTCGCCGTTCTGGTACGCCGTCGACTTGGTGACGTCCGTGCCGGGGCTCGTGGCCAGCAGGTTCGGGACGTGCGGGTCGATGAAGACCGCTTTCGCGCTCGACGCCGTGACGTCCGCGATGGAAAACACCCGCTCGAAGCCCTTGAACGTCGTCTCCAGCTGCGTCTCGACGTCGCTCTTGAGGTGGTTGACTCGGATCCAACGAGGGTGTCTGCCCTCCGGGTCCGCGTTGGCGTTGACGTCCGCGCGCAGGGCCTCGAGGGACGGCATCCGCCGCCGCAAGCGCGCGCGCGTGAGCTCCGAGGTGAGGCGCGCCTTGTGCCTCTCGATGGTCTGTCTGAGGCCGTGTGATTGCGGGAGTGCGATGCCGCCTTTCGCGAGCAGGAAGTCGTGGGCGAGCAGTAGAGATAAGATTGGGGTGAGCTGTGATGGGTCAGTGAGTTCTGAAGACGAGTGAGTGGTGGGCTTTCATACCTTGCGCTCATGGCGAAGCAAGTCCGCCGCCTCGATGACCTCCTTCAGCACGCCGCTCCATTTGCACGTCTCGAATGCCAGGGCGTACACCTGCGCAGGCGGCGACTTGAGCCCCTTCTTGCGAAAGACGCGACTCTTGAGGCTGCCGCCGTGGTCAGGGCTGGCCGAGAGGATCTCGGCCGTCTCGTGGTACAGCGACATGGTCCACTCTTCTGTACTCGTTTCTATGGCAATTCAAACTGGTAGAAGTGAAATGAGAGAAGAATTATTGAATCGTCCGTCCGGTGTGGTGCATTTCAATGCCTCGGTGAGTGATTGTGGAGCTTGCTCGGCCGTCGTTGAAGAGAATTTGCGGTTCGGAGAATTTTTGCGGGGACCGGGCGGGTGGAGACGACGGGGGATTGGACGCGCGACGAGTGTTTCCCAGCACATGCCCATCGACTTTGTCACTTTAAACTGATCTAATTGGGGGAAGATCCGGTGAAAGATTCTGGATCAGAATATTGATTCAGAAGATAGAAGAATTGGGTCTTGGGCTGCATGAAAGGAAATGAGGTGAAATTCTTCCCAGTAACCTTAATTGGACCGCCATGGCGGGAAGCACCGGGACTCATCTCAGCTGAGCACAACATTCCGTGCAAACAATGATGTAAGTATTCCCTTTAGTCACGTTGCAAACGCAATCAATTGATGGAAACCGTTTCTGGTTGAACTGTCTATCTGACTACCAGAACGAAGAGGCCGGCGCCTCTATCCATTTGTATCCCTTTCAAAAACCCTTCCCAAATGCGGCCCTCTCAGGCCGAACAAGAATCGAAGTATATGTGTCCCCGGTGTGAGGTATGTATGTAAATCTGTTTCATCATCTTCGTCAGGTCCAACGACGCAAAGTCAAAAAAGCAAACGGAAAGCCTCCGAGTGAAGTTCATTTTCCAAAGCCTGACCGAAATCCCCGCCCAGTGTTTGTTTCCAACCAGAACCCCTTGGTATAAGATTTGAAACTCCCGAATTTCCCAACACAGGCCCTAGAATGTCTAATGAAAAGAAGTTTGGTACAGGCGCACACAAAAGAGATGCGTGAAGGTGATAAACTCCATCTGTGTTGATTGGCCGCTTATTGGTGGTTGCTGTGGCGGCGGCGCATGTGCTCGTGAACATGACGACGGGCCTTCTTGTAGCCGTCGCTGTTGTTGCTCGCAGGGGTAGCGGCGGCCTGGGAGTCCTCGCTGGCAGTGACCGTGACGGTCTTCCAAACAGTCTTGGTGCTGCGGGTACAAGAGCCCGTGTTGGACTTGACAGCATCACCGAGAGGGTTCGTGGGAGCGACGGCAGGAATTGACGCCTGGGCTGCCTTGGAAGTGACGGCCGCTGTGCTGACCTCCTTCTCAGGGGCTTGCTGGACGGGGAGCTGGGATGCGACGGCAGTGGCCGATGCCGCCGGGACGGCTTCCTGCTTCACAGCGCCGCTGGAAGCACTGGCCTTGGCGGAAGCGGCGGAAGGCTTGACGGACGCGGCGGCAGATGCAGAGGCGCCGCCAGACGAAGGCTTAGCGATGATGCCACCGGTGAGTCCGCCAACGACGTCGCCGAAGGTCCAGCCGCCAAGAGGGTTGCTTCCTGGGAGGGCGTCCAAGATGCCGTCGGTCTTCTCATCAACGGGAGAGGGGATGGTGCAATCCTTGTTGGTGTTGAGACCCTTGAGCAGACCGGGGCACTTGTCCATACCGCTGGAGCCAGCGTTGCAGTTGTCGATGATCTGCTGCAGAACATCGGTATCCCAGGCAGCCATGAAGTCGGCGTGAGAGCTGTAGCCAGTAACATCACCGTTGGACAGGACGAAGGGCTGGGTGCCCTGGCCCGGGGTCCAGCGGTCGGAGAACTTGGGGGTGTTCCAGTAGACCTCGAAGAACATGTGGGGAACGTGGATGTAGCCGGCAGGGCAGTTGGCACGACGCTTGTCCGTGGCGTCCTTGTTGGAGGGCCAAGTCATGCTGTTCTCGTAGTCGTCGAGGGCCTTGTTGGGGTTGTAGCAAGAAGGCATGTGGATGTCGGCGCGAAGGGGAGAAGCGTATCCGTCACAGTTCTGGTCAGGGAAACCAACACCAGAGCCCTCGTTGTTGGGGTCAACAATACCAGCGGTAGATCCATCAGAGTTCTTGGGGTAAGAGGCAGGGTTGTAGTTGGATCTAGGGCAGGTCCACTGAACAGGCTGAACGGGGCCGTCGGCGGGCTCGAGGTTCTGCTTGCCGCCAGTAGAGGGAACCACTCTGGTACTCATGTTACCGCTGACGATCTGAAGACCCTTGGGGAAGGCCTTGATCTCGTCGTCGGTACCCTCGAAGCTGCAGATACTGTCAGCACAATTTCTCAAAATCCAGACGCGGCACTTACAAGTAGTAAACATTGACGTAGAACATCTCAACCGGCTCGAACTTCTTGGTCTTGGGGTCCTGGAAGTAAAGCCAGGGGAACCAGTAAGCACTGTTGTCACCAGCAATCATGGCATTGGAGCACTTGGACTGGGCCAGAGTGTCACCGGTAGCTGACATGCCAAAGTTGCTTCCTCCCATGACACCGTGAACGTGCGAGGCAGGCTGTCCGGGGGAGACGATGGGGTCAACACGGGTGCGGACGAGCTCCTTGCCGTTGAAGCGGAGGACGGCGAATGTGCGGTCGCTAGACTTGGAGCCGGCCGAGGCGGTGCCAACGAGGGCGGCCAGGGTAGCGGCGGCGGCGGAAAACTTCATGTTTGCGTTTGCTTTGTGCGGTGAGAATGGGTCGAGTTGAAGTTCAACTAGATGAGTGAAGAACAGGTCGTCGCTGGGACTTTTGGGCGTTGAGTAGAGACTGTGGATGCTGATACCGGAGCACCTTCGAAGAGAACGAGTTATCGCTCAGATGTAATTGTGACTCGGATGAGCGAGGAAAAGTGTGTAAGACACTGTGAGTGAGAGAGTGAATGAATCAGACGGATCAAAGACGATGTCTGGGTGTTGTAATGAGAGTGGTGCCAAGCAAGCTCAGCGTTGGTTTTGAAAAGGAATGATGATGAAAGGAGAGAAGAAATGCCCAGCAAGTACGACAGGGAAAGGTATTGGAATGGGAGGTGAGGTCGGGAGTGTAGATCAGGGTGGAGGGGGGCGGACGGGGAAGTATTATAATCGGAGGGCATCTTGGGACGGGGACACACGGACAGGGTGGATGGCAGCTGGCAGCCTACGGCCCAGGCATCCTGACCTCACCTCCAGCTCACCTCTCGCCGCGCGGAAGAGGCCCGGGGGGCAGGAAGACGCTAGTCTAGAGCCCAGGCGCGCTCAGCCGTGACGCCATGGAGTGTTCTAGGTAGTGCGGCCTGGGAAAAACGGCGATGGATGCCCACAGGACCGCAGGGCGAGGATGGGGGCACGGGAGACGAGGAGGTGGTGTGGGCGTGGGTGTAAGTCTGCCGGGGGCCGGGGAGGCAACGCATCTTGGCGGGAGACCAGCGAGATGGGAAGGACTGCGGCTGTTTGGCTGGGCTGAGTACCGAGTGCTAAGATGGCCTGCCTCCGTCCCCTGGCGATAGACTTTAAACATGGGATGAACGACAGGGACGAACCCTTGAGCTTCAGAGTACGTCGAGGTTCCTTCACTCTTGTGCAGCTATTTTCGAGTACATTTACTCAGCTTATCCTGCCATTATTATCCACAACCAAGAAGCAATAAGTACGTTAGTGGCATCAACATCAAGGAAAAAAGAACGGGGAAACAAAGTTGTTTAGGTGGCTTCCCACCACCAGAGAAACGGCAGACGGCTGGAGAGAAGAAACAAACGCTGCAAGCCCCTGGATACCAGACCCCGCTCCTCCTCTGGCCGGGCGTTTTCCTCTCTGCAGACTGCAACTGCAGCTGTGCTGCACACTTACAAACGGGAAACCGCCCAGACTTGAAAAGGAGGCCGCGGGAGTGCACAAAAGTTGAGATGGTGTGCTGCAAGACCTGTTCCTGCATAGTGCATACGAAGGAGGCACCCTCATTGGCCATATTTGCGTCTAGCTGCCAATTTTTGTGCAGGTCCCGGGTTGGATTGTCGTCCAGTGTGACGCCGGACGAACTTAGCAGCATGACTCGCCCCTGAGTGTGAGTTCTTTTTTTGCTAGCGCTGTGCCGCGCCGAGTGGCGGCCAGTCAGCTTCAACCAGGTTGAATCAGCGCCTTGGAAGAAGCGACTGCCACCTTGGCTCAGTAACCCGCGAGGCCAGGCGGCAAGAGGTAAGCATACTGCTTTGGCAGCGACGAGTGCCCGTTGGTGGCGTAGACGGTTGACATTGGAAACGAGAAGCGCTCCGTCCGTCTGGAAAAGCTAGCAGCAGCTTGGCCGAAGCGCGTGGCAACCAGAAAAACCATTGATCCCAACTGTTCCATGGTATCTGGCAGTATTCGTATTTCAGGGGCAACGGAAGCCGAGGGGCCACCAAGAAATGACGTTTTGGCGGGCTGTCACGGTCTCTCATGTAATCCGCCATGTCTTCGCCCGTCCATCAAGAGGCTGACGGATTTGATGATGTGGACATTGCCAATACGGTCGTCGTCGGGAATGACGAGGTTGCGGCGGGGGTGACGGGATCTCGGCTGGGATGACGGGCGGTGGAAATAGGGTGAAGCAGCTGCCGTTTGTCGCTGTTTTCTTCAGCCAGGTGAGACGGAACAAGAGAAGATACGGCGCTCTCTCAATCGAGCGCCGAAATGCCCAAAAGCGAGTCGAAGCAGCAGTGACAGCTCTCCCTGGACTCAGAATGGACCTCAGAATGGAAAGTGAAGGGGGTTGAGGGGTCGAGGGGGCGAGCAAACAGGAAAGAAGAGGAAGGGCCGGCCGCTATGCTAACCTTAATCCAGGCAAGTGGTCCCTGGGCTGGCGGGTCCACTTGCGCAGGGGTTTCCCCATGCTATATGGTACGTACCGTCGTTGATTGCAGTTGAGGGCTTCTGAGAGGAGAAACTGGAAAGAACAATCCAGATGATTGACGACAGTCGCCAACACCTGCCATCCGCCAGTTGCGGTGGCAGGAGCACAGTTTAGATGTTCTCATCACCTAGCAGTCACGTCGAAGAGAACTCCTCTTTCCAGGGTCATTCTTCTCCGTCACCCACCTCAGCCAGCCTGCAAACAATCCCTTTCTTGCCCCGGTGAGGAATCCTCTTGTCTCGGCTGCTCTTGGCCCGGGAAAGACTTTTCTAGCTGCATAGCTGCTTCTGCGCTCATAGCTGCCCGCTTTGGTCGCACGACACTCGATTGGGTTCAAAATTCCAACGATACCAACCAGGAGAACAATCCCATTCATTTTTGCAAGTGGATGGTGACCCAATAGTCTGTTTCCATTCCAATCCTTGGGCCTTTGCGAGGTCATTCGACTGAAGGAGAACACCGATGGATTCGCTCTGGTGGGGTTCACCAAAGAGTCCAGACCTTCGCCGATATCTCCCACAGAGGCTGGAGGATCTGTCTTGAACCCTGCCATGACAGATTGCACAGGCCCGATTCAATGGTCAATGGATTTTGGAGGACCACTGAGTCGCATAGCCAGCCGCCGGTGGGGTTTCAGAACGTCTCGTCCCGGCGCTCATCCCGTGTCTGTCTACCCACGTTTTCAACTAAACATTCACGGAACCTCCAGCGAATCACGCATCGTCGAGCTGCCACCGTTCCATTGGTCAAGCCCCGACGGGGAGATCAACCTCTACCTCCGAATGTGACCTCGTTACATCCGTCTCCCTGTCCATTGCATCGGGATTTCCCTCTCATCAGCTGCAGCGCCAGCTCACCGAATTCAGCGACACGGAAACTTGATAGCTTATGAAACCGCCACACCACATGCCTCCCAGGGGCGTTGCGGCCGCGGCCGCCTGCCTGGAGATCATTCTCATGGCACTTGATAAATGGCTTGCCATCCTCTAGGTCCTCTCGTGACTGCCGCTTGCCGGTCTAGGTCGTTGTCGACCTCGAAGCCATCCGTACACCAAAGTTCCCTCAAGTCGACCAAATGATGGTTGTCAGATGCGGCTGGCGCCAACCTCCAATGTGAAGTGGTTGGGTGGCTGCGGAAGCATCACGGCTGGCCACGTTTGCATCTTCGCTTGCTTCTCTTGACAAGAGGCTTTCGTATGGCTGAAACTGCGGACAGGTTTGCGCCTCCGATTCTAGAGTCGTGACGTGGAAGCTCTCTAGACCAGTCACCCTCCCGCATCGTGGCCATGTTGCCGTTCGGTCAGGCTGGGAAAAGTCAGGAACACAACTCTTGCTTCGATCAGCCTTCATACTCTGACTCTGAATCCTAGCAACATTCCCTTCATCTACAACGGCGCACTTGCGCCCTTTGCTCGATTTAGGTCTCGTTTTGCAACGCCTCATTCCAACGCTCGCCAATCCTTGCTTACCCGAACTTCGATCGAGTGTCCTTCTGTCTTCCCAAGACTTCGGTCGGAGACAGTCTCACCGTTTTTGGTCAATTGTTCTTCGGCCAGGGCAATTGTCACCGGACGTCGTCATGGAGTTCCTCAACGGACTTCCCGGGTACCACTCACCGCCATCAACATCACTGCCCATGCTTTTACTCCTCAGCACTGCCACCGTCTGTTTATTTCCATGTCATTCAGCCTCCGCTTATACGGTCGGCATCGGGGGCTCGCGAGCGCCCCAATGGCTCTTTTCGCACGTTCATATTGCCAAGCAACCAGAGGGCCTGGTTTGGATGAGTAAGGCCAAGAGCGGACGCGAAATGAACGACAATAGGGCACGACAAGATGCCTCGACGTTGCAATCCATTTAAGCATACCCTGCTCTCTGGGCGACCGTCATGCGATTCATGCTTGTTCACCTTTTGTGAAGCCCGTGAGGGTGTACCCCTGTCGCATTCAAGGGCGGAAAACCACAGACTGGCGCGCGCTTCAGAAACGCCGGGCTCACAACAGTGGCCCGCCCAATCAAACAGATGACGAATACCGGTCAAGATCAGAATGCGTGGCTTCTCATATGAAACACATTGTTTTCACCTTCTGGGAAACAACAATGTTCAGTTTTGTTTGCACAGATACGTGGGTGCGGGCAGCCCTCCCGTCAGCCAAAGACCGAAGCCACCATGCTCGCTTACATCACCATGCACCAATTCTTGGCAAACGGCAGTTTTCATGCAAATTTGCCGAACTTTCTTATTCCTGTCAGAACATGCGACGATCCTTTGGACGAGCAGACTAACAAGATTCATTTATGAGATGATTGCTGCCCGCTTTGCGACAGTGCTTTTCCGCAGGGACGGATCGACGGCGCCGCGCACGATACCGAGCCCAGTCCAGCCGGGAACGCCATCCAATCTTAAGCCATGTGTCGCCCCTTGACCATCTAGAATCCCTCGTCTGGGCAAGCGCAGCCGATCATGTCACCGCGGCTTGTTGATCCGGGGGAGCTCAGCCGGGTATCTCTCACGGAACCGAACCGTCACCGACATCAGAGCATCTTCCGTGCCCATCAGTGCCGACTAACCTACCATCAGCTCCTCCTTAGCGTGTAAAAAAGTCTCTCAGCTGGTGTTGCCTCCTCCCCCGTCAGATAGAGTCAGTGTCCCTGCATGAGTGTGCCCTTATCGCGCCCCTTACAGCATCGCGACCCGGAACAGCGTAGCACACAAAAAGCTTCGCTCGTGTGCGTGCCGAGCGTCCGGATCGCGGTCTTCGGGGCTAGGGCTGACAGACATGGGCCCGCGCGGGTGATGTTGATGTTCGAATGACAGTTACGTGCGTCTCGCTCTGTTGGACCTGTGTGTCCCCGAATGTCTAGTACGATGGGAGTCAGCAGTTTCAATTATTTTCCACGAGACGAGACACGCTGGGTCGACAAATGTTCGAAGCTCACGCAGGTCGTACTCTTGTATTTCCCCTCATGTCTTGGGGGATGAGCCAATCGTCGTTGACGGAATCATCTGTCAAGCTCCGATGCGTTACACGGCAATATACTTGCTGAGGAATCAGACGGCCGAGGCGTTGTCGTGTTTGAAGCTGCGGCCAGCGAAGAATTCTAGTAGGCGACACCATTTGTCTCGTTTTAAATTCATCAAGTGCCCATGGAAGTGGTTGAGATCACCGTGTATTTCTAGACTGCTATCTGGGAGAAGCCGATCTCGTCGATGTTCCATCACCATGAGAGTAACCAGACATGAAAGCATGAAAGCTACTCTGCTGAGCCCATGCTATTTCCTAGTGCCTAAACCGACAAATTGGCTAGACTCGCACAGCGGTTGTTACCCATAGGTACGAACCGACAAGAGCTCACCGACAAAGTGGAAGCCATATCCCTTTCAATCCATCTCATCTGACTAGCCGTTGAGCTGGCGACCACGCCGAAGTATGCAGCCCTTTCGACTTCAAGCGTAATTGAACCTTTCTTTTCCAATTGCTCAAGCCTCTCAATCCAGAAGCCCCATCGCTGAAGGCACATCATTGGAGGACCGTGGTACAAGGGTCCTCCTTCCACATACTGTGGAGAGTCCTTCTCTAGGGTGCCGTCGAAACCGACGTTCTCCAGTGCCCATCGGAAGAGCTTACGGCCAGCGCGATGGATCCACTCGCGGACGACTTCAATTCTGCAAGCTGTAACCCCGTATTTTAAAATCGGCTCTTCCTCGAGGGCCGTTGTCATGGCATACATGGCTTGGTCGTACGGACCGCCAATGCTTCCTCCCAGGCAATCGGCTGCGAAGGCGTTCAAGCTCTTCCAGGACCACTGAGTATATGGGTCAAAACCGGCTTTTCTCGTAGTTGGATCTGTCAGCGAGTTAGCGAGCACTTTCTTTTGGCCAGGTAAAGCTGAGTGAGGGCATACCGTCGAAACAAGCATCCATAGAGTATGGAAACGATGGCAGATCTCTCCAAAGCCTTTGCTCTTCCTGTAAAGCCAACCTGGTTAGCAAAGAGTACTACAGTGAGAGGGACACTCGGGAAACCACAGACTCCTTCTATCTTCACAGTTCCTTTGGCACGCAGTTGCAGGCATTTGAGAATGTCAAGCATGGGACCTGTGGCCTGGCGCCCTTGGATGTAAAAGGTCGGGCTGCGCACGGCGTCGAGAAACACCTCCCACAGCATCCACAGCCACTCTTCGACTTCTTCCTCCTGGTCAGTAGGCGGGCAAAGACTGTCGATCTTTGCGGCGGCTTGCTCTGCCGCGTCTGGAATGTCTCTCTGCAAACTGAGGTCCAATGCGCCGATGATCGCAAGCTGTTCATCGGAGAAGTCGCGGTCCTGAAGAAATTCGAGTTCACACACAGACTTTATCGGCACTGTATCGGAAATAAAAGTTCTCAGATCCGGTCTTTCCAGAGCGGTGTGGTATGAAGCAGTATCGTCATCAGACATGCCAACTTCGCCAGAAAGGTCAATGTCGGGTAGCGCAGTGATCGAGTCCTCTGTCGCTACGGTGGAAGCCGCTGTCGCCGAGATCAGGGTGCTGGGGAGCAGGCAAGAGTCTGAAGATTCGCAAGATTCTTGTGTGGTCTGTAGCCACTTTGAAATATCGATCGTCTTGCCTTTTTTGTCGGCCTTGATCTGCTTGGAATGCATCTCATAGGGGTGCGGGCCCGGAATTGGACCGAACGGAGAGCAAGCAGATTCAGCAAGACCTTCAGCATCGGGTACAGTTGGCTTGCTGGTGTAAGAGAGCGATCCTGTAGAAAGAGGACTGAACGAAAATCCGGGTGGGGGTGGGGGGCTCGGAGGGAGAGGAACCTCGGTAGCGGAAGGCGAATTCGCAGAAGCCTTGGAGTTGGACTCGGAGTTAGATTGGGAAACGTCGTGAATTGTATCGGCAGCGCCAGGTTCTATCACGAGCTCACTCGTGATTTCGATCATATCTCTGTTGCCAGCTGTTGCAGACTCAGCCTTGAGTTCAGTCGTAGGTTTCGCAGCACACCCGGGTGCGACGTCCGGCCGGGTTTCTGTGGAGGGATCCATCTTGGCGTTGGAGATGATCTCGTTCATTTCATTGCTTGTAGGATCGGACATGTATTTTGTTACGTCGCCGTAGAATGGAAAAGAGAAGTTCAGGAAGCGCTGTGAAGTTGAGGGGTGAGGTGCGAAAGCGAGGTGGTGGAGAAAGTAAGTTGGTGAAAGGGGGGGAAACAAACAAGATGGAAGGTGTACTGAAAACAAAATGTGAAGTTTGGCAACAGCAGAAAATATGATCTCAAAGCAAGCCGCCGCCCCGCTTGTTCTTTGTAGACGCGTGTGCCCTTCCGCGGGCGACCGCACCACGTGACCTGTTTGTTGCAACTTCACCTCAAAGATCACCCACCCACCCAGTGAATTAAGCAGTCCAATCAGACAGCAGCAATGCCGGAGAAGCTCTGAGGCTTCTGATACTTTCTCCAGTCTCTGCCTGGATACCTAAGGTATTCTGGTAAGGCGGCGCCCTTGTCGTGTTGTTGGTCGATGTGGGTCCCACCAGATGAGGTTATTCGCAAATCGGGATCACTCTCTGCAAGTAGAAGAAGCCACTGCCCGTACGTCGAATTTCCATCCTCGCACGCGTTTTCACGGTGCTACCACGTGGCTTCAGTGCGCGTTATCCTGCCTTGGTCGCATGATTTCGTGCGTTGCTATGGGGTTGCCCTGGAGGTTGGTGCCTCAGGGGTGTGCTTCGTCTGATGGTATTTCGCGCTAAGTGAGGCATCTCGAGTGAATACACCCACGACGCCTGAGGCCTCAAGCAGATCAGAGTGATCGCGTCTCAAGGCCATGACCATAAAAAGATCTCGGGGTGACCCCCCTCTTTTCGAACCAAACAACAACACCGCTCACACACTCTCCATACCTATTCTTGTGTTCTTAACATTACTTCTAAACTCAGGTGATTTGAGCCCTCAGTCGTCTCGCAAATACTATCAACCCCTTGCAAGTCTCATCTCGCGAATTATCCCCATCTTCCGAGTCGTCACCATGTCTTTGAGCGCGTCTCGCCTGCAGACCAGAACAAGCGCTCCGACCGGCTCGCGCCCAAGCACACCTCCCAATGTCCCAATGAACTGGGCTTCCGTCGTCTCGCCCAAGGCCGGCCGTTCGGTCAACTACTCCGAGAGCTCCTTCAGGAGTCGCATTGAGCGCCGGGAAGAGCCTGAGAAGGCCGAGAGACGCTTGTCCCACGACTCCTACGTACATCAGTTCCATTCCTCCATCTTACATGCCAAATAGAATAACTAACTTGACTCTAAAGTACTCCGCCCACTGCGAGGACGAGCCTCAATACGAACATCTCAACGCCGCTGACATCCGCCGTCAAGTTCGCCAGGCGCCGTCCGAGCCCCGATCCCGCGGCCATTATCCGCATCAGTACAACAACAGACCTCCCCTGCCTCTACAGTCAGAGCGGGACTGGGTGGAGTTTCCGATGAAACCTAGTCCTTCCAAGGGCGATCGCGGCAACAACTACACAGGCGGCAAGCCGGGTCCCATCCGCGCGATCTACAACGACGCAGACCGCGAGGTGTTCGACGTGGCGTACCACGACAAGACGCGTTCTCTCCCCCAGCCGAAGAACGGAAGGAACTAGAAGGGCCATCCGTTTTCGCTGGCGACATACCGTCCCGCCTTTCACAACCCAAAGCCTTGAAGCTTGCGGCGCGAGTAGGCAATGTTGGATCAAAGATGAGCAATGCCATCTTTTGAGAATCAGCGAGTTTGCGTGGACACAGCTTCTTCCTTGGTAGGTGCGATATCCCTTGTCCCAGAAGATGTTGCTTCCAGCGCTAACACCTTTGTCAGATTACAAGCGAGACGCATTGAGGTGCTTGATTGAGAACATCACAAAGGATTGCAGATTGGATGGCAGGTTCCAGGAGTTGCAGACAGGCCAGTGATTTATCAAGCCAGAGGAGCATGAAGCAAACGCGTGGCGGAGAGCTGGATTTGGATGGATAAAGACTTTACATGGTGGGCTGGGGATAATGAGACATGGTTGATGTTCTTTGAGTTGCATTGGTTGTGCTGATCTGACGGTGCCATCGCATCGAAGTTGGGGCGTTTTGGCATTGGTTTCGTCGTTCTGCACTTGTCTTGCAGATTGGGCTTTATGAGCAAAAGATACCCACAGCGATAGAAGCTTTCAGTTGTGCTGTTTTCGGAAATCAAGATTGTTCTGCTCCTCATAAAAACGTTCGTCCTTGTGGGATTCCACAGCCTGGTAACACCATGCTTTCTATTTCCAAAGAGACCGTAGACCTTTCAGTCATGCTGGATCAATGCCAACTACTAAGCTATGATAACTTTTCTGCAGGCTTGGGGAGCAGTTCATGCTGACAATAAACGACGCACACGCTTCTCGACGTTTCTTATCGTCCTCGCCGCCTGAAGTGCCATTTCCCGCGTGTCTTCTTCCAATACAGACGCCTCCTTCCCAAGCATCTCTAGACGTTCAATCCAGAAGCCCCATCTCTGCAGACAGATGGTCGCAGGTCCGCCGTACAATGGGCCTGCTTCCAAATATGATGGCGTGGGCCCGGCGACTTCCGCACGACCAGGGTCCTCAAGTGCCCATCGTAGAAGAAACTTGTCGGCGTGCTTGATCCAAAGGCAAGCGACCTGTGTCCTGCAATCTGCAAACCCCGGCAGCGTATTTACATCCTCCTCAAGGGCTGTACGCAATGCTATGATAGCTTGGTCGTAGTCACTGGCGAGACCTGAGCGCATCAGTCGAGCCGCAAAGCAGCTGATGTTCTTCCAGCTCTGGACGTCTGCGTGATCAAGCTTTTCTGCTCCCAATTTTCTGGTTGGGTCTGTATTGGAAATGATTCAGAATCATTCTTCTACATGGCATAAAAGATGGAACTTACCATTTTCCCAGTACTCGTGAAAGGCGATTGGGAAGACGGGTAGATCTCTCCACACGCGTAGATCGCTCTAAAAGCATAATCAGCTGACATGCAACTTCAGAATATTACAGAGGCAACCTACTCCCCAGACGTCCATCATCCCTTTGGCACACTGCACCAACTCCTCAAGGATGCGGACACAACCCTCTTGTACTGTGTCTTTCGATCCAACATCTGCAACGATGTCAAGCATAACGAGCCAGACCATGTACATCCAATTGTTGGCCTCTCCAGTTCGGTTCAAGGGAGGGCAGAGATCGTTGAGCTGGTGCGCGGCCTCTTTTGCAACTTCCGGAGTGGCGGCGGAAATTCCGCGAGCGAACACGTTGAGGACCGCAATATGTTCTGGGGTGATGTCCTTACCATCGAGGTCGTAGCTTTGCAGGATCTTGTCCTGAGTCTCGAGCTCGAGAGCAGCAATCTTGGCGGGCGAGGTCTCGCTATCGACATCTTTGGAAGTTGGACCATGAGTCTCGGTCTCCGCACTAGGTGCAATTGGCAACTGTGTCGGGCTTCTTGCCTTGTCTTCTGTCGCAGGTTCTCCATTTGGCTTCGTTGAGCGTTCCGCTCGAACTTTGGCGTCTGCTTGCGCGTCCCGTTCCATCGCTGGTCCTGTTTGATTTGGGATCTGTGCTCCAGTCTGAGTATTGATGGATTGTGCGACGTAGGGTCCCTCTATAATGATTGACTTGAGTGGATGATGAGATGTTGTGTTATAATAAGACGTCCAAAACACGACCACGCGTGTGGGAGTTGGAAGATATAGGCTAAAGGTGGAGCGCCAGAATATCTGCGACTGGGTGAATACGGAAAGTGCGAGAGGTTGAAGGTGAATTGGCGTACCGGAGTAAGGAAGGTGGTGGTGTGAGGAGGAAGTCACTCGCCCCGCCTGCTTCTTCCTTTAAGCACCCAACAGCCTCACTTTCTATCCATGTGGCTCAGTTTGCGAAGCTTTTAATACGTAGAAATTTTCGCTTTCTAGTATGCAGCAAATAAATAAGGACAAAACTCCGTGAATGTAACTGAGTCACTGGTGGTTGCCATGACGAAGGCGAAGTATCGTCAAATCCTCGGACAACATCCGTACGATGCGTATGGACACTTGATGCCCCCCAAGTCACCTGCGATATCCGAATGTTATCTCAATTGTTAATTTAGGAACAAAAGCACCGACTTATCATACTATGCGTGGAACATTGTCACTACTCTTGACTTGTTGACGTCTTCGACTGACGTATTTGAGACACGCCCAACCTTACAGAGGAAGCATTCAATTCACAGTGATGGCTATTCAGATATATTCGAAGCAAATTTGTCTGAAGATGACATTCACTTGGTATCCCTTTGGATGATGCGCACCAGGATATAAGCAATAGCAATATCATCCTCACGCAGATGGCGACACGAGGTGAGTGAATTCTTAAACCCCATCCACTTCAGCGCTGGGAAAGAAAATTCGACAAATAAATCCCGTGGATTTCTCCCGAGTGAACACTCTCTCTACTCTCAGTCGACATTGGTACGATCCCAACTGCTCTCGCCATACTATCTCGGGAGTTTTCTCGGCGTCTAGGTGGTGTAAGTCTTCCTGCGTGTATACTTTGCGCTGACCCGTCTTGAACTGTTCCTCACTCTCTATGTGTCTCTTGACAACATTGATTTTCTCGCAGGTACAGTACTTGAGAAAGAACAATACTGAAGATGAGCTACTCGTCCAACCGTCACCACTTCAGAAGTGGCACCGGTTCCTCGACGTCCTCGCAGACGGAAGTCAGGACTTCGCGTCGGCAAACCGCGATTATTGATGTTGAGGACCAGCGTGAGATTCACCGCTGGACGTATGAACCTCGTCAGGAGGAGGATTACCTCGACGAGCAAGATCTCGAGCACCGCCGCCGTCGAAGCCCGACCCCGTCTCATGTGAGTGATTCGCCGGTACTCCACGTCCTAGCTGAACCTAACCCTGTGATCATTTCGCAGTACGAGACCGACTGTGACAACCCCGAGTACAGGTTTCTTCTCGTCTCAGATGTCAGACGTCAGGTCCGCCAGGCTCCTTCGTATCATGGTGGAAATCACGGCTATCCCCATCAGTACTTCAATCGCGAGAGACTCCCTGTCCGATCCGAAGCTCCTCGCTACGAGCATCCCATCATGCCAAGTCCGGGTGAGGGTAGAGAGCCCGACAACTGGAGACCTGGACTTATTCCGGGACCCGTCAGGGCGATCTATAACGAAGACGACCGCACCGTCTTCGAGGTGGGATACCACGAGCGTAGTGCCGCATCAAGTGGACCGCACGTCGGTGCGAGACAGAGTAATACCCCGTTTAGGCTCGCCAGGTACCATCCAACTGTTGACCACAGGGATGAAGACGAGAACAGGCGCTCGTAAGTTCGGCATTGATTCTGCTCAGTATACATCTTTTCGTGTCTTCCGGTGTCTCGCTTGTCGGCCATGATTGAGAAGCATGGACGTAGAGAAGAGGTCTTCATTCCCACAGACCGGTGGTACCTCTGGATGATTTTGTTACGTAGCATAGCGCACGGCGTCGATGGCATCGTAAATTAAGAAACCTGAATCTTTAGTTGTTTATCGTCTAGTATATATATAGGCCTCCGGCTGAGTGGAACGAAAGCTTGCGCGTGGCGCAGATACATAACCGTTACGGGCTTTATACCCATCTTCTTCTCAAAGCTGACTCTTTGCTACCCCGTATATTATGGTCCAAGCTTGTCAGATGGGACCCAACAAACCAAGCTTTCATCTTTCTTGGCGATGAATGCAATGCTTGCAAGCAGCGCAACAATCGGGGAGTGCTCTTTGACGATCGCCACCTTTTGCTATTGACGCCTCGCACTATCCGCAGTGCCTATGATACTGCCAAACTTAGATATGAAAGATAAATTACATTTACAAAAGATTTACACAAGTATGGGACAATCTTGAGCCCTGTCTACTGCTCATCGTGCTCCTGCGGCCAGCAAGCAGCGACCTCAATCTCGCCATCCTTGCCCTCCTCGAAGCTGAGCGCCACGGTACCTCCAAATTGGAGCGGGCTGCCCTCCCAAATGACAATGTCTTTGCTCCTCTCAAGGCCGAGAATGTCTTCGACGTTGCTTGACACAAGACGGACGGTCTCCTTGGCTCCGAGGTTAGCGTACTTGGCTGCCCAGGAGGCCTCGAGCGCAAGATCGTGGAGGCGGTAGTCGGCTGGCATGACTAAAAAACGGAAAGTGTCAGTCTACGTATTGTCTTCACAGTGACTGTATGAAAGGGAAACTCAGGGGGAAACATACTGTCAGAGACAACGGCAATGGCGAAGTAAACACCTGCCTCACTCAAGAGACGGGCGACGCTAGGCGTCAGGGGCGGGCCGACGACTGCGTCTCGGTGTCGGAATTCGTCAGGTGCGGGGCGAGTCTGTGTGAGAATAAGAGGAATCTGGGATTTAGCGAGCTCCAGGGCGACCTGCGATGCATGGTTAGTCTGATTATGGGCCAGCTTCATGGATGATACTTACCAGAGGGGCCTCAGCACCGCCTTGAATAACAATGTTCACGTCGGGGAAGTCCTTCTTGATGCTGATGATTTGCTGGATATCCCACTGTGCACATGTCAGTTACGAGGGACCCAATCTGGCCGTTGGACGACTTACGTGGTTATTTGCCTTGATAATGAGCGGCAGCTTGCCGTGCGCAACTTCTCCGAAGGTCGTCTCGTTGTGCCTGCCCTGGCCGTCCACCAGAATCTTGCGCAGCTTCTTGACGGCGTTGCTGATGGTTCCCACGCTGGCCTTGGCGCCGTCATCAAGAGTGACATGCAGCGCGACCTCGGGCTTGAAGATTCCACCATCGAGGAGGGTGCGGCCCCGTCGTGTGAGGATGCCGACGCTAACACCGTTGACGAAGCCAGCCTCGCTGACGGGAGGAGAAATGGCACGAGTGACGCCACCGAGGCGGGCGCGTGCAAATGCCTTGCCCTCCAGCTGAACCCCGTACTTGGCAAAATCAAGGTTCTCAGGGTCGTTGCCGTCGCGCTTGTAGTCGGCGTAGCCATCGCCCGTGGAGGGCTCGGTCGCGATCTCTACCAAACCGAGAGAGGATGTGATGGCCGTCAGACCTGGGAGGACGTGGCCGTCGGACAGATCCAGGGTGGTGACTTCGCCCTCTGCTGATGCCAGGGTGACTGCTGAAGCGCAGTTCTTGGAGGTGTTGAGACACGTGATGCCTCCCTTGTTGATCACCAAGGTCAGGTTCTCCCCGCTAACATCGTGGAAAGTCGAGGGCATCTGCGGGTGGTTCTCCAGGAAGGTGGTTGTGATGCCGTTGATGACGAATGTGGCCTTCTTCTTGGTCTTGGAGCAGAAGGCTTCCTTCGCCTCTGGCTCGAGTTCCGTTCGCATCTTGGGAGTGATCGGTGCGGGGACCTTGGCGGACGCCTCGTTGAAAGTCGTACCCATGCTCTCTTGAACAATCTGGTGCTTAAGCTGGGGGTTGCCGTCGATGTAGACCTGGAGAGGGGTCGCGCCGATAGAAAGGGGGTGGGCATCCCAGACAACCAGATCAGCATCATATCCAGGACGCGCGTAGCCAATGCGGTAACCCAAGTCGATGGCCTTTGCGGGGATCGAGGTGACAGACTGCAGAGCCTGCTCTTCCGGCAAATGGAACGAGTGGCCAACACCGGCCTGATACATGATATACTTGGCGCTCAGCTCCGCCGACGTATGGTCAGATTTGTAGGCGACAGGAACGCCGTGCTTGGCGAGGATTGCACCTGCAGACAAGCTGGGAGCGTAAGCCTCCCACTTGTACAGACTGAACTCGGCAAAAGTGGCAATCGTGACGTTACTGCAGATTTGTTAGTTGTTGAGGTCGTTCAGATCATCCAGTGATACTCACTCTCCGTAGTTCTTCAGCATTTCAGGAACTTGCCACGCTTCAATGGCATGATGAAAGGCCCGAACCTTGACACCAAACTCACCGGTCACTCGCAGCATGGTCTCCAGATCCTCAGGAAGATAGCAGTGGTTCTGCATTGCCACGCGACCACGAAGCATGCCAGCGGTAGACTCGAGCTTCAATTCGGTGGGAAAGCTGCCCAACTGCTCGATGAAGCGGCGCTTCTCCTCCGCCGAGGCCGTCGACAAGAGCGTGGCAGCCTCGCAGTACTCGTCCTGCTTTTCAACCAGCTCTTTGGCCTTGGCAAATTGCTCACGGAGAATCCAAGCATCGGCCATACGAGTGTGGTCGTACACCCGCTTCGGGTTCTCACCGCAAGCGAGCTTCATGTATCGATGCCGCTCTTCGATGGGAATTCCATGCTCGAGGAGGAGCTCCTCCACAATGTACTCTCCCAGCTCTCCAGAGTTGAGAACATTCTTGATCGCAGTTCCCTCACCACCCATGACATTGGCGGATCCAGGGAGAAGGAGAGACGAGGTGATGCCACCTGACATGATGATCTCAGTGGCCACATCATACGCCTTGGTCGAATCAAGAACGCGTACGAAGGGCGTCAAAGGGCCGTAGGCTTCGTTCACCTCGTTGGTGTCGTCGGTGGCAGACAGGCCAGGCCACATCATAACTGCATGGTGGGAGTGCATGTCCACCAAACCGGGTGTGACAAAACGACCGTGCACATCGTGCTCGACAGCTCCATCGGAGCTGATTGACTTGGAAGCCGTCGTCGCCACCTCGGTGAAGAGGCCTTTCTCAAACTTGATGTCCATTGGCTCGGAGGCAATTGTCTCGCCGTCGAAGAAGGTCGCGTTGCGAAGCACAACAGGCTTCTGCTGGCCGCGCTCCTTGTTCCATCGCGGGTTCGACGTACGCGACTTCGGGTTGGGGCTTTGAGGGAAGGTTTTGAGAGAGGCACAGTGTTGCAGCGACTCCTCGAACCGGGTCAGCCGGGCGGACGAAGTCGCGTGTTGGGCGACATGGTCGAGCTTCGTCTCGCGATCGAGGAGAAGGCACAGCCAGGTAATGGCACCGCAAAGGAAGACGGCGAAGAGCAAGCGGACGGATGTCAGGCGTCGGGCAAGGGTGCGACGAGTCCGGACGCGGGGATAGGCGGCAGCTTCATACGGTGGTGGGGTCTGGAAGGAATAGAGATCGGCCTCTTTCGAGGACCGGCCTGCTGATTGAGGCATCGTGTGATGATGCTTGGGGTCGAGAGTGCTCCGGGTGAACGAAGCAATTGGTCACCAAAATGGCACCTCGAAGTAGCAGAAGAAGGTCGACGTATCGTGGAGAGTGGGACGTTCATATCATTTTATCAGTGGCAGCCTGGGGTAGCTCTCTTGTGAGCTTCAGATTACGACTTTTCGCATCCATGAACGGGAATCTCGACCAGTTGGGAAGGTCAATTCAGCGACGCTGGAGCTCCAGGAAAGCTTGGGTGATGAGCGGGGAAGCGGCAGTGGTATCTCACGCGATAAGCTTCTGGAGTTGTTAGTCCGGCCACATTGTATGGGAGTGATCTCTAACAGTAAACAACCGTCGCCCCCAAAGCTACTTGTGCTCCACTGAAGCTCTCATCGCCAACCGGGAGCTTCGCTGCAAAGTGTGTGCGACAGGGGAACTTTTGGGGAGCAGCATGTTGCGTGTCTCATGCTGGACGTGACGCAACCCAGAGTGAGCGTCGCTGGCGCGTCCAGACTCTGCATCGGCGCGTCGACTCGAAGTGAGCCTTGTCACGACTTGCGTGGGAGTGCAGAAAATAGGCGTTTGGACTGTCAATCGACTTGCGAATCTCTAGCGTGGCTCCGTCCATCGTGTTGATGATGATGAATATTCGAAGACAGAAGACCCCTCCTCACTCTTCAATGCTGGAATTCTCAAAGTTTCCTGCTCCATCGGGAACAAGCCCCCAGGCCGCCACCTCGTCCCAACTATTGAATGAAGCCTCGTTGCGCGAGGGAATCTTCAATTCAGCCGTTCCGACACCTGCAATCGACAATTGCCCATACCAAAGCCAGGGCGTTGCAGATAACCACCTGCTTTTAGATGAGCGAGGAGCTGCTAGAAACACCGGACGATGATCCCTGGGGGCGGGAAGTACGGGGAAAGGCACACTTGGCACCGGATCTGAGCCAGCACTTCCTGCAAGTGGAGGTCTTGGTGCACATCAATGGTTACCTACTGGTTAGTGACGGAGAGGGAAATACTCCGCTGTGAAGGGGGGAAATTCGTCTCGTCTTTCCCTGGTTGGCTTGGGCCGCCTCCGTCTATGGTGGACCAATAGGTCTCCCCCTCCCCCAAAACGGCATCTGCCACAGTGGGCCTGTTTTGGCTCTGTTTTGGAGTGTTTGACCCTTGGGAAATCCCAGCTGCAGCGACCCAACAGCTCAAGCTGTTCTGTTCTGGTCTTCCTGCTGGACATCGACATTTTCTGCGATTCAATGTCTCTTTCCAAATTCCATATTTCTTCTGGTTCCTCCTCACCGCGCCTAGATTGATTTGTTTCCTCGCCTGGCATCCAATCATTTCGTGCTTTTTTTCGATCTACCAGAGACAGCCTCTGCACTGTAATGCTCCTTCGCCGGCGTCTATATCCATTGTCTCGTCCGTAATCTTTCCATTTCTCGGCACTCGCCTTCGCCCTCCCTGCATCTTCTTCGCCATCGACACCACAGACATCTCCACCATTCATCACGATGCCGGAAGCAAAATTGGAAGAAGCAGTTCAGCTGCGCCCTCCGCAGTCTACTGCCCGCCTGGTGGAGCGCATATGTCAGCTGATATTCGTCTACGCCATCTCCTTCGCCGCCATGTTCATGCTAGTCACCAAGATTTCCCCTGGAAAGTGGCCGCTAAAGGAGCCGTCGCTGGACAAGCCCAGACTCAAGCTAGGAGCCACGAACCGCGACTTTCGCATTGGCATCTTTTCCGATCTGCACTTTGGAGAAGTCGAGTTCGCCTCCTGGGGCATCGAGCAGGACATCAACTCCACTCGCGTCATGAAGAATGTCATGAGGAGCGAGCATCCGGATCTTGTGGTACTGAATGGCGACCTAATTACCGGCGAGGACACCCACAAGGAGAACTCGACAGAGTACATCAATCAGATCGTGCGGCCCATGATAGAGGCTGGCCAGAAATGGACCTCTATTTACGGAAACCACGATTCCAAGCACAACCTGGACCGCGAACAACTCTTCCGCGCCGAGAAGGGCTATGACCTCTGCTACACCACTTCCATGGGCGACAAGCTCCCCGGTATCACCAACTACTACTTGCCCATCTTCGACGGCGACGCCAAGGACCCCATTGCTCTGCTGTGGTTCTTTGATAGCCGCGGCGGCACTACCTACCAGACCGACTCCGACAATATGGACGATATTCCCAATTGGGTCGCACCTGAGACGGCCGAGTGGTTCACCACGACCTACGACGAGCTGAAGGAAAAGCACGGCCGTGTCATCCCTAGCGTGGCCTTCGTGCACATCCCGCCCCACGTTTTCCTCGACGCCCAAAAGTCAAATCTAGACCCAAGCAAGTTTCCGGGCTTGAATGCCGACTCCCCGTTGGCCATTCAGGGCCAGGGCCAAGAGGACGACCCGTTCATCGAGGCGTTGCTCGAGGCCGAGGGCCTCCACAGCATCCACGTCGGTCACGACCACGGCGACTCCTGGTGCTCCACTTGGCCCGGCCACGAAGGCGGACTCGGCGCCGAAGCTCCATTCCTCTGCTTTGCAAAGCACACAGGCTATGGAGGATACGGTGAATGGAACCGCGGCGCTCGGATGCTGAGACTGCTGTTTTCCCAGGGCGATAACCCGCAGATGTCGGTCGAGACCTGGGTCCGCATGGAGGACGATCAAGTCATCACACGTGTCTCCCTTAACGAAACCTACGGCCTGGATTCCTACCCTTCCAACAATGGAGAGTGAGGGATAACGGGCTATCTATAACTACAAAGAAACGCATGAATTACAAAGGGTTGCCTGGACGGATTTATACCGCTGCAGTGGAATATGCAGGATAGGCTATTGAGACCCGGCCAAGTCAACCCAGGAAGCAATAATTCCCACTTCGGCTCGTTTCGGCCGCAATAACTGGTCTTCGAGACAAGACATTCGTGGCACATTCTCCCTCCGAAGGATGCAGGATGCTGTGCGCCCACCCTTCTATACATTCCCTCACTCCTCCTCCCATTCCTCTGGGCTCGCACGGAAATTGCACAGTCCTCGCCCTGCGGTCAGCTGCGGTCAGCACCACACTTTGCGGCCGGCCGACGCCTCGTCGCAAGCTAAAAAAGAACGCCAAACAGGCCGCCAGCAATCTGTGCGATGCAGCCATAATACCATTGTCTTCTTCCTTCGCGCACTTTGTCTTTCTGTTCCTTCCGCCATCGATCTTACCGTTCTCCAAAACATTCTGCGGGAGAGTCTGGGACGATCATTATGGACAGAAACACAACATCCAGTGAGCGACCACCGCCAAAGTACACGACTTTCAAGTCATTCGCAATGTCTCGCCAACCTCTTCAACATGCACGACGACCAATTTACATTCTAATTGTATACTTACTTCTCCTACTTGGACCCTGGATTTGCATCTGTGTCGTCAATCAGCGAACAACGTCCGATCCTTGGGGCATCCTCATGCGGGATGATTTCGACAAGTACAGCCGATGGATGCGCGTGGCGCCGTTCCTGAGTGCAGTGACGGCTGTCATTGCGCTGCCATGCGTTGCGGCTCTTCTGGCTCACGGTGCAGTGGTGTTCTCTCAACGACGATCCCATCGGCAAGCCCTCAGCCTCCGACAGCTGTTTGCTCTTTCCGACATCCAATGGACGGCGGTTTTCTCAAAAGGACAGACATCGTCTTACCTGATGATGGCTACGGCATTGCTTCTGCTGGGTAAGCTTTTTGGCGATTGCTTGTGATCAATTGGCTAACCAGATCCAAGTTGCGGCACAGTTGCCTCTTCAATCACTGCTGATGCCGATGTCCGCTCGTGTGGTTTACCCATGCGACAGCTCTCGACATCTGACAAAATGGGATCGCACGTGCGATGGTGCAAGGTATCGGGCAGAAAGGGTCGGCATGGAGCCTGAGCCGGCTTTGCTGAGGGTTTCCACCGACTTCCCCAACATCATCAGTCCAGTGAGATCCAAGCTGGCCAGCATCACGTCAGCTGACGTCCAGGAGAATCTGTGGCGCGACGGAAACACTGACAGAAGCTTTGTGACTGGATCAGACCACAAGTACAACGACGCTTTCTGGGTTTCATCTGTGCCCGCAGGTACGACAACGGGACCGCTCCGGCAACACTCGATGAGATTTAACTCAACTGCCGACTGCCAAGTTGCGACTCGTGAAGACTTTCCTTCGGACTGCGTCGGCTACTCAACCACTCTTGAAGGATTCGGCGTCACCATCAAGGTCTGCATGCCTGATGACTCCAAGAACCCCGAAGTTGAGCGAGCGCTGCTTCCCCCGCGTCGACGTCAAGACATTGACGAAGTCGTGTTCATTGATGCACAAATCAGCCCTGAGGCATTGCAGGCCTCTGATTTCGTCTCAGACCCAGCGGAGAATGTCACCCTGAAGTGCACCGCCAAAACAACCCGTGCATTCTTCGAGCTTGGTAACTTCTACACCAACCTTAATCAGTCAGGCATTATCGACGAGTGGCCCTCGGATGAGGTGATGAAGGCCCAGTACCACGATTACGACTGGGTGGGCAACCTCATCACGAGCGAGTCAGTTCAAACATGCCAAAATTTGAGTCTGATACTAACACCCTGCAGGTCGGATCAAGAGTGGGATCGCGACGTATTCGAGGGATGGACTTCGTCTCAGGGCCCGCTGAGGACAACTGTAGAGGCCCTCTTCGGCGCCGAATCGTACCCGCAAGCCATACTCGCCTTCCTTAGCCAAACCTTTCCCGATGGCCAAATGCCTGGCAACCTCACTTTGACTGATGACTCAGTCCGCATTGCCACCAAGAAGGGTTGTGCATTGCCCGCACCTCTCCATGGCTGGCAGATGCCTTACAACTCCAAAAACGACGAATTCGACACATGGTACCCTTCCATCTATAACGGGTGCACGCTGAAGAAGCTTCCCAAGTCGCTTTTCCGGATCGCACAGGGTCTGCGTCACTTGACTGTGGCTCAAAGCACTCTCGGGGTCGGCATGTACCTGTCCAATGCTGCCGTCCTGCAGGATGCAGCTTCGAACGATGCGGCAAGAACGATCTACAACCTCACTGGCACGGCTCTCGTTGCACCAAAATACAGCCTCGGGGCGACGGTCATGCTCAGCGCGCTCATTGCCTTTCAGGCAATCTGTCTCGCCCTGCTCGTCTGGTACATCTGCACCCTGCCGACATGGACAAACACACTCGATTCGTTTGCGATGTTCAGAGTAGGCTCGCAACTGAAGGACTCTGCCAACTTCCCTCCTATGGGCCGTTTTGACAAGGACGAAATGCACAAGTTTAACGAAATCGATGGCCTAGTCGGAGTCGTCCCAGGGCCGGGCATCACGATGGACGACGATCTCGAGATGGCGGCCATGACATCGTCCAACCTTCTGATCCGAAGTGCATCTTCGGCGCAGCAGTACGAGATAATCAGGCCCTCATCGCCGGCCAGCTCAGTCAGTTCAGCCTCGTCCGTGGATATGCCGGCCGTACCGCCGCAAGCTCGCCAGGTCCCTGATGAAACTTACCCGGGCGGCGTACCCGGAATGTCGGCCGCTGACTTGAGCTCCTACCTTCAGGGGGGAGGGCTCGCTACGCCAGTATCCCCAGTCTCATCCGTGGCGTCGTCTGTGAGGAGTGCGTCCCCGCCGCCGCCGTATTTGCCGACGAACTCGTCAAACAGGGAGCAACGGACGAGGTTGCCGTATGAGCTCGGCTTGGGAGCCCCGGGACTGGTCACGAAAGCATTGTGGAGCAGAAACCAGCCGAAATAGTCAGCTTTGGGAGTGGCATTGGGCCGTCGCTTATCACAGCCAGCAAGCCTTGGAGTTTACATTCATTCATGTCGAATTAGAACTGATACCCAGGAAATAACAAACGTCGTATTATCCACATTGTCGATGCGTTTCTCCTCATCAGAAGTATCCATTGCCGTCATTGGAAGTCGCCAACAGCGACAGATGTATGTCGTCGTTCCAACTCTTGCTTAATTAAATTCTCCATGATATTCAGCCTCCTCGACGCCCACCAAGACTCCTCGGACCCCAGCAGCAGCCTTGAAGTTCGATAAAAGTGGTACAACAACAGCAATGCCCTCGTGTCACTGCTGACAACCATTTCTAGAAAGGTGCCGACGCAAAAGAGCGGGAACGAGAGGATGTACCGCTCAAGATCGGCTCTTTGCGGCGGCGACGAGTTGGTCTCTCTGTACCTCCAGAGCGCGAGGATGACAGAGAGGCGCGTGACGATGGCGTGGTATGCCTCGCGCTCTTTTGTTGTCTGGGTGGGGAGCTCTGTTTGAGTAGTTGATGTTTCGTCATACCTTGTCATGAAATCTGCTACTATGCCTTCACAGTTCATACCCTGGCTCGCTACGATATCTTCCAGAACACTACACTGGGATATCGACGACATGTTTGCGAAAATGCTATCCGGGCCTTGGGCCCTTGTGCTGGACAGGAATACCCTCACACCGGAGCTAAGGAGGAATAGCTGGTCACCCTTGAGGTCCAATCGACGGCCGTCAGCTGGCTTCCCTTCGTCTTCTAGGAAGTCCAGGTTGCACCACGTGAGGTAGTGGATCAACATGGCAGTGAAAAACAGCGGGTTATGCTTCTCACGGCCATCGTCCTGGCTGAGGGCGGCACTAAAGCCAGCACAGCTGCGAGAGAGGAGTGCCAGGGCAGCTTCATCGTACATAGGCTCGTCTGGGCGCAGAGCGCTAAGGTGTCGCGCCGAGGTGGCCAGCATGGCCGTCATCAGGTACTCTTCCTATCATTCCTGTGAGTCAACTTTCCGTGCTCCTCAAATCCTCAAAGGTAGCAAGGAACTCTCACCGTGAAAGCGAGCGATGTCGCCGGGCCCCATACTTCAGAAAAGCAGAGAGTAGGAACCGTAACGTGCTGGAAGTGATGGAAGAGCTCCAGGTGGATGAGGTTTACCGGTCCAGCAAGGTGTGGCGGTCGGGAGGGTGCGGGTGAGGCGTCCTTTTCAGGGGAAGCGGAGGACTTGTGGGTTGATTCGCATGTTTCGTTCCGTCTGATGCAGTTCGAGCAAGGTGTTTGCTCGTCACACTGGGGCTTGTCAGAAGCCTCACGGGTTCATAAAGCACCAGGAGGGAACGCACCTTGACTTTTCGCTTCTTGCAGGCGCCGCAGCCGCCTCGGCTTTTCTTGTGCGCCCTCATCTTCTTCGGCTCGTTGTGTGTGGGGTCAATGAACCGCAGAGACAGTCCGGGTTCTGTACCCTGAGATCTCGGGTCGGGCATCGTGTAATTGATCACCTTGAGCAGTAGGGGATGACTCTATGAAGTGTTCGTGTAGCTGCTGGTTGAAAAGCTCAGGGTTGAACTTTCATAGATTAGAGAGTCACTGTATCTCGCCAGGTACTGCTCGATTTGTAAGATTCCGGTTCCAAGTTTTTCTTTGGGCGCCATCAAGGACAGGTTCGATGTGGACTCGGAGGGGTGTTGTCAAATGCTGAAGTGCTTGGGGTAAGCATGGTTGCCTAACTGGGATGTGCGGGGGTGGCTGCAGTCCGAATAGAGTTTAGCTCGAGGGTACCCGGATACCAGACCAACGGTGCCAGGGGAGCCGGCGTCTTCATTCGCCAGCGTGTAAGTGAGTTAACATGAGCCGGCTGCGAACTGTCTGCGGGCTTGCATAGCACATTGACACTCTGCGACTGTAATACGACTCTATCGAGCGTTTTTTTGACAAAACAAAGTAAGACTGCGGGTTTGAAGGAAGAATTGTGTTCCCATGACGTCATTTACGGATCCAACCTCTCTGGGAAGGCACCTTTTATCTCTCTCGTGAGAAACAACCGCATAATCCACAGTTGATCAAGTCAGAAGGGTAGATATATGTCCAGTCACACCATTTTCGAACGAAGAGCTAATTGTGAACGAAGAACATAGCAGGGACGATGAGGATGCCAACTACAACCAGCAAGGACGACAACGGGGGCAAGGAGGAGGACGGTAGTATTAGAGTCCACCGGAAAGGTAGTCCATTAAGAGCAGTAAAAGTTGTGGTCTCTTGGTACACCAAATATCCTACCAGAAACTCTCTGGTAGATGGAGTCCCCCTTGACAGTGTAGGCATCTAATATTATCAAGACTGAAACACTGACAAGTCCTCATGGCCCGCCAAAATCTCAATGAAAGTGACGAGGAATCTCACCAAATGCCTTTTTTGTTGTTTCTCGCTCGCTCACGATCCGACCAACTAACCAGGCGTTCGTTTCCTCGTACCACCTTCAATCCGTCTTCCCCCAGAGGCATGAATTTCCACCTCTTTGGCCATCGACCTACCAGGTCACAAATTTAGACTTTTCTGTACCTGAAATCAGGGTTACGGGTACCTAGCATGAAAGATGCCGGTTCCTGAACAGATGTTGGATACCTCTGGCAATTGATGCTTGAAGATAGACTTTTCTGTGCCTGAAAACAAGGTTACGGGTTCCTGAAAAGGTGGTCTATGTTTGAGAGACCTCCCCGGTGCCTGAATGCGAGAAATCTGACCCTTCAAGCTCTCACGATTCCTTCGATGAATCCCTATAAAACCCCAATCTCTCCCATGGTCTGGTCCTCCTGAAATCTCTCCTTCTCTCTTCATCGTAGCTTGACTTCTATTTCGCTTCCAGCAGATACAATTCTCGTTACACACAACTCTCACCAGATACAACTTTCGTTACACACATCTCTCGCCATACACGACTTCCTTCACATACATACACCGTTTTTATCCTGTTTGTCTCGAAGTGGTCAGTATGACCTCTAGCGAAGTATCTCGAGAGTCTTCTCAGCAGAAGCGGGAGGTGGCCTCCAGAAGCCCCCGTTTCTATGTTCAATTCGACTGTGGCGTGCCTATTCGTTGCAAGCCTACGCCCACCCGCTTCCACGGCGACCTTTGGGTTGAGCCTCGTGAGCGGGCCATGGCAGCCATTCCTGAACACGACCAGCCCACACCCCGCGCTCTCAATCTCTTCACGGATGCCTCGTTTCCTGGCAAAGAGTCGTGGGGAAGTGGTCCCAGCGGTCACTCGACACTGGACAACCCCGCGGGAGCCACCGTTACTTGGCAACCCCGCCCCGGTCTCAGCCCCGACTGGACAGCCGGCACGTACAGGCTCATCAAGTGCCCCGACTTCCTGGTGGCAGAGCTGTACGCCTTGGCTCTCGGGCTCGAAACCGCCCTCTACCTGTCCCGCGCGGTCCCCGACCTTCGACAAGTGAACATCTTCACGGATTGCAAGGATGCGATCCGTTCACTCATGAGGGCCGACGCGTCGGACGATGATCCCTTGGTCCAAAGAGCCGTTGCGGCATCCGCCAAATTAGAGGCCAAGGGTATCAGAACCGCAGTCCGATGGTGCCCGGGCCATGTGGGCGTTGAAGGCAACGAGAGAGCAGACCAGCTCGCCAAAGCAGTCCGCCGCTGCTCGACAAGAAAGGGGGCCGTCCCGACTGAGATGCCTGACAAGATGAAGGAGTACAGGGTCACCGTTGACGAACACGAACTCCGCTCCTTCAATGGCCGGTCCCTTCCGCCAAGTCGTTCGCCTAGTCCTCAGCCCGCACCATCTTTCTCTCAGGGGCCCACGATAGGGTCTTACAATCAACATGGGCTTTGGGTTCCTTCCTCCGTCCTGACACCAATTAACTCAGGACACCCAAGCCCCTTCAGACCGCCCACGCCGCCTGGTTTGGACTTGTTTCCTGCATACCAGGCGGCAATGAGTCTGACATGGCCCCAAGCCTACTATCAGCAGCCCCCCATGCAGACCCATGGGCTAACATTTCCTCCTGGCCTGATGCCCCAGGCCGGTGCCATGGTCTACGCATAGACCTGAAAGAAGCAGCGGCACCAAACCTGCTATGTCGGCTTAGTTCCCTACCAAAGAACGCGAGTCCAACTCTGGAGAGGACTGGACTGCCATTGACGACAATGCCGTTCCAGCATCCCACCCGAACAAGAAAAAAAAGAAGAAAAAACCAACACCTCTTCGGACATCTCGGACACCAACTGCGTTATAGGACATGCACTCTTCGAATACTTCCCTGACAGCCGCTCTCCTTCACACCAAGTCGTTGGCCAGTACCAGCGTCCTTACAGTCAGCTATGAAGGACA
Source organism: Colletotrichum tropicale (assembly GCA_027406125.1). NCBI lineage: Eukaryota > Fungi > Ascomycota > Sordariomycetes > Glomerellales > Glomerellaceae > Colletotrichum > Colletotrichum tropicale. The sequence continues at coordinate 2,246,880 of JANVYH010000004.1, forward strand.
TGGTTCTACACAGGGCCTTTCCAACGACTTACATGCCGCCAGCGGCGCTTCAGCGATCAGGTCTCCTCAGATCGACGAATGGAGACTACCTCGCACTTGCGGAGCCACCAGCCTGGAACATCCAGCAGTCTACTATACCGGCAGGATAACAACCACACCAGGTCGTAACACTACCGGGATCACTTTGATCTTGGAATGCGTTGCCGCCTAAACACATCCTGTCGGTAGAGCTCCTCTCAAACAAACGCAAGGCCTTTGTGCTCCCACGATCGCTTCAAACAACAAATTCGTGGTAGACCAACGCTACAGTCACCAACTCATCCTGGAGTGCGCTGCCGCCACATCAAGGCTATTACACTCCCAAGATCGCTCCCAGCACCGCAACTCGTGCAATATACCAATGTCCCATCTCATCCTAGAATGCGTCGCCTGCCTAACCAAGGCCGCGGCGTTACCAGGATCGCTTTCAACATAAACATCATTGGCTACAATGCCATTTCAAGCGTCGAACAAAATGATGCTCGCGTTACTATACAGACTACGCAGCACTCGACAGGAAGGACTCTTGGGACTTCACCACCAAAGTCACACTACCGGCTGAACGCCACTTTTGAACAACACCCAGCGACTGATTTTAGCGATTGCCTTTGATTTACCTGTTTACCAACATATAAAAAAAAAAAAAAACATTGTGCTGCTTGGTCTGTTATTTTATTTCATTTACATCGTGGTGCAGTCAAAGACTGCAGGAAAGGGAAGGGAAAGGAATGATAGGGAAGGAAAGGAAGGGAAGGGAGGAAGCGCTGCGGTTCTCGTTGTTTGCTTTCGATGCTTACACATTTTGATCGCTTCGTACATACTTCTGAACGGGCATATAGAGAAAGCACTTCTAGCGGTGCTAGGAATTGCCTGCAAACAAGGCGTGGGTTTTGACCCAAGAAGGGTTTCCCATGACTTGGGGCAATATTATAGTACAATAACAACCTCAAGGTTGAATATACACACAACATCAATGATCCCTCTTCTCTGACGTGACAACCTCTTGATCGTGACTTGCATTGACGAGACGCTCCGTCGCCGTGAGCGTCTTATGGAACCTCCAAGGCTTGATGCCGCGCTCGAATAACTCGTCCAGCTCCGCAGCAGAGCGCCTGTTGCGATATCATCAGTACGTTTGTCAAATGATTCCGATGGGAAGACGTACCCCTTGGTCTCGGGAATCAGGAACCACATGGCCACCACAAACGGAAGTCCTACGCCGGTGTAGAACCAGGCCGTCTTCAGCTCCCAATTCCACTGATTTCCGTCCACCATGTACGGGGTCAGCACATTCATGACCACACCCGCCACGCACGTCGAGGCAGCTCCGAACCCAGCCGTGTAAGGCCGAAGCCTTTGCGAGGACATTTCGCCGATGAAGCCCCAGCCAGTAGCCCCGCTCGCCGTCATTCCGATATCTAGTCCGACTTCATTAGTATTCGCTTATTTCAAGGCCAAGTGCGTACTCACTCCATAGACACGCAAAGAAGACCAGCAAGACAAAAGTCGGCCCTCGTCTCGGCACAACACCAAGAATCCCAATAGCCATACACGCGGCCCACGACAAGGTCGACCCGCTGCACGAGATCCACCTCCGCCCGACCTTGTCCGCAATCAGTATGAATATCAGACCGCTCGCGATGTTGATCCCAGAGGTGATACACGTCGCCTGGAACGGGTCCTCGATGCCCGCCTGCTTGAAGAAGTAGCTCGCAAACGTCGAGAACAGCGTCAGCCCTACGAACTGCTGCGTCATGAGCGTCCACAGCGCTGTCACCGTCCGCTTGCCGTCGACACCCTTGAAGATGGCGTACCACTCGACATTAGCCTGTGACCGCGCGACCTCCATCTCGTGGTCGACGGCAATTACGAGCAGCTGCAGCTGCTGCTCGACGTCATAGTCCTCGACGCCACGGTACAGCCAGCGCAGTGACTTTCGGGCGGCGTCGAGCTTGCCGCGGGTGACGCACCAGGCGGGTGACTCCGGGATAAGGACGTAAATGATGATCATGAGTCCGATCTGGCTCCACTGCGTGTAGATAGGCGTCTTCCAGTCCTCCGGGGCGTATTGCGACATGACCTGAAGTGCGACAGGCGCGAAGAACTGCCCGAGGGCGAACCAAAAATTGTAGGCCAGCAGCAGGCCGCCGCGGATTCTCGTTGGGGCAACTTCGGCAATGTAGGTCGGGGCCGTGGACTGGAGGCAGCCCACGCCGACGCCCGCGAGCAGTTTGGCAACCAGCCATACGGGCCAGGTCCGGGCTACTGTCTCACAGAGGATACTCATGGACAGGATGAACCAGTACCAATACATTGCGCCCTTGCGGCCGAAGCGGTCGGAGAGGAAGGGGACAGTTGTCATGCCGATGATTTGGCCAACGGACATTATCGAAGACCAGGCGCTGAGGATGGGTGCGGCGAGGTTGGGTTCGCCGCGCGAGGTGGTTTCCGTTGCGAACTGGTTGATGAAGCCTGGGTTGGCGATGATGTTGCCGTTGATGCTACGTTGTTGTTAGTCTCATGTGGATGTCTCCTTGTCATACCCGGTTCCTGAGAACAACGAAACACAGAACACTTACCCAATCTGATAACCATCTGTCGCCGCGCTGAAAGCAACAGCAAAGCAAGTAGCGGAGCACACTTTGAAGGCCTTGAAAGTCTCCCACAACGTCAAGGTCTCGTAACCCGACACGCCCTGGCCCTTGGCGGCGGCGTCGAGGGTCACATCCTTGGGGTTGTCATGTTGATTCTCGAGTCCGACGTCGTCGGCGTGCTCAAGGGCAATTTCCGGCTTCTGGTCCTCTGTCTTCGTCATGCTTGAGATTGTCAAAGAACTTCACTATTGCTGGTGGGCCAATGACTGCCGACATCCTGAGATGAACCATTATATATCTCGCAATACCAAAGACATGGGACGCAGACGGCAGAGCGGGTAAAGCCAGCACCACCGCCGTCTACATGTCATCCAAGACCACTAGGTCCCGGTGGGCTGGGCTGTGTCATTGCGCCAAGCATCTTGGGTCTAAATTGTCCACAATGATACACCGAGGACAAGGAGGGCGCACCCAACAATCTGGGGTAAGAGTCTGGGGAAGTGGCACTTTGATGGGGAGCATCAACTCCACGACGCCCGTTCGGTTTGCATTACCCCGGAATATGCCCCAGATTCCCAAGGAAGCTGTGATCGGTAGTTCGAGCCAAGAGAGCGAGTCGTGAGGGGAACCCCGCATCAACAGCATCGCTACTCCAACTTAGAAGTTTTAAACATCGTTCTTTACTCCACTCTTTGGCTTGAAAAGGATATCCTACGCTCAAGGTTTGAGACGGTTGGTCAGTTGGTACGGCTGGTTGACTTGGAAGGTCCAACACAAACAAGGTCCCCGCTGGACATGGGGTTGTTCGACCCAGAACCTCGGTTGTCAAGAATGAGAAGCAAGGCTAGGAAATCATGGTCCCGGTCCCTTAATACAGGAATCTGCTCTCGCACTTATTATTTGATGTATTGGGGCAGAACAATCGCAGTCGCATTAAAATGTTTGAACGTGAAATCTGCGCGGCTGAGACTTGACCTGTGAACAGCCTTCGTTCTTCTGGCAATGTCGAAGATGTTTAGACCCAGGCCGCGTCCACTCTACTAACACGCTCTTCAGTCTATACTAGGCGTTGTACGCGTCAACGAACATTCAATTTTCAGAGACTTGATGAGATAGCAGGAACTTTGCGATATGAACTTGGAAAGTTTTCGATTTCTTACACCGACGCCTGCACTTGCTCTCGTTGTCATCGACCCTACTCGACTCGCCTCTTGTGTATTCTCCGTTTTATATGTCTTCGTCGCCCGAGACGCTACACGGGACTAAAGGACAACAACCTCCCGTTGCAGTAGCACGGCGTCCATCATTGGCCAAAATTCACATGATGCAACCAATCGTACATGATTTATACAAGACAACTCCACACACGCCACTCTGAAATGTTGACTTTGCGGACCTCAGCTTCGTCACCTTACAAGTACTTCTTGGGCATCGAGTTCTTTCTTCTCTTGTAAAGGACGTAGCCGACAGCGAGAACGACCTGAGACCCGACAATGACGAGGATAAGCTTGCCATGACCAGGAGCGGCATTGACGATGTTCGAGGACAGGGTGGAGTGATGTTCGCTCATGTAGCCCTTGAGAGAGTGCTCCGTGTTCTTCATTTGCAGGTTGAGATCGGTGCGCATAGCGCGGATCTCGCGCTCGAGGGCGTTGATGCGGTCCTCAATGCTGTAGACCTTCTCGATCTTGCGCAGCTCCGTGCGGAGCGAGTCGAGAATCTGCGAGGTCTCCGCGTGGCGGTTCTCGGCGTGCTGGTTGTATTGGTTGACAGAACGGTAGATGGTGCCGATCTGGTGGTTCACCGACTGAAGACGGTTGTGCAAATCGGCGAACTGCGCCTTGGACGAGGTGATCACATCGGCAGGGCTGTCGGGGATGGCGTTGAGGTCGATGGGGTCCTCGTTGCCGCTGCGGGGGTTGTTCGGCTGACCCTGGTTGGCCTTCTGCTCGTGGGCTTGCTGTTGCTGTTGCTGTTGCTGCTGTTGTTGTTGCTGCTGCTGTTGGTGGCCCTGGTTTTGCTGCTCGCCGGCGTGAAGCGAGTCGGACATGACAACCATCTTGAAAATCTCGAAAGAGTCCGGGTTGTCGGCGCTAGCGGCGGTGATACCGAAGGAGTAGCCGGGAGGGATCTTGACCTTGTCGGTTTCGAAGCAAAGGCGTCCGTCGATCTCGACCTTGAAGACGCTGGAAGTCTGGCGCAGCTTAATCTGGCTGGGGCGGCCAAGGTTGCGGTAGTGGTACTGGCAGTGACCGAAAGCAAGGCCGCTAATATCACTCTGGGCCTTGTAGTCCGTCGAGCGGTCGTTCAAGAAGCCGCGAACCATGCCACCAGTACCGCCGTGACCGTCGACGACAAGCACGAGACCGTCGAAGCGGCCTGCAGTGTATGCTGAGCTCATGCCAACGTCGTTGGAACCGCCACTGGTGAGCCAGATGTTGAGGTTTCCACCGGCGCGCTCGCCGCCATTGGCACGGAAGTCGATGTCGGCGATCCAGTTGCTATGCATCACCTTCTGGGTGCTCCAGATGGAGCCGCGCTGGTTCCCGGGGGCGACGGGGGTGAGGATGATCTTGTTGGAGAGGATTTCGGGCTGGTTTGGTTGTCCCTGGAGGACAAAGTTGGGAACGTGGCCATCGTTGTTGGGCGATATGCTGTTAGACGTCGTGGTTAGTGGGAGCTTTTGGAGATCGGCCATACGTGGGCGCGCTGGAAAGATACGGCTAGGGAGCTTCTTACCTGCCAGTGTAGCCAAAGCTGAGCTCATTGATGAGGTACTGAGCTTGTGTCAAGCTCGCACCGAGAAGAAAAGCGAGCGTCGAGCTCAGAGGAGCTTGCGACACACGCATTGCGACTGAGGGTGAGGTGGCACGCGGGAGCTATTTGAGGTGGTGGAAATGGTGGGGAGAGGAGAGAGGGCGTGGATGGGTATCAAAGAGTTGGAATAACGTAGCCGGCCGTACACCCACAGGGTCGATCAATTGCGTATTAAAATCACAGAAGCAAGCTCCTGAAAAGGATGCAGAATTGAAGAGAAAATACGAAATGCAGAAGACGCAGGATGCAAACATGCGTGGGAATGGCGAAGATGGTTAGAGGGCCGCCAAGTTGAGAAACTCGAGGCAGGGGTCGTTGGTGGTGGTGCGGTGTCTGTGGGTTGAGGACAGGTTGGCACAAAAAAGTGTCAAAGACTCGCTGTGAAGCTCCTGTGCTGCTGTGGATGGACCACACTGCCCCTTCTGGAAGGCTGTTTGTCGGCGTTGGCTTCCGAAAAGCGGATTGAGCTAAGGAGTGAATGAAAATCAGCTTCAATGGAGAGCACGGCAGGCCAATGATTCTTTGTTCGCCTCCGGCTTTGCTAGTTCAATCTAGAAATGTCTAGTCTCCCTCAGGAGGTCGTGGGCTCTCGTGATGATGGATTCTAGAGATGAAGCTTGGGTACTGTTCCGCTGTCTAAGACGGAGCATGAGCCTTTACTGGAGACTGTCACGAAATAGAAGGGACCCTGGTCCACCACCTCCGCGTCGTAGGCATGGCCCGAGCTGTGTCGATTGGGCTCGCGCGGTTCCTTGCATTAAGGTAAAAACAACTGTGGCGTGGAGCTCTCCATCTGTGGCTTAAACGGCACCAGCCACATCTATGTCTGAAGCTTCTCTGACCCACTTCTAGAAGTCGGGGCTGGTTTCACCGCGATTTCTGCACGGACCCCAAAACGGACCCCTGTCCATCGCTTAGTCCACGCCTTCTCCAAAATGGCAAGCTGCAGCTTTGAGAGCAGGACCCCTGACGAAAGCGAAGGTGGCCTGTGATTTTCCTCCCACCTGCCGGGCAGCTTCAGCTCTGTCACCACGCCAAATTGAAGCTCTCACGGCACCGCCCTGTTCAATGCGGACAACCTGCTGATCAGCCCTTGGAACGCGCCACAATGGCTGAATCATACCCAACCCTCTCCCAATGCGCGCTTGTCGCCGGCGCGCTCAAGGTCCTCCTCTTCCCGGCCTAGTAAGTGGACCGCCGACCGACCGACACCTCCGAGAAACCACCGTCGCTGACCTGCCGCGAAGCAAATCCACCGACTTCGAAGTCCACCGGAACTGGCTCGCCATCACCAACAGCCTGCCTTTGTCCAAATGGTACTACGAGAAGACCTCGGAATGGACCCTCGACTACCCTCCCTTCTTCGCCTACTTCGAATGGGTCATGTCCCAGGTCGCGAAGCTCGTCGACCCGGCCATGCTCAAGGTCTACAACTTGGAATACGATAGCTGGCAGACGGTGTACTTCCAGAGATGGACTGTCATTATTTCGGAGCTGGTCCTAGTCTATGCCCTGCAGCGGTGAGTGCACCCACTTATCCTTCGAGATGGGAACAACAGCTTATATGAAGCATCACTAGATTCATCGAGACCGCGACGGGAGGAACGAGGCGTGCTGCCCAGGCTGCTGCCATCTCAATTCTTCTTTCCCCTGGTCTATTGATCATTGACCACATCCACTTCCAGTACAATGGCGCCATGTACGGTGTGCTCATCCTGTCTCTCGTTCTGGCGAGGTCCAAGTCAGGCTTGCTGGGCAGCGGGCTGGTGTTTGCTGCGTTGCTGTGCATGAAGCACATCTATCTGTACCTCGCTCCGGCCTACTTTGTCTTCCTCCTCCGTGCCTATTGCTTGTCGCCTAAGTCCATGTTCAGAATCCAGTTCCTCAACTGCATCAAGCTGGGTGGCGGTATTGCGGCCATCTTTGGTGCCGCATTTGGACCGTTTGCTGCTCTGAACCAGATACCACAGATGATGAGCCGCCTTTTCCCGTTCTCGCGTGGTCTTTGCCATGCCTACTGGGCCCCCAATGTCTGGGCTCTGTACTCCTTCGCGGACCGCGTCCTCATTTATGGTACGTCACCCACTGACCCATGACTATTCCACAGGAGCATGCTAATAGAGTTTCAGTGGCACCCAGGCTCAATCTTCCCGTCAAGGCCGAAGCCATCAACAGTGTCACCAGAGGACTCGTGGGTGACACTGCCTTTGCGGTGCTACCAGAAATCAGCCCACGCACTTGCTTCGCTCTCACGCTCTTCTTCCAGGTGCTGCCTCTGATCAAGCTCTTCTTCCAGGCCCAGACACCCTTGCCCTGGGACAGCTTTATTGGGGCGGTGACTCTGTGCGGCTACGCTTCATTCCTCTTCGGATGGCATGTGCACGAGAAGGCCATTCTTCTCGTCATCATTCCCTTCAGCCTTATTGCGCTCAAGGATCGCCGCTACCTCAGTGCATTCCGACCATTGGCTGTCGCTGGGCACGTCTCTCTCTTCCCCCTCCTGTTCACGTCGGCGGAATTCCCAATCAAGACGGTTTACACCATCTTCTGGCTGATTCTGTTCCTCCTGACCTTTGACCGATTGGCGCCGGCTTCCAGAAAGGCCAGGTTCTTCTTGCTTGATCGATTCAGCACGCTGTATATCGCAGTCAGCATCCCGTTGATTCTGTACTGCTCACTGCTGCACCAGATAGTGTTTGGGAAGCGGTATGAATTCCTGCCGCTAATGTTCACGAGCTCGTACTGCGCGGTGGGGGTCGTCGGCAGTTGGCTCGGTTTCATGGTGGTTTACTTCACGTCATAAAAAGTGTGGAAAATCGCTTTCTAAGCGATGGGTTGTTCATATTAATCGTGTATAAAAGACGACAATAAGACAGACTGTGCCCTTGGGCGAAACTTTTGCGTGCCAGTGATGACGGCCAGTTGCCGGAAGTCTAAAAGAGACGCTTCGTCCCGTGGGGGCCTGGTCGACAGGAGCCAATCAAAATGCAGAAACTCACGTGTCTGGAGGCTGACAGCAGCACCCAGATCCACTAGCAGCCATGTCCCAGGCGAGAAACAACATTTTGGAGCTAACGGCTGAGCAGGGGGACCGGGGGTCGTGGGCCCCTTGGACACAACCCATTGTATGCCATCAGCAAACGGAAGAGCAAAACAAACGCATGTCGAGCACAGTTTTGGCCATGCAGAATCGGGTTTTGCCTAATTGACTGCTCTGGAATGCACTTGTAAGGAAATCACTTACACGGAGCTCGGCGGCCCGGAGTGGCCTTGTCGGAGCAGTCCGGCCTTGATATCGCGACTTTTCTCGAGCCCCGTCTGTCGGAGGCATACAAAAAAGGTCAGATGTAAACGAATCATATCAAATTTACCACGGAAGCATTTAGAAGTAAATTTTAAGGCGTTGTGGTGGTAAAACGGTGCTCCTCCGGGTGCGATCCCGAGGAGGTGATTGACGAAAAACAGCCTACCCGTCAAGGCCGAACGATGCACATGACATATATGAGAATAAATCGACGAAATTGGAGTCTTTTTGGTCACTTGAGTGCTCAATCGATTGCTCCGGCGGCGGCGAGTGCAACGAGTACAAAATCGTGGGTGGCCGACGCGGGTGTGGGATTCCCGAGGTGGACGGAGTCGTGGCGGGTGGAGGAGGGTGAGGAGGCCTGGTGAGCAGCGCTCTGGGAGATGGGATGCGGAGGCACCGTGGGCCGAACGGGCCAAGCGGGCGTGGGCCAGGACCGCTTTTACTGGCGCTCTTCGTCTTTTTCCCTTTTCCTTTCCCTCCCCAAGCTCACCACTTCTCTTCCCACCTTTTTGTTTTTTTCCCTCGACGTTTCACCCACGACTCGCAGGCTGCGCGTTTCCTCCATTAGCCCGCGACCACAACCACCCTCAACATCGCCATTTGCAACCACATCTACCGCCCTGACACGTCTTGTTCGACCCGCACCGCGTCCGCCAACTCGCGTGTAAGTGCACCGCCGAACCCGCTCTCCCCTGCCCGACACCTCGACCGCGCCTCCGCCCCCTCCGGCCGCGACCACAACAACCCGCCACGACCAGCACGACGCGCCGCTATCGACCGGCAGATGCTTCTCGAGAGTCTCTGACACCACTTACACCGGTTCAAGAGAAGGAAGGCTGCAAAACAGCCTCGCTGCGCATTCGGACCTCGACTTTTGGACCATGCCATTGTAGCCCACCGCCACCATGGTACGGACCCCGTACGCGCCCCGAGGGAGCGCGCGCCGCTGACTTGCAATCCAGGTCTTATTCAAGCGCAAACCGGTGCAGTTCTTGCCGCCCAAGGACATTAAGGATGACAATGCAGAGGTTCGAAAAGTGAACTTCACGGACGATGCGACGAATACTGATGTAAGCCCTCAGGTCTGGCACATACCGCAGACCGGTGAAGTCTTCGCCCATTATGAAGACTATTTAACCAGGTGAGCTCCCCGTTTTTGCGTTCTGGTGGGTGTTCCGAGCTAACTCGGTGAAGAATGGATTTCTACAAACAGGTATGTTTAGTCTAGGTGGGGCTATGGGCCAAGACTTGCTCACACCGCATAGCGCCGATTCATTTGCCAGATCACAGGGCACTCTGGCTTGACGTTTTTCGAAGCTCTCAAGAGCGAGGTTTGTGCTAAGACGTCATGCCCACACCCAGACACTAACACGCGATAGCTTGCTGGCGCCGAAGAAGTCGAGCAGGCCTTCCCCGAAGCCCTCAAGGGCCCGGTGCTGCGACGCGTACAATTCCAAACGGTCTCTCGAATCGATACCCTGGTAGACATGGTTTTTGAAGAGTTCAGGGCGGACTACTACCCTGGCGAAGCAGTCACGGTCAGCACGGCAGACGGAGAGAGGTTGCAGGGCGTTGTCAGAGAAAAGACCCGGTTTGGAGGCAAGGTACTACCCGACGGCACCTTGACACCCCCCTACACTAGATACACGGTCAGCCTCGACGAGAGACCCGGCGCCGAAGCTGTGGTTGACGACGATCACATCTGGCGCGATCGCAAGATCTTCACGAAGTCGGTCCTGCGCTCTTTTATCAAGAAGACGGTGACGCGCGAGGCATGGAACGGCGCCCCTTGGCTTGTCAAGCAGGACTATGCGGCACAATACCACATCGACTCTCGGGTCCCGGCTCACCTGCGCTACGATACAAAGTTGATGGAGCGGAAGCAGATCCAGGCACAGAAGCGAGCAAACCAGCCGCATGGCCAAGAGGCAAACGGAGCAAACGGTGTAAACGGAGCTATGCAGAACGGGCCGGCTAGGTTACCGGAACTGAAACCTGCACCAAAGAACCAGAAGGGCAAGCTGCAGCACCAATCTCCGGATTTCGACGGCAAGGGTTCGCAGGGCATGCTTGCTGGACACGAAGGCGTATTTCAGGCGCCTCCTCATAAGAATCCCTTCCAACTCCCTCTCAACTTCAGAAACCAGCAAATGCAGCACTCCATGGCTGCTCCCGAAGTACCCCCACCGCCTCCGCCGCCAAAATATCCCATCGAAGATTTGCAGGTACCGATGAGGGAGGGTGTTGTCAGACCGTCGCTGTCGTTCTTCTGCAAGGACCCTCCAGCCGAGACTGATGATGCCACCAAGGGCAGCGCTGGCCCGCAGGACAAGATTTCGATGGAGTCAGTCGGCTTGTTCCTGGAGACGTGGGACACGCTCAACGTCTACTGCGAGATATTCAAGCTGGATTCATTTACGTTTGACGATTTTGTTGAAGCGATGTGCGCTGCATCCGAAGAGACGACGATCCAGCTGTTTGAAGAGATTCACTGCGCCGTTTTGAAACAGCTCGTCAGCGCTGAGGCAGACGGTGGCAAGGTCAACGTCCCGCTGCCAGAAGTCGAGGAGGAGGACGACTCTGAGGAGGAAGAGGAAGAAGAAGAAAAGGAGCCCACACCTGAACCTGACAGGCCGCCTGCTAGAGCCACTAGAAGCAGTCTGGCGAGGGCCGAGGCAGAGAGATTGGCTGCGGAGGCGAGGGCCGCTGAGAAGGAGAGCGAAAATGTGGAGCCCGAAATCAAGCATCGCGCAGACGAGGTTCTCGAGGACTACGACTGGATTGAAGAACTTCGAAAGCGAAACTTCGTAAATGGCGGCTGGGAGAGAATCATCGTTGGTCTGCTTCATCAGCTGTCGAAGGACGAACGGCATGAGAAACAATGCGAGGACCTCCTCGCTCAGATCGTTCCCCCCGAGGTGGAGCAGCCCACACAGGATACCGTCAGAGAGCAGTACGCCAATCTCGACGTAAACCTTCGCGTCCAGGCACTGCAAATCATCTGCTTGCTTACCACCAGAACCAAGGCCATGCGCACGTACATGGAGGAGTGCAGCGAACAGATGACTGCTTTCCGCAAGGAGAAGATTGACTGGCAGCGTCAGAGGAAACAAGCGTGAGTTACGTCAACCCCATCTCACCTGAGAGTGCTAACATCCCGCAAGACTTGAGGAGCTGCGTGTTCTTAACGACCAGCGCAAGATTTTGTTGCCCGACAACATGCCACCGTCGCCGCCTCCTGAAGCGGAAAAGCAGGATGAAGACGTCAAGATGGCCGACGCTGATGACTCAGTCGCGGATGCCGAGGATGAAGTTGCCGACTCCGAGGAAGAGGGCGCTCCCCGCAGAAACATCCGTCGTGCCAACGACCGTGCTGCTGAGAGGCAGCGCAAGCGCGAAGAAGAAAAGAAGCGCAAAGAGAAGGCCGAGGCCGCGAAGGTGCCCAAGCAGTCGAAACAGTTCATCAAGGTCCTCAAGGATATCACCAAGAAGGAGGAGTTCATCAAGAAGTGTGAAGAGGAAATTGCCGTCATCGACAACGACCTTCGCGAGGCAGACTGCGGTCGAACCAGGGTGCTTGGCAAGGATCGATTCTGGAACAGGTACTACTGGTTTGAGCGGAACGGAATGCCCTACGGTGGGCTTCCAGACAGCTCTACCGCTGCCGCCGAATACGCAAACGGTTGCATATGGGTTCAAGGACCTGACGACCTGGAGCGCGAGGGCTACATCGACACCGATCCCGACTACCAGGCCGAGTACAAGACCAAATTCGACATGACTGTTCCGGAACGCAAAAAGCTGGAAGAGGGCACTACTAGCGTTTACAACGCGCGTCAGTGGGGCTTCTACAGCGAGCCGGAGCAAGTTGACGAGCTTCTGAAGTGGCTCGATCCTCGCGGATTCAACGAGCTGCGACTCAGGAAAGAGATTGTGGCCTTCAAGGACAAGATCGTAAAGCATATGGAAAACCGAAAGAAGTACCTCGCCAGCGCAGAGCCCGAGGAGAAGGAGGAGAAGAAGGAGAAGAGGAGAGACTCCAAGCGGATGAGTACAAGGGGCCGCCATCATGAGCCGACGCCTGAACCGACGAATTACCGCTGCCTGTCTTGGGAGAACACCACAGCTATGGAGGAACTGGGCCACCTCCATTCTGAGCCCCCTCCTCCCCCAAGACCCAGGAAGCAGACGACGAAGAAGAGACAGGCCGTTGAGCCCTCTCCCTCTCCCGAGCCGGCGCCGAAGACAAGACGGCGCAAGTAAATGACACGAACACAAAGCAGTCACGACCTGATGGCCGTGTGATGTACTGCCCGGCATTCACTGTAATTACTAGACGTGGCCTGTAACGACTGAACAGAGCCATCGGTAAGGGCTGATCTTGCCCAGTACCGACTTTTCGGGGCTTGTTTTTGGAGCTCTTGCGAGCTTTGTTTCACGGACCTGGCAAAACATAAACTTTGGTGTTCCGGTAACTGAAAAGAAGAAATCTGACGGATGTCCACCACAAATGGGGGACAAGTCGAATTGTTTGCAGCATGGCTGGCGGGTGAAGGAACTTTTCAAAGCATTGGGCTGGCGGGTTGGATGGCGTGCGTGGTTTGCATTAGCTACATGGGGCTTGGGTTATAGACTCTGCAAAAAGAAATTCACGGATTATCGTTCTGGATACACAGACTTGCAACGCGTGTGGTGATGTGTGCTTGAGGGAAGGTTTTCCTCCGTTCATGGTTTGGCAGTTAAAAGAACGACGGCGACTCATGCCGCATGATGCTGAAGATACCACACTCTTTGCCATCAAACCGATGAGATGCCGGGAGAGGCCATGATCACGATGTCGTCTAGTCTAGACAAGATCTCCAAATCTTAGGAAGACGTTGACGAAATACTCCAATACGACTCGACAGGCGATATTTCGCATCGTGAATCGATACCAGTGCATCGGAAGTTGCTTGGACTGGTTCTTCCTGCCCTACGTACTTGAAATCGTTGCAGCTTCACCTCGAGGTACCCACCGAGTGGCAACTTCTGCCATTGCGTCAGGTGTACCTGCCATTCGTCAGGCAATTGGAAGGTCGAATCCTGTCCTTCACAACCAAGGGGCTGCCAGCTTCGGCTTCTGACCGAAAATACACAGCAGGCAGCTCCGCAGGCGAAGCTGCGTGAGTTGCCAATGCCGGCACAAATCACAATGGATAGAGGGTTGTGTCGTAGCCCATCCTTCCTTCCGACAGACCCACGATGAGCGTTTACTACCGACAACTAGGGGGCAGCTGCCGTCATGCAACAAGAACAGAGGCACGGCGTGCTACTCACAATACCGGCAAAGGTCTTTCCCCAGAAGGCGATGCAAGCCTTCCTTCTGCTGCCATACATCACTTGGTTGTCGTTGCCTTTCGAACCTGAAGAATATGGTCGGAAAGCGCCACGGAGCAAGACAAGCAACGGCGACTGAACTGGACGCCGTTCTGACGACTTCTGGGCTCCCTCGTATCCCGGAAACCTCAACTCTGCTCCAACAACAACAACAACAACAACAACAACAACAACGACACTTCTCCCATATCCATCTACGCCCGTCTCAATTTTGGCTGCACTACCGCATTCTTCTTCTCAGCAGTTTGATACTTCAACTTACCGGCTTATCATCGTCCGATTCGCTGCATACCCATAACATCGCCATACTCTTCCCACCATGGCTGGCTCCAGTACCACCGCAACCCCCCGGAATCCTGACTGGGACAAATGGTCTGTAGGCAAGAAGATCTTCCACGAAACGTTCTGGCAACAAATTCGGGATGGCCAGGATGAAGACTTTAAACGCGCCAACCTCAGATTTCTGAGACTAGACGTGTCTTCCGTGGACATGTCTGATCTTTACTTTTTGCAAGCAAAGGTTACCGGCGACTTGAGAAAATACGTGCAGCATATCTGGCTGAACATAGCATTCCATAAATGCAAATGTGAATGCCAGCCTGGCGAGGCGGAACCAGACGATGCGCCGAAACTGGGCCGCAATCAGCACGGGAATCCGGTCAATAATGGGCCGCACGCGACACTATTGCAACAAGCCATCAGAAAGCTTTTTGACGCCTTGACGGATTGGAAAGAGCCTGTGCTAAACGAAAAAGGGATTGCAATCGAACTTAGCGCACAGTCATACTCTTACAAGAGGCACTTCAACTTCGACAGGTCGTATTTTGGGTCATCTGACGAAATAGGGTCTTCACTAGACCATGAAGAAACACATCAACACCTTGACGTATCGGCTTTTCCAGATTACACGAAGCGCATTCACAAACAGATGGCATTCCGCTTGTCTGCAGACGGGTTGCCTACGCTTCCAGCAGTCACCAAGTTCGTACTGCGCAGACAGTTTCGTCACAGCCTTATATGCCCGCCAGAAAAAGGCAAAGGCAAAGGCAAAAGCAAACACAAATGGGGATTAAGACCCATCTTAAGAAGGTTGCCTAACCTTAAGTCTCTGGTTTTCGAGCCATGGCGAGCGTGGACTGATGAGCACCAGCGTCTTTGCGATCAAGGTAAGTACGCAGTATTCATATGAGACTCAGGCCAAAGCATGGACGACAGCAAGGACGACATCAAGGCCGACATCAAGGCCGACAGTAAGGACGACAGCAAGGACTCACGTTCATTCATTATCCCATTCATCACTGACTTTTATCATTTAGAATACGGTTTGTTATTGTCGAAGCTGCCAGAAACAATCACAGACGTATCTGTGTATGAGGACAACAACGAGTCCTACGCCCAGAGGATTGCCGGTGTTGACCGCCTTCTTCGTGTCCCCAACGCTTCCCTCGGAAGAGAGCTCGCTGAGGCAAGCCAAAACCTCACAAAGTTATCCGTCGCATTCATGGCCGAAGCTGAAGACTTTTTTGATGAGTGCTGCGGAAAAGAGGGCTTCCGATGGCCACATCTGGAGTCTCTTGCACTGACATCGCGGCTACTCGCGCGCGACGATAACAAGGCGATATTGGATATGCTGAAGAAGGCCGCAAGGGTTGCTGAACGTATGATCAACCTCAAAACCATGGCGATATGGTTTGGCACCGAACATGAGGCTTATTGTTTCGCATACCACCAACGCAACGGACACAGTCGCATTACCTGGCAAGGCACTAAGTCATTGGTAGATGATACCAAGCTGATTCAGCTCTGGACAATTGTAGCCTGGAAACAAGATGCCTCTTTCGACGGTTTCGTGCAGGAGGGTTTGTCGGACATAGATTGGAAACTTAATAGTACATACTTTGCGGGCTTAGAAGGGCAGTTGAACTCAGCTCAGGAGCTCAAATCTCATGGGCATGCGGCGTTCCTCTTTGGGGATACCTTGCCCGCCGATGTCATTGACCCGCTCTCTCTGTGGCAGATGCAGCAGGAAGCTCGCGTGTTGTGAGCGTTTACATGTACGTTAGGGGGCGGACTTAGCACAGAATGATTGTTATGAGTTTTGCTAGCCAGGCAGTGTCAGTTGGCTATCCGGGCAGTGTCCACACACACGTATACCCTCGTAAAGCGACTGTGTTTCCTGTCGTCGTCGTCGTCATCCTCTGCCGTCGTTATTATTATCGCTGCCCCTGTCGTTTCTCTACTGCTGTCGTCGTCCCTGCTGGGACTCTTAACGTTTGTTGTCCTTCCTGTTAGCTTTGTCTTCCGTGTCGTCGTTTCCATTCTTTGCATCGTTCTCACCCACATAGGTAGCAAGGCTCTTTTGTAGACTTGCGGACTTCGGCGGCACTCCCAATCGTCGAGCAAGCAAATTTTGGATTCAACGATCAGCGTCGCCATCATGTCTTGTCAATTATGTAATCGTTGGAAACTAAATATCGCCATCAAACCCGCTCAATCGCAACCCACCAAGCGGCGCATCCCATCTCAGCAACGCTCGCCCAAGAAAAAGCCACACACGACGCTTCCCCCTAATCATCATCCGTCTATATAAGAGAGTTAAAAAAAAACAGAAAGGCTTAGGCCTTGCCATTGATGACCCTCAACAGCTCCTCGCCCTTTGGCGCCCCGGTCGAGAGGTTCTCGTAGCCGTCGTCCGTGACGAGGATGTCGTCCTCGATGCGCACGCCGCCGACGCGGTAGTACTTCTCCAGCACGGCCTTGTTGATGAAGCGCGCGTGGCGGGGGTTGCTGAGGAAGTAGCCCTCGATGTATTCCCTGCAAAAGTACCTGTGTTCCTCGCGTCAGCATTTCTTTTCACAGCATCGGGTGTCGTTGGGGATGGCGAGACTTACACGCCCGGCTCGACGGTGACAATCATGTTCTTCTTCAGGTACTGCCGGCCCTTGTACGGCGGGGGCACCGACGCGGCGGCGGCCGTGGCCCGCGCCATGGCGCCCATCATCTCCGGCGTGATGACCTCCCGCTTGCCCACGCGCCCGCCGGCGCCGCCGCCCATGGCGTTGTTTAGTAGGAGAAGCCGCTCCCTGCCCGAGACGTCGTGCACCTCGAGGCCGACGTGGTGGCCCAGGCCGTGGGGGAAGAAGGCGGCGACGGTGCCGGCGTCCCAGACCTCGGCGGGGTCGCCCCTGAGCACGCCGAGGGCGAGCAGGCCCTCCTGGGCGACCTGGCTGGCGTGGATGTGCAGGTCGAAGAAGAGCGTGCCCGGGCGGATCATGGCGATGCACTCGTCCTGCATGCGCTCAACGATGTCGTGGACGGCTTTCGCCTCGGGGGAGAAGCGGCCCGGGATGGGGAGGGTGCGGGTGATGTCGCTGGCGTAGCAGCGCCACTCACACCCGGCGTCGAAGACGACGACGTCGCGGCCCTCGAGGGGCTGGTCGTTTGCGTCGTAGTGGAGGGTGCCGGCGTTGGGGCCGCTGCCGGCGATGATGGCGTAGGCCTGGTCGCGGGTGCCGGCGGTGGTGCAGCGGGCCTGGAAGATGGCCTCGATCTCGGCCTCGTTCTCGAGGTGGAGCAGGCGCTCCGCGACGCGGCGGTGGGCGGCAGCGGAGACGGCGTTGGCCTTGCGGATCATGGCGACCTCGTACTCGGTCTTGACGACGCGGGCCTGGTCGACGGCGGGCTGGAGGGAGGTGAGGTCGACGCGGACGTCGGCCATCTCGCGGAGGAACTCGCCCGAGAGGGGCACCTGGTCCGGGTGGATGACGTAGAGGGTCGACCCGGGGGCGAGGTGGCGGTAGAGGAACTTGTTGAGCTGGGTGGTGTAGCGGACGTCGTCGACGTCGAACTGCTTGAGGCACTCGGCGATGCCCGGGGTGCGGCCGAACCAGAGGACCTGGCGCGGCTCGACGTAGGGGACCCAGAGGATAAGGCGGTCCGAGGCGAGCTCATAGGTGACGGCGCAGTCGGCGAAGTTGGCGCCGCTCAAGTAGTAGAAGCTATTCGCGGTGTTAGTCGGCTTGAGGTCCGAAAGGTTTGATGGGGGGTAGCTTTACTATCGTCGTTGCCTGAAGGCCGGGCCCATGTCCGAGTCTTCATATTCGCGGCTTGGTTCGCCGGGGAGGAAGATGAGGCCATCGCTGACGTTGAGCTCGGCGGCGACCTTGCGGGCGTGGAGTTTGGCTTTACGGTGTTAGTCTTATGTCTTTGGTTATATTGACGATGAAACACAGGCAATTCCGCGGGACTTTCAATAGGCTCACATAATATCACGGCAAAGCCACTTTCTCACAGCCAACATCAGAACGGAAACTTGCATACCGGGATACTTGGCCGGGATCGGCGCGACAGAGTTGACAGACTCGACCGTCGGTGAAGTCTTCACCTCGATAGCCCTTCACCGAAGCACAAAACACAAATCAGCAAACATTACTCATCAGTCGGCGTGTACAGGCAAGGGAATTAGAGCGAGTGAGTGAATGAGAGATAGGTGGAGGGGTGGGTGTGTGCAAGCAAACACGGGAACAGAAGGAAGCTCGTTCTGGCATCTCGGGATGGCCGAAGAGGAGCTGCGTGGTGTCTCTCGCCTCCATCGCCAAGGCTCGAGTTCCCGGATTCGACAAAAGGAGCTGGAAGTGAACGCGCAATGCTTTCTCCACCTACAGAGCATCAAACTCATCCACCACCACGACATCGTGATCAACGGCGCTCTCCATCGTCATGGTTGCTTCTTTCTGCGATCCTGTGCCGTCTCTTGGGTCGTGAGCAAAAGGCGGGGTCCCTAGTATGTGGTGGTGATGGGTGGTGGGCATGTGTTTCCCCGTCGTCCGATGGCAAGGGTGGGTGGTGATGGGCGGTGGGTGGTGGTTGGTTCGGCAAGGCGGTCTGACGACGACTGAGTTCCCGCCCAAGAGGCTCTAGAACGTCCCGCGATGGGCCAAGGCAGAGGAAACGCAGATGCGGCTAGGATTAAAGTAAGGTACAAGGTTTTGGGTCTTGGGGTAAGGTAAGGCAAGGCAAGGCAAGGCCAAGGCAGGTTTAGTTGGGCTGGGTATCCGTAGTAGTGTAAGGTAAGGTAGGTAGGTAGAGTGGGATGCAGCAGATGTGACGGGACCTCTGGGTGCGTGCCGCTGCGGCTCTGTGGTTCAGCCCAATAGGCGATGCGGCTCGTGAAGGGTGGTTTGTGCTGGATGGGGGTGGCGTTTACGTGGCGTCGCGTGCCAAGACTTTCCCGAGCGGTACCGCAGCGGTGCACTGTAGGGCCAAGTACCTACCGCAGCGTGGGTTCGGACAACAGCCGCGGGCAGGCTACCTTACCTAGGTACCCAGAGGCTAGATCAGGTCTCGGTTGCAAGGCGAAACCTGGGGATTGGTCGATCGGTGTCGTTTGTTTGGTGGAGGGGCACTGCGCAGTAAGGGTTGGAGGAGGAAGGAGGGGCCGGAATGACGATGACACTGGAGCGTGCGTGCATGTGTCGTCGTCGTCGTCGTTGTCTTCGGCAGGTAGGGAACTGGGAACTGATCGAACCGGCGGCGGTGGTATGCGATGTGTGGTGTGTGGGCTCCCGGGTCGTCCCCGTCGTTCTGCGTTGGCGCAAGTTCCGCTCTTCGGTGCCTCCGAGAGGTGACGACGGCACGGGGGCGTCTGTTCGGTGTTGCGGGATTACGGAGTCTGACTAAAACGCCTTGAAGCGTCGCTACGAGCCAGAAAAAAAAGTGGCCCGACTCGACGAACTCAGGGTTCTTCTACACGTAGTGTGAGGAGATGCAGCATGACAAACAACCGTCCCGTGATAGGACGGCCCGTCTTTCAGAAAGAGGGCCCGGCACGCGAGATTCCCATCGTCCGCGGTGGCCCGTACATAGTAGTGTCACGACTCACCGGTGGACCGCCCTTCATTCAGCCCAGTGCGCGCCGTCGCCCGCCATTAAGCGCCCCATCGAAAAGAACATGCAAGAGAAGGAAGGGGGCCGACTTCGGTGCCGAAACGGCCTGCCGCTGCGAGCTGGATTCTGATAAGGATTTAGCGGAGATATCATACCCACCGCGCTACGCCCAGCCAGAGTCCACCACTGTCGTCTTTGGTGTGGACCGGGGACGGTTCCTGTGGGAAAAAAGCGCCGCGATCCAATCACTGCCAGTATCCAGCTTCACCAGTGTTGTATGTATCCCTACTCCGGTACGAATACATACAGTGCCCCTCTCTCACATACCTGGTAACTCACCCCCCTTGTCCCCTGGATTTGCAGCGGCGGAAGGTACCGTTCGAACGACTCACCCCCTGCTGCTCACCTCATCATCTCCATCGGGGTCACACTGTGTGCTCGCGAACATGTCTCCCAAGGTCCCGCGAAGAGGGGAACGAAGAAGACTTCAATACGGTGAGCCATCATCGTAGGTAGCGACCGACGGGACCGCGAGCTAGGAAGTTGGGCAGAACATTCAATATGTTTTTGCTTCAGGCTTCAGCGTACGAATAGAGGGCCGCGGTACGGGTACTCTTGTCACACGTACTTTTTTTTCTCTCTTCAATGGATACAACGCTCTGGAAACAGGCGGCCAACGGTTCCCGCCTTTTACTCCTCTCGCATCAGCCCCGTCGTTCGTTTCCCTGAATCCCGCATGACTCCTCCTCCAAAACCGATACGAGTAGCGAAGAAAGGTACTTGCTTGTACATAGATTAGTATCCCGCCCCCAAATGTCGACGCGTTGGGGAACCGCTTTTCTTGCCAAAAAAGCCAAGATCGCGAGAGAACAGTGAGCACACACACCCACCCCACCCCTGCCTGGTAAAACCCGTCAATCGCGCCATGCCTTACCGATACCAACCCCATCCCTCTCCTCCACTGAACAGGCTGAACGTAACATACCTCGGCGGCCTGTAGGTCAAAAGTCTTGGCCTGTAGCTGCGATGCCATGCCATGCCATGCGCTGCAATGCACGCCGAGCTGCACTCCATCCCATCACCTACGTAGTGTAGTATGCCTGGGGAGGGGACCGTTTGTGTCGCAAGTGGTCCCTGGAGAGCACTTTTGTTCCCGCCTGAATCAACCCTCCTTCAACCCCACCTGGAGGTTGTCACTCCGTCACCCCATGCCCCAAAGCTTGATAGGTCTCTGCTGCTTACCTAGGTAGCTCACATAGATGCATATAGAAAGATGGTCATGATGTTGGTACAGTTATCTATATCCAATTGTATACTAGCTGCTGCATCAACTACCATACAGGGCACAGATTCGTAAAGTGCTTCGGGGAGTATGCACACATGTCTCCCCTGAATAGATCCATGAACCTTCGTTGAACGGCTCGCTGGTGATGTTGTTGTTTGGTGGTGGCGTTCCTTGCCTTCGAGTCGCCTCGCCCTTTGTCTTGCCTCGCCTTCGTCCTGGTGACCGTTTCCGCCTCTTGCCAATGCAGACTTGATTGTAAAACCCTGTATATCAAGTAACAACCTGAACGCCTGCGGGAACCGATATGCCCCTTATACCACTCCCCCCGCCGGCTGGCTCTTTCCACAATCCTCTCCTCTCCTCCTGTCAAAAAAGAACCCCTAGAAAAATAATCGCACCCTGAGCTCGCAGGGCTCCAAAAATAATGCTGGGTATCACTTGAAGCGAAATGGTGCTGCCACCCCCCTCACAGGCCCTGATATCCGTTCCTGGCGAGCAATCCCGCTGCCCAGTTGCTTTGATAGCCAGCAGACTCGGCGAGCATCCTGTCAATGTCTCCGGGTCGTTGCTGCTGCATGTGCGCTCGCCTGGCCTGCTCTATCCTCGCGGCGTCCGACATGCCCGGGTATCCCGAGTGCTGGTACATGTTGGACAAGTCGAACCCTGACTGGTGGTGTTGGTGGTGGTGTTGTTGCGGCGGTTGCTGCTGCCCCTGTCCCTGGTGCAGGAAGTAGGCCGGAGACTGGCCGAGGAGCTGCGTGTCAATGTCGTCGAATGCGCCGGGCATCATGAATGAGGACGCATCCTGCGGGCCGCTGACGTTGTTCGGCCCGGGTCCCTTCTGGTAGCCCAACTCCATCATCGGCTGGTTGGGGTAGGCGAACGGGTCCTCCGACGGGAACATGAGCGAGTCGAGCTTGCTGATGTGGTTCATGTTGTTGCTGTGCGCGTGTGGTGGCGGGAATCCCTGCGGACGGGTCGAGCTGGCCGACGTGCTCACCGAGTCCGGGGTCGCCCGCGAAGCCATGTCCATGGAGAGTAGATCCTGCATCGCGAGGTTCGGGTCCTGGTACGCGGCCTCCGAGATGGGCACCCCGTCGAAGGAGCCGCGGACGTGCGACAGCCGCCCGCTGGCGATGGACACACTGGGCGATCGGCTCATGTCTTCGGATCGGCGATGGCTCATACCCCCGTGCATGCCCGGGTGGCCATGGATGGGTATCGAGCTGGTCTTTGGCCCAGGTGCCGATCGCTTCTTCGTAGGGATCGGCTGCGCCTTGGCCTGACGGAGCCTCTCGGGCAATTGTTCAAACAAGACCTGCCCTATGTTAGCCCACGTCCCGCCAAGAACAGATTGGGGTAAGCACTTACGTTGAGGGCGTCGGTGACCCTGTCGGCGGCTTGGCTCTTGTTCTTCAGTTTCGCAACAATGTCTCTTCCTGCAATAGCGTCCTCGAGGACCTCCGCGGAGCCTGGCTTCTCGGGATTCTCGATGGCGTAGAATACGAGCGAGAGAATTGCGAAGAACTCGGTGAAGAGCATAAACCAATAAGGCCCGGCAAGCACATTTTGCTTGCGGATTTCGATGCCAATGTGGACAATGTTGCGCGAGACGCTGATGCATGCCGCGGCGCAAGCATACGAAAGCTCGTCAATGTTCTTGTCCATGCTGATCCGAGGAGAGACGTAGTGAAGGAACGGCCTGTAAAGAACGAGCTGCACATGCGCGTAGGCGAATCTCAACAAGTGACGGACGCTGTGGCATTGTTAGCAAATTAATCTGTTGTCAAGGGTCCCAATTTGACCTACCGGATGACCTCGACAGGACCGTCGGGGCTGGGCCGCCATTGCGCAGGCAGAACCTCGTACCACTCCTGCAACTCGGTCTCGATCCGCTTGATGTTCGCGTAGCTGATAAGGTACGTCGCTCCCGGCTTGTCTCCCTTCATGACGCTCTGCCCAAGGCCTTTCAACGGATAGACGAACTTGAGGATCTTGGCCAGAATCTCCATCAGACGAGTGTGGGCGTTGAAGGCCTCGAAGAACGAAAAGACCCCCGGCGGGGGAGTCAGGATACCCTCGTTCGTGATGTATTCATCGTCGATCTCGGTTGGGTACGGCTGATCAATGTCGTCTGCGTTGAGCAGTAGCGGGAATCCAAGCATGGCCGAAACGTAGATATCCATCTGACGGATCACCCAGAATACCCGCTTCCTTACTTCCTGTTCGATGATGGAAATCTGCTCGTGCTTCAAGAACCTGTGCAGACCCATGCGCAGGGCTGATCGGAGTGCGATTCCCACGAACGCGTAACATCCGCTTAGGTTCGAGGTTGCTTGCAGGAACAGAATCATAAAGAGCAGTGCTTGAAGGGATGTCAGGTCTCGACATTCCGTGATATCCTGAAGAATCCTCCTGGCGGTGTCATAATATTTCATTCTGTGACCGAGGTTAGGTGAGGTTCAAAGAGTAGAAGTCGTTGTTACATACCCTTCTTCCGCGGACTCCTTGTAAGCCACGGGAGGAGCGGTCTCGTCCAAATTGGCATACATGCAGCCCAAGGCCATAACAGCAAACAGCAAGCCAACAAAACGGTGCTCTTCCTTGGTGTAATCTTCATGAGACTTTTCGTAAACGCGGTCAAATAATTCGTAAAAGGTGGGAATGTGTACCACCCGGATCAGGCAGGTAGCGCAGTTAAGCGAGTAGTAGCAGAGCTTCCTCGCCACTTCCTTGGGGGGAAGTTCAGGGGCATTCGTCAACGACGCGTCGAAAGGGGAGGAGGCGGCTGATGCTGGGGAATCTAGGTTGATCAAGCCAGCAGGTCGTTCTGGTCGAGGGAGAAAGGGTACTTTGGTCACCGGTCCCATCATGCCCCGGAAGTTCTCCTTCATGCGGCGCAAAAAGACAGCCCCAGATGACACGCCGTGAAAATCCCAACCGCCCTTCTCGTCCAAGTCCAGCTGGCCAATGGACTCGATCATGGACAAAAGCTGAGCGTCTTTCTCCTCAGGGACAGCAAAGGGGTCTTGCCTCAACTTGGATACCGCTGCTCGTGCGTGCTCCCTGTTGCGGAACTCTTGCTGAACAGCAGGGTCGAGCGTGGGATCGGCCAAATCGACGTCCGGCATGAACTTGCGCAAAAGAGCTTCTGCACGTTGCAAGCGGCTTTCCAATGCCTCAATGTACTGAGGAGCAGGATTGCGCCTGCGGTTTGAAGGCTTGTCATATGTGCATTCTGGCGAAGTTGTCAGTAAATTAGGCATAACAGAGCTCTCAGAATCTACAAACCGTAGCTGTAAACTGAGCAATGAGTGCAAGGCTGCTTGCCATCGCACTTGATTTTTTTGCGTCTGCACTCGTCGCATGCCCTGGTTACACGTCGACGTTTCTGTACTGGAGCGTTGGGGGCATCAGGGCCGCCCGCCTTTTCGTCCATGTCAGAACCAGAATGGCTGCCGCTGGGCGAGGGAGGTTCCTTGACAGGCCATCCAGCGGAAGGCGCCGCAGATTCGTTGTCCGACATGTTGGGAGAGACGCCAGAAGCTTGCGAATCCGGGGGAGAGTTGTTGTCGGTCTTGACAGGGCGTGGTGGAGGACTCATGGCTGGTGGTGGTGGGAGCAAAACCAACAAGAGGTGCGTGTGCCAAGAAATGCCAGATTGGAGGTGATGTGTGGTTGTGTAGTAGCTGTTTGTGGTGGTGGTGGTAGTGGTGGTGACAGCTCGTTCGAGCTCACGGTTCTCGGTGTAAGTGCAGTTATGGTGGACGAGCTCTTTGCATATTTGTGTATGTGTGCAAGGGTAGTTGTCCGACAAGCCAACCCAGTTGCTAGGAACGGCTTCCGGACTGACCAGTCTTGAACATTTGAAGAAGAACGAAACGTGTGCCAAGACTTCGCGGGGGATAGAAGGAAGATAAGTTTAAACAAAACGGGAGACGAGAGGAGGAGCCGGGGGATCTTTTGCCTCTTTGCTGGCTCGTCTGGGTAGCTGGGGGGTGGAAGGCCCTTGTTTAAGGCCGAGCAGGGTGCGGGTGCGGTGCGGTGCGGTGGTGCGGTGCAGCGCAGCGAGCAGCAGACTGAGAGATGGGCGTGAGGTGTGTGTAAGTCGCGCGGAAGCTGAGCGCGAGGATGGATTACGTAGCGGTAGGTAGCGTCTCGGCCGGGGTTGGTTGAGACAAGAGAGTACACGAGTCGAGGGTATGGAGAATATGGTCCCGCACGGTGCAGTCACCGCGCTACTGGGACTGACTGCAACACACAGGACACGATCTGGCGGCAGCGGGAAGGGTGGTGTAGTGTACTCCCCCCCCCTAGTCCCAGTACACTAGCATTCTGTAGTGTACCTGCCTTGCCCTCCTAGGACTTGGAGACTGGAGTCTAGCACCCCGGCTCGAGGCAAGCTGTAGCAGTATCCTAGGATCTTAGGGGTGTGTATGTGTGTGTGCTCTTCCTGTGTACTGGTTGGGTCACTTAGCGGATAGGGACAAGAGGGAACGGAGACAATACGAAACCGTCGCGAAGGGGGACGGGGAAGCTAGGACGAAAGGGCAATAGGGATCGGTACGAGGGTCAACGCCGTGAGTATGTATGATGTGTGAGTGTGAGTGGTAGTGGAGGGGGGCAGAAGAGGGGATGGAAGTTGGGGGAGTTCGACTTGGAGACACGATAGAGTCTGTGTGTATCCAAGTCGAAGGAGGGGAGGGGAGAGAGGAGGGGCGAGCATGAGAGGAACAGGGGAGGCGTAAGGCAGACTACACTGTGACTGCTGAGTGGCATGTATGTACAAGGCCAGCAACAAGCCAAGATGAATTAAGGTAAGGCGAGCAGAGCGTCCAGACGACCTGTTGTGGCGCTCGTGCTTGGGATGTTTGGGACACTGGCGGAAGCGCGCGAGGAGACACAAGGGACAAGACTTTTCGAACTGGGTTCTTGGGCTGGGAAGAGCACAACACAATGGCATGTACCGCTTCCCCCCAGCAAGCAACAAGAGAAGAAAGGGCCCGCCGAAGGGGGACCGGGAGGGGGGGCGTATTCCAAGGAAGATGGAGGTAGGGTGGTGAAAGCTCGGTCGAGGCGACCGCGGTGAGAGATGCGCGGTAGCCATTGGTGACAGATGGCGACAGCTAGATGCGCGAAAGAGACCATCTCCGCGGTACGCATGGTCTGTGAGCGATGCGCCCAATGACTACTGTTGTTGTGGTCATTTATTGTACCTGTATATGCACAGAACGTGAGGACGGAAAGTACGGTGATTAGAAGTCTGTACATAAAATGTGCCTATGGCGAGTTTGCGCCGTATCTCGTCGCAGAGTACCTTTCCGCTGGGAGGAGTGGGAGGAACGGGGATCGTGTGTTGATTCCACCGAAAGCCAAGACAAGACAAAACGGACGAAAAGAGACGCTCAAAATCGAAAGGGTGCCCGCCCCTGGACCTGACATATGTTGGTGCTAGGACTCTCAAACTCTGAACAAGGGGAGCATCCCGACCCGACAGTGTTCTCTGCAGAGTGCAACAGGCAGCACGGGCGAAAAGTGTGGTGCTGGGATAAGCTAGAACCGCGAGGACGCTCTGAAATGTACAGGACCAGAAGGTAAGGTAGAGCGAGACTCTCAACCCCGACGGTGGTCGGTGGCATAGAGTCCGGACTCGAGGGGCCATGCTTGTTTCCGTGTTAAAAGCGCCATTGCAAGTGGAGGGCGTCAGGACAATGACGAGATTGGAGTAGTTGGAGCTTCTATCTTGAGAACTTGAGCTAGGCTCCGTTGAGTTAACATGTTGTAGGCAAAAATAGCAGTGCTTTGTGGTGCGGGTAATCTGAACGAACGGAAGGGTTCTTTTGAAAAAGCCAACGGTGCGAAGGGGGCGAGAAGCTAAGCGTGGATGTAGAATTTCGGGTTGGGGTTTGGCTTCGGGCCCGCAGAGTTGCAAATGCTCCCTTCCCTTGTCTTGACGAGTTAATGATGATGGCCAATCTGCCGGGCCTGTGACCAAAGAATGGGGACTGAGACTGGGACTGGACCTGGGAACTGCCGTTGGTGGCTGTCAGTCAGTACCTGGGCGAGTACGGCGTACAGTACCATTTGCGGAGGCGCAAGTGGTACGTGTAATTCCGTGTAAACACAATTTTGGCTGATTGCGATTGCAAGGAGCATCTCGTCTCTGCTTCGTCTCATGGCTATCGAGTGATTAATTGGCCGTGGGACGTACCGCGCGGGAGACCACACACGCTTCGGAACACTCTCAGACTGGCTCTGGGCCGTCGCAGGGCGGGCATACTTCAGCGAGTAATCGCTCTGTATGGGATGAATAATAGCGGCGAGAGAGAGCGACCTGAGTCGAGCACGCAGCAACCGGACGGGCATCTTTGGGGCCCCCGGCTGATTTGACTCGAAAAGGAATAATAAAAGCGGAGGTTTTTCGGGAATGGATGCAGCCCGTTTTTGTTCGATGGAGACTCTTTGAGAGAAAGAGATCCGTTGTAACCAGGACCCGTCGGCCGCGGAACGCTGAGTTGCTCGAGAGCCTGTGGTGCAATAAGCCGCCCCCCTTCTGCTGCTGCTGTGTGCTTCGCAGAGCAGCGACCGTCGACCTTGCTTGCTTGCGCCATGTCAGTCAACTCTCCTCACAGCATCATCAGTCATGCCGCAACGCCTGCAGCTCTGCGTCTTGTGGATTGAGAGCCTGCAGCGCCAACGATGTTCGTGCATGCGTTTGGATGCACGGTGGAGCCGGGGGTACGTATGCCTTTTTACCCTTTTCTGTTGTTTGTGTCTTTTGCGAATCTTGCTTGAAGCCAACCGCAGCCCTGAATTCCACGCCATTTGGTACCTTACCGCATGGCAACGTGGTGTAAGGAACCTCAATCTGCACACACGCGGTAAAGCTTCTGGGTAGCAGTAGCAATGACAGACCGCCACGGGACTGTCATCCGCCCGGTCTCGTCCGGCAAGCTCCATCAAGCCGCCAGCGTCTGCAAGACAAACCAAGGCCTGGTCTGACGGTCCACCACTGCTAGGGTGGTTAAGAGGATGCCATTCAACAGGTCTAGGGTGTTTGTATGTGTCCATGAATAGATCACTGAAGCAAAAAGAGAGCAAGCCTAGGCGCTTTGTCTTGTTCTCCAGCTCAAGTCAGCAGGAAGAGACTCTCAGTGGAAAGATAGAGAGAAGAAAAAAGTCGCGTCCTCAGTCAACGCTGACTTATCCCACCTGCCTGCTATGCACGAGACGCTGGATAAAAAGTGATCCAATTGGATCGGAATTGATTCCCAGGACACCCCCGGTCAGGTCCCCGACAAGGGTACCTCCCTAATGCAAAGCAGTTCCTGTTGCGACCAGTCGAGCGCAGAGGTCAGCAGAAAATCAAATAAAAAAACGAGACCACAAAAACCTAGTGAAAGTGAAATGGTAATGGTAATCAGAGATGGGGGACTGGCCTGATCCGTCGCCGTCGTCATTTAGTATGAGGCAGATAATGACCATCCCTAGTCCCTGGGTGCACTCGGTCCCGAGTACAAGGTAGGCCATCAACTCATTCGGTCTCCGAGTTGAGCTGGCGGAGCTAAGGCTTTTTGACTTGGCCAGACGATACCACGGCGCATGGCAGGCCCAGTTTCCAAATTGTAAGGACGGGGCCTGCTGGCTCAAACGGTCTGTGATGGTGCAGAGAGTCTGGGCTCCGCGCCCGCGCCCGCGCCAGCAGCCAGCAGCCAGAAGGTCTTTCGTCCTTGCTTCATCGGTCCATCCCAAGCATCGCATGAGAGTGGCTCTCTGTCATCGGCCATTCCCAGCAATGGCCTTGTCAGCGACATCAGCCGCTGGGTCGTCTTACGATTGCCTTTTTTTTTTTTTCTCTCTTCAAGCTGTGACTCTTACCCTCCCTCGGCCTCCACCCACATTCCTTGGTGATGGAGGCAGGAATTGGTCCGAGGTTGGGATCGAGGGTCCAGTGCGTTTGTTAATGTGTCGCCATGGTGGAGAGGCACGACAGACACGGCAGGCGAGACCATCCGCGCCGATCCAAGAAAAGTATGGAGGATGGCATACACCTTCGTGACCTCGCACAGGGACCGGGAGACAAGCTAGACCAACGGGAGGGTGCCACTGGCCAAGATCCAAGTTGCAGGACAAGAAAAGGCGGCGGCGACGAAGACGACGACGACGACGACGCAGGCGGGCCGCCCCCTTTGTCGTGGCATGAAGCAAGGCCGTCGAGTCTTCTGGTCGAGTGTGTGTGTGTGTATGAGAGTGAGCGTTCAGGTGTGAGTTGTGTGCGCGCAGGCGAGTGGCCCGCAGGACCCCTGTACTTCTTGATAGTGGCCCCCCTTCCGGATAGCCAGCTCGCAGAAAGATGGGCATCTGGCATGGCCATCGCGAGATTCTGGGCTTTGGATGCAAGCATTGTGGGAATGGAAGACGCATGGAATATTCGAAAAGGCTTCGTTTGGTGGATTACCGTCGCATGGTTGACGGGACGTTGTCAAATGGTCCGCCCTACAGAAGAGCAGGGCCCAGGGCTGAGGGAAGGTGAGGTTCTGAAGTCTTGGCATCCGTCATTGGGGTCGACTCTATTGCGAGTTTTGGCTGTCAATTTTCTCTTTTCGCGGGAAGGGGGGAGCCATTGGATCAGATTGGCGTCCCGTCGGGTGATTGATTGCGTTAAGGTACAGAGGGTACGGGTACGGTAGGTGCGAGACCTGAGCCCTGGAAGGCGCTTGGGGGTGGTGCTTGCCGCTGGGCTGGCTCTGGCTCTGGCTCTGGCTCTGGCGGCTTGGCTTGGGACGGGGGGTGAGCTCCTGCTCCAAAAAAGCTCCAGCTTCCAGCCTTTGGGGTCCTTCCTTCCATTGGGGTGAGTGACCTGCACCTGCCGCTGGTTGTCTGTCTGTCTGAGAATGGGCAAGCGCTGGGTATCGTTCCTGCCACAGATCACCCGCATGCCGTGCTTTCCCCCTCAAAAGGTACAAACGGCAAGAGGCAGGAATCTTTCTTTGCTCCGTAAGTACCTTCCTTGCTTGTTTGCGTGAGTTCAATACAAAAGGTAGGAGCTGAGGTACGAACTGACTGAGGCGACCGGTAGAAGGTGACGACAACGGCAAGTGCCAGGTCACGGACCACAGGGCAGCAGCCAACGGCAACGCCAATGCCGTGACGTCCCATGGATTGGAGACTGTCGAGGTCCAAGGTGTGTCCACCGCTCCCACTCCCACTCCCACCACCGCGTCAGCCCAAGGGCGGGGGGCCAGAAAACGCAAGAGCTTCCTGGTCTTAAGTCTTGGCACGCTCGATTTTCCTCTTTGCCAAGACTTCCACCCCGCCCCTTCGCGCTTGCGCTTGTCTTGACAACATCCATCGATTGTAAAGAGCCTCAGTTGATATATCAAACGTTCTGGAGATGCTGTGAATTGGGCGTTTTTTCCCGTTGTTTTTTGCTCCCAAAACTGCCCAAAAATGCCTCGTCGCTGCCGACCGTCTCGCACCCCCAGGAGTGTGCTCGGGTGTCAGAAAGCAGGAAATCAAGGAACCGGCCACGTTACCTTGGTGCCCTCGCCCTCGCCCTCGCCCATCCGCGCCCGCCCTCGTTATTTCCGCAAAAATTCAATCAAAGAGAAAGAAGAGCCAAAAGACTTAATGCATGTGTCAGCCACTAGCAGGGCCACCATTGTTGACACTGTCCTCCAGAGGTACACCCAAGTACAGTGTGAGCGAAGCATGGGGGCGGACCGACCGTCCACATCGCTAAATCTCGGTACGTACCCTTTCCTTTTTTCCCCCCTCCCCCTTCCTCTCTCTCATCTTTCATCTGCATCCTGGCACCCTGGTACCCTGCCATCCTGGTACTGCTTCAAAACCCCGGCAAGGTACCTTATAGATTGTACCCGAACCACTCACTCAACTCTGAATCTGCCCGAGTGGTCCTTCTCTTCAGAGCAGGAGCCACCCGAGCCGACCGCAACGCTGAACCACAGTGCTCACGGCTGCTTGCCAGCTTGGGTCACCACAGTCACCACGACCACATCGCCCACCTGCGACCCCCCTTCCATCCCCTGACGCGACAGCGACCCGACGGCTTCCACTCAGCGACAGCACCCACAGGACCACACGACATGCCCACTACACCACGATAACGGCCAGACTTCTGAGCAGGAGACCCTCGCAAGACGCGGACATTCATTCCAACGTCCATCCTCTAGGAAGCAAGTCATGACTTGGGTATTCAATGTTGCGTCTTTTTATGGAATACGGATACTCTGTCTCTGACAATATCCTCCTACCTTTTGCCCGACTGATGAGTGATCCCCCGCCGCCGGGCCCAGCGTTGGAAATGGAACCCGTCATTCGCGCCCAAATTCGCTCCAGCACCCTGCCCTTGCTTCGGCCCTGCTCTGCTGGACTGGACCAGGCCCGGTTGACCTTCAATTGTGAGGCCTGACCTGGACCTTGTCTGGCTCTCTGGAGACTTGTCTGGCTAGAAGACCAGACCAAACCAGCCCAGCCCAGTTGCTCTAGGCTCTAGCTTCCATGCCGCTGTCGCAGTCGTTGAAAATCAATCTCTCGGGCGAGCAACCCTTCGCCGATAGCTACACTTTCTCCTGCAGCAAATCAGGAGCACCGTCAACAAAATAATAGACTGAAAACCCGAGCTGAATCTGAGACTAGCCAACAGGGATCCTTTGCTTTCCCCAGCCATCAATCGGCACCAGTCAACTCTGGCGCGCATCGTCACAAGGCCTGCGCATTAGATCACTTTCGCCATACATAAACTGGCAACAGGCGGAGAGCATCAAACAATAATATGCTGCCGTAGAGGTCGACCGCGTAAGACGTGCAAGCCAAGGACGCTCGTATGGCATCGATCGAATTGGCATGCAGTACCGCACCCAATGAAGCACATACCACCTGCGCTCGACAATTCAGCCCGTCTTTTTAGCTTTGAGTTGCTTGGAAACAACACATACTCGGTCAACTACCGTCCTGTCACCTGCTGTCTGTGATCATTCCATCACCTAAAGTGCAGCGTAACTGTCTGAACAGGTACGTACCTAAACCTGCCTTGCAGCGCACATCACCTTCAACAAGATAAAATATTGGCTTGTTTTTCCTTGCTTGAGTTGCTGATTTCTACGGTTTGGATTCGGGCTCCAGTCGCAATCGTCAGACCAGTGCCATCCTCAATGCTGGCCCTGGCCCTTGTCACTGTTGAGGATTCATGTCCAACTGATCCATTCTGATCCAACCCCGATGCTGCCCTGTCGGTCCATGACGGCCTTGCCTCCATCCATCAACCCTACTCCCGCTCGGTCATCAAACGAATCAGTGCACGAACAGGCCAAGGGTACGAACGAAGAACAAGGTGCGGCTTCTGCTTCCGCGGTCCATCTTACCACCGGCTGAACAGGGTGAGCCCAGCAGCATTGGAGTTTCTGGTTGATGTAAACTTTGCTGCCGTTTGTGTTTACAGCTGGTCTCACCACGACATAAATCGTCGTAGGCTTCGTTGTAAAGACGTTTACAAACAGTGGCTTTGTACTAGGCGTCTTCGCCGCGCTAATCGCATGAGAAGTGTCAGGCTATGAATGCACAAGTCCGCTTTTCGGGTTGCAAAGTTGCCGGTCTACCTATGCACAACTTGACAGCCTGACCAGGCGTAAGACAGCTCAAAGGGAATGCAGGAAACAGTGGCATCTGTGAGGATCAAGTGGACTTCGTAGGAGTCGGTACCCAGCTTTTGCATCCCATCCGTACATATTCTGCAAAATACATTCATAGAAAGTGAGGTGAGGTAAGATGCGGCAGGCAGGCGTGGCAGGTTCCATGGTTCCCTTCACTCAATCTACCTTACCGTATCGCCAAGACTTTGTACCTTATCCTTATTCTCAGTGATCGACCGACTGCCGCATCTGGTCACCAATCACGGGCTCCGCGACACGCAACGAGATCGCCAGTGTCATATCTGCGATTACCATTCTGCATACTTTTTTACTTCTACCTACAACGTTGCAGTTGCAGTCACAAGTGCAGCACCACTTTTTACCTTCGACACCACGTCCGAAGAGAGTCGCGACATGGACAGACAGCTCCTCGATACACATGCACCTCAGCTCAAGGACTTGTATCCGCTGCGTGGAGGAAGTACCTCTGGCTGTTCACTGCCTTATTCAGGTACCTCCCCTCCTTATTCAATTACCCCGCAAAAACGGCCCCCAGCCACTGCCAAACAGTCTCTGATTCGCTGGAGGCGCCACCAACCTGCTGCGCCTGCCTGGCTCTGCCTGCAGTTCCCATCCTCACCATCCCTCCATCTCTCCCATCGTGCCATCACATCCCCTCCATCCAGTCGTCCTTGCCCCGTCTCATTCATCTCTTGCGCGCAGTGCGACACAGACGCCAGGGTCCATTTTCCATCGTTGCCATTCGCCTGCAGCCCTCCGGTTGCATACCACGAGTTCATACACGAGACGGTCACAGAAGCGGCAGAAGCAATTCGAGCGGCATATTCCTGCCTGGCCTGAGCAGTCGATCGACGTAAGTGAGGCCTTCCACCTTTCTCCGAGCTTCCACCTTTCCACCTTGTACCTTGTCGGCGTTAGCCTCGCCGTCGCCTGCCTGGCCTGCCTATTCGTACCGTACCTGCCGTACCTGCCTTACCCTTCCCCAACTGTCACTGTCCCGTCCCTGTTCAAACGGCCAACCTGAGATAGAGCCCCTCATTCCACCCGACCTCAATCTTCCACTCATTCCACGACCATCCACCGCTTCCACCAGCCCCTTTCTCTCTGCTAGCCCGGGCAACTCTAAACCGCTATCGGTGCCATCGGCCACCGCACCTCTCATCCCCATCCCCGGCCTTCTCTTCGCCGTCCTTGCCCTCGTTGCCGGTGTGCCTTTCGTCCCCCCTCGCCTCGGTCTCGTTGCCGTCCTCCGCAGTCCTCTTGCTTGGTACGACACGCCCCCCACCCCCTGGTACAGAGCGCTGTACTGGCCTAACGTCCGCACCATACCTTGAGGTGCCGTCCCTTCATTAGTGTCACCGATACACACCTTGCCGGCCCCCTGCTAACGGTCATTTACAGAGCGCTGATACGATATCGCAATCTCATCATGGCTGCCACCAGTGCCAACGCCAATACCTCCCTGTTGACCTTCTTCACCCAGATGGAAAATCAGGGCGGCGTCATTGTCAAAGGTGCGTACGCCCGTTGTCTAAGCCTTGCTCAACGTCCGAGCTAAGCCTCTCACTCATCTTCACCGTGCCCATTCCCCTCACCGAGCCGGGTCCCGGTCCTCCCTTTCCCTGTCTTGTCTCAAATAGGAAATCAGTGCCAAGACGCGTGGCCTGCTAACCCGCTGTCACTCTCTAGACATCCCTAAACTCGATCTAGATCTGTACATCCAGAACTACACAGGTATGTACGCTCTGCTCTCACACCCCAGCACCTCGTCTCAACCTTGTTTCTCGTAAACTGCGCCTTGTTGCCCGTCCATACCCTCGCGGGTCCTCCTTGGCTCAGCCTCCGTCCGCGCCTCCGCCCTCGTCTCCCCGCCTGCCAAGAAATTCCGCCGTTCCCCTCAGGGACCACCACTCATAGGGGACCACACTACTCACTCTTCTCTCACCTGTCACAGGCCGTACCCGCTTTGAACGACTGTTCCTGATCGGCCGGACTTGCGTGCCGCTCTGTGTCGACGCCCTGAAAGCTGCAGTCGCCGAAGCCAAACAGGGTCAAGACGTTCAACGATACCGTGAGGCTTTTGAGCACATTCACATCGCCGCTCCTTCTGAGCCAGAGGCCGTCTTCGATCAAGAATGGGTAGACAACACCGACAGGGCCAACAAGGCCAAGACCCACAACCTTGAAAATGAACTGAAAGGTTACAAGATGAATCTTATCAAGGAGAGCATCCGGGTTTGTTCACAACGATAATCTGGCCCTTGCGAACTTGGGAACTGACAGAATGCTGCAGATGGGCAACGAGGATCTGGGCCGCCACTTCGAGGCCACCGGCGACCTCAACAGTGCTGGCGAAGCTTACAGTCGAATGCGACCCGATGTGAGCACATCGAAGCACATCATCGACGTTGGCAAGCACCTCGTTCATGTCTCCCTCCAGCGCCGTGAATGGCCCATGGTCATTGCCAACCTGAGCAAGATCACCGGCGTACAGAACGGCGACGACGAAAAGGGGCTCCAACCCTACGTCAAGATAGTCCAGGGGATTGCCCTCATGGGTTTGGACAAGTTTGAGGAGGCAGCTAAGAGCTTCTTGCAGACGGATGCCGGCAAAGAGGGAGTGGACTACAGCAATATCGCGAGCCCCAACGACGTGGCAGTGTACGGTGGCCTCCTGGCTCTGGCGACCATGGACCGGAAAGACTTGCAGACCCGCGTTCTTGACAACCAGAACTTCAGAACCTTTTTGGAACTGGAGCCTCACATTCGCAAAGCCATCTCTCTCTTCGTCAACGGTCGGTACTCGGCATGCCTGGCGATCCTCGAGGCGTACCGTGCCGACTACCTGCTGGACATCTATCTCCAGAAGCACGTCAATTCCTTGTACTCTCAGATTCGGAGCAAGTGTATTGTGCAGTACTTCATTCCGTTTTCTTGCGTCACCCTCAGCAGTTTGGAAGAGTCCTTTGCAGTTGAGGGCCAATCGCTCGTCGATGAGCTCGTTGCCATGATCAAGAATGGCTCCTTGCAGGCTCGAATCAACACAATTGACAAGGTAAGTCCGCGGCCCCCGAATTCGAACACCCCAAAGCGGAATCGCACAGTGCTAACGCACAGGCCAATTGCCAGACATTGGTCGCCGTGTCTCCGAACCCCCGAGCCAACCTGCAAAAGCTGGTACTGGACACGATTGATGGCTACGAGCGGGACGCCCTCGAGCGGATCCGCCGCATGAGTATCATCGCAGCAGAGATGGAGGTGAAAAACCCCCGTAAGGGCACTGCTCATGAGGGTGTTGATGCACTCTGGTTCGAGCAGTCGAACCGGCCAATGGCGGCCGCCGGCGAGCTGAGCTGAGCTGCACAATGTACGTCGCCCTGAAAGGGTACCGGCCGAGTGTTGGAGCAGTTCTCCGCGCATCGGACGCGAATCGGCAGGCGATGAATGCTGCCGAGCCAGAGAAACGAGGGGCACTTTTGACGATCCACTCGGGCACCCTAGTCAGAAACCCTAAAAATTGGCTGGTTGAATGCCAATGCAGAACGGGCGGGTTGGCGCTGGATCATTGGTTCCCCTGAGAGAGGCATACGTACGCTCGCCAACACTTTAGCAACACTGTGGTATCATTCAGACGTCATGGCACTTTTTGCGCCAGACACAACCCAATTAGCCACTAGGATCGGGGTCACTGGTTGAAGACTTCACGCAGCTGGACGGTGGAGCGGCCAAAGGAATATTTGGTGGTGTTGATCGCGGGATCCCCGGGGCCGATAGATTGAGGCTTACGCAGCAGGCATAGGGATGTGTCAAGGGAAAGGGTATAGTGGCACCAATGGGAATAATCGGGAATGAACTGCTGCCCGTATTCTATGCGACACTGCGTGCTTCTGCTTCGCCCGAACCGTGTCCACTACGTGAATCCAGCATTGTTCGTGCCTAATCCCAAGTTAAGCTTACCCTGTCGACGGGATCAGAGGACGATAGCCGGCGCTTCTCCTCGTAACGGTCTAGCGGGCGAAGATGGTGTTGTGTGCCCAATCTCGACATGCGCATGCCTGCAAAAGCAGTTGCACAGTGCTGTCAAGTCTCTCTTTCTCGCGTCTCTCGCTTAACGGAGAACGGGCCTGAACCACCAGGGACCTTTCGGTAGGTGTAGGGGTGGTGGTGGGTTGGAAGGGGAGAGAGCCTGGGAGGAAGAGACACCTGATGATCGCTGCTTGGCTCCATACTCAAGTGGGCGCAAGGCTCCATTAGCATGACCGGGGCGATGAAATCACACCGAGGCAGAAGAGTCCCCATCCCCTGTTTCCCCGTCGCATCTACCGCAAATAAAAGCCGTTGAGTCTTCAAAATGGGGCGCGTTTTGGGGGGACCCGACGCCTCTGCTGCCGCTGTATCTTTTGTCTTTTTTTTTTTTTTCTTACTTAGGGGCCAAAAAGGCTGTCAAGGATGCAGGGTATAGGAAACTCGGAGGTATGTCTCCAACTGACCCTTGGAGGGTAGGAGGGGCGCGGTTCGCGTTCCTAGACTGCATCAGGAAGCCCAACAGTCCTTGCCCACGATCCATCGCGGCAAAAGAGTAGGGAGGGGGGTAAGAAAGGCTTTGGTCTCCATCAAAACTCCATATCCATATCGACCTCGCTTTCGCCTTCCTTTCCCTTTTCTAGTGGGATGCCCGCCTGTCCGTCCGGGACTAAAATGCACCCGCTAAAACAATGAGCAAGATATTACAAACAGTATCGAAGTACAAGTTTTCATGGTGATGATGGCGCGAATGAGCCCGCAGAAGCAGAAGTAAGGGGAGCGAGTGAAGGGGGAAATGCCGAATGTGCGTAGCCCTGTCTGATGGCGCATTACCTCCACTCGAAAAACTCCTCCTTTGGCGGTCTCGGCATTGTAACAAGTTCACAAAGGTTCTGCCCCAAAAAAACCTTGGTGACCTTGGCAAACCTGAGTCGTCGTACGTAGTCCTCTTTTTTTTTCCGCCGTCGTGCATCGGTTGATCGGGCTCAATCCGCTCATCCCATCAATTGCCGCACGTCGGTGGGCGGCCAGCGGACCTGCGCAAAGGTGAGCAGTCGCTTGATGCTCTGCAGGTACTTGCGGGTGACCTCGTCGCCCATGACGTGCCCGCGCTCGCCGTCGTGCAGCTTCTCGCGGGCACTGCGCTCGTGGATGCCCACCATGGTGACTCCGATGGGCCAGGCGGCCTTGCCGATGGAGAGGCGGAGGTAACCGTCGTTCGCGTCGACGTAGCGGCGCTCTTGCGCGGCTTGGACGATCTCGATGATGGGGGCGAGGAGGTCGTCGTCCAGGTCGTACTTTTCAAACTTGCGGAAGAGCTGCGAGAGTGGTGTCAGCAATTGAGTGGTTGGCTGGCAAAAGAGGGTGGTCGTGGACATACCGGCTTCAGGTTCTCGCGGCTTTGCACCATCGCGCTGTAGGCCGTCTTGCTGGCCGTGGTGTCCCGCCGCTCTTGCTCCATCGCCTTCTCGTACTCCGTCAGGACCATCGTGAAGTATGAAGCGAGCTGCCTGAACAGCCATCGTCTGCCCTCCTTGTCCTTGGGCACCGTGCCGTCGACCTTCATGTCCTTCTCCTCGACCAGCTGCAGTGTTGTCGGTATCGGGCCCTTGGTCACCACCGTCGTGAGCCTCCTGTACCTCCGCAGTCTGGCCGCGTGGCTCTCCCCAAACAGCGTCGCCGGCTCGCCCAGATCGCGCAGCTTCGTGTAGAGTTCTTCGTCGGATATATCCTCCATGCCGTCCTCCATCTCGGAGACATCCTCGCTGCTGGCCTTGACGAGCTCCGGGAGCCCGAGCCGCCGCCGTCGCGCGCGCTCTTCCTCCTCCTCTTGCTCCTCCCGCCGCTTCCGTGACTCCTCCGCCAGCCGTTGTCTCTTCTCCTCACGGATCTTGTGCTCCTCCGCCGCCTCCTCTTCTCGCTTGCGTTTCGCGGCGGCCTTCTGCTCTCGCTCTTTCTCGAGGCGGGCTTGTTCGGCCAGGTACTCCTCCTTGCGCTTCGCTTCGACGTCGGCGCGCTTGAGGTACTTTGAGGATGACGACGAGCTGGACTCCTTTGATGACTTGTCCAGCTCCTTTGACATGAGCGCTGCGAAATCCATGATTACGGTTCGCTGTCTATCGATCGTTGGGGGTTCGTCGTCAGGGGGACTTCGTCGGTCGCCGTGGCCAGTGCTGGCTAGGGGTGGGTCCGTTCCAGCTCAGAAGGGTGTGTGTGTTGTCTCGTGCCTGCGTCGCGATGGCAGTCCCGTCCCTTGATGGTCGTTTGTCGTCGCCCGCGTCGATGAAAAGTCGATGAGATGTCGTTGAACAGCTCGGCATGGGATAAAAGAAAAAAATCGGATAAAACGTTCCGCAAAAGCTTACTTTGCTTTATTTTTACGTGTTTCCCCCACACCTTGGGGGAGGCAGTGCAAAAAGTTGTGGTGGACGATCCATGCATGGAAGCTCTGGAAGATCGCGCTTAACTTGCACAGCCTCACTCGCCTACGACCTTGACTCCAGTCCGGGGGAACGCACACACGCAAACTAGTTCCCGCGTTTTCCTGCTGGACACCCCCCGAAAACGTGTCTTTGTACCTGTTCGTCGCAAGGGGAGCTTGTCAAGCTTTTTTTCCCGGGCGTTTTCCTTTACTCCACCGATTTCCTGTGTTTTGCAGGCTTAGGTGCTTGCATTTGACGTCGTGTGTGCGGTGTTGGTTTCGTGATACCTCACCCTCCGACCGCACCCACCCGACTTCCGAACCACTGGACCTGCTCAAGCCAGAGCCAAGGAAGGACGTGATGGCTTCATACGACCGGGAGGTGACTACCCCATTCTTGCTCCGGCTCTTTTACAAGAACGGGTCATTTCACAGGTAAAGTGGGACTCAGGCACCCCGTCGCTTCGGCCTTGTAGACATAGCTTGCTAATGGATTGTTTCCCAGGCCGGACGAATTCGCATCGAGGAGCCTGCCACCGTCGCTGTCGCTCTACACCTGGCCCAGCAGCACCCTCGCCGAGCTGGCAGAGCAAGTAGCTGCGGAAGATCCCTCCCTCCTCCCCAGCCCGTCCGTGGGCACAAGGCTCGCGTTCAGATTGATCTACCCCGACGCCCGAAACACGGCAGCCACCGCGGGCGCACATCACGCCCCGACACAGCCACGGTTCATGGTGAAAGACCTGGGGAGCGTAGTGCTCGGCGGCGACGGCGCTTCGGCAGCGCTGCTTGCCGCGGCCAACGGCGCGGAGGGAGACGATGGAGATACCGAGATGACGGGAGCTGCCGCGCTAGCGACTGCGGAGACGGCGACGAAGGACAAGACGCTTGGGGAATTCAAGTTCGTGGTGGGCGACTACGTCTCATGCGCCATCTTGCCGCCGCTCGCCGACGGCTCCGTTGCGCCGGCGATAACGGCACGGAATGATAGGCCAACGGGCCCGAGGGGTCCTGCGGCTGGGCATCCTCCTCACAATAACCGGCGAGATGCTGGGTTTGCAGGACGCCCGGGTCGGGACAGGGAACGGCGCCGCTCTGGGTTTGGAGACGGTGGTTTCCCTGAGGGCGAGTGGAGGAGAGGTGAGAGGCTCCCTGATGAGGTCCCTGAACGGTCTTGGGGAAGAGGAAGGCGGGGAGAGAGGGGCGACAGATGGTGATTTGGATCCATCTCATTCAGCTGCGGCCCGAGAAGTTTCTGGCTTTGCGGGTCTTCATCGACTTTGCCTTCGACTGGAAACGACAGTGTCGCCTTCACTCGTTCGGAAATGGGTTCCACAGACTTTGGTCAACGAGGTAGGCTTCGGAAGCTGTACGCCGCTCCGTGGTTGTTGCCCTGAGAATCACAAGGGACCGCGCGACCGGGTAGCCATCTTCGGGATGTGTCGCCCAGACTTGGAAGATATAAGCCACGGATGGAAAACTGCACCATATGACCGATCCAGGCTCACCATTGAGCTCCGAGAAGACGTTGGGGACGAAGTTTGACGCCTAGGCGGGTTTCCTAGATAGCTTCCGGCATGGAAGCAGCATGGAAGGTTACGAACTATGGGAGACGACGATGATCAGGGGCCGTCGATGGGTTTGTCAAAGCCCAGTAGGCACATTCAGGGCAAGATGGATTTAATGCTGAGAGTGCATCACGGAAGTGGTGTACATCTATGGCTCTGTCGGGACATGCCGTCAACTCGAGCGGGTTTGCAAAAGTAGTACGGTTCTCCAGAAATACCGATGGCGAGGAAGCGGAAAGGGGGCTTCGGATCACGACTAAGGGAATTATTGCGTTGGCTTCGCAAGCGGCACGGCGTAAAGGTTGTCAAAAGGAATACCAGTTGTTTTCGTTGGGGTCGTTAGCACCCGGACATCATTACCACATATCAGAACATGCTTCAAGCACGGCAAATGTGACCTTGCGCGTTGCTTCAAACAAATGGAAACTTGAATTGTTTTTCATTTATTTCTTCCGTTCCACCGTGGATCTCCAGGCTTATGTACGACCACAGCTTCATTGCACGAAGTCAATCTATCGCTCGTAGACGAGGTCGCCCTTGCGCTTCGCACGCAGATCCCAGAGACCCTGTCCATTGCGTTAGTATGTGTGCCTTTGGGTATTCCAAACCGTGCTTATCGCCAGTCGGAGTTCGGGAGAGAGGGCAGGGCTCACGTCGGTCTTGTAGCCAATGTATCCGATGATCGCGGGGACAACGGCAATGTAGATGAAGGAAATGCGGGCTGTTCTCGGCGTCCATCGGAAGAAGATGTGTCTGTTGCTCTGCATGTCTGTCCGGCGTCCTCGGTTAGCACCTCCACTGCTTCCTCTCTCGCGACGCAATTGATTGCATCAATCTAGCTCGGATAATGGATTTCACGTACGTCCCAGCTTGACCAGGGCCGGGTCAAGAGCCAGCTCTGTCCGCAAGAATTAGCATTTCTTCGAGGCGTATTTTTGGGGTGTCAGATTGGCTCACTGTGGTGCTCAACGCCGCCTGCCATCTTGATCGATGTCAGAGCGATGCTCAATCTGTGTCCTGGAAAATAATTGGCTCGGTGGGGACGACGAAGTTTGCGGGTTTCCGGGGTCAATCGGCAGAGCTCATCGACTTGTGCTGCTTGAAGCGCCGTGATGCGCGATGCTCAGCCGACTGTTGGAGTTGCTTGCTTAGGTAATACCGTCTCATGCCTTGAGGGTCAGGCAATAACCAATCATACGGGCTGTATTAGCCAGATGCTTAGACACTGTGACACTGTGCGAGACTGCGCTCGTCAGGGCGCCCTGACGGTTTGAAACCGGGGCGAACACTGTCTGACAGACTCGTCTGGCCTCCGCAGGCTTCGTGTAGTTGGAATTGCCAGTGTTTACATAATCACATCAAGTCAACGTGCCAGAGTGGTTAATGGGCTGCCCTGCTATTACATCTAGCTTTCGCTGGAAAATAACATAGGCAGTGGCTTCGGTCGCGCAAGTTCGAATCTTGTCGTTGACGCATTTCCTTTTTGCCATTTTTCCTCAACTTCATCCCGTATATTCCGCTCTTCTCGTGTGTTGTTTCGCCGATACTTTTGAAGTTATCGTCTGAACTTTGACTGTTTCTCCCGGCATTCAATTGAGTTGTGCTGCAGTCGCAAAGTACCTCGCACTCGGGTTTCAACGAAGACTACCTAGTGCTTGTTATATTGACTTCCGGATCGTAGCTCAGCATCGGAGAAACTGCTGTCTACTCAATTTTACCCCCCAAGACTCTAACCATTGCGACGCTAACGTGTGAGATCATCGACCAGAGGAAATCGCAGTCGGAGCCAAGAGTTCCTCCGAAGATGCAGTCTCTCCGACGATCATGAATTGGGCACTTGATTGGGATGTC
This sequence comes from Colletotrichum tropicale, assembly GCA_027406125.1. Classification (NCBI taxonomy): domain Eukaryota; kingdom Fungi; phylum Ascomycota; class Sordariomycetes; order Glomerellales; family Glomerellaceae; genus Colletotrichum; species Colletotrichum tropicale. The sequence goes on from JANVYH010000004.1 coordinate 2,289,717, forward strand.
GACCGATGCGTTTGTGCCGAGGCAAGCCTAAAATGTGGGGGTCTCATCTGGTGTTGCTCAGAATGCGCTGCTGTGACAGAGGACGGTCCAAGTGTTTTTGTTTGGAAGCAGGTGAAGGTGAACTCGGTGGGGCCCGGACACTTGAGTTTCCGGTGTACTAGTGACGTATAAAATGAGGGACATGACCTCGGCGATTTGTTTGGTTGTTGATTTACTTGTACGTTACTGTGATTGCAAAAAGGTCCGGCCATTGTCTTAGGATAGTCCAGCTACGTTGATTCACATCGGAAACGATAAGACGCAATACCACATTCCAAGCGAAACATCAGCAGGATGGCAACAGAAGAACCCAAGGTGAAGCTCTACTGGTAAGTGCCCGTGAAGCCCAGTTTGGACAGACACTCACATGGAACTAGGCTGGAGCAGTCCAGAGCCCAGAACATCCTTTGGCTGCTCGAAGAGCTAAAGATCAAGTATGAAGTGGAGGTCTTCCATCGCAACAAGCAGACTCTGCTTGCGCCTCCAGAGCTAGCCAAGGTTCATCCCCTCGGCAAGTCTCCAGTCATCGAGATCTTTCCAGGTGGCTCTGGAGAGTCAATCAAGCTGGCAGAGAGCGGTTACATGACGCAGTACCTGTGTGATCACTTTGGCAGAGACTCCGGTCTGATCCCCAAGAAGTGGAAGGACGGCCAAGAAGGCAAAATCGGAGGAGAGACCGAAGAGTGGACGAGATGCCAGTATTATATGCATTACGTTGAAGGAAGTCTGCTTCCTGTCTTTACCTTGTCTCTCGTCATCTCAGGTTGGTCTATCTAAAATGCCTCAATCGAGCATCTTGTCAGATCTCGCAACTAACACGCTTCGTCAGCCCTCAAATCGGACAATGTCCCCTTCATCGTCCGGCCTATCACTTCGGTGGTCGCAAACAGGATCTTCAGCATGATGATCTTCCCCAACGCCAAAAAGCATCTGTCCATGATCGAGGAGCATCTTGCAACTGCTCCAGGTGGAGGAGACAAGTATATTTGCGGTCCCAACTTGACAGCTGCCGATATCCTACTCAGCTTTGCCCTCATCGCTGCTGAGGGCAGGCTGGACGGATTTGGAAACTGGCCAGGAGGCTCAGCCAAGAAAACTTACCCCAAGGTATTTGCGTATATCGAGCGACTCAAGAAGGAGCCCGGGTATGAACGATCTGCTCAGAAGATCCGCGAGATTGATGGCAAGTTTGAGGCTACCATCTCTCGATTCTAAGGGGTATGGGGGTTGGGAAACTGTTGGGCGGAGAACATATACCACTTTGCATTATTTTTTTCCCTTCCTTTTCTGTTAGTAAATTTTCAGTCGTAACAATTCCACGTAACCTACCTACCAGGTAGAAACGTTACTTGGCCTGGTGACCTGAAGCTAAACATCACTCGTGAAAGTGAGAGAAGCGATCCTAGGCCCAAGCTCTCTGGGATAGGTACGTCTTAGCGCTACAGCCAATTGACAGGGGCGGTAGCCACCAAATCGGCGTGCATCCTTCCGTGCCCCGACCATGCGTCCCGGAATTTTTATCGAAAATCACCAACTTGCAGCTCAACGCAAGCCTCCAACCCCACGTCACACGGTTGCTCGCCCGATTGCCAAACGCCATGCTGGCTTCGAGGACGGTATGCGCTCGCTGCCGGACCAGGCTTCTGGCTGGCGCGATCGCTGCCAGCACCACCCGCCCGAACTCGACAGCAAGTTTCCCCTCCGTCACTGCCGAGCAACCCTCCGACACGACAGCGCAGCCACCGCGGGCCCAGGCCTCTGAGGCTTCTCCAAACAAGACTCGTTCAAGAAGATCAAAAAACGATGCCGATGCGAAGAAGCGAGCGCTGGACTTGTTCGAAAGCGCCATCAACAAGAGCAGGGGCGAAGAAGCCGTTGCGCAGGAGACGCCGTACACCTTGGAGAAGCTGGCCCGGCTTGCGAAAATACTCGATACTGTCCTGAACTCGAATTTGAAGAAGAACATCACTGTTGAAATCGCAGCGAGGAACTTCGTTACTCTGGAGACAGAGGTCTTGCCAAGTCTACGAAACTCGAAGATACCACAACCTATCTTGATGGAAGCTTCGCAAGCATTGCGACAACTTATAGACTTCAAACTCGTCAATACGCATGCGAAAGAACTCCCGAGCCTGACAGACCTCTGCCGACTCATGTCTGATTTCGGAAATGTGAAGCCTCAGTCACGTTTGCAGTTCATTAACACATTCCTAAATGCAATCTTACCAACGCTTTCCGAAGCAAAAGATGACGCCAAAATGGAGTCCGCAACTGTGGAAGAGAGGTTACTACAGGATCTTGTCGATTTCTGGAAGCATTTTACTGCGTTACGGCGCGTGGACAGCGGTCTCCGATCCGAGCCGAAATTCTGGCTCACCTCGAGACCGGACTTGCGAAGCAGCGACCAGCCGGTGAAGCTCTTCAGGCTGCTACTACATTCTGTAGCAGCCAACGTGGTCGGATTGGACACTGCGTTAGTGACTACGTATGTCCTACTTTCAGACCCTGCATACGAACACACAAAAGCGAGGGAAGACGCGGCGCCTCTCCTCGAAGCGTTGGAACCCATCATCAAGCGTTTCGACCGCGGAAAACTTCACCCTCTATTTGAGGGGCAACCCAAGTTGTGGCAGTTCGTTGAACCAAGGGCAGACTGGCGGGTCATTCAAGCGGCTCCCAACGTGTTGGGTGAGTTCGCCACTGCTGCGTCAGACGGCTGGGCCCCAAAACATGGCAAATTCGCCTACGCACTGTGGCACAAACGCTTCAATATGGCGTACCGTGGAAACGACCATGCAGCTGTGCAGCAGGCTTGGAGAGATCTTATCGAGCCACCTAATGATGCAAGTCGGGCGGGCAAACTCCGTAGATGTCCTGAGCTGTTCGATTACATATTGCACATTGCCTGCCATAAATCTCGATATGAGAAGGCCATATACACGCAGGTCATCTCCGAGGTTTTAGAATACATGAAGGCCATCGGCCTCGAGCCAACAATCAGGACATACACCTCTATGATGGAGGGTTGGAAGCTGGCAAAGCGAATCGAGCCTATCGAACACATGTGGGAGTCTATCACGACAGCCGGGCTGAAACTGGACCATCAGATTTGGTCAAGTCGGATATCTGCGCTTGGCGGGCTTGGAGCAGGGTGGGATGGCATCAGAGCGCTCACCCAGATGGACAAAGCGTGGCAAGAGGCAGTAAAGAACGGAACAGAGGACCAGGCTCTCAAACCTGCCATGTCGAACGTAAATGCGGCAATATCCGGGCTTCTGTGGCGAAACCGCATGGACGGCGTAAAGAAGGTCTTGGAGTGGGCTTCTGAGAGGGGCCTGCAGCCTGACATCTACACCTTCAACATGCTTCTCTCCAGCATGTTGAAGCAAGGCAAACACGAGGAGGCGGACAGGATACTAGTCAGCATGAAAGCGGCAGGTGTCAAGCCAGACGGTGCCACTTTCACCATTATCATGGATACCGCCTTCGCCGACATATCCCAGCAGTCGCCCGAGGAGCAGAAAGCCACTATTGGGAATGTCTTCAGGGAAATGAAGGCCTGCGGTATCGACCCGAATCAGGAGACGTATGCCAAGATGATACATTCTCTCATCAGACAGGGCGACGTCGCGCGGTCGTCCATCACAGCCATCCTCGCCCACCTGCGCGCCACTGGCCAGCAGCCCTCCACCGAGATCTGCACTATGCTCGTCGAGTACTTCATCGACCATCAGCCCGACCTCGACACCGTCCGCGCCCTCGTTGACGACCGCCGGTCCCGCGCACGCGCTCTGACGGACCGCGTCTTCTGGGAGACCGTCATCAAGTACTACCACCGCGCGGATGACCTCGACGGCGCTCTCGAGATCGTGTACGACCTCGACGACTGGGGTATCTGGCCTGGCCTGCCGCTGCTGGAGCCCCTGCTCCGGTCACTGCTTCACCGCAAGGACTGGGACGCCGCTAAGAAGCTCGTGGGCACCGTACGGCGACAGCCCCGTCCGGAGGCTGCTGACCGAGAAAGTCGGTACTGGAGGCATGCTTTCTGGGCTGTGGCAAGGGATTACGACTTGGTTGATCACAACGCACAGGTGGTGCAGAATTAGTGATGGCCCTCCCCTTGTACGATGTCGAAGAGACTATTTCATAACACGTTAGAATACTAAAACCAATGCCTCTTCATTTGTAGCCTTTTGTTGGTGATATTAAGACTTAAGTGAAATCAAAATTGGCGACTTGCCCTGGAGTGGTTGATTGATCAGCCCGCGGGCGGCGAGCTCATTCCCAAAGAAATACGAAGTCGTAGGAATGTTGGACCACCTCCCACTTCCTGCTAACGTACCGCCCTTTTTTGAGATGGATCAAGACTGACCCATATCCAAGAAAGGGCCCCCATGGCATGTTGGTTGTTGATCTGGCACTATGACAAACCACGCGAGGGTCTTTGAGGGTTCTTCCTCCCAAATGCCCATTGAATAAGGCGTTGCCCTGGCTCAAAAGTTCATAATAGATAGAAATGATCATGTGCCAGTCCTGAAAACGTCCCCTTTGGAGTACTGTTCACGTCTGCAGCAGTCCCAGGGAATGTAATGCCACCTGTGTTATTCGAGTGAGCTGAGGCAAACCATTGCATATGTTCCGCTGACAAAAAGACGCCGTGTATCTTGATATTCCTCTCATGAGCATCCTAGTATACGGTTTTCCGGAACCATGATCTGTTTAAGTGTTTTATCAAAAGTGCAAGCTTCACACAAGGTCACCGGCTGGTGGCTTAAACAAGCTCCAAGTGTCAACCATGGCAGCAAAACTTTGTGGGGGAATCTCTTCACGACAGTGCCCTAGCTGCGGCCCGGAACCTACGATATGCCCTCATGCTTCGAGGTGGAATCTAGCCAACAACACCAAGAACATACTTGATCCCGGCCCAGTGCTCCTTGACCGTCGGCCGAATCAACTCCGGAGGTAGCACGAAGCCACCGGCACCACTGGTCTTAGGCCTCAACTCAACACTCCAAGAATACGTAGCATTCAGCGCGCCGTGATGGAAGTCTCTCGCAGAACCAGTGGAGTAGTACAAGATCTCACATGAAGGCCCGACCTGATACTCCTCGCCACTCGTCGCGTTGATAGCAGCTGCGTAACCGCCGCCAACATCACGCTGTGCCTGCAGGTTCTTGGGGAGGACATCTGGCGCACAAGAGAAACCCCAAGGGAGGAGAATGAGCTGTGAGTAGCTGTGCCAGTCAATGAAGAGGCGAATGCCCCCCGGCGTGGCGGCTAGCTTGCGGGAGAGAGCGGAGAGAACGACGTTCTCGGTCGTGTCGCCCGGGCTGAGGCCTCGGAAGGTCTGGCTGCAGGGATCTGATGAGACGCTGCCGTCCTCGAGGGGGTAGTTCCACTGAAAATCCCAGTTACGGTTGCCGTCAGTGCCGATACAGGTGATGTTGGAGCGTGGTTGGCGGTTCTTCCGCCAGAGACGATCTGTCGTTTGGGTATATACGAAGCCTTGGTGAAAGTTAGTGCATCGAGGAGCACAAGTAGGACAGGGAATTCTTGCCGTCTGGATTGTGGAAAGGCACGATGTAGAAGTCGTAAGCGTCGAAGAATGCTGTGACGTTCTTGTTCCCCGACCGATAGCCTTCGATGAGCTGGTAAGTCAGGTATTCGACAGTCTGCACCAATGATGTTAGTACATGCAATATCTTTTCATTGGCAACGCTTACCATAGTAGTGATCCATTCTCTGGCGTGAACGGTACCGTGCCAAAGGACAATGGGCTTGTTCTCTGCCGGTTTTCCACCCCAAAGCTTCAGTCCAAAGATGTTGCGCCCTTCGTACGAAGATCCAATGTCCAGCCACTCCGAGTTATTTGGGAACGCGGCATGAAGATCCTTCCAATATTGTACGTGGTCATCATATGAGTGGTAGGAATCGAACCAGCTTAGACTTGGCAAGCCGCCTCGTCTCGTCAATGGGGTAGAGTTAATGACTCGAGATTCTTCCCTAATCTGGTTGCCCAAGTCGTTGCTCAGAAGTTGGGCATCAAGTCCTAAAGCCTCGAAGCCGCCGATGTCATTTGGCGGAACCGCGACCTCAACGAATTCTTTCAAGTCGATGGAGTGGAATGACACTAAACGGGATTGGAGGTCGCTGGGGGCATTGGCGGTTGACACCCGGTAGACATGGTATCCATCATAATTGACTTTTGCGTCTCGCGGGGCGTTGCTACTGGAGATTTTCACAGCAGAAGCTGCGACGAGGGGTGACAGAACCGCCAGGTAATTGGCGAACTTCATGATGGCTTTCAGCTTGGCCCGGCTGCTAGTGTTGCTTGGAATGACATAATGGCCTGGAAATAACATTTGAACCAAGTAGACTTTATATGCGCAAATCCCTTGATGGGCTTCCTCTTGGCTCAATAAACTCAACAGGGGCAAAGTGAGGGGTTCACTCTTGATAACATGCAAGCCAAGACTAGGATGCTTAGATGACGTTCTAGAAATCCTTTGCTTGGTAGCATTCTGATACTTCTTTCGTGAAATGGTCTATTATTTGGTGGAGGTAGCCTGTATAGGTTCGCCGTGATGTTGCATGGAAATGCAGAGCTACTCCCAGAAAAGTAGGTGCGAAGAATTTCGGGGTCTAAGGCGACTCCAACTTCCACATTACGTTTGCTTGGCATCGAGGATAACCGGCCACTTTAGTTGAACCTTCCGTCTGCGGATGCCGAAGAAGCATAGGCTTACTTGGACCTGGCGTGCTGCCAGCATGTCGACTTACGCGAATCATTCGGCGGTATTGGTTTTTTGGCCAAGAATTAGGATTTATATGCTGGCGATCACGCACTCGCAAGGCCTGCTCCGGAATAGTCCCGGCGAGTCCGGCTCCTGACGGGGATCCACTTTTCGGTTCTCTTCCGTATTCGCACCCGACACATCCGGATGTCACGCGGAGCTGGTTCGAGCAGCATTGTGTCTACCTAGTGTTCTTAGCAGCCGAAGTGACTCGTTTGATACTAAGTTATATAGCCCACCAAATATCCGGGGAACGTTAGTGAGCTAGAACTCCAACATGTAGGTGTAATTGTGTCAAGCAGTACGAGTGTTGTTTGGACATTGGCTGCCTTTTCTGGACCAGCCTAAATCCGGCCTTCGAATCCGCAAAACTATATCTCGGATTCCTCATAGGAAAAACAGCAAGCAACAAGATTTCATACAAAACCAATTTAGATTCTATGCTAGTCGGGCGTGTGAGTGAAATGATTGAGCATACCTCAGCTGGAGTTCGTCTTAGTATCGGACCCAAGATCCGGCGTGTGCCCCCTAAAGTCTCCACTAGTCTGCTCGGCGTCGACCGGTTTGGACCCCAAACGCCAACCCCAATTCACCTTGCCTACCTAGTACCTACAGTTTACCTGAGCGTCCCTTGAAGCTAGGTAGGTGCAGTGAGTACAGATGGTCCGACGTCACAGTTGCCTGTGACAGCCGCCACTTTCCAGAATTTTTTTTTCTCTCCAACTTTGACGCGTCGTCTATTTTTCAACATAGGTGTTCCTTAGCAAAAACATCGAATTATTGTCGCCAAACGCCAGCTCTACGACCTACGAGCGACGTTTTTGTCGCGGAACAATTGCACTGCGGAAATGGGCTAGAAATCACAACCGAAATATCGATACCGACCGACGCGATGGCTACCGAGAGCTCCAAACCTTCGTCGCGCGACGAGTCTTCCGACTCTGGAAGCGGAAGCGACAGCGAAAATGAAACCCCATCGGCAGCCACCCCGACAACGGTCGAATGGCTTGCAACCGGCCGTGCAAAGCGTTCCACAGCCGGCAACCGAATGAAGTCGATGCTCGCCAACGAAGAACCCGACTCCGATCTCGAGCTCCTGTTTGCCGAAGACGACAATGATGAGGGCTTTACCGATGTCGAAGATGGCGGCTCCGACGTACAGATGGACTCGTCATCCGACGATGAAGACGAGCAGAACCAAGGGGACGACATGGAAGGAGAAAAGGAGCTTGAGAAGCAGGCCAGGGAGAAGAAGGCTGCGGCGCGAAAGCGAAAAGCCCAGGAAGTCATACCGGCCAAGTTCAGGAAGAAGGTTCGCATCGACGCAAATCAGAATACTGCACCAGCTCCGCGGCCCAAAAAGAAATCAGAACGATCAAGTTGGCTACCGTCGCCTGCCGACATGCCCGTCCGTGCCTCGTCTCGACAGACAACAGTGCTTAGCAAGGAGCAGCTGCATCAACAGATGAAGGAACGAGAGGCGAAGCGCTTGAAGCAGGCGAAAGCAATGGAAAAGAAGGCCCAGAGGCAAGCGGAATCAAAGAAGCCGCCGATGACACAAGCAGAGCGACTCGCTGAAGCCGCCATTGTGGAAAAACGGAACTCCAAGTCTCTGAACAGATGGGAAGAAGCGGAGAAGGCTCGTGAGGAGGAGCGGCTGGCCAAGATTGCAGCGCTGCAGAATCGCACGCTCAAGGGACCTGTTGTCACGTACTGGAGTGGCCTGGGCGAATGGGAGCATCATTTGAAGCATGTTGGCAGGGTCGCGGAAGAAGAGAAGCCTGTGCGGAAGAAGCGGGAGAAGAAGGAAAAGCCGGAGAAGGGCAAAGGCAAGGAGAAGGACGGGAAGGAAGACGAGAAGGCGGAGGAGAAGAAGGGAGATGGACCAACATCCACTGCGACTCCTACGCCTGGGCCCGAGACTACGCCTTCGAAGCCGGCAGACGGACAAGGGGAGTCGAAACCTGAAGCTCCATCAGCGCCGTCAGTATCGACAACTGGTGATGTCCCTCAGACAAATGGTACCCCGAAGGCACCATCGCCACCCACGCCATCTCCAGCAACACCGGCGGAGGCGACTCCAGCTATCAAGACAGAAGACAAATCCAGCGTCATGGCACCTCCGTCTATGGCACCGCCTTCATTAGCATCTCCTTCGTGTGCGCCTCCTTCTCTGGCAGCACCTCCATCCCTGGCACCTCCTACAATCCCACCAGCGGCAACAATGTCACCTGCACCCTCCCAACCTGAAAACCAGCCAAGGCTCATGGCACCACCATCAATATCACCTCCACCATCAATGAGCGCACCGTTAATGGCTCCTCCGCCAATACCTCCTCCGCCAAAGACTTCGGTCCTGGCAGCTCCGGTACTGGCACCACCAGTCCTCGCGCCGCCCCTGGGAGGCATACACCTGGGACACCACAACTCACAACCTAAATCCAACGTTCTCGCGCCGCCCAACACGTCACAACATCGATCTCCTCTCTCCATGCCCGCTCCGCCTCCACCTCCGACGGCGAGACCGCCGCCTCCGCCACAGGCACCCCTTCAACCGACTCAGCCTCGAGCTCCCCCAAAACCTCCCATCGTGGCTCCGTTACCACCACCGCCGCCTGCAGAACCCCCAAAGCCCGAAGAGCAACCCCCAAGCGAGGTCGCTCGCAGCGCGTTCATCCTCCGCAACTTTGATGAAGACCTGATCAAGGATAAGACAACCCAGACGCAGATTCTCTTCGGACGGAGGATGGACCGCCTTGCGAAGCCCGCCCCTCGCCCAGTTTGCGTCATCACCGCTCACCCGGCTCGCTACCGGGACCCCGATACGGGTCTACCTTATTATGACGTTCGTGCATACCGGGAGATTCAAAGACTCCGTCGTGGTGAGTACAAATGGAGCAGTCTGCTCGGCGCCTGGGTCGGCAGTTGCAACTACGCAGCTCGTGGTGTCCCGGAGAGGTTCCTGAAGGGTGACGGCAAACCCAAGCCCAAGCCGAAGGAGAAGGAGGTGGACGTCACCATCGGGGCACCCTCCGAAAAGCAAGAAGGCAAAGAGGACAAGACCGCCTCGCCCCCAGAAGAAGGGGGGAAGGAACAGCCGGAAACGGTGGCGGAGAAGCAAACGGTTCCAGCCCCGTCTCCGTCCGCACCGCAGACGCCGCAAGCGCCGCAGGCCGTGGTCCAGGCGCCAGCCCAACCTCAGACTCAGGAAGCGAAACCGGCAGCAACCGAACCTACAACGGCCCCTGTAGCCGCTTCGGTCGCGACACCAGTCTGAGTAAGAAGAGACTTTGGTGGTTGCGTACCTGAATAATGGCGGCGGGAGAACGCCTAAAACCTCAGACGCTCTTTATAGGCTCCTACCGATCAGATCGGAACGAGGGGCCGAAACAGGAACGGGGGGTTTAGGGGAACGTAGGGGAAGTGGAGGGCGGGCAGCCTGTGCATGAAGAAGCTTGTTCTTGTTCGCCCGTTGGTGTTGACGCCCGTAATGAACCGCTCTTGGTCTGTAATCATATCTCTATATCGTATGTAACAATACCCTCAGGGCGCTTCTTCGAAGTCAGCCTCTGACGTCTCGAGAATATCTCGAGCAATACATGTTCTGCTTCACCAGGTCACCGAACCAATCTCTCTCACGTTCTGGATTTTGCATCAGGCCATCAAACAAGATTACCTACAACGCTAGAATTTCAACCGTTCACCAGCTTCACGAACGCACCCACTCGCAGTACACCCCACCCAAAAGACATCGGGTGCTGCCACACATCAGAGCACTTGGGGCAGAAACGTTAAACGGGGCTCCGGCCGGAGATGTGTCGGCGCCGGAGCTCTCTCTACCATTTCGTCCTGCTGCAAACAATACAGGTATTAAGGGGGTCAGGAACAAACCGGAAGGTGTTAGAGAGGGCGGCCCTGTCCACTGGAAGGGGTGAACTTGCAAAACGAAAAGAAAATAGACGTTGACGGGCACATAGTAGCATGAAAAACGTTAAAAATTGAATTGTCTTGGAAGTGTCGTTGAGGGTGTGCTGGCGTGGTGCGAAGAGTCGAAATATGCTTTCCTTCACAGACGGTACAGATCCTTTCTCATGTTGGGACGTTTTCAATCTTCAGACCAGGCACACTCAGATGAGAAGGCTCTCTGTCGTTGGCCGGCGACCTTAGTCACAGCTCGACCCGTTCGGCCACTCACACCCTTCGTCTCGACTCTCACCACACGCAGCTCAAGTTTTTTCTCATTACTCGTGTGCGTACAGTCTATCCCGTGTAAGCATAGTCAGGCACACACACACTCAGTCACACACAACCACACGGGGAGGGCGACGACGAGGAGGGCAAGAAAGGCACCTACACACCATCTTTCCTCCTCCCTGCCCAACCGTAGTTACGTACGCACGCAGCGCACGCACATAACTCACCCACACGTAGACCACCACAGAAGGGGAGAGAGTGCGCGCGCGGGCAGGTTTGCTGCAACACGGACGCATGATTACACTTAAGCTCTCATCAAAGCACACCAGACACATAAGACTCTCACACACCCACCCACTCACCCATCTTAATCCATCCCAAGCTTTCGGGTTCGATATCGGATTCCCGTCTGCCCCCACCGGCCACCACCCGCCGTCCGTCAACCTCGTCCACTCATTCAGGCACTACACTTTCACTTCTCACTGACAGCCTCATCGGACGAGTGATCAGGTCAGGGCAGGTCCAGGGGAAAACTGCAACCGCCCGAAGGGAACAGGACGTGTTTGAAGATCGCCTTGCTTAACGTTCACGTAGTGTTGGCTGACCCCCTTGACACTCCCACCCACCACAGGCGCCCTCCCCGAGCGAATTACAAGCCAGTCATCCGTCTTGGCGGGGACCAACAGAACGACAAACCGAGACTGGAGACACTAAGAAAGAGAAAAGATGGGAGGATTTAACTCGCACGAACATGGACCAGCTCACCACAGGCCGCTGTAATGCTCGCGGCCCTTCGACCAAACCCATCTCGACCGTCCCTCTCTCGGCCGTGAATGTAGGGCTCGTAGCTTTCCTCCACGGCGGCCCCGAAAAGGGGACTGCGGACACACGCATACCAACACCACCATCATCATATCTCGCGATGCTATATCGTCCGTTTACCCCCCGAATAAGATTAAGAGAAGGTCATGTCGTCACCACCCTCATTACGCAGGTACGCACAAAAAACCTGCTTAAGCTTGCGTACCTGAGCTGGAAGAATGAGGGCATTCCCCCCCTCACGAGACCTTCACCATGCTGCTCAACACCCTCTTGGCCTCTGCGCCCCCGCCTCACTAGTACATGCAGCAAGCAATACGCGCGCGCGACGGGCGTCCGAAAGAGGGGAAAACAAAGAATCATGAAGAATGCCCGTCTAGAGGAAGTATCGTCAAATTCGAAAACCTGATTAGCCCAAATGTTGCTTTCCCATGAAAGAAGAGGAGTAATCCCGCGCTACGCGTGTCTTGGTTGGCGACTCCGCCCGACGACGACGGTTAAAAACATGCGGAAAATGAATCCAGCATGCAGTCTCGAGACTAAACTTTTCCATCATCTTCGATCTGCTGCATAACGCCAGTCAGTTCCTCCTCCCCACCTCTTTCCTGTCCCTAACCACTGGTAACTTGATCAGCAAGCTAAGCTTCTTTGACGGGTTTGATCTTCCTCTCACACTTACACACACACACAGCACCTGACTGACCACTGGGCCACGCGGAACTTGGACATATGGGGAATGAGAAGCCGCCGAGCCTCATGTTCGCGCGCCCGTGCCCCGTTGTGTGCTGCCCCAGTTTCGATGTGCTTCCTGTTTGGATGCTGTGAAACCTGCTGCGAAGACGTGTCTTGGCTTTTCGTCGCAACCGGCCTATTTTCGAATCAATGCTTGAAGCCCAAGTTTTCCAGACGGCGGGCTGTGGGTATTATCTTTAGATCCTGAGAAACATTGGCAACATTGGCAAAGTGGCTGGGCTGGCTCTTTGACAGGGCGGTGTAAGTCACGCGCAAAGATCACGATGTTTGTAGATGCAAAAGTTTCTTGAGTCATTGCAGATGTTTCATTCGTCACCTAGCAAATCCATACATCGTTCCACATGGCACATTGCCAAGTCCATCGCCATCTACAGCGCACGTTGTCATCCAGTCCTTCTGGCTGGCCTGAAAGCCGCCACAAAGAAATGAGACTAGATACTCCTAAGCACCGTCGCGATGTAGTTGTCCGTTCCCAACATTTTGCGCCGAAAAAAAAATCACAAGAGAGCAGCTTTTTGGAAGGCCTGCAATCTCTCCATCCCATTTTCCCCGAATCGCTCAGAAATGCCCACTCCATAAAGCGCCGTCGGCTTGATAGCCGAACCATGAGTGGAAATAGTAGAAGGGGAAGTGAAAATGGGGTATATCCTCGTCCAGTACTCCGCAAAAATCCTTTCCGCCGTTTGTTCGTTTCTCAGTGGCTTACCCACTTAGAGTGCTCATATACCCTGCCTAAAGGACAGGGGAGCTAATGCAAGTATGTGACCTGTTGTATAGCCGTGTCTATATGTGACGTTGCTGTAGGTGGTGGTTGTGTGTGTCTGTGGTCGTCCATGTGTAGGGCTACTCGAGGAGACTTTGTTCAGACACCCTTACCCCGGATAATGTCGACCATCCAACCCATCTCGTTGACCAAGTCATCGAGCTGGTTGTCGGTAGGTGCTGAGACCACAGTGGTGGTGACACCAGGGTGATTCTTGATACCAGGTGCACGGGGCAGGCTGTAGTTCTGCTCCAAAGAGGGCTTTCTTGAGCCGGGTAGGGATAGAGGCTGGACGTAGTTGATGTCACTCTCGTTAGAGAAGCGGTCGTCATCGGTAGAGTCGTAGAAGGAAGGAGCCTCATCCTCAGGGGAGATGGGCTCGATAGAAGAGGCGACGCTTGAGTCGGATGAAAATGAGAAGCGTGACGCAGGAGGGATCTCCTCAAGTTCTTTGATAGGCAGAGGAGGAAGAGGAGAGTACTTCTTCTCACGGGTGAGCACTTTGACGTTGCTCACGGTGGGTAGGGTGCTGTCAGAGTGGGAGCGCTTGAAAGGCGGTGGTGATAGGCTGGTAGCGTAGTGGTTGATTTCTGAGAGGGCTGAAGACGCGAAGTTCTCATCATCCTCGATTTCTTCCACAATATCATCAGGAATGTAAACAGTGGGCCGATTCTCATTGGCCCTTGCGAACGGGTTCTCGTCAGAGAGAAACCTGCGCAAGCTCTCGGGGGAGAGATCGCGCGTACGGCTGCCGTCTGAAGACTCGCTTCTGCTGTCGTCGGAGTGGGTGTATGAGTACGGAGAAACAGGACGCTCATCATCGTCCATCTGGCGCCCACGCTCTGTGCTGCGGCTGGTGGAGGGCTTCCTGGAGAAGAGACGGCGCCATGTCGGTGGTGGTGAAGTTGAGCCAGAGCGTGCGATCGCTCTGGAAGGTGGAGCCGCGGGTGCGGAGCCCAGGCGCTGGTGGGGGCTGCCGGGGATAGGTGGTGGTGGGCGGGGAGTGATAAACTTGTCCTCCGGGTTCATGGTCCTGTACTCGCCCTGGTGAAGAGAGCCCAATGATGCGCTGCGCTTGCGTTCCGCAGCCATCTCGTATGGGACTTCCAGAGTGTTTACAGTTTGTCCTGGCAAATACGGGCATTGCGTGGTGGTCGGCAGAGCAGGGTTGTGAGCTTCATGGGTACCGTCAAGCTCATACTGAGACGTGTTAGCCAATGACGATGGCATTTCAGCCACGAGACCATTGCTCACGTAGTAGTAATAGGTGTTGCCCATCTTCAAGCCGCCGTTGCGTTTCTTGTCCCGCGCTCCAAAGTCATCGTCGATGGTGATGTCGTTGAAGGTGTGGCATCCGCGCCATTGGCCGCGATCTCGTCGAATGTCTCGCTCCATTGTGTACGGTTTGGAGAAGTTGTCCCAAGATCCAACCAGCTTTACTGTTCTTACGGAAGGGTGAGTTTGGCTGCAAGTCGCTTTGGTTAGCAAAGCAGGACTTGGGGATGTCAAGATGTTATATATCACGGAAGCTCGAGGATATTCAGTGATGCATGCAGTCAGCCGCTAGGCTCACGCCGAGCATCAGGCCTGGGTGGCCCTTGTACCTGTCCTCTCCCGAAAGCGGACGAGGTGCCGACCAAGGTCGGCGATGCCTTTTGGCTTTGGCAGGCGTTTGACGGAGTTCTCGGAAGGTTGCCGTTGGGCTCATGATGGAGGGTGGAAGGAGAGGAACGGGCGCAAGCTAGGGCCGGGGACGCAGGGCATAGCATAACCCGATATAAACTTTTCCGTCCGACAATGTTCGAAACATGAGCCCAAGCAGTTGGTTAAGCACAGGCAAACAAACTTCGGCGCCGGTCCCCGAATGCCCTCCCCGACTTCTTGGGGAAACTGAAGAGACTATGAAATGCTAAATGAGGACAGGCGACGAACTTTCGCCGGCCTGGTACACGCTGTGGTGGTGGGATTGGGCGAGACATGGGTATAGAGGGTGATGGGACGAGGGGTGAAGCTGTTGTTGTTCAAACATACAATTATGCGAGTTCGAATGACGGTACGTAGATCGCACATTCAGGTAGTAGTGGTAGTGTATAGCGAAAGCGACGCCGAGGTTTCGACCAGCGAACGGAATGAAGGAACGAAAGCGAACAGTATGAACGACCTATGGAGCTGATAAAAAGACTCACAGCATAAAGGTGAAAAGCGTCGTAGTAGGGTCCATGGCTGGAATGGGTTGGGCAGAGCCCAAATGAAATAGGACGTGGGAGTATGTCTCAGTTAATGGGTTTATTGTTCCGCGGCGCCGTAGCAGCGCAATCCGCCCGGAGACTTTGTTGGCTGTTGGTAAGGTCGGAGGGCTTGGTATTTCCACCTCTGGTTGTTGGCCCGGCCGGTGCGGTGTAAGTCGACTTGGCCTTCGTTGGTTGGGACAGCACAGTTGGATTTGATTTCAGTGAAACACCAGGAGGCTTCCCATTCTGTCGGAATAGACGCAGAGCAGCTCCAGATTGAGAATAGGCAAGGCAGATTTGAAATTGACGGAGGGGGTGGTCGACCAATGGAGAGGAGGGGATGTGCGTGGAAGCGCCGTGACGGCAGTCTGGATGGGCGAGGTCGACGGTTGACTGGTGAGCGCTTAGAGAAACAAGCGGGCGGGCCCTGGGCATGCAGCAACAGAGGCTGGACGGCAACGCAGGTACGGTTCTGGGTTTGGAAACAGGCGAGGTAACGGAGGAATTGGAGTTTTCCAGAACTGTGTTAGAGGTTGAGATGGAAGTCAGGTACCCGTCTGCTCAGGATTGGCTGTGGTTTTGGTTTTGCTTCTGGGCGTCGGGCTCGGTGGATCGGAGTGTGGGTGGGTGTTGAAGGGAAGTTTCCCGCAAGTCGCTCTCTAATATATATGAACCTCGGACGGAGCTGGGGAGCGTCTCGAGAACCTTGAATTTGGATCTGAATGGAACGGAGGGCTGAGCAATAAGCAGAGCCGTAAAGGTAGCGTAGGCTGAAGCAGTAGCGTGGGTGAGAGAATAATTGGACGGTCGCAACAGAAACGTGCCCTGGCAGCCAGTCGAACCAGACCCAGAGGAGACCAAAACCAGGGTCTCCCAGGCTATTTGAATGGTCTCTCGCGCACGAGCGCAAGGTAAAGAAGAACAAGAACAGGTGGGTTCAGTGGATATAGTGGATTCTGGCTGGTCCTTCTCTCGATCTGGCGGCGGGAGTCGCGCTTTGAGCCCACCCAAAGGCCCCTCTGGCAATTCTGCAAGACCCGTGAGACCCCGGTTGAAGAGGCGTCGATGGTGAAAGCAAGCGGCGTCAAGTCAGCCAAGTTGGGTAAGATGGGGGGCAGGCTGCTGTTGAAGGCTTTCGCCGGGGTGGGTTTTGTGGCTTTGAGGTGTCAGAGACCCCACGGAGTTGGCCAAGACCCAGAGGCCTTAGAGGCCGCGGCCTTTCCTGAGGCAGCGAGGATTGGTTTCGTGGTGAAAGCTGAAGCGGACGTAACGGAGAGACTGTGACGGTTTCTGTCAACCAACAGCGGCTTTTGGAGGCGAGGCAACACCAACAGCAGCTGCTGTGAAAGGGGGCGGCGGCAGCGTGGAGGGCACAGTTCATGCAACGCGCTAATATGGCCAGGGCTAGCGAAGCCTCGTCAGGCCATGTGGGTGTCCTCGTTCGAGGTTGAGTGCCGGGTGCAGCAGCAGGGGGGGTGCTGCCGTGTGGGAGAATCGATTGGATGATGGGCTTTTTGATTAAGGTCCGCCGATGTAAGGTACCACTGGGTAGGGATTGGCCAGCAGCGATCTGAGGTGACGAGATTCCGTTGTAATCTTGTCGCGGTTGTCTGCCGGTTCAAGGCGATCAGGTCTCACAGTCCACCAGTCTCAGACTCGAGGGGACAAAGATGACGGGCTGGCTGATGATGTCGCTTGCAAGTTGCTGGGTTCTCGTTTGTCAAGATGCGATGAGAGTCGGAGCGGAGAAAAGGAAAGGAAAGGGAAGGACAGGAAAGTGGAAGCAGAAGATGAGGTGCTACGTAACTGCCCGTTGCGTTGCTTCTCTCACGTCGGCAGGTCTGTGTTGCGCCTTCCTGCAGTTGCATTTGCAATTCCAGGCGTTGCATTGCACCTGCCCTGCACCTGCACCGGGCTGCACCTGCGCTTGCAGACCGTCAGACAGACAGTCGCGAGAGGAAGGGAAGCCACGACGTGCGCCTGCTTCCTGCTTCCTGCCAGTCCGTTCCTGCCTCAGCTGCGGCTGCACGTTGCCTGCGCCTCTCTGCCATATTTGGAAGCATCACCTGCAGCCCCATACTTCTGGTCCACTGCAGGTAACAACAAGTTGGAAACAGTGCAGCCTGCGATGCTCTCTTCCTGTGTCTTGCTTGAGATCCAACGGAGGATGGAGGACGGGCCACCCACAGACGGACGGCAGGGACGGGAACGCGGCAGAGAGACGGGAGCAGCAGACTAACGGAGATGGATGTAAGAATCTTCCGTTGTCGTTGTCCTGGCAAGAGGCAGGTACAGGCCGAACATGATGGCACTCGGGTTTGGGTATCCCAGGTCGAGATCGTGTATTCCTTCCTCTTCTCCCAAACACTGAAGAAAAAGCGTCGCTGTCTTCCTGTCCAGCTGGCGAACCGTGACGCTCCAAGGGCCAATCAATCTCCATGCGGCAGGAAAGCCCCACGCCGAACTCCGTCTATTAAGCTCAGACTGCCCTCCTTGTTGGGTCCCATCTCCCACGTCGCAGCCTGCCTGTTCTGCCCAACCAATACTGTTGTACGCAGGGCCACGGGACCTGGTCTGCTTGGGATGCGCGGGCGGGAGCGTCCACGTCGTCGATGATCAAACAGAGCACACGTCGTCACCGCAACTCGGCAACTCTGGAGCTTTTCTGTAGGCAGTACCCGACTCCCGCGCCAGTGCTTCCCGCCCCCAGACGTACATTGGACGGTCAAACTACCTGTCCAACAACTCCCTGTTCCCCGGGAGAGACACACTTACACGGAACACTTCAAACGGCCGACCAAGGTGACTTACAATCCGAAGTCCTCGCAGCCCCCTATCTCCCCGCGCATGAAAAGCAACCATCGCATTGCAATTAATCCGCGCCGCCTATGACGCTCCCAAAGTCACCTCCGGACGGTAATCAAGTCTGTGAGGTCGTTTGCGAGGTTCAGAGAGCCGGATGTGCCTCGTGGATGTTGGCTTGTTCGTGACGTCGTGGCCCTAACCATGACAAAGAGTCAGTTCAATGCCACCACGAGGACCCTCAAAACCCGGATGGACAATCGCATTGTCCGTTGCGCCGGCCCTTCGAGGTGTCGCTCGGCCACGGCATTCTATATCGATTGCCGTCCGTATCATTGCTGCGTTACCACAATCCGACAACATCGTGGTCCGCTGACCACCGGAAGAACGGCGCCAGACGACCCTCGACAAGCTGACCTTTCCTGCCTTTGACCGCGCATGTCTCAGTCTCGAACAGTTAGCATCCTGCAAGTCGTTGCCAATAGTCCACGGGCGTCACCGGCCCCTGTCGCTTCCGTCGCATTTCGGCCACTCACGGACGCTGCTGTCAATAGCTCCCAAGCATCGAGATGCAATCGGGGACCGCCAGTCCAGATCGGACCTACGCCGAATTCATGTCCGCCGCCGACGGAGACTTCAGCTCCAGCTTCAGCACTACACTACAGTCCGGATCTTGGCAGGCGTCAAGACTAGCTGCTGCGATATGTCTCCGCTGTCGAGCGGGACCTGCAGACACATCAGGTGCACTAACGCAGTGGAATGTACCGGCTGCAGAACCCTGCATCTCTTTGTGGTGTTTTGCAGGCTGGATCCAGAAAGATACCCACTAATATCGTCACGTTGCCAGCGTACGCACCGCATAGCTTCGCATTAGAGCCCTTCTAGTGTCATCTCAGCTGGAGTGTCACGGCAACGGTTTATTGACGTCAAATTGGCTCATGCTGAGGGTATTGGTATCATGGATCAGGCGCATTGCCCTCACGAACGTCGTTACGCTGCCAAGGGCTCTACGTCAGTGCAGACAGCGGCAGTGATGCCTTGTCAACAGCAAGTGAAGTGATGCCAAATCACTTCAGATACCACAACCATCGCGCAGCGTCCGCGATGCACCCCCTTCTGGAGCGCTCTCCGTTTGCGTCTCAAACGACAAAGGCACGGACGAGAGGCGCTTGACTGGACATTAGTTGACATATTGCTGAAAACGATTTCGACCTTCCCCAGAATCCACAATCACCAAGTGCTCCTTACCGGATTCGTCGACTCGATGTGTCCGTGATGCACACGCCCGTTTGGTTCATGCGATCTACCACACGTTCGAGCCATCGTGATCGCAAAATACCCAGACCACCGCCGCCGCCGCCGACTGTCACGAAGAGTCGGCGTTACCTCAAACACACCTGAGCTGCCCAATCATGCTCGACTCACATCTCCGACAACTTCATCTCGACCTCGTCTACCTGGTCTCAGAGCTTAACTCTAAATCTCAGACAGCACAACGCAGCTCGTTATCGGTGTTAGGCCATAGTGGCACTCGGCCGGGGCTGGTCAGGTCCGCGCTCCGTTCCGACCTGAACTGTTTCTTTGCCAAATGCTTATTATCCCACTGGTTACGGCCGACTCGATCTTCGTCTCGACTTGACTCGGAGGCTTTCTCTTTGTCTTTTTTGACGATTCCTTAATGGGGAAAACGAAGCCGACGACGGGCACGCACGAATGCCTCTGTGCTCCTTGCGCATTTTGTCTTTGACGTGACTCGGCTTCATTCTCTCCACGTCGCAGAAGACACCATTCATGTCACGTCTCCAGTTCGTCCCTATTGCTGCTTCTACAGCTTAACCTGTGCCTATTGTTGTCCCGCCTAAGCGGTCCCCGATCGCCCGAGGTCCCCGGATTGATTGGATCCCCAGACTCTCCCTGTCAGGGCAGGACGAACGGCCAGGCACATTCGGGCGCCGTCGGGCGCCGGCCACTCATTGGCTGTCGCGTCGCTCACTTGAGAAATGACACACACCATCTCGCGCCTTCAGGGTCCAATCCTCTGGAACGAACCGTCACTAGCGGCCAATCTCACAGGCTCCCCTGAATCAGCCTGTTGTGAGACATGGAAAAATTTCGAACTTTTGTGAAGTACGACGATAATAGCATGTCTCAAGAGAAGAAGCAATGCCGGCGTATCACAGTCCTACGACCGACAGAACAGTAAACATGCAAAATTTCCCGGGGTTCAAACCTCGGCCAATCATGTTACGATTTGATGTGAGCACCGCGAAACCATTATGTTGGCTTGATATTACTCATGTGCAACAATGCAAAGTCGTTCGTCGTATCAACGCCTCACAACAGCGGGTGATTTTAATTACGCAGGCCTCATGGTTTCCCCTCGGTAGATGATACTCTGCCATCTATAATTTGGCATCTTCGACGGGCTGCCTGCGGCTGCGATTCTGTGTCTTTACTCACTCGACCCGGTATCAACGTCCAGAAGATATGATATGGAACATATGCGGAAAGAACGAGATCCGCCTCGCTTCGCAGATTGACGGCGTCGATCACTTTTCACTAGAACCTCGCGAATCACCGCTCAATGCCCCCGTCGTCCCGTCCCCCCTCTCCCCGTTCTCCCCGATTCCCCGAACACGTTCTGATAGATCCACAATCCCTAATATCCGTATTTCCATTTCGAGATGGATGGAGAGGGACCTGGGACCCTTCGTTGCTCTGTGTTTCCCCTGCCAAGCTGAGAGAGGGAACAAGTAGTAGAGCACGGGAACCGCTGCGGTCATTACGCCCAGTTGCAAACACTTTGCGCGCAGATCACACAAATCCTCGGGTGCTTCCTCTGCCGTTTCGAAGCACGGCCGCGCAAACCCAAAGAACGGTCCCCCATTGTGCGGTGCAGCTGCAGCGAATGCACTCCTGACATGTTTGCCTCCCGCTCGCGCGCGCGCGCGCAGCCTAACGCATCATGTCATGTTCGCGCAGCCTAAAACACTCGCACAAACAATGAAGCCACCAGCAAACACGCCAGAAAGAAACCCACGTAAGTGGTGCTAAGGCTGAGCAGCAGAAACATGGGCTGTCGTGATGTTTTTTTCCAACACTAATTTGACCCCAACGCACGCATGGCAGCGCGGGCAGCGGATACACGCAACAAAAAGTTAGAATTAGAAACGGTCAAGGCAGGAGAATGGATCGTCGGATCATCTTCTTTCCAGGAACGGTGGCGACATGGACCTGCGCAAGCTTGCAGCGGGATGAGCACGGAATGCCTTAACTTGCAGCGGGACTGCAACAGAAGAAGCCTCTCTGGCAAAAAACGCCCCAAACAATGCGTGCCCTTTCCTAACGTTCGACTTTGGCTGTGAATGGATAGGCGACTGTCAAATCAAAGTCGGGAGTGGCGATGACAGGTTCCAGACAGATGCCTAAGATGCCTGGATGCCCCAAGCGTTCGGACGGCCGAGCCTCGACGGGGACCACCCTTCGGAAGTTACAAGTCCCATCTCCGAACGTCAACCGCGCGCAGTCTTCGCCTCCTATTATGCTGTTCCGTTGCCGGAGCCGCACGCAGCGTGACGTCCGTGGCTCAGGGGTGACATATATGGCGCTCTCACATGAGAGAGATCCGTTCGCTGTTTGAAAAATTGCATATAGGGTATTTGACAACCACACAGGAAGGAATCAGGGAGTGCTTCCTCCCACAGTAAGCACGGTAAGAGTGACCACATGATGTGATTGCAGGAATTATTATCGTCCATTAGGTGTGTGTGATGTGGTAAGCTGGTGTGGGAGTTGATGACCTCCCTTTCGTCACTGGTCCTCCCAACCTCCTAAGACTAGTTTGTTCGTGGCCACGTTCCGCAAAAGCCGATGCGACTACCCCTCCTCCATCCTTCGCTGCCCGACAACTCAAAGGATGCGGGCCGCGACGGGAATCGCATATGCTGCATAAAGGTGTGAAGAGAGAATCCTCTCCATCTCCTCTCCTGGCTGTGTCGCATACAGGCCAACTCCTTCTTTCCCTTCCATCTCTTCTCTCGTGGTCACAATAATCGAATCAAAACAAGAAAACATTGCTCCCAACATGTTGTGTGTGTGTCACATGAAAACGCCCATTCCCATGCTTTCCCTATTGTGTCTTGTTTGTAAAAAGTTGTGTTTGTTTTTTGCGCCCCTAACGTGATGGTATCCCTTCTCTCTCGTCGGATGCAAAGATTCCCCGAGCTCTTTTCGAATTCCGAATGATCCAAACCAGACTCGACTTTTGCGTCAAAATAAGGCGGGAGGGCGCGCAGGGTTTACAGAAGAATCGAAGAAAAGGGGCGTCGTTGTACGGTAAATTATATGTTGTTTCGTCGTCGAATAACATGGTTTCGGATCGATTTCGGAGTCTATCGCCGATCACCTCCCTCGGCCGATTCGGGGATTTGCTTCGCTTCTCATTCGGACTTGGCCTCCACCGCCTTGCTGTTACTCGCTGCCACTTGCTGTACGCGGTTTTTCCTGTCACCCTTGTACCTCGTGTCTAGGATGCGGTCCCAGAAGATGAAGAAGGGCTGCGAGAAGTTGGTCTTGATGCCCCATGTCTGGTGGTGGATGTCGTGGTAGGCGGCGTTGTTGCTCGAGATGTGCTGCAGGGGGTCCCAGGGCAGGGAGTAGCCGCAGTGGTCGTCAACGGTCTTGATGGTCGAGAAGCAGAAGAAGAGGAGACCCTGGCGGGCGGTCATGCCCGTGAGAAGGAAGCCAATACCGGCGCCGAGGGTGTCGAGGAGGAAGCCCTCGAAGGGGTGGTTATACAGAGCACCGTAGGCGTAAGGAACGTAGAGGCGGTGGTGTCGCGAATGGAAGGTAGCTAAGGGAGCACTCTGTTAGTCTTTTGAACCTCCTCCGGAGATCCCGGAGCGCAAACAACTTTTGCGCCGAGGCGTGAAACTTACTGTACATCCACTTGTTGACGTGCATCAAACGGTGGAGGAAGTACTGCCATGTGTCGAGGACCGAGACAGCGGCGAACAGCTGCATACCGGGGATGACCAGCCAGTAGATGGCCTTAGCGACAAAAAGCTCCCAAGCGGCGAAGGCGGGGACGACGGAGTGCGATCCGTCAAGCAGCTCGGTGGTGAGGAACGGGTAGTGGCCTCCAGCGAGGGCGCCGGCGATGAACGGGTGGCCCGAGGCAGACATGTTCTTGGAAATCGAGGCGGCGTTGAGTCCGAGCAGGCCGAGGACGGTGGGCAGGGCGCGCTGGGCGAGGCGGACGCGGGTCGCCCAGACGGCGACGTCGTACTCTTCGCGGCCAACGGTCTGCTCGTCGTCAATAACCTCGAGGAAGACGGACATGGCGACCTGGATCAGCTGCTGGATCAGGACATCGCGGGCGACCTCGTAGCGCGAGACGTGGTTGCGCTTGGTGATCTCCTCGGGGGTGTGAAGGCGGTACTGGGGCCAGACGTCGTAGGTGTCAATGAGGTGGAAGAACATTGACAAGCACCAGTAGACGACGATCGGGCCGAAGATGTTAAGGTAGCTGTCTGGAATGCCAGGAATGAGTTCCGGCTTGGGCCTCAATGTGTAGGCCGGAAGAGGCGGAAGGTCGGCGGCCGCCGACGTGAAGTTGAGGGCCATCGTGGGAGGAACCGTTTCGTTCACCATGGCCGGTGCGATTGTCGTGGGATTGGGCGATTGCGATCGGTATGGTGTCGGGTGGTGGTGTAAGGGGAGAGAGGTGGGTTGCGAGGCGAATGGATTCGGTCGGAGGGCGCGGTAATTAAGGAGCGAGGTGAGGTTAAGAAGGAAGGGCGGGGGGCGAAGCACGTTCGCAGGCCAAAGGAGCGGACGGGTTGGATATGTACGGATATGAAATGCCAATCCTTGGGTGCAAATGCAGACAGGGCTGAGACGAGCAGTCGACTGGGCCTGTGGCGAGTTGTTGGTCGAGGTTTCACTAGCTTTGACTAGCTTGGTCCTTGTCTGCAATGCAAAAAAATGATAGCGCTTGACTTTAGGTATGTAAGTACACAGTGAGAGAGAGATGGGAGCAGAGCAGAAAACAACAGCAGCAGGTATTAGAGGTACGGTCTTATTCACTGGGCTGGCCGCTCGGTGCTTTAAAAGATGATAGGCAACGGTCTTAGCGGCGACGGCGGAAGAGCGGGCGGGCAATTTTTTCCCTTTCTCGGAGGCCGGGCTCTTCTCGAGGCGCTGGCCCTGCGGTGGTGCCGTGCTGGCCCATCACCCACTCCAAGAATGATGCGCTTTATCAATCTCGCTTGTGAAAAGGCGCGGGCCTCTCGCCTTTCGACTGTCTCCCGGTTTTGCCACGGATCGAACCACAAATGCCGTCGCGTTCTAAGCTTGGTCACTTGGGGGACAAGATCAGCTGAAGGCCTTTTAGACTCTGCGAGCATGCACCAATTGCCATTCCATTTATGCGTGCACTCGTAACTGGGTTCGACAATTGCGCGCTCCCTCGCTCCTTTGCGAGTCTCGCCGCGTGTTGGCACTGACAGCCGACAATACGCTGCGATGACGAACGCCTGCCACTACAACCACGAGCTGGCTCCTCGCGTAATTCGCGGCGGCCTTGTCATGTTGTCATAACTTTAACACCCTGCGCGGCTTGCTACGCTGCCGTGTCAGGCCACCGGGCTCTCCCCTGTCACCACCGTGGATACGCGGACAACTCGGTGGCTTAAGTAAGCCCGGTTCGCCGTGATCCACGAAGCTGACTGGTCGAGCCGTGTTGACATGAAGGGGTGATGCTTAATAAGTCCAGAGCCCAATCTCATCGTGATGATGCGCCCACTCTCTGCTGTCAACAAAATACCTTCTCGAGGATGCCCCTTTCTGAGCCATGCGTCAACAACACCCGTGTGTCTGTCGAAGAAATCCAGACAGGGCATGGCTTGATCATAACGGGTGCTGGAGTTGATGACTTGTCCAAAGTGAGGCGTTGGTCCCATCATAGCTCCGCCCAGCGTGCTATTCTAGAAAAGGGTCATTCTCACAAGGGTCAGACCCAAGACCAGACGATGCTCCATGTCGGAGAGAGGTTCATGTGACACGCCAGAGACTGGCAGTTGAAAGATCGGGCTGGAACTCACCGCTGTCGCTCCCTGCTGGGCGCAATTGAGGCTATCCCAGCTTCGAACGTGGATGTGGTGGATATCGCCCTGGAGCCTTCAGCGGCTGCGGCGCCGTCGCCTCAACCTCATCGGCTGGCTTAGCTAAGACACGCTCACCCAGCTGCACCTTGCTGCATTGGCAACAGACGAGGTTGTTGACCATGAGGTTATTTTCAAGTGTTGGTATCATCAAGCCGTACAGGTCAGAGGCTCCTATGTACAAGAATCCATGTTGGTGCGATCCATGCACAATGGTAAACACGATGCAAAAACAAAATACCTTCCCAGGTTGAGATTCCATCAGGTTGATATATGCGCATTCCAGCAGATCAGGCTCGCCCGCAGCCAGCTGCGAGTGTCCTCCGGGTCCGCGCGCACGTTCTCGCCCCTCGGCCAGGCCGCCTGTCCCGTTAGTCAAGCCCCTGTCTCTTCACCCAAATCCTTAACACGCACCCGGCCGGCCATCGAGACCAGTCCGAAAACGACCTAGCGCCTAAAACCCCACCAAACACAGTCCTCCCACTTGCCAAATTTGCGAACACTTTTCGCCCTTCAAAAGCGACCCCTCTTCTCTTCTCCAGACCCAGACAACGAATTTCCGTTTCGCAGTCTCGTTCATTTTTCACACCCCTCGACCTTCTCAGACAAACCGCCAAGATGATTATCTACAAGGTACGACACCAAGCCTCTTCAGACGACATACCGATGGCCTTGCAGAGGTACACGAGCTAGATGGATTCTGTACCCCGCCATTTTGGGCGCCGGAGGAAAAAAAGCGACAGAAAATGTTTTTCTTGATAGGGGGACCGGAAAGCTAACCAGAACCCCGCAATGAATAGGACATCCTCACCGGAGACGAGATCATCTCGGACTCCTACGACCTCAAGGAGATCGCTGGCACTGTCTACGAGGCTGACTGCGCCATGATCACTGAGGGCACTGTCAACGTCGGTTCGTAATACCCTACCATAGGCCCCCTGGGCGCTTACCCCGCGCCTACTTCCGGTTCTAGCGAGAAGAAACAACAGCGGCAGGATGCTAACGGAGCAACGCTCAGACACCGGTGCCAACGCTTCCGCCGAGGAGGCTGATGAGGGTGTTGAGGACGCCGAGGTCAAGGTCAACAACATCGTCCACTCCTTCCGTCTCCAGTCCACCCAGTTCGACAAGAAGAGCTACTTGACTTACCTCAAGGGTGCGTAGACTTCAGGCGAATCATGACTAGCACGTTAGAATTGAGGTTCCGCTGACACTCGTTGTTCAAGGCTACATGAAGGCTGTCAAGACCGCCCTCCAGGAGAAGGGTGCCGATGAGGCCAAGGTCAAGGAGTTCGAGACCGGCGCCTCCAAGTTCGTCAAGGAAACCCTCCTGCCTAACTTCAAGGACTTCGAGTTCTACACTGGCGAGTCCATGAACCCCGACGGAATGTAAGGAGCAACCCCAATTCATACCTCTTCATATTTGGATACTGACTTTGATCAGGGTCGTCCTCCTGAACTACCGTGAGGATGGTGTCACCCCCTACATCATCGTCTGGAAGCACGGTCTTGAGGAGATGAAGGTTTAAGAATCTCGACGGAAAAGTTCTGTTTTCGAGATTTTCTTCGGTGCTGGGCTCCATTTTACGTCTGGACACCTTGCTATAGCGTCCATCTGCTTTGGCATATATCCCTTCAGATCCTTAGCAAGCAAAAAAGTGAAAAAAGAACACTCGGTGTTGACCGTAATATTTTGAATGATTCCTCGGATGCTGAAGTGAACTGCAGATACTGCTTTTGTTTCTATTCAATGCCGGCACCGATTATATCTACAGAGTGCCGTTCCCCGCAGAGTGGCCTGACTGACCGTAACAAAGAACGCCACAAATGCATGCCTTATGTAATGACAACGACCCCGCCTCTATCCATGCGCAAAACTCTAGAACGTCGGCTTGGTTGCCAAGGGAATCGGAGGGGGCTCATCATCGCCGGGCGGCGTCGGCTGAGGTGTTCCACCGATCTGAGGCTTCTTCTTCGGCGGCGGAGGCGGAGGCGGCTTCTTCTTCCCTAGAGCGTTCACGAGTCCGGGCGGTGGGGACAATGGCGTAGACGCGGTACTCGAATTACCCGCCTGCTGCTGCTGCTGCTGCTGCCCGCTGGCCTGCCCAGCATACTTTCCAACCTTGTCGGCAATGCCGTACTTCTGGTTCAGATTGTTTGCACTTTTGACGCCGGCAGCGACCTGCTCCCCATGTCGTTGACGGAAGTTGTTGAATGTGGACGCCGCAGAGCGGGCATCTGCCATTGACACTGATTTCGGGTCCTTGTGGAAGTTGGATGCCGTGCGGAGAGCTGCCTGCTTCTGTTCCATTGTAGTCCCCTCCGTTGGCGGCGGGCTGGCTGATTGCCCTGAGCTCCTGCCCAGCTTCGCAAAGCGGTTTTGCAGCTCGTTCATCTGGCCGGTGCTAGGCGGCGAGAAAGCCCCTGATCGCGGGGGCGGTGCAGGACTGCTGTTGTTGGAGCGGGACGGGGGATCGGGGGGAGCCGGCCTTCCAATGCCTAGGGCGGGTACCGATACCCCAGCGGATCCAAGCCGGTTAAGTGCATTTTGGTTGAGGTATCCTCCGCCGCTGGATGTCGGAGGAGGTGCAGGTGATGCTGGCGCGGTAGCTACCGAGGTTGCGGATGGTGTTCGGGGTGGAAGTCTCGGGGGCAGGCTCGGCGGCGGCCGTGTTGCCGTCTGGCCGGGGGTCCTTCCGTCGGCACCATCTTTCCGTCCCGGCGGCGGCGGCAGGTGAGAAGTCGACAAGCCCGTCGTGTTGACCCGGAATGGCTGTGGCGGAGGCGCCTCCTCTTCCTCTTGTTGCTGTGCGTAGCGATTGTCCTCGTAAGGCGGAGGCGGCACACCAGGCGACGTTGCACTCGATCGTGGAGGCGGCGGCGGGATAGGTTGGCGTGGATCTCTCCTCGGCGGCGGTGCAAAGGAAGAGGGATCTTGTAGAGACGATAGTGGTCTGGCGACGTGGTCTGCTCGGTCCTTCTCCTTGTTCCTGCCCAAAAGTCCATTCTGTCTCTCTTCGTCAGCTTATCGATTGCGTGCTTTCTGCCATGATTGACCGAACGCACCACTTGGCCCTTGAGCGTAGTTCCCTCTTTCTCAGGATGCCACCCATTTTTCATGAAATTGCCGAGTCCTGAAGACATTGTGCCGCACACAGTTTCTCGAACGTCGAAAAAAAGATTCGATGAAAAGGGAAACACCCAAGAGAAAACGATATTCGACTCGGGTTTCGGGCGGTGTGAAAAGGAGAGGCAGGCGTGTCCGGTTGTGCAATTAATGTAAAAGCGTCTCCGGTGGAGGTTCAATCATGGATGTCTCCAGCGGTGGCTCTTCGTCAGCGCTGCATCCTGGTTCGCTGCGTGACGTCGGCTGGTGTGGCAGTGACACTGGGCGGGAGTGGGCGCCCCCGCCCCGGTCACTATTGGGCCGCTAAGAGAACGGGCAGTCGGGTGCTGGCAGGGCCGTCAACGGGCAGATAAATCGTGCTGGGCGCCTTGCGATTCAGGCGCGAAAAAAAGCGCCCCTCTGCTGAAGGAAGCAGCGCCCTGGGGCCAGACTAAATATTGACTTTCGTCGCGTCGGTCGCGTCTTCGAATTGCATGTCATCGTCGCCGCTTTCCTGACTGCGACCAACCCCGCCGACTGACTACAGCCCAACAGCCCGCGATGGCGCAACGAAATATTATCGACGTCGAATTGTTGACTGAACACCTCGGATACGCGCCGATTGTACGTTTCTTTCTCGTTCCTAGTCTGTGCATATTGGGGTGATTGTGAGGCTAACTACGGCGCAGTCGCTTCTCGACAGCATCATCAACAACGTCAACGCAGTCGCCGACAAGACCCTCGATCGTGTCGAGCAGGGTCTCTCCAAAGCGCCACCCAAGGCCCTCGGATTCGAAAAGGCACTCAAGCAGCAGAAAAAGAAGGCAGCAACAATCGAACAGCAGGCCAATGTCGAGGAGACGGCAAAACTGGAGATCATTGACGGGGTGCACAAGCTCGAGACGCTACTATGCGCAGCCATCGACAAGAACTTTGACAAATACGAGTTGTACGTGATGCAGAACATCCTGGGCATTCAACCAAGCCACCGGAACTGGATGCGCCTGGCCCACTACGACGGTCTCGACTTTACGGCAGGAGCACACGAGGACGCGCCGACGAGGGAGAGCGTCGACGCGCTGAGGCGGAAGCTGCAGGCCAGCCAACGGCTGAATGTCATGCTCCACGTGGAACAGGCCAAGAACGCGGCGCTACTGGCGAATTTGAAGGAGGTTGTCGGCGGTAAGCCCGCCGGCGCCAGGAGTTCGCTGGGAGCTGCGGAGGTCAAGGTGGAGGGTGCGGACGATAAGGCGCCGTTCCAGTTCTTGCACAATAAGGGTGACTTGACAGGGGCCGACGCCAAGACGCCGATCACGACCACTACAGCGTTCAACTTGTCACAGCTGCAGGCGCTGCGGGCTCTGTCAACTTCGCTGAGGAATATCATGCCTGACCTGAAGGACCCAGCCAGTACCGAAGAAGGAGCAGAGAAGAACAAGAGTTGGAGGCGGGAAAGAATGGAATACGTCGAAGGCGAAACGAGGAAGCATCTTGAGAGCGTCAGGGGCCTCGAACTGGGCAAGGACGGAGAGGTTCGAGACGGAGAGTGGCAAGGCGAAGGAAGAAAGTTTGCCAAGGGTGAAGTTGAGGGACTTGAAAGCGTGGTCGCAGCCCTTGGGGGAGGCTCAGGTGAGCCTGCTGCACAAGACGATCCGGACGCCATGGACGAGTCATGATTCACTCAGCTTGTTTGAGTCGCGATGGGATTGTCATTCCATCAAGACCACGACAGGAATACGGCGCCCATACTTCGCTATCTTTCTTTGCTAAGCGGGCTGTGGCAGCACCGGCAACGCAAGAGATGAAACTCGACATACGACATATAGAGCACATACGCTTAGCGCTTTAGCGGTCGGGAGGTATCATAGCCGCTTCACAGCCGGACACCATCATTAGTGGTGTTGAAGCCTTGTCAATCACAGGTCTGTGGGCCGACACCGCGACGGTCCCCAGGCCGTTTTCTGCTGCTGGGATCTACACGAAAGGAATTGGCAAAGCATCATTTCGAGTAACCTGGGCAGCTGCCAGTCTCGGAGATTCGTCGAACCGCCAATAGCTTGAACGAGCTCGTACTCGCCCACAGCTTCTAGAGCTTGGATGCATTTCTAGACACAGGCCACGTCGAGCGCACACGCTCAGTCAGTAGCTAGGTGTCTGGATGCGTCAAGGAGTGGAATGGGACGGTAGAGTCATACATTGCAGGCGGGCGGGAGGGCCCAAGAAACATAACGACGTTACGAATCGAACAGTCATGTCAAGTGTGAGGAGGAAGTAGAATCAACAAGTACATACCAGTTGAGCTCGAGAAGGGCAATTCAACCATGGTTCAAACCCCTAGTCTTACAAAAAGCTACTACACCTGAGGTTCGTGATTTCATATAAACGAACTAGGGCGTCATACCTCTAGCCCCTGTCGTACTTCATCGGGCTTGGTTGAAAGGGTTGAGAGCAGCTGCAGAATAAGGGGGGCCTTTGGTCTTCGAATGAAGAGAATCGCGGCCGCCCAGCCACCTCCCGAGGTCAACAGCCAACCTAGAAGTATTCCCACAGCTCTGCTGCAATGTCCAGGTCGAGTATGAGAGGGATTAGCCAAGTGACCGCATGTCATCGTCTTGACCGCTTTGGTTGAGGTCGTCATGAGCTTTGACAATGTTCTGTGACGACGGCGGCCAGAGATTGACAGCAAGCGAGCATATCTACTTCTCGCAGCATTTCCTTGATGATTCACAGCATTCTGCATGAGCTTAGGTATCCAGGCGGATAGTATGACGAGATAGTGGTACTAAAAACAATGAGGACGACCAGGGTGATAACAAGAAGGACAACAATGAAGGGAAAGGTCATTACGCTACTTTCATGATGGTAATATAACGATACCACATCTTTCTTGCCCAGTATTCAGCCATGATGTTACTCAGCACTGTCGTTGGTCCTAGACAAGATTGGCGGAGTGACCTAGCACGCATTAGAGATATTGAACGGAAGCTCTCGGGTTAATGTTGATTCTCTTCGTTGTATTTGATCTACAGTAAGCGCGAGCCTGCTGCTATGTACTTCATTCTCGTGACTAAACGCCCATCTGCTGGTTGATGATTGATTGTTATGCTCCCATGACCCAAACCCATTCCCATTAACACCAGTGAATGTAATACAAAACAATTGAAAGGGAAAGAAAAAAGAATCACATCTCCTCACTGATACCCTCAGGAACCTGGTTCCACTCCTTGCACCATCCGAACCAGTATCTTCTGCGACACTCGGGCTCTGAAGGTGCCTTAGTAGGTGCCGTGGTCGGAGTTGCGGTCGGCGCAGGAGGGGCGGAGGTGATGAGATGCGAAGTGGTTGTTACAGGTAGAGAGGCTGTCGTCGAGACCGCGTCCTTGCATCCCCAGAAACGTCCTGGTGTCATGCAAGTGGTCGTGGCAGACTCACTTGTCGTCGTTGTTGACGTAGTAGTTGTCGTAGTGGACGTAGTCGTCGTCTTGTCCTTGCATCCAAACCATCCGGGTGTCTTGCAAGTTGACGTTGTCGACGTAGAGGTGGTGGTTGTGGGACCGCCCGTAGTCGTCGTCTCGTCCAAACATCCCCACCAGCCAGGAGTCTGGCACGTGGCGGTGCGGGTGCGAGTTGTCGATCTTGTCGACGTCGAAGACCTGGATGTGGTCGTGGTCTCGGTGCCGTTACTCTCATACATCTTCCAGTTGACGCAGTCACGGCATTCGGGTGTCGCGTGGCATACCGGGACATCATCATACTTCTCGATCACATCGTGGATGACCGATCGAATCTTGTGCGTTCCAATACCAACGCGCCATCCCTTGTCGGCCACTACGTCGTAGACACACTCAACTCCGGTATGGCAGGCAGACTCCATGGCGTATCCGGCGAATGAACATGTCGCAGTTGCGCCGTTGCAGGTGCCGATGTAAATGGGGTCTGCTGTGTGGCCAAAGTGGAAGGCGCCGGTATTCTGACGAGCTTGATGGACCATCTGCTCGGCTCCCGGAGGTACTGGCAAGCCCAGTCTGCCGGCAGCGAGCGCCTCTGGTACGGCTTCGAAGGTAACGACGGGCACACCGTAGGTTAACCCCAGCAGAGAGCTAACCGCGCCACCCAGGGAGTGGCCGGACAGCCAAATGTTTGCATCGGGGAAGATCTCGGTGACGTTGGAGTATAGTTCCTTAGCGGCCGTATAGTAACGGTGCTCATCCTTGAGTGCTTGAACGACGCAGGTGTTGTTGCATGAATAAGTAGACGTGGCGCAGTCGCAAACTTGATGCCAGGTCCACTGTCCTTGCTGAGCACAGCAGCAGCTGAAGAACAGGTTGTCGTTGACTTTGTCGTTGGTGGTGGTGCCATCGCCGTCGAACACCGCGGGGGACGTGCCCTTCAGTCCGATGACAACAGTCGAGTTCGTCGCATCGGCCCAGATGTGACCGCGCAAACCGTCGGTCTCCCAACCAAAGTCCGCACTCCTGTTGTACGGGCCACCAACTTCTTCCCAGTCCGCTTGTCCCTCTTCCTCGACGTATGCGTTCGCTGCCATCATCGCCATACTCAGCACGGTCGCCTTGTCGGTGATGTTGGGTCCGGGGACTTCGTCGGTGGTCCAGGACGACGGCGACATGATGTTGACATAGCCGCGCTGTCGGGCTTCGGTGACCATGGGGTCTACGACAGACGGGCGGCGATCGACCAAGCGTTCTATCTTGAGAGGCGAGCTCCGAGCCTTTAGAGGCAGGACCCTCTCCCTCTCGAAGCCATCCTCTGCGGTCAGCCACACCTGGCTTTCGGCGTCGTTTGCGTGGCTTCGGACATCCCTCCGTCGGTGTAAGTCAGGATGACGATATGTGCCGTGATGGAAGACGTGTCGTAGGGTAAATAGGTGCTCGTCTGAAAGGGGTTGTTGTATGGTTGGCGGCAGCAACGGTCCAGGAGGCAGGACTGCCTGTTCTTGTTGGGGAGCTTCCCCTGCGGATGTCAAGGTTGGCGATACCGCGAGGAACGATAAGAGCAGCTGGGCCGTGACTCTGCCAGCAGAGGTGCATGCGCCGCGATTCCCTAGTTTTAGTCGCATATTTGGTTGTTGTTGTAGAATAAAGGATGGTTGATCAGAGAACCAGGCGAAGACGGGCGACAGCCTGGTGTTGCAGATATGAATCCCGAGGTTGGGGAAGGGCGGACGGGATCAATGATGCCGACGTTGAGATGCAGAGGACTCGCGTGCCCGTTATGACAGCATCAGGTGGGCAACTGGCGGGTGTTTACGTCGCCTCCGAGTCGCGGAGGGTGCTCAGACCAGGCCTGATAACCCACTGCTGTATCCGGCAGGTCTCCGCCTCCAGATCTCTGTTAAGATCTTAGCGTAGGGGGCTGCTTGGACATTAACAGATCCCCTGAACCAGTACTCAAGGCACCATGCCTCCTGATAAGGCGCAATCAGGGAAACCCACACCAGCATGTGACCATGGTCACTTCAGACAGTGCATGTCTTCTATATTTCCAGCCAGTCGGAGGCCTGACACTCGTTCGTGTCCGCCACTTTGGGGCATCAAGGTCATCTTCAGCGGACGCTCGGTAACTGGACGATCCCGTCGCGCTCCCCAGGCACCCAGGGCGGTGCAGCGGCCATGGATACCTAATTTTTGACAGCCCGAGGCAAATCAACCGTATTCATGCTGGAGATTGTCTGGGGCTTAACACGGGATTCTGCAGGCAGTGCTGTGGACGGTGACCTGACCGCCCTGGTCCCCGGAGCACCTTATTGGGATACCTGAACTGCCTAAGGTACATTGACGATTCGAAAGCAGCTTTGGCTGCCTTCATTCTCTGTCTGCTGCGTTAGGCGAGAGTCGAGGATAGCATGGTGCCCAAGGTTGGACAACAGAGCCGGCCACGACAGCAGATCGAGATGGCAACATGCCTGGCCCAGGTCAGAAGGTGAAAGTACCGACCTAACCAAAACGGACGAGACGGTGAAGCACCATTCGCCCTGTAGTAGAGCGGCTCCTGGACACGAGGTGAAGTAGCCTGAGAGCCACTACGCCCTGCCCTGCCTAAATCAAGCCCCCTGTCATGCCTATCCGTAGCTCCCCAGTACATGCATGCACTGAAGGTCGGATCCGTCTGCAGATGACACCTTCCACCTTTTCTAGTGTTCCAATGAGACAAGAGCGGGGACGAAAGCTCCCACAGTAGCTGCCCGTTGCTTGCGTTACGTCGCCTTGTTCATGTTGCTCTGAAGCTCCCATTCCATCTGCAAAGACATCGACTTCCACCTTGTTGCTTTTGCTTCTTCTGCGCGGGCACCGAGCAGGCCGTGCTGCCATCGCAAAGAAGCCCTTACATCATTCTGTTAGAGATGCGAATAGAAACATAACTGCCATCTTTGGCCATCCTGCGATCCATTATCCCTGCCAACCCGCTCCATTTATGGCATAAATCCGCCTCACACGCGACTCAACCGTCCCGCGTGCTGCCGCCAGGGATCTCTTTCCTCTGATATCGGGTTTCAAGACCGGCTCAATACTTAATGCCGCCCTGACGACAACAGGTATGCACTTCTTGAGCCCGCGACATTGGCCCGTCTTTTCGCACTCTTGCAATCTGCACGGCTGACAGAGATGGCTTCTAGCACCGTCGAAACCCTCATGGCGTCCACCGGCCCCTCCAAGTCTCCCGCTGCTCGGCCGAGCACCATACGAGCCCCATCCTTCACTCGCCAGAGCGAGGACAGCGATCCTCTGAGAGTACCGAAACGAGCCCAAACATTTCAGAATGGCTCTGCACCCGACCCGTTGGCCACGCCGGCCGTCCCCAGCAAGTCGAAACAGGCAGACGAACCAGAGGCCCCAGATGCCTTTGAAACCCGACCCTCAACAGATAACGACGATGGCTTCGATGGCAGAGGATCTGTGGATTTGGGCGAGTTGCCAATCGAGCTTGTGAGCTTGACTGACAGGTAGCGCACCTGATGCCTTCCGACCTAGAGTACGATGATCTGACAGAGCACAGCTTCGTCGAGTCGCTGACCACGAAACACCACCCGACGCCACTGAACATCGACAATGTTTCCCAGCTTTTCCAGGATTTCTATCAAGTCGCATCAACACACATCAACACCCACATTTCTTCGCTGGTCTCCCGGCATAACCGGGAGGCGTCTCCCGCTCCCTCCGCGTCATCCAAGGTCTCCACAGCCAGTAGGCTTCGAGCCAAGGCAGCGTCTCTCGGCAACAAGGACAAGCCCAAAATTCTGCCCAAGGCCGAGCCAGAACAGCAAATGATCACTGCGGAGGAGCTGGCCAACAAGAAGAAGGCTCGAAAGGCGATCGAGGCTAAGCGGGGAGTCATCGAGGAGGCCGTCGAGCGAAGGCTGTGCGAGGGCATCTATCACAAGATTTATCGCCACAAGAGCACCCAAGATGAGGCGCAAGATGCCAAACTGCGGTCCAAGACTGCAGCCTTGGCCCTTGTTGGTATTGGACCCTTAGACCTTGGAATCGACCTTGGAGACGACAAGGCGCAGACACCTGAGGCGGCTGTCGAGAAAACCGAAGAAATCAAGAAGTGGCTGGAGCAGGCCAGGAGAGACCTCATCATGATGAATGAGAAGAGGTATCCGCTTGGCAAGCTTCACCATCTGAAGGCAGCTCATAAGAGCATCGTCGAAACTTTGGCGCACTTCCATCCGTCTGCTTCCGCGGATGAGATTATGCCGATGCTCATCTTCGCACTCATCACGCTTCCTCCTGAACACTTGAACGTCATAAGCGACTTGCACTTTATTCAGTACTTTAGATGGGAGACCAAGTTGACGGGTGAGGCCGCGTACTGCTTGACCAATCTGGAGGCGGCCATTGCCTTTCTGGAGACGGTCGATCTATCCACGCTAAGGGCGGATGAGCTACCCCAAGGTCCTGGAAAAGGTCCGAGCCAGCCGGGGACGCCCCGCGCTGACACGTTTCCTCCGGCCTTCCCGCCCGGCTTGACGGTAACAGCGGACACAACGGTGGAGACCGCTACTGGGAACGCTACCCCAACGAAGCCACCCGCTTCACCCTCGGCCTCGGCCGGGCTTCGTGCTGCAGTTCAGGCTCGGAATAGAAGACTGAGCGAACTCGTCAACACGCCTGCCCAAGCCATTGGCGCTGCCAGTGATGCCGTTCTCAACACTGCTGACCAGCATATCAAGACCATCTCGACGAGCTTGGGAGATAGCTACAAGTTCCTCGTTGGCAAATTGCGGGAGTCTCAAGGGTCACCCACAGAATCGGGTGAGGGGCTTGTCGTGCCAAAAACTCTTGATGATGCCAGGAAACTGGTCAGCACCCCGCCTCCCGAAGAGGAGGGCTCGGTGAGCGGTGCCAGTTCCATCCACGGAACAGAGGATGCCGACTCCACCCGTCGAGCACCCTTACGAGAGGATAAAATGTTGAACCTCATCGGCGGACGGAAACCTAGTAGAGACCACAGTGCCGACAGTTCTCGCAGTGTGAGCAGTTCCAAGAAGGCTATGCTGCTGAAAGAGAATGACGAGAAGGGTTTGCCCACGTCGTCGCCAGCATCGGTCTCAAACCCACTCGACTCTGTGCGCAACTTTGGCAATTCGCTCTCCAGGTTCTCTGGCATGGGCATGATTCGTGGCCTTAGTCGGACTGCGTCTACGCCCGTTGTGGCCAAGGAGATGTCACCGCCAAAAGACGGTCCGGCCAAGGCAGCCGAAGGTGTCGACCTGGCAACGGTACGTTTCCCATGGGCAGCAGCTAGGATTCGAGACTAATTTTGATGCAGGCCTTCCCAGATATCGCGGCCGCTTTGCCGCCTAAGCAAGCACCGCCCCCCAAGCCAGTGCCACAGATCAAACCACCCAATAAGCGATTCATGGAGCTCCAGAATGCGGGCGATCTCAAGCTTAACGAAGTACTGGAGCTGTTGCGTGACTACAGGAGACTGGCAAACTCGTTGAAGGATATGGGTGCATTCGAGAACCAGAAGTGAGATCATATGTGGCGGCGGCCTTGACAGGCAACTTGCGTTCATTACGAGTAGGACAACGGCAGCATACCGGAGACATTGGCGTTTTGATATTTGATAAGGGACCTGTCGGCAGTCCAGGCTACAGGTACAGCGAGGCTACACCACTGGCACATTATACAAGGAGGGTCGTGTGGTATTATTACTAGACATAGGGTTTTTACAAAGCAGCTTGAAATAAAAGAAAGACCGTCATACCCCACATCCTCCGTGGCTGATCAAGATGGGAGAGTGCTGATGCTATCGCATGAGCGAATATCTTGTGCGAGCACTGCTTCCCGGGAAGTCTCCGGGCGCCAGTGGGATTAAAGCAAGAGTGCCTCTCCGTACATTAAACATGAACATCGTCCCTGTCAATGGCACGGCCATCATTTCATGATGATTTCCGAGGCACCAGCAAAGAAGAAGAGAAAGACAAAGAAAAATGAAGGGTTTCTACTCTGATTTTTGGTTTTTATATGTACCTGACAGAACGACAAGAAGAAAACAAAAGGAGTGAGAGAATATCCATTTCGCTCCCTGCGACGACAAGAGACTCGCTCGCGCCCTAAACACCCAACCAATGCTGTGGAAACGATGCTTGAACGCCCGCCTCCCTCTTCCCCATCCTCTCTCCACCTGTTGCTTCCCCCGGTTCACCCGTTTTCAGAGGCCCGGGAGCTGGGGATGTGTTTGGAGGGCCCTCGCCCAGGGAGGGATACTAATGTTTTGTGTGTGTGCGTGTGTGATGGTGGTGGATGCGGTATATATACCATTTCGGTTTTTGTTTGTGTGAAGTGTGTGTGGTTTTGGACATAGGAAAGACCCCCGATGAGAAGAATTTGCCTCCCTGCTTCCCAGACCGTTCCATTATTGTCCATTGTGTGGTTGTTTTGATGCTTTTTGACTTATTTGATTTTATGTTTGTTCCTCGAGTGGTCTAGTGGTTACCGTTCAACTTGGGGTCCTTG
This sequence comes from Colletotrichum tropicale, assembly GCA_027406125.1. Classification (NCBI taxonomy): domain Eukaryota; kingdom Fungi; phylum Ascomycota; class Sordariomycetes; order Glomerellales; family Glomerellaceae; genus Colletotrichum; species Colletotrichum tropicale. The sequence goes on from JANVYH010000004.1 coordinate 2,328,367, forward strand.
GGCGGCACTGTGCTCGCGCGGTTAGTGCGCTCCTGGAGCACGCCGATGGGCACATTGCCAGCCTCCTTCTCGTCGTTGATCATCTTCTCCATGAAGGCGATGTAGTCGTACTGCGGCATGCCGCGGTCCTCGGAGGTGTCTGGCCCGTTGTGCGGCGGGATGATCTCAATGAGCTTGTCAATGACCTCGTCGGGTACCAGGGAGTGGCGGAGATCCATCTCAGTAACGTAGGGTTTGCCATCGGCGACCTCACGGAAGGACTGGAAGACCTGCTCGGCGGTGTTTTGGTCCTCGGTCACGTCAACCATGAAGCGGATGAACTGCTCGAAAGTGACGTGGTCGCGGCCCTTTGAGGTATCCATGAAGTAGTCGTGCATCTCATCCTCGGAGAAGACGAGGCCAAGGGAGGCAAGAGCGGCGCTGAATTCGAGTTCTTGGAGTGAGTTGGTGTCGTCCCGGTCAAAGTGGCGGAAGACAGACTCGAACTCCTCAAGCTGGATGGGCGTCAGGTTGGTCATGTTGCGGGCAACCATCTGGTTGTCGAGGAAGGAAAGCTTCTTCTGCACCGAAGACTTGACTAGACTGTGCTCATAGACCAACTCATCGTAGGTGTAAGTGGTGAAGTCGTTCTCCTCAATGTTGGCCTCCTGGCACTTGGCGTCCACTGCAGCAATAGTGTCGAGATACTTGTCGAGAGGGGGGAGGTTGTCGCTGAGCTTGCGGACGTGGTGCAGTTGGTCCTCCACATCGCCGTCCAGACCTGAGATTGCCAGTTGCATGGTATTCAGAGCCATGGCAAAGTCGTTGGCCTTGTCGGCGAAAGATTTGCGGAGGGCGTTCTTGATGCTGCCGTGAAGTTAGTACGAGAATCGTTACACTCTGGAAAGATGCAACACTCACTCTCTGATGTTTTCGTTGATCAGCTGTGCCCGCCTCATCTCCGTTTGAGCCAGAGTTGACCATTCCTTCTCCATCGTCTCCAGCGACAACTCTGGTGGGGGGTCATACGGCCGCAGCCTGTACGTGCCCAACTTCGTCTTGATGTTGCCCAACAGGGTGGCGAGCTCGCTCTTCTCGGCAACCCAGTCTCTCTTCTTACCCCTCTTGAACGCCGCGAACTCGTTGGCTTGAGCTTTGGCATCGGCATACGTTCCTTGGAATGTAGCCTGCTGCCACTTCTCAACCTGCTCCCTGATCTGCCTCAGAAGCTCTCTCATGCGCCTCTCGTAAGCGCTTTGCATCTCCCAAGCGCCAGCCATGTTGTTGACAAACTTCTCCACGCGACGTCCCGCATTCTCGACCTTCTCCATCTGAGAGAAGGCGTGGAACCAGTAGGCGATGTAGGTCATGAGTGACCTCTCATCGGGCTTGGCAACGTCACACACATCCTCAACATCCAACAGCTTAGGGATACCAATCTCCTTATGCGCGATATCGAAAGCCATCTGCATGTTTCCCCGGCGGTCCGACTTGTCGAGGGCGTCGTAGTCGATCAGGTCTGGTCTGTGGATATCTAGCAGGGCGCAAAAAGCGAGACCGTCGTTCCAGCTGCCGCTGAAGTCGCGGACCTCCACCTCGTCGTAGCAAGCTGTCTTTCTTTGACACCACAGAAGCAAGCCCTCCTTGGCTGTCATACCCTCCTCGTTGATGTCACTAATCGTGAACCGCAGAATGAGTGTCCAGATCAGACCAAGGATGATCTTCTGGTTGCCATCGACGACATCCTCGGCACCGATGTTGGTCATCTGAATGCCCCTGGACTTGATGAAATCCAGACCGGTGTTGACATTTTCGAATCGTTGAACGCGAAGCTTCGGCTTCGCCGCGTAGCGTCCCAGTGTGTCGTTGGACAGGCTTTCTAGCAAGTGGATGAGGATAACCTGCGCAAGCAATCTCTGTTAGCCAAGAGAACCCCGCAATTCTGGGAATAGGGGCTTGCAACTTACACCATCGCTGAGATCACGCACAAGATCCTTGACTTCGAGTGAACGAGCCTCCAACTTGGTGTTGAGCCTGGTAAGAAAATACACATATCAGTAACTGATCGTCATCACCACGGACAGAACCAGGGTCTTTTTCTCGGGGTGGGGTCCGGCTCGTACCATTTGGTAAAGGTCTTTTGCTGGACCGTGATCCATTTCTGCTGTTCAGCAAACGCCATTCTCGTCAAGCCCTGGTCATGCGGCGGCTCAATGGCAGCGAGGGCATCGGCGGGGGAGGATCCGGTCGCAGAGCGGAATCGGTTCTTCTTGGCGACGCTCTCCTTGCGAGTTAAAGCGAGGCTGCTGCTTCCAGATCTCTGCAGACGCTGCGCATGCAACTCCTTTTTGTCTCGTCGGCTTCGCGGGCTCGGTGTGGTGCTGGCGGAGCTGTTTGTACGGAAACGCGAGTCGGGGGAGGACTTTTCTGGAGTCGAGTGCTCGGTGTTGGTCGGTGTGGTCGGGGTCGTGGAGGCGGGTGAAGATGTAGAGGTGTGGCTGCCGCTGGTGGATTTGGTGCCGGCCGAGTGGTCGTGTAAACAAAACTCGGGGAATTCCTCGTTGCACTGGACGTTGCCGGGCAGACTCGAGCCTGACAGTGGGCGCTGCCCCTGAGGGCCTCCCCCGGTGGTCGTCATTTCGGGCGATTCTAGTGGCTCGCTAAGTCGATTGGCAGCGCTCGTCCGCTGCAGGCGCCGGGATTTCGATAGTGATGTGGCTTATCGATAACGGTCCAACTGCCGGTCTGCTAGGATGAGGGGGGAAACGTTTCTTCTGGACGTCTTCTATGGGTGCCTCTTTTAGCAGGTGAATGGAATGTTGTGGGTGAATATGTCTGTGTCACTTACAGCTAAAAGACACTAAGGTTGGTTAGCAGGTTCAATGCGTGTTGAAAACAAAACAAGCTGGCAACACGGCAACGGCGAGAAGAATATCGAGGGAGTCAGTCACACCACAAGCCGCAATAGGGGAGACTTCGCAGTTTATACCATCCATCGGATTCCCTCCAACGCATTCCAACGCCTTCAGTCTCTTCTCAAGTACAGACGAAAGACGTCGCGCGGCGCCAACAGAGCGAGGTCTCCCCCAGGCGCAAGATCCCTTCTGAAACAAGAGCCTGTCTCCCGTCCCTCCACTCCACGATCAGGAACGCGCCCCTTTCTCCCATCTCTCCCACCAGGACCCCGTTGATCCCTCCGCTAAATCGGCCCTCGACGAGTGCTCGAGTCGTCACTGTCGCCTTCGCCCTCGTCACCCCCAGCGCCAACGGGCCCGCCCCCTCGTCCCACTGTCTTCTAGGCCACTCATGCATGCAATAATGCTTGAAGCTGATCGGCAGGGATCCCCAAGGGTGCCATGGAGGTCGTGACTTCCAATTCTGGCCGTCGCGAAGCCTCTTCGTCGTCGCGGATAAGGCAGTTGCAAGAGATAGGGGGAGGCTTGCAGCTCCTGTCTTATGCTATTCGCCGGGCCCTCTTAGTTGCCCATCCTTGAACAATGGCCTCGATGGCCCGTTCTGGCTTTTCTGTCTGCATTCTTGGAACATTCTCCCCTTCAGCCACTCTCCATTTTGTGGGGGAAACCGCCGAAAAAACGGCGAACCGCTCGAGGATCGAAATTCTTCTGACGAGGGTCAGTTCCTCTACCCGCAACGTCGTCTATCCCGTGCCGCCGGTCTCCCGCTGTAATCCTCCGAGAGACCCTCGCGCGGTGGAGAGAAAAGGTCGAGGACGCATGAATGCACCGCGGGTACTCTGACGAGGCTCGCGTCAAAGAGCTCAGACGGAGATTGGCAAGGACACTTTGCCCAGATCCCAAATCTTTTAGTTTCACAGGCCTTGACATGGTCGATGCTGTTGCTGCTGCTAGCACACCCGTCTCGTGGCCTCTGCGGACAAGAAGAGGCACGAGGGCCATTTTGCCGGGCGTCTGAGCCAGATTGCGACACGTCCCGCCCCTAGCCGAGACAACGAGCATGGGATGAAGAATGATGAGGTCAGACTTTTGGTCTGAAGAATGAGAAAAGGCATGCAGCCCGATACCGAGGCCAGATCTGTCAGCACGGCACGCAGGTGGCAGAATGAGACGGAATTCGCACTTTTCCTCTGTTGGAATGGTGCTTGCTGGGCTAGATGCAATCTTCAGCAGATAAGATTGAAGTGTGTTGCAACATTACTTTCAGATGCAAGCTGGAAATCGTCTTTGAGACGAGCCAGTTCAGTTGCATTCTACATCGCCAATCTCGAATTGGCTTCGCTTAACACTGTCTAACTGTGGGCACCCGAGAGGACAAGCCCGTACGCAGCGATCTTGAAAACGGCTTCAGACATAAGACATCCTGAATATGCAGGAGCTTTTGTATCAACGGGCAAAACACACTGTGAATCTTCTTGCGGCGTGTCAAGTATGAGCTGCGCCTCTTTTGGGTTGCTTGCGCTGAGTCGCAAGTCTTACACCTAAGGCTGATGACTAAGACGACGACGTTTGGGGGAATTCGAGGTTGAGAACCTCACCGGTCCGGATTTCGTCACCCAGGAATGGGGTTTCAGACGCAAAAATGGGGTATTCACTTGCGAATAAAGCCAGATATTTAGACGATAAACAGCCGGTCGGATCGATGGACAATCGAATGCTGAAAGCCAGTTGGTCCTCCACTCCTCGGCGAAAACAAAACTTTTGCCGACGGCGAAAACTAACATTTTCACCGAGCCAAATTGTCGGGACTGCTGCACCGAACCACTTGGTCTATGGCACGCAGATTTCAGAAGCACTCCAGGCGCTGTAGCGGGCTTTGACGCCATCGGGTTGGCAATTCCGCACTATTTACTGGCTGTCCCTGCAGGGGATTAGTGCTTAAAGCCGAAATCGGGACCAACGTCACCCAAATCTCGAACCTCACGCAACTTTTTTGATTTCTTCAACCCGCTGGGTCCTCAGTCTTTCAAAACCTAGCCAGGACACACAAGAGAGCCCTGAGCGCGGCTGTTCGGTGTCCCCTTCCATCCCCTCTTCTTTCCTTGTGTCCCACAGCCACATCAAAGTCAAAATGGCCTCTAGATCAAGGATTCAGCCCCTCCTCCGGGCCGCTGCCCGGAGGCAAACACTGCTGAGCGCCGGCAGCCGGCATCCCGCCCTGCGGCAGATCTCGGCCCCGGCCGCTAACGCCCGGTGTCTCTCGACCACGGCCGTGAGATGCGCGCAGGACAAGAAGGAAGTCAAGCTCACTGCTGCCGCCTACCCGGACCTGAAGCGGGATTCGCGCTTTGCCGAGGTGACGGATGCTCACGTCGCCTACTTCAAAGACCTCCTGGGCTCCTCCGGCGTTGTCGACGGTGTCACCACCGACGCCGCAGACGACCTCGCGGCTTTCAACGAGGACTGGCTGCGCAAGTACCGCGGCCAGTCGCAGCTCGTCCTGAAGCCCGCATCAACAGAAGAGGTCAGCAAGATTCTCAAGTACTGCAATGAGCACAAGCTCGCCGTTGTTCCCCAGGGCGGCAACACGGGTCTCGTCGGAGGCTCTGTCCCTGTCTTTGACGAGATTGTCATCAACATGAGCCGCATGAACCAGATCCGCTCCTTTGACGACGTCAGCGGCACCCTCGTCGTCGACGCCGGCGTCATTCTCGAAGTCGCCGACCAGTTCCTGGCCAGCAAGGGCTACATCTTCCCCCTCGACCTGGGAGCCAAGGGCTCCTGCCACGTCGGCGGCAACGTCGCCACCAACGCCGGCGGTCTGCGTCTGCTCCGCTACGGCAGCCTCCACGGCAACGTGCTCGGTCTCGAGGCCGTCCTTCCTGACGGCACCGTCGTCGACGACCTGTGCACCCTGCGTAAGAACAACACGGGCTACGACCTCAAGCAGCTCTTCATCGGCGGCGAGGGCACCATCGGCATCATCACCAAGGTCTCCATCATCTGCCCGCAGCGCTCCCAGGCCGTCAATGTCGCCTTCTTCGGCCTCGAGTCTTACGAGAAGGCCCAGCAGGCCTTCAAGGCCGCCAAGGGCCAGCTCGGCGAGATCCTGTCTGCGTTTGAGCTCATGGACGCCCGCAGCCAGGACCTCGTCCACGCCGTCAGGGGCAACAAGCGGCCTCTGGAGGGCGACCACCCGTTCTACTGCCTCGTTGAGACGAGCGGTTCTAACGGCGACCACGACTACGAGAAGCTGGAGAAGTTCCTCGAGGACGTCATGACCAACGAGATCGTCGAGGACGGCGTGCTCGCGCAGGACGAGACGCAGAGCAAGGCTCTCTGGAGCTGGCGCGAGGGCATCCCCGAGTGTCTGGGCCACTGGGGCGGCACATACAAGTACGACGTGTCGATCCCGCTCAAGGAGCTCTATCAGCTCGTCGAGGACACCAAGGTCAAGATGGAAGCGGCCGGGCTGGTCGGTGACACGGACGAGTTCCCCGCCATCGGCGTCGTCGGCTACGGCCACATGGGCGACTCGAACCTGCACCTCAACGTCGCCGTCAGACGGTACGACAAGCGCATCGAGAAGGTCCTCGAGCCGTTCGTCTACGAGTGGATCCAGGAGCGCAACGGCAGCATCAGCGCCGAGCACGGCTTGGGCGTGGCGAAGAAGGCGTTCATCGGCTACAGCCGAAACGAAAGCATGGTTGGCCTGATGAAGCAGATCAAGAATCTCTATGACCCGGTAAGTGGATTCTCGGTTCCTTTCTTTTCTCCTTCCTTCTTCCCGACGGGGCAGATTCGTTTACCCTTCCGTGCCGTTCGTGTAAGACGGCGAATGTGACCCCCATTTGTCACTCTGACTCTCACTTGCTGATGATGATGACTCCCCCCGCCGCCGTGTGCTGCCCCCCCACACGATGCTGCCTGTCACTGCCTCCCCTCCCGCATGAGAATATTGCCCATCAGCCCTGCCTGCCTGGCGTGTGAAAGGAATGCTGACGTTGGGCCAATTAGAACGGCATCATGAACCCTTACAAATACGTCTGAGAGGGCGCCAAGAAACGATACCCCCCCATCCCTGAACGGAGACGAGTCCGGCTGCCTTAGCCTTTCGGGCCTGACGCCTGGAAACGGTTTGTTGACGCGTGGTTGGAGCCCACGCCTGTGACACCGGCTGGGTTCCCAGCCAACCAATGGCCACCACCCTCTGGAAAGAAAGAAGGCAATGTGGTTTTGTAAAAGAAAAAGAAAATCAGGTGTGTCGTGTGAGCGAGGCTACGGTCGGTGTGTGTGTGAGCCGGCGCGCGGCGCTCGTGTGCGTATGTGTGGGCATGACTGACTGCGCACTCTCAAAAGCGCCCTCCCGTGGTGGTTTAGAAGACATGACTCCCAATCGGGACATATTTTGAGATTTTTGTCTTACAGAGGGAGAAGAAAGTGCCTCGGCAAGCGTGATTTAGTAGGATATCACACGGCACACACGAAATGCACACTAGATTTATCATCATCATCACCAGAGAAAAGTGAGGGGAATAAAAGAACACAGCCATGAAAAAATGTCCAAATCCATCACAAGCTGACGATCATCCGCCAATCCTCGGAGCGCCGAACCATGCCCGGGGGACGGGATTGACTTGGATCGGACATGTCTAAGATCGGACGTTGACGAAAACGTGATGCGATCAGTCGGTCAACCCCAGTTCAACAGTCCCCCCAGCCTCAACCGCAGCGGCCCCATGGCGTCCCGAGGACAGGTCTCAGCCCTTTTCCCAGCCCTGGGGGAGAGGGGAGGAGGGGAAGGGGAAGGGGATTGATGACTCTACGTTCCAAGGACAGTAGTCGCATACCATAGTATTGATGGGCAACGACGTAAGCACGTCCATTGGCTACGGTACGGCCGCCTCGAGCATCTCCCAAGGTGAGGGCGAAACACCAATGACAATCGCGCCGTCGCCGACACCCGAAGCCCCGCACACCCGCAGACCGGCGTCTCTGGTGTCTGGTGTGATCGTCCCTGCCTGCTGTTCTGGCAGGCGGTGTCAGGATTGGGACTCGTGTGTCTCTCGGCTGCCGCAGTGCTTTTCTGTCTCTCTTGTTTCCCCCCCTTGTCTCGATGGGATGGTGCCTGAACCCACGTCGTTCCCCCGGCCGGCCATTCCGCACCGACTGGCTGACAGTGCCCTGGCAGAAATCTTACATGCTCAGCTCTCATTTGCCCCTTTACTGAGGATACTGAGTGCGGCACTGCGACTTGCCAACCTCTCCCCTCAGCACTCTCAGCGGCCGCACCATGTCAGCCTCCGAGCGACCAATCCGGAACCAGGGCCCGTATGTCTCGTGGGGCCTCCGAGCCCGACCCCCTGTCGTCGGTCTGCAGCCCTACGGAGGCAGCTCCTAGGGGGGGACGTGCACACCGTAGTTACCGGGGAGGAGGAGGAGCCGAGGAGGACAAGGTGAGATGGTTTACACTTTTTTGTTTGCTTTTTGATGTTAGTCCCGCCTGTCAAGTCTCGGGTCGCACCTGCAACGATGCAAGCTTGGCCAGTCGATGCTGTCATCCTTCACCGGGTGATTGACTTGATTCCCACACTTGCGCATTCCCACGCGCCGCATATACGTAGGCACCCTCTTCAAAGACACTGATCTGATACAATCATTTTCCCCATCCAGGGGCCCGGTCTTGGCCACGGATTTGCGCTCCTCGGTTCGATATCGAGGAACGAAACTAGAACTAGATTGATAGCCTCCGCCGATGCCGTCTCATGCAAGGAATCAGAACCGGAACATCATGTTCTCGCAAATCGAAGCTCATCGTGCCTCGGCCGGGGGAATCGTGATGCTCTATCTACCCGCACCCTGCCTCCGATTCTAACCAAAGGGAGGCATATATTTGATCGTCTCGGGGCGGCCTGCCTGCATACGCAGCCGCAGCCATCTAATTCGCTCAAGCTGTCCCGGGTGTTCAGTTCCCTTGCTCCCAACTGTCCATACACCGTCATGATCCACACTCGGTAGGGCTGCAGCACACCATCCACCAGGTTATCCCGCGAACCATTGTTTGCCTAACACGGTCCCACAGACGTCGGCACTCGCCCACGTAAGAACCTCCCACTCCGCCATCCTGGACCACGGGAGACCTCTTGACGTCCCGCTGCGGCTGTGTTGGGGCATGATATATACCGGGCCTCGTGCGCCTGCCTTTCCGCGTTCGTCGTCTTGAAGAGGCTAGGCCAGCTATGGGCATTGCGTATCTTCCAACGTTGAAGTTTGAGATTTTGATTTGTCACCATGGTTGGAGTCCGTGGTAAGTATAAGGGGTGCGAGACATGCAGGGCCCGGCGAGTTAAGGTAAGCCCTTAGAGACCCTGAAGAGCGCCTCTTGGGAGAGACAACAGCTGACGGCTCGATGACTGCCTTAGTGCGACAACGAACGACCGTACTGTCGGAAATGCATCGACAGCGGCCGCGAATGCGCTGGGTACGAGCGCGAGATGGTATTCATCACCGCAACCATCGACGATGGCGGTCGTTGCTCGTCTCACCCTCCCCGACAGGTATCCTCGTCCAAGAAGTCTCCGAAAGCAAAAGCTGCCGAGCAAACGGCGCCTCGCCTCGCACCAACAGAGCCGCTAACACCCGCTTGGGATGACTTGATTTCCTTGTCTGAGAATGGCGTCGTGTACTCGGTGCAGATTGCGACTCTGCATGCCAGGCTGCGGAATATCTTGCGAGGCGAGGAGGACCGCAATCGATTCAGCTTTCCCATTGCCTTTCCACCATACCTACCCATCGACGTGGAAACCTGGGACAACGGAGGTGACACGGACCTGGCTGCGCAGAACATGATCAGCCTCTTGCCTGCCGGTAACGTCGTCGGTCCACCAGATGGGATATGCGCATTTCTGTTCGAGGTGAGCGGATCCGAGTATCTCCAGAGAGGAAAAGACTGCTAATATGCAGCAGCAAAACCCAGCTTATCTCGTGACGAACGGCATCACCCCTTGGGGCGTACCCCAGGAGAACCAAGATGTAGTGAAGAAGTTTGGGCCGGAACAATTCAAATACTTTCCGAATCACCATTTCTTCGTCAGGGTGTACAGGTGCAATGCTGTAAGGAGCCAAGAAGCACTGTTGTACCGCCAGCGGCTAATCTGTAGGACAAGATCATTCTTGCCCTCCTTCATAGGAAAGCGACCTTCTTATCCTCATTTGAGTGGTGTACGATCCCATGGGAGATGCACCCCAAGAGTATCTTTGACAGACTTTTCGACAACATCGTCCATTTGCCTGGCGTATTTGCTCGAGTCGACCGCACCATCCCATTCGCTGCAACTTTGCAACGCCGACTGAAAGCGCAGGAACTTTTGAGCAGTTGCTTGCAGGTTGAACAGCAACTGGAGGAATGGCATACGTTCGCACGCTCCCCGACCCTTGAGCATCCGTATGCGTACTGGATCGAAGAATCGGACGATCAAGATGCGCAACAAGTTCCTTTCGCCAACCCTTTTGCCGACAACTTCGCATTCAAGGACGGGATTACCGCCGTCACGTTTCTGTACTACTGGATGACGCTGTTGCTCCTCCATCGGTGTATCGAGAGTCTGCACCACGCCATATTTCAGCCAGTAATCGAAGATTTTCCGAATATGTACCCGGACCTGCCGCCACATCTACAGATCAATCTAGCAAGATATCAGCAGCGTCGGGAATTCGCGGCCAGAGTGTGCCGTGCACTGGACTTTGCCCTCAACACAACAGTACAGCCCGACTTGCTCGTTGCTCCTCTCGCAACGGCTTTGGAGTTTTACCGAGAGCTCAACTCATCCTCGCGGGATGGAGAACTGGAGATCATGTGGTGCGAAGGCTTCAAGCTGAGGCTGGCATCGAAGGGACAAGATATTGCCAACGTACTACAAAGCAGGCAGTGGGCCGATCTGGCGAGATTTTGAACGGAGCGGGCTCCTTGTTTTCGATGGCGCTAGGTTGACGCAGGCAACCAAAATTCCTACCCGGCTGTAGACAAAATGGTGGAGGCATTGGGATACACGGACTTGATTTGGCTGCGTGGTGTTGACCAGATGCTTTCAATATTATTTTATCGAGGACCCAGCGGTCGTGGTGGTGGCGCGATGGACTGGCCGCCATCGTGGGAGAGAATTATTTTGTAATATCATAGGCTGCTTCTGACGCCAGAGTCATGACGACACAGCGAAGAACCCACCCGCTGCAGCTGAATGCCTCCTAGAAATGTAAAACTTGTCAGATTGTTGCAACATTCTTGACATCGCATCTTTCGAAGTGGAGAACATAGTGCATGGCTCGTCGTGACTTGAACCTCGCGTCGTCAGTGTACTTGTCATGGAGGACCTGCTTCAGTTCACAAGCAGGTAACTAAGCTGCCCGCGTGTGAATACTGAGATGGGGGGAAATCTGGTGTAGCTGTGCACGGACCATATGCAGACCTGATCCCAGAAGCTCCCCTCGCTGAGCGTGGGCAGCACGGCGGGAAGGTCCATTACCCGGACTTTCCCCGGCGATACAGAGCTCCTGGAGCTACTCAGCCTTCCATGCCAGCGCCAGCAGGTACCGAAGTTTCGTCAGACCTGCAGCCTGCCTACCTTACCTCACCTAGTACTCCATCCATCCTCCACCGACCGCACCCCTTCCATCCACGGCGATTGTCCCGCAGTAACGAACATCTCGCCGAACTGAACAAAATCAAACAACTCCTTTTCTACCAGCCGTCATTCAGCAAAGATGGCTTCCGGCTACGATAGAGCATTGTCTGGTACGTCGCCCTGCCTGTCCGTTAATTGCAATGTGTTGAGCTAACCCACCGCAAACAGTCTTCAGGTCCGTCAACATCTCTCCCTCGACCCTGCCCAAGCCCGCCAACTAACTTGCATAGTCCCGATGGACACGTCTTCCAGGTCGAATATGCCGGTGAGGCCGTCAAGCGAGGTAATAATGCGCGCCCGCCATATCCCAGGGCGAACTCCAGCTCACTATTATCATAGGAACGTGTGCGGTCGGCGTCAAGGGCACCGATGTTGTCGTTCTCGGATGCGAAAAGCGATCAGCCATGAAGCTGCAAGACACCCGAATCACCCCGTCCAAGATCCAGCTCCTCGACACCCACGTCTGCCTGGCCTTCGCTGGCTTGAACGCCGATGCCCGCATCCTTGTCGACAAGGCGCGGTTAGAGGCTCAGTCCCACAGACTCACTGTCGAAGACCCCGCCTCGATCGAGTACATGACCAAGTACGTCGCTGGTGTCCAGCAACGGTACACGCAGAGCGGTGGTGTCCGGCCATTCGGCATCAGCACCTTGATTGTCGGCTTCGACAGCGGCAGCAAGGTTCCCCGCCTTTACCAGACCGAGCCTTCTGGCATCTACTCGGCATGGTATGTTCTTGGCCTAGGAACCTGCGTGAAATCACCTTGCTAACCCTCTTACAGGAAAGCCAACGCCATTGGCCGTTCAAGCAAGACGGTTCGCGAATTCCTCGAGCGCAACTACAAGGAGGACATGGACAGGGAGGCTACCATCCGCCTGGCTATCAAGTCTCTCCTCGAAGTCGTCCAGACTGGAGCCAAGAACATCGAGATTGCTCTGATGGCTCCGGGAAAGACGATTGAGATGCTCCCGGTAGAGGAGATTGAGAACTACGTCAAGAACATTGAGCAGGAGAAGCAAGAGGAGGCGGCCAAGAAGAAGACGGGCCGGACGCCAGGAACCGGAAGCGCGGCCATCCTGACGAGAGGCTCCGGTGATGGTGACGAGTAAAGGCATGAAAAGGCGTTGGGTTCGCGGATAGACGACACTGATGAGGGTATCAACCAAATACCATTGTATTACCACCTCTAGACATGCCGTGGGGAATCTACTAAAAAGGGTGTCCATAAAATCGCCTGCTGTCACACAAATGCCCAACTAACCTCCACTTCAACCCAACTTGTCCGCATCGTCGGTAGGGTCGAATATCGACTTTCCATCGCCTTGACGGACACGCTCATCCTTGATCATACGACTATCCTTACGGGCGTCCTCGCCCTCGACAGAGATGGCGGCCTTGGGAGTGACAGCGTCGATGACGAAGTGGTTATCGCAGTGTGGGCAGTATTCGTCGGATTCCTCAAACTCTTGCGCGTCCTTGCGGAAGCACTTCTTGCACTTCTTGCAGGCGAAGGTCATGTCGAAGGTTTGCATGAGAGGGTGCCTCTCCTGCTCCTGGTGGCACTCGGCGCAGTCGAACCATTTCTTGCCTGTATGGGAAAATCGGTTAGATGTGTCCTTCCAGGCACGGGGAGTTTGTCGGCGGCGTACAGCATGGTGAGCGGATGGCGACTTGCGCGTTCAGGACGTGTTTGCTGTCACGAGCTGTTAGCTGGCGGTCAGGGGGCGAAGGCTCGATGGAGCGTACCACATGGTGTATGTTGTTCTTCTGCGTTAACCAAGTTTCAACTCGAATGATTGTCTGTCCCGTACTTCAAGGTTTTCACTTGTCTTGCACAATCTGGCCAGCGGTTTCGGGGGATATGCAACTTTTGGTGGTGGTCTGGAAGTGAAGAAGGTTCCACCAAAGATTTGGGCTGCTGATAAATTTGGCGGGGTCCTGGCTTGTCGCCTCCAGTGCCTGAGTCTTCCCGCTGCACACCCCGCCGACTTGGTGGGGGATGAAATAGAACGACGGCACTGTTTTTTGCCAATGAATGCGTAATTCCAGAAAATATGACCATTGCTCAAGAAGTCTTCCAACACTTACAAAGAGACTCAATATTGTATTCTCAAGTATTCATTTCCCGATCAAAGTTCTTGCTTGTGTATTGCACTCGTTTCTGCAGTGCTGGCACCGGCACATCACCGCGTTTTTCTCTGCCAGTACTTGACCATAGAAACATGGTATGTCAAATACACATCATCTCATAGTTTCGGAACGAAAATTCGATCGAAGGCATCTACTAGCTACGACAAAGGTACAGGCGCCTAACCGACTGTCTGTCACTGAGTGCTCTCACCTGGGACCCTGGCAGGTGGGGCACGCCAAAGCTGGAGTGCAGGAGCCCATCCAATAACTTGCCTTGCCTGCCTGCCTGCCTTGCCTGCCTGGGCCTGTCTGGGTGTTGCTGCTTACCTACCTGGTACTTTAACACAGGCCCCATTTGCAGGCTACATCATTCGCCTCTGCACATCCTCTCTTCACATCCTTCCTCTGGATCTTTGCGACGCCCGATATCCCACGACATTCATCCGCCACGATGCCGCCGAAGAGGAAGGCTCAAGGAGCCGTCACCGGCAGCCTCAAGGCAGGAAAGGGCTCGGCGGTGTCCACGCCAGGGGGTGCTACCCCCAACAGGAGCGTCGCTAGTGATAATGAATCCTCCGTGGTAGATCCCATCAGCGAATCCGAAGATGAGAATCTCGAGAAGAACGTCGACAAGTTCTCCGTCGACGCCTACCTCGACAGACCAAAAGCAAATGGACAAGAGTCCATGTCGGCGCTGTTCAAGAAGAAGCGCGACTTCTCGTGGCTCCAGATGAAGCCCGACTCAACGAACCGCCCTCTCTACATCGACCCAGCAAAGGGGCGCATCTTCTTGGAGAGCTTCAACCCGCTTGCCGAGCAGGCGCAGGACTTCTTGATCACCATCGCCGAACCGATTTCGCGACCGTCCTTCATACACGAATATGCTCTCACAACACACAGTTTGTACGCTGCCGTGTCGGTTGGCTTGTCCCCTGGCGACATCATCAACACCCTGGACCGCTTCTTGAAGATGCCTTTACCGGAAAGCATTCGCAAGTTTATCGAAGGCTGCACACAAAGTTTCGGCAAAGTCAAGTTGGTGCTGAAGAACACAAAATACTTTGTCGAGAGTACCGATCCGGTGATTCTGCAAAAGCTTCTGAAGGATCCAGTCATTGGACCTCTGCGAGTTCACGGAAACGAAGAGATCACAACAACGGCTGCTCCTAAGCAGGGCCCCCTGGTCATTCCAGGCACCGCCAACGCCGCAGGTGTACGGCAGGCCGAGGAGCAGAAGGCCAAGGGTCGCGAGGGCGAAGCTCAAGCTCAGGATAGCGAAGTCTACGCAGCGTTGAACGACGACGACGATGATGATCAGGAAATTACCCATGCTTTCGAAATCTCGGACGATGCGGTGGAGACGGTGCAGAAGCGATGTCTTGAACTGGAATACCCGGTGCTGGAGGAATACGACTTCCGCAGAGATGAAGCCAACCCGAATCTGGAGATTGACTTGAGACCTGGTACGCTGATTCGACCGTACCAAGAAAAGAGTCTGTCCAAGATGTTTGGAAACGGCCGAGCAAAGAGTGGTTTGATCGTCCTTCCTTGCGGTGCTGGAAAAACGCTTGTCGGAATTACGGCAGCTTGCACTGTGAAGAAGGGTGTCATTGTCCTCTGCACTAGCTCCATGTCGGTTGTGCAATGGCGAAACGAGTTCCTCAAATGGTCAAATATCAAGCCGGAGGATATTCAAGCCTTTACATCCGACAACAAGGGCGCGATTTTCCCTGGTAACACGGGTATCATCGTTACTACTTACTCCATGGTGACGCAAACTAGAGAGAGGTCTCACGAGGCGAAGAAGATGATGGATTTCCTTCAGACCCGAGAATGGGGTCTAATGCTTCTCGACGAGGTTCACGTTGTGCCTGCTAATATCTTCCGCAAGGTCACGTCGTCTATCAAGACGCATTCCAAACTAGGACTTACTGCCACACTTCTTCGTGAGGATGACAAGATTTCGGATTTGAACTTCCTCATCGGACCCAAGCTGTACGAGGCCAACTGGATGGAGCTGTCCGAACAGGGACACATTGCCAAAGTGCAGTGCGCTGAAGTTTGGTGCCCAATGACCGCGGAATTCTATGACGAGTACCTCAAGGCCTCGGCGCGCAAGAGAGCGTTGCTTTATATCATGAATCCTCGCAAGTTTCAGGCTGCTCAGTATCTCATCAACTATCACGAGTCGCGCGGAGACAAGATCATTGTCTTCTCGGACAACGTCTACGCATTGAAGATGTATGCCGAGAAGCTCCAGAAGGTGTACATCTACGGAGGTACAGGCCAGGCCGAGCGCATGAATATTCTTCAGAACTTCCAGCACAACCCGCAAGTTAACACTCTTTTCCTTTCAAAGATTGGAGACACGTCCCTTGACTTGCCCGAGGCCACTTGCCTCATCCAGATCTCGTCGCACTACGGTTCCCGTCGTCAAGAGGCGCAGCGTCTCGGCCGTATTCTCCGAGCCAAGAAGAGAAACGAGGAGGGCTTCAACGCCTTCTTCTACTCCCTCGTCTCTAAGGACACACAGGAGATGTATTATTCCTCCAAGAGACAGGCTTTCCTCGTCGACCAGGGCTACGCTTTCAAGGTGATCACACAACTCGCCAACATTGAGAAGACACCTGGCCTCGCATATGCGGCTGCGAGTGAGAGACGCGAACTGTTGCAGAAGGTGCTGATCGAGAACGAGGCCGGCGGCGAGGACGAAGTTATCGATGACTTGTTCCACAGCGGCAACATGGGTCGTGCCCCGGCCAGAGGCAAGAAGAAGGCGGCGGCGCGGAGGACAGCAGGTCTGTTGGGAGATCTCTCTGGTGGCCAGGACATGGCGTATATGGAGCAGAACAAGAGGGTCAAGCTCAAGAAGGCCAAGGCCGAGAGCAGCACCTTCTTCAAGAAGATCCAGAGGGAGAAAGCTAAGCGGTAAAATGTATAATGAACACGGTCGAGGCGTTTTGGGGTTTGCGAGATCACGCGACAGAGCGCGGTTTGCTCGGTGTACTACTATAGAGAAGACTATATAAACGTCCTTCAACAAGAATGCAGTCACAGCGATGGCCTTCGTTTGCAAGGCGGCTCTGCATCGGTAGCTAGACTACCAAGATTGGAAATATTACTCTGCCCAAGGTCTTGGACGTTTGTCACTCTGTGATCTTTCTCATTGCTTGTTCTCGGATAGACAACCTGCGTGGCCAATCCATGGGTAACTGGGTTGTCCGTTGAGATCTTCTTATATACGAAAGGCTGTATTGTGCACTTCATAACAAACGCCCGAGACTCGCCACGGGCAGAGGAACCATTTGGGTTGGGTTCTGGACAAAAACTTCACAAACACATCCACCTTGTCAACCCCTAATTGCGTTTGTCTATGATGGAGGCCTGCGCATGCCGTGCTTCGGCGATTGAGGAATGGTCTAGACACAGCTTCATTGCAATTCCGATATCAAGGCTTTCCGAGTCAAGTTGCTTCTTTCATTTGCCAGCCGCCGGCATCCAGCTCGTGTTGCTAGGGTACTCGGTCTGTCCACTCAGACCGGTGTCCGTGTTCACCGTCACTTGTTCGGGTATCCCGCACGGAAGGAAGGGTAGTAAGAAAAAAAAAATAGGGGTTCGAAAGGGAAGTGTTCTCCGGTCCCTGTCGGTCGGTCAAGGGCCCTATGCGTAGGGTTGGAAACAGAAGCTTCCGCTAGAGGATCGACAAGCTTCCGTGGGCGGATGGCCGGGTACTATCGGCCGGCTGCAGAGATTGGCATTGCAAACCCGATGGGCGTTTCTTAATTTGTCGTGTCAAGAAAACCCATGTTGCCAATGGAAAAACGTGATCATTTGGGGAAAATCAGTTGGAGGTGACAAACAGCAGCCGGTTGCGGATGTTTGGAACCGACCGCACTGAGATCGCCAAGGACGCTCGCCCCTATCTGGTGTTTGTGGAGCGAACAGGGGCTTGATAGGGTCCTCATAAAGGGATGGATTGCGCCATGGCAAAAAACTCGTTGCCCTGTTCAGCGTCCCTGGAGAATTAGTCGGTCTGCAACTGTGCAAACGTACCAGTCGGCAGACATTCTCCTTCACGTGGGCCAGCTGACGAATAATTCGAAGGAACAGAAGGGATGGTCTTGGCGAGTGATACGGGTTGAATCGGTGTAAAGAGCCGATGATCGCTCCAATACCACAGGCTCGCCATATCTAGACGGCGTGGGCGTTCAAGGGTGTCGGGGATGTCTTGGCAGTCCAGGTTTGGAGATGAGGGTCTTGTGCCGCCATCTCACAACTCGCGTGCATTGCCTCTCGCTAGGGCTTGGTCGAGTAGGACCGCGTCGCATCGGTTGAGGAGCTGGCCATCTGGAATTTTAGCGGTGAAGGCGGGTGAGCAGAATCTCAAGGAAATCAGCTGGTGAACAAGTTGTATCCAAGTGGTGAGACTGAGAAGTGACAAGGGTGTCGTATGCGGTTATTTGGCGTCGTCTCTCAGATCTCACCTCGGTGGGCGGCTGTCTCGCTGCCTGTCTATCAGTGCCTGTGTTCTAGACCCCAAGACCCGACCGGCAGGGCGGGCGGGCGGAACGAGCGACCAGCAGTCCGGTTGCACAGGGTTGGAATTGTGGTCGATGAGCCAGAAAGAAGCATTTTGGTGACCGACAACGTAGACTTTCCGTGAATTTGCATTGACTTTGACCGCGTTCGGCCCAGACAGACATCAGTGTTGTTTTGTCAGGTACCTGTAGCCAGCTTGCATATTTTTGTCCCCTACTCGAAGGCGAGGAAGGCCAACGGCTTGTTGAGCCAGCGAAGCAGCGAAGCTATCAGAGTGTGACGGAACTAGAGAGTGTTAGTGAGAGTGCTCAGTAAATGCGGCTGACAGATGTGCGATGCGGTGCCAGGTTGCATTTGTTTCCAGGTTGTGGTAGAGCCTGTGCAGTGCCTCATGTAAGCCTCGCTGTAAGAGATATGTTGCGCCTAAAAAAGACTCAATGGGCTTCAGGATATCTGGGGATACCGATAGGTTTCATAGGCGGCGTGGCTTGCAGGTGGTACTTGCTGGCTTCGGCTAATCGAGGTACGCCGTTGGAGTGCTGGCTGCAGCGTCTCTTCCAAAGCTTTCGGGCGATGGGGGTTGCGTCGGCTTGGCTGGGATGGCCGGTATGGCGTGGCGGCCATGCTGTTTCAATATAGGGGTCAAGAGGGCATTGTGTTGCGCCGGTGTTGCAACCACGCGAGAGTCATGGTGAAGGCGTCTGGGGTCCGAACGGGTTTCTTGCTGTTGAGGAGATGCGAGCATGCTGGAGGCTTGGTTGCGATTTGGGCGAGTTTACTCCCGGAAACCGCGGCGCCGTTGTAAATAAACTGACGCACACGATATCTTCGGGGCCGATCTGTAAAGCATGAATGGCGCCTCCAAGAAAGATGGAAACTGAAGATGCGTCTCGGGATACCGTGGGAAGCATGGATATGCGCGCGGGGTGGTGGGATGGGGCAGCAGCGACGAAGGAACCGGCTGGTGAAGGAGGGGATATGCATGCGTTCACATGCCACCACCACCACAGCGCACCTCCTTGGAGAGATTGTCCAAGAGATCCCTCGAGAAAGAGGGTGAGATGTGCTGGCACCAAATGACGTATTCCGTAGCGTCGTGCCCCTGTTACCCTGTCGCGTCGCAGCTGCAGTCTGCTGGACTCTTGCTCCTTTGGGCGACTGCAGCAGCTCTGCGGTGTTCTGCTTGGGCGAGAGGCTGCGACCCACACCTTCAAATAAAGTTGCTTGGCACTGTGGCACTCCGCCGGCTGCTTGGTCGGGGGAACTAATAGGAGATTTGGGGGTAACTAGCAATGGCGGGTGTCTTGCGATGGCACGCCGCGAAACACATCTCACGAGTTGCATCTCATCTCACCTAGAGTATCGGGTCGGAGGGTAAGCTAAGACGGCTAGGTGCTACCTTACTTCATGGTGAACAGTCCGTCGCAGACGGCAGGAACCCCTCGTCGCGGGAAGGAATGTCCATGCTCTCCTGCGGTGTGTGATGTGCAGAGATGAAGATAGCAACACATGAATGATGTGCGCAGATGATTGGCGATCACTCCGACTCGGACGCGGACACGGCGAGGGCGGCCTTGAATAGGCGGATGTAAGGTCAGGTCCCGCAGACTATCCGTGCCGGGCACTTACGTGGTATGCTGCTTCCTCTGCGTAAGGCGAGGAACCTGAGGTGATCCAATGGTGTGATTGTGTATCCATAAGGTAGGTACTGACTGACTGATCGATGGCCAGACGGGTGCCGTTCGTTACGATGAGATGCATGCCCACTAATTGTTCTTACTTATCATCCTTCCATAGGTTCTCAAGAAGTTCGATTGTCAGGGCCCACAGCCAGCGGCTTTCCGTGCTCTGGAACGGATGATGGAAGACACTTGCCACTGGGAAGCTGGGGGAAACCACTCCGGTTTTCCGGCGATGGACTTTCGTCCCTTGCCAGATGCAATTCCTCGACTGCTTCCAGCCCAGGGAACAATTTTTCTGTTCCATCGTGAGTGGAGCCCACCAGTCACTGCCAGACAAAGCTTAGCTCGCCCCATGTTGCTGTTACCCCCAGGCACAGTTCCAGCGTTTCCATGTTGCCATCAAACCCCAATGACGACCCTGTCAAGGGCATGGATGGCAGGAGATGTGGACCTGGGACATGCCGCAGAAGCTGCTGTTGACGGTGAATTTAGGCGCGCCGTGGTCTGGTCACCACTCCACTAGAGGCTGTCCGCAACGCCCGCAGTCCGCTGCACCATCCAACGGGCCTGCGTCTTGCTCCAGTGTCCCTTTCTAATTAAAAACAGAAAAAAAGGTGAGAGAAAAAAAAAATGGGAACGGACGCCTCCGGGTTGTTGACCCCCGTCACACAATAAAGATCCCAAACACGGCCTTCCTTCTTTCCTCCAGACTGCTGGTGCTGTTGTCCGCTACTTTGCTCTTTTTTGCTTCGAGGAGCCAAGAGCCAAGAGCCTCGGGCATTGGCATTGGCATCGACGCCGGCAGTCAGCAGCATCAGCCAGTTGCGAGTAGCACTAGGCAGTGGCATCCAAACTGTGTCTTGGACGATTGTCTGCAATCGGCAATCTCGCAGTGCAGCAGCAGTGCCTGCTTGTGCAGCAGCACCTCACCCATCGGATGCCTCTTCAGTGCGTCCACTCGCCTTCTGAACTCTGAACTCATCCGATCGAACCTACCTCACCTACCTTGTCTACCTACCTTTACATCGACTCTTCTTTGCCATCCCGACTTTTTACCCCCAATTCGCCCCTGCCATACCTACCTCCTGCTTTATATACACGGACTCCGCCTGATGTCACGCTTACCACGACCGGCTGCCACTACCCCATCTCAATCGCCGCGCACCAATCGATCATAATGAATTCCAGCTCAGCCGTCATCCAATCCTTATAACAAGGACGGTTAGACTGAAGCATCACAGCCACAAGCGCCAAGACCTGGCCCATTCGCCAGCACCCACGCCCACGCCCACTACCAACACTACCATACTCATACAAATCCCCCAGCTGATGTCTCGACCGGCTTGCTTCTAGACCAGCTCGTTTTCTCCCTCCTCCCATTACACACTCCGCGAATCCTCGAGATCATCGTCGCGACTCGAGAGAAATGCTCGACGACGCGCGTGGCTGGCTGCTCGCCCAGCTCCGGGCAGCCAAGCCTTCCTTTATATCCAAGAAGCCCCATTTCAACTTCATCTCGGCTCACTGTAAGTCGCCGTCCCAACTACCGTCGCATTTCCCATCGCCGTCTGCGCACTGCGCTAATTGCCCCGCGCTTCCACTTTAGACTTCTGGATCTGTGGCCTCACCATCCTCGGCTCTATTCTGATTTACGCCACTGCCGGCGGCCAGATGGCATACGTTGACGCTCTGTTCTTTGCCAGCGGAGCCAACACACAAGCCGGCCTCAACACCATCGATGTAAATTTGCTGAACACTTTCCAGCAAATATGTCTCTACGTCTTTGCCATGACCTCCAACCCCATCACCATCCATTCCTCCGTCGTCTTCCTCCGACTATACTGGTTCGAGAAGCGATTCCAGACCGTCGTCCGCGAGGCTCGCCAGCGGAGAAACACCATATCCAAATCCATGTCCAGAGCCAGGGGAGATGACTTGAACCAGGCAGAGAGAGGCCGCGGCCTGAGTGTACGGAACATCCAGGTCATCCATAGGAGGAGGGGGCGGATGACCAACGACGGCATCGTGTACGATATGAAGGATGACGAGGACGGTCGCATTTCTCCTGGCAGCAACGGCTTCGTCCCAATTCCCGG
This sequence comes from Colletotrichum tropicale, assembly GCA_027406125.1. Taxonomy (NCBI): domain Eukaryota; kingdom Fungi; phylum Ascomycota; class Sordariomycetes; order Glomerellales; family Glomerellaceae; genus Colletotrichum; species Colletotrichum tropicale. Next base: position 2,350,389 of record JANVYH010000004.1, read on the forward strand.
AACCCCAGCCCATCGTTCTTCGGGTGAGCAGACTCCCAATACTGCCCCGGGGTCCCAAGATGACGCCAACGACGTCGATGCATCGCAAAACCGAATCACCTTCGCTCGAAATGTTTTCCGAAGTGATGGGACCGAGCCGGAAGTCAAGCTCCCGCCGCCATCTTCTCCTGCGCACTTGGCCATCCTTGAGCGGCAACGCAACGACCAAAACGGGGAGACCCTGCGAATTCCCAACCCTAGAGACGTTGAGAAGGGGATAGAGCCCAAGCGTGTTGAACACGGCGATGCTCCAGAGCCGGAGGACGACAGAGATCATAACCACGAACATTCCGCTGCCAGCGGGGCGAACGGGATGGCCAACGATGTCGGCAATGTTGGCCGACGACAGACGATCAAGATCGAAGAGCCGGAGCGGCCTCGAGACCACCACGAGCCCCCCGTCAAGGATGAGCTTGCAGATGAAGCCGAGGCTATCGGCAGAGCCATTTTCCCCTTCACGTTCCGCAGGCATCGCAAGAAGCAACAGCAGGATGATGCCACATCAGATAACGCTTTGACGAGAGTCCGGAGCCGCGTCGATACGTTCCGATCAGCCTTGTCACGCGACAAGCAAGACGACATGCCCTACCTCAGTTTCACGCCTACTTTGGGTAGAAACTCTGCCTTTCCTGGCCTGACACAGGATCAACGTGAGGAACTAGGAGGAATCGAGTACCGGTCGTTGAGGACGCTTGCCGTCATTCTACTCTGTTACTTCTGGGGCTTCTCGCTTTTTGCCGTCGCGTGCTTCCTTCCATGGGTCCACACTAGCTCGAACGACAAATACGGGAACTACATCGAATCCAACGGCGTCAGCAAGGCCTGGTGGGCCATCTTCACCGCGAACTCGGCTCTTAACGATCTAGGTCTCACCCTGACCCCGGACAGCATGAACTCTTTCAACGACGTGCCTTTCATTCTGTTGATCATGTCGTTCCTCATCATAATTGGCAACACTGGCTTCCCTGTGATGCTCCGGTTTGTTATCTGGGTCCTGTCAAAGGTTGTTCCTAAGGGAGGTCTCCATCAGGAGCTCAGATTCTTGTTGGACCACCCCCGTCGCTGCTTTACCCTGCTATTTCCAGCAGGTGCAACATGGTGGCTGTTGACTATTCTCATCGGTCTCAATGTCCTCGATTTGTTGTTCTTCGTTCTTCTCGATGTAAGTGCTTGATTTCACTCACATAGCAAACAACGCTGACTTCTGGTATAGCTCAACGACAACGCTGTCAGCCATTTGCCAGTTGGCCTCCGCATCGTCGACGGCCTGTTCCAGGCGGCATCGACCAGAACCGCAGGTTTCTCTGTGGTCAACATTTCACTTCTGCACCCTGCTGTCCAGGTTTCGTACATGATCATGATGTACATTTCAGTCTTCCCCATCGCCATCTCCATTCGTCGCACCAACGTTTACGAGGAGAAATCACTTGGCGTATACCATCACCCCGATGAAGACGTCGACGCTGCGAATGAGAACAGCGCCATGTCTTATGTCGGAACCCATTTGCGTCGACAACTTTCCTTCGATTTGTGGTACGTGTTCTTGGGGCTCTTCATTTTGGCCATCACCGAAGGACCTCGTATTCAGAAGAAGGACTTCGATGTCTTTTCTGTGCTGTTCGAGATAGTGAGTGCCTACGGTACCGTTGGACTGAGTCTTGGCTACCCCAACGTCAACGCATCACTCTGCTCGCAGTTCACCACCGGAGGCAAGCTTATCATCATTGCCATGCAAATCCGTGGAAGGCACCGTGGTTTGCCTTATGGCCTTGATCGCGCTGTGCTCCTTCCGAGCGAGTCGCGCTTTGAAAAGGAGGCTGAAGAGGCGCCATTGCCAGTACTAGTACGATCTGCTACTGGCGCATCAACCGGAACAGCCGTGAGCGCCAGTCGATCTCATCTGAGATCGAGAAGGCAAAGCACCAATCGCGGAAACATCAACATCTTGACTCAATTCCTACACCCTGGTCCTCCCATGGTCCCGCACGAAGACAGTTTTACGTCCCGACGCAGCAGGTCTTTCGAGGTTGGCGACCACCATCTGCCAATAGCAGAGGAGATGAGGAGGCGTGCCACAGAGCCGGCTGAGGACGATAGCACGTCTACCGACTCTGAGGTTATGAACACGACTCGAAGAGTCAACACTACACCAGCGCGCTAGACGCTGCAGCAATTGATCGGCCCGAAGCCATCAACACCTAAGGAGTAAAACAATCAGCAAGCCTTTTACGGAGTTATACACGATATCGGCACGTGTGCGGAGTTACTGGTTTGTAAATACATATTTGGTGCGGCAGTCATTCTTTTCCGAAGACAGGACGGACTAGACAAGCTCAAGCTACGGACATACCTTGTGAATTGGCGTTGGGAAATTCCTGTACATTCTTAGGATTCTGTACAATTATGATGACTGATGATCGAGAGTTTCATTTTTCATGTCTGCATTTCTCCTTTATCTAGTGATGTGTCTTCTGTCGGCCTGTGGTCAAGGTTTTTACCCAACTAGACCCAGCCAAATCTTTGAGGCCTCCATTCAAACCCCTCAGTCATGATTGTTCCGATGCTTCATCTCTAGAGAGCCCCATTACAACACACACCATTCTTCCTTGTTCTGTAGATTCAGTAACCTCTCTTTGATTTTCAAGCTTTTTGGTACATGCCTGCGTCAGCACGGCCTCCCTAACCCAAGCCTCTGCGCCTTTCTCAATCTTAGACCCCTTTCCATCTCCTGATTGTCCTCACGGTATGCATCTTGATTCGTAATCCGTTGATTGTAAGAGATCTTTTTGTGTTCATGTACAAGGCTCCTGGGTCCGTGTTGTACAACCCACCAGTTTTCTAATCGTACATCACCCTTCGAGGCCGTTACGGCCAAGATAATGTCAAAGCCTCCCCCACCACGCATCCTCTGCAACAACCGGGAACCCTCAAAATCATCACTTCTGCTCCTTCTCGAACCTCGAACCAACCTGTCCCTTCGCCCTCGCACGCATGCCGTACCTCTCCTTCTTCCAAGCATAGACAAGGTGATCGACGTTGCCCATGTCATGCTTCGGCTTGCGCATGTACGTGAGACGAGCACGCCTCGCGCGCTTGGGCCTGCGCCAGACAATATCGATACCGATGACGGTGGGCGAGTAGATCTTGTACCACATCTCGACGCCGACCTTCATCAGCTGCGAGCGCACCAGGATGGCCGTGTCGACGCCGCGGCGGCGAATGCTGATGCACACGCCGGAGAAGGGCTCGCCGGATTTCGTGGTGACCATGAGGACATCGCCGACCTTGGCGGCATCGGGCCGGGTGATGTCGAAGAGGCGGGTTCGGGCGCCGGTCGGGTCGAGGGTCGCGCGCTGCTTGGCGTCGAGCTCGGGCATGGGGTTCTTGTGGGTGGTGCGGATGCTTTTTACTTGCGGCCAGACGTAGAACAAGGGCTTGCCTTCGGGTCGGACTGGATGCTGTCTGAGCAAATCCGTCTCTGTGAGTCTCTCGTGGGAAAATGCTTACATTTTGTCGGCTTGGGGAGTTCGAAGGGTGGTTTTGCCCGAGCAGAGCCTTTTGGTGGTGCTTTAGGCTTCTCGACGGCGGTGGCCATGGACCGGGTGAGCAGTCTCTGGTGGCGCGTCTGACGGAGCGCTGTCTTCAGACAGCCCACAGGCCGTCTGAGTAGACAGTTTGCGTTCATTTTGAGGTGTAGTGGGCGATTTGGACCCGAAAGGCGTTGCCGTCGACCGAGGCGCAGGGTAGCTTTCGTAGGAGAGAATCCAAAAAGTCGATGTTCGGAGTGCCAATTGCGGGCTGTGATTGGCTCGGTGCATCAATGATGCGGAGCCGGGCGCGATCGCTGCACCGTTCTTGCATCTCCAAATTTTTGGAGGGGACCCTGCACTACCCGTAGCTCCCTCGCCGGATGTCTCGATAGTCTCGACAACAACCCACGCCACATACGGAGACCATGTCCAGGAGTTTGGTTGGAAGGGCCCTGAGGGCAAAGCCGTCGGTATGGGAGCAACCGGCGGGCTGCATCGCGCAGCAGCAACGGAGCTTCAGCCAAACACCATCCCACCAAAGTACGTTCCGTAATCAACGTTTATGCCGAAGAAGCTAACCAGATGATGGTAGATAATAACCAAGTCATCTTTGACAAGACCTCGAACCCTGGCCTCGCTCCGATTCTCGAAGAGATCCAGTCCAACATCATCCTCCCCTTCCACCTCCCCATCCACCAGCGCCAGCGTGTGTTCTCCCCGAAGATGAAGAACTCCCTCCGCACCGACCCCGTCTACGTCGAGGTCGACGGCCACGAGCACAAGTTCACCCACATCGACCAGGACGCCCTGCCGCCCTCACGCGAGATCACCTGGAAGGCCCTGCGCGAGATGCAGACCGCCGAGGACTGGAACAACTTTGGCCGCCTGCTAGCGGGCATGCGCATCGCGGGGCGCCGGTACAGCCAGGTCGACTTCGCCAAGATGGTCCGCCTGGCGGGCTCCAAGGGGCAGATTTTCACCATTATCGAGGCGGCGCGGCAGGTGCGCAAGACCGGCTTCAAGCTGGACACGTCGGAGAAGGTCAACGAGACGCTACACTACGTGCAGATGCGCGCGGCCCAGAGCGGGTGGGACAAGGAGTTGACGGAGCAGAGCCTGCGGTGGGCGGAGATGGTGATTGAGATGATCGAGGACGACAAGCACAAGCTCAAGCACGACCCGACAGTCAAGCGCGGGCAGCAGGTCCGCTGGCCGCTGCACAAGGACCCCCAGGTTCTGGGCGCGGCGCTGCACCTGGCTGCCGTGCTGGCTGTGAAGCACAACGAGGGCAAGGATGTCGACGGCAAGGTTACGCGGTACGCGAAACAGGTTGCGGAGAGGTGGCCCGCGGACAAGGGCTTGAAGAAGTTGCACCCGAGGGAGGCCTACAAGAACTACCAGACCGGTGTCGCGTACCTGGCCTCGAGCAGGACGCAGTACCTGGCCACCGCCAGCCCTGTCCTGCACGGTCTGTTCCTCGCTGCCCGCGTGGTGGATCAGCCTACGGCGGAGAAGTTGCAGGCAATCGCTGCGACGCTCGGCGCCGAGGTGAAGCAGGCGGTCGACAGCGACAGCACTCCTGCCGAGCGAGGCTTGTCAACCTACAACACCCTCTTTGAGTCCAAGGCGTAGGAGACGATCGGGACATATGAAGGGAGGGCATGATTAATGCGAGAAAACATGGAGGCGGAGGATGGCATAAAGAAAAGAATCAGACGACGCTCCAGGAGGCAGGCGGGGGCTATGTACAGCTGATATGTAAGATTATCTATGTATACAAGCATCAAAGGCACACACCCAAAAGAGACGGCCGACTACGGCAAGACAATGTACTTTTCCAGATGCTTCGGTATCGCGCCCAGGAGCTTCTTCTCGCCCAGCCACTTGCGCGAGAACAACCTCTCGGCGTAGCGGTATGCGCCGTCGCAGAGGATTGTGACGACGGTGTGTCCCTTGCCGAGCTTCTCAGCGACCTCCTTGGCGGCCACAACGTTGAGTGCCGAGCTGGCGCCCAGGTACAGACCCTCCTCGTCGAGGCAGCGGTACACCATCTCGATGCTCTTCTCGTCGGCGATAGTCAGAGAGCCGTCGACGAGCCCGATATCGGGCGCCAGATTGTCCGTAATACGGCCCTGGCCGATGCCCTCGGTGATGCTGGACCCCGTGCGCTCCACCAGCTTGCCCCCGGAGCTCACGTACGAGTGCAGCACGCTGCCGGGCGGGTCGGCGAGGAACGACTTAACGCGGCCGCCGCTCTTGTCCTTGAGGAAGCGCGTGATGCCCGCGAGCGTGCCGGCGGTGCCCGTGGCGCACGTGAAGGCGTCGACCTTGCCCTGCGTCTGCTCCCAGATCTCGGGGCCCGTGGTCTCGATGTGCGCGCGGCGGTTGGCCGTGTTGTCGAACTGGTTCGTCCAGACGGCGTTGTCAAGGCGCTCGGCGTGGCGGCGGGCCTGGTGGTTGTAGTTCTCGGGGTTCTCGAAGGCGACGGCCGGCACGGGGTAGACCTCGGCGCCGAGCAGCCTCAGCAGGTCGATCTTGCCCTGGGACTGGGTGTTGGGCATGTAGATGACGAGCTTGTAGCCCTTGGAGCGGCAGACGTGCGCGAGGCCGATGCCGGTGTTGCCCGCGGTGCCCTCGACGACGGTGCCGCCCGGCTTGAGGAGGCCGCGCTCCTCGGCGTCCTTGACGACGTAGAGAGCGGCGCGGTCCTTGACGGAGCCGCCCGGGTTCATGAACTCGGCCTTGCCGAGAACTTCGCAGCCGGTTTCGGCGGAGAGCTTGTTGAGGCGGATGAGGGGGGTGTTGCCGATGGCTAGAGAAAAGGCGTGTGGTCAGCATGCTGTCAATTGAGGAGAGGAGCAAGTTCGCACCGCCGGTGAGGCCCTTGACGACGCCCTGCGCCTTGGAGAGGTTGAGGGAGTAGGCGCTGGGAGGGTCAATGGCGCGGACGGCCGTCGTCGCGAAGCGACGAACACCGAGACGGTTCATGGTGTCTGTATCTCGAAGAGTTAATCACTCCAAGATTCAGAATCGCAGCCCGGGGAACAGCTGTGTAGTGCGATCGGTCGACTTGCGACTTGGGAGGTTGGCGGTTTCTGGGTGTGTTGAAGAACCTCCGGCATTCGGCTTTCTAAGCTGAGTGACAAGGGGTGGTCCCTCCCGTGGTGGGGTTCAATTGGGTTCTGCGTGCCGCTAAAAAAAATCACGTCAGAGCTTGAGGCGGCCGTGGTGGGGTTGCTGAAGAACGGCGCGGGGCCGCTGGACGGCAGTTGGGGGAGCCGGCCGATCATCCCGTGCCGACGAGACCGGTCCGAATACAAGTGAAATAGTTGCTTAGAATTGTGTTGCGCGTCTCGGGGTAGGTACATTTTGCAGATTTCATCGAACAAGGCTAGTTCGGAAATAATGTTGAATACGGGACAATTAACAGCCAATGCGTACGAAGTGCATTTTTGACGTGGACTGAAAGTCCCTTTTCAATATAAACAACAAACGCACACTGCTTGATTCAGGACTTCTGGGAGCATTTCTATCTCCTACAGAAACTTGTGCTGGTCCTGACGCCATTCAAGATAAAGACGTCTTCCCGTTCTCAGTCACGACCGCACCAGGCAAATTGCGACGGTTAAGTTCAATCAGCTTGTAAAGTTGGAAACACCTACCTTACTTTATTTGTTACTACCATGCAACCGCAAACCCTTTTTTCAATGATTAAATTACCTTTTCTCATTAGTGTGACGCTTAACACATCTGTCGGACTTGGATTCATCCGGTTATCTTTGTACCTATCCAAATGATCGTTGTCGTCATTATACTTATGAGACTGTTAGAATAAGCAGTCCCCAGGACAACGATGGCGCAACGAAGATGCTAAGGCTCGGACACGGCGCATTCTTTTATATCATGGCCATCACTTCATTCTCTAGCGTTTCTGCAATATTTCCCTAGTCGAGTCATATAATATAGATCTATTTGGGTGTGGGTAACTATATGGATATACATGGATACGGGTACCCATGGTATGGATACCCATGGGTATGGACATGTCTCCGGTATAGATCTGGTTTGCGCATGAGCATGGGTATGGTATCGATTGGATATTCGTGAGATATCCATATAGGTATCCATGGGATCTGGATTCCCATGGGTATAGATATGGTCTGGATATCCATGGGTACGGATAAGGGTATGGTCTGGGTATAGCGACGATTTGGATATCCGTGGGTATGGAGTCTATGGGTATGGATACCTATACGTAGGATATTGTTTAGATATTCGTATAGACGACCATACGGGTAACGGATGATGGTCATGGGTACCAACAGGGACGAATATGTTCTAGATGTGGATGTGGTTTGGATGTGGGAATGTTTTGGATACCCATGAGTATGGCTTGGGTATGGGTATGGTTTGGGTATCTGTGGGTATGATCTGGGGATGGATATGGGTATGATTTGGTCTGGATATCCGTGTTGTACGGGTTCTATGAATATGGATACCCATTGAATACCCGTTGGATACCCATGGGTAGGGATAAGGTTTGAGTATGGGTACCCATCTGGATATTTATGGGTAGTAGGTGATGGGTAATGGGTAATGGGTAATGATGGGTATCTATGGGTAATGCCATAGGCCACGAAATAATTACTGCAGCACATCTAATACATGACGTTCCTGAGAAGTCCTCCACACCAGACAGGTCAGAGAGTAATTTGACCAACACACAAAGTTAGTGTTGACTGACTTGGCAGAGATCATGTGTCTCTCTGAAGTTGGTTGAATATGACCATCAATTCTCGTCATCCCCTGTTGAGGGAATAGCTTGAACGTAAAGACGTAGCGTAGCGGTTGAATACATATTCCAGTCTCCTGAAGTTCTTTCCCTATTTTCCATGTCCTTCTCCGTTTTGGCCTTCTGACCACTTCTTCATATAAACCTTTGTTGTCAAATTTTGTTCATATTGATAAATTGGATATCCATTTCACCTATATAGAGAAAATGGTGGCGTCCGCAGGACATGTGCCACTTTTGATGCTCCCGGCCGTTTCATTCATCACGGCGCCTCATTATATAATCATTCTCTTGGTTTCACCAACCGCCGCAGTCTTCTCAGTGCTGCTCCAAGTTCCTCACGTACGGCGAAGGGAAGAGCCCCTTAGCGCCCATGTAGACCCCAAAGAACCAGTCCCCATTAACATCCTCAATCTCCCTGATCTCAGCACCCTTGGGAAACATCAACTCGTCTTCGGCCTTGGGGAACCAAGCCCACGCCGCGTTGGCCCGCATCCCTGTACCCCCGTCCGGCGGGAACCCCTGTGCCAGGCCTTCACTCGACGGGGCATCCTCCGCCACATCTGTCGTGACGAAGCGTTCGCGTCGCTGCGAGCCCTCGGTCCACCACCACTTGTGGTGCGCTGGATCGGCGCCCGAGGCTTGTTCCATCCGCAACCCACGGCCGCCGACGAGATCAGCGAGGACGTGCCGATACTGCCCGCCGGGTCCGTCATGGAAGCCGACGACGACCATGCGGTGCCCGTTGAGGCAGCGGCGCCAACCGGCGTGGCCGTTTTCGGGGCTGACTTGGCCGCGGGCTTCGAGGTTGGCGTAGCAATTGGTGCATATGTCGTAGTCGCCTGGGTAGGTGTCTGGCTCGATGGAGCTGGTACAGGTGAAGCAGTGGTACCGGCTGTGGCTAGGCACGATGGGGTCCTGGCATACGTCGCAGCGGGTTGTGAAGGTAAGGGGTTTAAATGGGCCGATACTATGGATGTTTGGCCCCGTCAGAACAGCTGAAGAATGAGGCGGTTTTGGCGATCTCGGGCTCGCGGGCGGCGTGTGGGATTGCTGAGGCTGATACGTTAATGGCAGAAGCGGGTGAGTGCAGGATCGTCCCTGGTTCACGCAGTTATTGCAGAAACCCCAGTCACCCAGATTGCACGAATCGCAACGCCAGAAGCACTCATTCGCCCATGACAGGCAGTTTGCACAGAAGTTGCCGCTCTCTAGGCGCTTGATCGGGTCCTCAGTCGTAAGCGTCCTCCTACCCTCCGCCCCGCCAGGGATGATCTTGGGTTGGAGATATCGGTTTGCCGTTAGCATGTGAGGCCTGGGTAGATCCTCACGACCGGCCTGGCGAGCCTTCTCCCACTTCGCCCACGCGCCGTATCCGAAGCCGAACCAATGCAAGCAGCCCTTGCCCGAACGGTAGCATTCGAGACAGATATTCCAGTTGCCACTGGCACAGATGCCGCAGTTGTAGTGGAGGTCGTACTCAATGTGCTGCTTGGCACATCGGGAACATGCGATAGACGGCTCGGGGTAAAGTTGCGAGCGTGTGCGTTGGTGTCCTGGTGAGTTTGGGCTGCCGATGCCCAGGCCGACCGGGCTGGAGAGAGTCTGGCTGATGATGGACAGATCTGCTGGACGGTTTGGCCGCTGGATGCGAGGTGATAACGGCTCTATGGGCGGGGAGGGGGCAAAGTTGGCAGATACCAGCGCAGAGGTTGGCGCTCGGCCGGCGAAAGAAAGATCGCGAGACGTGGGGGAATCATTAGGAGGCTGCGTCGTCGGCACAGAGGGAGTGCTAGAGCTTCTAGCTTCGCCAAAGACCGTTCTCGGCGCCGATGCATCGCCAAACTGTGTACGGGTTGTGGTGGAAAGGTCCGTTTGTGAACGTGTAGCCACGCGGACTTCAGACTGCGAAGCTGGAACCGGCGTGGTCGCACTACGGCCGCCGCTAGAGGTTCGACGTCTCCTTCGCCTCTCCTCTGGGCGGATTTCGAGGTGCATCGCACTTTGCGAGAGCGGGGGTCGGCTGCGATCATCGGGGACGCCTGTGGCACTGGTCGATCTCGAGTGTGGTCGCTGTCTGCTTGATGGCCTGCTGCTGTCTGATGCAGTTGCCCTAATCTCCTGAACACGGTCAGGGGAGTGTCTCGACTGCCCATCGGTATCTCTCCTCCTAGTCCTGTCACCTCTGGCCCGCTCCCGCTCCCTCTGTCGGCGCCGATAGGCCTCCGTAATCTTTCGGCTCAGCTCGTCGTTTCGGCTGAGGTCAATATTGTCGAGGTCGAGACCATCAAGAAGGCCCTCTTCCTGGATCTGCCTTGCGAACTCTTCGATCTCCCTCTCGATGTCCCGCTCACTCAAGTCTCCGGAGCTGATCAACGACCTGAGCGACGACTGATGCTCAATTTGGCGACGTCGGGTTTCCGCCGATGACTCCTCACGTTGCCTTGACTCACTCCTCCGCCTTCTCCTCTGCTCACTTGGCCTTGCGTCGGGCTGCAGCTGGTCTCCATGGGATCGACCTTCTTCGGTGCGGGGTCGTCGACTGCCCTCGTGTCTGTGACTCTGACGGCTGTCGCGACTAGGATCTCGACTTCTGCGCGTTCTGCCGTCTCCAGAGCTGCTATCCTCCCGGCGTCGTCTGTGTCGCGGAGCCAAGGAGGTTTCCACCCCGGCCTCCCGCAGGCTCAGCTCCCGCACATCCTCTATTAACCTCCGCTCTTCCTCTTCCGCCCGCCTCTCGTCCGGCGTTCGTTCCGGACTGCGTATGCGCGGGAGCACCTTGTCCCCCGGCTTGTACTTCTTGACCATTTCCTCAATATCCGCCTCAGATCTCTTTCGGTCGGGGTTTGCCGCGACGAACATGTCGAGGAGGGTTGCGACGGTGGCATTGTGCCTCGTGTCTCGCACTCGCGCACGGCATGACGGGCAGGTGAAGATGTTGGAACTCGGTGACGGTGGGTTTGGCGAGTTTTCGGCCTGCTGGGCTTGAAAAGAAAACCAGTCTTTCAGACATGCGCCGCAGTATGTATGCAAGCAGTCGAGAAGAGTCAAGGGCTGGTAGAGGAGCTCGGTGCAGATCTGCAGATGCGAATCGGTCAGCGCAAAAAGAAGCATTTAAAGTGCCCCTCCCACTTTCCACCGCTGTCACTCTCACAGGCTCTCTAGACTCCCGCTCTAGGGCGGCGCTACGGGCTTTGGATCAGACGACAAGGACGGGCAACTTACAGAGCACGTCAGCTCCTTCTCCAGGTCGAGGGCAGGCTTTGAGGAATCCATGGAGCACCACGAGATCCCAAAAATGCCGGGCACCAAGGCAATGACTTGGGGAAGACGTGGAACTGCCCAAGATGCGCCTGAGGGGACATGGTTCGTATTAAGACTGGCTGGCGGTTGTTGGCGAGCTGCGGTGGCGGGGCGGGCTTGAAAGGCAAAGGCTAGGCGCGCCGTGCCCGCAGCTGCAAGCACTGGACCACCAAGAAAAAAAAAAAAAAAAAGCTCGGAAAACCGCCTGTGATGGATGGCAGCTACAGAAGCCCAACCCCACGTCTGCTGGCCCCGGCTCCCTTATCCCTGCTTACCGCCGTGTCTAAGACTAAGCTGAGGTCACTGCAGCCCTTTCACCAGATCTCTCAGACAGGTAACCCCCCTGCAGCTTTACGGGAATACGAACTCAATGGGCTCGAGACTGGTAAACTTCAGGCTCGATTTCGTGTTGCGAAACCATCATACTTTGGCGGGCCTATCTGTTCATGTGAGCGCTCTCATAACAAAAGTATCTTTCGCGATGGGCATCCGTTGCGGCTGTTTCGAAAATGTAAGTCAAAGTCGACGACAATTTAATTCGTTTCTCCACGGAGAGTCCTAGAAACAGGACATGCCGCCCCTCCTGTCCGAGGCGGATGACAAGACCATCCGGAGGAGCGAGACCAAGCACGCTCGGCGACGCGCTGACTGTGCTCGCATTACATATCCCGCTCGAGTACAGCGAACGGATTTCCCCATGAACCCAACTAGGACGGTTGCACGACATTTTGTCTTCCTCAGATTCATACGCGTCTCTCATACATTGATCATTTCCTGCCCGACTTCTCAAGAGTGCGTCCATTCCGCCTTCTTCTTCTCCGCAAAGGCCTTCATGCCGACCTTTTGGTCATTGCTTCCGAACAAGCTGTGGAACACCCTTCTCTCAAACTCGACGCCATCCCTCAGCGGCAGGTCCTGGCTCTTGTTCACGACCTCCTTGCACGCGTTGATGGCCACGCGGGAGTAGCCGGCAATCGTCTCGGCCGTCTTGAGCGTCTCCTCCATCAAGATCTCATATGAGGGAAAAGCCTTTGCCGCCAGGCCCCACTGAGCGGCATCAGCACCGCTGAACGGCTTGCCGGTCAGGATGAGCTCCATGGCCTTGGACTTTCCAATGGCACGGGTTAGTCGCTGACTGCCTCCGGCACCGGGAATGGTACCAAGCTTGATCTCGGGCTGGCCAAAGTTGGCATTCTCGGTGCAGTAGAGAATGTCGCACATCATGGACAGCTCACAACCTCCACCGAGCGCGTGGCCTGAGACAGCTGCGATGATGGGCTTTTTGACTTGAGTGGTGAGTAGCGACCAGGATTCGATGAAGGACTTGGTGTATGCCTCCGAGAAGGTTAAAGGCGCCATCTCCTTGATGTCGGCACCAGCAGCGAAGGCCTTCTGCGAGCCCGTGAGGATGATGACGGAAGTGTCATCTGCTTCGTTGAATGCTCTCAGGGCATCATTCAGCTCTTGAATGAGAGGAGTGCATAAAGCGTTCAGTGCCTTGGGTCGGTTCAATGTGACTGTTGTGAACCTGTGTAAGCATCGCGAACAGGCGAAACGTAGCTGGCTGAGCGGGCACTCACCTTGTCCAACGCCGGGCTTCGGGTTCGAGACCTGGATGTATTCGTACGAACCGCTGGCATAACCACGGGTGAGCCTAGGCAGAGTCGGGGCCTGCAATCGGGAGGCAATCGGCCGCAAGTATCGGAAGGAGTTCATGGTGACGGAGCTTCGGGCGTAGCTTTGATATACAGATGAACCACGAGACCGTCAACTGGTTCGGACGTTTATGCTGGATAAGACACTGGTCACGCTGATTACTCAGGAAGAGAGTCGGACGGAAGATGTAATCGGAGAAAGGCAGCTTCAATTGGAACGGATTTAATGGTGAGGGCCGAGATAAGTGGTGACAGTGATGTAAGAGGTCAAAGTCAAGCTCGAGCTCCCCAAAGCTCTCCCTGGGTTCGAGTACTTTGGTTGGTAGGTAGAGCTCAGGCTGGAAAGCATCGGCTCTCCGTGCCCGGGGCCGAGGATACAGTCGGTCGCAATGGGAGCACGGACTGTGCACTGTGACAGGCTCCCCCCGCGTCACAGGCTCCATCGTCGCTATCGTCGCTGAGAGCAGCATCCTGGTTAAAGGACCCGTTTCTTCAGATGTGCTCCACCCGTGTTCCAAGCTCCTCCTCCAAGTGTCGTGCTTAGAGGGAGACTGCGCCACAGGGGCTCGTTCTGGGCCTTTCCTGCCATTTTCCAGGGGACCCAATCACTGGAGCGAGTTGCTAAACCACCGGGTAAGATTCGGGCCAAGCTGTTGGGTGCCTCCTGCTTTGCGCAATCACTAGTGCACCTATGCTGTTAGGGAACAAGCCTTACGTGGCTGAACCTACCTGCTATTCCTGAGATCCCGCCAGTCAACCCAAAAATTCGTCCGGACAGATCGCGACTGCGCCAGCTCTTTTTTTCCCCGTAGTACCATCATCCTCGACCTGCACCGCATCTTCTGATCGGCGAACCCTCACGACAACAGGAATAACACATATTCTTCGGATTCAAAGCTGGTCATACCCACGACAAGCTGCCCAAGATGGACACCATGGAACCGGAACAGACCCCTTTCTCCTCCGTTACTACGCATACCTCCAAGATCCAGAGAGTACGCACGCCCGCCCCGAGCCTCGCGGTTGCCCCATCCAAGTAGCTAACCTTCGCGCAGCAATACCAAGCACTTCTCGATCAGTCAACGCCCTTTGTGCTCTACAGATGGGTCGGTACCGGCGTCTGCCTCCTTGTCTTCTTCGCCCGCGTCTTCGTCGCGCAAGGCTGGTACATTGTCGCATACGCTCTCGGCATCTACCTCCTCAACCTCTTCCTAGCATTCCTCCAGCCCAAGTTCGATCCTTCCAACGAGGCGCTTGACAATGAGATGGAAGACGGAGGCGTTGGTATTCTCCCCACCAAGCAGGACGAGGAGTTCAAGCCCTTTATCCGCCGTCTTCCCGAGTTCAAGTTCTGGTACTGGGCCACCCGCGCCATCCTCATCGCCTTCTTCTGCAGTTGGTGGGAGATCTTCAATGTTCCCGTTTTCTGGCCGGTTCTGGTTATGTACTGGTTCATCCTGTTCTTCCTGACGAGTACGTGTCTCCTCCCTCTCAAAATACCCTTGGCGCAAAGCTGACCGGACCCCTATCTAGTGCGCAAGCAGATCCAGCACATGATCAAGTACCGCTACGTCCCCTTCACTTTTGGCAAGAAGAACTACGCCGCCAAGAACAACTCGTAGGGGAGGTTTAGTGGGCGCTACCGGTAGAGCAAATGCAGGTGCCACGCTCTTAAATGCGGCATTGGCAGGTGTAAGTCTAGGCACGCGGAATAGACAGAATGAGAAGGCAGATACGAGGATGCAAAATCATCCATGATGAGCCTGGACAGCAACGACGGTGACGACGGGGGAAATTGTACGTATAGAACTGGCGTCGGTATGAGTGCATGCTTGCGACGGCGAACTACGCAGGGCGCATGAGGAAGCGCTCCTCTTCGGTCGGGAGTCATTGCGCCATTGATGAATGATGGACTTGCTTTGGGAATCGTTCATCTCATACACTACGTATTGTAATAAGACAGGCACAAAAAGTGTCTATTGCCCTTCATAGTTGTCGCCTATTTTCCGCTGCGAGCTGTTTGCTGGGAGGGAGTCCATCCGATAAGTCGATAAGGCCTGGTTGGGGTTGGGTCCGGGCGTTGGCGCAATTGAGGTAGGTGCCCCCAGCTCAGCCTCGTGGAACTTTTCCGGGCCAGATGCACCTTCCTCCCGAACCGTCAACGCGACCGCGACTTCGCTCCTCCGCTAATCAACCAAGCTCACCTTTCAACCCCCAACACGTCAATTCGATACGAGAGCACATTTCGCATTCAAGCCGAGCTTTGAACAACCGTCAAAATGTCTTCCTCTGCGCCTCGCGGCGGCGAGCGCATGATCCATCAGGATTTCATCGCCAGAATCAGATACTCCAATGCCCTACCGCCGCCCCCCAACCCGCCGAAGCTGCTCGACATTCCCAACACTGGCCTCGCCAGCGGCCAGTATACGACGCCCGGCTTCGCATCGCGTCTTGCCAGAGAGCAGCCGTTGAACATCGAGGTCGATGCGGAACTGGGTATGCCCCTGGACCTAGTTGGCATGCCAGGTATCTTCGACGGAGACGAGAGCTGTGAGTGAACTGAACGATCGCTTCCACGAGTGCCCTTCTGACGTTCTCGAAGCAATTCAAGCACCTTCACACCCTCCTCAAGTCCATCCCCATGATCGACCACTCCTCAGACCGCTGTCCACACTAGGCAGAGCCAAGAGCAGCACCGAAGCCTCGGTCTCTTTCCTTCGCAGAACCGAATATATCTCCTCCGTGATGCCCCGAAAGGGGGCTGCCGGCGCGACCGGCGCCTTTATAAACCCCAAGCTCAAGCGTCCCGAGAAGCGTCGCTCGCCGGAGCCTGACAAGGACTCTCCCGCTGCCATCAGACGCAAGATCGAGAAGAGCTTCGAGAGCGCCGAGCGCTTCATCAGCAACCCGACCCGTCATCGCCACCCGAGCAAGCCCAACGTCCGCCTCATGTCATCCCACCAGCTCCTTCCCGACCATGACGCGCTCCCCGACTCCGGCGCCTACGTCACCGTCAAGCTCCTCACCAACCCTGTCGCGAGCGGCAACAAGTACGACCGCCGCCTCCTCAGCGGTCTCCTGCGACCCCTCGACAGAAGCCGTGAAGAGAACGAGGCATTCCAAGCTGCCGTCGAGGCTCACGAGCGCGACCCCGTCCGCAACCCCAAGCCCCAGAACCTTATGGACTACAGCTTCTTCTTGCCCGCATCAGTTTCCACAGCTGAGAACTTCCGCTCCAAGTTTGATCCAGAGAACCCCGATAAGGACGACGATTCACTGTACACACATAAGAGCGAAGGCACCGATGGCTGCTTCAAGTTCTCGCGTCTCCGCGCCTACGAGACAACCAAAGAAACGGAGCTGGACCACAACACCAAGTACGACGAGGAGCTCATCCTTGCCTTCAACGACGAGCCGACCAGCACCCGGCAGAAGGCCGCCTACTACTACCCTGTTATTCAACGCACCCAAATCCGCCCTCAACGTGCCAAGAACATTGCACGCACTCTCACTCAGGTGGAGGACGACACCCAGGTCGTCAACGAAGTTGAGATTTCCGTCTGCGACCCAAAGGGCACGACCGCGGAGAACATGAAGCGGTACCGTGAGAAGCCGATTGGCTTCGTGGAGGAGGTCCAGGAACCTGAAGGAGCTGAGGGTAATGGCGAGGAAGCTGCCCTTCCATCGCCCAGCCCTGAGAGGGATGCTGACGGCGATGAAGAGGATGACGATTAGGTTAGGGGGTAAAAAGCATGAAAGGCATGAGACACCATTGGATTTGAGGATTCATGACCTAAGCGATCAGACATATCTCGACTGGACGGGCGTGTTGTAATACCATTCAGTTCCTTAAAGGGCCAAGTCTGCGCAGTTTGTGAAGCGGAGTTCAAAGACGGCAAGTAGACAAGGGACCGGACAATAGGAAATGACAAAAATGTCGAGCAGTATCATCACTATTGTAATCAGTGCTTTGAACCCAAGTGCCGCGTCATGACATGATTAGGTTTTGTAATATCTATCCGTTGGGTGGGTTTATAAAACATGAGGGTGGGTTCTCTACCTCGTTCCCGCCATTTCATCATACAATTTTCTTGGAAGGAACAGAAAAGTGCCACAAAGGAGACGGAGCAACATGAGAAAAAAACACAAGCAAGCAAATTTCCCTCTTTGCCTTTCTGGTATAGTTGGACGTTGCCCTCTACAGTAACGGCTTTCATACCCCGTTTCATATACCACCGAACTCCGTTTTTTAGGGGGTTGCCCATGAAAAAAAACACTACAGAAAATGACAAGAGAGCAAGGCCAAAACAGACTTCTACGCTGGCAGCGGCGGAACCCCTCCTGCTGAGAAACCAATCGTGTCTCTTTGGTCGTCGGTGACGCGGCCGTATCTGTGATGAGTAAGTCAGCATGATGGGAATGGTGTGAGGGTGATTAAGGGGCCAGGTAGGGGTGAAACTTACTCTAACAAGAGGCGGAAGAACCAAACCTCCATGTCCTCCTTGCGAAGAACCTTGTTCGCCCAGTCGCTGCTGCTGATGGCCATGCGCTCCGCCTCGTTGCGTCCCAGGGCGCCGTCGCCAAAGAAGCGCACCGCCTCGAGCCAGTCGTCGCCCTGCAGGCTCATGGGGATGTAATGCGCCCAGGGACGCAGCCACTCGAAATGCCACTCGCGGAAGATGGCGAGCTTGAAGGTGAGAGATTTGGATTGCAGGAAGGCGTAGAAACGGCCCGAGAAGGCGTTGCCGTCCATGTCGAGGAGGTACTTGTACTTCCAGGCGTCCTGCTGCTCGGCGTGGCCCTGGATCTTGAAGAATTCCTTCTGGGCGTCGCAGTCGCCCGGGTCACATTGGCCGACGTGCGAGAAGTAGACGTCGATGATGTCGCGGTAGTCGCCGCGGGGGACCTGCTTCACCTCCCACTTGGGGTTCTTCTCGTCGCCGCGGTTGATGTAGACCTTTGCCTGGTCGGCGGCGTTGATCTTTTGAACAAAGTGCTGACGGTGCTGCCGGCGCCAACCGCCGTTACGAGAGAAGCCGCCAGTGGTTGAGCCGCGCCAGTAGAGGCGGTCTTCCTTCTGCTCCCATGGCATATCCTTGGACTCATCGTAGGCGACCTTTTTGTACCAGTACCACGGAGACGGATACAAAATGTCATTGTAGGAGGAGATCTTTGACTGGGAGAAGATGGGGAACAAGTCGTGGACGATGTTGTAGGCGTTGGGCCGGTCGAAGAAGCCGAACGTCTCACCCAGAGAAGGGGAGAGACAGATGTCTGACATGGCAGTGATGTTGTAAATGAAGCCGAGCTCACTGACGCCGTACTTGCTCAGGTCGTCTGACAGCTCGTCCTCTTCGAGACCGCGCGAGGGGCTGTCAGGCGGGCATGACATGCGGGAGTGAGTCCAAGTCGGCTGGTGGGCGAAGACGTTGAACCTGGTGCGCTTATACTCCTCGATGATCTTGCCTTCGCTCAGGTCTCCGTGTCGCTTTGTGAAGGCGTTGGACGGGTTCGGGGATGAGTTGGCCTTGGGCATGTTCACATCCTTGGCCCTCTTAACGAGGCGAGCCAAGTCTTCATGTGGCACCACAACGCGCGGCTCGTCGTGGATGTTGAAGGCTAGGTCCATGCTGGGCAGCCACTGGATGAACTTCTCAATCATGCCTGCGGTTGCCTCGCGCTGCCAGTCCTGTCCACCCTGGATGTGCGATATCTTGTGGTCGCGAATCAGCAGGCCCAACAGCTTGTTGTCGAAGCCAAGAGCTTCTCTCGCACGCTCCCGTATCGTTTTCGGCTTCAGGCCCCAGAAGGGCGTGAGCATCTCGTGTATCATGTCGAATTCGTCAATGAGCTGAACGCCGTTGGCCTTTGCGAACTCGAACCACTTGTCGAAGTTGGGCGGCGGCGGGATGCCGTAACGTCTCTTGTACTCAGTGACGGCATCCTCGAGGGTCTTGGACTGCCTCTTGAGCGTCGTCTGGAAGTCCTTCTCGGCGTCGGTCATGAGGTGCCACATTGGGTGCGAGGCAGTGCCTGTCGCCGGCTTGGGCCGTCTATCGGGAGGGGGGCCCAGGTAACCTGGTCCATCGTCAACAGGTGGTGGCTTCGCCGCTTCTGGCGCAGGTGGAGGGGGGTTGTTGGAGAGGGGTGACGTCGATATCGGTCGCTGGTCTGGCGGCAATCTGAATAGTGAGAATAGACAGATGGTAACGAAGGCGACGAGGCCAAGGGCCGTCCATTGGCGACGGCGCATGGTGATGATGTAGCCTGCCCCTCGCAACGGGCTACGTCGAGGCTATTCCGACTGACTTCGGGGAAGTTGTGCGCAGGAAGGACTGCGCCGTTGGAAGCGAAGGTGGGAGGGAGGTAAGACAGACAAATCAATGCCTCATCGCATGAAGAAGAAAAGACGTTGCGCCAAAAAGTGCAGCCGCGTATGCGTTGACGTTGGTGTAACAAGCTGGATGAGTCTGTCCTATTGCTCAAGTGCTAGTGGAGGTATTGCTGTGGTCCTGGAGGTGCTGCTGCCACCAAACCTTCCAGCTCGCTTCTGGGCCGGGCGGACGCTAGGTTGGCAGGTCTGCGATTGACATGCCCCTAAAAGATCGCCTGAAGAGCGCCCAGATTGGAACGCGTTCATCCGTCCAGTGGCGTCGTGCCAAGAGCGACAGGGGTCGTAATTGGATACCACTAGCCACCCAGAGTTCTGGTCTAGATCATCACAGACTCAGGATCCCTTTGGGAATGCGAGTCCCATCTACGAAAGCTTGATTTGGTCGGTTCCTACTCGGTAAGGTTAGTGGAATGCATCTTGCCATGTAGCGTTGAGACATCGGTCAAAGAGCCATATCGACCTTCTTTGAGCAAGGCAATCAACAACACACCCAGCCTGCCGGAATCTCGCCCGCACCTACACAACGGATGTGCTTCCTAAATTGAGCTAATCCAGAAAATGACATGCAGAAAGACGGCTGGGGATTTCTTATTCGCTATAGAAATTCACGCATGATCTGATTATCTATATACCCAGCCTGCTTATGTATGTCGCTAGGAATATGCAGCTGCTGGTCTTGGCCCATCAAGTTCTTGGCCAAAACAGTTTGCGCAAATTAGATATTGTGGCTGGGTGTCGAGAGACATGTCTCTGCACATCTTCTCTCTTCAACGGCAATTACAGATTCGAGGAAGTGTGGATGCGTTGGTACCGTGAAACGTCCGCGACCACTACATCGGGAGTTTTTACCTCGTAGATTGGGAGCACATACGTATTGGCTCTGTTGATCCGAGAAGAATTAAAGCAAAGTCAAGCTTTCCGCTGTAACCCTCCGATATTACTGCGGTACTGGTCTAATCTGGGTTTCGGGAGCCAGTGCATAGCATCCGTGTGCTACGTAGGGAAGAAGAAAAGCTCCGTGGGGTTGGGCGCTGTCTGACGCATACCTAACGGGAGGCTTGCAGTTGCTTTTCTTACGACCAAGTATGCCCATTCCGCCTCATGTTCGAGACTCGAAGCAGGTAACGTTTTGAGTGATTGAAATGTTTCTCGGTGAGCGGGTCGGTGAGGCCTCAGGATAAGTACACTGAGATTGCGGTCAAAAAAATAATGCACGACATACCTGCGTCGCATTAAAACAGCATCACGTGGAGGGCACTTTGGTGCGATAAAAGCTCCAAGCGGAGCAAAATTGCTGTTGAGATATCGCAAATATGCAAAACATACTTGCATTGCATCGCTTAACCATCACGTGTAGGTCGCAGAATGGGCCTCCTGGAGCCTGTTGCCAGTTTAGGATTAAGGTGAAGCTGGCGATGGAACATTCGACAGTGCTCACCGAGACCATCGCCAGGTCTTGCGCGCGCGCGCATATCCAGCGTACAAGAAGCTCAGGGAGAGTAAGCAGTATGGAAATGTCGCAAGAGACGAACCTGGAAGAAGAAACTAAATAAAAAAGCTCAGGAGCGGAATCGAACCGCTACCCTACGAAATTCTAGAGGACGTCAGTATGAATTTCTACCAAGTTCTGAATCAACGGGACGAGTCGTTAACCACTAGACCACTTGGCCTTGCGGGCTTGGGTGAAGAACACGAGACGGGAGACAATGATAAACCCTACCGGGTGTGCTCACATACGGCAGGATAGCATGGAGGCCAGCAGGTTGCTCCTACCTGCGATATCCGCGTTTCTAGCGTATACAGGCGCAGGAGTATAAACGTGGAGACAGCTGGAGATCTCCTATATTTACTAGGTATGCTATGGAATCTATTTTCTGCAGGCTCTAGTCTCATCTCCAACATCGTCTCAACTATCATCGTCGTCTCCATCACAGTCGTTATCGTCGTCACTGGAGTTTTAAACATGCAGGTGATCCCAAGCCATTTCAGTACGGGGAGTACAGCGACATGGGCACAAAGAATATGGTCGGTCTCTTGAATTAAGCTTCAATTAAATTTCCGAGCTCCAGCAAGTGGCACTTATCCTAGATGACTATTACGTAGCCTTAATCAGCGAAGCAACCCATGTCCCATGCGAAGCACTCAGTATTGAAATGGCAGCACATCACATAATGAATATCATGCTTGAAGGTTGAAGTGAGATGAGGCTCGTGGTGGCCCGCTCAACTTCGAATTTGGTACGTCGACACGAATAAGGTTCCCACACTGACGAGACTCGTTTACGAAACCTTGGACTGCGTGTAAATCGGAAGCAATCACCCCAAAGAACTTCGAATTCGGCATGTCTCAATCCCGGAGTTTGGTGCAGGGCAACTGAAATTCGTCGACCATCGTCGACCAAATTGATCAGAATGTCGTTGAGAAACGACGTGAACAGCAGTTCGTTCGAGTAAATTAAGATTGAGATCCTTCCAGGGGTGAGGCTTGTCAGATCTCTAGGTGCTTCTGCATGCACCTGGTAGGCTACCGCAAGATCATGCTGAGGTAATCAACCAGCCCCCCACGCCCGACCAACCCGTACCCCAGATCTAGCTGCACGGCGCGTGGTCATCGATTTCATTCCCCATCTGAGTGGACGACAGACGATCTGGTGAACACGGCACATGATTGCTTGTCTCCGACCTCAAGACAACACACGCATACCCAACGGAACCCGTTGGTCCTCGTGCCCAACGCATCTGGATCAGACTCCGTCTATTGTCAGGGAATACTGAGTGGCCGACCGATCCGCACCTGGACGAGCGACGGATGGGGCATTGACTGGGTCCCCAACGGCGACAACCCCGAACCTCGGCGCCGGGCACGACCTGACTTCCTTCGACACCGAAACGTAACGCTACGTTGCTCTTCCAGCACAGAAACAGGTCAAATCTGATCTAGCACTCTACTGCCGGCGACTCGAAGCTCCTCGCCATACGCAAACGCCGAGCTTGTTCGAACACTCGTTCTCCGACATCGAAACAGCCGACAGGGCCGAGCAGTGATGATGGACCGCATTCGAGAATACCTGGGCAAGTCCAGCAAGCCCGACCGCGAAGAATATGAGCCTTTAGCAGAGGAAGGCCGCGAGCTCGAGGGCTCTGCGTTGTTGGAGGGTCAAGAGGAGGTGCCCTTCTCATGGACGGAGTACTTGATGTTCGCCTGGCTGGGTATGGCGATGTTGTGGGCATGGTACGGCATCCTCCCCTCGTCTTCTGAATAGTTTCCAGAACAGCACTCTAACGGTCCACAGGAACATGTTTCTCGCCGCCGCTCCCTACTTCCAGGTCCGCTTTCAGTCCGACGTTTGGATTCAACAGAACTTCCAGTCCGCGATCCTCACCGTATCGACCTTGACCAACCTCACCGCGATGCTCATCCTCACGAACATCCAATATACCGCCTCATACCCCTTCCGTATCAACCTCGCCCTGGTCCTCAACACGGGAATCTTCTCCCTTCTTACGGCCTCCACGTCGATGTTCCTCGACGTCACCCCGGGCGCCTACCTCGCCTTCATCCTGTTCATGGTAGCGTCCAGCTCCTGGGCCACCGGTCTGATCCAAAACGGCGCCTTCGCTTTCGCTGCCTCCTTCAACCGTCCGGAGTACATGCAGGCCCTCATGGCCGGCCAAGGTGTTGCAGGCGTGCTGCCCCCGATCGCGCAAGTCATAACCGTCCTTGCCGTACCAGAAAAGGACAGCGCCAACGAGACAGACGCGATCCAGGCGTCCAGCTCCTCGGCCTTTGTCTACTTTCTCGCCGCCGTGGCCGTCTCAGTCTCCGCCCTCGTTGCCTTCATCCCCCTCGTCCGTCGCCACAACCACATTATCGAAGCCCGCATGGTCGAAAACATGGCCGAGTCCCTCAACTCCGTGCAGGAAGCCGAGCGCGCCGCCCGCAAGGTCGTCTCCCCCTTCCAGCTGCTCAAGAAGCTCCACTGGCTTGCCGGCGCAATCTTCATGTGCTTCTCCGTCGCAATGTTCTTCCCTGTCTTCACGGGTAAGATTCTCTCCGTCCGCTACCCGGGCGATGAAAAGTCCCCCGCGGGCGCGCTCTTCCGCCCGGCCGCCTTCATTCCCCTCGCCTTCTTCGCTTGGAATTTGGGAGACCTCTCCGGACGCATGGCTACCATCCTACCATTCTCCCTGCGTCATCGCCCCGCAGCCCTCTTTGGCGTGAGTCTCGCCCGCCTCGGGTTCCTACCACTGTACCTCCTCTGCAATATTGGCGGCCGTGGTGCGGTAATCAGCAGCGACTTCTTCTACCTCGTCGTGGTTCAGTTCTTCTTCGGTCTGACCAACGGCTGGCTCGGCTCGAGCTGCATGATGGCGGCCGGCGAATGGGTCGAGGACGGCGAGCGCGAGGCCACGGGAGGATTCATGGGATTATGCCTGGTAGCTGGCCTGACGACGGGCAGTCTCCTTAGCTTTTCGGCGGCTGGTATTTAGGAGATACTATGGCGTACTTGGTTAATGCATTATTGAATTGGGACGGAGTTTTCGGGATACACATATAGCATGACAGATCACGATTATTGATATCAACGTAGAAACATATTCTTACATCAAGGAGCAACGACTCCTTTCGGGTATATAAAACATTATGAATGCTCAGGATGAAGTACCAAAATCAGAACAGACCAGCCAAGATATCATCCGCGTTCAACTCCTCCACCTTCGGCAGCTCTCCTTCATTAAACGTGCAATACCATCCCAAGAACTCCGTCACCGACCCGAAAACCCGTGAAGAGTAATCCCACTGCGACACAAAGGTATACCTCCACCTCCAGCCTCTATCGTCTCCAGCCCGTCTGCAATACACAGCACAAAACCACCCCTCCTCCCTCCCCTCCCCGAGCTCCCACCCGCCAGCAACCTCCCACCCGGGCCCCAACCCGCTCATCTGCCTCGCCTCCGTCGGCATCATCATTCTCTGCGCCGTCCTGCGTTCAAACTCTTTCCCCGCCGCCGCCGTGCCCCAAAGCCTGTCCCTGAGCCCCCACCAGAAGAAAGCAGTCCGGTCCTTCGCCAGGCCAGGCCCGTCCACCGCGTCAACCTCCTCCGACAGGACTCGAAGCTCCTCAGGGACACTAATGCTTTCCCACGCCTCCTCCAGGCAGGTCCGCCTCAGCTCCCTCAGCACGATATCAAAATACTCCCCCCACATCTTGCTCCTCATCCCCTCCCGCGCCTGCGGCGACGTGACACCGTCGAGCCCCAACCGCGGCACCAGCGCCTCATACCTGTCCAACACATCCCCCGGCGTCGAGATCCCCAGCTCCGCAAAGCAGTCTTCGTCCGCGGACAGCAAGTCTCGCAGGCTCTCCATTCGGAGCCGGTCCAGGTCCTCGCCGTCGTCGAGGTCCGTTTCCGCGGCCGCGATGAAGGGCACGTAGACCTCCAGGACCTGGCGGTTGCGGGATGCCACGCGCGAGCGGTACGCGGCCAGCGCGGCTTTGACGTCTACTCGTGCGGAGCGCATGTCGATATGCGTGTCGCTTGCTGGATATGGCATGAAGAATGCGACGTTGATGATGATTTCTACTCCATGGCTCGTTTTTTATTTTTTTGCTCGCGCGAGTCAATTTTGTTGTCGTGCCGCTGGATCCGGCCGGGTGCGAGGTGGGCAATTTTAATTTATTTAATCAGATCAACACGCGATGGTCCTTGTGTGAAGTTTGCAATTGAGCTTAATCTATGGGGCTTGCTGGTTGTCCCAGAGATATCATGGCATCACAACCAGCCTCTTCTCCTCATCAAGGATGTGTACGGGCCGCATCGGCCTTTGCGTCTGAATTACATTACACTGTTGTACTTGCTAATTATACACTGTTTTACAGAGGAGAGGGCTCCTGAGTGTCGAGCTCCTCAGTTCCAGAGCGCGCAGTTCCTCATCTGGCCACGGCCAGTATACCACTCCCCTTCGACGAGGGCGAGCTCCTTTGCGCGCCACTCGTCAAATTTCCACTCAATGTTCTTCCAGTCCAGGTCAGCCAGCTTTGCTTCGAAAGACGCATCATCCACTTCATTCAATTCCTTCACGGTGCCGTCTTTCTTCTTTTCTTTCTTCATACGGTATCGCACGAAGAGAGAACAGTCCCTTAACGTCATGGCTATGCCATAATCGACGTCGGTAATGTCTTTTTTTCGTCTGAGAGGACCGAGTGGATCTTTGGAGAGTTGATGTTGTTTCAACAACTTGAGTGTGGGCTTTTGCTTCAGGAGCTCGTACAGACGAGCATAATTCTCATCGTCCTTGAAGATCTTCTTGATTGCCGCAGCGCGGATGGATTCTTTGCCTGGGGGTGTCACTCTCTCAGGGTCGAGCCAGAGAGGGCAGGGGTAGTTGTCTGGGCTCAGCCGCTGCTCCTTGATTGGAGAATTGATCTTGGCTTTGGCCTTGCCCTTGCCCTTGTCATCGCTGGTCTTCTCATCTCCCCCCACCTTGTGATTGGGTTGATTGGCGGTTTGGGGTTTGTTGGCGTCGTAGTACTTCTTGGATGCGAGAGCACAACACCGGCAGGTATTGGCTTTCGGGGGTGCTGACGGCGACTGAGCCAGCCACTTGGGCTTGAATTCGACAGCGCGCTCACCCGGTCTCGGTCGCATATCTTCAACTAATGCGACAAAACATTCTTCACCCGGTTCGATTGTGTCCCCTCGAAACTTGGCAGGCCGTCTGGGAGGAGGAATGGTATCCAAAGCCTTCAGATGGTTGACCATATTCATGATGATGTCTTCGTTGCCTTTCCCCAGTCTGTGCACCACAACTAGGTCACGCCGGTGGTCGAAAATTGGCAGAATAAACTTCTGGAGGTAGCTTAACTGCAAGCCTGCATGCAGGTACGGCTTGTTGGGATCTTTGGGTGCCTTTGGCACTCTCAAGAGAAGTTCTGTGAACGAGTCAATGACAAGCGAGCGGAGGCAACGGTTCCCATAACTTACTATTGAGGAGATCTTCATCGGTCTTGTCGCGTGGGTCGGGCTTTCCGGCATATGGTGGCAAGTGGGTTTTGAAAACGACGTTCGCAGCCCCCTCAGCGACGTAGTCGACATATAGCCAGTGGCCAATATACTTAGTATCTTTGGCACTGGTCAACTCAAACGAGAACGGCGGGCGGTTGGCGAATGGGAGTACCATCGCGATAGTAGTCGTGGTAGTGATAGATAGATAAGAAGGCAGTGAAGCGATGTCTGGGGTTTTAATAAAGTCGAAATCTTTGTAGTAGAACGAGATGATGTTGTTGTGAAAACGATGCCAGAGGGAGAGTCCGAAGGCTAAAAGCTAGATACCGTAGGAAGCCACCTACTTTGGGGGCTAGGTGGCGGCCGCTTTGAGGAATGTTTTACCTAGGACGGAGGAAGCAACGCCCATTGTGGATGGTTCAAGTTGAGAGGATATGGCAACTCGGGTAGTGGAAGGTCCTTCCCAACCGTGGGACTAAGGTAGAAAAAGACTGAAGGTGAAATGCGGAGCCGACACTGCCCGTCCAAACGATACCTCGACTGGATCTTCCTGCTATCTTGAGTGAGTTTGGCCAATCCACCATGGACACAGAATACGTTGGTGAGGTAAGACGACAGATGTCAGCCAACCCAACCCAACCTAGGCTGTCCTCCTCGGGCCGAAGACGAGGGCAGCGAGAACGGCAAGCGACAGCGGCTGGCCCGACTTCACCTCCTGGATAGTTTCAGCAAATTTGGAGCGATATCGACACGTCCCCATCTGCGATTTGTTGCTGCGGCGCAACGAGGGAGTTGTTGTCATGGGCTGTTGTTGTCTTTGCGAAGTCAGCGGTATCCCAGGATGACGACAGACTTTCCCCTTCCGGGAGTGGAGCAGAAAGCTGGCTTTTTTGGCGCTGGCAAGCTGAGCTTCCGTCGACACAACCGTAGCAGACAGGCTCTTCCTTGGTTCAGCAGGCGCTGAGGGGTTGGCCAATGACTGACACCCTTTCCGCAAGGAGGCGTCGGCGTTGGCGTGTTTGTCATGTTTTGGGCGTTGAACAGGACGGGACGAGTGGTCGGTGCAGAGCGAGCAGTCGTGTGAGGCTGTTCACTTTCGCTAAAATTTACCCCAGAGTCTCGTGAGAGGCTCGTCGTTATTAGTGGACTGGAAATCACTGGATACCGCATCTCCTCCCGTTGCAGACTGAGGGGCCGAGTACGGTGCATACGTAGGAAGATGGTCCAATTATTCCATCGGCACAGCGTCCGCCCCATGCACATGCTTCCATTCCATACATGAGTTCCTGCGGCGAGAGCAAGGCACGCTCTCAGCTCTGGCAATCTGGGTAGCACTCAAGAAAAGCGAGGCGCCGTGCCGGCCGGTCTCTGCCGGAGGAGGACCGAGAATGGCCTGTGCAGTTGGTCGCTCGTGTCAGTCCCCACCGGCGGCCCAGAACGCATCCATGGATTGCGTCGTTTTCTTCCTTTGCGGCGTCGCCCGTTGGCTCCCTTCCACCGATAAGCGGACCACTGCGGAGAGCAGATCCAAGGACAGGGCCGTTGGTGGCTGGATGAGTGGCCTAGAGTGAGGGGAAAGGGACGAGCGGCACTGGCTGGACGTTGAAAGTAGGTAGATAGCAGGTCGTATTGGGTCGTGGGTGACGGGAGAACTGCAGCAGATCTGACAGAAGGTTTCGATGGGATAAGAAAGCGTCGGACTGGGCGACGGTCAAGAAGGAGGGGAAAGAGAGTCATCGCCTCGGGGCCAAGGGATGGCCGGGACGGCGGGCAGGTTGCAAGACCCGAGAGCGAATCGTCGGACGTGATTTGTCCATGTCCTTGATCCTTCTTCCAGCAGTCTACAGGGGCCACGAACACCTCCCCGGCCTGGCGTCTGCCTTGCTATTATTGCACGGAGTATTGCCGTGGAGCGCATCTCTTCATCCCCCAGTCCAGGAGACGGAAGATGACGATGCAGGAGGGGAGAGAGAGCATGGTCTGAGATGGAGCAAACCAGCCCATGCCAAATTGATTTCCAGATTCAGCCTTCACGCAGATGCATCCACCAAAAGGGGACGGCGGCGTTTCCTGGAGTTTGGCAGTTTTCGAGAATCCTGCAAAGTCATCTCATGCTTTTTCGGTGCTTAGAGCGTAAAGTGCCCTGATGTCGGATCATGTCAAGCACATGTCTGTCGACGTCGTCCGATCTTTGCTGACTCTCCACCCCTCGTGACCGGTCCAAGGCTGCAACGGCCACTGGCACCAACCAACACGGCGGGATGCGTATGCGGATGCGGATGCGATGCGAAGAAGCCATGCCATGCCATCGGCGGGTTCATTTCGCCAAACGGTCCCAGAAGGCTGATTCGATTTTAGCTTGACAGATCTGAAGAGTCTCTGCGACCCCCCGTTCCCCAGACGGTTCGCGCTTGGGGAAACGAGGCCCAACTCTAAATCGGCCACCGTCATGATCTCTGCTGTTAGTTCTTTCTCCGTCGCAATGCTGCCCGCCGCGATATGCCTCTTGGGTGTGCGCCAGATGGCAGATGGCAGATGTTAGTCTGGCCCGTTGTCTTAGAATCCAACCTCGGGTGACTTGCATGATGGCCAATTTGCCCCTACCTTACTCATACCGCCCTTCTCACAAGCAAAAACGCACCTAGGGACGGGCCTGTAAACACTGCCTGCCCTCAGTGCTACGCGCCATCCGGGCTGCCAGACAAGCAGGTTGCAACCACTGTAATTAAGTGGAGCACACCCCCTCCAAACACTGTGAATCCCCCCCTCCCCCGATGGAACTTGGAAGACCAACTGGAAGGGCTTCCTCCTGTCTTAACCGTGGCTTGGGGGCGCCCATCACGCTGCAGCCGTTGCGCCGACCACTCACACAGGGCGCCGACGGTGCCCACCGCCTCTGTCGCCCCACCCCAGTCGACCTCCCTGCACGCGACACCTGCAGGAGTCGACCAGTCACAGCACCCGGTTTCCCAAGTATCAGAAATTTTGCGGGAGGGAAAAAAAATTCACGCTAAGCCCGCACCGCACCACTTACCTCCGAGTATTCCCTTGACCTTGGGAGGCGCTCCCGAATACAATAGTGTATTCGTAGCGCACCCGACCAGCGTCATTCGGAGGAAAACGCACACATGCACCGCACCACCACCACCACACAGAGCTCGCCCCGATCTACATCCAAGACCTGCCTCCTCGCCAAACCAACCCTCCTTCTCCTCCCACTCACCCCATATTATCCCGCTGCTCTTCCCCGGACTCTCGCTTTCTAATTGCTCTGCTCCTCAACGAGTCCGTCCTTTATTCCTCCCGACAAACCATTGCAAACAAAGCTCGAGCTCATTCCGTCGAATGCCGATTTCATAGCGACCCCCTCCGATCGACTTCGTCCTACTTTTACCCGGCCGAACGGCCTACACCAAATCACCCTTCGATGGTTGGCCGCAGTTAACGCCATTTCAACATGGCCTTCAACTTCAACTGGTCGCCGCTGACGGCCGACGCCGAGTTCTATCAGCGCGCCCGCGAGATGCTCACAACCGCCCTGAACAAGTCTCCGAAGCCGCCGATTATCGTCGATGACATTCTCGTTACCGAGTTCAACCTGGGCTCCGTGCCCCCCGAGCTGGAGATTCTTGAGATTGGCGACATTGCGGAGGATAGATTCCGAGGAATATTCAAAATGTGCTATTCTGGCGACGCCTTCCTGACGTTGAAGACCCGGGTCCAGGTATGCCGATTTTTTTTTCTGGTGGTTTTTTTTCTCCCGCCTTCCCTGCACCCGCAGCTTTGGAGGCGAAGCTCGGTGCCGCGGCCGCGGCAATGACTTCACCAATGCCGCACCCCGACGAATATGCACATATCCAACCCCGACGTATCCCGTTCCAGCGCGAGTTCGTTGCATCGAGCATTTCCAATCGCGATGCCATTCCCATGCCAGTGCTTGGAATGAGCGCGAGCCCCGCCAACGACCACTTAGCCGAGACTCGATGACGCTGCTCCAAAAACATCGTCAATGAGCTCGGTTACTAGACTGCCCAACTTTCCCTCGCCTACCCCTCGGCACTTACTCCAAACATCCCGGGGTTTGTTTTTTACTCATCAAACATTTCGTCCCTACCCGCGTCCTTGCATTGATGCTGAGATTGCCTTGCTGGGATGCGCGTCCTTAACCTCTCTACGGACCTACCAAATTGGAACGTGCGTCATAGCAGTGGCTAATATATCAACAAACAGGCAAATCCACTGAATACCTACCTATCTTCTAAGCCAAGCTTCACGTCGCCCCAGCCATTGGCGGCGGCATCGGGGTTGACAATCCCGCTGTCAATCACCTTGTCCGAGATCAAGCTCTCGGCTTTCATCATCTTGGTGTTTTCCAGGACGAAGGGGCTCACCCTGGTTTTCCGGAATGACCCGCTAGAATCGCTTAAGGTCTCCTCGACCTTTGATTCGATCCAGTTCGTGCGCGATTATCTGCAGCGGACTATCGAGGCCCAATTGAGGAATTTGATGATGGACGAGCTCCCCGCCATCATTCACCGCCTGTCTCTCCGCCTGTGGTGCCCCGATGCAGTACCAAAGGACGAGGATGCGTCCAAGGAGAACACTGATGAGACCGTAGTGGACCCCTTGGCTAGCCCCCCATTAGACCCCGTGGACGCGAATGGCAACCTGCTCGATGCGAACGACGTGTCGTCACTATCATTAGAGGGCGGCCCAGAGGTCCAGTCACTTTTCTCGCAGAAGAACCTGCTGAGACTAGCTGCATTGAACGACTCTCATCGCACCTGCTCCCTCTTCACGCCGGGTATCCGCGATGTAGTTTTCAGGGCTTGGACCAGACCTGCAGCGTCTGAACCAAACAGTACCCCGCCAACCGCGACCCCTAGCTTGTCCAAGACGAACTCGTTCGCTGGGACGTCGACCACGTACACATTCTCTGACACAGGTAGCGCAGCTCACGGTCACCTGCCATCCCGGCCGTCCATGGTGAGCCTTAACTCGGCGACCACCGGACTGTCTCTGGGAGCTGGCATTAGATCGAAGTCGTATGCAGGCCGGAAGAAGAAGAACAGAGTCGTCAACCTCCGTCGCACCCACAGCGACGTGTCCACACCAGAGGCAAGCGACACTTACTCGGATATAGCGTCTGATTCTGCTTCCGTGGCAGGCCCTTCGACCGAACCCCTCACTTCCTGCTCCATTGCGGAGGATCCTGAACAGGAGGAGGCCCTGGCAGAGCTGGCCAATTCCACGCCGAGCAAGGTCCGCTTCAGCCCCGTCGAGAGACCCCAACTCCACTCCCGGCCTCCTTTGCAGCCCAACTTCTACGCTCCGCCCACCGAGGCTCCCAGTGCGCCTATCAAACTCGATAGCGCCCTCAATGTGGAGACTACTCCGACGGCCCAACAGCCAGCCGACAAGGCTCGGACTTATCCCAATGAGAAGGGCGCTGCTGGCGAGAACTCGACTGTTTACGAGCAGGCTTGGATCATGAAGATGGCTGGAGAGATTGCTCGCCGTGTCTACGATGAGAAGAACCGTCAGCAGCAAGGCATGTGGGACGAGAGGGAGGATGTTCCCCCTCCGGCCTACGAAGCCTCAACCTAAACAACAGACCTGCGCATAGCAGGTGAACATAACGTACGACCGTACAAAGATCACCACCTACCCATCCACTCTGCTGGATTTAGCATTTTCCTTACCGTCTGTCCCATCGACTTCTCCTCGCAAGGCGTTTGGGGAGCTTCTCTCTTTTTTCCCTTTTTTCAAGCGGAGACAACACAAAAGGCTCTGCCAAACCATTGATTGCTTTAGTGTTAATGTGTATATCCGCATGGCGTTCGACAGGAGAAGGGAGGGGATCATAAAAAAAAGAATGTTTGTTTTGTCGACGACGGGGAAAACAAAGAGATTGGAGAAACCACGGCTCCCCCCCTCATCGTCGAATTTGTTTTGCGCTTTTTGGATTCTTTGGGTTGGGATTCGGGGGGCCACCAACCACGACTGAACTGATGACATGACGAACGGCAGTCTTTTAGAGACACCAAACTTTACGGCTGCTGCTACTACCTTATCACGGCATCATCAGCCAATTTTTAGCGACGCCCTCCGAAAAAGCGCGTATGCATACATACCAAACTTTACACCCCTTTCTTTTGTTATGGAATTATATGCAGAGTCACGTCCGCGGAGGACGGATAGACAGAGATAGGAGGTGGAAGAATAGCAGGAAGGAGCCGCTGCTGCAGACAAGGAGAGGAAATCACATTGATATCATTCGAAAGAGCGGGGAAAAGGGGGTCAGACGGAATCTGTGGACAGACATTGAGTATCTTTTTTTGCGCGAAAGCCTGGCTCGACAGAGAGAGACCCATGGCGAAAGGCATGTCAGTTAGACATGTCGGAAGAATCAAACTCCCATCTTCTAAGCATAGTACTGTTTTCTCAATTGCGTCTGTGAAGCATGCTATCGATACACCTTGATTCGCCACACCATTAAACATCGACAAGCTAAGCCGAGCATATTTTTATGCTCAGCCTGTGACGACTACTCGATCTTTGCCTTTTTGTTCGACAACTCGACGTCTTCCATTGAGATGCATCGCTTCAACGGCGATGTACGAACCTCAGGACGACGTCGTTCAATATTCGAGTGCGCAGGATACGGAAAATGACGCGTTGCAGAAGGCCCAGGCACATCATGTGCTGTCAAGAGTCGGGTTTGACTTCTGTTGTCATGCTGGCTGCTGCAACCTCTCATGTATGACAGAGCTTGAGATGACACCGTCCGTAAATATTTTACGGTCTCAGGTGCAAGAGATTGTGACATTGCTGCTGGAGCGACAGGCTGCTGCTCGGAGGTTTCACCCCGTGGCAGATGGTGGTCGCCCTGCTCCTCGTGGTCAACCGCACTGTCCAGCAACCGCCGGATCTTGTTGTCAAGTATTTTCTTCCAGAAACGGGCACATCCTTGTTGATGCTCGTCCAATAGTGCTTCAAGATATAAATGTCTCTTCAGCCCATGAGGCCAACGGGCTGCCGCATAGTCATGAATACTGTCGAGTACGAAGTTCTGGGCCACGTCAAGGACGTCCAACTCCCACGGGTCAGCCTCGCTGTCGCTGCAAGACGCGAGTGCCACAGAGTAATCGAACTGCGGGCACAGTATATTGCTGTCCACTGCGGCCGCAACAGCTTCAATCTAGGAGTCGAGGATCTTCCGCAGATTTTGCTTAGCTTCCTGTACCTTCTTTTCGTCTTGCTTTCGTTGGGCTTCCTCGGTCTTGCGTCGTTTCCTAAAGAGCCCCTTGTTTTTTGCGCTGGGCGGCTTCTAGCTGCTCGCAGCGGCAGCGTTCTCGGCTTTGAGCTTGGCAAGTAATGCTTCCCTCTCCTTAAGAATCTCGAGCTGCCTCTCGGCCATCTTCTGGACCTTGGCCTTGGCCTCTGCGAGTTTCTTAACCTCGATCTGCTCCGTCTCGAGACTGAAGGGCTGTCCTGGCTTATTTACCGCGGGAAGAAGGGAACTCCGCTCCCAGGAAACTTGTACGTTAGACGTCTTCTCAGGCAGAGGAGGAATGGGCTTGTTCTTCCCCTTGCCGCCCTTCCCAACAGGATGGCCCTTTGGAGTGGCTCCAGAGGTGAGGATCTCGTAGAAGGCTTCGTAAGGCTCATTGAAGAGCTGCTCTTCGTAGTTCCAGGCGGTAATCTCACCATTGTTCTGGCGGGCCATCTGTTCCTTCTCGGCATCGGTCCTACCGAAGGGGTGCAAGCGGAGATTGTGGTACAGAGTTTGGGGCTTCTCGCCGGACTCGGTCACGTAGTACATCTTAATTGTGATCTCGAATTCTCCCCATCCGGTCTCGTGGATGATGAAGGGTTTTCCGGGTTCGCCGTCGATCACTTCGTTGAGGTTAGCAGGGTTCGCAGCCTAGTAGGAAAGGCGAAGGGGGGAACGCACTCCGCACGTGATTGGGGATGGACTCATGTAACTTGAACTGGACTCTTCTAAGCCAGTAGGTAATGTCTGTGTCGTCAATACCCTTTACAAAAACCTCCCACGAGTGGGTGTGGTCGTCAGGGACGCCCTCTGGCTTCGGGTTGCGCTCGTGATCGAAGGGTCGGGCAGTGGTTCCGTAGATGAAGGAACGCTTGATCTGGGTGCCCTTGACGCGCTTACCGAGGCTGCTGGGCGGCGCCATCTTTGCGGTTTTTGCGGAATACTCCGATGGATTGATATGTTTTGTGTGGCGATACAGTATTAAGGAGGCAATCGTCGTCGTTAAAGTTGGTGTTCGAAGATGTTCATAGTGGAAAATGAGTTGTCGCAAGGATAGATTCTGCAGTCGCGCCCCAAGGCGAAGAAAGACAAGGTAAGTACCTGAAGGTAGCCTCACAGGTGCGCAACTTTAAAGTGGACCAGAAATACCACCCCTCGCTCTTTCCCCATCGAATCTGTTGCCGAGTCTAGGAAACTCTGACACGACGCCATCTTTAATCCAGCGGCAAGTCAGGCAATAAGGGTATTGTACAAAAGACAATGGCGTTCGCAGGTTTGATCGAACCGAATTTTGGCTGTTTTCATGAGTCCGCCTGTTTTTTTACTACATTTCCTGTGTGCTTGTCTGCGACTTTCTGAAGGCGTGTGACATATATCTAGAAATGCACTCACAGGGAACTAACCCACAAGATATTGTGTAACGCAGAATGCACAAAGTGAAAGGTTGAAATTACTGAACGCCTGAATGACAGAACTTGAGTGCTTTCCGGAGGGGTACTCAATTTCTAGACTAAGCTTGGCTTCCAGCGCTGGTCATGAGGTCATAGACGAGTCTCCACTGGAATCGAGAACTGGTCAATGACTTTCTACAAAGTGATAATAGCTAAAGAAAAAGAAGCGTCGGGACGAAGTATTGGTATCTTTATTTCGGAATGCTTCAAACATCTTAGTAAGGTATACACTCAATGGTCTGATGTGTCTGGTGCGTTTCTTCTAGGTCGATTCGTCCGTCTCATGGAATATTCCAAGCTCAGGCACAGTGGACGGCGCAGCCAACGCGAATCGGGTCTGGCCAATGACAAGCTCCAATTTAGCTGTGCACCCCTGTAAGCGCACGCCTGCGTCAAGACCCTGGAAGATTTCAATGGGGAGCTGGGGGAGCTTCGGGGCGGTTGATGATTTCATGACTTTGCACCGCGTCCGGAACGGCATCGAACCACTCTCGGAAGAAACTGGCATGCGATTGTCGGTACACTAACGCCGAATTCGGGGTTCAATCTCATTCAACAGCAACTGGCTTTCATTCAGCCCTGTTCGCTCGTGAACTCTTCCCATTTCCCCTCAATTGGTTGAACGCTCATACCTTCTCACACTGCGACCATGTCCACATCAGCCGTCACCAAGAAGCTCGTGGTCTGCGGAGGCAACGGCTTCCTCGGGTCAAGGATCTGCAAGTATGCCGTTGCGAGAGGCTGGGATGTCACGTCAATCAGGTACATCCTCCCATAGGGCTTCATCCAGCTGATCATCTCTTCTAACATCGTTCCGCAGCCGCTCAGGTGAACCCAAGTGGCAGGCAGTGACCTCATCACCAGCCCCTCCTCAATGGGCACACAAGGTCTCGTGGGAGCGTGCTGATATGCTCCGCCCCGCGACGTATGCACCGCTCCTTAAGGGCGCCGACTTCGTCGTCCACAGCATGGGCATCCTCCTTGAGGCCGACTACAAGGGAGTCGTCTCCGGCCAGGAGTCACCCATCTCCGGTCTCCAAAAGGCTTTTGCGCCCGTCAAGGACCGCGGCGTCGACCCCCTCAAAGGCCCTGAGGGCGCTGACCTCAAACCCACCAACCCCAAGGACCAATTCACCTACGAGGTCATGAACCGCGATAGCGCAATTGCCCTGGCCAAGCAGTCAAACGCCGAGAACGTGAAAGCATTTGTCTACATCTCTGCCGCCGGAGGTGCGCCTGTACTACCGGCGAGGTACATTACCACCAAGCGCGAGGCAGAAAGCACAATTGCCAGCGAATTCCCGCGCATGCGTGGCATCTTCCCCAGGCCGCCCTTCATGTACGACAGCTCGAGAAAGTTCACACTGCCTCTAGCTGCCATGACTGGCGCCGGTGCTCTGTTCAACAAGCTGACTGGAGGCGTGTTGGGCAGCTTCATGGGTGCAAGCGGTGTGAAGCCTTTGCCTGTGGAGTCCGTGGCAGAGGCAGTCGTAGAGGCACTGGATGACACCAAGGTTCAGGGGCCTATCGAAGTGCCTGAGCTTGAGGAGCTGGCGAACAAGGGATGGAGAAAAACCATGCTCTAGGGCATGTCATGTATTCTAAAAGTTGTCATAGACTGTATCATTCCCCAAAGAAGCCGTAAGGCTCCCCGCGCGCCTTTACTCCCATTAATTCAACATCCGGCTCTTAAATCATGGTTCCTCTCTCGAAACTGTCCCTAATCTCCGCAGTGTACTTGTTGTAGAAGCGTGCCAGCTTCTGGTTGAACTGCTTGTTCTTCTCGTTGATGTATGTGACGTCGCCGTCGTCGCCGTTTTGTGCCATGCGGTCCTTCCTCTTCTTCAATCGGTTCTCCTCAGCTCTCCTGAGGTCTTCCACAAGTCGGTCAATGGCAGCTTTGTCGGGCTTGCTTTGTGTGAATGTTGTAGAGTCGGCAGTTGAATAGAAAGACCCGTCCTTGTCCACCGCGATGAGCTCTCCGTCTTCCGTCTCGACGATGTCGAGTCCACCAGACGCCGCCGCGCGCTCGATGGCGGCCATCTTGTCCTTCTCGTACTTTTCCATATCCGGCGCGATATTCCTGAGCTGCCGCTTGTAAATCTTGTTGCTCTCGGCAGTGTAATCCTGGAATGCATTGTTGTCGCGGTGCGCCTCCTTCTTCTTCACGCGCTTGTCCCACTTCTCGCTCTCGTCGATCGTCCAGTCCCACGCGCGCTTGCGCTCAAAGTCACCACCGGCGTCCTCGACATCGGCTTTGAGAAGCTTGTGCGAGGCTATGGCCTGCTTGCGGTGGATAGCAGCCAGTTGGCTGGGGTCTGTAGCGAGGCGTTGGGACTCGAGCGTCGCTTCTTTGAAATTTTGGTCGGAGGAGCTCTTGGCGCGGGCTTTGAGGGCTTTGAAGCGCGCCATGCGATCTTGTGCCTTTGATACGGCATCGTTTGATGCGGATGATTCTGGGACTTCGGCTTCTGTGGTTGTTGCGGTAGATTCCTCAGCATCAGGCTTTTCGGTAGCGGCAGGTTCTGCCGGCGCGTTTTCCTTGATTTCCTCTTTGGCGGTGGCCTTGGGCTCGGTCTTTCTCTTCTTAGCGGCAGGAGACATCTTTATGGTTATGAGAATGTGATCGGGAAAGTCGTGGTTATGCTGCTGATCGCAAATGGTGGAAGTTCGCTGGGGTCTTGGTTGGAGACGGGATGTCACTGGAGAACTGAAGTGCGCCAGGTGACACAGGTGACGAGAGCCGTGACGCTCCTCCGAAAAATCTCCAGCCTTCAAAGTATGTGGCTGGTGCGGTGCACTATTTGTGGCTGTGCTTCAACCGGAACAACAAATCGCCCCACCCGCTGTGGATCGTATGGGGGGAGGCCACAACGGGACCTGCGAGAAAGCACCCGCGGCTACGCGGGCGGGCCATCCCTGTCGAGCCCCAAAACCCCCTGCGTCCAGTCTCCCCTCAGCACCGAGACGCGCTCTCGGTAGTATGCGGCTCCCAGAATCAGACGATTTTTCAAGCGACATCGCGTGTCCTTGAAAAGCTTCATCCCCAAAACTGACCTAAGCTCGGAGCACCCAATGAGCTAGCCAAGCGCGCCAGCTATGCCACCTCTGAGATGTGCGAGTGGCATCCAAGGCCTTCGCCGCACAACATCATTTCCTGCCGCGGCAGCTCCGTTTCATTCTACTGCTCATCTCACGAAAAGGACACGACCGAGGATTCACCTGAGAAAACGCAGCACCCCTACACCAGGACCATGGTGGAAGCCTTTTGAGCTCACAGAGGCGGTTTTGGACCTGGACAGCTACGAGAGCAATTACACGCGACCGTATGACAAGGCCGAAGAAGTGACCCAGACCGCAAAATGGAAGTCAGACCCAAGGAAGGATGACATGGGGAAGCGCATCGACAAACTTGAGGCCGACTATAAGGACGCCAAGAAGAAGCTCGAGATCATTCAAAGCAAGTCCTGGCAACCATGGCGTGTCACGGATCTCGACATCATGACTGCTGCTCTTCAGGGAGCCCCCAAACGCCCAGGGCGCGAGACCCAAGACGTTGACAGTGTTCAACTCGAAGTTGTCGACAAAAACGGCATTCCCTTATCCGTCTGTGAAGACGACGAGCGCCTTCTAGAGTGGCTCATCCACCGAAAGCACACCGCCCGTCCATGGCGACTGGGCGCTGAAGAGCTTTCACGACTTTTAGAGGAACCAACCAATGCGAGAGAGTTTCAGCGTTTACTCTCGAGATTCCTAACGTCTGGTCAAAGTCATGAGACAATTGCAAATAACGCCACCGCTATTGCAACGGTTATATCAGATACGCTTTGTCGTTTGGAACGCCCCATCGAATTGCTGCCCATCATCAACAGCTTCAACGCTCGCTGCGAGTTGCACGGCTATCCAATGGGTCTCTCCCTTTGCCACGAGGGTATGAGGCTTTGCGCTGGAGCCTTCAAGCTCTGGGGTTTGCAGAACTACATCGAACATGCCTTCAGCCATCGGTACGGGGTTGAGCCAGTCGTCATTACTGAAGTAATGCGCATCCTCCAAAAGGAGGTATTACTAAGAGAATCACAAGAGGAATCTGGCGTCGGCTCAGACCTGCAGAGCTTTGAAGGCCCCCGATTGAATCTCAGAACCTGGAAATTCAAGATCTTTCGCATCTTGACTGGGGCTCCAAAGAAGGGGAACCCCGACAAGACGAAACCGTGTTTCCGGAAAATAGTCGAGAAAAATCCCGACGAGCAGGAGCTTAACGATGTCTACCAGGAACTATTAGCAACAGTCAGGCCTCTGCCACAAGACATAATCGAGGCGGATAGTCGAAGCGGACAGTGAAAGAGACGATAGCAAGGGCAGCCTACCGCAAAAAGACAACTGGCTGAATCCCTTGTCAGATCTTGTCAAGGCAGTCGTCGAGATGCAATTCCAACCTTTGCTGGAATACGGATCATGCAAATCAATAGAGTTCCAGAACAACCGATGAGTCGAGGGTGCGCTACCCTTAGAAGAGATAGACATCAATTGGAAGAACGAAACCATGCATTTCGGTGGAAACTTTTCCTTGGCCACTGAATGGAAACTTCAACTTCAAAGTTCGGACCCAACTGTTCGGCGCCAGAGCCCTGCCATCCCGCTAATTAGTCGAGAGTGGTTGCTACTGCTCTATCCTTCCAACGGCTCCCGCCCGTGTCGTGAACTACCATCTTCCTTACCTAGCCAACAAGCGAAGTCGCGCCTCCTCTTTGA
Source organism: Colletotrichum tropicale (assembly GCA_027406125.1). NCBI lineage: Eukaryota > Fungi > Ascomycota > Sordariomycetes > Glomerellales > Glomerellaceae > Colletotrichum > Colletotrichum tropicale. Next base: position 2,390,588 of record JANVYH010000004.1, read on the forward strand.
GCCGTAGGCCTCAGCCCTGCTACGCCCATTGCCGGATGCAGGATCTAGTGCCATGTGGCTGCCCGAACTCCATCCCATCCGGAATTTTGCTCCAGTGAGCTGAAGCGGACTCTCCAGGCCACTTCTCCAATTGGACCTCGTACGTACCGTTCACAAGCTCTAGCTTGAGCCGCCTCTTCTCTAGACACAACGTTAAGGCCGCGTTCGTGTTTAAGCCTCCACGGACTTCCCGTTTGTCTGATTTGCTACCACTTCGTTTTTTTGGCATTGGAGTCTCCCGGGAGGCTGACCCAGCTGCAGCGCAAGCCATGAAATCTCATCTGCGTGCCTGCTTAGCAGCTGCTTCACCGCAATTTGTCTCAAACGTTACTCTTCTGCCTTCGCGGCATGTGTGGGCGTTGGCATATGGGCTCAGAAACCCCTGGTACTCAAATATTGGACATGTCACTGATACTCACAACAGAAAAACTACAATCATCGAAGTCGATGATCATCTCGATCTAGGCCTTGTCCCGCTTGACATTCAAGGCGCCTTCCCGTCCCCCACTTGACCCGGGAGTCAGGTTCACTCACAACCAGACAACCAGAGTACCGAACGTGGCAAAGCAAGCTACGTCGATCGAGGCATGGTGTCCCGGGCTAGAATTCCAGCTGTCTCGCCCGTTCACATCTGGTCAGCGTCTGGCTGCAGCCGAGCCGCCGCCCGTCTGGATCCGGTCTGGCTTCATGCCTCCTGGTCGCGGGGTTGACTGGCACTCCTAGCTTGCTAAGCCTGCGCACTCTCTTGTTCCCCATTCTTCTTTGTCTCCGAGCTGGATCATATCTCTGGGCAGACCTAGCCTGAACTCCTTTGCTGGGCAGTTCCGTTATTTTCTGGAGGTTTGCAATCCTTCTGCGTCTTCAACCTTGGTCGTGTTCCTCGTCACATTTCTCCCTTGAACCACGTTCATCTCCGCGCAGCATTCCATTGCTCGCTCCTACCAGACGATCTTTCCTTTCTGATTTGCAGAAGCAACCCGCTATCCACGAGACATACAGGAGACTGATCCGCAGAACAAATCATCTTCTTCTCGACTGTTCGTTTCCTGTTGATCTCCACTTACTTTCCTCCCTTGCCTGCCGTGCCTTCGATACACCCCGTATTTTGAACTGCCGACTGGACGCCAATTACTCGCATATATTCACTATGGGCCCGTCCCCAGACCGGGAGGGATCGACAGCCCGGGATGGAGGGGTTTTAGAGATCCGATCAAGGACGTCTCTGCTTTGCGCGTCTGTTCTGTTACTCGTGGCACCGGCCATCGCACAACAAGATCCTGTCAACAATTTCTGCCGTCGATTCGGGCACCAGGCAGCTGTTGTAGACAGCAAACTGTACATCGATGGGGGGCTCATTAACTGGAACATAAATGAGAATCCGAGTAACTACTCAAGTACGTCCACTTACCGTCGCCAATAGTTGCACCTATAAAGATTGCATAGTTCAAGAAGTCTCGCTAACACCATTCAGATCCATGGCTCCTCTATCAAGACCTCTCCCAGTCAGCCCCCAATGTGGGTATGCCGCCATTATTTGCGAACCTCTCAAAGAATGGAACAATCCCCAACACCAATGGCGGTGGCCTATGGGCCGATGGTGTCAACAAGCGTCTCTATCTCTTTGCCGGCGAGCACAATGCCGAACCCCCATCCCCATTCAATCTATGGTCGTATGATATCATTAATAATTATTGGACATCGTACGGCACACCACGGTCCGGCATTCCCATTTCAAAAGTCAGCTACGGAGCTGGTGTGTCTGTCGACACGAGGGGTGAAGCGTACTACTATGGCGGCTGGCTTAGCAACGCCTCCGTAGCGGGATGGGGAACAGGTCCACCAGTTGCTACTAACGGGCTCGTCAAGTACACCATGGACACGAACAGCTGGTCGAACAATACTGGCCCAGACAATGTCCGCCGCGCTGAAGGAAGTCTGCATTACATACCTGCAGGAGGCGGCGGGATGCTGGTCTACTTTGGCGGCATTCAGGATTTCAATACGAACGGAACAGGGGAAGGTCAGCCGATGGACACGATCTTCATGTACGACATCCTGAGCAGCAGGTGGTACACGCAAAAGGCGACAGGCCAGATCCCCGAGATGAGACGGCGTTTCTGCGCGGGCGTCACTTGGTCGGCGGACCAATCCTCCTACAACATGTGAGGCTTTCTTTCCTTCCTCCTCTAATGTCCATTACTGACATGTTCAAAGCTACATGTACGGCGGAGCAACGGTCCCAGGGGTTCTTGGCGCAGGCTACGACGACGTTTACGTTCTCTCCCTCCCAACATTCACATGGGTCAAGATGTTCCCTTCCACAAACGGCACAGGCTCGAACCCTCACCATTCTCTGTCCTGCAACATCGTTCCAGGCCGCGCACAAATGATCATCATCGGCGGAACTTTCCCTTCATCCAACGACTGTGACTATCCCGTGCAGTGGGGAACTCACAACGTTGACCTCGGTAAACAGAACAAGAACAAGAGCATCTGGGAGCTCTACTCCCCGAATAAGACGACATACTCGGTCCCAGACGAAGTCATTGCCGTGATAGGCGGCAACGGCAATGGCGGCGCAACAAAGACATCTCCCGCAGCTGGCTGGAATACCGCAGACCTGGGCCTCATGTTGGCCGACCAAGCCGAAATCACGCTTAGAACACCCACCCGCATGGTCTCTGCTACATCCGCTCCTTCCAGTGGCTCGTCCCTCTCTACCGGTGCGATCGTCGGCATCGCAGTCGGAGCTGCCGCACTCATCATCTTGCTCGGTTTGGCTTGCTTCTGCCTCATCCGTCGCCGCCGTAGCCAACAATATCACAACCCTCCCAACTCGAGCTCAGGCCAACCATTCCATACGCAGACCATGTCTGAAGCTTGGTCCCCGCCGGCAACGCACGTCAGCCCAGCGGCATCGCCATACTCGCCTCCTTACCACCCCTCCCCCTTCACACCACCGCCGCACTCCCCTCCGCCGCCGCAATCCGCACAAACGGTCCCGCCTTACATGGGGCCACCCGTCGAACTCCCGTCCGAGTCTCCAGCACTCACAACGGCTCTTTCTCCCCCGCCGCCGCCCTCAGGGGGGCACCATTCCGGTGCGACGACAGCAGCAGGCTCCTCGATGACGCGCTCGTCCTCAGTAACCTATCCCCCGCAGCAGGCATACTTTCCAGACCCGGTGACCTTGTCGAACCAAGTACAAATCGACGCGAATGGGAATATGTGGGTGCCGCAGGTGAGCATGGTCCAAGTCGCGTCCGGCAGCCATCCGGGTAGCCAACACGGAACCCCTCCGGTGTACACGCCGCCGATGGGAGACCGAAAATCACCGGCGGCGCATCCCACGCCTCCGGTGGAGGTCCAGCCGACGCCACCAGTGGAGTTGCCTGGGTCGCCGCAAGAGCTGAGCGCGGACCGGGATGATGATCGGGCGGGTGGTGGGAATTCAAGGCACCAAACGTTCTACAATAGGTAAAAAGGGCCTTTGACTATGTATATTTGGGTACATTAGCGAGAGCAAGCGTGACTTGGGTCAAATGTGTTTATTGTCAAGGAGTCAGTCTTTCAAAGTACTTGAGCCTGCTGCTATTTCTCTTTCCTTTGTTTGGACGAAAAGATTCCACTCGGAGTTTGGATGAGGAGACTGGGATTGGGGGCGTCAAGGGCGCAGTGTGATAACTGATGGGGAGGTAAATGCGAGGTTTCAATACATACTTCCCGCCACTCCTGATCCTTGGAGAAGATGGTAAAGTCTTTCCCGAAGCTTTGAAGCTCATATCCAGCGATCTCTCCCAATGCTGCAAGACTCGGTTACACTCCAGGAGTCGGATGTCATTATTTGAACAATACCATAAGGGACAAATAGTTTTATCCCAACCCTGTGCCTAGCACTGTCTTTCATGATCTCTTGCGGATCGAGACAGCTTTGGCAACAGCTCTACTGCTTCATCATATACGTGTACACCCTGGTACTGTCTCGAGGAAGTAGGATAGGCGGTGCGTTCCCCTATGCTGTATGTGCTGTAGACCTAATCTTGGCTTCAGAAATCCAAATCAGCCGACCCTGCAACGAGATCCCGGAAAAGAACAAATCGCTGGGATTGAGCAGCAACACTCGTGGAAGCCAGAGACCCCTATCGATGCACGTTTCAGCAAGCTATTCCGGATTTAAGGTCCCAGTTGCTTTGTCGACGAGTCAACGTAAGAAGATGGTTCGGCGGTAGGGAAAGCTCTCCTGGCACACTGATTACCATGGGCCAAGTAGGGATCATCTACAGCAATACTGAACGTACCCTCTGACACCAAGACCAAGACGCAAGATTTGCCTGCGTAGTCACACCATCCAGGTCTCCTTCTGAGGTCATCAGGGTCCAGGATGACGACGACGCGACGACCCAGGGTCCGAGAAAGCCAAGCCTTTCTTGCGTCCGACTCCGTGACGTTGGCTCACAAAGGACGTCTTCGTCTGCCCAAATGTCACGATGATCGGTGATGGCGATTGTGTCACAAGAGCGCAGTGTAACCCAACGCACCGTTCATTAGCGAGGTAACCAGCGAAGCGCGCGATTGCGATTGCGATGCCGTTGGCGCTTTTTACGTGATCCAAGCGCCAATGCACAATGTCTTGTGTGATCTGTCTCTGGGACACAAGAACAAAAATCGCATCATATGGAGGTCGCGTGACGAGACGGACACCGCGATGCCGTTTCTCTCGCTTTTACGGATCGCCGGGGGACAAGCCACAAAACAGATTGACAGCGGCTCCCCTGCTTGTAAAGTTTTTTTAGATTAAAGAAAGAAGAAAAGTTGGGCTAGATCATGATGTGGATGTCGTGCTCGGAATTGAGGTGTGGGGGGCCGGCGCCAAATGCAGTGATGCGAACACGGCGGCGCGTTGCGTCTTGGACGCTTGGGTGTTTCTTTCTTTTCTGCTCTACCTAATTTTTTTTCCTTTCTTGCCCAGTCCCTGCCTCGACCCCACGATTCGTCATTGCAGGGGCTGCGTAGAGTGATCGCCGCAGTTTGTGAGTCAAAACTCGACGACATTTTGGCAAGATCAGAGACACGCGGGCGGGTACATCGAAAAAAACTTGCGTGAAAAATATAGGCGATAATACCGCCGTACGACCCGAGGTTCTGAATCACACCCTCGGCGCCGAGGATCTCCGTTACACAATGCGTGTCTTTCTCTCGTGGAAATGAACCTGAGAGAAGCCAACCCGATATCGCTCGCCGGTCTTCGCAGAGCGAGACCGGAAGGGAAGAGTGCTCGGGACCATTGCTAGGGGATCAAGGACTGGAGTTCACCTTACCTCAAGGGGACCAACCGCACCCATTGCGTGGTCCAGGCCCGCAGGCATATGCGGTATGCCACATGGGAAAGGCGCCGAGCGGACGTGGCCCAACGGCGACGACGACGTCGTCGTCTTTGTGGTTCCCGGGGAGCAGGCAAGAGGGTTGCCGTACGCAGACTGCAGGCCGCAGTCAACGACGTGGGCGGGGAGGGTTGCGGGATAACGACGGCCGAAGGATGTTTGTTGGCGGCTGACGCCAACATGCAGCATCACTGGGGATAATTTCAAAAATCGGCGAAAAGAGCCATCACACCGAGCATGGGCTTTATCCTCTGGCTCTTTGCCAAAAGTCGTTGTCAAACAAAGACCTTTGGGCAATCAGGGTCCCCACGATCCCACGATATGGATGGACCCCAGACGAATTGAAAGAGGCATAGCGGCTTGAGGATCGTCTGCTTGCTGCTGCTGCTGCTGGTGGTGGTTGCCCACTCCCACCGCGCAAACACCCATGCTCTCGACAGGGGGGCAAGACGCGGACGACTTTGCAGTTGCGGTTCGTCCGCGTCCCCGTGTCTGACTCCATAGATAAGAAGAACACGCAGGAGAGGCCGATGGGCGTATTTCTCGTGCGCGAACCAGAGATCGTGGCCGTCCCGCGTTCATGCCGAGGCCATCCCGAGCCATTCTTCGACCCTAGTACCTGCAGACGGTTAAGAAGGGCGCAGACCGTGGTTTGAAGCTTCTTCAAAGACGGGATGGGCTGGTTGGGCCGGGGGCCAGAGAGAGAGGTCTTTTCCGGGTCGCCCATTTTGTCTCGTTGCATCGCAGGTGGGATATCCGACTTCCGTGAGGTGTGGCGCCGTTGGTTGGTGGTCGTCTCTTCCCCTCCGCCTCGAGCGGACTCTTGCTGCTGCATATCCGCACACCTCTTCGCCGGTCCTAATTTACGTTATGGACGAATTGGCTTTCAGGGGACGGCAGCAGAGAAAGGTGGTTGTGAAACAAGAAGACTCAGTCTAGAAGCTCTCAGAGGTCCCGGATGTCGTTATCTTGCATGAGAAGTTCACGATCCAAGACGGCGTTCAAAGGGCCTGCATGTTCGTCGAGAGGTATCCACACCACAACCGCATGGGCTGGTCCCGAAAGTATCCGACCCAGCTGTCCATCTCTTGGGTCGCTTCCAAAGAAGAGGCGTGGGATGACAGTCAGAGGCAATTGGGTCGCCAGCGGGAGATTGAGATCCAGCACGTTGGTGAGCCAGAGGCTGTATTGCGCTTGTTGTGTCTTGGTGAAAATTTTCATTGTTCTGGGGCTGTAAGCGAGTAGGCAAACATGTCGTCAGTTGCTGGCCCGTACAACAACCAATGGCGAGCCTTCTGCCATGGTCCGTGAGCAGAACCAAGACCAGAATTGGTCTACTGTCTTGACCGAGGCGCTCGGCCGACTTCGTGCGTGGTGAGCTCTCAAGGTGACGCGCGAGGTGAATGAGGCTCGTGGAGTTGTGACCTCCTCGGCTCACCTTGATGGCGGCGCTTGCAAACCCGCCTCGTATGGATTGGGGCACTATCGGGACCGAGACACGGGATGGCCTTTCTTTTGCGAGGGGCACGGGTGTGCTAAAGACGTGGGATGCCAGTTGGGAGTGGGAGAATGGCGCGCATATCGTAAAGGCTGCCGCCGTGAGCCGAAATGGCATACCGGGACGGCAAGTCGATTGCGAGCGTGGTGTGCAGTTGTCAATCTCGCTGCCTCGGACGGCAAAATGTGGATTTTACCGCGTCCAGATTCCTTCTCGAGACTCGGATGCATCGACGTAACCCTCCCTTGCCAGGCTGGCGGGAGACGGAGGCCCAGACGGCATCCTTTCTCTTGACTGCGTCGTCAATCAACTCTGATAACTCTGATAACATAGAGTGCAAGCCGAGAAGGAATGGACCCCCACGCGGAGTTGCAGGTTGTGGTTTAATTGAGCGCATATGCCCGGTCTTGCGTAGTGTAGAGACGGCAGACGGGGTGGGTTGAGTTCCTATCCATGCGACTTGTCAACCGCCGACTTGTCTGGCCCAGCGCGCGCCTACGCGGGGTTGCGAGCGTCAGGCAGAGACAAGACGACACGCAACCGTCCCTCGACTAAATTGCAACCCCCTCTCGCCCACGAGCAGGAGCTGCCCGTATCGAGCCAGTCGCGGGAATGCGAGAGTCTCAGTGGTGGTGTGTCAACGCAGCTGGCTTGAATCGCATGTCGCGAGATATGCGATTATGTCCAGGAGGGGAAAGTGGCAGCGGAAGGGACCTCTCGTTGATTGCACGACAGCAGCCGGTTGCATAGAGCTTGCCAACTCAATTGGGTAGTTGATCACGTCGATAGCAGACAGCGATATGGCGACATCCAGTTGCCAGGTTGTATATGGTAGAGAAGAAGGACCCCGGGCGGTTGAAGGACGCGGCGCCGGACGACATGTCTTTGCTGGATTCGGCCGAGCCCAAGCACCGTCCACGTTGCGCCGGTGAAGCCATCAGCGCAGCCCAGCGGCCCAGACTTGCGGTTGTGAGTCGTGTAGCGTCGTATCTGGCTGTCGTCTTTGGTTGAGAGAGGGGGATGATAGATGGTGGTCCAGAAGGATGTGAGGGGACACTCAGATGCCATTGGGTACCCTGGGGAACATGGATATAACGGCAGTTGCGATCGAGAAGACGACCCCGCATCGAAAGGGGGTGAGACAGCGATGAGCACCACCAGCTGGAGAGAGCAATTGATCAACGCGACACAATGATCCCCCCGTCCGTTACGATGGCTTCGCATCTGACGGTGTGAATAATTGAACGGTCTGCTGGTGTGACGACCGACACGGTACATGGGGGTGCGGCCTTCCAATGGGTAGGGTCTTGGCCTGGGTCCGGCGGTGCGTTGGGTCTGGGCCGGGGGATCGCCATCTAGCGGATTGCCCGGGTGGGAAGCGGTGCTGCTTAGTCAATTGTGCTTTCGCTGTGCATGAGCACGTTTCTTGTTGTTGCCCGTCGTCACGAAGCCATGTACGTGATGTTGCCATGTACTCTCACGACAAACAATGTACCGGCATAGGCCGTTACAACTGATGTGGACTGGTGGTAACCTGTACTGTTGCAGAGCCATATTCAAGACATATTAGACGGCGGATTCGACGTTCTCATCAGCCAATGTAGTCTCGACGTCTCCAACCTCGATGGACACGTCCCAAACATGTTGAATAATCGGATCTCCATCTGTTAGGTAGGGGTTTTCTTCTTCACATGGGCAGACGGGAGTAGGGAAAGGCAGTGGGATGAGAAAACCAAAAACTTACGACGATCAGAACAGCAGCTCAACCCCCAACGCGACCACTACCCCATGCCCATGTGCTGGTTCCCATGGCTCCGAGCCAAAGAATTTCTGGACCTTGGAGCTTCTTGCAATACAACTTGCAGCGTGCAGCTCCGGGTTACAGCAGAGAGAAAGAAAATTTTCCGTCGGCTCCCTCGCCGGACGAGCCTGCGCCTGGGATCGCCCCGCTATTCGAACCACAGGAAGGGAACAAAGAGAAACGAAACGCGCATCAATGCTGTGGGTGTTACTGTACCTGCCCGAGAAGAAGAAGAAAAAAATTGAATTGGGTAATGGGGCATACTCAGTTGCCTCTGGCCACACACGATGCAAACACGTGTGTTGCGACGGAAGGCATCGTCCATGTCGTTACGTCTCAACGTGGATGAAGCGGCGGTTGTGGTAGGTGGTTTGGCTGTACCAAAGCAGAGGTACCTTCCCACCAGCCCAGGGTATCTCTGGTACTTGTGGCGCCTACTGGAGGTATCCGTACTACGTAGACGAAGTCCAGACAAGGTCCGTCTTGAAGCCCTGGCAGAAACAGAACCGGGAGGGAAGGAAATAGGCGGGGCACATATTGGGGCTCTGGACTGCGGTGCCGTGTCATTGAGTTCCCTTCCAAACTTCTCCTTGCCTTCTGCTCATTCGTCTGTTGCTCAGTTCTGCTGCCCTTTTCCACAATTCATCTGTTTTTCTGCCCGTGCCCTGTTTGGTTGTGGCATGCAGTGGATTCCACTGTTTGGCGGAGCGTTGCAGTCTTTGTGCGTTGTTCCTGGGAAAAACGGAGCCTCGTCATGGTCGTGTTGCGGGCGACGGAGTGAGGGCCGAAGAGGTCCACGGGCAGTGAGAAAAGGGGTGTGAGGGACAACCAGACAGACCAGACCAGACAAATGGGGATCTTCCACGGGACCCCAGGTCGGTGTCGCCAAAAAACTCAAAGAGGCCTGGACGATGAGCGCCGGACCGCCCAAGCTTGCAGCGCCGTTCGGGAAGCATGACGCCTCCAGGGGACTCAGGGCCTCTGTTGGGTACATCCATTCCCGCTGTGGGTACGATCCTCCATGTGAGGTGAATGGAGGCAAGCCTTGGACGACCGGGCTTCCGGTGGCTCTCTCTCCTGAAGGTCCTCCTGAGAGTCCTGACTCCTGAGAAAAGATGGCCCCCAACCAAGGCCTGAGACTTGCTTGTGGGAAGCTGTCGGTCAGAGGTCTAGTTCCCTCCAGTTGACCGTCTTTTGTGGAGTTGTTTTGAACTCTGTGCGTTTGTCCAACCCAAGCCGCAGCAGCTCTTTTGGGGGGCCCCTTCGTGGGGAAACGTGCTCAAGAGAGTGGATGGGGTGAGGTGATTGTGAGAAGAGCACTATGACTTTTGCAACAGACACCGCGGCAGCAGCCAAACACGGCTGGGTTCGGGGAACACGGCGCTGTAGCATAGCAGCGGGACCCTTTCCAGCCCGGGCTTGTGGGAGTTGAGTCTCCAGAGTCTCCAGAAATTCTCTTTCTCTCTGCCGGGTCACACACAAGCTGCAGTGTCGTCGTCTCTGGGTCCTCGTGTGTACCTACCTGCCCATTCCCACACCCAACTTACTAAGGCAAGGAGTCAGAGGACCCGCGATGGGCTGACGATAGAGTGACGGGGACTGTTTGGCGTCCCGTCTGTTGTTGCCCTTTGACGAGAACTGCAACATCCAGGGACGTGCCTAAACTGAAAAAATTGGACCTGCGTCACGGCGGGTTTTTTCCCTTTCGCAATTGCATCATCCCTCTGAGTCTTTTTGAGGGCTATTATCGCAACCTGCCTCGGGCCGGCTGATATTACATAACGCGCTACTCTTCTAAGTGCCGCCCAGTACCCGTTGTTTGCGGGCGTTCAATTTGCACTCCTGAGTCATCTGTGAGGAAAAAAATCAAAAACCTCGGATAGAGTCAAGGCATTTGAGAAACACGCGGGCTGTGCAAAAAGATGCCAGTTTAGCGGTTTAAAAAATGCAAAAAGGCTCAAATGCCTCATGGAACGACGCGGTGGCGGCCAGTCCCAATGAAGCAGCTGGCAAGATGCTGTACCGTCTCTGCCTTGGCTTTTTGAGTTGAGACACTACGTATGTACCATACCATGCCATATGCTATGCCATGCCGCTCAAGCGATGGAAAGTTGGAGAAGATTTGACGGTACCGATGCAAGGTACCTCTCACGTTCATGTGCGTGTGTGTTGTTAATTTTTTACTTCTCCCTGGTTCCTTATGCACACGGGACGGCTTCCATCTCTCCATAATACGGGGTACGCAGCAAGGCACCTTGCATCCAGCTGCGCGAAGCCGACTGGCCGTCGCCGGGGACTGAAAAGTCGCAGTGTTCATGCGGATGGAGTCCAGTCCCCAACATATGATCACGATCGATGATGGGCGGCGGCGCGGGCAAGGTCACAATGTCCCCTTCCGTTCCATCTCCACCGCATCAAGTGCTTGTTCTCTGCTGCCCACTCGTCATCTGTCGGGTGTTTTTCATCCAAGGACTTTGGACGGAAGCCGTGTCTTCAATGTTTGATGTACCGCTTGGCTCGTCGTCAGCCGGGCCGGTACATGTAGTGTCTGAGGGAGCCGACAGCGAGGCCGTAGAGGTTTCGACTTACATAAGGCGCTTGGAGTGCAATGGCCGGGATGCAGGACGGGGGATGGGGGATGGGACGGCTTCCACCAGCGCAGAGCTCCAGCAAGGAAACGACCCAAACTTCTAGGTTGTCGCTACTTGCACATCTTAGCTAATAAGGTGTCCTCTGTGATGCAACAAGTCAGTCGTCCATGCAGCCAAAGCTACCTACCTTACCTCTGCCCGTCGGCGTGCACTCCGGCCGCCACGCAACCTACCACATTGCAGCACGGGGAGCCGTGGCCGTGGGTGAGGAGAGAGTTAGCGAGTGATGGAGTGAGCTGATGACAGAATTGCGAAAATGATGCATCGCAATGGCAACTGAGCCCCCTCGGCTCGCGTCAGGCCTGGGGGAGACTGGTAACCATACTGCGTACCTTAGGTACCTTAGCTTGCTTCCCACACAGTCTACCTTAGTCCTTCGCAAGGCCAGTCACCTGGCCACACCTCACCTCACACCTTGGCTTATTGTCTGCGCTCTGCTGTCCAACAGATGCCCTCAAGCCCTCCCACCCCCTCGGTGACCTGACCTTGATCTCAGGGCCTTTTCGCCATTGCCCTGTCAGACTGGAGGGACCAGAGAGAGCAAGCAAGGTACTGTACCCCGTCCTGCATGCCGCTGCATTCTATGTCCGTACCTGACATTCTAGTTTCGATCATGTAATGATGGAGGGGTCGTGGCTAGATTCGTAATCGCAGGCTTGAATTCACCATTCACCGTTGACCGCCAGAGGACTCTGCTCCGGCGCTGACGCTGAGTACGTACCGTACAGCCTGGGAAAGGTACAGAGGTACTCTGGGTCGTCGTAGGTTGTCGCTGGAAGTACTCTTCTGATGCTACCCGTCCCCAGACTCGTTCGGCAGCATCGTGCATCACCTCTGATTTCCCTCTCGCTTCCCCATATTTTGGCACTATTAAAAGCCCTGCTTGGATATTCCGCCCTAGCCCGAAGGCGCCTAGCAGCCCTTGGACGTGGTCCCCGCCAGTCCACTCTGCGTCTCCGCCGCAAGAGAAACCAGACCACTTCTCTCTTTCTCTCTCCAGTGAAGCAAGCTCACCCACCTCGCCGACAGGGGGTCCGGATTACCCAACAGAGCCTTTCGAAAGACAGGCTTCCCCCGTCCACGCGCAACGTCGCAACTGCGCCAGAGGGATCGAGAGCAAAGAGGTACCTGCCTGACCTGACCTGCCTGCCTCGCATCCTGCCCACTGCAGAGGGAACAAACACAATCCCCGTGATGACCTGAGCTCTGGGGGCGAATTGCGATATAAGCCTCGGACCCCGATCTTGAAATCTCGATCTGAGAGGAGACAGGAGGGAAGAAAAAAAAAAAAAAAGTCAGAGATTTCTCGCTAGTGAGCCGCATTCCTCGACACGTCAATAAGTCGGTGAAGGAAGGAGAGGAAGGAGTAAAAAATAAAAACTTTCAAAGACCAAAAGAGGATCAAAGAATTCCCAACCAAATTAGTCTGCATACGAAAAAAGACACTCGCACATCGCGTTTAACCACACAGACGTCAAAGAAGAATACCTTTGGGCTAGACATTATTCTCCGGTCTCACGTATGCGAGAGACAAACCCGCCGCCATTCATTCCTCTCGGGGGCCCTTGCTTTTCTCCAATTCGTCCACCGCCGCTTGGGAGCAGGAACTTTTCTGCTTGGCGAGGAACTGGACGATGAAGACATTGGAGAGACAGGGCCACAACCTTCCCAACGCACACGCGCGCTTTCTGAACAACTGGAACAACAGGTCAAAGGATTATTTGAAATGGAAAAGAGGAAAGGTCATCAGGGTGTCTGCAGTGTGCCCTGTTGTCTCTGGCAGCATGCTACCTTTGCGGCGGCGACTAAAATTGCGCGTTTCTGCACTTGTGACTTTGCCTCTAGCAGCACAGTGCTCTCTGCGCAGACCAAAAAATAAAAAATAAAAAATAAAAAAAATTGGCCGTCTGTCATGGGCAAAGTTGAGACGACGGACGAATCGGCGGCGCTGTGCAGAGTCGATTGGCTGAAGGCCCGTCCGCACCCCGACATCTCCGCTTTCGGCGAACCCACGGCCCTGCTCGTCCTTGCGTCAATCCGAGGTACTCTTTTTGCGGGCAATGTACCTTTCTCTCAACCGGGCTCTTGCCTGGGTCCAAGGTCCAGGGAACAGACAGCGAGAAAGGGAAAGGGAAAAAAATACCCATCTCCAAGGGAGTGAGCAGAGTACCTCCATAGTATCCGTAGCAGTAGCAGCACTCTAGTAGCACGACAACGGAAAGAGTCACACTCGTCAAGCGGCTCCATCCATCCCCAGAGACCCCGAGAGAAAGCAGCAACAGCTTTGATACAAAAGCAGATCGTCCTGCAGCACTACAAATAATTCCCGAGCCCTCCCGTCCGTTTCCAGAGCCTCTCTTTCGCGTTTTCCCGTATCAGTTCGGACTACGAGGTATCTCGGTCATCAGTCATCATTCTCATTCTTCTCTCTCTGGCTACCTCACTCTCTTCCTTTCCTCTCTCTCTCAATCGTCTTACTCGAGGCACACATACCTGACCAATTCGTGCTCTGCTCCAACAAACTCCGACTACGCCCTCCGCTTCTCACTCCGACCCTTGGCTTAAATCCACCGCCGAACACCAACGACAACGGGACCAGACCGACATCCCAATCCACATCGACATCCGCAAAGTAAACCGCAAACCACTTCGCCTTACCTCAACTTCCCTAGCTTCCTTTTTCTCTCTCGCTGCTAGCTAGCCCTGGTCCCCGCATCCGCACTCCTCTCGCTCTCGTGTGTCGTCATCGTGCTTCTAGCCAGCGCATGTTCGTTGCTGCACCCGCTGTTTAATTAAATCTCGAAAAAAGCACCCGGCCACGGCCCATCCCTGGATCGAGAAACCACTACCACGGTGCAACTTGGCGCTACAGACGCCCGCCTTGCCCCCGGCTTGTTTACGACTTACACCAAGCTTGCAACCTCTCAATATCTTACCCTTACCTAGCACGGCAACATCAACCACCGTCAGCTACAAGCCTCTCAGCCGAGTTAGCCCTCGCAAAAATAGAGCGCTCATCCGGCCATCCTTCCTGCGGGCTAGCTAGCACCACCACGGCCGCCCAGCACCTCATCCGCCTGGGCTTGAACACCGTCTGTGTCAGCGGCATCTCGCCGAATTGATAATTAGATAGGAACCTGTTCCTTGGGTACGGGCATTCATAAAGGCGTATCAGCCGCCCACACACACGTCGCAGCACCCGCTACCGCTCTCGCATCCTCACACACACACGCTCTCACACTACTCACCCACTCACTCACACACACATACAAACAACACACACCCATCACTTATCAGCTCGGTCAAATACCTACCAGGCCATATCCACACCCCCAGGCAAACCCGCCGCTATCTATCAGTTCCCATCACCAAGGCGCCTTAGCTATTGGAAATAAGGCACACCACATCAGGCGTCCCCTGCACTTGCGGCTGCTCTCGACCCCTTCTTAATCCTCCCAGCACCCGCTCCGACCTGGCTTGTCTGCGGGGGGAAACTTGACTCTCCAACGAACGGGCAAACACAAAAAATCTCTTCAGCGGCATCGCGCAACGGTCCAGACCTTTTTTTGCCACTCGGAACGCGTGAGAAAGCAAGGACCAATTTCCTGCATTCCCATACCCAAGGCCACCAACAGGACGGCAACCCGTATCACACAAACCCCGTTTACGAAAATTTTTCACGAGAGTCACCAACTCGATTCCTTCACCTCCACGGGGTTTTAAACTGGGTCTTTCTGTCTCTGCTCGTTGCCAAACCCGACGGCCGAGACAGCACGGGCAACCACCTTACAGTTGTGTTGGTGTCAATCATCGCTCGTTAGGGGAATTGCACGGCGCCTACCCCTCCACCAAACCACCACCATCCCCGCTTATCTTCCTCCGCCTGCCACCACCAACACAGGCTCCCGCTGCATCACAGGCACCACTGACTGTCTGGGAGACGACAGACAGTGAGGACCTTCGACTACAAGAAAGACCCCTGCCAGCATAGCATTGGCTTTCTGACCTCACCTCCCGATCTATCTCTCTCTCTCATATACTCACTCACACACACACACACACACACAACACACAATGCATCACAGTCGTAGAAAGTCCGGCAACACCTCCATGACGGAGAAGACCGTTACCGCCACTGATCCCTCCCGCTATGGCAAGCGCCCAACAACACTCTCCAGACGCCAAACACCTGTCGCCGCGCAAAAGCTGGGCAAGAGCCACAGGGACCGCGAACGCGAATGGCAAGACTCGTGGGACGATGACCGTGAAAGCTTCCCTCAGTTTTGGTACGTAAACATGACTTGTCTTTCTCACTCTGCTTCCTCACCTCGGCCCTTCCTTTCTTTCTCTTCAGCCTGGCGCAAGTGGCTGCTCGCGCCATGTTCTAGACTGGCAATCCCCGCAACAGCTCCGTCCCGTTCTACGCAATGATCTTCCATGGCTCGCTGCAGACGGTTTCCCTCTTCGGGAGTCCTGCAGTGTCACGATGGACGCGCAGCTCGGGGCCTCTCAAACCCATCTTGTCTTTAATGACTATCACAAACACACCCGCTGACTGGTTGTGTTCTAGCATGACGTGCGAAAAGCAATTCGTGCCCCAAGACGTCAAGACGCTGTACTGCTCAGAAGCGTGCCGCCTCCACGACCAGCAGAGCGCATCAATCGGCAGGAGTCACAGCCAGGTGCAACAGAGTCACTACCCTTTCTACGCTGCAGGCAACCCCGAACCGAGAGACATCGTCCCCCGCGCCTCGCCATCGAGGCCCAACTCGATGCACTTCTCCCCGCCCACGACACCAGGTGCCACCAGCGGTGCTCAGTACTCGTCTGCCATCTCCGCCCTGAGGTCGCTCAGCATCCGCCCTCCCAGCCCGCCATCCCCCACATCATCGCACCCCAGCAGCTTGTGGCCCTTCACCAAGAGCAGCGCCGCCAGCCCCAGCTCCTCTTACAACCGCAGCGGTAACGGTTTCTTCCCCGCGACCTACGACGGTGGTTACGCTTCCACCGGTTACGCCTACAACTACAGCTCCAGCGGCATGGATCGGCCGCTGCCGACGCGGAGACCCACTGGCCCGGGCTACTCGAGGCCGAAAAGTATCGAATTGGTGACCCCCATGGTCGGTCGCTAACGCCCACCAAAAGGGCCTGGGGGAGGACTGGCGCCACCAGACACACATGGTTGTGGACTACCATCCCATTGGCAACGCACGACGACATCGGGGGCGGAACTGGCGTATTGTTCGGCGACCTCCCTTCGCACCCGAACAGGTGTACAGCGGGGGGCCGACGGGGGCGCCCTCAAGGGCTTTCTCCTCTCGTACGCGCCTGTCCACCCCAGCCCCCAACGCGGGGTTAGCGTCGATTTCGAGCGCCGGAAAACGCGGGGGTTTAATTTACGGGATGGACGACGGCCGATAAGGGGGAGATTCGATGCCAAACTTCAGCTTCTGTCTTGTTTGCTGCTCCTCCTGCTTCGGGTCGCCACATTTCCGAATCATCCGGCACTCACTTTTCTCCAGCCGATCTCATTCCAACACCACCCTCGTCCCTTTACCCCACGAAAATGACGCTTTGACGCGCGCGGAGAAACCAGCATGGCGAAAGTCACTAGTGTGGGGATTTGCCAATTTGCGCATCTGCGGCGTGTTCTCATCGGTCATGTGAGCGGGGGAGGAGCAAGGGAAGGGGGGGATCACACACTCAAAACACACAAAATCGGGGTTGCATTGGCATAGGCATTGATTGGCATTGATACAGCGAGTTATTGGGGATATTGCCTGTCTGGATTTCGAACCGGCTGTTTGGTACGCCATACCCAACTCATCACGGAGGATCTCAACGACATCTCCGTGCCGGGGTGGGCTGTGGCCGGGAACGATTCATGACGGGGGAGTTTTCTTATTTTTTCCATCTTCTCTGAGCGTTGCGCACGTATCGTGCGTCGTTCACGCCATCTTGAAAGCATATTAGAAAGGCGGGCATTTACGGGTCTCCAGCTTTTGCATGAAAGGACAACGGGTTCTTCAGGTTATTACTCGGGCGCATTTTTCGTCATCATCATCATGACCTTGGGATAGGAGGCACATGGCGGATACAGTACTCCCCCTCCTCTCAAAACGACCATAGTCTGGCTTTTTATTGTATGTATCTCATTCCGCGATCTGGGAATATGTCTCTAGAGCAGGCACAACCTGATTTCGCAAGGAACAAAATATGAATCACATCATCATCATCATGTTTGTTTGTGTACAACCGGAATGTCTGGTGTCTGTCTCACTCGTACAGCGCGCGTTGACAGTGTATGATTGGTGAATAGCGGATGCAGACACACGCCTAGCTACCTAGCATCAAGCAGCTAACTCGTGCATCCGGGGGTGTGAGGGAAGGAAGATACCTGCTCTACCGGTCATGGTATCAGTTCCACACTTATCTGAACCTGCCCACCTCCGCAAGACCCATTGTCGATCTATCTCTGTTTTTTGTTCCTTCTTTTTACCCGGACGAGACATGTATGGGGTGAGTGGCCCCGCGAGTGATGTGCGCAACTGACTCGGCGGTGGGTTCTTGCGGGAGATGGACAGGAGTAACCTACCGTTGAGACGGCAGCGCAGAGGACGGTTTGATGGATAATTGGGGGTGGCCCAGGGGTGGTGGGAAAAGGTGTTGCGCGCACCGTAGGATTTTGATATTAATTGGACACCCGTTTTTGGGAGGAGGGAATCCTTGGTTTTGCTTGGGCGTTTGCTGTGCCGCTCAAGAATACTACAGAGAGAGGTCTGGACCGCTTTCTTCTCGGGCCCGAGGTTTTGCTGAGGTAGCACAACGTGCTCACGGATTGGGGGATGATGTATGTGTGTGGTCTGGTTGGTTGGATGGCAGATGGTGAAGGATTATTGTGCCTGTGTGGGGGGAGGTAGTGTTGGCGCCGGGCGAGTTCCGATATTAGAGACTACACTACGTGTGATTGTGCTATGTTTTTTGGAGAGCTCCTGGATTGGGGGTGTGAGGTCGGGATTTCCCATCGCGACGACCCTTGGGACGCGTCGAGGCTTGCGGGCGCGGGAGAACTACGGAGTGGGGTTTGGGGGGAGGAAAGGTGTCCCGGGCTGTTTGGCATTTTGGGAGGTCACTTTTTTTTGGCGTGGGGCTTGGCTTTTCGTTTTGGACGATCGTGAAGAGCAAGATCTGGGGGTGGGCTCTTTTCTCGTCACGTTTGGGGTGGGCGGTGGAGACAGTCACGATTCGGGAATATGGGGGGGCGTCGAAAGAATATGGGATTATACTGTGTGGATGGCTTCCGAGGTTTGGCATACCGAGTCAGGTGGGTTTGCTACATTTGCTCGCGGGATGGTGATTATGTGTATGGACACCTAAAGTCAGATGAGTTGGTTGATTGAGGTTGAGGCGAAGTCGGCCCAGGGTTAGGCGTCCTATGACGAAGCGGTTTACGAAGGTCTCGTGCGTGTGTGTTGACGATCGTGGTGATGACTTTGGCTGACGTACGGGGGTTGGGTGTTGTTTGGGGGCGGTGTAGGTCCGGTGAGCGGGTTGAGGATCCAGGTGAGCGGAGAGGACGCCGCGAGCCGCGAGCCGTGAGCCGTAGGCCATCACACCTTGGGCCGTTTTTGGAGCCGTTGCGATAAGAGATTCTTTGGTGGCGGCGCGGCGGGCGGTTGAGGCGCCTGCTGTGCAATGAGGGACGGCGTGTGACGGTGTCCCAGGGAGGACCGGTTTAGTGATTCTGGTCGTGTGTGGTGGGCTGGATGGGTGGGATGATGACGTGAGAAGGGGTCGTGTGGTTTTTGCCTACTTGGGATACCCGGGGGAATCGCATAGTCGGGGATACTGGAATCATGGTCTGCTTTGGGCAGGGTGGTTGGTCGCGTAGCGCCGATGTTGGATTTTGGGTCGATCAGATTGGGGGAGGAAGGTGAGAGCAGCGCCATGCGAGATAGGCTAGTCTCGGTTGTTGGTGGGATTTGCCAGATCTAATCTTTGCTCGGGGGTGAGATATCCGAGATTTTGGTTTAACCCTCTGGCAAGAGCGGCCCAACGGTTCGCAAATACGTCAGGCTTTTTTTGAGACATGGTAAACAGGTTTTGTCCCCCGCCTCTGTGTGTGATGGGATGTGATTGATGCACGCAGTTGCCAGTCGCGTCTCCAAATGATTTGTGTTTTCCCGTGTTCGTACAGTGTGCGACATTCCTCGCGCGTTTGCTCGGGGCTGATTGCCGTGGGAGGGAGAGACGGCCGGCGCCGTGTCGGCGAGGCCGGTGTTGTTCGGGGTGGAGCATCGGGGGTGCCCGAGTTTTGCGGCGTGCACGGTGCTTGGGCGGCCGGGAGAGGAGGAAGAGGAGATTGCGACGCTGTGTGTGTGTGTGTGGAGGAATGACTCTCCCCCCTGCTTTCTCTTAGGGATTGCATCGTATCGGGGCCCGGTCTTATTTCGGGAGGATACGGTGACAATATCGTGAGGGCATTATTTACTGAGCCGCTTTTGGCGGTTGTGGGAAACGGCAGTTTGTTTTCCCCCTTCGACGTGGTTGATAATCGCTTACTCGACACTGATTACTAGTCATTTACACGATAATCTCTCTCGCGTCTGTGTTGTACTTGCAGAGGCCTTGTCAGACCTGGGCCTTTCATCGCTTGCTGCTTCGAATTTATTTCAAAATCTACAGTTTGGCTGGGTGCTGGGAAGACAGCGATGGTTTGGGACACGATATGACTTGGGCGCCACGCGTGAGAACTCAGCCCCAAGATCCCATCCCAGCACTAGGAATACAACCTTGTGGCCAAACAATCTGAACTTGACTTGACCATGTCATAAAATCTGATTAAGTGGCCCCTGGAAGAAACCCAGTATGCCTCCCCTTCACCATGGTCATCAACTTTCGACGCATACTGTGGAGTACTTTGCGACTCTGGCTTCGTTCGTCGCCGCTCGCCTTTCCGAATCACACGGTAAATGCAATTGTATATGCAAACGCCTACGGGTATATCGGACGATCTATGCATGTCCTCTCTAAGCCGCCGCTTCGCTAGATACCCAAATCCAATGCTCCAACTGATGCAGCCTCCCGACCCGATGCTCCTGTAACGAAATGAAATGCACTCAATATTCAAACACATGCCTCACCGCACTCTCTTCCTCGGAGATCTCTTGAGGTCTTCCACCTCTTCCCGAGACAGGATGATGCTCTCCTCTCTCTCCTCTGTGTCTCCCGACAGCTGCTCCTCTCCTATCCACCCGGCCTCGACAGCAAATCTGACGACCTCCGCGGCACATCCAAAGGACGGGGTGCCGGTCTTGGCCTCGGGATCCAGATACTTCCAAAGCTCCTTGGTGGCCTTCTTGAACTCTGCCGCGTCCTTCTTCTCGCCCTTGAAGCCCTTGATCATGTATTGGTACAGATACGCCAACCACAGCACGTTCGTGTACGGCACGTAGACATCCCAGGACAGGGGCTGCCCATCCGCTGCCTTGGGGTATGGCGAGTTGTGCGCTGTTGGTGGAAGACAGCCGCGCTCGCCCTTGATCAGGAAGGACCGCATCTGACGGTAGACCTTGCACTGCGGCGCGTGGGTGCTGGTGAAGATGCCGAGTTCCTTCTCAAGGTCCAGCGCGATGGGCTCGTCGTCGATGTCCAGGTCCTCGGCCCGGGAGAGACCGTAGTCGAGAATGGTGATGTCGAGCCCTGAGTATCCAAAATGGGGCGCTGTCTTGCTATTACCACGGGCTTGAGGCTCGTCTGTCCGCCGTATACAGAGGTTGCCCTCATGAAGATCACGATGCTGTTTCTGTCAGTCTACGAAGAGAAGGCAGGAGTTGTGCGAGCGTACCTCAAAGCAGTTGAATTCTTCTGCCCTCGCCAAGGCAATAGCAACGAGGAAGAAGATGTCCCACAACTGACTTTGGTTGACCAGCTCAAAGTCTTCCAGCGCCGTGCCTGCATCGCCCAACTCAACGACGAGAAACTTCGTGTCGGCGAGGTACCGGCTCGGACTAGGGTAGAACTGCAGTCTGTCCGGGTCCTTCCGCTTCATCTTTCGATGAAAGGCCTGATGCGTCTCCAGCAGACACTTTGGCGCCTTGCCCTGCACAATGTAGCGCTCCTTGTACACGACGAAGCCCGGGATGTCGGCAAGCCACTCAGATATCTGTAGCTCGCCACGCATGTCGTCCTCGGAATGCGGCTCCTCGTCGACAAGACCAGAGCGCTCCTGTGCCTTGGTCTGCGGCTTGATGGGGGACTCGAGACGGATGCACTTGATGATGCTGGTGCCGCGCTCATTTCTGACGCGGTAGACCTCGGCGTAAGAGGCCTCAGCGATCTTCTCAATCGTATCTCCCGGCGGGCAGACCTCGTCCCATGTGAGGATGCGGTAGTCGGGCTTAGGCTCTTCTTGGGGCTCTGGTGATGCCGGCTTTTCAGCCTTTGTAGCCTTGGAGGACTTGGACTTGGACTTTGGTGTTGTGGTCTTGACTGGTGCTGGTGATTCCTGGACTTGCTTCTTTGGGGATAGCACCTGTCTCCTTGGCGAGACGGGCTTCTTTGGTTTTGGTGGTGATTCCACCACGATGGAGCCAAAGTCTCTCGACAACTCATCTTCCGAAGAGTCGTATTCAGCTCCAAGCGCGACTGCGTCAAGCTTCTCGGAGATCCTGATGATCGAGTCATCGTCATCCGAGTCCACCGCCACTGCTACCGTCGTCTGCGGCTTTCGAACTGGACTCTGCGGCAGCTCGCCGAATAGGCGCCGCGCCTTTGACTTGGTCGAAGTCTTGCCGTACGTACGGCTCGCTATCGTGCGTGCCATTTTTGATGTTGCGTGTTGTTGAATCTGCGTCAACTTTGGGGATAATGCATCTCTCGTCGTTCGACACCGCAATGGCCGTCGTTGGCATCTCTTGACAATCCATGCGGTTGACCAGACAACGGGAGCTTCAACGGAAGGGACGTTACTCCGCAGCCGCTGAAGACCCACTAGGAACCGCCAAGCTGGGCTCGACCGCATTCAGACGGGTGTGGAGCACAGTTCATCTGCCCCAGCTTCCAGAAGAAGCCACTTGACTGGCTGACGACTAGCTAATTTCGCCATCTCGTTGGCGACGTTGCGCATCTGCATCTGCCTCCTCACAAGCTCGCAGCTTCACTGTCTGCAAGTCTTGCGTCCTTTGACAATTCATCGCAGCCAGCCAGCCATCCACCCCCGACCGCAACCATGGCCAACATCCTCAACGGCCTCTTTGGAGGTTCCAAGCCCTCTGCATCTCCAATCCCCAGCGGTGACTCTGGTACGTCCTTTTCTCTCGTCTTCGCCGGATGCCTGCATCTCGACGTCAAAGCTTCACCCACGTCTTTCCCCTCCGCACCCACATTTCCACCTCCTCAATTGAAACTGACGCAATCTCCAACCACGCACAGATTTCGCAGACTTCGCCGGCGCTCCTGACCCGTCGCCCACGCCCAGCTCCTTCACTGCTGCCCCCGGCGGCGCGAGCCTCGCTGGTGGTGCTCCCGCTGCCACGGCCCGTCCCTACACGAAATGGTACAACATCCACGAGCGCCACTCGCTTGACGAGTTCAAGCTCGAGGGCGCCATCCTCGCCGTCAGCGCCGTCATTTTCCTTCTGCACATCATCGGCTCGCGTCTGAACCGTAGCAAAGCCAAGGCTTGGGCTACTGCTCACGCGCCGGTTCTGAAGAGCGAGTTCGCGTCTGTCGGCTTCGACCCGAACCCGACGGTCGACAGCGACCCCAAGAGCACCGACGGTGTTCTGCGCGAGAAGTCCCTGTTCGAGTTCGCCAGCTACGGCACTGGACGCCAGAATGTTGCCTTTATGGACGTCAAGTTGAGCCTTACCAAGCGCTTCAACCCGGCCCTGAGCATCGTCGAGACTGTTTCCAGCTTCTTCATGGACTCTGTCGAGGCTCCCCACGACTCCCTCGAGGCTGTCATCTACCCCTTTGACGGCAAGGAGTCTCTCACCGTTCCCTCTGTCCCCGGCACCCACGAACTGCGCAGCAAGGATAACAAGAGCACTTACGACAACTTCGTCTGGGCCATTGTCTCCAAGGACCGCATGAAGCAGGTTCGCGATGATCGCTACGATGTTTCCATCACCTTCACCAAGGACCACAACAAGCTTCCCAACTGGGTTACCGTCATGAGCGAGAGCGCCGAGATCACTGAGCAGCTCCTGACCCCTGAGCTCGTCAAGGCCGTGGAGGCCGCCGGCGACGCGTTTGACTATCTCATTGTTTCCGACCAGCCCATCCAGAAGCCCACCACGTGAGTCCATTGCTGCGCCGCAATTTCCCGCGTTCAGATGCTAACATCCTGCAGCCTGGAGGAGACCGTCCCCCGCAAGCGCGTCTTCCTGCGCTACCGCCTCCCCTCCAACAACAACTACGACTCTCTGGTGCCCCTCTTCGAGTACTTCGTCCGCATCCCCGACGCCCTCGTGTCCGGTGCCCACTTCCGTCCCGAGGTCCTCCGCAAGGTCCGCAGCATTCGCGACGAGAACATTGCGCAGATCAAGAAGGCTGCCGAGGCTGAGAAGGCCGAGGAGCGTGCCCTTGAGCGCGAGAAGCAGAAGAAGGCCAAGCGCGACGCCGAGCTGAGCGGTCTGGACGCCAAGGCCCAGAAGAAGTACCTCGAGAAGGAGCGTGAGCGCGAGCAGAAGAAGGCCCAGAAGAAGCAGACCATGCGTGGTTAAGCGACCTTTTGTCCTTTGTATTGGAAGCTGTCGAAAAAAAGCTTCTCGCTTTTTTGTGTAACGTTCTGAACAAGAAGACCATGATCTGATGTATCTGGGTTACGGGGGATAAAGGGGGTTGGCGGTGTCTATATCACGATCTAGGCTGGACGCGGATGAAGGTGTATACTGTACTACCATGAAGAAAAGCGACGGGGAGGCAACTAGCATATCTGTCAATCATAACTTAATAAGCATCATTTTACATGCATTTGAATCACTTTCATTCGAAAAGATGTTTGGTCTATTTGTCTTCAGCCAGGATGCCCTCCACACGCTTCACCTTGTCCTCGGCAGATTGCTTCTTGTCCGTTCTAATTCGTCGTCAGCACCGGGTCCTTTGAGGGTTGGACGAGGAGGGACACAAATACCTTGAACCGACGCGCATCGACGACTGAATCCTCACGACGCCCTGCTGATGGACGAGGGAGTGCGCCTGGCCGATGACGCGAAAGACGTCGTCCCAGCTGCCCTCTGCGATTATTGTCAGCTCTGCACTTGCTCCATCATCCACACCATGTTGCTCTTAGTGGTTCCCGTCTTCCCATCGCTCTGGTGCCATAACGTGACCACAGGAGGGAAGTTTCAGACGTGGTCAATCGGGGCCTGGGACCAAGGTACTCACCAACGGTCGTGCCGGCCGAGTGCATGGTGTACTTGAGCCCGCTGGCCTTGAGCAGGCGCTGGACCTGGGCGACCTCGTTCGCGACGGAGACGCTGCCGGTGCCGACGGGGATGAGGCAGAAGTCGGCGTAGGCGGCGGCCGGGGTGGGGATGTTGGAGTAGTCCGTCGTCGGCGTTGACATGTTGCCGGTGGTGCTTTTTTACGTCCGTGGCACTTGATGTCTGTGAGTATGTCGAAGGATATGTTGAGCGCAACGGCGAGGAGATTTCTGGTTTTACAATGCGGATAGCTGTCGAGTGCTTCCAGGTTAATCGTGGAAAAGGCGCCGTGATATGTGAGGGCAGACGTCGAAAGCTTACTGCGGCATTATCCAATGATGCAATAGGTTGCGGGGCTCACCCGTCCAACGAGGGGTCAACATGAGCTCATTGCTTTCATTCTCATCACCACATATTAACAAATTCACTAGTCACCGTTTTTCAATCTGACTATGGTTCAGTATTTCTGATTCTTCTTTGAATTGACCCATCCAGTACATGATTGTACTATGCAGGACATTCCTGAAAACTATCCTAATCCTTTGCTGTGATTGATATGTGTCGTAGCCCTGACTGTGGGCGTGTGTATGTATCCTCCTCGCCAGCGGAACGTTTCACGCTTTGCTGTGCAGTAGGCCGTTGAACAAGATGTCGTGAAGAAAAAACAAAATCCCCTTTCCCGCCGGTGTTCCGGCCCATATAACGCCATCGCTATGCTTCGAATGACAAGTAGAGAGTAAAAAAAGACCGAGTGAGGAAATCTACGAAGGCCCATGATTTTCCGGTCCCGACGCAGTGTAATTGAGAAAAGTCGCATGCTGGCGCATTGACCCTCGCAATCGCTCTCGCTCCTCTTAAAACAGGAACACGGCGGCAGCCAGGAACGCGACGAGCGCTCCCGTCTCCATGCCGCCGGGCGCCCGGCCTGCGAGACCAGCGCTGCTCGCGGTGGCGCTGTTGCTGCTGCTGCGACCGGAGATGTCGCTGGACGACAGGCCGTTGAGGTCGTCGGCGGCGTCGATGGCGGGTCCCTTGTTGAAGAAGTCGACCAGGACGAAGGTCGGCTTCTTGCCCCATTGAGAAGTGCAGGTCTGCGCGTGCAGGCCGAGGTTGCCCTGGGTGGAGGTACTGGCGGAGTTGGTGGTTTCAATGTCGCTGACGTCCGGGATGAGGATGTCGCCGGTAAGGATCTGGTACTGGAAGTGGTTCATGAGGGGCATCATGTTGGCGGAGACGGCAGCGGAGGCGGTGGTGTAGGTTGAGGGGCGGTCGATTGTGCAGTTGAAGCCCGAGGCGGAGGTGACTTCGTAGTGCGTCTCGAAAACGTAGGCGAACTCGGGGAGGAGGTAGGGGTAGGTTGAGTCCGCGGTGATGGAGGCGACGAAGGTGACGAGACGGGTGTTGTTCGAAATCATCTCCTGCAGGGTGGGCCAGCTGGAGGTGGCGGAGGAGGAGGAGGGCGTGTAACCGTACTTCGAGATGCCAGAAGACTCAAAGACCTTGCCGAAGACGGAGGCGGCTTGGTTGTCCGAGTTGACAAGGAGAATGGTGACGACTTCGTTCTCGTGGGCGTCCATCCAGGTCTTGATAGAGGAGAGCCACTTCTCGAGAGTACCGGCGTCGAGGAGGGAGCATGTGGTGTGGCAGAGCTCGAGGGTCGTGCCGGAGGTGCTGTTCACGGTGTGGACCTGGGCTTGCAGCAGACGAAGGCCGGAGTTGAGGGCGACTGTGGCATTGTAGTACTGGTTTCCTGCAATGGAGTTCGATGTGGATGCGTCGCGGAGGAAGGCGCTGTCGTGAGCGCCCATGTGGGTGATGTTGTTGTACTTGCGACTGCACAGTGAGGGGGAGTTGTTGCAGGCTGTTGTTGAGTTTGATTCTGCCGAGTTGGTGGTTGAGTCGGAGACTGTTGAGGGCAGGGCGTTGACGAGAGATGTAGTCGCGAGGAGGGTCGCGAACGCTCTTCGGAGGGAAACCATGTTGATGAAGTTGGCTTTTGGTGTTGATGCGTGTATGTGAATGTTGAAAGGCCTTGAACCACCCTGTTGACCAAAAAGGGGTCCTTCCTCTGATCCTTAAATGTATGTTGTCTCGAGAGGTTGATCGACAGCAGGCGCAACAATGAGGTGGTTGGCGTGGAGCAGAAACAAGAGACGAGGCGGCGGAGGAGGTTGATGAGAGGTTGTAAGCAGGGCAACGGGATGAGCGGGATACGACCAGGTGAGGTAAGGTCAGGTAGGGTATGGAAGGTAGCGGGACAGGGTATCAGGTAGCTGCTGGCCAAAGGTTAAAGAGCAAAAGAAGCAAGACGAGACTGCGATGACCTCGATTGTCGGGAAAGCAAAAGTGAAAGCGGTGCCGGATCCCCAGTCTTAATAGGCATGGGACCGAAGGAGCATCCTCGCAAGGCCAGGCCAAGGCTGGACGTGTGAGATGGGTGTGGTGTGCCCCCCATGTAAGGTGAGGTACTCTAGAAGGTGGCTACTCGCCTTACGTATTCGCCGATGGAGCATTTTTTGAGGCTGGGTTCGATGGTGTACAGTGGTAGCGACGCTGGCCTCGGTCCAATGCCCCCAGGCGAATATCAGACTGAGAGTGTGCTGCGGCTCCCTCTCGCCGTCGTTGGGTACGAAAAGCTGAACAAGATGTGCAGAAGTGCAGCGACTGGGACAGCCCAGAGCCCTTGGACCCTGTTGGTTGCGCGGCCCCCAGTCCGTCCCCCGTCCCGGTGGGGCTCCGGGCGTGTGGGCGGGCTGCATGGCGGCATGGCGCAGTCGCAACTTGGCAGTTGTGCAGTACGTATTCCCGCGAACACGGCTCTTCAACCACTTTATTTTTTCTATACTGCTATGCGTGTCGCATCAAGCTTCTTGTGTCTCTCGTTTCTGATAGCCTGCCTGTCTCACGCTTGTCTATTCTTCATTGGCTCCTTTCCTACCTTTCAACGACGGACGGAACAGAGATAGAAACAGCTACAGCACACGGTCGACGGAAGTGGCATATTCTCACCACTCAGACCTGCACAGCCGCCTCGCTGTCGTCCAGTGCGTGCATTGGATTCGTAGGCAGGCTGTAAGGAATCGCGTCAGCAAGAACGTGCAGTGCATTGGCAGACGTTTTATCCACCCAGGCTTACCACCGAGCACACAGCGCTCTTGCAGATGGGTATTGGAGGTACATCGAATGGAACCCGCCCAATGTATCTGTCGTAGTATCCCTAGCCTGTTGCCCCCCCGTTTAATGCCCGTCGCAATGCAGATCCGGCAGTGAGACGGTACAAAGGAAGGGGACCGGCTTCATCCATATTGCTCTAGGTCTCTCTCCAAGGCACTCCGTCAACTTGTCCGCTAGCCAGTCCAACGGTTTTAGCGTCAAAGTGACACGCGCAAGACAAGAACAGGCGCCAGGCAGCGGGAACAGAAGAAGAAGCAGCCAGAGGAGGGCCCGACTCCACGGACTTGAGACAGTCCCAGCTAGAAGACGGTGGTGACGGCGCTCGACATTGCTCGACGTCTCACCCTTCAAACCTTGGACGAGGCACCCTGGGACAACAACACCCTTCTTTCCCCTCTCCGTCGCAGCGGACCTCCTCGCACCGCGGGCGCTACCACGTTGTCCCCTCCAGCAGTGCAAAGTAATCCGAAGCCTGGGTAGACAAAGTGGCCATCACACGGTAGAAAAAAGTGCGAGAGTTGCAGCCGCACACAACCTTGCCTCGTCTGGCTCAAGCACGCACCACACCTCCCGCGTGAGAGAAGAGGCCCTTGCTTTGACTTCCCGTCTTCGCTTCTTGTTCGGCGAGCGATCACCCCTTCACCGGCCGCCGGCTGTCGGCCGAGGCGTATGAAGCATAACGATAGTGGTGGTA
The DNA here is from genome assembly GCA_027406125.1 of Colletotrichum tropicale. NCBI lineage: Eukaryota > Fungi > Ascomycota > Sordariomycetes > Glomerellales > Glomerellaceae > Colletotrichum > Colletotrichum tropicale. The sequence continues at coordinate 2,419,256 of JANVYH010000004.1, forward strand.
AGCAAGTGCGCATAGTGGACGATCTGCGACCGCTGTATGGATGTCACCTGTAGTTTCCCCCCCAATACCGATGACGTATCTACGACAGCGTTCCATTGGTGTCGGGCAGTGTGGACGATCTCTGATGGAGACCCCGACCAGCCGACCGACCGACCGTTGGCGAGAGAGGACTGACTCCAACCTTCTTGTTCCTTCAATCTGCTGGCAGTGATGATGCATCCAGTCTCCATTCCACCACCTGCGGCAGAAATACAGGAGGTTGTGGTTGTGGTTTCATGGGGGCTCCAATGTTTCTCTTACCCAACCAACCTCTGCCTGCGCGCTGATCACCTTGTTAACCTCGCAACGACGACCCTCAGAAAAAAAAACACTGACAGCAGGGGATGACTCGTGCGGCTGTTTTGTTTCGTTCGCCTCGTCGGACTATGTGCCGTATGCGACCTATGCAGTCAACTCTGTATGTGCATCTGTCCAGTAACATCACCGTTGCCCAGCCGTTCCCAGCCCAATGTATTCCAAGATTGGTGTTTGGCTGCATCAGGCTGGAGACACAGCGGCAGACACGGGGGAGAACAGGAACAGAGTTGCAAGATCAACAAGCGTGCTCCAGGTACCCGTAAACAATCAACAAAAAAAGAAGAAGGCTGCCAGACCGCCAGGTGGGATACCGTTCCCCAATATTCCCAAAGCCACATGGGCTTCTCGCGACCTCACTGGTGCAAACGGCAAGCGTCTGCCACAGAAAAAAACAGCCACCGGCCCCTGTGCCACGAATGCCACGGAGTCTGGAAGCCACCAAAAAAACAAGCTGCAACCTCCAAGACTCTTGCGACCGTCCGGAGACGATCATCTGAAAGGCCCAACCATGGGATACTGGAGACGCCTGGAAAACCTGGCAGGCAAACCACATCGACCGGTCGACCATGGCCCAGAACTTCGTCATCTGCCATCAGCACTTGTTCCTCCCACATTGAACTGGCACCTCTCAGTACATTGAAGGTGACTTATGATTCCCATCCCGCGGGCAGGCTGATCGGTGTGGACCCACAACGCCAGGAAAGACCCTGCCACAGAATCCCCAGCGACGATCGCCCTGGTTGCTATTTTTGACTTTTTTTTCGCCGTGTGTCACTCTTCCACCCGTCAGCTTCTCAGCCACCACCCCTGACTGGGACCAAATGATTCTCTCGACTTCACGACACCGTTTTCAGGATTCAGCTCTTCCATTCAGGCAGCCAATATTATCGCCAAAAGGCAGCCTTACGCTGTACCACCGTACGATTGCAAAAACGTACCCTTGGCACGAGAAGCCAAACAGCTAACGCAACCACGTCTCTTTGACCAGAGAAAAGAGCAACAGTCACCGTGAAACACCGTTCCAAATGCATCTAGACCTTTTCCCAAAAGCACCGCCGCGTAGCGCAAGGCATGGCGCGCGCGCAAAGATGCCGGGAGGCGTCAGTCAACGGCAAAGAAGAAGCCAAAGCACCCCCAGTCTTCGTCACCTCACATCGTCGGTAGCTTGATCCGAACCGTCTACTCAAACTGCGCACAAACATTTCGCCTCCGCGCCCGGGTGGTTTGTCCCATCGCCTTTTCTCCAATGCCACATTCGGCAGAGGGAGAGTTATCAAGCCAACATCATCCACAGAAACTCCAGATGACATCGCCATCGCCATGACCCCGTCGCCCAGAATTGCCCCACGGGAACAAAAAAAACGGTTCGTATTCAATTCGAGAGCGGCAGACTGCGAATAACTCGCGACCACGAACTCTTTCGCCTCCTTACGTGCCCCTGCCGGTCTAGAACCAATCGGTTCGGCGCTCCGACAATTTTCGTAGTTTTTTCTTTCCCGCTTGCGCTGAGCCTCGCCGTGCGGCGCACCAACCTGTCAAAACCACCACCCATGTCACCCGACGCCGGCACTTGCGCCCACATCCCTGAAGTGACGGCTCGCCTTCCCGTCTTGAAGAGGCCTTCTACCCGGACAGGAGAGAAGAAGAATGCGGTTATGCAGTGTAGCTTAAACCACCGGAATGGCAAGGTATCACGGGTTGCGGGCGGACGGCCACCACCGCGCCTCACCCCTTTAAGGTAGTCTCACGTCTGGCGAACGCCGAACCGTACGTTCGGTAGCTTGGCCAAATTGTCAAATCCCAGGCGGGTTGGCACTAGCACTGCCGTTTTCCGTACCACGAAGGAAATGCGCAGCCTGCAGCCATGGAAGCCGAGATTTCAAAACTTGAGGCCCGAAAATAATGGTAAGCAAAAGACTAACAACCACGTCGAGAGTAAGCAGAATATTTGCACACAGGCATTGAAGAACGTCTACACTAGTTCTGCCATATCCGTGCCAAATGCACACCTGCAGCCATCGTCAAGTTGCAAATGGTTGTGAGCTACCGGGGTGGCAGTTCGATAGAGCATAGACAAGTATTTCAGACCATCGAGCATACGTAATCTGCATCACCAAGCCCGGCGCTCGGGATCGAATAGAGGCAAGAGTCAAAGGTCTTGGACCATAAGTTCGGCGGCGTCCATGCCACACGAGAATAAACCAGTCAACGGGTGCGTTTCTTGGGATTAAAGTCATGCTGTGGGGGAGAACCGACCGACCAACCAGCCGCAAAAGCCGCGTGGTGGTGATTTTCAGGGATGCCGAGCCACACTCCCTGTTCGTCTTGCCATTGGAAATGCCATGCAGTGCGCATGCCGTGTTCAATGCTTTCCCCCATCAGACAACAGTTCATTAATGCCTTGGTGCAATTCTTCGGATGCTGCTCTTATTGTTTTCATCTAATTTGCTTACTTTTGACATGGTCATCAGTCTTTGCCCATCATCATACTCGTCCCTCATGTATTCGGACCTCGGCCCCAAACACACAGCTCATCCTCATCTGCTTTACTCTGGGTCCGGCGCGAAGCCGGATTCCGAGCCGGCTGCTGCCTCCATGTCCTTGAGCGCTTTCTGGCCTTCTTCCGTCGTGGCATCGATAATTTGCTCCTCGAGACTCAGGATACCGGCCTGCAATTCGCAATCTCGTCAGTAAAACATGTCTCATCAAACAGAAGCGTTCGTATCCAAAGAAATGAAAAGAGCCCACTCACCTCGCTAAGCTTGCCGACAATGTCCTCCGCCTCGTCAACCTTCATGTTGCCGAGTACCTTGTTCACCTCGTCCAAGCTGCCGCTCTCGAGCGCCTTGCGGAACTCGGCGCTGAACGCCTCGAAAATGGCCCGACCCTCTTTGACCGCCGGGTCCTCGCTACCTTCAGGCGGTATGGTAATCTTGATCTCCGTGCCGGGCTCCACGGCATGCAGCTGGATCTGCTCCACGCCTTCCGGCTCGTTGGCGCGCTCCTTGACAATCTCCCTCGCGCGGTTCCTGATCTTGCCGTATGTGTCCTGGACATCCTTGTAGAACACATCCTGAGCCTGGTGTCCCTTTGTCGTGATGCGCTTGAAAAACATGCCAACGCCGTCCTTGCCCAGCGCTCGGCAGTACTGCAGCAGCAGCGCCTGGTGTACGCACTGCCGGCAGTAGTCGTCCTTGCCCTCGAGGGCCGCGTCGAACGCGAGGACGAGAAGCCCATCCGTCTCCTTCTCTGTCAGAATCTGAGGGTTACTCGACAGATACGCGAGACTGGAAGAGTAGTCCGCGGCCTTGATCTGCGCAAATTTCTTCGCGGCGGGCGACGCCTCGATTTCCTCATCGTCGTCGTAGGAGGTCTTGGAGTCCTTCGGGGGAAGCGTCTGCGACATGTCAAAGTTGGGGTTGAGCAGCTCCGGCTTGCGCTCCGGCTCCTTGCCCTCAGACTTGGACTTGTTGACGTGCGAGCTATCGAAGCCCGTGTGGATGCCCTCGCTTGTGATCTTGCGGCCCTCCTCCTTTTCCAGTTCGGCAAGCTTGGCCAGCAGCTCCTTCTGCAGGCCCTGCACTTTCTTCAAGTGTCCCTCGACACCCTCCAGCATGCCCTGGTAGCGGTTCTCAGGCTTCTTCTCGTCCAGCTCCTTGTTGACCTGGTCGAGCAGAACGGCCATCATCTTGGAGAAGGTAGGCAGGGGCTCCGACTCGGAGTGGACGCCTTCGGGGCGCGGGGGAGGCTGGTCGTCCTCGGGCTTTCCTGCAGACTCCATAACGGCCTGGAAGGCCACCTCGCCAGGGTTGCGCGTCTCTGCCTCGGAAGCGTGGGATTTGAGGGCTTCGAGCAGGCCAGAAATACGCTTCATGAGGCCATCGTTGATGATGCGCTCGTACTTGAGCGTCTCTATCTGGTGCTTCCGCTGTAGTCGTTCCTGGTGTATTTGGTTCTGTTTGGCGCGAATAAACGAACGTTTGTCGACGTTGGGGTGCACTTCAACGTCCGAGTCGTCGCTGAGCTCCAACGCGTCCTGTGGAGGGTTCCTGATTAGCGGCTGAATGACTGCGGGGCACGAGGACTGCGCGACTTACCCATTTGCTGTAGTCGACAGGCATTTTGGCGGTTGTTTGGCGACGCGATGTATATCGCCAGGAGGGCCTCTGTCGTTGTGGTTCAAAAATCGCTGTGTTGTGGAATGTTCTGGATTTCGAGGGCAGGAGCTGGTTTGGCGCCACTACCTACGGAGCATCACAGGTGCGGGGCAATACCCCGCCGTTTAGATAGGCGCGTCACAGCTGCAGCCAAACAGCCCAGGGCAGCTATGAGGTCAGCAGGACCTGCGCTAGAGACGACGGACGACCAGCGGAGACGACGACGGGGGACGAAGACGAACAGTGACAAGGGGAACAATGACGAGCACGACGACAACGGAAGACGATAAAGGACGCGACGGAACACAGTCTCTGCAATAATTGGGCCTTTTTTCGTCTGATTTATGTACTTTTGGCCTGTTAGAAATTTCGCTCTCTATCAGCGCGATAACTCAATTACTTTGCCGGGATCAAATCCGTCCTTCGCAACTCCTCCTTCGCGCACATATCCTCTCTGGTTACTCAATAATCTGACTCCCTGCACCACTTCATCCGTCGAATAATGTGTATGCCCAAACACCCAACACTGAACCCTCTCCCAACCTCCTGCCCCCAATAGGTCCGTAGCAAACGCCGAAGACCAAACGCTGCCGCTATGCCTGGGCTCCGACGTCCCCTCCAACGACGGCGCGTGATGCGTGACCACAATGACCGACCTCTCCTCCGGCACATGGCCCAATTCCCTCCTCAACACAGTGACGTCTTCCAGATGCGCCTCGTTATGATCATCAACCGTCCACGCTTCGATGTGCTCAAAGTCCTTGACCTTGGCCGTCACCGCCGCCCTGGCCTCGTCGGGAACCAGAGACCACAGCGTGCATCCCAGAATCGTCACCAGCGAGCCGGGGATGTCGAATCTATCGCGGTGTAGAATGTGAAGCTTCCCTTCCAGAGATGGCTCTGTTCCAAGCTGCCGCGCCCGCTCAATTGCGCTGTCGTGGTCAAGGCCGTGGAACTCGTGGTTGCCCAGGACGAGCACCACGCCCTCGAAGCGGTCCGTCTGACAGCGGATGAAGGCGAGGTACTCCTCGTAGTCGGCCAAGCTGCCTACGTCTCCAGCAATCAGGAGGTAGGGTGACATGGCTGGAAAGTCAAAGGTAGAATACTGGTTGCCAACTTCAAGGTGCAAGTCTGACATATACTGGATGAACCCCTTCTGGGCAACGCCCATGTTGGCCATCTTGGTTCTGTAATGTGTAAATTTCCAGAATCGACTTGAGAATTGTGGTTGCGAATGAAATGTCGGAAAAATGGGTCTAAATTGACTAACCACAGCCGAAAACAGAGTACGAAAGGTCTCGACGATTTCAACGTTGATGATCAGAGTTCTTGGGTAATTCGTAACGCTCTAAAGATGCATATTCAAGTGTGGCAGTTCTGCCCACCACTCCACCCTTGACTCCCTTTTTAGGAGTCAATACTATGATATGATACATAAAGTTCGCACATACGATTTCGTAATGAATACAGAGACGCATAAGGCTTCTCGTGCCCTCAAACATAAGAGCATCCAAGTCGCTCTCGTCAAAATCTAGATGCCAAGCCAAACTCCGGGTCATTGATTCGATGGTTCCGTGTCTCATTGCATGGTTTTCAAGAAACCATCCAGGTCGAAACTCTCCTCGTACTGGCTGTTATCCCACAGGTCGCCCAGGTCATCAAGCCAAGCCTTCTTGCCGGGCTGCTTGCCTGTAACGACGTCGCCCGTTTCGATATCCACCATGTCCTCTTCCCTGCCCTCCATTGCGTTCTTTGGTTTGTCGGATATTAGACTAGGTCCTGTATCTCCCAGGTTGAACAGGTCCAATATCTGATCTGTGTCCATGGTCGACAGGCCTGCATTCTGCTGATTGACAACAGTTGATGCAACGTCGATCTTGAAACGCTGGAGACTGAGAATCTTCTCCTCCAATGTGCCCCTGGTAATAAGACGGTAGACGTTGACAACCTTCTTCTGGCCAATACGATGGGCACGATCCATAGCCTGCATATCCTTCTGCGGGTTCCAATCATGCTCGACGAAGATGACCGTGTCGGCACCCGTCAGGTTGAGACCCAGACCTCCGACGCTGGTCGTCAAGAGCAACACATCGTATGATGGATCACTGTTGAACTTGTTCACAATGTCTTGTCTCTTGTTGGCTTCGACTGAACCATCCAAGCGCAGGTGAGAAACGCCGGGCAACATGTTCTTGAGGACGGTATTCTGGACCATATCCAGCATTTCCTTCATCTGGCAGAAGATAAGGGCGCGATGGGGCTTGATCGGCTGGTAGAGTGGATCGTTAGATTCAGCCTCTTCCACACCAATGCCACAGTCGACAAGCAGATCTCTCAATGCGGTCAGCTTCGGAGCATGAACCGGATCTTCGAGGCTAGTTCCCTGCTTGTTGAGGATGCGTTGAGTCTCATCGTACATGCTGTGCGTCGGCTTCATGACCATTGCTGGCGAGTTGCAGAGCTTTCGCATGTACTGGAGAGCCTGGAAAATGTGCGACTTGGCATCCTTGTCTTCCCGCCCAGCCTCTTCTTGGAGCTTCTTGCCTTGCTTCCTAGTAAAATCGTCGAACAACTTCTTCTGAAGATCACTCAGGTCGCAGTAGTAGTTCTGCAAGATCTTTGGTGGCAGGTCATCAAGCACCTCCTCTTTAAGACGTCGCAAGAGGAACGGAAGTACCTGCTTGTGGAGTGCCTCGATAGCCAATGCACCAGCTTCCTGCTCCTTCGATGATGCCTTGCTGAAACGACTGGCGGCAATGGGTTTGGCAAACCGGTCCAAGAACACTTTCTCCGCACCGAGGAATCCCGGCATCAAAAAGTCAAACAAAGACCAAAGCTCAAGAACGTTGTTCTGAATGGGAGTACCAGTCAGGATCAGACGGTGATTGCTCGCCAATTTCTTGACAGCAATCGTGATCTTTGCCTTGGGGTTCTTGATCAAGTGGCCTTCGTCGAGAATGACATAGTTCCAGTTGTACTTGGCGAGCACTTCAGCGTCGTTGCGGCAGACGTCGTAACTGGTGATGACGATGTCGGTCTTATCGAGATTGTCCTTCATCGTCTTGCGCTCAGCAGGCACGCCGACGTAGGCCGTGACGCTGAGAAACGGGGCATAAGTCTTGATTTCTTGCTGCCAGTGGCCAGACAGCGTAGGAGGGCACACGACCAAAGACGGAAGACGTCGAACATCGGGAGCACCGGTTTTGGCGAACTCCTCCGCGCGATTGTGGTGATCACTGGCAACCATGCAGATGGTCTGCAGAGTCTTACCAAGACCCATGTCGTCGCAGAGAATGCCGTGGAGGTGATACTTGTTGAGGAAATGCAGCCAGTTTACACCATCTTGCTGGTATGAACGAAGCTCGGCCTTGATGGCGACGGGAATCTGGAAACTCTCCACCTTCTTGGGATCGAGCAGTTGCGAAATGAAAGTCCTTTCACGATCTCTACCCTTGAGAAGCTCCTCGGACAGACCTGGAGGATCTGGGATACCGGCCTCGAGGGGCACTAACTTGACCAAGGTGGCAAACGAGGTTGTTGCAATCAGACGAATCTCGTTGTCCGAATCACTCATGCGGCCGAGGACGGGAACGATGAGGAAGATGACATATGGTAGAATGGCGTCGCCCATCACGGCAATCAAGTGGTAGATGGCCTCGATAGCTCCTTGTCGGAAGTTGAGATCGACAGGGTTGCTGATGGATGGGAGCACCTTTTCGACGAGAGCCGTCATACCCTCCACAGTGATGACACTGCAGATAGTGGCCATGCATTTCGCTGCCATATAGCGGAACACTGACAATTCGGAATGCAAGGCTTTGATCACCAGCGGCACCTTCTCCATAACGAACGGATGAATGGCTTTGTCGAGAGTTGGCATGAGAGTCCGGATGAGAGACAACGCGTCGACGATTTCTTGACCAAAGGTGTTCTCGGGGTCCCGTGCCTCGGCGGGCAAGTCGCCACTGAATGCCTTCACGAGAGGTTCTTCCATAAACGTTCTCACGGTAGGAACGGCCGTGAGTAGTTCGGCACCATACGTTCTGGACAGAATTTCAAGAGCCTCCTTGGCGCCACGTCTGGTGATGCGCGCCGCCTTGGCTTCTCTCGCCCACTTGGCTGCGTCTGCATGATCGACTCGGTCTTCTTCCTTTTGCATGGAGAGCACGCAATCAGTCTTGGTTGCATGTACGGGGAATTCGGGCGTCTCCGCAACCTCAACACAAGAAAATTTGATGAGGTTGGAGACCACTTTGTCGGCAGGCCCGCGACGGCCCTTCTCATTGAACAGCTGGACGAGACTGGCAATCGTGGCAGAGGAGCGACATTGGAGTTCCTGGTTTTCCTCTGTCTTGATGCTGTCCATGATTCCCTTGATGAGAGGACTCGGCTTCTTCGGAAGAACTTTGATCGCGACCAAAGCGCAAGCAGCAGCAGCCTTAATGCGCACATCCCGAGCATCTTTGGCAGTCCTGGCGTCGGTGATGGCTGACGCGGCCACATCTCTGGCTTCCCCGAGCTGCTGGCTGGCCACCAAGCGTTGTCCGGGCGACATTGCCTTTTTGAGCTTGTCAAAGTCTTCACCAACGACTTTGTCTGCGACGGCGATGGAGAAAGCACCAGGCCCAGCTTGCTCGTCTCCCTGAACCAGAACGGCGAGTGTAGGGAGTCTTCCGCTTGAGACCTTGCCATGATCGCGGAACATGTTGAGAAGTTGCTGACACTGGGATCGTACGCGATGCATGTAGCTGACTAGGTCTCCGTAATGAGAGGGCCGCTCCGCCTCAATAATCTTTTGCAAGGGTGCCACAAATCTCTGAGGTCCTTCGGCTGCTGTGTTGTTCTTGGCGTACTCGTCAATGACCATGCAAGCCGCAAGCTGCGTGGAGGCGTTCCTGTCTGCGAGACCACTGGTGATGAGCTCATCGTACTCTGCCATGTGGCTGTTCGGAATGAAGGACATGATCAGACCCATCGCCTTGGCAGCCGAAACTCGCGAACGGATGAGTGTATCCATGCCAACCAAGTCGACGTCGCCTTGGATCATATGGCCATCGACGTCATGTGTATGCGTCGCGACGGGCGCGTCATCGGTCTTGGCAGACTTCCGGCGGCGCTTGGTGGCTCGTTCAGGACCCTCAGGAGATGATGCCTTGCGGGCGGGTGTTGCAGTGACTGCCGTGTAAGTGCCGCCTGAAGGTCTCTGGAAGAGATGCGCAGGCATGGGTAGGGGATGCCGTGACACACCAACAGGGTGCAGAGTTAGCCTCATCAATGGGTCGACGTGTGCGGCAAACTCATCAGCCAAAACGTCAGGAGTCTGCGAAAGAGATCGCACAAGGGCTGTCCACACATCAATAGACATGTTGAGTGTTTCACGATCTCTCTCAACAAGGATGTTCTGGAAGATGAGGCGCAAGATCCTGCCATTTAGCCAGCCGCGGGAGTTTTGGGCGCCGAGATTGGCGAATGTCATGAGAGCTTTCAACACGGCGAGTCGGACAGACGTAATTGTGTGTCGAAGGAAGGGGTAGAGTCGCGGTACGAGCAGAGTGAACGAACGCTCCTCGTCTTGTGCGGCGGATGTTTCCATGGCCTGTAGAACCTCGGGGTAACTGCAGAGCGTCGCAAGAAGGTCCATAATCTTGCCAGTACTTGCGCTCAGATCATCACCGAGATCCGCGAGACTTCCCCACATGATGTTGATGAGTCCGTCGATGGAGCCAGGGCGCATAGTGACGAATTCCTTCGCCATCGGCAAGAGCGTGGCAGCACTCACTGACCGGACATCGTCATCGTGTTCCTCCAGACCCTTCATGACGAGACGTACGACTCCGTCAATCATCTCATTATCTTCCAAGAGCAGGTCTTTTCGGACAGCGACGACATATCGGAGACCGACCATGCCACCATGGCAAACCGACCATTGGAGCATCTCAAGATGTAGGTCATCTTGCATAACCATGCGATAGAGGATCTTGTAGATGCCGTGGACTGAGTCTGCCGGAACGTGTCGAAGGACCGAGCCAAGGGATTGACCAATCGTTTCGCGAATTGGTGCCACGGAGGTATCCGAACTGTAGTCAGTGAATCTGTCCAACATCAAGACACAGCAGAGTCGGCAAGCCAAATCGTCGAGCCAGGCCTGGTTCAGGCGGTTGTTCTCAGCCCGAGACTTGGATCGTATCCTGCCGGCTCCAGCACCATGCACACGAATTACTTCACGTATGCCCATCGCGGCTCCATGCCGTGTCTCCCAGGATGGGTCGAAAAGATCCACCTTCAAGAAGTCGCACAGTCGGTCGTAGGGCCATTCAGCACCCTCCATGGTCTCGTCCGCCTCAATCTCGGACTTGATTGGAATCACGGGCCCCTTGAATTCGCTGACAACTTTTGACTCCTCGTCGACGTCGGCCGGTCTGTCCAGGTTGAAGTAGTCGTTGACCTTCCCGTTCTTTTGCTTTGAATCAGCATCGGGCATCGGTGTGTCGTCGAAACCCTCTGAACCAGCGGTGGTCGTCCTCCTTATGGAAAGATCTCCAAATCCGCCCTTTCCTTGAGCGGCCTTCTGCAACTCTCTTTTGCGTTTTCTCTTTAGCACATTGAGTTGCCTTGAACTCAATCCTGCTTCCTCTGCCGGTTGACTTTGGCCTTGAGAGGCATTCTCCTTGCTTCCGTTGTGGCCGTTGGCTGAATCTTGGGGAGTCATGGGACTGTGGTCCTTCTCCACGAGGACGGGCATCTCGGCGTCCTCGAAGACCCTGCCAAGGAGACCTAGTCGTCCATTGAGGGTCTTCTTTTGGTGTGCAAGTCGTGCAGAGGGGTCTAATGAGGCCAAGGCGAAATCGATGTTGCCGCCTCGTAATAATTGCCGGCCATGCTTGATGATGTGTTCAACGTTGAGCGTCCCTAACTTCAGGAGCTCATCGGTAGCAAAAGATGGGACGTCCTTCTCCTCCTCCTTTTTCACGTGGCCGTTCTCCTCCGGCTCGTCTTTCTTGATTGGCGCGGAATCTCCTTCATCCTCGTTTGGGTCATAGAGAGGTGCGTTTTCAATGATCTTGCCAATGGCCTTGGCAGCTGTTGATCGTGTCTCCCATTCCTTATGTCTAAGATAGGGGACAACTCTGGAAAGAAGGTTGAACAACTCATCTGGGTGCTGCTTCTGCCAGTCAGCCAATTGATTGACAGCAGTGTCACGAATGAGACGGGTGCTCCCCGTTTCGAGAATCCTGCAAGATGTCAGCTATCTTCTGAACGACGAATATGGTACCCCCTTGAAAGATGGCTGTATCCTGCACGATCCACATGACGAGCTAATGGAACGTGACAAGCGGATGTGCCTGGGTTGCAGTGAAGATTTACTCACGTGACTAATCTGTCAAGTCTGTAGTAACAAGGTTAGTGCTAGTTCTGGCATAAGATCGCGGGTGATCGCGATGATCGCATAGAAGAAAACGCACCTCGACGCCATCTTGTATTATGATGGACTTGATGGGAGTTTCATCATAGATTGGGCTTCTGCTGGCGTGTTAGCGGCGTCTCAAGGAGCCCGTTGTGAGTTTGTTGAAAGTGGATGAAGGGGGCATGGCGGGTAAATGGGTATCGGCATGGATGGGGCGAAAAATAAAGAATGAGAAACGTGGAAGTCTAAACACGTGGTGTATGCCATCCTGACTTGCCCAAACGAAGGTGATGCACTTTGGGTTGAGTCTGAATCATGACAGCTGGGGAAGCTGATGGAGGTGGGATGACACGGATAATGGAATGCGTTTGCGGTACAGGCATGGAGACGTGCCGGACCGAGCGATCCAATCAGAAGGCGGATTTTGCAGAGATATGAGAGAAAGGGTGTGTCGTGCAGATGACGGGGCAGAGCAGATACCGGCTAAGAGAATAAGATACGTACCTGTCTCTAGAGCAAGCGGGTGGGAGTGATGAGCATCAGGCTGGATGGGGCCAGAGTGCAATCGCGATCCCGTCCACTGCGGATCAGGCCGAGTCTTGTTTAAGAACAAGCGGCTACCTTGCATGCATCGGGCAAGTAGGATCCAATTGATGTCGCCGTGCCGGGTCGAGTCGGACTTTTAGACCCGAGACCGAGAGATGGCAGCAGTCGACAAGCTAGTTGATTGCAAGTTGTCGTTGCGATGCAGGCGTGATGCGCACGAGAATCGATTGGTGATGGTGATGATTCGAGGTGGGTGTGTCTGTTGCGCGCACGTGGTGATTGCAGACCGGGGCGAGGAAAGAAGGCACCGGGAGAGGTGAGGCTCCAGAAGGCAAGAGGGACGACGCCTTAAGTGGGAAGGAAGCGACGCGCCTTTGGGTGGATAATTGGATGCAGTGGCGGGCAGGTGCGAGGCGGGAATGCAGTGCTGCTGCTTGTTGGTGCTGCTGTGGTGGCCTAAGGATAAGGGATCTCAGCTGCAGTTGCCTGTCGTGGTGCTGTTGGTTGCCTGTGGTTCTGGCTAGGCGTGGACCGTTGGGCCAATCAAATGGTGCGATCCGAGGCTGGATGGGGTCCGGTTGAAAAAGGGCAGCACCTCTGGTGGCCGCGGGACTGCGCTCTGGAGGGAAATTTTGGGGTGGAGGGGCCCGGACAGTCTTAAAGGTATGCCTGCAGTACTTTTATAATTACCCGTGGGCCCGTGAGAGAAAAAAAAATGGAAGGAAAGCCAGCCTTCCTTCACGCAGCGACGGTGTCTCGCTTAATTTCCTTAGCGTCATCTAGCGCCCCTGGTCCGCCTCCACTCCCCAGCAAACAATAACCCCTGCCGGCTGCTGTCGTCGTCGTCCTCTCCGGCCTCCTGCCATTTTGTATCTGTCCATCCAGTACCTCTGACCTTACACTGACACTTCGATTTAGAGGTGTGCCTCGCTGCCTCATGTCACCACCTATCTCATCGTCCCTTTTCGTACAACCTGCATCCCTTCAAATCGAGTCCCCTATCTTGCTGTCATTCGCAAGGCAACAGCACACTGCGGCTTACAACCAGCTTTGCGCCTTAGCTCAATTTTTCATACATCAGGGTCCTGTTTAGTCGCATCGCGAGTTTGCAGAACCACCTCTACGACGCGACTGCTATCTTAATCCACTTCACAGTTTTCAAGCGTCATCAAATCCAACCACGATGCCAATACTTTGGTATCCTTGGCGCCACCCGCCAGCGCCAGATCTGATAAAGGTTGAAGATAATGGTGTGTATTTGAAGCCGGCGAACACTCGAGCAGCCTTGCCGCTCGACTGACACCAACGGTTCAGACACGCTTTGGAAAAAGCTGAGAACGGTATAATCAGCGTTTCACACACATACCTTTAAGAGCCTCGAACCTTTCTATTTTGAGTTTGTTCTGTCTCTGCCATCATCCCCACGTTCAAGGTTCCCGCTCGACACTTACCGCAGCGATAGAGCCTATCACGATGCTCGCCCACCGCTAACGTGCTATCTCTGAAAACTGCGAATCGGAGTCCAGTTTCCGCATGTGTCATCATGCCTCTCTCCCTTGCGTGAGGTGACGGGTGAGCTTGCCTCAATGTCTTGACTTTTCTTGGACTGGATGAGACCCAACCCACGGCAGATCTCTAAGAGTCTCTCTGGTTGACGACCTTCCGCACATACCAGGCGTTGCCCCCTTGACAACGGAGCGTGATTTTTCCTTCATTAACAGGAGCTAAGTGAGAAAATGCCTGTAAATGATACCGAAAGGCTATGTCAGCGGACGGCAGACTCTACGTCTTCCATCGCATCTGAACAACAAGTCAGATTGGATAGATCTGACCGTAGCTGTTAACCCGAGCCTGCGATTAACAGACCAGGCTACCCCTTGGAGACTAACCCGGACAGGCACTTCACCTTAGGTACACACAGACAGGATGCATTTTTCGCCCTATTGGCAGCATTGGGCAGTAGGCAGTCTCTCACCATATCGCGCCTCCCGAAAATCCGACGACTGGACTGAAAGAGATGATAGATGACTGGATGACCCTCTGGTTTAGATGGATCGATGGATTGAGTGTCTAGGTTGATGGACGAGATGGATGGGAGCCGGATTGGCGGCGATGGGCAGGCTGCGGATGCGGATGCAACTATTGCTGGCACTGGCGATGCAGGAGACGGCGCGAGGATCATCACAGGCATAGCTAAGGCAGGGCGTGCAGCTGCGACCACGGCCAGTCCTGGTTTGATGCCTCGAACTGGAAATAAGCTGGTTCGGCTGGCACAAAAGACGTGGGGTAAGGTTGGGAATCTTGGCAGTGCCGCAGGGTCCTGAGTTTTTGGCGTTCCAGCGGCACGCCATCTCTGATTCGTTTTGGGTCATTCTCTTTTCTTCTTCTCTGTCTACCCGTCCTCTCCTCTCGAGATTTAGAGAAGCTTGGTGCTGTCGGAGAGTATGTGGCCGGCGGCCAATTCCTTTGGCTGTCTGGTCGCTGCTTTGCTGTGTCGTAGGGTATCACTGACATGAAAGTGACAATGGAACCAGCCAGTGCAGTTCAGACTGCCCCGATTACGATGGCCTCATTTCACATCGAGCTCCGCCTGTCCCGTCCGTCCCTGGTTGTTCCAGGGCGACCTGGAATGTCTTACCCGCCTCGGCCATTCTGCCCCTGCTTCTGTCTCTGTCAGTTGTCATGCCCTCTCTCTCGCTCTCTCTTTTTCTCCAGAACTCGGTCTTCCCTCTCTCGTTTCCCCCAACAATAGATTGCGTTCCTACATCCACAGATTCTTGTTTGGGGCTCCAGCAAGTGAATCGCCTCAACTTTGGCAGCTGTGCCGACACCTTATCCAGCTGCAGTGATACGTGGTCTCTCAGCCAGTTGTTGGCAGGGAAATGTACCTTACGTGGACGCTGTATCGACCAAAATGGTCAGTGCGCGTAGCTCGTCAGCGACCCGACCGGGGTGCATATGGGATGGATCCAGCTCTATCCATGTTGAAGCTCAAACTAGTCGTTGATCGCCCGGTATCATGAATGCTGCTCAGGCACACCGACACGCTCACGCGGTCGCCCGGCGCACCCACAGTCTAGCACCTTTCCCGACCTTGAGACACAGACAGCTCTCTGCATGCGCACTGGCGCCGGCTCTGGTAACCAGATGGAGGCCAACGCGGAAGTGTCGGATCACTGCGCTGAACCCTTACGTGAGCTCCATGGACCTCCGCGTCTCCTTCGCCAGCCCCCGGAAGACCTGCCATGCTACCCAAGACCGGTAGCTCGTCAGGGACGCCTCCACACTCAACCATCCATCACCCACCGGCTGCAATCCACCCTCCTCTGGTAACGTCTGTCTCGGCGAGGATGGTGGCAGGTATTCCTCTGACGAGTCTCTGGTATTTAAGCGGAGATTCGCGGACATATCTGCCGGAGTCAGTCATCCCAATGCGACGAGCACTATGGTCGGCGCGTCCGACTCGGACCGCAGTTTCAACCACCGACTGACGAATTCTCAAGCCCCCAGTCTGGCCATTTCAAGGTTCATACGACCACGAGCGCCGCGTTCCAGTGGCTAGGTAAGGTAGTTTAGAATCAGGCTGAGCCAACGAACGACCGAACGGCCGCAGCCGCGTGAAAGGTCAGCCAAAGCCGTGGATAAGCTTAGAGAACAACCAGACGAATTTGAATTTGCCAAGATCGAGTCAGCGTGCCCGCGAATGACGGGGTTTTCCTCTCTTCAGGTTACCGAGAGAGGAAAAGCAGGGAGCAGCAGCCAAAACAAGCCGTCTCGGTACTTGAATACTGCCAACAGCAAAAAAAGCCGTTGTCAAATCCGACTCAAAGAAAATCCCATCTGCGGCTCTTGAGCCACTAGTAAGCAGTGGTTATTAGGCTCCTTAAGCGGGACGGGATGAGCGTCGTGCAACCGCCTGGTCGGGACGTTGACATGGCCGATTAATATACAAACCCGGGGTAGATTCACAGTATATGCACTGTCTGGCACGGGTTCCGCACTGTCCACTCAAGCCGGGCACTTGTTCCTCAGGCACGCGCCACCTGCCAAATGAGCGCACCCCAGATTCGACGCGCCTCCATCTCACGTCGAGGGTATCGCGGTTCCCGTCCCAGACGCGTCAATCCCCACCATCACCAACAACCCGTCGCAGCTCCTGGGCAAACCGATGAAAATCTTGCGCGACGCTTGATCAAGCCCGTCAGCGACTTCAACCGCGCAATCTCGCTGCCCTTGAGGCCGCACCCTCTCCGCAACCATGTACATTAAACAGATTATCATCCAGGGCTTCAAGAGGTTTGTGCGCCCCTTGCGACAACAATCGCCCAACCTCACCCCGCTGACCCGATCGCAGCTACAAGGACCAGACCGTCATCGAGCCCTTCTCCCCCGGCACGAACGTCATTGTCGGTCGCAATGGATCCGGCAAGAGTAACTTCTTCGCTGCGATCCGCTTCGTCCTCAGCGATGCCTATACCCAGATGACCCGCGAAGAGCGGCAGGCCCTGCTGCACGAAGGTTCCGGATCCGCCGTCATGTCGGCGTACGTCGAGATCATTTTCGACAACAGTGACGAGCGCTTCCACGGCGGAGGCAAGGAGGTCATTCTGCGCCGCACCATCGGAACCAAGAAGGACGAGTACTCAGTCGATCGCAAAGTCGTTACAAAGACCGACGTCATCAACCTGCTCGAGGCAGCCGGCTTCTCGAGGTCGAATCCTTACTACATTGTCCCTCAGGGTCGCGTCACGGCGTTGACGAACATGAAGGAGTCCGACAGACTCACATTGTTGAAGGAGGTTGCGGGTACTCAGGTCTACGAAGCGCGTCGAACCGAGTCGCTGAAGATCATGAACGAAACGAACAACAAGAGAGAAAAGATTGACGAGCTTTTGGGTTACATTAAGGAGCGCCTGGCCGAGCTGGAGGAAGAGAAGGAAGAACTTCGAGGCTTTCAAGACAAGGACCGCGAGCGCAGGTGTCTCGAATATGCGCTTTACTACCAGGAGCAGCAGCAAATTCAGGAACAACTTGACCGCATCGAAAACATTCGTCAGAGCGGTTTAGAAAACACCGATTCGATTCGATCAGAGCTGAAGGAGGCCGAAAAGCTTGTCACCAAGTTTGAGGCCGAAATTCACAAGCTGAGGAAAGAGATGGATATGGCCAAGGTTGAGCGCCGCCAACTCGAGGAGGATCGTCGTGAAACGGCAAAGGCCAAGGCGAAGGCAGAGCTGAAAGTCAAGACATTGTCTGACGGACAGTCAGCGGCTGTTCAAGCCCAGCAGCAGCACGAGGCTGACCTCGCAGCGACCATCGAGGAGATCTCTGCCAAGAAGCAGGAGCTCAACACCATCGTTCCGGAGTTTATCAGACGAAAGGCCCAGGAATCGGAGAAGAAGCAGCAGCTGGACACTGCCGAAGCTGCACGGAACCGTCTGTTCACCAAGCAAAGCCGTGGATCCCAATTTAAGAACAAGGGCGAGCGTGATAAGTACTTGCGAGCCGAAATCGAGGATCTCCACTCCAGACTCATGAGCCACAAGGCGAACAAGATGGAGGCCGACGAGGATGTCACCAGAACCGAGAACGCCATCAAGCAACTAGAAAGCGAGGTTGCCAATCTCAGAGAGCAGCTGCAGAACTTCAACGGAACTCGCCACGAGCTTGCAGAGGAAGAGCACAAGGCGAGGGAGATTCTGGACAAGCTCGACGATGAGAGGAAGGCGCTAGTCCGTCAGGAGGAGAAGCTCGACACCGTTCTGTCGGATGCGCGACAAGAGAGGGAGCGCGCGGACCGCGAGCTTAGCACGATGATGGACAGAGATACCGCTCAGGGTCTTGCTACCATCCGTCGACTGAAGGCCACCGAGGACCTCCCTGGTGCCTACGGGACGATGGCTGAGCTTCTTGAGGTCAGCGACACCTACCGACTTCCTGTCGAGCAGATTGCCGGCAACAGTTTGTTCCACTACATTGTGGACACGGACCAAACGGCGACATACTTGACCAACCACCTGCGTTCATCGTATGGCGGTAGGCTCACATTCATGCCACTCAACCGGCTTCACCCAAGGCACATCAATATGCCAAGATCTTCAGACGGTATCGTCCCTCTCTTGAGCAAGATCAACTACGATCCCACATTCGAGAAGGCCTTCCAGCAAGTATTCGGCAAGGTCGTCGTGTGCCCGAACCTGAGCATAGGAGGCCAGTACGCGAGGAGTCACGGCGTCGATGCTATTACCCTCGACGGTGACACGACCAACAAGAGAGGTGCCATGACTGGTGGATACATTGATCCCAGGCGATCTAGGCTCGAGGGAGTTCAGGCTGTCAGCAAGTGGCGCGATGAGTACGAACGTCTGCTTGAAAAAGCCAACGAGTTCAGGACTCTGATCGAGCAGAAGGATCAAGAAATCACCCGCGCCTTGGGCGACGTTCAGAAGGCTGCGCAGAAGCTGCGGCAACTGGAGGCCGGCTTTGATCCTTTGAAACACGAGCTGAACAACAAGAACTTCCAGCTTGAGCATGAGAAGAAGCGCTTGAGCGACGCCCTGCGACACCGCGAATCAGTCGAGCGGGACATGAGGGTGTTCACGGAGAGCCTGGCAGCTGATGAGGCTGAATTGGCGTCTGATTTCAAGAAGGCCCTCAGTAACGCTGAGGAGAAACAGCTAGTTGAGTTGGACGCTCAAGTGCAGAGGCTTCAGAAGGAATGGAACGATGCCAGCAAGAAGAGACGTGATGCCGAAAGTCGGAAGCAGATTCTCGAGACAGACATCAACCAGAACCTGCAGCTGCGTCTTGATCAGCTGAACAGCGCAGCTTTTGAGAACAACACTTCGTCTGGCGAGTCCGGCAGTCTTAAGGAGGCTCAGCGCGAACTCAAGAAGCTCCAGAAGGAGACCAAGGCAATCGAAGCCAAGATGCAAGAGATCGAGGCTAGAATTGAAGAGCTTGGTTCAAAGCTCGACCGTCGGGAAGCCAAGAAGGCGGAACAGGAGGAGATCCGTGCCACGGTCGCCGCGAGGGAGGCCAAGCAGCGCGGTGCGATCGAAAAGAGCATGTCCAAAAAGGCTGTGTACACGGCGCAGGCTGCCGATGCTGCGAAGGCCATCAGAGACCTTGGCGTTCTGCCTGAAGAGGCCTTCGACAAGTACGAGAACATGGACCCGCGACAGATCGACACCAGGCTCAAGAAGGTCCGCAACGCGCTGAAGAAGTTCCAGCACGTCAACAAGAAGGCTTTCGAGCAGTACAACAGCTTTACTCAGCAACAGGATCAGCTCCTCAAGCGTCGCAAGGAACTCGATGCCTCTCAGGAGTCCATTGAGGAGCTCGTTGCCCACCTTGATCAACGTAAGGATGAGGCTATTGAGCGTACATTCAAGCAGGTGTCCCGCGAGTTTGCCACCATCTTTGAGAAGCTCGTGCCGGCCGGACACGGTCGCTTGGTTATTCAGCGCCGTACCGACCGTCGCGTGGACCCCGACGAGTCTGATGAAGAAGCTAGAGGCAGTGTCGAAAACTACACTGGTGTTGGTATCAGCGTGTCCTTCAACTCCAAGACTCTCGACGAGCAGCAGAGAATCCAGCAACTCAGTGGTGGTCAGAAGAGTAAGCCAACCCTCGTCCCTTTGCTCACCCAGTTACTAACTTGCCAAATCAGGTTTGTGTGCCTTGTGTCTCATCTTCGCCCTGCAGCAGACGGAGAGCAGTCCCATGGTCATCTTTGACGAAGTCGACGCCAACTTGGATGCGCAGTACCGTACCGCCGTCGCCAGCCTTCTCCAGTCCATCTCTCAGGACGCCGGCACGCAATTCATTTGCACCACTTTCCGTCCCGAGATTGTTCACGTCGCCGACAAGTGCTACGGTGTGACTTTCCACAGCAAGACGAGTTCCATCGACTGCGTTCCTACAGAGGAGGCCCTCAGCTTCGTCGAGGGCGTTGCCGCCGGCAAGTAGACTGTGGGTATTGGTGAAGTTGTATGTGGCACTGCTCGTAATATGGGTATGAGGAAGCCGGGCTCATCTGGGAAGTGATGGGGTCAACCGGGCATGGCGTTGCGGCGATTTGTGGTGGATGGTTGGCTGATTGATATCACAAGGTTTGTTTACCTTTGAGGAGTGTTCTCCTGGCTGCCATGTCAATGTGGCAGAATGACTTTGTCTTAGACTTGTGCTCGTTTCACGGCTTTATAACGACTTTTTACTGTCTCATTCGACGTCTTTCTGTGTTTGTGCTGTGTGCGTTGGACGCCTCGCAACGGTCCATGTACGTCGGGGAGACAGACGTGAAAACTACCAACTTCTAGGTGCTTCCATTGCAATCCATAGGAACACGACCACTCAGGCCCTTCTCTTGGCGCTTCCTTGCTCAACAAGCACAAGGGCCGACGGCAAACTATCTACATCAAATTAGATAAATCAGATTATATAATTAACAAGCAGTTCGTTAACTAACACTATTTGCAGTTCCCCAGCCTAGTATACTATAGCTTCTCTAGCAACCCTTCCGAACGAGCTTCTGGACGTAATTCTCCTTCAGATTTCCACTACCGATCTCATCAGCCTTACACAAACATGCCGGAATCTACGCTCAGTCACTCTGCCCCTGGCTTATCGCGATATTGCCATCACTGCGAACGGTTCGACCTATGATCGCCTACCAAGAATCACCTTGCTTCTTCGAACCGTCTTGGAAAGCCCTCATCTGACAAAGCATATCAAAAGCGTGCGGCTATTTACAGGACAGTTGCACCGTTATGACTATTTGGCCGACGAGCGGGCGCGGATCGCCACCAAATGGACCGGCCGTTCGCTTGTTGCCAGCGACATGAGCGACACGCTGGTCAGGAAAGCTGTCCACGAGATGCAATCCTCATGTGCTGCAGAATGGATCACGGCGATCTTCGACAACGATCTGACCGCCGCCTCGGCACTGATGATAGCGCAATGCGACCAACTGGAAAGTCTAAGGGTAGACCACGAGCTTCCCCGGCTGGGAGCCAAGTGGCTGACGGCGGTCTTTCGCCATGGACTGGGGGCTCTGAAGGACGACACCCGTCCGTCGACGTTCGGCAACCTCACAAAGCTTGACATCACCTGCTATCCTAGGCGTTCTTACTATTGGGATCACATTTCGAAAGAGCTCCATGCTGTCCTTGTATCTGCCCAAGATCAAATGCCTGCGTCTTGGGAGAACCCCTCGAATCGGTGCCTGGGATGAAGACGCTCAACGCTTCGACGTCGCATGGCCGTTTCCTGCGGCTCCCGATGCGTCGAGTCTGACAAGCCTACGTCTCGATCGCTCGGCGGCAACTTTCAGCAACATCGAAGAATTGCTGAAGCGAACACCTAATCTCAGGTCCTTCTACCTGGACAGTTTCTTTCCAGAGACGTATCGTCAGGATTCACGTATTTTGTGGCAGGCACTGCAACATGTGCGGCGCACGCTGCTGCATCTGACGATCAAATACAAGGTTACCAGTGAAGACTACCCCGACGCGGACACCTTGGTTGATCTGGTCCGCGGAAGCCTCGACTCTCTCCGGGACCTCGAAGTGCTGGAGGAGCTGGACGTTGCACTGTGTCTCTTCTACGGCCAGTACAGAGACTTGCAAGCGCTGCCGCCGCTGTCCGAGGGCTTGCCCCCAAGGCTCAAGCGCTTTACTGTCAATGACAGCTTATGGGACTACAATACCTTTTGTGAATGGCCGACCCATGTCTATGTGCCGCTGCTGAGGGCGTTCCTGGGTGGCGGCTGGAGAACGTGGACTCCGCAACTGCAGGAGTTTGCGTTGGACGCAGGATGGTTGTGGGATGGAACTGATCACGAGTTTACACGCGACATGCGAGGACTGCGTAAAATTTGCGAGGAACAGGGGCTGAAGTGCACTCTTCCTGACTACATGGATGACGATGAATTTTTGGCCGATGCGGAGGGACCCTTCATACGCTGACGGGGTTGTTGTGGGCTCTTGAGAGGAAGTTGGCAGTCGGTGGTACGCCATTCAAGTTTTAACGGTTCAAGGATTCTCGCTTCATTTAAGAACTCCAGCCAAGTGGCTTCAAAGCATCTAGCAAACAATACACACTAGCCATGTCAGCCTCTTGGACTGGCCTCGGTCAAGATCCCACCTCACGTTCAACGACTATATGCTCATATATGAAGATCACGTATGAAGGACAATGTTTGCGTCGCTATACCATGCTCTGCTTCATTCTGCCAACCCCTTGAGGTTTGTTCGTTTTGTCCAGTCACGGTGTCAAATGTCGGAGAGACGCTTCACTGGCCCTTGCTCTATGAGAACGCAATCGATCAGACACCCTGCATGGCACTACTGCCTGGGTATATGTCGTGTCCAGCGCCTAACGCAACATCCTGTTGTAAGTGTCATCGCGTAAACCAAGATGCTGTAATGCCGAGCACTTATCGCTTCAAAATCAATGACAGGGGCTTTGAGTAATAAAGGTGTCAGTCTTGACAAGTGGTATCTTCACATCAATGATTGCCGCTGCTTCCAAGCGGCGCGCAATGAGACAGACACCCGACTCACAGGCTACAATGATACACATAGTCCATTCAACTAGTTGTTTCAACTCCGCATGGTACGATGACAGAAGCGTTGCTGGATATTGGGTGTCGTCAGTAGCGTAGTACAGAGTGCGACAGCAAGACCATCCATGCCAATGGAAGGGCAAATCCGTCACTATAGAAGACCCTTGTCAACTGCGCCTATACTACGCACGACAGAGTTGTTGTAAACACGTTGAAGAGAATAGGTGAGAAGCAATGACAGTCCTAGACTAAGCTATGTTCAGCGAGATGTGTCGATAAGGTGAAGTCTTTCTCCAAGAACTCTTTTCGAGTTTCTTGAGATCTTCATGGATGGGGCATCACTGTTTGCCTAGGCTATCCATCCTATTTTGGGTATGAGCCTGTAAGCTGTATTCAATCACCACGCAACCAAGACACGTCTTACTGTGGCCGATGAGAGGCCCGAAACGTCTAAAATGCACTTAAACTCGTGTACGAACCTTGTAGCTGGCTGGCAAGAAACCTGTGTACATTATCTTGAAACATAAAGTCGATTGGGAACGCAGGAGAAACAAATGAGCTGTGGGCGCCATCATCGGGGCCTCACATGCGGTGCAGGATACCGCCACAGCATCCAATCTCCCCATTACCTCAAATGGCAAATTCTCAGAAGTTTCGATGGCAAGGGATGTCCCATGAAGACAGGAGTCCGCCGGCCAGAGTCCCGCGAACGCCTCCAGCACGGAAAACCACTGTCGACACCGTGGCGATACGAGAGGTCCCTCGCACAGCCTGGACGTCAGCACCGGAGAGGGGCGGATCTCCAAACAACCCTCCAGGGATGCACGAGGTTGTCAACGTCTCTGACCACGAACATGGATTCAGGTTCCTCCAACAATCCTCAACGGAAAAAAACACCATCCTTTGCCGCTTCCAAAGCACGTAATATGCCGTTCTCGGGCACAGTGTTCGTTCGGTCCCGACTCGTCGACACCGATTGGCCGTGAAGGGTGTGTGAACGACGGACCGCCGTGATTCCTTCCCGTCCTTCACGTATTCCCGTTCCAAGCGCCGTGTTCTTCAACACGAGAGCACGGGGTAAAAAGAGAAATCCCAAATCTCAAATCCCATAACGCATACACCGGACTTTCCGAGAGACCAAAGCACCGCATACGCTACACAACACGACACACACCTGTAGTTCGCGACGTTGAGAATCCTGGGAAACTTGCTCTTCCCACGAAAAATATCGTCATCATCCGTCCCTTCCCACCCCCCCTCCGAAAGACTTCCTGTACGAGATGGATCAACACTGACCACCCCGAGATCCGCACCTCCCCAACGTGAGGCAGAATGCTCGACTCGTCCAACACCTCCTGAGCGAGGTCGGGGCTAGGCGGATGTCGGCGGAGGCAAAATTGCTGACTGCGATGGGGGCGGGATGGTGGGAACTCGGGCCAACTCGACTACTCCTTCAAACTTCGGCCGGAGGAAGATGAGTAGCGGAGTGGGAAGGGAAAGAAGAAAAAAAACTGCCCAACGCATGAAAGGTCCGGGAGCCCACCCACGCACGACTTACAAAACAGCCGGAGTTGCGAATCATGTGACGAGAGATAAGCGCGGCGAACCAGCCAACTGGAGTTTGCCCGAGAGAAGGAGACTTCCGGGAGTGTTCGTAAGCTTTTGGGGACAGGGCGGGAAGACCAGACAATGCCTCGTCAGTTCCGCCCAGCTTTTTCCGTGTCGTTTGAGACCAATCCGAAGAGAGAAGTGGCCCAAACCTTGTGAAGTTGGTTGCTGTTGTGTTAGTTTGGGAGCACCAATTGTCAAGTCACCAGTCACGATGCGAGAGAGAACAGGTATGTTTGTTTGGAACATAGAAAAATTTGATTCGATTATCCGACCGACCCGACCAACGCCAGAACAATGGTCTTTTGTTACAATTAGAAAAAATCGGGGGCCATTAGTGACAGTTGTGATGTACGCAGTATTACCGAAAGCGCGTCATCTAGTAAACCCCCTTTCCACCCCTTTGAACCTTTTCTTCTTCTTCTCTCTATGATGTGACGAAAAAGATGTGTTTTTTTGAACCCAAGTTAAAAGAAAAAAGTAATTTGCAGAATGCTGTGGTTGGGAAAAAGACGCTCTTGCTGAAGTCATGTCTCTTTTCGCACGCTCTTCTGACGCTGACTCTAATTTGCGAGATCATGCGGTTTAACCCTCCTCGACAACGGTGCGGTTGGCAATGTAAAACCTCTCGCCCTTGTCGTCCTTCTCGTGCTCGAGGGCGACCTTGCTCAGCTGAGTGAGGACGTTCTCGATCATGGTGTCGGTGACGCTGCGCTTCTTACGGCCCATGTCGTTGAGGCTCTGCATGTTGGTCATGATGTAGTAGACCAGGGCCATGACGATGGTGACGGCGACGGAGTAGACGAAGACGACGCAGACGGTGACGAAGTCGGTACGGCCGTTGTCGGAAAGGAAGCGGTTGAGCGACGGCGGGGAGGCGGGCTCGCCGCGGCCGCCGGAGAACCAGCCGAAGACGCAGAAGAGGATGGCGAGGACGTCGACGGCGGCGATGGCACCGATGAGCTGGAAGGAGGGGAAGGTCTCGAAGCCGCGGGTGACGAAGATGAGCCAGTTCTGGGTCAGGGTGATCTCGAGGAAGAGGATCTCCTGGATGGAGCCGTACTCGTGGATGACACCACCGTCGGTGAGGTACATGGTGCCGCGGAGGACCCAGGTACCGCCGGCAAGGAGGGCACCGAGAACGATGGAGATGATCCAAATCTTGGGCAGCTGCCACTCGACGGGACGCTTCTCGAAGTGGGCATTGTCGTACTGTAGTCATGTTAGATACTGAGAGGTAGTGAAAGAGTGCGAGTAAACTTACAGCAACGGCGATAGTGGCCAAATCGGCGAAGAGAGCGAGGAAGACGATGAGGTCGGCGCGAACCGTCTCGTTGATGATGATCATGGAGGAGACGAGGTAGATCTCAAGATGCAAGCAAAGAGCGATACGGTACTGGATGTAGGCCTTCATGCGCTGGAAAATCTGGCGGGAGAGCTTGATGGCGGAGACAATGGTGGAGAGACCGGGGGCGAGGAAGACGATATCGGCGGCAGCCTGGGCAGCCTCGGTGGCACCCTCAACAGCAATACCGCAGTCGGACTTCTTCAGGGAGGGGGCATCGTTAACACCATCACCAGTCATGGCAGTCAAGTGACCACGCTGCTGAAGCATCTCGACGACCTGGTACTTGTGCTCGGGGAAAACCTCAGCGAAACCATCAGCGCGCTCGCAAAGATCGTGGATGGAAGTGCCGGCCATGTCGGAGTGGAGGAGCTTGTCGGAGTTGTAGACCTTGGTGCCGAGCTGGAGCATGCGGCAGGTTTCGACAGCGATAGCGTGGGCGTCACCAGTAAGCATCTTAACCTGAAGACCGAGAGCCTGAGCCTCGAGAATGGTCTGGCCGGTGTCGGAACGAGGGGGGTCGAAAAGGGACAGCATGCCGAGCATCTCCCAGGGACCATCCTCCTCCTTAACGGCGACGGCGAGGGAACGGAAACCACGGCGGGCGAACTCAGCGGCCTTCTCCTTGAAGAGAGCGGATTGCTCCTCGGTGCAGTCGGTGAGAGCGAGGACGGCCTTGGGGGCACCCTTGGCGCAGGTGTAGCGGACTCCACGGTGGGTGGCGATGGTGGTGATGCGCTTGGAGACGGGGTCGAAGGGAGTGAACTTCTCGGTCTTCCAGCCGTCGGCGATAAGCTCCTTGGCCTTCGGGTAGCGCTTGAGGGTGAGGACGGTGATCTTGTCGATGGGGTCGAGGGCCTTGATGTTGTGGGAAGAAGCGAGAGCGGCGACGGCCATCATCCAGTTGATGTCAACACCCTCCATGACGAAAGGCTCGCGGACGGAAAGCTGGTTGGCAGTGAGGGTACCGGTCTTGTCAGAGCAGAGAATGTCGACACCAGCGAGGGACTCGATAGCGGTGAGCTTTTGGACGATAGCCTTCTCCTCGGCGAGGTAGGCGGCACCGACGGCGAGAGTGGTGGTGGTAACGCAGGGAAGACCGATGGGGACACCGATGATGAGGAGAATGAGAGCGTAGTGGAGCAGGTTGACGGAAGAGCCCTCCTCGGAGACCTCGATGTTGCGGTAGAAACCACCAACCCAGGACGCGAGGATGAAGATGACGACGAGAACGAGGAGCGTAGTACCGATGGAGTCCATGACGGCCTTGAAGTGACCCTGGTCCTGAGCACCCTGAACGAGAGAGGCGGTCTTTCCGACGAAGGAAGCCTGGGCGCCGTGGGTAACGATACAGTAGGCCTTGCCGCGCTTGCAACCGGTGGTGTAGTAGACGGTGTCGGTCATGAACTTGTCGACGGCGAGAGACTCACCAGTCATGGCAGACTGGTCGACGGCGATGATGGCGTGGCCGAGCTGGGGAGTTCCCTCCTCGCCGTCCTCGTCGAACTTCTCACGGTTGGGAGACATGACATCCTGGGCCTCGAGTTCGGCCTTGTAGGCGGAGTATCCAGCGGGGTTCTCATAGTCGCAAATCAGGCGGGCATCGGCGGGGACGACGTGGCCTTCCTCAACGACGATCTGAAAAGTTCCGTGTTAGCCAAATTGACTTTGTCGCGAACCAGAACCGCGGGGCGTGGAAGGGCTGGCTGATGATGAGACGACTTACAATGTCACCGGGCACGAGCTCACGGGCGCGGATCTCCTCTTCTCTTCCCTGGCGGATGACAAGGGCCTTCATGGCGATGTCACCCTTCAAGCTGGCGACGACGTCGGCAGCCTGCTTCTCCTGGTACCAACCGACAGCGGCGTTGAGCAACAAAATTGCCACAATCAAACCGGCATCGAGCCAATCTTGCAGAGCAAAGGCGAGGATGGCAGCAACCTCCATGACTGCATTGGGCAATTAGCCTTTGGTCGGGGATGTTTCATGCGGTCATGCCAGGCTATGAAAGTCGGGCGTGGCCACAGCGTCTTTGGGGAGTAACTTACCGTAGAGAATGGGACCACGGAAGAAACCAACGAACTTGAGGAACATGTTTTCCTTCTCGGTGGTGAGTTCGTTCCAGCCAGTGTATTTCCTGCGACGCTCGACTTCCATCGGGTCAAGACCGGTCTTCATGTCGGTGTTGAGCCAGTCGGCGGGCGTGACGAAGGCGCTGTGGCCGCTGCTACCGTCGGCCTTCTTCTTCCAGAACATCCATGAGGGGTGGCTTGCTGAGGCGCCAGACTCCTCAATCTCTTCAACTTCCGCATTGGGATCACGGTATGTGTCGATGTAGCGGACGAGACTGTTGCGGGTTGAGTTAGTGATACTGCAGTTGAGAGAGCCATTGGATGGTGTAAGACGTACGACTTGTATTCTTCGTTAGAACCACTTTCACCCTGAGCACCCTCAACCCGGTTGTTCCTTTGGCGTTCCTGGAGGAAGTTGCCCGTTTCCAGGTCTTGGTCGTCCTCCTCGGTGCTAATGGCCGTAGGGTAGTGCTTGTTGCCACCCTTGCCGATTAGACCGGCCATTTTGAAGGGAGCCATGGTGACGAGGGATTACAGTCCAGCTGTAGCCAACACGAGCCAACTAGCCAACAAGAGTACGCAAGCAGGACAGGTCGAGATTGAGGGTAGGAGGGGTTCAAAGAAGGGGGGGAAGGAGTGACGGAAGGGTGAAGAGGTGAAAAGGCTGAGTTAGGAAAACATGAATCACGGTGGGAGGAAGGGCATATTATATTATCTGTCAAACGGCGAGGCCGGACGGGGTGAGTGGGTGAGGACTTCCGCGGATGCGCACAAAAAAAGAAGAAGATGGGACCAAGGTATGCCGGGAAGGCAGACTGAGCATAACTCGCGGCAAGCACAGGACTGACGGCACACACACACACACTCGCGTATGAGTGTGTATGTACACGAGTAGAGGCCAGCCCAGATGGAGGCAAGGCAAGGCGGCCAGACTCCAGCCAGAGACACGAGAGATACCGCGGCGGCGTGTGAGCAAGGGACCGGCGTGTAGCTGCGTACCCCGTCTTGCTCGGATCAACGCCAAGAAGTTGCAAGCATCAAAACAGATGCGGGTGAGGGAAAACTCCACACACTGTGACCGGGCGACATCGATGCTATTTCGAGCAATCAGCGACGACGGGACAGCAGCACAGTGAGCAGCAGCAGCAGCAGTGGGAGTAGCAGCCACCAGCAGCAAGCAGTACGTATAGACGGAACGGCAGAAGATGGGACGGTGTGAAGGGTGAGAGAGACAGAGCAGGACAGCGTACAAGGTAGCGGTCCCTTCACAGTACGAGCTTCGTGCCATCCACCACGGCAGAAGAGAGGAACCGCCGGGCAAGGAAGAGCGAGGTAAAGGCGAGGCAAGGCAAGGCAAGGCAAGCAATAGCCGACCTGCTTCTTTGGAAGAGATGGCCAATTCTAGCGCAAATTTGCCAGGCCCCATTAGACGGGCCGACCTATCAAGACAGAGACAACTCGCTGTCTCATCTGCCAGGATGTGAGGATGCGGTCCTGACAACAAGGGGAAGCCAGCTTGAGTCGTGCGTTTCGAGGAAGAACTCTGAAGTGACTTGACGATGTGCGGGAAGAGAGCGTGGAGTTGTGGGTAGTGTGTTGGTCTCTGAGTACGGGAAATAAAATGCCTCAGTGGTAGTATGAGTGTACCTTGAACGGGTAAGGGCCCTTTCAATTCAATGAAAGAAACAGTGGGAGGAGCCTGGAGCCGAGCCTGGAGCCAGCCAGCCAGCCGGCCGGCCCAGCAATAGCGAGAGAGCGAGAGAGGAGGAGACCAGGCATATGGAGTACGGTATGGGAGAGTATGGAGAACACAAAAAAAAAGAGGAGGACTTGACACAGACACAACTCCGAGATTTCGTCGAACAAGTGTGGTATTGGATCCGTACCTCGACACGGGCCAACCCCCCGCGCAAGTGGTCGTTGAAAAGAACAAAAAGACTCCAGTCTTTCATCGAGAGTCCCCGTTGTTGCTACGAAGAAGACTACGTACTAGGCCAGGTTGAGCGCGGACCCGGACACACCCCCCTGGTCAAGGACATGTTCCGTGGAGAGAAGAGACGTTTGACCATCTGGGACCTGGTCCCCTCCACCCATGGCCGCCCCCCCATGGCCCCTTCCACCCTCCCACTCCCTCGTCCGGCCCCTTGGACGCGACAGTTTCAGCTCCGAAACCCACGTCACGTGACGCTTATCTTGGTGCAGAATTGCTGGACCGCTCACTTTTGACTAGTCACCACTTGCCTATGGAGCGTCCGTTCAGTAGGTACGTACTGTTTCTGCGGTGGATATGGAGGCGTTCAGCAGAATGGAGACACACAATGGGGGCAATGGAGACATGGATATGCATCTTGCTGCTGCATCTGCATCCATCTGCATCTGCAGGCATGCACTGCACATCTCATGTCCGTACAACTTCCGCCGCCAGCAGGCCTGCTTGCTGCCAGTACAGTGCCCGTCCGCACGTATCAACTCGGAAGGATGCACACCAGGATCTCCTCTCCTCAGCAGAGGGAAAAAACAGAGCCTCTGCTGCCAAGCCCTGAATTGTCATGTCCACGTCTTGCCGTAGAACGCGGCCACACATCCTCTTGGCCCTGAGAGGCGCGCCAAGAAATGCGAACCCCGGAATAGAGCGCGGCGGCGGCGAAAAAGAAGAGACATTTGATAGCGTCTCACTCGAGAGGTGTCGTCTGCCATCTACCGCGTCTCGACGTCAAACTACACGGCCATGTCCCGCGTCACACAAGTCAAGACAAGGTCGTCGGTATAGATAGCAACAGTCCATGGCCATGCAGAGTTGTAGCAGGAAGCCCGAGCTCATCGCCAAGTCTTTCCTTGGAAACACTCCTGCCTCTCACTCAGTCTTTTCTGAGCGTCTTTTTGCGGTCGACGATCTGCCTGGGTCTTGGCTGAAGCTGTCGAGCCTGTACAGCCGTAACTCTCTGATGCCGCTGATGCTGCTGCTGTCACTGCCACCATCCCACTGACTGCCGTCGTTTCTTGCTAGGCCCGTAGTCATGTTTAACCCAAAATTCCTTAAACAACCCCGGGGAGAAACCTGCCAAGCCCTTTCCCCGGCCAAGCCAAAACCCATCTCGGATCAAGTGCGACTGCATCGTCAAACGGTTGGGTTTCCTGGAATAGCAAAGCAGCAGAGCATATCGGCAATTTTAGCACCAACGGCTGGCTTCTCCTCGTCCATCAATGCCCCATTCAATATCGCCAACATGGGGGAGGAGCGCCTTGGATTCCTTGAAGGTCCCCGGGACGATGCCCGGTGTTCGGGGATTAGACGGGGGGGCACTGAATCAGCGTTGAGAAACCGAGGAAACCTCCGCGATGTGCAAAGCGGGCCAAGAAAGCAAGGCAGACTGCCAGCACTTGCGATTCTGTCATCGATCACTTCAGCTCGCGCTCGCCGCGGTAGCGTAATTCATGCATTGTTGGGGAAATTTCAACTAAGAAACTCATGTAAATGATTGAATGACTGATGGTTGATCAAGTGCCACATGGTCTATGCACTTTACAGGTCGTCATGTTCATCATCCCGCCTTGTCACTTTTTTTTTTTCTTTCTTGGTTGTGTCCATTGGGGGTGTGTGGAAGCGCCGTACCGCAACTCGGCACGGAGAAGCGGGCATGGAAGTCGGAGGCGAGATTTGACGATGGATGATGGATGAAGGCTGTTTGGGTGCTTGGGGAGTGGCGAGCGAGCGAGTGAGCGAGCAGGCAAGGCAAGCAACGACAACGACTAGTGAACAGCGGACAGCATATCGGCCGGGCCGTTTACGGCGTACACCGTGTCAACGGCCACCTTGAACGGAACAAATTGTGCATCTAGTCAGTGAAAAAGTGAAAAAAGACCGACTGACGAGAAAGACGCCGACGTGGCATATGCGCGGGTTTGGCGAGCGTCATCTCGGCGCCGCGACACGAGCACACTTCTCCTCTGCAAGGGCTCCGTTGGGTGATCCTGCAAATCTGTCGTAATTGAACCACCATAAGAAAGTCGCGCTCACTCCGCCGTGCACAACTTGGCACAGTGAGAAGGGCGAGATTGAGATAGCGCGGCGGGAGCGACGACGGCGACTCGAGGCGGACTCGACTCAGGGCACAAGGAAGCTGGCATCGTAGGGGAAACCGTTCGCGCTGCATTGCTGGGCTTCATGGACGGCGCCAAGGTAATGCCTGTCACGATAAGGGAGCGGCAGGCCGAAAGGAGAAAGGGAGCTCCTGGGCCAGAGCTAACGAGGAGGGTCCTTGCTGTGGACAGGCCCCCTGCAGAGCCCCAGGGAACCCACCACGATCCCCATCAATCCTCCCCCCCTTCGATCGAGCAGGGGGCATGGAGCTTTCAGTGCCGTGGGGTTGACGTGCTGCGAGTAGCGCGCAGGCTAAGGGTTATGGATGGAATGGGTGGGTGGGCATACATACGGGTTCTGCATGTAGTGTATGTTTCCTGAGCAGCCAGTCAGGATCCTGCCATTTCGTCCGACCTCGCAGCGGGAGAAGAAGTGAGGCAGAGACAGACAGGCAGACAGAGTTGAGGGCTGTGAAGAGATTTGATGTGCTGGACCTGCATGCTATCTGAGTTGGAGGGTGGGAGAGTTGGCGGTGGTCGTCATGGCTTTGAGGCGCGGACGTTGGAAGTTGGGAGGATACGATACAGATGATGTGTGTGCGTATGTGGTGCATGTTTCTTTTTTTCCCCTTCTCTTTTCCTGCACAGGAGTGGGAGAGGATGAGCCACGGGCTGAGCACGACAAGTCTTACGTCTGAGTTGTGAGTTGTACAGCCAATCTTTGCCAGAGTCGGTATCAGAGGACACGACACGGGAGAACAGACACGATGACAGCCCGGACGAGCTTCAGCCAAGGCCAGGGCCAAGAGAGACAGGCAGTCGGGGATTCGCCCCAAGGCGAACCTGGAACAAGCAATCCCATCCATCCATTGTTCGGTGAAAGTCCCGCAGACTCGGTGCAGGAGCCGTGTGGGCGGCGTGGGATGGGCCAAAGATGGGGGTTCGGTGGGAAAAAAGAAGGGAACGCGCGAACAAACACGGCAATTTTGCGGACCTGCAAAATGCTTGCCTCTGCCTGCCTGCCAATGCCATGGAACTCATGGAGTAGCATGCATGCTTGTCTTTTTTTTGCGTCGCGTCGTTTTAACGGTTCTGTTGGGGCGCGAAGTGTCGATGTCTTGCAGGGATGAGCCACGCATTGTCGGTACTTGTTGGTTCTTCAAGTCTTCAATTTTTTTCTTCTCATGTCCTCTCACTGCGACTGCGACCGCGTTGCGTTGCGTGGGATTGTCTTGGTCGAGTTGAAACAGTGGGAGAGATCAAACAACCAGGGAAGAGACGAATGGGGGCCATCGTCCAGGGATGGTAGAAGCTTTTGGACAAGACCGACCCTCGCGTCGCACGACTGGGATGTCTTCGGAAACAACCGCTTGGCGCGCGAGATCCGTGATCGCTGTTGAATTGAAGATGATGCTGCTGCTGCGTGTGAGTGAGCGGGTGAGTGAGTGTAATCCGTACTGTGTGCTGAGTGTGAGTGTGCTTGCTTGGTGGTGCGTGCGTTGAGTGAATGCGTGCTGCGGCTTGAACATAAAAAAAAATGAAATAAAAAAAAATAAAAATTATTCATGTTCGCTGCTAGCTCGGTGTAGGATTAGGGAAATTTCTTCCATCATCAAGCGCGAATCGCTGGATTATTTTACCGAGGCTGGGGAGGCATGTGTTGGATCTATACCCGTGACTATCCCCGTCCCCCGTCCCCCGTCTTTCCGTGTATTGGCAGCATCTCAATCTCGCTCTCGTGCTCTGCCGCCCCTCACATCGTGGGTTCGCGCCTCCATCGCCCTCGTGAGCGCTGAGCCCTCTCTCACAAAAGCGAGATAAGCAAGCCGCTTCTCCTCCGCCCCAGGCTGTCGTCGGCCGTCCCATCTCAAGGGGCCCCCAAGTGAGGTTTAGCTCTGGGGCTTTCGCCATTGGGGAGCCCTTTCCTCGCCAGGGGAAATCGGGAAATGACATGGAATCTGGCATTGAATCCCGCTCCGACGAGCCTCGGAAAGCATATCGCCAATGGGGCTTCACGTCATTGTCATTACCGGGAAAGCAGAGCTGGCCCAGCGTTGAAGTAAAAAGTGGCACCTTGGCACCGCTTTGCGAGAGAGAGCACGAGAGACAGCAGGTTGTCATTACGCGGTATCCCGCCCGCTTTCCAAGCCCAGCAAAAGAAAGGCGGTACAGCCTCGATTGGGCCAAGGCCGGTCTCCGTAAGTCTCCAAAGAGCCAAATTGATGGTGGGGGATCGGAGAGAAAGAGGGAATTTGGCTGGCTGGCCTGCAAGTGCTGCTGCAGCTGCTGCAAGGGCAGCTCACATCTCACAATTACGCAACTGCTAGTTCCTCCTCCTCCAACTTGCTGCTGCTGCACCTGCATGGGGGGTTTGGCTCATTGGAACTTGGGGATCATTGGGAAGTGCAGGGCATCGAGGCTTAGCTTTCTTAGCTTCCCAATGTCCCAGTCCTCCCACACGTCCCAAGCATCGGCCAGAGTTGCATCCGCGTACCGATGGGGTGTACTGTGTAGTGTGTGCATGAATAAATGTGTGTTGTGAAAGACGCCGTGGTGGATGGTGGTCATCTCACCCTCACGCACCTATCGTGAACCGTCATCATCATCGGCAAAGCATCCACGTCCACGGGCCATATGGCCCATGCCCTTATCGTCATTCCTGAAGCCAATTGCCCTATCGAATCCCTCCCACCGTGTGGCCCCTCCCCCCCTTTCCCCTCGATGGTGGACAGCAAGAAGACGAGGCTGCACGCGTGGGGACCTGCCGAGGCTTACTCTGACTGATAAGTTACCTAAAGCAAAGCTTCAACGGGGGACGGGGACGGACGACGACAGTGGCACAGTGGCACCCGGGCTGGGGTTGAGATTCAGATGGGTCCCTGGGAAATTTCTTCGGTCGTTGGTTCAGGTTGAGCAAAAAGTCTTAGTCCTTTTTCCTCTCATGTCCCGCCCGTCCAGTCCCCATTTACCAAATGGTCCCGCCGCCGCGGCCGCGCGCGCGATAAGACGCGCAGCAAAGACTCCATTCAGACACATAGAGTTACCTCACACGTCTTACCTAAACCCTTAACCCGACAACGGGGTGTGGTGGTGGTGGTGGATGGATGGATGGGAAAGGGAGAGGGAGGAGCGGGATCATCATCAGTAGCAGCAGCAGCAGCAGCAACAACCTTTCGCTTTGCAGCGAACGCCAACGCACGGCGGATACTCGCGAGACGGGTTGGCAGTGCACTGTCGCTCAGATGTCCATCACCACCACCGCTACGTACTCAGCGCCGTTGCGCGTTCAAAAAGTTGGGTTGTCAACTGCAGCGCCAAGAGAGCCGCCATCCCGCGAAGCCTGAGTAACGACAGACATGCAGCCAATGCGTGTCCGTCAAACCAACATCGACACTCGGCACTTTTGCCTTAGCCACAGTTGAAACGCAAGCTCTTTGTTGTCAGCCCAAGACAAGACATAATAAGGTGCGCATCCCGCAGAGCCAAGAACGACTACGCCACGCCAAACGCCAGCGCCAACCACCAACCACCGTAGTCAAGACCACCGCCGCCCGTCTCTCGCACCATCAAGTGTCACGTCAAGTCAAACCAGCAGTGCGGGTGCGCCCGTCGACATGATGCCCGCCCTAGTACAGCCGACGTCTGCAGATCGGCCACTAAACGCGATGGCGTTTCCAGTGCCTGTGCCTGTGCCTGGCCTGTCTGCTTCTAGGGGCCTGCCGCCGCAACGCCACGCCAACCCGTCACGGAGAAAAGGCGGCGAGATACCTCAGGGAAGAGACACGGGTGCTGTCGCGTGTGAGCGAGACAAGAGGAGAGACAGACACACGGCCGTCGTCGCTGCCTTAGTGCCGTGTCAAACTTGTCGTTCCTTCTGTCTGGTCTCGCCCGTCACCCATGATCCTGCCGCTGCCGCCCTGTCCCGTCTCCGTCGTTGTCGTCGTCAATCCGTCAATCAATGGCGGTCAAAGAGACAAGACGACACATACAGGCATCACACGCACGCTGCAACGTCGCGTTTCTCCATCAAAGATCAAGCTTCGCCCAGCCCAGCCCAGCACACGCAGTGGTGATACATGGTCGTCTAATAGTGTGTATCGCGTTACCGTCGCAGTCGCAGCCGCGAGGACGACGTCGCTCACTTGTCGTTTGGGACCAGACCAAGCAACCCAAGAAACCCCCCGGGTCCTGTTCTTGTTCCTGCATGCCAGGGTTGCACCGAGCAGCTGTGCGGCGTCAAACGGTGCAACCCTCCACGTTCCCTCCCACGCCGGGCCCCTCCTCTCCTGGCACAGTGGCACCTCGAAAGCAGCCAAAAACCGCCCACCCCTCCATCGAGTCCCCTCGTCCAAACAGAACGAAAGGCCCGACCGCTTGTGGTAAGGGCCATTGGACGGCGGGCGGTTGGCAAGATCGGCTTCGACGTGGTAGCGCTACCATCTATCGTATCGAAGAGTATCCGTACCCGTCCCATCCATCAAGCAGCAGCCAGCGTAGTACCGGCTAGCAAGCAGCCTCCTGTGCCAAAAAAGACCTCAACTCCATCAGAGACAGACAAATCAGAAGCGCAGACGGGAGACGTGTTCTGGAACTTGCCTCAGCTGCTGGTCTGCCGACGGTTCAGCTGAATTTCCGTCTTCTAATTTTATGCTAACGGAAATGCACGAGAGAAACGAATACCGCGTATGTGTGCTCGCTGCGTTGCATTTCCCTGCCTGTCAAAACAATTGCGTGAACAGCTTCACTCTGACTGAAACGGGAGAGCTCGCCGAGCCTTGGAGGGGGCCTTTGCCATTTTCCAATTTGGGGCTTGGGGGAACCTGGGTCTGAAGCTTCTTCTTCTCTTCCTCACCAATCACGTCGAGTCGCGCGCCTCTTTTTGCTCTCGCTGCGTGTTCCCAGCCACTTTTTTCTCAACCTCCAAGACTTGGAGAGGCTCCGCTTTTCCGAGCGAAACCTCGTTTTCCCTCGTCTTTTTTGGTCTGGCTGTCGGTTTCTTTCTCCGCTTGGTCTCGGTCCAGCGTCTCTCTTAGCTTTGGTTGTGGGGTTGCGACGATGGGGCTAATGAATGAGATTGAGAGAGCCATTTTTACCGCACCCAGCCAGTGATCCGTCCAGTATCCGTACCTGCTGCTCTCGTTTCTCAGGTTCAGGTCCCAGGTCCAGAGGAGGAAGGGCGGAGGTCCCATCAGAGGTCCCTGAATATTGGCCAAATATTGGTCCAATGGTCTGGCCCGCATCCTGTGGGAAATTCGGCGCGCCGCCTCCACATCCAATGACACAAACGCGCCGTTTTCCCGAATGTCGTCAAGGTTGGCTTGGTTGACCGCGCAACACGACCCTGTTCACCACCTGCTGCTGCTGCTGCTGCTGCTCCTGCTGCTGCCTCGGAGCTCCCTTTTTTTGTGTCCGTCCATCTCGCCTCTCTTTCGCGCCGCTATTGCTAGGTATTGCCGCCGCAGCTGCTGCTTCTGCAAGGTTCGGATCTTGACCGCAGATTTCACCGCAGATTACGATTCACTACCACAGCATCTTCGGCCGCATTTCTTGCTAGGCATATTAGCGCGATGCCGGTTCATATTACTGAGCTCCATGGATCGTCACTGACGCGGCCCTCCTCGTCTTCCCCTTCCACTGCTGGCTGGAGCGGCACACAGTAGTGACAGGAGAGAGAGTCGGAGACAGAGCGACTTGCTGGCTCGTCCGTCTCCAGTGTTTCCTCCTCCATTCCAGCTTGCCCAGCTCCAGTTTCCATATCTCCTCAGCTCCTCCTCCCAATTACTCTCGCCATCCGCTATTAGCTAATACGTTTCTTGGCTCTGCTGCAGAAAAAGAAACCAAAAGTCGGGTCCCCACGGGGGTGGACGTTTGGCATGCGGTCAATCCCTCTGCAACGATTCCCATTTGCTGCAGCGGATTTCTTGGCAGAGCGTGAGTCGGGTGCTGAATCAGTACAGGTCCCAGGCCGACGACAACTTGCGGCACGTATCGAAAAAAAAACTGACATCACACTTTTGTCGTCTGTCTTTTTTTGGGTGCAAACATGGCTCGTGCAGAGAAAGACGTGAAGAACTCAACCCCAATTGGCTTGACATGAAAAAAGTATGATTGGCGTGATCTCCCGCCCATCGACATTCCCGTCCGCCTCTGGCAGCCATGATCGACCGGCTCTGCTGCTGGCCAGTTTCCCTGCCCTGCCCCCTTCCTTCTCTTGCAACCACACCCAAACGCCCCGTCTTCCCTGTGAGAGATGCGTTGTCGTCTTTGAAAGTCTTGGCGGGTGGTTCAGCAGGTCTCATAAGGCTGGTTGGTTTTGCGCGGCGTCCGCAGCGAGCGAAGCGGCGGCGGCGGCTGCTGCGCCGTGTTCAAACGTCCCCCAAATTCCCTTGCCCGTCCCATCCCATCCAACGGGATGCACTGCCGGCGGGAGTTTTGCTTTTCCTCTTGTCTGAACAACGCATTGTTCTTTGAGGCTCTGCCAAGAACAACCCAAGACACACGCACCCAAGCTTTGTTCCAATCGTCTTGGCCTGGTGTTGGCGATCGATGCCGAGCCCCAAGAGATGGTCCGTTTCTACCGCTCTTGGTCTTCGGGTAGATTTCCTGGGCTATGCTGAAGTTTCCCAAGACAATCTTGTGTGATATCTGCCTGATTGAAGCTTTCTTCCCCCGAGGACTGCCGGAGCCAAGACGTTCGCTGCGAGGTTGAAGCCTGCCATCTGCATCTTTCAATGCGACCTCGGGTCGATGTCCCCAAATTCTCGCCTTGTGATATGCCTAAACGTAGTTTTCCCGTCTGCCTTGCGGACCGTGCCATTCTCTGTCTTGTTCCAGCGGAAATTCCCCGAATCTGTCGTCTGGAGAAGACCGGTGGGCGGCGGGGGTGGATTAGTGGGATGTCGCCATATACCGCCGCCGGTCACATATCACCTTTTTCGCCACATTGGAGCAGAATGAGAGACGTCGTGCGTTGGCGTGAGGTTGCTGATACGACGTCGGAGGTATGGGACAAGAATAGGACCAAGAAGGTGTCAACCGCATTGCAGATCTGGGGGAGGTGGACGCGGGGTGTTCTCGCCGTGTGTCAGCGAACGACGACGACGACGGCACCCCCGGAGCACATCAAGCTG
Source organism: Colletotrichum tropicale (assembly GCA_027406125.1). NCBI lineage: Eukaryota > Fungi > Ascomycota > Sordariomycetes > Glomerellales > Glomerellaceae > Colletotrichum > Colletotrichum tropicale. The sequence goes on from JANVYH010000004.1 coordinate 2,458,524, forward strand.
GAGAAGCCCTGCTCGACGTTGCGGCCGACGATGGTGAGGCGGTCCGGCAGTCAAAGCTTGTGTTCTTGGCGTAACTGTCGATGTAAGAGCCCCCTCGCGACCCTCGAAGGGTGAGGGTGAGACTGGCGATGGGCGTGTCCTCCTTCCGCATCTGGCTACCTGTCTTCGGTGTTGTGCTGTCGCAGGCGGTTGCACTTGTTTCTTCGTCTGCTCTCTGTTCTGGTCTATTGTGGTTCGTGAAGTTCATTGGGGGGATGTGAATCTGCGACGATGTGCTCACTTGACGGCCTCGAGGGAATGGCTCTGAGACCATGGTGACGGTTTTCGTGGTGTCAAGTCTGTCTTGATCGAGTCTCTGAGCAACAGATAGAGAACCGGTGTGTTGCAAAGCTGTTCCACGCGATCATACTCTATTGTTGTCAACGTTTTGTGAGATTACCGAGCCAGAGCGTAACTCCATCGTGAGCCATCATCTCACCCCATCGCTTCTCGTTCTTCTCCATTGCTTGTCGGTCTTCACCATCAGCCGCACCCACTACAGGCTTCTTTATCGTCTTGAGGTGCGTATTCAGAAGAGCAACTTGAGAGAAGTATTGTCGCTGCTGACTTGCTCTCTTAGGTCAATTGCAAGCAATCAAGCCGACAAGACTACACCTGATAGGGTTGAGTAGACGGAGCACCAGATTGCCATCCCGATTGTCTGCGTGTGTGAGACATCGTTGAAGATACTGACGTACAATGTAAAATACGTCTGCAGCTGTCGTTGAGTGCTAACTCAATGGCCTTCTCAGACAGCATACTTGGTCCCGATCCAGGCTGACTTGGAACAGACTGTCGATGAATGTGCCGCCTCTGATTGCGGATAGGCGACAAAGTCCCCTCAATTGCCTTCAGTCTGTTGCAGGACCAATGTCAGCTATGTGTTGCTTGTTACGGTACACATACTCACCTGGTTCCGCTCGACTCACTGACATACGCGAGCAGTGCTTGACTTCCGGTATCAGCGTCACTTCCTTCCCTGTCAAGGCTAGTGATTCATGCCACAACCGAAGCTTTCCTATCTTCAACAAATTCGTAGCGCCTACTCGAGGCTGATCATGGCTATAGGTAAGTTTTTAATGCCCTGCGGTTGCAGCTGCTATTCATCCGCCGACATTCCATGGAAACCCTTGACTGTCTCCTTCACGTTTTGCGAAGCATAACCGTCTTACCAACCTCCATACGTGTTCGTCCGGCGATAACGCTGACTTCAAGGCAACTGATTTGTGTAGCTGGACGATAGTGTAGATGCGGACAACATCGGAACACTGATGGGTTTACACAGCTGTCTGTGATGGGCAGACTTCTTTCAGCGTGCCTGCTGAAGCCGAGCAATCTGGCGTTCTTCTCACGACGTCTCCCTAAGGATTAATGGGCGCGATGATTAGACGGGGTTTATCTTGCCCTCACTTACATAGGCTGTGTTTCATCAACATACGGCTGATGACGAATGGCAGTCGGCGTATGCAATGGCTGTGACAGAAGGGCTTGCTCATATTGCCTATGAAGATCTAGGGCAACCGGAAATCCTGATAATCTGTCTGATGGGTACGATGTATCGAGCCCGAAAGACATGTGGGTCGTCATGAGACTGCGAGGACGTCTCCACGATGGTAAGATGATGTAGAATCACAGCGTCTCGTTCATGGTGTGCCTGGACCCGGTAGGTGGAGTTATTCGAAATGTGATCTTTGGATTGATTCATCATTGACTATGGCGAACAGAGATTCATGGGGTTTGTTGACAGAACATGTGAAATGCCACGAGATAATCTCACACACCACCCTCGTCGTACTCTACAGATCCGGTATGACCCATGTAATAAAAGGGCTATTCCCAACTATGTAACGCTAAGCATATGACGTTCATTTACAGAGTCAAATCGTTATATTTCGCACTCGCTCCGGTCAGCAGCCCCGTTCACTGGTTCCCACATTGCGGCTAAGCTTGTGTGAAACTATCCATAGACAACAAATACAGCGTTGCAAAATGTTAGAATTAACGTCATTGAAGCGCCTCGCTGCGCGTCGGGATTCTCCCTAACAGAATCCCCCAGGCTTGTCTGCTTGACACCTGGGAAGCGGGCTACATCCAACGGCTGGCATGGGAAATCTGTAGTCGTCTTTTCAGTATGTTGATCCTCGATCATCTTGCAAGCAGAACACTAAACTTTACAACCGCAGTCTCTGCAGCTCTCAAGAGCAGCAACTGCGTTTCAGTGATCATGCCGGGGACAGCGGCGACGGCGCTCACGATGGCGTCCACGCCGGAGACAGCACGCTCGATCGCCCTCTGGTCGCGAATGTCGTGGAGGACCTCAATCCCTTCCAGGCCCTGCCGCAAATCCAACGGAATCTTACTCAGATCACGAGAAAGACCTCTGCGCTGTGAACCCGTGCCGGGGCGGAGCGCGCACATGCTACAAGGCCGGGAATACTCGCAATCAAAATGAGCATCTTGGGCGAATTGATGAACAGTATGACGATCAAAACGACAGGCAGCCTGATTGATGCAGATGAGAGCGAGACTTATTAGACAGTTGCATCACACGTATATATTGATATGCGTGGTCTTGTTCGGCGTCTCTGTTAGCTTAATACCTGGGGTATGTCAGTAAACCTTTCTTCACTGCACCGCTGGGTCGAAGACTAGGCTCACCACGGTGTACGAGGCATGGTTATACCTCTCTGTATGAGGTTGCTAATGGGATTGTTCTTGTTAGGGATAGAGTCGCGGCGAAATAAGAACGGCCGTTGCTGTCCCCAGTTCGGGAATCCCTCCTGTGCCTACTCCGACTTTCCTTGCTGCAACTCGGAGACTGTTTCGATATGGACGGCGAGTGCGGTACCGGCTCTGGCTTCTACGGATTGGACAAGTGTCAAATCGGTAACCGCATCACCTCAGCGCTGCCGCCACAAGGCCCCTCAATGTCGGTCTTTCTCATGTGTCAGGGACTTGCAGAATATGTACGACGCCGACGAGTGCAATAGATTCAAGCATGATGACGACTGCGGGAGCTTCCACATCATCCTCAGCCTTTCCAGTCTGTAAAGGTGGTACGAGAGCCGAGGGAATACCGCCAGCGCCGACACAAGCTATGCGGCACCCAAGGACGACCCGACTTCGGGCATAAGACTACCACATTTCGTGGGCCACGTAACCGCATATTTCTTGCAAAGTCGGTGATGAGGCACCAAAGGACGACGACAAGATCAATTCGCAATCCCGTCGCGCGGAACGGGACTACGACGAATTCTTCCGCCGTCGTTCTTTGTCTCCGTCGTCCTTTGTCTCCGTTGTCTGCCATAACATTCATCCACAGAGACCGTCTATCTACAGGACGACAGGGCATGATTGATGCAGTTCCAATGCCCAACACGACGATGTCGGCTGGTCCGCCTCAGACAACGAGCCAGAGGATGCGGCAGCTGCTCTCAAGCAGTTCCTCATCACCAACTTTCATCGCTTTGGCGACAAGAGATACGCGGTTACGTGGCCCACGAAACGTGCTAGTTTTAGACCCGAAGTCGGGTGTCTCGCTGGATGTAGTGCGAAAGGCTCAGCGGGGAACCCTGAATATTTAAGTGGTCTGGCTAAGTTTAGAAAAATCTGTGAACGGGGGTGCAGTGTCGCCATTATAGTATTAATGAAGTGGCTGCGAAATTCATATGGATCTCTTACTGTAGGAAGATACTTTAAGTTGAGTATGAGACTTGGGAAGTACCTAGAAAATCCATGTGGGGGAGAGTTGCTGATTTTTTCATGCAGGATTAAACCGGCACTTGACAGGTGCCATACAAACTTGTATGTAGAACTTGTTGCTCCCCCCCTCCACGCATTTTTATATGGGAATTGGCAAGTCCCTGCAAACTGGACACGGCAGACTCACACCCTCCCTCTGCATACACTTTTTTACTATACTTAGTGCTTTACAGCAGATCTATGTACCTGGAACAGGTCGTTGGGTTCTGCTAGCTATGCAACCTTTCACTCTAAAGGAGGCTTCAGTTTTTTTTCATCGTAAAGCTGCCAGTCTGGACCCCTTCGTGAAGCAAATCAGCCTTGTATGAATAGGCTTTGAACATACCCATCACAGACGCGACGCGTCGGCTTGAGAATATCGTAATTGTCCGCGCCCACACGTCTGAAGTCTCTAAGAGCTCAGCTCTGCTTCTTGTCATTGAGGGAACACTACTTCCGGTCACTGAAGAGGATGAGATAAATTGCAAAGGCAGATATTCGCACACGCTGGCATTTTACATAGCATTAATCTCATTCAGTGCCCTTAGATCTGTCGTATCCATCGCCCGCGCTGCCACCTATGTGATCCCCCTTCGTCGGTGCCTCCTGCCTCCATGGCCTCCATTGCCTCCTGCCTCCATTACCTTTTGCCTCCATTGCCTCCTGCCTCCATGCCAAGTCCCCCTCCCACCACACACTCCCCAGCTCTTTCTCCTCTACACCACACCTCTCCAACCCGGCCATCACGCAAGATGGCAGGATCTCGCAAACAATCGGCCCCCGAAGCGGGTGGTCGTGCACCCAAAAAATCACGCAAGAACGACGACAACGGCAGCGAAGCCAGCGATGATGAGAACCGAGGGTCCAGGGCCTCAGGGCAAGAGTGCAGAGGCACCAAGCAACCTTCCTGGATCGCCTTCGAAACAAATGTTCGACAGAGTACCACAGAAGTGCTCCGAGACTGTCGCTACCCAGGCGCCACGACTGACGTTGGAAGATATCGACAGATTGCTCCCAGAGACACTGCCCGACACTGACTACGACCAAGATTGGTCACGAGACGACGAAGCGAAGCTCGTCAAAGATTGGGAAGAGGAGCCGCTTCGAGACGCCCTCCTAGACTACAAAGACAAAGCGACCGACACGGTCTTCCGAATGTGCCTCAGATTCTATCAAATGTCGCCATTTGAACTCATCTCGGAAAAGTACAGCCTGGTCTACGAGGGCAACACCGGAAGGGGCACCCCACCGGCGCGATGGGCATCGGCATTCGCCGACAGCCTCAAGAGAATTCTCGTGCATCCTCTATGGAACGGGGACATCAATCTCCTCATCATGGGCATACAGTACACTTGCATATTGAACAAGGAGGACCGACGCGCCTGGAGGTTCGCTCGGCCATCAAGCATACACCCTTTCTTCACCGTATTCAGGCAGGTTCTTGCCGAATGGAAGGGCCAGAACAAGCCTCTCGAGGAACATCACGAAGAGGTCCGAAAACGACTCGAAGCCCGCTCAATCGAAAACACCGTGTACTCGGCGTTCCTTCAGTCTCTCGAGGAGACCGTGCCGGTGGCCGAGAAGCTGCCTGGCAAGAAAAAATGCCACAAATACAGACGACAAACCTTACTCCGTCTCAATCAGAATTTTCAACTACGTCAGGTACGCCCTCGACCAGATCAATTACATGGGAGCTCCCTACTTCCTCCCTGCGGACGTCACGGTCCGCTACGTGCTTGGCGCCGCTCCTGACAACAATCCTCCTAAGGCGGATCTCAAAAGATACATGAGCCGATTTCTACTCGCTCTCCGACGCTACAACGCGAAGAGGGAAAACCGCGTCAAGCGCTTGGGTCAGGAACAAGACGAAGGCGTGGACCCGCAAGATGCCACAACAGGAGCTCTGGACAACGAAAAAGATGCTACTACTGCCACACTGAGGCAGGAGATTGTCCGATTGAAGTCCCAGGACAACGAAAAAGATGCCACTATTGTCGCACTGAGGCAGGACATGGACCAATTGAAGTCTCTCGTCGACGAAATGGGCAAACTGCTCAGGCGACAGGAATAAGACAGACGACCGCCATATACCGGCAGTCCCGATCTCTCGGGATACGGCGATCCGTTCAATCTGGACTCAGATGGACCTCAGAACACAGACGACCCCAATGTGGTCACGGACGCGCTGCCTAGCCTGCCCACGGACGAGGAATTGGAAGGTGCCATTCACGGTTGGCGGCCCTTGGACGTTCTTTACCAGTACAAGTAATAAATCTTTGTTCTATGTCGTCGTTCATCACTGTAGTCTGTCTCGTCCTCCATCTCACTTGACCAAACTCCATGCCCGGGTGATCTGAAAGCTATGTAAAATGGCAGCGTGCGCGAGCCTCTGCTTTTGAATATTATCTGTTCCTTTCTAATGTAAGTAAATAGAGCTAAGCAGTTAGAGACGTCAGACATGTGGTGTGTTCTTCGGTGTTAAAGCATGTCCTGAGCGAACGGGTGTGGCGCCGACCCACATGCTGTAACGGGCGACCATCTAGCGTACAATTGGTTGTTCAGTGGGATAAGACCTCCGCCAGGCCGGGCCAACCTTGCCCTTCATCCCGTCTCCTTGCACCTTTTGGAGGCAAACAACAAGAACATGGCACTCAAAGCTTACCATAACTAGGGAGGGATTCTCTTACGTCGTAACGGCTCCAACTAGGAAAGGCGAAGTCACCGGCTTTTCAATGCCCAGCCGGTTAACTGTCGTCCTCCGTAACGACCAGAATCCGTGGGTCGCTCAACGGCGCAAAGTATGAGATCGTTTGTTCAACAACTGAGAACACCTGCGTCGAGAGTCCAGGTTGGGCAACTTGGTTTGAGCCTGCTTAAACTTCCCATCAGATATTATCTTGCTCCGGGAAGGGGTCATTGTTGGCTAGATATACGAAGACAGCGCCCAAGATATCGCTTAGAGCGTCCGCTGCTGTTGTGCCCTCTTACCGACTCAAGCGTGCGTGACCTGGAGTATGGGTATTGAGTCCATTATATCGCCACAAAGGAAATCTAATTATCTATCCTGCCTGGCTCGCTCGTAAGTTGGAAAGTGCGTCTGAGTTTTGAGATTATCGACGAAGATTCAAGGCTAGTTGAACGTCAACCGAGGGCTTTGTGCTACCACCTCGCAGTCGTGATCGACGCAGCAGGCTACTCTACTTAAGGTAGCTAAAATACGAAACCCTTCTTTTTGACCACTACTGGATTGTGAGCAGTTTACTTCCTTCGCATCTTTTCTTACAGGCCGGACACTAATTCATCGCCTACACGATAAGCTCCCTCCCATAAACACCGCGCGGGCGCATCATGCAGTGTGTATATCCACGGAAACGCGCTGAGATGATGGTGTACGGCTGCCCAGTCACGCAGGTTTGCGCGATCGCAAGTCTTCGCGATTGCAAGAAGCAGCCAGCTGTGATCATTGGCTTTCAGGACCGAGATGCCGCTCATGAAAAGGATCCACAGCGGCAAGGAGACATCGCCGATCTGCGCGTCTACGTGCTTCGAGTGGAGCTTTCGAACGGCGTATCCTAAACGAGTACATAGAAGTGACGAAGCGAAGTTTTCGCGGCAATAGTTGGGAAGCAGGCCGGTCATGAACGCCAGCATCGCGAGATGTGCTGCGTCGCCGTGGAGGCCTTCTGAAGCAAGCAGGGGCTGTCTGAGAGGTTCGCCTTCCAAGAGAAGGTAAAGTAGTGAAATGAGCGTTTCTGTGTAGTCTAGAGGGTTGATCTTGGATCGTCCGCTCTTTGACCTGTCGTTGAGGATACTCGCGAAAACGATGAGATCTAGCATGATGCGGGGCAGTCCGGGGGAACAGGCAGAAAGCTGTTCTGCGACAGTGCTAGAGGGGCACAAAACAAATCTTACGGGTACGTCCTGACTATCAAACATCGTGGGTGACCCGTTTTGCATGGCCAATTCAATATCGAGCCTGCTGTTGGTCAATTTTCTCGCCTTCGGATGTTCAACGTCAGATTGGGGGGAGATTACACACCTGAGTGGCTTGAGGGCCAATGGACGGTTCTCCTTCATCAATCTGGCAATACCCCCGCGCAACCCAATCATCTGATGAAGCCCTTTGAGGTGTATGAGGCCGGTGGTGTGTTGCTGGTGTATTTGTTGGTAGATGGCGAGGGTGACGACGGCAGCAATTGCGCTGTCCGATATGGCACGCGGGCCTGAAAGTTTGAGGTTGACCAACGAGTAAGCCTGGCATATGTGATGTAGAGTCTTTGGCGACGTTGTAGGCCTCCGTTCAAAGAAGTCGATGTACGATGCCGACACGGCCAAAGTCGAGTGAAAGTCTATGGCAGCGGTGAGTTGAAATGGCAACCCGTAGGCGTTAGTTGAAGTTACTCACATGCTTCATCTACAAGTATGCAATTGACCCAGATCGACTTTAAGATGTCGAACTTGTAGCAGAATTGGGGAGGAAACAGCGTGTCACTGATGTCAAGAAACCCTGGAGAGAACAAATCAGAGAAGCTTCAGGATAGAGGTCAGGGTGGTTGTAGATGGGTTGGATGAGCCGTACACCGATGCATGAGCCTAGTTGAGTCAGAATCGAGTTCTTGCGGGAAAGATGTCAGACAGAAGTCATTCCAGAAAACACGTCGCGGTATTTTCAGCTGACGCTTAACGGGGACACCGCTCGCCTGTCTTCGCGTCGAAGGTCGTGGTCTGCCGGCATTCTTGCCCCTCATGACATGAGAACGAAGGGCGCGGCGGTCGGATTTGCCTATCCCGGCCGCATTCTGTTCGATGAACACCAGCGCATGGCTCATTGTGGTCGCTCAAAGGGTCTGGTTGATGTCGGTACGGAAGATTACGGTGGGCGGGGTATCCTCTCTTTGAGCTGTTGCTGTGCCTCTCACCAACGGCATGGGATACGTATCTTCAGATAACGCTAGCCTACAATGGGTGTTTCTGATGCCAGATTTCCTAGATATTACTGACATCTGCCTTTGAAAAGTTGGTCTGATTTGACATGTTCCGATATACCTGATTGCCGGCTGCTATGTCTCATACAGTGCTGACTGGTTACATCGGACAGCAATCGACATCCATAAGTCAGCATCAGCATTCGAGGTTATGGATTGACATGAAGTGTATATTAAAAGAAGCTGCATTTACTTGGACATCACTTGAACAGTAGATTAACAAGGGTGTTTCATATTCCCTACAACTTAGCCTCCTCAAATACAATACCCCCATATACTAAATCTGAGAAATGCACCCAGGCTGTACCTGTTCCAGCTTGGCAACGAGCTCGTTCCATATCGCCTTCTGCAAGCGCTGGCCCTCATCGTTGCAAAACCAGTCCGGCACCCAAAACTCCTTGATCTTGCAGCCCGACAGAAGCTTTCCGTGACCATCCTCGCCAACCGTCAGGCCGTGAAGGATGGTGCGACTGCCCGCCTCCGCCGTGCGAGCCATCATGGCCCGGACCGCCTCATGCATGATTTTGGTGAATGTCCTCGCATCGCGTCCCAAGCCGGTGGTACAGAGACCAGGGGCAACCATGGTGATAACCACGCCGGTACGGTCTACGGGAAACTGGGCCGCAAACTGACGGACGGCACATTCCTCGACGAGCTTCGTGAGAGCGTATCTGGTATGCATTAGTCCCGTCGCAAGACGCTTGTTCTCTTCTGCTTCTCCGACGAACCTTGAGTCCATGTTTGCGCGCTTCGGGTCGTTGAGCCCGTCAAAGACGCTCCCGTTTCGGCTCTTGTCCATCTCCGCCTTGACGGTGTATCCCAGCACGCTGACGATGAAGAGGAGCGTAGGCTGAATGCCGAACTTGCGCGCGCTCTCGCGCAGCTTGGGCATTATCAAGACTCCAAGGAACAATGTGTTGACGACGTTGACGAACATGCTGCTCTCAACGCCTTCGAAAGTCGCCCACTGGTCGATCATGACGCCGGCGTTGCAGACGAAGCCGTCGATCCTGTCCAGCTCCTGAGAGACCTGCTTGGCGAAGACTTGGACGGCGGCATAGGTTGATAGATCCAGATGCCGCACCTTTGTGACGGGGTTTCAATATCAGTCTGTCGTTCTCGGCCGCCGGTGTTCGGGCCAGATCAACGTTACCTGTATGACGCCCTTACGTCCCGTCGACTTCTCAATGTCTGCCCTGGCCACTTCTCCGGCGTTGAGATTCCTCACGGCCAGGACAACTGTCGCGGCGGAGGCAGCGACGAGGTGCCGCGCAGTTTCCAGGCCCAGGCCGGAGTTGCCTCCGGTGATGACGTAGGTCTTTCCCACGCAAGTCGACTCGTCCACCAGGATGGGGAGCTTCCTGTACTGCTCTGCAGTCAGCCGTAGCATCACCATCTTTGCTGGTACTACAAGATACTGTAGTTTGTTGTGAAGAATTTAGGGAAAGCAGAGAAAGTAGACTTTGAGATGAGTTCAAGAAGGGCGAAATATGAGGTTTTGGGTATGCCAGGAGACACAATGCCGGCGTTTTCACGACGCGGCATTCGTCCTTCTTATATTCCAAACAGGCAGCATTGTACGAGGTCTGCCAGGGACGAAGTGAGTGTTGAGGCTACGGCACGGCCTGGGAGCCATAACCGATCCAACGCGCGTGGGATCATTTTGATCAGTCTGATGGTGAGAATAAGTTAGAAGCGGCCACTCAAAGGGCCCAGATCTGATCTCGGCCATGTGGGGTTGTCTTTATGGCCAATCAGATATTGCTTTCTACTCTAGGACTAGCATAGTAGGACCCGCCTCCAGCCCGAGCCAATCAGATATTGATTGCCTCTTTAGGAAGGTGACGAGAAGCTACAAAGACGATGTCCCTTCATCCTCTCTCTCTCTCTATATGTATTTCTAATATCTAAGCAGCAAATCCTACTTATTACTATGTTCCTCGTTGATTTATTATTCACTTTTTAATCATAAGCTTTTCCTCGAGAGATTTCGAGTTTCATGTACTTCAGGCTCCCACAAAGTCATAAAGTATCGAGACTATTTCACTATAACAGCTGGCTCATGGGTAGTGTCAAGCATCAACTACCTCAAGCCAGCGCATGCTTACAGAATCAAGAACCAGCACCTTGCGGGCCTTGGAACACAACATGATCGAGTCTACTTCTATTCAAAGGATGTTCATAGGCAGGGTGGTGGAGATTGAGGCGAGTCGTTGCGGGTTGGAGCCGCCTCCACGGCAGCCTCATGCCCTGCCTTCATAGTCAACTTGACGTCCTCAAACCAGCACATACGACCATACCCATTGGAAAACTCGGGATCCCGTCCGCTCTCCCATAGATAAGCCAATGAGGGCTGGAGTAGTAGTCGGGTCGGTGACGACCGGCGAATGCCCGGTGTTGTATGTGTTTTTTGCTTTCCTTCCCTTTTGCGACTGCTAGCAATCATGAAGGGAGTGACTAAGAGGTTGACCAGAGGCGCTTATTGACATCTTAACTATGTGTTGAAGCAGGTAGACTTATGAATTAGACGTTGGAGGCTTGGTGGGTGCGATGAGAGCAAGCTCCACTAATACTGCGTGCTAAAGTATCCGCCCGGAGACAGTACATGTATTGCCTTCATATGCTTAGGTTTTTTATTGAAGTCCATTGCTCCTGAGTTTGGTCCATCTTCGGGCTTCTCCAGTACACAGAAGTCAGAAGGGGAAAGTGTTGGCTTTGGGTTCCTTCTATAAGGCTTTGACGACAGCCCTGATGACTGACCTTAGAAGCCCTCAGAAATCAACCAGAAACGGGCTTCAGGGGCTCTTCATGATAGCGAGCCAGACTAAGCGCAACAACTTGACCAAACCTAGTCAGTTCGTTTTAAGCATAACGTCTTCAGAGCTCTAAGCTTATTTTATTAGTAGCAATAATAATATTAATGCATGCTTCGCCTGCCAGCTAGCTAGCAGTAGGAATGAAATGGGTCAACATGTGTGGAACAAAGTAAATTCCAAGGAAGAAAATGAGAAAACCCTCGGCCCGACCGACCACAATCCCTTGCGGCAGCAAAGCCGCAATGTCGATGGCGCTGGAGAGGTGAGGTTTGTGGCGATTGTGATCAAATTGACGTTGATGTGTCAAGATAATCATTCAAGGAAAGAATCTGGATGCCAGAACAAGCCTCGTCACTTCCCCTAAGTGAACCATCCTTCGCCTTTAACAGCCAAAATTTGCGGTTGTTCTCCCTTGCAAGTCACCTCCGCTTGGCCGCTGTCGGAAATCTCTTGTACATTCCTCTACTTGCTTACGCCAAGAGCTGAAGGACCTTGACTGAGACTCGATTAACTACCCACAACACTAATATTTGGATGGACTCTGACCATCGATTCATAGATCTACTCGTGTGCTCATCACGTTAAGCTTTAAGCTTTCGAAACTAACGGTCCCTTCGAACACCTGCTCTGAGCACCAACATGAGGCGAGAGGTCCTCGCCTTCGCTTTGCTTGTGGCCATTGGCGCCAATGGCGCTAGCCCACCAGTCCGACGGCAAGCTAGCGATGCGCCAGTGCGCTTCTACTTGACGGTCAATCCAGTACTCTTCCCCACTGGAACCGCTGATCCAGCTCCAACCTCGAACGGCGGCGTGTCTCCGTCTTCACTGGCGGGGACATCGGCGGGGACGTCGGCCGGGGTGCCGGCAGGATCACCAGCGGCATCAGCGGCAGGGTCGCCAACTAGAACCGCAGTAGGGTCAACGGCGGGGGTTTCCACGCCGACATCAGCGAGGTCTCTCGCGCTGTCTTCGATCGGAAATCCTACAACGAACCCTACAGCGAACCCTCCGGCGGTGTCCTCCTCATTGTCCACGCGCAGTCTTTCCGGTCTCAGCTTCACATTTTTGAACACCACATCTACGTCTTTCACTAGTACTGTGGGCTTCAGTACTTCTCCCTCGAGAATTCCCACATCAACGGCGCCTATGCCAATGCCCTCCGATCCTCTTGCTTCCAGTCTTATCAACTCGCTCATACCCTCCGATTCTCGTTCACCCACGTCGGTTCCCAGCTCTGAATTTCCCGCACAAGCTTCCACCGGCCCTTTCACTTCTGCAGGTAGCATACTCATATCACCAACGATCACTGGCCCTTCAGCATCATCTCTTAGCTCGGGATCCACGTTTTCGGGTCTCTCAGGATCCTCTTCACCATCCTCCTCAGCGTCAGCTTCGCCCACATTTGCTCCAGGTGAAGGGCCAGTTATCTTCCTTGTCCTCCCATCCGGTGGCGCCCAAAAGAAGAGAGACACCGCTGGCTTTCTTAGCACCGAGACCAGCGAGAAGCCGGACACGTGCGACCTTGCCACTCCGTTTGTTCTACTGTCTGGAGAACTACTCATCCAAGGCGTTCCTGTTCATTATTCTCCTGGCGAGACTTTGAAGCCGCTCCTCAGGGGCGGTTCACCACCCCCGGGCGCCATAACAACTCGGTTCACACGCGTGAACGGGGTCCTTGAGTTTGTCAACGCGTCCCTTCCCGGTGGACAGGCAACGTTTTGTCAAGATAGCAATACCAGAGAGGTTTTGCTCAATTTTGCATCTTCTCCAGCCAACTGTGAGCCGGCCGTTATCGTGGTCTATGGGGGTAAGCTGCACCAAGAACTCTTTCTATGCTACATGAGACTAAATCGCAACAACAGCCGAGCAATGCCAGAACAAACAGATTGTCTCCGCGGTCGTCCCCAGCATCCGTGGCAGCTCTTCAACTCAACTAGTCATTGGCCCTTCCTTCAGCCAGTTGGTCACGCCTATTTCAAGTCTTCCCACAACATCTCTGTCACAGCCTGCCATCCCATCTGGCGGCAGTCAGACAGGCACGGCTCCATTTTCCACTCCCGAAAGCAGTTCGGGATCGTCAACCTCATCAGCCACTCCGAGCTTCGACGCGCCGTGCGCCCCGCAAGCATCGACTTTGTTCGTACCTTCGCAAGACATTGACATTGATAGGACATCGGCGGACAGACTTAACGCCGCCAACACCGTCTTTCTCAACTATGTCGAGGTTCCTGGGGATCGTGTGATGCAGATCGAGCTGTCTTTGAAATCTGCAGGGGTTTTGCTTGAAAACTCAAACCGCGTCACTTCCGTCGTCTGTCTAAATAGTACGACTTCAGAGCCCTCGGAACCTACGCTGAACTTCCTCACCCCTGACGACGCCTCCAGATTTGCTTTGATCTTGAGCCAGTCACCCGGCTTGGTTCTAATCACCCAAAGCAATACTGGCTGCAGCCTCGATACAGCGCGAGGGTTCTGGGAATTTGATTCGACAAGGAACTCGCCTGCAACATCCACATCTCTCACAGTTCTCGCTAGGGAGCGAAAGATGGTTGAGGTTGCGAACAGGATCACGCTTCTCTATGGCAAGAGGGAAGGGATTAGTGGAAAGAGCTTCACCTCGACGGCCGCTGGTGTTTCTTCAGTGTCATTTCCACTTCCTGTGCCCGATTCGTCATGTGTTGTTTCGGCAACCCCTGAACCTTCGGGCCCGTTGGTATCCTCGGTTCCAGCTGGCCAATCTTCCTCCGTGTCTTCAACTGGTCAATTTTCTATTTCTCCCGTGGAACCATCACCTTCCTCATCCTCGTCTCCTGGACCTTCGTTGTCCCCTTCGCCAACTATTTCGGCGCCATTCGATTTACTGACTACATCATCGGTTTCTGATACATCATCTGGACAGTCATCATCAATCTCACCGAGTGAATCTTCGCTCTCAGCCTCGCTGACTGAAACTTCGTCTTTGGTTTCATCGACTGAGTCGTCTGCAACTTCATCGACCTCAGCCACTGCGAGTCCAACTGGTTACCGACCTCCTCCAGAAAGACTAGAAGACCTGACGCCGGCTGCGAGGGAGCTATACGACTACTTCCTCAATAGCATCCAAGTCGAGAACAACAACATAGCCTATCATGTCCCGGCTCTGAAGGGTAGCGATCTTCCAGCCGCGCCCTACAATCCAGATGATTTGGCTGGGCAGCAAGCAGCCGAAGACGGCTTCACGGAAGCCGGACTTAGCAAGCCTGCAGACCTGGCGTCCAAGGCGACTGATGGTCTGAACCAAATTGCTGCAAACGTTTGTCCGCCCAACTCCAACTCAACAATCGTCCGGCGAATGCTACTGGGACTGGACCAACGTGATGACCCTCAGGACACACCTGCATTGCGTGCTCACCGTTTGGCTGACTGGCTAAACAAAAGACTGGAAGCACGCGCGGTTGATGGTTGGGACATCGCCTGCGACGACACTGTGGGAGAGCTGGTTGGTCTCATTCCTGGGGGCGACCTTCTTGGTTTGGTGTGCGCCGGGAAGTCAATCTACGATGCCCGCGACGCGATCAAGTGTCTTTTTGGAGGTTGCCAAACCGTCACGTACATCGTCACCAAGACGATGACATACGACTTCAATTACTCATGGTTGATCACCTACCCAACAATCTCACAGGGTGTGACATACGGTGGAGGCAACAAAGTCTTGTCCTGTGTCAATTGTGGCTTCTCAATATCTTCCATCTCATTCATCGGCAAGATCATTGTAGTCATCACCAACGGCGTAGTCCAAGTTCAGCAAGCTGACGTTACGCCCGGGATATCCGGTATTGCGAATGCGGTTGTTCGGCTTCAGTCAGACGGGCCGTGGAACGGCATATGGAATTACAACTATAAACCAGTGGACCTTGGCCCTATTAAGATGGATGGTGCATTCCGGATCAACCCTGCCGTCCTCTACAGCATCGGCATCGAGTACTCCACGGACTCAAGCGTCGACATCACAGGCGGAGCTCGCTTCACTTGGGCTAATGCCGCCGCCACCGTAAATATTCTCCAGAGCAGGGTGACAACGCAGAGGAACTGGAAGCCGACTGTCGAGTTCACCTTTCCCTCGTTCCGGCAGGGTTCTGCGGTCAAGCTGAAGCCGTTCATACGATGGGTCATCAAAATGGAGATCGATATTTATGACATGATCAAGCTCAAACCGTTCGTCACAGATCAGACTGTAGCTGGTATTGAATCCACATACTCTTTCACCACCACATCAAACTGCCCGGCAAACCAACTAGCCGTCAACAATTACGTGTACAGCGCCAACACTATTGGCTTCGGCACTGGAAGAAGCGCAGTGCTGTTCGACGGAACGGCGGGCAGCGCTAAGCAATGCTTGCTTGTGCCAGGAATCACCCCCTCGCCCGATGAGCTAGCTTCACTGAGGCTGGTTGGCCAGGCCTTCTGCACGGAGTACATCAATTATAGACCACCCTCGACTTTCACCTACACTACTCAGACATCCACCGTCCCCACCACCACCACGACGTTTGTGACCACCACTGTCTTCACCACCGCGACGGTTACCGAGTATAAGAGCGTAAGTCTCGACAGTTACTTCACACGGACGTTCGCTGCACAAACGACGACCGTCACGGATAACTCAAAAGCCGTGAACTTCTTGTACTTGAACTACAAGCGAGATTCAGAGGATACACCCATGACAACAGCGGACGGCATAGACAAACGCGCTGTTCCCACGCCTGCCTTGGTGAGAACCTGGGACGCAACTAAGATCTCCTTCGCATGCAAGCAAATTGCCACTGGTACAACGACTCTCACCGTCACAGCCACGACGACTGCAACGGCCGGAACGGTCACCGTAACTGGCACTGTTACACGAAACCAGCAAGCCCCGTTCGTGACTGTCACGTATACGTCCACCTTCAGACGCTACCTCGGCATTGCGACAGCTACGGCCGCAAGTGTTGCCACGGAAACTGCCTGTCCGCCATCCACCGTGAACAAGTGCTTCAAACTCAAGATACATGGCCATCCTTGGACGGAGGGCAGGTACATCCGCTGGGCACCGACATGGCAGAACAGCGGGTGGCTAGAGCCCGACTCCCAGTATGGCACCAACGAAATATTCTATCTGACTACACAAGGACATCTGGTTTCCACCGTATACCCTGGGCCCCAAGCGTACATCCTCGGTACACCAGGTACTAATGCCAACGCCAACGATTGGGGCGAGGTGTTGTTTTTGTGGTCGTCCCAAGGCGTCTGGCCTCAGCGTCAATACGCCAAGTGCGCCAAGGACTCTGATCCGTGTTCCAACGGATTCTCCTGTTCGATCATTGATGATATTGGCGTGCAAAGATTCCAGATGTCAATTCGGGTTCCCACGTTCCTTTTGAATGGGGGCGGATCGTATGACGAAAGTTCGAGGTTCACTCCTTCCTGGCATAGGAGGCCCGACACCGCGGTCTTTCAGTACCTTCCGGTGACCTTGACATATGAGGACGTAGCTTGTCCATGCTATTGAAGCAAACTATGAAGCTTCAAGATTGCGAGGGGGGTCTGTGGTTTTACTTCTCACAATAATTTGAACTATGTTCATGCCTTAAACTGATCGCGGATACCTGTGCCACACGGATACCTTCGTGACGTTGCTGGCAAGGATCTGAAAGAGATCTGGCTAGGGCTTTGCCAAGAGCACAATGCAGCTGAAAATATGCTAAGATTTTCTAAAGCATTATCTGCTCATCTCAGAAGATTATCAGTTGGGTGGAGTCATCATAGATTGACGGAATTCACTCTAAGGGCATGTCCAGGACGCTTCCCACAAGTCTCCGCGTAGCGACGAGCATTGAGTCCAAATCCACTTCTAAGGCATCATACCTCTCCCTTCTCAACCTCCATTTCTCACTGCCAACCCAACTCTCTATACATACTGATCGGTCCTGACAATATGTCGTAATCTGATCAGGATCCGTACGCTTATCGGTCTCTTGATTGTCCTCGACAACAAACTGGATGTACATATCCTGCACATCATAACTCAAGTCGATGTTGGACTTGATGTGGTCCGTTACCTCGGTCATTATCTGGTCAGCCACCTCTGCACGCTGTGGGGATTCAGGACGGATAGTTTCTGAAGGCTCTTGATAGCGACATCTGGTGATATCATTTGAGGCACGGTGTCTCCAGAGATATAGACTCAGGCTGCAGCAAGCAGACATCTTACTCTGGTCACGACGAGAAGTGAGTCTCACCCCGAAACAGCACGCCCTGAAGCGTTCGCATTGACAGACAGTCTCACACAACAGAAGAGGTAACCAACAATTTCCGATGGGCAGTTGTTTCTTTAACATTGGAACACACCATGGATGTGTTTCCGATCTCATCTGTACCTCGCCAGTAGAACATCAAAAGCAAATATCTCTGGCTTCAGGGGTACGGCTAGCCAGGGCCTCACCCGAGATGCAACTCCGCGCCAAGCCAACCGCCACTGTCTAGAAGCCACGTCGAATCAACAATACATCTGCCATCTCCCGCTGACATACAACGTTCCCTCTTGGCACGTCGCTTCCTCGACCAACGAATCTTTCCGGGGGCAGCCACAGTTCCCTCTCCAAGCCATCCCGTGGCTTCCTCCCATGGGAGAAAAAAGCAACTCCCGAAGAGTCTAGACCCCCAAGCCACCCGCTTCTTCTGCCGGAACCCGTTCCCCGGCGTGGAGTCACACAAAGGCACGCAAAACCTCGAAGGAAACGCGCATGAGGTTCCATAGAGCGGCGTCATCCACTCGGGAGGGCAGACGGGAGGCTGCAGGACATAAGAAAGCCCAATTCCGACCTTTTCGCGCCCAAGATCTACTGGCGGGGGTAGAGACGCAGATGCAGAGAAAGATTTACATGTACGCACGGCATGTCGAGAAGCAGTACGGTATCTTGGATCTGCGGGTTCGCAGGACCTGGCGTCCAACGTGGAGACAGGAAGAGATACATATGATCGTGATTGAGACATGTGATGGCTAAGAACTGACGACACCAGAGACAATCTTAAATTGAATGAATTCATGTGGTAGAGAATAAGAGCTGAGACGTCTGGGATTGTCGTAGATGTTGTGTCAAGACAGCAACATGGCTTCGTTGGCACAGCGAACTGCACGTATCAAACTTCCAGAACATCGCAATGAATTATAAAAACACATCCATTGAAGAGATAGCAGAATTCTACAGACTCGTGTTGAAGGGATCTCGCATTGCTGATCTTTGTGGTTTACACATGAACCCTATAATAAAGATATCTTCATTTCTCGTATGGGTTAACAACATCTGCAAACAGGATATTGAGAAAGGGTGGTCTGCGGAACAGCGCACAATACACATTTGAAAACAATGTTTAGTTGGTATTAGAGTTTAGCAAGTAGTTCACAAACTAGAATTACGAATTGGTCGAGTTCAACCCGACAATCGCTTCAACTTACTGTCTCCCGGAGACAATGACCACGACAACTGCCTCCATCAAGGGAGGTGCTCCTCATCCCACGATCTCGTCCAAAACCGCTTCACATGATAATGTAGTCATCGTCATTGTCCATCTCTCAACCGCGACCCATCCAGAGTTCCAACATATGCCGCGTGATCGTCACTCCCCTTGAGTCAAGCGCTGCTCAATTTCAACAACTGACACGGGGACGGGAAGAGAACCCGCAGCATAACATCATCGACAACAACCAAACCCCCAACGTCATCTTGCATACTGACAGAAAATACCGCAAGTCAGTTCGTCCTTTAGTCAGTAATACTCCGTCACGTCAACTCTTGCCGGCCGAGAAAGAAAAACGACAAGGCCGAGTAAGGAAAGGCAAAACTGTCCGTACTAAACAAACGCCACCACGGCAACGGGAACACATGCCGTCCTCTCCGTCTCTCTCTCTCAACTGACTAAGGTCGACGTTCGATATCATGGACTGCAATGCGGTCAAACACACACACCACAGACCAAGCCCTATTCATGGCCCGACAACTCCCAATACCCGTCCCTTCGCAAGCAGCGCAACATACCCCGAGCCGAGAGAGTCCTCCTCGCTCCCCCAAATCCCGCTCCGAGCTCTATGCGCCTGCTCGCTCGCCCACAATCCGATCCCAGTTAGATCCAAGAAAGATCCAAGGCAAACATCAGATCACCAAGGGCCCGAGTCAAACACAAAAAAGAAGAGAGAAGGAAGGCAAGAGACTTTGACGTCCACCTCTACACACACACACACACGCACGTACGAGCTGGCAAATCAAAAAGAACAAGAACAAAACAGAATTCCAGCTTGCACGCGCCAAGTCCACACGGACATACCAGCCGCAGGCACGGAAGATCCGAATAAACTCCAACTCAACCAACTGCCTTTCGTCCCTTCCTTCCGGACCTATCACGGCATCCCCAACCACAAACTTTTTGGTCTTTGCTCGCACTTCATGAGGCGAAGGACCAACATCAACAACAACGACAACAGCCAACTAGAAGAATAGCAGCTTCATTCAATGCCTCTTCCTACCTCCTCCGCACGGAACCTCCGCTGCAAAACTCGGCCCTCGTCCGTCGTGTCCGCCTCACTCCAGCTGAAAGAATACATACACACTTACACACGTACACACACTTTAAAAAGAAATCCTCGGACTAATACCTCAACACAGTAACAGCAGTAAACCAGCCCAGAGTCAGAGTCAGGTCCCCTTGGTGGCCCCGATACCATTTTGCCCTGTTTTTTCTTCCTATCCGTCCGTGATTCCCGAGAACACCGTTCTAGAAGTGCAAGATTCAAACTCTATGTGCAGATCATACACACGCCGAGGACACGACGACAGGGCGCCCGGTTTGTTAGGCCCTCTTCCCCCCGTCAATACCGAACCAACCCGGACGTCGTAGAAAGCTCGCTCGCAAGCACTGAAAATAATTACCGCCAGTTCGGGCGAAGGGTAACATGCAGGGTAGGAAGAAGGCAGCAATTCTACCCTCGCCGGTATCTTCGCCGGATTCACGGCGCGGCAAGAGAAGGGGTCCTGTTCGTGCAGACAAGGGGGACGTTTGCAACATTATACACATACACGTCAACACGCCACGCATTATCTCTCCGTGTTCATCGTCACCCAGGGAGGGTTGGGTAGACGATGGAAGAGGGTTCCGGGGGTTTGGACCGAGAGGAATTTCAACGGAACGCGGGACGGAAGAGGCAGACGTCATGTAAAGTATCACCTAGCAAAAGGAAAGAAAAGAAAAACCACGAATGGGGAATGCTCATGCGTCTTCCCGCGTTGCCCTCTGGAGTCATGAATCTGCCGTCCTCCTCCCGGGGGCCCGGTGAAGGAAGAAGCAAGGCCTTCCAGTAGGTATCAACGCAGGCATCGGGAAGGGAGACCAAGGACGGCACGGCATAGGATCTGCTGATGAGGCCATGGACCAGGGCGGCAACGCCGTCATTCATGCCACCGCGTCCAGACACACCGAAGGAGGTGGAGGGGAACGCCGTTGGCCTTGCCTTGCCTTGCCTTCCTGCGTCGTCGTGGCCGCCGCCCGCCCCGGGTATTCCATCTCGCTGACCACACCTTCCCTCCTCCTACTCCTCCGGCTTGGTAGGAGGTAGAAAGCGGCCACAACACCGAGGATCAACGACGGCCAGCACCATTTCTGGGCGGGTAACTGATCACCGTGAGAGCGGTGCCCCGGGTGTCGTCCTTCGCCCTTTCGCCCCCAACATTACCGACCCGCGTGCTGTCCCAGCTAGGCCTTTCCCTCCAGAGTGATCGACCTCGACCTTGCCGGCGCGCGCCAAGAGTGGGCAAAAGGGCATGAAAGTCTCGGCAAACCTTCCCTCCTCGAGAGTTCACAGCACGCCACGTGCGGGGACAGCAAAGGGAGGCCCGTCGCAATGCGTAGGTATCCATCCAAGTCCAGCTGCTGTCTGCCCTCGCGTGTTGTATACATCCCAAGGTCCCCAAGGAACGTTCAACCACATCCCGCTCCCAGCCAGTCGGAGGAGACGCCCGGCAGGCCACCCCTTCTCCTCGCCGCACTCCCAAGGGGACCAAAAACGAGTCAACCGGACGCGAGGAGGCATGGGCTTGTTCCCTGCGAGGAAAAGGCGCCGGTGTCCTTGTCGTCGAGTCTGAGCGCCTACGGAACTTTATGCCTCAGGGCGGCATACACCAATGGCAGCCGCAGGCGGGCGAGGTCTGCGGTTTCAGGAGTCGATCTCGAGCCAGGGGTCTACCGGCGGGACGAGGCCGAACAAAGTACACACAGAGAAGAGCTCTTGCGATCTGGAGAGGACCTGGGCATGGGAGATCGCGGCTGCTGGGGTGGGCAGACACAAACGGGGATCATGGATGCTGGTTCTACCGTACCGGTTCAGGGAAGAGGTCACCTTTTTTTGGTATGTGGCGGAAGGGCGGAAGAAGAGAGCAGCAAGCATATTGACAAGGGCTAGCTTGATCGACTACGACTTGTCAGTCGAGCAGCTTGCAGTGGTTCGTTCGGGGTGGCGGCGGCGGCAAAGTGGCGCGGACATGATGGCCGGCCACTGCTGTCAAAGATTTTGCCGTCGTTCGTCTCTATGTTTGGGGGAGACTAAGACGACGATGACGGGCAGGCCGACGTCGGGTAAAGGGGAGCTAAGGGCAACGGTGATGGAGCGAGATTCGGTTGCGAGATGGAAGGATTCCATGCAGCTCGGGAGGCTATGTCGGCGCTTCTTCGTCCACAGACTGGGGAGCTAGAGCAGTCGAGGCAGGTGTGGCATGGGCACGGCATGGCATGGCCCACGCCACGAGGCAGGCAGGCAAATGCGACGGTGGCGGCGGACGAGCGAAGGGGGGCTACGTGATAGTGGGCAACGACGGACACAGGTCAGAACGTCTGTTGAGAGGGACGAGAAAGACTGAACAAGTTGTCTGTCATTGTTTCAGATATCTGCCCGAGTGCTACCTGTGCAACTAGGTCACAGCGTCAAAGCTCGTCAGCACAGTGGACGACGACGCAGGAGGAGGAGGAGAGGAAGTGTGCGCAACCCATGCCGTGCAGGAAGAGGAACCGACCAAACCTGGTGTTTGCCGCTTCGGACGAGGACTGGATTGAGAAGGACGGTGCGTGGTGGGATGGTGGATGCTGGCCCGGTGGATGGGAGTGATCCAGGCACAGATCTTCGTGTTCATGGGAGTGCTGGGCCACGAAACAAACGCGGCGATGTGAAACAAGAGCGGTGGGCGGCAGAAGGAGGAGATGGGTGGTGGTGGTATGGGTAAAGAAAGATTTGATGGCAGACGCCGTCAAGTTTGAGATATGCCCAAAAAAAGATGTGCCTTGTCCAACAACACCACTAGGAAACAGGACTCCAAAAAAAAAATAAAAATTGGAGACGAGAGTTGGGAACGGCGCGGAACTTTGGCCAGCTGTTGTCTCGTCCACCCCCAACACGCGCAGTAGCGTTACGGCGATTTGATATCGATCCGGGTGATTCCTCCGAGTACGGGGGGCATTAGCGGCGGCGTCCGCGAGGGCCGCAAGGGGAGAGCAGAGAGAAAGACGAGGGCAGACGGGCAAGGCTGGCGGACTAACAAGATTCGAGGGCTTCTAGCGGGACGTCATAGCCTTTCACCGTATGCTTAAACTGCGCCTGACTGAAGCTTACCTGACTCTGGGGCGGGCTGCTTGTCCCGGCCCGCGAGGCATCAACCGCGAGGCCGTCAAGAGAGAGGACAAACTAGCACCAGTCCGTGACCCGCAGACGACCTCCCCGGTCGACCGTCCGTTCCCATTTCGTTGAATCCATCAAAAGGATCCGTGACAGCGGAGCCTGTCCGTCGAGCGTTCACGATCGTCGTCTTCGTCGTCGTTGTTGGGCGGTGGGCTCCGTCAAGTCTTGCCGGACCTTTCTTGGACCAACCGGAACGCTCCAATAGGGTTCCCTGTCAAAAAGGGGACTCGAGCAACGACCTGTGGGCATGGGACGCAAGGTCGTTGCCCAGGCCCAGCCAGCCCTTTTCCCGGGGTCTGCCCTTGAGCCAGACGACCCGTGAGGGCTGAGAGAGCAATGTCCAAAGCTGACATAAACGGCCGATCGCTGCCTCAAATCGTTCTGGAAGGACGATGTGACATGTCCCTAGAAAGGTCGCTCGCTCGTGTTTCATGTACCTGAAAATCGCCCCTCTCGCCGTGTTTCGGGTGCTGCACAACATTGGCTCAAAGCACACCTTCACGCTTCCAGACCGCAGGCAGAGCAACGCGGCGGAGCAACCGTGAACAAGGCCGTCGGTTGCAGGAAAAAACTGGGGAAGCAACTGCGGGTTGACATCAACACGAGCTGCTTGTTCGTGCTTGCGCGATAGCAGTTAGAATCAACCAGCCCGCTGTCGTATCCTGGGTGGGGAGCAGCACACAGATAGGTAAGGAAACTGACGAGGAAAACCACGGCTGGAAATGGATGGCTGGGTGCATGCTGCTGCTGTCGCATCGACCACGGTCCTCTCTCTCCGCCATCACCTATCTCCCCAGGCACGAGAACTGCACTGGGTGGGAACAGGCAGGTTCATGCACGAATCAGGCACATCGCATGGCATTGGCAAGCGGCCGGCAAGGCTCTGGGCATAGCGGAATGCGGACAAGGCAAGTGACGAGGACGAGGTTGTCGTCGTGGTGTCCTTGCCCTCCGTGTCCCCCCTCCAGGCTCCCCCCCCATCTTCCAGGTTGGAGCTTGCCCACCACCAGTACCACGTCCAAATCCACATCCACGGCTCGAGAACGGCGGAAGTCGACGTCGAAAGTGTCATGTTTCGTCGACTCAGCGAGGCGAGGGAGATCGGCCGCCTTCCCTGTCGTTTCAGATTGGCTCTGGGTTTGGTAGACTTTCCCATCTCCACTTCGCCGTAGTGATCCCAGGGACTCGAGATCACATAGGCGAGGTGACCGTCCTCCTCCGAGGCGGCCAGCCCTGCGTCTGCCGGGGTTGAGAGTTACCAACCCCCCCTTCCAAAAGTGAAAGGTATGAAGTCTGAAGAAAGGCAGTTTGCAGTAGCTGGTGGAACTCGCCCACATTGGTCGGGAATTATTGTGCAGATTTGACAGGTGACCCAAGCCAGGCACGGCAGCGGCGGCGTTGGCGGCGACCGTCTCCTTCTCATCACCCGCCCGGAGAAATAACAGAAAAGCGCGACGACGAGGTACTTGCTCTGTCAGGTAAGTATCCCATAGCTCGAGGCCTGCAAAAGGCGGCAAGCCCAGGTTGGTAGGTCGACTGCCGGCATGCTCAGATCCCCGTCCCTTTCGGGATTCAAGTTTCATCTCATTGTGCAAGTCGTTCCTCACAGCGTGCCATTGCCGGACGATTCCCCATCGCGGATGGGCGTGGTAACCTGGACTTGATGTTTCTCCCCTCGGGTCATGCAGGTAGGCGAGCACATCGGAGCGTGATGTTTCTATTCCTGTGTTTCCCAAGGACAGCACAGCAAATACCAGGTCGGCGTCAAGACACCTCGGCCTGCTGGCGGCCGGAGCCCCGCGGCAGCGGTAGCGGTAGCGGTAGCGGTAGCAGTATCCCGTAGCGGCGACGGTAGCGAGTCAGCCAGCGGGACGAGTCGTGGCATCAGTTGTTGAAGGTCACGAGGCGAGGGGTTGCGGGTGATGAAAGTGCAGTGAAAGGCTGGTAGTTAATCTCAGCAACCGCCAGGCACGCACCGGAGACGGGACAAGGCGGTCGAAGTTTCTGCGACCCGATCTCACTCCCGCATGCGCCGTGCAACGATTCCCAGATGAATGGCTGCGAGGTTGAGAAAGCAAAAGCTATTCTTGGCCCATGTCGAGTTGAGAGAATGTGTGTGGTCCGGTCTTGGGTGGGAGGAGGAGGTGGGACGGGAAGACCAGGCCAGACATTGGAAGAGAGCAGGACCACGTCTGTCGTGTGTGTGCTGTGTGTGCTGCAGCGTGCAGAGCAGCAAAGCGCAGGAGTGAGTTTGAGTGGATGGATGTGGTGAGAAAGGAGTGGTGTGTGTGGTGGATGGAGGAGGTGTGGTGACGGCGGGACCACTTGTGACGAGCAGACAGACCGGTGCCCCATCATCCATCATGGAATGAATCTGAGGGAGCCAATCACCGTCCTGAGAAGCTCGTAGCGCTTGCAGGGCCAGCTCTTCAGGAGTCTGATTGGACGCTGCGGCTTAAGCTTAGGCCGAATCCACCAAGGGTCCTTTTCTGAAACCGCCCACCACGGCATCAGTCAGCGAGTGCCCGACTGGGCGGCATCTAGACTCTCTCTGCTGGAGACTGGATGGACGCGCCTCTTTCTTTTCCACTCCTTGCCTGGCCGTGATCCATGACGATCGTGCCTAGACCCAGCTACTGGCTAGACACAATCACCAAATGACGAATGATGGGGGAGCAACAACCCTAGCGTCCAAGGGCGAGACTGAGAGAGAGGGGAAGGGGTTGGACACTAGACAGCAGACTAGACCGGGTCGTGAGAATCTCAACACATGGCCCTGCTGCTCCTCCACGCGAAAATGCTCCGTCGGCGGGTTGTTTGGTGGGGACGAACCCATCTGCCTGCATTCCTCAGGCGTTACGCTTTGTCTCTGTCTCTGCCTCCCGCTCTTCTGCCCACACGACGATGTCATTTCGGAAAATATGGACATCAACGTCGTTGACTGACAGACTGTTGACCGCCTGAGTCGGAGTACACAGGGCAATGACAAGGTGTCGTCAAGACTGCGCGCGCCTGTGTGTGTTTTGGGCTTCGGGCTTTCTTGGGACGGAGACGACCTCCAGCTTATCCCACCATCCCGTGACGGCTCAAAATAGCAGCAGACGTCGAATGCCTCACGGAGCGAGTTGTCGGGTTCATTCGCAGACGCCCTCTTCCCACTTTCGCCCTCTTCCATGGCGACGCACATGAATAAGACAAGCCAGCTTGGGAAACTGGTCCCTGCGCGTCGTCCACTTGCGGTACTGCGTACGGGCTCCAGCCGAACTTCCCTCCCCTCATCCTCGTCACTGCATTTTCATCCCTCGGCGGAAGTCTCATGATGCTGTCCCCGCGGGACAGGATGCGCCTGTCAAGGAGGATAATGATCGTCGATAATTCTTCGAGAGTTTCCCGTCGCCCCTCTATTGTTTGTCGCTACCTGCAGGACCGCAGAAGACGGTAAACATTTAAGATTACGGAGGGGCTTTGCAGATGGTATCATGGCAGACAAGCCTGCGGGACAGGTTCCTCTTTCGGCAATGTCTCCGTCCTCGTCTCCTGCGTGGTTGTGAACACAAGTCCGGGAGCCCGAACCGTGGATTCCAACCATCCCGACGGGCACCACTCAGCACCGCAGCAACGACGGTGGTGGGAGGAGGCCTGCGAGGCCATCGTCAACGACTCGACGGTCGAGTCGTGGACAGGGCCGGCAGCACATCACTTCCTAGACGTGCGGATGATGTCCGGCCGTGCGGTGGGTGGACAGCGGTCAACGTGAACTCTCACAAGCTGACTGAACGCACTGAACACGGCCAGGGTAGCGGGACGATCAGGCGAAGTGGAGGATGAGCTGCTCGTCCTTCCCTCCAGGCCTGGGACCCGGACCTTGACTTGGACCTAGCGTGGGCTTGCCTTGCGTGGGACCTGCCACCACCACAACCATCATCCTCGCCCACGCCGACAACGAAGACGAACTGGACGGGGCGGCGGCGAGGTGGGTGTTCGGGCTCTCTGTCGCTCTCTCTGTCGAGGCTGACGACTTGCAGCTGGCAGCTGCTGAGTGGGAGTTTCAGAAAGCTCGGGGTAGTGTGCGTCGCATTCTGCCATGGTGATCAAACAGCCACGACCATGGTCCATGGACGGTACCCAGGTTGCGAATGGCCACTGTTGCGCCCCCCCACCACGTATGTGCAAGCGCACCACGCCGGTTTGCCGTCTTGTCGAGAGAGTTTTGGAAGGTTGATGCTTGAGATCTGGTACCTTGCATGGGAGGCACCGCGCTGCCGTCCGAGGTTCGGCCGTCGCCCCCATTTCGACGTCGACGTCGTGATATCGATCCATGAACGCCCTCCCAGTACAGAGTACCCATGCACCATCATGACCGCGATGTGTCTTTTTTTTCTCCTCGCCTCCGCAGCGCGTTCGGGTGGACCGTTGGATCCGTCCAAGGAGACTTTTGACATGCGGGAGCCGGGCTGGAAAAAATTGTGACAGCTCGGCGTACCATATTCCAGTTCTTCTGGTGCCGGAGGATGTGCGGTTTAATCCCCGAGGGAGATCCACTCCCGTTTAGTTCATATCCGTACTGGGTAGCAAGCGAGGAGCGGTGTTCCGTGAGACGACAGCAACCGTGATGAAGAGCTGCCCGGATCGGATGGCTTGCAAGTGCGAAAACGGGATGGCTCTCGAGCCCGACTTCTCCACATGGCCGAAATGGTGCTCTTAGTCAGTTGATTGGCAATGACGCGACTCAAGCAAGGCCCCTCCGTTGGTGACATTGCGCATATACAGACAGAAGCCGGGAAGAGGTTTCCAATGGGCGGGAACGTCGAGATTGGAGCCCAGCTTTGGGTATACTGCTATACGCAGGCATTGGCCATGGGTGGTAGGCCGTTCAGGCTTGCAGCAGAGAGAGAGAAAGAGCCCAACGGTTGCCAGCAAGCGCCATAGAGCTTTGCTTAGGTTGTGTCTAATGCAAAGTGGGCTGGAAGAAGCAACATGCCGCGGGCAGCAATGGCCAGTATCAAGTTGTAGAGCGGACCGCATGAAGCTCGATGGGAGGGGACGAGCGCCCAGTGACCTGCAAGACATGGGCCGTTGGGCAGTGGATTCGACGAGAGGTAACTTTCTGCTGCGTGTGTGTGGCCAGAGGTTGATGGCATTCGGACGCAATTGGTGCAAGGCGGTCCAATGGGTCCTTGATGACCATCTGCACAGCCCGTTTTGCCGAATGCTTCTTTGGAGCGGATCGTGGCTCGTGGGAGCAAATCATTTCGTGTTAGCGGGAAACATGGTGTTAGTGAGTTGGTTGGTGTGGCCGGCCTGGCGCGGGTAAATCGTCACGCTGAAAGCAAGCACTCACTCACTACGCAGTTTTTGGGTAGGTATCTGGCTGAGGTGCCCTGGCGAGAGTGACTTCTTCCTGCTTCCGCTGGAGGAGGGGTGTGACGGGAGTGATGGGAGGGCAGTGGCTGTAGGTTTGGCAGGAACGCATGGCTGGAAGTGGGTTAGCGCTGGAAGCTAGCAGCCCAAGCTATTTTCTGAAGCAATGCGCCAGGCATGTTTCACAATTTGCAGGGCTCTTCCCGCGACAGCATCAGATTTCTCCCACTCTCGAGGCCTGATTAACAAGGCAGGAACACATCCATGTGAGCTGCCACTGTCAGCCAGTCAGCCAGGGTGGCAGTGGTACGGACACTGCTGCCGCTGCTTTTTCTGCCCTCTCGGGCCTCCCGCTGTGAGATGAGTACCGCGCCGGGCCGCGCAACACACACACACTCACACAAACCCCTCCTCCATCTCACCCCAAACAACGACACACAACCGCTGTCGAGCCGCCTGTAAAGCCTGCCGCCTCTAGCGACCTACAGGCACTGGCAGTTGCACATGCTGGCCTGACGTCGCTGTTGAACGCTGTAGCATGTTTGGAGATTTGCTGAGATATCTCACCGCTGGCCGGCGAGAATGAGTTGAGATGAAAAGAGCCGTCCTTGATCCTGAACGCAATCTGACGAAGGCTCACTCTGGCGACGTAGGCGTCTGCTGTTGTCTTGGCCTTATCAATCTCCTTTGTCTCTCTCACAGTCAGACACGGACGGTTGCGGCCCACTGTCCAAGTGCGGGTTGTTGCAAAAAAAAAAAAAAATTGTTAAAGGGACTGGAATGCAGCCGTCTTGAAGCCCACGAGAGGGCGCACCAACGGCTGGCTCATTTCCAACGGCCGTTCCCTCACTCAGTCAGCACTTACACACATCCCCTGCCAGCTGGTTGCAACTGTGCATTCCTCACTGCCCACGTTCAAACCTACCTACACGTGAACAACCTCGATCGCTTCACCGACTTCCGCCGTGGTGGCATCGCCAGGTCCTCGGACCTACAACCCGTGGCTCAGCTGATATAAACAACAGCGTCGCATCGAACGGTACCAGCCCATCTCCTCGGCGTCAGGGGTCGCAACACGAGCCTCTTGTTGAGATGACCCAGCCCGAACTTCTTCAGCAAAAAGAACCCTCCGAGACGCGCGCGCAGAAAAATAAAAGAGAATTCCGACGCTTGTCACGAAACGGAGCATCTCCGAACGTGCTGATGGCCCTCTAGGAGCAGGAGGAGGGGAAGGGGCGCGATTGGAGCAGCCGCAACTCTGTTGCACTGACGCTCAGCCATCGAGAAAGAAATGGCCGACTCTTGTTACAGAGTCAGTCGCTCTCTGCTTCGTGCATCTGCAGGCCTCAACGGCCAGACATATGTCGCTGCTGCTGCTGCTCCCTCAAGTTCACCCCGACTTTGGAATGGTCCCGTGGCGCTGAGCCCGTCACATTTCCGTCCGAGCTACATCTTGATGTCGAGACAGCTGTGCTAGTGCGGTCTCGTTCTCATCAAACTACCTAACCACCAAGATGTGCTCGGACTGGACTCCCCTCGCACCGGTCTTTCGTCTCTGCAAGTGCTCAGGAGAAGCCAATCTTACCACAATGACATAAGGGCAGCGATGTGTCAACTATTGCAGCAACCGCGTGTAGACTTGCATTCCGCGCCGCCGTTGGGCACCTGAAGGGTGGTGGTGGTGGCAGCTGCGTGTATCCTCTTCGCTTCGCACTCCCCCCGAAGAAACAAGCGACATTGCAATGTGGAGATTATTGGCCAAATCTCCTCAACTGCACGATAAACACTGGGGAAAGAATGCATTTACCGTTCCCTCTTAGCGGCAAAGCCTGGTCCAAACCTTTTTTTTCCCTCTTGTCCCTGTTGCTTTGCGGTCAAATCTCCCTTTGTCTCGTTTATCCAATGAGACTCTTTCATCATCACCAAGAAAAATGCAGGTCCGCGAAAGGCAAGAAAACAAGCAATAGAGACTCCGCCCCGGGGATCGTGTCCTGCAAAGGCCATCTTGAAAAAAGCGCGCTGCCGGGCTGGTCCCCCCCACCCCGCGCAACAAGGACTCGCCCTGTTCCGGTTCGCGGAAGACAATGGGAGAGTTCGCGACATGCGATGACTTGTCTGCGGATAGGTTAGGTTATTGGGCGTCATAGAATATGTCAAATCCCGACAGAACAGACTTAAAATTCTTTCTTCGCAGAGTTCTGTGGTTGTAACGCAATGTCCCCTCCATTCGCCTGAGTAGTTCAGCAGTCTTTCTGCCCGGGTCTTCGGCGTAGCTCGTCACCTCTTCCCCGTAGATTCCGGAGCGCAGAAAAGGTACTTGGAGCGCATTCCCGTGTTCCTGCAGAAGGGGAACGGGGTTCAGGACAGGAACAAAAAAGGTATCCACTGTGTCTTTCCCCTTCTGGTAGCTGCATCGCCCATTGTCACCGGCCTGTTGGGTCACAGATTTCAATGGGCTCATCATCCGGGCATGGAGGGAAACAACAAACAACCGAAAGAAGATACGATGCCTTGCCCGCCCGTATCGGGCAAGGTCCGCGCTCCATTCGTTATCGAAAAATCTGACGACATGGGAAACGAAGGAACGAACGAGCACATGACTTGCCGGGCAGGCAGGACGGGGTTGCAAAAAAGACCCCTTGGACCAAGAGAATTCCCAAAAGTCCCCAATGTAACTGTACCTTTCGGATTGTCTCGCCGTCTTTAGAAACAAGACGGCAGCGCAGCGTTCTGGATTCTACCATGTTGTTATTATTGTTCTTATTCGCCTACAGCTATACATACCAACAGCCAAGAGATGCCTTGCCGATAGCAGAAACATGGGGGGAATATCCATGGCTTCAAGCAAAGAGGCGGTCATCCGGAATAGCCTCCCGCCTGCAGGGCCATCATCAATCTCGGTCTGACATAGAGCAATCGCGAAAAATGCGATCCCGAAAGACGACAGATTATATCGCCCATCGACCTGGTTCGATGATTATTGCCCCCAAGCATCGGTACATGCGTGTGACAACCACCCATCTTTGCCTTTACCTATTACCCGTATGTTCGGCATAAACCACCGACTAAAGCAACATCCAAGTGCCACTGCCCGACCAATCAGCGTCCTGAGACTGGCGACCAAAATCAGCACAGCACGTCTCATCAACCGCCAGACGCCGCCCATTGAGCAGCAGCAGCAAACTTCTTCAACGGGATCACAGCAGGACACCACCACCGTCCACCACCACCACCACCAACACCCACTGCCACAGCCACAAAGAGAATTGGTTCTTGACTCTTGAGTCTTGTGACGTGACACGCAAATAGTAACCGCAATTAAAAGACAACAGCAGAAAATCTGCAGCGAGCGGACGTTGCGTATCCGCAAAAACCCTCGTGTCCGCCAAGGAAAAACACCCGCCTTCTGCGGGAGCGAGCACGAAAGAGAACGGCAATGACGACGGCCAGAAAAAGCTCAGGGTTAAAGTGGACGTCCACCCACGAGATGGGAATAGATCTTCCCCAAAAGACGAGAGAGTGTGTCTGAGAGAGCACTGTGTCGTCTTCTGAGCATCCACAACCCCTGGCTACGTATCCCCAGTTTTCCCTCTTCCGTGCCATGGCACACCCCGGCCGCCTTTACTCGCGTCACCCATGCTTACCATTTTCCGCGTGCCGGAAGGTACGGGAGTACCTTGCGGTCTTCTTGCCTGGGGGCCCAACAAGAGCAGAGCAAGAATTATCGGCACGCCCATCTTGCTCTGCTCTCATGGGAGCCGGGGGGTGGGCGTTGGTGGGTGGAAGCCAGCAAGGGGACCCGATGGCACTAGAGATTCCTCTCAGATTTGTTGATTTCGATTTGCTCTTTTGGCTTCATCGCTAAAAAAGTTATTGGCACCCGCTCACGCGTGGAAGAGGGAAAACTCCGCAATTCTTCTGCGTCGATGATGGGCATATGCCCATTCTCCGGGGACCGAAATGAGAATCCCCTGGACTATCGAGATTAGGTGGTCGCGCCGTTTAACCTTTTGAGCAAGGCCTGGCGGGCGCGATTAGAAAGTGTGGCCCGATGGAGGGGATCTACTGCTAGACACATCGGGGGGCTTAGAGTGAGAAGCGCATATTAATCCCGAGAAGCAGTGGAGATGTAGCGCTGATGCTGCTGTTTCTGCGAGGCCCGGCCGCTGTCCCCTCGCCTCGCGCCTGGGAGCCGTCCCGTCTCGGAGGAGAGAAGAAGAAAAGAAGACAAGATGTCGGAGCATTGATCCCTCTCTTGCATCCCTGAGGAGCCCAGTCTTTCGAGATTTGCAGCCAGGGATCAGTCCATCGGTGCCGTAAAACGTCGAGAACCACTACCGCGTAAGGGTGCCGGATTTTCGATGACTTCTCGCCCCTTGAGCGTTGTGTGTGTGCGGTGGATTTGTAGTGGATGCCGGCTCCAGAGGAGAGCCCTGACAGAAACGGAGGCAAGGTTGACGGCGGACATGATGACATGCGAGGTCAATTGATGGTGGGTAGGCGAGAGTTGACCGCTGCTGCGTTGTGTAGGGGGTGAGAGCCAGCCTATCCGTAGAGGGAGAAGGGCAACGCGGGGACTTGTCACTGACCGAGTTGACTGCCCTGACTTGTGGTCGTGGTTGATGCTACCGCCGTCACGTCAGGCAGGTCAAAGGCGGTAGGCGGGCGCGAGACAGGTCTGACTGCTGACTGACTTGGGCTTGACGGGCTTGTTGAAAAACGACTGAGCGGGACGGGGGACGGCGAGAAGGCTACCCTTTCCGAGAGAGGTGCAGGAGTAGTCCGCAGGCAAGGGGAAGAAAAGGGACGAGCGGGAGCCAGTGTCAGTGTCAGTCAAGCAAGTTGAATTGAGCAGGGTCTCGGTAGGCTTTGCTCTGCATCTGTCTGCTGGGCCTTTGACGTTGCTTCTGGCTCTGCTTCTATGCAGATGTAGAGCGTCTGCAAGCAAGACATTTGATGCTCAGTCCATGACAGACATATGTGCGGCATAGTACAGAACACAGCCCGGCGGTCTGGTGTCGTTGCCCGTCGACCGA
Source organism: Colletotrichum tropicale (assembly GCA_027406125.1). Lineage (NCBI taxonomy): Eukaryota > Fungi > Ascomycota > Sordariomycetes > Glomerellales > Glomerellaceae > Colletotrichum > Colletotrichum tropicale. The sequence goes on from JANVYH010000004.1 coordinate 2,492,236, forward strand.
GCCGACTTGCCAGTTGGGGTTGATGGTTGATGGTTGTTGGTTGTGGTCTGCCTGCCGCAGCAGCAGAAGCACAGCACACCCTCTCTTTCTCACAATGCGATATCCTAGCCCAACTCAACTCAATCCGTGGTCTTTGAAGGGGTGGGCTGCCAAGGGTACATGCGTCTGGCGGGCAGTCAGCAGTGAATCGCAAGTACCGCTCACACGCGTCTGTCGATTTTTGTGGTTTTGACTTTTGCCGTTTTCCATGTTACGCTTTCTCGTCTAGCAGCTCTTTGCGCTAGGACGTGGACCATCTCCCACGACGGAAAACGCAGTGAACAAGCGGTCTCTGCCCCCCCCTGCTGGGTCCGGAGGTAGGTAATCTTTCAACCGGGGCGGCGGGCGGGCGGGCGAGATTGAAGATCAAGAAGAAGCCGGACGCGAGCCACGCAGTTCGAAAGCCGTGGTGGACGGTAGACTGTGGCAGGGCAGCGCCGCAAAGCAGGGCGCGAAAAAAGGCCATCAGGAGGGAAAGAAAGAAAACAAGCTGGAGGGGAGGTAGGTACTTCGAGGCAGGTACTTGGCTAAGCTGGCTGGCGTGCTGGCTTGCTTGCTTGGTCAAGGTGGAGGAGGCTAGTTCCATGTCCGGCCAATCGGCGATCCACAATGGAACCCCTGGACCCCCGGTCGGTACTTCCGCACCCTTTCCCCCTTCTCTCCGTGTGGTCCAGTCCAGTGCCTGCCTGCCTTCTCAACTTCTGAGGTGCAGGTGCAGGCTCTCATCTTCGACTGCCCCTCCTAGAACAGGCACAGTCACGCTGTGGAAGCAGGAACCAGGCACAGAGGCGAGAGGGGCAGGCACAGGGCACGCTCCATTCCCACACTTGTTCTCGTCTAAGTTGGATCACTGCGACGGTCTCGCTGCTAGCCGCAAAGTACCGTCCTGCGGTGCCACAAGCGGCATCGGTACGTCCTCGACCATCAGTACCTACCTACGGGTATGTATCTGCGGGAGACGGGGAAGGGCTTGTAGTTGACCCTTTTGCCGCCACGGGCCACCACGATGGCGAGAGACAGAGACACTGGACTCACTCACTCTCACACTCTAGTCATCCACCACCCTGTGACGGATACCATGTTATCCACATGCGCGACTACTACCACCACGCTCGTCCGCGTTCCCTCTCAATCTCAATCTCGCGCACGGAAACTAGCCTCTAGGGAGCCCTAAAGATGATCTCGCTCTGGCGGGAACCTACTCTACTTGTGGTAAGCTGAGGCTATATCGACGCTGCATTATTGCCCATCCTGCGTGGTATACGCTGGGCTGGATGTAGATGGCCGCTTATCCCCTAACGTATACTACCGGCCGTGTTATACTACAATCACCGAACGAGAGACAATCCGGCAGCCTCCGGCGAGCTATGATCTATCAACTCGGCTTCTGCTCCTCTCCTGTGGGCTGTCGGATACGGGTACGGGCACTGGCACTGAGTCTAGACAGTTCGCAGAGACAAACAAACTCGTCTTTGCCATTGTTCCTCTGACAATCCCCTGTTCGCCAGCACCGCGGATACAACACACAGCAGCCAAGACAGGACATAGAAACAGAACGACATGGCAACTCGGAGGAGAGCGAGCAGAAACATTTTGCCGATACATGCCAACGGCCATACCGCGTACATAGGCCTACTACTAAGGTATCGACGTTGGCAACATGGCTCGTTGTCTCTGTCTTGCTCTCTTTCTTCTGCGGGCGACTTGTGTGCGCGCGTGTCCTCCCCCCGTGTGCATGTGCGCGCGCGCCGTGTGCCTGTCCTGTCTCTGGCGCTCATTCTACCACGCAGTACTCTGTATCCGTACCAGCAGAAGTACATGCAAACTGCAAACTGGACGACTGGTAACTGACTGACTGACTGACTGGGTCTTCGTCTTTCTCATCCTTCCTGGACCTGGACCTGGACTGGCCCTGGCTCTGGCCCTGGCCCTAGTTGCTAGTGCCTCCCGTCTTTCTCTCCCATCCTCCACAATCCCATCCACAATCCAACCACGGCCCCTTGTCCAGCAAGTCCCATTCCCACTTCCCAATCAGGTCCCGGCCCAGTCCCTCGTCTAGGTGCTCTGCTCAGTACCCAGCAGCCACGGTAACACGACCTCGCGCAGTTGCTGCTTGGTACTGAGCAGCAGTGTGCCCTCTTGTCTGCGTGTATGTGTATGTGCCGCTCAGCACAGGAAACGACTGATCGAACAGAATGCAATTCACGTTAATCGTGCCGGCTTCGATGAACAAATCTTAGTGAGGTGGGCTAGCATCAAGACCGGGCGTTGAGCGGCAGGAGGGGAGAGAGAGAGGAGGTACCTGAGGTCAGTAGGCAAGAAGGCAGGATAGCGCGGTACCTGCAATGTCCTTGCCTTGGGCAGATGGATGGCGTCTCCCCCTCCCTCATCCTCCTTCTCCTCCTCCTCCCCCCCTTCCCCTTCTTGTCTTATCGCACACCCCCCTCTTTTCCCCCTTAAACACCTCCCCCCCGGTGCCAGTCTCTCTCACTCTCACTCACTCACTCACTCTCTCACTTTCCGCCCAGTTGCATCCATCTAGTCGCTGTAAGTACCTTCTTCCCTGGCCAGTCTCTGTGCCCTCGCTCGCCCATCCGCTGCCACCACACACTCTGCCTTCGTCCCCCGTCGTCGTCCTCCTCCTCTCTTACCAGGTTCACTCCCCATCAGCAGCAACAACCTGGACTGGACCCAACCTAACCTGACCACCACCACTACCACCATCCACCCTCCACCACCACACACGCCTCCACATCCACTTCTCTTCTTCCACTCCGGATACCTTGCCCATATCCACATTCGCACACACACGCCCACGCCCACGCGCTGCGACCTTGCCTTAGTACTGCCGCTGTCGCTGTCTGCCGCTGCCGCTGGTCGGGTCCTGTCCTGTCTGTCTGTCGTCTGTCTGTCTGCTTGTCCCTCGTCCTCCTCCTGGCCTAGCTGCTCCTACCCTACCTAGTACCTGTGGCCTGTCCCTCTCTCTCGCTCCATCTCTCTCACGCTCGACCTATTTTCCCCTTCCTCCCTTCCTCACCCCGTCCAAAATCATTAAACCCCCAGACCATCCTCCCATTCCCAAAAGTCTTCCGATATCTCTTCTTACAAGACTCTTCTCTTCTTCCCATCTCTCTTTTCTATTCTCTCCACTTCCCTCCCCCTTCTTCCCTTTCTCCTCGTCGGAGCCGCACATACCTCCCACCCCCCGTTACGGATTGAGCTTTCTCTTTCCCATCTCATCAGGACTGACCACCCCCAAGGCACATCATCCCTCCCGCCGACACATCAGACACTGCTTGTCGCACGCTGTCTATCATCATCGCGAATCGACAAAAACACACAAACTAGTCGCAACAGTCGCCTACAGTTCCTGCGGGGTCCTCTTCGTCGAGCTTTTCACCAATTCTTGTTTTGCCATTGACGCATCCACCATTCTCAACTCGACCCTTAATTCATTCGATCCCGTGTTTCCACTACGAGACCCGAGGACGATACCCAATCAACCCGCCCACATCGACATTAAGCCGCAGCAGCCTTGACGGTCACCGCCTGTGTCGAATTCCCCCCTCCCATCATTCGCTTGAGGTCGAGTTTGGGTCGTGCTGGTCAACAGTGTGCCAAAAGTTATTTCCTCCGGGCTGGACTCGATTTACGTCTCTAAAACCAACAACATCAAAAATCTCCACGGCAGCGCCTCAACTCAAGCGAATATCGCTCAAAATCTCACAACATTTCTTTGACTATCATCATTGACGCGATCTTGCCGACTCGAAAACAACCCGCGCGGTCTCGCTCTCGATCCGGTCAGACGCGACCGACATTCGTCGTCAATCACCACCACATCACATCCTCAAATCACTGACAGGATGTATTCACAACATGCCGCCGCGGGCATGGCCCCCCAAAAACCAGAGACCTTCATGCTGAGCACTGAGGCCCAGCAGGCTCTCCCCCACGATGCTCAGGTCGCCCTCCAGCAGGTTGACAACCGTGAGTTGCGAATGAGTGGCGGACTCAGACGTTTTTGCTGACAACCTTCTAGTGAAGTACTTCCTGATTTCTGCTCCCGTTGATTGGCAACCGGATCAGTACATCCGCAGATTCCTTCTCCCCACGGGCGAATACGTCTCCTGCGTGCTATGGAACAACCTTTTCCACATCTCCGGCACTGACATCGTCAGGTGTCTGTCTTTCAGATTCCAGGCTTTCGGCCGCCCAGTCAAGAACTCCAAGAAGTTCGAAGAGGGTATCTTTTCCGACCTGAGAAATCTGAAGTCCGGAACCGACGCCTCCCTTGAGGAGCCCAAGAGCCCCTTCCTCGACTTCCTGTACAAGAACAACTGCATCCGAACGCAGAAGAAGCAGAAGGTCTTCTACTGGTACAGCGTCCCCCACGACCGCCTGTTCCTCGACGCCCTGGAGCGCGATCTGAAGCGAGAGAAGATGGGCCAGGAAGCCACCACTGTCGCCGTCAGCGAGCCCGCCCTGTCCTTCCAGTACGACTCGTCTCAGTCGCTGTACGAGCAGCTCACCAAGGCCCAGCAGGCCAACTCTTCTTCCTTCAACGCCCAGCAGGTGACTTTCTCCCAGTCCCAGTCCACTTCTCCCGTCATGAGAGCCATGGACTCAATGCCTCCCCCGCAGATGATCCCCCAATCGGTGGCCCCTTTAGCGGATGGCATGGAGGCGATGGTTCCCTACGGAGCGATGGGAATGCACCAGCAGATGCCTCCTCAGCAGATGGTCAAGAGGGAGCCTGATTTCGCCCGCGTCCAGTACAACCAGAACGGTGTTCCCATCACCCAAGGCCACCAGAGGCACGCTTCCATGCCCGCCTACGGTCTCGAGTACTCGCCCGCTCCTTCCTTCGTCTCCTCCCAATACGAGGACTATAGCAACCGGGGCATCTCCTTCGAGCCCATCACCCCGCCCCAGCAGGCCCTCGGCATGGCCGCCGAGCCCGCCTACATCGCCAACGAGGAGACCGGCCTCTACACCGCGATCCCCGACCACATGGGCGGTGGCGTCAACGGTCTCAACGGCATGATCCAGCTTCCCCCCTCCAACCTCGCCGGTCCTCAGTTCTCCAGGGCCTACGGCACTAACAACGTCTACTCTGTGATTGAGGGCTCCCCGACCTACAAGCAGAGGAGACGCCGTTCTTCCATCCCGCCGTCAATGTCCGCCATTGCCGCTGCAACCGCCCAGGCCCAGGCGCAGGCTGCCGCTCAGCAGCAACAGCAGCAACAGCACAGACCCTCGGATCTCCGGCGGTCAGTCTCTGCATCCGTCGGCCCTGTCGCTGAAGGCGACGAGTCTGCAGACAACTCCCCTCCCGGCCTTGCCTACAGCAGCTCCGCCATGTCCATGGTAAGCCAGCAGCACAAGGAGATGCTGGAAATGTCCCGACACGGCACCCCGCTGTCCACTGTCGAAGGCAGCCCAGCACTCAACCCCATGTCCCTTCAGCAGCAAGACTTCTCCCACCTCACCAATGACGACTTGTCCGGTGATGGTTCTATGAACGGCGCGTCGCGGCCCGGTATGCAGGGCCCGAACGGCGTCGTTCGCAGAGCCCGCTCCGCGACCGTCATGGAACTTGGACCCTACCCCCAAAAGTCCCACTCCTGCCCCATCCCCACGTGTGGCCGCCTCTTCAAGCGTCTCGAGCACCTCAAGCGGTAAGAACCAGATCTCATTTTCATTTGTCACCAACCATAAAACGACCTGCCTGAAATCTAACCAAAACCTCCAGACACGTGAGAACACATACACAAGAAAGACCCTACATCTGCCCTTATTGTAGCAAGGCATTCTCCAGATCAGACAACCTAGCACAGTATGCCCCAACTTTCCTTGATATCATTTCCTTTGTCATTTCCTTTGTCAGAAGAAGATGTAGAGTGTGGAGCGAGACCCCAAGCGATCAAAACCAACGTCCAACCGCCACGACACAACACAACACTACACATCATCGCAGCCACCAACATGGGGGGACAAGAAACCTTTTCTTAGCAGGACTTGGACTGACCCGGATGCTTCTACAGACACAAGCGTACTCATGATCGTGGCGAGAACGGCGAGGCCGCCCTTAACTTCTCCGGTGAGGAGGAGGAAGAGTACTCTGGTGAGGACCAGCTCGGCTCTCTTGAGGAGGCCTCTCCCAGCTCCGAGAACGCCTACGTCACGGCCTCCATGAACGGCGCCGTCAACAGCTCGTCAACGCCCACGTCTGCCGGCATGGCACCGGCCCCGACGTTCAACAGCCTGCAGACGCTGAGCATGCCGATGACCATCAGCCAACCGGCAGTCAACGCGAGCGCTATCATGTGAGACGGCAACTGAGCTTTAGCTCTCATTACGACTGGAGTTACGTTTCTTCACGGTGTTATTTAGAGTGGGCGGCATGGCTATGACAAACGGTTCGGAAACGGTCTGGGACTTTTCATTTTTTCTTCATCTATCCAACCATGGATTTTCGGCACGCGTTAGCGACTGGACACTTGCTCCTTTGGCTCCGGGCGATTTTTTTTTCTTTCCTCATCGTTTGTTGTTTTCAAGTGTTCAGCATCATCGTCTGGCCTCTGGTGCCAGGCGAAAACCAAAAAGGAAACCCGCACACATAGATGCGCACCGAGAGACTGGGAAGATCTCGAGGAGCGTTTTGTTGTTGTACCCATGGAAAAGAGAGTTTCATGCATGAGCTTAGGGTCGCGACGCGAAGAAGAGAAACGACTCGCACATGTATATATAGTTTGTTTCTTTTCCTTTGTGCTGGAGAGGCATGTTTGAGAAGAAGCAAGCTTGCCTGTATGGCCAGATGATACCAGGGTTAGGAGGAGAGAACTGTGTCGGCGACTCGATGAGTTCCGGACAGGCATGTCACGAACAGAAGCAGAGTCTTGAATGCTGATATATGTTGATCACACTGAGTTAACTTGTACCGAGTGAAGTCCCATTCTGCTATAAAGAATGACTGTGACCTCGTGACTTTGAACATGCATCCTGTGAATGTTGTGAGCGTTTAATGAACATGTAATTCAGAGGGACATCAATGTGGTAGATGATATTAAGATCTATTGCCATCATCTCCTACCACCTCTTCCACCCCTTCCGCCTCGTCCGCCTCTCATACCACCACCACTACCCTCGATACTCCTCACGTCCCTCTCGCTCAACGTCAACTGCGCGCCCCTCATGCGTCCCACAGAAGGCCCGCCAACGCTCCTCTCTCCCCTGCCGCCGCCGCTCTTCTTCTTGGGTGCGGGCGCCTCCCTCTCCAGCACGACGCCGTTCTCCTTTGCCTGCCTTCTGCGCGTGGTCTCGCGCTGCGCGGCCTTGGCGACGATGCCCTTGCGCTGGGCCATGGGCATCTTGTCCTGCTTGAACAGGGAGGCGACGCCGGGGGCGAGGGATTGCATGCGCATGTCGAGCTGGCGCTGGCGGAGTTTCCCGGCCGCGAAGGACTTGGGCTCGGAGGAGGTGGAGGAGGAGGTGTTGTGTTTGGCGAGGAGGTGGGATTCGGAGAGGAGGCGTTGGAGGGCGAGGTCGTTTGCGAGCATCGACTTGTCGTTCTCGTCGTCTTCGTCGGCGGGGGATTCGGTGGCGGGTGTTGTTGGGTTCGGGTCGGTTTGGGAGGGGGGTTTGGAGGACTGAGTGGGTGAGTTAGCTGGGGGATGGAAAGGAGGGAAGGAGGTAGGGCAGCGTACCATGAAGGCTTTGAGCTCGCGTTTGGACATGCTCGGCGCCGGGAGGGGTTTGGACGAGCTGTGGTCTACCACCTCAATCACGTTATCTCCCTCGTCGTCGTCTTCCTCGTCTTCTGTGAGAATATCAGCGCCCCGGCCTGTCTTTGCGGTTCGAGAGCTTCGTCGACATACCATCAGACACCCCGCCCCATCCATCCTCGTCGTCAACCCCGACATCCTCATCCAAATCCTCCTCTTCCTCGTCATCATCATCATCATCATCATCCTCCTCCTCCTCGCTCTCCTCAGCCACCGCCGCCGCCCTGCCCTTCTTCGCCTTGCGCTTCGCTCCCACTGTCCCGGGCAGCGGCGCAAACGCAGCCTCGAAGTGCCGTCTGAAAATCTCCTGCGCGTCCATCGTCGCCTCGTCCTCTTGCACCTGGGCCTCTGATTTCCGGCTCGCTTGCGGCTTTACCGCGCCTGACGTCTTGCGCTTTTTTGTTGCTACTGCCGCCGCCGCCTTGGAAGCGGAACTACTGCTCTTCTTCGGCGCCGTCGCGGCGGCGGGTTTCTTGGAGATGTTGGCGGACGGCGCCTTGCGCTTCCCGAGTACTGAAGCCATTTTGGCGGATCCTCCGGCCCTGGTTTTTTCTCTTTTCGTTCTCGGGGATAGTGTCAGGTCGCGCGGTAGAAGAAAGCCGCAATCAGGTCGTCAAAAAAGGCTTGGGGAGCAGGGGCGTCGGTGGTGCAGGATTCTGCTGAATGCAAACACAGAAAAAAAAGCTGTCGCCGCCCGGTGCAGAGACAGAGCAACAGAGAGCTCCGAATTGAAATTTTAGCGGGTCCATGCAGCCTCGTCCACCCACTTTTCATCCCTACCCCAATCCCAGTGTCCTAACTGGCCTGGGCAGTAAGACACTGGCGGGGGGCAGAGCTCAGCCTTGGTGGGATACATTCCGCCCCCCAGGAAGAAAAAAAGGTACATCTCATCCTCACCGTCTCACGAGAAGCACAAAGCCCCAAACCTTCCTACCAAACTGCTGTACTCCTACACCATGGGACGAAGTTTTCGCTAACAAGGCGCGTCCGCTGTGTACGTTGCCTCTGTACGTGTCACATCAAGCAAAAGTCTGTTCATGTGTGGGATGGAGAGAGGAATACGCAGAGAACAACAAAAAGTTGGAATGCCAAGAAACTGCCGGCGTCCAATGATGCTGAAACGTTTGTTGGGCTGTGAACTGGATGAAACGGACAACAACAGAAGAACTACAGATGATGTGGAGAGATGACTGTTTGATACGTTGGTGTCGCTGACGGGAAGAGACGACGAGATCGAATAGTTCCAGCGGCAACCCTGACACACATACACGTATGCGCGCGCGCGTGCCCGCTGGGGGGATCACAAGCGCCAAAGCTACGCTGCGCGCCCAATCGTCACCGAGGTCTCACCCGGAAGAAGCAAAATCAGAAACGGGGGGAGAAGAAAAAGAACTAATAAACACCAAACTATACAGCTTTGACAAACACTGCTTGCTATCCATCCCAAAATCCCCCCGTTTTCATCACATCTTTTCCCCCACTGTTCACACACACCCCTCCCCTAGTTTAAGTAACACGCATTCGGGCAGCAGCATCAGCAGCGGCAGCAGCGGTAGTTGTAGTAGCATCAAGGATGTGATGTGATCTAGGACCGCGCGGCTTCGAGCTCCAGCTCCAACTGTCTGATCCTCTCGCTCTGGTCCTGAGATCCACCCGCGTTCACCTTGCGCTTCAGACCCTCCACCTCGGCCGACAGCTGGCTAATCTTATCGTTCTGCTTGCCGATGAGCTTAGTCTGCTGCTCCAGCATCTGTCGGATCTGGTCCAATGAGGACTCGATATGGCCCGAGGAGCTGGGAGAGGGGGCGGCCTGCTTGATGGGGGACGGTTGCGATGTGCTGGCGGGGGACTTGAAGGCAGGGGAGGCGGGCTTGATAGGAGAGGGGATCTTGGTGGCGTGCTCGACCCGGGCAGGGGTAGCAGCAGCGGGCGCGGCGCGCTGAGCTGGTCTCTGCACCTCCTCGAAGCTCGAGTTGTCGTCTTCCACCTCCGGCTCGGCGGGCTCGTCATCCTTGAACTTGGACGCCATATTGGCCATGGATGCACCCTGGTCCTTCATCGACGGAGGCGGCGAGCGCGAGACGGGCGCAGGCTCCGGCGCGGGGGCGGGAGCGGGCTTCGGCGCAGGCTTGGCGGCCGGCGTGGGGGCCGAGGCAATCGTAGGGGGCTTGTAGTCGGCGACGACCTCCTTTGGCGCGGTTCCCTCGTACACGCTCTCGAGGTCGATCTTGTTGGGGATGCCGTCCTTGCCCTCAAGCCACTCCTTGGCGCTGACAGCAGGCTTGAGACCGGTGGCAGGAGGGAAGATGTCGGACTGGAAGGTTTCGGCTCTGCGGGGGACAGTGAAGGAGATGGGCTCGATGTAAGTGTCGTTGACCGTCTTGTAAGCGCGCATGACCTCGTTCTCGTGGACCTGCTGGAGTCAGACTTTGCGCCGCTGCTTGAAAGGCTGCATGAACTCACGTTAATTCCACGTCTGGGAACAAAGGCAATTCCTCTTTGGGGCTCCGCAGACTTGTACTCGCTGAGGAACTCAAACTTGTCGTTCTCGTACTCAAAGTAACGAATGTTGCCGTCACTGCAGACGCGTCAGCAGGGCTTTCACCTTCAACAAAGCGCCACACCAAATCACTCACCCCTTTCCAGCAAGGTACAGGCAGTTGGATCCCTCGTCTATACAAAGTCAGCACTTCAGCAATGGACACTCAGAAGACAGCACCCACCCCAGAAGGGCATGCAGACACCCGAAATGGAGTCCAACATGGTAAATCCTCCAATAGGCTCGTTGCGGCCAGGCTCCCACAGGGCGATCTGACGCTCGCTCATTCTCGAGAAACCGCAAGTCGCGAAACGGTTGTGCTCGCCCATCCACACAGCTCTGCTGTTCTTGGCGCCCGGGTGGCCAGGCGCCTCGTGGACGGGCTTCTCGGCGCGCACATCCCACACGCGGATCTTCTTGTCGCGGGAGGTCGTGACCAGCAGGCTGCCGCTGGCGTTCCAGGACAGACTCTGCACGATGTCATTGTGCTTCAAGGAGTGGGTGGACTGGCCGGTGCCAATGTCCCACAGCTTGATCGTGAAGTCGCCAGACGCGGACGCGAGGATGTTCTCGGCGGCGGGGTTGAAGAGGACCTGGCCAACCTTTCTGTACGTCTAGCAGTCAGCAAGTATAGCTCACAGGGGGGTGATTGGTTTCGTGGCGCGACGAACCTCGAGTGGCCGGCGAGCTTGCTGACGGGAGAAACATGGCCGGGCTCCTCGGCATCCGTGTAGAGGGTGAAGTTCTCGGGAACCTCCCAGATAAAGACCTTTCCGTCCTCAGAACCAGAGGCGATGATGCGGTCGTTGAAGGGGTTCCTGGCACGTGAGCCGTCAGCATGTCGCGTGCGCTTGAGGCAGTTGTAGGGGGGGCAGGGCGGTCGCGGGATCGGCGTACCAGTCGGTATCCAAGACGGTGGCGGTATGGCCTCGAAACAGCGGGATCTGGTCGGGGAGCTTTCCCTTCTCGCCGAGGGGGATGACGGCGAAGGCGCCGCCGCCGCCAGCTTCCCAATTGACCGAGAGGTATTCGGGGTTGGCCTAGCAGTAGGGAAAAGTGTCTCGTCAGCTTCTCTGCGTCTCTTCAAATTCGCGGGCGACCCATTGACGTGTCTCGGGCCCGACGACCGTAGAAAAAAAAAAGAGTCGAGTTCCCCCTTACCTTCACCAGGTTGGTATCCCACGCATTTCGGCTAATGTGAAGGTTATCGTAGCAGAACTCCTTGCGAGTCGGCTTTCCAAAGACGTGTCCTGTGTAGAGAGAGGTCGGGCGTCAGCAGTCAGCTCCTCGCAGCGCAACGCGGGCGGTTGCGACAAAGGGGATGACGGAGAGAGACCCACGATACTTCGACGCTCGTACAAAGCGGCCCGCCATATGGAATGATGTATTATGTTAAACGGGTATGGAAAAAGCGGGAGTGAGTCGGGGGAGGGAGGGAAGGGGTATCGCAAAGATGCAGACGATAGACGATAGAGAATGCTGTGTGCAAAAGGCCAAGGCCTGCGACGAGTTTTGGTGATCCAAAAGCAAAAGGGGACGACGAGGACGACGACTGGGAACGCGGAGGAATCGATAGCTACAGTTAGCATTACCTTACCTCAAGGTACCTTACACACTAGTGTAGTGTAGAGCTGCCCGTTGTTCCTCCCAATGGCGGGCCCGGCGGGACCTTGACAGATGAGTGTGGTGCTGCTGGTTCCATCCGTAGCACCAGGGTACCTTATTTCAGGTACCTTTTCCACCCACCTCACTGGACCTGCCTCTTCTGCCTTCCCGCCGCTACGAGGAGCGACACTGGAGCGACATTGCTGCTCATTGCGCCCATCCCGCCGCCCCGTCACTCACAGGCTCGCAACCAGCCCGCTGCCCACGTCCCAGGAGCTACGTACCCACTTCCACTTACTGAAGACGTCCAGCGCTGGAATTACAGATGGATACCTTGCGTGAAACTCCCCCGGGCCAGCTGCGCCTCCGTGGCTCCCCTCCACTTCCAGCAAAATGATGGAGCAAGGGTCCAGCCAAGTTCTCAAGTTCATGCACATCACGCCTGTGCTGCACGTGATCCTTTTCCTCACCGAGGTGAGAGGCTGCACGTCGCGTCGACTTTATCACGACAACCACCACCAATCCGCGCATGTCAAAATGATATAAACCTCCCATTTTAGTACTACATCATACGTACACCTAAACGGGAAACCCGACTCCAGAATAATGCTTCCAGAGACCGCGTACGAATCTAGTAGGAAAAGAGAAAAAACCACATAGACAATGACTCTCACAATCTCCGGAACTTCCACCCTTTGCTTGCTTGCTTGCCTTCCAAACCATGCCCAAACGCCGTCCTATCAGCCAAATTATTAAACATTGGGGCGAGAGTGCGCGAGGCAGACGCAAGCCATCTTTTTTCGGTCAAGAGCGGACGAGACACATGATCATCCGATCACGAACACCTGGTCCAAGAGAATCATAGATCATGCCGTGTCTCCCGTTCCTTCGTCCTCGTCCTCTCCGATCGTCCCGGTCATGCCAAAATCATAAAGAAAAGAAGGGGGTATCGCTTTAGTTGAATGTGCTCTTGGTCCGCGAGTGCACCCGCCGGCCCTCTGCCCGACGTCGCAGCGCATCCTCTCTCTTGAGCACGAGCTCGCACCACTTGCCCTTGCTGCGAGGTCCGTCGTCGCCCTCGCCTCCACCCTCGGGTCGACCGACGACGTCCGTGAGCGCTTGCATCCAGCCCTCCTTGTCCTCGGCCGTGTCGGCGTAGAAGTCGATGAGCTCGCCGTTGTTGAAACGGATGCGGAAGCCCTCCTCGACGAACATGTAGCCTTCTTCTTCTTCGGCAAAGGCAGACCTGCGGCGACGGCCACCCTTGCCTGTCGTCTCCTTCTCCGTCAATGCGCGTCGATCGTCAATCAGGCGCTTGGCATTGGCGAGGTTGATGGTCGCACGGGGCTGACGGGTTGCCTCGTGGTAGGCCGTCAGCTTGGTGCCGACAAGCTTGAAGTAGCGACGACGCCAGTACTAAGATTGATGTTAGCAGAGAACTCAAGTAATGGACATCGAGGTATCTTACCGGGCAATCGCCACCCTGCTGACTCAAGTGGCCCTCCCAGTTCTTGGAGAGACGCTCCTCGGCAGCCTTGATCTCCCGGATGCAAGAGTTCATGCTCTTGGGCATGTCGTCGTCCGTGGCTCCCTTAGGGCGGGGGACGAAGAGGAGCTGGAGCTCCAGCTTTCCAATCTTGTACGGGGCACGGCGAACAACCGCGGTGCTACCACGCTTGCTCTTGACGCTGGACGCAAACGCAGCCTCCTCCGTGGCCCACTCGTTGAAGCAGGCAACGTTGACGACGTATGGGCGACCGTAGCAGCGAGATTCGTGCTCCTTGAGGCAGACGTAGGAGCGGGCGAAGCTGCCGTCCTCCGCGGCGAGAGGTGACAACAGATCCCAGGCGCTGGGCGCGACCTTCATTTGTCTGGCCTGGGCTTCACGCTGCTGCGCTGCCTGTCTCTCCTCCTCCTCACGGGCGCGCAGCTCCATCTCCTTGCGCTTCTTGGGGGACGCGAACACCCTGCTAAAGGTAGACGTCTTGGGCTTGCTAGCCTTAGTAGGAGACGACTGCACGACGACCTTCTTCGGCAGAGGCTTCTCGAGCTTGACGTTGAGGGTCAGTTGGAACTCGAGATCATTAGGCACAACAAGTTCGAACTCCTGGCCGATTGGAGCGTTACGGGCGAGCTCAAGCCAAGCCGTGGTGACACAGTGAACACCGTTGTCGAGGGTCAAGCTGAACCAAGTTCGCTCGTCTGGGAGATGTTAGTACCGTATGGCATGGCGCTTCATCGGACTGTGTAACTCACTTCTAGGGATGGGAAGATCCAGATCCTTCACACCCAACACCTTGATGAAGAGTCTGCCGCGCTCACCGCTCTCCTCGGTAGCCAGCTCGGGGTTCAAGTCCTCCTCGGCCAATGGGTTGAGAGTGTGAGCGTTGCTCTCCTGGCCGGGCAAGGGCGGCGCCGGTCCACTGGTGTGGGCGCGCGATCGTCGTACGCTCTTCTGTCTGGGCCTACCATTCCAGGGCTCGACGGTCCACGATTGCGGGCGGTCGGCCTTGACCGGGGAGTTGCCAGCCGATCTGGTCTTCCACTTGTCATCAGATTCCTTGTCACTTGCGGTAACAAGCTTTGTGTTCTGACGCATGAGGTATCCGCGCTGATTACGAGACTTGATGTTAGCATTCTGTGATTGTGTTTCTTCTGCGATTATCTCTCTGTTGGATGCGGTCGGCCTAGACGCTTGTCTGCTGAGGCTTTTGCTCGCAATCTGGGAGGCTTCGTAAACTTGTTGAGAAAAAGCAACCTTTTGTTGTTCGATGACGCGATCGAAATCTTGGTCGAGACTGAGACCAAAGTCGAGATCCAGGGTGAGACTGCGCTTCTTGAAGCTCGGGTGGCGCTGCGTGTAGTAGTCTTCACCGACATTGGACTCCTCGGTAAGATCGCGAGACAGTCTGTTGCGGTGACGCTCAGGGATAGGGGGAATATCTGGCACCTCGCGACTAACTTGACGCCGGGCTTCCCTCATGGCAATGATGTCGGAGGGAGTGTTGGACGGCCTAGTCTTGAGCTTGGAGCCGGAGGCCTTGATGGTTGCCTGACGCTCGGGAATAGCAGGGGACTCCAGGGGTTCCTCGGCAATCGAGGGAGGATGCTCAAGCATGGACTCCTCAAAGTCTGACTCCTCCTCCGAATCCTCAATCGGGCGATGAATCACGGACTCGGGCGTACCGGGTTCATCGTCGTATTCATCCTCCGGCTCGCCCCAGCCAGAGCCGTCGTAGAGACCCTGAAGCTGAGGAGGAGTAAAGGGACGCTGAGCCTGAACGTCAGCCATCTTGGGAGGGGGCTGAAGCTCTTCCAGGTCTTGAGCTGTGGGCTCGGGAGGAGGTGGCAACATGAAGGACTGTAGACCCTTGGAGAACTCATTCTCCTTGGCTTCATCCTTCATCTCAGGCAGACCAGAACGGACGGAAGCAGGCGACTCGACCTGCTTCTCCTGCTCTTGCTCAATCTCCTGGATTTCGGGTTCCATCTCAGCCTCAGGCTCAATGACCTCCTCAGGCTCGGGGGTAGGCTCCTTGGCGGGTAGCTCCATAGGAGACTCGACAGGCGACTCAGTAGGGGTGTTTCCAGTCTTGTCGGACTTGAGCTCAAGAGGCCTTATTTCAGAAGCAATGTCGAAAGACTGGAAAGCCTGCTGGGGGCTAGCAGCACGAGGAGTGAGGATCTCCTCATCCACTTGAGTGACTTCGGGCACGCGAGCGGGGCCGTCAGAATAGTGGCTTGCAGAGTCCGCATCGTTTTCGTCCTCGGATCGGGCGTAGAAGTCTGTGATAGACTCAGTCTCGGCATCAGTGTCCTCATCGCGGTGGATGATGACACTGCCTTCCTCATCCGACAAGTCGGAAACCTCATCGTCCAAGATGGAGTCTTCGGTGGAGGGAATAGGAACGTCGGGGTCAAGGGGAAGGGGGAGGCGACGCTCAGGGCTTGGGCGCTCCGGGCTAGAGCTAGGCGCCGGAGAGGAGAAGTACTCGGCCTCTTGTGCGGTTTCGCCAGTGTTGACGCGGCGGAGGATGGATTCGCGAGAGATGCGAGTTGGCAGCTCATAGTCCTCAAGCGCCGAGATGTCACCGATGGTGTCGTCCTCCTCATCGGCCTCGAGCATGCTCGACTCAGCAGTCTCCGTCTCGGACGAAGGGCTCTGGAATCTATCGCGTTGAGCGCCACGACGGAGACGACGCTCTCTCTGCTGCTCGCTGGCCGACTTGTGGTCGTCCGAAAGCATCATAAGCTTCAGTCTCTCCTCCAGAGTCATCTTGCCGTTGCCGATACTTTGGATCTCCGACTTGCTTGCAGCAGCGGCCGCGGGCGGCGGTGAAGGCAAGCTGCGGTGGGTACCTAGCATCCTCTCAGCAGTAGCTGAGATGCCGGGTGAGCCACGAGAATCGCTGAGGCGAGACTCGCTGCGGGTGAATGAGCCACCCATGCCGGGGAGAGGCGGCAAGGGGCGGTGGTCTGAGGTGGAGGAGTCGGAGCGAACATGCTCTGGCCTACCGGGGCGGGCGGGCAGTGACTCGGGCATGGGGCTGCTCTCGAAGGGGTCCTCCATGCGCTCGGCAGACTGCCTCCAGTCATCGGGGCCGACGACAGGTGTCTTATCTGTGTCCTCCAAGGAAGCGTCAAAGCTGTCCTCTCCGATGTCGTGGTCGCCGAGATGGTAGTGCTCCTCGTCATCATCCTCGTCATCCATAGAATCGAAGCTGCCCTCGCGGGAGTTGGATCCGATGGATGAAATGTCGGGTGTGGCCATCTCATACTCGTTGATCTGGGGGGGCGCCGCGTCGAAGGTAACGCTCTTGGCATGCCTGTGGAGGGATTTGCCGGAGGGCAGCTCGCGGTCGTCAAAGGAGGTATCGGCAGACCATGTGCCGGTCTCGGGGTCGAAGCTGCTCTTGAAGTTGCTGCGAGAGAGCGACGACTTCATGGGTGATCCGGGCTCCTTGCCAGGGCTCTTGGGAGGGCTGGAGAAGGTGGCTTGCATCGGAGTGGCGTCGCCAGAAGCCTTGGTCGGGCTCGTTGCCGGGCTGTAAATGGGGATGTTCGACTTGCTGCTGTTGTTGCGCTGGTGGCCGAAACCCCTGCTCAGAGAGTCCGAGGACCGAAGCCCGTTGATGATGGCGGTAGGGGCGGCTGATCCTCCATATGCGGATGCCGAGTAGTTGGCAAGAGGGCGTTCGATCTGAGGCACTCTCGTAGGGTCGTATTCCTGCTTCTGCTCGAGAGCGAGGATGTTGCTATTCTTGACGCGCGAAGCCTTTTGCAGGCGTTCAATGGATGTGCGACGGGTTGGTGAGGGCGAGCCGTGGCGACCGCCGTATAGGTTCTGGGTCTCGGTGCTGATGGAGTCGAGGTTGCGCTTCTGCCAAAACAGCCTAGGTGACGTGGTGGTCTCCATTGGAGACGACTGGAATGGAGAGGAGTCGGTGTTCAGAGTCATCTTCTGCGCGGCGTTTGTTAGAGGAAATTCTGGGCCGGGGGGGGGCTGTCTAAGACACGATCCGCTTACCTTGGATGGCTGCTTGAAGCTGGGAGAGTTTCGTCTAAGGTCCGAAGGGGACAACTCTGAAAGTGCGCGAGGGAGGTTCGCTGCCTTGGGAGGCGGTGATCCCGTTGAGCCCGTGGAGCCCTTGGAGATGCGCAAAGGGTGTACCTGAGGTGACGGTGTTAGTCGCGAGGATGCAATGAGCACTGGGCTGCGGGCAGAGGCACTTACTGGGTCCTCTTGAGATGCCATTTTAGGTGATGTTTCTGTGGCCGCGAAGGCGCATCTGGCGGAAAACAGTCGTAGTAGTAGATGAGTTTTGACGATGAATGCTCGAAAAGAAATTCAGGGTCGGGCAGGCTTTGCTGCGGCGGATCCTGCTCTCGGGGATTGTCGTAGAATTCGGAGCGGCTCGCAAGACACAAAGGGGAAAACGCGATGCGTAAAGGTTGTACTAGAATGAATGTTTGACGTATTGCGTCTCGTGGGGACACTTCTTTCGCTCTGCCCTTTTTTTTCCTTGCCGTGGTAAAATTCCGATGCTCTGGTGGGTGTAATTGATTGACGAGGGATGACTGGAATGCAGCAGGAGAAGGTTCGGATGAATGGCGGGATGCGGGTAGAAGGTCGCAAAACAACAGGCAACGCACACAAAAAAAAGACCAAAAGGCGGTGCCGCCAAAAGTGCAGCAACAATAAGAGTAGCGTTCCTGACGACGGGGGGGAAGGTGGTGAGAAGGCAACAAGAGAAGAAGCAGGCCGTGTTGTTGGTCGGTGTGGTTTGTCTTGTTGTTTAAGGGCAGGCGGCGGTTGCAATCGAGGTTGAGGCGGGGAAGCGGTGATTGGTGCGCGGGTGCGGGAGAAGTAAACAAACAAGGAAGGCAGCTCTTTGTCGGGCGGGCGTTGCTCCTGGCGACGGCGTATTTACTTCTACGAGGTACCTACCGTAGACGAGGGGCACACACGGCAGTCAGTGGATGGGGGGGCAGCTTCAGTTGGCAGGTGCCCCAAAGGCCGCCGCTATCCACCAGCTACCCGCCTGGAGCACCACTCCATCACCACTGTTTCTGCCGCACGTTCCCACTCTTTCTGTGACCTTAGCGAGCGAGTAATGGGCCTCGATGGCCAACCCAAGGAACACACTGCAGGGAGAAGAAGCAAGCAAGCAAGCAACATGGAGAGCAAAGCAAAGCCTCTAGCCGTGTAGTGGTCGGATGCCTGCCTGTCCAGGGACACCAAGCAAGGAAGGGCATTGTACTTAGTATGCAAGGCCAGGCATGGGCATAGGCAAGGCAAGGCAAAAAGCTGCAGACGAGGAGTCAAAGTAAACAACAACCTGCTTCCTGTGTTGTTGTCGAGCCGCCGTACATGCACAATTCGCCGGGCCAACACGGCAGCTGAGAGCAAGGATCTCGCCATCCCATCAGACAATGCCATTCAACCAAGTCCAAGTCATCGTGATCACCGTGGTCCAGCACCTTGTTTCCCGTCCCTGGTCCAGCTCCATAGAGCTCGCTTCTGTCCGGCGCAAGGCACACGATGTCGTGCTTTCTGTCTATCTGCGCATCGCATCTGTGTCGAGTCTGACGGGGCCCCCTCTCAGTCTTTGGTGGGCTGTTTATTAGTCTTTAGCCTCGAGGCTTGGGTTATGTATCCGTAGAAGACTACTCGTACTGGGCAGGTCATTTATGGAGTTGCTAGGGGTACTGCATAGGTGCATTGCGTGTTGGTAGAGTATCACCATGCCCTCCGAAAAGCGGATTTCGTCTTCCCGCCGTCTTATCTTGCCGTGGTCCCTCACTTGCGCAACTCGTGTATGCCTAGCTGCAGCCGTCCGTTTTCCTGGCGTGTTTCTTCTCTCTTCTGAAAGGTTTTCCTCTCTAGCTTCGTTATAAACCGTTGCGTCTGTCAAGTCATGATCCGGCCTCTTTCACATGTAGCTAACCTAAGGTATCGTAGCCGCGCAATTGATCGCCCGGACTTTGTTCCTAGAAGCTGCACCATCTGCGTCCCCGCCCCCGCCGGCGCAAAAGCCATCGCTCTTTGCCCAAGGCCCGGTGTGCGCCGCGCCGCAACTGACTGACTCCCCCTCCCTTCCCTTGTGGTTCCTCCTGTCAAGATCCCATGTCCAGACGCCTCCAGTCTCCAGTCTACGTCTCCATTCTCCATCCTCTCTTGTCTGTCTCTCCACGAGCCAGGTGCACCATCTGCCCCCATCCCATCGGGTTGCCCCTCCCTTCCACTTCCTCCCCCTCCTCTTCCTTCTGTCATCCTCCTCAGCCCCGGCGAGAGAGGGGAAGATCGGATACGAAGGAGAATAAATGCCCAGCCGGAAGCACATCATCGATCGTGCATCTCCATGTACGTACACATGTACGTAAATCTCGCAGAAATGGGCCCTCTTAGTCTCCTTAGCCTCATCGTATCGCCACGGGCACCAAACAAAGAGGAGTATCGTGTGTTTTACTTTACAACTGGAAACTAAACTAACTCGTTGTTTTTTTCTCTTCCAACTCTTCCGCCTTCTCTTCCGGTTTCTAGCGTCGCACTGGCTGAAACGACTCAACGCCGCCGCCCTCGTCCCAGCCGCACGGTCACCCACCCGAATGTGACGCCTGTCATCTCAACAACTCTGCGAGAAAGACAGAGAGAGGTGTCTTTTCAATGTCCCAAAAACTTTTTTTGATATGACTGCTACCCTACTGCCTCATTGCTGGCCCTTGTTCCACTCCACACACTCCTCCAGCTTGACCCCGTTGCCACCGAAACAGTCCAGCGCGCTGCCAATCGTCAGGTCCACCTTGCCCTTGCTCAGCTTCTTCACCATCTCCAGGTCCTCGAGGTTCCTGCCGCCGCCTGCGTACGTGACCGGCAGGCTGCACCACTCCGCCAGCCTCTCCACGAGTTTCTCGTCAATGCCCTTCTGCAGACCCTCGTTGTCCGCGGCGTGGATGAGAAACTCGGAGCAGTACGGCTCCAACTGCTTGATAGATTCTGGAAAAATGTGTTCACCTCAGTCAGCCACTTTCTTCATCAAGTGATTGATTCAAACGTGAAAACCAACCTGCGTTGACCTCCATGTCCGTGATGGTCTGCCACTTGTTCATAGCCACAAACCACCTATCGTCCCCGCGCCGCCGGCAGCTCAGGTCGATCACGAGCTTGCCCCTGTCGCCCCCGAGGGCCTCCAGCACCGCGTCCAGCCTCTGCTGGCTGAACCGGCCCTCGGGGAACAGGTACGACGTGATGATGACCTTCTCCGCGCCCGCCTCAACCCACTCCCTCGCGTTCCCGTCGTTGATGCCTCCGCCGACCTGCAGCCCGCCCGGCCACGCCTTGAGCGACTCCCTCGCGGCCTCGGTGTTCCCCGGCCCCAGCATGATCACATGCGCGCCCGTGAGGTCATTCTCCCGGTAGAGCTTCGCAAAGTAGGCCGGCGGGTGCGTCGACACGAAGTTGGTCTTGAGCTCCGCCGTCGTGCTGTCCAGCGTGCCGCCGACGATCTGCTTGACCTGCCCCGCGTGCAGGTCTATACACGGCCTGAATCGAGTCATATCTGCGTGTATTTGTGTGCTTTTTTAGCCGTGGCTGAAAGGTGTTGAAGGAGGTTCCTCTTCGAGATGCGTCACCACGGCTCCGCTGTTGTCCACGGAACTCAACCCCTCCTGTTCAGGTTTTGCGTGGGTGGTGGGGTTCGCCCCGGTACCGGCCTAACTTTTTGGATCAGCGTTCTAAGCTGTTGTGATGTTTGAGCTGCTTTCAATGCTTTGATTTCAGTGAAAGCAAGCTTCTATCAAGAGCTACTGAGTCTCAATTCTCACCTGTGATCGAGACTGGGATGAATTATATGTTTTGAAGGCGGATATGTGATGTGCCCTATTGAGCAGAAGTTGGACGCTTGTTATGAAGCAACATCCAGCGATCAACCTCGCAACTAAAACGAAGAGCAAAAACCAGATGAATAGGGAAGCTCTCTCTCCCTTTGTCAATTGATGAATGCCACCGATTTTCTCAGCTCATGCAAAATTGTATGTAGTTGTGCTGAGGCATGTTGCGGCTCTGCTCAGCTCAATGAGGTCCAAGTCAACAAAATCTTGCTGTGATCAAGGATGCGCGCCCCGCGAGGGAACTCAGGTTCAGAATTGAGCGAAAAGTTCAACAAGGTCGTGTGTTCTAGTTGGTTAAGATTCTCGCCTCACATTGATGTCCGCGAGAGGTCGCAGGTTCGAGCCCTGCCACGATCAGTTTTTTGTGTATTCGTACGAATATCAATCTCTTTTGCACGGTGACATAGTTTGGCAATTGGTCGTGGATAATGTGTCTCAATCCCACAGATGAGTTAGGCGTCAGCCTGAGCCGAAACGAATAGGAGCTGCAGCAATTTTTGCCTCATCCCATGGGCACTCCTTTCTGCTGCCCACCGACATTTAGTGGTGAGTACCGACACACAAGTCACAAACTTTTGGTCGGGTGAAGCCATAGCCATCCTTTTTGTCGTGGTCAATTAAAGTGCACCGCTGAACGATTGAATGAAGCGCTCGCGCTGCTGATGGCTTAACCTCTGACGAGATACTGCACGCGTGGCATTCCAGCATTACTGGATTGCGCAGCTAAATGAATCTATCAAGGTCACAACGAATACAGAATTGCTGAGTTGGCATTTGAGTTAAGAAAGCATGCGGGAGTGAGGTGTGATGCCCTCTTATCGTCGCCCTATCCGTCGGCGTGAGTGTTGGCATGGGGGCTGGTTTGACGTCATTGTAAGATGCGGCCATCCAGCGAGGAACCCAAGCGCAGCAGAGCAGCAAAGCCACAGTAATGCAGCTTTCTTCCTAAAGAACAAGCCAACCTGAGCTTCAATGTAATGCAATCCTCCATATTGCTCAGAAGAATTGGCTGTGCATTCCGTCAATCGTGACGGGACTAACGAGTCAATCCTCATACCACGCACAAACATGATTGACAAGTCCGTCGGTGAGGGGAGGAGGAGCAAAGTATCTAGGCGGTCAAGCTCGACTAGCACATGAATGCAAAACATTGAGGAACACTAAAATACCCATCCCCTGAACATGGGATTCATGGGCAGATCCAATGGATAATCTCGAATCCTACCATGTGACCCCCCCAACTTCAGATTTAGCTCCAGGTTCGGACAATTGACGTGGGATGAACCACGTGGATCTGTTCCGTTCCTGGATCAAGCGGGGATCCATGATTGGGGCTTCTGGAGTAAGCTCTGCGAGACTTTGAGGTGATCTGCAACCGTCGTTCAGTTCAATAGAAAGCAGCTAAGCGTTGATAAGCATTGGCCATGTGTGGCTTAATGACTGCGCAGGACAGTATGATGGCGGAACTGAGAGTCTGGCATATCAGATTCATCATAATTGGGTGATTGTGAAATCCGAAGAGTAGAGCTTGTTTCCGTGCTCAGAACGCCAAGCATCGTGAGCTACAAAAAAGGCATCACCTAGATGTGCCCTCAACTACGTTGCCAACCCATCGTCAAGTCAACCACCCGCTAATTATAAATCACCTCAGATGACCACCCATCCAAGATCATGGTCACTACAACTATCAGAACAAAATTCCACCTCATTTTCAACCCACGGCCAAGGCACACCCTACCCAAGTAATATCTCAACCCGATCCCTCGCAACCGCATCCCAAACCCGCTGCACGACATGTCCCAGTCCCCTCCGGTAGCACACCCCTCCCACCCTCTCAACCCACAGCACATTAACAAAGTCCACAATCTCGTCCTCGTCCATGTTGTCCCGGAACGCCTGGATATCAAACACGTGGCTCCCGCCCCTCTCGCTCGCCGTTGACACGGCGATGAACTCCAGCTTCTCCTCCCCGGTGTGGTTCGCCCCCTGCAGGCCGAGCCAGCTGTCGTGCGCCGTCACGTTCCCGCACCACTTGCCCGTCCGCGACCAGATGTTCCCGATCGCAAGCGGCACGCCATATCCCCTGCCGGGCCCAGCGATTCCCACGGCGGAAGCACCATTGACAGCAGCCCCCGCGGCGGCGGCGGCGGCACCTTTGCCATCCACCGGCGCAGCGTTCCTCGCCATCGCAAAGTCGACCTCCAGGTAGGCTACCGTGGTGCTAAACGACAGCAGCGTCGCGTTCATCGAGTAATCCCCCAACGGCACCGCTGCCGCGTCCGGCCCGTTCATCTCCCCCACCGGCACCGGGTACCGGAAAACACACTCCGGATCCCCCGCATACCGAAACCCGCCCCCGCCGCTCCTAGACCACCCCGCCGGCAACGGCTGCGTCCTGCGGTGCCGTCGATCACGGAACATCAGCCCGTCGTTCGGCAGCCGCGTGTACGTCGCCCGGTCCGTAAGCTCGAAGCTGACCAACGGCCTCAGCCGGAACGCGTACGGGCTCTTGAACCGCTTCTCCTTTCGGCCCCCTCCTGAGGCCGGCGGCGCGTCCTGCACGTAATCCGCCGCCGCCCTCCACAGCGACATGTCCGCGGGAACCCCGTCGTAGTGCCACCCGAGCCAGCTCCAGCTCGGGAGCGGGTTCATCCCCGTGACGGGCTGCACCATCATCCTCCTCCTGATCATCGCGCGGGGCTGCCACAGCATGGCGATGTCCAGGAAGCACACCGGCATCCCGAACACGAACCCGCCCGCAAAGGACTTGGACATGACCGTCGTGATGCCCCGCAGAGCCCTCGTTGTGTCGGACATGAGCGTCACTCGCCTCGAGCTGTAGTCCATCGCGATCCGCGCGTACTCGTCCATGTCGGGCCACACGGGGTGCAGGAATCCTGTCGCCGCAGGGAACGTCCGGGCCAGGCACGGCGCGTTCTTGTTGCCCCCTTTTAGTATCTTGCTGAACCGGCCTCCAGCCCCGGGCGCCCCCTGCCACACCTCGCAATGGCACTCCCACGTCACCGTCTCCTCGAACACGTACACTTTCCTCCTCGAGTACAGCCCTTCCTGCACCGTCCACGCCCGTGTAGCCCACCTCGACCCGAGAATCAAATCCTCATGCTTCATCTTCCCCGGCGGCGCCTTTGCCGGCGTCCGCCTCACCAGCCCATTCAGCCCGCTCTCCGCGTCCCCTGCCGCAGCCACGATCGTGAGGTACGCATTCGCAAACACGTACGCCATATTCTTCACATACTCCTCCCTCTCCACGTCGTCATCCTGCACGATGCAGAACCGGTCCACCCACAGGTACTTCACCCCGACCTTCCTCGCCAGCCACATCGCGTCCAGGATCGTCTGCGGTATATCCGCATCGTCCAGACTCGCCGTCAGCATGTCCAGGTTCTCCCTCAACGTCTCCACGGGGCCCCTCGTGCTCGGCAGCGGCGGCTCGTACACGTAGCTCAGCGCGATATACCGGTCCGTCGCCCGCGCTCTCACAAGGCACCGGTTGACGGAGTCGATCAGCCACAGCGGCCGCCACGTCTCCCCCGGCGGGCCGGAGCAGTGGTCGCCGTGCTCCGCGTTGCACGTGTCGAGCCACTCGCGCACGCGGGCGATGGGGTTGAACCTGCCCGCGGCCGTTGAGGCGGACGAGGCGCGCCGGGAGGGAGCCGTGAGGGAATTCCCCGCCGGCGGCTCACCTCCCTTGCGCGCCTGCCACGTGCTCATAAGCCGCTCCGTGATGCTCTGTCGTTTGCTGCCGTTGTGGTGGAGGGTGCTCTCGTTCGCCGGCGCCGCCGTTGGTCGTCGGAAGTGCGAGGGGTCCGCCGCAACGCTGTGCCTCTTCAAGTCCCGCGGCGGACTGTCCCGTTCTCTGTCTCGATCCCTCAGGCTGTCCCTGTCGCGGTCCCTGTCGCGACGCGGACTCTCCCTTTCCCAATCCCTATTGCGATTCCTCGGAACGTCTCTTTCGCGCCGTGGGCTTTCCCTGTCCCAGTCCCTATCGCGGCTTCTTGGGACGTCTCTCTCACGTCGCGGACTCTCTCTTTCACGTCGCGGGCTCTCTCTTTCACGCCGCGGGCTCTCGCTGTCCCAATCTCTGTCACGGCTGGTTGGTAAGTCCCTTTCGCGGCGAGGACTCTCCCTGTCCCCGACCCTATCTCTGTCTCTGTCGTCGTCCTTGTCCGGATCTCGATCCCTATCTCTGTTGCGGTCCCGGGGGATATATCGATCCCCCCTCGGCAAGTCCCTCTCTCGCTCCCGTTTCTCAACCCTGGCAGGCTTGAACGAATCTCGTGGTTGCAAAGGCGTCGGCGCTGGCGGAGGCACAGGCGAATACTGCTGCTGCGACTGCCTCTTCTGCGGCGGGGGCCGCTTCTGCCCGTGACTCTGAGGCGGGGGCGTCGGCGGTCTATATCCGCCCGCATCCTCCTCGTCCGACATTGAAGATGCAGAAGAAATGTCGTCCGGCAACACTGACGCAACTCCTGCTTCCACACCGTCTCCCCCAGACCCTCCTCCCGCGGGCCCTGGACCCTTGGCCTCCGGACCGCTGCCGCGGGCGGACGGGGACGTGTGGTCCATCTAAAGCGTCTCACGATATCGGACGCAATGGCACTCTTTCCCTCTCCCAACAATGGACGAACACCAATAAAAACCTTAGAATACGGGCATGCAATGGCAAGACCCCAAAGCAAAGGTCGGGAAAATAAAAAAGAGTTTGGTGTGTGCGTACGTGTGCCTAACGCACACCACGACGCAGTCTCCCTCAAAACCTGCTGCGCTCGCTGCGCGCGCGCGCCCCTCTGCGCCGTGGCCCCTCCCTCTAAAGTAAGGAAAAGGCGAGGTAAGGCAGGCGATCAACCGTGCGACGGACGTCTCCAGTCCAGCTCAGCCCAGCCCAACCCAAGCCCTTGAAAGACAGACGGAGCCCAAGTGGAATCGATGCCGCAGTGCTGTAAAACTGCAGCGCCGATGAACGCGACCGATATCCGATGAAAAGCGACGTTGGTTTCGATGGTTTTCGTTGATGTGTGCGTCTTGCGACAGAGAGGTCGGGGGGAGGAAAAAGTAAAAGAGAAAAGAGGTACAGAGTAGAGATGCAGTTTTGCGACACGCGGCTTTCTGCCAGTGAGAGCGATCAGCGTGCGTGAGAGGGTGCGTGAGAGATGGATGAGAGAGGTCAGCGCTCCGCCACCCCCGGCCCGCCCGCCGAACCAACCTCGATCGCTCCATCCCACCACCACCACCGCCCCCAGCCCCCTCTATTAAGCCAAAATTAAGGCCGCACGAAAAACAATAATCATGGGGAGCTTTGCTGGCTTGGGGGAGGGGCCTTCAACACTAATTACGATTGACACCCAACCCAACAGGGGCGTTCCCTACTCCATTTCAGGGCGAATTGATCAACCGTCGAATCCAATCAACAGGGACACAGTCTTGGAGAGACATCGCGACATTCGTCATGACACACTGAACACTTTTTGGATACGTTTTCAGAAAGTGAATCGGCCGATACATCGTGCTCACATCTATTAAAATACAATTGCTTGCTAATCTAACATACTCGCGAACGAGGCTTCTACCGCCGTGAAACCGGGAGTAGAAGTCCTCGTCAGCCATCCTCCATTCGAAAGCCTCTTCTTGCCCCGGTGGCCCTTATTTTGGCCCATGGTATTTGTTGTATGAGTGCCGTTCCGCCGTAACCTTTACATATTGCAAAAACCGCCCCTAACCGTTACGCCTGGAAAATGTGTAAAAGGGTTTGACAGTGACGTCGTGGTCTTCGAGCCAGCCGGCACTTGCCACCAGATGAATCGTTCAGTTTACGCCGCCATCGTGCCTTGCGTCAAACCCGAATAAAAAACGACCCTCAAAGTTCATTAAACATCACCTTCCTGTGACCACTGACACGTCAGAATTGAAGACCCTAATCCTCATCGCTTTGAGCACCGTTGGCACTGCCGTTTGCTTCTTTCGTGCCGTTTGTTGACGAGATGAGCTTGATTCTAGTGCCAGAGGTTGTCGGTTGAGGTGTCCCAACGCTCGCACTAGCGCTCGGCGCCGCAGACCCCTCCTTGTTGGCCGCTATTTCGCTTTCAAGCTCCCGTAGCTCGGAATGCTTCTCAAGCTCCTTTTCAAGCTCTGCATGGAAGAATTTCTAGTAAAGGTTAGCAAATTATTTCAATCGGCGGGGTCTTCGTCACCAACCTGGAGAACTTGGGCATCCTGGTAGAGCAGCGATGCCTCCTCGTTGTACGTCTGGCAGTTGTTGAACATCAGATCGACGTCCTTGCGCATCTCGCTCAAGCTGTAGTACTGATTCTTTTTGATCTTCGTCTCGATTTGTTTCATCGAGATGGGGTTCTGGATGATCAAATAGTAGTCGGCGTAGTCGCGCTTGGGAGGCAGTACCAGGAACGGTCCAATGATGATGCGCTTGCCCGCCACTGACTCGTCGTCATCCTCCTCCTCGGGCGGCTCAGGATCATCGACTTCGAGATTCATCATGCCATCGTAGAGAGCACGAAGACTGGTCTGCAAGACTTGACGTTGGTGGGGATTGACACGTGGGACATCAGCGACCGCAGACACGGACACGGCTTTGGGTCTGCCCTGGGGACCGCGACGCTTCTTGGCTGGGGGCTCATCGTCACCCTCCTCTGCTTTGCGCTTCTCCTGGTTCTTGCTGCCCGGCTTGCGGCCCCTCTTCTTCGGTGTCTCCACCTCTTCAGTGCTGGCGCGGCTTGCGGAAGGCGATGCCTCGGCGGCGTTCATGATGGCGGTCCTCTTGAGCTTGTTCGTCTCTCGCTTGTCCTTGCGAGCTTGCTTTCGGGCGGCCGCGGCTTCAGGAGAGTCATCATCATCGTCCACTGCCATGAGCCACTGCTCCTCGGTGAGACCATCGTCGTATTTGACCTTCGTGCGCTCACGAGCTCCACGTCCCAGACTGGTCTCTTGCTCCTCTTCGATAACGGTTCCGTCGCCAAGATAAATATCGGGCAGTTCATCCTCAGCCATTAGACGAGGCTTGGCCTGTTTGCCGGGTCCGTCGCCGTAGATTGGATCATTCCTGCGCTCTTCATCTATCTTCTGGAACACACCGATCTCATCGTCGTTACGAGCCAGAAGCATGTTGAGCTCATCATCGTCCATCTCGTCCTGCTCGCCCGTTTCAGCCATGTCGGCAGTCTCGAGGAGTGTTCGCAGCATGGCATCACGGTCTGTCTCCGTAGATTTGTTGTCGAAACGACCGGCCTGAATAACCTTGCCGTCCATGTCAAGCTTGAACCTGGCTCTCTCAAGGATCTTCTCTTCAACTGAGTTGGAGCTGATGAGACGCAAGATTCGCACCTCGTTCTTTTGACCAATACGATGAGCACGATCCTGGGCTTGCAAATCCTGGTGAGGGTTCCAATCAGAATCGTAGATAATGACAGTGTCAGCAGTCTGCAAGTTCAGACCCAAACCACCAGCACGTGTGGAGAGCAGGAACATGAAGTACTCGGAGTCGGGGGCGTTGAACTCGCGCAACAAGTCGGAACGCTCGTCTGACTTGGTCGTACCATCCAGACGCATGTACTTCATGTTGCGGTACCTGAGATAGTCCTCCATAATGTCCATGATGGCTGTCATCTGGAAGAACATGAGCACACGATGGCCAGTCGCCTTGTACTTGGGCAAAATGCGGTCCAGCAGCTCAAATTTGCCAGCTGTTCTCCACAGCAGATCGTTGCTGACGTTCATCGGGTTCAGCAAATTTTCGACCTCGTCGAAAACGAACGGATGGTTGCAAAGCTTTCGGAGCTGCATGATCATGTTGCTCAGACCACGAGCACCAGTCTTGCCGCCCTGTCCGTCGCTGACGAGAATCTTGTTGTGGGTGACCATCTGCTTGTACAGCTTGGATTGGAGAGCCGAGAACTTGCACTTGATAACCTTTTCTGTCTTGTCCGGCAGGTCCTTCTCGACGTCCTTCTTCAAACGACGAAGCAGGAATGGACGCAGCAC
The DNA here is from genome assembly GCA_027406125.1 of Colletotrichum tropicale. Classification (NCBI taxonomy): domain Eukaryota; kingdom Fungi; phylum Ascomycota; class Sordariomycetes; order Glomerellales; family Glomerellaceae; genus Colletotrichum; species Colletotrichum tropicale. The sequence goes on from JANVYH010000004.1 coordinate 2,521,609, forward strand.
TTTGTGCAAACGGCGAATGACGAGAATCTGCTCTTCTTCCGTGAGGTCCATCTTGTCTTGACCTCCCGTGTTGGCAAAGGGCGTGTTGAACCATTCATCAAAGGTCTTAGCTGACTTGAAAATGGTCGGGAGCGTGAAGTTGAGCATGGCCCACAGTTCAGTAAGGTTGTTCTGCAGCGGCGTTCCAGTCAAGATGAGGCGGAATCGGGTGTGGTAGTACTGCTGAATAGTGGACGTCAACTTGGAGTTCTGGTTCTTCATGCGATGACCTTCGTCGATAATCATGTGGAACCACTTGATTTTACTCAAGATCGGACGGTCCTTGATAATGTACTCGTAGGTGGTCAACAGAACTTGGAACCGTCCCTGGCGGATCTTATCCTGCTGCTGCTTTCTGGCCAGAGGCGGGCCCTTGTACACAATCTTGGACACGGACGGCGCCCACTTCTCGAACTCCAAGGTCCAGTTGGTCAGAGTACTGAGGGGCACAATGACGAGGTACGGGCCCTCCTGCTTCTTGCGCTCAATCAGGTAGGTGACCAGACTGATCGTCTGAATGGTTTTACCGAGACCCATCTCGTCGGCAAGGATACCATTGAGGTTGTTGTTGTAGAGCGAGATCATCCACTGCAGACCCTTGATTTGGTACTCCTTGAGAGTACCACCAACCAAAATATTGGCTTGCTCTGTGACCTCTTCCTTGATGCGATGAGCCACAGCATAGTAGTCGATCTTCCGTGCGCTTTCTTCGTCGTCGCTGTCCACTTCACTGGGCTCCTCTTCCTCTTCTTGGATCTCGTCGTCGAACTGCTCTTGTTGGGCCTTCCGTTGCTGGCTCTTGACGGACGCAGCAAGCTGGCGCAAGAAACCATCGGTCTGCCTGAGAAGGTGGGTGATACGGGTATCCTTGGCTTCGTCGAGCAACTTGAGATAAGCCTCCTCGTCGTTAGCCTTAAGAGCCTGGAGACGCTGCTTCGCAGTGCGCTCAATTCTCTTCTGCTCTTCCTTCTCGATGTTATAATGCTGTGCAAACATGAGTTTGTTGAGCTTGTTGGACTTGTTGCGCTGACTGGATGCGGTTTGCTGAATCTCGTTGCGATGTTGAGTAATAGCTTGGAGGAAGTCGATGTGCCTCTTCTTCTCCCGGTTTTCGCGAATGTCTCGCTGCTGCTTCTCCAACTTCTCAGTAATTCTAGCCTCACGAACAGTCATCTTCTTTGTACGGCGGTACCCAGATCGATTAGTCGTCATAGCGAGGTTGTCGTAGAACATCATGGAACGGCCTATCTTATCTCTCAACGCGCGCTGCTTTGCATAGAGACCTAGACTCTTCATTTCGATGATGGCTTTGACCTTGGCACTGTCGTCAAGCTCAACGTTCTCCTTGGTGGCATCCCAATGAGCAATGTTCGCCGGGGTAGCTCTCAGCTCGGCATAACGATCTCTCATGCGGTTGAAGACAACCAATTCACGCTCATATCGCAGGTGTTCGAAGTCTACTCCAGTCGGGAACAGGCCAGGGATAAGCTTGCGGTTCTTGCGCTGTGTGTGTTCAAAGTGACTGATGGATTTGCGAACCAAGGTAGGGTCATCGTATGGAGCCTTGACGGTCTTGAAAGTTGGGCCTTGAACCTCTGGTACAGATTCGGGCTTCGGCTCACCAGCAGCGGAACCGGGCTGGGCAGAGTCGCGAGATGGTGCTTTTGGTGTTGATGAAGCAGCATGGGCAGCGGCTTCTGCGGCGATGGCCTTGCGACGTTCGCGCTGAGCGAAGATAGCCTGCTGCATCGGCAGGGGTACTCCAGCGTTCTTTGTCAAGAGTTTGAATGCATGAATCTGCTGACGAAGCAGACTCAGCTGCTGCGGGTTGAACTGGCCAGCTCCAGGTCCAGCAGACGGGGCTGCAGTGGCTGGTGAGCCAGACGCGGCGGCATTATTTGAGGTCTGTGCCGGCAGTGCAGAGGCACCAAGAGCGGTAGATGATGGAGGTTGTGTTGGTTGAGGCTGCTGCTGTTGGCCAGGCTGCGCGCCATTGACAGCACCGTTGGGGCCAGCCTGTTGCATCTGTCGCTGCATTTGCTGCTGTTGTTGCAGAAATTGTTGTTGCTTCTGTCGCATACGGGCTTGTTGTTGGAAAGACAAGACGAACTGTTCTGCCTTGATGTATTCGGGATCGGTGTTCGGGACGCCGCTTTCTCTCATCTGCTTGAATTTCTGGGTCGTGTCAGCATCATCCATCGAAAGCAAGAGGATTGACCGTCACAGAGATACATGTCCATCGCAGACTATGGGTGGAGAGGTCTTACGTTAAATATCTCCTGGGCCTGTTGAGGTGTGGTGGCTGCCATGCCGGCGCCAGGGAGCTGGACGGCAGGCGGTGCTTGAACAGAAGCCATTTTGGCAGTGGATGCGCTGCAAATCTATGGACTGCTGGAATCTCAAGAGATGCAGGGACTATCTCGTGCGCATTATCTTGCAAGAAGACTCGTGTAGGTGGACAAGTGGAGCCGTGTGGAAGGTTGGTCGCGCGCTGGGCTCGTCGCGAAATGAAAGACTAGAATGCTAATAGTGGTTGTGGTGAAAAATCCGGCGCGTCGTCGACAACACGGCGAGGCAGGGAGCGGCGGCGTCGGGTCGGGCTGAAAAACGCGATGCCGTGGGGAAACTAGATACACGGCGGTCGCGTGGATGTCGTTCACCGAGATGGACGATGGAGTTTGGCCGCCAACCTAATGGGCTGTGGTGCCGCGAATGGAAGCGTGGGGGGGAAACGGGTGGAAGGGGGCAATCGCGGTTGAGGCGAAAATGCGATTTGGGGGGAAAGGCGCGACGTCGGGGCGTTGCCTCGAGCGGAATGCGCGAGGAAATCGCGTCGAAAAGGTTGCTGGACAATTTTTCGAGATGGTGTCGATGCCTGCAGAGGGGGTATGGCGATTTTTCGATGCGCGCGGTGCCGGTTGAGATGGAGAGGTGAGGACAACGACAAGATTCATTGATGGTTGGTGCGGTCTGTGAAACGCGGTCCCCGTAATTTTCAGCACAGCAAGATGTTGATGCCTGAGGCGTCTCGCGCTAGGCTTATTACATACAAGCGAGGGCGCTCGGGCCATCTTTTTCCTTGGTCCGACGCAGGCAAGAAGCAGCAGCAGGCAGGTGCTTGCTCATTTGACTGGCTGGCTTCGGACTTACAAGGTACCTACCTTCCGTGCTTCCTTACCAGCTTACCTGCCAGGTGCCTTGCCGGCCACCTTCGCCTAACGTAACGCCTGTCCCAGCCGCCAGAGAATGCCAGATCCACGCCGCTTGGCATCTGTCTTTGCGGGAGGCTTGAGGCTCTGGTCTTGTTTCCAGGCACCTGAGAGCAGGATGAAATAAAGATACATGGTTCCGTCGCACCTAGGGGCGCGTCGCTTCATTCCTTCCTCCAGTCGCGCTCCCTTCCCACCCCACGCAAAAGAACCCTGGGCCTGGCCCGATGAGTTGGCCGCCCGCCCAGGATGCCCACATTGCTGCAAGTCACAGTAGCGCTTGCGTGTCGCCCTGCATCCTCTCCAAAGACTACTCTCCAGCAAAGCTAATCGGAGAGATGAACGGGTGGAGTTCTGCTCGCCAATGTCTCGCCAGTAGCAGCTTTCCCCGGCTAGAAAACTCACCCAAGGTTCCAAACCCAACATGCCATCACCAATCGGCTCTCGACCGACCACTTGCCAAGAATATTTCCTGCCCCAACTGCCCTACGAGGATACTGGAGAACATGGCTAACGAGATTATCATCACCGCTTAGCCTTCTTCTTCTCAGGTCCTTCCTCCTCATCGCTCAAATTCGCATACTGTGTCACAGGCTGTGTTTTCTGCCAAGCAGCCGTGAACATTGGGTCTTTGTTCGCGGCTTCAGCATACTTGAGCAACGCCTCTCGAGGATCCTCATGCAACATCTTCGCGAGCGGGATGTTCTCCGCAATGTGCTTCTCGTCCGGTTGGTTTCGCATGAATGGCGTTTGCTCCAGCACTGCAGGTCTTCTCGGGTCGCGAGACTTGCCGGATGCTGTAACTCCGCCTGTCCTCCTGCCAGCCATCGCACCGCCCGGTGTGACGATCGAATCACCCGTCATTCCCACAGACATGTCGGTCGTGCGAGACGGATCGTCATCAATGTGCCGCTTCTTTGGCGCTCGTGACATGACCTCGACGGCGCCGCGAGTAGACATTGTCGGATTGTACAAGACGTGTGTCTCTCCATTCGCCGATCCGGTGACAATCTGGTTGATTTTCGGGTGCCAGTCGACCGTGATAAGAGGCGCTCCTGGCGTGATGGGCGTGACATGCTCGGGGCGCAGGTTTCCGGGATTGAGAATGTGCAAATCGCCGTTCGCGGAACCCGTCAGGATGCTGGTCGAGTTTGGCGAATACCGAATGTTGCTCATCGGGAAATGGTCCGATGTAGAGCCGTGGTCCACTGTAACGAGAGGCGTCTTGAACTTGCGTGTGTCCCACAGCTTGATAGTGTTGTCTCCTCCTCGAGTGACCACCATTCGGCCATCGGAAGAAATGTCAATGCCACCAGTCCATGTATCCGGCTTGTGGGCATCGCGGATCTCGGCAGTGGGCCGTGAAAAGGGGCTATTGCCGCTGTACATGACCAAAGACCCGTCCAATGCTGCTGCGACAAGCACGTTGTTGCCTCCTTGCACTGGTGAGCCCCATGCGACCGCCGTCATCCTCGTCCGACCGGCCGACCCGGCCGCCTTCGATTTGAAGACAATCACGTCTCTCTGGCTGCGCTTGTTGTTGACGTCCCAAATTCTGAGGGTGCTGTCTGTGCCGGCGGTGATGCAGAGGTTCTTGTCGGCAGGATGCCATGTACCGGTTGTGACCTCCGAAATATGGCCTTTAGTGTTGTTCATGTCCCGAAGATACATGTCGCCCTTGACAAACTCGGTCAAGATATCGCCGTCCCTCGACATGATCTTCGCTTGTGGGTGTGCGGAGACACATAGGAAGGCGCTACCCGACAGGTGATTGAACTCGACATGGTGGATCGGATGCGACTCGGCGCTTGCAGCAGAAGCCTTCGTTTCCCAAGGGTCTACAGTTCGAAATGCACGCAGTGTGCTCGGCGTCATGGAGGCGAAATCGTGCAGGTTGATTTTGCAATCGAGAGAAGCCGAGACAAGTCGTCCGCCGGCAGGATCCAACGTCACCGTCGTTACCGCTCTTTCGTGGGTCTTCAGTACCAGCTCATGGGAAACGGGGTAATCGTCGCCGTCATCCGAATCGTCCGAGTCCGAGTTTGAGTCGCTGTCACTGTCACTATCTGAGCCGGGCTTCTTCTCGGTCTGTTCAGTTTTGGGAGGACCTGCGGATCCTTCTTTAGAGCCCCCCGCCGAGGCCTTCTCTGTCGTTCTTCGGCTGCGATCGATTTGGGCGGCAATATTGGCTTCCTTGGACTTCTTGCCGAATGAGGCGGGAAGGAATGCGCGCATGGGGTCATCCTCGGCGAGCTCTGGTCCTTCGACCACAAATTCGTCTTCGTCGCTCATCGTGGCAGTTCTGTCGGTACGGACGAGGTGTGGCGCGGAGGAGGTTTGGAAAGAGGAAAGAGAGAAGCTGGGTTCAAAATCTAGATAGAACGGCTGGGCTTAAAGTATGGGGTGATGTCAGGCGGAAGCCGTTCCTTCGGCCAGGGTCCTTGCCTAAGCGAAAGCTAGTGGAACGCTAGCAGCTAGATGGAGCTGCACCTGCATGACCAGAGCACTACCTTGCCTGTCCGCACCTCCACGACGTGGCACTCTAGTGAGGAAGGACCAATTGTTGCAGACACGGCAGAGACACGCTCAAGACAGTGGAAATCGAGGTCCATTTGCGTGAAGGCGCGGCCAGCCAGCTTTTCGGGATATGAGAGGCAGACTGCATCACTCGGGATACCCGTATGGGTGGTGGAGACATCGTCGCTGATCCCCGCAGGCATGCCGTCCACTTCATTTCGTCTCCTTTTGAAAGACCAGCCAGCTTCGCATTTGCATGCGAGCAAATCTTTCCGTTGACCGTCTAACGTGGTATCGCAGGCAACTGGTCACAGAATAGTTGGCCAAACCCGCACCAGTTCCGGGATTGGGGAAAGAGGCGGGTTCGTCCCTAGGTATGGATGCTTGGGTGTGGCTTCTATCTGTGTACCGCGAAAAACGTTCCGCAAGTCAAGATGGAGTCAAAACTAGCAAATCGAAGTCTGCTTCAGGTTCGACGTCGGTGCACTTTGCGCCATTGAACGAATGTTTGAGATGACCAAAAGCTGTGGCACAACGACTTCCTCCATCATCCAGAATGGAGACAGGTAAAGCATGCAGGTGGGGCTCGGTCGACGTAGAACCTTTCGATAAACAACCCACAACGAGACTCCTGTGCACTCCAGTCCTGTATGTGATGTTGGGTTCTCCTTGTCGAAGCTATATACTTGCGAAATTGTTTCTGCACACAGCTATTACTACACATTCCTGAAGTGAGTGTAGTTAACTCAAAGGAGTCAGAAGAAACCGACATAAGCAGGAGTAGAGAGACTCAGGAGAAACTTCAGATAGAAGAGAATTAGAAAGAGATAAGGAACGAATATTGACTCAATTGAAAAATAGAAGAATGTGTTTTCGAAATTAAAGCGCACTCCCTGTGAAAGAACTACAATAAGTTCACCCAATTCGCGGGCACTTTTCGCAATACGCTGGGCGGGTACTTTAAACTGAGCGCTCTGAAGGGAGGCAGTGTATTTATCATTGCTGATGTGGACTCTCTAGATATCGGTCGTTAGTGATTCCTATAGCACGCCTGCTCATCAAGAAATAACACTTTTTCTTTCTATAGATATACTTAATTCTCTGGAATGGTTACTGTGGCTGCTTTAAGGCACGAGTGTTGCTTTAGGTTGACTGCGTCTGCTTGCAGAGACTTCTCTGAGGGATTCCTCTATCCAATCTGTCCGGATAAATCTTTCAAAGATTGCACGGCCAGACGGGTCAGCGGCAGCTGAGAAACTATGGATTGAAGTTGATAACACAGTAAATCGTTCAAGGTCTTTCAATCCGGCCAATGCTGAAAACGTTGACACCCAATTTCGAAACCATTCATTAATATTTAACATCTATCTATTGCCAATGTCTTCGGACGTTTGGGCTACATCACCCATCTCGACGAGCCCCTCATACACTTTCACGAATAGAGCATGGCCGACACATGCAGATTGAAGTTCGTCGAGTTGGTGTCCGTCACCGCCAGGCCCTCCGCATTCTTCAAAAAGCAGTTCCCAGAGAACTTCGAAACCAAGTCGACAATGTCAGCGTGGAACTGCACCCCAGCACAACTCTCAGACCCGCTCTTCCGGTTTGCGTTGAACGAGGAGCACGCCCTGAGACAATCTTCCAGCGACCACGAAACGACAGCGATGATGTCGATGCCGTCGCCGTTGTTGTCCACCCCGCAGTCGAGGTCGTAGCTTGACGACTGACCGCCTGCCGTTATGGAAGCGGTAGTCCCTGAGATACTAGGACAGTCGAGCGCCAGCAGTCTGGACGTGGGCATCGATATGCGGGTGCTGGTTTTGGATGAGCCTGTCGCTGACGCTTTTGCTGAGCCTGACGCTGAGCCCGCTGCTGGGTTTGTCGCTATCGTGGTCTCTGTCGGGGTCGGAGTAGGAGTAGTCTGGGACTCTTGTGCAGACTGGGCTCCCCTGGATGCTTAACATTAGCTTTCGCATTCCCAAGCGCCACGAGGGCGTCTATGTCTCTCACCTCTGGGCGTTCCTGACCGCGAGCGAACCACCGACACCTCCGCCGACCGATCCCATGATGATGACTACTGCAAAAGCCAGCGCGAGGTAGAACTTCGAGCGATGCAACCCACATATCCTCAGGCCATCAGAACCAGAGTTCTGTGGAACTTGTTGGCTATACTGCCTGGCATCGATGCCGTGGTGGGCGGGTGTAAGCCAGTACTGTCCTGGTACGACCTCCGGCCCGTGATCCAACTCGTGAGCCACGATCTTCTCCGCCGGTTCTCTGTACCCATTCATCCCGCTCATATTGTGGAACAGCGAAGCGCATTGAGTAGTGCAGCGATCGCCGCAGTTTGCTTTCGGACGTCATCAATTGAGGTGTTCGCGGTAGCAGCCGTGCCTTCCCCTTATGACGCCCATCTTGACGCCTTCCTGTTCAGTCTAGACTGCGACACTTAATCAACACGTTTTGCATTTAAAACGCAATGAGGCATAGCTGGAGAAATTCTTGACAGATACATCGAATACTGCGGTTGGAAGCTCTTCGAGCATGTTTTAGCCGCCGCGCAGCTCCTCAACCCCTGTCAGCCTTGGATGTTTTCGTGTTGGTCCCAACCAGAGCCAAATTCTCCGACAAGTCAGGAGACGATCGAGAGACTAGGCTGATCCGTCATTAATTTGGCCGTTGTGTTCTAGAGCACTTATTTGGGGGGGCTTTGACACAATTCCCTTATCTGCCATATTTTCCCGTCAGATACAGCATTCGCTTGATCTCAGGAGGCTAGTAGTTAGCCAAGTTTTAAGGAATAGAAATAGAGCACATTATGGCAATATACGAGCCCTAAACTGAGGTTAGATAAACTGAGGTTAGACTAACAGAACTGACTTGGTTCCATCTTCCGAGCTCCAGATTCAAGCATCCATATCATTTAAGATGATACAGCCTCTACGTATGCGAGATAGGCGCTGGTACTAAGGCTCTCATAACAGGAGAACAAATCAACAGAAGGCCTTGTTATTGTGGTTAACGATTGGCTTAGTCTGACTCATGTACTTCTAGTCGTGTAAGAGATAAAAAAAAAAAAAAAACATTACGAGACCCAGGATTCTCCTCTGTTAAATGGCGACTTCGTCTATCCCACGGGCATGTGATTTTCCTTCTACAGAACTTCCCTTGCAACAGAATGGATCTGGATGAGTGAGGAGGGAGAGGTAAAAAAAAAAAAAGAAAGAAGGAAAACCCAGTTCGACCTTCGAGGGTTGAACTAAAAGATTCTTGGACTTTTACCTGTGGTATCATTAACCAGAATGCTGCACTAAGCAGCCTTCTTTGAAAGACATGCATGTAATTAGAATTCGAAGGGCCGCTGCCTATTCTGGCCACTGCCCGCGAAGCAAGTAGCAAAGAGAAAGAAATAGTCAATGATTGACTTCAACAAATGTAAGCTGTTTGTACTCATTTGCCCTCCCAGCTCCCGTCACGCAACGACTGGTCGCCCTACATCGTCACTCATATCTCACATCAAACAGCATCGTCCATAACGTTAAAGTGAGAAGGGGGTATATCATTTCCATTACTTTTTCGTCTCCATCATCAACCCGCAATCAACTTGTCATCCGTCTCCAAGACCTTCTCCTCAACACTCTTCTCGCCATTCACCTCCCCGTTGCCATTCTCCTTCGCCAACTTGGCCTTGTCCTTCTTGCTCAGTGAGACAGCCCCCTTGGCCATGGCCTCCTTCGGCAACGGCCTAATGATGGGCTGCACAACCCACCACGGCCTCGCACACCTCTGCACAGCCCCCTTGGAGCTCTCCCCGTCCTCCACAATCTCCTCTTCCTCCTTCTCCCCTCCCTCCATCTCAAACATCTTCCCATCGCTCTTCTCATACTCGACCAGGCCGTCTGCAACCTTCCTCTCCACCTTGCTCAGAATCTCCTCGTAGGCCTCCATGTCGCCCGCCCGGGCGCGCGCGAGCATATCCCTTACGTCGGTATGCTTCGACACGAAGTGCCTCAACATGTGGAACATGTGCGGCTGCATCGCCGCGTAGTTTGGGTTATTCGTGCGCTCCTTCTTGCCGCTCGCCTTCTTCCCGGGCGTGTCCTTCTTCCTCTTCTTCCGCGCAGGCTCGTCCTCCTCGGCAGCAGCCTCATCCATCTCCTCCATCCACGCCGTGTCGTCGCCAGGCACGAACAGCGGACGCCGCGCAGGCGGCTCCACGCCGGCCGCGTACCTGTGCAGGATGTCCATGTACCGCCTCATGACGGCGTCCACCCTCCACCCGCCCTTGCCGTCCTTCCCGCGCCAGTACTCCCTCTTCTCGACCTCGCTCCCGGGCTCGGGCTCCCTGCCGAAGATGGCCGGGTCGCTCAGGTTCCCCTCCGCGCTCATGATCCCGTCCGCGCCCGTCGCCTCCAGCGCGCGCGCCAGGTCCGCATGCTGCAGGATGTTCCCGTTCGCGAAGAGCACCGTCTCAGCCGGCAGCTGCTCGCGCAGCCACCTGATGATGCCCCAGTCCGCCAGCCCCGTGAGGTGACCCTTCTGCTCCCTCCGGCGGCCGTGCACCGTGACGATCGACGCCCCCGCCGCGAGCACGTTCTTGGCGTACGCGAGCGTCGCCTCCTTGGTGTCCAGGATCCTGATCTTGGCCGTCACGGGGATCGGCAGGTTCTTATGCAGCGTGTTGATCAGCTTGAAGATGAGCTCCTGGTCCTCCTGCAGGAACGCGCCGTATTTGCCCTTGCGCGCGATGCCCTGCGGACACCCCAGGTTCAGGTCCACCGCGTCGCAGTACGGCGCGGCCTTGAGCGCCGCGCCCAGCAGCGCGTCCGGGTCGTTGGCGCAGAACTGCACGAACAGCGGCCGGTCGATCTTCGGGTTGCCGTCGAGCCACGGCTCCGGCGTCGGCTTCGCCTCGGTGCCGCCGTTGGTCGCGGGGCGCACGGCCTGGAAGTGGCCGTCGCGGTAGTGCTCCGTGTCGTTGAATATCCTGGCGTGGAACATGGGCGTGTATGCGACCAGGTTGTTCTGCTCTTCGGGAGTAAGGAACGATCGACTCAGCATTCGCCATGCCTACATGAACGCCAAGCTGTCAGTCATGCGCCCGAGGCAACCGAGTTCATGGGAGACCAAGGGAAAACTCACGAACTCAGATTGGTCCACCATGGGAGCCAGGATGTACTTGGGGCTCCCTATGCTCTCGTAAAAGGCCCGACCGTGAAGCTTCGGCTTGACCTCCGCAGCGGCCTCGGGCCCCGCGGCGGTTGCGTGTGTCGCCATTTTCGTCGAGAAGGAGCGGGTGAGCCGGATGATGTGAGGCGTCCGGAGCCTTCGTAGCCTCAGTATAATCTCCAGAGTGTCGGTATTCTCAGTCCAGGGGGCATGCGACCAAGTGCTGCATCATCCGTGGGCGACTTTGATGGGTGATGGCGAAGGCGATAGGCGGGACAAAAAAAAAGTTTTGAGCCTTGCGTAGGTGGGCACGAGGCTGAGGACTGTGAGCTTATCTGATTGGTGGGGCTGCGGGTCTCTGCCAATTCCCCCACGCACCCAAGGGGACCTCGACGCACGACGAATGACGTCGTCCCGCTGGTCCGCAAGGGGTAGCATGTACCGGGTACAACGAGGTGCCTGGGTCTCATCGCGCCGCTCGTCTGAATCTAGCACTGAGACGGTGTGTCAGACCAGTCAGGGCGCGTCAGGAGAACAAAGGACTTCGCCTGGTGGGTAGCATTTCAAGCCGTCGTCACATGTAACCCGGGATAAAGTTTTACAGGGAGGCAGTCCGCTCTAAAGTATTCAATTCGCTGGAATGGTCGATACCAGCATCAAGACCTCGCTGAGACTAAAGCTGTTTTTTCGAGATGAAAAAGCCACACACACACACTTTCTATCTGCCTCCTCTTGACTCCACGAAACTGGAAGGCCACAGAACGCGAATGGAACCGACAGATAAAGAAAACCCTTTGACCGCCGACAAAGCAAATACAAACACAGAAAAACTCGACCGAGTGTCGAGTGCGATGGGATCTCCGTAGAGTCCGCATCTCGTCCTCCAGAAGGCTTGGGCCCATCTGATAAAAAGTGTAAGATAAATGGAGGCTACCACCATTAATCGCCATCGTGTCCCATGGTCCGTGAGATCGCTGCCCAAATGCAAACAGGCTTTTCGGCCCGTGTATGCACTGACTGGCCTGTGTATGCTGTTCTGGCTGGCCGCCAACTCCGAGTGTCGCCCAGCCCATCCGCAGAAAATTAATCGATGGAGGGCGGCCCTTCAGCCATTCCAGCCAGGCAATGGAAAATGCTGTCGAGTGACGACTGAGAACGCCTTGACACCGTACGATGCTGTTCCTGAACGCCGTCGAATGGTAAATGTAGTTCAAATACATGATGGGTTGGGTGTGCCCATCATCAAGAAGCAAAATTTGGAAGATTCCGTCTTGCAGGCGTAGCCGTCGTTAGAAGAAGTGCGTGTAAATCTTGGAGTTTTCGTGAACTTCCATTTCCTGTGTGCTGTTAGCGTTTGCGAGTCTGGAAATTTCCTGCAATACCAACGTACCATCTTGAATGTGTTGAGCTCCTCCTTGATCTGCTGAGCCAACATGGGCGTCAGGCGGTTGCATGTAGCAATCTCGCCCCTGCGATCATACTCTCCACTTGGCCATGTGTCGTGAAAGACGATTCTTGGTGAAAATGTCGCGTTCCTCTTGGTACCTCCGGAAGGCGTTCCAGGAGCACTCTTGCTGTCTTGGCGGAGTCTGAGAGCGGTCATGAAATAGTCCTCGCTGCCAATGGCGACCGACCCCGAACGCTTGTGGCCTTGTGCCTCATCATTCGGCGTGCTAGGCGCGGTGGAAATAGGCGAGTCGGAGACATTGGGGATGGCGGGGAGTTCGAAGGGCTTGGCGCCATCGCGAGCTGGGCTGTTTGATCGGCCGTTGTGCTTGAGGATGCCTTTCCTGACAGCAGCTAGAACCTCGGCACGCTCCCTGTCGCCACCCACGATGCTCTTTCGACCGGCGCTGTCGGTGCCAGAACTTCCAGCACGCTCGGAAACCATGCTAGGAGTGTTGGAGACGTCCAGCGAGTTTCGCTCCAGGTGAGGGAACCCCGTACCACCGCCATTTTGTGCGCGGGGGTCAGGGTTGACGTTGACCCTTTCGGCCTCGACAGTGATCATTGAGACAGCGGCCTGGCTAGCTTCCGGGGCCATGGCATCGGCGGCGGGAACGCCAATAACGGACTTCGGTCGGAAGAGACCCACTAATGATCGCGTGCTCTTCTTCATGCCGCGACCCATCTTACGGATCATGATAGAAGCAGAGGACGCCGTGGACGAAATGGACAGGTTGTCGGTCGACCCAGAAAATAGCCTTCCGCCGTAAATGTTGCTCCCGATTCCTCCCTCCTCCTGCTTCTTGGCGATAGCCGCCTGCTCAGCCTCGTACAACTCATCTGCGGTCGGGTCCTTGTGCAACTTCGATGCATCACCGGCGTTCACATTGCTGGGTTCCACCGGGGGTTCGGGACCAGCAGCTTTCTTAAAATCAGCGGCGCTACCAAAAGAGAATGCGCGGCGAAGTCGCGATGTCTTGCTCTTCGATTTCGTGCCATTTTGCTTGATTGCTGCGAGCTGCTGCGCGGCGGGGCTGCTGGCGTGGGCGTTGGATGCAGCCTGCTGCGGAGCATTTCCCAGAGAGGAAGGTGGTTTTTGGGGACTGGACTCGGTCGACATGGTCACCGGCTTGGAGAGAGGAGACGGAGTGGGTTGTCGCTTGGCCGCATCTGACGATGAGTTTCGTGGCGGGATGTTCACGATCTTGAGCTGGTCATGTTTTGATGAAGCATCATCTGGGGTTGAAGAAGACGAGGAGAGAGAGGGGTTTGCCGTGGGGGTGGGTACGCTACGGTTGGCAGACTGGTGGAAATAACCTTGTTAGCGATGGAACACTTCAGGATGGTCGGGCCAATGCGTGATTGGGCAATCCATCAGAGGGATGAGGCGAGAAGACGCATCAACAAAAACAGGTAATGCGGTGTGCGTGCAAAGCGAGATGCTTACCGAGGACGGCCGCGAATGGCTGCTTCGACTCGACGCGACGCTTTCTGCGCTGCCATTGCGAACATGCATGTTGGTGTCGGTGGGAGGAGCGAGACTGGAAACCATGCGAAGCGATTTTTCGTTGTTTTTGGGAGTTGGAACGCGGTCGGGACGGGAGGATTCTTCCGACTGAGCGAATTCCTGTGGGGTTAGCGGCTTGGGATAATCGGCAGAGTCTAGCGAATGCATGCTGCGCCGCCTCAGTCGCATGGTGTCCTCCGCCGGTCGATTCAATTGCATGTCATCAACCGCGCCATAATAACTGCTTGGTCTGCTCTGGAAAGACGCATTCCGGCTTCGCACTGACGCGCTCTTCTGGTCATTGGAGCCAGGTGCATTGTACAAATGACTAACGGTGGCCATGCCTGACCCTGAAGGGGCGCTAGTCTGGCGAGGCTGCTGTTGCTGGAGAGCCGGGCGCCTGTACCTATCAGGTGTCGTCTTAGCACCGGCGGCCTGAGCGAACGTCATTTGCGGTGTCGTGCTGCCGGCAAGATACGCAGATTGAGGTCTCTGTGCCTGGGGATTTGTGCGAGCGGCGGGGATGGCTGAATCGTCTCTGGATCCGCCCTGGCTCGTACCCATGTTATGGCTGTATGAAACGGAAGAGCTTCCAGTGTGACGAGACCGGTTGCCATCATGTCCTTGAACCATACCCTGTGTCGGAACAGCGGGAGAAGATGCCGTGCGATAACCGTTGCCATACTGCTGCCACTGGCCAGTCGTGTTCAGACTGGGAGTGCTGGTGAAGGCATAGGGCTGGATGGGAGCATTACTGCCGCGGTAAACGCCTGACGCCCCCGAGAAGTTTCGCTGCGCCTGCTGGGCGGCCATGTACTGCTGATTTGCCTGAGCTTGTGCGGGCATCATGTTTCCGGATGATCGGGTCTGGAGAGTGACAGTGCTGGTCTGCTGGGGATACGTTTGAACCAACGCAGCCATATTCCAATCAAACGACAACTGCAAAGGTGCCGAACGAGTGCTCTTACGTCAACCTCGTTTTGCTCCTAGGTCAGGTCCAAGCAGAGTTGGACACAACGGCGACGGATAGTTATAGACGGGTGAACTAGCAAATTGCAGCTCAAATGCTAAATACTGAAAATTAGTTGTCAGCCAAGATGTATCGCTTCCAGCAGCATATCCAGATGAAGCCATTCGAATGGCGAGGCTGCAAACACACACAAGCCTCGTTCGCCGTGAAAAGGTCTAGGATGATTTGCGAGATAGGCGATGGACGAACCTTTTAGTTTCTCGAATGCAAGGGAAAGAAATATTTCTGCTGTATCCCGGGTGACCAATAACCGTGTGGGAGAAGTGAAGTTGGCGTGAGTGGTCAAAACTCGGGTGTGGAATGGAAGGTCGCCTGCGGCCAGGGGCAGTAACGGTGTCGTCGTGCCGAAGAGAGTAGACGCTTCACTGCTACCGCGAAGTCGTCGTCTTCGCCGTCGTCGACGAAGTAGTAGCCAAAATGGAAGAGGTGATCGACCGAGGG
This sequence comes from Colletotrichum tropicale, assembly GCA_027406125.1. Taxonomy (NCBI): domain Eukaryota; kingdom Fungi; phylum Ascomycota; class Sordariomycetes; order Glomerellales; family Glomerellaceae; genus Colletotrichum; species Colletotrichum tropicale. The sequence continues at coordinate 2,536,967 of JANVYH010000004.1, forward strand.
CAGAGAGAGAAGGGGATCAAGTGTCACGGAGACAACTCGAGTCGTAGCTAGCAATCGACCAAGAACATGGGAATGTCAGGGACTCGTATCCGGTTCGAAATCGTAACGCAGCAGTCGTCGGGAACGGAGAGGGATGGGTGATGACGAGTCAGGGCACGGGATCGTCTAATCGTTGTCGTCGTTGGCTATGGGAAGGAAGCTTTTCGAGAAGCTCCGTCGGGTTCACAAAGAGGAAGCAATCGTGAGAGGAGTCGGTTGTGTTTTCGGTTTGTGGGGTTTTTTTTTTGTTGTTGGGTTGGAAAAGACGGACGGACGACACGCGGAAAGGAAAGGAGGCACAGTAAGAACGACGGTAAGAGCGAAGGACGAGTTGAGGTGTGATCGAGGGGACAACGTTGGACCGGGGAATTGAATATGGGGACAACCTAGGAAGCAGGACCCTGAGAGTCAGACAACCTCAGCGTTGGGGGGCGGATTTCGTGACTTTTTTTTTGGGACGAAAAAAAGGGGTCGTTGATGGGACGAATTGGGAATCTTTTTTTCTTTGGGGGGGAAGGGCTGAGGAGGCTGTGGCAGAGAAGGGGGACTAAGGGAAGGGGGAGGGAAAAAGGGAAGGAAGACGAGATGGGAATTTTTTGAGGGGATACAGAGAGAGGAAGTCGGGTGTGAAGATGGCGAGGTGTGAGGTGAGTGAACGAGAGTCCTGGAAGGAGGAGGAGCACGCTGGACTGGAGACTGGAGACAGACACAGACGGTGGATAGGCAGGAAGGGTCTGGTCGAGATTGGAGACTGCCAGATGGGAAGGTTTTTGGCACTATCGTACCGATGCTGCATTGGCTTGCTGGAGCCAGACGGCGATGGAGTTCCACTTGGACCAAAGCATCCTGGGAGGGAACCCCGGCCGAGTGTCCACAGGCAGACTTACTGCACCACTGCCCACACCATGCACCCGTTCGACATTCCTATTCGTACCCGCTACCTCGACTGGGGCCTGGAGCAGCGAGGAGCGAAATGTCCCGTCTACCCCGGCACCCTGTGATGTCCACGGCAGCCTGGGTGCCCTGTCCAGCGCCGCCGCCTCTGACTGGTCCAATTCAGCAGGTAGGGGACTTTCCCCCCCATTTGCTGCCATGGCCTTCGATGTGCAATTCATGCCATGCCAGGCCATGCCATGCCCCTTTCACTCAGCACTCTGTCCGCTGTTCATCAGAAGATATTACGGATATCTGCTCAGTTACTCAGTGTGCTGCTGTGGTTCCAGGGGCTCCTTCCGTCAGCTTCATCAGTCCCGCCTTCAGGACGCCCCTGCCTGCCTAGGTAGGTGCCTAGGTTTTCAGAATACACAACGCCGGGCCTCACACTGCACCGGGCTCGCTCAACCACCTCTCTCCTCTGCTGCTCGTCTCGTCCTCCCAGCAAGACCAAGACAAGACCTGTGTGAGACCTTCCACCACACAGGGCGGACCTTCAGGAAGCCCCCAATACGGAATGGTGCGAACGCGTCCCTTCGTCTCGGGGAGTTGTCTCTCGGCTTGGAGAATTTTGGCATTTTGCCATTGGGCAAACGGCCGAGAGGCGGCGAATCACGACCACGCTACCCCTTGCTCCTGGGCGACAGACATGCCCGCGTTCGACGCTCTCTCCTGAATGAGGTAAGCCGACGGTACTCTGTTAAAGGGAAACAAAACACACATCACAACATTGAACACGCCAAGGAACCGCCAACCTGCCCATGGGATTGGTCCGGCACCGTTTGGTGACGGCCAGATGGAGGCAAATGGCTGGATGGAATAGTGCAGCAGGCTGATCAGCACCACCAGTGCAGGCACAGGCACAGGCGCTCACACTCACTTACGCAGGGCCTTGAAGCAACTGCAAAAGGCACATCATCAACATGTCCCGCAGACGCGCAGCAGCCCCTTTGAAGCACGGCCGACGCAGCTCATCAGCGCCAATCCCAACTTCAGGACTGACAGCTTCCTACCTGTCTATCAAGCCTACCTACCAACAAGCATCACGCGGCATCACACGCACACGCAGGGCGCAGAGCACAGGCCCAGGCACAGTAAGACGAGAGATGAGAAGCTGCATCCAGGAGACGCAACGCCTCCTCCGACACAACAAATACACGTAATGGCAATCCATCGCCATCTGCCTTTGTGTTGAAACGAGGCACGAGGAGCGGCAACAGACGGCCCTCGTCTAGACCCAAGACGAAAATCTTCACACTAAGACCCCGAATTGCCTCCCTCCAGCCTCACATCGGGACCCCTTACGCAAGGTACACAGACAGTACAGCGAAGACCTGCGCTGAGACGGAGCCAGCTATTCGGGATTGAGGCACACCACACACCACACACCACACCGCCGTCGCCCCAAAGCCTAGGGGACCAACTAGGTGATGCGCACCAACAAGTAGCGTACAGTCGCGGAGCACGAATACAACACAGTAGCTCGACCCTGCAGATTCCTCAACTCGGCCGGTCTCCCGTATCAGCAGCAGATCGCGCAGCTAAGCTCACCAAAACCAGGCTCGTCAACGCATCTCTCGGCGGAGGGCAAGACAGCCAGACCGCCACGGCGGTACAAACACATGCCTTACGAATCCTGCCCAGCCAATTACACCCGCCTCGCCTCAGTCAGTCTCTCTTGGCCAGTCCGGCCTGTATGAATATCTCTGCCTGCCTCTGGCCTCTGCCCCCCTCTTTTGCTGCAGTGCAGTGGTCATTCACCTGTTACGTGTGATGGGCCGGGGGATACGAAGAAAAAGGGAACGCTTTCCCCGTATTTGAGTTCGTGCTTACCCCACCGCAGTGGCTTCGCCTGGCTAAGATGGTGAGGTAATGCTACGTGCATATCGGAAGGGATGGCCTCCCCTGTTCCGGGAAGGGAATTTCACAGGTCATCTCTCAAGTTTCGACACCCATCTCCCACTCCAGTGTCCACGGGGGCCCGACTGCGGAACGTGTGGATTGAGGGCCGTCTGGAGATGCTGCCGGACTTGATTTGGCTGGTCAGGGCGTCCCAGGTGCTGGCCGACGGAGGAGGGGGGAGTGAAGCCGTTCACGATGGGCTCCGCAGCTCGGCCGCATCAGCGAGCAGCAGCGCCGCAGCCATCACGAACAAATCACAGACGGAGAAGCCCTGTCGGACGACGCACTTTATGTCCGGACGTCCAAAAAAGAGTGTCCTGTCTTACGAGCCCGTCCCAATCTACCTCCGGCACAGTTAATGGCCTGTTGAAGTCACTTGCTTGGCTCAGATTGCTGCACCACGGCCATGCCTGATTCTCGAGGCCGACCGTTGAGGTTTGACAGCCTCCCATGACGTTGACTGAGGCCCGGCCTCCGATCCGATCTCAGAGTTTGCAGCTGCATGCCGCATCATCCCATGGTTGCCACATTTTTCTTGCTTTCATCCATTCTTTCTTCCTCGCGCTTGTTCTTCGCCCTTTCGACCTTGAGCCTTAGCTCAGTTTTATACACTATATTTAGTCCGTGGCCAGAGACCAGTCGGGGGTCCACCAAGTCAAGTAGGGACCAACGACCAACGGGCTGCCAGTGGCCCACGAGAGAGAGGCGGGCGATGGAGAGACATTCGAGGTATGCTGTACGTGGGATGCACCGCGGCTTACATGCAAAAGGGAGGAGACCTCGCCCGGTCCACTAGGTACTTGTACCCGTATTGTATCTATGCCGCGAGTGGCGGCGACTACGAACCAGTGTACGGCTACGGCTACGGCCACGACCACGACCACGACCACGACTTCGCCCACACGAGATTCCCACAGGCTGGAAACGGGGTCAACAACGACAACGGGGCGGGAATGACGCTAGCAGGCTAGTGGGTACGCAGCAACATGCTTGACAACAGGCCCTGATCGCTTCTGGCGGCGATGCGGCGACGGCCTTGCGGTCCCCTACAACTTTCCGGCGCCCCCTGCCGATGAGATGTGATGCTTCCGCACGCTGACCACCGTGCAATTTGCCTTCAGGATGCAGTGAGGGGGAATATGGGGGCATGAGTAAACAATCCCATGTTATCTCCCCTGTGGAAGGCTGCATATCAAAGCAAGCTACGGACGCTTGATCCTGATGCCACTGCAGCAGCGCTAGCGGCACGCGTCTCTGGCGATGTGAAGTGAGTTACGGTGAGTTGCTCTCTGCATTTCGATGCTGGCAAGCCCCCATGAGGGACTCCAACACATTACTCCGCAACGCAGTCTAGAAGCTCATGCTTTGGAAATGAAGTTTTCCTGTCAGCGACCAGAAGAAAAAACCCCAGGCCAGGTCCCGCTAACATGGTTTTACAAGGAGTCGCCTGGTCGCCCGCAATCTGCTTCTTACATTGAAGGCTATGCTACCTACGCACAACTCATAAGCTAATGATACTTCAGCCTTGTGATGCTCGATCTGCTAGAAACTATTGAGCCACAGCTGGGGTGCTGAGCATAATACAGCACGCGACAGCAGAGCTATTTTGGCTGTCAGTGTTGCTTTTCCCGCCCATCCGTGCATTGATGCAGAGATTCGTGTCGCTGGCTAGTGCTGTTTGGACGATGCGCGCCCATGTCCTTGGTCCTGGGCTGTGGTGCTGTTCGCGATGAAGAGAATGTCAGAAGCCCAAGACCCTGCGTTGCGCCTGAGGTAAGCATCCAGTTTAAGGTTGATCAGGCGATGCCGATGGTGTGTTCTGATGATGAGCAGCATCGAAATTAAGATTGAAGGACACGAACGACAAGATGGAGAATAGTCAAGCGACGAACGGCCTGAGCATTATCTCATCGAAGCCAGCATCTGCCTTCAACCGCTGTCATTATTCCCGACAAAGCTTTCCCCAGGGAATAACGCAATCAACACATCCCTGGCCGCCGCGCTCTTGCAACGGGGAAGCCGTCGGCGCCAACGTCTGGCGAATGTTCCTCCGACTGCGAGATGAAGAAGCCCAGACCAGGCGCACAAGTCTCAATCTCGTTGGAAACGTCCCGCTGTCTGCTTGAAACAGCTGTCCCAGACCGATGCTTCACTGTCACCAAGTTTACGAGAATTTTCGTCGTAGCGGGGGGTGACACTCACGCCGTAGAGCCTACCGACACCTTTGCTGGGACTTATTTGGCTGCTTATTGAGAGCCTGAATGGGTAGCTTTTTAGCATCATTTGCAACAACAGAGTTGCGTCCTGCAGCTTACACACTGCAAGGGAAGGCAACATCATCCCGTCTGGTCTTTTTCCGAGAGCCTCGGCGCCGCAGACATCATCAACTCATCACCATCAACAGAGTTTCGGCAGCTTCCAGCAACGTTTTCTGCCTCATCCCACGTCTCTGGAGCAAACCTTCCGCGCCTAGGCCAATCAACCCCCGTCCCTGTCGCTCAATGCCCCCCGCCGGCCGTCAGTAATCAATCTGGTCTTTCAAGTTCCTTCCAGAGGAAAATGCGGAAAGCACTTCACCAAAAGACAAAGACCCCAGAACCTCGCCGTTTTTGCACCCGTCACGATGCTACCGTAACGTTGACAGTATGTAGGGAAAACAAGCTCAACATCAAAAGGGGTCCCCGTTTGGGATGCACTCTTGGTGACTAAGTCCGGAGTCTTCGCCGACGATGGCATTGATTCGCAGAGAAGAAAGGGGCAGGGCAAAAAATTGGCCGCCACTCTTCCACAAAGATGGATTGTTCCTGGCTCTGCCGTTCCCCCTCCCCGCGAATATGACCCGATCGGGCAGCACACGACCGAGATAGCTGCCGAATGCCAGGACTCAATGACGCGGGCATTTTGCGGCTTTCGGGGGCAGCCAAGCCGGGCAAGCTGGGGCATGGACGGCTGCCATGTGTATCAACAGCAAGGAGGACGGCCGAACGAGCCGGGTTTGATTATATTGGAAACCTCTACGGACACAACTGCATCGCAGCTCCAGCCATAAAATGACACGATCGCGATCTGCCTCGGTGCCTGGCGGCCAAGTACAAGCAATACTTTAGTAAAGGCTTAGATGCGTCCAGCATCCGGACTTGCAATGTCGGGCCTACTGAGTGATCTGGAAGGTGCCATCTGAGCCGCCGAATCTTGTCCCGAGGCACGCTCTACGAGACCAGACCAGAGGACGAGAGACGGGCCACCCTTGCCCGATCGACCGTTGCAGACTCCCAGAACGCCTTCCAGCGGCTTCCCTGCATCGCTGGCCGCACTTCTCGAATTGTTCGCTGAGGGTGAGCCAAGTCGTGCTGGGACGTCGGGCTAACTCCAACTAGTATCGCGGACACGGATCTTTTCTTCTGGCGTTCGGCTTGTTTCAATCCACCAGCACCAACACAGACACGGGTACACCCAACAACTCCTGACCACCAAGAGATGAGAGACACGACCTCAATTAACGCGCCAGAGTCTCGCGGGCGCGCCCAGAGCGTCCAGTCGCGCTAACAAACATTAACAACAACCGAACGCACAGAGTGCCATCCATGCCAGGCCATGCTAGGCTCTTTTCTTCTTCCTCAAATCTCGGTCGGCTAGGGACTGACCGACTCCAAGGGATCTAAATCCCTATCATTTCCTTCTTGCTTGCTAGTTGTGCGGGGGATCAATTGCACGACTCTATTGGTCAACCGCACAGATGCCCACTGCACTGCAACCAGGAACCTCGCATGTGCAGCTCTCAGCAGGCGCGGCGGGGGAATACCACAGGGACTGGACACTCACGCACTTTGCCGTTTGCTTGGAAGCAGCGGCGCAATTCAGATTCGGATTCACGTCAGATTCAAACAGCCCTCGACCATGGCCATCAACAACACAGACTGGACAGATACACACACGGCTGACAAGGCGCGTGGTCCCTGGATCTCGCCTCGTCGCGCCGCGCAATATGTATTGTAATCTCTTCTCCAGTCCGCGATTTAGGGCGTTCCGTTTCGTCTTTTGTGCGCAGTTTTTTCATCTGGATCAACCTTGCAACCTGCAGGAAAACTGCATACCGATATTGACAAGTCGTCGCCCGCTTCAGGGTAATTCCTGTTGGTGTCCTGGCAGCAGTGTCGAAGATCAGACGCACCTTGTGGAGATTGTCCTATCATGATCACCTTGGCTGTGGACCGACTTGGTAGTGATCGCTTCGGGGGTTCAAGAAGAGCCGTCCACTGGCAAAAGTCGCTGGCCAACTGCGACCCTGCCAATGCCAGCAACAATCACTGGTTAACTGGCAGCGGCTCAAGGTCCCTGAAGCCATACTGCGTACGCAGCCAGGCCTTCTTCCAAGTTTACCCCTGTCTTCAACATCGCCGTCGCTGCTGATGAACAGTTGCCAGCAGAGCACGGCATCCGCATCCACGGACTGACAGACTGTTCCGAACCCGGGCTGTTTGGCTAGTGTTTTCCATCCAACGCGATGTGGAAATTGTCAGAGTTGTCACTCGTTAAACCGCCTCACCATTCGCGGCCCCGTCGTCCTCCACAGACTTGCGCGGCAAGCCACCAACACCTCCAAGGGCCAGGAGGTCCGCCCTCGGACGCAATCGCATCTGTGGGTGAAAGACGAACGAGAACTGACCTCCAACAGGCGGATTCGCTCGTGCTGCATCTCACATGGCCCCACGATCAAGACTGTGGGTTCCTGGTGGCTTGTCCTTAGGCTGCGGCACCAGTCCACGACGCCATCGCCCGCGCTAGTCTAGCGAGAAGATGATGGGCGACGATCGTGTCTACCAGAGACAGTCCGTCAATGTTCGCACTCCGTCCTGGCGGGTCCCTGTGCGACGACGACGAACAAGTTGCGCAAGTAGACCTCACGAACGAAGCAGAACAATGTTGTGTGCTTCGAGCAAGTTCTAGGTGCAGATGCGCACGCAATGCGAGCGCTTTGAAGCCGCTGCAAGCGATGCAGGCGCAATCACAAGACCGCAAGTCAATCCCGATGAGGCCACACTGGCCGGTCAATCGGTGATATCTTTGCAGGACCCATCATCCTCCACCCGTGGGTACGATCCCGAGGCTTGCAAACTCGCATGGCCAAGACCGGCCATGGCTCCGAGTTTGTGTAATGCTGGAGGGGAGGTGATGACGCCCCATTCCAGATGACAGATCAGTTGCGGTGAGATGAGGGCAACCAAACTTCGTCCCCCGCACTTCTCGACATGTCCATGCCTGCCCGACGTCTGGACAATTCCCATAGTCTTGCCGAGGCCGGGAGCAGCAACCATTCTTCCGAGAAAGATTAGCGAGATACTGAGTACAACAACAGGCGTGCGAAGGTATACTTAGCGACCGCCAGTAACCCCCAAGTTGTGGTTGAGTTGCCAATAAAAGAAATCAATTCAATAGAGCCAGCAGAAGCGAGACGAGGCGACCGCGCATTCCCATTCAGTGCTACCGGGCGGCCCCCAATAGCATGACACTTTAAGGCGGACGGGCGGCTGGTTTCCCCCAAAGGGCCCGGACAGCACAAACATCCCCGTCGTATGGCCCGCCGCCCTGGGCGATTCAACTTCACCGAACCCACTCAATACGGCACCTGCTCAGTTCCAACTTGGAAGCGCTCATTGTCCCCCATGCAGATGGACTCCAGCCCTGGACACTGGGGGGCATTAGGACGCCTGTTATTCCCCGCCGGTTGCCGTCAACTGGCCATATTTGGCCTAAAAGACACCATGCCTACCACGCTCGCTTCCACAACGGAGGCGACCTGCCAGGGATGAGCCGGTGACAGCAGTCGAATAGACGGAGCAGCGCGCCCACACAGCGTTCCTTCGCAGACGGTACGCCGTAGCATCACCGCCAGACCGACTCGCGTCCTCCCTCAGAGGGCTCCATCCAGTCCGGTAGAGTCAGTATCCCGAGCCAAGCCGGGTGGAGGTTTCTCCAGCTGCAGGCGGCGACCGCACCGTAGGACGGCGTTCCGGTCCACTCCGTGTGCGTGTGCGGCCACATGCAGGTTGTTCGTCCCACGCCGTGCGACTGTGTCAGGGCTTCCGGCCTCCCAGGAGGACTTGCCGTTGTGCAGAAATCGGGTTCTGATGCCTTGGGCTGACAGCCTCACGCATCCGAGTTCCACTGAGTTGTGCGCCTGGACTATTCGCATCTTCTGCTTGTGGTGGGAAAATAGGGCACAACTCTCGTCCGGCCCAAGAACTGGGTTGCCAGGTTGCACCAGCTGCGGGAGCTGAGTGAGGCCGAAGACAAAGTCGAGGCTTGTTCTGCAGGCTGGAAAGCTTGGGAGATGCCACGCGGGTTGTTCCGGTGTCGGGATACCTGAAGTTTTGTGGTATTCAGTACCGCTATTCAGGATTGGGTTGTGCTCCGGGAGACTTGTCCGGGGACGGGCGGTGGTGAGCTTCCAAACCCCCACCGCCGGCGCCGAGTGGCCGCCATGGGCCGAGATTTGATACAACCGCGACGGGACCGACCTCGGGGTTTTGGAATCAAGAGTCATCGCAATCCAAGCCTGGCTGGCTGGCACTGGCTGCTTGGTGTTTGAAGATACGTATATGCCTATGGCTGCTGACCGAAGCTGTTAGTTGCAGCAATGACATGCCATTCCACGATGGGTTCAGCTGGGTCATCCAGCATCCGATCACGATTGCAACAGGCGCGCCTGGTGATATACAATCATCATCGCTGTAGTGCTTTTTAGAAAAATGGCCTTACTCGTTGAGGGGTCTGCATTGAGAACGTATGCTTGCTTTCGGGCATGTGCATTGCCGCCTTGGTCACTGTGCGTCTGCCTGTCAAGTAAATGAACAGCATATTGTCAGGCAGATGATCATATAGCGATCGGGCACCGACGGCCGACCTTTCGCCTCAACCGCCTACCGACGTGGGCCTCAGCACATGAGGGAGCAACGCTCGACTATTTGCCCATCCCAATGTTTGTGATATTCGATGCAAGTACGACATCGATCAAATTTCTGGGGTGCCGGGGAAAGTCTCATGCACCTTTTGGCTAAGCATTTAAAGACTTTCCATCTGCCACATCATTTAGCGGTGCCAAGTGGTAAGATTTCTCATCGAGCTTTTGAGCCCATCGATCAAGACGAAAGCCCTTCATTCTGCGCCCATGTGGCGTTCCTTTCGACAACTACAGATCAGGTGAGCGGGGAGAGTCTTGCCAGTTGATGGTCAAGAACGACTACCATCAAGAAGTCATTGATCAGCCCTCGCCGCCTGTTCCCGACAAGACATCTGTGATGGCATCCGGCAAGTCTGGCATAGCATTGCAACAACGCAGCACGGGACGCTGCACTGGACGACTGAGCAGACGTGCGGACTCTTGCCACTCCCTCCGAGACGCCTTGCACTCAGATATTCGCCAAGATGTGCTTCGGGAAGTTGCATGCAGAATTGGGGGATATATATGTTGGACGCCCTTCCGGGCAACTGTTCGGCCATGAGGCGTTTCGCGGGATCAACTTCTACTAATCCTTGTCAATTCTCAAATCTTTCTTTGAGGGGATGCATCGCTCGTGAAAGTTCGAGGAATCCATCAACCTTGACCTTCACCTTTGTCTGCTGACAATCTTGTTTGCGCAGTAGGGCGCCGAGGGTTTCTTGCGAACGAACTTCAAGCGAAGCTGCATCGGGTGCTGCATCGATGGTGACGGCTTCACTGCCAGTGAGCTGACCAAGTGGCCATGCCCATGGATCGAAGCAATGAGGACGAAAATGCCCATAACGGAGGCGTTCAGCGAAGCGTCTGAGGAGTGTGATGTTAGCCAGTTCAATGAAGGCAGACTCGAAGCTGTGTTTGCCTGCCAGACGTGCGACTCTGGCATCATCATGACGTTGATGAGCCAAGCGCCGAAATGGTCAATATCAGAATGGAGTATGTGAAGAAGTCTTGACATGCCGTCATTATCTGAATCCTAGTTCTCTTGGCTCCAAGACCTGGAACGCTCCTCTACAGCTGCGGCGGTATTGTCATGAAGTTTGGAGGCACCGGAATGACGCAGGACACAAACAAAGTGCAACATAACACACAAACGAGGGCCGTCATCAAGATCCAGAATCGTCGATAATGTCGCCTCCCAAGATCAAGTTGCTGCTCACATCCGTCAACCCCGCAGCGCAGCTTCGGCCATCCTCCGACCGACGTCAATTTAAACACCAAGACCGTCGTTCCTCGGACCAAGATGAAATGTCTCAGCGAATCGAAAGCGCAATCGACCAGACGATCACCTCCTCTTTTTTCACTCCCCCAGACTTTTTCTTCGATTTTCGTAGGTCGTGCTCTGCCGCTAGCTCGAAAATTAACCGGCACGAATCTGTTCCAAGGAAAGGCGCCCAGCCACTGCGGGACGACCGTTGGGACTATGGACCTCGCTTAAGGCTTAGCGGTCTTGGAGTCGATCACAGTAGGCAAGCTCGACGTCAAAGGCCTGGACTTTTCCCTCCTTTCTTGTGAAGTTGGGATTCTCAGACCGGGCGAAAGCCGTTCAGGCTTTGGCTTGAGTTCTTTCTGTTTGGCCTGGCTGCTTGCTTCTTGTATCCGTCGGTCGCGTGCGCTGTCGCACCTGCAACGGCGTCACACATATCTGAAATCTCCGAGGCGGGGATAGTCAGCAAGCGCTGACGTCCAGCGTGGCTTGTAGCTGATGGGCTTGCTGTGGTCTCCCTTTCAATAGAGTAGCCTACGAATGTGGCCTCTCGGTGTCTATTATTGAAGGATTCACTAGCCGCTGAAGAAAGGCTACTTAAACGCGGCGTTTGTCAGCGTCTAAAACTCGTGGTGGCGCGGTGAGCATTGAGTAGGGCTGCGGTTTGTTTGGAAGAAGCCCTTTTAACTCGACTTGGAGATGGGTTTTCCGAGGATCCGGGACGAAGGATGGTTGTCTCACAGTTTGCGTGGTTTTTGCCGTTTGTGCTCTTCTGAAAGCACGTCGTGGGCGCTTGGCTAGGCGCCTGGTGACGGAGAGAGGATCTTCCGCGGGTGACCGTTGTGCCGGTGAGCGTTGGCAATGCGTCTTGGCGTAACTTGCCTCGTGTGCGTCCTGGGATGACAAAGAGCTTGTTTGCTAACAGTTCGGGATTCATGTGAGATCATCTCTCAAGAACCTGAGGGCAGGGCTGAGCAACCACGGGAATTTAGGGAAAGGCTGTGAGGATAACTAGTCGCGACGGACGCTCTTCGCATGGCTAATTTCTATCTTTTCTGGGCAAATTGTGTACCTGCGAGTGCCTGAAGGGGAAAAAAAGATTCCATCCGTTGTATTCCGCGCCTCGCTCGCCGCGGCAAATGGTCTCTGACCAACCCGTCCAACGACGTGTCAGCCATCTAATTCCTTCTTCGCAAACCGGAGCATCTTTTGTCATCCGCCTTTTCTCTCCCCTCCTTTCTCCTTGATCCAGCCAAAGAAGAACGGCGGCTTGATTGCAAGCCCCTCCTTCTCCTCCTGCGCCTCCCGCCTCTCGTCTTGGCATCTTTCATTCTTGCTTCTCGAGCCTCGAGGAGATGAAAGTGGACTTGGTGATCTTCATCTGACAAACTGAAGCCCCTCCCTTCCCCCGTGGGACTCCTTCGTGGACACCCCGGTCCGGTACCCTGGCTGTGGGGGAGACTGGAGAATCCGTACCTTACCGACACTTTTTCGCGGAAACGGAGCTCGCCAAGATTCTGGATGCCGCTTGAATGGGGAAGAAGGAAATGGTTTTTGTCATACCCAGCCTCGTGAGATGACGGCTCATTGGAGGTCGAGTGAACAATGCCTGCTTGTTCTTTGTGCGTACCCGCCAGACAAGCAGCTTACACCCTCCTCCAAGATCTAACGAGATCGTGTGCCCAGAGATCTGGAGGAGGATAAAGAGCCCCCATCTTCCCGCCCTCAGTCTCGAGGTTCATCTCATTCTACAGCTCTCTACTCTTTTGCAGTCTAATCACTCACACCAGCCAATATGAAACCCTCCAATCTCCTCCCCTTCGCAACCCTCACGACGGCAATCTGCCACCACCGCACTTCCCTCTACGTCCGCTCCGCCGCAGAGGGCGAGGTCGAGGTCGCAACCTTCGGCTACAACGACCTCGTAGGCCCGCTCAACTGGCACGGCCACAACAACGCCAGCGCAAAGTGCGCCACGGGCACGCAGCAGTCGCCCATCAACCTCAACGACACCTCGGCGACGCTCGTCCCCGGCGCGAGCCTGGGCTTCGACGTGCCAGCGCACCCGGACGGCGCCGTGTTCGAGAACCTCGGCAGCACGCTCGAGGTGGTCGCGCAGAACGGCACGCTGACGCGGGACGGGCGGGTGTACGCGCTCAAGCAGTTCCACTTCCACACGCCGAGTGAGCACCGCGTGGACAGCGAGTACTTCCCCATGGAGGTGCACTTTGTCTTTGAAGCGGACGAGGAGGCGAACAAGAGTAAGTTCCTTTTGCCCTCTTTTCTTCTTCTCTCGTATTTGTATAAACTTGGCAGGTCATAAATCTCTAACAATCTTGCTTCCCCCACAGACTCCACCGGTCCCGCCGCCTCCGTCGTGGGATTCCTCATCGAAGTCGACAACGCCGCGCCGTCGCCGTTCCTGGCCAACGTGTTCGCGCACCTGGACGAGGTCGCCGAGCCCGGGTCGCACGCGGAGACGCAGGGGCTCGACTTCTGCGAGCTCAAGGACCTGCTCGCGCGGTCCGACGTGTACCAGTACAGCGGCAGCCTGACGACGCCGCCGTGCACCGAGGGCATCGCGTGGAACGTGGTCGCGGAGCCGCTGACGGTGGACGACGTCACGTTCCGCGCGGCGAAGCGGGTGATGAAGTTCAACTCGCGGTACACGCAGAACGTGCCCGGGCACAAGAACCTACTGGATCACTCCAGGGTCATGTTGAATGCCATGTCGCCTTAGGTGGGTTGTTGGGGGAAGGGAGTTTGCGGAGTAAGTGCGTGGGGGAAGAGGTTGAGGTGAGGTGAGGTGAGGATGCCCACTTGGTAGTCGGGGTTACGCCAATGTGGATCTCATGGAGAGAGTTTTTCTGGTTTTTCACTGGCGTTTTCTGTGATGGGGGCATACACGGGCACAAGTACAAAGGGCTGGGCTTTTTAGATTGGTACATATTGCATCGAGGAGGACGACACGGCAGGTACATACATGCACGATATGCGGTCATATCCATATGGAGAGATGAGAGACGCGAGAGAGCCATGGTATCGACATCATAAGCGTACGAGTTGCAGGGGTTAGATTTCTCGGCGACAGGGTCACGAATTAGCATTGAGATAAGACATTTGTTTGTTGTAATGTAGTTTTTATTATTCAGACCAAAATTTGTTGAACATTTGCTAAACAAATGCTTTGTAGACTGTTTGACTACCTGGTATCATTGACAAAACAGAGACAAGACAAGGAACATGGTATCAAAAATGAGGAGACAAGATGAAAAAGCAGGACTGTCTCAGACAGCAGCTGAAGATGAAGGCTACGGAAACCTGGGGCTTTATCCGCCTCCGAGTTGTCTTCGTGAAGACGAACCGAAATCCGGCTAATGCGTTTGGTCCGCGGGCGGTGTCGTCGAGAAGAGATCGCCATCTGCCTGCCAATTGGAGCAGCTAAGAAGAAACAAGACGGATTCTGACCGGAGCGATGTCACGTCGTCCATGGGTCAATTTATTTCGTCTGCTCTTCTCCGCAATGCGGCGGCGAGCAAGCAGCAGCAGCAGGCTGGAAGTTGACGAGGGACGTGGCCAGGACGGCCTCTGATTGGCTGGAGCGTCTTCTGTTTCAACGGTCCCATTGCTTGGCACAATTCAAGCTCATCCTCCTTACTCGTGGCTTCACCGCTGCCAAGGCGCCAGCAATCAGTTCCCCCGTAAAATTACGAAAGGTGAGATGGGATGAGGGGTGGAGTGGAGATCTTGTTTCCCCTTGCGCGCCCCCAAATGTCTTGTCTTGTCTTGCGTGACGTGACGGAAAAGAAGTTCGCAGTGCGAAGGACTCGGAAGGAGGGAGGAGGATTAGGAGGAGGCTGGAATGCGCTTCTCGTCCCGGGACGGTTCCATGTCTTGGCGCCGAGGGGACTTGCGCGTTTGTTTACGCCGCATCCGGTGTTTTGCAGATCAATGTTCCGCATCAAACAAAAGGGACACTGGCAAGAAACATCGGAGGGCGGTTTTTGCGGGTTCCCGCTTGGCGCCGCCTTCTGGAGCCGTTCGAGCCGTTGTGGAGCCCTGCCGCTGCGCCGTCTTCTTGGCGGGTCTGCTGCCGGTCGCATTCGGCGACGGCGAACGGTTGGAAAAACCGTCTGTGGGTGATGACTTTTGCTTGCTACGATGCTCTCTGCTTTCTTGTCTTTTCTTGCAGAAGAACACCGGTTCACAAACAAATTAGTCGCGCTTGAAGATGGAGCGCGCCATATCGGTGAATGAGCGACCGCCAAAGAGGAACTGGGAGCTGTGACGCCCGCAGTGAGTGTACACGTTGACCGTCTGGGAGTGGGAGGACTTTCTCTTCGCCGGGCGCGGAGAGTCCTGAGAAACTGCCCTTCTGGTGGTGAAGGAGTCGGTGGAGATGGAGCTCGCGTCGGAGCCGGCGCGGCTGCTCTTGGGCCGCTGCATCTCGAAGTTGGGGGCGGAGAGGTTAGAAGACATTGTGTTTGGTGTTTGACTTTGAAAGTGTTTGATATGTGTTGAAGCGAATTGGTTTGTGGCTTTCGATGTTGCTTGATGTGTGGGTGTGAAGGCGAGGCAAGATTACACGATGAGTTGGAAAGACTCGTCTAGACCTCGGGGTATCCCTCTCTTAAATGCTTGAGAGGATGTCTGTTCTGAATGCGGCTGCACGGCTGCTTATTCTTGGCTCGCGCTCTCGGCCGCTTGGTCGGCATGGATTGACGTCGCCATGGAGCTCGGTGGTCTAAAATGCTGTGCCCCGAGTGGCCGTTTACCGACTTGGCCGGGTTGCCGGTCGTTGGTGGACCCACTGAGGCCGGTCTGCTGAACATGCTTTCCCCATCGATGCGACCGAGTGCGAACCGCAGGTGGGGATGGCCTCGTAAGGCAACAGCTAACGCAGGCTGTCCAACGCTCTCCCTGTGCGTGGTTGTTCCGCATTCGTCCTCCCTGTTGGCTGCAAAATACGCGAGGATCTGCAGGACGACATTACTGGGCTGATTGTTGGGTGATGGCCTCAAAGTTGGTGCTAGGCAATTAGCTTGCACATGCCCAGGAGAGAACAAGGGATAGGTATGCGACGGTTGGTTTGAGGCCCGTCGATGACGACCGGATGAGGAAACTCAAGCTGCTGCTCGTAAAGAGTTCCGAGCCTCATTTGGCTGGTCGCGAAAGCACGAGGCCCGAGGGACGCGAGAAACCGATATTATGCAAGGCTCTGCATGGTATGAATCCCGTGACTCCTTGTCGAGTTTCCGTATTTGCGTATCTGCGAATAGGAACGGTTCGTCGGCACAGCAGCGTCGTCAGCAGCATTGGTTTAGTCACATCCGGCCCGCATGTTCGGACGACGCCGATGGTTTAGCGTCGTTTGCTTCTGGGCGCCGCTGCACGTGATGTTTTGATAGATTGCTGCCTGCTTACTCGGGCGCACCGAGCCACGTTCAGGCCGCAAGGCATGGCTCCACTTCTTCCATGCAGATGCCTTAACCAGGGGGCATCAACACACCAGCCACGTTCCCCGGCCACGTTCCTGAGCTTGGCGGCCCGGAACCTAAAGCCTGCGGGTTACCCCAGACTCGGACTCTGTAGGGCTGATAAAGGGTCGAATTGGCGAAGCTTGGTGTTGAGCCGCCATGATGAGGATGCGATGATGAAGTTTGGAAGTTTTCTGGCGGACTGCAGCTGAAAATTTGACGTCGAGGTTGAGATTACTTGGATAGACATGCCCTCAAAAACTCCTGGAGCATTGGGCCTCTTCGAGAGCTGGAAACCACACCGCAGTCAGAGACGGCGCAAACTGAGGCCCGACAACGAGGAACAATCTGAAATGACATCATTGCCGTTCATCGTTCGATGTATCGCAGATATCTGCGCCGCAGTCCGCATGCCCACGAAGTCGGTGTGAGGTCTCGCCGGCCCGCCTTGCATCCCCTTCGGCAGATCAGATGTACTCGACCAGAGTCGCACTTCGTCTCAGTAATACCAGTCTCTTGCTGTCCTCGAGTGGTACCGTGGTCGCGACAACGCGACATTTTGTGGTGGACACTCGACGCCCACTTACCCCGGGCCCGACTTTTTTAACCTCGCGCGCCGATGAGCACCGTCAATCCTTGCACGGTGATTGACATGCTTCAGACTTGCGCTAGGTCGAGACGAAAATCGGTTGACAGGACACTGACGATGCTTGAGCAGACGCAATCCACATGCCGACCAAGTTACTTCGGATCGAGAGAATTTGGTATCAGAGATGCGCGATTGTTGAATCTGAGGCCCCCAAGATTTCCCGTTGAACTGCGGAAAAATGGGTCCAGCCAATGGCTGCTGCTTGAAATGGCAACCTCAGAGGTGGAAAGAAGCGCCGCTCGGACCACTTGTGGCTGGTGTCTGCACGTGAGACCCACTCTACTGACTCCCCGTCCTTCTCGCCCAAGAGTGTGAACGCCTGGCGCGCAAGACGTGGAACGCGCGATGGTGATTTTTCTGCGAATCTGAACCTATCACCAGCCTGTGGTCAAGCCCATCTCCACGCAGCCCGGGATCGCCAACGACGCACGTCGCAGACATCAAGGCCACCTTGACTTTTCGCGTTTGCATCGTCGCAACCCCAATGGCGCACTGCCGCACCACCACCTGACGTCCGCTTCCATTGTTCTTGCTTTCTCCCTGAGCGCTAAGACAGAGGTGAGCCTTCCTTGCATCTACCAACCTCCCAATAGCCCCAATACAGATCAACTTTGATACCTTCGCCATCTCAGACACTTTTTTGATGATACTCGAGTGCATGTGGATGCTGACGCCGCGTAAACAGACCTCTTCGCGACAACAGGCAGCAGCTGCTCATCGCCAACCAGCGTGCACAACAATCAGAACGCGAAAGCACAACCGATCTGCACCTGCCATTAATAATCCACCCACACCACGATGCCGTCCAAACGTAAGCGCGACATCGAGGACTTCGATCCTAACAAGTCGGATTCCGATGACGAGAACTTCGAGCCCGGCACCGACCAGCCACCTGCACGAAGCAAGAAGCGATCGCGCGGCTCAAAGTCGAAGAGCTCTGGCGGTGGAGGCGGCGGCAGCCGAAGACGCACGAACAAATATCGTGGATCTGACATCGACGACGATGATGAGGATGTCTCTGATAGTATGGCAGAGGGCTCATTCGTCTCGGAAGACGAGGAGGAGGAAGAAGATCTCCCCGTCAACGCTGCCGGTCGCCGTTCCAGGAAGGCCGCAACAAAGCACAACAGCTACAAGGAGAGTGAAAGCGAGTCTGAGTCTGAAGAGGCTGAAGCATCCGAAGATGAGCTTTCCGAGGACCACGCCAAGCCCAAGAAGAAGAAGGAATCCTTGATGATCAAGCTGAAAGTGCCCAAGAATCCGGCTTCTGCTGCACCTGTCACTAGGAGATCTACCCGCGCCCGGACAGCCGAGGTCGAGGAAGAGCATGTTGAGTTGACAAACTCGGGCAGGCATATGCAGCGTGCTTCCAAGAGTCGAAGCCCGGAAACGTTTGCTCGCACTCGCAACTCCCGCTCAGTTAAGGGACTGAAGAAGGCACCAGACACGATTGAGGAAGCAACTCAGGAGAGCAGCTTCCGTCGCGACGATGACGCCGATGCCGATGAGTTGGCCGGCGATGCAGAGCCAGTGGCTGCAGACACCGAGGAGATTGTCGATAGCAAGGATGCGGTAATGGAAGATGCCATCAAAGAATCGACCGAGGTGGATCCCGATGCTGCAGCTGATGATGACGATGAAGAGGATGAGGGTCCAATCACACGGCGAACCCGAGCTAAGAGGGGAAGTGCATCTGGACCTTCAGCTGCGGAACCTGAGGAAGACCCTAAGGAACCCACTGATGGCGACGCCCCAACACGGCGTCTCACTCGCCGTGGACTTCGAAAGTCGAAATCCCTCCAGGAGCCCAGTAGCGATTTTGAGCCCGGTGAAGAGTCGGCGGAAGACGCGCACATGTCTGACGAATCGCCCACTAAGAAGAATTCCGCCGATGCTGAAGATGGCGACTTTGACAGCCCGGCCCCGCGCGGTAGAGCTGCTAAGCCCAAGGGCAGATCCACCCGAAGCTCGCGCCGTGGGGCCGAGTCCGGGGATGAAGTCGAGCTAGACCATGACGAGCTTGCCGAGGAGCTCCACGAACTTCGACAAGACTCGCGCTCCCGCCGCACAAGGCGACCTTCACCCGCAATCATCTACCAAGAAACTGCATCGAAGCGTCGCAGAGCCGCAGCAAAGCCAATGAACTACTTCATGCCTCCTCTTTCCGCCGTTAATATAGAGGAAGACGATGGTGAGGACCCCGCCCCGACCCCTGCACGGCGCCGTAACGGACGTGGAGGCGCCAGTCAAGCATGGGACCGCGCTCTCAACACGACTTTTGGTCCCTTCGGAGGCGGAGGCGGTGCAGGTTCCATTCTCGCTGGACCTTGGGGCACCGGCGCTGCTGGAGGTGTTGACTCCGACAGCAGTGACGATGAGATGGGTGGACGTTCTGCCGCCGCCGGCAATGTTGGCATGACTCCCACGTCGGCTGCTGCTCCAGGTGGTCTGCTTCCTGGTCTCGCGCAGCCTGTGGGTGGTGAAGGTGCTGGTGTCGGCGCAACGCCCAACGTCGGCAAGGTTAAAAACACAAAGGCCCTCGCTGATGCCGATCCTCTTGGTGTCGACCTTAACGTGGACTTCAACCAAGTTGGTGGTCTCCAAGGTCACATCGACCAGCTGAAGGAAATGGTTCAGTTACCTCTCCTGTACCCCGAGCTCTTCCAAAAGTTCCACGTCACACCCCCGCGAGGCGTCCTCTTCCACGGTCCTCCCGGTACCGGTAAAACTCTTCTCGCCCGTG
The DNA here is from genome assembly GCA_027406125.1 of Colletotrichum tropicale. Lineage (NCBI taxonomy): Eukaryota > Fungi > Ascomycota > Sordariomycetes > Glomerellales > Glomerellaceae > Colletotrichum > Colletotrichum tropicale. The sequence continues at coordinate 2,556,914 of JANVYH010000004.1, forward strand.
CCCTCGCCAACTCTGTTGGTATTGGTGGCCGCAAGATCACCTTCTACATGCGCAAGGGAGCCGATGCCCTGAGCAAGTGGGTTGGTGAAGCCGAGAAGCAGCTGCGGCTGCTGTTTGAGGAAGCCAGACGAACGCAACCAAGTATCATCTTCTTTGACGAAATCGATGGTCTGGCTCCAGTACGTTCTAGTAAACAGGAGCAGATTCACGCGTCGATCGTGTCAACGCTTTTGGCGTTGATGGATGGTATGGATGGCCGAGGACAGGTCATCGTCATTGGAGCCACCAACCGTCCAGACAACATCGATCCTGCGCTGAGAAGACCTGGTCGATTCGATCGAGAGTTCTACTTCCCTCTTCCTGACGTAGAGGGCCGTCGATCAATCCTCGAGATTCACACCAAGGACTGGGGTCTTTCAGAACCTTTCAAGCAATCGCTTGCGGAGAACACCAAGGGTTATGGTGGTGCCGATCTCCGAGCACTTTGCACTGAGGCTGCTCTCAATGCCATCCAACGAACGTACCCACAGATTTATTCCTCAAAAGACAAGCTTATCGTCAACCCCGAAAACATCAGCATTCATGCCACCGACTTCATGATCTCTATCAAGAAGATGGTGCCCTCTTCAGAAAGATCTGCTGGCACAGGCGCAGCTCCGCTGCCCAAGGGAATCGAGCCACTGTTGCGTGATCAATTCGACTCTATCAAGAAGGCTCTCGACGAGGTCCTTCCTCGCAAGAAAAAGCTCACAGCGCTCGAGGAGGCAATGTACGAGCAGTTTGACGACGAAGACCACGGGTTTGGACGCGAGGCCATGCATCAAGAGTTCGAGCGATCTCGTGTGTTCCGCCCACGCTTCCTGATCCATGGATTTGCCGGCATGGGCCAGAGTTACCTGTCATCTGCGCTTCTTCACTACTTCGAGGGTGTCCAGGTGCAAAACTTCGGCCTTCCCAATTTGCTCGCTGATGGACGGGTAAGTTCATCTTTTCTCTTTTTGTGGTTTCGTACTAACCTATTTGTAGCCCATGGAACAGGTCATCGTTGGCCTTTTTACGGAAGTCAAGAGACACAAGCCCAGTGTCATCTACATTCCTGGCATTGAGTCTTGGTACGCATCACTGCGGGATAGCTTGCCGTTCATGACCTTCAAGGCCATGCTCAAGTCGATTCCGCCAACGGATCCTATCTTGTTGCTGGCGACTTCGGAGTATGAGGCTGGCGAGAGCCTTTCTCAAGCCCTCGTCCGAGAGCTGTTTGCATTTTCTCGCAAGAACCGGCTTCAGATCGAGCGACCCAAGCATGTGAGTACTCGCGCTTCTCTTTTCATAACTAGGCACTGACTAACATGACCAAGCCCAACCGACGCGAATACTTCTCTACAATCGTGGAGCATGTCCGCAAGAGCCCGGCCGAATTCCCTGACCCCGCCAACCGGAAGAAGAGGATCTTGGACCAGCTCCCAGTCGCTCCGCCGCCACCGCCCAAGGTGCCTTCAAAGGAAGAAGTCAAGGCCATGCAGAAGCGCGATCATCAGCTTCTCAACATTCTTAAAGTACAACTCCAACCAATCATGGATCAGATCAACAGAAAGTATAAAAAGTTCAGACAGCCCGTCATTCCACAAAGCCAACTCGACTACCTCTTCGCCGAGAACCAAATTAACTTCGTGCGCCCCGACCTGGCAGGTGTCGAGCCTCGGCCATTCGAGATTGTGAAGGATAAATACGGCGACGACGTGCTTCGCGAAACGGCCACGGGCAAGACGTTCTCCAACTTGGAAACCACGACCATCGAGGAGCGTCTTTCAAACGGGTACTATTGCCGTCCAAAGGACTTCCTCAAAGACATAAAATCTCTTGCGAGGGACTCCAAGAACATCGGCGACAAGGAGCGCACGTTGAAGGCGAACGAGCTTGTAAGCAATGTCGAGGTTGATGTCGCGACTATCGAAGGCAACACAGCCACCGTGGACTGGGAGTCTCTGTACCAGAGACAAGTCCAACGTGCCAGAGCTGCAGCCGAGAAGGAGAGAAAGAGGAAGGCTATGCAGTCCATCGTCGATCGCGTCCAAACTGATGCAGCCGGAGGTAATGACAGCGACTCTCAAGGACCTGTCACCTTGGGCGAGCGCATCCCTGGCTCTTCTCATGCCATGGCTCGCTTCCAGGTTATGAGCCCGGGACCTAGCGGCGGCCCTGCTGTTCCTACCCAGAGCAATGGAACGTCCAACCCATCACGGCAAAGCGACGTTCACATGAGCGGGGTTGATGATGACACCACCCAGGACAGCTCATCTATGCAGCCTCCTCAGTGGCCGGCACAGGGCAACCAAGCAACGGGCGCGATAACTGGCACAACCGTGGTTTCTCAGAAGTCAATGATCACCACGGTGCCTCCTGGCATGTCTCCTTCAGATCTATTGAACGATGCGTCAACGACTAAGACGTCAGATCCGTCTCAAAGATCGTCGGGAGAGAAGTGGACACAAGGCACTAATGGTGTGCACGGCGAGCAGCAGAGCCAGGGCGATAATTCTCAGCTGCAAGACACGCAGATCCCAGCCGGTATGCAGGCTAGCCAGGCCACCTCGAGCGACGAAATTTGGCCACACTCCCAAGCCCAAGGCATCGCGCGCGGTGTCATACGTCCCTCAATGGGCGGCCCAGGTAGCCAGAACTCATCACCTAACAAGTCTAGAAGCTCGGGGGATTCTAAGTCGCATGCCCCGACTCTGGTTAACATCCTGAATGACTCGCCAGGCGAAGAGATTCGAAATTCCGGCTCGTCCTTGTCGCAGCAACAGCCTGTCATTCACGAGGAACAGGTTGAGAATTTCCTTGACGAGTTGACCGAGGGGACATCGGGCTGTACCATTGAGCAACTCGAGCAGATCAACCGCGAGTTGATGGACGAAATCTGGCGCACGAGACATGAGTGGAACCGTATGAAGGTTCTTGGAGACCTCACCAAGGTGTTTAATGAGACGATAAGCGACATCGAAAACATCCAAGGGCTCTTCCAGCAGAGCCAGGAGGTGTAAAAAGGAAAGAAGATGGTGTTGCGAAGGGTTTGTAAAAATAGTACATTTGTTTGGTTTTTCAAAACATTCTTTCGGCATTGCGGAGAGAAGGGTTTGGCGAGGGGGAAAGGGGACACGGAAAGGGTCTACTAGTTTGCTAGCGACAGGACGACCTCATTTTCTTTGATAAAGTACACTATACCGAGAAGCACCGCATCCTGCCTGCGTAGCGCGGCAGGCAATAGACAATAGTTGCATCAATATCCCGTCTGGGGCAGTGACTTTTTCTTTCATATCTTTGCTTTTGCACTACTGTATCTCTTACCCTCATCATCCTGCTCCTTGACGGTCAAGTCCGGGAGCTCTGCAGGCATAATCCTACGCGGACTTGATCCAGGCACGAGGGCATATTTGGAGAAGTCCGTCACATCCGCGTGGTCTCTCAAGAAGTCTTCGTCGAGCACGAGTTCGCCATTCACGACATCCGCCGGGGCTCGCACGATAGCAAGCACCGCATCTGAGAAGATGGTGGGTTTACGCAGGTCCTTGGCCTCGTCTGGATTTGACGCCTGAAACTTTTGCGTGGCTGCGGATTCGATTGCCTGGAAATTGCAGATAGGTGAATATCTTGCACACCGCCGAGGACTTGAGTGCAATAAAGGAGAAAACATACCACAGCGGGCCAGATGCTGGTGATGGCCATCCGGTCCAACCCCTGCCTCGCGAAATCCATGGCTAGACCTTTGGTCAAGACGCTCATGCCGACCTTGCCCATGGCATAAGCCGTCTTGCCGCGGAAGAAGCGGCTGTAGATGGGCGGGCTGACGACGACGATGCGGCCGGCGCCCTCGCGCTTGAGGTGCGGGAGGCAGGCGTGCAGGGTGAGGTAGAGGCCCTCTGGGTTGACGCGCTGCATGAGCTGGAAGCGTTTGGGGGGCGTGTCTTCCACGGAGGCCCACCAGATTGCGCCGGAGTTGTAGACTAGGACGTCGAGACGGGAGTATATCTATGTGGTGAAGGGTGAGCTGTGATTGTGCGGCGGTTGAGATTTAGCGGATTAGTAAACGTTTGGGATCGTACCTGGATTGTCTGGTCGACGAGTCGCCTGATGCTCTCCTGGTCACGGACGTCCGCGGCTATGGGCGTTGCGTCGCCGCCGGCTTCGTGGATTTCGCGGGCTACGGTGCTGATTGTTGAGGCTTGTGAGTTTGGGTCTGGTGGGAAGGGTGAGACTTTGGAAGCGTCGCTTGTTGACTTTGCGGCTACGACGACTGTGGAACTTGTTAGCGGTCGTGAGAACGCTGGGTAAATGCGGAGGAGGTGTACCAGCGTAGCCATTCTTTGCGAGGTCAATGGCGATTTGACGGCCTATTCCTCTTGATGCGCCTACGACGAGGGCGACTTGTTTCGGTGAGGCCATCTTGACTGCTGAAGTCTGAGCTTGACAGGGGTTGCTATGAAAGAAGATGAATTGTGTGAATGGCACTGTCAACCGTTTTAACTGATGGGGGTTTGAAGGTCTTTCAAGATCAAAGCACAAAGTTTCTTCTTTTAGAATTACAATCCGAATACTCTCGGCATTGATTACTTCGATTTGTCGTGGCGCATGTCGTCGGTTGTCGGTGATGTGTATTAGTGATCATCCACCCCGGAGCTAGGAGCTTCCCCAGATTCCAGCTGTGCCGAGGATGTAACCCCACTCTGGCGACTTCACCTCATACCTACCACATCACCCGGTTATTTAACAACTTTCCCACTTTGAGCGATTGCGACATCGCGACTGTCGGGGTTATCCATCGCGTTCTCGAACACATTCGCTCAAAAAGACCACGCCTGTCGAAAAAATAGTTCAGTCCTGCGTCGCCAAGATGGGCGGCAAAGTAGATGTGTACATTGATATCGGTGAGTCTCGGTGTGCAGCAGATAAGCCAGTGAGACTGACTGGGCGACCAAGCATCACTGTACAGCTACATCGCGTTCTACTACATCGTCAAGAACCAGGGTGCTCTCGCCGCACATGGTGTCAAGCTAGAGTCCGTTCCTATCCCTCACTTCCTAACCTTTGTCTCACCTCTCATCGCCTGGCAGCCTCCATCCCGTGCTTCTCGGCGGCATCAACGCGGCATCCGGTACGCCGGCCCATTCCATTCAGGTCTGCCTCCACTAATATCGCCGCAGGAAACAAGCCGCCATGGACACTCCCCGCAAAGGCGAAATATGGCACTCATGACGCCCGGCGCTCTTCCATCCGCGTGGGAAAACCCGACATCACCACGCCCCCAGACTTCATGGACCGCAGCATGACGATCCTGCCCCTGCGCGCCCTGCACTTTATCAAGAAGACCTACCCAGACGCAACTTACCAGACAGCCTGGCACTGGCTCCTGCACTGCTTTTGGGAGCCACCCAACATGAACCTCACCAAGCCCGACGTCCTGGTCAAAGCGCTGGCGGACGCGCCGCAGGAGTACCCGCCACCCGTAGGAGCCCAGGCTAAGCTGTTCAGCGAGGCCGATGTGAAGAAGATCATGGAGGGCACCGGGACGCAGGAGATCAAGGACGCGGTGAAGGCCAAGACGCAGGAAGCAGTTGAAAAGGGCGCGTTCGGCGCGCCGTGGTTCTGGGCCGTTAACGACGAGGGCAAGGAGGAGCCCTTCTTCGGCAGCGACAGGTTCCATTTCTTGTACGAGTTCCTGGGCGTCCCGTTTCAGGACATTGCGATTCTGCCGCCCGGGTCACAGAGGAAGGACACTAAGCTGTGAAAGAGGGACAGCGAGAATGTAGTTATCTGTGTGAGCCAGGGGTATCTTTTCTTCCAATCTGCCATAAACAAACGCCTAGCCAAAACCACCCAATATCCATATAAAAGTGTTCATACACGCCCCGAAATCCTCGCCCGCCGGGCTTCCTCCTCCCTCTTGGCCTCGCTGCGCGCCAAAAAGTCCTGCCTTCCAGCGTAAGACTCCTTGGACCGACCCGCCAGCTCCAACTCGTCCTTGAGACCCTCCTTGTCCACGTACCCGGCCCAGTCCATCTTGCTCTTCTCAACCGTGTTGAGCTTCTTCGCCTGCGCCTGCTTCTCGCGCGCCTTGATCCGCACCGTCATGCCCAGGTTCAAGTCGGACCGCTGGCCGACGATCTCTATCGTAGGCTCGAACGCCGAACGGAACGCCTTCTTCAGAACCCTCTTGGGCTCCTCCGGCTCAGCGGCGGCTTCGTCAGCGGGTGCGTCTTTGCCCAGGGAGGCGAGGTAGAGCTTCGCCTCGGCCGAGTCGCGCGGCACGAGCTTCTCCTCCGTCTGCACTTTTCCGGCAAAATTGTACGTTCGTTTGATGCGGATCATATCTGAGGGCTCGGTGTCTGGTGCGTCGGTTTGCTTTTGCGCGTCTGTCGCACCGGCGGGCTGCGCGGTGGCTTCTGCTTCTCCGGCGCCCTGTTCTTGGCTCGGTTGCGTCGTCGTCTGCCCCGCGAGCATCTGCGCCCAAATCGCGTCGACGTCGACCGTCACCGGCCCTGTGGCAGCAGCCATCTTTCGCTCTACTTTTCTAATGCACCAAGTCAGCATTCGAGGACCATTGTGTGACTGAAAGGGACGCGATAACTCACTCTGCAGCGCGCATGCTCCGCGTCTTCACCAGCCCTCCCTCGCCGCCCTCGTCATCCCCGTCTGGCGCCCCATCGCCGCCTCTCGCCTTCTTGCGCTTCTTCTTCGCCTTCTTGATCAGCGCCTCGTCGCCCGAGTTCTCGAACCCCGCATCGTCTGCCTCATCGCCCGCGGCGGCGTCGCGTTTGCGCTTGCTGGTCTTCGCGGTTTCGGAGTCGGAGTCGGAAGAGTCATCTGCCTCGGACTCGGCACCGCCATCGGCGCCGGCGGCGTCTTCGGGAGCGAAGTCAGAGTCTTGGGAGGACTCGTATTCCTCGTCGTCGATCGTTGGGTCTGGCGGCATCTTGAGGTTCTGGGGTTTCGGGAATGTAGAAGCTAGGCTGGTGATGTTTGTCGACCTGAAAGATTTGGTCGGTTGGTGTCGGCATTTGATTGACCGAGCTTTCGGTGAGTGGGTCGGTCAATGACCAATCAACGATTCGTGGTTAATTCGACGGCTTATGATGGGCTACCCCCAACCTGCACTTGGATGACTCGGCATTTCTGCCATTATCTCCCGAACTACTGCGGTATCAGGCCAAAGTTTTAGCCCTGGTACAGGTAGCTGTGGCTCAAGCAGACCAGGTGCGGTACATCGATCACAGGCGAAAGACAGGCCACTCAGCAGTTCTTCCAGAGCTTCCTGTGGGACCGTCAGTCCCCACGATACGTGGCTTGGGCTAATACTTACCCATAACACCATAGTAGACTCGTCCTTCACATTGAAGGCCGTTAAACTTTTGGGTTTTCTTCTAGGTGGGGGATCGGCAAGAGACCCATTAAATTCCCATTTAGCCGGCGCGGCCGTTTGTAGCTTCAAAACCGTCGAAGTTGTTGACTACATGTGAACCCTCACGACGGCATCTTTCTTCCGAGTACTGCTTGCGTTGACGTATTAGAAATTTTGAGATTTAGTCTCTTCTGAGGTCTCAGGAAGTCTTGAAACCAATCCAATCAGACGCAGCTTAATTGACTACTTCTGCATACCTTATCCCGGACCCCGCATCTCCTCGCTCCCGTTCGAGGGACTCGATGCTGGTCCCCAGCTCCTGAGTGGGGGTCTATATTAATCAAGCATATTCTCCCGCCCCTGCGGTTTATTGACTTCTCTCGTCTGCTACCTTTCATTCCAAAATCATGTCTCCGATAGCAGAACCTCTCACCGAAGCCCAGAAAGAGCACTTCCGGACCACCGGCTGGCTGAAGCTAAGCAATTGCTTCACCAAAGAGCAGGCAGAATGGGTGACAAAAGACGTCTGGACCCGTCTGGGCATGGACCCAAACGATAAGTCAACCTGGAAGCACCGCACAAATATGCCCTCCCACCGTACGTTCGACTGCTCCGAATTCGCACCGAAAGCCTGGGCCGCCATCTGCGAAGTCTGCGGCGGTGAAGACCGCATCGCACCCGACTCGAAACACTGGCGTGACTCCCTCATCGTGAATCTTGGCAGCCCCGAGTTCGAGGGGCAAGAACAGAACCCCAAGGACCTCGACAACTGGCATGTGGACGGCGATTTCTTCGTCCATTACCTCGACTCCGCGGAACAGGGCTTGCTCGTCATACCCCTCTTCACGGACATCGTCCCTGGCGGCGGCGGGACTGTGATTTGCCCCGAAGCGATTCCAAAGGTTGCGAAGCATTTGTACGAACACCCGGACGGGGTCTCGCCACGGATGGTGCCACGGGGTCATCCCGACTTTGCCGCAGAGAGAAACCTAAATTGGTTCAACTCGCTTGCTGAGAGCTGCGGGGAGTTTGTCGAAGCTGTTGGGCAGGTTGGCGACGTGTACCTCCTCCATCCATTGATGCTGCACAGCGCGTCGAGAAATCAGCTACGGAAGTTGCGTATTATCACAAACCCGCCTGTGTCACTGAAAGAACCGCATCGGTTCCATCGACCGGACGGGTCGAAGTTCAGCTTGGTGGAGCAGGCGACTTTAAGGGCTTTGGGTGTAGAGTCATTGCCTTGGCGGATCACGGCGCCTAGGGAGAGAGTCATTCCAGAAAGACTGAAGATTCAAGAGCGCATGAAGCAGGAAGAGTTGAAGAGGCTTCAAGCTAGTGCATAAAGAACTTGTACACACCATATGACAATTGACTCGACTCAGGATATACTCATTATGATCAAAGTTGTCAATTGCAGCTGGACTAAGTGACCGCTGCAGGATGAATAAAAGTAGGAATGACTGTGCAAAAGTCATAAATCGGCACAACTCAGTTAGTAATACTAGAAGTCTGACGACCTGAAGTATTACGTTAAAAAAAGAAGATGAAGGGATGAAGAGATGAAGAAGATAAATCCCAGAGTTACTGCCTTACTGGCAATACTACGGCAACTCCACCGGATCATGAGATGCTTGTTTTGGCACTGGCCGCGATTCGAGCTCACTCATAGGTGTCACATCGCTAGGGGAAGAGCCATACATCTCTGCAGGGCCCTTCTGATATAAAGCCATGACCGTTTGATCCAATATTACAGCTTTTGCTTTCCTCCGTCGATAGTAGAAAAAGACCAACGCGCCAAGACCAGCAAGCGCTGCCACAGAACAACCCAAACCGATGCCTACCTTGGCTCCCGTTGAAAGAACAGCAGAGTCTTCTTTCTGACCGTCATTGCTCGACACGCCAGACTGCACGGGAGGTTCTACGGTAGTGGTGCCGTTTGCCTCGTCTTCGGTCAAGGCCTTCCAAGCTCCCTCCCACGATCGTTCCCAATCATTGCTGCCACTTTTGATGGAAACATCATCTTCGGTAATCTCAATGACGCTTGGAGACAGCTGGATGCTGGGTCCTGGCGCCTGACCAAGCCACCACTTAGACTGCCCCCAATTTGCACCGAGAAACGCGTCCTGGAGAAACGCTCGACCTAAGTTGTATATGCCAGGGCCGCCAGTAAAGCAAGGAAAGTATTGCATCGGTGAATCGACGAGGGGTTCGGATAGCGTCAAGTTGAGGTGGTAAAACGGCACACGGACCGTAGTTGTCTTCGTGTTCGAGTCGGAGAGGAATGTGAAAGATAATGCTGATGCTGACGAAACGATTTGGCGATATTTTGTAGACTCTGTGTCCCAGATATACAACCCGAGATCGGCGTTGAAAGTAACCGGGAGATTCGCAGCAATGTTGTCGCAGGTTGATCTTGGTAAAGTAAGATACGGGGAACATCCATCAACAGCCACCGGGAGCCCGTTGGCGATAGAGGTGTTCCCTGCGGCTAAGAGACCACTCTTGGCGGTGAAGTCGAACGGCGAAGCTCCTTGTATGACATCAATAGCGATGTCTTTGAGAGTTATTGGACTCCGAACAAAGTCCTCGTCTGCCACCAAAACGTCCCCGATCAACCTGTTCTGATCGTATCCGCCAAACCAGAGAGATCCCGCCATCTGCGAAGAGACCGATCCAATATGCATGCTGAACGAGTTGGAAGGTATTTTGTCGTTGAACCAGAGCGCACCAGGTATCAGGCTGGCATTAATGGGATACGACGATGTTGTAAAGGACTGATTGACAGTTGCCGCAGCCCCAGTGCCTAGGCACCCAACAAAAGCAGGATACCATGTACCGCCGGGATACACGATCATCTGGCTTTCCACCAGTGTCAAACTGACATTCTCGACCTGATGTGTCGGTCCAGAAGTTGCGGCTGACTTCAACGCTATTGAATCCACCCAGGAGGTAGGTAGGGTGCCACGCACGTCCATCCCAGCCATCCATTCGTGGAGCGGTGGTTTGTACTGAATTCCAGACGCAGATCCGGTACCATCTTGGAAAGCTTGCGCTCGATTATACGTCCCTGCTTTCGATGCGTAGCAACCGTTGGAGCTATTGAGCTTGCAATAGTCCGTGGATATGACGAGGGACTGGAATGTGTGTCCTGGATACAGAGCGACCTTTGAGTTTTCGCCGACGTTGACCTCAACTGCTTGCCATGGACCGTCGGGACCGAATGTTGCTGATGACCATGTTGCTTCGAACGGGGCCGAACTGGCCGCTTGAGTGAGCGTAGTCAAGTGATGTATCAGCCAAAAATAAAAGGCCACAGATGAGCCTCGGAAACTAACTTTCATGACTAGGCGATGATTAAATCTCGACAATCTCGACAAACACGAAGAATACAAATGCATGGAAGAGAGGGGGAAACAAAAGAGAGAAGGGGATGAACATAACATGGCACACCAACAACACTTTTTGGCTGTGCCTCACTCCATTCCCAAAAGAAGACAAGATCCATGACAATTGCGAAGAACAACGCCCATCAAATTGTCAGCCACGGTGGGTATTCTCCAACTTGCCCTGCTTTTCCAGTTGTCGGAACACGCGGGTTAGTCTTCGTCGCCGTGCCACATCGTCGGTGATCACTGCAATTGGTTGATTTTCGTCAGGAATTCCACTCAAAATACTACCAACACGATTTGAAGTCTGGGAGGCTGCTGCTCTCTTGCTTGGCAGCATGCACGTTAAATGAGGTCCAATCATGGCATGGATGCGCACCAAGCAAAGCTGTATCAACTTGACATTTCGCACTCAACGCCAACATAGAAGTTTCTCATTCCTTTTGTGCTGTGACACGGATTCTGGCATGAAAGAGTTTAGCTTGCCCAAGAAAGAAGACGCTCAAATTGAGTAGGTACTGAACACAATTCCCGTTTTTTTTGATGCTTGAAGTTAGTGCCAAGGAGACCAACGGCCGTCTACCTGAATTCAGACACAACCCCTTGCTTCATGCTTCCACTCTTTACATTACGTGACAGGGTTAGTGCGGCACAGAAGGAGGTCATTCGCAAGTTCAGTTGTGTCACCGAGGTTGAGGAGTAATCGCATCACCGGTCCTCTTTCACCAGTCCTATCCAAGATCACTATCTTCTACCTACTTCATGCATCGATTCGAATTTTACGAAGGTTCAAACTTGCAGCATAGTAGAACGACACGACTTACAAGTGGTGAGGCGCGCGCCAGAGCGGAGCGGCGCAGTCAGGGGTTTGCATCTTCAAGCGGCAAATCAACGTTTCTGATTGGGTCCGAGCACCAACAAGAGATGCAGCACCCCGGAACCAACGACATAACTACAAAGCGTCCTGCAAACAGGAGAAGGCTCGGTCTTTTTGACTCTCCCCTATTCAACATTCTGCTTCCTGTGGGCCAGTCTTGCAGAGCCTTAAAGCATCAGTTCCGCGACGCAAACGATTCGCACGGCGCTTGATGCACTCACTGTACTAGCTGTTCGCAACCACCAACATGAGCACTCTTTTCAGTCATAGGCGGATCTCCATAGCGGGACTCTGGAGAAGGCAAAACGTCTCGGCACGTTTGTGCGTCACCGGAATTCTTAGCTTGGTGCTCCTTATCTCGGACTCTCGCGGATGGGCTTTCGACCCCGCCTGGTACGAATCTTCTTTGGCCGAGAATGATTCGACATGTTCTGTTATACGGCCAATCATTCAATTGGCTGGGAGTGTATTGAATGCTTTACACATCAATATCTCAAAACGCGTTGCTTTCGAGCTCGTCGCCCGCCTTGCCGCCTACGCCATCACCATCTCACACATCTCTGCGATTGCCTATCTAATCCATAACAATGTGATTTCGGGCTTTCTCGGCAATACGACAGTACCCTGGAGCGATACGAAGAGAGAAGTTTCTCACAGAAATCTTGGAACACGCAGAGATGTGTCTTCCACTTCATTGTCTTGGATTGTCATCTTATCTATCTTTGGCGTATTCTCGTCAGCACTATGGACTGGCGCAATAATGCCGACAAAACATACTGCGGTTGTTTCAGGCAGCATCTCCATCCCATCCTTCGCAAACACGACGTTCATAAAGAACTACCTAGTCAACAATAATGACGGAAAGTCCACTTCTTCCATCAGCCCCAACCTTTTGAAATCTTTGACCGGATTCAAGCCTTCTACAACAGGACAACCGAAACTCGATGACACCGGCTACTTCTTTGAGGGAAGGTCGTATGGAGTTGCCTCATCAGTGGGCATCTCAGACGACGGTCTCAAGAAGTCCGTTCGGAAATACCGGTTTGAGGAGGTTGGCTACCTCCCTCAGGTTGAGTGTCTGTACAACAGCAGCACGAACTTTCGGATCGGGAAAGAATATCCTCATAGAACTTTTGCCGTCACTGGATTCCTACCCGACTCTGTGGGCAGTGCTCAATGGTCTGAGTACATCGGTGCAACTTCTGACTCCATCGTTGCCATTGGTGTCGCCGACAGCGCTCAGTCGCCTCGACGCTACATCTCCATCGCGGCAGGAGAAAATTACCGAGCATTAAACACCACGCAGTGCACAGTAGACTTTGTGCCTACGTTGTTCCAGGCAACAGTCGATGTCAAAGATCAGAGCATCGCTGTCGTTCCAATGAGCGGTGTTAAGACTCAAGACATCGACCCAGAGCGCATCTTGACACGAAGAGCAGTAAGACAATTCGACGTGATGTCGAACAGCTTGCAGAGCTTCTATGGTTCTGTACTTGGAGATGCCCTTCTCTCGAGCATTGCCGCCTGGAACAGTTCGTTCAACGCACAGGGTTTGGTACCAGAACGGGATGCGACATTGTCTGGACTGGAACACGCCTTTGCCGTCATGACTGATTCAATACTAGCGGGCTATGGACAGATTCAACTGGGTCACTTATCCAAGCCAACAACAGCAGAAGTCGAGGTTGATGTTTATGTACTGGGAAAGAAGGCGTTCACCAGCGTAGCTGTGGTGATCAACGCCATGATCACTGTTGCATTTCACTTCTACATTCCGTCATAGGGGCTTTCAAGACCACGTCAGTTGGAAATCGTTTCCTCAGCGCTTTTTCAATGATATTGTTGTGTCAACCTTTCTGATTTATCTTTTTTTTCGTCATCTCCCCAGCACAAATTGCACTGCTCGGCTCAGCGACGTGAAGCATGCCAAATAAATCTGTTTCTGTGCAGGGCAAAAGGTACTCTTGAGTCTCCTGAAATGCTCAACTGGCTGGATACTAGCTAGTTGGTAGAAGCCACTGCCATGCTATGCATGACTACTCAAAAAGACTTTTAGGTGCACTTGTTTCATTTGAGGGCCGCAAATGAATGCCGCGGAAATGCGTACTTTAGGCTAAAATGACGCCAGGTTCCTGTTGCGGACTGAGGGAAATGTATTCCCGTCCGTACGAGTCTGTCCGAGGTACTCGCAATCCAAACACGAGAAGTCCACTGCAATGCATGTAGAACGCCACCTTGCGATTTCATCTCTGAAGTTTAAATAAATTAAGAGAGAACTGCTCAGTCGGAGTATAAATGTTCAACGACGTCCAAAGTATGGCCGTGGCATGTATTCCACTGCTTTCAGACTTTCTTTTAGTACTGTAGTTGTTAAGAACATGTTCGTCTCATCTTTTCTCACGCCCGTTTTCGCTCTCGCCCTGGCTCGTTTAGTTGGAGGACAACTTCTGAAAAGAGATAGTCCGCAGCCGTTTGGGTTCTTCGACAACAACGTTATCTACCAGCCCGAAGATGGGAAATCGGCCTTGTATCCTCGCTTTGTCGAACTGGAAGATGGCACACTTCTGGTTACATCTTCATTGAGTGGCTACTCAGCACCATTCTTTCCTGTTTTCGAGAGCAAAGATGGCGGTGCAAGTTGGTCTTGGATTTCCAACATAACCGACCAGGTCAACGGTTGGGGTCTCAGCGCTCAGCCTGCATTAGCTGAATTGACAGAGCCTCTCGGTGGCTACCCAGCTGGCACAATTCTGGCTACAGGAAACAGTTGGTCAGAAAATGGCACTCGCTTCGATATCTACGCCAGCACCGATGGAGCAAAGACTTGGGAATTTGTGAGCCTCGCGGCTGAGGGGGGCAGGCCGAACACCACCAATGGAGCAGATCCCGTGTGGGAGCCGTACTTGCTGTAAGCACTCCTTTACCCCATGGCCTACGCCAAGTTGTACAGTCCTTGTGTTTCGCCCCTTCTTTTTGAGCTCACGATTATACTAGCATCTACAACAATTCTCTCGTTTGCTACTACAGCGATCAGCGTGACCCGTTGCACGGTCAGAAGTTGGCACACCAAAGGTCTTTCGACTTGCGACACTGGGAACCTGTTGTCAATGATGTAGCATACGCCGAATATTCTCGACGCCCTGGAATGACGGTGGTGACGTACGTGCAGCCAATCGACAGCTGGGTGCTGGTGTACGAGTTCCCAGGAGCCCCGAATATTACTGGCGCCGAGTATCCCGTCTACTACCGCATCGCGCGCAGCCCACTTGAGTTTGATGCCGCGCCACACCACCTTCTTGACACGCGGCGCTTTGGCTCAGCTGCGGCGGCCAGCGCATCTCCGTACGTAACTTGGTCGCCCGAACCGGCGCCCAATGGTACCATCATCGTCTCCGACGCCGATCATTCAGCAGTCTTCACGAATACGGCGCTCGGCGATGAGGGATCTTGGCAGGTCAACAACGTGTCACAGCCGAGCTCATACAGCCGCGCAGTGCACGTGTTCCAGAAACAGCCTGATAGACTCATGATCCTAGGGGCTTCTGTCTTCAACCAGCAGCCAGGCGTCAAATATCCGCTCAGCCTTAGTGTCGTCAGTTTGAACAAGACACTCCAGAACTCTTGGCCGCTTACTGAATGACTGCGGGTCAATGACAAACTTTCAACAGCGCGTCTGTATCAACAGCTTTGTGGAAGTTGTTGGGATGTAGCGCCACACTAGTAGAGACATGGTTAGAGAATTGAATTTTATAACCACCGTATGCTTATCCAGGAGCACTGCATGTATGATACAACCCTGATGGTGTGAGGTGAAAAGTTTAACCAAGAAAGCGAAAAAGCTAGACAAGTGAGGTAGGCAGGGGTTAGGGTTAGGGCCTGATCATACATGTCCATTCAGGTACTAAGGCATGTAGTAAGTTTGATTGAGACCGTTGATCATTCAAAGAGTTTCGCTATCTAGCCCGTGGACTTTCATAGGCTCTTAGCTTGATAGTCTTGAGAACAGTACTAATTACTCAGATCCAGCCAAATTTTCTTTAGATCAGAGGCGGCCCAACATGTGAGTGATGAGACCTTTCGAAAGCTGACCATTGTTCTCAACCAAGTCCCGGAAACTCTGCCATGTCCACAGAATATCTATCTTGCAAGCCGCGTACAGAGTGACCAGATGTCTCAGCGGCTCCTTGTCATCCTGCTGGTGCTTCGTAGCTTTGTAGGTATACTTGACAAGATCTGCGACATCGCCGATGGCTTCGTCATTGAACTCATCTAGGAGAAGTTCCTCAAGGGCTGCCCTTAGCTTGCGCAGCGACAGTTCCTGTAGACTTTCAATGTCGTGCTTTTTAGCAAAAACATACATTTCCGCGTTGGATAGGAAAAGCTCGGTATGGTCTCCCCTCCCATCAACAAATTCTTCCGGCTGTGTCGGTTCCGGGTGCAGGTTCAAAAACTGACTCCATGGCCTTTTGCGATTGCGCCGTCGCTGGTTCGGCTGACGCTGTGCAGGTTGATCCCACGATGAATCTGTAGACTGGGACAAAGTCTCTGATACCGCGGAATCTTCTTGACCAGGGGTTATGGCATCATATTCAACCATGCCATGACGAGGGACGACTTTTGCCTCCTTGTAGTCACCCGTGTAGATGTAGCTTACGAAGCGACTGAAGATCGCCTCATCAACATCTCCCCAATGGACCGAGCCATAGTTATGTCCCGTTGCATGTTCTGCCACGAGATTTTCTAGTGACGGAGATTGAGCAGCAAGAAGCTCACTGTGAACGTAAAATACGGTGCCTGCGCGACCGATTCTGAATGTGACGGGTAAAGACTGGGTAGAGCTATCGTGGCATGTTAGCATGAAGAATCAAAATGATTCAGGATCTTACCTTGGTAGTGATGCGGAAGACATCTTGTCGAGATCAATACGTCCGTTCCTATTGTTTGATGGACTTGGTGGTTGCGTGTTTGTGTTGAGTCGTAAGAGGGGTTAGGGAAATCATGGCGCTTAAATAGTTAGAAAATTATTTAGGTTGCAACCGAGCCAAATGGCAAGATTCTCTCAAGGTGTTGAAATTCTTGCAATGGGCTTGAGCTTAGAAATCGTGGTTGCTAACCTTGCCATCTTATGTCAAGCCTCTGCGGGGCCATTAAAAAGGTTCTCAAGAACTGAAGGTCGTTAACTTTAACAAAGGTGCCGGGCGTGTGACCAAGATTGTGTATATCCATCTAGGTATGCGTGAAAACAAGCTCGAAACACTGCGCGGGTTATTCGAGCGTGTCTTCCGGTTTGGACCTGGACGTCCTCGCCGGACTGTGTGATTAACATCTTGCCTTCAAAATACTTCGAATGTTTGGGTTCTTCAACAACCAAAAACTATGGACATCGGCGCGGAAGGCCGTCCCCGAGGCAGATATCAGAAGACGATCAACCACACCAACCGCCGGAAGCGAATCCCTCGGAGCGACAGATCCAAAAGAGTGAATGCAATATGCTGTTGGAACTAAAATCTACAGCAAACTGCAGCAGTGGAGCTCTGCTGCAAGTCCGATTGGGGCGGGACGCCGTCCCGGCCGCTAAGGAACGACGTCGAGGCCAACAACGGCAAGTGGGGCCGTGGCATA
The DNA here is from genome assembly GCA_027406125.1 of Colletotrichum tropicale. Classification (NCBI taxonomy): domain Eukaryota; kingdom Fungi; phylum Ascomycota; class Sordariomycetes; order Glomerellales; family Glomerellaceae; genus Colletotrichum; species Colletotrichum tropicale. The sequence continues at coordinate 2,574,195 of JANVYH010000004.1, forward strand.
CGAACCGCCTGCCGCATATTGAAGTGGATAGGTTCAAACGAGGATAGCCCTGCGAAGAGGGGTGTCCCAGCCCTTCCGTCACGTTGCTTCCAGATAAAAGGCGAGCCTGCGCTTTTCTAGCGCGAGCGGGAACTAATGGTGTTTAAACGAAATCCAGGTACGCGAAAGTCAAAATGACCGGTCAACAACAAGAAAGGGAGGCCAACGCCTCTGCGGCCCCTACTGCGGCCCCTGCTACGGCCGCTGCACCCACTGCTCCTCCTCCTACTTCCACGACTGCTCCTACGGCTTCCACAACGGCTGCTCCCACGGCCGATCCATCGACGCCGATCGCTGCACCAGCAGCCCAGTCTCCTGTGGAGTCTGAGCCTGAGCTCGAACCCGATGTGCCGGGTCCGATCGAACCAGACGCAGACGGTGTCTCGATCGACGGTTACTCCACGACCGATGACTCGCAGGCCTCGCTTCGCCCCACGATTCTCGACTACCGCCGTGAGAACGGCCGTACGTACCACCGCCTCAGTGATGGCAAGTACATTCTGCCAAACGACGATCTGGAGCAGGAGCGCCTCGACATCGTCAACCATGTCTGGATGGTCACTCTCGACAACAGATTCTGCATGTGCCCGAAGAACGAGGGCGCTAAGCGTGTCCTGGATCTTGGAACTGGCACCGGCATATGGGCCCTCGACTACGCCGACGCTTTCCCTGACGCCGAGGTTATTGGCGTAGACCTCAGCCCTATCCAGCCCGGCTATGTTCCCCCGAACTGCATGTTCGAGATTGATGATGTTGAGAAGGAGTGGACTTGGACTAAGCCCTTCGACTTTATCCTCGCGCGCAACATGATCGGCTGCTTCTCCGATTGGGAAGCAGCTATTGAGCAGGCCTACAACCACCTTGAGCCCGGTGGCTGGATGGAGATCCAGGATAGCGAGTGGCCTGCAGTCTGTGACGATGGAAGCATGACCGAGGACATGGCCATCTACAAGTACACGACAATGGGCGCCGAGGCGTGTGAGGAGATCGGTCGCACAATCAGCAAGACGCACACGTTCGATAGGCTCATGAGGGAGGCTGGCTTCGAAGATGTGGTCAAGATCCCTCTCAAGTTCCCCATCTCGCCGTGGCCTAAAGACAGGCGCTTGAAGGAGATTGGTCTGTGGACGCAAGCATCGCTTTTGCCTGGTTTGGAGGGCCTGGCACTGGCCAACTTCACTCGCACTTTGGGCTGGACTAGAGAGGAAACGTTGGTTCTGTGCGCGCAGACCAGAAGGGATATCCAGGACCCAAAGATTCATGCCTACTGGAACGGCTACGTCATTTACGGACGCAAGCCTCTGAAGGCAGACAAAAAGGAAGATGCGCAGCACTAGTTGGGAAGCATGGTGTCTGGCTGCTCACGGCTGGCCCTGCCTCGTGGTAGATGTATATCTGATAATCCCGTACAAACTCTGAAAGCAACGATGAAGATGCATTTGATGCGAGGAATACCATTTGGGAGGGGGGTTTGCCTGATTCGTTTTGTCCTGTTCAACGCGATCGTCTTGGATGATATTGGTTAGCTTTCATATAATACTATGGCAACTCCTTTGCTCAAGACTTTCTTCTTGCACGCTGAGACATCCTAGAATCGCTTGCCATATGCCTATCTTGGCTCGGATGTAAAGCTTTTAGAGTACCTATGCCACGGGTACCCATGGATACCCACGAACTTGGGTGCTTCCTGATGGGTACCCATGAGGGAGAAAAAGCCCTTTCGTGATTACCCACGGACCCATTGGTGACGGGCAATGGGTACTCATGGATATCCATGGGTATTTCTAAGCCTACCAGGTGAGTTGGGGTTAGGTATTAGATAGCTCTCTTGAGTTATGTAGAGCCGAAAGATACCTCAAGTTTATTCAACTTATTTCCCCAGAAAATCTTACCAATAGACTAGCGTTGATGTGCTGTTAAAAGCTAGCTTTCTGAAAGCACGGACTTGATCGAAGGAGTTGTAGTTCTGGGAAACCTACCCAGCATTCTACATGATACAGCCTCATATTCCTTCTAGATAAGACACAAACCCTCTTCACAATTCATGAAACATTGACAAACCAGACGCAACAAGAAGATTTCAGTCGGTTGGCCGGCTGTAGCTAAGCTGTCAAAGTACAAGAGTTAGCATCGTTTAGTAGACTTAGCTTAGCTTAGAATGAGTTGCAGTGTAATTCGACCTTCTAAAAGCATCTGCATCCTCTTTTTAGCTCGCAATGAATGATAAGCTCTCTACCAAGCCAATCCTTGTAATTAGGTCATGCTGGAGTGCATGGCAGCGAGACGTGTAGAGGGCTAAGAACATGGACACAACCGCAGCAGTTTGACGCCATCAAGGTCGTATCATCATCACACAAAAAATTCAATGTTGTAGTAAGGCCGCCCAAAGCAGCAAACCGCCATTCAATTATCACAGCACCGACCCTAAGTCCTGCTAGCTATACAGTCCAATCTGGCCCAAAAGGGCTTCTTCCATTTCCATCATCATACACTTCCGCCCTGTCTAATCTCCTCTCCGTCCCCTCTTGACGGGCGGTGGACTTCTCGACCTCGATATCGAGTCGCTGTGTCTCCTCCGCTTCACACCGGCCGGGCTTGATCGCACCGGCGAATCTCTTCTCGGCGCAGGCTGTCTTCTGGGCGGCGGGCTCGGTGACCTCGAGTAGGAGTCTCGCCTGCCATTTCGCGCCCTCGGCGGCGGAGAGACGCTACCGCGGGGTGGTGGGGACCGACTATCTCTGGGTCCTCTGCGGTTAACTGGTGAACGGGATCGTGAGTCCACCGAAGACCCGCGACTCGGGGACCGGCTGGGCGAGCGGCTGGGCGAGCGGCTTGGTGAACGGCTGCCGTAGCGGGCCCGTTTCCGCGGCGCGCTGCTCACCGACGAGCTGTTTCGCCTGACGGCCCGGCGCGTGTCCTGCTTGGGACTCCGGCCGCGGGGTGCGCCCCTGGCTGGCGGGGGGCTTGCAGAGTAAGATGCGGACCGTCCTCTTCTCGGAGGAGGCGATCTGCTGGCTGAGTGGCTATCTGTCTTGGCGCGACGAGGCGGCGGACTTCCGCTCAGACTGCGATCTCTGGGGCCATTTCGGGCTGGGGAGGGAGATCGTGAATAGCTGGCAGATCGACCGCGTCGTCTGGGTGGGCTGGCCGAGTACGAATCGTCGCGGCGTCCCCTGCGCGGAGGGGTGACCGAACGACTGTATGAGCGAGATCGTGAAGAGCTGCGACTGTACGAGCGGCCCCGTCCGCGAGGTGAAGGAGATCTGGACATTGAGTTTCTGCGATCTGTGACGCGTCTCGGAGACCTTGACCTTGATCTTGACCGTGAAGAGTACGAAGAGCCAGTGTATGAGGAGTAGCTGGATACCGATTCGGAGTCCGATTCATCGGCGGCTGCGGGGGCGGGCAACGCCGGCTTGGGCATGTTTTGAAGGTACTCGCGCGATGCCTCGGTGAGGGCACCCATGCCGATACTGGTGAAGTAGTTGATGGAGAAGCGAATGTTGCGTGCGTTGTCTCTTGGGAACAAGCCGGTGAAACTGGGTTGGAGGATCTCGTCCTTCATGCGCACTTGGAGCTTCGCCATGCCAATCTCCTCGGAAAGGTCCTGGAAAAGAATCTTGATGAAGATTCTGGAACTGCTGGTTGTCTCTTCCTCGTTGAGGTGGATGGCGGAGAGGACATGCCAGCCAATGGCATCGGTAGCCAGTAGGTGAGCGAAGAAGCGCGCGATATTACGCAGCCTATTCGTCTCGTAACGATGAATCTTGTTGTAGTAGTCGACGAAAGAGTCCTCGAAAAGGCCAGTCCATAAGCGGTTGAGCTTAGCAAAGCGCTCTCCAATGAGACCGTGGAATTTGGAGTATGTCTTCTCCTGAGAGCAGATCTCCACAATCATGGAGGGCAATTCTGGCTCCTGTCCCGCGGGAAGGTTGACTCGGAGCAATTTGTGGACTGCTTCCTCAGGGTCGATCGACGACATGACCGTGAGGTAGATCGTTCGTCGGAGGTTGACCAAGTCGGTGTTGGACTGGTCCTTGATCTCCATGGCCTTCTCCTCCTCGTCCTCTTCCTCCTCTGAGCTCTCATCTTCGTCGTCGTCATCCTCGTAGTCACTGCCCTCTCCCAAAATCTCAGCCTTCAGCTTCTTGTAAGCCTCCTCGTGCTCTTCCCACTGCGGGTCGAACTTGAAGATGTTCAGACTATCCTGAACATCAATCTCGCCATCCAGATCGACCATGTGCGTGATCTGATCCTCTTCTTCCACCAGATCCAGCTCCTCCTTGATAGGCGGGTTGTCCTTGAAGTTGTCCTTACGAACCTGGAAGAGAACCTCAATCATGTACTGCACGCGCTTATCGATATCGGCCTCATGCAACACGTTTCTTAACTGGTCCCAAACCGCCATAGCAATCGCGGGCTGCATGTCTTGCAAGTGTTGTCCGACCTCGCGGAAGAAGTTGACGGCAATCTCTACGCTGTCGTCGGTCGGCTTGTGCAGGAGAAGCAGGAGCATTTGGCCAGCAAGTCTTTCGTGGACGACTTGGTGGTTGATAAGATGCGCCAGGAATGTCGTAGAGGAGACGCAGACAGCCTTGTCGCTGCGCTTGAAGCCTTTGCGGAAGGACATGATGAGGCGCTTCACCAGGAGTTCGCCGACCGCTGGGAGCTTCGTGTTGACGATGGCGGCCATGGCCGCGAAGACGGGCGTGAACGGCAAACTTGCTGCCTGCGCCTTCATAATGGAGCGGCAGAAAAGACCGCGGCCTTTGATCAGGTTCTCGCCAAACAGCTCGGGGACGATGTGCTTGATGTTGGAGTAGTTGACCTTGTTGATCAGACCGTTGATACTCTTCTTCAGCGCCTCCCACATCAACCTTTGGTATTCCTTCGAGCTCTTGTCGGTAATTTGAGCCTGGAGCGCCCTCAGTCGAGCAGGCGGGATGTATGTGCCACCGGATCGCATCGAAAGGAGCTTCTCGTACTCGGCCTTCGCGATGGCCTGCTTCTCCTCCTCAGTCTTCGCAGGCGGGCTCGGACGACGTTCCTTGGGCGCTGGACGGTAGCTATCGGGGCGAGCTCGATCGCGACCACGATCGCGTGGGCGCTCGCCATCGTTATCGTGGCGTGGTCGACGGTCGCTGATGTCGCGTTCGTCGGCAGATTCGCCGTCGCGCTCGCGGCGCTCTGGGCGTGGCGACTCAACGTCTGCCGATGCCATCGTGCCTTTTGCTTTCCAAGTCCCAGAGATCGATCCCGGATTCGAAAAGAACTCGCGACGCTTTGAGGCAAGGGCGGGCGATCGGACACACGCTGATTGCTTGTTGGCGACTTTTTTTTTCTTGGGGAAAGGATGCTTTGACGCAGCCTGGATGGAAGGCTTCCCAAGAAAGGTACCTAAAAATCATAATTGTGGCTGGGAACTTGTAACGCCCCATAATCGAGAAGGACGCACGAGCCAGTTGCGGCTGGAGCTTGCCTTCCTGACAGGGGGACCCGCCCAAGCAAGCGTGTGTGGAAGTGCATTGTCAACCGTGGCAGCTCCTCTGTTAGCACAGGTCCAGTCCAGTCCACCAGGCGCGCCCTCATCCCCTGAAATCGCGACGACAATTTTCCCGATCGGCCAGCTAGCTGTTGACCTTTAACCGCTTTCCTTCTTCCCCACGATACCTCTCCCACCCGGTTACTTGTCAACTATCTCACCGGCAGCCGCACTCGCAACCCGCCAATCCCTTCCTCACGCTCCTTTACTTCCGTTTTACCAACACGACAATGGTACGTCGACCCTTCCCAGGAGACCTGTTCATGCGTCCCACCTTGCGCAACAAGGGATGCAGCGCAAGATGACCGAGGTATTGTCATGGCTAACTTTTGCTCCTCCTCCAGCTTGGAACACTCGTCGGTCTCGCCATGCTCGTGGCTGCCTCTGTGATCTTCACATACTACTCCATCTGGACCCTGCTCATGGTAGATGCCCTTTCCCCCCATGCTTCCACCAAGACCACAAGGTGCGCTAACACGCCCCGCCACAGCCCTTCGTCGATGACGACCATCCGCTTCAGAACTTCTTCCCTCCTCGCGTCTGGGCCATCCGCATCCCCGTCATCCTCATTCTCGTCGGCTGCGCCGTTGTCGGCTCTTTCTTGGGCACCGTTATGATCCGAAGCAACAGAAAGAAGGCCGCCAAGGCCAAGGCTGCCGCGAAGAAGAAGGCGTAAAGGACCTCAAACATTACAGGACGACTGTCGCGGCTCTTGTAGGGCCGATTTCGATCTATTACAATCGGATGTCTTCCGCTCAAAGCAGTCACAAACATCAAGCGAAGGGTGTTGCGCACTTGTATACAGGAATGGGTATCTAAAGCTGGTTGTATTGGAGAATTGAGCACATGGCCAATCTTGGAGCAGTGCTACCTACTCTGCATATGTTTAAGGACTACTACCCTATGCCAGAGAGAAGAATACCAAAAAAGACCAATAAAGGAGTGAGTGGCACGACCGGCCAAGTATCCGCCCCCATGATCCTAGGGCATCGGCCAGCAAACGTGTTTACATACCGACCCCTCCCCCATCCAGTAATGAAATCATGGCGCGAATGACTGTTGGTCTAACCTGGCTCCCAACGCCCCTTGCATTGTTTCTCAAACTCTCTGATCAGCAAAGTCGAGGACTTCACAATCGTCCTCGAAAAAACCATCCTCATCCTCCGCATGACGAGCTCCACGTCGTCTCCGAGTAGTGACAACAATCTCGTCACCATTCTCCCCACGATGCATGACTCTCTCCATCGAAGACAACGGAAGCGCCCGGTGATCATCCGAGATGTTGAATTCATCTTCTGAAACCGAGTGGTGTCCAACGTCCAGCCGAACCATGTTGAGCGGCTGACCAAACGCCCATGCTTGGGAAGTGTTCGGCTCCACCGGGGTGTATGAGACCTGGGGGCGCTGTTGCCGCTTCTTCTGCTTGGGCGTGGGTCGCTCATCGAGGTTGGTCTCTGCCATGAGTGCAGCCAGCGAGGGAGTTGGGTTCGAGGCCTGTTCATTGTACTCGAAGAGAGACACTCGCCTGTCGGTATGGAAGGGCTGGTAAGGTGCGCTGGATTCTATCTCAGCTTGCGGGATCGATGCCTCGGCGCTCAGATCAGCATGCAGCGGTCTAGCACGAGGGTCCAGAGTCAACGTATTGTCAGCGTCCATCTCTCGATCGGACAAGTCAAGATATTCATCTGAGTCGATAAATTGCCTAACAGCAGGGGCAAATCCATCATCTGGCAGCGCTGGCACCTTGAAGTCCTTGTATCGACTACCTCGTGGCATTCGCTGCTTTGGAGGTGTCGGTGCAGGGCGACGGGTTTTGGATGGGTAAGAGCGGACGAGACCATCGCCCACAACGTAAAGCGTATGGTACTTTCTACCAGTAATCCATACGACGCATGAAGCTGTGGGAAGCCATTGGCTTTGCGGCAGAGACACGCGGTTTTCTCCTGTGTGACGCAGTTGGTTGATGGCAACACCGGTCTTGCCGAGCGAATGGCTAATGCTGGCAGCGATCGCCCTGCCACCAACACTCGCAGAATCGACAAAGTTGCCGTGTGCTACGCCTTGCGCATTCGAGCTGCTCCTACGCGGCCGAGTGATGAGAGGCCTGGCTGCATGATAGGCTGCACCAAAGGCACTAGAAGCAATGGAGACAGCAGAGCTAGGGGCGTCCGACGCGGGAGCTCCATTCTCTTCCGTTGCCTTGCGGCGGCGAGGGGGAGGCCAAGTAAACGCGCTCGATGGCATATCAAGAAGATGAACAGTTCCTCGTTCAGTGACCATGGCGATTCGCTCTCCATTGGGCTTCGACCATGCAACTTCGACGATTCGGGCCACAGTCATTCGCGAAAACTGGGCGACTTGACGTACTCTCGGGCCCATCGCGCTGTTAGACGCCAGTACCTGAAGCGGGGAAGACTTGGTGTATTGTATGCACATCAGGTCCCAAACGGTTTGCACGTCGCCCTTGCCGCTTGCTGTGAACAGCGACAGGCCTGTCGGCGAGAATGACAGGAAGCTGCATCCGAGAGGCGAAGCAAATGTGATCAGAGGATGCAACACGGCCGAAGTTGGAAGACTGTCCAGGTCCAGGATAGAGACAAGACCAGGATCCTTAGTGACCGCCTGGCCCGGCGTACCATGAGTTGGCGGGAACTGAGGCGCATCGTGACGGGGAGGGTAGGAACCAGCCCACTGCTGGGCTGCGAGTGGTGGCGATCTCGGCTGTTGGGGCGGCGTTTGGTTCGCACTTTTGTTCCAGTACGAGTTCCAGGCCTGCAAGCCTTGCTGACCAACCCATTTCGCACCAGAGATCAATTCCTGCGTGGTCTCGCGCATGATCTTGTTCACCATGCTCTCTGCCATGGGAGAGTCAACTGCGCCGGTAACACCAGGAACCACAGGCGAAGTTACCGAGGCAATCCCGGGAGCCTTGCCAAAGATGGGAACCGGTACGTGTGCGCGAAGGGCGATCTGTGAGTTGGCGGCGGGAGGGCAGTAGGCAAGCCACTTGCCGTTGAGCGACAGAATCGGGGTTTGAGGGTTAGGACGCGGCGGTGCGGGCGAATGTCTTCGCTCCGATTCTTCCGCAACTTCCCCTCTTGGGAGTTGTTGAAGGCTTGTCCAAAGCTTTCCCACGCAACCGAAGCGAACAGGACTGTCGACAACATCCACAATTTGTCGGTAAACCCAGCATTCTCCGCTCACGCCTGAAGCTATAACAATGTTGCCAGCATCGGCCTTGACGGTGAACGCGCCTGTGGGAGGTGGCGCCTTGAAGATTGGGCTCGTCACTGGCGTTGAAAGAGGCACTTTTGGAGCTTGAAGAAGTACGTCAACAAGCTTCCCCGTCTTCAAGGAGTATAACTCGACGGAAGTCTGGTAGAACTCGATCGCAGGGGTGAACCGCCCAGAGGGCCCTCCTTTCTGGCTGCCGTCCGCTCGGGGGCTGCCAGGAACTTCGCGCTCTTCAGCGATGGTCTCATTTGCAGTTTGAATGGCGATTTCTGGCGATGTCTGTGGTAGAACTGGACCGTGGACAACAACGGCGACCAGAGGGCCAAGCTCAGCCTGGTCATTTGGAGTGGACCAAGGCAGAATCTTTGCGTTGTACACACCACCCCGAAGTCCCTTGAGGCCGGCAACACGGTCGAGGCCGCGTTTGGTCACGGAGTAGACTTCCAGGCCACCCTCGTACCCCGCCAGTGCGACGTTGTCCGATCCCGGAACAAGCTCGGTGTGGGGAGACGGCAGGTTGTCGAAGCCAAAATGGTAGCCTTTGTCACCAGCCTTCAAGCCGGCTTTGGAGGCCATATCGAAATCGATGTCCGGGGCGCCATAAAAATGCGGCTGCGGTTGGTGGGGAAGTGGAGGGTGAGAACCAACTCTTGCGTGGGACAGCTGCGACTGCATGGAGCTACGGCGAAAGGCTGCAGCTGCAGCCGGTTGATGGTAGGCCTCAAGTGGATACTGGGCATCCATTTGGAAGCTGAGTGGGCGCTTCATATGATTTGGCATGCTGTTTGGGGGGGAGGGCGACGCAGTTTGGGGAGTCAAGGACTGGCGCTGGACAGCCCACCCGTGGTGGAGGCGACCGGAATCCTCGTAGGAAGACGGCTGGGTAGGCGGAGATTCACCCATGAGGCTAATCAAGTTTCCTGGAGAACCAGCAAGGCCTCCTCTTGCCCATTCGTGGTTTGTGCTTGCAGCAGTACTCGCGGACACAGACGTCGTGGAGAGAGCATCCAGGGTCGGCGAGATGGTGGGGTGCCCATCGTAGGGTGACGAGCCTTGAGCAATGGGTCTGATGTCGGGGGAGTTGACGGGAGGCGACGACGCATCGGAGGGGGGACTCTTGGAAGGACTGCCGTTTCTTTGAACATGTCAGTGGAAGTTGTCGCGACAAAGGTTTGAAGCAAAGATGCAGAACAAGGCAGCAGTGGCTCAAAGGTGCTGATGGCGGGGTTCAGGAGAGGGGAGTAAGAACGTACGCAAACTTGCCCGCGGCGAGTTTCGTCACCGCGGCGCTAACTCCACCATCTTTCGCGTTCTTTCTGTCCTTCTTAGAGCCTGTTTTGAGAATATTCATGAGTATGATGTTCGTCTGCTGAACCTGGCGCGTATGCGTCAGAAGCGCGGAGTAGGTCCGAACTTACTCGGCATTCAAGTGGTGTTGCGCCGCAGTTGGAGCAGTTTCCTGCTCCAAGAACCTGCGTTCCCGCAAGGTAGCTCTACCCTTTGAGAGAATACGAGTACTTTGAATGTATTGAGAGTCGTGGAGGATCGCGATAAGAGGTTCGATGGTGGTATGAGGGGTATCGGGTTAAGCGACGGTTGGTTTGGTCTATTAGAGATGACGGAACGCGGCGAGAAAAGCGGCAGATGACCTCGGAGGGTGAAAGTGCCGCAGACGCTGGGATATGCTTCGGTTTGAACGACGGCTCGATATGGCAAATGGAGAAAATAGGCAAGTCGTGCCTCGTATCGTTGGTGCAAGTTGTCGTTGGTGAAGGTTGTACGGAAGAAGCAGAAGTGTAAAGAGCGGCGTTCTTTCCAGGCACAGCCAAAATGGAGAGGAAGTAATTACGGTCGCAAGTGAAGAAACAGTCTATAGAAGGAAACAGAAGAGGAAAGACGTGACGGACGTGACAGGACGTGACGTGACGAGTATGTTCACGGGAATGCTGCTATCGTAGTTTGGTTTGGTTGTTGATGATGAGTCGAAGGGAAGGAGCACGGGGGGAGGAAGTGAGGTCAGTCATGGCGACAGGTAGGTAGGTAGCATAGCAGGTCCCCGGTACGGAGTAGGTAGGTAGGTGCTGGTACGTGCTCCCCGCCAGCAGGTCTCCAGCAGGTCAGGCCGGGCCTGGTCAGGTACACCACCATCAAATCACAGGCGCGCCGGGGTCGTCTAAGAATGGGTACAGCGGTACATCGGATGCCGTAATGGAACAGAAGAGGTCAGATAAGATACGGGAAGCCGGACCTTCCTTACACAGCACCTCCCCTCCTACCCTCAGCCCAACTAACCTGCCACTTCCACTTCCACATTGCGACGCAGTACTTCATTTACCCCTCGCGACATCCTTCAGAGTCCACCTGCACTTTCGTCCCTCAGCAGGTCACTGGTGCAGCAGCTGCTCTCCGCGGGAGGGAGCGGGGCGTTTGCGTGCTTTCGCAGCTCGACAACCTGAGGACGGCGCGGTGCCCCCAAGGTGCCACTCACTGAATGCCCCCCTCCAAGCCACCCCTCCACGCCCTCCACTTCAATCAGGACAGCCAGTTGGAGGAACTGGGGCCAGGGTGCAGGGGTGTCAAGCGCAGGCAGCTGGCCAGGATTGGAATGAAAGAGGGTGGGAGGGTGAGGGGTGTTTCCGGGGAGAGGGACATCCAGGGCACTGGTGCTGCGCGCTGATGTTGCTGCTGCTGTTGATGCTGTTTGGCACTGTCCCGCAACTGCAACTGCAAGGCAGGAGGTTCCAGGTGCGAGGTATCTTCTGCCCCTCGAGCATAGCCTCCGGTACATCTCGGCGGCATGTAGCGCAGGGCAGGATGCAGGACGCAGTGCGGATACAGCTACAGATACAGCGCACCAATCTGGAGCCAGCCTTCTTCATCGGACAGGGGGTGGTTGGGACAGGTTGAAGATGATGAAGTCTTCCGAGGTATTCTTTGTGCTAACAATAGCCGCAGAAATACCTGTTTCGATCTCGGGATACTTGGCACTGCAAGCCATTAAGGTACGGCGGTACGTATCCCAGACATCAGCAACAGACACTTGCTGCTTGACACTCAGGTAGACACGCCCAGGCCTCTCTCTACGCGCAAGAGCAGTCGGGTCTGGCCTGGCCTGGTCTGGTGTCCCGGAGTTCAGTCCAGCCCAGCCATCAACAGGAGCAACAATCGCATTATCTGCGATACGCCTCCAGCAGCTCTTTCAACACGGAACCGCAGATGCGCGGTAGTCCTCTCCTTGTGCGAAATCGAAGACGCAAACATCAAAGTCACACCCGCTTGTCAGAGGGACACGATCCAACGCTACGAATCCAATCTTTGTCTGAGACCCCTCGTCTTGCTCAACACTCGCCATCTCTTCTTCCATACACTTCCACCGATTTACCATGTGCCTGACGGTTGGCCTCCCACACCACACCACACTCCTGGTGCTAAGCTGAGCTCTGCATACGCATACAGAGTCTCTTCTGCCGAGGCCGGCGACGGGCAACCCAACCTTGGAATCTCTCTCTGTCTATCTCACTCTTTCTTAGCAGTCAGGACGCAGGCGGCAACGGCGCCAGGTCTAGTCAGAGCCAACCCAGTCAACCAATACCAAGACCAATGCCGAACTGACACTCCCATTGTCACTCACTCCTTCCACCTTTTCTCCCCCTCATCCACCAATCTCGCTCATCAATCTCCGTCAAATCACTACAATCTCACCCCTGTGTCCGGGACCAGCTGCTGACGCCTGGGCTGTGCGTGCCTACACGCGCCTGCGCCCGCGGTGGACGACGGATGATAGTGACGATCCGGGGGTGACCGATGCCATCATTCCGCTTTGGCCTGGTGACGGCGGCGCAGACACGACCTGCTGGACGCTCTCAACCAAGCTTCCCCCGGGACAACAGCACGACGGTTCGTACACTAAAATAACGGTTGCCCGTCTTTCACCTACCGCCAACCTGGAAATTGCCTCGCAACCTCGCTTCTCCATGGCTCTTTACGGTGTGCCGTCGCCCATCCCATTTTACCCCCCGTCCCCGTCATCGGTCACCCGTCCATCCTATCGCGCGCCAGCTGTTAAACTGCCACACCCGACACTCTTCTGGCCAGACCGTCCAACTGACAAAGACACCTGACCCCTCGGTGGGGGACGGGGGGCCACCAAGTCAGGTGAACGGGCCACTCATAGCTCTCCCGTGGCCCACGAGAACAACACACCACCACTGACGTAGGTAGGGCTCTCCTGGTACCCCTCCTTATGCCCGCGGGCTCGCATCTCTGGGAACTCCTCGAACCTCTCAACCCTTACCGTTTCAAGATGAGATGCCGGTTATGAAGTCATCTGTTGGGAAAGCTGAGTTCTGGCTATCGTCGGGTCATTACCTAAGACAACAGCCCCAATCCAACGAGGCGAAGCGAGGCGAGATGGTGCAGGACGAGGCGACGCGGACGACGCATGGCACGGGGACGCCCGTGGTCGCGACCTCGTCGAAGCGCAAGCGCATGGAGCGGTTTGAGGTCGGAGCTACTACCGGATGAATCCATCGTCATCGATGAGATCAAATTCGATGCGCTCCCGTCCGTCAGCCTGAGAATGGAACACCGGAATGCCATCGTGAAAAGGCGCAGTCAGTGGGTTCGACAAAACACACTTTGCGCCAATTCCCAGCGTCTCGTCCAACATCTGTCTTTCGGCGGATAATGCCATGGACGTACGTCGTCCAATTCTAAATTTGCCTTGACAACTCCCAGCCTCTCGGCTCTACAGTGTCCGAGGTGTCGCATTCGACGCTTCAAAAGTTGGACTCAGAAGGCAGTGGCCCCTCAATCGGAGCCCACTGGTCCAGCCAGACCCGATAATCATCCATTCGCCATTCACCATCGTGCTTCTGCCATGCCGCACTTCCAGCCCAACTAAACACGTTCTCACTTCCATCCAGCCCCTTTCTCCTGACACCACCCTTCAACATGACGTGCACACCCTGCTCGGTTACTGACCCGATTGCGCTCGTGATCCAGTGCTTCCTCGCCGCGACTGAGCCCCACATCTCCGTCCGCAGCTGCCGGAGGTCTTGATCCAAGTGTCAGCTTACGGCTGCAACTCATCACCCGCGTCGTACGTACTCTCGTGCTTCTCGGCCGCCTGCGGTCCAATCTTGACCTTCGCGTCCGGCGTGAAGAACGCCAGCCATTGCTCGTTCAGCTCCTTGTTGTCGCTCGTCCGGTAAAAGTCCCTGAGGCGGAGCCGAAGGTCCCGGCCCATTGCCGTCTCGGTCGGCGAGAACGGCTCCAGCCGTGAGTAGCTGTCGTACGGCTCGACGCCTTCTGTCGCTGCGAATTCTCCCATTTTTCGACTTCGTACAGTGAACTTGTTTCTGTTCCTCACTGATAATGTTTCTTCAACGTATGCGAGCACACACCAGCGAGCGGCGGAGGTGTGTGACGTTTATACCCGTCCCAAGTCCCAGTGTTAGTTAAGTCTTCGGCCCGGGCACCTGGTCTGACGGCACCCGAAATTCGGAACTGTTATCCGGGAAGGGAGAACATCATGAGAGTCGGAATTTCCGTTGCGACGATGGTGCAATTGCGCGGCTAACGCACAGCAACCTGTCATCGTCTTCAAAACTACGATGCGATAGTTGGATCGGTAATCAGAGTCGTTGCAGGTTCCTTCCCATGGATGCGGGCTGAGTGCTGCCTTTCGCGGGGTTCCGAGGTTGGGATTGGCGCTGCCCCTCTTAGTATCGCAATCTGCTCCACCGAGCATCTCACCAAGAGAGGCTTAGCCTCTAATCTCTCCCCTTGGTGTAGTTGGTTCATCACGTTCGACTGTAATGGTTACATTGTCATCGAAAGGTCTCTAGTTCGATTCTGGAAGGGGAGAACCAATCTTTTTTTGTCAGTTTTTGCTAGTGCACAATTGCATTCTGGGGCATCTCTAAGGTAGTGCATTTCACTGAGAGAGACAGCATTCCAGTGAATTTCTTGGCGCAAGAGGCTCAGCAACGTTACTTTAAGCATTGAACTGGCTCTTCTATTCAATTTTCACATTTATTTAGGTCACGTTGTCGCGGCACATGTGGTATTGCTATTCTTGACGTTTGAATAATCAAATGTTAGCTGCAGACTTGCCACGAAGACTCTGCAAAGCCTTTGACTTGGGGACTAAAACCTATCCCCCAATGCTTGATCCTCAGAGGAACCAAGACATTGGACCGTGAGCATTGTGGTTCAGTGAGCTTGTGGCAACTGACAAGTTGGCAACAGTCAAACCGCGAAATTCAGAGGCTTGTGATAAGTATTGGGCGGAACTGTCCGCACAGCCGAGATGTGGGCTGTTGTGATGGCCAGCTATGCCAGCTCATAACATGTACTTAACGTACCTGCTCGCTATCTGCGAGATGCGGCGGCCGGATATTGGAACGAAGTTCGGATGATCGCCGATAATAGAAGTCCTCATGCTGCGCACGTGGTTGTTGTTTATTATGAAGTTTTCGTTTCTACGGGCTGCAGCGCGGTGCGAGTGACTGCTGGTGATGGGCGCCCTAGTGCTGGGCATGCTGTTTCTTGCTGCTGCAGATGTTAGTGTTGTGTTTGCCGACGGCAATGGGCCGTTACTTGCGCCAACAGTATCCGGGAGCATACATCGGGCAGGGTGACAAGTACAATCGTCTGTGGTAGCTTGCCCTCTAAGAAGTTCCCCGTGGATGGGCCGATGTCATAGTGGTAGCGGTGGTTGGGGAAGGCTTGGTCGATATCCCTCAAGTCGTCGTCGCGGAAGGGGAGGATGACGGCTCAGTCTTGCCACCGATCCCACGGTCTCTGGCCACGCGTTTCTTCGTTCCCCAGGTGCTCTCGTGTGGCCATCAGCGCCTTTCCCAAGCGGTTCTCTCCCCAGTGCTTTCGTTGGATCATGGCATGCTTTGCACTGTATCCGATGCCCCAAGCGCGGTCTCGAGATGCCGCTTCACACAGCAGGCGGCCATGCGTAGAGAGCAGTTTTCTTGCGAGGTGTGGGTTCTGGCTGACTTAGCAATGCTGCCTACCTCTAAGACTGCGCTCTTGATGGGATCCCAAATCTCGTTGGTGAAGCCTTCTTTGTGGTAGTCTTTCTCGCTTGAGGAGCCATGGCGATTTAGTGGTGGTGGTGGTGGTGGTGTGTGTTCTTATTCGCTGTAAAAAACGAATGGTAAGAGTATGTACGGTAAGGGTACCTATGGCAAGAGTACGGAGAAGGGAAGTGTGCATCTGCCTGAAAGTTGGGCAATACTCTTGTGTTATGATCCGTTCAGAGGACCTCTTAGGCGTAACTGTGTTTTACTTGCTGTACATTAAATAGTTAAGCTGAAGATGAACTAGACATCAAGACCAACAAAGGTAACACCTATAGGAACACGCAGAACCTTTACAACCTTCAGCTTTTGAGAGGTAATTTAGTCACTTCATGACATTAGAACACCACCAGTGACGCATAACAAAAGAATCAACCCGATCTTAAAATTCTACTCAATGCCAAATATTAATCCGTCGAAAAACACTGGCATTTCAGCTTCAGTAATTTGCGTCGGAGGCAAAGGCGTAGACTTCTCCCACGCAGGAACCTTTCGAAGACGACTAAGCCAGAAGACAAAATGGTTGCAGTGATGTGTAACAAGGTGCTCGAAAAATTGCATACCTGGAAGCTACATAATCCTATTTAAATGCAGCACTCTCTGCATCATCCTGTCGTTTCCTTTCGATTGTTCCTTCTACAATCCCGATTTCGCAGCTCCAGCTTTACACTTTCGTCTACAAATTGACTCTGCCAAGCTACAGCTAAGATGTCTACCAACTCCCTGGTTTCCCTCGAGACCCTCCTCGAGATTGGGTTCTCCCAGGAAAAGGCAGAGCGACTCTGGACGAAGTGGTCAAATTGGCCGGAAGGGCCCGTTAGCCGCGAGACAGACCCTTATGATGGAGGCCTGCAGATGACGTTCGACCACTTCTTTGTTGCAGGCCTCGAGAAAGATGACGGAGATGTTTGGGGCGACGACGAAACAGAATGGCGAAACTCGCTCACTCGCTACGGCATCAACAGCGACACGCAAGATGCCATCATGGACCCCGAATTCAAACACCTTCGCTTAGCTCAATCTGCACGGTTCTGGGCTAAAGACACCGTCGAGATGCGCTACGCCTGGTTGCAAAGATGCGCAAACAATTCCACGGCACCTCCGTCCCTACAATCGTCAACAGCGAACAACGATGGCCAGGCACTTGGAAACATTCCACACGAGGCCAATCGTGGGCCTCCGTACAAACTGAAACTGTACAAAGCTGCAGATTTGGGTCGTGCCCATCGGCTCTTCGACGAGAACGGAGCCTTTGACTGCATCGCGGATCTTCGAAGTCCTGCTCCTTCAGACTTCAATGGAACTTCATCAGCATTCTACTTCAGCCCTGATATCGAGGTCGCTCAACTCGAAGGCGCTTACGCGAAGCGCAGAGCGAGTCGCTCATCAATCGCGCTCATACAGATAACGATACCAGTCGATGAGATTAACAAGCTGCCAGACGAAGAGGTTCTCTCTGGCCTGCACTGGACGGACCTCCTGTGGAAACAACTAGTCTGGTCTTCTCGAAGAGGAGAGATTCTATCGGGCGACCTCCGCGAATATCGCGGACTTACTATCATCGTTGGTACTAAGGCTCGATTGCCAAACGCAGTATACAGTAAGATGGAATCTCCAACAGATATCAAAAAGAATTGTGTCTACATGGTCACCGAAAAGTTTGAGTCTCCGTCGGCAATTCATTGGATGTTTTCAGCTGAGGGTGAGGGTTTCTTGAGCGATCACGGTTGCTTCAAAGTCGTTAGCTATTTCTAAGTAGATTTGCTATCCGAGCGGACATCTTTACTATCTTTAGCATCAACTACTTATCCCAATTATGCCAGTGGTATATTTTGAACTTTGATCCACTCACGGAAAGAGGCTTATCTATTCAAAAACGATTACAAAAGAACTAATCACCAAGTATTGAGAAGCTGCACCAGTTACTTCATATGGGTTTGAGCCGTTATTAGATTCATAAGGCTTTGTGCAATTAATTACGCACCTAGTAAGGCCAAGAAAAATACCGAGGACAACAGCGAAGATCAAATGACAGTCGACTTACATCCTCCATAAGTAACTTAGAATCACCTATGTGTAAGAGATATGTCCAACTCCGCCCGACGCTTCGTAGTATGGATGGCGGAGTCGTCAAGTCAGTATGCGGGTCGAACAATCTTATATAATGATGGTCAGTTGGTGATCCCGAGACCTTTCCCCCTGTAGATTATGTTTTGCAGCTTCTTCCGCCCTGCACAGCAACAAAGATCTTTTCTTGACCCAGCATAACTGTCAAAAGGCCCTACCACTACGTCATTGATATCGGCCAACGTGTTGAAGCGGTGCGATAACGAGATGCATTCCAAATGCCGCAGTTTTAAACTCGTACCACGCAGAGCACATGCCGTATCAGGCTCATTCTTCACTCAAGGTAATGCAACCACTGAGCTGTTCTTGCATGGGAGCTCCACAGACTGTCTGGGGTTCGATTCGCAGACGGCCCCTGAACATCAACGTCCCACACCGGTGGAGTCCAATAACACAAAGATCTTCATTGGATTAGTGAGGGGTCGCTCGGGTAATAAAAATCTCGTGGCTCCCAGGATTTGAAACGTGGTTCTCCCGGAAGCACCGGCCAAGACCTCGGACATTGACATCGTCAACCATGGCTCAGATTTTTTTGTGAGTTGGATTTCTCATCGCCGTCTGACCCAAGAGATCAGATATTAACCAGAGATTCACAGTGTTGGTGGTACAGGCCACATCGGCGGCTCTGTGCTTGAACTGCTTCTCAAGCAACATGCCGACGCCAAAGTGAAGGTCTTGGTGCGGGATGAGGCAAAGGCAGAGCGTCTGGTCAGCAAGTACCCGCAAGTCAGCTACGTCGTCGGTGACACGGGCAACTTTGAGCTCCTCGAGAAGTGCAGCAAGGAGGCCGATATCGTCATCAACACCTCTCCTGACATCACGCACGATGCGGGCATCAAGGCGATCCTCGCGGGCCTGAAGGCGCGCGAAGGACCCAAGGGATACTACATCCACACTTCGGGCGCTTCTCTCATCTGGGACGAGCCCGCCGGTTCCAAGGACGCCCGCTGGTGGGACGACATCAAGGACATCAAGGACATCCTCGCTTTCAAGGGCGAAGCCCACACGCACGCCGTGACTGACAAGATCGTGCGCGATGCGGCCTCAGACGCCAACGTGGCCATCGTCTCGCCGGGCTTCGTCGGCGGCATGAGCCCTTCCATTGAGCACCCGACCCCGATTACCACCCCCGCCATCTTCCTCACCGCCCGCGCCATGAAGACGGGCTGGCAAATCGCAGAGGGAGAGAACACCCACGCCTGGATCGACGTCTCCGACCTCGCGAGGATCTTCCTGATCCTCATCGGAAAGGCCATCAACGGCGCGTCAGACTCTGAGCCGTTTGAGCTGTGGGGACCGGAGGCGTACTACTTTGCCACCGGCGAGGACATCTCGTTCGCCAAGTTCATGAAGCACCTCGTGCCCGTCCTTAAGCAGCACGACGTTATCGAAACCGAGGAGATCAAGTCGGTCAGCGTGGTCGAGGCCGCGAGAACCAGCATGGGCGGAAGCGACTACGACCCCGACGACACGCCGCCGCCGCCTGACACCTGGGCCATGCACATTGCCATAATGTACGGCATCAACATGCGCGTCAGCGCTTCCAGGATGGAGAAGCTTGGCTGGAAGGCTGAGAAGGGCAGCGTCGTCGACACCTTCCCTGAGGTCGTCACCGAGTTTTTGAAGCGGGAGAAGAAATAAGTTACCTCGTTGTCGTTTCTTGTGAACAATATTTCACGACCTGGCAAGATTGGTGGTTGTTTGTAAAAAGAAAAGTATATGTATGTGTGTTGGGGGCGGATTTCTTTCTATTGCTGCAAGGCAGAAATCTACGCATGTATCTCTAATAGCTTCGCTGCTCACTTAGGCGCTGGGGAGTGTTTTTGCTACAGCGCAGCATTTGATACTGGTTTCAGAAACAAAAAGTCGTTATATCCTTCATTGAAGATCACGGATTACAACACAACTCGTTGCTTGGAATGCGTGTGATCTTACTTTCGGTTTCATGCACCCAACCATTTGTGTTAGATTAAGCTATCTATTGAGAGTCAAGTAACTCAGGTGGCGTCGCAACTTTGGAGTAAATGAGTCAGTCTAGAATGACGAGAGTTTTACATGAGGCGTGCAAAAATGAACTCAGAACTGTATAATTATCTGGTCATGAAGACAGCCGTAAGTGAGACAGATGCTTCTACCCCGAAATCTCTCATGTTGTGTCTGTTCCGGTCTCTGTGGCCCAAATCTCACCTCTATAGATATTTGATACATGACGGCCTTGATTGTGTTTAGTACAATCAGAGCGTGAGACTTTCGAGTGAAGCAAATTTTATTTAATCTTCATTCAGTTGCATAGTCGAGCAAAAGCTAATCTAGTTTGGTCAAATATCTCAGATGAAGTATTTAGCGCGCGATTCAAATCCACTTCCCGTCAATCGTCTAAGTTGATTGGGTTTTCAATACTCCCACCCTTGCCCTGCAACTCCTTCTGTTTTGCCAAAGATGACAACACAGGCGCCGAGCCGACATTCCCTGATAGCGGATGCCTGGCGGAATTGGCCGCGGAGTAATGCTTCCTCAGCGTTTTCAAAACTTCGCTGACACCATCTCCTTGGGGCTGGCGAGTCTCTCGTGACACTGACAATTCATTCCTATTCCTTGGTGAGGGAAAGCTCGCAGATTCTTCTCTGACTCGATTGGTAGGTTTGAGCGGTGTTGATTTGTCGACGATGTTTAGTGGCTTGCTTGCCGCTCCAAGAGCACCTGACGGTACTGCCCCTGAGCCTACTTCTTGGGATGAAGAGTCGCCTATCAAGTCCAAGAAATTGTCGTCGTATAATTTGAATTTTGCCGGGGGTTTGGATGTTGCCGGTCGTTTAGGCAGTGGCGTTACTCGAGGAGAATTCTCCGCCTTCCTCTTTCGCGCGCGCTGTCTTGTCTGGACTTTTGGTAACGCACTTTTCTTAGCTGCGGGTTTGCCATTTCCAGCTGACGCTTTCTCTGGGCCCTTCCACCATTCCAAGAATTCTTCGTCGGACATTCCCCAGCCGAGAACCGCGTCCAGAATCACAGACTGGACACTTTCAATCCCCACGACAGCGCTGTCAGCCTTCTTTCCAGTCTGAACCCCGTTAAGCACAGGCATTCCTTGAGGACATCTAGCTTTCTCAATGCCTGGAAATATCTGGCGTGGATCAATGTCGACAATGCTGGTGACCTGGTTCTTCTGCTTAACATTCTTGACGAGATTGCGAGCGCCGGGTTCTAGGGCCAGTAACCTCTGGTTCAAGGCAACGGGCGCCAGGTGACGAAACCACCATTTTGATGGTTTGTTGTAGTGAAATCTGTCTCTCATGTACGGTATGGTTGTGCGCAAGCTCTCCGTGGAATAGCGTTTGTACCAGTCACCGCGCATGCAGTCTAGGTTGCGTAGTTCGTTGTCGTTGGAAACTTTGGGATCTCGGCAATATCCTAACGCTTGGAAGTTCGGAAACTGGCTGATGTTCGCTTTGTCTTTGTCGAAGTGAGATCTCAACGTGGGGCTAAGATTGCCCAGTTGGGCCTCTAGTCGCCGTCGCCACGGATTCCAGCTGCTTTCACCCGCATTTGCTGATGTTGCTGAAAACTGTTCCACAAGTATCTTCTTTGTAGCCAACTCTCGGCCAACAGCCGTACCACAGCCGTACAGGCCTTTGGTGTAGTCGCACCCCGCCACCATGGCATACAAAACGATACCATTCGCTGTGACACCCGTCTTCTGTTCGATATCTCTCAGCCGATACACTTTTGCTTCGTCTTTGCTCTTTTGTCCATTGCTTTTGAGGAGACTTTTGACGAGGACGGTGCACCCAAACATAAGCGTGTCAGAGTCCTCTGACCAAACCGCATCCACTAGGCCTAGCCTCTGCAGGGCAGCGCATTCAGCCTCGGCTTCGCCAGGAGCCTGGCGCCAGGGTATGTGAAGTTTCGTCAAGGTTTCCTTGAAAAAACCGCTGTTCTCTTCCCTGGCCTTGCGTCCTGTAGAATCCTCGGTCTTCTTGTCGCGCCTGACATCTGGCCGTCCTTCACCATCGAACACAAAGATGATCTCGATACCGATGTGCATCAGGGACCAAATGCGGTCGAGCATGTTCAACTCGCGTGGTCTGGCGGGAGGAGTTCCTAGATGAGCAACTGTTAGATGTGCCTGAATTCGGTTTTTGGGCAAGTGTGAGTAAGGACTCTGGAGGAAGGAGCATGGGCAAGCTGGGTGCGTAGGATATTAAACGCAATAGAGCAGTGTGGCGACGAACTTCTCTTGATCTCTTCGAAGGCTTCAACAGTGATGGCTTTATAACGCCAGTGCGCTTCGTCTATGGCTATGCGGAGTGGTCTGCCATGTTCCTTGATGTGGGCCGTAGACCATTGCGCCAGGGACGTGACGACGCCTGCCTGATCGATGACATCCCAGAACCTAAAATGAATAATTATCAGCCCAAGACTTACTCTGCTTCACAGTTGAAACTTACCCATTGATTCCCATGGTCTGAATCTAGAAGTCGCAAGGAAAGGGCGTCTGACTGGGATAAGGTTCGATGAGACGCGTATCGCGGGCAGCAGCAGCAGGCTTGAGATCGAATCCAAGGGCGGCAAACCGACGACGTATGTACTTGAAAAGGAAGGGAACCGTATAGAATTGAATCGAAGTGAAAAGAATGAATGCAACAGCGGAAGGCAGGTCCATCTAGATCGGCGACGCGAGAAAAGCAATAACGCGTTGCACTGTGAACCTGGACGGAGAGCTCACGGTTACTTCCAACAAAGACAAAGTGGGTCCCGGCCACCGGAGGTCAACGGAGGTCAACGTGGATGCCCGGAATGGTTGAGATGTGAGAGTTCCATCGATTGACGGGCTGAGTTGTAGTCGATGTAGAGTAGAGGGGAGAGAGAAGGGGAAAATAAATAATCGTAGAGTGGGCGAGAGCGAGGAACACGAGGACAAAGAACGCACTGTGCATCGGCAACAGCAGAAGGCGCGGGTGAAGCATCCCAAGGCAGGTGCCATTGGTAAATAAGAAGGTTCACACCTCCAGCTAGGCAACAGCGGGTGTAGCGGTGGTCGTGAATATGCCGAGTAAGGTATGGCCCAAATGTCAGCTCAACACGAGTCCGCCTTATACAACGCTGGGGTTAGAGGTTCGACTCTCGTTTGGATTCCCTTTTTCCACTTCCCCTTTCTTTTACGCCCCCGTTACCTCGCGTCCTACTTTCCAGGCACTGACAGATATGTTTGTTCGTCAACCAAATAAAGTATGAGCATTGCAAGAGGGTATACACTAGTAGTACAAGTACAGTCATGACCTGTAGTCATGATGGGTCTCGCGGCCCTATCCGCCTCAACCCCCGTCAACGCCGTCGCAGTGCCCAATGAATCATACCGTGTCCCCGCGTCATCTTACATCTTGATACCCCTAGCATTCACCTCACCCTTCTCTCCAATGTTCAGACGTACACGACAATCAGGGCAATACCACTTCGTCGTGCGCGCGGGTATCTGCGCCATGCCGACACACTCAAGGTGGAACCATTCCTTGTCGCAGTTCTAGGCAAGTTATTAGCTCAAGCGGATGCTCATGCCAAGCAGAGAGACTTACTTCGTTATCGCATGCAATCATATCCCCGAAGCTAACGCGGTTGCAATCGCAGTACCTCGGCTCGTCGGGGTCAATCGGGTTTCCCTCATCGTCTTCCTCCAACTCAATCTCGATCGGCTGGCCCTTCTCCTTCTTTTGGGTTCGCTTCTTCTTCGGCGCGGCCTTTCGCTTAGAGGCGGCACTACTGCCTCCAGCGTTCGTCTTGCTGACGATACCAGGCGCAGGCTTTCTGGTTCTCTTGCTCGGCTGTCTAATCTCTGGCACAGGAGTGTTCCTAGCGGTACTAGTTCTACGGGGTCGCTCGGCGGCCAGTGAGGGCTGTGGTTCTTGACTACTAGCTTTTCCTCGCGAGCTGGGACGACGACTCTCCGGGACGGGTGTGGTGCCTGGCGTCGCCGCCCGGGAGGACGACTGCTTGATAGACGGAGCGGCGGACGATGAGCGGTGTACGAGCGGCAGCTGGGGCTGCGGCACAGATGTAGGAGGATCAACTTGTTGCTGGGTTTTCTTAGCTTCGCCCCTTGTCTCTCTACGTGTTCCGGGGTCACGAACAGGTGGAAGAATTGGTGTCGTTGACTTCTTGGGAGACAGTACCGGCGGTGGAATCGGCGTCTCGGCCGGTGGCTTTGTTACAATGTTCGCCGGGATGGGCGCGGGAGGTGGTCCAGCTTGAACGACAGAGCCAGTTGGCGATGACGCTGGTGCACTTGTATTGGCAGGCTTTGGCGCAGTATTTGTCCCAGGTGCATGCTCCTGACCTGGCACAGGAATGGGCACCGGCGTAGTCATCTTGGGAGTGGCAGCGGAACCTCCTGGCGTGAGAACTGGTGGCGGAATGGGAGTTTCGGTCAATGGCTGAGAGGCAAGGTTGGCTCTCAGATTCGGCAGCGGGACCGGAGTCTCCGTCTTCGTGCGCTTCGGTGCGGGACGTGGCGCTGGCGTCTCGACTACTTCTGGCTTCTCAGCTTCCGCCTCTGGGATGGAGTCTCTTTTCCGCTTGTTGCCATTCGCCTTCGGCCTAGACCTCGAGCTTGACTTGGGCGCTGCTTTTGTCTGCTCGTTATTGGCAACTGACGGTGCGGGTGGCTTGTCGCTAGACATTAAAAGCCGCGCTGCCTCTCTGAACTGCCGGGCGGATTCCTCAGCCTCCTCGGCCGCCTGTTTGGCTAACGACTCCCGCTTCAACTTCTTCGCTTCGTTTAGTTTCATACCCCTGTTGCTCAGCTGAATGTCGTCGGATGCGAGGGCAGCAGCACTTATAGCACCCTCGGGAATCGGCTTGTTTTCAGATCCAGCATCAGGCGCAAGAGCCGGCGGAACCTGATCAAAGGTTCTGCCTTCATCCTCGGCCTTCTTCTTTGCCTCCTTATAGGCATCAATACCACGACCAAGTGTCTTTAGCTCTCGCAATATCATAGTATCGCTTGGGTTCCACGTAGCGTTCTTCTTCATGCGCTTCCTCAGCCTAGCAAGCTCCCAGGGCGTCAGCTGCAGCCAGGGGGCATCCGTGCTTCCAATCACGGCGTTCTCCGGTGGCGGCTGCAACGCAGCGGCAGGAGTGGCTGGCACAGTGTGGACCTTGGGAGGGCGCGATGCCGGTGCTTTCGGGGTCTTTGGAGGTCTTGCTTTGGGTGTTTTGACGACCTTGATTCTTGGTGCAGGCGTAGACCGGGTGGGTGGAAGAGATTCCTCGTCCTCGGAGGAGGAGCTCTCGTCGCTATCATCCGAGTAGGCCACAAACTGGTCGTACGGCGGAAGAACCTCGCCAGGAACAGTAATCCTAGGAATCCGTGGGCGCCGCACCTTCTCCCCATCCCCGGTCCGCATCATCTTAGGTGCTCTGACCATCTGCGGTGACTTGGACGTTGCCACAGGGCTCTTCTGCTCCTCCGCGGGATAGTTCTCCATCATGTTCTTCAACTTCGCCAGGATTGCATTTGCGCGATTATAATGCCGGTTGACGTTCTCTGACATGCGCACCGCCTCGGCATGCGAATACACCCTCGAGCTGACAGCATGGTTCAGGCTGCTTGAGATATCGGCGCGCAGCTGTGTGGGTGATGGCCTCTCGTCGGCCGGAAGACTGGGAAGCTTGCCCCAGGTGGAGGTGAGGTTGTGGACATTGAGGGAGGCCTCGGAGTAGGTCTGGTCGAGCTTGCCGATCAGGGTAAGGGATCGCATCATATCGGAAGGGAGGTACTCGGTGAAGTCGAGAAAGTCGGTGACGGTGGCTTGCGCATCGGGATCGGCGCGCATCTCGAGAGATTCGACAGAGTTGCTGATGGAGCCAAGAGACTGGCGGATGTCGTGCTCGACCGTGGTCCTGTTTTTGGGCGACACATCGACGTCCATGGCGTCTCCGGCGCGCTCCTCGGTGGTGGCCATCTTTGCTGAGCTTAAAATGTCTCTGCGGCCGCTTCTTCGTGGGGCTGATCCCTATGAATGCATTTGTATCTTGAATTGCGGTTGTGGGTGTTGGTTGCGCTGCAATTCGATACTGCGCATACTTTGAGATGTTGTCTGCTGGCGCGTTTACGAGGGGAGTCGCGACCTTGAGCGTCGCCCAGTTTAGCTTGGGAAGCTTCCTGACGCTAGCAGGAAGTAGCGGGGCCCCTGACATCCACTGACAGATCCTTGTTGAGCTGACCTTGACTTCCATGGTCTGTGCTGACTTTCGGAATATACAACTTCCATATCCGAACTTCCGCCGGGCTCCACGGCGGCTCGAGCACGGGCCAGGCCAGTATCTCCCCCGTCACGGTGGACCTCGCCGAACCAGGTGACTCTTTAATGTCAATGATCAACAATGCCAATCGAGATCGTCATACGCAGCTTTCGACTTCAGAGCTGAAGCCATTCAGCTGCATCTTAGGCAGACGTGTTTTCCTCTTCTCGAGACTATAGGCTCTTGAATATACACGACATCTTCAATCTACGGAAGCATCATTCAATCAAGGACACTTCAATTCAACATGTGTCTAAAAATAGCCCCTTGAAGAACGCCGTTCCCAACGCCGAAAAGCGAACGGACAAAAGCCTCCCAACGCCATATCGTGAAAACAATGTTTCCCGCCGGTCGTTTCCCATGATTCCAACTCAGCTAGCCCAATTACCTCCCCTGCATCCCACGTCCGTCTCCCAGGACCCCGGGAAGACGCTCGCATGCATGTCTCAGTTACACCACACACATCCCATCCCATGCCTCACCAGCGCGCTTCCTCCTCGCGGCTGATAATCGCACCCCAAATCTTTTCTTCCTCCTCAGCCTGATACCCAGAGTTCTCGCCAATGATCGTGAGGGTGCCATACAACGTCATCTTTTTGCATTTTCTACACCGCGACACCGTCAGCATTACGATCACTGTCGTGCTCCACGAACAAGAAAGGGGGCATCTGTGACTTACAGGAAGCCATTGATCGTCGTGTTGCCATAAATCTCGAGCTCCTTAGCCTCGCATGTACCGGTAACTCTCAACTTTCCGAAGCCTTTGACCTTGTCACTGGACCATCTTCATCAGCTTCCAGTCAGTCAAGTGCTTGTAGCCGGTCGTATTGCTTACCCGACAGACATGTACCCCGCCACATTGATGTTGCCATACGCCTTCATCTTGCCCCTTGTAAATTCATCAGCACCCAAAATTTCCAAACCCAAATTCTCCGAAGGACTTACTCGCAGGACAGATTTCCATTGACCTCAATCCCTCCATACGCCTCCACTTTATCCCGGACGTCAAAGTCCCCGTTGAACGTGATGTTACCCCCCGACCTCACCGACCCAGCAACCTCGATGGGTCCCTGGAGCGTGATCTCGCCCTCACTCTTGATGGACTTGGACTTGAGAACCGTCTGTTTAGGCGTCCCCGGGTCCACAGTCGTTGGTGCCGTCGTCGACGAGGAGGCATAGTAGCTGTCTGTCCCCGCCGGTGATGCGTACTGCTCTTCGTAGTTGTGTTCTCGCGTGCTCTCCTGGCCTTTCTTAGACGACTTCTTGGACCTGGAAGAAGACATTGGGAGAATCAAGAGACGCGCAGCAGCAAATGCAGAATAATGTTGACAATAATGGTCCGTGAAAGAAGAGTGCGATGCCTAGTCTAAACCTCGTCTCTATTCGAGGAAATCCCAAACTCATATATGGAAATCCCCAAGTCCCCACGCTCCTCAAGAACGCCGTCCTCGAAGAAAAGTCATCGATATCCCACCGACAAACGCCTCAGCCGCATCATACAATCCACAAAGAAGCACGCAAAGCTGAACACTCCAGGTTGCATCCGACGCAATTTCGCTCTCCTCTTCCCCCGCGAACCCCAGCAAGAGTCAACCTCGACCATTCCCACCTCCGCGCAGAACATGACCGGTCACCACCAGAAGCAAGGGCCCGAGAGCACCAGATAGGCATCCGATCGACCGTCACGCAACGTCGAACAGGCATGCTCACCTGCGCTAAGATGTGCATGTCCCAAGAAATGCAAGGCAAATCATCGTCACCACCATCCCAAGAAACAAACACCATGACCCCGGCTGCACATCACCGCCCTGCGCCGGGCAAATCATCCCGCCCTCACCCACGCCTCCCCAAGCGCGGCAGACGCCGGAACAAGCATCCATCCCGTTCGTGACCATGACCATGTTCGCGCCCCCATGAACACCTGAACACAGTCCTCTCCATAGTCTCAGTTCATCACCAATACCCGGGAAACAGAAACCCTGGGCAGTTCCCTCCCCGAACCCCGGTGGGACCCGCAAAAAGAAAGCCTGACAAGAAACACAGTCCAAGTAACCCGCCGTTCGGTATCAAGCCCTGCGCAAATCATCCCGACCCGGCCTCCTCGGTCACCAGGAGGAGGGGAGGGCGCAGCCTCGCCTGCACCCTTACAAAGAAAAGCATGCCCAATGTCCGACCACCTCGCTACAACAACCAACGAAGAAAAAGTGAGCTCGCCTCACCAAAACATGCATTGATTAAGAGCGGGCAGAAAAAGGGTGCCTCAGCTGCGTTCTCCGCCGTCCATGTCGCGTAGACATCGCAGCAAAGTCCGAATGAATTGCTCCTCCTTTCCAGGCTGCCAGGCTCTTGCGTCGTCGCATTCTTGGGCTCGTCTACCACCACCACTACCCCCCACCCTTTCAGCCCTACGTCGGCTGCCCAACCACTCAACTCAACTCCTCTTCCAGCCCGTCCCCAATCAGGCGCCAGAGACATTTTCCCGCTAGCGCGCTGCACAGAGCCGATTGATATGGACTAGCCTCCAGCTCTATTGTCCAGGCGAGGCTGACTGCGGGTTTTTCATGACCGGCACGTCGGCCCCGAAAGGGCAAGATCGTAGCGACGAGACCTGTGTATGCCCAGGTTTGCTGCATTCAAAACCGGTTTCTGGGAGCTCACACCGAGACACAGCTTTTGAAGAGATATTGAGTTGTGCATTACTCAAGATAGATACGAGAGAGAAAAAAGGAAAAGCAAAAAAAGCAGAAATGGTATACAGAAGCTTGATGACTGACGGAGCAAGGCGCAACATCCATGTTGTGCACCTTTCGCAGTCCCCGTGGTCCGTCCCAAACAGATGGCCAGCCTCCTCTTCCGCCCGTTACAAAGCTGCAAAAAGCAGCTCGCAGTAAACCCGCCGGTGGCTGATGACGAGTTGCCCGACAAACTCCTCTTGAACCCAAAAGCAATTCCCAAGTCTGCCCCGCCAAGCTGGCCGTCCCCCTAGTTTACAGTACAAAGTGAGGCAAGCTCTCCCCACACTTATGCTTCTCCGCCACCGACGAAGCCGAGGCCGACGCCTGTGAGGAATGCAGCAGCGACCCAGGCACCGGCGTAAAGGGCAGCACCATGAGACTCAACGCCGTTGACCGTCATGAAAGTTTGCAAGTATGTGTTGACACCAGTCAAGATCATAGCCACCGTGGTGCGGAAAATGACGACCTTTGCGCGTGTGGTGTAGCCCCACAGGTTCCAAGCCAGGGTCTCGCCCAGCGTAGCCGTGGCGGGGTCGAACTCCTCCAGCTTACCATCCTCCGTGGTCTTGCCGGTCGCCACAAATGGTGTGAAGATGTAGGTCTTTGCGGCGATACCGAAAGCCAATGTAACAGGGAGAGTGGCCACGAAGTTGGAACCGTAAGCGGGCTCCAAGGTGGGCAGGCCCTTGAAGTACATCACCAGTGCCGTCGGCAGGTACGTTTTGTACGAGACGAAGAGGGTGGCGCTGTAGGTGGCCGCCGCGAGGACGGTGGTGAAGATGGTGATCGAGACGTCGGAAAGGAGTTCGCGGTTGGCGACGTTCTTAGCGCCGGCGTGCGCGCCTGACAGAGGCCTGAGGAGCTGGAATGGCACGAAGGTGGAAAGCATCTCGATGCCCAGCGCAGAGATCGCAGTGGCAGGGCTAATCTTGTAGAAAGTTGCAACGAGGTAAACCTAAACATGACTTCTCGTCAGTACGCCAAAAAGCTTGATTCGGATGTCTCCAAACCACCGTCCACAACGAGGTTGAACATACCGGTGGACCATGCGCGAGCAAGTTGAGCGCAGCGAGATCGTAGCTGTCGAAGTTGCCGAACCAGCCCAAAGCAAGCTCGAATCTGTCCAAAGCAACCCATATCAGTAAACGCGCATTGAATGCGGTCATCGCGTAGCCAGTCGCCGCACGAGCTCAGGGACAACTCACATTCTCCATCCCGCCAGTGTCGCGACTTCTCCCCAGGTATCAAGGCTCTTGGAGATGCCTGCCAGCTCTCCGCGACTCCACTCGCTGAGGAAGCTGTAGCACAAGCTCGAAATGCTGAAGCTCAGGACTGCGACGAGGGGGAACTGTAGCGCGGTAGGCAGGTGCGAGCGCTGTCGTCTAGGGTGCTGGTGGTCGCGATCTCTTTCGCTGATCTGCTCTGTGATCTCCTCCTTCGTTGTTACCTCCGTCGCATCCTTGACGACGCCGAGCGCTTCGAGCTGTCCATCAGGCGCGGTGGCCAGGGTCTCGAGGTTGCTCGCGACAGGTTCGACCGCGCGAGTCTTGGTCTCGTCAACGTCGATGTCGACGTCTTCGACGGGCCGTGAGGCAGCTCTTCTCCTGAGAGTAGGCATTGTGATTTGTTTTTTTTGGTATGTTGTGGAGGTATTGTGAGTGAGTGTCTGCTTCGAAGAGCCGATTAAAAGGAGTAAGTGCACCTAGCGATGCGCCCAGCAAGAGGGGTAGAGGAAAGGAAAAATCGGGCGATAGCACGATAAGACGACGCGAAGCGCAGCTACCGTTTGCGACTTGCGACAGAATGAGCTCAAGAAGGTAAGAGGGAGAAAAAAGTGAGACCTTCCTCTCCCACCAATACGGGTAATCGTGGCAGGTATGATGTTGACGAGTGGAGAAGAAAGCTGTGCCTGCGGGTAAGGTGACGTCGCCGGGGAAACATCAGCTAGAGGAAGGTGGTGAGCGCGAAGGACGCTGAAAGGGCCCGCAATGGCTGATTGCCTTGGGTAAGGCAGCTAGGCTGGAGGCTGCGACAGCTGGCACTAGCTGGCAGCCAGCCCGGGGCAGCTAGACCGTCCTGCTTGTTGTCGCTGCTGCCACTGTCTGCTTATTCCCCATACCGCCGGCCCCCGAACGACCGCCGTGCTTCCGCCCACTGCAGCACCCCAAACTCCACAGCGAGCGGGTGCTCGCAAGGATCGAATTTTACTTGCTCCGTTTATTCGATCCGTATGTTGCAGAGTTTTCTCTTCTCTGCTTTTTTTCCTCGTCTCCTGCATGCTTTCATCATCTTCCTCGCCAACCTAGAAACATAAAATACCCAATTGCCTCCCTCGCGTCTCGGGCCAAACATTTCCTCTCTC
This sequence comes from Colletotrichum tropicale, assembly GCA_027406125.1. Classification (NCBI taxonomy): domain Eukaryota; kingdom Fungi; phylum Ascomycota; class Sordariomycetes; order Glomerellales; family Glomerellaceae; genus Colletotrichum; species Colletotrichum tropicale. The sequence goes on from JANVYH010000004.1 coordinate 2,605,626, forward strand.
TCTAACGTTCTGTTCCACCAGCCTCCCGTGTGCTTGCCTGGGTGCCTGTGTGATCTTCAAAGCTTGATGAGCTCACATGCAAATCTTCGCCTTCGGGAGCAAAGCTCCGGGGATGCTGCCTGGTTAAGTTTGTTGCTGGCTTGAGCCTGCCAACCTGCCGCATCAATCCAGCCAACCATCGCCATGGTAAACAAGAGCCACCGACTACAGCCAGTCATTTATTGCCAACCATCTCCGTCATCAAGGCCAAACAGGTCACAACTTGCACATGACGATTTTTGATCTTTTTTTCTCTTTATTTCTTATGCTGGCGTCAAACCGATCAAAAGAGCTTGCGGCCATTCGTGTGGACATCGCACTCGTTTGTATCGTAAGATCCATCAGTGTGATAGTTTGGGCGTTCGCTCGACGCCTTCTCCGTCTCTCACTTTAACCTCGTGGAGATGCAATCTCGATCTCCTTCCCCCCCGGCGCCCAACGCCTTGCTCCCCCTCCCATGGCCTCGCCATGATGATGCAAGATCGGGCCCTCCACTCCTTGGTGCTGAGAGATCGGCGGCGGAGACAGAACCACCTCATTTACAGGGTTTAGTATATGGTGGTACAAATGAAACATTCCTCCCCTCGTCTTCCCCTCGCGGTCATGAACTCATATCCTCAGATATCGTCGGCATCAATGGTCGATGGCAGAAGCGCTACTCTTCCATCCGTCCGAAAACGCCATCGTCGTCCTCGTCGCTTCGAGATCGAGATCGACGGTCAAAGTCGTCATCGTCCATGACACTGTCGTTGTCCTCCATCTTGACATCGGCGCCGCGAACTTCACCGCGAGTGAAGCTCTCGGGCTGTCTGCTGGGGAAGCTGCTGAGGAACCCTGCGCTGAATCCTGCGCTGAAGCCACCACTGAACCCTGCACTGGAGAATGATGCGGCTTGATCGAGGTATTGCGCCGGCAGAGGAGGCACGGGAGGAGCGTCAGCGGGAACACCCACCGGGCGCCCGTTGTTGCTGTTGAAACTGCAGCTCAGGAGCTCGACGGCAGCCGCAAGGTCGCGGTCTTCTTGACCAGTAGCATTCCTTCCTGACGACGGTGGTCGTTGGTCTTGGCTGTTGTGGCGGAAGTGGGAGGAGATTCCTGAGTCATGGGGCATGCTGCCCGTCACGAGTGGGTTGGTAGAAGGCGCAGATTGATACGACCGACCGAATCCGCTTCCAGAGCCAAATCTCTTCGCGAACGAACGATCCGACGAAGCAAAACCTTCCAATTGAGGCGGAGGAGTGGTATCAGCCGAGCTGTGCCTCTCGTCCGAGTATCCAGATGCCGCCGGAGAGGCAGACTCTTGGTCACTGGGGAAATCCTTGGCAGAATCAGGGGGCGTGGCCGCGTCGGCGTCGGCCTCGTCCTTACCATGGTTCATTGTCAGAAGAACAGATGCTGCCTCGAGTAGTTGCACTTGTTGGTGCTTAGAGATAAGGAGCTTGGAAGTCAAAGACCACTCGGGAGTGTGTTCCCACCTGACCAGAGAATGAGTCAACAAACCGCCCGATTGCTACATTGATGATACCAGGTCCGTCGTTCGGATGTCGAAACCCGGGACGGGAACTGGAGAACGGGGATGCGGGGAATGGGGAAGGGAACGAACAAATGCTTGGTCAGGCAACTGCTGTGCTTGTATCCCTTTCCACAAGTCTCGCACTTGAGCTCAACGCGGTTGAACTTCCTGCTGCCCTCCTTGACGAGAGGCTGGCCATCGCTAGCGCGACGCATGCGAGCCTTTTGCGTGTTATTTTCACCCTCGTCGCCCGATGCGTTGTTCGGTTCGTCCTCAATTGCGTTCTCGTTGACGTCCATCTTGCCGTCCAAGTGGAACTTCTGCGTTGGCAGGCTCGCTGGGGGAGAAGGTAGGCTCCCGACGATTGCGGCGCGAGCGGCAGCGCTCTTCGACGCCGTGTTACGGCGAGAGCTCACGGCAATAGGCGTGACCTTATCCCCTCCGACTTCTCTGATCGCCGCTGCCATGGCTGCCGCGTTCGCAGCAGTGTTCGTCATGGACTTTCGGCGGGTGACACGGTGGTTGGCATTGAGGGCGCCGCTGAGGATGGAGTGGGAGTTGGTACGCGAGTGGGATTGTCGGGTGGTAAGTCCGGAAGAAGAGGCAGACGAGAGCGACGGACGGTGCTGGTTCAATGGCCTCGTGGTCTGCTGCATTTCCTGAAGACGGACGACGAGTAATCAGCACGAGAGACTGGGTTGCGGATGCGTGATAGGAGCGAGCTAGGCAGGGCAGGGCATGGGGTAGAATCCCGAAGTCGGGCATACTTTTGAGGAGGCCATTGCCGACTACCGATGCTGATCAGGTTCGACGCGGGTGGTCGAACACTTTGTGACTCGCAAAATATCGTAGAAACGTAGTCGTTTGTAGAAACGGTGGTGTTTTGGTGGTGTTGTTGGACGGTGTTAGACGAGTAGGCAGGTGATGAGTGAGTCGCAAAGACAAGCCTCCGGACGCAAGAAATAATATTATTTTGGGGAGGAGCAGCAATTCAGCAGGGGTGTGTCTGTGGGCGGGTGTGCCTAGTAGCTCCGAGCTGGGCCAGCCGACAGCATGTGGTGGGAGGTGGTGGTGGTACTGGTAGTGGTGGTATTGAACGGTTAAGGGTGTCTTCCTTTGGAGGGGGCTCTAGGGGGGTTAGTCGACTGATGATCAACAGGGCTTTCGAGGTCCAGGCCGGCTTCAACTTTTTTGTTTTTGTGCTGTGTTCTGTGTTGCTTTGTTTTGTATGGACGGAAGCTGAGTGAGAGCAAAAGTTGTGGGCTCGAGACAGAGGACGTTTGGAAGAGGGACCCAAAAAGTCCAGCGATGGGCGAAACACACCAGACAGCCCTTTCCCAAGTTGCCAGAATGAAAGAGAAGCGCTGGTCGGGGACGAGGATCTGTCTTCATTGGCCGCTTTAGCAACAAGATCACTAGGATGAAGGTGCCAGAAGGAGGGATGGAGGGGAGGGGCACAGTCTCCTCTCTCTGTCTCTCTCCCGCCGTCTGTCTCTCGCTCTGCGTCTCTTCGTCTCTCGCTCTGCCCACGACACTCCCTCCCACGTCCTCATTGCTCACCTTTCGCCATACTGTGCTTTGTACCGCCGTAGAGCGCCGCCAGACAGCGAAAGAGGAGAGGAAGGGTGGAGGGATGTGGTGGTAGACTGGGGCTGGGGGTGGGCCGCGGAAAAGGGGGCGTAGACTTTGGAGTTTGGTTGGAGAGTGGAAGAAGTGTCCATGGGTGGGCAACCGGGGCGGGCACGGTATGGATGGTGAAGTGAAGGTACCTCTTGCCCCCTTCCACCTTGCGCAGCCGCAGGAGGAGAGAGAAGGTGTCCAGTGCCAATTGCAGTCCCACAGTGTAAGGTACTTCGTACAAGCCGCTAGGCCTGGGCTGCCAGGTAGCACCACGCGCTCGCTCCGGTGGTGGGAAGTGGACGACGACGCTGTGGACAGCGGACGGGCGCCAGGAACAAGGAGCATGGAGCATGGCCCGTGGTGTGTCCTTGTCCCCTCTGGGCTTGCCCTGGGCCGCCGCTGGACCAGCGATGGTCGGCCTCCCGAGCGATTGCTGTGTCCGTAAGGCGCCGGTGCGGCGGGGAAAGGTCACTCGCAGAGGGGTGAGCTGATCAATCTTGGGAAACCAGTCCATTCAGACCCAGGCCCAAGTTGCAGTCCCCCGTCCCCATGTTCAGTCCAGCCAGATCCATCAACCAATCCTTGCTGATTCAAGCCCGATAGCGTGCCTGGGTTGCATGTCGTAAATAGCAATGGGCAATTTTATGTCCGGCACTTTTATCCTCTCGAAGCTGATGTGCTCGAAGCGATGGTTCTGAAAAAGACTGCCTACAGCAGTTAGTTATTGCGAGCCTCGTTCAGCAGAGTTGCTCGTGCAGGCGGTAGAGACGAACTCGGGTTAGGTGTAAGCGTTGGATGTTTTTGGAGAGAGGCATCCACCGTCAGCGCAAAGCCAAACGTAATGAGATGCCCCAGCAAAGGACCGCCGTTCTTTGTTGGTACGGTGCCTCGCCCGTCTCACTCCAAAAGATGGTGGACTCGTGCCTTGCTCTGCCCGGACAAAGGTGGCTTAATTTGGCTCGGGTGGCCTATTCTTCCCTAGTCAATTCCCCTCGCCGTGCTCTCGTCTGAAGTGGGAAATGGTAGTGTTGTGCCAGCCTTTTCTTCTTCTCTTTTTTTTTTTTTTACTTCTTATTGGGGTTGATTTGACGAAAGATGCTGTTCGCGAGGGAACCCAGTGGAATGATTGAGAGGATGGGTATAGGAAATGCCATGTCTTGGGTTCAAGCGAGAGGCTCGTCGTTAAGCAAAGTGGCATGTTTCGGCGACCGCCAGACGCTTAGTTGCGTTGCACCCCACGACAGCTTCTCTCCCCTGCCTGCTGGCCTGACAACTCCATCAGGTACCCGTAGGTGTATCCGTCCAACCTCAACCGGAAGTCCATCCTTTGCTCCCGGGCGCGGCCAGGAGTCTGGAGATGGAGCATTGGTCGCCTCCGTTTCTCAATTAAATGGAGAAGTGGCTCCTCTTCGGATCAGGAACGAGAGTTAGAGGACGCGGGGAGGAACGCAGTAGCAGCATCCGTAGCTCTGCCGTGTTTTGGTTTCGATGCTTTGCCATGCCATGGCCTGCCTTGCCATGTTGTCCATGCCGCGTTGTGCTGTGCGAGCTTCAAGGTTGTGAGCTGTGTGAGCTGTGCGCAATGCGCTGTGTTGTGCTGTGCCGTGGACGAATGAGGGGTAGCAGGCCGGACGAGAGACAGGAAGCTTGGGGAAGGTGGAATAAGAAAGCGCTGCGTGTCTGCAAAGTACAGATATTGAAACTCGGATGGATGATGTGCAGCGTTTCTTCAATTGCCGTGTGTGCCTTGACATCGGCTCGGGTAGACATTGAGACAGAGAGCTCTTTTCCTGAGTTGGTTTCTGTTGCTGTCAACGTACATGTTCTCTGGCTTCCACTTCTCCATCACCTCCTGCCAATCAATTGAGTGGTGGCAAGAACCGGAGATCTCAGCAGGCCGCAGAGAACACCAAAAGAAACAATAAAGAAAACAAAATTCCCCGACGGTTCTGTTGATCGTTGATCACACGGGAGCCAAGCTAGAGACAGTTCTTCGACGGCGCTGTTGGGCTGATCAGCATTGGGGAAGCTCGCTCTGGGTACGTAGGTGCTCGCACTAAAATTATGCTGCTGGAGAAGCAGGAACCAGTTCTTGCACAGTGCAGAGCCATTGGTCAAGATGCAGAAAGATACCTCGCCCTGCCCTCCTCAGAGAAACCACATGCCCATCAGTGCTACAGTCACGCCCCCAGTGCAGATTACAGTGTCAGCTGGGATGCTTGGTGACTGGACACTGTGTGGCGATGGCTGACAGCGCTCTTGCGACCGCACAGTGGGGACAGTGTACGGATACCTGGGGAAAGTCCGTCCGTATTGAGAGAGGCAGTGACGTAGTTGCTTCCGACTGTACAAACACGGACCAGGTCTCAAAGTCTCCATTCTTGTCAGATCAGGGGCAGCAGGTGCAGTTCCATGTTGAGCGGAAAGCACGGTGGAAAGCAAGGGGAAAGAAATGCCTCTTGTCGAGGAAAGAAAAAAAAAAGTTCAGATAAAAAAAAAATGCGATACACAGTTGAATTGCAGAGTGCGACAGCAACTGCGACGATGGAGAGAGAACCACTGGCCAATTGGTAGGGTAATACTGACTATCCGTACCTACTGCCACCACACCACCCACACGCCCCTCCTCTTTCTCTTCCCCTCTTCCTTGTCACTTCACTTCAGGTTGTCTTTCCAATCCCACTCCTTGCCCAGCTCGTCCCCCCCATCCTGCCTTAGGTAAGGGCATCGCAGTCCAGCCAAACCCCCAGCGACGATGTGCTAATCGTGCCCCCAAGAGGATGGCCGGGCGGGCTCTGCACTTGGCGACCTTTCCGCCTGGGGCTGCCACACCTAATCCCTCCTCACCACCACCACCTCCAACCACCAAGACGTTCTGGTCCAATGCAGGCCCCTCCCGGTGACCACAAATCACAGGACTCACCCGCTGGGACGGTCTGCCTGAAGTTATCCAGCTTGTTGGTTGCCGTTGGGGCGGCCAGGAGCGAATCCGATGAAGAGGCTGCCCGAGCTTGGGGCTTTCTGACGCTGCTGTGCTGGCTGGCGCGTCAGTCAACGCCGCCGCCCCCGTCGTCGTATGTATATGTACGCACTTTCTGATGCATACGATGCGATGCCATGCGATGGCGAATCTTTATGCTCGGCTACGTTACCTCGCCTGTCCCTACCTGCTAATTGCCTCGAATTCGTCAAGCGCACGACTCCCGCAGACCACAGTCGCCTCATTCGTGTCCTTGCTGGCCATGAATCCGCTGATCCCAGAGAACTCTCTTCTGAGGTCTTTACCGCGGCACGCATTACGGATCCCGCAGTCCCGGGAAAAGCTCTATCCCAAGGGCCGTCTCGCTCCCGTCTCGTCATTTCCGTACTAGAGCGCCGCCAGAGCCATTCGGGACGGTCAGCTGCTCCCATCTCCCTTCCATCGGGCACCATGCGGCCTGCTGCTCTAGGCAAGTCGGGTGGGCTTTCGTGGCACTGGCGGCACGCCGCTCCTCCCGTCGGTCATTGTGCTCTCTCCGATGCAATCTGTCGCTGAAGTTGTCTCTGCCCGCCGCTGCCTCACCGGTCAGAATGGACCACGTTCGCCACTTGACACTACTTCCCCGGTATCTGCGCTTTTCAGGTGTGGTGTAATATCTAAGCAGCGGGCAGGAATTTCACAGGGCAATGGGAAGATCGTCAGCGAAGAATTCCTTCCAGCACCGGCCGGCCCGCCAGTGACCGGACCGGACATGGACACGCCACACCACACTGCAAGTTGGCAACGAAGAGTGAGGGCATGTTTTGCTTGAGTCTTGAAAGCTTTTCGCCTTCTCAATGCACCTAGCATGCAACCAGTGCGTCACTGGGCGCAGCTGTCCAAGTTCAGGCTGGGTTGATCGGAGTTTCAGTTGCCAAAACTGACGCTTTGAATGCATCCAAGACATCTTCGGCGTGTCCCGTTGTTCGGGCTTGAATGTGTCCTCAACGTCGAATGAAGTCTTCTGGTGGCTCGTAATGGGGGTCACTCAGCCTGATGTCCAGCAGTTGGACGAGAGAAGAATATGCTCTAACGTCTATTACTCTGCGGCTCTCTATGGCTTGACGCCAACTTGCCGACTTGCGACTAATCAAGACTCGTGACCGTTTTTGTGAATCTTTTGGGTAATTTATACTCTGCCTTGCAATTAGAAACATCTTCGCCAGACCGGGCGGCAACTTTATACCAAGGGATGATGGCAACTAGTCCTTTTTGACTCCAGGAGAAAAGGGCACGCATCTTAGTGCAACGCCTTAACTCTCCAATCGACGCTATGTCACCGACATATGACCTTCTCGCAGAAAAAAAATTGGTTTGGTCAGACGCCCGAGATTCACCAGGATCTTATCGGTCTGGTTAAGGGGACTTGACTTGCTATTAAGCCCCAGCAAAGCGGTCAAGGTCTCACAAGCGGCTCAACCGCGACTCGACACGCCCTGAACAAGGACTTTGATATTAAGTTGCAAGGACTTGTCTTACGTGGACGGGGCAGACGGTATCGGGGGCAGCCGAGAGAACAGTTGTTCAAAGTTGCATATGGGAATCAACATCACCAACGTCTGATCCACGCAAGAGGCGGATTGGCGCTGCCACAGCTTGCAAGTCGGCATCCATGTTCAGGATCGACAGCTGTTCCGACGAGTTGGACAAGCATTACTTCAATCCCTTCCCTTCACACGCATTCAACAAATCATGGCACGCAGACCCGTCGGTTTGCACTCCGACAACCTGTCCAAAACTTTTCAAAAAGCTGGCTCGGGCAGAATAAAAAACGCACTAAGGGCAACGCCCCAAGTCGCCCAACAATCGCATACTCCACAGCAGAATGGCCGACTCGATGTCGATCGTCAACTCTATCCCCATTTGTCGGCGCTGTAAAACAGGGAGGACCCAGTCCGCCGCGCGGATGAGGAGGAAATTCCTGGGCCGAATCGACGATTGCTCACAAAACTTCAGCCGTGTGGTTCTGTAGGGCAACTCCATGAGACACGAACGTCAGGGTCATGCCCTGTAGGCGTGCAGCTGCACCCCTCACTCTCTGAACAGTGCCATGCCATCCCGAAGCTGGAATCACCATGCATGAGCTCTCCAATCAAGGCAGGAATCCCCGCCGATCTTTCAGTCGCAGCACAGTGACTGCACAAACCGTTTGTGCCGGTAGTGTACGGTCTTCAGAGACTCAACCCTGCTTGTCCAGGAGATAAGGTTTCCCACTGAAGTGACAGCTTCACGGCCGAAGTCGCGTCTTACAGGAAACGAGACATGGATCAGGAAGATGCCTGTTTCCTCGTAGTCATGGGACCGAGCACGGGAGAGGGCTAGCTGCGCCTCGTCTTACGTGAGTATGGGATTTTCTCTTTTCCCTTCTCTTCGACCGGCATCGGGACGATTATCGCAGAGGCAGCCGTCACCTCTCCATCCCGGTCCGGCCGTAGTTATCATCGCGCGCTGCCATCCCCGCGTCAAATTGACGAGAGCAGGAAACGGCGGAGATACAAGCGGACGAGAGTTCGAAAAGTGATTAGGGCGATCAGCACGTCTAGCCAGCCCCTCTCGCGGCAGCTGCACATCACCCCTCCAGGCTCCGCAAGATGCGTGTCGCTATCAAGAGCCCTGTCAATGGGTGGATACATGTCAGGTACCCAGCCGTACCCCGAGGTACTCTCCAAACTGTGCTCGTTATCATTGCGAAACTCCTCGTTGACCTCCCCCTTGTGGCTCAAACTATTGCTTCTCACAGCTTGCTCTCGGCGTACCTGCGTCAGCAAAGCAATCCACGTGGAAGCATACTCCGTTTCCTCGATTTTTGAGCAGCAGCCCTTTGCCCCAGGAGCACACACCGTATTCTGCGGAAGGTTCATCGGGGATGAAGAGAAGGTTTGGGTGCTGGCGCTCCCGTGCGTTCCGCTCCTCCTTCATCGAGGGGGTTGGACCCCTGGATTATTTCTGGATCACATCGTGAGATGCAAAGGGAAAGTTACCCCCCAGCGGCCCTCGGGGAAGGGCGGCGCCGCGCGGGTACCTGATATGATGGTCTTCAATCGCCTCCCTCTTGGTGCGGTCAACGAGCAATGTTGAGCAACGACGTCGGTCTTCATTTTTCTATCTCAAGGGGCCTTGTCGATGTACCTGTCGATCTCCCTTCAAATATGCCCGAATCCGAACAGAATTCGAGGCTCCTGTCCGAACGTGGGAGGCCCAGGATGAAGGCTCACTGAGGGATGCTCGAACGCGGCGATCGACAGGCGGATGCTGCGTCACATTAACCTCGTCCAATGAACCGCATGCATCTTCCCCTTCGAGAATAGCCAGGACGTCCTTAAAAAAGCACAGTTCGTCCAACAAATCTCGGGCAACCGGTCGGCGCGCGGCAACCAGAGGAGGCAATGGAATGTCTTCATTGACGAAGGAATGTTTCTGACTGAAAAAAGAACAAGCCGAAAAATAGAACCGGCTGCGGACACCGATAACGTGGTCGGGGCCTCCCACTGAGCTTTGATTAACCCCGCGGCGCCACACCTGCCAAGGGGTGAACCCGCTAATGACTTTCATTTACAACAAAACCGCGCGTCACTCATCGCCGCAGCCAGCAGCCCTTATCAGAGATATCGCCTGCCTAACTCATTGACTGGCAATTCAATAGATTTGTCTGCCTGCGTGGCCATTTCTTTCGAATCGCGTTTCTTTTCTCCGTACATCGCGCAGGTGTCAGACGTTCAGAGCCAGATTTAATTAGACACAAGATACCCACTGACCATCGTCATGTCTGACGTATTCCGAAAGGTCGGCCGAGGCGGGGCAGGCAACTTTTACTCGAAAAAGGACGTCGAGGACGTTGAAAAGTCCAAGCCAGAGGTATGCAAAGCTTCTAGATCAATGTTGTGCAACTTCAAATTGCCACAACGACTGCAAGCATGTTCGAAAGAAGACATTGGCTTACGAGATGCCTATGACAGGACGTCGAGGCCCAGAAGGACGCTGCGGCCGCCGCCACCACCACCAGTCCGACATCGTCCTCTAACGGATCAGCCTATGCCCGCGCCGGCCGTGGTGGGGCGGGCAACTTTTATGATCACTCTTCGCTGCCGGATACCAAACAGCAAGAGGAGGCCGCGGGCAAGACACAAGCGGCGGTGAACGCCAGCTTGGCGCGGTCCGCGAGGGGCGCTACCGGGCGGGGCGGCGCGGGCAACTACGGTGACTCGACGGTGCCCGGGAGCGAGACGGCCGAGGACGAGGTCAAGCGCAAAGAGGCGCTGGAGAAGAAGATCATCGAGGACGTCGAGGCGGGACTTCCCATGCCGCCCAAGACGTATTATCATCAATCCACAAAGGAGAGCAAGGAGGTCGCGTGAATCGGCTCCTGAAGGAGTCAGAGTTTATGGGGCGTCGTTTATGAAGCAGGGCTTTCGGTCGTAGAAGGCTTGCGGCTTGGAGTTTTGGGGGAAAACCTTTGTACAACATCTACAGTATTGATACCCGCGACGCTCGCTTTGGGCGCATCACTTCCACTTCGGCTTGGATGACATTGACGGTAGTAGATGTGGACCTTTCGCATTTGGATATCTATGTTCCCTGACCTTGGAAAAGGCACTCATGCTGTGTGCCGGCTGCCAATCCTCGGGACAGCTTAGACAAAGCGCCCGCTAGCCCTTGGCAAAGCATGAAGCCATCATGCGCTTGCAGCATCTGCGGCTGCGCAGGCTGCCACGACGACTCGGCATCGGAAGACGGAAAGCAAAGGCGGCGACTGAGAATGATGGACCGTTCTGACCCGGAAAACTTTTCTTCTTGGTATTCCTCAGAGCCACCAACGCCGTCGATGCTATACCGCCTTGTATACCTGAACGCCAGAAACCCAAAAAGTCACCCCCTACCCTCCTCGTCGAGGAGAAGAGGGAAATAGGGGTTCCTCGATTAGCATTTTTTGTCTTTGTCTCGCTCATTTTTCTCTTTCTCCCAGCCCGCTTAATCCTCCATCTCAACATCGTCGCCCTCCTCGTCATCGTCACCCTCCTCGTCATCCCACTCCTCGTCGCCCTCCTGCATGACGCCCTCCCTCTCCTCGACGACGTCTCCGTCGACGGTGACGCGCTGCCTGACCTTCTCCTTTCCGAACACCTTGCCGGCCCTGTTCTTGGACAGCACGCGGCCCTCGGCCTCGATGGCGGCGATCTCCTCCTCGGTGGCGCCCTCGGCGGCGAGGCGCTTCTTCTCGGAGCCGCGCAGGCGGGGGAGGAGGTGCTCGTTCTCGGCGACGAGCTTGCGGGCGGCGGCGATCTCGCGCTCGCGCTTGCCCTGCATGCGCTTCTTGTAGAAGACGCGCTCGCGGCGGGCGCGGATCTCAGAGACGCGCTCCATGGCCTTGAGCGTCTTGGCCATGAGGTCGCGGTCGTAGCGGACGGGCACGTTGCGGCGCGCGCCGAACTGCAGCGTACTGTCGACCGTCATCTCCTTGTGCGCCGAGGCGCGGTACGCCTTTGTCCACTTGAGCTTGCGGGGGTTGCGCTTCATCTTGAACTGTTGGTGAGGGGGTTCGGGTTAGCTGGTTGTTCTTCCTTCCCACGGTTCGCCTTTGCTTCCAACGTCTTCGAAGGGGGGGCCTGGCGGCGAGGAGTTCGGTTTCGGGTTAGAGACGTACGTTCTTGTGGCACTTGCTGCGGCAGAAGCGGAAGACCTTGGCATCGTTGCGGACGAAGGTGATGCCCTTGCTGGGGTACGCAGGGCGACTGCAAAAGTAGCAAGTTTCGATTCTGGAAGCATTGTTAGTAGCTTGAAACTGTGATGATACCAGCCTTTCTTTCTTGCAAGAAAGACGGAAATGGTGCAAACGTACCTCATTGTGAGGACGTAGATACCTCACCGGGTATCACGGGCTCGAATCTGTCGGAAAAGGGAGTGGAGGAGGTTTGGGTGGGTAGGATGTTGACGCTTCCTCTCGTTCAGCGGAAGGCGGTGATCGAAATGGCCTTGGGGATCTCCAAATCTTCAGGAAGTTTTTTAGAAATTTTTTGGCCCGGCCTTATCGATTGGATGGTGGGGCGAACTATGCGATAAGATTGGCGTGCATCCCGACCTCCAGCACCTCAAGGACGGGCAAGAAGAAAAAAAGAGACACGGAACAACCGGCATTCCGATCAAAGGCCGACCCTGACTTGACTGAACAAAGTGCACGGGCCATCTCCGGCGCATCACGGGCTTGGTGGACGGCGAACTTTGGAGGGAAAAAAAGCTCCCACTTCATCCAGCATCTTCTCCCGCGATCCGCTTTTGCCCGCACCCTGTACCAACACCACACGCACATACTCAACCATGGCTTCTGTTCTCGCTATCGGAACCGGCGCTGCTGTCGCGGCTTTCCTTGTATGCTTCTCTGCTTGTGTGGACCTTCTGATCAGATGCAGGCAGCTAACAATTCTGCGTGCAGGGCCGAGCTGGACTTGTCGCATGGCGCCGATCTCGCGGCGGCGTGGGCGCGATGGGCAAGGCTTTCTACAAGGGCGGATTTGAGCCCAAGATGAACAAGCGCGAGGCCTGCCTTGTCCTCTCTCTGTCGTAAGTTCGATCCTACAGCAAGTTCGTCCAAGATCCGAGGAAGGCTGACTGAATGTCACTCGCAGGGAGTCCGGCGTCACCCGCGACAAGATCCGCAAGCAGCACCGCACCCTGATGCTTCTCAACCACCCCGACCGTGGCGGAAGCCCGTACCTTGCGACCAAGGTGAACGAGGCGAAGGAGTTGCTTGAGAAGACAACGTCTTGAGACTGGCCCCGTGAGGGGATACCGGCGGTGGTGACGTGTATAACATGGACGACGACGAACCCGACAATGATTATGTGTGGCAGGAGGCTCTGCTGGCGGTGGAATGTATAACAGACTAGTCGTTCTTCATAGCGGCGGCGTTTTAAGGATGGACCTGAGGGTTTATTGAAAAATGGGGACTCGGCTTTTGGGCTGGCCTTTGCGGATTAGAACGGGGGATTACTGTTGGAACAGATATTTAATGGCAGGAGGCCAAATCGTCTCTCTTCTCTACTACTTTACACCTGTCCCGGTTGTTGGCTTGGTTTTTCTAAGGTGCAAATCTTGCTTGAGTTTGGCAGGCTCTTGTGAGGATCCCATCTTCAGACCCTCGTGGTCTTGAAGTGAGACCGCCCAGGGTTCTTCAGCTGCAGGAGCTATACGTCTCATTTAGCAAACGAAATGGAGCCCCAGACATCAGGCCAAGTCGAACTACATTCATGGAGAATGACCAGAGACAAGGGCAGAGACCGGAGCAAATGCCGCAAATACAGCAAAATGGGTGCTGCCTGTACAGGTGTTGTCTTTCATCTGGCATCCTTTGCTGCTCTTGATTGATCCTGCTGCAGTAGTCTCCTAACGAAGGCTGAATTACCTGCATCGCAACAAAGAACATCAATTGGTGTGTTAGAAGACATCCTGTGAACTCCTCAGACTTTTCAGACACTTCTTCTCAGTCAATAAGCATGGGTATCGGCCTTCGTTAAGTCAGGGACCAGTCACTTGCCTACTGAGGAATTACCACTGGATCATGTCCTGGAATGTCCTGGAAGCCATCATCAAATGGGACCTTATTAACCCAAGCCTCCCCCAACGCCAGTATCCAGTTGATGAACAAACTGCGTATCCCAACTTTGCATAGTATATGTTGCTTGTGGCACTGATTGCTCTAGCCCAAATTCAAACGAGCATGTTCCCCAGCCGCCATAGGCTTGCCGCAAACAGATATACAAACATAAACCCGACTTGCAACATTCGGTTGTAATTCTTTCTATAACAGTGCGTCTTCGGTCTGATCTCGCCAGAGAGAGCCCAGCTTCATCGACGGGTCGAGGAGTACTCCCCACTTCCTCTCATCTCCTCTAGTAGTTCAACGATAGCTTGCTTGATTCAGCTGACCGACCGAAGTGCTTTCGCAACTCACATTCAACTCGAGAAGCAATTTGAATTCAAAGCCTCAAATATTCTCTGTTTTACACCTCCAGGAAGGAACTCCCAACCACCTCCTTCCTCGATATCTTCACATTAGCAACTAAGCTCACATCCTCACCTGCTTCTTCCACACTCACCCATAAAAAGCCCCTTCTTGACCCTCGACACCATCCACTCTCTTCCTCTCCCACACTACAACGCAAACCATTTGCACATTCACATTCACATTGACTCTTGCCTGAACCCCTTCATCCTTCTTCTGTAAGATCCTTCCAGTTCTGATATCTTGGCGACCTATCCCCCATACATCACAACTTCTGGACTTGATTCCACCATGGCTACCACACAAACTGACCTCAAGACACAAGACGTCTTCGTCACCGATGAACCCATCGAAGACTGCAACCTAACCTCCGACCAGCTCGCTGAGCGCATGCAGGAGCTGCTCGGCGAAGGATTCCGCTTCGAGAACCGCACCTACCCCAGCAAATCCGAGGTCATTGAGAAGATCATCCTCGATACCCTCGCACTCGACCGCCAGACCGCTGCTCTCAAGGCCGCCAAGGCAGGCAAGGACCCCAGAACGCAGGGCCAACAGACGGACCACACGAGACCCGTCTACATTCCATCATCCTCCGATAAGCTATCCACTGAAGAGTACAACAGGCTGATGACAAAGACCTTCCCCAAGTACGAGACCATGAAGCCGGGTGAATGGTCGGAGGAGAACACCAAGTTCGTCGCTTGGGATCTCGTAAAGCGGTACCCTTCGAACTACATCGGCAAGACCAACCGGCCGAAGGTGAGTGCTCCTTCCCTATATTCCTGCAAGGCGAGGATTAGTCCGCTAACTTCATCAGTGCACCCCCTTCTTCAAGAACATGACTGAAGAACACACTTGGGACTTGTAAGTCACCCTCAGGAGACCCTTCCAAGAGAGCAAAAGACTAACAACCCCAGCTTCTACGTGTACCACCCAAAGGCACTCGACCAAGCCCCTTTCATCTTCATCCCCACCGAGCAATTCGACCACTTCCTCGACATTATCAACGCTTCGGTCCAGACGAAGCTGACCATCCCTCCCGGCAAGCCAAGCGAGAAGTTCTACCTCACCTTCGGCTCCTCTTGCACCATCCGTCCCAAGTACATCGGTCGCTCTTCCTCGCACAACGAGTATAAGGCCCTCCAGAATGCGATCCCGGCCCCTGAGGATGAGGACGCTTGCAAGGAAGCGACCGTACATGGAATGGAGTTCCTTCTGGCCAATCTCAGCGCCCATGCCAAGGAGGACCAGCCCAAGAGCAAGAGCAAAAAGAGGAAGCAGGAGAAGACACAGAGTCGGGAGGAGAATATCTATGATGCCCAGCTGTACCTCGGCATCCGACCTCTGCCCAGCGTTACCGAGGGCAAGGACAAGAAGGTCAAGGTCGACGAGCCGGTTCCCCATGTCTTGGACAAGGACGTCGTCTTCATGTGCATCGACATAGAGGTCGCTGAGGAGCACCATGGGACCGTCCTGGAGGTCGGCATGACAACTCTCGACACCCGCGACATCGTGGGCGTTCCACCCGGTGAGGTCGGTCGCGACTGGTTCCCCTACATCAAGAGTCGTCACCTCATCACGGAGGACTACAAGCACATTGTCAACAAGAAGTACATTAAGGGCTGCCCTGATCTCTTCGATTTTGGGTAAACCTCCCGCAAGCCCCCCTTTACTTCTTTCTACCTGCTGACCAGGACCATAGTGAGAGCGAGTACCCCAAGCGCAAAGACCTCCGAGACCAGATTCTCAACGCCTTCGCTGAACTCTCCGGTACTGATAAGGACAAACCGCCCCGCAACATCGTTCTCGTCGGCCACGGCCTCAACTCCGACCTCACATTCATGACAGGCATGGACGTCCACCCTTGGTCCGTCCCCGGCATGATCCGCTGCCTCGACACCAAGGACATGCACCAGGCCTGGCGGGAGGAGACGCAAGGCCGCAGCCTGGTCTTCGTGCTGCAGGACCTCGATATACCGTCCAAGAACCTGCACAACGCCGGCAACGATGCCGCGTACACCCTGCGCGCCATGCTCGGTCTAGCCGTCCGCGCCAAGATTGACGAGCAGGCCGCGGCGGAGAAGAAGGTTGTCGTTTCTTGAGTTGTGAGATATGCCCTGGATGCGGTTTCTTCTTTCTTTATTTTCGTTTGCGATGCATGGAAGCTTGGATTGGTGAGAGAAACCGAGTCATTTGACTGGCGGAAAGCTTGAGAACATGGACACAGATAGCCAAGTTCATAGACGGTAGCACAGATTCGATAAGAATCTACAGAAACAACTTGATCATTACAGAACCCAACGCCCGCTTGGCCCCTTGCCTTATTTTGACTTCAAAAACTCATCAGCCTCGTCACTCGTCACTTTCGACACTTCAGACGCAGACTGGTCGATCAATCCCAACCTCGATGTCCGAATCTTCCACCACATCTCTCTCCGATCACCGCCCAACTCTCCAGAGAGCATCTTCTTCTTGAGGTCCCTCATAAAGTCATTGTAGATACCGGGCTCCTCCATGTCAATCAAGCCCTCCCTCAGCACACCCAAATTCTCCGCCGCGCGAGCATAGTTGGCATCCCCGAAGCTGTCCGTGACGAGCGAGCGCACAATGGAGCCCATCTGCGCCGCGGCGTCCTTGATCTGCGCAATGTTCTCGGCAGTATCGAGGGCCTGCTTGAACTCAGGGATGGCGTTCTCTGGGGAGATCTTGGCGCGTTTGGGAGCAGTGCCGAGGAGGGCGTCGACATCGAGGCCGGATAGGGGCTTGATCGTCTCGCGATTGCGCTTGCCCTTTGCTTTGGGAGGCACTTTCTTGACGTCTGCCGCGGTGATGAGGGCTTCGATTGATGAGGTGGACTTTTGAACGAGGTCTTCAGGGGGTGCGGCGTAGCGAACGAGGACTGGTGGGACGGGGTCGATTTTGCCTTCTGGATCGACGGCTCGTTGGCGGATGGCTTGGTTGAGGCGGTGAATTATGGGGTTGTATGTGTCGTCGATTGCGGCATATTCGGATGGGTTTCTGAGGGGGTGTTAGTGATATCACTGAGTTGCGAAGAAGGGGACCTACCCCTCATCATCGTTGCCAAAAGTGCCCAAGTCCATCGAGTCAACGTAATCACTCATCGCATCAGTTAGCTCATCGCTAGGGAGCAAACGATGATTTGTGGTGATCTTTTGCCCGCTGACGGTAATGACCTGGTCGAGGGGTGGGAACTGGTAGCCGCGAACGTCCTCCGCAAATGGGAGAGGGATATCGTAGAGGCATTCCATGTCGGGCTCGATGCGAGGCGCAAGGAGCACGAGAAGGGGATCTTTCTTCTCTTTGATAACGAGGCGAGCGACGGCATAAGATTCTAACTCGTAAAGGGCGTGAATCAGGGAAGAGAGGGCCAGTTGGGATTTCTCGTCAAACTTGCGGCCGACTGTTACGCAGGTCTCGCCCATGTTGAGGAACGGTTCGTACTAAATGTTGTAAGCACTATGTTTGACCAAGAGAGGGATAAAAATACCTTTTCGCTCGGAATGAAACCAATGATGGTAAACGTCTTGACTGTCTCGAGCTTGGTGACATTCCACTCAGACTCGCTAATCGCGACTGCCGTCCGGCCATACTCATACCCCTTCGCCAACGCCTCAAACTCGACATCCCGCTTTCCACCAGGAGCGTCAGGGTCATTGACTTTATATGTCCTCGCAGACTTCACAGCAGCAAAGCCTGCTGTTGACTCAACACCTTCCATGGGCTCGGCGTCCATGGTGTGCGTCGATTGCGACGAAGGATCAGCTGATACGACGACCGTGGAGGAGCCTGGTGCCTTGGCAAGCTTGGTCTTGAAGTAGCGCTCGACATTGATGATGACGGGCGTAGGAGGGATCTTGAGCTCTGGTGGCGGGTCGGCGTGGCCAAGGGTCAGAGGTCCGTCGTACGTCTTGTAGGGACGAACGGCCTTGAGGCGAGGGGTGTCAAGCTCGTCAATTGCCTCTGCTATGGTTGCAAATTGGCCATTGTCGCACTTCGATATGAGGTCTTTGAGAACTTCCTCGTTTTGTTTCTGCAATGTGTAAGTGGGTTGTCAGGCCGAGTGAGGCCAGCTAGCATACCTTGATTGAAGGCTTGTCCTCCTCCTTGAAGCCATACTCAGCATCGTCAAAATCCACACCCCTGTTTGTGTTAGTTGACGCTATCGAATGGTGACCATGGCACTCACAAGACAATCAACTCAATCCCGTCAGAGTTGATCTTCTTGGCGATATCATCGACATCATCCGCATCAATGGGCCCGAGACCGTCCGTTATAAGGTACACCCGGCGCTTGTACTTGAGCTTCTTGGTGAATGTCTGAATCATATCGACAGCAATCACCACCGCGGAGACTGCATCACCAGTCTCTGTGCCACTTGGCTTGATCTCCTCCTTGAGCTCTCTCATGGAGGTCAAGGTCATTGGCCCGAGTTCCTGCAACACGGAGATGCTTTCGTAGCCCTCGTCGTCCTGCATGGCATTGCGCGTGTCATCCGTCTTGAGACCGACCACGCCAACGGTCCAGGTCTTGCGCGACGCGGCGACGGTGGTGGAGATCTTGTCCCAAACGTAACGCATGCTCCAGTCGAGATCTGACTCTGTGCGGCCGTTATGGCAGTCGGCCATTGAGCTGCCAACATCGATGATGTACACGGAAGCCTCCTTGTCCGCCATTTTGGGTGGTTCTTTGAGAAAGGGGTGACGTTATTTCAGAAATCAAACATTAGAGACGAGAAATTGCAAACAAGTCAGGAAGTGAAGAACTGAAGAGCAAAGAGGAAGCGGGTATTAACGAATGGCGTTGCGACGGATGGGACGTCGGTTCTGGACCCTGGTTCACTTTAGGCAGAGGAGGTCCATCCTGAGCTCCAGGCTGCTACGCGCCCCAGCGCGTTTGGATGCGCTTGGCTCTGCACGCGATCACGTGATGATAACGATAAGGGAAGCGCTTGCGGGTGTTCCTCTGGCCCCTGCAGCTTCCTCTAGCACATCGCATTACTTGAGAGCCTATCTTATTGAGGTATCGGAAATACTTTCGAATTGAACTAATGAGTGAAGCAATAAGATGTATAGACGTTATGCATGTCGCCTACTGAGTAAGGTTCAAGCACTGTAGCGCAGCGCAGGCATGGCGCTCTGTGGCAGTCCAATGCCGAGAGTGACCTCATACATTGCAAACCCCTGTCTCCTCACTGGGCGGCGGCTCGTTCCAGATGGCACCGTCGGTCTGCTACCATTCGCCGCCGCAACCTCATTCTCCAACCTCAACTCTTCATTGTGAATAGCACCGACAGACCTTCCAAACACAACAAGTAGAATCTTTCCACTATCGCCCAAGATGCCCGACTCAATCCTCTTCTCGGCGGCGCCGTACCACATCATCTCGTAAGAACGACTTCTCCCAATGAGACAAGTTCCGTCTCATCAGGTCATTCGTCATCGATCCCTAACGCCCTTGGCTAGATACGGCACCCTTTTGGGAACGACGTTCTTCCACGTATGTCGCCAACGACTTTCTCAATGTACCCTGAGACTGGTGATTTACTGACTAAATAAGTCCTTTGTGAATGGCATCACAATGTTCCGCGTTCTCGAGCGGCCCGCCTTCTCAACCGCCCAGAACGCCCTCTTCCCCGTCTACTTCACCATCCAGACGGCCCTCCCCGCTGTCATGGCCCTGACGTTCCCCGGCAGCGCCAGCCCGTTTGGCGTGCAGGAGAGCAGCATCGGCGGTCTCCTGCATGAATCCAACAGGACCAGCGCGTTGCTGCCCATCGCCACCATGTTCGTGACGGGTCTGCTGAATTTGGTAGTGATTCTGCCCAAGACGCAGAAGGTCATGGCAGCTAGATATGCCCAGGGTAATTAGTCTTATTGCGGTTTTCATCTGATGGTCACTAACATCCGGTGTAGAGAAGAAGGATGGGAAGAAGAGCTACGACAAGCCGCCGCACTCGCAGGAGATGCTTGCCCTTAACAAGTCTTTTGGCAAGCTGCACGGTGTTTCCACCCTCGTCAACCTTGCTGGCTTCATTGCGACCGTCGCCTACGGCTTCTCTCTTGCCAAGCGCCTCGACTAAGTTTATGCTTGTCACTGTAGCAGTAGTGTAGGTGATTTGTGTGTATTAGGCTGATCGAAACCCGGTAGTATGGGTTGCTCAGAATGCATTATGTACAGGTTCAGACTGCCGTATCGTGCAGTAGCCATCTCGTCAAAACTCTTGTCCCTTCTTGACCAAATGAACAGGCAAAATCAAAAGTCTTTACCAAATGAAACGCCGTTTGGTGCAATGACAATTCGCTTCCGTGCGTTGGTAGTTCCCGAGACGTCTTCCGTCTGACGCATCGAATCAATCGCTTTTCATCCTATCCTCTCTTATCCTTCTCTCCGACCTAACCGTGGGTATCGTACCTCAACGACCGCTGCGGGTCCGTTCGCGCACCGATTGTTGAAGTGTAACAAGCAAAAGCAAGATTTTTGTTGGTTTTTGGTGATTTTACGTTGGTGGGGTGGAGCGAGCTTTCTCAGAAGTTGTTCTTGCGAGGAGGCAGGGAGATGGTCTTGAGAGACTCGCTGGCGGCGAAGAGGTTCTTCTTTGCGTCGGCGAGGGCCTGCAGACGCTTGGCCTTCTCCTTCTCCTCGTCAACGACGGGACGGATGCGCGCGTTCTCGGCGGCGACGGCGCCTTGGATGGTCCAGCGACCGGGCTTGCGAGCAAGAGCCTCGGCGACGTTGATGTCCTCGGCGGGCTTGGGGAAGTCGCGGGACAGAGGAGGGAGGGGGTTCTTGGCCTTGAGCTGCTGGGGAGCGCTGGTGACGGCCGGGCGCTGGATCTCAGCGGAGGTGCGCGAAGAGTTTGTAGAGGAGCTCTGGGAGGACGGGCCGAAGTAGTCGGTCTGAGAAAGCTCAGTGGAAGCCGTGGCAGGAGTCTGCTGGGCGCTGTGGGATGCCATTGTGTATTCGGGGGCGGGAAGAGAACGCAAGCTTTGGAGCTGCTCCTGAGTGAAGGTAACGGGGGCCATGGTTGCTAATTAATGGGCGAGAGCGAGTGGAGTACTGGTTTTTTTCGGTCCCAATATTGAGATGAGACGGTCCGCCGGCGTCGCGTTTGGGACGGTGGGGAGCGCGGGCAACGAAAGTCTGGGCCGGTGGATGGGGGCCACGACAGGGACCAAGGTAGGAGCTGAAGACGGGGAGCCGGAATAGAAGCCAGGGACGGGGACCGGGTGCTGATAGGCAAGCGGAGTTATT
Source organism: Colletotrichum tropicale (assembly GCA_027406125.1). Classification (NCBI taxonomy): domain Eukaryota; kingdom Fungi; phylum Ascomycota; class Sordariomycetes; order Glomerellales; family Glomerellaceae; genus Colletotrichum; species Colletotrichum tropicale. Next base: position 2,627,086 of record JANVYH010000004.1, read on the forward strand.
TTGGTGCGAGCGTCGTGGTGGTGGTGGTGGTGGTGGTGTGTCAAGTCTCGTGTACGTCGGGTGTATTGAGCAAGTGACGTGACGATGGAGGGAATTGAACAAATTAAGTAGTTGTTTGCCGGAGAAACCTTGCGCGTGACGAAGCTCGTAAAGCGAATGGAGATGGCGAGCTTTCCGCTTTGGTTCGTATCGTGAGAGACCGAGGTGTGGCGAGAGGAAAGATGGAATCGGGAAGAGAAAGGATTTATAAGACGGTGGGAGCAAAAAGGTGAACTTTTTTGTACCGACCCTCGTGGACGGACCGGAGAAAGAAAAAAAAAAATCTTGATCAAAAGGCGAGGTGAAAGGCCATTCACCGGACAAACTCCGTTAGGACGATTTAGTCTCTGCCTTGGAAAGAGCGTCTAACGACACAATGGGTAGGTGCGCCTCAAGGCAGGTTGACCAAGACACACCTCAGCTTCACCTCGACCACGATCATTCCAATGTCGGTGTCCCGTGCTTTCTCCTTCCCCGGACCAGACCCTGAGATCTGGTCCCTCCTGCAATGGTCGACGGCCTGTCTCTCCCCCCACGCTTCATTCCACCAGGGTGCCTGCCTGTCGGTGAAACAGAGCGCAAGCGGTGAAGCGGTCTTTTACAGCTTAATCCTCACCGCCGAGGTCGACTGACTTATTTTCAGTTGGGTAGGCAGGTCAGTCAGGAAGTCATGGCATGGGGGGGAGACAGAGACAGTCCACGGCCGGCCTTGCGCAGGAGACTTAGCACGCCTAGCCCGCCGGCATGAGAAACTTTCCTGCCAGAGCCAGCCAGCACACCATCCTTATCTCCCGTGTCGAAATTTCTTCAAGGATGCATGATGTTGACAGGTGAGATGTGACGCCGCCACGCCGCCCACCGGAGCTAGGGGCACGGCCATCACGTTGCGAACGGGAGAGCCGCAGCGCAGGTGATGAGCTACAGCGCGGGATTCGGTTGCCATCGCCTAAAATCCGTTGACACCGAAAGGGGGGGATGGGTTTTCATTGGACCCATTGCGCCCTCCAGGGACCTTTCTTTCAGGGTCGCGGAGCCGCTGATCGACGCTATTCCGCCGTCCGCCCGCGCGGCAATCTTCCGCTGAATGTTCGACGGAGCCTTCGGTGCTTCGGCGGCCCAACCACGCTTGCTTAGTATTCTTTGAAGGCGATCTACGTCAGGCAGATGGGTCGCGATCTTGTCGGGCCGTATTTACGGATCTCAAATAAGAAAGGAACATGCACGTGGAAAATTCGTTCATCTGCCTTGTGTCGTGCGCCGCCACCCACTATCGCCAACAGCTGAACGACTCATGTAGCAATCCCGTCTGACGTCATTTACGCTGGAAGTTCTGACTGATGGCATCCGCAAGAGTCAGATAGCTCCGGATTACCAATGCAAGCTACAGCAAGAGAGTCCACTGGGGCGATGCCGTTGAAAATGCTGCATATGCACGAAACATTTGAGGAAGCTCCGCAGACGGCTGTGTTTGCTTGTTTCTTCCTGACGTGGGGCCGTAGCCGTGACCCCCGCGGGTAAGAAGGATGAGCTGCATAGCGCCGCATTCCATTGACATCCTTCCTCTTGCGATCGGAAGAGGTTTGCTGAATGTACGGTGTAAGCTTCTTGACCAGTTGCTCCAGGAGAAACATTGAGGGGAAAACAATGTGTCAAACTGCATTCCTTGCCCGTTCTGGACTATTCAAGTTGCACGTAAGTTGTTGAACGATCCGGGACCCGCGTGCCACTCCGTCGGGAGGCCATCGTGACAAGGAATGTAGGTCAACCGCATGAAGCTCAACGTCCGGTTTCGCTCCTACGAGATGCGCACCTTGATCAATCGTTGACATGTCCTCAACAGTAACTCGGATGAATGCATGCAACAAGCAAGAATTCACGACGTTGACATGCCATTGAATCTGGGGAAGGAGGCTGGAAACTGAAGATCCACCTTACTCATCTCATCCAAGAAGCCTCAAACGGCCTGTTCGTCCTGACTTTCTCCCCCAGATTTCACCAATCCGTCGTAACCGTCTTGTGCAACAAACAGAAGCTAGCCCGTCGCATCCAGAACCAAAATATCCCAATGGCCCTCCCAGCTCCGAGACCGCACCGTCTCAGTCTCACTCTTCCTCCCCGGGTTTCAATAATCTCATGCTGCCACCGACGCCCCGTACCTCGGCGGCAGCCACGACCCGCGGATCGACCAATCGGACGATGGCCGTCCAACCTCACTCTCACTCCCGTCCACTCATCGTCATCCAGCGCCATACCTAAACCACCCTTGCTCCAAACTCACTCCAGCACTCGTCGTATTCGCTCCGTCGATTTTGTTGAAAACACCAGACGCACGAAAGTCACGATGTCTCAACCCCCCAAATACCTGACCGGCGACCCCGCCGCCATTCAAGAATTCCTCGACAAGTTTGACGTGCGCGATTTCCCACTGCCCCCCACCACCAGACGCTGAGTCATATCCGTCAAGCATCGTGATGAGTAGAGACTGATCGTGAGATTTCTGAGAGACAGACTTTCCTGCTAGACTGCGATGGTAATGACCGATCTCGTCTTCGTGTGCGGTCGGCAGCAGGCTAACCCGACCTAAGGTGTCCTCTGGTCTGGAGACCACCTGTTCGACGGCATCCGCGAGACCCTCGCCTTTCTGCGCTCAAGAGGTTACTCACCACCCTTCTCACTCTCACGCCCCTCCGTAAACTCTTCAATCTCACCCAACCCCCCTTTGTAAACGGACCCTCGTGCCCCTAACATCGTGAACGTTCGTTTCGTCCAAAAACAGGCAAGAGAACCGTCTTCGTAACCAACAACTCCACAAAGTCCCGCCCGGACTACCACAAGAAGTTCGCCGCCCTCGACATCCCCTCCGAGGTCGAGGACATCTTCGGCTCCGCCTACTCCTCCGCCGTCTACATCTCCCGCATTCTCCAGCTCCCCGAGGGCAAGCGCAAGGTCTTCGTCATCGGCGAGGCCGGCATCGAGGCTGAGCTCCGCGCCGAGGGCGTCGACTTCATCGGCGGTACCGACCCGGCCCTCCGCCGCGACATCGGCCCGGAGGACTTTGCTGGCATCGCCGACGGCTCGCTGCTGGACCCCGAGGTCGGCGTCGTCCTCGCCGGTCTCGATTTCCACATCAACTACCTGAAGCTGTCGCTCGGCTACCAGTACCTCCGCCGCGGCGCCGTCTTCCTGGCGACCAACACCGACAGCACGCTGCCCATGTCGCACACCTTCTTCCCCGGCGCGGGCTCCATCTCGATCCCGCTGATCAACATGAGCCAGCAGCAGCCGCTGGCGCTGGGCAAGCCGTCGCAGGCTATGATGGACGCCGTCGAGGGCAAGTTCCAGCTGAACCGAGAGCGGACGTGCATGATTGGCGACCGGCTTGATACCGACATCAAGTTTGGAAGGGAAGGCAAGCTGGGCGGTACGCTAGCTGTGCTGACTGGCGTGCACAAGAAGGAGGACTGGGAGAAGGAGGGCGCCGCGGCTGTGCCGGCGTACTATGTCGACAGTCTTGCGAGCCTGAACCTCGATGCATGAGCGTGCCATTGCGGTGATGAATTATTTCTACGGGAATAGAGACTAGAAACTTCAGAAGCGCGCCTAGAACTAGAAGGACCCCCTAGAAGTATACACATATGCATTACTCTAGTTCACACGATTTGTAGCATTTCCCCAAGTCGCTCTAGGTTACGGAAAGGATGCTGCCGCCGGCCACTTTACCTGTCCTTCTTTGTCTGTCTCTTGGCCAATTCGCTAGTCTTGATGATCTTGGGCTGCGGCTTGCGATAGCCGAATACCGATGTGGGCATGAACATGCCAACCTGCTTCTGATACTCGCTATACTCGGCGTATTTACCAGAGGTGATCAACTCCGTGAGCCACGTCGATCCCTGGAAAAGCATGATCAAGAACGCGGAGCCGGCAAAGGTATAGCTGTACAGCACCTTGGTCGCGTAGCAACTCCACTGGTACAGGACGAACCAGATCATCTGCTCAGCGAAGAAATTGGGGTGGCGGCTATAAGCCCACAAGCCCCCGGTCACGAAACCACGGTCGAGATCTTCCTGCGCCCAGCCGCGGGGCACCTTCTTGTCCTTGAGGTACGAATGCTTGGCGGTCTGGTAGTCCCACTGCTGGCCGTCGGAGATGTACTCGCTCAGGACGAGGCCGACGATGATGGAGAAGAAGGACCAGTCCGCGGCGGAAATCGCGGGCTCGACGCGGCTGGCGAGGAGGAGGGAGTAGGCCGGCGCAGCAGAGAAGGCGAAGAGGAGGATGGACTGAATGAAAGAGATGAAGGTCACGTTGAAGACGAAGAAGACGACGGCCGGGACTTGTTTGCGGACGATTTCCCATCTGTAGTCCTCGCTTCCACGTTCGTATCCGCCCTTGCGCCAGTAGTTGAAGGTCAGTCGACCCTGAAAGCGCATATGGTTAGCTGTCGTCGTAGGACGAAGGCCTGGGTTGGACGGGGCTACTCACGCTCCAGAGCGTAGTCGCAACAGCAGTCAAGATCAGTCTCTGTGCGGGAATGCCGTTCAAATGCGCCCACGCGGCCATGTGGACGATGTACCAGTTAGGTAGAAGACTCCATAGCCGGTCGATCTGGGAGTAGTTCCTATTGTACTCCGACACCACGAGGGCGAGGAAGCCGATGAGGAGCGAGAACGCGAAGCCGGAGACGAGCGGGTTTGTTTCGAGGTAGATCTGCGGAAGAGATTGCGGGCTCGCCGCGATTCGGCGCGGGAGATCGAGAAGATGCGGAATGAAGGGCTCAGCGGCCTTGGCCCAGTCGGAGCAATCCTCGAGGGAGCTGATTGAGGGGAGCGCCATTGTTTACTTCGGATCGAAGACAAATTGCAGCGGCGACTGGTCGTATGCTTGGTTTTTGAAGCCTGTAAAAAGGCAAAGATATCAATTTCAAAGACAATACAGAAAGCGACTGTCGGAATCAGCAGATCGTGATGTTTTGGCTCGAGAGCTCTGGTGGTTTAGTCTGCGGTAACCGTGGGGCTGGTGCAAACAGAGCGTCATAGATCCATAGATTGGACGCCAGAGAGCTCTGGTGCCGCCCAGAGTGCAGGGATCTTCGGGCATTGTGACCACCGAATGCTCCGTTCGCTTAAGTCTAGAGACGCCCAAGCTTCTTTGTTTAACGACGATCGAGGACAACCAAACCACTCAAAGAATATCGAGGTTGATGAGAGGATAGATAACATCGATCTGCGCTAGCCCCCATTTTGAATATTTTCCAACTTGAATCAAAATGGAGGGTTCATGTTAGTTCGCCCTTGCAGATGGCTATCTGGATCCCGTAAATGTCATCGCCATTCAGCGGGCAGGTCACCCCTCCAAAGCTGAAAGCACGACGCGTCGCAGTGCCGGGGGAGCTCCTGAACGCGGCAGCCCCGCTGTGGGGTTGCACTAGGCACTAAGGTACCTAGGCGAGGAGCTGGACCTCCAAGACAAAACTTCACCTCAGCTTGCAACACGTCAAGCCTGGGTATCGTCAACGACGCGACCTTTATGAATAAGGAAACCAAAACTTGGTGTCGTGATATCAAGGTCTTGAAGTACTCGTCTAGGGCTGTTTTATAGAAACTGAGCGCCTAGATACGGGCACTGCTGAGGACGCGGAGGAGAGAGCGCACTTGCCCTGTGAAAACGTCTCCCAAAACCGCAATCACGACGACATGCTCCTGCTTTCACCGTCATGACGCCTGCTTCCCATCCGACAAACTCAGACGTTGCTGCAGGTCTCTTTGGACATCAACAGACACGTGTGATCTTGTCGTCCTGTAAAGCTCAGCAACATGAAGGTTCTTTGCGTCGCAGAGAAGCCGTCCATCTCCAAGGCTGTGGCTGGCCACTTGGCTGGACAGAATCCCACAGTTGTGAGCGCACATCGACGAAATCGCGTTTGCATCAACTGACTAACTTCGTGACAGCATAACACGCGCTCGACATACATCAAGAACTACGGCTTCAACTTCAACTTTGGCCCACCATGGAACGCGTGCGATGTCACCATGACAGCTGTTCTGGGCCATCTGACTGCCCTGGACTTTACTCCCGCAAACAAGAGCTGGCAGCATCCTCCTCCGGAAAGCCTCTTTACCGCTCCAGTGGTGACTTTAGTGCCGGATGTGAGTGTCTTTGCCCATCGTATCGATAGCATGTGGCAGTCACTGACTTCCGCAGGACAAGAAAACCGTCGCCGAGAATATTGAGCGCCAAGCACGTTACTGTCAACTACTTGTTATCTGGACCGATTGTGATCGTGAGGGAGAGCATATTGGTAAGGAGATTGTACACGCTGCTAGAAAAGGCAAACCTGATATCCAGGTTAAACGTGCCACCTTCAGCAATATTGAACGAGCGTAAGGCGCCCGTTCTCTTTTGCCATGGAGGGCCATGCTGATGAATAACAGACACATCCTATCTGCAGCACGTCGGCTCACCGATTTAGACCAGAAGCAAGTCGACGCTGTGGACACCAGAATAGAGCTAGACCTCAGGATTGGATACGCCTTCACGCGTTTCCTGACCCTCAGCCTCCGGCCTCTCGGGGGCGCGCTGCAGGAGAAAACCATCAGCTACGGTAGGCCAGCCAACACTCGAAAAGTTTTCGTTCTGACTCTGAAATAGGCTCTTGTCAATTTCCCACCCTTGGATTCGTCGTTGATCGGTACTTTCGAGTCCAGAACTTTGTGCCTGAGCAGTTCTGGAGTATCAAAGTCATGCACAATCGCGAAGGGAAGAAAGCCAACTTCAGTTGGTCACGAAACAGACTCTTTGATCGCATGTCTGTCGTGATTCTTTACGAGCGATGCATTAGAGCAAAGAAGGCCAAGGTCACAAAGGTCCAGGAGAAGGCAACGAGGAAATGGAAGCCGCTCCCTTTGACCACCGTTGAGCTCCAAAAGGCAGCCACTCGCCTCCTCCGCATGAGTGGTCAACAGGCCATGACTATCGCGGAAAACCTCTACAACAGGGGTTTCATCAGCTACCCCAGAACAGAGACGGATCGGTTCGATAAAGGCATGGACCTGAAGGCGTTGGTCAGAAAGCAAACGCCACATCAACGATGGGGCGAATATGCTGAAGGCCTCCTGAATGGAAACTTCAGCCAACCGCGCGAGGGCCGACACGACGATAAGGCTCACCCGCCTATTCATCCAGTTACATATGCTGCTCCGAGTGTGTTGAAGCCGGAAGAGGCGCAGCTCTATGAGTATGTTGTGCGGCGGTTTCTCGCCTGTTGCTCCGAGGATGCCAAAGGTATGGCAACCGACATCGAAATCCTCTACGGCGAGGAGACATTCCACGCGCGTGGCCTACGCGTCCTGGAGCGCAACTATTTGGACGTTTTCATCTACGAGAAGTGGAACGACTCGGCAGAATTGCCACACTATACCCAGGGAGAAACATTCGTTCCAACAGAGGCCATGATGACGGATGGAAAGACTAGCCCGCCGGGCTACCTGACAGAAGCAGACCTCATTGCGCTAATGGACGCCAACGGCATTGGTACAGACGCGACAATGGCAGAGCACATTCAGAAGATCCAAGACAGGGAGTATGTACAGCTAGCGGACGGCGGACGACGTGGCCAGGATGATGACGGTGATGACCAGGATAGACCTCCATCGCCGCCGGCAAGAGGTCGGGGACGCGGCAATCGCGGACGCGGCGGGCGTGGTGGGCGCGCCGCATCAGGAGGCCGCACAGGTCTCAAGGTCTTCATCCCGACCCAGCTCGGGGTGGCTCTTATCATGGGTTTCGATCGCATGGAATTCGAAACGAGTCTGGGCAAACCTTTCCTGCGTAAAGAGATGGAGAACAAGATGAAGGCAATATGCGACGGGCGCATGTCCAAAGAAGCCGTCCTGCGCGAAAGTCTTGGCCAGTACCGGCAAGTATTCCGGGACTCTCAAGAGAGACTGAACGTGCTTAAAGCTGTAAGTAAGGGTCCCATCACTAACATGTTCACGCGCGCTGACGTTCCTAGGCGTGTCGCGAATACATGGCACTGTAGTTCAACATAGCATTGTGTTCATGATGTTGATAAGGGCTGAGCCCTGGATGAATGCGAAATGTCAGGGCGCCGAAGCGAAGTGGGATGATCCTAAATGATGTCGTCACGGTTGCAAAGCTCCATACGCACAAGGACCACGGTGCGAGATTTCGTTATCAATCGTGTCCACCAGAATCCAAACGTGGATGCGACGACTGGCACAATGGGAGCCTCAAGTTCCGAGAACCGGCGCAGTTATTACTAGCTTGTCTGGCTGCGCGACATATCCGAAGATGCAGGCTGTCGGCGGCTAAGAAAGACAGCTGGTTGCCTTGGTTGACCGGCCGTTCGGGACCAGGCAAATCACGGAAGAGGTCGGAGAGGCGCAGTGATGAGGGTGTGATGAACCCCGCCCGCGATATCTTGGACAAGAAGCGGGGTGATTACTCCTGGGGATGCAGCTACTGCAGTCGCTGCAGTGGTGCCGCCGCAATGAGGGGGCACCCGGAAAGAAGTCGGTCCAAAGGCGGAGGATTTTCCTGGGATCTGAGGCCGAGAAACGCAGAGAGCGGCGGCGGGTGAATACCCACAGACTTCCGATGGGAAGCAAAGGGCAGCATCGGGAGAGGGGCCATCTGGAGGAGCTTGGAGCCCGAAGCCTCAACGATGCAGCATGTCACAACGTGGGGTTTCGTAAGTGGATGAGTGACGAACACGGCTCGTGTTGAAGCACGATGATTCGACAGCGGCTATGCTATAGCGACTTCAACAATGGAAGTGAAGGAGTTGAGAAACAGGTGCCCACAAAGTCAAGACAACACCAAGTACAGGTGGAGGTACATGGAGGTATTGGGAGCGGCACATTCACTGTTGCGTTTCTTCAGAGACGACGACGAAGGTTGTGGCGGCTGGCGCTTCGGGGCTCAAACTAGGACGCGATTCCTCTACCTCCACGTTTAGGCGAGAAACCAATCAGCTTGAAGCCTGGGCGCAACGTGATGGTTGCGCTCGACGGCGTGCGACGTAAAGGGTTGCGCGAATTCCGGGGAGGCCTGAGTCGGATGTGCTGCAATTCCAGGCTCAAGCTTGCTGCGGCCAGCAATTTTGAGGAAACCGAGACAGGTACGGACAGGAACACGGATACACGGGGTGGCTGGTTCAACCTACGATCTCCATTCGGATTCCACCACATTATTTCCTGTCCGTCATGTAAAGGCAAGGTACCGGCGGCAACGGATACGATACGATGTGATGCACATCAGCATCAGCACATCGGCAAGGGAACGAGAGGGGGTGTTTTTCTCGTTGCTACCAGGCTTTGAGAGGGGGTGGAATGCTGCTCGCTGGAATCAGATCAGATGAGATGCGATGGAGGATTGGGGGCACATGGACGGATTTGACGGAGGGGCGGCGATTGCTGAAGAAGGTCGTCAGCTGTCGGCTACTACGAAAAGGAAGGCGAAAGAAAGGCCTGGTTTTCTGGCTGGGCTGACTACGGCGCATCGGGCGACATCATATTTGGATGAGCATGGTACACTTTCAGGTCATCGTCAGCCACTTGAGGGCCTCAGCAGACCTTGGCTGTTGGCTGATAATGATAAGCGTCGAAGATACGGGCGTGGCTTATCTGTTCGAGGCAAGGTACCTCTGGCAGGTTGTTGACAACACAGGCCGTGTGCGCCTAGAGATATTGTGCATCTCTCGGTTTTTGTGTATCTTTACTGTGGAGAGAGGGTAGGGCGAGCGTACGGCGTACGGCGAGGTACTCGACAATACGTCTCTCCAAACGGCACAAACCTAATAAGGTGAAGGGTCAGTTCCAGCCCCATGCGTCCTAAGTTCCAAGCCACACCGCAGCTGGGGTGAGTCTAACTTGACCCTGCACACCCAGCATCACGTTGCTGGCTCCACGGTCGAGAGTCGAAATAGCTGACCTTGTACACAGTGTGTCGCACACTCATTCCCGCGACTACACAGAGGTCAATCGCAGTTCGCTTCTGGGTAGAGAGTCAACTTTGATTGATGGCTGAGTTGGAATACGACAGCGAGGACAGACTTGAGCTGGGCCTTATTTGCCTCTGTGTCAGCCATGCATAGTTTCTTTGTTTCGACGTTGATTGCGGTTACCCCAAAAGCATCTTGGGTTGCGACAGCGCGCCTTTCCCGCTGTCGCTGGACGATGGGTAAGGGGACAACGACTCAACCGTCCCTTACACTCCTCCCCCCCTCAATTGGCAACTCTGTCTTTGAGTTTCGGAAACATCCCTGTGTGATTAGGGTATCAAAGATACACAACTCAACCGCGAATACTTGCTAACATCGCGACAATTCAACAACAACACACGCCCTCCAAACAACCCACATGGCGGAGCCTACAGGTTGTCCGTCACCGCGGCGCTGGCCCCAAGGTTGACCGCCGCGGGTTCTCCATCGTGATGGATACCTCTAGCTTGGGAGCTTTTTTAACAACTTGACCGCCGCAGGTAGTCGCAAAGTACCTTACCCATGGTTCCATGGGGTCCCATGGAGGTTGAGAAGAAAATGGCCCGCGACGTGCCCATGTGCCCACGTCGCGTTGTTCTGCTGGCCCCCCGCCAACTGGAGTCGCTGAAACGAAGTTCCCACCCGTCGACCTCTTCCCCGGACTGCCGATAGGGTCAAGCAGGGCCTTCTGGGACAAACAGTTTCTGGGTACGGGGGGAACATCACCCGTGGCCTTCCGGAATTGCAGCGATATCCACACATGATTTTCGCCTAACAGGTGTGGGCTTCGAGGCCCCTTGGATGTCTTTTTTGTCATTCATCCCGTCCCTCTGCCGGATCCTCTGGGTAGGTATCTACAAGGTACAGGGGAAGGCTCCCTTCCAGAAGGCCGGCTTTGTCTTTGGCGAAAGGGGGACGGCAAGACGGGTTTGACGGGATCACCAGTGACAGACTTGCAGCAGCCTCAGTGCTTCCCTGCTGGGCATCACGTCTCGACGAATACTCCGACGCGGCCACCACACGCCACCGTTCGTCCCGAATCATTATTATTTTAATCGCAACCGCGGCGCAGGAGTGTCAAGTCACTTGACGCACCCACAAACCTTGAATCGACTCTATCGGCACAAAAGCCAACGATGTACCCCGTCATCGACACATAAGGCATAATCGAACCTACACCTCGGCAACAGCGTGCGTGGCGGCCTTGCGGCATATCGTGTTCGTCGAAAGCTTACCAATCTGTCGGAGATGGGCAGCACCAAGACCAAGGCAGAAGAAGGCCGTGAAACTCTGGTTGATGCGAGTTGCGACTTGCGCTTTCAGCAGATTGCCCGTTTCCATTTTCAGTTCCCCCCTCCACCCCTTGAACTCCACCATCGATAACACAAACTCGATTCATGAACCTCGATACCATACCCCTTGATTTCATGAATGGTTGCTCGCTCTGCCCACGAGGCCTTTAAGGTTGTCGTAGGGTTGCAGAACCCCAATCGCGATCTGACTCCTCCCACACAACCACACACTTTTTTCTCACGATTTAGAATTGTGCGATATCGTCGACGTTGGGAGGAGGCATTGTCAATGTCCGTATCCGCTTCCTTTGTCGGCCAACCCCTGTCATCCCGTGACCCATCTGTCAGGGTGCCCTTGTCACCGTCTTCTTTCCAACCCCTGGCTTTGGGACGTGGAGTTCCCGCTGGGAAGAGAGCGAACACACACAAAAGACGCGGCGACGGTCTCGGTCCACATTATCAAGCAAAACCCGCCAGCAGCAAGCAAACCGCCCTCTTCTTTCCCAGACACCGGGCGGTGACAGCAACAAAGTGTTTCCTCGCGCACGCAGGAGGCGGAACGGGGGCCTTGCTGCACGCCTGCAAGCCGCTGCTTGTTGGGCGTGGCCCCCCTCTGGTACTTGGACCAACGCAGGCCACAGCGCACACTCCCACAGCTCTCCACTACCTGGAGACGAGACCGCTTTCCTCTGCCCAAGCTTGGGAAATGTGACAGTGTCGTCATCAATCGCCGACAACCTCGAAAGAAGATGAGGTGGGCTGGCGGGCGTGGCCCATCGCGCGCCGGCCGGCCGGTTGACCGGGGACCTGGTAAACAACAAGGGCAACGAAGACCTCACAATCACACCTCTCCTATTTTTTTTGGTGTGCTGCGTTGCAATTTTGAGAAAAATTTGAAATTTCGAAATTTCGAGTGAGGAGTGCTCAGATCACGTACAAGATCGAGATTCGCCAGAGAGAAAATTGATGCCCTCTTTGGCGAGATTGGAATTCCTTCCTATGCGAAGGCGAGATCCGAGGGAATGACGGTGCCTGGAAAAAGCAACGATGCGCCTCGAAAATAGAAAGGCCACACTTTAGCAGCAAGAAGCATCAACGGGAGCAGAAACGCAGCCACAGAGAGCAGCAGAGCAGAGCAGAGCAGGGGTGTCTGAGTGAACCGTCCGCCCGGCACTGCAATTTCGTGCAGAAGCCAGCTGAGTGTGTCTGTGGTTCGATCAATCAGAACCATCAGTCTTGTCTTCTCTTCTTCATGTCCGTCCCCGTCGGGTTCCTTTCCATGAACAATTACAGACGATTGTCTAAGACACATGGTCGGAAAGGGCGAGTTTGGTCGTCATAATCCATTCTCCTCCCCTTTCTGGACCAGGGCTTTTGGGGCGTGGTACAACTACATTACACAGGACAAGTTTGCAACTTAGACCCAACCCAACCTGGCCAAGGAATCAAAAGACACGGTCTAGAATCCAAGAAGTAAGTCTTGGTTTTAGGTGCAGTTGCTTCTAACAGTTTCCAAGTAAATGCGAAAAGAATGCGCGACGTGTCCTCGCAAAGACCAGCAACATACAACCATCTGAACGCGCCGTCGTCTCTCTTACAAGACGCGCACACCACAAACACAACCTGCGATAATGCCTGGACCTTGTCCGCCGTCAGCTGGCCCCCAAGCTATTCCCGTAGACCTTGGACTTTTGAGACTTGGACACACACACTGCTGCTACTGCTACTGCTGGTGCTGGTGCTGGTGCTGATGCTGCGAAATGGGTGGCCGGCCGTCCAAGCACACCAGCTTGACGCTGGGGTGTGACTCTAACAATCAGCTGCCCATGGCTTGAGGGTACAACTGGCTGGGGACTCCTTTTTTAGGGAGTGGACGGTCCAAGGACATGAAGGATAACCACCATTGGTCCTCTCGCCGCAGCCAGAGGTTGTCACCACCTGGCAACGGACCCCCCAGCCCACACGCCCCTTCTGCATCTGCGATTCCCGTCGGCGGCGCTCTTTGTTCGGCTTTCGCTGTCGCCGCCGCTGCTGCTGCTGATGATGATGGTGCTGCTGCAATGGCTACCGGTTGGTTGCCTTGTGGTTTGGGTTTCTGCGCGGTGGTGCTGCAGCCTGGCTTGGGCCTTCAACCACACTGGTTCGCCCTTCTTCGCTTTCATTGCCAGGGAAGTGCAGGCCAAGCAGCTGCAGCACTGCAGCACTTGCGTACAGGGCGCGCGACCTTGGTTTGACGTATCCGTGTCGCTGATGTTGTCGGTTGATCGATTGTCATCGACAGGTGAGGGAAGGTAGGTACCAACCATGGTACTTGGGTCGGATCACTCAGCGTGGAGGCGGCAAGACTCACACTCGTGGCCGGTAAGGTACTCCTCAGATACCTCCCCATCCTGGCCCTTCCTTGGGTTGCATCCGTCCGGTACCGTGGGTACCTCCTCCCCGGCCGCCGTCTCTGAAAGGTGCCCACCCCAGGTCTCCCACGTCTGCAAGGTCGCTCAATGTACCCCAAGTATCTGCGCGGTATCTGCCCTCCTCTACCACTAAGTATGGGCAGGCACAGAGTAGTAGACTCATGGCTCATTGTCAGTCTGTCACTCGTTGTTCTCCCCCAATCGCCCATCCCACGCCGTATCCGTCGCCGTTCCCTTTACTTTAGCCCTGGTTGTCGCCCTTCCTCGCGCTCCCTTTCCCTTCCTTTTCCTTCTTCTTCAACACAAATCCAACAATACGAAGAATCACACAACCATACTGACGAGATTCTCTTGTCACAGTCAAGATAATCGCAACAGCTCTGCCAGCCTTGATCTGCCAAAAGTCACTAGCCGGACCGTCGACCGCTTTGCCTACCCGCAAAGTTCCACACTTGCTTTCGCATCCCTTCCGCTTCTAGCAGTACGTCAACATTAACCCTACCACCACCCGTCATCCCCCTGGTGACTCAACACCACCACCAAAATATCACCATATTCTGTGTGTTGCGTGTGCATCTGCCGCCTCTCCCTACTCAGACACCAACACTGGTCATCTGCCTTGTTACTGACTTGTCCCAGACACGTCTAGAAGCATCAGACACGTCTAAACGACATCATGGCGACCATGGCAGCTGCTGCTCGCGATTTCAACCAGGCCTCCGACATGAGCCGAGACAACTTAGCTGTTGTAGCGGCTCGGAGTGTCCCTGCGACGACTGTGACACGATCTCAAGCCCTCCCCACCCCTCCCAACTCCATATCTCCCGCCCTGCCGCCTCACGGCCTCAAGGCCCAGCTCCAGAAGGCCAAGCTCGAGCCTATTGACTCCGACCTTGACCTGCACGACGAGCAGGGCCGGCGACAAGCCTCGCGCTCGCCCTCCCACGATACGACAGGCACCATCAGCACCTCCCTGCTGGCCAAGCACCATCTCCCCGAGATCCTCCTCAACCACGGCCCCTTGGCCATTCGCCACATCATGGGCTACCTGACAACGTCGGTACCGGGTTTCGCAGGAATCCCCCCGACGAAGGCTCGTCGTCTAGTGGTCGGAGCGTTGGAGGGCCGCGGAGGCGAGGGTGGCGGTGTCGACGGCGACGTGGAGTTTGAGAAGGTGGGCTGGGGACGATGGGACGCCCGACGACGCGGACAGCCTTCGCGGAGCTCGCCTCCTGCAGACTACCGCTCCGGTATCCCCATTAGCAAGAACGGCGGACGCGGCACCGACAGGTCTCGCCTGAACGCTGCCTCTTCCAGCAACGGCGACGAGTCGTTCGTCTTCTCCCACGACGACCGCGACGCCATGATGATGGAATGCGAAGCGGATAAGATGTCCCTGGATGGCTCAGCATCCGCATCGTGCTCCGAGGCTCCGGATGACGATGACATCATGAACGATGACCCCGAGGACGCTACCGATGACGAGGACTGGGCTGCTGTGGGAGCTGCCGCTCTCCGCGCCGAGTCCTACAACGCTGCCGCTCATTCGGCCGGGCGCAGCTTCCTCTCCAACGGTGTATATACTTCTGGAGGACTGCGATCCGTCGCAACCGGCATGGCTCGTTCGCACCAACCTTTGCCCTTCGACTTCTCGGCGCTGGGGGCCACGTCTGACGCGCAAGAGCGTGAGGCGGTGGAGGCTCTCCTGCGACTGGGTTCTGTATAATACCATTTTGCATAGCACGGCGTTGGGGTTGGGAGATGCGCTGTGCGATCGGCCTTTTTTGGCTGATGAGAAAGCGTCTCCCTTTTTTGATTGGGTTCGGAACGGTTGGCTGGGTTGGCTGGGCCAAGCATTCCGTGTCATGATCATGGTGATTGGGCCGGCGTGCTCTACATCTCATCTCACCTCTCTCCATTGACACGGCGACACTACATTTTTCTGGGTTCGGCGTCCTGGCATTGGAACGACAAACCACGCCCTCGCGCGAAGGGCAATCAATGTGGCATTGGGCACCACTTTGCATTACGATCACGGCTCTATTGGAGGATACCCCTACATCTGTCTGTCGGCTTTCGACGGATCACGCTTGGCCGGTTGGCCATTGGGACGTTCATCGCGCTCCATCTCTGGTCGAGTGTCCCCTGGCAACCCGATGGCAAGAACCAACGCAGCATGGCACGCGCTTGCAGGCTTCGGTACCTCAGGATCAGCTGCCATGGCACGGAGATCATGGACGGAGTGGGAACGATGACAGGTTGGAAAAGGCTGGCCTGACACCACACTCCCACACTTCGTTTCTCTCCCATTCATGCGTATACCTCTTTTTGCACATACCCCATTGTTTTCTTTTTACATCTGCATACCCCCACTTCAACAATCGTGGAGGAACAACACAACACATCTAGGCTGGGCGAGCGTCACCTCGTCAGCCGCCACATTTACACCCTTCTCATCACCTGTTTAATTACCTGGGGGTTTGAAGAAGGCACCATGGCTACTCGGGCTGTTTCGGCACCGAATGAGAAAAAGAAATATCGACACATACACATACTGTGTCTTGCGGACTGGAGACGTTGGACCTGAAGTGGTCTTTAGCAACTCTCGCGGAGGACAGGACGCGTAGGAAGAGGGAAACAAAAACCCGGTGATGCTTGGCTCGCTGATATCGTCCATTTTCTGATCGGCTTTGGAGCACTATGTCTTTTGGGGCATGAGGATGAGCAGAGGAGAAAATTCGAAAAGAATTCAACAAAAAATACCTCCCCCTTTTTTTGGTGAACGGCGGCTTTGGGGGTTTTCTACGCTTGGGCGGCTAGGTCTAGCTCAAAGAATGGAACTCTTGACTGTTTGGTCCCATTTGATGGTCTATCGTTATCGTGACTTGTGCTACTGGGGGTTGTGATGCGCCTGGGGGATGAGCCGTAAAAGCTACTCAGCTGGAGCTGTTGTCGGGGTTTGCCCAACAATGGGCCGGGGCCGGAAGGACGGTGACCGGATCCTCCTCGAGCCAGTGTGATTGTGAAGATGATTCAAAGCATGCTGTTGCAAAGCGTGTCTACGATCACTGACATCAACTGCATATTGGTTGTCTCGACGGCTACCTCTATTGTCAGTGATTGATACGCTTGACGATAAATCATGGACGGGAGCAAATAGCAACAGGAAGATGACAGTTATTGCACTCCAATCATATCATCAGAGGGCGCTCTTGATCCCATCGACGATGGACTGAGGCACTGCGGCATCGCAAAAAGCCTGTGGATGCCGAAACATTGGTTGACTGAAGACTCACATCTACACGTGGCCTTTTATAGAAGGGCCTTTTTCTGGTCCGCGTTCTATCTCGGCGTCTTGAGGGAAGCAGGGGAAGCGTTGAGGATATATAGGTGGTCCTCGCGTGTCAATTACCAAGTGGAAAGGCACGACCAAGAATGGCAGCTTGACGATCATCTCTTTCTAATGGATGGTGCGATGTGGCAGGCTCATACCCGAGACTATGCAGAGGTTATCAGACGCTCGTCTTGTCATGACGTCGAGAAACTCCTGGGTTGTTAGGAATACGAACAAAGAACCAGAGAGGATGAGCAGCGGAGGTTGTCTTGAACGAGGGGGGAATCCTTCCACGGCCTAGGTTTTGCCCGGCCCTGAAGTTATCAGTCTCTGTTAAGTGACGCGTCTTCAGATTGTGCCATACGCTCGTGTCTGTCATATCCAGATATGCGAAACGACAACAGGTCTTTTTGTAGTTGGCATGTGTCTGGACTTTGATGAGGATATTTAAACTGAGGCTCGGCCGCTAAGGCGTGATTTCTTTCGCCAATTCGGTGACGTCGAGCACGGCTTTCTATTTTTACCAGAGTTTTCGAAGGCTTCCGCTCATTGCAGGGTTGTTGTTTGACAGGGCCCTGAGATTCGATATCGGGGTATGCGCCTCTGGTGTTGGGTTGTTATTCTGGGAAATATACCATGAAAGACGACTAACGACGAATTTTGCTCAAAGTAGACCGAGTTCAGGGGCTCGAATGGCGGTGACGGCAGTGAAGATGAAATAAGCTCAGTACATGATGCTGCGAATTCATACCGCCGTAGCACCCCGCTATTGGGGTTCTTGATCTTTGAGAATCGATTCGGCCATCGCTTTTATGCTGTACGTCTGCTTCCCTCCGCCTGTGCCGCGAGCCGTGGACGGCAACCTGCCAGGTAGTCATAAGCTGGAAGGTAGTTCCGTGTCAATATATCAAGGGGTCTCCTACTGGGACAAGAAGAACCTTTCAGCAATTGGCCGCTCCCCCAATCGCTGCGCCTTTCGCAAGACCCTCGCCGAGTGCGACTTCTGAAAGGGTACCTTGCGCGGGTGATTCAAGGATCGATGGAGTCTTTGAACGCGGCCATCTTTTGGCTCTGTTGGCCTCTGGGGCTTATTCGCAGGATGCATACTATCATTTAAATCCCTTATGAAACGAAGACTGAAGTTTTGTGGGCGTGAAGTACGTGTACCTATCGCAAGAGGCTGATGCGGCTTTGCTGTGCTTCGAAAGCAAAGGACCTGAAACCGTGGATTGCGTTTGCAGCTCATCATCGGTCGAACCTAGTCGTGGTCTTTTATAGTCACAGAATTGGGACTATGAGAGTACGGACTCAACTATCAAAGCAAGAAGTTGTTGCTGTTGACATCTTTCTCGGAAGCAAATGCTAATCTTCGATAGGTGACCAATAGTCTCCATGAAGTGACACGCATGAGCTTGGCGAGAAGGAAACTAATCAGGCTTCCCATTGAGAGTGTGTTTCCAAGGCTGCGAAAGGTGTTGCTCCGGTCTTCGGGACCTTCATCCCTATGTCTTTGAGAGTATGTGACGTGTATACAACAGGGACGTAATTGACGCGAAATGGGAAACAGCAAGGCTCAAAGATTTCGACCTTGAGGGAAAGACAAGCTCACAGATGCCGCCACTGAGACAAAGGAGATGCGGAGATCGGATGGTAGTATTGTTGCCCTGACGTCTCACTTGCAAAGCGGGCTGTAAAAGTCAACTTATATCTTGGTATCAATATGTTGCATTATGTCGCTTATTCGCTATGAAGTATATACATATCAACCACCCTAGACCAAGAACTCGTTGGGCACGTAGAGCGGCATGGAATCCTCCCACAAACTGTCCGTCAACATGCGCTTGTTAGATCCATCAGCATCCATGACAATGATCTGGCCGTACGGCTGGAACGTCTGATCGTAGATGGCGGCCTCATCGCGGAAGCCGTACATGCCGCTCGAGTACAGGATCTTCCCGTCAGCGGTCCAGACGGCGTGGGCGTCGTTGGCGCCGCTGGAGGTGAGGATCTGCAGGTCCGTCCCGTCGGGGCGGATGGTGGCGACGTCGAAGTTGGTCGAGCTCACCTTGCGGGTGAAGACGAGGCGCTCGCCATCGGGCGACCAGAAGGGCAGGTTGTCCGTGGCGTTGGTCAGGCTGCGGACTTCGCGAGTCTCGAGGTCGAGGATGCGGATGCCGTAGCGGAGACCCCACTCGCGGAAGGCGACGTAGCGGCCATCGGGAGAGTAACTGGGGAAGCCGGAGTGGACGGTGCCGTCGGTCAAAGCCTCGTAGTAGCTGCCGTTGGAGGTGGCACGGTAGACGCGGGCCTTGCCGGTGGCGCGGGACTGGAACCAGGAGCCAAGGCCAAAGACAACCCACTCTCCGTCAGCAGACCAGGCAGGCTGGAAAGCACCGGCAAGACCCTTCGCGACGAGGGCGGAGTCGAGTTCGCCGGTGGAGTAGGAGTCGAAGACGAGCTTGAGATCGCTTCCGTCGGGGTTCATGGAGACGATGGAGGAGTTGCCGAGCTGCTTCTGAGTGATGACAAGGCGGCCCTGGAGAGAAAGCTGGGGGAAGACGTCCGTGGATCGGTACTCCCAGTCCTCATCCCAACTGTAAAGGGGCTTCTCCTGAGCACGCGCGGTGAAGCCGACCTTCTCGTAGACGACGAACTTTCCATCAGGGGACCAGGCCGGGGAGCGGATGGCGGCCTTGACGGCGGCAGTCGCACCGGAAGTGTAGTTGTAACCCTCGTTATCGTTGCCCTTGATTAAGTACGCGATGTTATCGGTGGCATCTGTTTCCCCAGACAACCACTGGGGGAACATCTTCAGGCCAGAGCCAGAAGCATGCTCGACACGATCAGTTCCAGTCTCAAAGTCCACGGAGACAATAGCGGAGGTCACAGCGGCGACGGACTCGGGGCGGTGCGCGTTCCATGTGTCCTCGACAGTGATCTCGTAGTACACCACGCGCTTACCATCCGTAGACCACTTCGGGGAGCCGAGGCAGTATCCGGACTTTGTAGCTACTTCGCGGAAACCAGTGCCGTCAGGACGGATGGCGTAGACGGAGAGCTCCTGCGTGTGTTCCCAACCGGTTCCGTTGCCATGGCCACGCCACGCCGTGTTGCGGTCCGAGGCGAAGGCGATCCATTCGCCATCAGGAGACCAGCTGGGTCGGAAGTATCCATCCGGCAGCAATGGGTCGCCGGCGATCTCGACGGTGTTAGTGAGGTTGCGCCTCTCCCCGGTGGCCAGGTCCTGGACCCAGATGTTGGTCTTGTAGCCGTTTTCGGTCGAGACGAAGGCAAGCTGAGTTCCATCGGGAGAGAGCGCGCCGGCATCCTCGACAGACGGTGTGGCGATGAGTTTCTCCAAGTCCGAGCAAGTCCCGTTGGCCGCGGCAGAGACACGGCACCTGTACAGGTCAGAGTTGCCGTCGCCATTCCGCTCTGTCGTGAAGACGACCCATTGACCGTCCGGCGAGAAGGAGGCGTGGTACTCGAAGGAGGAGCTGTTTCCGAGAAGCTTCCGCTCGTTCGTGCCGTCCGCGTTGGCGATGTAGAGTTCAGACGAAGAGGGGCCGATGCGGTTCATGAGGAGAACACCCTTCTTGCCGTCTGCGGCCGGAAGACCACGAGCGGAGTGGGCTTGCGGGAGGGCCGCAGAGTTGAAGTCTGCCCGCATCTGGTGGACATGGCGGGCAAAGGTTGAGCCCGTGGCGAGGCCAAGGACAGAGAAAAGGAGTGACGACCGCATCTTGGGGCAACCTCGAGGAAGAGACGAACGAGAGGAGAGAGGCTGGGTGGCGAGTAGGAGAAGAGGAGATCTATGAGGCCGCTACATGTTGTCGTCTTATATGTATTGCGCTCTGCACAGCCTGCCTGCATTCGCCATCGAGCGCATTTGGAGATTCAACGCCGAAGTTCGACATTGACGAATTCTTAATCGACCAGGGTCCAGGGGATCGGCACCGAGCCCAGATCAGTGCGAGTTCATTGGTGTCCATCGAGACTACAACGCTTCCTTCCCGCACAATTGCCGTTTTCCGCCTGCGGAGGGCGATTAAGGTCTTGGCAACGTGGGAGGCAAGGGTCGTGGCAAGAGCTTGTTTAGACAGTTGGCTCCGAAAAGAGGTTCAAGAGGTTGTAGCGAAGCTTCCTCAGCGCGATGCTATTCGATCGCATCTGCCCCACTCACGGGCCTCGGATAGCTCCCGCCTGCAAGTGCCTGGAGTGGAGGACCCGAGCCTATAGAGAGGTTCCCATCCTCCTGCTTGATTAAACGGATGCATGAGGAAGGGGCCCAATAGTGATTTAGTGATTTTGCATCACCTGCGTTCTTTGGAAGAGTACCGAAGTCCGATGAAGAAAATAAGTAGGAGGCCTGCAAAGAAAAAAAGTCATGCAACGGTGCGGGGGTGATGCGAACACCAACCGGGGGTTTTCGTGTCTAGCACCTTTGATGAAGTGATGTCGAAGTTGACTTGTCTTATCAACCAGTTTCTTTTCTGCAAGAACGATCTAACTTGATCCACCCCTGTCCCGAGCGAGAGGTTTTCTACTAAGTACGGCGTATTCATGCCGGCCGAATCGGCGGCGAGAGTTTCCACCTTGAGAAGCTCGGCCTCGGTCGAAGACCAGCAATCGGGTTTTCAAATTCCATGGCCCCGTAGTGTGCAGTTTTTTTTGGAAATATTTTGTGGCAGTTAACCACCTATTGGAACACCATCTAGGTCTAGTCACAAAGGCGGCAAGTCAGTCCTCACACGCCAGTGCGTGATCGACCTCTTCGGCCAATTGATTAAGCGAGGTTGAAAGTTTGATGTGTTCACGTCATGAAGCTGCAGGAAACAGAACGTCCCCAACCAATAGGGAACTAAGCTTACATAGATAGTCGACATGGAAATCTGTGCAGTCAAGCTATCTCCAAAAAAAGAACATTCACAGCTTGATTACCATGCAAAATAGTATCTTGTTTTTCAGCACGTTGGTGATCGCCTGGTTGAGATTTGGGAGGGCAAATACAATGTTAGCCATATTTACGACAAGGGCAACGGAAGAAAACTGGCGGAGAAGTTCTATAGCATCGACAGCTCCAACGCTGCATTCCACAACCTCATAAAGGACTTTCTCCAGCGTATCGTCAACAAATACTCCTTCGACGACACAGACAACAAAGACAACACAGAAAACACCAAATTGCGCGCCAAGGAGATTGGCGCCGGTATGGGAGTCGTGGCAACATGGTTGGCACCCCTATTGAAGGAAAAGATTGGCATCTCCAACGTGACGTACTCCTTCACCGACATCGGGCATCGTCCAATCACTCAAGAACATCCGCCAATATCTTCGAAAGGAAGGCGGCATCGTCCTTTTGCTCGAGACAACAGAACTAGACTGCTGCTGGACGGACTTCCTCTTTGGATTTACGGAGAGTCGGTGGAGCAGGAAGGACAAGAGGGAACACGCCCTGCAGTGTGAGGTTGAGTGGCACAAGGCCTTGTTCGAGGCCGGCTTTACGATAGTCGGGCAGACCACAGGTAGCTGCGGGGACTCGAGATTTCAGACGCTGTTCATGGCGTCCACGCACCCAAAGGATGCAGCCAAGTCATCCAAGGCTTAGATAGTTTTGGGTAGCATTGGGCCGTGTGTCCCAATAGGCACAGTGAGATATAATATGAATTCGAATTGCGTCCTTCAAAAACGGTCTACCCAGTGACATATCACCACGGCAATGTTAGCCGGAATAGAACACAATGCATATGTAACTGGCACTCTGTGTATTGTTCCTTCGCCCCATAACCTGCCCATAGATCTTCCATTCCAAAACCCGTGTTGTTTCCAGTCATTTCGGATAAAGAATCCTCGCAGATGTTCGGGTCCCTATGATGATTTATGCCCAACGGGTTGTCACATTCATGTGGCACTGCTGCTAATCGCAGTAGTCGTGGCCATGCCCTTGGGTGGTACTACTGCTGGGTAAGGGGTGATTGAACCGTCACCCCATGCGTTAAGTGCCCTTCCACCGTCTTCTTCGTATTTGGCAGCCGCTTGAAAGCCACCATTGAAGTTATCGCCCATATCGATCCCTATGGTGTGCCAGGCGAAGATATGTAACTGAGCCGATGAGGGCAGGCAGAAGCCATCCTCTTTATACGCATGACAAAGCAGTAGAATTGGTTTGCCGTACTTACCTGCTCGATATCTGATTTCCTTCTTGAGTCAACAACCGAGTCCATCACGATGTTCTCTTGCTCATGTCAGCGGAAATGTGACGTCCCCGTGACTCCGAGAGAAGGTTGAAATGGCTGAGAATCGTCATTCCCTGTCCTGTACTACATAATCTAAGCTAGGTAGCAAGCTGGCTAGGCCGTGCCGCAAAGACATAAGACCCACCAGAAGATTGCATTGGTAGAAGAAATAGCCCCCTCCTTTGCGACCGGTATACACTATAATAAGATTCAATTTTAATCATCAAGAGTACGTCTTCTCTTCACGACTTCCTTGAAGTATCTACCTCAACGTGACGCTATGTAATATAACACACCATATTGGTCAGCTTTCATATTGCGCGGCGTTCTTTTTTTTAATGCCGTTTATGACAGGAGCAATTCCAATCTGCAGAACGGTGCTTTTATTTTGCAGCATTCGCGTGCTGCTTCTCCGTACTATCTTAAACTCTCCGCTGCCGCATGTAAGCTGTACTGGGTAGGTTCTGAACAGCGCTACCTAGTGGGCTAGCATGAAATCTACATTCTCAGGACCTGTAACAAACGAGGCCGCTCACGGCAGCGGGGTCTTAGCTGGACGAAAGGTTACAGGGGGCTTTTCTGTTAGAAAAGGTTATCCTATAGTCGCGGGGGTGCGTAGGCCTGTGATTGGTAAAATATAGCATCTGATTTGAGGCATAGCGCGCGCTAGGACTGCTAGACCAGGTCTTTACTGTTGCTGCGGCGTGCGGTAAGTGGGTTCCTTGATCTTTGCTGTGATACCGTCCGGAGTTATCACACTCAGTCGGTCAAAGTTTCTGCCGTGCGGACTTAATCCAGTTGTGTAACTGCGTCTGTCGTTCGGACTTAATCGCTTTGGGTCACAGTGCTCCATGTTAGCAAAGTCATTTGGAAGAGATTCTTGGGTTCACCCAGAAGTTGCCAGTGAAGGCTGGAGTAGTCTCCGGGTCAGTAATGACTCGCTAATGTCTGGTGTAGTGTGCCACGTTTGGGTTTGCCCATCCTTTTGGTGGACGTTTCGTTCGTCTCAAACATCACAGCTTAGTGTCTGAATCGTTTCTGATATGCTTTCTGAGGAACTGACTATTCCGTCGCTTCTCCAAGTTCAAAGTGAAAAGCAAACAACGTGGCTGTCCAGCTTTGCCTTATGTTTTCCGTTCATTTTGGTGTTCCATGGGAGCATAGTTGCTAGTTAGTGTTCATCCGGTCCGCGTCGGCCTCAAACGCCGGCCTTGGATCGAGCTCTGTCGTACCTGCAAGGATGAACTTTGCCAGACGAGTTAAGCGCCGCCAAATCGGCTTAGTCCCACGGGAAACCAACCTGGCCCCACCGATAACATTACTGTCACGACAGAAGGAAGCTGTAAGTCCGCTTCATCTCGTGACGGCTGTGGAGTGTCCGTTGCTCCCGCTCTTCACTCTCACATCCGTCTCTCTGAACGAGTCGGCGAAACTCATCTAGAACATCAATATGTCCGATTGTAGGCCTGCTCGTCTGCAGATCATTGGCAGGTATTTCCACGCGGCAGGACAAGAGA
The DNA here is from genome assembly GCA_027406125.1 of Colletotrichum tropicale. NCBI lineage: Eukaryota > Fungi > Ascomycota > Sordariomycetes > Glomerellales > Glomerellaceae > Colletotrichum > Colletotrichum tropicale. The sequence goes on from JANVYH010000004.1 coordinate 2,651,915, forward strand.
CCATAATGCTTGCTGTTCTTCTGCTGACAGTGGCCTTCTTTGGTACAAGGTTGGCTGGGATAACGTATTAGAGCGTAAGTCTGTGCGTGACATAGTCATATTGGCCTTGGCTGAAGTTTCTGGCTTCCAATTTTGCCTCCTGAGTTTCTACTGATCCTCTTTGGCCAGACTCGCCCTCGTCTACTCTTCGGAATTAGAATTTAGCTGTGATAGCGGTTCTTTTCTTCTTATCTAAGAATTAATTTCATTCACAGAACTGCCTGGTTATGAAACCCCAACCTAGTCTGTTTTCCTTGCTTCATCTTCTCGGGAGAGTCTTGCTGTCCAGGCGGATATTTCTAGCTAACCGGGCAGATAACTACCTGTCTACTACTTTATTTTATCTTAATTAACTTTTACTATTATCATCGCTATTTCTATCCCTCTTTCTATCCTTATGATTATCGCCATTATTCTTATTATCGTCGTTGTCGTCGTCGTCGTCATTATCGTCGGTATTATTATCGTTTTCATCGATTATCCCTATCGTTATATATCGACTACCCGCCCGGTCAGCCAGAAGTATCCGCCCGGATAGCAAAACTCTTTCGGGAGATCGTTTTATGATACGGCCAAATTCATGATCAGAAACGGACAAACAAGCTTCAAAGCTTTGAGGGGTTGTGTCTTTTTGGCATATCAAATCAGTGAGACCACTACAACAGACTATTATGAGAAACATCCTGTGCGTAACTCCTTGATCATAAATGATGACGCAGTCTTTATGGTTTCATCCTTCGCCGTCTAAACTTTACATTACATACTTTGATTTGACCTTTGACTGCGCATTTAATAACCCTCATCTGACTGGTATCATTCTTTGTCAGTGTGACATTGATTCAAGGTTGCGACCTGTTTTCATCACACCTCAGTTCCTCATAAATACGAGTAAAACTTCACTATAAGAGTCTCACCATCGAATCGAAAACTCCCAAACCACATTAGAGCCCATCTTGCCCTAGCAGCACGTATCGTGCAGACCCTGTTGCCAGCTGAACGTAGAGCAGGAAGAAGATGAGAGTCATGGCTAAAGTAGCGACCAAAAGCGCCACGCTGGTTCTCAATCGTCGCACCTTTCTTCTCAGGGCCTCAAGTTCGTCTTCTACTGTCTTAATCGGGGGCGGATCATCCGGAATCTGGCGCTCTTCGTCGTTGGTAGATGACGACACTCGTGACTCATCCCGCCGGACTGCTTTGTACTGTCCTCGCTTCGACTTGAAAGAACTCATTTTGGAATGACGATAAAAAGAACCTAAGAGATCAAAAAATGAGACACGCAATTGGAAGGATATTATCGGTAGGAAGAATGTCGTGAAGCCAGGACTGTTGAGATTCTACTGTTGAGGAGGGGTCGGCAAGGATCCTAGCTGGAGGTACGGCATCAAGGTTCGGTCAAGACTCAAGTTGGCCGGTTCGGTCCGATATGCTCGGTGATAAGAGGACTCCCTCGCGCAAAACTCCTGTCACCGTGAGACATCAATCATATACCAAGAACTGGCCTTGGCGTTTTAAAACTGCTCAGGACTAATTCCCAAGCCGGGGTAGTGAGAAAAGACCTGTGCACTGACTTCCATTCGTGTTCCTTCATCATAGCGTAGTCAGGCGATGTTTTCCTCAAAGGAGTGAATCGTTTCATAAAATTTAGTTGATATCTAACTCCGAAAACCAAAGGTACGTACAGTCTAAAACATTAAAAATCTACTTGTTCATGAAAAATTCCTCAAAATCCTCATCGGGCAGCGCAGGCTGCTCGTCCACGCCATCCAGCAGGCCCAGATACCAGCTCAAGTCCCTGCCATCCTGCTCACGAACCGCGAAACCGTTGCCCCAGTATCCGAACCGATTCGTCGTGGTGTACTTGAGCTCGTAATCCTCCCACCGCGGGGTGTTGATTGTCTCGAAGAACTGAATTCTCGAACCAGGCCACATCATAGGCTCGCCGTCGACGGTGCCCTGCTTGAACCACGACCGACAGGGCGAAGTCCACGCCGTGCGCGGGAGAAATTTCCTGCGGTGCTCGACGAAGTCGTTGACCGCCTCCTGCCTGGGGCAGAAGGATGCGATCTCCTCCTCGGACATTTTCTGCAGCAGTTGCATGACGTAGCGGGCCACTGCCTCAGTGATGGGGAGGAAGCTTCCGTGGCCGTAAGGTCCGAAGGGCCCGTTGAAGACTTGGTTCAGTGTTAGCCAGCATATTCCTTCAATGGGAGGATTCCGAGGTTGCTTACTGATGTAGTTGGGCATGTTTGCCACCGTCAACGACAGATATGTGTTTGGCGTCTCCTTCCAGTATTCGCTGAGGCTGACACCGTTCCGGCCGATGGTGGGATAATGCGGGCGCCAGCTGACGTCGAAGCCGGTGGCGCAGACGATGATGTCAAACTCGTGCTCGGTGCCATCTGCTGTCTTGATGCCCTTGGGTGTGATTTCCTGGATACTTGATGACACAACGTTCACGTTCTCTTTGCAGAGCGCCTCGAGGTAGCCGTTACCGGGTGTCGGTCTGCGGCAGCCGACGGCGAAGTCTTTGGGGATGATGAGGTCTTGAAGATCAGGTCTGGGCGCAAGCTTGGAGCGCATGTCCTTCTCCGCGAACTGCACGATAAGATGATGAGCGGAGATGTTTCAGATGGGTAGGCAAAGTTGGTTCACTTACGTCCCTGGCGTCTTGTTGCTCTTTTGACCCGTTGAGGATGAAACGGAAGCGGGAGTTGAGTTCTGACTCGATCTTCTTCCTGTACGCCAGGTACTTCTTGGGGTCGTTGCGGAGGATCTCGTGTTGCTCCTCGCTGTCTGCAAGCAAGAGAGTCAGCTCCGTGAGATTTGAGTTGCGCGGACAAACCACTTACACTTGAAGTTGCTGCCATTCTTTCCAGCAAACCGTTGGCCAAAGCCACCGACAACCCACGAAGAGCTACGAATAAAACAGCTCAGGCTCCCAACGACTATGCACAATTAGCAACTACTCTTTGGCCACAGAGACAAAGACCTTACTGGGCTGGATGTTAGGAACGATTTGAACCGCAGAAGAACCGGAGCCGATGACGCCGACGCGCTTCCCCTCGAGAGAGATGCTGTTGTCCCAGTTGGCGCTGTGGAGCATCTTTCCCTTGAAGGTTTCCCTGCCCTTGATGGCGGGCCATTTCCACTTGCTGGGAGCACTTGGTCAGACCACGATCAACCATGAGAAATTTGACAAGACTTACTTCAAAACACCGCTGGCATTGACAAAAATGTCGGCCGTATCCTCAATGACAGTGCCATCCTGCTTCTCGATGCGAATGTTCCACTTTTGCGTAGGCTCGTCCCAGAAAGCACCAACAACTCTGTGGTTGAGGCGGATGTACTTGTTCAAATCATACTTCTCCGCGACATCCTTGAAGTACTGAAGAATCTCAGGGGCACTCGAGTAACTTTGTGTACCTCGTCAGCAAAGCCCTTTAGTGATAAGAAATAATCTAATTTCTTCACTCACAATTGCGTCCACTCAGGCGAAGGCGCCCAGGAGAACTGGTAATTGACCGAGGGGATGTCACATCCGCAGCCCGGGTAGCGGTTCTCGTACCACGTTCCGCCAATGGAAGGGTTCTTCTCGTAGCACACAAGCTCGAGATCGAGAGTATTGCATGTGCTGACCTCATGCGCGAGGTTGAGAGCGCTCGCGCCGCCGCCGAGACAGACGATGCGGAGCTTCCGGCCGCTGCGGCTCGGCTTCTCCAAGATCTTGTACTCGGGCTTGACCGGGGCGGGGAGAGAACCCATGTTTGCGCTTATCAACTCCGGGGGTTGAACAGGGGGCGGGGAAGAGCAAGTCGGGGGTATCGGTCAGGGTTGTTGCTGTTGAGAGTGAGTTGTGAGTTGTTCTATGAGATTGAGTGATGAAAAGAGAGAATGTGCTGCGACTGCCTCAGAAGCGATAACATGTTATCTTTCGGAAAGATCATTCTTATATGGCAACTTGAGACTTTGGTAACACGATTGGCGATCCGTCGTACCCCGCGAGTGCGGCGTTAATTCGCGTCCTCATGCTGAGCCTGCGGAGCTCCGCTGAAGACAAGCGCGTGATGGTTGAAGAGGCATCTCCACTTATTGCGATGGTTGTCCCCTTTCACCCGCGGCGTTCACTCCGCCGCCACCTCCGCCTCCGCCTCCACCGCAGTCAGCGCAGGAATACCTCGAATATCTACCGCGGAAAGTGTGTTGCCTCGCACGATATTATCGGCAATCAGGGTGGAGCAGAGGAGATGGACCAATCTCAGGGTGGTGCTGGGGACCATTCGGAGGCGACTTAGTAAGAGCAAACCTGGGGAACCGATAGCGATAACCTTGAGAAGTTCCGTAACTCGGATTGCTTTAGAGGAAGCGGGACTAGTCCTTGTGATTGACAATAGTTGGTCACGACATAGGTGTTCTAGGACATGAGGAACTGACAGATTGAATCAGATTTCCTGGTAGAATGCTTGTTAGGAAAAGCAAAGGCACAGCGTGATGACAAAATGTCCCATGAATTTGATCAATTTATCTTTAGAAAGACGAAGAGCTATCCAGCACAACGAAAGAGAGAATCCGTTTTCAGCCCATATCCTCCCGTCTTCGCTTTCTGCTCTTCCCCCGTCCAACCCCTTGATCAACCCATTCAAGCAGCCGGGGTCCAGGGGTATCCAGGCAAGTACTTCTCGCCGTATGAGAAGGGGCAGTAGACCGCAGGGCAGTTGCACTCCTCGTCCTTGGGGATCGCACTGCACTTGACGGGGAAAACCTCCGAGTTCGGGAAGCAGCAGCAGCACTGCTTCTGCGTCTCCGGCTCGTGCGGGCACAGCTGCAGGGTGCAGATCGGGTCCTCGGCACCGCCCTGCGCCTCTGGGACCTTGCAGTTGTACCCGGGGCGGCTGCTGTCGCAACAGCAGAGGTTCGCGGCGGGGCGCGGGGCGTCGCGGACGTCGATGTCGGCCGGGGAAGCGGCTGTGGGGCCGGCGTTAAGGAGGAGGACCAGGGCGGCGGTCGTGATGTTGGCGATGGAGAATCTCATTTTGGCAGTTTTGAGGTGGTTGGTTTGTCTGGGAGGAGACTTGAAGTGATACTATGGATTATGTATTAGGGTGCAAAGAGGATGCTTTCTGTGATGTTTGCTTGTGTCTTGTGTAATGAGAAAGAAAGAGGCCCTCGAGGTTTGGTTCCCTTTGATGGTTTATATATCCCCGCGGTCACACACAACAACACACAGCGCAGTTGGTTTCGACCAGCAATTCTTGTTGCTCTGTGTCGTTCAAAGGTAACAAGCCAACGATGACAACATCGCCAAGCATGACCATAGATCATTCGGGATGCGTAGTATCCTACCTTACCCTCGACGGAGCAGCACACACCGAGCGTAAGACAGAGTGAGCACCTCTACTTGCAAGCTTGCAGCTTAGTAGCAAACCGTTGTGGTAAGTTATGTCTCGAAAAGACTAAAATAACATTGCCCAGACGAACGAGTCTGTCGATCAGCGCCCGGTATGGACTCCAACTCGCTCCCTGCAAAACCTAAAGGATCGGGTCGTTAGCGCTTCGAGTTTTCCTCTTTACCTTACCCCTTACGACCGTTCCGCCTCTGGGATCTCAAGTGACAGGCGAATCGGCGTCTTTCCACTCTTCGCGTCTGACGTATCGTATCGTTGAAGATGTAACCGAACGAGGAAATTCGGGGTAGGGCTGCTTACAACCTCGCCCCGGTGGGCGGTGGCCATCGCACCGTTTTCTTGGCAGTTGGGTCAGCGAGCTGTGACTTGAAGTTCATGATCTGGGGACATGCTAATGAAGGATGACCATTGGGTGAAGTCATCTTGAGCTCAGCTTCCAAGAAGCCTTTGTGGGAGTGATTCTTGGAAGAAGGGCTGACCACAGGGCTGACCTGTCACTTGTGTCACTTGTCGGAGTCCTCGGGCCGGCGAAAGGTCAGCTCTGGAATGTTTGAAGGGATGAGAAAGACAAGCAAGACCCAATGGGTATAGACGTCTCACGGCGCCCGTGTTCTGCCAAGAAGCGTCATGAGGTTTGCTGAATGAGGTTTGTGTTACGATGGCTTGGAGTCCAGGCCAGCTTCGGCGACTTTGGGATCGTTTGTTGCCGGTTGACATCGGACTCTAGGAGGCCGACCTGTTTCTGCTCCTCGCTTGCTAGCAGCATTCCCCAGATGCATCCTCAAGCCAGATCTTCGTGCCAATCTTGGACGTCTGATCATGGCCAGCCGGATGATAGCAGATCTAGACAACGGCGTGCACCTCGTTCATGCTAGTCTGCCAAATAAGCTTGATTCCAAAGACCAGATGAGCTATTTTAATCTACGATTTGGACGAATTCATCTCCATCTATAAATATAGACCCCAAGGGACGTGGAACAGACGGGTGCGGTCCGACGGCAGGCGTCCTGGGCAGACGTTGCCGATGACGCCCCACCCCCGGATCCGGCACTCTGCGGACCTCGACGGCGGGTTAGACGGGAGACCGGGCTAAACACCATTTATAGCACAGCGACGTGACATTCACGGGTTCGTGAAGAAAGACCACCGGCCATGGTAAGAGAAAAAGAGAAGAGCCGTGGCGAGATGATGGAGGCGGCGAAAACGTATAATGACTTCACATTTGGATGGTGGCCCGGTTCTATCGTGAGTCTCGGGAGTGTCCGCGGCTTCCGGCTTACGACACCACGAGCTTCGAGCCTCGAACTTTCTCCCGGAACATTTGTGAGACAACCAGATATGACAGGGCCAGCCGAGTAGAGGACAGCAAGGGCTAATAGTGCGGATTGTCTTGAAAAGGCCGATGCCAACCGAGATGTTCTTGATCAACCATCACAATAGGTACCATCTTCACCCTGCCAAGGACCCTACACGAGGCTGGCCCACCTCAATCAAGTATGTAGTTGAGACAATCTCATCACGTTGGTAGAGCAAGTTGGAATGAAGTCACCGTGAGAACGTCATGTCAGAGGTGCAATAAGCATTTTTCATTCGACCCTCAATCGAGCCAAGGAGACTACATAATGGCGAAGCAACATGACTTGTTTTCATGATCTCATTCCCGTTCCAATATCCGTCCGTTATAATCCGCGACCGTTTGAAAAAAAGTGTTTCCGCACCAAGATGTTGGTTGTTTTTGCTTTGCTCGCAAAGCCCTCCCGAATGTAAAAAGCTTCTTTCGCTCCCCTTCGTTGACGTGATAGATGAAATAAATCAAAAGACGTGTTTTTTGAGGGGTTTCCGGTGACCATCAGCTGGCACCGGGGGTGATAAACCACCACAATCCATCTGCGTTTTGGGGACTGCGCATCAATCCACTTCCCCTTTCAACTTCCGACCGACCAGGGTATGTAACGTAACAAAGAGGTAGAGGCTTCGACAGGTGGGAGGTATTTTGCCAGAAGCGCTTTGTAGGCAATGTATAAAAGAATGCAGTAGAATAGAATACGAACCAAGGTTGAACCGATCACTTTGCCCTTTCCTTTTGGAAGAAAACTTTTCACAAACACGCTTGTAGACAACTGTTGGTACACGCACCCAGCTTGGTAGTGACTGGGGCCTCGCTTCTTCAGCACCGGCTCATGTTGAATTGCGGATCTCAGTTGGGCATGCGCAAGACAGGGTACAGCGGCGCAGCCGGGGCGGGCTTGGCGTCAACCTCCATAGGCTCAGGAGACTTGAGACGGCTGGCCTCCGGGGAGCGAGCCTCCTCGGCAAAGTCCTTGCGGTCGATACGCTCGCGGATGTACTCGCGCAGAGCCTCGATAGTTCGCATGTTCTCGAGCCATTGGTCGTACTTCTCCTCGCGGTCACGAGCACCCTCGCTCATGTCGGAATCGGAAGAGGCGGACGGAGAACCGATAGAGGAGGCGACAGACTCGGCCTTGGGAGTGGAGAAGCCGGAGGAGTCCTCCCTGATGATGGGGGATCTCGGTGACGAGGGGTTGGCACGCTGGAGCATGCCGCCCGAGTAGCGTCTGCGCTCGTTGCTGTCGAAGCTGGGTCCGAGAGTAGAGGTCGTGGACTGACCGGGGAAGACGGAGCTGACAGCAGGGAGGTTGGGGTACATGACTGAGGATGCGGTCGAGGAGTGTCTTGATTGAGGAGACATGCCGGAAGAAGAGGGGCTGGGCGAGTGACCAGAGGTGTATGACATGGTGCTTGAGGGGGGAGTGACGGCGGGCGTTCCAGTGGAGGAGATTGCGGTGAGCGGCGACGCCATGTGGGCAGCGGAGACGGCGTCGTAGCCACCGTTGGAGACTGGGATGCCGGCGGCGGAGCCTCTGTGGCCGCCAGGAGGCGAGGGGCTGTTGCGGAGATCGAACGTGTTCTGGCCGTGAATGTGGATTCCTTGTGTGGCCTGGTTCGCGTTTTCGTAGACAGTGCTCTGCATTTGCTCCAGGATCTGATCGATCTGGATCAGATCGTTCTTGGTGCGGGCGTTGGGCATGGGCGGCAGGTAGTACTGCTGGGTCAGAGGGCCAGGACCAGAGGGAGCACCACCGACGTGCTGGTGGTGCTGTACGTGCTGCGGGGGAGGAGCCGCCATGTAGTCGGAGCCAGGCATGGGACCGGCGTGGAGGCCGAGGGCACCGTGGAGGGGGAGAAGGGATCGGCCTACTTGTTGGTAGGAAGTAGGGTCGACCTGGCGGCGCTTGGCGTGTGCAAAGAAGTCGTCGACCATGTCGAAAGCGCGCTTCCGGTTGTCGTAGCCGCCATGGTGGCCGATGTACTCAGTTCGGGGAGGGTTCAAGGGTTGTTGGTTGAAGTACAGTCCATAGTTTGTAGATGGTTGGGGAGCATAGTAGCTAGCATGCCCAGCCTGGTGTGCGAAGGCGGCCGAGTTAGTCCTCATGTGGCCATTATGATCATAGTAGCTAGAAGAAGCTGGAGGCACATTAGCCTCTGGTTGGGAGAAAACGAGAGGACATTGGATGCGCAAACTGAGCTGTACATACCTTTGCCAGGCTGCGCCCGATAGCCGTTCATCCCCTGGTCCTGAGGTGATCGGCCGACGAGCACCGAGTCATCGGCGTGGGTCTGGGAGTGTGAGCGACGTGCAATTCCCCTGTGAATGGAGGCTGATTTACCTTGACGTGCTTCTTCAAGTCCTGAGGGCGCTTGAAAGACTTGCCGCAGAACTCACACTTGTGAGGCTTGAGCGGTACGTGGACGCGGATGTGAGAGGTGATGTGGTCACGCTTCACGGTGGTTGTCCTGCAAGAGTTCCATTGGCAGGTCAGGTTGAGGTTGTTGGTGCTCTTGCGGCCGACATGGCGCTCGCAGATGTGCTCCTGTTGAGTTTGTTAGTCATGAGATTCTCATGTTCAGTGCCTATGAGAGTTCGACTTACGTAGAGAGCCTCAGGCGTAACGAACTTCAGGTTGCAGCTGTTCCATTTGCAGATGAGGTTGTCGTCGGCGCTGGTGCTGCCGGCACTCTGGGAAGTGTTGCTGGTGGCTGTCGAGGGCGCGGGAGTGCTGCTCTTGGGGGAGTTGCTCCCCGAAGACTCGTGTTCTTGCTTGGTGGACATGATGTGTGAGTTGACCGAGCTAGCTCGGTGAGGAAGTCCGGAAGATTAGGTTCGGCCGGGACCCGTTTGGTTGGGACACCGAAAACAAGGTGCGTGGGCGTGGGATGCTGTGTAAGTGGGAGTGGAGTCGAAGTCTGGGCTAAGGCAGGTGGAGGGGCCGATTGCCGAGAACAGGCGAGAAGATACTTGGGATCGATCAAGCAGCTGGAAATGGGAAAAAAGAGACGGTCAGCGATGCTTTATGTTTTTTGCTGACGGTCAAAAGACCAAGAGTTGCTTTCGAGGGGAATTAATCAGACTGGTTTGGGGGCATGGACAGACGGCTTCTCTCTTTATTCATGAATCACATTTCCTCTCCGCTCTTCCTACCCTCCCAAGAGCCTTGGCGAGTCTTGGCAAAGTCTTGGCGACCGGGGGCTTGTGAGACCAGCTGACTTGTGATTGGACGGTGGTGGCGAGGGCTTCCGAGCTGATGTCGCGGAAGATGGGGGGAGACAATGGAGCTTTGTGCTGCGTCCGAGTGTCCGACAATTGGCACAGTACGCGGGCCTGGCCGATACTAACTCTGACACTGCAGAAATGGCGTTGAGGGTGGTAGATGAGGCTGCTGCCACAGTCGCCAGCTCTTTTTCGACACAGTCGGCGCACGCTGACTCCGCAAGTCACTCGCCAACACCGCAACATCCGGGCGCATACGATGCCAAGACTTTTGGCTGTCTTGGGAGTCTTGGCAAATCTCCATTTTTCACTCTTCTCCCTTCGCCGAGATCTTGGCATTCGTCCTTGGCGCGCATTGCTTCATCCTGCGAGCACCCGTTTACCATTCGTGTTGGTCAATAGCTCGCCATCAGCTGATGACCGCAAGCGCGGCGTTTGGTTTCTTCATTTGCGCGGCGGCCGTTGAGGTTTCCCATGTTTCCGTGTCGCTACCGTTGAGGATAGAGTCGCCATGGCCACGGCCACGGTTCTTGGTCGCGTTCATCGGCAGCAGGATCCATCATGGTCGAAGCTTTTTTGGCAGTGATTATTTCTGTTTGTGTCGTCTGAAATTCAAAAGAGGCCTGCGACCGTCTCAGATGGAGAGATGCTGTTTCCAGCCAAGTACGGCGCACTGGAGCCGAGTATTTTTGGGGCCCTTGGGTGTGACCACCCGGGACAGGACCACCCCCAAGAAACAGAGGCACCGGTATCGAGTACATGCCTCCAGGTACTGCCGCACAGCTGATGTCACTGCCGTCAGAGCACCCTTCCGTCGTACCCAAGTACACTCTGCCCAGGGCACACTCAGTGGAAAGATAGGACGACTGACAGGAGGCTTGGGGGGCAACATGGGAGTGCCAGCACGATTGACAGGGAAGGGGCCGATGAGGAGGGGGAGGGATAAGCGTGACAAGCCTTCCTTCCCAAGAAACCCAAGAAGCACCAAGAACACCAAGAGAATGCTCAAAACACGGGGCCTCCGGGCGCACGGCGCTAGTATCTGTTAGACGCATAGTCTTCATAAAGTGCCCCGTAACTCCATAATAACGTAATCGTGGTGGGACCACCGCGAACGGGATGCAGCTGCAGCCAGCCCGTCATCGGTCTTCACAGTGAGTGATGGACGGGGCACCTCACGCTGGGCTGCCAATGTGCTTAACCGAGCAGCCCTTCCGTTCCCCACCTCCCCTTTTCGACTCAACCTCCTCGATAAGCAGGGTTAGCTGGGCCTGTGGACAGGTGACTTTCGGTTTCTGGCAAGCCAAGTGCGAGAAAAGAAGCTTTCCGCTCCTCTCTTCTTGGCCTCTCCGCCGCAGCCAAGACCGCCAAGCTCTTAGCGCCAAGGGCTACGCGCAAGCCAAAAGACTGTCGCCTGTTGTGCCCCCTCTTCTTTACCTCATGGCGATACTGTCGTCTGTTGGAATTGGTCCAGCAGAGGCCGTTGAACCGGCTCGTCCTGAGAGTGTTGCGCAATACCGCCAGTTGTGGCCCACGCAAGGAAGCCGATGTCCCGGCTGTTTTTATCGCCTTTATTTTACGTGCATTCGGTGTGAGATGGGTGGACTCTGCCAAGACCACAGGCAGCCTTGTTGAGTGCGAGATTGAGACTGAGGTGGTGGTGGTGCGCAGCACTCGGGGTCCGACGATGTACCTCACACTCCAGGAAACACTGCCTTTGTACCTTGGTACCTTGCACCAGGTACGTACCCTTACTCAATCTGGCTGGCAACTCTGATGAATGCCAAACCGCGGCGTCAATTCTGGTGCCGGCAGGTACAGTGTGCGACCCGACCTCCAACCAACCCGACCCCTTCCCTGGAGGGAGAAGCTCCCCCTCATTTTGTCTGCCCAACGGGTTTCTTGCCGCACTGCGCTGCACCGGCAGCGTTTCCCACCTTTTTACCTTTTGGCAATTTGGCTCTCGTTGTCGGATTGCCTATCGAGCATCGAGCATCCAACCCATCGATATCGATTCTGCGCATCGCACACACACACACCCAGCAATTAAACGCACCGGCACAGCCTCCACGATCCCGAGCGATTGTTATCCCGTCTGTACCTTAAAACATGGATCCAACGTGCCCGTGCTATCGCCATCAACGCCAACGCCCGTCTTTACTCAGATGGGCGGGTCGCTCGACCTTGGCAGTTCGACCCACGCTGACGGTACGCCAACCGGTGTCAGAATCGTCACTTGGATGTCTCCGTCGCTGTCGCTTTCGCCAGGCGTTCCGTCGGGCGTAGTGTTGATCTCCCTTCCTCCACTGTTACTGGTACCTGCGATTGGCACTGGATATCTCCTGCCTTCCAACCGCGCCAAGCTTCAGCAAGAGAGACACGAACCACCCAAGCATCGCCAACCCGTCTCACAAACCATGCCATCGCATCATCTGTCCATCGCCATTGCCCCGCGCAGAGACGGGACACGTACTGCTACCAGCACCATGCGTTGCTGCAGACTGCAGACGCTGCAGCTTTGCTTGGCTTCGCTACAAACCACCAGCCAGACTTCACAATTTGCCGCTTCATCGCCCAGCCAGAGGAAAGCTGGGCAAAGACTGGGCAGGCTCGGCAACCTGGGCGGTCTTGGCTGCAGATACCAAGCACCTTCAGCTTGTATTCTGCGGCACGGTGACAGGGCACCTTACGCGATGCTTTGCATCCCCAGTTTGACTCTGGACTAAGGACGGACAATCTGGCCAGTCTCGCGGTCCTTGAGTCTCTTACCTTGTTGCGGCCGCCGACTTGACTTGCGATTGAGGCTGTGCAAGTGTGCCAAGACCTACGAGGATGGTCGGTTTCGACTTGGGTTCAACCTTCGCCCGTTTAGTTCGGCCTTCAGGGGGGGAACCACCACCGAACCACCAGCACCACCGCCGCCTCGCCAGTCAGCATACATGCAATCAAAACGAGGCCTATAATCAGTCTTGGCACTGCGAGCTCTCTCCATGTCTGCTCCATGTCTGGCCGCCACTTGCATTTCATTTGCGCGATTTGTGAGTTTGTTTGGGCCGTCTCAACCTCGAAGCCCCAATCCCCGTCAATCATCACTTTGACTTCTTCTATCCGCATTGGTCGGTGTTTGTCCCACGTTGGATGCCTCCTTGCGCTCACCACCACGGCAGTCTCTAGTCACTGACAAGACCCCGAGAATTTAAGGTTCAAGTACACTCCTTGTACAGGATGGGCATTTCATTGGCTGCTGTGCACGCCGCGGGATTGCTCGCCACAGCCTGGCATGCCATGCTGTGGAATCGTACCAAGCTTTCAAGTTGAGGTCTAGGCGAAGTGAAGGAACAGGCACGCACCCGCCCTCGTGCTCCGTGGCAACACCATCCGCGTCGATACAATCCACTGGTGGCTGGCCGTTCCTGTCCGGCACAACATCGACAACCACCTCACATGGACTGGAACTCGCCGCGTTTGGTCGCAGTTATTCCGGGCGCTCATCAGGCCATCGTTTGCTGCCCCAGATGATCGCGACGGACCCCGGCAGTTCAAGCACGGGATGGGCCACCGAAAGCCCAAATGCGGAGGTTCGAATGGGGTGGCACATGTTCGGACGCCAGGCTGAGATTAGGAAGGACTCTGCAGGCGGTGCTGGCAGACCAAGAGGGGGATCACCGCATTCCTGGCTCGGCGGGAGCAAGCCAAGATGCCAGTAGGGCTTATTGCGCTGTGGGCTCTGCTCCATTTTCATGGAACCCATGCGCTCTTGGCCTTCTCTCACGAGCTCTAGGCTTTCAAAGACTCTTTCCAAGAAGAGCCAATCCCAGCCTGTGAGGTGGGCAGGCAAGGAACGCGCAGTGCATTTGCCCTTGGAAATCTCTCGGCGTCTTGGTCTTCTTGGTCCGTCAGCCTGAGGCTTGAGCGGCTTGGACTCTTGGATTACATCAAGTCTCGGCGCCAATTGGTTCTGGTGGGTTGGCGGGGAGGCCAAGCATCTCTCATTTCATCCTCCCTTCGGTGCAAATGCTCGGGCACACATCTGCAATAGGGGAGAGCTGAGAGAATATGGTCACAATTGGTACTAACATGTGTTGTACAGGAGACACGCGATCATGGCGCAACCCTCCGAAAACACTCGAGAAACTCATGCGACCCGCAAGATGTCGACGGAGCTTGCAACTCAAAAGCGGCACAGCCTTGGTCATGGTCTTGGCTTCATCTTGGCCGGATGAATGTGACAGTCATGAAGAGGAAATCTGGGATCTCTGGAGACTGAAACGGAGAGCGCACTCCGGCACCCGGACCCGACCCTGCCGGCAGACCAGAGCGGATGAACGTCAAGCAATGGGCCGTGCTGTCAATTGGCGATTACCCGCCCTACCGAGCAACTTCGATGACTTGTCTTGCCTTGGCGTTTGTCTACCGACCGATAACCTCGACATTCAGCATCGCCAGCTGGGTCGCCAAGACCTCACTATCACCCAGTCGTCCTACCGCCTCGTATCTTTGGAGGTCCGGTTTTCCCACCTGAGACTTGCTCTACTGCCCGTCGTTACGCCAGCAAGTTGCTGCAGCTAACGTTCGACGATGGCCTCAGAGGTCAACTCGACGGTCGCATTGTTCCTGCGCATTCAACTGCTCTCGACCAAAAATACTGGTCTCTGGAACAGTTGATGATTCCGTAGGCCTGCGAATGTCGCACAAGGTCATGTTGGCCTTTCCAGTGGTCCAGTGACACGACGAAAGGATAGCTCCACTTGCAGAAAATAGCTGTAACCCCCAACCCCTTTCTCCTATCGCGGATTTTTGTTTGTTTCCAATTTCCGTTTCCAGCTATTTTTGTTTCTCGTCGTCTCCATTCTAGCAGCTGCGATCAACTCTCCGAAATGACCCGGCGGCTCATACCCCATGAGACGCCAAGCATTTGGAGTTGCTTCGTTTTTCTATCGTCCAGCTGGCCTTCTTGCAGGTCTCCGCACCTGCATTGCTGAAATTCCCTCAACGAGGGAGATCAATTTGATCTGCGAGCAAGTCGGATCTGGGTTATTCGTGGGATCTGCATTCTCCAGGGTCGCGAGCTGGTCTCCCTGTGTGCCCTGCGTGCTTTCGCGTGAGGCCTCCTGATCAACGACGGTCTTGCCCAAAGACTCAACAGTGCGCCATTTGCGAGAGAAAGGGAGAAGAACTGCAATCATATCAGTAATGGACTCCGGTTTGATACTGCCCGGGTGGCAAGGCTTGCCTCAGAGTCGACCGCCGTCTGGAGATGGCACTCTTCTCGTGGACAATCCAAGCCCCCGCCTCAGAGGCCGTCCACTTTGCAAGTTTTGAGGATCATGTGTCCTAAATACTGGCACTCCGCGCTATCTCTTCTGTAGTGCAGGTCAGTCTTGCCCGCAGTTTCGCATAGGAGTACCTCGACCTTCCCACGTATAATCACATTGAGTCGCGTGCCTGGCTGGGCGAGGACTGTGACCTGCCAAACACCGGTGACCTTGCGTGGCCGTCTCCTTGTATGTGGAATCTTATTATCTGCGTACACTCGGACTGAGTCTATCACCGGCGTCTCTTGTCTCTGACTGGTCTACAACCCCCTATCCTCGTCCGCAACCGAGGCGACATTCGTGCCATCTCTAGAAGCGCTGCGATGCCGACGTGCTGCCTTCAAGGTCGAATTCAGGACGATGACCAAGGTCAACAGCGCATCGTGCCGGTGAAGTCATATACAGAGTCCCACCGGAAACCGCTCTTCTCGGGGAACTCCTGCAGCCATGCCGCGTCTCTTGATCCAGTGCCCTGTACGACCGAAGCTATCCTCTTTGTCACAATTCCTGATGTTGATGTGAGGGATACCGTCACTTACTGAGATGCTCGGCAGCTCTTTCTCGAAGCTCTTGGATCCCGCGTTCTCGTCTTTCAAGCGTCGCGTTCTTCGTCGCTGGGGATCTTTTGCTCCGCAGCCACCTCGAGACCCGCGCACCAGCTCCTATAGAAGTCCATGAGTCTCCTTTACCTTTTGAACACCACGCGTCTTTGAATGCACGTTGAACGACAGCCGCGGTATGCGTAAGACCCCGACATCGCCTCAACCTCCCGATCGATCGTTCTGTTTCATAGAAACCCGCGCCCACGATAAGCTGCCTGAGATGCAGGACGATGAGACCAGCCGATGTGGGAGACATCCTTCCTTCGAACGATGATTGATAACGTCTGGCATCGAAGCACTGTTGGCGATGGCAGTCGAGGCCGAGCCCGGTACTCCTGATACATCCAATGCTCGACGGCTGAGGAACCCCGCCGCAAGACTTGCCCGGGGGGCGAGATGCAATCCAGCAGTAGAACGTCGCAGTCCGAGCCACCTTGCATCCTTCGCATTACTCTGCGCTCGTGGAAGAAGCAGCAGAGGACTGAATTACGTGTCCAGCAAGACGAAGATCGTGCCGGTATCGCGCCGGTGCCGACGTCGTCAGCGCGCGAGGCTGCCTGGTCAAACAGAACCTCTCGGCCCTATCTGCGTAAGCTGTGAGTTGTAGACGGGTAGAGCGCTTTCGTCAGTCTTCTCATGCTTGGAGCAAAGATGATTGAGCCTACTCTGATGGCTCTGGTAACGCTGCTGTGGCCTCGACAGTTCTTGACGTCTGTGCTGCTGTGTCTCGATTGCCGCATCAGCAGAAGATCGTCTCAGCCGTGGACTTGACTATGCCTCGTCGACCCGCTCCTCGCAAAACTGCCGCGAAGATGGGTAGGAATCTTTCCAAACCTTTGTACACCGTTCCACAGTCTCGACTTCTTGTTTTTACCTTGGTAACTGCCCGTCTGCCTGTCTACTTTTCTCGCAGTAAGCGTCGGAAACCCGACGCTCACCGCGCAGGCCTGACCAAGCAATGCGCCTGTAAAGAAGACTTCCACGAATGGCCACTTTGTCAATCAAGCCGTACCAGAGCCGAGATTATATGACAGCCTACACACCCACACAATTTTCCTTTGCAATAATCACACGAGCACATCATGATGTGCAGCCGGTATGGTCTAAAACAGCCATATACTTTCTTATACCAAATCACGTGTCAAATCTGATCCTCCTCTATTATCTACATGGAACCTAAGGGCACAACCCTCTTTCTAAAGCACGTACCGGAAGCCAGGCTGCTCAAAGTCCGTCAAATCCAAGAACTCGGTCCCCGTCGCGACGGTCTCGGGCTGCTCGGCCGCCTTCTTGTCGCGCCGCTTGTTCTCCCAGATGTTGACGAGCCGGATCGCAACGATGGTGCACGCCGCGAGACCGTACATGATGGCCACCATCAGCTTGCCGTTCTTGTAGTTGGGCGCCTCGTTGGAGCGGAAGGTCTGCGGGCCGATCCAGTTGCCGGCGCCGTAGGCCAGGATCTGCAGGCCGTTGACGGTGGCCTTCTTGGTGTAGCCCAGCGTGTTGTTGGAGATCATGACCATGATCAGGCACCAACTCGCGCCGGCCGCGCCGATGGAGTAGTACCCGACCAGCAGACCGGCTTGGTTCGTGAGCGGGAGGGCGATCATGAGGATGCCGCCGACCATGGGGATCAGGATGGCGATGAAGGCGAAGAGGGTGCGGTCGAGGAGGCGGTCGGAGAGGTAGGTGAAGAGGAGCTTGCAGGTGATGTCGACGACACCGGTGGGCATGTTGAGCAGCAGGGACAGGCGCGAGTTGAAGCCGAAGGAGTTGATGATGATGGAGCCGAAGGCGGTGATGCCGCCGTTGGGGATGTTCATGAGCAGCGAGAAGAGCACGTAGAGGTACGTGCGGGGGTCGCGGAAGGCCTCGAAGAACTGGTCCCACTTCCACTTGCGGCTGCCGATGCCCTGGAAGTTGCCGCGGATGCGCTCAATGGAGATTGCCTTCTCGCGGTGGGTGAGGAAGCGGGCGTTGGTCTGGTTGTCGGGCATGAACCACCAGCAGTAGGCGCCGGTGATGACAGTGGGGAGACCGAGGACGAGGTAAAGGACCTTCCAGGTCGCGAGGACGGTGTTGTGGGCCCCGGAGAGACCGTAGGCGACGGGGCCGAGGGTCAGGAGGGCGACGCCGTTGCAGGAGAGCCAGTAGCCCATGCGCTTGGCCTGTTCGTTCTGCTTGTACCAGGCCGAGGTTAGGATGACGAAGGCCGGGGTGACGGTTGCTTCGAGAGCGCCGAGGAAGAAGCGCACGGAGAGGAGGCCGGCGTAGTTGAAGGCGAAGATGTGGCAGACGAGGACGAGGCCCCACAGGGTGATGTTGGCAGAGGTGTACTTGCCGAGGGGCAGGGCTCGGAGGAGGTAAGTTGTTGGGAATCTTGAGTGAGAGTCAGCATCTTGCACGATGTGATTCAACGTGATCATTGTGTACTTACTCCCAGAGGATGTAACCAGCGTAGAAGATGCTCGACGCCCAGCTGTACTGCTGGCTGTGGGGGTCCAGGCCGGTGTCCTCGCGGATGCCCATCAGCGAGGCATAGTTGAGGGATGTCTTGTCGGCGAACTGCAGCGCGTAAATCCAGCAGAGTAGGGGCATCAATGCCCAGTCGATCTTTCGAAGGACAGCAGCCTCCTCTTCAGGGGTAAATTGGACTTGTTCGCCGTTGACGAAGGCAAGGGCAGGGTCGACTTCGCCATGCTTGAGCTTCTCGATGCTGCCATCTTCCAAGTCGGTCTGAGTTCGGATGACGTCGCCTCCGTCTGGGCTGGTTGTCTTGTCCTTGTTGTTGGACGACATTGTGAAGGGTGTTGTGTGAAGGCTGAATGAGGATGCGGGATATTCCACCTTTCGTAAAAGTTTGACTCGATGTTTGATGCTTCCTAGACCCTGGGGAATGAAGGCCTAAAGATGAAAATAAATTCCTGAGAGAAGCAGTTGAAGACCGACGTAGCAGAAGCCCAGCTCAACTCCTTTGAGACGGAACGTGACAGCTCAAGTCTAGGTTGGAAGTCGTCAGGGAGGCTCGGAGTTTATACGTGTCCCGTCACTCGGGAAACAGTTACGGTCAAGGCATACCTTTCATCTTGACGCGGACGGGCTGATCACAGTACATCCGGCAAGGGCTCTCTCTCTGTGCCTACCCAGGAAGTTGGAATCCGTGACTAGATGTCAATGGTTGGCTATCGCGTTAGTCTGGGGCAATGATAGGAGATTTCTGTTTTAGTCTTGGTGCTATCTCCGGGTCCATAGTGTCAAATGCGCGTCGACGGAGCTCCGCCCCCGCATTTTGGGACGTCGCCTCGGCCAACTCTCCGCATTCTTGGGGAGGTGACTAGGATCTCCTATCCTTGTAGATTGCAGCGGAAGGGGAGCTGTGCATGTGTACATGACTAAAGATATCTTGTCGGTTGAATGGGGTGAAGAAGCTACCCGAGTGCCGGATGTAATTATTGATAGTCCCTGACATACAGGCATCGAAGAAGACAGAGTTGACATTGACTCTCGGACAAGGCATCCGAAGATAATGGTAATGAATTCTTTTAAGACGATTTTAGCTTTGTCTGCTATGATGGGTCTCTTTCACGATGTAGTCGATGTTCCGATGTCAAGAGAGTTGATTCATCGTAAAAGTTGCAGACTCAGACAGCAATCTTCCAGAATACACGATAACTTCGCTTTTCTTAATTTGACTGTCTGCTAGTCTCATTCCAGAAGGGCAAGCCTGCCTCAAGTCGAGCTGCACCGTACACAGATGAGCTATCCAAAGAGTCCCCAGCAAACTCTCGCGCAGCCTCCATGCGGGCTAACGCCGTCTCAATCGTCGGGATCCGAGTTCCATTCTCCTTGGCAATCCTGATCGCGTGGCCTGCGTCCTTAGTTGCAAGGGTCACGGCAAACCCCGGAGGAGTACCCAATGGCGGCGCATACGCCCCTGTAGTCATGCGCTTGGAGTAGCTCTCGATGACAGGGCCGTACATATCGCTGATAAACTGCTCCATCTGGCGGGTGCCCAGCCCCGTCTTCTCCGCAAAGACTTGAGCCTCTGCAGTCAGCTCCTGAAAGCCAATGACAAAGATGTTGCTGTTGTTGAGTTTGGGTATTAGCGGCAATCTTCATTTGAGGATGATTGAAATGTCACTCACCCCGATATCTTGAGAAGGCTCGACTTGCGAACATCTTCGCCCATGTCGATAATGCTCCTTCCCATTACATCAATAACATACGGACGAACCTTCTCCAAGGCTGCGGAGGGTCCAGCCATGGCAAAGATAAGCTTCCCAGCAGCCGCCATCGGGCTGGCGCCGAATACGGGCGAGGAGATGAAAAAGGCACCAGCCTTGGCAAGACGCTCAGAGCATCTCGCCACGGTATCCGGGTGAACGGTTGATGTGTCCACAAATATCTTGCCTTCCAGCAGAGCGCCGCTCCAGGTACTCAGAGCTTTTGAAATCAGGCTCTCCAGGACTTCATCGTTGGAGATCTTTGACGGGTTAGTTCAGACAGCGGCCGTAGTAGACAGTGTGTAGTACCATTGTGAAGATAATTGTGGACTTGAGGACAAGCGTTTCAAAGTCCCGTTCCGGCAAACCACCAACCTCTCGGAGGGCGTCGCCTCGGTACAACGTGCGGTTGCTGTACCGAAGTGGCGGTAGACCATTGGCTGCAAGGTGGTTATGGAGGTTCAGCGCCATGCCGATACCCATGGACCCCAGGCCATACTAGATGATACATGAGCATGGAGCAGTGATAAGAGCCAGGGCCTATGAGATTACCCATCCAAAGCTCTCTGTTTCTGGCATCTTGTTTGGCGGTGGTCGAAATCCACGGGGCTTGATTCTTATCGAATAACAAAGCTAAGGCGATTCAGGTATTTTGGTGGCTTAGACGAATGGAAAGTGTCTCGGCGGGTTCGGAATGTCACAGGTTGGTTGCAAGTGACTTCTCGATCGTCTCTTTGTAGTGCAAGATATACAGCTCAAGATTGCGGAGGCGGCGGCGGCGGAGCTCCGCTGGGCCCATTTCAGCGCGTCCCAACCCCCCTGACCTTGACCCCAGCGCGCTTCACTCCGCGCCCCTTAACTCGTAAGCCATGCCGCCAGCCGAGATAATCTCCTCCAACACCGTCGTCATGAAGGATCCCATGGACCACACCGGCCTATCCTTCCAGAACTGCAACACCGTCTCCATGAAGCGTGCCTCGCTGTCGTCCGAGGTCATTCCCAATGCGGTAGTCTCCCGAGCCGGCCTCGAGAGACGTCGGGTCTGCGATTCGAGTTCCTCCGGAGAGCTGATTACCTCCAGGATAGAGTTGAAGACTATTGTTGAGGCCTCGAAGCGGCTGCGAACCGTCGTTTGAGACCCTGCTTTTCGGCGCATCTCCCCGGTTGCCCAGCGCAGTAATCTCCAGATGGCTAGGAGGATTCTGTACGTGGCCACCGTAGCCCATGGCACCTCACGCAAGGGGTCTTGCTTATCAAGACTCGTGACGCTGGAGAGAACATCCATGAGGTCGTCAAGGAAGACCAGCATGCCATCGTCTCCGGAATTGTAGCGGAGAAGGTTCTGTAGTGATCTCCGAGCGCCGACTTGAAGACCTAACGTGAGATGTGTAGCAGTCGTCAGGCCGGCTACCACACTATTCTCAACGATACCACCAATCAACAAGTCGTCGGGCTTGCAGAGAGCGAGTTTAACGGACAGAGCTATCCGATCTGCAAACTTCAAGATGTGCCAGTTTGAACCGTTTGCCTGGGCGAGCTGGGCTGTGATGATCTCAGCTGCATATCGCAACGCTGCGCTGACCTGTCTGTTTTGTGATTGTGTGAGGATATGGAAAGCATTCGGATCGGCCAAGGCGGGCGGCATTTGATAATAACACCTCGTAAACTCCCTAACGAGGCTCTCCAGACTAGTAAGGATGAAAATAGCTGCCATGGTGGAAGCCTTTAGTGCCGCTAATAATTGAGGACTTGGGGTATCAGTCATTAGTGATTGGATGGCCAAATTCAATGATTTCGTCGTGGGGCATGGTATGCCGGACGCGTCGCCTGACCGAGTCAAGTAAAGGGTACGGGGCTCATCACCGAGCCTTTGGGCCCAGCTCAATGAAGTGTCCGCTTCCCACAGAGCACCTGGGAGGGGCAGCTCCCAGTCAAGCTCGATTGGTGTGGTCAGGGGGCGTATGTTGCAGGGGGAGAAGATATGAGAGTCTAGGAAGAGTATGGTGTACATGCAAAGCTTCATAGACTCAGACTCCACGTAGGACATCCAGTGGTCATGAAGCGTTTGCTCTTCGCCGTCATGGAATCTTGTAGTAGATGTGAAGACGCCTTGTCGTAGAAGACCCAAATCTCTGGCGGCCTGATAGCTTATTAGCCAAAAGAGATGACTGTGAATTAGTGAGAGAAACAGAGAGGTCACGTACATCCACCACCCAACGCAGCATCTTCTTTGCCTTATCAAAGTGGGTTGCATTGCCTGTGAAGGCACCGTAGATGATGTGCAGAAGCCAGGCTTGCATGACCCACGTTCGTCGGATTTCTCTCCAGTCTGTCTCCACCTGCAACACATATCAATATTGGATCATGAATGTCGAGTGGTTGGCTTACTAGTCGCCAAAGTTCTTCCTGACCGTCTTGCCACAAAATTTGACTTTGCCTTAGCACAAAGTCTGCATCTTCTTCAGAGGAATGCCTCGGCCTTGAATATAGAATACCAATAGCGACGAGAATCTGTTTTGACAATTTTGGCATGTCTCTCCTTACACTCTGGCGATGAAGCAGCGGAAATGACGGGTGAAAGCATTCGAAGTAAGCCGCGATGAAACTCTCTGAGTGATTGACCATAAATCTGTATCGGAATTCTCAGTCAGTCCAGATTTCCTGTAGAGAAAAATGAGCATGTTGAGACTCACTCTGATGATAGTAAGTCCCGAGACGCGGTCCCTCCGCCTGTTTCTGGCGAGCTATCATGATATGTCTCATCATTCATAGCAACAGTTGTGTCCACAGAAGCATTCGCTTCAGGCGAATCGTCCGCGTCTTGACCATTTAACGATAGTGCGGTCTCATCGATGACTGACTCCGTCTGCTCTGGTTCACCCTCTGCACCAGGTACCGTCAGGACGCGTCCGAAGGCGCCGCGACATCTCTCAGAGTGACGTTTACAGACGTCTTTCCTAGTGAATCGTGCGCGACATGTATAGCACTTAAATGGTCTGCGGCTGTCGCTTCCGTGCCCTGCCGGTATTCAGTATCATCATGCAAGAAAAGGGGGTTACGAGTGGGACTCACTTGAGCGCTTGTGCCGTTCGAGGTTTTCCTACGCAATCTATCAGTATGAGTTTCATTGGAAAGGACAGTAACTAACATTTCGGGTAAAAGTTTGGGAGCACTCTGTGCAGGTGAACGGCCTAGAGAGCTCCATTTTGGGTGTGGATTTGGCGACGTGATGCAGAAGTAGACATTGATGGGGATCAGAGAAAGCGAGTCAAAGATGCATAAAGTCTGTGCGGCATGAGCGTTGAATGACCGGTTATGTTATTATAAGGAGAGTGACCCCGATTATTGCATATACTTGCTTCTGTTTGCACATCTCTTGAAGCCAGTTGAGCTGAAGGACAATATATCTTACTTATCGCATGTGTAAATTGAGAGAATCATACTTGTATAATTAGAAGGATATGGAACTAAGATAATACGCTGAACTGTTCACCCTATCATCTCGCGATGAGGTTAGATCTCAGTGCGAAACCGGGGGAGTTGTGAGTACAAAGCGACCGTCAGCGAGGGATTTCGTTGAGGCCTCGAAGGATAGAATTGAAACATCAAAGGTTTCGCCGAAATTTCACAGTTCCCATCGACGGAGATGATTCTCAGAAGGCAACCCAAAAGACCAGTTGTTGCCGCTACTCAGCCGTGATATTGTCAGGGAGCTTGCCCTCAGGGAAAGCCCTGATCATCACTCCCACTGCAGGGTCATCAAACGCCGTTGTCTGTCCCATGACCTTACCATTGAATGTGCAGAAATCCATGATCCTACCAGCACTTCGAGCAACCCCTGCACTATGTAGTTGTGAGCTTTCTGCATTTGCTGATCTAGCATGTGATACATGGAATCCTTACCAAGACGGAGCGTTTATAGACAGCTCATCAATTTTCCTCCATCCGAGGATGAAATCTGGCCCCGATTGGCAGTAGCTTGTGACCTGCTGTGTATAGCAAGGCTTGTTCCCGATCCGGGCTAGATGCTCAATACAAAAAACGACGTTGGAAACCTATGTTTGGCTCAAGTCAGACCCCTTCTTCATTATTGATGAGTCGCGGGGTTTCTTACCACCGACAGCTGTCTCGGATATGTGTTGCATTGGACGCCTTCGAGGCCAATCCCGACAGTTGAGACCTCGTCGGTCTTCAAGCCCTTCTCACCAGGCTTGGTGCTCTTGACAACTTTGCGAACCCGAAGAAGACTTCTTCTGAAGACATTCATGGTGGGAGAATTCCTGCGTTGCAAGTCTGGCTGCTCGACGCCCTTTCCGCGGCTCATTGGGGTCCGAATAGCGGCAGCAATAGCCTCGTCAGACGACAAGTGGGTTCCATTGGGATTCGTGCTGATGCCGTCGATCCATGATTCGAATGAAAACAGGTCTTGCGAAGGGGTTGATGCTGGGCTTGTTAGGAGAGCATTCGTTTTGCTTATATCTACCCTCGGGGCGGCGGTGACGATTGGGACGACTGCCAGAACGGCGAGGGCCGAAAGTAATGAGTTTAACATTGCAGACGGTCTGGAGGTCAGAGTAAATAGCGATAGGACTGGCTTGATAAACGAGAGTGATGATGATGTGTAGGACTTCCGATGATGTATGGCTACACGTTCACGACTATTATATAAACACTTTCAGTGAAAAAAAGACTCAAAACCAACTTCAGCAGTGTGTGCTTTTGCCTGTATTCAGCCCTTGCTTTTTCTCCCTCACCACAGTTGTTCTTTGACATCCCTATCCGACTGCTTCGCAATTGGTCTGAGCAAAAAAGCAACTGCTCCATTGGCGACGAATGCAGCAGACTCGCCAAAGGTTGCGTTGTTGAAAACATGCCATGCGGACAAAGAGTCCTCAAATTGACTACGTCTAAATGGCCTTCGATCGTGTGGCCGACAGCTTTGGGCAATGCTCCCTGATAGTGTCACACAACGCTTGGACATCCGCCGCCACGTGTGAGTTTTGCATTGTCTTCTCGTCTTTGGCAGTAGATAGAACGACGGATTTGTGACAAAGAAGTTCTTTCCCGACGAGGGGTCAGCAGAATGAGACATTCTTCTCTGTATCTATTTAGCACAGACTCGCTCGCATAAGAGTAAAACATGAGTGATGAAGCGTACTGAAAGTCTTGCATCTAGAAGGAGATGAGTGGTGGCGTGAAATCATGAAGTAAATATCGATGCTAAATTCAACCTGAGCATGTCCTAACGAACACTAATTCCAGGGAAAATGGCAGAAAGGCCGGTCTGCACAAGCCTTCCTGAATCTTTCGATTTAATCGGCTCATCATTAGCGCAATGGCCTCTACTCCACACTTAAAGTCACAGTCCAATCACTCATCTTCCTCCTACCTCAACTGTTAACATCTATGGTGTATTCAATGCCAAAGAAGGGACAGCGGCGTACCTTGTGATAAATGGGAAAGTTAAAGCCAAGAAATAGTGTGCAACATTTTAGAAAGTTTTCAAAGCAAGCACGTCCTGCGAAAGTGACACGGGTGGCTTTGGTAGCATCGCCAACTAACTATCAGCAGAAAAGGTGAGTCTGTGCCTTGATGTCTCGAAATTGAGACTACTCCCCGAGGAACACCTACATCTTTCAGGATATGATTTTCCTCGTTTTGTGGCCTCTTGACGGCGAGATCTCTTCGGAAGTACATGCCTACGTAAGGCATCTTGTTGAAGACTCTTCATTTTCGGCATGGTTCTGTGCTTTCACACGACTCAAGTTGAATTGTCCATTTTCCACATATTCCAAGTACGTCTTTTGTCTCTGTAACTTTGGTGTTATTACTACGTTACTACAGATTGACGATCCTCCGGAGCTAAAGTTCAAGTGACTGCATACAACATCCACCAACATACAAGCCACTAAAGTACCTAGATATTGAAGGAATCGAAGGGAAGCATGGTCAATTTATGCCCAAGCTATCCCCATAACTCAGGATGAGTCTATACTTATGCTTAATCAGGTTTCAAAAGTGGCTCCTCATTCTACGCATCAGGAATGCCGAGGACTAGTTCAGAAGCAGCGTCTCTGGTAAATGCTCCATATAAATAGAGTCAGACATGTCTTTGCCGATATCCGCAACGAAATGTGAGAAGGCATGGTACATCGTCAGTTCCTACAATCTACAACGGAGTTCATCCGAATTCTCGCTCAAGTAGTAGACGGCCGTGGCCCGTGGGCTCAACAGTCTTCACCGCATGATCGGCTAGGTCTCACCCTGCTCTATTGATTCCACATTATTCGATGTAAGAAATGTTGAATACGTCGTGAGGGGACAAGTTCTGGATCTAGCAACCTCGAGCTACAGCCTAGCTTTGACCTAGGTGGGTGGTCCTCCGTCAGCGAAGTTCCGGGGCCATATAATCTGGCAGCACGGGCAAGATGAAGACCGTGGCCAAAGGTATTTTTGTTCGCAGGTAGAGTAATGATGACTTTTTTTTTTGAAGAGTTCTTGCGGTTAGTTCCAAACGTCGTGATGTTTCGACAGGTCGAGCTTATCGCTTTGGTCCTAGATTCGCAGCCCACGCCTCGGCTTCTAGAAAGTATACATTGCTACAAGTAGCATAGGACGCTCAGAACACTGAAAAATTATCGTTCAAATGGGCTATGTTGTTATTTGATTCTAGGCCTTCTTGGTCGAGGTTGGGTGACAGGTGAACCAATCGCCTGCTCGGCCGCTTCCCAACAAGGGTGCATCACCGTCTCGAATCATCAACTCACACCCTGTCAATTCTCTTCTCTTCTATCGCCCAGTTATGCGACGCTATTACTCTGAATCAACTCTTAAGTTGCTTTTCAATAAGACAGCATCTAAAGAGACAACGTCCCTGATCCCAGAAGTTGGCCCTTCATTGCAGACTCAGGAAGAGATGCGTGATGTAATGGGCGGGAGGCCAATCCACGACCAAATTTGCTGTTGTGCACCTCGAAACCGTGTTTCAAAGAGTGAAATAGTCAACCGAACAGCTTCGTTGCAGGGATCGTTCAAACCTCAATTCATCGACTCAGGGGGCGGACCATCCCCGTGATCACCCTTCATTGAGGCGATGGCGTCGCCCATAAAGACTGACATGTTACATGCGTTGTTGGAATAGCAGAAATAAACCCAAAAAAATCTCTGGAGACTGTGCCTCTCTAAGTGTTGCCATGACAGCATCCGCATGTCGAACCACAATCACTGAGCACGTCCCGCTTCCTTCGGAGGCGGGCTCCATCGCCGACGACCTGTCTCGCTACCCCGCCCAACCACCCCTGTCCAACGTGGTCCTACAGATATTCTATTCCAAATACTAGGCCGAAAGGAGGGACTATAATTTTACGGCTTTAGTCATTGTTGTGTTGTATCCGTACATGGCTGGTCATCGTGAGAGACTTGGCCCTGGGCGGAGACAGATTTGACCACCAGCCTCATCTCAGGCGCTACGACTTACAGTGGATTGCGGCTGTGAAATGAATGAACAACTCGTACATACCTTTGAAATAGATTTGGGCGCGGGAAGAAACGTCGTCGAGGATTAAGAAGCGGGGCAGGCCATCTCAACGCTGAGTGAAGTACCAAGTACCAGTGCATCGACATACCAACAGGTCTATTATCACAGGAACGCGCCCAACTTACCTTTAACAGCCTCGAGTAACATTGCTTGAAGCTCTTCATCAGAAGTTCCTTCAGTCCAATTCAATGTTGCGCGAAGAGCCGCATCTCAGCCTAGACAACCACAGCCTCTCAACTGTGAACCAACCTCGGCTGAAACAGACAACCCGTTTCACAACAGACTTTCAACTCGCACTTAACTAGTCGAATTGGTTATTAACCGAGAAATTAAGGCTATAGGCATCTAGAGTCCTCCTCAACTCTGATTCCTATCAGGTACCCCTCTCAAACAGCTTGCAGATCTCCCCAGCGCTCAGGCTTCCAGACTACGTGAGGACTCTGATCAGCGGGCTCGCTTCTCGAATAGGATAACAGACGACAATCCATCCCGTCTTTAATCTTGATACATCTTGCTTTAAGCGTCGTACCAACCGAAAGGAGAACCAGACTGACAGGTATGGACAGTCCTCGTCGATTACCCGCGATTGACCTGGCCCATCCAGGACTACGCCTCGGAGAAGGTAAAACGCATACCTAGGACCAGGGTACAACACTTGAAAGGAGGCCAGTTCCAGACCAGAAAGCAGAGCGTACGGAGGTGGCCGTGAAATTGCCGAGTATGGCCCAAATGCTGGCATGCTTATAGAGAAATCATACTGTTCAACACTGTGGGGGAATCCCACGGGGGCCCGGATCGATATTCCCTTTGGTCTCGTTTTCTCTCTCTTTCTTTTTTTTTTGTGCTCTTGTGTTTTTTCTCTGGTATTCTTTTCTTCTCTCGCTGTTCTGCCTTTCTGAATGTTTTTGCGACTTCTGCCCCCTGTTGTTAAAGTACCTAGCGACACTGGCCATGCCGCGCGCCCACCAAGGTCGAGATTTGCTGCTGCTCACACGGCGGACCCACAGTGGTCTGCGCCGCCGACCTCAATTGCTCCAAACGTCACGACGGGCAACTGCGACCACACGATACGCCCCCGTCAGAAACCTTGGACCCAAGGCCTGATGTCATGTTCGCCAACGTTACAATCGCGATGAAGGAGGCACGTCGACGTCGGTGGAAGATTCAAGGTGCCATGTCATGGCGAAGCCTGTTACTGGGTTCTCTGCCTTGCACAAGGACAGAAGACAGTTGTCACAAGCAGACGACGTCAAAACTAATGTGTGCAGGCAGTTATGGGGCCAAGGCAAACGTTCGCAATGACATCAGAACACACGGAAAAAATTGCAAGGGTTCAGTTTGTCATTGCAAGCCCGCAGCAATCAAGTTGTTTTCTATGCACGCCCATGGGCTGGCAGAACCATGGCAAGAGAAAGTGACGAGCGCGCATCATCAAAGTCGGTGTCGACAGCATGTCGGCAGTTGGGGAATGGGGAAAAAGCTGAGAGTTAACTTCGCAAGTTGTGGGAACCCGCCGTGCGGCCATGCTAGCCCAACAGGTCAAGTTGGCCCGAGTGGTCGGTGGCTAGCCACTTCGTCATAATGCAGGCGCACTCTGCAAGCAATCACCGATGCTGTGTCTGCAGACATCGTTGGTTCTTTAACGCGCCAACGGTGTGGGTTTGCCAGCGACAAACATGCAGCTTTATGGTAAGCCCTCTCAGAACTGAGCGGCACATATGCGGGGCAGGATGCTTTGCACACAAAAGCTGGGATTCGTAACAGACCGACCTTACACATTGTCCAATTCCTCCCCTAAACTTGAAGCAAGTTGTGCGGTATCACCGACCATTAGACCAAGGCGTTCAGGGCTACTTGGTTCATCATCCAAAGAGTATACGGTGAAGAGTAATAAAGGAGCACACTGGTCTCGGGAATCAAGATCGGGCTTGACGGTCGAAAGTCCAAACGATGGATGGAAGTGGGAGGTAAACGGGGCATGCGCATGCGGTTTGGTGTGAAAGAATGTCGCGACATAGAGGGCAGTTAGCAAGAGCAGTCTCTGGCAGTCCAGAGGCTGCCAAAGAGATGTGAAAGAGGCAAAGGATATTTCGCGATTCGATGTCGTGTATGCTTCCCTCCATACCCGTTCCCGCTCATATACAAAACCAAATGATGCGACCACAAGACACGTGTCGTCTGGGTCTTATTTGTTGCCTACTCCGCCCATAACCGAAGTGTCTACCCGATATATTCTATTCGCAAGTCGCTCGATTTTCGCAAAATTCCACCCGTCGTAATTGATGGTGCGCCGTGCAAGCCCGAAATGTCTCGAGGCAGGCGATGCCTCTCAAGACTTCGCCGCAGCTTCTGTTCGGCAACGAGAGCACATACACAAACCGCCAAGAGCTCCCTTTGCCCATGCGCGTCGTTCATCAACAGGCATTCTGATGTCGGTATAGTGATTCAGGACCTCATCCCCGGCCTTGAGCCCCGGCTTGTCCCCCATGATCTTTTCTTCTCTTGCCCTCAGTATGATGCGCCCTGCCCAGTCCCATGTAACGTTCGGGTTGCAGTCGTGATTGGCTATGCACCAGAAAGGATGCACTGCAGCAACCTCTGGCCGGCCGGTGCGGGGGTTCTTGTGACTCGACGCCGTGCCACGGAATTTGCTGTAGAGGGTATTGAAAACCCACAGATCGTATTCGGGCATCCCCGCAAAGATGTCCACGTCCATATTTTCGAGCATGTGTAGAGGTTGCTTGACATTGTACTCGAACGAGAAACGAAGCGTCCAAGTCGGCGGCGGGATCGGTCTCGGCGATATATCAATATTCTGGGAGTCCGAACGCACAAAGTCGCCCCATATGTACTTGACTTGTGGGAGATCAAGGGGGTGGACGCCTTGGTGTTCCGCAAGAGCCAAAACGCGGGCGAGAAGCAGAAAGTACAAAGCCTCGTCAGCCTCTGACGCATCGGGGTCCTTGTTGATATTATCCACGTCCTTCTCGCAGACTGCTGGATGGTACAGCTCCTGGGCCTTGTCGTGGCAGTACTGAGAGCAGAATACTGTGTCGTAGCATTCTTCGCATTTGATGGCGGGCGAGTCGGCATCCAGTGGAGGCAGTTCAGCGCCGCAGGCATCGCAGACCGGGTCCTTGTGGCGGTTATTTGCCGTCAAGAGAGAGTATTCTTCGAGGACTGGCTCTCCAGGCGCAATGTCTTCCTTGGCGAAGAGCCCGAGTTGTTCGCACGTTATTGTGTCTTGGCTGTTGTCGTCTTCCTCAAACAGAACAGGGAGATTAGAAACTCTGACTTCGCATTTGGGCGAGAATTCAGAGAGCTGGTTGTTGAGATACTGGAGGGTCTGAGGACCGTAACGATCCGGCTCGTGGTCGTTCCAGGGATAGACCTCTCGCCGAACCATACCCCATTCCGGGAGCATGTTGGAGTTGATATCGCCTTTTCGGAGCCTTTGGCGAGCAATCTTGACGACTTGCTCCATACTGGTGAGCAGCTCTTCGTTGTCAGGGGCCAGTTGCAGGCCCTTCTCGGCGAAGTCGTAGGCCGGCTTCAGACACGAGCACAACAATGAGCTGAGAGACAGTATCTGATAGCATCTAATAGAAGCCAGCCTGGCGACATGAGCAACTAGGCCGGCTTGGTCCTTAGCCTCGCCATCGATGAAGTCGCTTCGAAGCTCTGACAAGCGGCCGTGATCAAGAACGAACGGCAGAGGGTCGAGAGGACGGGACTGCAACGCCTCAACGGCTTGCTCGTGGTATTCGAAACCCTCGGTGAGAACTTCGTCGGTCAAAAGCAGAGCTCGGTAGGCATCCCCAACAGCGAGGTCAGGGTAGCCCAGATCGGAGTGGACCTTGGCCCGCTCAAGGTAGAGGATCAAGTCGTAGGGGAGCTCTTTAAGGGCATTGGTGAGGTGCTCGCGACGCTCACGCAGCGTCTCCAATTCTAGGAAGCGACGACAGGAGTCGTCTTCCATGGGCGACTCGTTGCCGCCAATGCTGGATGTAGACATTGTGAAAGGTAGAGAGCGTGTACAATGCCTGTCGGTTAAGCCAAGCACGGTTCAGGTCTAGCATTAAGCAGCCTAGACCACAAAGATGCAGGAGCGACTCCCTGATAAAATGAAGAGGAAGGAAAATTCAGGCGAGAGATCGAGATTGCAATCGAAGAAATCGAAACAGCAAGCGACACTGACGTCAGTGAGGAGAACAGCGATCCTGGTCTTGCTGGACTCAAGGTCCAAGTCAGGCGGAATCGCTGTGGTACCCAAATGGAACACCGTCTCGGCGAACGGGACGGTGAGAATTCGAACCCTAGAAAATGAAAACCGGCACACGGCCGATGGTGTCTCAAGGATTTGGTTTTTGGGTTTTTTTTTCGGCCAACGAACGGGGCGAGCCCACACTGGTCAGACCACTTCAAAGCAACCCTGCTGGACCGGGTCCGTTGGTGATTTTGAAAATAAAAGTGTGGTAAAATTGAACACGGAGAAATTGGCAAAATAGAGGCACGAAGAGGGGGAAAAAAAAGTAGGGAAAAAGGAAAGGCCTCGTCTAGAACGGTGCGATGTCCGTATGTGCCAGATGGACAGACAGGGTATGAAATAGGTAAATTGAAGGAGCGTTCGTGGTTGGCGCGGTGTTGCGCCCTGGACTGAATTGGAGAGGGGCTTGCCTAGGGCCAGGCGTAAGGTCTTTTTTTAGTCGGACCTATTCCTTCGTTTTGACAGGCTTGGCAAGGAGATTAACTGATTGAAAATCGTGCCAGATGCACATTGAACCCTGTTCCGTTGGATGGGAGTAGTAGCTGCCGTAGAACGACGCCGTTTTGTGAGGGGTTAAAGGGGACTGGCTGTCGCGAGACGTCGACCTTTGGGAAGAAATTTGCAACTCATCAATTGGATAGTGGCGCGGATTGGAGTCCGCTCCGGTGCGCGGTGACAAGTGGGGGGTCTGGACCCTTGAAAAATGGAACTTCAGGGTCCAAGGCGTGGAGGGGTAACTGTCCAGGACCAGGACCGGGACCAGGACCACCACGACGTGCCAGCCGGTCGATGGTCGATGGATGGAGGGATGGATCATGGCTGGCTGGATGGATGGTAGGGCAGGCCATGCAGCGTTCCAAGACGTTCCTGAGGTCCCTGGTACTTTGTACATCTTGCCCCCTCTCCTTTGTCCTTGTGTGTTGAACAGTTGCTGCACCCGATGCCCAAAACAAGACAGTTGGCGCAACCTTGGAATTAGGGGGGATGGCACCGTCCCGACGCTCTTGGTTTGGGACGATGCGCAACGTGAGGACGGCCCAGAGCCGGCGAGAGAGAGACAGAGACCTGGAGACTTCCCCAAGTACCACATACTGCATGTTGCTGCGTACCCTCCTTCAACGTCTCCCCCAACCTCACGTACCATGCGTCTCCCCGTGCATGCTCCTCCATGCTTCCTCCATGGGCCCCCTCCCGGCGCAAATTGGGTTGGAAGCTCTCCAAGGAACATGATGATCCGTGACGTCATGAGTTCACTCAGAACCCTTCGTCCCGTCACGTCCGTTTTGCGCTGGGTCCTTTTTTTTGGGCTCGTTTGGTTTTCGCATGAACCCTTCGTCGTGTATCGTGTGCCATTTCACATGCCACTCCCGTCGCGGGTTGAGACAAGCTTCCAGCAGCGACGGATTAGACGCGTTTGATGGGGCAATTGACGCCCTGTTACCTGGAAACGGTTTCCTGGGGACGTATTGCCGCCGTCTTCCGCTCCCCGTCGTTTCTGCTAAATAAATGTTTCTCCTGATCAGTGCCTGATCACCGTCTGCTGCATGGCCGTGTTGGGGGTTGGCTCCACGGAATATGAAGAATGAGGCTTACATACAAGGGCCCTGGCCACCCCCAGCCGCTGCTGAAGCATCCAGTTGCCAACACTAAACTTCAGGGTCCAAAGCTCGGAGCTCATGGTTGGCGGTTTTGGCAAAAGCTTCCCCTGTCCCGTTTGTCACCCAACCCAACTTTGACGGTGACAATGGCCGGGAACATTGCAAAACATGGAAGGCACTGCGGCTTCATTTGCGTTGCCTCGTTTTGCAACATCCTGGACTCTCTTGCGCCTTGTCTCGCAGTGTGGGCTGGACGTTGGATTTGCAGCACACCGCCCTGGGTGATGTCCATTTCTGCAATTTCCTGCAGTGCCGACGCCTCTGACACATCCATCGTCGATGCAGTACCTGCTCTTTTCGTCTTTTGGGGTCGACAACGCGCAATCATCGTGATCTCTGTTGCTATGCGGACCGTTTGTGGACGATTGTATGTCCGTTTCAACGTTGTTCGTCTCAGCTCAGCGCGCGCGGCGGCGACCCGCCAGCACCCCTCCCTCTCCCCCTCTAACTCAAGGCAATGACGCCAGTGTCTCCGCAGCGCCAGGCCAGGGCTTGGTGAACCCCCGCCCGCCCGGCGGTTCGTGATGGTTCCCCTGATCAGTGCATCGAGGAGTCCCGAGTCAGTCCGGCGAGAGCTACGTCATTGTCGTGATGCCTCGATGTAGGGCGCAACACTAAAATACTCCGATGGAATATTCCGACCAACCTCAGCTTGCGATACCAAACTCCAGCTCCGAGTCAATCGAGCCTCTCGCACTGCTTCATCGAGTCATGTCTGTAGGTATCCATCAAATTCGCCGGAAAACATGACGCATTGCTCCCCTATTTTTGATGCTCTCCGGAAGTCTGAATCTCGAACCCCGGAGATTGGAGATTGAAGCTGACGGTACCGTTGCGTTGCGGGCGCGGGAAAGGCTGAACGGGAGAAATGACGAGGCGTTGGGGGTGGCAGCTTCAAGTTGGAAATGTCATGCATGGGTTGGGAGGTGGTGCTGTAGTGGTGGTGACTGGAGGGGCGCATGGTGGATACACGAGAGTATTTCGTCAATTTGACATAATACTTGTTTTGCCCGCTGCGAAATAAGGCACCGAACCCTTGGCCGCGCCCCCATGGATGGTTTTGTGTAACGCTGTGACCAGATCGCATCTCGGTCGCGAGGGCGGAATCTCCTCGATCTATAGTCATCGACGGTTGTGAAGGGTAAACGGACATAGAGACCCAAAATCACGCGACTTGGCACTCCGGATTGACGTCGATGCAGGTCGCTTGTCGCCTCTACGGATTCGACAGCCTGTAACGGTTACCGGGCCTGTGAATAGCATCAACGTCTTGGTGTTGGTCCATTTCGCGGCTCCAGACGCGCCGGCTCTCATGCCATCCCGTCGGTTGGTTCTAGACTCTTTACCCCAGAGATGGTCGTACACGAACTGACGGGCCACAACAACGTGGGAAATCGCTTGGGTGGTTCTGAGGTGCATCGCAGCGTCGATCCAGCGGCAGCATTGCATTCCTTAGGAGGTAATTGATAATCGAGCACGCAACTGTGGCGGAGGGCCTGAAATGCCCTATGGTTTTCGATGGGCGGCGGTAGCTCCGGTAGGCTTGTTAATTGGCCAACAAAAGACGGACATGAATCCTAGATCATCTGAGCCGTCGTCCGGCCGCTTGCAGTCGGTCAGATAGTGATGAGGTCTGACATTGGACGCAAGGGAGCTTCATGTGCAGGTATAATTGATCGTACCAGCATGGCAGGCAACAATTGCATACCGTATGGGCCGATACCTGCCTTCATCCTTGATCGCAACTCACCCCATTCCTTCTGAAAATGCTCGAGGCACAGGCAGCTCTTGGAAGGTGCGAAGAAATAAGCCGGGAAAGCACGCGGGGCATTTGCTCCTGCCTTAGGCGGTGCAGATGGCGCACCGAGGAATCAGGAAACAAGCCATCCCGCTTGCCAGCCGGTCCGTGGCGTGACTAAGGCAGCTAAGCATTCAATGGGCAAGGCAGGTACAGACATTCTACCTCACACTAGGTAGGCCGTCCGGATACTTTTCCTAATTCATGTCCGGTCAGCGCGTTTCCGGGCCCGGTGTCTGCGAGTGCTATCTTTCGGCAGTCGTTACCCTTTGTTGGTGGTTGAGGCAAGAGGGGGGCACCCGAGCGATGACAATATCACTGCTTCCTTCCTCGACAGGACCCAGCTCTTTCTTGCCTCGTCTCCGCTGCCACGCTTGCTCTTGCCTTTTCAACGGAGGCACTTGTGGCTTTACCGGGTCTTTAGTAATGGTAAGCCTGGCGGTCCCGAAAGGCCCGGACCTTCGCCGAGAGCACCTCGTGAAGCAGAACATCCAAGGCAACTCTCTTGATCCTCTGTCGCCCTGCAATCTGATCCTCGCGCTTCGGAATTCCCACGCGTGCGGTACCCAGGCGACGCCGCCGGATCTGCCTCTAGACTCTAAACGGGGCCGCTGTCACTGCTTGCTCTAGCGGCGCTGCTTCCCGGCGGCCGGCTGCCCTAGCCCAAGGGCCCAAGTCCCGTCCATCATCGAGCGCCCCCATCCCAGCAACACCAGTCATCCCACTGCAATCGTCCCACCCCATTCGCCCACCACCGACCATCCCAAGGCCTCTGCATCCGCCAGCCACCCGGCGTCCCGACCTCATCTTGACGGACGGACTCTAGCTCCGGCCCAGCAGCTCTTTGGGACTGGTTGCGCGGTTGCCGGCGGGTCTAACGTGCTACCACGCCTGGCGAAAGATCATCCGGTCCCTGAGTCGCCAATACCTAGCCGTCTGCGAATTACAGAGGCATGTCGTCTACCGTACATGATGGATCTGATTCTTATCAGCACCTCACTTCACAAAGAGATGGATGGGGCGAATAGATACATGAGGTGCGCTGTCATGATGACCGACGGCAACTCGTCCCTTCACCCGGGGAGCCCTGGATGACTTGCTTGAAATACCTGCCTCCAGCTTGGAGCAAGATAGTCTCTTCGTTCTCGCACATAATACCGCATTACCATCGCCCGCTGAGTCCACCTCGTTGTCCACTGCATATCGTAACCGGCGGACCACCATTGGCAACCTGGAATATCGCAACCCCACCATCTCGCATCACTGGCCGTCAATTGCAGCGTCACTTTCTCGTCTCCCGCCGTTATCGATGGTGAAACCGTACAAATTTACCTGCAGCCCGCACACTTCCGCCCGCGCCCCGGTATTGCTGTTGCACATTCAACCACCACTAAACGGCTCACACTGACCACCATCAAACAAAACGGCTGGATTTGAGCGACAAAACACGCCGAGAACCAACCAAAGCACCAACAGTCAAGCCACAGCCTGAGCTGCCCTGCCGCGCCTGCACCCACGTCTGTGCTGTGCTTTACAATTTCATTTCGCAACTGCCTGCCTGCCTGCATTCTGGACATCCTGCCCCGAAAAAGACAAAACATTCTAGCCCCGCTATCGTTTTTTTGTCCTTATTTCCTGCCCTCTCCAAAGGTCAGTGTGTGTCACCGTGTGTGTGTTCCAGGCATCTGGAAACATCCATGACCCATCCGTCGCCCGCTAGATTCTTAGACCGACCCTGCCACTCCTCGGGCCTTATTACCTGTCTCCCGTGTGTCGCCGTTCCGACTCGAGCCTTTTTCGTCTGAACCTCCAGATAAACCAAAGACGCACCACCACCACCAACACCACCCGTCCACGCCTGCCGAATCAACAACATCCTGCAGATACCTTACTGCACACTCCGAGCCACACAGCTTCGCCAAATTTCAGGCCAACCCACCAGCAAACATTTTTCTCAGATTCTGCACCCTAAGCAGCCTGCTCGCTTCCGCCTACCTCCCCTCTTCCATTCTTCACAACCTCGCTTCCGACAACACCTCCGCCCCCGCCTTTCACCTGCCAAAAAATTACCCCACCATGAGCAACAAGCAGCCAAACCTCTACGCCTACCCATCGGTCAGCGAGCTCGCGCCCGCTCTGCGAGCCTACGTCATCCAAGCACAGAATGCCGGCCTGAGTCGTCACGGTGCCTTCAAGGTCGCCGTATCTGGCGGTTCCCTCCCCAAGACGCTGGCGCAAGCCCTGCTCACCCCGTCCTCCGGCCCCGAAGACACCGTCCACTTTGGTAAGTGGGAGATCTTCTTCGCCGATGAGCGCGCCGTGCCCCTCGACCACGAAGACTCCAACTACGCCCTCCTGAAGAAGGAGCTGCTCGAGAAGATCCCCGAGGAGCTCGGCGCCCCGACCGTCCACCCCATCGACACCACCTACCTCAACGACACCCAGGAGCTGGCCGACCAGTACGAAAAGACCCTCGTCACCAGCTTCGCCAGCCGCGACAGCGTGCGCCTGCCCATCTTCGACCTCCTCCTGCTCGGCTCCGGCCCCGACGGCCACACCTGCAGCCTGTTCCCCGGCCACGAGCTCCTGCGCGAGACCACCGCCTGGGTCGCCCCCATCGAGGACTCCCCCAAGCCCCCGCCGAAGCGCATCACCCTCACCCTCCCTGTTGTCAACCACGGCGTCAAGATCGCCTTCGTCGCCACCGGCGGCGGCAAGAAGGACATCATGAAGAGGATCTTTGAGCACGGCGACGGCCTCCCCTGCGCCCTGGTCAACGAGGGCGCCGGCGACCGCGTCAGCTGGTTCGTCGACAACCCGGCGGTCGAGGGCGTCAGCTTCCCCCGCCGCTCCTTCCTGTGAACGGGGCGAAAGCGGGAAGTCGTCGGAGATTAGAAGAGGGAAAACCTGGCGATACGTGGGAGGAATCCGATTTGCGCGTATTTAAAAACCACATTGCTCATTTCAGATAGACAAAGGGACCCAGACGAAACGGCATATCTCTAGAAGGGATGCGATTGCGAAGGACCAAAAAAGCAGAAGAAGACAAACCCAAACAACAGTCTGTGTCCGCGGGGTCGCGGGCGCTTGTCGCGGATATCATCATTGGGAGCGAAAGCTGGATCTTTATTCGTCGTTGCCATATGTTTTCCATCTTTGGGCTTTTCTTCTCCGCTATTCCCCCTTCTTTGATTTTCGCCTTTTGGTCGCAAGAAGTCCCTCCCAGCTTTGATATCCAAACCCCTACCAATGTCAAAACCAAAAAAACCAATTATGATTTCATGATATGAAAGGAATGAGGGGATCACCGTTTTTTACTACCCAGTGTCTGATGACTCTCGATTCACGCTTAGGAAAAGGATACTAGAGAGATAAAATTCCAAAACCAAAACATTTCCCAAGGTCCACGGCCGTTGCTGTTTAACGTGGCCGTCCAATGACTTCAAGGGCTCGTAGAGTATGTGCATGACTAGTCTTCTTCATCACTGCCATCGAGGCAGGTGGCGAGACGCAATGGTTGCCTTGCTTCTATGCAAGTACCTTGGCGGGCTAGCGCCACCTACCTCACCCCGCGGACGACGATCTCCGTAGGGCTGAGGGAGAGAGGGAGGACGTCCGGTTTTGCCGAGCTTGTATGCATCCATCATTTGTCTCACGGGTGATCGGCGAAGAAACGATGGGCTTCCGAGGCGGGTAGGGAAACTTGCGGGCCGGGTGGTGTATGTGTGGGTTTCCGTGATGCAGGCTCGGTATGCTCCAGGTGGGATCATGGAAGCGTCAACAACGAAAACGAGAGGACAACAGCAACGCCATACACTCACATCATGACAGAACCTAAGAAAAACACATATCGCATCAAAAAGATCGTCAGAAAAAGCAAAAGATGGGACACGCGTCCCCACCTCTAGGCCCTTTCCTGTAAGAATACCGCGTGACGAGATTCGAACTTAGCGCCCCTCTAGGATAACCAGGAATCCTTCCGAGGAATTTGTTTGAGCTAGGTGATTACCAACTGGGTCACGCCGTCGCTGTTGAATTGGTTGAAGAGGATGGGACGGAAGTTGGATAAGTAGGCAGGCAAGCAGGAAGGCGCCTTGAGGATCGGGAAACGGAAGGTGGTGGTGGCGATGGGGTGAATGTGAGGAAGGAGGGAGCGACACTGGAGGTTGGAATGGAAGGCGCGGGTGGGTGAAAGGAAACGATGGCTCTGGGCTTGCTGTATGCAGGCACAGAGATAACTTCCGGTTTTGACATGAAGTCTGAAGAATCTGGATGAACGGCGAGAGCTGCCCTTCAGAAGTACCGACAAAGTGTATTTATGCCGCCTAGAAGTTGTTCGAATCAACTCAAATATTCTGTACACCACCGGAATTTCCCAACAAATGTCACTGAATGAGCTGGGAGAGAACGTGACAAAATGGAGCATGTTTACAGCATGCCCGTCTACACTGCGCTTAACATGTGTTCGAAGTTCGTTGTCTTCATCCACCTTCACTGTCACCACTGCCAGAGTATTATCTAGTTATTCGCAGTGCTTCTCATTGATTACCTAGCAATCAAATGAAATTACATTGAGATGGACGAGCCGCCGATTGATCACATGGACCTCAGACTGCCCATGCCCAAGAGACAATGCGTACCATTTCCCTCCGATTCTGGTGTACAACTGAATGTCAAAAGAGCGATTTTCTTGACCCTCGGTGGCTGATCATACTGAGACGGTTATATGTATCAACGCCCTACGCTTTTTGCTCAGAATCCGAAGGCTTTGGCAACGCCAATGCCCCCCGTTTGTGTGCTGCGCTCACTACATATTAGCTTGGGTCCTCGAACCCGTTATATGCGAAAAATTTGTTGATAGTAGTTCAGATGTCTCGCGAATGATCAGGGGATCTACGAGGACCTCAATTCGGCGCATTCCAACTGAGCGATGTCTGGCAAGATAGGACCATTCTCCGCTCGCCGTCGATCATGGTTGATACTTTATACACTTGTATCCTCATTGGGCACAAGTTTTGGCCGCGTGAAAGAGTCGCATATCCCGAACGTTCTTGACGGTCAGGGTAGTGGCCTCTGAGGTTGTAGACGAAGCCATATACTCCTGTCAGAATGTTCCCCAAGCAACCCATCGGTTTCCATCTATCGTCGCTTGGAAGGTACAAATGAAAGATGACGGGGTATTTAAAGAGTTGCTTTGGCGAGTTCCAGAGTCGTTACGAGCTTTTGACACGAGAACCCTAGTCTGTTATCGTCTCTGTGAATCGCGCCTCCAGGGAAACAATAGGCCCAAGATTTCAGACATCAGACTACGGATCTTTAATATCAATGACACAATTCTCAAATGGCAGTCTTGGTATGAGATAACCCGGGGAATAGTCTAGTTTCGACCACACGGGGAGATTTGGGTACAATTCTGCGTAGTCGGCATAACATCGTCGTCTCCAAATCCTGAGATGACTTCAGAACACAGCTAACGTAGTAACGATGAAGGGTCAAGACGCAAACAGACAGGTTATAGTGCCATTCTATAATTGTAGCTGTGACATAGGCCTCGCAGATTTCCATAACACATCTAGCCTCAAATAGGGCGAGCATTCCCCTTGCGTTGTAAGTAGCCTTAAAAATGCCGCACGAACACACAATGTCCTCGGTTTTCACCCACTGAACTTTTACTTATTCGATTTTACTGTTCTATCGAAAACATCACTGAATACTCACAATATGCTGCGAATTAGGACAATCAAGACGAACAGAAGGTTCGGATGTTGACACGGATCCTACATGACAAAAGGGGTGCTCCGATGTGCAATTTTCCGATTGGCTCACTCCTAACAGCAAGATCTGTCTGCTAAATGAATTGGTTGTCTTAAATCGAGAACAGAGAACCTCTCAAAGGACGCTTTTATTGACTTCACATTCGCGACCTACTAGTCGCTCCACAGACGCTACGTGTTTTCTCTTTCTGAGTGCTCATCCAAGTTTTGTATGCCGAGGTTTGATAAGATCTTTGCAAGTATCGAGAAAACTTCGAAAGTGCATGCATTGAGTACCCTGTGAGGTAGATGCGACCTAGGTAGTGTGACATAAGATGTTGAATACCATTCCGGTACATCCATCGAAGGATCTCAAGGTATCAATATTATCCAGGTCTCCGGCTGAGAACCTTGTCAGATAACTTCACATCTAAAATAGACCCATGTTCACAGAATACTGCAGATGTATACAGGTACGTACGCAGAGAAAAACTTCTTCGTCTGGAAACTGGATTCTTCCCAAACACCCCGATACCATCTTTCATGTAACAGCTCACAAAATCACCCTCACAACTATCAACTTCAACACAAACTTGTCTGCTCCGAAGATGTCAGAACGCAAAGTTGTTTCCAAGTACTATCCGCCGACCTTCGACCCTAGCCAGCTGCTACCAGTACGACACAGGGCAAAGACAGCTGCACCGGAGGGCCAAGAGGTTCGATGGGCAGCGCCCTTTTCGATGCAATGCACTTCATGCGGCGAGTATATTGGAAAAGGGCGCAAGTTCAACGCCAGAAAGCTGACACTAGACGAGAATTATCTGGGTGCTATCCAGATTTACCGCCTCTTCTTTCGTTGCACACGATGTGTATGTCTCCCCTCTCCCACTCTCTGTCCTGATGTCCAAGGCATGAGAATGCTAACCAGCCTCCCTAGTCGCGAGAAATCACTTTCAGAACCGCCCCTCAAACGAGCGACTACGTCTGCGAGACTGGCGCAAAACGAACAACGGAACCATGGCGCATAGACGATGACACAGTCAATGAGACGGCAGGCGAGCGCCTAGATCGACTGGAGCGCGAGCGTGAGGAACGCGAGAACACCGAAAACACCACGATGGAAGACCTCGAGAAGGCAACGTTCGCAGCCGAGACACACCTAGCTGTCGCCGATGCGCTGGACGAAGTCCGCGCCCGGAACGCCCGACTGGAAAGGCTTCGTCGAGACGGGATCATGGTGGATAAGAACGCTGCTATGACGGCGGACGACCAGAAGGATGAAGAGCACACGAAGCGCGCTTTCTCTTTGCATGTGAGGGCCGAAGCTGAAGTATCGGATCAGAGGGAACCACACACCGCAAAACACACCGATATTATCGCCCTCCCCAGAACGAAACGCCACCCGAAGCAGACCAAGTTGCTGCCGGGGCTGAAGCAAGCGCAAGCAAAAGCTCCGCCCGCTACCCCTTCCTTGGTGGACTATGGCTCTGACTCTGAGTGATCTAGTTCAGCCTCGACATGTCATCATTGCAAGGAGTCGTCTTTATGCAATATTTCCTTGGCGGGAACCGATTATAGAAAGGCTGCAGTGAGAATGATTCTCTATTGATCTGATTGACGCCCCTATGTATCGTTTCAAGTCTTGAAGCATCCAAAATCATGGCACTGACAGGAAGATGCTCCAATTCCGCTGATCTGAGAATAGAAAAATGATCAGATTGGTGTAGACAAAACAAAAAGCAAAGGGAAAGCTTTCGATCATTTACTGGCCTATTTATTGCGACGTCGTACTCAATTTTGGCGGTGCTTCTTCACCGCGAGAATGACCCAATCTTCGTTGTGACCTCGAATCGGGGGCCATTGAGATACCCACTGTCTTGGCGCTTCGGCAAACTCCTTGTCCCCCTTTGCCTCTTTTCTCCCGAGATTAGAGATGGTTAAAGACTTACGAGCCCCGTCTTTTGTTTATACTCACCGAATCATTCAAAACGGATGCGGAAAAGAGACAAGACTGCTAAAGCGAGTGCAATGTAAGCGTCAATGCTGTCTTTGGGTAACGGATTTCGCAGAGCATGTCATAGTCATCCATCTGCATTGAGAAACCCAACGGCACACGCTTCTCGTTTGGTTTCGGAAATGGAATGACTCTGGCAGCAGGTATTTAAAGAAAGACCACTGGATTTTAAGGTATGAGCCGCTGTGTTTAAAACCGCGTTAGCTGGAAGAAGCAATATCGTTGCTTGTATACAATATATAATATCATAGAGCTCAAGCACTCAGGAGTGGCTGAACAAGAGAAAATCCAGACGCCGAAGGTCGGCTTTACTTTATTCTGCCTACAAATGATAGACGGATACACGTCCCCGACCGCGAAATCTCAGCACCAACTTCCTGTGTTCATGGGATTCTGTTCTGTTCTCCACCGGCTTCTTCCATCGTTTATCTGGCAAGTATTCCGAGAATTCTATATTGGGAAGACTTCACACCGCAAAATACTCATCAGTTCTCCGACTTAGCCAAACCTTGACGAGGGCGATGTTCAACTCCGTGGATGTAATCGAGCTTGCTCTCTGCAGAGCGATTCAGTTGTGAGCCAGCAAAGGGCTAGTCGCCGTCGTCATCTGATATGCGTCTACGAAGCCGCCGTGGGATACATGGCCCCACGCTCTCCACGCGTGAAACACTTCTCAAGGTCGTTCATAGATGATGGTCCGACGAGTGGGCAAATAGCCTACGTATCTTGATATTCGCAGACACAACGAGGTCGAGATATTGCCGTCCAAAATCAGTATAAATGCAAAGGCCCCTGGCGAGTTCTTTCAGGCACGCCCGAGCACAATCGGGCAAGCATGTCATTCTAGAGACTTGAAAGTATTATCAGACAGGAATGGTTCACTACCGAGGTCTTGACGCAGTGCATCTCGATCCTACATGCATTGGTTGTCACTGTCTCCGTCCAGCAGTTATTCCGACAGGTGATACCGCTTACATTTTGCCATCTCGGGATTTTGAAATACACCACGAAGAGGTCTCTTCTGACTTGAGTCCGCTACATTGAGCTGCTCGCCTTCACAACCGACAGGTAGGTGTATGAAGTGGTCAAAATTCTTAGCCGGAAGCAAGAATCTGGAAATCATCTCTCCATTTTATAAGGGCGCCTAGAGACGTAATGCCAGCCTCTTACAGTACCACAATAGCTGAGAGCTGAGTGCTTCCCAGGGTGATCGAACGGATGCAAGAGGCCTATCATGAGTGTAGACTAGAAGCCA
The DNA here is from genome assembly GCA_027406125.1 of Colletotrichum tropicale. Classification (NCBI taxonomy): domain Eukaryota; kingdom Fungi; phylum Ascomycota; class Sordariomycetes; order Glomerellales; family Glomerellaceae; genus Colletotrichum; species Colletotrichum tropicale. Next base: position 2,696,348 of record JANVYH010000004.1, read on the forward strand.
TACCTTGCCGAGGTAGCTCCCGACCCCCCTTCCGTCTCGACAACAACCACGAGTACGGCCAAAACATCCCCTCACTTACTCAAAGCCCGCTCCCGAATAAAGAACGTCGACGCAAAAGCAAGCACCAAAAACGACGTCATCGGGACCATGGCCCCCAACGTAGCCACCTGGTAACTCCCCCTCACCTCCCCCTGAACCCCCGGTTCCAGCTCGCGGATATAGTCCAGACTCTCCCTCACCCTCTCCTCAATCCTCCGCGCCTCCTCCCCGTCGCTCAGCCTGACCCTCAGCTGCGTCCTCAACACTTGCTGCAGCACCGCCGAGCACACGCTGATCCCGATGCTGCTGCCCAGACTCCGGAACAAATACGAACACGCCACCACGACCGCCGTGTCCTCCACCGCCGCGTTCGACAACAGCGCCACCAGCGTCGTCGTGATCCCCGCCCCGCCGCCGAGCGCCAGCACCGCCATCCCACCCACAACCCCCGCCGTCGACCTTACCCACAGCGCCGCCACGACTGGCACCAGCGCCGCGCACATCAGCCCGAACGCCGCCACCGTCAGCTTGTAGTACCGCCCCGTCCGCTTCATAATCACGCCGCTGCCCACCGACGCAACCACCGAGAAGATCATCGCGGGCACCAGGAACGCGCCCGCCTGCGTCGCCGACGCGCCCTGCACGGCCTGGAAGAAGAGCGGCAGGAAGAAGATGCTCGCAATGTGCCCCGCCACGCCGAAGAAGTTGGTGAGGTACCCCGCGAACAGGCTGCGGTCGAGGATGATGTGCCCCGGCGCGAACGGGTGGCTCGCGACGCGCATCTCGACGAACACGAACACGCCGAACAGCACGGGGGCGGCCGCCAGCCCCGCGAGCGTGACGCCGTTCGCCCACCCGCGGTTCGAGCCCGCATCGAGCCCAACCAGCAGCGCCACGACGGCAGCAACCAGACACCCGGCACCGAGGAAATCGATGCGCCGCACCTTCTCGCGCCAGTGGTCGTGGCTGGCCTGCGGCAGGTCGAGCACGAAATACACGGCCGCGAAGGCCGCGACGCACAGCGGGACCTGGCCGATGAAGGACCAGCGCCAGCCGACGGAGTCGGCGAGCAGGCCGCCGAGCGGGGCGCCGGTGGAGGTGCCGGCGGCGAAGATGATGTTGATGTAGCCCTGCCAGACGCCGCGGTCGCGCAGGGGCACGATGTCGGACATGAGGATGCTGACGACGCTGTTCATGCCGCCGCCGCCGATGCCGGCGACGGCGCGCGCGAGGCACAGCTGCGTGAAGGTCCGCGCGAGGCCGCAGCCCAGCGAACCCAGCGCGAAGACGGTGTAGGCGAAGAGGAGGCACTCCTTGCGGCCGAATATGTCCGAGAGCTTGCCGTAGAGGGGCTGGAAGGAGGTCAGGGTGATGAAGTAGCTGGTTTGCGGTCAACAATAAACTCTTCAGAGAGAGTGAGGGAAGTACATACGCTGTCGCCAGCCAGCTCGTGTTGTTCAAGGCGTGTAGTTCACTGCCTATCTTGGCGTATGTGGCTACGGTGAGAAGCTGGTCCACGGCGCAGAGGTAGATCTGGGTATATCCCGGGTGAGTATGCGAGTCGCGCGGGAGACTGCGGGGCACAAGTGAGACCTACGCCGATGCCAATGGCCGGGAGCAGAAGGTGCATCTTTTTGGCCATCTCGGGGTTGCCGTCCCGCTTGTCGTCGCGGCCGGCGCCGCCATTTTGAATGGCGCCGTTGCCGTTACCGTTGACTGGCTCCGGATCGGTGCTGCGCAGTAGGGGAGACGTCTCCGACGGGGCGGAGGCGCCGTTCGGTAAGCCGGTCATTGTAAGATGGGGCCGAAGTCAATTGATGGTCGAAAAGAAGAATTGAAGACTACTTTTCTTCTTCTTTTCCCCGTCCTCTGATTTTCGACAAAAGCAACAATCGCCAATCTCCGCTCTTTTCAATTCTGCACCGCTATCTCTCCGCTCCCCCCGTCGTCTCCTCACCAACGATTGCTAATCCGGCTGCTGCATACGGTATCGCTCTCCCCTCGTCGGGGCCGCTCATCGGAGACTTGCCCGCGATAAGCCGGGGCCCGTCCCCTATCGGGTATGACGCCATGCATGCGATAACACACGTGCTCTCTGGCACCGCGGCTCAACGAGATATGGTGCCTCATCTCATCTCTCTCCCGGTCCGTCCACGCTGAGACTGGGGAAATCGGATGAAGCTTGTACGAGTATCAGATGCCGCGATAGCCTCAGTTATGGCGCTGATGTGGCCTGCAGAACTTTCTGCAGAACTCTGTACAACGACTAAACGGATAGCAAAAACTCTGTCCGCGGCAACCGGCAAAAGAAGCTAACCACGAAAACCATGAATTGAGGGGCCGCGGCAGAGCAAAAGTGGGAGAATGCGACGGTCCAACGGCGCCGGAGATCAAAAATCACCTTGGTGTCCACTAGGACGCCCCCAAACTCCAAAGATCTCGGCCAGGCGCGGGCTTCGACCGAATCTCTCCGCAGCCCCTAGCATTCAATGATCAATCACCTTGTCAATCAATTGATCGGTCAGCGGGTAAGGCAGGCGACGGACATCGGGGCGGGTAAAAGAGACGGATGGAATGGGCGGATCGCAACTCATCTTAAAAATCCTGCCGGTGTGAAACAAACCGTCGCGTAGCTGCTCCATCGACACTTGCGAGGGGTCCAAAAGTCATTTCAATGTTAATTAATTTTCCGCGATGCGGGTGCCCGGAGGCGCGGGCTGCATGCTGCGATGCCACCCCTCGAGCGCGTTGGGATTCGAATACTCGCGACAGACTTTGTCAACAAGGCCTTTGTTGGTTTGATGAATGGGCTGCGTCTTTTTCCTTTTCTTTGCGTGCCAAGATTGGAAGCGTTGGTCCCTTTCATCAAACGGCCGCTTGACCTAGTAGGACAAACCCCGTAGCGGCACGATGCCGCGGTATTGCTTCTCGTCTGCGGTGCAACTCTCGCGAAGTCTGCAGTCTGGAGATGAAGAGTATTCCGTCCTTATTTTGAACTCTCAGCATTGAATAGTGGCATCGGTGCAACGACAGTGCATCTACCATCTCTCGTGTCGTCCCAACTTTGTGTACCTGGGCGGCGGGAACCGACCTTCCGTCGTCATCGAATTCAGGGGTGGGCGAATGCACAGGTCGCAGGGAAAGCACGGCGCCTTCGGTCTGATGTATCCACCAGGACGCGCCCGGGGCATGCTTGTGAGACTTGGACGACCGAGAAGTCAAAATGGCTCAAACCCGTTCATGCAAACAGCGAGCCCCCTGCCGTGCTCAGCTTCGCCAGGCACACGTCTGATTTGCCCGGTTTGCGGCGCTGACTGATCTGTGAGCGTGCCGTCCAGGTGCCGGTGCGCTTCTCAGGGGCGATCCGATGCTCATCAGACTTGGATTTCACCTCACTTTCCAAACATATTCCTCGCTCAGGGGGTGAAGGGCAGGCTTCGGCAGGCGTCTACTGCTGGGCTTAGCGAGCCGCAAGGCAAGGCACCGCCCCCCGTTTTTCTGATGCCGGACGGGGATTTGCCTGGCGGGGGGCTCGAGAAGTGAGATGCGACCCTCATTATCGACCCAGACATTCGTAGGGCTCCCGGTGTCTGGCAATCTGGTTGGCTTCCCTGGCGCAGATCGCTATTCGCCGCCGTGGCTGACTCAAATTGCTGGAACGGCGCGCGGCGACGGCGAGCGAGCGCAGACCAGCTGTCAATATCGTAGTCTAGAAGACGGCGAACCCTAGGCTGATGGAAAGACAGATGCAAGTGCAGAAGAGGAGAGCAAGAGCTCAAAGGGTCGACGAATGAAGCGATTCGAACCCTAGCACGGCTCAACCAAGACATCAGGCGGCTTTGGCTTCTGCCACGTCCCGCAGGCCGGAAGGCGGCCTCTGTGTTCAGCTGCAATGGTTCGCGGCGAGGTCCAAGTCTGCAACGGTCCATTCTTTGGTTACCGCATTCCAACGTGGAAAAGCTGCTGGGCCAGACCACTTTGCGCATGTTGGCTGCAATCGGCCAGTGGCTGACAGGCGCACGCAGCAAACGGTAGTTTGGTGGTTCGGGCTGCATCCTCGTGCCCACCAGGCCGCATTCTGTGGTAGTGCATCAGGGTGGTCATCCGATAGAGCTTGCTCTGGTGCAAATGCAGACAGCAACCGAATCGAATCGAATACGACGTTGTTGTCATTATCATTACGCGGCGCGTCGGGCTAGAGATGCGGATGGCTGGCGCCCCCAAAAGTGGCGTGCGGGCTGCAAACGACCATTGTCATCCAACGCCGGCCAGCAGACTTCAATGCTCGGACGAGAAATCAGGCATCGGATTGTTTGCTCGACGATAGAGCTGGTGATGCTGGTGGTGGTAGTTGGCTGGTCGCGGCATGGCGTCATCTAGACCACATTGTGGATTTGAGAGATTGAAGATGGTCATTTCGAACGGTTTACTCGTGACAAGTCGCATTCTTGACAATCGCGACATGCGATCCGTGGTGATTAAACGCAGGCCCGGCAAGGAAGACCCTTTTTTCTCTTCTCCTATCTAGCGGCGGGCGGTTTCAGCCTATCGAGAATCGAGATGGGAATGCTTGCTGGCAGCAGCCTGGGAACTTGGCATCCGCCGGTCTCTGCCAAGTATTGACGGACGGGAGGGGTGCGTAGAGAGAGAGAGAGAGGGTAACAGGCTGCCAGTGGCAGTCTGTCTGCTGTCTGTCTGTCTGCTGCTGCATCCATGTCTGTCAGCCAGCGTGTCTCTCTGTTTTTATTAGTGTCTTGAAGTTGACAGAGGCCGAAGCACGCAGGATTAAGATTGGAGATGAAAAGTGAATCATGGAGCGCAGAAGAGGGCGCGCCGTATTGGCTGCTTCGAGAGGGGATGGTGCGTTCAGGAATGGCTTGCATGAGTGAATAGCCTTCGGGGCTTGACGAGGTGCTGGAGGTGCTGGAAACGTGTTGCTGGATGTCCGTGGGATGCGATGCCCGGCTGGCTGTGCTGTCTGATGTTCATGGACGACGATGTGGCGTGGCGGGCGGTGGTGCTGTCAGTGGGTGGCTGATGTCAGTATCGGCACCCCGAGTGGACAGCGTGATGTGAGTGTGTGCATTGAAAGTGCTGCACCAGCCCCGAACAGCCTCCCAGCCCCGCCTCGGCACCGGGGCCAGGAGCACCTGTTCCTGAGTTTCCGGCGTGCAGCTCTTTTGTTAATTGCAGGGCTGCCGATGGGAAAGTCTCAAGGTTGCAGACAGAAAGAGGCTGGCCTTGCTCTGCACCTGAGCCTGCACCTGAGTCTGCACCTGGGAGGGGCCGGTTCCAATCTGACGGAGCCAATGACGACGGGAATCCCGCCGCATCCTTACTGAGCTGGACTCAGGCACGCACTGCACGCTAACACCAGCTCCAGTGCCAACACGGCCACAGCATCCAACACGTTGCAGACGTGCAAATGGTCCGAAATAGTGTAAAAAAGGTACTTTAGTCTCTTCCATTAGCATCCATTTACACCCAGCTTTTACGCGCGTTCAGATCACATCCTTGTCAATCCACCGTCCGAAAACTGAGGAAAGGAGACCACCGAAGAGAAAAAAAAAGATAGTCAAATGTTCAGACCCAGACCCTCCTCCACCCATCCTTGAAGCAGGGTTCTCCGTGGCTGCCAGCATTAAACTTGTTACTTGAGGCCCGAATTACACGCCCCTCCACCCCCCTCCCCCGGCGTCCTCTGGTGTCATTGTTCTCATCCTCGCCCCCCTCTCTCCCACTCCCAGCCAGTCTCAAGTTCCAATCATCGACCTCCTGTTACTGCGAACGCCGTTCGAGTTTCTTTTCCTCTAGCAACTCCCCTCCTCCACATATCCTGCAGGCACTTGCTGCTGTCCTCGTCGCGCAATCCTCGTCATCTACTCCGTACTCCTTACTATTACACCTTACAACTTACACCACCTCTTCAAAACCCTTGATGCTGGTAACCTTCCAGCATCACCATGTTACGGCACTGAACGTCGTGCTCAACTCCGAACCGCCATCGCTCCAATAGCCTTCCGTCCTTCCCTCCTTCGTCCCACGTTGTCGAGTCCCACCGGCCTGCCTGGGTCAATTTGGTTCCTTGATTCCCCCCTCCTGCTTGGTTCTCCTCCCCAGCCGATTGGGTAAGAATCTGGGAGACGCAGAGCAGAATCCGACGCCGCAGTCACAGCCAGAGAGGCCTAGAGAGAGGCGAGGCAAGGTAGCATAGGGGAAGGGGGACCGGAATCATCCCAATTATAGCCAAAGAGCCCCGTACAACATGCATATGGACTTCCTTCGTTCCTCCTCCAGGAAGGGGAGGTCTCGTTTCTCAAAAGCTTTACCCAACCCTCCACCTCCGCCGCCGGACCCCGTTCAACCTTCTTCTCCTTCTGTCGGTGACAGGGTCATAAAGAGACTTCCCTCGATACCTCGTGTCCCAGTACGACCCCCTCCGCCAAAGTCGCCCGCCATGTCCGACAAACCTTTGCCGCCGCCGCAACCCCTCAACCAGTCTCTTCCGCCTCTCCCTCCCCTTCAGACGAAAGAGCTCCCCAAGATGCATATAGCCCGCCGCCCAGTCGCCGCAACGAAGCCAGCTGCTCCTCCCAAGCCCCAGCCAGAAGAACACTCGCCCACTGGATCTATCGGAAGTCTGCTGTCGGCGTACTCGAGGAGTTCAGGAGAGTCCCTCATGGCCAAGTCACCATCAACCCAGCGAGACTCGGCCCCAATGTTTCCCTCTGACCATGAGGGGACAACAAAAGAGTCAAAAGTCTTGACGCCCACCTCAGTGTCATCCGTCGACAATGAGGCTTCCTACTCCCGCCTCGGCGCACCAAACCTCACACACAACAAAGGCCTGCCGCCGTCTCCTGCCTATGCCCGCGAGCAGGGCCCTCCTCCTCCGGCAAAGGCAGCGACTGGTGGTGGTGACAGCCCAACCAGCTTCACATCCACCTCGTCCCAGCAAAGGCCTCTCTGGAGGAGGAGATCTGTAAAATCTGACCGCAATATAGAGGTGCCAGATCTAAAACTGGCAGTAAGTCATGGGTCGACTGCTGCTTCTACACCAAACACCGCGCAACCATCGTCAACCGCGGCTCCTCCCCCTGCGCAGCAACAACAACAGCAACAGCAACAGCAACAATTCCCCCCTCGCTCTACTTCCGGGCTCCCCGGCAGGAATATCCGGCCCATCCATCTCCAGAACCTGCCCTCCACGCAAGAACCGACAGAAGAAATGGGCCAGGAGGCGTCGCGACTGCGCGAGAAGGTCTCGCACGTCCGCGGGCAGAACCAGACCAACGGCGCGAACGTCGGGGCCTCACACAGCGACACCGCGCTCTCTCCCTCCCAGCGCCTGCCGACGCCTGATTACGAGAAGGAAGACGTCAAGACGCCCGTCGTCGACACCGTCGTCTCGCCCATCTCCCCGGCCTCGTCCCCGGAGCCCGCCGCCGCGGAGCAGAAGCAGCAGCAGCCGCAGCAGCCCATCCCGCGCAAGGCAGTGACAACGGACCGCAACAACGTCCACAATGCGAAAAGCCTTCCGCAGATGCGCGTCGACCCGCCCAAGACCAGCAGCGAGGCTCCCCCGACCATCGCCAGAGACTTCGCCGTCAGTCCCATCAGCCCGGAGGCGCAACAGGGCCAGTTCCCTGCTCGCAACTCGTCCAATCAGCAGCAGCAGCAGCCGCAGCCACCGCAACAGCAGCAGAGGGGTCAATGGCTTCCTGCAGCTCGGGAGCATGCTGCGCAGGGTGGCGACATGCGCCGGGACCAGCGACCGGGCCAGGAACCCGTCGAGTACCGCGAGATGAAGCAGCAACAGGACATGCCCGCCGACCCGCGCGCGTCCTTCTTCCCCATCACCACCCCGGAGCCGCCCAGCCCATCCATCGTGTACAGCGCCCGCCCCATCAAGGAGAGCATGCTCGACTGCTACGCCCGCCACCGCACCGTCGACCGCACCCGCAACCGCAACTACGCCCTCAGCTGCCAGACCTGCGGCAAGGCCGACACCGAGGACCGCTTCAAGTGCCAGTGGTGCTACGTGCGCATGTGCGCGTCGTGTCTGACCGTCTTCAACCGCAACGGCAGAGACCTCCGCCAGCTCCTCGCTCATCTCGAGAGCAACCCGCAGGGTAGCAGCGACGCTGACGGAGCGAACAACAGCAACGAAGCAGCCACATCCGAAGAGCACCTGACTGTGCAACAACAGCCTTCCGAAGGACAGCAGTATCGCCATCAGCAGCAGCACCACCCTCAGATGGTCGCAGCCTAAGAGACCCCAGCATCATTAATTCACTTCTTCTCTCCCCCTTGGACTAGGGAATTTGGACGGCATTTGGTTCAAGACGGTTTGCATTACATGGACCCCCAGGGAACCAAAAAACTTCATTTGTGGAAACTAGACAGAGAGATCGGATGGTTGATACCCTTTCTCCCCATGATTTGTGTTGTGTGTTGTGTATAGCGCGGGGAAGCCACACCTCCCACAACTCTTCTTTCATTTTCTCTTCTTTTCCCACCTTTTTTTGTTCAAAGGAGGAAGATTCAACCACACAAGGTTTATCACTTGCTTGAAGCAGGCTCTAGGCATACGATGGAAAGCTTGATAACGAGACGAGAAGGATTGGGCACATGCGATGTTGGCCCTCTCTCCCTGGTTTAGAGGCTCAAATTTTAAACGAAATCAAAGTTCTGAAACAATCGTATCTGCAGCTCCCTTATGCGCGCGTGAGATGTGTGCAACTTGAATGAGAGCCAAGCGGGCAGCGGGCAGCATGAGCATGCCTTGCCTTGGGCCACCTGTCCGTCGCACAACGAAAATAGCTCTGAGACCTGCCGTACCTCCTCTGCGCGTCGCGAACACCAACCCTCGAAAAAGCCTGCGTTGCGGATGATTTTCCCACGGATGCGCCGGAAATTGCGCTCATCGTAAGGTGCCATACGAATAGGCGCCAGTATCCATCCCTCCGAACCCGAATGACGAACGGAAGAAGGCGTCGGTCGGGCCAGCCCGTTCCCCTCGTCCCCCCGACTCGACATCCCAACATGCAAAGGGAGGAAAGCAAGCCCACCCAGCCCGAGCGTCGGGAAGCTAATCAGGGGCGCATGCAAGCCGGCGGCTTGATTTTCGATAGACTCCAACTCTCTCGGAGCCACGTTACTGCGATACTACCTCTCCCACCAACACACGTCCGCCCGCCCAGGTACCCTGCCATCTGCCGTCCCCCGGGTCTCCACCCACAGACGTCGGCTTCTGGAGGTGGGTCGTCCGCACCCCCGTAGCAACCCCCACACCGCAAGTACCACCAACACCACCACGCCCCCTGAGATCAACACCAACACCACGGCCCGTTTTCCCCTTCAGCCTCATCGCGAAAAAATCGTATGTCCACATCCCATTCTCGCCCTCGCCCGGCGCACGAATCCGAGCCCGACGCCTCCACAGGTCGCAGTCGAATGTGACCGCCACAAAAATGTCCTCATCGCTGGCCCGCAGCCGTTCCCTCCGCAAACCAACAGACCTCTCCTCCTCCTCCACCGCTCCGCAGCGCAACGTCTCTCCAAGCCGCCTCCCCGCCCCGCGCCCGACGCGCCCGACCACCCGCAACGTCTCCTCCGGCAGCCTGAACGATACCGCAGCCGCCGCCGCACCTAAGAAGAAGCCCTCGGCGCTGTCCTCGCTGCTCTCCCGCGGTTCCTCCACACGCCAGACCGCCGCCCGCAAAGATGCTTCGTCCACCTCCACCACCGCACCATCATCGCGTACGGCGAACGCTCCCACCCGGACCTCGTCAACCCGCGAGCCGACCGCAGGCCTGAACAGGCTCCGCAACCCCGCCGCGTCGTCGACGAGTAACCTCCCGGGAACAAGCGGCAGCAGCAGCGGCAGCACGCGACCAACAACATCGAGCGGCCTCGCCCAGAAGCGGACCACACCGACGTCCTCCACGGGCCCAGGCCTAGGCCACACCCGCGCGCGAAGCGTGGCGACTCTCAACGGAAGCACGACTCTCCCTCCTCCAAACCAGTCCTCCACGACGTCCAGGTCCACGGCCCCGAAACCCCGTCCGACGTCCCTCTACGGCGCCCCGTCAACCTCCACAACCTCTCTCGCCTCCTCCACAGCAGCCGCCAGACGTCCCGGCTCCGCAGCAGCGCAAGACCCCGCCAGACCATCGCGCCCAGGCTCCGGCTCCTCGACCTCAACGACCTCAACCGCCACGACCTCAACCACGAACCTCACCCACAAGCCCTCTGTCGCGAGCATCTCGACCCGAACCCGCGCCGGCTCAACAGCCTCGGCCAAACCCCCCTCCAAACCGCCAACCCGCCAACAAACCACTCCCACCTCCCCCCGACACCCGAAACCTCCTGTCCGCCAACAGCAACAACAAACCTCCCAACCCGCCTCCCCGCGCTCCCCACGATCCCCTCCACGGAACAAACCCCTCCTCAAACCGGCCTTCACAACCCTCCAGCAGCACTACTCCCCCGCAAAGAACCTCGCCCCGAAGCCCCTCACAGCAACCTACCTCGCGCCCCCCTCCCCCTCCAAGCTCCCCACAAACGTCGCCCTCTCCGCCGAAACATCCCGCCTCCAAACCGAGCTCCTCCAACTACACCTCCTCCACCGCGACCTCCCCACGACAACCTCCCAATGGCACGCCTCCGCCCGGTCCCACCTCGCCTCCCTCCACGCCTCCCTCGCCTCCTCCTCAAAGGACCTCGTGTCCCTCGAAGCCGACGCCGCAGAACGCCTCAACGTAGCCGCCCTCCACCGCTGGGCCACCCCCAGAAAAGGCCTCCTCGAAGAAAAGATCCAACGCCTCGATGCCCTCCTCACGTCCCTCTGGTCCCTCGACTCCCCCGGCGGCAAACACAACCGCCTCGTCCGCGCCTTCGAGCGCTGGGCCTCCTCCCTCTCCGACCTCGAAGCCGCGCGCGCGAGGGCAGACGGCCCCGACTCGAACCCTGCCGCCCTGCTCGACGCGAACCTCGAGGTCCGCTTCGGTGGCGGCCTCGACGCCCGCTGGAAGGAGGAGTGCGCCCTCCTCGTCCGCCGCCTCGAGGGCTGGGATCTGCAGCTGAAGGAGCTGGCGTACGACGACGAGGAAGAAGCGGAGGACGTGGCGCAGACGTCCAGTCTGAAGAGGATGCTGGACGGCTGCGAGAGCTTGATCAAGGATATGCTCGGCGAGCTGGCCGTCATGGAGGAGATTGAGGCCGCTGCTGTACAGAGGGAGACGGAGTGGATCAAGAAGATGAACAGGCAAGGGGACGACGGCGGCAAGAGAGATACCCCGAGGGCTGGTGCCGTCTGGAGAGTCATTTGAGCCGGCACCGCTCCTCTTCACAGTCACACAGATTGTCATGACCCCTTTTTACAGTGAGCATACTGCGAGCATTGATTTCAAAGTCTGGGTTCTCGATTGCGGTCCAAATGCGTGTTTTCTCTGTGCATGCTGTCCATATCCCACCCCAGATTCAGGAGGGGCATATTCCATCCCACTCTAATACCACCCTCAAATACCAATGCCATCTCGATTAACTGTACAAACATGTTCGTGTGGGCGAGACGTCGATCTCCACTCCCTGACTCTAAAGGGCGGCGAGCCGCGTCTCAAGCCAGCTCAGGTCGCCGTCCAAGGCGAACTTCCACCATGCAACCCCGGCAACGATGGCAGCCGTGCTCGTGGCCAGCATCCTGCGGACAAAAGTCAACCTGTCAGATTTCGTGAGGAGTATTAAAACGTAAAAACAAAAGGAAAAACAAGCAAAAGCCTGATCATCGGCAGCCAGTCTTCTTCTCTTCATCTTTCAAGAACCGGGAAGGAGGTGAGAAAACCTTACGCCTTTCTCTTGCTGCCGAACAACCGGCTAAATAGACCGCCGATCCAGTCAACAAAAAGTACGCGGAAAAAGGCCGAGAGCCAGTTGCCCTTGCTGTCGGCGACGCTGTGTATGGACGAGGGGGTTCCCGGGCGATCGGTCGACGAGGCTCCTCCGCGCTTCTTAAGCTGCCCCTTGTGGCTTTCGTCTCGGGCAGTCGTCGAGGCTTTTCCATCTGAGTTGGATGCAGCGGCGTTGCTGGACTCGGCTGGGTCCTCGGGGGGCTGCACATGGATGCTCGGGCTGTCCGGCTGTGCGGGCTGCGTCTTCGGGGAGAGGTCTCTCGAATGCTTGCCGTTGGTGTTACCGTTGTAGTCGGGAGACTCTGATCTGCCAGACTCGCCGCTCTTCTTTGACTTCGACTTGGAGCCCTTCATAACGACTCCCTCGTCCTCGTCACTAGCGGGAGAGGTGAAGACGTTGGGTGTTGGGCGGACTGCGGGGCTAGGGACGCGGACGGGACCTTCGGTCTCGCGGTTCGCCTCATCCAACCCAGGTGAGTCCTTGCCCTCCTCCTCGACGATCGAGCCTAACGAAGCGAGAGATTTTTCCGACACCATTGAGCCCTGCTTCTTCCGAGGCAGCTCGAGCTTCTTGCCTACACCTGGACTAGAGGGGCCTGGCGAGATCACCGCCTCCTCGTATGGGTCGAGGCTTGCTTTTCTTGATCCGACGATGGGTGACATGGGAGTGCCGTGGAAATACGTCTGGTCTTCGTTGCGGCCCGTCTCCACGTTTCGAACGGTGTTCAGAATCTCCTCGCGTTTTGACGGCAGTCTCTCCAGAGCTGGGTCGTTCAAGTCGTATTTGTCGACGTCATACTCAACGGTGCCATGGTGCTCATACTCCTTCGTAGCATCCTCACTATCACTCGGTGGCTCGTACGGGCCGAGGGCTTCATGGGCGAACAGAGGCGGAGGACCGTCGTCCGCCATATCCTTGTCGTCAAAGTCCTGCGCTGCGTTAGCCCTGAGGTCTTATGTCGCCTGCCGTCTTGCCAGAAGTGCATACTTGATCGGCGTCCAGCATCTCTGCCGTGTCAGCAACCTCCGCTGCGGTAGTAGCCACCTGCTCAATCGGAGTCGAAGAAAGACGCTTTCTCTCCTCATCCTTGATACGGGCAAGTGGTGTGAGGCGGGCCGTGTTGTCTTCGGCATCAAGCTTCTCAGCAGTGTCGGCAACCTCTGCAGCGGTCTCTGCAACCTTTTCAATCGGGGTCGACGACAGTCGCTGCCGTTCCTCGTCCTTCAGGTGGTCGATCATCTTAGGCTTTGGCTCAAGCTGAGCAGTCGAGTGGGCAGCGGCAACAGTTGAGGCATCCATGTTGGTAGGATTTGAGTCCGTCTGGTGGTTCTGTTGCTCGCCGTTGGATTTTACACCGTTCATATCTGTGAACTCTTGAGAAGCCGGGGCCGTCAGGACGTTGTTCTGGTTGCCAGAGTCGTCGGTCACTGCAGGGTCACGTCATGTCAGGCAAGATGCGGTTGGGATCGGAGCTAGAGAGACCTTACCTGTAGTAGCGCTTTGGTTGAGAACCCACCAGTCACCAAGGCCAACACGAAACTTGTACTGGATCTGCGAACTTGGCGGTACCTCGACGGATTTGAAGAATGTATGCTCTCCTCCCTCGTCGGTGGTGAACTGCATCTCAAGAGGCTGCCATTGCGGATCGGAGAAGGAGCCCGCAACAAATATGGGCGGCTGGGTGCCCGGCTGGCGGTAGGAGATGGTGACGGAAACCATTTTTTGATGCTGGTTTCTGCGGCAAGGTATGCGAAAGTTCGAAGTGTGGAAGAAGGCCGATATCACTCCGCCAACTCGATCATTCGAGCAGTTTCCGGGCAGGCGGGTATTTTGGGTTTGGGGGCTGCTGCCTTCTACAACACTCCAGAGTCAGTTCAGATAAGAGCACTTCTCTTGCTTCGGGAGAGGGAAAAACTCGTCAAGAGATGCAGAGATAGAGACCGTCCCCCTGGAGCCCACGGTGAAGGTGGCGGATTGTGGATTGGGTTGGGCGTGGGTAGAAACGCTGACGAATGCGGCTGTCTCTGGGTGATACCTTACGATGCTAGCCGTGAGGAGCGAGAAGGCGTTGGATTGCCTTCGTGGGAAAAAGCAAAAAGGCAAGGAAGCGAAAACAAGGCCAATTCTTTGTGAGGAATTCAAAGTGGAGTCCCCGTGTCTGAGTGTTTCACGCAACGAAGAGGGATCGGGGGTTACGTGTTTGTGCGAGTGAAACAGCTTTGAGGGAACGAGCTGACCTAGGGGCAGAAGACGAGGGCAGAATGATGAACTTACCCGTGGGACAGGAGAGATACGACGTACGGACCGGAAGAGCAAATGCCACCTCGATCAGCCAAGGCGAGGGGAGCTCAGATAGCAGGAAGATCAGAAGCCGGAAGATTGGTGTCTGACGTTGGGAGGTGCAGCAGCTCAGAACAGGGAAGCTGTGGCACAGGAGGGGTCCATTGCATGATTATGCCATGGGTGCTATGTCCAACGTGTGTTGGGGAAGGGCAAGACTTGAGTAAGGCAAGAGGGGGAATACGGGAAGAGAGGTTGGGAAGGTGTGGCTGGCAGAAACCAGCACTCGCTCCAACCTGGCAGTCTGGCTCAGCTAAGGATGGTAACGAGGCGAGATGGGATGGTCCAGTGAATTGCAGATTGAGAAACAATACTCAGGCGTACATAAAGAGAAACTGGACCTATTGCTTGTTGTGGCGGCCATCAAACTGCCTCCCCACATGAGCTTGATGGCCCATGATTGCCGCGAAACCTGGGACAGGCAAAGAATGACGCTGAGGTATGGGACGAGATTGTCAACGACCTCCCTTCGCCGCTCCAATTCTGTTGACGCCGACCACCCGGACAGCTGCAACTGCAACTGCATCTGCACAAAAAAAGATCAGAAGCTCCCCCCTCCAATAATGGAGCTACTAAACAGCAGCCAGTAGCGGCTATCAGCAATGGAACAGGCAAATCCTACCCGTTCACTGCCTCCGTCGGCATGCTTTTTGCGTCACCATCCCTGGACATGTCCCGAGCTGGGGAGTTGCGGGAACATGCCCATTGGCCGTGGCTGTTCATGTTTCCAAGGTACTGGGGACTTTCCCGCAATGCACGAGCCAGGCTTTGCCCCACCGACTCGCGGGTCCCAATGAAAAGGCCCAGACCGGGACAAACGCCCCAGACACCGAGACCTCCAGAAGCGCCCCCCGGGGAAGCTATCAGCCACCTCCATCATGCCAGAGCATCCTGTGGAATGGGCAATGTCGGCATGAAAATCCCATCTAAATAACCGCCTAACAGAAGAGAGCAAAAACAAGCTGTTCGTCTGCTTAGCCGGATTCGCTGCTGCGTTTTCTAGCTACAAGCCACCGGTGCTCAGCTAATGAAGTTCTGCCAAATCGCATGGCAGCCATCACAAAGGCTGAAAATCAAGCAACGCCTCAACTTTGCCAGCACACTGCAGTTTTCAAAAAAGCCCTATATCCCTAGGCAAAGAACTCTCAATGATACGGAAGGAACCGGGTGGTTTCAGACGCAATCGAGCTCACCATCATAGCAATCTTCACAAGCTCTCTAGGTCTCGGCCGGACGACCCTTGTCCTGGCTGCCAGCCATCCCGCGTCCAAAGAGTTTGAGCTGCCCACAGCCCGTTCGGCTCTTCTGTCCCATTTAATGCGCTGGACTGGTTCCTATCGTCCAGTGGCATTGACAATCTGTCTGACCGAGTGCTCAAGCAGTCTTGAAGCGAAGCTCCTAGCTTGATCGGCGCAAGGCGGGGCTTCTTTCCCCAAGCCGGCAATGGCAGCCAACAGCCCGGAGGGGCTGGGATCACCCCCGGACGCTTGCACGATTCTGCCAAAGGCGGTCAATCCCCTGGCCAATGACATACCCCACCGATAAGCTCGTCTTATCTGAAATGGATCTTTGACGTGCTGCCATCCAGCTGGTGCGGCAGGCTTCCAGAAAAATCCATCTCGCGAGAAAAAAAAGAAGAGCAACATCGTCGCATGAATTACGACGTGGCATAGCCAGACACCGAACCGGGGACATCCAGTTTCGAGCTGCCACGAATATTCTAATCTCTTCGTTCAAACATCTACCACATAGTAGCCCGTAACCACATCTCTACCACTGCCCGTAGTCTTCTTGTCAACATGTCTGCCCCTCCTCACTTGATCCACATCAAGCGGAAGCGGGGCGACGAAGATGCGCCGGTTACCTACCTCCGTATGTTGCCTCCTTTGTTTGATGTGTTGAAGCGCAGACTGACAAGCGACAGAGCTTGAGTCAGCGAAACGACACCAGAGTGGCAGCAGCTGGGTCTACCGACGACGCATAGCACCAGCAAAGTCCAGTTCAAGATCCGGCGCAGGCTCGCTACATCACTCCCCGACCAAGCCCGTGATCCAAACCTCCAAGCCCGGCGACGAGCTCCCGCATTCGAGCCGCTCTCCCGCAAAGCCCGTTCAGCCCGCGCCCGATAATGCTGCCGCGACCGACAAACCCCCTGCCGCCGAGGCAACGGCCCCGGGCCCGGCCACCACCTCTGCTGCTCAGCGACCAGCGAACCCCGCGGCCGAGCCCAGACGATTCCACATGTCCCGTTCGGCAATGAGCTCCCCGACGGGCAGCACGATCCTCAAGGCCGGCGGCGTCACCAAGCGCGGTCGCTACGGAACAGCAGTCTTCGTCGAGCGAGGCAAGAAGAAGGCATCAAAAAGGCTCTCCGTGGCCCTCGACGCCAAACACGCCGCCGCTATCTCTACTCCGGAGGTCGAAATGGGCGACGACGCCAAGCCGGCGCCCAAGAAACCCCAGACCAAACGCCCTTCTGCTCCTCGTCAAGATGTCGAATCCCAGCGCAAACCCCTGCCCAGCGTCGCGCCCACCCAGGACATGAGTAAGATCGCCGCCGACATGGACCAGTGGGTGCTCCACGAGATTGGGCTGAACCTCAAGTCGATGGAGCTGCAAAACCCAGCGCCTCCTGTTTCTTCTGCCACAACCTCCTCGCCATCGCGGTTCAAGCCCAAGGCCCCCGTCAAGCGCTTCGCTGAACGGCACCCCGAGCTGGCAAAGGAGCTGGACGGCGGGAAAGACCGGGACGAGTCCATGACGGATGCCAGCGAGGCTGACGACGACGACGATGACTACGTCATCGAGGTGTATGAGCTCGCGCCGTCCAAGCCCTTGTTGGCGAACATCCCGCCCGAGGAGATTGGCGTGCTGCGTTTCGATACCAAGGAAGATATGGAGCTGTTTTACGGGAATGAAGAGGAGGAGGACTCGGATTATGACGATGATGAGGATGAGAATGGTAAGGGTTATATACTTGAACACCAGGAGAGGGACTTTGTGCTGACTTTGTATAACAGCGGAAAACCACTACACTGCAGACTACCCCGAGGACGAGGTCGACTCGGAGGATGAGTACGATCGCCACGCCTATCTCTTCCGTAATGCCAATGCGTCGGACGACGAGGAGTTTGACCTGCGCGAGCAAGAGGAGGACGAAGACGAGGACATGTACGTCATGGAGGGTGACAACAGGCGCGACGAGGACGATGTCTTCCAGGAGAAGATCCGGAGGTACATCCGCCAGCACGGCTCGGACTAGACATAGCCTCGTTGTCTTGTTTCTTCCGCAGCATTCCAGCAGCGGCGAGACGGTTCAAACATCAACAGCATTGGGTCATGGTTTAGTGTGGACATTTTATATGTTCAAATTGAAATAGCCCCAGATTCCAATCATAGATACAAATGGCATGCGCATGCATGCCCCGCAGTCTGTATCTGTTCCAAAAAAAAAAAAAAATAGGAACCAAAAAAGAGATCCTGCACTCTTTAACCGTCCCAAGCCCAAGATTTCCCGACCCATCCCAAACACCATAAAGAGAAAATGTGTGCGTTCATGACTAACAGCACGGAAAGATGGGAAAAGAAGGACGCCTTTCCAGTGTGAGACGCCGTCTTCGAGACACTCTCACACGCTGGTGCGAGGTGAGTTGAATGGGTCGATGCATCCCAATCTAATAATGAAGTGACGTGTCGCTTTGACTCCAGGGGATGAGTATATACTGATAACAGAGGAAATTTGTGAAATAGGGGGAACATCTGGGGGGGGGAAGATTCTCCTTCACATTCTAGGTGTAAAAATGTCTGTAGCGGCATCCTCACATAACTGTGCAGGATCCGACCGTCCGGCCCCGGCGACGACCACCGTTGCCGCCATCTTCCTCGTCGGCATGGAGCATCTGGGCTTCCCGGGCACGGCGTCTGCGACGGCGATGTCCGGCGCCAGTGGTGCCGGCCTCCTCGGTAGCCTGCATATATTCGCCCCAGCGGCGCTCGAGGCGGTTGGCCGCGGCGAGGTCTCCCCGGACCACGCGCTTCATGTGCTCGTCAACGGTCATCTGGAACTTGTAGAAGCACTTGAGGCTGATTGCCTCACCGGAGAAAGCATGTTTGCCGGGTTCTGATGTGGAGGGCTTTGACTGAGCGTTGCGGAAGAGAACCTCGCGAATGCCAGTCCAGGTGACGTTTTGGCAGTCGTAAACCACCATGTGAAGGCCGACCTTGGGCTTCGGTTTCTTCGCGGTGCATTGGGAGCGATTGTTGACCATGTAAGCCGCTTCAGCGAGAACGAGATCACTGATCCGGGTGTTATCCAGGTCAATGCTCCTCAGGTTGGTGCAGTTCTTTACGATGGGTAGTACGCCGCTATCCCCGAGGTTCTCGCAATAGCTGATCGAGAGATGCTCCAGCCACGGTGCACACGGAGCCTTGGCCAAATGCTCCGAAAGAAGGCTGTTGGTAAGATCTGAAAGATCTTCCACTTCGAGGTGGGTGAGGCGCGGGGTTGATGCGAAGATGGGCTCGAGTGCTGCGTCAGTCAAGGCGGTGCAACCGGATAGTCGCAGGGCTTGTAGGTCCGGAATGTTGTATCCCAATGCCTTCACTCCCTGGTTTGTGAGACGGCCGCATCTGCTGAGGTCCAGATGACGCCATTTCCTTGGGGGTACGACGGGTCGATCTGTAAGAATGTCGATTTCGGGATCTTCTCCGTGGATCATGATCTTGAGTGCCCGGTCGTTGAGCTCTGCGCAGCCGTTCAACACCAGCCTCTCCAGGCTGTTGGTATTGTAGAGTGTGTCGGCCACCTCCAAGTTGTCGAAGCCTCGAACTTCCCCAGCCCTCAGGTCCTTCAACTTTGGGCAACCTTCCAATACGGTCTTAATTCCACGAGCATCCATGTGCACACACCATGATACGTTGAACATCTCGAGCTGCGGGCATGACTCGGCGATGATTTTGCAGGACATGTTGGTGACTGCAGTCAAACCCGTCAAATTAAGATTTGCAAGCTTGTCGTTTGTCCTCAACAAGCTGTGGAGGGTGTTTCGTTGGAAATTCCGGCATCCCTCGAGAGTGGCATTGACAAGGTTCTTACAAGCCTTGACAACCACCTCGGCACGTTTGTAGTGCTCAACCTGCACGCAACCTCTCAAGTTGAGGTCCTTGATGAAAGGTCCCGCGGCGACAATAATTCTTGCCAGAGACTCGGCCGGTATCGTCTGGTAAAACTCGGTTGCGTCGAAGCAAGTCCAAAGCTGCCCGTCGAAGCAGATCTTGTAGAACATCTTGCTTACACGAGAGGTCCTCACCAACTCCTTTGGCGAGAGGTAAGAAAATATTTGAACACGCATTTCGTGGGGCATGTTCTCCCAAAAGTTAAAGTCCCGTTTGGGAACCGCCGGATTCGCGACTTGCATCTTGCTCGTCGTCCGCAGGTCGCTAGGAAGGCCGATCGACTGGGGACCGGGAGACTGCGCTGTAGAAATGGCATTGTCGACCCTCCGAACAGCAAGGCGGCCGTCGATACCTTCGAATTGGATGATTTCGCTGGACGGCGTCGGCGGAACAGAACTCGAGGCGCTGGCATAGCCGGATGCTGTTGCTCCTGCGGGGAAGTAAGAGTCGCCCCCAAAAGAGCTTCCGGCTGTTGATGGTCCTGCCAAGCTAACGCAGGAGATGCTCGCTCGCCCGCGCTGAGGGTTACTCTGTGATCTGGCACGGCCATTTCGAGGAAGTGATGGTGAGGAAGACATTCTCTGAATGCCACAGAGCACTCGGTGCCGGTTCCTGCCCTTGTTCGTTGGCTCTGAGAGGCCGGGGCCCTGCTCGTCGACAACCTCCATTGGAGTTGACCCCAAGGTGTCGGCCATGGTTGAGAGGCGCAATAGAGTTGTCGGGCGGGAATACATGGAAAAGAAAAAAGTTGGGTCAAGAGAAAACGACCCAAGACTGCGGTGTCTAACTGCAGCAACAAAGCCTAATTTTCAAAACGTTTCTCGAGTCGGCAATCACAATGCGTCGTCTCGTATCCTCCGTGCTTCCACGGCGGTTGTGTGGCGCGCGGGGCAGTCGAGTAGCAGGAAGTGTACTGGGAATTGGAGCTCGGAGGTCCACTTCGACCCTTGAGGGCAGAGCGCTCGGAACAGCCGGTGGACGGTCCTATTTCATAGTCGGTGTGTCGGAGCAGATCTGAGAAACTGTATGAAGCAGCTCGACAGACAGATCGGTCTCTAGAAAAGAAAATGAGACATGCGAGCGCGAAGAACCGGAAAAGGCTGTGGTCTTGAGGCGCTGGAAGAGGGGTGGGTGAGGCCAGGGGACTTGGATGGGGATCTGCTATCAGGACGGGTGAGAGCCGGCTATCGATAATGGAGGTCAGCAGATAGCGGGGTGTGGAGCTTTTACTATGCAGCAGAAGGCTGGAGGAAGGGTACCTACGGGATGGGGCGGAGCACATGGCACACCGAAGCTCAAGATATCATGGCCTCTGGTTCTTGCGAAGAGGTCACACGAGCACCAGGCTGGGGATGTTGTGGTGTGTAAGGTGGAAAGTTGAGATAGGAAGAAAGATCTTCTTCGGAGAATGGGAAAAGATGGGAAACACACAAAGGGGAGGGTCGAAGAGAAAAAGAACACGAAGAGAAGAAACAGCAGAGTGGAAACAACGCAAACCACTCCCAAGACGGCCGACTTGCTGCCTCGCCTACCTAGCATAGCATACGTACATACTGCGTACATACACCACCCACCATACACCACGCCGCAGGGTAAGGGAAGGTGAAGCTTAAAACGCGCTCAGAACGGATGCACAAAACGGCCTTCCCACCCCCTTCCAGTCTGCGAAACAGGGTCCCTCCTTATCGATGGGCATCGATGGATCCCGGCTCGCCTTACACCCACCAGTCACAGCTGCCAAATGCCCTTGGTGCGTCTTCTAGTTAACGGATCATTGGATCTGGTGGGTGGCCACTGGCCAGACGGAAAGGCCCTCGGTTTCTCGGCTGGTCTTGGGCAAGCCATGGACCATAAATCCCGCCGCAAAGAGCCCAAGATGACCGGTCTCTACCTGCCTGTTTGGCCCTCTTGGCAGTACAGACTTTGAAGGCTAGGCTGGCCAGGGGTACAGATCGAATGAAAGATCATGGCAGCAGAAGCCCTTGATCAACATGCAAAACGACCTGTTGCAGACTGGCTACCAAGCAGTAGGCTGCATCAAGAAGCACACCACAGGCAAGACATTTGGGAGCTCGACACAACCACAGATTCAGCGGCGTCCAGTGGCCAAGCGGGAACAAACACCCACCACATCGCTGCTGTGGGGCCCGTGGCCGGGCGAAAGAGCGGGCAGGTGGGGGAGGACGTCGCTGTGGAGGGGGGGAGCGAGGGGCCCGCCCAGAGCGCTGTCCAGAGACTTCCCTCATGCGCCAATCACGACCAGCAGTGGCATGAATAAGTGGAACCGGGGTGATCCTGACCCCACCAAGCAGAACCAGTCAGGTCTCTGCTGACTGACACCACAACGCCAACGCCGACCGAGACCATGACATGAGCAGCAGGTCTAATTCGTGCACTTGCCCAACCAAAGTCACTGTCGTTTCTCTGTGGCACCATCAGCAGCCTTCATCCCGCCATCTGGGCAGTCAACTGATGCCATGTCGGTGCTGAAAGATGGAAGGCAAGAACGAGCAAGAAGACCAAGTCAAGCTTTCACTGCTGTCGACATACCAGGTGCTACCGTACCTACCATCTGGCGTGGGGGATCACTCGACGAACGGCTTTGCACATGCGGGACACACCAAGTCCAAAGCTTTCGGTACATTAGATGTCGGTGTACCTACGGCCTGCAGAGCAGCACCTACTGCAGACAGATCCTCACCGCAGGGTCCTCCGAGTGTCTGGCCGCGGTAAGCAGGGACCTGAGCCTTCGAGCCTCCAAGACCAACGAATCCACTTCGCTCAACACATATGCGTCTCCTTCAACCCGCTAGCGCCACGGGCTGGACCCTTGGATTTCTGCTGCGTCCGCTCTTGGGCTGATTCGCAGCCCGGAATTCCTCCCGTTTTTGGAGGGCCCCTCCAACATTCACCAACCTCGCTCCAGCCGCCGGTGCGTCTTTCCGTTTCGCTGCACGGCCGTGGCGTGAAGTCGCCTCTCAGCATCACGCGTCTAAGCTTCCCAGAGCCGGTTCCACCTGGCGCGCAGCGGTATCCATCTGAAATTCACCGATAGTGACAGGAACTTGACACCGGTTGCCCGGCTCAGGTAAATCCACTCGAAACTGTCGGGAAACGGGCTGACTCGTTACGTGTGCCTTGGCGAGTCGTTTCTGTCTCCTCTTCCAAGGTTTCCGCCGACGAAGAGCAGGAAAACGAGTCGCCGCAATGGAGCCCTTGTGAGTGATATTTCCTCTAGTCGACGTCGGCTTGGAGCATTGTTTCGACCCCACGGACAGGGTATGCGAACCGAGTGTCGTCCATCGGAGGAGTCGCCTTTGGGGACCGACTCCCGCCCTCCTTAGCGCCTTCCGCATTCAACCAATCCTTGACGAGAAGAAGTTTCCCCTCCAAAAAGAAGCCGAATTCGAACTTTTCGGCGGGGCTGCCATTCCCACCTCCATTCGTTTCCCATTCTCTCGGTTCATCGACTCCCTCGCCACCGTCCTTTCTTTTGAACCCGGTTGCCATTGACAGGAGTCTCGCAAGGACGCAAGTGGTGCACATCACCAGTCAGCCGCCGCCACTCGGTCTCTATAACCGCAGATGGAAGGTCCAGCTCGTCCAACTCTCTTCGTCTGAAGCTGTGCCGAAGCTGACATCCGTCGCTTTGAACCTGCGCACCATGTTCCGTTCCGAGCATCTTCAGGTCCCAACACCCAGATCGATATCTGAAAACCAGTAGGACATTCTGATACGGCTTTTCCATGCAACGCCCGTGGTCCTGTCATGGCCTAGCTTCCGCTAGCACCTCCATTTACGGGCTTGCTATGTCGGCTGACGCTGCTCACGCCGAAAATCGGGGATCTGGTACTACCTTTGAGAGCGTCAGGCGACTCAGGCACAACAGATAAGAATGCAGCAAGCGGTGAGCCACGCGACACTTCCTTGAGAGCGTCTTGCCTGGCGAATCGCAAATGATGGCTTGTGGTTCTAAATGCGAATGGCCGGTTGCCAGTACGGTGACCTGTTCACGAATTGCGAAATGCAACCGACCGTCTCTTGGCTCTTACCAAACCGAATGATCTTGTGGTCTCTTGTCTCATTAAGTCATCAGAGTGAAAGATCAAGAGAAACTTTTGATGTTCAGATCTACTCTCGGAAAAGCCAGCTAACAAGTGTCGACTTGTGCGCACGACCAAACATCCGTTAATTGCCACGGCATAGTCTGATGGCTCGCTAATCTCAAAGTCCGACGCCCCAAAACCTTTAATCAGTCTCCACGATGTGGTAACGCCGGAGGCTGGCACCTCGGAGCAAAGCTGCTGAGCACTCTGTTTTCCACGTGCCATCCGGACATCTGGAATTCATGACGATAAGATAAGGGACTGTCAAAGCGGTCCAGACCCGGCCACTGGTGAGTTGCGTGCGCATCAACGGGTCACAGCAGAGTCCGCTTAAACCCATGGCAATATGTCGAGCAAGTAAGACCAGCTCGCTGATTCGGGTTCACACTCTTCCGTAAGCTCGCAAAGCTGCTGCCGATGTTGAAGAACGAGAAGCGTCTCCGGGAATTTCTCCAGGTTTTGAGATGCGGCACAGCAGCCATCGCTCCATGTCAAGTCAAATGCGGGGTTAGCCTAAGAGCGTGAAAAAGCGCCAGTATCGCCAAAAAAAAGCCCTTGGACGAGTCGTTGAGACACGGACCATCCCCTGTGTTGCCAATTGCAGTTATCCAGGTAAACGGGAAGATGGGGGCGGGTTGCCCGACCCGGGTATAATTAGGTTCGTTTCTGAGCAATCTCACTCAGAAGCAAATAGACCCTCGGAAGTCAGCCTGTCAGAAGCTTCTGAATGTCCAACTGCGCGCGCCGCGGCCAATCCCAGCTCTTGGTCAACTGTCACAAAGCAAGATGTGCGGGAGCTTGAGGGTGTCCTGGCTGAGAAGGCTGAGAAACAGAGCAAGTGAGTAAGTAGGCCGGTGCGGTGCGTGATCCTCTAGTCGTCGAGGTGATGATTTTCACCCTCGTCACAGACTCGCAACACGCTCCACACTGCCCACCCGCCAATCCTTTGCATCCTGCTTCCTCAAACAGACCTGGCCCTGCCCTCCCTGATGGTTTTGATAATGGCGGATCTCACAGCATGCATCGGCAGCCGCACAGAGCCGGAGTTTGCATCTAGGAGAGTTCGGATCAACGGGCTTGGCAAACCCTTCATACTTGCGGACCGAGCAACCTCTTGTTGGTTGGGTTGCGGCAGTGAAGGTGGTAGAGTTGTGTTGTCATTAGGATGGAGGTTGATGTGCAGGGGTCTGCCCCGTCTGAGGTGGTTGGCTGGACGGTCGATGGAATGTTTGTTTTGCTCATTGGCCTTCCCGAGCCGTGGATGCCGTGCAGCGGCAACGATAAACTTCGTTTCGAGTGTTGGTTATCTGGGTTCTCAGAGTCGCACCTAGGCTAAGGGGGATGGCATTGCATTGCCCAAGAGCCTCGGAATGATGTTGCTCAGAGATTGGCGGCGATCTGCGGCTTCAGACAGCATGTCTCCGGGCTTGGCTGCGGCACTGTGACGTATCGGGCCCCGGGAGAGGGAGATTGGCGCCGTTGGACGGACATGGACGAGTCGGATCCACCGACGGCGGTCGCAATGGAAGCGATGCTTCAGCTGAGAATAGCCCAGCACAGAGAGAAGTGAGGTGAGCCCAGAAGCTGGGACTGCTTCACGTGTTGCACAGCGTAAGGCATGTTATTGTTGGGTTGGGGACAGCAACACCGATGGATGCTTTCAGTGGACTTGCTCCCTAGCGAGCCCCCCACTTTGCACCCATCTCAGGGCGAGCACTGCATGATATGCCCCCCAATCAGTGTTGCATCTTGTCTCCGGCCCTGTAAGTAGGTCGAGGCCGGCGTGGAACTGATGCTGTGCGCCCACCAGAAACTGCTGCGATGTGCGGGTTTTTGGAGGGGGGTTTGGTATCCTGCGGAAGGAAAGAATGGAAGGGTTTTGCGAGGCAGCTGGACACACCACACACCACACACCACACAAGCACACACACAAGGTGGAGGGAGGAGCAATGAACGGATGCATCTCAAAATTTTCGATCAACAGCGCAAAGAGTGGATTTCACTTTTTTCCCCTTCCTTGCCCTCCCTCGTCACCCTCTTTTTCCCTACATTTCTCCCCTCTCCCACTCGCCAAAACACCTCGTCTCTCCTCTCGCAGCCTCCCAGAGCAAGAAAGTGACACTGCACTGCACTTGAACTTCCGTCCCGTGTCCTCCGACCACGATTCGACGCCGCCGCAGCCTTCGTCCGTGACTTGACGCCCGCTGTTACCTCAAGCTCCAGACTCGCTGTTTGGGCCTGACTTGACCAGGGGACAGAAACTACCCAGCTCACACTGTCGAGGCGCCCCTCTCTTTCAGACAAGCATCTGCGGCAACACAGTGGCGCTGAACCGTCCTGGGTCCCCGGCTCCCTTACCTCACTGCCCGTCTTAGGTCATCTTTCAACACACCTCGCTCTACGGCTCTCCTTCCAAGACTGCTCACAGACACACGTGGTGGTTTACGGCGCGTAGAACCAGCCACTCATCTGCACGCACGCATTGCTCACTCACTCGCTCCTCTTAACGCGCTTTTAAACGGCAAACCGAGCGCGCAACGAGAGCATAGAGAGAAAGTGAAAGCAAGAAAAAAGCCTTGGTCGAACTCGAGAGCGCGCAAACAGCTGGTTCCGGCATTAGCATCGGCACTGACTGACATTGGCATTCGCACTGGCTCTAGCATTGGCCATTGGCATTGGTCCTGGGCTCTCTCTGGAGTGGCACTAGCACGGTAACGACTCACGTTCCCTTTCCTGGTCCTTCGGTGAATTGGGGCGGTCCAAATCCAGATCCAGATCCAGAAGCAGACGGGGTGCTGTCATCTGCTGTTTCTGCTACAGCTCCTGCTGCGCTGCTCTGCCTCCTGTTTCTGCAGGCTTCTGCACGCAGCTTCTCCTCGACCCAAATTTCCGCCTATTCGTCGTCGGGTCATTCCATCGATCCTTCCCTTCCCACACTGCCTTGCCTCGCCTTGCCTTGCCTTGCCGTAAAGGTCGGACCACCAAGAGCAGGAAGAGAGAGAGACAGACGGACGGTGAGAGAAGCAAAAGACATTCTTTACAAGCCGGGGCGCTCAACAGCGAAACTCTCTCTTACTCATCCCTGTGGCAAACCTTACCCGCCAACCAACCTGGTCGCCTACCACCTAACCCAGACCTCACCTTACCTGGCTGACCTTACCTACCTTGCCTTGTCTGTTGCTGAACCTCGTCCTGGGCAGTTCCGTTTGTACCTTAGCTGCGACAGCCACCGTCGTACCGCTCTTCGCAGCCCAGCACTCCAACTACTGTCCAACAGCACCTCCTCCGCCGCCCTCTCTCACGCACACGTCTAAAGAGCAGACCGACGACCCCGATCGATACCTGCCAGACAGACCGACCTTTGCTGTGTGTCTCGACCCCGCCGAATCCGAACCTGCATCGTCGAATCCGCCTCCTGCCCGCATTTATCCCTCCATCTTCCCCGAGTTGAATTTGCCATTTCTTTTTCAATTATGCTACAGACGCATGGGGGACCTCACGACAATGGTACGTGTTGCAGCCTCGCAAGTCCGCACCCAGGCCCAAAGCTGGACCAAGAATATCTCCGACCTGACCAAGACTTCCACCTGTTGCAGGCACCGACACACACCATGAAGAGCCACGCGGAAGGAGCAGAGTGCCGACGACACAGCTTCAACTCCCAAAGAACCGAAGTACCGGAAATCTCGCCGTCGTAAACGATCAAACGGGCCGCGGCCGAATGCGCTTTTCCTTCGATTCCAGCTCTGTCGCCGAGGGCGAGCCGATGCCTCCAAGGTGGGTTCATTCGTACTTGGGAATATCCGGTCTGTCTTTTTTGGTGTGGTTGAGGGGCGAAGCGCGCGATCATCACGGTGAATCACTCGTCGTGTTGGGCCGCCAAAGTACCGAGTACACTTTGTGGCCCTTGCGAACCTCTGAAGCGCGAACCCTCGCGAGGGCGCATCCAGGCCTGGGAGATCTTGAATGAGCGAGTCCAAGTGGCTCGTTCAATGCGATTTCCATCGTTTCATGCACCGACTGAAAGAGCTGGCAATATACAAATTTGCAGGAATATCCAAAGTGCCGTCGGCCTGACGGACGTCACGGGTGCTAGTGTACCACTCGAGCTGTCACGGTGGCGGTTACACGATCACATGGCATCCCACAATCAGGCAAGGCATCGTGTCGCTGACAAGCCCTGCATAGCCACAGGTCCTCCATTGTAACAGACCATGACCATGGACTTGGTCTATCCGGATTGCGTCGAATTCGACAACAGCCCTCGTCGCGAGCGCCGACTATACCGTCATCGTCGAACCCCGCCTCTAGAAGCTCATCTATCGGTCTATCGAGATCAACCTCTATGACAACCCTGATGGCAAACGCTCCAGGCATGTCGTTCAGCTCGCACCCGTCGTCACCAAACTTTTCCGAAGATCTCTCTCGCTTCCCCTCCGAATCGTTACACTCGTTCTCCTTCGCCCACCAATCAGAAGAATATATCCACAACCGCCAAAATGTTCTGAAGAGATCTATAGAATTTATGAAAGACAGAATGGGGTGGTCCGTCTCGTCTTCAGATGTTGCACTTGCGAGTGCTCAGGCGCGAGCAGCGGGCGATGTCGAGACACAAAACATGCTCGATCTGCTGGCAAGGGCACAACTCGTCGGTGCAGGCAACCTGCCCACCAACGATCAAGCCCTCATCGGGCCTCTCACCGGACCTGCCCAAGTTTCTGGAGAGAACCTGTTCGAAGCAAACTTCATCCCGCGAACCTCGAGCCCAGAGCCTTTCCACTCACCTTGCGAATCCCCAACCACGACACAACCAAAGCCGTTTTTCCCAGGAAGGGAGGAGTCACCGCAGAAGAAGCAAGAAGAGAAGCCGAAACAAACGTCAGGCGATGCAGAATCCGAGAGCTCGAGCAGGACCCCGACGAACGAGAGCGGTACAACGACAAAGACATCTCCACCACCATCTCGCAGGCTGAGCCTGAAGCGCACGTTGACAGACACACTCCCGGTTTCGGTTCACCAGCAGCTGATAGAGACAATGGCGCAACCATACCTGGCGGCTCACGAAGCACTCGCGTCCCCGACGACAGCTCACCCTCTATCTGCAGGCAACATGCCAAGCGCCTTAGGTCCGGCTGTGCATGGACATTCGACAAGATGGGTTCCTGCAGCACAAGCAATTTTCACGACAGAATCCAAACCTCCATGGACAATCATCGCCGCCAACGATCTAGCTTGCCTGGTTTTCGGAGTCACAAAAGCTGAAGTCAGGAAGATGGGTATTCTGGAAGTCGTCCAAGAAGAGAGAAGAGCTTGGTTGGAGAAGAAATTGCTGCAAATGGAGCCCGAAGAGAGTCTAAACCACGAGGCTGAAGATGTTCCGGTACCTTCTCCTCCACCTGCATCTTCAACGTCACTGCTGGGTGGCCGCGGCGGCATAACGGCCCAATTGCTGAGCAAGCCCAATTCAAGATCGCAGCCCCCGAAAACCGTTCAACGCAAGGCACAAACCGTCCACAGCGGAGATCCTAATCCACCAAAACTCAGAGGAAGCTCACGGCATCAGAGCAGTAGATCCAGAGGTGTTTTGCTGTGTGGTGACGTGGTTCCAATCCAAAAGCGAAACGGTGCGACGGGCTCCGCAAGTTTGTGGGTAAAGGAGAAGCGGGTTGGTTTGATCTGGGTCCTCGAGGAAATCCATGAAGACGTGGCCAATATCGAGCTCGACGACGAAGGTATCGTTCAGAAGATTTCGGGTGCTACGGCACCGATATGGGGCTATGAGTCCCTCAGGCCTGGGGTGGACGTCGGCAAGCTGATCCCGCGCATTCCCCGCCAAGGCATTGACCCTCGCACTGGTGAGGTTGACTTTGCCCAGATTGCGAGGCGCAAGTTTTTCACATGTCCAAACCCGGCCAAAGTCAACATTCCTTGCACGGTTGAGCAGGTACGCGGTAAGACTGAGCTGAGAGTCTCGAGCTTCCCGCACATTGCAGGGATCATCGTCGTTGACCCAGAGAACCTCAAAATTCAAAGCTCGAATTCCGTATTCTGCGGAGCTCTGTTTGGGTTCGAAAAGCCCGACGGCATGCCCATTGACTCGCTCATTCCGAATTTTCAAAAGATACTCCATATTCTGACGGAGGAAGATGGCGTTGAGCTCCAAGATGGGATTGTTGTACCTGAGCACAGCTTCCGACGGGCATCGGCCATTTTGGGTCTGCGGGAAAACCGCCCAGATGCTGCCGCAACGTTTTTGCGCCCTGATGGGTTGCCGGGAAAACACAGGGACGGTTCTGAACTCAAGATCGACGTCCAAATGAGAGTCGTAAGAAGTGCAAAGCAATCCACGGTGATCCAGGAGACTGTGATTGAGGATGAGGATGAAGATAAGGGCGGAGATCAGCAAGACGACACATTCGCCATTACTCATTCGGAGGTCGTGTTCGCCCTTTGGATTACCTACTCCAGGCACATGCACGCCAGCAGATCAACTCTCGGCGTGACGTCGGCATCAGCCTCTGGAACGACAACTCCCTTACATCAGCCGTCGCCCGGACAGACGCCCGCACACACGCCACTCGAGATTAGTTCGGATTCCGACGAGCCCAAGTCGAAGGAACCGTCAACTGCTTCCGCCATCACCAAGCAGCTCAAGGAAGTCGCAATGACGGCGGCCGCGAAGCTGACTGGTGCACATCGATCCCCGGAAAAGAAGCAGCAAGAGAAGCCGTCCGTCCCACAAGTCGTCGAGCCCTCTCACAAAAAGACAATCGATGATTTCCAGATCATCGAGGACATGGGACAGGGTGCATATGGTCAAGTCAAGCTGGCGAAGTACAAAACGACACAAAAGAAGGTAGTTTTGAAATACGTCACCAAGCGGCGCATTCTCGTGGATACGTGGACGAGAGATCGTAAGCTGGGCACAGTGCCTTTGGAAATTCACGTTCTTGACTACCTGCGACGGCCCGATCTCAAACACCCGAACATTGTCGACATGGAGGACTTCTTCGAGGACGATGTCAACTACTACATCGAGATGGCTCCGCATGGTCTGCCGGGAATGGATCTCTTCGATTACATCGAGCTTCGCAGCAACATGGAAGAGGCCGAGTGCCGCAGCATGTTCGTTCAGGTCGCAAAGGCTATTGGCCATCTTCACACGAAGGCGCTGGTAGTACACAGAGATATCAAGGACGAGAACGTCATTTTGGACGGCGAGGGCAACATCAAGCTGATTGACTTTGGGAGTGCGGCGTATATCAAGAACGGGCCCTTTGACGTGTTCGTGGGCACGATTGGTAAGAGCAGTCAGACTCATCTCGTGTCAAGGTTACTAACAGAAATGCAGATTACGCTGCGCCGGAAGTCCTCGCGGGCAAGCCATACGGCGGCAAGGAACAAGATGTTTGGGCACTGGGAATCCTGCTGTATACGATCATCTACAAGGAGAATCCGTTTTACAGCATCGACGAAATCATGGATCGCGACCTCCGCGTGCCGTGGACGATGAGCGACGAGAGCATAGACCTGGTGCGGTGCATGCTAAACCGGGATGTGGAGGCACGATACGACATCAACCAAGTACTCGCACATCCCTGGTGCCAGGAAGGTGACGCCGAGTAACTGACTCGATGGTTTATGGTTGACGATGGAATGAGGAGTGGGGTGGAATGGTACAGGCCTGCGGAGGGCATGAAACAATTTGGTCAAGATACCCAAGAGCAATCTTGAACAGCACGGCCGGGTTCACCAGACCGGCCGGTTGTGCTTAGAGAGAGCCATTTGACGCAAGCAAGAGACTTTTTTCTTTTCTTTTCTTTCGTTTAAATGTGATGACTTTGGGATGGAAGAGGGGGAAAGGGATGTAGGGCGTGATGGCCGGCGGAAGAAAATGACGAGACTCGGAGAGACGGACAACCGGTGTGCACTTTGTACTGGGTTTGCATGGAGCTAGGTGGCATTTCAGCGAAGACAAGACACTTGATAGAAAGAATCACAACTTTGGCAAACGGGATGGTGGGGGGGCCGGCGTAGCTTGTAGGGAATATAAAATATGGAATGTATTTTTCTGAAAAGTTTGTTCTGGTCGTGTTGACGATGCGCGTTAGACATGGGTCTGAAGGACTGTGGGCCTTCGGCTTCGAAGCCGAGTCCGGGGTCATTGGAGCCCCGCTCCGGTCCCGGAAAGGGTTCCGGCCCTCTGAATGCAGTCTTGAGATGAAAGGACTTTTGGTCCGATCAAAGACACCTCTGGCTTTTGTAGTTTTTGTGCACTGTAGGTGTGCACAATGGGTCACGCCCATGGTATAAAGACGTCAAAGCAGCAGGGTGGGAAGTGAACGCTGCGCGGCGCAAAGATGGGGAGAGGGGGAAGGGGGGCGACCAATGTTTGTGCCCTTTCCTATGAAGGTTTGGGTGCTGAGTGGTACTCTGAGCTGGACATGCTAGGGGAGAGGCGAGAGAAGGGGTCTGGGTTATTTGAGGTTTGTAAATTAGTGCTTGTCAGTTATTTATACGTCTTTGAATATGGTGGAGATGCGGGTGACGGAGGGGAGGGGCTTGTTTTGGACTGGACCTCATGCCTTGGGCGAGGCTGCATCCCAAGGCACTCTTCAGTGTTGATATCAAGATGCTAATCATTTGTATGCCAGGAATACACCTGAATTATCAGTTGCTTGAGGAGATCAATAGTCTAACCTACAAGAAGCCTTTTTAAATTGATGCCTCTGGCGGGGATGCTGATTCCAGGGAATATGGTTTCGCGAGCAGCTATGAGAGGGAGCTTTGAGCATTCAAACAATCGTTCAAATACACACGATCTCCTTCGAACTTTCCTTCTTTTGGGCAACAATGAGATGGGTCGAGCGAATGTAGAAACATCTTGTCGAATGAACACGCGGACGTGCGCCCTGTGCGAGCATGTTGGATGGCTGTCTTTGTGGAAAGGAGCCTCGCTAGCTCACAACGTGCAGTTGGCATAGTATTTGCGCAATTCATACTCCAGAGATTGTGACAGAGGTGACGAGAGGCCGGCCGTGAGACATTGTGATATACTGGCGCAAGACTCTGATAGTCTTACAGCGTGGGCTGTGGGGAACAAAGCGCCGCCTGTCGCCCCATCCAAGGACCAGTGCTTGATTCCTAGCCATTTTCTCTGCCTTGCACATTCTTTTGAATTTTCTTGAGAACAAAAGACATTTAATATTGTGGAATTGCAGCATGATACATGTAGTAGTAGTCTGCGTCCGCGAACGTGGTGGTGCGGGCAATGATCTCCTCCGATAGCTTCACGCTTCGCGATGCTTACCATTATATTCATTATGCATATTAAATAAATACCACTACTTAAAACATGGCCAATTTTGACAAGCAATGGGAGCCCTTGGTACTGCTACTGATGATAGTATTGGCGAGAGCTCACTCTGGCAGGCAGTGTTTTAAGAAGAGAAGTGCATTATAGAGCCGACTATCCATATGGGCGTACGGTAAGCTGCCGCGAGGTTTGGTTCCTGTTTATAATTGAATGATGACTCTAAAAGAGATGGAGATACTCTACAAGAAGGAAGGGATGACGCGATAATATGATAGTTCTTAGTATTGAAGAGATGCAGACTACTTTAGAGGGGTTAATAGTACATATTAGGTTAAATTTTCAAACGAAGGAGCCTCTCACGCCATAGTTTCTTGCGCAAAACTGATCCATTTCACTCTCAAAGGCATATGTATAGAGTGTATATCTTCAAGGTGATACTGTGAAGCTCTAAATATGGCTGAAAGAGAGCACCTGCTTGTGCTAGTGACGCGGCGGCTGAACCAGCGACGCATTTCTACAATCTGTCAACTTATCGTCCGCAAAACCTGGTAGATCAGACTTTCTATACAATCCGTAGTTGAGTATGTCGAAAAGGTCTCTGGGCACATTGAATTCTTGGAAATCCGGGAGGTGATAGAAGCCTCTGCACTGACGACTTTGAGTAGGATTGAATGGGGCTTCGACCGCAGGACGCCCGCTTATGAGAAATCAGTCATAATCTCAAGCCAGAAGCTGCGAAATTGAAGTATTCTGGCGAACACTACAGGAGAGAGTAGAGTGGATAGCGAGGGCGCAAGTGAGGAGGCTTTCCCAAAGTTGCAATCTTCAATGAAGCTGAGAGCACCATCTCGCATCCCAGGTAGACGAGAACGTTCCGTTTACCAAAATTGCAGAACTGGCTGGATGACATCAACATCGCCTGTTATTTCAGCAACATGATTCAATTGGACGTTTTTATATATGTATGTTCGGTTGTACGCTGGAAGGGCCAAGACAGCCCTTTAAGCCGGTTCTTGGATGCATCGCACCAGCCTGAGATCTCCTTGCTTCGCACTCGCACCGTCGATCTCGGCGGCCTTTGTCCTTTTCGCTGTGTCTCAACCAACTTGTGATACCCTCGTCCTCTCGGTCTGGGAGATGATAGAAACTGGGACGGCATTGAGACCTTTATTTCATCGCTGCCACGTTGTAGCAGCAGTCCCACGGTGCCCGAATCCGTTTGCCTTTGCGAGAGACTTGGCATGTAGTGCGTACAAATAGGTCGCAGAACACTCGAAGTCTGCCTGCTTCCTCATCGAACTCGGAGCGTTCTCGCCAAGGTCTCCATATACGACACCACACCCTTTCAAATCAACCCGGCTCCGAAATCTGTCTGTCGTTTCCAACATATTCCTCCTCAAACACCATGCGGCTCCTCCTCCACCCAGCAATCCTCTTCCTCCTCGTCGCCCTGACAACCCTCACCTCCGCCTCCTCCGCCAAATGCTCCCGCTGGAAAGACGGCATCCCCATCACCAAAAACTTCGTCATCCCGATGTACCGCCGCTATTCCATCGAGGTCAGCGGCATGGACGAGGGCGAAGACGTGCCGGCGCTCTGCGGCACGCTCTGGAAGGAGCTGAAGCAGTTTAAGAGCAGCTGCGTCGTTTCCGTCGACAAGCCAACGTGCGAGGCCAACGGCCCCACGGCGCTCCAGTGGTCTTTCAGCGTGGGGCTGGGGTGTAATAAGGGGATGGTACATGCGGCGTGGTGGGATTCTACGAAGAATAGGCTGGGGAAGATTGAGTGTTGAAACGCTTGAGAGGATGTGGTGGTTGTCGCGATGGGCTGTACATATATTGATCTGCGACTTCTCTGCTGTCTTGAACCTGAGGACTGGATTTGAGGGTTGGTTTACCACCAGACGTAATCGAGGATTGACTGGCCTCTATATTCTGCAGGGTATGACCAATGATGCGGTGTCAGCGGCCAGCTGGTGGGGGACTATTCCTCCAGTCCTCGATGAAACCGATGCTGAGAGAAGGCTGCATATTTGACAAGACGACCCCAAGAATGGCAATCTGGAGCAATCAGTGATGCGTGTTATGATAGAGTCAATTGACGGACGTAACATTTCTTTTGAGTGTTCGGGCAAGATCTAGTAACTTTTTGATGGGAATATACAGGTTCCCTTTTTGTTTCCGTGGACCATCCTCGGCATAAACCCCCTCGAATTCCAAAATTCCCAAAGGCAGTTCAATCTACTGGGAGACCAAGTCCCCTACAGGAAGCAACAGCTTAAACGCTGAGCTGCGCGGTGCCAGACTTGTTGATGTAGTCGGCGTAGGGGGCAAGAGCCTTCTGGATGGGTCCGCCCGGGCCAACGTAACGCTCGACGATAGTTCCGGAGCGTCCGGTGTACAGGGCGGGGTCGAGAATGTTGTCCAGCTCTGCGTGGACAGGCGCAAAGTACGGGGTCGCCCGGATACGCTCGATAAGGTCGTTGGCGCCTCCCTCCTTCTTGACGACGTCGCTAGCCTGGTGGGACAGAACACGGATCTCCTCGTGTGCGTCCTGACGAGAGCCGCCCTTGGCCACCAGCTTCATAATAATGTTCTCTGGCGATTGCCGTTAGCATTTGCCTAGATTCTGGGTAACCTGATGGACAGGAAAAATGGCTGTAACATGGAAGCTGCGTAAGTAGAACCAGGGCCATTGAACGATATACGTTTGGGTCGGACGGGCTCAGGTTGATGCTTCGTTAGTGTTTAAAGTGCCGTCGTCCCCGAGAACGAAGCCAATTTGAACCAAATCAAACTAATACCTTCTAATGGCCCTGATTCTACTACTTTTAGCAGAACCTTTGTTTTTCTTGTTGCGGCTCACGTCGTATTCGTCCAGAGTCTAGTCCAGACCCGCATATCCTACTCACACAGCGAACTCTACGTGCACATTGACGTATCACGAGAGCATGCTGAAGAACAGGGGTGATGACCTCAAAAGACTTTTGGTTGCGGCCATTTTTCCTGTCCAAAGGGTGATGGAAAGAGCGAAAGACTTACCGGTCGCCATGAACGGAAGCTCGTCCATCACGCGGGCGTGGATACGCTTAGGGTAGACGACCTTTGATTTTGTGAATAAGTTGTTCAGGTGGGAGAAGGTGAAGACTTACCAAGCCAGAGGTCACGTTGTCCAGTCCCAGAAGGATGGCATCGGCAAGGAGGAACATCTGGATCTGTTAGTTTCCAAAGTCTTAAAGCTGCATGAGCGGTTAAACCTCTGGGATGTCAATTCTCCTGATGGCAGAGTCGTCGAGGGTACGTTCGAACCACTGCGGTACATGTCAGTGATTTGCGGCCAAGTGATGACTTGATTCTTACCTGATCCGCGAAAGTATCCGCGAAGTTGACGGGCAATGAACGAAGTTTTCGTCCCAAGGAGCAAATGCGCTCGCTCTAGATTTTGTTAGCATTTATTATTGGCGTGATGTGAAAGCTGGTGGGACCGAAGTTGGGCAGGCGGAGGCGGGGAGAGGTTCCCAATGTAGAATTATGGTCTGACGAGTTCAGGGGGGAAAGAAAACTACGCACTCTCATGGGGTTTCTCTTGTCTATGTTCAAGTCAGCTTCAATTCGATACAAAACCTCTTTTACGACAATGGAATTTCTTTCTGTTTTTTTGTTTTTTAAAAAGGGGCTGGATTGGGGACGAAAGTGTGAAACTTACAAGCCATGGCGCTTGATCCGATCTGGTCCTTCTCGAAAGGCCTAGTCGATCGTTAAGAAATCCGTTCAAAAGGATCACTTTATCTTGGTAACTCACTCCTCAATTTCCTTCTGCGTAGCGAGGTGACGCAGGTCGTTGGTGATGTGCATTGCAGTGGCACCGAGGCCAGCAATGGCATTGGACACATCCAAATCGACCTTACGGCTGTAAGTCTGGACTGAGATGTCGTAGACACCTGTTTCGAAGCCAGCCAACTCGCACAGGCGCTCATTCAGCTTGTCAATCTTCTCTCCGTCGCCGTGGTAGACCTCCATGAAGGAAGCCTGAGTGCCGGTGGTACCCATCGCACCACGGAAACGCAGTTCCTTGCGCTGAGTCTCAATGTTCTTCAAGTCCCTGGCCTGGAATTCTGTCAGCACGGTGCAATTAACTTTGGCAGGGCACTAACCAGGTCCTGAATCCACTGAGTAGCGCGACGGCCAACGGTGACTAAGAGATGATGGTCAGCCTTTTGGTTTTAAGCAACGCTGACGATTTTCATGCGCCCCCAAATAGTGATTGAGCGGCATCTGAAAATAGCCTGTCTTGAAGCGTGCAAGGTGAGGAAGTGAACGCACTCAGCTGAGCGGGCTGGTAGTGGGTGTAGCCGAGGGTGGGGAGACTGTTATTCGTCAGAAATGGTTCCCAGTGGTGGAGGGCCTGGCAGTGTCCTCACTCCTTGTGCTCGAGAGCAAACTTAGAAAGGTTGTCGATCACCTTAGCCAGCTTGGGCAGCAGCAAGTCCATGGCATCTCTCATCAGAATCAACTCGGCATTGTCAGTGACATAGCCTAGTTCATCTGGTTAGCCATATTCTTAAGAGAGCCATGTGAGAGAATGCTTACATGAAGTTGCTCCGTAATGGATGATGGGGGCAGCCGCAGGAGCGACTTGCCCAAAGGCATGGACGTCTAAGTCGTGTCAGTCATATGGCCATGAGACTGGAGAAAGTCAGCCGTAATGAACTCACGGGCCATCTACGGATTGTCAGTAACTCTCGGATGATTTGGCATTTGGATGACATACAACATCGTGGCGGCGTCTCTTCTCCTCAATAGCGGCCACCTGAAAGTCCTCGTCCGTGACGGTCAGATGCTCTTCCATCTGCTTCAAAGCCTCGTCTGTGATACCCTCAACGCCAGTCTCCTTCTCGGCTTGGGCAAGGAAAAGCTGGAATACTTCGTCAGCTGAAGTCGCCGTAATTTGAGAGACTTCTACCCACCCATAACTTGCGCCAGGTCGAGTGTCTGGATCTCGCTCCGAAGAGCGTTTTCATCTCGGGGCTGGCATATCTGCCGTCGAGCGGGGTTGCGTACGTGTCGAAGCCCATGTTTTTCTTGTTTGTGGAGGCTGAACTCAAAAGCTGGAAGATGAGTTTGTGAAGACGCAAAACTGAAGACTTGAGTCAACCCGAAGTTTTCCGTTCAGAAAAAAAGCCATATGAGTTACCAGTGAGGTGACCCCGCCATCTGCCACACTGACCCCGCGGTGCTGCTTTTGGCAGGCGGTCAGAAAACCCCAAGTGCCCCGGCAGCCCACTTCAGCAAGCCGACCGGTGACCCCTGCCGGTCGGGTCCTCTTACCTCATCTTGGGAAGCACGAATCAAGGTACATCGGCTTGGCCCAAGCTTCAGCCAACTCTTGTTTAGTTCCTCTCCAGCCACCATCGACCAACTAACTACATTCCACTTCATCATCAGTCGAAGCCTGTCGTTGTAGCTCTTTGAGTGCTGAAGCTTGATCTGGGATGTGCGTCCCATCGCTTCTCATCTCTTGTAGTCAACAGAACTCCTGGTTCAGGGGGTAATCAGTGCACGATGAGAGCCCTCGATGAGACCCAGTGAGTGCGCGTCGCATCATCACGACAGCCCTGACATCATCCTCACCGACTAATCCAATACACAGGACCCGATGGGCCGAGACCTTGAAGTATGCAGGCATTCTGCCTGACTTACAGCGCGCAGTAAAATACAATGGCTCATCGAGTCCGTGTATCTCGGGTTGCAGGTCTGTTTGCTGGAAGGTCAGTGTGAACTGAGTGCAGCCCGTCGTCTCATGCCATTGCGAGCTGACCAGCGCATACACCCAGGCTTTCCTGCTTTTTCAGACTGCAGAAGTTGCAGAGTGGGCGCAACACATTTCCGAATCCCGTGATTACTATTCTCGGCAGCGCGACCATTTCTTGAAGTTCATAAAGCATCCCGAAGAGCTTGCCAAAGTGGCTGTTGATCCTCTGACCGATGATCCGAAGGTCAGCATCCCGGCGTTATTATTATCATATGCCGACATGCTCACCTCCCCTCCCAGTCCCCTTGGAACACCGTCCGGCAGGACGAGATTATTCGAGCAGAAATCGCGCAGGACGTTCGTCGCCTCCCAGACGAGCCATTTTATCATGAAGAACGAATCCAAACGATGATCATTGATGCGCTATTCGTGTACTGCAAATTGCATCCGAACAGCGGTGGCTACCGTCAGGGCATGCATGAACTTTTTGCGCCCATTGCATATGTCGTCAACCAAGATACGCTGGACCGCGAAAGCCTCTCTTCGAGTGGTGCCACGGCAGATGAGACAATGCTCACAGTGCTTGATTCGTCCTACATCGAGCATGACACCTTTGCGATGTTCTCAAAGATCATGGAGAAAGCGAAGGCGTTTTATGAAGTTAAGGATTCCATTTCTAGAGCTGCACTGGCATCCGCTTCCAAGGATCGGGCAGAAACCTCGGCCATCGTCGAGAAGAGCAAGTACATCCACGAGGTTTGCTTGGCAAAGGTCGATCCTGAGCTCGCAAACCATCTCAAAGATATTGAAATACTGCCACAGATATTTCTTATGTAAGTGCTTCAGGCTAGAATTCTCTGTCACTCCTCCTAACACAGGTCTCAGTCGTTGGATCCGCCTTCTATTTGGGCGCGAGTTCCCATTTGATCAGTGCCTCGTACTCTGGGATACCATGTTTGCCGTCGACCCGTCGCTAAACTTGATCGATCTTATTTGCGTTGCTATGCTCATTAGGATACGCTGGAGTTGTGAGTCTTTTCACACCTGCAGCGCTTTCTCAATTAACACCTTCCAGTGCTCGAAGCAGACTACTCTGTTTGTTTACAGCTGCTCTTGAAATACCCAGCCCCTGAAGCTCCTCATGGCCCACACACGTTCGTGGACGATGCAGTGTATCTCAGAACGCATCTTAATATGTCAGGTGGCGCGTCACTTATCTTGAAATACACGGGGAAGATGCCGAGCTCAACACCGACGCCATCGGCTGGTAGCTCGCGGCCATCGACGCCGATGGGTCAGGCATTCTCCTCGTTCAGACACCGCAACAAGGGAGCCCACTCCCCAATGCCGTCCCCAGGCAGGTTCATCCAACAGCAAGGCGGCGTGGAGGCTTTGTTTCAAGGTGCCGCCAAAAACATGCTCGAAAGGAGTGAGAAGCTCGGCATTAACCAGGCCGTTCGGGATGCCATGGGCGAAATCAAAAGAAACATGCAAGGTCTCAACGACGTGCGCTACTCGCCTCGTGTGGCGCGGCAGCTGCTCAATGACGAGACGGCGGCCCAGGCAGTGGCCGCATTGGAGAGAAGAAATAGACTATTGGCCAACATGCTAGACGAAACGGTTTCTAGTCTGAGATCTCTGGCTACATCTGATCTGGATAACAAGGTTAAGACCCTAGAACTTGTCGAAGTCGCCGCCGCGAAGGTCCA
Organism: Colletotrichum tropicale; assembly: GCA_027406125.1. Classification (NCBI taxonomy): domain Eukaryota; kingdom Fungi; phylum Ascomycota; class Sordariomycetes; order Glomerellales; family Glomerellaceae; genus Colletotrichum; species Colletotrichum tropicale. Next base: position 2,736,697 of record JANVYH010000004.1, read on the forward strand.
GTTCGTCAAGGTGTACTTGGAGGATTCCACTATCGAGGTCCCGGATCTGGAGAGCATCGCAAGCCCAACGTCCGAGGATATCAAAGAAGAGGTCCCGATGGACATCGGACCAGACGATAGCGCTGTGCTCGGTGGAATATCCGCCCCTGAAAACGTCGCAAATGGTATTTCAACTTTGTCGCTTCAAGAAGACGGTAAGCCGAAATCTTCGGATCCGCAACCGATTCTGCCTGATGCAATGGAGATCACCGAAGACGGCCTTGCTACTCAGCCATCGGAGGCGCCATCAGTGTCGGTGTCAAGCCCAGCATCTGGAACACCCTCACCGAAGGTCCAGCGGCCTCAACCGCCGATCCCAACTCGATCAACTCTCGCACAGTCTTCGTTCTCTTGGATGCTCGAGCCGGACCAGTCGGCGCACTCAGCAACGCCGCCGCAGCTACCCAAAGCTACTTCAGGAGGTAACCACAAGAAGCGGCCCTCTGGAAATATTAGCAGAGAGCGCAACGCATTTCTCTTTGGCGAGGTCGTTGCCGAGTCAGAGGACCAGAGCAAACCGGTCAAGTCGGACGATATTTTTGGACTACAGCCGATGGGCAAGTCGAAGTCCCCCTTTGCATGAAGTACACATTGCAGATTAGATTCACATAACGATTACGAAGTCAATACGGGAAGCAGTAGCGGCATGGTTATGATGAGGTTACGACGCGTTGCATTATTCCTTAGAAGGCTTGAAGTCTACACAGCATAATGCTATGGTAATGATCATCGTCTCTCTGCTCCAAGGGTCCAATGCATTGTGTTGGAACAAATGGCAGGTTCTATCGATGCTGTGCCGCAAATATTGATACTGTGCTTCACCTGTCTCTGCTACCTGAGCATTCGGGGCCTCTTGCCAGGCTACCTAGCCCTCACGCTTTCCCCGTCCACCAGGCCGATCTTTCCTCCCCCTGTCTAGTGACAATCAGACGATGTCGAGGTAGGAGCCAACTTGTTGGAGCCGGGTGCCAGGAAGGTACTTTGCTTGTGGCTACCTATGCACCAATATCCAGAGTTCCACATTCGTCACCGTTTACTGACAACTTCACATCGTGGAACCAACAGTGGACAATTTGTGCGCGGAATCCTCGCTTGGTGCTCCTTGTTCCGACACACTTCTCATTCGCCTCAAAGGACCTCTGGCAATCCACATCTCATCAATTGGGCCCCCAACCAAGATCTGAATGGACAGTAGCTGCATTGCCTCCTACGTGCCCCGTTCCACAGCACACCGAAAACAACAAGATCTGCCCACTGCCACGATTCCATATCCTCGGGCTCGGGGGCGGTGTCGCCTTGTCCTACGGCGCGCACGCACACCAGCTCCAACAAGCCAGCTGAAGACATCAACATCATCAAGCCAACTGATCCTTCGAGAATGCTTCCATGCGGGCTTGACAACAATCACCAAACGTGCATTCAGCCAACACCACCACACGCGAGAGCCCAAGCCATTGACGCTAATCAAGGAAAACACACAGTCCAAAGCGGCCGGATCACCAACCTGGAACCAACAATAACTACCTCAACAACCCTTGCTCGAGTGGAGACGACCAAAGAAATTCAACCTCTCCCAACCCTGTCAACGGTAGCAAACACGCAGCAGAACCATCCGTCTTCATCGTCACCAACAACAAGCGTATCCACCTTTCTTCATGAATCCGTCAAACCATGCAACCCCAATTTGAATTCTACAACTACAGGGGTTACTTGTAATTCAGCAAATACACTCGGGAAACACCCTCTCCAGGGGTTTGTCGTCCTCGACCCGGAGTCCCGACTCTAACACACTTGGCAACCCCCAAGTTGACTCTGTGCTTCTTGACAAACCTGCGGCACACACCTTGAAGAGGACGTATCCCAACCCGATGGCACGTTATCTGTCTGTGTCTGGCCTGTGGCACCACACCCTAACTCCCTGAAAACCCCATACCCAAGGATGCGTTACACGGCCTCCCGATTTCATCCAGAGCAATCTACTTGGCTGGAAAAGGCAAGCAAACAAGCAAACAATTCAGCAGCTTTGGGCATCTTGCAAACTGCCACACGCCCCTCGGTGCCCCCGGCAGTATAAGTCTTTCATGCTTTCAACGGTCTGTCACTTCTGAACCGACGCCACCAACAGTCAGACAGTTCCGACAGTCTGGTTCGTAACATGGTTTGGACACCATGATAGGTGCAAACACGAGAACCAACCCTCGCATCCCCACACTGACAATCATCGTCAGGATTCTTCATCTCTTCATCACCACCGCATCACACCCCTTCGTTAGTCTGCCTGCCCCAGTGTGGTGCCCCTGGAATATTCGACAACAATAGGGCATCCGGTGAAAGCCCATGTTCCTGCGTCGAGGAAACAAGCCACCACACATGGCTCATCCTCATCTCTTGTCTTCTCCTCCAGCCGCCAAGTTTGCCCAACACACGCCCCTGCTGACCGAAGAATGCCATGTCAGCTTCCCTCCCCCAACACCAACGCCAGCGCCGTACGTCTACAGGCGCTGCCCGCATCATCCAATGCCCACCCAGCCTCACGGCCTCACCACACAGCCCTGATCTCCTAGAGACCTGTCCTGCTTCACGCCCCGGCACCATCAAGTCCGAACCTGCACCCCAAACCAAGCAATCGCCAACTCATCCCACATACACATCTCTCCCCAAGCCACCCAACCGCCCTCCACGACTAGGCTACGGCCGTATGAAGAAGATGCTATTCATACCTGCCCGGACGCCCTGCACCAGGCGGTCACACAGCAGTACTGCGCCGAACTTGCTGATGGGGGAGGAATTCCGCCCAGCATGCAGGGGTCGAGACACGACAGCCGTCAAAAGACAGGTGTTTGCCTCGCCCCGTTCTGCCTTATTCCCTCCTATTCCCCAAATAATCTTCTTTCCAACGTGGCCCCAGACCCCCTGATCCCAGACATCCTCTCCCAGTTTCAGTGCTCTATTGTCCAAGCCCAGGACAATGGGGGGCACAGACGTCGACGACAAAGCAGCCGCATGATGATCTGCCCCCCCCAACTCCCACCAAAGCCCCAGTCTCAGCGGGTTCTCTCTTACATTTCAGGAAATCACAAAGGGACAGTCGTTCAGCTGACCCATTGATTCATCTGAGCACACAAGGAGTGGAGGTTCGCTTGGTTCTGTTTGAGTCTTTCGGTATTGAGCATCTTGAGGCGCTCCCTGTGTTCGTCTAAATCTACTATTATCCTACCCTTGTCCGGGGTGGGAAAGATGGTTTCTATATACAACCAGGGCAGCAACAATGGCCAACCCCGTAAGAGACATGTACAGACGGGGCTTCCAACCCGCCCCCAACCTCCTCCGCTCCCCCCGCAGGAAAAGCAAGACCATCGTGAATGCAGAGAAACACACTTCGTATATCATAATCCCTGAGACGAATCGCCACTTGAGATGTAAGAAAAGGTTGGACCCCTTTGATGATGTTTGAAAACAGGCAATAAGAGAAAATCAAGCCAGACAAGCTGACCACGGCCCTTCCCCCGGGCCTCCCGACGCGCGCCTGGTATCTAGTTTTGCCCATGACACCTGCCTCCCCTTCCAAATGTAGCAACTCCGGTTTTTTTCATTTCGTTTCCCACCGTGAATTCCCATGAGTCCCGTCCTCGTCGTCTCGGCATCCCAATAAAAGACAAAAAAAAGAAGTAGGCAAACCGGGTCTCAGTCGGCGACCTGTAGAGGTGCCAGCCCACGTGCCCTTGCGCTCCGGAAAAACGTTGTAATTTCTATCCCTTTCTTCCGGGGAGAGGGTCGAATAGAAGACGGAAAGCAAACGCCCCTTGATTCTTCATCATCGTACACGACCACAGTGTGTTTTTTATAACTTTTTGTGCTTTTGGTTTTTCGCTTGCGAAGTAAAAGAAAAAGCAGCAGGAGTGATGGTTCTTTTAGAGATTACACACTAATAACCTGATTTTTGTGTATCCTTTTTTGTGACGTGTTTTGGTTGTGTGCCCTGGTGTAAAGTTGTGGAGAAAGGAGAATAAGGCCAGATTTGAAGGGTGATAAGAATCGAAGAGTTTTTGGGATATCTGTCGTCAAAACGCAAGAAGAGGAAAAAGAAGCAAAATCTCGTAACGGAAGAAGAGAAGAAGTGGTACGCAGAGAAGAGAAGCTAGAGACGGCTGTTTTGAATGGCTCGCCTGCGCTTCTTGCGTTGCTCTGCGGCGTCGAGCTGGGCTTGTCTCGCACGACCTGTGGTTGATGTTAGCTTTGATGCCTTGCTTTGTAATTAGAGTCAACGTAAACATACCAACTTTCTCGTACTGCCTCTTGTGCTCCTCCGAGACCCAGGAGTAGGTGATGGCGCGCTCGGGATGCATGGCGAGCAGGCCGATGGAGTTGTTCATCTTCTTGCCCTGCTCGCGGACGTCGCACTGGAAGGTGCGCGGGTTGTCGTCCTCGTCGAAGACGAAGAGGTTGTTCTGGTCCGTGGCGGGGATCTGCTTGTTCTTGCGGTAGTAGACGCCCTGGAGCCCCTGGGGCCCGCGCTTGTGGCCCTTTGCGGCGTCCTCGGGGAAGACGGAGGCGTACTTGGCCTCGACCTCCTTCCAGGAGAGGTGGTGGTCGACGCGGAAGTAGTCGATGAAGTCGACCTGCTGGATGGTGTATTTTACGTTGCAGCGGGAGCCGGTGGGAGAGCGGCGGGGGCGGCGGGAGGGAGAGGAGCCGCCGGTGCGGAGAGTCACGGGGAGGCGGTTCGTGAGGCGACGGCCGACGATGGGGGGCGAGAGGGGGTGGCGGTGATGCTGGTGCTGGCTTGTTGTTGGGGAGGGGAGGGCGTCTGGGTAGGCCATAGGCGGGATGGGCATGCGGTAGGCGGTTGGGCTGGGGATGTCGATGCGGGATTCTGGGAAGGAGTTGATGGACTCGAGGGAGGTCCTACGGGGACCCGTCAGGGGGGTCATGAAGGTTGCTGAGTTTGGCGGTTGAGGGGGGAATTCCGGGTCCGGGAGGCGGAGGTCGAGTTCGCGGAGGCGTGGGAGGGTGATTTGGGCGTTGGCCGAGGAGGACGAGAAACTGCCGTCTTTGGAGGTGAAGGAGAGCTGAGAGGAGACAGACGGAAGGAGGTCTGGCGATCTTGGTTCAGGCGAGGAGAACTGAGAGTTTGTTGATCTCGTCATATCTGAGACTTGACGTGTGAGCCGTCGGTTCCTGCCATGAGTGAGAGAGGGCTTTCCCTACCTTCTGACTTCACTGATGAGAAGCTTTGTGTGGGTGAGGGGAGCGTGGGTGACTTGAGGTTGAAAGATGCCATGGAGGCGAGTGTGGTTGCGACTTCCACTTCGTGGCGCTGGCCCGTTGATGAGGGCTGCTGCTTCGAGTCGTAGCGGACATCGACGTCCATTCTGTCATCGTAGCCGAAGGAGGAGGAGAGACTTGGGAGAACCCTGGGGACGTCGTCGTTGCGGGCTTGAGTGAGGCTGCTTGGCGGAGGCAGTCTGTCCATGCCGTGCCGGTGTTCTTGTAAGCCAACAAACATGTTGCCTGATGTTGATGATGATGAGGTTGCGTGAGGTGTCGACGAGGTAGGTGATCCAAAGACGACGAGGTCTGAAGGGCAATGAGGACCTGGCACCTGCGGAGATCTTATCGATGAAGAATGGTGAAGGAAGTTTGGGGGCGAGGTATGTTGATGATCGGGAAAGGAGAGACGAGACGAGTCATCGACAACGGGTCAGACCCTGATTATCAACTTCTACCCGTCCGCGATGGATCTGGGTTGTCTCTAGGTTATACGTCTTCTTTTTCTGTTGTGTCGTCTGGGCCCCTGGTCTTCCCGCTTCCTCTCTCACTCACTTAATCTACGCCTGGGAAAGAAAAAATAAGTAGGGACCCTGGTTCGGCTTGGTTGGTAGTCGGTCGAGTCGACACGACCGGGGGTGTTTGAGTTGAAGACGACGAGCAAGGTTTGTGGGCTATTAGCTCTAAGCAAGGGCCTAGGGAGATCGGGCTCCGCCAGGAGGCTTCTTGACAGCGAAAAAGCCGTTTCTTATTTCTTGCGGTGCAGACGCAGCCAAAGGGTAGATCCATGGCATGTATCCTGCACGTCGCCCAATCTGTCGAGTCTCTCTCTGGACTGGCGGCCGAAAGGTGTGTGGTGTGGTGTGCCCCTCCTCCTCCTCCTCCGCCGCCGCCTCCTCCTCTCCGAGCCTGCCTCGCTCTGGGGACACGATCCCGGTTCGTCATCTTTGAGCAATTGGGTCTCTGGCCCCCCTCTTCCAATTGTGTAATGCGTGTTCAGTGTCTATCGGTATACCTTTGGAACGCCACCCTCCTTATGAGTGGAGGGGCAAGGGTTTTGGAGGCTACGGGGACTATGGAAGGCGGGTAGCAAACAAGGCTCTGACCTGTTTGGGAATGACGAGGATTGGGTGTGAGATGGCAGGCATGCATTGTGAGACGGGGAGGTGTGAGGATCAAAGAAGAGGGAAATGGACCGCGGGAAGGAACTTGCGGGCGCAGGTGGGGGTTTTGCAGGTTTGCAAGGGAGACTTAATCCGCATGTCGACCTTGGACCAAATAGTCGAGATGACGGTGCATGTCCATACAATAGAGAGGGGGGAGGAGGACCTTTCGGGGGAGCTGCAGTAGGCGGTACTATTAATGAAAAAGGACGGGTAGCGTGTACTGCTGTGTGTACCTCCCTACATCAATATGTGTGTGGGCAACCTTGCTACAAGGTGCGTTGCGTCCGCTGTCCTACCGTTGCGCGCAGGCCGCAGGTTGGTGGTATTCGGGACCTGCTGCACAGTCGATATTCTCCTCTCCGGGGGCGCTAGTCTTAGATCGAGCTGCGCGTCACAGCTGGGTGCGTGAGGGTTTGAAGGGTAGCACTGGCCCGGGGGGCCAAGCCGCGAGTTCCACTGTCTTTCGGACGTAGCAGAGACGAATAACGGATGATGGGTGTGTTTTTTTCATTTTTTTTTTGCATTGGGTTTTGTTCCATGGCGATTCGGGGCCGCGGGTGTGAAAGGGGGTGTGGATAGCGAGAATATGCACTTTGGAGCATGTTGTATCCATTGGTTGGTGGGGATGGCGCCAGCCGAAAGAAGTGGTCGAGCAAGCGTCCAGTGTGTGAAATGTGTGATGAGAAACAGAGCAACTGTAAAAGTGACAGTGACAGTGACAGTGCGTTGGAGAGCAGAAAGAGAGAACCGTAGACACCACCTGCAAGCATATCATCTGTCCATAGTGCGGCGCGCTGTGCTTTGCTTTGCCTTGTGCGACCTCCAGCCTCATCAGCAGTTGGACCAACACGATCTTGTCATTGGCTCTTGTTGGGTCCCCCCAAGCCTGACCTGGGACTCGAAGATGAGGGTCATAATCGGTTGGAGTATTGTCGTCCCGGATTTCTGGAAGCGAGTGCAATAATAGCAGACATGGCCCTGGCTCTGCCTCTAGCATGCTCTGCACAAAATGACAAAATGCGGTTGTCGAGTTTGCTTGCCTTGGGGCCGCCCATTGTTGTTATTGTCGGTGCCGTTTCATTTGGCCCATACATTACCATGTCGTCCATCCATCCCGTACAATACGATGACATCCGTCTGAATCCCACACACACACACTCACTCACTCCCATGTGTTTGCAGCGTGGCCTGCTACCGGTGTCGAGAGTCGGTGTGATTCTGCATCGCGCTGCGGAATGGAACGCCCATTCTATTCGGCCACCTGCCTCTCGCTTTCCTCTCTCCTCCTTTCTCGGACCTCTCTCCACACACCCAGTAGCCGAAGTCACTCACGACGACGACCAAGCCTGCAAAGCTGCAATCTCGCAGGCGAATCCCCCTTCGTAATAACTCAGGTTTCTGTCTGAGATGCATTTCTGATTTGAGAGCGATAATCACACTACCACATCGGTCCCGCTGACGGAGGGATCGATGAATGGCGGCCGATTGAAAGCACCACGCGGTAGTCGTCGACTGCAGCCGCCTTACCGCCGCCCGTCAAGGGTCTGGGAACACGGTTTGTGGGGCCGCCGTCCTGTCTGGCCTCGAGCTCGTCCGTTCGATTCTTGCGGGGACCGCCCGACGAGGGTGGGCAAGGCGCACACGGCAAGCTGCTGCTGAAGTTTCCAGGTTCCTACCACCTCTTCAACACCCAGTTTTGGCAGCAATGGCAAGGTTGGGTACGCTTAGGTCAACAATGACCAGGGGGGGAGGGGTGTCCCTTGACTGAGTTCGTTGTAGCGTAATTTGCGCAAGGTCGCCATGAGCGCATCTGGATCTTCATCATGATTCGAGACGCTGGAATAAGAAAGCGTCGCCGCCACAGATTTCGATGGCCAGATGGGCGGCGGATGGCGGAACACGTCTTGCTGGGGGTCCCGACCCGGACTCCCCACACCACACAAGAAGCATACATACGGATAGCATGTAACGGTCTTCTTGTGGTACAGTGCAGTGCATCCAAACCTGTCCACATTCGCCCGTCCTATGCGCCTGCGTCTGCGAACCTGTTGCCGGCCGGCTCACCGTCTGGCCAACGGACCCCAGATTTCTTATTCCACTCCCAGAAGGTACCCTTTGTCTCGTCTGGACTCTTCACTAGATTCATCCCAAGCGCGCTGTCAAATTCAGGGATCATCCTCCCTTTAGTCAAAGCCACGCGACGATGGCTGGGCGAGTGCGAGGTGCAGGAGCGTTCGCCATGATGTCTTCTTTTCTTTTTCTACTTCTTCGCCCATCTCCTTTCCTTTACCGCTCTGACGGCGGAGCGGTGATAAAATCGCTTTAGAGTCCGAGTTACCGTGTCGAACCCTGGTCATCGCTCGGTCCTGGTTGGACCACCTTGAGTAGCTTCTGGTGCGTTGATTCTGCAAACTCGAGCGGCGTGCTCTTTACTAAACCTCACAGCCTTGACTTCGCAGCGAATCGCTCGACGCAACACTTGCATTTTGCAGCAGTTCTTTGTGTCGCCCGTTGCCAATCAGCCCTGAAACCCGGGTTGCTTATTGATTGTTTGGGAAACTTTGTGCGACCCCGCGTGTCGAATGCCATGATGCATATCAATTTCTGGAACCGGCAGCGACGTTGACAACGGAACGCAAGCCACGAGGTCGCGCAATTGTGCCTGACTATGTTCTTAGGCCACGTCTGAATAGTAGCCGTTGAAGGCCGCTTTCGGTCTCCTTCGTGACCGCCTCAACTTGGGTTGCCGAATGTTGACATCTGCAGATGGTCGTGCTAGACCAGCGGCTGCGTTGTTGTCAATAATGCCACCCAAAAGGCTTCGCCCTGCGTTTGTGTGGCTACCCGTTGTTCTTTTTCTGCGTTTCCTTTTGGAACCTGTCTGCAACTCTCTTCAAGCCAATACCCGTCGTCAAAATCCGAAACAGACAAGCTCCCGGCCGGCTTGTCGATATGATCTACAGAAGCATGACGCCCGATTAAGAAATCGTCTATAGCGAGCCATGTACTCTGCTTCCGCCATCGGCTTGTACTTTGAGGCTGGAGTGAGGTTGGCAGAGGCCAGACACGCCCCTCCATCATCGCCTACTCTGCAGTAGACCTAAGGATGTACTTTCCTTTCCCTGCGAAAGGCACATGCGTTTCAAGCAAGTATACCATCCCCGGTTGTACACATGTCAGGACAGACGCTTCGAGGCCTGGTCCATGGCAACAGTATCTCGTGAGAAGATCGGTGAGCGCGAATCCAGCCCTCCTCCTACCTCTTGCGTCGTGCTGCCTACGGCCACCGCTCTTTTGACATAACTGAGATGATCATGAGCTCCCGAGTTCCCCAATAACTGCATCTTGGCAGGAAGATGGTGTTGCGTGTTATGAAGCTGAAGTGGCCACTGGCGACACGCCCCGTGTACTCGCCATCTCAACAGGAACGCTCGTCGTTGAGCAGCTGAGTCAAATAGTGTCAACCTTCACCGCTAGGGAGAGATAGACGAGACACACCCGAGGATGATGCCTGGGGTCTCGGCAAAGACACCTAGCAGGCTAGTCGGAAGACGCATCCGGGAGCAATCGGACCCCATGCTGCCGCAGCTCAAGCTTCCAAGCGGACGGAATATCACATATCGAGCTGTAGTTGAATCTGAGCCAGGTACAATAATCTTGTTAGTCGATGTCGTTGTGCCGGCCCCTGATGAGGGCATTTTCAACTGGTCGTGCCACAGTGGACGGGATTTGTTGGGTGGAGACGTATGACGGCGGCACGGTCGTGCCAAGCGGGCCTTCTTCAGCGCAGCGTCACACCAGATCTGCCTCTCATTCTGCTGTTGCGGGCTCTATCCTGTGTGCGGATCCCCTGGGGCTCCAGGAGGGGCCCACGAAATCGCGAGGCTGAGAACAGGCGGGTAAGAGCGGATGTCTGCTGTTGAGCTGCGTGATGATAAGGAATCAGCCGATCGAGGATTCGCCAGTGAGCACCGCGAAGACCTTCTCAGTGGCCCAAGGTATCAAGGGATCGAGCCACCTAGGCAGACAACGCAGTCAGTGGGAGCGGCGAGACGCCGGGTACAAGCACGTCAGTCGGCTTGCATGTGCTCATGACACAGGATAGACATTGGGCGCCAATGGCTGTTTTCTGATACGAGAAGTTTTCTTCAGCTGAAGCCGCCAATCTTGGCCGAGCATGATGGTCAGTAAAGGCTCGCCGTGAAGCGAGGGTTTTCGCGAGCAGTTCGTACGATAGGCAGCATTCAAAGGCGAAGCGGCAAAAGAGCGTTGAAGTTGGACTTTGGGAGCGTTGAAATGGTGTGGCAGCTGTGAGACGAAAGTGACAGGGGTCATTTTGTCATGGATTCGGGGCTAGCCGCTGCGCTGACTGGCTCGCAGATTTGATGCTACCCAGTCCGTGCCAAAGACATGCAGATGATGCATCCCGCAGCAGCTAGGCAAGTCTATCCGGCATTAGCTGCCATCGTGTATCGGCCGCAAGGCGGGTGGTGCGGATCGGTCTCTGGTCAGGTCGCAGAAACCAGGACCTGTCGCAGCCTCGACCCTTTTTGCGACCCGTGAGGAGACCAATTCCTCGCCTCTGGAAAAAGAAAATGCAAATGACGAAGCGCACCGTCAATAAACCTGTTCCTAGAGGCGATGATGACCTGCAGCTCCTCTGTGGGGAGAGGCCTTGTCGGGTCTCACTTTTCCTTCCACCACCACGCCGAGCGCGACGCCAGCGTCCACCTCCGATGACTTCTCGGCCGCGGAAAAGGACTCGTCGCCCGAGAATCTCCTGTAGATCGACAAGTCGTCAGCGTTTGACAGAGCACAGACTTAGCATAGTCCCCTAGGCGAGGGGCCCGGGGCCAAAAAGAAAGGGATGGGCCTTCTGACTCCGAAGGACCCAGTCAGCGGTGGGCACTGGACGGCAACATGGGTTAGGATGAGCCCAAGGTCCCTCATTGGCAGAAACACGACAGGAGGCGGGAAAATCCATCTTACCATCCCCTCTCTTCGCCTCCGCTCAAGAAGCTGCAATCGCTGTTGAGTTCGCATACCCACCCTCCTCCAACTCCCCGACCATTTCTCCAAGAAGTGGTTTCTGCTGGGGCACCAGCATCAGAACCAGGACCAGGACCTGTTGGTTGTCAGTTGAAAAGACCCATTGCCTGATGATGACGTAGGGATTCGAATCCTACCATCGGTTTCTGACGCTCGTTCCGAAGAAGACGGTGATTTTCTCCGGTACATGCTCAACCCACAGGTGAAGGCTCGGAAGTCTTCCGCATCAATGTTCTCGGGCATATTTCCGGTAAGCACCCGACCAAGCGCAATGATTGAGGCTGCGTGTGAACACAGGACGACGGCGCGCTTGCCCTCGGCATCGCACTGCTCAATGATGGCTTGAACGGCGGCGGCGACGCGGTCGTGCAATTCAGCGATGGTCTCGCCTTTGCGGGCGGGAAACACGCGGCTCTGATACGCTGCATCGAGGTGACGGAACATGGGCTTCAACACATCCGGCGAGGCCGGCGTTGGGTGGTCAAACGGGGCGGCTCCATACCATTCGCAGAGACCATGCTCGGGGCGAATAACGGTGGCATCGCTCTTAGCGCCAACGTCTTTTTGGGCGCCTTGGTTGATTTCGTCCTCCTTGAGGGAGACAAAGGGCGTGATGGTCTGCAGACAGCGGTAGTAGGGGCTTGAGTAGACGGCATCGATTGGAGGCTCGACGGTCAGCAGGTGGGCGCCGAGCTCCTTGGCCTGGTCGACGCCGTGTGCCGTCAGGGCCGGATCCGAGGGGATTCCTGTGGGCGATGGGATGGAGGCCGTGTAATTGCCCGTTGAAGGGTCGACGAGCCAATTGGATCGGAACTGATGAAGGCCAAGGCTTATTGTCAGAGATGATTCCGGTCAAAACCAACAAGGCCAACTTCCAACGTCTGCACACGCACACCCGCACCACCTCGGGACAAGATCGTCGAGTTCGAGAACCGGATGGGGCTAGGGGGCTTCGGGCGTCGTGGGTTCAAAGCTCCTAGCGAAGGGGGGGCTGAAGAATCTGTTGTCCCCAAGGAGGGAACTTGACCTTGCACAACATCCGCAACCACATTGGCATTCTCGTCCCTCATTGGGACTTGTGAGGGCCAGGGCGGAGTCGCAGGTGAATGAAGAGGGGATGGGGACAGGGACGGGACCGGAGACGGAAATCGAACCGGATACGACAGAAAAGAGATGATAGGTAGGTAGCAGGCAAGCTAGAAAAGGGAAGCGAGACTTACTCCATGGCGAGTGATGTAAATTACCTCGAGTGACATGATGGGCGGCCGCGTCGCAGACTGCACTGAGCGAGGTGAGGTGAGGTAAGATGAGGTGTGTTAATTCCGGCAGGCAGGACGGATGCAGTAAGGTAAATCGAAGGGTAAGGTAGGAATGGGGTCCCTTTTCTCGTGATTGTCGTGCGCGTGTGCGGTGTTGGTTGCCAGATGAAACTGGAAAGCGCAGGGTATCAAGGTGACTGGACTGGATGACTGGGTATCCGTAGGTGCCCGTCCAACGGTAGACGAGGCAAGGCAAGGCAGGCAGGCGTGAAGAGACGTGAATCACCGCAGGTAAATTTGCGGGAAGGATCCCTGTGACGGCTGCTTGAAGAATTGAAGTCAGAAGAAGGTGGGAGGAGCCCGGACCAGTTCCCCGAATGAAGATGGCCGGGACTGGACCGGGAAGGGAAGGGAAGCCACTGGGCTTTTGCCTAGGTAGGCCGTTGCACGACGAATAGTCGCCAACAACCTCGGCTGACAGCAGCCCGCGCTCCACGCCGTTGACGTTCTGCACCGTCCATCTCAGTCTGCACAGGGCACAGGGCACCCTCAGCACAGTGAGTGACAAGGCCGATACCTGCCCTGGTGCCCATCGCTCCCCCGGGGAAGAACCACCCTGCGCACCGAGTTGCGCCAAGTGGGTCCCCTTCCTTCAGCGCCTCGTGGGAGGGCCGCCTGTCATACACATGACTGCCCGAAACCCAACCAGACTGGCCACAGTCAACATGCAAGCCGCATCTCGGGTTGGCAAGCTGGCAACCAGCGCATTCACCGGAAACCTCTAAACGGATGGCCCAGCGTCCCATTGCACCACCGGTCAAGATCCCCGCAACCTGGAATACATCCCTAGTGCGAGTGACCGATCACCAGAATGTGATAGCCCACCCTTCCGTACCTTACCTGCCAACCTGCCTCCCACTCCGTCCCTGACCTACGCCTCGCCTTGCCTTGCCTAGGTTCCTTGCCTACCTAGGTCGGGTACCTTAGGTTGTCTGTCGCCTGTCACATCACTCTTCAGCCTGCCCTGCTTGCTTCCCGATGTTTGGGCTTGCTTGCTTGCTCCTGCTTGACGGCCACCTTCAGGCTTCAGGCTTCTAGCCTCTGCACATGAGTATAAATAAAGAAGAAAAAGGTACTTGGCAGGTACAAACGTGTGAAGCACACCCAAGAACAGGGGTTGCAAATCTCCGCGACACCCTCTCCGCGCCGGGGAACTGTGACTCTGCAGCAGCATATACATAATCATGTCATAAGTATTTCCATCAAAACACGGTAAAATCAAGACGGGCTCATCCAGAACATTGGCCAGAACATGGGCAGATAAGCCCAACTGCCCACCGTCGCCTCGCCTTCAACGGTGGTCCACGTCAAACAGCTGCCAAACACGAACCGAACCCGACGAGCCCCCTCACTTCCGTCATCATTAGACACAGCTCGCTCATGCGCGTCTCCAGCCTTCCCCACGCACACGTGCCTCGTTCTGGACTCCTCCTCCCGCCGTCATTAATGATACGAAAGCTCCGGGTTGGCTCGAAAGTTGCATCGGCAGCGACACTCGGGCACAGGGCACTCGACGTGTCTCGTGAACCACTGTCTGGCGTGGTCCAGGTGAAGCACATGCTCGCACTTGAGGCAGAACGTCGGGAAGTTGGCCGCCATCCAACTCTCCGGCTCGCCGTTGAGCTCCGGCCGGTCAGATCTCGGAACGCCAACCACCTCCAGGCAAACGACGCATCGCGGGAGGTGACGCCCGCAGTTGGGACAGCTGATTCCCGCATTGATGCTCGTCGCCATGAGCGGGTTCCGCGAGTCGGGTGCTCCGGGAGGTGGTCCCGCGCCAGGCCCCCCTTGCCCTGCGAGAGTCGTCTCCGCGTCACAGTAGACGCACCGAAGCGCAATCTGCCGTGACGGCGGCTTGATGGTCGGACGTCCCCCACGTTTGCTCTTCTTTGTGCTTTCAACCTCGAATTTGGTTCGTTGCAGGAATGCCTTGTGACGCTGGAGGTATGCTCTGTATGCATTGCGCCACGCCAGGCACCGGTAGTCGTCAATGTATCGCGGCGCGCATATTGACATGACCAGCGTGGCCGTCTGGAAGTCGTTGAACTTCTGGACGTACTTGGCGAAGATATCCACCAGCCTGTCCGTGATACCCGTGAGAACGATCCCCTCGACGTCTCCAGTATCCACTGCCATCGATACTTGTTCATGCAGCCATTTGGTGAGTTGTTCGTCGTCAAAGTTCCTGACGGCCACGTAGGCGCGGTCCGACAGAGGCAGCGACTTCTGATTCGCAATGGCAAACCAGTCCCCTGTAGCAATCAGCGACGAGATTGCCCTGAGGTACGGATCCGTCTTTGACGCAACGGCTTCGTCAAAGTCCAGCTGTTCCTTGCTGAGCTTGTTGTTACTCCTGCCGATGAGCTGCAGCGCGAGCGACACGAAGAGAAGCTCTGGGTGCGTCACGCTCGCCGTCTTCAATATTCGAATCGCCTCCTGAGTCTCCCCTTTGAAGAGAGCTCGAGCCGCCGCCATGGTGTGAGCCGTTGTTGGATAGTCCTCGCCGGGGTCGTGTGTAGCCCCCCTCGCCTCGTGTGCTGCATTGTCTCCCCATCCGCAAATATCCAAGCACAACTGCCTGTGAAATGGCTTCTTGGTCTGAGTACCCTCGTATTTTGGCAGTTTACGTCTCTTGCAGATGCTTCCAATCGTCTTCTCCCAAAGCGTTGTCTCGGGCATCGGCGATGCCTCAGGTAATCTCGATGATGGCTTCTGGCCTGCTCGTCGTCAGTGACAGCGTCTTCACCCACGACTGTAGATAACCCACCTAGATCATTACACCAAATTGTACAGACACCCATGTAACTCAAGTCCAAAGGTGATAGCTTCATGCCCCCGTCCTGGGCAGCGTCCTCCGCGTCTGGTCATCGTTAGCTTTGAAGCATCAGAGAGACGCAACAACCTACCTGCAATCCAATCCCACATGTATCGCAGCCAGGGGTCATCGGCAACCACTGCCCGGTTGACATTGCAGTCAAATAAGTACTTCTCCTTTGCACGTAAAAGCATGACATGGTCTAGGAGACACTGCGACTCGGTAGATAGGTTTTGGGCTTTGAGGGTCAGAGAAAGTAGCGACTCATGCATGTGGCGGCAAGACACAGGCCCGTCGTAATGGAGAGACAGCTGAGCCAGGGAGCTTATCGACTCTTCCAGATTCGAGCACTCCGCACCGTTTGTTTCCAGCTCTTTCGCCTTCTCTTTCAAATCAGAACGCAACGCGCGCATTCTTTCCGCCACAGTCTTGGACTTGTCAAGAGCAGACGGAGACCGCTCGTTGTTTCCTATCAACCTACTGTTGAGGTCTGCCGCAGAAAATCTGGCCTGTAGCGTCTTGTCGACAATAGTCTGGACATCGACTTTGTCTGGTCCAAAAATAGCTATATCTGAGAGGGCCTCTTCGACGAATAACGGACCTAGCATGTCGGAGGATTGTGATGGCTCAAAGTCCATGATGTTATGATACGGGCCGCTCTCTGTACCACATCAGCAAGATGTTTTCCGTGTGATTAGGGAACGTACCTTCAAGGCCGCGGTGAGGCGGCTGCCATGGCGTTAGCTTATACAAGTAGTCGGACGTATACGATGGTTGCTCAAGAATCTCAAACGTTCCGTTAGCGCGCAAGACAACCAATCGAGGTTGTAGTACAGCTGAGTCCAAAGTGACCCAATCGAAAGAGACGATCCGGTCGTTCTTCTTCCCGCTATCACCATACTGGACATCCATGTCGTAAGACTTGTAAACCTCCAAAAGCTCCGGGCTTCCCTCGAGAGACATATCGGGAGGTGTTAGCTCCTTGTTTGTCTTCAAGACCTTCAACTGCCCAGTGCGCGACAACACAGCCAAAAGACCGCGGTGGTCTCTACAGTAGCGCAAAGAGCGGACGATCGAGTGCTTGCTTTCGCTCAGTGACGGGTCATCGTCAGAGTCGACGACCCTGTCAAGCCTGAGTGCACCACCCCAGGGAAGCTCGTCCTCATCCACTGCGCCAAGATACGAGTGAGAAGCAACCGGGCGAGATGTTGCCCGACGGTCCCAGATCATGATGCCCGGTTGATCCAGCGCTGATGAAGCAAAATAGTTTTGATCAGCATAGTCGATCGCCAAATTGTTGTTGCATTTAGTCTGAAACGTGACGACACCAATGTTCGGTTCTATGGACGATGTTAGCAATGACCTATGGCAAATCAGATCCAATAACTCACCTCGCAGATCGTGGATACGTAGTCCTTGAGCCTTTATACCAACAACCAACGTCTTTGGGTTGTCCTCAAAGAACTTGACACTTGACACAGATACACTAGGCTCCAACCTATATGCAGGATCCGTGAAAGAGTGCATATCCTTGGAGAATCCCTTGGCAGACTTGTCCATCGACGACAGGCGATTGACGTCCCATATGTGCAGGCACTGATCCATACGCACACGATCCAAACCGACCGCAAGCAGACCCTCGGTATTAAACGCAACCGCCTGGCATGTTCTTGTCATCTTAAGGCCCAGCTCGATGTAGGCGTTGGAGTTGTCGTCCATCCTCAGAAGGTTGACCACCCCCGTCTGAGTTCCCACGGCCAGCAGGCCTGGGACCGTGGGAGACCAGTCATACGTGGTTAACGTTGGGAAGTCATCGTGCTTTGATAGCCGTTCATAGTCGAACTTGCTCCGCTGTGCAAGGCCGTTGGGCTCGTACAGCTGGACGACGCGGTGCTGTAGGTTGATGTGGATGAAGCTGTCGTAGCCGGGGATTTGCGACCATTTGATGAGCCCAGGCTCCGGGCGGTCCATGGCGACCACGCGAGCCTGAACCTCACGGCGCGCCTGTCACGGTGTTTTGCGTCTGTCTTCGCCCCAATCCAGCCACCGATGTGTACTGCGTATTCCCTCGACCCACAAGGCAGTTGGCAGGCTAATGAGGTGGGATGAGATGTCGTGAGTGAGACCGATGAGTGTCGTCTTTGACAGATTCTTATGATCGTGGAGAATTTTTGTTAACGCTGCAAGCTATTATGGCCGGAGATATGATGTTCAATTCCCTCTGTCGCAAAGTTGAAGCCGCTGTGAGTGTGTATATCTGAACTCACTGAGCTTGGGCTACAGCTTCATTGAGCCGTTGTGATTGGGACCTGTCGTTGGTCCGAGCGGCTCAAATGGCACGCTAGTCTCAAACGGTGCTGATAAGAAGCGCCGGGTGGGGTCGGCAACGTCCAGTCCTCGATAACGATCCAAATTTTTGAACCAAAGAGACATGCCCCCGAAGCCATCACGACGCATTCTTCCTTCCCAGCCCAAGTCACGCAACAGCCTACCCATCCTATCGCAACAACAACCATGGGCACGAAACGCTCGCACTCCGAAGTCTCGGACGTCGCAATGAACGACGCTCCTCGCGACGGTTCCCCAGTCTCAGACCACAACGACGGAGAGCACGACTCGAAACGCTCCAGAACCGGTCCCGGCGCCACCAAGAAGAAGCACAAGGCCAAGGAGGGCACGCCGGCATGGAACAGAACGCGCGCACGCACAATCAGGAGACTGCTGCAAAGCGGCAAGGAGCTGCCCGCCACGGTGCGGAATGATCTGGAGCAGGAGCTGGAGGCGCTGTCCGAGAAGGTGGATGAGCGCGACTTCAAGAAGAAGAGGAGCAACATGATTCAAAAGTACCACATGGTCAGGTTCTTCGGTAGGTGTCTCTTTTCCGCATCTGGTTGTTGCGCAAAGTTTTGACTCGTGTTGTGATCAGAGCGGAAAAAGGCAGAACGGCTCCTCAAGCAACTCAGGAAGAAAATCACCCAGTCGACCGACGCAGACGAGAAGAAGCGCCTCGAGGCTGAAGCCCACGTAGCCGAGGTGGACGTCGCCTACGCCCGCTTCTTCCCCCTGATGGAGCGGTACGAGAGTTTATACCCGAACAAGGACAAGGGCCAAGATGCCCCCAAAGACGACGAGGCGAAGGAAGAAAAAACGGACGACAAGTCCTTCAAGCAGCCCAAGGCTCTTCGCGCGCTGCACGCCGAGCGCCCCAAGATGTGGGCGACGATTGAAAAGGTCCTCCCCGAGGGCGAGGCGGCACTATACAGGTTACGCGACCGCAAGTCGCCGACGGATACCGGAGTTGCGCCAAAGAAGCCTGCGAAGAAGAACTTCTCGGCGGCCAACAAGACGAAGCCCAATTTCCCTGCAGAGAACCATCACCACCACCACAAGGATCGCGCAGTAAACTGGAAGGACGGCGGCAAGGCGAGGAAGTGGCAGGCTCCTGTGCAGCAAGAAGAGGAAGAAGATGACGGCACGGGCTTCTTCGAGTAAAATAGGGAAATGGTCATGGTGTTGAGCGTTTACGGTCGTAATTTGTATACCCCCTAAAAGTGTATGGGATAGCGGTAAATACAGCCAAAGAAGTGCATATATCATCTGCAGCATCCGTTCGTCGCAGGGCCATGCTTGCCCGCTACGGACGCAGCCAATCGGCTGAGAATCGTCCAACATCAACCTATTGCCGATCCTCTTTCATCCCAACTTCAATGAACTCTAAATAACACAAGTAGACGTGAACAACGCGAAACCTTCTCCCGTGACGACGAATGACTTTGCAATGATTACTCTTGTCTTCTAGATATCCAGCGACCGCAGGCGGATGCAATAAGCAGTCGCAAAGTGTATGTGGCCCTGCCGGCCTCCAGCAGGAATCCCCGAACCTCTGCCACACAGCAAGAGCACATACACATCTCACGGTGCCGCCCCCCACCCGATTCACATCTCATTTCCACCACATCAAACCTCTCACCTCTCCTGGCAAACAAAACATAAAGACGCGGCGCACCTCCCGTCCATTTACGTACAGCCCCCGGGACACCATTCTCAGCGACAATCCAGGCCCAGCGTCCATGCCGTCGGCATAGCACCAACCCCTCCCTGGCCACCAATCTGCCCCTCACTCATCAACATCCCACAATGTCAAACTCAACACCAACCACGGCGCAGGTGCCGCGCGTGGACTGGGCAGCCCTCAAATCCTGGATCGCCCAAAAGGAGGCCTTCGAGTCGCAACACGGCCAGCCGGCTTCCATCTCAGACGAAGAAGCCAACGCCATAGCAGTCATCCTCCGGCCCCCGCCGCGCGCGGAGCCAACCCTCGGCGGCCAGAACTGGATCGGCGCGCTCAACCGTGTGTTCCCCTCCCTCGCAAACATATCCGTCTAACTCACCAAACAACGCAGACTGGCTTCAATGCCGCTCCCAAAAGGCGACATTCTCAGACGAAGCCCGCCAGGACCCTCGTCTCGGCAAGGCCCCCGAGCTCCGCTGGGCCTGCTTCGTCTCCTTCGAAGCCACGAACGACAAGTTCCCCCGTCCAGGCCACGGCATAGACCCGGCCACGCCCAACGCCAAGAGCCCAGACTTCACGCGCAAGCAGGACGCGAAACAGTTCGCGGCAAAGTGCGCCTGCGAATGGCTCATCAGTAACGGCCAGATGCTCCCCAGCGGCGAGCTGCCCAAGTTTCCTGCACCGTTCGGACCCGCCGCCGCCCCTCGGACGTCTCTCCCGCCCGCTCCCGCCGTCCTTCACGTCCCCGCGCCGGCCACCGCGTCTGTCCCGGCAAAGAGGGCCCCGTCGAGCTCACCCCCGATATCCATCACGGACATCCCGCGCGTGAAGCAGGAACCTCTCCCGTCGCGATCGTCCCCATCACCCAAACCAAACAAGTCGCCGGCTCCAAAACAAAAAGCGCCCCGCACCACATCCCCTCCCAAGCCGTCCTCCCCCACGACCGCCGCCGCTGTGAAATCCAACCCGAGCTCCGCTTCGTCCTCTGCGCCCGGCACGCCCGCCGGCGCGCCCATCTCTGAGCTCCCACTGACGAAGCAGGTAGAGAAGCTCGCCTCGCGCCTCAACCTGCCGGTCCCCCGCTACATCCTGACCGAAGACCCCGAGCTGAGCGATTTCTGGAACGGCAGGGCCGAGTTTGACAATAACCCGCTCATCCCCGAAGACCTGGGCTCCGTGAGCAAGATCTACACCAAGAGAGCCGCGAGGGAGAAGATGGCGCAGGGGATTCTGGAGTGGATGCTGGCCAAGCAAGACCAGAGGGAGCGTAAGAGGAAGGCTATGCTTGGGGAGTAAGTTGAGGAGCTCACACCGAGGGAGGAGAAGTTATTATATACTCTAGGATTTTATCAGTATATCACAACGAGTTGAACCACCTATCAAGGAGCAACATGCCTCAAACACAATGATAATATGCTATCGTTGCAATATTTTGTCATTGTAGGATGAGCCCTCGCAGCGTAACATGTCTCTCATCATCCTTTCATACCCCATTCATCACCAACCGCATCACGACCTCCCTCCCCGTCCCCTCCCACCCCGTCCGCCCCTACCCCCCTTCCCCGGCGGCGCCCTCATCTTCAACCCTTCAGGCAACCCCGCCACCCTCTCCCCATCCCTCCACAACGTCCCAACAACCGCCTCATCCCTTCCCCTAACCTCCTTGAACAACCTGCACGGCACAAACCCCTCCTCGTCCCCCTCCGTCAACACGACCCCGTTCTCGCTCACCCACCACTTCATCCCCTCCGCCAGCGCCGCCTCCACGTCCACATACACAAGCACCTCCGCATCCCGCCTCATCCCGGACACCACCCCCTTCTCGTCCGTCGGCAGGCCCGTCGCGAAGTGCACGTGGTTCCGCCCCATCCGCCGCAGCCCGCCCGACTCCTCAATCTGCCGCCAGAACGCAAAGTACGTCCCGTGCACAACCACCTCGGGCACGTTCTCCGCCGTGATGGGCGTCAGCAGCGCCGCCGAGTCGAGCTTGATGCTGTGCCCCTGGTTCGCGCGAATGAGCCAGTGCGCCGGGTCCGTCGAGCCCTCGTCCAGCACCGGGTTCGTCGCCTCGTTCGGCTTGAGCGCGAAGCGCTGCTTATCCGACGTCGAGACCGCCGCTTTAATGTCCTCAAACGTGACCTTTAACGACTTGATGGGCCCGTAGGCAAGCTTCATGCACCCTGCGTCAGCGTCTCCCCGAATTTCCACCTGCCTCCGTCAAAATGCACTCACCACCTTGTCCAAGGGAGCCCAGCCGCCCTCCTCGAGCTTGATCCCCGCGTTCTCCGCCTGGTGCCGCAGGAGCTTCGAAAGGGCCTTGGATACGAGGACCTCTCTGTTCTGTCCGCCGCCGCCGCCGCCTCCTCCGCGGCCGCCCTTACGTCCTCCCCTACGGCCCTGCTGTGCCCTATCTTCAACCGCGGCCGCGACCGTCTCGTCAAATCCGTCAGCCATGTTTCCAAGCCCTTGCCTTGGTGAAGCGGTTGTTGGTTTGGGTGTAATTCGTTGGTGAGTGTGAGCAGGCACAAACGTCCTTGTCGTCTCCCGCTGCCGCCTTGTTTTGGTGGCGAAATGCTCAGAAAAGAAAACTCGGGGCGCTGCTGTGGTACGTCTGAAGGATAACGGATTGGTCTTCTTGAGAAAATTCGAGACCAGACTTTTCATGGAGATTTGCGCAGATATAATGCAAGTCCGGGGTGTGAGATTGAGATGAAGTCGGAAGAGGAGGGGTGCGGTTCAGAGGCCCGCTGAAAAAACTCATCGGGCAGTGAGTGACTGACACTGACTGGCTCAACCCTCCTGCCTGGCTCACTTCAAGCCTCACCCGTCGCCGGTGACTCAAACCTGTCAAACGACAACCAACCAACACGAGTTCGGAGAATAAAAAAGCTAATTATTCGTTTTCCTTCGTCGCACGGATCCAAGTTGAGATCTTGAAATCTGGAGACAAAGCGCATCTGACATGTACCTCTCACAATGCAACTGACAGCGGCTCGTCGCGGTTAACAGAACTCAATTGACAAGCATATCCGAGTCTCACAACTCAACATTGCTGGAAGAATAACAAGACATACATTAACTTTTAGCTGCTCTACCCCTTCCCAAAACACCTGACTCAGAATGAGATCAACGTCTGCCTAGGGCAAAACGCCAGCCAGAGTCACAAATCAAGAGACTGTTTTTGACCAATGCCGGAGCCTTGAGGCTCCCATCCATAACGTTTTGTTTCCCGTATGGGTTGCTCGATATACAAATGCTCCGACCTTCCCAAGAAGTCGGCAAGTCCAACAACAATCAACCGGCCGTCTGTCGTGGTTGTCATACAAGTACAAAGTGACGATTGCCGAGCCCATGCGGTATAACCTATGCCAAACAAGACTGACGCCAGCTTAAAACAAAAAGATCTAATGGTACATTCATCCATCCATGTGGGTGTCATTCGTCAAGCGTTATCGATAGCTGCCCGCCTGAGCAGCAGTCGATGTATTCGTAATCGTGCTGTCGCGGTTGGTTCTGCGGTTGATGCTGCTTGCCCTGTTCAACAAGGACGTGTGGCTGAGTGAAAAATGACGCGGTTGCGGGATAGTCGGCTGTGCGCGCTCTTCAGGCTTCTCAGCTGAGCTAGGGACTTCCCGTTCTGGAGTTCTCTCCAGATAGCGACGTGTGGCGAGAGATGGCGTAGAGGGTGCGACCAGGCGGGAGGTGATGGCGGATGCGCCGAATCGCCGGCGGGGGAGAGCGGAGGAGGCAGGCGACGACACTTCGTTTGCTGCCGTGTTGGGGTGGTAGGTGTGGGATACGGAACGGCCGGGTGTTTGGAGTTCGGTGTTTGCCCGTGACGGGGCGCGGAAGCGTGGCGATTCATCGTCATCATGGTTCTCGCCAATCGTCCCTCGGCGTGTACGGAGAAGCGACGTCTGGCGGCCGCTTTCCTGGCGAGGTTCTTGGCGGACAAGCGCACGCGAGTCCTCGGGCTCTTCGGTGCCGGCGCGTCTCGTCCTCAGCAGCAGCGAAGACCGTCGTCCATCTTCGGGTTCCTCTGACGCGCCCCGACGAGCTCGGCCAATGAACAAGGACGATTTGCGGTGCGCGGTCTTCTCTCCCGGCGTGGAGGGAATAGTGCCAGGCGGCAGGGCAAACCTTGGGCTCTGAAGAGCACTGGTGTTGAGCATTGTGTTGCGTCTTTCCTCGTACTTGGATAAAGCCCTAGGACTGGTGATGACCGCACTGGGTTTCGGCAAGGTCTGCTGCTCTGGTACGGTTGGACGTTGTTGGGCAGTCGCTCCTGACGCCGCAGAAGATCCGGTTCCCCCCGTGAACGATTTATCAATAGTTGGTGTAGAAGGAGTCGTCGTCTCCTTGGGTGTCGGTACCGTCAGTTGAAGGGTCTTTTCACGCGCGCTTTCCTCGCTCAAGGCCAGGACGAGCTCCGTCAAGCTCCGGCAGATACTATCCGCCTTGCGTCGCAGTTGGCGATCCGTCAAGTTGGTACCCACGCCGATCGTGCTTGCTCCACTGGAAATAGGTCCAGGCTGGCCTGCCGTACCCATCATATTGGCGAGCGCCAGTGCTTCAGTGGCAGCCGTTTCGAGCGCTCGCGCTACCTCATCACTGAGGAATGGCTTCGACTTGTTAACAGCGGAGAGCAAAATCGGCTGGTGAGCCTCGCGCTGCGATGATGTAATGCTAATAGCGTCCGACTTGGGGTGGTTGCTGCCGGACGTTCGCTTGGGCGACGTGGACATCGTAGTGTTGGTAGCGGTGGGGGGTCGCTCGTCGGAAGCACGCGACATCGCGGCACCTGAAGTCTTGGGCAATTTGCCCGTCAATTCCAACCGGTGAATTCTCGACTTGAGGTCGTCCAGCTCATCCCATACTGTCGAAGGTGCGGTTGTAGATGCGGTCGCCGTCGACTCGGTTCCCTCCACTCCGTTTGCGGCCTCTTGCTGGTGGGTTTCCGTACGCGGTGTCTCCATCTTCGGCACTAATGGCGATGAGTTGTACGTGCGCGCCTGGCCAAAGGACAAGTTGGACTGCCTGTATGCGGAACTACGAGCAGCATATCCTGCGTTGCTGTCGGTCAAGGAAGGCCGCCTGCGCGCGTATTGTGAGGGCGAGTACGGTGATGATTCCGGTGTGTCCACGCCCTGGAAGGTGAATGAGCGAGGTGTGTTGGCGGCGGAGACGGTTGAGCGCGTGGCAGAGTGGAAGGTCTTGGAGCGACCCAAGTCCTCGGCCGGGTGCACTGATGAGGGGCGGTCTCGAGTCAATCCGGGGCGGTACGCCAGCGCGCGAGCCATGGGTTCTGCGGCGCTCTCGTCTTCTGACTGCTGTCGTGCGCGCTTCTTTGATGTCTCTTGCTGGTCAGAGAGACGACGGCTGATTTGAGGCGGAGAGGTTGGGTGATAAGACAATGGGACGGCTGCCGAGAGTGGCCGGCGATGGGAGAATCTAGTGACACGGGCCTGTTTGTCATTGTCAGTCAGGTCACGGTTGTCCATGGTAAAACTCTATGCTCGCACGCAGAACGCCACGGCGAGCGTCGCCGGAACCTGAGTGAAATGAAGTCGCGCTAGCGACGGTGACTAGGCGATTCAGATGGGGTAGGCTTTGGCAAAGCGGGCAAAGGTAGCGAGAGCGGGATGATCAACCAAAAATATGGAGAGACGGGTTGATAACACGGCGAACAGACATGTCCATCAGAGGGCACGGGCGTCCGACTGGCGCTAAAGGGAATCCCGAAACAACAACGCAGACATGGAGAGGACTAAAACTTACTATGGCACTTGACTCTTCGGCTGGCGCAACATCACCCGAGCCGCGACGTGTTGGCTCCTGTCTCGCGATTTTCATAAAGACGTCACCGGTCGTGTCGTCGGCATCGGCCTGGCTAGCTGAGTGCGGTGGTGTCATTCTGCGGAAGTCATCGTCAATTCTGCCCTCGAGGGCGCGCAACGTCCGGTCGCGTTGGTTCGAGTCGGCGAATTCGTCGCCAAAGTCGAAGGAGCGCATGGTGGAAGTGCTGCTGTCGAGTCCCAGACTCCGACGAGACCCTGATGATCGAAAGGAGCGGATGGGAGCGACGCGAACGGAAGTGGTGGAAGTAGTGTTGGAGGGGGCTTTGAAGGAGACGGGTGGTCGCGACGTTACGGATTGGCGTCGCTCATCTGTCGGGCTCGCTTGCTGCAATGTTTTGGGGAGCAGCAATTCGCGCTGGCCGTGGGACCTGTCTTTTGTTTGTCCGTCGGCAGGAGAAAGCACCTCGTCGCTTGCGTCGGAGGGATGCGGGTGATGAGTGTCTAATGGGGATATCGCTGTATCGATAACATTTGACTCGCGAGATCGAGAAGTAACCGTCCTGCGGATGTGCAACCTAGTAGGGCCAGAAGTCTTTGACTCTGCGACGCCGACGTTTGAAGCCTGGACGATGACGGGACCGTCGGGAAACGATGCAGGGCGCCGAGGGGAGATGGCTGGGGATGCGGGAGTGGAATGCGAGGCGGTCTGAAATGTTGATGCTCGCAGTCGCGGACTCAATTTTGGCGGCGGTTCGGGCAACTCGTCGATGGGGCTCGAAATTCTAGGTGAAAGTTGGCGATAGGAAGGGCGGCGATCGTGGACGAGTCGCAGTGAGGTCGGACGGGTGTTTTGGCGAGGGCTGGTGGTGGTGTCGGACGAGTTGTGGTTGAGGTGTGGCTGCTCTGACGTTGTTGTTACGGTTGTCGGGGTTGTTGTGGTGGTGGTCGCGGTTGCGGTTGCGGTTGTGGTTGGGTTGGCGCTGGCAGTGTCAATGGCAGTGGCAGCAGTGAGGCCGATGCCAATGTCAGTTACGGTAGCAGTGTCAGTAACCGTGGCAGTGGCGGAGTGGTTTTCGTCGGTAGCCGATTTAGGCGACACAGGCGAGGGCGGGATGTGCTGCAGTAGTGAGGGGAGCACCAGGCGTGGGGATTGGTTCTTGAAATCGGCGAATCGAAAGGCCGGCAGCTTGGAGGAATTGTGGCTCTGGCGATGCGCGTGGTAGGGCAGGTTGATGTTGGGGTTGGGCGACTCGGCCGGGGAGTTTGTCGTGTCTGAAAGAGAATGGAAGACAATGCTCTGCGAAGACAGCGAGGAAGAAGGGGACGCGGACGCGGACGCGCATGCGGATGCTGAAGCAGAAGAAGACAATGTGGGATTCAATGTCGGGGCCTGGCCCGCAGCTTCGAAACCAGCCGTAGCCATGTTCGCGTCGCTGGGAGTCCGCTTTCGTTCGCTTCTGGGTGCTGCTGCTGCGCGTCTTACCAGGGCTTGTGTTTTTTTTTTTTTTTCCTTCCCTTCCTGGTCGTCTCTTTTTTCCCAGGTTTGCGCGCGCTGGCTGTGCTGTGCTGTGTGCTGTGATTTGCTTTGCTGGGTGTGCTGGCAAGGTCCTCTCTCTCTGCAAGCCTGCAGGGCAAGGTGCTGGGTTGCCGGGTGCTGTGCTGGGGGTGACCCTTTTCGCTGTCTGTCTCTGACCAACCCCAGTTCACCACCTACTGTCGAGGCCTGTAGAAGTGGACGAGAATCCACCCGGCGAAAGCTAGGTCAATTTCTGGCTCGACGGTCGCTGAGTGGTGCGTGCGTTTGCGCCTGTTCCGTCCCGTCGCTGATAACACCGTTATCGTTATTATTTTTCCAGCCAGGGTTGTTGCTTTTTTTTTTCTGAATTCTCGGATGAGGTGCTGTCGATTTATGATTCGGGCTATCGTTTCTTTTGTTTCCGAGGGAAAGTAGACAACTGAGTCTCCCGAATCTCGCAACGGTCTCGCTCGGATCCTTTCTTGTTGCAGGTCTCCCGTTTTCTCTCCTGAGTGCTGCAGAGTCCGCGACTGTTGTGAGTCGATGTTTTCGTGAATTAGGAATTAGCAATTGTGTGAGACACGGTTCGTCCGTCTGGGTTGTCCATGAAGAGAGTCGCCGGCAAGTCTGTATGTGCGTGTGTGACAGTTCGTCTGGTCCGAGGAAGGGGATTCGCTGGCCGTCCGTCCTGTATGTTCGGGTGAGGCGTATGTGTGTGCGGCAGAGTGCGGTGTTGGTGTGTGCGTGTGTGTTAGGTATTAGTGACACAAGGTCTTTGGTAGTAATCGTGGCTGCAGGTCGGCGGGATGCGGACGTATAAGAAGTCGTGGGAGGTCGAATCGAAGAATTCCAAGGAGGGGACGAGGACGCCGGCGCTCTAGGTGTAAAGTGTACGGTGGATGCGAGAGAGAGAGATGGAAGTAATGGAGGAGGAGAAAGAGTGGGAGGAAATGGAAGAGGTAGAGAGCGTGCGGGAGCGTTTGATTAGTATTAGAAATGAGAAGGAGTGTGTCGTCAACAAATGCGGGAGAGAGCGAGGGGGGCGCGAGCAACAGAAGACTTCCTCGTCGGGTGAGGTGTGTGTCTGATCTGAAGTGCCTCAAAAGGTAAAGTCTGGTCCAACCAGTCGATCGGATCCAGCTTAAAGAAAAGAGAGTCGCAGTCGACTTGGGGCAAGACAAGACGGCACTGGACGGGAAGGGGCAGGATGGGACAGAGCTAAAAAGTAAATGCAAAAGCAAAAGACGAAAGTATCCATCGATGGATGGATGGCGGATGGGATTCGCGAGCGAGTGTGTGGTGTGTCCTCAGGACCTCAGGACCTCAGGTCCTCAGGTCCTCAGGTCCTCAGGTCTTTCTTCGGGACCTCAGGACTCAGGAGTCAGTCAGGATTTGCACTCGTCGGCCACCGCAATTGCCTTTCTTTCCATGCCTGTTGGGAAGAAACGGAGCTCTTTCTCTCGTTGCTGCCGGATACTGGAGCTCTGCTGGAGCTTCCATGTCTCCCGCATGTCATGACAAGCCTTACAACTTACTTGGGTACTAGGTAGTAAGTAGGGCAGCTTGGGCCCTTTTTCCAGACATGTCTTTCTCATCACCACTTACACCCGATGGATGCTTCCCATCACCACCATCATCTGACGACACTCCCCTCATCTCAAACAGTTCACGGCTCTGCTTCTACCTTCCACACGAGGATTCTTCCACTGCGTGCATGTATCCGCAAGGACACCATCACCATCCCAGTCCTCTTCTCCTCTCCTGCACCGCTGCTGTACATGCAAGCCGCACGGCACATTTCACATTTCACATTCACATCACTGCTTCCTGGTCAAGCCCTGGCTCCTCGCCGCCGCCCATGTGGTCCAGCAGTGGCTCTAGCCAGACCCTTCCAGCCAGCTAGAGCTGCCCAAGCATCATTGACACCCACAAACGAACCACAGCGGACCACCCGTTGAACGCCAACAAATGCGTCGTGGATACCTGCTGCGTAGGTGCTGCGGGCCGTAGGCGCGCCTGCCACCGTGACCGCAAACATCCAATCTTGAACAGCGCTCGTCATTGACTGGAGCCCCGGATCCCAGAGGCCCAACCTCAGTATTCCCTACCGGCAGCACACCGCCTTCGCTCTGCCCTATCAAAGACCATCTCGCTTCTCTGCTTTTACGCATTCCTAGCCATATCAGATGGCTCTTTCCACCACTCACTGATACCCAAATCCTTCAGGCCACCATCGAGATTGTTCTCATGAGCAAAAACAACAACATTGGCTCCCGCCAGATATCGCGCCGCCCCGGAGCTATCCAGTCAGCTCTTGCAGCAGTTAGCAGCAGTACGAATAAGTAGCAGGAAAGCTTGCGTCGGGCTTCGTCTTCGTCTACTTCCTCCATACAGCACCGGAGTCTCCACCGTCCAGAAAGCAAAAAGGCCACTGGCCAGGCGGTTTGGTGGGGAATCTGCAGGGAAGTCCAGCACCTTAATCTGGACAAATGAGCTGCGAGGCCAGGGATGCACGGCTCTCGGGCAATACGCCTTCAGGGGTCCTACGAACCATTTGCAGCTAGACAACTCGAGGAGGCTGGTTGGTCCAGCAGGAATAGGGGATGGCCTTGCCTACAAGTCCAGAGCCAAACGCCGCCTTCGCCCAAACCACCGCCGTTAGTCGCCTTAGTCTCGCCCCGGATCCAGCTCCCAGGGGACACCAACGAGGTCACAGGCTTCGCACGCGTGCCTGTCTCAAACATGGAACATCGTTGCCGCGGGAGGCTTCTTGCAGGAACACCACAAACATGACGACTCGCTTCAACTCACAAGTCAACAGCCAACGACTACCACATCGAGACACAGAAAGCAACGGCACACACATACGTTGTCCAGACCTTGTCGACGAGACGCTTTGCCGCTTCCATTGGCGCAAATTTGCACAAATAGGGGCTGGGCTGGGAACAGTACAATACGGCGGCGATCCTCGACCTCGACTCGCATCCGCCCCGGCCTCAAATCCACGCAGAGACTTCAGATGTGATATTATCGCTCCATCCACGGACGGGTCCCTCTCGTCTCCCACATAGCAGCCCGCTTCCCCTTTACGCCGTCGCCGTTGAGTCGGTGCGCTTGCTCACGTCGTGGGGGCAGGCCGTAAGCAGCCTACCAATCGGCTGACAGCTGCCTGACAAACTGCTCGTGTCCAGCGTGAGCCCGGTGCCAGCTAATAAACCGTCCGGCTGCTGTACGAATGACGGGACGAGGCTCGAGCTCTTCTCCTCAGAATCCACCCTTGCCGGTGCTGGGACTCGAGTCCCAATTCTGCAGCTTTCAGCAACCTGAAGTTGATAGTGGACCGACCACCTTGCTCAGGATGGTGCAGCCTGACATTGTGGAATGCAGCCCCCCATAAATGCACTTGCAAGGGGTCTGCAGGTCATCGTGAGATTTCTAGATTTCCAGCATGCAAGACAGCTAAGACAACCACCTCTCTGTTATCCACGACGCCGCTTTCACTCAGAACGCCATTCCAGTTGTTGTTTCCCTCAACTGAAAATCGAAGCGTTGTCAATTTCCCTGCCGATATCCTCGCTGTCATTATGGGATGGAGCCACTAGTTGTGCCGATCGCCCTCAAACTGGGGGCTCAAAAGACTAGGATCGTTCAGCAAGACATCGCTGGCAACGGCGCAAAATCCCCCGGTCAGATACGGCGCGAGCGGCAAACCCACGACACCCACAGAAACATCAAACAAATACGCCTCTATCTCCAAGTCTCGAAAGTAAGTTGAGCGAAACGCTAGAAAACTGTTCTAGATCCCCTCTGTGCTGTAACTTGCGACCTCAACGTTACTAGTTAGCCAACCACACCAAACACAAGTTCTTGCTCGTGCGACACTTGGCCGAAGTGTGTCGTTGCTTTACCTAGATACTTCTACCTTTGGATGCTATCTTATGTGGGTGACACCGGAGTCATTATCCAACAAGCAACATCGAATCGCTCCTCAAGTTCATAGCGCCAGGGATGACAGCGGCAAGCGTAGCCAGCCTTCGTTCTGTGCGCGTTCCTCCTCCCGAGTCCGCAGGATTTCCCCGGCAGGGATCGCGGGGACCTGACACGTCCCGAGTGCGCCCTACTCATTGCTTGAGTCTCTGTTGCTGTCGTCTCCAAGACAAAGGCAATCACTGTCTCCACGCAGAGATCTACATCTGCGACAGTGATCAGATGGCGCGAGAACAATCGTGTCGATGGCTCGGGCTATTTTCCGCACTAACAAGTCAAGATGGTGTTCTACCCCTTTCTCATGCTTCATGGTGCAACTTCATCATCTCGGGCAAAACACATGGCGCACGGATGATTTCATCTTCCGTAGCTCCCGAGGATCGCTCCAGGAAGAACACGGTTTTGGTCTTTCAGCGCAGCCTGCTCCTTCGGTCTCTGGGCATATCAAACTTCTGACGAAAGTACGCGACAGACGGGATGTGGAGTCGGCCGGTTGACCACAATCCCAATTCCCTCATCTGAACAGGGGCTCCTGCAACCGCACGGCCTTAGAATCCTGACTGGCCTGCCTCAGCTCATTCTCAGTCAGCAACTGGATTGCCTGTTTGGCATTCCTTCAGCCACACTTGGTGGCCCTGTGATACATTCTGGTCAAGGGCTGTTGGGGCCATGTCGCAACGATCTGGGTCGGCTGTCAGGTCAGTCGGGGACCGGGACTTCAATGAGCACGCAATGGCCCAAACAAGGTATCGAGTCCATCGGCAACGTTTCCGAGAAACAGAGCCCCCATCTATATCGCTATCAATATACGTCAAGCCAGTCTTTTCCGCGTACCGGAAAGAGCCTTTCTCTGGCTGACGTCCACAAACTATTGACAGTTAAAACGAAACATTCTCAGGGTCTCGGTTGACTTGGTCGCAATTCTGAATCGCCGTTTACTGGTCGCACGGTTCGGACGAACACAAGACGGGCCTCTCGTAGCCGTTGGTTCGCGTCATTTTACAACAACCCGGCCAGATAAATATGTTTCCGTCAAGCGTACCCAGGCTCTGCTCGGGCTCACGATGCCCGCCTTGGACGAGCAGGCGCGTCGATAGTCTCAACACCCCAGCAAGGCATCTCATTGTCCGAGGGCGTTAAGAATCGCCATGCTTCGGCGACGAAAATAGATTGTGACACCCTCACGCAACTTCTCGGTTGCCCTATTCGGAAAAGGGAGCCAGTCAGCGAGCTGTCACGGGCGTCGAGTAACATCTGAAGTAAGTTCAGTCGGAAGCTTTGTTCTGGAACTTATCCGGGTATCACATCAGACTGCGTGGGTTCCCGGCCGTCAATCGCCCCGTGATGCCTCCGGCTAACCTTATTTACCAAACGGCTGTCGGCACGCCAATACCTCGGAAACCAAACTCTCTTGTGATCTTTGCTCTCCGTTGAGATGATGCCGGAATTGTCAGAGTCGTCTGGCTTCTAGCCGCCGTAGCAACCGAGACTCTCGGTCTCTGGGGCATTCCTGTGAAACATTCCTAGATTTAAGCGTAAATGGACTCGCGAGATTTGGGCGAAGTATGTCACTGCTATTCATTCCTTGGCTCTGTCGATCCGGGCGATAGGCTGGCGAGCTGAGCTTGGCAGTGTTTTTGTTTCATCGAGATGTGTCGGTCCAAGTCAGATGTCTCGGAGCAGGTTTTGTTGCACATGTGCTGTTGCCAAGTAAGGTGGGCGGTTGCTGAAAATACCAGACTTTGCGACAACGAGCTTGGCTGTCGTGGCAACGTTGATCAGAGGTAAGCATGCTTCAAGCAGCGTCTTGGCAGCTGGAAAGAAACCTTTCAGCTCGCCTCAGCTTGGGCATCATTCTTTGCGATGAATTGTTTCTCAACACGGCTGTGCTTGGCAAAGTCTAGGTTGCCGAGGTACTACTCCAGATGCTCAATCCCTCAGTAGAGAAAGTTTCTGGTAAGTCTGAGTGTTCATCTTCTTCCATGTGCTACATTCAGAAGGTGGCATGCCCAGAGTGTTGATGAACTTTGCCAGAGATGACAACGTGTGGGAAGTATGTTGCTCAGAATGATGGTTGTGGGTGGAAACTATAGTTGATGATACAGCTCACAGAGCCACACTTGCATTGATTTCAGGAAGAGTGCTTAAGCAGCAGTGGGTATAGATAGCGCAATCACTAAGCATGTTCCTAATGTTCGACAATGATCATCCAACCGGGTGTGTTGGATGCTCTCCAAACCTCTGGGAACTGAGTGCGCTTCCGCGTGGTCACGCCTCTGTCTCTCAAGGCGAGGTGTTTGTTTGTGTGATGCTGGACTGCATGGAACATCACATTATTTCCTTTGTCCCGCGTCGTTATCCTTTCATCTTCTACCTAATACGGTGAATAAGTCACAGACGCGTTCAACAAGTAAATAATGGGACAGTAGCTGGGTGTCAAAAGTTACTGTCGGCCGTAAGTGTATTGTTGATGCGTTACTATGTGTTGCTTCTGGGTAGCTTAGCTGATAATATTCCATCTTCATATGTGTAGATTCTCGGCACGTTTTGTGGGATTCATTACCCTCTTCTCCTGCCATGGAAGTCTGCGGTTGTGTGTTTGGTTACCTGTGATGGCTCTTGTGCAATGATTAGATTCAGAGCGGCCCTTGGAATAGTAGCTGTCAAGGGAAAGCCCTTAGGATTTCAAGAACCGAAGACTGATGCTTGGGTATAAAGCGCTCTCAGGGTAGGAGTCTTGAACAACAAGCCAAGCCGAATGGTCGTGCTGCCAATTTGCTGTGGTCAGCTTGGTGTCCTCCAAAAATATCAAATCCCCATCCCCCGAGTGCTGTTCAATAAAGATCAAAATACGTCTTGCAATATTAACCTGACGTTCACCGCTTCTATCACTATCTCTGATGTATTGGGTCGTTATCCATGTTAAGAGGATCGAATCTGTCTGGCCCTCGTGGGCTTACAGCCTCGAGCCAAGTCGCCATACGAAGCTACTTGTAGTCTCGGTTCAAACGCAGTTTTATTGTTGTTCCCTCCTAAATCTGGGCTTGTGGCGATCTCAAGGACGGGGTATGTCGGCTCACCGGCTGTAGCATAAAAGACCAGTTCGCATATTCTCCCCATTGCTTTCTCTGAAACCAAGAAATTTGTTCTTTAGTAGTTTGACGTCAGTTTGGTGCATTAGAGTATCAATAGCACTTCGATGTATGGATCCCGGAGGCTGCGACTGCTGGACAATGTGACGAGCCATCCGTACTTCATCCCGCATCATCGCCGGCTTCAGTGTATTTGATGAGGCATTGTTGTGTTGTGCAGGATGGGTGACTTGTAGGCCTTTTTTCTTTTGTACTCAAGCGACCGAACGCCTTCAAACTCACGTCAGACCCCCTTCAATATTTTTCTCCGGAGAAAGCAGGTCCAGAGAGAGAGCGCCAACTGTCCACTTTATACACAGGCACACGTTGGACTCGACTGGAAGATGTGGGAGAGAGCGATGCAAAGGAGACGAGCCGCGTTTCCGCTGGAGATGGTTCTTAGCTGCGGGCCGAGTCCGTTGGAACATAGAATCTCCTCCAGCCATCGAAATCTTTTGAACGTCACAACTCAGCCTGAGTCTTATCGGCCGTTTGCCAAAAGAAAGCGTACATCAGTCTAGTCTGCCCTGGCCAGACGTTTGCTGCCGCCGGTGAAACAAGTGTAGCATCAGTGATGTGCAAAAGTAGTCATTCACACTCTGGAGATACTGCAAACATAATTTCAACAAGAGCTCTGATCGCAAACAAGTTTTGGTGACGTGTTTCTTATGAACGATCGCACGGTGAATGTTGTATAAATACATTTGACAGAATGGTACATGGTGGATATGAGAATGGCCAAGACACGTCTCGACAGGTCTCTAGGCCTCAGGCGCGAGACATTCTTCACTGAAAAAAAAAGTAGAATAACCCAGATCGTTGCGCAGGGAAGCCGCGGAAGCCCGAGGCATTGGAAGCCGCGCTCCGTCATCATGCTGGCTCGCAGCGAGAGCAGCTTGACGCAAGCAGGGAACGACCAGTCTTACTCGCTCGATGAGCGGCACAGACGACCGTCCATGAGCTCAACCCAGTCTTCGCTGCCAACACAGCGATGGCACCACTGAATCGAGTCAGGATCATACTTCTTCTTGATCTCTCGGAGTCTCTCGTAGTTGGGACCCCAAAATGCCGTTTGCCAGTCGGGCTCGCGAGAATCGGCCTGTCACGTATTAGCAAGTGTGCCCATGCCTTTGCGAGGGGGCAGCTCTTGGACAATTGCTCACCTCGTTGATGTAAGCGCCCGACTCAGGGGCGACACTCCGTAGGGCGCCACCGACTCGGTCTGTCGCATCGTCTAGAGCGTACGCCACTTGGGGGTACGCGGCAGAGTCGTCCCAGGACCTTGAGACAAGAAAGTGCACCACCGCTTCTCTCCAGGCGGGATTGAGGGCGTTGTCGACGGGGACACTGCTGGCGATCATTCCTCCCGCAATCGTAGGGTTCGAGATGCCGCCCTTCCAAAGGTTAGCAAGAAGTACGTGTATGGAGAGAACGAGACTGTAGTCTCGGAAGAGGGACATGAACACACCGAGGGCGCTTCGGCGCGGGGGCCAACGGCTTCGAGGACGCGGGCCATCCTCTGGACATCGTCGGTGAGCGGCGCGGCAGGTATCAGTCTCGAGGCAGTGGTGCTTCCTCCACCGGCGGCACCGTTCAGTGCTGCCACAGGCAGCATCTCGTAGATCGTGAACCAGTCTGCAAAGTACAAAATCTTGGAGGAAGTGGTGACCCCTGCGGCGGCATTCTGCAACTTGGAAAGCACAGGCGCCGCCAGCGCTTCTGCGGTTCCGTTCGGCTTGTTGTAGATGAAGAAGAAGATGTTGAAGTGCAGCGAGTTGTAAGACGGGGGGCCGGATACCGTGTAGAATCCCTGGAACCCGCCGGCTTTGAGGGCCGGGAGCTCAGCCTGAAGGTCTGCGACGAGATGCCACCAGTCTTTGACAGTGGTGTTGGGGTTCTTGTCTACGTCGAGGACCCATACGGTCGCTTGTGGCATGGGGTGAGCCTTGACAGTCAGCTCTGTGATGACGCCGAAAGTGCCGCCGCCGCCGCCGCGGACCGCCCAAAACACGTCGGAATTCTGGCATTCGTTGGCGGTGATGATGTCGCCTGTAGGTGTGACAACGGTTGCCTCGATGATGCTATCGGCGCCCATGCCGTACTCGCTGGTGAGCCAGCCATGACCGCCGGCGGTGGCCCAGCCCACAAGGCCAACATCCTTGCGCCGAGATCAGTTTCTGTCGTCTCGGTTGTCTTCGAAAGAGGCCTTATTGCTGACTTACCGCGTTGGTGCCTCCGACCACGGCGACTCCATGCTCTGCGGCAGCTCGGAAAGCTTCATCATCTTGAATCCCGGCGCCAAATGTCATGGCCATCTGAGGTGCGGAGGTGTTCGAGCTGATCACAGGGCATTTTGGAACGAAGTCTGAATGGAACTCATGCTTCTTCAAGTTGTGAGTCCAGACGCTGCCCGAATTTGTGAGTGGCAGTACAATGAGGTTTACAGGTGCAGAAGTGGCTTACGACAAGCTCCCATAGGCAATACTCCTGGGAAGAAGAGAGTCAAGATTAGAGATGTGTCCGAGAAACGTCACAAGTTCAAACTCACTTGGCTGAGCCATGGCCAGTATTCTTGACGTTCAGACGCAGGTTGTGCTCGCGAGCAAACTTGACGGCGGCTTGAACATCTTCCGCACTGGTGACGTTGACGGAGTATGCAGGGTAGCGGCCCATGGTACAACCTCGAGACCCTGCCATAGGGTCACCGGAGGGGCTGGTGCCGTTCTCGTAGATTGGATTGCAGCTGTTGTTCGCAAACCATGGTGAATGGACGCTCACTGGGTCAGATGAATGGAAGGCTGCCGTGGTCCAGTTTGAGAGAACTGCTTGGCAGGCAACTTGGTCGTAGTTCGGCTGGTCTCTGTAGCAGACTGACCCCGGCAGGACGGTCTTCAGAAGCGTTCCGGAAATGGTTTCGTTGAGGGCCGTCCAGGCTGCGTCTGAAGGCCAGCAAGAGTCCCCGGGTGCCTGTTGCTTTCAGCATGCGTCTCTGAATCTTGGTCGCTTGTCCGGAGCTTCCATAACAGTTCAGTACTTACGCATTTGCAGTCGGATGCGTTCGCGAGCTTGGTGGCAGCGATAGCTACCGCCCAAAGCTTATCGAGTTTCATTGTAAGGGGCTCGGGGATAGGTGATCAAGGTGAATTTCGTGTTGTTCTCAGGAATGAGCATTTTGTCTCGTGAGGATAAACCATCTTATGTACCATTTCGGTTCGGCTACTTAGAGTCATCAACGCGTGAATTTCTTGGTGCATCAACTGCCCCAAGTTGCGACTTCAGACAGACGAACTAGAGAAATGTGTTGTTGAATACGAGGAAAATGCCGTTGTCATGGAATCCACGTATTAGTTCAGTATGGGTCCTACAAATGGGTCCAAACGGCGCCGGTCCATTGGCTCGGAACACGGCCGAATACACGGACTTTGCAACCACCCAACCTCATGTTGTCTTCTTTCACCCCTTAGTCCTCCGGTGAGTAGAGTTCTCTGAAGTCCACGTATTTTTTTGAGATCCTCTTCCTCACCGGGGTTGATACTTTGGCGTCTTTACTCGTTTTTGGCAACCTTGGAGACTGGCCAAGTCTTGCCTTTGTACCCTAGTATCAAGTTACGCAAACCCACGGAATCAGCATCCTCGACCATTCTCAGAGTTTGCATGCTGGCCCAAAGTTTAGAATTGGTCATTCGGTTATCCAAGACGAAATGATTGTGAATCGTCGATCCCACCGAAAGTCCCGTCAGGGGTGTGTTGAGTGCAAACGCCGTCATATGAAGGTACGTGTGTCAGTGGCCCAGCTGCCCCCCAACGTGTGCAGCGAGGCTCAACATGGAGGTTCCATCTGACACGACGAATAGTGTGATGAGACCAAGCCAAGATGCGTAAACTGCAAAATGGGCGATCGGCAATGCATCTTCCCACCGGCTTCGGCGCCTGCTCCTAAGCGAGGCTCGAAGCCGAGGGCGTCTGCAAGATCCAGGCGGCCCGCAACGATAGCCGCCCGCCCGAACAGCCCGAGGGTTGCACAAGAGGTATCTCCAGGCTCATCGTTTGAACAGGGCTCGACACCAGCCCTGACCGAAAGTTGGGGTCACATCTCTTGTCCTGCGGGCATGATCAGCAGCCCGACCTCGTCGCAGGCCGACGAGGAGATCAACATGAGCCACATGGAACTGCTATTGCACTTCTCTCTGGGACTGGTAGTGCCGAATATGGAAAGATTTCTTCAGGAACAGGGCACCAGGATTACCCTGAAAGCAGGTGTTGACGCGCCGTACCTCTTACACGAGGCGCTTGCCTTGTCCGCTCGCCACCTCTCCCATGCCAAGGAGGATGGAGCCCGGTATCTCGAAGACGCCACCCGGCTACAGACCAAGGCAATAGCTCTGTTCAACGCCCAGAAGGCCCACGTCGACAGCTCGACGTGCGTCCCGATGGTCCTCTTTGCCGACATCCTAGGCCGTCACCTCTTCATAGACGCGCTGGCCAACCGCAGCTCCGACTTGACCACCTTCCTTGACTCCTATGTCGACTTCGTGCGAATCCATCGTGGCGTCAAAGTCATCATCGAACGCGCGTGGCCATTGCTGCAGGACTCTGAACTTTCCCCCATCTTGGCATGGGGCATAGGCCTCAACCGCTTCAGGGGCCAAGGCCAGGA
Source organism: Colletotrichum tropicale (assembly GCA_027406125.1). Lineage (NCBI taxonomy): Eukaryota > Fungi > Ascomycota > Sordariomycetes > Glomerellales > Glomerellaceae > Colletotrichum > Colletotrichum tropicale. Next base: position 2,775,454 of record JANVYH010000004.1, read on the forward strand.
ATGTGACGGCATTCTCAAGCTGCTGTCCGTTTCGAAGAACCTGTCCGCGGCGGCCGCCAGGAGCTGCCACAGGGCGGTGGAGCTCGTCCAGATTGCCATCGACGACGTGGGCGTCCAGACGTATACGAAAGCCAAGTACCTCTGTCAAGTCATTTTCAACTGGTCCCTGCTGGTCTCCGAAGACTTTGCCGAATTGCTGGCAGAAAGGACACCAGAAGCCCTTGCTGTCTTTGCGCACTATGCTGTCCTCTTGCACCTGGCGAGCGACTTGTGGCAGGTCGGCGATGCAGGGCCGTACGTGTTTGGCCTAATTTCCCGACATCTAGGGGCGGACTGGGACGAATGGCTGAAGTGGCCGCGAGACGTTATTGAAGGCAACTCCATGTCCTCTGTAAAGATGAAAATGCGGATAGGGCATGACTGACGAGGGTCGGCATCGCTTCGCATCTGAAGCCCTAGGAACACGTGAACTCGTGAATACTGAGTGAGATTCGATGTTGGAACGAAAGGATAGTGACGCACTTGTTCTCAAATGTCCTCTTGCACGATGTGAAAGAGTACATGTATCATCTGTATGTTAAAGATCAGTGACTGAGGTCCCTGCCTAATCGCCAGGCTCATGCGCAGATTAAATCACCCTCACTCCGGATGCGATGGCTCGATTCATGTCTAAGCCTAGATACAGATCATGCCGCACCTCACCTGCGGATACTGCCTCGCGAAAAGAGAAGCATCGGCAGAGAGACACCACAATATCACACCCACCCTTGCAAGGCTTTGGAGATATGAAGGCTTGGAACAGACTACGAGATTCCCCTGGGACAGATGGGACAAAAGCTTCTGCCGCTGTTTTCTGAAGCAGCCTCAAATTCCAAAGAAGCATTCGAGAGGCGAGACAGTCTCGACTCAACATCCCCTTTCATGCAGTACGTGGTAGCATGATGCCTCCGACTGGGTTTCTCCGCGATAGTGCTGCTTTCCGCAAAGGAGTGCTCCGACCAAACTCTGTCGAGTAACGTTTCTCTGACTCGGAGGGGAGGGCAGAAAGAGGTGTGCCGGATTTTGGAGAACAACAAGCTTAATTGCTAGCTCACGATATCCAGATAAGAAATTCACCGGAACTCAATCTGTACCCCGCCTGCTGCGACATTCAACTTCTGCGTTCTTCTAGATCCGGTCTAACGTTAAGGCAAGCTATCAGTCTCTGCGATCTCTCAGCTCTCATCACGCCTCGCTCACTCGCGTCGCGGTCGTATTCGAAAATCACATTCAACTCCGCCACAAGGCATTGTCAACGAGGACAAACCCCCTTTGTTTTTGTAATCCAAAATAGCATTCACCACAAAGAAAGAACGAGGCATTCAACGACAAACACCATGCCAAAACATCACCACACGAACCAAACACCATGCCCGTCGGCACCATCCGGTCACAAACCTAAAAGCGGGGCCGATTCCCCCACGGAATCCCGGCGCCTACGGATCGACGTCCGGGTCGAGGACAGCAAACACGCACACACACACACACACGAACACCAACCAGGCACAGCCCACACCGAAGCCGTCACTTTTCTTTGTCGCGCGCCTAATAACGGCACCGAACCTCACTCAAACCTCCTCAGCCTCGGATGGTCTAGATGCCTCCTCTTTCCCCGTCCCCCTCCCCTCCCCCAAACTAATTTACTCAATCTCTGAAAGATCAATGCACGGCCGTTTTCTTGGGGGCGCGGATTAGACAGAACGATGCCCTTCAAAGCGGCAAGCCTCCACCAAGGCGAGCCTTCTCGGTCATGAGTTTCCGCTTTCGGCAGGCTGCTCGCGCGCGAACTTGTACATTTCCGGACCTACGTTTCTACCAGCGGCCGCGGGCGCGCAAAAAGGCTTCGGGACTTTCCATCACGGGCCAATATCGAAACTGCATGTGCCGTTCCCCTTCACTTCACAAGTCTCGCGCGTGGACAACTTGAAGATTAATTCTTCCGTCTGGGAGAACCCCGCCGACGTCTTCTTCGCACATGGCCCAAACCAGGACCATCCCCAGCGGGAAGACACAACGACACAAAGTCGTCATCCGCCCGTCTCTATCTCCCCCCTTTCTGTGACAACAACCACAAATGATCTGTCGTGATCGGAGTCACAGCTGCCAACCTAAAGCCGCACAAAGTTTGAACCATCCCCCCCCCTCACACACCCCCAACGGGCACGCAGGAAGGAAGTTACCAACGCAGCGGGTTCGGTGTGGTGCGCGGCCAACGGGGAAGGGGGACCGACCAACAGCCAACGACGACGCGTTAAGGTTCAAAAGTCTTTCGGGCTTGCGGGACGTCTTGCGTCTCATCGAACCCGTTGGGGGTTGGAAGGTCTGCCGTAGAGGGAGGGGAATTGGGCCGCCATGCGGTCAGTGGAAGAGATGTGCCGTGCCGCGTAGAGAATTAGCTCATGAAATGTCCGTCCGGTTCGGTATCGTGTGTCGCATCGCATCGTATCGCCAAGTCGTTACGAAGTGCCTTGGTTGCAAAGGTCCTCCTCCTTCGGCACAACTTGCACCACCACACGTTCAGACCGTTGCGTCTGTTGTTTTGGGCTGGGCATTTGCGTGTATGACTGCTTCGCATAGCGGTAAAGGCACATAGGACCTAATCACCAGGGCGACGCCGTCGCGGACCAAGTGGGCGAGCAGAATGCTGAAACAGCATGTCGCCGGTTTCGTGTCCGTGCCTGGACTGCCCGCTCCCAGGGGGGGCAAGAAAAGGCCGGGGGCGGACCAGCATCGCCGCCCTTCTTCCCAGGGGCCTGGCCTTGGCCTGGGGTTCGGGTCAGGCACGAGAGAGGAAGCAGAGAGATCATGCCAGCATCGCCTGTTTGATCCGCAGCGATCAAGTTTGGCGAGGCCACACGGGCTAGTTAGTGTAGAGGCGCGACGTGGAGGGGGACTGGAAGGGGAGGGAAAATAAAAGTAGGGCCGCAAACTATGGGATGGCACAACGGGCCACTAGCGCAAGCTGAGACGATGGGAGGGGGTGGCAAGCGATCAAGATAATAATTCAGACTTAATTCACACCCCCTGGGAGGTAGGCTGCGCACTGCATCTCTCGTGAGAGATACAGAGAGAGAGTTGTCAGATGGAAGTTTGTTTGATGTTCCAATTGTCCCGCGGAGGGGATGAGAATCATCAAACGGTAACCTCGGACGCGGGCGGCATCTGTTCGAAACCCGCACACGGCAGAAGTCCCCGAATTCACTTCATCAACTCACAACGGCCGCCGCCGCGGAACGGGCCCCAGAGCGGCAGGAAGGTTTTTCTTGTCCCTCTTGTTTCTGACATTTCCATGGAGAGTCTCCGAGACGGAAGCCGGGAGCGAAAGAGAGAGAGAGAGAAGAGAGGATGGAGTGGGGTTTCGCAACGAGCCGCAGACAGAGAGCAGACAAGCCGGGATTGCCCAACAAGGCCTGGACCGCGCGTTACCGCCCCCCTCCCCGATACAGTAACTGGACCGTGTTGAGGCGCATGAAGCAATAGTGTGGCCTCTCAGGGCTGAGAGACCGAAAGAGAGCAGAGACGCGTTGCGTTGCCTCGCCTTGCGGTTGCGTGTCTCTTTATGGGATGAGACGGGAAGACGGGGGGCGCGGCGGACGGTTTGACGGACACCGTTGTCGTTTTTAGCAACCACCTACCAACTATCGGTCAACCATGAAAAGAAAAAAACAACAGACGAGATTGGGCATTGCTACTGAATACGACCTCTAGTTCATGCGCTGGCCTCGTCAGCCTTGTTCGTCGATTTGGCGTCACGTTCTCTCTCGCATTGCTCGGGCGACGGAGCAGGATTTAGAAGGAGCAGATATGAGCATGCCTCTTTCCAATGTGTCCCAGACGGTTGCGCCCAAAACGGAAACACGAACGTGCAATGTGAGGCTCGGCTGGCCAGCGGGCCCCCCTTTGGCAAATTAATACGGACTGGGGCAGAAGAGAGCATCGCCCTTTTTGTGGGAACCGCTCCGTCTTCTTCAGATGCTTCAGACATGGGTGAATTTTATGGGGGAGCTGCGCGGGCAGCGCGGCCGTCGTCGTTGTCGTCGTCGTTGGCATGGTTCAGGTTGAGGAAGGGAAGAAGGTTGATGGCAGACGGGAGTGGAGATGGGATTCATTCTTGGAGATGTGAGGAAGAGAGAGAAGGGGGTGGGAGGGGAGGCAATCATTCGAACAAAAGGGGATCGGGAGATCGGGCGGAGACATTTCATCATTTTGATGCTCGATATAGCATCTTGTCTATTTTGCTTCGCCCGAGGGAACAGGTTCACCTGATGGTCCAAGGTCCTCCGTTGCGCGCATGCCGACGGGACGGAGGAGTGCCCACGCCCACGCGAAACCGTTGGGAAAGGGGAGAAGGCAAAGATCTGGGAAGGGGTCTGCTTGACTGCAGGTGCCTTACTGATATTACGATAATGCGCGCGTCGTAAGGCAGGTCAGGTGGACACGTACAACGTAAGAACGCGTCGTGTTCCTGCGCTCGGGGCCGAAATGGCCGTTTTATTTCGGGATCCGGGAGAGCTAAGCCCACGGAGCAGCATGAGCAAGCAGTCTGGCTGCGACTCTTCTTTATCTGACAAACGGGCGAAGAGGGGCGTGGGATGTCGTCAACTTGCGAAGATGATGTGCATCAGCGTCACGGGCTAGCGGGGGGCCAGAGGACGGGTTGGTTTGCGTTATGTGAGATCATGACGCATCTCGTGAGATTTGGATTCGCGGGTTGGTGGGCATGTCTTGGATGAGGCAAGGACGAAAAAAAAAAACATTTCAAGGCTGGCTCATGATCATCGCGAACCCTAATTGATGAGGCTCATCACAATCAACTGGAGCCTCAGAGCCGTGAACCCGTGCATGTAGATGGTACACTACGCCGTACTTGGGTACGTGGAGTCGCTGGTGGCCTTGCATGGGTTGAATCAATCGGTAAATCGCTGAAGTGAGGGCGGGCAGCTAAAACACCCCCGGATTACTGCGACAAGGGGCTGTTTGTTCCTGCGTCGACAATCGATATTGGAGGGTGTTGTTGGACCCGTTTTGCAGCATGTCGGGGAATTGCAAGTCGTCAAAAGGGCCCTCTGGGCAATCTTGGTCTGTGTTGCGAAGGAAAGAGAGAGAGAGAGGGCAAATCGAGTCAAGAGTGCGGCCAAACCAGATGCGGTCACCTGCAGAGTCGTAATTTGCAGATTAGACGCCCGAAATAGACGCGAGCACGATGGCAACGCCGGGAATGGGATGTTCCCTGCACGAGGGGAACGGACGGTGTTGCTCGACGAACAGACCGACATTTTCGCACTACCGAGAGGCTGTCAATTTGTGCTTATGTCAGTGGACGATTTGCTGACGAGATGCTGCTTACCTCACACCTCGATCGTCGGCCAACGACCAACGACGACTTCACATTTTCCTCGAGCCGCCGTGACCTGCCTCTGCTGGAAAGTTGCCGAAGACCGGGGCCCTGCTGCTGCCAATCGTGACTTGCCGCTGCCACTTTTTCCGGACGTGGCCCATCGATGTGGATCACCTCCCAGCCGTCCAGGGGGTCCCCGTTGTTTCAGATTCGCCAAGACGTCGAGGAAAATAGCTTCAAATTTCTCCCAAGGCACGACGGTCCCAATCTCGACGGTGCGCTGGAGGGTGGGGGGGATGATGATGGACGAGTTGCAGTTACAGTTGCAGTGGCAGTGGCAGCAGCGACTGTGACTGCTGCCGCTACTGCTCGCTGTTCACCCAAGCCACAGTTTCACAGTTTCACGGCAAACCAACCAACCACACGCACCCGTTTCCGCTCTACCCAGGAGATTCCACCCAGTGACACGCACCTCAGCCCAACAGCGGCTTGTCTCAAATCACGCCAGCCTCTTGGGAAGGTAGTCCCCCCCGTCCCCAAAACTATGTACGATCTACTTGCCGCGTTCCTTCAGCGGACTGAATGAAGGGTCGGGCAAGCCACATATTACCAAGGGGGTATGTAGTGTGTGTGTGTGTGTGTGTGTGTGAGAGAGAGAGAAGGGTGCGTCAGTTTTTGCTGTGCGGCTTAGCGAGGAGGCAAAACAAGCCTCGTGATCTTATCCTGTTTTTTTTTTTTTGTCCCTTTCCCTTTTGCGGGCTAGAGACCTGCGGAGTTTTTGGATCTTCGATCGCGAAATTGCGATGAGCCTGGTGGGAGTCTGAGAATGTTTTAGGACTGGGGGCTGCCGCTTTGCCGTAAGCCGCATTCCGTAAGATTAAGAAACAAAAAGAACCATCGGGTGACGGGAGGCACACACATACTCGCGTGCACATCAGTGGAAAAAAGGCCTCCAGCCTGGGATTCATGCGCGCAAGCAACCGCGACGTTCAGGGACAGGAGGAGGCTCTGCGCATCTCTTGCCGGGGATGGGAGTTGTATCAGTATCCGAGCGTCCTAGTCTTCTTGTTATGCCCTTTCTCCATGCACCGAACCAAAGTGATCGATCCCCCTAATCTTGATGATGTAGGCGATGACGATGACGGTTGTTCCCCTTGGGGACCGGTGGGGAGGAGTTGGTGGTTGTGCAGGCATTACATGGGACGAAACGTGGGAATTCCCCCTCCAAAGACAAAAAGGATGAACAACCGGTGAGTGTAAAAATGCATGCGCGTGGTCATGACGACGGCGTTCCTAAATTTGTAGAGCACATAGTAGGAGATAATATCGACTGTTATGGCAGCCCTCACTTTACCTACCGTCAGGTGAAGGTATAATCCATGGAGAACGGGCGACAACAGCAGCAAGAGAACTCCATCGCCTGAACTACGAAGTCTTGCCCTTGGCTCGGCATCTCCCATACGAGAAACCAGGGACCAGGGGGGCTTTGCAGACAAGATGAGCGGGGGAGGGATGAGGCCGGTTGCCCATTCCCACTCTGCAATTTACGCCAAGCGGCGGCAGCAGCAGCGGTAGCAAACAGCTTTTTTTGTTGCAAAGGTTGCTTTTTTGGAAAGAAATGGCTGGCCTTGGGCTTCTGGGGGTTGTGTTGTTGGTTCATGACTCTCTTCCCAGCCCTGCCACGAGAGCCAGGGCCTTCGTTTTTTCAGCCGCGACGTCAAGACGATGCCAAAAATTTCCTTTGAAATTAAAGCGACGAGCTTAAACGCAAGGCCAACAGTCCACCGAGTAAGTTGGTCGGATCTTTTGAGATCGCCAGGCGAGGGTGGTGGTTCGCAAACCTGAACACGCATCTCTCGAACCATGTCTGTCAACCGTATCCCGGGTTGTCGTAAAGTGGAAATATCTCGCAAGCTCGTCGTGAATCGTTACGAAGCAGTAATGTGCCTGGCGCTTGTCCTGTCAACCACGTCAATGGACGGGATCTCCCTTACTCGGACAGCCGCCGACGGGATTTCAACTTAAAGGCCCTGCGCCTACTACCACATTTGTATATGAAAGATCAACAGCCGCAGGCAGAGAACGGACGACGCCGCGCCGGGCGCCCGCTTGGAGGCTCCTTTTTTAGAGTATATCACGAAATCTAGATCGGATGCAACTCCTTATATTGCGGTTCTGCCAGATCGGGGAACGAGGCGAGGGCGTTTCCGACTGATTGAACCAATGGATCACGCTCCCTCTAAAGTGCCATGCGACTTTGCAGGTAAGGCCGTTGAGAACAGACGGCGAGACCGATTTGAATTGTGGTCCCCCCTCATCATCGTCCCATCAATCAACTCAAGCAAGACTCCATTTCGGGGACGCAAAAAGAAGTGGCCTCTGCTTTTTGCTACAGTACCCATTGCCGCGCAGATGGGGCGGCTGTGAGGAGTCCTTGTCGCGCGACAACCGCTTCCCAAGTGCTGCGGTAGGGCCAGTTTGATATTTCAGCGAGAGAGAGGGCTGAGGACAGAGTCAGTTTGAGTGTTTTTGATTCGGCGGCTAACGCCGAGCCGCAGCGCAGCATGGGGCGTGGGGAAAAAAGGAATGGATTGGGCTGTCCGGTGGCTGACCGCAATCCTGTTCACGATGGGAGAGAGGGTCTCTCTTCTTTTTTTCTTGATTCAGACTGAAACCAATGTGGTTGGCGGCCAAGGGGAAGATGAATGCCCCCCTACCCTCCCCGCCCCATCGCAAGGGCTGACGGGAAGGAGCCGAAAACATTTTTTGCTTGTTCTAGTCTGGCTCAAGGGGTCGGTTGGCATGCAGGAGTCGTCGGGCGAGGAGTGAATTGCATGTGTATGTGGTTTGATCAGAGTACTTGAGGCTAAGAGAGAGGGGGGGAGAGGAGACTCTGCAACTGCGGAACGTGATTGATCGACTTCGTCGCCTTCAGGCCCAGGGGGAAAGGATCTCGGAGGGGCACATGAGCAACCGGCCGAGAGCAGCAGGACGTTCGGATATCCCGCTTTATGGGCAACTGTAAAAATATGGGTTGCGGTGGATGAGCACGCTTCTTTCGTCAGAACCATGGTTCTGTTTAGCCTTGGTCTGGGAATGACAGCAGAGCACTGAGCAAGATCAACCAGAGAGTCGGTATTCTACTTGGGGAGTTCCCAGTTTCTGCAAGGATGCGAGATGAAAAAAAAAGCACAGGACAACAAGAGGCTCTCGCCGCACGCAAGCAAGCCCAGTTGCAACCAGACACACAAGTGAAAAGGTCAGACTGCCAGAAACACTGGGGCCAAGAGCGATCTGACATGCCGAGGGGAGCACACCGTGAGAGGGGGGAAGCAAGGACGATCATTCGAGGAAGGGGTGGGTGTGTCAGGGAAGAGGAGGGAAAGGCAAGAGCGACATGCAGAGAGGAAGGGCAAAAAAAAAGTTGGAGATCGATCATCAGTCCACACGAACTAGTTCGTCGTGCTGACACTCGGTTAACCTAGGAAATCCTGTTGCTGAGCCTGGGGGGGTCTAGGTTGTTGGAACTTGGACTTTTGACAGGCCTGTCACTCAATCGGTTACCCGCCGTGCTGTTGTTGTTTTGGAGGGGTGTCCGAGAGTTGGCAGTTCGTCAGGCGACGGTGAATATGGCGTGTGACTGTTGTGACTCTGTGACTCTTAGGATGAAGTATGTGTGTGTGCGTGTGTGCGTGTGTGCGGTCTTGTGTGTGTAAACATGGCGGCTGCATAAGTTTCGTTCTCTGGGCAAAATTTCAAACATGGCTTTTCTGGCTGGCTCGAGGGCCGGGAATAAAGTAACAGGTTCAGGAGCAGCCGAGGGTAAAACCCGAAACCATGGAGACCGTTCCTGGACCGTCCTGGTGATCCTCCTGCTCCCGATCCTTGGGCTAGTTCTATGTATGTATGATGGGATTCTAGGTGCAGCAGAAGGTGCGTTGACAGCTCCTAGTGTGTAGCCGCAATGTTTTGCGGTGCTCTGTTGTGTGTTTGTATGTTTGGTCTCAAGTTACGGCAGCGCAGTGCAGCAATAGCAACAGCAACAGCAACAGTAGCAGCAGCAACGGCGACAGAGACAATGAACCTCAGACAGAGCTGACAGAGCGCTCGCTCACAAACGGAAGTGAGAAAAGGCAAAAAATTGAGATTGATACGCTGCAGCAGCCAAATTAAGAGTGCGCGGGACTCCCATTGGCCGGATTTTGGCGCCGACGCTGGGCTGCGCAAGTGCAGGTCCTTGTTGAGAGGTCAAGGTTCCAGGTCCAGGTCCAGTCCAGGTCCTTGTCCTGGTTCAGCGCGACCGCAGGCGCAGGAGCTATTAATAGCCCCTGCATGTTTCGCAAAACACCCTCCAGTCACGATGAAGCCTGTGGCGGCCAACCTGTTCCCCACTCTCTTGGTGGTGCAGCCATTGAGCCAGTGAGGGACGCTGGAGACCTGGAGTGTGAGGTGAGGTGCTCCTCCTCTCCCACACTCACCTGCTGCTCATTCACTCACATTGGGAGTGTTCAGTCACCAGTGTCCCACCTGCTTTCCCCACTCTCACGAAAGCCTCTCTCGCAGCTGCAGGCCTTCAGGCAATGTACTTTGTAAGGTACCTTACCGTTCCTTCCAGAGACAGAGGTGAATCGACAACTTCCCCTCACTTGCCGACGGCCATGCTTACACTTTGCATCATGTCATGTTGAGCGGTGCCAGTCCGGCGTGAATAGCGTCGGGTTCCCCTCAGAGTAGTGACTTCATCTTCTTCTTGTGCCATGGCCTCAACCCACCACAACAATCAGTCCAAGGACGGCAGACGAGTGATGGCGGCGGCTTAGTGCAGCGCATCTCTAAACGAAGGGCCACACTAACACCCGATCCGACTACTAGCAGTGGCGGTCCCTCCTCCGTCTTCTCCGTCCTCCACTGAGGCACGGCGTGCTAGGTAGATTAGACGCTGGACTGCCTCGCCTTGCCGTGCCGTGCCTTGCCTTACCTTGCTTTACCTTACCTACCGTGCCTACTTGCCCTGCCAGACGACTACGGCGACTGCGAGACGGACGATGCGCGCTGTGCTCTCACTCGCATGTGGTCCAGCAGACACTAGCTAGCCTACCGTGGGTGGTTCCTTGTTCTCCCCACTGACAGCCGTCCCATCCAAAAGTTGCAGCAGCAAGCAGCAGCAGCAGCAGCAGCAGCAGGCAGCTCATCGTGTGAAGGGGGAAAAAAAAGAACAAGAGCAAGCCCAAAAGACTGGATCCCCGTCGACGATACGTACCCTCCGTCTCCAGCGGCGCCTTTCCCCTTTGAGCGGCCTCCAGAAAGATACGTACCGCCTCGTTGTTGCGGTAGCCACTAGCAGCCCAGAAAAGGACCCCTGCCCCAGTCGGCCTCAGCCAGCGACTAACCCTGGTGTGTCGCTGGTGTCGCTGCCCTGGTGGCCCTCAAGTCCCCAGTCAAAGTCCCAGTCCCAGTCCCAGTCCTGGAGCCCTGGAGACCCTCCCACCACCCGTGGACTTGACCAGCATCTCCAGGCCAGACCCAGCCCAGTCAGTTGCCCTCGTCGACGAGGAACCGGGCATCCTGTCTCTCACTCTGTCTCTCTCTCGCAGCAGTCTGCTGCTGCTGTTGCTATTGCTACTGCTGCTCTCCAGTCGCCTGCGCCTGCGCCTGCGTCTACCTGACGTCCAGTCCAATCAATCCCTTCCTCCCACTGCCTCTCATAGTCTCCTCTCCCACTTTCACCACACACTCGAGGTAAAGTACCCAGGTACACCCACACCCCCCGGCTCCCAGTGCAGGTACCCAGCACCAGTCCCAGTAAGTGCCTAGTCCCAGTGTCTCCCGTCCCCTTCTACCACCACCACCACCACCACCTTCTCTCTCTCGAACCCTTCCATCCAACTCTCAATTACTTCCACCCGCTCCCCCTCCCAATCCGATTTCTTACCTTCTTAACCTACTCTCCCAATTCTTCCCCGGCGCTTCACGCACATTTGCTGCCAACCAAACCCTTCTTCTTCCCTTTTACCCGCCGTGTGCCAATGTTTCCGTTTTGACGGTGCCACACATCCTCTTCTACAGCATGTGCTAACCCCGAGCCGCCGTTTTCGTCGTGTCCAGTAGTCATTGTTTTCTCTCACTCTCACACACACCACCCATTCTTCCAACCACCAACTTTACCTTTTACCTTCTTACCTTTTCCATACCACCAAACCTCTACCTCCTTCGACACTTGACGACGACGCTCCTCAATCAACACGCTCACCCGCCCCGCCGCATACGAGAGTAATCGCGCCTTCCCCCGCCCATCGACCCCGTTCCTGTCGCGAGCCTGGTCACCTGTACCGCGGCGGCGCCTTTCCGAGTACGAGGAGGAAGAGAGAATAGAAACACTTCGGTCCTTCCGAGACTGGACCACCAACGCTTACAACCAACCACCACCCCGCGGAGGAAAAGAAGAACAAGAGCAGTCAAGGGATCCAGCAGCGCTGTCCTCCGATCTAGCCCACGACTTTTAACCAAAACCGCGATTACGCTCCTTCACCACACAAACGCAACCATTTCTTTACTTATTTCGCCAACGGTGCCCCTCTCGGGTCTCTCAGTCTCCTCACCCGAGACTGCCGCCACCACGTTTTCGCGCAAGAGAAGAGAAAGAGAGAAGGGATTCGGGCAACCAATTCCCAAGGTGCACAAAACCATGCCGTCAGCAGCGGCGAGAAGGATCTACGAGGATCAAATCCCCTCCTTCATGTCAGTCTTCGACCTCGACGCAGAGACAATCGCTGCCCAGGAAACCGTAACCCTCGTCGACCCAAAGTTGATCGAGATGGAAGCCGCTGGCAAGCCACTGGCCCAGCCGGGTGTTCAACACCTCCGACCAACAATACCCTCAGATCCTACGCACAAGCACCACGACAGTACTTCCACCCAGGCATCCGAGTCGGCAGAGTCATCACCCACAACCACCCTGTCAACAAGTGATTCTTCCCCATTGTCAGACCCTTCGCCTTCATCTTCACCCGACTCACCCGTCAATCTGATTCCTCTGTCATCCTTCCCGGCCACCTCTTTTGGCGCTCTGCCCCCAATTTCTTCGATGAACACCCTCTCAGCGGCCGAGACTTCGAGCTTCGGCCGACCGATGACGTCTCCTTCGCCGCGCCGCCCAAAGAACATGAAGGGTCTGTCCATTCAGCCGCCCTTCATGGGTAACACTGCCACGACGCTCGTATCTGAGCCCGCATCGCCTTCATTCATCAAGCCCACCATCCCGGGCATGAAGCGCAAGCCTAGTCAATTGAGCCTCAACACGAAGACGTCGGATCTTGTCATGAGGAACACGCTCGAGGTTCCCGGTACACCTGGAATGGCACCTATCATGCAACGGCGCGCGCTGAAGCACTCGACTTCTTCCCCCCACATGCTGCCTTCGTTGAAGTCGGCAACGTTCGGCCCTCCCGGCGGAATGGGATTCCCCAAGGTTCTGGAGCGCAATGAGTCCGGTCTGTCGGAGCTGTTGAGGCCTACCAAGACGGGCGTTGGCTCCTCCTTTGACACGACGATTGTCGAGGAAGATTCGCCCATCAAGACGCAGATGGCCAGCCGCGCAGCCCTCGACTTCGAGCCGTACCACGAGAACGAGAATAACGAAGATCAGAAGACTCCCGGATACCCTGATGGCCCGATTGCCATCTACGAGGACAACGTTTATCTCTACTTGGAGCCGACGGCGGATGAGGCATCCAAGTTTGACACGGTTATTAACGTAGCGCGGGAAGTGAGGAACCCATTCTCAGTGCTGCCCAAGGCAGATGTTGAGATGACAGACTCGCCCGCCGTCCTTAGCCCCATCCCCGACAGCGCCGTATCAAACGCTAGCTTCTCGACGGCGTTCGAGTTTGCTACCGACGGCAGAGTTGAGACCCCGACAACGCCCAAGGCCATGTCCTTCTCCGTGAAGCGCCCGGAGTACATCCACATGCCCTGGGACCACAACACGGATATCGCGCAGGATCTGATGCATCTCTGCGAGACGATTGAATCACGCACGAAGGAGGGCAAGAGGGTCCTTGTTCACTGCCAACAAGGTGCCAGCCGATCCGCCAGTCTGATCATCGCTTACGGTCTCTACCGCAACCCTGACCTCAGTGTCAACGACGCTTACTACGCTGCTCAGGGCAAGAGCAAGTGGATTAGCCCCAACATGAAACTCATGTACTGCTTGCAGGACTTTCAAAAGCAGGTATCAAAGAAGAAGGCACCTTTGGGCTCAGCCTTCCGCCCCCGAACCGGTCGCAGCCCCACGAAGCACCGTCTGACGCTGTCGGCGGACGCTGCCATCGATACTGCCCCGAAGGAGCCTTTGACGGCTCCCCTCCCAGGAGAAAATGAAGGCAGCTCAGGGAACTTGAGTCCGAAGAAGGGCAGCCCTACCCGTGCACGAGGTCATTCAACACCTGGCAGCCAGCCAATCTCACCGGGACCCTCATCAGCGCCTTCGAGCTTCTCATGCTCAGAAAGCGAGTCCGCATCCAACTCCGCCAAGTTTGGAAGATTTGATGTGGACAGATTGCTTCCGACACTCAAACCGCCACCATCCGATACTGGTTTTGCATCGTCTTCATCATTCTTTGCCAAGCCGCCGCCATCACCTGGCCCACCCCCATCGCCTGGATTTGGTGCACACCGATTTGGACCCTCGGCAGGTTTCGGCTTCTCCAGCTTAAATCTTGGACCGTCACACGAGCACGAACCGGAAGAAAAATTGCACAAGGAACGACACGTCGCGGTCGCGCTACCCGAAGACGCGGCGCTCATGTCACCGAGAGCCGAGACGATGACGAACAACCCGCTGCACGACGCCTACAACGAATTCGCGGGTATGCGATTTGTCGAGGTGCCGCCAACACCGAGTGAAGGTCTGTTCTCGCCTCGAGAAACAATGTTCCCCAGGGATCCCTTCTTCCCCTTCGGACGTCCCACCCAAGTGGCCGACCCGCGAAGTCCGCCTACAAAAGGTGAAACGCCAATTGTGAGGTCTATTGACGAGCTGCTATGACCGCGGCCAGGGCGGGACACACCGCCACTAGCGACTAGCACCAAGCCCTCGGGACCGGACTAATTCGGCGATACTCGGCCGGACTATGGTCATTTGTTGCTATTTCTGCAACACCAACTAGTGGCCATGCGACAGTCGGGAAGTTGCCGGTCGCCCCCATAACAATTATACGAGATTCGCGCACAACCACATGCGACCATCGAAACATACGCACGCCGATCGAGTAAACCATTTTTCTCTCATTGCGCTGAGCGTCTCTACGGCATTTACAGGCGTTGAATCGTTCTGGGAAAAATCGAAAAGGATCATTTGGTGGATACCAACAATTGGGCATCACGCTTACGAGCATCACCGACGACACCTTCGAACACCGAAAAGCTCCAGAATCCTAGCGATCATTCAGCCGGCATTTCATTTGTCCCTTTTATTCGAGCCTTCTTTTCAGAGCGCAGCGAGTGGCGAAATGGTGGTCGGTTTCGTCACAAGCAAAAACGTACTTTACTACCATAAACCGAAATGTGTAATCTAGAATCGAAACCCCCGGGTGCGATATTGGAACGAAAACATGGGACGAGAGAGATCCTCTCTCCCCATTTGGACACGGAAAGGGTCAAGGCAAGGGGGTTCGGCCATCATTTTTTCTTTTTGTTCTCGCAATCGCTTCGCACAACACACGCTTCGCTTTGGGAGTTTGGGAGGGCACAACAGGTATCTCACGAAGGCCACGTCCTTGCTTCCCTACGGGGTGGATAACTGGCTTGGAGAGGAACATTGGACGTCGAGAAACAAACTCACCTCAAAAAGAAGGCGACGTCCATCTTCCAAGTTTTGTTTGGTCTTATTCAGGTTTCCTTTATTTTACTTTTTTCCTTTATCGCGGGTCCATCCACGGATGAAGACCATACCATACGCATTTGGAGTCAACGGGGAGGGATGAGATGATAGGATACCCGGCATGACTGCATGGCTCGGGGGAGAGGTAGATGACTTGAAAAACAAAATGAGAAGCCGCACTTTTGTGTGTCAATTAAACGTTACTGTCCCATGCCATGTGATGTGATGAAAGTGCCATGTATGTAATGTGATGAGAAGCTTGCAGAAGGACGGTCTGGGATGGAATCTCATCTGGTGCCGCCCATCATCTCGTCGAATCTTTAATGCTGAAGCCATCGCTGGCTGTTTTCATCCCCAAAACTGTCGGTATCAACCTGATGACGGCGTGTCTCCCAACCACGGTACTGACTTGAAATGATCTCCATGGGGAGCTGCGGTAGATGATGTGGTATCGTCCACTGCCGTCCTTGAGTACAACTTCCACGAGAAGGCGGGATCTTGAACCAGTGGGCCATGGAACATCAGACTTGACGGGGATCATCAGCTCCTTGTCAGAGGCGTAGTTGAGTCCGAGGATGTGCATTGTCTGGCCTCGTCTCGACTCGATTCTTCTGCAACAGAGTATTCTTGTCGGTACTTCAGAGCCTACGGCGAATGCCTTCAAGGCGCAGCAAAGAATGAGGAATGCATACTACAAGACAGCCCAGACACCGCTTTCAGCGGATGCGCAAGAGCCATACCTCACGCCCAAGAGTCTCTCCGGGGATTGTATCACACGGCAAATCGTAAACGACCTCTAGTCAAGAAACAGATTTGAGCTAAGTGTTTGTATTCAAGTCCGGTCTGCGGACTGCTCTGTCTGAGAAAAAGCCCCCTCTACCCTGAACGCCAGAGACTCTGTTGGTCTTTGTATATGTATATATAAGAACGGCACTTGAACTAGCGCCGTGTGACAGACAGAAAACAAAATTTGGATATCTTATAAGGGGGATTGGTGGTGATGTAGAAGGATGCCAGAACAAGTCAACAGAACTGGCATGTTCGTCCTTCCCATTTAGTGGCTGCTACAAGCAACTCTACCGCATGAAGCCGAAGATTCGGAGAGAAGGGGAAGCAATTACTGCGTCTTGCCAGCCGCAGCAGCCCTTTTGGCAGCCTCCTTTGCCTTCTTCTCCTTGGTCGCGATCTGCGCCTCAGCACCGATGGCACCGAAGACGAGCGAGACGCCGAGCCACTGCTGGCTGGAGAGGCTGTGGCCGAAGGCGAAGACAGAGAGCGCCATGGTAACCATCTTGCGCGTGACGGTGACGGTGACCAGAAGGACCGAAGAGAAAGTTGAGAGGGTGTAGACTGTTTTATTGCGTCTTGCGTTAGCGACCACGTTCGACAAGTCATCAAAGGACAGAAAGGGAAAATGGGCAACTCACAGATGAAAACCTGCCCGACGGCACCGCACGCGGCAAACCCGAGCACATCCCACCAGACCGCAGGGTACCTCGCCATGAAGCCCAACGCAGCCTTCAACTCCCCCGCGTTCCCTGCGACGTCCATACCGAGATACTCGCCGAGGCCGGTGTGAACGAGCCACGGGCTCAGCAGCAGATAACCCAGCGTGACGGCCGTGCTCATGAGGTTGTTGGCGCACATCATCTGCGGGCCAGTGTAGCCCTTGAACGTGCTAAAGATGTAGTCCTGCGTGCTGTTCGTCAGGCCGTCGAAGAGCAGGTTGATGCTTAGTAGTAGCATGCCCCACGGCATGTTCGCGTCCGGGTTGACGACCGACTTCTTCTTCTTGCTGCCAGAATGCAGGGTGAACACGGCCACACCAGCTGTCACGCCCGCGACGACGAGGTACTTGTACAGAGGGTACCTCTTGCCAAACAGCGTGGTGTGCAGCAGCATCACCGGGACCAGCTTGCAGGACTTGGCGAGCAGGAAGGTGATGTAGTCAATGTGGCTCAAGCTGGCGTATCCGAAGGGGGACGCGAGGGAGGAGGTGACGGCGACGAGGGCGAGGGGCCAGACGATCTTCTGCGAGGGGAAGACGGGCGGGAGCGAGGGCTTGTTGCGGGAGCTATAGGCGAGGTAAAGTAGGCCTGTCGTCGCGGCGAAGAGGGACTGGATCGTGTTGAGGAAAACGGGATACCTGAAGACTTCGGGCTTGGACGCGGGGCCGTAGGGAGTCGTCGTGAGCTTCTCTTGGAGATATGCCCATGTCAGGCTGCATTCATCAGTCAGCAACTTCTCAACACCACATGTAGTCCCTCAAGCGACGGCGGAACACGTACAATGAGGCGTAGATACCGCCAACGGCGATCAGAATCTGCAATGCGCCGGCCTCCTTGGCCTCGACCGAGGCGGCTGCAACAGCAGTCGCCTTGCCGTTGGGTTGCGTCGCCTCGCCGTTGCTAGGCGTGCGCGCGAGGTCGGCTTTGGAAAAGTACTCGGACGAGGTTTGCCGCCTCACGGGCGTGGCCTGCTTCGAGCGCGCCATTGCGATTGTCGCGACGCGAAGTATGTCAATCGGGAGCGGTTTCGTGTGTCCCGGTCGCACGATATAGGGACAGTCAAGAGAACGACTCGGGTCAAAAGAGAGGACAGTAGAAAAGTGAGGAAGAGAAAAGAAGCAAACAAGCGGGTGACGTTCAAGCCAGAAAGAAAGTTGAAGACGAGGGGAAATGAAAGACAAGAGCCGATATTATTGTCGAAGTCGATGAGCCTAGGCTGATGACAGGTTGGCTTCATCCCAAAATTAAAAATAAGGTGGAGAGCTTACCTTTACCCGTCAGACCCCCCTGAACTCACCCCTTCCAAGCCTCTTCAGGGTCCCCTCCACTGTCCGTTGGCGAACTGCCCCTAACCTTATCAGGAATCAGCCCAGCGGTGCCTCCTCTCCGGATCGGCATCGCCAACAGGTACCCAGAACCCCGCGCGGGATTGGCCAATCACAGCAGGAGCGCATCTTGACCCTGGACCTGCCATGCTTGCGCGCCAAATGGGAGCTTCACCTCCGCATCTTGTGGATTGCGGAATGCTGTCCGAGGCGTAGTGATGTAGGTGGACGAGCGCAGTACGATAACAGCAGACTCAAAGGGGGGCGATAGTGAAATAAAATTGAGGGGCCGCAGCAAATGATCCCACGTTTGTCACTACACTCAAACATCACGTAAGAGACAGGAAATATTTAGAGCGGCCTTGCATAAGGGTATTTTTGTCTGCCTAGTCATGGAATGGTATCACTATGAAGATCCTCCCGGTGTCGGAAATAAAGCCAATACCAGAAGCGTCCAAGAGCCATCCCATAACCCAAGACCTGCAAACGATACTAAGGCCACTGACTTGTGTGTTCGGTCCAGACGTTGTCGGTGAAGAGAGGGTAAGGGGGATGAGGGGTTGCGAGTTCATTGATCTGAGTGTCGGTGGCCGATAATCATTATTAATGTATCTTCGAAGCCATGGCTTCGAACAGGTATCCCGCGTCGTGAATCATGAATAGCTCGTCATCTTCTTGGATGACACGCCACCTGCCGTATGTTCGTGAAGGTCGTATAAACATCCCGATCCTTAGACCCTGGGATATCTTTGCCTGCCCAAACGTTGACCGGAAAACCTTTCCTCCAAAATGAGCAAGTGTGTCGCCTTGGAGAAAAGCGAAAGCCGGGGCCACAACCTGCTGGTACCCACGTGATGCTTTCAGCATGCCTGAGCTTTTCGCCGTCCCAAAAAAAACTTCAAAATTGAGAAATAGGAAAGTGAACAGAATAGAGAAGGGCGCGTTTTCCGAGTCCCGGACCCACTGACAGTTAGAGGGTCAGCTGTCCTGGGTTCAAGCCTTGCGGCCAAAGTCTGCAAGTTCAAGAGCTGGAAATTGAAACACAGAACCATCTACTCCGAGGCAGGAGCCTGGGAGCGGCGCATCTTCTCGGCCTCCAGGTTCTCGTACAGCAGGAAAAGGGCAGACTCGTTGGCCTTAGCAGTGCCCATGATGGTGAACATGCGCTCGCCAGTCTCGTCATGGGGGGCCTGGGATGATTAATTAGCACAATTTCAACAAATAGCACGAGCAAATAGTTACCTTAGCAATGGAGATGCGAGCGCCGGAGGTCTTGCGGATTTCGCTAATCTTGGAACCAGCCCGTCCGATGATGCAACCGACCATGTCAGCGGGAATGGAGATGTTCTGAGTTTGGATCTCCTCTCCATTCTCATCATGAGTGGGGGGTCCACGGGAAGCAGCGTCAGAGTCAGAGCGGCGGCCGTACGGGCGAGTTGCGCCGTTGCTGAAGTCGGCACCGTTGCCGGTGCGCATGACGCGGGGGCTACTGTACTCAGCAGAGCGACCACCACCGGTGGAAGAGTAGCTACCGCTTCCGCCGCCAATAGTGCTGCTAGTGGTGCCAGGCTGGGTGCGAACAACCGGGTTGTAGAGGACGGTGCCGGTACCACGCTGCCAGTCGTCGACGAGGCACTTGCAGATCTCCCAAACGGCAGCCTTGATGCCATCCGGGGTTCCCTGCACCTCAACAATGCGCTCGGTGGACTGAGGGAGCATCTCCTTCTGAGCCACCATGCGGACACCAGAAACGTCCTGGATGTGCTTGATCTTCAGTCCCTGTCGACCAATGATGGTTCCCATCTGGTTGTGGGAAATCAAGAGCTTGATAGCTGCGAAGCTGTTAGCATGAAGCTCCTTAGAAGACACGACATGCGGCTGCTTACGGTGGGTGCCATTGTTCTGGACGACGCCGCCCATGCCCATAGCAGGAGCGCCCTCGAGGAGAGCCTGCGCGACAATGGCGTAGGCCTTGGAGATGGCCTGAATTTCACCAGTGATGGTGAGAACGCGGTCGTGTACACCTTGAACAACCTTAGACACGCCGGCCTTGACACCGGTCTCGTCGCGAAGATCAGCGACGTTCTTGCCAGCCTTGCCAATGATCACACCGGCCTCCTTGGAAGAGACGATGGCGCGAAGGGTGAGCTGAGACACAGCATACTCCTCCTCCGTACGGGGAGCAGGCTCGCCATCGGGGCCGAGTCTCGGCTCGCCGTCATCAACCTTAAGGCGGTCGAGAGAATCGACAAGGTCGTTGCCGTTGGAAGGGATGTCTTGGACGGCGGACATTTTGATAGCTGGTGAGATATCCGAAATTTGATGGGATGAAGGGGCGCAGTCGGTCGCGAAGGCAGCAGCGAAGTCTGAGACCAAAAATTAGTAATTGCATGATTGAATGGTGTATTTGGAAAGGCAAAGTTGATGCGCTTGGCAATTGTGAATATTGTGGAAAGCGGGTTGCGTCGGAAGTTATTACAGGCGCTACAGGCCAGCAATAACACGAGCAACCATCTGGGGCATTTTGATTGGGGTAAGAAAGGGTATTGGGATGTCTGGTATTGTATACACCTTGAATGTAGCAGGTCGCAGACGATGAGGCGAATTTTCTCAGAGGTGTAACCCAAGCAGAGGTATGGGGGAGATAAGGTGGTGAGGTGGTGATGCGAGGCGGGGTGATTTGTGTGGTGCTAATAATTACCTTGGATTTTTTTTCCTGAGCTTTGGCGATCAGGAAGGAGGGGTTAAGTTGAGCGGGCAGGTGCGACCCAAAATTGGAAAGTGGGTAATTTGGAGCTTTGCTTGGAGCCCGTGAGACGACGGTAAATGAGTACTTGCGTACGAATTGCCCGTCTTTATGAGTCGGTAGGTTGTTAACGATGCGACGAATGCGCCGTGGTTGACGGTGGGTAGTGAGGTGGGTGGTGGATCGGGGAAGAGGTCGGGGTTTGGAGGGGTGAGATGTAGGCGAAGCCTCGGAGGGTGGGATGGAAGAGAGCGGGTTGAGGGTGATGTCAGGCGGGAGGGGGGAGAGAAGAGTTGAGGCGGGAGAGAGGATGGATTTGGAAGAGTTTGGGTGAGGTGAAGAGGTGAAGAAGAAGAGTTGGGGTGGCCGGAGAGAAGTGAGGATGGTCGTGGAGAGAGTGAGGTGAAGGACGAGAAGAAGTGCGGGCAGAGATTTGGGGGGAGAAAAGTAGGTAGGTAATTGTAAGAGCGAGAGGGAAAGTGCGCGCGCCGCAGGTAGTTTTTTTTCCTGGTGGAAGTGTGGGAGGGGAGGCAGGTACTTACAGGTCTGCGTGGTGCAGTAAGAGAAGCTCGGTACTCTCTTAGTGTCAAAATTTGTGCTGGTTGATAGCTTTCTAGGCTGGAAGGCAGGTGCGCAGGGTTGAATTGGGGGAGCTTCTCGCTGGAGCTGCGTCGTTTGCAGGGCTTGAAATGGGAGAAGAGACGCGGCAGGTACGTGATTCACTAGTGGGTTGCGACTGAGGATTCCAACGGCAGCTACCTCATGCCCCACCTCGCAGCACGGCATCACGTGTACCTTCCCGCGAGATTTGAGACAAGAAATACTTGAGAAGGCGCTAGAGCCACCGTCGCAGCAAGTCTCCTGCCCCTCCCGCACATGCTTCCCGAGCTGTACCCAGAGCGTACCTCCCCTTGGACCCCTCCACGCGACATGGAGCTTACCCAGCGTCTGGGCCCTTTTCCTCCGGGGCCCTTTGAGCAAGCAGGTCTGGAAAACAGTGACGGCGACGTTGCTGCTGCCCTGCGTCCCCTCGTTCAATTAGTGTCGCTTTTGGGACCCCTCATGCGTGACTCCCACGTCCCCTCTTCCTCTCACACTCAAGAGCTGTCTGTGACTGAGCAACAAACAAGACAGGACGAGGCGAGACAACCAGCAGGTTACGCCCAAGCTTTCTCAAACCGTTTCCTCTCCATCTCCAGGCGGTGATGCTTGTACGTGGAATCGCGCAAACCGTCACCTGCCAGCAGCAACACCACCCTCGCACGAAGTACATCAACCACCCATCTTCCGTGATACCCGTCTCTCAAAGGGCAGAGTGCCTCCCTCCGGTCGCCCTCTCTCACACCACTTACACTCGTCGCGGGCGGGGCGCAAACTTTGGAGATGGTCCCTTGGTCCCCAGGCGGCCTCTTGGGGGGACACTGGAGCTCTTCGGACTGATCCCCGCCAGGGCACATGACAGGGAAGAAGCATTCCAGGCCGTCTCGAATCGACCTCCATTTCAGGGTTGAATCTCTCAACGCAATGCGCATTGCTAGTTTCCCCCGGCATCTCTGGTGCCTGACCCGGCCGCATCGGAACATTGCACGGCAAGCATCGCGATCGACCAGAGTGTCCAATCGAACAGGTCCCAACTGCCCGACTTGCGACACGCGACAGGAAAGTCTGGGTGCCGCATCGCTATGTGCGGTATCCGTGTCTACCTACCTTACCTAGGTACGCTACAGACTCCCGTCGCACTCGCAGCTGCACATCAATGACATGACAGATGCCCCCCTCCTCCCCTCACTGCTCCTCCCGTCAGGGCACAGGCGCAAAACGCAGGGCAGTGGGCAGCCATGGAGCCCATGGAGCGTCCCAAGCTCCAGTAGCCGTCCACCTTCCTCCCACCACAAACCCAGCATTCAGGACGCCCTGATCAACTAGAGCTCTTCGCTGCGCCCTCTTTCTCCACCCGTCACGCTGCTGCAGTGTGCGTCGTCGTTGATCTCTAGCGCGGGTGCGCGGGTACGGGCGCGAACGTCCATTGGATTGCTTGGCTCCCGCCCAAATCTTCATTGAGGTACCTTTCAAAGGCAGCTTGGGAGACTCAATCGCCGACGGTTAGCGAAACGGTACCGATAAATGTTCCAGCCTCCCTGCCCCTCCTTTGTCTTTGCGGTCAAATGGCTATCCAATATCAGAAATCCCATATCAGCCTATGCCGCTATGGCTCACTTCATACCGCCGCCCCATCCCAGCAGCGGTAATGTGAGCATATCTGGCATCTTAGTAGACCTGCGGCACAACTTCTTGGCTGCCAGGACCGAGCTGCTGTGTAACTCGATTCTGCAGCCGCCATCAACATCCGGACCACGCAGAGCTCTCAATTGCCTGACTGGACTGGCCACATAGAAGCAGAACCGCCGCATTCCAGCCCCCCACTAATCCGCCCGCCACACGATGCCGCCGCCGCCGTCTGGCTTAGTTTCCGGCCATCCGTTCACCATTCCTGAGAAGTAGTCTCTTCAATGATCCAGATTGGCCAGACAAGTGGCCCCCCCGGCAGTGGGGTCGAGTCGTGCCGTTGACGACTCCACGAGGAACTCACTCCTCCAAGCTCCAGCAGCCCTCACGTAGCGTCTGTGTTGCAGTAGTCTTTCCGCTAATGCCAGTGCCGTCCGTCTTGCTGCTCACCACAGCCGTGGCCTTGCTTCTCGACCGAGCAACACGGCTGTTCCTTTTTTGACCCGCGCCATGTGACGGGAGCCGAGCTTTGCGTCTGGCGGCGCATTGCAAGCGACGGCTGCCGCGACTGGGATACCCTAATGTCGATAGACGACGGCAGCGGGAGATGCGCATAACGCCGATCAAGGTTGTCAAGCGAACTGACGATACAGATTCTAGCATTGGCCGACTTACTCGGTCAAAGGAACGAGGCTCTCTCGCCTAGCGCAAACTATCTGATTTGACTTGACTCTATAAATGTATCGCCAGGATCATGGTACTGTAAAAACGGGTGAGGGCATGAGGCCGCGGTTCAATTTCTGGGCTGGCCAAGTGCTGACACACACACAAACGACGATAGACTACTCCGCTGAGTGACAGTTTCTCTGTTGCTGTGTTCAAACTAATTGTCTGTATCTGTAAATATACCGCCTATCCAACCAAAAGAAGCCGCTCAAGGTATCATGTACGTTCAGTATATACACTTGGATATATCCGCGAGCCATTACCGCCCCATCACCTCTGCCGCAGCTGCTTCTCGTGCTCAACCCAAAAGTTCTTGCACGCCCGGTGACCCCAGTGCTCAACCCACCACTCTCCAAAACTGTCCTCGACGTCCACGTCAACCTTGCTCACTCGCTCGTCCCGCTTCAGGCCGCAGATAATGCAAGCCTTGGGCGCCGTCGGCACGACCTTGGCCGTTGAGACGGGCATCGTCTCGCTGAGCTCCGGCACGCGGAGCTGCTCGTTCTTCAAGGCCGAGTTGGCCGTCACAACGGCGGACCGCAGCCGCCCGACGTTTTCCTTCCACACGCCGATCACGTCCGCCGCCTCGCGATCTTCACGCGCCGCCTGCGCCTTGTCTACGCCCGCGAGCTTCATGCCCTTTGCGCCGGCCGCCGAGATGGCCATGCCCTGCGACAGGAACTTGTCGCGGTGCCATCGCTGCTTGCGGCCCGCGATCACGCGAGCTGCGACGGCGGCGAGGGTGAGGTAGCCCTTGAGGAAGGTTACCGTCTTGGGGTCGGAGAGAATCTTCTTCTTGACCGGGGGCATCTGGCCGTTCAAGGGCTTGAATAGGGCCGTGTTGGCGGTCTCGAGAAGCTGAGGAAAGATGGAGAGTAGAACAGAGGGCGGAGGGATGTTGATCGGCGGCGGGGCGTCGTCGCTGACTTCCGGGGCAGGTTCCGGGTCTCCTAGCAGGTTTGTCATTGTCTGTGTGGCAGCCGGAGCACGAGCAGCTGCCGGCTTTGGTGCAGGCTTCGGCGCGGGCTTCACGTTGTCAATCGCGTCCCAGTCCCAGCTTTCGGGGGGCTTGCTGGAGTCAATAGCCGAAGGTTCATCATCAAAATCCTCGAAGTCGCCCCAGAGATCTTCCTCCACCGTGGGCTGCTTGGCAATACTGGTAGACTTCTTGATGGCGGCAGATGGCTTGTCAGATGATGTCTGGCCGAAGGCTGGCCAGGCGGTGATGGGCGAGGGAGATTTTTGCTTGTCTTCTTCCTTTTTGAAATCTGCGTTTGTCGGAGTGGTGAGTCCTAGGCCTGGGAAGGGATTACGTTCTTGGAATGACGGACTCTTTGGTGCCTGTGGGTACGGCGAAGCTGGCGCGTTGAGATTCAAGGATGACAGCTGCGGCCTCGTCGGCTGAGGCTGAGAAATAGGCAAAGGGTCGTCAAGAGAAAGCAAGTCCATGGATGCCGGCTGGGACGTCTGCTGCGGTTGCTTCTGCTGCTTCTGCTTTGGAGCGGAATCCAAAGTTGGGCTCATGTTCGATCCTGGAAAAGGGGTCTGGACGGTTTCAAAGTCGCCAAACTCATCGTCGTCGTCATCGTCGTCATTTCCGCCCTGCAGCTCAAATTCTTCCGCATCAAATAGAATGTTGGAGTCAGCCTTCTTCGTTGGTTTAGGGCTTGGGTTTCTGGCAGGACTCGGGTTTCTCGATATGACTGGCATCTGGCCCCTGAGCCTGGGGCTGGGCTGGGGCTTGGGTGAAGTTCCTCTCTGGGCCGAGAGATTCGGGCTAGCTGGTGGCTTCAACGGCCCTGATCTCCATGTGCCCGGGCTTGGTTGCCGGTTAGGCTGCTGCGTAGATAACCCAGGACTAGGTAAGCCTGGGCTGGGGATAGGTGCCAAATTCGAGCCCATGGGCATATCGATGACATCAATCAAGTTGTTCGACATGAGATCCAGCGTCGAGGCCCGGGCAAGGCGAGTCCTGGGCGGTGGTGATGCCCTTGCCTTGTTCGTCTGTGGCGGTAGAACGAATGACCTTTGAGTAGGTGTGGGCTCGGCGACCTCGAAGTCCCCAAAATCATCATCTTCTTCGACATTTTGCTGAATCGGCTTCTGCGGTTGAGGCTGCTGGATGGTTGGCGTCGAGGACATGAAGCCCGACGAAAATGAGCCGAAGTCACCCCATCCACCGTTGTTGTTACTGCTGCTGGCAGCGCCAGCACCACTTGGCTGCTGCGTCTGAAAATCCGGCCATGGCTGAGTCTGAGTCTGAGTCTGAGTTTGAGTCTGTTGAGCAGGGGCGGGAGGTGCCGCCGCCAACTTGCTACCGCCGTTGTTGCTGGTGAAGTTGGTAAAGTCAAAGAAGTCAGTCGATGCTGCCGTGACCTGCTGAGGGCGCTGCAGCAGGTTTGGTTGCTGTCCAAACTGGCCCCCCTGCTGCTGCTTCTGCTGTGGTTGCTGCTGCGGCGGTGGAGGGCTCGAGTAGAAGCTATCGAGGTCCAAGAGATCGGCACTCATTGCTTCGGTTCCGTCACCTGCGGATGCACATGCTTCTGGGTAAATGTCAGACGTCCGAAGGAATCCTGCCGGGATGTTGAGCAAAAAGTGACAGAAGAGAGAGAGAAAAAGCAACGAGAGGAGGGAGAAGAAAAAAAGGGTTGTCGTCGGTCGGGCGACGATGGGGACAAAGGAGGCTAGATAGTTCAGGTACGGATATCTGACCTTATTTGAATAGGGGACCCTCTAACTCGCCAGCGTGCTCCTCGGGTAGAGTGGTAAACGGGGCTGACTGATGAAGGGAGGTCCCACGCGGCTGGGATGGCGGCCACGGTTGTGACGGCGGGATGGGGGGCCAACGGCCTAAAAAGCTCGGATAACTCCCTGCTGAGCGCCACAGCCACAGCAGCATGCGGGCAGATCCTTGGCCAAGACATACGGCGAGTCCGCGCCCCTGTGGATGCGGCGGCATCCATGGATGGAATTGGATGATTGACAGCCAGCCCTACAGAATGTCTCCAGTGAACTGCCATCCCCTACTGGAAGGGAGCTGGTGTTGAAGCATGTCTTGATATGTGTTGGAATCAACACATGTATTCAACTGACCTTATGCAGCAGAGAGCAATGAGGAAAGCAACATGATATGTATCTGGCGAGAGACATGCTACGACTTAACCAACAGACTCATCAAACACCACTGTATTCCTGAGCGAGAACAGAACCTGAAAATCAGAGCCAAAGAGAACAGATGGCCAGGCTTTGTGTTTGCTTAGAGAGTTTAGATGTCCTCGTGTCTTGAAGTCCGTCTTTTGCAAGAATCGATTTTCAATATGCCACTCCGGAAGCTTACCAGGAGCGCACAAGGCACAGGATCCCTGACGGTGCGCAATCATCGGTCGGCACGGAGCTTAGGCCACGCCGACGTGGGGGTTTAGCGTAGAAATTCTCTAACTGAGCTCTAAAATTTACAGATGGGCCCAAGGGCGGCACTCGACAATCCTTCATCAACCAGCTCCATATCGCAAAACGCCCGCCATGCCGCCACGAACTCTGGCATCCCTATGCCCACGATGCCAATTCACACTCCGACCTCAAGCCTTTCCTAGACTAGCCACATCGCCATGGATCACACAAACCGCGAGCTACGGCGGCGCCGCAACCAAGGCGAAGACGCCTTCGCGCATGGTTCTGTCCGACAAAGTCTCCCGACCGAGAGATCGAGATGGAAAGCCGCCCCGACGACTGGTCCCAGGACCCTTTGGCGGTATGAACCAGACGAACTTCAGAGCACCCGTAACTGCGCGACGCCCTGCGCGCCCGTCGCAGTCGAACACAAGCCCAAGATCTCGGAGGGGCGACTCCGACTCTGGAGCGGACTCGAGAAAGGCGCTGAAGATGCAGCGGGCCCTGGCCGGCGTTTCATATGGAAAGAGAAACCACTTAAAGGATAAGATGCAGGAATACGAGTCCTTTGACCAGTTCAATCTGCTTCCTCAAGTCAAGACTGGAATCTATGAGGATCTTTTGCGGGGCATGGTTGACGTCAAGCCAACGGCGGTTCAGAGACTTGCCATCCCGGCTATGTTGGGCCAGTCCAGCGCTTTCAAGGTCCGGGGCGAGAAGAGGCAAGACTTCCTGCTTGCTGCCGAGACGGGTTCTGGCAAGACGCTAGCATACCTGCTTCCGTCCGTCAATGCTTTGAAGATCGCCGAGGAACAAAACCCCGAGATCCAGGCTTACAAGAAGAGGTTTGAGGAGGAAAAGGCAAGAGAGCAGGCTTCCAAGTCGAAGAAGATGTCTGCGTTCGACGAGCCTCACCCGACCATGGCTAGACCTCGTGTCATTATTCTGGTGCCCTCGGCCGAGCTTGTAGACCAAGTCGGCCGTGTCGCCAAGACGCTGTCACACGCGGTCAAGTTCAAGTCCGAGAAGCTGTCGTCGAATCTCAGCGCCAACCAAATCCAGCGCAATCTCTACTCGCCTCGCGGTGTGGACATGATCATCGCGACACCTCACCTGCTTGCCTCCATGGCAGACTCAGATCCCAACATCCTGTCACAAGTCACGCACTTGGTTGTCGATGAGGCCGACTCCTTGTTTGACCGAAGCTTCGCGCCTGTTACTACCTCAATTATTGACAGAGCAATGCCCTCGCTGCAGAAGTTCGTCCTCTGCTCGGCCACCATCCCCAAGAGACTGGACAACTACCTTGCCAACAACTTCCCTGACATGACCCGAATCACAACACCAAACCTCCATGCCATCCCTCGTCGTGTACAAATGGGTGTCATCGACGTTGTCAAGGATCCGTACCGCAACAACAAGAATCTCGCTTGCGCCGATGCTATTTATACCATCGGCCGGGAGGCATCGAAGCATGAAGGGGCCGTCAAGGACGAGATTGATGTCCGTCGCATCATGGTGTTTGTCAACGAGCGCGAAAAGACCACAGAAGTTGCCGACTACCTGCGCTCCAAAGGCATTGACGCCATTGCCCTCAACAGGGACACGGCCGACATGCGTCAGTCGGAAATGCTTTCATCGTTCACCTCTGCGGAGCCTTTACGCGCCGTCCCCTCTCAATCCTTCGTTCAAGGCAAGCGGTCTCTACCCAACACCAAGGTCATCGTTGCCACCGATCTTGCTTCACGAGGTATCGACACTTTGGCAGTTCGTCACGTAATTCTGTACGATGTGCCGCACACCACAATCGACTTCATCCACCGTCTGGGACGTGCAGGTCGTATGGGACGCCGTGGAAGAGGTATTGTCCTCCTCGGAAAGGACGACAAGAAGGACGTTGTTGCCGAGGTGAAGGAGAGCATGTTCATGGGACAAGCCCTGATTTAGGTTTGGGTCTCACATTTGTACAACACGATGTAAAAATATCATGTATACCAGAAAAGGGGACCACGATACGAGGTTATGGACGCATATATCTGAGATAGACTTGAGTTGGTGTCATCGGGGACGCAAAGGTCTCAACTCCGAGCTTAATTATCACTCCAGCAAAATCGCACGTTTGAGTAAAATCTTATTGTATGATGGGTACATCAAAGCAAATGGTGTAGTTAATTGATGCTCTGTAGCCTCCAACCAGAATTGAGGCGCGACGTTGACAATGTGGCTGGTGGTGTGGCGCTAGCTCTGCTTTCAATTCGACGGCGGGTGGGTCATGACGGATTGAGCATCCTGGAAGGTTCGCGACGCGTTTCCCTCCCACACATCAAAATATCACAGACCCTCGCCATCCTTATCCTCAGCCACGCCCCCATCCTCGAGGTCGTAGCTCCGCCACTCGAGATATATCGACTTGCCGAATATCACTCCGAATTATCATACCCAATCTGCACCAACATCTCAGTAATTCGAAAGCATGCCGCGACCCAAGCGAACGCGTCGCGCCCCAGCCGCTTCAGCTGTTGCCGCTGTGACTGCTGTCGCGACCGAGGATAAATCGAGCCCCGCGCCTGCTTCAGGCAGCGACATTTACAGCCATAGCGATCGCGAACATTCGGTCATCAGGAAGGAGCATGAGCAGGAGACGCGCCTACGCAGGAGCACAAGTTTGCGCCAGCGGAAGGCGGCAGGTGGCGCATCAGACGAGGCTACGGAAGGCACCAAAAACAACAATGGGAAGCCGGCGGAGGACCAACAGAAGTCCGACTCGTCAGTTGAGGCGGGACGGAAGACACGCGCGACACCGGTGCAGCAACGGAGGGATACCACGGGCTTGGACTTGGATGACGACTTGTTCGGACTCGATACCACGATGGACGACGATGATGATCCCGCCGCTGCGCCGCCGAGTGCGCCCCGCTCCGACACCTCAACCTTCAGTGTGAGCAACTTTCGGCGTCGGGGTCGCGCGCCGAGTATCAGCATCAACAAGGACGACAACCCCATCAGGCCGAGCAGTCGCGGGATCAGCACGCCGGGCATTAGCTCCATGTTCAACATCGGCAACTTCAGGCGCAGACAGAGGGAGCCGAGTATCTTGGGAACGGCACAGAAGGAGCGTGCTCAGCGTCCACTAGAGCCATCGTCCGAACCTGAGTCTGGGGATGAAAATGAGGATGATTTCAACCCAGAGGCCGAGTCGACCCCCATCAACAACCGTCGCAGGACGCAGCCGCCACCTGCAGTTGAACCTGACTCTGGGTCGGAGGCTGAGCCGGTGACCGATTCTCAACAGGTTTTGGCACCAGATTCACAACCCGAAAGGGAGGCCGCGGCTACTTCCAGTGCGAAGTCTCGGAAGCGGAAGAGTGTAGAAAGCCATGACGATGAAGACCGTCCTGGCAAGGCTTCGCGGACAGAGCCTGAGCAGCCCGAGCTGATTGATGACGACAGCGACTCATCTCTGTCTGACTTGCCTTCCCCTGTGATGACTCCTACACGGGCATCAAACATCCCTCGCCCAGTCACGCCCAACCAGGATGAGATTATGGCACCGCCCGAGAGTAGTGGCTCCGAAGATAACGAGGCGTGGCCCGACATCCACACATTAGCTAAGCATCGCCGTCGTCGCGCCTCGCCGACTACGCCGATGCGGGACGGCAACATGTCTGATGTCTCATCCCCGCCCTCCCTCACCCACTCGCCCAACTTCCCCGCCACACGCAAGAATGCTCAGAAAAAGAGGCAGCAAAAGAAGATGACGACAGCAGAGCTGACGGGCTTGCTGCCCCAGAGACGCCACAAGAAGACCCGCGATCCTTTTGACGCGGAAGACTCAGAGGACGAGGATGAGGATGTCGAGAACGCGAACGGATCCCCGGACGACGACGAGCTTTCATACGCCGATACGCGCACGCGTTCTCGTCGGGCAAAGGCGGCACCTCTTAACCGTAGCTCGGCCAACCGGCCCCCCTCCCGCGGCGGCAAGAGCACTGTGACTGCAAAATCTAAGCCGGCGACGAGAAGCAGCCGTCCCTCGCGCACCTACAGTCGCCGTCTGTCTGACAAGGAGAATCAGGTCGAAGATCAGGATGCTGAGGTTGAGGATGTCGAGGATGTGGCGGAGCCTGCGGGCGAGGCTGAAGAAAGCTTTGCTCCGGGTGCTGAGGATGAGACGGTGGAGCTACCAGAAGGCAGCGATCCGATGCCTACTGCCGAAGAGCTCAAGCAGGCAGCCCGCAAGTTTAAAGAGGTTGACCGCTGGGAGCTGGAGTTCGAAGAGGTCACGGAGGCCTCGTCACCGAATCGGGATGCGCGGTGAATGATGAAGAAGAGGGACGGGGCGGATATCTTATTCAAAACGGACATGATTATTCCCAGTTTGTTTTTGCTTCGGGACAAAAGGAAATGGCGTGGATGGGAGGAAACGGAGTTCCATAACATGTTTACGAAAGTTGGGAGGGGGGTTTTTCTCGCAAAGGCAGGTTGTGTTCTCCGGTTCAGTTTGATAGCTCACACTTTGCATCGCGGCCTCGCTGGAGAATGGCGTTTTGACTGTTTCTTCGTCATGGAGAAAAAATTGCAGTCGATACGGAAAACAGAGCTAATTCTTTGCACATCTCAGCGGCGCAAGCTGCTTCTCTTCACTGCCGTGGTATCGTCATACCTACTTTTGAATGCCTGTAACGCCTTGAATCTCATTCCAAATCCAGAACGCCGCCCGCAAACAGTGGGAACTCGAGCAAGCCAATAAGGGTCTCATTGCTTGAGCGAAACGACCTGCACTTCCCGCTCGACGGTGGGCAACAGGTTCATGAGCACATTCGGGTCGCGCAGGGCAATGACAATATCATCTGGCAACCGGCCCTCCATGAATAGTGACTGAGTCGGCAGTTAGCATTACGCGGGCCGTTGTGTCCACCGAACGGAACTCACCCTCTTGACGTTTTCGAAGCTGGCCTCCTTGGCCGTGTACTCCCGAATGACCTCGTCCGTCTCGAAATCCACATAGACCCTTGTATCGCGAATGCGCACAATGACGTTGTCGAGCCTCATGAACAACCGGCACAGCAGCAGCATCCTCTTCTCGTGCACGCGCAGCTTGACGCTCACAATCGAGATTCCGTTATCGTCGAGCTCGCTCTCGAACAGCACGACCTCGTCGAAGAAGAGGATCGGGTCGCGGCGCTTGAGCAGCTCGAGGGGGATCTGCCTCTCCTGCGTGTGCTCCAGCTTCTTGCCCCCGGCGCCGTCCTGCGCCAGCGTGCCGCGGTACTCGGTCGAGTAGGACCAGTCGTAGGGCTTGACGACCTCCTTGATGCCGGCGCTGGTCTTCTCGCGGGAGGAGGACCAGTCCTTGGCGTAGGCGACCTTGAGCATCTTCTTGTCCGTCTTTTCGACGCCGTCGAGGGCGTCGTAGGCGTTGAAGGAGATGGACCAGCCCGTGGGGATGTGGGTTATGCTGACGAGATTGTCGCCGAAGATCATCTCGGGGACGGGGATGCCGAGGGAAGCTGTCATTTCGTCGATGGGGCCGGCCTTGGAGATGGGGAGCTTGCGGGTCGAGATGCGGAAGCGGGATTGTGTGTGGGAGGTCGTCGCGGCGTCGAGGGCGGCCGGCTTTAGGAAGGGTTCGTTTGGGGAGGTTATGTGGTTCATCTTGTCGGTCGGCGATCGCGTTGCTGGTTCGAAGCGTTGGGACTATTCTGGGGAGGCGGGAGAAAGAGGCGACCTTGACGACTGCTGGTTGGTGTTGAGGTGAGGTCGAAGAGAGTGGCCCGGTTCGGATCGGAGGTAAGGTAGTTGGAGAGCTCTGGATGTGGTGGTGGTGATGGTGGGGTTTGGCGGGGAACACTGGAGGTCTCAGCATCCAATCCCTGCATCTCTCGGTGAGCTGAGGGGTAGACGTCACTTTCTCCACCGAGGTCACCGAGTCACCGAGGCCGTGTAAGACAACCTCATGGCTTCCTCTGCATCACATCTTACTTTGGTGCAGTGAATACCCTGGAAGTCTTTGGTATCTGAGAGAGTAATTAGGTTGCTTCATTTTATCACTATGATTCGTGGTAGATTTCAGATCAAATATCCTCTGCCGCCTCGCATATTGTCTGCCAATCGCTATCCTGGGCTCTCTGCATAGGCAAGGCTTCATGGATCCAATGAGATAGGTTGAAGGGTGCCAAATCTGGAGTTCGCCTTCCAAGTGCTCCGAATACCATTTTTAGAGAATCTGAGAAAGTAAGGGCCCAGAAGGAGCCATCCAGCTCGCAGGATAAGGTATGCAACAGTAGGGCTAATAGGCCGTTCCTTCCTCGAATGTTTCCACTGAACCATTTCCCTCAGGCGCTGTTGCCCGATGTGACTTCAACTTGCTCCTTCATTTCTTATCAGTGGAACTCGAGAGGTAAAGTACGACCACGAAGACTGCAAGAACGACAACGACTGACGACAACGACTCAGGACAACGACTGCGAACGACAGCAAAGACATCAACATCAACAGCAATAACGCCAGCACATCCGCCACTTTCACTACGTCCAATACACATTCCATCATCCACTACCTACCCATTACCATCGTTTGTCTTCGTTGCCATGTGGTATGACCCAAGAGAGCTTCCAGCTGTACAGCTGATGCAGTCACCGACGCCGGAGAGCGACTATGTGACAATCGGAGCAACATGCAATAGATGTCTCAGGACGTTCAAGACAGTAGCACACCGAGATTGGCTGTTGAATCTCCTATCAGCAAAGATCTGGTTGTCAGGGTCAGAAAAGGTGAAGCAGGCCCGCTACGACTTAACCGAATACTTAGCCTACGAAGGAGGGCCCTCTTTCATGTTTTCATGGCTGTTCTGCCCTGTTAAACCAGACTGCGAGACACGGCATCACCAACCACAACATAACCCCATCGGCGGCCAGAATAGCAAGTACTAGAAGTCAAAAAGCCCTCAACTGCTGGCGGGAATAGGAAACCCGGAGACGTGGAAGGACAAGAACAATTACCAGCTCACTCGGAATCGTCTGGAAAAAGCGCTTTTTCAAGACCATTTGGACAACGGATGGAGAAACTACATGCAGTTCCGTCTGGGTTGGTACAACTTTACATTCAATGGAGCCATCATGGTCTGCTCCGAGTACAGTCCTACCCAACGCATGTAGGGCAATGCCGTCGTCGACTTGTTCTTATTGGACCAAGGACTAATCAGCCCGAGAATGTTCACGAGTCTTTACCACACGAGCTCCGAAAACATCCGCTTTCTCGTTCTGAGCCGGAGGTTCCGGGAGCTGAACACACTCGATACATACGCCGGAGTGTCAACACAACCGGCGAAGGTCTACGACATCCAGGACACTACAGTATTCGCCGCAGACAACGCACTGACCGAGATTCGCCAGTTGCCGCCCGGGAATCGTCCACAGTCAAACCCTTACCGAGAATACAGGATTGTCCGAAAGATGCTTCGTGAAGCTGGTCTGCCTGACCGTTTCAACCGCAGAGACGCTCAATATGCACTGAAGGTTCTCGGATCAAGATATCCTGAAGGACCGGACGAGACCACACCCCAGCCCCCATCGGCTCCCCGGCCCCTACCGGCTCCCCAAGTACATCCTGAACAGAGCACCAATGCCAGGGGTCCTGACATGACCAAAAGCTCATATTATGATACTAGCTCGGGTGCGCGCCGCATATTCGCCAGAATGGCCGGAATGTTCGGTCGGCCGATTCGTCAACCGGCGGAACCCGTAATTGAATATCGTACACCTGTCACAAGACCTCTATGGGATAGCCATGGGAAGCGGCGATGTTACTCGGTCAACTTCGATGATCAGCCATCAGCCTTGAAACTGTTGGTTAACAGGAGCAATCGCCCCTTGAGTTGCGACGCTGGACCGAGAAACATCGAGGATGTTTTGCCCAACAGAAACGCTTGAAGCGGAGCTCAGCAAGACGACGTGAAGTAGACAAACAGCGAAGATACTAGAAAAGCAATAACAAGAAGCGATCACGCCCATTTCTTAAGTGCAGTTGATTGACTTGAGTTTTGACGTGAACGTGATTACCTCATGGCTATCGGCACCTTCGTATCAATTTCATGCCGCATCACGGGGATAAGTGGGAAGGTAGCAGTCGATACGACGAGACTGATTCAAACAATGTTGAGGGCAGCGACAGCACGTGCGACGATTACGCCAGAATATTCTATATATTAGGCCGATAAAAGCTCGATGAGTTTGAATTGGTGTTGATGGCAAAAACAGCAAGGCTTCGTCTGGCCAGCGGTCAGATATATCTTTCAATAGAATGACACTGGGCCAAGCGAAATATGACTAGGTGCAGCAGACTGAGAAGAGAGAAGGTGACGACGTACGTCGCTGCTTCAACTGAAGATATTCAAGGAACAGCAAGCCAAGTGGCTGAAAATGGCTTGGGAATTGTGAGGCTGTAGGCAATAGCAGCACGAACTAATGAGTTGGCAGGAACCAGGAAGCAGTTGTCAAAACAAGGCCCCTACAAAACAGCGTTGTCAAGAAAGCCACTCGACTCAACCAAACCCCGCATCAGATCTTGAAACAGTGCTTGCAAAGAACCAGGCTAAGGAGACATCGGCCAAATACATCTACCAGCCTTCGAATAACCGACAACGGCAAAGGTTCACGCCAGGGAGCTGACATCGCAAGCGCCCGCGCTGTCCTTGAGGGAGTGGAAAGTGGGGGGGCTGGAGGGTGTGGGGCGGGTCGCTGCCCTGGTGCTGTTCCCCCGGCAACCAGGCTCACCCCCATTGTTTAGGCGGCTCAGCATCGTTACCCGAAGCTTTTCTTAATAACCAGGACAGCCACTCCAGTTTCTTTCCAAAATACCTCCACGGCACTCTTCTAACCAACAGGGAACATTCATCTTTCGTCATCCTCTCACCACACAGCACGATGGCCACACGAACGTTGGAGTCGCGCTTCGAGCGCATGTCTGTGAACGACGAGAACGACCCATGCGATGGCTCCAAGCTCTATTCCAAGGCTCAGGTTCGTGCCGTCGCCGTCGCACAAGTCCATCAAACCGTACAACGGCTTGCTAACTTCTCTCTCAGTCAATTGTCAAGACATCACAGCTGGCGCACAGCTCGAGCAGACCGAACCTCATCAAGGTCGCCCTCCAGTCCCAGAGCACCAATGCCGTCGCTTCGGTAAAACTCCCCTCGCAATCAGCACAACGTGAGGCGAAAAACCCTACATCACCGACGAGAAAGCCCCTTCCCTCCAGCTCCTCAAGGACGTCCGACGAGGTCGTTGAGATTGAGCGCAAGTCCGCCGTCTCCGTTGTCATCGAGCCCGCACCTCCCAAGGTCTTCCACCTCGGCATGTTCGAAATCGGTCGCCCTCTTGGTAAGGGCAAGTTCGGTCGTGTATATCTCGCCCGCGAACGCACAAGCGGCTTCATCTGTGCTCTCAAGGTCCTACACAAGAACGAGCTGCAACAGGGCCGCGTCGAGAAGCAGGTCCGTCGTGAGATTGAGATCCAGAGCAACCTGCGCCACCCCAATATTCTCCAGCTGTACGGACACTTCCACGACAGCAAGCGTGTGTTCCTGATTCTCGAGTTCGCCGGTAAGGGAGAGCTGTACAAGCACCTCCGCAAGGAGAGCCGCTTCCCCGAATGGAAGTCGGCGCAGTACATTGCCCAGATGGCCTCGGCGCTGAAGTATCTTCACCGCAAGCACGTTATCCACCGTGATATCAAGCCCGAGAACATTCTGATGGGTATCCACGGCGAGATCAAGATCTCTGATTTCGGCTGGAGTGTGCACGCCCCCAACAACCGCCGCAACACCATGTGTGGAACCCTCGACTACCTGCCGCCTGAGATGATCAAGCCCGGCAGCTCGGACAACTACTACAACGAGAAGGTCGACCTTTGGAGTTTGGGTGTCTTGACGTACGAGTTCCTTGTTGGTGAAGCGCCATTCGAGGACACGCCCGTCATGACGCAGAGGAGAATCGCTCGGGCCGACATGACTGTGCCGTCATTCGTCAGTCCCGAGGCGAAGGACCTGATTAAGAAGGTGAGCCGCATTCCAGTCAGCCCTACCGCGACCATGACTAACCAGTGTCCCAGTTGCTTGTCCTTGACCCCGAGAAGAGAATACCCCTAGACCAGGTCCAAACCCACCCGTGGATCGTCAAGCACTGTGTAAAGGGCGAGAGGGCGTCCAACCGTGAGAGAAGCTCCTGATTAATGACCATCATGATTCATGCATACCAGCCAAGGCATAACGGTCCTTGTAGGATTAGCGGCGTTCATTCTTTTTATTAATGCTGGATTAGGCCGGCTCTGATCTACGGCTTATTGGGGTTTGGGGTTTGTTTCCATTGCATGTATGGGAGTTGGGATTCTTCATGTCGTTTTTTTGAGTAGCCAACGAAAACCATAGTCATATCATCCAAGCATTCAACACTGCTTCGTGGTGCTTCCTACGTGAGGAGACAAATTACATGAGTTGGGGGTATTGTACACGCTCTATGCTGAGCAATTTCAATCATTCATTACCTGTAGACCTCGTCAAAGGGCCTGGTGTCGTTGAAGCACGACTCCCACACTTGGTTGACTACCTTGGTCGCCTGGACGTCGTCCTTGCACCTCGGCCGGTTGAGGACGGATTGTATCGCGCGCTTACGCACGCAGTCCTGGAACTGCTGCGACAAACTCCAGTTCCCTCTTGTGAACGCCTCTCTGGTCCATCTACACTCGCCGCTCAGCGCAGAGGCACGAATCTGTCCAAGTCAGTCTCCCCCTCTGGCAAGCTTTAGGTAGGCCACTCACCTCGGTACACGCCGCATGCTTCAAGTCCAAATCGCCCATCCAGTCTACGTTCCACCTCAGGTGGTCCCACGCATGCACCATCTCGTGCGAGAGCGTGTCCTCCAGATGCTTCCGGTCCCTCACCTCGTTCGCGCAGATCAAGATGCCGTGGGCGGGGCTGAAGCCGCCCGACTGGCGGTGCACCTGGCCGTCCTCGGTGAGGCGCGCGGGGCACCGCCTGCAGAGGATGTTGGAGCTGTCGAGCTCGCCGTTGAGGGCGGCGATCTTGTCGTTGAGGAAGCGGACGGTCGGGGAGAAGGCGAGCAGCCAGTCGCGGTGCTCCTCGCAGCGCTTGCAGTCGCGCTCCTCGTTGGCGCGGTAGCGGTGCTCGCGGTAGTGGAACTGGCCCTCGGGGGTCATGCGGCCGGTGAGGACGTTGAAGTAGTTCATCCACCACTTGGTCTGCGGGTCGAAGCCGGTGCGGGCGGGATCGTTGCGCAGCTCGCGAGGGAGTCCTTCGGCTGACGGCGCAGGCGCTGTCGTTGGCGGTGGTGTTTGCGTCTGGGATGGGGCTTCGGAAGCCATTGTGGGCGATTGTTGCTGCGGCTATTGAGGAGTGGGAGGGGCCTTTCGACGAGGTTGCGGGCGAGAAACGGTCCTTCGGCGCGAGTTGGAGTTGTTGGTTGATGATGGCTGAGGTAAGGATGGGGTAGGTTGATTGGAGTGGACGGAAATTTTGGCTGTTATCGATAACGAGTCTAGGTGCATCGTGCATGTGGTGACAACGCCTAATTTAGTGGACCGACTCAGCTATCGACGATTTGAGCTTTCCAGCACACGGGCGATCGAGTATGACGTTCTAATAGGATTGAATTGTACATATGAATCACAGCCAAATTTGAGTTTGAATAATGATATTGGTCATCTTTAGGTTTTCTTACCGTCAGTCCGTTTTGTTCAATGGAGGAAACATCTTAGATGGAGATGATGTACCAATGACAGATGGGCGGATCTTTAAACGACATAGGTACGTCGAGGAATCGACACCTACACTTATTAAGCCATGAGTTGAAGTTAGCGACTAGAATATCCATTGCCGTCTCTATCAACGTCCCTTTTGTTGGCTTTAGTCGTCTTCTTCTATTGTCGTCTTCGACAGTCCTGAATCCTATGGGCTTTTTCGCCCGAGTCCACTGCCAGTTTGTGGCTTGCGATTTTGGTGATGAAAGCCTCTCAGCTACCTAGGTACAGTAACACAGGTCAGACATGAGAAGGCGCGCCCTACTGGAAGACACTGCAGCTTTCAATGCACATTCAAGCGGTCAAACGCCCAACTACCCGATTCATGATCTCATTCTTCCCAGAGCCAAACAGGGGTCAAGAAAAGGCGGCATGCCAACGCTCTGCTGAAGATGCCGCTAGCCCCGGGTTTTAGTG
Organism: Colletotrichum tropicale; assembly: GCA_027406125.1. Lineage (NCBI taxonomy): Eukaryota > Fungi > Ascomycota > Sordariomycetes > Glomerellales > Glomerellaceae > Colletotrichum > Colletotrichum tropicale. The sequence continues at coordinate 2,814,863 of JANVYH010000004.1, forward strand.
GCATTACCCGCCATCTCATAGGCCCGCGCAGCCTACCGAACCACCCCCGTGTTCCCGTCCTTGCACCGGTCGATCCCGACATCGGGGCCATGCAGGGTGATTTTTTTTTTCTCTCTTGCCAACCCTGCCGCACGGCAGTCAGAGTCATTCCTGCGACGACAAAGGGCGCGACCAGGGGCCTTGGACAATGTTCCCATCGTCCCACAATAACTCGACACCGGCTGGTTTGGCATTGGCAATGGCGGAAGAGAGTGGTCCAACATGTAAGAGGATCCAGTATTTTTCCTAAATACGTAATGTTGCCCAATTCGCTGGTTTAATCCTTGGGCTCATCGTTCTTTTGGCTTTAAATCTGCATGTTTACTGCTCGTCGTTGTTGTTCATTTGGAGGAGCGTGTGTGACTAACTCTGGATCCCCTCGTTCGCAGACATGAAGCACCGTGAGGGCTCAAAACCCCTGACGGTGGTGCTCAAGCTGGGTGAGTCGCTGCCCCTCCCCCTCATTGTGTCTCATGGCCCGATCTAACTCAATCTCACAGGCACCAGCTCCATCGTTGATGAAAACACTCGGCAACCCCTGCTGTCGATTCTCAGTCTCATTGTCGAGACGGCAGTCAAGTTGAGAAAGGATGGCCATAGGGTAGTCATCGTCTCATCCGGCGCCATCGGCGTCGGTCTCCTCCGCATGGAGATGGAGAAACGCCCGAAACATCTGTCAACGCTACAGGTGCGTTCATCTCTGAGCCAGAGCATCTGACATTAGACTGACGAATGGACATAGGCGTTGGCTGCTATCGGACAATGCAGACTCATCAGTCTATGGGACGACCTTTTTGGGCACTTCAGGCAACCAGTTGCTCAGATCCTTCTCACCCGCAGCGACATTGCAGATGTAAGTGAGCATCTCGCCGTCTAGTGGACATGGGTTCTGACAAGGTGGCAGCGGACACGATATCTCAATGCTCAAAACACATTCAACGAGCTCCTGGACCTTGGCGTCATTCCAATTGTCAACGAAAACGACACCCTCGCAGTATCAGAAATCAAGTTCGGCGACAACGATACCCTCTCTGCCATCACCGCAGGCATGGTCCACGCAGACATGCTCTTCCTCATGACCGACGTTGACTGTCTCTACGACAAGAACCCCAGGACACACCCCGACGCGCAGGCCATCGAGGTTGTCGAGGACATTTCCAGTATTCAAGCAGATGGTACACTCAACCCCTTCTGCTCCTCACTCTCAGAACTAACACCTCCCCCTCAGTCTCAACAGCAGGCTCCGCCCTCGGCACCGGCGGCATGATGACCAAGATCGTCGCCGCCCGTCTCGCGACCTCCGTCGGCGTCACAACCGTAATCACACGCTCTTCCAACCCGGGAAACATCGTCAAGATCGTGCGCTATATCCAGGCCCAACAAAGGTCCTCCCCGCGCCTGGACCCGGCCTCCGACGGCGAGCACGATGGCCACCACGCCGACGACCCCCTCTCCCAGTCCACCGCCTCCCTCCGCCTCGACCAGTCTGTCGAGAAGCCCCCGCTGCACACCCGCTTCCTCCCCTCGCCGGACCCCATCCGCGACCGCCACTTCTGGATGATCCACGGCCTCAAGCCCCACGGCACGCTCTACATCGACGCCGGCGCGCACAGTGCTCTTCTTAGGAAGGCTGGCCTGCTGCCCGCGGGCGTGCTCGACGTCGAGGGCAACTTTGCCCAGCACGAGGCCGTGAGGCTTGTCGTCGTGGAGAGGCTGCACACCCCGGACGCGAGCGGCAAGATGTGGACCGGCACGCCGCTCGAGGTCGGCCGCGCGCTGGTCAACTACGCCGCGCCGGAGGTGATGCGCATCCGCGGCCACCAGAGCTCCGAGATTGGCGGGCTGCTCGGGTACGCTGACAGCGAGTACGTGGCGGAGAGGCAGCACATCCGCATCTGGAGCGGAGAGAGTCGGCCGCAGACGCCTAGCTTGGAGAAGCAGGTCAAGGAGCAGGTGAAGGAGCAGATTGTCGAGGAAGTCATTGCAGGGGTCGCGGGTTACGAGGGAAAGGCATGATTATAGAGTCTTTGAAAAGGTTTGGCATACGGAACGGGAACACTGCATGACGGGAGAGGAAAAGGCAAATGTCATGATTTGAGGAGCGATCCGCCACCATTTCAGCATTATGGGGGTGTCAGTATTAGACTTGCTGTTATGACGAGAAGAAGAAAAGTATATGACCAACAACAAAACGCCATCAAGATGCCCCCCTCCTTGTCTTCTACTCTTTTTTGTTTGAAACCAAGAAACGCCAGCCCGTATACACACGCATAGTTGTCCACCAATGGGTATTCTAGACCTCCCCGCAAGCTTTCTAACCAGTCGCAAAGAGGGTATCTTCGTCACGCAGGTACTCGCCGGCGTCAGATTGCCTGAAGCATACAACACCGGTGGGATCGAGACGGCGCGCCTCGGCGGTGGAGCGGGCGGTGACGCCGAATCCGAGGGGCTTGTCGTCCATGGAGTAGACGATGACGCCCTGGTGCTCGGGGCAATCGTCAGACCAGCGGCCGACGTGGGCCTTGACGATGTTGCCGCCGTAGAGGAAGGGCATCTCTCCGTTGGGCTGTGTTGCGCCGAGAGTCAGTGGCTGCGTACCTAAAGTGCGCTGAGAGTGATTTCAAGCATACCTTGACCCAGATCTTGTATCTCGCGTGCTCGCTGAGAATGGGGAGCGCCGTGACGTGCAGGCGGAACTTGCCCGTCTTGGTGAACTTGCCTACACGACCGTCTGGTTAGCGAAAAGGACTTTCTGGGCCTGGGATAGAGTGTCGCATAACGCACCGAGACAGATGCCGATGCTGAGAAGCTTGTCGCGGGCGATGCTAGTCGCGAGGTTGGCGACGGACAGGCGCACGTAGTAGACGCGGTCCTTGATCATGCGGAAGACATAGCGGTCTGCGTCGGGGGAGTTGTCGAGAGGGGCGATGAGGTTCTTGAGGGAGCTGCCCATGTAGCTGGCAAGCTTGTTGAAGAGAGTCTGCGTCTCTTGTTCCGTGAGGGGACGCATCTTGGCGGATTTTCCGTTTCGTCGGCTCTCGGAAGATTTGGTGAGGACAAGACGAGGAAACTCTTTTAGAGATGTCAAGTCCGTGCCGAGAGTGGGATGCATCGCGATGCCAAAGGTTGGAGTAGCGGCAGAAACCCAAAAAATTTCGGGCGGTCAAAGGGCATACCGGGGGTTTAATTGGCCCAACTGGCTAAAGCTCCACTAAAAAGTTCTCGACAGTCCCTCTTCTGCTGCCATGTCCCAGGGTCCCATCCAATCCACCTCAGCATCGAGAAATCTCGAGCAGAACCAGACATTGACGGACAAGGCCTCTTCCCCCCTCCGACACCCGCCCGTCAACAATGTCGTCCTCCAGAGCCCCCAAACGCCGCAGGCTCACGCCACCCCCCGAAGACGACGAACCGAAATCCCGCTCCTCCAAGAAGATCCAGAAGCAGTTCTTCAAGAGCGCCGCCGGATGGGACCTGGAGCAGGACTACGAGAACCGCAAGCATAAGAAGGGCAAGAAAGACAAGAAGGAGAGCAACCGCCTGCCCATCAAGACCGCCGACGGCCGTATCGAGCAATTCCGTGCGCTCGAGGGCGACAACGACGATGCCGCTTCCGTAGAGAGCGACGGTGATTGGCTCGAGGGTAAAGAGGACGAGGATGCCATCGCCGAGGCCGAGGCCGAGAGGCTGCGCCAGACCAGAAGGAAAGAAGAGGAGGAGTCAGACCTGCCGGAGCACGTCCAGATTCTCCAGGCCAAGGAAGAGCTCGCCAAGATTGCGACGGCGTTGAACGAGGACCCGGAGGAGAATGTCGGCGCCTTCAAGGCCCTGGCCAAGATCGGCCAGTCGCGCATCCCGACCATCCAGAAGATCACCCTGGCCACCCAGCTCGCCGTCTACAAGGACGTCATCCCAGGCTACCGCATCCGCCCCGTTGCCGAGGACGCCCCGGCCGAGAAGCTGTCCAAGGAGGTCCGCAAGCTGCGCGCCTTCGAACAGGCGCTCGTCTCTGGCTACCAGGGCTACGTGAAGGAGCTCGCGAAATGGGCCAAGCTCGACATCCCCGCCACCCGCAAGAACGGGCAGAGCATCTCGAGCGTCGCCATCGCCTGCGCGTGCACGCTCATCAACGCCGTCCCTCACTTCAACTTCCGCACCGACCTGCTCAAGATCCTCGTCGGCAAGCTCTCGAAGCGCAAGGTCGACGCCGACTTCGTCAAGTGCCGCCGCGCCATCGAGACGCTCTTCAAGGAGGACGAGGAGGGCCGCCCCGCCATGGAGGCCGTCGCGCTGCTCGCCAAGATGATGAAGGCACGCGAGTTCGCCGTCGACGAGACCGTGGTCAACCTGTTCCTGCACCTGCGTCTGCTGGACGAGTTCGCGGGCAAGGGCTCGCAGGACCGCGTGGACCACGAAAAGGACCCCGGCGCGCCGCCGCCGCGCAAGGCCTTCAAGAAGGAGTTCCGCACCAAGAAGCAGCGCAAGCAGATCAAGGAGCAGAAGCAGATCGAGAAGGACATGCAGCAGGCCGATGCGTTGGTCAGCCACGAGGAGCGTGACCGCATGCAGTCCGAGACGCTGAAGCTGGTTTTCGTGACGTATTTCCGCATCCTCAAGTTGCGTGTGCCGCACCTGATGGGTGCTGTGCTGGAAGGTCTGGCCAAGTACGCCCATCTGATCAACCAGGATTTCTTCGGCGACCTCCTGGAAGCCCTGAAGGACCTCATCCGCCACGCCCAAGACGATGCCGAGGGCGATGCGGAACCAAGCGCCGAAGAAGCTGCTGCCGCAGAGGAAGAAGACGACGACGATGCCGTGGCGCGCAACACTACCCGTGAAGCTCTCCTCTGCACAGTAACCGCCTTCGCCTTGCTCGCAGGCCAAGACGCGCACAACTCCCGCTCCGAGCTACACCTCGACCTCTCCCACTTCGTCACCCATCTCTTCACCTCCCTCCCCGCGCTCTCCATGAACCCCGACCTCGAGCTCACCTCCAAATCCCTGCACATCCGCCCCGGCGCCACTCGCGACAACCGTGTAAACCTGCAGACCACAACGGTCCTCCTCCTGCGCTGCCTGACGGCCGTGCTGCTGCCCACATACCAGATCCGCTCCGTACCACCGCTGCGACTCGCGGCCTTCTCGAAGCAACTCATGTCGGCAGCGCTGCACACCCCTGACAAGTCCACACAGGCGGTGCTGGCATTACTGCAGGATGTGGCGCACACGCACGGAAAGAAGATCAGCGCGCTGTGGAGGACGGAGGAGAGGAAGGGTGACGGCATGTACAATGCGTTGAGCGACAGTGTAGAGGGCAGCAATCCGTATGCGACAACGGTATGGGAGGGGGAGCTGCTGCGGAAGCATTTCTCGCCCAAGGTTAGGGAAGGTGTCAAGATACTAGAGAAGAGCATTGGTAACGCATAATTCTAAGACAGAGGCGTTGGGGAATAAAAAGAGATTTCGTTCCATCGTCTGCTCGTAATACCCTTCAAAACGTAACTGTTTGGGCGGACTGATACAAGTACGTTTGTTGTAATACTCCATGTCACTGAAGGGCACAAAATTTCTACGGAATTGTTGATTGACTATCTATCTATCTACGAATCGGTGACTGATCCATCATTCATTGAGCAAAAGTGGAAATCGGGTGGTTGATATCCTTGTGGATAAGGCCCTCGATGCTTCAGTGCACTCCTCAGTCCAAATCCAGGGGAACCCAATGCCTCCCAATCCTGAGCAAATGTTGCATGCACTCCTAACCTTGTCCGCCATTTTTTTCTTCTCTCGTATCTGGTCTGCGTTCCGTCATCGCAGGCAGTGGTCTTTTCCAGCATCTCGAAGTATGGTTGCCAAATGGCATTATTACCGAGTGTCGGGCTACCAACGTATCGTCATTATCCGAACATGTGTATCATCGTAAAATCGTGCGAAGGATCAATTGCTGAGAAGAATCGGCCATGCCTTCAATCATAAGCACGTGGAGTGGAGGTGTAGTGTCAACTTGCTGCCTGCCGAACCAGAGGCGGACGTCAGCAGAGCAAGTCTGTTAGCTGTATGACAAACAGCGTTCCGACTCCCTTCTCGTCTTGAACCTCATCAAGCCCACATGGAGCTGCTGAGGCCGCGACTATGGCCGGTCTTCTGCGGAGCACGCTTTGTAGCAGCTTTCTCGGCATACAGGATAACCTCGAGGTTGTCCTCTTGCTCAGGCAAGGTGGCAGGAATAGCTCCAAACCACAAGGGGTAGTCGTCCTTGCACTTCTGAAGGACGGGGCAGTCCTCGTTGCTGTGGGTCAGAATAATGGCGTTCACAAGGAACTTCTGCGGGTCCGTAAGTGACTTATCGCCATCCTCATCGACATTAAACATCGAGGAACTGAGTCCATGCAGACCACGGGGTCGCTCAGGGCAGTTGCAGGTCTTGGGACCGTCCGCAACGTCCTGCACCGTCTTGGCAACCGCGGTGCTCTGCACAACTGGCTCAACAACCTTGCCATCGGCTGCAGGGAAGGTCTGCATGCTTTTCAAGAGGTCTCTAATAGCAGAGGGATCCTTTCCTTGGAAAACATCCCAAAAGGCGGCGAAGGAAGTAGGCTCAGCCGCTGAAGTGGGAGTGATCGAGTTGTCTGCGGCGATGGTAGGGGCAATGGCCAAGCTAGCCAGCATGCGGTTAGCAATTCCCTCTAAGAGGGCATGCTTCTCCTGTTCAGTTCGGGAGCCCGAGCTGTTGTTGTCGATGTTGGTAAAGACAGGCTTGCTTTCCTTGCCGTTGCCAGACTCGCACACTGGAAGAGCATTCTTGGGCGGGTTCTCCACAGTCGTGCTGTCATTGTCAGCCCAGATGCTCTGACCAAGACCAGTGCGTTGAGCTGGAGCGGGAGAATCCTCGGGCTTCACATGGTCTTGCTTGTCGTGCTCGCGGACGATAGGACCAGCAGCAGGTTGAATCTTGATGATTGAGGCTTCGGGAAGAGCGGCAGGCCGAACAGGGGCCGTGTTCTGGGAAGGAACCACACGAGGAGCAAGATGAGGCGGGATCCCAGCAGAGGTGTTGTTAGACGTAGAGGCGTTGGTCTGCTGTCTAACAGCGGGATCCAAGGAGGTAGTCTCAACACGGGTGAGATGAGTAGGTGCAGCTTGAGGAGCTGCAGCTTGAGTAGCTGTAGAGGCTGTGTTGCCAGGAGCAGCGGGCCGACCCGCACTGCCGTCGAGGAACGACTGAAGGCTCTTGTCGACCTGTTTAGGGGCTGCGTTGGCGCTAGCTGAGGCCGGAGCAGTCTTCCGACTTGACAAAGATAGAGGCCGGGCTTCCAGATTGTTAGTAACTTGCCAACAGACAGATTGTCAGGAGACTTACTCATTGTAGTAGAGTGTGGGTTAGAGGAGTAAGGTCCAGCAGGAAGGCGGGGATCTCCTCGACTATATTCAGTCCGAGGACCAACAGAAACAGGTCCATTGCCTCCGATTCTGGAAGTGCCCCGTCCTCCGCGGCCGCGTGCAGAACCACCGCGAGAGTCTCTTCCGGACTTGAAGTCTTTGCTGAGCTCTCTGGCAGCGGCCATCTGATCTACGTGTGACAGCATCTTGAGAGATCTAGTACTGGCGTTCCGTGAAATGTTGAAATAAGGCAACCGTGCTTGTCCAGGAATGCCTGCGTAGATGCCTAGACGATCTGTCAAAAGGGTCCAAAATTCTCGACAGGCAGGCTTACCTGAAGGAATGGATGATCCAACAGGACTATCGTTGAGATAGTTTTTGAAGGATAGGAACCAACGTGAGCGACCCTGAAGTCCAAAAGCCTCCGAAGAAAATGTGAAGGCGGAAAGAACTAGAGAATCCAGCCAACAGAGCCTGGTCAGGTGTTAGCGACGCATGAAAATTGGTCGACAGTAACAGCGGTGATTTTCAGGTGACAACACTGTGAATGTCGATGATGGGGAAAGTCACGGGAGGATCAAGTGGCTTCCTAGGATCAGAAGGTACACTGCGCCTCCCCAATGTCAGGAAGGAGGGTGAGTTGTTGAGGAAGGAGGGAAGGCGCTGGGAGTTCCGCACTGCGACCTTGGCGAAGAAGGCGATCCTGAAAGACCGGAGGGAAAATCCAAAGCTCGAAGGAGATATACTTGCCTTCCAAGGTGAGAGGCTGTAGATATTCAGTTCGGTCTGCACGCCCATCGGAAGATGAAGACCGAGTAGTCCAAACGAAAGACGGATTGCGGTGGGTGCCTAGAAAGAGTTTGAAGGCGGGCGAGTAATGCGTGAGGGAGGGGAGAAGAAGAAAAGTAGGCAGGTGAAGGGATAGAGAAGGGCAGGATGTAAAATACCCAGCGGCTTGGCGGGGTAGGTCGCCGTACCAGAGGAAGCGGAGGGGCTTGGTACTCTTGCTCTGGATAAAAGGTGGAGGGAAAGTGGAAGTAGTGGAAGGAGAAGAAGTTGTCGGGGTGGAGGAAGCAGTAGAAGGAGAGGAAGTAGTCGAAGTAGAGCAAGCAGTGGAAGGAAGGGAGGTAGCCGGGCAACCAGCCCACGATGCCTTCCTCGACTTTCAGAACTAAACAAGCCAGGGGGGAGCAATGGGCCTTCCTGTCCTGCGATGAGGTAGGTAGGTAGCCAGAGGAGCGGGGCTTGTCATGGAAGAGTTTGCTCGAGAAGAAGATTCGAATAGTGGCAGGCTGTGTCCTTGCCTCGGGTCAGCTGTGGACATTCACAGAGGTGGCAAGTGGTTCTGGGTCATCTTGACAACCTGTTGGTCGTTGTAGGCTTGAGAAGGGAGACGACTTACTTCGCACTTCACGTAGTAGGTTGAGCTCATGAGACATAGGCAGACAGCTGTGAACCAAAGTCCCGACGAACAAGGAAACAATAAAGCACCATGCACCTGGCCGAACCCTCTCTCGTCTGGTTAAGCACTGTAAACAAAAGGGTAGGTGGGGGAAAAGCAGATGTGCAGCTGTTTATAAAGCTGGCTGATTGGTGATGAAGCAGCACTTTCAAAAGTCTTACATGCTGAGCAGTGAGAGTATCTATATACGGAATACCCTATGTAGGTTTTGATCCAGCATCAGTACTCCCCTCTGCCTCGCCATGCTGGGTCTTCAGGCTTTGCTCGCCTTCTTCGGAATAATCTTCTCTTCTGTCTTCAACTGCATCTGCCGATACTTGGCATCTTGGGCTTCTTCGAGCCAAGCTATTCGCACGGGTGAGACGTGCTCGTTGACAAACTCGACCAATGCTTTTGACATGGGAGCATCCACGCGAATGCCGACAGATGACACTCTGGGAATGCCAAGACAGGTGCTGAGCTTGTCGCCGCAAGGCTTCGAGTATCCCACGAGTCTCGTTGCCGGCGTGGATTGGGAGTACTTCGAGGCGACAGCGACCATTTGCGGCAGTTGAGAGTTGAAAGCTGACGACTGGCCTGACCGTGCCACGAAGATCAAGGCGTACGGACTGGCGCTGCTGGGGGTGGCATCATTCTCTCTTGCTGGTTGGTCTGGGCCTGACGCAAGCTTCTCGAGGTTGCGGGTGATGCTGGTCAATCCGACATCGACGAATGAGGCGATCTCTGGTGCTGGCGGCCGCTCTGTCTTGGCCGGTGCCTTGGATTCTCCGCCCTGTTCCTTTCTCTTCCTCTTAGCTGCCCGTTTGCCTTCCGATGGCTTCACATGTCTTTGACGGTGTTGGCCAATAGGCGTCAAGAGGCTGTCTGGCATCAGCAAACGCTCTCAATGCGAGGTCAAAGGAGGACCCAGGCTCCCACGACTCACCTGCAGAGAAGTTCCAGAATTGCATCCTGGTCTTCTAGTGAGATTTCAGGCCTTTGTTATTACATGTTAGTATGGTGCGCGCGTAGGTTTGACCCAGGGATCCTACCATTGGATCGTCGAGAATGGTGTATCTACAGAGTACACCAGCTTCTTCCTCTGAGATGTAGCCATCTCACTGCTTGACTTTGTGTGTTTAGGACTATCTCCTGCACCGCTGATGTGGAGACGAAGGGAAGTAGAAAGACTTTGTGGCGGTGGTCAGTAGACGTTGGCTTCGAAATTCCCGCTGCTGCTAGACCGAATATCTGACACTCTGCTCCGTGCCTGGGAATATGGGGCGTGGCGCAGCAACTGAATGCTAAAGGTATCTGAGTTTAGCAAATGCTGTCAGTGGCAGAGGGTATGGTGAGGGCCGTCGGCATGCAGTAATACGCAAGACGGAGTCAGGCGAATAAGAGATAAAAGTAAAAATCAGCCAGGGAAAAAAGACGCGAGGCTAAATGGCCTTAGCGGCCGGTACGCCGATAAGCGAGATGCTAGCGTGGGCCTGAGTCGATCAAGTGAGAAACAAGAGATGAACAGAGGAACTCCAATTCTCGACGCCGAAGCAAGTGGCAGAAGCAGGTCATGCCAAGAAGTCGACATTCCATCTCCCAGGGTCGGTGTCGATCTTGTGCACGTTTCGGTAGCCGCTGTCAGGACGCAATTTGACGTCAGCTCCGGAAGAAGAGAGGCGCATCGGCCGTTGGAGTAAGGGTGCGGCAAGGACAAGGGCAGCTCTCTACGGGCCCCGCATGAGCTCTTTCGGAGGGTGGCACGGACGACAGCGGGAGGAATGGAACCAGCCCGGTCGAGCCAGGGGCGCCGAGAGGCCGAGTGCTACGTTGGAGTTCCAAGGTAGGTAGGTGACCTGAGTAATTGACGGCGGGCCGCTTGGTGGGCACCATCACGGCTTCGACATGACATGTGTGTAAGTTCAGCCCAACTCTCCTCTCAGGAGATGATGTTTGCGGACCACGGCGAAGGGCGCCAAACGGTCCGGGTGGCCAAGAACGAGACGAAAGCAAGAGAACCGTTGTGGCATTAGATGTCTTCTTTTTTGCTCGCGAGGATCGAGAGGCAGCAGTCCGCGGTCACCGCGGTTGATGTGTTGATGTGCTGCTGGCATCAGTCTGACTAGTAGGAGATTCAAGATGACTTCGCTTCCTGAGTCAAAATCCAATGACTGGTCACAGAAGAGTAACGAGACCGCACATTGGTCTACACACGCCGAATATTGATTGCGGGCAGCGTTGATCGATTTGCGCGAATGACCTTGTGAGCCAGCCGAGATGCCCAAGCGCTTTCCCAAGCTGCCACCGTACCTGACTGGGCGTTCTTCGAACCTTTCGGATTGTTGCCTGGCAAGAGGTGTTTGGCTTGCCTCACACAGCGATTGGCTCGTTGGTCTCTGCGCGTACGAGGCGGACCACCGCCATATCGATTTGACTCGCCAGCTTTTGCTGCTCACAAGACAATCTTGCACCCAAATCGATGGGGGAAAAAAACCAGGGCATCTGATAGAGGAAAAGATGACTGAGGGGTATTTCTTGTTGCCTTCAGGTATGGCTGATAATAGCAGATGGAAGGCAATGTTGACTTTTGGGCAACCTTGTAGAGTCAGCCAGTCTGATACGATGGTACGTACCCGTAGCCTCTGACCAACCACGAGCGCTCCAAAAGTCGCCTTCTGCAAGCCACCTCCAGCTGCCTGACCATTGACCAGAAGGGTGGGAAGCGAGACAATCATATCGTTCGTCATTCGTCCTCTTCCCCGTGCTGTCCAAGCAGGCATAGATATCCAGCTTCGACTTGCCAAAGAAAGGGACAGGCTCTTGTCCTACCACCATTGCCCACTCAGCCCTCACAAAGCCAAAGGAACAACGGCCGGCGGTTCTTTGTGCTGTTTTTGCATCATCCTGTCCTGCTACACCGACGATTGATTTCGAAAAGTAGATGGCAGCAGGCATTACACACACCCAACAAGCTGGCATCCTATTGCCGACCACACAGTAAGACCACCCACGTTGACGAGAGATTGAAAGATGTGTTCGTTGAGAACTAATGAAAAACGGTAGCAGATCAGCCCTCATCTGAAGATCACAGCTACCTATTCGACCCTCTTCCTTGCCTCGCCTGTACCGGCACTTGGTTCGTTCCCTGCAGGTACCTCACTGCCTTCGGCCCAGCCAGTTCCACCTCAGTCAACAGCAGCTCCCCACCCAAGACCATCCGGACCGTGCTCCTTGCTCCTTGCCTGCCTGCCTACCTAGCCACGCTTGACTAAGGTACACCGTCACCCCGCACCGCCCACCGCCAAAGCCTTCTGGCGTCAACGACGCGCCAAAGAAGCTGCGCGGACGAGCTCGACGTTGCAAAGATAGGTAGGTACCTGCATCCTCATTTTCATTTGCCCATCTGCCTCTTTGCCTCAAAAGTTTCCAAATTGTTCGCCCGTCTGCCTTGCCAGAGAAACAGCAGAGCAGGAGCACATGCTCACGGATACGGTTTTAGACTTATTTGCTCTTCTTTTCGTCTGCCCCCCTAGACCTCCTTCCCCGCCAGCTTCGTCTCCAGCTACCATTTCTGCTACGCGCTGATAAGCAAAGGTAAGGCGAAGCTCTTAGCTCCCCTACCGCGCCTACCTACCTTCACCATCCGCCACCACCCATCATCATCATCCTCCGTCGTATTAACCTGAACTGCCCGTGGTGCCCAAGGCAAGGTAGCTCAAGCTACAGAGCAAGGTACTTGCTTCAACCCAAGGTAGGTTTTGCCGCCTACCCACCCGGCCTTGCCTTGCCTGCTCCCATCTCGCCTCACCACCATATCTTCCCGCCGGTCCCTTACCTCATCTTTTCCCCCATCGGTGTCTCCAAAACGCAAGTGCTTCCACGTTCTCCCCCTCCCCCTCCAAAGCACAGCTCCCAGCTCTAGTGGATTCATTCATACCCGCACTGCGTCTGAAGCACCCGAAAAAGGACGACGTGCAACCCCTGCACATTCCCCCCAAAAAGCCCACCTCCAACACAACTCGCTTGGTTCGTTGGATCTCAGCCTGCACTTCGGTATCGTCACCTCGACATCCTAGCGTCTGGCCCCAATCATTTTTTCTGGCACTTTTCGCTTTCTGAGCCACCAAGCTCTGTGCAGTCTTGTCATTTACTCAACCCCCCTTCTATTCTTTTCCATTCCCCCAATCATCGTCCTGAATACACTGCGCGACACGTTCTCCTATCCAGCTACAACCAGCAGCTTTCGAAAAAAACCCACATGCTAATTCTAGACAGCTGCTGCCGAGTCGTCTCTCGCGCCCGAGTGACGTCTCTGGAGCTCCAGGACCCGCGCTGCGACTCCTCATTGCACCAGCCAGATGGACCAGCCTACAGGATCCTCGGAAGCACCAGAACGCGCGGTCTCCTCTGAGCCCAGCTCAACGAGACCCAACCCTTTCACAGAGGACGACGACGCCTCAAGGAAGCGACGCCGTACCTCCTTGTCTGGGGGCTCCCGAAGCCGATCCGCCGAAAGCCCTAGATCCGGCCTTGATACCTCCAGCTCCCCAGCTGCAGACCTCCTCGCCGACGATCACAATACTCAAGACTCCGCCATGAGGATAGATACCGGCCCCTCTACCCCGCAAACCCCAGAGATGCAGTCGACTGCCCGGCAGCCCCCGACAGAACCTCCTTCGAGCCGTGTCACGATAAACCTGCGCAATCCCGCCCAGCCCGACCTTTCCTCGTCGTCTCCCGTCTCCCCGACCCGTCAGTCCTTGCCAACCCAGTCGTCCGAACCCCCGGATGGCGTCAAGAAAAGCGTTGAAGACTTGGAAGAGGAGGAGGTGGACATGGTTCAGGCTCCCATAGAAATCACGGATACCCCGCCGTCAACCTCATCGAGTATGAGCCCCGAAGTTGAGGTGATTGCCATCCCGGACGAAGAACAGGACGCCCCATTCGACGATGAGGTTAGCATCATCAGAGAGGATGCTGGCTCTCTCGATCCCCTCGACCCCACCACGGATTTCCCATACCACGAAGCCCTCGAATCTTTGCAGGACACGGCGACGAGACTGGTTAACTACCTCTCTCCACCGAGTAAGATAGCCTCAACTATTAGTAGCGAATACCTCTTCTGACTAGACACAGATGCCCCCCCAGACGAAGCCGTCCTCGATTCTCTGCGAATATGGATGATTTCTTACATACAATATGTCACCAACGTTGGCGTGAACGCTGCGTACGAATCCCACCTGGCCTATCACAGCTTTTGGCATACGTTTCCAGAGATTGCGTGGGTGCTTTCGACTAAGAAGTCGGTCCCTATCTTTTCCTCCAAGACAACTTCTAAGCTGACCATTTCATAGGCTTTCAGCTTCGCGGGATAGTGGACCTATCATCGCGGATTTCTTCAGCGCCTTCTCCAAACTCGCGTCTTTTTTTATCGAATTCGATTATCTGACTGCTGAGGCTTTCCACACCAGCCCTGATGCTGATGGACGACAGCCAGAGTACTTGATTGGCCGCTTTGTGCAGCCACTTTTGACGTATGTGAGGAGGGAAGAGGTGCGGGCTCACAACGCAATGCAAGCAGATGAGGAGATGCATTGGACGGCTGGAGGCAGCGTCACAGAGATGCTGGATCTGTTCCTGTCAGGGTCCGGGGACCTCAAACTATTGAACACTCTCACTCAGATGCATCTAGCCAATGCTCTGAGATACCAGCACATTATGGACATGCTAGTGCCGATTACCAACATCACAGCACTTATAGTGCGAAAGGCAGCACAGGTTATCCGTCACCCGCAGGTCACACCCCAGAAGTTCGAAATGTCAAAAACCAGACTCGCCGACGGCCATATCCTGTGCAACATGGTTTCAGGAGCTCTCACCACTGTCATCGATAAGAACGTCACCCAACTCTCGAATGAAAACGCGCAGACACTCATTTCGGCTTTGCACGAGATCCTCAAACTATCGTTGGGTGGAGACCACAACTTGGCAATAGAGCGTCTCAAACTGCACCGACAAAGCTATCCCGAACTCCCTGCAAAGTTTACTGCCGATGCAATTGCGATGGAATGGAAGCTTGGCGTCCTCGGGAAGCTCATCACATCCAGCCAGATGCAATTGCGTGTCATGGCAGCCTCCACAATGTGCCAAGATCTCGTTTCTCTGTACAAGAAGAACAACGACAGTGAGGATGACAGCAAAGACTACAAGGAGGAATGCTCCAAGTTCCTCAAATACATCGCAGAGTACCTTCTTCGTACCAAGTTGGTGGACTACATATTGGGACCAACATGCCATCCTGAGATTACCGTGGAGAGCGGCAACATTGTTGGCTTTTTGGTAGTTACGCACTTCTACCGGAAGGAGCAAACCGATTTACTCTGGCAAACGATTACAACGACGCAAGACCCGCGAGTGTCGGAAGCTCTAATCCGCATGGCGACACCCCTTACGACCCTGTTTACCAAGGAGGAACTTCTCTATTTATGCGAAAAGGTGCACAGCATGCCACTCGAGGCCTTCACGACATCTGTGCGCGGTCTCTGCACTTCCATGCTAAAAGATCTTCACATGAAATTCAATCTCGCAAAAGAAACGCCGAACATCTTGCCGTTGAGCTTCTGCATTCGACTTCTCCGCGAGGCGTCAGTCTACAGCCCAGAGTCACACATCACGAACCCTGAAGTACACCAATTCGCCATCGATAAGTTCAAGGACTTGGTTAAAGACGGACTTGACCCCGAACTAAGAAAAGAGCTTTATAATGATTGCATCAGGGACATTGCCGCAAAATCATCCACAACGCTAGGTACCCTGTGGTGTCTGGGTATGGCGCTGCGACCAGCTGTCGCGCACGAGTTACGTGTTCTCACGGCGGAACACAACTTGACGGCCCTTCTCGTTGATGAGCTCGAGCACGCCATCGAGCAGGCAAAACGGGCCGGAATTCCGATTGTGCTTTGCGAACATTTCAACAGTCCCCGCAGGGAACTGATTAGCTGGATTCTCACCCACGAGCCCACCACGGTCACTTCCGACCTCGGCCCACGCCTATGGGATATGTTGGTCGGTCATGGCGCTGCATGTCAAGATGACAGGGGCGCGGGCTGGGCAATCCTCAATAATCTCCCCAAAGAGGGCAAAAGCAATCCATTTCGATTAGTGTGCTTCACTGAGTACCTACCCAACCTCCCGCGGGACTGCTTATGCGAAGGAGCGCTACAATTCGTCAAGGAAGCCATCGTCTCGCGAGTAAATGATATCAATGACATCATCCTTGACGACGACGAAAGCCTCGCCCAGAGTGGAATAGAGCAGCTCTGGCGAATGGTACTCGACGCAGAGAACTTGGCGCTTGTGGACGCTGCCATTCAAACACTTGTGGTCGATGTCTACATTGAAAGCGAGTCAATATTGGCATACCCGCACCATAGAGCACGCCAGGTTCACCTGGGGTTGGTGAATCGCTGCCTGAAACAGATGGAGGCCGCCGCGAAGCGACTCGAATCTTTCAATGAAGGAACCCGGAGCGGAGATGACGAACCAATGGTGATTGTGGCGACAGAAGAGCAAACCAGAGAACAAGAGCGTGTCTTCATACGATCGCTTGCAGTACTTCGACACTTTCTTAGGGCGCACCAGACGAAGGCTCATTTTTCCGCGCCTGACTTGCGAGCGTTGACCCCTGGCTCCCCGAGTGTTACGGAGGGAGAGTCAGCCGAGCTTAAGTTCCAATCTTTTGATGGAAATAAGCAGACCGACATTATGCCTCTTGAGGTCGGACGCCGGAACACGGCAGCTTCTTTGCTGGCAAGCATCAGGCAGGCCACTGGGTTCGACAACTACCGGATCTACTACCGTGGCCGTCCGTTTGCACCCAACGAAAACGATGTTTGCCGGTCTTTGGAGGAGCTCAAGATCCATGATGGCCTGATTCTGGTCAAGAGAGAGGAGAACGGTACCACTGCCGCTGCTAGGATCAAACCAGGGGCATCTCTTCTTGAGATCGAGATACTGGGACATTTTGGGCAACTGTGGAATTATTTGAGCATGCAAGAAACTCTTGCCAGAGAGGTAGGCTTTCCCTCCCGGGATCTGAAGCTGCAAACTAACGTCTTCCCAGATTCACAACTTCCTCGTCAAACTACCCGCAGATGCACACATGATAGCCGCTTTTGATTCTCCCGACACGTCATACGAGCAGATTTTCCCACTCGGACAACCGTTCAAATCGCAATATGCGTTGTACGCGATGCGAGAGTATATGGATTCTGCTGTCCGTCGATTGAAAGAAGCTGTTGCCACCTCTGCCCCGGAGCAAAAGAGTGCAATCACTGATGCGTACCTTGACGCTCTAGTAAGAGTGCGGAAGCTTGTTGTCGCAGCCATTTCGGACCCGGATGTCATTGACAGCTCAGGGTCGGAGGTGCTGAAGAATCGTCTTGCGTTCACCTTGATGAATACCTATTTGCTGACATTAAGAGGTATGTACTTTTCCAGCAGCCCTTAAATGAATAATGCATCTAACTATGTTGTAGAGCCTGCGCCATCAGGATCCTCACTCAAATATAAGTCAGTTGCCATAGCACCTCCTGGCCGACTCGTCGATATTCTGAGCTCCGCAATCAACGGACGGCACAACGAAACTTTTGTTTCCCTCACGGCGGCCACTTTTTCGGCTATCATCCGAAGTATTGCTATGGACTTTGCTTTCTGGACTGCTTTCGAGACTCTGCCGAATCTTGAGGACCTGTTAGGGACCCTGCTTCTGGACGAACCATGCGACACCATTCGCGTTAACATTGCTAAGATCATAGAGGATAGGATCATCTCTCCCAGCGAGTAAGTGATCTTGAGCTTCATACTTTGTCTAGTACTGACGTGAACAGATCGACACCAAGCACGCGCTCCTTCTGCGAGCGTCTTTGGCCAATGCTTAACAGACTCATCGACAGAGCGGTCGAGAAGCCGAGACAATGCTTGCAAGTCTTCAAGCTGTCTCATATTCTTCTCATCAAGCTCTGTCGTGACAACCCTGGTGTCGTGAATGTGCCTGAATTGGCAAGACAATGCGGCGATCTTTTACTTTCACATGATTCAGCTGAGGTCAGTCGATGCCATGCTTTGGTGTGTTACCAGCTGACGAAAAAAGCATATCGAACAATTCGGTCCCGAGGATACCGTAGCACGGGGCCTGGCTAATCTGCTTTGGTACTGTCTAACAAGCGAGATGGACCTGAACGTGGAACAGGAACTTCCGGAGTTAGTGAAAAGAACGTCTAACTCATTACATTCCGCTGACCCTCAATGCAGCAAACTTGGTAGGAAACTCTTCTGGAAACATCTGTTTCCGCCCCCACAGAGGGACGGCAGTCGCGGACGATCTTGCATCCTTTCGACTGCCACCAGATTGGTCCTGGGAGACATCGTCTTCTATTTGGTGTCCAGATCAGAGCAACGCCTGCACGAGATGCTGATCGATTTGGAGAGCTTGGTTCCTTTTGACGAGTTCGAGAACGGTTGGTGTACCTTGCTCACCGATATGCGATATACCCGCTTACATTCTCAAGATCCTTATATCTACGAGCTGCAACCACAATTCGACCGCATGTCTGCCATCAGAGCCCCTTGTGGATACGCTGGACTTCGGAACCTGTCCAATACATGCTACCTCAACTCACTCTTCACTCAACTCTTCATGAATACCGGCTTTCGTAAATTCATGGTTGATGCCGTCACGGATGAGTTACAACCGCAGAATCTAGTGGCCGAAACCCAGAAGCTATTTGCGTTTATGCAAGAGAGCGCACGAAAGTTCATCGATCCCAGCTTGCTTGTGGGATGCATTAAGACGTACGATGACACTCCTATTGATGTCCACAACCAGATGGACGTCGACGAGTTCTACAATCTGCTCTTTGATCGATGGGAAGGACAGCTTAACACTGTTGAAGAAAAGCAGGCGTTGAGATCCTTCTATGGTGGTCAGCTGGTGCAGCAGGTTGCGTCCAAAGAATGCGATCACATCTCGGAGCGTCTGGAACCGTTTTCGGCTATTCAGTGCGATATCAAGGGTAAATTGAATCTGCAAGACAGTCTCCAAGCATACGTCGACGGTGAAATCATGCAAGGAGGTAAGGGCTGCCCACTCTTCTTCATCAACATCGGCTGATCAATTCCAGACAACAAGTACAAGTGCTCGAGCTGCGACCGGCATGTCGATGCCGTCAAAAGGTTTGATTTCATGTTTCGCCAGTGTCGTGATATACAGCTGACCGTTTGTTCAGGGCGTGCTTGAAGGATATTCCCGATAATTTGATCTTCCATCTCAAAAGATTTGACTTCAACCTGCGTACATTGATGCGCAGCAAGATCAATGATTACTTCTCGTTCCCCACCAAAATCGACATGCGGCCGTACACGATTGATCACCTCGGATCTCCCTCTGACTCGGGCGAAGAGGACATGTTTGAGCTGGTTGGCGTTCTGGTCCACGCAGGTACTGCGGAATCGGGTCACTACTACTCATACATCAGAGAACGACCTACTGGCGCCTCGTCAGAAGCCTGGTTTGAGTTCAATGATGACGTTGTCTCGCCTTGGAATCCAGCCGATTTGGAAAAGTCAACCTTCGGTGGCCCAGAGGTGCCCTTTGACAACGGAGTTTCCTATGACAAGACGTACAGTGCTTACATGCTGTTCTATCAACGATCGTCTGTCCTGAAAGCAGAACAGGAAAAGGCACAGAGTCTGTCCCTTCCTATGCCACTGAAGGTCACTCTCCCCAAGGACGTTGCCGATCATATCGCGGGGGAGAACACCATCTTGCTCCGAAGGCATTGCCTTTATGATCCGAGCCACTCACAGTTGGTTCTCAAGACATACGACCATGCACGAATGCGGGATGGGGGCTTGTGCTCTCCCATGCACCTCATTGAGCAGCGAGCCATGCATATGCTGCTGGGTCATCTCGACCAAGTTGCATCGAGAACCAAGGATCTTCCCTACTTCGAAGCATTCCGACGACAGATCGAACGCGCCTGCGTGAATTGCGTCAAATGTTCGTTGGATTTCATCGAGTATTTCCAAGAAAGACCCGAGTCATTCCGACAACTCCTTCAAAGAAACCCGGACCCCGGCGTCCGGTTCGCGGTTGGCAGCCTGTTCATCACGAGCCTTCGGACGATAAAGGCCTCGCAACCCGAGGCTTACTACGTTTCCGATGAGGATATGGTTGAGGAGCCTGTCATGGCCCAAGTTATGCAGCTGTTTGACACTCTCTGGATCAACTTCCAAACGAATATTCGTTCCTGGTCTGAGGTTTTCCAAACGATCCTCGCATTCGCCAAACTTGGTCCGGCGGAGACGGCATTACTCTTGTCGGAAGACTGGTTCATGAAAATTCTGCGCATCATCATTGCAGACGCAAACTTGGAGATGCCACAGCAGTACATGCGAATGCTGACGAACGTTATGCGTCGCATGAGCAACACCCGCGCAATTCAGTACGACATGATCATCCAACTCGCCGAGCATTTCATCGGTTCTTTGGAAGGCATTCTTGATCCCAGCACTATCGTGGACGGTCCCGAGGTACGGTGGGAGCTCTATATGGAACACCAGAAGAAGGTTGGCTCACCGCAAAGGTTTCCTTGGACGTCGAGCGAAGTAACCCACCTTCTACATGAGCTGGGCAAGGGTAGCGGAAGCATCTTCGTCAAGAAGTTGATTGAGCTAAACCAAGAACATCTGTTCACGGCAGCCATCATCAGGCGGTTGATGAATTCTGGCCCCGAAATGGAGTCGAAGGTCTTCTCTGCCATCAGAACCATGATCAACGGACAACTGGTGCAATATGCGGTGACCCCTTTCATCCAAGCGGCCATGGTATTCTCTGAGCAAAGCAGATCCGATAACTACGTACTGTCGCTCTTCCGCCACGTTGCCGCCGAATGCAGAAGCTTGCAAAACTCGGAAGGTGCCGCGTTCTTGGGCTTCTTCAAGATGGCCTACAGCAGCCTTCAAAACAGCAGCGACGAAAGCGACGAGTCCCGGCATATGGTTTACATTGATTTCATCCCCATGTGGGCGCCCAGCCTGCTAGGCTTCTTCGAGCCTGAGGTGCGACGTGAGACAGAGTACTTCCTGTCGGCATGGCTTTCGACTCACGCGCCGGATGACAAGGAAGACAAGTTCTCGGCCCTTGTCAACATGGCAGCTCGGAAACTTGCCATGAACTGCCTGTATCTTCTCAGAGAGAATTTCTTGAAGAGACGGGCGCCGATAGTGAAGCAGCACACTGAAAGCTTGCAAGGCATCATCGTCGCCTGCGAGCCGTACTTCCAGGTCGATGTGGCGGCGGATGCGGACCAGCGCATCATCACCCTGACTGAGTTCCAAGAGGCTTTCCGCTGTAAGTGATGTATGCCCCGTTTACAGCTTGGTTAAGAAACTGACTTCTGGGGTAGCAATTATCGAGCCTCTTCGACGCATGGCAGTGGAGGAAATGGACGACGAGGGCTCCGGTATGTCTACAGGCCTCTACAGTGACTCTGACACCATCTCCTCGGAACCACGAGGGCTGACTTGACGGCTCAGACTGGGAAAACTCGATAGCGTCCTCGGAACAGTTGGAAAGCCTGGCAGACGTGACCATGCAAACGGCCGGAGACTTGCCAGACGCGGATCTTCAGTAACGCATGCATTACAGCACCCATGATGACATGAATGACTACGGAATACTCTGAACTTTTTCGATTGTGCAATGTGGGAAACAGTCCCATCACGCAAGGCGTCAAGGAGATGGGGAGTCCCAAATGGGACGGATATCGGACTTAGCGATATGAAATGCGTACAGGTGGGAGGAGATTTCTTGCATTCGGTGGCGTGCCGGCGTTCAGGACCCAGAAAAGGGTGAGGTGATTTCAACGTCTAACGGGGACGATGGCGACGGCTAGAAGAGTAGTCTGGATTCCTTTGACGCGGTCGGCTGAAGATGAGTCGCCGCGAGCAGTGAGTGGGCTGCCCTCTTTTGGAGGCCACTGCGATTGAGAGTGCGTAAACGGTATGGGATAGATAGAATATCCATGTTGTCAACCGCCAGGGCCGGCAACAGCCTCACAATAGGTCCAGCAAGAGAGTTGCCCGCGTGCAAATTATTTTAGGCACGCCTATGAATGAAAAGTGCAAGCATCGCTGTGATATGGCCGCGGCTTGTTGTCCGGGAAGCGGTCTGGCTGTCGGGACGTTGTGGACCAACGAAGATGCGAGAACGACGTAAGATTTCCAATATTAGACGTACATCGGTGAAGGCCGGTTGAACAGATGGTGACGGGAGGAGATTGGGGACTGCATCACGGTTGTACTGGCGAGTGTTTAACCGCCGAACGGTGGGTTAAAGTGGTGACTTGGATCCCGGATGATGGAGTGCATGTACGGGCGGGGATAACTCGATTGGCTCGCGGGGTTTGCGGGACAAGATGTGAAGTTAGAGAGGCGGGCGGGTCTGGGTCTGGCAGCTTACACATCAAGCATTGCACGTGGGATTTTGGTATTGTTTCTAAAACGGATTTTCCAGTCACCGTAGATCATTTTGTAGATCCCAAGATGGGTCATGCGATTGGTCAATGGCAGCGGGAGCGCTGGCGGTGAAGATAGGTTCATGAAGTGGACCGTTTCCTTGGTTGTCCATGGGCGCGGCGGGATCTTGTGAGACGGGGTGGTCATCTTGAGACCGCTCTACCTTACCGTCGTCGTCGTCGGCGTCATCGTCGCTACTGTCGTCTTCGGTAGGAGTAGTTGGGTACACAGGAATAGCTGCGCAAACACAGGAAATTAGGCGCTGTCGTCATTTTTAGATCACGATATGCAGGTCCACGCGGATGGGCGGCGGCGACGGCTGCATCGGCTTCTTGCAGGTGGTAGAGGTCGGAAGGGGAGGGGGGATGGATGGACTCGGTGCCTGTCCGAAGCCGCGGCCGGCCGAGTGGAGGCCGAGAGGGGGAAAAGCGAGGCCGAAGGTGGTGGTGGATGAGATCAAGTGCCGGTGGCCAAATTATGCGATACCGATGGATATTCGTAGTTTGCCATCTTTGGCCGATGTCCATGTTTCCACGGGAGGGGGAGGTGGAGGGTGTTGCAGTGTGCCGGCGGGCTCGGCGGAGGTCGTATTGTGTGAGTCGTGCAAATTCAACGTAATGTCTGCGGGTTTATTGTTCTCGTGATGTGGTTTTGGGTGTTGCAGCTGGCTACTTACTTACCGTGGCTCCCTTCATCCGCGCAGAGAATCGCGGGGTTTTGCTTGGCGGGGTGTTTGGCTGGGCGAAACAGAGTTGGGTGATCATTCGAGAGGGGGCGGTTCGTGGTGGTGGTCGTTTTGTTTTGACCGACACACGATGTTTGGAAGATCCGGAAGTTGACGAAGGTGACAGCGGGTTTGATGTTCTTCTTTGTCCATGCATACGCAAAGGTAAAAAGGGAGACGGGTGCGAAACGGGCTTGACAGCTTACACGGCATGATCGGGAGGCAAGGCAGGAGCGATTGGGGGAAAACAAGTTGGTTTTTCTTGACGTGTTTGACGGTTTCGTGTGGGAGCCTTCAGGCGATGCGGCGTGGGTGTGGTGCGAGGCTCAGCTCATGTGTTCATGTGTTGGTGACGTGCTTGTTGGTTTCAGAAGATTGGGCGGGTGTGGTGGAGTTAGTCAGTTGGTGTGTGTGTGTGTGTGTGTGTGTGTGTGTGAGTTTGTCCGTTGCCTTGGGACCTTGGAAAGGTGGTGAGGGGGGTCATCGGATGAAAAGAACATCGGGTGGGATAGTCGAGATCTTTTCTGATGGAGTGATGCTCGTTTTGGATTTGTTCTTGGCGGTGGTGGGAGGGTATTGGTGTGTTCTTTTTTTTTTTTACGAGGATGAGGGACGAGGATGAGGAGATCGCGATGGTGGCAAAGAGAAGCCAAGGTGAGGAGTCGTGGCTGTTCTTACACCTTGGTAAAAGTTTGTTCAGTTACTAAGCGGGTGTGGGAATCCTCTCTCTTTTCTCGTTGCTTGGTGGTGTTCAACGTGATGCTAGTCTCGAACAGACGAAGCCGTCGCCAAGTCTTGGCCAGTTTCCATCGTCTTTTCTCCCCATCTTCCTTTTTTTTTGGGACCATGGCGATCCATCGGCTCTCTCTGACCCCACGATGGACCGATCGACTCTGCGACGCTGTGGAAAGAGCAATTTATCTCGAGGGCATCTCGAGACGAGGCATGCCAAGCGAAGTCAAGACGTCTGACGGGTCAGTAGAGTTTTCCTGGGGTAAATTGCGGTACACTAGATTGTACGCTTGTTTTTGGTATTTTTCCGTCCGTGACGGCGTAAACTCAAGTAAATTGTGATTCTGGGTCCCGCAGACGTAAGAGATTGATGTCGCCTCTCTCTATCTGCTGGGCTGGGGCTGAAGTTGAGGCTGGTGTTTGAGGCATTGAGGCACTGAGGCGTCGGCGGTCTTTGAAGCTTTGCTCTGCCTTGTTTTGTCGTGGCCATGAAATCTCGCCTCCAGGTATTCTTGGTTCTTGTCCTCAGCGCCCCCAGGAATTAGCAGCTTCTGTATCGATGGGTGGGTAGGCGTTCGCCGTTCGCTGCGTCCGTCCATCCTGCCATCCCTTCCTCGCCGCGGCCGTGAGTTATCGCGCGGGCCAACCGATGGCCCCCCCGAGCCATGTGCCGTTTTTGGGGGGGCCTGTCGGTAGAGGCGGCGACGACTGACAGTGGTCACTGGTGAGGAACACTGAAAGGGAAAAGCAATCTATTTTTGCGACACTGGCGAGAACGGCGGGCCCGGTCATGCACGAATCCCTGTCCGGCACGCACACGTCGATCTGTACGTAGATCCCCACCCCGACTCTGGCCACGAATCAGACGAAAAACAGGCCCACGGCTTTCCCAGCTGTGAGGGACACCAGTGACCACAGGCGCGGGGTCGCGGCGCTGAAAATAGCAGCGTAGCCGCCGAAGGGTACGGAAAGCTGCGAAGCTACTGCAGCGTAGGCAGCTTTGGGAAAATCTACGATTGGACGGCCTGGGTTTCTGGGTAAGCTGCAGAGGCTAGAGCCGTTGTTGAGATGCGGAGATTGGATTGGGTTTTGCGGTCAGAAGGAGGAGAAGATGAGAGAGTCCCATTTTCGACTTCATTTTTAGATATGCAATGTGATGAAGTGCAGTAGTCTCTGGTGGTTTGCTTCTCGATTTAGGAGGTAGCCCGCTCGCAATGCGCGGTTCACTCGCCCATAGCTGCTGCTGCTGCTCCTGCTCCAGCTGGGTACCTTGCCTTGGACGACATTATCGCTGTCCATGTCTGCTATGATCGAACAAGAACTGGGTCAGGGGCGCTGGGAAGACCGTAGGACGACGTTCGCTGTGGCATCGTTTGATGACAGGCTGAGATAGATGACAGGCGGGGACCCCTAGCGACTTCACACACCACGCCCCCCTGAGTAAATCGGCTCCCCTTTCCATCCCCAATCCCACCCTCCCACTTTCCTTGGCCCTTTGCGACTGCACCGCATGCCGCCTCGTCACCGGTTGCCCCCTCTCTGCCCTTCTGTCTCCCAATGGAAGCGCCGCGAAGACACACAGAAGAGGCAAACGGAAAGGGGAACGCGAGGAACATCCCCTTCCCCGTACGTGCCTCTCAAAGAACATTGGAAGATCATGAAACAGACACCATCTCTTTTTTTGGGACAGGTTCGCACTCACCAACACGGATGACAGCAGTAGCAGCAATAGCAATAGCACACGCCCCTCGTCATCATCATCATCAACCATCATCATCTAGAAGAGACGGGTTTCATCTTTTTTGGCGCCCAGCCTCACCAGCACCTCGCGCAAAGACCACGGCCTGTCAGATACGCCACGCCACGCCGCGCCGCCGCGCCGTGAACCTTTTTTTATCCCACTTTTATTTGCTGCCCTTGGTATCCTGCTCCCAAGGACCCCTATCCCGGCAGTGATAATCGTAAACCTAGCGTGGTGGGTCGACGTCCGAAGTCACCCTGCGTCGTCGTAGTGGTAGTCGTCGTCTTCGCCATCTCGCGTGAGCTCCCCCTCTCCAAAACCCCAAGGTACCTTACCTCGGCCAGGCCTTTCTCGAAAGGGATAGATGGGGCCCCTCTCTACCCATTACCCATAAGGCTGTTTGAGTCGCATCGCGAGCACAAAGAGGCACATATACTCGGATGACCAAGGGGGTGTCCTGCATACGAAGGCTCTTGTTTCAGATTTTCTCTTTGAGCTAGCAGCTAGCTAGGCAAAGCCGGAGGAGCTACGACTGGATATATCTTCACCTGCCCTCCCATCCCACCTCACCTCTGTTGTTTGTTGAGATCCAAGACGAAGATCACACACAAAGGGCGTCGACGCCGACAAAACATTTTCCTTCAGCACACTCCTTCAAAGCTCAGGCCTGGCGCCCCAGAGTCCGTTACCAATCTTGTAATACCATTGGACCGATATTCTTCGAAGCTTTCTCAACTACTTCTCTTCTCGTTTACGAGACCCTTTTCGAGAACCCTCAGTCAACATGGCTCTCAAGGGTCGCATTTCGTCTCCTCTGGAGGCCGGCACCTCCATCCTCGACGTCCAGAACCTGCCGCCCCATCTTAATGAAGCCCTCGAGTACGCTTCCAAGAGGCTCGCCAGGAAGGCTCTTCACGTCACCCTCGTCGTCGCCAGACGCGAGTACCAGCTCCCTACTCTCCTGCCTTCGTCCTCCGGCCTCACCACGCCCACGATGTCGCCCCCGAGCTCCCCGCCGCTGCCTTCCACGCGCTTCGGTGGCTTCGGCTCGCCCGTCTCCTCCTTCAAGAAGCTCGTCAGGACGAACACCGGGTCCAGCATCTCGTCTGTGTCCACCGTCTCCTCCGCCGGCAGTGAAGCCAAGTCCCCCGAGACCTTCACCTTCACGCCCTCCTTCCTCATGGACACCAACGGTCCGAGGTTGAGGTGGCCCCTGTCCCCCGGCATCCCGCTTTCGCCCCCTCCCATGACGCCCTCTGTCGCCTCCTCCACCATCACCGACGCCTCCGGGCCCATGTCGCCCAACCCCTTCGGCATCCGCCTTATCCACGCCGACCTGCTCACCGACAAGCAAGAGCGCACCCTCCGCCAGACCATCGAGCGCGCGGAGAGGAAGTTTCGCATCGGGTACGTCATTGTGGTCACCTCCCACCCAAACATCTCACTAACACTTGCACAGCTCCGAATGGCTCCCTCCAGTCGTCGACGGCTCCGCCTGCGGCATGACCTCCAGCCTCATCCGCCGCTCCATCGTCCAGAACGAAGTCCTCTTCGCCTCCGAGGGCCTCACCCTAGTCTCCCTCGACCGCCTCTACACTTTTAAGGCAGCCCTCTCCAGCTACTCCCGCACCAACGCCCCGCTCAGGCTGGAAGACGCCGTCGACGAGCTGCGCCGCCTCATCCTCTCCCGCGCCGGCAAGAAGGTCTCCAAGTCCGACCTCCTCCGCTCCTACGACTTCCTCAGCGTCAGCGACGCCGCCCTCGCCGACGTCGACAAGATGTACCGCAGGGCGTACGGCGGCCCTGACCGCGTCGGCGCCATCGAGGGCGTCGGCTCCAAGGCGCACGTCGAGGAGACCATGAGGGAGCTCGAGAGGGACGTCGAGGAGACCATGGCCGCGGCCATGGCCACCATCAAGATTGGCAAGCCGCCCTCGCCCAAGGGCCCCGTGCTGAAGCTGCAGACCAACTTCGACACCAAGCCGTCGCCGCCGATCGTCGAGGCGGACGAGGTTTCCGAGGAGGATGAGTTGACGGCGCGGCCGGAGCGTCAGCCCAACGTGTCCGTCTGGAGCCCCGTGTCGATCGCAGAGGTCCTGCACGAGGACCGCTTCGTCGACGACAGGCAGAGGCTGGGCCCGATGACGCCCAACGGGTACGACGACATCTCGCCCATCACCAGAGGCGAGTGGGGTTTCCTCATGGGCCCCGGCGGTGTTGGCAACGGCCGAACTGCGCCTGTCGTTACCTGCTGAGAGCACAATATTGCATGTTTCTTTTTAGATGTTCAAAACGGGTTCGGTACCTACCTTTTTCTTCCTGTATGATAGCTTTTTTTTCCTTTTCTTTTCAGGGTCATGAAGTCACGAGTACAAAGTTCGGATACCACGGTCGCGATGGAGAGCATCGTTTGTTGTACACTAGCTGCATCGTTTGTCAAACAAAAAGGGCGAAGAGAACGTTCTGTATCAATTTGTTGGGTATCATTAAATCTCGTGCTGCCGTGATGAACCTCTCTACCAACCGTAGCGGCTCGACGCTTCCTTCCTGTTGCTCTTGCCCTTGGCGAAGCTCTCCTCGAGGGCCTCGCGCTGGGTCTGCACCTGGTTGACGAGCTGGCGCAGGCTGTGCTTGCCCGGCGCGATGGAGCGCACCGGGTTGTGGATCTGCTGCTGGCCGGCGGCGCGGAGCTCCTCGTTGTGCTTGTACTCCTCGTCCGTGTTGAAGTTGATGACCCTGGACGCCGTCTGCGGGTTTGCGCCCCCTTTTTGCCGGCCGAAGAGCTCGCGACGTGCCGCGGCGGAGAGGTTCAGGTCGTCGGCGATGTTGTCGAGCGAGTTTGAGTTTGTGGGGGCCGTGGAGGGGGCCGGGTAGTTCATTTGCGAAGCGTAGTCTGCGTAGCCGTTTGACTCGTCTTGTTGGGTTTCGAAAAGGGGCTCGTAGGCGCCGCCGCCGCTGGTTGTTGGTGTGGGGTCCGTTGGTGTCTCTTCTGGTTCTATCGAGAAGAGGGACACTTTCTTTGGTGCTGGCGCCGGCGCGGGAGTGACAGCCTCTTTTGGTGCTGGTTCTGGGGCCTTTGCAGGCTCGGTCTTGGAAGCGGTTGAAGTGACGGAGGATGGTGTCTTCTTCTTGGTTTTGCGGGCGACGGAGAGGGGTCGGAACATCATGGGCTTGCCAACCAGCTTCACTTCCTCCTCCGGCTTCATGCCCTGCGGTATCGACGGCTGCGCGGCAGCCTTGGGGGCCGGCAGGTTGAGGCCTCCACCGTCTGAAGATCCTGCGCCATCGCCTCGATCGCGACTGAACCCGGGTTCGGCCCCGGTCTTGAGCTGGAACACAGGGCGTGATGAGCTGCTGCTGCTGCTGCTCTGCGCCGGTGCTGCCTTGGCGGCGTTCTTGGGTGGGGGCAGGAACGAGTTGAAGCCGCTGAATCGGCCGCCTCCTGCGGTACGCGCTCTCTTCGCCGGGGGCTCGTCGTTCGAGGCTGGGGGTTCTTCGGGTTTTGCGGATGGCAGGTTAACGACGATCTTGCCTGGGTTCGATCGGTCGACGACTTTCTGGAATGGCTTCTTCGCTGTGGTGCCGGCGGCGGCGGGCTTCGCGACGGTGGGCTTGGGAGGCGCTTCGTCCTCCGACCCTGATGATTCCGAGTAATCTACCAAACCCATCTTTGCTGCTGGATTCGCTGTGTTGGTGGACGAGAATTGTATGCGACGATCATAGGCAAAGGTGAGATACCAGAGGTTAAAATGCACCGCCACATGTTATGCAAGGCTGGTTTTTTGGCCACTTGGAGTCCAACGCTCGAGCCACCACTGCCACCTTGGTGTTTCACGAGGCTGAGGAAGGCACGACACCAAAGTTACCCCTCGACCACCTTCCTGTGCCAACTTAAGCTTCTTCACCATCAATCTGCTTCAGGGTGTTGTGAGCTGCGCTCGCAATCATGTTCTTTGTCAGATCGTGGGCGTATATTTCATTGATCTGATCCCTTTTGGCATGATCTTTTAACATTCCTTTCATCCCCGGTGACTGGTCGCACCCAAGCCCACGATGTCGGTCATCCAGAACGAAGAGTACGCGCGCACCTATCATTTCTCCAGATGAAACTTCGCTGACTTTTTGTTTCAACTAGGCTGGTCGCATATCAGCTGCGCTGTGGCTACCTTACCGAAATCGCCGATGGCGTTGGCGAGCGCCTGATTACCCTTAATGAGGGGTTCATGAACTCCTCAGCCTTCAAGGCCGTCGCATGGCAAGCGAACCCAGACCTCGTCAAGCGATGCTATTCTCCTCCGATCCCTACCGCGATTGCATCAGAGTATTTTCAACCCCAGCGCCAGGTCGGCGTGACCCTCGAAGATGAACCCGACGAGACTGGAATGTTGACCGGCGGAGGAACTGATACGCTGGGGCCCGGTTTGGCTACAAGGAGAAGACGGCGTCGCGAAACTCTGGAGGATGACGACAGTAGCGATCTTAGTGATGAGAGCGACGATGATGATCCTGGAACCAGAGCGGCGCAGCAGATCAAGTTTGCAAAGATGCCCGTCAGATCGAGGGCGGGCTCCAGCCCGATTCAATCGTCCCATATCAAGCAGTCCCCAGCCATGTCTCCCCGGGCAGCTCCAGGGGCACGGAGAGGCTCGCAGTCGGCTTTGGAGATTGTTAAGGAGAGAGCGAGAAGAGACACGGTCACGAGCAGCGAGGTCTCCTCCGAGAATGAGTTCGATGCGTCTGGTTTCCATCGGCAGAGAGAGGCTGCGAGAGCTGCGGCCAAGTCGGTTAAGCTCCAGGCTAGGATCATGGAGGAACCGAGCTTGGGGATCAAGCGGGCCGGCACTGACTTGCTGCCGGAGGAGGAAGACGACTCCGATGGTTCAGACATGTCTGGAGCTTACGTCGAGAGTATCGACTCTGCCTCGATCCTTGATGCGGTCGAGAACCCGGAGCCGCTACCGCACAAACAGGTGGTCGGCACGCCTCCTAGAGAGTTCACACGAACTTCTACAATTCGCAAGTCACAGGCGCCGCCCCGTGTCCTGCGCCCTCTTCCACCCCCTCGCCCGATGAGCACCATTCGACCCATGAGCATGATTCAGCCAAAGAGTCTGCTGTCGGCCGCTTTGAGGGCCAGAAAGACCAAACCCAAGGTCCCGTTCGAAAACTTCGCGGCGCTATCAGGTCAAGGAGAGAATAATCCGATCGCCGTCCGCATCTATCCGGCATTCTCTGACAATCCCGGCAAGCCATTTGAGGTTCTCATCCGACGTCAGGTACACCACGGCGAAGGTGGTGACCGGTCTGTCACAGTGGCCGACCTTATTGGGCTCGCTCTGTGGAGATACAACGAAGAGAAGCGAGAGCCGCCCATCGCCGCCGATAAAGCCAACATCAACTGGTTCACGTTAAGAATGGTGGAAGAGGATGGCGAGGTCGACGACGACTTCCCAGCCTTTGAGCGCACCAAGGCCTTGACGTCTTTCACTACGGCGAATAATCGTGCAGCAGGTCGCATGCGCGCCAATTCTAAGACCCACGACAACTTTGGTCTGGTCATGGCCTCACAGTCCGAGTTCGGCGAGAACCAGAGCATCACGCCCCAGGCTGAAGAAGAAGAGGCCGCAGAGGAAACGGTAGACGAAGACACAACCCCGCGCAACACGCCGCAGCCCAACGCTCACCAGTTCCTGCCCGTGGCGACAGAGCCTCGCCCGAACCCCGTCACGAATACTACCTATCGTCAACAGCATAGTATGTTCGCCGACGCACCTCAGGCGCCCGCCGCCGCGCCCAACACCAGCAGGGGCCAGCAGAAGCTTCTGCGCGTGCATCTCCACTCGACGGATGTGGCACCCGGCCAGTTGGTAACGCTGGATACGACCACGGAAACCTACATGGCTGAGGTTCTGGACATGGTATGTCGTAAGAGACAGCTTGACAAGGCCAATCACGTCCTGAAAATGCCCGGGGGCGGCCCCGTCATCTTGCTTGATACCAAGGTCCAGGCCATCGGTAGCCTGTCCGATCTAGAGCTGCATCGTCGCCGCTTTGCTACCGACGGCCCGCTCGCAATGACGGGTTCGCCAGGCAGCTCCTCACCGAAGCTTCTCCCCTTTGTCGATGGCCAGCCGGGACGCAAGGCGAAGAAGACGCACATTATGGGTAGCCACCCGCTCGCTCAGGAGGCGATCAAGCAGGCGGAACTCACGAGCGCGTACCACAAGTCCTGGGTCGTTTGGCGCTTGCGCACCGTGCGGATGATAACACAATCCGAAAAACGGTTCGAGATTGACGGCGAGTATGTGCACATCAAGCCGACTACGAGAGATTCAAAGACCACGACGGCGCACATTTCTCAGGTCATTGGATGCAAGGTGTCTAGCAAACATCCAAACCAATTCAAGGTGAGCTCATTCTACAGATTGCCGAGCAGGATCACACACCGAGGGCATAAGCTGACTTTGCTGCGTGCTACAGGTTCTCATCTACCGCGACACAGAAAGTAAGCGCTACGATTTTGAAGCCAAATCAGTCGAAGAAGCGCATGAGATCGTCGATGAGCTGAGGAAGGGTGTATCTCAAGTTATGGGCTAATGATTGCCCAACCAGCCCGCGTGAACAAACATGATTTGACATTGAAGAAGCGCATCATGTATGCGCTGTTCTTGGCCCCGCCACAATACGAGGTCCACGCCACGCATTCACCGCCACATCCGAGCACCGGCACTCGACTCAGTGACGTCCTGGTGTGTTGAGCGGGAGTCGCGGTCAACAAACGAGAGCTTGCAGGTTCCACCATAATGCTGACATGGCCCGGGATTCGGTTGGTCGGGACAGAATCCGCCCCCGAGAAGGCCCCCGGCTTTGGGGGGGAGGGATTACGCGTCACCGCAATTGCTTCGCTGCTTATTTTGGGAAAGTGGGCTACGGCTGCAATGACGAGAGGCACAAGAATTATGTAATGTACCAAGTGGAAGCACCGATAAACTGGGCCGGCCAGGCTCTCGCCGAGTGGCAGAGCAGGACCAGGCAAACAAGGAAAACAGGCACGAGGAAGCTCATTGGCACAGCACACTCACCACCACAAACAACTCGAGTGGAGGAATTGCTGTGTGGGGTACATGTCCAATTAAGGTTCGCATCCTGGCTCCTGCGTCATGCAGATCAATGCGATTGGAGCCGCGGGCCGGGATGCTTGGCGCCGCGGTTGCGCTCCCTGCTGAGGTCGGGCTGGGCGAGGCTGGGCACTCTCGGTTGGGAGGGGATGAATTGATGGCACGATGGATGAAGGGGATGAGGCGATGGGAGAGAAGAAATGGGGATTGTCGCTCATGAGCTGACTTTCCTCACCTGTCCCTGTCCCCCGCCTTTAGTACCCCCCGGCCTAGCGTCACCAGGTAGCAGACTGACAGAGAAGTGGAAAATGGCAATTCACATTGAACAAACACGATGGATGAGAGCTGCGTGCCAAGGGCTTACTCTGTGCAGCAGGACTCGCAGATCGTTTCTTGGGGTTCGTCTTGAAAGGTGGTGTCTGTTTGCGCACCGTGCCACAGAAGTAAATGAAATCCGCAGATGCTGCTGCTGCTGCGGTGCTACGGATCACTATACTCGGCGAGAGATTATCCCTGGCCTCAATATCATCCGAGGTTGGACAGTCCCGACGTACTCTGTATTGTGGGACGATGTGGAACATTGGTGGTTTATCCCGATGTCGCTCGCCGTTTTCTGCTGTTTGTGTTGTGTTCATGCTCACCGACAGCTCAAGGTCTAGGCGATCACTGATCAGGGTCCTCAAAGGCTCCCAGACCCCCTTTATCCAAATCTTCTTTGAGCGTTTTATGCAAATACCGTTTTTTTTCCTAACGCAAACGTCCAGGCAGGTTTTCCCACTGTCTCAAGGGAGGAGGACATTGTCTCACATGCGGGAGGGAGGCTATGTTGCGAAGATTCCGAGTCATTATTGGTTTTCCCGAAACGAAGCTAGCAGACGACGAACAGAAGCCGTGGAAAACTAGAACGAAGGGCACTAGCTACACACATCTGCTGTGACGCGGCTGGGAACATTGGGAAAGAACGAAGAAGAACTTGTGCCAAATCGTGAGGCTGCATGGACCTCACTTTAATCCGAACTCAAAGTGCTCTAGAGACTTTTGAAACGAACCGGTGGCACATCAAACGGGTGCACAACACCGACCTGGAGTGACGCAATTTGCGTCCAGCTCAGCCAAAGTCCCTGATGGCCTGGCCCTAAGGAAATGCTGCATGTTGACGCGTCAGGCCAGGCTGCGCTGCGTGCTGTATTACTCCCCCAAGGCTGAGCTGAAGCAGGCTGGATGGAGGGGATGGAATCCTTTTCTAAACTCCGTGGGTGACAGAAGTTTGCTGACGGTGGACGGCTCCGTGACCGAGACGACGTTTAAGCCAAGCGACGATACCAAGCAGCTCCAAGAAGCTCCAGGCTTTGGTCCATCCATTCAGACCGTTTCCCCAACCACCCTCTTCTTTCTTGCAGATGTGGAAATGGGGTTGAAATTTCCCCAGCCGATTGACCCCAACGTCGGCCTTTCGTCCCCTCATTCAACCGAGAGGAGCAAGTGCTAGTGTGTCCCAGGTCCTGCGAGCGAAAGGAGCATTTGAATGCCCCAAAACAGAAGGACGAGGTTCTTCTGGTTTGGAGACTCCAACGACTTCGACCTAGGAGGGCCATTGAGGTCCAGACGGGCGGTGCCTGTCAGCGATACGTCATTTGCATGATCCTCCACGCCGAGCGTCCGTGGCGAGCATCATGTCTAGGTAGTCTAGCGAAATGGCCGAAACACAGACGCAGGTTTTCCTTTCCAAGCTACTGCCTCTTCATTTCAAATATAATCAAGCGAGAAACCGAGGCCTGAGAAAATCTGTTGTTGAAATTTTTTGGGGAGGATGAACAGTGATGCGTCGATGCTTTGACTGAACCCCGTCCGTCCGATGGTCTCAATAACGCGTTCCCACGCCCCCCTGCGTCCCTGCGTAAATCCGCGTGCTGCAGCCAGACAGAAGTTTGCTGGTGTTTTTGCCGCTGTTATTACCAAGAAAAACTGCACTGCCAGCTGACATATCGACCGCCATACCATGTCTTTGCCGTTTGCCTTTCGGCTCGCATGGTGTCGGTGCAACGCGACCCGTTGAATTGGGTGCAGCGATCCGGGGGACCGGCCCAACATCATCGGGAATGTTACGTCCTCCCGCGGGCTGTGTGCGTGTGCGACTTTTTTTTGTCGCCTCCAACAACCTTTCTTCAGCTCCAGCTTTATTTTCAGCTGGCTCGAAGGAATATGGGAATAGATGGTGGAAACGGAGGAGGATCGGACCCGTTATTACCTCGCATCTACGTTCTGCCGTTTGCTTTCTTTTCCTTTTCCCTCACTGTTGTAAGCGTTCGGTGCCTGCGGCTGGCATGTTTCACAGCACTGCCCGCAAGGGGCGGGGAGCAGCAACTTGGAGCTTCGCCATTGGCGTGCGAGACCGCATTGAATAGAAGCAGTCTGGAGGAGCTGTGTCCGTACCTATCCGAGTTGTGCGAACTGGCAAACAGAACAATAGGTGGATGGAGAGAAAGAGAGACAGTGGCAGAGACATGGCGGCCGGCAAGGCCTTGTTTCTCCAACGCCCTGACCCGCCCCGCCCAGCATCTATAGCCAACCAGCGGCGGTTCTCATCTCCACCTCCTGTCGATCGTCCACGCTTTCCACCCCCTCGCCTCCGCCGCGCAACCCTGGTCCTGGAGCAGCTGCTTGCCTGTCCTAATGGTGTCATTGGGCCATGTGTCTTTTGGTTGCCTTCCCTGTTCCGTATTTCGGTACTCGAATATTGGAATCCCGTTTGTCCAAAACTCCGTAATGATGTAACGGTGTTTTTTTCACCCTTCCCATGTCACCATTGTCCACCGC
This sequence comes from Colletotrichum tropicale, assembly GCA_027406125.1. Lineage (NCBI taxonomy): Eukaryota > Fungi > Ascomycota > Sordariomycetes > Glomerellales > Glomerellaceae > Colletotrichum > Colletotrichum tropicale. Next base: position 2,850,433 of record JANVYH010000004.1, read on the forward strand.
GACCCTGCCGTCATCGCCTCAATGCTAATGCTGCTTAGACAACCCATCTCCATCCTATTGACTCGTTGCATTCTCCGTTTATGATGTACGCGAATCGTCCCAAGTGGATGATGTGGGATGGAAGAAGCAGAAGGAAAATTGGAATAGTCTGCAGAGACGTACCTGTGGAATGAATGGATGATGGCCGAGGTTGGGGCTACCGCGTGGCTTTGCTACCCGTGCTTATTGATTGCTATCTTTGGGAACGCAAGGCTTCCCAGCGACATCAACTTCGGGGAACAGCCGTTGATCGCGACGGAAACCCAACGCCACGATTCGTTCGATCCGAGATGGGCTACATGCGTAGCACCAAACGGGAGGCGACTTGGAGGTGCTTTGGTCCAGTTTGGCTAGCGTAGCGTGCACCGTTCCGTTGGGGGGGAGGTCTCGGATTTTCCACGTCGTCTCTTTCGCCTCCAACGAATCTTTTGGTGCCTTCTTTGGTGCTCGGAACCGCACATATGGAGCTTTGTTTTAGAGCGAAGCGACCATTTCGTCGTCTCTCCCCAGAATGACGAGCATCGGATTCCGTCACCGACGCGGTACTGCTCACATGTCCTCCGTGCCTCCGTGCCAATGGGCAAAAGATCCAAACGGGCCATGATCCCCGTCTCAGACACGCAGGAAAAGCTGGCGGACCCCAAAGCCTGATGTGATGTCCATCTCCAGAGAGAGCAAGGCAAGGCAAGCTCTCGTCTGCTCGCTTTCCCGTGCTGGAGGACTGCATATTGTTGCCGCGGGGATGACGTGAGGATGTGGGTCTCCTCCGTCCTCCCTTCTCGCTCTTTCCGCCTCCTTCTCCATCCAAGGCAGCGCATTTCGACATGGGTCCCGCCGCACGGCACCAGGGCTGAGTTGGAGAGCTGTCGATGGCGGTGGTGCTAGTGGTCACCCGGGTACGTACCGTTTCCATCATTCGTCTGTCGTGTGTATCCATCCGTATTGTGCCAGTCTCGGAGTGCCACCCGCGGTCCGCTACGCTCGACGGCTGCCTCTAGACTGTTTTCCATTCGCCTTCGAAGGGGGGGGGGGGCGTGTGGTTCATGGACACGCCAAGCATGTGCCTAGCATTGTGGAGGATTCAGGCGGTGGTGGTGCCTGGCCTTTCTCCTTCTCTCTCGGCAGCAAGCAGAAGGACCTAGCCGATGGGGGCGTGTATACGTGGGAGGACGGGAGAGACAGACACGCCTCTTGGCGTCGAACGGCCTGTCGCAAGATATATAAGACTCTTTTCCATGAGCCCCAATGTTCATCTGGCTCCCCTCCACTTTACCAATCAACAAAGCTGTACTCTATCCGTTCCAACACCAAACCCATCAATCTCTAATCACCAACTTTCACTTACAACCTTAAACACTAAACCCAACTACCATCAACATGCGTTTCTCCGCCGCTTCCGTCCTCGCCTTCGCCGCCCTGGCTGCTGTAAGTTGACCACGCTCACTCTACCAAATACCCAGACGACTAACACACCACCCAGGCCCAGGCTGAGACCGTTACCGTCACCACTCCCACTCTCCCCTCCGTCCCCGGCGTCACTCAGGCCTCCTCCGTCATCGCCGGCGCCTCCAGCGCTCTCCAGTCCGGCCTCTCCTCTCTTTCTGCTGCTGAGTCCTCCCTCGGCGGCCAGGTCTCCTCCGCTCTTGAGTCCATCAGCGCCGGCGCCTCCTCCCGCGCCGCCAACCTGAGCTCGCAGCTTGCTACTGCCACCGGCTCCGCCGCCGCCTCCCTCTCTTCCGCCCTCGAGTCCGCCAGCGCAGACGCCAGCTCCGCCGTCGAGAGCGCCACTGGCTCCGGCTCTGCCCAGAGCACCACCGCCCCCGGCGCTGCCCCGGCTCAGACCGCTGCCGTCGCCATGGGTGCCCTCCTCGGTGGTGCCGCCCTCATTGCCAACCTGTAAAGGGGTGGCTTTGTTCGCGCGCGTCCTTCATTGCATGGGAATGTGATTTAGCGGAAATGATCGGCAAATCGGTGTGGTAATGGATATTACACAGCATTGTTTGGGAACCCTTTTTTAAAACTACCTCTTCGGAAGATATCATGATGTAATACCAGTACAACTTTGTACATCAAATGAAACCAACGTACATTTTGCACTTTATGGCTTTTTCAGACATGTTCCGTGTATGCAATACGGGTGACTGGTATATTGACATGCCTTGGCCGTCATCGAGATTTCCGCTGGTAAAGGCTCCGCCGTGTCACGCGCCTTGGCCAATCCCAACCACTTGGCGCCAGGAGTGAGCCACCTTGGACGAATATTGGCAAAGGGGGCGTCTGCCATATCATACTCGACAGAGCTGGAGAAAAGCCTGTCCACCAGCTGAGCTTCGCGGCGCAGCTGCCAAAGTACCTCGCCAGAGTCACTTAACGCAAGGGGATGATCTCATGTATACCCGTCGCGCATTGTCTCCTGCAGTTTTGGATCGTCTTGTATTGCTTGCTGCACAAATGAAGATGAGGATCTGCCTTCGGAGTAAATGGCTGCTCCGTCGCAATAGGCGCATTTTCTCCGGGTGATTCCAGGATGATGTGACAGGACCACGCTTGTGGTTTGTTCTGGACCATACTTCGTATCCGGAGCCATGCGCGTTGTGCTAGTTCCAATGTCGCCCTTGGTTCGGCAAACAGCACCCGCACCCCAAGGCTTCCAGCCACCTTGGCTGCACCAGCCCCCAACTGCTTCAACCAGTGTTTCACAGTACGAAAAGCAAAGGTGGAACATACGACTTGCGCTTGATGATGATTAAAAGTAATCGAAGACAGGGAAATCCATGCTCGGTTCTATTCCCTTCTCCCTTTGATTGCGCCGAGTAAAAAATACGTAGTGTGGTGGTCGAATGGCCTCTGTTACGCCTTCGACCGGGTATCTGCCCATAACTTGTCGATAATCTGGAAAATCGCCGTAATGTCCTTCATGACAGCGTCGTCGACCTGTCCGCCGAGTCGTTGCTGCATCTTGTCCGGGTGCCACCGGACACGTTCTTCTCGCAGTTTGCCGGCGAATTCCTTCTCGCCAATCTCCTCCACGGCCAATCCATTGACGATGAATCGACGGACTTCCTTCTCGCTAACGTCCTTCTGACGCCCGCTCTCCACGGGCCACGGTATCGTGTCAGCATCGCCGGTCCATTTCGCCCAGCCTTGCACGTAGTCCTCCCAAAGTGACGCCCACATCTTCTTCTGTCGCCTCTCCTCCCCGCGACGCAGACTACGCTCCATGTCCTCTTGTAACTTTCTGTTCCTCTTCTCATCCTCCGACTTGCGCTTACGCGCCTCTTCTCGCCGCGCCCGCTCTTCCAGCAGTCCTTGATGCGTCTTCTCCCACATCTTTTGCCTGACGTGCGTGGCATACTCCTCGTCCGTCATGCGCTCTAGCTCGCCTTGTGGGCCGGTCCGCTCGTTGGAGTAGACATGTATCGGCTGGCCGTAGACTCCCTGCCAGTACGCCGCACCTTCGTCGTCCGCCATGGCATCAAACAGCGATTCACGGAATGCTGCATCTGGATCGAGCGCCTGTGGTTCGTAGGGGTTCGGGGGTGTGGGCGATCGTGATCGTCTGCGGTGCCTCCGAGAGTGATGGTGGCGGCGGTGCGAGCGGGAGTCATCATCGTCGCCGTCGCGGTCGCGATGGCGGTGTGACCTTGATTTGTGCTTGGACTTCAGGCGGATGCGCGACGATCTCGGTTGAAGATGATCGTCATCTTTGCCCCCCTCATCCTTCACCTCTGGCTCCTCGGGTGTGCTTCGCTTCGTGCGCTTCGGTGCAGGCTCGTTGCCCTCATCCGGGTTTATCGAAGAGAGGATGTGCCGCCGGCGCGGCGAAGTCGGCGGGCTTGTCATCGCGAGCGTCCCATTAGCGCGTCTAGACGTGTGTCGTCGAAATTTGCGATGAGGACGGGGCACAAGGTTTCGCGGTTGACAGGAGCAAAGTTGGAGGGGTCGTCCTGGGAGTGAGTTGACGTCGCAGGTTTTGGCTTATCTTATCGCGCGGCGTTGAAGGTCTTCCTTGTTGCGGGGCTTGGCAGTTGCCGTCCCTGGATCATTCCTGCGAGATAAGGTTAAGTCCGCCTCCCCGCCAGCAACGGTTTGGTACATTCCTCATGTACTTATCTTGAGGCTCAACGGAGTGCAACGTCGATTGATAAGGGACGCAAATCGTCGATTGCGGTTGGATTTGCGCCAAGATGCTTCCAGGCCCCTTATCTGTCGGCTCACGATATCGATTCCCGAAGTCCTGTCATGACACCGTCCATCACCCATGGTCACATCAGCGTCCCGGCTCAACAACCGATTCCGTAGACGGGATCGGTTTTGGTATGTGTGCCGTCGTTGTCTTTACTGTCGTCTACACTTGAATAATTGAGAAGTGAATTGGGAGATCACAGGCAACAACAGACGGGGAGGAAAGAGGCAGGGACAAGAAAGTGAGACGGGAGGCAAGATGGAGAGCAGGTAAGGAAGCCCCCAGATGCCGTGGTGCCATCTGTTCCGTTCGATACCCAAGACTGAGTATTCCACGAACGAAATCCTCGTCAAAAAGTAATTCAAAACTACGTCATTTGTTGGCGTGTCCTCAATGTCTTTCTTGCCTTGCTCTAATCTCTGATAACATATCGCGTAAGAACAAGGACCTATTTCTAATCCCAAAGCAAACACCGCCCACGTAGATGGTCGTGATGAAAGAAGACGCGTCAGGGCAAACTTCAAGTCCATGACCAACAAGGTCGTCGTCCACTGTACCCACCACTACCTCTATCTAAGTTTAAGGTAGGTTTTGTAGACAAGGTAGGTTTTGTACTCTGTTTAAATGTCGCAAAAGCCTTTTTGCTCATGATTGGCAGCGTGCTCTGCCCCAAGTTGCAGATATCGCAGCTCACCCTAAACTGAGATCAAAGTACTCAAAACTCAAACCTTCCCATATACATATATTACAAGCCCGCGGAAAATTCAGCTGGGGGAAACAGGATTCACAAAAAGTTCTTCTTGCACAGTCTCCAAGGCCAAAATTTCTTATTCGACAATCTACGACATGGAGTTGCTCTCACGGGATGATCACTTGAGATTTCGGGCAATGACGGAGCTTTTATCCCTGACGAACCACGTCTTCAAGCCTGAAACTCCTGACGAGATGCCTGATGACCGCGTAAGAACAGACCGCACCGCTATTGGACGAGGCTACGTTTACACGTCCAGCTTTGCGAATATCCTCGCTCGAAAGGACGAGTTCGCTGCTACGGCTCTTCTCGATATGAACAGCGACTCGCCGAGGGGTGTGATAGTGGCAAGTTCTCGGACTGACATGTGCAGACAGTCCGGAGCAGGGTCAGAGAACAAGTCAGAGGCTACAGTTGGGCACGTGAGGTGCAAAGTCACAAATATCAACGGAGAAGGAGTTCCTGAAGACCTGCTAAGTCCCTACATCGGGGGTTCAATAACAGAACGAACCAATGGACCACATTTCCAAGTCAAAGACAACTTCATCGAACACGCCAGTAACGTTATACGACTCCTCCACCGCATGCGAGATGCTCGCACGGCCGACACTTTGCAACATGCCACTACCCAGTTTCGTGTATATCGCATAATTGCAGGGTGCGAGAAGATGCAGGCACGCTTTTTTCGAGGCTCGAACCACCCAGATGGCTCAGACAAGACGATTCCAAACGGCAAGACGACTGAAAACGAGACTACAGAGAACGACGCAACCGAAGGACAGACAGAGCCAGACGAGATAAGAAAAATCAAGGCATCCAATGGCGGCAGCAGAAGAAACTTCTACAACATTTTGACGCATGACTTAACCTGCCGTGTTTCTTCCAACAAGGAAGAGTGGCCTCCATTCGGACTCGGATTCCCGTCGCTCTCTGAATATAGCTTCGCACGACTGAATCACATAATCCAATTCCTCAGAGAAAATGGATACGGAGAGAATATCGAAGACTACCACCCATCGGTCTCGAAGTGGTACCACACAACCAAGGACAGGGAAGCCTTTCATCACATCCTTCGATCACTGCTACGGGCCTCTGCAGAGAAGCTGGACCGCCTTGTCTCTTCTAAAAAGGCGCATCACGAAGCAAGATCCAATAAGTCGAAGCTCGATTCCAAAAGACAACATCTACAAGATACCGAAATTTATGGACTGGCAGTGGAGTTCAATAGCTGGATATACATGGTCAACGTTTTTGTGAGCAAGTTTCGCCATGCGCTATCGTCGCACATGGATTGGCTCAAGCAAGAGTTTCACACGGATAACATGGACAGTTTCATCGCCTCGCCGCTATATCCAGGCGTCGCTGTTTACAACCCGTCGTCGTCTCTTGGTGAATACATCCTCCAGGAAGCTGGAGTGGGGCCATACTATGACCAGGCTGAACTTGGGCACGAAGCATTCGACCTCTCTGTCCTTGATCACCGGTCTCGTAGGAGCTGGCCAAGAGCTGCGATGGTGTATCTGGATAACATCACTGCTCATTCAAATAGCATGTTCGAATTTGAGCCAGGCTCACTTTCTCTAAATGCCAAGGATAAAAGACAAGCGATGGATACACTGTCAAGAACGCAATTCCAGCTTGTTGATATCACCCCAAACGACGAGGATCACAAAAAGCTCCCTCTGGGAGAATTGCTCCGCACTTTTGAGCTATTCACGAAAACATTATCGGAAGACGATCAGAGCCAAATCTGTGAACTGATCAACATTGAGCGAAGAGAATCTGAGCCCCCAAGGGAAGACATCGATCTGGAAACATCATACTTCAGTGGAGAATCGCATCCTGAGGCGTACATAATCTGCCTTCACTTGCTGGCCAGGGAGAGGCGCAGATTGGGTAGCAAATTCACGGCACCTGCAGGCGTCGTGCTTCCTGACAAGGAAGTGATAGATATTTTCCAGAAGAATATCACCCAACTTGCGGTGACCGGGCGTTGTTGCCCAGCTTGCGATCTGCTTGTAAGATTCTATTCGAAAAGAGCAGGCGTGAAGGTAGTCCACTCTGAAGATCACCGTGTCTGGATCCCTTGCTCTCTGCCTCCATGGATCCCTCGAGAAGCAGGCACATATATGCTCAACTTCGTAGCTGAGGAGCTACGGGAACGATTGCCGGAGTTTATCGAACATCTCTGGATCACAAAGGATCTGCTGGAAGAGCGGAAGGCGAGTGAACATCAGGGATGAGAAGGGAAGTAAGCATTATCGAAGGAATTCGGGGCCACAAAAGTATCTGGATCATCCAATACGTAACTTGGACTGTTGGATGGTGTTTGCGAGTCTCAGAGAGACATTGGGAAGGCGAATGCAACATAGGAGGGCAGGTGTACAGGGTAAAAGGAGGCTAGAGCAACTCTATGAAAGCGACACAGATGGAACAAGTACTTTCCTCGGCATGGAACTCAACAGCCGTGATGAGTGCTTGCAGAAACAGCCAGTGATCCACTTGATGGCATATTTATCTTCAATAAAGTGTCTTCATACCCTGATGAACGACCTTGCTGGCCTCTAAATCTTTGTATCAAATAAACTCTATTCGTCCTTATTTTGTCTTGCCCATAAACTTGCTGTATTGTGGTCCCTCTAGCGTTTGGGTATCTCTTTCCGGTCCCATCTTTCCACTCCTGGCGGCTTCTTCAACCCATTTCTACTCTTCGTCCGCGCTTCGATCCTATTCGGGTAGTTTGAACAACAACAGCGAGATCGAGACAGCGTCATGACGATTATCGACAATAGAGATGTCCTCTCACGCGATGAGATACTGAGACTTCGGTCCATAACGCAACTCTTGTCATTGACGAATGGATACCATCTCGACTCAGCCCCCCTCTTAGGCCCCCTTTTACTTGAGGACATGCGACTTTATATTGAAGGCGTAGGTAAGGACGGAGGCTATACGTACAAGGAGTGCGCAGCTTCCTTCGCAACCCTCCTCGTGCGAAAGGATGAGGTTGTCACCGTGATGCTGCAAGGGCCCAAGAGACCTGGTGGAGACGACCCTGCATCGGGCCATGCCGTCCTCTCGATCGCCGTGCGGAGTGCAGGCAATGACGAGCCTTCACCACAGGCGCTTCCCAAGCAGGCAGTCCGTCAAATGTTGCAGCCGGACGTGGAAGGAATTCCTGATGATGTTTCGGTGGCACATTACTATGCTACTAACATGGCGAACATCTCCACCGGCACGCATGTTGGGAATATCATCGATATCTTGAGAAAGTTGCAGACGGCAGGAACATATCAAAACTATTTCCAGGCTCTGGCAGCATTCCGCCGGTACGTGGCCATCTCATGCTGCGAGAAGATGGAAGCGGGGGCTTATCGACGAGGGGAGAACAAACGCAATTTCTTCACGGCTATCACGTCCGCCACGATCGCGGAGTGTAAGGAATATTGCCAAGGGGACGAAGGAGGAGTCCAGCCTTTTTCCGCAGAGCAACTCATGATCATGCAGGTGGTGGTCGCCTTTCTCCGATCCCAAGGGAAAGGCCCAGGTCTTGAGGTTTATCCGTACGAGAGGAACCCTTGGTACGACTTGGACGGCAGGAAAGCGTTTCATGCCGTCCTCAGTCGGCTCGTAAAAGGTTACTGCAATGCTGTCAGTGGATTAGTGGAGAGAAGATCTGACCGTGAGAGATGGAAGAACGACCGCACGTATTTCGACCACAGCGCAGATCAGCTCGTCGCCTGGGCTTACCATCTTGCGTTGTTCCACCACATGTTCGAGCACAGGATTTACCAACACCTCCACTTACTTGCTCGCATATACAAGCTCAATTCCGCCTTGTGTGTTGAGTTAGAGTCGCCGATATACCACGAGTACCACAAGAAGGCTCCCGTCAGCGACACCGCCGACCGCCGAGGGAAGCACCGGTGTTATTCGGATACCAACCCAGAGAGAGAAATGTTACATCACCTTGACACGGTTTCAAAGTGGGATTGGGCAGATGCCGGGAAGCAGTACATTAAAAATCTCTCGCTGCATGTCCGCGCCATGATGGATTTCGTACCTAGGCACAGGGATCTCAAGGTGAGGCCCGGGCAGGAAATCGTGTCAGAGATAGTGTGGAAGACACAGTTTCGTTTCTTCGAGGGTACGATAGACGGCGAAGACCGCGAGATGCTCCCCATCAGCAAGCTACTGAGCACCTTGAAGACACCAGAGGGCCGGACGAGATCAACGGAAACGCAGCAACATATCATGAGCTGGATCAATAGTCAACGCACGGCGGTTCGCGAAGGCTCTGAGTATGACTTCGACGCCACGCACCATGACGGCCGTGTTCACCACGAAGCTACGATGCTCGGCATGCAGCACTTGCCCCAAATGAAACGGCCCCTGAAGTTGGTGGTTACTACTGAGCGGTGCTGCCCTACCTGCGCTTTTCTCTTCGAATTCTGCAAGAACGACGCTGATCGAGGACTTCTGGGCGTCGAGGTCAGTCCTGACTGGAGTGCGTGCTCCTTACCGTCGTGGATACCGGAAAAAGCTGGAAGATACGTTATGGAGCGGGCAGAAGACGTCCTTCAGCATCGATTGGAGACGATGGTGGCAAGGTACAAAGAAGCTGAAAACTTCAAGACCTGAGGCCATAGACGACATACATGAAGACGCAAGATAGCTGACCAACCTTGATATCATTTAATGAACAACTTGATCTTACATTGTGGTTTAAGAAGGATAATCCGCAAAACCTGCTTGCTTTTCAACACAATTAAAACTGGATCATGCGTCGCGAATCAAGGATCCGGCCCACGTTCTGCTGGACAGCTTCAAAGCGCATGAACCCGCAGCTTTCACTTTCTAGATGATTCATGGTAGCGGCCAAGGTAGTGAACTCTCTTCCACAGTGCCTGTTGGGACAATGGTAGAGCGATTGTTGGTGAACCGGCGAGTTGAGGTGTTGGTTGAGCGAGTTCAGCTTTCCGTACAAGTTACCGCACATGTAACACTGATACGCATCATGTCTGTAGTTGTACGAGTTCTCGGTTGCCGAGTATGTGGGAGAGCCATGGAACTCGAGCAACTTCTTAGAGATGATGCCGTTCGGGTCCCGGCGTCTGACGGCGAGATAGAGAGCATCGCGGTTGAGGGGCGCGTTGGGACAGCTTCCTCTTTCAAGATGGTGAACCAGGCCGGTTGCGGAAGCTCGCTCGACTCCGCAAAAGGGGCAGGAAATGCCCGATGCGCGATGGACTCTAGAATTTAAGTGCTGACTTGTGTCAGACAATGGCTGCATCAACGGATTGGGTGAGATATCTAAAGACCTGTTGGATAGCGTTCCAAGACGTGAAGTCTCTGTCACAAGGACCGCAATGCAAATGGTCTTCCGCTTCGTGCTCTAGCTTGTCCTCGCTGTCGGCGAAATACTCATCGCAAGAATAACATTCAAATCTAGGTGGGGAATGGCCGGTAGCATCGCAATGCTGATCCCTAGCTCGCCATCCAGCCCAGAACTGGCGATTACAAGTACCGCAGGTGAAAGTCATGGTTTCTACGTCCAATTTGCGGGCTTCTTTGCATGCAAAAATTGAGTGGATGAAAGATGAAGCTTGTAATAGCGGTCATGTCGCACGCGGCGGGGTTTATCTGTCGATAAACGTGTCACAAACCTTAGGACCAGGTCAGGGCTCTGACAGCTATCGGATCAGCAGAAGAAGCAATGTTGCTTGAGTTGCATTGACGGAAACAGATCAAACAACCAGCCAGTCAGGTCTTAGAGTGACTAGGGGTCCAGTCCGGCTTAAGCTTCAATTGAGCTTTCTTCTGAAGTTGTGATGGCACTCTTTGCTCAGACTGTGGCAGTTACTGCGTAGGTAAGCAATGCAACGTCCTCTGCTGCCTGTTTGTTGTAAGGCATTGGATGTCGTCGCATCTCCACGAAGGCATGGTGGCTTGTTCTAGTAGTATCCGAGCGTCCTATCTTTCGCGTCCTCACAATACGTCGTCTTCGTAAACGCGGATAGGTCTGAAGGAAGGAATTGGGGATCCGAGTTGCCGACGCGACCTCTGCTGATGGATGCGCGCGACTCAGCTACCGACCTGGCAGTACGGTGTAAGTACGGCGTAAGTGCGGCGAACTGGCTGCTGACTGGACAGGCTCCTGGGGTTGTGCATGCGTCGGAGGTACCGGATATGTATCGCGAAAAGCCGAATGCGGGACAGGCTTCAATGCAGGTCGTCATAGCTCCCCACTTTTCCGAGAGCTAAACTGCGGTGAGCCCTGTGACTGGCACCGCTGGATGTCGCTGTGGTCCTCCGAACCCGAGCGAACAGTGGGAAAGCTGACAAACCACGCAGCATCACTCACAGCGACCCTCGCATTTTGGAACTGAACCTGGACCGGCCTCTGCAGCACCGCAAGTGAAGTGGACCTCCACCACACCTTTCTTCCAGTGTCGCCTCTGCTCTGCTGCACCGTGACCCTCTCGACACTCGCGGCACGTCGCATCCCGATACCGTCTCGACTCGACTCGGTCGTCCCTCCAAAAACTTTTTTTCCCTTTCCCTTTCACTCCCACCGCCACGACAGAGTCGACCGTGACGTTTCCTGTTTTGTTTTCCCCTCCGCCCCGTGTACATACATACGAGCGAAAGCAATTGGAAACGGCCTGCGATAAACGAAGAAGCCCCACGCGATCGAAACATCCCCAGCGCTTCGCTCTGTCCACGATACCTTAGCATGCGTTGACAGGCGGGCCCGGGGAACCGCAGAGCATTCAACATGGACTATTCCGACTACTCGTCGCAGCGCATGCTGCACACCGGATCGTTCACTGGATTCCATCGCATGGGATCACTCGGTAGCCACTATCTCTCCGCGACCGAGCATATCAAACAGCCGCTATGCGGCAACGAGGAGGGTTGGGGGCCATTGAGCCCGATCCGATACGACTTCACACCTTGCTTCATTGATGTTTGGATAGCCTCCGTCGCTGCGTTCGGTGTCGTCTTTGGACTCCTCGCAATCATCTGGCTTGTCCAGCGCAAGCGACCTTCCGACGCCCCCAAAGACTGGCACTTCTGGGCAAAGCAGGTAAGTCTTACTTGCGCCGAATCCCCCCGCTCCCCCCGGCTGACATGTCGCCTCTGCAGACACTACTTGGATTCATTATCGCCGATGTCATTGTACAACTCGTAATTCAAATAATTAGCTATCCAGGAGTCTGGTACGGCGATTTCAGATTCTGGACTACCGTCGGCACCATCCTCTCCCTCGGTGTAATCTTCTCCATCCAATGGCTCGAGCACGCCCGACTGCGCAATGCGAACGGCGTCGTTCTGTTCTACTGGCTATTTCTCCTGATCGCATACGCTGTAAAGCTCCGATCCCTCATCTCCCAGCAGCTGTACACCAAGAACGAGGCCTACTTCATCACTTACACAATCGGCTTCGCACTGTCCATCGTGGAGTTTGGGCTCGAGTGGCTTTGGCCCAGGAAAGTCAGCGCATACGAGGCTCTGATTGACGAGGAGGAGTGTCCGATCGAATACGCGACTGTATTTTCCCTCCTGACCTTTTCGTGGATGACCCCTTTGATGCGCTACGGCTACAAGCAGTACCTGACTGAGGACGATCTTTGGGGGCTTGCCAAGAAGGACCAGACGAAGAACACTGGAGACGCATTCCAAGATGCTTGGGAGATTGAGCTCAAGAAGAAGAACCCTTCGCTGTGGATTGCCATGTTCAGAGCCTACGGCGGCCCTTATGCGGTTGCCGCGCTCTTCAAAATCGTCAATGATGTCACCCAATATCTCCAGCCGCAACTGCTCAAGTACCTCATCGCTTTCGTCGATTCGTACCGCTCCGACAGCGACGCTGAGGAGGAGCCGGTCATCTGGGGTGCTGCGCTTGCGTTGGCCATGTTCGCATGCGCCGTGCTCCAGACTGCCATGATTGTAAGTTGCCTTCCGAACATTCAGAAGACCCGCTGACTAACACGATGCAGCACCAATACTTCCAACTCGCCTTCGTCACCGGCATGCGTATCAAGGGCGGCCTTGCGTCTGCCATCTACAAGAAGTCCATGAAACTGTCCAACGAGGGCCGGTCATCTAAGACAACTGGTGACATTGTGAACTACATGGCTGTTGATGCGCAGCGTCTGCAGGATCTGACCCAGTTCGCCCAACAGGTCTGGTCTGCACCTTTCCAGATCATCATCTGCATGGTTTCCCTGTATCAATTGGTTGGCTGGTCCATGCTTGCTGGTATTGGTGTCATGATCATTATGATGCCTGCCCATGGCTTTATTGCGAGAATCATGAGAAACTTGCAGAAGGAGCAGATGAAGAACAAGGACAAGCGAAGCCGTCTCATCAACGAGATCATCACCAACATGAAGAGCATCAAGCTCTATGCCTGGGGTGCAGCCTTCATGAACAAGTTGAACTTTGTGCGAAATGACCTTGAGCTGAAGAACCTGCGCAAGATTGGCGCTACTCAAGCTTTCGCCAACTTTACCTGGAGCACTGCTCCCTTCTTCGTGTCTTGCTCTACCTTTACCGTGTTCGTGTTGACGCAAGATAAGCCCTTGACGACTGAAATCGTCTTCCCAGCACTGAGTAAGTTCTTGTCATCGCCTCTTCAAGGATCAAACACTGACCTCGTGTAGCTCTCTTCAACCTCCTCACTTTCCCTCTGGCTGTTCTTCCCATGGTCATCACCTCCATCGTTGAGGCCAGCGTTGCGGTCGGTCGTCTGACCGACTTCCTTACGGCTGAGGAGATCCAGCCTGACGCCATTACCATCAAGCCCGCCCCTGAGGAAATGGGAGAGGAGACCGTCATGATCCGAGACGGAAACTTCTCCTGGAACCGTCATGAGGACAGGGAGGTCCTCAGGGACATTGACTTCACCGCCTACAAGGGCGAGTTGTCCTGCATCGTCGGCAGAGTCGGCGCGGGCAAGTCTTCCTTCCTTCAGAGCATTCTGGGTGACCTTTGGAAGGTGAAGGGTGACGTCCAAGTTCATGGAACTGTAGCGTATGCTTCTCAGAGCGCTTGGATCTTGAACGCCACGGTAAAGGAGAACATTGTTTTCGGTTACCGATATGATTCCGAATTCTATGAAAAGACTGTCAAGGCCTGTGCGCTGCTTGATGACTTCAACCAGCTTCCCGACGGCGACGAGACTGTTGTCGGTGAAAGAGGTATCTCTTTGAGTGGTGGTCAGAAGGCTCGTGTTGCTTTGGCTAGAGCGGTTTATGCTCGAGCTGACATCTATCTTTTCGATGACGTCCTGTCTGCCGTGGACTCGCATGTCGGTCGCCACATTATTGAGAACGTCCTGGGCCCTAGAGGTCTCCTGAACACCAAGACTCGTATCCTCGCAACCAACGCCATCGCAGTTCTTCCCGAGGCCAGCTACATCACACTGCTCCGGGACGGTGAAATCGCCGAGCGAGGAACCTACAAGCAGCTTGTGGCCATGAAGGGCATGATCAACGAACTCATGAAGACCGCTGGACAAGACTCAGGATCATCTTCTTCGGCCAGCTCGAGCGGTTCCAGCAGCGAGACCTCCACGGTTATCGAAGCCGAGGGCAGCAGCCAAGAGAAGGCCGAGTTGGAGGAAGCCCAGGAGCAGTTGCCTGAGATGGAGCCTATTAAGACTGGCGCGGCCATGCAGCATAAGAAGCGGTCATCGAGCATGGCGACCCTCCGCCGTGCAAGCACCGCCAGCTTCAGAGGCCCTCGTGGCAAGCTCACTGACGAAGAAGTCTCTGGCAGCAAGACTAAGCAGGCCAAGGAACATTCTGAGCAAGGCAAGGTCAAGTGGGATGTCTACTTGGAGTACGCCAGAAACAGCAACGTGATTGCTGTCATCATCTACCTCGTGACTCTCGTTGCTTCCCAGTCGGCCAACATTGGTGGTTCTGCTTGGCTCAAGACCTGGGCTGAGCACAACGCCAAGTATGGCGGCAATCCCGAAGTCGGCAAATACATTGGCATCTACTTCGCATTTGGTATCGGATCTTCTCTCTTGACAGTCTGTCAAACACTCATCTTGTGGATCTTCTGCTCTATCGAGGCGTCACGAAAGTTGCATGAAGCCATGGCCAACGCCATCTTCAGGTCCCCCATGTCCTTCTTCGATGTCACGCCTACGGGCCGCATTCTGAACAGATTTTCCAGGTTGGTAGCCCCATTCTCTCGATATGCTCCCGACAGAAACTAACTTGCATCCAGTGATATCTACAGGGTTGATGAGGTCCTCGCCAGGACATTCAACATGCTCTTCGTGAACGTTGCTCGCTCCGGCTTCACTCTGGGTGTTATCGCTATTGCTACTCCCGCTTTCACTGCTTTGATTATTCCTATCGGCCTCATGTACTACTGGATCCAGCGGTACTACCTTCGCACTTCCCGAGAGCTCAAGCGACTTGACAGCGTAACCAAGAGTCCGATCTACGCTCACTTCCAGGAGTCTCTCGGAGGTATCTCGACTATCCGAGCCTACCGACAGCAGCAGAGATTCGAGCTCGAGAACGAATGGCGTGTCGATGCCAACCTCAAGGCTTACTTCCCCTCTATTAGTGCCAACCGATGGCTGGCTGTCCGATTGGAGTTCATCGGTGCCATCGTCATTATGTCTGCCGCTGGTTTTGCTGTCGTCTCCGTCGCGAGCCACAGCAACCTCAGCCCTGGTCTCGTCGGTCTGGCCATGTCCTATGCCCTGCAGATCACCACATCTCTCAACTGGATTGTCCGCCAGACCGTAGAGGTTGAGACGAATATTGTCTCAGTCGAGCGTGTTCTGGAGTATGCCAGACTGCCCAGCGAGGCCCCTGAAATCATCAAGAGCAACAGGCCTCCTGTTGCTTGGCCCTCCAAGGGCTCTCTTGAGTTCAAGAACTACAGCACTCGCTACCGCGAGGGTCTGGATAACGTGCTGAAGAACATCAATCTCGACATCAAGTCGCACGAGAAGATTGGTGTCGTTGGCCGCACGGGAGCCGGCAAGTCATCGTTGACACTGGCACTATTCCGCATCATCGAGCCGACCGCTGGTAACATCAGCATTGATAGCCTGAACACATCCTCCATTGGACTTTTGGACCTCCGTAGAAGACTTGCCATCATCCCGCAAGACGCGGCCCTTTTCGAGGGCACTATCCGGGACAACCTGGATCCCGGCAACGTGCATGACGACACCGAGCTTTGGAGCGTGTTGGGTAAGTAATACAGAAAAAACGGCCGTCCCTCACCGACCCAATCGTCAAGAAACCCCGCCCTCACCCTCCATGAGAGGGTGTCTTTACCCCTCCTTCACCGCGAATTGGAGCTAATGCGCGGTGCTATCACAGAACACGCCCGGTTGAAGGACCACGTATCAAGCATGGAAGGCGGCCTCGAGGCGAAGATTAACGAAGGAGGTGAGTTCCATCAATTTCTGTGTCGCTTTTTGTCGGCTTTGAGGCTTCGGTCATCCCACGTCCCCTCAGCGGCTGTCCACAGACCTGTGTTCCCGAATCACGTCGTGAGCTTTTCGCGATGTTGTAGCGGGCTTTGGGAGGCGGGGACAACAGTCACCTTTCACATGCATCCATCGCCGCATTCAGAGTCCCCTGCATGATCTCCCGCGCATGCAGTCAATGTCTCGTGCTGGCTTATCTCATCCTGCCCCGGTTCTTCTTCACCTTGTCTCGATCCACAGACTGAATAAGCCGCATGTCCTACGGGCCAAGTGCTGACTCAATATCGCGTCTAGGCTCCAACCTCTCACAGGGTCAGCGGCAGCTCGTGTCGCTGGCTCGCGCCATGCTGACGCCGTCCAACATTCTCGTGCTCGACGAGGCCACGGCCGCCGTGGACGTCGAGACGGACGCCATGCTGCAGACGACGCTGCGCTCGCCTCTCTTCGCCAACCGTACCATCATCACCGTCGCTCACCGTATCAACACCATTCTCGACAGCGACCGCGTTGTCGTCCTTGACAAGGGCCAGGTCGTCGAGTTCGATACCCCGCAGGAGCTGATTAAGAAGCAGGGCGTGTTTTACGGGCTTGTGAAGCAGGCCGGTCTGGATACCGAATAGATGGGAGCCGGCCAGCTGATGGTAGCTGCCGGTCTTACTTTAGAACAGACGTCCTGCCTAACCAACAAGAAAAAGTTTTTTTACCAACTGTGTGTGTGCTGTGAAAAGAGAAAAGGGAAAAGCGCGTGGAGTTTGTGTAACCCGCATCGATATGGCTGCGTGTGGCCTTCGAGCGAAGAATGGAGGGAGGGGAGGAGCTGCGTGTGGACGTGTCATCATTCATCATGAAAGCGCTTTGTAGATTTACTCTTCGAGACCTCGTCAAGCATCGCATCTACTTCCGGTGTACCTTGAACCCTTTGAGTGCGTGTCTGTGTCTGCCTGCCAGTATCCGACGGAGAAAACGGTGGTTGTCCGGGTAGTGCGTGCTTGGTTATGTGTGTGTGATGTGTCTGTCGTCATTGTACGCACCCCCTCCCTCCTCCTACCTTTGCTACGTCCGGTCGGTCACCTTGCGGCTGGCCAAAGATGCTGTTCGTATCCGGCGAGGCGGTTATCCGGCGGCACACCCTTTTCTCGTTCGTCACTTTGGCCCATAGAAGGACGGCATCGAACACACTCGTTCGCCTCAGTAGTTCATGAAGAAATGTGGGTGTTGTCCGGATTGCTTAGTTGCGTCCCTTGTGTAACACACATTCTGGCACACTTGACCGGACAGCCGTCACTGGCTGAATTGGGGTTTTTTGGGTGTGTGGCGTGTGGTGGTGGTGTATGGGTGTGTTGTGTAACGTCAGCGTGGGCAGACGCGGCAATTCGTGGCTTAGTGGCTGCCGAGGGTTGGACGGCCGTTGGGTGGGACGACGATGATGTTGGTGCACGTCGCGTGGAGGTTGTGAGACGGGCGTAGGTAGGATGTGGTGTTTTTGTTTGGAGGGGTGTGTTTTCGGCTTTTGATGGCTTCGGTCTTTGGTAGTTTTCTTGATTTAATACACGGGATTTGAGGGCCGGGTTTGGTGATCGGGCGGCTCCGTGACGGGAGGAGTTGTTGGGGAGGTTGGAGGTCGGAGGTCGGAGGCCGGCGATGTGTGTTTGTTGAGGGCCGGACGCGGCCGGGTTGATAGTTTCACAACTTGGATGTGTGTTTCTTCTCATGACTTGACCATGTGATGCAGAATCGTTTGCGCCGTGGTCCTAACTTGAGGTTTTCAGCCTGGCATATTCACGTTTGCCTGGACGAATTTGAAAGCTTCCATGGTGGGACATTATAACACCAGAACTTTTCGTACGAACAGCGAGAATTGCAATGTGGCTCTTGTTCGGCGCCATTTCGCGAGATAATGTTCACTCCTGCCTGCATAGCGTCGCGGTATCAGATGTGAGTGTGGCTTCACGTTATGATATCCCGATGCAAGGCACTACTTCTCCCGTCGTCGTTATCGACTCTGTATTCTAGACGAACTTATCCAGCGGTGGAGCGAGTGCCGCTGGTCTTGTATCCTTGTTCACACAGACTCAATATGTCACGATGGCATGCCTTGTCACTGAGATATTGTAATCTTCTTGTGTTGGCCCCTGTATCTTTGCCCGGAAGAGAATAACCGTTGAGCATCGGCTTGGGGTTTTGTAAGTATCAGTTATTCCGTATATGAACAGACCGGTATATTGGCATAGTTAAGTGATGGTGATGACGTCTGCGGGTGACGCTGGCTAACGGCGTAAGTACTCTTACCTTATAAAAGCGTTGTATCAAACAATCCATTTGATAGAATTAGAATGCTTGTTGCCGTACACTTTCTTTCTAGATGCCTGTGTCAAATAAGCGTATAAGTTAGGCATCAAAAGCTGCTGCATTCCATTCTCAGTCCTTGAATGCTTGTGTCCACCCGGGCACTCCCCGCCGTCCGTGAATATCTCCCGTTGGTTATACCGTTTGAATCCTCACAGCTCCTAGGTGATGACCCGTTTCTTCCCCTGTTAGCTTCAATGTCTTGGTGTTGGAGCTGAGAGCGTTCGGTGAATGATTTAGACACCGACAACTTAGAGAAGGCATTGGTGCGACCCGATTAAATGCTTCTGCTGGTGTTATTGAAAGTCAGATCTGGCTTTATGTGATGGATGGGCTTTCTCTGCAACTGCAGTCCCAGATCTGCGTGCTGCGCATGGCCGTCAACGAGAACATAGTTGACTTTGGCATATGCTTAAATGGAAGAGGTTTGTCCCGAGAAGATCTTGAGAATGAACATCAACTGATTTATCGGACTAGTCTATACTAGAGTTCGGTGGGAAAGCATACGGCAATGTCGAGTTTATTTGATGAAACCTACCGTTGTCGGTGCAACTGCCCTGATTTCGACTGAACTGGTACCTTCCATCATCTTCTGGCGACCATGAGGACGAGTATTTCCCTAAGTGTTTCGTCTCCATGGCCTCCCTTAATCCTTAGATACTAACGCGCAGGTGTACGCACGATTGAGGGCAATCATGGTGAATGAAACCGGACAAAGCGAAATATCATTCCAAGCAGATTTGAACAAGGCGATTGATTGACTACCGTAATAGATGGAAACTGCGTTGCAACATATAGTCCGTGCAGAGTTGAACACAAGGATGCTAGGAAGGAGACACGATTCACATGATCGTACCCGCCAAAAAGGGGATGTCCGCGTCAGAGTCGAAACATATACATTCAGGCCATCAGAGCCAACTCTTCCGGGCAGTTTCGATTACAAACGACACAAGGGAATCTCAAGCCCTTCCAGTTCGGTCCATCTCGGCTGAGTTCTTCTAGCCAGCCCGGGTGACGAATCATTCCTTAGGTAACAAGCTTGTCACATAACGATGAGTCGACAGCGTTCACTGCGTATTCAAAAATATAAACGGAGGAAAGAAAGTGATAGCAGAAGGCCGTCAGCGACGGCAGGCAAACGTACGGTGAGGAGTCCGTCAGCCTAGAGACGACCTTGCCGCGGGCTTGGGGTTTGTTCGCCCAACATTATGTTACTGGCGACGGAAATTCGAATTGCTTTGGCCCGAACAATACAAAGCCCAAATTCAATTTAAATAATAACGCAAGATTTCTACAAGCAAGAAGCCGCCGGCTGTGTCACTTCAGATGCTGTCGCGCGGCCGGTCACACAACGGTGTTCGGATCAGGCATCCACCTCGTCCGCCTTCCCCCCTCACTGCAGAGCCTCAACAGGATTTGGCCCAGCCCTCCTCGCTGCATATGCCGACCCAATCACGGCGATCAAGCCTCAAAGTTACTAATAGAGAAGTAAAAGTAATGAAATAAAGAGGTATAGCTGGTTCGAAACGAACGACTGTCTCCACCATACGCTAGACGCATTGGCAATGACCTAGATATCATTGACAAGCCAGGCTCGATCTCCTGCAGTCTGCGTTAGCTGTCTGAATACGAACGAATGCGTTATAGAAGCCCAATACCGTTGAAAGACGAACTGCTTTGGTCGTGGGGATCAACGGAAGTGGCTCTCTAGACAAGAAATGGTCGATGCAGATGCATAAGAAATGATGGGAAGATTTGGATGACATAAGGGAGGTGGTAGGATAATCAGATTCTCGCGATGTTTCATCTTAAGCAACGGCATCAGTAAAACCGTGTCCTTGGCCTTGGGGTGCAGTGATGGCTACGTGTGGAGGGGCGCACACTGGACAACGAAGGCTTTAGATATGGCAGGCCATGATAGGACTTGACGAGGATCATCGCGTATCACGCAAGCTTCACAGATCACTTCTTACAGGGAGGAGACAGTTTTCTGCATCAAGAACAAGGCTTGCCCCACGAATAACTCGGCCTCGCCGACGAGGAGCCGGATTCCCGCGTGCTTCCGGCCCGCCGAACACGAAATGAACAACCTTGATACCGCTCAGCTTCAAATGGGAGTCTTCAGACAGTGTAACACTGGTGCTGCAAGAAGAACGGCATGTTTACCGGGCACAAGCCGTGAAAGAATCGCAAAAGGTTGGCCCCTGAACGGTTTGTGTCATCGGTATCACGGCAATGAAGATGCCTATGGGCCTCGCCCACTCGCCAGGACCACGAGCTTGTGGCTATCACGCCTCTCGAGCTATCCAAGACTATCCCAATCATCCGCTTATGTCGACTTGATTCTTATCACCGCCAATTCCCACCCGTCACTTCGGGTATGGCTTCGCAAAAGGGGGTTCGGTTCGAATTTGAGGATATGTCGGATCGATGGACGTCGAGGGTTGGTCGTGTCCGTAGGACTCAGTCTGCGTCGAATAGGATGTCTAGACGTTAAGAGGGCTGATATGGTCTTTGGAGATGGCATACAATGCAGCTGGGAGTCGACGACACTTGGTAGCAAATGCTGACTCTACGATGGTATCCACTGCGTCTGCGTGATCTGGATCTCGGTCAGCAGCAAGACGGGTTCGGACAAGGTACCTAAGGCGTTCGATCACGCCAGCTGAGCGTTCTCCTCTGCTATGGTGCCAGATTGAAAGAGACCAGTCTGCGGTTGCTAACGATGGACAGCTGGGAGTAGGGCGCATCGGAGTGCAGGCACCTAGCCGGAGGGATCACGAAATCAGCGCGAGTGCTCACGGTGCTCGGCTGCGGTAACTCAACGAGAAATCACGAGAAGAGATAGGAATGAACAAACAGATAGATGGCTTCCAACAGCTGAATTGTTGAGGTCTAAGATTTTGCGCTCGCTATGGCCCCCCACGACCCGGAGACCGCTCCGGCGCTCGCGTGTACGCATCAAAATCTATCACATTTGCTTCACCCGCAAATCTTACGCCCGGCCTCCAATTTACCACGGCCGCAGGGCTCTTTGAATCAATTGCCTAGCAGAGCCGTTTGTCGTGCTGAGCTTTTCAACACCCGACGGGCGGATTAGACCGGCAAATGTCGAACCCGTCCTGGGTCGCTGCCATCCATCCAGAGCCAAAGAGCGCGGCAGACTACACGCCGTGGCTGAACCGACGATCTGTGGCTTGCGGCAAATGTCAGGGGCCATTGATAACCCTGAGTCTGGCCGTCATTACATCTCAGGTGACCGAGCTGATGACAATCTTCTGGGAGTCAGAGACTCTCTGCGGCAGGATTTGGAATGTGTCCTGCTCCATGACGCCTAGTCAACAGGAAACAGCCACATGACCTGAGGCAAAGAGGTATCCATGATACATCGGTACCCTTCTCCGCCTCTCGTTTCCAGCTCGTGAAGCCCCGAGTCTGGGCATCCCCGGCGCTCCATCCTGCCCACTAGTAGCCTGTGTCCCCTCACGTTGGGACTTTTTGATGCCTTGACATGTCACAACATAATAGAGTAACGACTACGTCCAAAAGATGGGGTTAAGAAAGTCTAGCGTCGCCGTTAATGCGTTCGGATCTCCCATATCGGGCGCACGTCTCCCATGGAACGCGATTGGTTTCCCCTGAAGCACTGGGGCAACACGCCGAGAGAGTACACGCCGTGCCAAAAACAGACGTCGACCAAGACGCTATCAACTCGTTTCGATAAACACACTTGGCTTGTTCCATCATGTCGAGTGATGCAAATTTTCGTCGCGGTCCCCCCTTTACGGCGTGGTGGGGGCGTGGTGCGTGGTCATTAATGACAGAGTTCTGGAGGGGGGGGTCAGTTTACCGACTTCGCTCTGTGGTCGGCCAAAACCACGAGCTCCTGTGGTTTTCGTGATACTCCGGAGATTTTTGGAGCATGGAGCGCTACAAAAAGCAAACGTGTCTTGTGGCGTGGTTGCTAAACGTCGCGAGAGTGTTTCTCGTCGAACAAAAGGAACCCCAAAAGGCGCTAGCAAACGCTTCGGCCAGGAGAACCGTATCTTTGTTGAGCCCGGCCTTAGGCGAGGTGCTAAGGGCAAGGTGCAACTCTTTGGAAGGGCTTGCGTACTGTCAAAGTGGTTTCCGTTTGGCGGAACCAAACTTTACCCTTGTATCCAGTGGGAAACGCTTCATGGACGACCATGGTGCGTGCTAAAGCTTGTAGGATGTCATAATCATCACTGGCTGCTTGGGCCGTCAAATGAGGATTGGCGTGGTGCCGTTGGCCAACCTGCTTTGTCACCGCCTATGTTGTGTAACCTAGACGAAATATCTGCACCCCGAGTAATCCTGTAAGACGAAGGGCACCGATACGACCAAGGAAAGGGACCAAAACATTCGTTCGTGTGAGATAGCGCACTTCTTGTATCGATATTCGTTGTATCTCCAAAAGGCCGAGACATGGAAATATTCTGGTTTTGAAGATAGCCGGAGAAGACCATGCTACTTGGTCCTCTTTGAGTACTCAAGTTCTGTATGGAGATAAAGTAGTCAATTGACGAGCCGACGATAAATGGTCCAAGTAGCCCGGCGACTTTTGGCTCATCAACGAATTTGCAGACTGACTCTCTGCACGCCAAAACCCGGCAGAGTCTCCGTAACCATCGGACCGGCTTCGGGGGTCAGGACCTGGCCTGCGCCTGCTCGACTTTGGCCACAATACCATGCGGCTTACTTTTTGCAAGCATAGCCAAACAAAGCAAGATAGGATCACACGTCGGTCGTGCCGTTGAGGCTCCTTGAGCCGCTCAGGCACTTTTGTCCACACATTATTTGGACCCTGGCCACGTGTGACATGATAATGATGGTGGTAAAATAGCTGTTCGCTTGTTGAACCGGATCTTCGCGATAGTCTCGGCCAGCCTTCCGAATCTTTATCTGTCTCCGAACTAGGTCTTTTCGCACCCGAACGTAGGAACACTGGGCGAGCATCAGAACACCAAGGACGACGACCAATAGTTTAGGGGAGGTCTTGTCCAAAAAGCTTGCCACCTTCTAGTAGCTAAAAGTTCGACAGACGACCTGAGACTGGGGAGGTCGCGTACAGATGAGGAGGTGTCCTCGAAGTTTGCTGGGTGCGACTAATAAGCACAGCCCAACTCTTTCAGATATCTTTTCCGAGACACGCTGACAGGGAGGAAATGAGAGGAGACAGTCGAAACGAGAAAGGTCATGACGGAGCCTGGCGGCTTTGCTGTTGCCCCTTTCCTCGTGGTCTGTGAGGGTCACTGGCCACTTGGTTGGTCCTGTTCGGAATTGGTGTTCCAGTGTTTGTCGGTGGCTCGACTTTGCCAGGGCGCGTTACCATTGCGGCGGTAAATGAGCGGTGCAGGGCACCAACGGCCCCGGGCGTAACGCAAGCACATGGTCAAAGGCAGCCGAGCAGCGCTGAAGATTTGCCGAATTGCATACTGCGACCGTTATATGTGTTCAGACCCTGCTTCCTGAGCGACATCCGACTGATGAAAGTGCTTTTGATGTTCAATTAGAGTTGGAAGTAAAAAATGAGCTAACACAGACGCGTTCATCCGAGTTGGAAGAGTGAGGTCAATCAAGCCCCTATGCCGCGCCGCGCCGTATCAAAGCGAGCACCTGGAGACACGGACACTGGACTAGCTTTTTGGCCCCAAGCACAAGCCAAGAACGCCCTTTGTCTGCGCTGCGAAATGAGAGGGTCCAGTCCGCGCCGCAAAACCTGAGCAGGGTGACCGGCAGGCAGCAAAATCCACGAAGTCAACCATCTGATGGCCCGCGTGCCCCGGAGTGACGAAAGAGAGGAGAAAATAGTAGTGGAGATAACTCCAACGGTGAGGTGAGGTGAGCTGTCAGACCGGGCTGTAGTAGGTACGGTTATAAGTGGGGAGAGCCGCCGGGGGGTCTGGGTCACAGG
The DNA here is from genome assembly GCA_027406125.1 of Colletotrichum tropicale. Taxonomy (NCBI): domain Eukaryota; kingdom Fungi; phylum Ascomycota; class Sordariomycetes; order Glomerellales; family Glomerellaceae; genus Colletotrichum; species Colletotrichum tropicale. The sequence continues at coordinate 2,875,163 of JANVYH010000004.1, forward strand.
CGCAGTGCCAACGGCTTCTGGTGGGTTTACCCCAGTCGCCAGCTGATGTTGAGTGGCTGTATTGCCATATTCGTAGGTACCTGATGTTGGTGACGGAACAGGACGCCCTGCCGTCCTGGTGGAGACGACGCACCTCGGCTTGCATGTCAGGGAATCGTCGACAATGCTGCGAATCACAGCGTTAGTTGAACATCAAGGGTAAGGGTTGGGATGGGGAAACGGTAGAGCAGAGAAACCAGGAACATTTGGATGTGAGAGATTCAGTTGGCGGAAGTCCATGAGGATCCGCTTGAGCGCTCCCTGCGCATTTCAAAAGAAGCACTGGCTTGAGTGAATCTCGGCCACTGTCGCCGTCGCCCTTGCAGCCAAGGATCTCTAACAAGCAACAAGCGAGGAACTGAGTCAGTGCCTTCACTGATCCCCGGCTTCTGCCCGCTGCATGCCTTGTACGGTGGTGTATCGCCTCGGCGGAACAATTCTGAAGAGGAACTACCAACCTTATGTGCCTCCCGTCCGTCGTAAGAGAAGTAGAGAGAGACAGAGAGGTCACAGAAAGCCGGAGAACAGAGATGTTGGGAGGTGGAGGGTGCAGTTAGCTGATGCAACCCCCCTCTTCTGGTCTGACAGCTTTCCTTGCCTGGCTGACACCAACAAGCTGATCGTCCCAGAGGCATGGTAGGAAGTCTTCTTCAGGCCTGTCGCTCCTTGCAGGCGGAACGGCGGAAGTCAATCAGAGAGGTCGAGACATGCAGTATGTTCTCCACGAGGCGTTCCCAGTAGGTTGACATGGCGAACCGGTGGTCTGCATCCCGTAAACCTGCATACTATCCGCCCAATGTACGGTGATGCCGCGGATAGATATTGCAAGGGCACATCTGTCGCCCTTCATAGTAGAATAGTGCATCCACTGCGGAATGTACGAGAGATAGTGAGTGCTCTACCGCCAAGGTCAGCGCTATTCCGAGTAGGAGTCCTTCGATCCAAATCAGCGCATCATGCTTTTTTTCGTCTGGCCAACGCTCATTACGAAAAACAACATGGCTTTGAATCCAAGCGCAAGTGCGTCAGCAACAGGTTTTTGCCTGACGCTGAAGAGATAGTGTCACGCCAAAGCAATTATTGACCTGCCCTAAGCGGGCTCCTTGGCTGCAAGCGTATTATCCAGGTCGAAGCGAGGGTCAGGCAATGGAATTATCGCGCTTTTCTCGGCTGAACAAGTGCCGTCGAGAGGAAAAAGAAAGCATAAAACAGGTGGCTGTCAAACATTTTTGCTTTTTTTGCTCTGATGGGCGCAAGTGGTGGGGTGGCTCGTGGTTTTGCACTGAGACGTCGAGTTTTCCCACTAACCAGATTGCCTCAGACATGCCTCTGGACCAAGAGGTGCATCTTACGCAGATTGGCCAGGACAAAAGCGATATGGCCGACGGGCGTCCGCTCGAATGCTCTGGGTGACTCTGGAACATGCATAGATGCACTGCAAAGCCAAGCTTAGCGCGGTGGAGTTCAAGGTTTTTCCAGGCCGGCAGTTTTGGATCGATAGGATGTGACGATATCTTGCTTTTGCACTATTGTTCGAGACGAGCCGGTGCAATATGTGACAGAGTCGACGGCGGGCTTCTGTGTGGACCGCCCATGGCCGAAAGTGTGCGTGGTTGAGGGCCACTGACACGTTGGACCTGTCGAGACCAGTGGCTAAATGGTCCCTTGCTGGACCCCATTCCCACAGGCGGTTTTTTCTAGCAAGGCGACTTGGAAAGGCATCCGATTCTGTGCAGCCGTGTAGGAAGCAGCCTGCCGTGTGACTCGAATGCAGCCAGGCGTGTCGAAGACTAAGCCGGATTGCGTCGACAATCGAGGAGTCCCCAGGGGGTGCGGGTGCAGCTACATTATGAGCTAACGGACATTGGACTTTGACCAGGGCGAGGGCATGTAGGAAGAATACTTAGCATATGCAGAACATACAACATATTTTCGGTGTTGACCGTGAGCTCTGTGGTGTAGTCGGCAGTATCATCGTGTCGGGATTTGAACCAGCGGAAGCCTGCCAAAGAATTATTACATCGGGGAATGAAATCTCGACGCCGATGCAACCCCCGGGTCAACTGCAACCGCCAGCAACGAGGAGGAAAACATGATCAGAGCAATGCTGCTCAACCAGCGAGATGCAGGATTGATTATTTCGGCTGTCGGTGAGGTGGCAGCTACAATTCAATGCGAGAGACCCGGACAGCTCCTGTCGCAAAGTGTTTGTCAGGTGCGATGGCCCATTTGGACCAATCACGTGTTGGCGATTTAGCTTGAAGAACAAAAGGAAGGAGGTTCCGTCGGTAGATACCTAAGGTAACCTAAGGTAGGCAAGCAGGCACTCAGGGCTCGTCGAGGAAACAGCCCCTCGACTGGACTTTGGCAATCGCAGACTACACTACAGATACAGTCGAGCAACGAACGGAACAGAGTACTCAATTCAGGAACTTACATATGCCAGTACCCGCATGGACGCTTGTGACAGTCCACCTACCTGCGAACAAAACGGCCCCGCTGCGCCTTGGAAACGGGACTATCAATTATTGGATTGCCATAATAGTAACGACAACACCACAATCCGCATGTCAGTATCCGTACGCAGCATGGCAGATCCAAACTAAAGGTCAGGTCATGTACTCGGAGGCGGGTACCCGAATGCTCGGCAGCAGGGTGCTTGCTGCCCCAATACCAGTCCTGACCTGAGATATATGGGCCATCAGCCAGGCTTTGATGGTCAGAGTTTTCGTCGTTTCTGAGCCGAGCATTCCGACTACCCCAAGGGACCAAAAATAAGGAATGGGAAGCGGGCTCCTCTGCCACTCGGCGACCGGCCCAACGGTGCAATGTCCGGGCCGTTCCTAGGCTGGGGGGCACCTCGCGACCTGTTCAGACGACCTACACTAATTAAAACTTCCTTTGCACCGCGTGCACGATTCTTCAAAGACTGAGAGATGTCGAGTTTGAGTTAATGATCGCCTGTTCTCGATTTTGCGTGCATGCAGCCAAGGCACGTTGGACCGTTGAACACCTTCAGTGGCCGCGCGTTATCTCATGAAGGCGAGACATACAGGCCAGAATGCAACCCTTCGGGCTCAGTTCCGTATGTACGGATATAATCATCTGGAATGCTACAAGTTGGCATCAAAAGTCCGAGGCACGAACCACACGGGGGGGTCTGCCAACCTATCAACGGCACTTTTGTCTTTCGTCATTGCTGTGCCGCATGTCAATGTTTGTTGGTGCAGTGTCCTTTGAGTGTTGCAGGCTGTTGGAAGGGAATGTCTCTTTCAGCTTCCAGCTTCCAGGTTGACGACGACCGGGACGAGGACACGGAAGACTCGCACTGCCATGTAACCCCCACCCTCGCGTCCTGGATAAGTCCCTGTAAAGCAGGCTCGTCTCCGAGTATCCCAGGTAGCTCCCACGCCCGATGACACTTCACGGCGGTCTTGTTTCTCTGGTACTGAGCCAATTTCAACGTTGATCCCGGGAAGGCTTTGCGGGCTCTCGGTCCCTGAACCTGACCTGACTTCGGCTGAGCGAGGAGGTGAGTAGCTTATCCCAGTCGCTGAGCAAGGTCTGTCCGACGCTGCTAGCTGCATTATCCATTTTCAGCGAGTGGGGAAAGCTGGGCGGCCGCGTTCCTTCTCCACCCAGAACGTGTCCCCAGGTCGAGGGAAGCCAAAAAAAAAAAAAAAAAAAAAAAAAAAAAAAAAAAAAAAGGACATGGAAGCAAACACCTGAGGTGACTGAGTACGTACCTCGCTGGGTTTCCTCCAAATCCCCACCATTTTATCCGAGTTCATGATCGTCGTCAAACCGTTCCTTCCTCGGCACCTTGCGCATCGCCGGATGCGGCAATAGCATCAGCACCAGCAGCAGTGCCTAGGTGTTGCTGCGACAATACAGAGCGCCATCTGGCAACGCCTTTCTGTTCCCTTCATCACTGATCTCTCTATCAGTGCTCTGTATCACTGTCATCCTCATCATAATCATCATCGCCCCGATACCCATGTCGACTCCATTTTCATCCCGTCCACCACGGGACTCCCACTCCACGAGGAGGTGCAGATACCCACGTACAACGGGTGGTGGACATGGAATGCGACGGCATGGCATGGGAGTCCAGCAAGCATCACACATACCCAATTCCAGCATCAGACATGGTACAAATACCCTCTTCGTAGTATGGATACCTGCGACACGGTGCGAAAACGACGCAAAACGGATGCAAAAGCACCAGCGGCAGCAACACAAGATGCCGTCGGGTGCTCTGCATCCACTTCCTGATCCTCATGCACTGCTCCCACCACCACCGCCGCCGCCGCCGCAGCCACTGCTTCGCACGCTTCGCAGGTCGGGTTCGGGCGTGGCCAGCCGCCAACCACCCTGGAATACCTAAGGTAGCAAGCAAACACGCCTTCCTTGGCTTCCAAACGTTTCTTGCATTCCTGCGCCCTGGTCCGACATGGGCACTGAGCCGTTGAACTTTCATTCCACTCACCTGTCCACGAAAACTACCCACATCGTCACTTGTGAGGATGACGGAGACTAGCAACCTTTCTTCTCGTCTCGTTCACCACTCTATCGACACGGTCCAGACGGGTCCCTGGGTTACTGACGCACCACTCAAGCGACTCCTTGATGCACAACCATTACAGCTGTGTGCACCTCACCACCCGCTGGTCTGATCTGGCGTCCTTATGCATACGGCAACATGTTGTCTACCGTTTCCTGCTCAGTTGTGCCCATGTTTCCTTTTATTTCTTGTTCAAAAAGCTGACGGTTCGACAAGTACATACGCCTAACCAAATTCTGACCGTCCAGTCGATTGGACGCCTCCAAAGATGCGAGGGTACGCCAGGGGAATCCGCCAAAAGGACAATCCCCGTTCGGAACCCATCCCCGACCACGCCATGCTTGGTTTTGATCCGCTTCACTCTGCAAGCTTCATCCCATCTCGCGGCCCCAGCTTCACCACCCGGTCTACCCATCATGAACGACCTGCCACTTAACACTGCAATTCAGATTACATCGGCGTCGGCTGCTGGCTAGAAACAAAAAAAAAAACGGCATTCTAACTGAGCCACCTCTTTTCAAAGCCTTTCCGTAGTGCCGACCTCTGACAGCATCTGGACTCTTGCTGGCTTAGATGTGTGGATGCCCGTCACCACCAAACGGCGCGAAAGCTCAGTTGGTACCATGTTGTGCATTTGGCCATGGGGCATTGGGTCCCATCAAAATTTGTTTGCTTGCCAGTCAACGTACTAACTTCCGTGCCGTACCGCTTCCCGCCGCTGGCCCTGAACTGTCAGGAAAAAACTTGCGCCCGACGCTCACGGACTGAGACGGCCCTGCCAACCTGGCCCCCGCCCGCCTCCGTCGACAAGCAAGGGGTAACCTAACCGCTAATAACGGAGACGGCGTCGAGGTTTCCAACAAGAAAGTCCCGCCCTCACACAAGTCCGCTCAACTCGTTGACGGCGCGCCCGGTGCCTGCGGTATTCGCTTTTCGAAGCCAGCAAATTCACGCCACCTACTTGTCAACTCAGCCGTGAGTGCCCACACTTCTCCGAAGAGCACCAACCCCAGCTGAATAGGAATTCACAGTCGAGAAGCTTTACTCGGGTGTGAGTATCACAGCTTTTTCGCTACCAGGGCCTCCGCGATAGATGAACGGGTATGCTTTGAGTCATGGACACATCTTCCCGCCGCGGGACGGTCACCCATTCCCACTATTTATTCTATCACCGACTCGCCCGCAAACCTACGCCTAGTGAAACGTCCTTCAAATGGACCGTAGCAAGCAGTCATTGCTTTGCTACGATCGGCTGGAAAGTCGATCGACCAATTGATGGGACTGTTCTCAAATCGAACGCCAGGGCCGAACCACCAGCTGTCTCTTCTATCCACCCTTCTAGATCAAACGAGGAGCAAACGGATGCAAAAGCTAGTATATCACATCAGTGTTGACGGCACACAGCACCCGAGGCCCTCGCTATTCTTCCTGCGCACCGAATCTTTCCCATCACTGCCGGCCACATGCAAATCAGAGAGACTGGCCGGACATGGTTCTTGGACCAACGGTTGCAACCCACCAGGGCCCCTCGCAGGCGCCATGCTGTTCATGATACCTGCGATACGGTTATCCTGGAAGCCTCCCCCAGCGTACTTCACGGCATTCTCAGCGTGCAGCGCCGCGGGAAAAAAGAAAGCCCCGGGAGACAGTACGGCCTTGAAAATGATGCAATCAGTGTTCCTGGTGCAGCCAATATCATGTAATTACGGCCCCGTATGGCTGGCGAGGCTCTTGCCGACCGATGCGCCGTTCAGCCCGGCCCACCGTTGTCTCACTTTGACCCCTGCTCGTCGACATGGGACCTCTCCCACACCTTCATGCACTCACACAATTTGTGATTTTTTACTCGCTTTTATTCGATGGCACCCTCACCACTGCAGAAATACTCTGTACCAGCTTACGGTTCAACAAACCCGCACAAATGCCTGCCTGAACCCTCAGCAAACGCGTTGCCGGACACAGTGGTCACTGCACGGAAGCAAACCAGACATACAGGGCCATAGGCTGCAGCTTGAGTCCGGTTCGTGGGGTTTTGTAGGGAGGTTGGCGATTCGAAGCTGTCTGCGCAGAGCGCGAGACCAAGTAAGCAAAGTGCGAGACGAGTATTGAGAAGAAGCGTCGTCATGAGTTGCCAGATGTCAGGTCCGATGCCCGATCAGGACCTTTGACTGGCGGTGCTCATTGCGGCATTCCTCGGTATGCTCATGGCGGGGAGCCTTGGGGGGAACGGCCAGGGCCAAGAGGATCGCCCGCTACGAGACTTGTGCCCAGTGACAGCGCATGACGGGCTTTTCTACGCAGTGGAGGAAAGCGATGAAAGGCCCCCTACTTCGTTGGACCAGAGTTTCTGGCTCCTTTTGGCCAGGTACAGCCCATGTATGCGCAGACATGCGTACAGTACTGCTTAGTACTGTACATGGTAGACCTTGTCCGCAGTAGCGCAAACACCACAAGAGCCTGGGGGTGTGGGCGACCTCACCTGCAGGCCACATATTGGGACGCCGAGCTGCGGCATTGGATGGTGGTGTTTGGGAGGGACATGGAGCTCTCCCTCCCTCCCCTCCCGACGGGCACCTGCCACACCTTATCAAGATGGCAGACTAGGGAGGGGCCAAATGTATTCGTTTCCCCTGGCAGTGCTTCATAAGTACCTCAACTACAGTCCACCACACCCGAAGGCTTACCTGAGAAGCCTTTTCCCTCTTCTCCACAGCTGCCAGTCTCTCCCCGGAAGACTTGTCGTCCTGCTTCAGGCTTGTGTCCGTCCGTTTTCTCCCTCAGACCGATCGATTTACTTGACCCTTCATCTGGCCTTCTCTCAGACGCCAGTGCTTCGGCTCACCACATTTCCAGTTTCTCCTGCTCACCAGCTACCAGAAGCTGAAGGAGGGTAGGAAGCTCAAGTTGACTAGACTAGGGTCTTTCCTGGGTCCCAGCTTCCTGCCGCTTTGCTTGTCCTTGTTTCTACAACTGCGGATGCCGGTCTCGCTGCCCCTCGACCTCAAGTCATTTGCGGCCTCGTTATCCACCCCTCGCTTGCGGGAAGTGCTTCTCGCCCGCACTCCCTAGTCCGCTGTCACATACCGCAGCAACAATCGAGATATACTAAGAAGCCCTAACTCAGATCATTACGAAAGTACTGGATCCGTCGACAAGCTCTACCCGCCTCCGCCTCGCAGACCCATCCTCAAAGCTCCACCTCAGCCCGCGAGCCTTGACCTCATCTAGGGCCCTCACCCTCCAGCCGGTAGTCATTGGCTCTTTTTCCCCTTCTCTGTTTCCTTCCCGAAGGCAGCCGTATTCGTTTTCTTCGTTTCGTCCTTGCTCGGGGAAGCAAACGCGTGCTGTCGGCAGTCCACCAATCCCTCTCACTTATCAACTCCTCTCCTGGTCTACCACTTTGTCCCCGAGACATTGCGTGGAGAGTTGCTCTAAGACAGACCGCGAACCAGTGGAGAGGTTTCCCCCCGATGTCTCAAGTCATCTTGGAAACAAAGAGGACTTTGAGGTCCATCCCGGTGTCCAGTTTCGCGAGCTGATAGATCTGTGTGAACCACCCGAACCCGCCTTCTTCGCCAACTTTCTCTTCAAACACAGCATCGTCCTGGACAAGTCACATCACGTCTTTGTCGTTAGGTCCGTTCGCTGGTCCGCCAATTTCGTCTTCTCATCCGCGACACATTATCTTGTGTTTTCTCTGCTGCCAGCTCAGCGTTTGGTTGCTATCCGCCCGCCAACCGCGACGATCCCAGGCAGGATCCCGTTGCGTCTCCTAACGCCCGGATCTTCTCAATACATCACAACAGGCTCGCCCTGGCCAGAACAAGCCTAGCATCTTGCCGCTCGACTCTGCAATATCTAGTCAGCGACCCGCCCGCCATACAAACATCGGAACAAGTCGCGTCTCTGCTGCATCTACCCTCGCGCATACGGTCTGACACGCCACTCAAGTCTCAACGACCTGCATCCTGCATTAGGTTTGAACGTTCTCCGAACCACATTCATCCCTCGTATGCTGCGTTCTTTGAGCACTGGTCAATTGCATTGATATCTGAGCTTCGTACGCTCTCTCAAGCACAAGCTTCTGTCCTACGACAGTCATCTCTCAGAAGCTCCGCCTTTTGCGGCGTCGACGTGAGATGCCCGGCTACCGCTGCCTTGACGTCAACCTTGTCTAACGCTCGCACAGTTGCACATCGTATTCGTCTTTCTACCTTCTGTATCTGGTTGGCAACGTCACACCTTGAATCGAAGTCGACCTCGGCAGCCTCTTAAGACTCGTCCAAACGACACATCAAGCTTTCACGCTCAGATCTTGGATGCTACTTTCCTGCCAGTCATACTGACGCCGGTTGTGCCATCACCATGGTCCGCGACTATCCCCGGGATAATTTCCCTCGGCAATGGCATCAGGAGCGGCATCCTGCCGACCCTCCGCCAGGGCTTCATGACATTAGCCATACCCAAGCGGCAGACGCTCGTAGGCCGATCGTAAGTGAGCCATGAGAATGAATGACTGTATCTAGCGTCTGACAGAGGTTATAGGACATTGGAAAGGCATTGAGGGATCATTGCAATATCCCGGCTAGACATTACTTCGTTGCTGCTGTCCTGGATGATGGTAGCACGCAGACTTTCAGCAATATTCCATTGGGAGGACGGAACCAGCCAAATCCTTCCAACAAATTTTTCGGCATGAAGGCGTTTGTTCGGCATATCCAAGGCGTCGACGCTGGTACCTATCACATTCCTCCACGCAAGGTCAAGTTTTCGCTGACACGAGGCACAGTTCCAAGCCCTATGCATGACGATTCCGAATTCAGCCTCGAGAGTGATTACCACCAGTTCGGAGGCGGCTATGGGCATCGATCACAAGACCGTCGCCGACAAGTTGGTGACATGTACGACGAGAACGGCTACAAAACCCGCAAGAGGCATCGAGGCGGCATGGGAGGATCCTACCGAAGGCAGGTCGACGACGACGACGATGTGGTAGTGTCACAGGCAAATCCAACGAGGAATCTCAGAGTTGGCAACGACAAGGATGTGTGGGACTTCTACGAGCAACGTTTCAAGAACTGCCAGCAGACGGCTTGCAAACTCATCGCCAAAGCCTGGGTGAAGGTCGTCGAGCCAAAGAAGCAAACGAATCACCCGTATACTGGCCAGGACGAAAAGGCGCCCGACTGGTGGCCGAAGCCATGGGGTCCTACGAAGGAGGAGAAGGTCCGCCACAAGGAGCCCGATCATCTGTACAAAAGAGGTAATTTGCCATGTATGGGGCAATTCTATTTGACAAATGCTAACACAAAGCTCAGAGCGTGTCCATTTATTGTGCCACATCCTCCGCATGATCGTAGAGCCCCCTGAGAACCAGCATCCCGCCATCTTGAAGATGAACTTGAACGTGCAGAAGCTCGAGGATGCCACGACCGAGGCAATGTCAGCATTCTTTTCGGACAAAGAGAACAAGGCCAATGCAAAGAAGAAGCCTTATCTCGACGAGATCTTCAAAGTTGCCAAGCACGAAGAAAGATACAAGAGAAACGAGATCGGTAAGTGTTGTTTCGTGTTGAAGTGGCTTACATACTAACGTGAGATAGATGGCGACTCATACGTCCATGTCATGTCAGAAGACAAATTCCCAGAGAGCTATCCATCTGACACGGAAGACAACGGCTTCGTGAAGGAGGAGGATGAGCACCACCCCTCCATGACATCAAGCACATCGCCGTCAAAGACAGGAGCACCACACGACCTTTTGCACGCGTCGAGTAGCGACCACAGCCCAGCCGGGACCCTTCCCAGCGGCGCCTACATGAACGAAATGCCGCTGCGGGGACAACAGTACTCAACCCAAATGCTCCCCTCAAACATCCACCCCGATCATCATTTCGTGGAGGGCAGCAACATTCACCCGCCTGGCGGTCTTCTGCCACAGGACTTGGTGCCGCCTCCCCATGATCCCCATCGTCGGTCATCTATGTACACGTCTCCCAACGAATATCCAACCGCCGCCCCTACCGGGATGTACACTCAGCCTTGGCAGGGGGGATCCACTGCCCCCAATGGCGCATCTGTGTATTCCTTCACGGCGCAACAGCCGGGTCCTGCTCCGGGACACTTTGGCAATCACAGTGTTCCTTTGGCACAGAATCAGTACGTGCCTTCGCCCTACGATGGGATGCCGAGAGGTGGCTTCGATCAGGGCAGTATGTTTCGGTCCGTAAGCACAAGTCAGACACCCGTTCAGAGTTCTCAAGGGTTTTCTGGGTATAGTCTACCTACCGACACACGAGGCCTACCCGGCTCAGGCGGAAAGCCAGACTCTATTGGTCGCGGGCAGATGCATTGACGGCCACCGGCATGAAGACCCCTATCTGCAGCTCGCCCCTCGACCACGGCTGGAACCAAAAGAACGGCTCAACACTCGACAGAAGGATTCAAGAGGCGAGAGAAGTCTGCTGTTGTGACTCACTTTCAGATCCAGGGGGGGCATCGCCGAAGGACCACCAAAAAGATCAAAAAGACAATAACTGGTCATCCCTCCAACAGCCGTATCGCGAATCCGACAGACGCAACAGCAATCTGTCTGCAGACTCTCGAGCTTTTCGCACAAGACTTCGCAATGGAACAATCAGAACGACAAAGATATGGCGTGGCTAGTGTCTGTTATTGCTTTTTACGACTTGAATTTTCCATCACGAGGAGCATTTTTTGTTTTTAATTTCATCCGCGGCTCTCGAAAAGTTACATCAGCATTCCGAGCACTACAGCAGGCGGCAGCAGTATCAGGACAGGCAAACATTGCAGTAGGGGGGGAAGTTTGTTTTGACGTTTGTTTTCAATGGGAATGAATGCCTTCCCAGGGGTGTTTAGAAAAGGCCCCTGATTTTTCAACCTTTTACCACGCTGGAGTCCATTTACGGAAAGTTGAGGCAAGATTTCTCATACAAATTACTGGCGGCTCTTCTGTGCTTGGGCGTCGGACCTTACGCTATCATGACACACGCTTTTTTTTCCATCTTTGGCTATTCTTTTCAACATCCTCGAGCATCAGCAAACACGGATTACCGGCTCAGGACGCAGCACAGTTGGACGGGCAACGATCGAATTACCACTTTTTATTTTCTCCTTTTGGCGATACCGCTGGCCCAGGCCGTTTGTTTTTTGCTTTTATGGCCCTACACGATAGGGAAGCAGGAGAAATCAAGATACAGGGGGGTTCGGCACGGAAAGAAGGCGCAGATGAGAAGGAGAGGCTTGCCATTGCTGGAGATGGAGTATATTGGAATTGTTGCGTGGAACCGAACGTTACGTGATTGGCGGGAAACGGAAAGGGGGCGAAGAAAAACAAAAATTGGTCTGAAAAGTAGGGAGAAAGGAAGGAAGGAAGGAGCCTGACATGTCAGGGCGGCTTGACCGTTGGCCAACCCAAACTGCACATTCAAGCGGCCGTGGAAATTGGGGTTTTCTAGGACCCTTTGCGGTTCAATCATGACAATTTGCTTGTAATGAAGGGCCGCTATAGATAGGAGATAATGAGGGCAGTCTGCTCGAAACATTTTTTTGTGAGAGGTCAGAATTAAGTACGCAACGTTTTCATTTCCCTCTGTTTCTTTGTCACGCATGTCTCAGTCCCTCAGCCTCATCGAATTCCAACGTCAATGAGGCTCACACTCAGCCTTAGCCGCTTGCGGTTCCCAAGATCAACGACACGATCTTCACTTAGCGTGGCCCAATGTGCAGATGGGAGAGAACAAAAAAACCTCCGAGGTGGCCAAAAAAAAATATGACTATATTTCCTTCCAATCGGCAATCTTCCAAGAAACCTGCCACGCCTGCTCTGTCTCTTCCGCTGGGAGGACAGTCCCAATTCCCACTGTATTCAGGGTCCTTCGGCAAGGGGAGGGGGGCACACACCCGGCCATGCATACAGATGACAATCTGACAGGTAACGGACGGGAAGCGAGAGTGTGGGATGTGCGAGAGGGAAAAGACTGCGTGCGGAGGGGGGTGGTGGGATGATGATGGGCGCCGGGGGGAGGAGAGGGACGACGGGGAGGACGCGGGCGCTACTGCGAACAGAATGTTGGCATGTTTAGTCGTATCCCGGTAGCCTGGGTCCCGTAAAAAAACTAGAAGTGACCCTTTTTTTCCTTACTGCTCGGGGAGTAATTTTGACGTGTCGGATGTCAGTTGGACCCCACCGAGAAGGAGGGTAGGGTGCGGCGTTGGCCTTTTCGTTGTGTGATTCCGTGTCGTTTTTTCGTCTCCGGCCGCACGGCGAAGGTGATGAAAAAGTGGCACCCCGGTCACCGGTGCCCCGCAGACCGGTGAAGAAGTGGATCCGCCCTCCGGCCAGTCACCGGTCGAGGCGTACCACACCTTTTTTGGGGGTTGTCGTTCTTTGTTTGACGGGAAACGGACTGCCCTGCGAAAGAAGCACACGCCCCTCCACGAACACGATCCTTGTGATTTTTATGTTCTCTATTTTCCCCTGTTTGTTTGATGGATGACCACCACCACCCTCGTGCTTTCTTTTCTTTTTCCTCGAGGAATTTGGTGGTGTTGTCGTGTGGTTTGAAGGGAGGGGGGCGCTACTGGCACGGCCCGAGGATCGCTGCAGAGTGTCGTTGGCTGGGTTCGGTTTTCGATGCGTCGGTTCTCTTGTTTTCCCCCTTGAAGCACGCACACTCCCCCCCACTCACACGTTCTTTGCTGTCAGGTTGATCTCTTCTGTTTGACAGGTGAGAATGGACATATGACATGGTTTGATTTCTTGTTTCTTGTGGTAGGGGGGACGGGGACGAGGTAGAGGTACTTTGGCGGGTTGCCCCTGGTTGTGTGTGAGTGATGGTGGGAAACGGTCGTGACGTGGGTTGGAGTCCGTTTCTGATCCAATCAAAGATTGCTGCTGCGTCCTGTGAAGTCTGTTTTTGAAGAGATGTTCAATCCGACCTTGGTTTACCGAAGTTGTTCGCCTCAGGTCTTTGGTTGCGGTATTGGGTTGTGCGAATCACATGGATTGGGTAATTGAGTCTTCGACCTCGTGAGAAAAAGAGCAATAAACCCAACTCAAAGCTGAGAGAAAACAAGAATTTCCCAGCCGAAGATTAGAGGAGTCAAACAAATCAATCAGCCCTTCGTGCCGGGCTGGCAGGTTCAGGCCTTGCCGCCAATGATGCATGTCATCACACAAGGCTGTGCCTCTTCCCGGCGTTGACCCGGCTTACGAGGTTATGTTCGTTGCCGCCACCAGATCCGGCAGGAGAATCTGCACAAGAAGCAAACATGATGAAGGCCGAGTGGTGATCCAAAGAATAGGTGATGGCTCGCCATTGCCTCGCCACGTCAGTTCAAACTTAGGGACGTTGTTTGCTGATTATGCATGTGTGTTCACCCCCTATGCAAGCAAAAGGGAGGCTGTGACAAATTTAGTTCCCACTCAAGTGATTGCAAACTGCATCATTCTCGCCGGCCGAGTTCTGGCACCTGGATCCGACCCCGAGGGCCCGACATGTTCGGGAGACCCGAAAGGGCCTTTGCAGTCGGTTGTATTGCCGTATGGACAGCGTGCATATCCGGTGGTCCGCGGCTGCGGCCTGCTATTTTTGATCGGATACGCGGATGACGGGTAGCAGGAGTCTGATTCCCTTATGATGGTCATGAGGGTCGAAAACCCATCAAGACAGGTTGAAAAATAGGGTGATGCACGTATGTTGCTTCGCCACAGTACGTCCCATCGAGCAGTTTCAGCTCTTGATACTCATCGTTTCAAAAGCAACAGCGTCAGTGAGGAAGACTGTTCAATGTATTTGGAAGTCGTAGAAGTGAAGGGCCTTTGTCGATATGAATCTACATATCGGCTAAGATCAGAGTAAGAGCGCCCCCTGCCACGGGCTGCTGAGTGGCATATCCCACTACCAAAGCCAAGAAATTTTGGCCGAAGCAGAGATGATTCAAGACGCCAATGTACTTCCACATTGCAGGCTGCGCAATCAGATTAACAAAAGACCCCGCGTCCGTCTGTACAAGTTCTACTCTGTCCGTGGGAGGTAAGAACCGAGCTTGACTTCAGCGATACTCTCCGTCACTTTAATACTGCGTTTATTGCTAGTTGGAACGGACGACAAAGAAAGAATGGATACTACTTGTACACTCCGACGTCAGTCTTTTGTCCTGTGATGTTTGAAAACTTGACCAATCAGCCACTGAGAGTAACGACCATGGGTCCAAACGCAGTGCTGCTGAAGCTGATAGAATAGTCTATGTATGTCATGCAAGAACTGAAACAATTGATTCATAATACGCAAGCGTGCAAGTGGTCTTGACATCATATCCGTATAAAATAGACAGTCAATATGTAACATGAGATTGAGGCCCGAGGAAATCGCACCGAAAATCGGGTTTGCATTGCGTGAGGTGATGAGATGTGACTTTACCCCTGATATCGGATATGAAATGACTTGACAGATGTTTATGCGTGTTTTCTATCGACTTATCTCATTACAATAGGATTGAGGGATACTCTAAGAAGAACATGGATCGAGAAAGACGATAAATATTGTTACTGAATGGAGAGCGCTGCATGGCCTTCATATTCTAATCTTACGGGATTCGAAGAGGTTTTACATCTTGATAATCTACGACATCTCCTGGAGGAATACTTCATTTCTTTGTGGGGGCAGAAAACATGAGGCTCAACTGCAAATTAATACAATCATGATATGTTAAGAGTCTTGACTGCTTAGACGATCAGGCTCTGAAATGTCTATGCAAAAGATGGCATCGTGAGTCAGGTTAACTCGGACGCTGGAATTCCCTCAAGAGAAGACTGGATAGCAAATTTCGAAGGCTTCATAGCCGGCATATGGGAACCATTTGGTACTACATATCTTAATCCAGTTCAGATCAAGGATTATCACTACGACATAGTGTTGGTCGATCTGGAGATCTACACAGGTATTGCATATATTACCTGAATACGTCAACTAATACAACGGGAGAAACAAAGGAAGACAGTCAAGTCCACGGGATAGTACCGAATATGTTTCTGGTGACGATGCTTGCACACCTCTGGCTGGGTGCGTACTTCTGACGTCAGGCAACGGCCAAACAGACAGGGTCCCAAGTTATTGCCGTAAAAGACGAGCTGAATTGTCAAATATACCACTTTTACATCTCGTGAACCGGAGTCTATCATGTCAATAGAGGCGATCCAAGAGGCAGCTTTGCTAACGTGGTAAGGAAAGTCTCCGAAACGTAACCCACTTCGGGCGATCCCTCCTAAGGTACCTTGAAACTAAACTTCTGACCAGGACGCTTGTAGAATATTTTAGAATGCTTAGCGTGGAGTGTGACAGTCTATATGTTCCTTCTAGTTAGATGAAGTCTCAAGCCGGATAACGAATTCAGGCTCCCAAGTATGGGAATCGTTGACGGCAGCTACTGTCGAGCAGAGAGCAGGCGACATTTATGCCAGCAACTTAAGAGTTGAAGATGGGTTGGGTGGTACGTCTGTCAGTCGGTTCTCACCACCTAAATGACCAGACGCAAAAAATGATAAACCGTCACAAAAGGGGCGAATATACGGCAGGAAATGCGGCACAGCGGTTTAAAGGGATTTTATTGCCATGTCGACCCCATTAGCGGAACGTCTGATTGCGGGTTGCTCCCAGACCTGGGCAGATATCATCTTTGCATCCAGACGCGGGTACATCTTTAAAGACAGTTAAACCGCGGTGAAGCAACGAGAGACGCAGACTATGCTTTTGTATCCATTCATGTGCATCACTGTCGACTTGATGGCATTCGGGGCTTTCGAGGATCTCATTTGAGACATGGAACGTAGCCGGCTGAGGAAGGCCGCTTACCATATAAGACTCGTTGTTTTGGACCGTCGCTGCCTGACATGAAGGCACCGAAATCTCAACTCAAGGTGAAAACAGCGACCCCCTACTTAAGGATAGAATAAACAGCGAGCAGTCATGAGCGACAGAGACTTTTTCAAGAGAACCGATTCATTCTCCAGAGACCTGTTTGAACAAACCCCTTCGACTCGTACCCCTACTTCCCGTTACGATTTCACGGCATCGAAACGCTGCAATGTTTTGAGGAAAGCGAATTGAATATCACTGAAGCAGACCTTAGGATCTTGAAGTACTTATGCACTCTTAAGAAGCTTCAGATAGCGCAGGTTATGATGCGAGACCCAAATGAGAAGACCCACGATCACGGCGACAGAATATATTTAACAGACAGTTTTAAGAACACTCAGCCCCTGTGACAAAAGAATGTAGTGTCAACAAGAATGTGTCATTGCCTTGAGTGCTTTCTGGAGTCTCCTAGGAAAGCACCTATCCCGGACAACGCCTGTCACCTGTCTGTCCTCAAGACCTCGCTGAGAACAAAACACATACATCTTCGGCATTGCATTGGAATAAACGAGACGTAGCAGTGGTGAGGAAAGACAGCACCAAAGGCTTAATCAATGTCTTGCATTATTTGTTATTCTTGGTATAGACCTGGTCCCATGGCGCTCTAACTTCTACTGGCTGTAAAAACTGGTACCTGGGGCCCAACCAACGACCAAGAGATGATATTCAACCAACGACCAGGAGGTGATATTGGATCATGCCGTTGGGGCAAATTTGACCGTGCAAATTAATGGCAGCCTCAAATAGGGCAGCAATTAACCTATACCAGAAGAACTGACATATACAGCAGGCCTTGCTCAAGGGTCCAAGATAGCAGCCAAGAAGCCTTGCTCAGTCAATAAAAGAGCCAAGACGCAACACTTCGAGCATCATAAACAAACCAGAAAAAATAATCAAGAGGTACCACGCGGATAGCTAATAAGTCAAAAGCAAAGCAGCCCTGGCTGCCCGCTGCCGGGATCAACCAATGTAACAAACATTCGGTACAAGGCGTCAAGCCCGACCCTGGATAAATCGTCGGCGAGAACGGACGACAGAGATATAAAGAAACCGCAACAGCGTCCCTTTAGTCTCTTGTATGACTGGGAGCTTAGATAGTAAAATTGTTGGGCCCCGATCTTGCCTGTTTGCAACTGAGGAACCACCTAATTGATGCATTTCCTTGGTGAAGTCTTCAGACGGGGAAATCAACCCGCCATTTATAGATCGTCGTTGCATGCGACATCGAGCGCGATTACGTCAGGCTCATTACTTTTAGAGGGCACGAGTCCGCATACGTTAGCATAGCCGGGATACGTGACCTTTGAGACCATTCATCATAGACCAGGCACGATATTGAAGGCCAGAAGCAATATTATTTCTGCCTCAAAGATAAATAGCCAGCGACTCAACCAGAGAAGCATAACCTCCGACGCCAAGACCGGGCAGACGGGGCGTCCGGCCGTATGCATGACTGCTCAAAGAAACCCGAAATCCTACGATACCATCACGAAACCTCCAACGCTGATACCAATCCATACGCGTAAAACAGATTTTGAAGGGGCTAGGGAGCAATGATTCATTATAGACTAGTTGTCTGTCGGATGTGACATCCATCGTGCTGTATAATTGAGTAAAGAACATCGAAGAAAGCAGCTTAGGGCTGCTGAGGGGTATAAGTTGAAGGGAAGGAAGGAGGCGCGGTGTAAGCCTGGTTTTGGAGCACCATCAGGTAGTACCTGATTCTTGCGTCCTCATCCATCATTTGCTGATAACCGACGGCAGCGGATTGAGAAGCCAGCTGGCCAGGTTGAAGGGAAATCGAGCTTTGGTGCTGGGTAAGGAGTCTATTGGGAGGCTCAACATTGCCAACCCGATGACCGTCGACGGAATTAGAGGGAACGTTGCGAGGTGTCGGAGATGAGCTAGACTTGACTTCGGGAGACTCATGACTTCCGCCCGAGACCTCCGAAGCCGTGTCAGGTAAGAAGGCCTGCTTGGCGGTAGGGCGCGGCTGAGTGCGAGGCTGGGAGCTTTCGGCCTTGACCTTCTAAGTTGAGGCAGCTGGCTCATCCTTATTCGCCTGAGGGTACGAAAGACCAGCATTCTGAGCAACGCGTTTCCACGTCTCTAGTTCCTTGTAGAGACGTTCACACTCTTGCTTGAGCTTGTCGTTGGACGCACTGAGCTCTGCTATAGCTTGCTCCGTCAACAGCTTCTCCAGAGTCCACTTCTCGATGTTCTGGTTCTCATTCTCCTTGAGCTGGTTGATGAATGTGACGGCGCGCTGGAGGATAGATCCCTTGTTCTTCTCGCAGTTGGGCACGATCTTGGCGAGTTCATTAATGCCCTCATTGATCGTCTCACGACGACGGCGCTCCACTGTCCACATGTTAGTGTACGTTCAACGAGTAAAGTTAGGCGTGCTCACCCTCTTTGTGGTTGTCCTTGCGCATCTTGTGCCACTCCTCCGAGCCAACATCGGGTTTCTTGGCTGGTGTACTAGCAGATCCGGTGGAGTAGCGATGTTGAGGCGGCTGGGGTGGAGGAGGCTGATGTGTCTGATGAGGTGGTTGAGGCACACCCTGCACTCCATTGGTAGGCTGAGGAACGTTCGGCAGTGATGACATGAGTCCATCAGGGGACGGGAAGTGATCCTGGTGAGGAGGCTCATTGGCGGCCTGAGCAGCGAATTGCTCTTCCGTGGTGGGCGGAACGTGGAGAGTGGGATACATCCCAAGAGCGGCAGCCGCGGTGCTGGACGCATTGGCCGGGTCGGCGGCCTCGGAGTGCTCGGCGGCAGCGGCTTGCTGGAGGGCGCTGAAGTCGGCGACATTGACGCCATTAGCGGCGGCGGCGTTGGCGGCCTCGATGGCATTCTCAATGAAGGCAGTGGTGTCTGCATCAGGTCCGGCGCTGGTGCGCTTGGCACGGCCAGGACTTGTAGACTCCGACATGTCACGCTTGCGCTTCTGACCGGGAGAGGGTGACTGAGCCAGCTCAGACAGGTCTGGGTGGTCGCTGAGGACTTCGGCCATCGTACTTATGGGGTGAGGAGGCCACCAAAGTTTTCGTTGGACGAAGAGGTGGTTGATGGTAATCCTAGACAAGCGTCCACAATTCAGAGTTTTAATCAGCGCCCAAGGTTGGTTGATGAGGCTGACGAGGTTGTTAGCATCGAAAAATCTGACTGCACCGGGATGGGAAGCAAGAGGAGGTGCCGATGGGGGAAAAGGTGAGATGAGGCACTCTGGACGGAAGGTGAGACGAAATTCACTGCAGCTGCAGAATCCGGAAGGAAGACGACAGCCAGCCTGGTGCAAGAATGGTGAGAGCACTTGCCCTTTGAGTTGATGTTCCTGCTTTAACACTCAGGTCTTATCGACCAAAGAGCATTGTTGAGTGAGACTGTGAATGAGCTGAAGGGAGGCAGGCATAGCAGGCATTTTGAGGGCATTCAGTCCTTCAGACCGTGCATCTCACGTAGAAGAGCAGTAGACATAGGAGCACAGGTGGTGTTTCTTCCTCTCATGATAGATTTGTATCATTCATCAGTTCTTGAGAGGATTTCCCAAGATCAATCGCTTGATTGTGGTTGGGAAGAACATCGCGATGCGCGTCGCAGAGGATGGGCTTCATTCCAGAAAATAGCGCAAGCGACAGCGACAGACGCGCCCTCAGAGAAGGGCAGGCATGCGCGTTGCATTGGCCGTGTGATAGTGAGAGAAGCGATAGGGCAGAGAGGAAGATCGTCAGGAAAAATGGGACAGGTCGCATACCTCTAGATCATGTGCTTCGCAGCGTGGTCTGGGCGGTGTAGGGAGGGAGCTCCAGATCACGGGTTTTGCTGGAGTTCACGTGTTGGCGGCGTGATCAAACTCGTGATATCGCGCGGCGGCGGGTGCGGCAGCTGGGGTGGCCCTTTCGCTCCGGATGGGGCCGGTTGTACCGTTGTAAGTGTCGAGGTTCAGGTCGAAAACTCTCGAGGACGAGTCGAAAAACTTCACGCGAAATGCAATTCTTGAAAGAATCTTCAGTAGTTGGAGACGAACTGTAGGCTTGCGCTACTCTTTTAATTCCTAGGCAAGAGCAGGTCGGAGTGGTTGAGTCGGGCTTGTCGATTTGGGGGGGGAGCAGCAGCGCAACGACGGCGGGAAGCTCTGGTCACGCGGCAGAGGAAGAGGGTGAACACGTGCAAAGTGGGTGAGGCTGGAGATAAATACGCTTGAGAGCGAGGAAGGATGCGGGCCTGAGGCAGGATTTCGGACAGGGCCAATCAGCAGGCCGAAAGCCACACCCCCCAGGCGCCCGGTTGGCCTGTGGGTGCCAGCGTACTCCTTCCGCGACTGCCCCGATCCAATCCCGTTTCTTCAGAGGGGCACACGCTGCAGCAGACTCCCCGACCTGGGAGACATGCAAGTGATGCTTGTCGCGTCTTATCGACGACGCGCCTTATCGTCACCAGCGACATGTTAGTACAACACACAGCACGGCCGAAGCTATCCGTACGGGCTACGGACCAGCAGCAAGCTACGACAGCACCGCATAGCAGGGGTAGCTCCGACCGGTCTGAGGAGTGTGGGTTTGTTAGCCTCTGGCTTCGGTACAGTGCACCCAACCATCGCCTGGCGCGTCAGGAAATGCCGAGCCTCGCCAATCACCTGATGCCGCCGTGGGCTGCCAGCATGAATCAAGTGACTGATGGGTTGTGAGACATTCCACTTTGAAGACGAGCACAGCGTATGCATCGGCCAAGATAGTCTCGACCGTTGTGAGTCGTCGCCTCGTTCGTGTGTTACCTGCTCCATTCTACCACCAGTGATCACGACGGTGACTGAGGTGCTTACCTACGAGAGACGGGAGGTGGGGCTCCAGAAAGCTCCAGGGACCTCGGCCTTATGTAAGCGGGTTCGAGCCACATATGTGGTCTGTGCACAGATAGCAGTCCGTCACTTGTGGGGTTGGAGATGAAGCATCGAAAGTGAAGCACGACAGCAAGCTGTGAATGACGTCCTGGCAGGAGAAGTTGACGAGCGGGTTTGACGTCTTGATCAGCGAACAAAACTAATCCAGTCCGTGAAACTTGCTTGAAAACTTCCCGCTCCAAGGTCATATATCTAAACAGCCACCCTGGCCCCGCCACATTGACATCGGCCCGGATAACGTCAACGTCGTTGGCGCCGTATCAGTGCATCTGTGCTCCCAGCTTCCACTCAATCCCATCTCCCGAATTCCCGAAGCCACAACGCCAACAACCAACACCCCTCCGCCGAGGAGGCCTTTCACCAATAACTTTCCAACTCGCCATTGAAACCCGCGAGAGCAATCCTCTCGAAGCTCCAATATGGCAGACCACGAACATTCAATAATCAAACACCAAGACCACCTCCTCCTCGTCCGTGCCCCCTCCTTGCCCTCCCGTCTCGATCTGGACTAACCCATGACACCAGGACCAACCCCTCCTCCGCCTCCCCTACGAACTCCTCCGCAAGAACTTCCGTCAAGCCCACTTCACAGTCGAGAAGGACTCGACAGCAATCAAGTCCCTACTCAAAGAGACAGCGACCGCCTCCGTCAACGGCCGCGCCTCCCCCGACGATGTCCTCAAGAACCTCGACACAATGATCGCCCGCATGCGCGGCGTAAAACGCAAGCTCACCGCCCATGCCGACGAGGAGGCCCGTCTGACCCGCCAGGCCGGCGCCAGGATCTCACACCTCGGCGACCTGTACGGCATGCACTCCGTCGACGACGTCAAGTATGAAGCGTGGAGCCGCGCGCGGCTGGATCGTCTGCTGGTCGACTACCTCTTGCGGCATGGATACAACGAGTCCGCCAAAGCTCTGACGGCGGAGCGCGGCATGGATGACCTTGTGGACGTGGAGACCTTTGTGCAAATGAGTCGAATCCAAGAGGCGTTGCGGAACGGAAGCGTCGTAGAAGCTCTTGCTTGGTGCCAGGATAACAAAAAGGAACTGAGAAAGATGGATGTATGTTATTTCTCTCCAACCCCCCTTTATCCCTAAGTATGCTAACGAACTCTTTAAGAGCAACCTCGAATTCATGCTCCGGTTCCAACAATATATCGAACTCGTCCGCACCCAGTCCCAACCAAAACTGCTTGAGGCAATCGCCCACGCGAAGAGGTACTTGGTCCCGTTCAAGGCGACCTACCCGGAAGAGCTCCGCAAAGCCTTCGGCCTCCTCGCGTACCCCCCGAACGCCGCCAACGCAGTCTACTCCGACCTATACAGCTCAGACCGCTGGAACACCCTCGCGGACCTCTTCACGCGCACCCACAACTCCCTCCTCGCCCTCCCGTCCTTCCCGCTCCTCCACATCGCCCTCTCCTCCGGCCTGTCCGCCCTCAAGACGCCAGCCTGCCACTCAGCAAACTCGTCCCACGTCGCCCCCTCAGACGCAAACACCGCCACTAACGCCTCCGCGACGGCAGGCACCCAGTCCGTGTGCCCCATCTGCTCCACCGAGCTCAACGACCTCGCCCGCAACGTCCCGTACGCGCACCACACCAAGAGCTACGTCGAGCACGACCTGCTGCTCCTCCCCAACAGCCGCGCCTACGGCAAGGAGCGTCTGGAAGACTACGCCAAGAAATCGGGCCTCCCGCCGGACCAGGTCAAGGACCTGAGGACCGGCGATATTTACTCGGTGGACAAGCTCAAGAAGGTCTTCATTACATGAGCAATCTGCGCCCCGTCGAGAAGGACGAAGCGGCGTTTGTCCTCCTCGTTGTGTGTACCACATCATTATACCTTCATCAGGTTGCAGGTCTCTTTGTCACAGCGTACAAGGTCATTTCAAATGGGTTTGGAGTTTCAGGCGCAGCGTCCCCCTTTTTTTCTTGGAAATTTCTTAGAAGCCAGGCAGGTTTCAATCGAAGAAGTACAGTTGTACCAGAGAGTGTCTAGACAAATCCAATCAAAAAACACCCGTTAAATCAAAAGTGTAGTCACCGTCATACGTCTTTCGCAGACGGACCGAATCAGGACACATCATCGGCAGCAGCACTGTGAACAACTAAACACGCGTTTTAATTGCAGTCATTCCCCCAACCCCACCGTTTGATCCAGGTATTCACAATACAGTACATGATTAAGAGAAGTTTCATACGCTCGTCCTCTCTTATCTCGCTCTCTCTCACTCCCGCTGTGTCTTCTTCCTTCTCTAGTTGGTGACAGCCCGTTTTCCTTCCTTGACCCTTCCAGCACCGCAAGCTGGGTTCACTTTCCAGGCTGGTAATGCATATATAGCTTTCCATCCATCAACGTCCTCGATGGCGTTTGTTATTTGTGTGTCAGTGTGTTTGTGTGTTTCCCCCCTTTCCTTGAAATGAAAGAAAGCCATGAACACCGCCCCACTCCTTGGTCCAACCCAGGTTTCCAACAGCCGTGCTCGTTGTCCCTTTTTTTCTGACGTGATTCATGAAACCAGGACCTTCCCGAATCCCAACTCCATATCGAGTCCGCGCACACAAAGACGTTCGACCGAAAAAGAAAAGAAACGAGCCCAGAAGGATGTCGCTCCCCCTCTGAAACCCGCCTCGAACTAGATGCACTCCCGAGGCTGAGCTTGTTCGACATAAAGAGTGGATAACAGCTCGTGGACCTTCAAAATAGAAGAAATATTATGCAAAACCAAACCCAGCGAGGTTGTGCCCCTGAGAACAAGTCACCATGGCCAGTCTCAGGGTACAGCACGCGCCAGAACCCTAAAGCATCCCAGTGTGGTAATAGTGATGGGCGTCCGGAGGCTTAACTTCCTAACTTCTGCCTGCAAAGGCAAAGTTACCGAACACGCCGCCGCCCCCACCCGGTGTCATCGGGCCCATCGATAGGCCGTTGGTGTTGTGGGATTGCGCGGCGGGTGTGCTCACAAGGCCGACACTAGCAGTGTTGGGCGTGCTTGGCCCGCCGTTCTGCTGGCCGTTGGGTCCCTGGTGCGACTGGTCCTGGTTGCCGGCGTTGTTACCAAACGGCAGCCGTTCGAGCACCAACAGGTCCGGAATGCCGAGTCCCCACACCTTGCCAACGTGCTCTTCGGGGATCTCTCCGTTGAAGATTTTGTCGCGCATTTGGAAGAAGACCTTGCCCGTGAGCAGAGAGTCGGAACCGGCCTGATGCGCGTTGCCCACACGCTTGATCTTGAGTGAATCGGCAATGTTCTCGAGACCAGATTTGTGCTCGAACTTTTGGAGGATGTCGGCGCTGCTGGGGTCGCTAGGGGTGAGGAGTCCCGAGTTGTGCAGTCGGATGGCATGCTTCATAAGGTGCTTGACATCATAAGCTGACGGGAAGTACTTCTTCATGACTCCATCGAAGTCCGCTTCGTCGTTGGGAAGGTCGTTGCAGGTGAGGAGCTTGGTGAGGTACCCGAAATCGTAACCACCGTGGAAGGAGATCCACTTTACGTTGTCGAAGCAGACGAGACCGGACGGGATGAGGAGGGAGGCGAATTCGTGAGGGTCGATACCGTCTCTCTCGAGGAGAGCAAAGTCGATGCCCGCGCTCGATAATGATTCGATCGATTTCTCGTTGTACATGTCGTCCTTGACGGAGAATTTGAAGTTGAACTGCCAGGCATAGGGGAAGGGACCTTGCGACGCGGCCCTTTTGCCCGCGGCACCTAGTTCAATGTCTTGAGTCGAATTTGGTCGCGCAGGAGGCGTTTCGCCGTCTTCGTTAAACAGTGTCAGCCCGATCTGGATGACTTTGAGCATATCAACGTTGGTGCGCAGGCACTGGTAGTGGTAATCGCTCTTCCCCCTGAAAGAGCCCATCGGCCGTGACACCACGCCTGGAAATTCGGTATCCTACGATTGACAGTCGTCAGTTTTGGTCTTCCCGAGTCTCGGGGGCTGAGTCTCAGCTAACCATGGCAATATACGGGTACTTGTCGACGAGCTCCCTCAACACGGCCATCTCCTCGACAAGATTGTGCTTCCAGACCTCACGTATCCTTCCCTTGTTCTGGGTCGTTCGCGCCGGCGCACCGCCATGGTCGAGCCCAAAGTTGTGCTGCGGCTGGCCATGCGGTTGCTGCTGCAAGTTCGCGGCGTGGAAGCTCATGCGCGCAGCGTGGCTGCTGAGGCTGTTGTCGGCGCCGAGGGGGAAGCCGCCGTTTAGACCTGGAGTGCCGCCGAGAACATTTCCGTTCGTAGAAAAGGGGCTGATCTGGGCGTTGGCGTTGAGGTAGGAGGGATTGCCGCCGAGGGGAGGCCCATGGTTCGCGGCATGGCCTTGGGCGGCGTGGGAGGGGAACTGCTGGTGGTAAGGCGATATGGTGTTGGGCCCGCCAGGGAACCTAGGGATCGGTGGCGGCATGCCAGACTATGCCTCCCAAGAAGGGGCTTCAAGTTATATATGAAGTGTTGCGAGTCTACCGCGATGTCGAACGATGTTTCGTCGGTCTCTGAGGGGTTGTGGACGATCCACGGCCCTGCATTTGCGTCTGGGGTTGAGGAGGTACGGGGGCTGGCAGCAGAAGAGCGCCTTTGTTCTCCGCCGCCGGTCGTCGGAACTCGGTCTCGCTCGGTGAGGTGCGTCGTCCAAAAGGTTCGTTTCTGCGCGTGCTTCGGTATCGTTGCGACGATTGATATCCGTTTCGTTCGTTCTGAGTCGTGCTGTGCGATGGGCGCTGGGTAAAGATACGTCTGGCTGAGCTCGGTTTTAGGGACAGAATGTGTGTCTACGAGCCCAAAGGCTTGCTGAGTTGACCATGGACGGAGGGGTGGTCTGTGCGGGGCCCCGAGCCAGACGGGTACGTACCCGCGGGACTTTCCGACGACAACATCTCAAAGATCTCCAATCAGCTTCCTTCCAACTCGACTGACCACAACCCCGAACCGTCCATTGTTGTACGGCGAGACGACATTCACACAGCAATCATGCAGCCATCGAGGTATGCTCCTTCCAAAGCGCTCATTTGACTTGGTGCATTCGAGACCAGACGACTAACGGACTCCCTCCGACCATAGGATACTCAGGGCCGTCCACGGCCCGAAGCCCAATGTCACCGGCTTCGACATGAGAGCCTTCAAGGAGGCCGCCGGACAGCCCAGATACGACCCTTGGGAGAGAGCGTTAGTACAAACCACTGGCGGCATGCGGGTGCTTGCGATCTTTGGACAACCGCTGATGGTCGAGATACAGAGAGTCGTGGAGATACAAGGGCCCCTTCACGAGGTTCAACCGATTCAAGGGATCCTTCCCCGGCTTGGGCATTGCGACCGTCGCTTTCGCCGGCTACTGCGCGTACGAGTACTTCTTCCTGGCCGACGACCACCACCACGGCGACAGCCACGGCAACGACCACCACTAGAGGGGCGGCTTGGAGGGGAAGCGAGACGGAGGGGAGTTGCTCCGCTGTACATTTACCTCTCGAGTCGGCAGACCGGCTCGCTGGAAGGGTCTAGACGAAGACGAATTGTATTCCCGCGATCAAGAACATTGCCGTATATGTGACTCCGAGGGTGCCGTGATGGTCAAGATGTGGGCAATGGTGTGGTCGAAGGGTGTGCTTTGCGATCGAAGCATTCACAGCTCTGGTCTGAGATCATGCCCGAATGCCCCCTCTGAAAACAGAAGGCGTTCTGTATGCATTCGTCGCCAAACTACGGCGGCACCTTTCCGGGCTCGCTGGTTTATATCTGAAGGCTATGCGAGGCAGTCAGCCCTCGAACATTCATGCTCAAACCATAGAAGCTACCTATCAATCTGGTGGTTTTGTACTAGCTGCGAAGAGAATCGAACAGTCAGTGCGTACCAGTATGACATATTTGCTTGCCTCAAACCTGCTGCGGCTCTCATTCTCACAGGATGTGTTGGCTTAGAAATACTTAGACTACCAAGCGGGTATCTACTTGAGCGCAAGCGCTAGCAGGGTTCTCGTAATGTCTCCAAAGCTTTGAAAAGCGAGCATTGAGGGCACATTAGATACACTCAAAAAAAAAAAAACCGGTATCATCATTATCGTACATGCATCTAGCAGTAGACCGACTTCCAGGGGCGTCAGCCTGTGAAGTATGCCACCCCCGCCAACCGAACCACATAGTTATTCATCCTGTAAGACGGTTCCTGTATGAGCTAACACACCGCGCCTCATCTACAGTTCGGAATTAAGTTTTCAGTCATCAAGATGCCTCAGCCATCTCACTAAGCTCGTATTACCACGCAGCAAATGCCCCCTCCTCAACAACCGACCTACTCCGAACTGCCAGTGGAAGAATGCACTTAAAACGGACAGCATGTCCCGTCGAGAAACGCTCGTCGTCCCTTTGGCACAATGTCGTTGCACAGACACCCGTTTCAACACATCATCCCATCCCATCACAGCTTCTGCTCAGTCCAAGCTTCTGACATGTCGGGGTCTGTAACGTCTTGTGACGTTGTCCAAGAGCTGTCAGATGTAGTTTCTTACTTTGGGTAGCGGAAATACTTGAACGCCATACAGCATGCAGCCGTGTAAGTACTCAACAAGTGCTTGATTCTCTACACCTAGCTCATACGTGAAAGAGGTATATGCCGTATATCGCCAAACGTCAATAATGCCAGCTCATTGGTATCACGTTGTCCGTGTTATCCCGTAACCGTTTCCGTAACCCTAAACGCCAATGAAAATCCAACAGATAATGGGTCGTTATAGAAGTATATGTAAATCCGCCTGTTTCTCTTAGTCAAGTCTAAGACCGTTCACGACGTCCAACGCAGTGTCCACACAAGTTTCGAGCTCAGCAACACGGTGCTTAAGGCCGCGGTTCTCGTCCCTCAGTAGGCTGACGGTGTCCCACGCAGCCCGCTCGTCCTGGCCGCGACAGTTCGTACATGACGTCGCGCCGGCTTGTTGGTTTGCGTCGCCCGTCACACCTCGCATAAGCTTCTGGAACACGCTCGTCTGCTGCGGAGTCTTGGGGGCAACCGGCCGCGACGCTTTCGGGGGGCCGAGGGTATTGCCGGTATTGCTCCTGGCGAGCGCGGGAGGTGTATCGTTGCCCTCAAAGACGCTCGGCGCGGCGGTGGTCGGGCTTCGTGATCTCGAGAAGACGCTGGCGTCTTCGACGCTTTCCTCGTCGGTGTCGAACCCGGCACTTTTTCTCCACTTTCTCCTCGCCTGATCTTCCTCCACACCCAGGTCTTCGGATATTGATGATCCCTCGGAAATAGGCCGGCCCCGTTGGCTCATCAAACGCTCCTCTTGCCTTGCCTTTTTCTCCGCCGCTAGTTCCGCCATGAGTTGTTGCATGGACAGCTCCTGTTCGGCGACCTTGGAGGCCATGTTCTCTAGTTGAACCTTTAAGTGCTGGATTCGTGTATCGGCTTCCTCATTCTCGTCCTCCTGAGCGTCCTTCTCTTCCCGCATCTCTTGGATTGTGGCGTGCTGCCGTTGGAAGGCGTTTTGGTATTTCGTCAATAGGCCGATTGCCGTAGTCTCGAGGTTCTTGAACGCCGCAGGGGAGAAGGCGTCCCGATGTGTCGGTGAAGACGGAGGGAAGAGGGCTTCTTGGATGTTGAGGCTTAACAGCTCCTCGTCTTGCTTCGGGTCGGGGGCAGCCTGGTTACTCTTCCCAAATGGAGAGCTGAAGAAGGCGAATCTTGAGGTATTTGGCGAGGTTCCTTTTGACGTTTGGCCAGCTGTCGCCCTCCTCTGCAACCTCGAGGGCGTTCCATCTGCGTCGACATCGTTCATTTTGTTCGTCTGGGTTGTCGGACTGTTTCCTTCCGCGCTGTTGGGAGATCCGGAGCCGCCCAACCAACCGCTCAGTATTCCTCCTCGAGCGGCTTCTGGTGATTTTCCACTTCTGTTATCTCCGGTAAGAGGCATCGTGACCGACACAGGACGGCCGCTCCCTCGCTCTGTAGATGGTGAGAGCGTCACCTGCGGGATAGAGTAATTTGTGCGTGTGGAGGGCAAGTTGGGAACAGAGTGCTGCCTCTGGTGTCCAGTCTGGAGTCTTGGAAAGCTTCGGTTGGCGGCAGACGGACTAATGCGACACGGCTCGGGTTGGGTAGGCGGGATGGTGTTTATGGCAGCACCGGGGGTAGCGCTCGGGGAAGTTGGATCGACGGCTGGATCTCTGCTCGCGGGCCCATGTGCATGGCGTAGAGTTTGAGAGCCGTCCATTCCAAAGTCCGTCGTTGGGCGCGGAGCGGTAGACGGGTAGTCTGAGGTGGAGGCGGCGTGACGACTTAGCATGATGCGTTAATGTTTCGTGTGGGACGGGCAATATCTCTTGCCTCCCAGCTTCAGTAGGGAGGTACAAGCTCTGCTCGCTGGGATAGGCTTGGGACGGGGTTTGCGGGCTTGTTGGTACTGGGAATGTGAATGGATCAACACTGGCAAGGCCCAAACAGTGAACAGTGACCGAAGAGGAGGGACCCTTTCTTGAGCTAGGAGCACCCCGAGTCGCAAGCGGCCTGGGTCGGGAAAATGAGTGCGGATAGGGCGTTGGGGAGGGAAGTGAGAGGAGGACAGACTCAGAGTCTCAGTCGCTAGTAGGGGAAAAACGCTGGTCGGTCGATTTGGACAAAGGGGAGCAAGAGACTTCAGGCGAGAAGCCAGGTTCCCCTGCAAGCGAGGAGAGCGAGCGGCCGGGTTGCGACTAGGGAGCGATGTTGACAGGCGACGGTGTACTGCGTGGTAGGCTGCTTGGCTTGCACAACTCGCATGAACCTCTCGGAATGAAATGGTTGAAGACGGACGGACCCGGTCCTTGCGGATGTGCGCAGGCTGCCGGATCGAGGAACAAAAAAAGAAGTGTCGAGAGGCGTCGGCGGCGTTTTCTTCGCGGGGGTGGTTTGTTGGACGTCGAGCTGTCAAAGTCGCAGGTGAGTACGCAACTGCGCTTGTGGCTGAGAGCTAGCAGTGCGGGTAGATCTATCTGAAGGCGTCTGTCTTGTGTCGTGTTGATATTGATGCGCTGTGTTGTATTGTGTCTCCTATCGCGGGAGGAGAAAAAGCGGGGGCCAGAAGTTGTGCCGCTTTGCAATCCAGTCGGTCAAAGGAAGGCGAACGGCCGAGTCAGGAACTGCAGGCACGATTGGTAGAGAGGCCGTCTCCGTACGGTAGGCTCCGGAGGTAGGCCGTGGAGTGAGTGCGTAGGCAAGTGACTGCGAAAGGGTAGCGAGCAAAGAGAAGCCGTCGGTTTCGCTGTAGCACTGCACTGCACTGCAGGACCACAGAGAATGTCGAAGAGGCGGAAATGTTCAACGAGGGATCCTTGCGTTGGCACGTTGGGTCTTGAGGAATTGTGTTTGCTCCCACGAGGTCGGGCTCAGACTTGCAGGCCGTTATGACGGAGAGTAAAACCTTGGAATCAGCCAGCGACGCCCACGGAACGTGATGGAGGCGGCAAGCACAGGTCCCTGGGAAAAAGCCAAAAGAAAACCAGAACCAGAAGCCGACGCGGACGCGGCAAGCGACGTCAACAAAGTCAAAGCCGACATTTGGAGGAGGTTGGGGGAGACATGTCCAACTTTCCCCCGTCTTTCGGGCTGTGAGACCCCGTCAACCCATACAGAGCCCAGCATCCAGTATCCGCTGGCTCCAGTGGACGGTGGCCAGAACATGGAAGCCATCATCAGTTGACCAGCTCCCCCTCCAACTCCTCCACTCACAGCAACCTCTGGCCGCCCTGCCATGCACCGGCTCGTCAGGCCGCCCCTCGGCAAGCATTCAGCCACCAGAGTCCGGTCTTCTCTCTCTCTGCGCTCCTTTCGCAGTCCGTCAATTGAGCTGCGTTCTGGGCTCTTGAGGACCCCCGTATGTGCCGGTCTCCAGTAGGTACATAGAAGCACACAAGAGGTACGTCTGCCTGGGCACTCTACGGGGTACATGGTGCACGTACCACCATCCCTGGACGCTGGGGCTCCTGGACCCTGGAAGTCGCATTGCAGGCCGATGCACTTTGGCACTCTGCAGCGGCCAGACGGGAGGAATTCACTGTTGGAATGAATTGTGCTCAATGCTGTCCCGTGCGTGCGGATGTCAACTCGGCACAATCACAATTGCCTTTGCATTCCTCAATCCCTTAGCTCTAGGTATTTCATCCATAAAGTTGGTATGCAACTTGGGACGAGGCAAGTCATGATCTAATGTCCAACGTTGTTTTCACAACACCACTTCACCTCTCAGCTGGATAGACACCCTCACTCAACCCAACTCACCACCAATTCTCTAGCTGAACTCTGATGCCCCCAAGTGCGGTCATAGAACCCGTCCGTTTGAATCTTACCTTGATCCTGAGCGATTCCGCACCATCAAAGATCTACAAAGCAGGAAGGAAAAACGTCGAAACGCCAATGATCCTCAGCTGCTCAGCTCATCAACCGGCCACGCTCAGGCACGCAACAACCTCTTCAGTCCATATTCACGTGCAGATGTTCATACTAGCGAGATCAAGAAAAAAAAGTTCCGACCCCCTAGTCCAAATAAAGAAATAAAATCGAAGAAACATTTTGCTTCCTTTTCCGCCCCCTTCCCCCCTCGTCGTATCCTCCGTCTCGCACGGCCGATCAAACAAAACAGACACCACATCGCAATCTCCACCATTCCTTCTAGCGAAGAAACAAATGGGTGGGATACGCGCCCCCATCCCGTGAGGCTTAAACAGACCTTCTTCTATGGCGAGTTCCATTCCACCGGGCGGCTGGCGTTGAAGAACTCTTGAAATAGACCCCGAACCAACACCGCAACATTCCATCACCCATCGCCCATCATCGACACAGAACCCTCCCTCTCGGTCCTAGCACGTTCCCCCGCCATGCCCGCCGCGGTAGCGTTTCCTCTCATGCCGAACCAAGCTCTGATTTTCTGGAATCCTTCGGTGGCCGGTGCTTTGCCGCCCTGCGGGACCGAAACAGAAGGTGACAAGATTAACTTGTTCGGGCCAGAAAAAGGCAAAGGCCACTCTAAGCCCAGGGTTGCAGATCGTGACACCCGTCAAGAATGGGATTGCGGGTTTCCCACCCTCGGCACTTGTGAATGCGGTTGAAGTGCGGGGTTGAATAGCCATCTGTTATTTTACCTTTGGTCAATTTGTTCGTGATGTTTCCGACAGCACTTTAACGCAATTGACTCTGATCATAGTTTCACTTGCTGCGCCAAGGACTGGTAGACGGTCGGGGCCTTCATGGCGCTGCATTATCCCGACAAACGCCCCCATCCATCATCCGGACCGGCCGGTGGTCCTCCGGGGTTCCGGGGCCGGCTTCATCGGCCGGATGTCGCGATGGCCATGACTACGCTTGCAGGGACCTGGCATTAGTGATATTTTCGCCATGGCAATGCCAATCCGGACGTCGCCAATGAATTCATTTGCCGGGTGTGACGTACGTCGCGGCCTCCAGAGGCGCAGTCGCGGCGGCTGATCGACGTTGCGGCTGATATGCCAGGAACAGGGTATCTTGGCAGAGGACGTCATCATGATTTCTTCAACAGGAATCCTTCAACCCCAACCGACAATGCTACCCTGCCCTGATTGCATTCATCGTCTGCACTTCGTAGCTCGCTTTACCTGGTGAAGCTGGATGTAGGAGCTCATGTGGCGAACTGCGCGTAATGCCGATAAAATGCCTACTAACATGAATGAGGATGCAATTCTATTTTAGAAGACAACTTAGTGCTTAAGAAATAGGTTATCGCAAAGACTTAACCCCTTATGTTAACTTCACTAGGCTGTCCGCAGAATGCAACGTAACCTCCCTCCGGAACGTCATCACCACCGTCGCAACCAACATCACCACCTCAACCCCTGGCCTTCCTAAGCATGCTCCAGCGCCTGAACGGCGACAGCTGCTTCACAGCCTCCTTTCGAAGCTCAATATCCCTCGGCGGCGGTAGCCTCTTCTCATCGACCTCGTAATAACTCTCCTCGATGGCTTTAAACCCGTACTTCTCATACAGCGGCTTCCCGCCCTCGCTAGCCTCGACGTAGATGTCCAACCCCATGCAATCAGCGCGATCAACACCCCAATCCATGACGAGAGACGCGGCGCCCCGACGGCGATACTCCGGGATCGTGAACAAAATATTCAGAACTGGTGTAATCTCGACGTCAGCCTGCGAAGCGAAGCGAACCCCACGTGAAACCTGATTTCTCTTCCTGCGACAGACTCACACGCATGCGGCCGGTTCGCATTCCTCACAGCCCTCTCCAGAAAATCGTTCAACAGCAAACTCGCAACCCACCGTGGCTCACCCTCCGGGAACCACGTCGCCTCGACCTCCCGATGCCCGTCGTACGGGTTCGGGCCGCCCCTCTCGAAGAAGCTCCACCGTCCGCCGGCGACGATCTGCCCCGTCTCGTCGTCCACGACTTTGAGCCATGTGCTCGTCGAGTCGGCGCGATGCTCGGCTCGCATCCTCGCCGTGGCTTCCGCGAGAGCGCCTTCGCGGGCCGCGGGGTCGTCCGGCCTCCAGTCACCCATGAAGAGTCGCCAGACGGCCGTGTCCGGGTTGGCGAACCCTTCGCGCAAAGCGGCGATGAGCGGGACGAACTCCTCGTCGGTCTTGACCTCCAGTAGTACGAGGCCCATGATGTTGACTCTGCGGCGGCTTTCGAGGGGAGGGCCGAAGTCGAGCCGGATGTCTGGGCCTTCTTTCAATTTATACCATGCCAGAATCAACGGCATTAATATAGTTCACGCGATGTTTCACACAAACGGGCCCTGTTCGCAGAATGGACATTCAATACGAATGTCTCGGATTTGGGAAAAGCACAGTCACATCAACAACTTCGAAGAAATAGGTAGGGTCCTAACTGCCCGTGGGCTAGGTATATTCCATGCCAGGAACAAGAATTCTCTCTCGCGTCCTCAGCATTAAGACTGAACCCTAAAACTGGCTCGCAAGGAATCGAGCCTCTCAAAACCGTTGCTCAACCCATTAATGGTATCCCAAACCAACCAAAGACCTGAATAAACCCAGAACAGCTGCACACCGAATTTTTCCTCCACTCTTCTCCGATCGCCTCGTTTTCTGTTTAGTAGAACGACTCGACCATGGTGTCCTTGAGGTTGGTGTTGACGTTGCTGGGACCCAGACCCTCGCCGAGCCTGAACACGCTCTCGATGACGCTCAGCTCCGTCGCCGTGGTGTCGAGACCGGTGACAGCCATCCAGTCGTTGACGACCATGCCGGCACCGACGACGTTGCTGCCGCGGTTGACACTGCCGGCGACCAGAGGCACCTGCAGAAGACTGGAAAGCTCGTCCTGGTCCTGTATCGAGGTCTTGGGGTGGACGAGACCACCCTGGTTGGAGAGTGACATGTAGGATCCGACCAGCACGTTGTCGGCAATGGTCTGGCGGAAGACCTCGACGCCGAGAACGTCGGCAATGATCTCCTCCGTCTCGCGCTCCAGGTCAGGGTGAATCAGAGCGATGTGGTCATTGCAGACAATGACGTTGCCGAGAGCGGAAAGACGCTCCTCTATTCTCTGTATGCGGATTTCGTCGGGCAAGCTATTGCGAAGATGTTGGAGTTCTTGGTCTGTTGTGCTCGTGGGAACAAGGAGGCCCTTGCGGTTACTGGATGGTGGTAGTCAGCTTGAATTGTTTGATGCTCACGCGACCTCCAACACGGCTACCGAAAAAGGCACCATCAGAGATTTTAGAGGTGTTGATGTGCTTACCCAGCTGTTAACCGGCCAATGATTCTCGTACCGGCAATGGTTGTCCGGCAGATGGGGATGACATCTTGCAGCTCGGCCTCGAAGACACTGTAGAAGTTCTCGCTTGCGCCGAGGGCGGTCAGAGCATAGGAGTTGGTGAGAGTCGCAAAGACGCCGACCCTAAGATTCTCAAAGTCAGCATACCGCGTGGTCGGTGGCCGGATCGCTGTAGCAAGCAGGATGGCGGGGTCGGGTTCGGCGGGGCTTTTGCTCACTCGTTGGAGTTCTCGAACTGCGCGCGCACAGCCATGATTGTGTTTGTCCCGGTAAGCTCGGTGCTGACTGTTGAAATGATGAAGAGGGGATGCCGGTAGGGCTTCGTAAGAGTAGTTTGGTCGCAGAAAAAGGGCCCTAAAGGGTATGTTGTCGTGGTAAGGGTCCTGGTGGTTTGGTGATGATGGAATTTTTGCATAGGCGGAAAGGTCCCATTAATAAAAAGCGTCAATCGCAGAGGTCAAGGTGGGGCTGGCACGGCTGGCTGCCCGCTTTCTGCAACTTTTTGGGTGCTGTTGCCGCTTTGGCTATTCGTAGGCTTTTGCGCTGAGAGCGGGGCACACCGGGCTGTGGACCCCTAGATTCACTGCGAGCCAGTGGGAGAGAAGGGACGGAATGTATGGCTGATGAGTCACTTTGCCTACAACGAGCACGAAACCGTGCTAATTCGATGGTTTCTATTACCAACTGCCTTGTCCGCGTCCTAATTTTTGGCTGACGCATCGCCACTCTGACTCTTCATTACTGCAGCTCATAGCTAGACCCATTGAGGTTCCTGGTGAATCATTCTGGCGCCCAGCCCGTGCTGCGGCCAACCCCGGACACTACCCCAAACTGCTTCACCGTTTGAATCACTCCAATGGCCCATCATCATGATGGCTTAGGCTTTCTCCCCAGGAGCAGGAATTGCGGTTCCTAGCCCCTGCATGCTATGCATGCTAAACCAGATTTATCTGGGTTCTCTAATGACGCTTCACCTTACTTCTCTCATGCTTCGCCACAAATTCCTCCAAATCGACGTGTATCCGCAATCCCTTGGATGTCATTGTGTTGAAGACAGACCTGAGCTCGAACTCATCCATGACATTGATGAGCGTCGTGTATGCCTCGAGGGCCAGATCCTTCGACCATGGACAATGTCGCAGCCCGCGGAAGAAGACTTCCTTAGCCTTGTGCCGGAACTGTTTCCTTGCATAGCTGAACTTGATGTAGCATCGCCAGAATTCTGGGTTTGACCTGCATGCTGGGGTATCTAGAGCTCGCTCAAACGCCGCCTGAGTAGAGTGTACGTTTCCCTTCAGCAGCTCGTAGCGAATCGCAAACATGCGGCTCCCAATGCAATCGTTGGCATCGGTAAGTGTGACCTTCCGAAGAATGTCTCGGACAGGATCATCGATGCCGAAAGTCGTTGAGGCCCATGCGAAGAGAGTAAGGAAAATGGTGTTGCGTGGGAACAAGTCGATGCAATGAGCGAGCTGATCTCTCAAGTACGCTCGCCGGAATGGCCTGATGTATGTTAGTCTGGAAACTCTTGGTTGAAACTTGGTGAACTTACCCTCGACTGGCGTGATGGTATAAAAGTCTTGCAGCAGCCTGCAAGAGCCTTTCGTGGGCTTGAGACTTCGCTTGGCCCTGTGCACACAGTTCAGAAGAGACGGTCCATAGTCTTTCCATCGCCATGGATATGCTTCCTTGGGCCTCAGACGTGGGTTCGCTACCCTCTTGCGATGTGAGATATACCAGCAATGCAAGGCCTTCTGCACTCAAAATAGCTTCATCCGGCTGCCTGAGAGAGAGTTGGTGCTCGAGATCGTCCAGCAAAGTCTGACGAGCCTTCAAGAGTTGCGATGGAGACGAAGCTGCCAATCCCGGGACATCCCTCAAGGACTGGTCAACTGAGGCACAGAGACGCAGTATGGCCTGATTCTTGTTCCCTTCGTCAAGTTCCATCCATGCCCACGTCTTGAAAAGCAACAACCCGCCGGTGGAGCTGGCAGGCTGAGATATGCGCGTTAGTGATATGGAAGATTCTTGTGGAGCGCAGCGAGCACTTACTGAGACCAGACTAGTAGCTGATGAGACAACCTGACGGCCAACTTCCAAGTTACTAGCTCCAACCTCGGCCAGTGCATAAGCGTTGTAGAGGGCCAGGTTTGACGGGTCTTTCTTGATGAGAGCTTTAGCGCGCTTTTTGACGTTGCCGGGTTCGTTGGCGACATCCACGGCCAATGAATACTCTGCCAAATCCTTCAAGCCGACCGATATTACGAGTTGTCGAAGACAATTCGCAACCCAAGATAAGTCTACGGGTCCATCGAGAGACTTGGCAGTGCAAGGCCAGCCACTGAGAAAGGAGAACCAATTCCGTCCAGCAAAGAGTAGATCGGAAGACACAGCAAGGCGCAGCCCGTCTTGCTCGAAAGCGGGTATACTCTTGGTCTCGTCCATAATATCAGGTTCGTTCGGCTTGCGAAGGACGTCGGCCTCGAAAACGCTTAGACTGCCAACAACAAAAGAGTCATTCTCTGCGCTTTGGGTCCATGGATTCGAGCGAAACACTGGAGGAAGACAGCAGAATATGAGAAGGCCATCCACCAATTGCTTCCAGACACGGGAAATTGTTGTGGATGGGATAACAAAGAGAAGCTCCTCGATGTCTGAATACATGACAACTCGGTATGGATCGTCCTCGAGAACATCATCCGTGGCTCGGCCTGGACTCCTGGAGCTTGTTGCCCGGAGACGCTCTGTCGCACCCCAAGATTTGTATACATCTCTGGATTGCACCA
Organism: Colletotrichum tropicale; assembly: GCA_027406125.1. Lineage (NCBI taxonomy): Eukaryota > Fungi > Ascomycota > Sordariomycetes > Glomerellales > Glomerellaceae > Colletotrichum > Colletotrichum tropicale. The sequence goes on from JANVYH010000004.1 coordinate 2,913,152, forward strand.
CGATGTCGTCGTCTCGTTGCTGTTCTGGAGAATCCACCGAACCATTGGTCTGGACGTAGTGGCTCCAGCCGGATGCGTTGTGCTCTCCTAGCCTTGGTGCTTCATCTTCCCAGAAATCTCTAAAACAACTCAGTATTTCAGATTCTGGCAGGGCGTCATGCGTGGAAGGTCGTTGCAAGTTGAGTTCGAGAAGCGCTTGCCACGCTGCGACTGCCGATTCACGATAGCCAGCGTCGTATATGAATCTGGTGACTCGCAAAAAGATGTATATCATCTGCTCGTAACGGGAAGCCTCCATATCGGTATTGGCGCTATACACTGGCCCTGGGGAAGCCGAAACGGATGACTGTTTGGCGACGGCTCGCAGGCGTTCAATATGCAGCTTCTTGATTTCGCTGTACTCAAACGTCTTCAGGTCCGTGACTTTGTGGTCGATCCTGGCCTTCCAAAGACAGAAGCTCACTTCGTGCTTCTTTGCCACGTCCGACCAACGGCTGTCAAGCTTTGATGAGGACCAGACCTTGGCACCCTCAAGCATCAGACCAAGGAGCAGCCGTTCTTCGTCTTCCGGTCTTTTGGCTTGGGCAAGTGCAGACTCGTACATTGATATCTTGATCTCTGCAAAACTGTGCATCTCGCCCTTTGTCACTTCGCGGTCTAGACTTTCGCCAGCTTTGAGGAGAACGTCCTGATGGGCGATGAGCTCGAGCCATCCTGCAATGTCATCAGGATGTTCCTTGACCCGACGAGACAGGTGAATTGAACGTTGCTTGAGTGGGTCGTCTGCTTCCGTGTTCAAGTCGCCCTCCTGGTCGGTGTCAAAGTCGATGTCGCTATCAGAGAACTCATGGGCCTTGGCCTTGCCCTCGATTGATCTGTAAGAGGGTTTATCGTCTCCATCGGGCTCTGGCTCTTCGGTGCGGTGTCTTTTGGACGACTTGCTGAGTGGTACGAAGTCCTCTTCGGCTTCCTCTTGACTTTCTCCTCGTGGGCGAATGCGTCTTGTTTTCACTTTATGAACCCTCGCCTGGAATAGAGCTCTGTCTCGCAAAGTAGAGCTGCCCTCGCCAGGCATCCGAATGCTGAATTCTTCTCTGGGGCCATCTCTGTGGATAATGAGGTAGCCATCAGAACCGAGGACTTTTCCACGCCCGTCACGACGATATGTGGGCACCTTGCCGCGGTCGTTGCCGCCATATCTCCTGATGAGCGGGTCACCTTTTGTGTCTATGACGAAGACGCCGTTTCCAGCCCTTTCTTCCAGAGTCGTGGCAACGTTGGGTCTTTTAGCAACAACAAGGGACCGTTCCTGACTGCGGCTGCGACTGCGTTTGCGATCACGGTGGCGGTGTTCCGATCGATGCTCTGATCGGTGATCTGACCTATGCCTCCGGTGGTCGTCTCGGTGCCTGGACTCATGCCGGGATTTCTTCGCCTTAGCTACCTCACCTGCACCATCCTTCCGGCTGTGTGTGACTTCACTAGACGAGGATTTGGCCAACAGCACAGGATCGGGTGCCTTGGGCTTGAAGGTTGAGAACTTCGGCGCCGTCAACTTTTTGTCCCCGTTGTCTGACATATCGCCAATCTGCGGCTCACCAGGTCATAATTAAGGTGCGCACAGTCAGATGCGCGAAACCGTGACGGCCGCTTGGCAGGCCTGCAGAATGATCCCACGCGAAGGGTGGATGCCGCTTGTGGCGCAGAGACTATTGTCGTGATGAGATGAGGTCGACTGACGTTGGCGCGTCGAGGCTTCTGGCGACTCGGAACGGTGACCGAAACGGAGGATTGGCGACGGTGGACAAATCAAAAGTCGAGTTCGTGCTGTTGATGTGCAATGTGTGATTAGGTAAGATAGCCCCAAGACGGTAGTTGTTGTGGTGGTGGTACGGAGGTGTTCCGTTCCAGAGTTGCACCATTGCACCCAAGAAGGTTTCCAGGCACGTGTCTGCAACGGGTTACAGTGGCGCCCTCCACGCCTCACTTCCTTCAGTTCCCAGATAATAAATTGGGGCGCTCAGTTAGGGACATCTGGGGTTGGAGCTGTGGGAAAAAAACAAGACATGGCCGGGCCCAGGATGCTGGGTTATGTCTGGGTCTCGAACCCAAGGCGCTGCGTCTGTATCCAATTATTTAGAAACGAGGCCAAAACGAGCTGATCGGTAGGTTGGTTCAAGAATAGTCGTCGCGATGCGACTGTCATCGAGTCACGGCGGGTGATGCCTGCCACCAGGTGGCTTAAATAGCACTCAGCAATCAAAGTGGTGTGTTGTCTTGTACTGGCGGGCTCTAATGTAGGACATTGAACGATGTGATGCAGTCGAAGGAAATAGTCTGGTTCTCTGCGTCAAACTGCGGAACGTTCCAGGCAAAGGCGACACTTAACGGTGCGGATTGCCGTCCTGCAGCCACCCTTTACTCGTGACGGGTGCTGCGCAGGGAACTGGACGTGGGATTGGCTGCTGATTGGCTGCCGGTGGCGTGCGGCGGGGTGAAGTTTGCGGGACAGGTCGGGTCGGCTTTCCACTGCTCAGGGCCCTTCAGTGCGAGGTAGGGATTCAGCAATCTCAGGGTCCTACTCCTCGCCTCGATCTGACCGTTTTGGCGGAAAGTGCGCTAAACTCGGGGCCAATAACCGCCGTCCAGTGGCATCCAAAGGCATCCACCAAAGGGTCACCCGGTGCAATGACCTCACGGCCAAGCCTTTCTAACACCCTCTAGTGCTTCCTCTTCCACCGCCTTTGCTGCGAATAATTTCCAGCACTGGTTACAAGGGTGGATCACGCCCTCGACTTACCGCGCGTGCCCGGTGCACAGCCCGATACCTCGATGCCTCGGGGGTAGGGGCAGGGGGTGGGGGGCCTGAGGAAAGTGGACGGGGTCAAGACCGTCTCGAACCAAGTTGTCGCATTTTGTTTCGCTTCCAACTTGTTCTGACCTGCTGTCGATCGTCTGTTGCGGTGACGGGCCTTCAGGTTTTTTTTTTGAACCCTTTCCATTCTTTTCCTCTTCCCCCTCCATCTGAATTTGATTCATCTCGATCCCCCCCCGCCTGGCCGAACCGAAGTGCCGTCTGATGGATAAGTAAACCTGCCAAGAAACTGCCATGTCTCGCCCGCGATAGTCATCCGCCTACCTTCGTCGCATCTGACACCGAACCCCTCGACGTGATCAGCCTCCCGCCGCCTCCCCAGCCAAGTCATATCCTGCTGTGTCTGCGTCTTCCCGTCTTTGGAGCAACCCGGAAGGATTCCACGTTGGCTTCACGTGCAGAGCTATAACCTGCTGCTACCAACCTTGTCCACTCAAGTTGATCGCCCGACCTGTCAAAGACGTCCAAGTCCAGACGTTCGCCTGCAACTACCCCTGAACATCTTCCAATAAGTGTCTCCTTCACCAACCTCGCCTCGACAACCTCGATCGTGTTCTGTGCCCTCAAGCTTATCCCATCTTGAGCCGACGGGCCTCGTGTGTCTTCTGGTCCTGCGCCCAATCTTTGGACGATTCGTGGAAGCGAGCCCAATCACGCATCACTCGAAACAAAACCGAGAACTTTAACGGCTCGAGCCGCTTTGCATCTCTGCATCAACTTTCATCATGGCCGATTTTCCAGATGACGCCGCGCTGTCGGTGCCTCCGTCACCGACGAACACGAGAAGACCGAGATTCGACCGGACAAGCTCACTCGGCGAGCCGGACGAGCGCTCACCTTTACTCTTGAACTCGAGATCTCGGATTCGGCGACACCAAGCTAACCCCGACAGTCCCAAGCACCTGACTCCGGGCCTGTCGAGGAATCACAGCACGGCCGGTAAGTGTCTTGCTCGCTTCACATGCTTTGCGCGTATCAAGGAAACATGACAGCTGATCCATGTCCTTGCCTTCCAGGAAGCATCAGGAGCTTGCACCACAGTCGCAACCCGTCTTTCGGCGCTCGCTTATCGCACGCCTTCTCCGACTTCCCAGAATCTATGTCCGAGTCGAAACGATCAATTCTACCCGACGAACGAGTATGGTACGATCAATTCACGTCTACCGATTGGGTTCACGATAACATCGTCGATGCCCACCGTGCCAAGGCCCTCAAAATGCGCAAGGACTTCTGGGGAAGGATATATGCCATCTTCGATGCTTCGCAGGGCTGGATTCTTAGTGCCGTGTGTGGCGTAGCCGTTGCTCTCGTCGCATACGTCGTCAACTTGTCCGAGGCTACCGTATTCGATTACAAGTATGGTTACTGCACACGCGGCTGGTACATCAGTGAGAGGGTACGTTTCTTTGCCTCGGAGATAAGTCCACAGAAGCTAATGGTACCAGAATTGCTGTCCAAAAGGACCATGTGATGATTGGGAGACGTGGTCAGAGTCCATGAGATTCTGGCCTTTTGGAGATGTCGGAACTGAATTCACAGTCTATCTCGTTGGTGTTGTCGGCTTGGCCTGCATTGCTTGCGCCTTGACGCTGACCACGAAAACCGTGGTACCCTCGGCATACCGTATGACGACCTTTGACGAGAATCTCGCCGCAGAACTTGCCCCCTACGCCGATGAACCTGCAAGTGACGAGAGCCCGACCCCTCCGGAGGTTGTTGAGCCGGTTGCAGCGACATCAGAGCCCGAGCCGAACGTACCGCCCCCGATGATTTACTACTCAGCTGCTGGTAGCGGTGTCGCCGAAGTCCGCGTTATTCTCAGTGGCTTTGTTCTCCACGGTTTTTTGGGTTTGAAGACCTTGGGTATCAAATCTGTTGCTCTAATTCTCAGCGTTGCTTCTGGTCTTAGTCTTGGAAAGGAGGGCCCCTACGTCCACATTGCTACCTGTGTGGGAAACATTGCCTGCCGCCTATTTGCGAAGTACGACCAGAATGACGCCAAAAGGCGCGAGGTCCTATCCGCAGCTGCAGCCGCCGGTGTCGCCGTCGCTTTTGGTGCCCCGTTAGGAGGCGTACTCTTCGGACTCGAGGAGGTCTCTTACTTCTTTCCTGCTAAGACGCTCTTCCGCACATTTTTCTGCTGCATCGTCGCGGCACTGTCGCTCAAGTTCCTCAACCCCTACGGCACCCACAAGATCGTCATGTTCCAGGTCAAGTATGTCACCGACTGGCATTACTTCGAAATCGTATTCTTCATTGTCATCGGAATCCTTGGCGGCGCCGCTGGAGCTATGTTCATCAAGGCGTCGAAGCATTGGGCCAAGACTTTCCGTCGGATCGATGTTATCAAGAAGTACCCTATGTTTGAGGTTGCTTTGGTCGCTGTGGTGACTGGCATTATGAGTTACTGGAACGTCCACACCAAGCAGCCGGTCGCTAAGCTCATGCTCAATCTCGCCTCTCCATGCCACGACGGAACTGATCGCGAGGACTACGGTCTTTGCCCAACGACATCCGAAGGCATCCCTCCTGTGCTTTCGGGCCTCTTCTCCGCGTTCTTGATCAAAGGGTTCTTGACAATCATCACGTTCGGAATTGTAAGTACATAATGCGCCCAGGGAGAGACAAAACTAATTCCTCGCAGAAAGTACCGGCCGGAATCTACGTGCCGTCCATGGTCGTTGGCGGTCTGATGGGAAGAATTGTCGGCCACGTTGTTCAGTACATTGTTCTCATGTACCCCACCTTTGGGCTTTGGGCTCGCTGTGCTGCATCGCCAACAGGATCGTGCATTCAGCCTGGTGTCTATGGACTTATTGCCGCCGGATCCACCATGTGTGGCGTCACTCGGTTGTCAGTGACTCTGGCAGTTATCCTCTTCGAGCTCACGGGAAGCTTGGATTACGTTTTGCCGTTTTCCTTGGCCATTCTCGTCGCCAAGTGGACTGCTGATGCCATTGAGCCCAACAGCATCTACGTGAGTACAGCCTAGCATGCCTGAAGGCTGAATGCCAAGACTAATCTGAGCAGGACCTCCTGACCAACATGAACTCATATCCCTTCCTCGATAACAAGCATAAGCCAATCTTCACTTCCGACCTCGCAGACATCGTTCCTCGTGTTCGTCGGGAAAGGATCATTGACGTCAGCGCTTCTCCCGTCATATCCGCTCCCAGTCTCCGTAAGAAGCTTCAGACTTTGCACAGAGCAGGTGAACTAGATGGAGGTCTTCCCATCATCCGCGATGGTATTCTTGTGGGGCTTATTCCAGCTCCCGATCTCGAATTCGCTTTGGATAGCCTGGACGACGAAGCTTCAAGCATGTGCCTGATGGCGCATATCCCCACCATCGAAGACTCTGATGACGAAGAGATGGAGAGAGACAAGACGGATTTCACGCCGTACATTGACCCAGTGAGTTTGGATCCTTTTGAAAGTCGTTCTCGAGCACTGACTAATCTCTGCACAGGCTCCCGTTGCATTGGATATCAGATCTCCCATGGATCTTGTATATGAATGCTTTGTCAAGCTCGGTCTTCGATTTATTTGTGTGCTCAAGAATGGGCGGTACGCAGGCATGGTAAGTTCGCAAGACCTGCTCACCAGCGATGAACTTAGCTCATTGTCTATAGGTTCACAAGAAGAGCTTCGTCAAGTACATGCGAGAGCTTGAAGAAAAGGAGCACTAGTCTGCCGCTCTCAGGTTCTGTTTCTTATCGTTGCAAACCAATACCACACTTTGGCGGATGTTGTTCGGTAATATCTGACGCATCAGAAAGGTTGCGTAGCATCAAGCGCGTTTTGGGCAGGCAGACCATTCGGCATTTATAGCATGGCGTTACATCATTTTAATCGTTTTATACGTTTTCATCGTTTGTTCCTGGGTTTGGTCCAGAAGTGGCACTATTTCTTACGCCAGATTGCATAGCATTTCTTAGTTTGTCCGACGACTCAGGATATATGGGAGAGGCTAGATTGTCGTTCGTCGTCTCGCATGGTAGTTCTGACTGAAACAGATTGGTTGGTCACATGCAATAAAAGAGTTGACTTCTTGAATATAAGATGTTGGTGTGGTGAGGGCCGTACGAACAGTATAGGGCACCGGCCCGTTAATGTCGGCCTCCGGCAGCGCGCGGCGTTCCGGGTGGGCCCTCCCGTCTGTCGGCAGTGCGGCGCGAATTTCACCCAATCTAGAAAGCAAACCGCAATATTCGAATCTAATATGTCACCAAGTTGGCTTTCCTAAGTGCCGATGGCGAATCTATTATTCACTGTTATTTAATGACCGGCAAAGCCATTCCCGGCCCGGTTTCCGGTCCCGGCATCGGCCCTCTCGATCCGCAGGGGCGACCAGTGGATATCTTGAGGTCGCGGCATCGCGCTAGTCCCCAGGTGCTCCCCTGGCTAGGTGGATAGGTTCCCACCAGATGCTTATCATTGTCGGCGGGAAACGCTGTTATCGCCTGATACGCGCGGCGGGGGCGCGCGGAGAGACACCGAGAGCGCGCACGTCGGATCTGTGATAGATGCGGTAATATTATAGGCACGTTGTGGTTGATGTTGCGGTGTGGCTTCTGGCGCTGCAATCCTGGAGGCTGCGAACTGTACAATATGCACATGAGAAGCAGGCTGGCGGCTCGAGGCGGCAGAGACGGGAGCGGCACAGCTAGTTGGTGACGAGGGGAAGCCAATTGGAGCCGCGACCGATCGATGCCATCCGAGATGCCGAACCTGCCAGTGAACAAGAGCTCGAGCACAGCGAGTCAATTAGAACAGATGAAGCTATTACATATTACGACGTTTACGCTACGCCCGAGCTTCCTGCAGCAGGATGGAAGCTGGCTGCATATTGTGTCAGAGGCAGGTACCCTGATACACGGCCGCCCGCTACAGCCAGCCGGCGTAAAGGGCGTGATTTTACCCCTCCAAGGCCCCCCGCCGCCGCGGCGTCTTTGGAGCGTGTGTGAGGTCACTGCGACCTTCATTCCCCCAGCTTTCGCCCCGCAATTTCTCATTGGGCACGTAATCTTGGCTTTGGCCAACCGCCCCTCCAACTGGCCGCCTGTCCGTCCCCCCTCCCATTCCCTGCCATATCGCCGAGCTAACGCAGCTGCTGCAGCTTTCGCTCCTCGTTCCGGCATGGTGGGAAACCAAGCACCGCGCCGGTGTGTGCGTCTGAACGCCTCGAGTCAACACCAGGACCCAGGGGACCAAAGCTCAAACCAGGCCGATGGCAATACACCACCACCTCTCTCCACCAAACGGTCTGACGAGACAACGCCGGGGGACCTGATAAGCCGTGGCCACCCGCCATCTATAAACAGCCCCTCCCCCGCGCACCAGCTCTGTGTCTCTTTGTGTTACTCTCTTCCCCTTTTGCATCTTCACCATTGGCCAATTGACCGCAACTCGGAGGATAGATACGCCTCCGATATCGCACAGCTTCACCCCCACGAGCATCACAGGAAGAAGGCAGCGTCGTAAAGAGGAACGACGAGCAGGTCAAACACCAAATTAGGAAGAAAGCAAACGAAAGAAGACCATCGCCATGGCCTTCATGAGAGCCTCCGCGGCCCTGCGCCCCGTCATGCGCACGGCGGCCAGGACACCCCTCTCCCGCCGCACCCTGTGCGTCTCCGCCCCGCGCATGGCTGCCTCCCTCTTCGCCGGCGAGCCCTCCGCCCCGGCCGTCAAGACCGAGATCCCGGGCCCTCAGTCCAAGAAGCAAATCGCGGACCTGCACGAGGTCTTTGACACCCGCAGCTTGAACATGCTCACGGATTACAAGAAGAGCAAGGGCAACTACATTGTCGACGCCGACGGCAACGTCCTGCTTGATGTGTAAGTGCTTTCCCACATCTCATCCTCTAGTCAACGATCCTAACATGCACACCACAGCTACGCCCAAATCGCCTCCATCCCCCTTGGCTACAACAACCCCGCCCTCGCCAAGGTAGCTGAGACCCCCGAAATGATAAACGCAATCATCAACCGTCCCGCCCTCGGCAACTTCCCCCCGGAGGACTGGGCCGAGGTCCTCCGCACCGGCATCCTCAAGGTCGCCCCCAAGGGCCTCGACCAGGTCTTCACTGCCATGGCCGGCTCCGACGCGAACGAGACCGCCTACAAGGCCGCCTTCATGTGGCGCCGCCAGCAGGAGCGCGGCGGCTACGACGTAGACTTCACCCCCGAGGAGACCGCCTCCGCCATGAACAATCAGGCCCCGGGCGCCTCGCAGCTTTCCATTCTCTCCTTCAAGACGGGCTTCCACGGCCGCCTCTTCGGCTCCCTCTCCACGACCCGCTCCAAGCCCATCCACAAGCTCGACATCCCCGCCTTCGACTGGCCCCAGGCCACCTTCCCCCAGCTCAAGTACCCGCTCGAGGAGCACGCCGAGGAGAACGCTGCCGCCGAGCAGGCCGCCCTCGACGAGGTCGAGCACCTCATCAAGACCTACCACGTGCCCCCCGCCGCCGTCATCGTCGAGCCCATCCAGTCTGAGGGCGGCGACAACCACGCCTCCCCGGCCTTCTTCCGCGGCCTGCGCGAGGTCACCAAGAAGCACAACGTCCTCCTCATCGTCGATGAGGTCCAGACCGGCGTCGGCGCCACCGGCAAGTTCTGGGCTCACGAGCACTGGGACCTCCCCACCCCTCCGGACATGGTCACCTTCTCTAAGAAGGCCCAGACCGCCGGCTACTACTTTGGCAACCCCGAGCTGCGCCCTAACAAGCCCTACCGCCAGTTCAACACCTGGATGGGCGACCCGGCCCGCGCCATCCTCTTCCGCGAGATCGTCAACGAGGTCGAGCGCCTCGGCCTCGTCGAGCACACGGCCCGCGTTGGCGACTACCTCTTCGGCAAGCTCGAGGCCCTCGGCAAGAAGTACCCGGGCCAGTTCGCCAACCTGCGCGGCAAGGGACAGGGCACCTTTATCGCCTTCGACAACCCGCGCCGCGACGAGTTCCTCAAGAAGGCCAAGGGTCTGGGCATCAACATTGGCGGTTCCGGAGAGAGCGCCGTCCGCCTGAGGCCGATGCTCATCTTCCAGGAGCACCACGCTGATATCCTCATCGAGGCTCTGGAGAAGATTGTCAAGTCTTGGTAATGACAGAGAGCGGTCATATTGGGATAATTTTTCTTTTTGATGCATCTCATATAGGAGCTTGTTGGCCCGGTCCTGGCCGGTTATTTTTGTTTTTATCTAGCGTTTTTATGAATGGTCTCCAAAAAAGATTGAGGGACGTAGACAGAGAGTTGGTTTGAGGCAATACCAATCATGATATTTTATGGCTCTATGAACTCTGCTCTCAATTGTCAATGTACCTTGCCACCTCCCATCGTACACATTGATGTTTGTCCCAAGTCCCCCAATCCAGATAAACCTCCTCTAGCCTCCGTATCCTGGAGTAAAAGCAGTTGGCCAACAACGCCTTCCGTATATCATACATGTGCCTCCTCACATGAGCGGCCTTGCGCTCATTGCAGGTCGTGTGGTGTTTGCTGCCGCAGCTAGCTGTGCGGGCTGGGTAGGCAAGGTCAACCTCGTTTTCCGCCGTGCTTCAGACGAGTACTTGGGTAGAATGTACCGCCACCGCCTCTTTGGCCTGTTGATATGTCCATTGGTGATGGGCGGAACCTCAAGTTTCTATCTCGCCAGTCCTTCCTGTGTCAAATGCCCAATATGTGGTATGGCTCGTTCTTTCTCCGATTCTGGAAGTTGCTCGCGCTCGGGGTATGGATCTTGGCGCATCTCGTCAGACCGGCCGCGGGGAGTCTCGCTTGGCGTGGACCGACCTGACAGTGTCCTAGGTTGGTCGACTCTATAGGTATAAGTGCCCTGCCAATGTCAGAATTTACCAGCCAAGTGGCAGCTGCCTACTCACCGGTAACTCTGGGACGCCCTTTTCCGTTGACCTAGGTCGTCCGCGTTTCTTCCTTGGGGGCTCGCCAGTTGCCTCCGAGGTTGGGCCTGGTGATAAACTGTAGGCTGAGCTCTCTGCCGGGGTGCTGGGACTTTCCCCAGCTGAATTGCGAGGTGCAGGTGCTGGAGCCAGAGGCGTGAAATGTTGGGGAAGCATCGCTCTAAGTTGCCTCGCCTTGTCTGCCCGCGACGGCCTTCCTCTCTTACGAGGCGGAGGCGGCGCTGCGGGCGGCTGGTTTGGGCTCGGATAACCGTTGGACGCCGTGCCACTCTCCGGGCCAGCGTTCATCTGTCTCGGCTGTATATTTGGCAGTGGAGTTTGCTGCAGTTGCGTGGGCGCTGGTAAGAGAGATCGTACAGACATCGGATTCGCGTAAGCAGACGGTCCTTGTGAAGCAGAAGCCAGTGGCGGCAGCTGTGCAGGAGGTTCCATCGGAGAAGCTACTGCCAGACGTTTGGATGGCTTGTCGAGGAGATCACCGACAGGCTTGCGCTTCAGATCTGGTATTCTCATGGGCCCTTGGAACATCTGTTCGGTGACTTGTATGCATTGCTCCATTGTACGGCCTGGACAAGTCTGTCAGTATACACAGACCGGGGTTCACGACTGTTGAGGCACTCATACCAGGAGGCAGCTGCATTTTGAGCCAGTTCGGCTCGGTTTTGTGTAGTTTCAGAAAGTCAACCAGATGGCCCAGGTCTAAGTTGCTGGTCTTGATGACTTCTGCGAGGATCAACCTCTGGGGAACTGCGCGTCAGCATACGTATGATGGAGGCGAACAACACGCTAACCTTTTCTTCTCCTGAAAAAGGGTAGGCCATCGTGAAGAGGCTAGCTACTGCCGGGGCAAGTGTCACGAAAGCAAAAGATGGTGAGGAACACGGATCTTGGGACCGGCATTGGCGGCGTGGGGTTGTAGCAAACGAACGTCTCGGCGCTGGCAAGGATGGATCTGTCCGTGAGGAGTTGCAAAGAGCCAAGGTGGTCGTTCAAATGAAGGTGGGATGCTAATAAGGTGTGGAAGCTAGAGCGAGTGTAACGGACGGAGCCGGCGTCGTCAACTGAAGTTGCGCACAGCGAACAGGCAGATGCCAGGCAGACAAGCGCGGCCGAGGCGGCAAGAGGTCGTAGCAAAGGTCAAAACCAGCCACCGTGGTGGGTGTCGCCTCGCTTTGCCGTTGGTAGAAGGCAGGTAACTGCACCTACAGACGACAACTGGAAAGAACGAACGTGCAGCTGGAGATAATGAAAGTCGTGAGATCTGCGCAAGCGCGCGTCTTTGACCAGAGGTCGCCGAAGAAAAGACCCCGTCCCACGACAACGTCGAGGGGAAGTTGGACGAGGCGCGAGATGGAGGGGGTAACACAGCCTGGACAGGCCTGGTCGGTAGAAGTGGAGGCTCGAATGTTTCGTTTGTTCCTGGAAAACCTGGGCCACTTTGCGACTATGAGCGCGGGAGGCCCTGCACGGCGCGCGGTCGGGGACTTGCTGGCGTGACCGGGGTTCAGTGGCAGGTCTGAGGCGTTTGTTTTTGGAAGTGGAAGACCTTGGGGGGAAGTTGGAACAAGCGAGACAAGTTTGCCGAGTGGTTAATTACGCGTTAGGCCTGTTCAGGAGACATTCCAGGAAGTCGGTTCAGTCGAGGCCTGATACGGTATGTTGCGACGGCTGTTCGCAGCAAGGATGCGAATCCCGTCGTTCGATCGAGTCTTGTTCGAAAGGACTCGAGCAGAGGACGAGGCGGATGCTGTTTGTCTTAAGATCCGAAGCGACGGAGGAAGAGGCGAATTGGACCGTCGCAGTTATCAGCAGGCCTCCCATGCCCTCAGTTCTCGTCGTGCTGAGTGAGATTCATGGAAGTAAGGGGAATTCGGAGCTGGCGCAAATGGATAAACAGGTCACAACTCCAAAGGCACCCTTACGCTCTCCCCTTGTTGGAGTAGTGCAAAGTTGCAACGTCCGAGCGAGGGTGGCTGGGAAATGCCCGCACCTCTTTCGACGAAGACTATGACTGCACGAGAAGAGGTAAAGACAGTGCGGCGCACCAGAGCCTTGGGTGTCCTACAGTGAGGACGAGACGAACGAAAAAAGCGGTTGCAGGTCTGGCGTGACCGACTGACGTCGAGGGTGTGATTGCCGAAAATCAAGCGGGAATCTGAGTTGGCTAGGGAAGGCTCCCGGTAGGGGCGCGGATAATCGCCGGTCGTCGTCTGCGTCTGCGACTATCTGTTTTTTTGTTTTTTTTCGATGGATGGATGCACTGCGGCACTGCCAAACTGGGCGCAAGTTTAATGTAATGTGCTCTGTCGGGACGTTGGTGGGTGGGTGGTGGTGGGTTAGAGGATGGAAGGGAGGGAGGGATGATGGATGTTGGCACAAGCTGCCGTGGCGGCCAAGGCTAGATCAGGTCAACGACGAGCGATAGTTTGTGTGGTGTGTGTGAGGGCGTGGTGTGGGTGAGGATGGGAGTCGTAGTCATCCTCTCTCTCTCTCTGTCGTCCGTCCATGGATTGATATCAGCAGCATCCTCCAAGCCAGGTCCCGCCGTGATGCTGCCACTCCGCTCCCCGCCTCTGGCTTCCGGCGGCTGCTTCTTTTCTCGCTATGCCTCAGATCGTCGTCGGCCGCCTTAAGCTTCTGGTCTGACCCGGCAGTGGCTTTGTCTTAGGCGCCCCTCGCGCCCGGCCTCTCTTTCCGTCGTCGGATTCTTGCTTTTTTCGCGGCAGCCGAATCGCCCTTTCCAAAATTTGTCGCGCATGTCTCACCAAGGCGCCCAAAGAGGAAGCAGCTGTCTGGTTGGCCGACAGCCACACCGCGGGGCCTTTTTCTTCGTTCGCATTCGAGGTCGAGAATGGGGCTCAGATCAGAAGAAGCTCCAATGTCTGTGGTTGCTCCCACTTGCACCTCCTCAGCACCACAGTCACGCACCCTTTGAGAGGCATCACAAATGACTGCATAAGGTAGCTTCTCTCTGCCTATGCCTATGCAATCGACAGAGCGGGTATCCCTGTCTCCCGCCCGTCCTGCACACGCCGCTGGCTGCAGCAGAGTCCCATATGCTGAGCTGTTAGTGGCCGGTGTTGGGCTGAGAAGAGCTACGTGCAGCAGACTCTGTAAGGCAAGGCAATGGAGAGAGAGCGGCCTGCAGCTGCAAATGCAGTGCTTGATACTGCCAGAGGGGGAGGGTTGCGTCAACTAGCCAATCCTATCGGGGAACACCTCCCGCCTGACTTGACTCTCTGCCACTTGCAGGACGTCATTGTCGTGGTGTCTGCCGAAAACATGACTTTTGTTTTCCTTCTCTGTCTCCAGCAAGCTTGGATATAGCATGTCAGCCTAAGAAATCCAAAGACTGATTCAGCACTAGCTGGCGAAGACGAGAAGTGACGGGGAGAGTGAGTGAATTCCATTCCCTTCCTTCTGCTTGCTGGTCGGTGCGCTGGCAGCATGGAACTCGTATCGGCCACCCTGGAGCGTGGCCTTCCCCCCACCATGCAACTCAAGTCAGCAACTGCCCCTCCCCTCCCCCTTCCAACTCACTTTCTCCCCTCTCCGCTGTGGTGGCTGCTTCAGCGCGTTCCCACTTCGTGTTCCTCCCTCCCACCTCCGTTAGAGTTCACTGTCATCCCATCATTCCGCTTGGAATGCGCGCCTTTTCTTCTCGCCCATCGCGGTCTCCTTGTCGACGGTGGAACAGAAAATGAAAAAACGTGATCGACAGACGACCGAATAAGGAGACAGGGGCCTTTTTAGTGCCCGCGCAATGCCATCGTCCGGAATGCCATTCAGCACCCTCATTGGCCGTCGCGCAGCCAAATCCAGCTCGCTGGTGACTGTCGGGGGAAACCACTGGATTCCCTCTTCTCCAATCACCGACCAACAACGGCACAAGAGCCAGCACAGGGCACGGGTTCGTCACATCTCCCGCAGTTGACAGAGGGAGCCGCAGCCAGACACTGTGAGGCCGCGCTGCACCTGAGTGGACTGAATCCCCATGATTTCTGGGGGGCGGCCCAAAACGTGACCGGGCGGAAAGGGAGCGATCGAAGCAATGAGGCTGAGAAGAATTAGGAAACCAGGCACACGCAACTCAAAACTGATGACTGTCGCGACGAACGACATCGAGTGCAAAGGGTCGGAAAATGGTCTTGCTGCCCCAATTGCCGCGTTCGTCCACCGCCTCTTTATACTCTTGGACTTCCTCAGGCTGCTGGTCTTCTTCATCCGGCTTCAGCGACGTCTTTGCTGCACAATGAGTTGGCATCCTCCCACTGGGAGACCCACCCATGTACAACCCGTCCATGCCAATGGCGGAGCCATCTCCAGACGACACCAAACGGCACCGACCGCCCGTCACTAGCAGGGCATCGTTGCCCAACTCGGGTACGCCTACATGCCTGCTTCTCTCCATCTGACGGTACAGCACCTTGCCCAACACCGCTTTCGCCGGGAATTTGTCTTCTGCACCTCTGAGCTGTGCGTCATGCTGCTTCAAACTCCCCTTACCCTCCAGACCAGTGGACGGCTCGGGCTGGGCCATCGTGCAGGTGCGCGCCAAAGTAGCTCGATGCTTCATTGCCGCCGTCGACGTTGCACTTGAATCTCTGCGCATCGGATGAACATGCGTCGTGGCATTCCTGGAGTGGAGCGATGGCCATCGGCAGTGGGCAACAGTTGCAGTCCTAGCCGGATATGCCATTATCCTGCCACTCGTGTCAACAGGAACTGTGGCCCAAGCCTCGTTCCCAGACACTCAAATGTGTGGGAATTATCCAAGGCCTCGAATTCGTTTCGTGCGACAAAGCTCGAACTTCTCACTTGCTCCGGAATTAGGACTGCGGAATTGGCCTTCGGCTCAGAGCTATATTTCCTCTTGTCCGTTGACACCTTTTCTGGCCGAAACAACTCATGTAGGCGCAGTGAATACATCACGGGGAAGATAGGAAAATTCCAATGGCAAATCTGGTGAGGTTTGGAAAAGGCCATTTCCAGGGGTGTTCTCTTGGAAGAGCATGCAGGGCAGGTGGATGCGAAGTGTCGGTGAGAGAACCTGGAAACCATCTTCTTGCTCCAGATCAGCCCTGGTCCATGCTTAACTGTGACCATGTTTGACGAGGCAAGTGATTCGGGAATCCGCATCTGAGTGAATTCAGCAACAAAGGCGGACGGGGTGCCAAATATCTCAATCAGCCTCATTGCGCTGTTCACGCCTCACATAGAAGGTATTCAGGCTCCGTCAACGTTACACAACATTGCTGACCCGTTCGAATTAGATGACCAGCAATAGCAAATTCAAAACTTGAGGCCCCAAACGACAGAACACGGTGATCCGCCCCTGCGTACAGCCTCTTGTAATTCCATATCTTTGACCAGGTGCGCTTACATTGCGTCGAATAGCATTGGACAGAATGCGTGCTCTTTCTGTGGAGGCATCAGTGACGTGGGATCTCCAACTCGGACTTTTAAACTTCAATAAGTTCAGGTGGGGTTATTACGCACGCGACAATTGGATGGATCTCGCGACAGTCATTCTGGGGAAGCTACGATCGGATTTTGAGAGAAGTCTAGGCCTCGGAACCCGGCCGCATCAATGTTCCGCGCCTGTCGTGTTCCCGGTTCACTAGGTGTCGCGCCGCGGTCGGGTCGGGTGTGCTCCACCGAGATGAAGTCGCTGTTGGTAGTAAGCTCGGCGCAGCGTGGATTCGCTCGAGGAACGGAAGTGGCTAGGTCTGGCCCAAGCGCGACAGGCTGAGTGGCTGCCGTCCAGGCTCAGTTGGAAGCCACTGTGAGATTATTCTCGCCTGTCGTCCCTTCCAAATCCTTTGCGACTTCGCCCTGGAAACATTGCTTCTCTCTCGGTTGCCGACAGCCCAGTGTTAGCTTTCTCTGGGTGGATGATTTGTCGATTTTCAAAAATTTGCCATTGCCCAATCGCTGCCGGGTTTGCTGTCAATCCTCGTGCGACGACCAGCTTTTTGCGATGCGGGAAACCTTTGGCTCGGACTGCTAACCGCTCTCTCTCCTAACGCGCCGCCGCCGCCTCGCAAGTCGTCCCCCATCTCCTCTTCCCATACCTTTCCAATCCTCTCCTGCTCCACCCCAACAAAACTGCTGCAGCTTTCACAAGCGCACCGGCCTACCGATTCGCAAATTCTTTCGCCTGTCGCGTCCGCGGCCTTTGACCCTTTGTCCCAATCCATTCCTCAAGACGACCCGATTCGCGACAATCTCCCGCCTCCCTCCTGTGCGCCTGCCCTGCCGAGGGCTTTCTCGATTGCTTGATGGAGGATGAAGCGCTGGCGACGATGAAGATGGAGGAAGTAAAAATCGAAGACGGCCTTGCGCCGAATGGGGTCAAGATGGAGCGAGAAACGAGCCGAGCATCATCGCACAACAAGAGCAACCACGGCTCCCGCGCCGTCAGCATGTCGCCTGGAGGCGAGAATACCAACGATGAGGGCGCCTCCACTCCTGGTACGAATAGCCGGCCGAAGCTTTCCCGCAAAGCCTCTCAAAAGCCTGTCAAGCGCGAAACCGTTCTGTTCAGCGATCTGCCCGATGTTCAAGAGGAAGCATGCAATACCTTTCAAGTTATTCCGGACTGTCTATATGGATCGAAGCACATGGGCTCAACCGATCACGATGCCTTGGACTGTGATTGCCGTTCCGAGTGGCGTAAGTCCCCCACGCCTCCCTTTCTGCCCGACGCGAGGCAATCGCGAGCGGCCCCTGACTAAAATTTGCGTTGCAGAGGACGGGAAAAACTACTCATGTGGCGAGGACTCCGACTGCATCAACAGAGCGACGAGAATGGAGTGCGTTGTGGGCACTGGCAATTGCGGCGACGGGTGCCAGAATCAGAGATTTCAGCGAAAACAGTACGCCAACGTTTCAGTCATCAAGACAGACAAGAAAGGATTCGGTCTCCGCGCCAATGTCGACATGCAAGCTAACGACTTCATTTTTGAGTACATTGGCGAAGTCATCAACGAGCCAACCTTTAGGCGGCGCATGTCGCAGTACGACGATGAGGGCATCAAGCACTTTTACTTCATGTCGCTTACCAAGCACGAATTCGTCGACGCCACGAAGAAGGGAAACCTGGGCCGTTTCTGCAACCACTCCTGCAATCCAAACTGCTACGTCGACAAATGGGTCGTCGGAGAAAAGCTACGCATGGGTATTTTCACCTCGCGCAAAATCAAGGCTGGCGAGGAGCTGGTATTCAACTACAACGTAGACCGCTACGGGGCCAACCCCCAACCCTGCTACTGTGGCGAGGTCAACTGCACTGGATTTATTGGTGGCAAGACTCAGACCGAGCGATCCACCAAGCTGCCCCTCGCAACTGTTGAAGCCCTCGGCATTGACGATGGAGACAACTGGGACACTGCGGTCGCCAAGAAGCCCAGGAAGAAGAAGTTCGAAGAGGATGATGAGGAGTACGTTAACAGCGTACAGGCCAGAAGCCTCAATGAGGATGGCGCACGCAAGGTGATGGCGACCCTGATGCAGACGAAGGAGAAATGGATTGCAGTCAAACTGCTGCAGCGCATCCAGCAGTGCAGTGATGAGCGGGTCATCCACTGTGTCATGCGCATGCACGCCTACCAAATCCTCAAAACCACCCTCAACATGTTCATCGACGACCACAATGTCATTCTCCAGGTCTTGGACATTCTTGACAAATTTCCTCGACTGACCAGGAACAAGATAGAGGGCTCAAAGATTGAAGACACAATCACTAAGCTGGCTCAGTCGGAAAACGAAGAGGTCAGCGTCAGGTCGAAGAAGCTGTTGGAAGAGTGGGCAAAGTTGGAGTTGGGGTACCGCATTGGGAAGCGAAAGTTTGACCCCAACGCCCCGACCACCAACTCCTTTCAGGAGAGGCGCAACGCAGAACGCGAAGAAGACACTACCGCCAAATCGACTCCTGACCCGTTCCAAAATGTCGAGATTCCGAAGGGTCCAAGAAACAGTATGCCACAGCGGAATCCACACCTAGCGAACGGCCCCCCACGACCCAGAAGACAACACTTCCCCAACGGCCCTCTTCCGGCTGGATGGTTCACTGCAACCGACCCGGCAGGTAACACCTACTTCTATAGTAAGACCGGTGTGACAAGGTGGGAGAGGCCGACTAAGCCGGCTGATGCGCCAACCATAGCCAACAAGGCGCGAGAGGAGCAACAGAGGCTGAGGGACATCATCGACAAGGTGACGAAGGAACAAACTCCGAGGCCTTCAGCTTCTCAGACACCGCAGCGGGCAGAAACACCCGTGCAAGAGCCCAAGCCAGAAAAGTGGCGCTCTCTCAGTGTTGAGAAGCAGATGAAGATCTATGAGAATACGGTACGTCCATTTTCCTCATGCGGCATGAATGCCTACTAACGTCCTTTAGTTATTCCCTCACATCAAGTACGTGATTGATAAGTACAAACACAAGCTTCCCAAGGAGGATCTCAAGCGGTTCGGCAAGGACATTAGCAAGAAGCTGGTTTCATCGGACTACAAAAGAAACCATGTCCGTGATCCAACCCAGCCTTTGGATCAGAAGCAAGCCAGGAAGGTCAAGACCTACGTCAAGGATTTCTTGGACAGGGCTGTAGTGAAAATGAAGAACTACGAGAAGGAGAAGGCTGTCCGTCATGGGCCAAAGGATGCAGGCGTCAATGGTCCAGCAACGGACGTTGATGCTATGGTGGACATCGCCGATGAAGTTATGCTTTCTGACGACGAGGAGACTGCGTCGACGGGTAGCCCAGAGAGAAAGCGGAAGCGCGAGGACGAGGGGGCTGCTTCACCGAATCTGACGCCTTCGGATGGACCCTCAACGAAGCGCTTGAGGGAGGAAGATGTGGAGGACGGTGCGCCGCCTCCTCCGCCGCCCCCGCCGCCCACAGAGCCGGCGCCGACTGATTCTCCAGAGTCTCTGACTGAAGAGCAACAAGCGCTTAGGGAGCAGGAGGAAGCTCTGATGAGGGAGAACGAGGAAGCTGAGCGAGAGGAAGCCACCAAAACTCAGGGGATATTTGATGGGCCCCGAATCAACGGTGGCGTAATCGTGGCTGGAGAAGGAGAGCCCGCTGCAGCGACTAGGCAAGAGGTTCTCGGCCACTAGAACTGGGACGAGGACAGGACGTAAGGGGGAAAAGTTGCCAATTTGGCACCTTCATTTGGAAGGAGGGCCAGCCGAGAACGAGCGAAGAATAAGCGAGACTCGGCGCTGTACGTACAAGCAAGCATATTGCATTTTTCTTTTCGGAAAGGGATTCAGCAGACCCAGAGCACTCGGTTGCTGCTATTGTTATTTTCGATTTTCTATTTTGTTTTCGCCATGTGGATATTCAAAACGAGGAGCAGACGGTCTCGCGGGCTTGCGGAAGCTATATCTGCGTATTCAGCATCAACACAACTTTTTTTCCCTTGATCAGGCATGTACAGGTGGGAACACAGGCGGCATTCTAGTATGGGGTTTCTCGGCAGGCAGGCAGGCAGAGGGGCGGGTTTAAGGACGGCGGCGTTGCTTATTTCTCTCTCACGAGGGCCCTGAGGGGACCCTGAAAAGCATACCCACATTACCATACGTGGTCATGGCATAATGGCATATTGTTAAATTCTGAGAAATGATTTTTCTTGTCGTGCAAGCCCGAAGACGGAGGCTAATTGCACAAGTAACAAGCATGGTATCTGGCTTTTGAAATGCTGTGAAGCTCCTCCAAATTTGTTTGACTTTTCCCTTTCCTGAAGAACGCCGTGGTACCCATGCCTGATTAAAACCCGTTCGAGACTGTCTAATGCCCATGCCGTTGTGCTGTATGCCTCACGCAAATGATGCTCCAACCCAAGAAAATAAGATACCATAGACACGCACGCAAATGCCCTCACTCAAAGTCATCCTCGATATCAACCACCTCGTCGTCGAAATCCGACTCCTCGTCACTGCTACTCTCCTCCCCGCCCTTCCTCTTCTTCTTCTTCTGCGCCGGCAGCGCCTCGGGGGCCTCGCCGGTCCTCATGAACACAAAACTCCGCGCGGGCCGGTCCTCGCCCCTCCACGCGTTCCCGCTCGCCTCCCCAGTGCCCTTCTTCTCCCGCACGACACCGAGGGTGCGCGCGTGCCGGTACCCCGGGTACGCGCGGGCATGGAAGCGGAAGCTCTGCAGGGCCTGCAAGCCGGCGTGGCGGCCGAGGTCCTTGATGTTCCAGAGGGTGTAGGGGTGGCCCTCGAAGAGGGTGACGACGAGGGTGCCGCGGGGCGCGAGGGAGGGCAGGGCGGACTTGAAGAAGGCGACGAGGAGCTCCTGGTTGTAGCGGACCTGGCGGTTGACGTCGGTGGACTTGCCGCCGACGTGGGGGAAGTTGAAGATGATGCGCTTGTAGAGGCCGTGTTTCGTGGTCGTGGCGGTGCCGTGGTGGTTCTGGGAGGTGGTGCGCCGGGTGAAGGGTTTCATTGTGCGCGCGTCGATGTTGTAGAGGATCTTATTGTTGTTGGGAGGCAGGGAGGGTTTTTCTTCGGCGTCTTCATCGTCGCCCTCCTCGTCTGCCACTGGGGAGTCTTCGTTCGCATCTTCGTCTTCGTCGTCGTTTTCGCCGTCGCCATCCTCTGCCTTGGTTTTGGGTTTGGGCTTGCTTCCGGGGTTGGTGATGTGGGCAATGTTCTCGTCGACGTGGGGGTACTTCTCCAGCAGCTCCTTTTCGTTCTTCTCGAGGACGGTGGCTGTGACGTTGCGGCAGCCGTGGTGCGTCGCCAGACTCGCGGCGAAGCTGAGGTCGCCCTCGCCGATGAGGAGGATCGCGTCTTCGGGGGAGAAGGGGATGACGGGTTCCTGGTTCTGATGGTACTGTTGCTGCGCCTTCTTCTTTGCGGGGTTGTCGTTGGCGGGCTGTTTGGACTTCTTGCTGCTCGACGGAGGGCCGTTTGGTTTCCTCTTCTTGGCGGAGTCGACGAAGTGGTTTTTGTGCGTGATCTGGCTGGCGGTGCGCTTCTTCCCCATGGCTGTGATTGTCAATTGGGTGTCGCGGTGGTTGGGCGAGTGTGTATGTGCGATTCGAGCCGGAAGGGGATCGTCAAGGGCGGTTGTCGTCGTTTGCGACGTCGTGTGGTGTAGCTATTCGTGAAGTGGTGTCGCGCCGACTGAAGTTAATTTACCCCACAGTCACCGACAACTTTTTTTGCCCGGGCGGTATGAGAGGTCGTTGACCGAAGGTGTAGCGCGCCCCGGCGGCTCGGGAATAGACGAGGTTCAGCCGGTCGCAAGTGGCCCCCGCCGCCGTCGTCCGTGGCTGGGCTCTTTGGCCTTTCCCAGCAGGCACCGCGCGACAAAGCTTCTGCCACCCTACCCCCTGGACGGGGCGACACCGGATTATGGAGAACCGCAGGGGGTGCTCCAGCATCGATTGGGAACTGGAGACGCGCCGGGGCGGGAGCGTGTACACGGTACCTCACCACGTTAACAGAGTTGTAAGGTGCTGGTTCAGGGACTTTGCGGTGGGTAAATGGAGCTCCACCTTGGGGCGTGTGTGTTGTGCGGTGTGGACTTTCATTTTTTCTCTGGTACCATTGGGACTTCAAGTGGTTTTTTCTTGCAGGGAGAGGAGATTTTCGGTGTTGCATTTCTGTAAGGTGACGTTTTCTCGGGGGATTGGTTGATTTGATGCATCTCGTGAGCTTGATGAGCCATCGCTGAGTGAGCGTTTGGGAGGCCATCGTGTGCTCGTCTCTTCATACCCCCTTGATGGACCATACCCTCAAATGAGGCTTACGGAACCTTGGGTGTTGAGCACCTTAGCAGACGCAAGGGATGATAATTCAGCAATCAGCATTCCAGGTCTGTGTTTGCTCTGTTGCCAGGCGCAGGTGGTTGCCTTGCACTCATTCAGACATGAATGTCAACAGATGGCCGTGGCTGCCAAAGCCAACGGGCGCCTTAAAACACCTCGGAAACACACGTAATCTGGTGCCATTGCTTCTGCATTATGGGATCTCATTAGCCACAACCAACACCATCTTGCATCTGGTTGCTAGACTACTGGAGAGGCTGGAGACAAGAGAGAGACCCGGCTGGAGCTCGGGATCTGGGTGCAATAAGGCCCACTTCTCGGACGGGACAAGGTCCTGGAAAAGTGCCCCCCGTCCGACTCGTCCGAACTTGGGACTGGGGGTTGAGAGAAATGTCTGTTTGGGAGCCGCCATCATGGTGAGATTAAAAAAAGAAAGCAAAGGAAAAAGTATCCGGCTTGACAGGATGCGCGATTACCAAAGGATTCCAACGGATCTCCCCGTCTTCAACCGCAGGACCAGGCCGGATCGCCACTCGGCAGTCAACGGCGTGGCCCCGTTTCCAAAACCGTGACGGTAGCGGAAGTTCCTCTTGTGCGCAAAGCGTGGGTTTTTCTTGCTTTGGGTCTGTCTGGGGGTAGTAAAAAACGGGCACTGGCTGTTGGGTGTGGCTTTCGTCACGTCAGAGGGATGGGACGGGGGGGACAGGCCACATCCTCGCCGGCCACGACTTGGGTTTCTGTCCATCTCTTTGACGGTTGATGCTAGACACGGGTTTTCAATGCTTGTTTGTCTGTTGCTGACTCTTGACTCTGGCGCGTGTGTGTGGTTCTGCATCCGGCGGTGGTTATTATGCGACGATGCGACACCTTGGCTTGCAATGCTCGTCGTCATACAATCAATTCCCATTAGACGCCAGTCAGCCCGCCTAAATACCGAATCGAGTCGATTCGTCTGCCGGAGCGGGCGGCAGTGTTGGTGACTAGTGAGCAGGATGGACGGAGGGATGGAGGGAGGGCGAATGGGCTGCTGCTGAATCAGAGGATGAGGAGAACTACTACGTACACCAGAGCAGAATACATGCCTCTGACTGAGTCTGTTACCAAAGTCCGCATCTCAGGCATTCTTGTCGGTTGGCCTGCCAAGTCGCAAATCCACCGTTTCGAGGGACCTGAGCGGCTCACAGCCAACGAAGCAGGACAGAGCAAGGCAAGGCACAGTCGCAGTACGCAGTACAGCGAAGCAAAGCAAATCGCGGGCAAAAGGCTTACACTGAGCTGAACGGGCCCTGACTCTGCCCCAAAGCGAGTAACTGTGACCTGGGCGGCCGGTGGGTGACCAGAGTACGCGGCCGTACACTGCCAGATGGCAGGCGGTGCATGTACCCAGTACCTCTCCCCTTCGACAGGGGTGAGAAACTATTTCCGGCTACCGGATTATCAGGCACTCCGGACGAATCAGCGACGGAGAAATCCTGCCGACTCCTACCAGATTGGTGTAAGTGTGCTGGGCTGGGCCTTGCCTTTCCGCCTCGCTGTAGCAGGGTGGTCACGTCTGGTCTGCTCCTGCCACTGCACCGCTCTGCTGCGCTCCGCCTGGCCTGGTACGCTCGGTATTATTCTTTGCAAAAGGCAAGAAGGGGAAAATCGCAGCACTCTTGGTCCACGACGCACTTCAACACCGCTTTCGCCGCCCCATTCTCACCTACAGCGGTCGCTGCGGAAGCTTCTCATCTTTATCGCGATCACATTTTTACCCTGCTCAGATTGGTTGCTCGTCGAGTAATTCTCGGTCGTTGCGAGAGACATCAGTGAGAAAGGCCAGGCGGCTGCTTTTTCTTAGCCCACACCCGTTCCCGCTGGCCCAATCCACACCCTCGTCTTTCTCCGAACAACTCTCAGCCAACAACGAACTTCTTCAACCAAAAGACTCTACACACTCTTCACCGTCCTCCCTCCTTCCCCGAGAGAGAGATAGACAGTCGCGCTGGCTCACGCACCAGGGAAGCGACTCACTGACCGGCCGACAGAGAGTCTCTCGATTTTTCTGCCGGCCGCTTAACTGATCTCATCTCTCCTACCCTCACACGTCTCATTACACACTTACCCGCTCTCACTTTTGCCTCCACTTACCCCCATTTCCTTCCCCCCAGTCTGTCACGTATCTTTCATGAACGGCCATCACCGCCATCATGTCAGACACAGAAACACCGGAGCAGTCTGCTTCGACGCCGACGCCTCAGCCGACGCCTAGAGCGACCAGAGGCAGAGGTAGAGGCAGGGGCAGGAGACCCGCCGTCCCAAGAAAAGAGGCAGCACCCAAACCCGCGCCCACAGCCGGGACCGGTCGACGCGGCCGCTTCAAGCAGTTCAGCGACGACAAAGTCCAGGCTGCCTACGAGCGTCAACGCGAGCTCAAGGCTCAGTATGCGGCTTTGGCTAATGCCGTAAAGCCTGCGCTGCAAGACTTGGCGACGCGGACCGTCAGAAGACTGACCAAGGACGGCGATTACTACACGTCGGTGCCAGAGTTTGACGTGGTCACTGATCACCTCCAAGATCGCTTCACCAAGAGACTCGCCGTCGCAAAGACCAAGCTTGGGATTGACCAAAAGATGGTCCTCGCCGCCAAGGAGATGCAGCGCGAGGCCGTGCAAGAGATTTTCGAGGTACGTGTGAACCCCGGACTGACATGTCATGTTTTTTTACCCTGGTCGTCGTCCGCTAACTGGCGGTGATCCGCGGCATTAGAACGGACTTGAGGATCTTGAAGACAGATTTTTGGATGCGCAGATTCATCGCCTCGATCTTTTGGAGTATCTCCATGACCATGGCCTGCCTATTGACGTAAGTATCTTACAATTCTCACTCGGTCATCGTGTGGCCTGCTTGCTCACGCGTGCCCCCTCAGCTCGTCGACGGCGGCTGGAATTACAAACAAATTTCAGACAAGGAAGCCTCAGAGTTTGGTATCTATGAAGTCTACGTCGACGGCCATCTCGTGCCCTACCCTCAACTCATTGAGGGCACTGAGGCTCACGCCCTCCGCCAGGCTGCCTGGGCGGAGCCTCAACACAAAGAAACCGCGGCAGCGCCCGCCGCCGCTGCACCACGGACCAAGCGCAAGGCCAGAGACCAGCCCGATGGCCAGCCCGCCTCCAAGCGGACCGCCGGTGATGTCGCGCCTGCTAATCACATTGCGGGCATCATGTCGGCGCAGCACGCTCCCGTCGAAGATGAGTCTAATGAGAGCACACCTGTCCCCGAGGGCCCGGTCTCCGCCGATCAGAGAGAACCTCCGCTGCCTGCGAAGGCTTCGGAGCCGGATGAGTATGGCTGCAGACAAGTCAACCGCCCACCGGCCAAGAACGGAGCCATGATTGCCAACCGCATTATTGTGCCGCCTACTTTTCAGTTTGACGATGACGAAATTGGCTATCGCGATTCGACAAACTCTGCAAAGCACGGCGCCACGGTCGCCAAGCGAGGCAAGTACTTCGGCAAGCCCAACTCCAACACTTGGCACTACGACCCTCTGCTCGCTCGCTGGGATGCACGTCTTGTTGAGGACGACGACATGGATAAGGACCTTGTCGAGAAGCACGGCGTCCACCCTCGCTATGGCTACTTCCTTCCTACCAGCAAGAACGACGCCGAGCCTCCCAAGGAGGAGGCCGACCCTATGCATCCGACTGTCTATCTCACCACATCTGGCCGGACCATCCACGCCTCGCGTTATGCGCCCGTGGCGAAGGTTGACACCTCACTTGAGGAAAAGCCAGTCCGAGACTCGATGGCCGACGTCCTCTCTGCTGTCTGCGATCAGTACGAAATTGCCGAGGAAGACATCGAGGGAGAGGAACTCAAGCAGCTCAAGGACATTGCCGCCGATTATGCCGAGCAAAGAGCCCTTGCCGAGTCCATCAAGGAATCCCAGAGCGTCGAGGAGACTCCCGCTGGATCTCCCCTCCCTTGCAATGATTCCGCTCTCAACATTGCTGGTCTTGATGACCTCGTCAGCGCCGCCGAGGCGGTTGAGGGAGAGAAGGAAGTCAACCCTGTTGAGGAAAAGCCAGTTGTCGTCCAGCCTCCTACACCGGCCAGAACCACGACCCGTGCGTACGACGCAATTCGGGATATCTTTGGCGATTCTGAGCCGGCGACTGAAGCCCCGCCTACGCCCGTCATCGCCAACACCGTGACCGAGTCGGCTGACACTTCGGCACTATTGTTGCTGGCTGGCGCCATCACCGGTGACTACCAACAACAGCCTGTCGACGTGCCGATGGCAGATGCGCCTCCTCCGGTCTATGCTGCCCCGATGGATGCTCCTCCTCACCACATGGAGCCCGCCTACCCTATGCAGGCTGCCCATCCCGACTCACAGATGTCATTGCCTCCTCCGAATGCTGGTGGCTGGGTGGAGCCCCGTCTTGCCTCGCCTGGACCGGACACTCGGATTCACCAATCTATCGAGCATCAGCTACCCCCTGCTCGTCCGGTTGAGATGTCACAGATGAGGGCTTCCATCGAGACCCCGAACGACGGCCGCCGTCACTCTATGTACCCCGAGCACAATGCTTCCTATTACGAGCAGCAGCAGCAACAGCATATGCCGCCTCCTCACCCGCAGCAGCAGTACCCGCCTGTGGATCCCATGATTGACCCACGTCTCTACTCTGCGCCCATGGAGGGACCGCCGCCTGGGCATCACGACTACCACAACACCGCGTACAGCCAGCCTCAGCAGCCGTACCACATGTCGGGCATGCCAATGCAGGGAGGACCTCTGCCGCCCGCCCCTTCGCAGATGCAACAAGCAGGCTCCTCATCCCGCATGCCTTTCACGAATCCTGCCCAAGACAGAAGCTCCCCGCTTCCGCCTCTGCGCCCGTCTAGAGGCCGTAAGAGCGCACCCGCCGCGCCGGAGAGCATTCCGCCTGAGCACCAGCAGGCTCAACAGCAGCCCCCGCCCCCTTACATGAGCTCCAACAGCGGCTCTTTCTATCCTCCTGGTCCTCCGAGACCTTACCACAATGGCTACACTAACGAACAGCCTGGTCTGCCCATGATGCAGCCGTACCCCCCATACCCCGGAGCGCAGCCTCCGCCGCTTCCTCAGCAGCAATCTTATGCTCCCCCGGGCATGTCCCCGACCAATGCCTCCGTCGCTCCTGTGCAGAGCCCTCCTTCGCTGCAGTTCATCCAGCAGCAGCCCAATGAGCCTCCCCCGAGAAGTAGGGCGGGCAGCGGTTCGTCGACTCCCAGCTCTGCCGGCCCAAACAGCCGGTACCCCAAGCTGGCACCGGCGCCTATTCCCCCTCACCGGGTTGGCTGGCCCACGGGTCCAGAGTTGCGTACAGTGCAGTACGACTACAAGGAGAACATCAAGGATTACGCCCCGACCGAGCCCCCACCGCGTAGAGCCCCCATTCAAATCCGCGGCTGGAACATCAACAACAACAAGATTCAGCGCCAGCGTGCCGAGGAGAATGGAGACGAGCGTCGGGGCTCTCGCTAGAAGCAGAAGCCTGGCCCTCGTGGACCAAAGTCTGCCGCGCCCAAGTCTGGCAAGTCGGAGATCCTCCCTGCCCTTAGACCGGAGCCTGCCAAGCGTGGTCGCGGCCGTCCCAAGAAGAACCCGAGACCCGAGGGGTATGCTACTCGAGCCGCCACCGCGGCGGCATCGGTTCAAGAAGAATCTTGCAACGTAACTGCAGGCAAAACTACCAATTAGCCCGCTACCAATACTGTTGGAGCTGAACTAAGACGAGTGCACCAGTCGCCAGAACATCTACATTTCGAGCCATTATCGAGGCCTTGGCTTTGAAGCCATAAGAAGGCAGTCTTCACATTAGACAAAATCTATCGCCCAACCCCGGAGTCAAAGGGTTAAAGAACAACCGCACACGATTCATACAAACATATTTTGCACACAGAGGAAAGGGATAGGAAAAGCGAAAACCTCTTGTATTATTATCTTGATTAGCTTTGGTTTATACCAGGGAGTGTGATCTCCCGTTGGAACGATTGAGAGCTAGGGCTGAAAAGTCAGGATGGCTCCTTCGCAGCGAGGGAATGTCTGTCTCGCTCTGAAGTTTGACTGAGAGCTAGGACTGAAAAGTCGGTGGAGGCTTTCTAAAGGATATGAGAGCTAGGGCCGAAAGGCCGGAGTCAAAGTACTCCAATAGATTTGGCATGATAATGAATACGAAAAAAAAGGATTGGTTCTCAAAGTTGATTCTCACCGAGCGCTGATATTATGTGGTATGCCAGTATGTTCGAGGGACTGCCACCCCCACGACCCTTCTATGGCTTCTGGAGACTGGTCGTAGATCCTTGAAGATGCTGCGAAGAAGCCCTGTCGTCGTCGATAATCAGGCGTTTTGCCGGCACCCCGATGTTAGATGTTGTGGCATGTCTATGCTCGTGGCCAGTAGTCGTTAAACACGAATAAGCGAAAGTCGCGGTGTGCATGTTCAATGTGAATACTGATCATCAATAATCACGAAACGAAGTCGGGGGACGGCGTGCGAAACTGAGTTCCAGTCGGCCGCCTACGCCATCAAGGACAATCCAACCGCACCAGCATTAGCACCAGCAGCAGCATAGAGATCAAAGACTCTCTGGCATTTCTCGATGATTGGGTGCTGGGTCGATATCTAGAACAAAAGGTATTTCTAGATTATTGCCTACACCGTGTTTTATAGAACATCTCCTGAGATGCAGAGTAGTCAGCTGGGAACTGAAAAGAGGTTAGATTAAAAGCTGGACCTTCACGTGCTCGCTTCTAGACATCAACAATCGAATGGCTTTGCACATCTTTGGTACTGGGGTTTATTGGTCGATGCTCACGGGAGTAAGTTTTTGAGGTATTGACGACGTCTTGCGTGTGGTCATGAAGTCGACAGAAACCTTTCGTCGTCAATCGTCGTCGTCGCCGGCTGGGTATCTGCTACGAATGACACAAAAAGGGTGGTGACCTGACAAATTCGATCGTCTCACTCGTTCTATTAGCACTCAGCATAATTGGCTTCTTTCGTGCTTCGAATACGATCAAGACAACGAGGGTGGCAGTCATCGCGATGCTGTCTTGTACCCTCCACACGACCACGCAACTGTCGACTCCGGCTTACTTTCAGCATGTAGGCGAATCGTTTTCAATCACACTCGGAAGAAGTTTGCGGCAATTGGGTCTCCTTGTCCACAAGATCAACCAATTACCGATCCCTGTGATACATACATTTCCAGTAGCCCCAAAGGCAGGTCAATCTTGCGGTCTACTGGGCTCAGGATGCCAGGATGTCATTCCGTCGCGGAATATAAAGTCGCAGCTGCATGATCAATTTCCAAACGCACATCCAATGACGGTGCCTGCAGATATCTTGACAGTGATGATCAACGGTGTCGCTCATGTTGAAAAGCACAATAGGAGAACTCGGATTTGTTCTTGATCTGAAGTCGCATCCTCTCTGTCTGATTCCCCGGCTCTCTTTGACATATTCAGTCTCCAATAACACGGCGACAACTTTCAGGGCCATTCACCTGATGTGTCTTCATTAAAAATCTCCTTATTATCCACCCATCTGTCGATCGACTGTCTAATGCGCCATCATGCCTCCTGATTGTGCATAATGTGCTGCCACAGCATAACGACTTTATATGCCCATTCATGTAATTCATGGACATGTATTATTGCAGAACCCGCGTGAAATGGCCCCGAAAAGTTGCGTTGCGCATAGAAGCAAGCACGACAATGTATGTCGATAAAGGCTTGTTGTTTTTGGATAGCTGGGTCCTAGGGCCACAGACTGTCTGAGAACATCCCTGTAATCATCGTGTACACCCTCAAGACGTAAACACGGACAATGAAGGATAAAGACTGGTTTGAATGTCTCTACGCTTTTCGATGTCAACATTGTCACGGGACGAGAGGGAGGACATGTCCAACGAATTGCCCCTTCTCAGATGTCCAGATGAGAACACAACCTCATTCATGTCCAAAAAACATCCAAAATAATTTACTATGCTGCGGAATTATATAGAACGCCGTCTCGAGAGGCCTTTTCAGTGTTTTAGCTACTCGAAGAAAGTCCACGGAATGTTAGAAACGTGTATAAGACGAGGAGATTTTTCGATCGAGAGATTAACCAAACAAACAATAATCGCGATGACTCTCACACGGGCTTACTTCAGTCTACTCTTTACTGAGACCAGAGGCCACATGATATCATCAGATAAGAGTACTTTTTGTGTCCAACATATCAAGACGCCTGTCTCTGTCTCTGCCAGATTGTATTTCTCTTTGTTCATTCTATCAGAAATGCTTCTTGGGTACTCGCCGCATGTCAACGAACTTTTCTGATTCCAAACAGTATCCCATCACCAAACTCGTCTTTGTCATCCCATAGCTGCATAACATGACGCAGAAAGACACAAGATTTGCGGGGAGTATCACTTCTGATCTTCAAAAACAGGAAATGCCATATTATACCGTCCTCCAGAAGGGATGCTAAATGGGCTGATAGTTATCAATCCGCTCATACAACAACACTTTCTGGTTTAAAGTATAGGTTTCAGGATGAAATAAAACAGAAAACATACGTGAGATCCTACTTTGTATCGAGATTGAGAAACGTGTGACCCATGATCCTGGCTGGGCTTGGGCTGATGATTCTGGAATCTGTCGGCAATGGGATTGAGTGGGAGGGGGGAACTTATAAATATCGGGATATTCTACGGATACGGAATACAGCAGACCGAGAGCAATAGCTCTGGCGTTCTGCTTGTCACACATTCCGAGGTACTATTGCCTGCTAGGTATGATCAAGATGCAGTGCCATAGTCACGGTAAATGATATGGGCGACATTATGGAAACGACCGTTATAGCTACCTCGAATAATCAAAGAAGGACAGAGATGGGATATAGCTGCTTGAGTGCTGAAGCTTAGGCTAAGGCCTGATAAAGGCCCGCGGAAAACACAAAAACTTTTGGGAAAGTGCGAGTGGAACATGGTGACCATCGTGGATGAGGGCAGAGCAGATCTGATCACTCAGAAGGAGCGAGTACAGGTTTGACGGCAGTCTGTCAGTGCCTGCGCAGGAACCATCTGAGGGAACCCTGAGAGCTGGGAACAAAGGCAGTGATTCACAGCGAACACCTTTTGCTGCCTACCTAGATGTGCTGCAACGTGAAAGCAAGCAGGCAGCACCCGCCCCTCCTGCCTGGACTGCGAGTCTACCTACTTAGGGAACAAATCACCTTGGGATCTCAACAGCTACTGGGACATCTTTCTGGCATATGGCCTGGTCAGTAGATCACAGCATTAAAAATATACCGTTGGTCAGATAGCTCTGTTAACATCTGCACGGCGCTCTGGTTCGACGCTCCATATGGGCACAGAGCGTATAACCCTTTTTTTTTTTTTTTTTTTTCCTCCATTCTTCTTTTTCAAATAGCCGTTATCATGTTTAGGAGAGATCTATGACTCTAAATATTTCCCTTTCCTCGTCGGCTTTCCACTTCGTAATCTGGTGATCGTAGGTCCTTTGACTCGCCGAACCAAGTGGGCAGCCATGGACCTTGGTCATGCGGTGCATCAAAGCGACCTGCTGGGAGGTGCCTTCTCCAGCCCATATTACTGCTGTTCATCAACAAAATGTCAAGTGGCAGTGCATTTAGCGAGGTCCAGAAGAGTTCAAGATATCACATCCCGCAAGTGAACCCGATCGACCGTTTCTGAGCGTGAGCAACGTCTTTTTGGGTTATTACAGTGTAGCTAATATTACATATCTCCGAGCCTCTTCTCCCTCTCCAGATGAAGGCATGGAGATGGGGCATCCTGTAACTCAATTCCTGGCAGTCAAATTGTTGTACACACCACCCCCGGCCCATGTATTTTGAGATTTTCAAGCGTGGCAGTCTGCGCTGCCACCATAGCTTGGTTGATCTAATGCGATATAGACGGCTTACTGAGTCATGATGGCATTACCAAAGTCCACCGTGCCGTCCATGTTCATCATCATGCTGGGGTCAGGGACCATAGCGCCTCCGTTAGGCATGAGACCGCTCGGCGCAGCAAGAGAGAGCAGACCCCTGCCCAGCTCACCGACGGGGTGCAGCGGGTAGACTGACGCTTCCATGCTGTTACCATCGAAGACGACCATGTTCTGAATCGGCTGCTGTGTCTGGCCGAGAACGTTGATGACATCCTGGGCAAGCTGTCCTCCAAGAATGGCCGTGACGGGTGCCATCTCGCTGCCAATGTTCTGCAAGAAGCTCCTGAGGACCTCTGAACGGAGAGTCTCGGACGGCAGACCGAGCTGGGCGTGTTTGGCCGTCGCGAGCTTGGTGAACAGTCCCAAATCCTCCTTATTGTGATTGGGCAGACGACCGCCGTTGAGGACCTGGAAATCCCAGAGAGCTCGCAAGCAGGAGAGAACAGGGCTGACGGCCTTCCTGCGACGCGGGCTCTTGGCGTACTCCTCAGGCAACGTGGCACCGTCACTAGCCAGGTACCAGGTCGAGTAGAGTTCGCGCTTCGTAACCACCTCAATAGTCTTGCCGCCCTCCTTCTTTGTGTTCACGGCAACAACGCTGCGGGTCCGCGTCTCGGGCTGCAGCTTGGTTGCCATGTTGCCGAGATCTCTCTCAATGACGTAGTCATGCTCGATCAGGTCGGAGAAGATGAAGCCGTACATGCCTTGGGTGCCGGCGGCGTAGAAAGACTTCTGGTGCAGACGGGTGGCGGTGTTGATGATGTTCAGGGAGTCGGGGTCGAGGTCGGTAGCGATGACGATGTCAAAGGCAGAGAAGTAGCTCGTTCCCTTGGACTTGATGCCCTCGGCGTCGACGTGAACATTGACGCGCGGATTAAGCTTGCGAATAGCGGCAGCAGCAGCGTGAGCGCGGTTCTGGCCGACGTGGTTCTCCTCTTCAGAAAGGAAGAACTGCGAGCCAAGGTCTGACTCAGAGACGACGGCGCCGTCAAGGATGGTGAGAGTGCCGATGCCGGCGAGAACGAGGTTCTTGGCGATCTCGTTGGCGAGAGCCTTCATGGTGATGAGAAGGATGTTGGCGTTGCGGATCTTCTCCTGGGCCTTCATACCCCAGAGGCGGATCTGACGGTCGTAGAGCGCGATCTCATCTGGAAAGGGTCAATAAGGGCGTACAAAGACAGAGGTGAGAGATTCATACCTGCGGTCATCGCGTTGGCAGGAACACTTGGCAACGCGCCGTTGTTCATGAGCATTTGCTGCGCGTCTGGCTGCAGAAGCTGAGGCATGAACATCTCGCCCGTAGGCAACATGCCGGGAAGAATTTCAGGCATAGCTCCTGGCATGACTTCCTGCAAAGCGTCAGGAAGCACCTGGTCCATTGGTGCATGCAAGTTGGGGTTGAAGCCGTTGGCCATGTCGGGCATGGGATGGCTTGGGATAGAGACTTGTTGAGGCTGGGGCTGTGGAGGTGCTGCGCTGGTCTCAATTGCAGCGGCAGGCGCAACCGCTGGTGCAGCAGCCTCTGGGGCGGGCTTATCTTGAGGTTGTGATTGCTCCTCCATGCTGAGCTAGTGAGATGAAATTGAGATGGGCTGAGGAAGGCGCGATGGATGCGCAATCGGTGGTGGTCGCGTCGTTTGGACGAGTTCAGCTGATAGCCGATTCGTCGGGGGGGATCTTGAGATAAGTTTGCGCCAGTGAGGCACTGACTGATGAGATGCGCGACAGAGGAAAGTGAAACCGGATCGAGCGAGCTGGGCGTAGGCGAGGGTTTACGAGGGTCGCAGTGTTCGGGTCGGAGGCAGCTTTTGCTGCAATCGCAAGTGAGCAGATCAAGTCGCTAAAATGACGTCGCCGGCTGAAGAGTTGATGTTGATATAAGGCCTCAGCTCATGAAGCAAAGCAAGGCTGAAGGCCGGAGAGGTTCACTAAGAGAGACAGAGGCAGAGACAGAGACGCCAGCAAACAGAAATTGTTAACGTGACGACCAAGGCACAAGGCACGTCCGACGCAGAACCCGGACTGGCACGGATAACGCGCTAAAGCCACGCTTAATTGGTACCTTGCTCTCAGGCGTGGTTGTTGCAAATCAGAAGTAGCTGCTATCAATTATCGGCGCTGCCTTCTTCCCTGCATCACGGGCAGTTCCTACAGGCACGGAACCCCGCGATGGACAGGGCCAGGGGCTTACTTTAGCGGGTGCATCAGGGCGATCCCACCACTGACACTGTTCGTTTGCTTGCCTCCCTCCTGCTGGATTGCACTTTCGAGTAGCCATCCAACTTCAACAATCGACCAACCAACTTCCGCCTTTTACTGCCCTGCTGACGACACGCCGAGCTGCTGCGACGGCCACTCGCGCCAGCATCCTCTGGTTCTCTCGAAACTATCGCTTCATACCTCTTAGAACATTTCGAACCCATCAGCATCTTGTTCCTCGTTTGCGACGATTAATGGTAGCCTTCACCGATCGGCCCCCCGCCTGCAAACGCCTCGTGTGTGAGTGCAAACCCCCCCAGTGGAGGAGGTTCCGCCCTCGTCTTCGAGCCCTATCTTCGGCAGCCTGCAGACTCGAACTGCCGACTCCTCTTCTGCACAGCTTCCGACGTGTTCGCCTGGTCACCTAATCAGTTCTTCAGGTGCATGCATTCTTTGACCGGTTTCCTGCAGCTTGATGTGCAGTTGACCACGACCTCAGCACCGTCAGCTTCCCCCGAAGCCACCGCCCGTCGAACCCACATTTCTTACGTCGATTCGGTACCGCCAACCCTCCTGCGACCTCTGGCCACCTGACACCGAGGACCGACGAGCTTTGCGAGCCGCTCCTGTCTTCTGGTGTCTGCGTCGCTGGACCCTCAAAATCGTCCTCTGACGAAGCATGTCGTCACAGCGGCCAGACCCGAGTCAGAACCCTCAACGGCGAGATCAAGACTTTCCGCCTCTACCGCCATATCGCAGACTCCCCCCGCTACCGCCCTTGCCTTCGACCCGCGGCCCTCGTCCCCCGCTCCCCCCTCGGCACCGTCTCTGGGGAGCTGAACCTTACGCATCCCACGGAGATCAGGAAGATCCGTACGACACAGACGACACGGGAGACATCGTCCGAGCCGCACGACGACAGATGGCAGACAGGCACTTCCAGGCGGAATACGACGAACTTCTGGGGAACTTCGTGGGCAACACCCTGAGTGATCTGACTGCTTTCATTTCATCGGCGTCAGATCCTGTCTTGGAGCGCTCACGGAATCGTAATCAAGCGACTGGCTTGTTGGAGACCCTACAGAACGACCAAAGACCAGAGGACGACTCCCGGCGCCCGGCCACACAACTGCCCCCAGTTTTTGGCTACCGAAATATCCGATCCTTGAACGGCCGACAGCGACACGACGTCGGCGCTGAAGACGATTTGGAGGCGGTTAGAGCATTGTGGAACCAGAGAGCTCAGTACAGCTCATCACCCTTTTCTCCGCCCAGGATGCCTCCAAATCTATCCCCACCAGATCTGTCACCACTTCCGCAGTCGGAGGAGTACCCCGAAGAGAACCGACGTGTAAAGAGGAGGAAGCTGGATTCTGAAAGAGCCTCGCAGAGTTTCAAGGGTTTTCGATATGGAAGATACGGCCAAGTCGAGCCAGGCCAGCTGAAGATGGAAATCCTGAGCTGCGACGGAGGACTATTCGAAAATGGGTCTTCATATGTTTACGACAACATACTAAGAGACGACAAGACCGTCTATTGCACGCAGTCTAATCGTTGCAATATCATACTGAAGCACCAGGGTGCGACACCGTTTAGTTTGAAAGAGCTCGTGATCAAGGCTCCGGCTTTGAATTACTCCTCGCCGTAAGTCGGCCTTGCGCAGAGCCACAGATTGTGACTGACGCTTTCGTAGTGTACGAGAGGGCATGGTATTCGTATCCATGCACCAGGATGAGGTCTTGACGCGAACGGCACAATATGAGATTCAATATGCTTCATTGAGATCAGGCCGATCATCGTCCACAAGACCGCTGGCCCCAATCATCTCTATTCGGCACCATGAGGACGGAACTACCGTGACCAGGACACACACTCGGCAGAGACGGATGTACAGTATGGACGGGGAAGACGAAGAAAACGAGCAGCGGACGGCACAAATACCCGCAGAGTTCACAAGTCAGCTGCCACCTTTCAACATCACAACCGAGTGCAGCTACGAGGAGACGGATGACGAAGATACACCAAGAATCTCGGTCAATAGGCGAGCACCGAATAGAATCGGATCGCTGCCGTTCGAAAGCGATAGTAGCGATGATGGGAACCCGTTCGCGTCGGACAGGTATGATTTTGAAGATTATTCTTTCAACAACAGACGCCGAGACCCGTCGGATATGTCTCTGGCAGAGGCTGTTGAGGCCACTCAGATGGCAACCCAAGAAGCTGTCCGAGCTGTCGGCGGTGAATTAATGGCGCCGCACGCCAAGTTCTTCATCGAGAAGGACAAGAGCAAGTGTACCATACGGTTTGACCCCCCAGTCTCGGGGCGGTTCATTCTCCTCAAGATGTGGAGCAGCAGCCGTGCATCTGGAAGCAACATTGATATACAAGCGGTTCTTGCAAAGGGCTTCGCGGGGCCTCGGTATTTCCCTTCGGTGGAACTGCGATGAGATCGGGGAGAGGATGAACACGACATGAATTTCCTAATATTAGTAAGGTGGCTTCATAACTCATGACGGGACATTGAATGGAGTTCTTGGCAGTGGCGCAAACTGGAATCGTGATGAGAAATCACATTATTATATACCATATAAATTTATTCGAGGCTTCATCACCTGAGCGTGGGATTCGGGGTGATATATGACCCTGTTCAGACTGACATGGCTGAAGACGGCGGGGGCGATGGCTCTCATCTCAGGCAACAGCCTATGTTCTTGCTTCTGCTGCTTCGTTGTCAACCGGCGAGAAGACAAAAATGGCCCAGCGGTCAGGTCAGCGCAATCGCAGCGCCCTGGTGTCCATACCTGATCGGTGGGGTTAAGGGTTCAAATGAACTCTTTTGACATTTGAACTTTTTTTTCCCTTTCTTTCTTTTCTTTCTGAGGCGAGTCCCCCAATTTCTTCCATCGCTCAGCGACGATAAATCTGAACTTGAAAAAGTTTCTAGAAAATATCACGAATAGATGCTACACTTGTCTCCCAGGTCCTGATAACTGATCAAATTTATTGTCTTGACCGTTGTCGTCGCGGTTTGTCTTGGAGGTGTAGTCTGATTCGATGGTTCGTTAGGGGGGACCAAACCCACCAATCGCCCGCCTTGTGCAAGCCATTTTCGTCCTCACCCCGTCCCGCAAAACCTAGAATGAACCGCAATCCGTCGTTCATCCTGCTTTCTCAGTGAACATCCAGAGCAACCAAGCTAGCCTGATTATCGCAACACTCAGCTGTTCTAAAACTGAAATTGACCGAACCTGCCATTTGGAAAGGAGAGCCCAAGACAAAAACACAACACGCCCTCAAAAATGAGCCACGAACTCACACTCATCGTCGCGGCGACGCGCAACATGGGCATCGGAGCCAAGGGGGGCCTCCCCTGGACGGGGTTGAAAAAGGAGATGGCCTACTTTGCGCGCGTGACCAAGAGGCTTCCAGCTCAGGTAACCTTCTTCCGCCCTCATTCCTCACTCAACCGACGGCAACGCAACACACCACAAATGCACCCAGACTAACACACATCACCAGGCCCCCTCCGGCGCGAAGAACGCAGTGATCATGGGCCGCAAAACATGGGACAGCATCCCCCCGCGCTTCCGCCCTCTCAAGGGCCGCCTCAACATTGTCATCTCCCGCTCCCACCCTCCCTTCGACTCCTCCGCCGCGGCCCCGGCGGACTACGACAAGGAGCCCGTCAAGGTCGGCTCGCTCGAGCAGGCTCTCGCCTTCGTGCGCAGCCGGCCCGGTGCGGAGGTCAGCAGCAAGGTCTTCGTCATCGGCGGCGCGCAGATCTACGGCGCCGCGCTGGAGCTGCCCGAGGCGAAGCGGGTGCTCCTGACGAGGGTGCTGGGCGACTTTGAGTGCGATGCGTTCTTCCCGCTCAAGCTTGGGGGCGGCGAGGACGCGGCGGATGGGTGGGCGAGGAGGGAGAAGCGGGAGCTGGATGAGTGGGTTGGCGAGGAGGTTGAGGGGGGCGAGATTGAGGAGAACGGCACGCGGTATGAGTTCCAGATGTGGGAGAAGGCATAAGATGAGTTTTTCTTTCGTTGGGTCTCAATGAGAGACTCGCGGTTCGTGGACATGTCTACTTTTTACGGCCCGTGTTGAGTCGTGAGCATCATCATCCATGGTGATGCCTCTAGTATGCCGGTGGTTGTACAGAATTACAAGCGTATTGCCATGATGGTACACAGAAGAAGCGTATTCCAGCCTTTTACAAAACCTTGGCAGCAGCCTCCTTTAATGACTCAACCTCCTCGTACACGGCGCCCTGCCTCTCCGCAACCGGCTCAGGCGGCGGCAGCTCCTCCCCCTTCGCACCCAGCGTCCCAAACTCCCCCTTCAGCTCCGGCGCAAAGGCGTCTACGAGCTTGAACATGTCCTTCAGATCCCGTCTGAACACCGCCCGCGGGTCCACGAGCAGGTCCTCCACGGCGCCGGCCTCGACGTCGCGCAGGCTGGCGCGGATCCACGCCACGACGGCGGCGACCTGGCGCATGTCGGCGTCCTCGCGGGACTTGAACAGGTTGCGCCAGACGGCGGCGCCGAGGACGCGGTCGTCCTTGACAATACCCTCGTCGTAGGCGGCGATGAGGCCGCGCCACTGCACGAATATCTCCTTGAGGTAGCGCTGGCGCAGCGCGGACGAAGTCATGCCGTGGTTGAGGTGCATCATGCGCTCGCAGTCGAAGAAGAACTGGTCGATGAACTGGTGCTGCAGGGCCTGGGCCGCGTCGCGGTCGAGGCAGCGGAGGCGGGCTAGGACGATGTACATGTGCAGCATCGTGGTCTGGGACCAGGAGGAGAATGAAGGCTGGAGGTCGAGGGCTGTTTTTGGTGGGTAATCATGTTAGCATCTTGGGATATCTTATGGCGGGGTATTATGCCTACCTTCGAGCCAGGGACCCTGAGCCTCGCCGACTTCCTCGCCGTCCTCCGTCATCCTCACCGTCTCGTTGTGGCGGTCTTGCTCGGAAATCTTGTACAGGGCAGGCTTGGCGCAGGCCCCGTACAGCGCCTCGAGACGGTTCGTCGTCAAGGAAGCCGCCATCGTCTTGGGTGCCGCGGCGAGCATGCCCGCGCGGATCGCCTGCTTGAAGCTTGCGCCCTTAACATCTTTCCTGGGCACAGATTGGCTAAAATATCTCGTTCCGCTCGCCGCTGTCGGACTCGTAGTTTGGGTTGCCGGGGCAGAAGAGGCTATCGCACGGCGGGCGAGGGCGTTCTGGGTCGAAGATGCACTTGAAAGTTCTGCGGTGGCTTGAAGACTCCGGGCCAGGAGCCGGGCTTGATAACGGCAGCTCTGGCAGGCCATGTTGCGAGGTTGCTCGAATTGAATTTCAGCTGCGCATGAGATTCGATGTTGCAGGGGAGGGTATCGACGAATTGGGGCGGGCCTTTTTCTTGGGTCAGCTCGGGCCCGGCTTCGCGAGGCTCAAAGTCTGAACGTCATCCAAAAAATTCATGAACACATCGAATTGGAAATTTCGAACTAGCGCGCATGTGCCAGATCGGCGGAACTTCGGGTCATTCACCTTTTCACGGTGTGACGTGTACTTCGCACGGTGGCTGTAAGGTATCTCGATATCGTTAACTGTCCTTACTACACCTTTTATTAGGGAAGTCTCGTCCCTTGCATGAACACTGGCAGAGTTCTATTGGCGACCAGGAATAGTCAAGTCGACTGATCGCGTGTTCAGACCAGAAACTTCAAATTCTGGAGACGGACTCCGAAATTTGACAATTGACCGGCGGGTATCTCCAGCCTCAAGCTTCCCGTCTTGAGGTGAGTTCGACAAATATAGTTGGCGCCATTCGCGCCTCCCATTGCGGTTATCGGCAATTCTATCTCACACACGTGGTGTATCCAAGTTGCACAGAGGTGATGACGACGACAAGCTTCGGCCCATCTCGTATATGTCTATTCGCAAAGTCTGAGCCAGACTGATGAGATGCTGCGACGAGACGGGTGTCTTCGTCGCAACATGCTTCGTTTTCCCCCGGTCGACGAACCGTCCTTATCGGACTTTGGAAAAAACCAACGAGGCATTCGTGCCGCCGAAGCCAAAGCTATTGGACATGGCAACGTTAACCTGTTTCGCTTGTGCTTTGAGGGGTACCAGATTCATGGATCCCCCGACATCTGGGTTTTCGAGATTCAGAGTAGGCGGCACAACATTCTTTGATAGAGTCAGTGGTGTTCATTGGGCCAAAGTCTGGGGAAGATAAGGTTTCGGTTTCAGAAGAAATAGCCGCGCCCTATACTCACCTCAGCCACTGATAGCACGGCAAACATGGCTTCGATCGCGCCAGCCGCCCCCAGTAGATGCCCAACTGCGCCCTTGGTACTGCTCACGGTTATCTGCGACTCGTCCGCGTGGCCTTCCTCACCCGTCATGATGCTTCGAA
The DNA here is from genome assembly GCA_027406125.1 of Colletotrichum tropicale. NCBI lineage: Eukaryota > Fungi > Ascomycota > Sordariomycetes > Glomerellales > Glomerellaceae > Colletotrichum > Colletotrichum tropicale. The sequence goes on from JANVYH010000004.1 coordinate 2,954,331, forward strand.
TTGCGGAAGCTTCTGCAACATCACCCACCTGTGTCGCCGTGGCGTGGGCATTTACGTAGCTCACATCGGCCGGTGGGATGCCCGCGTTCTTCAGGGCAGCCTTCATGGCGCGGAAAGCGCCGTGGCCGTCGTCTCGCGGAGCCGTCATGTGATTTGCGTCGCCGCTGCAGCCGTAGCCCCTGACCTCCGCGTAGATGTGCGCACCCCGGGCCCTGGCGTGCTCGAGTTCCTCCAGGACCAGGACTGCCGCACCCTCCGAGACGACGAAACCATTGCGGTCGCGGTCGAAGGGACGACAGCTGGCGTGGGGGTTGTGGTTGTAGGCCGTGGAGAGGGACCTTGCCCTCCCGAAACCTGCGAATGTCAAGGGATGGATGCAGGACTCTGTTCCGCCAGCAACCATGACGTCGGCATCACCAAAAGCAATGAATCGCATCGCGTCGCCTATGGAATGCGCGCCGGTTGTGCAGGCGGTTGTAACGGCATGGTTAGGGCCTTGCAGGCCGTATTTCATGGAGACATGGCCAGCGGCCAGGTTGATGAGAATTTTGGGGACGAACAGCGGCGAAACCTTCTTGTAGCCCTATCCGAACAGACTTTAGCTTGGCTTCGCTCGTCGATCACTGCGGCTCAAATCCTCACTTGTTGGTTGAATGCCAAGCTTGTCTCGTAAATCTCTTCCAGATTGCCGATACCACTGCCCAGACAAACTCCCGTTGCTTCCAGGTCGTCTTGGCTTTCCGGCTTCCATGCGGCATCCTTCATGGCCATGTCCGCACAGGCCACGGCATATTGGGCAAACTTGGACATGCGACGTTGTTCCGTGGCGTTGAGCCAGTCGGACGGTCGCCACTGTTCTGGACCTGTGCCATGGCTGGGGACTACACCAGCAACCGTGCTTGTCAGATCCTTCCAATGCTTCTGTGGCTCGAAGTTGGCGACGCTGGTGATGGCGGACTCTCCAGCCAGCAGCCGTTTCCATGTATTGCGCACGCCGACACCGAAGGGCGAGATGGCGCCGAGCCCTGTCACGACAACTCGTCGCATGATCCGGCCATGTCCAGGGTGACGGCGATCTGTGGTGTGTGGTTACTTTTGCCTTATAAACGCACCGGAATATAAACGGCGTGAAGATAAACGGCAAGGAGGGCAAAAGGCGGGGGAAAATGGGGCGTTGTCGTGATTCGCCCGATAAGAAATGAGAGAGAAGACGAGGGTCTGAGAAGAGCACGGCCAGGTATGAAGTGCAGTGTCAAGTGTCAGGCCAAGCCGGGTGTGGCTAAGGAGTCGAGGATTGAAGTCGGAACAATGTTAGAGACTGCGCTGCAGACTTGCAGTAGAAGCCGCGGTCGGGTCGCTTCTGCTGCGCCGCACAGATGCAAGTTTTAGCGCGTTCTTAACAGAGAGACAGCTCGGATAAGATACGTACCGCTTGACGCTGCAGGGGGAGAGGAAAGCAGACACACTGTGCTGCCAGGGGCCGTCATAGCGACGACTACGCGACATCTGGAGGCAGTAAAGGCATGTTAGGGCGCCATTTCATAGTGCTGTCACAGTGTCAAGATCTGACGGCCGTCGCCGAGAGCACCTAGATTGCAGCGGGAAGCGGGGGACACTAATGTGGTCGCTGCAATTGGGTCAGGTCCCCTATTGGCGGCGGGCAGCTCCAGAGACCTGGTTCCAGCCAACGGGGTCTCTGCGCCGCAAACGCAACGCAACGCTGCGCAACGACATACGTTGCGACTGCGACTGCACATGCTGCTGTCGCTCACTCACTCACTCACCTCTCACTCTCACCTCCATCCAACGTACCCCCACGACCCGCGAAACCTTCAACTCTCTGCTGCGTCTGCGCTTTGCATTCACTCACCACCACCACAACAACACCACGTCGATTGCGACTGAAGGGGTGACATCCTTATCCAACCCGTTGGATCCCTCTTCCATGCGCGCTTCAGGGGCCGCCCAATCCAACACGCGAGAAAGAACGAACTCCCCGGCGGACGACATCTCAAGTTGCCATTGAGCCACGTTTCAGACAACACCGTCTTCCTTGCATTCCAAATCGCCATCACCACCCCCCAGGCTAAACCAGCCTAGAGAAACAATACCACTGCCGCCAGGAACAAGAGGCAACACCCCAATCTTGGCTTTGCTTGTCTGGCAGGGTCTCCCATCGCACTTCGGTCGACGCGGCACCCAAACACGACGTTCTTTCATCCCCGCAACTTGCGGCTCTCACCTCTCGGCCCTCAACTCGCCACACCCACACGCATCTGTGCTGAGTTGTGCCGCAGCTTGGTTTCAGCGTCGCATTTGTTTCCCTTCTTATCGATTGGCCTCTCTCGTCCTATGAGCCTGTACATCGCCTTAGTCCAACCTTCTCGCTCGAGCATTGATACCAGTCGAGACATACGCCTTCCTTGAGACTAGCCCATTTCATGCCTTCGCACACCATCGTCCTCAGCATCTGTGGCCGTCCGATCATCGCCCATCCCACATCTCATACCCTCGACGTTGCCTCCCTCCAGCCATCCTCCTCGCCTGCCTTCAGTCTGATCCCGGTTCGCTGATCGCCCCTACTTTTCCTCTGCCGAGCATCACCCTGTCTCCCCCAGAGCACGGGGCCAGTCATCTACTCATCGACCCTGCGGCCCTGCAGGTTGATTCACCTCGAGTTCCGCGTCCAATCACGCCACCGCTGGCCTTGAGAAATTCATCAGAGAGGCTTATCGGGTACATCCAAAAGGTTCCCATTAGCGTTTGCTTCATGTTCGTCTGGGATCGGCGCTCGTAGCTCAGCGGGTTCCCCTCGACCCGTCTCTCTCTCCCAACGCACAGCACATCCGCCTGTGCCGTAGTAGACACTTTAGACTCTCCCCTATATAGAAACCCACTGCCTTCTTCCTGCTTTTGGACGTTTTAGCCCTTGCGTCGATGATTGTGCTCCCTCGCTGTCAATCCAGTCTGGGAATACCTTCAACATGGCCCAACCATCACATGCACAGTCGTCTGGCACGGCTTCCGCACCCATGATGGTAGACCACGATCGCGGGTACGACGACAAACAGGAAGGGGTTGAAGTCAGTGGGCGCGAGATCAACCCTGCCTCCGACTCGATCACGTCGAGATATCAAGAACGGCCTGATCCGGTCGAGGACTTGAAGGAGCGCCTCTCGCAATGGGGTGAGTCTAGTGTCTATGCCGGCTACTCTGATGATGAAGAGCAAGGGTCCGAACATGAACTTCTTTTAGATCCCAATCTGCCCGAAGAATACGACTCGAGAGTCCAGAAGGCGGCGACCACGCCTACCGAAGAGGTTGACGATGAGTTGGCTATGAAGGCCGAGGAGGAGGAGGACTCACCGTATCCCGAAGTTCGCGCCGCCGTCCGCAACTACGACGAAGACGTACCATGCAACACGATCCGAGCATGGACTATCGGTTTGCTGCTGGTGACTGTCGGTGCCTCGATGAACACGCTGTTCTCATTACGCCAGCCGTCCATCGGTCTTGGACCTCTGATTGCTCAGATTATCGCCTGGCCTATGGGACACGGCTGGGCCAAGGTTATGCCCACGAAGCAGTTCAAGACGTTCGGTATCAAGTGGAGTTTGAACCCGGGTCCGTTTAATGTTAAGGAGCACTCCATCATCGTCGTCATGGCAGGTGTCTCCTTCTCCGTTGCTTACGCCACGGATATTATTTTGGCTCAGCTTGTGTTCTACAAGCAGGATTTCGGCATCCTCTTCCAGCTGCTACTGACGATTTCGACACAATCCCTTGGCTACGGAATTGCCGGCATTATGAGAAAGTTCCTCGGTGAGTTGGTATACGAGAAAGGAGGTGTATTTGTTCGCTAACGTCAACCTCAGTCTATCCGGCCGCCATGATCTGGCCCGGAAACTTGGTCTCTGTCACTTTGATGAACGCCATGTATGAGAAGAATGACCGCCCCGACCCGAGCTTCATTGGTGGCTCCATGCCGCGATACAAGTGGTTCTCGATCATCGTGTTGGCTTCGTTCTGCTACTATTGGATTCCGGGTTTCCTCGCGCAATTCCTCAGCATCATGGCCTTCGCCACTTGGATTGCACCGAACAACGTCATCGTCAACCAACTGTTTGGCGGTACAAGCGGTCTGTCGCTGTTGCCACTGACCCTCGATTGGACCCAGATCTCCGGTTTCGTCGGCTCCCCTCTTATTCCCCCATGGCACGCGATTGCCAATACCCTCATCGGTGTTGTTACCTTCTTCCTCATCGGCGCCTCAGCCTTCCACTACAGCGGTGTGTGGTATGCCCAATACCTGCCCATGAGCGACTCGGGCACCTACGACAACACCGGCAGCCCGTACAACACCAGCCGTATTTTGACCCCCCAGCTTACGCTGAACGAGGAGGCTTACAAGGCCTACTCGCCGCTGTTCATCAGCACGACATTTGCCATTTCTTACGGCCTGTCATTCGCCGCCATCGCTTCCCTGATCGTATACACTTACCTGCACAACGGAAAGCAGATTTGGGCTCAGTACCGCGGCAGCACCAAGGAGAAGCCCGATATCCACATGAAGCTCATGAAGAAGTATAAGGAGGCGCCTACGTGGTGGTACATGGGCCTGTTCGTGATCGTGAGTGCTCAAGCGCCGAAAATCCTGCCGACGCTTACTGACCTAAACTCTAGATGCTGGGCGTTGGCTTCGTTGCTGTCCTCGCGTATCCGACCAACCTAAGCTGGTGGGCATTCCTCCTGGCTGTTGTCATCTCCTTCAGCTTCTCCCTGCCCATCGGTATCATTCAGGCCATCACGAACAACCAAATTGGTCTAAACGTGCTCACGGAGTTCATCTACGGCTACATCCAGCCTGGACGACCTCTCGCCCTCATGATGTAAGTTCTTCCGTGCCAGACGTCAAACCCTTGCACCTTACTGACAACCTCCCTAGCTTCAAGACCTTCGGCTACATCACCATGTCCCAGGCCCTCAGCTTCGTTTCCGATCTCAAGTTCGGTCACTACATGAAGATCCCGCCCCGCACAATGTTCATGTGCCAGGTCGTCGCCACGACCTTCTCCTGCTTCATTCAGATCGCCGTCCTCAACGCCGCGCTCAAGAACATCCCCGACGTCTGCACCCCGCACCAGGAGAACAAGTTCTCTTGCCCCGGCGGCCGCGTCTTCTTCGCCGCGTCCGTCATCTGGGGTCTCATCGGCCCCGCGCGCATGTTCTCCCCCGGACAGGTGTACTCAGGCCTCTTCATCTTCTTCGGCGTCGGCGCCATCACCCCTGTCATCTTTTACTTCGCCGCCCTCAAGTGGCCCAAGAGCCCCATCAAGTACCTCATGGCCCCTGTCATCTTCGGCGGCGCCGGCGCCATCCCGCCCGCGACCCCGCTCAACTACCTCAGCTGGGGCATCGTCGGCTATATCTTCCAACACTACATCCGCAAGAAGCACTTTGGCTGGTGGTCGCGCCTCAACTACCTCACCTCGTCCGGCCTGGACCTGGGTCTCGCACTTGCGACGCTGGTTATCTTCCTGGCCTTCACGCTCAACAAGATCGAGCCGCCAAAGTGGTGGGGCAACGACATCGTCACGTCGACGATGGATGCGCAGGGCACTGCGATCCAGATGACGCCGCCTCCGGGCCAGAAGTTTGGACCGACGCACTGGTAGAGAAAGAAGGAGGTGTATGTGTATGTGTGTGTGGGTTTGCGACGGCGTTGGGTCTATAGGTGTCACACAAATTCATTTTGATATAGGGACAACAAGGGATTGGGTGAATTGGGAAAACCAAGGTTGGGAATATTAAGAGATGGTAGATGGCTGGTAACCACGATACTAAGCTGCTTCAATTATTGTGTATATTCTGTACTCAGCCGCGCTACGCCGACTTTCTTGTCTAATCTTACTCGTTGTTTCTGTACACGATCCACCACTTCAGTCACTTGATAGGTTGACTATTCCATGTCTACCTTGAGATACATGACCTGAGGACATCCGTAGGAGACGATTGAGGTAAATAGACTACCAAAGTATGGCGAGACGACCTTGATATGGCTATCAACTGACAGAACGTAAACAGCCTGGCTGCTGGCTGAGCCTCGTAGTGGACCCAGTCCGCGGGTCGTTTACGAGGATAACTTCCCATTGTTGGCAGCAAGTAGAGCCGCGCCGCAACCACGCAGTCACTTAGGCGCGCTGCGCCTAACGCGTGGTGCAAAATCGAACCACCACCCATCGTAGTGTACAGGCATTGATAACAAAGACCGGAGATGCAGCCTCGGCATTCTCACACCGAGCCAGAACCCCATAGCAAAGCAACAAGAACCGTAGATCTTACAACACACGGATTCTTGGCTCTTGTTGGTTCAGAACGCCACACAATGTTTGTGAAACCACGCAGCGTAGTAACGGTACCCGAAACTAAGAGCGTCGCATCGGCGGTGGACTGTGCCTGTCTGCTGAGTGGAAACACTCAAGTTTTGATGGGTGGGGCCCGCGCGCGGCGGTGGTGTTCAACTCCGTTAATCCGCTGTGGAGGCGCTAACGGTTCGGGGCAAACGGCCGGGGCCGTGGGGCACTGCGACGGGGTGAGCGGGCAGGTCCAGTCAAAGACTCGAGACTCAAGCCACAGGGAAGAGGCGCTGGAGTGGCCCAGGCCCTCCCTCCTCTTAGTGTCCTTCATGCATTGAAGTTTCGTTGGGGGCGAAAAACAAGCCCATACGTAAAATCGGCACTAGAACACAATGGAGCCTCCAGGTTTCGAACCATTGTTTCTTGTGCATGTTGTGGATGGACCAGAGTCTCCGATTCTTGCCAGCCACGGCCCGAATGCTCAAAGCCTCCCCCGCGGAAGGCTGGGAGGGGCGGAGTCGGCGGGAAGAAACACAGAGTCAGGACGATGTTGTCATTGTCTGTGCTTTCGTGTGAGGGCAGGTGTCATTGGGTTTGCCAAGGGCATCTCCATGATTTCTGTTGCCCCAATTTGACGACGAGTCAGTGTTTTTGAGTGACGTTATGATATTGGAGCTTTTTCAAGAAGGTGCATCTCAAATGGACAATTGTGAAATGCCGGCCGGATGGGTGGGCACTCCATGATGGAGGTTCCATTCACTGTTGGTTCCCACAAGAGAGGGAGCCAAGATGGGGCCTTCTTGATGTGGGCGGCGAGGTTGACTGAGTGTAACGGGGCAGAGGGGGTCTCCATTGTTCAGGTAGAGGCGGCACCGGCAAATGGGGCCTAGATTCTGTTGGTGATGTTGCCCGATGTCGTACTGCCTGTCGCTCGTCAAATCAGAGGGCTGTAAGATGGAGATGTTGTCACTGCAAAATCGGCCGAACCTTCTGTCACCTCGGGAATGTTGACGCCAGTCCCCATCTCCGGTGTCTATGCAGGGGCAAGTGGGATGGGACGGGATGGGATGTGATCCAGAGAAGGCCCGGCCTGGGAGGATGCGGCGGGACGAGGAGGGGACGCAGACAACAATGCAACTTCCTGGACAACCTTGATTTGATTTGCACTTTCCCACTCTATTTGCATGCCCATTCCTCATCGCTAATATTTGCTTATTCCTCGGCAGCCACCAATCAGACTCTCTCGATTTCACCCTTTCAGAACCCATTCACGCGGGCAATGTTCCCTTTCCCTGTGTCCCCCTCCAACTCCACGCCGGTATGCACAAATCGTACGAAGAAATCAGCGACCAGGCTCATCTGGATCACGGATTCACCGTTGGGGCTAGTTCACCGCCACCAGAAGCCCTATATCCCAGCACACCGGCCGGCCTATCGGAATTTGATTTCGGCCGCAGGTGGCTTGACTGAACCCCGACCACTAGCTCCACGCCTAGAGCTGTCACCCTCGTGGAATGTCTCTACAACCTGACCCTGCAGAAGGGCAGAGGCAAGGAGGCTAACGACGACCATCCAAAACATAGTTGCACTCAGAGTGGCTGGAACGGCCAATGACCTGCATGAACAGCGGTCGATCTCAACCGCCCGCCGACTGACACCCTTCGTGACGCACGAAATCCCATCATGCTTCCTTCTTCCTCGACACCTCACTCCACAGACACTTGGCTTCCCCTAGATCCCCCGACATCGAAAGTCGTTGTTGCATTGCAGCTGCATCTGGCGCCCCTCCAATCCGCCGCGGCGGGGACGCCACTTCAACGTGCCACTCGCATGCCCCCTTGGCTTGGGCTTGAGGTAATCGCGACCTGCGAGTGCTTCCCAACCCTGAGAAGGCCTGGAGCTGCCTGCCGCTTCTGTTCTCGCCCAAACCACTTGGTCCTGTGCCAAGGCTCTGAGACATCCCATTGGGAATGGTTTGGGCTCTCGATAGACATCAAGTCCACCACGGAGAATCTTCCGCAACCAATTAGGTCCAGTGGATCACGATACATCAGCAATGCAGAGACGATGGGTTCTCGGACGATGACTCCTGCAAGACTAATGCACCGCACAGACATGCTATTATCACGTTGCCCTCACTGACCCTAACCCAGCAAACCTCTCTGATTCGAGCCACTTTTCGCCGGTCGTTGTAGACCTCTCTGGAAGATGCCGTGAAGGAGTCTAGCCTTCGTCTCTGGCCCGGCAAAATGCACAGATGACCACCTTCTCCGCCTGCTGACGGATTACCGACTCCATGGAACTTTGTCAGTGGCTTCTGCGCCGCTCGCAGGTTATGCAGCCCGCTCAGTTGGGAAGCTTGCGGCCATTGACACCCAACTAACACCGGCACATCCGTTGAGGTATCGTTGCGTCGCTTCTGCAAATTCTGCCCTTTCAAACTGGGGACAAAGCCCGTGACACGGCGATCCTGGCAACTCGGCTGGCTCAATGCTTGGCATCAGCCATTGAGTTTAGCTGAGAGAAAGAGCCCGCTCGCTTGGCACTTGGAGACAATCGCTACAGGCGCCATCCATCTTTCCTGAGGACCAGTCATGGAGAGGCAGTTCCCAATCCAATCCCTCCAGATCGGTCCCGAGGGGCCGTAGCTTCCGACCCAGCAACTACCAGTGTGGCCTTCTGCGGGCAACTCGTCGTGGCGACGGAAGTTCTTCCCAAACGATCTGCCTTCTTAGTGTTTTGCTTCTCAATCAGCATCATGTCGACAAGCTGACGAGAGGACTAATTTCTCATCCTGCCTCCTCCAACAACGCCAAGTATCAATACATACGTATTCTTAATTCGAGCCCTATTGAACTCACTTTACCACCTCCCGAATAGGATACTCCTCCGCGAGGATACGAAGTCGCTTTAATCTACGCGTATTTAAAGTTTCAGCTCATCCGACGAACGCTACCCACTCTGGAGCCGTCTGTCAAGCTATAACACCTAGACCCTTGAGACCCCTGAACCCAATTCAACTTGCGTATACGGCCGAAGATGGCGAGCCAAAACGCCCTCGACAAAGAGTCGGCACCGGCCGGAAAGGCAGTCTATGACCCGGACTTCACTGCCCGTGTCATTGCCGCTACGGGGCCGAACGCCAATCCCCGTCTGGCCCAGATTATGCCGAGCCTGCTGCGACATCTCCATGACTTTGCAAGAGAAGTCGACTTGACAGTCGGTGAATGGATGGCTGGCGTGCAACTTGTTCGTCTGCCGTCTGCTCTGTTCTTGTCAACCCAACAGAAGAATGTTGAATCCTCGTCTACTAACATGTCGTCACCGTTTAGATCAACGAGGCAGGCCAAATGTCCAACGACGCCCGTAACGAGACCCAACTTGTCTGCGATATCCTCGGCCTCGAATCCCTCGTCGACGAAATAACCTCCACACAGCTTCAGCTCCAAACAACATCCTCTCTCGCAGCAAACCCGACGTCATCCGCCATCCTAGGCCCCTTCTACCGCCACGACGCCCCTATCCTTCCAAACGGCAGCTCCATCGTCTCCTCCCTCGACTCTCCAGACTACCAAAAAGCCTCGACCCACCTATACGGCCGCGTCCTCGACCAGAGCGGCAGCCCGGTCCCCGGCGCCATCGTCGACCTCTGGCACACCGCCCCGAACGGCATGTACGAGCAACAGGACGCGGACCAGCCGGACATGGACCTCCGCGGCCGGTTCAAGACCGACGAGGAGGGGAGATACTCGCTGTACTGCCTGCGGCCCGTGCCGTACCCCGTCCCCGACGACGGTCCCGGCGGCAAGATCCTGAAGCTGCTTGACAGACACCCCTTCCGCCCCGCACACATACACTTCATCGTCTCGGCGGACGGGCACAGGCCGCTGACGACGCAGCTGTTCGACAGCGAGGACAAGTTCCTCGAGAACGATACGGTTTTCGCGGTCAAGAAGGATCTAGTGGTGGAGTACAAACCAAGCGAGTCGGATCCGAAGGCTGCTTGGGTTTTGGAGTACGACTTTGTCTTGCCGAGTGCGTGAAGCCCTCTCTCTACGGATACATGGGGTAAACCACTTAGTTGGCAGACTAAAACGCTTTTACGAAGACACGAATGACAAGACACACTTGCAAACGTTATGCACACTGCACTGTCTGCTTTTGAATGTTTAGTTCCTTTGAATTTGAATTTTGTGCTTTTTTGGTATCCCATGTCCCGTATCTTGTTGCTTGGCATAATCCTTTCCTCCCATTTTGTCTCACCGTAAACTCCGTACCAATGATCATTACCCATGGAGCAAGCCCGGAGGTCTTCCAATACCGATACATGGTGTACATACACACGACACAGCGGCTTCGCAAACCTCCTCTCCTACAGCGCAAGCTTGCCTGCCCTCATACAGTCAAACACACGATCCACCAACACTGGGTATATCTATCTCGCCGCGCCAGCGCACTTTCCATTCTCCTCCAGTCGGCTTTTTTTCATCTTCGTCTGCTCGATCCCTCGCCCAAATGGTACTACGAATGTTCCGCAAGGGTGTACATCGGCACGTTCAAAGGAGCCACATAGCCCCCGGCACCAGCAGGAGCCCCCCCTCCTCCACCTGCGTTCCCATTAGGCCCGAAGTTTCCGAACCCCTGGAATCGCGGACCCGGGCCTTGCACCGGGAAACCTTGCCCGGGCACCGGCATCACCCCGCCCGTCTGCGGCGGCGCAGGTACATTTGGTCCCGCCGGCATGGGCCCGCCCGCAGGAGGACCCGGGGTGGCGCCGAAGGCCCACATCGAGTCAAAGGGAACCTCTTCGTCGCCCATGTCGGAATCTCCCATCCTCGCGCTCAGGTCGCCGCCCGAGTGCGACATGCCGGGCGTGCTACCCGCCGGGGAAACACCGGCAGACGGGCCAGCGGGGGCGGAGGAGAAGCTATGCTCTGTCCTCATGGACAACGGCGGAGGCGCCATTGCCTTTACCGCGGACCCGGGCGGCGCGGAGGTGGCGGTTGTCGCAAAGGAGTTCTTGCGGGAGGGGGCGGTGCGTTTAAAGAGGCTGCCGATCGGGTCGTGGAGGGCTGTCGGGGACATTGTTTGCGGGATAGGCATGGCTGGCTGCTCGGGCTTCTTTGAGCGCAACTCATAAATAACGTTGCGGAAAGAGTTGAGAATGAAGAGAAGCCTATTGGCCTGCGGGTCGCTCGTCGCGCAGTAGTTCATGATGGAAATTGTGCTGGACATGGAGGTTCCGTAGGTCGGGTTCGGGTATATGGCGGAGAACTCGTTACTGAGGACGATAAGAGACGCGGCGAAGAGAAAGTACCTTGAAGTAGTGTAAGTGGCATGTCTTGAAAACATTTCTTTTTTCGGGGGAGAGCTTACAGGACAAACGGGTTGCGCTGCGGAAGATAGTTGCTGTCGAATGCCTTCTGCACCAGGGCGATTGTCTCATTGGCCGCGCTGAGGCAAGCCTCGCAGTATTTCGATGTGCGGTTGATCCAGCGAGGAACCGGCAGCGTAAACCCTTTGCGCTCATTGTGAACCTTGCTCAGGAGATAAATAAAGAACGGCCGTGTGAGGATGATGATGGTGTGGTAGTAGAAAAGGTTGACGTGAAGGGCGGCGATGGCCTGCGCTGGGTTGCTTGGATCGGCGGCCACTTGCCCCGACGACAGATCGTCGCTGAGTGATGCGTGCCAGGCTCCGCATCGCTCCCAAATCTCAGACGTCCTGCGAATCGACACGAGCCGGCGGGCGTAGATCTTTTTCAAGATCTGGCCAACAATTTGGCAACATTTTACAGCGGCGTCGAGCCCGTCGCTGGGGTTCTGGATCCGTACCAATTCACTGGCAGACTTCTTCTCAAACACAAGCAGAGCGTCGGCCGAGCATTCTTCCTCGTCAATCGCGACTGGACGGCCCAGCGAAGCGGCGAGAAAACGGTCGAGGATGAACAAGCTCCTCCAGAGGCTTCGGCGCAACCTGACGTCTTCGCTTTTGAAGATGAAATGGTTTTCATGGACTCTGTGCAAGCCGAGTGCGAAGCCAGAGCGAACTGCCATGCCTTTGGGACGGTGTTAGACATTGTGCGCAGGGGAGGGGTTGGGTTGAGCTAAGACTTACCGAAATAGGCATACGCCGCATTGCGCTTGGACACTGCCAGCATGTAGACAGCCATCAACAACAACGCTTGCACGGACCAGAAGTCCGCATCTTCGAACCCAGAGATCGGGTCGCCGAGGGCTTTCGCACTCCTAAAGAAAGACTCGGCTCGATCGAACTGGGCCGTTCTGAGCTTCTTGAAGATGGCGTCCTCTTTGCTGTTAGGAAGCGGCGTCGCGAACACCATGCCGATGGCAAAGGTCAGGTACAACAGACATAGGAAGGATGACTGTGCCGTAAGAGGATCCGAGTAACACGCCTCCAGTGATCTTTCGAAAGTGGGCCTGTCGAAGACTTGAATCAAACCATACGTCTATGGAGGGTTAGCAGGTGTGTTGTACTAGGAATAGACTTTTTTTACGTTTGTAAAAAACGACTCAACCAAAGCATTCGCCGTATCCCTGTCAGGTAAGATATGCGGTGTCTGTATGTTAGCCGGCATCGCTATCGTGGCCTCCATGATCTTGTGGCGGCTTGGGTCTTGCGTGAACTCGCTAGGACCAGCGCTGGCTTCAACGATCATACGAATGAGTTGAAGGTAAGCCAACGACGCGGAGTCGCCAACGTAGACTATCAGTTTTGTTAGTTTTGCCTTGGTCGCATATCTACGGGGTCAGTCGTACGTAGTCTACCTGTCGGATCTTGAAGCATCCTGACAGATTGCATGAGTGCCGTCTCTTCGTCGGGGCCTGAAGCTGTGCTGTGCCGAGAGCGAATGTCGAAATCCCGATCTCCCCCTGCCGGTTCATGGTCTTGCTCGATGGAGGGTTTTATGTCGAAGCCAACATGCGGCTTGTCCTCATTGGGCAGCGGTTTCGTCTCCCACGGCGTGGCGATCGCTGCGGGACTTTCTGATGCGAATGCAGCATCTTGGACAACTGGCTTGCTTGTGGGGATCTCTTCAATATTGCGACGTTTCGAAGGCGAAGCTAATTGGTCCGGGGTAGTCTGGTCGGACGTGTGGTTTGGGTTTTGTGTGTATGTACACATCAAATTCCTCTTAGTACACGTCGCACATGGTTTAGAACCGTTGCACTTTTGGGATATTGGTCAGTCATTGAAGCAGGCTGGGTACAAAGTGCGCCATCCAAACCAGGGCAGATGAAGAATGTGACGGGCTCGAAATTGCCGACCCCTGGAGTCAGTCAGCCCCTAGAGAGCGGTGGACGCGAGACCGGCAACATGGAAACCCGCCCGGAGATCGATACTAGGGTTTCTCCATGGGATGAACCAATGACCCCGGTGAAGTCTGCGACCAGATCGTCGGGTTGGCGGCCGAGGTCAGGTCCCAGTCGGGGAATATCCCGGCCAGCTTGACCGGAGAGTGCCCCGTTTAAGGATCCAGCGATATTGCAAGTAATGCCGCGCAGGAAACACCTCCCAAACACATTTCTGGGAGACGCATCTCTGCCCACCATCCACTTGAGATGGTCCAACCTAGTTGGCAACGTAACATTGATCATCAGGGTGGTAGACTGGGATACATAGACAAGTGCGGTGAAACTGGGTTTGGGTATTGATCGAATTGTGAGACCCCGGGCATCTCAACCTTGATCGGAGGATTTGACGCTATTTCGGGGCGGAGGGTACCCGGGATTGAGTGATATCCGGTACCCAAACTAGGCGGCGGGTGATGTGCGGACGGATTCCCATTATCGGGAGCTGATATGTGACCGATTTGGAGTCTTGAAGCAACTAGCCCAAGGCCGGGGCGAGGGGATGGTGGGGATCGGAGGGGATGGTATGCAACGCCATCATCAACGACAACCACACTGTGTGGTTATGGCGACAATACGTCTTAGATGACAAGGGGGTTGGATAGAAAAGGCGGTAAAGGCAAGGCAGGTAGAGAGAGCTAGGCAAGGGGAGAGGATCGTGACAACAGACGAGACCAATTGGATTCCGGCTGAAGTTGATGGTGGCAGACAGGGACGTGGTGTGGAAAACAAAAGTAGGGCTCACCTTCTGCTTCCGGCGCTTACAAGTGTCACAGGCCTGGGCGGTCCGTTGGCGCTTGTCTTCGGGGACCTTTGGACGGGTCATTGTCGAGATCGATGCATCAGCCGAACTTCCATGGACCGACCCTTCTTAGCAATACCCGTTATCCGATGATGCGCGTGATGGTGGGCGGTGGAGTTGGTTTTGGACGAGCAACGGCCGCAGTAAGGCAAGGCGAGTGAGAATGAGTAGGGTGACGGGATGTACCAGACCAGTGAGTAGCCCAATATGTCGAAAGGCGGAAAGAGGCGGCGGGGATTCACAGAACCAAGCTTCCTGCACGGCACGAACTGTGTCGGAGGGGTGGACTGCTAGGAAACGGATAGCAGGCACCAGGTAGGCATGCTTTCCTTCACCCCTTCGCTGCAGCAAGCGAGGAGCCGGAGCCGCGAGGGAGGATCGCGGTTGCGGGTTAGAAGAAACGGGCCGCCGTTGAGGGTTGCGATAATAGAACCTTGGACGGAAAGGCGCAAGGCGGCTCAGTTCCAACAAACAAGGCCTGTCCCAATTTCCAAGGCGGAAATCAAACTAGTAAGGATCGGTTCTCTGGGCAAGCTTTTTTGACATGTTCCGACGAGGACGGGACAGGCAAGCAAACAAGCGTCTGGTCTGGTGATGGGCGGCTGCTCGACGAGGATAGCTGCAAGTGGGGACCTTGAGCGTCGGGTATGGGGTTGGTTACTTTAAAGAGCAACAACACCATACACAATAGAGATGAGATGTGACGTGGGGAGTAGTAGATCTAAGCTTGTGCTTTTGCCTCGCAGCACTGCGGGCGACTGAGAAAGGGATGGGGGCCGCCGTTGCGGCAGCGGATGTCGGCGAAGGCGGGGAACGGGACTCAATGAGAGAGACAAGTAGGGACAGGACGGCGGCGACTGGCGAGGATGAGGAGAGGACAGAGAGAAGAGAGCGGCGAGCCTGGCCGAGTGAGGGAGGGAACGTCGAGACTTTGATCGGATATGGGACTGGCGGCCAGGCCGGGCCAGGCCAGGCACCTTCGATTTGGGCCAACAGAAGACCACCTGCGCCTAACGGGAGCCCGTTCACACATCAGTCAAGTCAGGTCAGGTCACTTGTCAGGGACGGGGGGGAATTGGGATGGAGGAGGATTGGAGCCCTCGCCCGCCCGCCTGCTGCCCGCTCACCCGCTCGCTCGCTCTCAGCGAGTACGCAGGCAGGGTGGTCGCCCGAGTCGAGTAGAGTCGGCCGGCGGGCTGTCCCTGAGTCTTGTCCTCGCGCGACAAAAGATGCACAGCGGGGGCCAAGACAGGGTCGGGGATTCAGACGGGGACAGGGGGGTGTGGCCGAGAGGAGAGTCGGTAGGGCAGGGGCCTTGACTTTGATGGGCGCCCCCCGTTGTCTGGATCTGGGATGGATCAAGTTGGGTTTGGGGAATTCTTGAGGGGGCTCAAGTCTAGGGGGCGTGTGGATGGTAACTCGGGTGAACCAAGACTACTGCAACAGGAGCATCGCTGGTCTGGAGAAAAGAGTGCCAGACGAGACGAGGCGAGGCCCTTACTTTTCGTTCCAACAGGCAACATGCAGAGCGGTTTTTTTCCCCCCTCTTACTTCCCGCCATCAACATGACAGAATGAAACAGGCCGAGAGATGAAGACACCCCGAAGATACGCCCGTATGCACGGCATGGGGGCCCAAAAGAACGGCGGCGACGGCGCTACTGGTTTCTCTGCGCGTATGGACATGAAGAGTGTCATCTCATACCTAGTACATACATGCTGCCCTGCGTACGGCAACGCATGACATGACCCTCTGTCTGTTCGCCGCTCAACACCTTGACATCCTGCTTCAATGTCTCTTGTGTGTGGAGTAGTAATAAGCGAGCGGTAGCTCCTCAGTGGAGGCAATCCTCCGTCAACGTCAGCGCAATTGCGACTTCAACTGAGCAGAGGTCGGCGTCGGCGCTTCTGGTCACCGATGGTGTGCTTCATGGGGTGGTTTTGAGGTGGGCATTGCTGCTGCGGCGCTGATGAGATGATGAGAAATTCCCGCTTGGCAAAACGGACGGTTCCTCTGATATGCTGGATGCCACAGATGGAAATCAATTGGACGGGCCTCGTCCTGAAGAAGGCGGTGGCCAAAACCGAGGACCTGTCAGGACTGCAGCCCACAAGCTGCAGATTAGACGTTGAACGGCTGAACAGACGTGTCTGTACCTGTCTTATCGCCGGCGGGAGGAATGTCAGCTAGTGTCAAAGTTCAGGGCCACGAGTCCGCAACCACACCAAACGAGCCGCACGGTCGAAGCTGGTGTTAGCGCAGCGCCTATGTCGGGGCATTGAGGAGTCTGCGTGTCAGGCATACGTTTGTGTGCGAGCGTGTGCGAGTACAATGTGACGAAGCTGCTGCAGTAGACGATGACCAATCTTCCGCTTGAAAAGGCTGCAAGGGTAGGTAAGGTAGCCTTCTCCCCTCGTATCACGCAAATAATCCCACGCACAGCGGAGTTGTTGATGCGGTGGTGTTGCAAGACTTTTCTTGCAGCAAGATTTGCGCAGACAGACGATGCGGTTGTCGTGGAGCTGTGATAATTATTGCAAGCCTCCAAGCCAGTGGCGCCGCTGCTAGCATTGTATTGAAAAGCAAGAGGACGCGAGACAACACATGGCTTGCTGGCTCCGTCGCCCTATGGCCCTGTAGCTCTTCTGATGCATGCGAGGCACCCGGTGGGCGGGCATCAGACGCAGAAATGCTCGCTGTGTCTTTGGCGGAGGGTGGCCATCCAATGCCTTTGGCTGGACCGTCTGGCTAGACCGGGCTGGCCCCTCGCTGAGCCCGCGGCGATGGTGAGCACGTAGGGCGGGCGAGGCTTGGAGAAAGATGGGAGCTAAGGTGCTGATTGCCACCTGGGGTTAGCAATGTCTTGGGTCTGGAGGTGGGTGAAGACCATTCGCCATGGATCTGGTCGCGCTCCCGTCTCGATCGAGAGATCCGATGTCGATTGGAATGTCACCGAGAGCACGGCACGGGAGCGATGCTTCTCGAATTGGTTACCATTCCTCCTGGCAGGGCACCCGTATGGGCCGTTTGAGATGTTGTCAATTTGTGATTATACTCTCGGTTGTCCTGCGGGAAGTGGCGGTTCGGGCGCGGCCGTTTTTTTCCTCGATGGGTCGCAGTGCTGGACACCGGGAGCTACTTGCAAGGAGCGTTTTGAGCAGAAGTCTGATCTGCACGCCCAAAGCTAAATATCGAGAGTCAGTGTCGAATATTGGAGATTGGTGGTGTGGTCGTGAGGAGAAGCTGAGCTGCATCGTACATGATGCAATGCGGTGCGGAGTGAGGTGAAGATGAGGTACGCAGGAGACGACGGGTAGGTAGTAGACGATGGGTATCTGACTTGTCGATGTTTTTGTTGAGGCGGAAAGGAAGATTCATTGAGGAAAGCGCAAAGAATAATAGAGTATCTGAGTTTCTGCCACAGCCGGCAGACTGATGTGGTAGGTGCAATCCATGGGCTGCTCACCGAGGCACGCTTTCCTCGCTTATCTTGCTCACCTTAAAGTCACCGCATGCATGACCTCTAAGTGAATACTCTCAGATATGAATATATGCATTTAGGGGAGAAGAGGAAAACATTTCTCGTTACTCTCTGACGACAGCGAAATAATACTCTTTCTCCTTCATGCTGTACCATCATCACTCAACCACGGTTGATCTCTCGACACACGACATCCTATGGACGAGAATGGCAAACCGAAGTGCCAGCATTGCATCGGATCGATGTCCGGGCCGGACTTGGTGCAGCACCGCCCTGTATCTACCCGAGTCCCGATGCAGTCACAATTGGTCAAGTCAGCCATGTCGACAACCCCTCCACTGACTTGTCGTCGTCAACAGCACATCCTGCGCTGAAGTAGGTGTTTTCTTTGAGCGATCTGACTCTCACTGTATTAGAACGCTGTCGATATCATCGGATAGTGCACCTAAGCCCAAGGTAGAGGCAAGACATGAATCGCGACACACCTGACAGGGTATGTATGCGCGGGAAGAGGCCGATGAAAGGAGGAGACGGGCCAATAAGTCAGATGCAGACCAGCTTTTCGACTTTGCGCACCATCGAATTTCAATCTTTGCCCATCCGTTATCGTTTCCCCGCAGCAGATTTTCTGCCCCTAAATGTTCCAAAGCCCATCACCACGTCTCGTCGACCTGAGTTTCAGCGTAGATTGGCTCAGATCCGACATGTCAGTCAAGTCATAGTCAAATCACCAAGTCCACCCAGAGCACAAGGATTCGCGCTGGCCAGCAAGATATGCATGCCGCATCGCATGCCGCAAACAGTTGTCATCGGATGCTGCACCCAGCATGACTGGTGCTTGTGACTGCCACATTCGGTTTTCTTTGTTCCGTCCAAATTCCAGTCTTTCTTTCAACGCTACAATCGCCTGTTCCTGCATGTCGCCCTCAGCCGTCGGAACTTCGTCAACATATTATACGTCGGTATCACGTCTTCGACACCTCAACCGAGACAATGACGGGGTGAAGTCGCCTCAACCCAGATCGATGCCGCACGCCAGAAGCGACGTGTAAGCGAGGTCGCTTCTTGTTTGTCGGGTTCATCAGACTAGCTGGAATTAGCCAAACCTTGGCTTCTGATCCCGGGACCATCCTGAACTTCTGCCCTCCTCCTTCCCACCCCTTCTCCACAGGTTCCGTGTACGCGGTTCTCCATGGCAGAGATAGACCCCTCTTTCTTCAGCGTGGATAGTCTACATGTAGTATGCCGCTTTGTTTCGTCATTCGCGGCTGAGGCGCATCTGGTCGACAACTCCGTTCCTTTGCGCACGCCATTACTCTTCTCCAATTCGATATCATTCTGCACCTAAACTAGCTTCTCAGCACACTCTCATCAGTGTCAATTTCTGTCTGTACAATTCGGCAACTCCAACCACTGATGGCGGGCTGAGCATCCCTTTCGGACGTTTTCCATCCATGTAATATCCAAATGAATCCTAGACCCCCCTTCCTATGATGGAACACCCTCCCCGTCAACGTTCCGTTCGGGTGTCCCCGTCCCTGGCCACTCACACCCAGAGATCCCATGTTTAAACCCCGCTGCTATACTTCCGCGAGGCCATCCTGGCACGGATACCGTCTAATACCAGGTGCTGGGGATACACAGGTAACCGATGGGCCCTCTCACCGAACCCCTTTTCCTTTCGCTTCTTGTTTCCGACGCTACCAGGATTGCTTGGAGTGAGCTCCTCGATTCAAGCTCTTGCCTTAGTGGAGGGATCAGCATGCCCCTAGCCGACCACTTGCCCTGCCTCGACCCGACCTATCTTTGATCCCTGATACATATAGGCTTCGCTTTGGGGTTTGTACAAAAATGTGGCTTTCGGAAACTTCGCAAGTCTGTGATCCTCCTCATCGTATCACGACCTGAATCTCGCACCACCTCACACACCCTCCCCCTCCCCATCCCCTTCAACATGGTGGTGCCCAAAAGACCAGGTTTTGTCCAACAAAGAACGCCGAGTTACTCGGTCAGGGAGGGCGCGGAGAGTGCCCTGGCCGCCCTCGTCTCCGCGTGTCAACAACAGCTTCCTCCTGAATTTGTCGAGCACTTGCGAAACGTTACCTTTAGTACGCCACTCGGGGACACAGCATTCTTCCCATGTCCTCTGAAGGAACAGGAGGCCACGGCCTCCATCAAAGCCCTCGAGGGCATGGCCGCGGCCGCCATCGCCGACTTGAGGTATGGGCAGGCCTCAAGAGATATAGATGTTGACGTCGCGCGCACTGCTTGTTTCCTGATATCGGCTTATTTGACTACCGTTGATGGCATGGACAAAGCCCATCCAAATGTCAAGTCCAAAATCCCAGGTATGCCGTCATACCAAATAACGAAAGCTAACCCGCTAACGTTCGGCAGACACCGACTTGAACCAGGCGCAGTCAATTCTCTACCGGCGCCTATCAGCCAACCTGTATGAAACAAAAACTCCGGGAGAGTACTACCACCTTCATGGATCCCTCGAGGCTAGTAAGGCCCTCAACATGATCGGCCTCCCGGCCTTCAACCCTGACCTCCAAAGCTATGGCGAGTGCATCAAGACCATCGAGACCGCCATGAAGCGTTTCACTGTCGAGGAGCTTGAAGAGATGAACCGTAGAGAAGGCCAAGCCGGCGTTCCCGTCCTCAAAAAGGAGCAATTCCTCGATACGCCACACGGTAAAGCTCTAAAGTCTCTTCCTCCTTTCACAATAAAGCCGGCCGAAACCACCACCCCACCAATTCCCTTTGAGCCTCAAAACAGCCACCCCGGCCCCGAGAAGTGTCTCCGCGGAGTTCGCGTCCTCGAGCTCTGCCGCGTGATAGCCGGCCCCACCATCGGCCGCTCTCTCGCAGCCCACGGCGCCTCCGTTCTCAAGGTGACATCCCCGCAACTTCCCGACGTCCCCTTTTTCCAGGTGGATGTCAACACCGGGAAGCATACCACCTCACTGCATCTTAAGGATCCCAAAGACCGTGAGACGTTCGATGCCCTGCTTGAGAGCGCAGACGTCATTCTTGATGGCTACCGCCCGGGTGTCATTGACCGTCTAGGCTACGGCCCAGATCAACTCGCCATCATCGCCACGAAACGCGGCAAGGGGTTCATCTACGTGGCGGAGGACTGCTTCGGAGGGACGGATCTCGGAGAGGGCAGGGCAGAATGGGCCGACCGTCCTGGGTGGCAGCAGATTGCGGACTGCGTAACGGGTGTGGCATGGGAGCAGGGCCACTTCATGGGTCTCGATGCGCCTGTTGTCCCGCCTTTCCCAATGTCTGACTACGGCACAGGGGCGCTGGGTGCCGTTGCTGCCATGGCTGGGCTGTATCGAAGGGCCACGGAGGGCGGGTCGTGGGTTTGCAGGACGAGTCTGTGTCAGTATGATGTCTTCTTGCTTTCGCTTGGGGCGTACTCGCCAGAGGTGCAGGCTAAGCTGCGCAAGTCGCATGATCCTGCGTTCTTTGACCTGAAGCACCACGATTCGGTGGATGAGGTTAGTAAGAGAGCTCTGAAGAGTGTGAAGAAGCTTCACCCGGGTTTGTTCGCGGAGAACATGATACACTCTGCATACAGCGAGGGATTTGACGCTGAGGTGAGGTGGCCCAGAGAGGCTGTCAGCGTGGAAGGGATCAGCGTAGGACACGTTCGGACCTCGAGGCCCAATGGAGCTGACGAACCTACATGGGAAGACTGGGAATTTCAGGACGATGCTATTGGGTCTTGATAAACTGCTCGATTACTGATGCCAGACTTGCTTTCTTTCGGGGGAAAAATTGATACCATATTACAGGAGATGACAATATCTAGAGTTACTACATAGGGAGTGAGTTCGAATCCATAAAGCCCAAGTCAGGGTGAATGTGGCCAGCTGCCAACGATACATGCCACCAGAGATTTCTATGCTTTCTCGCAAGATGACCAATCTCGGTGCTTTGGGTCGGGCTGGTCAGCAAAACTTTCAACGACCCAGAACGGCCAGCATTGTTCCTCTTTGTGATGTACTCCAACGCCGTAGCAAATTGATCGAGATCATCCAGCCAGCGTCCCTGCTCATACCACGAAACACCGTCGATGATGCAGTACACAGTCGTCTGAGTTGGAACCTGCTTGATAATCTTGACGAACACTTCACAAAGAACGGGAAAGTCCCCATCTCTGCATCCCTTGATCATGTCCTTGGACATGAAACTCAAGTCGCGTGAGGGCAGATTGGGACTCATCAGGAGCTGAGCGATGAGGCTCCTCATCATAGGCATTGGCCCGCTGTCAATATCTGGCTGCTGCATATCGACATGCAACCCTGCGAAGAAGAAGGCCACGGCCGAGCCCCGGTTCTGCGTGAGGGCGCCTATTATACCACCACATATCCCTGATAGCGGGGATATCATGGAGTCCTGCAACTCTCCATCCACAAGAAGCATTGAAGAGTGGTTCTCTCGGAGCCAACTGCGAAACTCATCAGTTTGTAGTAACCACTGAGCTTTTGCCCTATCATCCGGATCAAAACTCTCCGAATGGCCCACAACAGTTGCCAGATCGTCCGCTAAGTTGCCCAGAGAAATTCCAAGAATTTCTACAAGCTGTACAGATTCGATGAGGCTGACTCTAGGCTGTTCTGTGATACTATGCTGGGATACCTTTCGACGTAGTGTCTCGACCTCCAGGCTGAGGTTCTGGTTCTCTGTAACTAGTCAGCGCTGCGGGATGAAGATGAGGTCTACGGTCTAGCTCACTTTCTTCCAGCCTCAACTCCCTGGCTTGAAAGTGTTCTCTTTCTCGATAAAAGCTCTCTCGTTCCTTGTCCCATTGCTCCTTGTCCCTCTCCATGCCTTCTAACTGTATCTTCATCAGTGAAGTCACGTCCGCCGCAATATCATTGGCCCGAGTAATTTCGTACAGGATGGACGCATAATCTTTCTTGACATTATCGAACAGAGCAACCTGCATTGATTTGCTCTCTGCAAGCAGTGCCCGGATCCCCACGTCTGAGCGTTTCAATTCAGCGCTAATGCCCTTCAGTTCGATCGAGAACTTGGAGCACATTTTCCACTTCATTCGCTGTATATGCTCTTGTAGCTGTACCACTTTTCGTTTCCAACGTGACAAGATATCGTCGATTGTCATGGTCTCTGGGATGCTGAGTAACAGAAGCTTGACAACTTTGCGATACCCTACATCATGAACAAAATTTAGTGAGAATGGAGTCATGTACATGAGCAACATATCTTACATTTCTCTTTTCCTAGGAGGATTTTGATGAGAACGGGGAGATCTTCTAGGAGCATGCTGATTGCTTCCGCCTGGACTTTCATGTCAGCGGGGTCGGCGTCGAGAAGGTCGAAGGCCATGTTAATTGTCAGGATGCTGTCAGGAATCGTCTCGAAAGTTTCGACGATTCTATTCCTATTCTCATCGTGCGCCTTAGTAGCCTATTTTGACTAGTCAGCCTCTTCTTGCAGTCACATACATAAAGCAAGTGCGATGTTCAGGTATAACAGCCGTACATCGAATATGAGAGCAAGGCCCCCTTTCAAGATTCCAATACCGTAATCGTCCGGTAGAAGGCTGATATAAGCTGACAACACATCATTCCCAGTTGACATCTTGGATCTGAGGCCGGACTTCTCTTCGTTACGAGCCTTCGCTGCAGCCATTTGTTCGAATACGAGGTCCCAGGAGCTATCTCTAACCTCTAAGATTGTATTTGGTTCTCTGTCATGAGCTTCGATGATTTTCTCTAGATCCCTATGAAATTTAGTTTAGTCCAGTTGACTAAGAAGAAGCTAGACTGAAGGGACATACTTCGCTGCAATCCTGGATTTGGCCTTGAACCTATCTTCCTCGTTGTCGTATTGGAGTTGCCCTGGGTACGCATTGCGAGTGCTGAAAACCGTTTTCTGGACGATCTTGTCACATGTTTGGGGATCGGTTTTTCGTCCCCTATCTTTTGAGAGATAAAATGGTCTGTGCAAGTGCAAAAGGCGGCGATAGCTACTATCCTCCTCCATTATGACGATGGACGTCGTAAATGAAGAAATCTTCTGCCGCTTTCTCTTTACCTAGAACTGATGATAAACACGTATTCTACACACATGTTGAAGAGCAGGCTGGTTCCAGTCTTATTAGAGTTCTTTGAGGGGCAATTCGTGTCACGTTTTGTATCACTAACCCCTCGGTGAGCCAACCCAGATAAATGCGCATGAGCGCATAGGCAGGCTGGCTCACGAGCTGTTCCTACGAAGTCGATGAGCCAATGGCGAAAATGCGACGGAACGAAATTCCAAAAATACTTACCTTGAATGACTTCTGACCACCATCTTGATGTCTAGCGAGGTTACACAGCCCAATGACCGAGCGCCAAGTCCCCAGCCTGCTGCGAAGCTGAGCAGCGCGGCAGCCAACACATTAATTATCCTGCAATGGAACGCAGGCAAGGCTCTGAGAAACCCTCCTAAGGCTCAAGCGAATACTTCATCTTGACAAGAGTACAAAAACGAGGCCTGGCCGGAACGTTCCCTTGTACCTGCAACTTTTGTTGATAACCTCTCTTGGCAACGCTCCCAACCATGTCTCAATCAAGTGCGCAAGGAAACGCAAACATCAACTTGTCAGACAAGGCTGCTGTTGAGGAACCAGGCACTGACATCCCAGCCCCCATGAGCCAGCCGGACGATTCGAGTCCCAGACAGAAGCACCACTCTCGATCAAGAAGGAGGGGATCGTCCTACGTCTATTCTTCAGAAAGCGAGCTGTCCGATTACAATTTCCCGACTGTTGGCGACATCTCACTATTGGAGAGACCTTTGACTTCGGGGGTACGATACTACAATTATGAAGGATTTCAGAACAGGGTGCGCAAAGATGAGGGTGATTTTGGGATCGAGGTTTTTGTCGCAAAACCGGACTGGTATCATGAGATGATGGCGGAGGAAGACAAGAGAGACAGCCCGCCGCCGCCGCCACCACCCCCGCCGGAACGTTCTACACATCGGTCGTCACGTCGGCCAATACTGCCAAAGCATACGTACTTACCGCCGATGCCCCTGCCACCACCACCGGTAGTGCAGCCGCAGCATCCGCCGCCGCCTCCGCCGCCTATCGTCATAAACAATCGTCAACCATTCGCGTCGTCTAACGGCCCGCCGCCTCCTCCTCCCGCTCCCTATTTCCCACCACTGCCACCACGCGATTTCTATGGCCTCAGCGCAAGAAATCCAGGTCAACGGATCGATGGCCATAGGTATGCATATATCTCGCAATTGCAGATGTCATCTGGTTCAGAGACGGCTCCGGAAGGAAGGGTCATGCGCATTAGGCTCCGCTCCCAAGCCGTTCTTCGTGCTCTAGCGTCTGTTGCTGGTTGTGGTGCTATTGCTAGAGAAAAGGTCGTCGAGTTCCACCGCCCATTTCGAGTGCTTGAGGAGTCACTTTCTGGGATGAAATCCAAGTTGTTGGAGATGGAAAGAGCAACAGAAAGTCCGACTCCGGCTACATCACATATCGCAGCAAAGAGCGAGCAACAGGATGTCAATTCTAACGACGACGCCATCTCGAGTCCTCAATTGCTTGGTACAGCTGATCCGACTCACAATTTACCCGAGATATCTGAGAGGAACGTCGACGAAGAGAATGCGATATCGCCAACTACACTTGATCAAGACTTAGAACACATGAGGTGTTTTGTCAATTTTGTGGAACAAGTCGTGCTTCCTATCCGGGAGAAATTTCGAGATCTCGAGCTTCAGAACCTGCCGCGTGTTTGCTTTGAGGATATCCCTTATCTCTTCAAGCCCGGTTCGTTGGCCTTCCTGACATATAGCGCGAGGACAAAGAAGCTTCTACACCGATCTGCGGTTCAGAAAGTATGGAGAATGGCATCTTGTCGTCCTGCTACGGTTCCATCGGTTTACAGAAGAAATAGCTCGCCGGATGGGAGCCAGTTCACTCGATGGTCGCTGTACTCCTTCGATTATGATGGAGATCATTTGGTGCCGATCTGGGAGACAGTCAAGTTCGAACGTTTCACGGGGGAAGTGGACATCACTTCTTTGGAATGCTATCCTTTGTCTCTACACGACAACGCTGAGGACATTCTGAAAGAGCAAAAGACTTGCGGTAAGCTTTTCCTGAAGTGCATCAGAAGTAGTGCAAAGCATCACTACTATTCCGGCTGGACCTTCATCACAGGTCTGTTTGCGGAGACTTTGCTTGATGCTGGAGGTCGAGAGGTGCACTTTCCCGAGCACATCGAGAGCGAGATTATCGTTGATTTCAAAGAAACACTTCAGAGCTATCCCGGATGGGAAACCTACGTAGGATCGCCTCAGCCTTGGGTTGGCTTACCTTGGGATTTGGAACCTTACGCAGAATTTCCCCTGAAAATCTGGGACGAAAACATCAAACCGTTTCCCCAAACCCGTCCATCGTACTCTGTGAGTACTTCAATCATCATTGATGAGCAAAGTCTATATGAATCGGAAGCGAAGGCATGGTTCGATCATGATTCTTTTTTGAGCAAAGAGGCAAATTGGCAAGAATGGACTTGGTCAGATGAAGATATTGCCCTGCTCCCCCGACGGGTATTCGCCTACGTTTTACGAGAACGCAAATTCACACGCATTGACGTCAGAAGCATCGAGTTCAATACCAATCAAGGAAATCTTACTCTGGACCAAATCCAGATGAAGCCCGAACGCAGGAGAATGATTCGGTCAGCTGTTGCGGCACACTTCAGGGGCAAACAAGGACCGTCTACGTCCGACCTAGATCCCGTCAGAGGAAAAGGGAAGGGACTTGTAATACTGCTACATGGGGCGCCTGGTGTTGGAAAGACCGCGACAGCAGAAGCTGTTGCCGCTGAGACCGAGAGGCCGCTGTTCCCTATCACCTGCGGCGATCTCGGGTTCTCGCCTGCAGCAGTCGAAAGGTCCTTGAAGGATATTTTCCGCTATGCCCACTTGTGGAACTGCATTCTTTTATTTGACGAAGCTGATGTGTTCCTCACACAGAGGGAACGCGGTGGTGGAAATCTAGAACGCAACGCTCTCGTGGGAGGTGAGTCCGGACATAGCCCTACAACTCCCGAGTGACTGCAACTGATCATCCGTTTTCAAGTGTTCCTCAGAGTCTTGGAGTATTATAGCGGGATTTTGTTCCTCACAACCAACAGAGTCGGTGCTCTCGATGAAGGGTTTCGTTCCCGCGTGCATCTCAGTCTCTGCTACCCCAACTTGAGTCTCATCGACACAATCAAGATCCTCGAGGCCAATCTTCAACGTTTACCCAGAGTCAACGATGGCGTTGCGGGGGATGGTTATCTGGACGTCGAGGACGAGAGCATCATAAGATTCGTCAGCGATGAATATGAGGATTATTCCAGAAGAACACGCAGGAAAAGAGGTCCATGGAATGGACGACAAATCAGAAACGCAGTGCAAATAGCGGCAGGCCTCGCTCTTTACGACAAACAAATCAAATTGGAGAAAGGCATCAAAGACGAAAGCCCAGCCACGCTGACAGCCAGACATTTTGAGGCTGTTGCAGACACCACAGATGAATTTGAGGAGTATCTCAATATTGTCAAGATTGGGGATCAGGAGGACCAGGCAAAGCGTCGCCAAGAGCGTGCGGATCATTGGCGGGCGAGAGAGAAAAATAATGAAGACTATCCTGACCAAACCACAAGGCGACGCACGCAGATAGCCAGATACAGGGACTCTTCAGTAGACCCTGAATTCTCTTCTTCGAGAGCTCGGCAAAATTCAAAGTCAAAACGTTCCGATGTACTCGATAGAACTCAACCTGCAAATCGAAGACGCCAGGACGACATGGGCGCAGGACGTGGAGCAGGCCGAGAGCAGCAGCGCCCGCGGGGAAGCCGCATGACTCGACCGGCTCAGGACGACTACCATGAGGATGACGATGACATGGAAGACGACAATCTGCGAGATCAATATGATGAAGAAGAAGAACATGACGAGTATACCTATGAGCGGCGCTCTCAGGGAGGAAGAACAGGAGCTGGAAGACAACGTTTGTGACAAGATTTGCAGGATTCACGCGCATACGACAATTTGTGTGGGATTGATCTGGAATTTGGAGAAACGACTTGCATGGATGAGTTTCATTCTATCTCCTTTCATTGACTTCAACCAGTTTAGTCCAGTGAGGTTATGTTTTCACTCTCTTTCCCTCAGTACACATCAGTCCGTTACTTGAATGACTACTGAGTTCGCTCTGATCAGCCGCATGACCTTGAGATGACTGCGGGAATCATTATGATTTAATAAGGACGCCAATGAATCAGACCTGTCTCTCAGTTGGTTCGGACAACGAAACTTGAGCGCAGCGTGACGGTAGCAGGACATAGCTTCTGACTAAGACTTAAACAAGCCCAAATGAGTTCGGACCCCCTCATGGCGACTCAATGTATACGATAAGGACAGAAATGATGAACTCTGATCTTTGTGACGATTTTCATTAGATCTAAGTTGCCACCATGCATATTCGCATGGCACTCACCCCACGCCGAATGTTCAACTAATCGCGAGGAACGAAGGCAGTAAACAAACGGTGCTGCCCATTCTGTTGCTTTGATCACTATATCCCAGCTCACGGAAGATTATATGTTAACCACTCATAAATGTCCGGATGGTATGGCCGCTTCCTCTGAAGCGGGTTTCCAAGCAGTTCCTTTCCCACGAATACGGCATCTCACCTCACTTGGTACAAATCCATCCCTTTGGCAGGAATATCGCTCCTATCAGGTATATAGTAGTGTTCGGAATTCTTACGGTGACTTAAATGCCGCATGTCACCGATGTTCAACCTTTGATGCAGAATGACACTCCAATGCGCAGATCGTTGCCGCTAGCGAAGAAAACAGGGACGAAGGAAGGCGGATCTAGATCAAAGTTTAGAGACTTCGAGGCACGGACAAGCAACAAATGGCTGGTGGCACTATCTAAGATATGTATAGTCCATAGATTAAAGCCGAAAGGCAGGCGATCAATTGCTCTAAGAAGCATGACACGCCCTGGTGTTGCCGTGAGATATACTCCCATAACCGTTGATGGAACGTCTTAGGTCTTAGATCTCATACGAATGCATGGCCGTAACGAAAGCACGTAGAGTCAGAAAACAACCAATCCAAAAGCCCTGCTGTGTCCTATGGAGTGAACGTTTCCCCTTCGGCGAGCTGACACGATTCATTCAAGTCGCTGTCACGTTAAGAGGGGATTCAACATCAGTGAGAACGCCTATGGTATCTTCAGTCTTATCTATCCATCAGTTTCATTCTTCCGCTCTTATTATCTGCGAATAAAACTTCGCAGGGCCTTTAGATTCACAGAAAAACGGTGGTAGCCATTGGGACTCCTTCAAAGCGACTAGAACGCACATAATTGGATGGTGGCTTGCTATGCCGTGGAAACATTCAGTGAAGGGCAGGCTTGATCTTATGAGCTTCATAGTTGTGAGGTTTCAAATGAGTGTAATTTATATTGGGCACAGCAAATACGACCGACCTCAAGCTTGGCAAATACATGTACAAGAGAGTTGCAACAACAGATCAAGAAGGACACGAAAAATAGAAATCGGGAAAAAGGTCAGAACCGGGCTCCGAACCTGTGATCCCTGGTGGCCACTCACACCTCAGGTCGATTGACCCGTTGAACCAGTTGGACCCAGGGCAAGTCCGATAGCGCGGTTGAGCAGGACGGTCACCTGCCTCCAGATAAAGTCGCAGGTGAGGTTTGCTGTTCTGCGAAGCAGGGGCGCGCCCTCGTGCTTTGGGCAGGCGCAATTCACCTCACACAACCCAACAAGGGGAAATTACAGACTTCTCAGCTGCAATCGGGGAATCGACGGTTACGCCTTACTGCTGTGATGGGGGTTTAAAAAGAGGAATGCTGCTTCAGTGTTTCCTTCGCCGCCACAATCGAATTGGCGAAACCTCGAGGAGATCGAAGCCTGCTAACTAGAACATGACGATCTTCGAGGGCAATGAGATGAGGCTCGCAAGTTCTGCTACCCAGAAATATTATCTTCCTCATCTACTGATTCTGTTGCCCCTGAAGTATTATGTTAGCAATACTCTAGAGGAGAGCATGTAGTCATGACCAGAGCGTAGTTTCCTCGTCCACCCCGCTTCTTACATAGGGCCGATATACTTTCTTATTGTCCCATGAATTCTCCAGGACTCACTGCCAGGCGGGCCTGGCATTAGAGGATAATCCCCATGGTCGAAACCGCCGATATATAAAAGTCTGCCGATCCTTACACAACTTCAAGGGCCCTCATATGTTATATAAAGGGGCCCATTGTCGTTTCTACCGACAGGCCCTCAGAAACGAAACAAATGTTTTTAACAGATCGACTGGTTTTTGAGCAAGGCAAATGTCTTATGATCAGACCTAGAAGTCTTACATCCCATTCGCCTTCCGAACTATCTCGGACTGGAAGACACATCGTTCAGTGACATTCGAATGAATAGTCAGAAGATGAGGGACAAGAGAAACAGGCCAGGATGACGGGTGCATGCTACACATAACTGTCTCTTTCAGCTCTGCGTCAACTCTGTGTCCGTCATCATGCTTTGAACTGCGCGAGTGAAGAGTTCAAAACATACCTCCCTTTATATTTGCCTCTCAGAACCCATTTGAGACTCTTTGTTGAATGCCAAAAATTTCCAAGTTATTTATATTCAACGATCACCCGCCTGGTTCACTCAAACTTCGTGAAGTTCAGCCCGACCGAGACCGCAGATTTGCTTCCCAAAACACCAACAGCGAAGTCTTTTAAGTGCCGAACAGGGGTTCTTCCTCGTATGCTCTCAGGACCCAGGCCAAGACAAGCCAATGAGACGACGGCTTTAGCATGGGTCTCACCGGCAGACGGCAGCTTGATAGAGACCTGTGTACAACTTGCAGCTGCGAAGTTGTGTACTGAGGGTGAAAGTGACGGCCTCCAGCACTCGCGTAGCTCTGACGTATCATCGGACCATGAATACTAAGAGATCAACAGAAGACTACGACAACGAAGGACGGCGGCAAAAAAGGCTCGGGACAGGATGCAATCACTTAGTCCGATGTCTATTTTGTGAATAGAGACCTGAATTTAGTATAAGTTACCCTGGTTCCCATCAAGCCGAAAGAGTGCAGACGCACATTGATTTGAGCAGTCGAAGTCTTTAACCTGAAGCCTTAATTTATACCCCCACGGAAACCACCACCCTTTGGAGCCCACGGCAGTCTCATGGTGAGAGCAGACCTTCAAACCAAGCTCCTCAATTACTGCCAAACTTGACCAGAAGAAGCCCTGGGCTCTGTGTATAACGTCAAGGCCTCTTCGCCAAGCTCAATTTGACTTGCGAAGAAAACAATGAGGCATGGTGTCTTCGTTCTCACCTTATCTGTGTCTGGTACCTAGACTTTGCAGACAACACCACTGCGTATGCCTAATACCCGTTTTTGAACCAGCTTTGCGTTCAGTATACATGCGAATAGAAACGAGAAAGCCAAGGAGAGCAGCGAAGGGTGATGGCAGCGAGCGTGGGCGTCGAAAGCGAGTAACTTCGAGTCATCGCAAATCCGACGCGCATAACTCATGTACCGTGGGAAATCCGGGGAGCAGAAGAAAGCCATTGCTGTGATGTTACTCACCGGTAGCAAGGTTTTTGTTTTATACGCCGCTGGGGGCACATCCTGATCGTCATTATAGATCCTCTACGTCCAAGTTGCATTGGATCATCACCACAGAAGGCACGTATCTAGTCACCCTGTCACGTCATGTTGTAGATCGAAAAGTTTGAACAATGCATTTCTTCATGTATTAAGGAGCCGACCGCCCGCCCGCCAGCTTGTCTTCACGACAAGTCATCATCTGCCGTACCAACAACGCGCAATGCAAAACCTTCATGCCGGGAATTTTTTCGTGCCCCATGATGACCAGCAAAAAAGAAAGAGAAAAGGACTAAAGCCACTGGAGATAAGTAATCCGCCAACGCCAGGTTCGGAAAAATCAAGTGCCAAAATGGAAGTCTTGAAGAAGAGAAGAAAGAAAGAGGAAACCTGCACGCCAATGCCACTCGCTTTTTTTTCATCCGCCTATCCCTATGAGCCCAAGACCGAGACCCCCTTCAGGGAGCCGCGCCGAGAAACCAGACAGATGAGAAGCGACAAGATCTACTGTGGCCTTCTACCACCTCAGGCGGTGCAATCTGTGAGAAGGAAAAGAAAAATGCGGGATGAACGAAAGAACCCGCTGAACCGGAACGCCTTGTACGCTATGCTCTAACATGCTCGGAAAAAGATGACGAATAACACAATGGGTGGACAAGTCCATGCTCGTGGCAATGCCAGATGCGATGCTGCAAACGAGAAATCGAGAATGCAGCCCAGTGTAGAATTGAACCTCAAGAGGGGGGTGGGGTATCATGAAGGGTATCATGGAAAGGTGACTTTTTTAACCAAGAGTGCGGCCACTGTGAATGGCCTGGGGGTGATGAGTGGTGGTGGTGGTGGTACGGGGTGTTGTAGGGCTAGGCCGTACAGTCGAAGCTGGACTGAAGTCGGGGACAGTGTATGTTGGAGGGCGAGAGGGATCCCAGCCCTCCTCACTGAGCACGCTCAGGTAGCCGTTCCCAACCTTGTCTCGGAGCGCCTCGATCTTTCGGCGATACATCTCGCCACTGACGTCCCAGTCCTGGGAGTCGGCCGGGGTCTCGCGAGTCGTATAGATGGGAGGAAGCTCAGGGACTACGCTAGTGTCGATGCGCGGCACTCCCGGTTGTGAGGTGGCTTTTCGGCCATCGGAGAGCACCGCAGACGGCAGGGGTGGAACCTCGGGGGGTTGGGAGATGCGGTAGTTGCTGTCGGATCCGGCTGCGGTAGCAGTGGCGTCCGCAGCCAGGACCTTGACATCGGTCGGCGGGAGCTGTGCAACACCAGGCGGCAAGATTGGGGTGCCATCAGATGTTGACAGATCCACTATGCGCCTTTTAGGAGTCTTACGGCGCCGAGTGGAGCTGGTGTTAACCTCGCTAGTGACGGCCTTTGGAACCGGTCGCTCCTTACGGAGAACGGACGCTTCCTTGGGGATGTCGTAGATGATAGCAGGCTTGCTGACATCGACGGCGGGAATGTCGGCAGGGGCGGGCTTGACAACCGGGACCGCGGCGGGCACCGGAGTACGCTCGACCAGGTATCTTCTCTCTGAGTAGGAAGGGCCGGAGTTGTCAATGATGATGTCCTCAGTGTAGCCGGGAGTCTTCCGGAACAGGTTGAAGATGGTGATGCGGTAGTCCTTGTGGGTGCGAGTGAAGGGGTTGCCCTCGACCCAGATCTCCCGAATGTCGGGGATGCCGGTAAGTCTAGCAAGCTCCGAGGGGTCAGAGAGGCGGTTATCTCTCAGGTCCAAACGCTCGAGAGGGTACAACTTCTCGATGCCGGCAATGGACTGGAGTCGGTTGGCCCGGAGGTTGAGGGCTGAGATGGCGGGGAGGGGATTGCGCGTCAGGGAGTGGAGCCCATCAATCATGCAGTGTGAGAGGTTAAGTGCGCGGAGGGCAGTAAGGGTGGCCAGACTATCGGGAATCTGAGTAAACAGGTTGGACGACAAGTCCAGCGAATGGAGGGTGTTTGCGAGAGGAGCCAAGCTGGTAGCCGGGATGGAGGTCATGGAGTTGTCTGCAAGGCTAAGGTGCTTGAGGAAGCGCCACTTGGACGCAGGCAAAATGCCCATGTTCAACAGATTTGATGAGCTTCCAGTACGGCTGTGGTGCCACGAGTCCGACAGGCTCGACTGCGAGCTACCAGATCCGGAGCGACGAACCTTGTGGCCGCCTCTCATGTGCGAGTGGTTGCGTGAGCTGATTGGCCGGGTGGGCGAGTTGCTGCGCGGCCTGCTCTTCGGCGGTGACATGGCCTCAAAGGTCTCGGTGCGAGCAATAGAAGGCCTTCTACCTTCGCCAGGTGCCATGTCGTCGTCGTGCATGTTCAAGGAACCGATGCCGAGGTCTCCGATAGAGCTTCGCGGGTCCGGCGAACCTGGTGCTGAAGTAGCCTTATGGAGTTCTGCATGCGGGAGCGTCGGACTCCTACGAGGACTTGAACTGGCGGGCCAAGGTGTTGTTGGGGAAGATTGTTGCTTCGCACTTCTCCTGCGCCTCTTGTCCATGTCGTCGAGCACAATGTCGATAAGGATGTCCGCGGGGTCTTCCACGCCGGCACGCTTGAGAGTGAGAGATCTAAGCTGCTCGGCCATCTTGTCCCAGCCAAAGAACTGTCTAAAGTCGATGCTGTTGACTTCAAGAGCTTGGACGTTCTTGAAAACGTATAGTGGTACTGCAGAGTCGAACGGGAATTCTTCGTAGCCGCGAATCAGGCGGGCACGCCAATCGGGGGCGAGACGCAGGCACGGAATCTTGGTGAAAGCCGAGTAGAGGTATTTCAGGTCAGCCTGAATGGCAGCCTTCTGTCGCTCTGTTCTGGCGGCAGATATACTGGCACCAATGCCAAAGCTTTGCCAAAGAGCCGACATGCCAGACATGACGCTGCGGACACTAGATACGGAGTGTATGGATCCGACATCGGAGCCGCGGCTTCTGGATCGTTGGGTATTGCTAAGGAATGAAACGTAGTTGGCGGATGTAGAGCTATCGTGGAGGTTCTCGAGACGAATCTTCATGGGGCCGACAGGAATGGCGAGTTCTTCGAATCGAGAAAGTAGGTAGAATAGGTGGTGAGGCGTCAAGGCCAGCTTCGCAGACTTTACGCTGTGCGAAGTGAAGTTCAGAGAGCCCAGAGATAGGGCGGATGCAAGGCCGCTCGAAGTTGAAGCCGAGGTCGACGGTCGTTCGGGAACGACTGGAGACTGCGGCGTGGGCAGCGAGCTGACACTCTGCGAGGCGCCATGGCGGGCGGTCTGTCTTCGGAACTGCAAGGCGTTGGCGAGAGCCTTTTCGTGCGTGCGCACGAAGCTGGCCAGTTGCTGAAGATATCGTGAGCAAGACGGAACAGATAGCGAGGCGGCACAGCCAAGCAGCGAGCGATAAGACGAAAATCTGGCGACATACCTTTATGAACAACTCCCCGTCTTCAGAATCCATTTTCAAGGACGCATCGGGGGCAAAAACAATAACTGGGTGTAGGGTATCTGGGTTGAGGAAAGGAGGGAACGGCGAGTCTCGGCGCCTAATATGGTCGGAGGAGAAATCTCTCAACTCTTGTACCAGATTCCGCTATGCGAGTCGGACGAGGGAAATTGAGTCGTGACCGGTTCTACCGCAGTCTAGTGCAACTCGGATTAGTATTTTGTCGCTGCGTGGCTGAAAACCCATGAGGTGACTCTGAGGATGTCGGGCGGGGGGTTTTCTGCTCGAGAGGGAAGCGCCGTTGCGATACTTCGCCGGGCAGTACAGTCGGGATGACAGGACTGGCTCGTGAGAGGGGCCACGAGTGATGTATCCCGTTGCAGATGCTGCAGGGCCCGTCTTGTCTCACAACGCAGGAATTCTGAAGGGGAGGACAAGAGGCCGAGGACGACTCTGGGGGAACGTGAGGTGTGTCGAAGTGAGAAAACACGGGGCGGCCGAATGCTGGTGAATAGTGACAGGCGATAGATAATACAGGCAGGCACGACAGGCAAATTTTTGGGAGACAAGACGGATTTGCAGACGACAACGCGCAAATGTGCTCAGCAAGGCAGATGTTGTCCTCGTCCCTCGTAAAAACGAGGCGAGGAGATAAGCAGGCGGCGGGAGGGGAGGAGTCACGGGTGCGAGGCAAAAATGCTGTGTACAAAAGGCAAAAAAAGGCAGTTGTGGTGAACCGTGGTCTTGGTTTTGTTCTGTTTCCCTTCCGGTTTCTGGGCGTGAAGCAGGCAACGCAAAAGTAGAACCATCCAAAGAGAGAACACTCACCTTGTCTCGAGTTGTTGGTGGTGGTGGTGTTGACGGACAGAGAAGCAGCACCGCGAACAGTGGTTCTCTATCTCTCGCAGATATCGAGTCGGCCGATGGGGATGTTGTGTTCGTCGCAGTGAAGGACGGACGAGGCGAGGCGATAAGGTACGATACGGTACGGTACGTTGCGAGGCGAGGTGAGGCTCGTACGAGGAGGAGGATGTTTGTTGAAAGGTTCGAGGGTCGAGGAAGCTATTTCCAACTCCTCTCGACGACTCTGCACAATACAGAGAAAGGAGTGTGAGGGAAAGGGTCTTTCTTAGATCGAGGGGGGTGGTCGGACGGGGTCCGGGTTTAATAATAACAAATGGTCGTCAACCTGCCTCTCTCTCTCCCAGTGCGCTGAGGTGCCAGGCCAGGAGCAAGTAGACGGGCAGGCTAGCAGAGTAGGGGAGAGACTAGGTAGGAGAGCAGGAAGGAGACGACGGACGGGGGGGTGGGTGGTGGGAGGTGGGCAGGGTGCCCAGTACCTCCCCAGTACAGCTACCGCTTTACCCACGCACCCAACCCACGCATCCAAGCACACCTTGTCCATCCACGGGCAGTGGACTCCTCTCTCTCTCTCTCTCTCTGGCTCCTCAGGGTGGTGCACATCGTCGCCAGCCAGACAGAGGCAGCGCCAGGCCGCCGCCCACCCACACCCACACCCATCTTTTTTTCCATCCCATCCCATCGTCCAGCACCAAGCAAGCACCCACACCTTTTTTCGCGCGGTATCCACACCATGCAGCGAAGAAAGAGACCAGCAGCCAGCCTTCCCTGACGGGTGACCCTGCTCCAGACACCCTGGCTGGCTGGATATGGGAGACCACAGAAAGAGAGAGAGCACCAGGCGGGCATGGGCGAGGGGATATGACCATGGCAGTGGGAACAGGCCAGTTGAGAGTTGCCCACTCACGAGAACCCACAAGAGCATTTGGGCAAGAGACAGGCCTCCCAGAACCCAGACCCTGCGCGAGGTTTAGCTGACTGGCATACCCCAGCACCTACCCTGAGCACCCTAACAGGCATCGCGCTCTAGTCGACCCTGCACCCTTCAGTCGAGGCGCCAAGGACGGTTCGCCAGCGGCAGCAGCGAGAAGAGGCGAGAAACCAGTGCCGCTGCCAGTGCCAGTGAGTGTGAGTGTGAGAGGCTGCACTGCATGAAGGCGGTTGACGATGGAAGACGGCGGGAAAGATGGAGCTCGAACTTGCGAGAGACGACAGACAAGACAGACAGACAGATGCAGAGCGATTGGCACCAGCTAGGGACACCCCTGCTTTGAGACGGCGGGTCTGTCGCTGGTGAGCACAGAAGAGAGAAAGACAGGAAGAGCAGACGCAGAGGAAGGTGTGGGTTGGAGACGTTGAAAGTACCCGGTACTTCACTCGTCCAGTACATCTGGGAAGGAGGAGGATGCGAGATGGGCCTTTCCATTTCGACTGCAACTGCGACTGCTGCCTCTCTCTTTTTTTGCTGTTGGTTGGTTGAGCGTCTCCTTCCGCGACTCTTTTTCTTCTTCGCTTCCGCTTCCTGCCATCGGATAACGAAGCCCACGACAGAGGCAGGCACTGGGCAGCCAGGAAGGCCAGATAATAGAGATGGCACACAGAAACTCACGATGCTGCAGCTCCCGCCTCCTGCCCGCCTCATGTCGCTGCTGCTGCTGCTGCTGCTGCTGCTGCTGCTGCTGCTGCTGCTGCTGCTCGTCTTGCCCGCCAACTGCCTTCCCCAAAAGTCTCAACCCCCCGGCGTCTCAGCCAATAATTGTGCTCACAGCCTGCCTACGGTCTGCATGTGCTCTCTCTTGCAGGCTCCGGCTGTTTCTGTTTGTCTCTCGCTATTCGATCATCCATCCATTCATCACATTCTTCTGCCAAAGCGCTGCACGTCTTGTTTGACCTGCACCTTCAGATGTGCATCCCATCCGCATCGCAAGCGCGGCATGCGGCGCCGGCCACACTTCCGCTGCATTTTGCATTTCCCATTTGATTCGAATTGATTCTGGCCTTTCTTTCCCCGGCCATCGTCGCCTTTTTCTTTTTTCTCTTCTTGTTCGTCTGTCCATCTTTGCCTGCCATCCCACATTCAAAGAGAGACATCGCGTCTATGGTCCCTCGGCATCCCATCTCGTGGCCCTTGACCGTGTTCCCCCGGTCGCCCCCGTCCTCGTGTAGGCCCAGTGCCGACGACTCGAGTCAACTCGTCGTCCACTGTCTCGACTCGGTCATGATGCCGCACCATCTCCACGCCCCGAAGCCGCCCCCCGTCTGCCGGCTCCTCTTTCTCCCCTATTTCCCACATAACATGTCCGAAAACACCCAGAGACCTAAGATGAGATGCACGTGTGTTTGACGACGCGTTATCGTATTCCAGATAATCGATATGACGGGCTCCAGACAGAGAGCTACATAAGCGTCCAATCCGTCAACGGCTCCGGCGCACGGCCGGATCGTCGACGAGCCCCTACCGACCTCCTGTGCATTTTTTTCGTTCGTCTCTTCGCTTCTAATTTTCCGTGGCAGCACGCATCAAAACAGTCAAAACAGCCATCGTGTTGCGCCTCTAGCCATCCTTCGCCCGGTGGCCGGACGACGACAGGAAGAGGTGTGCGGTGCGGGCGCGGTCGGTCGTCAGATGACACGGGCGGCGCCATTTGAAGGAATGGAACGCCTGCGAAGACACACGATTGTTCGCTGCACGCTATCGTTTGCACTCTAGACTGACTTACAGTCGAAGGGTGTGAAGTCGCCAGGCTTGTCTCTGGTACAAGTCCTCGCCCGTTTGTCGCCGAGACTTCGGAGCTCACTTGGGGCCTCTGGGGGGGTGCGACCAGGGGTCGACCGACCAGCGACCCTGGCTTGCGGATGGGGCTTGCGCTTGGCCCCAAAGGTGTGACAAGCGACGAGCAGCAACGAGGGGACAAGAGGCAGACCAGCACCAGAAGAAAAAAAAAAAAAAAAAAAAAAACACCACTGTCTCTCCCCCCGGCAATATCAAATTGTCGTTGGTCTCGTCTACAAACGTCGACCGCTGCCGACTCTCATTTCGCCTCGTCCATGCCTCTGGAATTCGTCAAGAAGGTGGACGATAACAACAATCCGGATGTTTTGGGAGGCGCGGCATTCCCTTCACACGAGACAATCACATCATCGCAACCCCATCCGGATCCAGCGCATTGGGATCTCGGGGCACTCCAAAGACGTGGGAGGCCGGGCGAGATAAGAGCAACAGCCATGCGATGAGCGAAAGCCAATTCGCTCCCCCGACTCGTCGTTCGGCCTCGAGCCCGGCTGGTGTGCATTTCCACCTCATTTTGTTCATGCAAACTAGCATCAAGGGTCTCCGAGCGAGTCCAACCGCTACCATTTCCTTTTGTTTACACATGGCAGTCGTTGTTTTTGTTGACGGGTTGCCCGTTGCTGCGTCCATCTGTCTGCTTCTTATTCTCCGCGGGTCGTCCGAAGATTTGTTATTGTCTTCCGTCTGCCAAAAGGCCCTAAAGGCCCGTCCCCCGCGCATCGAAGACGACGTGGAGGCGAGCCAAGCCCACTCGACCACGGGCCGTTGATAACGCATTCCAGCAGCCATCGTCAAGCCGTCATGCGCAGGACATTACCGCAATGCTGTTGCCCGTTGCGAATAGCCTGATTACGCCATGTTGTCTGATATCTGGGGCTCCACGTTGGCAATGCGAAGCTGCGAACCGATGCAGAATGATGCCATCCGTTGCGTCTCCAAGCCCGTGGATCGTGTGTTGTGGGTTGTGGTCCTGCTGCTCCTTTCCGTCATCCGACGCGCGACAACGCACCTTGTTGACAGTGCCGGAGCGATGGGATGAGGAAGCATATTCTGAGGTGCTGCCCTGGGCTATTGAGTGCGTGAGGAGTGCCTGGGTGCGGTACGGATACGTGCGGCATTAGCTTGACGGCCAATGGTAGGCGAGATGCACCTTCCAGTAGGCATCTCAGGGTCCTACTCCTGGCCATTGTCAATAGTGCTAGCCAGCCATTGACCCATTGGCGCGTCTGTTGGCCTGCGTCTGTAGTACCGAGCTGCATGTCGAATATCACGATGCCGGCGACGGATCATCAATAGCGCAGACTGCAAAAGCAAAGCATCGGCGCAAGTAAAATTGCAAACGCGTCTGCGCCGTCCAGCGGCGCCGGGGCCGGCATGGATTGTCACAACGACATTGGATCGTGGCGGAGAGATCAATTTCGTCTTTTCATCGCCTGTTTCGCCTGTCGGTCCACTCGAGGCCCCAGCACGGTCGTCCCATGTCCCACGCTAAGGGACCCCAGTGCTGGCAGGCCGCCCCCCACTACAGCAGCTAAGGGGATTCTCAATTGGCGAGGGAAAAAATCATCAATAAAACAAGGGCCTTCCTTTGCAGTCACACTCAACCGTCAGCGATGGCCCAGGAAGCGCCTGGGAGGCTTGGTCTTGGCCTTGCACCGTGAGCCCTGGGAGTTGTGTGAGCATCTCACTGGCTCTGTTGCTCCTGTCCGTGCGCGCTGCGCTCGTCAGTTTTAGCGTCGCCAGATGAGCGTGGGCAGGGCAGCCATGTCGAATCCACTCGTCCGTCGACGAATGTACCTTGTACGGACAGCCAGCGAGCCTGCTGAATTGCTGATGTGGACATGGACATGTCGTCGTGCCGGGCCTCAGGAAGAGCGTTGCGCCTTGCTTGCTTCTGCCAATCCCGTCTCCATATGCAACGTCTGCTATTGATTTTTTGGATTCTGATAACGATAGTTGATGCACGATATTGATATCTCGTCACGCATCGATTTGACTGACTCTGCATCCTTTCTTCTTCTTTTCTGTCCGCGACAATTGCACTCAATCAATTCGACATCACGTATATGAAGCAAACCAGCATCACGGCCCAGCCGCACTTTAAAAACAAAACCGCAAGGCCCCGTCGAAATAGACGGTAGAGATGCAAATAGAACAAAATAAACTCGCCCGTTGCGACGTCAGATCATCTATCTGCAGTGTTCGGTTTCCGGTTTCCACGCGCAACCTTAGATTGAATGTTTGCCACTACAGATTTAGAATTCCAGAGGGCTGAAGAGACAAAACCTGGGGAAGAGAAACATTTCTTGGTCGTCGCGGGTGTGGTATTGGCACAACACTAAATCTGGATGAGCTTGGCGCCGAATTACTGTGTTTCTATGTACAAGCCGACGAACGCCATGCCACTCACTCATCAATCCCAGATTTTACCTATGCGCCTCAAACATGAACGGTCCAAAATAACAGCTTCTTGGAAAAAAGATACTTTTCCTCTTTGGCCAACCCAACTACCGAACCGTTCGCCTCCGCAGAAAGCCCATCGCCTTCGGACCCGACGCCGCTACTATTCCAAGAACGAACCAGGACGACATGACAAGTGCGCGGCGCCGTCTACAAAGATCCTCATCCTAATTGCCTACCACGCCATTCCTTGCTCTACTTGCAACTCGATGGCTGCCGTTGATTAGGTACTGCAACTTGCATTCCTTCTTTGGCGTGTGCGATTGACTCCCCCCCCCGCCGTCCCGAAGGCCCTGCTGCTCCGAGCGGCGCCGAGAATGGGAACTGGAGATGCGATCTACACTTTACCTTCTCCAAGCCCCAAAATGACCACCCCCGTTACAGAATTGTGCGTCCCGCTGGTTTCCGCCCGGCGATCGTGCTCCATCCCTTACTTCCTGCGACTCCGCCCGCCGTCCAATGGCTACGCGGCGCCGGACGTCTATCGAGTAATGGCTTCTCTCACGACCCCCGTGTCCGTCGTCACTATTTTACCAACAAGAAATCCCCCTCCCCTCCCCTCTGCGGTCCACCTCCCTGCATTGCATGCAGCGTTCTTCGTCGCAGCATCGACTCCCGTCACAAAGGGCCCGACTCCCTAGCACGACGCAGGACGACGCACTGGAAACTGCAGAAAAGAAGAGTGCCCAGTAGCAAGAGACCGAGTGTCATGAAGGTGCCGTCACCACCACGGAGGATATCCGTGGGCGCCAGCCAGTGGGAAAACACATCCTGGGCGGGAATGGGCACAATTATGTCATACCTCCACCAGCCCGAGCTCTTGATGCGGCTTGATTGGGATTTGGGAGCGTGGAGCGTGGGGACCGCAACGGCTGTGGCCTCTTGTCGCTGCCATGGCATGTCATCCTGCCTCCAACCCTTCGATAATCCCAGTCGTCTAGAGGAAGGGGACCCTCCAGTCTTTTTTTTTCCCCGCCGTCCCCTTCCCCCTCCCCTCCACCCCACCTTACCTTTTGACGACCTTGTCGCTGCCACTTTGAGGCATTCCCTTCCATTCGGGCCACACGCACACCACACCATGCCATTTGACTCTCTGTCTTCTGCCGCTCTCCTTCCACAGCAGGATCATCATGCCCCGCTCATTGGCTGAGGTGCTGCTGGTGTCGCAACCGCAGCAAATCACGGGAGGGATCAAAAAAACCAACAGTGGCTGTCGCGCGTGGAAATATCATCGTGCACGCTCCCTCATGCACTCTGTCGTCGTCGTCGTCGTCTCCCCACGTTGGCACGTCCACAATTCCAGGCCGCCATTCGTCGGTCCCTCCAGTTTTTCCCACGCCCGCGGCCACACTACGCTCTCATGCGGCGGCCTTGCAAGCATGCCCTCCGTTGTCACAAATCATCGTCAAACTGCGTCGTTGTCTCCATACCGCAGCACCGGCGCACACCAGGGCCACCACTGACGGCGGCAGCAGCAGCAGCAGCAGCAGCAGCAGCCATCATCGAGCAGGGGACGCCGGCACGCATTTACATAACTGCATCGGGCTCGGCATTCATCATTGTGGACTCGTTCCCCATCGTCGCCGCCTCAATCTGCGAATAGCTACATGTCAGATTCGCGACGGATCTACGAAGAAATCATACGGGACCGGGACCTCGATGAGACCTTGGACCAGACCGTAGCAATAGTGTCGGTCAGCCGGCGGAGTGCACGGCCGACCATCTCACGGGTGGTTGCATCTGAGTGTGTGTGTGTGTGCTCGAGCCAGCCAAACGTGTGTCTGTCTCTTCAAGGTAGATGATACATGCCAGACTTGGACTGCACTCTGCGCGGATACACTACACCAACTTTCGACAGGCAACCTTGAATGGGTGGTCGGCGACGAATACCCATTCAACACCGCCAGCCGCCTCGTCGTCTGCCCTATGCTCGATGCCGCGCTGCTGCCCCTCCTTTGCCATTCCTACCTTGGGGGGTATGCCACCATGCGCCGCGACGAACCTCATACTCTGCGAGTTGCAACGGCGGCACCTTTTGCGCCTTCGCATCGCCGTGTTCACCCTCACCGCTTCTCTGCTCCGGCTCCTGTTGCAATGGCCTAGATTCAGAAATTTCCTCATTCAGCATGAACGACATTCGGCAACGATAATGAAGAGAGTCCAATGTCTCGCGTGGTGGTTGCAACGCTGACCTTGTCTTCTTACACGGAATTAAAGCTGTCCATGACAGGAGTCGTCTGGGAGGGTCAGCCTCAGCGCCATGCCCCGCGCGGGAACTGGTGAGAGACCTGGAGAGACCGTCATGTGGGCGTGGCTGGACCTGCGACACCACCGATTGTGAGTCGGTTCGTCGCCCCTTTCCGCCGCCACGAACGAACGACGGTCCGCCTGTTTGGTCGCGTAGCTGGAAACTGACGTTGGACGAACAAATTGGCGAGGCCGGAAGGCGCAATCGCTGCTGGCGAGTCAGTCCAATATCTCAGCTGTCGCGG
Source organism: Colletotrichum tropicale (assembly GCA_027406125.1). NCBI lineage: Eukaryota > Fungi > Ascomycota > Sordariomycetes > Glomerellales > Glomerellaceae > Colletotrichum > Colletotrichum tropicale. The sequence goes on from JANVYH010000004.1 coordinate 2,998,058, forward strand.
GCGCTTTGCGCTGACCCAGGCACGAGAGAAGCGATCATCAGGCACTTGAGGCTCGTCCCAGGGATGCCTCTGGTTGGGGTCGTCGCCAGGAGGCGGTGGAGATGCAGGTGGTACAGCCATCTCGGGCCTAACGACGTGATGGAGGGTGCGGCTTGTCAGATGCCGTTTCCTCATTCGACGCTGTCAACCCCATCATCGTCCATATCAGTGAAACAAGGGCCAGACCAAACCAGGTCGCCTATCCGTCCGGTCTTCAACTCTCGCGACATGACCTGCACGCCAGGGACGGGGAAAAAATCATTTGACATATCAGACATTTTCTGCATCCTATTCGGGCCCATCTGCGGCCAGACCTCGAGGAATGCGGACAGCTGCTGCCCGGTCGAGTATGTTGTGTACCAAAATGTTGGAGAGAGAAAAGACAAGAGACAGGCCAGTGCACTGGCGGCCAACCACCGCCTCCGAAAGGTCTTGGACTTGGTTCCGATGCCAAGCACCCACCAGGGAGCAGCGGCGCATGTGGCCATCCATGGCTTAATCCGTGTAACGGCGTGCTGGCCAATCAGATGCCGGCCATGCGAGGCTGGAGGTCTGGGGACCGGGGACCGCTGACTCGCCGGCCAAGAGAGATCGGCCAACTGTGCGATTCACGTTTGACCGTGAGTCGTCTCTTCATGCTCACCGTTAAGCGGTGACTGCCGAGCATCCGTCGATCTCGCCGGATCAGGACTGCAGGGTCCATACCTGACCGAATATCGCACCCAGGAATTCGACTTGTCGACCGCAAGAGATGGGAATTCCGTTCGTGGCGGCTAGCGAGGGGTCACCGTCAGCCATCAGAAAAGCCCACCGACGTACGCACGCCAAACGAAACGCCATGGCCGGGACTGGGAACTCCACGGAAGCATGGCTGGCGTTCTACAACCATGACGCTGACGTAAAGTTCAAGCCAGTCGCTGAGCTACTGCATCTTCGCCATGCCATCCCATGCTTTTTCAGCTACTTGGTATAGCCGCAGCGGGAGCCATTGCATCCGTTGGAGCTGACGTTGGATATCAAACTCAAAGCCTGGGACCGACGTTGTCGTTCGTCAGTCAGTCGGATTCGGCGCAAATAATATCCAGTATCCGGATAACCTCGACGCGTCCCACCCCTGGTCACGCCCCGTTCCGACAAGACGAGACGTATCCGAATCCTGCCCTGCTTCTCGCGGCGCTACTCGCGCCAGGTCCATATCTCACGAGACACAAGCAAACAAGGCTGCTTGAACCCTGAAGATCCTCTGGAATGCCAGACTGCAGTACCGAACAAGCCGAGAAACTGGGATTTGACCACATGATTTGAAGATGCAACCGCTTAATGAAAGGCAAGGAATGCGGAACATTCGCAGCGTTCGTCTCGCAGATTGTGTGGCTCGTAGGGGCAAGGCGATACGCCGATTGCTCGCTCACCGCTCCGTCGCAAAAATTCTTTTTCCTGCACACTGGCACACCTCTCATGCAAGCAAGACCGCGAGTGGATATCGCAGGCCACAATGGACATGGGTTTACGGGCCTCATTCCACTCGTACTGGACGACGCTATTCCCAAGCCGTCCTAGTGAAAGAGACAGGGATTCGGCGATGGTGGTCTGTGCTGCTATCGGCTCATGACGAGCCAGAAGGAGGGGCCATCTGGACCCTTGGGATGCCCCTCGATCTCGTGGGGAATTGGCGACGGCCGTTGGCTGCGGCCAACCAAACGCCATTCCCGCCTTCACCACGCCTTGTCGACTTGAGCCACGGCAATACGTACGCCGGAAATAGACGCCTTTCGACGTCGTTTTCACTGGTTCTATCCACCTTCGCGAAGCGGCCGACGACGACCACAGCCTTAACCTTTGCGGAGACCTCATGCAACTACTTTACTCCATCCTGGGTTTCTACTGCCGCCTACCGCCTGACGTGGGTTTCTCGGTGCAAGTACCGAAACACGCTCCGCCAGTCTCTCTTCTGTCTCCTCCTTCTCCTCTCCAAAGCTATGGACAGCCTGCGTCCGTCTGTTCATTAGAGCGGCATCTAGACACTCAGATGCGCATTCCAAGTTTCTTATTCGGCTCGGCAGCGGTCTCGCGCCTCTACCCGGGTGGCCCCCCACACTACTCATCTCGGAACTCTGCACCACACAGCAAAACTGCCACACCCCGGACCTTGTCTTGCGCTACCACCTCTCCGCTTTCGCACGTCAACAGGCCAGTTCTGCTGTGTTTTGTTTCTTTTGCGGGCATCGTATGAATTGGTTCGACTATCAGGAGCTGATGATCTGACCTCAACACCACGAAGCATGACGGGCGTCATGCTGTGATGAGGGATCGCGGGGAACCGATCCATCGCCTCATGCTCGACACACGCTGACTCTATTGATCTAATGCACCGCACCCAACATGGTTATTACACACACGCAAAGGCAAGGACCCCGTCGTCCTCGTCTCGCAATTTCCCACACCGCAAATGCAAACCGCATGTTTGTGAGAGGCGTTTTTCGGTCGTGCAACGCACATAATCCCCTCGCTGCGGTGTCCCGTGCCTCGTGCCCTCTTCCTTCGACCGGAGAAGGGATCATGCAGTCATTCAAATCAGGCACTTAACGGCTTTCCTCGTCCCATGCTGCTGCCCGGAGCCGCGATCTCGGAGGTGGAGAGTGCGATCGAGTCCTGTCTGCACGTCCCCTACCCTCCCTGCCTTACGTACTCCGTATTCAATGGCTCCGTCCGCCAGCAGACGCCCGCCCTGCGATAGCAGTCGATAATGACATGACGCCGGCCATGTTCCACCCAATTCGGTGGGTCCATCGGCGGCAGACATTATCGCTCACTCGTCGCTGATGACCAACCCGGTCGAGGACCGCCTCGATGACGGCATTGTTGGAATATTCCATGGCGGGGTGGTAGGCGACCCCGAGATGGCGGCAGTTCAACCAACACTTTCTGTCACTTGATCTGACTGCGGAGGCTGAGTTCTGGCATCCAATCCTGCTTCACGAGAAGTCGCTCATCACACCGCTCAGCAAGCGCGCCGGTCAATTCGCCATATTCGTACACCGTAACGGATACCTGGGAATGGCTTCACCTGAAAGTTATACCCCGCATCCGTCCCCCTCCAGGATGAGGCGATCGACATCCTCTGGGTAGAGACAAATGTTCTACATGTGTCGGTGGGTTCGTCCGAGTCCTGCATTTCTTCAGTTGCCCCTGGAGGGAATGTTTGTTGATCCGAGTTCGACGTGGCTTTGGCAGACAGGGATAGCCTCGTTCTGCGAGTTGCGCCATGAGGCTGACTGACCGCCATAGATCGCCAGCAACCGTTCTATCCCACCTACCAAGTGGGACTGACAGCTAGCAGCCAACTTTTTCCAACCACCACGGCAACCAACACAACCACCGACTAGCCACTTCATCCCGGATCACGATCGATCTCGTAGTGTTGCTGCCGATTTGCGCCAGTAATGAGTACCCTCTTTGTGATCGCCCGCCGCTATTTCGTCCACGTACGGCATGCTTCCAGTTTTTTTTCTCTTGCATTTCCCATGTTCAGCCCCATGGATATTGCAAGAACCCTGTCGCCATTGGGACGTCGGAATTGTCTCCGGGTGTCAACGGCACCTCCGGTGCTCGGTGCGCTCCGCAGATGAGGCGAGGCGTGATGCCAAAAATGGCACGTTGGTCGAACGGCGATGATCAGGGACGGGCGAGAGGCGATCAGGGGCATGTTGGCGATCTGCGTCTGGTGTCTTCTCTGCCCCTCCGGCTATCGTCCAGACCCGTAGACTGTCCACGACCATCCCGTGAGTGAAGCGCGCGCTGGCGATGGAGGGGCACTCTTGAGCGGTCTGAAGTGGTTACTGCCTTGGTACGGTGCTTCGACGTTGCTCCGGCCAAGGCAGTTGTGAATTCTATGCTGTGAAGGCGCCATTTCCGTCGGTGAGATCGAGATCTATAACGTCGGTGCTTCTGCGCTGCAGAGGGGTTGTTGTGTATGAGGCTGCATGGCACTTGCGGGCTTTTTTAGATGATAGGATGTCGTGCCTTTGAGGATCGACGATGCGTCGATGGCTTTGCTCATTGGAACGTCTGCTGCATGAGACTCTGACAGAAACCACATGCTGATATAGGTGAAGTTGAAATGTTTTTTGGGGAAACAATTTGCAGTCCAGAGAGGGTTGAGACATGTCGTGAAGCCCAGAGTGATTGTTGAGTTGGTTTCTCGTGATTCTTCTGTGGTGTCTCTGACCACGGTCATGTAGTATGGGCAGTCTTCAGCCAACATTGCGTTGAAGACTACGCTGCCGTCCAAGTCTATGCTTTCGTCTGATACAGTGTTGTACATATGCTCACACTCCTAATCTGCCACCATGTCAAGTCCTTGACTTCTTCTCAATGGTGACCAAGCTGTCTATCGCCCGTCCCTGGTCCAGCGCCCACCCCGAAGCGACATCCAGCTTCATCTTCATGCCCCCAGCCTCTATCCTCATGAACCCCGTCTTCGTCAACGCCCTCTGGATCCCGAACCACGCAGACTTCATCCCGCGTCCCGCGTGCCGGATCGGCACCGTCATGAGGTGCTCCCGGTCGTAATCGCGCGCCGCCTTCCTCTCCTTTCGCTCCTTCTCCTTCTCGGCCTTCATATTCTGCAACGGCTTGAACGGGCTCAGCGGCTGGAACACGTTGTACGGAATCACGACCCTGTGCGGCGGCACGACGGTCCTCTTGGGCATGCCCGGCAGGATGCGCTTGACGTTGATCTCGATGAGGACGGGGGTCGTCTTGGGGTCGATGCCGCGCGGCAGCTCGCCGGGGGGGATCTTGGCGGTGGGCAGGGCGCGGATGTTCTTGACGATGTTGTGCGAGGCGCGGAAGAAGTAGGAGCCGAAACCCGTCGTGGCGATGCAGCCGCCGATGAAGGCCCAGGTGACCCAGGGCCCGAGCTGGTCGGCGCGCTCGGCGACGAAGTCGCGGAAGAAGCCGTAGTTGATGATGGCGTAGCCGTAGAACATGGTCGCGGCGCCCCAGGTGGACAGCTTCATCCAGAAGTGGGAGCCGGCCTCGTAGAGGAGAGTGGGAGTGCCCTTGGCCGCGATGGCCTGGAGGAGGCGGCTGGCGGCGGGGTTCGTGGCCTGGAGGAGCTGTTGCTGCTGCTGGGCGGTCGCGGGGGCGTGAGGTTTTGCTGCTGGGATGGCTGCGGTTGTGGTTGGGGAGGTACAGGATGATGTCTTTGGTATCGGTGACTTTTTGGGCGCGGGTTTGGCGTAGCGGAGGGTTGTGCTCGTCGTGAAGCGGGAGACGGAGTGGAGGGGTCGTTGGGCGAGGGTTCGCGGGAGGAGGGGCAGTCGGAGGGCGAAGCCCCTTGATAAGGCGGCCATTTTGTGTGTGTGTAGCCTGTAGGGAGTCAATTGGTGAAATAGCAGTAGATCGTGAGGTGCGCACCTGTGAGTCGGGAGCTCAATTGGCTTCTTGTCGTCAGACCACACGGAGCCGCAGCGACTTTTGGATGAAGCTATCCCGAAAAATTCAGTGGAGACCAGGATCCGGGCCCGAGCTTCCTCGAAAAGGGCCCGCAACGGCCAATGCGACGGTCCAATGTGCAAACAGGGATTCGTTCTCTCGGAGCCCGGCGCAACGATACGGCGCCAAAAATGTTTGTTGGCTCGCGCTATCGCCTTATTCCCGAAAGTCGGGACATCAAAACCGCGCACCCACGAGTAGTCGGGGGTACGTACCCCGTTCATCTGGTCTTGCCTGGTTCAACGGCGGCCAATGAGCCAACAAGAATCGCCCAGACAGGCGCCCGATCCGTGCGCAACGTGGGCTTTTTTTTGAGGAAATCCCAACAGGTGGATGCGGTAGCTCACGCCAAAGCTCCAGTGTGTCTCGACAATTTTGCAGTCGAAAAAAAGATATCCGCAGACCGGGGGGGTAGTCTTTTCCAGCCAGCGCGACGTGAAGGAACAATCTCTCAACCCACTTTCACATCCCTTCTTTCTCCGACCACGCCCGACTTCAATTGCGTCCACGACGAAACCACCACGCAGCCGTGCCTACCCCTGCCCTCTTCTTCCAAACGTCCGGGTCAGTTTGAAGGAGGACAATAGCTCATAGAGAGAGATGGCTTCCCTTGCGACGGCGTGTCGTCTCTCGGCGAGGGTGGTTGGCCGGAGAGTCCCCGCCGAGACTAGAGGTCCGTAAAGCTGCCACACCTAAAGTCCGATGCGGCTCTTTTGCCTGCATCTTGGACGAAAGGGACCTTTTCAGAATACCTCAGAACCGTCCGAACCCGCGGAGCTGACACCCCCTTCCTTCGTCACATTACAGGCTTCCGATCCTCAGCACGATGCCTCGCCGCGCAGAACTTCTCCATGCCCGCCCTGTCCCCGACCATGACGGAGGGTAACATCGCCAGCTGGAAGGTCAAGGAGGGCGAGTCCTTCTCCGCCGGCGACGTCCTCCTCGAGATCGAGACCGACAAGGCCACCATGGACGTCGAGGCCCAGGACGACGGCGTCATGTTCAAGATCACCACCGGCGACGGCGCCAAGGCCGTCCAGGTCGGCACCCGCATCGCCGTCATCGCCGAGCCCGGCGACGACCTCTCCTCCCTCGAGGTCCCCGCCGAAGAGAACAAGAAGTCCGCCTCCGCCTCCAAGCCCGCCGAGTCCGAAGCCGCCCCCAAGAGCGCCACCTCCGAACGCCGCGAGGCCCCCCAGGCCCAGAAGAAGAACACCGGCGAGCCCCGCGAGCAGAGGTACCCCCTCTACCCCTCCGTCCAGCACCTCGTCAACGAGCACGGCCTCGACAAGGACACCGTCAGCCGGATCGAGCCCACGGGCCCCGCCGGCCGCCTGCTCAAGGGCGACGTCCTCGCCTACCTGGGCTCCATCAACGCCGAGACCCCGGGCAAGCTCATGAGCCACGCCACCAAGCTGTCGCACCTCGACCTCAGCAACATCAAGGTCGCGCCCAAGAAGGAGGAGCAGCCCAAGAAGGCGGCCGCCGCGCCTGCCCCCGCCGCCCCCGCGCCCCCCGCCGAGACGCAGATCGCCCTCCCCGTCTCCCTGTACAAGGTCCTCGAGGCGCAGAAGCGCATCCAGAAGTCGCTCGGCGTCTTCATGCCCGTGTCCACCTTCGTCGCGCGCGCCGCCGAGGTCGCCAACGACGACCTCCCGCCCTCCGCCCGCAAGCCCACCGCCGACGAGCTCTTCAACCAGGTCCTCGGCCTGCACAAGCTCGCGCCCCGCGGCACGAGGGGATACTACCTGCCCCAGATCTCCGCGCTGCCCGAGGCGTCCTTCACCGCGCCCCGCGCTGTGGCTACGCCCAGACGCAGCAGCAGCGACATTTACGACATCCTCGCCGCGCCGAAGAAGGCTGCTCCCGCTCCCAAGAAGGCGGTCGCGGCTGCGGCTGCTACCGCTGCGGCGGAGAGCATCTCGTCTGGAAGCAACCTGTTCAGCCTGACGGTTCCCAAGGGCGACGAGAAGCGCGCCAAGGTGTTTTTGGAGAGGGTCAAGATCATTCTCGAGGAGGAGCCTGCCAGGCTTGTCCTGTGAGGTGGGGATAATTGGTGTCGCGAGGGGAGGAAGAATGATACTGAAATGTGTTACAACGAAATTAGAGGAGGAAGCGAAGCAATGTACTTGTAGGATGTCGTGGAGGGATCCGATAGATGACATATACACCCATATTTCAATGTTTTCTGTTCCATAAGGGGGAATGGTAGTGCACAGAATGCGCAATGTGACATGTCTAGAGGGCTAGGGCGGGCTGTCGGACGTCTGTCAAGCCTGATGGTTGATCACTTTGATCGTGTAAAGTCGTCTGGCGGCAGACCTTCTCTGGGCCAACGGGCAACTTGCGTCAACTTCAGACATAGATCGACACCTTCGACAAGCTTGTTTCCTACCAGAACAAGGAACTTTGCTCGGAGTCTGGCTGGTTTTCTCAAGCCTGCTTGCGATGTGACCCAAAGAGTCATAGGCGTCGTGTTGACGAGAGACCTGTTGGGGAGGACGTGATTATTTAAGGGCGTGTGAATCAGAAGAGAAAAGTTGAGAGCACAATCAGCATTGTGAGCGTACCTTGATCAACAAAATCAACAATGGAGCAGGCCCTCTCATGTTGCAATGCCGTTGTGCTTCGCTGCTTGAAGCCCGTCACTAGACACGGGTGCTGAATAGATCATTTGTCCTTGGCCGTCCGTCAGTGGAGGTCTATGATAGCTGCGTATTCGTTTTTGGTTCCCTTACTCCGAAACCGGGAAACGCTTGCTATGGGCGAGGTCCACCTTCGGGGCTGCAGTATGAATGCTTTATACAAACGCCCTCTCGCAAGAACACTTGACTGTGCAGTTTTTCAATCTGCAGAAGAAAACCAGATTTCTTTGAATATTGGCTACTTGTACAGAGCCTTGTGAGATAACCAAACACTACAATCGAAGCATCTCGGGTCTGTGCAGTGAGGGTAAGACGACCTCGATCAGAGGCTGTTCCTCGTCCTTCGGATAGGTATTTAAGCCCGGGAGAAGCTCCGTATTTTGATGTGATGGTCAATGGCTAGCTCATAGCCAACGACTTATGTCATTTTACGCCTATCACCAAGCGAAGCATACCACGAGAGACTTCATCTACATTGACCTCACATCGCTAGGAGCTGAAGTGCCCTTCATCCCTGTTCGTCTTTGTGTCCTATAGATGAATACTTGGTTGAAATGCGCATCAGGATGTGGATGAAGAGCAGCATATTCCTCTTGGGAGTGTCAAGTGTGTTTATATGTTTGTGGAGGCCTCGTGCCTGGGAACGTTTCCAGATACTGGTTGGAAATAGGATATCACCATTGAAGCAATTTTGGTTCTCCAAAGCTTTTCAATCCGTTTTTCATCTGGTTTTATAGCTCACATTTGCGGTGTTGCGTTTACAAGACAGTCTAAATTCCCGCTGGGTTACCGCCTTGCCTGAGTATTCGCAATCTTGCCAAGCCCAAGCGAACAATTTGAGTGGCTTTCAAGCATAGCATTGCTTACTGTTTGCCATATAAAGAAGCCGTTTGGTCGAAGTCATTGTGTGGATAACGATCAAAGTCATCCCCATCTGTATTTTGAAAGACGGTAGGTAGCTCGAGACATCCGAGATTGAGCTGGCATTCGCGCTTGCCGCCGCGTTTATAAGGGCTACCTATTGAGTCAGAGATGCATCGTCTCTTGAGCAGCATTATAGAATACTTCACGGATGATGGCAGCAGTGGTGACGAGCTTCAGTCTCAGCGTCTTGAACCCGAACTCAGGCTTACCGTCGTGGCGCTATGAAACGCTGAACAATTTTTGATAAAATGCAACCAACCACCTTTCGTATTTGTCCTGTTTTCCTAGAGGTTCTATGTCCCCCTTCCATTCCGCAGATTTATACCGAATCTTGTGTGAAGCTGACGGTTCAATCTGCTTCCTACGCGGGGTATTGAGGTTACGATGACTAGATAAGATATACATTTTGTGGACATGGGTCGGTCCAATTGAAGAAGTCTCAAATTATTCTCGTTCAGAGCTGTGAATACTGAAGATCGTGGGTGGTGATTGGCTTCGGAGTCAGGGCATGAAAGTGTGTTGCCATGTTGTTCAATCAGGAGCGTCAAATCACGTTCTGGAATTCATCGTCTCCTACATATTCGGTCTAGAATAAGCCAAACCTCTTACACCGCGACCCTGAGACGCAATAAACCCCGCCAATAGGGTTCATTAGAATATGGGATGCTTCGTCGACCTTCTTAACACTGCGGGATTTCCTCAATGATAATTCGTTGCTGATCTGAACGATGTAGAAGACTGGAGCTTTGTAGTCATGGAGCCTCCATGAGTTTACTAGACTACTCTAAGAAATAAGTGACGTTAGATACTAGATGCTTTGAATTTGTTGTGCATTCAGTAGATGGTCCGTATTGTAAAGTGAAAATCACCTCCGGCTTAGACTTAAGTTGAGCCAAGGCAGGAGATTTACCTGGAATTCATGACAAGGTGCCGGTGCTTTTATTACCTTATGAGAGACCCCGAACTTTCTATCAATAGATTATTTATGATTAATTTCGCTTGAAAGTAACAGCAAATTCCGATGGCTTGCTTTAGATTGTCGCATCCGCTACTTTATAAGTAGTCAGACCGCATCTTCGCCCATATGCAAGGCCAATTTGCCAGCACATAGCTCCCAGCACTAGAGAGTTTCGTGCGATGATTGTGCGGTTCCGCAACTGGTTTCTCAAGTCCGGGTTCTGGAGAGGTCGCGGCTCCACTCGTATCTCTTGAACAATGAAAAGGTGTCTGCGTGACTTACGACTGGATACGCATCATATGATTGCTGATAGAGACGGACAGGGATCGCGCTCTCAATGCCCGTGCTACACAATCAGACTAGACAGTCGTGACTTGTGAAAAGGAAGCTCTAAGGTAGCATGATACGGCACATTTCAACTCCTACATGTCCACAGGTCAGCCGATTTATAATAAATTCAAGCTCTTGAACGTTGTCCTCAGTCAAATACTCGAATATACAGTCTAAGGTGCGTTTCCAGAAAATATAGATAGGGTAGCTGGGGAGAGTCTCGTTCTAAACTTGAGTCTCACTGTCAAACGATAACACGGCAATTATTCGCTATCGCCTATGGGAGTTGAAATTTTCAGGCTCTAGGTACATACAGCACTGACGCGAGGTTTGAAAATGGGGAAAGACTGGCTGTTTGTCAGGGCTCATGGACATTGGACAGAGGCTTGACCTCACTGTTGGTATTGTCCAACCTATTGTGAGTATTTCATGGCCATTCATTCTAGATCTGATTTATTTTCATACTAATACTAGCATTTCTCACTCACGACGATCGATGATAATCACAGCGGAAATACATAACAGACTCCGTGGCGCATCTGTGGTTGTGTGTGGTGAAATCGCCATCCCCAAAGCTATCTTGCGTGAGAATATATAGCAAGAGACATCACGCCCGAATCGCTAGATAGTGCGGTATGGAATAATATTGAACACGTATAACAAGCTACAATGCAGTCCGGGTTGGCGAGTGCTCAAGCTTCGCCGAATACTTTGACCGACCCTGCAGAGTACGTACAAGAGTTATCGATGACTTCAAACAAAATGAATGAGGAGAAGCCAGACCTCAACTGCGTCAGTCTATGGAACACGCAGCGACTTTGCGCTGCACGAGATAGCATGTTTCGATTCATCCTGGTCCGAGAACGGAAAAGTCAGATCTCCGGGTTATACCAGGAGCCATCGTCGCGCTGAGTTCAGATTGTCCCATGCCACTAATGACAGCTAACCCAATCGATAGTGTCATTTCCATTTCAGGAAGCTAGAAGACACTTCGAAATATGATGCTATAAAATCGTCACATATTTCCGCTTGTAGAAAGGAGCAACTGAGGTCCATCTTGATAATTCAGCGAAGGAAGGACAGAGCCAATGAAACCGTTGCGACGATGCTGGCCCAGAACAAGGTCATCGAGCGCGATTAGCTCTATTAGTCGTCATACATCAATAGAATCACCTCCCGAATACACCACCGACCACAGATGAAATAGACGATAACATGATAGACAGTCTACATTCGATTAACAATCAGACTAAACGTCGACAGCACTAAGGCCAGTCGTCTCACGACGGGTTGTTCTCAGCAGGATAATCTCTACTTCTGCTCAACAAACCAGCTGGACCATCATTTTCTGAATTGAAATCATAACCGCCGGGCACGATCGAAATATATACTGTGAAGTACATTGCGTGCAGGAAATGTGGTCGTAATTATGCATTTCAGGTGAGTCCTGTGTTTACCCTACGATCTGGAACGGAGTATTGGATGATTCAACGTTGTTCCAGCCGAATCTGGTTGCCTGTCATGCAGTCCGGTAGAGGCTGACCGTCGGGGAATTGCTGCAGCTCACTGAAACGGAAGACGTGATGACCTATCCAATTATCTCTTGCGGAGATTAACCACCGAATGATAGAGACTGTCGACCCTGAGCAAGGCGATGATGAATGAACAAGCACTTTAGGCCGTAAAGTCAATCGTCTTGTAAAAAGACACTTGCATGCCTCTCCGTGGGTGCGATAGTCTCGCCACAAAAAGGAAAATCGAGTCCATGTCCAAGACCAATTTAGCTAAATGCGACGTAACTTTTCGCTTGTGTCTGATGTTAGCAAGCGAGAAATATGAACGTTAATGAACATGCGGACGTCTGGACTGTGCTGGGGAATTCGGGCTCGGTATGACCCCGAATGTCCATGGCTGCCAAGAGGGCGGCGATTGCCTGTCGAACTTTTCAACACGATCACTTCAGACTCGTGGGCTGCCGCTGGGAGACTGCAACCGTTCTGGAATATTTCGTTTGTGGCTCACGAATCTCCCATTGCGGACGACTGCAGCATCGACAACGCATCCTGCCTGTAGCATTGTTTGACGTGGTTGCGAAAGACAACAGAACACCCCCTCGGCTTCCCGGCTGACTTGACCGCATTTTTTTCGACCAAGCTGCATCATGCGAATAGAATATTCTTCTGCCCAGGTTATGGGGCCAAAGTATACCTTTCTCTATTAACCAGGCATCGGACCAGCTCGTCTGGAACCACAGCCGATCGAATGGCGAGTTGACGTGACAAACTTATACAATTCATGACGAATGGTACTTTTCCAGTGATGGCGGCGGGGAGATTGACTCCCGAGTCTGACCAGCGAATGGTTGGGAGAGCGAGGGTGAGATGAACCGACAGCAGCGATTCGATGATGTATTGGGGTTCCACAGGTGCAAAACTGACGGAGAATTCCCCACCACCGACCCGGCCAGACCGACTCGCCGACCTTGACGGTGAATTTTGAGTCGCTCTGAAGATCACTGAGATAAAGGTCTTGGATATCGTCGAAATAATTTGCATGAGGAGTAGACCTGCGCTAGGTCAAGCTGCTGAAGCGGTGAAGGAGCGTAGGATCGTGGCGATGAATCGTTTGAACTGATTTAATCAGAATGAGTATGAAATTAAGGTAAGAGGTTATTGCATTCAGAAAGATCAGCTATTTCGCGGGTGAATGGGGTTGTAAAATATCAAATGAAATGTGCCTCTCGGTTAGGGTGTTGAATTTGCTCGACCGTAGAACACCATGCTCAAGTTGGTGACACTCGCATTCGCTCGTGATTAAACGAAAAGAGTGAGACGAGCGAAGCGGGACATGCGAAAAATTGAGAAGGCATAATTGGACACCCACTCGAACAAGCAACTTCGCTGGATTGGTCGGCGGTTGTCAGCGCTGGTGATTTGCGATGGTTTCGGTGTTGGGTGGAATCGTCGGTCGGATTGGGGGCGACGATGAGTGCGGAACTCCAGCCCTCAAACAGTCGCAAAGAATGAATGGACGAAGACAGGAGGAGCACGTCGCTTGGTCAAATCCAAGTAGCGGTGTGCGGAAACACCGTGTTGACGGAATCCGGTCGAGGGCTGAGTTTAAGGTTGAAATCCGGCTGATCACGAATAAAATGTCCGAGGGGCGGCGGACTGGGGGAGTGAGTGTCGCCTGCGAGATCTGCCAAAGCCAATTCAATCAGAGCTTTGTGACAAGACAACACCGAGCTGACGTCGGACCCTGAATAACGGCGTGTGTCAAACAGGGAGGCCATGTGGTGGTGGGTTAGCGGTGGCCGATCGAGGAGGGGCGGCAAGGCACATTGGCCGCCGCTTGGCCGCCTCGGGAAGGGACCCGGAATTGTGGGGAGGGATCCCGGGGTAGCTAAAGATGCGGTGACATCAACGTCGGTCGCAACTTTGAAGAATGAGGGCGCTCGTGAGGGAGGAGTATGCGCTGGCATGCGCCGCACATTTGATTGGGTCGCAGAGCTGCAGAGTATAGAATTTGGATCTCGACAGGTTCTGCGACGGTCTAGTCTTGACTTGGATGTTGATGAACAAGACGGAGATGGTACTCTTTTCATATATACGTTCGACAATGACTGGTGTCTTGTTAATCGTGAGCGTGGGCGTCGCAGAACAGAGTGCTGTTTTCGGAAATGTGTTGTGGTGAGATGCGCTCGAATACACTTGCATAGGTAGGCAAGTAACCACTACCAAGCAGCTGCGGCAATGGTTGCGACGGCCGATCGCAGCGATACATGGGTTAGGTGAATGACGAGCCGGTCGAGGCGAGATGAACGACGAATTGTCGCACTGACTCTGGCGGAGCCAGCGCCGAGGAATTGGAGGCGATGGGATGGTCCTTGGTGTAAAGCGTCGAAAAGACCCGACTGTGAAGGCAGAGTGGCTGCGCCGGGTTTGGAGCGACGGGACCAGGAACAGTGGCCCGCCCAGGATCAAGTCAATCTGATAAAGTGTCGGGCAGCAGGCCAATCATGATGGGCAGAAGCAAGTGCTAGTGCGGAGGTGGATGCGGGTGCGGCTGCCCCCCAAAGGGTGAAGCGAACCCCAACCACTAACAGCGGCCCTTGTCTGATACCCGCGGATGACTAATGGCGCGTGCCCCCTGCGGCTAACAATGGCTGTCGGGTCCGTGCGTTTCAACTTCACGCGTTCTCTGTTTTTCGCAGGAGTAACTCTGAGCCGCCAGTTCGACGTCACCTCCTCTCCTGATGATTTTTCAAACTCGATCTCACCTCAGCATCACCTTATTGACCGCACTGTAACCCTGTTGCGTGCCGGAGAATCGTGCGCGGAACCGTTTCGCCAATGCCCCGCCCCTTCCTTCAGCCGCAAACCCACTCCGCGCGCCACCTCCTGACGCGGTGATTCTCGACACACTTCCCCTCCGCGAGCCATCGAAATCGATCCAAAACAAGGGATAAGAATCGCAAGAGATGGCGCCGAAACCTTCTACTCCGCGCCGTCCACCTACTGGTAGAAAAAGAGGAAGACCCCCCGGAACCACCAACGCTGCTCGCATTGCGCGCGAGCTCGGCGCTTCCCCCGCAGCTCCCTCCAGCCGACCTTCGCGCGAGCTCACCACACCATCCGCAGTCCCCATGACCGAACCACCACCCAAAAGGAGGCGATACATTCCCGGCGGCGCCGGCGGCGGTGGTCGTTTCATCGATGATGATGGAACCGAAACACCCATCACAGTGCGAAGACAGCCAAGGGAGCCGCGCAGCGTATCCGCACTGGTTCCTAGACGAGAGCGAAGTGCCAGAATACGAACCGCCGCCGATCGAGACGAGATGGAATTCAGCTCTGCGGCTGCCGTTGCCGCCGCCGTTGCCGAGAACGAGGGATACAAGCCCCGAGAGGAGCGAGGCTGGGAGGAGTTCCACCCCAAGCTCGATATTGATGCCACCTTTATGGTCTTTCGCTCCGAGGAGGTTGATGGCCTGCCTCTACCAGTCGTAAAGTCGCCTCCCGGCACCCCGAGTATTGCCCGGCCATCTACCCCGATGAACGGATCCAGCACGCCCTTGAAGGAGATGAACCCAGCTTCGACAGGCAATACCCCAGCTCCGCAAACGAACTCATACTTCGCGCTCGCCAATGGGGCCGAAACTCCGCAGAAACGACGGACCAGACCACCTCGCGAATCCGTGTCTTTTCTCAGCCGAGATTTAGCGCCGATGTCGACCCCGAAGGTACCGCAAGTCCTCCCGATCCGGAACCAAACACCAAAGGAGCGCCTAGACTTGAAGGCGCCCTCATACCGAAGATCAGACCAGGTCGAACAATTTGAAAGCAAGAGCTTTGGCCAGGCGCGCTATGTCGACAAGTCGATGATGAATGTTGGCTACCAAGAAACCGATCGATACATTCGCCCCGATGGCAGGCTCATCAAGGCCGCAGAACCAAATCTGGAAGAAGACGAGCAGTCGGCAATCAAGCCCGATGGCGAAGTCATCCCGACTGGTGGCACCAATGTTGGCCGTGTTGAATACGACATGGACGAACAAGATGACCAGTGGCTCGAGGTGTACAACCGAGACCATCGCAAGGCCCAAGACCTCGAGATCATTACCCGCGAAGTATTTGAGATTGCCATCACCAAGATTGAAAAGGAGTGGCATGCCTTGGAAAAGCGAATACCGAAACCTAACCCAAAACCTCCGCAGACGCATCGTCCGCGCTCTAGTTCAGCTGCGGCCGTTAATGGCGAGCCTCAAGTCGGAGAAGAGCAGGATAGCAAGTGTGCGATATGCGACGATGGCGATTGTGAAAACACCAATGCCATTGTGTTCTGCGATGGATGCGATCTTGCGGTTCACCAAGAATGCTACGGCGTACCCTTCATTCCCGAGGGACAATGGTTATGTCGGAAGTGCCAGCTTATTGGGCGCGGTGTCCCGGTCAGTCATATTTTCCGCTCTCAAGACTTGCAAAGCCGCTAATCCGTGTATAGACTTGCATATTTTGTCCCAACACCGATGGTGCTTTCAAGCAGACTAACTCTAGTAAATGGGCTCACCTGCTTTGCGCCATGTGGATTCCAGAGGTGTCCTTAGGCAACGCCACCTTCATGGAACCCGTCATGGACGTGGAAAAGGTGCCAAAGACGCGCTGGAAGTTGACTTGCTACATATGCAATCAGAAGATGGGTGCTTGCATACAATGCAGTAACAAATCTTGCTACCAAGCGTTCCACGTCACATGCGCCAGGCGGTCACGACTTTTTCTTAAGATGAAAAACAGTCATGGAGCTCTTGCGGTTCTTGATAACAGCATGGTCCTCAAGGCATTCTGCGACAAGCACTGCCCCCCTGATTATACCAAAGACAACGGAGTCGCACAGGCAGCGCGGGAAGCTAAGAAGTTCTACAAGCGAGCCATGAAGGGACGGATATGGGCGGACAGTCAGGCAGCAGCTCATACTCTGGCTGCCAACCACCGTCACGCATTGACGGAGCATCCCCCAGACGAGAGTCAAATGACTGGCGCCAAATTCGCGTCCTACGTTGCTGGAGGGGACAAGAAGAAGGGACAACCTGCGAAGCAGATTTGGAAGCTGCCATCGGGTGCACCCATCATCCCTCAAGCGGTCTTTGATATTGTTGAGCAAGCACTGTCGAGATTCCCCTTCCGCAAGCGCAAAGATTTCGTAAGCGAAGCTTGCCGCTACTGGACACTGAAGCGCGAAGCTCGTCGTGGCGCTGCTTTGCTCAAGCGTCTGCAATTGCAGATGGAGACATTCTCGTCAATGGAGCTGACAAGACGGAACTTTGCACAGATGGGACCTTCGGGCAAGACCAGGCTTGCCAGGCGAATCGAATTCGCCGAGACATTGCTAAAGGACCTTTGGGAACTCAAGACTCTTTCGGAGAACGTCGTTCAGAGGGAGCAAGAGAAGCTCGAGGCGGCAGAGCTCGAGCAAGAATTTGTGGATACTTGCTACTTTCCGATTGCGAAGCAGCTTGTTCCTGTGGTCGAGAGAGCCATGTTGTAAGTGCAATCCGAGGCCACCGTGGAATCTCTTACTAACCAAGAATGCAGTCTCGACAAGAATATTTTCAAGGAAGGTTTGTTGGAACTCCAGGACAAACTGGAGCAGCGCTTTTACACCAACACATTGGTGTTCACACACGACCTGTGTGAAGTGATTAACGTGGGCATCAACACCGAACCTCCTGCCCTCGAGGAGGAACCACTTTCGCCCGTGAAACAGAACTTCCATGATCCAAGGCAAAGGAAGGCGCTTGGAAAACGAATACTGAAGGATGTGCAGCCACGGCTGGAAGCGGCCCTCAGGACGGAAGCTGATATCACACACAAACCACTGGACACCTTGACGAAAGAACTTGAGGGCATGTTGGAAGCCAGTATCGAGTTCCGTCAGCCATCAATTACTGTCTCGCGCGCAGAAGAGAGCACAGAACCTAGCCAGGACACCATTATGGTGGACGCTGCCGACGAGGCGGTATCAGCAGCGGAACCTAGGCCTGAGCCTGGACCTGAACAAAAGCAGCAGGAGCCAGAAGATCTGCAGATCACAGTGGCTAGTGAAGAGAGCGTTGCGAAGGCCAAGGAGGAAGAAGACATCATGAGACCTCCAGACGATGATGAGATGGATGTAGATGCTGAAGGCGAAGACGACGATGAGGGCAATATTGAAGTCAACACGTCGACTCTGGAGAAGCCAAACGACGTGCACTCATCCAACTCATCAGTCGCAGGTCATGAGGGTAACGGAAAGGCGGCAGACAAACCGGAGACCGTCGTGCCAACGATTGTCCCGCCACCATCCGACACACCCCCAGAAACCAACGGCTACGTCTCCATCGCTAGGCCATCACAACCGGCGCCCCCGACACCGCCGCAGTCCAACGGCAGTCTCGGCAACGAGTCGACAGACCCGCTCTCCGAGGGCGGCGTGCCATGGTACTTCAAGGAGTTCAAGCCGAAGGGCACTACCATTGTTGAAGAGCAGTGGGCTGGCCGCGAAGCTCTCCGCAGTCTTAGTGAGGACTTGACGGACATGGACGAACAAGAGCTCGAGGGCCTCGCTTTCGACGTCGAAGACAGCACTATTACTGCCTCGCCGACCGTCCCTGGCGAGATCACTGCCGATACGATCGTCAGCAAAGCCAAGTCCAACAGCAAGGTGCGCAAGCGCACGAGCGCCCGGTCGTCCAGAAGGCGCTGAACCACATTTTTCCTTCCTACTCTCCGTTGCGGACGAGAGAGCGGGACTGTACGCGAGTGACGAAGCTGTGTTTTTACGAAATTGTATTTGTATACCTACCTTGTTTATTCCCCCCCAACCCCCTTTTCTCCCCCGACCGTCACGATTACCCGCCCATTCTATCTGGCGCCCCGGCGTCTCTTCCAGCAGCTTTTCCTTTTACTATTCACCCTTATCCTTTAACTACCCACGCGTCTCTATAGCGTCCCCTAGTCTTCTTTTCTCAACATGACAACTTGTCATCTTTTTTTGCTGGGCTTGAGGCGTTTAGAAATGGTGGGGGGAGGAGAGAGAACACACGAGATCTTTTGACGTTGGGACTGGGTCTTGTTTTTTGGCCAAAGAGATCAAAAGATTAGCCGCATTACATCCACTACGCAACGAGACACACAAACACACACACCACTACCCATGGGTTTCTTTTCCGACTGGCGTTCTGAGGGTTCGGCTGGATGTGGGCAACCAGTGTTTATATTTTTAATCACGAGACCCAACATCGGGAACGACCATGCGACTTTTTTCTGCTTGATTGCTTCTTTTGACTGATTTTGACGTGTCTTGAGTTGAGTTCCTGTGGTATGAGACAAATGCAAGTGGCCTTCGTTTTTTCTTTCGCGTGCGATATATACTAAGGTAGTTGAACGTGGGAGAGAGAAAGAAAGTCAAGGAACATTTTTCTCGATTTGTTCGACAATGCCTATTGAGTCTCTGGTGCCTGCCTACCTTGCTTTGTGACACGCACCTAATTCCGGTGCAAGCGATTCTGATCTCCGTATACGCACACGGTCCGAGTCTTGGGATGCTGATGCTTTTATTGGATTTTGCTCGCGGGCGGACGACTTCGTAAAAGCCATTCTAATTATTATTCCTTCCCCCCACTGGCCATTACATAGTATGTGCTCATCATCGTCGTGTTTGTTACTTTGCCATTGTCCTGTCATCATAGCCAGAGGTATCCGCCGGAATAGCAAAACACTTTTCTTCATGTCAAGAGGTCTGTTCGCCCATGGTGCCTGGGTTACTGAGCCCCAAAGTTCAGGAACTTTGCAAATGGTACACTTCCCCACGAATCACACAAGCACCACAACATGTCACGAGCGGCCTCCAACGTGCACTTCTGCAAGCTTAATCCGCCGAAGAAATGCAGAAAGCATCATCCACTTGCAGAGCCGCTGACGAGCTGGTCACCCTACCTACCACAGTAAGCACAGCGGTGAGTTTAGTCGTTGCGACGTTATGGGGGAGTCAACAGGCGACGAATCAGAAAAGGGGGGACCTCAAAAAGTCTACCGGCAACTCAATCAGCTGAGCACGCATCGCCCGCAATACCTCAACGGAAGGGCTTAACGGGAGGAGGGTGGGCATCGTTGCCTGGGCACACGTCGATATGGAGGAGAACTGGGGAGGAGGGGGGGAGCACTAGGGGTTCGCTGCCACGTCGCTCAGGATGTGTCGTGGGGGGAGCGGGAGGGGAAGGATGAAGGTGCACACAGCCGATGAGTTGAGGTGGGCATGTGGTGGCGGTGGTGGTGGTGGTGGCTTTGGACTTTGGAGTCTTGAACCAATGTCCACCGCAGCAGGACTGGATGTCGAATGTGGGATCGGACGTCGCGGGGCAGTCATGTGACGTCTTGCCTGGAAGATGGGGGATTGAAATTCGTTTTCTGCTGGAGAATAGGAGCATCGAAAAAGCGGCATTGCCTGGGTTGTGTCCGTCGAATGGTCGTCATTGAATGGGCCGGGATGAAGCGGAGCGGTGGGGTGAGATTGCTGGGGCAGAAAATCAGACTCCGCCCGATCTCCAAGGCCCGGCGCCAATTGGACAGCGGATTGCCTGAGGACTGCCTGGACCACCGCCATCCACGTCCAGTGTCCCCTCAGCTCGCCCTCCTTTGTCGGCTGGTAGCGGCCGGCTCTCCACTGCCATGACAGCATTCAGATGGAGGGGTAGGCCCAGACCCGAGAGCCACTTCGGTGCCGGCCGCGGGGCAGAGTCAGGCACTCAGTCAGTCGGTACGGTGAGAGGATAGCAAGGAAACCGCGCTGCACGACATGGCCCTGACACACTCTCCGTCCATGTTGTACGTCTGTCGTCCTTGGTGCAGGCAGACTGGCAGGCAGACATACGCATGCTTTTGGTCGACTGACGTAGCCCGTCTCCGTCTACTGTGGCATACACGCCTCCCCGCTGCCCTCACGACCTATTCTATCCATACCCGACGGAGTCTGTCATCTTCTCTGCCGTTCTGCGTCGGTCGTGCGGGTGAGGTCCATCTGGTCGCATCGATTGTGTACGGCGTATTGCTTGAGAGGGGGGCATGGGATGGGACGTCCCGAGCGACGTGAAGGATCAGGTGAAGTATTTGTAAGGCAGTGTGGTTCTGCGCCCCTTCTGACTGGGGAAAATTCAAGTCTTGGAATTTCGGGTGATGACTCCCCAGAGCGCCCGTGCAAATCATCGCCCTGACCGCTTCACGTCTTGGTCGCCCAAACCTTAGGTGCCGTGGCTGTCGCCCGCAGCCTATGGTTAGAGACCGGGTGCTTACTGGACGAGAGAACAAATAGGCGTCGAGCCGGTGAAGCGGAAGTGGTGGGTTGACCTATCTTAGCCGGGTGACGGGCCCGTCCGATCAAGAATCCTGCTTGGTGTGCTTGATAGTTGGTTGGAAAATCGACAGGCTTATCCAGCCTGGATACCGAAGGATTTGCCTCGAGTTGTCGTTTCATCAAAAGGCTCGCCTTACCTGAACACGGTGTCTTGGTTTTTTTCCCCCCATGTGTGGTTGTACGTCTGACGCGTCTTGTCCACCAGTGGCCCCAAGCTGCCAAAGTTTCTTCGCAGAGTCATGATTTGGGCTATGGCAGTCTTGCTCGGCGACATCTTCTCTGGTCTTGGATGGTGGTATACGGAGCAAAAAGGCGGAAGGCGGTGACGGGTGCGTGAGTGGGTGAAGCAAAAGGAAAAGGGTGTCTTACATCGACACGGCTTGTTATTGACTCAGCTGATCTGCCCCAGATACTCAGTCTCACTCCAAGATGGACGTGCCACGCGGGGAGCCTAGGAGAATTTTCTTGGCGTCGTTTAGGCAGTGGGACGGAAGAGCAGACGGAGAGTTCGGGCGTTGTGTAGTCGTCTACAGTGGGCATGCTGTCAGTTGCTTTCTTAAACACAGCGCGATGGACGGCAGCTGCGTACTGGAGTGTGACACGGGGGAAGCTCTGCATGTCCTTGACACATCTATGGGACTGCGTCTTCTGCATGCTACGTGCCGGAAGCCCGTGGGATTTGTAGAAGGCGATGCAAAAGCGTACACAGCTGCTGTAGTGTGCGACGACGGGTTGATTGACTTTCCAGTGAGGCCAGAAAACGTTGACTTTGGGTCAGCATGTTGGGGAAGGCTTCAGATGAATGCGGTGTGGTCTCAGGGAGGGCTGTCTCTGGTGCGGGTAACAAAGCAGACCATCCGAGAAAGGGTTCTTGAGAGGCCAATTCGGGGTGGGACCCTGATGATCATGGTGTTATAGTTGAGATGTGACACTCGGGATCTGGTTGCGAACAGAGACGGGGACGTGGAAGGGAGATGCCGAGGAGTGGCGGAAAGCTGCAAGGATGGGATCTTTCGCGAGGGCCGTCGGACGGTGTCATGGAAACAAATTGCTGGAGCTGCAAAAGGTTGATCGCTGCTGGTTCTCGGTCTCGTCTGGCAGGCCGGCTCATTGTCGCAGAGGTTGCAGGTTCGCAACGCGTAAATGCCGAAGCTATGATACCGAAGCCCACGGTAGAAAATATATATTTGGGTTGTTTGCTGTCCTGTCTTTGCTTTTTCGTCGAGCCAGATGGCAGTCACGTCTATGAAATAAAAGAAAGGTGCACTGCACCCGGGGAAAGAAGCACCAATGGCCAAAGGCAGGAATCAGGTTTGGCAAGGAAAGATCCAACACAGTCAGTGCCAAGATGTGTGAAAGGCAAAGCTTAATAATCCCCCAACCGAGCGCCTGTGCCAGAGACAGAATTTAGCTGCGCAGGGAATGCGTACTCGAGGGAAGGAGTGATGGACTTGGGAAGCAGTTGTTGATTCAGAATCCCATGATTCGACTTTACTTTTTGTTATTGACAGGATGTATAAAATCTCCTTAACAACCGGGCTACTTTTGTACCAGGCAGGTAAGGTGAGTAAGCAGGCAAGGCAAGGGCGGCCGCTTTGCGCCGGGGCTTCACGGAATACGGATACACAAACGCGGACTCGACTCGGACGGACGGGAAGCTCATCTAAGATTCTCAGCCCAAGTCCATGTTGCAAGGACCATGAATTTGAGTGTTTCTGCCCGAATGGGCAGGGAGAGGGAGCGACGGGAAATGGGAGAAACATGGCAGCCCGGGGGCCATGGTCATCGTGGACATGAACAAGAGCCCGACGGGAGAGTGGGACTCGGACCCGTGCTGCTCATGCTGCCAAGGGGGGAGGGGACCCGGAAAGCAGCCAGAGATTCGGAGTGTCTGGGTAATGGGTAATGGAAGGGGGAGGCTGAGTTCATGGGGGTCGAGGACTAAGGCGACTGCTTGGTGCACTAAGCCCGTATCTTGGGTAAGGCAAGGTATGGGTTGTGGAATGCGGTACGCGGGAGACTTTTTTAGCAACAGCTCCAATTCCAGCTCTACCTTAGCTCCAGCGGGCCCGGCCTTGACCTCCAGTGGGCTTTTTCATCTGGGCATCTGCCAGGGACACTACCTTAGTGTAGGTGCTCTCAGGGCTGCGAGGGACTGTCCACCCACCCGGCTGCCCTCCAGCAATAAGTTCTGGAAGAAGACACCCTTGTTTGGGGTATCAACGCGTGCAATGTACCGTCCATCCATCTCCAGTCGCCTCACCTTAAGCTTTCAGGCTCGTTGAAAGCCCCTGTGGCTCCCTATGGTTGACCCTTGCTGCTGGGACCGCGAAGCAAAGCACTGCACACGACAACAAAATGCCATACTGGATGTACTACCTCATGTAAGTTATGGATGGAAGTCTTCGTCGTCGAGTGAATGGACGTCGGGTGCCTGCCCAACATGACTCTTGCTACCTACCTAGCTTGCCGTGCGTACCTACCTACCTATTTGTAGATTGCTGCCGCTTGCCAGATAGAATGGCGTCGGCGTGATGAGAAACGGGCGCCTGCCTCTCTTGCAAGTACCTTGGGCAGGTAGCTGCACGCCATCAACATCACAGTTGCTGCCGCCTGCGTAGGAGGTAGGTACATCTGTGTCCACTGCCGCGCCATGCCTGCCTCCACTGCCTTACACAACACCACAACACGCTGGAGACTACCAATTACACCCGCCAGCGAGAACACACACTCGACGCGCATTCAACTCAGGGCGAGGAAACTCGACACGCACCAGGACCGCCGAAGCGGCAGCGTCGTACCTTAGCAGTAGCCGTAGCTGGTCGCAACTATCCGTTGCAGGACCCGGGAATCCACGAGCACCTTAGAGAGGCAGGCAGACTCAACACAGAGAGAGAGAGAGAGAGAGACGGGGAAAAAAGAAAAAAAAAAAAAAAAGTCTCGACCGCTCACTGACCCCAATTTTTTTTTCCTTCAGATCTCCCTTCATTTTTTTCGGTCCTCTCTCTCTCTTCATCATCCCTGACATTTTCTCGGCCTCTTTTCCACCCCTGTCACCAGAGAAACCCTCGTCCGTCTGGCTTTCTCATCCTGCATCCGTTTCTGCCATACGCGCAGCATACTCGAGTGAATTGAGCACATAGTCTCTGCCTCACCCGAATCTCGATCTTTGGGTTGTTGTGTTTTTTTCCCTTCGGTTCTGCCCAGCATCTGAGTCCATAATATACGTGCACAATCAGCAGCCGGCGATCGCATAGTGCCCATAGCACTATCCCTCTTTAACAAACCACCCCCTGTAGTACGAAGCGGCGGCCCCCCTCACGCAGCCAGCCAGAGCCAGCCCAGCGTAGAGAAAAGAGCGATCCCTCCATCTCCTCTCTTCCTGCCCGCCCGCCCACTCACTGCCACTGCCACCCGTGCTGCTGCTGCTGCTCTGCTGAGTCTGCTCTCCCGCTGCTTTTTTTTGCCTGCCTTTCCGACCGAGCAGCCCGCGCCCAACACAAAACACGAAAATCCTCCCCTCAAACCCACCTTCACCTCTCCTCCCCCCAAAAGCCTCTTTTTTCCCCCACGAGGCCACCTTTTGACCCAACGGCGACGATACGTCTAAACAAGACGACAACGCGATCCAGAGATTTCCATCTCTTGAACATCATCAAAAACATCGACGATTATTCTTTCACGCGACTCCTACCTCCGCTGACGACCGTTTTTTCTCGGCTCCTGCTGAAAGAAGCGAAGCTATCAACAGCGACGGCCCTCTCTGCGGCGACTCCCTCCCATACCCAGGCGAACTAGATCCCCCCAAAGGGACGACGAAAATTTTCTCATCGACGACGAGACACCCTACCACGCGATAGAGGCCTGCGCAGATTGATCACAATCCGCCCTCTCGCCGCCGCTTTCTTTCCGATAGGAAGAGAGGCCACCCAAGAGCTGAGATCACTTCGCCGTAAGTATTTTCGCCCCATACCTTCCCTACTTCCCCTCTCGAGCCTGCTCACCACAGCACCCGCTACTTCTGGGCGCTTCGCACCACATCCCCAACAAACGCCTGTCCCATCGCGTCAAATACTAATTTCGCGTCATCAAATCAGCCCCGAGAAGTGCATCATCCCCGTAACCAGGGCACCATTATCTACGGCCGCCGCGAAAAAAAAAGGGTACACTCTTGGTACACTTGCCGCACACGCGAACTCTTCTCTCGGTAATAGCGGGCCATCTTTCTGGCTGGTGAGGATAAAAGATGGCGGACCAACATGAGGTCGACCTTGACTCGATAATCGACCGTCTCCTCGAGGTTCGGGGAAGCCGCCCTGGCAAGCAGGTCCAGCTTCTTGAGGCTGAGATCCGCTACCTGTGCACCAAGGCTCGTGAGATTTTCATCTCTCAGCCCATCCTCCTCGAGCTTGAGGCTCCTATCAAGGTAAGCACCCATCGCTTGACTCGTATTGGCTGCGTCACTCCCCTCGCTTTGTTTTCCCCGAGTAGCACAGACCTGCTGACGCCGACCCCTCATTCAGATCTGCGGCGATATCCACGGACAATATTACGACTTGCTGCGTCTCTTTGAATATGGCGGTTTCCCTCCTGAGGCCAACTACCTGTTCCTTGGCGACTACGTGGACCGAGGCAAGCAGTCTCTCGAGACCATCTGCTTGCTGCTTGCCTACAAGATCAAGTATCCCGAGAACTTCTTCATCCTCCGTGGCAACCACGAGTGTGCCTCCATCAACCGTATCTATGGCTTCTACGACGAGTGCAAGCGCAGATACAACATTAAGCTGTGGAAGACCTTCACCGACTGCTTTAACTGCCTTCCTATCGCCGCTATTATCGACGAGAAGATCTTCACTATGCACGGTGGTCTCAGCCCTGACCTGAACTCCATGGAGCAGATTCGCCGCGTCATGCGACCCACTGACGTATGTATTAACTTTCATTCTAGGCCAAGTCTTGGATTCTCGTTCGATTTTTACAGATTATTGACATGTCATTTTCGCAGATCCCCGACTGCGGTCTTCTTTGCGATCTCCTGTGGTCTGACCCAGACAAAGACATCACTGGCTGGAGCGAAAACGACAGAGGTGTTTCCTTCACCTTTGGTCCGGACGTTGTTTCCCGCTTCTTGCAGAAGCACGACATGGACTTGATCTGCCGTGCCCATCAGGTCGTCGAGGACGGCTACGAATTCTTCTCCAAGCGCCAACTTGTTACCTTGTTCAGCGCACCCAACTACTGTGGAGAGTTCGACAATGCTGGAGCCATGATGAGCGTAGACGAGAGCCTGCTTTGCTCGTTCCAGGTGAGTGTGGCCATATCCAAACTGCGTGGTTGAGGTTGCTGACATATCATGACACCAGATCCTGAAACCCGCTGAGAAGAAACAAAAGTACGTCCCCGGTGGTCTCGGAGGCAACAGCCGACCAGTCACATCTCCCTGGAAGTCCGCTTCCAAGTGATATCAAGAGTTTATTCCAACACACATGCTTCTAGGTTCGGCCGTCGTTAATTGCCTCCACGCCCATCTCGACCGAACGATCTCTTCGCCCATCGATGCGGGTCTCGCCCCCGCACATCGTCCTCCCACTTTCTTGGACCCTTCTCAGGGTCTACCTCCGTCAACTCTTCAACCTGTCCGAGTCTTCCCGAGTCCACCCACCCGACCACAACCCGCGCAACTGTTCACGATTACGGCTGTCTGGTAGCTGAAGAT
Organism: Colletotrichum tropicale; assembly: GCA_027406125.1. Taxonomy (NCBI): domain Eukaryota; kingdom Fungi; phylum Ascomycota; class Sordariomycetes; order Glomerellales; family Glomerellaceae; genus Colletotrichum; species Colletotrichum tropicale. Next base: position 3,025,056 of record JANVYH010000004.1, read on the forward strand.
AAAACACACAAAAACAACTGGAATTTGCAATGGTTTCCATACCGGTCCGCGTGTCTCCGTGCGGCCCCCCTATGGACATGAACTATATGGGGTCTCGTGAACAAGTGATTTGCACGCGACACTGCATGGGAGAGCTCGAAATCGACGCCTCGTCACCGCCTCGATTTCAGTTTGGCTTCGTCATCCATTTTCACCTGATGTTGGACGGCCAACTTGCCAAACAAATGCATGCCAGTTGGCAAGGGCTGCCATCACGGGACCGATGTGACATTGAAACTCCACCTGTGTTCTCGCGGCTCCAGACAGTCGTACCCGGTCTCAGACTGGAGATCGTTGCAGCGCACTCACTCCTGAAGCCATGTCTCAATCCAGAACACTTTGGCACGTTGTAGGACTTTTCACCTCGTGAACCAAAGGTCAAGTTTGTGGAGTCGGCATTCTCGGTTGTGGACGAGGCAAGACGTTGAAGCGTCGCCCCGGCTGGGCAACAGAGTTGGGGCTGGGTTTTCTCTCTTTTGCTTGTATTTTTCTTCTTTTCCTTCTTTTCGTTTCGATTTTCACTGTTCTTCGGAGAGGTCTCTAGTCTGCTAGCGGGGTTGGTACCGAGACCTCATTCAGGGGATCGCCGCTTGGCACGATCTTGGGAATGAGGGGTCTGGCGTCCTGGCCCGGGTTAGCGGTCTGCTCTGTACACACACACAAACACGCGAGGGATACGCTTGGACTGGTCGACCCGGCGTGGTCACGTCTTCGTGGACAACGGATAAGGATGCTGCGGCGGCTTTATGACTGCAATGAGAATAAAAAGCCTTATACTATTCGAACTTTTTGATTCTTGGTGAAGTTGCTTGTTCCTCGCAATGATATTTGGGTATAGGATATCAAGTTGCTCATCGGCAAGCTAGCTAGGTGTATCCGGCATGGATCCTCATGGTCCAATTAAACAACGAGAGCCGCCAAAGACGTTCCCGTCGACGATCATAGCCTGGTCCATCCTTCCTAGCGCGGGAGTCCACATTCCTCAGGCTCTCTCTCCATGCAACGACGGATCAACAACCACCAGCCAACAGGGGAGAAGGAATGCGCAAACATCGTCCACTCGCTGGTGACCTCACAGGCGGATGGTCCCGTCAGGTACGCGGCGGGAAGCTGACGTGTCTAGCCCCCCTCCCCGTGGAAACCGCACGCTACCCAGTCTTGTCGGTCTAGGTTGGGCCTCAGGCACAGTCCTCGCAGGCTTCCTTCGCACCGTCCTGTTTCTTCTGCAGCTGTAGCTTGCCCGGGGGCGAGACCTCTGCCTTGGCCTGCTGTCCCTTGTTCGCGCCCGCGGCGGCGATGGCGGCCTTTGCCGCGTCGTCAAAAGGGCTCTTGTCGCTCGTGTCCGCGGTCTTGTTCGCGTTTGCGGGGTGCTTCTTGAGGTGGGGAATCACGTCCGCGGCGGAGGGCAGGCTGCTGCTGCTACTCCCGCTCTCCTGGTCTTTGCCCATCGTTGCAGAAGAAGACTCCGCGGCGGCGGCGGCGGCAGGAGCTTTGCTATGCTTCCGGTCGACGTGTCCGAGGTCCCTGTCCGGCTCGATGACGTCGCGCAGGCGGCGCTTCAGTTCCTTGGTCTCGGGGAATCCGCCCTCCGTCTTGCGGTCCCAGAGGATCGTGGAGGAGGTCGTCGCGGCGCCCGGGGGTTGGTGGGTTAGGGTTACGGTGAAGGTGCCGCCTGTTGAGGGTTGGAGGGCCACTTCGCCGAGCGAGGTTGAGAATGTTGAGAGGAGCTCTTGGGCGAACTGGCGGGGGAGGGGTGGTGAGGTTAGTATGATTGTTCCGACATACGAGGGGATGACGTTTGATGTTGAGGCTGTGAGACGGGGGGCGGCCAAGAGGGGATGAGGTCATTGGGTTAGGAAATGTCAGGTAGGTAAGGTAGAACGGGCGGTTGCTTGTATTGGAGGCCCAGGGTCAGGGCAAGCGAGGGAGGTGTAGCGTGAGAAGGCAGGTCGGGAGGACGTACATATGCCGCGCGAAGCATCCACTTACACTGGGTGCAGAACTGGATGGCTACGCGGGGGAGGGGGTATGGTGTTGCCGTTGTTGATGGGTTGACTTCAGCCATGTTGGTAGAGGCTTATACAGAGGGGATATGAGTAGAAGTGGCGCAGATTCGAAGGTCTTCCTTGTCGTTTGCTAGTCCTCGGTTTTGGATACCTCAGTGACGGCAGTTTGCGACTAAAGTGATGCGGGGGAATCAACTTGAAGCAGAAGGGCTCCAGAATGCAACTTGGTTCAATAGAGGAACACACGTCCTAGGCAGTGAGTGAACGTCCAGCAGGGGCTTGAGTTATCGGATGCTCGGTTCGCGCCTAGGCCAAATCAAGGTGTACAAGCAAGATGAGAAGAAAACAGACTAAGGAACAGTCGGTTCATCCTGCGTCATCGGGCGGCGTAGTCAACACGACGCGGGAAGCGGGGTGGGGGGAACCCAGTCGTGCCAGTGCTCCCAGCTCTAGACCAGGACGCCACAATTTGGATGGGAGCTGTGGCCAGCTGCTCATCTGGAGGGATTGGATTGTGGCTTGCGTCCGGGCCTGGCAGCTGGCTGACAAAGAGGGAAAAGTGGCCGACGCCGGCGGATGCGGAGACCCGGCGGAGGGTAAAATTGGGAAACACCTCAGGGAGCCAACCCCGTCAAGTGCATAATGTGCTCGGCGCTGCGACTGGCAAACACCTGGCCACCATCTGCAGGCCTGGCAGGAAACGGGCAAAAAAACGGCGCTTTTTGGGGGGCAGTGGAGGGGGGTAAAAGCGGTGGTGGTCGTGCTTGGCTTGGGTGTGTTTGCCCACAATGGAAACCTTGTCCACCTGACAAAGCGACCGGGGTGACGGGAGTGCCATTGCAGAAGGGGGAGAGGGGGCCCCCCAGGAAAGAGGAGAACAAATGTGAAGCTTGTGGCAGGAGGTGGCTCCGTCGCTCCGACGCCTTGCAGGAAAACCCGGCAGCAATTCAGGTACCGGTGGAGTCTTGCTGCAACGCAAGGTCGCGCTGCCATTGGGAACGACCTAGGACTGGATGGACAGCGCTCGCTGAGTCGTCGTCGTCGTCGGGGGGTGCGGTTGCGGTTGCGGGTGCGGGTGCGATGAATGGTGGTCCTCCAGCGCCGCCCGCCGCAAGCACCACTAGGTACCACTGGGCAAGCAGCAAGCACACCAGCAGCGATGGAGAGAGCACGCAGCTCGGCGGGCCAAGAAGTATGAGGAAAAGCAAATGCGCCGTACGCAGTAAAGTGCCGTTCTCTCTTCCCTAGCGTGGGTGGAGGAGACGGTCTGCGAATGGGTTCGAATAAACGGGTCTTGGTCTCTTCTTGATCTGGCTGAGGGACGACGACAAAGCGCCTCCCGTCGTCAACCCTTTCCCGCCGAGGCCCAGAAGGCATCATGTCGCAAAAAGGGAAAGGAAGTATGAAAGATGAAATAATGGGAAGGCTGTAAAGTAATTGAATGAGATATTGATGATTGACAGGAGGGAATTAGGTCGGCATCCAATAGTGGCAAAGGCCGTAGATTCCCCCGGCCGAGCAGGGCAACATGAGTTGAACCAAGCCTGCTCCGATGTGACCCTTAGGGAAATGAAATGGACCTCTTACCGTCTCCATCCCAGCAGGTCAGCACCAACCAGCCCTTTCCCAGCGCGTTGCTTCACTCCTCCGGCTCCTCCCCCCGTCCGGCGTCCCCCCTTCTGCCCTGCTGAGGCTCCAATCGCTGCTCCTGCTCCTGCTGCTGGCCTGGCCTCCCTCCTGCCGTTGCCCGTCCACAAGTCGCAGGTCCTGGCGAAATAAACAGCAAAAAGGGACGCTGCATATGTCTCAGATGACCCTCTGACCTGGGTTTGGTGGTTTGAAGAAAGATCTTGCACAAGAATAGAGAACACACACACTTCCAGCCACAGCAGTACGGTGGAAAGTCTGTGTGTACGGAGGTGCTTCCCCCACCGTTAGATTTGCTTCTTCAGCGCCGCGCCGGATGGATGGCCTGATGTCTCTCGCCGTCCTTCCCATTCCCAGGCCATCGGGACCACCATCACCAACACCACCACCCCTGGACGAAGACGACACAGAGCCAACAAGACCTGTGTTGGCGCTGTGCCGTCCTCGATCAAATCTTGGTTTTGAGACTCCTCGGTCCCCCGAGAGGCCTGCGCTGATGATGGGAATCGGAAGGGACTCTGGTCACGAAAGTGGTTCAATCCAGGGCCGACCGCCCTCACCCTCACCGACCCCGGTCCGCCAATGTAGCCATTGGTTGGCCGAAATGACCTGATATGGAACCACAGCAGATGCGGGTGATTTCGTGGCTCCACGGCGCGCAACGCACATTGCACCGTCTGTTTTGGTGGTTTGCCCTTTTGCGAGGCTGTGGAACCCTATTCCGCCCAAGAGGCTGAAGCTTGCACCTGTCGTGACTGCTCAGATGCACCGAAGACGCGAAAAATTTCAATACAATTCATATCAAGTGACACAGCAAGTTTCATGGAGACAAGGCATTGATTGATTGAAGCTATTCACACACTCGGTGCGGGATATAGTGGGAAAAGGGGGAGCAGACAGATCCGAAGAAGGAAAAAAGAGTACAGGACATCAAGAGAATTATTACATGCTGAAGAGCTGTCCGCCAATAAAAGCCTTGCCTCCCAGACAACCACCGCCTTCCTCCCCGATGATAATAGAAAAAAGAACAGCATAGAAGCATTATCGTAGCGGGGGCCATTGCCTCTCTTCTCTCATCTCGAGTCGCCTCCCCGTCTCCCTCGCACCCTCTCTCGCCGTTCCCAGATATTACTGACCCGTAATTGTTGTCGTCGTCGTCCGTTGCCTTTTGACTTTTTTCTGGAATCCGTCCAAGAACAAGATATCCATTTTTCCCTCTTGGCTGGCAAACGTCCGGGAACCCTTTGTCGTCTTTTCCCAATCCTGGGGAACCTTTTGTGTTTTTCGTTTCCTCATCGACTCCGCGCTAGTCTAGGACTTTTGATGGTTTCCGATGATTCCATGACCGCGATTAAAAACAAACAACATCGTCTTTTCGGTGCTTCAGGATGGGTTGCTCGCTGTTTCCGGGAGGGTTGTGCTGCATTGCCCGATGGCCTTCGGGGGTCTGGTATTCCACGCGTAAAATAAAAATGACAATCCAATCGGAGCATCTCGATTGATCCGATTAAAAACGACGTCGCTACCCATGACTTCCGTTGCTTTTGTGGTTTTTTTACATCACGATACAGCATCCGCCGCTTTGTTGTGGTGCGTAGGGATCCTCGCCACGGGGGACAGCGCCCCAGACCGAAGGAACCATGTAGTCTCTCGTGCTGTTGCAGTAGGCAATGATGCTATTTGATGAATTAGTGATGAATTCGCTATGGTCGCGATGGCGTGGTCATCCGGAGCCATCGACGATCAATTGGTTGAATAAAAAGACCTACCTCTTAGAAGCATTGCTAACCGGAATACGTTCCCTCTCGAGATCCTCGCGCAAGCGGTTGTTGAGTTCCGTCAATCGGCGCAGCTTGAGATCGGCCATCGACTGCTTGTTCTTCTTAATCTGCGACGGGTCGCCAACATCGCGGGAGGTGTAGGCAGGCATCGTGGTGGCGGATCGGGGGGCTGGAGACTTGGACGACGAAGGAACGGAAGACGACTCGGCGACAGCGACGGGAGCGGCGCTTGCACTGGCACTGGGAGTCGCTTTGGAAGATGAAGCGACAGCGGCAGCGGCTTGTCGTCGCGGTTTGGTGTCGTCGGTACGGGGTTTGTCGTCCTGGTCCTGCCGCTGGCGAGATGTCGATGACTCGGCTGTGGCGGCGACGGCAGCAGTTGGTGAGGTAGAGGTGCTGGCGGCGGCGGTGGTGTTGTTGTGAGAAGAACGTTCCTGGTGAGCGAGCATATCGTGTCAGTTTGATTAGAGTTTCCCTCCTTAGACTCCGCTTTGGCGGTGTTTGCCGCGTTTTCCCACCACCCCGTGGAACGAGCGTCTTCGTTCGGGGCGGGAGAAGGGGGGAATAAATGGACAAAGACGGGGGCGAAAACTCACAGGTGTGATGCCGCGGGGGCAGATGGGAGAGGAGGAGGACGGGAAGGAGGGATTGAGAGAGAATGATCAAGGCCGGTTTCGATCGAAGCGAATCGACAAAGGAAAGAGCGTCGGGGGGTGGATTGGATTTGGGGGGGATTACGGGTGTCGAGGTTTTGGGTACGAAGGTAGGATGGTTGCTCGGATAGAGAGGATTTGGATTTGGGAAAGCAAAAAAAAGGCAGTAAAAGGCAAAGGAGAGGACGGACGGACGTACGTGTGGACGGGACGGGGGAGGGAAAGGGAAAGGGAAGGTGTCTGTCTTCTGGTAGTCGCACTCTGTCTGGTGCTTTGCTTGCTTGGTAAAAGGGTCAAGGCAAGGTGCCAGGTACTACTTTACTAAGGTGAGGTGGGAAGCGACACTGGGTAGGTACCGACAGAAAAAAATAATGGGCAGGGGGAGAGAGCGGAATTGGGATTGCACCTGCGTCTCTCAGTCGTGCTTGGTACTAGGTAGGGGCGCTGGGTTTGGATTGGATTGCGGAGCCGTGGGAAGGTTCCCCTAACGTGAAAGGAAAGGTCCTGGACTCCAAGGTTACCTTACGCTCGGGCCACCAGGTGCACCATTGAAGCAAGCAGCGCGCTCCGTACCGCACCGCGCGCGAGAGAGGAGAGGTGCGAGACGGATGCGAGACCGATTGCAGCTGGTGCCGACTGGCAGAGCGATGCCTACCCTACGAAGTAACTGAGGTGAGGTGCGGCAGTGTGCGCTGCAATTGTGCAGATGCCCCGAGATGAGGTGCAGGTGCAGTGGCTCGCACCTCAGACGACCCAGACCAGGGTGGACGGGGCACATTGGTCATGTCCCTTTCTCGAGCCGGCGGGGGTGTTCGCTTGACTGGACCGGGGTCTGGTCTCTCTTCTCTCAAATTGTCCCTCGCCCAGCACGAGACGGGTGCCGCACGGACTCGTCCGGTGTTGGCCCAACTCTGGCGGGATTGGCTGGAAGTTGGCCGGAGCGGGCAATCTCCAAAATTGGGTTTCCGCCTAGCAGGCCAGCACCCCGTTTAACAACCCGAGTATCGCGTACAAGCATCGCAAGACGCGACACCTCTTCCAACTTGAAGCACTTCTTGTTGGTTCTTCAATGACGGCGCGGGCGACCGCGGACGAACTACAACGCCAGAACGGCATTCATCACATCATCATCTGTGGCGAACTCTCCCTTCTCACTTTGCAATGGATACAGACTCTGCACTACTGCTACCAAGACCCGGCAGCCAGATCTGACTTTGACCCTGCACTGCCGACTTTACTGAATTGATATCCATCTTGCGGATTTCTGCCTCCGGCTCGCCTCGCTGCCGAATCCAACACATGCCGTTGCTATCTGCGGGGGGGTTCGCCCCGTACACGTACAGGCCTCGGGGTAAGGTATCAATCGATGTCAGCCGTGATTCTCATCAACACGTCCGATCGAACTCACCCACGCTGCTTTCGGCCTCGCTGCTAACCTTTCACCGCGCCAAAGACAAAGAACGGGGGGGTGCCGACGGCCCAGCTGAGTGGTGAATGGCGCAATGCCCAGATGCTCTATATCGGGAATAAGCATATCAGATATGCCGTTCCCTTCTATCGGCCCTTTGGTCCGTCTTGTACTCGTTCGGATACAACCACCATCAAATACCCCATCCAGCCAGCCTTGGCTTGGCCGTCCGGGGAAACAAAATTGCACCCTCCCCTTGATCGTTCCAGCACTGCGATACCTAATGCTGCTGCACAAGCCCCCCTGCCAGGAGGTATGGTCGAATACGAACCCACCAACGACCGGCGCTCTACCGAGATCATCGATGTGTGAAGTCAACGATTAAACTCGGAGGTCACGTCAGGCAACGGTGTGGGGGGGCGGGAATAAGCCGCGCCTTGTGATGGTGTTGGGTGATTAACTTCATCGAACTGTTGGATCACACACTGGCAAGGCTGGCAAATCGGGCTGTGATCGCAGTGACACAGACACCTACCTCGTTGCTTGTCAGATGGAAAGTGGGCGGGAGAGTTTTGCCCAGAAGTGCTACCTTTGCGCATGATTCACTAGAAATGGACTTTTCTCAAACTTCACTTCGGCGACCTCAAAGACCTCGTCACTGGACCCACGATCTAACCTCCATCGATGTTGCATCATCCATTTGCTCAGTGATTATGGGATGGCGGAAGGTTTTTCCCAGGTAGGGTGCTAGTCTATTGACGAGGAGACCGCCTAGTTTTCCCGTGTCTTCACGACTGCACTTTCCGTGCAGTTAATTACTTTGATCAGGAACGACAGTAGTTGAGACAACAACGGTAATAATAGCAGTCGCTCTAGCAAGGGAAAATAAAGAGGTCTCTTGATGAGGTCCCACGCCTTCTTTTTTCAAGGTGCAACGGAGGACCGCAGACAGCCTTGAGGCCAGGACAAGACACCTAAAGTGAAGGTAGGTCGGCAGGCTGGACCGGCAGCTGACATAATCTTCAATATCACGTGATCGTCCGTTGCGCAGCCGTGCACGGACGCAGAGCCCCTCAGAAACTCGCATAGCGGCCACACAGGAAATTTGAAAATTCTCGTGTGAATCGACTCTTCCGCAACGCCATCGCAGCGACAGCCAAGTCGATATCTCGCTCGCACCCACACGGCTTGCGTTGCAACTCTCTAAATAGACATCTCCTCGAGAATATCTGTTACCCGCAGAGGAGGTTGCCCATCATGGTGAGTCCCGCCTATCCATGTGTTCCAGCCCACCCGCAGCCTAAAATTTCCCGCCCATTTTGACGCTACCCCTCTCTTAATTCTATCACAAGCCGGCTTCTTGCTGTGCGATCGACTATTTGGGGCAACAATACTGATGATTCTCTACAGCCTCCTCCGCCTCACCAAAAGCCCGAGAATGTCCTGAAGCGGGCTCACGAGCTCATCGGCGTCAAGCAGGCACCGGCCGCTCTGACCCTCCTCCACGAGCACATCACCTCCAAGAGAAGCCGAAATGTTCCCATCGCGTCGCTGGAGCCCGTGATGCTCCTGCTGGTCGAGCTCTCCGTCGAGCAGAAGAAGGGAAAGCTGGCCAAGGATGCCCTGTACCAGTACAAGAACATCAGCCAGAACACCAACGTCGCAACGATCGAGGTACGCCGACACGTCGTCGGAGATAACTTGTGTGCCGGAGGAAACGATTGCTAACAAAGGACATATACAGCTGGTTCTCAAGAAGTTCATCGAGCTCGCCGCCGAGAAGGTCACCGCCGCCCAGCAAAAGGCCGACGAGGTCCAGTCCACCATCGACGCTACCACTTCGACCGCCAACGTCGACGATTTGGAGGCCAGCGAAACCCCGGAGTCCATCCTCCTCGCCACCGTCTCCGGCGAGCAGTCCCGCGACCGTACCGACCGTGCCATCGTCACCCCCTGGCTCAAGTTCCTCTGGGAGGCTTACCGTACCGTCCTCGACATCCTCCGCAACAATGCCCGCCTCGAGGTTCTCTACCAGAGCACGGCCATGCAGGCCTTCGACTTCTGCTTGAAGTACACTCGTAAGACCGAGTTCCGCAGACTCTGCGAGCTGCTCCGCAACCACGTCCAGACCGCCGCCAAGTACTCCACGCAGATGCACGCCATCAACTTGAGCGACCCCGACACCCTGCAGCGTCACCTGGAGACTCGTTTCCAGCAGCTGAACGTTGCCGTTGAGCTCGAGCTCTGGCAGGAGGCCTTCCGCTCCGTTGAGGATATCCACACCCTCCTCAACCTCAGCAAGCGCCCTCCCAAGCACATCATGATGGCCAACTACTACGAGAAGCTTACCCGTATCTTCCTCGTCGGCGAGAACTACCTCTTCCACGCTGCCGCCTGGTCCCGTTACTACACCCTCCTGCGTCAGTCCGCTGCCCTGGTCTCTACTGGTCAGAGTAAGAAGGCCGACAGCCCGTCTGCCACCGATGCCGACCTCGAGAAGGCCGCCTCCTTCGTGTTGTTGTCCGCCTTGGCCATCCCCGTCATCAGCACCACCCGCTCTCGCGGTGCCATGGTTGACTTTGACGAGTCGAGGAAGAACAAGAACGCCCGCCTTACCCACCTTCTGGGTATGTCTCAGGCCCCTACCCGTGCCGGCCTCTTCCGCGATGCCCACGCCAAGGGCCTGCTGAAGCGCGCTCGTCCTGAGATCCGCGACCTCTACAACATCCTCGAGGTCGACTTCCACCCTCTGTCCATTTGCCAGAAGATCTCTCCCATTCTCACCAAGATCGGCGCCGACGCTGAGATGGAGAAGTACATCCTGCCTCTCCAGCAGGTCATCCTTACCAGACTCTTCCAGCAGCTCTCGCAAGTGTACGAGACCGTCGACCTCAGCTTCGTCGAGCGCCTGGCCGAGTTCCCCGAGCCCTTCCAGGTTACCCGCGGCACCATTGAGAAGTTCATCATGAACGGCAACAAGAAGGGTGACCTGGCCATCCGCATGGATCACGCCACCGGCGTTCTCAGCTTCGACAACGACGTCTTCTCTTCTGCCAAGGCTGCTCACGCCGGCTCTTCCGCCGGTTCCGCCGAGGCCGACGGTAGCTCCGTCCAGCGCCTGCAGAGCACTCCTTCGGAGATTGTTCGTTCTCAACTCACCCGTCTCGTCAAGTCCCTCCACACTACCTGCTTCTACGTCGACCCCACCTACAACCAGTCTCTCGTCGCCGCCAGGGAAGCTGCTCTCGTCCGGGCTAAGGCCGGAGCTGAGCAGGAGCACCACGCCATTCTTGCGAGAAAGGAGGTCATCCAGAAGCGCAAGGAGGAGGCTTCCGAGGTTCAGGCTCGCAAGGAGAGAGAGAACGCCCGCCAGAAGCGCCTTCGTGACCAACTGCTCCAGGAGGCAGAGGACAAGCGCCTCGCCGCTGAGCAGAAGGAGCGTGAGGAGAAGCGCATGAAGGCCGAGCGTGACCGTGTTCGCAAGGAGGAGCTCAAGAAGCAGATTGCCGACCTCAAGATCGGTCCCAAGGTTATTGACCTGGACCTTGAGAACCTGGACAACCTCGACTCCAGCGCCATCCACGCCATCAAGCTGGAGCAGCTCAAGCGCGAGAAGAACGATGTCAACGAGAAGCTCCGCATCGTCTGGAAGCGTATCGACCACTTGGAGCGTGCATTCCGTAAGGAGGAGTCTAAGAAGTTGGGCGAGGACTACCAGAAGCAGATCGAGAAGGACCGCGCGACCTACGAGGCCGTCAAGAAGCAAACCCTCAAGGAGTCCGAGGAGAAGCACAAGGAGAGCGTCGAGCTGAAGCACCGCCTCAGCCGCCTGGTGCCCGAGTACACTTCATTCCGCAACAACCTTCACGACCGCCGCAAGGACGAGTTCGAGAAGCGTCGCAGGGATGCCGAGAGGGAGCTCGAGAAGCAGATCGCCGCCCGCAAGAAGGAGTACCGCGAGCGCAAGCTCCGCGAGAAGCGCGAGCGCGAGGAGAAGGAGAGGGCCCTCCGCGAGGCCGAGGAGCGTGCCGCCCGCGAGAAGGAGGAGCAGGAGAGACGCGCCGAGGCCAAGCGCGCCGAGATGCAGCGCCTCAAGGAGCAGCGCGAGCAGGAGCGCCAGGAGGGTCTCGAGAAGGCCGCGCTTCAGGCGAGACGCGAGGAGGAGGCCCTGGCCCGTCGCAAGGCCGAGAGAGAATCCCAGCGCGCTGCACCCCCGTCCCGTGTTCCCGAGCGCGGCCCCGCCGAACCTTCCTCCGAGGGTCGTCGCCCGCTCAACCTCCCCGGAGCCGGCAAGTGGCGCGAGCGCGAGGCGAACAAGTCTTCTGCTCCGGCGGATTCCGCACCCCCGGCTCGTGGACCTCCCGTGGAGCGCTCCGAGCGCCCCGAACGCTCCGACCGTTATGAGCGCCCCGAGCGTGCTGAGCGTGCCGACTCCGGCGACCGCCCCAGCGCTGGCCCGCCGCGTCTCAACCTCGCCGGCAACAAGCCCAGCTGGCGTGAGCGTGAGGCCGCCAAGGCCGCTGGCGGCGGTGGCGACAGCAGCAGCACCGCGCCGCCTCCGTCCCGCACCGCCTCTGGTGGTGCGCCCCTCAACCGCGCCGGCTCTGGACGCGGTGAGAACGGTCGCCCTGAGCGCACCGGCTCCCCCGCGCAGCCGGTCGAGCCGCTCAAGCCATCGGGCGGTGCTGGCAAGTGGGTGCCCCGTCACCTTCGCGACAAGCAGTAAGCTTGGTGCTCATCATGAAAGGGGGCGACGAGGAGGAAGAGAGCAAGTGGTGGGATCTGCAGTCTGCATCGGCGTTCTAGGTTAGGCAGGAAGTTGTTTTAAAAAAGGATGTACTCTAGAGCCCCCGAGGATGATCCCCCCTCCTCACTGATCGAGGGGAGCTAGAATGGAAGTAACAGATAGCCTTTAATCGTTGGTCAGGATGGAGTGAAATGTGACGATGATGAAATGATTTTTGGCATGGATCAAATTTTCAAATGGCTGGATTAGACTTTGGGGCATCTTGCGTATAATCCATGATTCATTCTTTCAACAAAATCTTTTGCCCAGAAGTTTGATAATTCATTAGTGACGGACTGTGTTCGACATGTTTGGCTCTGCGACAAATAGCCGAAGAAGTTTTCCCAGTCATGTCTCTACACTAGTTGGATGTCATAGTCTGGGCAGCCTTGGCGACTTTTGTTCGGGAAGATGAATCGGTGTTGCAAGCTGCGAAAGGCTCTTGGCAACTTCAGGACGGCGACGGTGGAGGCCCAGACCAGGCTCATTGGAGACAAAACGACCGACCGTATTCTTCATGGTCTCCGGTAAGCCTTGTCAGGGGTAAGTAAGTAAATGCGAGATACGCGGGGCTCCCGCGCCGCATCAGCGGGAATCGGGGATTTTCGATCCAACAGGCTTTGGACTTGTGCCGTCCACCTGGATACGAGGCTTGGAAGGATCGCCGTCCACAGATGTGGCGAAGATCGTAGAGTTTGAGGTTTTTCATGGCCCCCTTTCGTTGTGAGCCGTAGACTCAGAGTAAGGGAGAGTAAGCCGCCGTTGAGTCTAAGCAAAGCCACGATGCGGGTTGCGTTGCCGTGCGCCAAGAGCACGCTGCAGAACTGCTCTTTCCTCCCATCACGTGTGAGGCGTCGGCGAGGCTCGAAGCTGTTGCCCGTCTTGTTGGGTCTCACTTTGGCTTGGGCCTTTCGGTGTGCCGTGGGCCTCAATGACGGACGGTCGGACTTGATGAACTCCCCTAGCTTTCCTCCCTGAGAGGAAAGGGGTCGCTAGTGGTATTTCAGGTGTGCATTGTCCAGTTGCATTGGCATCAGGCTGGCACCGTCGACGGGTGATGGAGGCGCAGCAACTCCCCTCCCGAACTTTGTAGTGAGAGGTGAGGTCGGGCCCAACGAGCTGAGAATAATGGCGCACGGGAATGGTTCGGATGGAATGCTTGTCTCCGAGATGGGATCTTCGCTGATGGGATGGCAGCATGCAAGCCAACCATCATCTACATGATGCAGCTGCAGCTGCCGAAGATGCACTGACAATTCTCTCGGCCAGAAGGATTGTGTCTACCGATAACGCTTTGAAGCAGTGACACGTCTTTGGATGCGTGGTTATTAATCTCTCCCTTTGGAACTCGAATTTCTAGACTCAATAGACCATTGTTGCGGGTTATTGCAGTCATTTGTGGAAGGGATCTGCGACGATATAGTGTAGTCAACTTAGTGTGCGAATAATCAGGCGGCGACAATATGACCTAGATTGGTCCAAGTTAAAAAACAACGTTTAGTGAGTTGTTGATTCATGCCATCAGCCCCAGAGACGAGACGTCAGGCTGGATGGCTTGAGGCGAATGTTGAACCAAGTCAAGCTTAAGGGTAAGCTTGATAACGAAAGATGTCTCGGGCTCAGGTGCCGGTCTCGTATTCCCCAGCTTGTGGAATAATGCAGCACCCATTCTCTTGCAGGCGATACGGCCGTGCAAGGAGGGTCCAGCAATGCTCACCTGCAGTTGGGAGGTCTGTGTCTGGGAATATGGCGGGTGTCGCGAGGCGTGACAGCCCTATCAAAGGGAGTGTAAACAAATTGACGAGGTGCTCGATCCTTGAACGCGGGAGCGCCCTTGCTTTGGACCAGGGATCATCGAAGATCTACAGCTTCGGCCAGGTTGCGCCCCGCACAGGAAGACGGAGAGTTGTTTATTGACATCATCCGCACCGACAAAACACAGAACCAAATCGTTGGGAGAAGAGAACGAAGCGACAGAACAGAGCGTGAAATCTGAGCGGGCAGGTGCCAGAGTCAGAGCACGATTTGGGGACCTCGTCCGAAGCGTTGTGGTTCGCCTTATCAGCTCAAGCACCGCAGACGTTGCAGCCCCGTCGATAGTCGGTCGCCCAAGCGTGCTGCATCGCGGAGGATTATACGAGAGACAGCGTATGCAGATACCCTGCTTCTCGAAGCGTTGGGCTGGCCTCGGTGGCTGACAGGGCTCAAGGCCTGGGGTAGAAGTCAATAATGCAACCCAAGCTGCATTGTGCATAGCTGCTATGTTCAGACCCAAGCCATTTTCTGACAGGTTTACCATGCAAGGGCGCACGAGCAATGCAGAGGAGCTTCGAAGTAGGTATCGCGGCCCGAGTCATAGCAGCTTCGGCCAAGGTCTTTTGTGGCGTGGACAAGAAAACCGGTCGAGCGGTAAGCCTCTGGGCATCGAGACGATTGTTCTCCAAGCCCACGCTGACTAAAAAGGATATTCTTGGCCTGGCGTTTCCCCTGAATCCAAACGAAACGAAAGTCCAAAGATGATGTCCTGCGTGGGTGGCTAAAGTGAAGTAGAACGAGTTGGCTTGGGGGAGATTGGACCTGACGGCATCGAGGACGGCAAAGGTCCCCACAAGAGCCTAGCAGCTTTGGAAACCTTGGTGATGGGTGGGTGGAAGGTACGGATGCAATTGAGCTGAGATTAGCAGTTGCTGTGATTCCAGATTGGAAAGAAAAAAGAGTCTAATGCAGGTACGGGGGGGGGGCTCTGTCCCCGGACCCCCTGCTGTTGGAGAGGCGAGTGGAGGGAGAGGGAGAGGTGGAGGGATGGCACCGACGGGATACGCTGAGCTTAACGCCGGGAGGGCCAATGAGACGGGCCAATCTATCCCAAGCGGGGCATTTCTTCTTTCCCAAAGGGGCAACACCCTGGTCGTTTGTTTTGTTTCCTCGTCTTCCTCGCACCTTAGCACCCAAACCCTTTCCTGTGTACCTATGTCCGGGCCTTTGCACCCCGTCATCCGCCGACTACCGCCGACCAGAAGTGGCCTGGATTCAGCTTTCACTTGTACCTCCAAGCCTGTTCTGGCCTAGGTGCCTTGCTCAGACTCAAGGACCATGCCCTTTTGCGCCGGTCCGCCCCAAGATGGCGGATGCTCCAACTTGACCGCATCTCGGCCCTGCCTCTTGGCCAGAAAGAGTTTGGAACCCTCAATTCGACTCTGCAAAGCCCAACGCCAGTGCAGGTGAAGTCGCGCCGTTCAGCGGTCTCTAATTGCTGTTGTCCTGGCTTGTTGTTGGAACATCAATGTGGCCCTGGCTAGGTGGCGTCCAGCTTCCGCTTAACCTGACTGACTCTAGCTCGCCTATTCTTGACATCAGACCCATGATATGGCTGTTTCCTGCCGATTCTTCCGTGAAGACAGCAGGACAGCGTCTGGGCCAACAGTCAGTCAACGTACCGTCTCCAGAATAAGCGTATCTTTTACTCTATCCTTGGAAATCACGCTAATGCTCTAGCTGCAGCCTCGTCTCCGTCTGACCTGACACCACTCTATCGGCCGCTACCTGCGTCCCCCGTTCCCCTGACTGCTTCCCACCATGGAGGCCACCATCATGAGCTTTCTGATATGATCGAATTTCACTATATATGGAGGGCGTTGATGCCTCTCATCCTGGGCTCTTTCCCTCCTCATCACACACAGCCCTCTCGGCATACAACCACATTCGTTTCTTCTGCTTTTCGCAAAAGACCTGTTCATTCTTTAATTAATCCTCCGCCTTACACTCGCTCGAAATGGCTCCCCTCCTCAGAGCCGTGGCTGCCTTTGCCGCTGCCGCCACTCTCGTTTCCCAGGTCACCGCGACTACTGTTGAGTTGCCTCCATGCCTCAGCGCCTTCCAGCCCTTTGTCTACTCTGGCTGCTACGCCGAAAAGGGAACTCAGGGCGAGAACGCTCTCGACTTCCGCTCCTCCATCGATCAGTCGAAAACCACCACCGAGTCCTGCGCTGCCGAGTGCAAGGGCAATGGGTACCGCTACTCCGGTCTGACCTACTATGGTGTCTGCTACTGCAGTGCCACTGTCAACAGCGCAAAGCTTGACGACAGCGTCTGCAACTATCCTTGCAATGGAGCCAAGAATGAGACTTGCGGCGGCCCGTCTGCCTTCTCCGTCTGGGCTGATCCCACCTTCGCCAAAGTCGACGACACGGTTATCGAGTCTTTCCAGTCCATCGGCTGCTACACCGATGACACCAGCCACGGACGCACCGTTGCTGAACGCCAGGACCAGATTCCCACCGGCAGCATGACCCCGTCCGCCTGTATCGCCGCTTGCGCTGCCGACGGCTACCCCTTTGCTGGTCTTGAGTTCGGTCAAGAGTGCTACTGCGGTGTCGTCATAGGAAACTACTCTGTACCTACCACCAGCGACAAGTGTGCCATGCCTTGCAAGGGTGACAGCACCAAGAACTGCGGTGGCTCTGCCAATGTTGAGATCTATGCCTCGCAAAAGCTCCTTTCTTTGGAGCCTTGCGGCTACGTCCCCCCCGCCAACTCGCCGTCCTCTTCGCTCCCGGTCACGCTCCCTGTCTCTTCCGCCCCGGTCTCTTCGGTCCCTGACACCTCCGTCCCTGCCACTTCGGCCCCTGCCAGCTCCGTTCCTGATACTTCAATCCCGGCTACTTCGGTCCCTGCTACTTCAGTTCCCGATACCTCAGTTCCTGCTACTTCGGTCCCGGCTACCTCGGTGCCTGCTACCTCCGTTCCTGCCACTTCGGTCCCTGTTGTGTCGACCACTTCCCAGGCTCCCCCTCCTCCTCCTCCCGCCACGACCTCGACCTCGATTTGCACGACCTCCACCACCAAGCCCGTCGTCCCCCCCGTCTCTACTTCCAAGGTCGTTTCCTCGCAGGCTCCTCCTCCCCCCTCTACCACTCCCAAGCCTACTCCTAGCACCACTGCTCCGGCTATGTGCACCACCACTGTGACCACCCCCGCCACCTGCGAGTACGGCTGCGGAAGCTGGTGCAACAAGAACCTCCCCGACTTTGACGACCAGGACAGCTGCAACAAGGCCTCCAACCGCTGCCTCCTCCAGGTCAACGCCTGCTACAAGGGTGCCGGCTTCCCCAACTCTGCCGCCTGTGTCGACTTCAAGGCTTGGTGCAAGGACGTCTCCAGCTACTGCTCCAGCAGCTGTTCCGGCAAGAAGGGATCTTGCGGCAAGAAGGACTGTTTCCAGAAGAAGCAGCCCAAGGGATGGAAGCCTGGTTCTACCTCTGTTTCCACCTTCCCCTGCCCCTCCAAGCCTACCTCCACCTCTACCCCGATCACTGTTGTCCCTCCTCCTCCCACTGGTATCTGCAAGCAGCCCTCCAGCTCCAGCTGGTTCCTCAAGTACGGCCCTGGTAACCCTGTCGGTGGCATCGAGATCCCCATCGTTACTTGCAACGATGTTGAGGCCGAGTTCAAGGCTGGCAACCAGTTCAAGCTCTACATTGAGGCCGACACCAAGCTCTGCAAGGGTTACGGCAAGGGCAGCGTCCCCAACGCTTGCGCTGAGGCTTGTCAGGAGCAGTACACCGAGTGCCAGAGCGTCTACGCCCAGGGTTGCAAGGCTTACAACAACCGCCGCAGCGGTGGCGGCTACTCCTCTGCTCCCGATATCGCCAGGCGTTTCTTCTTCGCCGACACTTTCACTGTCGCTCTCAACAAGTGCAAGGTCCAGTACCAGGACTGCTTGGCCGAAAACAAGAACGTCCTTGTCTCCAACAAGTGCGGCGTCTTCGCCGGCGGCTACTAAGCTGCACCTCATCTCTCATTTGAGCGGCATCGTGGCGATGCATAAAAGGATGAACGGAGTTTGGATTTAATGAATTGCATGGCCTCTTTCTTACACTCCTTAGACGACTTTAGGGTAAATAATTATATCTAATGGCTAGTATTTTAATGGAAAATAATTTCGGATTTATTACATCTTTCTTCTCACTTTCCTCGTGATTTGATGGTGATGTGCGGTTTCTATGAAGCAAGGGACCTGGTCGCCACTTTTTCGCGTACAGCAAGGTCATGAATATCGAAAGTCCAGGGCAGAAACAGAGTCTCAAAGTGGTGTGAAACCGGCAGATGTACCAACCAACTTTGCAGAATCGAGCAGCAAGGGAGCCACGAGGCTCGGGGTATTTACCATGTTTGCGCAACAAAAAGCATGGATCCAAGATAAGACCTCTAGCTGCCGTTCACTTCTCTATCTGCAGGAGCATGCTGATCGTCAATAAGTTTTGTTCCTTCCAGTTTTCGTGTTCTGCCCCAGAGAAGGCTGAATTTTCTGTGAGCTCCTCCCTGCGTAAGTACGCATGTAAAAGAAAATCGACGGGGATGTCGGTTGGTTGGTTCGTCAAATTGCGAGCTACGTTCTTGCATCCTGCATTCGTAGGTCAATAGTAATGCCAGAAGCTCTGCAGGAGATTGAGGACTTTGCCGGCGATGCGTGTTGTGGCTCCAATTTGCTGAGACCATCCCAAAATTATTAGTTTGACATACCATGAGACACCGCAGAACGCATCCTGGATAGCGCACCGAACTTGAGGTAGTCCAAGAAAGTAGTTATCAACGCGTGATGGTGCGGATGCAAATCTCATTGCATCCAAGTTCCCCGCTTGGCGATGGACACATGTACACCGGATGAACTATCCTTTCCCCAAAAACGCATCCAACCGAGAATTGTATCGATGGAACAAAAGTTCAATCGCCATCTGCGCGACCGCATCACATGTCCGAAAATGCAAAAAAAGAACTGCTCATGCCAACACTGTGGATCGAACACAGGATCCCCGCATTACAAGTGCGATGCCTTACCACTTGGCCATGCTGGCGAATAAGTCGGAGCTGGTGATGCGACGCTGCGGAGCGAGTAAGCAGCCCTTGTAGGCAGCCCGGGCTCAGGAGCTTGGGCTGGCTCCAGTGTGGGGTTCGCGTGGTGACCGGGGGTGGTCCAGGTTCAGGCGCTAGGGTGTTCCCGGATGACTAAGGTGCTCTTTCCGCTTTGGGATGCGAGCGGGTGGTGGGGTTCGTGACTTACAAGTGGAATGTCAACTGGGTGTTGGTCATTGAGGCGAGATCATCGTGACATAGAATCGATAGTATGAAGCTGATGATAATGCTATTAGGTTTCCTCCTATATGCCTCTTGTAGTAAGATTGTTCGTAGGCCTTAGATTGGAGGCTTGAGAACTGAAATAGTCCATCGTTCACCACTCTCTGCCCAACTTCCTTGCAAATCGATACCACTCGGCTTCAAAAACCAAGTGCAATATCGCGGCTTCCAATTTTCGCTTGCAAGAAAGTGCAAAATATTCTTGGGGAAGGAGAAAAATCGCTCTGGATTACAACATCGAAAGTTAACTTGCCAAAAGAAATAATCACACTTTCTACTTCTTCCGTATCCGCACTGCTGCCGTATTTTCCAAGAGAACCATGTCGTTAATCGGTGAGTATTTCTCGCCACAATCATTTCACATTCGACTGACATATGCAACACTAGAATCACTCATCTCGATGCTCGGCGCAAAGAGACGCGGCTTCTGAAGGAGGACACAACAGCCATGACTCTGGTAAACCGACATCAATCACCTGACACGGGCTCACCGGGAACCGGCGGTTCTCAGAGTTCACACGCAGAATTCGAACTGTGTCGCGAGTTTTGGGAGTGTCTTCTCACTTTGAACGTTGAACTCAAGCCTGAAAGATGGCGGCCGATGAGAAGCTTGGACGACCTCGACCGCGAACAGCGGCACATTGAACGTTATCTTGCTCACGTTTTGGGAAAGAACGATGGCGACTACTGCCGATCTGAGATGCTTGTTGATGCTGCAAGAATCTCTTGGCTGGGATCATTGCACGATAAAGGAGAATCTCGGCGATTCGAAGAAGTCATATCGCCTGATATCTTCGCCAAAGCCAACACTATTCTCAACAACCATGAGTCTTGGGAAGACGTTCAAGACCTTCTGATGCATGCAGAGGACGAGGACGCCCGGGGTTCGTCGCCTTTCTCGGAGGATGACCCAACTGAGGCTCTCCGTCTTTTCCAACACTTTGCAGCCTGGGCCTCGCCCAATTTGCGCTTCGACCGATACGTGTTGAAGCATGAGCGTAACGATGAGCCCTTCTACACTATTCTGGGCTACCTCCGAGACGTTCTTGTACTTCTCTCAATGAAAAGTCTATGGGAGGACAATCTGCGCCTGGAATGGCAGCCCGACATTCACCCTGTGGCCATCCACCAGGCTGTGGCATTCGCCGGCAAGATTGGGCAGCGGGCGACAACGGAGCTCTTTGGCGCTTTCTTGGAGAGAATGGATAGTGCTTCACTGGACCCCGACAGTCACTTCTTCCCCCAGAGTCCTGCCGAAAGGCAAAGTATGGCACGACGCTTCCTTTCTGGTCTATCCAAGTGCAAGCCAATGCAGAACTCGGACATTTCTCACCCGGTAGCAATTCATTCGACCAGTCAACACACGAAGGGAGTCAGGTTCATACTTCCCGAAGAGGATTCTAGGAAAGAGGTCAAGCTTTCTCCTTTGCGCGAGTTGGCCAAGCAGTACAAGCTGTCGGCGCACACTTTCATCCGGCTGTCGATGTTCATCTACTCGGATACAAACTAGCCGGCTCAAAAACTGCAGGTTTCCGCAAGATGGGAAAAGATGGGAATGACTTCTAACCAGAGACCTGGAGCTTAAGAGAGGACTTACGACAACATTAAATTTCTTGAACGGGAAGGCAGGAAAAGAGGGCCCACACAAGCCAAACAACGAAAGAGAGGCGTTCTGAGGTTAAAGACATGGGCTCATCATGGTAGCCATTGGATGGTTCTGCGGTCATTTAGTAACTTGCTTTGGGAGGTCGGCCAGCAGATAGCGGATCTTAGCAAGGAGAATTGTGTTTGCAGCCATCAAGAACAATATTACGCCATACGTAAGGGATCGCGTCTTCTGCCTCAGCTTACATCGCTTCGGACATGTCCACAAGCCATGCCGGTGCAAGTAGCAAGTGTAGGTATCCAGCGCCATTGGGAAGCACTGAGTTGGTGGCACTTGATTCACGCGACAACTTCTTTCTACAAATCACGCGAGAGCAAACAGCCTGCGGTACAACTCAACCGCATCATCTCACAAAAGATTTCCAAAGCCAGGGTTCAGCAGCAAGCCAACGAGTAGGATATCACCCCGGGAAGACCCAACGGGTGTCATCTGCGAGATGCGTGTAAGTAAGTACCTTGTCGAACGCAGCGCCAGTTGCGGATTGAGTTTTCCCCAGCTTTGTAGCCCTGTGGAGCCTCGCGCTCAGATGACACTGGCCGCCGTCGGGTAGCCACCGAGGCTTAGCCTGCATCTTGCATCCGAAAAGCGGCATGCCTCAATCAGAGTGTGTGGTTTCAAGAGCTCCGCAGACAGAAGCACCGAGCTTCCTCGCCCGCCAGGTCCGATGCAAACGGGGCGTTGGCGATTACGGGTGGCAGCGCTGAACAGCAGGCAGCAGGTAGCAAGCATTGCGGACGACGACCAGGGCCTGGGACGACCGACATTCGCGGGTGAGAGTTTGGCGTTGTGTGTGCTCGGTTTGGTTTCCGGATGGAGCTCCTCCTTCAGCGGCGGCGGGGAGGGGCCATTGGAAACAAGCCGAGCATGCCGCCCCTCCTTTTCGCAACCTGGATTCGAATGCGAGGGGTAGGAGCGAAGTCGGTTCTGTTGGTTGTGAAAACGACCCCTCGGTTGAAGCGAGTGGCACGGGACCTTTGATGAGATTCCGGGATCGGGAGAGCAGATTGACCGAGGAAGGGAGCTGGGCTCCGACTCCGACCAAATTGAAAGTAGAGTTCACCGGCATTCGGAAAAATAAGCCAAGGTGAGGGGAACCGGTACTTAGGTAGGCTTGGTACGAAGGGAAGGGACGGGAAGGGAGGCAGGAGGGAGGGCGCGTCTAGAACCCTAAAAAATGGCCGGAAAATAGCACACAAAAATGGAGGTAAATCCTAAGCGAGAGCAGCCAGGCGATGATCTCACACACCAAAAAGACTGGCAGCGGGCGGTGGTTGTTGTAGCGGCTGGCACACGGACGGGTACAGGGCAACAGGGCAACAGGGCAGTCGGCACAGTGCGAGGTCTGGGGGCCAGGTGCCCCTCATCTGCGTGTCAAAGTGGTGCGTGTTGTGTGCCCTGTCCTGCGTACAGCGGGCGGTGCCGGGCTGCCATTGGTCCCCGGGCCGCCTTCTTGCCCTGCGTGCCCTGGCTACATGACCTAATTTGCTCCGTGCTTGGTCGGTTTGCAGCGCTGTGATTTGTCCCAACTTCCTCCCGGAAACCCCAGCCAGTGCCCACGGTGCCCCGTTGCGCGCAGTTTCTTCACCTCTCTCCCCATCGTCACATCACCGGCACCAATTGGTCCCATATTCCCTATCGAGCATCATCACCAGTCGCTAGGTCATGGTGTTCTAACCTGCCTCTTTACCCCAAATCACATCCTAGACTAGGTCGCTATTGTTCACCACAATCCAGGCGACAAGATGTCGGTCGCAAGCAAGGTAAGCTCGCCCTCTGGTTATGTCCCTCCCGACCTTTTTCAAATCCTCTGTTCGTCGTCATTTTGACCTCGCCATTGTGTGCGTCGTCGTTGTTGCCGTCAATTCCCGGAATCCTGTTGTTGTCGTCGTCGGCCACAATTTTTCACCACCTCGTCGTCCATCGTGGAATCCCATACTGACAATGCTTCCCAGAACCTGTTCGAGCTCCTCGGTATGAATACCCTCGATTGCGATCCCTCCGACGAATGATCCCTCGCTGTCTGGACATGCCCTAACCCCCCACGACAGGCAACGATGCCGAGGATGACACCCCTCAGGCGCCCGTGAAGACGGTCGATAAGTCCACCATGCGCTCTACCAAGCGCAACGCCGAGCCTGAGGCCCCCTCGCGCGCCGCCGCTAACACCGGTGCTCGCCGCAACAACGCCTCTGGCAACGAGGCCGGTACGTTTGAACTCCGTTGCCGTCTTTCCTCCCGAGGAGACGCAACCTCGACCCCGCTTTGTGGCTCGGTTCGCTGACCCAAATCTGCCGACAGCTTTCCGTGACCGTGGTGCCGGCAGCGACCGCAACCGTGGTAAGACCACCGAGGAGTCTGCTAGAGGCGGCTCCCGTGGCGGCTACGGTGCCCGCGTCCGTGGAGGTTCGTACTCGCCCCGTCGTCGCCTGCCGCGAGCAATTCGCGCATGGCGGCCGAGACTCGGTCCATTGACTAACATCAAACAGGTCGCGGCGGCCGTTTCCCCCGTGAGCGCGACGACCGACACACCAAGGGCCAGGCCACGTAATTCCTCCCCGTCCCGTCATGCCAGCTTCAAAGCTAACCCACCACAGCGGCGGTTCCGACAAGCAGGCTGCCCAGTCCTGGGGTGCTACTGAGGGTGATGCCGAGCGCAAGGATGAGCAGGCCGGCGAGGCCATCGCTCAGGCCGAGGCGAAGGATGCCGAGGCCGAGGCTGCCGCCCCCGTAGAGCCCGAGGAGCCCGAGGACAAGAACATCTCCTACGCCGACTACCTCGCCCAGCAGGCCGAGAAGAAGCTCGCCCTTGACTCTGGCCTCGAGGTCCGCAAGGCCAACGAGGGCTCCAAGCTCAAGAAGGAGTGGGCCAACGTCAAGGAGGTCTCCCGCGACGAGGAGGACAACTTCATGATCGGCACCGGAGGCAAGACCAAGCGTGAGCGTGAGCGCAAGACCAAGCAGCTCCTGGATATTGACCAGCGCTACGTCGAGCCTGAGCGCCCCCGTGGCGGCCGTGGCGGTCCTCGCGGCGGTGCCCGCGGTGGTGCCCGTGGCGGCGACCGTGGCGACCGCGGCGGCCAGCGTGGTGGTGCCCCCCGTGGTGCTCCCCGCGGCGGTGCTCCCCGTGGCGGTGCCCCCCGCGGCGGCTCTGCTGCCATCAACACCAAGGACGAGTCTGCTTTCCCCAGCCTCGGCGGCAAATAAGTTATGCCACCTAAGATCTGCCAACATACAGGCAAGAAATGTGCCTCGACACATGTTTCCGCTCTAGCCAACAACGATGGGTACGGAAGGGAAGGGCCAGTTTTCGGGGAAAATTGAAGAAGGATGGTTTTGCGTCACATGGCTTCCGAGGACTGGGCCGGCTGAATTTCTGGTCGTTGCACAATGAATGAAAGGCTTTTTTCTCATCTAGGTACTCAAGGAACGGTATCGTTCAAAAAGTCAAAAATGGTCTCTTTGCATGATTTTCACTGCTTTTCCGGCCTAATCTTTCTGTCTGCTGTAATGGTTAAGTTGTACGCGTCAAGTGGTCTTAGCCACAAAGTCTTGGGCCCAGGAATTTGAACGGGATGGTCCGTATCAAACCGGTCTTCCGACATTTGCCTCGTGTAAGCGCCCTTCGTGAGGTTTTGATATAATAACCCGCGGCTGCTCTCCTGCAAGACCACAGAACGATGGATCTACTGCTGTAAACCTTGGCTTTTCAAGTCTCCTATCCCACCCTCAAGGTCTTCGGGGGCTGATGAAGTTGTGTAGTGATATCTTGCAGCTCTCCACGAAATACCTTCTCAGCAGCCACTCGAGGTATACTCGACAGACACCAAGGAAGAACACCAACGATTGGATAAGCACTCGTCAAGGAAGAATATCCAGAGTCTAAAACATACCGGTCCTGAGGACGTGGTCATCATAACGCTGAAAACTTGCTCCTGAAAGTCGATATGAGCAGCCGTCTGTGTATCGTTGAGCTGAAGGATGCCATATCATTCTAGGGGATAAAGTAAGCCGCCTGCGACAGGTACTGACACTTGAGTAGCTTCCGCAAGAGCACAATCATTGGATAAAGAGGTCCTCTGAAGAGACGAATTCCTGTACTCTGCCAAATCCGCTGGGCTTACTTGGGCTCTCGTGGAAGTTTGAACCGTCGAAAGTGAGAAGCGCTTGGTTCAGGCTGAGTTTTCCTTTCAGCGCGAGATTCTACAGCATGTGAATCTCCGACGAAGACCTCACCACACGCGTTCATTCCCTTGGTATCCTTGACTGGTGCCCACTTGTATACTTGGACGGCACCGATGAAAGTTAAGTGAAAGCGTGAGGTAGACATCGCGCTTCACGACACGAGCGCGGGTCCTGAAGGCGGTATCCAAGATTGTTCTCGCGCTTGGTAGTGTCAGATGGTCCCAGAGGTCGGAATTGCCTATGTTGAGGTCAATAGGATAGCAGAGGACGATTTATACGAGGCATCAGCTCGACTTTGGGTCACGGGTTTTTGTGCGGCTCGTCATCAGCGACACCTCGTCCACGATAGCTTCAAGTCCAATCTTCAAGTGTGGGCGTGCTGTGAGAGTGTGCATGCAATAAAGACGGTAAACACGAGTCGAAATGGTGCCAGGTGCCTATAAGAACCCTAGTGTTTACGGTTCAAGTCGTCCTTCTCAACGCAAGAACAATAGGTGCTCACTAGACTTGATTCCTTGTACATGGTGGCTCAGGAGTCGAGTCCACCGTCATGATGTGGCTTCGGCTAGATTCTTGGATCTCTCCAATTTCCTTATGCGTTGATTTGCATTGTGTCGTCTCTCTTCTCTGGTCCCGGTGTATTTCTAGGGGCGTATTTGGAGAGTGGAATAAGTGATGCTCATCATAGCCCGCATCACTCAGCAAACACATAGTGCGAGATTTGTATGTGCTTATCATGAATTACGGCAGAGAGGTCTGACATGTTAGCAAGGCCCCGTTGGGTCATTGATTGGCGGTGGGAGTAAGCTAGAGCGGCAGCTGTAAAGAACTTATACACAGCTCAGCTCACTCGACGGAGCACCGGACGGACTACAGCTTGCCCATACCGTGAAACCCCTGGCTGAGTGGGCTATGAAATGTTTTGGAAATTCGATTGGTATATCGTGGGACCATCAACGAGGAGAAGCCCCGACAGTGTTGAAGGTTGTTGGACCGTTCCCGGCTTTCACGATTTTGAGCTTCCAACCGCGAACGTAACTTCATCACGCCAAAAAGAGCAAAAAGGTGAACGTCGAGTAACAGTAATGATCCGATTACCTGCGTCTCCCTTCTAGGCTTCCGCTGCTGCGACGCATCGTCCGCATCGAACCTTTCCGGCCCCACCACCGCCAAAGTCGGCGGCCGGTAGCAATGGTCCCACATCTCCGGCATCCGGTCCGGAGGTAACCGCAATGACGGGACCAAGTCTGCGAGTACGAGGCATATCAGGATTAAGGTAGGCTTAGATAGATGCACGTATCAGGCTGTGCTCAGGAGTCGATGCGGATTCAAGCCACTGGCAACGTGCATACACAGTCCGGGTTGGTGTGCGTCGTAAGCGGGCCGGAAGCCAGGTAAGACAGTAGAATAAAGATATACATTTTACCGGACACAAGAGTTCCAAATGAGTGAACTCGCTTTAAACTATTGGAAACCGTTATCTGTTCGTATCGCGCTTACCAATGGGCGTTGGTCCTGTGCATCGGGCTGCTGCAACATCAAGCAGGCTGGACTTGGCAACGGCTCATATCCGTGAGACCTTGGCAACATCCAGAATAGCTTGAATAAATATATTTAGGCATTGATGTCGCCAGAATTTCGTACAGTCTTCTTGCATGAGCCAAATCACTCCAGCAGCTTCGGCAGCATTCATCTCGCCTGACACAACGCTCGTTGGCTGCAACAAGCAAGTCACAACATGAATATAGAGTCTCGAGTGCATGTATCACCAAGGCAAGTCCGACGACAATCGACGGTCTCAGAAGAGAAAAATAAAGTGGTGACTGACAGACTCAATTGTATCAGCTACCAAGTCCGTAGCGACAACGTCAAAAACCAAAGGAACGACGCCGGAAGTCACTTCAAGTTCAAGACCTACGTACGCATCACCGATGATGAAGATGAACCGGCCCGCCAAGTGCAGCGATCGAGCCATGCCAAGTTTTCCAGTATTCTAAAAGACGGCGCATCGATTGCTCTCCCGCTTGCATTCACAGTGTTTGTAGTTGTGCTGTGGCGTCTTAACGGATCTCCAAGCGGGGACAGCCTCGAGAAGTTACGGGAAGATGCTATTCGATACGTAAGTCGAGCCTTCACTTGGGGCCTCTTCCTGCACACAGGATGAGCATCGTGATAAAGATTTGTGACTGTAGCTTGCGAGTACCTTCCCCATCCTGTTTGCGGGCATTACAGGCAAACTGATGTCCGAGATCGTGCGTTAGAAGCTAGAGAGAGGAGCAACCGTGGGGTTTCTCGAACAGTTGAATGATAGTCAAACAGTTGGCTCGACTGTCATGACCCTATTCAGTTTCGGCTCATTCAATCTACTAAGCATCTTATTGCTCATCACGTGGGCATTCTCTCCTCTTGGGACCCAGGGCCTGCTGAGGATGGAATCCCGACGAAACGAGCTGAGAGTCAGGGATATAACTACCACCTACTTCGACGATGATGCCAGGAGTAGGCTCGTCAAGTGGCAGGAGCTCTTTTCAACTGGATCATTCGGCCCTACTCCAGGTATGCGCTCTTTGACGTCTCTGTATGCGACTCTTGTCACTACGCCGGAAGCTACCAAATTCGACACCATGGACCTGTGGGGTAACGTTAGGATACCGTTCTTGAATCACATTGAGAACGAATGGAGAGACCTGCCCAGTAATTCTAGCGAGATTGAGTATTCTTCTTTAGCTGGTATCCCAATCAGCAATCTTGATAGTGGCAACACAACCTTTACCGTGGAGTCCAGCTATCTTGACCTCCGCTGCCACAATGCAACTGTTCTCACTGGTGATCAGGCACCTGAGGGCTTCTTTGCACATTTGGACCATTCAATGATGGATACGGCGGCCTCGTCGGCGGAGGATCTAAAGGAAAAGATCTTCCGGATGCCAAATGGCACCTGGCATGGATACAACTTCACCAACGGGGATGCGACGACCTGGAGCTTGGCGCTCGACCGGTTTATAGATCCCATTTGGCTGCTCAAGAATAGAACGACAACCCGGAAACTTGAGTCGGACGCCCGTTCCGCAAAGCGCGAGCGGCCCATTCTGTTCAGAAACGAGACGGGCATCGACGTCGGCCCTACGACTCTCCTGTTCGAGGCATACGCCGTGAGTGCCATCACCGACAAACAACTGCGTGAACACAATCACGTCAAGGCCACCTTCGGCGTCACCCAGAGATACGTCGAATCCCGGATTGCCTGCAGACTGGCTGCCGCCGACAACACGAAGCCAAGCTGCAGGGTGATCAGCCAAAGACCGTCGCAGCGACGGCATGCGCCAGAAGGCATTACCCACCTGTCCTTCCCAAAGTTGTTCAACCTCCTGTCGCACAGACTACCGCTCGTAGTCGGGGGCTCGGTCAACTACCAGGCGGACTTTTCGCTGTACTACCCGAAGGACCCAACTCTCAGGGACATGAAATCCGACGAGAGGGCGTTTATGAAGTCCTACACCGCCAATACACTGGAGATCGGTCTAGCTCAGCTTCTCAATACGTTCTTGGCTGTGAGCCAACTGTCTTTCGAAATCGCAGGAAGAGGCTCTGCTCGGCTAACGTGGTCTCCCGGTCGAACGAGACTGTCCCAGCTGAGTTGAGGGAGCTTGTGGTTGTGGTCCAAATATCAGATGTGTGGGCAGCCGTTTGCCTGTCGTCGGGTGTTGTTCTCCTCGCTGCGGGTGTAATGGGAGTGGTTTTCAAACATCGGGCAAGGGGGCCTGAGATCTTTGGTTACATATCAACCATATTCCGCGATTCAAAGAACTTTGATCTCCCGCCCAAGGCTGATCTGTTGGATGGAGGCGACTTGTCAAAAACGTTGAGAGAGCTCCAAATCCGATATGGCAATGTTGGGTCCAAGGAAGGAGCGCCGGTGACCGGTGTTGTACCTCTGGGAGACACGGAAATGGACCATCTCAACTAATCGAATAACACCGGGGATAACGACTTAGCTGTCGTTTGTCGTCGCCTCGCCCTGTCGATGCCGTGCCGTCATGTCGCTACCAGGTGAATTGGATTCGGTAGGTTCCCAACGCGTCTCCATGGTATTGACCTAGAGAAAACCATCAACCTGAGCATCAGCTCAAAAGTCGCCAAAGTATTTGCGACGAATCTGATCCATCCTGAGCTCATGTGGCATAGATGCCACGAACTTATCGACCTCCTGCTGCCAAAACTGATTTTGAGGGTTCACATGCCACGCAGAAGAATACTCCCAATATAAGGGCAGCCATCCCGCGGTCTCCCAGTCGATGACGCCCACCACATCGTCACCCCGGACCAACACGTTCAGGCTGCTGAGGTCTCC
Organism: Colletotrichum tropicale; assembly: GCA_027406125.1. Classification (NCBI taxonomy): domain Eukaryota; kingdom Fungi; phylum Ascomycota; class Sordariomycetes; order Glomerellales; family Glomerellaceae; genus Colletotrichum; species Colletotrichum tropicale. The sequence goes on from JANVYH010000004.1 coordinate 3,054,709, forward strand.
ACGAGTAAACACCAAGCTGTCATCCCAATGGCGGTGGAAGTCCAACAACTCATTTACATCTGCAAAGTGGCCTCCACCGTCGGCTTCCAGGGATCGAGGTTGAACGAGTTCTCCGTGAAAGTCCTTCGCTGCAGCAAACGGCCCCCAAAATTCCTTTGACGGCAACCGGCAGTCCCATATAGGCCCTCCATCGACATTAAAGACTCCCGCTCCTCCAGATGGCGATGGGATACCGCGCAACTGGCAGACGATATCCTTCAACTGGTCGAGAATCTGCTTTTTGGACGCCTCCGATCGCTGTACCCAGCCCATGCAAGCCATGTTTCCGTCGATCCTCGTCATCACGATGTAGGTTTTCCCCCGGTGAATAAACGCGCAAGAGACTCGGGGAACCAGGATCGAGGTTTGTCGGTGTATGAACTGCAGAGCGTGCGCCTCGCCCAGACTCGCGTAGGGCTTCACCTTGATGTAGAGACCAAACTTTGAAACCAGTCTTTGTGGCGATTTACAGATGTATCGGCGGAAATATCTGTTTGTTGTGATCCAGACTGTCGTGAGGATAAGTGCCCTTTTGAAGGCCCCGGCGTTTACAGACGCGCTCTGCTTCGTATCCCCGGCATCAGACATCGTCACTGAGGATGTCTGGAATTGATCCGAATTCTCGCGAGGGGAATCTTCGGAGTCGATCAGAATTCTCTTGAGAGCTATGTCTGGAATCGATCGGCATTCTCGCGCTGAAGATGTCTGTTTTATCTGGTTGTGCATTCGTTGGTGAAAACGTACTGTTCAGCCGGTGCATTCAAATGTATTTGGTTGCTGAACAAACCGAGGTTACATCCATGGATAAACAAAGAAACCCCTTCTGCGTGTGATCCGTGCCTTCTGAAGTCTCCTGCGCTCCAGGGACTACTTTTCCTGTGGTTATCTTATATACTGTTTACTTTACCTTACACACTGCTTACTGTACCGCCGTCGTCGCCGCTATTATCATTACTTCTACCATCGTCATCTATCATCGCTACCTTATCTCTCTACTTTTTCAGCGTCTTCAATGGGAATAGTCATGTACACAGGTAATGTAGCCGGTCTCAAATTTTGGGCACCTTGCGTGTACGCCAATGGGAAAGCTCTCAAGAGGAAGCGCAACATCGTCATAATTTCCTAGCTTCTGTCAGAACCAGGTTGCGATCTCACCTTGTCATCGACAATGGAGAGCACGAAACCAGCAAAGGAATCTTTTATTCATGGCCGCCGTCAAGAAAACCTTCATCTGGCCTACACCAACAGCCACGTTGAAGCTTTAGGTCTTGGCAACAAGACTGCCTGAACAATACTCAGCAACCCAGAGACCTATGGCCTCGAGGTCCCAAAACCCGACCTCTTTTGCCACTGGCCATCAAGGCATAAAGCGAGCATTTGTTTAGCCGGAACAAAGGGCTAGGACAATATGGGGTCCATCTCAAAGATTGCGAAACACACTCGGAGTCTCTGCAATGGGATTGTCCTCATCCTTTATTATTGGGCCCACGAGAGGTCAGTCAGCCCCTTTCCCAGAGAAAACAGAATCAAGTGAAATTATATAAGATCGACTCCAGATTCCTGCTTCACATTCCGAATCATCAAGCGACTCCAGTCGGGAAAATCAGTCCCAGTCACCTGTCGAGATCACCAGCAGAATGCCTCTCCGAAAACAACCTCCTGCCGGACACCCGTCGGTTCTGCAGACAGTCCCTACCAAGTGCCCCTACTGCATCGACAGCAGAGCTGCCCGGAAGCAAGACGGCTTCCGCACTCGCTTCAAGCGCCTATTCAAGCGCAGCAGCCAGTCGGTCTGTCACGCATGTGGCCAGTCAGGACGTCAGATGCTCGAGTTCTACGAGGTAAACTACACCAGCGAGAGCACCGCTGCTAACTCCACTGAAACGCAGCCTGTTGGTCCCTGGAACGAGACATTGGAAGAAGCCTGGGAGGATGATGCCCCGAGTGATTTGAACGTTGATCTCCAGGGCGTCGAGGCGCTTCCCTCTCAGCGACCCACGAGCTTGGATCCGAAGCTGGTGAATGACTGGTTTCTCGACCAGTGGAGCGTGGTGCGTAAAGACAGATTCTTCAAGCGATGGGAGCGATGGTCTTACCGGAAGCTGCGTCGATCGACTCGTAGACCCCGTCGAGCTCGGTACAACCTGACTTCTACACCCCTGGAGGACATCCCCGAAGATGCCGAGCCGTTGTTGTTACCGCATCCACGCATGCCCCTCGACTAAGTACCTGAGTTGGGGATTCCCAGGATGCTTTGAAGACAAGTTTTGTTTCATAGTTGTGAGCGGGTTCAATGGTGCAAGATTGTAAGCTGAAAGAGGTGAGTAGGCAGACTGTCACATGTAAGTGAAGATTCAACAGTAGGACCGCAGTTGGTAGTTCTGCGCTAAAGATAATCAATATCGGTGCAAGTTAAGTATATTCTCGTGTTTATTGATATGCGTCATTACTGTCTGTCTCTGTAAAGACGAGCAGCATCAATGCCCAGGCTGGCAAGGAGAAGGATAGCGTTGAAGGACGCCATCATGTAGAACGGCGCACCGTTAGATACGGCATCGAACATGAAGCCGCCCAGCTTGGTGAGAAGCAAGATTGCAGCCCCGCCGAACCAGGAGTACATGCCGGCGATGGAGCCCTTGAGTCGCACTCGCGACACGGCGTCCACGCTGGCATTGTGCTGCAGTAGTGGCGCAGCTTCTGTGGGCGTTTCCATAGCTTCCGTCGAGTCCTCAACAGTGTCAATCTGCTGAGACTTGGGAATATCAGCGGTCAGAACGCCGCGGCCGAGGGAGCCCAGACTGCAGACGATCGCTCCAATCTGGCTAACGCCGATGAGTATTACAATAAGGAAGACAACAGGGCTGCCACCTCGACCGTCGACGTCCTTGTACTCCGGGCTGGGTAGCTGAGGGAAGGCGATGTAACCGACGATTCCGAAAGTCGTAGCGATGATGATGGGGACATTGAAGCGGCCACGCCTTCTGTTAAGGTAGCCGAAAACAGGGGCCGCGAAAAGACCAAGTAGCTGCGCCACGCCTGATAGGATAGATGCCAGGAGATAGGCCGCTCTGCACTCCTTCTTCAGTTCGGGATTCGGATCGTTCGGAGATCCATGGCAAAAGCCGTTGCCGATGAAGAAGGTGTTAATGTACAGAGGAAGGAAAAGGGAAATTGCAACTGTCGAAGCGCGGGCCACGAAGCCACCCAAATACCCGAGAGCAATTTGGGAATCGGTGAAGCCCAGGGTAATAGAGTCTCGGAGGAGACGGAAGTAAGGCAGAACCTTCTGTTGGTTGTTAGGTGTGGTCCCAGATTTGGAGCAAGTTGACTTACCGGCCGGTGCGGGTGGTCTGATCCATCCTCGTTGGAATCATCCTCAGAGCTCGTGTTCGCTTTGAGTCCCAAAAAGACGTTCCAACCCTTGCCTTCCTCGCCCTTTAGGTTTCTCAGTCCAAAAAAGACAAAGATTGCCACCACGAATGCGACGATTCCCACGACATAAAAGCTCTCTTCGACAGCCTTGCCCGGGGTTACGCCGTCAACTTCTCCGAAACGGGCGGGAAGCGGCAGGAACAGGGAGAGCGCAACCAGCGCGCCGCATCCCGTGAACAGTCCGACGTAGCCTGCGAGAGCCGACGGTTTGCCAGCTTTCGCCTCATCCAAATCGTTCCCTGTCGCGGCTTGTCCGTTTCCTCCGATGCGGTACCGCGCTGGGGTGATGGTCATGTCGGACTCGAGGGACATGGCGATGCTATGTCGGGGGTTGTTGACCGGCTTCGCGACATTCGCGGAGCCGTCAGACTTGTCGTTATCATCTGTCAGAGACGGCAAAATCGCTGTAACCATGGTCGCCCTGAAAAGCTCCGTCAGTCCACCTTCCCAACCTTTGACCTCGGTTGAAGCTACTTACGCGGCAGTCGCGCCGAGAGCGAAGAAGATGCGAGCCAGAAGCAGCTGCGGATAGATGTTGCGCGCCTGGACGAACAGCATCAAGGCCGCGCCGATGATGGCATACCCGATTACAGCCACCCATCTTACACCGAGCCGATCCGAGACGAGGCCCCAAACCGGACATGCGACGAGTGCGACGAGCTCATCGACGAAGCCGAGGGTACCGACGATGTCGCCCACGCCGTCCTTGACGCCAATTAAGTCGGTAATGACAAACGATATGCTGCTGTTGAGGAAAACGAGAAAGGAAATGGAGAAGAGAGAGATTCCGAGGAGATACGTCACTGCTTGCAGTGTGGTAGTCGCCTCGGAGAAGGGCAGGTAACGGGACAAGACGGCCATGGTGAAAGTCGCTGAAAGTGGTGTTGTGCTGAGCAATTGAGGGTGTTCTCCTTTTTGCCGCAGACCACCGTCCGGTCCGAAGCTTACATCTCGCGGTGGGCGGTGCGAGATGGCGAGGAACGGGTTGGGGAGAAGGTTGTTTTTGTTTGTTGTTGATCACAAGGGAGAGAGTGAGTTAGTACCTAGAGAAGGTGGGTGGGTAGCTGCGCTTGCGGGTGCGGGACAGGTGAGCATCATACACCTAAGGTCCCTGCTTCCCGGGCGAGCCGCCTTACATAAGCCCGCACATGGAACTCTCACCGTACCCATCTTATTACGCACTCGACCGGACACCCGCTGGAGCTCGGAGTCCTGAATCGCCGACAGCGGCTACGGCACTTAGACATTGCTAGCATGCTGACTGATGGTATAGTGCGACAACGGACTTTTGTGTTTTGACGTCTGACCCGTTTCTTGCGATAGCCGGGCCTTGTATCTGATTTGCCTGACTACAGAACTTACCCCCAAGCTGTGGCTCCCTTATAATTCATTACTACGCCCAACGCCTACGGTGCAGGCAATCTTCGACACCTTGCCTCCTAAAATGCCAGTAATTGACTAAACCTGCTGGATCCCTGACTCCGTTGCTGTTCCAAACCGTTCCTTTTATCACGGCGCATCCGTCCTTAACCCATCTACCAAGCCCAGAGCACCTTGTGATGCAGCACACGAGCTCCAAGTCGCTCAAACTCGAACGGAGTGACCCAAGAATCGTTGGCGGGAAGCTTGGCAAAGACACTGGCCCCCTTCCAAGTGACAACCTGCTCATCCATGTCTCTGGCACTCCTGCTGACGAGAATGCGGTCGAAAAGGTCAGGCCTTCGTGCCTTGAGCTTTTCCTCCAGGACTACGGTGAACTGTGGCGTTTTGGAACCTCCGCCGATGACCATGATACTGCCAAGGTAGTCTCGCAGCTTCTTGTCGTCACCCTTTGCGGCATTGTTAATGCTCGTAAGAATGGCAATGTCAAGCGGCGCATGTGGCAGAACAGCATCGCGTTCAACGGCCTGCGCCTTCGCGCTGCGCGCCGCTGAATCAACAAACATGCCGGCCGGTGGTTGCGGCGCCACAGTACCATTCGGTCCTGGGGTACCGCCGTTCCGTACAGGCGGAGCAGGACTGCCTCCGTTGGCACCCTCTTTGTTGGCTCCGAAAATGAACGGTGCTGATACAGGGGTGCTGATTCCTTCCGGGGCGGGCGACGGGGCATTAGAGCCTGACGGCGTGCCGTTGATGCCATTGTCGCGCTTGAGGAAGTCGAACGGCTGCAGCTTCTCCTTGACAGGCGTGGAAACATCGGGTTGGGACTGAGTGAAGCCGTTTGTTGGCGCTGCGTTCAACGATGGCTTGACATGAGCGAGGATCGCAAATTGTGCCGCAGATGTTGGGTCATCTGGAATATCAACGTCATAAGCGTTGTAGGACCTGTCAATGAGCTTGCGCCTGCTCCTCAGCTTCGTGCTGTTGTCGAAGATGGATGGGTCGTAGAAGCCCATGGGGGCGAGAATGACTTCGTCGTATGTCTTGAATTGGTATTTGTGCGTGGGCTGATTCGGGGCTCGCAAGTGGAACTGGTAAAGTTGAACCGAGATGTCTGCTTGCGACATGGTGCAGTGCTTAATCTTGAGCTCTTCGGCCAGCTGGAAGTCATATCTTCTTCGCAAGTTGATATCCTGGTAAGGGAAGTTGTCGTACAGAAGCATCTTGACGAATGTCTCCGTTACGTCCCAACCGCCGTATTTCATGTTGATGCGGGAGTCTTCCACGCAAAGACCGTCTTCGACACACGTAATTGAGGTCTTTTGGGCTCCAACGTCGACGACACAAGCCTGTGTATATCCGGCGCCAAAGGTAGCGGCCATACTCTCCTGGATGAAGCAGATGCGGTTGAACTCGAACCAGGTCATGCAAGACCTGAGCACCTGCTCGACATACTTCTTGTCGTAGAGGTCAGGTATAACAAAAACGCAGCTGTACTGTCTCCACGTGCTGTTCTTGGTGAGTCCAAGTTCCTGTCTGATAGCCTTGTCTAGTAGAGTCTCGAAATCGTCGAACAGATGTTCCGCGTTCGTGTAATCGTCTTCGTTGAGAACTCCGTGTTGTAATGGCCACCACAGCTTGAACTTCGGCTGAGAGTCGTCTGGAACTCTCTGCGCCTGATTTCCGATGAAGCAGGAGGCAGAAGACTTGGGGTCTTCCAAGTCGTTGACATCGGTCCAGTCGATTTGCAAGGGGTCATTATGTGTTTGGATAATTTCAGGCTCGGTACGGCGATTGTAGTTCAACACCAACTCCTTTGAGTTTGGCAAAACCTTGCGCTTGTTTGCGCGCATGTCGAGTTTGAGATCGTTGCTCATCTTCGCGTACTTCTTGGACCACTCTTCCCCGTATTGTTGGTCTTGTGTCTTCGCTTCGAACTGTCGTCGGGGAAGCGCCTCGTGCATCTCAGCCTCGGTTTGAGGGAACTTGGTCGCAAGTGTCATCGGGATCGATTTGGGAAGAGCATCGCTGGCGAAACCAATGCGGAGGTTCTGGCTGCCGGGATGGATGACGATGACCTTAGAGGGATCCAAGCCTACGGCAGCATCGCCGTGCGCCTCCTCAGGTTGAAGCTCGGGAATGACGAGGGGCACCTCAGCGCGACCGCTTTGAGCAAGAGCGCGGTCTCTATCCTTCGCTGCCTGCACGATTCTATCGCGAGTGGCATCGCCCTGGAGTCGCAGAGCAAGAATCTGATCATCGCGCTTCATATAATCCCTGCCGTTCAATTATGTATCAGCATCGATGCGCCTGGCGCTGGAATCGTGGTTCAGGAATTAACGTACGTGTAATAGTTCTTCTGGTTGATGGGCGTGACATCTGGCCAGCTTGTCTGCTTCATGCCATTGTCGGTTCTCTCCAGGCCTGCGCGTTGCGGTCAGCTTCAATGCTTCGAACAGACCGATCGAGGCTACTCACCCTCCCGAAGGAGAACCCTCTCACTGACTTTCCCTACCATCTTTTGATGTTTCCCCTAACGTCTGGAACCAGATAGGGAATTGGCGCTGCTGACATGAACTCCAATTGGGGGAACAGTTCCAAATCGCCAGCCTCAAGGATTCGCGACTCTCAGCCTGCCGCAGCTACCAACCATCGTGCTCTGGAGAGCCAGCCGGCTGGCCTGTGCTTGGGGAGCTAGATCAAACTGGGTATAGCGTGTCTCTGTCTCGGACAAATATTTCCCCTGGTCCGCCAGCCCTGGATGACTTACATAATCATCAGACGAACCAGTCGGGACCGAGGAAGGCTTTTGAGTCTCCGAATCTACCATGAGTGTACGGCTGCTCTTCCTCAGACAATACCCGCCAGTCTTCCGCACAGATCTTTGTCAAACCCACAGGAATGAGGCATCAACACATTGCATTGCGTGCCTCCACATTCAGTCAACTCTACGGCAGAAGCGGAGCTCTTGGCACGGCTCGCGAAATTCACAGTGGCGGCGACTCGAATGGCTACGGCTTCACGACAACCAGCGAGTGATCCTTGTGGTGTCGCTGCATGGCGTGCACAGCTGGACACTATCGAGATCAAGACGAGAATGACACGATTCCGCTCCTTCCCTACCTCAGTTGGGTAGGGAAAGAAGCTTAGTTTTTGGCGACTCAACGCGGTCCAAGCACCTCCCGGGAGAAGGCCGTCTTGCGGCTTCAGTTGGGCAGCAAACCATTGGTCATGAGCTTCACTTCTGGCCACCTGGTTCGGCCTTGGATGCGTATCTGGCCTGCCCGCTGCATGTTTTACAGCTTAAGTTGACTGTTGCTTGTTTGCATTGAGCAGCGACCGAGTGGATGAACTTGACACAACAGCTCCCGCCGAATCAAAGTGCAAACGAGAAACCTCGTGGCCAGCATGACCCGGGAACTCTCGGTGGGAGCTCCGTCCACCTCCAAGTTTGCCAGCGTGCAAGTGCACCAGGCCGGTCTGTTGAGGTGAGTGATTTTGAGGAAGATAGAGACACCTCGCATCCAACATTTCCATATCCCGTCTTGGGCATGATGGCCTTGTCAAGGTGACAATCAGCAGCTGCCTTTCTGGTACTCTAGCGCCTGAAGTCTGCGGGCCTCTGTTTATGCCGCTGTCTCTTTTGTTGTTGGTTGTTGTCTGTCATCGTCGTTGCCGTCGTTCAGCGCCCCATGCTCCCCGAAGCAACTTCCTTCTCCGGACATGACAACAAGCCAACGTTCCCGAGGCAGGAACAGGTCACGGCCCCGACCCCGAGGCAGGTACCGCCCAGGACTCCAGGAGCTTGCGTGCCACCGAGGTAAGGTACGAAGCAAGCCGCAGGTGCTGCCCGGGTGCCTTGCAGCTCAGGTCTGCTGCTGCCTTCACCGGCGGCAGTTGGGGGAAGAGGGTGGCCGCTCGGGTCAGGTGACAACGCCCCAACCACCAGAGCAATGACGTCGTCACGTAAGGTTTCGCCTGCCACAGAGGAAACCACACAGCGTGCCACGTCTGCTTCATGACTCCGAGCCGATTTCAGAGACACATTGTGCAAGGACGGTCATGATCTCGCTGAAGCCAGCAACTTAAACCCTCCTTGACACTCTCACGCGCCATTCTGTGTCTTCACGCTGCAGTACCTTCCATACCCGCACTCACGCCCAAGACCAACCCCACAGCTTCGTTCCTCTCACACCTTGGCAAAGAGGTCAATCATCACCAGCTATGCCTCCCATCCAAATCCACAGCGAAAGCCCAATCAACGCCTCCAAGGCTTCGGGACCGACTCCGCAGACCGAGGCGACACAGGCCAACAACGCCAACGGCATCTCCAATAACGCTGCTGGACTATCCCAAGGTCAAGTCGGCGCAACCCCATCATCCACCCGCCAGCAGCCATACCCGCCGGCACAGCCTGGTGCCGCCCCATCTCTCCCTGTTCAGACAGCGTCGGCGCAAGCATATCCCATCCCGCGGCCAACTCCAACTACCACCACGGATGATGTCAACCATCCGCCGCCGCCCCAGCCAGGTGCAGTTCCTGTCCCCGTGGCAGCCAACAAGTCGACCCTGCCTCCGCCTCCGAAGGCGGGCGAGGCCTACCAACCTCCAGCCCCGACGCCCGCAACTCAGGCCACCGTTCCTTACCCTCCTCAGATGGCCATTCCTCCTCCAACCATGTCTGCCCAGCGAGGGTCTTCCACGTCTACCACCGCTGCTAATGGACCTCAGATGACTGGTCCGCGACCCATCCCGCTAGGAGTCGATCCTGCTTCTAGCCTTGAACACCCGCCAGGATACCAGCAAAACGTTGGTGCGTCTGAATTCTCCAGCCACCAGCGAGCTGCTCACAATGCCGCGGTAGCATCGGCGGCGGAGAGAGGTTCCCTCGCCCAGTCGGACGAAGGTGTCTGGGACACGGCAAAGAAGTGGGCTGCTGCTGCTGGCGGTTCACTGGCCGCAGCGGAGCAAGAGGTTTGGCGAAGAATCAATAAAGACTAGAACAGCACTTACGGGCTGAACGTTAATCAATGCCTCTTTGTCAAATAAGAGGATGTCGCTTTCTCGGTCTGACAGTCGCCCTGTTGTGAAACTGACCAAGAATCGCTTTCAAGGCTAGTCATCGGCCACTGCCACCGCACTTCAATCTGCTCGCCCAGGTATAGCTGGCGGTATCTTGTCAGTCGCCAACATCAAGCATCAGATGCCTAGCCATGTGGCCCTCATCCCTAGGCATGAACGCTCCAGGTTGATCCATCATAGGCTCTCGCATCAACTTTAGCGCCTCGTCGCTCGCTCACCTTCGCTACGAAGTCTTTGTAAACCCACTTTGAGGTGGTTCTACCGAAGTTCCTTTTTACTCTCAAACCCCGATACAAGCCTAGGTCACGATCTGGCGAGAGCGCGTCCAAGAGCGAAAAGCCGCGTAAACTATAGCATCCGCGGCAGGCTATTTGCGGCTCCTATCCCTTGCGTCAAGTTACACTAATACGATGCGCAGCCAGGGGAGACTTCTAATCCTGTCGAGCCAGTCATTTCCCACCGTCCCGTGAGGGCGTCGGCCTGGCTCGGACTATGGTAAACATCAAACACATCAGTTGATAAAACGTCTACTAACATAGCGCACCACAGAGTTCATCGCTACCCTGTTTGGCCCCTTTCTCCTGGCGGCTGTCGATGGGATCTTGTCAGCCTCCCCCATTGATCCGCCTGATGTAGGCTGCCCACTATCGAGCCGACTCGACAAGCAATCGATGGCGGGGAAGGGTCGCGTCATCATTGGTCTGTGATCTCCATAAGAGCCGATTTATAGACAGCGGCCACGGCTGGAGAGTTGGCGTAATTTCCCAAAACGTCCGAGGTTGTCATGCAAGCAACACGGCCAGTCCCTGTCAGCGGCCAGCCCGCCAGACCCACAGAACAACTCATCGAAGGCTCGGTAGAAGCTAACCAGCGGAGACCGCAAGCTGAGGGAGGCCACCGGCGCGAGACGTGGTATTCTCGCACAGACGAAGAGGTCAAGGCAAGACCTGCCGAGCAGCTTTCCCACCTACGAATCTGATCTATCGAGAGGATTGTGTCGTCAAACTTATCTCGTGGCGTGTGACGGCGTCTAGACGGAAGTCCGCGACCGATATCCTGAGTAGGAAAGCAACGCTAAGTTTCACTAACGCTGGACAACACACAGAGCCCCATGAGAGAGTTTTTGACGGATTGAAGATGTGCGTGGTTAGCGCCACCTCAGTTCTCGCAGTGGCTTGTTTGTCGCCAACGGATAGGCTCAACAAGCTTTAACAACATACGGATTGTTCCTGTTGGTGACGATGGAGGACGGGAACCACTTTACGCGTGTACATTCCGTGGGATAGCGGCCCCCGAGGCGTGAAGCCGCGCCCGCTATCCAGGATGTGATGGCGGGAGCCGACGAACCTCATAGGCTAGTGACTTCTGGCATTTGTCAAGGTGCCCATGTCCGCCAGAGCTATAGCGGATTTGTATTATATGCCAAACGACACTCCACCAACAACCCAGGCACACAAATGGAAGCCAGAGCCTGGAGGCATTAACATGACGCGTGTTATTGCCGCCAAGTGGCTGGTCGGTCGCTGAATGATTGGGCTTTTTCTGGCAGTTTTCTCTGTTTTTAGGAGAGGAAGTTGCTTTTTCAAGATGGGTTGATGATGTCGACTTTCAGCCAGTTTTCAGCTTTCGAATGTGGCTCCGGACAACTAGCCCACATGGGCCCATCGTGGCACAATTCTGGATCAGTACAGAGTAGACGAGGGGGCGAATCACATTGTGCGGAAGACGAGGTGGCCGCGGCTCGCCTCAGGCGCGTCAAGGGACGGGAACGCGGGGCTTCGGCGAAGGAGGAGGAGGGGGAGGGGGAGGGGTAACCAGTCGCGAGGCCGGATTCGTTGGATCGTCACCACGAGTGAACCCTCCTGGCGCAAGAGCCAAACCGGACCAGCTGGCCTCCACGGAAGAGGAAGGTTAAGGTTGCGACGACAACGAAGTGGTGAATAAGCAGCCGGAGGACACACGATGTAAAGGACAGCTGGCTTCTTGGTTAGAGAATCCGGTTTGATGTCGACCTTGGGGTGCCGTCTGGAACTGGCCAGTTGCGGACCAGTCTCACGTCTCATACAAGAGCCCCAAACGCCAGAAGGTGTGCGGGGTAGTATTTGATTTACTCACGCCGCAGACCGATCTTGATTTGAATTCGGGCCAAGGACTTGAGTTTTTCTGGCAGCATCTGCGAAGGCGGATAAGATGGAGATGAACGCACACAGGCTCACGACGGCAAGATTGGACCAGACCAACTGACGGCTTAGAGGGTGTTTGGATAGCAGCTCTGGCATGGCGGCCACTGCGAGACTCGATATGCGAGCGAGACCGAAGATATTGTTAGCCCATACGCAGTTGAGGCTAGCAGCTGCAGGCTAGACAGGCGCAAGGCCTTCTGGGCCTACATGTAGACAGGTGGGACGGAGTGATGAGGTGAAGCTTAGGCTACCACATGCATTGCGGGAGTCTAGGAGGTGAACTGACTGTCACTGAGCCGAGTTCTGGCTCACTCATGAGTTATTGGGTGGCCAGAAGATGACTGAGATTGACAGGCAACAACACACACATCCCATAAAGTACTTCACCCGGTATGGCACCAGGCAGACAACAGAGGGCGACAGCGCACCGGAGCGATTAGTTGGACGGCAGAAGGAAAGAATAGCGCGCGGGATGAGTGAGTGACGGCGACGGCAAAGACTCGGCGGACTAGGGTCAACGGTCAACCCAGTCGAAGGGTTGAAGCGAGACAAGGGTGTGTTGTTCTGCGACAGATCTGAGACAGCCCGAGCCCCTGCAAGCCCCCTGGCACTGCCCCCGCGTCCACGATGGACTTGCAGACCTGCAGTAGGCTGGACCCAAATCCAGCGAGTCACGGCGCGAGTCAGCGGGTACTGGACAGGACTCGACACGCTGTACAGGACCAGGGAGAAAGAGGAAAAGAAAAAAAAGTAGGGAAAGGTTCCACTATCAGGGCCTAGGAAAGTCTTTCGTACGGGTCGGCCACAGGCTCCATTGTCTCTGTCACGACTGGTTCATGGCCATGGTCGTGTGAAGAACAGCACTGTGGAAGAAGTGGAATCAGGACCGCGGCGACGCCTGGACCTGCCCGAGTCGACTGGAGTCGACAAGACTCAGTAGACAGGACTAGTTTGCAGTAGGCCGGGTGGAAAGGATGGACGAGGAGGAGATGCCAAGGGTCCGAAGACGAGGCGAGCAAGTCTCGGATGAGGCACGTCAAGATCATCAACATAGTTGGGACTTGTGCAAAAGATGAGAACAGCGATTTGGGAGTAGCATCGAGGAACTGCACGAGATCGATTGACTTGTCCAATGCAGGTGTGCTGTGTAGGTAGAGTCGATGACAGAGTCAAGGCACACACAAGACAAGACGCATGGCAAGCCGAAGTCGAGCGACGAGGTGCAGGCGCGATGACTGAGGCCGTGTTGGTCACTGTCAGGAGGTGCCAGACGGAGGAGGTACATGAGGTACATGGCAGCTCGGGGTATGACTACAGCGGCAGCACACCCTGGAAGGTCAGACAGGAGACGCCAACACGATGGGCTGCAAGGCACGCACAACGCAACCCACACCACTCGCGCGACGATGCCACCACTACGGCGTACCTGGCGAGGTACAGCGAGGTACTTTGCGCAGCAAGGTACGTTGGGCGGTGCAAAGAACATCGACTGCGTACAGAGAGTAGCATCTGCAGGAACCTTGGTCTGGCATGGCACCAAGACACGACAGACGGTGCATCCAACGACACCCACCCACCCACACACCCGCGACTCCCTGATCTGCCCCCTGCAGATGCTTACCTCAGCGACAAATCAGAATGCGCCGCCAGCCAGCTCAAAGTCAACTTCAAACGTGCCTGCTCCGTGCCACGAGCACCACCATCTCCCGCCCACCAACGACGTCGACCGCGGCCGGCCCCATCATTGCGCGCCATATACCCTCCATCACTATGATATTTGACCATTTTTTATTCTCTGGCGTTCGACCTCTGGCTCAGACGATACGATGCACCACCAGCGACCAAAGTACTCCCATAGCGGTTGGGGTTGGGGTTCTGGTTCTGGGTCTGGTTCAGGTGCTGCTCCTGAAGTCGCGCCCTCCCTTCCATCATCTCCCCGCCGTCTCTCATCTCCCGTCCATCGCTTCCGTCTCCCGTCACCACCTCTCATCAGGAAAGCCTGCATGGTCTGGTCTCTCCTCTCCGCCATCGCACGGTTTTCTGCGCACCGTCGTGTCGGCTTGCTGGAGACACGATGCCTGTCGCGTGGACACTTGGGCATCCTGCCAGTCGTTCTCGGCTCGTGCTGATTCTGCTGCTGGCTGGCTAAACTAACCTCAGAACATTGCTCACCGGAACCCATCTTTTCACACCATGTCCGGTCAGCATCGAACCCACTCATTATCCCGGCCAAACAGGGCAAAAGATTCCAATTCTTCGATGCATCGCTTCAGGTTCCCAACAGGTCCCCAATCGACTGGCTTGGAAACTGGAGCTGGAGCTGGACCTGGAACTACTTCGTCTGACCCCCTCATCCACATGGTCCCGAGGCTCTAGCCTCTGTCGCTAGCCTCTCCCTCCTCTCGGCAACACTCCGCCCATGATTCCCCTGCAGCTCCGGAACGATGCCAGACGACCCAGAGTTGATGGGCCTGGAGAGACGAACAGACTGTCGTCCACTCACATTCATTCACAGCAGACCCTTCCTCGCTCACCTTCATTCACACTCACACAATTTCTCCGATCTCCAGCTGTGCTCGCTCCTGTCCTGCACTTGCTTCTTTCTGCATACTGCGGCCACCTAGCCTACCTCACATTAAGCTACGCCAAGCTACCTGACCTCGAGCTAATCACCTGTCAAGTTCAAGCAACAAGCAAACAGACTTCAGCTCCCCATCAGCTGCCGCTGCCAATCCGCATCTGTTATCTGATTACTGACATACGGTGCATCGACACCAACCTAAGCCGCCTAGCTACATGGACGCACATCTGTGCTGCTTCATGCCTGTTCTTCCGGTGCTCGTTATTGGCACAACGGCCGAACAGGAAAAAGAAGCCCGAGGGCGGATCTGCTGGAAAGGATAGGATTCCAGGTTCATCATGTGGGGAACCAGGGATCTGACAAAACAGGCACACGAGACATCCCTGCTCCGCTGTCGCTGCCAAAACAAGAGCCCGACGTCAGGATTCTCTTGCCAAACACTCTCGTTCGTGATCTTCGTACCCGAAGCCTGATTGGCCCTGGGGACTCATGGGTACGCCGTACCTTAACACTCGACTCAAAAAATCTCGACGTCTCTACCTCCCCAGGGACGGTGCCATGTACCTTGACGCAGCACCTGCATCCACACCAGCTGCTACACAGACATTGCCCGAGGCCCCTCCCCATGGCCCCCATGCCCCATTGGCCTGGGACGGGTACTGGGCCTGCGGCGGATTTACCTTGCAGACGTGCCGTACTCGGCCTACTGACACTCCAGACAAGTCGTATCGTATCATTTCGATACTTGACTGAGGTTCGTCCGTGAACCCTGGCTCTTGCTTGGTTTCCGCCGCGAAAGAGTTGGAACGCAAAACCTGTCCGCACGAAGAGACGAGAGGGAAGGGGGGAAACAATAGCACACGACCAGACCAGCAACAACAACAAAACGCCCCCCCATCACGACACGCCAGGCCAGTCGCCTTGGTTTCGGCTCCGGCGCCCACTTCGATACCCATTTCCCAGCGCTCTCGCTTTCTAACCACAGTCGCAGTTGCCGGCCGTCGGCCGCAGGTGACTAACCATGACCCGTCCCCGATGCCTCACTTCTACCTCCCCGATGGGCCCCAAGTCACCCTTCGCTGGCCTTCCGCTCTGGAGCCATGTCGCCACATGTGGGCGTATGGGATGAGACAAGCCACCTCCTCGGGAACTATTTCCTTCGGATCGCTAGGGTCCTCGCCAAATCTCAGCCCTGATGGCCCTGGTCGGAGACCACCGAAAGGGCCCTTACATAGCACAGCACTCATCATACGTCAAGTGCGGCTATCGACGATACAGGGCGATAGAGTGGGTGTGGCTCGTCCGTCCAAGTATGGTCCTGTATTTCGTCACTTCGAATTTCTTTGCTACAAACCCACATCTGCACCGCCGCTGCCATAGTAGACTGCTCAGAAAAAATATGGCGAGTGAACGGGGACGGGGAGGGGGGCTAAAAGGTCTAGAAGGGGGAGGGTGTTTCTGACAAGGTATGCCAGGTGTATCCGTATGGAAAAGAAGTGTGGATGGATGAGCTCCAGAACCAAGTGACTTTCTCAGGTGCAAGTTGCACTCCGTTCGGAAAGGTACTCCCTCTTTTTACCTTCTGCCCTTTTCCCTCCATCCCATCCTTTTCTTGTCTCTGACTGGTTGAGCGGTTAATCTTTTCATGGGTTGTCGTTGCTCTCAAGTCTCCCAGTCTTGCACTCCCCTACCCCCTCCTTCTATGGGCTCTCAGTCCCTCGGACTCCCCACACCACCATCAGCCCTTCCTCCTCTCAGTCCCTCTTACCATGATACTCTCTGGTCTATCCGGACTCTCTCTCGCTTTCTCTCGCTCAAGTGACAATTACCCATCACGCCAATTGACGGCCCCGAGTTCGTGCCATGTACTGCCCTACCTCTCAATCTACCTAGCCTTAGTTTATGAACACACACATCCATGAGCTGGGTATAGCCTTGTCGGCGCCTTAGATCCTTGTCCCCCGTCTTCCAAAAACAGCTGGCGGTAGGCCTGTCCCTGGTTCATCGGCATCTCACTCCCACACATCCACATCGACGAACAGATGTTACCTTGTCCACCACCAAAAGTCTACCCCCTGCCAGTCCTGTCCTCTTGGTGAGCCCGGCCAAGCTCTTTCTCGCACGCCTGCCTCTGCCCCCAAGTTCACAGACAGGAAGAGGTTTGTATCAGGGAATCCGGCTTAGCTCCAACCGACGTTCCGAACCTGACCGTGCAGACCTATTGGTCTGTCCATGGATGATGCTTCTTTTTCCACACTACTTCTTTTATACCTCCAGGATCCTCTGCACCGCCCCTCGTCTTGCCTTCTTTTTGCTCTCCTTTTGCGTCCCACTTACCAAGGCCTCACTGCCCATGATTCCCATTGCTAGTCACTCCTTTTTCGAGCCTTGTTACCTATAATATTTTTTTCCTTTTCGAGGGGGGCTACTACCTCTTCGCATCTATAATACCTACTCTCCGGGAGCTGGCTCTCTTCATCCTGCCAGGAACCTGGACGGCTAGCCAGCTAACGCGCTCTCATCCTCATCCTCAACGCATATTGAAGCATTCAAACGAGTTGCTGGTGACCGCCGCAAACTCACGACGCTCCTTACACTGCTCACCCGCCTTTGAGGAATTACTCGCATACATACATATATACCCAAATACCGATCACACACCAACCAGCACTTACTCACTCATCACACATACACACACCCACAGACAAGTCTAGTTGAGGACGGGAATCCCTACCGTCAACAACAACCACTAGCCTCATCGCGAGGACCCGCTGTCCCTAACGCTCATCGCCATCCACCCGCGTGCGAGGAAGAGTCCGGAAAGGAAACCAAGGGGACGGAACAGAAAGAGAGAGGAGCCTAGAAGGGAAGGAGACGAAGAAAATCTACGCGTTCTGAACGGATCCCAACAAACAACCACTCAGTGGCCATTCCATTACTCGCCCGGTCCGGAGATTATTTTGTGTCTCTCCGCCCAGGTTGGCCACTGCGCCAGATTTCTTCCAAGTAAGTTCCATGGAAGCCCTCTTTCGGCCTGTCGGATCGCGCTCGTCGATACGTGGACAGTGTGGACCCCCCCCGACTGCCGTCAGATACAACTGCCATCCTTGGTAGTCCCTCGTCCGAGGATCAATGCTAACAACCCACCGTCCCCCGTTCAGCATCAACCCGATAATTGATTAACCGCACGCTCCCTTGTCTTGTTCCTGTCTAAGCACCATGGACTCTGGTCAGGCACAGCTGTAGGCCCCATCCCGTCCCTGCATGCCTCCGACATACATGACTTACAAGTACAATTTAGTCGGCAACAAATACACACACCTTCCTTCACCTTCAACCCCAACAACAAGTTCAGAAGAGACGTCCCGCCACGCACAACGCCCATCATCAACATGAACGGTAATGATATGCCCGTCAAACAAGAGGGCGTGGGAGCACCCGCTGGAGTATGGACGACCCCGACGTCTCAAGGCATGCGGCCCAGGCCTGCGACCATCCACGAGGGCTTCTCTTACAGTATGAGCGACGACTACGGCACACTCCCATCGTGGGATTCATCGCCTCTTCCCATGCAGCAGACCCCCAGCGATGCCATGTCCCGTCCCGTCTCGGTCCATCAACAAGACTTCTATCCCGTCACCACAATGGAGAACAGTGAGTCGGTCCATCAGAGGTTGACCCCTCTCGTGCTAATGATGATGCAGCCTGGCAACAGAAGCCATGTGAAGACAACTTTGAGTTCCATGGGTTGGACACGGAGATGATTGGACAGGCTTACACAACCGACGAGGCCATTCCCGTTCTCGACTTGAGATACGGACAACAGACGGACAGCGAGTTCAACTTCGACTGCGGTCCCAACCCGAGACGCATGTCAGGATCTTCATTCACCATGTCGACATCGGGCGCCCTCTCAGACATGCCGTCGTACGAGGACTTCTCCGCCGCTCTATCGGAGGCGCCATCGTTCAGCTCAGACTATCCGCCGCCGTCTAATCGCAACTCATTGATGTCGTCGACTCAATTGTCGCCCGTGGCGTCCCCACGAATGACGCCTCAAAGCCGATCTGAACTTGTGAGGACCCAGAGCCGCGGCCGAGCCTCCCCGTCACCCCGACCGGGCATGCGATCTGCCCCGTACAGCGTTGAGCGAGGAACCACCAAGAGATGGTCGACTGGATCATACGGAACCCAGCAGAACCGTCGCCAAACCCCGTTCGTCTTCCACCCCGGCCACGACGCCTTTGGTGCCCACCAGCGCATGTCCTCCAGACACTCGTCGCCGACGATCCAGCACAACCAGGTCCCTCTGAACTTCACCAACCTGCAAGCAGCCCAACAGCACCCGTTCATGATGGCCGGCCCGCCACAGTTCCAGAGAAACAGCATGAACAGCATGCTTCTCCCGTCTCAATTGCCGTCAAACGGCTTTCCGCACCCCGACGCTCATCACTTCGAGGCGCCGCCGCCGCTGCTGTCTCACGGGCTCTTCCGCATGCTGCAGAGCAACGCCGACCCGCACTCTCTTCACAGCCACTACACCGATCTGTCTGACCCGCCCGACTTGTACGCCTCCCTTCACGAGGAGCAGGTCCCGCCGCCTCCTGAAGACATGAACCCGTCCGACCCTGACCTCGTCCCCCACGAGCAGGAGCTGAGATTCGAGGGCGACCTGTACACGCCCAGATGGGTTCGTGGCCACGGCAACAAGCGTGAGGGATGGTGCGGCATCTGCAAGCCCGGCCGCTGGCTGGTGCTCAAGAACTCTGCCTTCTGGTACGACAAGTCATTCACTCACGGCATCTCCGCCGCCACGGGCAACCCGTTCCAGGAGCCGCAAGAAACCAGGCGGATGGACGGCAACCCCGACGTGTGGGAAGGACTCTGCGGCAGCTGCAACGACTGGATTGCGTTGGTGAGCAGCAAGAAGAAGGGTACTACATGGTTCAGACACGCATACAAGGTATTATCGTTCGCACTCTTTCCCGTCACGACTTGTCGACTAATTTGTGTCTAGTGCCACACTCATCCCAAGATCAAGGATGCCCCCAAGCGTCGTCGTGAGAGCAGCCACAACCGCAACCTGGCAGCGTCGCAAATGGCCAAGCCAAAGGTTGAACCTGGACAGGCTCCCCCGATGCCTCAGCAGACGCCCATCACGCCGCAGTCAGCCGCCTCGGTCACGAGCACGCCGACGCCCGCGCAGATGCAGCAGCAGCAACAGCAACACCAGCACCAGCACCAGCACCAGCAGCAACACCTTCAACAGGTGCCGCCGATGCCCCAGATGAGCCAAGGCCAGATGCAAGCCCAACAACGGGGCATCATCAACCCGCTCGAAGGCATGCCTGGCATGATCTAAGTCTGCTCTGCTGTCTGTTGCTTCCTGATCTTGAGATGATTTTGTGTGTGTTTCGCGAACCTCCAAAAAATACACGACTGATACCACCTTATTCCTGTTTCAGAATTTCCTTTGTTGTCTCGACTTTTACCCCCCTCTCGCCGCAGAGCGCGCGCACTGTGGTAACAAAAACCCTTTTTTCCATTTCTCCCCACGAAACAACGTCGTCACGAGAAAAAGTAACGTCTCAAACCCTTTTTCTTTTGCTCAGCGGTTTCTATCTCTCTATCCTCCTTTTTTCCTAACCCTCACGAAATCGAAACGCTTTTCTTCAACGAAACTCTCAAATCTTATAGACTACTGGGCATGGGAAAAAATACCTTTCGGGAGGAATACGGGAAATGTTCGGGGTTCTCTGTGTGTGTGTGTGTGACACCTTTGTTTGTATGTGGAGGAACAAGAGGAGGACCAGGGAACTTTCATGCCGCGATGGGCCCAAGAACAAAGAGAAAGAGAATGTCATGACGATTCAACCATCATCATCCATCACACACTCAACACAGAAAGAAAATCTACTTACCTCTTTCCCATCGAAACAACCATCCTTGGAAATACCTCTTTCTCCCCCTTCCCTTTTTTCCTTCGACCACGTCTGTTCCTGAATTTCATGCGACTTTATGCCCCGATAAGAGAAGGAATACCAACCACCAAATCACACCATTTCTACATTACTCGCCACATCAAACACCACCACACACCCACGCCGCGACGCAGTGCAGGAAGAAAAATAATGGCCAGAGTCTCAACCCAGTTTTTGTCAACGCTTCATTTTTCGAACCAAACCAAACCGTTGGAAGAGGAAACGCGGGGTCCCCAGTTTTTGTCCAGTGCTTGGTGTGAATTTTGCTTTTCGGTTACTTATGCTTCAGTTCAGTTCAGTCCTTTCCATCATCCATCCCCCTTTGATCTTTTCGATTCTTTGCTTTCCCCCCAAACTTTCCTCTTCCACACCCTAATCGTAGATAGCTAAATCTCTGCCGGGTTTCTTCTTTTTTTTGGATTCTTGTATCTGATCTTCTTTTTTCTTTTTGTCACCTATTTCTGTTTGAGGAGGACATACCATATGATATCAAGGGGAGGAAAAGGTGGAATTCGGGAAAGGCACACTTTTCTTTTTTTCAGTTTTCTCTCTTCCAAGAGAGAAAATCAGGGAAATCAAAAGTTCTTTGGGCTGGAAATATCACGCTGGCGAATTTGGAACGGTAGGCCGGGCGGGTAGGTGGGATTGTTGGGCAAAACAGGCTTTTGGAGGGAACACCCCCATGTCAGTCAAGTCAGTCAGGTCCTCTGGGACGAATGACGATGGCGATGGTGGGAAAAAACTGTGTTTACGTGTTTGGCAAGAACCCGCGGGCAGTAGTACGTAGTTAGATTTTTCTTTTCACTTTTTAACCGCAGAATGAGGAACACACGGTCATTTCAGACAGACTTCCCGCTTGGTGGTGGACATTTGTGATAATCTACGCTTTTGGACAGTTCTAAGACCATACTCCCGAAATGTCATGGTAGTTTTGGGAAGACAGTTTTTGAAAGGCTACTCAATACCACACGTGCACTGTCATAGCGAGAGGTTCGATATAGGAGCCACTTGACGTAGGCCTCCCGCACACACACGCTGACGAGGCCGTGCCACATTCCGTGGACGGGGGACCAGAGAACACAGGAGGAAGAGGATCACACACGGGAGGAGCAGTCGCAGGCGGGCGGCACGCAGTCCGCGGTCCCATCACGAGCTATGACTCCCCTTTCCCTCTCTTCGCTCGACTGGACTGGACGCAGCAACCCCCCCACTCATAGTCCGCGCGTGCTAAACAACCCCCCAACGATCCTGGACGTGAATCGCGATGATGTGCGGGCGCCCGGGTTGTGGTCGAAGGCGTGGAAGAAGCACATGGAAGGAAAAAGGGGGGACCACCACCATCGCCCCTCTCTGTGAGTGTGGGCTGGCTGGGAACGGCGTGGCTCGTTCAGGGGTACATAGGATGCACATATTGATGGGTTAGCTAGGGTTCGAGAGAGGACGTGGTGTTGGGCTTTGACTGGCTCGTGGCGTCCGTCGTGGTGGCAGGCGCAAAGTGTTCGGAGTGGGCAATGGCAGTTCTCGCGGGATCCGGGGACAAGGATGCGAGACCGGGGCGAGAGGGGGAGGGAAAAGGGCCGGGTTGTGATGACGAGGAGCTGGGCAAGGCGGAGGGCCCTTCCTCCCCCTCCACCCCGATATGGCCGATGTGAAGATCGGTGGAGATGTTGGTTGGCCGAGAATGTGGGCACGGCATGGGAGTCGGGGGCCCCTTCTCTTTGGGACGTTCTGCTCCCCCGAAAGGGGGATGGTTCAGGAACGGGCATCTGCCGACGGGGGTTGAAGCCACGATGTTGAGCGTCCTCTCAAGGATCCAAAGGGGGGCGTAGACGGACACGCCTCTCATGCGGGCAGAAAAGGACGCGGCAGGTAGGCAAGTGGGTGGGCGGCAGGCCTGTCATCGCCGGGAAATAGATAGAGCCAGGGGTAAACGAGGACATCGGACCAGGAACCAAACGAAACTAATGGAGCCAAGCCAGGAACCCGGCCTGCCCGGTGAGGATGGGAGGTTAATACTTCGTAGACGACGACGAGGACGGGGTTCGGCAAGTAGGAGTTGCGCGGAGGATAGTCAGATACAGACCTTGTTCGCTTCGGTTACCCGTCGCCGAAGGGCAAGGCATGAAGCACGGCAGTGGTGCCTCAACACCATGTGGGTGCCTTTCTGAGGTGTGTTCTGCTTCTCCTCTTTCCAAGGTGGTCCAGCTGGGCGCTTGGATGTTTTGGGCTTTTGAATTCATGGGAGAGGTGTTGCGCGTCTGTGGTCCTGTAAGAGGGCTTCCGACATGATCGACATGGACCTCGATATGCGCCTACAGAAACACAACGGCGGCAGCTTGTCTGCGAAAGTTGGGTTGACGGCGGTTAATGCGACTGACTCTCTGGACGAGTTTGGACGATCGGGGTAGGCCGTCCAGCAGCGTGACAAGAGTGGTCAAGTCAAGAATGCCATATGTTGGGCTGCAACAGTGTTTCGACGGCGGCACGGTACCTGGCTGGGGATGCGGGCGGGCGGCCGGGCGAAAGCTCGGCGTCGGAGACCCAGGCCGGCTACCCCTCTCGCCGGAGGAGGCCGTCCACGCCATCCCGGGTTCACCCAAGAATAACACTCAAACCTTTACCACGCGCCTGTCGCTTTCTTTTACGGTTGTTTCGATTCGACGGGTATCCCGGAAGAAGATCTTTTGGGCAAGACCAGAGAGTACTTTTTTTTTTTTTTTCTCTTAGCGGCGTGTACCACGAGTAGAAAAAAAGGCATCGGGGGCGTGTGCAATCTCCCAGATTCATGCGTCTCGACTGGGTGACCCCGCCAATATGTACCCGGGGGCGGCCACCGCAGAGGCCGTCTCTCCCTTTGCGGCAGGCCGCCATGATACGCAGACGATCGTGCTTATTCTTGCCCTACGGCGGAGTACTGCATGGACCGGGGACGGCCTCGGTTCCAAGTTTGTGGTTCTGATGGCCCTCTTCCTTCTCCATCCCCATCATGTCCACATGTTGCGCGAGTTGAGGTCGTATCCGGATTCTGGCAAGCGCCAGGGAATTGGGAAGGACAGGATATGCCAGACACGCGAAAAAGGGGTGTTGCTGTTCACAGACGCAAACGACTAGCAACAGAGTTGGGACTGGCCTCACGCCCTGGTCCTGGGCGGAAACTCAGTATTGCCACCGAGGTCTTGGGTGATGCTGCGGCGTCTCGGGCGGACATGGAATTCGCGAAAGTGGTGAGAAGTCAATTCGGGCGTACGCGGCAGAGTACTATGTATGTAATGAATTTTTGGTACTTTTCAGTTGCACAGAGATCATGGGAGCCGCTCGTGGGCCACCAAATGGCATGTTGCTGCAACCACTTAAACCCCCTTGCAGCCGCAGCATCAGAAACGACTTGCTCGACGCCAGACGAGCCAATCGAACCAATGGTGAGCTGGGGATACACGTGCGTGCAAGACGCCGGTTGGGGACTCTGCAGGTGTCGCCGATTGATCTCCGCCAGTCGATCTTTGGCCGACAGGACCTCTTGCAGCAGGCTATTTCAGCCCCTGAAGTTGACAGCAACCCTTCATTGAAGCCGGTATCCGCTTCTTGATTGGAGTGAGCTGAGAAAACATTGCATCTGTGGCGTTTTGATTGTTCAACAGCATGTCTTCACCGGCATTGTTGGAATTATTCCGAAATGACAACCATCGTTGGCATCCGTATCTAAGCGTACGGGTGCAGACGGGGGCTGAAAGGGACCCTGTTGGAGGCCGCAGAAGCGGCGAAGCAGTTGCCAAAATAGGGAGTCGGTCTGCTGGGAGTAAGTTCAAGAGCAGTTTTGCCCCTCACTAGTTGCTGACGGTGCAGATATCATCTGCATCCTTCAGTCATTGTTGGCCTTGACGTACGACTATTCAGACCATGTCGTCCGATCAAAGTGAACCGCATTCAAATGGACCATCAGCCGCGCTGGGAATTCGTTTGGTATTAAGGCTTCATCAGCAGCGGAAGAGGCCTTATACCGGTAAGCTTCGCAAGGAGAGTTCGTCTGATGGTATGCCAGGAGGTGAATCGGTCTGCTTGCCTGAGATGCATTTTGATGCACCGCAAATCCCTCTGAGCCGCATGCTTATTGACAACCTTGATGTTTAGGCGTCTGAGAAACGATGATGGCGTTTACCAAGGCAATGAACAAAGGCCGCCCACACAGATTGACTGGAAACGTAGAAGCAGTCCCCTCAGCCATGGAAACGAACGTTGAAAGTTAGAAAAGCCACAACTAAGCTGTCCTGGGTAACAAGAACCCTACGAACACTGCTAGACTCTGCCGCAGGCATTTGACGCATCGAGGCTGTTGAGTGCACACTCCATAGTCTCCGGAAATCGCAGCGGGTGGCCTGTGTCAGGACAAGATTCGTATCAGGAAATGCGCTCACTGTCCACTTTGGTTTCCGAGCGGTCGGGAATATTTCCGAGAAAACTGGCGAGGCGTCGTGCGTGATTGATCTGCCGCTCGGCTCGAAACTTGAGAGGAAACAAGTGTTGACTTGGATGACGAGGTCTTGGCAGTGTCGTGAATTGGCGAGACTGAGACAACATCGTAGCTGCTGGCGTTTGCACCCGCAGACCCGTCCAACCATGCGAACATGTCGTGCAGTCAACGCCGTCAATCTGCAATGGCGAGAGAGCCGCAGCCTCTGCCGGGCATCCAAGGGGCTTGACCGAAACAGGGCGACAGGAAGGGCTGCCAACCTCGAGCGCCGACTGTATGATGTCTGTTGCGGGACACGGGCTTGTGGTGGGAGCCAAGGGACCATTGCCTCGTCACCAAACGGCTCAGACATGTTTCTTGACAACGCATAATTGGTCTCTTGGGTTCTCGCCGAAACCCCGATATCGAAGGGAATGTCAAAGTTCAGCTACTGAATAAATGGTGCGCTGCTGGCTTCACGAAGACCCGCCGATATCAGCCCTTGAATAGGTAGTCGATAAGTGTCTTGGTCTGTCCCTGGCCAGCGCTCCATTCGGCAGTCGGTTGTCGTCCATTGACCGTCTGAAACTCCGGACGAAGCGAAGGGAAGTGGGAGACGAGACGGAGGCGAGGCTCGTGATTCCGGGCAGAGGCTTCGGCAACCGACTGATTTGCGGGTGATTGATCTGCTTTCCCGTCATTTGTGTCTGTTGGAGAGACAACCGATCGATCTGGAGTTGGAAGATCCTAACGTCGATTCCACGAGGTTTCAGTGCACTAAAGCACGACCCCTTGCCGGACTCAGCTGCAGGCTGTTGAAGCTGGCCTCGAAACAGTGGGGATCTCCCGGCGGCTTACTTTGCCTTATTCATCTTGGTGAGGGCGAGGATGCTCGAGGTGGTAACAGATTGGTGAGCAAAGGTGGCATCACCACCATGGTATCAGCTGGCATCATGGCCCAATGGCGGGGAAGTGACACGGCAGCTCGAACGAGTTCCAGTCCAGTCCAGTCCAGAGCTACATAGTGCTAGCCCTCTGCTCCCCTATCTCCTTGGCGCACACATGCACACATGCCTTGCGATCCAGTGCGTTGCGGGAGAAGCACCAACGAGGCTAGTCTGTTGGTAGCGCAGCGCCGCGTTGACTCACACCTGCCGCTTACATGCTTCGGGACTTGGTGGCAGCCAGTCGAAAGTCTTGTCGGAGGGGTTGCCGGGTTGTCTCTGAAGGATGTGGAATGGATGGATGGACCGGTGATGATGGCAATCAGGTAGTTGACTGCGGGAGATGTTCGTGATGGAGAATCCAGAGGTGCTGGTGTTTCACTGGCAGGGCTGCAGTGGCATCTGCAAGAGCCTGCCGTCCTTCACTATCGCTTCAGCCCAAACGACGTGCATCTAAGGTAGATGGTGCGCTGTCGAATCCGTCATGTCATGGCCCTGCAGGCACAGGCACGGTTGAAGCCAACCAAGAACGAGTGGCCTCTGGCAGCTGCCACTTGCAGCACTTGCAGTTGTCATCGCCAGTGGCCGCTGCACATCTGCAGTGGAGTGGCTGCGAGCCCGGCCTGGTGTCGCATGCCTAGACATTCCTACCGTACATGGATTCACGGCGTACCTTAGTCGGGCTTGGTGCTGTGAAGGCCGTCCCTTTTGCTCTGGTGTCCCTGTCTTCGGAGAAGACTCTCCAATACTTCTCCCTGCTCAGCTTTCCCCGCCTTACATAGTACATTGCAGCAACGCTGAAAGATGATGCTCCGTTTGGATAAGTACCTTGCATGGCTCTGCCTAAGATCCTTTCCGCCATCACATTAGGATATTTCGCTTGCTCCGTAGCCGAGCCGTTGCAACCAGCAACCAACTAAGCAACTCGAATAGGGCCCCGACTAATGAGAAACGGGCCTGAACCTGAGGCAACTGGTCTTCCGTGGCTTCCATGAATTGCTTTGGTTGTGTATGGGCTTCCAGTGGTCTTCCAGGCTGGAATATCGGTCTCCAAAGGGAAGCCTCTGAGTGCATGTGGAAGGGATATGCCGAATCAGAACAGATCAGGTCGACATCATGCCAGGGCATACTCGTTTCGTTAGACGACAGCTGCTGATTTGCATATTTCAGGCGCAGATAACCTCGAGCACCGAGACAGGTCCATGCCACGCAGGAACATCCTTGGAGCAACCCTTTCTTCAGCCCCTAGAGTTCATCGCATCCCACCATCGGCTGGGCTCTATCGCAATAGCCTCAGCAGTAACAAACGGTACCTTGGTGTTAGCCGCTGTCCTGGCCAGGTATGTATCTCAGCACGAGGTTCCCGCCCGACCATCCATATTGCGCCATTGCAGGACATTGGACTGCATGAGGATGATGTGCGCATGGAGCGTTCCAACGTTCCTCTCCGCATCCAATACCTGCGGTGCCATGTGTAGGTTGGTTGGTCTTGTGCGCAGATATCAGTAGCTCGAACGACCAAGACGCCATGTTCAGCGCCATCCGGGCCAGTCGAAGCTTACTTTTGGCCCATCATCCCGTGTTTGCCAAACCTTGAAACCCTGGAATACCTGAACAAGCGCTGGCGCCGCCCGAAGGAGAAACCAGCTGGACATCCTGCCACCGCAAAGCAGCCACGGCAGCATCTGTGCGAGAAACGGCTCGCTGGATCTGGCATCCATCTGAACACTGCTGGCCGTCAGTGCACCCGCGCCGGCCCAGCGATCAGAGCAGCCTGACCTCACGTTGCCCGGATGCTCGAGACACTAAACACCGCCTTAGACCCTTCCAACCTCCCTGCTGCTTGGCCTGACACGTTTTAGTCTTGTCAACGTCAGTACTTCGTAGAGAAGACATACAACACAGACGAAGGGAGTTGTCAAAGTGTTCTGGACTCGAAGAAGCCGACGCATGTGGCTTTTGACAAGGCCCCGGGAGCCGAGAGAAACGTCAGGTCGTTTTCTTTAATTGAAGTGTCCATTTGCCACGGCCGGCACCCAGGGGACCCCTAGCAGGACGGGTGATGAAGACGCCTGTTTCCGCACTCTGCCTTGAATTACCAGCGCTCCCGTCACGCAGCCTGCGCTGTGCTCTGCTGGACAGTACTGTCTTCCGCCAATGAAGACATCCTTCTCAATGGATACGTACTCTGACGGCCCTTAACTCGAGGTACATTGATGCATCCCGAGGGCCAAATTTTTTAGCAACCTCCAACGAGTCTCCAACGAGGGAAGACCGTCTCTGCCTAGCTTCATCTACGTACCAGCGTACCAGCAGTGCAGTGCTACTCTCCCATGCTGCAGGTACTTCGATTACTACCTAGGTTGTTGGACACTCACATACTGACCACCATTTCTCTTGACTGGTATCTCGTTTTCCCATTCCCCTTCCACGGTTAACGATTGGCTCCCGGACGCTCCTTTCCTCTCTCTCCTCTTCCTCTCGTGCCGCCTCCTCTGCAACCTGCGCTCTGTTGGAAACGCTCACTGAAGGACAAGGCTCTGCTCTGCTCTGCTCTGCTTTGCTGTCTTACGATCCTGACGACTAGATCTTCATCTGCTTCCGTAAC
The DNA here is from genome assembly GCA_027406125.1 of Colletotrichum tropicale. Taxonomy (NCBI): domain Eukaryota; kingdom Fungi; phylum Ascomycota; class Sordariomycetes; order Glomerellales; family Glomerellaceae; genus Colletotrichum; species Colletotrichum tropicale. Next base: position 3,083,386 of record JANVYH010000004.1, read on the forward strand.
CCGTCTTCTGCTGGTACGCTTGCTCCGTCTCCCTCCGTCTCCTGACCGCATCTCACGGTCCTCCCTACGCAACGTTTCCCTTCTGCACCTCCCAACCCCCCGGCCTTGAATCCTAGGCAACTCTCTTGCTCACTCGGACATTCAACCTCCAGTGTAATGCTATTCTCATGAATCTACGGCCCCACGAGCTTCTTTAATGATCAATGATATACGAGCCTGAAGCCGCCCCCGCCTGACACGCCCCGTCGGCCCCGTACGCCCCCCGTTCACGAGCCCAGACTTCGAAAGCCCTGCGCTTGCCTCTCCGTCACTCCGACAAGGCCATTGCCACTTGGTTCTGACATTTCGACCTGCAGAGATTACGTCTGCACCATCGACACTCTACAATTCCCTTTGCACAGGTGGTTCTGTCATGTCCGAGTTAGGGTTGTGTGAAGTACAGTAGAATTGCTATGAGTGGGGATCAGCTGGCTTCCAGGCAAGATTTCTACCTACCAATCCACCCCCGTTCACGTTGGTCTTCTGCCTTCCACCAGGCCGCAGGATGATCAACAGGGCCGCACTTCTGCCTCAAAACACTTTTGCTAACTCGACATTGTCTTGTGCAGCTTTGGAAACCCAAACGCTCAGCCGCCCACGCCCAAACAGACCCCAACCTCCGCCGTTTTCCCGAGTCCCGTCTTCGAAACCCCAAAGCAACGACAAGGCCATTTCGACGACGCTGGCGGCTGGACTCCTCGTTTCGCAGAGGAATACTCCGTCTTCAACACCACTCCCGGCAACCTGAGAGGCTCCCAAACCCCCTTTGCCGAGTTTTCCTCCGCATCGACTTCATATCCCCCTTCGACCGGCCTGAAAAGACCCCTGTCTGCCGAGAGCCTCGCTGCTCAGATAGCATCCCATGCTAATCACCTCTCGCCCAACCCGAGCTTACCTCTGCCGCCGGTTGATATCTCTCAACGACTGAATTCTTCCCACAAAACCTCGACCGAACAGCAACACAAAATTCCCAGCCAGAAAGACGGACCAGCCAGCCCGAACCCGGCTTCACAAGGAGCGCCGAAGCAGGCGGGAGACAGAGAGGGAGCTGCGGATCTGAACGGACAAACGGCCACTCCTCCGCCGTCTTCACACAAGGGTGGGCGGAAACTTGCGCCGAAACTTCGGACAGACAATATGCAAAATGATCATGGCTACGGCCAGCCAGACTTTTCCGGGACCCCACAGCAGAATATGGCGGCGGCGTTTGTAACTGCCACCGACATGTTCGGCTATCCCATGTCGGCGCCGGCAACGGCTCCCAACAGCTTCTGGGACCCCGGCGCCGACATGTCGGCAATGGACATTGATTTCTCTTTTGGTCCTAATGTTTTCCAGCCAACCCATCGTCACATGCCGTCGTTTGACGCTTCACAAATGTTCCAGGAGACAACCCCCCTTCCGCCGGCAAATAGTCAAGAAAATACTCAGCCCGTCAAGCGAAGCCGGCCCCTGGCTCCCAAGCCCCCTGCGTCTAACGTCCAGTCCAGCTCAGCGGATATTTCCATGGCTTCGTTCACGACGTCGGCGGAGGATCCTTTTGGTATTGTAAGCCCCGGCGCCGGTGTGGATCCGGGCCTGCTTTTCAGCCGACCGTCATCTTCGAATATGGAGACCAATATCCCCGTGACACAAGGGTCCGCACAATATGCTTTGGCAGCGGCTGCGGAAACTCAATCAAGAGCACCAATGCACGGCGGGGACATACGCCGTTCCCTCAGTTCCAGGGAGTTGGCACCCAGTAGAATGCCAGACCACATGTTGGGAAGCTCGCCCTCCAAGTCCCAGGGACGCCCCAACGGGCTTCAACGAAGCGTTAGTGAGAACCGTGGCCGTCGTAAGGCGCTGCCGACGCTGGCTCCCGCCATCCAGCCCAGACCTGTGGTCACCAATGGTCCGGCCGTAGGACCTAGTCGGCCTCTGAGTCGGCCTTCAGGCAGAATATCACCTCTGAAGCAGCAGCACTCGCGGCTATCAAGCCTGACGTCAATCCCTGAATCGAGCCCCCGTACCCGGACGTCCGTCAAGTTCACAATTGACTCGAAAGGCAGAGCCCGAGCTGAGACCACCGTCGTTGTTGATGATGCCGGATCCAGTGGCGCGCAGAGGAAGCCCGTCACCAGGGAAATGCCGCGCAGAGAAAAGAGCTGGGACTCTGAGGACGATGATTCTTCAACAGATGACGAGCCCATCATCATTCCCAGCCGGAACACATCCTTTGCTCTCCCTGATCCTCGCAAGCCTACTTCGTCTTCCATGTTCCATTCATCTCGCAGAAGCGTGAGCGAACACAGCTCAAGCAGTCATGGTGCATCAACTTCACAACACGACGCCGAGAGCGAAGCAGAGACAGTGATGAATGATAACCACGGGAAAGGCGGTGATGCCGCAAGCGAACTGCGCAAGTTGATTGAGAGCCGCCAGAAGAGAGGGCCCCAGGCTCTCGGCAGCCAGCGGTCCAACCGGTTTGCCTCTGGCAGCTTTGTTGGGAACTTCCAAGGAGGTCTAATGTCGCCCGGCGCCCTGACCGAGGCCAGCTTGCCTTCGCCCACAAAAGCCACCTACAGTGTGCGCTGCGTTTGCAGAAACAACGCTGACAGGCCAGGAGAGTACATGGTCCAATGGTAAGTCTGACGAAGGTTATGGTGATCGACTTGGCTGACCATTCTCAGCGAATCCTGCGAGATGTGGCTTCACGGCCCTTGCATCAACATTTCGCGGAGGACCCTTCCGAGTGTATATATTTGTGCCTTCTGCTCCAACACCCCCAACATGCGCGGTGGACGGCATCGCGGTAACGGTCCGGTGCTGGGCCCGTCAGGGGCGAGCCCGCTAAAGCACAAATCGTTCCGGTAGCTCGTGGCCCAGTCGAGCTTTCAATGTAATATTTCAGGCTTCCGACGCTGCAATAATGTCTTTGCCAAAGGAAAGAAAAAGTTTAGAAAGAGAACCCGGGGCAATCCGCCATCAAGTCATCCTGGACGTTGATGAGTACATATGATACCCGAGAGTGTACACACTTGCGATTTAATGAACAACACGAGGCTATGCATCCTGTACGTTGATGTCCAGAATGATTCCTGCCTGCGAGGCCTAGCGATCGTTTCGTGATTGTATATGTCTGCAAGCGATATGCGGCCGCGGGCGTCGTTCCGCAGAAGTGCAGAATGTCCCGCACAGCCTGGAGGTTGCCCATCCAGGCAGGCGGGTATATATTCTACGCAGGCATATATCTACCGATTCAAAAATGTCGGGTTGAGTCTATCGATATTCAACTAGTAGAGTTAATAGCTCGAGCGGAAACGTCTGGTTCCCCCAACCATTCCTCCGTATGCTGCTCTATTGCTGATGGCCTTTCTGATGCCATCCCGCGATGTTTCGTCTTCTTGCACTGCTGCTGTCTTTAGCGTGTTCGTACTACGACGCCATTGTATTCTGTCGACTGCTGTACGTTTTGCGGGCGAGGAAAGGGGCCCGGGTGTAACTTCTGGTCGACGCGGAAGGTAAGGGTAGCAGCCTGCTGCCTTGAACTATACATTCAAGATATTCGGATGTCCGACAATCAATCCTTGTTGTTGTTACATGAGGAAAGCCTCGGTCTGGCTCAACTTATACCTGAACAGCAGTTGCCGTCGCCGGCCTCTCTGGCTTCGCTGGGTACATCGGTCGTCCAGACGGGGAGGTCGTGGGTGAAAGTATAAAAGGAATGGATGAACGTGGCAAGTTCTTAACGCACGACAGAATACGCCACGTTTTTGCCCGCTTCTTGGGTTTTGAAATGGGTCTGTCAGGAGATATGGCGGGCAGATGTTCCAAGCCGTACTCGCGATTGGCAACAAGATGATTGCTGGAGCATCAGCACCTCGTTCATACATACATACCCCGTGTGTATTGTGCCTGAATATGGAGGGGATACCAGGAGTGAAAGAAAGGAAAATATGTATGGGTAGATCAAGGCGTCAAGATTAAGAGACTTATGCTGTCGCCAAGTGCCCAATCGCTGGAAATCATACTGCCTTTGATAGAGAACATCACAAAGATTTGGGACAAAGTGTGGTGAAATGTTAGACCTCAGATCCATCATGCACGTTTTATATGGACCTCAAGTTAGCGCCATGACTACCTACCTTGGAAAGATTCTTGATGGATTTCTTTTCAAACGAACGCGATATACGCAGAGGCATGTCACAGAAGAATTCAGGAGGATGTTATAATCGTGTACGTTCGATCGCATATTCCACATTCTGCGTGATTCAAAAGCCTACATGTACCTGACATACATATCGAAACTATAGCACTTGACAATGGGTTGGTGCCGGGAGGTTTGATTCTTGGTAGTCATATAACGAAGACATCGTCATTGTCTATATTTGGGATCTGGCCGGCGTTCCTAGTTGCTACTGTGCTAAGTATGCTACATTGTATTGCCGTAATTGTTCGTGGCTTCTTCTTCTGTCCCCGGTCTTGGTGTATCTCAGATTTGCTGCTGGGTGTATTCTACCACTCGACGTTCAGAAGGCTATTGCATCGTATACTGTTGCGTTCAGGCCTTAAATAGATTCTGTGGCCCAATAGTTGTCTCGCTACAAGGGAAGGAATTCTGTTGCGTCCAATTGCGTAAAGAGACAGCTCCCAGACAGAACTCAGGGAGACACACCATTCTTATAGCTGGAGGCGCGTGTAAGAGGGGCGATTCGGTCTCGTCCCCAGGCTGACTCTAATGCTCTGTGGAAGCTGTCAATGATTCGCTTCAGCAAGGGTTTCTCTAAATACGATCCAGTGCCTCTTCTTGACGGGATCGTTAGGCAACAATGTCACAGCAGTCCGGGAACTTTGTCTTCGTGCAAGCCATCGGTCTTGCTGGCTGGTGTTGTCTTCAGCACATATGCGATTATCAGACGTTGCGTTGCTTTCTGCCTTGTCTTGCCCCTGGTCATTACCCTCGCCGTCCGTCCAGGGAGTATTCCTGTGTAGTGTAGGTAGAGTAACTGAGCGAGCGGCGCCCAAATGCTGTTCTTTCTTCTGATGTCACGTCGAACTTTGACTTCCAGGTTTGTGCAGCCCTTGGTACTTATTATCAAACGTATTTCGCACCTATGTCAGTTGGGGTGTGAAACGGCAGGCAACACAGAAAAACAGCACATTTATATGTCAACCCAAAGAGCTGTCCGGGGGCAGATATGGACACGTGGGCATACTTAAGAGCCTATTCCAGGGTTTTAAGAGAGTTGCCAAAGATGAGAGGCGACCGAGAAGAATGCTCTGGTTGGCGAGCGGCATCAACAAAACAGCTGCGTATTACACTCCACTGTACCCGCAGATTGACATACGCCCCCGACTTCAAACGTGTAGTAAATTGCCAAGTAGATCTTGTTGCTTCCGAATACCGTAACACTGGCGATTAAGAACAGAGACGTTTGTGAACGACAGCACACTTCTGTCTTAGACGCTGCATAAACCGCAGTCATACGTGGAGCACCCCAGTGTCTAGTTGAATCAGACAAGGAACCAGTCCAGATGCACGAATACTTGCAATTTGGTTTGCTCGAAAAATTGACTTCACTGTCGCAAGTTTCCGTTTAATACTGGTCATATTGACCTGGGAATGTAGTTGGGGGGGAAAGCCGCCGAGAACGACCTTGCCTCGGAAAAGCCGGTGTGTCCACCGGCACGGCACCAATGCCGGCAATGCGAGTGACACCACTCGACCTGCATCTTCCCGAGCGAGAGATACGAAAGGGGAGGATCGTCGCCGGAGAGACGACCGGAAGGGGGAAGAAGACTGGGGCGCCGGGACGAACCGGCGCCGACGGAAGCCGAACGACGCTGTGCAGCTCCGTGGGGTGCTGGGTGAGTGCGGGGCGCATGCTCCAGGGCAGTTTCCAGAGCGAACCTCAGTGAAGCTACGGCTCCGACTTCGGAAGGCGGGGTTGGAACTGGGCCTAACTTTTTCAATCTTGTGCGGGATGCGGGGCAAACAGCTCACCTGTTCGCCGGAGCGGACTCATTTCCTTCGTACCTGACTTGTTGCTCAATCTACTCCTTTTCTTCTTCACATCTGCTTCAATTGCAACCTGATACCCCTTCCGCTTTCTGTTCAATCCCCTTCAACACCCCCTCCTACTTTCAACAACAGACAAGATGGCGACGCACAACATTGTGGTGTTTGCTGGTGACCACTGCGGTCCCGAGGTGAGCTCGCGCAACGGAGAAGCTTCGGCTTGGCGGGGAACGTAGCTAACGAAACTCTGTTCTAGGTTGTCGCTGAGGCTGTCAAGGTATGCTTCTCAAACGGTCCGACGCGTCGCGCATCGCGAGACTGACCAACTCCCGCAGGTCCTCAAGACAATTGAGTCCGGCAGCCCCTCCGCCGGCAAGTTCAACCTCCAGGACCACCTCCTGGGTGGTGTAAGTCTCCTCCGGTCCCGCCCGCTGCTCAATCCCACAACGGCACTCTAACCACCCGCCCACCAGGCCTCCATCGACGCCACCGGCTCCCCCCTCACTGACGAGGCCCTCGCCGCCGCCAACTCCGCCGACGCCGTCCTCCTCGGCGCCATCGGCGGCCCGAAATGGGGCACCGGCGCCGTCCGCCCCGAGCAGGGTCTCCTGAGGCTCCGCAAGGAGATGGGAACCTACGGTAACCTGCGCCCCTGCAGCTTCGCCTCCGAGGCCCTCGTCGACTTCTCACCCCTCAAGGCCGACGTCTGCCGCGGCACCGACATGGTCATCGTCCGCGAGCTGACGGGCGGCATCTACTTTGGCGAGCGCAAGGAGGACACCGGCGACGGCAAGGCCTGGGACTCGGAGCCCTATTCCCGCGAGGAGGTCGAGCGCATCGGCCGCCTGGCCGGCTTTCTCGCCATCGCCCGCGGCGAGAAGACCGTCTGGAGCTTGGACAAGGCCAACGTCCTAGCCACCAGCCGTCTGTGGCGCAAGGTCATCACCGAGCTCTTCGAGAGAGAGTTCCCCCAGCTCAAGATCGAGCACCAGCTCATCGACTCCGCCGCCATGATCCTCGTCAAGAACCCCCGCGCCCTGAACGGCGTCGTCGTCACGAGCAATCTGTTCGGCGACATCATCTCCGACGAGGCCAGCGTCATCCCCGGCAGCATCGGTCTGCTCCCCAGTGCCAGCTTGAGCGGCATCCCTGACGGCAAGGGCAAGTGCAACGGCATCTACGAGCCAATCCACGGTATGTTTCTCCTGACACCCCTTACCGGTTGAAGCGCGCTAATGCAATTGACAGGCTCTGCCCCCGACATCTCCGGCCAGGGCGTCGTCAACCCCATCGGCACCATCCTCTCCGTCGCCATGATGCTCCGCTACTCCCTCAACCTGCCCAAGGAGGCTCAGGCCGTCGAGGACGCCGTCAAGGCCGTCATCGACAACGGTCTGCGCACGAAGGACCTCGGCGGCAGCGCCGGCACCAAGGAGGTCGGTGACGCCATCGTCGCCGAGCTGGCCAAGATTCTCAAGGCATAAAGTGTTTGCGGGCGCAGCATTGGGAAGGGACCATTTGATGAGTGAATGATGTTTTTGGCTGAATTTGCGCACTGGACAAAGAAAGAAACGGGAATACGGAAAAGCAAGACTAGCTTGGCGTGCGGAGGGTTGTATAGCTCGCCACGTACTGCGAGATGGCTGAGATAGTGAAAAGGCTCAGTTGAACATGTCCTGTCGGCCTACTGTGACCAACACCTGTGCTCATGACTGACGAATCCTGATCTTCAGCGGCTCTCCTTGAGATGACGTTCTTGGACGTCCACTGAAGAAAGATTGGTACTGTGCGTGTGTATCTTCGCCGCCTTCACACCTCATCGCAGGCGGGTCTCCTGTTAGAATGGCCAACCAAGCCTCAACAATTTGCTCGTAGTCCTTGATGTGAAAGTTCATATGCTTTGATGGGTTTGATGGTAGAAGTGTAGTGGAACAACAGCCAGTCATTGTCATGTTAGGATAATCCCCCATTTACGCAAGCCGCTTTTGCAAGAGTAGGCTCCTCGGCCGGAGGTATTGCTTTCGAATAGAAAGAATACGGAAATGACTAGTAATAGGCTGAGTAGAAAGCAGAGTCAAAGAACGCAATCAGTACCACGCCCCGATGATCATGAAGGCCATAGAATCCCACCTGAGCCTGCCTACCTGTAAGGAACAAGGATCCACGACAGCTGATGGATTGTCTCATTCTTTCTAGTCCTCTCTCTCTACGTTTGTCTTATACTAACATTGGTGGTCAGATTTGGCTCTGTCTAGCAGAACGCGCTGGCTTCTCTGACTTTCTCATCGCGGCTATGCCTACGTAAAGGAGCTTCCCGTATTATATAACACCGCAATGATCAAAAGTTCTTGGTGGCAAAGAATGCTCCACGTGTTGTACCATAAGTTTCTACACCATCATGCTTACTCAAGGCAGATGCTGTAACTTCATCACGTCAATATTGTACCAAGGGATGCCGTTCTGGTAAGTGTGAGCAGCGAACACTGTATAGCTCCCCTGGTCGTAACTTTCTTCGGAGTATTCAGGTTGTGCGAATGGTAAACGGCCGAGGTTTCATAGAAGCGAAGCTCGTGACTTGGGTACTCTGTTCACTCAATGCGAAGGGTCGGCGTGCACGACTCGTGCCTGTGATAACTGAGAATGAGGGTTTCGCGGCGATTCTGTAGAGGCTTCCATAGTCAGGTCTTCCATGTAAATATGAGGCCCATCCGCGTCGTCGACCCCGTCATCTGAGACACTTTTCGGCGACGCCGGCCAACCGATCCACTTTTCCCGAACCTACCTATCCGGAGCATCGCCGGTCGGATTCGGGATTGGATTTGCGGCCTCATGAACAGTCTACACAGCAGTCCTATGATAAAACTGCATCACTTATCACAGTGCCGGGCAGATATCTATGAAGTAGAACAGCACTATGACTTACGCCAGTCAACACATATACCCAGCTTGGCGGATCTTGCAAGCCCACGAGCCGAACCCTGGATGGAACCAAAAGTTCCCGCGAGCATTGAAATTCATCATCCCCTGAATTTTGTAAGCCAAAGTGAGCGGGACATGGCGACATTTGCTCCGCGATGCAAAGTGATCTGCATTAGCTGCCAAGACCGTGCAGAGGGGGATGCCTCCGAGACCCGCCAAACACGCAAACATTCAGACTCTAGGATACGAATCCCGTTGCGACGCTGCCTGACTCTGCTAGAAGAACACGAAATAACGGGGCACGTCACATCTTGAGGCCTAGAACAGTTTGACTCCTTACTTGTGGGTCATCTGAACATCTCTCATGAGGTGTCTCTCGTGAGACAACAGCCCTAACAACATTCGGCTCGTGTCTCCATGCTGTGTCCAGGCCAATGAGAGCACTACCCTGAAGTATAGGTAAACCTAGTGGAAGTCGCCAAAAACAAAAAGCGCAGATGGCAGTGTTTAGATGACACTGGGGAACGAGATCCTTCAGAGAAAGCTCCGTACAGTCACCAAATTCGGATCCGCTACCGCCAGCAGTATCAAGCCGAAGCGGTGTGTCGGCGTTCATGTCGGAGAATGAGGAATTGTCGCCAAAATACGATGACAGCTGCATCCATGGCGCAGAACCTTGCCTATAGCCTCCAACTATATGAGAGTCAAGGAATGAAAGGCTTCTCCTGCAAGAGCTTCTCTCATGAGATCGCTCATTTTCTTACTGTAATGACGTGTCTGAGGCTCTGTTCATCGGACCGAAAGCACTTGAAACACGACACCGCCGTAATAGACTCGCTATCCGTGGACTCTATTAGTTGTTGCCGCCCTGAAGGGTCTGGTTTGCGCTTCATTGAGGGAAAACACAACTTCGCTTTCGATGGCATCTGGGCCGGATGACTGGCGGGCTCACCTGTATGCTTTTTCCCCAGATTGGTTTTTCAAATACAATGATGGCCTAGAAAGCAACTTCACAACGTCAGAAAGTCCATGTGTTGGGCCGTACTCCGCCAAACCGTCCATCAAGGAGAATCGAGGCTATCTCAGAGACTCGGCCGGTCGTCGACTTCCTGCGGCAGATTCTCCTTGTTCCAAGCTAGGAAGTTCCAAAGCCTGGTCTTGACACCGGCGACTGAGCTACCGCGGGAGGCATCAATCACGAGAATTCGATCGACTGATGAACGAATCGATGTGTGTTAGTCCGAAATTGAAGCCCTTTCTTCAAGGACTGAAGAAGTTTGCAAACAGTACATTTTCCTAATCGAGAACATCCATAGGGTTGCGTATGTCTTGAACAGGGCCTGGCACTCCCTCGGGAATACCTGCGTGGACGACCAGCGAGAAATCACGCGGCTGTGTTACGATGAAGTGTTCCAAACCCACGGTAACCAATGCCGGAGCTCTGTCAAAGATTGGTAAGATTAGATATGACAGACAGCAGGAACGTCTCATGAGTAATGACATACTACCCCTCAGACGTCTTCGTGTGACAGGCCAGGGTCGCAGAAGTCCCTCTCCCACTTTAATGTTTGTCACCTGGAAGCGGTATGCCGACACAACGAGACCTTGTTCAAGCTGACAGGTGGGTTGTGCGGTTCTTAACTACATTGGCTGGAGCAGTGGGTTTCAGTCCATAAAGAGGACGAAAAGCCGTTGGGGCCGGGGTTGTTGGTTCCTGAACATGCGTTGGAGCTGGGGTCGTTGCACCCTGACCACACGTTGTTTGCTCGTTGACGTTCAATTTGGTAAAATAGCCGAAGATCAGCTAGCAACATTGTCAACATCTAAGTTGCCTCTTACGAATTATTCCCCAGCCTCACCCGTTGCATAGACACCACAAACATCTCAACGCCGCTTCCACGACTTCACTCACAGTGTGGCCTAGAACATCGATCTCCCAGCCAAGAGCTTCTTCAACACCAATGGTGTGTAGGACAAATCTGGAGGTTTCTGAAATGACAGAGACGTTCTCACGATGTTCTGTGTTTGCCCGTCACCGGGGTTCCGGAACATAAAGATCTACGCCCGGTATCTGGGTCCTCGATTTAGCACTGTCTTCGACGTCCCGTTCAGCCGCAACTTCAACAAACACGCCGAGGGATCAGTCCAGCACCAACGGCGAAGCATCCTCAAACAATGTCAAATTTCGGGGATCCGCCCGCCGGGAGAGGCGTCAGCTTCCGGCATTGCGCGAGACTCGGCATCTGCTGCAGCATTCATATTTCCTCTCGCATCCCGTCGTGTTGTTCCATACTTTCCACATACGTCGGAAGCATCGTCATTTGCGCTTGGAAGAACCATGGAAGACAAAGGACCCCTAATCATCGCAGCCTGCTGGGCGTTCACGGGGCTGAGTCTCCTGTTCGTAGCGGCCCGGCTATTCGTTCGACTCGCGGTATACAACAAGCTCATGAGCGACGACTACTGGATCATTCTCTCAACCGTACGTCTCTTTCTCTCCTCACCATCAGCCCAAGCTTGACCACCTGACACGATAACAGATCTGCGCAGTTTGTTCAAACTCAATAGTCATCTTATCAGTTCATTGGGGCAACGGGCAACACTGGGACACTCTCGACCAGGAACACCAACAAGAGGTCATGAGATGGATGATCGCTGCATATGTGCCAGGAATCGAGACACTCGGCTTTCCCAAGTTGGCGGTCGTCTGCCTTCTCTCACGCCTCCTCGCGCCTGGCAAATTGCACCTCCGGATCTTGTGGGCGCTGAGCATCGGCTGCGTTATATCGCTCACTGTCACGGTGATGACGCTCATATTGCAGTGCTCGCCTCCAAGCGCTGCCTGGAACTTTGATTTACCGAGGAATTGCGTCAAACCAAAGGTCATTGAGGGTTTGGCTTTTTGGGCTAGTTGTAAGTCGGGATGACTTTCCACGGTATGGACGAAGCAGCTGATGATGTTTAGCCTGGTCCGCGTTTCTCGACTTTTATCTCGCAATTTACCCGGCCGTTGTTCTTTGGAGGCTTCAAATGTCGATGAAGAAGAAGATCGGTCTCACAATTGCCCTGGGTATGGGAGTGATGTAAGTCCACAATCCAGATTGGTCGGTGCTCAGGCTGATATGTGACAGTTCGGGTTGCGTTGGCATTGTGAAGACGACCGGCATTCCTACGTTCTTGAGTGAGGACGTTAGTTGTAAGTGAATCGAAGTTGCGTGAAAGGATCCGGATCTAATGATGCTTCCAGATGAACTATGCGAACCTCTGTACTGGACATCGTAAGTTTTCCAGCGTCTTCCCCTGAGACTTCAGTCAGCTTACCACAATAATGAACAGCATCGAGGGCAATCTTATCATCATCGCAGCTTGCATCCCGATCCTCGGACCCCTCCTAGAGATGTTCAAAGGCCGCCCAATCTGGCGCACCGACAAGAGCTCGAGCAATCGCCAGTACGAAGACTACAGCAAGCAGAGCACACAGAAGCAGCAGGACGCGATCGAGCTTCGGAGCAAGCATCGCAAGAAGGTCGATGCGTACGGGTTCACAATACACGCAAAAGACGAAAGCGAAGAAACTATTGTGCATCCGGACAAGCGATCCGCGAGCGCCTCGTCTGACCGGAGGAGTGGCGGCTACAGTCAGGAGGAGTCGGAGCACCACCACAACCATCACCGCCAGCACCACCGTCAACATCAACATCGCCACCACGGCGGAACGTACCATAATCACGGGGAGCATCAGATCGTAAAGAGTACTGCGATCACCGTGACTTATGACCAAGGAGAGGAGGGGCCAACGTCGGCGGCGACTAGGTGGGCGGCCATTTAGCATGGATGAAAGGGGCCTGGTTCAACATGAATTCAAAACAACATCGAGCCATCCTGTCTTCTCTAGAAAGTGGCCTCAGTACGATAGTTTCAAGATTACTAGAATAATAGACTGTGTGTATTGCAGTTGAAAATCAAAAACAGCAATCCAGACTGGCGGTACGACTAAACACATTTTACGCTCCCTCCTTTACCACTACTACTAATACCCAACGATGTACTGTATCTCAACCAAGCCGCGATTGCCTCGTTACTGCGGGATATCTTCTCTCGCAGGACAGCTTCCTCTTCAGACATCTTGCCTTACCAGTGAACCTCCCTCGTAGTGGACCTCCCGCGCAGGGCGACTTCCCTCCCAGGGCGACTTCCCTCCCAGAACGACTTCCCTCGCAGGACGACTTCCCTCACAGAACGACTTCCCTCCCAGGACGACTTCCCTCGTTAGGCGACTTCCCATGTCAGACAGCTTTCCTCGCGGGGTAACTTACTCTTCTTCATCCTTCGTCAACGAAGCCATGACTGCAGGCGGACCCCTTATCGACTGGGTGTAAGAGCATCGCCAATCGACTGTCGCCCCTCACGTCATTTCGAACCAACGATTCTGATGATTTCATGATGGGGTCGGCAACTAGAAGCTCCGCAAGGCTGTCGGGCAACCGAGAAGCTACGAAGCCAAGTCCATCTCCGCTTTTGAAGTCGTTCAGGATTACGAAGAATGTCCCAGGATCAACGAAACGATCCCCAATGAAATCTCACTCATTGAGTTCAGGCTATAAGGATAATGAGATGTCTCATGGGCAGGGAGGTATCAGTGCAGACCACGCGAATCACCATAGCCAATCCTCAGACGACCAATCTACAGGGAGCCAGTCTGACGATAACGACTCGGTTGGCAACGAATCAGTTGATAGCGAATCGGACGACAACAGGTCTGATGATAATGAATCGGGCGACGGATATGATGACGCAGGTGATTCGATGCAAGTCGATAACGACAGCGACTTTGACGACGAGTCCAGCTGCAGTGGTTCTGAAGACAGTCTCACTTCCAGCGAGCTAGGCGATGAGGATCGTTTCGAGGATATATCAAAGCTCTCCAATGAGGATGACAGTGTAAGTCCAGCTGACTTTTACTACTTGTCTCATTACTAAATTCAGTCTCAACAGACTTCATCAAAGCCAACAAACGCCACCTATGGCCCCCACAGGAAAAGTTGGACATCACCGACATGGCTTGAGTGCAAATTCGGCAATGACATCGCCCCTCTCGTCGAGCTTTATCGATCCATACAAGCCACGTCATCCATGGAGGTCGTGGATGAGTTCCTCGAAAATGTCCCCGTAGAGACAAACTTGTTACGTCCTGTGATCAGCCAACTGCAGCAGTTGAAAGGCAAAGCTACAGCAGCCAGCCTGTGGATACTCGAGTGCCCAAAGAGAGAGCACACGATCAGCATCTGGAACAACAAGGATCCTATCCAGACAGAGTCGGCCGTCTTCCCAATGATGAAATGTAAGTCGAAGTTCTAGTCGATTCACCTTTCCTGAGGATGTCGTCTCTCAGACGACATTCCTCGAAAAGGCATTTTCACAACACATCTAACGAGACAAATAGACGTAGAGACGAGAACGGGACTTCCCACCGTCGTCTTAGATTTCCGCAAAGAGTGTAGAAGAAACCATGTTGGCGACCACTGTGAATCGTTAAGACCAGCCGAGATCCTCACATATGGACTCGTCACGTCAATCGAGATTCGACTATTCGAGCTATTCAATATCAAAGTCCGCCACACCTTCGCGTTCTCGTGTCAAGTAGTCAAAAACGGCTTGTCATTTGTCGGAGCCGAGATCTCTAGCCCCGTCACAACTTTCTTATGGCACCCAGCTCACCTCAGCCCCCGCGGTGTGTCGCAGCGCAGAGCATTCCTGGAGATGAGAGCGAAGGTCAATGAAGACGTTTGCCCCAAGCTTTCGAAGGCTACAGGCCAAAGCGAGAACGATTGCCGAGAGTTTCTCTAGAAAAGTTACCTGGCATCTCCATCATGGCTTATTGCCCTAGCCTGCGTCAACCCAGAAGACTTCGAGGTCCCGGTGTCTATGCCATCAGTTTCTCAACTCATCGAGCTACCGACAAACGAGGCGGCCGAGTTAGTAAAGAGAGCACAGGTAGAAAATGCGGCGATTCGTCTAACAGCGCAGCGACTCGAGCTTGCAAGACGTTACTGCAGCGAGTCTCGTCTCCAGCCGCAGGAGACAGCGGTAGAAGACGACTTCCCTCTTCATTATCCCACGAAAGGCATCACAGCAAGACCATACATAGAGGTCTCTATGGACAAGATGAGACTATCGAAAGATGAGCTGCTCCAACTCGACTCTTCTGATCACGCCACACTGGTCGATCTAGCGAAACGCCATGCCGCGGGCAGTGTGCGAAACGAGTTCATATCCAAAGAAAGTGCCGAAAAGAGGCGTGTGAGGGTACGATTGGAAAACTTGACACAAAAGCAAATCGAGAAGAAACGTGCGAGTGGAAGAGTTGAGAATCTCAGCCAGGAGCGAATTGAGAAGAAGCGAAAGGCAGGCCGACGAACAGGCCTAGACGCAGATGAGTTGGAGAGACGACGAGCGATGGGTCGAGTCGCTAACCTGACGAGCGAGCAACATGAGAAGAAGAACAAAGCTGCAAAAGAGTGGAAACGCCAACACGACCGCAAGAAGAAGGCCAAACGACAAGCAGCAGCCGAAGCAGCCGAGTCGGCTTTAACCCTGGATGAGAAGGCTAACAAGCTCAAACGACAACTGGAGGAAGCTCAAGAGCAGGAGAAGAAGGTCTAGAAGGCCCAAAAAGACGCCGATGAGCGACTGAAAGCCAAAAAGTTAGCGGCGAAGCTTGACGCGATGTCGCCCAGCGCCCGCAAAAAAGAAGAGACCAAGATTGCCAACAGAAAGGCCGTACAAGCAGCTAAGCCGGAGAAACCGACCGCTCTGTGGACGAGTCTCTTCAGACAAGTTTCAGATGATTTGTCTACCGAAAAGCGAATTGCCGAATACGAGCAAATTCTTTCGACAATCCAGGCCCGCAAATCGAAGAGGAGTTCCTAGAAGGACGCCCAAAGAGCCAAGTGGAGCGAAGACCAAAAGACAGCAGTCAAGAAGAGGTCGGCAAAGTACTACAACTCGGTAGGAAAACCACGGGCTCAGGCCAAAGCGAAGGCGGAAAAAGTTGTCAACAGCCCAAACTAGATCTGATGTGAGGCGAGACGATTCGGCGCTATGTTTTATGAGCATCAAATCCCCGCCTTGGACGACTTGATATATTCAGCAGACAGTACGCACAACAACATGGCTCCAGCAAGTGAAGACATTTTTTACAACGACTTGATATCTACTAGAAACGATGCATCAAATAAAGCGAGACGACATGGCTGGAACGAGCAACATGACATAGGGAGGTAATAGAGAAGCTTAAGGGATGTAAAAATGGCTCATTTCATAAGACTTAATCGATTCGCTTGCCGTGCTTTCTGTGTATCCGAGTGCAATGCCTTAGAAGTAAGAATGCATAAACAATTCAGCTGTCGTCCAAATATTCTCAGGTTGTTCGTCCGAAGCCAGGATTCGCATTGGTCTGTCAAGCTTTGCGCAGAGTTCTGCCAAAGATCCCTCATTCCTCAACCGATATCTGGCGGCTTCAATTATGAAGTATCACATTCACAATAACAATAACAATCGATAAAGTCTTGTCATCTTAGGTGACGCGTAAACACTTTACAGGCTCATTAACTTATGCGGTAACTCGGTATCCATTTCTCGAAAGACCTTATCGTAATCTCTTTGCGTTCTTGTTAATCTTCAATAAACGTTGTTTTACACGTATTCGGAGAAGTGAAGAATCATGGAACGACGTCTCATTGCTGCTGAAATTCCGTACCGCCAGTCTGTAGCCGTGGCTCTGTATTGTGTTCGGGAGGACTACACGTGTGTGAGGTTGAGCTACATATTGAAGAGCATCTGTCGAGGGACCATTGAGGCGCAAAACACATAGGTGGTCTATGGTCAGGATCTCATCTTAAAGGGTGGGCTATGAAACTTCCTCAACATAGTTCAGTATCTAAATCGCCACACTTGCACATTACTGACGGGTAAATGGCTCCATTGGCAGACCGGAGAAAACTGACGCACACTCCTTGGTCCGTCATCATCGGCAGTATATGACTGTGATTCTCGAGTATATTTACTCACATCCATTAGTCTATAGAAGCTTGCACCGTGGTCAGAATGTGCGGCTGGATGGTGGTTAGGAATATTGGGTCGTGGCTCGTGAGATAGACACTTAAGACAGTCACAACATTGATGATATAACTATTAAATTAGATCCGCTTTATAAACATGGCAAGTAGTGATGCTTATATATCAACACTTTGAGTTAGTAAATAATGGATCAATACTTCTGCGAAGCGCAGTTTAAATACAAATGTCCCAAAGTAGGAATAAAGGAATCGTACCTTCCCTCGCAATGCGTCCTTCCTTCCGTGTTCTCCGTCACTCCGGCGGTTCCTTCCTAAGGAAGCACTCATCTCGCGATCTGGGTATAAAAAGTCTCCAACCCATAAATTCAAGCTTTTTTTTCTTTTTCCTTTCTCTCCAGGCTCCATCAAATATCTACAAACAGTGTCACCTTTCGAAGGGGAAGGAGCCTCTTGCCCTTCAGCTCAGGAAGGCACCTGCCTTCAATACATACAGTTGCTAAAAGAGGCAAAGAAGAACTTGTTCTATCCCTCGACGTACTTCTCAAAATCGCTCGACTCATCATTAAACCCACTTCTTTTCGCCTTTATTGGCAAAACGACTCGTTCTTACCTCCAAAAAAGTCACTTTCCAGGCGTTTTCCCGTCGTCGCATCCACAAAAGTCGACTCCGTTGATTGCTTTTCCATGACGAGAGCGAGTCCTCATCATAAATCAAGTTCCCCCAGCGAATTCACGTTATTCGCCAGATAGGATGACATCCAACGACTAGACAGAGAAATGGGACGGTTTGTGAAGTACAACAAATATTCGGCATACAATCGGTACTGGGGGACTCACATCGGAGAGCCTATGGAAACTGCGAAGACAACACCAACACAGACGAGTCAGCAGTCCAAAGATTTATCCAGAAGTCAGTCGGCCACAGACAAAATGACTCGCCCAAAGACATCGGCAACGAGTACCAACAGCACCGCGTCAGCCGGCAATACGAACCCGCCGCAGATTTCCAGCCTCAATGGCGCAGCCGATACGTCCGTGAAGAAGAAGAGGGGCAATGCCGCCTCAGAGATAAAAGAGAAGTACCCGGCCACATTAGCCAAAGAAATTGTCCGCTCCGAGATCACATCAACGAAGAGCGTTTCATCACTGAGGGACTCGTTAGTCACCTCAATCACGCAGACTTCAATGCTACAGGGGCAACTCAGCAACAACCAGCATTGGAAGGCCTTGAAGGATGACATCAAGAAGAGGAAGGTCAACATGATGCGATACCTTCTAGCGGAGTCGTTTACGCGTGTCGAAAGCTACCGTCAAGGTGTCCTGGCCGAGTTTTGGCCGAAGGTTGAGGGTGCCGAAAGGGAGTTCCGGGACCATTACTGGGCAGCGAATCAGACAGAGAACGTGAACAAGATCGTTCGACTCGCTGAACGAGTCACAAAGCCAGATACGGGAAACGACGAGTTAAATTCGAACGTCTTCACAGCTGCCGCATCGCTTGTGTTGAGATCCGTATCGGTCGACGATATCTTTCAGCACCCAATCGTTCGGGCGGCTATCGCCACCCTTGTGGACGACGACACCCCGCTCACCAACCAAGACGCTCACCTGGTTTGGGCAGCCTTTTGTTTAGCGAAGGGTGACGAGTCGGTGAGCCAGGGCAACGCCGACGAGGACGAGGAGGTGTCTTTCTTCGCCTCATTCCAGATACTCATCGATGGCAATTTCGCTGACTGCCAGTATCTTGCCAAAGTCTTTCGCGGGGTCAGCTTGAGAACGGCCCAGAAGCCCATGTGCCATAACGTCTGGGTGGCTCGCTTTGGTAGCTGCCATAAGATCTCGGCGGACGAGTGGAAGACGAGGTGGAAGGTAGCTTCGATTTTTGTTTCAGGAACAAAATTTTCTTTCGTCCCTAACAACAAGTCGGCAGCGAACGATAAGAAGCGGTCGCTGGGAGAAGATATTTCCGCCGACACAAGCAACAAAGCGAACAAGAAACACAAGGGCAACCAAAGAGACAAGTCGGGTAAATCGTCTCAGCCTTCAAAGTCAGCTGAGTCATCTCATACAAACGAGACGCCCAAGGCAACCGTGTCGCCCAGAAACCCCGAGCCAGCGCAGACGACGCAGCCGGCGCAGACATCACAGCCGCCGCAAACGACACGGCTGTCGAAGACGAGTCATCCAAAAGCCTCAGGACTGCAGCCAGAGACTATCAAACCAATGCTGCAACAAGTGGTTAAGGAGTCTGTAGCATCGGTTTCCGAGGAGCTGCAAAAGACGATCGAAGACAGCATTCAGAACGAAATGAGAAAAGCCTTGACGGCAACTTTGCCTGAGATGCTAGCCGACTCACTCCGCGCCATACTTGCTAATCATTTTCAGGAGTCGTTCGAAGCCATAGAAGCCATAGGTCCGGGAATTGCGGCGAGTATCGAGAACGCAGTTTCAGAGTCTGTGGTAAAGTCGATGAAACCATTTGCCGATACCATGGAGAGCGTCAGCAAGGACGTAAGACTTCTGAAGACTGATATTGGCATGCTCAAGAGTCAACATCAGACGATTTCCTACCAGCTTCAGAAGAAAGACCCGCCTGCAACTCCCAAGGCTTCTTTTAAGCCGATCAACGAGTCTTCTCTGCCGCAAAGGCGTCCTCTTTTCCCGACGAACACGTCTTCAGAGGTCAACACAGGACCAAACAAAGACGTCTATGACGTTCCTGAGAGCCCGGCTTCCGAATCCCCCCGCAGCCAAGGGAGGATCCCGTTCATCAATCTTTCCAACAAATCTGCGTTAACTCGGCCTGGCACTGCTACTCGTTTCAGAGGTTTCCAGCGAAAGTCTGTTCGATTTGATGAAAACGAGAACGGTCAGGTTGTCCATGACGAGTTTGACGACTCAAACTCGAATGAAGACGAGACGTCCCAGGATCGCCCCTTGGAATTCAATGAGTCTTCGGACGCCGACAGCCCAGCTTCAACGGGCCTTGGCCAGGAGGTGCTTGACGACTTCGACTAAAGCAATAAAGGATTCTGAAATTTGGTAAACGAAGAGAGGAGATGAATCGGTTGGGTTCCAATATTCTTATGGTTTGAGAGGACGGGACGACACGTCTGAGAAAGTCGTTTGAAAGGAAGATGATTGGGAAAGACGGATGCTTGGAGAAGATTTTCTTGCACTGCCAACCTTGGGTTGGTCTCATTCTGGGATACGCCGTCTATACGACGAAGACTTGGCCAGAAGATCACGCGCGTTTCTTTTTGATTTTGCTTTTCTTTTTGATTCTCTTTTCATTTCGGTTTGGTTCATGAAAGGTCCAAAGAACGACGAGTCGGTTCGGGGATTTGGGGAAAAGTATTCGCTTTGCCAATTTGGCTCGTTTTCGTTTCATAGTTTGCCAATTTGGCCCATTTCAATCAGACGACTAGCTTCAACATCTTACCTGCAGCTAGTGATGATGTGGTCTGTAGTGAACCTCAATAAGTCTCAGGTCGTCAAAGGTACAGATGTTCGTGGCCGAAAGCGAATCAAGTTGGGTACAGCAAATAATGAAGACCGCGGCAAGTCAAAAGCATTTGGTACAGGCCATTCTGATGAATGATAGCCCTTCAAATATGTTATTAATTACTAGGCGCTTATAAGGAAGCAATGCAAGAGAAATTACCCATCCTTGCATCGAAAGAATCTCAAAATGCTGGCTCATATCCATTTCGAGAAGTTAAACCGTGTTCTTTACCTCATTCGAAGTCGTTCACCTCCGCCTCGCCAAGTTCCAATTGTCGTTTGTCATTAATGGTATTCGTAAGTTCGTCCGGCTAAAGGAAGCAGCCGTAATCGCCTCCAGATGTCGGAGGTTGAGATTAAAGATGAGAATAAGAAAGAGGATTTAGTTCTCATACTCGGGTGCTCAAAGAAGAGCGACAGCGCCAAAGACTCCCGCAAGGAAAGCGGCCGCTGGAGCTCTTCTCGGTTGAGCACCCGCAGTCGGGACGACGACCGGGGCCGTAGAAGCGACGGTGGTTCCCGGAAGGGTGACCGCACTGGTCGTTGGAACGATGACGGTAGACGGTGCTTGGGTCAGGGTCTGGTGTACGGTGCCTGAAACGGTGACATAGACCCAGGACTTCTGAGTGACAACTGATTCACCACCGACAGTGACGGGGATTGTCACATCGACATGAGCCGTCTTAGTCTCGGGATAGACCTCGGTGATTGTCTTTACGGCCGTCACGTAGATCTTCTTAGTGCCCGTGCTGGTCACCCAGATGGTCTCGCCGTGCTCAATGGTCTTGTAGGTTGTCTCCGGCTTGGTGATGGTCTCATAGACCTCAGTCTCGACGTGTTTCGTAGTCTTCAGGGTGGTGTACACGTCGACCGTCGTTTGGGCTTTGGTGACAATGGTGCTCGTGGTGGTGTAGACAATTGTTTGGGTGTGTCCATCAACAACCTTGGTCTCGGTCACTGGACATACGGATGTAATAGTGACGTAGTCAATCGCGTGAGAGGTCTGGGTAACGTCCGGGAGCTTTTCAGTCTCATAGACCTTGGTCGGAACTTTGGTGACGATGACGCTCGTCTCAGTTACGGTCGTCGTGAAAGTGTGGCCGGGCTCCTGGATCGTCTTCGTCTGTTTGGCTCGTTAGGAACGTATCCCTGCACCAGTGGCTGTTTTGACTTACGATAGGGAAATATTTCGTCAGAGTGGTCAGTTCGTTGTCCTTTCAGAATGTTAGCAACAGGTTCGAAGTTGTACTTTGCACCAGCCGATGCTTACAGTGGCGGTCACGACCGCGGTAGGGCCGGGGACAGTCTCGTAGACCTTGGTGGGGACCTTGGTGACAATTGTCGAGAGCTCAGTCGTGGTGATGGTGTGAGTTTGTCCCTCCTCAGTGATCGTTTTTGTCTGTCTAAATGTCAACGAAATTGCATCAAGGCTTCAAGAATTGATTCGACTGACAACTGGACAAAGAGAAGTTATTGTAACGTAATCAACGTCGGTCTCGGTGGCGTAGTCTGTAGGGCCCGGGACGGTCTCGATGATCACAGTTGGGACCTTTGTGACGATGGTTGAAGTCACAGTCTCGGTTTCATAGTAGGTGGTTCCGGGACCGTAGTGGGTCTTGGTTGTAGGACACAAAGTTGTAATTGTTGTCTCAGTTACCGTCGTGATCGTCTTCGTCTTGTCCTTGCCGTGGTCATGGTCGTCGCCGGTGGCGATGGCCGTGGCAGCCAGGGCCAGGAGGGCAGAAGTGTACTTCATGGTTGCGGGTGGGGCGGGTTGGGGTTGAGAGTAATCAACGAGAGATACTCCTTGAAACGATGGTAGGAGGAGGAAAGAGTTGCGACTTGAGCGAGAGTCTCTTAAGTAACCTTAGCGAACGAGTTACTTGATAGCACAACGAGGTGGTTGGCTAGGAGATGGAGAGAGGCTGGAGAGAGCTGCAAGAGGATGGAGAGTCCAGACGGAAAAGGTCGAGGAAAGCAGGATGGCTGGTATGCTTATATCTTAAGAGGAGCAGGCCGGCCTGCCCGGACGTTCTGCTTCCTACCTGCAGACGAGCAGGAAAGGATGTGAGAAAATGCGGAGGTCGCGATGACATCTTTCGGTCGACCAACAGGTCTCGTCGATCTCCACAGCGGCTTGCATTGGTTTTGGGCCATGTGGACAGCAGACAGGCCACGGTCTGACCCATGAAAGAGACGATGGGTGGAGGGACAGGGAATAGTTGCCAAGTCTGTGATACGAGGAAAGGCGATCTTGGAGATGCAGACCAGCAGTGTGAGAGAGTCTAGAGCTCCATGCGTGGCTGGAGAGGGGCCTCGTTACGTGAGTTATGCAGAGATGCCCATGGTGTGAACGGATGAACGAAACAGTCTCGGCCGAATGGCGACACAGTTGGATTGACCAACACGCAGAACACAAGCCATACGCCATCCGGTGTGCGTAGCGCCACTGCAGATAAGAGAAGAGGTTGGACGACGACAACAAGGCTTGACAAGGTTCAGCATTACCCATGTCAGATTGACAGTCAGACTGGTAGCTTGTTCGATGGCAACAGCGAATGAGAGAGAGCGAGTTAGCTGAACAGGGCCGATGGCGTCGGATTTGCAGAGACTAGGCAGACCGCCCTGGCCCCTGTCAATGATGCCGCCTAGGCGTTGAGGCGGACGCGATGCTCGAACGTGCAGGTCTCCATGACTGGCCGCTTGTTGTCGGGCACGGCCGGCCTTCACAATGACACACAACTGCGTATGTGTAGTTAATATAATTGTCTCTTATGTGGTGAGCTTTCCGGGATCACTCGGCCCAATCGTGGTCATAGGAATCGCTGCAGGCTGCGACAGAGAGGCAATGCTGCTTTGCCAGGGCTTTTTGCTAACTCTGTCTGACCAGCAAGCTGAAGATGCTGGCAAGGCAGCACTGCAGAAGCGTGACGGCGATGTTTGCCAGCGATCACCATGCCCCTCCTTGTCACCGTCAAGTCTATAATTCCAATGGCAAGCGTTATTCGTGGGCTACAGCCTCAGCTCCTCACGGATCCAAGTCGTCGAAATGAAATTGACGCTTTGGGGACGCGGCTCATTCGTATTTTTGATAGCATTGAGCCGAAGCTGTCAAGTCCTTTCTAGCTGCAGATGTCTGTTAGACTTGCCAGCTGGGTATGAGGCAGTTGGAGTGAAGTACAAAGATTTCCGTCGTTGGACAGAGAACCCGTGTAGAGGAGGGCTCGTGTCCAGGTCGTGGCACTTGGCCAAGGATCTGCAGCACACGGAGCCGACCAATGAGGAAACGCATGATGCTGCAGTCTAAAATCCTTGGTGTACAGGAACGCGTCCAACCAGTGAGGTGAACCAGGAGCGGACGAGGTACAAAACTTGATTTGGTGTGGGCGCCAAACTTTGAGGATGAGCCGCGAACATGGTAACCAGGCCAGCGGCGGATAGTACCTAGAGTCCGGCAGTCAACAGAGGCTCCAACTTGTGCTTCCCATCCCACTTCGGGTCCCCAGATGTGGCTGGTGATGTCAGCTTGAAGATGGGTGAGATGACAGTCGAAGGCTTTCCGACCAGACGCAGCCAAGACTGGCGCACTCGCGTGTGATCCGATAATCCGACGCGTCTGTCGGTTGACATGCGAATTCTCGGCAGAGTTGAGAAGTGCCGTTGTTGCCCGAGCATCATCAGCGATCGCCCTGGCTCCTCGCAGTTTTCCGCGGGGCATGCTTGGTCGCCCGAGCTAGGCTGGCCGCCGGGATCGATGTGGTGTTTGCTAACAGGAACAGCACTTGCCAATAGCTCGCCGGATGATAGTCCCGGTAGGGCAGCTAAGGCAAGGACCCAAGAAGCCGGCGACTGTGAAGTGGGCAGATGGGGCCTGACGGACGGAACGCGCCATGCTGGATCGGGAATACTGGACGTATGTTGGTCGACGAGCTTTAGAAAAATGGATGACTCGACTGGCGAGATGCTGGAGCTCGACTGCGGCCAGCTCACGAAAGGGTTGTCGCGCCAGAGCTCTCGAGTCCTTGCAAGTTGCACGAATAAGCTGCGGGCTGGTGGCACCACAACATGGTGCTGATGTTCAAGGCGAGGTGCGCGGCCTAGGCTGCTGACGGTCAGCGAACAGGGAGAACCTTGAGACTACGGCCTTGCATTTCATGCCTTTTCGTCTCGTGAGGCCTGCGTATTTGCGGCGCCGTGTCTGCGGTTCCTCCGCGGGCGGTGCTCTAATGATCTCTTGAAGTTGCGCAGCGTTTGTGCCCGCTTCAAGACCTGCATTGTCTTGGTTGCGCACTTGAATGTGTTGTTCCCGGCAAGGCTCGACACCCGAATGGTCCGATCTCATATCCGGAGGGCACTTGACAAGACTGCGGTGGCATATTGGCTAATTGGTCGAGACCATCCACAGGGTCAGTTGTTGTGACCAAGTCTCTCCGAGGAAGGGCGACAGCACGCATGGCGGGGCGGGGCGGCGTGGCAGGCTTTCAGCGGGCTTTCGATGGCTGGTGCGATGATGGCTTCGTCGGGAGCGGCACAGATGCCTAGGGCAAGGTAGGATCAGGAACTGGCTGCAGGTTGGATATGCAGAGGACGACGCCGGGCAAGGGGACAAGGGCGGGCAATGTGGGTTGTGGCGCCTACGGTTGTCGGTGTGGGCGTGATGGTGTGCGTGGGAAGACGGACTGGAGGTGTGGGGAAGACATGGAATATTGGAACCAAGGCGGGAATAGCCTGTAAGAAGTGACGAACAGACCGGAGAGAAAGTTGGGAAAGTTGGAGCGAACGAACCAAAAGGGCGGGATGGGCGAGGATGCGGAGAGAATACCACGGCGGGAGGAGAGGGGCAAAGGAACAGACGACGTGGGTAAGAGAGAGAGGTTGAGCTGAGCGAGGTGGTGGTTGCCATCTCAACCATGCATCCTGCTGTCCCAGTTCTCATGCGACGTCCATCCCATCTCATGCTTCCCGACCTCTCAGTGTGTGTTGTGTGTGCAGCATTTGGCATGTCTTTTCGGCCCCCGAAGACCAGCAGTTTGCCCGTTGACCGCACTCTGCAGTGAGAGGGAAAAGCATCTGGACTCCAGACGCCTTTTATGCAAGCCACATGCAAATCGAACAAGATGTGCTTTTCCTGCCATGCACAACGCACTGGGCTGCATGTCCAAATTGCTTATACGAGCAACAGACCTGGGGCGAACAGAGGAAACAAAACGTCTTGTGGACAGAATAAGCATAAGACTCGGCGGGGATTGCTGGCGGGGGATTTGCATCCAACTGTCACCGCAGATCGTGATGGCCCTCCTCAGTGCCCCATAGCGTATCCGTAGCCCCATAGCCCCTCCCGGTACAATGCCCCTCGCCCTAAACTCCAACCTCTTTAGCGTTCCAAACTCTACCTTTTCGTGGTATGGTGCACCAACATCAGCGCCCAATTCCTTCTCACCAGCCACGACGCAGTTTATTCCGATGTTTCTCGAAGACTACCGTGAAAAGTGCGTGACATCTGCCATGAGCAGCCACACCTCGTGTTTCCCACCTGTAGCGCCATCGTGCCATCTCATCCTAAGCCCGAGAACCGTGCGCCAGTGCACCGACCTTACTTTAATCTGTGTCTGTGCGCTGAGGTGGAGCCGACCGCAGTACGTACTCTTTCCTCTTCGCTTCTTTCCATCGTTCCCTGCTCAACCTCTGCTCTTCCACTTCCCGTGCCGCTTCCTCTCGGATCACCTCTTCTCGCCTTGCGTCATCGCCAACACTTCGCCTATTAGCTGCCTTCGGATTGCTTGGGAAAGCCAATAACGCCAGTCATAGAAAATCCCTCACCGAGGCACATCAATCCTACCTGTTGACTAATTGGATCCAGACGCTGGCCAAGGAAGCCAACAGCTGCATCAATGACAGGAATCTCATACCTTCATTGTTGAATGCAGGTCTCACTCCCAACCATTTTTCTTTTTGAGCCACTAGTTCGCTCAGTCAGCTCAGACACGGCCTATTCTCCCCCGCGAGCCTTCCAGCTGCTCCCCGCGCTTGACTCAGTCGTGACCTCTCCTCCCGGGTAATGTCTCGCGTGGGCCGTTCTCAGTCAGCCAGGCCGATGCTGCCTTGAGGCTGTCTGCAATTGCCTTCTTCCCACCACGAGGATCGCCACGAAACAGCCCGAAAGCCCCAGTCAACTTATGGGCACTCAACCAAACATCGGCTGCAGCGGACGCATGATCCTCGCCGGGTTCCAAGACCTGTGTTCAGTGGTTCCGATGTCCCGCCTTTCCCGCTCACTTGATCCACTTTGGCGACTCCTTCATCCCCACGGCGCCTCTTACTGGCATTGGAACTAATACTTGTCATATCAAGAAGCCTTCTCGCTCGTCGAGAGACGGCATAGAGTTCTCATACAGCTCCACCTTTCGACCGCGTTCCTGATTATTCGGCTTCGGCACATCTTGGCAGAAACATTGGCGATGGTCTTGGTTTCTTAGAGCCTCGTTCGATTAACACGTCCATCGGTGGAAACTGGTATGTGATGGGCTGTGATAAATGCGAGGCATTGCATTGCCTGCTCTTATGTCGCGCGTCTCAACGAACCCCTCTTACGGGCTCGTGAAGATCGACGATGGTGGAGGGAGAAAACGAAGAAGCCGTCGCCCTCTGCCTGAAGACAGCTGTGTAGTGTGTGCTTGAACAGACTGGATCAGGTACATGAACTTATAGAGGCGAGTTGGCACCACTTGAAAGGTGCCTTTTGAAATGATGCTGGTGAAGTAACAGCTCCGCCCCTCACAGAACTGAAATGAGATCATGAGAGCTTTGTACATTCACACCCGTGTGAGTCGGTTATAGTTGTAGACATTTGAGCCCATCCGATCTCACCAAAACCGCAAGCAGATATCAGATTGCTGCTCATAACCATGAATTAAGGGTTCTTAGGTCTGATCTATAAACCTCTGAACCTCTGAAAGGTCTTCACAAAGCTTGAAATCATCTGATAAGTTACCACAATTCTCAGAGATTGTAAGTGACTTCGTTTGCCATGTAACAATCAACGCAAGTGAAGTCACAGGAAATTTTCTCTAAACTAAAGCTCATGCTCTACTTCTAATTGCACTTTAAAGCATGATCATCCCGCGCACTTGAGTCCGGCCACAATAGGGCACCGCTGAAGCAGGATAGATGACCTTACTTGAACACTACCGCTGCGGCTGCAAGCGATGGAAACAGACGAAACCCCATGAAAGCTCAAGTAATAAAATTGGTCCTCCTCCTACATGCGCCGGAAGATATGACCTGCGGCGAGCATGGCGGACATCCCGTGAGTGTCGAACTCCGTCTTTGTCGAAACCCGGCGGCCCCACGCGGAGCCGAGGTCCGAAAGTCGTGCGGAGATCAGCGGTAAATAGTGGGGCTGCCGAGGCACTCAGACTCGGGGCCAGACTAACACGCTTCATGGTTTACTAAACCACTGTGCAACCTCTCCTTGAGAACATCTATCGCTCCAAATTTGAAAATCATTTTGTATTCCCTCACAAATTCTTCGGAAAATGGCACGCCTTCCGTATCCCGACCCTCAAGCCAAGGGCCTCAACGTCCTCAAGCAATTCGCCCACACCCCGGCTACGGCGAAGCACTGGGGCAGCATCGGCGCAGCTCAATTTAAAGACCTGGAACTCTCCAACAAGAACCGAGAATTGTCGATTCTTCTCACAACGTCAAAGTTCAGGTCGTCATACGAGTTTTCGCACCATGTCCCGGTGTCGACCAAGGAGGGCGTGACCGATGCGCAGCGCGAGGTTCTCATTCAGGCTGGAAAGCAGAAGGGCTTCTTAGCAGGACAGGAGAGTTCTGAAAAATTGAAGGATCTGTTCACGAAGAAGGAGAGAGCGCTGCTGGTGTTCCTTGAGGCTGTCATCGAGAGCCCTGAGGTGGATGATAAAGTGTTTGCGGGCGCGAAGGCCGAGCTTTCGGACCGTGAGATTGTTGAACTCATCACCCTCCAGGTAAGGTTCAATTGTCGATCTCTCAAAGATTATTACTGACTAATCAGGGCTTCTACTTTACGTTCTCACGTATGACAACTGTTTTGAATATCGAGTTGGATAGCTTTGCGACACCGGCTAAGCTGTAGTATCAGAATACTTACTTCTTTAAATTATCATATTGACTGCTTGGCACATCAAAATATGTTTCTTGACTAGTATTTGTCACTTAAAAGTGATCATCAGAAAAGAAATTCATCTGTAGCGTTGGCTGGTGCGCTAAGAGCGTCCAACTGTCGAAACTCTCCATTTTTTGTCTATTCCATTCCAAAGTCTTCATCATTGAAATCAGAAAATCTAATGAAAGTCGCCCAATCATGTCTTTTTTGTTCCCCTGGTAGTCTATGCTCCTTCTGGTGACAACATATACATCTTCCACAACTCAGCGGCTGAAGTTGCCGACGTGAAGTCTTGGCCATGGGCGCTTCCTGGGAGATCCTGTGTCGCAGAGGCATGGGTTAACTGCGACCCAGTACTAGGATGTCCCGAGTGATGATAAAGTGACAACAAATTCGGCGGCATTTGCCCGTGCAGCGATTGTATCATAGTGGGCGCCTCTATGACTATATCGCTGGTATGTTGCGGGTCTGGAGGAGGAAGCAGATGCCGCACTGGTGCAGCTTCCAGGGGTTGCCGCTGTATGGGAATTGTTGTCGGATGCGGTACGTGCAAACCGTCTTGTGCTTGGAAAGGATGAATCTGCGCGTCAAATTGGGTTCGCATTGGTGCAGTCGATAGCGGTTGCTGAGATTCTGCGTCGACGTCCTGCTCAGCCTCGAGACTTGCCACGTCTCGCTGAATCTCTGCAATCTTCCGCCACTCTTTCTGAATCTGGAGCTCCGTCTTTCGGGTCTCCAAGGTCTTCCTTAATTCCTTGACCTGTGATAAGGTCAAATTCGTGTCAGGTTCAGATGGCATGCCTCTCTCTTCAGACAGCCAACTCTGTAACGGTGCATCCATCTGAAAGTTTGCAACTTCCATCACCTTCTCAGGCTCGGCGTTTGTCATCGTTACTGTGGGATCCCACGAAATCAAGGGGGCCACTTGTAATGATAACGCCTCAAGCGATGACCCGCTTTCACCTCCGGCGGCTTTCTCGACCGACGCTCGCGATACCGAAGAGTATTCTTCTAGGGTTGGAACAGACGGCGGGCTTTTGTTTTCTGGTATTTCCGTTTGGAAAGCGGTCGCGGATGCATTCAGCGCTCCAAAAGACACAATCTGGTCGGAAACAATCTGGATATCCGAATTTTGCCCTAGCTGAGCCGATGCCGAGGACTTCAACAATGCCCTCTCAGGACATGATTCAACAGACGTCGGTGAAATTGCATCGCCCTGTAATGAATCATCTAGTTCCCCGCAGCTAGTGCTTTCGCCGAAGGCCGGTGATGGCGATAGCATCGATAGCATCGTGCGAGCTCGTTTTTCCGCGTGGGGGACAGACTCCGGGCCCATCTGAGCTCCTATCCACATGCCAAGGTGGAAGAATCTTCGCAAAGTCTCCTCGTTGTCTGTAAGAAAACTGCTTGCGCTTCTGTTTACAACCTTGGATTGGGCTGCAAGTATGACCTTGACCATGTTATCTATGACATGAGAACAAGTGACCTCACTGCAATCTTGAAATAGGTCAGCCCTCACGATTCGTTAGATCTCTGAACATGCCTAACTCCCTCAATAGAAGAGAAAATAAAGCATCGTCAGACTCACATGGCGTTTCGAATGGAAAGACTGCAGTCGGAAACTTTTTTGGGGGAACAAGGGCGTCCCAAACCATCTTGTAGCGATTTTCGTTGGTTCCATGATGGTTTTTGCGACCTTTATCAACCCTCAGTGCTTCATCTATGTCCTTTCGTTGATTTTCCGACATGCTCTGCAAATGTGTTCTCTGTAAAAGATGTTGCCTAAGCAAAATATACTGTCAGAAGGCAAACTTCCAGATTGTTGTCGAGAGCTTACTTCAGATCCGAAATAGACCTTAACTTGGTCTTGGGGCAACACGCATGGGAGATCTCGGGAGGAGACTCCCAGGGAAGGGAAATCTTGGGACGAAAGACCTTTATGAACCAAAGGGCAAAGTATGGGCAAAGCCAGGTGTCTGCACATGGCTTTTTGGATGACCTCCACTCGGTGTTCCCTTGGGTAAGGTCCCCGTCATCTTCATCGCCTCGTTCTCTTTTACCCTTCGAGGCCAAACGACGTGGCGATTGTGATGTGACTGTGGCCGTTTTGTATAGTCCAGACACTTGTGTTGATGTCTCGCCGGCTTGCTTTTGAGACGAGTCCCCATCAACCGGCTCGGACCTATGTTCGTCGTCGTCATTGAGTCTGTCGTCGGGAAGTCGCCTCTCTTTATCAACGACACAAGAGCAACCGAACTGGAGGATTCTTTTGGTCTCGTTGGGTAGTCCTTGTACAGTCTCAACAATAGCTTCATGATAGCTGGGATCTTCTGCGAAGTACGCCAGAATAGTATCGATAGGGCCTTTTTTGTCGGAGGCGTTGGATGCTACCACTGGCCCCGCAGGAGAGATATCACGATACTGCGGGTGTCGATGTGTCCAACTGATCTTGTCGTTTTCTTCGAATGAGCGTCCTCGTTCTCCCCCGAATTTGCGTTGGAGTTTTTGCAGTTCTTTTTCCATAGCTGACGCATGGAACTCTCTGCTAGAAGAAGCACTTGCTGTACTGTTCCAGATGTTTTCATTGATCGAAGGACCTGAGTCCTCTAGATACTTCGCCAGCCGATGTGATGCCAGTTCCTACCATAGTTATGTACGTTAGTATGGCTGAACAACATGAGCGTGCCGAAATAGCTCCGGCTCTTGGAAGACAAGCAATACCTCGCTTGCCTTTTGGCGCTCCCGAACGGAATATACGTGAGCAGGCTTAGCAGGAGTACCACCACAGAATGTGCTGACATTGGACATGGTTGGTTATAGTTCAATTATTTTCATGGAAAGAGTGAGGTGGTGCGAATGCCAGAGAATTGACAGGAGGCATCGTGTTTTTGTCCGCTCCAGGTACGCATCCCGTTAAGTACGCGACTGCGGTGATGTTCTCTCCATTACTTCGTTCGTGATTGGGCATTATGTATCCAATCATAATCCTTCTAGCCTAACCCAGTCGAAAATGCTGTTAGAATGTCGCTGGCCTTCGGACAAGACGAGCAGATGCATCGCCAGGTGTTTGGACCAAGACATTCATACATAAGAGTAGTACTTCGTATCTCTTTAGCAAAAGTTTCAATTAGTATTGCAAGTCTCACGACGGAAGGCTAAGGAAGGATTCTTCGTGGAGAAGCATGTTGTGAACGCCTTGTAAACGCTGTCTTCCTTAGGCACTAGTCTAGGCCTCTACAGCGATACCCAAGCACAAAAAGGAACCCAAATACCCCTGTATGCAGGAAAATGGGTTACTGCGGTGCACACTAAGCTCTGTCAACTGCGTAGATCCTACCTCTTAAAAAAAAAAAAAAAAAAAAAAAAGGCCCCGGCCGTATTTACGCAGCCGCGTAGTACCTACACTCTTTACATCATCGCAAATTCTGTGAGAAAGTCGACACACAAATATAACAGCTCTGTTGGTACATGCTTTACCGTCAACATCTGGCAGAGTGTAGCTCCAAGAGCGAGTGCCTTTTTGAGACATCCTCAGAACACAGTATCACAGAACAGTCCCTGAACTCAAGTTTTCTTAATATTGTGCCGAAAATGGATGATCCTCGGCTCCCAGAAGCAATTGATCATAGAGTCGAACAGACGTATAAGACAAAGTCGAGAGAGAAAGACAGAAAGCGCCGATGCTCAGGACGGTCATCAGGCACTCTATGCAGCTGCGTAGGCACAGCAAGACGCTTCTGAGAGTCTCCAGCGTCAGACGACGGCTGGCACAGTGCTTATGTCGCGCATGTAGATAGGTTGTTTTTCACTGATTAGAGCCATGATGGAATGCCAAGGGGGACCAGCTGACGGCGTCTGCACGAGGTCGTCACTGCGGAAGTTCATGGGAGCAAGAATGGATCGAGGTCCGTTTGGCTTGAAAGTCTCATTGAGCGATGCTTCACAATCTATCATGAACATCAACTGCCGATAATTTATCTTCTCACTGCAAAAAACAGTCAGTTGAATCTCAACTTAACAAGTTGTAAACTTGATATTCTCAATCGCATGCCCATATGCTCATATCAATATTCGTCCTGCAACCGATACCGCCGGACGCATCGCAATATTATTGCCTGCAGCTCCGAAGACAACGAAAATTTCAGGATCGGGTTGAAATTGCCTTTCACTGAGAATCTTGAAATGCCGGTTCCGATGCTCTGGGGCCCTCCGCTGGGCCCTCCGGTCTGCACTTGAAACGTCGAGTCGACTGTCCAATGTATACGCATTAGTGGTAGGTCTTAATGGCAAGACAAATTTCGCATCTAGAGGTGGTCATAGGCTACCATTAAACCTTTTTTGCGCAGTTGAGGACAAGTTGAATACCATGCCCATGCTTCTACGCGGAGGAGGAGGTAACTTGCCAGCATTTAAGTCCGACTACACGCCGCCAGCTCTCCGCACTCTCCAATCTGGCATGCAGCTTATGATTCTTCGTCTTCTTCCATTAAAACAGCAAGCTTCTCCATAACCTCTAAACTAAAAGCTCAGAACAATGCCAGCCCAAGCTTGCCTCATTTTCATGGAATCGTCACAGAAGGGTCACCTCACTCCAGTCGTCATCAGCCTCCCCGAGAATGGGAGCTCACAGGAGTTTGTAAACACGATGAGACGAGTTTACCAGACAGGATTCAGCAAGTTCGAGCGCTTCATGGACAAGGCATTTTTCAAGAAGCCATTAGTATCGGTGGTGAAATTACGACAGGTAAAAGCCATCCAGTTTTCAACGCCCACCAAGCATGGTCACCTTTCTTTCTTTCTTACCTCATCCATGCTTTTGTGGCTTGAAGACTCTTTGTATGTGTAGTTTCTGACGTACATCATCACAGATAACCGACATCGATCAAGCAGCACTACCGTTATCCACCGCCCTCATTCGAAGTGCCGAACCAGACGAAGCTCTCACAAAAGCTTTTCGGAATGATGGATCCATCGGCTCGACTTTCTATTGCCACATGTTTTCTCTGTATGAGCACATTTTCTCAGATGCCTTCGAGGTTGACGGTTCATTTGCCATACCGAAGCAAGGCTTGATGGTCACGACGCAGACGGATCCCAGGATGAGACAAGTCACGACTTTATTGGCATCGGTCGTGGGAAGTGCAGTTTTACTTGGTCTCCAGCTGGCTGGAGGCTACTGAAACCATCCTGTTCATCTAAAGGGATCTTGCCCCATGATTGAAGACTCTGTGCTGCTAGGGCGATCTCCGGTTACTAGATGGATATCCGAGTCTTGCTCATTCCTCCCCTTGAAATTACTCGGAGTCTCTGTATCATGAAGAATCACGTATGCCGAGATATTCATGTGCCTTGAGTGAGACCCTAAGTTCAAGTTCAAGGTACTATGCAACGTTATACGTAGTTTAAACAGGAAAAACCAAAAACGGGTGGTTTTAAACAGAGCTTTTAGAAACTCGAGCAACTCTTGGCTGAGGCAACTATTGGATTTACCATTTGTGCTAAGAAATAAGAGACTGCTTATACCGGTTTCCCAGGCGAATGAAACATGGCCTATAACCGCGGAACTATATTTCGAGAGCAAAACCTCGGTTCGTGAATTCTATGAGAGAGAGTCTTCGGTCCCGCGTTTTCAACTACCAGTATACTTGACAAGATTGTGAATGATTCACGCTATGATTAGCTGAATAGGGAAAAGAGTCACTGTCATAGAAGAAGATCGGGACCAAAGGCAACTCCTGCAAATGGCTGCAAATGAGGAATTCCTCCTCTTAAGCGTCTTCTGTTCTCGGCTACTAAGACAAGCTCTGAGAGTCAGTTTCCAGAGCTCTCGATCAAATAGAATGCAACATGCCGACACAGAAGAGTTGCTTCGCTATCAGAAACCTTCAAAATCCGAGTCTGCATCAGACTCCGAGCGGAGTTCAAGACCGGCCCCTTTGACTCGTCCTCTCGAGATTCAATGTCTGCGCTTTATTGTTCCATTGAAACCTTTAGCTTTGTTCATAGGACATGCAAAACTTTATGCTATGATTGTGATTTGCAAGCTATACGTAGGTGAGCGATTTCTCATGCTGTTACCAGACATCACCTCGCACTGCGCGCAGGCTTAAGATTATATCACTGAACTTTATAGATATAATTAAGGGGATTTGATTTATTTCATATATTTATAAGCAGAAACAAGTGAAATTTAAGTAGTACTTTTTAATCTCTTAAAGATTATTACTAACTAATTAGGGCGTTTATGTTTTTATATATAATAACTATTTTTCATATTAAATTAAATAGCTTTATAACGCTAGCTAAGCTATAATATAATATAAGAAATGTTTATCTAAGTTAAGATTAAGAGGCGAGATATAGTTATATTAAGGCAGTATTATTAGGCTTAAAGTTAGACATCTTAAGATGATTCAATTCGTCACCATCAGCTTCAAACAGTTTAGGATTACCCTAATTTAACAATTGCACATTCATCTTCTACCTTTTGGGCCCAGCTACATCCAGTTCGTGGAGGTAAACGTCACCCTATGAAAACTCTGTTTATACTTAGATAGATGCCTACTATGCATTGTGATACTGCTTATGATGATCAGGAATAACAGGTGCCAATTCAGTGTTCAGTCCCATGGCCAGTATTGAGCTTTGAGAGGCGTCGAACTAGAGGATGAAATCTAATTTTCATTATTCCAAGGATTGGAGCTGTTCTGAATGAACCATAATGCGAGCACTCCTTCCGCTGAACAGGCTCATATGCACACGCACTTCGAAAAACTGGCCATGGTTCACCAACCAACGGTGTTCCAGCTTATGATTGGTCTCCGATTGGTTGAAGACAGTACTCAGAAAAGGATTACTAGTGCTCTGCGATCCTCAGGAGCTTAGTAGCCTTACAACGCAGATACCGAGGGTCGACTGATCCTTCTTGAGGAGAAATAAAGGAGGGGTGCATTCTCTTGACTTTTTGGGCTAGCATGTTTTCCTCGAAACCCATCCATTATGGTACGGTTCCCTTGCACAATGCCTGCGGCCGCAGTGAGTGTGTCGAAGTCGTGCGGCAGGAGACAGTTGCGGCTGCACAAACGCAGCGCCACCAAATCTAAGAAAGGACTCTAACCATTTGCGCAATCGCTTGCAGTCGTCAAGCCCCTTGTTGGGGCTGGGGGATCGGGCTTTGGGGAGGAGATTCACAGGTTTCATGACGTATTCGTACTCATAGTAGCACTTTATGAATGAATATCAGCGAAGTGCTCTTACTGGATTTACCTACTGTGTACCCCCTTGTAGGATGAGCTATGAAACCTCCTCAACTTGCACGAATATCGACCTCGTGGGTTCAATCTTGAGCTGCTCATCATGCAGATTTCTTACCTGCATGACCAACACTGGCGCCTCACACAATCACGAGATGTGTACTCTCGCACTCAACAGAGACACACACGCTCTTGTCTTGTTCTTCTCGAATCCTTGGGACTTGGGAACACCCCTGCTTTCACAGTCCGCATACCGGCAGATAAAGACTCACGGACTTTTGCCAAAACACTTCGTGACACCTACGAACGGAACCTCACTCGATTCGGAAGGTTCTTTCAAACGTATGTTAAATTACAAGAGCTGACAGTCTACCGAGTGACACTACACGACATCAATGTACCCAACCTCGACAGCTTGCCAACCACCGAAGCTCTCGTCAAGAATGCCGTCCGCGATGAGGCGCTCACGGCGGCCTTGAGAGACCCCGAACACATGTGCTGGTCATGCTATAACTGCCTCTTTGGTCTCTACGAAAGCTTGTTTGTCAGAATCGAAAAGCGTGACGGCCGAATACGTGTGCCGATGTACGCTCTGATGATCCAATGGGAGACAAGGCCAATCGCGAACGCGCTTCTCTTCAGTCTTGTATCCATCGGCGCCATCTTTCTGGCCGAGTCTGCCCATATTGTCCTCGATTTGTAACAAAAGCCGGTGTGGCAGCGCTTAAATCGAGGCAAATCTCATGTCTTCAAGAAGGAACAGCAGCTAAGCAGCGTCACACGAACAACAAATAATGGGGAGGCATCATGTACGATAGAATGGGAGCTAGACTATATTTTCGAGGGACGGGCAAGACTAGAACAACTTCTACGCTGATGCACGTTTTACGAAGCAGAAGAGGGTATTCACACAAACGAGTAACATAAGATATGTTGACCAGGATCATTCCTTTGATTCACAGACTACAGCATGTAAAGTTTTGAATGATACGATAGAAAACACAATGAACCCATTTCGGCGTATGTTCTTTTTCTTTCTTTATGATAACATTTTGATCCCAAGTCATAATATCTCCCCAGTCATCGACTTCATTGGCAAACGCTTTGTGAATATGAAGGCCCTAACAAACCATGCTTACAATTCCTCAATCACACGCTCGCCCACGACAGCGCTACTGAATTTAGAGGATATAATGAATTGAATGTAATTTGTTTAAACGTATTCATAAATCAAAAAGGGGTGAGATTCAAGCGCTGCTTTTATACATAGATACTGGCTGCTACTCTATCTATTTATAGAGCCAACATCGGCAGCACCGAGAACGATTCAGGCTAAACCCATAATTTAAGCTATCACAGCATGAAGGGATCATGCATCATTGATTGCGTCTAGTACACCTTCACTAACATCTCGAAGTGCAGAAAGCTGCTCTAGATTATACATCTTGGCTATCGCAAGGAAAGACGCATGCGACACCGAGTGGGTGTGTTGCACGCATCACCGCGGCCAACTCCGGCGGCATGCAGGGGCTTGCATCCAGAATCCTATGGGTATACTGTATTGCTAGATTACCTGGTAAAGTCATGGGGACGTCTGCTATGTAAAGGAGGGAGATGATAACTCTAGGTGCAAGTTGGGAGGTTTGCAGGCTTCATCGCCGAGACTTTGCGGCGGTTAGTCTAAAAACAGCCCCTGAGACTTTTGAAAAGCTTCGGCAACAATCGTTCTTGAATCGCTCCATCAACCTCCAGATATGTGCCAGTATCTAGATATGTCGAAGGGTGTCTGATACACGCTGCAACTGCAATGGCTAAGCTGACGAGCACTCGTCACAGTTCGTCAACAAGGTGTTAACGAAGTATGAATAATCTCAAGAAGAAGAGGAGCAGAAACAGTCGCTACCGAAATAGTGTCAAATATTTGCCATCATAGTAACGGCGCCACTAGCTTCTCGTAAGGCTCGCAAGTACTCTGGGAACGTAGTTCGGCTGATATGGCGAATTGGCTGGTTGACGACGGGATCTCATGACTGCTGGACGATACTTTTATGCCAAAGGTGCTGGCAGTGACTGGAAATGTGCAGTCAGTCTCTCTAGCCTCGTTTATGTCAAGATATAAAGGGATAGCGAAACGTTTCATGAAGCTTCCAAGCAGGCACCAATGCAACATCCGTGTCGTATGTGTGGTTTCTTCTGAGAAGCCGAAGGAAATGTTCTAATCTCAGTGAGTAGTTTAGTACGAGTCGACCTCAAGCGGAGGCTTTCCTCTCTGTTCGTCATCTCTAGTATCATTCGTATATACGCTTCATTATTCACGGCCGTCTCTCATTACTTCATCACAGGCAGCTCATCAACTCCCTCACACCTCTCCAGACCCTCTCCCACCACCTCTCCCTCATCCCCAATCCTCTTTCATCGAACAACCAAGTCCTCAACCTCTGCAAGTCCCACCAGTCCCTCTCATCCACAACTCTCCCCAAGTCCCCATCATCAAACGCAATGCCTCTCCATAGCAGCACGCCCAAGACCTGTGCCCATTTCGCCCTCTTCAAAACGCCCTCATCGTCAACCACTCTTCCAACTTCCTCCCAAAAGAGGTCTCTCAATTCTCTGGCTTCGGGGTAATATTCAAATCTACTCCTCCCGGTCTGTTCGTCAACAATGGCATCTTCCCCGAGAACCTCCTCGAGCCCGTACATCCCCACCCCAAAAGGCAGCCACTCCGCCTCGGCCCAGTCAATAAGCCCAACCACGCTCCCATCACCCTTCACCATGATGTTGTCAGAGACGAGATCTCCATGGGTGACAACCCATTCAAGCCCCTCAACCTCGTCCATCTCCCTCATAACCCTCCTCACAACACCCCTCATCTCTCCCGGCAGCCCCTTCGCCATAACATCCAACCTCCACCGCAAGCTCCCACCAATCTTCCCCTTCACCACCGCCGCCGCATCCCTCCTCCCCCTCCACGAATCCGCAAACATCCCCGCGAGATCTTTCACAACCCTTCTCCGCATCTCCCGCTTCAAACCATTATCCCCCCTCCTCAACTCCGTAAGAGAAACACCACCGACCCGTTCAACAACATACCCAACCAACTCCCCCTCAAAGACACCCAGCTCCTCCACAACCGGCACCCCAATACTACCCCCCAGAATCTTCCTCGCCTCCCCACACATCCCGACGTCAATACCGTGCTTCCTCGGCCTGAACTGCACCAACCTCTCATCGCCGACGTCGCACCCCGAATCCCGCCTCTCCTCTCCCCCTAAAGGAACGAGCAGGAGCGTATAAGAACAATACCCCTGAAACGGCGCGACCACAACCTCGCACCCGGGAAACAGCCCCCTCGCAAACTCATGCATCCGCGGCACCGCCTCCTCCGCGCTCAACCCGCACCGCGCAAGGAACGCAGCGACCTTGCGCGTCTCGTCGGCACCGACGTCAATAGCAGTCGTCATATTACGGCAGTCGCAGGTGCGCGCGCTGCATTTCGGGGTGGTGGCTCTCACTCATCAAAAGAACCAGGTGATGATGAATGATGTGAGGTTTTTTAAGGTTTCTGAAATCCTTCTCCCTCAGCCGCGTCCCGAAAGGAGGGTGTGGTCTAACTAGGTTCACATGACACCATCAGCAATCAGCTCCAACGCCGACCGACGTCTGCAGGTTGGAAGGGTGACTGAGGGGGGGCGCGGCCGGACCGGGGCGGCTCACTTCACCCGACCACACCACTTCAACGACACCCGCACGTGGGGTTGATGACATGTCATCCGTCGTCGCCCGGTCTGGATTCATCATGCCGCGTCGTCTCAGATTAGCACTCAGATAGCTCCCTCAGTCACTGGCAAATTCACGCGTGGAAAAACCAGAATTGTGAAATGGTAAGTTGGAATTACTACCAATGTCTTGTCTTGACTTTGGGCTTTAGAAAAATGTTCTAGAAAACAAATGAAGTTGGTTTGGAAAAAGAAGAATCCCCACCGAAGAAGAGAAGAAGAAAATAAAAAAAGAACAATTCCGTGTTTATGCCCGTTTCCTTTACTCCATGCGAAGGGTATATAATTGATGCGCAACCCTACGGATGCGCATGCATGCTTGTTTGACGGAGCCTGCTTCTATCCATCGTACACTTTTGACGGCTTTTCAGGAAGGTGGGCGGCTCGGATTAGCGTCGTAGGTTGCGGCAGCCTCAACTCGGCTTGCGCCGGCGTGACTTGTCCATGCATCCTGTCCTCGGGAGACGCAGCTCTTGCTGTCGTCAAGCCCTTTCGGACGTCGAAGTTGCCGATTGGAATTCGGTGTCGATAATTCCACCCAAACGCCTCGTGCCCACGTCCTCGCCGACTTGACCCGGCTCTGCCTGGCGTCCGACTCTATGCTTTTCGGCCGTTACTGATATTCGTTACACGCGCATTACAGCGCACTCGTCGCCCGACAAGGCGAGTCGTCTATTTGCGGGCCTTGCGGTCCAGCTCGACCTTGCTGTACCACGCAGCACCGAG
Organism: Colletotrichum tropicale; assembly: GCA_027406125.1. Lineage (NCBI taxonomy): Eukaryota > Fungi > Ascomycota > Sordariomycetes > Glomerellales > Glomerellaceae > Colletotrichum > Colletotrichum tropicale. The sequence goes on from JANVYH010000004.1 coordinate 3,123,828, forward strand.
CATCGTCATGAGCATGCCGGTGCCGTTGAAGAGGTGGACCTCGACGCTGTCGAAAGCGACGATGCCGAGGAGGACAGTGAGGCACTGCTTGAGGTTACCGCAGACACTGATGGTCAGGGCACCAGCGACCTTGTTCGTCTGGAAAGAGGCGACGTTGAGGGCGAACGCGAGAGCGCCGTTGCCAGCGATGGCGATGAACGTAGCAAAGCCGAGCTCGCCTCCAACGACCATATCGCGAAGCTTGGTCAGCTCGCCGGCGGCCACGGCACAGGCCAGGGACTGCATAGCCGCGAAAGGCGACATGCGCAGCAGCACCTCCATGGCAGGCAGGGCCAGGGGGCCGGTCATAATGCGGTTAGTCGCAACGGTCTGTAGAAGTGTTCGTCAGCGCCTCATTTCATGCATGAAAGTAAACTGTAAATGGGCTGAAGGTTTGGCCATCGGGTTTCAGAGGCGGCGGGGACGACGGGTCCAATTGCAACAGCCACTCTCCGCGCACGACTCGACAACTCAAAAAGCTCGGATGATGGGCGGGTGATTGGCGAACCAAAATTAACATACCTTAACCGCAGCAAGCATGACACCAGCAAAGGTGAGCAGGAATCCAAGATCGGTGAAGGTGTACTCGCCGACCGTCGTCAGGGCGGCACCGATCATGACGGGAACAAGAGTGAGATAGGTCATGTTCTCGTAGGTACGGCCAAAGATCGTGCGGTAGATGCCGACAGTGAAGACCGGGACGGTGGTTCTGAGGACCTGGTAGAATGCTACCGAGACCATGGCACTGTTCAGGTGAGTTAGCATGATGCTTGCATGAAGGCTTGGCCCCGCCTCATCCGGAGGCGGAACCAGCGGGATCCCGCGAGACGCCGCGCGGCGTGCCCGGGAGGAATCTGGATGCTTACAGAGAAAGGTTGGAGACGGCGATGTTGGTGGTGAAGAGGAGAGAAAACGCCAGGAGGATGAGGTTCTCACGACGTCCCAGGTGGGACATGGTGAAGTAGCCTCCCTTCAACAGACCAAAGCATCCCAAGCTCGCGCACGTGGCGTGGATGCAAGTGAGAAGCCATGGGAAGGGGAACTGGGCAGAAAGTCAGCGAATGCCTTTTTGTGAGAGTTGGTGAGTGATGCATCTCATCTTGGCATAGCTCCCGCCCGCGGAAGCTTTGCCAAGACTGAGAGGGAATCGAGGAAGCCACGTACGAATCCTAGGACCAGCTTGTTGTAGAGAGTCAAAATCAAGCTGAAGAAAAAGTAGGCGCACAACCAGGCGTACTTGACATTTGGCGAAATGGTGTACTCGACGGGGTTGTTGTTGTTGGTCTTGTCTTCTTGTGCCTGCTGTTCGGTAGCAGGGCTTGGGGCGGCCTCGAGATCGTAGCTCTCCTCGACGCGCTTCTCATCGCCGTTGAGGAGACCATGGCCCTCCTCACTCCGCCGGGCCTCGCTCTTGAAGTTGTCGGCCATTTCTTCGGTGTGTTTTTCAGTTGCTCGTAAAAGTCGAGAGAGTTGGGTCGTTTCTCGTTCGTCGGAAGGTCGAAATGTTATTTTGTTTATAGGCCGTGTGTCCGCCGCAGAGTGCTAAACCCTGGCTGCGAAGGGGGTGGTAATGGCTGACGACTGTCCAAGTTTCACGACGCAGATCGGTCCCGGGCGTGGGGAGTTTGGCGTTCAAAACGGGCGTGCGTAAGTTGTCGAGCTTAAAAAATCGGACCAACAAGCGACGAGTGGAAGAAATGACTGTGTGATGTATCTGTCGAAAATGCCGGAAAGGAAAAAAAGAAGAAGAGGTCCAAACGAGAGGCAGAGCGTCGGGAGGGTGAGTGAGCTCGAGGGGGTGAAGGAGGAAAAATAAGAGCCGATCGGGAGCTGCAGGTGCAGACTGCAGGCAGGTAGGTAGATAGGTAGGTAGGCAGGTTGCTGACGGGAGACAGGAGGCGAGGGCGACAGCAAAGGGTGTTTGTTCAGTGGAACAGGGACAAATGAACCCAAGACTTCGGATCGCGGCGTTGCAAGGCAGTACCTAAATCCGATGCACCAATGTTAATGTCGAAACCCAGGAGAAGGAAGAGCCTGGGAGCAGGGGGGGTGGGCAAAAATAAGGATTGGGAGGGAAGGACAGGAACGACAAAAAACGTGTGGAGAGAGAAGGACTGGAGTGGCAGAGCAGCAGAGAAAGCAACGGTAGAAAAAGTGAGTGGGAATTGAAGTGGGAAAAAAGAAGAGGGGCTCCGACGAGGGTGCTGGTCACGACGTGGGTTGGTTTGCTTGGTGGTGGTTCCCCTGGTGGAGGCACCGTGGGCGAGAGAGGAGAGGGGGGAAGGACAAGAAGAGGAACGAGAGGAAGCCGAGATACTCAAACGGGCATCTTTCTCGCTTCCGTGCTTGGCATCAATGACGTTTCGGCTGGCGGCATTTGCCTCTGGCTCCTTGCTGCCGCTCTGCTCTGCTCTGGTCTGTCTTTCAGTCACTCCCTGTACTTGGCTGTCCCTAAGTACGAAAGGTACGGTGCTTTTCTGGTGGTGACCGTCACCAGATCACTGCATGGCAATTTCTACGGCTCATCTCGACGGCAGAAAGAGCAAATTACAAGCACACGTAGGCTCAAACCCGGCCCCGCGACGATAGGCCAGCTAAGGTAGGGGTAAGGTGGTGAATCAAACCTCATAAACTGCTGCTCTCGTGCCTTACTTCCGTTGACTTACGTGGAGAGGGAGGATGAGCACACGCGGACGACGTACGCAGCAATAGCCCAGCCACAGACTCAGAGTCAGGTCAACTCATCCCAATGGGTAAGAGATGGTCACAGATGAGCAGCATCACGGCTCGCCGGCCATCAAGCTCCAGGGGACGCGGCGTTTGGGGGTTATTACGCCGCAAACTCTGGCCGTCTACTCCAGTCTCGATGCTTCAACACCATCCGAATAGCCGTAGTCTTGAAGCTACCGGCCATGCTATGAGGCCTTTTGGGGGGTGATGCGGATGTCGATAGCGCGTGTATGTGTGTGTGTGATGTACATTGAGCTACCTGCGACCTATCTTACCCGCCGTTACTGGCTTGAAGCAGAAGCTGCCGCCCGCCGTTTGAGCCGTTGGATCTGATTGCAGCGCGCACTCTACCTCGAAAAGGCCCGTACGATATCCGTAAATGCCTTAATTACTCTGCGTCCGTCGTGCTGCTTGCTTGCTGTTTGAAGTTTCCCGTCCCAACTCGCCAGCCGCCCCGCGTCCAGAAGGGCCGTCCTCCGATAAATAAAGGCGGCGGGCCTTCACTCTACCGTGGGCACCACTGCTGCCACTGTCATCATCTATCCTCATCTCTGGTCTTGCACTGACGACAGCGCGCGCGGTGGAGGACGCCCCTCTGGCAGGTCTGGGACAGAGTGCTGGAGGAGCAGATGTGGCACTGGCATGGACTGGCACTGACGGCAATGCGCGGTAAGTAGCGAGCGGTGGGCGGGCTCTCTTGTCGATTCCATGGGCTTGGCTCCGCCAGAAAGATACTTGGCCCTGGTCTCCGTCCGAACTGAGCTTGTCTTGGGAGGGCCCCTTGGCAGCCGCGTAAGCCTGGGCCCTGATTCATCCTGGTGCGACCGGATGGCAGGGGCTTACTGGTAGCGAAACGGGGCCAGTTAATAAGGAGACGGGGTCAGATACAGTGTTTTTTTAGGTGCCATCGCGGGATGGGAAAGTGGGAGGGCCGGGGTTGGGGCACACAATCACCGCTCCCAGACCGGGGTTGGAGGGTGACGATGGGCGAAGAAAAGGAAGTAATGATGATGCCGTCTAGAACTCTGGATGGACCGGAGTGATTGGGATGATTCTGAGATGAGGCCTTGTCTACCTGGGGTACGTATACACAGAACGGAGTCCAGGCATTGTTAGATAAGGTAATCATTGATACGTACCGTTTTAATCGGTCTGGATTCTCAACTCTGAGACGGCGGACGGCGAACGGCACGCGCCCGCCAACGTTTATTTTTTATGGGCCTGCCAGGTGCGTTTCCAGAAATTCCAGGTCCTTCCGGTCTGGGATTCGACAACTGGGGCAGCAATCATTCTGGCGAAAAAGCTGCTTACATGATGCCAACTTTGGATCGAGGACGTCACAGTCTACAGCACAGCCAGTCACAAATAGGAGCTTCACTGGCTCATCAAGGCAGAGGCGGCGGAAACAGTGGGGGCAGAGCGAACCACCCGCCAAGGGGCGCGTGGGTAAAAGAGTCATTATCACTGGCCGATCTCATTTAAATGCGGCTCTGGGCATGGACAAGCATCCAAGCAGCAATTGCCAGGACAGCTTGATAGATTGATAGCGGAAAGCAACGAATATTGAGCTGAAGCTGCCGTTGAGCTGTTTCCTGTCGCCTGTGAAGGAGTATTCGTGTAATTCGTGTACGGTGCCGAAATCGGCAAAAGGGACGCTAGTACCTGGGACGGTTGCTTACTTGCGACGGAAAGTAAGGCACGTTAGCTCGAGTCTAGAGCCCTCTCAGGTAGGTGCCAACGGTACCTGGATTAGCTTTCCGGATAGGTCAGGTAGGGCAACGCGCGCCTCGCTCTCGTGAGCGCCTGAAGCCGCTCGGGGGATGGGATGGCAATGCACAGAAAACAATCCACACAGACACTGCGGTACAGATAGACGGGCAGCCGACAAAGCCGAAGGTCTGGCGATGCCCAGAAATCCAATCCTTTTTTGGGTTTGGCTCCCTCCCTTGGCCTTGGGCGCCCTTGGGGGGGTGGTTGGTGGTTGGGGGTGGGTGTCAGCTCGGTTCTTGGGGAGGAGGAGCGGAACTCTGGGACTTTGGGTGGAAGCAAGGAGGAGACGGGCGATAGAATAGGGGAAGCCAAGGCCAGGCAGGCGGAAGCCCTTGGGCAGGTCCACGTCGTTAACTGGAGTGCTGTATCAGTGGGATGCGACTGGCTCGGGACATGCAGGGCGGAAATGACGACAAGCCGACGCTGGATTGGCGGGTGAATGTCACTGGCTCGTTCGCCGTGGGCTTCTTGGGCTTCTGCAGGGTGCTGCGCCGTAGGAGTGGGAAGGGATGGGACGGGACGGTGGAGACACGGCTGGCGGAATCTCGCTGACCACCGCCGACGGGCACCTTCTTTGGCTGTCTGTCTATCTGGAGCCCGTCGCTATTCCAGGTAGATTTGCACAACGAAACCGCGGTGGAGATACTTGTGTCGCTCATAATTACATCTTGCGGATACACGGCGGCAAGGTAGGTAGGAAGAGACACTTTTTTGCTGATACAGATGCAGATACAGATCCAGTAGTTGAGACAACAACACTGGCCACAACAGCAGATGTGCGATACCACGATGCCCCACGAAGTAAGGTATCTTAGCCTTGCTACCTATGCAGTAGCCTGTAAGCCTGGCATGGCCTCACCTCGCACAACACCGCATCTCAGTCTCAGACATCAAGCCACCAACGCGTCCCTTGGGTTACCTTAATCCAACGGCTTGAGTCGAGTCGAGTCGCGGCGCGGGGTCTGTCATTCATTGCCATGGCTGCCAAAGCTACGAGGTGGCACACTTGCTGCAGCGAAAGACAGTGTCAGCCGGACCACGCTGCAGACCGAAACTGACATGGCACTGCGTATCGCGATACCAAGCGTCCAAGCCGGCACAGGACGGCAACTCTGATATCTTGGGTTCACCACCTTTTGGGGCCATCCATCCCTCCGCCAGGCCAATCGAAGCACGCCTGCCCTTGTCAGCCTCTGCTTGCCAGCGGAACTCCCTCCCAAGCTGTAAGATGATCAACCGGGCACCCCCAATCCAACGACCCTGACCGGACCCAGTAGGCTATTCTTCATACGCGGGTTGTTCTGAATGGGAGCCGCTGAGACGCTTGTTTGCGTGGCCTAGAAGATGATTCTCAGGGTCGCGACGCTCTAAAAAATGTTGATCGCTGTGCGTACGTCAGCAGTTATCTTGGGTTCTCTCTCTCTCTCTCCGCAAGGACGGATACTAGATGCTCGACGCTAGGCAAGATGCGAATAGCTAAGGTAGGTATCCTGACCATCGACCGTTGATATTGATAAGGCCAGTGCATCGCAATGCCGAACATCTCTCGCCCGCAGTAAACTCCGTCTTGTTGCCCAGCTCCATGCATTCACCGTCGAGCCCCTCTCCGCCAGTCCCGACGTCCCGCAACGCCACGCTGCGCCGTCGGTGCCCCTAATTGCTCGGTCTGCACCTGCGCATCACTGCACCTCACCTGCACCTAAACTTGAGCTGCGCCTGCGCTGCCCTCCCTCCCTCCCGTCTCCCGCATCCTCCGCCCCTTGTGTGGGCTTTTAGTGCTGTCTTCCCTTCCCTTGAGTTGTCTTCTCTCGGTCGGTACCTGGCCTAAGTATCTAGGTGGCTACAGCACCTTCAGACTCCTAAGAGCGTGTGACCGTCTCTCCCTTCATGCAATCGACTTGCCACAACCACCATCTTGGCCCGCTGCACCCGTCATCCCAAGACATTTGCTGAGAGGGGTCTTCCTTCTTCGGTGCTCACCCTCCCTTTCTGCCCGTGTACCTTTTTTGTGGTAGTGGTGGTGGTGGTGGTATTCTTCTTTTTTTATTTTCCTGCCTGCATCATCCAATCCAATCTGAGTTGAATGAAGTGGTGCATCCGGCCCACACCGAGTCCAGTCTAGCCCCAATTTCCCTCCCATCCTCTTCGCATTTCTTTCCCCGGACTCTGCAGGAATATCGACTCTCGCCAAATCATCCAGTGCGGCTCAATTACAGGCCTGCCACTCAGGCTTCAGCTGTGTCTTTCCCGCCGACGCCTGACCGCCTTGCCCGCACCTGTCCGCTACCCCTTGCGCTGTGGGTGAAGTCTCCGTACCTCCTTTGCTCCATTCTCTCCTGCGGAAGAAGCCCAAGACAGGCCTAGACGATATCAAAGACACGGCACGACAGAGACAGACCTGCACTGACTGGACACCACGAGGCGACCGTGACCCAGAGGTGGTGCGACTGCGAGGTCACTTCGTCGACCCGCGAAAAAAATAGGAGACCTGTCAGCGATCTTCGGATCCCAGGTCCTTGCCTCCTCTCACAGACAAGCTCTTGGGAATACTCCGTGTGTTTTCTTGGCATTTTGGCATTTTGGACACTACAGCGGCAGGGCGAGCTGCTCGCTGCTTCCCCCGTCGGCCAAATTCTTTGCCACAACCTGGAAGCATTTCTTCCACTATTTTTTCTACCTTTTCCTCCCTCTTCCCCCCCTTGAACGACGACGCCGACGACATCTTCGACCGAGTGCATCCACTTCTTTTTCCTGCTCTCGTTACCGTCCGCTCTTTTGGTTCGCTACGCTTTTTATAATACCCGACCGCACTTTCGTCATCGTTGCCCACGTCGCCCTCGTCGTTGCCGCTACCGCTTCGCCCCTCGTCACGACGCCTACTTCGATCTCGCGCGCGCGCCTCACCACCCCCAAGATTGCCCAACCTGGATCTCAAGCCAATCCGGCAGCTAAATGAAACCCGCTTCGGCCCAATGTTGATGCAACTGAAAGGCCGCAGACTCGTTCTGCTGGCAGGCTTCATTGTCGTCCTCTTCCTCCTCATCTTCTCCCAGTCCACCGTCCCGGAGAGCCTGAACTGGGTAAGTTGTTTCGTCGTCGTTACTTCAAAGTTCTTTGTCCTTTTGATCGACGTCGCAAGTCCGTGATCTGCTGGGGCAGCATTCTTCGAGAGAGGAATTCCCCCACGTGCCGACTTGGGGCTGAAACATCGACCGAACTCCTTCCTACGGATCTCTGAGACACCCGCCGCGACTTGACACTGACGTTTGCTTCTCCAGCCCGACCTTTCAGCTTCGTTGCCCAGTGTCACCGGCAGCAAATCATCCGCCCCCTCGGGCAAGAAGGGCAAGGACGAGTCTCCCGGCGTCGGCCGTTTCCACTTCCTCATCGCCGCAAGCGCCCCGAACCTGCAATTCTGCCGCGCCCTCGTTTCCTCGACTGTCAACCGCTTCGGCGCCCCGACCATCGTGGGATGGAACGGTACTGGCGAGAACGACGCTGCCCTGTCGCACTTGGCCAAGATTCGCGTCGTCACCAGGTACCTCGAGGATCTCCCCGAATCCTCCAACGATGACCTCTTCATGATGATCGACGGATACGATGTCCTTCTGCAGTTCGGTCCCGATGTCATGATTGAGCGGTACTTCAAGGCGTCGGCGTTGGAGGATGAACGTATTATCCAGCAGCTGGGACCCGAGAAGGCCGCCAGCCTCGCTGGACCCCTCGGACGACACATTTTCTTCGGCGCCGACAAGGTTTGCTGGCCGGTGGACTGGCGCCGACCCGCGTGCTGGGCTGTTCCGCCCGTCCCTAACATGGACGGCAGAGAGTTTGGCCCCTTGACCAACACCGGTGACATGGTTTTCAACCACCCGAGATGGCTGAACAGCGGCACCATCATGGGCCCGATCAAGGAGCTCCGCGAGTTCTTCCGCGCCACCCTGGACCTCATCAACGAAGTGTACGATCCAGAGTACGAGTTTAGAGAGAGCGACCAATTCTACATGAGCGATGTTTGGGGTCTGCAGGAGCTTGAGCGTATTGAGATGCAAAAGGAGGAGAACCCCGACGCCGCCGTCATGCGTCCCCCGGAGGATGGCTTCGTTCCGCAATTGGAGCCTCAGTACAGCTATAACTTCCACATTGCCATGGACTACTGGAGTATCCTGTTCCAGACATGGGCAGGCTACGCCGACTGGGTGGACTGGCGAAGGTTTATCGGCCCCTTGTACTCGGTTGAAATCAACCAGAACACGCGCAACAACTCCGAGTTCGTGCCCTGGCACTTGCACATGCAGGCGGATGCCATGAAGTCGCTCAAGCGCATCTTCAACACCACTTCCGACGAGACCATGGGCTCCACGGTCAACGAGCTGATTCGCAAGTCGGAATTCGGCGCCAACATCATTACGAAGCAGACCTTCCCTCTCCTCCACGTCACCGGAGAGAAGGGTGCTCTGGACGCTTTCTGGCCCCGTTTGTGGTTCTTCCCCTACTCCCGCTCCCTGACCCGCTCCGCAATCAACTGGTTCCGGGGCGGCGAAGGCTACAGCCCTGACCCGATCAACGGCAAGGTGTGGTACCCTGCCCACCCATACCCCAAGGAGATTAGGGAGACGGACGGAGGCGCCTGGTCAGACGCCAGCAACGACAACAACACTGTCTACTGGTTGGGTTTCGAGTCGCTATGCGCGGAGCACACTGGCATTCTGTTTGGGGAGGAATAGGTCTCTGGAACGAGACTAGGCCACCGTTTTTCTTTTTTCAATGAGCATATTTTGAGCACCTTGGGTTTAAGGTCTGGAAAAATCACAGTGCAGGTTCCATGGGAATCGGAAGCATTAGACTAGCAGCAGAGGAAACTGCTGCAAGGGGACAATGGGAGTCCACAGCCAGAGCAAAAAAAAAGTCACGGCCGGCATTGCATGTTTGTCACAACATGTAGAAGATGTAATACCCACACCATGTGTTTGTACGCCTTTTTTTTTTGTTTCCTTCCTGTATAACGCAGCGTTGCCTGTCATCTTTAGCAGTAGCATGGCGGCCATGGAGCAATAGACGGGACCGCCTCAGAAGCGGTATTAGACAGTGACTCAGACTTGCTTTTGCATGAAGCTGTGATGTTGATGTTCGATGCAGGGCGTGACAGACGTGACGGAGGTGGTCACTGCAGGTGTGCATGTCTCAATACCGTACTATCTCATGTCTCTGGCCTTTGCGGGGGGCTAATCGGGTTCGAATGAGGTTGACTTTGACTTTGCCGCAGACGCAACCACATTTGCGGCCGCATCTCGATGCACCCGAACCCGCGAGATGCGCCCGAACCCGTCGACCTTGCCGGTTTCTGTAGGGCTGAAGGGCGGACTATTGGAATGGCGGCAGTCTCATGAGTCGTGGAGCTGCAAAGGGAGAAAGAATGTGGGCTGGATGGCTGCTCGATGGCCCCCCCTGTCCTCGTTTTTTTCTTGCCTAATTTGGGTGTGCCTAGGTGGTGATTCTTGGCGTGATTGGTTGGGGGCGGAGAAGCCACGTTCGGTAGTTGGCGCTGCCAAGACGAGCCAGCTGGAGCGAGGAGGAAGAGTGGCTTTATTTATTGCCAAGAGTTTTTGCAGGGTGGGATTCTTGACGATTGTTTTCGCATTTTGCGAGGGAGGAGGTGAGGATGGGATGGGATTTTGCTTTTTTGGGTTTCGATATGTTTAGAAAGGGAGAGGTGGTAGCAAGGTAGCTACCTGCGGCTGTGCCTTGGATGGATGGGGGTGGCGTATGCTGTTGGTTGTGAGACTGTCTTTGGATTGGAGGATCGGAGAGACGGGTGGATTGGGTTCGGCTTGGAGGTCAGACGGTAGTCATATGTTGGCGATCGAGGATGGTGGTGGTGGTGGTGTAAGGGGAAGGGGAGAATCTCGGGGAGGGATTGATACAGTCAGACGGGATACGGGTGTGGCGGAGGCCGATGCGGGGAGGTTCACGCGGGCATTTTATGAGTATTTTTGAACGTTTGGTCTGGTTACTGCGTAGTTGTCTTATGATTGTCGTGCTCATTTGTAGGCAGCACTTTCATCTTCAAGGCGAAGTGCGTGAAGATGGCGGCGGAGGCGTTGATGCGGATGGCTGTCCACGGCTCAGTTCCGACTGATTCGACGGTAGGGTAAGCGGACAGCTGCAAATGTCCAAGGAGACATTGAACCGCGCGAAAGCGCATGTTGGTCATTTAATTCACCTCATGAGTCAACCGATGTACGACATCTTTAGGACGCACGCATTGGTATGTCGTTGCCTCATTTGAGACGAAGGTTCGGTGACGGCGTTTTTTGAGTTCAGCCGATGGTTGGGAGACATGCCTCAGTTCGTCTCGTCTTCAGATGAACTGCTTTGTCATAACGCACGTCATGCATTGTAGTCATTTTGAGGTTTGATATTGGCCTCATATCTCACAGGACCCTGATTTTGATGTCGGTGAGCCATTAGAGAGTTGTTGTTGTAGGTAATTAGTTGGCCGGGCTGCCTTCGGAAGAGCCGTCAAAATTGACATATTCCAGCGCTGTCGGGTCGCACCCGGGCAAATGACAGTGAAGACCCACTTTCTACCGCCTCTAAACCTTCTTTCCCGGGCTTTTTATTGTCTTCTGTCATTCTTCAATATTCACACAACGACACCGCGAGCAGCACTACTCTCAGAACTCAAAAAAAAAGTCCGAGTAAGTCGATGCCTCGGCAGGACAAACGTCAGTCCTTGTCTTCGGTCTTACATGGAGTAACACCGTACAAGCCTCTGGCGTACACCGCCATCGCCTCGCCTTGCGATCTTCAACTTTCAAGTCATTCCAGCGACCGTCCAATGGGACCGCCACTGTCAATGTCGCCTATTTACCCTTTCCAGCAAGCGGGATCGTCACCTGCCACTTACAGAATAGCCCTCATTCGCTCCTCGCTTTTCCCCGAGCGGCTCAGTCCTTTCGGCGGGATGCAGGCTTGAGACGCTCATTTTTGTTGCATGGCTCGTCCAGCCACTGAGCTGTCGCCAATTTCCCCCATCGCTGACTGCCTACGGAAATGACGATGATGGTGGTGGAGTGGGGAGCAAACCCCCAAATTCCTACATTGATGCAGGTCATGGAGGCTGAGCAACCGGTGAATCGCCAATTGCTCAATTGTCTATCTGTCTTCTCATGCTGAAGCACTCAATCAGGCTCTCTGGTTGGTGACTCTTCTCAGGTCACAGCCGTCGTCCCGCGCCTCCATTCCTGCCTCCCATGTGCAACAACAACCATCTCGCGCTCTCCCCCACGCCACATCGTCGGGGGCTTGAGCTGCTCGCAAGGCAACCAATAGACACAGCAGAGTCGTACTCGTCTGCCGTGATGCCTGTACAGGCTTACTTCCTCAACATGCCTCTAGCAAGGGTTTCACACCGCTAGCAGGCAAACATTTCCCTATTTTACCTCAATGTCAGCTTCAGCCTCGCTCTTGGCTACGGGCATCGCACAACCGAGCAGCAGCGCGACGGCGCGCCTCCCCACACCGCGCACCTTCTCCCCTTGGCAAGACCTTCCCTTCCCCGATGGCACCCGCGAACTGGGTGCCTTCCCATAGGGCAGCCTTGTGAGCCACGATGCCTTCCGCTGACTCTATTACGCCTCACCCATGCCACTGCCCTATCTGGGTGCCTGGTGTGCCAGGGGCGCCACACCAATGCTGTGGAATGCGGAATGTAGCCCCTGCTTCTATAAAGAAGGGGCATCCGCAGGTCCATGGGGAAAGTGAAGATCGCAACATCCGCAAACGAGCAAGGCCAATCCCCAAGCTCTGCTGAAAATCTTGAACCAACATCAAAGAACTTGAGATCCCAGCTTCACATACGTAGTCAGACCCGTACCTAACCTACTACCTAAATCCTACGCATCGCTTCCTCGCCCCGGCCGATCCACCTAGGGTCAGATCGTCGCCAGCAATGGACATCCCAACTGCTCCAGAGGGAATGAACTACTCTCCAAAGAGGCTCATTGTATGCTGCGATGGCACATGGATGAACTCGTAAGTATATCACCGCCCTCTAAACCCTCTAACATCCCATGCTGACGACCTCCTAGGGAGAGCGGCTACATCAAGCCGACCCTCTTCAAGCCCAAAGGCGGGCTCCAGATCCCCTCGAACGTGACCCGCATCTCGAGATGTTTTCGCCGAAAGTGCAGCGACGGTCGTGTGCAGGTCATCGAGTACGAGTCTGGCGTCGGCACAGGCTCCAACGCCCTCGACGCCCTCACCGGCGGCGCATTCGGCCTCGGCCTGTCGGAGCGCGTCCGCCAGGTCTACAGCTTCCTGTGCGCCAACTACTGCGACGGCGACGAGATCATCCTCATCGGCTTCTCGCGCGGCGCGTACACCGTCCGCTCCGTGGCTGGCATGATTGCCGACCTGGGCCTGCTGACCCGCGAGGGCGTCGAGCACTTCTACCCCATCTTCAAGGACATGGAGAACTGGATGAACGACAAGTACAAGGACGAGTTCCCGAATTTCCCGTTCGAGCACAAGCCCAAGGGTGAAGATGCGGCGGAGAGGTACAGGGCCAAGCTGGAGAAGGTGAGTTTGTCATGTTGGTTTCGGTGAAGATGAGTGCTAACTTTGGCAGCGTGGCATGACCCGTGTTCGGCAGCAGGAGGGCAAGGGAGAAATCATCAAGGTCAAGGCAGTCGGTAGGTTTCCTTGCTCAAGTCAAACATGATCACAGCTAATCAGAGACAGCCGTTTGGGACACCGTTGGCAGCCTCGGCATCCCCCAAATCGCCTGGTTGAACAAGCTCGGTATCTACGCATCCAACGAGGAGTACAGATTCTGGGACACTGCCCTGTCAGACAGGATCGAGCACGCCTTCCAAGCTCTCGCACTCGACGAGACCCGCTACTCTTTCCAGCCCGCGGTATGGGAGCGTTTGGAAGCCAACAGATTGTCTACGGATCTCCGCCAAGTTTGGTTTCCTGGCAACCACTCCAACTGCGGAGGCGGCTGGGCCGATCAGGGCATGGCCAACATCACTCTTGCCTGTGAGTATAATCCTCGTTATCACTGCGGATCTTTTGCTAACGTTGACAGGGATGATGGATCAGCTCGCGTCGATTGGCGTCGAGTTTAACCACCGCGCACTCGAGCGCTGCGTGAGCCAGTCAAAGTCTTTCTATATTGCGCAGCAGAAGAAGAACAAGGGCAAGCAGTGGGCCCGCGAACCTATTTACAGCTCGAATCACCCCCTCCGACCTTGGGGCCTGGGCTCGATCCAGAAGACGACCAGTCTTTTGTATACTCTTGCTGGAAAAATTACTCGGTCGCCTGGGCGGTATCGGCAAGTCAACGCAAAGACAGAGGTACGAGACGGACCATTTCTGAAGGACACGAACGAACGTATCCACTCCTCTGCCCGCATTCGTCTGGCCTGTGAGGGTCTCGGTCTCAACGACAAACTTCCATGGGATAACGCCGCTCTCAAGAAGCATTGGAAGCTCGTCCTCTCACAGAAGGACTACCACGACCCTGTCCCTAACCACCCTGACTGGGAGCCGCAGGAGCACAGAGAGAACTGTAGCATTCAACACCCGTCTGAGTGCAAGGATGGTCGCTGGGTCTGGGAGTATTCTGGTCCGTCGAAGAACGCACCGCTCTGCAAGGTCATGGTCGAGGAGCCGCTGGGGCCGTACGAGCGGCACTTGTTGAGGCTGACGGGTGGCGATCCCAGTGTGTACAAGTGGGCTCACGAGAACCCCATGTAAAGGGGTGGTTTTGCTTTTCGCGATTGTTTTTGAGCGGCATTGTCGGGCGTCGAGATACCTCTTTTCATCATGGTTAGCACGAGCTGGAGTTTGTCATTGCATCAGGTCTGGGTTTCAAGGCATGGATATGATAGAGTTAGATTAATACAATTGGTTGGCAACACCACAATAAGTTCATCGTCCTGTGATATGTCATATTTGCTTGCAATACAGATGCTGTAAGATGAAGTTCAGTACTCTAAATGCTTCACAAGAGAAGGGGTTTCATTGAAGTGTTCTCATGAGAAACGTGGAGTGAGCTCAAATTTCAACTGCCGAGGTGGAACATTGCACATGTGTATAAAAGGTTGATTAGTGGCAAATTGTAAGGCATCAAATAAGGTCGGCATCTTATTCCCGTTCATTGAACAGTCAGAAATTCGACAGAAGTTCACGTACTCTGCACCAGAAGGCCTTCTTAACCACGTGATCTCTCGGAAGAGGCCCACGATACCACCTCTCTTCGTCTCTGGGTGTTTATTCTGAGCAGTATTATTCTTGGGCATGCATCACGTCCATAGCAAAGCTTGTAAGGAATGGGGGCCTGAGACTGGTCGAGCGACGGGGGATCAAAGGATTACCGCTAAGCAGACAGTTGGCGGGAGCTTATGATTGGTCTTTTTAGTACTAAACACACCATAGGATTTGCTTTATATATCATTTCGAGAAGCGCATAACAATACAGCCATCTTCCATTGCTGCTGAGATGCCGCACCAAGTGCTTGAAACTGTGATGGCATGTCGAGGCCTGAAGGACTACAACCGTATGGCGTTGAAGTATATATTGACAGGTGTCTGCTGAGGGACTAATGCTGCTCAAGACAAATGCTGAGCTGGAATGTTTGGCTGAAGAGTGTCTAACTTGGTATCGCAACGGTTGGGTGGCTCGATGGGTAGCTGTATTTGTTCTGAGGTCGTCGTTGAAGAGGGGGAACCTGTGAAACGCGTTTCTTGGTCCGCCATCGTTGGCAGTATATTCCGGTGATCTGGGTGTACGAATTCAGAATCCTTGGTATAAGAAAGCTCAGATTGGGATAGATCTGTTGCGGCTTCAGCAGCAGACACCATCGGGCCGTGGCTCATGGCCAGTCGACGCAGACACCTGGTTTCATTACTGAAGCCCAGATTTCGACGTATGGCGATAGGGTTCTGCCAGAATTCTGCACTCAATGATCTTTTTATCCGCCATGTGAATCAGTCTTGCGCAAATTTTCTTACTAATTTGGTAGAAGTGCCTGCTGATGATGTTTACAAACAGACGCATTTATTCGGGATGGGGTTTGATGTGTACGCCATGTTGCTCCAGGAGCAAGTATGGCTCACCAGCTTCAGAGATCTTGCACCCTCTTCCCCCCAAATTTGTTGATTTCGAAGTGTCTCTGGTTCTTGTCGGTCTTTTCTTTTGATTATTTGATTTCACATACGACTCTGTGCGACGCCTCTACTTTGCGGGAGACACCAGGTCTATGCTCAAATCAACGTTGGAAATTCGGTTAGCAAGTGTTGGCGCACTGAACAAGATGCTACCCTGATTGATTGTTTCGGCAAGTTCGAGACGTAATTCATATGATGAACATAATTTTATACAATAACTGATAATTAAAGGCGCCCTCTGTTGGGCTGTGAGCTCGCTCGGGGCTCTGCTCTCGGTGTCTTATGAAGGTACAGGACAGATTCCATGAAATGACGAATGCATATAAAAGCCTGTCCAGATCGCCACAATAACTTCTTGAGCACCAATGACATCTGAGATTCTCGCACACAGCTTCGTCAGGCTTTACATGTCTATGACAGCTCTGTTTCGTCACAAGTTAGTTGCCAAGATTCAGTGCTTCTTAGGGGTGTCCACTATCATTGACACATGTTCAGCCATCTTCTCTCGACGGTTTCTGGTGGCTATTCAGGTACTATCTCTTGTCATACGCAACAGCCCGGTCGCTAATGTTAGAACCTTAACAATCTGAGTTAGTGGTGCCGTTGTGCCGTGATCACCCTCGGTCAAAATTTGGCACTGCTACGCACAACTCTAGCCAGTAAGACATCAGAACGTCGGGCCCTCCAGAGGGTCAATTGGTCCTGATCTAGAGGAAAGACTGTGTCCCAAGTCAAATAATTACCTAGGAAGCAGCAGGCATAATGAGAACAAGCCAAAGATTCAGATATTAATTAATATCCTTTCCCCTGTACTATTTTACTTGAGAACACACAAATGGACTTGAATCTGCGATTATGCAGTCTTAATGAGCATCACTCATGTACTAAGAGGTTTCCTGGTGTTCATTGATGTTGGGACGTGCTGGTGCTTGCGTGTCACCTCGGAACTCTCGCTGCCGTCCATCTTCCACATATAGCTCGTATTGTTGTGGTACCCCCGCAATACTCAGAGTGGAGAGCGTGCGTGAGTTTAATGACTGATATTGAGAAGTTGTGTATGATCGTAGTACTAAGATCTCCTAATACGGATATGACGTGTCGACGCCGAGGGCGTGGGAACGCCTGCATTTCTGAGTTTGACCAGGTATCTTGTGAGCTATGTAGATTGGTTTTGACTTGTTGTTCAACACGCGCTTGATCCGTCTATCACGTGAACAAAAGGGAAGGTGTAGAATTGGATGGCTTCAGATGGAGTCTCATGCTGCTGAAGCCTTCGCCGTCGCTCACCATGCTGCGAAGTTGTTGAACATCAACATATCCTGCTAATTCAGTTCAACCTCGATGTGTTTACTGGCCTGTCGTTTTGGACGATTAGGATTTCGGAATCCCTCGTTCGTCGGCCAATATGTGGCGACATTATCATAAAGGCCTTCTTCACCAATTTCCCCAAGAGTACCCAGATAGGCAGGCATATCTTGTTTTTTTCTTGTCAGTGGCCTTCTTAGGTAGGTCTTAACATATCTAAAGCTCCATTGAAATTCTTATTTGATTCATAAACAATATAAAAAGACACCTAAGTTGTCGAGTATTGCTTTCGAGACAGCAATATAATCTCAGCTAGGATCTTGGCTTACGTACAAATACCTTATAGGCAAGGCTCATCAACTTACGCGGCGGCATGGTGTTCATTCCTCCGAAGGAAAGATCTTGTCCTAATCTCTTCGTGTTCTTGTCAATCTTCAATGTCCTTCCGGTTTGTCCGGTGTTGATACTTCATGAATATCCACGCCCAAGCTTGAAAGTAGCTTGGGTCTGTCCCATAGCTTGCTGTCACTGGAGCTGGGTTCAGCATTCAGAAGCCAGTAACTCCTTGAGTAGTAGTTCCAACTCAGACAAGAACACCAGCTATTGCCGAGGAACTATTCGGGGGCAACTGTGGTTGGTTTTGAAGAAATCTGGCGGATAAGGACTTGCATGAACAAGCGAGGGTGAGTGAAGGCTATGAACTTGGCCCTTCGGTCTGCGGTCTTACCACCTCGGTTTAGAACAGCCTTCATTATACTCTCAGGATCTCAACCTTGAGACATTCTCTGATCGAAGACCACTCACCCGTTGTAGATGTGGCCACAAACAGCGGAACAAAGACTTCACACACACAATCATTTCGTTTCCTACGGTTGATCCAATCAATGGCAGAATCCCCGCAAAGAAATCGACGTCGTCGGTCTGTCTTTGAGGGCTTGCCTATGTGCTGAAGTGACGGCCCTGAATACAGATTTCGGTTGGGGCTCAATCCAACATCCCGCCAGCATCAATATCCTTGTCAAACATCAAATGGGCCAAGGTCGCCAATGCTTTCTGACAGCATGGCTTATTACAACAAGTTGGATTAATGTCTTCTCCCATTTTCACTGAGCATGTCATGTGAGACCATGGCAGGCTCTCTCATCGACCCTCGCAGACCCATTCAGGTGTCTGTAGTGACCATCGCCCAATGGTTTCTGTCTCGTTCTATTCGTGTATCATCTCATCTATATCCGACATAGATGCTTTGGTCTGGTTTGAGTTCGCCGAACCAAAGGCTTTCCCCGGCATTTAAGGTATCTTTCGGTGTGGCGTTCGGTGTCGAAAAAGCCACCCGTAGCCCATATACGATGTTGGCAGCGAGCATAATTCCAGGCATCGCGTCTCTGAGAATGTTCGACGTCGTTCCAAACGCAGTCCTGCTATGATAATAAGACCCAGCATCCGACGTCAAGGTCTTAAAGTGATGCAAATACTGGGTAGATATGACTCCTTTTCACCCGGACGGGCAGCTCTCCGGGAACATTTTGACACAACCGAGCTTTCTCATAACCTACCTTTCGGCGAGAGTTCAAGCTCGGGCTGTTGATAGGCCATCAAAATAACTAGCAGTACTATCCAGGTCATCAGCTTAATCACAAAACCAAGCAAGGTTGATCGAGTGATCGAGGGCCTCTCGGAAAACACATACAATGGGATCCTCGCTCCCAGATCCAGCCTTCTCTTCTTCTCTCTCCATCCCATCTGATCACATCTGCCCTCGGCAGTGACTCCTGTGCTCTACCCTTCATCATCACCTCTATGTCCACCCTTCGGGTTTCAGGCAAGCAGGTGATGGATGCGAGGGGCACAATCAGATATAAAGCCCACCCCTCCCCTGGCTTCCTTCATCCTCCGTCTCTTCTTCTCATCCTTCATCTCTTCTTCCTCCATCTCTCCTTCTCATCCTACATCTCCTTCACCCTTTCTCTCCTTCACCCTTTCTCTCCTTCACCCTTTCTCTCCTTCACCCTTTCTCTCCTTCACCCTCCCATCTCACACTCACTTTTACAGCACTACTCAAAGTCCATAGGGCATACTAACCTCACAGCCTCAATACCTCAGACCAGCAGTACTCAAAGTCCATAGGATATACTAACCTCACAGCTTCACCACTCAGCACCTCAGACCAACACTACTCAAAGTCCATAGGACATACTAACCTCACAGCCCTCACCTCAGACCAACACTACTCAAAGTCCATAGGGCATACTAACCTCACAGCACTCACCACTCAGCACACCAGGCCAGCACTACTCAAAGTCCAAAGGACACTCCCTTCCTTCTCTCTCCCTACACGAGGCTGGGTTCTCCCCCCGGTCCTCTTCTTCCTGCTGAGGCCTTCCTCCCTCAGCTCCGCCATGGCCCCGGTGAGCCTGATCACTACTTCTTCACTCCCTTCCTTCTCTCTCCCTACACGAGGCTGGGTTCTCCCCCCAGTCCTCTTCTTCCTGCTGAGGCCTTCCTCCCTCAGCTCCGCTATGGCCCCGGTGAGCCTTATCACTACTTCTTTGGGCAACGAAGCCGGACTCCAAGCCTCCCCGTGGTGTTGCCTGGGAACTTCCTCTCCAGTGGAGAGGATGCCAGACTGGAGACGCGAATCATCTTTTCTTGATCACGACATGTATGGCATCGTTTATTCTCATACTTATCTTCACCCCTTTCCACACTCATTTACGCAACCATATTATCGGGTATATTCACCATACTGTAGGACCATTCAGTCTACGCCATTCTACGACACTACCTTGGAAAATATTTACGACTTCCAATCTACTTGTATATACAAGCATATCAAAGCCATATCACCCATCACGTCACTAATATCGATATCCGACCGACGCTCATCCTGCCTCATACCACGATCGCTTTCACCTCCAAACCATGAACTCGACACTTCGTCATTCAACCAAACATCCCTCCAGATCGCCAAGATGTCCCGACCTCCTCTCATTATCTCGCTCAACTCACATTCATCCTACCCTCCCCTTCCCCAATGCAGGGAAAGAGTCACTTGTGTAGGATGAAGAACGAATATGTAAGCTAATCTTGAGAGGATGAAAGACTAAAGGTAGTGGTGATGTTTACGATTGTGGTGGTTGGGATGAAGAAGAGGATGCACAACAGGGAAACCTAGCCTGCTTTATACTTCAGTTTTCAGAGGGTTGCGAACCACACTCGCGCACCACGCTGAGGCTGACGCGAGGCAGCCCGCCTCAGACCACGTCGCCACGCCAAAACGCATCAGGCTCTGCGCTGGGACAACTAACTTCACAAGGGATGGGCAGAAACACATGGGCATGCACATGGGCGGAAATCAGGCTGGCTCAAGTTCGCATTTCGTTCAAAGTCACATTCACAGTCATAGCCACAAGAGAAGCAACTTCCTGTCACAGGTCAATAATCAGGGGGATACGCAAGTGAGCCATGGAAACCTGAGGCCGGGCCTCAGGCACAACTAAATACAACCCCTATTTCACTGCAATCCAAACCTCTGTAAAGTGCATGTATCTGCGGCCTCCGTCTGTCACATGAAGTGAGGCGTCCTGGTTGCCTGCACCTGCATCCAGGGCGCTGCGCCTCCACGGCAGCCTGTCTCTACTCGACAGAGCCTGCCTCCAGCAGCCTCACTTTCGCCGGGCGGTGGGCGGAGCGCGGCGGGAAGCGGCAGGCTTATGCACGGGATGAAAAGTCCCTTGCGCCGGTAGTTGGGGGAGGGCGCTTTTCAGCCTCAATCGGCAGGGCTTTTCGTGGTGAGGGCGTGACTTTGATATTCCACTTCGAGGGGGCGGGCGCAGCTGCGCGGCCTGGCCTGAGGAGAAAGCCGGACCCGCGGGATCGATGATCCGGGGACACCCTTAGGATCTCACCTCAGTGCCAATCGTACCCCGACACTGTGTCCAACACATTCTGGCCTGCATGCATCACGACCAGAGCCTGTCCACCAGCATCACCATGGACTCCCTTACCACCGCCGCCTCGGCCCTTTCCCCGGCCCAATGGTGCCAGGTCTTCTTCGGCCTCTCCTCAGCCGCCGTGCTGGCCATACAAGTGATACCCAAGGCAGCTCAGCACGCGATACTCGACTACGGCGCACGCTCGCCGGCCACTACCGATGACCAGACGAAGGGAGACGGGCCCCAGGCCACGAACATGTTCAACGACCTCGTCAAAGCTTTCGCCTCCATCGGCCAGATCCCACACGCATGGTTCATGCATTTTTACGTCGCCTCGATCGCGGGCTCAGCCTTCTGGGCGTTCGAGTATCTCCGAGACGGCCCCTTTGTCAGATTGATTGCGGCCAGGCAGGCGCAGTCGGCAAGTCCCGCCATGAGCCTCGAGCAGACCATCCTCATCTGGGCACTGATGGCGCTGCAAGGCTCACGTAGACTCTATGAGTGCATCTTTGTGATGAAGCCCGGATCTTCCAAAATGTGGTTTGTCCATTGGTTGCTAGGCCTAGGATTCTATCTCTGCATGAGTGTGTCGGTCTGGGTTGATGGATCAGGCGAGTCTCTTCGCCCGCATCATCACCGGCTTCTACTAACTTCCTCAGCCGCCCTCCGAGCTTCGTCAGGGAGGGATCTGGAGGCCCTGTTGTCGTTCCAGTCGGTCATCGGAGTGGCCATGTACCTGTACGGCTGGACGATGCAAAATTGGTGCCATAAACACCTGGCCAGCCTGAAGAAGTATTCGCTTCCTGAGCGTGGTCTCTTTCGATATCTCGTCTGTCCTCATTACACCTGCGAGTGCCTCCTTTATCTTGGACTTGCCATTGCAGCCGCACCGAAGGGCCAATGGATCAATCGTACGCTTCTCAGCGCTTTCTGGTTCATCGTAGCAAACCTCGGCACAACCGCCAACGGAACCAAGGAGTGGTATGCGCAAAAGTTTGGTGCCGAAAAGGTGGCTAGCAAATGGAAAATGATTCCATTCCTCTTCTAGACTTCTCCTAGACTCACTTGAGCCAATATCACTTCTTTCCAAACAGGCCAAACTTGGCCCCGAGCTTCGACACTTGCATGACATCTCGATATGTGAGGCTTGTTCTGGTTGCGCGCACGTTTCGGCCGGTGGCATAATGATCCTTGGATCGCAGCAAGTCCCAGTTCACGATGGAATCGGCGGATAACTCGACGTCTTCGTCAGTGTCGGCAATGCCGTGGAGATAATCGGTGTAAAGGTTACCGGTGGTGACGAGTAGGCTCCTGGGCTCTTGAAGAATGCGCCACACAGGCTCCGGATCCAACGCACCGTCCTCTTTGCTTTGGTAGAGATTCAGACACAAGCTTGCTCCTAAGCTGACAGTGCATACTACTGGATGATAGGCGGGTCCATCCTGCAGACACTATGAGATTTGAGCCTTCACGCGTAAACCTACCATGTACTTAACTTATGAGGCATGATTCCGACTCCTGGAGGATACTCGTTTATCAGCACGTGGTTCGGCCGTTGGTGAGGGCTTTCGGTGAAGAGGTTGGACGAATCAGTAGCAGTGGCGCGAGGCAAGGAAAGAATTCGCGAGACGACGGGCTCTTGCAGCCATGGTGGCAAAGGAGCATCGATCAGCTTGTTCTGAACGAGATCAGACGGCCATGTTTGGAGACGTCGATGAGTCAGTTGTTTCCAGCGGGGTTTCGGGGCATCAGCTATCTGTTGGTCAAGGCAGCGGTGGTCAGCTATGAGGTTGGCGCAAAAGTCCATGTCAGGGCTTCCGTACCTTTTGCAAGATGACCTGCTCTTCCTCCTCGGATATGAAGTCCGCAATGTAAAACGCAGAAGGCGGAAGCTTCGTGATCCTTACGTCTTCAAGGGAAGTGGGTAGGTTTACAGCTCCAAGCTCCATTTTCCGGGCTTCACGTAGGGGCTGTGTGTTGTAGGGTGTTTGATAGTTGGCACGCGGTCGGTGTGATCTGGTGCGTCGTCCAACCTTATGTAGGGCGAATTCGAGTAAGGTGGGTGGTGAAGTCGGGAAGGTCAGGCACAACGAAGCTTGTCGATACGAGGGGCAAGGTCGACGATGTAAGCTCGAAGCTCTAGAGGGTGGGTAGGCCGGCGACGGAAGCCAAGCGTCAAACGGTTCTGCATTGAGCTGGGAGGATCCAAGCAATCAGATGACGGGATGGGAAAGGTTTGGTGGAGAAGCAAGGACGGCAGCTGGGAGCTGGAAGCGGAGGGGAGGAAGACGTGTTTGTGAAGGCCTCAGGTCGAAGAGGTTCGAGCGCGGGAGCTGCGCCAGTCGCTTGAACAAGTCGACAGATGGCAGTGTGGCGCTGGAACAAAGGGGTTAGAGAACGGACGCTGGTGACTGCTGCTGGAAGAATGGCGCTAGGCCGAAGCGGGAGACGACAGGAGGATTAGTCACAGGCAGGTGGGATTGCGATGGTGCGGTGGCCGTTCCCAGTTCCCAGAGCTCCGTTTTCGATGTGGTTCGTGATTCGCTGATTCAATTCAAGATGCGACGACGGCGAGGATGAGAACGACAGGGTGGGTACGATGGCGGAGGGGGGAAGAGGAGCCTGCTGCGACGCTGCAGGAGGTTGGGAACGCGGGATTGGCCAAGGTGGATCCGAATAAACTGCAACCCTCGGTACGTATCTCTGATGTCGCAGCACCGCGTAGCAGCACCTACGGGTACGTACCGCAAGTGCTGGTGGTTTTCATTCAAGAAAGCGAATTTGCAGGCAAGCCGGGCAAAGTCTCGTTTGAATGGTCGGTCAGGCCTTGTTTTGAATTGAAGGGAAATTTCGCAGGCTGGCAGCCAGGGTCGGTCAGGAGAGCGGCTGCGTGTTGCTGCTGCCTCTGCTGGTCATGGTCTAATGCAGCGTGGCAGCGTATTCGAGGTAAGGCACTTTTCAACTTGCATAACAGCATGCGCGGTGTGCAGCTGCAAACTGCAGACGGACGGGAGAGAGAGAGAGGGAGACGAGGCAGCAGGCTGGCAAGTGGCAGAACCTTCCTAGCAGTCGGGTGAGATTGAGCACACACGACACGGCAGTCCCGTCCGCTATCTTGCCGTATCTCTCTGGAGCAAGGTGGCTGCCGGGACTGCTGCCAGGTTGTATCCTGTTTGGCTTGGCTAGTGCGGGCTGGGGATACTTGACGATGCACCAAAAGGATGCAGCATCTACAAGTACCTCGAATCGAGTACGTAGTTTCGTCCTCGTGTGCCCCCCCAAGTCGGCCGTCAGGCTGCCACAAATTGTGCAGGCACACACTCTCTCACACTCACACTGCCACTGCCACAGAACCGACACGACTGACTGCCATTGCGCTACGCTACCGCTTTTCTGCCTGCCTTGGTACTGCTTGCTGGCCGCCTTGCTGGCTGGTGCTCCTTCGCTGTCTGCTGTTGTTGTTAGCACCACGGCTGCTGCTGCTGCTGCTGCTCCTCCTCCTCCTATCCCAAGCGTCCCCCGTCGGGTCCAATCAAAGAGGTGGCGATCAGACTTTTTGACTCTGAAGACTCTCGCGGCCCCATTTCCACCTTCAGCCAAACCGATCGAAGCGTCAAGCGTCACCAAGACAGCCTTTTCCAGCATTTCCACCCACGCCCGCGTCCATCGAACCACACGCATCATTACTCCGGCCAGGCGCTTCCTTTGTTTTTTATTTCCTTTATCGTCTTCGTGATCCGGTTTTACGACACTTCCGACCCCGACACCGCACCGCTGCCCCGTCAGTCGCCAACACACCGCGCCCCCGTGACTGACCTGGCCACTTTCTCTTAGGGGCGTTTCTCTTTGGCGACCGAGAAGCTGCTCCGCTCCGTCCACCCGACCGCGATTTCAATCAGTCAACACAACACCAATTCGCCCACGCCCTCATTTTCTCTCACTCGTGGCCGACCTTTGGCCAGGATGGTGCTGGCCAGTTTTTCGACCTTCAGATAAATGATATGGATGCGCAGAATGCTGCCGGGTCCGACAAGCCGAAGCCCGTCGCTGCTGCGGAGAGGCGACTGGGCAATCACCAGCCTGACGAGTCCAAGGAGTCCACCAACAACAAACCAAAGAGCGCCGACGAGTCCATCAAATCCCCGCCTGTCCTTCCAAAGGATGTCAAGCCCAGCGTAATCGTATCTCGCGCGCCTCCTGCTGCCGACGACGCTCCCGCCGAGAAAGACTCGGATGCCGAAACCATCGTCTTACCCGGTAAGGATGGCTACTCGCCCTCCAAGGCGAGAAAGGTGAAGCACGAGGATCGCAGCGACGGAGAGCACCAGGTCCCCCGCAAGATTCGTGATGCCAGTGCCGCCAGAGACGCCGACAAAGACAAACCCGTCAACCCTCCCCGTTTGCTGTCTGAAGGAGCATCTTCGTTGGGCTTGAAAAAGAAACGCCTCCATGACCAATCCGCCCGAAGTAAAGATGGCTCCAGCGGCCTCAGCTCGGCTCCTGCTTCTCCCCCGAGACGTCGATCTGGTAACCATTCCGACTCCGACACGGGTGCTGACCGTAGGAAATCTCCCAAGCTGTCCATGAAAGACCGAGCCAAATCCACCGATCGGACACTTACTCACAAACGCAAAGCTCCCAAGGCAGACTCGGAGGACGAGGCCGAGAATCGCAAGGCTCGACGACAACGTACTTCTGACGCCGGGGCTGATTCTCGACCGATCCGAGCCCCCAGGGAACACAAGATGTCTTCTTCCAAGAGAGAAACCGATGGCCACTCAGGATCTCGTACCAGATCCGTATCTCCCCACAACCCACGTGCCCACCGACGGAGTATTTCGACGCAGCTTCCTGCAAACTCGTCAAATGGCCTGAGCTACAAGAAGAAGCGTTTGCCTCCCCCGCTCCAGTCCACCGACTATCACTCGGATGAGTCTTCAGCGAGCGGCAGCCCTCACCCCCGGAGCTCCAAGCTACGGAATCTCTCGACGCCCGCCACTGCCGAGTCAAACATGTCACCTGCCAAAATTGCGCCACACAAGAAACATCTTGACGCTCACGGCCAAACGTTCCTCGCTAGAGCCTGTGCCAGGGGCGAGTACGACATTGCAAAGCAACGACTCGGTGAGCGACCCGAGGACCTCAATGTTGCCGATTATGCGGGAAACACGCCACTTCAAATCGCCGCAATTAATGGGTACGAGGATATTGTGAAGCTTCTCATTGACGCTGGATGCAACCTGGATTGTGTAAATTATGACAAGGACACACCATTGCTCGACGCTGTTGATAACGGCCACCTCGGAGTCGTGAAGCTTTTACTGAACGCTGGTGTCAACCCGCGGAAAGCCAACGTGAGCGGCGAGGAACCTCTCGACAGAGTCAGCGACGACCTCGACAATGCTGCCGATTTTCGTGCCGCACTCATCGAGGCAAAGTCTAGACAAGGCGAACGACGACGAACATCTGAGGACCATCATTCCGTCGACCACCAGGATACTCGGTCATCACTCGGCCCCGATAGTCCGCGACGGTCACCTGCCCCTTCTTCATCTCACGCCAGCGGTCGGCGGGCCGGTACTGTGAGGGCCACCAAAACCAGCAACTACTTATTGTACATGTCCCTCGATGATAAGACACTTCGGCAGGCAGCCGCTAAGGGCGACGAGGAGACTGTTACAAGAATCCTCCAGGTAAAAGATGGTTGCGACGATTCCGAAGCGATGGTAGCGGCTGCCAGGGGTGGGCACGAAGTGGTAATTCAGCTACTTTTGGCATTGGGTGGCGCAAACCCAGACCCTGCACCGGTGCAAAGTACCAATATGCCGTCAGAGTTCGCGACACCTATGCTAGCCGCGATAGGCCAGGAGAACATCAAGGTGGTTAGGTTGCTCTTGGACCAGGCAAACTTTGATCCCACACGTCGATTCAAGGGAGAAACCTACTACGAGATCGCGCGACGCCGACAAGGCACAAATTGGAAAGACGAGGAGCACATGCTCAAGGAAGCTTACGATGCGTACAGGAAGTCGCATCGTGATATTTCCAAGACCAAGTCTCCGAACAGACGGGAGCGTGAGAGAGAACGGGAGCGGGAGCGTGAGCGTGACCGAGACCAAGACCGGGAAACCAAGCGCCAGGGCCGCAATGAACTCAAAGACGAAGTCCGAGCGCACAAGCGCAACCTTTCTAGCCCTTCACGCGACCCGGAGAGTCGGAAGAAAATCTCAGCGAATCGTAACGTCACCAGTCCAAAGGAAAAGCGTCGGTCTGATTCATTCCACGACGACCAGACGTCACCCAAGCGCGGTCCTGGCCGGCCTAGAAAAGAAGACCGTGTTCCGACCATTGCAGTTTCTGACAGAGAAGCATCACCTGCGCTGTCACAAAAGCAATCCGCCAAAGCTGCGAAGCGCGCCGAGTCTGACGTTGCTGCCATGTCGTCTGAAGGGGAGGCTGTCAAGCCGCGGAGGAAACTCATTTCCAAGGGCGAACTTCGCGGCGAAAGGGAAAAGAACCGTCGCGCTAGCATGGTTTCGACCACTTCTTCTCTGAAGGACCCCTCAAGCCCACGCGATCCGAAACACGACGACCATCCCGAGAAGCCGAAGGGCGAACCCTTATCAGAGAAGTACCACGATCGTACAAAGGCCCTCAAGAGGGACGAGTCTAGGGACCGACTCTCTGTTTCCGGCGATAATTCTGCTAAGCGGCACCGATCAAGCGTCACGCCGCCGCACTCGAGCACTGGGGAGAAGGAGGACGGTGAGGTGCCGACGAAGAGGCGGCGGCTCGATGTGGATGGCAAGGAACGCCGGCCGAAGTCGACAGCATCGCCAGACGACCCGCATAGGCTATCGCGTGAAGCACCTCCTCGATCGAAATCGAATCTGAGGGACCACGATGACAGCGATCGCAGGCCCCACAAGAGCAAGTCGGATTCTGACGGGCACCGGAGGGAATCCGGAAAGTCCAGCAACAGTGACAAGTCGAGCATACACGTTAAGTCTGAAGATGTCGATATCGAAATGCCAGACGCGTCAGATGTTAAGGATGTTGAGGAGCCAGAAATTCGTGTGAAGAAGGAACGTGGCGATGACGACAAGAGACGCCAAGAGGAGAAGGAAAGACGCCGTGAGGAAAAGCGACAAGAGGAGCGGAAGCGCCGTGAGGCTGAAGCCGAGGAAGCACGCAAGAAGGATGAAGAGCGGCGACAGCGTGAAGCTGAGGAGAAGAAGCGGGAGGCCGAGCAGAAGAGACGCGAGGCTGAACAAAAGGAGCGAGAGGCCGAGGAAAAACGTCTGAAGGAGGAGGAGGAGGCTAAGCAGCGCGAGGAGGAGCGCAAACGCAAAGCCGAACTCGAGAGAAAACGTCAAGAGGAAGAAGAAAGACAACGCCGGGAGGCAGAGGAGAAGAAGAGGCGCGAAGAGGAGGAAAGACGCCTACGCGAGGAAGAGGAGAAGAAACGCCGCGAAGAGGAAGAGCGCAAACGAAAGGAAGAAGAGGCCCGGAAGCAGCGTGAGGAGGAGGAGAGGCTTCGCAAGGAACAACTCGAGCGTGAAGCCGCAGAGGAAGCCCGCCGTCTCCGTGAGGAGGAAGAGCGCAAGGAACGCGAGCGCAAGGAGCGTCAACAGCGTGAGGAGATGGAGCGCAAGCGTGCGGCTAAGGAGGCCGAGCAGCGCAGAATCCAGCAAGAACAAGAACGTCTGCGACTTGCGAAGCTTCCTCCTCTCCTCCGTTGGCTCGACGGTTGTTCGAACCCCAAGACTCCTGAGCTGGCGGCAAAATTCAAGCACATGCAGGGTGTGCGGTTCGACACCATCCGCCCACAGGCCACAGGCTCGCCCGATGGCAGAGAGCAATGGATCCTCAACACTCATGCCGCTTTGCTTCTTGGCGAGAAGGACCTGACTTTGTCGAGATGTACGTATCCCACTCACGCCTTGATGTACTTGACTAACCACAAACTCTAGATACCGCTTGGGAACATATTCCTGTCTCCGATCTTGCCAAGAAAGTCATCTGGAGACTCGAAGCTGACCGGTACGCGTTGATCACCGACAGTCTCTACGAGCTCGGCACTGGTCTACCAGACTACTACGGCGAAGGCCAGGACCCTTTCAAGATGAATTATCGTCTCAAGGAAAAGCTTCGCGGAGAGGCCCGGGAGAAGTTTTTGAAGTTGGACATGTTCTTCGTCAAGGTAAGGGACTCGTTCAGGTAGTTACTTTGCACAATGCTAACGCCATTCTAGCTATCTGACTTGATGTTCATTGTACCAAACGTTCCTCACCTCCGGAGTCTGAAACTCAGCGTCGAGTACCGCGAACTTCCCGAGGATGAGGCCCAGTTGTACGGATGGAAAGTACCGCAAAAGTGGAAGCAAGACCCTGATGCAGATCGGTTCTACGGTTTTGCGCCGAGGAACAAGTACTACGTCGACGGTATCATGGTCGAGGAGCAGAAGCCTGGACTATCTGCGACAAGCAGCACACCTTTCCCCGAGAAGCGGGCCCCTCGCAAGGGACTGCAGCAGATCTTTCCTGGCGACCCAGATTATGCTCGCCTTTGCAAAGAGCAAGGGCTAGAGCACCTCTTGAACGGCACCAAAACCCCGGCGCTACCCAACGGCGGACATCTTTCGCCGAGGAGTCAGTCGAATGCTACCGAGACATCGGCTGAACCCGTCAATGGCACCCAAACCGCTTCTTCTGCGCCCGCGCCTCTGTTTACCGAGGCGAGGCCTCTCCCCAACGGTGTCAACGGCGTTTCGACGTCAGGATCCAGCTAAGCTGGGTTCACCTTCGCGAAATAGAGTAACGGGTCACACTTACTTAATATACGAATGCAACCTGTCCTGTCGCAAAAACCACCCCCGGTGACGATATGGACCAGCATAACTGCCGAGAGGAACCCTAGACGGAGCTTCCAATCACAATTCAGGGCGACACCTAAGCCGGCTGCCTCCAGTTGGGTTTTCTACATGTTATGAACAGAGATAAACAGTGCTCGGCTATATTTCACCTAGCCGAATGGACGGCAAGAGGATTCTTTGCGGATCAGTCTGCAACAGTACAGACTGCGATGCCACTAGCTTCAGTTGCTTTTGGATGACGGCTACAATTCAACGCGACCAACCCCTTTTACCAGTATCATATAACGGAAAAAAAGGAAACCAGACCTGCAGTGGGCGGTCTGTGCGATTCATGGGTCGGAGGGTATGGAATGATGGGTCGGGTTTCCAGGCGAGACGTAGATAATGAAACAAACTGTTCAAAAAACAAAAAGGAGTATCTCATGTGACCTCTCATCTGCTGTCGCAAACCCGAAGCAGATTGACACTAACGATGATATTTCACGAAGAAGGAAAATACGCAGGGAATAAAGATTTTCCTACGACTCGAGTCGTGAGTGTGAGGCCCAGACACTGACATCACCGACGTAAGAGAGATTGGCCCAAAGAAAGCCCAAGAAAAAAACCGGCCGGCAAAACCCGCGCCCCGCCAAAACTTTGACACCGCCCTCGAAAACCCCCGCCATTTGCCCACAACGATCGCACTGCCATCACCAAAGGACCTGAACAGGGCTGCAGCAGCAAACCGAGCGAAAACGCCCCTCGTCATTGCGAACGAACGGCGACGACGACAAACACGACGACGGCGGGACGTAACCTTAGGGCCCGATAGACAAAGCAGCCAACGGCGGCTGATACGACCTGATTTTGGAAACACACACGTAGAGCGAGTCTGGGAATACCGTCATCATGTCGACGACGGTGGACAAGGTATGCGCCAACACCATAGCTAATCCCCGTCTATGAACACGTCGAGAGAGGCAGTGAGTCGATTGCTAACGCGACTTTTGTGTGCAGATCAAAGAGATCGAGGCCGAAGTACGTTCCAACTTCCCCCATCCCCCCCTCCACCCCACGATCGATACGTTGCCCCTCATGGCCTACACATGCGTCGACTCCGAGGAAGCGATTTCATCCCCGAGGCGCATCGCGATCACAATCACATCTGAACCTCCACCGCAGCCAAAGCTCATCTACCCAAATCGAAACCATGATGCCGTCCTCATGGACGGATGACCAGCAGCAGGGACTGACAATGCAGCACAACAGATGGCCAAGACTCAAAAGAACAAAGCCACATCCTTTCACTTGGGCCAGCTCAAGGCGAAGCTCGCCAAGCTCAAGCGCGAATTGCTGACTCCGTCGAGCGGTGGTGGTGGCGGTGGTGCCGGCTTCGACGTCGCGCGTACGGGTGTCGCCAGTATCGGCTTCATCGGCTTCCCCTCGGTCGGAAAGAGTACGCTCATGAGCAGGCTGACGGGCCAGCACTCCGAGGCTGCCGCGTACGAGTTCACGACCCTTACCTCCGTGCCGGGTCAGGTTACTTACAACGGTACGTCGTCTCTGCTGGCGGCTTCATTGCGCCGAGGGCAGGCCGCAACGACTCCCTCCCAAATCAAGGCACTAACGCATCACAGGTGCTCCTCTTCAAATCATTGATTTGCCCGGTATTATCGAGGGAGCAAAGGACGGTCGTGGACGTGGTCGTCAGGTCATTGCCGTGGCCAAGACGTGCCATCTCATCTTCATCGTGCTGGACGTCAACAAGCCCCTGACAGACAAGCGCGTCATTGAGACGGAACTCGAGGGCTTCGGTATCCGCATCAACAAGTCGCCTCCGAACATCACCTTCAAGAAGAAGGAAAAGGGCGGTCTCAACATTACCAGTACGGTGCCCTTAACGCACATCGACCACGACGAAATCAAGGCCGTCATGAACGAATACCGTATCAACTCTGCCGATATCGCCATCCGATGCGACGCCACCATTGACGACCTCATCGACATTCTCGAGGCCAAGAGCCGTAGTTACATCCCCGTCATCTACGTCCTCAACAAAATCGACGCCATCAGTATCGAGGAACTCGACCTGCTGTACCGTATTCCAAATGCCGTACCAATCAGTTCCGAGCACGGTTGGAATATTGACGAGTTGATGGAGGCTATGTAAGGATTCCCTGTATGATCCTCGCCCGGATAGTGCCCCGGCGGCACAATCAGCGGCGGCAGGGATCTCCCCAAACTCCAAAGGCTGGCGCGGCGCAATGGCTAACAAACCCCGTTTCGCGTGTAGGTGGGAGAAGCTGAACCTGGTTCGCGTATACACGAAGCCCAAGGGCCGCTTACCCGACTATTCCCAGCCCGTCGTCCTTCGGTCGAACCGGTGCACAGTGGAAGACTTTGTGAGTAGTGACTCGCCAGGGGGAAACCCCACGAGCAGCATTCCCGTCCGGGAGAAGGTCGATAGCATTCTCTGGTACTGACGAAATTTCCAGTGTAACCAAATCCACAGAAGCATTCTGGAGCAGTTCAAGACGGCCGTTGTGTATGGCAAGTCTGTCAAGCATCAGCCTCAACGCGTTGGTCTGGCCCACGAGCTAGCTGACGAAGATATCGGTACGGCTGTGCCCCTTTACCCTGCGTGGGCGAACAAGCCGCATCCTTGTTCGGCGAGACGCTGGAGGAAGCAAACAATGCTAACAATCGATGACCTGCAGTTACAATCGTCAAGCGCTGATCAAGGCGGCAACGAGAACAATCGCGCACGACAACCATTGTCGTCAAGCCCATTCCCGGCCGGAGGTGCCGACGGCGTTGGTGGGAAAGCCACTTGCCTCTTTCCTCTCCAGAGAAGAAAACACCATCTGGACCCTGAGGTCCTTTTTTGCTCGCGCGATCTCACTCGACTCCCGACACCATGGGATCGTGGACGAAACTCAAAATTTCCAACAAATTAGTGGCATGTACTAACAACACGCGGGCGTACCGGAAAAGCCGGGACACGGGCTACCAATTGCAACTTTGAAGCTTCAGTCAAATCAGGGCAGGGCTGAACGGCCTGCGGCGTATGGGCGCGACCGCAAACAGTCAGTCTTTGACAGCGGCGCCAAGGGCATCTCACCTTGCGGCCGAGATGAGAGGCACGTTTGGGTCAGGCAAAAAATGTTGTTCTAGCATCATAGAATACCAAGAGAATTGAATGAAAAAAGGGGGCCGGAGACCTGGCTTGCGGAATGAGTGTCTCAGTTGAAACGGCGTCTGGCGGATAACGTCTCCATATTTTCCAAGTCTCCTGAGAGGAATCTTGAACTGCCATGCGTGTGTCGCAGTCACACATGGCGTCGGTCGTCGGGCAACGTGCCGTCTCTCAAGCAGGCTTTTTCTTTGGCCGTCGCGGACAGCCCTGCATCCACCGCCGTCATTGTTCGTCGTTGTTGTCGCTCTCGCATGCGACGCCGTCTCACCCATCGCGATTATGACGCAGGCGGTGGTGCTTCAAGATGATGGACAACGGTTTCTACCCCACATGCGCCACCATCTGAAGTTGCGGTCCAAGAGGTTGAAGCAAATCGTGGACGACATGCATAGCCGAGGGCCTCTCGTTCTGCGGCCGAAAGTTTCCCAGCAGAAGCGTGGGATGCATGCTCTGGTGTCTGCAAGAGGGCAGCACATGGCCGCCGCCGCCATGCTTCTCTGCAAAGGCTCCGCGGGAGAGGGTGGGAAGAAAAGTTGCACGCAGAGTGCAGTCCGCAGCAGTATGCAGCTTCCGTAGCGCACATCCGTCCTCT
This sequence comes from Colletotrichum tropicale, assembly GCA_027406125.1. Lineage (NCBI taxonomy): Eukaryota > Fungi > Ascomycota > Sordariomycetes > Glomerellales > Glomerellaceae > Colletotrichum > Colletotrichum tropicale. The sequence continues at coordinate 3,157,427 of JANVYH010000004.1, forward strand.
GATGCATGGGTTGACAGGCCGGGTATGGATAAGCATGGGCGGGTGTGTGGGTGAGCGGACTGGGGGCTTCCCTGGATCGAGGGAACGTCGGCGCTTAAACCAGAGCTAGAGCTAAGACGACACCCTTTTCTTCTCTGTCCGCACGCTCGACACTCCCGCCATTGCTGGCTGACTGTGTCTTGGAGTACGGACGCTCTGCACCACTGGCGCGATGCATTTCACTGCAATTCCCCGATGAGCGAGAAAAAACGTGCCCGACGAAACGGCGGCGGCGGCTCAGGACTCGTGCTGGTCGAAACAAAAAGAGGGGTGCCGCTCTCGCAGCTAGTCAGGCGCAAATCCTTTCCACCCCTCTCACGCCCACCTTTCACGAGGCTCGCTTTGCCGCCCATGTTCAGTCCTCGCGGAGTCCCGATTTTTGTTTGCGCTGAGCAGTGGTGCTAGCGGTGGGTCGGCCGCGGTCCTCTCAAGCCGTGATCTCATCTCATCTCATCTTGCGAGTGAAAGAAGAGCGACGAGGATTCCTAGGAGCTAGGTCCGCGATATGCGACGAAAGCGAAAGAGGGCCGTTGCGGAGCATGGTAGCAACAGGACCGCGTACGATCTTGGCCTCTCATCTGGGGATTGTCTGAATAGATGAGCGCATTCGTACCTTGCATCGAATCGAACATAAATGAGGCGAACGAAGGGCGAGAGGACACAGACCACGGGAGAACGGCTGCAGGGAAGGGAGGACAGGCGCAGGGGCAACACAGACGGCCGCGGCGGATGCTGCGCTGCAATGTTGCTCGTGCTCTCCAGGTCCCCTGCTTCCTCCAAGGCGTAATCTGCTCCGTCTACTTCCAGCGGGATTGGGGGAGCTCGGGAGCGACCCAGCTGCACTCCACCGGATGCCCTGGCCAGCAGCTCTTTTACTGCTTGTGGCGGCTCTCGGGTGTATGGTTGCTCGAGAGCAAAGTTGAGACTAAACATGCCGTGTGTGCATGCATACTAAGCATATTCCAAGGGGCTAGATGCAGTCTCTTGGGAACAGGATGGTGTACCGAGTTGCCTGCCCGAGCTCCAGTAGCTTGAACGCTCCCCTCGAGCAATCGGTCGGCGTTTTGGTTGCCATCGGGAGCAGGAGGGAGAATCTGATATGCTGTCATCCTGCGCTGGGGAAGCCCTGGTGTCGATAATGCAGCTCTTGACATTTGAATGTCGCGAGGCTGGGGCGACAGCTTATTGATCCTGTGTGTCCTCGTCACGGCCGCGTTGTAAGCAGCGGCTGGCCGTCGCCAAAAAGGCACTAACACAACGCCGGGATGGGCCCCCAGATTCCTGCCCGTATCTGGTCTCCTCCGCATCGCGATTGGTCCAGATCGAAGCACGACGCCACATTCTGAGATGGCCTCCGTCGCCTCCAAAGTGGACGGTCATCGGCTTGGTGAGCGGGCGGGTGAGAAATTGAACCTCGACAGACTGGAGCACGCTGAGACCCCAGAAGGCTTTCGCTACCTCTTCGGTTCATCCCCCGCCTGGCCCATTGACTTTATGCATGTTACCCGTTCAACATCCTGAAATGAGACGTCTCTTTTACCGTGACGGACGCGAGGTCTGTGCCTGCCGAGCGATCAGACACTGGCCCGGCTGAGTGTTGGAGGCAAGTGACATATACGCTAGGATACCTCCGGAAGGGCCCGCTTGAAATTGAGAACGGCGCACGTTGCGGGCCAACGCGGGCGGATGCTGGTCGACCCTAGATCGAGCATGGCCTATGCCCCAATCGCAATAGTACGCCGCATGTCGCTCCCCAAGGACGAAGCCTCCCTCGTGCCGTGATGTTGAGGCTTGGCCAGGCCCTTCATCCTCCAGGACCGCCTTTGGCAAGCAGCGATGGTCCAAATCTGCCCAGGATTTTCTCGTATGCGGCGAGCTGACCAACTGGAAGCCACGCCGGCCTACAGGATGGCTTCACTAGGGCCGCCTCACGCGCAAAAGAATCTTTTCTGTCCAATGATGAGAAGAAAGACGTCGTGATGAATCCGGAAATTATGTCCAATGAAAACATCGAAAACGTTGCGAGAGCTGCCGTTGGTCGACGGCCGACCTTCAGTTTCGACGGTCCCAGGCTTGTATGGCGACGCTGCCGGTCTTCTGACCGACATCTGGAATCGGGTGACCTCATGGAGGCAGTTCTCAAAGTAACCATGCTGGTGGACACTGAATATTGGGTAAAAAAGGAAGCCTGCGAGATTGGGGGTTTGACGGTGTGAACGAATCGACCGGGTGTCGGCCAACATACCCTGGAGGTCCCTTTTTGGTCCGAGAAAAGTTTTATAGGCCCGTCCCATGATGAGCTAGCCAGATCTATCAAACTGTATCGCAGCTCTTGGCCAGCCCCATGATGATTTGAAAATTCGGGCTGGTTGGAGCGGACCACTTGTTGGACGGCATGGGCCGACATCTAAGCGACCGCGGCGAGTCTTGATCAAGAGCATGACGTTCAGCGTTGTTGGAAGTAGGAAGCAGACCCCATCTCGGTGGCCAGCTCGTCACTTGGCCCAACGAGGAGCCAAAGCAATTCAATTGCGGTCCACGATGAATGTGACGGTGGTGGATGTTTAGCCCACGGGAGCAAAAGACGTTGCGACAAGGCCCTGTCATTGTCGGAGACGGTCTTCGTGATGCCATGGTGGATGCGTCAGGGTAGTTCTAGTCGGGAGTAGTGTACCGCAGGCTTCAGCCCAATATCGGGCAGCAGCAATGCTTAATGGAATGCCGTTGACGTCGGCATATCAAACCAAGATTGAGGATCAAAGCGCCTGTCGCAGCTTGGCTCGTTTTACGTTGGAGCTTTGGCGGTATTTTTGGCGGTCGGTTGGTGTATTGAATGGGGATGAATGAAGGAATCAGACCAGGTTAGGGCGTCCCCGCCGCGATATGCATTGATCGTCATGGACTGCCGCGACCGTTTATGCTGGATTCGCAGGCACGAGTCGATTTGGCCGAGGCTGACAAAATAGTACGCTATTTTGAATCCTGCTGACAAGAAGTGACAGAAGTTTGAAGGGCGATAGCAGTGCGTGAAGCAGCGGCCGGCATCCACAAGAGGTTCCAGGTCTATCAAAACACCCCCCCTCACGCCCCTCCAATGTTTGAATGGTTCTCTCGGACGGCTGAGGAGGGTGGGACGTCTGGGGGGCCACCCTGGGCTTGCCAGGATGGGTCAGGTCGCCGAAAAGCCCTTTCTCAAAGTATCAGTCGATCGCTTGACAGGTTTGACGGACCGGAGAAAAGCAGCATAGCATGTAAGTACTTGGCTGGTTGGAAGCAGACAAGGCAAGGCTAGGGCGCAACGGGCGCGGCTCGGATTTTGGAATTGAATTGGAGCAGGTCGCGAGTAACGCAGTACTCTATGTAGAGGGGACTCAGGAGGGCCGAGTTGTGGGCGTCGTCGTCGTCTGGCGTCAAAGTAACTGACATGGATGAGGTACTTGACGGTGTTTAATTCGCGCTTCTCGTCATCTCGTATCGGTTGAGGACGGACAGCGATTCGAGTCGAGTCAATGACGAATAGTCGGTCAGAGCATCAGAAAGCATCAGATGACGAGGTTGGGTGGATGTGTTCTCTCGCGAAGTACCTCAGCTCGCTCGTGGAGGCAGTTGCAAAGTCGCAAAGGTCGAGTCTTCATGAGTCGCAACGGGGTGCGGATTGGGCACCGATGGCCCTATGGGAGTCGAGCAAGGGACCGCAACCCCTCAATCACTGGGGGCGATTGGGGTTGTTGAAGCTGGGCCTGTCTCTTCCTGTCTGAACTCTGCGCGTCTTCAGGCCCGTCTTTGATTGTCATTCGGGGAAGGTACGGAGTTGCGGACGGAGCACTGCGGTACAAAGTGGAGCCGATACTTAGTTTAGTAAGGAAGGCAGGTACCTCGTGCCTCGCACCATGCTAAGTACCTTACGCAGTACCTCCCCAGTGGGGGAGAGTGGCTCACGGTCCACGCAGCAGCCCCTGCCCAGTACCCCTGCCTCGTGCGCCTTCTAAGGTAAGGTAGCCCTTCTGCTAGTGCACCTTGGTCCGTAGTGTATCCGTAGCTGCACCAAGTGGGAATAGCGGACGCTGGTGAAGGCAGGCAAGGACGGGTGAGAGCCACTGAACGCCCGGCCGCCGGCCCACTGCCCAAGATGGGACGACGCAGTTTGTCCAGTCCTTCCCTCCATCTCTCTACCCGTGCCTTGCCCTCCCTTGCCTACGAATACCTACCCTTCGTAAGTACCTACCTTACCTTACCTACCTACCTCAGGTACCCGATCCTTACCTCACTCAGCAGCTCTCGTCCCGTCCTCTGCTTTGGCGACCGTTCATCCGCACTTCATCGTCCATTCGTCTCTGCGCAGCAACGTCTCCGATGACCTCGCATGCCTACGACCTACCTACGGACCAACCTGGCGTAGGTAACGTAGCGGAGCATAATGGCAGGTACCAGCACTTGACAGCTACCTACCTCACCTGCGAATACCTACCACAACCACAACGGGGCCTCCACCGTCCGGGAGTGCAAGGAATGCAAGGAAGCCACCGAGAACCACGCGGCAAGAGGCATCTCCATCGCAGCCGGGGTGCGTGAGAAGTGAGCAAGACGGACGGTGGACGCAATGCCTCATGGCATGGCATGGTATGGCATGGACGGTAATGTAATTGAGCGTGGCTTGGGTTTCGTCATTCTTCGACAGGTCTCCATGTCTCGTCTCGCTCTTCTCATCTCTCACATTGGCATAATCCCATGCCACGCCAATCCATCCATCCATCCATCCATCCATCCATCCATCCTACCAAGTGCCCCCTCCATCTCTCATCCCATCAGCAAGCATCACCCGCACTCTGCGCCATCGGTATTCCCACGGGAGCCCAGCCGCGCGATTCGCATACGTCCCTCCTCTGCTCGAGCTCCGTTAGCTCGCTCCACGACCACTCAGCGTATGAGAAAGGGCCCGTCACACACACACACACGCCTACACACACCATGTGTTCGCTGCCTCTGCTGCTAAAGGTACCTTGCCCTCCTCTGCTTCCCTATCTTCACTGCCGCACCATCTTCTAACAATATCCAGACGCCAGGGATCTAAATACTCCGTCACTAGAGCTGCCTTGACTACCTCCTCCGTCTCCTTCGATTCTTCCCCCCTCCGAAGACGACCTCATCGCGACGGACATGTCTCCCAGTGCGTTTGCTCATGCGTCCACCTCTCCGTCTACATCTACGTCTACGTCCTCCCAGTGTGTACGCCCGTGTGTGCGTGTGGGTGGTAATCTCACTGGGAAGCAGGTACTAATGTCAGCTAATTGGCGCGCACTTTGTCCGTTTCTTCAACCCCGTTGCCGCCCTCTTTTCTTGATTATTGAGCCTTGCTAATTAGTAGACAAACAACCGTTTTCTGTAACATTTCGCTTTCTGGCTTGCTTTTTCCTCCGTCAGACCAGCCTCGCCTGTCTGCCATCGTTTCCGTTTCTCTTGGGTCATACAAAATCTTGTTTCCCTACAGAATCTCCCCAGCGTGGCCCGATCCGTGGTCACCTTGCATCAACCTGACAGACTCAGCTATGCCAGTCGTGATCTTACAACACGAGGCGAGAAACATGGGAATCTAGATTCCCCCGTTTGGTCGCTTGGGCTGGCTTAGTGGCCGTTCTCCTTTCAGCGTGGGATAAGCCGAGACATGACAGAGCAACCGAGGGCGAGCCCAGGCCCCAGAGGAGGCGCGACAGAACAAGACGAGACGAGACGAGACGGAAGCAAACCAGCATCCCAACTAGTGTCTGTGTGTGGCTTGCCCCATTCCCGTCAAAACTGTTCCTAGATCCGCCGTCGTTTCTTCCCATGCGGCAACGGAGACCAACCGAGCCAGTGGCTTCTTCTAGCTCATCCTCAATTACCTAGCCGTGGCGGTTGTTAGTGGTCTAGACACCAATTGTAAGCCGACTATGATGTCTTTATTGATGAAAACACTCAATGCCCACCCTGCCTCGCCCTTGAGATACGCAACCTCATCAACTGCCATGCGCACTTACAGACACTCTGGAACTCTCTTCAACGGCATTTGCCTCAACACCACCGCCCTGCCTAACCTGCCTCTCTTGCCTCGATCGCTGCTTGCAAGATGCCCTTCTCCGCCATCGTTGACCCCTCGGTTCTTTTCGTTCCTTGCCAATATCATCATGTTCTATGCATAAGAGTCCGCTGCACCTCAGTCTTGTTGTCGCCCTCCCCTCCTCTTTCGGACCTATCATAACTGCAACCACTTTTCCACCCAGACTCTCCTGCTCTGACAATCGTCTCGGCTCTAGCGATTCAACTCAACCTCCGAGCCAAAGGTTTTTTTCCCCAAGAATCGGACTCGCCCAGTCTGTTGACTGTCACCAAATCCTTTTCCCCCCTCGGCGTCTTCCTTTCACTCCTTGTCGAGGGCTTCTTCATGTATCTGTGGATGCATGTGCACGCACACAGGCCAGAGAGCTCCATCTTATCCTTCACCAGGCCCGCTGCCACACCAAGTCAAGACCCTAGTCAGACTTAGATTCAATCCTACCCACCACACCCCCAGTAGGAGACGAGACACCCCCGTACCCTTGCCGGCAGTGTACCTACTTACATGGAAAACATCCGCTCTAGTGTACGGCGGTACATATGTATAGTAGAGGACGGCCCACCACCGCAACGCACCGCACCGCATCGCACCGCACACCTTCCCATCCTTTCGTGCGCAGGACAGTATTACTATCTTGACAAGCCCGCCTACCCCAACCCTGACCTGCTAGCTCTGGCCTCCAAGCCTTGCCTTGTGCGTCGCGGCGTCTGATTCTTGCAGGAGACCGCTTCCTACCCTTCTCTTCCTACTGGTCCGATTCGACTCTCCAGACCTGTCAGACTTGTCTTCCTCTATCCTCCACTGGCCGGCCGGGTAGATACATCGAATCTATCTCCTCTGCCATCGACGCTCTTCTCCTCATCTGATCCTCGCTGTTGTCTCTTTCTCATCACCGCCATCTCTCTGCGGACGCTCGCAGATTGAAACATCAATCGACCACCGCCAAACCTGCAGTAAAGCGATTGCCGGCCTGCTCCTCACCGTCCAGACGGCGGCACGAGAGAAGAAACACCCTCGTAACCGAGAAGGCGTGAGCGAATCCGGGGGGTCCTGATAGGGTAAAAGATCAACTGACTGGGTTGGTGGTTACCGCGTTAAAAGGCAGTTGCTCGTTGCACCCGCCCTCGAACTCGAACCCCCAACACCTGCATCAAGGACCGGCCCTTTTCGTTTAGAAGGCGCTGCAGACAGACAGCCCGAACCCAAAGCCAGACGGGCAACAGCCATTCACAAAGCAAGCAGTCAACCGGACAAGAAGACAAGACAAGACATCCTTTCCTGTCCCTTCCCCCCTCCCAACCCAACACGCTTCTGCAGCCTGCAACGCACTTGCATCTAAGTCACCCCCAGGGCCCAGGGCTTCTTGACCTACACAGCAGACCGCCTGCACGCCTGCACTCCTGCACGGCGCGCCTCCAGGAACCAATTGGCCTCCTCTATCATGCATGCCGTCTTCCGTTCATGAAGTCGAACCCACCAATATCTGCTTGCTGGGACCAGGCATCCCCACACTTGCTTGGCCCGAGTGCCATCCCATCAGTCAAGCCAAAGCCATCGGCGCGATCCCCTCTTCGCAATCACCAACCCAGAACCTGGATTGAACAACTACAGGCCACCTAGGTAGCCAAACACACTTGCCGCTCGGAGCCTTGTCGAGTTGGCTTGTTGGCTCTTCCTGGAACTCGACCGAGTCATATAAACAATGGACCACTCCATCGTGGGCACCACCACTATGGATCAAGACAACCACATGGCTCAAGACGAAGACAGCCACATGTCACAGAGCCACACATCCTTCGGCAATGAGAGCTGGAACGACATGAATTCGTACACTCACCAAACCACAATGCCAGACTACGGCCCATTCGGCGCCTTCATGCCTACTATGCCTCACGGCTTGCCGTCTGAGTCGATTGGCAGGATGCCTCCTCCTCCGGCGCCCCCTCAACCGATACAGCCGCATCATCAACAATCCCATTCACAGCTTCCAATGCTCATGATACCGTCTCAACCAACATGGCCCAGCATGTTGACGAATCCAAACAGCTATTCGGCACCACCTTTGGGCATGGCTCCCGTGGTCCCTCCCGCGCCCGCCAGGACGGGGAGACACGGCAATGGTGCCCAGCCCCAGCAGCGAAGGGTCTTGACGGATGAAGACAGGAAGAAAATGTGCCAGTACGCGGCCGAACACCCCAACGTCAAACAGACTGATATTGGTGCCATGTTTGGGGTTGAGCGCAGGTAGGCCTTGGTACCAAGACCGGCAACGTGGAATACGAAACTGACATCCTTCATAGCACTGTATCCAAGGTCCTCAGAAACAAGGAAAAGTACCTGAATCCTGAGGCGGACAGAAGTCAATCCCCCGCCGGCAGACGCCATGCCAAAGGCAAGTATCCGGACATTGATCGCGGCGTCGTCTCCTGGTATAGGAAACAGGTCCAAGCAGGGTTAACTCCAAGTGATGAAGAGATCCTGGAGCAGGCTAGGCACTTCTCTACCAACGGCGGCGGTGAAGCAAACCAGACGAAATCGATCAACGCCACGTGGCTGGAAAGATTCAAACAGAGAAACATCCTCCCTGGAGGAAGGCTCTCGCGAAGGGCATCGGAAACGAACATCACGAACCACGCCAAGATCTCTGGCTCTCCATCTCTAGGAGCATCTGGTATCTCCCCAGCATCGCCAACAGGTCATCAGTCCCCTCTGTCCGCTGACAGAAGCGACGAAGACGTTGTTCACGGTCTTGGTTTTGTCAGCTACGGAGACGGTCCAGCATACAAACATTCCAACTCTCAAAGCACTACCTCTCTCAACAGTGCCTTGACCGATGCGGCCAATTCATCCTTCTCTGGGAGTGCCCTGAGTCCAACGGGAACCTTTACCTTCTCCCCTGACCCCAACGCTGGAGCTTTCTTGCCCCCTGATTCGTCTCGCCAGATGCACGGAGTCGCTTCAAACTTCCAGAGGCCCAGAAGTCAGACGTTCCCGAACATTGACGTTGAAGCAATGTACCAGACTGCAACGACTGAGCCCATGACTCCGAAGTACCACCCAGCATCGACTGCCCCGTCTTCTGCACTAGAGTCACCGATCTACGAGATGGCGGCACCGCACTTTGCTCTGGATACCGCAATCACATCGTCTCCGCATCTGCACCACAGCAGCAGCAACAGCAGCATGGCCGGCAGATCAGCGACCACGCCTGCAGGCTCGTCTCCAACATCCCCGACGCAAGAGGAGGCCCGAAGAGCGGCCGACACATTGCTGAGCTTTTTCTCCAGCACAGCTGCGAGCGGTTTGGTCGACCAGAAGGACTACCAGGGCCTGCTCAAGCTGACGGAGAAACTTCGAGTAAATCCGCAACATGCTGCCAAATCTTCGGTGGGCGGCCTGGATCGGATTCCCGAGGGCGACACTGAAACTCTTACCCATCACCCGAACCACATGTCTTTTGAAGTCAAGCCCGAGGCAGTCTTGACCCAGTAAAGGCCCGCGATCTTTTCTTCCCAGCGAGCACTCCATCGTTTGCTCAGGCGTTATGTCTTGCTTTTGTTTTGGGCCTGGGCATGGACGGGGTAAGGTACAGGGACGAAGCCACGCGATTAACGCGTGCGTAGCAACAGAACAGCGACCATCATCATGGTCCCACAAACCCCTAGACCCGGCGAGGGTTCTGCAAAGAACGGCTCACACTCGCCAGGATCGGGTTACGGTTTCGAAAACATCATCGGCTTTACCTACACGGTCAATGTCTCGCGACAGCCACTTCACTCCCACGATCGACATCTTGAGCGTCTTCCATCCCCGGCCCCCAGTCTCACGACATCGAAATATGGACACAATATACCTTATCATTACAGAGCCAGGGGACAAGACTAGCAAAAGACGAGGTCATGGGAGAACCATTCACTCCAAACTTCAACATATTCTATATACCCCAATTTCGCATCCTTATCCGCCGCTCATCAAGGAAAAGACCTTGCCGCTCACGCGAACACCGAAAATTCCCACCTTGCGCGACCTTTGCAAATACTTGTTCTTGGTTTATTTCAGTATCTATCTCTTTTTTTTTTTTCCCCCGTCACTCAGCACACCGTTTCCAAGCGCTCTGTTATCTGCCCCTTTCCTTGTTTTCTTTCCTTCGCTATATCGACGATTCGCAAACGAACTCGCCACTGTATTATTTCCCGGGTTTCCTCAGACGCAGCTGCATTGCGAGATAAGGGGGTTTGGGATTAGGTCAGGGAGATTGGCTGGGGTAGCCAGGCATTGGGAGAAGGGAACACGGGAGCCCTCAAAGGATCATCACTTCATCATCTACGGACATCATCTATGGACATCACATAATCGGACAATCAGACAATATCTGGACGATTTTCTGACAGGAGAGGGAAACCGAGAAAACAAATGGCAGGAGACCCGTACAGAGCAAGGGAGGCCAGAGGATGATGGGGAGACGACGGAGAGAGGTGGAAAGGCACTCCACCTCCCGAGTCTGAGGTCAGGATACTGAGGCCTCCTTGGCTACGAAAACAACAACCAAAGCAGCCAACCCAAAAGAAGACTCGCGTTACCCCGGCCAGAGTATGCGCGAAATCCGAAAGACAAGAAAAAAAAAAAACGGGCGGCCCCTTTTGCATTTATTTCTAGGGATTAGCCCCTTTTTTTCGTCCCCTCTACGACTGGTCTACAGAAATTACAAAAAACATCGTTTCTCCCTCGATGAATGCGTTGACAAAGAGATGGCCGTGACGTTTGGGAAGGTTCACAACCCAACCAGTGAAAGGAGAAGACTATCGTGATGTATACGAGCGAGCGTTCGGGTTGCAATGGGGGTAATCCTCGCCCACCTTCCGTGATATTGTCTTGTGTGTGTAACTCAGATTCGCTTCTGGAAACCGATATACACTGGAAAAGCAATTTGGTATGTAAACGGTGTGATGTGAGACTTGGAATGGCATTCTGTGTAACATGTGGCGGTCATGATCGTGAACGTCGTTGAACATTGCGAACATCGTGAAATCAAAACACTTCATTATCTTGGCAGAAGGGTATCTAGACTAAACGGGGATCAAGGCGAAGCACCAAAAAAAAGCGTGGCAACACACGAAACTCATAGGCTCAATCGTTCCTCCCACAGCTCAACCACCCCCTTCTCCGCCAGCTCGGGCATCAGTCTCACCAGGATCAACTCCAACATGCCATACACAAAGTGCTTGTTGCAGTATTCGTCCGAGAAGACGTCGAGGATGCCCTCCTCAATCTCGGACAGCATCTGCTGCTGATCCTCATCGTCTTCAGGAGGCTGCGACTTTGTGCCGTTCTCGTCACCTGAACTATCGCAGTCGCTAGTGCCGGTGGCGACCGCCTCGACGTTGGCATCCCTGCTGCTGCCAGGACCAGAACCAGGACCACCGGCCGCGGCGGTGTCATCCCCGCTAGCCCCAGCTTCTGCTGCTGCTCCTGTTGCTCTAGAGTCCGGACCGGACCGCCACCGGAGGCCAAGGCCTCGCCCGCCCAGGTAGAGCCTAGCCAGCCACGGCGGGATTCTGGCTAGAACCGCGCTAGCGCACCTGCGGCGCAGGGCACGCAGCTCCTGATCGGAGGAGGGGGCCACCAAGGTCGAGACGCCGGGAGCGTTGTTGGGAAAGAGGGCGGCGCGGATGGACCGAAGGAGGGTGGGCAGGTACGCGGCGTCGAGAACCCGTTGGTGTATGGTATGCGAGATGAGCCTATAATTCGCGCGCGACGCGGCAAGCGCTCTCATGTCAGTCCCGGCTTTGCTTCCGACTCGGACAGTCGCAGTTCATGCGTGGGGGCTACGGGGTTAATGTGTGTGAAGTGAGAGGATCTGCGGGAGGGGAATCGAACGAGAATGTGAGGCGCAAGACATTGGAAATGAATGGAAACAACTAAAGGAAAGGAAACACGAATTCAACAGGGATTAGACACGGCTGACGACGAGCGAGTGTTGGAAGGGCCGCGCGCATGTAGAGCAGCATGCGCCAAAAGAGGGGATACAAGTGAAAAGCTTGGTACGCTGGAGGCGAAGGTTGCGTCTGTGTCGCAAGGCAGGCAGAATATTTCCCCTGTCCGTCCAAGATCCGTAAATGGTTGCTGATGCTCCCCGGGCAAGGCTACCGTCTCTCCCCGTAATTGTGTGTGCTTTCCATGCGTCGGAGGGTGTGACGTCCAATTCTTTCGGGCCCTAGAACCAGGGCTCTGTAGCAAGCCACGCAAGGACGAAGATTCGGCCTGTCAACGAGACGTATCTCGTCTTTCCATATTGGGCCAGCCGCCATGTCGCCAACTGTCGAATCGGATGACGGTTGATAGACAGCTAGCCGCTGAAAGAGAGCAAGCTGCTAGCCTGCCTCACGGGACGGATCGAGTCAGTGGCTGCGTGCCGCTTCAGCAAACGAGGTGCACTGACAGGCGGCCATTGACGAAGCCCGTGGGGAGCCCCATGATGATACTGCTAATGAAGGCGGCCCCGTCACCAGCAGCAAGAATGATGCCAACCCGTGTACCGACTTCTGACGGAGTTTCTGGCAGGCGGATGCGGTGGGGTGACGGGAAGCGAAGGGCGTGACGGCTGAGTGACTGAGTGCCGGGTCTCCGTAGGTGTGCGTGGATGAAGGAGATGACGGTGGTGACCAGACCCTTGTAAGTCGGTGCTCGTTGTTGGAGCTGGGCGCGTAAATGAGGCTTCCTGGTGGATGGAAGCGCAGCCCCGCGACAACCTATCAAGCAAATCGGAGGCGAGCAACGTCAATTCCCTCTGCGATTGGCTGGCGCCCTTGAGGTCCTGCAAGTGCGACCGTAGTCTCGAGAAATCGGGGTAGGAGGTCAAGTCTGGGTTGGGTCGCAGAATGGGCCGGGTGGGGGGTGTCGCACAGCATATTTCGGCTTTTTTCGCGCAGCATTCCAAAGGACTCGACCCCTTCACTGCGCGCACCCCGAACCGTGTCGTTACAGCTTGTATCAAGTCCATCGCCGAATGTGCCTTCTCAGCAGCCCACTAGGCAATTACTGAAGCAGCTCTCATCTTGCACTTGTTTGACTGAGTATTTCCGTGTGCTCACTGGAGCGAAGCCAGGTCAAGTGACTTGAAACTCATGCGGTGTGACGTGAATTCGTCTGGAGAGGGAGGGAGGAGGAAGATGATGGATGCCTACCTGTCCATGGGTCCGTTTAGGGCGGCGACCCGGCCTGGACCTTTCATAGCTCCGAGCTGAAGCATCGAGAGCGTTCCGCTCAACCAAGGCATGCGGGCGTCCAGTTCGACCAGGTCGGATATGCAGGTCCACAGCTTGAAGGCGAAGATGGGAGTCTTCACTGGCTGTGCTTCGTCCAAGCCCGTGAGCGCATCAGCTGTCTTTGAATCTGATAACTGACCCGTCACCTCGTGTTTCTCATCGTAAGCAACATCTGCTCTTGGAGGCAAGGATGAAGACATGGCGAGAGTGCTGACAAGCAGGCGTATCATTGCAAATGACAGAAAACACCAGTGTACGAAAGACCAGAACACCCCTTGGATTGACCAGCTGCGGCGAGCCGGTCTAGGTAGAGGAGCCGCTGACCCGGCCTGCACCGCCTCTGCAACATCTTCCTCAATGGGTTCGGATTTCCGTTCAAGGACTCTTGTGAGAATAATCAGGCATTCGTAAATAAGCCATGGTTGAGAGAGCCGATTGGCCAAGACATTGCCAATGATGAGCTCAGAGAAGATTTGACCGACCAAGGAGGTTAGGCAGTCGTTTTCGAGGTCTTCGGTTGGCAGCAGTACGGCCAAAACGCCTTGCACCAATAATTGGCGGTAGATTGCCTCGTTCTCTTGCTGCTTCGCAACGGTCTCTGGTTGGTCTGGCCGTGGTATTGGTGACAAGGGCGCCACTGGGCAAAGTGCGTGGTAAACTTCTCGTGGGTCTATCTCCGTTGGAGGCCTACATACGGGGTCACGCGCTGCGCGATAGGCTGAAAGGTGGTGTTAGTTCATGTGGAAACGGGCAAACAAAGAGCAAGCTTACCGACGATATGTTTGTCCAGCAAGTCGGGAAGCTCGTCGAAGAGCAGGCTTTCTAGATCGACCTTCCGTAGCCGTTGTTCCAGAGCTCTGGTACAATGGGCTATGATCTGGACAATCTCGTCGACAAAGGCCTCATCTGGTGTGATCTTGCTGTACCAGGCCTGTACGTATTCCCTCAAAATGACAGCAATCAGGGCGTATAGCTGAAGGTCGACGTCGTTTCGACTTGTCAGGGGCGGCAGCAGCTCCTCAATCGGGGGCGGGGTGGTTCTCTCCTTATCGGAGAGTTGTTGGGAACATAGGACACGACGGATGAAGGCGGCGGTGGCCCTGTCGGAGAGAAAGTCGGTAGGGGCTGCGCGAATTGATCGGCGAGCGGAACAATTGCTCTGCAACTGCGGACGGAGACGTTCGGTAGCGGGGGTCGAGGGTGTCGGGGCAAAGGAGGTGATGTCGTTCGCGAAACTGACTGTTGCTGGGGCTTTCGGGCGCGGCGTGGGTGCGCGAGGAGTAGCGACAGCTGTCATGGCCGTCTAACGTCTGTAAAGCCGCAGTCTCATGGTATGACTTGGTATCAAGGGCGACCGGGCGCACGCGACCAGCACAGAGGAGTTGACGAGGAGGGGTTGTCGTCGACTTTGACTTGCAGCCAGCTAGATTTCGGACGACGCTGATCTGTGCTGTGACGGATTAAGGTGAAGTGACGACGGGACTGGGGACCTGCCCCCGGCTCCCAGGTTAATTACAGGGAATGCTGGTCTGCCGTTGCAGGTGCAAAGCGGCTCAACCTCCCGCAGCTGTGACCCCGTGCGCTGCAGGACGGCGCCCGGACCTTACATAAGGCAACCTACCTAAGCTATGGAACAGTAGGTAGGCAGCTGAGGAAGCTGCATCTGCAAAGGAACGCCGCTGGCACCGGTTTGTCTAACAGGCACAAGACAGAATTCTTCTAGAAGCGATTATTACCTTGGCATCGGTATATATACATGCGACATGGGAAAAGTTCACGGCAAATTTGCTGCCTCTCATCGATGCGTTTATGGTACCTCTGGATGCTACTCAAACAGCAACGTCTAGACTCATAATTTCACAGGGTCAAGAAAGCGTGTGGAATGCAGTAGAGTCGGCTTGGTTTTTTCCCCTCCTTTTCTCCCCGTCTCCTGTTGTACAATGCACGTGTCGTGAGCAGTATAGTACACTTATTTACAACGCCTCTCTATGCACGACCTAGAATCATTACCAGTATCCTCCAGGCCACTCAGAGATCCTTGGTCGCCGTTTCGTACCTGTTTGAGTCAGTACTAATGTTCAAGACCATGCCGTTGTACAACATACCTCTTTCCACGGAATGCCCAGACTCCCCAGTTTCCGCAGCTGACGTCCTGAGGGTCGAGGTCGTTGAGATCCCACCTCAGACTGCGGAAACGGTTCTCGCCGGGCTCCAAAAGGATATCGAACTCGCCAGCGGCAGTCTTACGAACCCACTCAATGTCTCTCTCCATGTCGAACTGGGTGTATCCCGTGGCAATGATGGGAAGCTTCGTCTCAAGAAGCATCGGCAGAGTCTCGGACCACTCGTGGCTGCTCGCCGGGTGACCCAGGCCGGGGTGGAACAGGCAGAAGCAGTCAAAGTATGGGTCATATGGCGCAAAGTATCCCGTCTTGTGGATGGTATGATAGTAGTCCACAATAGTGCTGATCTTCAGCTTGTGAGATATCCGGTCTTCAATCACCATGCCGAAAGGGTTCTCGGGTGTTCTGGGAGGCAGCGGGAATTCGTCATCCCTGTTCGCCATACTTTCAGGGCCGATGAAAATGAGGTGAATCTTGCTCTCGGGGAACAGATGCGCCAGCTGAAGCCAGACGTTTCTCGGAAGCGACGACTCGGCGCGAGCGCCCAAGCAAAACACTCTCACAGGCGGCGCCTCAGGACGAAGGTCCTTCATATCTGTGCCCTTTCCTGAAAGAGGGGGGTGAAGTGTATAACGCAAAGCTGTTCACTCATGAGCTTCTTGATATCACAAGCTTCGCGACGAAGGACCTACCACTCAAACTCTTCAAACCCTCGCTTGTGAGCCTCTCACCCTGCTTTACGCTGTACGGGCTAAGCTCATGCAGAATGCTGCCAATAGTGATGGGGTACGTAAGCATCTTCGTGACCTGCCTCATGCTACGCTCGTCGTTGATAGCCTCGAACTCTCGGCTGTACATGAACGTGTCCCAGTTGGTCATGTTGACAACGGCCTCCGGCATTTGGTCGTCGGCCATGACGAACTCTGGGAAAGCACGGCCAGACCGCAGATCATGGTCATCCTCATTGATCTCCTTCAAAGTATCGCAGATCTCAAGGTGTGCCTCGTAATTATCCATCCAGTGCTCCTTGCTGCAGTAAACAGGAACTCCACAGTCGGGGCATTCGAAGTCAACATGCGCCGGCGCAAGGTTTCCAGTCTGATGTGTGTGCTCATCGCCCTGCGGTGCAATCGTGGGTACGCGAGTTGCTCTGTGGTCTGGGTGCGGGCAGTACGCATGTTGTCTCATGAAAGCCGCTCGACGCCGGATCTCGGGTATGGGCGAATTCGTGAAGGAGTGGAAAAGATCGTCCGAACGGAGCTTCCGGGTTGCCGTCTCGGTGCTCGCGGGCTTAGCAGCCGCTGCCTCGCTAGAGACTTTGGTCGTTGAAGAGAATTGCCTCGTCGCATTATTCGCCTTTGATTTCCTCGGAACGGTGGAATGTAGACCCCTCGTCGAGTGGGCTGATGCGATTCTGGAAACGGTTCTGACACCGCTGTTGGAGACCAATTGCCTCCTCAATGTCGCGGAACATTGTCCGCAGACGCTGGAGGCTGCTCGTCGCAATGCCGGCTCCATCTTTGCCAATACCGAATTGTGAGATGCGGCGTGCGTCGACAATAGCTATGACCAGTGTATGCGTCCCAGAGCTCTGCCCCCGGTGGGTTGACCCGAAATTTTGGGTGGCCCGGATCAACTAGGCGCCGGAGGTGGGTCTGCACCGAACTTCGTTTCGAGCAGTTGCCAAGTGGGAACCTAGAGCTTCTGAAATTTTGTACTGGAGCTCTCCAGCCTCCTAGCCCACCTTCACTTCAAAACACCACCGCGTCGTGTCTCATCATCCAGTCGAGCTCGAACTTTGAGGCCGCGCAGGCTTTCTGCGCCCACCTGCAAACATGGCGACGACCTCAAACATGTTTCTTTACTCCCTGACCCTTCAGCCGCCAACCAATGTCACTTTGGCGGTGTTGGGTCAGTTCTCCGGGACGAAGGAGCAGAACATCGTCACGGCGTCTGGATCGCGCTTGACGCTCCTCCGACCCGACCCGTCCCAGGGCAAGGTCATTACCCTGCTTTCGCACGATATTTTTGGCATCATTCGGTCCATGGCCGCCTTCCGGCTGGCAGGAAGCAACAAAGGTAAGTCTTGTTCCTAGTTCCATTTGAAGCTTCACTTAGTGATTCGAGAAGCTTGCCAGTCGCGACGCGCGTCACTGAAGCCATTGTCGCTCAGCGCTGGCGATACTCGATCGTATCGAAACTTTGCTGACCTCGTGTCAAAGACTATCTCATTCTTGCGACTGACTCTGGAAGGATCACAATCGTCGAGTACATCCCCGCGCAGAACCGATTCCAACGGCTGCATCTAGAGACCTTTGGAAAGTCTGGAGTACGACGCGTGATTCCCGGAGAATACCTCGCTTGCGATCCCAAGGGCAGAGCTTGTCTCATCGCCTCGGTCGAAAAGAACAAACTTGTCTATGTTCTGAACCGAAACGCTCAAGCCGAACTCACCATCTCCTCGCCACTGGAGGCGCACAAGCCTGGTGTCTTGGTGTTGTCCATGGTTGCGCTCGATGTCGGTTACGCGAACCCCGTCTTTGCTACACTGGAGATAGAGTACACGGAGGCAGACCAAGATCCCACGGGAGAGGCCGCTCGCGAAGCCGAGACTCAGCTGGTGTACTATGAGTTGGACCTGGGACTCAACCATGTTGTCCGAAAGTGGTCCGAGCCTGTCGACCCAACAGCATCTCTACTCTTCCAAGTTCCTGGAGGTCAAGATGGCCCTAGCGGTGTCTTGGTGTGCGGAGAGGAGAACATCACATACCGTCATTCAAACCAAGAAGCCTTCCGCGTACCGATACCACGGAGACGTGGCGCTACGGAAGATCCTTCAAGGAAACGCCACATCGTTTCTGGTGTAATGCACAAGCTCAAGGGCAGTGCTGGAGCCTTCTTCTTCCTGCTTCAGACAGAAGACGGTGATTTGTTCAAAGCTGTAATCGATATGGTTGAGGACGCAGACGGCAATCCTACCGGCGAGGTAAAGAGGCTCAAGATCAAATACTTTGATACTGTGCCGGTGTCGTCTAGTCTGTGTATTCTCAAGAGCGGTTTCTTATATGCGGCTAGTCAGTTTGGCAACCACCAGTTCTACCAGTTTGAGAAGCTTGGAGACGATGACGAAGAGAAGGAATTCTCGAGCGACGACTTTCCTGCCGACCCCAAGGCTGGTTACGATGCAGTGTACTTCTACCCCAGGCCACTCGAAAACCTGGCTCTGGTAGAGAGCATCGACTCAATGAACCCCCTCCTCGACTGCAAGGTCGCAAACCTGACTGGCGAGGACGCGCCTCAAATTTACACAGCATGTGGAAACGGCGCTCGCAGCACATTCAGGATGTTGAAGCACGGTCTGGAGGTAAATGAGATCGTTGCCTCTGAGCTGCCCGGTATTCCTTCAGCCGTGTGGACACTCAAGCTGAGCCGTGGCGATCAGTACGATGCCTATATTGTGCTGTCCTTTACGAACGGAACCCTTGTGTTAAGCATCGGCGAGACCGTCGAGGAGGTTAGCGACTCGGGATTCCTGACCTCGGTGCCCACGCTGGCAGCGCAACTGCTTGGCGAGGACGGTCTTATTCAGGTCCATCCCAAGGGTATCCGTCACATCCGCCACGGCCAGATCAACGAGTGGGCAGCCCCTCAGCATCGATCCATCGTTGCTGCCACGACCAACGAACACCAAGTTGCCGTGGCTCTGAGCTCTGGTGAGATTGTGTACTTTGAGATGGATGGCGATGGATCTTTGGCAGAGTACGACGAGAAGAAAGAAATGTTCGGTACCGTCACCTGCCTTAGCTTGGGAGAGGTTCCGGAAGGACGTCTGAGAAGCTCGTTCCTTGCAGTGGGTTGCGACGACAGCACGGTTCGTGTTTTGTCTCTGGATCCCGATTCGACCCTTGAGAGCAAATCGGTGCAAGCCTTGACTGCTCCTCCTTCATCCCTGGCTATTATTGCCATGGATGACTCTTCTTCTGGCGGCTCAACCCTGTACCTCCATATCGGACTTCACTCTGGTGTCTATCTGCGGACGGTGCTAGATGAGGTCACTGGAGAGTTGACAGATACCCGGCAAAAGTTCCTGGGCCCCAAGCCCGTGCGACTCTTCCAAGTCACCGTTCAAGGTCGCACGTGTGTGATAGGATTGAGCTCACGTCCATGGCTTGGATACTCCGACCCTATCACTAGAGGTTTCGTGGTCACTCCCCTCAACTACGTGGACCTGGAATGGGTATGGAACTTCAGCAGTGAGCAATGCGAGGAAGGTGTTGTTGGCATTCAGGGCCAGTCCTTGAGGTAAGCATTCTTTTTCTTTCTCTTTCGCTTTTTTCCCTTACCATGATGAGAATTGGATTCCTACGCCAAAGTGCAGTGAGGTCTTACGCATTTTTTACCAATTGTTCCTACTGAAGGTTCTTGTTTCATTGGCATCTTTCGAAAATTTACTTCGTGGCCCGCCGCTAACAAGAACCAGGATCTTCGCCATCGAGAACCTTGGAGACACCATCACACAAAAGTCGATACCCCTGACCTATACTCCAAGGCGCCTTCTAAAGCATCCCGATCACCCCATGTTCTACACTATTGAGTCAGACAACAACACGTTACCTCCCGATCTCAGGGCCAAGCTCATTGCGGAGCCTGGAGTGGTGAACGGCGACGCAACCGTCCTCCCGCCTGATGAGTTCGGATATCCCAAGGGCAAAGGTCGCTGGGCATCCTGCATTAGTGTCATTGATCCATTGTCGGAAGAGCAACGAGTATTGCAGACCGTTGATCTCGACAACAATGAAGCAGCGGTCAGCGCAGCCATTGTCTCTTTTGCCAGCCAGGACAATGAAAATTTCCTGATCGTTGGCACAGGAAAAGACATGGTTGTCAACCCGCGACAGTTCACGGAAGGATACATACACGTATACCGCTTCGGCGAAGACGGCCATGAGCTGGAATTCATCCACAAAACCAAGGTCGAGGAGCCTCCCACGGCACTCCTAGCCTTCCAGGGCAGACTGCTCGCTGGTGTCGGCAAGACCCTCAGGATATACGACCTGGGTCTACGACAGATGCTCAGAAAATCACAAGCAGATGTAGCGCCGCAGTTGATTGTGTCTCTAAGCACGCAAGGCAGCCGCATCGTCGTGGGTGACGTACAGCACGGTGTCACCTACGTTGTCTACAAGCCCACCACCAACAAGCTCATCCCGTTCGTCGACGACACAATCGCGAGATGGGTCACCTGCACAACCATGGTAGACTACGAGTCGGTCGCCGGAGGAGACAAGTTCGGCAACATGTTCCTCGTTCGTTGTCCAGAGAAGGCGAGCCAAGAAGCCGACGAAGAGCAGGCTGGTTTGCACCTGCTGAACACCAGGGACTACCTTCACGGCACACCTCACCGTCTCAACCTTCTCAGCCACTCCTACACCCAAGACGTGCCGACAAGCATCACCAAGACCAGTCTCGTCGTCGGTGGCCAAGACGTCCTGCTTTGGAGCGGTATCAACGGAACCATCGGCGTCTTCATTCCCTTCGTCACACGCGAGGATGTCGATTTCTTCCAGAACCTCGAGCAGCATATGCGCACCGAAGACGCGCCACTCGCAGGCAGAGACCACCTCATGTACCGCGGTTACTACGTACCGGTGAAGGGCGTCATTGATGGCGACCTCTGCGAGAGATACACACTCCTGCCTAATGACAAGAAGTTGATGATTGCCGGCGAGCTGGACCGGTCCGTGCGGGAGATTGAGAGGAAGATTTCAGACATAAGAACACGTTCCGCCTTTTGAGGAGGCTTATAAGTGGTGGTTATCACCATCTATTTCTGGGAAGGAGACATCAATTGTTACGTGTATTGTACAAAGCGTAAGGTATATGTTAGCGGCGTTTCATACAGGCCAAAGAGCCGTTGGGTGGTACAGGACATGATGACGATGCAATGAACAAGAGTTCTAATAATACCAATCCCCCAAAAACGCCTGCCAATTTCGTGTGAATCAATCAATCTCCGCAGCCTCACGCGGACCCCCTCCAGAACGGCCCCCGGTTCTTGGGCGCACTCTTATCTTTCCCACGTCGACCCCCCTCTTGCACCGGGTGGTCCCTCTCCCACGCCTCGTCCGCAGCAAACGCCTCCATGGCTTCCTCGAGGTCATACCCGGCCTGCTCGAGATACAGCACGGCAACGTCGTAGTCGGAAACCTTGCACCCGGTCATGAACCGGCGGATCTTGCTCTTGCGCAGCTCCTCTTCCTCGCCCTCGATCGGCCGCGGCGACAGGCTGATGCCAGCGGCGTAATACTCCCCCGGGATAAGCACCGTCCTGCGGCCCTGCAGGAGGTGGTCGCTCGTGATGTTGTTGGCGCGGCGGAGGACGGCGGCGGGGACGCCGTAACGCAGCGATAGGGAGGCGACGGTGTCGTGCTCGTGGTTGAGGAAGTGCAGGGTGTCCTCGGGCGGTGTGGCCGTGGCGGACGAGCCGGCCTTCTCGTCGTCAGCGGGGACGTTATTTGTCGCTGTGTAAGGCGGGGGCGGGGCCGAGGGCCCGGAGCCGTGGAGGTTGCTGCGGGCGACGGAGGTGTAGGCGGGCGGGTCTTTGAGATTCGGCGGGAGGACGGAGGTGGCGGGGTTGGACGAGGTCTGGCAGTAGGGGCAGTAGGACGCGAATCGAGGGTTGTCCTGAACCTGGGTCAGCATCTGTTGGTCTGTAATAACAGCGGAAAGGAGGCGTTACGTGGATGCAGCTGCCGCATATGATTCGCGCGCAGCATTCCAAGACACGGTCATCGGGGAGCGGCTTCTCGGTCGCGGGGTGGTACCGGGGCACGGAGGTCAGCAGCTTGGCGCAGGTGCAGCAGGCCGAGTTGTCCATGGGCTGCCTCTCCTTCTCCGTCGCCAGTGTTCGCTCGATCTTCATGTTTCGTTGTTCTTGTAGCCGCCAGGACGAAAAGGAAAGGGGAAAAAAATATGTTGTCGGGAGTTATCTGGTCGAAGCATGAGGTTGATAGCGCGCCGGGTCATTTGACGGTTACGCGGTCGCAGAGGGGTTCATAGAGTCCCCGCAGGGGTCGCCACCCCGCACCGCCACCGGGGGAAGCGGCCGGCGTTTTAGACTGACGTCTTCCATCCGGAGAGTAGCGGGATTAGTCAGTGACATGTGCTCAGTCTGATGTTGGCAACGACATGATGGGTAGCTGCCAAGAACAAGCTTGTGTCAGTCAAGCTTTAATCTGGTACGCAATGTGATGAATTTCATATGCCTTTCAAAGCGATCCAACGATGTCTTGAGAGAAGTTACAGTTGATAGGCAAGATTCCGACGATACCATATCGGAGAAATTCGCCTTCTGTTGTAAATAAGATATGCGCAACCAATCTCCATCGATTCTGGAAGCTATCCTCAATCGCGCGAGTGGTTTGCTGCGATGATAGGCAACAATAACAAGGCTTGCAACCGGTTGTAGTGAATGCCGATGGTCAGGGTTGGCTCCCCTGGAAGACAAGCAACTCCCAAGATGCTTATAGGAGCCATTTTGAATGTTCATTTTCCAGCCTAATAGCTGATTTTGCTGTAACTTTGCGAAAGACTCACTCTTACTCCATCTGATGAAATCCAACCAGTATGCTCCTCAGCGGTGAATGAGATAACTGCGGACGGGTTTGGCGTATTCAGCTTGCCAAGAAGAATGCCCGAAGTGTGACTGTGAAGAGAATTTCACCTTTAGGCTTTTTGATCCAAGATAAGTGAATGGGACAGGTACGTCGCGGTCATTTCGCGATATATGTGCAAGTACATTTACAGCATGATCTTATGACAGTCTGAAATCTTGCAGATGCAGCTTCTACATGCACTTGCAACCCCCTTTCATCTTAATCTTGATATTCTTCGCTGCATGCGTGGAATGCTATACTTACGCTTAACTTAAAGGCCATGAGATCATGTACTTGTACGCAGTTGATCATTTGTCACTAGTCGGACCACGAGAAGTGCAAAGTGGAAGGTGGAGGTGAAGGACGAAGATGCGATCCTGAGTTAACGACGCCAAAGACTCGATTCGCTATGTTCCTGTGAGTGAATGACCAAGAAACAAAACCATAAGTCTAAAAAGCAAAAGCTCGGGTGCGGACTCGAACCGCAGACCCTACGAAACCAGCGATTGGATTTCATACCAAGTTCAAACTAACGATCCAGGACGTTATACCTCTGAGCCACTTGGCCCTTCATCAGGCTTGGTTGGTAAGAACCGCACCGAGTTTGTCTAAGAAGGAAGGAAGCACTTGCTCGGTTTGGTTTTGGGCAGGTGCGTTGGGTCGCTACTTCCCCCAGCCCCCTACTCATAGACGAAGGCAGGGCTTCATCCAACTGAAGTTACACGTGAGGAACGTACTACATAACGAGGAAACTTCAGCTTGAGAAAGAGCTCACAAGTGCAGTAACAGAGGTAGTGGAAATAAGAAATTATGTGATATATCAGTATGGTATGTGCGTTCAACTTGCTCTCTGATTCCGACAAGAAATTTGCCAAATCGGAATCTTCTTTTTACATAACTACTCGATACCACGATATTGGCTGGGAATGGCTGGTAAGTTATCTGTGGTTGGTGACTTTGCTATCTGGCAGGTCATACATCGTTCTCAACAAGTCGTTGTGACGGTACTTTGCAAGCCTATGGGTTCAGGCTGGTAATTTCTTGTTGTAAGAAGCGGTTTAAGACTCATTCGCGGCGGCAGTGTCTCGATTTGGAGGAGCATGCGTAACGTCTCGGAAGTAGACAACACAGCTATTCGACAGCAGACCCGTCAAAGACTCGCCAACTCGTATCGATGTTTAGCCTCTGCCGAACACCATCCGCATGGCCTTATCCATCTCCTTGCTGCCTAAACGGAGCCAAGGACAACCGCAACTCATGGTCCATAACTCGAATATTTCAGCTAAACACACACCAGACCCCTGAATCATCGTCCAGAAATGCACCACGTCACAATGCAGATTCCGAATATCCTCACAATCTAAAGCAACATCAATCTCATCTTGGCCACGAAACCAAGTTTCGCAAAAGACTCTTGGCTCGGATCATCAGCACAGTCATCCAAGGGTCTAGACCTCTTAGCTGACAAATGTTCTCTGCCTGATGCCCAGGGAAAGCGTCCAGATTCCTCATCACACAGATATGCAAGCCCAGATTCCAGCCAACAGAACGGTTCAAAACTAGACTGCGTCACATAGCCAAGGAACATCACGCACACCTCGCCGCTCACCCGGAACACCCCCTTGACGCGGGCGCCTTCGGGCAAACACTCCATCATCACAGCTCTCCAACTCCAAACGGCCCCCCGAAGCCTCCAATCCCCACCTCCCGGCCATCCCGATCCATCAACCGTCTCCCCAGCGGGTCTCCTTTCGGCCCCAACGGAGTCTCGCTTCCCCCGGTGTTTCCCTGGCCTCTCCAAACACTCCAGCCAGGAAGGACAATAGGACTTTGACACCAAGCAAAAGAAATCCCCGTCACCGTCCTCCCAAAAAGTCCTACTTACGTAATTCCCGTATGCCCTCAGTGGAGAAACCCTCCCGTGCTCACTCACACACACCCCCTTCGTCAAGTTCGACACCCCCCGACATTACCATTAGGTGATTCGGCTCCACTTCCCCGTAACACAAACTCACGATACGTGCCTCCTCCCCCCGTCTCCCCAGCCGGTTGCGAATTCCGGCGCGTGCGTCTGAGGAGGGGAAAGGAGGGAGACGGGGTCAATCAAACATGAAGATGGGGTAATCACAAACCTCCCCAGATTTTCCAAAAGAGACAGATTCAGGCACATGTACATGCACATCCGCGCACACATACGAAAAACGGACGCCCGCTGCCGGGACCTCCCCTCAACTGCCGTCACGTCACGTCACGCCTTGACACTCAACCTCAAGACGTACGGTCCCTGGTTCCGAATCACGCACAATCTTGTTACTAACACGTTTCCGAGTTGCGTCGCTTCTATTGGCCTCAAAAAACTTAAAAAGACAACACGTTGGCCATATGCGCGCTGCCATCGGTAACGCTCTCGCAAAGCTATGCACCTCATACATTTCATGACCAAGAAGAATCAAGGATCGTGGACGAGACATACTCGAGAAGCAACAGCCATGCCACGCCAAGCTAATACGAACCGTTCCGTCTCTTGTAGACATGCAGGATTTCCAACACAAGCTTCGAAAAGTACAAAGCCCACTCACACACGGCCGTCTCTTCCACGTGTCTTTCAGGCACAAAGGCACAAGAAGAATCCTCTTGGAAAAAGCAAAAGGTACCAACGCTTCTGTTGTAATTTTCTCGCAAACCCCGAGTCAAGCTCCCGTTGCGCTCCCGTAACTATTACCTAACTACATGGGGGGTGAAAGCGGGCGTACGCAAGTTCCCACGATGGAGAACAAAATGACCCAAGATTGCACCAAACTTGCATGCTACCTTTCTGCACAGAAAAGAGACCAATCGCCTCGCAGAAACGATGCCACGCAATCTCAAACGGTCGCTCGTGATGCCTCATATATGCGGATGCCATGCTTAGAAAGCAGGTAATTAGAGGCTGCTGCCTCAGACCAAGTAAGAAGAAAGGAACCATGTTGGCCAAGATATTTCACACGGACTCAGCTCCGACGCCGCGACTATGGATGCCGTCAGCCGAGACGTGATGAAGGAGGCTGGTTTCGCTCGAGGGCCACTTCCGGTCCTGGAACATCCGAGTCCCACTTTGTCCGCCGCCGGGCGATCTGGACCTCACAGCGGACCTCTCCTGACGACGAGCCGTCTTAGGAGATCAACACCAAGGAAAGACCGCTTTAATACACAACCACGACAGCACCGTGAAGACGATATCTCAAGAGCAAGAAAGATGGAAACTTTTTCATGCAGAAAATAAACAAAAACTTTTTTTGATCCCTCCTGTTTTTCCCTGTGCATCATCGTACGTGATGGGTTTGAAAGGTTTGAAAGACAACATAAACGCCATTAAAATCATGATGAACAGGCTTTCTCTCCTCATAGCCCTCCTATCCAATGTACAAGAAAAGATTTCAGAGACGAGTGCTACAGGCCGCCAACCCAAACCACCGTTTTGGGGTATTTCCGCCGCCTAGACTGTGTCCTATATTCGAAAAAAAAAAAGATGTGAAGGAATTGATTGTACTTTTATGTCGTGATCGCATTTCCCGTAGATGACCGCGGCGCGGGTATTGGTGCCATCTTTTAGAAACGTTTCGATGTCCCCGTCGCTTTGTTGTGATTAAGGACGCTGCTACAATGCTTCGCCCGTTTAAAAACAATCTCGCCGTCCGAATGCTGGTTTTTGTCGTCGTGTCGCCCGGGTATCGAGTGTTTCGCTCGCCACAACCTCCCAAATAAGATGATTACTTTTTCTTTTCTTTTGCAAAAACAATAAAACAAACGGCCAGAGGCCGTGATGAGACTTTTTTTTCGTGGTCAAAACCATTTCCTTCCCCTCCAAATCATCGGATGGCTACACCAAGCTGTATCGCTGGCGCTGCAGATTCGATCCGTCGGGGGCGTAGGGTTACCTCATGTTGCTGGTGTCGAAAGAGAATTGTGAAGGGAAGGCCATGCTGGCACTCAGCCCAAAGGGATCCCAGTCGATGCCAGTGTCCAGGAGCTGGGTCATGGAGGGATAGGCACCGCCGGTAGTCTGGGCTGGCTGAGCAGACTCGGCCTGGCTCGTCATGTGCTGGCCCGGTCCAACGGAGTTGGGGGAAGCCATCATGTTTTGTGGCGCGTCACCGGAGAAGTTGTTCGGGTACGGGCCGGGGCCGCTTGGGGTGTCGATCTCAGAGTCCTCAATCATGTCTGCTGGAGCATCATATTCTTGCTCTATACTCATGTTAGAAAACGAAAAAGACAAGGAGATGGCTTTGCTTACCGAGCTGCTCAATGTGGTTCTGGAACGCCGGGGTCGGGTAATATGGACCGTTGTTGCCGACTCTGGGGGGGCCGCCGGACATCATGTGAGCCCGGGCAGCTGGGTTCATCGGGGCCATTGGGCTAAGCTGTGACTTCATAGAGGGAGCCATGGTACGCATCGGGCCGTTCTCAGAGGCCGCCGGTGAGAGCGCCGGCTGACTGCCATACGGGGCCGTGTTCGTCGGAGAGTTGGAGTGCGACGAAGGCGTCGGTCGGGTCTTGGGGGACGCCGCCGAATGGCCTCCCTGTATTGGCGGAGGGAGCGGGCTGATACCGGGCTCAAGCTTCGGAGCGATGCTCGAGTTGGATCGTCGAGACTGGTGGTGACGGTTCAAGATGGCCCGCTGAATAGGCGGAGGCTGAACCATGTTCTGCGGAGCATGGGTCGGTCCCAAGCTGGGGCTGCCCGTTTTGGCTCGAAGCTCAGCTTGAACATCGATGCCTATGACTGATAAGTAAGGGTCACTTGAGATAAGACATTGCCATCTTACCCTTCTCGAGAAGGATACGTTCAAGCAGAGAGTTCTTGTAACGCAGCATCAGACACTCATCGGCAGCGGTGCGATGAGCAGCCTGCAGGTTGTGCAGGTTGGACTCATGGACGCGGATGGCCTCTTCGAGTTGCTTGATGTACTCGGTTCGACGCTCACGGAAAGCAGCCTGAGCCTGGCGGTTACGCTGCTTACGCTCCTCGGACGTGGCGTAGATCTTGGGGTACAGATTAGCATTTGGTCGGGGTAAGAGATAAGACCAAACAAGGTTTCGTCCCAAGTGAAACCTTAAGATTGTGTGACACAGACAAAAGTCTGGGGAAATATGGTGTTGAACCCGCAGTAGGTAGATAGGGAGTGAAAACAGATGACGAGAAAAGATTGACTCACGGGTTTGCGACCACCCTTCCGCTTGGGCTGCTGGTTCTCGGGGGCGGCATTGGCGTTGTTGCCAGTGCCGTTAGTCGCAGGTTGCTGTTCGGCCTCGGGACTAGAGCCCGTGGTCTCGGGAGTGTCCTCCTTGACGGGATCTTTGTTGTCGATGGACATCTTATCTGCCATTCCTTATCTCGTCCGGGGGTAGTTGAGGCAGCTTGCCGGTCGGCAGCGGCAGCGAGGACAGCTGCAGCAAGCACGGTAGACCGAAAGAAGGGTAGAGAGGTATCTCTCTAGGCGTTGAACGCGGCCGTTGTGACGTCGGGCGTTCCACACTCCAGCCCTATGATGTTCTGGAAGGTGTTCGTGTATGGGTGTTTGCGCGTGGTTGCGGGCGCAAGAGAGATGACAAGCAGGGACGGGGCAGTAAACAATTGCCCGAAAAAGGGATATCCGGGGGAAGAGATGGCAGTGGCGCCAGCGAGCGCCCGCACGGGAATTGGGGCGAAACCGCCAGCGTGGTATACGGAACCTGAGAGGGTGGGAAAAATCTACGCAGGCGCAAGATAAGGTACAGAGCGCTGCGCTGCTGAGACTGTGACTGGGGGGAGAGGCATCCAAGCGGGCGCAATTGAGCTTCAGTTGAATCTTTGACAGTTATTTTTTGCCAGCCCAGAGATAAGGGATGCAGCGATGAGAGGTTGCAGTGTGTAAGGAAATGGAAGAGAGCGGCGGTCTTTTATGTAATGATAATAAACTGCGAGCTCGAGGGGGGGCGCTCTCCAGCCATTCGTCGCCCAGACCCAGCACCACCGAACAGGGCCGCCGGCGTGGGAGAGAGGGGGGTGCGCAGAGGGTAGGGGCGTGAGCAAGTTGAGGGATGGGCTTGGGATGGACCGTCGAGTGTGTGGGTGGAGGGACGGTGGAGGATTGGAAGAGGGGACTCAAGGAGGAGGGAGGGGGGTGTGCAATGGAATGGGGTAGCGGACACTCACACACAAACACACTCTCACTCTTTCTCTCTTCACACACTTGCAACAAGTGCGAGAAGACACGACGGGAGGAGGGGGGGTATGTGTGGGGATGATCAGACCCTGTAGCTGCCTGTCTGTAGGCCAAGCTGTCGCCCAGGTCGATGTTCTTGTTAAAAAGGACGGTATGCTCTGCTTCGGAGAGCCCACACACGTTCACAAGATGGAACCTGCTTGTCTCTCCTCTTTCTTCCCTTTCTCTCTTCCCTTTGGCTCGTCTTCGGACGGGGGTAAGGAAATCAAGCTGGCAGACAGGCTGGCTTGGCTTGGCTTGGCTGGCTGGACTGATCAGTTGGTTGTCCGTCCCGTGTGTCTCCCCACGTTTTGATGCAGCTGCAACGATGGCAACGTTTTCTGGAGGACGTGCGGGCAGGCCCAGGAGCGTCAAGAACCGCTGCGCGGAGATGGTGGCCCAGCCCAACAACCTGAGAGGTTGGCTGAAGGAGAAAAGAGGATTTGGGGTCAGCAGCAGATGACGATGGACCGCGTGGTGTCTATCCTTCGGCAGAGCCAACCAGCGACAAGTCGTGGAACCCGGGCAACGACCAGGCCGCTCACGACGACGGTGATGGATGGATGGATGGACGGCTGCGCGACGGTTGCTCCAAAAAGGTAACCCCAAGAAGGGGATGAGGCGAATGTGAGCCTGGTGCTGGTGCTGGTGCTGGCGGATGTCGTCGGTTGCGTATCCTGCAGCAGATAGCAGAGGCCAGCAGACGAACAACTCAGCTCGTCTCGCTCGACAGAGATGCAGCTTCACTGATCAGGTCGCGCGGCTACTGCGCCAGCCCAGGAACCCCGCTTCTGACGGTGGAGGGTTTGGTTTTGGTCGTTGGGGTTCGTTCGTTTTCCTGCGGCGTGATGATGGTTCGCCGCGCGATGTCCGTCGTAGCGTTGTCTCGGCCTACTTGTCGTTCCAGTCGTAGCTTTTCGATCGCCTGCACGGTCTCAACGGCGTCTCTCGTTTTTCGTCGTCGACTTCTCACGGGATTGACGTCAAACACGGCGTCGAAAACAGAGGAGATTCAGTAGTTGAAGAGTCCGAAAAGCTTTTCAAAGCCCCTTCTGGCCAAGGCAGGAATATTGGGGTGGGACTGGTTATATGGCTTTGGGGGCGGGTACTTGGCTCCAGGTAGCTTTCGCAGTCCTGGTGTTAACGCGGCCCCCAGACCACCCCTGGCGCAAACCGTTTCCTGCCTACCTCATTTTTGTGGCACACGCACGAAGCATTAACATGAGGCTTCTGGCCGTGGAGAAGGTGGGAAGCTGGCCAGAAACCAAGGCATTTGCCTCGTTCACCAAAGTGGGCAATTATTGGTCCAGATGCTTCTCTTCTTCCAAGGCCATGGCTGCCATCGATGGCTCCTCTCGAGACCTTGGGGACAGGTCCAATACCAAACTAAGATTGGAGGGTACCTTGGGATGGGATGTGGCTGTCCAGTGCGCCCTACCGCATAGTGGTATCCCGTCGGTGTTGTGCAGCAAAAGCAGCTTTTCCTCCGACCACCGGGCTGCCTGCCGTCACGTTCCTGACCCGAATTTTGTGCATCTTGCGGCATCCGACTGGGACCTGCCCGCGATGAGACTTGGCTCTTAGGTTCACCATGGAAAGCTCAGGGAAGGCGTCATTTCGGGGAACCTTGTTGACATTCAGGACAACCAGAAGCTGTCGTCGTCAGATCGCTGCGGTAAGGGTTCCAAAGAGGCAGGCCTGCCCGCCAAAGTTGGACATGAACCGCAACAATTGCTCCAAACCAATTCAAATTGCTGACTCAAGGATCCAGCGAGAGCTTCTGCATCCGTGGTTCCTCGCGAAACTCGCAATTAGCCAGCGACAGACACAGAACGGCTCAGCAGATCGATATTGTGACAGCCTAGCCAAGCCCAGGTCGTGCAAGGTCCGACAGGCAAAGAGATCCCTCAAGGATCCGCGCGTTGAATGATAAGGGGGCGGTATTTATATGCACCGTGATGCGCGATGGGCGACGATAGAGTGTCTCTTTTGGCTCGTTCCACTGTTCAAGCCTGGGCAGTGCGGCTCAGTGATGAACCTAGAAATGATGCAAGCGTTAAAAAATTCCATCAGCCATCAGGTCAATCTCGCAGACTCCGAACCGGAGGCTCCCCCACAAGCCTTTCCTTGCGTAGACGAAAAGACACCCAGATCACGGACGGGCTCTCTCTCGTCGAGCATCAAAAACGACCATCCTTGGCACGCAAGAGGTCATTTCACCAGACCTTTCAGACGTAGGACGTCCCAGGCGTATTCGCGGCAGCCGGTGTTGCTGGCGACTGGTCGATTTTGGCGGTCATCAGACGAAGCTGGGGCCGGGCTCTGAACTGGAGCGGAGCCACGTTCGCATCGAACAAATTTTCAGATCACCTGAGCTCCAGCCAGCATCCGGGAGGCGGAGAGCTTCCAGCTGTCGTCCAGTTGCGAGGCACACCCAAAACCAACGCCCCTCCACCAGTCCAGGTGCAGTTGGAGACTTGGGGTACCTGTAGCGCATGTACCTCGGGGAGAGAAACGTTAGCCTGGCCAGAGAAACGCCATGTGCATTTATTGACGTCCACTGAAAATTGTTGGTCCTCGAGGAGAAGGAAACATGTCGGGAGACAACAAGTGTCCAGAGAAAGGCTGAGCAGGATGTAGAAAAGACGCCGAGTTGATTTGAGGCCCAAGGCTCGCCCCATTGACTCCATTGATGATCGCCAGGCTGGGCGTTTCGACCAGCAGAAGTGCGGTTGATGACGCTGAAGCATTCAGAGGCGAGCCCAGGCCCTTGAGCGGTGCCGCGGTAGCGACTCCATGATCCGCGACGGGAGCAGCGCAAGTGCCGTAACAGCAGCGGCGGCGCTGGAAGCGGACAGCGTGTTAAAGACGGCGGCCAGAGTCTGGACTCAGTTGTAGGCTGCAGGCTCAAAGCAGATTCCCGCGCTGGACAAGCCTGTAGCGTTGGATTGCATCCCTGCGAACTGTACGGTAAGGCGACGTTAGCGACGCACTAACGGATGCTTGCCTCAGATCCTTGGACTGTTGAAGAGAGAAACTTGTATCTCCGCGGAGTCGTCTCCAACTCTTCTTTTCGGAGGTCTTCTCCAACTAACTGCCTGCCTTCGTAACGTGACGCAGGGCGACGTGATTGAAAAAGTTGGTGTGGTGGCCCTATCCCGGTGCAGGAAAGGCTTTTCGACGTTGCGGCGGCCAATAATTGTCGGACTTGACCCTCCCGGAGCGCTGCGCCGATGGTTACGGCAGGAACCGAGCAGTCGGGAGAGGTGAGGTGATTGACGTTGTTTCGTCACATCCTCGTCTGTGCCGTGAGGTTGAAATAATTTTCACCCATCCTTCATGCCCAGAAGCCGCGATGGCACTGAGGTCATCCATCCTCCGGTCTCGGGATTGGACCGATCTCTCTCCCATCTGACTTTCTGTTCGAGGCAACCGATGTTCGTCCTTTTTGATTTCTTGGGGGCAGCAAGTCCGACGCCAAGCCTGCTCAAGGTTTGTTGCAGACAGCACTTGTTGAGCTGGCAGGCGATCTCGAACGTGCGCAGTTGCAGTTGCCAGTGACAGTCTGGGTGCCGTCTGGGCTTTGGCGCCGTCCGTTCGCACCGTTCATTCGCACCGTTCATTCGCTCCGTTCGTTCTAATCCGTTCAGCTGACCGTCTTGGACGAAATGGCCCTAGCGTCGGATCGGGGGTCCAAATGCATGGCCCGAGCTTCCACTTCCACCTCCATCTCTCAGTCTCGGTGCAGAAAGAGGAAGAAGACCACGCAAAAAGTGGGGAAGGCTTTTTCTTCCAGAAAACTTCTAGTCTCTCCGACTGGCCCCCGAGTCCGGACGTTTTCCGCGCCCTCAAGGTTCTCATTCATTCGCCGTGGCATCCGAACATCGGAAAGCCAATCATCTGACACGAATGCAAAAAGGCCTTTGCCAGCCCGGCGTCGCATTACAGACAGCAACACACCATCAGACATTTCCTCTGCCCTTTTTTCCCTCTCTTCTTTTGCTCTTTTGCAATGCATCAGTACGCATCCAGGCTCCCGTACACTACGCGAGCCCTAGGGCGGGGCATTCCGCTAGTGGACCGCAGCTGTGGATAGATTCCTCAGATGCAAGCCGTGTCGTTTCATTGCCCCTTTGGGCCAAACCCGTAGAGAGGGGTGTGTTCCCGACCAGACTTACTGAGAGAGTTCTGGCCGCCGGCCACCCGCCATGTCAGCACCTGGCGGCGCCGTTCAAAAGTCCTACAAACACGAACGTGCCAGCTGCGTTGCGGTTACGTAGCGGTCAGGTGATGCTGTCCCCCGTGACTCACAGGAGGGTTCCGCGGGAATCGCAGACAGGCTGACCCAGATCGTGATCTTCAGAAGAGAGTGTGGGGTGCCCGGGCGTCGACATCTGCAGTAATTAGACATCAGACATTCCATTGGCACCTTTGGTCCGTCACGATGCTTGGCTTGATGCCTCACAAACGTGTTCGGGATGAGTCCGGCGTCCTGCCAAGCTCATGATGCCGCCGGGTCCGAAAGTCCTCCAAATGTGAAACCATGTCCGCGGCGGGATGGAAGACGTAACGAAGCGGCGGTCCGAAGACCGCTGAGCCTGATGTCTTCGGGGCGTGTGTCGTGAGTTGAGTCTCTGAAAGCTGGGACGAGTCGGACAAGTGTGTCGAAGATGCTTGGAGAGAGGAAAAAGTCAATTGCCAGCATGGACCGGAGGCGGGCATGCTGAGCTTTTTCAATGTCGTCCGGTTCCCAAACCACTGACGGAGTCTCTTGATTCATTCGACATGGAGTATCCATATGTGCAGAAAACCGCTGTCATGGAAATTGTGCGTCCTCGGATTATGCTTTTGTTGGGCCAGCTGCGACCAGGTGTCGGCTCTGAGAGTTGTGTTCAACAGAAACAGGCAATCCGATCACTCAAACTCTATGCGGCTCTTCAGTGTTCCAAAGACTTGTTATTCAATCTGTTCCGAAGATGAATCAACCAGATAACTTAACAGTCTTTAAATGCAATGGTCCAAGCAGCTTTTGCTGCCCTTTGTCGAGTTGCCCGGCCTCTGTCAAGCTCGGTCATGCTCCGTGAGACTGTGTGCCTCCACGTCTGACTCGAGCCATTCCTTTCTCGGCCACGCCAACCCCAAACCAACTGCGCATTGTACCTCACGCTCTGACGTGGCCTTCATGAGCTGCTTGATCGCCTCACCCTCCAACAAATCAGCATCCGGCATGGTGTAGTGGTTAACATACTCCGCTTTCAAGCCGGTCAAATGGTCTGAGGTTCCGGAGAGCTCCGAGTTCGATTCTCGGTGTCGGAAACATGTCTTTTTGTCTTATTTTTGATCGTGGGTTTGTGTTCAGTGTCCAATTTTTGATCCTGAACTGCGTGGAGAGGCATCTGCTTGGAGACATGGCGCAAGGGCACTGGGTTGGGTTGTTGGAGAGAAAGAGATACTGACTGAACTCATGCTCAATGATATCGCAACATGTCAGGCATCAGTCGAAAGGCAGACAAAAGAAGACAACTCTTTCGCATTCTGTCACCAAACATTACTTACTCTCTTGTTGAACAAAGAATCTCGATGAGGCGATGTGGATCCGACAGGTTATCCTCTGTTGATTTGACAGCCGACGAGCAACAGATCTATGTGTGTCAATAATCTGTGAAGAAATTGAGGCAGCCACCACCAACTGAAGGAAAAACTTTGTGTCATCCCCTCCGCATGATGGATCGTCAGGTTCTCTTCTTCATCTACCTCTTTCCCAGGCAGCCACCTCCGAGCTTCGTCGGCAAACATGCGCGCGGTCTGCGTTGCTCAATTCGACAAATCTGCCAACACAGCACACGGCAGGACCATTTTCCCCTTACTTCTCGGTTGTAGACTTTTGTGATTTGACTGGAGCCTCGGCATGGATGTGATGGGTGTTTGTTGATGTTCGTATCTCGTGCAATCTGCTGCTCAACTTTTCCGAAAGCCACTAAACACATGGAACTGGGACGGAGATGGGATCAACTGAAGCCTTGAGATGATTACACAGAGCCGTGAAACTTTACTGAGTCTTTGTGTAGTCCTCCAAGCTCTCTGACCCATATCTATGGCCGGATGTTCGCAACTCACAAGACGAAATGGCTGCGTGCCCAACAAACCGGGTCCTCCATGTGTTGTCCGAGCCGGTCAACGTATAATATAGAGCTGTGTTCCTGGCTTCTATTCTTTGACTCCTAGATCCACTGGAAACGCACCTATGCACAGGGCAAGAAAACTTTACTGCAGGATGTCGGGTTTTCCGTCGTTTCGTCCCTCCAGTATTGTTCTTCTGCTGGACTGTCACCATTGGGAGCTTATCGAAGGTTCAATATCTCAACCTTTCCGTTGCTACTGTAGTCAAGATGTATCGTACTGGAAGCTATGAACGAAATCTATGCAATTCTGAGAAAATCGTGCCCCTCGAGCAAGAGCATCTTGAATATGATACCACGATGCTTCCACGTGAGTAGGCTTAACTTTATTCTGATGAAGATATCTACGCTCCATATCCCCGCGTCAAGTTGGTCGATGTCGCTTCAGTGATTAGCATTCGGAAGAGGCGTCGTCTCTAGAAGAGGGCCAAGGTCCCAGGGGGACTTTTGTCTGCCGTATACCCAGTGTACTTGAAGTACCATCGAGCTTCGTTCAGGTGAACCACGCAGTCCCGCAGACGATCATGTCTAGTTTCCTTCCTGCCAGCAGACTCGATCGAGCCTTCCATCGTCTCCCACAGATATCTCACATCTGGCCTTGAAGTGATATTGCAACTTGATTCAACAAGATCACATCAGGCTTGTGCCTTCCTAATTACCGCTAGATATCTGCCCACCCCCTGACGCGATCGACTATTTAAACCCCCATTCCTTCGCTGAACAGTCAAATTGTTGATTCACATCCAACAACAACAATAACCTACGCAACTCGTCACATTGAACATCAACTTTGATCTACTCCTCCATTCACCTTACAAGATGAAGACTCAGACCAGACGCGATGGCCCTCAAGAAGTGAAGAAGACCACGGAGTCCAATGCCGCAAGCATTCAGGGGCAGACAGGCTCGCCCGAGTTCTACAACGATGTCTGGGCGCACCATCTAGACATGCTTCTCGCCGAACAATCAAGCCCTCCAAGCGCCTTGAACCAATTGACTCCTCCAACCATACATTCCGCCTTCCACCCGCTCGCAACCCACTGGCCAGCCGACTGGTATTAGACGAGAAACCTTCCGGCACCTTATAAGAATCGCCTTTGATTGCGCACATGGCTTCATTGCCTTGTCTGCACACGTTACCGGTAATCTGTGAGTAGCAAGCTGTCCTATACTTTGATGATAGTTGACGGAACACTAACATCTGATATGATAGGCCTGGAGATAGCCCAAGATGAGCTAAGATTGAAAAGATAGAGAGCAAGAATGACGGAGAGGTGCTGGTCTGCGAGTGGAAGTTTTAGAACGGGCGCGAGATGGAGCTGAGAGGTAGGCGTCAGATTGAGCAATATGAATACGAATTAAACCCGCGAGACCTACACATCTGGACCGTGACTGCTGATCGATGCCATAGGTGATGTTCACGTTCCTTCCATCCTGTCGCCTACATTCTTCACCTGGTAATATCTAGTTCTAGCTGCGAAGGTGCGGGTGAGATCGCTGCCTGCCGTCAGGTACCCGTGGTTTCTTTGGAGATATCCAATTTTGCGCCGGCGATTGACTTCTCTTTCTTTTTCAAAACAAACACATCGTCCCCACGCCCTCTTTAAAGGAACCATTCACATTCCCCCGAACAACTTCTCAACTACAACTCAACGTTCACTTCCCAGCAACCCGACCCAGCCGCAATACCATCTCAACATGAAGACCACTGTTCGCCGCGATGGCCCTCAGGAGCCACCCAAGCCTCGCTACTCCCCTTTCGACAGTGAGGTCCTTCTTCAGAATTTCGCTGCACAAAACGACCGGTGGATCAGAGCAATAGCTCATCCATCCTGGTGGTCGATCCTGGAACTGAACGTGAAGCCTCTTACCAGACGCAAGGCCAACCAACCTCAAGCTCGGCTTCCCGCCACGGCCATCCTTGGGTAACAATGTGGACCACCCAAAGACGAAAAGACAGCCGCCAGAGCTTCGCGGACAGAAACTCTTCTCTACGTCACATGTCAACCGAAGTATTCCGCAACGATTCTTTCTTACCTAG
Organism: Colletotrichum tropicale; assembly: GCA_027406125.1. Lineage (NCBI taxonomy): Eukaryota > Fungi > Ascomycota > Sordariomycetes > Glomerellales > Glomerellaceae > Colletotrichum > Colletotrichum tropicale. Next base: position 3,195,044 of record JANVYH010000004.1, read on the forward strand.
GTGAGGTCTGAGGTAGGTTTACTCTAGCTCTATGTTGCAGGACTTTCCGCCGGATACAAGAAACTGATTAATTGACCACAGAATATCAGCCGAGATGGCTGCAACGGGAGGAAGGGCAGGCAAGGGCGGTTTGGATTGAGGACAGAGTGTGATTAAGATGAAAGTCGAGTATCAGCGAGGGCCCAGCTACCCGAAAAGACACCAATCTTCAATTTGAACACCAGTTACGCTATGCATACCACACAAATCCAAAGGATTGCAAGCCAGAGAGACGATGATGTTAATCCTGCCCGCAAACGGACTTTTCAGGGAACTCCGTCTCTTCACGGCAGCTAAGCATGACCAACAGGATGCTCCAACCCACAGAAGAAGTGATTGTAAGGCCAGAGTGAAACTGCAAAGGAACCGGGTTCCGGAACAGCCTGTCCTTCTAAGAATGTGGCCGTCGAACACGAGATAAGACTAGATTGATCATTTGATCATGTTGGACAGGTTACCAGCCAAGAAAATCACCAGATTAAAGCTGATGGATATCCTGCTAGAACATCCGGCGAACCTTTCCTATCCCATAGTGGCAATTCTGTTCTAAATCTTAGCCTGCTGTATGGAATGCGGCAGTGAGGATCATGTGTCGTCATCTACTAGCATGGTGCTGCATCTGGAACTAGCTGGAAGGCCAGCATTCCGCACCATGAGCCTCATAATGGGCAAATCATCTACTGTTGAGACGTCACCGGAAGAACGACAGGCTCAATTTCGGTGGTTTGGTGTCAAGCCACGATTTATATCGCATGTCCATATTTTATACGTTTATCTCTACCATGGCATCCGAATCATTCTGCAGGCGGAGTGTTTGTGCAGTGTGTGTTCACAAGGCAAATGACGCTACATTTTGGAGAATTTGACTTCGAGTCGCAACTCTCAAGCGCAGGCGGGAAGATCCAGTTCTTCGGAGCCGGGTAGATTTTCGCTAATCTTCAGCCTTGCTGGGCTCTTCGTAGCATCGACCCATGGAATACAACACGAACCCTTGGAGTCTCATGCTGCGTGATTATGAAGGGGAAAAGGATGCGACAGTCCGGGTTGATCTTTTTCTTTGAGTCCCTTTCATCCTCGGTAGACAGCGTTTGCTCCCGAGACGTTGACCAATGTGTTTCGAACGAGGTTAAATGGAGAGAACCGGGAACTAGAAGTGTGTGGTCCGACACTGGCTTCCGTTGAGTTGCAGCCACCAGATAGTGGCGTTGCGCCTATGAACGCATAGCCGAGGCTGGCTTTGTTGTTGTCGTGATCGCATCGTCCACTAGACTTTCCGTTCGCTGATATCTCTGAGTGGGAGAAGCACTGCCATCCAATCGAGCAGATGCAGCCACAACAGGAGGTGTCAATGTCACCGTCGTACTTACCGTGGCGTCCAAACCAACGTGAACAACAACAAGCCACGTGAAACAACAGAGAGTTCGAGAAAGAGTAGACGTGGACCCCTAGACACGACGTGCGCCTGCTCTGTTTGTTTGACCCACGAGATGTTCAGGGTGAACCCAAGCAAACACTGGGTGAAGGCGCCGCGAACGGTAAACAAATGCGCCCAGAGTACGGTGCAAACACTGTCCGGACTGCGGCAGCCCCACTTGATCACCCAAGGCCCGGGGCGTGGAGCTTGGGCCGTCACTGTTTTTCTACCTCGAACGGACCAATCGAAACAAAGCAAACGACTGTGGAATGTAAACAAACGGCAGCCCCTCCAAGCACTCCCCCGTCGCGTTCTACGTACCAACGCCGAACCTGTGAGCCACACCCACTCTCACTCTCGCCTGACATCATCAAATCTCTCACAGAGTCTCTCCCCAAGAACCTGGCTTGATCGACGATTTCTTCGTCTTGACCATCACCCGTACTAACCTTACAGCAACATCAAACCGAAGCCAACGATACCCTCACGGAGCAGCAATCCAACATGACGCCGCCTCGCCGTCGTTCGGCCCGGTTGGCCAGCGGTGCGAACACGCCCAAGGTAAGACAATCCGACCGCCGGCTGTAAACAAACGACTCGCGGGCCCCGAACTAACGTCCTTTTCCTTTTTTAGCCCAAGGCCAAACAGACTCTCGCTTCCGTCGCTGAGCGAGATGATACTCCTCCCTCTAAATCTGTCGCAGAGAGCTTGAATGCCCTCGTCGTCCCCGATCACGACCCAGCCACGCCTTCCTCCTCTTCTCAACTGAAGGCTCCCCTCTCGGAGATGCACCCGAGCAAGGTTCACCCCACCGTCGCTCCTCCTTCCGCTACCTGGCTTGGCTTCAGAGATATGAAGTCTTCTGATAAGACCACCGATACTCAGGCGACGCCGTCCAAGACGTCTGGCGTGCCTGAGTCGCCCTTTACTTTCCGCGTTGATCAGCCGACTGGAGACACCGGCTTGAGCAACGATGCCCAGCGCATGATGAATGAGCTGCGCGAGGAGGCCGCTAGAATTAAGGCTGAGCTGCTGGCTAAGCGCGAACTCGAGAGGGAGGACGAGGAGCTGAATGGACGACGAATCGCAAAGGCGAAGGGCAAGTCGAGCCGCTACAGCGCTGCTCACATGGCCGAGTTCAAGAAGATGGACTCTATCGAGGGTCATCCTTCCGCCTTCCGCGCCCAACCCGGCCGAGTCACTCCTCTGAAGAGCTCTCTCAAGCGCTCCCAGTCCAAGGCTAACTTGGATGATACTCCCACTCAACCTAAGTCCAGCCTCAAGCGCTCCCCCTCAAAGGCCAACCTCGACGACACTCCGAGCCACCCCAAGTCGATCCTCAAACAGCCTTCTAAGCCCAACTTGCTGGCCGCTGGTACACCCAGCCAGAAGTCGAGCCTCAAGCGGTCTCCGTCTAAGGCGAACCTGGACGACACGAACTCGAACGAAGCCAAGAAGACATTGGCTGGCCCTCACCCTAGGGCTCGAATCTTTGCCAACCTGGAGCCTCCTTCGTCTGTCAAGCGTGTTCGCCAGCGCTTCGAGGACGATGCTTCGACGGCGCGTCCTACTTCTCGCGATGGCAGCTCCCTTCCGCGCCCCAAGTCCAGCGGTAATGACGCTCCTGCTGCCTCTGCCTCTGCGCCTACGCCTGGCCTTCGGTCCCAGCCTAGCCTGGCTTCGTTGACCAGCCCTACCAAGTCTTCCCTTGCTCGCGCTGCTGGCAGCAAGATGCCTCTGCCTAGCTCGCTGGTCAAGTCTCCCAGCAAGCCTGATCTGGGAAGCCTTGCTAGATCTCCTTCTAAGCCCGACCTTGGAAGCCTTCGAAAGTCTCCATCTAAGCCCGACTTGGGCGGCCTCACAAAGTCTGCCACCACTAACGATTTGAGTGCGCTGGAGAAGACAGCCGAGCTGAAACGCCGGATTGTGAGCCCTGGACGATTCGAGAGGGTCAAGTCCATTTTGCGAGGTGGAAAGGGTGCCTTCGATAAGGCCAAGAGTGCCATCCCCCAGCCTGCGGCTGGTGTCGCGCAGACTCCCGCTCCCCAGGTCGCCATCGAGAAGGCGCCGCCTGCTATTCCCTTCACTACTCCTCGACGCAAGCTGTTCAAGAGAGTTGATTTTACCCCTGACACGAACCGCACTACCGACGTTCCGAATACGATCGCCCACAAGGCATTCGCCTCTGCCAACCCAATTCGTAAGCAAGGCGAGGTTCAGTATCCCAACCTCGACGCTATTCTTGGCAACAACGTCACCCAGAGAACCAAAGATGATGGCCTGTACCCTGACTTGACGATTGAGAGCCCGTCTACGAAGGCCGCAGAGCCCAGCAATGCTCTGCCCGCGACCGTCCCCGGAACCTTTACCTTCCGCAGCGACCATACCATTCGGTTCGGTAGCGCCTCTCCCACTGGATTTGGCTCGACTGCAGGACAATCTAGCATCCGTCATGTGCGTAGATCGCTCGACATGCCGGGTAGCTTCCCCAACGACTCCAACACCTTTTCCAACAAGGAGAACCGGTCCCCGATGCAGCTTCTCGCTGGAAAGCCCCACGGAATGACCAGCAAGAAGCGTGCTCGAGCGCGCGAGGAGGAAGGCGACCTCGAAGAGGCTTCTGGTGAGCGGGCTGGCAAGAGACGTAAGGCTGAGCCAGTCCCTGAGGGAGACGCTCTGCTTGCCCCCAGACTTATGGGAGCCACCCCCAACACCGTCGGCAAGAAGCCGCAGACTCCCCGAGTCCTTGCTTCGCCGAGCCCTACTAAGAAGCGCACTGGCATGAGTCTCAGCCGACTGAACATGCTGGCCAAGCCGAAGATGCGCAACTGATTACGGCATGAACTTCCACATGGAAATATTATGAGCCAGCACATTGCTTCGCGACATCGTAAAGGTGTTGTTGAATTGTACTATATTATGACGAATGGGGAGACACGCGGCTGTCAGTTGCATCAGGAGACTGATTGTTCTTCAACTCCGGTGTCTCAGGATCACACGAAAGGCGTACGACGGATGTTCTGATTTGCAGATTGATTAGGTTGGCAGAAACAGGGGGTTTGGTCGAGGATGGACTGGCCATGGCGTTGTTTGGTCTACATCTGTACAATACGATGGGCGTTGACAAGAGGATTGCATTTTGTGTTTGGTCTCGGTCAAGGTACCACCTCAACTGAGTTTTAGGTTTTAAAAGTTGCGCGCCAATGCAATGGCCATACGAGTTTGAGCAAATTTTTGTGCTACCGGACAGTGATTCGGGTGATGTGCAGGTGCTAGTGAGAGTATTCCTGCCCAAGGAACAATGCTTTGAGCACTTGCCTGACACGTCAATGTCCTACTACTATTGAAGTTATGCGGCACTCCTCCCTAGGTAACATCACTTCATGGTCGATTCATTCTCTACCACACTTATCCGAATCATTAGACAGAAGGCATCACGGTCTTCGAACCACGGGGAGCATGGATTCGGCACGGGTTCCATTCACTTGCGCCTTTTGCTAGCAGCTCTCCGACGGCCCTGCACAGGTCCTGGGCCGCTCGGCCCGCCTCACCTGTTCATCTTGCTACACGGCCATCATCGACCTTGCGATATGCTGGGTTTGCGGCGAAATTGTCCTGCGCGGAGACGACTGTGTCAGCCTGGGCTGGTGCTTTTGGCATCGAGCATGCTACGGCTGTCTGTTCTATGGGAGCAAGATCATCTACCGCGGAGTGCCGTTGTCGAACCTCTTCGACGACAACGGAGAGGACCATGACAGGGAAGGCATGTTAGGTAGGAGGAAGGGGAGGGAGGTCGATGTCCCTCCGGTTTGCGTCGCTTGCTCCGTTGGCCTTGAGGGAGAAGACTTGGTGCAGAGTGGGCTGAAGAGGACCGAGAAGGTCGACGGCGGTCTTGGCCGCGTACGATGGGAGCTAGGTCAAGGGAAGACTGGGAACTTGGTGACAGCGCCGGCTGTAAGTCAACATTCGACTGATTGTTTTCGCTTCTAACCGCTGAGTAGTCCATCCGTTCCGTCAGTCGAGACTCGTTGTCGCTGCGTCGAGCTGGGGAAGGATCCCGCGGGGATGTGCAACGTTCAGTGCCGCTGGATTCTACGATCTACGTCTCGGTAAACGACCCTTTGGAGGAGGAGACCTTCAAACCAAGTCCAATGAAGCCAATCCCAACTTGGATGCAACCGTACCGACCCGTCGATCAAGTCGAAGAACGTCCAGTAGTCAACAGTCCACTTCAAAGTCTGGTAGGATTTGCACAAACCCCAGAGACGTCGGTATCTGGCGGCTCGACGGTGGGCAAAATGGGGTCGCCAACGCCGACCTACCAGCCGACAACACCACAGTCTTTCTCGCCGTGCCCTTCGCCGATGTCTCTCCGCATGAGGCCACCGGACCAGCGACGTCCCCAGGCCCCCACTTGGGTAAGCAACGAACCTCTCAAGCGCCCATCGTCCCGTCTCGAAGCTCGTCTCGGGGACCGTCTGGAAAAGACCGACACGACTACATCATCAGGCTACGTGACGCCCCCCGAGACCCCTGGCGAGAGAGAAGCACGACACATGACGCCGCCCCCGCAACTAAGACGTGTCCGGCCCCGAAGCCCACTGGTGCCACCAGACTACGGACGCAGAGCTGTGCGTCTTGTGCGCCGCACACCGCCGCCCCAATCGTCCGAGTACCTGGAGCTGTACAACCCCATCCGGTCCCCTTCACCACGGCCGCGTGCCAGAGAGTCGGCCATGGTGGCGTTGAGGCGAGTCAGCAGGACGGCCAACGGTCTGGGACATTCGCGCGAGACACCAGAGACTGGGATCGATCGTGGCAGAGACCATAGAGACATGGAGAGGATGACGGCTGACGGCGCGGATTCGCCCCGCGAAGGAACGAGGAAGAAGATGGCTTGGAGGAGGGTATTCGGCGGCGCAAAGTGAGATGTAACGCGGGGTCCGATCTTGAACCCTGAGATTCATTGTCTAGGAGGTATCCTTACCAGAAGCACTCTAAAGTGTGGAATGCACCCGAAAATAGACTGCTTTAACCCGACGGCCATCTCCAAGTGCCATTAGCCTCGTGGGGTTATTCCCGGCCGTCCAAGGAATAAAGCCAAGGAAAGATTCCACCGTTGAAGTTATGCGGAGGGGTCAGCTAATATGACCAGGGTCCCGGACTGACACCCGCCCAACCCCTGTAAGACGGAGCCCCACACCTACCTGAGGTGCCTGCCAGAAGGTGCCGCCGGCTCATCCCGCCAACAACCAGCCGAACTAAAACAAACCACCAACATCCATCCATCCGTCGTCGCAAACCTCAGCCTCGTATCGTCGCATCGTCGCATATCGCACGGCATCGCATCCCCAACCCGCGAGCTCAACCACCGTCCCTGTCGCATTTGAGCCCTCTACCTGACTCTTCAACCAAACACCCGCAAAGATGGCGCCAATGGACAAACCAACTCCCGCCGAACTCGAGCGTAAGCAACAACCTCTCGTCAACTCCTCGAGGCGCCCGCTAACCCTCACCCAAAAACAGAACAGCTCAAAGACACAATCCAGGACCTGTACCAGATCATGGTCCAGGTGACAACCTACAACGCGAACCAAACCCCCACGGGACCCGCCCTCGCCGACTCCGTCTCCGCGCTCTCCTCGTCCCTGCAGCGCGTGCACATGACCGCCACCGCCGGCGCGCCGCCCTCGCCCGACCTGCCGGGCGCCCTGCCCAAGATCCCGCCCGAGCTCGTGCAGTACGTCGAGAACGGCCGCAACCCGGACATCTACACGCGCGAGTTCGTCGAGCTCGTCCGCCGCGGGAACCAGCTCATGAAGGGCAAGATGAACGCTTTCGCGCAGTTCCGCGACGTCCTCGCGGAGCACATCGAGAAGGGCATGCCTGAGCTGAGGGACGACGTTGGGAGGGTGCTGGAGACGACCAAGGTCACCGGGAGCGGGCGGCCTGGAGGAAACTAGGTACGGGGAGAGACTCGTGTTGGATAGACGAATGGATGGATGGATGGAAACGCTGGATAATTGATACCCAAAAGTCGTGACGATGCGACAAATCACACATTTATGGAGACTCACGAGTGCAACACAATTAAAAGGATTGCAGCATGCAGTAGGCGACATAAACCTGCCCGAGACAAAGTCTAGAGTCCAATTACCAGGTGTGAGAACTATGCCTAACCTTGATGACATTGAAAAGCAATCCCCCGTAGTAGAGATATGCAAGACGCCTCCCAGCCCACCCCCATAGTTGTTTGGGAAAACAAAAACTAAAAAAACAAGACTGACGTGTACCCCTGGGTTTCTTTCTCTCTTCCTCATGAATTTGTGAAATTGGGTGTCGTAACTCTAACAAGAAAAACGCAGGTTTTGAAAAGGGTTGGGTAAAAAAAAGGGGGTGACAATCGATCGATGCCTTGGTAACGCCGCCGGTGTGTGACTTTTCTTGCGTCATGTCTATCCCGAAAAAAACAGATCATGGATGCCAGTCTGCAGTCGACTCATTCCCCGCCACGGAGCCGTATGCCCAGCTTCCGGGCCCCTAAGATGCAAATATACACGAATCCCACAGTTATCGCGGCCAGTATCAGGAGCTGCAGGGGAACGAGGACCAAAGCGGCCACAATCCACACTCCGTACTGGCGTACCTTTTCCACAATTCGGCCACCGCTATCTTGGCGCCGCTTCATGTGGTTCTTCATCGTCTCTTGGGTGAATGAGCCGCCCGGCTTGCGTCCCGGCTTGGCCGACTCGTCGTAGCTTTCTGCTTCATCTTCCTCCGATTCGGATTGTCAGGTCGAGAAGTTGAAGCCGCGTCCACCGAACCCTTGGCCGCCGCGCGGGCGACCACCAGAGCCGTCAGCAAACGAGAAGTGTGCACCACCGCCGGGGAAGCCGCCTCCGTTGAAGCCGCCACCGCCGCCGAAGCCGCCACCACCTCCCATCATGTTGAACAGGATCTCAGGGTCGATGCCCCCGTGCATGCCGCCCATGCCACCCATGCCACCTCCCATACCGCCGCCACCGAACATGTCGGAGGGGTCGATGAGGTCCTCACCACTGTCATAACGAGCACGCTTTCTGTAGAATAGTTAGTACTGGTCAGGTCGAGTATGTTCAGATAGGCGACTTACTGAGAGTCGCTCAAGGTCTCGTAGGCTTCACCAATGTCCTTGAAGCGCTCGGCGGCCTGCTCGTCGTTGGGGTTCTTGTCGGGGTGGTGGATGATGGCCAGTTTGCGGTAGGCCTTCTTGATCTGGTTGTCATCCGCGTCCTTCTCAACGCCGAGGATCTTGTAGTAGTCCTTGCGCTGGCTCTTCTTGAGCTCGAGCTCGGCCTTACGAACCTCCTTGGCGATGGTGCGGTCTTCGGGGTCGAGCTCCTGGATCGCCTTCCACTCACGCACAGCATCCTCCCACTTGTTGGCCTGGCCAAGAGCATTGGCCTTGGTCTTGCGGGCCTTGAGATATGTTGAGTCCAGGCTGATGGCACGCTCACAGTCGGCAATGGCATCGTCGTACTGCTTGAGCTTGATCTTGCAGAGCGCCCTGTTCTGCAGGATCTTGGAGTTGGTACCGCGGTTGGCGGGGTCAACCTCCAGAGCGGAGGTGTACTTCTCAATGGCGGACTGCCATCGGCCAAGCTTGTAGTCCTGGTTGCCCTCCTCCTTCATGCGGTCAAGCTTCTGGACGATTCTCAGGTACTTGACGGCATCGCGCATATCGGGGTCGCAGCTGATAGCCTTGCGGAAGTGGCTGACGGCCTTGTCGTTCTCACCCTGGGCGTACAGAGCACGTCCACGGAGCACCAAGGCCTCGGGATCCTGGCTGTTGCTCCTCAGCAGACTCATGGCAATGTTCTGCGCCTCGCCGAGGGCATTCACGGTGCCCATCTTCAGGTAGGCCTCGCCACGCATCAGTTGCCACTTGCGGGGCTTGGAAGCGCCGAAACCCAGCTGTCGTTCGGCCTGGTCCAGGGCGTGTAAAACCATGGAGCCGGCGGTGCCATCTCTCAGGGCGCTCTGGGCGGCGGTGATGTGCTTAAGCATCTCCCGGGCCGGGGCCTGGTCCTTGGCAGAGGGAGGCGGGTTGATGCGACCGAAGACCAGAAGGGCCTCCTGGGGCTGTCCGAGACTGGTGTAGATGCGGGCCAGGCGGAGGAGAATCTTGGGGTTCTCGGGATCGAGATCGGCGGCGCGGGTGCAGTCCTCGAGGGCGTACTCATACTGGGTGTTGGACATGTACGCGGCAGCGCGGTTGCTCAGGTAGGTGGCGGAATCGGGGACCAACTCGATAGCTAGACTGAACTTAGTAACTGCGGTGTCGCGGACTTTGCAACCGGCGGCAACATACCCTTGGAGTACTGGAGGATGGCATTCTTGTAGTCCTTCTCCTTGAAGAACTTGTTGCCCGCACCCTTGTAGGCCTCAGCCTCATCCTCGGTAGTGGGCACAGGGCTGGAGGGGTTGGACTTGTGAGGTGGGGGAGGAGGGGCATCGCCATTATCATTGCCGTTGACGTTTGTGTTGATGCCATTCGGTATGGGGACGGAGAATGAAGCCTGGGCGGAGGGTTGGGGGGCCGGGGCAGGAGAGGAGGAAGGAGCGGCGTTGGACTGGGAGGAGTCAATGTCCATGGCTCCGGGGGAGTTGCGACCGCTCATGGCTGAAAGGCGCTTTGCACGCTCTTCGGGGGTGAGGTTGAGGGGGTGAGTGTCGTAGTCGATCTTGCTGGTCCTGCGTGATCCGGGGTCTGTAGGGTGGCGGCCGAAAGTGCGGGATGTGCGCGATGACTTTGTCTCCCGAGGGCCTGGAGATGCGGGCTGGGAGGATTTTTTGGTGGGGGATTTCGTCGGCGAATGAGCCTTGGTGGGTGACCGGGGCTTGGTGGGCGACTTTGTGGGAGAGGAAGCCTCCGAGTTGGTGGGAGGAGGGAAGTGAGAGTAGGCTGGGGGGGCGTCGTAGTCGTTTTCGTCCTGGCCGGCTTGCTGCTTCTTGGACGACTTCTTTGCGAAGAGCTTCATTGATAAAGCAAGCACCCTCTGAGGGGAACCAAAAGAATGCGCGGGCTTATTTTTTTGGTTAATTAGGTAAGGAGGGTCGGCAGACCTCGATGCAAGGTTATGCTTGTGCCGGATTCCCCAAAGCGCATTAACGGGCCTAGTGAAGGAGCCAGCTGCAGCAGCAACTTTTTTTTTTTCTGCGCTCAAGGTTCCTTTTCCTTTGGACCTTGGGTGCGCCCGGGTGAAGGCAGCTGTACCTTGTCTCGGGGAGCGGAATGCGGGAAGGGTTCGGATGGTGCAGGCAAGCGTTTGTCTGCTGCTTTGGGGGGGCTGCAAAGGCAAAAGAAGCTCAAGAAAACAACAGAAAGTCGAAGAGCAGGTCGAGAGAAGGAGGAAGAAGGAGTGAGAGAAGGACAGCGCGGGCTCTCGGAAAGGCGAGGTAAGGTAAGGTGAGGGCGAGGGCGCGCGGAAGGAGAGGCGGGAAAGAGAGAGAGGAAGGAAGCCCAGGCAGGTAAGGTAAGGTTTAGGAAGAGAGGAGGCTCAGCCAGAAGACACACAGCCCATTGGCACTTGGGGAGTGGACACTGGAGGAGACTTGACGGGCTGGAGGAGGTGCTCGAGAAAGCCTGAGAGGCGGACAGGCAAAAGATAGAGGGGTAGGGGACGGGAACCCGGTGGAGGCAGGTAAACGTCGGTAAGGCAAGGTAAAAGAAGCCAAGGTAAGGCAGCAGCAGCAGCAAGCAAGCAAGCAGAAGCTCGGTGGCAGCAGTGGCAGCAACAATAGCTAGAGATGGAGATTGCACAAAGTTGCTTTTCAGATGTCATCCTGAGAGACGAAATAACGGAAAATCCCAAACAACAAGCGAGACGAGCCTTGCTCGCCCGGGGGACTTGATCGATTTATCAGCTGTGCACAATTTTTTCTTCTTCCCCTTCCTGCCTCTCCTCTCTCCGTCTCTCTCTCTCTCTCTCTCTCTCTCTCGGCCTGCCCTGTACCTATGGATACGGGGGAGACGGAGACTGTACAAGGCCCTGGACGCCCATGTGCTCGCCTGGGCGTGCGTGATGTGGATGGACGGCCATGTATATTTTACATAGCACACAACCCAGCGCTGCCAATTACAACACTTTACACCCATTAACCCCATGACACCAGCTGGCGGGGACTGCTGTTGCTCGCCCTTGCAGCTGTTCCAGGCGGTGCTTCTGCTCCTCCCCAGCCCTGTCGGTTTGAGGAGGATCTCTCCCAAGAACCGAACCAAACCAGCCTGCCAGAGACAACTGACATCTCCATGTCGACCAACTGCCTGTCTCGCCTGGGCAAGGCACTTGGCCTTTGCCATTGGGCGCCCGCGGCCGGCAAAATGTGTATCTGATACCTGCAGAGTCGCGTGCGCTGTGCGTGCAGTTGATGTAACCAAGACCGGCCGCCGCCACACATCCCCACAGGAAGCTTGTCCAAACGGTCCAGTCCCGTCTCCCGATGACTACTCGCAGCCGCCAGAGAGCCAATGGCGAGGCCAAGACGTCGTCGACTTGTTTACCTAGCTGCTGCACAGCGGTGGATGAAGAGATCGTCGGACGACTGGTCTGCGGACGACACAGTGAGGAAAGGAGTGTTGCTCGCTGTTGTTCGTCTGTCTCCTGTCTCGTTTCCTAGCCACCGTGATTTCGCCGTCGCCCTCGGCCGACCAATGGCGCATCACGCGCAAAGTATTAGGTTCGTCGGGGGCCATGTCATATCCTCCCGGCGACCGACGCAGGCCTCAACTGTACTGGCTAGAAATAGACCAGGATAGTGACTAGACCTGATCCCGCGAAAGAGGAGCTTTTCGTGTGTCCAACCTCCATTGGAGGGTCCTCCAGCTCCAGGGCCCAGGGACGACAGCGTCATGGCGTTTGCAGGGGACCACAGCTGCCCTTCCTGACTGTCGGGACACGGCGGATATCAGACGTCGAGGATGAGATAATGCTGAGCACGTTCCTTTCACCGACTCTAAGACTTTTAGGGGGAGAACAGGAGAGGAGGAAAAGGGAAACACTGTAGCCAAGCTGTCGTACAGCGTCACGCGAGTAACATGGAAAACGCAGCCCGGGCGGCAGACGCTGAGTTTTCAGGCTACCTACTGCGCATCTGCCTTTACTTACAGCCCAAATTGCCATTGCCGTACCCGTCCCGCTGCTGCTTAGGAAGGTTCGGGATACAGGCTAAATCGGCATATCGAGGCGTTTGCAACAAACGGCTATTGCTCTCCAAGTCCGCTGCATCCCAGCGGGCCGGTTCGAGAAGGTTCGGTGGGGCTCCGTCCCGGACCCTGCGAGACGCGCCCAATCAGCGCCCACCATTGACCGCTGTCACCTTGGGCCGCCGAACCGCCCGAAGGTGCTGGTTGCTGAATGGCACCCGACCACCTGCACCGACCGCAACTGAGAAAAAGTCCCTGAAAAATCAATGTGCAAGCTCGGAACACCCCATGTCCCGGTCACTGCCGCCGGCCCCTTGTTGACAAGAAAAAAAAAACTGAGGTGCCCTGCCAGCTGCTGCCGTTGCTGCTGCTGCTGCATGCTGTATGTACAGGTAGGCAGGCCGCTGCAGACTGCCCTGTGAGTGGCCCCGAGAGTGGCCTCTACGCTGATGTGCATCTCCCAGCCTCCTCCTAAACCAAACTGATGGCATCACCACCCCCTCGGCTTGCCCATTCAAATTGCCCATCCTAAAGCCCAGATTGCCGCTCAAGGCCACCGTGGCCAGGGTTATTACGCAGTCCAGCGGGTCTTCCCAGAACCCCCCCTCTGGATGCAAGTTGAAGCGGATGCAGAATACGTGCATGCACTGCCCTCAACGGCCTGCGTCCCAGCCTTTTCCATTACACTGAATTCCCCATGCCTTGAGAAGAGACACCGTCGTTGCATGTGGAATCGCCCTCGACGGAATAGCCCTTGATCCCCCGCCCCGGCTCTGGCCTCTGTGGGATCTGTCCCCCGTCACTCGACGTCAAGTCATCGTCACAATGGGCGCCTGCCGCAACGGCTTGTTACCCGGCGCCAAACAGTAGGCATCTCTTGGCGCGAAATGCTGTGAAACGGAGCCGAAATTATTCCTGATACTTTCCGTGATCCGGTGTCCTTTGATTATTTCCCAATGAATAAAAATACAGTGCAAGTCATGTCCAAATCTGTTCGTCAATCCCTCCGTTTCCATTTAATTGTGCTCGTTTCCCCTCCCCGCGGTTACGGCAAGCTTCGTCTCCACATATTGCTCGCCCAATGTCGTCACACCCCGATCTCCCCTGTGCCATGAGCGTTTTCTTGTTTTGTACCCTCAGTCCTCCGATCCTTCGGCCGAGTTAGGCTCTGACGCCGTGTTGGAGGAACCCATGATGGAGTTGACAAAATCTTGGTATCTAAAGACCTCGCCGCGCTTGCCCAATCCGCTTTGCATGCTGCGACTGAACGCTCTTCGGCCCGTGAAGCCTTCAATCACCTTCTCGACCTCGGCCTCCGTCAGCGGACGTTCGCCAGGCTCTGGCGCAGTATTGAGCAGCGCGTCTCGCAGCTCGTTCAGGTTGATCTGGCCACTGTCGTCGTCGTCGAACGCGGAAAAGGCGGAGAGAAGCTCGGATTGATGGGATAGAGAGGCCATCATCGTGGCCAGAGAGTTGAGAAAGGCCGCCATCGTCATCGTCTGAGGTGCGGATGGCGGGAAGAAATGTGTCACGTCGGATGCGTTGGATGGCAGGCCTGGAAAGTGTCAAACATTGCAAGCGAGGCAGAGCTGTCACCTTGTCGACTTACCCAGCTGGTTCAGCATGTCCGCCACATCGTCTCTGTTAATGATGCCGTCGCTGTCGCGATCCAGAATCTCGAATCCTTCTCTGAGTGTCCTGACTTGAGCAGGTTGCAATTGCGCAATGGCGCCGCCGTGGCTGACGCTCTTCTTCAACGCTGGCCGCGCAGCGATGGGCGAGGTCATGATGTTGTTGGTCTCGCCGCCAGTGGGCGTGCGCACTCTCGGTGTACGGCTCTCGACTGTCTCTGTTGGAGTAGTTGGGTTGCCGAATCGCCCGTTGTTGGTAGCGTAGGACGCCTTGGTCGGTGATCCGGACGGAGTGACTTGTGTCGAGGCTTGGCGCACAGCAGAGGGCGATGCTGGAGACTCTGGTCGTCGGAAAGGTGAGCTGCGCGGAGAGCCATATGGTCCTAGTGGGGAAGGTTTGTAGCCAGCGGGCATTGCCTGTGGATTCTCGACGTCAAAATTCATGCGCTCCTCGAGGCGATTCGACGCGTGAGATGGACCCTGGCCTACCATGATGAGGGCTTTTGGGGCGAAAATAGATGTGGTGGGTGGGAAATAGGGAATGCCTTGCTCAGGAAGTCTGATGCCGCGCGCCCACTTGGCACCAAAGTAAACAATGCGAAATATGGAGAGGCCAAGAGGCGTTGGTTCACTGTCTGAGAGGGTGGCAGTGATGCTGCAGGACGTGGGGAAAAGCAATGGCAAGATTTAAAACTGTGCACAAGTGTTGGATAGAGCCGATGGATGTTGGTCTCGTATCAGAGTCAAGCTGGCGGCGTATGTCACTTGCGAAGCGGTCAGATCCAGCCACAAGACAAAGGCTGATTTGGGGTCGAATGTAAACAGAGGCGTCTTTTCCACGACAACCGCAGCCTTGCAGCAGCTTCCCGCGACGCAGGGGCCATATCTGACGTGGGGCACTCAGATGTGGCTGGTGGTTTGTGGCTCAGGAAATCCAATTGCCGAAAGCGTGCCACCAGCCACAGGGGTTTCACGTCAGGACCCTCGGCGCTAAGCGCATTTTAGGTTGGGTGCGACAGCATGGGCCACCAGGAACATCAAAAGGGGAAAGGAGGGAGGACAAGGGGTGGCGGGGGGAGAACGTGGAAAGGGGAAGGGAAAAGGAGGGGACTTGGGAACGTGGGAACCTGCTTCTTGAGCACTGAGGGGGAGTTGTCGGAAAGTCGATACATAATCAGGCGGCATCAGTGATCGTTCATCAGGATCAGCAGAGCTACGTACGCATTCGTCGGCGCTTTCGCAGACACCGCCCACTGCCACCGGCCGAAGCCCACTACTTTGCGGCGATACCCACGGACAATGGAAGACGCAGCCAGTAGTGTACTATGGTATGTTGCTGCGGTATGTACACCTCCCTCAGCGTCAATTGCGGACTGTAGAGTGCCAAGTAGAGGTATTCAACCCCGTACTCCGCCTACCAGCTGTCTCTTTGTTTCGTCTGCCCGTGAGCTGCCCGCCCGCGCACGCCGCCATCGGGCTGTCCATCTGGCATTCTGGCCTGACTGACGGACGGACAGACTGTGTCTGTGTGTCTGTTCAGCTACGGTATGCAGTGCCAAAGTAAGGGTAAGTGAGGGAACAAACTCAAGGTTGGTTCCTTAAGGTGATATCCGTAGGTACACTCAGCTCACTGCTGTGCCCGTGGAGCGCGAAACTTACCGGGCAAGGCAGAGAGCGATACCGACCTGACTCTGAGATTCTGCACACATAGTATATCCGTAACCACGTAACGACGACTAATTAGTTTGTCCCTCACCTGCGACCCGCGACCTGCTTGGGCGACACGCGGAGAGCCACACCGGCGCAGCGTGGGCACCAACCACACACGGGCAACCCCCCCCTTTTAGTGTCCATCAGGGGCAGACCTCCCTCCATCTTCAATCAGACGCGCTGTTTGGTCCAAAGAGGCGTACCTTGCTTCTGGCGCATTTAGCTGCGTGTTGTTCGTGCCGGTGGGGGATCGAATTGGATTGCACAATTTTAAAAAATAGGAAAAAGAAGCACCACACCTTAAACCATCCCCTGTCAGGAGTTCTACAAGGTCCTTACACCACCAAAGAAGGCCACCAGTGACGGCCACTACCACCATCACCATGGAACCCATGGACTGACTGACCATGTGCCCTTCTTACCTCACCTTACTAAGTAGGCGGGAACAGAAAAGACCCAAAAGACCAGGCCAAACGTCGTAGCAGGTGGTGTCTCGGTGCCGTTCTCTTCCAACGCATTGACATTGAACGAGCAGGATATCCCTTCTCCGTTGCCTCCCATTCCCCGAGGGCGATCCTGTTTCCCTCTCCAGCGTCTGCCTGTGTGCGCCAGTCACTGCCCGGATCTGACGTTTCGAAGAGCGCATCCGGCTGTCGTCTGAGAACGCCTCCGCGCGCTACCCTGCCTGAAAATACAAGTGAACACCGCAAAAGGCACGCCTACGACTACGTACCAGCTGCTTTTTTCCCGCCTGGCTGCCTTCTTGTAATGGAAAGCTGAGGTGCCGCACTTAGGTCCCTGACTGACTGGGAGTCCCTCCAGGATACAGCGCCAATAATACCTCCCGCCTTCCCTCCCTCGCACTCTGCCTACACTGCCGAACAGTCGCCCTCCCTATCTCTATCTTGCATCTCGGGACCCCACGACTCGCACTTGGCTCTCCCCAGGACAGGAGTGCCTTACCTTACAACCACCATCCAACTCGCCTCCCGACTCCCGACGATACTGCGGACGCCGTACTCGATACCAGACGTCCTCCCTCTCGGTCGCATCATTCATGTCGCACTCGGACTCTCGTCGAATGTACCTGGCTGCCGCAAGCCGTCGTTAAACCACTCCTGCGACCACCGCCGCCAACGCCCTCCCACTGTCGCATTGTCGCAGACCAGACAGCCAAATCTACTTCGCATCGCTGCACCTCCCCGGACGGACCTCGACACTGCAGTGCATTGGATGGCTCTGCCTACCGGCAGCCTGCGCAAGCTTCGATCCCCCCCATTTGTCGATTTAAACTGCTCCGCAATTTAGCAGTGCGGCCCTCTTCAACATGGCTTCAACACAGACCGCGCTGCCGTTCCTTACGCGCAACTACTCCAACACCCAGCAATATCAATCGCCCAACGGCCCCTGGCCCAGTCGTCGGACTTCGCTCTCCAGTTTCCCTACCGGCTCCGCCTCGAGATCCCCCTCGCAAATGTCCAACACTTCTCGCCCCTCGCGATCCCCTCAGCCGCCGCCTATCGCCGAGACGGACCGCTCCTCGAACCCCAGCTCAAAGTCAAAGACGCCCTCCACCGGTGTGTCGTCGCAGCACTCGTCGCTGTCCGCCCCGCGCCGCTACAACCCCGATGCGCACCCCCCACGCAAGTTGCGCTCCCAGTACCCGCGGGGCTCGACCGAGAATCATGTCGAGTACATTCTGGTCGCCTCTTTCGACATTGACCGAGGTCCGGTCATGGAGCACCAGTACCCCGTCTCCATAACTGGCGACGAACACATGTTGGCGGAGCTCATGTTACCTGATCAAGCCCACGTACGCAACCAGGACTGGACCATTTTCTTCTTGCACAAGGATACGAGTCAGGAAGAGGAAGACGAGGAGCGCAAGGCAAAGGAGGCCAGGAAACGAAGGCGCAAGAGGCTGAGAAACCGCGCAGCTGGAATCATTGACGAGGAAGACGAGGGTGAGGACCTGGGAGATGAGGAAGACTTGGACGACTTGGACGATTATGACGATGACGAGACCGACGACGACGAGCCGGAGGGGGGAGAAGGGCCACCACTGATCTATGTGCTGAATCTGGTCAATACGAAACAAGACAAGACGGTCAAGAGAGGTGCTGTGGTCAAGGCCATGGCCATCTGCACCAGGCATCCATTCTTGCACATTTACAAGGTAAGATGCTCCCCTTTCCATAGTTGTGTAATTTCACGAGACTAACCAATCTCCAGCCCCTTCTCCTGTTAGCGCTGGATGAGTACTTCAAGGCTCCAGTACCCGAAACATTGGCTATGTTGTACGATGCTGTGAACGCCATGGACCTGTCCCTTATGCCGAAACTGAGCCTGCTTGAGAGGCACCTGCTGCAAGCCAGTGACAACAAAGACCTGTTTGTGGAGAAGTTTGAGCAAATGATTCAAATGCGCATGGCCGAGGACCGTGGCGAGCACATCAGCGACCAACCGTTTGACGCGAGCCGGGAACCTCCGAAAATGCCAGGCGTCTCGAGGAAGGGAACGAAGGCGCACATCGAACTCGGCTCGACATATTCAGTGCCCCGGGATACGCATGAATTCGAAAGCAAGGTCATGTACAAGGGTATTCCGGTGCCAATCAAGGTCCCGGTCGCCGTCATGCCGGAAACCGTAGGCGACTTCTCCTTGGTCAAGCTCATCCAGAAGTTCTCAGAGCCTCAGGGCAAGTCACCGCAGCCGTTCCCGCTGCACCCGCAGTTGACGACGAATGGCCCGCACACACACCCAATCATCGTGCTGGTCAATGCGTTGTTGACGCAAAAGCGAGTGATTTTCCTGGGCCATAACATGCCTTCGGGTGAGGTTGCGGAGGCAGTCCTGGCTGCGTGCGCCTTGGCATCTGGTGGTACGCTGAGGGGCTTCACGCGACATGCATTCCCCTACACCGATCTTACCAAGATTGACGACCTGCTCAACGTACCTGGCTTCATTGCAGGAGTCACCAATCCGACATTCGAGCTGCACCCTGAATGGTGGGATGTCTTGTGCGACCTGCCCACGGGGCGTGTCAAGATCAGTAGCAAGATTGACCCTGCGCCGGTGACAGAGGGGATGGTATACTTTCAGCAGCAGAATCCGTCCTATGCCGGACTTGTCGGGGGCACATCCAAGGTTGCGGCTGAGAGTGATCTCACGGGCGACGCGGCATTCATGCAAGACGTCTTGAGGAGCATTGCGGCAAGGCACGGCGAGAGAGTGATACGCGCCAAGTGGAGAGATTGGGTGATCAAGTTCACCCGAATCGCGGCCGCCTTTGAGGAGAGCGTGTACGGCGCGAGCGCTCTCTATATTGGCGGCGATGAGTTGGAGATGGGCTCCATCGGCATCAACGGCCACGGCTACGTGTGGCCGGATGAGCAGTCAAAACACAAGGAACTTGCGGGCAATGTGACAAGAATTGAAGGCTGGAGAAACACAAGAAGTTACTACAGCTTCATTCAGGTAAGAAAGAGAAACCATCGTTGTGGCGGCAGGGCCTTGTACTAACCGTCTCAGGATCTCGCACAGATGTACCAGGTCAGGCCACTAAAGGGTCTCGATTTGCACCACATGCACGACCGACTGCGCACGCAGCGGCTCAATCCGATGCAGAGCAAGGAGATTTATGTTCAGTTCTCCAAATACGTCCATTCCTACGATGAGATCTGCCTGCTTCTAAGCGTCGCACCGGAGTCTCACGCAGGACTGTTCTATATCGCCCTCGGTCTCTTCCACAAGGACCGCGAGGTACGACTCAAGACGGCGGATCTCCTGGAACGTATCGGCGAGCACGAGGCCGGGCAGCATTGGTGGAAGGCGCTCAGTCGCTTCGAGAAGCTGGCGTTCAACCGTATCCGCAAGGAGGCGGACGCGGAGATGCGGGCGAAGCTGGAGAAGGAAGGCTTGAGTCCCGAGGTGGAGAGACGGATCAGTTAGGCGCTTTTCCCGGACTCGTTTCTTGCACTTGCATGCTTCTAGACTTTATACTCCCATCATGGCGGGCGCTGCTCATTCGTACCGGCGCTGGCGTTCTTGCTTTGCGGCAACCCTTTTTTTTTTCCTCGCGCTGGGAGGGATACACATGTGTTGCCTTACGAGTCCAAAAGAAAAAGAGATCGCGTGAGCGCGGAAATAGTTGGCATTTGGTTTTCTTCACGAAGGTTACGATGGAAACGGGTGGATGATACGTCGGCTATTGTTCTCAAATTCAAAGAATCTCAGCAGCAGCGGCATACTACTCAAAAACTAACTTGTTCAATTACGCGCGCGCAATACATGTTCCCTTCCGTCCCACCGCACATACGATTTATGGTATACTCCTTCCTTCTCCTCGCCTACTGCTCCAAGCCGCAAACCTCGGGATGGTCCGTTTCATTTATTTGCTTTACAGTCTTTGGTTCCGGCCCTCTAGTCAGGCGGAGCCGAGACCCAAGTGCTTGGCGGCGTGGTCTACGTGGTCCTTGGCGAAGGAGGCCATGAAGAAGTAGGAGTGATCATAACCCTACTTGTTGTCAGCCTCACACCGTCACCCGTTATTGTCATTCATGGCTAAACTTACGTAGTGGTATCTCAGGGACAGACCACCAATGTTCTTCTCCTTGGCGACCTTCTCGAAGTTCTCGGGAAGAAGCTGCTTCTGGATGTAGAAGTTATCACCGAGGCCGACGTCAATGAGGGCGTTGAGGGGGCCGTAGCTCCAGTTCTTGAGCAGCTCGGTCGAGTCGTGCTTGGCCCACTCGGCACGGTCGTCGCCGAGGTAGCCGCTGAAGGCCTTCTCGCCCCAGGGGCACTTGCTCGGGTTGGCAATGGGGGCGAAGGCGCTGACGCTGCGGTACATGCCGGGGTGGCGGAGGTAGAGCGACAGGGCGCCGTGGCCGCCCATGGAGTGGCCGGTGATGGAGACGCGGGCGCGGTCAAGCTTGCCGGCGAACTCGCGGAAGAGCAGCTCGGGCAGCTCCTTGGTGATGTAGGTCTCCATGCGGTAGTTCTGGCGGAAGGGCTCGCGGGTGGCGTCGACGTAGAAGGAGGCGGCCTCGCCAAAGTCCCAGCTGTCGCGCTCGCCGGGGAGGTCGAGGCCGCGCGGGGAGGTGTCCGGGTAGACGATGGCGACGCCGCGGGCCGAGGCCTGGGACTGGAAGAAGCCCTTCTCGGTGCAGTTGTCCGGGGTGCAGGTCAGGCCGGAGAGGTAGAAGAGGACGGGGACGGCGCGGGTGGTGGCCTGCGGGGGCAGGTAGAGGTTGACGGCCATGTCGGTGCCGGTGGTGTTGGACTTGTGGGAGAGCTTGAGGAGCTGGCCCCCGAAGGAGGTGATGGTTGCCTTGGTTGTGAAGCCGGACATTTTGGCGGTTGGATTAGTCTCTTTGACGAGATGGGGTTTGGGGGTATCGATTGCAATTGGAAGCTGGGTATATATGATGTGCTGCTTGTTTTGCAGAATCAAAGAAGCAAGAAGTGGAGAGAGAGGAGGGAGAGAGGTTGATGAGAAGAAGAGAAGAAGATTTGAGGGGGAAAAGCTGGAATTATTCTATGGCCTGGAAGTTAAAGAGGAGTAGTACAAGGGCCCTTGGGTATCAAGAGGTGGCATCGGAGGGCGTCTAATAAATAAAACACCGAGTTATGTCCATTGAGATCAGATCGGAGAGGGTCAAGCTCGCCAAAGTGGAGGACGGACGGCCTTGGCCGTGTGTAGGCCCAGAGACGGTGCTGAGGAGTCGAGGTACGGTCTCTGCGTCTTCTGCCATTGACCGTTGACCTGGTCGTGATGATGCTGATTCTACCCCACCATGCATGTCTAGGCCAAGGAGGGGTAAAGGTAAAAAAACGGTACACGGCGTTGTAAGGTAGGTAGCTGTCACTGCCAGCTCTCCGAAGAACTGTTGGTCGACATCGGCTTCGGTAGCGCATCCGACACTCGCAAAATCCAACGGCACCCTTCGGAAACCCGGGCGTGTACATGCCAAAGGTGGTAAAGCTATCCGGGAAAAGGTACCTCTTCCACAATAGGTAGCAGCTACTATCGCAGCGCCCAGTGGTGTGTGGGTGGGTGCATTACATTATTTTGGTGGTGGTCTTTTCGCTCATGCTGCGACGAACCCCGCATTGCGTGCGGGACCGGAGACCTCAGCTGGGTGCGTCATCGGCATGGAGGGGGGGAACGCCTGGTCTGGCACACCATGTTCCCCAGCGGCAGGCAGCCCGCCTAAGCTTTCAGCGGATAGTAAGCAGCCCAGCCCAGCCCAGCCCGTCAAGCTGCATTCTACAGCTCCCTTCCCTGAAATGATGCTTCCCCAACTCAACCTTTCCCCAATACCAACCATCCATCCATCCACTCAAAACACATATTCTTCGTTCTTTTCTTCTTCATGGCTTCCACGAAGATCCTTGACTAGAGGCTCAGAGCGCGGAAACTCAAACACCCGGCCCAAGGCATTGAAACTCTGCATGGTGGTTTGGTGTATATCGACTTTAGGCACATACGCATCTTTCCTCCCAGCACTGGGCAACATGTGAGCTGGTTGGCCAAGGATTGACTAACTCCCTTTTCCTTTTGTGAGGGGGGATATCGCATTAAGAGAGATGATTCGACGAGGTGGTAGGCAGTTTGACGGACATGGCGTCCACCCACCAAACTCTTTTGACTTCCATTGATAGTCGCTGGTCGACGCGACCGACTTGCCAAGACGTCAAAGCTGCATCGCTCCGGGCATAACAGGATCGGTGCCGTCTTTTCTGGGCTTTATCCACCGTGCAAGGCGTTCGCTATCGGGCAGCCGATGGGTCCTCAAGCGATCGGCTCCTACCGAAGGGACGGGACGCACGCCGAGAACATGGCCGGGTGAACCCCGAAGCTGGCGATGTCCAGCAAAAGCTGGTATCTTCGACAGCATCCGTCGAACAGGCGCAAGCCGTGGTCACACGTGTCAGGTCCGTTGCTGCCGGTGCATTTCTAGCATCTGAGTGGTTCATGCTGTCCTGTCAGAGACTTTCGTTGATGGGATGGAGCTCAGAGGTCCAGGAGTCCAAGCGGACATGGAGCGAGTCGAGTAATGGCAGGAGACGAGGAACATCACCTGACGAACTCGTGGACGACCAAGCCACAGACAGCATGGTCGACCTCGCGTTCGGACGAGAAACCGTGAGATTCAGACACCTCATGGCACAACAGCCTGCGAAAGCCTCACTCAACTGCTTCACTCGCGACGGATCTCTCGGGGTCGAGACGCCAAGGACCTGGAATAAATGGTGAGACGGAACACGCACGACATTCGACGGTCGACTCAGGTTCGGACCAGTCGTCGTTAGTCGTTCGATATTGACAGCAGATGCACACATCAGCCAGTCGACCTACCAACTTCTCTCTCGCAGGAAGATCCCGTGTTTACAGATCGACGACCATCAAGGCATGAAGTCGGACGGGCCCACCCTCGCCTGCTCGATCTTGGTGAAGCGTTCATCGCGATGCCGATATACCTGACGAACCGGGCTAAAAGGGGGGCGCCGCTCGGTCGACAGGCCGCAGTGTGGCACCTCCGTACGTTTGTCCGCGACGGCACGAACGTCATGCCCGGGCGGCCGGCATGCCCGGGTTGCTGAGAAGGCAAGGCATCCCTCACAATGAGAAAGCCTCAGAGAACTACGTCCGCAAGGGTGGCCAACCGTCAATTCGCGCTCAGGTCCTGCTTCACTCTCAACGTTCGCTCAGCACTGCGGATGTCACTACGCTTCGCGTTCCCGGAGGAAATTCCGGCACAGTCTGCTTGTGTGTCAACCCACCCGCTATTTTGTCGCACATGTGTGAAAGGCACTTGACTCGTATCATTCGTCCAAAACGCCTCGTTGAATTCGCACGTCGCTCCGTCTGATGCTCTAACACTGCTTTGCGGCCAACCACGCTATGCCATTCCGCCATTACCGCCCAGAGCTGGCTTCGCATTAATCCCGCCAGGTCACCCTTTACAAAGGAGATGGGGTACCGTGTCTCCCCGCCGCCAACTACAGAATGCAACCGAGCCAACACTTCCAGAGAACAAGATGATGCCGCCCCATGAACGAATGACTACCTGACACTATGCCGATCCCAGAAGAACAATGAAGGAAAGTAGAGAAAAAAAGAGAGAGAAAAGGGAAAAGAGAGACAGAGAGAAAAAGAATTGATGGCCTAGTCTGTCGCGTAGATGTAGCAGAACGGCCCGGCCATGGTGTCCATCGCGTTCCTGAGGGAGATCTTGTCGTTCAGCGGTCCCAAGTCGAGAAGGTCGTCGAGCTGGACCACCGGGCTAGGAGGACTGTTCTCCATGGTGCCGGTGCCGAAGATGGTCTAGATTTCAGTCAGCCCCTCTGGTCATCCCTTAAAAAGCGCAAGACTTACTTGACGGTTCTCCCAGTCCAGGTTCTGCCACAGCCAGTAGACACGGTCGAGCTGCGTGTGGTGGAGGTAGAACACCGGGTCGCCTGTTAAGAAACTCGTCAGCAAAAAACAACATCCTTCACCAAACAGCTATCCTCGTCAACATACCAGGGCTGATGTAGACGTCAGAACCAGGATCCAACCCGAAAGCATAGTGTCCCGCCCCGTGGACGCCGAGCTGGCCGAGACCGGAATAGTTGGTCTGGCCCTGCGCGATGCCCTGGAACCACTCAATATTGTCGTTGTCCGTGATCAGGTCCGTGACGTTGCGGAAGCTCGCCCAGGTCCGCAGGACGGCGCCGTTGAGGTCGCGCTTCAGGCAGCGCGGGTTGTCCGCCGTCGGGGTGTCCGAGTTGTTGGACACCACGGAGCCGAGGTTCGGCATCGCCTCAGGGCCGAGGTGCACCGTCATGTTGGTGAAGGGGCCCGACGTCACGCAGCCGCCGCCGGTGCCGGCGGGCAGAGTGATGACCTGCTCGGTGCTGTTGAGGACGAGGCCGTCGTGGGCGACGTAGGCGCCGTCGCTGCCCATCGAGGTCGCGGAGCCATCGAAGATCGGGCTGGAGGCCGGGTCATCGCCGTCGAGACTCCATTCCCAGTAGGGGAGTGTTCCTAGGCTGTGTCAGTCGATGTCGAAGTAAAGAAACTCTGTGGTTGACTTACCCGTGTAGCCACACTCGGTGCTGAGCTTCTCCTCGTAGGTATGGATATAGTAGCGGTGCCAGAGGAGGAACGTGGCCTTGGAGATATAAGTATGCGGGCAGGATATCTGGAGATATTTTGTGCACTTACCGACATGTGGACGTAGCCAGTCATGTTCTGGTGCAGGGCCACAAAGTCGTCAAACATGGACTTGGAGCCGGCGATGTCGGTGTAAAGGGGCGCCTTGGACTGAAGGCAGGTGACGGCATCCGTGTAAGCGATACGGTCCTCGCCAGGCATGTTTCTCCTGTCGAATCGACCTTGGTCAGCAACTTACACCGTTCGTCAGGGGGGAGGAGGAGGCAAGCTAGATAGCAACATACCATTCACGGCGAACGCGGACGTTGTCCTTGGTGCACTGGGAAGTGCCATTCGCTGCCAGGCGCGCAAGAGCGTTGTTGTAGGCCTGGGCGTGAAGATCCGAGAGTGCTTCACCCGAGTCGACGGCCTCCTGGGTGTGGTTCGTCGCCCGCGGCATGACACGAGCAGAGGCAGACTGCGCCAGCAGGAACGGCAGAGCGGCCGCCGCGAGGATGGAAGACGGGGGAAGCATCATGAACGATGAGAAGGCGGCAACAAATTAAGACTATAGCCAAGAAGCGAGCGTTTGGCTGAATAGTATTGGTATTAAAAAGTGAACGAGAGGCGTTGTCGGCTCGTGTCGTGCTGGCTTGGCCCGAACTATCTTTTTTCTCTCCCTCGACGGGAAGTTCTGAGGCTCTTTTATATCGAAAACGATCTGCGAGCCAAGCCCGAGACGGGCCTAAGCAGCGGTGACGATCACCAGGAAACAAGCCTTTCACATCCTCGTTCTCGACAGCTCCCGCTGCGCCGTTGCCGAAAAGATGGTGTGCTCGCTGCTGCAGAGCTACCCAGCTAGTCGGCGCCCCCAATCCTACGAACCAGGGGATCGCTACACCTCAGAGGACTCATGGCGATTGCGCACGTCGACGCTCGACACGTAACGTCCTTATCCACAGCTTTCTATTCTAGAGGAGGGGGGCAGGAAGAAAGAAACGGGTCAAGGTTGTGAGGTTGTAGTCTAAGCTAGGCCCGAGGCGGGCCAAGAGAAGTCTGTACTGACAAGACCAACGTGGTGGCATGGTATGGATCCCGGAGTCTGAGGCGAAGCAACACACACACACACACAGCTTCGAGCCGAGAGACGAGAGACGAGATAAGCGTCTTTGACAGGCCCGGATAAGTTGAGCCTCCCGCTTCGCTTCCTCTCGCGTTCGGGAACAGTGTGGGGGATAAGCAAAAAGAACAACCCTACACTTGTAGGGGCACACTTTTTGTTTTCGTCACGAGCGAGCCGAATCACCTGCAGCGGATGAGTCCCGTGAAGCGGAGGATTCCTAGCGAGGCGGTGGGCGCGTTGCAATCTCTGCTGCTCCTCTATTGCATGGCGGGGAAAAGAACGAGTGGTGTCTTACGCAACCAACAGGCCTATCCCCTGAGGTCCGAGCAGAGAAATGAAAACGACGACGAGGAATGTGAGAAGCGACGTTCGTTTCCCCGCGCTGTCAAGGCTCGTTCGCGGGAACGAGCGAGAGACCGAGCCGAACATCGAAAGAGTTGACGATATCAACTCACCAAGACGGCTCTTATCGTCATCGCCAAGACAGTAAGCAAGGCTGGGTGAAGCATACTTGCTGAAGAAGGTGTCTACCGCGGATCGGCTGCACTTGGCTTTTCAGATCGAAAGAGAGACGTACATGTTCAACCTAGATGGAGCACCCATGTCGACGGCCATAAGCAGCAATTAAAAGCGGCTCCCAAACAGTGTTAGGAAGCCGTCTTGGCAACCTTCTTTTGTTAACCTTCTCTACCAATCTACATGAGGTGCGTTAGTACCTTTTCATATTCTCTAACGACTTAACGAGGACCCGTAAATGTCCAAAGACGGGAACCTGGCAAAACCTTACGCGTGTAATTCGGACGACGGGGAGTGGCTTGGCTGTTGGCGACGTTTTGTTCTGTGTCGATCGCAATTCACACAAAGTCCTCGGGGGCGGGTCCGGTCTCTGGTCTCCGGAAGGCGGGCGGTAGGCGGCCCGGGATGGAATGCACGATCGGTGCTTGTGCTGTCTGACTCGCCCAGACCGGCCGTGTTGGGCAGGTGCTTTGGGTCCCTTGGGAGGGGTCTCAGTGTTTGTCCCCCCCCCCCCCCCCCC
Source organism: Colletotrichum tropicale (assembly GCA_027406125.1). Lineage (NCBI taxonomy): Eukaryota > Fungi > Ascomycota > Sordariomycetes > Glomerellales > Glomerellaceae > Colletotrichum > Colletotrichum tropicale. Next base: position 3,222,325 of record JANVYH010000004.1, read on the forward strand.
GGACCACTCTCGCTCCCACCCGTTACACTGCAGGCGACCACTCGAAGCGACGATCCGAGGAAACACGTAATCCTGTTTCTCACGAACCCGCCGCTGCACAATCCACGACGAGAGCAACATCCCAAAAAAAGAATGCCATAGGGCGGGGATCTGGTTTTCCTCACTGCGGATATGTAATTTTGTTTCTTGTGTGTTTAGAGTTTGATGAAATCCAATTGCCTAGAGAACGCCACGCTCAATGCAAATCAAATAAAGTACACTGCTTTTGGTGTCTTCTTTTTATAAGTTGTGGTTGGGTTTGCTTCTTCTTTTTGTCTCCTCGAGCTTTGTTCTCGTTGTCCTGTGCACTCTGACAGAGCCGACACCTCCGGAAGAGAGTAGACGCGGAAGGGGCGCAGCTTCGGGAATCTGACTATCCTTCAGGCAACGACAGTAAGAGATGGGTATAAGTGCCTTGCATCTAGTCGCGTAGTCTTCTTCTTGCCCCGGGTAAAGAAAGCCAACATCTCTCACTGAAGGAGCTCCTCGCAAGTCCAATCCTCGTAGCTGACGTTCGGTTAGCCTGCGTCGCTCACGGCATCGTCCATCCGGGCAGGCTTGCGTGGACTGCAGGGCTGGGGGCGGGGGTTGGATTGGGTTGGGTTGGGGGTCATCCGGGGTCAACACTTACTATCCGTCCGGCATGTATCGGCGCACGATAAGAGGAATCTTCTTCTCGCGCATCTCCTTGATGGCGATCTGAAGAGGATCCGTCTCACCTTCCAGGTCGACGAGTACCGGCGCATTCATGCTACAAAAGGCCCCGCGTCAGCAAAAGTCTCGACCGATGGCCTGCATCGTGAAGTGGGAAAAGGATGGCGCCGTCGTACCTGATTTGCAGAGCGCGCGTGCCGAGGATACGAGCGCGTTCGTACTTTGTCATGTAGGGCGTGGTCGTGCGCTGGTCATCGGGGATCTTTTTGTCGCGGTGGCTCTTCTCGTTGCCCTTGCCAGAGTTCGCCGCAGCAGAGGGGTCGCCAGAAACGACGACGTTGTCTGCGTCCTCCTCGTCGCCCTCGGCGCGCCCGACCTCCTCGTCCTCAGCGGGGACCTCGGGATCCCAGTAGTCGGCGGCCTCGTCCTCGTACATGGGCTCGTCGCTGCCAATCGTTAGAGTCGCGTTTCTTCCTCAATGCAGACAACCTGTCTGGACATACCCTCCGCCGACATCATCGTCGCCAAAGTCAGACATATTTCTTATCGATGGTGGTTGATGTTAATTGAAGGATGCCGTGGTGGAATTGGGTGGTGGTCGAGCTTCCGTCGCGTAATTGTAGGTGTCGCGGGGAGGGACGAGATGTCTCTGCTGGATCCAGCCGTAAAAAATTATTGACGAGGCTGCGATTCAGCAGCTGGAATGTGGGTCCACACTAGCCTTATCAGTACCAAAAATGCTTATCCGGACCGAGGAGACCCCGGCTTCTCCAATGTGGCTGGTGAGCGCACAAAATTTCGTCTCACCGCCTGAAGATATTCTGCCAGAAATAAGTTCACGAACTGGTTTCCGAGACGGTAGTTTTCACCCCATCGTCAAGGAAGGCATGCCCTTCCTCAATCGCTCGCCATGACGAAAAGGAAGGCTTCAGAGGCTGTCCTCGTCTCGGAACCTAAGAGATCCAAGATTGACGACCCTGAAGCCGCCGGCACTGGTACGCACATATCTGGCAATTGGGTGTAAGCCAAGTTTTTTTCTTCTCACTAACATGACGCCCGGGAAGCCCTCAGCGACGATGACTTCGACGACACGGCCAGCAACTCCGCCTCGACAGCCAACGCCGACGCAGAGACGGTTCTGACGGGACAGACCTCCCTCACCACCCGCTCCCGCAAATTCCCCTCGGACCTCAAGACAATCCCCTGCACGTATCCCGACTGCCACAAAACCTTCAACCGTCCCGCCCGCCTGGCCGCCCACCTGCGCTCCCACACCGACGACCGCCCCTTCAAGTGCACCTACCCGGGCTGCGACAAGGACTACCGCGAGGAGAAGCACCTGCGCCAGCATGTCAAGGGATCCCACACCCAGGAGCGAGCATACACCTGCACCCACGATGGCTGCGGCAAGTCGTTCCTGACGGCAACCCGTCTGCGCCGCCACCAGGACGTCCACGCCGGCCAGGAGCGCTTCCGCTGCCGCGAATACCCTCCGTGCAACCAGAGCTTCCGCAAGCACAACACCCTGCAGCGGCACATCCGCTCGGAGCACCTAGGCGCCCACGCCTATCCCTGCCAGGAACCCGGCTGCGGTGCCGGCTTCGACTCCCAAGGCGCCCTGCGGAACCACACCCGGCGGGAACACAGCGAGCCGCAGTTCTGGTGCGAGGAGTGCGGCGGCGAGGAGGGCGGCGCCAAGGTCGGCTTCACCTCGTTCGCGCTGCTGCAGGCGCACATCCGCAAAGAGCACCTGAACTGCATCTTTTGCGAGTTCAAGTGCACCGGCCAGTGGGAGCTGGAGCGGCACGTCGAGATGCGGCACTCGGGCATACCCGTCGAGGCCCGCAAGACGATCGCCTGCACATGGGAGGGGTGCGACAAGAAGTTCACCAAGAAGCACAACCTCACGGTACACATCCGCACTGCCCACGAAGGATTCCGCGTCGTCTGCGGCGAGCTCGATGTGACGGGTACTGCGGGCTTGGAGGGCTGGTCGAACGAGCAGGGTTGCGGCGCGGGCTTCATCAGCAAGATGAAACTGGAAGAGCACATTCGGCACGTTCACCTGGGTCTGCCGCGGCCGCAGCCTAAACTCACCGAGGGGCCATCAAACCTCATTGACGACATCGCCGGCACGAAGCGGACCATCCAATGCGCGATTGAAGGCTGCAATGCCCGTTTCATCCGCCACCACGACCTCCAGGTCCATCTCGAAAACCACCCCCCTGCGGCTACACAGATGGACCAAGTGGAAGCGGCGATCTTGAGTTTGGCGGACACGCCCAGCTCAGAAGACATGAGCGCTGCTCCCTTTGGCGAGAACCGTGAGATGCCGGAGCTGCCCTTGTACGGCATCATACCCGGCGTCACGGACTTCACTGGCGGCGACCAGGGCCAGACCGAAGATTTCTGGATCGGTGCCGCAGATGACTTCAACACGCCGCCGCAGACGTGGCAAGAGGAGGAGGCTGCCATGCGCGCCCTCATTGACGAGGACTTCACCCGCTTCGTCGATCCGGCGCTGGGAAACATGGCGTAGAAAAAGGACACATGATTTTGACGACGTATTGATACCCGGCCACAGGCCACACCAAAAGTTGATGGATGGGGAATCACTAAAAGTTGTTGCTTTGTCACACATGTATGTAAATGAAACCAAAGGAGCTAAGATGTTACGGTCACGAATGTGGTACCTCGAAGTGCGCTAGTGAAATCATTCATTTTCATTGAACCCATAACCGACGTCCCCCTCTATATGCGCCGCTGGAATGCTGCTCAGCAAGTCCATTCTAACCAAGCCTATGACAGCGAAGCGGTAATGATGATTTTAACACAATTAAAGCCTTCCGAACCCGAAAACCTGCCTTGGTATAATGTATGTATGCCCGTGCCGACCGTAACCAAAAGACAGATCCTGTGACTCCCTGAACCGTTCGAGCATGACTTAAAATGCCCAATGCGAAAGCCCGTATGCCGTTAATGCGTAGATGCAATGGCGCCAGTGATACCCAGCAGAGCCATGCCTATGAACCCGAAAAATATGCAGAGGTTGCGGTTGTGATTCAAGCTGAGCGCCTCGACAAAGAGCTGCAGGCCGACGCTGACCATGATGCCAGCTGTGATGGCAAACATACAGGCGTAAGCTACTGGGGTTGGGCTGATGTGGGTGTGATTAGCGAGCTTGAACCACAACACAGCAATGCCAGCGCCAAGGGGCTGGCTGAGGCCGCCCAGGATGGCGGCCCAGAACATGGCCTTGAGACGACTTCCAAGGGCCATGTACAATGGTAGAGCCATGGCAAAGCCTTCGGTAATGTTGTGCACGAAGAGAGCCATGAAAACGTTGAAGCCGAGTGATGGGTTAGCGTGGTTCGTGGCGTAGGTGATGAAGCCTTCAGGGAACTTATGAAGCGCAATGGCGATGGAGGTTTGCAGGCCAAGTGACATGAACGCGTTCGTGGGCACATGGTGGTGATGTTGAGCCTCGACATCCTCGTCCTCGCCGTCCTCGCCGTGCGCCTCGTGGTCATGGTCGTGATGATGACTGTGGTTGTGGCTGTGACTATGGCTATGATCATGATCGTGCGCTTCGTGGTCCACGTGATTCCGTGATGGCATGGGCTCTCTTGACGCCGCCCGACTGGTCCGTACCTGTCCACTGATGGGTGAATGGCACTGAGAGTCGCTCTCCTCCAAGTCTGTCAGATCGGTATGGCTGTGGTTATTTGGGTACAGCTGTGCGATGCTGGTCCTCACAATAGTTGGGTGTCTCGAGGAGGCCGCTGAGCGGTTGGCCACATGCTTGAAACATTCCTGGCCACATGGATCGGAGTACCCAAAGCAAGGGCCCTCCTCATCGCAGTTCGATTTCATGTCATTCATGAAAGATGCGATCCGCTGTTTGACTTGAAGCATAGACGGTCGCCTTTCCACCGTCGCACCGCGGCTTCGCGATACCCGCGGCGGGTGCGAGTGCGTTGTGTTGAGGGCCAGGGCACTCCTAGTATGTCCCTTAGGCACCAGGGATCCTCCGTTCTCATGCGCCGTCTCTCCATTGAGCAGAGGCGTGGACTCGGTAGCGTGGCCATTCTTAGTGATGCTCTCCACAAAGGGCCGTCGCGATGATCGGCGACTGCCCGAGTACAAAGACGTCTTTCTGCTCTGGCTGCGTGACCGAGTATCGGCTTCATTGTGTGTGTGATCACAATCAACCACATGCGACGGCATGTACTGGTGTAGCAGACGGGAGATAACCTGTATACCAAAAAAGCCCCCAACAAAGCAGCCCATCATAATGAAGCCCGCCTTTTGGTCTTGGTAACCATCCTCCTTAAGGTACTGTTTTGATGACGGCAGCATGCTGTTTAACGCAGAGTAAAGCTAGAGACCGGGAGTGGTATTAGTAATAGTTCTGAGGTGTCACGCATGGGGCTGCTGGAATGACATACCATAACGCCGAAGCTCAAGCTCAAAGAGCTGGCAAGAAAGACATTGCTTTCTTGTATCCTGAAGTTGCGCTGCCCTGGTAGCCATCGTACCAAAATGTCGATGCAAATGACGGACGCGCCTACGATACAAGCTGCCGAGAGACACCAGTCAGCAAAATGTCCACTTTAGACGTCCATGGAGTTTTGTCACCTACCAATTCCACTCACGATACTCATGATCCACCCCCTGGTATCGTTGTCGATCTCTGTCGCCTTCATGATGGGCGGCTTGGGCTCAGCGCCTCCAATGGTTGCCTGTTGCGATCGCGATCCTTAGCGCATGTAGCGAAATGGTGTTTCGATGTCTTTCTTGTTGAAGCGCAATTTGTTGGACCCAATCTGGGAAAATCGCCAGAGTCCTAGGTGTGCCTGGGGAACAGGTGCTGGTGTGGCGGCTTCGATTCGTCCTGCAGGAGACCGGGTGACGTATTGCGGCGCGCAATAGACCCAGACGAGTGGGATATTGGTTCGAGGGTCCCGGGAGACGGGAGCGGATAAGTATGGGGATGTTGTAGATTTCGGGAGAGGCGTTTAGAACCTTGATCGTGGGTAGATTGTCCAAAGAGGTAGGCAAGATAGGGGAGAATGGATAGGGAAAGTCGAAGAGGTTGCTGGAGGAAGCAAAGGGTGTTGTTGTTGGTGGGAGAGTAGTGATGTAGACGGCTGCCAATAAGATGGAATGGGACTGGGCGCTGAGCGGCGTGCTTTCCAGGTTTGCGCTGGGGCCGCAGCCAGAGAGGTGGGGGGCTTCACTGGTGTAAGTAAACTGGGAGCGCCTGCACCTTAAGCTTTCCAGCAGCGCGGATTTTACGCAGTAGTGGATTCGGAGGCGCTGGATTTGGCGCTTTCTGGAGCCACTGCGTTGTTTCTGTGTGATGGATCATGGGCGGTAGTGAAGTGGGCTGGGGGCTGGGGCCTTCTGTTGTTCATAACTGGACCGAGGCCATCAAGGTTCTCAAAATTCCTCCTCTAGTACACAAGTCACTCAGCTACTCACGCAAGAAAAGGTCTCACGCCCAAACAAAGCTTGTTTCCCATCCATTCTCTTTTGCATATCTACTTTCCACTTTCCACTTCGGACTCTCCCCTTGCCTGCGCGTTATCAGTTGGCTGCCGCCCTGCCCTGCCTGCAGCTTGCCGTCTGACCCTCCCCGATCGCAACCCACCTTTTGTTGCCTTTTGGCGCACAAGCAGGCGATGCGGCTCTTTCAATGAGAGAAAGACGGCGTCGAAGTCGAACTGCATATGTTTCTCAAAAACTTTGTTTTGTTCTACAAGGTGCAGTCATTCAGAAGAAAACAGACTGTATACAAAAGATGCACGTTGTCAGCCGCTTTGTTGGGATCCCCCCGGCGGCGAGTCAAGCTGCTGGTCGACAACACACACCCATGGCCTTGGCTTGAGAACCCGGATGGCGCTACATGCCGGGTATCCTCGTACTCCCTCGAGACCCGTGACTCTTTGGCGATGTGCGCCAGCTCATTGAAGCCGCCCGAAGCGCATGCTAGGGAGATGCCAACACATGTGAAAGGAGGTAAGACTGCTGCTGCTTTGGCGGGCTGTCGTTATTTTAGGTAGGGACCATGGATCCAAAGAAACTTTCTGAGCATCGCAGGGTCTCGCCCAGACCGCGAATCGGAGGCTGGCATTTTGTCATCCGCTTTTTTTCTGGGCATGGAGCCCGCCTCGTCTCTCGGTGAAGCGACTGCACGCTCACCGAGGCCAGCCCCATTCCAGCCCCTCAGCCTGCACCCCGAAATCCTTCCAATCCTCATCCCCGCCTTCGCACCTGCCAGCTGTCGGCAAATGCTCGGGACATCTGCAGCGGAATCCCCACACGAGCTCCTCCTTCCGATCGGCGGCCCTGGAGAAGTGAGATCGGTGCAGTCGGCGGACCAAGCGCCGTCGCAAGCCCAAAATTTTATCCAGCTCCGAGCTCCAAATCCCCGTCCCGTGAAGAACCACAACTGAGACATCCACCACACCACCACCAGGTCAGATCCACGTGCCCTTCCTTCCAACACCCGTGGTCGTCGCTGTCATAACCGCCTGACGCTGGCGCCCGGTTTCCGTTCTCCTTTCCTCCTACAAACTACTTTTCGAATCCCCTCAGAATAGAATACCGGCCGCGACCCAGCCCGCCATGTCGAAAGCAACATCCATCGCCCTCGTCGCGGCTCTAGGCGCGGGAGGCGGCGCCGCCGTCACAGCAGCCATGTACGGCCTCCGCTCCAAGCAGCCCGCCACCGACGCGCCCATGACCGCCGCGCCCCCAACAAACGCCTTCACCACCGCTCCCACCGTCCCCGTCCCAGGCTCCCAAGTCTTCGACAACAAAGCAAACCCCAACGCACCCCTGCCGTCGGCGCCCCCGCCAATCCCCGGCGCCATCCCCGGCGCCATCGTCGACCCCGCCGGCCTCTTCCAGTACGGCTTCCCCGGCCCCGTCGCCGACCTCGCGCCCCGCGAGGGCCTCATCTCGAGCTTCGACCGCCGCACACGCAACCCCCACTGGGTCGTCGAGCACATCACCCCCGCCTCCCTCGCCCAGAAGGGCGGCGACCGCAAGGGCAGCACCTTCCTCGAGGACCCCTCCGTCCCCGAAAAGTTCCAGGCCAAGCTCAAGGACTACTTCCGCAGCGGCTACGACCGCGGCCACCAGGTCCCCGCCGCCGACTGCAAGTGGTCCCAGCGCGCCATGGACGACACCTTCTACCTCACAAACATGTGCCCCCAGGTCGGCGACGGCTTCAATCGCGACTACTGGGCCCACTTTGAGGACTTCTGCCGCCGTCTGACGTCGCGCTACCCCTCCGTCCGTATCGTCACCGGCCCGTTGTACCTCCCGAAGCGCGACCCCGTCGACGGCAAGTGGTACACAAAGTACGAGGTCATCGGCAACCCTCCCAACGTCGCCGTGCCGACGCACTTTTACAAGGTCATCTTCGCGGAGGACGGCAAGGCCGGCGGCAACGTCGCCATCGGCGCCTTTGTTATGCCCAACGCTGTGATCCCCAACGAGAAGCCGCTCTCCGACTTCGAGATGCCGTTGGAGGCCGTCGAGCGTGCCGCCGGTCTGGAGTTTGCGTCAAAGCTGGCTCCGCAGCGTCGCAGGAGGCTCTGCAGCGAGGCCTCGTGCGCCATCATCGTGAGGGACTACGCCGACAGGCAGAAGGCCTTCACCAAGAAGTGAGAAGAGCTGCTGTTGGGTTGAGAACACATTAAGGCGAGCGCGGGGGTTGGCGATCTAGAGGTCTGCATTCTCCAGGGCCATGGGAGAAGTCGCCCAATTGAAGAAGTTCCATTCGTGTCTGTACATTTGCCCTCGGAGAGAGGAGCACAAACGAGGAAACCGTTGCGGGGGAACATCGCAGGACAGCATCTGAGCGAGACCGTAGGGCGTGTGATTTGCTGGCCGGCGACACATACATGTACACTAGATAGGCCCGACAACTAGACAGTTGATAGGACTGCCACTACATCACAAGCGATCTTTTTCAAACTGGATATGGACCCAGTCCTGGTTGGGGAAACTGACACGCATGTTGCGCACGCCATTTTTCTGCCATGTTTGTGGAATCACTACGTGCATGGCAATATCTTCCGCCCGGCGTAGTAACTCTTCAGGCAGGAAGGCAAGACTGCGCCAGTATCCTGTTCTCTTGTCAGATCAGCATGGAGAGATATTACAGTTTCAAACGCAGCGAACGATCAAACGAGACATCCGGGCAAGCATGTGTTGTTTAACTTTTATTATAACACTAGGGTATCACCACTGCCCTTCTCCCTTTTCGTATTTACTATTCTTACACCAAGGTCACTGTCCAATTTGCAGTTGTTGGTTACGCCTGGTATCCGTCCTGGGATTTGTCCTGAGATCTTTCCTTGGATCTTTCCTTGGATCTCTCCTTGGATTTGCTTCAAGATCTGCTCCGAGATCTGCCCTGAGTACTGCCGCGTGACTAACGTATTCTCGTATAGTTGCCGCGTCGCTGCTCCGCCTTGAGACTCTCCTCCTGACTGGGCAAAGGAGCTCTCCTGCCCCCGCGGTCGTGCCCGTTAAGGTCAGCTCCGGGTGGCGGCATAGGCATGGGAGGGAATCCAGGTGGTGGCACAAAATTGGGCGGCGGGACCATACCGGGAGGGAAACCGCCGGGCGGTGGAGGAGGGAGCGTGCCTCCGGCCTTCTGGATCATCTCGGCGATCTTTGCAAGGTCGGCAGGATTGCTCGGGTCTATGCCGCCAGGCAGTTGGATAGGCGGTGGCGGAGCCCCGTTCAGGCCAGGCAAGCCTGGTAGAGGGAACGGCAGCGGCGGGGGAGCTCCACCGTTTGCGCCAACGCCTGGGATCATCGGTGGTGGCGGTACCGGAGGCCCGCCAGCGCCATTCGGTGGCATAGATAGACCGGGCAGACCAGGCAACCCAGGCAAGCCGAGGAAACCAGGGACAACTGGCTGCTTGAGCGGCATCTTCTGGTCGACGAGGCCGTCCATCTCGTCCTCCATCTCCTGCTCCTCTTCTTCCTGTCTTTGGCGACGACCTCCGCGACGGTCCCAGGTTCCTTGAGCCTCGGCCGCCGCCTCTCCGATGTGATACCTGTCCTGGAAGACGTCGGAATCTCCCGGCCGCTTTCTGGACCAGAACCTCGTGATACGGTCGTTCGAGCCAGAAGCCAGGATGTGACCAAGCGGGTGCCAGTCCAGAGACCAGATCGCGAAATCGTGTGCGTATGGGACCTTATGAGCTGGGTAGATGGTCTGGGCGCTAGTTGTGGTTGGGTCCGAACTGTCGTACGGCGCGATGGTGGTGTGGCCAGCTGGCGTGTTCGGCTCATCTAGGATGTAATGGTACAAAGAGCCGTCGTGTCCACCGGTGCTAAGGAAATTCGAGTGAACGGGATGCCACGCGATGGTTGAGATGTCCTTCTCGTGTCCCTTCAACAAGCAAATGTCTCGCATCATTCGGAGATCAAAGACGCGGGCGGTTTGGTCTCTTGCTGAGGTTGCGAGGCAGTCTCCTTGAACTCGCTCAAAGAGCGTCTTGGTAATCGTGTTCTTATGGCCGTGAAGCGTCGTCAAGCAGCGGCCGGTTCTCGGATCCCATAGCTTAACCACGTGGTCTTTTGAACCCGACACCAACAGACCTTTGGTGGGATGCCAATCACAACTCTTGGCGTCCCAGCCGTGCCCCTTGAGAACCGACTCTTCGACTCCACCTGCGAAGTCAAAAATCTTCAATGTCGAGTCGTCGCATGCCGTGACGAACTTGGAATCGTTCGGGCTGAAGGCGAGGTCTCTGATCGGGTCGTTATGTGCAGCAATACTCTGAAGGTTATTAAAGTTAGGCTGCCAGTACTTGACGCTGCCGTCGTGGTCCGCGGAGATGAGCCAGTCGTCGTTGTGAGAGTATGCTAGCGCTCTAATGGCGGAGTCGTGAGCCTGCATGATGGTCTCAAAGTTGAATCCGGTGCCGTTCCATAATGTGAATTCTCCGCTGGAGGAAGCCGTCAATAGACGGCGGCCTTCTGGTGTCCATCGGACGACATTGATAGGATGTTTGATCTTGTTCAGTGATGAATGAAGGTGCTTTACGGGGATCGAATCACCAGGATCTGTTCTTCTGGCTGAAGGAGGTGTGAACTGAGATGTGTTAGCAGGCGTATGAAGTTATGAGAGGTGCAATACTGACATCGACGATGAAGCTCGCGCTTGGCCTCTCAGCCTCGCCAGTGTAGACATCTCCGTCTGCCGGCGCGCGATTGCGCATCCAGTGTGCGACGGTTGAGCCATAATCTGTTACCGGACCTGAACACGGTGTCAGCGGTTCTGCTAAAGCATCTGATCTGTCTCAAGTCTCCACGTGAGCCCGACGGAGAGATGATGCCCTGCGCGTGTCCGCAATACACGCAAGTTCAAACATTCCCATCATGCACGGAGATTGCGATTCCGTCGAAGAGGGCAACTCACGTCGGCCTCTAGCTCTAATAAAGCCTCCGTCCTGACCGTCTCCTGGCGGCCCTCGCCTGTCGTGATGATCCCCACGAGGATCGTAGGCCATCTTTAAAATCCCATGCGCTGAAACGTGCAGTAAAGAAATGCGGTCTTGTGGAGCGTGGTTTTACTAGTCCGAAGTCGATTGCTATTTCTGTTGCAACCTGGCGCGTTTAGGTGGTGATGGATGCTTCCTGCTTGACGATCCACGAGGCCGTCGCCAATCACTGAAAATGACCGCGACGCGTGCACGGGCCCGACCCATTCTCTCGAGATCACATGACCTTGAGGCTGATTGAGCTGGAGCCAAGGTCGAGAAGGTACGTACCTCCCCCGTGGCTTCAGTGGTGTCACATAACTGGTGGTGGCGTGCGTTAGCTTCACGGTTTGTCTTATCGGCGCCAACTGCCTGCTTATCCGGGCCAACATCGGGTCTGATGCTTCCATTTTTATATTCTCCGAAGTCTTCTTCTTCAGACCTCGTTCTACCGTCGATAGAATGAGGTGATAATTAGGTACGGCCCATGACCCATCGTCTTTTGCCTAGCCGCAAGAAATGCCATGCCGCGACGCCTTCATTTTGGCATGTGATAGAGTTAAGCCACGGCTCCCTCTTCAATTTCTCTCATGGACGCCCCACGAAGCCCCGTGTCCCACCACTCAGAGCTTCCACCGGGATCGCCGTCGCTATCCGTGGAGCCGTAGCACCCCTGGAGCGCATGCATGCCGCTTTTCTCGTTGTAGCGTTAGCTCCCAGTAAGGTGATTTGGCCCGGCTGCCCGCTGTTGCTGCCAAAGTGCGTGCTGCAAATGCAATCCAGACCCGAGGACCTTGGCTGCCGTGGGTGCTGTCACCTCAGTGGACAGGTTCGGCGACCCTGACATTCTCAAGGTCCCCCCTTCCAATCTTTGCAATCCTCGGGGCCGTGCTTCCATCGGTCCATCCAGTTCGCCAGGAGCTCTCGGCTGTCAACTCCTCTGATCACCCTCATTTGTTTTGCTGTCTCTGAAATTTTGTCTCTCTTCTCCGACTTCGACAAGCCCGTTCTGCACGCCGGCTGCATTCTTGTCGTCAGCGCGCCTCCTGTTGCCTCATTCCTACACGTCGAGCAGCGAATCCCCACGCATCAAGGGCTGATGGCGTCGGCCTAGCCTCCTCCACCTGTTTTCCGCCCCCTTCCCCGAGCGAGCCCAGTGTCTCCCCCTGCCCTGTGCCTTGACGTACCCCCTTCCCTCTTTCTGCTGGCTGTGGCTTCAGATCCCCCCTCGCACGCACGACGTGCCCCTCCTCATCCAATCCACGCTCGACGCCAATGCGCTCACCCATCCAGATAGCTTCCCTCCAAGCTTAGGGAGCTCGGATTGAATCGCAAAAGCGCCGGCCTCTCTGCGTGTCTGCCCTTGGAAACACCGGCTAAGAAGTCAATTGGTAATTTCTTGGCTCCGACCGGCCTTGGTCTGGTGTCTTGCATATTGCTCCGATATCTTATCGTTACGCTTGCCACTCACTCCCTGCATTGCATATACAAAGCTTTCCTCGCCATTAGGTCTCCTCACTCTTTTTAAACTTTCACCCATTCTCCCCGTCGTCATCCACCACTGTGGCACTATTTCCTGTCGTCTTCTGTTCCTCCCATTGCTTCATTCTCGACTGGCCTCAATTGCGCTCAGGACGCATTGCCCGTCATGAACACGGCCACCGTGACGAGCGTCGAGAGCTCAACCATGACCACCACTCTGCGTAACACGAGCAATGGCAGACCCGAGCCGAAGTCCGCCAAGTCGTCCGTCTCCGCCTCCGCTTCCGACAATCAGCGCTCGACCGAGGAGCTGAGGAGAGCGGTCCAACGGAAATACAGACACGTTGCCGCCGTTCACAAGAGCGTCCGCCCTTCCACCCTGAGCCATGACTCCAACGCCGCCCCTAGCTTTCTCGGCTTCAGAAACTTAATGGTAATCGTACTAAGTATGTTCATCGACGACACTGCGGCTTGACGCCCTTGGCTGACTTGATACAGTTGTCGGCAATCTTCGTCTGATGATTGAGAACATCCAAAAAGTAGGCGCACTCCCACAGTAATCCTAGTCACGTCACTGACACGCCGTAGTATGGGGTATTGATCTGTATTGGATGCCATGACTTCCGTAGACAAGATGTGCTTCTTGGCCTGGGCCTCTACGCCCTCATCCCTTGCCATCTGTTCGCCGCCTACCTCATCGAACTGGCCGCTGCTCAACAGGCTAGAGGTCTGAGGGCCAAGTCGAAGGACGGCGCCGCCAGCCCAACGGAAGACCAACGATCTCGGTTTAACGCAACATGGAAGGTCATTGCCTGGATCCATGCTGTGAACATCACTCTCGCCCTGGCCATTACGACATACATGGTGTACTTCCACATCCACCACCCCTTGATCGGCACCCTGACCGAGCTTCATGCCATCATCGTGTGGCTCAAGACGGCCTCGTACGCCTTCACGAACCGAGACCTGCGACATGCCTTCCTGCACCCCGTCAAGGGCGAGCTGGCAGCCATGCCCGAAATCTACGCAAAGTGCCCCTATCCGAACAACATCACGATGGGCAACTTGGGCTACTTCTGGTGGGCGCCCACGCTCGTTTATCAGCCCGCATATCCGAGAACGGAGAAGATCAGATGGGTGTTTGTCGGCAAGCGCATGGCGGAGGTCTTTGGCTTGAGCGTCTTCATCTGGTTCGCCAGCGCCCAGTACGCTGCCCCGGTTTTGATCAACTCCCTGGACAAGATCGCATCGTTGGACGTGCCCAAGATTCTGGAGCGACTGATGAAGCTGTCTACCATCTCCCTGGTCATCTGGCTCGCCGGCTTCTTCGCCCTCTTCCAGTCATTCCTTAACGCCCTCGCCGAGGTCACCCGCTTTGGCGACCGATGCTTCTACGAGGACTGGTGGAACAGCGAGAGTCTGGGTGCCTACTGGCGTCTGTGGAACAAGCCCGTTTACACGTACTTCAAGCGCCACGTCTACTCTCCCTTGATCGGCCGTGGCTGGAGTCCCAGGGCGGCCCAACTTGCTGTTTTCTTTGCTTCGGCGGTGCTCCACGAGGTTCTCGTCGGTATTCCCACCCATAACGTCATTGGTAAGTCATGTATCAAAACCCGATCGCAGCAAGGAGCTAATCATGACTAGGCGTCGCCTTTGCCGGCATGTTCCTCCAACTTCCTCTCATCGCCCTCACCACCCCGTTAGAAAAGATGCAATCGCCCACGGGCAAGATGATTGGCAATTGCATCTTCTGGGTTTCTTTCACCATTCTCGGACAACCGTTCGCCGCGCTCATGTACTTTTACGCCTGGCAGGCCAAGTACGGCAGCGTGAGTCGACAGATGGCCTGCGCGAGAAGTTCTTAGACTGTTTTATTACAAAGACGGGGGCCGGGAAGGCGCTCACCCGTCATTTCTCATGTATCTTATCTACTGGGTTATAGAAAAAAATATAATACTGGCGCTGTTTTGACACCATCTTACACATAATGATACACTTGACGAATACGTCCGTCCCATCATCCGCAAAACGGAATCAACGTCCCGACGCGCTTGCGGTACTGGACGTAGTCGTCGCCAAAGAACCTAATCAGGAGCTCCTCCTCGTGGCGTATCCTCTTGGAGAAGAAGAACCACAGCACGCCCGCGTAGCCGAGCAAGGAGATGACGTTGCCCATGACCAGCTGGGTGCCGATGGCCCACCAGAAGAAGCCAAAGTACGACGGGTGTCTGAACCACGCGTAGATGCCGGCCGTGACGAGCTTGTGCGACTCGGTCTTGTAGTGCTGCACGGTGTGGTTGAAGCTCTCGCCGGCGGTGATCATGGCCATGGAGCGCACCGTCTGCCCGACGACGACGAGGACCAGGCCCGCGGCCATGAGCAGCGGTCTCGAGCCGAAGGGCGCCCAGACGGAGTCCCTGAAGAGGACATTCGTGAGGAGGCACTCTGCGAAGGCGGTGGCGTGGGCGATTGCGTAGGCGGGCCAGTTGGCGGTCAGGAGGAAGGCGTGGACGGTGGCCTGCGGTGTGTTGAAGGCGGCCGTGGTCCAGAACTCGAGGAAGTGGAAGAGGGAGAGGGCGGCGAGGAAGAAGGGGAGGCGCCAGAGTGGGGAGACGGTCGTCGTGAGGATGAGGACGGTGGAGAGGAGGCCGGTGAGGAAGGCCGCGCCGAGGCAGAAGGCGCGGAGGGCGATGCCGGCTAGGGACTTTCGCTGGTGGGGGTAGAATTCCTGTCCCACGGGCGCGGGGGTGCCGGGAGCAGGCGCGGGACGGGAGTCGCTGGAAGGAGAGTCAGTTTCTGGAGATGGTGATGATGATGATGGGGTGTCATCGTGGTGGTGATTCAGTAATCTGGAAGGGTCTTGGTAGAGGGGGTTCACGTGTCTGCGGGAGGACATCGTGATGGTGGGGTTTTGGTGTTGAGGGGTCGAGGAAAGGGTTGCATGTGCTGTGCGGGAGCAGAGCCGTCCGTCCAGGGGGGTGAGAGCAAGGCAGGTAGGTCAGGGTCTGAGGACGGAGATTTCACGGCGAGATCGGGGCGGGTACGAAGGGAGCACGGGACCGAGGGAGGTGGAGGGGGGGCCTGGGGCTGCTACTTACACCCGACGAAAGCTTGTCATTGTGCGTATGTCGTGTGCCTCGTTGGCGAGAGCTAGCTAGCTTGCTTCAATGATCCGATGTCAAGGAGGAAGAGGTGGTGGTGGTGGTAGTGGGTGTCGGCACTCGACGGTTTAGAGTCCGCCTTAGACTGGGGGCCGCGGGACGCGGGGACGGTAGGAAGAGGCCGTGACACTTCGAGGACAGGTACCTGACGGTCAGGTCAGGCAGGGGGGTTGGCAGGGACGGAGAAGGGTGGCGGGCGGCTCTAGCTCCTTGTGTCCGTCATTCCATGCATGAACGACCTCGATCTGTATCTTTCGAGTGCGTATGGATGTCCTCTTTCTATTCGACAATCCTGTTCAGCCCTAGTTCAAAGCGTAGAGAGAGAGGTGTTGTGAGTGAGTAATCGCCCGCTTCTGGCACTGCAACTGTGTCGGAGAGCTGGTGGAAGTCTGTTCCCTGCAGCGGGCGGATTCGGTTGCGCTGTAATGCTCGGATCTTGCGACGTGGAGGCTCAAAAAAAATGACAGAGTGGACAGCAGAAGAGGATCAGCAGAGATGGACCAAAGCAAGGAAAAAAAAAGGGGGGACTCGACGTTGGAGTTTGTGGAGAGAGTCGGCATGCAAAAAGGGACTCCGAGGTCCCACTTCAGCCTGGGCAGGCGGACTTTGTCGTTGCATTCCCTCTTCTAGTGACTCCCACAAGGACAAACGCCGTCTCCAGTGACCACTTCGGTGAGGGAAACGGTAATAAACAGTGGGTGTGCACTGCGTGTTTGGAAGTCTGGAGGACAGGACGGGTGGGACGGGTAAGGCCAAGCGCCCAGCGCGGGCCGAAGGTCAGGGGCGGATGACGCAAGTGCGTGGACCTTTTCTCTATTCTGCCCCCATCAGTCGTCGTCTGTGTCTGTCTGTCGCTGCCGTGTGGCTCCATGTCTCCTGCGGTCTTCGCTGCTGATGCTGCTGCCGCTCTAGTTTTTGCTTCCAGGTTTCCATGCTGTACTTTGCGCTTTGGGCCCTTGACCAGGGAAAGCACGGAAAGCAACAGGTGCAGGCAGCATGTCGCCGCCTAGTCGTAAGCACCTGGGCTCTCGTTATTTTAGGGTGTTCGGGCTCACCGACACTGACAATGGACCTGGACTTTTGCTCTTCTTCTGATCATGGGTACACTTTCGAAGGGCAGATAGACTACTGTAGCTCGAAACGGCCGGCAAATAACTCCCGAGATCTTTGTCACACTGCGGTGTTTAATTCTTCTTCTGGCGCGGGAGTAAAAAAAGAAAAAGGGAAAACAAGAGACAAATCTGTCATAGGGCTGTTTTTGGTCTCTCTTGTTTCGTTTCTGTTCCTTCTCTCCATTTACACAAAAAGTTGTTGTTGGTCCCTTTATCTCGTGGACGTTCTATTTCTGCAACCCGATCTACACCACCTATCTGCACCGCATATCTCTCTCTCCATCTTGGCTTGCTCCGCCTGCTGGCCCCCCTCGTCTTGTCCTGCCCGTCTCGTCAGTCTTCGCTCCTCATCTCGCTTCGCGTTGTTCCTTGTCCATTGCCCAACGAGTAGGAACGCGACTCTTGACCGCCCTCTTACATAAATCACCTCATACGTAGTCTGCTGTACAGTATACACTACACCGACAAGCCGTCGCCCTTCCCCCCTTTACACCACACTCATGCACAAGAAAACCATGGACATCCGCACCATCGACAGGGAAGAGAACCGCCGGCGGATGAAGAATGGCGAGCTTTACCATGCCTTCACCCCGGATCTCATTGCGGATCGGAAACGCTGCCAGGCCGCCTGCACCAGGTTCAACAACGCCGGTGACGTGAGCCGCCGCACGCTTGTCGGCATGTGGAAGGAGTGAGTAGTTCCGCCTCCATTTTACTCTATTTCTCTCGGCAACCCTGAAGCCAACCCCTCGGCTCTTCTTTCCCGTCTTGAGATGCAGACCTAACCCAGAACAGCATCAACGGGGACACAATCCCTCTCCCTCCACCCAAGGCCCGCCGTGACGAGGACGACGCCATCTTGGAAGACTGGCCGTGGGTTGACGCCCCGATAAAGATGGACTACGGTTACAACGTGAAGTACGCATCTGGCCCATCGCAACCTGTCTCGTGTCTCGTCTTACCGTATGCAGATTCGGCCAAAACGTCTATGTCAACTCTAACAGTACATGGATCGACACCTGTACCATCACAGTTGGTTCGCGTACCCTGATTGGCCCCAACTGCTCTTTCTACAGCGGCACACATCCCCTCGATCCCACGCTCCGCAACGGCACCCGCGGGCCGGAGAGTGGGAAGCCCATCACCATCGGCGACGATTGCTGGATCGGTGGAAACGTCATCGTGCTGCCGGGCGTGACCATCGGAAAGGGTGTGACAGTCGGGGCGGGAAGCGTCGTGACCAAGGACGTGCCGGATTATGTTGTCGTCGTTGGCAACCCGGCGCGTGTCGTTAAGGAGATTACGCCGTCGAAGCCGACGAACGGCGCGGTAAATGGGTTATCGGCCACCATCAATTATAGCGCTACTATGTAGTCTTAATGCCTTTACGCGTTTGTTCAACATGTCCGTTCGTGTTTGTGTGTATGTTCAAAGACCGCCCTGGATGGAAAAGGACGAGATGATGAGTACGAGGACGTTGATAACGCCCCAGAGAAGGGGAACCCATGTGGACATCGAGAAGTAGCCGGCGTTGTAGACTGCACCGAGACTGCAAAGTCGTGGGTTAGCTACGCTGTGTCGTCGACGGAACATTGCTTGCACTTACATCAACCCAACGACGCTCCCAGCACACAACGCCTGCACGCCCGCCACGAAGGCGTAGAACAACGGCACCGCCCATAGATAGGTCAGCGACCCACGCTTGTTTGTGTGCATCGCGATAGTAATGGCGGCAGCGCCCATGTGCACCGCGGCGTAGATGATGAAGGTCCATATCACCGTGAAGCGCCAGATGTCGCGGATGTAGAAGAGGCTCCAGCGGTGGTCGTCCGTGAGGTCCCGCAGCTGCCAGTTGATGCTCGGGAACGACGGAACCTTGTAGTTTGTCGGCGGGTAATTTTGCGCGCGAGAAGACATTGCTGAACGGCGGCCCTGGGGCTCGACGGGAGAAAGAAGACGAGATGTTGAAAGTCGGTGGGTTTGGTGAGCTTTGGAGGCGCAGTGATTGCAGCTGCTGATCGTCACTACCGGGGTTGGCTGTGGGATGTTGCAGGGATGGCGCAGCTTTGGGGGAAGCTTGAGGTGTGGCTTTAGGGGCACTTCAGGTGCCTCGGCAAAAACGCCCGCGCCAGTCCCGACGTCCTGCCATCGGCATCGGCACCCTCGATTACAATCACCGCGACCCAACAACGGCCGCTTCCGCCGTTCCCCCCATTCAATCTCATCCCGACAGTCACCCCAGGCTCTGGTGAGCCGACGTGATCGCAGCTCACGATGCCGGCCGACAGACTCCTCAACACGGTTCTGCAACTGTATCAAAACGTCCACGATGATCGCAAGACGGACCAGATAGTGGGCTCTACGACGACCCTCCTGACGACGCTCTCGAACCCGCTGAACCTCGGCGTCCTTACCTCCCAGCTTCTCACCGCGCCTGCGATTTGGCAACGTCGCGACGGCCTACGGACGAGCTTGCGCATCATTAGCATCTACAACAGCGCCGCGATACGAGTGCGACAGAACGAGATAGATAACGCCAAAAATGTTCACGGCCCGCGGCAGGGCGGGGGCCTCGGTTGCGACACATGGGTGCGCGCCGTTGCCAAGGGCGCGGACGATCGGTCCAATCGATGGCAGCATCTCCTGATTTTGACAGGCGTTTTGATGGGAATGGAGGCGAATGATAGACAATCTCTATCGAGGGGCTTGCGGAATACGCTGGAGGAAGCCGTTGTCACGGCTGCAAACCTCGCTTTGGAACGTCAGGACGGGCCGTTCGCCTCGGCCTCGGTCGTTCTGGCGCTCAACTACGTGTTCCCTTTCCTTTCCGACTTCCACCAAAGCGTGATTAATTGCAACGCGCTTCTGCCGATTGCGGTATTGGCTATCACCGGGGATGACGGCTTCCAGGATGGCCGGTTCTTGGATGATATCCGCAAGGACGTCAAGCAGTACGGACAAATGGTCGCATGGCCTCCCACCTCTCCGTCGTTTGCGCTGCTGCAGACCATCGAGGGCAAGCCCCTGATGGGCGGCATGGGACCGTTGTCAAAGCTGGCAGGTTTCGCTGCCACCAATGCGACTGACTCGGCAGTCGTGCTCGACGCTCAGGATGCTTTGATGGAGTTTACACAAAAGATGCTGCGGTACTGGCAGCACAACCCTCTATCGACGGTTGACGGCGCCGAAGAGACGGCGCGGTTGGAGCAGAATACGCTGGAGGCGACGTGGCCGGCTTTGTGGCAGTTGCTGAAGAAGACGATGTATGCGACGGTTGCCGTCATGCAAGCCATCGTCGGCCGGAGTCTTCTTGACCCGCGCATGAGAAACGACGCGATCGCACCCCAGGTGGCAACCAAAGCGTTGTTCACCCTGAGGAACTTATTCTTCATCTCTTCACGACAGGGAGCCAACGCATTCCAGGCTTACCAGTTCACCTACCTGACAAGTCTGGATATCCTCGCACGCTTCCCAGACGCCTGCGTTGCGTTCTTGGAAGAGACCAAGCCGCCTCATGCTGGGACGGTCCCTCCCAGCTTTTATGACAGGACTCTGGACCTTTTCTACTTGAACGTGGCGGAGCACTTGCCTCTCAACATGCCCACAGAGGCGTGTGACGCTTTGATTGTCCGCCCCGCGACGGCCTACCTCACCCATACCGGCGGCCTGACGTCCACAATGGTTGAGCTTTTCGAATCCGCCCACAGCGCCACGCTGTCTGTGCTGTCTTGCCCTCACAACAGCTCGCTGACGGTCGGCCTCGTTCCGTTCTACGTCGACGCCCTGTTCGCATCCTTCCCGGCGCAGATCTCAACACGCCAGTTCCGTGTGGCCTTCAAGACGGTCATGCAGATCGTCTCCCCGCCGTTCCCCATCTCCCTCGCCGAGCCGCAACTCTCCGAAACCCTCCTGGAAATGGTCCGCTTCAAGGCCATGGACGCGGACACCGCCCCTCTCCCCCTGACCCAGGACGTCATCAACCAGGCCGAGAAGGGGCTTTCGCCTCAGGACCCCATGTCAGAACAGAGCTCGCTTGTCTTGACGCTCATCGACTCCTTACCATTCCTGCCTCTGCCCCTGGTCGAGGACTGGTTGACGTTGACCGCGCAGTCGATGAATGACATAGCCGACCCCGTCTTGCGTCAGCCTGTCAAGGACCGCTTCTGGGAGGTGCTCGTCAGCGGCGAGATGGACGTCGAGAGAGCTACTATCGGTGTCGCTTGGTGGACTACCAAGGGTGGACGTAGGTTGGTCCTGGGTGAGCAGCTGGCTCCTGTGATGAGCGGTGCGATAATGGATGAGGGGAGGTCCAGTAGACTATAAGATGATGAGGGCGGTTGTCTTTGTATGGGGTATGATGGCAATATGTAAGCGTTTTATCTTTCTTGGGTACTTTTAGGTGCATGGGTATATCCAACATGCATTGATGCATGCAGATTATGTTCCTTGCTTTTCTTTCCAGCCCGTGACATCGATATCCGGTGATGATTCGTAGGTTACTGTAGAGGCTCCCCGCAAAAGGGAAGAGCCACCTACTTCAAGTTCACCCAGAATGTAGGCATTTGGCAGTCCCAACCACTGTACGCAGCAAGAAATCTCAAAGTCCGTTGCAGGTGCATCAAACGGTCGGTATAAACATGCTGAGGAACCTGGCAGCCTCTTCCACTGTGATTCGTCAGGGGTGTGATGCTCAGCCGCACAATGCTGGCGGCAAGACGAGATCCCCTGCTACCCTACAACCAACGGTCCGATAAGGGGGCGACCATCAACCTTCACGTTCCCCCCTCACCTCCGGTAATCAGTATGTCATTTCAAAGTCCTTGCTCACCACTTTCAACGTTTCAAAAGTCTAACTGTGTCGCAGAGTTCTCATATCGCTAAATGGCCGATCGGACGATTTGAGGATAGAGTTGGACAATCGAAAAGATGGCACAGAAATGGAGACACGATGACTACAAGGTGGCATGGATCTGTCCGCTAGAGGTGGAACAGATCGCTGCATTGGAGATGCTGGATGATGAACATCCCGCCCTGCCAAAATCCCCAGCGGACCATAACGTTTACAGTCTGGGGTCCATCAACGGCCACAACATCGTCATCGCTGGCTTATACGAACCTGGGAACTGTCCCGCGGCTACGGTCGTAGCACAAATGAGGATGACGTTTCCTAGTCTCAGGTACGGTCTTCTGGTTGGTATTGGCGGTGGAGTTCCAGTCGAAACAGATAACGGAATAATACGCCTAGGTCATGTTGTGGTGAGCAAGCCTACGGCTGGCCATTCAGGCGCTCTACAGTATGATCATGGGAAAGCGAGGGATGGCCAATTCCAACGCATAGGGACCCTAGCACCGCCGCCGGCAGTTCTTCTTAATGCCGCGCAGGATTTAGAGGCAAAACGAGCAAGACTGGATATCGACCCGGTGCAGCAGAACGTCAGCCGGATTAACACAAGGCGTCGTGGCCTGCGACGGTTCCAGTATCCCGGTATGATGAACGATTATCTCTACCCGCCACAATACGCCCATACGACACAGGGAGAGCCTTGTACAGTCGTATGCGACCCATCGAAGCGCATATCCAGAGCAAGTGACGACGACGAGACGTACGTAATAGTTCATAGAGGCAACATTGCATCTGGGGAGCTGGTGGTGAAGGATGCAAGGCTAAGAGACGCGCTCGCTCAACAACATGAGCTTTTGTGCTTTGAGATGGAAGGCGCGGGAGCTATCGCCGACTTTCCTTGTCTTATCGTCCGCGGTATCTCTGATTACTGTGATTCGCATAAGAATGATAAGTGGCACGGGTATGCGGCCGCTGCGGCAGCTGCGTATGCTCGACAGCTCTTCTTTCACTTGCCGGTGGATGAGGTGCAGCGGTGAGAATTTCCCTCTCATGGTTCAATTGCCCGCCAGTCTTCAGAAATTAATTAGAACCTATGCAGACCACCCATTAATTCAACCCATACGTACAATCTCTCCTTTAAGTTGCAAGGAGTCAACAGCGTAAACAACTTCGTCGCCAGACAAGCAGAGCTTGGACGCCTGCATGAGGCGTTGAAGTGGACTGGGAATCGTCGGACCGTTGTTTTGCATGGCCTGGGCGGTATGGGGAAGACCCAGACGACGATAGCGTACGCGAAACAACATCGACATGATTACTCCGCGGTGATCTGGTTTGACGCAAGCAACGAGACTGCCCTGAGGCAGAGTTACCAACGAGCAGCCCAACGAATTGCGAGCGGGAACGCGTCCGTCATGTACGTCCAGAACGCCGTAAACAGCAGAGACCTCGATGAGACGGTGGCGGCAGTCAAGCGGTGGCTGGAGGACCCAAAGAATAATCGATGGCTTTTGGTCTACGACAATTATGACGACGTCGAGTTCCGTACACAAGACAGCTCGAAACAGACTACGCGATGCGTTGTGACGGACACGGAGTCTAATGTTCGCGGGACAGTCTCGAAAGCATACGACATACGTCCTTATTTCCCAGAGACTGAACATGGCGCCATTTCGATTACGACACGGTCATCTTCTGTAGGCCGACTCGGACAAAGTATCCAGCTTGAGAAGCTATGCGACATCCAGGAAAGTATAGAAATACTGGCATCGACCTCCGGGCGCGTTGATTTTTCCAAGGGTAAGAAACTAGCTCCATGGCCGTACTTGAACTAAAAGATGCGGCAGATCCGGGTTCCAAGCTACTTGCACAAAAGCTTGATGGCCTTCCACTCGCCCTCGCAACAGCTGGAGCCTATCTGAACAAAGTTTCAACTAGCTCTACGGAATACATTCAAATGTACGAGATAAGTTGGCTGCAATTGCAGGAGCAGAGTCCACACCTGCTAGAGTACGATCGAGCATTGTACTCTACTTGGAATGTCTCTCTCCGACATATTCAGTTGCAGAACCAATACGCCGTTAAGCTCCTTCGACTATGGGGACATTTTGACAACTACGACCTATGGTACGAACTGCTGCAGGCAGGCAGACTGAAGAAGCCAGCTTGGCTTCATGAGATTACTAAAGACAGGCCAAGTTTCGACGCAGCAATGAGAGTTCTCTGTGAATATGGTCTAGCAGAGCCGAACGCATATAGCCAAGCAGACTGGAGACCGGAATCGAGAGGATATAGTATGCATCAATGTGTTCATGCATGGGTGGTCCACGTCCTCAACGCACAATCGAGCCGACGGCTGGAAAAGGCAGCGATACGATGCGTTCTATCACGCGTTCCGCATAACTGCGACACTCAGTACTGGTTAGTGCGACGAATCTTGCCGCATGCCGACCGAATGGTAGCGAAGATCGAAGGAGACCTAAAAGTCAGCCCATCGGTGTTCCATAGGTTTGGCAGGCTTTACCTTGTACAACGACGTTTTACAGAAGCCAATTCAATGATGGAACAGTTTCTTAGAGGCCTTGAGAAGCTGTGTCAAGACCATATACTACCACTCTCAGACGCCGTCTCTCTTTTAGGCAGACTCTACCTTGGACAAGATCGACTGGACGATGCAGAGGCCATGTTCAAGCGAGCTCTTCACATCCGTGAGAAGACATTGAGCTTAGACCACATTGGCATAGTCGCTGAACATCATCTTCTACGTGTTGTCTATTTCAAACGAGGGCAACTAGACGATGCCGAAGGATTGTGCGAACAAATGATCGAAATCCACGAGAAAGCACAAGAGCCAGACTATCTATCGACAACCTCGATGGCCAGTGATCTTGGCAGTCTATCGACAATCTCGATGGCCAGTGAGCTAGGCAGTCTCTTCATAAAACAAGGTCGACTGGAGTATGCAGAGACCATGTTAAGATTGGCTCTCCAAGGCTACGAGAAGGCAGTAGGCCTTGACGACCCAGACACACTCAGCTTCGTCTGTGACCTAGGCATTTTTTATACCAAAAGAGGCCAGCTAGAGGAGGCCATGACAATGTGCGAACGGGCTTTCGAAGGCTATCAGAAGGCGTTCGGGCCAGATCACCCGGATACACTCTCGGCTGTCCGCAGTATGGGCTCTGTCTACTATGAAGGAGGCCAGCTAAAGGATGCCCAGATAATGTACGAACGGGCCCTACAAGGCTTCCAGAATGCATTTGATCCAGGCCACCGGGACATACTCCTGACCTTACATTGTTTAGCCGTTGTCTTCGAAGATCAAGGCCAACTTGAAGACGCCAGAATGATGTGCGAACGCATTCTTCAAGCATACGACACGACGCTGAAGTCAAGTAGCTTAGAATTCTTTGTTCCGGCTTTAGATATGCTCCACAGTCTTGCAGGGTCATTTGAAGAGCAGGGCGAGGCATTTAAAGCTATGTCATGCTACGAACAGGCTCAAAAGGGGTTCTTAGATGTATTTGGACCAGATGACGATCAGTACATCGACATATGTTATCAGATTAGCTCGTTGCAGTCTTTGATGAAAGAGCTCACCATTTCCCCAGATGCAGCTTAGGCAAAGGGACAAGGGAGGTCGACTGCATGCGAAAGGTCGGGCCCTGGAGGATAGACAGATGGAGCAGATTTGAACCGCAGAAGCGTCCACAGACGTGTATAAGCAATAGCGATTATCGCGAAGCTTGAAGAAGGGTATGAATCCACTTTATAATAGGCCTCTTTCTTTTGGAATAATTTAGATTGGAAGCGGCTGCAGACTCTGTTTCGATATCGATAAGTCGCAAAATTCACTGTGTCATTGTCCGCAGTAACAAGACGGGGTTTGGAAACAATGAAGCACCTTTGGTCACTCACTGCACGTGTTTTGTTTGTTTTCTTTGGTGCACGTAGTAGGTCCAGGAACATGTATAGGACAGCTTCGTATCAGACGACAATTTGTCACATTAGAATGCTAGGTCGCCGCAAGACTAAGACTCTTCTTGCCCGCCCTATGTAATGACTTTCATCCGCCAGTAGCTCATCCCGATGAATCCAAGGCACGCGAATGATGAAAGATTCACTATGACTGGGATGTTTCACGTATATCTGCGAGCCCTGAGTACGTAGACTGCGAAGCTACGAAACTTGGCACTGACCGGAGTGCTTTGACTGCTTTATCTTATTGTGAAAACCCCTACTGGGTGGGCTTAAAACTTCCTTAACATACATACCTGCGAGACCGTCACAAATACATGTAGGCGAATCACATCTGGCCACAGCGACGCACTCATGTATCACGGCTGACAGCCGAAAACGACATAACTTTTGGTCATCATGTTATATTAAACTCGCTAGGCCAAGCTAATAAGACGAAACATCCCACAGCATGGAGAAAACATTAAAAAAACTGAAGGCTTAGTAGTCGTCGTTGCCGTATCCCTTGGCCTCCCTCTTCTCCTGTCCCTTGCTCTCGAGCTTGTCGCTGTTGAGGAGGCTGCCCGCCTTCTCGAGCACCTTGCCGAGCTTGCTGTCGCCGCCCTTGTTGCTGCTGCCGTAGCTGTCATCGTTGTCACGACGAGAAGAGCCGTAGCTGTTGTCGTTGTCGTTGTCGTTGCGGCTGGAGCCGTAAGAGTCATTGCCACCGACACGGCCTGATGATCCGTAGGAATCGTCGTTGCGACCCGTGGAGCCGTAAGAGTCGGAAGTGCTGTTGTTGTTGCGACCGGAGCCGTAGGAGTCGGAGGTGTCGTTGTTGCGGCCGGAGCCGTATGAGTCTGTGTTGGAAGACCCGAAGGAAGAGTCATTGTTCTTGCGGCCCGAGGAACCGTAGCTGTCGTTGTTGCTGTCGTTGTCATAGGTGCGGCCCTTGTTCTCGGAGGCGTTGTAGGAGAGGGAGTCGGCGCCGGCGAGGTTGGAGGAGGTTGACTCGCCAAAGGCGGAGCTCTTTACGCCTGAAGAGCCGTAGGAGTCGTTGTCCTTGCGGGAGGAGCCGTAGCTGTCGTCATTGCGGGACGAACCGTAAGAGTCGGTATTAGAAGAGCCGTAAGAGGACTCGTTGTTCTTGCGGCCGGACGAACCATAGCTGTCGTCGTTGCCACGACGAGATGAGCCATAGCTGTCATCGTTGCGAGAAGAGCCGTAGGAGTCGTTGTTGGAGGATCCGTACGAGGACTCGTTGTTGCGGCCGGATGAGCCGTACGAGTCGTCGTTGTCACGGCGGGAGGAGCCGTAAGAGTCGTTGTCGTTGCGAGAGGAGCCGAAGCCGGAGCCAGTGTTGGAGCCGTAGCTGTCCTCGTTCCTGCTGGAACCGTAAGACTGGAAATGTGTTAGTGGCGAGTAACCTGAACTGCCAGGCTGAGGTTGAACTCACGTCGTCGTTTCCACCGTAAGACATGATTGCTGTTTTGTTTAGAGGAAAGGATGGGTTGTAGATTGGTTCAGATGATTATGAGATGATGCGGACCTACATCCAAGAGACGAGGGGCTTAAGGGGTATTTAACGGCCATCACACCTGCAGCATGATGCCAGTGACAACGGTCTCACTCTCACATGTGCGCTTGGCAGGAACCTGGACCCTCCCGATCGACAAGGCGGTGGCCCATCGGACGTGTGTGTCTGGGGGCCGCTAGGAAACGCATGTTTACGACATTTCTGGGAGGCCCTACGTGCTCGGGGAATGATGGGATGGATGGGACGTTGAAGCTTGATTTGGGGAGGTCACTGCCTTGCCTAGCTGAACCTGTTGGAGGTACAGAAGCAGGTTCGTGATATGCGCCACTTGGCAAGCGCGATTTAGGATGAGGAGAGCTTGTTTGGGGAAGCCCTAGGCTCTTCTCGGTCTGGTCTGTCGAAGCACATCCGATAGTGTAATTGTCCTGTGCAGCTCAGCTTGGTATGGGAGGGGGGCAAGCAGGGACATGAGAGCTGGCGATGGGGACCACAGACTGGGACCCTGATCGGCGGGAATGATGAAGACTCGGAAAGACGGAATGCATTCTCAGCTTGCCGTCGGAGGCCCCTCGGCGACATGTCAGACGTATGGCATACCCAACTGCCCAAGGAAAACAAGGCAGCGGTTCTTCCTATCGTCAATTGAAAGATATTACAGAATTGAGGGCGACACCAGCGCGGATGTCATGACGGACTGACGTCCGATCCACCCACATGGCGTCATACCGGAGACCATTGCGCAGGCCTCCCCGAGATGGTGGGATGGAGAACTGGTTGGACGCTGCCTATTCAGGTGATGGAGGGATATGTCATTGCGGCAGAGACAGCCAAGAGCTGAGGTTCTGGGACCGAGTGCCCGCACTAAGGCAGTGGCCGCATGTCTTAGTGAACGTCGTTTGCCGTTTACCCCGCCATGAAGAGGAAGAGACGGAGGAACCTTTTTCTCTGGGAGGTGGCAGATTTCTCGCGAATCGTTGGTCCCACGTTCTTGGGTCCCCTGTCTTCCTTGGAGGCCGCTGTCTTCAGGACGGCACTCGTGGTTATGTAATCAGCTACAGGGCACCGACCTGGCGCTAAGGTCCCTTTCCGTTGGTCTGGTGGGTCCTTCCTGACACCTTCCAGCTTGACAGGGATACTGCGGCGCGAATACGTGTATTCGGTAAAGCTCAGAGACAATTTCCAACGACTAGCTGAGATGAACCATTCCGCGTCCAATCAAGCTTCCTTTCGAGACGAGAGGTGATGTTAAGCTTCAGGGTCTTGCACTGCCACCCATGCCTGGATAGTTCCGTCGACCGAAGCTGGACCGGTTCTTGGCGATGGATTCTCTCCTTCACCACTCGTTCGGCGGCTTTGTGATCTGTTGGTCTGTCAATGGAGCCGGCGCCAGAGCCAGCCTTGATCGAGGATGAATATGACAACACCCTTGCCTGAATCTCGCGTTGCCAAGTATCACCAGATCCGGCATCACAAAAAGTCCAGACGAGGATGTCTTGAATGCAAGACGAGGCGTGTAAAGGCACGTTTGCCCTCGCATCGCAACCAGGCGAGCAGCAACAAATCACTAACACGTTGTCCGTAGTGTGACGAGAAGAAGCCAACATGTTCAGCATGCGCAAGGCGAGAGACACAATGCCACTACGTGGAGCCAGGCTTCCGAAGGCCCCCTGGGCAGGAGAAGTCCGGCACTGGCAGTCCTCAGACAGACACCGACGACGCATGCGCCAACCATCGCCAGCTGTCACCAAGCTACGAAAGCATCTACACCCCCGAACACTTGCTGCACCTTCGCCTTCTGCATCACTACAACACCTGCACGGTGCAGTCCTTCACCGACGCCTTCCAGCTTGAGGGCTTCAAGTCGGAGGTCCTCCGTCTTGAGGTTCCGAGCCTGGCCCTCCAGCACCACTACCTCATGGACGCCCTCCTCTCCGTGACCCTCCTTCACCTGGCCAGCACGGATCCGTCCACTGATCTCCCCGTCACCAAGTACCGAGACCGCGCGGTGAGGCAGCTTCGGCAGCAAGTCGAGCAGGTATCGGAAGACAACGCCCGCCCCGTTTTTATGGCTTCACTTTTGTTGTCCGTGACTGCCCTCGCAGCTGATCGGCACACAGGCTACGATGGAATCTGGCTTACGAACTGGCTTACGATGGCCATCGGGCCGCGGATGATGATCGATGGGCTCAGGAAACAAGTGTCTCTCCGACCCACGCCGCAGAGGAGTATACCGCTTGAGCACGCCGCCCCCGTGGCGGTCCCACTGGATCTGGAAGATGCCCTGCGGATGGACGAGGATGACGAGGACTGGGAGTTTCGCGAAGACCTCCAACGTGCGGCAACCGGGATCGGAAAGCTGTTTGGCTCGTTGGCATGCCCAACTTGTGACGGCTGCGTGGCATTCAAGATCAGGGCGTGGCCATTCTCGTTCGTCTCGTCGAGGTTTGTGGACATGGCCCGTCAACTGAGGCCCAGGGCTCTGACGGTGATGAGTTACTACCTGCCCTTCTTCCACTGGTTTCCCAGAGTTTGGCTTTACGAGGACGTGGCTGTCCAGGAGATGGAGAGGATTGCTTTAGCGGTCGGGAGTGAGTGGGCTACGCCTTTGGCTGCACCAAAGGTTGCTGTTAGAGTCAAGGATACGAGTCTCCTGAAGGAGTACCTTCTTGGGCTAGTGTCCCGTGAATGTCTTCGAGACGAGAGTGCTTTTGAAGGATTTGTTTGATTATAGTTTGTAGAACCGAGCAGTCGGGAAACAAAAGAAAGGTATGTATTATCAGATATAATGTTCAGGTGTACCCCTGATTCTAACGTGGGCGGTTCAAAAACAGAAACCGATGAGACTTCTAGATACGGCTACTAGTCATACAGCCCAAGCTTGCTCGCATAGCTGGTTATGGCGGGGTACTGTATTCACAGCACACCTCCCAAGAACATCAACCATCCATATCCTGCATGGCCATTATCTCCTTTTTGCCGGGCACATACTTAGCGGGGTGGAAGACAGCCGTAACAGCCACGACACCGAGCGTCAGCAGCGCGTCAAAAATGTACAAATACACCTCCGTCGAGAGTAGGACGCCATCGTTTCCTTCGACGTACTCGACGAGCCGAAACAGCGATCTCACGAAAATCAGACCGCTAGCGACGTAGAGCACGCTCATCACACCCCTCCATCCTCTGATGTGCCTCTGCCAACCCGAGTTGGCCTCTTCGTGCAGGACAGCGGGCGGCACACGGTCCAGGAGTCGACGGTGGAACACGGCGGCTACCACGACGAAGAGACCAAAGAAGATGAGCTGGACAGCCAGGCCAAGCAGGATGATGGTCTTGCCTGTGTTCATCGACTTTGCCTGGGCGAGCAGACCGGCACCCATGACCTGGACAAGGAAGGAGAGTACGTCGCCGACAACGAATATCTTTGTAAGGCGCGAGGGCTTGATCGGGGAGAGCGGCGCGCATTGGATGTAGAGGATCAGCCGGCCGAGTACCATGTAGATCGAGGCGGCGAAGAGGGCAGGGGCGACGAGGAGGCAGAGTGTTTGGATCATGAAGAAGCCAAGGTTGCCCGTATCGGTGGAGGAGAGGAAGCGGCCAAGGTATCCGGCGATCTCGACTGATGGAAATCTTTGTCAGTGGTGATGTGAGGTTGTGTGGCTAGTATGGGACAACGTACGGAGACAGCCAATGATCAAGGGGATAAAATACCATGCGCGCCGGCGGACGATGATGAATACGTGCCATGCGCACCCGACGACAAAGCCAACCAAGAAGATCATGGCAGCTGCCCCTGAGGGAGAGTACTTGTAGAGGTTGTAAGATGCCATTGTCGGGTTCCGGCGGGAGGGGGACTGGCGTGTAAGTGAGGTTGAGACGACGGAGGCGAGGTGTAGAGACTGGATGATTTGAATCTCTAGACCGACTCTTGGAAGCACAAAAAAGAAAAGCAGCGTTATATACAAATATTCCATTCGAGATTTCTTCACCCTATCCTACAAGTTCCACCGCATCTCTCCCTATCTCGTCAAGCAGCACCATCTCGCATCTCGCACTTCGCATTTGGCTATCGACACGGTGCAGTCGCTGAATTACACACACATCCCACGCTCCTCATCGGCCCTTTCCGCCCCACCACGGAGCATTCCATTGCATTACACCACAAACGGGGAGGCTATGTTTGGAAAAAAGCCCAGTCTGAAGGATGTGGGCCAGTCTCTACAGCAGAACCCATCCCGTACGCACGAGATTGTGTTGTGGGGAGAGGCTCTACGCTCTCCCGGTGTAAAGACCCCCGATACAGCGTATCAGGACGTCCAGTACGCCTAGTGAGTCCCTGTACGCTAGCAAACTCAGCCCCTCCGGTGCCCGGGGTTCATCTGAAGTCCCGGGCTTGCCCAGCGCCCCATAGGACTTTGGTCTGTAAACTTCTGCCCACATTTTCAAGGCGTTGCCTCAGACCTCGCTTTCGCATTTCAAGACCGAGAGCTGAAAGCATGATCCTTTTTCTCCCACTTCATCAATTCATCCTCACCCCCTGATATCGCACACGTTGAGCAATGGTGATAATATAAGCAAGAACACGCTGTCGAAGGAGAACTGAGACATACCGGCAGTACGGCACACACACCACACACCCATACGACTCATATACGACACCTGAATATGAACCGCCGGGCTCACAAAAAGTCGAGGAACGGCTGTGTTGAGTGTAAACGCAGGCACATCAAGGTGAGTATTCTCATGAGTTTACCTCACAACAACCCACTCAAGAAAATCGTCTGTACTGACATGAACAACTCAGTGCGATGAGACCCGCCCCAAGTGTAAAAACTGCACCATCATCGAGCGGGAATGCGTATACAGGACGCCGCCCCCAGCGGCGGTGCCCGCAGCAGTCCCCGCGGTAGCACCCGGGATCGGCGGCGCTGAGGGTGGTGCCGAAACTTTGCATTCAGGTCCGAGTACGCCGTCTAATACCGCCGGATGCTCTCCCTTCGCCGACGGCTCCTCCGGGACGCCGGCTCATCAGCAGCAGCAGCAGGGCGTGTCGCCCCTCGCGTTCCCGGACCCCTCCATCATCCGCTCCGGGCCGCAGGTCAACATGGACCACATGGAGCTCCTCCTCACCTTCAAGCTCGAGCTCATCATCCCGGAACTCGACGAACACCTCCGCGAGTGGGGCAGCCGGATCACGCTCAAGGCCGGTGTCGACGCCCCCTACCTCATGCACGAGATCCTCTCCGTCTCGGCGCTGTACCTCTCCCGCGCCAGGCCCGACCGGAAGCAGTACTACACGGAGCAGGCCGTCCAGCTGCAGATGGAGGCCATCTCCCTCTTCAACTCTTCCACGACCAGCAGCTTCGACATTGACGACTCCAACTGCGTGCCCATCACCATGTTCACCTCCCTCCTCGGCCGCCACCTCTGCATCGACGCCCTCGCCACCCCCGCCGCCAGCGGCCTCGACGCCTTCCTCGACAGCTACCTCAACTTCGCCCGCCTCCGCCAGCGCGGCGCCCACGTCATCCGCAGCGCCCGCGCCGCCCTCGAGAGCTCCGAGCTGCGGCCCTTCCTGACCTGGGGCCCGGGCCTGCAGGACCTCATCGGGGAGGGCCACGCCTGCGACGGCCTGCAGGACCTGATCTCCGCGGCGACGACGCTGGACGCAACCTCCGCCGCCGCGTGCAGGCGCGCCGCGGAGCTGATCCAGGTGTCCTTCGACAGCTGGGAGGACCGCGGCAGCGTCCCCGGGCAGCAGCGCATGGTGCAGATGATCTTCACGTGGGCGTTCCTCGTGCCGGAGGAGTTCGTCGCCATGCTGAGCGGCCGCCGCGCCGAGGCCGTCGCCGTGCTGGGGTACCACGCCGTCATCCTCCACTTCGCGCGGGACATGTGGCAGATTGGCGCCGCCGGCGCGCAGCTGCTGACCGCGGTGGGGGAGCACCTCGGCCCCGGGTGGGAGGAGTGGCTCGCGTGGCCGCGCAGCGTTGTCTTTGGGCAGACTTGAAGAAGCGTCAAGGTTTTGGGGAGAGAATTTCCAAGTGGATCTTTTACATTAGACCTGTATTGAGCCGCTAACGGCGCAGAAGCTTGTGCAAAGGGCCAAGGAGCTGGTTCTTCCCTCGTGACACAGGGCCCCCGACGGGTCATGGGACAATAGCGATGCATCCAAGATGCGTCCCATGACTGTTGGCATGCCCTCGGCCAGCTCGAGGCCCGAACGCGGTGGGAGGAACATTCCGAAGTACTCTAGGCCTCGCCCTAGTCAGGCTGAAGAGAGGTGCCCGCGGTGATGGCCAAGTTGCTGGCAATGACCAAAAGAGCACTCGACGGTGGCAGCGGCACATTAACAGCTGATGGTACGGGTTGCGGACGACGACTACCTCGGCTTTGAAAGAAGTCGTAGCTGTTGAGAGCGCAGCATCTGTCACGTTCGGCAGCCCAGACAAGAGTATGGATTGATGGGCAGAAATGTCAAGGCCCATCCGTGGCAAAGTAACCAAGTTCAGTACGCCAATAACGCCGTATGTCGATCAAGATCGACTGGCGTGATTGGTTTTCAACCGCTACCTATGAGGTTGCTGTTAGCCATGCCACCAGCCAGAAGATGAGTTGGTGACGCTCGAGCTAGATAGATGAAACCGATTCATCGACACTATACGTCAGAACTACCGATAGTTCTCTGTTGATAAACTTCAGAAATCTTACGAGGAGAAAGAAAATATGATTTTAACGCTGCATGCTACGCTAAAGACTACCCCTGAATGATACTTCAACCGATAATGGCTCAATTTAGTACACCTTCTTGGTGATCCTCACAAGGATCACACTCTCCGTCAACTTTCCGTCACAATCCATCAGATGTACGAAGCGGAATCCGCCCCTCAGACGGTCAAGTCTCACAGCCGCCCACGCAGCCAAGTCGTCCCGTCCGATCTCGTCGTCTCTAACGGTGAATCTCACAAATGTCAACTCCTCCACGACGCCTGGCACGCCCGTAAACTTGAGCTCTTCGCCCTTAAAGTCGGGGTCGATACCCCTGTTGGACTTGGTCTTGGCCTTGTACTCGCCCTCCTGCTCGTGGCCGTCGTTCTTGATGTGCGCGCCGGGCAGGCGTTCCTCGGGGGATTCGACGTGAATCTCGACCTTGACGTACGGCTTGAAGCCGGAGACCTTGGTGTCGCCAGGAGGAAGAGGAAGGTTTTGGGCAGCCAGGACGTCGACTTGGAGGTCCAGGGTCTTGTATGCGATCTGCGGCACGTCTTTTGCCGCGTCGGGGGCAGGTGGTGGTGAGCCGGCCTTGATACAGCGGTAGCCTGTTCTCTTCATCAGCACAAAACCACAATACTACAATACTAGAAAAGAGAAAACTCACCCTCGGGCTTCAAAACATAACCAGACGTGCCCGCGAACATGGCCTCATTGAGCATCATCCCCTCGTCCCAATTCTGCCAGTTGAGCGCAACAATCTGAATGCCCCTGCGCCAAAAGACAGGAGCGTCTAGGTTGGAGGACCCGATACGCAGGCCAGAAGGATAAGCCCTCATCAGGTAGTGCCTGTTGTGATGGAATAGAATTTCGGGCTGCTTCTCGTGGACCTCCATAACGCCCTTCTCCGACAGCGAGAAGATGTGCGTTGGCATCGACGCCTCAGGCTGCGTGAGTGACTTGAACGAGACGCCCCGTGTGTAGATGCCCAGCCTGCTCAGCGCCTGAATAATCTTGGATTTTTTCTTGTTCGCGGCGGCAGCCTTCTGGTGAGGGGCTTCACCAGCTGCCGCGTCGTCACCCTCATCTGATTCCACAGCGTCACCCGTCGGCGGTGCGTACTTCACCTTTACCAAAATCTTGCCCTTTAGGTCCGCCGGTCGTGGTAGTTCTGCAGCGTCGACGTCAGGTGTCGGTATCAACATATCCGTCCAGCAGTCCTGCATAATCTTCACCATGACCTCCTGTTGTTGTGCGCTACAGTGAACCTCCAGGCTGACAATCAGGGGCGTGTCCGACGCGACAAAGCCATAATCGCGAATGGTCTCGCAAACGTGTCGGAAGGGGACCTCCTTGGTGAGCGTGTATCCGTGGAATACTTGAGGCTCGATGCCGTATGGCCTGGGCGACGGCGTCTTCACCAAATCAACCTCCTGCCCTTCAGCGGGCGAGCCTGTCGTAGTCGTTGCATCCGTTACCGGCTTCGTGGTCGTTGCATCCGTTGCCGGCTTCGTGGTCGTTGCATCCGCTGCCGACTTCGTTGTAGTTGTCGCCGCCGCGGCCGCCGCAGGCGGGCTGGAGCCCTCCTTCTTCTCGATCCTCTCATCCATCTTCTTCCCCAGGGACGTCTTCTCAAGTCTGCTGGACAGCGAACTCGGCATCTTATCCTTGAGCCTCGACAGCCGGCTCTTCTTCACCTTGGTTCCAGCAGCAACCTCCTCATCGCTGCTGCTGACCGAGGTGCCATCCTCGTTGTCCGAATCGTCGCCATCCCAGACGTCAATCTCGATGCACCGGCATCCCCTCTGCAACACGTTCTTGTAGGCATGCGTGCTCGATTCACTGTACAGTTGATTTCCGGTGAGATATGTGTTGTGGCTGGAGCTGATGAAGTAGCTCGACAGGGGGTAAGTCAGGTCCGTCTCTACAGCAGGGCGTGTGATGGCGGAGTGAGAAGAGGTCATGTAGTCCAGGAAACCATTAAAATCCAGCTCCTTGTCCGAGACGCCCTCGATCGCCTTGAGATGCTCAAGGGCTTCCTCGTCGGCTTGGACGTTCTTGACAAAGGATGCGATCTGCTCCTTGTGCCATTTCTGATCGTCCTTGCTGGCGTGGACGTTGAAGATCTTGGTGAGGTGAGGCAGGATAGACTCGTTGAGTGACTTGACGGTGCGGTGATGTTCGCTGGCGCCGCCGCCTGCTTGAGGCGTGGAGGTGCCCGATGCCGTCGGGGACACCGTGGGTTGGGTCGTGGTTGCGGTTGCGGTTGCTGCTGCTGCGTCCGCCATGGCTAGATGTCGATATTGAAGGAGCAAAAAGAGGCGGTGAGGTTGGCGATGATGAGTGAAATATGTTGTAGGGTCTAGGGAGAGGACGAGTATCGCAGGCAAGTGAGACGCCAGATGATGCAAAGTAGGCTATGAGATACAGGACGCGTCTCGTATGCTGGTGTCAGTCAACCAGTAAGCGTGGTTGAGCCGCGTGGTCGACGTCAAGAAGAGATCGTCTTGTTTTGTTTGAACCTGAGCCCGGTTTTTTTTTTTATAACATGTGGCAGTACGTCAACCCGCCAAGCAGCGATACGTGTGAGAAGAGGACAGAGGAATCTTGTTTCCTGACCCGCTCCTTTCGTAGTGCACAAATTGCAACCGAGCGACGATCCAGAAGGTGCTCAGCTGGGCGGCAAGGGTCACAGAGGGAAGGGTCGAAGCTGAGTGGTTCCTCATGTGAAGTGTCCCCCGGTGATGCTGCCCCCCCTCCCCTGAGCTGTCGGGGTCACGACGTGTGGTAATGGCGTCACAGGGTTCTGGCCTAGCCGATCTTTAGCGGTAACAGGCCCCCGGTCCAGCCCAGACCGCTGGGCTCTAGCTTCGTAGCTTCTCAGCTGGGCTCTGTCCTTTGGGGGCGATATTAATAGCGAAGGACAGCCCCTTATCGATAGCAACGACCTCAACACGATGGAACCCACGACCCCGCCAAACCCCTTCCTCTACCCCTCATTTTAGTGCCGGAATGTCGGTCTGGCATCCTTGCACCTGAAACCTCTGGTATCTCTCGGACCTGTGGTCGTATGTGAAAGACGATTAGTTTTCTGGTGATAAGTAATTGTGATCATTATACAATTGGTATTTGACTCGTTCACTTTGGTCCGATGTTGAAATGACGCCAAGGTCTCGGAACGGCTTCCCGAGCATGAACTTGCAAAGTGCGAGGAACGGGCCGCACCCGTCGTGTGTGGGCCAAACTCATGCTCAGGTCGCCTTCATCCCGGCTCTCTCTTGTGCTCTCCATTTGGTCTATTCATGTTCCCGGGATGCTATATCGAATGTCGTTTATTCGTAATGTATCGTTCATAAATGTCGTCAGGTCGTAAGGCGTGATAGTGACAGTATGTACATATCCATCCACCACAAGCCCCCTCGCCTCTGAATGTTAACGTAATCGTACCAAGAAACTCACCCATTATTTCCATCCTTCCTCCTCTTCTTTCTCATCTTCCTTCTTTTGGCCTTTCTATCCATGTCCCTTTGGGTTCGCAGCTATGACGCCGCCGCCGCCGCCGCCGCCGCTCCTCTCACTTCTCTCACTGCTTCTGCTTCCTATTCACCAGTCAACTTCTCTCCCCAAAAACATCTCTCACGGCCGGATTGGCGATGTTACTGACGTCCACGTGTTGGCCTTGCTCATCGTCCGCTTCCTCATCATGGCCATGATGTCCGCCTCCATGTGCTCGATGTTCTTCTCAAGGTCGGCGTCCTCGACCGCAAACTTGCCTTCCCGCCGACGGTCGAACATGATCCATCCGACGACGATGACGACGGTCAGGGGTATCGTGATTGCAAAGTAGACCCAGAGCGATTTCGAGATGACGGGATCGGCGTCTTTGGCGAAATCAAAGAACGTCATGCTAAAGACCGAGGCCAGGAAGGTGCCCGGCAGGAACACCGCACCGAGCAGCGAGATCGTCTTCATCGCCGTGCTGTCCCTCTTGCTCGCGTGCGCCAGCCGCCTCTGCTCACCAGCCATCTGGAACTGAATCTTTGACTCTCGCTGGGAGAGCAAGTTGTACAACTGTCCCCGAGTCAGCACATCTCACCCGCTCTCCAGGGAGGCAGAACACATACCGCGCTTCGCTGGATATGGAGTCTCTCCAGCGTGGTCGCCTGGTAATTCTCGATGCCCTTTAACTTGATCTTGTAAAAGTCCAGTCGGGCGTTCATGCTACGGTGCAGCTTGTGCAGCTCTACCGTGAACTTATCCATCGGCACTTTGTGCTTGAAAAGCGCCATCGCAGACTCGAGCTCCTTCACGACCTCCCGGTACGCCTGCGGCCGCTTCCACAAGACCTGGCTGTGGCACTCGACCAGGTCCCGGCTGATGGCGTCGACTTCGAGATATCCATCCTTGCTGACGTACCCCTCCTCGTCCTCGATCTCGTTGCGCATGCTGACAGCATGCTCCAGCCTGCGTAGCCAGTCTCGCGCATCGCGCTGCTTCTGGTCATTCTGCGACGACAGGTCGTGGGAGAGGATAATGACGGGGAGCAGCATCGGGTGGCCGACCTGCTTCGCGCAAAAGCTGAGGTGGCGGATCGCAGCCACAATGTCGGAGCTCGGGGTGCCCTTGACATACCCCGACGTGATGCCCGTCTTGAAACGGTGCGACAGCATGATCTCCCATCCTCGGGTTTTGCCCTTCTTTCGCACGTCGGACTTGCGAAAGATGATTTCTTGGGTGGGAAAAGTCAGTGAAAGATGCAATGAGGGCAAAAAAGAAAGAAAAAAAACTCACGAAGCGTCGGGTCGTCGTCTTCCTGGTCGTAGGCGGACCAGAAAAAGGGACCGACGACACTGGTCCCCTCAATCGCCCTGTAGGGCAGCCTCATGGCTCTTACCATGGACTCGTAAGCATCGGCCGTAAAGGAGATTGTGTGAGGGGTGAAAGTGTCTTTGTGCTTGGCGTTCTTCTGAAGTCTGTTCCAAAGTCAGTCTCTCTTACCCCCAAGTCTTGATTAATTGAGAGAGTTGCCAACACTAAACGAATGCCACTCATCAACTCGACTCCCTCCTTCACTTTCGGCGGCTCGAATGCACCCTGAAACAAACACAGCGTCAGCCCAACAAGCGCTCATCACGCGTTCCGGACAGTCTTGTAACTGGGCCCGGCATACTTACTCGTCGATACAGGAAGTTGTCAAACTCATCCATTGTCAGAGGATGCTCCTCGCACGAGTCGTAAAACGGATCCTGTTCAATTGGCTCAGTCTCAACCCACACGATGTGTCTCCGGTCTCATCGTCATATTTCTCCAGACTAGACAGCCTTGCTCTTACCGAATAATTGAGTATCTCAACATAGTGCGTCGCCTCGGTGACTTGGCGGCACTTGCTGACATGCTCGCGGAACATGTAGTCGTCCATCTTGAACCTTCGAATCCTCTCTCTCGATTGGCCGTTCAAAACAAACTCGCCAATCCCTCGAGAGACGAACAGAAAAGCCAATAAAACAAAACCACGGCTACGTCAAAGGAGTTAAGGGGAAAAGAGTTTTGTAGGTTCCTGCAGGTCGTCCATCATGGCTCCAGACGGACTCCTTTCATAAGCCGCGCCCAGCCCCGTGACTTTCCGCCATGTCTGCAGCACAAGCGGTCGGGGGAACGGGTCCAGTCCGGTCCATCATCCATGGATCCAATGCAATCTGCACCTCGAAGCCCCCCTGCCAATTGGCCGGGAACACCACCCACAGCGCCCTCGCTCACTGGACGTCGCCCTTCCACAGCGGCCTCCGCAGGGGATTTCGGCGGGCTCCCAATGTCGCCTACGAAAAGCTTGTAGCGTCCCTCATGGACACCGTCCCGCTGCCCTGGCCACAATCCCCGCACTCCACCCTGTCACCGCCAGAACGAACCGTTGCTCCCTCTGCATTAATAGGCCCGGATAAGAACCCATTGGAGCTTGTTTGGACGCTTGGCTCACTCTTGCGTGGGGGTGTGCCCCCTCTAGTGCGGTGAATTGGAGCTGGGGCGTCGAGACTCCAACCCGGAGCACGAGAGAGAGGCGCAGAAATGCAACTCAGCACGCACGTATCCCATGTCCGTCATCAGCGTGTGTTGCTTTGCGGTTAGTAACTTATGGTAACCAAATGCCGTGGCTAACCCATCTGGAGCTGTTCCTGCAGTGGTCTGATCCCGCAGCCCAGGTAGGCAAAAGGTCTAGACCTCGTCCAAGTCCAACACGACGTGGAAGATAATCGCTGTTAGGTATTGATGTATCCAAATAATACGGCGACGAGTCTCGTCTTGTTGCACTTTTCCATCTTCCAGGTCCTTTGAACCCTCCAACCGACCCCCATCATTGCTTTCCTGTCCATTTTCCAAACCACCAACCAGGCGCCCAAAACAGTGCAGACATGATTTATGAGACCCCCAGCGTCTGCCAAGCGCCTTATACTCTTCGAGCGCTATTCGCAGACCGGAACATGCGTACACGTTCACATTACTAGGTCGAATTTGATCCAAGAGACATATTAGAAGTCGGTGAATAGATGGCCATATCTGAAACCACATGTTAGCAGAACCCCGGACCGTTCGGGATAGAGAAACCCACTCGTCATGCCCGTTTGTGCCGTAGCGTTCGGGATCCTCAGGGTATCGGTCAAACTGGCTCGCGTCGCCCGCGCCGGCCTTGACCGGGGGCGTGTACGGAGCGTCAATGTCCTTGCGCGCGAGCCTGTCCCAGGTAACCTCGGTGAACCAAGGGTGGTTTTTCACATCGCCAGGACCGCCGTACAGGTTACCCAACCGCTTGGTGAGATCGGCCGTGATAAGCTTCTCCAACAAGTCCTGCGCGTCGGGGTTGATATAGGCCGGGTATTTCACCTTGCCCTTGAGGATGTTTTCGTAGATCTTCATTGGCGACCCGCTGTCCCAAAACGGTGTGTACCCGCACAACATCTCGTATATCAAAATACCAAGAGACCACCTATGCCAGGATCAGCATGTGAAAATGACTCTCCCCGCCGGCCACAAAAAAACAAAACAAAAAACTTACCAATCCACGGATTTGTTGTAGCCCTTGTTCGAGACAACTTCGGGAGCCAGGTAGTCTGGCGTACCGCAAAGCGTCCATGTCTTGTCTGGCACTCTCTTGGCGAAACCAAAATCTGTTATCTTAAGGTGTCCATGCCGGTCGAGCAGCAAGTTCTCGGGCTTGAGATCTCTATAGATGATGTTTCTCGAGTGCAGGTACTCGAGCGCTAATGTGACTTCGGCGGCGTAGAATTTCGCAACGGGGTTCGGGAATCGCTGAGAGATCGCGTTAGCTCAGTCATGGATGACATGGTTTCTTTTAGAACTTCACATACCCCCGATTTCCTTAGCAGCGAGAAGAGTTCACCACCTTCGACAAAGTCCATCACCATGTACAGGTTCTTGGAATCCTGAAACGTGCCCCATAACGTGATCAAGAATGGGTGCTTGACCTCGCCCAGCATGCGCCTCTCGTCGTTGGTATGTTCGACCTGCTTCATTTTGACGACCTGCGCCTTCTTCAACACCTTGACGGCATAGAAGCGCTGGTTGTGCTTGGATTGCACAAGGTGCACTCTTCCAAAGCTACCCGTTCCAAGCGTCCGCAAAATATCAAAGTCTTGCAGCGTGTATTTCCCCTTGGTCTGTCG
The DNA here is from genome assembly GCA_027406125.1 of Colletotrichum tropicale. Lineage (NCBI taxonomy): Eukaryota > Fungi > Ascomycota > Sordariomycetes > Glomerellales > Glomerellaceae > Colletotrichum > Colletotrichum tropicale. Next base: position 3,264,005 of record JANVYH010000004.1, read on the forward strand.
GACCGCGTCTGCAGCTGCCTGCTGCTGTTGCTGCTGCTGTTGCTGCTGCTGCATGCTTTGCTGCTGTTGAGGAGCGTGTAACATCGACTGCTGCTGCTGCTGTTGGAGGCGCGAGGGATCGGTACCGGGGCTGGGATTGGGTTGAGGGGCTTGCGGTTGCGCTAGGTATTGGCCGTTGTTGGCGGCACCGTCATGCTGGGGCGGGTTGATGAGGTTACTGATGCTCGGAAGGTTCTGCTGGTCGGCTTGGTTGTTGTTGTTGTTGTAGTGAGGCTGGTGGGGTGCCGATTGATTAGGCGGATGGACGGTGACGGGATACATCTGCTGGTGTTTTGCGGCCTCGAAAGAGGCCGAATCCTCCTGCTTCTGTCCCTGGCCGTTGGAGGAGAGAGAGGAAAGAGTGGTCGAGATGGAACTGTCGAAGGGCTTCGAAGAGGTAGGCGTCACTGGGCTGGTGGGTAAGCTGGCGCCCTGGGAGTCTTGATTGCCCTCCCTCGTCCGTTTTTTCTTGAGAAAGCCGAGGGTAGGCATGGGGATGTCGGAGAGGTTAGAAGGGCTGCTTGCCCCTTGGAGAAACGGCGGAAATGCGCAGGCGCAGGTGTCGGGGCCCACGACGTTTGCAAGATGGGTATGGGGAAGGAACGGTCGCAAAGTGATTCGTCGATTCAAGGGACAGCCCAGTTGGGTTGTTGGGTGAGCAGCGGCGCGGGGGAGGGAAAAAGGGCCGCGGGCGTCAGTTGCGACTACTCAAGAGGGCAAGCCGGAAGCCGGGCTACGCTGGCAATATTGGCGTTAGGAACAATGAGGCCTAAGCCGGCGCATTATTTGGCGGGAGGGAAGGGACAGATGGGAACGTACAGAGTTGCAAGTTTGCGAGAGTGCGGTATTACAAGAAGCGGCAGTCCAGGTCCGGCGGTAGTGGCAGTGGCAGTGGCAGAGGCAGCGGCAGCAACGCGCAGTTAAGGTAGGGAACCGGCCAGTTGGCAGTAATTGCAATTAGGGATTGCAACGGGAACCTAGGGCGGAGCAAGCGGGAGCTTCTATTTCTTGGAGGCTGGGCAGAAGAATGGTGTAAGTTTACGATGCAGGTAGCAAATGTAACCAATGAGCAACAGGTTGCAAGGTCAAAGGGTTGGTTGATACACGGCACGCGGCTCCAGGAGCAAAGTAAATGTGAGCGTGAGAGCGCGACAACAAAGGAAGAGGGGAGATTCTGGGCAAGACGAAGCTAGGTAGGTAGGTGGAGGAGGGGAAAACGAACAGATGATGAATTGGTCGCCGTCTTTTGGGAGGGGGTCGGTCCTCTCAGTCTCTCTGGTATGGGATGGATGCTTCGGCGGAATGAATGCAAGGACTGCAAGGTGGGATTCTGTCTGGGTTTCTTTTTCTCTCTCAGTCGGAAGCGACAGATGGCTCGAATCGAATGACGAGGCAGCTCTCAGTGTGAGGCGTCAGATTCGGCTGTTGCGTCTGCGACTGCTGCGTCTGCGGATTCGTCTGGCGTCTGCTGGGATCTCTGGGCCGGGCCAACAGGAGCAACGGGATCTCTTCCCTCCTTCTGTATGGATGAAGGATGGTGGGCGGAGTAATTAAGGTAGGAGGCGCCGGGACGGTGACTGAGTCGTTGCGCGCACCGATAACTGGGGACAAGATGGGACCAAAGATTAAGTGACAGCTGTTGCCCTCAATTGATTGTATAGATGACACGGGGTCGATGGCGGCGAAGCTGAGTTGTTGAAGATGTCGAGAGTTGAAGTTGGTGCAGAAGGAGTCGAGAGGAGAGGAGGGGAAGAGAAAGAAAGAAAGCTTGACCAGTAGAAGGCGAGGGAGGTCGAGGCCGATGATGATGTAGGAAGTCGTGCTTTGGCTGCTTAAGGCGGCTGCGGGAGAGCTAGGGAAGGTGTGGAATTGTGTGAAAGGTACCGGAGGTGGTCGCTTCTGGCCGCGGAGGGAGTGAGGTGGTGGATAAGGTAGGTATGGATGGATGCTTGCTGTTGGCGCAGGGCGAGAGGGCGTGGCGGAAGAGGTACTTTGTAGCGGTGGTTCAGACTCGCGGGTCGACGCCCACGTTTAGACGGGAACGGCGTAGCCACCTTCCTAGCAGTCCCCAAGGTACGACGAATACCTCGCCGTGGGTGCCTCTGGACAAAATGAGAAGCAAAAATGCCAATTGGACATGCCGAAGATGGTTGAATTGAGGTTGCCTTAATCTGACTTCTATGGTCGCGGGGACGGCCACCATTATGCCCAGCACATTCATCCCACAGCTGCTTTCTGCTAGCTACCTACGTAAGGTAGATAGGTCGGCGGGTACCTTTACGTGAGGTACCTTTAGGTAGGTTAGCTGTGAGGTCGAGGTGGTGGTGGTGACCAGCCAGCCCAGCAAAGGTGGGGTAGGGGCAGCCAAGTAACCTGACCTGAATCTCGACGGGTCACAGTTGCAGCGCCAGAGACATTTCCGACCTGCGTGACCTGGCCGGGCCCCTCGATGATTGACTCGAACTTCATCTTGCCCCGGATATCAATTGCTGTTTTCTGCTACTCCTTTCAATGTGCGGGCTGCTTGCCTACACAACTCGTGTTTGATCAATGAATGCGCAAGCACTGCAAGTGAAGCACCGGCCAAGATGAGCTGCAAGACCATGACCATGACCCCTCATCATGGAAGTACTGGGATTGGAAGGTCAGGTACCTTACCTCGCCTGAGAGACACAGCTGCCCTCGCCCACTAAGGTGCCCTGCTCCCCCAACTTACCTGAAAAGAAGTGGGAAGGAGACGTCAGGACATGGCTCCTGCACTTTCGCTGCTTGCTTGCACTTGCACTTGCACTTTCACTGGCTCTTGCTTCCACCCGACGACCCCTCCTCAGCTCAGCTCACCCACCTCAGACCTCCACGAAAAGATACGTACCCGACTGCAACCTCGCCTCTAACTTCCCACCTCCTGTCTCTTCAACCACCACCACCACCACTACCGCTACCAATCCTCCATCTGCGAGACCATCACGCTACGCCTAGAATGTCTTGGACGATACCCTTTCACGTTCCCGTCACTCGTCGTCCGCTTCCCATCCGCACTTGTCAGCGATCGTCCAACACCCCCCATTGAGCCCCCTCATTCCATCGATGATGGCCCATTCTTGCAAAGTCTCGCCATTCTCGCTGCGCCGCTACCGTCTTGCTCTACCGAAACCTTAACCAACCTGAGCTCTGAGCTGTCCGCAAGCTTGTGCAAGCAAATCAAGTAATTGACCCTCCCCGCACATTGTAGTCCTGTCTCCCAGCCACTGCTTCCCAGTGAGACATAATGAGACGCTCGCCCTTCCCAACAGCAAGCAACAAGACGCCCGCGGAGACAGGAGGCATCAGAATTCCACACCCAAACAGGACGCTTTCTTCTCCCCCCGGCCCTCGCTGCTGACAGTCCAGTCCCAGAAACCCGGATCGACCATCAAGTCTTCCCAGTAATAAGGAGACCAAAAAACAATTCGTCCGATGGTCCCTGGCAGTTGCCGGCCAACGCAGCTGGAGATTCCCGAGACTGACATGCGCCGCCGGGAACGGCTGTCATCCGGGCATCGATTCCTCACTTCCCCCCACGTCTCGATCCTGATTCCGCCGTAACCTCTTGACTGCAAGCAGTACGTTGAAACCGGGGTCATTGTCTGGTTCCAAGATCCCAACAAGCCGATCCCAGCAATGGGGAACCAAGGATCCGAACACACCGCGGCCCTGCCCTGACTATCTCGGTTGTCGCCTGTCCAGTCTTTCTTTGGATGTGCCGAGAGAGACTGGCTGTGGCCGATATGTGTGGCGGGAGCTTCCCACCGGCATGAGCCACACAACGGTGTCCTATCAGGATAACGATAAGCCGAAGCCACCCCATCATCCCGTCTACAAAAGCCTTCCTGCGTTGCAGCATCGCGGGAATTGCTTTGAGCGTCTTGCTCGTAGCGCTTTGGCCGTCGGCATTCTTGCTATAAACGCTGAGAATCATCGGCATACCGATCTATAACCGATACCAAGTGTCCTGCCCGTGAAAGTGAAAATCGAAAGAACAGACGATCCTTCCCGGTCATCCCAATTCATCCGACCAGTCCTGCATTGCATCGACATTGCGTCTTTGGGCCGTACAAATTTTAAACCTGCCAAGTAGCCGTGCCAGAGAGGTTGTCAACCCGTAACTTTTGCCAGTTTCCCTCTAGCCTCGAAGCGTATCTACCAAAATCAACAAGTCATCATGTTTTCAAGATTCGGATCTGGAACCAATCTCGGGCGGATTACCGACGGCCGAGCGAGCGAAAAGACCGCCGCATACCCCAGCCACCCAATCGTCGAGTTGCTGGCATTGAACTCTTGCGACGACGTACTTGCCTTCTCCCACTTACTGAAGAACGCACACACAGACACACATCTCCCTGACAACCATCGTATAAATACAATTGATTCATCTCAGACTGAGTATCATAAGAAACATGAGTGAGCGAGGGGGGGTTTTGTTAGAAAAAAAAACACAGCCTTGAATCTCGTTTTTTGATTTGTTTGACCTGCCCATGCAATGTGTGAGTGTCGTTGGTATGTACGGTCATCTCTCCTAATCCAACCAAACTCGCCGCCCCCCTCCCTTTTCGTCCGTCTTTTTTTTTCCATCATTCTGTTGCCCCCGGAGACAACCTCTTGACTTCAGAAAAAAATAAATAAACTTCCAAACCCATCATCATCACAACTCTCCTGCTTTAAAAGCGGTGTCTCTTGTCGTTCTTCGCCCTCCAGGCAGTGTAGCCAACGTAGCCACCGCCGACGAGACCGAAAAAGAGGAAGACCTTGAGGAAGAACCACGTCCAGCTACCGCCCTCCTTGGGCTGCTTGACAGATCCGGAGCCCTTCTTACCCTTGCCGCTGCCCGGCGTCGTCTTGCTAGACCCCTTGCCCGTCTGCGTCGTGTAGAGGTTCTTGGCCTGGATCGAGATGATGTCGTGGTTGTCGCTCAGCTCGCCCGTCTCGGCGCTGAAGCCGAGGTACGCGATCTGCGGGATGGCGGGCGGGCTCTCCGTCTCGAAGCACAGCGTCCAGTCGCCCTCGGACTTGTACTGCAGCTCGAGCTTGAGCTGCTTGTCCTGGAAGTACGTCACCTTGGCCTTGGTCGGCACGCTGGCGTGGCGGATGCCGCGCGCCGAGCAGCCCGCGAGCTCCGTGCCCTTGCCGTCGTTGTCCTTGTCGTAGGCCGTCTTACCGTCGCCGTACATGGCCATGACATAGGGGAACACGGTGCCGGGGCGGTTGTTCTTGTACGTGTCGAAGAAGATACCGAGACCCTCAAAGTTATCCGGGCTGCCGAAGACGGTGCCCTGGGTGCCGCGAGACTTGGTCACCCACATGGCGAAGCCGTCGCCGTAGAGCTGGTTCTTGCCGTGAATCTTGAACTCGACTTCGATCTCCCAGTTGGTCGCGGTCAGAGGCACTCTGCTAAAGAGCCAGCCCGTTTGCGACGGACGGTCGGATGTTAAGCGGATGTAGCTGTGGTAACCCCTTTGTTTAGCCTCTCTTTCTCTTTTTTGTTTCCTTTCTCCCCCTTTTCCTTCTCCTTTTGTTATGGGCGGGATGCGACATACGAGTCTGTTCGAATAATAGTGTCTCCTCCAAAGTCGTACCATCTACTCGCCATGTCGGAATCGAGGTACGGCTACATTGTGAAGAGAGGTCTTAGTATATCGCAGGTCAGGGGGGAGACACGTGGATGCGGGAATCGCGAACCTGGTTCAGGGAGTGCGTTCGGAGCTGCAACACCAAAAGTCAGTTCACGTCATCTTCTGCAACTTCGGGCAAGTTGCGCAATTGATGCGCTCGGAAGTAGACAACTTACCGCGATGCTCTTAACCTCGCCATCGTCCGCCTTCGCGGCACCCCAGGCCATTGCGGCCAGCCACAGGGCCGACACGGATGGCTTGAACCACATGATGAGGAAGGTGCCGAGTCAGAACAGAAGCAAGAAACCGGGGGGAGGAAGGGAAAAGAGAGAAACTGTCGTCGCGCGCGCGTGGAAACAGAAAGGAGGGCCGCCGGGTTGAGGGTGGGAGGTGAAGTAGCCGCGAGGTCGGTCCAGCGACGAAAAGACGTCGTTCGGCACACGAATGGTGGTGGTGGGTTTTGCTCGTGTGTTCTTCCCAGCCGTTAGCTGTCCTCTTTTTTTGGCCGATGGATCCTGATTCCTGGGGTCAGCACGTTTTGGAGAGCTACTACCCCTGTCTGAAGGCACTAAGGAAGATTCCAGGGGGGAAGGTGCCTCCCAAGAGTGACCTTCGCAACCACCAACAGCAGTGCACTCTAGCTGCTAATTGGCGGGTCGGGCGGTCTTCAGGAGCCCCCATGTCTTCCAATAAGTGAGTTTGTGGCTGAGGCCTAGAGCACCTGAGGGCTTCGAGTGGTGCCTCAGCCACAACAGCCTCGCCTCGATCGCAAACCTTCCGACTTTTTTTGTAGTGCCAATGCCGTTCAGCCCAGCGCATTCGTCATAGGAAAAGAATTTCGCCAATTCCAACCACCACCAACCGTCGCAATGGATTCCACCTCGGTCAAGCAGGCTGTCATGAAGCAGGTCCTCCAGGAGGCCAACCTGGCGAACGCTCGCGTTCTCATCGACGTAAGTGGAACCCTTGAAATGGACGTCAACGACATATCAAAAACTGACGGGTAATGTCTTCAACAGAAGCTCCAAGAGAACTGTTTTGAGAAGTGCGTCCCCAAGCCTGGCACCTCCCTCTCTAGCGGCGAGACTACATGCATGACCCAATGCATGGAGAAGTACATGGCGGCATGGAACCAGGTCAACACTGCCTACATCAACAGGATAAAGCAGGAGTCCGGCAACCAGTCTCTGCTGTGATCCAGCCATAAATAAATCGGCAGGAGTAAAAGTAAGGGCTGGATGTTTATGAATGTACTATCACTATACGACCACGAATCGCAAAGGAGGGCATCAACAAGCCCAAGGGAAGCATCAGCTTGGGGCGTATGTAAGGGCAAAAATCTTGCATGAAGGATTTTCCATCAAAGGCTCTGCATCAAGGCTAGGTGCGCCGTGTACAACAGAGGCAATAGAAAGGAAGAAGCATGGTCCACTGTCATAGCCTGTCTTCCCGATAATATACCGGGAAACAAGAGAAAGCTTTGTTCTCGGGGGGTATCTTTGATCTTGGTCGCTGGACATCTACTGCTCCGCCAGCCCCTTCGCCTTCGCCTCCTCCGCCTCCCGCTTTCTCGCAAGGTAACGCTCCCTTGCGCTTGAAATCTCCCCGTCCGTCTTCCTCGTCTTCGTGGCCCTCTCCACCTTTTCCTTCTCCTTCTCCTCTTCCTCCCGTGACCTCTTGAGCGCCGCCTCCAACTGCGCCTCCATCATCCGCGTCTGCCGCTCGCGCATCGCGCCCTTGCCCCCGGAGCCGACGAAGCCCGACCCGCTGCCGCGATCCGGTCTGGCTTCCCGCGGTCGCGCCGCCTCCTGTCTGACCTGTGCCTCCTTCTTCGCGCCGACGTTGAGGCCGCCCCTGAGCAGCTGCCGCTTGTCCACGACCTGCCCCTCCTCGTTGACGGCAACCGAGCCGCCCTTCTCGTTGATCTCTCGCGCCATGTCGGCCTCGGTCTTCTCTTTCGGCCCATCCTCCTCCTCCTTCTCGGCCCCGGCAGGACCGGCCTTGGCCTTCTCCTCCGCAGCCTTGAGGACCTCAGCATGCCTCTCCTCGCCCTTGTTCAGCATGTTCTTGTAGAACGCGCTCATGCCCCCCGTCTTGTTCTTCTTCGCCTCCTCCTCCTCTCGCCTCTTCTCCTCCTCCTCAATCCGCCTGTTCTCCTCCTGCTGCTTCTTATACGCCTCCGTGACGAACTTCTCCTTGTCGGCGTACTCCTCCCCCTCCGCCTCGCGCTCCCTCGCAATCTTCTTCTCCTCCGCAATCAGCGCATCCCGCTTCCGCACCGACGCCGCCGCCAGCAGGCTGCTCATGTACTTGGGCTTCCTCTCCACGTCCTCCTTCGTCTCCTTCTTCGCCGGCTTGAACGACTCGTACACCCCGTCGTAGTCGTAAACGCTGGGGTCTAGCTCCTCCGCCTTCTCGGCGTGTTTGCGGGACGCGAGGCTGCTCGAGAGGTCGCCAAACATTGCGCTTTCCTGTTTCTTCGCTTTCCCTTCCGGCGGATGCGCGGGCGGCAAGGGATTCTTCATCTTGGATTTTCTGCCGTTTTCTGATCTCGAGGTTGAGGATGGAAGGTCGAAGCCGCCTAGCTCGTCGAGCGTCTCGACTTTGTTCGGTTTGTTTGTCGCATCGTCGTCTGAGTCGTCGCCGCCGCCGAATGCTGTTTTCCGTTTCGGCGGAGCCGTCTTAGACACGCCGGGCTTTTTGGAGAGATTTAATCCGAATGACAGTCCTGGTTTGCTCATTTTGGCGCTTCGTTGTTGAGGACGCAAGTTCAGAATTAACATTACGGAAGCGCGCCTGAGGTAAGTCAATTCCCATTGCGCTGGGCACGGTCCATTCGCGACCCACTCCTGCAGCCGGCCGTTCACCCCGGTACCGAGCTGCATCCGGAGCGGACCCGGCTGGCCATGCCGATTTACATGATCTGAAGCCTGAGGATAGGCGTGTCTTCAGCGCAAGACATTGCAAATGGATATTGAATATTGGTTAAATGATTCGTTGCAAGAGTCTATGGAAAGTGAATCTATCTCGTACACGTACGGCGGTCTCGCCGCTATTACAACATGTCTATACAGGGAAGTGCGCGAGACTGGTCAAACTTCCGTCTCATCCTCTGGCGCGGGAACTCAAGCCGAAACTCCTAGCAATATGTTCTCCCCAGCTCTTGGTAGAGACTCGAATTCGACGAATGATGATCCAAAAGAACAAAAGGAAAAGGATGGCTCCAGGCAACCCCTAGAGACAATTACAGTCTTACGCGGCCTTCTCCGCCAAACCATCGACGAATGTCTGACTCGACACCACTACCGTTGCTGCTGCTGCCTGGTTCGTCGTCATCGCCACCCATCCATTTGGGCTTCTTGATGTCCTGGAACCATTGCGGGGCCTCGAATGTGTCAATCGTGTTCTTCATGCGGTGACCGAGAGACTCAAAGAAGTTTTCGTCTTCCGGCTCCTCGTCCCGGTACGGTCTTGTGCGAGACGCTTGTCCAGGCTGGCGATCATGCGTGGCTCGAACAGGCGACCTCGCCGGAGACGCTGCCGCGCCAGTGCGTGCCCCTGGGATGGTCAAAACAGGTGCGGACCTTCCGCCAACTTCAAGCCGTGCAAAAGCTTCCTCTCGTCGTCGCAAGGCAGAGTTACCGCCTAGTTCACGCTCGATCAAGTCTCTACCCTCTCTCCAGGAACCGGTCCCAAATACTCTGCCATCGCCCTCATCATCGTCCATGAAGTCTCCGCCGAAACCAAACATGCGTTTGATTTTGCCATACAGGCCGAAAAGAGTGGCAGCGACGGGAACGAGAACGAATATGGGGAACAGGTAGTCGGCCCAGCGACCCATGGGGGTAAAGTCGATGAGTTGTCCGAGGAACCCGTAAAACCGTGTCTTTGAGTAAATGGATTCAGACAAGAATGTCATGAAGTTGTAGGACAGGGGGACGCTCAGCTTGGCGACCTGGCCAGCGTACCAGAAAGCCGATTCGTAAGCCGTATTGCGCCGGACGAGAGCACGTCCTCGCCACGTCTTTACCTCGGTCATGGTTGTAAAGGTAGCCGCGCACATGTACAGAAGCCAGAGCACCGAAATAACTTGACCGGCGAAACCGACCTGGCCCTTTTCGCCGACCCAATGATGAACAACTGTAAGGCGGATGACAGACAGCTGAGGGAATGCAGCCTTGATGACCTCAGACCAAACAATCAAGGCCGAGGCCACTGCTAGAAATGCTCCGAGAAAGATGGCGCCGTACGGTTCGCAATGATAGTAGTACAGGTATCGGGTGTATGGTGTATGTACGGTGAAGCGGTCCCAGAATCCCGCGTGGGGTGACGGCGCACCGAACTCGAGCTTCTTGGAGGCGGCAGAGTCCAGGATAGCTTGTGTCTCTGCGGCTTCCTTCAACAAATCGTTCCATTCGTTTACGTAGCGGGACCGCGCATGTCGAGCCCGCATCAATTTCCTAGACAGATCCGCCATGAACTTTTCCGTAATGACAGTCGGCAAAGAACGGCTCTCGACAGCCACACCCATCGTTGACCTGGGATGCGACTCTGGAAGGTTGGCGCTCTCAACGAGCTCGTCGATCCATTCGCTGAACTTGACGGCGCTTCCTGTCTTTCTGCGGCCCAGCTCGGACACCTGTAGCTCGACGTCCTCCAGGTTCAGTAGGGAGTCCTCCATCTTCTCATACAACTTCGGGGCCCGAATCTGTAATCTTCGCAGTCGCCCACTGATAGACGAGTATCGAAAAAGTCGTCGAGGTATCGAAACAAGGCCGTGGCCCATGAGGTATATCGCAAAAACCAAGCCGTAAAAGTATGCAAGCGCCATGAAAGAGGTCTTGAGTGTTGTAATGCTAGGTTGGTATCTAATGAAGAGGTACGCAAGACCGACACCAGCCGTGCCGAGAACCATGACGTGGTACTGTGCATTCTGTCGGAGTGAATACTTGAGGCTGTCTTGCGGTTCGCGGTATCCAGAGTCGGAGTATTCACCCAGGATGGGAAGAATAAACCTATCGCAAGAAGCGTCAGTACATGGCACAAACACAACAAAGGGGTGAAACTCCACACCATGTCAACGCGAACGTCAGCCAGTAAGTGATCCTCCACGAAACCAACAGCATGCGCTGGGGAAGCCAGACGCCGCGGGTTGCCTCATCGTCGGTTCTCGCGCTCGAAGCCAGGTCGATCGGGACTAACAAAACCATGCATGCGGGCAGCCATAATGCGAAAAAGATCGGCACAAGATAGAATGCTGGTGTGGTTCGTAGAGGCAGGTAGTGGCGCAGAATGAAGAGGACGATGATTGAGATGGAAAGCAGCGCAAGAAGCGCAAAGATTTCAGAGGGCACTGGCGACGATGCGCTCACGATATGTAACATGTTGTCGGCAATGTCAGGGGCGTGTCCATGGGGTGCGGTGCGGTGCTCGTCTCGACCTGTAGGTACTGTGATGCTCTTTAATTCGTGATCATCGGGAGCTGGGGGTGGAAGAGTCGGCGTTGGTTAGATTTGGCGGACGGACGAAAAGCTCGCAACGCGCATTGGAAGAAGGAGGGTGGGAGGTGTGCCGTAGAAAAGTGAGGTACACCTTTGCAGGCTCCCGGATACCAAGGAGCGCCCTCAGCAAAGTGTTTTGGCAGGGACAACCACACAACTGCTGCGCGAACAGGGTCATGTGCACGGGCCCGGAGTGTTGGAAGGTCCGCAAGCAAACAGCAAGGTGCCTTATCTCGAGGGCAGTTTACGTCATCTGCACGGCACTCTGTGAAATCCACCAGGCAATGCACGCTCCATTTTAATTGATGAAGACTTGCGAGGCCCAATTTTGGCTCCCGATGGATCCGCTTTTTGCCTCTTGGAGTTGGACCGCCCGTTCTGGTCCAGTACAGATCAAGTTCCCATCCCCTGTTCCTGGCGGTGGTGGTTGAACTCGCACACACGAGGTTGATTGATCTCCAAAGTCTCCCTCACATTCCCCGGCCTTTCCTGGATCCAATATTGTCTTGGCCGAGACTTAAGCATGCTGCAACCGTTGCGTCGGGCTCTTGACACCATCACATTTGCATCATGCATCCGAGGTCAATCAGCCCTGTTTTATGCATAACGATTGGTTGTCTACACTCAAGTCCTTGGCCGCATTATCAGACGCAGTGTACCAACCCAATATCATGTTAGTTTCTCGAACTTGGTGTTCAAGACTTTCTGGCATATGAATTGATAGCGAAGCGACATGCATGTCCAGCCATATTTTATCCAAAAGAATGATGGATTAATATTAAGAAATAGTACAAGCAGTGGCCATCATCGCTTGATGCCAACTGTCTATGCCACAGATATGACTGCCAAAATAACTCCATCTATAGATCCCATTTTCATGCTGCAAAACTCATCATCAAGCAAGGTCGTCGATTTAGAAAGTGAACTTCATCAACGCCGGGTTGAGGAGAACCGGCAACGCGAAGTGCGAAACGATGGTGACGCACATCGGGTAAATGGTCGCAAAGTACCTGATCTGCCACTCGTGTGGGAAAACGTAGTAGCCGCAGATGACCAGGGCCGTGGCGCCAAAGCAGAACACAAAAGTACCCGCAAAGCTCTTAATAATTTTCGGAATCTCCTCGAGGAAGTTGCAGTTCTCCACCTCCTTCGATGTCGCACCCCATTGGATGTCAATCTCGAAAAAATGGCAAAGCAGCGCCTTGGAGACGTGGAGAGAGATACCACCAAGAAAGATGGTGAAAATCGGCATCCACTTGAAGTTTTCCCACACTAAGGATGTGATTAGTACGCAAGAGGAGTCACAGGGGGGAGGGGAAAGCTTACGAGCTGATAAAAGAGATCTCTCGCCTAGTCTGTAACGAAGTATAGCCAGGGAGAGATTGCCGACAAGGGGGAAGACAACAATGATCGATATGTAAATGGCAAACGAATCAAGGTAGTACTTGTCATAGTGTCCCCAATACCATCCCGTCACAAAGTAGTTCAGAAAGGTCAGAGGCCATGAGGCTCCGATGGCGTAGTAGGTGCCGATGTAACCTAGGATAGTCATCTTCCGGGGGAAAGCAATGTTGGAGAAGATAAACTTCTTGAAGAGGGGAGTGAAGGGTCCGCGGGTGATCCACAATCGCAAAGGATGGAATAACAGTTCGTTGCAGCCGTACGCATACTTTTCCCAACGTGCCAACTCATCGTAGACGGTCAACGACACGCCCTCCTTGAAGCCATCCCCAGTATAGGCACCATACCGAATAGAGTATCCGGCTGTCTGGAGACGCAATGCCATGTCAAAATCCTCAGACACATGCGATTCGGACCAGAACTTCTCGTATCCATCTTCCTCGTCGAAGTACGAGGCGGCATCCTGAAGAGCAGACCAGCGCAGGACAGCGTTGTGGCCAACAAAAGGTGAGATGTCGCCATTAGCGACGGCGAATGTGATCGCGGTGTAAATCATTTCCGTGAACCAGGTGACAGCCTGCTCGAAGAAGGAGTCCGAAACGTTCATGACTCCGGAGGTGTACTGGATGATAGCGACCTCAGGGGATGCGTCCATCTCACTGACGGCGTCAAGCAGGCAGTCTCGTGGAACACGCGTGTCGGAGTCGATGAGCAGGATGTAGTCACCAATTCGAATATTGCCGTCGGCCCAAGTGCGACCCTCAGATTCCTCGAGGACTTGGGTGAGAGCCTCAGCGTAGACTTGGTCCTCGCTCTCTTGACCCCATTTATTTCCGCGTTCAATCTCCATGAGCTTCTCTTCCACCTTGATGCTTGTCATGAGTGCATAGTTCATGTTCGAAGCCTTCTTGAAACGACCCTTGCGGAGGAAAGGAGCCTCGCCCGGGTTCTCGGGGTTGGGGTTGTGACCGGGACGGGAGACCCATCCCATGTTGTGCTCCTCATAGAAATCTCTGCGAGCCTGAGCCTCCTCTTCGTCGATGAGCTGCATACCGTCATCATTGACCAAAATGTTTGCGGTGCCACCCTGCATCTCGTACGTCGAGATAGCGGCTTTGAGAGAAATGACCGTAGGCTTGATGACGGCGTTAAGACCCTCTTTGTAAACAGGCATCTGGATTGTAACATGTGGTAGCTCGCCTGAGTGAGGACTCATTCGACGAGGGGGTTTGCCGGAGAAGTTCTTGGAGTTCTGACTGACACCAGAGATAGGGCCAAACATCTGGAAGATGTTTCCAGAAATTGACATGAAGAAGAACAGGGAGATGAAGAGCACGGCTGGCCCAACAGCAAGCAGAGCTAGGCGAGTATAGCTGTTGTCGACTGCAATCTCCAATGCAAGAGCTCGGTAACCAAGACCCAAGCAAGTAATCGAGAGAGCCAGGGCAAGCGCGACTATCATGGAACTGGTAATTCTGGAAGGCCGAACCTCGGCTTTGAGTGCCTCCTCAAGGGCGGCTGGTGATAATTCTTGAATGTTGATGTCGACTGCTTTCTCGTTCTTTGGCTCATCTTCATCCTCGCCATCGTCGGTCTTCCAAATCATGGAAATGATCATCTGTTCGATGCTCTCTGGTCGAGAAAAGATTCTGTTGGCATCATCGTCCCATACGACCAGCAGAGGCGGGTCGAGTACGAAAGCCGCATACTGATGCTTCTGACATCTGGGCAAGTCGGTCATCCTTGGAAGGACCTGCAGTTGCAACCCTCCTTCCAGGGCAACGGAGTCCTTGGGCTCCCTGCTGTTCAGAAGGCCTTGTATGATGGACTGGATGACAGGAGTGTTCACTGTCATGGCACACTAATCTATGTCAGTTCTGACATTGTGTGACTGGGGGTCATTTTCCGACTTACGCTGACGTTGAGCTGGCCAACCATGTCAAAAAATCCATAGGGGACAGTTTGCATCTGAGGAGGTGCGCAGACGAAGTCGTTGCGACCCTTCTTGAGGACGATACCCTCGCCTAGGTTCCATGCCGATGCGTAACCCTTTCTCAGCTGTTCCTGGTACATGCCATGCACCGTTACATCAGCTCTGAGATCGATAATGCTGCTCGCATGCTTGTCTCTCATGCCAGCAGTGAGAGCCAAGCTCACGGTGGACTGCCTGGCGGATGTCCTGGTGCTCTGGCTCCGATACGGCCCCGGCTTCTCGGATGACTGCGTCGCATTCGACGGCATGGGGAGGGTGTTACCCGAAGACTGTTGTCGGTGCTGTGCTGTTGACGGAGTCGGCTTCGATTGCCGTGTGGATTTGTTGGACTCGGAGCCTGCCGCCCGGGCAGGCGTGAGGTACGACTTGAAAGCATGCATCTCGTGATAGTCTCTGAAACGAACGAACCAAAGCTGGTCAAACCACTTCCAGCGTCTGGATAAAGAAAGAGTGACGCAGACACCGTAAGTGAGTGGATGGTGGAGAGGAAAGTTCAGTCGCCCAGGGGATGGGAAGGAGGAGAGAGATATTTGAGAAGGCCTCACTGCATAGTACTCTCAAGTGGGCAAGGTCAGCAAGTAAGTCCGGGACAAAGGTTAGCCTAAGCCGCATGCACGGGGGCACCGGTAGCTGAGCAATATTGCATGGCCTGGCCGGCACCGCCATCGCGACAACCACAACAGCTATGGGGCGGCGGCAACGAGAGGCCATGCCCAAGTTGGGTCTGGAGGGGAACAAACAACGGCTGGACTCGAAAGCCACGGTGTGAAGGTGGGTTCCACCGGTCTAAGTCACCCGCGCGAGACGGACTATCTGGTTAGCTGAGAATTGATGACAAGCGGCATCGAATGGCTTCGTCCATGAGAAGCTGGCGCCACCCGTGCGGTGCATGGAAGACGGGTAGGCAAGCACAAAGACGGTAGGGATATCCGCCCATCGTGAGGTAGTAGCGTGGCTCGAGGCGACAAAGCAGGCCGAGTCCTTATCGCGTAAACGCTGCCTACCCAAGCGCCGCCGAGCCAAGCCGTTAGACTGAGAAGAGACATTGCACCCCTGTGAAGCCAAACACGCTCTAGTCTATCGGCATCCCCTGCCCAGGCTCAGCATAGCATGCAGCCGTCATGAAATGGCCAAGGCGGGATGGCCATAGATATCCACCGGGATAGCGGGAGGACGTGGGATGCAGATAGATAGCCCAGTTTATGCCAGTACGCGATATCGGGAAAGAAGCAGACTGACCGTCTTAGTGGGAATGCCCGATTGCCTCGCCGAGATCTCCCCGGAAGGAACCATCTCTCCTCTGAGGGTCCGTTTCATTGATCAATGCTGCTCAGAAGGGGGAACAGAGTAATCAGGAACAGGATCGTGGTTCCTGGTGCATCTAGCTCAGGAACGTCGAAGGCCGCCTTGACTTGGCGCCCTCCTAGTCGACGACGAAGCTGCGAAGGCTTCAGGAAGTGCTTTGAAGCTGGGACGAGAAAACAAAACCAGAGGCCACCAGCAGCTGTCTGCAGCCTAGAGAGGAAAGGTGCCTTTTGCCTCCTTTCCGCTTCGAGAAAAGGCTTGCCGCGAGTTCAGCCTCCAAGAGGTCTTGGACCACTGAGACACCACGCTTGTTTATGTGGCTTGCGCCGGTCGGCTTAGATGCCAGCGCTAAAGTAGCACCATCCCTGAGTGCGAGGCAGTTGTTTTTAGACGACAAGTCCATTTCAACCCAGACCCCTGGGGGGGAACAGCAAGACATGCCAGGCCATTCCGAGGTCTCGGTAACCTTATCTAGTACACTTGTACGAAGAATAGAACCAACAAGGGAATCTCACACCCGCCTGAGAAGAGTCTCTGACCTGGGCTTCGTTCGCCACGTTTAGTGGGATGTCCTCGGTGCCTCGTATGCGTAACAAAGATGCTGAGCCTGGCGTCATGTTCCCATTCTCATAAAGAAACTGAGTTTGAATCGTTCTCAACGGTGGGTTCTGAATCGGAGATCGCCAATAGTTCTGATCTCGCGAGTTGTGAGTTGGCACTCGCCACTGTGACTGAACAAAAGGAAAACTCCAGGCGCTCGCTTGCCGTGAGAAATCGGTACTTTAACAGTTCCAAGTAATTCAGTCAAGGGCCTCAGAGATATTCAAGGACGAGGATTTGTTAGTGAACGGGAAGGACTGGGGTGTGTGCCTCCAAATGCTCGTTTTTGAAAGCGAAGGTATTGTTCCGATGGGAGGGAGAAATTAATGAGACGGGTCAGAAGAGTAGTGTGGAAAGTCGGTGGGTGTGCTGTGGCTTGCTGAAGCTGTGACATCTAGCTTAGCTCACCGCGTGTCAGGAGATTGTGCGTGTCCATGCAGGCATAACAAAAATTAGGAAACCGTATTGATGCAAGCCTGCGAAGGTGGTCTCGTATGTATTCATGCGGGAGACGTGGGGGAGACGGCAGGACGGCAAGAGCTGGCAGGCAAAGACGGCAAGCTAGATGGAAGACTGCATGAAAAGTACGATAGGAACAAAAGAAGAAAAAAGCAGTGACGGAGGACGGTCGTGTAGATCCCAAGCCAGCCGGTGATCCCGCATCCGGCGAAGTCTCGTTTGCTGGGTGTCTTCCAGGGTGGTTCCTGCTTTATGCAATAGCACAAGATGGCTTATTACCTATCGTGGCCATGGAATGATGCCCATTGGTCGGGGACGCGAGAGGTGCAGGTACCCGCTCCATATATGCATCTATGCCGTCTTCACACAGCTCGCCTGCAATAAGCCATCCCACCATTCCCTCTTTGGCCGCAGCAAATCTCCTCGCCCTGGTCTACCTATGCATGCACCCATCTTTGCTGCCCAGCTGTCGTCCACGAATCCAATGCCCTGTCGTCCCATTTATATCAACTGGTGTGCTGCACGACTAGGAATATTGGACGACGTTCCGGCCGCATCACCAATCCATCCCGATGGTGGCGCCTTTTCGGCCATTTGATTGCCTCTGCCGCGTCGCATCCCGCCGACGTATCATCGTCTCCTTTTTTGACCAGGCTCGCTGCAGTTCCTGCTAGCCTGCTAGCTGAATGATGGAAGTGGAAACACTCGACTCCCAACAAAGAATGGTCCTGATGAGGTGGCTCGTCCGTCGATCAAAGAACCAACAAGTGTCGGCTCTGCCACCAGGAAAAGTCAAACACTTCGTTCCTGCTTCGACCAGCCCCAGTGCGGAGGCTTTGTTGCCGTCCGTCGGCCCGCCTACCGCCCAAGGCCATCCAGTCACCCTATCGTCTTTTACGAGCTTTGTTTTCGACCGCGAGGCCGAGCGCCGAGAGGATCTGCGTTTCTTGGACGTGGCATTTCGTCAACAGAACGGCCCGTTCATCCCGCGTTTGTGAGATGCATCGAGACGCATGAGATTTGTGTTGCCGCATGTTGTCATCGAAGAGGTGGCAAGTCGCCAAAATGTCATGGGGTACCCGTTAATTTGAGCCTTCAAAGAAGCGACAGACGGTTTGTGCAGATCCCGTGCTACACTATTGCCATCACGCATTTACACCTCCCGGTTTGCCATGTTGAACTAACCGATTCTGACTCTTGCCCAGCTTTGCTAGGTCTAAGAGCAGAGTCTTCGACAGTGGACACACACCACGCCAACGACAACCAGAGCAAATGTTCAAGGGTGGAAGCCCCGAATGGCCCATTGCCGACCCCCACTTAGAACTCTCAGCTGAATCCAGAGTTGCATTGTAGAGAATGTGGTCCTCTTTTGGTTTCAAACACCTTTGAGCACCTAATCGTACCACGAACGATTCAATTGCACCAATATTTACCTCAACGCAGAAACTGGGTTATCACCCTCACTTCGGACTAGATTAACGAACACACGCCGCGGGTGCATTTTCGTGCCATTTAATCTCCCCAAGTCGGAAAGCTTGCCGCAACAAGCCACAGATCGATATTGTGGACGGCTTCGATCCAACTTTGCTATCGACTTGTGCAACCAAATACGAATTCTGCTGTACTTCCAGCCCTCCACGCCGGCCCGTCAAGCTGCAGGCTGCAGTCAAGCGTCTCCTCCCGCCGCCGGTAGGTCTGGACCGGCACCATCACACCGCTAGGCACTGAACCACGACTAGCTCTTATCATGTTGCTTTCCGCTTGGCCTCGATGCTGGCTATTTCAGGAAACCTCATGCCTCGAAGCAGACATCATGGCGAAGTAGACACGTCAGAAGGCCCTTTTTTTTCTGTCAGTTCTCGTCGTTGTCAATTGGGGCGGCTTGTTATCCCATCGCTCAACACACACTGAAAGACATCTTTCTTTTTGCACCCGCGAGACAGGAAATCGTCGGCCAAAAGCCGACATATGGATTGATGGTGCGCTCCAGGGGCATGGGAGCCCAATTTGCCCCTGAACAAGCCTCTTTTTGATGCTAATGGTTCAGCTGTCACCCCCATTGCGAAAATCGTGCTTGGGCTCGGACCCTGCCGCGAGCCACGAACACGCTACCCTGACTCTCCAACTCAGCCTTCATTCAACCTCCAAGATGGAATCTGACAGGCTGAGCACCCGGCGAGAACAAGAATTAGTCTTCCAACTTCACAAGCAAGGAGCTGGTCCCAGGGCCATGGGACTTATCGCGCGTGGAGCTGGTCCACACTCCCGGAAAATTTCTACCCTAGCCATGTCAGGCTATCCTCACAATTGAATGGCTAGTGCCATTCTGATAGAAGGTTCAGTATATGCCAGGGTCCAATATCAAAGTCTGCTGTCACTGGGATGGCAGCTTGGTTCTCCAAGGGAGGCAGCAGTTCTCGTTATCCTCATAATTCACTCTGTCGTCCCCAAACAAGTGGGTGGGGGGACTGCACCCAGTCGTACTCAGCGAACCACGGCAGTTTTGTGGTGCTGTCGATGGACCCAAAGGTAGGATAAAGCAAGATGAATGCACTTTGGACCCGCGGCTCTCATCTAGGACACTTACCAAAGGTTGGCAGGCGCTTTAGCAAAAAAGTCTTAGCCGGTACGCCAATTCATCACGCAAGATAACGCAGATGATTTCCCAGCCCTACCTCGCCGATAGTTTGGATCTTCTTTACCCACGTTGCCTTCGGTCAATTTGCGTTCCCAAGTATGGAACACTACCTGGGGGCACCGTTAAGGTCGCTCTTTGTTGGCGCCAGTTCAAGATTCTTGGCTCCTTCAAAGCCATTGTCCTTTCACCACAGGTTCGCTGTCAGGGCTTCATGTCTTTCCTTCGTCATGCATTGTCAAGTAGACACTCTTTGCGGAAAAGAAACACATTTGAGGGGGTATACCCTTGGGCGGCCTGTACAGTTGGCAAGACGGTATCCCGTTGACAGCTTCAGCAATGGCTGAAGGGCATTGAGCATCAGATCACACCGATGACCAGTCACGGGGCGCTTGTAGGATTGTAATATCACGGTGTTAAAACCAATCCTGGTTTGAACGTGGTCATGAAAGTACATCAGCCTCTGACATGAATCCCTAAGTACACAGCATCCAGAGCGAACCAATGGCTGGTCTATAGGAGTACCCGCTCACTTCATCAGAGCAATCGTCTTCATCATCTCGAAATTAGGGAGACCCAGTCCCGTCACAGGATCCCAGCCCTGAGTTCCGTTCCATGTTGCAAAGGGAATGACGCCGGCGCCCTGCAACGGCTTTCCAGACTGCAAGTCCACACCGCCGCAACCCTGCGCGACACCCGTGTTCACGTCCGTCAGGCCCCGGAATCCTCGCTTGTACAACCAGGGGTTCATGAAGCCCATCGTCGGCTGGCCGACGCGGATCCTAGCATCGTTGAGAAGGCCAACCAGACCGGCAACCAGCGGGGCAGAGGCGGACGTTCCTCCCGTACCGACGAGCCGGTTCGCATTGACGATCGGAAACGGCGGGCTGGCGGAGTGGGCCGAGATGTCGGGAAATCCACGGCCGGTGAAGTTGGCGAACGGCTCGTAGTACTTCTTGGTCTCGGGAGAGATGCCCGTCGCCAGGTACGAGGTCACCGCGGCCTCCTGGTACCACGCCTGCTTGAAGTAGTTGCTGAAGCCACTGCCGGAGGCGACCCACGTGATCTCGGGGCCGAACGCCTGCGTGCCTCCCACGGCGGTGATGTACGGGCAGGTGGCGGGGAAGGTCGGCGTGAACTGGGGAGCGTTGCTGCCGTCGTTGGCGCGGCAGGGGGCGCCGACGCCAGTGTCACCGCTTGACTCGAGAACAGTCACGCCGCGGAGGCCCATCATGCCGATGAGGTTGCACACGCGCGTGGCATACTCGATGGGCACCGTCTGCTCGTCGTCGCCGTACGAAACGGAGAGCACCTGCGGGATGGCAGCATTCTCCTGCGTCATCATGAACTGGTAAAAGTCCAAGAACGGCTCGTTCTGGTTGTCGGCCTGCGTCGGCGTGCGGAGGTTGGGGATCAAAGGCGGCTTGCCTCCGGTGATGAACTGGGTGATGGGGAGGTTCTTGACCGCGGCGGCCATCACCTGCGCGTCCAGGTTCGCCTCGCCGATCTGACCCTTGGGGTCCTGGTGGTCCTGGCCTCCGTTGACGAGCACGCTCTTGAAGCTTTGCGGCGGCAGCTGGAAGCGTGTCAGGAATGCCGTGAGGTCGTCCTGGCGCGCAGATTGGTTCAGGAAACTCGCAAAGCCGACGCGGCTGCCGGCGGCGGGGTCAGCTTGGTAGGCGCCGTAGTTGTATGCCAGCTCGAAGCAGGCCGGGGTGAAGGCCTTGGAGCAGTTCGCCGTGGCGCCGGGCGGATTCTGTCCCTGTCTGCGAGCCAGCGGGGGAGGCATGGGCGGCATGGCACCGGCGGGCATCGGGGCCGCGAACGCGGGATCCGACTTCATCTTTCCAAAGTACGTCGTGGGTGTCACGAGCTCAATGTGCTCCGCCATGGTGTCGGGGAGAGAGTACTGCTGTGTCCGCAGCTTCATCGTGCCCTGGACGTCGTAGTAGGCAAAGTTGGCTCCGAGGATCCTGTTCGCGGTCCCCACGTCCGTTGCGAAGTTGACGAAGCGGCCCCCGTCGGTGTACGAGACGTCCTTGACGTTCTCCTTGGCGAGCCACGCCTGCACCGCGGCGACGGACTGCTCTGCCGGCTTGAACATGTCGTTGACCTGCGCCGCCGACAGGTACTTGCCGTAGTTGGGGCTGTCGGGGTCAGAGACGTCCTTGAGCATGGGCTCGAGCTTGTCGATGTTTTGCAGCTTCAGGCCGATCTGGAGGTTGATCTGCTCGCCTTCGGCGGCCATGTTGACCATCGAGACGCCCGAGACGAAGTTGGCTGCTCGAGACATGAGGCGGGCTTCGACTGCGACGGCGGCGGCCGCCAGGGCCAGGAGGGCCTTGAGAGGAGCCATTCCGGCTGGCCTTTTCGTTGGATGGACTCGGGTAGGGGATGAAGATTATCGAGTCGTCGTTCGTGTCTCTCAGAGGGCCGTATTGGAAGATTATTCACAACAAGGGACAATGGCCAACTACGACGAGGCACATGAAAGAGGCACGAGAATCACAAGCAAGTCAACGAGAAGACGAGACGATTAGAAGTACGGATCACGAGTCGGAAGACAGTCGGCCTTACGGTTGTATCCGAACTACCAACCCCAGGCACAGTTTCTCCTTCTTACTCGGGGGGACAGTACTGCAACTGCTGTTTGCCTTCGATCCAAAGGCCCTACCGGGGCCAGGTGTAATGGTTCAGACAGTACATGTCGTAGAATCACGCTGTGCAGTAGGGCAGGTACAGCCCTTCCAGCGCAGGTTTTCGTCTGAAGGCGTCCAGCCGGCGGGATCAGACTTTAAGGTTGCAAGATCCCAAACGTGCAAGCTGCACGTTTCGAGACCTGGACCTTGCCCTCACGCAAATACAAATCTGGCCGCGGGATAGCCGACACAGAAGGGAGGTATTTTCTGAGGGAGCGCAATGCAGGAACGCCAAACCTTATTTCCCTTTCGCGGAGTGCAGGAGCAGAGGAGATCGATCCCGCGCGTCCCACGGTTTGCTACGGCCACTTATTTGCCATCCATCGCCTTTCACAACCCACACTCCCAGGAAACTCAACGCTTGCCTTGGCTGAAGATGGTCATATACTCGCTGGAAATTTAAGGTGTGAATCATGTCAGTCTAAAAGTCTTTCGATAACCTGACTTGTCAATCACATCCGTGTCCACTACCACTCGATTACGTCTCCTCTGCAGGTTGACGCGGTTAATCTTTCGCCATACCTTAGGTTTCCTTCCTGTCGTTCGTTCGTGTCCTTGGCACCGGTGGCTTGGTGTTCTCTGGTTCGACAAGGGGGAAAGCGAAATACTGGACGCCGGATTTGAACGCCCAAGATGCCCGGAATAGCCTCCGTCGCCCGCATTATGGAGAAACAAGACATGAAGCCGCATCGCTTGGCAAATCCTGCTGCGAAAGCTTGATCGTCGCAGTGGGAGAAACACCCCGCCAATCTGCGCGGGGCGATCCTCCCCTGGAAGACAAAAGCCAAGAGAACATGCAAACAAGCAATTGAGCCGCGCTGCTAGCGCCGTAGATCCAATCAACCACTGCCGGCCGAGTGCTCTCTTCTCTCTTCCAAGGAGATGACCGCTCGACGGCCCCTTCGCCTCCCGAGAAATAATTTGGATTTGATGGCCCCGGCGGGCGAGGGTCCCGGGGGGAAGCCACCAGGTGCCCATGAACGGATGGTGCCTGGGAGTTTTCGACCACTGCCGGCCTTTCTCGCCTCCCCCCCTAATTTTTCTTGGCAAGATGTGTAAAGTTGTTTCTGCGCCGGGCGGGCCTTTTGGGCAGAGCAAACGGGATGGCATGGTCACAGCGGCCTCTGCATTGTTTAGGTTCCGAATCCGAGCCGCACTCCGGTCTGGCGCCTGACCCTTTTCGGTGCTGGAGAGACCAAGTGGCTGACCACTACGGAGACGGGACGGTCCAGGAGCTCCTCCCGTTGGATCGTTGGTCTGGGTCATTCGTCAACACCATGATAGAGCGTGATGGGCCGGAGCCGCATCCCAGAGAGACACACCACCACTGCTAATGGTTTTTTTGTTTCCGTGCAGAGTTTATCTGATTATTTCCTACATAATACCTAGTCATACAAAAGAGCACGAAACGCCTGACTTGAGCACGGGGAGGGAGAATCCGTCCCATCTTGGACAACATGAGGCGGTGGTAAAACACGAAGGAAAGTTGTTCCGACCGGTGCGCACCACAACTCTGATGAACACCCCCCCCCCACAACCGACGGGAGGAAAACGTGACTTTCGTTAAACACATGAGACTGAGAGAGACCAAGGCCGGCCGTTTCTACGACAAGCCGTCTGTGCGCTTCGATATCGTTGCCGTGGCGATGAATTCGAACTGGTTGACGGGAGGCACGAATGGAGCCAATGGAGGTGCCGGATGGTTGTTTGGGATTTTGATCTCGACCATGGCTTTGCGACCGTCGTATGGAAATTGAAAGTATCTGGTTGGTCTGTTGTTAGCACCACATTCATCCAAGTGAGTTGCGTAGAGTTTGCCGCCCGGCCCCTTACCTAGAGTCTTTGTACAAGTGGCTCACAGATATCATGAAGTTTGAGGCTGAACGGAACTCGACGACCTTGAACGAGAAAAGGTTCGTTGGTGACGTCCAGCAGAATGCTCCATTGATGGGAAAGTCGTTGTTCGGGCCGTTGTCAGGGGTTATCCCGTCCCACGGCCAAGTTGCATTACAGTGAGCGCCGTTTACATCGACGACGCCTTCTGTGTTGTAATCGTAAAAGTCGACTGGCATTGCCATATTAGCGAGGCACAACTATGATGTTGAACTGAGACTTACAATCGAGTGTACAGTTATACATATCTGAGGTCTCCGTCTTTTGGCAGACGGTGGCCAGGTTGCTCAGTGTCATGTTCAACCACGGATATCTGAACCGGCTGGCCTCTTGGTGTATCTTCTCATCGTCTTCCAACGCCATCGGCAGGGAGGCTACGAGAGGTATAACAGACAGCATGGATATGAAGAAGAGAGACTTCATCGTGATTAATGTTATGATGGCTGAGACAGTGTTGCTGTTGTAAACAGAGACTAAACCTCTCAATGTGTATGGTGAGGATCTCGGCTTTACTCGTTAAATTTGACTCAAAGGCCGTCAAGTTTTGGCCTTCAAGATTGACCTTAGGCCATTATTTATAGTTGTAGATTCGATGACAGCGCATTCTATGCAGTCTTCCCCGTCGCCGCAACCGAATGTCGTCGTAGACCGCCTCGGACTGCAAAGCCATTGGAGCAACGGCGTCATGTACCCGGCCGACGATATGCCCAACGCGGGCCGGTGCGAGAAGCCGTCGTTGTGCGCGGCTACGGGCAAACCCCGTTCGTCACAAATACGATATTCAACCGCCTTTCGAGGGAAAGCTGGATGCGGTGCCAGCCAGTCACCGGAACGGAAGAGCCGAAATCAGGACGAGGGTACCTGCCGAGAGGTTGCCCGTGTTTCCCGGAGATTGTTGTCACACCGTGGATCATGGCCTTCAGGTTACCAAGAAGATGGGGAGAGGGCCCAACGATTGTGGCGCAAATTGACAAAATGCTCAGTCTTGACCACTGGTGATGTTCCCGATCACGTTCTAGAGTCCCTTTGCCCAGATCATTTGCTGAAGGTGTCAAAAACGAGGCGAAGTTGCTTGGTGAACAACAGGTCAGGCAACTGGAACAAAGTGAAACTCGTGATCAAGACTAGCGCTTGGGTTGCAGCAAGAGCTTGTCGTTGAACTTCCTATTAGTGCCTCGCAGTGAACGGTCGTGTAAGTCGGCCCGCGGGCGACCAGAATATCGATCCTGAAAGAGCCAAGTATGTCAGCACAAGTCATACCCATGCGGATGGCCAATCTCCTGCACATAGTAGGAGAACATGACCCAATCAGGGTGACGTGTGAGTTACTGCAGACAGGGCGGCTAGGCACAGATGATTCGTTTTCCCGTGCAACCAGCCCGGAAAGTTGCTTTCAAACGCTGCCTGTGGCACCATTTCGGTGGCGGAATGGTTGCCGAACGAGCTTTGTTTGCTTGAGCAGGTTGTTTCTCGGTCTTCTTCGAACCAGAATGCATGGGACATCGGCTCCCAGCAAGAAGCATACCCAGCCCCCTGGAATGCTTCGCGTAGCATTATCAATGCAGCCATCCAGGCCGCGATGCTGCGCCTTGAGTCCAAAAGGGCTCTCGGTTCGTCCAGAAATGGTCATGTGTGTCAGAAAGTGGTATTTTCGCAGAGCCTCGACACGTTGTCCAAAGGATTACTGAGGGACTTGCTTGCGACCACATACAAGCGATATCTCAACCCGTTTCCTAAGATCGCTTGAATGTTCCGTTTCAAGCAGCAAGACTATTTGCCGGCGGTGAAGAATTCTCGCAGCGAGCCAATCAGTCGAGCCGGCCTCGCGATGATGTGCGTGTCGTCGATCTCCGAGGTGAAGCCGTCGTACTGCTCGAGGAGTCACAGCTTCATTGACCGACTGAACGACAAACACTACTCTTGTCAACTTGATGACAACTCTGAGGACGAAGATATTTGTGAAATCGGCAAACACGCACACCGCTTCTTGGCTGCGAGTCATCAAGACCGGGCCTGAGTCCCTCATCGAAGCATCGACGAGCTCCTTCCATGCGCTGACCGGCTTCGTGTGACATGAAGTTGCTCAGAGCCGAGAGTAAAGGGGTCAGGCCGTGTCGCCAAACACGGCGTGGCTAGCATGAGTTTTGAGTCCAGGGTCGTCGCCACGAGGTCTCGTCGTGTCGGACGGCAGCATTTGGCTCAGCGGACCATCTTCATCGGGAAGGGCCGTGGCAGGCAAACAAGGAACTCCTGTAACGGATAGAACAGTATGCTAAGGAAAAAAACGTTAATCGAACGACGGGCTCTTACCTTGAACACGAGCCCCAGGGGTCAGCCGCCGCATTCCTGGGCAAGACTGGACAACACAAAGGGGCTGGATAGGCAGGAAAGTGGTAAAACTTGCGAGAAGTCAAGTTCACGGAAGGAACTGAGATGGGAATTTGGGAAGGTATGTCTCTAGCTGTTGCTGCTACCACTTCTATCCCGCCATCGTCTCGAGTCTGGATTTCCAAGTAGCTACTCCATCCGTCATTCAGTAATGACTCCCTACTCAATGATTTCCCCCTACTATCATCATCTTCACACGTCAATCTCCATCTTAACTCTGGTGAAACTATCAGACTCTGTACTAAAATGTTGTTGAATCTGATTGCAGCGCAGGCGCAAATACTCTCTGGAAAATCCCAAACCAGCACTGTTTTCGGTGGCACCACGGCTCACAGGAAGAATAAGATATCCGTTCTCTTCCTCGAGGTCTACGTTGACCAATCTATGGGTCTTCTCCAAGAAATGCCTATTTTTCCTGTGCTAGAGCGACCCCTTTTCTTGTGGTATCGTACTCTACTTTATCATCGTCGTCGCTACCATCATTGTTATCACTACTTCATCGTCCTTCTTATCTTCGTTGTCGTCGTCGTTACTGCTGCTCTTATTACTTCTACTTCTGTATTTAATAGGAGTGATTAATTACACAGAAAATACAGCCGTATACACACAGGAAATTTGGGCGGTCTACGCTACAATCGCATCACCGGACTATAATGGCAACGCCGGACACTAGACATAACACCCTACAGGCTAAAACCCGACAAACATTCACGTCGGCAGTCCCAAGCCATTTGTCGGGGGAATACCGACATGGTGGGCAGACAAAAGGTCCCAGGGCGGAAATGCCGTCGTTTGCCGGAGCTGGAAGCCGCGGGTCACGGACGGGACGGGACGGCAAGGCAAAAACGGAGCAAGAAGTTCAAAGGAACATGGGCGGCATCTCCGAACGCTCAGGCTCCGTCCCGTTCAGATACGACGCGCCGGTGGCGGTGCCGCCCTGCAGGTGGATCGCGAAGGGGAATCTGCTTCGTTCGGTTCAGCCTTAATGCCAGCGTATCTTTTTCCTTGCACGTGTACAATCTTGGGGGCTTCTATTTCCGCTCCGGGCCGGATCATTTTAGGCTTTAACACAGCGTTTTAAGGGCAGTCGACGTGCGCAAAGTAAGGTAGGTAATATCAACATTCGGACTGTGTTCCGCGTCTAGTGATTTTTGGGGGCCGCATGAGGTTGTATCGGACCCGTTGACCGCGGATTCGATGTTCGACCAAGTCGCGCTATGCACGGGCGAGATCTCGTGTTTGTGGAAGGTGTGTGTGTGTAAGTGTTCTAGAACAGGTCTCGTCTGCATGTCAAGTTCCAATATATTGACGCAGAAGAAGTCTGGAACCACGAGCTCAGCCATGACAGCGAGTGTTGGATTCGGCCCAATGCCAGGTCTGGCGTGGGATGATGCATCGGCATTCAGATTTGCCCGTCGAAACAAGACGACCTTGACGCAGGACGTCGATCATGTCGCTCGTCAGGTGAGGCACCATGCCTGCGTATCTCTGCCAGATTGGCAGCAGGTCTTGACTCGACGTCATTCAAAGGGTCGAGCTCAAGAGATGTCCAACTCACGCGTCTGTTCAAAGAACTCCTGCCAGGATTTCGCTTTGCATGGCAAGAGTTGGACGGCGGGCATGGTTCTGTCTACCGCTCTGGTGGTGTGCAGTGCAGTGCAGGTGAGATCTGCGGCAGGCAGTTGGACGGATCCCTGAGTTCTTAGGTGAGCTGAGTCTGAGCTAACGCCGGATTGGGATTAGTGGTCTTGTGGAGAGATCCCGACATCCCACTGGGAAAGAAAGAAATGGGAATTTGGGAAAGCCCCTTTTTTCTTGCGCTATTAATAGACATTCGCCTGAAAACTAAGTTTTCTGGACGGAGCACGAACGAAGAAAAGGGTCCTCTGCTTCTAGTTTGGATGATAGATCCCTGTCGATACCACAGCCTTACTCGGAACGCCGCCTGTCTGCCGGCCGCAATGAGCTTGAGCGCTCCTCCAGTTTGTATCGGGGACGAATAGAGTATACTCCGTAAATGCCACTGCAATCAAGTCCTAACGAACAACGTTGTATTCTACCCGCAGACATGGAGCGCCAACCACCTGGAACTCGGTTAGAAAGTTTCGCAAAGTTCCAAGAGGTCCTAGAGCAACATGTAAAGAGGGCGGTGAGCTTGTTGCTAAAGACGGGTTCAGCTTCACACACAGTCATGACCCAACTGGCTGGGAAGGGGTCATGACTCATTTCAAATGACCACGAAGCTCGTAGTTTTATTATCGTAGCTCGTCAACCCGAATAGTCAATTTGATGAGCTTACTGGTGGCCCGAAGTCTTGGTATTCTCCTTCCGGGAAGTGGGTTATTAGTAGCTCTTTTCCTCCAAAAGAGAGTGACTCCACTTGAGCTCTCGGCCGAGGGTTATGGTTGCAAAGTCGACAGCTGTCCGACGGGGTTGTACGTATGAAGATTGGCCTTTATATTGCAGTGAAATGGGGTGCGGATCGGAGGTTCAAACGATTCATGATACACCCTGGCTTACACCCTGGGCAGCTCAGAGAAACGGCGCACCAACGTAGCCGCATGAACAGAGTATGCGACGAGAACCTGTGATTAAGCATCTTGAGACGATATAAGAGTTGTAAAGTATGGCCTGCAAAGAGACACATCATGCCAACTCATGCACACCAGATACGGCGTGTGATGTTGCTGTGGGATTTCGCGTCGTTGAGGCCGCGAGCTGTGCTGTGCGAGGCATCACCAAGAATGGCACAGCTACGGGGCACGCCGTAAGGTGGGAGATGATTGGGCGGGTTCAGTCCATGTAAAGTTGAGCTCCCCACAGCACACATTGTAAAGTTTCCGAGTTAAAGAGATGAAAGGGGCCAAAATACACCTTGGCATCTTGAAGCTCCTGGAAGCAAGGTTGTTTTAGGGCTGAGCTGTCCGAGAGCTGCTGCGCCCTTTGGGCGGGGGAGGTGAGGGGTGCTGGGACTCTAGGAGCAACAGCAAGATTGTTGGCCTGGGACATCAAGCAGCTTCGGCGCTCGCCTTGGTTGCTAAGAAGAGTATTCAAGGCGATTCTGCAATGCGGCTTCTTGACATGTCGTCATTGTCCCTTTTTTTGAGACTGCCGAAAAGTTGGTGCATATGGCCGAGCAGGATATGGACGTGGGGTTGCATTATGTTGTTGCTTGCTCGGAGACAAGAGGCTGTGGCGCCGCGGCCGCAAGAGCGAAGGAAATGTGCGCGCATGCACGGATTGCGACGTAGTTGCATGCGATGCCAGGGTCCAGGTCGCCATGAGTGAGAGCCCAAAACTCTGTTCGGACCTGAATCCAGTCCGCAACCAGCCTGCTGGCACAACCCCCCGTCTCTCTCCGTTCAGTTTGTTGTCTCTCTCCCTAAGCCTCAGGCCGGGCAACGCACAAAGGGGTGCAAGCGGTGCATGCTGTCTGTCGGTGTCATGCTGGGCAGGCTTTTCGAGCTCTCTCTTGGGCTGGGCATCTGTCAGCCGCAGTCGTGGTGTCGGTGATTTTTTTGACAACGGGGGCGCAGGGCCAAGGAGCCAGGTTACGGCCTGCGGTGTGGGCAGGGTGGCATCAGCAGCGAGACAGCCCGCCGGTAGCTTGCCGAAGGACCGAGAGGACGGCAACGGCCAGCGGAGGCCGATGGCACTAGTGTAGTCCATGTAGAGGACTGGGGTGGTGTTTCTGTGAGTGGTGAGTGACTGCTGAAGGATGTGCGCCCGTTTCGTTGTTGATGTTGGTAAAGTAATGGTGGTTGTGGTGGTGAGAGTTGGAATTTTGGACGAAGCTTGTGTTTAATTAAATTGCTGGCGACCCTTCTCTGCTAAGGTAGGTAGGTCCAGCTCGCAGTCATCTCAAGTTGGGCCACCTAGACAGAGCTAGTGCCGCAATCCGATGTCGAGAATGGCCCGGCCTCTGCTCGAGTTCGGACCTTCGTCTCATTTCCTGATCTTGTCATCCCCCAGCCGTCTGACTGGCGCTGGTGGGCTGTGTGTGAATGGCATTGGCTGCACACCCTGTCGACAGAGCAAGTGGACAACAGAAACAACCTAAGACAGACATGCTGCTGCTGCTGATGCTGATGCTGATGCTGCTCTCCAAGTAAGCCCGACAGGCTCTCTCTGCCTCTCTGTCGTGTTCTGAGATGGAAGCCGAGTCCGCCGTACTCCGTATGTGGTGGGGAGGAGAGAAGGACCAGCCCAGGGAAAAGGCAACTGATCAGCCCTATCCTGGATCCTGGCGTGGCATCCCCAACACGACGACGCTATTCGCCTCTCCCTCACCTTCCCTCTAAGGCTCAGCTCTTTTCTGAGTCTGATTATTGTCGCATTCCCGTCTAATCCGGTCAGGTGCTGCTGCCGAATCTGCCCTTCACATCCTCTTCAGCATCGGAAGACTCTTTCGAGCCATCTGCTGTCCATCGTAGCTCCCCGCCTTTGTCAAGACTCAAGCCATCTGTCTCTATCTTGCCGTCCTCATCGGCCAACAGAAGGACACTACCATTCCGTCCCGATAGTCAACCCCCCTGACGACGCTGATCGAAACCCGTCTGTGTTTCACCAAACGACCCCAGATCCCTCCCCCGCAGCACGCAGCACTCGCATCAGCAGCGTGTCGCTCATCCCCCTCGTCGGGTCACAGCGAGTATCCGTACTGCACTGCACCTCTGCAGGACTCACTTAACCGCCGTTCGTCTGAACAGAGCCAGAGCCAGAGCCACAGAGGAGAGGTAGACATCCCAGAAACGAAAGGCTATAGAGCCAGCCAGACGTTGACCTCATAGTCCAAGGACACGAAGACGAGGACGAAGACGCCCCCTTTTTGAACCCCTCGGGCCACTCGCTACCTTTGCTTTTCGACCTGCCATTGTCCGTCGAGAATGGCATAGCGCTGCATGCCGGGAAACAGAGACAGCTTCCATCAAATCACCTCTTCATACCTCCCTCAGCCATCGGCACCACCCTAGCAAGCATTCGAGCAAGCCTCGCCCACCAGCGAATCCAACAGACGCAGGCGCGGACGCGGACGCGGACCTCGACAGACAGACGCCCAACCAGACAGAGCACCCCCATCCCCATCCCCATCCCTATCCCGTCGCATCCTAGACAGCTGACAGACGAGCTGCCGCTGGGATTGACTTGTGTGCACAGCCCCAAGGAAGCCCCTCCACGCTCCCCCTCCCCTCCAAGGGCCCCAGGGAACCCAGCACGGCATCCGCTTCTGCAGCCGGCGTAGCCAATCCAGTCGGAGCCGTCTGGTTCTGCCTGCTGCTCTCGCCGCTGGCGGGCTGGGACTATCTTCCTTTTGGCGGGCACAGGACGACACCACGTATCCAATCCGTACGGACGTTTGATTGAAGTGAGTGAGAAGTGGACAGACTCGACAGGGTCGCCAGACGCAGACGCGCAGAAAATAGGAACAGGGACCAGCTGGCTGGGCTGGTCAATCTCCAATCTCTCTCCGTCCCGTCAACCATCGGCCATCCTCTTGCTTTCCCTCTCCTGCTTGCTGCCGCTCCGCCGCGCTGCTTGCCTGCTTCTGCTGCTGCCGCTCCTTTCGCTCGCCCGCCCGCCTGCTTGCTTGTCTTGTCGCTGCTTGCTTGCTTCTGTCAATTCTGGGAAACTTGGAACTGACTGACTGGCTTGGGTGACTGTGTGATAGACAGAAGGACAGAGAGTGAGAAAAGACCCCACGCGGAAGAAACAAGAGAAAAAAAAAAGACGAAAGAGGCCGAAGAAGACGGAAGCCAAAGACAGTGAGAGCAGAGCTGAGCTTGTCACTCACACTCAGAGCAAGAGAGTGAGAGTGAGAGAAAGCTCCATTCATTCCCCTCCTCCTCATCCTCCACCCCCGTCGTCTCCCGTTCCCGTCTTGTGCGTCTGTTTCTGCTGCTCATTGTCAGTCGACACACATACAGACAGACACACATACACGGGCTGTGCCGTATTGCCTGCCCTGCGTGGTTTTTTATTTTATTTTATATTATTATTATTTCGTTTACTTGCCGGCTTGCTGCTTGACGGGGACTGACAGACTGCGACTGGACTTGCGACTGACACAGCCAGCGTCTGTCCCGTCTGCATTTGCATTGGCATTGGCACAGACAGGCCAGGGTAATCTTACCAACGAAAAGGAAGAAAACCTGCCCATCCATTCGCACGTCTCTGTCCAGGTTACTGCGGCGGCTGCGCACCGACATATCGCAATTATAATGCCGAGCTTCGGTCGCATTGGGAGGCACAACAACCGCTCGCAACAAGCACTTGTCGAGCCGGTTGGCGGTGCCCCTTCAGCAGGCAACTCACCTACGCCATTATCTGCTGTGCCCGCCGCGCTGTCGGGTGCTGGTGGTCAAGTTCCCCTTCCTCCTTCAGGCCACTCTCAGTCTCACCCTCAAGGCCAAGGTCACGGCCACGGTCTCTCAATCTCCCACTCGCTGGCTCCTGCGCCCGCGCCTACCTCTTCGTCGACCACTCCCACCACCACCACCACTACTGGCGGCGCTAATAACCCAATTACCCCCCATTCAGCCTCGTCGACCGCCTTCAGCTCCATCGAGTCCTTTGACACCCAACACCAGCTGCAACATCAGCAGCAACAATTCCAAAATCTTCAACAGCAGCAGCTCCAGCATCAGCAGCATCAGCAAGGGCAGCAAGGGCCTCCTCCACCGCCCCACGATTATCCTGCCTCTGCCTCGCCCGCCGCAGCTGCTGCCTCACGCAACTCCCTCCTCTTGCAGCACAACCCACTGCCGCCCGCCGATTCGCGCCAGAGGGGCCCAGGTCAGCAGCAGGAATTCGCCGACTCCGTCTCCCGCTCCCAATCCCAGCGCTATCCGCCGGCCGTAGCCCCCTACCCCAACACCCAGTACGGCGCAGCCTCCAGCTCCGTCGACAACCTCAGGGCGTCCCTCAACAACATCTCGACTGCAACCGCCCAATCTCAGGCAACTTCTCCTACTCCTCAGCCTGCACCCCAGCCCGAGAAGCGCTCTGCACGGAGGTTGCTCAAGAACATTCTGGGAGCGGGCCGAGATCATCACAACACCCCGCCTCCTTCCCAGCAGCCTACCCCGCCAGGCTCCTACGATAACACTGGTGGCCTCGCTCGCCGACCGTCAAAGAGAGTGAGCAATCCACCACCCGCGAGAACCGCATTATCCCAGCAGCCTTCCCAGCTGTCGCTCGATCAGCAGTCGACAGACTGGCCGTTGCCCGCGCTAAATCAGCAACCCTCCCCGCTACAAGGCGTCGGCGAGATCGAGGACCAACACCGCTTTGCACAAGATCCTAACAGAGACCATCGTCTGCAGACCCCCGATTCCCACCGCAATTCCATTCGTTACGTTCCCAGCGATTTAGACAATACCCCTTACGAAGACCCTGCATATCTCCAGCAGCAGCAGCAACAGCTGCACGCTTTGCAAGACCAACACCAGCACGCTCAGCAGTCTGCTTACGACCCCTCCCAACACCAGTACCAGCAGTACTCCCAGCAGCAGGCTGGTCAATACCAAGGCGGACCGTCTCCCATTCACACTGGCCACCTGGGTACCGGTTCTCACCAAAATCCCGAGACCGTTTCTCAGTTGTCGCATGAATCACCGGTTACTGATTCAGACGCTCGCTCGGCAAACGTCCAGTCCGCACAAACCTCCCCCGCAGTAAGATACGCCGTGCAGACCACCGACAACCCGCTGCCTCCTACACTCCCACCCGCCCAAGGTAGCTCTCAGCCTCAGCAGCAAAATATGACGCCCCCTGCTGGAGGCCCCCCTCCCCGATCCGAACGACGACCCCAAGCAGAGACGGAGAAGACGTTGCGAAGTCAGGTCGACGCACCCGGTGGCCCCCCGCCGGGCTACAGACAGAGTCAGACTATGCCTACCACTGGTGCTGGTGCTGCGAACCCGGCCTTCCGTACGGGTAGCGCTCAAGAAGGTCGCCAGTTCGAGGGGTCTGGGGGAGAGCAAGGCCGCAACAGCCCTCAGCCGTCGAACCCTGACCGCGACGGCACCGATCCTGACAAGTTCAAGGAGCTACGTAAGGTAGTCGCAAGCATTGTGCTGGCATGCGCTAACAGCTATCAGTCACCAAGTACAAGAACGTTAAGCGCCTTTACTTCGATGGCAAGACACAGATCGACAACCTGAACTCCCAGATCGAGCAACTGCAGAATGCCGTTGCGAACCAGCGAATGTCACAGTCCCGCACCGCTCTCGACGACAGCGAGTACATCACCAGGTTC
The DNA here is from genome assembly GCA_027406125.1 of Colletotrichum tropicale. Lineage (NCBI taxonomy): Eukaryota > Fungi > Ascomycota > Sordariomycetes > Glomerellales > Glomerellaceae > Colletotrichum > Colletotrichum tropicale. The sequence goes on from JANVYH010000004.1 coordinate 3,298,823, forward strand.
AACCGTCTCAACGGCGCCATCAACAACCTGTCGTTCAACATTCGCAAGGATTGGCGCACAGTGCCGCAATGGCTGGACATGTACGTGAGCATCGACGCTCTGAAGACCGGCAAGCAAGAGATGACGGCAGTCGGTCGTGCTGTCATCACAAGGTGGATTGTAGAGGAGATCTTCAACAAGTGCTTCCACCCGGGTCTCAACTTCGACCTCAGCCGGCAGTTGAAGGATATTGAGCTCAATATCCGGCGGTTCTCATACACGATGAACAGCCAAGAGGAGTTCGACGCCTTGACGAATAAGGTCGTAAGCTGGCGTATGGCAACACTGGAGGGTCTTCAGAGGGCTTTGAACTCCCCTGAGAGCGCAGACAACAGAGCAGACTTCACCCGCATGTGCACGTCAAACCTTACGGCAACACTGTTCCAGTACATGACAGATCCGCCGCCGCCTGGTGTAGATGGCAGCGCGTCCATGATCGTGGAGTTGGCAGTAGGCATCGCTGCCAACCTGCCGCTGGAGAGCAGAGACGTGGCCATTACCTACCCGCTGCCTGGAGATCCCATCAACCCCAACATTATGGAGGTAGAGAAGGCGCCTCTTCCGCCGCTGGAGACGCAAAAAGAAGGCGAGGAGGCCGCGGATGATTCTGACAAAGATAAGAACGGCAAGGACCGGCGGGCGGACAAGACCAGGAGCGGTATGTTCACAAACATTCTCGGTGGCGGACCGCCTCGAAAGAGCAGCAACGCTTCATCGATCGTACCTTCAAGTACTGATGCAGCCCCCCCTTCAGCGCTTCCACCCAAAGACAACAACAAGGTACGGCTCGCCGGCTTCCCCGCAGTGGAAGTCCGGGGCCGTCAAGTGTTGGTGAAGGCGCCCGTCTGGACGCTCTGAGGACGCTGGAGGTGGTGAATAGAGAGGACCGGAAGAGACGTCCCTGGGGCTGCACAACGGCCCGCATGAAGGAGGAAAGCCTTCGTTGATGACGCTATTAAACAAGAGGAGCTTTGGGGGTGGAAGAATACGTTGGTCGGAGCTAGTCACTATTGAGAAGAAAGGGGATGGAGACTAAGAACCAACACCACGGAATGGGCTAGGGGCGATATTTCATGACTGAAGATTCACATTCATACCAGGACGGTATGCTTGGACGCTGGGGTATCTCTCTCTGAAGGGGAGCGCCTAGATAGTTGCCAAGGTACCTCCAAGTTGCTTGCTTTCTCGCTCTCATTACTCTCCTCGTCTTCGTCATCACGCTCCCTGTGCCCCCAGATATCCGCACCGAACTTCCGGTTTACGACTCGAATCTCCCCGTGGCTCGATCAAGACGCAGGGAGCCCCGTCAAAGGGACACTGTAGTGATGTCAGCTGGTGTTCGACGTATCCTCCAACGCATCTGAAAAGGGGGCTATCACGTACCCTGTTGTAATCGGCCGGACAGACCTGGTCATCGCGGCTTGCGAGATGGCACTTGTTGCTCATTTGTGTGCAGGTCTACGACGCATCGTTCAGCAATCGAGGGTCACGGCAAGCTGCTAGTGAATACGGTGGACTTACACCTCTCGTCCTGGTCTCATCCTGAGACTGTCTGACTTCGAAAAAGGCCAACCTCCTCGCCGAGGCCGTGCCGAGGATCAGGAGCGCGGCGAGGACGAAGAGGTGGAAGTTGAACACGGCCATTGTCTTTTCTTCCCTTGAAGCTGTTTGAGAATATCGAGAACGCTATGGTTGGCGCTGTTGAGGAAAGGGGATAGAGTACGTAGGCGGTTCTGTGATTGTCAAGCGAATGTAAGTCCTGCTCTGCACCAAACGAAGGGCAGTTGAATCAAAACAGAACGAAACTCTTTCGCCCAGGGAGAGAGGGTGCGGGGAGGAGTTCATCCTCTTTTCTAACACACACACACACACTCACGAGGCACGTCCACGGGTGCGGTGCGGGAAGAACAGACGAAACGTCACCTTATTGCACCCGCGCGCAGTGGCGATACATTTTTGCCTACGTCTTTGGTGGTCACACATGCACTCACAGACCCTTTCCCCTCCGCTGAGCCAGCAGAAAGAAGCTCACGCATTGCGCGTTTCTTGTTTCCCCGTCGGCGAGGACAAACATGACTGTACCATTGTCGTCTCTAGTTGTTGTACTCGGTCGGAATGCTCGTGTGGTTGCAGTCGCCCTCCCGTCTTACGTAGATGTCATACGAATGGATCATTGCGAGAGGGGAAATGGAAAGGAAACATCAGGCGGAAATAATTACATCACTGTCCTCTATCCTGATTGCCATTCATTTGTTCCTCTGTGTGCAATTACCAGCTTGGCTCAAGATGACAGCTGCGCCCAAGTCGAAGAGCAGTCATTGCTCCGGAGCTTCATAACACATCAGAGTTTCAACCCACCTGCCACTGAAGCTCACTGAAGCTACATACCTACCACCCTACCTTACCCTGGGCCCCTACCAAAAGGCAGCCCCTCCTCCATCGGGCAGCGAGGGGTTGCTTTGCATGGTTTGTGCTTGAAAAGAGGAGGGAGGGGGTGGGGGCCATCGGCTTGGGAATTGACTTGGCCGTCTCACCGCCTGCCGCTTCCAGCATGAAGCGGCGGAAACACCCCGCCAAAAAACACAATTCGCGATGGCATCAAAAAACCGGGTTTGGTCAGTGTCGTCGCATTGCGTAGTGATCGCATAGTTTCTCTTCTCCTCTCGCCTTGACAGCTTTGTACAAAGAACCACCGCGGCATCACAGAATACCACACTCAAAAATGGCTTCTCAACCCGCCCACCTGGAGCCCTCCAAGCTCGGAACAAAAGAATAGTACTGCCTCCCCTTCCCACCCCCGGACTCCCACCCGCAATCTAACCGATGGGAACAACAGCTGGTCCTCTCTTTACACGACCGAACTCACAAACCACGCCTCCGACCCGACCGACCGCGGCACCGTCTGGTTCGACGACTCCGACGCCGAGTCTAAGCTCCTCACCTACCTCGAGGACCTGACCGAGTCCGCCGCCTTCGACCACTCCCTCCGCCAGCCCGACGCCACCTTCCTCGACCTCGGCTGCGGCAACGGCTCCCTCCTCTTTGCCCTCCGCGACGAGGGCTGGCACGGCCGCGCCCTCGGCGTCGACTACGCGCCTCAAAGCGTCGAGCTCGCCCGCCGCATTGCTCGCCAGCGCGCCGAGGCCCCCAAGGAGGGGGAGGATGAGGACATGGCCGACGGCGACGAAGAGGAGGTGGACGTCAAGGAGCCCGAGTTCGACGAGTGGGATCTGCTCAACGGGCCGTGGGAGACCGTCCTGAACGGCAGCCAGCAGGAGGGCTGGGACGTTGTGCTCGACAAGGGAACCTTCGATGCCATCTGCTTGAGCGACGAGAAGGATGCGCAGGGCCGGAGGATCTGCGAGGGTTATAGGGGTCGCGTCTTGCGTCTCGTGAAGCCCGGTGGCCTGTTGCTCATCACGAGCTGCAACTGGACCGAGGAGGAGCTCAAGGCTTGGTTCGAGGGCCCCGCGCGAGAGGGCGACGTCGGAAGGTTTGTTGCCGTCGGCAAGGTCGATTATCCCAGCTTCACCTTTGGCGGCGCCAAGGGCCAGACGATTAGCAGTTTGTGCTTCCAGAGACATGCCTAGCTGCATGCCATGATGCAATGATTTGACGAATAAAGAGGATCAAAAGAAAGATATGAATACCCCATGATCACGGCTGACCTCATGTGCTCGTTGCAACGCGTTCTTCTGACTGCTGCTGTGTATCATACATTGGTTTCTTTTTTATTGGGGAATCCAGGCAGCGTCACCTACCCTCAACTTTCCTCCACTTCTACTCCGTCATGCAACCGATGCCCCGGAGCCGACCCTCCTTGAGTTCTCCTTGAATGACCTCTGAACATCCGTTCCCCTCTTTCTAGTCTCTTTTTTTTTTTGCGATCCGAACAGGCCAGCTAAAGAAGCACCATAGAACTGTCGTGTTGCCGAAGCATGCAAGGTTAAGAATGTTGGGGCGGGCTCGGGTAAAAGATTGGGAATTGCTTCATTACGTCTCTCATCTATGGTGATGTATTCATAGGTTCGCCAGCAGTAGGTCCAGTCACGCTGTTCGCGGACGTTGTCGCAAAGTACCGCACGTCGACGTCGTCGTCCTTTTGCAGCTTCTCGAGCTTGGGGATGACGCGCGACTGGATCAGCTCCATACCTCTAGGGGACGGGCTGAAGCTGGCACCCTCCTTCTCCAGCGAGTAGATGGTACCCTCTTCCGGCAAACGGCGAAGGACGTCGATGAGAACGCCGTATGTCTTGGCAACATTGAAGCGAATGTTGGGGATCTCGTCGTCAACCAGCTTGTCGAGCATCGGGAGAATCTTGTCGGCGATGACGTCCATGCTGACGACCGAGGCGAGAGTCTACTAGATGTCAGTACGTACAAGCTGTGAACGGTGCGAGGATACTCACCGTGATGGCGAAGCAGGTTGTCATGCGGTAGAGGTAGTTGGGGTGGTTGCCCATAGCCATAACCTTGGGAATGATTGCCTCACTTGCCCATTCAACCCCGAAAACCTCAGTCAGCTTCTTCAAGTTGTGCGTCGCAGCCTCGCGAATAGAAAAGACCGTGTCACCCAACCAGCTCATGCACAGGTTGCCCAACTTCTCGTCAAAGAACTTGACGCCGAGCTGGCTCGCGAGCAAAGGAATGTACTCGATAATCGCAAGCCTCACGCGCCATTGCTTGTCTTCCGCAAGCTGGGTAATCGCGGGAAGGAGAGATTGCGAGAGCAGGTCAATGCCAATAACTAGAACCAGTCAGCTTTGAAGTCGTATCTTCTGGGTTGTCACATACCCTGATTGACAAGCTCGAGCTTTGAGATGATGTGAAGACGCACTTCGGGGAACTCATCCTTCAGCATCTGCAAGAACATGGGCAAAAGGTGGTCGATAGTCCTGGAACACGTTAGTCTTATACGTACGCTGTAAAGCGCCCCCCGCAGCCAAGAAACTCACTCTTGCTTGCCCAGGATGGGTGCAAGACCACTAATCTGCGTTCCAAGAGCAGCTCTGACGTGCTGAGAGGTATCGGAAACGAGATCCTCGACGCTGCCCATGATATCGTTAAGAAGCACAGTCCTGTCGACGAGAGCGCAGAAGCCGGGTATTTGGCCAGCGATCGCGGTGCGGACCTCGGCCTCGTTGTCCTTCAGCAGCTTGACAAAGGACGGAACCAGATCTCTCGACACGACCTCCTCATCGACAGCCTTGGAAATCTGCGCGCACATTTAGCATCACCTCTTCTCTGTATCACCGACGAAACCCACCTTCTCAAATCTGTCAGCAATCATGTATCGAACCCTCCAGCTCTTGTCCTCAATCAGGTTGCGCAGAGAAGTGAGGAGGACGCCGTGGCTAGACTGCTGCTCCTTGGGAACGACTTCGGCGATGGAAATGAGAATTTCGACGGTGAGCAGGCGGACGGAGTCCTGGTCGTCTTGGGCGAGGTGCTGGAAAAGGGGTATCATCTCCTCAACAACGACGGCGGCCGGCATCTCCTTGACGAACTTTGACAGGTTGGTGGCAGCCTGACGTCTGACCATGGGTGTCTCATCGTGGACGAGCTGACCAAACTGCTTCCGAAGCTCTTCTTGAACGCCGGGAGAAACCTTCTTGTAGGGGGTTGTGTAAAGGCCGCAGCCAGAGACCTTGGAGGTGAACCAGTCTGCTTTTGACAAACGGACCGTCAAGGGAATGAAGTATTCTTCGACTTGTTGGGAGGACAGCTCCTCGCAGATCTTGTTGAGGGACTCGACGGCCTGTACTGGTTAGGCAACGTAGGTTGCAGGTGGAGAAGGGGGCGATAGCTACCTTGTCCCGCACGACGGGCTCCTCGATGGCAGCGAGGTTCTCGAGGGGAGATAGGAGGACGTGGCCCCATTGAGGGCCTCCGACATATTCGATGAAGTTACCAAGCTCGCCGCTGAGAGCGACCAAGACCTCATCCTCGTCCTCGACAGATTCTAGTAGGTTGTTTAGATATGGCTCAAAGAGGGATGGGATGCGCGACACTAACCGTCGAGGAAGGGGATCAGCTCCTCGCGCGTGCGCTCGGCGCCCAGGGCGAGGGCGATAGTAGAAAGGCGGTGGATGGCATTGAGGCGCAGGAGGACATCGTCGTGCTGTATTTGATCTGTCAGCATCGAAGGTGCGCGGCGGGTGGATGGATGGTGGTGGTGGTAGCAGCAGTCTGGTCGGGCAGGAGGCCGAGGACGGGCAGGGAAGAGGGACAGTCACCGCCATACCTTTAGCTCGTCGATGAGGACGGCGATGGGGTAAAGCTCGTCCTGGGTATTCGGCGCGTCTGCCATGGCGAGCGATTCGGGCGCAGGCGCGTCTATCGATGGGTTGGTCGAAGGATGTGAAGGGGAAAGGTTGTCGACGTCTTTTGGGCGATCGAGGTGGATCGCGTGCGAGTGATGCAATGGGTTGGTTGAGGGCGAGCGACGGTCGTTGTGGGATGGGGGGCTCTAAAATCTGAGACGACGCAACCGGGATGGTGGATGGTAATTACTACGAGGCGGAGGTTGCAGGTGAGCAGACCATGCCACGATCCGAAGGGCGGGTTGGCGGCAGAATCAGCAAGATATCGCGGCAATGGTGGAGAAGGAAAAAGGTGGTGTTGATTTCAGATGGTGGACGGAGGCAGCGAAGGGCAAGGAGAGGCAAGTTTGACGACGCCGTTCTGGTCTGGTCTGGTCTGGTCTCTGGCCGCTGGACGGGAGGTCGACCTGACGTTTCTGTCCTGTGCTGCTCGCCGGGCTGGGTTCTGCCAGCCAGTCCCACCACCGCAGCGTGGCCAGTGAGTGAGATGCAGCGTGCTAAAAGGTGGGCTAGCAAAGCTTCCACTGATCAACAAATGCCATGCCCTGCCCGAAGGTACACTGTATCTGTGACCACGGGCGGCACCTCAGGGCAGCGTCCAGTGCCCAGCTGAGATCCAATGCTGCCTTCCATTAGGTAAGGTACGTACTTTCCGGGCTGGATCTTGGAGCCTTGGACGACGTAAGGCAGGGGTGCAGTTCACAGTGGCTCTTTGGTGAGGGGAGGGGCTGCCTGCCTCTTGCCTCTTCTCAGGTGAGCAACGCAAGCCTGCCTACCTACCTCAGGATACGAAGTTCTTTCTGCAACGCATCTTCATCGTTCTAGAAGGAAGGGAATGCACAGATTTCCCTTTTCATGCTAGAATGGCAGGATCCTACGGTGTAAACAGAACATGATCCTCCCGAGGCCTGCAGCAGAACACGGCCTTTCGATCAAGCACCAGACGAAAACTCCGTGCAAGAGACTCACACTTGATGGAGGGGCGATGACGAGGTGCAGCTGAGCTACAAGTACGTATATTAGCTGTAAGTGCTTCGCCCAGAGGCACCTGCCTCACGGATATGGCCTCCGTGCGCTGGTGACGATGCTTGATTCCAGAAACCAAGCGCGCGCTTCACGCATGGAGACGTCACGTCAGGCTTCTGTCAAATGCAAGGCAACGCCAACAAACATGGAGCTCTTTCGTCTCTCACCTCGTGTCTGTTTCTCGGGCAAAAACATGTGGAACTGGAATGTGGAACATATGGCTGCGTCTGGGCGCGGACGCACTGGTCGCCAGCTGTCATCAGGAGCCAGCATCAACGACGACAGATCAGTCCAGCCCGTGGCTGCCCCTCCCGGTCTCGCTTGCCCGAGCACCTCACGAGCCACATCGGACCCTGGAAAATTGAGATGCCGAGTCTGCCCGCCGCTTTTGCAGCCCCTCAACCCCGCACTGCCTCAATTGGCGCCAGGACCACTCCGATGACTCTTCTGGCTGTGTAAAGCAGCAACTTCAACCCGCCAGTGACCCTCCGCACATGCAATTGCTTGACCTCCGACAAGCCCCCAAAATTTCTGTGACTCAAGGCCACTCGGAGAAGGACAGCGACCACTTCACGGAGCCTCTCCCGCCCTCTGACGACCGCCGGACCGATATTTCCTCGAGGGATTCTCGTCAATTCTCACCATGCCTACCATCGCCGTTAACAAGTACGATTTGTACAAGGCCCTGGGCCAAAAGTGAGTCGCGCCGCGGTCGCACCGCCTGCCCAGACCCAGATCACGACCCCGCCATCCCGAGTGCCCCTCCGCTAAACATCACCGCACACAGCTTCACCACCCAGGAGTTCGAGGACCTCTGCTTCGAATTCGGCATCGAGCTCGACGAAGACACCGAGAATGACGAGCGGCCTATCGTCAATGGCGTGCAGGAGCCGCCCCAGCTCAAGATCGAGATCCCCGCCAACCGATATGATATGCTGTGTTTCGAGGGAATAGCGCTCATGCTCAACATCTTCAGGGGAAAGGTCGCCCCCCCAAACTACAAGGTCGTTGAGCCTAAGGAGCCCGAGACTCAGGTCATCACCGTGGCCCAAGATACCAGCAAGATCCGTCCCCTCGTTGCCGGCGCTATCCTCAGAAACGTCAAGTTCACCCAAGAAAGCTACGACTCCTTCATCGGCCTCCAGGACAAGCTGCACATGAACCTGGCGAGACAAAGGACATTGGTGGCTATTGGTACTCATGATCTTGACACCATTCAGGGCCCCTTCACGTATGAGGCGCTGCCCCCCAGGGACATCAAGTTCAAGCCCCTGAACCAGACCAAGGAGATGAATGGCGAGGAGTTGATGCAGTTCTACGAGGGCGACAAGCACCTTGGCAAGTACTTGCACATCATCAAGGACTCTCCTGTCTACCCCGTCATCTACGACAAGAACCGCACCGTCTGCTCCTTGCCGCCCATCATCAACGGCGACCACTCCAAGATCACCGTCAACACCACAAATGTCTTCATCGAAATGACAGCTACCGACGCCACTAAGCTCGACATCGTTTGCGACATGATGGTCACCATGTTCTCTCAGTACACCGCCGAGCCTTTCACCGTAGAGCCTGTCAAGATCGTCTCCGAGCACAACGGCGCCTCAAGGACGACGCCCAGTCTCGAGCCCCGCACTATCGACGTCGAGATCGACTACCTCAACGCCTGCACTGGCCTGAACGAGTCACCCGAGACGCTTTGCAAGCTTCTCACCAAGATGGCATACATCGCCAAGCCGTCAGAGAAGGACAGCAACCTTTTGAGTGTCACCATCCCAGTTACCCGCGCCGACGTGCTACACCAGTGCGACGTTATGGAGGACCTCGCCATTTGCTACGGCTACAACAACCTCCCCAGATCCTCCCCCAACAAAAGCGCGACCATTGGTGCGCCTCTTATGATTAACAAGCTCGCCGATATCATCCGAAATGAGGCCGCCATGGCTGGCTGGAGCGAGGTCTTGCCCCTGATCCTGTGCAGTCACGACGAGAACTTTGGTTGGTTGAACAGGAAAGACGACGGCAAGACCGCCGTAAAGCTCGCCAACCCCAAGACTGCCGAGTACCAAGTCGTTCGCACATCTCTGGTCCCCGGTCTCCTCAAGACTATTCGCGAGAACAAGAAGCACAGCGTGCCCATCAAGATCTTCGAGGCTTCCGACGTCGTCTTCAAGGATGAGTCCCTGGAGCGCAAGGCTCGCAACGAGCGCCACTTTGCTGCTGCGTGGTACGGCAAGACCTCTGGTTTCGAGATCGTCCACGGCCTCCTGGACCGTATCCTGCTGATGCTTCGCACCGCCTTCCTCACTCACGACGAGGGCCTGACGGCTGGCAAGAGCCTTGACTTCAAGGTTGCCGAGAACCCCGGAAAGCCGGACGGCTACTGGATCGAGGAGATTAACGAGGACACCTTCTTCCCTGGCCACGCAGCTGCCATTTACCTTCGCCTTGGCGGCAAGGAGCAGCGCATCGGCGAGTTTGGCATCCTGCACCCCACCGTGCTGGAGAAGTTTGACTTGAGGTACGAGCTCCCCCTCCTCTGACTGCGATAGAGAATGCATACTAACCAACGTAGATACCCCGTGAGCACCCTTGAGATCAACCTTGAGGTTTTCTTGTAGTGATGAGCATGATGGGATATGTGGGCATGACGGTTGGCTACGGAATTTAAAAAAAAAACATAAAAGTTGGGCGATGCGAGGGCAGACAGACATAGACTTGTTCCCTGGACCAGAAGTGGGCCCAAAATATTGCCAGATAAAATAGACTGAAGACCAAAAAAAAAGATCGAAAGAAAGATGCCGTCCGACGTTGCAAGGTGTTGCATCCATGACAGCTTGCCTTTGTGAGGAACATACCCAGTATGCCAGTGTTCGTTCAGACTTCACAAGGAACGCAAGACGTGACTTTAACTAATTAGAATTAAGAGACTTCTCAAAGAGTACGGGGAGTTCAAAACCCAAGGCGGATCTATATAATGAGCCCCAAGTGCATCCCTTTCCTGCTCGGTCGGACGCGTTCAATTGCTCCGCACCTTTTGTTTTCCAGACCCTTCCCATCTGTATTGCCCTATCCTTCTGCCCCTGGACCAACGCTCTTTGAATGCAGGTCGTTTCGCCTTGACGCCAGAAAGCAGTATCGGCATGTCTCTATTTGGCCCCCTGCGGAAGGAGGCCGAAAGCGAAGAAACAAAATGGTCGTAATAAATGTACAAAACTCCTAGTGGCGTGTCATGAAAACCGTGAAACGTGTCGAAGGCCTCTCTTTTCTCACTTCTCCATTCGTACAAACTTTTCTCGTTTGCACTTTGTGTGTTTGTTGGAACGATCAAAGTTTGAACTGAACGCCCGAGACGCCATCTTCACTGGGAACCCATTTGAGTCCCGTGCAAGATACTGCCGTTATCAGCTGAGGGGGCATCTTCATTGTCGTCCACCATGACGAAGACGCTGTCGTCGGCCATCTCGTCGAAGCTGTTGTCAAGACCGTCAGGGATGAGGTCGCTCTCGGTTATGGGGACGATGGTGTCCTCACAAACACTCATGTCGTCGCTGTCGGCCGTGGACATGCTGTCGCTGCTCATTTGGCTGCCGTTGGTGGTGTCGCCACTAATGCTGGTCTCGTCGCCACTGCTCTCGTCGCCGCTTGTCTCGTCGAAAGTACCGTTCATCGTGTAACCAGCAGGCGGCCACTCATTGTCGGACTCCTCGCCAATCATGTACCCGTGAAAGCTCATGACGCCCCAGTCCAGCATGCCCTGACTACCCCAATCTAGAGCAGACTCCAGATCCGACTCAGAGACTGTCGCCGCATCGGCAGAGTTCGTGGCTACCGACATGTTCTGCGGTATCTTCGCCAAGTTCGCTGCGTTCAACTTCGAAACAGTCTCCGTCAGCACTTCTGTCATCTCCGCTAACTTCGCTCCCACCTCTGGGTCTCTCTTCGATTCCGGCATTGACTCACTGTCGCTCGGGTAATCAGGATCCCAGTTCTCCCTATGGTAGAGGTCTGCATCGAAGAGCATAGTAGATTCGGTCTCTTCGATCAGGTAGGGCGGGTCGGGCAATTGCGCGAAATTGACACCCTAAGTCATCTCCCGTAGCTCTTGCTCGCCGCGAGTCGGGACCCTCGAGGTTGAGGCTGGACTGCCATTGCGATTGTTGGTACCCAGGTTGTTGAGCATGCCGGTGACGTTGCGGCCAATGTTGAGATTTGCGATTCCGTCCGCAATGCCGTCTCGAATAGACGAGAAGGCATTCGGGTTCTCAGCCGAGGCACTCCGTTGAAGGTGTCGCTCCTGTCCCTGCTCCAATCGTCGTCCCTGGCGTTGCTCCTCGGGTGTCAGAGTGGTGTGTGATGATTCCACCGCAGCGAGAACAGACTGGCTAGCCGCCAGCGAGGGTGGCTTGGAGCCGGGAGTGTCATCAGGAGGTGTGCCAGGATGGCTGCTCGCGTAGGACTCTTCAGTCGCCGGCTGGAAGTTGGCCATGGCCGAGGCCTTGTTCTGAGCCTGCGCAGCTGTGGCGTGCAGGTTCGAGTTCATCTCCTCGTCAGACCGGTTGAAAAGCTGGTGCCACCAGATAATATCCTTGAGGTCTGTCTTAATGATCGAATCACGACCCTTGACGTATTCGTCAATGGTGGGATCGTAATCCTTGTTGATGAACTCCTGCTTGCGAGCCAGGAAGTAGTCCCAGACAGACTGAGTGCGCTCAGCAGCACGGGCGTCGCGTCTCTGCTTCTCGGAGTTATAGAGGAAGGTTCCATACTGGCAAGAGTAGAGGTGGTAGAGCAGCCGGCGAAGAAATCGCTCATTAAACTCAAACTTGGTTGGGTTCTGCCGCAGAAGCTGGTAGACGCAGTCCAAGAATTGGTGGAAGACGGGGCTGATCATCTTAGGGACGGTGGCCTCGTCGTTGGCAACCTTGCCAGTCGCTGCCTCGCCAATAGCGTCAAGCTGCTCCGTGGGGTCATCCTTGTTCTGGTTGAAGAACCGGCGCGCTCCGGCAATGACGTTCTGGAATGCGTCTGCGCGACCGTCATTCTCGCCAGGCTGGACGGTTTGACCAGCCATGCCATCTCTCTGAACATTGAACCAGCTCTCATGGTTCAAGGGTCCAGACCGCAGTCTGAACATGTGGCCAAAAGACAACCAATCCTTCTCCACCAGAACCATGAATCCCTCAATGGTACGGAAGTACGGGTCCAGGAGGATCTGAGCAAGGGCGCTGAGCTGACTTGTGCGGTCCCAACCATCAGAGCAATGGATCAACACATGAGAGTGCTTGTACCAGATCTGTCGAGCAATAATCTCAGCACCGTTGAGCACTGCTGCGGTGTGCTTGAGCCAGCCAGTTGCAAAGAGGGCGTTTTGGTCAGGCGGCAAGGGCGAGACATCTGCGTCTTTGATGCAGTCCACAACCTTGTTCAGAGAGTTTCTCATGACGTGAATGTTCTCAATGTTCATAAAGGCCTTTGTGGCACCAGGGTAGCGGTCCATGGGCTCCGATCCCATTCCTTGGACTTGGTTGACCATAGCGTTGACAGTGGGCCGGGCGTCGACAATCATGTTGGCTTGCTGAGCTCCATAAACAAGCCTCTTGCCAGTCTTCTCGTCGTAAACCTTGGGCGCAGCATCCTCGATGATGCTCTCCTCATACTTCTCGAGCTCTGAAAGACTGGTGGTCTCCGAAGCCGGCAACTGGGGAGGCTGCTCGGAGTCGACGCTGGTCCGGGGAACACGCTCCGCGAACGACGCCAACACAAGCTTCTCGTCCTGAACATTGTTTTTCCTGGTGATGCCCGACAAGGGCTGGGCGCTGCGAGTAATGGTGCAGTTGTTGACCTTGTGAATATAGCTAAGGGCCGGAATGCGGTTTCTAGAGCGGTAATCCTTGGCGTACTTGAGGACATTATCGGAGATGGAAGAGGGAACCACAAGAACGGCAGGGTACGTGTCGCAAAAGGTATAGTCCTTGTTGATGTTGCTGATTCTCCATCCCAAGTCCGCCGACTTCTCGCTAATACCCTGTCGACGGAACTCGGCTCTCGGATCGTAGATTTGCCAGCCATTGACGTGCTTCTCGACCTTGGAGGGCTTATGATGGAACGCGAAGAGCGACTCGACGGAGGGAAGCTTGCAGGTTCGGGCCTTGATGAACTCGAACACCTCCTTGGCAGCTTTGTCGTCTTGGAATGTGAAGGTGACGAAGACGAAGTCGCGACAGCGGATGCGGATTGAGCTATGAATGCCAGTGGTCGGGGGCATGAGCCGGAGTTGCACATTTGACAGGATAGGAAACGTAATCCATGATTCGCGAGTCTTGGGTGCTTGGTTCGGCGGTTGAGGGAGCGGTTGGTCCTTTGGGGCTTTGACCGGGACGCAGTAGACGAGGTGGTAGTCGGTCAGACGAAGGGTGCCGGTGGAGGTGACTCCGCCGCTGATGCCCTGGACGTTCTCGACCACCTGTTGGACAACACGTTAGTACACCTCTTTTTGGGAGATGGAGCGCGGGAGGGAAGGAAGCAAAATATTAATTCAGCTGAAGGGTCGCGTAACTTGCCTTTCGGGCCTCCATATTGAACTGCGAGTGATGATATTGCTTTTTAGCTAGAGGAGCATGGCCGCGCGGGATGTCCGGAAGGTAAGGGAGCGTCGTAGGTAGGTCGGCAGGCTAAATCACTCGAAGAGGGCAGCTTGTGAGGCCGCACAACTCCTTCGAAGTGAGCTTGAGCAAGAGAGAAGAAATGCGAAGAGGAGAGATTTTCGTTGGACCGCGCGGCGTTGGATTTTGGAGGTTGCGCAAGTCAAGCAAGGTTTGGGAGGTAAGGTAGAGGTCGGGTCAGTGGTCAGGTCGGCTGCTGGTGTCGCAGGGCAGGCGCTGGCGCAGACAGCAGACGCAGGAAGGAGCGACGGGTCGGCTGTGGCCCCACTAGCGAGGGGCTGAAAACAGACGTCACGGCCTTTGGTCCACGGGGGTGCGGCCTGGGCACTCAAGCACTCCAGCTGCTGCAGCTTCCATGTGCTGCTCTTTAGTGACCGGGTCTTTGATGTTTCTGGCCGCTTTGTTTACTTTGGGACGATGAAGATGTTTTTGCTGTTTTCTTGTGAGTTGTCTCTCTGCCTTTCTTTTGACTTTCTCAGGCTGTCAGTCTGCAAAGTGATTCCACTACGTCTCTGAGCAGGGAAATTTACGGGAGCTATCTCCAGCAGTTGCATCACCAGGGACATGTGCTGGACATCATGCTCAGGTAAGAATATTGGCGGTGTGTTTCCCTCCCCTTATGTGTATCATCATTGTTTGTGCAGCCAGACGTATTTGAGCTAAAACGTAATCTGTTCCTTGAATCATGCTCTGGAAAACACACCAAAACACATCACCAGCAAACATCGCGACGTGCATCGCAGCTCCAGGTCCAGACGGACTGCCTGAAATGTCACCCACCTGACGTCTTCAGCTGTGTGACCTGTGACCGGCAGCTTCCAGTGACAGCCCAGGGAGCATTCTGCCCCACCAACCCGTGGTGAGCTGGTCGCCCCGGGGTAGGTGTGGCGCGGTGTCTTCAGATGTGAATTCACTGTGACCCCTTGAAACCCCACACTCCCGTCAGGTAGGTCCCGCCCGGGAAACGGAAAAGTCTGTCCCGATGACCGACCATCAGCCGGGCAGCTGGCTGCAGGTGGAAGGTCAGCAAGTCGACGCTTACCTAAGGCGAGGCGGCGCGTTGCAGGAAAAAAAAAACCACTTTGGCTGGGAGCAAGGCAGGCGCGTGGGGGGACGTGCGCCCGGTGCAGACACTGGAGGCAAGGGGAAAAAAAGCACAGACCACGCAGGTCAATCGAGACTCTAGGGCTTCACACAATTTTCCTTCCCACAGCGAGAATTCCCGCTTCTGAGCCGAGCCGGACGAATCGAGCTGCTTTGACAACCTCATTTACTCGCCAACACCACCCCCCGACGACGTCGAACTTCTAACCAACCCGTCCACCTATCCCAACCCCTTTCGACACCGGGCAAAGAAAGTCAAGATGGCTGTTCCAGGCACTCAGATGTAAGCCAATTCCCCCTCCTCTTCCCCGGGCAGTGACAATTACACTTTTTTCTGCGTCTTGCGCTGGGAGGACGAACCCACCCCCGCCAAAATTCGAGGTTTCGCGATGATGGGAGAAAGGAAGAAAACGACGATGAAGACGAAGAAGAACAGGCCTGGCTTTGCCATCGACTACACGAACAAACAATGCTGACTCTTGTTTCTTCCACAGCTCCAAGCGCAGAAAGTTCGTCGCCGATGGCGTCTTCTACGCTGAGCTCAACGAGTTCTTCCAGCGCGAGCTGGCCGAGGAGGGCTACTCCGGCGTCGAGGTCCGCGTCACCCCCACGGTAACCGACATCATCATCCGCGCCACCCACACCCAGGAGGTCCTCGGCGAGCAGGGACGCCGCATCCGCGAGCTCACCTCCCTCATCCAGAAGCGCTTCAAGTTCCCCGAGAACTCCGTCTCCCTCTACGCCGCCAAGGTCCAGAACCGTGGTCTCTCCGCCGTCGCCCAGTGCGAGTCCCTCCGCTACAAGCTCCTCAACGGTCTCGCCGTCCGCCGTGCCTGCTACGGTGTCCTCCGCTTCATCATGGAGTCCGGCGCCAAGGGTTGCGAGGTCGTCGTCTCCGGCAAGCTCCGTGCCGCCCGTGCCAAGTCCATGAAGTTCACCGACGGCTTCATGATCCACTCCGGCCAGCCCGCTAAGGACTTCATCGACTCCGCCACCCGCCACGTTCTCCTCCGCCAGGGTGTCCTTGGTATCAAGGTCAAGATCATGCGCGGCTCCGACCCCGAGGGCAAGGCCGGTCCCCAGAAGACCCTCCCTGACGCCGTCTCTATCCTCGAGCCCAAGGAGGAGCAGAGCGTCGTCCAGCCCATGTCCCAGGACTACGGTGCCAAGGCCGCCCAGGCCCAGGCCGCCGCCGAGGCGCAACAACAGGAGCAGCAGGAGGGTGGCGAGGAGGCTGAGGCCCAGTCGTAGGAGGCTGTCGAGCCCCAGGCTTCTTCGACCGACGAGGTTGATGACTACCAGCAGTCTGCCAACAACTACCAGCAGCAGCAGCAGCAGCAGCAGTCCAGCTTCTTGCCCTCTATTTGGTAGACTGCTATTTTCGGACAACTGTCTCGCTCGCTTCCTTCTCTTTTCTCCAAAAAGATTCGCAATTTGGGAAGAACAAAAAGGTGTCGCGCGAACAGCAAAGGGAGGACGGGGGTGGAATACTACTCAGGCGTCTTGATCACATTTGCATCACTCTGCGAAAAAGGGAATTCGGATAGTTGCGACTGGCTTGTAATGGTACAAACCATGAAATGAGCAACGAAATCATTCAATCAACATGTGTCAATCTCATGTGAAGTGACGTGATGTCTGCCCCCGTTCCGTGGAGAGGAACAGAGCTAGAAGCAGTTGTGTGAGATGTGCCCATGACTTCATTTAGACCTACGTAAACAATTTCAAGATACCCTCGTCATCCGTCCAGCCAGTCTCACTGAGATCATCGAGTTGCGACGGCAATTTTGCTTGTCATACTTAATTCAAGGCTCTGGATGGCCTGGTCTATGGTGCTCAATGCTCTGGACAAGGAATCAAATGCCGTCTCGCCCGGCGAAACAGAGCGTGCCTCTCTCACGCTCTCTTCCCGTTCGCCCTTAATCGTACAACAAGAGGTGCTTCCGCACTTGGAACCATGCAAACCCCGATGAACGCCCCGAATGTCCGTCCCGCCCTGTAATACTCCTCGTGCCGTGGCGGAAGTGAAAATGGTATGGAAAACTGCTTTCTGGTTTCCCACTGCTCCCCTCCTTTACTCGGGGTGCGCCTGCACCTTTTCCGTGGGTCTGTGCCTCTTTCGTTGGATCCGATCATGTCGTGGAGAACTTCTCAGTCATATGGCTTCGAGAGAAAATGTACAATGCTGCCCTTGAAATCGGGCCCTGGGTAAGAGAAATGCTTCGAGAAAAAGACAACTACCGCCTCAACTTCTACCAATAACTAGGAAACAGACTTCCGTGTCTTGCCTCCTCACCTATCGGATCTCTGATTTTGAAGCTCAATGGTCTCGTTGTAGGACTTGGAGTGGCCGTTGGCGGATCCATTGCCTCTGCGGTGGTCGATTTCGTCGTCGCTGTCATCAGCAAGGTCGGTCAACCCAAACTCGGCACCAGCCTCCTCGTCGTAGGCTCTCATCAGACCTGTCGTGTCACCGTGGCGGCTGCCAATGCTCATTCGCGGGTCGGTGCTTCTGCGCGCCTGCATGCTAAGGCGAGTCTGAATGGTTGAGACCATGTCCGTGCCCATGGCATCCGAACCACCGCGGCCAGCAACCAGGTGGTGTCCATTCGGGTCGGATCTCGAAAGGTTAAGCAGGTAGACACCGGTAAAGGTGACCAAGAAGCCGCAGATCAGGGAGATCGTATTGACGGTGTCGGTGGTGTTGAAACCGCCAAAAAGAATGAACGAGGCGCAAAGGGTCGCAGTCGTGAACGTTACGTAGTAAAGGGGGTTGACGCTACGTGGCACACGATTAGCGCAGCCCGCGGCCGCCGACACAGAAAATAGCATGCGACTTACATGTTTGTGGGGAACTGGGCGAGCGCCTTGTTGAAGTAGTTCATTTGGGTCAAGATGCAAACGGCCGTCAGGATCATGAACACGTAAGTCGAAGGGTGGGAAAATTGGTTGTTTCCGGCGAATGTGAGCTTGAGGGCAATGCCAAAAGCCTTGACAGACATGACGGAGACCGAGCCGACCGTCGAGCAGATCGAGAGGTAAATGAGGGCGTTCTTCTTTCCGTGGACTGGCGCAACCTTGTAGATCATGACAACTGCGAAGACAGTGACCGCGAAGGCGTACAGCAGGAAGCCTGGTACCGTGTTAGCTTCTGTCGCAACGCCGGCTCTGGCCTGCATCGAGACTCACCGGGCTGAATAGCGTAGTGCAGGATCTGGTCAATCGTCTGAATGTCCTCATCTGGAGGCGCATGAAGGACGATGATGACGGCGCCAATCAAGCAAATGGCACTGCCGAGACGGCCCAAAGTACCGAGCTCTTCCCTTAGGAAGTAGGACCCAAGTACAGCTCCGATGAGGACAGATAGAGCTCCAAGAGGTGTGACGAGAATCGCAGGCGCAAAGGCGTAGGCCGCAAAGTTGCAGATCTCTCCGACAACCACTGAGCAAGGGTTAGCGACAAGCGCCATTCGAGGGAAATCGCACAAGCTCACAAGTCGTAATACCAGCCCACCATACCGGGCTCTTGAGGTAAACAAACCCATCTCCCTCAAATCCATGGCGCTCTTCCGCTTGCATGAGACCCTATAGCGACCGTCAGTATCGGCGTCGCAAATGATTGATGGGTTGATCGAGGTGGCTCTCGATACCGCGGCAAAAGGTCGCGTACCTTTTTTGTGATCACGAAACTGATTCCTGTGGTTAAGCAATTAGCAAATAGTGTTCGAGCTGCAGATAAGTAGCAAATGCGTACCTATGGCTAAACTGGATGCCATGGCCAAGGCCAGGCCAATGTATCTGCGCGGGATGGTGTCAGCGAGCTCTGCTCTCAAGGCCAGGTGGACGCATCGGCATTGCGTAGCGAACGCTTCGTACGCCGAACAGATCGCAAACGTACTTCTCGTCTAACATCATGTTGCCAAAAATGAGCGCGGTACCGGCGACGGAGAGCCAAATGAGCGTCGGGTTCTAGTAGATGCGTGCGCCGTGGCGAGGTGGTTGCTGAGAGAGTGTCGTGTCCCGTAGATGGGAGCTGGCGAGGCTCGCGCCGGGCGAGGAAGATGGAGAGGTTGGAGGTAAGGTCGAACGTCGTCAGCAGCGACACATGGAAAGACGATGCAACTCTCGAAGACTCCAGCGTTTGGAAGGCCGAGTCACAGGTTCGTGATGGAGGGCGATGGTCGCTGGTCTTCGGGGTTCGATCTCGTCGGGTTCGAATCGAGTCGAGGGGGTCGTCTTCGTGGTCTCTCGTCTGGACGGGACAGGTCGGTGGGTTGGCGCGAGTGGAAGGCCGAAAGGAGAGGGAGAGATGTTTCGTGGGATTTTGCAGATAAAACTGTGAGGGCGGTACGTAGTGTGACAGGCCGAGCCTTGATCGGTACCTCGCAACGATAAGGCAAGAGGGCGGCAAGCCAAGGTAGCCTTCAGGTAATGAGGTGGTAGCGGGCAGAGGCGGGTGTGGTTCCTCGCAGTTTGGCAGTGGACGCGGAGTGGGTAGGTGCGTGGTGTCGAGGTCGGGAGGAATGCCAACCAGCCAGATAGGGACAGGTTTGAGTTTCAGAGGCCCCTGTGAAGGGTGGAAATGGTGCCCTGTTGCAAGTCACAAGTCACTCTGGGCAGGAGACAGAGAGAGTGTGTCCAATCTGTGTGTGTGCGGGAGAGAGTGAGATGCGTGGGTGCTGGATGCGAGAAGCTGTGGGGGAAGAGTGTCAGAGCTATGTACCTCTGTAGCCGGGAGGTTAGAGATGGTACCTGTGGCCGATGATGTTCCTGGATCAGATTGGCTAAGAGGTTGCTGCGATAGGTCCCTTCTTTTTTCTTCCCCCTAGTCCTCTCTCTGGAAAGAACTTGGCTGCGGCGCAGAGTTGTTGAGTGAGAGTGGGTACATTTATCGACCCCGACTAACCGCTGTAAAAATAAAAGATACTTTATTCGGCCCAGTATCTTACGCGACACGAGGGGCTGAGGCCGAAGGGGGACTGCTAGATCGAGTCTTGGTCTGAGGTGGCCAGTGAGGTGGGCAGAGGACAGGTACCTTACAGTGTACCTTAGGTACCGTAGTGGATGGTGGAGTACGGGGAACGGCGTCGGCGACGGACCACGAGTGACAACGACCAGGACAGACTGTCCACTTTTGGGAGGGACAGCAGAAGCTCAGCCTGCTGCAGCAGGCTGCTGTGGGTAACGGAGGAGGTACCTCTAGATTGATTGACCGTGTGGCAGGTCGCTGGTCGCGGGTGATGTGATGAGGCGAGGCAAAGGCGAGGTGGTGTGTTTTAGCGTGCTGCAGGTCGCAGGGCACTACTGACGACCGACAGGGCAGCGCAGCTGTGACAGTCAGCACAAGACTGAAGAACGAGGCACAAGGACGCTGCTGATGGCGATGTGCTTCTTGTTCCTCTGCTGCCTCTGCCATACAAGTCAGTCACTCGATTCATGCTGGCTGCTGCTTGTTGGAACTGCAAACTGTCCGTTCCGCTCCCGTACCTACCTACACTACGAACACCGTGGCGATGATGCTTGTATCCCGTCTGTGCATGGAATTGTACGCAGCCTGTACAGATGCTTGACGGATGACGGTCGGAATCAAGAGGATGGAACACCCCTCGCATGCGATTTTGGACGGAAAGCCATTTTCCTGACACAGACAAATTCTGCAGGGACGCCAAGTCTCTGTGCCGAGTCCTGTACCTTTTTTTCGTCTCTTGTTTTTTCAATGGCTTTCTATAGCTTGCTCAGATAGGGCATTTCTGATTCTCTGCGTTTTCTCGAACCAGATCCTCTGGATATTCCACTGTATAATCTCATCCTGGATCCTCATCGGTATCCCCCAGTGACAATCCCCAAACCAAGGCACGCGCCTGGCCCGTTGACTGAGGTCACCATCGGCCAGGGGGGTCGGAACTGGCAATCGGTCCCTGACTTGTCCCCCTCGCCTCCCCGTACCACGACAGGGGGTGAAAGTGAACCGCCGGCTGGTGAGCGTGGGAGGTTCCGCCGGTCTCTTGGGTTCTCCGCAGGGGGCATCGAGGCATGCCCAGCTGGTTGACACTGCACACTCTCCAATATCAGCGTTGGACGGGGGCCTGGATCTTTCTACCACTGGGCTGCCCGGTCACATCCACACTGGACTTACGACGCTTACCAGCTTGTGTGTGTCTGTTAATTAGCGGGATGGCTGCTCTTTTCGGTCAGGAGAAGGAGTTTTTTTTTGACGTTCCATACGAGATCGATCCCCCGAGGCACAAGCACCAAGCATCAGGGCACAATCGGCAGTTCTATTTTTCAACTCGTGCATCTGCACCAACCAGCCAAGTGGGGTCGTTGAAACAGCTTCATTACGAATGACACTGTGAAAACCCGCTTCACTCCCTCTGTGCCTTCGCTCTTGACACGACCAAACGGGCTCCTCTTTAATTAAACCACAGCCACACCCTCTAATACACATAGTGCACCTTCGTCGTCATCACCTTCGCTGCTGAACCTGTGAACGGCAACCGCTCCCACTGTAAATGTCCGTCTACCCGGCTGTTTCTATCCGTAGATATCAGGCAGACGTTGTGTGCCAACATGTCACACCTGTATTCAGCAATCCAGACTCTACCCAAGTTGAGGTATCCCACAGCGCCCCCTTGAAGGAACTGAGGAATGCAGAGGCGCGACCATCGTGACCAGCCTCTAGGTATCTCACCCACGAGAGACTTCCCATCCTCTCCGGATTCCCATGCAAACCAAACAAAAAATCACCACACACAGCCTCGTTGCGGATGACAGCTCGTTTGTCCTTTCACTTCCTAGCGTCCATCACTTCCACTCCCCTCCCTCGTTCAGCAGTTAATGCGGCAACGCGGCCGCCCGGGAACCGCATAACGAGAACGGTTGTCGAAACAAACTGCCATAACGTCTGCCCTCTTAACGACGGGCCACCACCACAAGGATCCCCACGCCTGCAACAGTCGAGACCTACTCAACCAGACACAAAAGTCTATTCCACCACACCACTTTTTTCTGGCGACTCGATCCTTCTGCTCATTAACAACGTCGCTAACTGCATTTCGTTTGCGGGGTCTTGCATTGAAATGCTCGCCAGCGCAGCAAAGAAAGCCCAAGCTTCCATTAACCCTTTTCCTCGCAGGGCTTCTCGCATCCCATCGCGCCCTCATCCCCCTGGCCGTTCCTGATCCATTGCAACCTTCAAAGTCTCTGCCCACGTTGGAATCAAAACTAAGACTTAGGATGAAGTGAACCCAGGGCCACTGCTCGTCATAGACCAATCTCCACTCCAATCATCAGGAACCGTCTTAAGATTCTTTTTGCCGAGTTGCCAAGGCGGTTCCTTATCAGCGTATTTTGCATCTTGACTTGAAGACGACTTGTTGTAAGACCGTCAAACAGATGCTGTTTTATGATGAAGGTCGGACGAGCCCAATCGCTCGTCCTCTATTCAGCGCCTCGTCGTCCCATCTGTGGTCCAAAGGCCGTGTTAGCACGTGACGAATTCAGAAAGATGCACCAACGGGTGTCTCCTAACGAGGACTTTCCCTCCAAAAAATGACTCGTCATATGCAATTAGCTTGTATCGAGTATGATGTGTATTCATCGTGACTACGGAATTATCGAAGAGGTTATCCCTAAGAGAAACAGCGCAAGCCGGTGAGTTGGCACGTCAACATGCCTACGTCTCCAAGCAGGCACTTGCATCCCGTGACTGAGTCTACCTCTCATGGAACACATTCCAGAGAAGCATCGTCAAATATTGGACCTGCCTGCCTCCCGTGTCACAAAGGGGGGTCGTTGCCATGCTGAGCAGGCCTTTTGACCACCTCACGATCGACCTGCCGCTGTACAAGAACATCGCCCACCGTCCAGGTTGTCCCACCATTTTCACCCGCCTTGTACGCCAGAAATCCACCAACATCGCCAGATAGTAGACGGGGTATCGAGAAGATTGAAGGAATACTGTATGAAGAGCGCATCGTCCATTCAACATGCCAGGATTACCTCGGCACCTTTGGTTGCGAATTGTAAAAAAGCTATGGGTCAGTACAAAAATCATCAGAACCCTACCTGAGTGTCATGCAGACTTCAATGAGTCCATCAATTTCCTGGAGATTTGTCTGTTTGGACGGTCCAGTTGTCCATTTTGTTGTTGTATCGTTACGCCGAGAGTTCGCCGATTGCATCACCTGCACAACGCGCAAAGCCTGCCAGCCCTAGATCCGGATAGTATGCAAAAGCATATCATGGGAAGTTAGTGGAAGGATGTACGAAGTTTAAGAGCGACGACGCTTGACGTCTGCGACAATGTCAGTTTCCCCACATATCCTCAGTCTTTTACCGGCTTGCAGCGTACCTTTCTCAGCTTCATCATCCAGCAGGTCGTCCACATCCGACCGGGGGCGTTTGCCCACGACCGCAGGGGACTCCGAAACTTCGTCATCGCCTTGCCCAGGGAACTCTCTCCAGTCAATTTCCTCCAACTCGTCATCCTGACCTTCAACGTCGGCCCCGTCGTTCTCGTTGATATCGTTCTCGCCCACGTCGGCGTTCACATCGAGCTCGTTGTTTTCGTACGTGACTTCATCGCCGTTCAAGGTTGAAGTTGCGCTGGTGTTAGGGGTTACCTTGTTCGTCGCATTTTCATCGGTAGCTTCGACAATCTGGTCTACGAGGGCTGCGCTGTCTTCGTCATTCGGCCACTGCGGATCGTTCTCGACGGCGTTGAGAAGGTCCACTCCGTCTTCCGCATCCGTGTTGACAAGTGGATTAGAGTCGTCGATTTCTGGTACTTGGAATGAATCGTCAGCGTTTGTTGAAGAAAATGCCATGCTAACATCCGAACGAGAATGTAAATGCCGAATCTGAGAGCGGGGAAAGCCCTCAAGGGGAACTTCCAGAGAAAGAACATGAAATTGTGTTGACTGGTGATTTTGAGCAGTCTGCCTTGTATTCCGCACCAGAGATGCGTAGGCGTAGTCGTTATCTGCCATGTCATCTGTGGTGTAGGCTGAGGCGCACTCCACGCAGAGACAGAATTGGGGATAAAAGCAGGGGTCAGATAAAGAAGAGTCGGGATTACCATTTTCCCCAGATGTCTGAGGCTCCTGGTCCTCCATCACCTCTGTCATTAGGTTGCTTTCGACGACATCTGTGTCTGCGACCACAGTCGATTCATCCAACAAATTGATGTCCGTGTCAACCATAGTCGCCTCGCCATCTAGGTCTTCAACAACGGCGGTAAGCTCTGCGTCAAAGGCGCTCTCATCAACTGTAACTGTATCGTCGACCTTCGTGGCATCATCATCTTCTTCAGCAATACCAGTCCCAACGTCGTCATCTTCGTTGGCTGCTTCTTCCAAGGCGCTAGGAACATCTTCATCTAGGTCTTGAGCTTGAGCATCGTCCTGGTCGCCATGCTCGCTTTCAGCAGGTGAGTCAGGCCAAGCGGTGGCATCCGCGTTGTCATCTTCTCCAACCATGCCCGGTTCATCATCCAGTATCTCTGGCTCGGCCATTTCGCTTTGTGCCTGAGATGCGAAGTAATAGCTCACCTCGTCAAGTCCCTTGCCGTTGTAAGCATCGTCGACGAGAGATAGCCACCTCTTCTTGCAGTTTGGCCGTGTGACTAGCAAGGCATACAACGGTTTTGAAGCATCGGCATCCTGGTTCTTGACCAGAGAATCAAACACGGAAATGACTTGACCCAGGGTAATATCAGAGATCAAATCTGGCTGGGTAGACTTGGAGTCTGTCAGTAACGTCCCAGCAAATCTCCCAGTATGACAACTTACTTCGGCAAACTCAAGCCCCAACTCGTCAATTTGGAACACCAGTTCGTCGAAGGGACCCAGTTCGTTAGCAAGCTCACGACGGAAACCTGCAAGCACGCCTTCCATCTTGCAATGCAAAAGGGACAGATCGTCAAAGAAGCACTCCTTGCCTTCGCTGTCCGGCGAGTTGTAAAAGAAGGGATATTCAACACCCTTGTAGGAAACAGTGACAGCGGGGATCTCAGTGTCGTCATTCGAAGGTGCATCATCGGAGTCCGGCGACTGGACGTTCGCAAGCAGCTCATCTTCATAATCCATGCGATCATGGATGGAAGTGTCTTCGCCAGTCGCCGTGTACTCTTCTGCATCATTTGCCTGGCCATTAAGGTCTGGGTTGTGGGCATCATCTTCCTCTTCTTCTTCTTCGACGGCAACAACTCTATCTTCTGCTTCATGAGGAGAGAACGATCCGTCATTTTCATCAATGGCACGATCCGTATCTTCGCGGTCGGAATGGGTGTTTCTGACGTCTTCCTGGTCGAGAACGTTGCTTTCCGGTTGCATCTCGGCGGCTGTGTCCATAGATGCATCCACAGCGGCGTTGCTGTCGTCGAAGTAGTCTATCTCGTGCAAATCATGATCCGCGTCGGCGCCTTGAGGGTCAGAAATCTGCTCTTGCAAAAGTGGCTCGGCATCTGCTCCACTAAGTCCTTGGGCGTTATCATGAACGTTCTCAGCATTGCCAGTGGACTCATGGGCATCTTCTTCATCTCCTTGTGGCTTCTCTTCAGTGTCCGCTAAGCCTTTGGGCAGGTCTGATTCTTCCTCGGCCAAGTGTATATAATCGTCAACAAGCTGCCAGTCGCTCTTCTCGGCGTCAAGGTGGGCATCGCTTGCGTCTCCAGCTTGGTCGTCGTTGCCATCTTCCCAGCTGATTTCGTTATCATTAAATGGCAAGTCTTCAATATCCTGAGGCGCTTGGTTGGCCATGGTGGCACTCTCGGAGTTGCCTGTTTCAAGCAAATCTTGGCCACTGCCATCCGGCAGGACATCGCTGGCCACTGTAGTAACCTCAACTGCCTGCAAATCGATAGTTTGGTCGTCTATTCGTACGGAATCTGCTACCTCCTCGTAGTTCTCAGTGACAAGATGGGCGTTGGCCGAGAATGAGGTGCGGTTGGAGTTCTGGGCTGCAACGGCAGGGGCCGTTGCGTCATCTTCGGAATAATCGATGTACTCCTCATGACCTTGAGCTTCGAAGCTCGGCGGAGACACTGCTTCTGCCGCCATGTCCTGAGGTTGGTAGGGATAACAATTCACTTGGAAACTTTTATCGTGGTAAATAAGTTGATGGTTCTCGAGAGGAATCAGGACCGGATTTGGCGCGCCGGTGGTGGCCGGTAATGTTGGGGGTTTGTGGCTCGGATGCCCGGTCAAGCTTGGGGAACTCCAGCAGGGTAACTGGGAGAGGCGCGTCGGCTGGAAGTGTGTCGAAGATTGAGAAGGTGAGGTTGTTTGAGTAGAAGTTCGAAAATGTGTTTGGTGAGGCCAACTATTTAGTCATGCCCTTGGACAGAGGGATGGAATGAACAAAGAGTGGTTGGTGGATGGCAAGTGAGGCCATGCAGGATGACAAAGTGGAGTCCAACTGAGGCGCGTGGAAATTTAAAAATGGCCTGGGCGACACCTTCTACGTTCCTTAAGCGCAGCTTGACGCGCCTGTAGCTGGAGCTTGAGCCTTCCCCCTTTAGGACTAGACCGGGCCGCTGTACGTAAGGCCAGCTTGGTCCGTGCACTGGCCAGATTCACACATTCGGACCTCAATATTCAAGCTCCCTACGTCGATGTGGTCCCGTCCCTCCTTAGGCCTGGGACCTTAAGTTGAAGTTGCGACAACCTATCTACATCACCAATTCGTCCAACCAACAGTCACAATACTCCACCCAAAATGGTGCTTAGTTTTCTCCATCTAAGTTATTCAATGCTTCTCGATACTGACTGTCCTAGGTTGTCCTTGCGGCGTCGATCTGCACCCGAGGCGGGAAAGCTGTCCTCTCCCGCCAGTTCAGGGAGATGCCACGATCCCGCATCGAAGCCCTCCTCGCGTCCTTCCCCAAGCTGGCCGACAGCGGTACCCAGCACACCACCGTTGAGCAGGACAATGTGCGCTTTGTCTACCAGCCGCTCGACGAGCTCTACATGGTCCTCATCACCAACCGACAATCGAACATCCTCCAGGACATCGACTCCCTCCACCTATTCGCGCAGGTTGTCACCAGCACATGCAAGAGCCTCGACGAGAGGGAGATTGTCAAGAATGCCTACGAACTTCTCAGCGCCTTTGACGAGCTGGTGACCCTTGGTTACCGGGAGAACCTGACCATCAGCCAGATCAAGACCTTCCTTGAGATGGAGTCTCACGAGGAGCGGATCCAGGAGATCATTGCGAGAGTCAGTCAGCTCAGCTGCCAAAATGACCAGAAGATAGCTAACAAATCCTGCAGAACAAAGAGCTCGAGGCTACCGAGGAGCGCAAGCGCAAGGCCAAGCAACTGGAGATGCAGCGCAAGGAGTCGGCCCGCGCAGGCCGCGTCGGCGGCGGAATGCCCAGAACCCCCGTATACCCGACCTACACTCCCCCCACTCGCCCGACCACGACGGACACATACGATTCGTACGAGGCCGAGAAGAACAAGACCTTCAACAAGTGAGTATCCGAGCTGCAGGATCGGGTAGTGGCAGACAGTAGCTGACGTTGGCAGGTTGAGTGCCCCCAAGGGCAAGGGTATGCAGTTGGGCAAGAAGTCCAAGACGACCGACATGTTCGAGCGTGTTCGTGGCGAAATGGGCGCCGAAGTCGACGACACGCCCCTTATCACTCCGGCGCCCGCCCACGCCTCGGAGCCAGCAGCCGAAGCTCGTGTCTCCTCAACTTTGGATCGTGACGCGATTCACATCGTCGTCAACGAAGCCATCAGCGCCAAGCTGTCACGAGAGGGTGCTCTGAACTCTCTGGCAATTAGCGGTGACCTTAACCTCCGCATCTCCGACCCAAGTTTGACGAAGGTCAAGTTGAACTTGACGGCAAACCCTTCCCACGGTGCCCAGTTCCGTACGCATCCCAACGTCGACAAGAACCTGTTCAACAGCTCCAAGGTTATTCAGATGAGCAACACTGCTCGTGGTTTCCCCACCAACCAGTCGGTGGGCGTTCTTCGCTGGAGAGCAACGGCCAAGGCGGACGATACCAGCGCTTGCCCAATCACTTTCACTGTCTGGATCAACAAGGATGCAGACAAGTACAACATGACAGTGGAGTACGAGTTGACAGGCGGCGACACGCTCAAGGACGTCAGCGTCATCATCCCGTACCAGGCCAGCGAGCCTGTGGTGTCGAGCTTCGACGCTTCATACGAGGTTTCCGGCGATTCTCTGGAGTGGAACATCGGCACTGTGTCAGAAGATAACCCAAGCGGATCGTTCGAGTTCGAGGCTGAGACAAACGACGAGAATGACTTCTTCCCCATGACGGTCAGGTTCTCGAAGACGACGCCCTTCGTGGATGTTGATGTAAGTGATCGTATTCTGACGGTGGGAGAGCCAGCAGCTAACGAATAAAATAGGTCCTTGGTGTGTCTTTGCTCGAGGAGGATGAGGAAGTGACCTTCTCTAAGGATATCAAGTCTCACGCGGACAATTTCTTGATCGAGTAAAAGGGGCAGGCTACTCTGGACAGGTATGCAGTGGTCAGGGGTTCTAAAAGTTGAGCGCCAAACCAGGAGTTTCCGAGCAGCGGTTTGACTTGTTAGACAATATTTGCCATAATACGTGGCTGCATGATATGAAACGTACTTAGAATACAGGATGTGAAGCTCCTGAGAGAATAAGCTGTCTGATGCTATGCTTTTCTTGATACCAATGTCTTGCAATAACCAGATAGGTTGTCAGTATCCTTTGAGGGTTGCTGTGCAAACGTGGTTGAGCTGCAATCAAACGATGACGGTGCAGCTGCCTGACTCTGAGATACACTGGGGCCCCCGCCATTTTAGGGAGCCGCAGCTACAGACCCTCCCACCTTCCAGTGCCTTAGGTACGGTACCTAACGTAGGTACCTACTAGATATTCCTACCCAAGCTGCTCACAGCTGCAGCTGCGTACAACGAACCTCAGAAAAGAGGCAGGCGACATGCAACAATTGATTAATCTGGCTGTTTAGAGTCCGCACAAAGTGTTGACCAAACATCAACCCAGCAACTTACGGAGATCAAAATTCGATTGTGCATCTCACCCTCTTGTCATTTGACCACAGAACCTTCTTGCAGGGCCCAGACATGGTAATGTCTGCTGGCTGCTCTTTGACTTTATCACGAACAGCTTCGTGTTTGCGCCATGGCTGAAACAATGCAGCTTCGACCCTTCAGCGAGACCAGGTTTGACCACCGCGTCATCGATGGCTTCCCTCCCAGTAATCCGACGGTGGACCTATCGGTCAGCTGGGACCCGTCCGGGAAGAATCTTCTCATATATCGGCCCAAGGACCAGGTCGTCTCCAAGATACACCAGTTCGCAAAGCCCGGCGAGACAGCACCAGAGCCCCAGGCAGTGAGATGGAAGCCTGATGGTGAGTTGACTTTGGACGAGACACATTCGAATAATTCTAACGACAAGGCAGGTCAATTTTTGGCGGTAGGCTGGAGTGACGGTTATGTGAGACTAATGGGTCTTGAGAACAACAAAGCTGCCCACCACATTCGCGTTGGCGGTGATTCGGACTCTGCTACTACGATCACTCACATCGGCTGGTCACGCAACGTTGTCGGAAAGCAACGAGCTCAACGCCAACTAGCCGACGCGCAACCATGGAAGAAACTCATGTCTGAGGAGCTGAACCTGCCGGGGAAGCAAGACCCGTCAGACCTGCCTCGAGAACTAACCTTTCTGGAAGTCGATTTGGCTCTACCCAAGATCAGTCCTCTTCCCACATCTAGCGCTGGATCTGGGTGCGTCCGCTCGCTTTGCTTGTTGCAAACATACTGACCCTGATATAGGGAGGACAGCCTCGTTTTCACGCTACGGACGGGTGTCGAGTTTTTGTTCCAGCCCTTCAACGTCGACGACAGCGATCAGGTTTTCGTGATGGTCGTTGGAACCAGTGATGGCCGTCTTCACCTTAGCATATACGACTCGTTTATCATCGGCGACTTCCGGTATACTCTTCCGAGTTCCATGTACAAGCCGGGCGTGCTGCAGCTCATCCAGCACGCCTCTCATCCAGAGATCTCTACACACTCGCTTATCCTAAAGTCTTCTGTAGATGGCGATCCGGCAGTCTATCTGGTCCCAATGGACTTGCCATTCGTTCCTTCGTCTCCCATCAACATCTCTCTCTTGGCGTCCAAACTAACAACACTGCAAAAGCTGCTGCGGTACGTAAAGCAAGCGCAGCTACACATGCAGGTTGAGTACAAGAATACGCGAGAGCTCCCCACGAGGTTCCTGCGCAGTGTTGAGGGAGATTTAGAGCAGGCCACGCATGGGCCGACGAACATCGTCCAGGCACTGTTCCACACAGTTGTCACCGGTCACGCGTACGAGCCTGTTCGAGAATGGCTCGTCGACAGTCTTGCCGAGCGCGTAAGTACTTCACATTGTGCATAGGGCCGCGTTGCTGACACATTCCAGGGCCATAAACGATGGGACAAAGCCGTAACCTCTGGGCTAGAAAACCTCCGGTGTCTTCTGCACGAGAATCTCCTGCCCGTACTTGAGAGATGTGCCATCATACTCAGCCGCCTTCGAGGACTGGCTCAGTTCTATGATACCCGTGATGACATTGGCTTTTCAGTCGCCCAAATCAACCGGGCCATGGATATTGTATCCTGTCTTAACATGGTCGGCCACAAGATCCTCCTCAACGTCATGGATGAGCTTGATCTCTTCAATGCCTTCTCTTCGTGGATGCGCTTCCAGATTGACCGTCTCGCCGCGTCGAGCTCTTTCAGCGACGAACTGACAGAGAAGGAAGCAACCATGGAAAACAGCAAAGTTCTTGCGTACATACAGCGTTACTTGATGGAAAGCCCCATGGCTGTCTTTCTCGACGAAGTGACCAAAGAGGACTACGCGAGCAACTGGGAACGTGCCGAAAGCGGAGCTTCAATGCTTGATGAACTTACTACGCAACTTGCTCGTCAGGAAGAGGGTCATGCATACCTCAAAGCCTTTCCGAATGTCAGCTTCCTCGTCGACTGTCTGACCTCGCGTTCCAATGGAATATTTGGCGATATTGCCGAGGCACAGAAAAGGAGCGTTCGCTTCGGACAGCCAACCAAGGTCGTCCTGGGCAGCAAGGTCGCCAAGTTGGACTCTGCGATGTACCCAACGAAGGCAGAGGTAAAATCAGCCAAAAAAAAAAAAAAAAAAAGCCTTTAAGGAATGGCGACTAACTTTCCATAGGACGGCGTCGATGGACTATCCTTCCTGGCTACTATGGCAGAGGGTCGGGATCAAGAGTGTGAGTTTGCGTTCCTGCAACATGATTTCCATGTAGTTTTTCTGATTTGCAAGCAGTTTACATCTTCCGCACATCTATCCGAATCATCAACGGCATCAGCAGCAACGTCGACACGACCGTTTCTGCAGTCTCAATAGATGAGGGCAAGATCGTCGACTTCAAGTTCCTGAACGGCAACACCCTTCTTCTGCTTGTCAGCAAACAAGGCAACCAATCCAGCATCATCACCATCCCCATGCAATCACAGGCTCTCAGCTACAAACACTATGAGGAGAGTAACCTCCCCAGTCCTACGCGGCTTTCTAGCCTCATGGGACAATGTACCGCAACAGCTCTTCCTGAGGACTCATCGTTCGCGCCGGTGCAAATGGATGTCCAAGACATCACGTCAGCGCGGGGCGAAATGCCTATCCGCATTTGCCTCCTCGGTTCAAACCGCTCTACGTACAAGGTCTTTGCACTTGAACTCAAGTCTAGTCCTGGTGTGGTCCAGGCGGAGGCCCCCCAGCCGGTGACCCCGCGACGAGGTGGTTAGAAGACGCCCGTTACGTTGTCTCCGGGAAACATGTTCAAGGTGGCGCCAAAGAGGTTCACGCCACGGAGCAAAAAGCGCATGGGTATTCTGGCATCTCGTTTGGAGTCTTCAACGCTGGACGAGTTGGCAAACATGGAATAGATTATGCACTCGAATCGATCTTAGGTAAAGCGCTCGAGACCATAGAGCTAGGAAATGGAAGAGAAAAGCATGTTGATATTGGTTTGAAAAAAAGACGTGTTATACAGCATGGCCATCCCTCCCCTCTCTCTCTCTCTCCATTCGTACCGCTTTTTTGGCTCGCTCACTTCCTCGACTTGGTGATCTCGAAAAACTCAGTGACACCCTGTACCACAGCCTCCACATTCATGTTCACGAGCGGCATGCGGTCGTAGGAATCCTCCTTCATGATGGCGACGAGGGCCAGGTACCGATCGACCTCGCGCAGCATGATGGGGCGCTGGGAGTCGTGGAGCACCATGCAGCTCTCGGCCCAGTTGCACGCGACCTGGTCCTCGACTTTGGCGTTCCACGGTTCCGCCTCGAGACGTTTACGCTGACCCTCGGAGCGCGGCCAGGAGCCGTACACCTCGGTGATGTCGATGATGACGTCAATGTAGTCGGAGCAGATCTCATAGCTGGCCATGTCGGCCGTCGCCGAGTCCGTGGCGATGTAGATCTTGGACAGCACGTCGAACAGGTACGCCTTTTCGAAACGGCACGTGCGGCACAGGTTGGTGAGCATGGCCTCCAGGGTGCCGAGCTGCGGGATAAGCTTCTGGATGACCTTGGAGAAGGCCTCAAAGATGGAGTGGTTGTAGATAGACGTCAGGTGGAAGGTGACGGGGGCGTTCTCGAAGCCGTGGTCCGAGAGCTCGTCCTGGATGCGGATGGTGATGTCGCGCTGGATGTCGAGCTTGTAGTCGTCCGACAGACCGTCCACCTTGTGGATGAAGACCTCGATGTTGATGTTTGGGTAGAAGCGCTGGAGGTTGAGGACGGTGGCGTTGAGGCGGGCGACGGCCTCGAGGTAGTCGTCCTGGGCGTCGATGACCCAGATGAGGGCGCCAATCTCGCCAAAGATGGCGTCCATGTCAAAGTTTGGGTTCTCGAAAAAGTCGATCTGACCAGGAAAGTCCCAGACCTGATAGTCCATGAAGGATCTGAGGCTGTCAGTGGGACGGGCAAGCTGGAGGCGAGGAGGGAGGGAGGGGTTTCTTACGCCATAGAGTCCTTTTGGATACGCGCTGTGGATTCGAGGAAAAGCGTTTCGTTTGGTGGGAGCTTGTGGAAGACGACGCTCGATATTGACGACTTGCCACTCCTGTTACCAGTCAACGCGATGCCCGTATGCTGCGGTCGAACGGGAGTAGACTCACCTTCTCTGGCCCATCAGGAGAAGCCTGGGCTTCCCCTTTCCCGGAGGCCCCGGGGGACCTTCTAGCGTCTTGTTCGCATCTTTCGCCTGTGCTCCTTGAAGACTCTGATCGTAGACACGTTGGAGCGTTAGCCTTGCTGGACTGAGACTACCACTTGTTCGGGGATGCTCTCGTTGGGAAGAGAAGCCCATGCCGTCGACCGCTTGGGACAGCAATGAAGCAACGGAATCGGGCGATGTAGACGAAGCCATCCTGAACGACACGCACCGCGTCCTTTGCTACGCGATGTCGCCGATTCACACACTTTTGGGGTGAAGGGGCTTCTTTCTAGTATCGCTCAATATTCCTTCCACGTCCTCGGTCGCTGTTTGCCAGTGTCTCGGGAAGTTTGATGCCACAGACCGG
This sequence comes from Colletotrichum tropicale, assembly GCA_027406125.1. Classification (NCBI taxonomy): domain Eukaryota; kingdom Fungi; phylum Ascomycota; class Sordariomycetes; order Glomerellales; family Glomerellaceae; genus Colletotrichum; species Colletotrichum tropicale. The sequence continues at coordinate 3,332,582 of JANVYH010000004.1, forward strand.
CAAAGCCCATATGTTTGCACGGGTTCCTGGCGGAAAGACCAACCGGGAGCCCGACGACGTTCCGTGGCGGGACAAGTGATCAGACTACCACCGAACGACGACGCCGAGCAATCCTCAAGGTCATCAAACTCATCCGTCGTCCCTCAGGGCAGGGTAGCCCCCTCGAATACGACCACCCTGACGGATGCGCAGCTGAAAGGAAACCACACGGCGAGGCTTGGGCATCTTCGTAAAGCGAGGAAAAAGAAAGATGAGCCATCTGCATTCGAGAGATGCTCGCCTGCTCAAACCAAGCGCAAGCCCCCCCTCTCGAGTTCCAACCCAGCCATGGACTCGAAGCGCTGCGCGTGCTGATCTCACCGTCGCACAACGCCACATCATCCATGACACCATGGCTCAGCCAACCCGCTTCATCTGGCGAGGCCAGGTGGACGATCGGGGGGTTAAGTACACGAGGGGGGGAAAGGTACCGTTGGACAACAGAACCCCAGTCCATTTTCGACTGTTGTCCATTCATGACTTGAGAGGAAGATGTCCTCCAAGTACGCAGACCAGGACGCATTGTAGCGCGATACGTCCCCCGCTGAAAGCCGTGTGAAGTTAAGAGAAGCCGGCTTCAACCATGGACATCCGACCCGAGCAAAATTACAGAAAGTAAGACTCTACAAGCAGCTCGCCTAGCCAAACAGGGGGGAGGAAGGGGATGCGAGGAAAGATGCAGCAGCAGACGTGACGACAGACGGTAAACATTAAGAAATACGACCGATTCTCACCTCCATTTTTTCCTTGTCTGAGCCTCACTCTGCGGCTGAAAGGGGGTGTCAAATACGCCGCTGAGAAAAAGCTCCCCCAAGCTGACCACTTCAAACCACAGCAGCAGCAGCAGCAGCAGCGACAACCGCACCGATGCCCAGCAATCAGGCCCAGTAACCGATCGAACGAGATTGACGGTCACTGATGCCCAAGTCGTTACGAGAAGACCAAAACAAAACGTTAACGTCCAAATAGATCCGTTTCAATGCGAAAATGACAATTTCCGTCGCAGTCGAGTTGCCAAAGGACCGGCGCACATCAGCCAGCCTATCACGGGGTTCGAATCTAGGCAGGTCACTAATCCGCAGATGTGGAGCGGGTAAGGTGAACGACGGGGAGAAGTAATTGGCAGTTGAGCATGAGGTGGGAAGGATGACGATGCAGCGTGCTTCCGATAAGATAACAGTTCGCGGGTACTGCAGACGGGACCCATTTAATTTAGGCGAGACCACATCCTGGCTACCTACTTCATCTGACTACCTACGACCTGCCACCCAAACCACCAACCAGCGCTTCCATCCTGTCATCAGCATTAGTGCTTGCCTGTCCTCTGTCACATTGTCACTACAATTTAATGTTTCTGATTTGGCCAACATCGTTGTGCAATCATTCAGCCAGCCCATCATGGAGATATGACAGAACCAGCGGGGAATCGGTCACTTTGATCAGACCAAAATATCCAAATGCTTGTGTAGCAATCAATGAACTGAGACTCTACTCCTGCTCCTACTCATGCTTCCAAGTATTAGACAATACAGATACCATTACAGAATAAGCGCCTCTAGACTATGACCGAAGGCCGCCCCAGGCAGGCTGGTATGCAAAACTCCCTCTCCCAGTTTTTACGATGCAGTGCTCCGTTGTTTCCGACCTTACAATCTAAACCACTGCCTTGATTCCGACAATGAGTGCAGCACAAAGGAAATTATAGTTGAAGAACGTTGTGAGTCCGTCTAAGAAACGGTCGGCATCGGAGAGGGAGTGTTCCTACCACGCGAGAACAGCGAGGTCACGAAGCTGCTCTTACGTTTCGCCGTCTTGGACTTCTTGGCAGGGGCGAGGCTGCTGGTGTTGGTAGGAGCCTTCTCGACCTCCTTGATGGGCGCATCCTTCTCATCGGTGGTTGTAGTAGTCGTGGTGGTAGCGTTCTGGACATGTTGTTCAGGAATAGCAGGAATAGGGGGCGCATCGGTTGCGCTATGAGGAGGGGTGAGCTCATTAGGAGGGGGCATCACCGAGTCTCTTCGTGGTGCGACCGACTCTCTCCTAAAGTCAAAGATGGATCCCTTCCTAGGGCCGGCAATGGAGCCATGACGAAGAGCAGAGACAGACTGCATCGAGTTAGTTATCCGTTCTCTTTGTTTGTGAATCTCTGATGTCTTACCTTAGCACTGATGCTCTTACGGTTGCGTGCGCGGCGCTCAGCAATGGTTTCCTCCTCCTCGCCGGTCATCTCGGCAATATGGGCAGCCACGGTCTTGCTGTTGACAGCCATGTTCTCTGCAGGAACCTCGATAAACTTGACGAATCCGCGGACGGGCGAAACACCAATGGCTTCTTGCAAGTGCTTCTGGAGCAGGGCGGCATTCCTCTTGTTCTTAGTGACGCCAACCTCACACGACAGAGCATGGACTGTCATCGTGTAGGCAGGGTCGAAAGTTCCGCCAAACAACATACAAGCACCATGTTGCAGGTTCACCACGATGGACGACACTGGCCGCTGATACCTAACAGAGAGCTGGTACGAAAAGTCCGTGATGAAACTGAATTCATCACTAATCTGGGAGGGAGTCAGTCACGGAAGGTCAGACATCGGCAAGTCGAAACACATACGATGACGTTGGTGCGGAGTTCAGCCATGACAATAGCTTCGCTGTAAGCACGATCCTTGAGGACGTTGATGTCTCTATCACCCTGGAAAGCCTCCTCATAGTAGGAGCTGCGGCGGCGAGCCAGGTCGGTTTGGTTCTTAGACTTCCTGTTGTTTCGAACGTCGCCGGGTAAGGAGTGGTTGACGTCTCGGGTTCCCTCGCCGGCCTCGACAATAGGGGTCGGCGCGGTAGATGGCCGGCGACTCATTCTCCTCTCGGCAAAAGACATTCCGGCGCCGGCTGCGATGGAAACACGCTTGTTGTTGTTGTCGGGAGTAACTGGCGTGGAGTTGACCTTTTCGTTGATGCTGCCGGTCGTGGTGGATTCTTGCGGGGAAGAAGGCGGAGACAGAGCCATTTTCAGGGACGACTGGGAGGGTCGAAGCTGGGATAAAAGGCGGCTGCAGGTGTGTGTGCTTGGAGCTCGTGGGGGATGTATCAGACGTGGTCGTTTGGGAGCGGCGTCTTACTAGCAGCGGCCGTGTTAGTCTCAACCCAACACCCAACAGCCTATCTAGCTTGACACGTACCGAAAGAGGCGCCGGCCGAGATATCGTTCAAGCGATACTAACAACCGCGTTGGTCTTCAACTAGGGCCCCCTGGGACTTGGCGCAATATCTTCAGCTGTCAAGCTGCAGGAGATAGGTCGTGCACTGGCGAATGGCAGAAATCGTCGTACTCGCGGTGGCAAGGTCCGGAAGAACACGCTGCGATGAGGAGGAAGGCGCAAGTCGTTGAATGCGAAGATGCCGCCACTGAAGCAACCGAGTGCTGATCGTATGGTCTCGTGATGCACAAGACGTGGACGGCGGTGGATATTGTTTGGTGGTGATGAGTTGCGAGGGTTCAGGGGTTCAGCGGGAAACAAACAACTGGACGAATGAACAAAAAAGCTGGTGTGACGGTACGGTGACTGAAGGAGACTATTATATCAGGACGAGGACAAGAGATGCGAGGGCTGGAGCTAGCTGGGATAGTGCACCACCGCAAAGAGCTACGACGGCCGCGAGTCGTTGGGACGGAATCGATGCAAGAGGCGGATAGCCACTCAGAACCGCGAGATGATGTTCGAAAACGGAAACAGCCAAGGCTCGATGCACGCACCTAGGTAGGTCTTTCTTCCCACGCTCGACGAGCCCGGTTTCAATGCAAGACAAGACAGGTCGATCAAGTTGAACGGAAGGAGGAAAGAGGGAGAAGGAAAGCGATTTGGGCTGGACTGGACAGGACCGGACGGGCTTACCTCACCTGCCTCATCTTTGGTGTTGGTACTGGTCCCTGGGTTTGCCTCTGCCTCGTGTCCTTGGACGACCAAGGCAGAGTCTCAACTCTCAATCCACGCCGTGCGTTAACGAGCCAAATCATTCTTTGATCTCCTCACTAGGCAACTATGTTAAGGAAGGATAGGGCATCGCTCCCGCGGGGGGAAGTCCCTCAGGTTGAAGGATCCAACGGGATCTGGAGGCATCGCCGTGTTACCCAACTCCCTGCGCCTGGACTGTTCTGTGCTTGTTGCCAGGGTTCCTCTGTTGATTGCGACTGTGAGGTTCCCTCGAGGTGTGTGTGTGTGTGTGGCATGCGGTAGCGACCGAGCCCATACGCATCAGCATATCACACCTTCACCGTCCTTCGCCTTGGAGACGGGAGTTCCTGAGGCTGTTTCCGCAGTGTCCAGATGTATGCGGCCGAAGCCCTGCGACAAGATAGATTTTCTGAGATTCCGCAGGACTGGAGCGATGCCGCCTCCACATCCAAAGTGGCATGGATGGCATTGGAGACATTGTCGAGGGCAGTCCAGCACGCTAGTATGTGACTAGGCATCGGGACGACAGGGTCCAGGACCATCGTGTCGCCCTTGGAATGCATGGCGGGAACTCCATTTGAGCTACTTCTCTTTGTCGTCGGTCGGGCATCAGGTAGAATGGAAGAATAGGAGAGTCATGGAGGGTCAACGGCACGCCGCAGACCAGCTACTCGGCCAGCCGCATGATGGACGGGCGTGGCATACAGGCGACGCAGCTGGCATGCCCGGCAAGCATTGTTTGCTGTTTTCGCGTGGTTTGCAGTGAGATATGCCGTATCTTAGAAACAGGGCAAACCTTGGACCCTTTGCTCCGTCTGCCTGTCTCTTCAATTCTGGAACCATGTTTGGCATAGGCGCCGTAGCAAGCGCATAGGTAGTTAGACACAGGCCACAGGCCACAGGCTTTGCAAGCCAAACCGTCGAGCGCCTCTCTCGTCTGATTGCGCCCTCAGCGTGGTCAGGAATGCAGCGGCGGGTCCAGAGGCGGACAAGCTAATATACTGGGGACGCGAACGCGCGGGTTCGGCGGGAGACCCAAGGAAATGTCCTGGTCTGTGACGGAATGCACATGTTTCCGGGCACTTTACGGTTGCCCGCCCATCACCCGCTGATCGACCGACCTCTTACCATCCTACCCAAGATGCCTACTGCGTATCCGCAGGATCCCTACAATATCGCCCTGTCAAAGGCAGGTAGGTTTTCACACGGTGCGTAGGTAGTGATCATCATCCTCCAGACGTTTCCAAGAGACAGCCACAGTCACGGCCCTCACCTGTTGTTGCTGTTGCCGGGGCCATGCGTGTGGTGCCCTGTGGAGTGGAGCTGTACCTGTGAGCTCGGAGAATAGTGCGGGAAGACGAGAGGCCCAAGCGGCGTTCGTCTCGTCTAGCTTCTGAGCACGCTTGCAATTGATCCAATCATTCCACGGCAGATCCTCTGTGGCCCGCCAGTGTCCAACTCCCGTAGCGAGCCTCCAGGTAGTCCAGCCTGGGCTGGGTAGTTAGCCTGTGTAGCTGGCGCTCGCGTAAGTGCGCCAGGTCCGTGTTTCCTTCTGGGTGGCTTGCGCGGGCGTTCCACTGAATTTGACGAGACGAGAAGTATCCTAGGTGAGTGAGTGAGCTCACTGAGCTGCACAATTGTCCATACCATAACTTAAGGTACCTTACCTGAGGTGCCTAGGTACCTATCTGAAGAACCTTAGATAAGGTAGGGCAACTGCAGGGGTCTCCTGGGTGCTCTAGACGACTCGTATTTTGCAGTAGTCTTCAAACCAAGGCCGTCGTAGCTCCCGGCAGACAAGAGATGAACTACTACGCCCTACCTAGGTCATACTTCCCCAAGAAAAGCGTCTTATCAGACTTCCACCCTGCATTGGTCCCCTACCTTACCTGCTTCAAGCTGCGTCTCCGAACGACCTTAACCTGACCAACCGCCATGTCAGACCCTAGGTACGAGAAGCTAGACCAGCCTTGCCAGCGTACCTGATGGCCGGGACGACGGCATCTCCTGCTAGAACCCCACACCGCATCCTCCACCCGCAAACGGCCAGTATCTCAACTGATGCTTCCCAAGCTCTCAGCTGCAATTGCGTAGGTGGAGGCTCCTTTCGCCACTTTTGATACCCTCAGTGGTTGCGAGCTCAGTCTTCTCCCTCCCAATGCGGCCGCATGCGGCCATAGACTGTGAGTTCGTGAATCAGATTACGAGTCTGTCGGATAATCAGGAGGGTGGGGAAAGATCGGATTCCTGGATCGATGGGGATTCTGGATCGAAAACGTAATCCATTGGATAGTCTCACTGGTCCTGTTGACAACAGCGAAATATTAACCCGTGAAAGAGACACTTCTTGGTACAAATATGACGCAGCTGACTTCTGCATCTCCCTGGACTTGCGTTGACCTGAACGCCCACTCCATGACCGCACATCGTCCGTTTCCGGCGCGTCTACCGTCACTCGCACCCTGACATCGTACCCGACCCTGTGGCAAAGGCAACCCCGTCGTCTCGACGGCTCCGCTCCGGACATCCTAGTGAGCCTCTCCCTCAATATCTCTGGCGGTGACTGACGAAGGAACGGGGCTGCCGGGCTTGCGGCGTCCTTGAACTACACCGCTGGCCCTGCTGATGTTCCTCTCGAGTACCATCTGATACGCCCCAGCTCCCAGAGTAATGGCTTCGATTGGGATCAGGAGGATGGACATGTACAGCCCGGCCTTGCTCTGCTTGCAAAGAGTGCCAAAGTGAGGCCGCGTCACCATCACCACATCAGACCATCGGCAGCTCCAGCTCTGGAGCGTGTCCACAGTGGTCGAGGCGTTGATGCTGTAGAAGACCGACATGGCGACCACTGCAGCCACAAGTCCGACTGCTGGAGCGGCGACGCTTAGTGAGTTGTGGATGAGGGCTCGCCCACGCAGCTATTCACGTTTGGCATTAGTCCGAGTCGACCTGCCGCAATGCCTTGCCATGATGTATCAACTTACAGACTGGACCCGGCTGAAAAGCAGCGAAACAATGTTGGCAACAATGACAATGGAGCTGCCAACCACAAGAGCCACCGTGGGCCTCAGGTCAAAGGCATCCGGCCAGAGCGGGAGCAGGTAGCTGGCGGGTACGTGGGTCGCATCATAGACTGCGAGAGCATCTGCTGATACGCCGAGGATGGTGATGCCTGCAAGCAGAGCCACAGCCGTCAAGCTGACTCTTGCCGCGTCGATGGTCCCAAGGAAACGGGCTTGCGATGCGTATTGAGTGTCTTCGGGATCAACCTCGAAGCCTGAAGTTTGGGTGATGTTCTTTTCTTCGGAAGACATGGCGGAAGAGAAGGAGACGTGAGAAAAAAGGATTACGATAGGAAGAAAAGATAACTAAACGTAGAGATCGACCGTTACAACAGAAACGAAACGTAGGAAACGAGAAAGGGAAAGGAGGCAGTGCTTTGAGTTTGCCATCTCGAAACTTGGGAAGGGGGACTTGGATGCGTACAAATACAACAGACGGGTATCGGATAGGCGCCTTGAGCCGTGTGTGGACGCGGCACGCAATCTTGCCAACCTCCGGGGAAGGGAGATGCGATCCAAAATTATCATGACGAGCGTCGCGCCGATGCAAGATAGCCGCGCTTGCGACGTGTTGAGGTGTGAAGTTGGAGATAGTTGGCAACCCTGTAAGAGCGGTCCGGCGTAGGATTGGTCAGATGCCCGCAGATGCTGGTCCCTATTTTGGTCATCCCAGGCGCTTAGAAGCGGGAAGGCCTGTGATGAGGCCAATGGCAGCATGCGAACACCCTGAAATAAATCCAGGCATGAAGCCTATTCGCCGACTTCAATAGAGTCACAATCGAGGTTACTTCGGCACAGGGGTATTGCTCTGAGGGCCTGCTCAGTTGCCGCCGTCAAGGTGGTCCAGAGAATAAGCTCACGTCAAGCGGGAAGGGCGGAGACAGACTTTGAACGCAGTGGAACGAAACAAAAGTTCAATCCGACGTCTGGCTGAGTCATCCTTATTACCCGATTATGCACGTGACTGAGCAAAACCACGCTTACGCTTATCTAAGCATCCCAGCTCCCGTCTGATCTTTTGCGGGCCCTCCTTCTGACACCAGTTGGCAGGGACTGCACGGTGTTTTGCTAGACATTCTTGATGTCGTCTTTGCCGTGGCGAAACAAGCAATTTGCATTTTCGTATATGCATGAAATATATCATGACTCCGGATCTTTGAGTTACACAGCTGTTTTTCCCCCCTGCTGGCCACGCATTTCGATGTTTCTCATCTCACAACATTTGCAAGGCATTCGTACGGATGCGGATTGCGGTTCCTGCATCCCCCCGGACCTTCAATACGTCGGAATCTTTATGATGGCCCTTTGCGATGTTGTCCGCTAAGCTCTGTTCCTGGGAACTAGACTATTCGGCGCTGGACTCTCCATACCCACGAGTGTGTGTCTCGTCTGCGAACTGCGACATGCAGCACCCATTGGGAAGGTGGCGTTTTTGCCGTCCCAAAGCTTCCTCAATGATTCCACATCACTAGGGGGGTGTCGACGACAGGGGGTCAGACCCTCTTCCGAAGGGGCAGGCAATCAAGCAAGCACTCAGGCTCTTGCATGGCAGCCGCAGGCTCGCGGAAGGTGACGAGGCTCTGAGTGGACCAAACAGATCCAACCAGTGACCATCAGCGGCAGGGCTGTTATCATTAACAGAACCTTGGCCCTGTCACTGGAAATGAAGGCAACGAACACAACTTGGATGGCGTTCGGGCGGCCGACGGGAAAGTGTCACCGGCAACAGGACGCATCCACTGCCTCCCTGTCAGTCTGTCAACTTTGTTGTTGTTGCATGTCACACCAACACTTCGCCAGTCTTCCCAGCCTCACCTCTATCGCTGCCAAATCGCCTACGAATATTGGGAGGCCTGGGTCTCTGGCATGCCACTTGGCGTTTTTCCTGCCGACAAGGGAAACTAGCATTCGTCGGCTGGGGTCGACACTCCGCATGTCAACAATCCTCACTCTGCCGCTGATCTCGAGCCGAAGGAGGAAATAGTCCCCAGTCCGCCTGAGAGAACGGCAGCCGACCAAGGTCATTTTGAGCACTATCAAACTTATCGTCAATATCAGACAACGCACAAGGCGGATGCGAATGAAGATCAACGGGCGAGGCGGGAGGTTAGCTGCTTGGCCTCCAACGTCCGCAGCTGAGGAATGCCGATCGGCCCATGCTCCGTGAAGCAAACAGCTGCCGTCTGAACCTCCTCCAGGCCAACTTTCAGCTAGGAATGGCCAGTATCGGAGTTCGGCAGCCAAAGACTGTGGGGTTCAAAGTTCGGCCATCGAGTTGCCAGCAGGTGACAGGTCAATTTGGCCTAGAGGAAGTCTCACAGTGGTGCCACGGGGGAAACACAGCGGCACAGCACCTCAAGCCCGTCCCTCCGGGTAAAAGAACCAAACACCCGGGTTGACTTCTGTGACACTGACACCAAAACCAACAAAAGTCGAGACCGCAAGCCGGTCGACGGTGATTACTATTCAGAGTTCCTCTCATGCCCCAGCTTGTTGCGTTTCGTGCAAAGCAAAGAAACGCCAGGTCGGAAAATCGGACTTTTCTCCCTGCAGGTTCCTGGCCAGAATGCCATCTAATGATGCTGGAGCCTCGCCGAGCAGGTCGGCGAATCTACGTACCCTGATTCAGCTGAGATTGCTAGCAGGCCAGCCGAGGGGCACGGCGTTGACGCCGACTTGATCTACCAATCAGCACTCAAAGCTGGGCTCACTCACAGACTGGAGGCATAAGCAGACTGCAGCAGCCAGCGAAACATACCCTGTCTCGACCCCTGACCCCTGGCTCAGCCCAACGGATTGGAACCAACCACACGTCCATCACCCGCCTTTGCATCTTGACGATCTACGGTCCCGCCCTCTTACGGCCGGCCGGATATACAGACTTCCTTTCTGTCTACAACCACGAGAACCGCAGATATTGCGTCGTCGTCATCCCACAGCGAACCTCAGCTATAGGCTGCCCCCCAACGTCTGTCCGCACCTGGTTCAGTGGAACCTAACCGGTACGGATCCCCCTAGCTCTTTGCAACCCGCACTTCATGATCGGCGTGGTCGGTAAGAGGCCTGCCTTGAACAGACCTACAGACGGCCTCGGATGACATCTCGCTCTGAAGAGGTGCAGAGATACGCTCAGTCGATGAGTTTACGTTGAGACTATACAACAAAATCAATGCCAAACGGCGATTGGCAGGAATACGGGAGCGACTGCAGGCGTTCAAGCAATGGGACCCTAAGCCATGGCTCAGTTCTGACACATCTGTGATTCTGTTGTGCATATGGCTATCCCTTCGATCGGTTCCGCTCCCAAGCACCTCGCTCCTGTCGGGCATCCTGTCATTTGGAGCCTCCCCCGGCTGTGTTATGTGGGAAATATTGACCATTTGAATCCTTCAAATGCTGAGAACCCCTGTCGACCCGACCCAAAGCCTCGGGTTCTGGGCCGCCACACTTTCTTCCCTGACACAAACATGCGTCCATGACTGGGGTGGGGGTGAAGGGGGGTGTGGTCTTCAGTTACCATGATTCACGACCGACAGAACTTGGGTATGCAGACTCTTGCCCTTTCCCCCCCGCCTAGGCCAGCGAGCCTGGTCTACCTTTACCTCGATGAGGGGACAGCTCGGCCGGGGCTGGGTATTTGTCAAAGAAGTCTAATGATGTCTCGGCTCGAATTGGACCTTGCGGGATGCAGGCTGGCAGGCATATCCTTTGTGTTCGTTTGCCCAGGATGGCGCTGCCAGCCCGCCGCGCCGCTGCGACCGATATAATAACCTCTCACGCTTGCCACCCCTTCGTCATCGTGTCCCGCATTGGCCAAATTACCCATCCACCCACCGCACTTGCGGTCCTTTCCTCCCACATTACCGACGACGAGTTCGCAATCATCGATAGATAGAATCTTGCGCCCGCGTTCCAACAAGCCATGCTATCCATCCCGACATCGACGACGACGCCCATTGCGAGGACACAAACGGACGGCTCACGCGAGCCAACGACACCATCGCGGCGACCATTAGACCACTTTGTACGTTTAAACTGCCGTAGCTTCGTCGATCTCCCGAGAAAGCCTATCTCGTTAACATCGAGTCTTCCCATCGCAATAGCACCTTTTCCCATGCCTGCCCGCAGAACTTCGCCTCAAGATATGGAACTTCAACCTACCTCCGCCGCGCATCGTCCCCATACGGTGCGGCGCAAAATCTCTGTCCTTCGCTGCAGACGTCCACCCAGCCACTCAGCGGCGACCATCGACTAGCGGCTGCATCTCCTACGCATCCATTCCCGTCAACCTCCACGTCTGCCATGAGTCTCGCGTCGAGGCCATGAAGTCCTACCGGCTCAGTTTTGGCATGACTCGCAAACCTGGCCAAATATTCTTCGACCGGAGCCGCGATATCCTGTACTTTGGCGCTCGCGACGGCTACATGGCGTCGGAATCGCAGTTCATGACCGTCATGGCGCTGTGCGACCCCACGGACCTCGCCGAGGTGCGCCACCTGGCCGTCAACGACTCGCTGTTCTGGATCGACTCCGTGTACTACCAGAGCATGTCGGCCGCGAACCTGACGGTGGAGGTGCTGAAGCAGGTGCGCGCGCGCATGCCACGGTTGGAGAGTCTCGTTTTCATACCGAGGGACGAGAACCCAGTGTACTACGATCAGGTCGAACTCGTCGAGGCGAATCGGCAGTCGGAGCTGGTGCAGATCATGAGTCTGCAGATGGAGGCCGGCATGAAGGCCGTCTCAGAGATGTTCCCCGACTGGCGGCCGCCTTCGTGGCGTATCATGGCTCTGGGATGCGGGCTGCCTGCGGCAGTGGACTGGTGTCGAGTAGGGCATATTGGAACGTTACCTGTTGAGATGGAGATCGACGCGAGAAGCTGAAGATCCGACAATGCGTGTGTGCTCGTGCGAGGATATTTGTTTTTTGACCTGTTGCATCAAGGGCGGTCAGACTGATTTTGGAGATACCCTGCACATCTGTTTAGGCGTTACGGTTCTTGGCGTCGTCGCGGAGCATGTAAAGTATTATTGAGCATCTACGAGCTGTGTATTTGAACAAGCAAGCGTACGTCATAGAATGGTGTGCGCCTCTACGGTTAATCGTTTCGTGCTCCTTGCCACCAATGTGATGAAGTCGTATGTTCGAGCCCATTCTGAGATATCCAATGTGCCGGGACGTCGATAGCTCCTCGACAAATATTTGATGCATTTTCCCCGAAAGAATCAACGGTGGTAATGTTTCACGTAACTACAATAGAACCAAAGTTATACCAGATCATTGGCTATAGGCATACATGCGTACTCTCAATCATCAAGTGAGAGTCCTTACTTGAGTAATCTCCAAGCAGGCGATTCTAGCGCCAAAGACCTGAATAATCACCAAATTCATACGGCCTTGGCCTTGACTCTCGCAAACAAGTTCTGAGGTTGATATTTGTGTTCTAACCTCCTGCTTCTAGAACAGTTTCATTAGACATGACCTAGATCATGACCTGCAGGAAACTTGTCAACTAGCAATTGTGAGAAGGCACGAGGTGTGCGCAGCTTGAAGTTTTTCAACGGTAGATAAAAATGACACCATGATGGAAATTTGTACACGCGAAACGCACCCGGGTATCAATCAGTAACGTGGTAATTCACAGAGCCACTCATCTTGTACAGGAACAGCACTCGACTGCATCAGTGTAGCCGTCCAACGGTCTACGTTCCCGGATGTGGACGTTATAAGACTGCAGACTTTTAAAGACGGCAACGGGGTTGAATAGAATACACTCACCAGTTTAATATCTGCCTTTATACTTTCTTCGTTCTCCGACAATCCTATGTCGACGCCACGCAGGCTACATTGCCAACTCACAAAATACGACAGCCTCGTCAAATAATATGTAGCATGGCAAACAATATTCATGTCTTTGTAAATCGTACACTGTCCTGAGATCGCACTCTATTTCATAAAATTGTATCCCGGTCATCCGCCGGGCTTATACCTTCCTCGTGCCCGTCGTCCCTCAGTAAGCCCCTCTGCTCGCCGCCACCGTCTTCTCGCGTGAGGCCAGACTGCACTCCCATGTCCCTGCTCAGACCGCTCGTCCGGCGCGTTTCTTCGGCTCCGTTCAGGACGTACCAAACGTCCTTTTTAGTTAGGAGACCCTGCAGGGCCCCGCGGTCGCTGAAGAGTACGTAGCGAAGGCCGAGCTTCTGGAAGTAAGTGACGGCCAGGTGAAGACTAGACCTCGACGGCATGGTGATTGGCGTCTGGTCCATCCACGGGCGCAAGTCCAGCGTCGTGCGGGGATCGGCCAGCGGCTGATGGGAGAAGTACGCCTCCGTCTCTGGAGGGAGAGATCGTGGAGGCGAGGAAGAGATCCGCAGATTGTACGTAAGCTCCTGCCGCGAAATGTATCCCAATAGAATAGCATCGCGAGGGTCCGAGATTACTGGGAAGCCGCGGTAAGGATGTGTGTCGAGGATGTTCTTGAGGCTGGCTATTGTGTGGCCCGTTGCTGTGAGTACAACCAGGTCCTCAATACGCGTCATGATCTGTGAAGCGGGTATGTCGGGGATGACCATTTCCTCGCTGTTGTCCAAGAACGGGTACTCATTGAAGTGTATCCAGGCTTCGTAGATGCCTCTTCGGGAAATCGCGTCGCCCACCCATTTGGAAATCATGACCGCAATCATAATGGGCAGGACGTAAGTCAAGGCTCCGGTCAGCTCGAACATGATGACCACAATCGACACAGTCATTTTAGTGACGCCCGCCAGACTTGCTGCTGCGCCAATGATGGCGTACGTCCCGGGTATTACGCAAGGGACGTCTGGCTCGCATGATGCGAACGGGAAGAAGGTTGGGTGATTAGCGACCCAAATCTCCATGATTATACCGACTGCGCGGCCGCTGAGAGCGCCGATTGCCATTGACGGCAGGATAATACCAGCAGGTAGCTGCAACCCGAACGTTATGGTGGCTAGGAAAAATCCAAGCACGGCTCCAAAGACCAAAAGTACGATAGTCGGTGCTGATGCAACTCCAGTCTTGCAAAGTCCAATCTGGTCATCGACGTACTTTGTACATTCCACGAACAGGTTGGATACCAGTTCCGATGTCTGGAATTTCATGTACGAGTTTGGATAGTTGATGAGCGCTGTCAAAAGCGCAACAGCAGCAACTTGGGTAATGGGTCCTGGGAGCCACGGGGTGTTCTTCTTCCACCGAGCGACAGCCATGTTGGCCTTGACGAACAAGCCGCCGTAGATGCCCTGCCACGTTGATTAGCCTTGTTCTCGGATGGTCGATCCAAAATCACTTACACCCATGATGCCGAGCAGGGCAAAGGGGATGAGCTCGAAGCCATGCCAGCCAGTACTGTACTTGACCTGATACATGACGAGCTGACCTGTGCGGAATGGGTCGAATGCCTGGAGAACGACAGCGGCAGTCATGGCACAAACGAAGCTTTGCCACATCGTCTTGTCGGGGAAATAGTATGAAATTTGCTGAACACAGTAAGTATAGAACAGGGTGGCATGCGGGCGTCACCAACTTCAAGGCTGAACAAGACACCCCCAATCGGCGAACCGAAAGCCACTGAGATGCCAGACGCCGCCGCTGCAGACAACACCTCTCTCTTCCGAGCTGGAGCACTGTCAGAAATATGCTAGAAAAACGATGTAAGGGCCGGCCAACCTTCGTTTTCGTTGATGTTGCTAAACAGCTTTATAAATAGGTTTGCGCAGCAGCAAGCAACATGGACAAGAGGTCCTTCTTTACCCAACCACATGCCAGACCCAACAGCGAGACACTATAGATCTTCGTGAGCGCGATTTCGTGCAGTGGGCACTAGATTGACATACCAGTCCCAGCGACTTGGTGATCAGGGTCCAGCTGCCGAGGAACCTTCTAATAATGAAACCGCCCAAGACCGTCTTGATTTCAGGAATACCGCTATGCTTGGCATAAATACCGTACTCTCTGACCAGTATAGCCGCTGCGCAAGCCAGAATGACCTAGAAAAAGAGTTAGCAGCGGCTCTTGACGCATCTGCCGAAACATCACCTACCGACAAAAACATAAAAAAGAAGTACTCTATGAACCACTTCCCGCCCGTGGAAGACACTCCCAGAGCCTTCGCCCAAGGCGTCCATCCGGCGCACTTGGAAAATTCATCGTAACCCCAGCAGCAAAACCCCTTGTTCAGGTAGAATGCGCCTCCTTCGGGGCCACCCGAGCAGTACCCGGTCTTCAGATCGCCAAGCCAGTCCGTGGTGATGTCTATCCCAGCTGCGACAGCACCAACTGCCATGCCAGTCAGGATGAGAATAATCCAGACCTGACTGGAGTCGACGAGCTGCTGGAAGTAGCCCAGAAGGCCTTGCGCGCTCGCGTACAGGACGCGCAAGCGCTGGCGCTCCTTTGTGTATTCGAAAATCCAATCGATCGCCGTCAAGTCCTCGTATCCAACTCGTCGGCCCGGCCCCTCGACGTACCAGTCCAACGGCGCGCCGTCTTTCGTCCCATGGGTCGTTGTCGCATTGCCGCCTGTCCTGCGCGGAGAGGTGAAGCCCGGTCGGCCAGCATCTTGGATCGGCGTTCGAACTCGCGGGGATGAGTGGGGGGAATCGGTGCCTGGTCGCGAACCGGTGATGGCGGAGAGAAAGCGCCCAGGCGTGGACAGTACGTTCTGCTTCTGCTTACGCTTGAAGGAAAGTGGCTCTTCTAGGTCTTCGCGGTCGCGGATGGGGTCTTCGGTGAGGACGTCGGCGATGTCCTCGTCTTCGCTCCAGAGTTCCAGCTCGTCTCGGTCGCCGGGGGGGCTGTTGCTATTGCTGTTGCTGTTGCTATTGCTGCTGCTGCTGCCATTGTTCAACGGTCGCGACGAGGACGAGGCCGAAGAATCATTGTTTGCGTGGCCGGTCATGTTGCGACTCTGAGGAACATCCGACTTCTCTTCAGTTCCTCGGCATGGCCATCTTGTTGTCGTTTCGCCTTTGTTGAAGGTCGCACCTTGCGCCTCTTTGCCAGATACCTGCTTAGTGACAAGCCGCGCGTGGCTGACTCGATATGGAAGCTCGGACCATTTTGCAGTCTTTCCTCCGGTGATCGCTTGCAGGGATGTTGATGTGCCGTGGAGAATGCTCCTTCGATCTGCTGGGTCAAATCTGCGCGGGGCATTTTTTCCACGAGAGTGTTGTTCTTCTGGTCTTGGCTTCGGGCAGCTTCTATTTGCAGATCGGTAGTCTGTTGACCGACATTCTCTGTTTAGCGGGGAGCCCTACCAAAAGATTAACGGTTTTCATGAAAGAGGGCGCGGGCGTTGTCAGATGTTGACAATTGGAAATTACCCTAATCCGACTTACAACTCACTCAACTTACTCTATACTCAGCCTTATTGTTTGTAAAGAACACCAGGTCGTCCTTATTCGAACGGAATGGATCAAGACGCGTCTTCAGGATCTACGGATCCGCAGGCGACTGCCTCGCAGGCGTCTGACGCTCCGCAAGCAACACAGCAAACAGCCTCGCTCGATCAGATTCAGACCATGCTGAAAGCCAAGGATGACACGTCGAGATTCGTAGGATTGGCACTTCTTAAAAGCGTGCTTGACAACTCCGAAGGACTCAGGAATGACGCAGAGACGGTCTCCGTCCTCTGGGCGTGCGTCCCCCCCAAATTCCTCGACCGGCTCGTGAAGACGGGCTCGTCCGCCCAGTCGGCTCAGGCAGCAGACGCCAGAAACATGTTGGACCTGGCCGTCTCAGTCATACACACATTCACATCATTACTGCCTGACCAGGCAAAGAGAGACAAGAGGCTTGTCGGGAGGCTGCCCCTTCTTGTGTCAGGCTTACTGCGGAGGTGCGTCGACCAAAGACAATTTTCAGGGGGGAAAGTTGCAACGCTAACTCTCAAGGGGGCAGTTCTGGCGAGACATCTCGGCTGATTGTGCAGACCATTGTTGCACTTGTCGTCTTCCCAGAAGGCGCTCGGGTATTTTCAGAGATTGAGGATGTAAGCCCGCTGGTTGAGATTGCACCGAGTGACCCGGTGGCTCTTGAAATCTTTGCTTTCGCGTACATCAACTGCATGGACCTTGCCGAGGACAGAGTCGTCTTGAGCAAGAAAATCGACAGCACTGTCCAGGCCCTAGTCTCATCCTTCAAGGGAACAGATGGAGTCACTTTGCTTGAATTCCTCGGCAAGTTTCTCCGAAATTCCGATGCAAAGGTAGGTCCTCCCCCCCGAAAAGATACAGGCGGCTGACTTACACGCTCGCAGGCGCTCCCGTTGAATCCAACATGGATCAAGACTGTCGTCAACTTCATCAAGACGTTGCTCACAAGCAGACCTACGCCCGAGGCTAGGAACGCCTACACCATCGCGGCAGCCTCCTTGCTCGAGGTCTATCACGAGGATGCGGCAAAGCTTCTCTTCACCAGCGACGTCAAAGACGACAAGCCTTTCTCCTACCTACTCATCACCCTCCTCCTGACTGACACGAGAGTGACCTTGCCACGACTGCTAGAACTTCTGAATGACCCAACCTACCCATCCGTCGCCCAGCGTATTGGCTCGGCGTTCGATGTCACTACACACTTTGTCGGCTACTTAGTGAGAAGCCTTGACGACGATCAGTCGCCAGGTGCGATGGTCATGCCCCCAGACTACCTGCTGAAGCTCCGAAGGACTATCTCGGAAGCCATGTCATTAGCCATCGAGTTTCTTCGAGACAGGTGGGACGCGTCAGTGGCGGGCACGTTCGGCTTGCACCCCGACGCACGCACCAAAGAGACAGACACATCCGCCGGGAAGAGGCTCACGATTTCTTGGGAGTCCAAGAAGGATAACGTCCACGAAGATCCTCTCATCCTGGCAGTTGTCAGGGCCTTGGCCATCTGGCTTCGCGAGGACGACAACGAGCTTCTGCGGAAAGAAGCCGCGGGACTCACAGACATGCTGGTCGACCTGTTCAAATCCAGTTCTCCCTCTGGACTAGACTTCCGATCACCCGTTCTGGTAGGTCTAGAGGGCATTCTCGTCGAGAAGGCAGGACTGGAGGAGTTCTCCACTCACGGTGGCTGGCAGGCCCTCACGGCCGACTTGATAGTCATCCTGCAGCACACCTCGACATTAGGCGATGAAATCGAGGCAGCCCGTGGGGTCGAGATTGTGCGTGTTCTTCTGCCAATCGTGGAGGGCGAGGATGGCGGTGCGAGGGAGGACTGGATGGCCTACATCACTGCTGTCGCCGCCTGGGACGTTCCTGAGGTCGAACAG
This sequence comes from Colletotrichum tropicale, assembly GCA_027406125.1. Lineage (NCBI taxonomy): Eukaryota > Fungi > Ascomycota > Sordariomycetes > Glomerellales > Glomerellaceae > Colletotrichum > Colletotrichum tropicale. The sequence continues at coordinate 3,350,910 of JANVYH010000004.1, forward strand.
CCTCTTCTCGTTCAGGAGGCCCAGATTGCTGCCCTCCAGCTGGCAACAGCTCTGCTCGTGAGTGCTCATGAGGGCATGAGGAAGCGGTACGTACACTCTACGAGCGCCATTCTTGGCATAGCTGCGCGGTTACAGAGACATGTGGGCACCGGCCACCCGTTGAAGGAGTCCTTGGACGATGTCCTAGAAACCCTAGATAGATTCCGTTAGGCGGTTGCCAAGAATGAGATCACCTGGTTTTCCTGCCTTCGCGGCTATATTTCCTGTGTACCCCGAAGATTGAGCGCAGGGAAAATAGGGGCTTCCCCAAGAACATCGCTCCGAGGGAGAAAGACGTAAAAGGGGCGCCATTACCATGCGGCATTATTGCCATAGATCAGTACACATTCTTTGCTGTTGGGCAATTGTGCTAATCAAGGAGGATTATTGGCGTTCCAAACTTTTCTGCAAGATCGCAACTGCCAAATGAAACGACAAACACTGGCCGAGACTCACGTATATTGATAGCAGCATACCTGTCAAACGTTGACATGATGTCGTCGTTACCCACCAGGCCCGAGTCAAGTTTTGCGCGCATGATCTAGATACAGGCCTGCACATGGCATGCTATTTGGGTCGACGCTCTCTTTCGTGGAATCATTCACCATCATTATTCCAATCCTCTCACAGGTGCGCACACTGTATACTGTTACTGAGTCGTCCAGATGATAGCCTCGCCATTACAAAACCAACCCCACGCCACACTTGGGTTGTGTAGATCCTCGACCAGTTCATGTTAGTCTCCGTCACAGAGACACTAACAGCCATACATTGAAAATGGTCGAAAGCCAACAAGTCACACTGCAAGTGTATTCCTGATTAGGACGGAGGGTTGATGGGAATAAGATCTGATGGAGATGTTGGCGGTAGCCGTTCTCATCTAGGAAGGTATCTGCGAGTGACCTCTTGCGGGCATAGGCGGCTTCAAATGGTGAGCCTTAAGCTGCCCTCCGACCACGTTTAACCCGAGAAGAAAGATGTGACAATACTCTTGAATGTCCTGGGTTGAAACCGACCATCGTTGATGGTTTGAGAGGTTGAGGTTGCGGTTGCGTGGGATGCCCGGTTACGTAGAATCAATTGCTGCCCTGGGGGTGTGCGACTCGCGACTTGCCGCCGCTTCGTCAATCTTCTTCTGAGCAGCCTCAGCTTTGGCCCGCTTCTTTTGTGCCCGCCTGACCTCGATTTCCACATGCTTCATCTCAGCCTGGACAGAGACCAGACGAGGAATCACGTCCTGCACGGCCTTGACCGACAACGTTTGCGCCTGACGCAAAGGCATCGGCGCGAGGATGCCGAACCACCGAATAGGGTCGTTGCTCTTCTTCGTTGCTTTCGTAGCGTCCTTTGCTTTTTCAGTTGGCTCAACCTCGTCAGCCGGAGCCTCATCTTGGCCGTCGGGTTTCCGCTCGCCGACTGGAGCCTTCTGGGTCCCTGGGTTCGTTACATCTTCTGCAGGCTTGACAAGCTCGTAGCGAGGGACACCCTTGCTGTCGGCAGAGATGGAGAGGATTCTCGAAGCCTGCATGCGCTCGTCGTAGTAGTCCGGGCCGTATCTGACGCCCCTCTCTGCGGAGAAGTTGGCTCGTGCGATGTTCTGATACATGCCAGCCTGAGTCTTGCTGAGGAGCTCTCGCAGAACGGTATATTCATCCAGCAGGATGAGAAAGCGCTCCAGCAGCTGATCGATATGGTCCGTCTCCATGGTGTGTAATGCGGCACGGCGGCAGACGGGGGGTCCCGGAAGCTGGGCCGGGGCGGATGTAGTTGGTGATATTGTGGCAGAAGGGCCGAGACGGCAACGGTGGGGTGCTGTAGTGTCCCACGAAAAAAACAAGGTGCACTTGAACGAAAGTGGCACGTACTCGTAGGGGTGAGATGTCGTCAAAGTCGTAAATGGAGCGGTCCGACTCTAGGCAACGGTGATAAGGTATTCAGAGTAAGGTGGCTGCGCGAGGCGACGCATGAAGTTGGGGCAGCTGTACCGCAGTATGTGGTAAGGAATTTGCGTGGCTTGAGCGATGATCTGCAAATGAGGGACGGGCATGCAGGGGGGTGCCCTGAGCTAGCGACCCCAAGACCCGAGTCTGTGGCAGTCGTAGTGGTACTTGGCACTTCCAGTGACAAGCACCTGCTGATCCGTGTGTGCGAGCTGTCGATGAAGGTACCTGTACTTTCAGCTGTCCCGGGGCTGGCGAGAGCACCTGCCTGTCAACTGGCCGCAGGGCACATCGATTGATTGTCCAAGGAGCTGCAACTTACACTACCTAGGTAGGTATTACGAGATGTCGTTGGGCAAGCCCAACGGCAGGGCGGTCGTTCCGGGGCAATGGCAAGCTGAACAAACAAACCGAATGGGTGCAACACAACGGCAATCTGGTGCACAAAGATGAGGCGAAGTTCGAGGGGGTACGGCAAACAATCGGAACAAAGGCGGCCGGAACTGTCAAGTCCCCTTCCTTTTCCACTCCGAGCCGCAGCCCTCACGGGAACCCGTTGGGTCGTTTGTTCGGCTGGCTAGCTGTAATGCCATGACTTTCGTATTCATTCAGCGTGACTCTCCCGGCAAAGCTTCATGTTTCAGCCTCGACGGCGGCTAGAGAGCGACTTGAACGGCTTGACATTGCACAACGATGAGAAATAACTGCAGGGGCATATAGATGCTGTCTGAAGGGAGCGGGACAATCATGAGATAACACTAACACCTCAGTGACGGTGAGAGGAAATAGACCAATAGCCCCTTAGGAGCTGTTCCCCGTCGTCAACGCCAATCCTTTGCGCACGAGCCGTGGACCATCCTTTTATGTCGGAGATCCCGGCATTCGATCACGTTGGACCCTGGGACGCAGCGGTACTGGGATTCCGGGAATGACGATGGGCGGAAAAAAGGCATGTAGACTGCTTAGCTTCCCCCAAGGCGGTAGATTGGATTGCCCTTTCTGCGATGGAACATCGGGCTGGAGTAATAGGGCAAGACGATGCGAGACAGCAAGCCGAAGCCATTATGCCAGGTGCCGGAGTCATGGCTGGATGGAAGCATTGAAGAAGTCTGCGGGTATCCGTTGACCGGTCCCCCGTCTGGCTTATTCCCTGCTCCCGGGACCTGCCTCAAGTGCGTGTCGTCCAAATGACTTGCGAGGGGATCGTCTGCAGCGTGGCGCCCTCCGTCCCCAAATCTCTGGCGTGCCTTGTCCTTTGCTGTCTCGATTTCCCACGTTTTCTGTCACCAACGGCGACGAGTAATTGCGGCGGCAGGCGGCAGAAGGAAAGTTGCATAGGGGACGTGTCTCTAGCTGACACGACATGCCACAACCAGCAATTGGGATGGCGTGTCAATTTTGGCATTTTGTGTCAAGGCCGCTCGAGCCAGAGACAAAGAAAGGGTTGCTGAAGTATTTGCTGGATGAACCTAACGCACAGGTGCCTCGGGCGTAGCAAGTTATCCTGAGGCGCTGCCTGTGTGAGTAAACACTGCTGGCAACATGATGCTTAGCCAACGTCGAGGAAACCCGGCTTTCTTATTCTTCGGCAGGTGTTGACTGAAACAGCCCAGATAGTTCTCACGGTCAAGTGAATGAATAGGGAGGTTCAAGTATCGCTACCTGGCCAATCTTAAGGGTCGTGGGCCCTGTGGCTTATGGAGGTGCGGATACGCCCGGGTAAGGTAGGTCACCTTAAGCCGATGCACCGTTCCAGCACCGGTGCAGGGCAAGAGGCGTGGGACCCAGCGGGCCAGGATTTGCAGCGGCTTTGAAAGTAACACTCGGAACAATTGGCAAAGAGAACGGTCTGGATCCGGCGCTCCTGCCATCTCGATACACGGCCGCTGCAGGCCATGCGAGGCGGAAGAAGGCCGGCGGTGGTGGTGGTCAAACTTACGATTTTGCTCCGAGATGGGGAGGCCAGGATATGCATTGTGGCGGGAGCCGTCGGATGTTTACGTGAGAAAAAGGAAATGGCTAGAGTTTGGATTGGTAGATAGGAAAGAAATAAGCTTGCTGGACAAACTTGCGTTGATGTCCATCTGTAGGACCCCGAACTGCTCTGTGCATTCGGGGTTAGACGGGGAGGGAGAGAGAAGTGTGAAGGTGGGTGAGTGGTTTTGACTTTGGATGTTTGAAAAGAGACATCGAAATGACTTGAGAGAGAGGGTGGGTGTACTGCGCGGGAGCCAATTACACAACGGCATAGCTCTACTGAAGCGAGAACGAACTGGTGGTTCTTCCTGCATCTAACGATGAATCCGCGGATAGAGCAGGATGCCTCCGACAAGAGATATCACGACCCGAGTTGAGAATGATTGGGATGCACCGTGGCGGGCTGAGGTGACACAAGACGGCAATGGCAGGTGCAAGTGCAGTCGCAGATGCAGCGGGAGGCAAAAAGCAAAATGGGCCGCAAATTGGCTGGCGTGATGTCAGGAATGAGGTGCAGCTGTCGGTTCCGCTGCTTGTGCTTTGCTCTCTCTGCCTGTGCTCGTGCTCGTGCTTGTGCTTGATGCTGGAGCTGCATGTGCATACCATAATAACACCTAAAGGTATCTGTAGGTTGGTAGATAGATGTTGGGCGTTGGAGCTGGGTGGTGGTGTTGGGAGCTGGCGGTGCACCTGCTTAGTTGGGTCTTGCTACAGAAGAAGCTTGGACTGCACTGCACTGCTCTGGAATTGGGCGGTGTCCAGTGTCGTCCTGGACCCACTTTACCGTGGGAACCGGTACGTACCGCCAGATATGCACATGCATTTTGCGTGTTAAAGTCGCAGCGCTGCATGGAGTGGAGAGACCATCCCCAATTTACGCAGGACGAGGGTCCTTGGGTCGCGGTCTTGAGATGCAGCACCACTTGGCACTCCATGTACGTACGAACAGCCACTCTGCCGACAGATGACACCCAATGTCACCACAAACTGCGAAGTGCGTAGGGGTAGCCGCCAGCCTCGAGTGGCCGGGCCTGGCGCCATGGTTATCGGAATGAGCCCGGCTCACGATCTTCTTTTCTGCTGTACGAAGTACTCCAAGCCAGCAGATCCAGCGTCCCGCTTAAACCAAAGACGAGGGACCGGTCCACTCTTTACGGGTAGCAAAAGTGGTTGGTGAGGGCGGTGAGCAAAGAAAGAGGAGGTCAACGAAAACAAGCTACGAGTGCCCCGCGTCCGACCCCGAGCGAGACGGAACCACCAAGCCGAACCCAAGACTCGACCAACTCACCTCATCACCATGGTGGTGGAGATGTCAAATACGCAGTGCCAATGACAGGGACGACACCCCATATGCGTGCCTCAGTCTTGGGCGGCTGTTTGCCCTCCCGTCCATGCTGCTGCATCTCGGGCAAGACTGGACGAGCGAGAGGAGGGACCATCCGGGCATTGGCTACTGGGACTGACTGGCAATGTCTTGTCCGTCTCGTACGGGTCTACGTACCCCTTGGACGCAGGCCAGCCCAGGCGTGATGGTTCGCTGAGGTTGATGGGAAACCCCCAGTCCAAACTCCAAACTCCAAAGGCGGTGCTTGGTTTGCCCTGGGCTCTGCTTCGTCGACCTTCCGGGGTTGGGCCATGCCGTCCAGCTCGCAGCTAATACTGCACCAACAGGCCGTCCCAAGTACTCGAGAGCCACTGGCCAGGCGCCATCCATCCCTTTGGAACAGTGAACTCCCGTCCAAGGGCAGGCGCCAATCCCAAAACTTGCAAGATTCAGCCTTGCAAAACCCCCCCTCCCACGCCTCCCCTCGTCCCCCGAATCACCGACCTGTTCTGTCAAAGGTATTCGTGATGAGAGAAGGGTGGGCTTCTTTCCCCCTTTCAAGATCGCATGTGTTGTATGTGTGTCCAAGGCAAGGTAAGATAGGTTGATAGGTTGTCATATTTGGCCTCTGAGAAGGGCCTGCAATATCTGGACCGCCTGGGTATCTGTAGATTGCCATTCATGGATCTCATTTACGTTGCTTTCCGGAACGAAGCTGGCATGCTCCTGCCTACCAGGCACGAGTTTGGCCATGGCCACTGGACCATGACTTGGTACCACTATTCGTGCTACTGCAGCCGCTGCCTGCCTCCGTAGATGGGACCAAAGTTTGCGTGCGTGCCATGATCAACAGCAACCTCAGAGGGAACCTTTAATTTTCTCTTTTCTTTTTCAATCCTCGACTACCTTTATTTTATTTGGCACAACCAACACAAGCCTCACGGTGCAAGGTACTGTTCCTGCAGCCGCCCATCGTGTCTACTAATTACCGGTTTGCGTGCGGAATCTTTTCCCTCTTTTTATTTCTTCTCTTTTCTTATTTTCTGCCCCTCGATCCCCTGCCGTCGCAGGTACTTGTTGTCTGTCCAGGTATTCGTAGTCCGTGGTGCTTTCCTTCACCCAGAAAACTTATTTCATTATTCATTTTTGCCCGCTCCTCGCCTCTGGCTTTCCACCCCCAAGGTGACCCCTTTCCCCCCCTTCTATTACCTTACCTACTTCCAGGTCGGGCCTGCTGTTCCACTTTCCCGCGTGTGTGTCGAGACCGCCCGGCGCCATCGCTGCTAAAAAAGAACACAAAAAAATCCCCGACGACATCTCACTTGCGACCTTGGTTGGGACGGCCCCCCATCCACCCATTCACCCATTCATCACCATTCGCCAGTGTCACCTCTCTTCTTTTTTTTTTTTTTTTTTTTTTTTTTTTTTTTCTTCTTCTCCCCTCCCTCGCCCGCCCACCTGCTCCTCTCCGTTGGCCGTTCTTACTCGACAACACCACGCACAACTGACCTCCTCTGCCACTCCCACCCACTCACCTACCCGACCCGCTAGCTTGCCTGGCCGGGCCCTGCCTTATTCCTGCGTCTGCCGCTATTGCTCTCCTGCCGCTACCGCTGCTGCGACGCCGCTACCTTACACTTCCAATCCCACGCTTACCTTGCAAGACGGGCCTACTCGACCTGCTCACCCTGGACCCTCTCTCCTTCTCCAACTAACCACCACCACCACCCGCCCTGCCTGCCTACCTGCGGCTTCGAACAAGGACCCGTTCCACGTTCCTCCTCCTCGCCGCGCCCCCCCATTTCGATTCGACCGTCTCCACTACCCATCTTTCGCCCTGCAGCGACGGCAACCACCACTGCTACCAACTACCACTGCCATTCTCCAACCTACCTGCCTACCTTACCCGCCTGGAAATCACACCCCGACAAGACCAGAGACACTCGACGACGCGCCGCGCGATAAGGGAGAGACTGAGAGACCAGTCTTATTTTTTTTCTTCCCCAGGTCTCTGCTCCTGCACAGGAGCATCTTTGATCTAGACAATGGTCGTCGCTACTATCAAGTGCGTACATTTTCTCCCCGTTTTGCCGTGGCCCTATCCCCATCTCCATCCCCTTCCCCAGTCACAAGATGTAGTCCCTCGACTCCAGCTGCGTCGCTCTGTTCCACCTGCCTCAATATCTACGCCCATACAGGTGTTGTCGCTCGTCATGGCCATACTGCCCATTTAGCCAGATGGCCGAGGCTGCCCTCTCTGGGGCTGGCTGCCTCTGGATTGGGCCGACCCCTCTCTCTCCCTCGCTCTCACCGCAGTCATCAAAGCGCGCATGTCACTGGGCATTGTGCTCAGGACCAGAACTGACCCTCATCCTCCAGGTGCGTTGTCGTCGGCGACGGTGCGGTCGGAAAGACATGCCTTCTCATCAGCTACACGACGAACAAGTTCCCCTCCGAATACGTCCCGACCGTTTTCGATAACTACGCCGTCACTGTAATGTGAGTTTCTCCAGCACTTCCAGACACACAAACACCAGGCTCCAAGGCCCTTTGAAGAGGCGGGCCCAGCATGAATGGACGGGCAAAAGGGATGGGAGGATCAAGGGAATGGAATCTGCTGGCATTGTTTGGGAAAACTTGGTAGGCCTTGCGCTGATGGCCACTTTTTGCAGGATCGGAGATGAGCCTTACACCCTGGGACTGTTCGATACCGCCGGTCAGGAAGATTACGACAGACTGCGCCCCCTCTCCTACCCCCAGACCGACGTCTTCCTCGTCTGCTTCAGCGTCACATCACCCGCCTCCTTCGAGAACGTCCGCGAGAAGTGGTTCCCCGAGGTACATCACCACTGCCCTGGCGTCCCCTGCCTTATCGTGGGCACCCAGGTGGACTTGAGAGAGGATCCCAGCGTGCGCGAGAAGCTTTCTAAGCAGAAGATGTCTCCCGTACGGAAAGAGGATGGCGAGCGGATGGCGAAGGACTTGGGAGCGGTGAAGTACGTCGAGTGCAGTGCTCTGACGCAATTCAAGTTGAAGGATGTCTTTGATGAGGTACGGCTTTTCTCCGTCGTCGTTGCCGTGATGCGCGACTAACCCGTGTATAGGCGATCGTTGCGGCTCTGGAGCCCCCTGCTCCCAAGAAGAAGTCGCACAAGTGCCTTGTCCTCTGATTGCGAACCCTCCCCCACGGGTCTCGCTTCCTTCCGCCCTGCCCGGGTTCTGGCTCTGGCGGCGAGCGAAAAAGCCGAGAACCAGGCTTGGGCCTTTTCTCTTGCCTTCCAGATGCGCGCGCAAACGGTTCTGGACATCCGGCTTTGAATGGCATTTTGGGCCTCTTTTTGTTTGCAGCGCGCATGGCATAGGACACGCTGGATCTTGGTTAGCCGCAACTCTGGAACCGATCAGGGCAGTCATCTCTCGCGAATTAATGGATTGGGCTTCCTGGTTCAACGACAGCGAGGTTTGGATTGGACCATCTGACCGACAGTCCGGGCTATCAGGCATCTTCCGTCACGAGGGGGACTGCAGGAAAAGAGGGAAATGGATCAAAACGACGGGCTGTACTTCCCCTTGTATACTTGGTTCACAAACTCCCAAAGGTCCTCTCATCGCCTCCCCCTCCCCCCTTCTCTCTCTACCCCCAACCTACTACCCTCTTCCCTCTTCCTAGCCCCTCGAGCTCCTTGTCCCCTAGCCCGGATCTTGGTGGTCTTTCTTGCTTCTTTCTACATTTAGGGATGGGTAAATTCATCACACGCAGGCAGGAATACTTCGATAGGACAGTTTGGCGATTGGAGTGCACTTTAAATCGATGGTCAATTTTTTTCGCGCTGAAGTGCTTGGTGACCCTATTCTCTATTCGGTTCATTTTGCGATGATTGGACGGGCGTACAGACACACTGACGATGAGCACCGGCCAGTCCAGGAACCTTGCTTCGTCCATCGCACCACAGACTCGGTGTTTACACCACCCATCGGCCCGGCGAGTCATTCCTGCGTGCAAGTTCCTCTCTCGGCTCCGAGTACGCCATCCAAAGGCCCTGATGGTGCCTGCGGGAGAGGCAGAGGGAGAGATGACAGCATTACCGCCACCACGTTGAGGCAGACAAACACACGCGATGGGCAATAGATGGTGAGCAGTAAGTTTTGCGACATGGACGGCATTGTTGTTCCGTCTGCCCAGCGGTCTTGACGCCGCCACACAACCGCTTTCTTTGTTCCGCTACGCCTATCTTGCAATCTTGCCCAGGACGACTCATAGAGGCGCAACGACCACTAGAACCCCCTTGGTACCCTCGATCTTTGGGCGGAGGGGTGGTAGGCGTATTGCATAAGGGGAATGACGTCGCACCTCGGGCGCCTCTGCCACCATCAATGCGAGACAGATGTGGTCAGACTAGTGCCGTTTACTAACGGGTTCAAACGCCCCGCGGGGGAGACCCGGGCTTTTCCCTCTTCTCTTTGAATCTCGCTCCTGCCTCCCCCGCATTTGAACTTCATCCTCTCGCTGCCTTTGGTGTTGCATACTATGTCGGGAGCCGGTTACGAACGCCACGAGGAAGGCCATGGGGCCCCCGGGGACAAGAGTGGAGATGTCGATGGTCAAGCCATGCAAGGCTCTGCTCTCTGATGGTAAAGGGGGGTTCGTATTGGCCAACCGATGATGCTCACTTGGGGTATTTTGGTGCCTAGGCACATCAGCCACCCCTCAATCGGCAGGTTGTGGACGAATTCTGAGAGTATCGAGTGCTTGGATGGGATTGGCGATTCTTATGGATATATGCACCTTCTGTTGATCATTACATATAGGCTGTTTGAAGACCTTATCGGGGAGCGGGAGGAAATCGGACGCTGCTTAGCTGCATATCCGGCCCCGCAGTCCCTTCGCCGGCGGCCACGCTACCCCTCCATCCTCCGCGGGGGCCATTCGACCCAAGGAGCAGAGGGCCGAAGATAGGCTAATGCAATGGTTGACGGTTTATTGCCCCCCTCGGATATGGAGGTCGATTGACTGGTCAGAACGGATAGCTTGCCTATTTCGAACCCGATGTTCTCCGCATTTTCCGGGAGCCTAGAAGCTCCGGCCAGGAGCTTGACACCGCAACGACGGACGACGGTGGATGCATTGGCCAATTGGGCCACGGCCAGCGGGTATCTTTCCCCTCGGGGGAGCTTCGACTGGAGACTAGGTAGCGCCCTTCTCGGCAACGAAGGAGGTGGGCGAATCGGCCATATCTATGAAAGTGGCAGACTGAGGCCATCTTCCACATGGAGGCCGGGCCGGTTGCGGTGCACTGAGCCGGTCCCGCCGAATCGGCTGGTCTTTTTAAGTTGTCATGCACTTCTCCCGATAGACTTGAAACCAGGCATTTTATTTTTTTCCCAGCCGTCTTTTCCTTGTCTGAACCTCGACCTCTCAACCCATCTGCCTCAACTTTACCGATAACAGACGCAACAACAACTCATTCACTACACGAGGAAGACACGGACCATGAAGTTGACTTCTCTGCTGCTGGGCTGCTCGTCGGCTCTGCTAGCTTCTGCTTGCGGCAACCACGGTGACGACAAGGAATGGACCAAGGCTGAGCTGGATGAGTTGGAGGCCAAATGGGGCTTTGAGGTGAGTCCGAATTTCTGACATTATGAGTAGGCATTATGACTGACTCTTCTGGCAGTGGGGTTCGTAATCACCATCGATGGCATGAAATACTAAACTCACAAGTATAGGCTTCACGGGCATCGGCACGTTTGCTCATCTCAAGCACGCAAAGTGCTTGACCACACCCCAAGAACTCTACGACATCGCCATCATCGGCGCCCCTTTCGACACGGCCGTGAGCTACAGACCAGGTAACAACGTCTCTGCATCGCTTTTGAGAACCCATCAGCTGAAACATGACCCTCAGGCGCCCGCTTCGGTCCCCGCGCGATTCGCCAGGCATCCAGCAGACAGACGTCCTTCCGTGGCTTCAACCCCCGTGCCAACATCAACCCGTACGCCAACTGGGCCACCATTATCGACTGTGGCGACATCCCCGTGACGCCCATGGACAATGTCATTGCTCTCGACCAGATGAGCACCGCCTTCAGGGAGCTGGGACAGAGGAAGCCCGTCTCCTCGTCTCTGAGCAAGCCCAAGCTGATCACCCTCGGCGGCGATCACAGCCTAGCGCTGCCCGCGCTGAGGGCATTGAAGGAGACCTACGGCCAGCTCCGCGTGCTGCACTTTGACGCGCACCTGGACACCTGGCACCCGGAAAAGTACCCCTCCTACTGGACGTCGACCCAGTTCAACCACGGCTCCATGTTCTGGATGGCCGGCAACGAGGGCCTCCTGTCCAACACCACGTCCGCCCCCTCCGTCCACGCGGGCCTGCGCACCCGTCTGTCCGGCACGGACTTTTCCGATCACGAGGACGACACGGCGCAGAACTGGGTGCGCATCGCCGCCGACGACATTGACGAGATCGGCACGGCCGGCATTGTCAAGACCATCATGGAGACGCTGGGAACGGAGGACCCCGTGTACCTGTCGATCGACATCGACGTGCTGGATCCCGCCTTTGCCCCTGGCACCGGTACCCCTGAGCCCGGTGGCTGGACGACCCGCGAGCTGATCCGCATCCTGAGAGGTATCGAGGGCCTGAACCTCGTTGGGGCCGATGTTGTCGAGGTCTCCCCCGCGTACCAGAACGCTGGCGAGGAGACGGCGCTGGCCGCGGCGCAGGTCGTGTATGAAGTGTTGAGCTCCATGGTGAAGAAGGGGCTGGAGGGGATGGGCAAGGAGGGCAAGGCCGCTGCTGCTGTCGAGGCGGAGGTGAAGGATGAGTTGTGAGCGATGTGCTTTGGGGAATGATACCGGCGTCTGGAGGAAGCGATCATGGCGAGAGGATGGGGCGTTCAAAACGAGGACTGGCTACGCCCATGAAGCACACCCTTAGCTTGGGGTTGACGAACTGGATGACAAAGGCGCGTTGTGTTGGGTTTTGAGGTAAAGGCGGCGAAAGGCATCTCATGATCGACTCGCATAGGGCCATTTACGGGCTATCTCCAGCGGATTTAGCGGCTTATATTGAAGATTAGAAACTGATTAGTTCGTTTTTGTTGGGAAGGTGTCCGTCAATGAGATGCTAGGTGATTACACCAGAATTTCGGCCAGCCCATGTACGATTATGTGACAATTACAGCGCGCCATTCTTCAAAACATCACCTCGATCGCGCCTTGATATTGATATCGAACCACAAGTTGGATGTCTACAGCGGTTTCTTCCTCGAACATGCGAATCCCTAGCTGGGTTCACGTCAACTGCACCTTCTGCCACGCACGCCCGTCCTGATGTTCAAGTTATTTGCGCTGTTCATCCTGATAAGGGTGCTACTAGCATCGATTCGGCTCCAGTGAAGTAAGTTATTATTCTCTTGACGAATAGACAGCGAGAGCCAGGTCACTTGCGCCGCCAGCCGAGTCTATATCCCCACATCCCGGCCGCATCTTGGTTTAGAGAACAACGGTCAATACAGCATGTCTTCGGAAATCAAAAACACCATCAATCACATGACATTTCAGGACAGCATCAACAAGTCTGGCATGTCGGTGAGTTGACCGCCTTTCAATTCCCCTTCCACCTGCCCTGCTTGCTCTCTTGACAACAAACATGCGAGTCAAGGGAGTGTGTTCGAAACTCCTATCTTCGGAGCCCAACCCTATCGTTCAAGGGCCCGAGCTCCTCTCCAATCTGGGCCCCTTATCTATGAGCAATTGAAATGCTCAATTGACACCCGCTCGAACCACAAGCATTGTCCTCAGCGCGCCGGCAGGCCAGATTCACTGTTGATTTGTGTGCCCTGGCGTTGCCCGAGGGCCGGTAGCAACCACGGACCATATATTTCTCGTCAGGTAGAGGTATCAAGGGGTCTGACCAGTGTAACAAACCCCTGGGAACGATGAGTGACTCACCCTTCCCTCGCCTGGTCTCTGGAATCGTAATTAGATAAACAAGGCCCTCGACGGAAGATGCTCGCCCGAGAGAAGCTCCTGTATTAATTCGCATCTTCTGGTGACATTTGTGTACTTTGTTCCCGGTTCGAAGGGTAAGGTTATAGTGACTCACACAGCGCAGCTGCGGGAAGGTACATCAGGCCCACCCCTCCTCTGTCACCTTAGATTCCCCCTCCGTCTCGCGTTCCCACCAACTCAATCCGATTTTACTACCCCGCCATCCTCGCTCGACCGCAGCCCAAAAATTTCCCGCCTCACGTCCGGGACGAGAAACGAGTCAACAAACAACGTGTCCACTGCGGCCATCGTCACATACGCCCCCTTTTTCCGAAATTGACTGAAAAATTAGTGGAAGTGAAGCAAGGCACTTCCAGAAACACCGCAAACATGGCCGCCGTCCAAGAATTGGCCGAGCGCCTCAAGTCTGACGACAAGGTCTACATCGACACCGACGCCGGCGCCGACGAGCCCACGACCACGGGCACCGAATCCTCCCCCTTCAAGTCCCTCGCCGCCGCATACATCGCCAACATCGACACTCCCGGCCGCACGTTCTTGTCCCGCGCGTCCAAGACGGGCGATGACGAGGCCGCCCGCCTCGAGTGGAAGGAGCCTGCCAAGAGCGCCGTGAAGAAGGCCCAGTCCGCCCTTGACGCTCATAAGAAGAAGCTGGCCAAGGCCGCGCAGAACAAGGCCCAGGAGGAGGAGCGCGAAAAGCAGCGCCTGCAGACCCTCGAGGCCGCCAAGCAGATTGTCATCAAGGAGGATGAGTCACTCCCGCCCGCGAAGCGCATCACCATTGGCGAGAAGAACGTCGAGCTCGGCGACGGCGATAAGAAGGGCGCCCGCGTCAAGATTGCCGGCCGCATCCACAGACTGCGCGAGCAGAAGCAGGCCACTTTCATCACCTTGATTGACGGATACGGTCACCTGCAGTGCGTTCTGCAGGCCGGCGATCTGACCAAGACCTACGATGCCCTCACCTTCGCGCAGGGCACTTCCCTCTGGGTTTACGGAGAGCTGAAGAAGGTGCCCGAGGGCCAGACGGCCCCCGACAACCGCGAGCTGCACGTCGACTACTTCAAGGTCATCGGCAGCGCCCCCAGGGATGACGATGCCATTACCAACAAGGTCTCCTTGACCCAGAACCAATGGGACTCCCAGATGCTGGACAACCGCCACCTGGTCCTTCGCGGCGACAACGCGTCTGCTATCATGAAGATCCGCGCGGCTGTCGAATGGGCCTTCACCAAGACCTACAAGGACCTTAAGATCACTAAGGTCTCCCCGCCTGCCCTCGTGCAGACCCAGGTCGAGGGCGGTGCCACGCTCTTCTCCGTCCCTTACTACGACGAGACCGCCTACCTCACCCAATCCTCCCAGCTCTACCTCGAGACTGTCCTCCCCAGTCTCGGCAGCGTCTACTGTATCGAGAAGTCGTTCCGTGCCGAGCGCAGCTTGACCCGTAGACATTTGGCCGAGTACTCTCACGTCGAGGCCGAGTTGGACTTCATCGAGTTCCCCGACCTGCTGGAGCATCTTGAGGAGGTCATGTGCCGTGTCATTGACAACGTTCTGGCCGACGAGGAGATTGCCGCCTTGATCAAGGAGCTCAACCCCGACTTCAAGAGGCCCGTCCGTCCCTTCATGCGCATGAAGTACACCGACGCCATTGATTGGCTCAACGCCCAAGATCCTCCCATCCTCAACGAGGAGGGCGAGCCCCACAAGTTTGGCGACGACATCGCCGAGGCTGCTGAGCGCAAGATGACCGACGCCATCAACAAGCCCATCTTCCTCACCCACTTCCCTACCGAGATCAAGGCCTTCTACATGAAGAAGGACCCCCAGGACCCCCGCGTGACCGAGAGCGTCGACTGTTTGATGCCTGGTGTTGGTGAGATTGTGGGCGGGTCGATGAGAATGGAGGGCTACGAGGAGCTGCTCGCCGCTTACGACAGAGAGGGCATCCCGTCCAAGGACTACTACTGGTACACCGATCAGAGAAAGTGAGTTTCTCCCCAACAATGATGAGTCCATACATCAGCGCTAACAACGACCTTTCTAGGTACGGCACCTCCCCCCACGGCGGCTACGGACTTGGTCTTGAGCGTTTCCTGGCCTGGCTCGCCAACCAGCACACCGTCCGCACGACATGCTTGTACCCCCGTTACATGGGCCGTTGCAAGCCGTAAACAGGTGGGCTGTCTTCGTGAGACAGACGGTGATGTGTATAGCGTGCTTGAAAAGAGAGAAGGGAAAACGCTGCGGCGAGGCATCAGCGAGATCATTCAGGGTTTTTCAGGGGACTTTGCAATGGTTTGCCGGCATAAAGCTGGGCAAGGGTATCGGAGACGGGTCGGTCTAGATAGGAGTTACGGAATTCAAACCATCTCTGCCGGAGCATGATTTCCCGGAGGACAAAAGCGGTTGTGAGCCCCGCGAACCCGCGAAAGGTGACTCGTAATAAGAGACAACACAAGCCAAAGCACCACACCAAAAGTGACAGACTCCCCGGTTGCCGTCAGAAACACTGCCGAGTGCCGACATGGTTGTTTTCCAACTCGGGTGACGTCGACTTTGAGGATTGAAATTCGGTTCGAAAACTCGCCGATTGGGCCCTGGCATACTGTCACCTTGTCTTGCCTGCCGGGGGGAAGCTCGTCATCTTCGACAGGCGAAAACAACAAAAAGTGAGACATGGTGCGCGAGCCGAGCCTAGCACGACATGTTTATTTGCCCAAGCTTCAAATCTTGTCAACTCAAGTCAGACTTTAAGCTCTCGCCTTCTGCATACTGTTGGAACGGCAGGATAAAAAGCAGACGGACACACGCAGGCAAACCAACCACCACTACGTAGGACCGGGGGTGTCGTCTGTTCGCGGGCGATGCTTCCTGGTCTTCGACCAGGATCTGGCTCTGAACATTGGGCAGACAGGGGGGAATACGGATACTGGGTATGCTGGAGTCACCAATTGAGGGACGAGGGGTTGTAGGCCCGGAGCCTGTTAGAGGAGCTGCAGCGTCTCCTTCGCCCTGGCCCGGCCGATCTTGTGTTTGAGGCGTCTACATCAGACCTCTTCTAGAAGAACTTGGTGCCATGCTCTTCAGAAAGGGGTGAGGAGACTTTGGTGGATGCCCGCCGAGTCGAGGAGCCAGCCGGCCTTCAGCCCCGGTCTGTGCGGTCGAGCCGTGGTTGCGAGGCGGCTGTCGTGTGTGGAGAGTATGTGGCAGTACCACCCGAGACCTCGGAGGGCAAAACGTTTTCGTTCGTCTTGTGCTTGTCTGTGGTTTTGCGGGATGCCTTTCTTTCAACTTCTCCAGAGCCTAGTCCCTCCAGTTCAGACTATTGATCAAGAACACGAATTGTACCTTCGATTACCGGCATACCATCGCGGCCGCCCTCGAATGCGGCAGATCGCGTGCGCACTGATGTCCCGGCGATCGGCCAGCAGGCGGGGACAGCGACCATTGGATGCTGCCAAGGGGTTCAAGGGGAGGAACCGAGCGGGCGCTGGCGCGTACAGCAAGACGATTCACGGGGCGGCAGATTGAAATGAACGGTGCAGTCAGTAAAGCAGGTGGTGGGGATGCGCGCCTGGCATGTCCATCACAGAACCCGGAGCCGTCGGACAGGGCGTTCGGAAGGGTGGCAAGGTTTGTCCAGCGAACAAGACACAACGTCGTAGCAGCCAACAGGCTATCCATGAAGCTTAAAACCCAGTTATGGAGGGCTGCGGTGGGAGAATGCTCGCCGGCAGCTGGCTTCCTCGGATGTACTTAGTATGGCATGGCAGGGCGCCAAGGTATTTTGGCTGGTGATTGTGGCCGGTATTGAAAACCGACGAAGCAACCAGCCTAGCCTCTCTTGTGTTTGACTCAAGGACGTTGTTGCTTAACGGTGTGGCGTGGGTCGACTCTGCAAACGGAGGTGGCCCGAGATAAACGCACTTCTGGCAGCGGAGGAAAGCCATGGTTGTGGTCAGTTGATGATCTGATGAGAGAGACAATTGGACGAGTAATGACTTGATGCGAGGCGGATCTAATGCGGATACTGCCTGCAGCTGACGGTTCCAGCTCCATTCAAGGGGCGTGGACGTTGCCGCTGCCGCTGTGCGTCTGCGTCGGGTCGAGCACATGCATTGGCGCTTTTGGTACCATCGCGGCTATGTAAGGCACCACGGGCAAGGGGAATTTTGTCCGCTTTGAACAGCGGCTGAATTGTACGCAGTACATCGCTTGACAGGTCTCCAGTGTCGTTGGTGTTCTCATGCATCCGTTTTACATGTTACTTTGAGTCGAGCAAACCATGAGTAGGCCACCACATTGAGCGGCCTGGGTAGCTATATGGTCGATGGCTCTGTGGCAAGCCAAACGTAAGACACGGCGTCGCGATGAGTTCGGGAAGTGATCTGAGGGGTCAAAGATATCTGGTTCAGATGGTGCAGCATTCGGCTTTTGCTTGGCGGCGCTTGGTGCCACAGGAATTCCGAGTCTGGGTCCAGAAGCCAAGCTTGGTTTTGGCCAGTTGTTTCTCTCGCCATTTCTTTCAACAAGTCTCTGCATATTTGAAGGGTACGATTGATGGTGTCGGGACACTGGCGAAAGCTAAGCCACGGCTGACGGGGCCAGCCGCGTTAGAGGTTTTCAAGATATTGACCTGAAGTTGAATTCTCGTGTCCCAAAGCCCCCCGTAGCAGTCTGGGGGTTTTGATGAACCCAGGCTCCTTGCAGCGGTGTTTCATCCGAATAGCTGGACAGAAGTGGAGGCAGGCCGAGGTCGCGTAGGGGTAGAAAGTCGATATCATGGTAGCAACACCGGTCGATTGTAAGTCCAAGATGGAGGAGTCTCGAATCCATTGCGTAGCCAGCCGCAGACACTGTGCTGCATACTCATGGTCGGTCTTGTCTCCGAAGAGTGTCGTGTAGTGGGGGATAAGCAGCGTTGGGTGTGAGTTGCATTGCAATTTTGGAGCAACGGCACATCCGTCGATATTCTCGCGCTCTGGCGTTCTAGAGCGTGGGTTCAGAAGATGTTGTGGGATGAGCGGCGAACCGAGAGAGGGATGAGCGGGCCAGATTCCACGAGTGTGGTGTGCAAGATTGAGGTGCAGCCGATGCAATTTCAATTCTTCATCAGAGGCGCTGAGAGACAGGCGGGAGTTCGGATATCTGGGAGGCTCGCACAACTAACTGCAGGTCATCCGTACAAAGTGTGGGCGTAGGCAGAGAGAGTATCGGAGTGGAGACCGAGCTTGGAAGACGTTCTGGCAAAGGCGGCTGTCAATGTTCCATCGAGCTGGGTGGGGAGAATGATGAACCCTTGGAGGATTGATCGGGGAAAGTGTTAGGAACGGGACAGACCAGACCAGAAAAGGCCGTGCCTTCCCCTGTCGGCCAGGTGGGAGCAAGGGGAAGGCTGGCTGGAAGCGGCCAGGGATGTGATCAGGGGTTTTTCGGAGGGGACGCACCTTACTTACGGATACCCTAGGGAAGGAAAGGAAGGGGAGGGGCTTTCGGTGCAGAGCAGGTATTGAGCAGGAATGCCCGTACCTGACAAGGCAATATCGGCAAGCTGGCTGTGCACGCAGACAGGGTCATGCAGCGCCAGCAGAGCACAACTACTATGTACTATTCACCCCGTCACCCAGTAGGGCAGCTACCTAGTAGTAGGTCATGCTTATTTGCTTGACTCTGTCTGTCAGCGCAAAAAGACCGACTCATTCACCTCTGGCCACGTCGCTGTGCACTTGCACTGCACTTCAGTGTTGTCTCGGAGATGGAGAATCGCGTTCGTAGATGGCTAGCGTCGACCAGATCCCCTGGATGTCTGCCCAGCTGCCGCCACTCAGCAAAGTCCACGATGGTCGACGGGGGCTAAAAGTCGAGGTGGCACTTGACCAGCCGACAAATCAGGAGAAACGAGGCTCAAGCTCCGAGTCTTCGCAATTGGAGATGGAGGTCCAAGGCCAGCCAGGGCCCAGGGGAGAGGGGCTTAAAGGGGGCCAAAAAAAAGGGGGACCAGGCCAGGGGCCGCGAAGGCTGTAGATGTGGATATTCGACACTAACAAGTCATGGACGGAGGGCAGAAAATGGCTTAAGCCGACCGAGCCTGGAGGTAAGGTCGGTAGAGGGAGCAATTGTAAGAGTGCAGATGCGAGCCTGGTGAATCCGTACGGCGGTATCTGTAGGCAAGTAGGACCTCTAGGCACTGGCTGAGTGGTTGGTTGGCTGGCGGGTTGTGGAGATGGCGGCTCACCCGCATCCGCACCCAGGGCGAGGAGGCTATCCGATTATCGTACCTTACCTGGAGGCAGGTGCAATGTGCATGACTGAGACAAAGCAACAAGCAGTTTCCCGTAATTGCAAGCCTTGCCAAGTAGTATCAACTCGACGAGGCAGGCTAGTCAGAGCAGCAAATGCATCTCATCTCACCTAGAGCTGTGGAATTTCCACTGCTTACGAGCAAGAGGCTCAGGAGACGGAAACTTGCGAGTAGAACTTGTCGTCTAGAGTAGGTGGCCGACTTAGTAGTGCTTTGCGTACCGACCTTAGTCAGGGGACTCGACAGAGAAGTAAGTACCTTACGAATGCAGTACGTATGGGCCGGCTCATTGCGCGAACCCCGTCGAACTAAAGACAAACCAGTGGTGGTCCGTAGATGGCGGCGTGATGACGCTAAAGAACCACCATGGCGGTAGATGTTCAAGTCTCGTGGCTGTGGCTAATGAGAAATGACGGCTGGCTGGCCCTACCCGCCGCGAACTTTTTGGGGTTTGCATTTGAGCTTGGGGGGGGGGAATAGTGTGTGAGAGTCGATGATGGGCGCGGGTCCTGTTGGTTCCCCAAGGCGTGTGCTTTCACGCGCCTACCTCAAGGTACATGCGGATAGGGTGCCTCAACGGAGCATTGCGAATAATATCCAAGTCGAGAGAAAATGTATGCCGTATCCGTATTGCAAGTCGCCGTTGATACATGTACACGTCCCATCACGTAGGTGCTTCAGCATGCTGATGACAATAGGGTGGTTCCCGTCACATCACAATGAGCATCATCATCGACGATGCTCTCTGACTGTCTGACACTTTTATCCAATGTTCATCACCGTTGGTAAAGTCAGTGCCATAGACCCCGGTCAGGGAATTGTGCCACGGATGTACCTTGCGTTGGCTCCTGATTATTTGTGCAGATCGGCCTGAAATGCCAGGAACATGTTGTGTTCGGTACGTACCCCGTGCGACACAAGGTTAGTCCAATGTTCCGTCGCCCGTTGGGGACTCGAGAGCTCATCCTCGTCCCCCACTGCGTCCACCGTCCACCGCCCACTGTCAGTCGCCAGCACTGTGAGAGTGCGGTGCCTGCCTGACCTAAGACGGCTCGTCTGATTGGTCACCCGCCTGGCACCCCCTTTCCACGTCTCTTTCTCCTCCCCACCTTCCCCCCTAACTGCAACCGTGCAGCACGCCCAGAAGGGGCCATCACGCCGTTGAAAGTATCTTTGACGTGTAATTTCTAACGCAGAATACTCACCAAGGGGGGCGACCGCATGCAAAGGCCCCAGGGGGCCGCCGTTGGCACCGACTGACAAGACGAGATGGACTGACGGACGGATGGATGGGCACGCGGACAATCAACCAGTTGGGCCGGTCTGGTCTACGGCCTACCAAAAGTCTAGGTTCAGGTCCGTCCAGGTCCAACGAAACAGAGAGTTAGTTGCCTTTGGAACTTGGACCTGGATACAACGAACGACCGTCCTACCGTCATACCGTCAGGGCGAGATGGCTCAACTCAGACCGTGGGTGTCAGGTTCCTGTCAGAGTGGGTGGTGATGGATGTGCGTGGGCCGCACGTAAGGTAGAGTACGGATACTGCGTGCCAGCCATCCTGATCAGTGACCAGCGCCGAGGAGAAGGCAGAGCCAAGCAATGGAGAGCAAGGCAGACGGACGAGCCGTGCAGTCAAACCCATCCAGTGATGCTGAGTACCTAAACACCGTCGGTCGTCTGTACTTTCCAGCCGCTGGAAAATCGACAAAAACATTTAAACATTGGCGGCGGCGGAGAATTAAGGTCCTGGGTAGAATGGACAGGGACGGGTAGAAAGACACGCAACAACTATTACCTACCTACCTACCTACCTACCTACCTACCTACCTACACGCACACGCACGCATACACACACATACATACCCACACACCCAAAAGCAAAGTACCAAGTCTTCATATCGCGGCTGTCAATGGTCTTGGCCACGAATAAGTGCAGAACTCTCTCGCCCTCTTCCCTTTTACTTTTCTGCCCCGCCGGCATTGCGTGCTCTTTCTTTCTCCTGTTTCCTCTCTCCTCTCTCCCTCTTTATCTACCCTATCTAGCACGGGAATATCTCAAGGTGGTTGCCGGTCTGCCATCTGCCCCGTGTACGTGTGTGTGTGTGTTCTTGGGGAAGAGAGGTTTGTGAGGATACCTTACAGATATTCGTACCTACCTTCGGTTACCTAGCATTGCGGCGGGAAAAGACAGACGGGCGGTGTACCTGGCTGCCATTCGTCGAATCGTACCAACACCAGCCGACCCTCGCTGCAGTCTGCAGTCTGCTTGCTGCTGCTGCTGCTGCTGCTGCTGCTGCACTGCTGCACTGTCAACCGCACCGCGCTGCTCCAATCCCCCGGGCTCTGCTAGCCTCCTGTGGGCAAGGCACTGTGGGTTCTCATCCCCTAATCCTGGTCAACCTCATCAAACTTAGCGCAGCCAATTCTAGTTGCACCCTTTTGGGTAATCAAAAGCCTACACGAACCCCCCGGAACGCAGCGCGTGTACCCTCACTACCCTTACCTCTCGACTCCGTCCTGGGCCTGCCACCTTACTGCATACTCCTCCCTCTCCGCTCTTCTGCTTTTTTGCTCACCTCTTTTTTTTTACGCCCTCCCTCTCACGCGCACACACACGCTCTCTCGCTTCTCACTCTCGCTTCCTGGCATCTTCCTCCCCTTCCTTCTTTCTTCCCTCCTTTTGCTGCTTCATAACCCTGCTCTCCTCTTCTGGTTACCTTCTCCTACCTTACCCTACTTCTCTCTCCACCCGCCACCCCCTTCTCAACTTCACCTCCTCTCCTCCAACCCTCACCACCTTATACCTTCCCCAATCCTCCTCTTCACCCCCGTCCTCCCTTTTTCTTCTCCATCCGCCCGCCCTCATCCTTAACCTTCCCACCTTCTATTCTTTATTCTTTCCAGCCAATCCGCGAGTCGCCGCTGACGACCTCACTGGCTCATGCGATCGTTACGGCTTCTGCCATCTTGACCAATCTTTTACCTTGGCTTCCACATTCGTTGCCCGTATAACCTTCGTCTATAATTCTTTGACCACTGCTAGCTCGACCTGCAAGGAGCCATTCACCAAGTCGTACGACTCGATCCGAATCGCATACACGACCTTCACTCAGCAGACGGTACCTCAGAATCGACCTCGCCAGCGAATCGCAACTATTGCTTCCCACATTTGCTACACAGCTTAACACCCTGTTCAACTTCTTGCTCCAGCAGAGAAAGAGACAATCCGTCACCGGACTGCTCCGTGCCCAGTCAACCCGGCGAGACACCAACTCCAGTTCGATCCCTTTCGACAGTCCCGCTGCCTGAAGCGCCCACACGCGAACTTTGGGTTTAGTTGTTTCGATTTGTATAATTCACTGTATTCGACTTGGACACCAAAGCCTACTCCGTAAACCCTCCAGGCCAGGTTTGAGATACGACCACTTAAACGTCGACGTTACGGTTCTCATCGAGTCTCGTAGCTTGCGAACGCGCCAGTCTCCAGCTTTCCGTGCCTGCTCGGGGCACGTTTAATCTGTCAAAACGGCGGTTCTATCCCAAATCGGTCGGGACAACCTTGTCCCTCCGCATCTACTCGGGATGCAGGAAATCCAAGGACCGGTCGGCCAGGGCGGCCCCAGTGCGCCTGGCAACCGCTTCCCCGGACATGCTTCCAAGCCTTCCAACAGCGACACCGGCTTCTCTCATGGAGCTTTCACTTCCAACATCTCTGGCTTTGCCGACAGGCACCCTCGCCGCGGCAACATTCCCACCATCAACACCCAGCCCCTGACCCAGCACCAGCAGGCTCCTCCGTCCGCCGCCGATATGGCCACTCCCGGCACCGCCTTCGACATGCAATTCACCCCTCTGCTGCCTTCTCAGCTGCTCCTCGGAAGCCCCTTCCAGCCCGGTACCCCTGCGGCCTTTGCCAGCCCCCAATTCCAGAATCTCCAGAGCTTCCAGCAGGCCCAGCAGCAGGCTCAGCAGCAGCAGCACCAGAACGGCCCTATGAGCCCCGTCCAGCAGAGCATGTCTCCTCAGCAGTATCAGGCCATGGTCTCTCCTTCGACTTACGGCGCTCCCCAGTTCTTCCAGCCTCAGTCCCCCACGAGCGGTGGGTTCAGCAACATGCAGATTCCCATGCAGCCCAGCTCCCCTGTCTCCATGGGACCTGGCATGGTAACCGGCACCAGCCGCACCGTCTACCTTGGCAACATTCCCCCTGACACTTCGGCTGAGGAGATCCTGGGTCACGTCCGCAGCGGGCAAATCGAGTCCGTCCGTCTTCTGCCCGACAAGAACTGCGCCTTCATTTCTTTCTTGGACGCTAGCTCTGCCACCCACTTCCACTCTGATGCCATCTTGAAAAAGCTCTGCATCAAGGGCCAGGACATCAAGGTTGGTTGGGGCAAGCCATCCCAGGTTCCCACCTCGGTGGCTTTGGCTGTCCAACAGTCGGGTGCTTCTCGCAATGTCTACCTGGGTAACCTGCCAGAGGACATTACCGAGGAGGAGTTGCGCGAGGATCTTGGCAAGTTTGGTGCCGTTGACACGATCAAGATCGTCCGCGAGAAGAGCATCGCCTTCATTCACTTCTTGTCCATCGCCAACGCGATCAAGGCAGTCTCTCAACTTCCTCAGGAGCCCAAGTGGCAGGCCCCTCGTCGTGTTTACTACGGTAAGGACCGTTGCGCTTACGTTTCTAAGACGCAGCAGCAGAACGCTGCTCAGTACCTTGGAATCGCGCCTGGCTACGCGCACATGCTCACTGGTGCCGACCGCGACTTGATCTCCAACGCTCTGGCTCAGCAGTCGGTGGCTGCAGCTGCTGTTGCAACGACCGCCGGTGGTATCAACAACCTCGGTAACCGTACCATCTACCTGGGCAACATCCACCCCGAGACGACGATCGAGGAGATTTGCAACGTCGTTCGCGGTGGTCTCCTTCACCACATCCGTTACATCCCTGACAAGCACATCTGCTTCGTCACGTTCATTGACCCTACAGCGGCTGCTTCCTTTTACGCTCTGAGCAACCTCCAAGGCTTGATGATCCACAACCGCAGACTCAAGATCGGTTGGGGCAAGCACTCCGGTGCTTTGCCTCCTGCCATCGCCCTTGCTGTCAGCGGAGGAGCCTCGCGTAACGTGTACATTGGCAACCTGGACGAGACCTGGACTGAGGAGCGCTTGAGACAAGACTTTTCCGAGTATGGCGAAATCGAACTGGTCAATGCCCTGAGGGAGAAGAGCTGTGCTTTCGTCAACTTCACCAACATCGCAAACGCCATCAAGGCTATCGAGGCCGTGCGCAGCAAGGACGAATATAAGAAGTTTAAGGTCAACTTCGGCAAGGACCGATGCGGCAACCCTCCTCGTCAGCTGTCTCAGCAGCAGGCCCAATCCCCTCGTACTGAAGGTGTCTCTTCGCCGCCGCCCACTGGCTCCCAGAACTCGGGTTCTCCCACCAACGGCAACACCCCTCAGCAGTCCGCCACCCTGTTCAATGGAAACAACAACCCCTTGACTCTGTACTTGAACCAGGTCTCTCAGCAGGCTCAGCATCAACAACAAGCCCACCAGCAGCAGCTGTACGGTCAACAACAGGCTCTGTTTGGCACCGCCCAGTCCTCCCCCAGCGAGCTTTCCATTGACGTCCAGTCGCAGGGTCCCGTCTCGGGCCACCAGCAGTCGGCCAGCATCTCCAATGGCTACCCTCAGAGTGCCTCCGGCCCTGGCCCTACCACGATCGGTGGCCTCTTGGCCCCTGGCAACGGTCGCGGCCAGCACAACCGTGCTGTCAGCTTGCCTGCCCTGAACCCTGGCTTCGAGAACGGTGGTGTTCCCTCGCACGAGGGCCCTGAGCGCCGTGGCCACCAGTACCAGGCCAGCTTCGGCGGGATGGGTGCTGGGTACGGACTCGCCATTCAGGGTGGCCTGAACGGCTGGGTTGAGGAGGAGGTTGCCAACTAAGTCAGCTGGTTGCCTTCCCTCCCCCCCAGCATGATGCTTTAGGAACATAGCGGAAAGATTGGTTAATTGTTGTAATTGCATCTCGCGTCTTCTCACTTCTCCTTCATTTCTTGATTCTTGATTCAATTTCATCTTTTTTTGTTCTTCTCATCTATAATTTTGGCCGGTTTGGCAAAGTGGTCTTGGGCTGTTTTCCCGATCCCAGAGCACGGGGAGGAGACTACCACACAAAATCTTTTGGCACACCCCTTTCATGCATATGATTGTGGTTGAACATAGCAGCAGATACCAGATTATGATATGCCTGGAACATGGCATCATGATCTGTAGCCAACGTGGAATGGAATGGAAAAATGAGCCCACGGCGGGCTAGAGGAACGCGGAGAGAGGATCTAGAGAGCGGAAGCGATGCTGGCTTTGCGAAGCAGCAGCATCGCCAGCATGTACGTGTATTAGAGCGTCGTTCAGGAAAGGTATAGGTTTCCCTGAACAAAATGCAAGCGATCTCCGTTTGTAAAACTCTCGTGTTGATGTGCCGCTGTGAATCAGTTTATTTGCTCGTCCTTGGCTACAGTGGTTGATGTGTCTTTGCAGGATGTTGTTGAAGATCTCGCTCACTTCAACGTGACTGTATTTGGGTCCATGTGTAACCCCCTCCAGCCCTCCAGGAACCGGCAATCTCCATGATGCGGCGCCAGGCATCGAAACCCAACCTGTACAACATCCGCACTCAAAGTACGCTCTTGTGTCCGGTTGAAGTGAAGAATGACCTGTTTGACCGCCACCAATGCTTTTTCGCCCAGGCAAACGTCACGTGTGTTGTATTCTACTCATTTCCCGAGGGCGCGCCTACAGCGGTTTTGATGTATGGGCCTCCACCAACGCGTCTTCATACAGAATCCCGAGCTGGAATTTCTACATTTCAAAGCGTTGAAGGATGATTATTGGATTGGCGGTTGGAAAGCCGGATCGCTCTCTCCACCGTGGGCACTGCGGTATTATTGACGTGGTCGTGTACAGTGGTCGTGTACAGGCTCGGTTGAGTTTGAGAGGTATGGAGGTCACGTATATGCTTGAATACTCATTCAAGCATGATATGTACGCAGGCCATGGCGAGAGAGGGAGACAGACTCTCTTTGTTTCTTTCTATCGATGCTGTGGTCACCCAGCAGGTCTTCGAGAAGCCAGGGCGTCCGGACCTTCAGTTCACGATTGTCTCGACAAGAGTGTCCAGGGACCAGCTTTTCTATGAGACGTGGTTCAATTAGTGGCAGAAGGGATATGCTGACGGTTAAAGGGACTCATATCGCTCCTGCGTTGAATCCACCGTAAAGCCCGAACGCCTTGATGTAACACCGTGCCCGGCATGGTTCAGTTTGTTCACTTGGATACATGTGATTCTTGTAGTCTCTGCTCTGTATTTCTCCAGACTGAAACCACCCCTGCACAAGTTTGGCGGTGCTTTTGTAAAAGCCCACTACATCATCGGAAGGGATGAAACGTAACCAATCGGGTATTTTCTGTGCAATATGATGAACGACTAAGTATGCGGCCCTGTAGTCCCTGTAAATGTGGCACATCTCTCGGTTCTATCCTGTAAAAAGCCCGCTCGTCAAAAAACATGCTGTCTCTTTTGGAACCTTAACTGTCAAACCATTACTCCGTCATCTCAAGTAGAGTCATTAGTATCCAGCCGGCTCTGGGCTGGCCGGGATAGCCGGGGCGTCGAGGTTCGTGCGGCACTGTTGCTTCCAGTTCTTGGGGGTGTACTTGTCGACAATCGACTTGAAGGCGGCCTGCGTGACATGTCAGAATTGCGCATGTTGGGGCCGTTAGGGTCTGATCGGCAATGCTTACCAACGTGCAAAATGACTCGTCGCCTTCAAGATGGCTTCCAGCAGGCTTGCAGCCGGGGATGGTGACGGGCTCATCGTTGTATCTCAGTCTCACGTAGTATCCGTCCAGCTGGTTCTTCTCAGCTTCAGTGAGATCGGAGGTGGGCTTACGACCGATCCCCGGCGGCGCGGTGCCGGGAGACGGAGTGCTGGAGCGGCCAAACGAGAACCATGAGTTGAACCAGCTGCCTGTCTGAGGGGTGGCAGCAGCTGGCACAGTGGTGGAAGTCTCTACGGCCGGGACCTTTGAGTCACGGAACAGTTCAATGGCGATGTGGCTGGTGAAGGGGGGCCACTTGTCATTGCCGAAAGCACCCAGACTAGACAACACACCTGCCAAGGTGGTATCATGGCAACCACTCATGCCAAATCTTACGGGATGGGGAGCGGCGCCGGGATTCTTGATTTCGTAGTCACCGTCGGCCGGAGTGTGCTCCACGCTGCCGACCATGCGAGCCACAACATCGCCCATCAAACCACCGATGCCCAGGGTACGGTACTCCTGACTCTCCTTATATCCGCTATACCACTCCTCGACACCAATCTTCTCTATGATTGAAATGGCCCTGGCATCGTAGAACTCGGAGGGAAGCTTCGTCTGTGGGCCATGGGCACGCGTGGCATTGATACTGTCCATGACACCACTCAATCGAGGACGGGAGTCGACGGCAACTCGCGAGCCTGGGGGCATCCACTTGCCGAGTTTCTTGTTCAGGTATTCCATCTCTGGCGTGTCGTTCCACCGGTCGGCAGTACGCTGGGCAAACGCGCGGGAAAGGACAGCAAAACGACGGCACATGCCATCGTTGGGGAAGAGAGTTTCGTCTGGCTGTAATCGGGTGATGATGGCGAGGGTCGGCAGGTCGTGGGCTCGGTTCTGAGTTGGGTAGAGGCCGGTAAGAGCCTGTTGCAGCGATTCCAGAGCTCTGGGGACAGGAGTCGAGCGCAGGTAGAGGGAGTCTGCGTTGGTGAGGTCCGCGGGAAGGAAGCCAAGGCGATCGATGTAGAGGTTGCGGAAACGACGGCCTAAGTTGCGAGTGGTCTCCCGACCGCGGTCGGTAAGCATGCCATGGTCACATATATCGTCGAGCTCGGCGTTGGGGCCGGCGGCGATGATGGGGCTGTCATCTGCAGGGTTGAAGGTCTCGAGGCGGCGCTTCCAGTCAAGATAAGAATACTCTCCCGTGTCGGGATCCAGGACGGCGGAGCGGAGGTGACGGACGACGCGGCAGTAGGGCCAGTACGGAGGCAGGCCGGTTTCCTGGAAGCGTGGGGTGACAGGCGTGCGCTCACCGTGGCGCAGGAGGATCTGCACGAGCTGGAGCTTGAGCTGCGGAGGGTACAGCTGGCGCAGCTCGGCATCAGTGTAGGGTTTGCGAGGCTCAAGGGTCGTCATAGTTTCGGAGCTAACGAGACAACGCGAGGAGTTGAGTGTTTGGAGAGGAATGCTTGTGACACTGACGCTCGCACGGGGGAGGTCGGGGGGAGGAGGAAAATGGAAGGGCAAAGGTGAAGGTGGTGAAAGATACAGCTCAGCCCAGCTTAGCAAACAGAGTAATTCATATGAGACGACGGAAGTGGAAAGAAGCCGGCGAAGCTCAGAATTCGCAGTCGCTAGAAGCAGATGTGTTTCCTTTGTTCCGCGAGGCAATCGGTTGGACCAGCCCCCTCGTGTGAGTCTGAGGTGGTACCTTGCGTGTGAGAAACAATAGAAGGCCGTAGACTGTAGGGGACGGAGGATGGGGAATATGCGGGGCAGGGATTCTGACGTTGAGAGCAAAGCCAAGCTACCTTACCTACCTTACCTACGTAACCTAGGTACCTACCCAAGTGTTGTGGTTGCGGGTGAGGCTTTTGGCCCGCGGCTATGCTAGCAGCAGGCACCTTGGCGTACCGACCTTACCTGCCTTAACTAGGTAGGTACGTGTAGGGAAGCTACCTAGTGAGACGATAAGCTCCTTATCGGAAGAGCCAGTCCACCACGTAAGGTGGGTAAAATGGGAAGGCACTTTACTAGTATGTGGCTAAGTACCGAGGTACCTCACCGCCGCACTGCAGCTTGCTCTTCGGGCAAGTATCGTCCATCCTGCGCCGCACATCGGCCTAAATCGCAATCTGGAATCACGGTAGAACGCCCAAGCAAACTCATCTGAAGTTGGAGGCAGGTTGCGAGTTTGGGCTTTTGTCAGGCCATAGCCTGAGCTTACCTTTTGACGGCGGCACCTAATACTTGCTTCTACCCACCACGCGTCTCGAGCAATCGGGTCCGACCCGCGAGATTGCGTTCCCGACTGCAGAATTCCCTGTTATGCATTTGTCTTTACCCATGTGAAAGTCCATCCACAGCCATGTACATAGTATTCTGTCGATGTGTATTTCGCATTGCTGCCTCTGTATGTTATTTCCTTGTTCATATACCCTCTCTTGCCGTAAGCATCGCCTGCAGCCAGTAAGATCGACCAAGCTGCCTGATCGAAGCCGATCGACAGTCAGGAATACCGGGTCGTCGGGTGCCGCAATCGCCGTCGATGCCGGCCGAGGAGGGGGAAAATGGACCAATGACGTCTTCGCCAATTGGCGTCCGGGTCTACTCGAGCATGCCTAGCGCGTGTGTAGCATGTGCCACTGACATAATCAGACCGAGAGAGAAGTAACGAGGACTTGGAGCAATGCCACTGACTACACGCAAACAAACACGAGTCGCCTCACCGCGAGACACGATCCCATGCGATTGGAGCGGCCGCCGCAGCACAGGTGCAACGGTAGAGAATTCGACTCGAAACAAAACGCAAAAGATGGATTCTCTTCAAGAGGAAAGAAAAAGACCGGGCGACAAGACAGGATCCATCCGTGCTGGGCAAGGCGGAGTCTTCCATGCTCATGATAGGCGGTGGACACTTGGCGGAGCACACAGAGGGTGACTCGGTGAGCAGTGTCAAACGGGGGCAGAGGAACAGAGACGGAGACGCAGACGCAAACGCAGACGCACACAGAGAGAAACATCAGTGAGATGAACGCACAGCGATCCCTGGCCTAGCCGCATTTGAATCTGGCAGCCTGAGCCTGAGCCCCCAAAGAGCCCCCTCGGACCGGAGATCGTTACGATGTACGACCGACGAAGGATCCCCCTGCCCTCGGGCGAGTGAGGCGCAGCTCTGTGCATATCAGACTTTGGCTCTTCGCTGCCGTAGTCCCTACACGGCGGGACGACATCAGCAAGCTTCCCTTCCATGCTCAAGGGCCGCCTTAGCTACGCGCTACCGCCGAGTACGTAGCCCGTCAACTCTTCGCGCTGCAAGGTACATTTCTTGGTGCTGCTACCACGCTGTACGTCAAAGTAACCGTCTGTCTTCTCGTCCTGCCCTCGTTCAAGGAACATACCTGCTATGCAGTAAAGCAATATCGATTCGGGGGATAGCTGGCAGCCACACACGTGGATTGCCTTTGCTGGGCAGTCTGCTGTTCTGCTCCAGCTCCAGTCGTGCGCTTGTGCCAGTGCCGGTGCCAGATAGTAGACGGTGAGTTACCTTAGGGTGTGGTAGGCGCGATTCAAGGCCATTCCTTATATAATTAACTTGGTCCTTCCCTGCCCCCAGGGTCGCAGTCGTCATTGCCAAATCAATCGTTCAGATCCAGATTTCAAAGGGGGGTTGCATTGAACCGCCTTCTTTTAACCCCAAAACATCTTCACCAACTTTACCCAACCTACGAACCCAACACGAACCTCAGCTGGGGATTCCTCCCGTGGAGACCACTTTTCCTTTTCTTTCGGACCGCCTCAAATCGTTCTCTAACCCAACTTCTCCCCCAGCTCTTGTACTTTCTTTCCATCTGACGTTTTCGGTTTTCGAGCATTCTTTTGGGTATTCATCCGCATCTGCCTCGGTGCTGCGTTGGCTGGTGTCCACTCTTGCTCCTCCCCAAAAAGGACACTGAGCATGTGCTTGAACTAACCCCGGAACGCCCGGCTCTACAAATCTGCGACTTATATAAACAACCCTGCGACCCGACGATTCTCGTACTCTTTCCGCGTATTGCAGGAATCTCACGATGGTTGCCATGTCGCAGAAGGAGAATCTCACCTTAAGGATCAATTCGCCTCCAGGCCCCATAGAAAGGGTCCCGTCAGAGGATCCTGTCTATGGCGAAGACGATCAAGATGGCGCCCAGTCTGTCATGCAGCCCGCCTTGAACGCCGTCGCCACTCGCCTCACTCTACCAAAAACATCTGCTGCTGAAAAGGCTGCGGCTATGGAAACCAGGCAAAGTCGCCGAGCTTTTGATTCTGGTCTTCCTAGTAGTGAAGATTCTTCGAGCTCTCCAGAATTGACGCCTTTCCCGGACGAGATACCCACCAATTTCGAACCCGAACCCGACCTGCAAATCTCTCCGTCATCACCAGTTCGACGACAAACGCCCAAACTTCAAAAACCTAGGCCCGCTCCGAGAGAGAGGGATCTGCCCTCACCGTGGCAATCGAGTCCTCGAAATGCCTTTTTTGGCGGTGGAGACGGCGCGGGTCATAAGAGTGCCCTGGAGTCGATATCGTTCGGCCAAACAAGACATAAACGCTCATCGTCTACCGGAGCCGACGCATTGAAACGTTTCTCAAAAGCACTGCCCTCATTTCCAGCGCCGTCGTCGATCTTTAATTCCTTCTCGTTCTTCACGGCCGCTGCCGAGAAAGCGGAGCCAAAAGCTGCATCAACTCCACGCAAATCAACTTTTCCTCAATCGAGTAGACCTCATAGTAACACGAGTCCTGAATCTCATCTGGCCGGTCGCCCTCGCCAGGCTGAAGCCTCGAGGGATGCTGCCAATGTCAGCCGGGCTTCTGTTTCATCATCTCGACCGCCTACAGCTCGACCTCGTGCCCTTCGAAGGGTCACCTCCGATGATTCGCTCTTGTATCACTCTCTATCTCGCACATCCTCCATCGGTGACGACGACGGAAGATTCGAACACGTACGAGAGATGGCCAACGTAAGGATGAAGGCGATCAAAGACAGTTTACCCGAAAGACCGACCTTCAAAATGCTTAGTCTGCCCAAACTCCCGTCATCACTCAGGCTGAACGAAGACGCGGTGAATAGTACCACATCGATCCCGAAGCTTCAACCGGACGATCCTGCAATTTTGGACAAAGTACTAGAGAAGCTCACAGGCGATATCGTGATTCTAGGCGGCTACCGTGGCTCAATCTTGCGGTCAGCTGAGCCACCGCACCAGCAGCTCTGGGCTCCTGTCAAAATTGGGCTGAACATGAGAAAAGTTGACCTTGAGGTTGGCCTCGACCACGAAGATGAGGAGAATATGGAGGAGCGTATCATTCCCTCGGGAATGCTTCAGAATATTGGCCCGATCGATATCTCGCGGAAACTATTCAGGAAAGTTGCGGCCTGCGAGAACGTCCGTAAAGGAAAGCTGCGGCTGTGGGACTACGGTTACGATTGGAGACTCAGTCCTCATCTACTATCACGAAAGATGATCGAATTCCTGGAAAAGCTTCCGTCCAACCAGCCGGACTCACAAGAACCAAGGGGCGCGCTTGTTTTGGCACATAGTCTCGGCGGCCTCATCACACGCCATGCTGTCAACCAGAGGCCAGAGCTTTTTTCGGGGGTCGTCTACGTTGGTACACCGCAAAGATGCATCAATGTCCTAGGGCCTCTCAGGGATGGCGATTCGGTTTTGCTGAACGAGAAGATTTTGACTGCACAGGTCAACTTCTCAATCAGGACTTCGTTTGTCTTCCTTCCCGAGGACGGCGCCTGTTTCGCCAACAAAGAAACTAAAGAGGAATATCGTATCGACTTTCACGATGTCAACACCTGGATCAAGTACCGCCTCTCGCCATGTATAGAGGCAACATTACCACCGCTCAACCCGAAGGAGAGCCCATACAATTTCAGCTCCCTTCTTCCGCTTCGCAGTCGCGCCTCGAGCGAGAAAAAGAACAGCCACGTCCCACCATCTTCTTTGGCTGATGCTGCGCGTCGAGTCGAGCTTGCACGAGAGGGCATTCTCAACCCCCAGATTGACGGAAACGTTCACCACCAAGATTCTCATCAGAATACACCGTCGCCCTTCACCAAGGGTGTTCCAGGAACCCCAACGCCGCCCAACCGTGCCAGGAATCTTGCTTACCTCGAGCACACGCTTGCAGAGGTGAAAAGGTTCCGCGCCGAGACGCAGTACAAGCCGGCGCATACGGAAGCTAACGTCTACCCACCTCTCGGCGTTATCTACAGCAAGGAGATTCCGACTGTCTCTGCGGTGAACGTTAGTAGTCGCGAGGCTATTGCTCACGCCGACGCCTACGACAATCTCATCTTTGGTGCCGGAGACGGTGTCGTTCTAAGTCGTGAGGCTCAGCTGCCAGAGGGATACGAGCTGGTGAACAATGGTCTGGTACGCACCAGGCGCGGCCACTTGACCATGCTCGGCGACCTGCCAGCCGTGGGCAAGGCACTAGAGGCTGTAATTCGGGGCCGAAGGAAAGGCATCGGGATGGGCCATGCGGTTCAGAAGGCCAGGGCGGGCAGGAGTCGCGTCGCCGAAGCTTAGCAAGCCATCGCTAGCCCCTTTAGACGATGCTTCGCATCTGATGGAATGGAGTCACAGATAGAATGAGTGACCAACCACCTTTGCACCTTCGCAGCTGTACCATAGGATAACTAACGACCAAAATATGCATACGAGTAATGTCGCTACGCTGAACGTACTCAATCCCTCAATCTGTACACCACCAACCATGCCCTTCCATCACTACTAGAGAGAGAGAGAGTAAACGAGCTGCCGTGTCAAGCACGATGACGAGCAAGCCCGCAGCAGCGACTACCACACGTCCGACCCGGTGCTGCCTGGATGCATGCGCATGCGAGGCCAAAGTAAATCGAGACGGGATTTCCCACCGTGAGACATGCACCGAAGGAACGGAGATATTGGACGCACGCACGCAGATAAGGTGATGTCGGCATGAGCACAGAGAGCCGCAGCTAGCAGTGGCACGAGTGCATGGCGTTTCTTGAGTGAAGCAAATTTAGACCCATGTGGTGGTCGTGGTGTTTAGTCCCTTCCTTCTCTCTTACAAATACGCATCCCTTCAACTTTTTCCATCTTTCGGGAAAAAAAAAGGCCAGTGCTAAAACGCCCCAAAAGGAAACCTCCCAATCCTATTTCTCAACATGTCCAGAGCGCATAAGCCTCATACTCATTATTAATACTCGAAATCGTCATCCACAGCAGGCCCCTTGCTCTTGGTGACGCTCTCCTGCTTGCGGTACATCTCGGCCACCTGGCGACTGGAGGTAGCCTCGTCGGGCTTCTTGTCGTCGCGCACCTTGATGAATCGCGGGAAACGCAGTGAGATGCCCTTCTCGCCGGCCGGGTCCACGCCTTCCTTGCACCCGGCCTTATAGCGCGGGCTGAGCGTCAAGTCGGCCGTCTTGACCTCCCAGACGTAACGAGGCTCGAACCAGACGTCGGGCTGGTGCTGTCCGCCCGAGGAGTGCGCGTAGAATGGCTTCGGCCGGTCAATGACAATGTCTGAGAGCTGCTTGTGCAGCTCCTCGAGGACCGCTTCGGAGAATCCCGTGCCAATGTTGCACACGGTTTCATACGAATCGGACGATGGGTTGTAGCACGCGAGGAGGAACGCGCCGTAGACCGACGTGCGCTTGCCCTTTCCGTGATACGCGCCTAACACAACGAGATCGAGCGAATCGCCGATGCCGCTGAGATAATCCTTCTTGATCTACAAAAAAAGAAGAGCGGTTAGAATATCGGCGTAAATGGTAGCGAGAAAACGAGGGATCTTAGCGGCACTCACCTTGAGCCAATTGCGACTTCTCTTGCTGGGCTCGTACCCACTCTCCGAACCGTCCAACATCTTGACCATGAGACCTTCACAGGACGCCTTGACACTCTCGTCAAGGAACTCTTGGATTTGCTCGAGCTCTTGTCCGTTCATGTGTGTTGCTAAAGCAAACTCACCCTCGACCGGCGCAAAGGCGTTCTCGAGAAGCTCACGGCGCTCGCGAAGGGGCTTCTCAACGATAGCTTCGCCATTGAGATAGAGCAAGTCGAAAGCAAACACACAAACCTTGACCTTGACGTCCTCGATCTTGACATCTTTTTTCTTGCGGGTCATTAGTTGTTGGAAAGGAAGAACCTTCTTCTCGTCAACATCCCAAGCAACAGTCTCGCAGTCCAGGACGAAGCTTTTGGTGTCGGGCTTGACCCAGGTGTGTAGCTTTGCTAGGATATCCGGGTACTTCTTGGAAAGATCCTCGGAGTTCCTCGAGAAGATTGAAGCGACACCGTCTGCCGCAGCTTGCGTAGCTCCCGGCAAGGACTGACTAAGTTCCTCATCCGCATTCTTCGCCACATAGTGTATCTGCGCTCTTTCACCGTCGTACTTGTATTCGCAAGTAAACGTTTGGTTCTCGAAGCGATCAAGTACCTCGGTAATTGCCTTTGTTGGTTTCGCCAACATGGGTTTCAGGGGCACGCCAGGCTTAAGCTTGCAATGCTCGCGGAGATTCATGATGCCATGCTCCACCATTGCTGGGATGATGACATCGTAGCTGGGAAGCTCGCTGCACACAGTCAGTACCGTTTTGGCAAAAGAACCAGATCAAATATACCTGTAGACTTGCTTGAGGACAGCCTCCGCTTGCTCGACGTCTGTTGTCTTTGGGGACTGGCCTTTGGCGTCTGCTTCGTGGTACGTTACGGCTTGGGCCAGTGAGACCAAGACTGTCTTCTCTGCCAGACCCAGACGGAGCTTGCCCTCAAGGAAGCGAACGAGATACTTGGCTTCGCTGGGGCCTCCCTTGTCTTTGGTGATGTCCACCTTTCCGATGTTATGGGCGTCAGCTGCCGACAGCAGCTTCTTGATCGAATCCACCTTGCGGCCTTGAGCTCCGTTGCCAGAAACTGTGGCGATGCCCATCAAGCCCTTGTGTACTCCCCTGATCGTCAGAGCCTTAGGCTTGAACATGGTTGGCTGAGTTGATCTACTCTTGACCGCGACGAGGCCAAGATCTCCAATCTCCTTTTGATCTTGCTTGATGATAGCAAGACTGCGCCCTGTAGTCTCACCAATGGCCTTCATGATGAGCGACTCGCCGATGCCAAGCTCTATACCAGCATAGTCAGGGGCTAGCTTGTTGATCATCAGAAGAACAGTGGGTAGGAGATCATCGGGCGTCAGACGCATGACTTGGCGGAGAAAGAGCGAGCAATGAGCCATAATCTCAAGCCGCTTGGTTGTCAACTCAATGAGAGAGAAGGTCTTGCAGAGCGCCGCGTAGGGAACCGGTTCCCCTGGCTTCCAGTCGGGATAAGGGTCCTTGGTCGCTGTCTTGAGCTTCATCTGGACCTTCTCCAAGGTTTTCTTAGCCGTCTTGGACTTGACTTCCTCCTCTTCGTCCTCAATCTCTTCGGCCTCAGAGGCGGAAGCTGTTGACTCCTCATCTTCATCCTTGGTAGCGACCGCTGGAGAAGGAGACTTGGCCTTTTTCGCAGGCGCCGTAGCCGTTGCCTTTGTGGGCTTGGCGTCCGCCGCCTTCTTCTCTACCTTCTTTGGGCCGCTCTTCTGTGCTTTTGTAGATTTAGGTGATTTGGCTGGAGCCTCGTCCATCACGTCATCTTCGTCCTCCTCGTCTACAACACGCTGACGACCCCTTCGTGGCCTCTTAGAGACAGGCGCATCGTCTTCCTCTTCAACGTCTTCGTTCTTAACTTCAGGGCTCGACGGCTTGATTGTGGGACTCGGGCTTCGGGTACGTTTCCTCGCCTCTGTAGGTGATCTGTGAGCATTCCGTACAATGGAGCAGGCTGAGGCGGGCATACTAGATGCACCCTTCTTGTCCCTCGCATCATCAACGGTGGTGGCCTCCTCCTTGGCCTCCTTCTTTGGAGCTGCTTTGGTGGCAAAGCTCAGCTTGCTCTGCTGTGGCTCAGGCTTAGAGCCCTTCGTCCCGAAGAACTTGCTGCTGAAAATGTCAGTACGGTGTCGTTTGAGCCATGCAAGGACCCCAAGACGCATCGGAGAAGCAGCCTGTGGTTTCCATAGTGATTCCGAGAACTTCGCCCTTGTACACACCCCAATGTCGTCTGCGAGGGCTTGACGTACCCCAGTGTGGCCTGCTTC
This sequence comes from Colletotrichum tropicale, assembly GCA_027406125.1. Lineage (NCBI taxonomy): Eukaryota > Fungi > Ascomycota > Sordariomycetes > Glomerellales > Glomerellaceae > Colletotrichum > Colletotrichum tropicale. Next base: position 3,388,527 of record JANVYH010000004.1, read on the forward strand.
GGCGCCATTGTACGAGTCGATCGATGGTAAACAGTAAAGGATCTGTTGTGGCAACTGAAGAGCGCCCGGGTCGTGGTCCTGTGAGGAATTGGACTTCTTAAAAGGCGGGCGCAGACGAAGGCAGACATGAAGTTTGGCGTGCGACGACGGGGAAGCTCGACGCGCCGCTCCAGGCAGAAACGCGTTAATTAGCACAGAAGGTGCGCCGGCGTAGGGACCTGCCAGTGACGCGAAAAGGACTCGTTCAGTGCATGGACCCACTTTGAGGACTAGGCGGATTGCCGGATTGGGCAGTTGGCTTATGCACCAATTGAAGTTTCGGTCTCAACTTTCACTGAGGCCGAAAGCATGATATACGAGATCGCTGGCAAATATTATGGCGCTACAAGTCACTAGACGTTGAATACATATTGTTTACGCTTCATAATGCATAACCGAACACTAGAGATGTCGAACCAGGTGGATATCTTCAGTCCCCGGCCGTGTTCAGATTGTGACCACTTCACCCTTTCTAGCTAGCAGGTATTGTACAATATGACAGGTTGGTTAGGAGACAATTATTCTTTCATGCGGGAAATTTAGTTGAAGTAGAAAGACTCCTCTGCGGTGCGTCCGCGGATGTACTTGGGCTCGGTGCCCTTGACGTAGATGTCCTCGTACAGGATCTGGGGAGTGGTCTGAGGGACGGCCATAGCCTCGGCGGCGGCAACCTCCTCGTTGACGAAGCTGCGGGCCTCCTTGTCAATGGCCTTGAGCTCATCCTCAGTGACAACCTCCCAGTCCATGATCTTCTGCTTCAGTCCGGCAATAGGGTCGTTGGTGGAGCGCATGCGCTGAATCTCCTCACGGGTGCGGTAGGTGGTTCCGGGGTCGGACATGGAGTGACCACCGTAGCGGTAGGTAACGTACTCCATGACGAGAGGTCCGTTCTCCGCGACAGCCCAGTCCTTTCCGTACTTGACGGCGGCCTTGACAGCGAGGACGTCCATGCCGTTGATCTTCAGACCAGGGATGTACTGACCACGCTTGTAGTAGTCGGTAAGGGCGGAAGAGCGAGCAGCAGCGGTACCCATGCCGTACTTGTTGTCTGATATACACGTCAGTCGGGCTGGTTCACCCTAGTGTTGGCGGAAAACTTACTCTCGCATCCGAAGAGGGCGGGCAGGCCCCAAAGCTTGGCCATATTGAAGGCCTCAAAGACCTGACCCTGGTTGCTAGCACCGTCACCGTACAGAATAACGGAGGCGTTCTTGCGGCCGGTGTACTTGTGGGCGAAGGCAAGACCAGCACCGACGGGAACCTGAGCACCGACGATACCGTTGCCACCGTAGAAGCCCTTGGCAAACATGTGCATGGAACCTCCCTTGCCGTAGGCGATACCCTCACGGCGACCGAGAAGCTCGCCGATAATGGAGCGGATAGTGCCGCCGCGCATGTAAGCGAAACCGTGGCAACGGTAGGAAGTGATAACATCGTCCTCGCGGGTCAGAGCGTGCTCGATACCAACAGCGACAGCCTCCTGACCGGTAGACAAGTGGCAGAAACCACGAATCTTCTTCTCCTTGTACAATCGGTCGGCAGCCATCTCCATTTGTCTGAACGTGGGGTTAGTTGAGGGGTCGGATGGGCGCAGACTTCGCACTTGGATAGACACCACCATACCTGACAACAACCATGTCCTTGTACATCTGCTTCAACTCGTTCTTGGTAACCTCGAGGGTGTATGGCGGGGGGTCGAGCTCGTAGGTCTCGAAGCTCTCGTCGCTCAGGGTAACCTTGAAAGGCTCATCGTCGGACTAGAACAGGCAAAAATCAGTCACTTTGAACCACTGAGTGAGTCGTGATCGGTGCAGGCGGTGGTATTTCGAGATTTCGTGACCGGATATGGCGGCGGGAAAAGAGCGCAAACTGACCTTGGGGAGGCTCTTCTCCAGGGTCGCAGAAGCGGCATTGGTGGTGACGGATCGGGACGCGGGAACGAAAGAGGCGGGAGCGCGAGTGCGCAGAGGCACCGCTCGGTTTAACCTGATCGCGCGGGAGAACATCGTGGGGGTTGAGATGATGGAGCCTCCGGTCGATGAGGATGTGAAGGGTTCGGGGGAAGGAGGGTGATAACAAATTATTTGGCCGCTGGAGCTCCGAAAAATCGCGGCGTTGGTTGGGAAGGGAGCTGCTGCTTGTTGAAAACTACTAGTCCCAAATGGGCTTAGCTTCTAAACACGTGACCTTCAACGGGAGTTTTGCAAGTGCGCCTGCTCCAAAGGCACCCTGCCACTTCGTTCCGAGCGGTGGCATTGTCCTCAATTTCTGGTGGGCCCGGCTTGTAACGGTCGGTCTTGTTTTGTTCGGCGCTCATAGAGTTGAGCAACTATCGGAGATAGCAAGGGAATTGAGGGCAATCTTTCCCAATCGCCGCAGAAGCCCCCCGTCTAACTTGCTGAGGCGAGAACTCAATTCGTCCAGTTGGCGCTCCCGACGGACATCCCACCAGCGCGCTTGTTAGTCCGTTGCTCGCCGAGCCGACGACAATACTCCGCCTGCACTCTGCTGTTTTGGGCACTTGTGTTGAGGCTACACACATTCAAATCTTTCGCCTGACATTAACCACATGGCAACCTCGTTAAGAAGTTTCAGTCTGAGGCAGTATATAGCTCTACTATATACTCTACCATGGGGTATATTAAAAAAGCAGCCGGCGTGGCCGCTGAGGCAATGCTGAGCAACTTCAGCGCCTCCCAATCGTGAGTCCCGCCCATCGTCCGTCCCTGAAGACCCCAAAGTGAAGGACCCCACCCCAAAATGCTGTCAATGGCATGCTCTTCTTCCTTCCAAATGCATGAATGCTTCCTGACCAACGCCGAACGAAGCCATCCTTCTTAGTCTGGACGGCTGTCATAGTCTATGCTGAGAAGCGCGTCATCAATAAAAAAAAAAACCTGCTGAAAAAGCAGTACTGACGCTGTGGCATCATGGTCCACCGACGACTCGAAGATGCCCTGGTAGTAGACGCCGCCAATGCGTATGTACCAACTGTAATCTTTGTGGTGCGATAATCATCGCTGCTTATAGGGACCCTCGATCATGCTCCGTCCGCGGAAGGTTCCTCTAGTCGTCATGGAAAAACGTCTTGTTACCGCCTTGAAGAGGGGCGGTAGAAGGACCGGCATCCCTCATGTCTACATCCTGGCTTCCGGCGGCTTCCCGGCTTGGGCCGGCGACAGTCGGCTGCTGTTGTCTAAAATCGAGTTGCATAGCGCTCATTGGTCGATTCGGAGTTTCTTGCAAAACGCGTTGCTGAAGGGAGAGCGGACGGTCGTACAGCACGTCCTCGGGTGGAGAGAAAGACCACACCTAGCAGCATGTCAGTACCATGAAAGCCGTGAGTTGGGGTTGTGGGATATTTTACCTCCATCACGGTTCGATTCTGTCTCAAAGCCAGTGCAACACACTTTTCATCTTCAAAAGCCACACGCCAAACAGCCTCCCCTTGGGCGATGAGCTCTCTGACCAGGTGACCAGTCTTGAGGTCCCAAATCTTTACTCTGCCGTCACTGCCGCCACTGACAACGCGCGTATCATCGAACTGCAAGCTGGTCACGCTGTTATCGTGCGCAGCGAGTCGATGAATGGGGCACATCTTCTCCAAAGACCACACACGTACAGATCCGTCAGAGCCACCAGTTACCAAAGTGTCTCCGCGCATTTGCAACTGTCCGACGAGAGATGTGTGGCCCTGCAGAATGGCCAAGCATTCGCTGCATCTGGTTAGTAAATCAGTCACCATGCCACAGATTCTGTGTACTTACGCAGTTCTAGGGTCCCAAATCCGAACGTTGGTGTCCAAGCTGCCGGTGACCACCCTCTTGCCGTCGAAGGCAATAGCATAGATCTGACTGAAGTGACCCTGAAGTGTTTGAATGCATCTGCCCTCCGATATGCTCCAGACCTTGGCCATGGTGTCGTAGCTGCCTGACACAACGATGTCTCCCTTGATCTCTAAGCATCGGACGCTGGCGCCGTGGCCAACGAGGACATTTCTGCACAACCCGGTTCGGATATCCCACACTCGAAGCGTCGTATCGCGCGAGCCCGATATCGCCGTGTTAGCGTCAGACATTTTCAAACAGCGCACAGTTGATGTGTGACCCCGAAGAGTATGGAGGCAGGCGCTGCATATGTTAGCGAGATGATCGAAGCCCGACGCGACTTGCAATTGCTTACCCAGTTGCCAAGTTCCATACGCGCACATCGCGGTCACATCCACCGCTAACCAGAATGTCCTCCCAGGGCACCATCGCCCATACGCCCATGACATGACCTTGCAGAGTACGCTGAGCATTGCCCTTTGTGTCAAAAACGTGAATCTTGGCGTTGTCAAGGGCCACGATAATGTACTTGGGCGTCAAGTGTAGGCTTGTCACAACACCCCCTTCTTGAGTGATGTTCCTGGTTGTGCTGGTGCCGCCAGATCTCCAGGCTGCCTCAACGAGGTATCGTTGCTTGAAGTGCGACTTGTATGATCTCATTTTGGGCCGTGTATTTGCGCCATCGAGACTGCGTGAGCCAGAGGCATGTGCCGTCATAGGCAGCGCACCCGGGAAGCTGCTGCTGGCATACTCGTTGTCACCCCAAAGAGGCTGAGCGCCAGGTCGCGATGCGCTGCCCATAGGAACAGAAACCTCCGAAAGACGTCTGCCGTAGTCATGCTTCACACATAGGTTCTTCCACGTCATGTCGTCGCTGAGCAAGTCGCGCCATCTCCTTGATACTTGCGACGCACGAGCCAAGACTTTCGGATCATCAATGAATGAGAGGATCTGTTAGGCACGAAATTAGCACAGAGCCCCTTAGAATTTTCACGTTCGTTGCCTTACGCGTAAACACAGCTCATCTGGGAGACTTGTGAAAGGATCCTTCTTGAGCAACGGGCTGACGAATTGGTGGACGAAGCTCAGCTGTTGGCTTGTGCAAAGATTTAGAAGATCTGCGAGAAGTCTGGTTCGGTGCGGACCACCAGAGTTCTTGAAGTGGTGGCGAACTTTAGCCAGGAAGAAATCCTCATCATCTGCAGCGTGGCTCCAGTCAAGCTCGTGGTGGGACGGGCCTGGAGAAGCTGCCGGAGTCGGAGGTGGTGGCGGCGAAGCAGTCAATTGTTGGTCAAAGTCGGCAGCAGGCGTCGTCATGCTAGGCGTCGGAGGGCCTCGCATGTGGCCAGGCCGCGCGGGCATCTTCTCCAATCTCGTCGAACTGCTAGACATTCCTCCGGTGTTGAGCGTCATGTCGTCGCTAAGCATGCTCCCCCTCCGTTCGGAAAAACTCAACGGACGGTTGTTGTATCCGGCCATGTCGGTGTGCAAGATGAGCCAATTGTCCCCCAAAGTATCGAGACCCGGGTATTGTGCGAAATCAGAGCTCCAAGCAGCACAGCCCAGATGACCGAGAGGGCGTCGTACGGGGTTTAGGGGGTCGAGGCAGCGTCGGAGTGTGGAATCGATGCGGAGTGCTCATTAAACGGTGTTAACAGAAGATTTCCAAGCGGCTTGGATTGTCGTCAAAGCGTCCAGGCGAGGGAGTGCGTCAGAGTTTGGCGAGTGGGCAATGCGGTATGCGTCCAAGACGTGCGGCGATACAGGAGGCAAGAGGAGGCGCAAGGTACGGGTAGTCGCACCTCGGGGCAGGAGCGTGACGGATCGACGTGGTCTGGGTTGGCGATGTCGGATTTGCGAAGATGCAGTGATGGTTAGAATGCGCGTATGATGAAGTATGTGAGGGTGTAATGCAGCGGCGGAATAAAGCGAGAATGACGGTGTCGGCTTAAAACAAGAAAGTCGGGCTTGTTCCGGGAAATGGACGAGACGAGCGTCGGTTTGTCTAGACTGGGAGTGACACTGAGGGACTGAAGTGCGGTATGGGGCGCGGGAGACGGAAGCTTAACAATCGGAGTTGACAAGCGGAAAGCGTGGGTCGCTGGGCCTGGCGCTGGTGTAATAGAATGTACAGGGCGTCTCAGTGGAAAGTGGATTTTTCTGTGATTGCGGTGGTATCGCTGGTTGACGCCCAAATGCCTTCACACCTCCCTGTGAAGGTGGGCTGTCTCTGGATGGATTGTCGAAGGGCGGGAAGGAGAGGTGGGAGAGGAGGAGAAGGAGATGGGATTGGAGAGTCAAACCAACCGAGAGGTGTTGGTTGGATTTGGGGATTTGGGGAGTGGGAGGGAGGAAGAAGCGGAGGAGGAGGAGGAGGATGGAAAGGAGATCAGATACTGGACGAGCACTGCGTAGCAAGTTGGGCAGATGAGGTAAGGAAAGGCCTGGGTGTGGTGCTAAGGTACGAACGGAGCAGGGAAGGGGAAGGGGACTCAGGACCAGCCAGTAAGTAATACGGATACCACCAAACGCAAGACCCAAGACCAGCGCGGGACTGGGGTGGAGGGACGCTTTTTTGCAACAAGTGAGATGGATGTCCACGGCAAAGAGTCAAGGCTTGCTTGGTCGCTGAAGCACGAGGTACCCAATGTGCCAATGGAATGATGATGCCCTGGGGCCGGGCAGGTAACAAAGGCGGGTTTTAGGCGGGAGAAGGCGAGATCAGAGACCACACTGAACCAGCTACCACACCTCAGGCAGAAGGGGGAAACGGGTGTGAGTGGATGGGTGGGTGGATGGATGGGCGGATGAATGAATGACGGGCGATGGAAGGGGGAACTAAGACGAAGAGCGCCGAAGAAGGCCTGGGCTTGCGGCTATGTGGGCGTGCCTGGAAGGGGCCCGGGTAATGGAGGTTTGCTAGGTACCTTCAGACAGGTTAGGAGTGGCAGAGACCAGAGGTATTGGTAGAGGTACGGCACTGTCGATAGAAAGGCAGAAGGTGCCACACGGGTCACAGTGCATTCGGCGGGGCCTGTTTCTCTTTGTGCTACCTCCCGTCTTTCATCACTGGCATATTGAGGCCTGGGGGAGGCAAGGACGACGAGGAGGGGCGGAAGTGGAGGGACCGGGAGGCGAGAAATGCTTACTTGCAAATGCTTGGGATCCAGAGAGACTGAGGAGTTGCAGGCACATATCATGCGAACGGGAACGACGTCGAAGCCTGTGTCCGTACAGGCAGGCGGTGTTCTCTTACCTCGTGGCGGTTTACAACATGCAGCCATACCAAGGACATGGCAGACACTGGCAACGCCTCCTAGGCCCAGGCGCTCGCCCGTGAATCCCAAACAAACAGATTTTTATTCTGGGGCTTCTCTAGCGCTGTTTCGTGCCTGTTACCCTCCACCACGGGACTGACATCTGACACTTCAGCTGACCTGGCAATCTCGCTCTGAGCTGAACGAATGCAAGCCTACAAGCGAGGTGCCATCGGAACCATTCAGCGTGTCCGTCTAGAAGATGAGAACCTCTCCAAAGAACATAAGAAAGAACAACGATCGGGACTGCTCAGGTATTCCGGGGTGCGGACACCGCAGGATAGGAGCAAAGGCGGCGGCGGCCAAGCGCGGCCTGCAAACGGCCGGTCCCGACTCGCTTCGCCAATCACCTGCCTTTCCTGCAGCCGGGTTGGATGGGAAATGGCTGCACTTTCCGTTTGGTGGTCAACTTCACTTATAAGTCCTGACTACGTACTACCTTTTTCTACACTAGGTACCTTAGGAACGGACCTTTCAAGGGAGACATGATCGGACGGACGTTTCCATCTTTCCCCATCACATCTTGGAGAACGACATCAGCGAGTGATAGTCATCTGGCTATTGTGTCTATTGTCGAATGCGAATGCGGATGGAATGACGAACAATGCCGAGTCATCCATACATCCATTGATCTCCCTTGTCCGCATCGACCAAGCCGTGTCTCTCCTCGCCCATCGACCGTCTCGAATAGCCGCTCTATCGAATGCGAACTCGTTATTTACAGTTGAGCCCCTACATTCCCACATTCCCCAGCTCAGAGGCCTGGGTTCGTTCTCTCTTTCCCAGGCCGCCTGTCATGAGCAGCTGAGCAAAGTCTCACCTCTTCTTGTCTCGCTGCGAACACACACCACCACACACGCACATTACCTTCCTGGGGTCCTTGCAGGGTCCCAGTTAGCGGCGCTTACATTGCACTAGGTATCCATCGTCTGCACCGCAGTGGGTATTCGTGACGTCGATCAGTTCTTTCAACTCTTTGGGGGCTGCCGAGTGCGAATTTGGCTCAGTGCCCCGAGCCGCCTCCACCGCCGCCGCCGCCGAACAAGAAGTTGGAACCGACCAGGGCAACCTTCAGCAATACTTTGTGCGGCTTGCCCATGGACACATAACCACGATGGCGCAATAGTAAAGAGGACGCTCTCCGCTTCGGCTCGCCTCCCTCGACGCCAAACGGCGGCATCACGACACTTGCGCCATAATGGAATCCCCGGTGCATATACCCCGGCCCTGACAGAGCCACAGCCGCGCCCCCGGCGTCACTGGATCCAGCGCTCGTTCTGCATTGTCTCGCACTCTATCTCCTTCGTGTGGTTCTGTCAGCAGAACTCACCTGTCAGTCAACGAACCGATTGTTTCTAACCCCAGCAGAGCTTGCTATACCCAACCTTACTGTACAACTTCTCCTACAACCTTCCTCGTTAGATTGTCGTCGTCACACCTTGACGAGAGTTTCGTGACTTGATGTTGTAATCTTCAAGAGACTTTCGTCGGCATATGGCTTGCACGCAACTCCGGGCTGGGCGCATTTACCAGCCGATGATCAGATCTTCGTAAAGGTTAGGTACGCTTCCACAACAGCGAGGAAAGACGAACCTCCCACACCATACGCGCATCATCAGACGACGATCCCATCACTGCCTCTAGAAAACCATCGTTGCCGACTAGCCCGCCACAAGTGCCTCGACCACCCAGCACAGGGGCGTCAACAAAACAACAACAATGGCTTCTTCGGACCGTCTTGTAACCCAACCGCCCTAGAGGTCAACCATCGACGGGCACGAACGAAACAAGTCATGACTGTCGTATCGCGGATCCGGCACACTAAGTTTAGCTACCGGCCTCGGACAAGCCCGCAGCACCTACCGCCAGTGTTTTACCCCCAAATCCCTCGACTTCGTGTGTATTTTGGTATGCGTTGGTTACTCATCATCGTCTTTCAAAGATACGAAAGTAAGATGGATGGGATGAGCAGTTGCATACCACTATCCTCAAGCAAGCCACTGCAATAGTTTCAACTCATCATATCCAGAGAGAAACCCAGCAAGCATGCCATAAAAAGAAATGGTCCACGGTCTATCCCGCTCAGCTCAGCTCCTTCGCGTGTGTCTTCCCAGCTCCCCTTAAAAGGGCTTTGCAAACTTGCGACACTACCGGCTTGGATGCCTCAGATCTGCCCCAGTGATACAACACAGGGGTGCCATTCTCGAGCCTGCGCCGCTCAGACCTGTCTAAGCCGACCCTTCCAAAACCGAACCCCGGGGAATCCTTCTCATTTGCAGAGACAACAAATAGGCTTTTTTTTCCTTTTCGAAGGAAAGAACATTTCGGACTGTCCAATATTTGAGGAGGTTGACAATGCCAATGTCGGTCCCTAATGGGATGATCTGTGTCTGAAGAATTGCGACACCTGCATACCTCTCAATCTCTCTTTCCATTTCTCACGCCCTCTCAATAAGCTCCAACCAAACCCCTGTACAAGTGCCATTTTCAGCTTCTTGACTTGCAGATCCCCCTCGGCTGTCGCAGAGGCATGAAAATCGTCAATTTATCTCTGGGCTGACATTCCCGTGTGAGAAGTTGATTAGAAAGCTTCCACATTCCGCTCTATGCTGGATTGTGTTCTAGATGGGACTGTTTCTCAGACTCAGAGCACCATCGCAGCTTCCAAAGCGCCGCAGGCCGCTCTCTCTGTCCTTTGAGCCTCAAGGTAATGACTAGTCTGCTGATGAGCGCAACGCGCACACACGCGCGCTCACGAGCCGAACGCCTTTAATCCCCATTACCCCTCCTTCTCGATTGTCCATGTTTCCTTGCGCCGTTGTAACGAAGCGCCACGAGCGCCTCGCTGGTGCCAAGGTCGTCGTACGAACTTGAAACACTCGGGACGGAAACCTAGCTCAACTCGGGCGCTTGGTGGACAAGGGTTTCCCTAGCCGTCCATGCGCCTGCTCTGCAGTAGTTTCCCTCACAACATGTTGCCGGTGCATCGATGGGCTCCTTGGCGGGCGAATCGTGTTTCTGGACATGTCAATCAAGAAACTTTTCGACTTTTATACAGTTGCGGACGGCATCGATCGATCTAGTACAGAATCTTAAAAAAAAAGAAATAGATATATCCTTTTGAATCTGGCGGGCCCCACGCCGAACAAATACAGTCTATACAGTCATCATCATCATGAGTCAAGAGAGTCTTGTCGTACATCGAAGCCTCGATTCGTTCACACGGATGGGCCGAATGCTATCCCACGTGGCAACGCTAATGGTGATGCCCAAACTGAGTAAGGAGAGGCAAGAGCATGCCGGCGACGGTTGCAAAGGTATCTCGCATTTGCGGCCGTTGTTGCACCCGTTGGCTTCCTTCTGAGTATCCGTTCATTCCGCCGTGCTCGTGCTTGGGGGAGCTGCTGTCTTCCTGCATGGCGTGCATCGCAACGAAGCTTGTATGTGTCAGTCGTGGAAGTCTGATTCAGGGATGGCGTCCGACTTACAGGAAGGTCCCCGCCGAGAATAGCAGAAGCATACCAGTCCACCACTGGCCGGACTCTCCGTCGAGGTTGCCGCCGCCTAGGATCTGTATAATTGCCCACGTGCTCAAGGCACCGAATGGAGCAGCAAGGCTGAAGACGATCAAGTGGCCTCGCGCCGCACGCTTGGTCAGACCCTGCTTAAGGAGGACTGAAGTCAACCCAAATGCCGCAGGCGCTTTGTGAACCATAATGGCGACGAAAATGATTAGGCCCAGCTTCGTGTTCGAGGTCGACGTCGAAGCTCCCATTGCTATACCGTCAGCTGCAGCATGGATCACTAGGCCGATAGTGGTTGCGAGACTTCGAGATTGCTTCGGCGGGGGTGTCAGAGCCCCCAAGAATCCCTCCGACTCATCATCAACACTGCTGGATGCGCCCCCGAGGTTATCCAAGCTGACATGCCGCATCTGCGGTTCGTTTCCCATACGGTCTGTAGCGTGGCGGGGCAATCTGTCGATGAGGAACATGAGCACAAAACCGAGGATCATGGACAGGCCGATGTAGAAGGTCGGCACCTCGGCTTGTTTCTCCTCGCTGTGTTTTGGCTCGGCGCCCGGAGCATGAACCGGGGCAGTTCCGTCGTGGCCATGTTCGGGCGCAGGCGGCTCCTCTCGACCGCGCAACCGCATGCCAGCAACATCAACGTGCCCGACCGAGGAAGACTCCCCTCTCCGTCTCGTGGGATCGATCGTCTTCGCTAGTCGCGGGACGTCGTCGCCTGTCGTCCAGCGTACATCCAAGCTATGTTGCCTGCCAACCGCGGTCGCTATGCTTCTCTTATCATGGTGGTGTCCCCCGGTGGTCGAAACAGCTTCAATGCCCTCGGGTATGATCACAATCATCGACGTCCCAACCAGAATACCAACACCAACGCTTGATATGAATCGAAGTTGCGACTGTGTTAGGGAGATAGCGAGGGGCAGTGAGCCGGCGAAGAAGGACCTATTGGCGTATTATATCAGTACGGATCGTTCGGGTCGTGTGCTGGTGTGTTCGGTTGGAGACATCGGCCTCATCGAGGAGCTACGTACGCCAGGGCCATCACCGTCTGTGATCGCAATCGTTAGCTTGGTCATCAGTTCGTAGTTTGGTGGTCGAAGTCCAGCCGAAGCTAAGTAAGACAGCTAGGTGTCAACTTACGCTCAGCATGAGCAGTAACAGTAGCCCTCCCATTTTTGGGTGCCGTAAAATGCGTCGGTCAATTACTTTGGCGCGAGATAAAAGACGTGGGGAGAGGTTGCCGAGATCGAGAACGTCGGGTTACGCCAACATGTCTGGTACCGTAATCAACGGCCACCCTGCTTGCCTGCTGCTCAATGGAAAGAGGAGGAGGGAATTCGCAAACTTGAGACTTTTTTTCTGCTCGTCGTCTCTCAGCTCGTTCAAAGGGATAATCGTCGAGGTTGGTTTCGGAGCTAAGCTGGGCACACTGGTTGACTTTCCGAATGTATTCAGTGCAATTCATTGGCCATTGGCCCTACCTAACTGCTGCCCCCTTCAGACGGCCAGGGGGCTGCTGCTCCTGCCTTGTCACCACATGTCGTAATGCTGGTGGGTCCCCGGCCTCCCCTCCTGCCGCTTGCTCTGCGAACTGGACGGAACCTGGCCCGGGGAGCTATTTCAGGCTTGACGCTGCCACTAGAGGGGGCCCATATTAAACCCCTCTAAATGCAAATCCATTTAGTCCCTGTCGCGTCTTGTCGCGAGTCGCTTTGACTGCGCGTCGCCACAGTTTGTCGCAAAGCTCGACCTGATCCGTACTTTAGCTCCCATTCAACCTTGATTGTCTCCCAAACCTCGACTTTTGGTGCGATTTGCACAGAAAAGCGATCCGTCTTAGCCAGCACATCTCACCAACTCTGTCGGCTCGATCGGTTGTGAAACAATCGCAATATTCACATCCAACACTGCCTCCAGCTGTCGACACCATGGCTGAGATTGATGAGTGTACGTTCCAGTCAGCTTCAATCCATCGTTGCAGGTCACTGATTATTGCTACAGGGTCGGCGAACGCCACTGAGGCCGTGAACATCAGCCTGATTGCTCCTGCTGCCGGCGCAACGAAGTCGATCGCTTCATTCAATCCAAAGTTCACATACTCCATTTTCGGCGATGAGGAGACCATCTTTGGTTACAAGGATCTCAAGATCAACCTGCGATACCTGACCTACGATATGCGCCCTCATGTTAAAGTGTCGTGGGGCAAGAAATTCAACTCTGTCGGTGAGACTGAAGCCGCAGATATTGACGACATTCTGAGGCAGCATCTGCCTGGTGGTGAGTGTCGCCTCCGTCGCAACAGGACCATAGCTAACCTCCCGAAGTCGCGTTCCAGTCAGCCAAGGAATTCGAGAGCCGCGCGCAAAGTCAGCCTGACAACTTCACCCCTCCCGGTTCGCTTCACTCGAGCTTCGAAGCCGACGATGGAACATACGAAGTGTGGAAGGGTAGCTTGGCGGACACCGCCGTGCGCCAGATCGTGAACCGCGTCGAGGCCCTCGTTCCGATGTTCATCGAAGGAGGATCGTACATCGCGCGCGATCCGGAGAATGAGGAGGATCCTTGGAAAGCACCCGAAGACGCCAACCGGTGGACCGTCTACTTTCTGTATCGCAGGCAGCCATCTGCCGAAGCCTCAGAGACACCATCCTACACTTTCGTCGGCTACTCGACTGTCTACAAATTCTTCAGCTTCCGTCCTCCGACGCCACCCTCGAGCGATTGGGACCTCCCGAAGGAGGAGTTCAACCTCCTAGATCAGTTGCCCTGCCGCTCAAGACTTTCTCAGTTCCTTATCCTGCCGCCTTTCCAGGGTAAAGGCATCGGTGCCCGTCTCTACAAGACGATCTTTGACACATACCTTCAAGATCCCCAGACCTTTGAGCTGACAGTCGAGGACCCTAATGAGGCGTTCGATGACATGAGAGACCTCTCTGACTTGACCTTCCTCCGCTCTCTGCCCGAGTTCAGCAAAGTCAAGATCAACACCGATATCTCGCTGCCGAGGCCTCCTACCGGTACGGTCCCCCGGGACCTGGTGGATTACGAGTTGCGTCAGAGCCTCCGCCAAAAGACAAAGATCGTGGAACGTCAGTTCAAGAGACTGATTGAGATGCATACTATGTCTCAGTTGCCTGCTTCGGTCAGGGCAGGATTCGGCGAGGAGAAGAAGCCATTAGCTACAAAGGAGGACAGGCACCAATATCATCTGTGGAAGCTCTTCGTCAAGCAACGCATCTATCGTCAGAACGGCGATGTTCTTGGTCAGCTGGACATCAGCGAGCGAAGTGAAAAGTTGAACGAAGCCCTCAGGAGCGTGGAGCTTGAGTATGCTAGACTCCTGGATTGGCACGCACGTTGGGAGAAACACAGACTTGGTACCACCGAGGCGGACGAGTCCAGCAGTAAGAGAAAGTCAGTGGATGATGCCGAGGAGCAGGGTTCCAACAAGAAGGTCAGGATCGAAGACGTCTGAGCTCTCCACAACTTACGACGATGGAAAAGGCCAGGGATTGGGTTCAGGAGTTCAAGGTTGTCATCGAGTCTATTCTGTCATTCTACTTAGGCCTCTGCCCGGTTGATACCAAGTTTTTCATAGGCAGTTTGCGGCCACTTTGTCATTAATCAAAATTGAGCATCCTTGGCAGTGAAGTTGCTACCTGCTCATGACCTATCCAACCTCATGTCTGGCGTGATAGTGATTTAATAGCTGGGGAACCCCGATTGCGCAGGGAAACGAGTGCCGTTGACGCCCTGTACGCCCTGGCCGAGCTGGCTAGCGACGACAGTTGATTCACGCACCGCACGTGCAATTGTGCCTCTAACACGACCTTCCTCGAGCACCATCAAGCCTCCGATCGTGCAGCCGCCTGGAGTGGTCACCTTGTCCCGGAGAAGCGCAGGGTGGTCGCCGTTGAGGACCATGCCGGCGGTTCCCCTCATCGTTTGGGCAGCCATTCTGGTGGCCTCAGCACGGGGAAGACCCATGGCAACAGCTCCGTCAATGGCAGACTCAAGCATGAGCGCGAAGTAGGCGGGGCAAGAGCCGCACAGCGCGGTGCTGGCGTCCATGTTATTAGGAGGGAGATAAACCACATCACCAATGCGCCTGAAGATCCAAGTAACCAGGCTGGAGATTTCGGGGGAAAGAGGCCAGGTCGAGGTGCCGATGACGGTCATACTCTCGCGGATCAGCGAGGCGGTGTTGGGAACAGCTCGGATTACGCGGCAGCGGCCGTCTTCCTCTGGGCTCTTGGTGGGCGCTACACCGTGGAGGATCTCCTCGAGGTCGGCCTCGGTGACGCCCGCGCAGACGGAGACAAGGAGCTTGCCATGCAGGGCGCGGGCCATGCCAGGCTCGCTCAGGATATCCTTGACCATGTACGGCTTGCAGGCAAGGAGGATGACGTCGGACTTGAGGACAGAGGGGATGTTCTCGTTCTGGACAACCTTGAGAACGGACGAGTGTTCCCAAAGAGCCTTCTTGACCTTCTTTGCACTTTCAGGACGGCGAACGCAGGCGATGAAGCGGGATGGTAGTCGGCGGGGGACTTCGTCTTGGAGAGGAGTGGAAGTCCCTGACCCTGAGGGAGTCTGCAGGGGCTTGGGAGCTTGCATCTCCTGTAGGGAAGTGAGAATACCATTCAGTATGGCAATGCCCATGGTGCCTGTTCATGTGTTAACTATCTATTCTATTTTGATCGTCGTGTTTTTCTCGTTGAAAAAAGTCGGTTGGACCTGGTTGAGATGACTTGAAAAAATGCGGAGATATCATGAGAATCAGAGACATGAGCTTACTTACCACAGCCAAGGACGGTCATGGTGAGCTCGTCCGACGACAAGGCACCGCCATCGTAGATAGTGAGTGCGTGAGAGGGCATGATGAGACAAAGTGTGAGTTGAAATCGCGGGTGTAAGTGAGGTCGTGGCTTGCAGTTAAAGCAATTGAAACGTTCACACGCTGCTTGTCTCTAGGAATCAGATCAAGGGCACAACTAGGTTTGGACCAAAACTTCGTTTTCAATCGCAACGTGTCAAGCTATTTCAGCCCAGCAGAGCCCAAGTAAATAACATTATTGAAATATTGTTCACCTCCTTTTACAAGACTCCACTGTTCCCGATATCGTCCATATCATCCACTGAGAGCGATCATTTTCCGGGCAGCTACACGCTAACCCAAATCTCGCTTAGCGTCCCCGACTCAGGTTTCTCACAGTGCTGGGGTAGGAAAAATGAGAAATGCACAGGCCGTCCCTGTGAGAATGACACTTCTGGTAACCAAAGTAAGAGAGCGCTCTGGGCAGCAACTTCATCAGATTCAACTAACCGAAGCTCATCCAGCCAACGGCTTTCAACATCATCAGGAGGAGCACCCGTCGCTTTTACTACCAGGCGGATCAGACGAGCATATATACTGGGGAATACCCCCAACTGCGACAGACATGGCGGACCCTTTCGAGGTTCGGATGCGCTTTACATCTCAGCTGCAGCACCTGAACGCATCCGTCACTTCTGCTCAGAAGGCTGCCCAGTATGCGCTCAAGTACAAGGACATGGACGAAGACTTGCATTCATGCATTGTCGAACAGTTGGAACGTGGCGTAAGTCCCCTTCCTTTGCGTGAAAAGAATGAGAAAGCTGACCTACATACAGAACAATATGAATACCAGAGCCAACATCATGTACTTCATAGAGCATTTCCTGGAGATGGCGCAGAAAGACAACCACGTGGACTACGTTCGCATGATGCAACGCGACATTATTCGGATCGTCGATGCAGTCGCTCCGGATGATGGATCCGGTGCTGCCAACGTCAAGGTCGTCAGAAGGGTAAGCTAACTCAGCTCTTGCAGTACAAGAATCAAATGCTGACGTTTCCGAGGTTCTCCAAGGACTTCAACAAAAGCAATTTTTGCAAGCTCAGACGGTGACTGAGATTGAAGAGGTCTTGAAAGAACGAGAGACAAGCGCCCGCGATGCTGGCTTGTCATCGCCTGTCAACGGCGACGTCGATATGGGCGACGCGCCCCCGAGCCACGCGATTCCGACTAACGGCAGGGCGCCACGGCTGGAGAAGCGACAGATCGAGCAGCGCATTGAGGAGGACCGCGAACGTCACAAAAGACTGCGCGAGAGTATCTGGGCCATCCCATCGCACGACAACGCTGAGACCGACAAGATCTGGGAGGAGACAAGCGACATGGGTGACGATGACCACATCCTTGGACAGGAGGAGTTTACCGAGTGGCGCCAGTCCATGGAACATCAGTGCGCCCCTCGTCCGCCCGCTGGTCCCGCCAGCACCCGTATCACGAATGGCAACAAGAAATATTAGTTGCTGCTTACTCGAACTCACAATAGGCATATCGGGGCGTTTGGGTGATTGAGTCAAAATAGGCGTTCAACGGTCGGTTCTCGTAGAGCCATATATACCACTGATCGGGTATGGTTGCTTCCATGGTTCCTGTAGTTGTAGGCTCTGCGGCGCATGAGGCAGTAGCCAGTCACAAAAAGAGAGGTCTCAAAGTCGTCAGTCAATGGTGGTGTATGTCTTTATAATATTGTTACATGGGTGTTTATACACTCATACACATCACATCTAGACCAATCCGATCCAGATCTCGACGTCAAAGATGTCCCGAGTTTTCATCATCTCCTCCCAGGAGAGTAGTCGTCGCTCTCGTCCACTGAGCCTAGCCAGCCAATGCAAACGGGCAGAATTTACTCCATAACGACGGTGGCACCAAGCTCCTTCATCGTGGCGATAATCTTCTCGGCCTCGTCCTTGGCTACGTTCTCCTTCATCAGCTTCGGCGCGCTCTCGACGAACTTCTTGCTGTCCACCAAGCTGAGACCGAGCAAATTCTTGACCTCCTTAATAACCTTGGCCTTGGCACCAGCGTCGAAAGCAGTCAGCTTGAGGTTGAAGACGCTCTTCTCGGCGGCGGCTGGCGCAGCCTCCTCGGCGGCCTCAGCGGGAGCGGCTGCTGCGGGGGCAGCGGCGGCAGCAAAACCACCAACGGGAAGATCGGGGATGTTGAGCTTGGTCTGTAATAGTGTACATCGTCAACATCAGCGCATTCTGCATCTGGCGACATAATTGGGTTCCACTATCCACCCCGACCATATCCGTATTTAACTCACCTTCAAGCTTGAGACGAGGTCGGCAGTTTCCAGAAGGGTAAGGGTGCTGATCTGGTCGACGATAGCGGCGATCTTGGGGTTCGTGGGTGCTGCAGCCTCGGTCGAGTTGTGCCTCCTAGCGGTCGCGGGGGTTCGGGTCTGGAAGAGGGTCGTCGAAGCCCGCAGAGAGCTGCTGGAACGGAGCTGGCGGGCGCAGCTCTGGGCTGCGTATCTGCAAGAGAGCGCCATTGCGAGTGCGTTTGTGGTTGAAGGGTTTTTTTTGCAGGAGCGCAATTGAACCTTCGTTCGGGGCGTGGCAGGTGGGCGGGAGGAGTGGAATTGGTCGTCGGTTCGGCCTTCGCAGCACGCAGGGAGATTCCAAATTCGGGATTCACACTGCTTGAAGTTTTTCGAGCTCGAATGCCCAGTCGCGCGAGTGGTGCAGAGTTGTCTCCACTTTGATTGGTTCGGCGCTTTATACCGCCGCCTTCCGTCCAAGAAGCTGCCGCTAGGAACGTACAGACCGGGACCCCTGTCGCTACCGAAAAAAAAAAGTTGCTGTTGGCTGGGGCGAAGGGTCCTCTGAGCGAGATGCAAGAAAAAAAAAAAAAAGTACATACGAACCAGCCGTCCATGAACATCATCGCAGACGACATATCTCTCGATTGAGCCGCAACCATGGCCACGATTGACGTCTCGTCACAGAGGAGCGCTCTCCTGAACGACGCGATCGTTATTGAGCATCTACCTACCGAAATTATTGAGGTCATTAGAAATCACACGACCCCAAACCTCCTCGACGCCATTGCGGAAGCGGCTCTCATCCCCCAACTTACAGATCGAATTTTCATTCACTTCGAGAATGTGTTTCCCGACATCTGCGCACGATGGCTTCTCAACCCCAGGAACCAAACAAGAAATGGAGCCGTCCTTGCAGCTATCGCAAGGATTCTGCCACTCGCTCCTTATTTATCGGAATTTCTGCAACAGGTCATGAGCGAAGATCTGACCCGATCACCGTCACCAGGGCCGCAGACCCTGAGTATCCGATTTCCCGACCTCACTTCTTTCACTTCTACTCAGAGTTCCGACCTTCTTCAACTACTCCTTGCAGCATGGAGGCTGGTCTGTTTTGACCAGAGGACTTACGCTGTCCTTGTCTCACCCACTCATATGCAAGGACTCTTCACACATGAAAGCCGCGCCGTCCGGTATATGGCGATTCGGATTTTTACACAGATCCTCCGCGCAGCCGATTCAAAACTGGAGGCCCTCATTAACGAGCATGTCGGAACGAAAGATGCCATTGTCGCTGAATTTGACGGGCGTGAGGTAGACTTTGGGTTCTTGAGTCTATATGAGGATGCGCGTATCAAGAAGACCGCAGCAATCCGCGGCGAGCTTAGCGATGCCCCCGAGAGCAATCAAATCCAACCAATTCCACCCCAAAGTCTGACCCCATTTGTTGCGTGCTACGGCAACGCAATACTGCCGCGACCATCCGGCCCGGTCAAGAAGAACTCCTCCCTCGTGCTGACATCCACCACGACGCGCAATCTGGAGACTCTGGCCGGTCTCCTGAAGAATTCCAGTCCTATTTTGATGCATGGTCTACCAGGCTCCGGCAAAACGTCTTTGGTCCACGAAGTTGCCAAGGAGTTCGGCAAGCATTCAGAGATGGTGACACTGCATATCAACGAACAGACAGACGCCAAGATGCTCATTGGCCTCTACTCGACAGACTCGAAACCTGGAACGTTTTCTTGGAGACCTGGTGTGCTGACGACTGCGGTAAGAGAAGGAAGATGGGTTGTCATTGAGGATTTGGATAGAGCGCCGAACGAAGTCATCAGCACGCTGCTACCCCTAATCGAGCGCGGTGAGCTTCTTATCCCCAGCAGAGGAGAGCGGATCAAGGCTGCAAGTGGCTTCAGACTCTTCGGCACTGTCAGAACTTCTCGCGGCATGCACGGTCGGGAAACGCTTCCTAACCTTCTCGGATTGCGCTTCTGGCAGCTTGTTTCTGTACAGACTCCCACTGAAGCCGAGCTGCAGGAAATTATCACTGGATCACACCCAATTCTTCACAAGTTTGCCCCTGGAATACTCGCTGTGTACCGCCGATTATCCAAGCCCACCGGAAATTTGCCCTATTCACCAAGTCGTGGTATGGCCGATCGTCAAGCTAGCTTGCGAGACCTTCTACGATGGTGCAGACGCCTCAGAGCAACACTTTCTGCCGCGGGTTGCAGCACTGGAGATGAGCCGATCAGCGAAACCACCCGTGACTGGATGTTCATGGAAGCGATCGACTGTTTTGTAGCGGGTATTCCGGACGTTCAAGCCAAGAGGCATCTTATTTTCGCCATTGCTGAGGAGATGCACATGGCCAAGGAGCGGGTCGAACATTTCCTCGAGGCCTATATACCGCAGCTGGAGCAGAACGACAGCCAGTTCAAGATCGGCCGGACGACCCTGCGGAAACGCAAGGATCGCGTGAATAAGGCTGCTCTTGCCAAGAGACCGTTTGCGAGCACAACACACGCAAAGAAGTTGCTAGAGCAGGCCGCGGTTGCAGTAAACCTCGGCGAGCCGATCTTGCTCGTTGGTGAGACTGGTATTGGAAAGACTACAGTCATCCAGCAGTTGGCTGACACTCTGGGCCATAAGCTAGTCGCAATCAACTTGTCCCAGCAAAGTGAGGCTGGCGATCTTCTCGGAGGTTTCAAACCCGTGAACATCCGAACCCTCGCCGTTCCTTTAAAGGAGGACTTCGAAGATCTCTTCTCCGCCACAGGTATCTCACAGACGAAGAACCAGCGGTATCTCGAGCAGATCGGGAAAGGCTTTGCCAAGGGCCAATGGGCTAAGGTCGCGAAGTTGTGGCGCGAGGCTCCCAAGATGTTCAAGACGATTATCGAGAAGCTGGCTAGCCGCGAGAGAGAAAACAGCGAAGCCGTCGAGGAGGCAACTCAGCCAACAAAACGTCGCAAGACGGAATCCAAGCTTCAAACCCTTCTCGAATTGAGTCCTAGGTGGGATCAATTCTCTCGGAATCTCGACCAATTCGAGGTTCAGCTGTCTGGAGGCGCAACTGCATTTGCTTTCTCGTTCATTGAAGGCAACATTGTCAAGGCAGCTCGCAATGGTGACTGGGTTCTGCTGGATGAAATCAATCTTGCTTCTCCTGATACTTTGGAGAGTATTGCCGATCTTTTGACTGGACCTGTCGACACACCTTCCATTCTGCTTTCTGAGACAGGTGAAATCGAACGGATCCAAGCACATCCTAACTTTCGCATCTTTGGTGCTATGAACCCGGCAACAGACGTGGGCAAGCGCGATCTCCCAATCGGCATTCGGTCTCGATTCACTGAGCTCTACGTCGATAGTCCCGACAAGGATGTCAAGGACTTGCTAACCATAGTGAAGACGTACCTGAAGAGCAGTAGCACAAAGGACGAGCAGGCAGCTGACGATATCTCACGGCTGTATCTTGATACCAAGCTCCGCGCCGAGGAGAAACGCTTAGTCGATGGAGCGAATGAAGTGCCGCACTTCAGTCTCCGCACGCTCACTCGCGTTCTAACTTACGTCAACTACATTGCACCTTTCTACGGTCTTCGCCGAGCGTTGTATGAGGGCTTTTCTATGGGTTTCCTTACCCTGCTTGACCGAGACTCAGAAAAGTTGCTCACGCCTCTGATTGATCACCGACTCTTCGGCCGAGTTTCGAATCCCCAGTCATTACTCTCGCAGCCCCCGAAACAGCCCGACGATGGCAAGCAGTACGTGCGCTTCCGCAACAAGGCAAAGGATCGTCATTACTGGCTGGCCCAAGGAGAGATGACTCCTGTAGAGCGATCGGACTACATCATCACCAACTACGTGGAAAGAAATCTACTGAACCTTGTCCGAGCAACCTCTACCAGGCGGTTCCCAATTCTAATCCAAGGTCCGACGTCAGCAGGAAAGACTAGTATGATTGAGTACTTGGCAAACTTCACTGGCAATAAGTTTGTGCGTATCAACAACCACGAGCACACCGATCTCCAAGAGTACTTGGGCACCTATGTGTCGGATTCTTCGGGGCGGCTCCGCTTCCAAGAAGGTCTGCTTGTCCAAGCCATGCGACAGGGTCATTGGATCGTGCTCGACGAGTTGAACCTTGCCCCCACAGATGTTCTCGAGGCCCTGAACAGACTCCTCGACGACAACCGAGAACTCCTCATCCCAGAGACCCAAGAAGTTGTGCAGCCGCACGAGAACTTCATGCTGTTTGCCACACAGAACCCCCCAGGCTTGTATGGTGGTCGAAAGGTGCTCTCGCGTGCCTTCCGCAACCGTTTCTTGGAGTTGCACTTTGACGACATCCCCGAGGATGAGTTGGAGTATATCCTGCAAAAACGAAGCGTGAATACGGCCCCTTCAGACTGCAAACGTATCGTCTCTGTGTACAAGGAACTTTCCCGCCTCCGGCAGACAAGCCGTTTATTCGAACAAAAAGATAGTTTCGCTACCCTGCGTGATCTTTTCCGATGGGCTCTGCGAGACGCCGAGACTCGCGAGCAGATCGCAGTCAATGGTTTCATGCTCCTGGCCGAGCGGGTTCGCGTCGAAGAAGAACGTACGGCAGTCAGGGAAGTCATTGAAAGCGTTTTCAAAGTAAAGATCGATCCAGAGGTGCTTTACACCGCCAAGTACTCTCCTATCTTAGAAAGGATTCAGGCTATGCCCAATAATCACGGCGTCGTTTGGACCCGTGCGATGCGTCGTTTGTACGTCCTGGTCGACACCGCTATTCGCAACAACGAGCCTGTCCTTCTTGTGGGCGAGACCGGATGCGGCAAGACCACCGTCTGCCAGATTCTTGCAGAGGTGCTCGGAAAGGAACTACACATTGTCAATGCCCACCAAAATACCGAAACTGGAGATCTTATCGGTTCTCAAAGACCCGTAAGAAACCGTGGCGCAATCGCTGACTCGTTGAAGACTGAGTTGACCTCCGTTCACACTCTCCTTGGCGAGGATTTAACAGGTCCTCTGGACGAGCTGCTTGATAGATACCGCCGCCTGTCGCCTGAGGTGCTGGCCAAGGTCGATGCTGCTACTCAGGAGAAGATCGCAGCCTTAGAGACCAAGAGCAAGGCCTTGTTTGAATGGTCCGACGGAAGCCTTGTCCACGCCATGAAGTCCGGCCAATTCTTCTTGCTTGACGAAATATCGCTGGCTGACGACTCTGTTTTGGAGCGTTTGAACTCGGTGCTCGAGCCTGGACGATCTCTCCTCTTGGCCGAAAAGGGTATCGACAACTCCTTCGTCGTGGGTGCGGATGGTTTCCAGTTCTTTGCCACCATGAATCCCGGGGGCGACTTTGGTAAGAAAGAACTGTCACCAGCTTTGAGAAACCGTTTCACCGAGATTTGGGTGCCAGCCATGTCCGAAACCGACGACATGCTAGACATTGTTCTTTCCAAGCTTGACCCCGCCCTCAAGTCCTTTGGAACCCCTGTGGTACAGTTCGCGCATTGGTTTGGGCAGACTTTCAGATCTTCATCGTCCACGGCATTCTCTATTCGTGACATCCTCATCTGGGTCAACTTCATCAACCTCTGTGGCCCTGCCGCGCCTCAATTCGCAGTGGTTCATGGTGCTGCCACTGTCTTTATCGATAGTCTGGGTGCCAATCCGTCGGCTCTACTGGCTATGGATCCTAAAGCACTCGACTCTCAAAGGCAGAAATGTCTCGACAAACTCAGCGAGCTGCTTGGCTATGACACGACAGCCATCTACCGAGCACAGCCACAGGTTGCGGTAACCGAGGAACGCTTGTCTGTGGGTGATTTCAGTTTACCCAGAGAAGCCAGCCGCAAGTCTGATCCAAGCTTTGCCTTCAACGCTCCGACCACGAAACTGAACGCCATGAGAGTGATGCGGTCGCTCCAGATGCGGAAGCCCATCTTGTTAGAAGGAAGTCCAGGTGTCGGCAAGACTACCCTCGTTGCTGCCCTGGCTCGTGTATGCGGCCGTCCTCTTACAAGAATCAACTTGTCTGACCAGACTGATCTCATGGATCTTTTTGGTACAGATATGCCAGTCGAAGGCGCCGAGGCGGGTAACTTTGCTTGGCGTGATGCCCCTTTCCTTCAAGCCATGCAGAACGGCGAGTGGGTGCTTCTTGACGAAATGAACTTGGCCTCTCAATCTGTCTTGGAAGGTCTCAATGCCTGTCTCGATCACCGTGGCGAGGTGTACATCTCGGAATTGGATCAAGTTTTCAAGCGGCATCCCGATTTCCGTCTGTTCGCTGCCCAGAACCCTCACCACCAAGGAGGTGGTCGCAAGGGTCTCCCAAGCTCTTTCGTAAACAGATTTATTGTCGTATATGCCGACACCTTCACCGCAGAAGACCTTCTTCTCATTGCCCAGCACAACTTCCCCGACATCTCTGAAGACATTCTCAGCAGAGTAATCCAGTTCATCTCTCGTCTGGATCACCAAGTCGCCATTGAAAAGGCTTTCGGTGCCAACGGAA
Organism: Colletotrichum tropicale; assembly: GCA_027406125.1. Classification (NCBI taxonomy): domain Eukaryota; kingdom Fungi; phylum Ascomycota; class Sordariomycetes; order Glomerellales; family Glomerellaceae; genus Colletotrichum; species Colletotrichum tropicale. The sequence goes on from JANVYH010000004.1 coordinate 3,412,894, forward strand.
GCCCCTGGGAATTCAACTTGCGAGATATCCTTCGATGGCTGCATCTCGTGGCCACTTCTGACCCTCTCCTAGCAACTGGCAAGCCTGATGACTTCCTTGACCTCATTATTCGACAACGTTTCCGCTCCGCTTCGGATCGCGAGGAAGTGAACAAGCTTTTTGCTCAAGTCTTCTCCAGAATACCGGATGGCCACAGCTTGTATCATGACACAAACGCCGGCTTCTGTCAAGTTGGACATGCCCTGCTTCCTAGGAACCAGACATTGCAGCCTGTACCGCTACCTGGCATTGATATCGTACCCCGACTTCCAGAGATTGAATCGCTCATGATTTGCATCAAGCAAGACATTCCATGCATTCTCAGCGGCCCCTCAGGTAGTGGCAAGTCCGTCTTGCTGGAGCACGTTGCCGCTCTGGTGGGCAAGCCGCTCGTCGTCTTTCCGCTTAATGCCGATATCGACACGATGGACCTCGTTGGTGGTTTCGAGCAGTCGGATCCTCTTCGCGAAGTAAATGCTGCATTGCGCGAACTTCACGAAGGCCTGCAGAGCACCATCTTGATTCGTGTCCCGGGTCAGGTACCGCCACCGGCTCTTGCTTTGTTGCATCTCTTAGAGTCTTATCGTGGCGATACTGCTTCTCTTTCAGCCATCACTGCTTCTGTCAAGGAAGTACTGGGTGAAGTGCCCCACGAGTCCGATATTGGCGCACTTCTGTCAAATGTTTATGATACCCTTCAGCGACCACTGGTTGTCAGCAATCCCCGCTTCGAATGGTTGGACGGTGTCATTGTCAAGGCTCTCGAAACCGGCCAATGGCTGGTTTTAGACAATGCAAACCTGTGTAATGCTTCCGTCTTGGACAGACTCAATTCCCTGCTCGAGCCCAACGGTTTCTTGAGCATCAACGAGCATTGCGGGCCCAATGGAGAGCCGCGCATCATTAAGCCGCACAAGGACTTCCGGATTTTCCTCACAGTCGACCCGCGGTACGGTGAACTGTCTCGGGCCATGAGAAACAGAGCTGTGGAGATCCACCTCAGCGAGCGAACTGTACAAGACCGCCCACCCCAGATCTCCCACGTTCATATCGAGAGCAGCCTTGAGAGATTTTCGTCATCGAGAGACATCTCCACGGCGGTGCTAAGCCAAAATAATGAGTCCGATGTCGCAGGCGCCACGCTTGAAAATTTGTCACTCCAGGACACGGCACTTATGCAAAGATTCGCTTCTTCAATCAGCCAGGGACTCGTAGATCTTTCGCCATCGTCGCTTGAGAAATACCAAGACAGCCTGAAGCAACAACTTACGTACCTGGAAGCATCAGAGACGAACAGTCTTCGACACGCAGTATCTCAACTCTATTCTGAGGTCCCTCATTCCGAGTCCAGCCTACGACACGCACAGCCCCTTAACCCGCTTCACAATGCGCCAATGGTGCGAATTCTGCACAGCCATAATGGCGACTTGGCCTTCTGGCTGTCAGTCTGCTATGGATTCCTGTTGGAGATCCAGCGCTGCCAGGCCATCATCACATCACAGGTCAATAAAGCGAAGGCGGCCAAACTCGCCTCTCTGAATCGTCTACAGCGCTCCATCGTGTCAGATCGTATCGCTATCAGGGACTCCACTGTCAAGGTTGCGAAGTTCCTTTCAAAAGTTCTGCAAGCGATGAGGGTATTCATCCAAACCAACCTCAATACATCTCAGAGCTGGAAAGAAAGCACCAAAATTCTTCGAAAGATGCTTGACTTCTGGTGGCGAACCATTCAACTTACAACCGACTCGGCAGCCACCTTCGAGGAAGCCCGATTCCAAGCCCATCTCCTGCATGGAGTCGAGTCTATCCAAAATTTGCTCTCGCCAACGACGGCTGATATCAACAAACAGCTTGCTGGCCTCTATCTCCAGACCTTGGAAGACGACTTCAAGACTGGTTTTCAGCTTAGCACCGGATTGAGCATGGAAATCATGTGGAAGCGTTTCAAGCCTCTCCCAGTGATGAGCGCTGAGACCCTGAGCAGGAGTCAAGAGATTGAGCGATTGGGTATTCGTCTCGACGAACTCAAGTGGAGAGTGAAGGCAAAGGTTTCCGATCTCGCCAATGCAATGAACACCCTTGTTAGGGCAGATAGCATTGTGAGACAGAGCGGATTTGACACCACCGAGCTCATCAGTGACCTAACGAAAGAAATCGAGCTTCTCGAGACCAAGCTCGGCTCAGAGTCCAGCGAAGTCAAGCCTTTCTTTGCTTCAGAGTTCGAAAGCCTCAGACAAGCATCCGTTCTTCAGTCCCAGGCTTCCGGCCACCCGCAGACTACTGCAAGCGATTCTGACCTGGTCGTTCTGTCAAACCAACAAACAATCGACCAGATCCGTTTGGGCAGCTTCGGCGAAGAGGCGAAGCCATTGACCGTTGGCCTACTGGCTTCCGAGGATGCCAATGCACATGTTTGGAACGGCAAGTTCTCCATGTCGCTTTTATCTAAACTCGATTCACTGCGGAACACCAGCTTGCGCTCTCTGGGCCTTCTCGAGACCGAACTCCCTGCTCTTGGACGTTCCGTCGCCTCTTTGGTGCCTGCTCTGCAAAAGAGTCAGATAACTGCCCTCAACCGAGCCCTTGAGCCGCTCATCACAGCCATCTTTTCTCTCCATGGTCAGTCTCAGGAAACCTTCTTGAATGTCGTCTACGAAAAGGTTGCTTGGGAGCTTAGAGCCGATTCCGACGAAAACACTCCGCTTCTCCAGCGATTGCAGAGTCTGGTTTCTCAGGTCAACACTATGCTTCCCGGAGGATGGCCAGCGCATTTTAATCAAGTCGCCAAGGAGCATTTGATTCCAGCGATGGTCGCACTCGCATTATCGCAGCATAGCCGCTCAAATGCGCGCTCTGTGGCTGCTTGGTCTGCGGTCGCTTGGGTTGAGTTCGCCATCGGTGCCATCAAACTTTACGTGCCTGACAAGTCTTTCGACCCTCAGCTGCAGCCACAGTTCGAGAAGGATGTCCATGATCAGTTGACAAAAGAACTTCAACACAAACTCTCGTCCCTCCTGGACTTCGAATCCCTCTTCACCGGTCAGGACACATCTCCCCGCATTCAATCGGCACGGGAAGACATTGAGGCACTTGGCCCAGCACCAGCTCCGACCCAGCTTCTCCATAGACCCTCTCGGTCGGAACTGAACCAAGTTCAGACAGACTTCAACAATGTTTTGAAGATGGTTCTTGGTCAGGACCTTTCAAAGGTTCATATGGACTTTGCTTTGTCAGGCTCTGCCGAAGCCAAACAAGATATTGAGCTCCTCAAGCAAAACTTGGCCCTGATGACTGATCGCTTGGCAAACCGTTTCAATGCCTATCAGGACATGACACGACCTCTCGTCAACATTCTCGGCTGCCTCAAGCTTGGATTGTCACTGAGCGATGGCCTTGAATCTATCCAGACTCATGCCTCGGAGACAACTCTTATGGATCTCACACCCTTCCTTGGCGGCAAACCTGCACACCATGAGATTTCCAAGTTCCCCAACAAGACGCTGGAGTTCCTAGACTATGTCGGACTGATTGTTTCGGTTGAGGGTCTGCAAAATCTCAACGCTACTCTCCGCGAAGCTTTGTTTGAATGTGTACACGGATTCTTTTCAGAGTGGACTAAGAAGCTCGAAGCAGACCGTAAAGCCGAGGAGGCTAGAACGAGCCTCTACACGTTCAAAGGAAGCTACGAAGACGAGGAAGAAATGAACGAAGAGGAGTTCAACGAGCTTTTCCCCACCTATGACAACGAGAAGGAAGAGAAGCCGTCAGTCGGACGCCAGAAGGTCCGAGATGTGTCTGTCAGACTTGCGGAATCGCACCGCAAGGTTTTCTTGGAGCCAGCCGTCGCTTCTGATGCCATTCAAGAGGTCTGCAAATCTGTGGGCAAGGGGGCCGCTGCCGACGTGTTGCAAAAGGCTGCGGTGCACCAAGAGCTCAATACGATGGTTCTTCCGCTGGCTCTCTGGTCGCTCGACGAACAAATGAAAGCCCTTAGCACAAGCACTGTTGGCTCTGACTACAACTTTTATACAGAGGCCAACATTCCTGAGGCCCGTCGTCTCGTTGCACTCGTTGACAAGGTGGAAGCTCGCTTCCGAGAGTTGCAGCAAGTTGACGAAATTGCCCATATGCAGCCATTGACGGACGTGCTGGCAGCTTGTGAACAGCTGCTTCAACTTACGCACACGGAGCCTTTGGCCAAGATACTTCCTAAGCTGGAGCATTTGCACGGCATCGTCTACGAGTGGCAGCATGGAGGCTATGCTCCTAGCATCTACGGTGCGCCGGCACTGTACACCTCTTTGACGGACACAATCATTAGCTGGAGACGGTTGGAGCTTTCTACTTGGGCGAAGCTCTTCGATATGGAAGCCCAGAAGTGCTCCAATGATGCTGATTCTTGGTTTTTCGTTGCCTACCAGGTCGTCATCGCAGTCCCGCTGTCCCTTGTGGACTCTCCCGATCTCAAGGAATACGGTGTCAGTCTCTTCAGGGAGCTCGAGAACTATTTCTCCACCGCAATCATCGGTCAATTTTCCGCCCGCTTGAGACTGCTCAGACAATTGCAGAAGCACCTCGAGCTTCTCGCCGTCGATTACCCTACTCTGTCTGTTATCCGAGATGCGGCTCAGAATTTCATCGACTTTTACTCCCGCTTTGAGAGGGTTGCGAACGAAACAATGGCCAAGAACAGGGCTCCTATTGAAAAGAAAATGAAGGAAGTCGTGCTTCTGGCTAGCTGGAAGGACACCAACATCAATGCCCTGCGTGAGAGCGCTCGGAGATCTCACCAAAAGCTCTTCAGAATCGTCCGCAAGTTCCGCGGCGTGCTTGGCCAGCCTATGAAACCAATTCTGGACCAAGGCCTTCCTGAGGAGGAAGTCGCTCGCAGCATTAGCTCAGATTCAGCAGAAAAGGTTGAAGTCCAGTCAAACTCAGCCGCGGTCTCCGCCGTCAACAAGGGATTCCATGGTTGGCTGGCCCAGCACAAGCGTCTGTCGAATGCTTCCAAGACGCTGTCCATCATGGCTAGTGTTACGACGGAAGCCAATCAAGAAAAGGTGGACGCCAGCCAGGAAGTCGACTCCTACGTCGAAAGCCTTAGGTCATCCATTGAGGAGTTGCGCAAGGAGACCCCTGGCATTTTAACCGAGGAAAACAAAGACCAGGTGAAGCATCTCAAGACCCGAAAGCGCAACCTCTTCGCAGACGTTTTGAAGGCCCTCAGGCAGATGGGCTTCAGACATAACCTTGGAACGGAGGAGTTAGCCAAGCAGAACTCTGTTGCTATTATCCTTGCAAGTCTGCCTGCGTCCGATATCCTTCAGACATACTCCAACGATGCTGCCGAGTACTACTTCCACAAGGTTGTCGATATTGCGCCTCAAGTCAGACTTGCTGCCCATGACCATCACAGCGAACTCACCGGTGCTGAGGTTACCCGAAGCACTGGCTTCATGGAGGGCATGATGACAGTCGTTCTAAGCCAGCATAACACTCTTACAACGGCGCGCAAGTCGATTTCCTCGCTAGACCGCGCCATCACCTCGATCCAGGCTCTCAGTAAGAGTTCTGATCTTAAGCATGCCAATGCCGATGATTCTGCGTACAGAATCAGCGTGAAATGGTGGATGCCGATCGTCGAGTTTGGCATCAAGGTTGTCGAGATTCACGGCAAGCTAGCGTCCATCGATAACCAAAACACCCTGAACATCCTCAAGGGGTATCTGGAGATGGCCGAGGGACTGTCAAAGTCTCTGCAAAATACAGCATCGACCCCGGAGAAGTTTGTACCCCATGGGCAGGACTCCTTGCAGGACCAAGTTATGGTCGCCATTCAAACTATCAACACGTCATTGACATTTGGAGATATGCACAATACTGACCTCAACTTCGTCCTGGACCAAGTGAGGGTTTGGTTCAACATCGATCAAGCTCAAAGCCACACCAGTAACGCCAATTTCGACAGAACCGCCAACCTGTTTAAGGATTCAGTGTCCAGCCTTTGCGATGCTGTTCTCGTCGCTGTTCAAGGGTACAAGAAGGCCATTTCTGACCTGCCCAAGTCATCCGATGATGCTGGCTGGCTGGCGAAGACTAGCACTGTCCGCAACGCTAGTCTCACTGCACTGCACATCAACGCTGTCGTGGACAAGATCAACGCATGTCTGTCTGCCTTGGAGAGCGTTGATCTCGAAGACACTGCAATGGGCGCCGCTGCTTCATCCCTCCTTGCAATCATTCTGCCGATCGTTCAACAATACGCGCTCACAGCCCACAAGAGCTTTGCCGAGCTTTACAACCTGCATGCCGCGACAGGAAACCTGGCATACCAGCTTTCTCGCACATTCTCGCAGCTTGCCACTAAGGGCTTCTGCACACCCCAAGAGAAGTCTGACGAGCAGTCTGGAGATTCTGGCAAACTCGAGTCTGGAACGGGACTGGGAGATGGTGAAGGAGCGGACGACATCAGCAAGGACATCCAGCCCGACGAAGATCTCACAGAGCTCGCTCAAGAACCAAATAAGGAGCAAAGTGGAGAGATGGAGGATGAAAAGGACGCTGTTGATATGGCAGATGAGGAGCTCGAGGGAGAAATGGGTAGTGTCAATGGCGAGGACGAGGAAGATAAGGATGATGGGGACGAGAAAGATGGCGAGGAAAACGAAATGGACGAAGAGGTTGGCGACGTTGACGACCTGGACCCCACGGCTGTCGATGAGAAAATGTGGGATGGCGAGAACGAAGAGGAAGCGGAGAAGGACCAGCAGGGCGAAAAGGCCAAGGGTCAGAAGAAGAAGGATGAGCAGATGGCTGCCGACAACGATGCCAAGGCCGACGAGAATGAAGTTGAAGATGATGATCAAGAAATGGAACAGGGAGATGAGGAAGCGGAGGATGAGGCTGGTCCCGAACAGGAGGACGTCAAATTCGAGGAGGAGATCAAGCAGGACCAGAACGTAGAGCAGAATGATGCTCTAAACATGCCCGAGGAGATGGACTTTGACTTTGACGAGGAAGGGGAAGATGATGAAGGGTCAGAGGACGATGAACTGGATAAGCTGTCAGATATCGAGAAGGAGGAGCCTCAGCAGCAACAGCAGGAGGACAACGTTGAGGATGGGGAAGAGGACACACAGCGACCCGATGAGAAGGGGCCGGAAGAAGAAGAACAGGAAGAAGAGCCTGAAGAAGAGGACCTTGCGGGAGAGCCAGAGCCTGACATGGAGCCCAAGGCTGAAGAGGAAGACGACCAAAAGGAGCCTGAACAGCAAGATCCTCATTCGGATCAACCTCGCGACAATTCGAACGCTGATGCGAATGCCGCTCCTAGCGACGTGAAGGGTGGCGGCGAGGAACAAGACGCCGACCAAATGGACGTCGAGAATGACTTCAGCGAGAATGCGGCCCAGAGAGACGAAGGAGATGCCGGCGACGGTGCTGCTGAGCAAAAGGCTAGCGCAGGCAAGAAGGGAGCCCTCTCCCGGTCCGATGAACAGGCGCAGCCGACCGAGCAGGATCAAGACGACGCAGCTGAAAACCGACAAGATCCTTTCAAGAAGCTTGGCGATGCTCTTGAGCGTTGGCACAGACAACAGAGCGACATTAAGGATCCTGAGAAGCAAGATGATGGCGAGCAGAAGCAGTCTCAAGATGTCGACGCAGACCTCGGCGCTAGCGAATTCCAGCATCTCCAGGATGATGAGACCGCCGCTGATGCACAAGCCATGGGTGCTGCATCTGAGGACCAGGTGCAGCCCATAGACGAGAACATGGCCATCGATGAAGAGAAGAAAGATCCGACGAGCCGTGTGATGCCCGAGACGGAAGACGTTGACATGGAGCAAGATCCTGACAAAATGGACACGACGGAGGCCCCGGAGGCTCAAGACAAGGAGGGTGGCGCCGACAACGACGACGGCCGCTCTGGTGTCAAGACAAGGCAGGGCGCCTTCGACCGTGAGATCTCTCCTGAAGAAGACGAAGTTGAGAGGATGGACGATGAGGAGGATGAGGAGGAGCAAGTCATTGAGGAGACCTCGGAGCAGCTCTCGACAACCCACATCAGCGATGAGCGCCCTCTCCGGGACTTCTTTGAATCTCTCCAGTCATGGACGGTCTTCCAAACCAAAACTCATCCGCTGTCCCTCTCCCTCACCTCTCAGCTCCGTCTCATCCTCACACCCTCGCAATCAACAAAGCTGTCTGGCTCCTACCGCACCGGCAAGCGCCTCAACATCAAGAAGATCATTCCCTACATCGCTTCCAGCTACAAGCGAGACAAGATCTGGATGCGCCGTGCTATTCCGACTAAGCGCTCCTACCAGATTCTTCTCTGCGTTGACGACAGTAAGAGTATGGGAGAGACCAGCTCTGGAAACCTAGCACTCGAATCCCTCGTTATGGTCTCGCGTGCTCTCACCATGCTCGAGGTTGGCCAGGTCGGCATCCTCGGCTTCGGCGCCGACACTTTCATGGCGCACGACTTCACTCAGCCCTTCGCCTCGCACGATGCCGGCGCCAAGGTGCTGCAGCACTTCTCCTTCAACCAGGACCGAACCGATATCCAGCTGCTCGTGCGCAACACGATCGACCACTTCCGCACGGCGCGAATGCAGAATCCGGCTCGCGGTGCCGAGGATCTCTGGCAGCTTGCCTTGATCCTGTCTGACGGTCTGACCCCCTCCAACCAGCACGATGGCATCCGTCGACTGCTGCGTGAGGCCATGGAGGAGCGTATCATGGTTGTCTTTATCGTCATGGACGACACAGGCAAGAAGAAGGGAGACAGTGTGCTGGATCTCAAGGAAGCAAAGTTCGTCAAGGACGAGAGCGGCAACAGCCGCGTTGTCATTGAGAGGTATCTGGATACTTTCCCGTTCCAGTACTACCTTATTGTTCATAATTTGGAGGACTTGCCAAGCGCCCTTGCAGGACTGCTGAGGACTTGGTTCGCCGAGGTCAACTCGTAAAATGGGGACGGCGGAAATGAAAAGTTTTTGTCTTTTTTGCTGGTTTCATGGAACAGGAGTTAGAGGTTAATGGACGACATTTCGCATTATAGAGATAGAACATGTTCGCAACAAACGAATTTATTAAACACAGCTTCATGAAGGAAGTTCACCCTCAATGAACAATGTGCGACCAACATGTTGAGGTGGAGGCCGTTTCCGAAGGCATCGCATCCTGCTGTCTGAACGTCACTCCGGCGCAGTGGGTCTTGAGTAACTTAGCTTCGCTTTTCGGTGTCCACATCCGATATGGTGTAGTGGCCAACATGATGCCCTCTCATGAGCTTGAGAGGTTAGGCATAGCTCCGAGTTCGATTCTCGGTTTCGGAATGTTTTTGCCTCGCTCGGCTGTTCGTTTTACCTTTGGAGATGTGTTCCACACCACATCAGTCATTCAGTACTTCTTGTTGTGTTGTTCTCTTGTAGCATATTTCTTTTGCCAAATTTCGTTATGTCCTTGGTTGCGATTGTGCCTGAGGGTATGCATACTTTATGGTGTTTGTTGTATACAGAGCAAGTGAATGCTGCCCGTCTATCTATCTATCCCAGCCTGGGTCTATCTTCATTATGAGGTTGTTACCTCCAATTAATATATCGCTTGCACAAAGAAAAGTTGTTATACATCAGCCGTCCAACACGGTCTCGTCAGCAAAGTCTTTAGAATCGAGAAATGTCGCGTCCAAAAACCCAAGTAATGAACCAATACCAAGGAACAAGCACCTTGTTCTTGATACTCATGGACTTGGTAAGATACGCTGTTCTCCACAGAATCCACGCAGCACTACATGGATTCACGTCAGTCATGACATACAGAATGTAGGTGAACGAGTGTCACTTACCGGCCCTTGAGCTCATCAGCTGAGCTCTGGTGAATAGCACGCCATGAGCCGAGATAAGTCATGGCGCCCCAGTTGCGGAAGCTGAACGGTGCCGGCTCCTTACCGCCAGTGGCACGGTTCAAGGTTTTGGCGAGGTACTTGGCCTTCGACGTTGTTAGCATCCGCGATCACAAAGATAGCGAGCGATGAGGGAGTACTTACCTGCTGACTGGCGACTTGCGCGGTGGCCGGCAAAGTCTGGTTCTCAAGGATAGAACAGTCGCCCATAGCATACACATCAGGGAGGAGAGCGTTCTCGTTTGCCGGGTCATTGAGACGGACGCGGAGCATCGGGTCCGTGATAATTCCACCGCTCCGCTCCGCCTTCTTGATGGTCACTGTCTCGCCCTCCTTCTCCGTAGGACTACGAAGCTCCTTGGCAACGAGGGTCTGGATAAGCGGATTCTGCATGAGGCCGGTGCTCCAGACGCAGATGCCGGCACCCACTTCCTCGTCGCCGTACTCCTTGATCTTCAGCCTCAGACCGCCGTTGTCGTCCGGGCGAACGCGCTGCAGGTGGTGCTCCGTCTTTACCGAGATGCCCTGGCGGCGGAACTGCTCTGTTGCGTACGTCGCGAGCTGCTGGTCGAACATCGGCAGCACCTTTGGCGCGATGTCGTAGATTGTTATGGACACGAACTCCATCAGGTGCGGGTAGATCTTGGAGAGGTCATCGTGGATGAGGTCGTGCAGCTCAGCCGCGAACTCGATGCCTGTTGGTCCTCCGCCCACGACGGCAAAGTGCAAGAGGTCGCGGCGCTGTGCGTCCGTTGCGGTTGGCCAGCTCGCCTTCTCGAACAGCTGCAGAACCTTGAGACGAATGCTCCGCGCGTCGCCAATGTCTCTCAGGAAGTTGGCGTATTCTTTGACACCCTCGATGCCGAATGTCTGCGAGTAGGCGCCGACGGAGATAACCAGCTTGTCGTACGGCACGTCTATCGTCTCGCCCTTGGGCTGGTGCTGCTTTGCGGGCAGAGTTTTGGAGGTGGGGTCTTCAGAAGTGACCTTTTCGATACGGACGAGCTTGCGGGAGAAGTCGACGTCGTCGGCCCATGCCTGGTGGAAGGCGTCGAGGTTCAGCCGGCGGACTGGCTCGAGCGTTGAACGGAACTCGAGGGTGCCGACAGACGTTGAAGCTAGCAGGGGGGTAAAGACAAAGTATGATCGTGGTGAGATGAGGATGCGCTCATATTTCTTTGGGTCGAGTTCGCGAGCAAAGGCGTAACCACTGCGACGTGTGAGTAAGACGAGACCGAGGTACAGGTGATATGACTCACGCCCATCCCGAGCCTAGGATGACTACCCTTTCTCTCTTGTCCTCTTGAATGTGTGTAAGTAAATTGTATTTTCAACAAAAGTGAATGTCTAGTTGATGACTTACCCGTTGACGAAGAAGAGCTTGTGCTGTTCCGATACTTGACCATGCTGGTGTTAGTCGGGGCCGACGCTTGCAATGCGGCTCCGGCCCCTGCACGTCCGGGGCGGGCCAGACTCCTCCAATATTGTTGGGCGACTTTTGATGAGGCCATTTTGGGGTTACAATCATGCCACCAGATGCACGAAGGGTTCAATGTCTTGATGTCATATATAGAACCAAACGCAAGACCCCTAGACTGACGTACCCAGAAGGTAAACGGTCCTTCTTTGATGGAATATGGGGGCCACGAGAATGGATCGGAACCAAAAGCTTCGGTGTCCGGGGAGCTGGTAAAGAGCGCAAAGCGCAGGCAGGGGCGACTAAGACGGACGGGGTTTTTTTACGTGAGGATTGCTGGGTTAAGGCCGAAGACGGACGGTTGTGGGAAAGTCAATGCGCTGGCTGGATCGGTCAGACCTCGTCGGTAGCTAATTAAAAAAGGAATTTCTGCTGTGACACAGCATAGCTTTTGTTTTGTAAGACGCCTAAATACAGATTCATATTGACCTTCAGCTTTGCGTCATAGGTACAGAGCCTGAAAATAATTTTGCGGCCGCTTGGCGGCTGCGAAAAGTCGACGGGCTAAAGGACGTCTACGCGCCCCACACTGGGCGTCTTCTCCGTCCCGAGCACTCCGGCCCCGAGACCCACTCTTTGTGTCCAAGGTATGACGCCCCCATGACTCTCAAAATTCTCACCATTACACGGCAGACGCCCGCTTTTCTCCGTCCGAAATGCCGCTCAGTATCTTCTAGCCTCTCCACCCTCAACGGGTCTAGTTTATTGCAGCATGGAGTCCAGACTCTCGCCAAGAACACCCTCGATCTTGTGAATCCACCGGTGCGTCTCCCGTTCAACGACCTCATCGTCATCGTCCTGGAGCTCACTGATGTACGGCAGCATCTCAGGTAGGGCTGGCAGCAACTCTTCTCCAAGCTTGACAACGAGCTCTTGCTGGCACTTGACAGCCGCCAGACGTACTGCAGCCTGTTCCGAACGGAGGTGACGGAGAATGGAGCTGTTGAGCTCCTTCTGGTGGTCCTGAGAGTCCGCAGCGGCAGCCAACTCCACGACCGCGGGGATAAGCTCGGCGGTCAAGTCCACGGAGGAAGCGTGGAGGAACTGGTCGACCAGGACCGGCGCAACCTTGCCGAAGTGTGCAGGGGCCTGCCAGAAGTCGTCCTGGTCATGCTCAAAGCATCTCGCCATAGTGGAGAGCACTCTCTGCCAAAGCCCCTTGTGTTCGGGCACAGTGAGGTCGCAGGACTTGACGATTTCGACGGCATCGTCCACAATGTAGGTCGCGTAACTGGTGACGATCGATTTCAAGCTCTCGAAGAAGCGCAAGAAGAAGCCGTAGACGCTGAAGCGGCGGAGGACCCGTCCAGTGATGTCTTGCTTGGGCAGTTGTGTAGACCACTCAACCATCTGAGCGAAGATGGGCCGGAAAGCAGCGTCGTTGAGCTTGTAAATGATGGACAGCGCCACGTCGTTGATGGATGCCTCGATGTTGGCCACGCGTTGGGAAGTTGCGCTGGTGAGCTTGCCCGTTGCCTGCTCGCGTCTCCGTAGATCCAAGGCGCTAAGGAGAATGGTGGACAGAGTGGTGACATTCTTGGTGACGACGGACTTGGTGTGACTCTCCACGATGACACTGAAGATATCCACCCATTCATCGGTTGCCTGCAAGATTGTTAGTCTGGTCGTACTTGGTGCCATTACATGATAACTTACATTGTAACCAGCTTCAGTGGCAGGGATCCAGTTCTTCTCTAAGCTGGCGAGCATGACCTTGGCGTCAACCTTTCTCGCAAGGAACCTCAGGCAGTTCAGGCGTTCGTCATCGGCCTCATCATCCACATCGGCTTCGGCAGACTTGTTGGAGGCAAGCAGGATGTTGTCCAGGTACTTGCCAGAAATCATGTATGGCAGGTGTTGGGCCAGGGCTGTGATAAAAGAGTAGCTGGCGTTGTGCAACTCGGTCGCCGGCTCGTCCAGCTCCACGCTTTGCTGGATGTAAAGAATTGCTTGGGGGACAGCAAGAGACAGTACGGGCAGGATGCCGTCTTGGAGAACGTCAACAAGAGAAGCAAGGCAGAGCAAAGCCATGACACGGAGGCGAATATCCGGCTGACCGAGGCAGTGGACTCCAGCAATAGTCTGGGCTGCCGCAGCCACGGCCTCGACGTCCTTCTTTCCATACTTCTCTGCAATCTTGTCGACGCAGGCCACGGCCGTGTGCTTGTACTTGATGTCGTCCGTATCGCGGATGGCAGCAGTGAGCTGTGGGAGGAAGGCGAGGAGGGCGGTTCTGGATGTGACATTCGCGACATTCTCCTGGTCCACGCGGACCTCGAGGGCACGAAGAACCTTGCGTCGGAGATCGATTTCTGTGCGATCCAAGAGAGTCTCCACTGACTTGATAAACTCGCCGATGGACAGAAGGTTGAGAAGGTTGGCAAGGGCATTGCCGCAGCACTCGTGGAGAGGCTTCTGCTGCTTCACAGTCTCGGCAAGAGCAAGGACGTCTCGCAGAAGGATTGCATAGAGCTCCCGAATCTTGGAGGCATCCATGTCGTCCTTCTCTGTGAGGATACCAACTTCTTTCCGCAGCTTTCTGCTAGACAGCAGAGCAGGGAACACAGTCAGCTGTTGGAGGGCCGTGGCTTCGGGCTTCTTCTCAGACATGTCTTCGCCGACGCCAAGCAGAGTGGCTGACAGGCCCGGCTTAGGCTTGAAGATGTCGCTGATCAAGTCCAAGAGCTTCGCCAGAGTCTGAAGCTGTACCTCCGCGCTGTAGACGCCGAGCAGCTCAGAAGCAAACGCCATGAGGCTATCGCTGGGGCCGTACCTATCGACCAGCATAGCCAGCAGGGCGTATAGGAACTCATCAGGGCCAAGGGTGTTGACAAGAGCGATGAACAAGCCTTGCTTGCGGTGAGCCGGGATGTGTTCGTACGCAGTAACAAAGCTTGCCAAAAGCTCGGTGGCACCAGCAACTGGGTTGCGCTTGCCCTTCTTCAGCGACGTCATGAGCGGCGGAACAACCTCTCTGATAGTCTGGTTGACCACGTGAGCAGAATAGTCATCGTTCTGGCGCAGGACAGAGGCACCCATGAAAGTAAAAATGGGCATCACACTATGAAGGACCAAATCAGGGGCGGCCGTTGCCAGGCTGGCGATCAGCAGGAGGGCAGAGTTCTGCACAATAGGGCTAGAGGACTTCTGGATGCAGTTGACGAGCAGGTCACCATGGCCACCTGAGCTGTCGATCTTCAAGCTCTTATTCTCTCTGTAGGCAGGTACCATAGCAATCAAGCTAGTAAGAACCAGGTTCTGCAGGTATCCCAGCTCAGATCCGATCACGGTCCGGAAGTGCTGCAACTCGGATAGAGTGCCAAAAAGGCTATCAAGGAGCTCTGGGTGAGAAGCCGGGTTGGAACCCTCGACGAGTTGAAGAACAAAAGTCACTGATCTCAGGGTTGCGCTCAACTCAGCGCTGGCTTGAGCACTTGTTCCACGGTTGGCCTCAGAGGAGCTCGTCCTGCGCCTCTTGTTTGGTGGCGGCTCAGTGATAAGCTTCGTACCAGTCTGGATTGACTCGAGGAAAGAAGACAGAATCTCTGTGGTGAGGTCAACATTTCTGAGGAAATCGGCAGCCTCGTCAGCAATGATATCCTCATCGTCCTGGGATGCTTGCCGAGCCTGGGAGAGCTCCAACATTGTCTGTGCAACATCGAACTTAGTGTCGGCCTTCATGGACTTCCAAATGGCACGTATGCGTGCCGAGATAGATCTGACAAGCTCAGGACGCTTCGCAGACTCGGGATTCTTCATAGTAGAAAGAAGGCATTCGAGTCCGTCGCTGTCGTTTGGAACAACAGTCTCGGCGAATCTGGTGTGGAGCAAGGATTGGTCGACCTCCTCAGCGTCGCAAAGACGAACAGTCTCCTCTGCTGACAACGCTGCCCACCATTTGAATGCAGGCAGAAGTACCTTGGTCCTTGAGGTGGATGACACTCCCTTGATCCGGTTCAGGATAGAGAGAAGGTTGGATTTGACCCGGAGAAGAGGCGTCGCAACGATGTGGCTGGCAAGGAAGGAAAGAATAGCAGTTCTGTTTGCTTGAGTGAGAATCTTCTTGCCATCGCCGCTCTCGGACTTGGCACTGCTGTCGAGAGAAGAATGCAAGATGGCGCGGATATGGTCTTCGTGCATGATGCATTCCTCGATCGACGGAAGAATAACACCGTGGAGCAGGCGGGAGACTGCATCAGCGTCCATCCAGTGCAGCTTGGCGCTGTCTTCATAAACATTCTTTCCGCCCCAGACAGACTTCTTCGCCGCCTTCGACTGAGGGAAGATCTGGCCAAGCTGAATCAGCAGCTCCGCAGCAGCCCGGCGAACCTTCTTGGAGGAATCGACCAGAGCGATGAGGCAGTATGGGATGAGGGCTTGGAAGTCGAGATCATTTCCATCCCCATCACTAAGACGTTTCTTGACGGCGTCCACGGCAGCAGCACGAGCGAGCGTTGGGTATGGGCCGGACCAAATGCGAACGAAGAATGTGATGTAGGTGTGGTCGCTGACGGCGGTTTGGCGGCTAAGGGAGGGCAACTCGTCAAAGTTGGCAAGAAGAGTCGGATCCTCGGATTGCTGCGAGACGACACGGAGGAAGAGCTGGCTGAATTCGTCGTAAACCTCTCCCGGGCTGGTAGAGAGGCAAGACGGGAGGGTGCGCTTTTGAACAGCGAGCTCCCGGATAGTCTGGTGCAAGTCCTCCTTGGTTGGGGCAAGGGCGTTGGTGCCGTTCATATCGACATCGTCCTGGGTTTCGGGAAGTGCCTTCTTCTGCCTGATTGAGACATCTAGCTTCATTTCCAACTCCTCCACGTCGAAATCGACCTCTTCAAGAACGGTTTGAATGATCTCGCTCGTTTCGCCCGAGAAGCGGGAAAGGTCAATCAGGGTCGAGCCAAGCTCCTTACGGATTTCGCCGTTCTTGTCCACCACGTCGTCCAATCGGTGGGCAGCCAAGACCAGGGACTTGAAAATGACAGCGACCTGTTTGTGCTTCAGGATCTGGCTCATCAGGATAACGCGGATAATCGGGAGACCACGAGCATCGCCCTTCTTGCACAGCCTCTCGATGAAGGCAATGCAAAGACCGTTGGTCATCTTGTCAACTCGTCTTTCCTGGCCCAACTCTACCAGAATTTCGCCCAGGTTCTGTACTTTCAGGAGAGCCTTGGTGACCTTGGCGGACAACTGCTTAGCAGATCGATATTGCGCAAGGATGCACAAAGTCACTAGTCCGGGCCGCACAGTCTCGGTCGTCCAACCCTGCACAATCTGCTCCATGAATGCTGACAGTGCCGCGTCCTCAAAGGTTCCCTTGGCTGCAACAACCGTGACGGCCATGTAAGAGGCGATTTGCATGTTGGGCACCTTCTTCATGAGCAGAGCCTCACCGAAGATACGGCCCACGCGTGTCAAAAAGGTCTGGTTGTTCTCACTTTGAATCGCCTGGCGGCCGGATCGCATGTTCTCAAGCATACCATTGACTGCCTCAGTCATGATACCACCCCAGAAAGACACCAAAGTCGGGTATTGTTGCAGATTCCTGCAAGCCTCGAGCGTGTATTCGGAGAGGGTCTCGAGGAAGGCAAACTTGTGAATCGACTCGTGGACCAGAACGGATCGGGGAGGACAAGTCAGAGACTTAATGTACGGGCTCAAGAATCGATATTCTTGCGGTATCTGAGAGGGCAAGATCGAGAGTACGGTAACGAAAGCAGGGATCGAGTGGTACGGAAGGAAGGTCGTGATGAGGGATCGGGTGTTGTATTCGTGGATTCTGCCTTTTGGTTAGACGAGTTTACGCGGCAAGATATAGTCCAACATACCGGAATCTTCTCACCAACCACTCAAGGGCTCTGATCGCAGGCATCAGGCGCAGCCTGCTGCCAACAAGGCGCAGGAAAGACTCGACTTTCTTATCCAACTCCTCATTTTCAGCTGCTGTCATCTGCGTTCGGTCTTCGCTCTGGCTTTGCTCGCTGAATAGTGTGAGGGCAAAAGGCTTGAATCGGCCGTCGAGTTCACACAGCTCCTCGAAGCCTTCTAAACAGATCGTGTAAAGCGTGTGGTAACTTTGCGTCGCCGCAACTCTTGGCTCGAAGATCAGAGACTTGGAGTGGGCAGCTTTTTGCGCCTTGACGTCCAAGGAGGCCTTCGAGTTGGCGGCAATCTGCGCCAATTGGGCAGCGAGAGAGGACGCCATATCTCACAGAAGTTGCGGCGTGCCGCGGTGATTCAATTAACAACGGCGGGGAGTTCGAAAGAACCGGGACTGCGACTGGGACTTTTTTTTTTTTTGAGAGCCTGTACCTGAGCGTTCGCGATGGATTTTTTTTTTTTGAACGGATATTAGTTTCACCGACTATCTTGCGGTGATAAGACAGACGGCCAATCGATAAGCTCGTAATGCAGAAGCGTGGGGCCGACCATCCCCACCCTCCATTCCCGCACCTGCATTTTTTCCATCTCTTGTTGAAGCTTGGAGCTGTAGCTCAGCACGTTGCTGAGGTCCGACACTTTTGTGCAAGAGTTGCCCATCTTGGTTTGCATCCGATGATCCGAACTGCGATATCTGAGATAGCATATGATTTTGAGCGGCTACTTCGTCACGAAACACCAAAATGTTCCAACTCAAATGCATTCGTTCCTCGGTCGATTTCACACGCCTATCAAAGGACGAGTGCATGCGACTACGTCTGGTGACAAGACTGTTTGTATTGATGCTGTTTGCTGCAGTGCTGGTTTGCTGTTTCGGTGCGACTCGAGCGGCCATTTCGTGCGATTGATAGGCCGATAACCGCAACCCCCAGGAAACAAACGACCTAGCTGTATCGTGCCTTCGGCTATGCGGGTGACCTGCCGTACAAGTGGCTCCGTTGATCGTGGATGCTTGGGGGGGCCTCTTCAGTCTCGCTGCAGCAAGGGACATATAAGACCGAGCCAAAGACACGGTTAAGTGTTCAATCCGTTCGTTTGGTTCAGCAACCTTGTCTTGCTTTTCAAACAGAACGTAGAGCTACATAAACACTCACTCCCTCAAGCTTCTGCCCGACTTTTTGGCCACACCACAACCCGGATTCAAGAATGGCTGTAAGTCAACAGCCCAGTCTCTTTGGTTAAAGAGACCGAAACTGAAATATGCTAACCAACCAGAAACCGTACCCCCAAATTGTGCTCTTCGGCGACTCCCTTTTCCAGGGATGTGCTCATGTTTCCGATGGTTTCTCTTTCCAGGCCTCGCTTCAGTGCCGTAAGTCACTTTCTTTGGAATCGTAGCGCCGGGGCCAGAGCTCACTGTAGTGCGTCTCGTTAGATGTGATGCGTCGTTTCGATGTCGTCAACCGCGGCTTTTCAGGCTGGAACACAGCCAACGCATTGAAGTACCTGCCTGACATTATTGCTCCGCCTTCGGAGTCTGGACCGCAGCTCAAGTATCTTCTGGTGCTACTCGGTGCGAACGACGCCGTCCAGCCAATGGAAACGACAACTCAGGGTGTGCCTCTGGCGGAATACAAGCAGAACTTGCTGAAGATTGTGACACACCCCAACATCACGGCTCACAAGCCCAAAATTCTTCTCGTCACCCCGCCGCCGATCGACGAGATTCGCATTACCGAGCTCGATCTGCCCTGGGGCCACCCGAAGCCCACGAGGACTGCAAAGATCAGCGCGGAGTACACGCAGGCGGCTCGAGACGTTGCGGCCGAGGTGCCTGGTGTGACGCTGATCGACCTGTGGGCGGCGCTCCACGACTACGCCGGCCGCAAGACCCCCGGCCTTGTCAAGGACGGAGGGCCTTTGCTTGGTACTCCGGAGCTCGGTAAGCGGGGCGGTCTGGCGGCACTCCTGCCGGACGGGCTGCATATGAGCGGAGAGGGCTACAAGGTCTTCTATAAGATAGTGGTTCCTCACATCGGTCAGGAGTACCAAGGCCTGCCCGAGGATGACCGTACGGACTACGTTCACCCAGACTGGCGAGATGTCAACCCCCCAGCTTGAACAGCAACACGAACACTTGGAATGAAGGAAAGCAGTGGCCAGGTCGTTGGGGGCCAGTGCGGGAGATTCTGACCGTGTGTTCTGCATGGTAATTTCAAATCGGAGGGCGGACATGGAAGACTAAACAGTCCTAGACCCTTGAAGTCGAATCTATTTTAGACGGCGATGTACATGAAAACGAACGAGTGACAACTTGGCTAGTGATGATGAATGCTATGTGTCGTGGTCTTGTGTTGCCAAGCGGCCCGGTGGCAACAAAATCGATGCATCTGTGCCGCAGCATAGCATTGTGCAACACATTGGTGAGCGAGTGTGGACGATATTCAAGCATCATTGATGGACATCAGGTTTAGATTTAGGGGGCTGGCAGATGAGCGAGAAGGCATGAGTCTCGTCGTCATTCACAGCGGGGGTTGAGCTTGCACCGCCGTCTTGAATATCCACCACACCTTGCGACTTGATGGACGGGGTTGGAAGAAGTGCAGCGATCGAGGGGGATTGCTTACCTTTTGCCATAGATATGTGCCTGGGTAGGTAAGTACCTTGGTTTGAAAGGTAAGGCAGGAGAAGGAAGGTAAGAAGGGCGTGTGCAGGATGGGAGGCATTGGCATCTCAGCATCGGCGGCTTTAGAGTTTGTCTGTCTGAGGTGCAGCGTAGTGAAAGTCAAGTTTGCTGTGCTGTTGCGAAATGATGCTTCCACTTTCCATCCAGCACGCAGCAGCACGGGCAGGCAGACACTCTGGAGTCTTCAGCACGTCCCCTGCCCTGCGCAGAACACGAACCCCCCGCCCCAATCAGCCCCTCCTACAGCGTCACACCTCCCAGCGCGGCAAATCACTGATGGCTCCTGCCCGGACAGGCTCGCCCATTTGTTCAGGTAAGGTACCTAAGGTGAGGTAGGTGCCTACCTTAGGTAGGTTACAATGGAACCTGAGATGCAAGTTCCAGCTGGTGGAGGGCAACTGACTGGACCTGACGACTTGGCCTCGCAGCTCCACGGGTGTTCCTCCACTGCAATTGACATGACGGGGGGAAGGCTACACCGCACCAGACATGCTGCCCCGCCAAGGTATCCCTCAAGTACTGCTGGTGCCCGGCTCTAACGCCGTGCTGCCAGTGCATAGTACTAGTTTACCCGTGTCGCTTCGATAATTCCCAGCCACACAACACTGTGGAGAGATGCCGCTGGCTCCAGAGCAACCTGAATTGTGCATGCACTTCGACTCCATTCGATACAGTGGTACTTCGACGTTACCTCAATACGCCGACTGGCCTGTCCATCCACTCCCGCCGCCTGCCCTTCACCTCACCACCTGCCTTACTTACCTTGTGGTGCTTGGTTCCTGTCCTCTGTCCTGGCCCGACTCGTCCTGTCCACTTCACTAATCCAGTCCCGACTCCCAGATCAACTAACCTCCCACCAGACTTCATTGTTTGTCTGCCCATCTCCTTCACGCCCTTTTCTCTCCGCTTCTTTCCAAAGCAAACCCCCGAATACCAGACACGAATACTCCCATACGTAACCTCGAATACTGTTCCCTCCGACCTCAGTTGGACAAAACTCGTCCTCTGCAACAGCATCTCTTCCGAAGAATCCACGACCGCCGCTCGATCCTTAGCAATCCCACCCTTCTGGGCCTCCTTGTGACGACTACGCTTTGTTCAGCGCGCCTTCTACTACAATTTGCTTCTCTCCTCCCGATCTCGCACTCACGAACGCACATCGGGTCTCGCAAATTTCTGTCCTTTTCAGTAGCGACTCGTGTCGAAATCTTGCCGACGCTCACACGCAAACCTGCCTAAGCTGCCCACCTAACGGGCAAGTCCGTCGCCGGTGATCGTTGTGCAACCTCGCAATACTGCCGCCATCACGCTCTAGCTGCCGCAGTCGCCCAGACCGACTGGATTGTGGACAGACGCTGAAATCAATTCGACAAGGACTCGCTAACGCGCCTGCTGCCGCCGCCGTTGACGACCTCTTTGGTCTCGCTGTGCGATGTGGTGGGGGAGGAGGACCTCGTGAACTGATACTGTAGGGATCGAGGTCGGAAGAGCCCACCGTCTTCCCTCGAGCCCTTCATTCGAGAATCGCCTGTACCTCCTGCGCAGTCAGTCCATGGGCATTCTCCCATCCGGATGATCTCAGTTCTCCCTGTTGTGTCGATACCCTCTTTCACGCGTCTTTCTGCCACAACTTGATCCCATCACGCTCGCTCGTTGTCCCTCGCTCCTATTCCTGCCCTCATATACCCCGTGTATCTGGACTGCCTGACCTAGACTGCACAACTTCAAATCGCTGGAACCATTTCCGGGCATGGATCATCGGTTCCCAATAACCCGAGACGACCTCTTCAACATCCAGATGGATTTGAAGCAAATCCAACTGGTTCAAAATAATCAGGGCGAGAGACTTGCACGACTTGAGCGACGCCAGGACCAAGATGCCAGCCTCAAATCAGTTTGGCAGCAGCATCCGTTTCCTGGCGTCTTAGCTGGAACACCTCAGCAAGGTTGGTCTACGGACTGGTCCAGTGGGAAAGTTCATTTGCTGACTCTAATCTACTAGGCCCGACCCATATATCCCCCAACGACATGTTCGACGACTTTGACGAGCAGGGCCAGCACCTGCTGAGCTCCCTACATCTTGGACCTGCTGAGGAGGAACCTGCTCGAAGAGGCGCCGCATCCCGAGCTAACAGTGTTCGCTTCGATGAGAGTGCCTTGCGAGGGGCCGACTGGGCCAGCCAGAGCAATCGTCATTCTGGGGAATTCGGTCCTCCCCGCCCAAGCAGCGGGATGATGATGGAGCGCTCCCTCTCCCACAAGTCGGACGGCCGGCACAGCTCGGCAGGCCATTCCGTACACTCTTTCCACTCGGTCGCTTCTGGTCGCGCAAGCAGCCTGGGTCTGGATACCAATTTCTTGGTCAGCAGCCACGAAGACGACTCTCCCCTAGAAATGCCTGAGCCTCCCCCAGGCTTGTTTATCCTCGGCTCAGTTCCCACCATCATCCGGTGCTGGCTTACGACTCAATTTGCACACAACACGATACTTTACGCCGACCTATGTACCGGGTCGCAAAAGTCTGTACTAGACTACTCGATCGTTAGGGAACTCGACCTCCTGGAAGAAGTCCAACGCGATGTGGACGGAACATTCAAGATACGGCTACCCGTGTATTTGGTCGAAGCCACCGTCTCGGAGAGAAGTAGCCGGTCATCGAGTCCCGGCCATCAAATTCCTAGCATTCTGACAACCTTCGAGGTCTTGGGCATGGAGCAGGCTGAAGGAGCGGATCCGAAACGAGGTGTTCAAATCTTCATTGGCAGCGACACCCTGAGAGCACATCAAGCCGATATACTCTTGTCTCAGAACCGCATGTGTCTGTACGGGAGTGAGCGCGAGAAGCTCTCAGTTCCTTTTGTGCGCCCGGAAGATGAGTCTGTGTTCAAGTACATCAGCACGATGAACTTTGTTCCGGAGAAACCTCGACTCAATGCCAACGCAGCGCAATTCGTTCCTGGGGAGCCGCGGTCTCGTGCCGCTTCGACACATGAAGGAATGGAGAACAGCGTATCTAGCATGCAGCAGGACGACGGAGAGTCTCTTGGGCTCATCTCCCCTATGGAAAATCACTCTGTACCCAACAAGTCGATTGGAGCAAGCAACCTGTCTGAAAGTGGCGGGGAGAGTGAGAGACCCGGCAAAGACGCTGCTAGTGGGTCTGAGTCCGGGGCCAAGGAGACCGTGGGAACGCAGAACGGCTCTGCTAGCACAGACGGCAATCGACGCGAGTCTGCCAGCGGCATCTGGGGATCATGGCGGCAAGGCACGTCGGCAAACGGCTCTGAGAACGGACAGCGGGACGCCAACGGACCGCTGAGTGGTTATCAGCCAGCCGGGCGCGGTAGTCGGAATATGAAGGTACTGAAGCCCCTGAAATCGGGGTCGTCATCATCTGCCCGAACCGGAGCTGCCTATGAGCCGGCGCCCGCCCCCAGAACCAGCGGCGAACATCGACGGAAAAGCCAGGCGAGTACGGTTTCGGAGAGTACCCCCGTGGGAACGATTCGTTGGGAGCCGAAGCGAACGGTCAGCAGCACAGTAGAATTGAAGGCTCAACGTGAAGCCAAAAACGCGGCGCCGCCGCTGCCGCGGTCGGCGAACCCGATTGGAGGAGCATCTGCCTTTTCGTGGATGAACCCAGCCTCCAAGGTGAAGCCTACGGCCACTGCTGAGTAGGCGGAAGGAGAAGCAAGGCCCCGGCGGCAATTGATACGGAGATGGCCTGAAAGGCAAGCGCATTAATCTTCTTTTTATTTGCTTGACGGAATTGCCCCCTCCAACACGCAGAGGCGGGATGCTTCATATCGCGCGAGATGGGCCGACTGGTAGCCATGACAGTGTACCAGGTCCAATGTGAATTCCATGTAGCACAAGGGCTAGAGGAGATGACACAGCGGAAATAAAATACAAAATCGTCGATATGAACATAGGCAGGCAGCGTGAGAAAGTGCAATGATCGACAGCACATCAGTGGCGCCTGCAGAAGTGCCCCTGATAGCTTCATCCGCAGATCTTGTATGTAGACATATGTCATCGGTGCGGATACTGCACAATGTTCCGCTCTGCAACGGCGCAGTGGTCTTCCAACCAGATCAAAGGAAATTACCACCGCTACTAGTATACTTACCGCAGAGGTACAAAACTTGTGGTGGGCGTGAGACTACAAGGCGATGTACCGGGTATCCTAGCATTGGTCACTCAGACCGGGGCCGTTGAAGGTAAGCGTGAGGTAGGTACCGCCGCCATTTACCCCACCCTCCCCACGATCCGTTGCCCCGCGGTCCTCCTCGACATGTGGACTGGGTAACCACCAAGGTCGTCGGAGCCGAGACCGGTTCATCGACTGATCCAGAGTCACATCAGGTTCAATATTACCTCGCCTGGGACATGACAACAGCGCGAACCCTCCGCACACTGTCAATATTTTCCCAATTGCGCCGTCCTCGACCACAACAACTCACCTTGCGACCCCGCTTCCTCACGACTGCGACAATGTCCGATCCCACGCCGAGGCGCCTTCAAAGGCCAGTCATTTTGTGCGTCATCCTTTCGCAATTCTATGTGCCAGAACTCAGGGCCAGCGCTGTGCAATCTCTGTCTTGCTAACCCAATTGCCCTGAGACAGTGTCTGCGACCTCCAAGACAAGTTCCGCAATGCCATCTTCGAGTTCGAGAAGGTAGTCAAGACAACGAGCAAGCTCCTCCGCGCCGCCGAGACCCTCAAGATCCCCGTCTACACAACGACGCAAAACCGCGCACGCCTCGGCGATACCGTACCAGAACTCGCGTCCCTCCTCCGGGAGTCGGACCTCATCCGGGCCCCCGTGGACAAGACCAAGTTCAGCATGTGGGTGCCTGAGATCAGCCGGCAGTTCGACAGCGCGGAACCGGCGCAGGTCATCATCGTCGGAATCGAGTCACACATCTGCGTCACGCAGACCGCGCTGGACCTCCTGGCGGCGGGGCACAAGCCATACGTGCTCGCGGACGGCGTGAGCAGCTGCAACCGCGAGGAGGTGCCCATCGCCCTGGCGAGGTTGAGGCACGAGGGCGTCACGGTGACGACGAGCGAGAGCGTCATGTATGAGCTCATGGGCGATGCCGCGGTGCCCGAGTTCAAGGGCATCGTGGGGCTCGTCAAGGAGACGGGCAAGGATACGAAGGAGGTTCTGCAAGCTCTGGTGCCCAAAATCTAAGAGACGAACTTTACGAGACACAGACGCACGAAGTTAGACGGACAAAGTTGTTATCTAGGATTTGTCTATAAATGAGTTTGCGTTTCTTGTTTTGCACTTTTTGTGGTTCAGCTTCACTTTGACTCAGTGGACCTCGACGGCCTTGACCTTTGCCCCTGACAACCATTTCAAGTCACCCTCGACGGTTTGGTTCCGTATCCTCGCAAGCTCGTCAATGAAAGCCGGCACAAAAGTGCCAGGGCCTTGCACATCGCCCCTGACGGCAGCGTGCTCGGCCGCGATCTCGAAGTGCAACAGCCCAGCAACCACGGCAAGAAGCTTGTCGTCAGCCTTGGCCGCCAGCATCGCGGAAACGGTCGTGCCCAACACGCAGCCCGTACCGGTAATCTGTCCGAGCAGCTCATGCCCGTTCTCGACCGCAAACGTCCGCACGCCATCCGAGACGTAGTCGGTCTTGCCCGTCATCAACACCACGTTCCTTTCCCTCGAAGCCAGATCCTTGACGAGCTTGGCCTTCTGTTCGTGGGAGAGCGTTGAGGAGGAATCGACGCCCTTTTGCTGCTCCATAGACTGTCCGTACACTGTCGCGATCTCGCCCTCGTTTCCTTTGATAAGGTCCAGGTACCCGCCGGAGAGGATGGTCTTGACGGCCGACCTCCGGATGGCTGTTGCGCCGGCGCCAACAGGGTCAAAGACCACGGGTCTCTTGGCCGCGTTGTACGCAGCCAGGGCTTTGACGTAGTTTGCCAAGCCGTCGGGCGTGACGGTGCCCATATTGATCACCAGCGCGCCGCCGAGGCGAGCCAGGTCAGGGGCTTCATCGCCATAGTTGGCCATGATGGGAGAGGCGCCGACGGCGAGGGCCACGTTTGCCGCGAAGTTTTGGACCACCTTGCCTCTCTCGTCAGCCAAGATCAACACGCAGCATTGTGGAGGGGGAAGACTACTCACCAGGTTTGTCATGTTATGCGAAAGAGGTGACGCCTGCGCAACAGCCTTGACGACCTCGGGAACAAGCTCGACAAGCTGCTTCACATCGCTCACGCCTGTGCCCGTCTTGACAACCTGTTGGTACGAGGGACTGGACCTCACGAGCTCGAGCAGCCTCCGCGACTCAGCTTCCGGGTCTTCGGCCGCGACGATGGCGCTCACGACAGCAACACCATCGATGGCCGGGCCCGCGGGGGTTGCGGACTGGTAAAGTACGCGCTGGATGTTGGTCGACTTGATGCCGCCGATGCAGACCGTCTTGACGGCGGGGAAGTGACCTGCGGAGTCGATTGCGGCGAGGATATCACGCAGGCCTGCGGTGCCGATAATGTGTTTTGTGTTTTCTTTACTATTCGGTGTGAGTTTCAGGCGAGGTAGGATATGAAGGAGGGGACATTTTACGTTGATGTTGCAAAGACGGTACCAATGCCCAGGTAGTCCGCGCCGCCCTCGCACGCTTTGAGGGCTTCATCAATAGTGCTCGCTGTCACGCCGATGATAGCATCCGGGCCCAGGAGTTTTCTCGCAGTGGTCAGGTCTGCTCACATATCAGTCTCACAGTCTCATGCACATTCTCATTCAACACATCATAACATGAGTAAAAGGGGTTGCGTGGCTCACCCATGTCATCCTGCCCAATGTGCACGCCCTCGCAGCCCACCGCCAGAGCGACGTCAACCCGATCGTTGATGAGCAGAGGCACGCCATGCGCGCGGGTGACTTCGTGCAGCTTCTTGGCCTCGGCGACCAGGTCACCAGTGTCCTTGGTCTTGTTCCGGTACTGCACGCAGGTGACGCCGCCCTTCACGGCGGCCGCGACGACGGAGCCCAGGTCGCGGTCGCCGAGGATGGCGGGGGTGGAGTCGGTGACGAGATAGAGGGCGTAGTCTACCTGCGGCTTGGGCATGGTTGCGGTATTTTTCTTCAACCTAAAAGGAAAGGGTGTAAGTGGTGAGAAGAGAAAACGGCCGGCTTTGCGTGTAACTGAATCAACGGCCCGCCGGTTTTTTTTTTTTTTTTTTCCTCTTTTGGGCGCTCGTGTAAATGCGGATATAATCGGCCAAGAGTGACTCCGAGGCGCGGGATGTGGCTTGCTGCAGAGTGGATGACATCAACTTTCTGAGTTTTGCGGAATTTTGGATACTTGGCAGCCGTGATTGATGGAGCTTCGGCAACTAGCGACAAATATTATTGCAGTCTCTTTTCAGTCAAAGTCCCGTTAACTTGAGATGCCTCATAAGCAACACCACGGTTGGCCTGGAATTGAGTCTGTGGCCCTTCTGGAAACTTTTTCACGTTGTAGTCAAAAGTACAATGCGACCCGGACGGTCGTACAGGCCCCTCCGATTCGGCCTCCGGGCGGATGTGCGAATTATCGGCCCGGCCGCCGGGTTGGTGCACCGGCTTCGAAAGTTCTGAATCAAAAGCCCTTGCCATGTTTTTCAAAGGTTGAAGTCCAAGTGTCACAGTCTAATTTTCCCAATCCTATCCGAGGGGTCTTATTATACATTGCCTGTTTTTGCGCCTCCTTGAAACAATAACTAGCGAGTAGTTTCCACAAGGATAGTATTGTACATTCGTACACTCATTCCATCATTAGTTTCGTCACTTAATCGGGAGTTTGCCCATTCAAATGGGGTTCTGCTGTCTTTGTAGTCGTCCGAGAGGTTGTCGATATTCCAGGATCAGGTGTGTATCCTGCCCCCCCCCCCCCCTGCTGTTTGCGTAGCTGTACAGCTTTCTCAAGTCGCAGTCCAATCCATTGAAGAGAACATATTCCCGACATCCCAGGTTCCAGGATCTTCCCCGAGCATTCCATTCCAGAACGTCGCATCCAGATCCCTGATCATGGCCTGAGTGCCATCAGACAGGTTAGCCGGCAACTGGATGGGTTCCTGGATGGCAGGCTGGGTCTTGAGCTTGCACACCTCCCCCTTGACGAGCTCCTTGAAGTACCGCAGCATCTCGGTCAGACGCAAGAAAGGGTCGACAATCTTTGGACCGGGTATCTCGGCCGCGCCGACCGGAGTTGTAGCTGCTGCGACCGCGGCACTTGGCCGCCTGGCCCTCCGCGCGGTGAAAATATCCAAATGCGCTACTTGACCCTCAACAACGCTGGCTAGGTCAATGTGTTTTTGGACGAAGGCGATATCCCAGCCCGGCACTTCCAACGTCATGAGCTTCAGGGAGACGATGAAGACATAGAGGAAGTCGGAGGAGCTGAGGCATGTGAAGCGCGGTTGGATGATGGAGATATTGTTTTCCCTGTGGAAGCGTCGCTCCAAGAACGTCTTGACTGCGTTGCAGCATCCCCACAGAAGCTCCAGGCGCTCCGTGAGAGAGATGTAGCGTGCCGAACCTTCGCCTTCCGGAATGCCAATTTCGTAGAGGAGGATTTCCGCAATGCTAACGTGCGTGAGGAGACCAGCTAAAAAACTTGTGAGAAGATGCTTCAAATGAAAGGCAAGCCGGAATACGTACCATTTCCCTTCAAGTGGTCTGGAATCGAGGTCTTGAAGATGTCAAGCTGCTGCTGGAAAGACTGGACCACCATGGTGAGGGGCAACTGGAGCGACTGGAAGCTCGTGCTCTCCGCTCCCACTCCCAGTGTCATGGAGATGGTTTGAGCCAGCTGTTGGATCTTGAAGAGCTGTACAAGAAGCTCATCGCTTGGGTATTCCACATTATCTTGAATTTGCCTACAGCAAGACTCAAGATATGTAGTGTTCATGAAGGCGTCCGGGCGCTTGTTTGTCGTGAAGACCCTTTCTCATAATCAGCATCGCAGCGGGTCTCATTGGCAGAATGCTACTTACAGCGTGTTGAGGTAGTAGCAACCGGCAAAAGCCCTCATTAGCTCCAACCGAGTTGACATCTGCTCCTTCGTCATGACTGCAGGGGCATCGGTATTTTTTACGTCGATGCAGATTTGGGTGTTTTTCTCCTTGACCGAGATGGGATTGTCCTTGAAACCCAAGCTTATACACATGGACCTCGCGAGGAAAAGCAGGTTCGTCAGCTGGAAGCTGTTGATGTTGTAATGATACCTAGAGCCAAGTCAACCGTCGTCGTCCACCGAAGTATCAATGTCACCTTCGTACCAAGAAACAAGCAGCTGCAAACCCTGGAGAACATCCAAACTCTTCTTCGGCTTTGTGAACGCTGCCTGTACAATATCTCCAAGTAGCTCGTTGCCAAGAGTCACCTGCCGAGTAGCGTCAAGATGGGATGCAGTCATCATGATGCCCTTCCACAGGTACGGCCTCTCGGCCGCAAGCTGCGCCGGGCTCATATGAGGCGGTACGATGACGAACGGATACAAAGGCTGAAAGTCATCTCGGAAAGTCTGCAGCATGATGTTCAACTCGTTGTTAAGCGGCCAAGGAGGCTCAACCCGCTCCGGCTGGCCGTGACTGCTCCCGGAGTGGTGTTCATCGAGAGTCGAGGCGCTCGGAGCCGGTGAAGTGTCAGAGCCACCGTCTGCCGGTGCGTCTTCTGGCGGAAAAAGGTGGTCGCAGTTGATGGGAATCCGGGCAGATACCGGCTTGCTGCTGTTGGTGATTGGTAGAGGACTAGCGTTGGTATCGATGCCTCCGCCCCCGCTCCCGCTCCCGCTTCCGTTCCCGTTCCCGTTCTCTCCTGCAGTGATGGCTCCGGCGGATACTGCGGGAGTCCCGCCCTGAGCAGTGCCCAACTGCGTGGTTAACTCGTTGAGTCTCTTCTCCAGTTCCGCGACCTTGGTTGGTTTAGGGTCCTTCTTCGCCCTAGGGGGCGCAGGGGTCTGGGAACCGCAGGGCTTCCTAAGCCGATGGCACCTGATGAGAATGTCAAAAGCCGTCCGAGAGATGGACCCACGTTCGGAAGACTCACCTTTCGCACTTGTTACTCCCATCCGGTCCTGGTATACACCGCGATTTGGCCTTAGCACATGTAGTGCAGGCTCGAGGTCCCTTGGTCTTTGATTCAGCGTCCATTTGCATCTCCATGATGACATTCGCAACTTCAAAGGTAGCCAGTCTTGATTTAAATGAGATGGGAAAGGAAAGCAGGCAAACTGGATACGAAACACTGCTCCTTTACAGGGACAAACTCGCGTCGTAAGCCTTCATTAGATTGAGCCTTCGTTACGGCTCTCCTGAAATCGTGTAAGTCATGGCTGGGCAGCTCTGGCCAATGGGGTGGATTCCGAGTGCCTTGTCCTCACGATTTTGCTCCGTCTCTCCGCTGGAGACGGAGTTGCGAGCACTCCGGCGGAGAGAACGCCTATGATGACTAAGCAGTCTCCAAAGTCCGTTTCCCAGCCCGGCACACTCAGCACGGTACGTACTCTCAGCTGAACGGATTTCAACAATTGCCGTTGCCGGGTTCATCGTGGCTTGGGCCAATGGGCTGTGATGCAGCTCGCTTTCGGATGAAGTCTATCGATACGGATACGTGGACGGGCATGTCACTGAAGCGCGTTGAGAGTTGATTTGATGAAAGATGCCAATATGTGACATTTCATATATTGGTTGTAAACTATTGGTGTTGCGACCAACACTGAGATTAGTCACCAGTAGCTGGTAGACAAGAATCTCAAATCGAAAGAGAAAATCAGTCACGGGCGTGGTACAATATCAAAAACTCGTTGATCGCTCCAAAGAACGTGGTCAAGGTCCGCTGAGCTCCCCGTAGATATCAACGTTGAACGCATTGGGCAAAATCCCAATCAGAGAACGGAATCAGATAGTAGAGCTCACGGTCTGACCAGCCGTCTTGGCCTCACGCTCCAACAGGGCCTCGACAAAGCCGCTGTTGATGTTGCCCGCAGCCTTAATCTCCTTCGCAGCTTGCTCGATGCCAAGCTGGCTGTCGGTCCACAGGGGCTGCTCGGGGGCCGCGTTGGCCTCACCAACACCGATGAAGCCACCCTCCGCAGCCCAAGCAGAGGTGCGCTTAATGCCAAGCTTGGTCCAGATCTCATCAATGGCTTGCACAAGCTGGTCGCGGTACTCCTTCTTGTGGCCCGGAGTGGGCGTCACACGCAGTCTCTCCTGCCCGACCGGGACGGTAGGGTAGTTGATGGACTGCACGTAGATCTGGTAGTCCTGGAGCAACATGTCCGATGCCTGCTTGGCAAGCTCGGCGTTGCCAACCAAGATCGGGATGATGTGGGATGGGTTGGGGATGACGGGAATATCGCGGTCGCCGAGGGCTTCCTTCACCGCGCGGGTGTGAAGCTGCTGGAGACGACGGTCACCGTCATAATCCATCTGGTACTCAATGGCGGTCTTTGCGCCAGCCATTGTCGCAGGGGGAAGGGAGGTGGTGAAGATGAATCCAGGGGCGAGGGAGCGGATCATGTCAACGAGCTTGGCGCTGCCGGCAATGTATCCACCAACGCATCCATAAGCCTTGCCAAGAGTGCCGGTGATAATGTCGATGCGATCCATGATACTGCCCTTGGGGCGTCCTTGCTGGTGTGCTTCAAAGTCAAGGTGCTCCGCGACACCTGCACCATTAGGTCCGTACATGCCGACAGCGTGCACTTCGTCGAGGAATGTGATGGCGCCGTACTTGTCCGCCAAGTCGCAAATGGCCTCAATGGGGCCGATCGAGCCGCACATGCTGTACACCGACTCGAATGCAATGATCTTGGGAACATGCAAGGGGAGAGAAGCCAACTTCGCCTCGAGATCCGCCACATCGTTGTGCTTGAAGACGATCTTCTTGGTTCCGGAATGACGGATACCTTGGATCATGGAGGCATGGTTTAAGCTGTCGGACAAAATGACACAATCAGGCATCTTGCTGCCCAGGGTGGCCAAAGTGGCGTCGTTGGCAACATAGCATGAGCTGAAGACGAGAGCTGCGTCCTTTGCGTGCAATTTCGCGATGGTGCCCTCAAGCTCGACGGCATGCTTGTTGTGTCCCGAAATGTTCCTCGTGCCGCCAGCACCGGCGCCGTACTCGTCCAAGGTCTCGTGCATCGATTTCAAGACGTGGGGGTTACGACCCATTCCAAGATAGTCATTGGCGCACCACACAGTCACACGCTCCTCCTTGTTGGCCATATGGGCACGGGGGAATTCCTTGGCCAGACGGTTGATGTTGTTGAAGTAGCGGTACGACTTGTCCTTATGCTTTTTCTCCAGTTCGGACGTGTAATAGGCCTCGTAATTAAACTTGGCCTTCGAGGCATCCGAATTGCCCATGCCAACGTTGTTCGCAGAGTTGTGGCGAGCAGCCATGTTCGGGGGAAGCCGGGCTGGAACATATTAGCCCGAATTCTATTGGGTTTTGGAAACATATCACATACTCTTGTCATGTCCGTTAGCGAAAGGAGTGTCCACGGCGCGGGCGTCGTTGCTGCGGCTGGTATGGATGCTGGCACGACCGGACTTTGAGTTGGTGCTCAAAGCGCGAATGCCGGCGACAGACGAGTTCGCAGCCTTGGCAGCATGGCCATACTGAGCCGACTGAACAGTCAGAGCCTTGCCCATGACGGGGCAGCGGTGGGCAAGGAGCTGCAACTTGGACATGGTGCCGCCGCAAGGGGAAACGGCGACAGCCGTCTGAGGGGCCTGGACGGCATGGGGACGAGCCGAGGTAGACAGCGCGCGAAGCTTAGCGGGCGAGGCCTTCTTCAAGAAGGGGCACATGGCCTTAGATTGACGCAGAGCAGCCTCCATACTGACGATTGGCAAGTTGAAGAGGAACTTCGTGTAACGTCGGTCGAGGATAGCGGTACGGAGTAGATTTTGGTACGGTTGTTTCGGTGTGGCGACCAAGTGCGTCGTTGGCGAACGGGGTCAAAGTTGCCAGAGAAGAGTGTCAGCGCGCAGCCGAACACAAGTCAATTGGCGAAGAGTTGAAGGGGCGACTTTGATCGACAAAGACGGGATTTGGTAGGAAAGGAGGAGAAGAGCGAAATTGGCGGATGAGGAGAAGCGAGGAATAAAAGAGACCAGATTCTCGGACCGTCCTTTATTAGTGCGTCCGGTGAAGAGTCGCCATGACACAAAAAGGCGGCGGTGGGCGCAGGGTAAGGTACCGCCCACCTCAGGAGGTAAGGTACGGTGCCGTAGGTACCGCACCACGAACCCGAGGACAGGCTACCTTAGGACAGCGGACACGCACATTGGACGGGAGGAGACGAGCTGACTGGCTGACTGGCGTTGTGTTGCACACGTCTGGGGCCAACGACGGCGGGGCAGCCGTGGCAGCCACCGGCCTCTGCGGCCACTGAGGGACGCTCCGAATGTGGGTTGCCATCATCCTAGGTGCCCTTTTAGTGGGCTGGGCTGCAGCCTGCAGAGCGCTGCTAGTGCCGCTGCACGGGGGACATCCATGGGCGAGTGGCCAAGCCTAACACTTGCGCGCATTCGATTTTCGGTGTCTCGGCTTCTGCAGGGTCGAGAAAAATCCGCCACTGAGCCAATCAAAATCTATCTAAAGCCAATTTCTGGGGAACTGCCCGCCATCTCGTTGGACGGTACCAAGCCCCCAGCCAACCCCTGTTCAAAGGGACCAGACCTCAGATCACTTTTACCTGCACGTTTTTCTTGCTCACCATGTATGTACCTTTTTTTTTTTTTTTTTTTTTTTTCTTTTTTCCTCTCTCTTCTTGCCCCCCTCCCCGGTGTCTGCTCCTTCGCCGTGGACGACTTAAATTTGAGAATTATCCTGTCACAAATGTTCAAAACATCCACTTTGCTCATCTTCGAGCCTCCTGAAATCAACCTTGGGTGGACCCCAACCATCGTACGAAATACGCCGGTTACGGCGCTTCCCGAGCTGGTCTATATACTCCGTCCAGAATATCTCAATATGACCAACCTCCGGCCCGGCACCAACGTGTAATTTTCGTGATGGGGCCTAGAGGAGTCACTGTGACGCTGCATTCCCCGAACCCATTCCCGTTGCCCCTCCATGCCCCAATGCCCGCCGAGGTCTTATGTCTTTTCGAATCTTCCCCAAAAGCCCACGCTCGCAGCATATCAACTTTACAAGCGACGCGCCACGCAAAGCCTCATTAGTCACGTGTAATGTATGGTGCGAAACAACTCTCAGGGACTAACATGGCTTGGGATTCGGGGCCTTTCTGAGATCCCACGTCGTCTTGATTCATCTCTCCGGGTCTTTGTGGCCCTAACGCCGATGCTAATGCAAACCTCAGGCCACCTCCCTTCAGACAGTTTCTCTGGATGCCTGGCATCCCTCCTCTAGACCTCTAGCAAAGGGTATCGTGAATGTCATGCAACTCCAATATCCTCCGTTCCTCAATGCGATGTGGAAAACGCCCTCCAAGAAAAATAACAAACAGGTAAAACAAACATGATGTCTCCCGTTAGCCCTCAGGCGACGGTGATAGCTGAAAAGGATTCCGCGGCCGTGGTCGTTGCTCCCCGAAACTGGCTTCCTCGACAGCCTTGCTAGCCCATGTTGGAAGTCTGGGTGTTCGGTGCTGCCTGCGACCTTCCACGTCCCTCAAAACCTGCATATCGTCCATCACGGAATTCGCCGGGCCCCGTATGTCCGCCGCCGTAGCATACGCATTCGTTCGATCGTCTACGTTCGGGAACTGCTGTTGATCAAGGGATTAGTCGTGACTAGGTGAAATTCGAGAAAAGAGCTGCAGAGAGGCGTATAAATCAAGAATGACTGAGCATGGCGGGGTCATACGTTGTGCTCCTCGGGCTGGTGGGTGCCCAATTTCAACCGTTCGCGAAACTCCCGGTCTCCGAGCTGCGCCAACGCCTTTTCCATATCTTCCAAAGCCTCGACGGACGGCGCGAGGGCCAGCTCAGCTGGAGTAAAGTGTCCTATGAGGATTGCCGCTGCGAACCTCGGACTCTCCATGAGGCGGCAGAGTGCCTTCATGTGAGATTGGTTGGGCCACTCGCCAAATTTCTTGTCCTCCCTGATTTTCCATGTAGAGTGTGCGACCCGTTTTGCAATATCCTTGGGGTTTTCTGTGATCCGGACGAGCAACTCGGTATCTCTAATCTTTTGGGACGCCTCCATGATCTTTTGCTCGAATTGGTAAGGCCAGTTGATCAAAGATGGGCGTTTCTTAGGCGCCTTCTTGGCCTGTGGCTTGGGACTCTCTATAGCGACAGCAGATGCATTTTGTCCGTCCAGCACCGCGATGTTCTCAGGATGAGTTCCGAAGTGAGTGTTAGCACCAGCTATGGGCATCGGTGGAGCACCTTGTGACTACACATCGTTAGCCATGTTCATGAGGTTAAAATAAGTCTTGCGAGGGTCATACATCAGGAGTTAGGTGGGGCGTTCCCGAATTCAGAACTGGTTGTACCGATGAAGTTGGTGTATTTGCAGATCCAGGAACAGCCGGATCAGAGGGTAGCTTCTGCTCAGCTGCATGACTAACACCTGTACTTGGCCCTCCAGCGGTTGCTGGGCTCTTTTGGTGGCTGACGAGAACTTGCGGGACGCTTGGTGCATTGATCGGGGTTTGGCTTCCCAATGGAGCAGCGGTAACGGTGCTTCGAGGCAGCCCTGGATGGGGGATCGGGGTCTGAGGTATGGCTTGACCGGCCACAGATGGCATTGTGCGGCTCAGTCTCTCCTGTTCCAGTCTCCTGTACTCCTCAGGGTCAGTAATGCGAAGAGAATGCATACGAACTTGGTCTTCCACGTCTTTCCTGTCCTCAGCTGTCAGAACATCGTCTGGGTCATGCTCCTCAAAGGTATCCGTAGTCTCAATGTCACAGATACCCTGTGAGAGTTCCGGATTGCTCAGCAAACTGTCCAGGACGCTGTCCTTGCCCATGTGATGAGTCAAGTCCTGACGCGGCGGCGTTTCGCGGTCCTTTAGATATTCATTGTCTTTTTTCGACCACCGCTTTGGATTCTCCTTATCCACAACGCGAGAAGCTAGCTGGGTTTTGAAAACGGATCTATTCTGCATTGCAGACTCAAATGTGCCTCCAGACAGAAGCTTGTAGACGAAAACCGGCTTCTGCTGGCCGATCCGGTAAGCTCGGCCGACTGCCTGCTGTTCGTTGACAGGATTGTACTTGAAGTCGAAGAGGACAACGCGATTGGCGCCATAGATATTGAGTCCAATTCCTCCGGCGGTCGTTGAAATGAGGTAAACTTGAGTGTCGCCAGAATTGAAGTTTTTGATATGTTGCTGCCTCAAGTTGATTGGCGTAGAACCATCCAAACGCGCCACCTTGCGCTTTTGTTGGCGCAGAAGGTTCTCCAAGTAGTCCATTGTCGGAATTGATGATGTGAAAACAAGAACCTTGTCCTTCACCTTTTCGCTTTCGGCAAGAATGGCAACGAGGAGACGCGTTTTCCATGATAAAACCGCAGATTGAATGTCGACTTTCGGACGGTTCATCATCTTGAGTCCGCTACTAACCACCGCGGGAGATAACGCTAGGTTAGCTGAGCGGTTGCTTGGGTTTTTGCTGGTGTCTAGACGGCGTTCCTGTGCAAGCTTGTTCTGCCAACATCTAGGATGGTTGACGATAAGGCCTAGATTACTGACGATTCCTAGGATCCTAGACGAAACCTGTTGGTCCGCGTCGCCCCTCGCAGACTGAAGGTATGCGTCGTAAAGCCGAGCTTGTAGGTCCGTGACCGGGACAGTCAGGATGAATTCTGTCTTCTGCGGAAGGTCATTCTTCGACAGGCTTTTGATGGTAGCTCGATGTGCCTTTGGGGCCACTGTCTTCTCTAGGATAGCAAGCTGCTTCTTGGCCATGCGAAATTGGCTGCGGGTACTGTCTTCGTAGAGGCCTTCCTGAATTGTCCTGGTATAAAGATCTCGGAATTCGGAAGGAGGCCCAAGGTATCGAGGTGCTACCCAGTCAATCATGTAGTAGTATTCCTCGACGCTGTTCGCAAGGGGAGAGCCGGTAAGCGCAATTCGGCTCTGAGTCCTGAACTGTGAAGCAGCCAAGCCAATCTTGGAGTCAGGATTCTTCAGCTTATGGGCCTCATCGGCTACGACCAGGTTCGGGCTTTGCGTCAGAATATTCCAGGCCGTTTTGCCATCATTTTCCTTCGGCAGTTCTTCACCAGGTTCGTCGACCAACCGCTTGAACATGTTATACCCAATGATCATGACGCCACCCTCGTCGTCCCATCGACGAATGATGGGCATGCGTTCGTTCTGTTTGGTAGCAGATTCGAGTTTGAAGTAGGGCCCGAGAAGGCCTTCGGGAGCCCACATCAGCATCTCATCCAACCAATTATCGACCAACAGGGACGGGCACAGCACCAAGGTCTTCGATTGTCTCAGGTCGTTCGGTATCTGAGAGTTGATGGATTCGTCGGTAGACTGTGCAGACTCGGCGATTGCGACAAGCAAAGTGATGACTTGCATAGTCTTGCCGAGGCCCATGGTGTGAGCCAGGAGACATCCCTGTCGTACTTTGGGATCACAGATAATCTGGTTCCACATGAAGCGAACGCCCTGAATTTGATGCTCTTTGATTCGCCGGCCGATGTCTTCGTTTATGTAGATCAAGCCTTGATCATCCTGCTTGGATTCGTTGATGATCAACCGTGATTTGTCGCTGGGAATAATGGCGGACGCGGCCAGCTTCTTACGTAGCTCGATCCGTCGCTTCTCCTGCTCTTGCAAACGTTGCTGGTCGGTCTCTCGAAGATCTTTTGCAGTTTGATCGAGTACAACGGGTTTCATTCGTCTCTTAGACGGAGAATCTTCAATGTCGTCACCTGAAAGTCTTTCCGAGTCGTCTAAGTCGGCATCTGTCTCGTTTTGATCAACGAAGTAAGGTTCAATCTCTCTCATAAAGTCATAAAAAGGCTCGAAAAGTGCAGCTTGCGCCCGGAGTTTCTTCGCCTTGGTGCCAGTGATCCTTCTCGTAATGCTAGATCCAGAAGTTTGAACTCTGCAGAGGGCGAAAACTCTGAATAGCCGCGCTGCCAAGTTGCACACTTCACCAAAGAACTCTCGGCCCTCGTCGTCTGACAATGCCGGTAAAATGATGTCTTCCCAGACTGAGCTAGAGGTCAGTCTGAGGAAGATTGAGAATACATCCTTCTGCAACTTCTTCCTCTGGACTCTCCACAAGACGCAGATCAAAAGTCGTTCGCGGTCTTTATGATCCTTCCAGACTTCCGGTGGAATAGCTGCAATTTCCGCTGGTCGATCGATCGGAATTTCAAGATCCTCATCAGGGTAAGTTTGCGGCTCATCGACATCCATCTCCGTGCTCGGACGAACATCCCTCGGCTTGGTTGGAGTAATCAGGCTGATGTGAACTTTCTGGGGTGCTGCTGCTGCTTCGGATTCGGAAAATGTTAGATCGATAACCTGATGACCTCCGGGATCTACAGAGGTCTTGGCCATTGATTCTTGTCGCAGCGCTAAGGGACTTTGATCAACCTCTGCCGTCTGTTCGGGGTTGTCTAAGTCCATGGGGGTACCAGGCCGAGTCTCAACCGGCTCGGAAGTGAACGCAATGCCTCTCATATCGTCGATGACGAAGCCATCATCGTCGTCGCTTGTGATGACCTCGCCGTCCTCATCGGACAGAACCTCGCGTTGAGCAGTCGGCAACAGGAGCCTTGGCAATGACTCTGGTCCAGGAGGCTCGGGGCCCTGCAAAACGTCGAGGAACCATCTATCTTTCTTCCGATCTTCAACGCTGGCCTCGAGACAGCGCATCTGCTTCTTCAGCTCATCCTCGTCGTGCCACTCGTTCCGTCGCATCTCGAGGCAGAGCTTCTCAATGCGGTTGGTAAACCCCGCCAGTCGTGCGTGGGCCTGCGCCATAGCCCGCTTGAGACCCTGCCGGCGTGCTCGATTCCATAGCGCCTTTGCATGTCTTTGCTTCAGGGGAAGCTTTCTCTCCTCCCAAGACTCTTCCATGCGCAGTATTTCTTCTTGCATCACGCGGTCGACATCGTCACCAGAAAGCAAGTGGGATTTCCGGGCTTTCTCTTGTCTGATTTCCTCCGCCTCTTCTTCCATTTCTCTCATGGTGTCAGAATCGTATTCCTCGTCGTCTGACTCGCCAAAAGCTGGCAGAATCTCGTCTCCTTCGTCCGAGGGTTCGACTTGGGGGTGAAACCCACTGTTGAGACTGTTCAGAGATTCGTCATTTTTACGAAACAGTCGTGACATAGCCCGGTGTATCTGACGACGTTTTCCCGCAGGTACCTTGCCACGAGTAGCTAGGTCGAGGACATGCTCTCCCGCCGGAGCCAAGCCATTGATCTCACTCTGTGTGAGCGTACTGTCTTCGCTGACGACGAAGTTGGACTTGGGGACCAGATCAGCGGTAATCAAAGCCTGAGTGCCAAAGTAGGCGTTGGATGTGGTATCCAACCAATCCGGTTTCGAGTAACTGCGAGGAAAATGTCGTGTAACGCCTGTCGCCGCGTGGGGAAAGTTTGCGACGCCAAGCCCAGCGACATCCGTGGAGATCAAGACAGGCGCTAATCTCCGCCTTTTCTGAGGCGGTTCCTTGGGGTCGCCGTTCGCCTTCGTATTTGCCAAACCGCCGAGCTGCTCTGCGACAGATTCTTCACGACGAGGTAGATCACTTGAGGACCGTGGTGGGCTAGACCCTTGCTGTAGAGGAGTTTGTTGGATATTGTCGACGGGCGCTTCCTGAGAGCTGTTCTGAGACTCAAGCTCTTGACCCGCTGACTCAAGTTTGTGCTGTCGGTAGCCGGCGCTTTTGGACTTGAGGTAAGTAATGGCCTTAACCAGAGTCATCTGGTGTGCTGGTTTGGTGAGACCCAGGGTCTCAAGGAGGCCTTTCGTGGATGACATGACATCCTCGTATGTCAGCAGGGTCTCTCCGTCAATCTCGTTCTCTCTCAGGGCGTTGGAAAGAGTTTGGGGATCGGGTCTTTTGTTGGCCTGCCGGGGCAGCCAGGGGCGCTTGTCGGCGATGCAAAGCTCATGTACCACCTTGTCGACATCCCAGTCGAAGGGATCGCCATCGTTGCCTGCCATTTTGACTTTTCAAGCCATCAGGCGCGTTGCTTTTGCGGTGTTAGTAGTTGTCTTCGGTCTCTGAAACCGGAGATAGGAAGTGGAAAGTGGTGCGTTGAGTCTGGCTCCCGTCAGGAGTGCTTGGGCACTACCTTCTTGGGCAGGCAAGAAAGATGAGCTGTGTTCTTTCCAAACACGTCGTAAGTTGGGAAGAGCTCTTGAACATGCTCTGATGGGATAACGACAGAATAGAGCAGGCGGAGCCGCGTAGCCACGAGAGCAGAGTGTGTAAATTTTGAGGTATGACTTACGACGAATCTGGCAGCTGTTCGTGTTGATCGGCGTAGGTGTCGTGAGATAGAGAGACGTCGCATACAGCGATGTAATCATCTCCGCATGAGGTAGAGACGCTAGTCGAAGAACTTCTTCCGAACTCGAGGTGAAGGCAGGGAATTTTCTGGAAGGTCCCGGGCAGTAGAAAAAGACAAAGGAATAAAAACCCCGGCGAGGCAAACAGGTGGTGAGCGGCGGCTGAAAGCCGAGGACTGTCCTCGTCGAGATGCGAGGGACGGACAGTTGAAAAAAAAAGGGGTGACGTTGAGAAAGGTCGAGTTTGAGTCCAGGCGTGTGAACGGTCTGCTTTTGAATGCGCAGGAAGGATAGAAACCAACTGACTGGGTAGACAGCAGGTGCAATGACTTCTCAATTCACGACGCGTGCTGGTGTAGAAGTCGCGGAGGAAGTCGTTCTCGCCCCACATCCCCTCTAGCGCATGTACAGATGCGACGGGGGTAACTGTAACAGCAGGGTAGGTCCGCTGGCAGAGTCGATAAGGTACCTGGGTAGGTAGGTACACCGTACTGGGTAGGTAGACACTGCCACTAGGGCAGCGGCGCGGTGCCATCAAGGCATTGATCACCTAATTTTGAGAATCCACTATTGGCACATGATGGATATCGGTTTTAAGATAACTGATAAGACACAGATAAGAAGAAGCAGATAGTGGGGTGGAGGGGTAAGTAAGACCACCGCATTGCAGCTTGAGCCTGCTGTCTTTTGATATGAATCCCCGTTGATCTTTCTCAACCCCAAGATGAAAGAGCGGTGCCTCTTTTGTCATATAAATGATTGCCTGCGACGTGATATTTTTCTTGAAGATACCTCGGCGCTTGGCCTGGCTAATTTTTCAATTCTCCGTCCCAGCCGTCTGCCTTTGCCTCACACTGCCGTACCTAGTCAGCTCAAGCACGTCTTCGCTGCATCCTGCGCGCAGGACAGTTACTCTTCAGCTGGGAAACCTAGTCGCGGGGCTTCGCGGTGGGGCCATCAGAGCCCCCCCCCTCCTTCAATTGTGATGCCCCCTCATCCTCTCAATTGCTAAATGCCCAGGGCCAACGTCTCTTAGCATCGTCATCGTCCAGATTCAATTTGTGCGCCATCTGAGAGACTCCACGCGTGCTGTGTAACCTAGGTACGCAACACCACGCTAAGCTTTGAGATAGAGGATCGCACAACGCTACTCGTACGAGTGATTTCTCAGCATGTCTACCACCTGCATAATTTTGAGCGCACTTCAATTACTAATGCTGAGATAGAGAGGACACCGTCCGGGCCTCATACTTCCTACCTCTGATTTTCAAACAATAGGTATCAGGATTTCAGTGGTCTTTCTTCCTTCTGCACTTCCAACCGCTTTGTCGGCGCCGAAGCTGAAAGATGGCATCTGCAACACTTACTACGGAGCATTACCCCCCTCGGCTTTCTCAGCCAGAGCAGGATGCGCTCGTGCAGACCATCAAGGATTGGGCGATTGGCAACGGCTTGTCTGTTCGACCACCTCCCGCCGTTGTTTCAGCGGATGTAGACCCAAAGGGAATCCTAGCAGTCAACGTGCCAGTCACGCTTTTCCCCAGCCCATTCCCCAAACAGTGCTTTGCACAAGCACGGTCGGTCCAGAAGACCTACAACGAGCTATACGCCGCCATCAGTAGGGACGAAGAGTTCCTGAGCGAGATGGTCAATGAGTGAGTTCCTGCAACGCTCTATGTGTGAGAGTCGTAGTGATACACGCTGAAGCCACTGGATTATGTCTGACTTCAAACAGGGTAAAGAGCGGCGACGACTTCATCGGCAAACTTTGGGATACTCATTTGAGAGTAAAGAAGGAGGGCTACACCCAGGTTCGTCCGCTTGGATGCTGTGATACGTTGACGCTGGGCTAATTTGGGTCAAGAACCTTTCACTCGGGTTATTCAGGTCCGATTACCTTGTTCACCAGGATGTCTCATCAGGCCAACCCAAGCGCCAGGTGAAGCAAGTTGAGTTCAACACGATAGCTGCATCCTTTGGCGGTCTCTCGTCTCGTACTTCGCTCCTCCACAAGTGAGTCTGTCTCATCTGTTCGGGAGAGTGTGTTGCTAATACCAGCAGATTTCTCTCCGTCTCTGAGTACCCCCTGCTGAACCGCTCTATTGAGTCGGGCTCTCTGGATTTGCCAGAGAACCAGAGTGTCCAGGGTCTTGCAGGCGGCATCCGCGCTGCCTTCGACCAGTACGGCCCCTCGGAACTCGGCCACACGAAGTGTGTAATCTTTGTTGTACAAGGTGGCGAGCGCAACATTTTCGACCAGCGACATCTCGAGTATGCGCTCACCAGCTCTCCTGACCCGGTCCAGGTGTTTCGCATTCCTTTCTCCGAGCTTCTCAAGCACACCGAAATCGCAAACACGCCTAAGCGCCAGCTTCTTTACAAGGTGCCTAGAGATCCCTCAAAGGTCTTTGAGGTCGCTGTTTCGTACCTTCGATGCTGGTATGATCCGTCAGACTATCCCGACGAGAGCACTTGGGAGGCTCGCTACCACCTGGAGAGGTCATCGGCAATCAAGTGTCCTACCGTCTTGACCCAGCTAGCAGGCAGCAAGAAGATTCAGCAAGTTCTAGCAACGCCGAGATCTGGATCGTCTCCTTCAGTTTTGGGTCGCTTTATTGCCGATGACTCTCCTCAGACCGCAGAGGTGTGGCAGACCTTCACCAACATCTTCCCCATGGACGACTCCGAGGCTGGTCTCAAGGCGCGCAAGATCGCCCAGGATCCCGAACTGTGCAAGAACTACGTCCTGAAACCCCAAAGGGAAGGCGGTGGAAACAACCACTACCGCGAGGACATTCCCGAATTCTTGAAGAAGACCCCCGAGTCCCATTGGGGGTCATATATCCTGATGGAGCTGATCACCCCTCCTAAGCAGGACAATATCATTCTCCGCAACGGTAACCTTGAGGAGGGTGGTGTTATCTGCGAACTGGGCATCTACGGGACGGCGGTATGGAACCAGGGCACCGGTGAGATAGTGCATAACAAGGAGGCCGGCTACTTGCTCCGCACCAAGGGCGACACGAGCAATGAGGGCGGAGTCGCGGCTGGCTTCGGGTGCATGGACAGTTGTACTCTTGTCTGATGCCTCTTGGAGCAGACGAAGCCATCGGACTCCTCAGGCCGCCTGCCGCAAGCTTGAACCGGGGCCAGTATCGAGCTTTGCGTGTCATCAGGGATACATATAGCATTAGAGAGCAAAATCCGTGGTATCAATTATCATCCCCAAAAAGTTTTGTACAACGTGCCTCATCAGGCCCGATTTGAAGTCATCACACCAAAGAAATCCCGGCACAGAGTGGAGAAGGGCCATTTTCAAGTCAACATCGGATGGTGGGCTCTCGTAGTCGTCATTCAACATAAAGAACTCGGTTCATAGCATTGAAGGACGTATTTACTCGCTGGCGGGAGTGCCGGTGGCAGGGCGTCTAAGGACCTCAATGTTGCCTGAGGGAGAGTTAGAAGGCTCGAATATTTCACTTTGTGTGAAGCGATCGATCGGAACATACGCTGGACAACGTTGAGAGAGCTGCGGGTCTTGCCCTCGGCATCTTGGTAGGTGCTCATGGAGGCATCGCCCTCGACGAAAACCATGGTTCTAAAGAGTCATTAAATGTCAGTCGTCAGAAATTCTCGCAAAGTGAACGTGGTGTCGCTATATCGTACCCCTTGGGCAGGCTTTGGAGGAAGTCACGGCCGGGTCCCTCAGGAGCGAAGCTGGTGACACGGAACCAGCTGGTGTGACGGTTCTCGCGGGAACCGCTGTTGCTGGCGACAGCGTATTTGACGATCTCGCGGCCAGTGCTGGTGGCGTGGAGCTCGGGGGTATCAGCGAGGTTACCGATAATGGAGATGCGGGCAACGTTGTGGGCGGGGGAGGTGCTGAAGGCACGGGCGGCAACGCGCGGGGCAACGGCGGCGCGGCGGAAGAGCGTGGCGGACATGTTGACGGCTTGGAAGGGCGATTTTTGTGGTGTTTGGGGGTTCAAAGGAGTGAATGAAGCAAGACGATGATGAACACGAGTCGACGAGAGGTTTGCGGTGAGCTGAACTCGCGCCATACGCGACTGGACGCGATCACTAACTTCCCCAGATAGGGCCAGCATTGATGTGGCCCGTGCATCTGGGAATGAGGTTCATGCGACGCTTCGGTAGTGCTGCTATCGGGGGCTATGCATCTAAAGGGTAAGCTGGCGACTTCTCATGAACCAGCAGGGGGCATTTCTGAAAGCAGGC
Source organism: Colletotrichum tropicale (assembly GCA_027406125.1). NCBI lineage: Eukaryota > Fungi > Ascomycota > Sordariomycetes > Glomerellales > Glomerellaceae > Colletotrichum > Colletotrichum tropicale. Next base: position 3,457,606 of record JANVYH010000004.1, read on the forward strand.
ACATCAGACCTCAGAACATGACAATGGCCTGGGTGATGTAAAGCTCAACAGCTCACTAACAGGGTGAAACCATCTTCTGAGTGAATAAATCATTGTATTTCTTTAGGAAGGCATAGTTGTGTTTCGCTCGCAAATGTGATATGAACAGCTGGTCTGTCACATCTGATCCTCGACAGGTCAAGTTTGTGAGCCTGGGGCGGAGATTCGTAACCGCCACGTCCGTCAGCCTTGGACTTTAGCCAAGGTCTTCACCATTGTTCTTCCGTGGTAAGATATGATCATGCCTTCATGTTAATGCGGCCCGCTGGTTGCCTGAGATGTGTTTCTACCTCACGTAGTTTGAAGCAGGACCTCTGTAGTTGTGTCCGAGAGTGCCCCTTCCTCTCTTTTGAGGGCCCCTTTTCTTTCTCGTCAAGGCTTCGTATCATCAGGGCCTTCCTCCATAGCCGCCCTGAAGAAGGGGCGGGATACTTCGTTCCTTCCCGGTAGGGCATACATCGCCCTGCTGTCCCTCCTTTCGCCACTGCACTCATCTGCCACTGCTAGCCACAACCTACTGTTACGTCAATCTGGCCTCGTTCCTCCTTCCCCCCTCCAGAAAACTTCGGCTTGCGAAGGATACTTCCTCCAGTTACACTGCCCGCCTCTTGCGTTCCCTTCCCGCCAGCACATGGCTCCCATCCACTAACCATCCGGCGATTCGTTGTGCGCTGGTCGCACCATTTGGGAAGGGCATAAAGCCAGGAAGTATTCTATCTTCGTTTTCCATGACCATCAGGCCTCTCGTTTTCATGGAAATGGCACCCATTTCAGAAAGCCTGATGGCTCGCAGCCTCGAAGTGATTCCGCTTTTGCCAACAGCACCTTATACGACACCCTCTATGAAAGCCAACCTGATCTGCCGAGTGGTTTCCGCATGCCTGGCCAACCTGGTTTGTCTGATTCCGCTGAGAAACCTGTATCGCAACGGCGAGTTTGCGGCGGTTGTGTTCGTTTCCACAGTCGTCCTTCTTAACCTTCTTACAGTCGTCAACTCTCTCATCTGGCGCGACGACAACATCAAAGAATGGTGGAGAGGCTGGATCTGGTGCGATATTCACCCTTACCTCTACCAACCTGCTTTAACCATCTACGCCACATCAATTGCCGCCATCATGCGAAATCTCGCAGAGCAAGTCAACTTAGACCGCGCCGGTCCGCTCACTACCATCGAGAAGAGGAAGAGGATGTGGTTCCAGGCTTTGATAATATTTCCGCTTCCCGTCATTCAAGTCGGCTGGCTATATCCTCTGGCAGGACAGAGATACGTTATTGGCACACTCAAGGGGTGCTTATGGAGTACAACACCAAATTGGCCATGTATCGTCTTCTTTCTGCTGCCAATCCCAGTTGTGACTCTTATGGCAGGATTCTATTCAGGTCAGTCAACTCGAGACATGACATACCTGTCTGCTAACCCCTTGCACAGTTCTCACCTGGAGACGATTTAAGCAGATTGAAGGCACAACTCGTTCTGCTCTCGTCTCAAACTCCTCAACCGCTGCGAGATCGAATCGAACACGGCGTAGGTTGTTCTTGATGACAACCTGCATTCTTGTTCCTTACGTCCCAATTTCCTGCGCCTATGCGGTATACCAGATCAAAATTTACTTGCCTTTACAAGCATTCGACTTCAAAGAAATTCACTATGGTGGCGGCGCCTGGCCATGGGATTCGGTAATCCTATACCCATACGACCAACTAACCTTCTTCGAACTCAACTCCAACTATCTACCAATCATCACGACAGCAGCAATATTCGTCTTCTTCGGCATGAGCAAAGACTCAATGGATACATATCGTCACTGTTTGTTGACCATGCGTCTCGATAAAGTGTTCCCGAGACTAAGTGACGACGCCACATCAAGCACGGGTCAAACTCCAGCAGGCTCCTGGGGGACAGTTTCAATGTGAGTGTTAAGCGCCCCAAAGATATTATCACGTTGCTGACCAAGACTTATCAGGTCAAAGCTCGCCAAGTCTCCAAAGTATAGTTTCGGTCGATCTGTTCATGTTAGCCAGGTTTCAAAGGGCCAAGGCTCGTTATCTTCGCCACCTCCACCATACACCACAGAGGTCAACGACCCTTCCGACGACATGAGAATTACCGTCATAGAACCCGAATCCTGTGCGATCAGCGAGCACAAAGATTATATCACAGCCAGGTGTATTTCCTCAGAGACACCTAAGGGAGGCTATCACCACGGGGACTCTCCCCCCAATAATCTCACTGGCTCTTTCCGCGGTCGACTGGGAGTCCACGGGTTCTCAGGCAAACAGATACGGGCAGTTAAGTCCCGTGTGCACGCACACTTGGGGTCGGACATGAACCACCTTCAAGCGGAGCAATCAACTCAGGACGATTGGTTACCCCGACTATCTCCCCAGCCGGAGTTGATTACCATGATTCAAGCGCATATGGAACAACCAGAAACCTACAGCCAGGAGCGCCGGAGATGATTCCATAAGTCTTCCTTGCCTGTTGTAACGGGTCGAACGTTCCATGTGCTCTCGAACTTTGCCCACGACGCCTTCTGAACAGTTGCTGAAGGGACCCAGAGAAATTCAAGCGAAAAAGAGGGCCCCATGTGGTGGAAGACCATGCGCAAACGCCACTATCCCGTGCGTTGCACATTCATCCAACTTACAGCACCTATTGAGAGCGTCACCAAGAAACCGCCAACTGTTTCTGCACGTCACACTCGTCAAGCAGGACGAGCATGATCATTGACCGACCTTCTTAGTGTATCACTCGTACCCCGCTTGAAACGGCGGGTCTACCGTGAACCACACGACTGACGAGACACGAGAGGGTCTGCTTGACATCTGGGAGACGATCAGCAGTAATTTCATGTTGGGAAGACTGGTTCTCGGCGGTGGCGGTGATGGCATCACCGCGATTGGCTCAAATCTTGACAGACAGACGACGCATTTGCTGTGGCATGGCACATTTTTCATGAATACGTAGAGTCAAATAAGGAACCAGAGTAAACCATGTTCAAGAAGGCGAATAAGCCGATAGGTATCTACGTAAATTAAAAGCACCTCATCATTCTACCTCACATCGTGCGTCGGGAAAAGTCCGAGCGAGCTAGCTCACTGCCTCCGTCCATCCATCATCTGCCCCATTCGTAAGCGGGCTCGGTCATCTCCTCCATCACCCCACGTTCAAAAAATATTTGCAGACTGCCACTCTGGTGAATAAAAAGGGATAAGGTGGGAAAAAAAGACTTGAAAGCCGAGAAAACAAGTAAGGGAACAAAAAAACGTCGTCGAATCACATTCGTAACCGATTCCCCAGCCCAGGGACCCAAAACTCCGCGCCATGCCTTTGGTATAAGGTACTACTGTGGTAGATGGGATGAAGAAAGAATAATCCCGGTAAAAAGGATATCGAGAGCTCGTGAGAGCGCGGCTATGGTCGTATAAACTCATGTCGGTGGTGCAGCCGAGGTCGCCGCCGATCCGATATTAGAAAAGAGCGTACGTTAAAATAGCGGATTCGAAAAGAAGAACGCAAACATGTGAAGCCAGGCCGAGAGAGCCTGTCATCCTCGCGTGGGATCATGCCGTCACGGCAGCCGGAGGCTCCATGGGCATGTTCCCCGACCCTGTTGGTGTGCTCGGGGCCGGGGCGATTTCAGGATCGGGAATCTGTATGTCCAGCTGCGAAGACCATTAGCTTGAGAACGTTGCAAACACCGAGGGAGAAAGACTCACAGTCATGTAACCCGTCCGCCTCAACGAAATGATGCGCGGCGCCATTGAGGGGTCTTCGTTGCCCACCGTCTTCTCCATCTCGTTGTTCCATTGGTCTACCCACCGTTCCAGACGCTTCAGCCGGGCCTTGACGCCAGTGAAGCCCAAGTCATCCCACAACCACCCCGTCACCAAACCCAGAACACTGTCCATTATGTTTCTCCAGTTGTATGGGCTGAATATTGGCACAAGCTCACCGTTCAGCCTGTCGATGATACGGCGGAACTCTTGCTCTGACAAACCAGCCGGGTCAAGAATTTCGGGGTATAGATTTGAGAACGTCGGAGCCAAATCTCCTTCCAACAACCAGTCCCGCCGAATGCGAATGATACGCGTGTTGTGATACTCGGGAGAGTCGATCGGAACGTGGGGATTTAGATGTGGGAAACACGGGTGCTGGGGGCCCCATTCCTCGCCGAGATCTGGTGGCAATTCCTCTCCCATGATAGATGAGTTCGATGAGGATATAGCCGAGCCGATTCCATCGCCGGCCGACACATTGGAAGTGCGTGGAAGCACATCAGGTCCACGCTCCAAGTCCTTAGAAGTCCCCCGCACCTGTGCCTCGGTAGTCTGCTCCATGATTGCTTTTCCTTTGCCCTTGTCGACGTAGGCGAAGTCCACGACCAGAGGGTTTGACACGCTTTGACCTCGCTTTCGAAGGCCAGTAACTCGAGGTTCGACGGGTGGATCTGCAGGCGCGTCGCCTTTATCGTCACCCAGGCCAGAGTCGGGGTCTTGAAACGTCGGCGAAGGGTCGGCGGATCTTCTTCCGTCGTATGAGTGACGAACCGAGGGCGGAAGGCTGATGCGGTGTTCGGCGTTTCTGTCGAGCTGGAGGCTTGCGCGATTCGACGTGGAATGTCTAGTCTGACGTTGTTCGGGGAGTGTCAAAAGCGGGTAATCGCCTGCGCCGATGCCCAAGGGATCGGAGGGATCGACGGAGTAGGGATCGAGGGTCGGATGTGATAGAGGAACTGCGGGAGGAGGCGGTGTCGATGGACGTCGTTTGCGAATGGTCTTCTCGGGGAGTCGCGGGGTCGAGTTCGTTGGGTTCCAGAGACGAGCAGCAGAAAGGTGAGGTAGGCGACGGGCAGCGGAGGAGGCTGCACGATTCCGAAAGGGAGACTGCGTGAAATAGTCTTTGGGGTCGTAACCGCGAAGAAAGGATGGGCTGCGGCCCTGAGGCAGGCCGGCAGCGGCTACTGAACGGTCAAGGTCGGGCGAAGCGCCAGGGTAGGCAGGCTGCTGCGATAGCGTGGGCAGGCGAGTGTTCGCGGATGCATCTAAGGTGGCCGGGTCGGGGGACGGAGAGGTGAATCTCGCGTGGGAAGCCGTGGGAAAGATGGTTCGAGGAAGGCCGCCGAGAGGTCGACGGCCTTACGGGGAACTGTGGAGTACGGGTCTGGTCGAAGAGGAGTTTGCAGCGACGCCTGGGCCACGCTCGTGGAGATCGCCAGGGCCTCTCTACTCGACGGGAGCGACGGCGACGGCAGTGACGGGAAAATCTGGAAATGCGCTGGCGACAGAGATGGAGGGGACGTCGAAGGACTGTGACTGGTGAGAAAGCGACAGCGCAGGTTGGAGTCGTGCAGCAAAACGATTAGGTTTGCGGCTAGAAGAGTGGAGCCTCGAACAAAGAAATGCAGAAGACAGGCGAGAGAAGAAGCAGCGACTGCAGCGGCAACAACAGCGACGATGGTGGCTCGGACAGCAGGATTAGCTTTCGCAGAGGCGGTAGGGGTGGTGCAGGTGGAGGTATTGGTCCTGCTGGCGGCGGAGGTGGTCTCAATGCAATCGTGAGTTATGCGGCCAACAACAGCGCTTCGCCCTTGGAGGGAAGAGCAAAATGTGCTGTCGCAGGTGGTATCTCGGGTGGTAGCAGCGGCGGCGGTGGTGGTGGTGGTGGTGGTGGTGGTGCGGCTGCTTTTCCTGCTTGACAACGACGACGGCAACGACCCTGCAGCGGCAACAAGCCCAACGGAAGGATGGGGACCTGGACGTGGATGGGTCTTCTTGCTGCAGCACCAACGGGAGCAGCGCCTGGTCGCGTTGGTGAATGATGAGGGCCAATTATTGGCAAAAACTGGCGGCCGTACAGGCGTGACGAGGGCGCAACGGGGCAGCGAGTGATGATTTGTGGAGCGAGCGTTCAGGGGGGAAAGGAGAGTCGCCGAGATTGGGTTAGCCTGTGAGTGTGCCCTGAGTCTCGGTCCCGGCATTTTGGGAAGACTCTTGTTCTGGAGGCTGGGGATGCCTTCCCTAAGGCAAGCTTCCCTACCTTACCTCACTGGTCCTTGGCTCTGGGCCGGTCCTGTGGAGGTGGGTGAGCTTTGAGCTTTGAAGCCCGCGCGTTGATGCAGGAACGGTGAAGAGCCTGGACCTGGACCGCCCAGCACCAAAAGACTTTCCTCCTCGAATGCGTGAGTGCGTGCGAGCGTACGTGCTTGCGTGCTTGCCTGCTTGTGCCTGCGCTATGCTCTGCTGCTTGGATCCTGTCGGGTAGAGCGAGGCCCGTGACGATATGTTTCTGCCTGGGTGGACACCAAGATGCTGCTGCTGCTGGGTGAGGCGACGCGCTTGCTTGGTGACGATGTATCGCGTGGTGGTTGTGCGTAGTCCGCTGTCGGCCTCGTGCGAGATCACGATCTGCCTGGTGACCGATTCACTCGTCTCTGTCTCTTCGTCCTTGGTTTCTCTCCTGCAATAGTCGTCTGGTGTTCGCCGTCGGTTCCGGAGGCGCCCCGTGAGGGCGATGTCTATTGTGCGTCTTTTCGAGCGACCGATATGTCAGATGTCGGCCTAAAAAACTTGTCGCGGGCGAGTCGAGAGTGGGAGACAATGGAAGAAAGAAGAAGAGACCGACACCAATAGCTTAAAACCCAAAAATGCCCCGCTGCTTGGGGGAAACGGCCAGAAGTCGACGACTCGACAATCGGACGTTCTGCCGGGCAGTCTCTGTCACAGATACAGTGTACAGCGTCGAAGCTCCCTCCTGACGCAAGGCTCTGTGCAGGCGGGAGGGTTCACGGTAAAAAAGAAAAGAAAAAGAAGGACCTGACACGATGCGGAAACGCTTTCCAACGAGCCGTCCCCAGCCCAACAATATATGACGCCGGCTGCTTCAAAACCAACCTCACGACTTGTAGCCATCCCGGAACCTCCTCAGCCTGGCAGGACCCTGTCTTTCCGGCTCACCAGCCATGTTGCTTTAAATTGTCCATTTTGCACTCAGGTCTACCGTTCTGCAGAGATTTTCGCCCAACACCCAGGCTCCCGCTCGCCTTGCTTTGCCCTCAATCAACACGGGCTGGGCAACTTTTTCCAGCCTGGCCTCCAGGTGACGCACTCACTACCTTCCTTCCCATACCCTTTCCCGGGCCCATTGAACCATCCTGGCTCCCCTGGCTCCCCGAGAAAACGAGGCCAGGGTTTGACCGGGTTGTCCGCGTCGGCAGACTTCTTTTTCAAGCGTTGGCAATGTTCCCGATGACACCTTGCGGCGCGTTTGGCAAAACATTCAGTGGTCCTGCTGACCGGCTCGTCGGGATGGCCACGTCTTCGGGATGAGGGACACGATTGCACACGATCCGAGCACACTCTCACGTATGTACAAGATTGAGCCTCCTCTCTCCTCTGATAGGCAGGCGTCTGCAAGTAGGTAGCCGACTTGAGCATTGCTTCGTCAGCGGCTTATCCTCGAAACTCCCAAAATGGTGCAACGGCCACAGCTCGACGAACCCACACGCCACGCACTTCTTCGCGTCCCCATCGTCCTTCTGCGCGTTGATCAAGCAGATGCCGTCGCGACCAGAGCGTCTGTGCGTATCATCTCATTTTCACATGATGAGATGCCTTCCATGCAGTTCGAATCTTGCTGTGCCAGGTTCTTGGAGCTTCGAAAGCCCCGAACGGTTGGCAAATTGGCTGGCTGAGCACGGCGTTGCTCTCGCCCTCCTTTACCTTCCCGCTCTACCGAATTTTCTTTCTTGGCCCAAGACATGTCAATAAAACAAGAAATAAGCACCAAAAGGGACGCTGATCTACAAGGTTCCCCGAGACTATCGCGCTGAGATTCGACAGATCTCTCATTCGAACCACAATTCCTGGTCCCAAATCTGGCAACTCAGGTACGGCTAGCGGGGCGGTGATTCCGCCAATCCGTCCAGGGGGGGCGCCAACTGGGCTCAGGTACGGTACACCACGATGAGGTACCCGGCGATGGCCCTGGACTAGCAGCCCGCGGCTGGATGAAGTCACTTCTGTCATCATTGGACAATCTGCCTGCAAACTTGGATATGAGGGCCTTCCAACATGCCCAATTTCACCAGACTTAAAACACCAAGTTCTGGAAGGCTCAGAATGCAGACAGGTCAAATCCGACCGGAGCTTCTTGCATTGGTTGAGCTGTCTCAGGGCGGTCAACCTCCCGTTGCAGATTGAGTCTACTTCTGGACATCAGACACAGCCTGAACTGGCGGACGAACGAGCAAAGTGATCCCTTGCAAACGGAAGGATGACATTCCTGGCATCTCAATCTGGCAACGTTCATGCCCATGGGGCACACGAGCGAGCAGGGCATTCTACGTGTCGATCGTGCTGTCCGGGTAAGACAGCCAACTGCTGCGCGCGGTCGCGCTTGCTGAGCAATACATATGGCGCCGGAGCTCTGTACCGGAAGATAATTTTGTTTTCGAGTTTGTAAATGACACATCTCGGACACGAGTACTCCGCTTTGTGTTCAACCGCAGGTTTCGGTTCCACGGTTCGTTTGTTCTCGCGGCTGGCACACGTCAATGAGACATTGCCGTGACCAACTAGGGGAATTGCGGGGTTCCGTTTGACACCCGACTCTCAGACATATTTCAGCCAGCCTCCATCAGCTCAGATGGGTTAGGCGATGCAAACACCCAAGTATTGACGTCTTCCTTTTTGCAACATCAAACGACGACAGTCCAAACAACTCGGTTAGAGGTGGCCTCCAGCAGGGAAACTGGCCGTGCTTTGACTTGCCTATGAGGGCAATAAGGTGGTAGCGGCCGTCCGATTGCATTTTGCGCTGTGGCCACATCGCGCAGTCGAGCCGCGTCTTTGACTGGGCCTGGGCTACAACGTTCGCTCGCAATCCGACTTGCGGGGTTGAGACTGAACATTCCCAAGTCGACATGAATAAAAATGAGAGCGGCGCGCTTGGAACGAGAAGGGCTGAAGGACGCGGTCGCGGAAATAAGACCTCGGTGACCTTAGTGCACCACATGCTCATCCGAACCGCGCGGCAGCGAGGTGCAGTTCGACATCCTGGCAGCTCGCTTGAGGTTATCTTGAACCATCAGGTCTAATTCAGACGATGACAAGGTCGCTTCGGCCAGCCCCGGGGCACAGCCAACGATGTGGAGGCCCCGTGACGAAGGAAGAAACCACAGCAATCGCTCGTCCCAAGGCGATGCAATACGTTGGTCTTCCTCTGAGGTAGATTCGCCGCGAAAGCAAGAGATTCACTTCCCGTGCTGTACCTCCGACCGGGTCGATTTTGATCACCCGGTCTAGGCTCGTGGATTCAGACGGAGTACTACAGAGGATTGGCTGAATATGACAGCATCGGTGCTGCAGCAGTCCATGTTTTTGTTGGGGCGGGGACGGAAGGCAAGGCGAAAGCCCGTGGCTGCATGTTGTTACCCGTTGTCAGACAACGAATGACTGCAAAGTCGAGCCATCACAAGAAGTAGCCTGGACTGCGATGCCGAGGCATCAGGCGCCGCCAGTGATTCTCAACGCCAATTGTTGCATTAAGGAGGCAGAAACTGCCTGTGTTTAGATACTCGCGCCGTACGAGATTCTCGGAATCGACAGGCCGCGATGGGCGCAGATAAGGTTATGGGGCAGATGCCAGGTGCAAGCAGCGGACTTCTGACGACGGGAGGTAAGGTGCCGATACTCATATCCCATGTTAGCAGGTGGAAGTGATTCTAGATGATGACCTGCCGAGGAAGCAGATGGACGGGTCACTGGCGATGAGATGGCTGTTTCAAGTGCGGTCAATCCTCGGCGCTGGGCCTATGGGAGGAAGACAGGAGCACTGTAATACCGAGATGAAGAACTTACCAGCTTGAAGACGGTATCGCTAGTTGCGCCGTTGAAGCACTCGCAGAGGAAATACGTGGAGATTGCGATTATGCAGCGGGCAGCATAGAAGCACGAGGGCAAGATAGGTCTGTAGACAAGTAGGTACATGGCGGGAGGCGTGCCCTGGTGGTTGCAGAGGCGCATCCAGCAAGGTTGCAGCGGAGAAGCTCTCCCGGCAGACGGCGTGCGCAGTGGATCCACGTCCTTGCAGGGTGGGCAGCTCTGGGGCGGCGGCGGGAGCAGCCTGCCGAGAATCTGGAGAAGGCAGCTGCAGCCAGTGAGGAACGCGAAGTGACCAAGGGTGGCCGGGTGGGGGTGACGTTGAAGGTGCATCATCCCCATCCCTGCAGTCCGCAGTTAGACATGCAGGAAACATGGAGCAAGCAGGACGAACAGCAGCAGCCCAGTAGCCCAGGAGCAAGCAATAGCAAGCCGATCTGCTGTCCGGTTGCTGTTGGGGCAGTTCGGCATCCCACAGATGTTCCAGTAAAGATGGATTCGATTTGGTCAACATCAACAGAGCTTACCTTTCATACCTTAGACAAGGCAGCTTCTGTGCTGCATTGTTGTCCCTCTACTCTCTCTGCCTTTCCTCCGCCACCAGCTCTACTTTACCTTACCTAGGTAGGTACCTAAGATACCTTACCTTTACCTCCTCCCATAGATAAGGTATCCAATGCACCTACCTACCTACCTACCTACCTAAATAACGTAGATATCGCGTGCTCGACGACGGCTTCTCCTCACCTCTCGTCTGCTCCTGCATACCGTCGCATCCCCGCCTCCATTGGTCGAAGCTCCTAGCTGCTCATTCCATGTCCCATTCTTGGGGCACTCCCGTCAGGAACCTACCGTACGGATACTTCGGCCATAAGTACCCGGCCCCGATTCGAGACCCCGACTCACGCATCAGCAGCAGCGTCAGCGTCAGCGTCAGGCTTGCCGCTGGCCCAATCACGGCGCGGTACCTTGCCTTGCGATCAAGCTGTCTTGGGTACCTTTAGCAGCTTAGCACCGTGTCTTAGCTGCGTCCAGCAGGGAAGGCAAGGCAAGACAAGGCAAAGGCAGGGAAGGGACGATCCCAAGTCGCCACCAGCCAGTCCCAAACTAAAACCACGTCCATTCCCGCCGCGACGAACCAACCCTCAGCTCGTGGCGCTTCACTCGCCCTTGAACGACTGAGCCGGTTCGGTCGCACGTACACACACACCACAACTTGTGGCACGCCGCCGTCGCCGCCATTTCCCCCTCTTCCTCCTTCTCCTCTTTCCCTTCCGAATTCCCTTTTCTCCCCCTTCCTTAGCTTCCTCTGCTGCCTTATTGCTCAGGAGATTGTCTCGCTTCGGGAAACCCCCTCTCCTCTCGTCTTGCTCTGCGCTACCTTAGCTCGCCTGCCCGCGTCGCGCATGAGGAATCCTCAAAACCCCTCGACTGCCTGTCCCTAGCGTGGACTTGCATGTCCGTTTCTTGATTCTCGACTGTCCCTACAACACGAGCAACGATACAACATCCTCCACCGACGGATCTTGAAAGCGACAACACTTCGAAGACGCCGGAACTTGCGGCTACACAGAGTTGACCTAGACTGAACATCCACCTCCCTTTGGCCATGTCCGACGAGAACGGAGGCCCCCGAAGCCCGATTACGCCGGTTACGGCGGCGAGCAACATCAGCAGGAAGCAGACCGTGTCCTCGCCCGGCGCGACACCATCACCAGCACCCTCCGGCCATTCCATCAAACGCGCCGTGACTGTCGATGAGTCCTCGCAACTGCGGCGCCGGACGCCGTTTGGCCAGTTTCCAACAGAGACATCCTTCATCGAGAGAGCTGGTCTGCATCGGAGGAGAAGTTCAACACTGTCAGATTATAGCTTTGGAGAGGCGAGAGACCTGCTGAACCCAAAACCGACGGGCGTGCCGCCGCCATCATCCGACGACATGTCAAATTGGGCTTCAATCCCTCTAGCCTTTGCTCTCCTCCCGGCCGTTGGTGGTCTTTTGTTTAATAATGGCAGCGCTGTCGTGACGGATATAATGCTTTTGGGCTTGTCGGCCGTGTTCCTGCACTGGTCTGTGACACATCCATGGTAAGTCCGGCGTTTACAATTCCTCGTTGCGGGGGACAGGATCATCCGAGCGCTGACATCGTCGCTCAGGAACTGGTACCATTCGGCACAGGCAGTGCGCGTTCGGGCAGAGGTCAGCACCAGTGCGGTCATCGACGACGAAAGCGAGAACGAACAGGCCGTAGGGAGCCCTTCGTCGACGGCGTCTACCTTGAACGGTCATGCAGTCAACGGAAGCCTTGACGATGCGTCCGAGGTCCCCACCACACCCACGTCGTCGGTACAGGAACCGGCGCTCAAGGTTCCTCAAAATGTGAAGAAGGATGACGCACTGGCCGAGCTCTGGGTACATGAGATCTTGGCTTTGGTATCATGCTTCATGTTCCCCATGCTGGGTGCATATCTTCTGCATGCCATTCGCGCGCAGCTGAGCCGCCCCTCCGAGGGGCTGGTATCCAACTACAACCTGACCATCTTTCTGCTTGCTGCAGAGCTCCGCCCGCTGTCACACATGATGAAGCTAGTTCAGTGCCGGACGCTTCAGCTGCAGCGAGACGTCCACGCAAACCCGTTCAAAGAGGAGTCTGTTACGCCGGACCAAGTCAGGGTATTGATGGCCAGGCTAGAATTATTAGAATCACGACCGGAGCCGACGCCGATCAAGCAGAATGGTAACTCGGACACTTCCAAAATCAAGCAAGAGGCCGCCATTGCTCGCGATGTTCGCAACGCCATCCAGCCCGATCTTGACGCTCTGAATCGAGCAGTGCGACGGTATGAGAAGAAAGCTACGGTGCTCGCCTTTCAAACCGAATCGCGCTTTGCGGCTGTTGACACGCGGTTGAACGACGCCATCGCACTTGCAGCTGCCGCGGCCAAAAACAGCGCCGCGCGGCCGGGATTCTTGCAGTGGCTGGTAGAGTCAGTGTGGGCCATCATCACAATGCCATTCTTTGCGGTGGTGGCGTTGCTGGTCTTGCCCTTCAAGACGGTCCGTGGGCTTCTGAAGCGTAAGAAGAAGCAGTTGCCGGAACGGAGCTCGAGGTCGGGCCGCAATGGAAAGACGATGGGCCACAGAATGGCGACAGACCGACCACCGAGTCGAGTTTCGAAGCGATGAGCAGTCCAGGCGGTGAATGGTTTTTACAGGAGTTTGTGAGATGTCTTGATCTCAGAGTGTGAAAAAAAAGGGGGGCCCGTCATAAGGATGACACCGGCCGGGGGGGTTTATGCCTTCAAAACGGATGGTCAGGGTGACGGTATACACGGCATACGAATCAGGTTATCGGCGTTGTAATGGTTCCTGCGGCGCATAGCTCGCGCTGGGTTGATGAGCATGACTTACCTCGTATTGTTAGTGTCGAATCAAGCTATCGACGAGTAATCCAACAAGCAAGCAGCGTTGCAGGTGAAGCGGCGTTGCTGTGGAACTGAACAAGACGAAAGTTGGTTGATGTGTACTTGACTTGACGCCTACTAGAATGCGGTGATATTGATGACCAAGAACCGCCGTTGAAGCAGCGTGACCATGAGCATTAGCAGGTGTGACCATAAGAAGTCGTGTGTCTGAGGTTGTCAACTCCCTTAGTATCAACCACGAGGTTTCGCGAGTTGTCAAAAGCCAAGCTGGACAGCGACACGGAAGACTCAAGTACATATCATTCCGTGCTGCCACGTGCGGATACATAGACATCTTCCACTAATGAAGGCTCGCCTGCCTGTCGTCAATATATGCTCTCTGACCCTCGTTTCGGCGCCGTGATGCTAGACTCCAAACGACAGTCTAGCAGACCAGAGCGAATGAACACGGCTCACAATAGCATTGTGCGGGTGGCTGGAACCGAGAGGCACGACGGCGAACAGACAGAGCTTTCCATGGACCCGAGCCCGGGCCCAGATCCCAAAGATCACACGCGGCCCATGGTTCTTTTTTTCTTGGAAACGAAGGGGAGGCGGGAGGACAGCTCCGGCGCCGAAGAGGGGACAAATGGGGGTGGACGAATGTCCTGGACGACGATCAGGAAGAGAGCGTCAGCCATGTAGCCGTGGGCGAGGCCCGTTCGGACGCACAACCCACCGAGGGTTCTTGGATGGGGTAAGATGGAGCCGGCGGTTTCGGAAGAGCCAAAACTCCAAGGACGTTGAAGAATCCTGGGGGAGATCCTTCTTTTTTGGAAGTCTGATGGCCATCGCTCCGTGAATTGCTTTCTTGAAGATTTGGCTCTGGGGCGTTGAACGGACTTACACGACCAGGGTTGGTTGATTGATTCATGGTACTGGGCCGATGGCAAGATCTCGGCTGGAACGAACGGCAGGTCCTAGTTGACCAGTGTCTTTGACTCGCAGTCATCGTCGTTGTCGTTGTGTTGACAAAGTGCTGCGTACATACATCGTAGTCTCGAGCAAGTCAAGGATCGTACCCCGTGGCTATGAAGTTGAAGCCCAGGGTTGGCATAGACAGTGGTCATCAACGTTACAGGGGACAGCCCAACACGAGCCAGCGGCATAACCATGCCCCTCCTGTCCTCGAGGTCGGACGAACCGATCAGGGCAGAGTAGTTCAGTCGATTAGGAGAGGGGGGTTGCATTCGTCGAGCAGCATGATTCACAGAGCATGGGGTTCACGGCGGTACGATATGAATCTCCTGGCCAAGAGGCTGAAAAAAATGAAGGCAAGCAAGCCACTGGCTTACGGGAGTCCGCAGACACGGCTTTCGGTAGTGGGACCAACTAGTCAGTCGTTTGCGTCGGACAAGAGCGGTAGATGAGTCCGGTGTTGCGGCGCCGAAATTAGTCTTCTTTTTTTCTTTTCCTAGAAGGTCGGCTCAGATCAGTTGCCCGATTCAACCGTCCAGCCGGCTGACAGAGTTTTCTTCTTTGCCTCTTTAATTCTTTTTGATGACTGAGAAGTCTAAAAAGAGTCAACAATTATTCGCCAGGATCGTGAGTATGGGGGGAGGCTCATGCAGCGAGGCATTGCTTGTATCAAAGCGACTAGGATGCGGGAACCCCTTTATGCGATGAGGCGCAGAGCGGGTGGATCGTATCCAACGTCTGCTGTTGTACATGGTCCTTCCAGCGACCACGGCCGATTTGGCTCCCCTCAGTCGCCCACTCTGTTGGTTGTAGCCGGCATGCCGCCGTCAACACTCGGTATGACGCCGGCAAGGGAAAAAAAAATCTTGGAGAACGACGAAAGAACCCTTCCCTTGCGAGATTGAAGGGCTCGAAGGAATGGGTGGACCCTCAATCTCCCGAGAGTCTGAGCAAGAACGCCTCGTGGGGACGACAACGCAGCTTGAACCCTGTTTCAGACCAACAAGTCGTTGTCTTTCAATGGAAATGCATGCCTCGCGGTGCAAACGTTTCTGGCAGAAGGAACCGTTCGGCAGCATCCCATGTACCCCAGAAGCTAGTATTGTTTCCAGACGCAAGCCTTCGGAACAAAGCGCCAAAACAAACTGTGTTGAAGGTGGTTATTATGCTACTGCAAAACCTACAAAAACAAGAAGCAAAGAGTCAAGACCAGCGAGAGGAAGAAGATTGGGCCCTTGGCCGCAGCGGCGTTCCAATAGCCCGGAGCCGATCAGACAAGGCCAGGGGGCTGTCAAGACTTTGAGAGCCGTTGTGACGTGAATCTCGCCCTTACCGAGCTTCACCCACCGAAGCAAAGAGTGGGGGAGAGTTTTGCCCACAGGCTAAAGTGGGCGCCTCTGATTTTTCTTTTTGTAGAGGCTGGCATGTCGCATAGTTCGAGATGCGTCTGCGGCGTCGGCGATGACTAGTGATCGGACTGTTTGTAAGACGGGCACAGACGAGCACACAACCCCGTCGGCGCTTTGAGTTCCCAGGTCGAGATTCTGGAATTTCTCGATGGCGAAACACAGACACCAGACCTGGATGATCGGATGGTAAGGGCTGGCATTGTGCCTTGGTAGGAATCAACGAGGGATTATCTGAAATCTCGATCGGCGGGACAGAGACCGGCGAGAAGACGTCCCATCACGATACACCCGAGGTGGAGATGGGTGGAGTGGGGATCATGGGTCGAGATTCAGATCTATTGATGCTGACGATGGTGTTCGGAGGTTCACGGCGAACGTTGAAGCCAGGAAGATGAGAGTTGGAAGCTGGCTAGCAAAGTCTGTCGTGCCTACGAGGCGGCGGTGGAAAGCGAAGGTGTTGATGTTGCAGTGGAGTTGACCATGCCCAAGTGAGTTCGTTCGCAGTTGCTGTACCTGCAGAGTGCATCATTAGTTTTCCTATGTAGGTTGTAGGTTCTTGGAGATGCCGGGCAGAAGCAGGAGCCTACCGTTGAATTAGTCCTCAAGAAGCTAGCCCTATGCAAAAAAAACGGTCCCGAGTGGGGTTAGCGTGGTTGGCACCTGCGTTTGTGCCCTGTGGGTGATCAACGACGGGACAGCGCCGGTGAAGCAGACGGTCCTCGTCCCGCCGCGCTGGTGCGACTCTCTCATTTTACGCATCGCGACCTTGCCATCTCCAGTCGCGCTCCCTTGAGAATATTTTGCAGCTTCTAGACAGCCTACCGCGACGACCACGGAGATGCTGCATATGCAGCTGCATGCTCAGCTGCAGTCTGTTGGCAGGTCGCAATTTGCAGCATGTCGACGTGCGGTAAGGGTTCGCTTCCCTTCCCTTCCCGTACGGGCAGCTGCATCGTGGACGCCACCGATCTCGCGGTCGGCCTGATTCAGTTCGCAACATCAGCTGTCGTCCATCAGACGTCGACTCGACTTTGGCATCGTTGCAGCAAGACGGCCAGAAAGACCCTGCCTCGGCCAAACTATGGGCTCGGCGCCGCCAGGAAGGGGGGAAAAAAGGAAGCTCTCACAATGCACCTGAGGTCGCGGCGCACAGGCGGGCCGACGCGTCCGGATTGGGATACGAGTTCATGCTGGATTGGGAATCAATTATTGAGCGAATGTCCCGATTCTTCCATCTCTCGAGTCTCTGCCCTAGGTAACCTGCTAATGGCAGACCGCACGGCACCCATTGCTGAGTTGTTGCCGTGAGCTGCACGCTGGCCGCAGACTGGGCTAAAGCAGAGCAGCAGCAGCAGCAAGGCCGTGAACGCGCGCCCGCCTCGGGCATTTCTGGGGGGCAACCGCAGCGACCAACCAGGAAAGGACGGGACGGCACACGGCTTCACTGAGCCTTTCTTGCGTGTTACCAACTCGATGATTGTTGGTTGGCTCAGCTTTACAGAGCCAGGGCAGGCGCGAATGGGCTCACCTCACCATCGTCCGGTATTCCACGCCCCTCCAAATCTCAAACCACCCAACGTCCATCCCATCTCCCATCTCATTCTCATCCCAAGCCATCATGATGTCCACGCCCAATGCCGTCGCCCATTTGGCCTTGCGTCCAATCCGCCTTCGACACTCACTCACACCCCACGGACCCCTCCTTTCCTCTGCCCCTCCATCATCAGCCCTTTTTTTTTTTTTTTCCCTTCCTCTCTTCCTTTTCGCCCCCCTGTTCCTGTTCTTATTCCTGATCCTAGTCCCGTTCCTGATTGTCTTGCTCCCATCCAAGTCAACGCTAACCGTGTGATATGCCGGGGTCACCCCCTGTCCCTGTAATTTTGGGATGGATGCGCCTCAACTTCCGACGTCGAGTTACCGCCAGCCGCGCGCAGGTTACATCTCTTATTCCAGTCGTACATGCTCGCATCATCGTGCCTCAGCAGATACGTCGAGACCAGAACTTGCCATCAACTGCACGTCGGCTCGTTTGTCAATTACATCCTTGGCACGGCATGCATACTCTGGCCCGGGATTGCTGCTGCCAACGGAGCCCCTCCCATCGCTCAACGAAGAGCCAATACGTACGTCGCTGCGACGTGTAGCTGATGCTTCTCTAGACCCTTGGCCATCCTCTGGCCGAAAGCCGCAGCCAGCTCGGCTGTATTCGACGCCGCCAAGTACACTTCATCCTCGTGGTTGGCTCCAGTTGGCCACACGTTCCTCTGCATGTCCTTCCAGCTTTCTTCTTTTCCCCCCAGCCTGACCATGGCCGTGGTCCTCATCTCCTGCACCCGCGCGTCCTTTGCCTCCCCAATCCTGCCCGCCATGGCTCATCTGCATCCTGGCTAGCCGGATGCTCGTTGTCAGAAGGCCGCACCGAGCATGCAACCCAGCTCTGAGCTCCGTCCGACCTCGCTGCTCCTCCTCCTCACCTTGCCGTCTGTTGCCTGCGTTTGCATGGCTGGGGATTTCGGATGCAGCAACTCTGATCCCCTCGCCTGCGTCTGGTCGTCTGGTAGTCCAGATGCGCTCTCGACTCATGAACAGGGTCACGCCGTACACACGTCCACACACGTACGATTCGGACTCCTCCTCTGCAATCCAGAGACTCGCGCCCTGCCTCATTATTACGCATCTATGATGGACTAAGCACTGCGTGAGCTCCGCTGGTTCCTCGTTCGGTGCCACCCACGAAATCCACTTCCATCCACATGGATCTTCCCCTCCGGCATTACGCCCTCCTCCTTGTCCTATATAGTTTGATCACCTCCGGGTTGCTACTCCACCCCACGACAGCTGGGCTATTCCCTGTCCTTGTCTTCGCCCTTTTTGCTTCTCCTCTTCTGCCCTCCCCTTTTGTCAGCCTCAGCTCTCCGAGAGCTTCCTTGTCTCATTCATAACCCCACTGGTATCTGGGGTCAGGATACCCAGCCGGCGTGACGTCCTGTTCGACTAATAATACGGTCTTCCCGGCCTTCTCTTCTCCTGGAGCTTGCTGTCTGCTTGCTCCCTCCTCGCCGGCGTCCCTCCCTCTGTCGAGCTCAGTAATGCCCGAAGCGTATCTCACAGTCACTCTTTAATATTATTCGTGATTTACGCCACCGGTACAGCAAACCTCGACGAGACCAGATCCCTAATATTCAACCATGGCGAGGTGGAACCGATTGGTCGTTTGTTTCTTTCTCTTTCTTTGTCTTCAACTTGCTGTTGGCCATGTCGTGCCTGTAAGAAGACAGGACAGCTCAGCAACGGCTGTCACCTCTGCTACACGGACCGGAACTCGAGATGCCGCGGCGACAGCCTCATCAACGTCGCCCGCCAGGTCAACCGCAGCCTCCGTCACAGGATCTATCATCGCGTCGAGCACTTCATCCATTTCTTCTGCACTGCCAACCGCCACTGATGGAGTCACCTTCGACAACTCGACACTCTTGAACTGTAAGTGCATGGCCAACAACATATCTCCATCGCCAGAGACACGTCGCTGACGCTTTACCAGCTACCATCCCGGAGGGCCAGCTTCCCCTTGAGCCAAAGATGACCCCCGGATGGGCCGTTGCTGGCGTGATCCTGTTGTGTGTCGGCGTTGGCTACACCCTCGTCGGTCTCAGGCAACCCATGATGCACAACACCCTTTCCGTCGCATATGCTGTTGGACTGGGTATCACAGTCCTGGTTGTGTATCTCGCCCCACTGCCTGTCAGCAATGGCGCCCAAGGAGGCTTTGTCGTCGCTGCGGTGCTCCCAGGCATCTTGGTTGGTGTCTTCGCTTCCTTGTGGTTCAATGAGATTACGGAGTGTTTTGCTTGCGGGCTCGGCGGCTTCTGCTTCAGCATGTGGCTGTTGTGTCTGCAAGAAGGCGGTTTGCTTTCTGGTGTGGCCAAGGTTGTCTTCATTGTCGTGTTCACATTGGCAGTCTTCGCAGCATACTTCACCCGATGGACCCGCGACTGGGCATTGATCGTCAGCATCTCCTTCACCGGCGCCACATCGACTGTCATAGGTATCGACTGTTTCAGCCGAGCCGGGCTGAAGGAATTCTGGGCCTATATCTGGCACTTGAATGACAACCTCTTCCCGGTCGGCGCAACCACCTATCCTTTGACCAAGGGCATTCGCGTCGAGCTTGCCGCCATCATCGTCATTTTCTGCGTCGGCATCATCTCCCAAAAGAGGTTGTGGAACGTCATCAAGGACCGCCGCACCAAGAGGCAAGAGGAATTGGCCGAGGAACAACGAGCTCGCGACGAGGAGGAACTGAACATTGGAAAGCAAATCGAGGCTGAGAATGCCCGTGAACGACGCGCATGGGAGAGAGTGCATGGTGACCACGATTCCGGCTTCGCTCGCGACAGCGAAAGTGAGAAGGAGCCTCGCTACAGCCAGAGCGCTTCGGTTCCTGGACCTGAGCCTCTGATGGTGGCCGAGATGCAGGGGTGTGACGCGGCCCCTCCTGTTCCTCCGAAGCCGACACCTCAGGGTCTTATGTCCTTGGGCAAAGAAGACAGCATGGTGACAGTACGAGTCGCTCCTGATGAGGCCTACAATGCCCCTCCTACCCCGAGACGGCTGATCGACGAGAAGGAAGCCATGGTACACACCACGGAGATCAATGACGAAAGCACCCGCGAAGCCGACGTTCCTCCTGTTCCGGAAGTCGTGCCTCTGCCTTTCAGATTCCCTGTTCCTGACGAGAACACGCGTGGAAGAAGGGCGTCAACCGTAGCAACGTTTGCCGATGACGATGAAGACCAGGCGGGTGTTGTCAGCAAGCGAAGCTCACTCACGAAGCGTCTTTCCAAAGGATCGGTCAGCCTGATGCGGAAGGTTTCCCAACGCGCGACGGGCTCACGCCCTGAGATTGGCCCTAACGAGGATGAAGTCGCCGTTCTCAAGCACCATCGCAAGGAGACGGACAGCTCCATCGCAGCAACGATCGACTCAGAGAATGACAGCGGCGCCAGCACTCTCCAAGAATCACGCCCCCAGACCGCTGATGTCAACCAGAAGCCTAGCCAGGACCCAACCGAGAAGGCCTCAGCTGCCCTCGCCGATTCGACCGATGATGAGAAGGACAGAGGTGACACGAATGCCGATACTGCCGACAACGCGGTCGACAACATTGAGGAGAAGCCTACCGTTGAGACCCCTGCCGCAGACAACACTGTCGAGAAGTCCGAGGGTGAGCCGACCAAGCAAGCTGACAGCGGCGACTCGATCACGGAAGGCAACCCGATGAAGCAGGCCGTTGAACCTGCTACCCCTTCGCAAAAAGCCAAATCGACTGCCTCCGTACACTCGACACCGGTGAGCTTGACCCCGGATCGCCTGCCACCTGCACTTTCCAACGTGGCTCTGCACTACCGGACGAATGAGTGGGCGAAACACCTGAGCCATGCCGAAGCACCTGCCCCCGAGACGTTGCCGGTGGTTGAATATACTCAGGATGCGCCGCAACGCGAAGAGACACCGGCGCCTCTGAACGTGGAGGAACTGCAGCAAACAGCTTTGACTGCCACGCCCGCTCCAGTTCCCACCCCTTCACCGGCACCTCTTCCTGGCCAGGCACATCCGAGGCCCACGTCTACCTTCACTGCACCTCGTACTCACTCGAGAAACAACTCCTGGGGATCGGGAATTGACAACCCAAACACGCCTCCTCCGCCCATGATTCGCAAACACCACCGCAGGGTTTCGAGCAAGAACCAGGTGCCAACAGTGCAGACTATCGCGGAGGAAAGCCACCTTCCCTCCAGGTCTCCCAGTGTCAGCGGCTCCGAGCGCATGCCGATGGCAGCCTCTCCAATCTCACCCAGCGGCTTCGTGCCGCCCCCGCCCCCGCCAGGCATCGTGTCCTATTCGAGCCCGCAGAGCCTTCTCGCCCAGCGAAGCATGGCCATCCGAAACAAGACTTATGGGATCTTGACTGGGGCCAACTCAACGCCGGACTTTTCCGCTGCGGCGCAACGCCCGCCTAGTGAGGTCTACTCTGCTTACGACTACCCCGGGTATCCGCAGCAGATGGCAGAATCGTCCCTTGACGATCTGCCTTTGAGCCAGCGCAAGGAAATGATCCGCCGCCAGAGCAGCATGGGAACCATTCGAACATCCATGTCAGACAACAGGAGGTCATTGAGCAACCCGTACCTGCCGACGACGTCCACTGAAAAGCTTCAATTTGACTCGCACCAGCCCAGCAGGGTGTCCAACGCGCCGTCCAGGGAGGCTCGCGAGGCCAGGCTGGCGTCATTCCGCGACTCGGTGCAGGCCGACCTACGCAACGCATCGGCGGTTGCAAAAGTGGGCGCACATGGGCGTGATACGTCCATGATGTTCCGCGCCTCAAGCTCTGCGAA
This sequence comes from Colletotrichum tropicale, assembly GCA_027406125.1. NCBI lineage: Eukaryota > Fungi > Ascomycota > Sordariomycetes > Glomerellales > Glomerellaceae > Colletotrichum > Colletotrichum tropicale. Next base: position 3,479,717 of record JANVYH010000004.1, read on the forward strand.
CCTGGCAGCTCAAGCTGCTGCTCGGGAGGCAGACATGCAGAGAAACATTGACCTGCAGCGCAGCTTCCTGATGAGCCAAAAGGAGGCAGAGGCCAAGCGTCGCGAGAAGGAGAGGATCGAGAAGGAGCGCTCTGAGCAGGCCTTCACGAGAAGCATGCAAACTGGCGAGATGTTTGACTTGCACAGGGAGGCGATGAAGAGAATGCAACAAGGTTCCAGGAATGCTTGATATGACTTGGTTAACGCAACAACTGAGTCGTGATTTACTTTTTCTTCTTCTTTTTTCTTTTTTCTCTTCAGCATTGGTAGATACCCAGGATCAAAGGCAAATCTGGGGCGCGTTGGAAACAGGACGTCGAAACTCTGATGCAGCGACGGGCTATATGATACAGTGAGCGGTTGGGACGAACGACGAGACAATGACGAGCGAAATAGGTTGGAGAATCACGGAAAATGATTGTGGTAATAATGCCTTGAGAGGATGAGACCCTGAAAAGGGCGTCAACATGCCCGCATTAAGTCATAAAGATAATGATAAATTTAGCTGAAGTATTAGATATTAGAATATCACGTAAAGAGAATGGTGTTGCTATACCATGAAACCCAAGAGTTGCTTTCCATATTCGGTCTGCTTTGATGATGTTGGTCCGGTCAACTCTGTTGGACTTACAGTTCTGGCCCTGTACGACCGTTTCAGTTCGGCAGAGCGGACAAACGATTCAGCAGCCATGAGCGTTGCCGAAGAACCGTTACGTCGAGGCGTTTCGGTCCCCATGTGTCACGCCGACCGCGGGGCCCCATACTCGGCCAAGCCGGCACGGCACCGAGGCGGACGATCCCGAAAGCATGTGGAATCCAACACACATTTTGACACGGCGGCATGAGCAAATCATTCGGATGAGGCTCCATCCCATGTTGGCTGACGCTCTTTTCAAACAACCAACCACCTTCTTTTCGCTGAAAAAAATTCCCCCACCACACCGCCCGTCGACCTTCCATCTTCGCTTCGGACGACCCCGATGTCGGGATTCTGGCCGGCCGGCAATAACCCGGGCCGCAAAGCCTGGGCGTTGGCGTCATCCATTCTCACAGCGGACGAAGACATGTCCGGCGGGTCACGGGGGTGGTGGATTTTGTCGTTTGCGGTAAATGTGCCAATTGCACAATCTGCTTTTGATGATTGTCTTTGTTGTTGCTGCTGCTGCTGCGTTGAAACGTCGTTGAAAAAGTGCAACCCTCCCGCCGACCGCGATCGCTTTCAATTCGGGGGGCTGTCTCGCGTCGACTCCACATCGCCGTGTTTTTCCAACGCCCCGTCCCCGGCGTATCATGTCTTTTTCGGCCGCTCCTAATTGTCTCCGGATAGTATTCTAGTGCCGCCATGGCCGGCTCCGCCCAAGACGAGAAGGCACCTGAGCCCCCGTCGGCCGTGGGAGGTCGCGTCTGGGCCAGGGCCGTCAAGATCTTCAAACTCATCCTCGCACAATGGCTGGTGATTGGGTTCGGCCTCAGCTGCGTGTTTGCATACTTCTTCCCCAGTAAGTCGGCTGGCTCCGTTTGGTTCCCAAGCAAGAGTAAATCTGACGGAAACTCCGAAAGACGTCGCGGCCCGCGGTGGACCCATCAGATCGGAATACTCCATCATCTACGGTGGCATCGCCATCATCTTCCTCGTCAGCGGCCTCCAGCTCTCCCACGCGAAGCTCAGACAGAATGTCACCAACTGGCGGCTGCACATCATCGTTCAAGGCATCAGTTTCATCATCATTCCCGTAATCCTGCTAAGTAAGGCAACCCTCCTTTCATTCAATGCTACCCTTCAGCTTACACTGTGACAAAAGTCATAATCCACATCATAATCGCCGCAGGCGGCCTCCGCAATGGCGTCCTCTCCACGCCCATCATCGTCGGCATGGTTGTCGCCTCCTGTCTCCCGACGACCATCGCGTCCAACGTGGTCATGACGCGCGCCTCGGGCGGCGACGATGCGGCGGCCATCATCGAGGTCGTCATCGGCAACGTCCTGGGTTCCTTCATCTCCCCGGGCCTCATCTACGGCTTCATTCCCAAGACGGACGAGTTCAGGGACTGGCAGCCCGCGAACCCGAGCACGCTCGGCGCCATGTACGCCAACGTGCTCCAGCAGCTGGGGCTGAGCGTGCTGCTCCCCCTCGCCGTCGGCCAGGCGCTGCGCTGGTTCTTCGAGAAGCAGGTCGACTGGGCGCTGCGAACCTTCTACCTCGCCAAGGTGTCGACCTTCTGCCTGATCCTGCTCGTCTGGACCACCTTCTCCGCCGCCTTCAAGACGGGCGCGCTCTACCAGACCCCGCACGCCTCCATCATCTTCAACGTCTTCATGAACGTCGCGCTCTACATGCTCTTCACCCTCATCTGCTTCTACGCCGCCCGCCCGCCGCTGCCCCTGTGCGACGCCGTCAACCCGCGCGTCGCCGACTCTGCGCTGATGATGCGCCGCTCGCCCTCGCTCCTCCGACGCGCCGTGACCGTCCGCCGGCTGCCCCGGGAGCAGACCATCGCCGTTTGCTTCTGCGGCGCCGCCAAGACGACGTCGCTCGGCATCCCGCTCGCCACCGCCATGTGGACCCAGTCCGACGACCTCACCCGCGCCCTGATCCAGATCCCCGTGCTGCTGTACACCATCGAGCAGGTCTTCATGGCGCAGATCCTCGTGTACGTGTTCAAGTGGTACCTCAGGAGGGGCGCCAAGGCGGACTCGGAGACGTTGACTACGGAGGACGAAGAGGCGGGTAGTAATTCTGGGGCGGGGGAAGTCAGGGAAGATGGAATCGGCGACGGAGACGGGTCTCATGGGGCTTTGGATCATGACTGTGAAAAGAAGCCTGGCGGAGTAGAGGGCGGGAATAATGCGGTGCCTGTCAAGACGATATCGTAGAGCATTCTAGATTGTGCATACGCACGGGTTTTGGGATAAAGTTGCGACCGAGACACTCGGTTGGATAATTGCAACACAGTTAGACCAAGGATTCGAGCAGCTCCAAGCCATAGATCAGGACTTTACACCACTGCGGTAACTCTATAAGCGCATAATGTTGAACGTGTCATTCCCTCTCTGTGCTATTCACGCCGCCCACCGTGGTTTTATGCATAAAGAAAACCAGGGGTGAATCATTCATTGTGACAGATTGAACCAGAAGAACACAATCTATGGGCCGGCAATTCTCTTGATGTGGCGTATCGGAACCTTTGTAGCGCAGCATCATCCCTTAGCCGCATATGGTCCATCATTCCAGACAAGCTGTACAGAGATGACATATAAGGTAATACTAGAATCGACTGACCAAGGTCATGTTTAACCGGCGTCCGCCTGCCAACCGAAATAGCAAGAAGCTTGAAGATCCTGATATTGCGAGAAAGCTCGGCGGATAATTCACATCGTTAAAGTCACAGGAAGCAAGCCTTGCTCACATAACTCATGTTCCATTTGAGTATCTCCAATACAGACGCTACATCATGAGACAGAACAGGCTTCTTCATACATCAATCGTGAGCGGCACGAAGGCCCTCTTTACACTTCAAAAAAGATTGCTATGCAACTCCAATCTACGTGATTGTCTTCGTCTCTGCTCTGTTGCTCTCATCTACAGGCTCATGCATGTCTCAGGCCTTCTTGATGAGGCTCTCAAAGAGAGGCTGGAGGCTCTTGGCGCTCTTCTTGGGGTATCTCTTCTGGTCGTTCTCGTAGTCGACATATGTGACGCCGAAACGGGTCTCGTAGCCCTCGGCCCACTCAAAGTTGTCCATGAGGGACCAGGCCATGTAACCCTTGACGTTGACGCCGTCCTTCTCGTAGGCGTCGGCCATAGCCCTGACATAGTCGTCAAAGTACTTGACGCGGAAGTCGTCCTCGAGAATCTGCTCGAGAGGCATGTCGTTCTCGCCCTTCAGCGAGGTGCCGTTCTCGGTGACGTAGATGGGAGGGTATCCGTAGCGCTTGGAGAGCCAGGTGAGGAGGTTGCGGAAACCCTGCGGGTTCGGGCGCAGCCAGAAGGACTGGGTCTCCGGGCCAATGTTCTCGCCGCTCTTGGACTCGAACAGGGTCTCGAGGTTGCCAAGGAAGTCATCGGCGGGAGGCTCGCCGGTCTTGTGCTTGATGAAATTGGCGGTGTAGTGGTTCATGCCATAGAAGTCGTTGGAGCCCTTGACCAGCTCGACCTCCTCAGGGGTAAACTCGGGCAGGCGGTCGCCGAGCTGCTTGCGCATGGAGTCGGGGTACTTGCCGAAGTAGATGGGGTCGGCGAACCAGGAGATAGCGAACTCGATCTTGCGGTCGGAAGCCTCGACGTCGGCCGGGTCCTCGGGGTCCCAGGGGTAGGTGGCGTCGCCATTGAGGGTGATGCCGATCTGGCCGCCTTGGGTAGGCTTGATCTCCTCGCGGTAGACCTTGACAGCACGGGCATGGGCGAGAATGCAGTTGTGGCCAACGATCCAGGGCTCGCGCGAGGAGTCTCCGACGGGAGACTTGTTGCGGTCCGAGGTGTGGCCGGGGGCGAAGAAGCCGCTGCTGTAGCCGAGGATGGAGGAGCACCAGGGCTCGTTGAAAGTGATCCAGTTCTTGCACTTGGGGATGGCCTTGAACATGACACGAGCGTAGTGCTCGTAGTCAAGGGGGAACTCTTCCTTGTTCAGAAGACCGCCATAGCGCTTGTCGAGTCCATCGGGGAGATCCCAGTGGAACAGGGTGATGAAGGGCGTGATGCCAGCATCGAGAAGGTCGTCGACAAACTTGACGTAGTGGTCGATACCGGCCTGGTTGATGGGGTCGTTGCGGCCACCAAGGGGGATGATTCTGGACCAGCCGATGGAGAAGCGGTAGGTGTTGGCACCAACAGACTTGAGCAGAGCAATGTCTTCGGCGGTGCGGTTGTAGGAATCGCAGGCAGTGACTCCGGAGCTACCGTCGGCAATCTTGCCGGGGATTTTGCAGAAGGTGTCCCAGATGGAGGGACCACGGCCGTCCTTCTCGACAGCACCCTCAACCTGGTATCTGTGATGGCGGGCAAAACGAGTTAGTAGGGGTTCGGCATGACATGTTGTTGGACTCGCTTATTAGACGACAAGGAGGGACGGAGGGGAAAGGTGTGAGTGGGGGGTGACGGAGCGAAATAAGTGTGCGGAATTGCAGGCGGGTAAGACGGAGGGAGGAGGGCGGAGGGTGGTGGTGCGTGGTTGGTGGGAGGATGCTTGCTAGTTGTCCGAATCGGGCCACGGGCCGGAGGCAGACGCAAAACTGCATTGTGACAGCAACTGAGGCACGATGATGGACCGACAAGAAAAGCGCAATGCAGCATGTTGAGGTTAGATACGTACGAAGCGGTGGCAAACCCCCAAAGGAAGTCGTTCGGCAAAGACATGTTAGGCTATAAGTCTGAGGCCAAAGTTGTCGGTTAAAGTCTCGAAAGCGTGTTGCAACCAGCGTTGACTCTCACGAGAGCCCTAGTTCGCAACGTCTGTGGTTTGTCCGCACAGCAGCTATCAGCCACTCTGCAACGGTGGGCAAGTTGGAACGACTAGACAGAGGGTCGAAGAGGATATGTTGACAAGGAGAGAAGAGAGAGCAAGGAGGGGGGACAAATGCAGACAGAGGACCAGCAGCTGCCACGATACTTATACGCATCAGAAGAACGGAAGGAGAGGTTGCGGTGGATTGAATTGGGAATCATCATTCGTCTGATGGGGATACCTGGCAGGTTAAGGTAAGGCGAGGTCATGTCGACACGGAGCTACAAGGATGGCAAAGATGGGACAAACACCCGCAGGAAAGGGTAGCAGAGACAGCAGACATGGGACAAGCCTACAAGGGCGTCTCGTGGAGCGCCCTCCATGCAGTCAGTAGTCAATCTGGGACCTGGGAAGCTCCAGAAATTCTACCGCGTCGGACCGTCGTCACCGAGAAACGAAGACTGGACCATGTCCGGAAGTGGTGCTGCTGCTGCTGCTGCTGCTGGTGGTGGGATGAGAAAGAGACGTACACAAGAAGTATGTACATGCTGAAGAAGACCTACTTCTTTCTACCTTAGTCTTCTGCTCTTCTCCAGCGCTAATGCAAACGAGGCAGACAATTGACGCCAGAGGTCTTGGTGTTACAGGCAACCTGCTTCTACTTGCCAACAGGCGACTGACATTGGGAAGGGTACCTTATTCCTCCGCAATAAAAAGAACCTTGACATGCCCGCCTCATGTTCCGTTCCATGTTTCCAGGTTGCGTCGGATGACCATGTGCGACCGGGTTGGCGGTGTCTCTCTGCGCAAACTCCAGGTATTTACCCGTACCCGTACCCGTACCTGGGTGCCTATCGGGCTCACCACGACACAGCGGAGTTTGCTGGCGGTAGCAACAGTTGACAAGGGGCTCCTGCAGAAATACTAGGTGTTCTGCGGTACGAATATCCAGGCCAGGGGCAGTCCACTAGGTAGGAAATTACCCCGCCGTGGGGTCCCTTTTCCCTCAGTTGAGGGGAAGTCCCTTCCCCCCCGCTGAGGGAGCCTGCTGAGAACATCGACAATCCGGCCCGTCGAGCCGACGACCACCTCTCTCCTCGCCCAGCTTCGACTCGCAGCCGATTCGAAACACAACAAGCCTCGATCTCTCACCTGATTATCCCGCTTGCCGCCTCATTGGCGGCATGCGCGTGCGGGAACCTCGCCAAATCCTCGGGGCCACGAAGCCATCAGTAGCCGCTTATTACAGTGTGCCGTTTGATTGCCTCTTAATTGCCTCGCCCAAACCCTGGCCCAAGGCATATCTTGTTCAACCACCTGCTAACTAGGGCAGAACCTGGGCAGACGGGGCATTCACCCGTCCATGATACCAGAGTCCAGGTAACCGCCGCCATCTTTTCACTTCCCACACCAAAGCGCATGCCGAGCCCCCCTTGGCTGGCCCATGTTGGTCGCATTCGGTGAGCGGGCAAGGGCGCAACGACGGGTGAGCCTCCCTTCCATCCACTGCCGGCTCGTTCGTCCAATGTCGCCTGTACTTCTCCAACAACGGCTTTCGTCCCATCATCTCCGTCTTGTCCATGGCGGGGGCCAGTCGACCACATCCCCAGCTTCATAGCAGACCTAAAATATAGATACGACCCGGAGGACACCTGGCATCTAATCTACGTCTGCGCGTTTCTTCCTACCCATAACGCAATCGTCTGTTCGATCAACAACTACTCCATGCGGACTGCAACACGAAACTCACGGCAGACGTCTCCTGCCTGTTCAATTCCGCCCCTCCAAAACCATAATTTCCAATTTAAATCGTCTTAGTCCACGCAGCTATCAATACGCGAAAATCACATGGCCGTACAACCGATTCCTCTTCTTCGGTCGAGTAGCCCGCCCCGGCCGACTGGCGGGTCCCGCTCGTCGATCCAACGAGCCTTCGGCCCTACACTCAGGTACATGTGTGTTGCTGACTTACACCTTATCTTGTCGGGCGGGGGGAAACGTCGGGACCATTAAACATCTTGCTATTGTGCCTTAATGTGCTAAATCCATGGTACGCCGTCGCCTCCACGGCTGCTTTTCCCTCAGGACTCCATTATCAAAGATTCCCAACCTCGTGCTTCCCTTCGATTCTGCTTTTCTCCCTTCTCATCGTACTTTTAGTCATTCGTTTTGTTCAGTCCGTCCCCGACAGATCCGAACCTATCGCCGCTGCACCACTAAGCCTATTATCGGCCTCTGGGTGAGCAGAAATCCCCATAATACCAACCTCATCCCTCACCGAGGTGTACGGAACGCGGGACGAAGGTGAGCCGGCCCAGTCTACGACACCCCAGCTTCTGATACCACCTACCCTGCCGCTGCGATGCGATGCATGGCATGGCATGGACTCAATGCAGGCCCTCCAAAGCCGCATCCGCGTCGTCTCGCTCGCCTAGTTTGCGCTTGCCGTTGCCAGTATTGCTCGTCATCTCAACGTCCTCCGTCTTCCCGTCGTCCGCATCGGTCCATTCCACAATCTCCCACTCGACCCTGACCTTCCCGTCCCTACTCTGATCCACCATCTGGCTGTGCCGCAGATTGCCCAAGCGGGTCCCGTCGATCATGCTCTCAAACCAGGGGACGCCGCGGGTTTCCCTTCCAATTACCGTGGTCGTTGTCGGAACGACGGACTGTCTCTCCGTCTCCTCGAGTTCGGGGATCAAACCCAGGTCTTCCAAATCTCGCAAGTCTTCGCCGCAGAGGCTGGCCAATGTAAGATGGATATAATCAGCTTCGGTGTGAGGAAGCTCGGTCCAATAGGACAGTGGCGTTCCGCAGAAGCCGCAGAAGTATCGCTTCGAGGGGTTGCTAGACGGCGTCTCAAATACACGGCGAATCGCAGAGTGCGCCTCGTCGGGGAACAAGGCATGCGTTGAGCTGTGGTACCAAGAAATCGGCACTTTGATCATTGCGGCCAGCGGGGTGGCCAAAGGAACTCCTGCGCAAGCTGTGGTTAGCTTCGAAGCTTGGGATTGGTGGGCATCGCATCTCATGCGAGAAAAGCAAGCCTAGGAAAAGAATCCAGAAAGACGGCAGACGAAAAAAAACAAAGAAGGAGAAGATAGACTCACTGTGTCTGGCATCTGTGTGGAAGAGGACCTGCACCCTCTCACTCGTCTGTTGAGGAACAGGCTCGATGACGTACCGGTTGCGCCCGCACTGGCAACCGCCGCGCAAGGGTCGTTGCAAGCTCATTGCTGTTACTGTTGTCATTACAGCTCTGTCGAGAGTAGAATCGATAGCGTGTAAGCTGAAATTGGTTGGTGTATGGGTTTTGAGGCTGCCAGAGAGCCGGGAGGCGGCTCAATTTCACTACTGCGCAGTAGGCGGATGGCTTGTTGGTGTGTTTGTTGATCTTTCCCACATGAGAAGGGGAGGTCAGATCAGGAGAAGCTTCCAGGTGAACCCAGCAATCGCTTTCCGTCCCACCTCGCAGGCACCCCCGGCCCCTCCAGGCGCGCCTCCCGTGCGTGCTCCCACGCCCTTCAAGGTGAAGCTGCGGATCTCCCGCCGCCCATTCAGGCGTCTGAGTGGCCTGTGTTCCTCGCTCAACGCCTCTCACCGCGCTGGAAGCCCCGCCTGATGGCCGCTGCGTGGGGCACTTTCGTCATGCTTTCCTACCTACGCCCCAGGCAACTGAGCTTGGGTTGTTGTTTGTTTGTCATGCACCGTGAAAGCTTCATGCCTTTCTATGTACTTGGTAAAACGGCATCGGTTGCTTCAAGTGGGAACAGGGGTTCAGATTTGTTTCCAATCGCTAGCTAACGTTGGCAGGAAAAAGAGCGCCCTGCGCACCCATGTCTAAGTCGTCGAGGAGTTGCATTTCCTCCTCGTCAAGCTCAAAGGAAAAGACATTGGCGTTCTCCTCGATCCTTGCCGGGTCGCTGCTCTTCACCAGCGGCACGAAGCCCTTTTGGACAGACCACCGTACAAGTACCTGTGCCTCAGTCACAGCTCTCCCTCCTATACCATCACCGTCAGCACCGGCAGCTCCGGGCCCTACCCTTTCGGTCTCGGAGTCGGACGTGACTCCGGCCAAGACCCGCCGCCGCACTCGGGCGACGACCCGTGCCAGCGCCGGATCCGACATTCTCTGCCCTCTGGCCAACGGGCTATACGCTTGAACAAGGATCCCGTTCTTCTGGCAATACGTGACCAGTTCCCTTTGTTGGCACCAAGGATGGATCTATGCGATGCCTCATCAGCGACTCCGCAGCTAGATCGTGAGTCAAGTACTCACCTCAATCTGGTTCACAACAGGCGGCCAGACCTTGGCGTAGCCCTTCATCTCCTCCAGATGCTCAGCTCGAAAATTGCTGACCCCGATTGTCCTCGTCTTTCCTTCCTCCAGCAGCCTCTCCAGCGCAACCCAGACCTCCTCGCGCCTCTGAATGGGCCGATGCACGAGGAACAGATCGACGTACCCGTCTTCGCCCGCGATGCGTCTAACACTGCGTAACATGCTGCGGTACGTCTTCTCGACAGAGCCTTCGTGACGACCGACCTTGGTCGTTATGAACAAGCCTTCGCGTTGTGCTTTCGCTTGTTCGAGGTATTGCTGCAACGATCTCCCAACATCTGCTTCGTTGCCATAGAGCTGCGCAGAGTCGATTTGTCGATATCCACAATTTAATGCTGCCAGGCAAGCATCTGCACAGTCCTGGGCTCTAAGCTGGTATACACCAAAGCCTAATCTAGGCAGGTGAATGTTGGTTCCCCGCAAGCGTACCGTTTGATCCATAGTTGCGATGGCCGCACTTCTTTTGATGATGTGAGTTGCGGTTTGCAGTTGCCTGAAAACGCCCGCCTGTTTCATTCATGGCCATTGATGCCCCCCAGCACAACACTCGGCTAAGTTAGGCAGCTGCAACCCACTTGCACGACCTGGTTGAAGAACTCGCCACCACCAGAGTGAAGGTAAAGTGAATCACTATGGTATAGAATTTTTGTGGCAGCTACCTCTGTCCGCACCATGTTATCAAGAGGTCGTTTCCAAATATTAAACCTCTTCAGGCCCCTTAAGGGCCGGCCAGCCTAATAGGTAATTGTAGTGTTACATTCCCTTTCATTCCCACGAACGCCTAGCAACAGCCCCAAGTCCCGAAAGCCTTCGACTTGCAGCAGACGCACTCAACCAGTCTTCTTCTTCTTCTTGGGCCTCTCTTCTTGTTCCTCCTCCTCCTCCTCGGCGTCGTCAGCGTCATCGTCGTCAACGTCGCTCTCTGCGCTTCCAGAGCCCGAGCTCTCGTGTTCACTGTCGAACTCCTCGGCAACGTCACTCTCACTCTCAGCGCGGAAGTCCTCGTCAACGCTCTCTTCGTCTTCGTCAGCCGAGCCGCGGTCCGCTTTCGGTCCGACGACCTCCTCTTCAGAGTCGTCCATTGCCTGATCGCGGAGAGCAGTGGCCAGAAGCTTGGCGTCCTCGTCGATCTCGTTCTTGACACGCAGGCCCTTCAGTCTGAAAAATTCCTCGAGCCCCTTAAGATCCTCGCGGTTGATGTTGCTAAACTGAGATGAGCCAGCACCATTCTTCATCTGAACGGTGATATCGAACGTGGAAAGCGCCGAAACGGCGCCGCCGACTCGAGAGAATGTGACGGAGGCAGTCTGCTCGTACGCAATGTATGTCGCAGGCTTCGGCACGAACATAAACGCCTTCTCCAAGCAGTACAGGAAACCTTCGCTGGCCTTGATGGAGCACTTGATACCGAATTGTTGTCGGTGCCTGCATGTATGTTAGCTCTCGGCATTTCAAGCGAGCGGGGGCTGTCTGCGACGTACGTCTGGAAGTCCTTCGCAGGTGTGGTGACCTTCTTGTTGGCCAATCCTCTGAAGATGTAGGTGATGACTTGGTGAAGAGGCTGCTCGTAGTGAGGCTGCAAACGGTCCTTGTAGCGCTCGTCTATTTGCTCCTCGGTGAGGTTGAGATCAATAGTGACCTCCTCATCCTTCTTGAACTGCATGACGATGAAGGGGTATCTCGTCTGACCCTGGCGAAGAGGCGGGTCCAGGCCAATGACCAGGAGAACGTGTGTCTCGTCGGGCTTGGGCAGAACCATGAACTTCTTGATGGCATCGTATTGGATCTTGTAATCGTAGGTTTTACCACGTAGGCGGAAAGAAGCATCGTACATATCGATGTCGAAACGTCCTCTGCAGGTTCATGTTAGCGACGGATTCGCTTGGTAGATAACGGAGGTGAGCGTACCTGGGGGTAAGGTGCAGAATGTCCAAGAAGGTGGCGATAGTATCACCAGCAGTCTCGCCAATCTCGGCCTTCTCCATAAGGGTGTCATAGAATAGAGCGACAGCGTTCTTCTCTTCCTCGCCGGCATCACTAGCGCCGTCTTCGCCGTCGGCCTCCTTCTTGACAGTTCCAGGGATATAGAATCTCATCTCCACGAGCTGATCCTTGCCAGCACCAGCCTTCTTGCCCTTGCCGCGCGCACCGCCCAGGGCACCGTTGGTGCCGGTGTCATTCTTGTCCGTTGGGGCAGAGAATTCGACAGCGACTTCGTTGCGACCAGCCAAGTTGGTATTTGAGATCTCTGAATAAGGGATTTCGAAGGCGGGACGGTTCTGGACGTGGAATGCCAGCTCGGCCTTTCCGAAATCGGCCTTGCCCCAGTTCCAACCTCTGAGGGAGTGCTCCTTATTCTCGAGATTGGTGCTGTACCAGCTCTTGAAGATCTTGCTCAAGCGCTCGTAGTCCTGGGTAACAGGAGTCAATATGGTGCCGCTCGTGGGGTCTGCTTGGGGGGTGAACTACCTCTTGTTGGAAGCCATCCAGTTGAATGATGCGCGAATCGCGGTTGAGGATCTTGATCTCGTAGCCCTTGGCAGCTCGGCTCCAATGCGCTGAGGCGATGTTGCTGTGGTCGAGGGTGAAGGTGTCGCCGCCACCAGCAGGCTTCCATCCGAGACCGCTCTCGGCGAATCTGCACTTGCCGCTCTCCTTGGAGAGGTCCAGGTAGATGCTGTCGAAACTCTCGCTAGAAGGAGCCATACTGTTAGCCTGAAGAAAGCAGATTGAAGCAAGATGGGATGCGCGCGTTGAAATTGGAATTCTGTTTGCGCAAATTTGCGCGGGGAGAATGCGCTCGCTTGGAAGGACCCGGGTAGCCGCAGCATTGATGGTTGAGACGGGGCGAGGAGTCGGCCTTGAACACTCACATGGCTGCCATGGTTGGGAAACCTCTCGAGCTAGAGGTCGCTGATTGTCGTCAAAGTAAGGTGGCAGAAACTGAGGCTGGAGGTTAAAGGCACGATGCTGAGTAGATAGGCGACGTCCGGCGCGATCTGCAGAATGCCTGGGGTGGACGATGGGAGGAATGGTGGTGATGACGGGGTTTTAATCCGTAGGCAGGTTGTCTTGTCGGTGATAAAATTTCGGGGCGATTGGGCCTTCGCGTGGTGCACTTCTCTTGTCGCGCGAGGCTCTGGTGGCACGGCGACGCGACCTCTCTAAAGTGAGTGGGCCCCGTCCGCTCCTGCCACCCCCTGGTTGCCGACTTACTTAATACAGTGCACCCACCTTAGGTATTCGTACCTAAGGTACGGATACCTTACTTAAGGTGGCCCGCGTTAGTCAGCTGCTGGTGTGGTCCTCAGTCGGGAATAGCGCGGTGACGCAGTTACCCCAACTTTTTCCAACCTACCTAAGGTAAGCTGGCTGGTTGGCTAGCAAAGCTGGAGACGCAGCTGGAGCTGGAGCTGGCGGGACGGCAGCTCGCACCGAGCATTTGCCAAGTGTGGGGTAATGGGAAGGGAGGGATAGCACTAACCGGCCCTGAGCTTTCAGAACCTCGGGTTTGTCGTCTCAGACAGCCAGGAGCTTGGGGGTATTGCTCTGAGTGAGTACCTTAGTATGGACGCGAGACAGACTAAAGTAGGCCAGCTAGTCCTCTCGCCCTCGTCGGGGAACTGGAGGTGTTTGAGCTCCTCCTCCTCTTCTCCCTTCCACCTTCTCCTCACTTGCTTAGACCTTAGAGCCGACGCTTTCCAGACGAACACTTAGGACTCCAAATTTTGGATCAGCGTGTGCTTCTGTTTTGTATCGCCATTGAATCCCGCTCATAACCCTACATTTGAGACCATTTCCACAGTCAATCGCACTCATCTCGTCGACGTCATAATGTCCAGCCCGCCGTCCCGTCTCAAGAACATCTTGGGTCACCTTGGTCTCTCCTCACCTGCTCCAAAGCCCGAAGAGTCCAAGGCAGCCTTTCACATCCATCAACTTTCCCCAACCTATTTTCTGGAGCGTGCTGCCGCCATTGAACCCGACGCGGAGGCGATTGTCCATATCACTGCCAACAATAAGCTTTTGCGCCGCACCTACCGCGACTTTGCTGAGCGAGCAACCGGGCTTGCATACTATCTGAAGAAGCATGGCTTCCAGCGCGTTGGTATTCTGGCGCCGAACACACCGGCTTTTCTAGAGAGCATCTTCGGCATTGCCCTGGCTGGTGGTTAGTTCGTTCCGTTACCCGAAATGCAGTAGAGTATACGAGACTTACTTGCGAGAAATAGGGGTCAACGTCGCTGTGAACTACAGATTGAAGTCAGACGACATCACTTACATCTTCGATTATGCCGAGGTTGACTCAATCATCGTGGATCAAGAATTCCTCCATCTTCTTGACGAGTTCAAACAAAGTCACCCGTCCGTCCCATTCATTATTGACACCGACACCGATGCCATCGAGGGGGAATTGAGTGGCCCCTTTGACGAGGCCATCTTGGAGGGCCTTCAATTTGACCAGAAACAGGGCAATAAGAGGTTCGACGGCCTTCAATCTCACTGCGGCAACGATGACGACATGCTCGCCATTCCATTCACTTCAGGAACAACTTCTCGTCCAAAGGTGTGATTTCACGGATGTGCAAGACTGATACTTCAGAACTAACAACTGTTTTTTTTTTAAAAAAAAATAGGGTGTGGTTTACACTCATCGAGGGGCTTGTAAGTCACAAAACTCTCATCACGTGTTCTGAACCAACTCCGAATGGCTGTTAACTAACTGTACGCAGACCTCGCAGCCTTGGGAAATGTTATCGAATCGGGGTTGAACTCACCCGATGGGAGGCGTTGCAAGTATCTATGGACACTGCCACTCTTCCACGCCTGCGGATGGGTTCGTAAATCTACCTTTGACTTTCTGGTTTGGCATACTAACCGACCTCGGAAGACCTTCCCCTGGGCGGTGACAATGGTCCGAGGAACACACTATACATTGAGAAAGATCGACTATCCTCTCATCTGGAAGCTCCTTAAAGAAGAAGAAATCAGTCACTTCAATGCTGCACCGTATGCGACCTCATGATTCCACAAGTATCTGTGCATCCTAACGGCCTTCCAGTACGGTGAACACTCTTTTGTGCTCTGCTAAGGAGGCAGAGGAACTACCCAAACCTTGTCGTGTGACTGTTGCCGCGAGTCCGCCGAGCGGTTACTTGTTTGAGCAGATGGTTCGTCCCGTATAAGACAAAGCGTTGTGGACTATGTTGACCGAGGCAGACCAACCTGAACCTGATACCAGTCCACGTCTACGGAATGACGGAGACGTACGGACCTATCACCAAAGGTTACCACATGCCATCATGGGATAGCCTTCTCCCCAACGAAAAGTATGCCAAGATGGCCCGCCAAGGTCATGGCTTTTTGACGAGTCTGCCCATTCGTGTAATCAAGCAAGACCAACCGGAGGGTGTTCTGATCGATGTGGCGAAGGACGGAAAGGAAATCGGCGAGATCATCTTCAAGGGTAACATTTGTTGCAAGGAGTACTACAAGGACCCTGAGGCAACCAAGAAGCTCTTCGCCGGGGGTTTTTTGCACTCGGGAGATCTCGCAGTGATGCACGAGGATGGAGCCGCGCAGATCCTAGATCGTGCCAAGGACATCATCATCTCAGGTGAGCATGTTCGATTAAGAACTGTCTCCAAGTTATCCTACTGAGTCGTACTTAGGCGGTGAAAACATCTCATCTGTAGCCCTCGAGGGCATGCTCGTTCAGCATCCCGATCTTCTGGAGGCTGCCGTCGTCGCGATTCCTGACAGTCATTGGTGAGTGGAATATCTGGCACTGGCATTGCTGAATGGCACTGACAAATCCAGGGGTGAACGTCCAAAGGCCTACGTGACAGTCAAGGAAGGCAAGAGCCTCCAGCCGGAAGACCTCATATCGTGGGCAAAGCACCAAAGCAACATTAGCAAGTTCATGGTCCCCCGCGAAGTCGAGGTCGTGGACGAGCTGCCGAAAACCAGCACAGGAAAGCTGAAGAAGAACGTTCTGAGAGAATGGGCAAAACATGGGCGTAAGGAATGAAGTAGCAGAGGGGAACGGTGGTATACCATGGAAAACAGCTGGAGCTGTTGCTCGTTGACTGTTCAAGTGGCACTTTTGCGTGCCAGAGTAATCCGTCAACGTATTGGAGACTTTGACTATATGGATAGAGAAGATTCGAAAAAACTCTCTTTGATTTGGCTGAATCGGGACCCGGTCAAACAAGACTTGTCAGCCAATGGAGTCAGATCAAGACCTGCATACAATGAAGCCGGGCCGTCCCGATTGGTGCTGGAGCAACCGTTTCCCTTCCTCCGTCCTTGGATGCCCTGTAGCGCAGATGCTCTTAGATGGCACGAAGCCCCTGAAAGAAAACTGTGCAAGAAAGGCAAAGTGTATAATGGCCGGGTCGTCATGCACAGCTTGACCAACCACGCTGAGGCAGGTACTGGGGCACCAGAGCCCAAGCACAGTCCCTGAGTAGTCAAGGAATACGCGGTGAGGCAAGCAAGTGAGAACCACGACGAAGGCATACAGGCCTTTCCCCAAGGAAAGACAGGGAATGGCATGCACGGAGGTGGTCTGAACTGCGAGTGCGGAAAGTACAGCCCCATACCGATGAGATGGGCGGCCCTCCGGGACGCTACTCCTCCACCACAATCTTGGGTAGTCCTAAGGGGGGAAGGCACTGTGCCTTCTACGCAGAAATGGGCTGACAGAGTGACGCATACTTTGGTAAGGCCACAAGCTGCGTAGTCTGCCCACGTAGAGCCAAAGCTTCGAAGCGAAGCCATGCCAAACTCAAGTCGCGAGATCACCAGAGTACAACAACCGACACGCTATACACTTCTAACGACGGCCAATATGGTACCACCTCGTGCATGGGGGCGTGACCCGACTTCGCAAGCCAGCATCCAGGCGAGAATGTCCACCAATGCCCGTGCCTGGATAGGTGAGACAGCCGAAGGTCCGGAGAGCCAACGGATGGCGCCACGCCATAAGGAGCACCCCTGAGGAGAAGACGAGGAAGAGACGAAGAACCTGATGGAGCCGAGCCACTCAGCTGAAGAGGTCGCCCCGTACGGACAAGAGCTAATCCTCAAGACGGACACCCGACCGTTGCCAAGCTTGTCAGCTCTCTCGTAGCTGGACGCACGTACAACGACCCGATCTAGGGCAAGGTCTTCTGAATGTCACGGGAAAGACCCTTGGACAGTGTTTGACCGACAGGAGACAACTTCATGAGACAACGATTCACTTGAACGCTGTCACGGCCAAGATGGCCGTGGGGTCACCACTTCTAGAACATGGTTTCGACTTCCGCCGGGTATCAACTCAGATACGATGCAGTCTATGAAGGCACAACAGAGGCTTCTTTCTCATCCGGATCGAGATATCATACTCTTGGCTGCATTCCTCACCGACAAATGTAGTTCAAGGCTTCCCCCTATCGCCGCTCAAAATACTCTCCATCTTCCACGTGCCCCTCTGGTCAGTTCCATGGAGGGTGAGGACACGACAACCAACACGAAAGTCCGATGGTCGCTTGCAAAAGCCCCATCACCAGCATAGCGCCAAACCCAACTTTGGGGTCCTTCATATCTCGAGGACGCACAAAGGCGTCATCTTGTGGATTGATCGACGTGGGCGCCGGGGAAAAGGCTGTGGACGGTTTGTTGTCAGTCCACTCCCGTCTACCTTGGCACAAGCTGTCTGCCTAAGCGCCCCTGATACGAGCATTTGAGATCCAGGGCCACTCGAGTCAGACATATGCCGGTCGTTTCTCGACAAGACGGCCGATACCACCACTCAGAGAGGGCCAACGTTAAAAATTCTGTCCTTGATGAGGAGCGGCAGCTTCCCGGACGTGGTGAAACCGGAGTCAAGGTGAATGAGGGTGCTTTTGGCCGGTCAAGACGCGGACCACGCAGACACGACAGAAGACAGCTGCATTATGCAGGCCACAGTGGATAAAGGCTGCTTCTCCAACCGGGCAAGACTGGGCGTGCGCGCGGGTTACAGCTCAGGATTGGGCGAGAGAATCCATGTAAACGCACCGTGGTCCTTGGGGGGCCTTTCCGCGCCCCATATGCGTATTTTCGTCCAGCAACCGCGGATCCTTTCGAGCGGTCTGCGTCTGCGTCTGCGTCTTCCGAAGCCGAGCTCACATGGAAATTACCCTATTGACGGCTAGGTTATTTCGCGCGTCTGACCCTCATAAAGCCCACCTCGACCCCTCCTTGGGGGCAGAAGACGACTCTGCTGAGCTGTGTCAACGTCAATTATGCCTTGAATGTGAAAGCTGACAGAGTTAGGCGAGGAAGAGAGTGAGACAGACAGGACATAACAGGACAACGAGTTGCTAGACTTGCCCCACAGGTGAGTTGAATTGAAAGAAAGCAGCCGACTATGAGATAAGACAAGGAAAGACAACAGAGGGGGAAAAGACGAGCGGGATGGTCGAGGGAACTGGCCACTCGACTGACGGAAACGAGCTCGGTACGGGTAGTGGCTCGATGAAGAGGGACGGGCAGGGTGGAAAAGAATACTCATCACCCCGGGCAAGCCACAACCGGCTTGCCGTACAAATAGGAGACGAGGAAGAGACTGACCAGGCGTGTAGATCGAGATCTTACAGGAACGACAACGACGACGACGATAGGTCATTTATAAATTAGTCAATAACCCAACGGCAGCCCTAGCCAGACGAGGCAACGATAGAGAGGGAGAGAGAGATACAGAGAGAGAGACCGAGAGGCAACAACGTCCGGACCTCGTTCGGTGTGTCTTGCGTCCCCTGCGCCGCAGCAAAGATTTTTTTGGCGACAAGCCCTGGAGTGGAGTGACTCTGGCATAAAGGCAGGCCACCCCGATCCCCCCCGATTGCCGGCCTCCTTGGGCGCCGGGAATCATTCGCATCCCGCCGCCGCACGACGCCGAAAGTCTGTCTTGAGCGCACTACGACGAAGTCGGTTCACTTGAGCAGGTGTCGTAGTCGGCTGACTCTGTATTTCCTCTGGCACCGGGAAGCAGTGGTTCGCCTAGAGACCAAAGTCACTCCACGGCCACGGTATATTGGCGAACCCCGTGCCATTACGGACAGTCATCTCCCCAAATCGCCCCCTTCTCTGCGATCCCTGGCACGGCCGTCCCGCGGTATCTCTCCCGGGATTGTATAGCTGGCCAGACGCTCGTCTGGTGGCTTCTAGCGCCGGCCCGTGTCCACTGGGATCGCCTGGCCTCGCGCCTCGTCCCGAGTCCCCCAATCGTGGCTGGGTTTGCTTGACCTCGCCCGATCTTGGCTCCTCGTGAATCGGAGGCCCCTCTCTCGGCTCCGGCTTCGAGGGGAACAACGTCGAAGCTTCGAAAAAGCAAGAAAAACCTCTATAAATCTCCAAAGGCTTTGCGGCTGCTTTGGGGGCCGGGAGAGCGGGACTCGAAAGGGGGTTCTCCAAACAACCAGAACGCGTTTGCCATACACCCCTCCCCTGGGGACAACGACGACATGGCTAACACGCCAACCGACAACAATCCTTTTTACGAGTATCTTGTGGACGACCCGGAGGTAAGTGAACAAAACAGCCCGGCTTATATCGCCATTTTTCGTCCGGTCCTTTCTCCTCGGATAGCAGCCGCAAGGGGGGTCCGCTCCTCCTCTGGTCAGGTCCTGCTTCAACTCGCCCGTTCATATCATACGTCTCTTCATATTCTGAACCCGCCAGATCTAGTGATGGAGGGTTACGCGACGTGGTCGACCAAGTGGCCGGAAGGAGTGCATGATACCACACACCAACGTTGAGCCAAGCTCCATCCCTTAGAGGGAAGGGGGGATGAATGAAAAGTCAAACCATGATCGGAGACGGCGCATATCTCGTTACGTGTGGTTCTTGAGCTACTGAATTGCCGTGTTGGTGGTGGTGTGTGAGCGGACGGGAGGAGGCGATGGGTCAAGAGCTGAAAGTTCGGTTGTGTGTGTCCACCCCGGCCGGCATGGGGTGATGGCAAGGTGACGAAGTCAAAAAGCCCATTCAACGACCGATAAGTCGGAGCATGAGGCGAGAAAGCCAAAGAGGACCACGGCGCGACAGATTTGCTTCTGGAAAGGAGGAAAGATGAGAGAGGGAAAAAAAAGAGGACAAAGTCTGACCATATTTCTATCAGCAGATGATGGCTTCGACGCCGTTGTCCCCGCACTTTTCACCCAACGTGTTCGGAGGGGCCTTTGACGTCCGCGACCGCCCGCACCACGCCACCCGATCCGGGAATCAGGCCATGTCGAGTCCAGGCCACGACCGGCCCAATTCCATCAATGAATCAGCCGCCACGATCGCAATTTCAGTCCCAGGTGTTCCTGGACTAGTAGTGAATGCGCAGCAAATTTCCAATCTTCAGCAGCAGCAGCAGCAGCAGCAGCAGCAACAACAACAACAACAACAACAACAGCAGCTCCATCGTTCAGCCTTGGGGGGGTTGGGGGAGTTGGAGCTGACGGCAGCTGGAACTGGAGCTGTAGCTGGAGCTGGGTTAGCCGCTGCCGAGAACCAGGGTCACCACCAACATCACCAATTCGCCGCGCTGCATTCACAGTTCGCTGATCACCAGGGCCCGCTCGCCCTGCTCCATGCACAGCAGCAAGGGCATCGACAGGCACCTGCCACATGGTTCCCGCCCGGGTATGGGGCTCCGTCGTACCGTGATAGCAGCAGCAGCAGCAGCCAGTACTACCAACAGCAGGCCGCTGCAACGGTCTCTTCCTCCTCCCCATCCTCCACAGCCGTCTCCGGTGTAGCCAATCCGCCCATCAACATCACTGCAGCGGGCGGCCTGAGCAACAGCAACACCGGCGCGGGCGGAGGGCAGCTGTTCGACTTTGGCTTTGCTGCACCACATCCAGCTGAGCAGTCATTCCTTGGCGGAGACTATGCCGACATCACGCCACTTTCCACAGCGGCAGCAGCAGGAACAGCAGCAGCACTGACAGCCCATCCGCAACCGACTGCCACCTTCAACTTTCACTCCTCGCCATGGCGTCCGAGGCTTCAGGACAGCAGCTCCGTCACCCTGACTCCCAGCATCGCAGCTGTCGCCGCCGCCGAACTGAATCACGACATTCGCAAACACAGCAAGGGCAGCATGGAGGACGACAGCGACGTCAAGGAAACCTCGTGGGCCGACGGAGATGACGATGAAGAGTATCGGAGGCGTGCAGGCGTGAGCAGCAGCACATCGCCTCGGCCTCGGAGGCAGCAACGTAAAGGCAAGCGCCGCGCCGTAGCCGATGCCGGTGGTGCTGATGGCGCCGAGGACGAAGACGAACCCACCAGCCCTGCGGGCCGGACCAGCGTCAGCGGCCGATCCAACAAGTCGGTTTCGGTGGCGTCGACGACGGGATCCAGCAGCAAGACGGCATCGGCCCCGCGCCTGCGCAGCGCCTCCCGCACATCCAAAAACGCATCCCAGAAGCCGGCCGAGACCGCCGAGGAACGTCGCACGCGCGCATCGCACAATCTCGTCGAGAAGCAGTACCGCAACCGACTGAACGCCCAGTTCGAAGGGCTGCTGAACGCATTGCCGGAGCAGGTGCGCGGGCCAGCCAGCACCGGAGACGGAGAAGGCGGCGGCGGAGGCGGAGGCGGAGGCGGAGGCGGGGACGAATCGGATCCACAGCCGGCCGATCAGGAGCGGCGGGTCAGCAAGGCCGAAGTGCTGGACATGGCGCGTCGGCACATCAAGAGCCTCGAGCGGGAGCGGGACGAGCTGCAACGTGAGCGGGGGGATCTGCTGCGTAACTTGGAGATGATGGAGCGGGAGATGGCCGCCAACGGAGCCGGCCGGCTGGACGAGTTTCTCGACGTCGAGGGGCCCCCAGGCGAGCGAGGACCGTCTTGGAGGAACGCGTGAGAATTGGGCAGGAATATCTCACCCCCTCTCCCTCTCTCATCCTGCAGATATGCACAGCTACAGCTACCCCTCATTCGACGCGCTGTTGGTTTGGGTTGGTGTTGGCGTGTGTTCGCGTGGTCGTCGGGGTGCAGAAGAGGTGCAGAAGGAGGGAGCGCGTGAGCTCGAAAACTCGGAGGCAAGGGTGCCGGGGGAAAAGGTTTCGGAGCCCCTCCGACCGACCGATGACACGCCGCGCGGGACGCTAGGCCACAGCCATTGGCCGATCCAGTCCTGCTTTTTTTTGCAGCGCACTTCTCCGCCCCCCTCCTCTCCGTCTCAGATATCGGTAGGCGGAGTGGTGTTGTTCGCTGTGTTGCACGCACTTGTTGTTTTTTCTGCCCCCTCTCCCCTGCACGTTTCCCACGTTTTGCCCCAGTCTGTTTTGCTTGGTTACTTTTTGTTGTTGCCCCCTCTCGTTCTGCAACCCACCTCGAGTGTGTCATGTCTGGTTTTCTTTTTTGTTTTTTTTTTCCGCGGTCGAATCATGGCCCAAAAATTGTTTCATATTGAGAGGAAGTAGATAACCTTGGTTGGTGGAAACGGCTGTACACTTGGGAAAGAAGTGGTGGTGAAAGAGGAGGTAGACCGAGGCATTGAAGCCGAGACCGAGGGGCGTGTGTGTGTGTGTGTGTGTGATTGTCAAGTTGGTGGTAGTGGTGGGGGAAGACGCGATTTGTTGGGTTGATGCGGGATGGAATGGGTGCAACGAATGCATGTTTCCCATGCATGTTATGTACGGAGCCATAGACTAGGAAGGTATGGCAGGAGGGAAAGACGAGGCGGAGGAGGAGGGCGAACGAGGGTCTGGCCATCTGCCGTGACGACGCAGCTTTGGCAGCGGTAGTTTGGAACTGATTGAGCACTGCAACTACCAACACTACCACCACAAGATTAATCATGTAGCCCTTTGACATGTATGTCACTGCCGAGCGTCACGTCTTGCAGTCTCAGTGCCGTCGATAGCGTCCCGTAATGCGGAGAGCCCTTTTGAATTTCACGACCCTTGGCAGATGTTGTACTGACAGTGCGAGCGGTGATGAGTGGGGGCATTCACGGATGATTTGGAAAGGGGCAAAGGGGCAGAAGGCTTTGGACGACAAGTCTTGAATGATGCTGTTTTCTTTTTTGATCCGGCGCGTCAATATGCGTCCGTACCGCGTTAAAATAGACAGAAATTGGTGCCACACCTTTTCCCATGGCAAACATACGATTCCCCCCCGTCCTTCCGCCTTCCCATAATCCTCTCAATACCTTTCCTCCCTTCGTCCTCGTCCCGCCCGTCTTCTCTGGCAGTTGTGCACTGCATGTGTCCCTTTTTACAAAGTTTTTCTTTTTGCCCCAAAGGTCATAATCCATCAAGTCGTTTCCAGCGGTGCCGCCTTTTGCCACAGCCCCCCGCCTTTTTTTAATACAAAATAACAATAAGCGGTAGTGATGTGTGTGTCGGGGATGGGTGGTGGTAATAATAATAATAACCCTGGACAGGTGTGTCTCTGTCCCTGCGCGCGTCCAAGAGACGCACGCCGCGCCAAATGCCATGATATATAGGCCATACATAACCGAGGAAGAGAAAAAAAGAGGTGGTGACAGACGGACTAAGAAAAAGAGCGAGAGTTGTTGCTGATTGTTGCCAGCAGGGCAGGTTGCTTTTTGGTGAGGTCCATGTTTCGATGATGGATCGACGCTTGGTCTATGCGAGAGAGAAAAAGAGAGAAAAATGAAGTTTCCTTGGTACACCCCTTCCGGTATATGCCAACAAAGTCTATGGTGAATCACGGCATTGGTCAAAACAAAAAGGCGCCGAAATATGTCGAGATAGAGGAGGAATAAAAAGCAGGTGATGTGCGCCGCCCGTTTGTGACCCAAAACCGTGTCGCTTCGCCGAGTATGATGTGTGTATGTGTATGTGTGTAGGAGAGGTGTCAAGAAAATGGGTGTGGTGTTTGGGCTTTAGATCCGGCTGCCGGAGTAAACTGGCGGGAAAAGTGCGTACTGCCCGGGAGGTGGCGGGGTGCTCAAGCTGGTGGTGCGGGCACGTTGGCGCCGGTGCTGTTTGACGGCCTCCTTCGCAGACATGGCCTGGCTGCCCTCCGAGACTGCGCGCATGTCACCGGTAGAGTGAGACGTTGTGAGTACCTCCTCGGTCTCGGGCAACGGCGTCATGGTCGACTTGCGTGTCTTGGGCGACTCCAGACTGGGGAGGTCGTCGACGCTGACCGAGCGAGAGTGGTCGATGCCTTCGGCCTTGGGGTTCCATCCCTCAAACGTTGTGCTCCCGGTGTATCTTGTCAGAGCAGTCCAGGTCGAGTTCGTCGAGGTGTGTCGGGCTTCCGTCAAGCTCGTCTGACCCGACGAGTTGCTGCCGGTGGTGGAAGTGCTGGCCCGGTCTCTAGCGAACAAGCCTGGGGTTTCGAGCGTCATCGCGGGCTCGCCGTCGAACGAGAAGTGACTGTGGTGTTGCCTGTATTCCGCCTCCGTCTCCGCCATCATCTGCTGGCGAAAGTCGCTGGGAATCAGGAGGGATGGCGACAGGTGGAAACCGTGAGACTCCTTGAAGCTCGAGGCATGCGACGCAGTTCTGACGTGCAAGTGAGACTGACCGCGGTAGTTCGTCTCCATCCGGGGGTGAGAGAAGTTGGACCGCACTGGTAAAGCCGGAATCGTCGGCGTGATAGCCTCGTGGCCGTTTGCCGTAGAAGTAGGGCTTGACGGGCTGAGTGCCGGGATGTCCAACTGTGTCGTTGATGCCGGCTTCAAACCAGCTGACAGCGGCGCCACAAACACGTCTTCATTGAGAGGGGTCTGAACAACTTCCTCCCGGACCACGTCCAAGGATGGCCGATCCCAGGCGTAGTCGCAATCGGCCTCGGCCTCATGCTCGTAACAGTAGTCGATATCGTCCTCCCAACTGGCTCGATGGAGAGCATCGAGATCCTCATCCTCCTCCATGACCTCCTTCAAAGCATCCTGCACGCCGAACATGTCGAAGCCGCCCAAAGTGTCCGATGCACCGCTTGGCGGTCGTTGGGAGTCGTCACATTGGGTTTGTGCGAGTTGACGCAGAACAGGCACAGACTGGCTTCCTCTCAGCGACGAGTTGGTGCTGAATAGGCTGGCGCGGGATCTTCGGCCAGAAGCATGAGCCTCCTCCTCCTCCGGGACGTCAGGCAAAGCCATCTCGTATGAAAAGTTTGAACTAGCGGTTAGGGGCCACGCAGCATCATCGGGTGTGGTGATAGCGTGTGAGAATCGCGGATCCACATACGCTTCCCCATCAACAATGCCGTGAGGGAAATATCCATGAGCGGTTGCTGGGGGCTCGGCCACGTCGATGGGAGCCTGAAGGCTGGATGATTGGAGGCTGCCACTGGTTGATGGTCGCTCTTGGGGATCAACATCTTCCATGGCATTCAGAATGTCATGTTTGACTCCGATACGGCTTGAATGCCTTGGCGGGGGAATAGGGGGTGCTGGCATATCAGACAGGATGAACTCCTCATCGATGGGCGACCTGGGAGGACGTGGCGGCGCTGGACGAGGTGGGCTAGTGCGGAGTTGTTCCTGAGATCGGGTATGCTTGATCATCTTCCGGGGCGCTGAGGTTGGTCCTGCTTGCCGGGGAATGACTGGTGGGCGGTTTAGGAAGAGCTCTGCATGAGTCTCGCCCGCAAGAGCGTCGTCCTGGGGCATGTTCAATGTCTCGGATGAAAAGTTGGCAAAGTGCAAGTCTTCGACGTCGATTCCTTTCAAAGTACCGGTAGTCGGGCGTTGGCCAGCACGGATGGCCGAGAATTCGGAGACCATCTCGGCACGGCTGCCCCGTTGAAGGTCCGGGAGATGGTCACGGTTGGTGTGGGTGACATGTTGAAAATTGTAAGGGCCTGAAATCTGCAGCTTCTTGCCCAGAGCCGGGTCTTCTGCTATTTGATCTTGTCTTAGAGTCTGTCGACGACCGAAGATGGACGGGATGAGGTGATTCTTGTTTGCCGAGGGCGGACCCTCCAGGACGAGCTCACCAGAATACAAAGAACTTCCAGAGGAGTTGCTGCTGCTTTCGCGCTTCATCTTGGCTCTGCGGTTGAAGATCGTCTTGCCAAAGAGCTGAACGCTCTCGGGTCTGTCTCGGGATGGCATGCTGCTCGAAGTGGACCGGCCAGAAGACTTTCTAGACAAAGTGATGGTTTCCAAGGTGTGTTCCCAAGAGGGACGGCGTTCCGAGGTAATTGAGCGCAGCGAGGACGACGAGCCGGAGGACGTGGTGGCGTTGCTCTTGTGCTTGTCCAAGGCTGAGGTCCTCTTCATCTGCTTGCTCAAGGCACGAATCCTCTCCGGCGATGGCGGTCCATCAAGAGCGGGTTCAAAGAAATCTGGCGGAATGTTGTGGGAGTTGTGTTGAGCAGAAAGAGGAGGGAGGGGAATTTGGTTGTCGACGGAGGTTGGCAATGGCGCATCTTTGTTACTGACGCTTCCTCTGTCTTTCCTCCGGGTAGGCTTGTATGCCGAGTAATACGGCAGTGGAGCGGTAGCCCACATCTTGTTTTCGTCTCAATGCAGAGGGCGACGTCAAGCTAGGCGTGCCCCCTCTCAAGGGATCCCCTTCTTCTCCAGCGTGTTCTGAACAAGCCCAAGCAAGTCGAGGCCCGTTCCCTGATGATAGTTCCTGGTGCTTCCTGGTGTTTACTTCTTTTTTTATATGGGCCGGGGATATAAATCTCGCGTGTTTGGTTCCCGTGCGAGCGAGGTTGCTGTGTGTTATAAGGTGTGTGTAAGAGGAGTCGGATGCGGGCGGGCGTGGTATTGGGAGTGAGTGCGAGAGCGAACGTGCGTGCGCTGAGAAGGAAAAGTTTGAGAGAGTGAAGCGCGCGCAACATCAACCAGCAACCAGCATCAGTCGTCCGGCTTCCTTTTGTTCGGCCTAAGAGAGCGACGGATGACAGAAAACCACCCAAACTGTGGGGGATGCGCCTGGGACTGGTAATATATTTAAGATGGTGCTGTTTTCAATGCGTAGGAGCCGGGGGTTGGGATCCGAACATTGGGATCCGTCAACCTGTGATTTCTTTGGCGAGGAACCAGACGAGACCCAAAGCCAGAGAGGCCAGAGGGCAAGCAGCAAGAGAATGAGCGAGAGAGGCACACACTGGGAGCCGGGGGAGGGATGTCAGCGCCCCGTTACCACCCTGCCCTGTACTTGCAGAGCCTAGTCCCAGAATGCAACGCCGCAGCAAACCCCCGTCCATCCCCTCTTCAAGGATATTCGACAAGGATGTGAACAGGGGATGGAGGGATCTGGCTGCGAGAGGTGCTGCTGGGGTGTCGTATGTGTGGTTGTCCAGGGTGCCTTGTTATGAGCATTGAGGGGGCTTGTCGTTCGATGTGCGTGTGGATTCGGAGACGGGGCGCCGTGTCTCTCTCTCTTATCCTCTCTCTCTCTCTCTCTCTCACACACACACACACACCCACCCATGAAGCTAGCAAAGCAAGAAGCACTCGCACCAATCTCCGTACCAATTGTGCAGTAGTCAAGCAAGCAAGATGCAAGCAGTCGCAGTATTAGTTGCGGCAGCAGCATCTCCAGCCAATACCGCCGTCTGCTGGAGCAATAGCTACGACACGAGGTTGACAACGGAATGCCGGACGCAGCGCGGCGATACTGGCTGAACCGACCGTCGAGGACCTGGGGGATGCTGGCCAAGAAGGAAAGGGAAAAAAACGGGACATGATTATCCTTCCTCATGGGATGTTGCAGCTTGCACCCTGCAGAGTGGTCAATACATCCAGTACTGCGTAGTTGTTGTCGGCGCCGCATCCTGTCGCGTGCGCGGGTCAAATGGATGAATGTGTAAATGGGTTGGTAATGGCAATATCGGCCCCAACACGGCATAGTTCCTGCACTTCGGCAACCCTGAACCAACCCATCGAGATGCGCGCGCTCGTTGGTATCTTTAGAAGCTCATCTACTATGTAGACGGACGGCGAGCTTTCCGGCCAGGGTTGGAAGATATACATAGAGTCATAGAGAACACTAAGTAATAGAACGGACGGACTGCAGAGGCAATGAGGTTCCGCCAGCATGGTTAGCTAATATCCCGGTGCGGGCTGTCTCTCTGCTGAATGTGGAGGTGTAATAACATGGGCGAAGCCTTATGGGCGAATGGATGGA
This sequence comes from Colletotrichum tropicale, assembly GCA_027406125.1. Lineage (NCBI taxonomy): Eukaryota > Fungi > Ascomycota > Sordariomycetes > Glomerellales > Glomerellaceae > Colletotrichum > Colletotrichum tropicale. The sequence goes on from JANVYH010000004.1 coordinate 3,507,632, forward strand.
TCAAGCCTGGTCCCGAATGGACGACACGGCCAGATGAGAGCTGGAACGCAGCGTGAAGAGCGAAATGAGATTTGACGCACTTGACCATTTGCATACGCTAAGTGTGTGCTGCGAAATGGCTTCAAATTTGGGCGTGTCGGGACAGATCCCAACACAAAACCCATCATGCACTGTGCGCCACGCTCGCTCGTGTCGATTCGATGGCGCCGATTTGCCGTGTCGGCGTTAGCCGCTAATGTCGTGTATTGGAGCTCGACTGTACTCACGGCCTGCCGCCGAGGTGTCGGTAATAGAATTCGCATCGCTCACCCTCTGCTCTGTCCGCTGTGCTTGGCTTGTACCTTCGTCTCTCTGCCTTACCTAAACAGAAGCCCGAGGGGCTGAGAGGTCGATCGATGATGGATGGAGTCAAAAGAGTGGACGACCCAGACGATTGACGAGAGTTTCTAATTGCAGCACGCCCTGATGCTGGCCTGACAGTCGCGGTCCACCGCGCGGACGGCATCCAGACCAAACATCCAGGCCTTCTCGTATGGAGGGGATCGACCACCATTCGTATCGTCGCTGTTGTCGTGTTCAATATGACGCGGTAGTTTTGCTTCTTGCTGCTGGCTCGGCTTCTCTCTTTTTTCTTTCTTCAACACCGGAATTGTGGCATCTTCCGCCAGCAGGAACTTGTGTGCCTAGCCCCTGAAAGCTGAAGCTAGCGGGTGATGGCAGGTTGTCTTACAATTGACGTCGCTGCCAGGTGGCAGTTACAAGGAGGCGGTAATTCTGGAAAAGCAAAGTTGACACGAAAATGGCTGGAGACTCGGAAACCAGGGCCAAGGAGGCCGCTCTCGTATGCGGTGATACCAATATCTCTCTACAAGGCCTTCAAAGAAAGGGAATGCCGAGTCCGTGTGCCTGGACACGCCTTGGTCAACTGTCTGCGCCTGTTGGAGACAGACAAACAGGGTAGCCCTAGGCTCACCGGCCGGGAGCCATAGTCTGCTTGATGTTGGTTGCACAAGTTGCTCGCATGTTTGTGGTGAGATGGTGGGAATGATGGCCAATTTTGGCCAGCAGACTTCGGCCATTCTTTGATTCGTGTTTGTGACTTCAAGTCTTGCAGGTTGCAAACATGCAAACTGGATGCGCCATGGATGCAGGCACTCCTGATGGTAGCAAGTCACCACGCAAGCAGGTCCTCCAATTTGTCAGGAACTGTTCGTGCTCAGTCAGGACATGACGAAAACTCTGAGCAGAATCGTCCGAACACTGCCAAACAACTCGAGTGACCCGCTAGGATGGTCGAATAAGGTTCCTGAGTCGGGATCCGCGTGCTGCCCAGAGCTTCAATTGAATTGACTTGCCGTTTCAACCCTTGTACATTTCATGGTTCTGACACTCCCGTCAGTGCCTTTCCGCTCTACTCAATGTATCCCCAACAATCAACCCTCTTCATCTGAAGTTTTGACACCCGATATGACTTTAATGCTTGGACCAACCGTTTCTGCCGTCGATTGAGGTAGATCTCGTGGTGGTAAACGGCGCACGTGATGGACGCTTTACCTGTCCAGATGATAAATGCGAGACGCATCGTCGGCAAGCATGCTAAAGCCGATGGACCTGAGTGATGCTGCTGGGCCTGGCAAGATTGCCGAGGATCTCAGCCAACCAAGTGAGCTGCTAACGAATGGTGTAGGGCGCGGTGGTTGTTGTGCGTGGCGGCGGGCCAGACTCGGGTTCGTATAAATGCAGATATGATGTGAGAGATGCATGCAACAGTTCCACAGAGGACCAGTCGGCGATGTCATTTCGCAGAGTCAAAGCCCCAAACATCGTCATGTCCCCTAATCAGTTAGTTTTCGGAGCTCGCGATGGCTCAATATGTTTGGCTTGTTTGACGATGCCCAAAGAGTACTGAACGAGGCCAGATCCAGATTTGTGACAGATCATGATCGACAACCTCCCAGAGGGCTGTGACCCCAGCTGGAAAGCTTTTCCCAGTGCCAGGAACACTGAAGAGGCGGGCAGGGTTGGTTCTCTAGCGTGGGCTCGAGGGACAGGGACCACGCAACTGTGGGCTTAGCAGGTTGCCGGCCGTATGGTATTGCTTCTTTGGACGCAAAAGAAGCTGTCCTTGGTGGCTGTTGCGAGGCGCCGAAAGCTACCGCTGCCGCTGCCGCTGCCGCTGCCGCGCATCGTCATCCGGCATCCGCCAGGGCAGGCGGGCGACGGAGCGACTGATGTTTTACGGCCACATGCAGAGAGAACATCCGCCGGTGCCTCTGGAAGCGAAGCGGTCAAGGCCTTGACGGAGCCAGCCCCCCGGCAGGGAGAGTCAATGCCGTACAACGCAGTGTCTCAAGTTCGAGACCTGCGGACTACGGTTCGGTGCGGTGCTGCGATGCGATGCGGCGGGCGGTGACCTGGCCGTTACCGTCAAGCGTGCGGAAGTAAGTGTAACGGGGGCTTCTGAGACAACCCAATTATCCGGCCTAGGTTGAGACAATGGCCGTTGGCACCGCAGCACGTTCAGCAACGGCGACGGTGAGGGTGACGGTGGGCGCTAATGGGGGATGCCATGTTCCGCGTAGGTGCCCGGAAAGCCGATACCCTAGCTCCAGATCCACGATTGATTGGCAATGCAAGGCGCAGGAGGGTAAACTCGACTCACGAGCCCGCTTTCACCGTCTGCCCTGTCGATATTTGTCGGTCGTTCGGTTCTGGAATTCCCCGTGAGACCCTGCTCTTGCCAGGAGTTCAAACGCCGCCGCCAGCCAAGCCAGGAGGCCGATGCTGGGCTGTCCATCCACAGTTTACTTAGTGTTGGTACAATCAGTCCACAGTCCAGCACGACCACACACTGCCCACGAAATTTGGGACAGGCCCAAGAACGGCCCCAGCCTGGGGCTTGTCAAACAACCAGCCACGTTTGGCCCGTGGGGGACCGGAGGTACTGGGCTGGTTGGTGGTGGGATCGAGAGCGGGAGCAATGCCCAGATAGCGATAGCGATAGCAGCAGCCTAGGTATGGTGTGTCCTATCACAAGGGTGTTTACTCCGCGCGGGCTCCATCGGCCCAGATAGTAAGGTGAATATCGTTTGGTCTTTTTGTCGATAGCGACATATAAGTATGTGATTCGAGATGGGCAGCGGCCCATGACGGTGGTGGGGTGTTTGACTGAACCTGGTATCCTGCCTGCACCCGGAGAGGGAAGATGTGCAGAGGCCGACAGGAGACAGAAGAGCATCAGCACAAGGCGGTTTGGTGGGTTGACAGTCGCATGGTTATGCCGTATTCTTGGCGAGGGTTGGTTGAGCTGGGTCAAATCGCGACTTCATCCCGAGATGCTGTGCAGTTGGAAAGTACGCACAAATCCAGCAACCCGGGCCCGAGCAGCTAAGCAGCAGCGTAGAGGGCGATTCCCAAGTCTGTAGGTAGGGCGCCGCATGGCATCCCGGCGGGCGTGTTTCCCAAAGAACTGAATCGCGAGAGCAGGATGCCGAGCCTCGGGGAAGCTGAGCTTTGGAGCAGCTTGGAAGTTGGGGGAGGTGGGCGTGGATGTGGACGTGGACTGTGTGCGTGGACAGGGACGGGACCAGACTGGGGGACCCTCTGTTTCCTCTCCATTTCTCGTGTCTTTTCCCTCTCTTCCCCATCGCGGATGGTGGGCATGTGTCTGCCGGTCGGTCCCTGGGCAAGGCAAGCTGGCCAGGAGGCTCGACTGGCATTGGCTACCAAGGAACAGGATGGATGTTCGGAAGTGCGTCTTTTTTCTCTGTTTTTGTCCTCGGTGTCTTGCTGCTAGTACTCGAGAGAAAGATGGGGAGGAGTGGATGTGAGGTGCAAATGCGAGTCTTGGGTCTTGACTCCTGTCGGGAGCGCACTAGTGCAGAGAAATGGAGGAGTACGGTAGGTACGGTACCTAGGTACAGGTGCACCTTCTGTGCCTGTGCCTGGCAGTCCATGGCACCTGCATCATTCACTGCATGGCCGCCCAGGGATCCATTCCACATCCAGCGGCCTCAACGCACAGACGGTGACGGAGCTGGAGCCGTTTTGTTCAGTTCCAAGTTCCCACTGGCGCGTCCCACAGGGGCGGGACGCCAGCCTATTCGCTGAAAATCAATGGCCAACCCGATGGCTCGAATGGATTCTCTTTGCGAACCAGTCCTGCCAGTGCAGACGCACGGCACCGAGAGAGAGGGGACGCCGGCGGGGGCCGCGGGTGTGGTACGTAATAAGCCCAAGGGCAGCAGCACCTATGTCTCTGCGCTGCCATGCCTCATGGATCATGAACCACGCAGCACTCATCGACGGCTCGCTCTCCGCCGAGGTTATAGTGCACTTAGAGGTAAATGTCAGCAGCACCAGCACCGCGGAGACATACAGCATCCGTATTTGCACGGATCCCAAAGTCGCATCTGCATCTGCGTCTGCGTCTGCATCTCCATCTCCATCTCCATCTGCATCGGCAAACTTCCTTGTCTTCTTCCTACCATGTACTCTGCCACCAACGTAGCCAGCACAACCCGGGCAATCGACTTACGCAGCATGTAAGCCGGGTACTCATACGAATAGTACATTTCCAGCAAGGAAACCGGCAACAGAAACGGGTGTGTGTACGCACGTATCCGTAGCGAGGCGGGCAGTCCCAGTCAGCCATGCTCCATACGCCTAGTCCCAGGCGGAGGGCTGCGGACACGGCGCCGTGCAGCGGCGGCACGGCAGAGCAAAAGCAAGCGTCAAGCGCCAAGCGAAGGCCGTCTGCAGGGGCAGTGGATGTGGGCTGGAGAAGCAAGCCGTGGTCCCCTCCCCTCTGCTCTGTCCCTCAGAGGTGTGAAGGCTTTCCCATTGGGCTCCCGAATTCCGTCTTCTGGGTTCTCGCCGGTGGTTCCTGCACCCGAGATGGAGCTATGCTGCCGGGCCAGTGAGAAAGAAAGTTTGCCCCCCTTTTTTTGATAATATATTTTTTGATTGACTTTTTCTCGATTCCATGTACGCAACCAAACAAGGCAGCTCTAGCTCTGGGTTACGTAGGCGCCGACGTCGACTCAGCACAAAGCGTGAGGCGTAGCTTGAGGAGGGCCCGACGGGACGGAGTCTAAGGTACCTTAGGTATGGACCTCGAGTAGGCCCGGGAAACAGGAGAGAGGTTCTCCGTCGAAAGGCAGAAGAAAAGAAAGAAAAAAAAAAAAGAAAAAGAAAGGAACAGGATCCTGGTCGTCACGACGTAGCATCTGTATCCGCAGACGCAGAACGAATGGCCGGGTAAGAGAAACCCAGGGTTCCGGGAAAAGTGTATTGCTAGAAACGAGGCGTGTTGAATTGGGTTAATATGAAAAACGTGCTGTTGATGGCGCATTGTCGTGTTGATGCTCAATCAGTTTCCAATATCCCCATAGGCACAGGACAATTAGGCATTGATTTACATTGGCTGCCGCTCTGGGGAATTGACTCTGTGATTTGACAGACGGAACCGGCGGGGATTTTCTCTGAGAAACGAGATGAACTTTTCCAAATTGCTGGAAGGGATGCGAGGCGAAGAGGTGGTGTGTGCGTCAATGCAATCAACTGTCAAAATCCAATTACTCCGTCTTCCTTGCTTGTCTTGTGATTGTCTTGCAGAGAGGGGTCCTTGAGTCTTTTTTTCTTCTTTCTTTTCTCCGTCTTGTCGTTATGGAACCTGAGGTGGGATGACAACCTACCTACCTAGGTAACAAGCAAATAACCGCGAAGCTGCAAGTCAAGGCTTGTCGAGCAGCTTACTAGGCTGGATGTAATTACCTCAAGTTGCGGACTCTGTGTGTGACATGAAGAGCTTCCAAGGTACATACCTACCTTCCTACCTACTGGACCTACCTAAGCTCTACCAAGTAACCCCTTCGCCGTAAGTGGCAGGCAGGCTTAGGCAATCCCGCCAGCCCACTGTAACGGCTGGGAACATCCGTCTCTCTTACTTAGTGATGCAATACTGCGTAAGGTAAGGTACCTTACAGACTGTGAAGGGATCCATGATGGGATATCGCGGGCACAAGGCACGATCAAGGAAGGCACAGCGGTCTCAAAGGCTCCATCTCCAGGTCCAACCGTTGGGGCCCACCCCGAGCTCGCCCTAGCGCCGGCTCCACCTGCAGCACCCCGAGTTCGGCCCAGTTACAACGCGACACTGTGCGCAAGAAACCCGTGGACAGCCCTGAGGCCCCTGGCATTTTGTCCCACTTGGTACCTTCGTCCAGGGTCCAGCCAATCCACATCACCCACTGGACTGCCACAGGGGACTTGCTGCAAAGGCAAGGCAAAGCAGCAATCCAATGCATCACTAACAATTTTTCGATGCTGCAAAACCACCAGAGCAGCCCGCATGTACCATTACTTTGCCCTGGGCTTTCCTCCGCTGCCCGTCCACACTTCCATTCCATGTCAAAGTATGCTCGCCTTGCACACACACAAGTCATGAATCTCCAGCTGATAGTAAAGCTAGCCCCGAGGGGAACACCTACGACAAGGTATCCGTAGAAGAGCAGACAACAGCCCCGACAGCTACGCCGTGGAGATGAAGGCCGGGTTCGCCAGGTGAGGTGGAGTGCCGTTGCGGTAAGCCGCCGATTCATCACGTCGAGCTAGAGTCTAGACCTTGGGATTGTCGCCTGGGCCCCAGAAGTTCAACCTGGACTGTGACTGTCACGGACAACATTGAACTCTCGGTTCTGGGGCTGCGAGCACGAGTAAGGCAGGGCTGCTGGTCAATGACTTGAGTGACAGGAACTTGCGCCAAAAACAGAAGGCCAGTATCGCGTTCCCAGGTTTCTGTATCTGAGAGTCAGTCCACCCAACACAACCTACCCAAACCGAACCGTACCTTACCTTACCTTAGGTACCTTACTATGCAGTAGGTACCGTAGAACAGGTATTCCTGGGAGAAAAACACTGCGGGAGAGCAAACCCAAAGCAGAGCACAACGAGCTCGTTGCCCCAGATCAAATGCAACCGCATCCTTCTGACGGGCCACGGCCCCAGCCAGAGAGCTCCCCTCGACCCTGACGGGAGCTTGTGCCCTGCCTGTCTCCGAGGCTCTCGCTCTGCCGTTGGTGCCCTTCCTCGCGGCATCTACCTTAGTGGTACTATCCATCTCACCCAAAATACCACTGTAGACGTCCATCGACGCCTCCTGTTGACCCCTCCAATTGGATACATCCTGTTGCGTGAGTGGGCAGCCACTATGCGATTCAATGCACTGTGAGCAAGCCCGCAGCTCAGGGAACGGGGACAGTGACACCGGCCCTTGTCGGCGTTGCACCCATTGGCCGTCAAGCATGTTCTGCAGGAGACGGCGCCCTTTCCCGCCCCTCCAGCACCAGCTTGCCTTGTCTTCCCTTCCATCCATCCCAAACATCCCAAGCTACCTACCTATCGAGCCGAGCTTGCTTGTGCTCGCCTTGTGTGTGATGTCCCTCGGCCAGCTCTGTCTCGCATCGTGTTGCTTTGTTTCTTCGCTTTGGTTTCTTGTGGCAAATCTGTTTTACCTCTAACCGGTGCAGACGGTAAGCTTAACTACCCTAGGCATTACATGGCCAATAATAAACACCACTTGCATCATAAGCGACTTGGACGTTTGAGCTTCTTGCGTCTTGGGCTACAACTCTCGAGTTGCCGGACATGGCATGTCGATGTCGAGTTGCAACAGAAACGATGCGAGTTAAAGAATCTCTTAAGACAAGGTACTTCACCTAAGATATGGAAAGCAGACCCGACGGCTCGCTTACCAGACAGATCTCTGAGGGACGGCCGGCCTGCCCGCCTACCAACCTGCCCTGCCTAGAGTACCTTACCTTAGGTACCGAAGGCTTCAGGAAGGTGTCAGAGCTCAACGTCTTGAACATACCTATGGATGCCTATCGCAGCACATCGCGCTGTGCCCGAGCTAGAGGCGGAGGATCTAGCCACCTGTAACCGACATGAATGCCTTGCCTTGCCTTGCCTTGCCTTGCCTTGCCTTGCCTTGCCTTGCCTTGCCTTGCCTCGTGTCCCTATCACCATCACCATCAGCCACCGCCATTGTCTCCTCGTTTCTCCCCTCTGCTGCCTCCGTACACACGCACCCAAGAGCCAAGTGCATGCGGCCAGGAGATTAGATGCTGTTGTGGGAGGGTCGCTTCCTAAGCCAGTCAAGCGCTGCAGTTCTTCATCAAACTGCACATAAATGAATGAGGCGAGGCTCTCAATGCAGCTTACGGACGACTGGAGTGTGGACGGACGGCTTGCTGCACATGCTGGGCATAGGTAGGTAGGTATGGCTGGCCAGACCACGCGAGGTCGGTTCAACAACACGCTCGACTTCGTACGCGCCTCCCGTCCATCTCTCTCCGGATACGTACGAGTGTGTGCTTGTTGGGACCGGGGAAGAGGGCTAACCTGCGGGATCCCACTTGGCGACTGCAACGCCATCATTTCCAGAACGTCAGCCCTGGGAGCCTACACCTCATCCGGCATCATCTCTGTGCCGCCCTTCAATTGGCGTGGCGCTTCGACGATTGTTCGCTGGCGGCGTCATCGTACGCGAGGACCAGGCCGCGTCCGGTCAGCGTGCCGTCGGCGGCCGCGTTTTGGGACCACTCGGCGTCGTTCAACAACCGAGTTCCACAAAGATCAACACCTCCTGTCTGACTGCATGACTGAGCCGAACCACACCGGGATGGAGCAGGAACGGGTATTCGTACTACGCACGAATTGTTCTGGCAAGATCCTTCTAGAAAAAGGTCCCGAGAGAAAGGGAAAAAGGCCGAGCAAAAAAAAAAAAAAAAGAAAGAGTGAACATAGATAGTTTGGGGTGGGAGAAAATTCTACAGAGTTCCCGCCACGGCTTATGCGGGAGGCCGAGACACCTCGGGGTCTCCCAGCGAGAACCAGCAACCGGGACGGAGAAACCCTGTGTTGGATTGATCTGTTGCTGCAAGTTGCGCGAAATCTGGAAAAGTGCGCTTCGTCCATTGTACCTTGACCGCGGAGAAGGATGAATATCCTGGGGAACTTCGTTGAAATGCATGTCGGCTGCAGCCTTTCGCCATTCTTGTTGACAAGCTCTGTTCCCAGAAGACGAAATGCCTCCAAGGGTGATTTAGTCACTTGTCTTTTTTTTTTTTTTTTTTTTTTTTTTTTTACCCCCTTCACGGCTACCCTGGACTCTGGAGACCTGGAGAAGGGCGACTGGCTTTTTTTCCCGCCCGCCGTCCGCCATGCCTAATTGGAGGCATCAATTGACCATCAATTGACTGACGCCAGTAACAGCGTTGCGTTGGTTGAGATTAGCCGGGGTTTCAATCAACGGTCGGCGTCGCTCTTCTACCTAGCCTGGACAGACGTATGGATCGTCCATGATGCCAACTTCACTCGCGCTAGCACACCCATGGCTTATGTTTCCCAGGATATGGAATCGAACGTCTGTGGTGCGGTCTCGGTCTCGACACTGGACAGGTCTTTGCAGCTGAGGGTCCTGGGATCGAGGGGGAGGCGGGACACTTTGCCTACGTCCGGAGGATGCGCCGAGATACATGGCCCTGTGGGCAATTCCACCGCGAGGCGTCGAGTATCTCGTGGGACTTTGCATAGGCGAGTGACAGATGCGTAAGTCGGTGTGACGGTCCAACTGCTAGCTGCGTGCAGCCAGGCCTCTCCAAATGGCGCTGATCGGCTCTGCGAGCCTGCAAGGTCCCGCGAAACTCACATGGGAGCCCAAGAGAAAGCCAGATGGCCTGTTTTGGCGGCCATGTCGACGCCAACTGCAAAGGGGCAATTATTCTTGCTGATCGCCGGTGGTGCTGCGGTCTCGAGCTTGTCCAAGAAAAGAAAAAGCCCTTAGGCTTGTTGCAAGTTGGACGTTGGAAGCACATCACTACCAACAACAACCAACAACAACAACGACAACATGTGGGCCGAGTGCCTCACCAGTCAACTACATCCAGGGTGATGCTGGCTGGGACGTCCTCTGATATCGGTCCTGTCAAACTGACAGGAAGCTTGGACGCCCGACCTTCGTTTTTCCATCCCAATCTCCTCAAAGGACCTAGACCCCCAACGTATCTCGCCGACATCACGCCACCATCACCAGCTCCCGCCTCAACCATTCTGCAACAGCGCCCATCTGGATTACACAACCTTGACAAACCCGCCTCTCCCTCACACACCCATGGTATTGATATTATTGTTGGCTCTATAACATGGCCTGGGGAAGTGGCATTGCAGCCAGCATCTTACCCGTGCCTGGTGACATTGATCGAGAGTTTCAACCATGATGCGCCAACGCATCTGGCAAGGAAAATCCCGACAACTGGAGAACGACACTGCCGTTGGCTGCTCAGGAACCGTCTGCAGTCCCGATACCTTCGTCCCGAATACTATGAGTAAAACTAGTGCCCAGTACCTACCGTCGTGAGCCAGTGCACACTTACACACACACACACACACACAACACACAACACACCAGCAGGCCGCAGCCATGCTGGCTGGCAGCAAGATCTGCTTCCAGAATCGGACCGCTGTTTCACATATTTTGCCTAGTTGGGCACCGCGAGACGTCACCGACACCGACGACAGCGCGGCCCTCTCCAGGAAGAGGCCAGCGGCAACGTAGCATCGCGGCTTTAATGGTGTTCCCTGTCAGAAAAGACACGGCGTCGCTTTGACCCGGTGTTCTGCCCGCAGCTTTGGGAAACAGCGCATCTGCAATACGTCTTTATCTATTATAGCGCGCCTTCTATGGTTGCTTTGCTTCCTTCGCAGTGTCTGTCGTTCCCGTTCCCCATTCCCGCCGCCTTCCCGTCGCGCTGGAGTTTCATCACCTCGGCGGAGGGCGGAGACTCGATTTTTCTCGTGTTTCGCGACGGGACATTGATATACCGGCTTCTTAAGAGCGTAAACGATGTGGAGGAATCCATGCAAGGCGTGTAAGCGATGCAACGCCGGGGACCAACATCAATCGTTTTTCCCTTCTGCCCTTCTCTGCCCTTCCATGTCTGCTCTTCTTCTTCTTCTTCAACCGGTCTCCGGGTCGGCGACACTCGAAACGAGCCGGGCATGACCATGCGGTCACCCGGGAGTTCCCCCGGGGGCGCGGCCTCAAGATTCCAAAACATCCCAAGACCGTCTCCAAGTGCCGGGCCCATTGCCAAAGCCGGGCTGAACCCAGATGCGGTTTGTAAATTCTCGACAGCCATCGCGACTGGCGCGTAACGTGTGTGGCCCCATTTTGGCCTGTCAAGGTTTGCTTCCCGGCGCTCGGACGGTAGTGATCAGCACACAGATTTGAAGGGGCAGCAACACGTACCTTGGTTGGAGAACAAAGACGGAAGGGGAACAGAAAAAAGTCACTTCTGCCGCGCTCAGACCCGGATGACGATCCCTACTCTTCAGTAGCGCCTTACTGAGTACTTGGGCACCACCGCGTCAGTCGAACAGTCTCTCAGTGGGACCATGGGAAAGAAAAGGGACGAAAGTCAGACGCTGGTCGAACCAGCCTCTGCTATTCTCGTCGTCCCCGTTCGTTATCGGCGAGGCTGTCCCGTCCATGACACACAACGCCTTCGTGCTCGGAAAGCCTAGGCGCTCCGACTCCACCAACGGCAACGGCGCCGTTTCCGTTGGCGTTCCGACGAACGAGACGCGGAGACGACAACGATAGACGTGAGCCCATCTCCCTAGTACGTTACAGGCAACGGGAGATGGGCGGGTGTGGCTTGCAGTCCTCGTCGTGATATCTGACATGGCATAGAGGCTAGAGTATCATCCCCCATGCGACCCAGGTTCGACTAGATATCGCGACGAGATCCGACCCATACTGCTGACAGCTCCGGCCATCGGCCGTGCGCTTCCGGCCCGCTTGGGCGAATGGAATTTGTCCCGATGGAGAGTGCTTCTTGGTACCCAGGCCATCATCGCCCATCGCCTCCGTGGCCTCACAGAAGATAGGGACGTGACGAGCGTGCCTTCGCGCCGTTCGTTGGGGGCGCGAGAGGCGCTGGCAGAGCCCGCCCGTGTCAACGTTCTTGCTGCAACTGCCGGCGTCCGTCACTGGGGTAAACGCAGACTATTGGAGCGAGCAGGCGGGTGGGAAGTCATGCTCTCATGCCCCCCTGCTATGTGATCGTCCAAGTTCGGCGAAATTGTTGGTGATCGTCAGCCCCATTCGGAGGATTGGTTTTTTTTCTGGCGCGGGAGAAGCCGGGCTACTACCATATGAGTGCAGTCGAACTGGGGGGCTTTGAATGTGCTTTCGTACGAACACCTCGTGTTTGCCTCACGATGCAGCTTGCCTTAAACCCACCAGTCGGGGATGTTCTCGTGGACAGGGACCGTCAACCGCTTTACGCGCCTTGGCTGGTCCCAGTGGGTTGGCTGCGCCGTTGTTCACGATTCTCAACGTTCCTTGTCCACTTAGTCTCGCTCGAATTGCCTCAAACTAGACCCCCTTTTCCCCCCTTCACTTTAGGAGCGCTTTTTGCCTTAACCCTGGAAGTAGAAGACACTCTTGGGACGAGGAGGACGGGGACGAGGAGGACTTGCTCCTATCGTTTTGGACGACAACCCGTCGTAAGTTTGTTGGATTACGTAGGGCACGTACCTAGTGCCAGTCCGCTTCTCCAACGTGGAGGCTAGGCAGCTGTTGTCTCGAAGTCAAAATCGACCGCCATCTTGGACAGCCGCCACCTCGATGTGTGTGTTTGCCCGTTCGCGTGCTTGCCTTCTTTGGTATTTCCTTGCCAGCCGCCCTTACGACGCGGTGTCCGCGAGCTTTAAGTTATCGTTGTGCCCAATGTCACCACACGTCGAGGCAACGCCAGGCACGAGTTGACGTTCCGCTACCGTCTTGTACTCTCGTAGGAAATCGGAGAGCGTACCGTCCCCCGATGTGGTCCGTATCGAAGCGCGGCTTCACGTGTACCAATATTCCCCGTCACCCTAAAGCCGAGCTAGACTCCCGAATGATGCCGATAGAAGAAGAGCACTTGCTCGTCACCTCCAAGCCCCCTAGGCTCTTACCCATTCTGGAGTAGAGCCGTTTCGCGTCCAGCAGAAAGGCCGCTCTAGCCAAGCTCCAAGGATGGTGTAGTATATGGGAAGCTTTTCCTCCGCCGCTTTTTCCGTTCCCCGAGAGCGACGGCGTCGGACCGGTCCAGCAGGTGACAAGACGACGGCCGTACACCACACCTTCAGGAACGAAACCGCGGCGTTGGCCGCGATGGAGCAAGTTTGCAGTAGAACAACCTCAGAAGTTCGGATAAAGTGCTCAGTACGGTCGTCAAAGTTGGAGGCTTGCAGATGGCTTCCGCATCATCCTCCCGCCGGGGCATAGACGGTCTTCGGGAGGCTGAAGCTAAAACCAAGTAGCTCCCTTAGGCCTGCCACTTGGCGTTGGCGTTGGCCCGAGATCTAGACATGCCGTCCGAGGTATGTCTGCAGAGGTAGCGTTCCTGCTGCACTCCCACGAAGGAGATAGGTACGACGAGATATCGCCGACGCTGGTGGATTGGTCTGCCTCATGGTGGAATTCCCGAGCTACATTGAATAGCAGACGCCTGGTCTCGTCACATCCTGCAGGTGCTGGTAGGATCGCGAGTCGGACCGGTAGGAGCACGGAGCTGGGGTAGTGGACCGAAAGGGAATGAAGAGGAAAACTGCATGATCTGTTACAATTCTTCTCATTCTCTTTGGCCCGAATTTTGCTCAAAATTACACTAGTCACTTACAGGCCCCCAAAACCACCCCCTTTTCCCAAAGAAGAAGATGCCTTTCTGCCTTCATTTCCAAAACCAACTACTCTTGTCATCGGTATCATTCTGTTGTCGTTGATCCTGCTTATTGCCGCCTCCTGTCGAGAAGTTCGCCGACCAGGTGTAGTCGGACCGCCTCTCGGTCTGCCTGCCAACCTCTTCACCCTTTTCGTTGAACGTCGTTACTGTCTTTTTGATGCTGATGTTCCCGTTTCCGTTGTCCCGTTCCTGGGTCTCCTCTACCACCTTCCAGCCCGATGGGAGGCCTTGTGGTGAAAGGTCTCTAGTCGTTGAGCTGCTCTTGCCCGTCTCTGTCTGCCTCGACCCGCTGAACCGAGCCTTTCCCATGACCGAAAAGTAAGAGTCTTCTTCCGTTTCCCTGTTGTACTGTTCCTCCCCAAGCCGGTTCCGTGTCTCGCGCCCCGCGCCATCCGTCACACCCCGCACCATGGTTTTCTCAGCTTCCTTTGGCTCAAGTTCCATTGAAGGGGTCTGGCTCGTGGCCGAGAGTGAGCGAGAGTCACGGAAGGGTTCATCCTGTTCCTGCAGCCAGCGCTGCCACCTCTCGCTGATAGCTCCTTCGAGGACGTCAGGTCTAGGTGCCCACCCATCCCACAGACCCTGGCGAGTCAGCTGGTGAAGCCATAGAATGGGAGGAAGTCCCCTGGGGAATTGCTCCCTCCACTCCTTCTTCACCCGGTGTCTTTCGTGGATGTCGGGCAGGCCTTGTCCACTGGTCACCATGAGCAAATCCTCAAAAGCGTCCTCGAAGCCAAACAAAGTTGGGTCAGCGTCCGTCGGGAGATCCCTCGGTCTGGGTTGCGGCATGTCGCGGAGGGCCAGGGGCGAGTATGGGGATTCAATGAGAAATGAAATCCACATGGCCTGGTAAAGCGACTCAGTGAACTCTTCAGCTCTGAAGAGGGCCTGCATGGGCGACATGGCCGAGAACAGCTCAAACACGGTTGGCTGGGGGAATTGGGAGGATGGCGAACGAGGCTGGGGGCTGCCGCTGGCATTGCTGCTGCCTTTGCCGTTGCCGTTGCCGTTGCCGTCGTCGCTCAGCGTGCGTTCATCTTCTTGGGGTCTAGGGGGCTCGGCCCAGCGACCGTTGTTGAAATTCTGAGTGACTGAGGTCGGGATGCCAAAGACACTGCGGAAAGCCAAGGCGATATGACCATCGACCTTTTGCTTAAAGCGAACGAAGACGTTGTCGGAGGGATCGTTGTCGGGCATTTTGCATGTATGTAAATATAAATGAGGCTCGTCGGCTGTCTTGGGCGAGATTTGGATTTCGCGGTCGGTATTGTCTCAGTTGATGAGTGGGCGTGTGAGCGCGGGCGCAAAAGGGACGATATGTATGTGTGCGTTCGTGTATGTGTGTGTGTGTATGTGAATACACAAATGAGCTGAATAAGTGCAAGCAATCACGGAAGAGATCCGGACGCGAAAGAGCACCGAGGTCTAGATATTCATGAACAGCGGGTTGTCGGGTTGATGGTTTGTTTGAGGTCGGGACGACAAGACATGAAATCTCATGGATATGACGGAGTCTATCGGGTCAGATCAGCTCACCTGGTGGCAAGCTGCGGCGGCGGGGTGAGAATGAGAGTCCAATGGGATGGCAGTTGAGATCCGGAGCTTCAGATGGGCCGAAAATCCCCAACAAGTCACGAGCCAACAGGAGTATGGGAACTGGCCCAGGCCCGGGCCCAATGAGAAGACACTGGAATTCTCGAGTAACTGACTGGACGGCACCGCACCGGGAATGCCAGACTGGAACACTGGTGGAAGCCCCCCTCTCCGCTCCTGAAAATAAATGCGCCGGATGACGGGACTGGGAATGGGCCCTGTCGCTGTCGGCCTGGATGGTCTTCCATTGGGACTAAGCCACACCACCAGTGCACCCACCACTGTGCTGCTATGAGCACTGACCAAGTGGCCCCTCCAGCACGTGCGGTGACGACAGGTCCACGTTCCAATTGGGCGTATCCGTACCTACCAGCCTCAGCCAGAATGGAATGCCAGCGGACCCGTTGGCCCGGTCGCTTCCGACGCCACACCTCAGCCAGCAGCTCAGCGGGAGCTGTCAGACGGAATAGAAGTGAAGGCCGGGGTTTCGGGCGCCACGAAATGACGGCATATTGCCGTATACTATGAAGACCCCACACGTGCTGAGCCACACTTTATAGCACCCAGGGCCCTTTCGCTTCGGGGGCCCTTTGACCAGGCCTTTGATTGAATGTGGGACGTGCCTGCTGCCCAGACCCGCGTCAGAGTCGGGTCGGTCCTGGCTTGCCGACCGATGCGTCGAGTGTCGGACCCAGTCCAATGTCTAATGCAGCGTGTGTGCGTGTTGCGTTATGTGTGTGAGAGGAAGCGGGAAACCTGCGGAGGAGCAGGAGCAGCAGCAGCAGCAGCGAGGGCAAACGGCAACCAACGTCAGGTCCTTTCCTTCACTTGTGCTCGCTCGGCTTCCGTCACAGCAAGCGCGAGCTGGGTAACGCGGCCTCAACCTTTTGGCCATTAACCACCGTAACGGCTAATCCCACTTTGCTTAGACCATTTCCAACTCAATTTTCCTTCCCTCTGGCAATCTCCGTCCTGCTACCGCACATCCTCATGGCTGGCTACATCCAACATTTGCGCTACATATCCTAGGTTTGCTTGACTGCATCCGTTCCTTGCCGACTCCTCCGGTGCATTTCATTACCGTTCGTTGCGGCTGCCTCATCGCCGTCCAGATGATACGACAGCTGCCCGAGTCCAACACTATCCGCCGCGCTTGGATGCCGGGCGAATCATCTTCTGGCGCCGTCGTCATTACCCGCAGCCTTGCTTAACTAGCACCATTTTCGCATCGCAGCTCGACAAAAACAGCTTGTGAAACCCGCCTACAAACTCACCTTCTGCTTTCCTCCCAAACCCCCCTCACGCGGTGGACATGGCCCCCTCTGTGGTGATCGCCGCCGACCCTGCGGCGCGACCGGGCCACGGCGACGGCGACGGCGGCAAGGACCTCCAGAACTGGTCCTCGCTAATCGGCATCATCACGGCCATTGTTGGCAATATCCTTATTGCCCTCGCCCTCAACGTCCAGCGATACGCCCACATCAGATTGCACCGAGAGCGCATTCGAGTCCGTCGGAGAGCAAAAGAAGCCTTGAAACATGCGAGCGGAGGCCCCCCCGGCGTCTACGGCACCGTGAACATCGACGACAGCGATCGCAGCCGCCTCGATGGACATCAAGAAAACGGCCACAACGATGCCTCCGAATCCGAACCCCTCACGAGATCCTTCCGCTCCGAGGAGTCCACCGGTTCCGACTACTCCGGCGACGACGAAAAAGCGCCATCTACATATCTCAAATCGCCCTATTGGTGGATGGGCCAAATTCTGATTACGTTGGGCGAGCTGGGCAACTTCTTGGCGTACGGCTTCGCGCCCGCTTCCATCGTGTCGCCCCTGGGAGTCGTTGCGCTGATTTCCAATTGCATAATCGCCCCCATACTGTTCAAGGAAAAGTTCAGGCAGCGCGACTTCTGGGGTGTCGTTATTGCCGTCGCCGGCGTCGTCGTTGTCGTCTTGAGCGCCAAACAAGAAGAGACAAAGCTTGACCCCCACGATGTTTGGGACGCTATCACAACGTTGGAGTTCGAGATCTACCTCGCCGTAACAGTGTCGTTGATTATTGTTCTCATGTGGGCGAGCCCACGGTATGGCCACCGGACCATCTTGATTGACCTTGGTCTGGTCGGGCTCTTCGGTACGTAGTTCAGTCACGTTCAACAGTCTTCGCAATGCTAACTGAGGCGCTCCGTATCTAGGCGGCTTCACGGCTCTATCCACCAAGGGCGTATCTTCGATGCTCTCGTCGACGCTTCTTGGGGCTTTCAAGACCCCTGTTACCTATGCGCTGCTCTTTACTCTCCTGTTCACCGCGGTTATGCAGGTTCGATATGTCAACAAGGCTCTACAGAGGTTCAGCTCCACTCAGGTCATCCCCGTTCAATTTGTCTTGTTCACTCTTTGCGTCATTGTTGGCAGCGCAGTCTTGTATCGAGATTTCGAGAGGACCTCGGCCGAGCAGGCGGTCAAGTTTGTCGGTGGCTGTTTCTTCACCTTCTCCGGTGTCGTTCTCATTACTAGTGGGAGGGTCGAGGAAGACATTGAAGATGGTATGTCCGACGTTGATGGTGTGGAGGAGACTATCGGTCTCGCCGAGCAAGATCCCGCACAACCACCCCAGCCGTCATCAACCTCAATCCCATCACCGAAATCACGACGCTCCTCAAAAACCTCTGTCGGGTTTTCCGCAGGGAATGGCTCCAAGCCGTTCAGCATGCAGCATGATTCCGGTATTCCTTCGCTCCGTGTCCCGACCGCCGCGTCAGCAGGGAACCTTGTCAATTCAGAGTCCGAGCCTCTCCTCACCAACCCGTGGAGCAATTCTGCTGAAGAGGTTCTCCCTCCGCCAGGCACACGGACCATATCAGATGATTCTATCGCCACTTTCCCAGGTCTTGGGTTTTCTCCTTCAGAGCCAGTTACGCCGATGTACGATGGGCAACTGCAGCCCGGGTTTCCCACGGATCGGCCCGTCACTCCTCGCCCATCGCTACCCAGCCAAAGACCTCACAGCCATCAGTTTACAGGACCACTGTTCTCACCATCCCCGTTATCGTCTACCGTCAGCGCAGTCGTCAAAGACACTCTGCTTAGGAGCACGGAGAGCCCTTTGATGCGTAGGGCATCTGTGAGAAGGTTAAGATCGAGCATTCGGGCAAGTCTTTTCATGCCGGATGACGCCGAAAATGCGAATGATGAGTCGGAAAGACAAGATTTGTTGGGCCAGTCTCACGGAGATGGGGGTCCCCCCGAGCGTACTCGAACAGCAGGCGAAGGTGTGCCCAGAGAATACCCGACTGGTAGGCCACGAAGCCTTAGCGACACTTTGGGTGATTTCTTCCGGGTCAAGAAGAAGAGAAGGGATACGAACACGGACGCAGAAGAGGAGGTGTGAAAGAGCAAATATTCGAAGTGCGGCAAGGAGTTTCGGGTACACGTCTCAGTGTCTATTGGATTTTCATCAGGGCCCAAGGCTCGGGAGGTATCATTACTTACAAGCATTGCATATTGGCGTTCCTGGTAGAGTCGATACGGGTGTGGTATACCATCCACTGTCTATCGTTTTCAGGCGTGCGGGATGAGGATTGGGGAACTCGGTTGGATTTCTTCTTGTGTATAGACACGCATTAATACTCCCATAGGCACAGGGGTTTTGGCACAAATGGGATGGATCTTGCCTCTCCTGTTCTTGATGATGCATACCCTCGTATTCCTCGCAGCGCGTAAAGAACTGACAAGTGCACTTTGTCATCCGCTAAATGACGAGAACCAAGAATTCGAAATTGACAACGTAACAAGCAATCGAGCTTTTGGACTTCCGATGCAACATACGAGACCCTCTGTTGCTGCAGTCGCAACCCACGACCCATTATTAACATATGTCGTACATGTAGATTTACGCCTTTCCTCTGCCGTCAGACTTCTTCTTCCTCATCAGACGCTTTCTCGCAATCAACATCGGCTTTACGTCTTCGCGAGCCACACCTGACTTCTTTCCAGCACCTGGGGTCTCCTCCTTAGCCTCCTTCTTGATGTCTTCCTTAGGGCCCTTATTCATGTTGCCCTTCTTTCCCTTTTTGCCCTTCTTCTTCAATGAGGCCATCTTGGGGAGTTCTTTGCCCTCGGCCTCGGCATCCTCGGCCTCGCCGCCCTCCTTCTTATCGTCTTGGTTCTTCCTGTTTCGGTCCAGGTTCTTCTCGGCGGCCTTGCGTCTGGCAACCACCGAAGCGTTCTCAATGGCGAACTCAACGATGAGCCGCTGCTTCTTGCCATTCTCGTTCTCCAGCTGGTAGCCGTTGAGAACGCGCAGACCCATCAGCGCCCAACGATGGGATGAGTACTCGATAAAGCCGTACCCACGACTTCTGCCGCCCGCAGCCTCTGTAACCTTGGAGCCTTCGCGACTCTCATACTCAATCTTGGCTTGGCGGACGATACCCTTCCGCTTCAGCTTGCGCTCGTGCTCGGCGTCCTTGGCTTCCTTTGCACTCCTGACCTTTTCTTCCTTGGACAGGGGCTGGCGTTTACCCTCCTTGACGTCTGTAGCAAACTCGACACAGGCCTTGCGGGCCAGCTCCTTGAGCTCCTTGGAGCCAATGTCGCGCGGGATGTTGCGGACAGCCAGACGGGTCAGACTGATGTGCAGCGTAGGATTGCTCTGCACAAGCTTCTTGCGCTGATTGGCACTCTGCTCCCTCATCTTGATTTCAGACGGGGTCAGTCTCTGGTACAAGGCTGATCTCGTATCGATTTGACCCTCGTTCAACAGGAAGAGACGACGCTTGTCCTTTTCACGTCTCTTCGCGCTGCCGTCGGCAGCCAGGCGCTCGGCGTCGTCCTTGCTGACTGCCTGCGCGACCTGCAGCAGTCTACTCTCAAGGGTGTACCGACCGTCCTGATCAGCAGTCTCGTCCTGCAACACAGAGTGCTTAGTTGGGAGGGCGCTGGTCTGCGTACGCGGCGCGCCCTTGATGCAGGCTCGCGCGTCCTCTTCCTTGACGAAACAGACGAATCCGGTACCGGCCGGGCGGTCAGTCTCCCGGTCTTTGACAACACGCGCATACCTGACAGGGCCGAATTGGACGAAATGTGTCTTAAGCTGCTCGTCGGTAACAGTAAAGGGAAGATTCCTGATGAATATCGTTGATTGGTTGCCGGTTGATGCCTGCTTTTTGGGAGAGGAGTCCTTCTCTTCCTCCTCTTCGTCACTGAAGTCCTCTTCGCCCGACAGCTCGTCTTCATCTTCGTCCTCTTCGTCTTTGTCTTCATCGTCTGTGTTGTCATCACTCTCTGGCTCGTCCTCCAAGTTTGCTCCGAAAGTTTTCATGAAATTCTCCAAATCGGCGTCCGCGTCGTTGGGATCTTCGTCATTCTTGGAGCTAGACGCCTTCTTCTTTTCCTCCTTCCCATCATTCTTCTTCTTGGTCTTCGGCTTCTCGTCCCCCTCAGCGTTTTTGTCGTCCTTGTTCTGCTTCTCCCACTCGCTCTTATCGACAGCCCAGTCAACGGCAATGGGCCTTCCATCAATGACCTTTCCATTCAGAGATTTCAGGGCAGTCTCGGCATTCTTTCGTCCCCTGAGGGTGACGAAACCGAATCCCTTGAGCTTACCCTTGTTCTGGGGAAGATCGGCGTATTTGACAATGCCGTAGGCGCGGAAGAGGGCGGACAATTGTTCGGAATTCTTCATCGTCCACGGGAGGTTGCGAATAATCAGCTTAGGAGGTTTTCTAGCCTCCTCGAGCGCTTGCGCACGCTTTTGCTTCTCACTAGAGGCGGCTGCGCCGACAACGCTGTCCTTGTTGTCGCGATGTCTGGCTTCGGCCAGATCGATCCTGATACGACGGCCCTCCCAGAGAGAGTTGTTGAGCTTCTTCTTGGCATCATTGGCATCGTCGGCATCTGTTAGGGTAACGAAGCCATAACCTCGAGATGCCTTGGTGGTCGGGTCGAGGACAACGGTCGCATGCTTGACAGGGAAGTGCTCTGAGAAGAAGTCGGTCAGAGATTCGCTGGTGGCGTTGGCAGGGAGAGACCGAACGAAGAGCGAGCGATTGGCTTCCACGCGTGCTTTCTTGGATTTCGGTTCCGAAACGGCATCTGCTGCAAGGTTCTCTGCGACAGCGGCAGCGACGAGCGCATCGTGCTCATCCTCCTCGGCGCGAGTCCGCTTCAACGGCTTAGCGGGTGACGACATGGCTGTGAATCTTGCGAAATCCAGCAGCAATGGGTGTCGGTTGGAAGCAGGAAAGTATTTCGGGTGGATGTCCGTGAGGTGGAGGAAAAACTGAGAGCCTCTCTACCTTGCACAGGTGGCTGGCTGTGATCGAAGCTGCTCTAGATTTGCGATAAGCATTTTTTTTTTTCTTCGGGGTCCAGCTTATCAGCACGTGCACGTTTGACGTGGTGTCTGACGGGCGGGGATGAGCGACCCCGCGCTATACCTGGTTTGGAAGTCTATTGACTTACTTGTTGCAGACTGGATAAAAACAAAAAGACGCGCCAGGGGGTCGCCCACTGTAATTGTGTGCATAAGGTGCGTTGGCAGCCATCTCGTGGTCGGGGGGCGTCTGTCATAGCCCATCAATCAACAACACATACTTTTTCTTCGTCCTCATTAACTCTTACAGCTATTTTTGCGTCCCATGTTCCCCCAAGAAATCGCCGGCATCTGACGACAACCGACAACCCAAGATGCCTGCGCGAGTCTCTACGAGATCCACGCGGAATTCCGCCGCCGTTTCCAACAAATCATCAGCCGCGACGCTCGGCTCCCGAGGATCAACAGCGTCGCGATCCTCCTCTCTCGCGCTCGACGTCCCGACCGAAAGACCCGACAATGAGCTTCGTCCCAAGATATGCGCCGTCTTCAGGGATGCGCAGAAAAACACTGCGTCTCACCGCAAATTGGTGGTCACCTTGCGCAAGATCCAGGAGGCCTGCGTCTACGAGCCCACCAGTCTGAACAAGTCAACCTCGAACGACTTCGATGAGGAGGCTTTCAACTCCGAATTCGTCCGCTGCGTCCTCAGGGTTATGCCTATCAAGAAGTCGGAAAGCGTTGGAGAGAAGACTGTCAGGTTTATTGGGCATTTTCTCAGACATGCGAACGACAAGGACTACGAGGTGCTGGGCGAGCTTGAAGAGGATGCTAGTACCATGCACGACACTCCCAGCACCAGGCTCCTCAGCTTTCTCATGGAGACGATCTTGCCACTTCTCACTGCAAAAGACAAGTTTGTGAGATACAGATCGACCCAGCTGGTCTCGCACATCATCAACTCCCTCGACTCCATCGACGACGACGTCTTCCAAAAGCTCCGCCACGGCCTTTTGAGGCGGATCCGTGACAAGGAAGCTATGGTGCGCGCCCAGGCTGTTCTTGGTCTTGGCCGTTTGGCTGGCAACATCGACGCAGCTGCGCAGTCCGACGACGACAGCGAGGACGAGGCGTCTGGACTGCTCGAAAAGCTACTGGAGGTTCTTCAGAATGACCCCAGCGCAGACGTCAGAAGATCGCTTCTCATCAACCTTCCTATCGCACCCGCCACTCTTCCATACTTGCTCGAGCGCGCTAGAGATCAGGATGCTGCCACCCGTCGAGCTGTATACTCCCGCCTGCTACCCGCCCTCGGCGATTTCCGTCATCTTTCTTTATCTATGAGAGAGAAGCTCCTCAGATGGGGTCTTCGTGACAGAGACGAAAATGTTCGCAAGTCGGCCGGCAGGCTCTTCCGCGAGCGTTGGATCGAAGACTGCGCCGGCGTCGCACCGCCTGAAGATGGTGCCCAACCTGAGCCGTCGCCTCCCAACTTTGATGGCTTACTTGAGCTACTTGAGCGAATCGACGTCGTCAACTCTGGCGTGGAGAACGGAGTCGCCCTAGAGGCGATGAAGGGCTTCTGGGAGGGCCGACCCGATTACCGGGAGGCCGTAACCTTCGACGACCATTTCTGGGAGACTTTGTCTGCCGAGTCGGTCTTCATGGCCAGAAGCTACAATGAATTCTGCAGAAACGAAGGTAATGGCAAGTTCGAGTCTTTGGTCGAGGAGAAGCTCCCTGAAGTGACTAAGCTTGCTTTCTACCTTGAACGCTACATCAGCGTTCTGACTGAAGCCATCAAAAAGGCCTCGCAAATAGGGGGAGAAGAAGATGAGGAGGAAGACACGGTCGAGCAGGAATTCATTGTCGAACAACTTCTCCACATCGCCATCACGCTCGACTACTCCGATGAAGTTGGCCGACGTAAGATGTTTGCACTTCTTCGCCAGTCGCTTTCTGTACCGGAGCTCCCGGATGAAGTCACAAAGCTGACCGTCAGTGTTTTAAGAGACATCTGCGCGCCTGACACAGCCGGTGAAAAGGAGTTCTGTTCAGTTGTTTTGGAGTCCGTTGCCGACGTTCACGATACCATCGTGGACGACCCTCCTGATGACAAGACCGAGGACAGCTTCCACTCAGCAAGATCCGAGGTTAGCGGCGATACCACGCCCACGCGAACCGGCAGCCGTGGGAAAAGTCCCGAGCTCAGCGAGGAGGAAGCCCGTGCCAAGGCTGTCAAGGAGATCATGATCAACATGAAGTGTTTGCACATTGTGCAATGCATGTTGTCCAATGTTGCTGGCAACCTGCAACAGAACGACCACTTGGTCTCCATGTTGAATAATCTCGTTGTTCCTGCAGTCCGAAGTCACGAGGCTCCTGTGCGCGAGAGAGGTCTAGTCTGCTTGGGTCTTTGCTCTCTACTAGACAGATCTCTCGCCGAGGAGAACTTGACGCTCTTCATGCACTTCTTCACCAAGGGCCACACCGCGCTCCAAATCACTGCTCTGCAGATTCTCACCGACATTCTCAACGTTCACGGAGCTCAGCTTCTTAGCTCGACACCCACGCTGCTAAAGGTGTACATCAAGGCTCTCAAGTCTGGAACCAAGTCGCCTGAGGTCCAGGCTGCCGCTACCTTGGCCGTATCCAAACTGTTGCTCGGACGCGTTGTTACTGACACCGAGGCCGCAGCAGAGATGCTCAAGACCCTGGTCGTTCAATACTTTGATCCCGCTACCGCTCACAACCAGAGTGTCAGGCAAGCTCTCAACTACTTCCTGCCCGTTTTCTGTTACTCTCGAGCAGAAAACCAGGATCTCATGCGCTCTGTGGCCTTGGATGCTTTGCACATGCTGGTGAATGTCCGCGAGAGCTTGGAAGACGACGACGCCGACGTGGATGAAGACATGGAGAGTCTGACAACCATCGGCGCCTGCTTGGTGGACTGGACGGACCCCCGCAAATGCTACAACCCGGCCCAGGGGCTCGAGCTGGAGAAGAAGACAGTCAACGGTGATATTCATTTGGAGTTTGCCCTGGATATTTTGGATCGCCTGAACGGAAACATGAGCAGTACGTTATTCGACCTAACCCCCTCTAAGATGGAACTGCATTATACTGACCCCCACTTCAGAGGCAGAGAAGAAAATTGTAGCACCGCTCCTTGGCAAGCTCTACATTTCCCCAACCAGCACGGAGGAGAAGATCAGAGAAGTGTACGATGAGGTCTCGATCGCTGTGGACGATAGACTCATCACGGACACGACTGGCCGGAACGCCCTAAACAAGATCCACGTGAGTTTGGGCAAGATTGTCGCCACCCTCGGCGAGCAGGAGGCAGAGCCTCGTCGCGCAAGCAGGAGCGTGTCCGTTGTCTCTTCTGTAGCACCATCGGTGGCGACATCGTCGGCATCTAAGGCCGATGATGGCGACGGCGACAAGACCATCACCATGGAGCCACCGATTAAGGAAGAAGACGAGGATAGCAATGAGGGCACTGTCATCCAAAGATCGGCAGAAAACTCGTTAGTGAGCGAGCTCCTGTCGGACGAAGAAGGCGCTTAAACTTGATGACGTTGGTTAATGACTTACCCCTGGGATGTGGGATGAAAGAGCTTCATGGAATGATATTATACAAGGACTGATGATCTATGTACTACTAATGATGACTCCTTGCGGAATCGACGATTCTTGATTCTTTTGATTAATCTCGCACGCGACCGATCCCAATTGTCTTGCGTATTCAGTACGTCGCACCTAGCTTGTACAACAAGCCAGCAACTGCTACGTTGATGGCCAAATGCTGCCCGATGCTCCACGCCATGCTGTACAGATATTTGGGTGAGAAGACGGTCCAGACGAATAAGTGGGTCCTGAGAACCTCGCAAGCAACCATGACGAAGAGAACGCTGCACGCCGTGAACAGCGTCAGGTGGCCTACATGCTGCAGGAAGACGTTACGGCTGTTGTAAAGCTTGCGGTATCGGAGGAGGAGTAGGTTTGTGGCGGAGGTCCAGTATATTGGCCCTGCCCAGTTGCTGACGAACGTCAGGATGCCCACTGCGACGACGTTGAAGCCCGCAACGCCGTTGTAGGCGCTCGACAGATCAACAGATGAGATTGCGTTTGTGCCACCGAAAGCGAAGAAGGATGTGAATTGCAGCAGTATTGAGGACGTAGATAGCGTGGGGAGATCGAGGCCGAGAGATGAGATGAAGGCTAGCTGAACGTTGAAGAGGAGAAGCAGAGGGATATTTGTTACGCGGGATTGGGTTGCCACCAAGAGGGTGATGAGGTGGTGGAGAAGTTTTGCTGTTTTTTGTCAGGGTTGGATGGGGTTTGCGTGAGGCATGCGATTGCTTACCTGTCTGAGCCGCCTCACTTGGTTTGGAGAGGGCAATGTAAGTAGAGTACCCTGCGAGTGCACCGATACCAACGAAAACGATTCTAGCTCTGGTCACGAGAGTCAGACCTTGGAGAACGGCGTTGATGGCGGCCGGAATGCCGGTCACAAGCTCTGGCGAGTCTTCATGCGTGAAAGCTAGCTTGAAAGAGAAGGCCGAGAGCACCACCATGCCGGAGGCTGCGGCAGATGCGACAGCCGGCATGCCACGGAGTCTTCTCGTTAGCTGAAACAAGTTCAAGAGGTAAGTTGCGCCCACGAGCGTCCAGAGTAGGGGTGGATTTGTTGTGACAAAGGTCTTGACAATGTCGGGTTCGCCAGCATGCTTTTGTCCTGTCTGATTCCACCCACGCACCAGTCTGGTGGCTGCTAAGGCGAGTAGAAATAGACCGATGGTCTGCAGAGGCTTGTGGGTGCTTCTGGCAAGTCAGAATAGGAAAGAAGACGGATGAATCACACTTACGTCTGCATGTTCTTGATGGCCAGTGAGCCAAACCAGGCCGACGTGAACCAATACCAGAAATGTTGCTCCTCTTCAACGTAGCTGCTGGCAAACATCATAATGCCATAGGAAATGGAAACGACTACCAGGGGAATGAGACTTGTTGTGACGGTAAATAGCAGAGAGCAAGTGATCAGGGCCATCAGGGCCTCGCCTAGGTGCAGCCTGCCCATGTCGTAATTGCTAGCCATGGTGCTCATCAGATCCTGAGCTTTACTCAACCACTGCGGATAGTTAGAAATAAGACCGGCGGCATGAGTGTCCGCAACCCACCTTGGACATGGTCCTGAGCCAGGCTTGATCCAGCTGCTCACTGCCTCCCATGGCCTTGAGCCCGTCATTGACTCTATGCCATTCGCACGCCAGTTCTTGCGCGTCATCCTGGGGATCCGCGCATGCCTTTTGTGTTGACGACGACTCAGTATCGAACATGCTCGTGCCAAACGTCGCCGTAACAATGTTCAGGATTTGCCTAGCATTGCGAACAAGCAACTGGATTTGATCATTTTCTATGTCTCATAAGCATTCGTCGGATTACTGAGTGTCTGTTTTGGGGTATCCACGCTTACTATTCGACCAGAATGGGAGGAAATCGGCAATGAAGGCGCCCAAGTTGTTCTGCGGCACGGGAAAACCTAGCAAGGCCGCCAGAGTCGGCGCGAGATCGGATTGCTCGACCTTGGTGTAGTACGAGAAGTCCTCCTGGAACTTTACAGGCGAGTTCAGGCTGCGCTGGAGTGTCCTGAGCTTCGGTGAGATGAAGACAAGGGCAGGAGATGTCTCTCCAGGGGATGAGGCGCCGTGGTTTCCCGCGTCGTTCATGCCGTGATCTCCACACAGTACCAATAGAGTTGAAGACATGCGATCATATGTCTCCATTGCCTGGAAGAGATGCTTGACAATGTTGTCCATCTCCTGTTGTTTGGGGACCATGTGTGGGCTAGATTCTTGTTAGTGGGTAAGAGACCGGGCCGGCGGCGATATCTCACCTTCGAGGTCCCGATTTGTGACCAATATGGTCGAGACCAAGATAATGCAACACCAGTGTGTTCCAATCATCCTTCTCCAGCTCGGTGTCGATGTGTCTTGTGACATTGTTGTCGACCTCCGTAAAGTCCTAGATGGTGGTGTTAAATCCACATCTCCTCAGTATTTGTGGCAGCGCCTACCGAAACGAAAAAGCTCGAGGTGCCGTCGGCGCGGTCAAAGGTCTCTGGAAACAGCTTGAGCCATGTATCGTCCCCATACATGACCAGCTTTCCCGACTGTTTGGCCTTCATTTGCGCCAGCCACGTGTCCTGGGCGGCGAGAGTTGAAGACGTGTCTGCCTCATCAAAGTTCAAGATGACATCCAAGAAAGACGGGATGGAGCCGGTGGTGATTGCTTTGATTCTGGGC
The DNA here is from genome assembly GCA_027406125.1 of Colletotrichum tropicale. Classification (NCBI taxonomy): domain Eukaryota; kingdom Fungi; phylum Ascomycota; class Sordariomycetes; order Glomerellales; family Glomerellaceae; genus Colletotrichum; species Colletotrichum tropicale. Next base: position 3,535,643 of record JANVYH010000004.1, read on the forward strand.
ATAGTGATGGTCGGTGACCTGGCATTGGCAGTAAAGGGAAGAGCAGCACCATTGCGAATCAACCTGACCCCTAGTCAGCCATAGCCATGTGAGGCGACGAAATTCATGAGGGGTGTACATACTCTTGGGTGTATGTGAATCCAGTACCATCCGCATAAACAAAATCGCTTCTCGACCGTTAGCCCAATCCAAAGATTATCAGGCCCACCGATCTACTACCTTCGCAATGCATCGACGAGCATGAAAACGAGTCGATCAAAGGGCGCCTTTGGTGGCGGGCCATACTCCAGGGTCTCATAACGAGCCAGACCTGGAAGCACAGGCTTGTATGGAAAGAAACCAGTCGCGAATATGAGAATCGCCACGGGAATCAAGACATTGGCGATAGTGAGTTGGGTGGTCAGCAAACGCGGGCCATAGCGAAAGGACATGGTCGTCGCGTATCCATCAAGGTGGCCAATAGGTTCGTTCGTTCAGGCCAGAAGGGTGAAGGGGAGAGAAGGTTGCCGATTAGGTGGTCTTTGCTGTGTAGGCTTCGAAGGAGACGGTTTCATAGCTTTCTAGTCTGGCGTCTGGTCATTGAACCATGGTGCAAAGTGGGAGGATGAGTTCGAGGCACGAAAGGTGGAAGACAGATCGGGTGTTAGCGAAGCGGCGCGGTCGCTGTCCTCCAAGGTTGTTCGGGATCGTCGAGATCCTAAATGGGTAAAGCAGGTATCCAGCAGACAGGTTAAGGTAGGTAATAGCTATGCAATTGTTGGGCTGGCAGCTGAGGACACTGTGACAGCTCTAGCACAGGGATGAGACGCTCAGCCGAGTAAGGGAAATTGCGCTTGATGATTGGCTGAATACGCTGGTCAAAGTCCGAAAGTCCCGTTACAACAATTAGGCGGCCCCGGCCGATGCAGTGTAGAGGCGCATCGTTCACTCAGTTCATTCCAATTGTCTTGAGGGATGTCTCGAGATATTGCAGCAGAGTGACTCGAGTTGAGTCTCACATCGCTGAAGGCCTCATGTCCCATTTAATGTTGCAAATACAATGTGATAACTTTTAAGTGCCCAAATCTCGACCGACGGGTGAAAAACCATTAAGCCGAATACCAGCAACCATCCGTGAGAAAAGGAAAAAAAAAAAAAAAAAAGAAAATTGAATCCCTGCCCACCAACTCCGAGAAATGGGGAAAAAACAACAACAAATCGATGTTGAGAGACCCTGCGCTGGCTGTCACTTCCTCTCTTTTCGGCGGCAGACAGCCTGAGAACAAATCCTGCTATGCCAGGAGAAATGGCAACCTAGTGTCGCATCACGATCAGGCCTTCTTCTTGGAGCCTCCGCGACGGTCCTTGTACTTGGGAAAGACAATCTTGGACGACTTCTTCTTCTGAATTCTACCGGATCTGCGACGGGGCTTTGCAGAGTCCACGTCCATGCCTGGGAATTGAGTCAGGGCAAGTTCTCCTTAGTAGATGCTTGAGGATAGTGAGGCAGCTTACGGGTGTCCTCAGTCTTCTTGGCTTCTTGCTCCTCATCGGGGTTGATCTGGGCTGGGGTTTTTTTTTTTTTCAGTGTCTGCTTGATTCCAATTGACCAAGATACTCACCATCGTCTTGTTCGTCGGTGTCCATGTTGATATCTGCCTCCTTTTGGGGCTTGGGCTGTTTCGCTAATTCCAGCAGCTTGGCTGAGAGGCGCTCTGCTCTCGCCGCCTCAGCAGGACCAAAGACATCCTTCTTGAGTCTTTGGTTGTTGTTCTTCTTGACACTAGATCTCGAGCTCTTGGCCATGGTTGCGACGTGTCCTTGAAGGGAGACTTTCTGGTGCGTTGAGGTGGTGATGTTTGGTGTTGACCTGCGTGGGAAATTTTGCACAAAGCGACGGACGCCCCGCCTGCCGTTCTACGATGCAGGCAACCAGCAATCACAATCCCTGGATGAGCACCCAGTCGCGGGGCCTGCCGACTACAGCCACCCCACTTTAAGGTACTCAGGGACCTTCTGTCACAGGCGGGGTGACCCAGGGAACCTGATAGGTACTTGCTTCAGGCGCTGGGCTGCTGGAACAGTCTTCCGTTAGGGGAGGCACAAGGCACTGAAACAGCGGCCGCCGCTCGCCTGTAGATATCGCCGGTGGTGCTCCATTACCTAGATAGGTACCTTAGGTAGGTAAGGTAGGTAAGGTAGTTACATTACCTTAGCTAGGTACCTGCCCTAGGTAAGGTACCGTCGCTGGTCGCGAATGACATCAAACTCGACTGCCCAGGCTGCCGACCCGAGAAAACACCCACTGGCCGCCAACCTTACTGACCTCACCTCACTTCAACTCGCCCTCCCCGTCTTCCTCCATCTGCGGCTCTTCATAGCCTAGGTAGGTACCGTACTTCGCCTTATGTACCTTCCTGGCCACGACTTTTCCTTCGCTTCCCGTCAAGCACCATCCGTCGTTACCTACCAGACTGGGTCTTCTTGTCTCGCTTCCTTGCTTCCTCGCGTCAAGCAAAAACAAAAACCCTCTTGGGCATTGTGCGTCGCCAAGTCCAGAGGCTAAGGCCCCTTAGGTAGGCGAACGGATTACCTCAAGGTATCGACACGAGCGAGAAGAAAAGAGCCGCATTCTGCGTCGACACGTCTCTCGGGAGGGACCCTATCTGCTGCCCGCTGTCAGTTGCACCACTCCCGTCGCACGTAGCAGCCCTTGCCTCCACGGTGCGGCGCTGCAGACGTGGACGACGTCCCCACGCACCCGCACCGCACTCTAGGTCCTCCCGTCTCGCTGTCGGTGTCGGCGCACCACGCAGCACGACCACCACCACGCAACCCCGAGCCTCGTCGCTCTTTCCTCGTGTGGTTGCGTCCATGGTCCTTTCCACTTGAACCAAGAGCTCCTTTTATTTCTTTCTTGTTTTGTCTTCTCCAACAGTTCGGCTACCTCCACTTTTCCCGCCTTCCTCCGCCCCGAATCCAGTCTCTCCGACGTCGCATCCGCAAACCTTCATGAGGCTGTCACCGAAGGCGCCTCTGCGATACTCTTCCTTCGCCCACGAACCATGACCTCCATCCAGAGGCATGAGCTCCAGGCTCTGGTCAAGCTGGTCAACAGCAACCAGTTGCTTAATCGTCAACTTTCCAGCATCTGCCAGCTCAACGGTCTCACTAGCAGCGGGGTTAAGGCGTCGCTGCAGAGTCGCATCGTTAATGGTCAGCCGCATCCATACCCCTCCCGATATGCCTCCGCCACCAACACCATGCGTCTTGCGCCATTTTCCTTGCCGCTGCCAGGCTCCCAAGTCATTCATGTCCACGGCTCTTCTTAGATTGCCCAGGCAGCTTCTCCCACGAGGAAACTTCTCGCTGACTTGATTCCATCCAGCTATCCAAGAGGCCTTCAACAACAACGATGCTACACGCTTTCAGCAAATTCAACGGAGCATCGAGACCACGCGAACCGGGGCTTCCTCTTCTCCTGCCTCCCATAAATCCGCACGCCCTTCCGCGCCCGCACCACCCGTCGTGATGCGATCAGATCCATACTGGAACCAGCGCAGTAATGGCCGCCCCACGGGGCTGAATGGCCACTCGATGCACAGCTTTGGGGCCACAATCGGTATGCAGGATGTTCTCGTATGCTGTGTCCGACAACAGCTAATTGCGCCTAGGCCCAAGATTCAAGGATACTCCCTTCTATGCACTCCAGCACCGGGTCGGCGACGTTAAGGTCTGCGAGAGTAAGATACCGAGTCTGATTCCAACGCTTGTTACCTCCCGCTGACTCCCCTAGCTATGAGCCAACACAGAAATATGGTTTCCGTCCCGGTCAAGTTGAGCGATTGCCCAGGAGTGAGCAAAGTTCTCGAGGACAAGTCATACCGTGTAATGGTGTTTTGCGCCGACAGCAATAGCAACAGTGAGCTCCAGAACATTACCTTTCCTCATCAGTCGGAGATCAAGGTCAACGGAAACGAGGTCAAGGCCAACTTGAGAGGCTTGAAGAACAAGCCGGGGTCAACGCGACCGGTGGACGTCACGAGCTATCTACGTCTGAAAAACGACAACCGGAATCTCGTCGAGTTCACCTACGCCTTGACACAGAAGGTGAGTGTAGGAAACATGAATACGCCCCGGTCATCATGCCCCGTACTCACGGGCTTGGACAGAAATTTTTCCTCGTCCTTTACGTTTGCAAGATCACGTCGGCTCAAGAGCTCGCTGAGCGGATCAAAACTGGGAAGAAGATTCCTAAGCAGTCGGTCATCCAGGAAAGTAGGTACTCCGAACGAGATTCGCATCTGACAACAGCTCACTAATCATGTTTCAGTCAGTAAGAAGGCAGCAGATACGGACATCGTCACAACATCGCAAGTATTGTCTCTGAAATGCCCACTATCTTACATGCGACTCGACGTTCCCTGTCGCTCTACATTCTGCTCGCATATCCAGTGCTTCGATGCTACTTCATACCTTCAGTTGCAGGAGCAAGGCCCTCAATGGCTGTGTCCTATCTGCAACAAGTCCGCACCGTTCGATCAACTTGCGGTTGACGAGTAGGTGTCTTTTGTGTGAGCTGGCGAGCTATCGACTAATATTCACATAGATACGTCAAGGAGATTTTGGCCAATACGTCCAAGTCATTGGATCAAGTCACGATTGAGCCTGATGGACAATGGCGGGTCAATTCGTCGCAAGACGATCAGTCTGCCAACGGTGGGAACGGCTCCGTTGATGACGATGACGATGACGACTTCATCATCTCGGAAGTTAGCGTCATTCGTGGTCGCAACCTCGAGACGCCCGTTCGATCAGTTGCTAGTACGGCGACACCGACCACAACCATCATGTCGCGCGAAAGCTCAACGATGCCTCGGGGTCTCGGCTCCACGAGTGCGAAGAGGCCTCACTCCGATAGGGTGACAATAGATCTCACGCTTTCTGATGATGACGAACCCCTCCAACCACCCCCAAAGCGGCAGCAGCTTCAACCACCGGCGGCGAACAGTTACAGCAACAGCTACAATGGCCAGCTGTTCTGAGGCATGTTCTTCCGCTCCTTGTCTCTTACACTCAATCTTTTGAAGTGGAGCCTTGGGTTGTTGGGTCCAGGCACGTACATATATCCTAATGCGTCCTCATGTGTGTGTATTTTACAGTTTGGCGTGGGAAGGAACGGAAGGATAGCTGCACAGGCGTTCAGGAGGAAAAACATATCCCATCCATCAAAGTCTAGTCTAAACAGCACGAAAGAAATGAATGATTGCCTGCGAATGCACATGGTCCAGCAATCGCTTCGCGGTCAGCTAGGGCGGGCTTTCTCGGCCGGAGTATCTCGGTCGGTGTTTGCGAATTTTATCAAACTAGAATCTTCCTGAAGTTGGTTTCTGTGTCTCACGGCGATGACAATTTGACTATTTATCCAGGAGTTGGTTGGACCGTGTGCATGATGGGGGAAGAAGGGATGGACTGAAGCTCCACTACGCCCGTGTCAGAAGTACGTACCGTCGACTGCCTTTCCCGAAGGTAAGGTGCCGTCGCCCGTCTGTCCTCCAGCTAGATACCTACCTACCTCTCATATTTACCATCATATTCCCCTCACGCTCAAGACCGACAAACGGCAGGCACCGGCAGCTACAGTACCCAGACTACGAAACTGTAAGGCCAATCGGGATAGAAACGCCAAACAACGCCGAGAAGCTTCCCTCCACTTCGTTGGATGCGCTCGACCTACGTCGCAATCGGTCTCAACCGACCCTACACGAAACGAAACAGCGGCCACACCAGTCGGGAAGAAGACAGCAGCACGAGAACATCACCAGACCACAGTCGCAATCATGTCGTTCGAAAGCGTAATGCCCCCGTACAACGCCTCGGATCCGACGGCTTCCTTCCTCAACTCTTCCTGCCTCGACTTTCTCCTCATCGAGCTCGTGCCGATGGCGTTCCGCGTAACGAGGGAGCTCGACATAGCTCCAGCAGAGGGCTCATCGGCCGGCGGAGACGGGGCATCCTCCGGGAGTCACAGCCATGCCGCAGCAGGCGCGGCGCTGTCAAGCGCAAGCGGGGCCGTCACCGCAGGCAGCGCGCGGAAGATGGACGAAGATGAGGAGAGGGACGCCGTGTTCTACCGTCTCGAGACGTTGGGGTATCGTGTTGGCCAGGGACTTGTAGAGAGGTATGTCTTCGCCGCCCTCCCCTCCCCGATGTTGTTGGTCAGTGTCAATTAGAGACTAACGGGTCGGGCACCGGGATAGGTTTTCGAGAGACAGGCCACACTTCAACGATACGCTAGACGTCATCAAGTTCGTTTGCAAGGATCTGTGGTCGCTGGTGTTCCGGAAACAAGTCGACAATCTAAAGACTAACCACAGGGTGGGTGGTCTCGTCCATCTCTGGAGACAGGTCACGGCCGGTTTGCTAACTCGAGGCTCTCTGTGTAGGGTGTCTACGTGTTGACGGACAACTCGTTCAAGCCGTTTTCAAGAATGAGCACCGAGACCGGGGGTCAGGCCGTCGTACGGGCACAACCGGTAAGTCGGACATGGCGTTGTGGAGTTCGTGGTAGTCAAGCTGACTTTGCTGTACCAACAGTTCCTATGGTTCCCCTGCGGAATCGTCCGCGGAGCCCTCGCAGCCTTGGGGATCAATGCCACAGTTCAAGCTGAGACGAATGAATTGCCGGCTGCCATCTTTCAAATCAAGACGCTACCTTCGAGCACATAACCTCTATGAAACCATGCGTAGTGCAATACTTGATAATTGGATTCGGAGGAGACGGGACGCAGGTCCGTCAAAAGTACGATCATGTCGAGTAGATTCAATGGTGTCCTACTCCACATACAGAAAGTTCTTCACTAGAAGCAAACGGGATTATCGACCGGTTGCCATATCCAAAATACCCAGACGCCCCGACCCCCAAAGCCACGGAATCACGATACCAGTTGACGTAATAAGCCGATCAGCTACACACACTCGCGGTCATCAGCCACCTTACAGCCTAGGGAAGAGAAAATTCAATCAGCCATTAATTCTCCCTCGCGGTTGTATTTCATCTATCACCGTTTTGGCTACGTTTGTTGGAAGGCGTTCAATAGGCTTCCTTGAGCGGGGGAACGGGGGCTGTTGCTGCAAATGTACAATTGGGGGTATTCACTTTTGAGGGGGGTTGTGGGCAAAGTCGACACCCTTCTGAATGTTGCCCTTCAAGCCCTTAACAGCGGCCTCCAGCAGCGTCTTCTCCTTGTCCGTAGTGTTTCCGAGGATGTCGACAGCCTTCTCAGCACCGTTGGGCTACTCGGCGTCAGCATCGACTGGGTCTTCATGGAGGATTGGAACTTACACCAAGCTCAATGGGGACGGAGAAGAAGTCAGTGCCGGTCTTGGCGGCAATCTCCTTGCCACCGGGAACACCGGGCAAGTAGACGTAGCTAGGCTCAACGAGACCCTTCTCGCCCTTGACGGCCTTGAGTACCTTCTCGGCAAATCTACTTCAGTTAGCCACACGCACTCTCACACAAGACAATCCATGTCCCGAGTAGCTTGAATCTTACCTGAAGCCAGCGTAGGCCATGGAGAGGGTAGCGGAACCAGCACCATCCTTGGCCTTGACGACCTCATCGCCACCGAACTGGACGCGGTTGACGAGGGCATCATACTTGTCGTCGGGAATGGTGACGGAGGGCGTGACTTGGCTGAAAAGGGGAACAATGGTCTCGCCGGAGTGGCCGCCGATGACAGGGACGGTCAGCTCGTGAGGCCTCGCCTTGCCGGCAATCTCGGCAACGAAGGTCTCGGCTCTGACAATGTCGAGGGTGGTGACACCGAAAAGGCGCTGAGGGTTGAAGACACCCTTAGCCTTGAGGACCTCGGCGGAAATAGGAACGGTGGAGTTGACGGGGTTGGAGATGACGAGGATGAAGGCCTTAGGGGCAACCTCGGCCGCGATCTCAATCAGGCCCTTGACGATGCCGGCGTTGATGTTGAACAAGTCATCACGAGTCATGCCGGGCTTGCCTGCAAGGAGCTTTGATTAGACAACTGCGGCATATAACGAGCACCGCGGTTTGGACAAATGTGACTTACGGGGAATACCAGCGGGGATGACAATGATGTCGGCATCCTTGAAGGCGGCCTTCGCGCCGTCGTCCTTGGGCAGGTAGCCAGCGATCTTCTGTTTGCGAGGGAGTTTATTTAGCATGCGATGGCCATGACAGCATTGGGCATTACACCATCGAATTTGACGAGACATACCGCTTGTGAAGAGATGTGAGAAAGGTCGGCGGCAACACCGGGGGTGTTGACGACATCGTAGAGGGCAAGCTCGTCAACGAGGGGAGAGAGCTTAAGGAGGAGGGACAGAGGCTGCGGAAGAGAGACTTGGTAAGCCTATGCGCAGCTTTGACTTGTGCCCAGAGGCGGGGGTCTGGCGTCACTTTACCTGTCCAATACCGCCAGAGGCGCCAGCAACAACTGGAAAAGCAGTTAGAGATGACGGGGCGAGAGGTGCTGTCTCGGATGAAGCGTACCAGCCTTGACCATCTTGAATGTGTTCGTTTGTTTCGATCTGGGGATGCAAGAGGGGAAAGTGGTGGTGTCCTGAAGGTTTCTCGCGGATTAGCGGGGTGATCTCATGTAGCTCAGGAGCTTGCTCGGCAACCCCTCAAGCTCCAGCGGGGTCACGTTGGAGCTGTGGCTGCAAGCTTGAGGGAGAGGGGTGGGTTGCCATCGTCAGACTGACTTTCACTCACGCGGCAGTTGCTTGAAGAGGCTCAAGATAGGATGGACGGACAGGATAAGACGAGAGGTTTTGTTGTTTGAGTACGAGGAGAGAGGAAGTAGGAAGAAGGGGATGCGGAAGGCTTGAAGTACTAGCAGTCAGAGCAGCCAGATGATACCTAGTCCGGAGGCTGTCGGCGGGGACGTAGGTTCAACCGCGGGGAGAATTGCGACCTTCTTCTCCCACCTCATCCCCGTCCACGGATGAGACCACCATCATCATTGGATAGAGGGGCAAAAAGAGGGGCAACTTTGGGGGGGTAGCAGCGCAGCGCCAGTGATGCGAAGAATACCTTTAGGTACGCGTGGTATGGTATGGTACGGTACAGCTAAGGTAGACGGGCAGGCAGTGCAGTCGATGAACAGAGAGCCGCCGCACCCAGCAAGATCCCGTGCGAGTCCTGCGCGCTGTGTGTCTCGGGACCTGGGCATGCGAGGTAACAAAGAGCTTGTACACTGCCGCAAATCTACCACCCAGAAATAGGCGAGCCGGCTGTCGCAGATAGGTACCTAAACAAAGACGTCGTGGCTTGGTGCCGCTGCTGCGACAAAACCCCCCCAGTGAGACAACCTACCTAGCCCGGCCAAGCAGGAGGAGCCATTCCCCTCCACCAAAAACAGCTTTCCCATGCTGGGGGGAATTCGGCAGCAAGGCAGACAAAGCCAGATGCAACACCCACACCCCCGCCAATCAACCTCAATAGCTCGCCAGACACCTCCCTCCTGCCAGCCGTCCGTCCTGTCTGGTGCATGTGAGAGCGGCATGCATCGAGAGAAGCTGGAGCCGTCCGTCCCCGTCAACCCCCGGAATTCAGCCAATGCCTTCCGATGACTTCCTGCTAATGGCGGTTTGACGGTCCCGACACAGGGGAAGCTGTCCTATGTATAGCCAAAACTCGGGTGCGGGAGAAACAAGCGTCCCCATCGCCGGTTCCAATGTTTCCAAGCACCTCCAGACCCAAACAGCTCCGTGTCCAGGCAGGTCCGGTCCCTAGTTTTTGAAGGTGTGACTTCCATTGCATCATTTGACGACCAAGAATGTTGAGACAGACTCGAGCTCGGGACCTTGCATTTGGACATGACTGGCCGTGGAGCAGTTTACCATAGAATAACTAAAACCGCATTCGCTATTAATATCCGTTGGCGGGCTTCAGGTAATTATTACCTATTCTGCAGACCGCGGGGTTCCTAACTACGTCTACAGGTACGTACCGTGGACACCCCAACATGTCATGAATCCTTGAGAAACGGGATCCCCGTGCGCCAAGGTCAAAGTCGGCGAAGACTTACTCCGGTGATTTTCCTAGCTCCAATGTAGATGCCGTATCTCATCCGCAATCCACCGCGAACTCACGAGCCGGGCATTTTGTCGTCATTGGAATCGGCGACGAAAGCCGGATGAACCCGCCAACTTCCCGGCGTATGCCCGTTATCCCGAGGTTGAGCTGTGAACCACTCCCTCATGTTGTCGGGCAACGCCGGGTGACGACCGATAGACCGGACTCACAATCATCCGAGCCAGCGGCCAAGCTGTCGCCAGTCTCCCTTATGCACTCACTCTGACGTCTTTCGTAACCGCGATCCGTCCACCATTAGCTAGATCATTACTGACTACCCCTCTGGGACAGACAACTCCACATGCGCACGACTGTCGTTCACGATCCACGACCATCACCATCGTTGGACAGAATTTGTTGGAGCAATTGCAACCCAGTCCAGTCATTATTTTGGCCTTGACTCAAGCTTTTGATTTGTTCGCCCGTGTCTTCAGAGGTATTCTATTTGCTCGACATAACGCCCAAATAAAGTCGTTTCCGTCCACTCAAACAAGCAATTTATGCCTCAGTCTTCTCGGCGGCCTTCTTGGCCTTGACGCCACGGGGCTTCTTCTCAGCGGCCTCGGGCTTGACGGGCTTCTGGGCGCGGCGGATGGCAGAGACGCGCTGAACGGCGGCCTCACGGAGATCGGCACGGTAGCCACCGTTGGCGGCCTGGAGGGCGACGGCCTTGTAGGTCCTGTAGGTCACATCGTCAGTACCTTCAACTTCCTATGCAGCTTCCATCCAGAGCCGTGTTGCTGAGATTCAGAAAACACTCACTTGCGCGCCGACTTGTTGCCGCCGTAGGTGACCTCAGTGGTGCCCTGGGCAGGCTTGTTGGCGTTCTTCTGGTTCTTGCTGATGACCTTGACACCACCCTTCTCGTTGGGGACAACGCCGATCGCCTGCGTCGCAATTACTGTCAGTCAATGTATTCCTCGATCGACCAATCCTAAATCGTCGCCGCATCGTTCTCGTTCTGGGAATTCGGTGCCTCGATTACAGCGGGAAAGTGTGTACCTTGTCGTTGACGAAACCAGCGTACTGCGCCATGTGTTAGCCAAATACCGCCCATAACAGAGCCTACCACGGAGATAATATGACGTACCTTGCGAGAGTGCTTGTTCACCAGGTTAAGGGGGTCGCGGGACAGCTGGAGGCCGCCAGCGTCGTTGCGGTTGACCAGGTAGGCATTCTGGTTGCCTGTACATCGCCAACGAGACGAAAATGGTGAGCAAAATGGAAACCCCGTGGTGTCGTCGTCCCGTTTTCCGTTCAGACGACGGGGTGACGAGATTGCAACTTACGGACAACCTCCCAGATGAGGTCGGCGGAAACGTTGGGCAGAGCGGCGGCCATTTTGACTAATTTTCGAGGATCACGGAATGGTTGATGAACACCTTCAGCTTCTTGCTCTACGGCCGACGCATGAGGTAAATTCGAGTGTGTGGGCAATCGCAAAACCGGTCGCTTAGCTTTCAGTTTACGGACTAGCGCTAGAAAAGACCCTCATTTTACGACCGAGCCACCCGACCCGGGCAAAGCCCTCCCGGATGGGACAGCTCGGATGTGGCTAGTGATGGCGGTGCAGCGCTGCAGCCGATGGGCTCTGGGGATCTAGGAAGTGTAGTTGTGTCCCTCGGGTCTTGAGATGCTTGCTAACTGTGCTTACCGTACACCTTGGTGGTTCCAAGTCGTAAATCCTTGCCACTGCATCTTGTAGCCTACGACCCAGCTTCTCGTTATCTGCATTCCTTGAACCCGTTGTCCGGCATCTGAACATACGGTTCACCAATTGCTCCACGAGAACTAGGACTAGTTATTGATGATTTAATATGTTTCGTACTGAAAGTCGCTTTTTTACGACGTATTTTCCAGAACTTTCATGACTTTTATCATACATTTATTCCTATGGCGACCACCAAAAGCCGGCATTTTTCAGGCACGAAGAGGTAGATTGAAAGTAACAGCGGGGTTGGTACCGGGACCATGATTGACATAGAGCTCGATATAGATGACTTGATGATACTCGCACAGGCACATAGACGGCGAAGCAAAAGAGATAAAACTCATGCAGCATGTGCTTTCAACTAGTGCGGACAACCTTATAAACTTGTAAAGCCCACGACGACAACCGAGAGGACTGAGAGGAATGAAAACAACCGGGCCTGGTCGATGGCAACACATGTAAAACAGAACTGCCCGCAAGACGGCATCTGCTGGCTCCGCGGTCACTCCAAATTCGGGTTTGCTCTGTATATTTAGTAGTTTACGCCAAGATTGGGAGTTGCTTATTTGTTTGTTCTACCAGGACACTGATGTACACGTGGTCTGTGGTAAAGGTGCTTGTGGTTCTAGCGGCATCTCTCCAGTATGACTGACCATTCCATTGATGTAAAGCGCCGCTGTGCCATGGTCAAATACCGAAGTGCAGCAGCTGGGTCGAAGTCGGAGGCTGCCCACCCAGGCCGGGGTAAACTAACTCGCTAGTGCATCACTGGTAAGAAACAAGTGCAAGGTCTCCCAGCTCACTACTAGTATCCGCGATTATGCGAACAGGGCGATTGGGTCTCACGCAAATTGACTTTTGCGTCAGTCGCATGTCCATCACGGACGGTGCGGCGACATTTGACATTGTTCGGTCAGATTGCGATGCCTCTACCGAGATACACAACCTTACGACACAGATGGTCGGCCTGAGGCAAAGCTATCGGAGCGCAGCTGTCCTATGGCAAGATGGAAGTGAATAACTAGGAGGGCTTCGTCGAGAGACATCATCGTTTCTGGCCAAACTGAAACTGTGACCCAGCGATCCGGCCTGTCTCCACGAGCCTGCCTTAGCAATGGAACCGCAGGGCAGGCCCAGAGCTTCCCGCCGCCGGGTGCGCATCATTCCCCGACCAAGGGAACCCGGGACCCCGAGAGGGGCAACATCTCGCCATGCATCTCACGTGACGTACCTTACCTACCCAGCTTACCTAGGCCGAAGGACGTGTCAGCGCATCTCTTCGCGCGCCTGCGGACTGCGCCTGCGTCCTTACGTACCTCCCTGGCATTCTAAGTGGGGCCCAGCAGACATTCAGCAGCCCGCCTGCGCGGTGACAGAGACTCGCTGAGGCTGCCCGAGAGCTCTCGCCTTTCTGAGGCCATTGGATCAGACGGAATGCACGGGGTGGTAACAGCCCCGAGAGCCCAGGAACACTCGCTGACTGGGGAAAGGGCCCGAGAGTTTACCTCACCTCACACCCATCCTGTCGTTGCACATTGCCCAACCCGTCTCCTTCCTCACTCTTCACCTTAACAAGCTTCACCGATCCTACAGCGTAGCAGGAGTCTCCGGAATCCCCGCGCCTGTACAGGGCCCGACATGATTGCTTGAACTCACCAAACGGCAGTCTTTCTCGTCGTTTCGCACATATACTTTTTTTTTTTTTTTTTTTTGTTCCTTGATACCTCGCGAATCCTGTTTCCTCTGTGTACCCCGACTTAACTTCTTTCACATTTAAGCAGCGCGAACCTCACGACATTTTCTTGATCGCGTATAGGTCCTCCTGTCAAACTCCCGAACCCAACAGGGCTGGTGACTTGGTCGCTGAAACCTACCTCATTGCGCGCCCGGCCCGCTGTCGCCTGCACTCTGACTTCACGATCCTCCGACATCCCCGCAACATACCTCTCAAGCGACGCCGAACAACCGATCGACACCATGTCCTACCTCCTCTACTCGGTATCCTTCTTCGCCCTCGTCATCGCGACGGTCCTCTACCTCACCCGCACCCACTGGCAGCCTTTCCTCCCGAACCTACCGATTCCAGGTCGCGATTACATCTACTCCCGCCTGCCCTCCACTTTCACCGGCGACATGGAGGCGGGTCTCTCCAGCTCGACATTTGACCTCAGCGGCAACGTCGAGTCTGGCGACAGCCGCGCAGGCCTCGATGATCGGAGCAAGGCCGAAATTCTCAAGATCATGAAGAAGCGCAGAATGAGGTTCGACGAGGCTCGTAGGGTGTACATGGAGAACCGCTTTAAGGCCAACGGCATCGGTCCTGACGGCCGGCCCCTCGATCCCAAGGCCGTCACCTTCAGCTAAGATCATGGATGACAGTTGGTTCGAGGCATCCAGGCATACAAAAGCGTCCTGAAATAAGATCTCTTTCGTAAGAGAAATCACAACGACAGCCAATCTTTGAAGGAGAAGAGCTGTCTTCACGCCCGCCGACACAAGGAAGCCACCTTCAACGATGCCATACTGCCACCATTCACAATATGGTCTGCTACGAAGCGACTACAACAACCCACCCAACACTCCGTCCCCGACAAAACTCATCTCCTTGGTTCATTCGTGTGCTTCTCATATATCCTGCTGGCGTGGAGAATTCTGGCGTTCGGAGTGTGCTTTCCTCTGTAGGATTGGGATTTCTTCTGTCAAAGCTCAAGAGGCGGACGCGATGCTTTACATCAATCGTTCCGAGGGTCTCTTTTCTATGTGAGGTTGGTTGGCTTCTAGCATTACAAGCTGAGCAACTGATAATCAGGCTTTCAATATCATGTGTTTTTTTATCTCCCCAAACTGATTTACCGTGCTAGTGCATGTCACCACCACTTTAACCCTGACTCATCATAACTCAATCTCTGATAGGTATCCAGAACCATCTATGGTAGGGACTGGACTATGCCACTAGATATTATTGTACTTGCAACTCGTCTGAGCATACGAGATGCCAGATCGCCACGGGCGCAGTTCCCCATGTTCAGTCATTTCATCATCCTCATCCACCTTTTCCCCTCATCATGCAAAAATGCTGAGGTTCATATGTACAGTCGAAAGTCTGGCGACGTCCAGGTATTACAAGCGTTTATAATGCAGTCGTAGGCAGCCGTTGCCAGCGCCGGATGAATTGTGTTAGCCGTTTTTCATGACAAAAGCCTGCCACGTTTTCAAGAGCATCTTCACTCTTAGTTCTTCTTCTTTTGGTCGACGGATGCACCATACTGGCGGTCATCGTCTCCCTCGACCTCCTTCTGGATCTTTTCCATGTCCTTGATGCCGGACTTCCAAGTCTCTTCGGACATCTTGGTCTGCTTGTTGAACCATGCGAGATCGGGCTTGCGGTAGCTGCCGCCAAGACGATCCCACAGCGTGGTGAACTGGCCGTAGTTATAACTGTGAATACCTTGTTAGCAACTTTGACTAACCTCTCTAAACGGGTTGAGAACTTACTTGAAGTAAAGGTGGTGTGCTGTGTGGCAGGCAGAACCGTTGATGATCGGGTTGTCGGTAATGTACTCGCCGTCGTGAATGAGAATGGTCCAGAAGTTGATGAACATGAACAGAGCGACATAGGCCATTTTTTGTAGGGGGAACAGCATAGGATAAACGTGATAGGGGACGGACTG
This sequence comes from Colletotrichum tropicale, assembly GCA_027406125.1. Lineage (NCBI taxonomy): Eukaryota > Fungi > Ascomycota > Sordariomycetes > Glomerellales > Glomerellaceae > Colletotrichum > Colletotrichum tropicale. The sequence continues at coordinate 3,551,122 of JANVYH010000004.1, forward strand.
TGCAAAACCATCGAGGGGGTGGAAGGCGTGGGAGGCATAGGGGGATGGCATGATCCACTTGTGGTGAGGCTTGTGAAGGTGCTTGTAGACGGAAGGCAGATGCAGCCAGCGGTGAATCCAGTAGATGCAGAGGTCGGTAAAGAGAATGAAGAGCGGGAACTGGGCCCAGTCGTACCAACGGCCGGGTCCCTCCTCAGTGGTGTCGTAGAGCTTGCAAAAGCCGCGAACCTCAGCGAGGAAGGTGATGGCGGTGCAGAGAGACATGATGGGCATGGCCTTGTTAGCCTGCTTCATCTCAAGCCACACCTGGTTCTTGAGAAACTTGGGGTGGTTGAAGGTCTTCTTGTCAAAGATGAAAACGTACGAGAGGGTGGCGAAGACGAAGTAGTTGAGCAGTCCGAAGATCCTGGGAACCTTGTTGTTAGCGATCGGACGAGACGAGTCAGGAGGGTAGTTTCGACATACCAGGTGACGAGGAAGAGCGAAGTGAACTGGCGATACATGTTGTCTCTTGGCCAGGCGCTCATGTAGGCGGCCTCAGAGGGCTCGAGATGAAGCCAGTGAGTCGCGGGCTTATACTGCCATGTCGAGAGCGGTTGCGCCGTGGCGTTGGCAGCGGTGTGGGGGAAGTCATAAGGGGCTGCGCCGGCGGGCAGCAAAGAAGCGTAGATCTTGTCGCCGACGAAGGTGTCGACGACCTCGAGAACGATATCCATGGCGAGGTCGGATGCGGAAGAGGGTTCTCTAAAGGTGTTTGCGACCAGCTGCCGATGTTTTGGTGACGACAGAGAGAGGAAAAAGAGGAAGGGTGCCGAGGAAGGGAGCGGCGCGAAACGATTTTGTAAGTGTTAGGCGAGTTGCAGCGCAACAAGTCGCGGTAGGTCGAGGCGAGACAGGCAGGCGAGATGCTGGGGGGGCAGCTCGGGAATATCGTTGGCTCCGAGAGATCTTATCGGACGTTTTGGTGAAAAAAATTCTGGGGCCACAAGAGGGGAGCAATTTGCCTCTAAATGGGACCGCCAGGTTGAGCGTAGTGGGAAGCAGCCAGGGCGGGATCGGCGGTGTCTGCACTGCGGCGGCAGCAGGCAAGGATATTGCTGTAAGTCGGCAGTAGCGTCGCAACAGACGGGCTTTCGACGGGCTTTTGGCGTGCCCGAGATGGATGGCGACGGATGAGGACGAGGCAGAGGAAGAGGATGCTGTGATGACGGAGAGAGGTCGGCGATTCCTCCAAAGAAGTCTGAAGTGACAGCCCAGTGACAACGCGAAAGCAGTGACAGCGGCAGCCGAAGGCCAAGCAAGCTGTTCTTGTCCGGAGGGATGGAGTTGGAACTCAGGTGCCCTCTATCCGGTAAAGTATGATGTCTGGCCTGCGCAAGGTACAGAAACTACTTTTAAAGTAACCTAAGGGTCCCGGGCCTCGAGACAGGCAGCCACCGACCCTTGCGTATCCGTAAGGGTTCTGTCTGTACGGATACAGAGTTGGGAGGATCCGTAAGGTTTGACGACAGGTGAGATGACAATTGAATGCGAGATGCGGAAAGGAGGAATGAGATGGTTGCTTAACCCACGGCCACACAACGCTGCACTAGAGGGAGGCAGGACGGCAGAGCTGGATGTGGCGGGAAGAGCTTGTCTTTTAATTGACACAGCCTGGAGATTCCCGCACGCAGCCCGCACACCGACTCGCCCTCACCATCATCACACGACGCTGCCTGAGGGCAATCTCGTAATGGGATGTTTCTCTTTTGCTCCAGCTACTCTTGGGCGGCACTTTGGCCTTGAATGGCATGATCCAACTCATGGACTTCCCGGTCCGGGAAATGGATCTTGACCCTTTGGGTGAGGTTCGACGTGATGGAGGGACTGGCGCCCAGCCATTGACGCCTCTGATTGGCCGCTGCCCCTGGACGCTACACTTACCGTGCTGCGGTCCCTTAGGGTGCTGACACCACCCAACAATCATTCACCTCATCCATTGGAAGTTCCTTAGATTCCCGCTGTCGACGGCAGCCTGTCGTTTCGTATTCGGATCCCATTCCCACTGCTCAAAGTACTTCTCCAACATCTCGCCCGCACCCTCACGCCTGCAAAGTGCTACGCCACTACTTTTTCACGGGCCGTCCTAATGAATGACATCTCGCAGCGATCTCTGCATCTCGCCCTCCTCCACGTCCTGTGCGCAGTAGCGTCCACCAATGACCGGGCCACCACCACGCCGGACGCTGTCAGTCACAACCCGTTTGGCCACAGCCTCCATAACTTCTCGAAGCACGTCGTCGTAGTGTACACACCGACTCCCACTCCTCAACGCATTATTTCCACTGTCCCAGTCCTCCGCTATTCCGGCTCCATCGCTGTGCGGCGCGTCGGGCACTTCGGCCCCAGGCAATTGGGCCGGATACCAACGGCCATGGACCATGCAGATTATAGGGAGTGACGTGACTTTTCTGCTTCGGAAGTCGTGGTTACCGGCCACCAGATCCACTTGTTGCCGCTAGACCGACTTTGGCCATCATTTTCTGAGCGCTGACTTGCAGGCATGATCAACGTACGAAAGCCATATGACGATGCCCTTTTACCCCTTTGCTGTCCCCGCGTTCCCCTGAATTGATGACAGACAGTGCACTTACTGTTTCTTCTCGGCGCAAACCCTCTCGGTCGGACATTGCGGCGATTTCCCACTCACGCTCACGGCACGCGATAGCAATAAACCTGATAAACCTGATGTTGATTCCCTTTCACCTTGGCGGGTGTGTCTTCTCATGGCAACCCTGCGTTGCTGCGCTGATCTTGGAACCTGCGCCTCCCAGCGAGTCGGCACACACCGCAAGCGACGTCTAGAACGTTTCCAAAGTCTGTTGAAACGAGCCATGTTTGGTCGCCTACCTCTGCCAGCCTTGACCGCCTGCCTCTGGCCCGGTGGCTTTTCTTCAACTCATGATCCTAACCCACAAGAAACTTGTCCTTACACGGTAGACGTATCCCATCGCTGTGTTCGTGACTTGATCGAACCTGAGGCCGAGTGTCACTCGCGTTCACTGGGAAATCTCGGTGGGAATTCCTAGGGATCTCTTGGGAATATATCCTGAATACATGCATACGGGTAGTAATCACAGTCGTAGTCGGTCGATCTTCGCGACAAGTGTCTTTGATGTCGCATAATACCCGTGACTCGATTGCTCGTTTAGCAGAGCAAACCCCGGATTGGATCTACAAACACCGCAAGAGCGTCCACCCTGCATGAGCCTCAGAGTACTACTAAGTAGTAGTGCACCACCAGAAAATAGCTCGCGATCAACGATGAGGGAAAGAGGTATGAACTATATGCAGTCGCGCGTAGTCGCCATCATCATGATTGATAGCATGTTTTTCAAGCATCGAAGTTCCTCGAAGCGCCATTTTCACTTGCGAAGTAAATTGGCCTGCCCCGTTGAAGAAGCATCACATACAGGGCGAATATTCCTATTGTTGCTGTGAGCTTTTGGCCGGTACTATATGACTATCTCGTGAGATTATGAACAGTGCGTCCCTATGTCACAGGTGACCCTGGAAAGCATCCAATACTTCAACTTCTTTGCTTGAGAGACGACATGAAATCAACCCAGATTCCCACACTCCTCGACTATCTTAGGACGCAGACAACGACCAACGACGGATGGTGGACGACGGACGACGGGGGAGACTCGGCCGGCAGGTTCCGACGGCTGCATTGCCGGCGTATGGCCGGCGTGTGGCCGGCGTCTGTCCTTGGACCCGACCAATTTTGCCTCAGGCCACAGCATCTTGCGCCGCCTTTCCCTTTCGGGCAGACTATCCCTGCCTTAGGTATCTTACCTCAGCGAAAATGTTTGTGCCTTCTGCCGACTGAATTCACCTAACCCACCACCTATCTGGCTCTTCAACGCTATGGCATGGCCCCAAGTGCGCCCGATTCGTCGGCCGACGGCTGATGGAGAATTTCGCTGTCTATACATTGTGTCCGACCACGTTTATGCCACCTCCCACTCGACTCTGCAACTTCAACACTGACGCCAGTACTGCGGACTGAGCATTGGAGTTGCGTCTGAATTAGGCTCTGTTTGGAGAAGTGCCAGAACGGCATCTTGGAACCTTGGAACATAGGACGGAAACCATGGACGGTCAGCCGGCAACCATCGGTCACCCCTCCCGACCCTGATGGAAGTCGAGCCATGGTTGCACGAATTCCTCCGCATCGCTACTGAAGTATGCATGAACAAAACAGAATGTCCAAGTTGACTATCGCTTGCCCGGCACGGACAATCCAAGAGTTGTCGAGCAACTGGACGCGCCGTTGGCTAGCTCGCTTGTTGCATGCGTTTCGCAATTACGGCTTGTCTCGCTTCTGATCCGATCAACGTCGAATGGCTATCCGTAGGCTAGAGGCGCATCCGGAACAGGCAGCAGGCGGTGCAAATGGGAGATGAAAAAAGCAAGCATCGTCAAGCGATGGTGGTGTGTGATGAATGATTGCCCACTGTTGCAACTTGCAGCTCCGAATACCCCACGTATCCGCCGCTAATCGAGCCATATATTTTGCAGCTGGCGGCCCATCGTGGTTGGGTGGGACAGGCATTGCATAGCATGGCATGGCACCGGCACGGCAGGGTGTGTGGCCAATGCATGCATCCACTGCTGACATCCATTTGACTGTTGCGGTCGGGGCCAGTTTAGAGCTAAGGAAGGTAGGCTGCATGTTGCGAAATCCGAATGGTGTTATATTTCCGAAGAGGAAAAAAAGACCAAAGATTAGGAAAAGAAAGACATGAAATGAAATACCCACGGCACCATCGCCAGCTACTATACGTCGGAGTGTTGGACGTTGCGGATCGGTTCATGATGAACTTGGCCTCACCGATACTCACCGAGAAAATATTACAAGGCGTCATGTCATGCCTCACGCTCTGCAATCCAAGTGCCAAATACCGAGGCACCCTTCTCCACATTCAGCAGCCATTTTAGCAGTTCCGCACGCGTCGGCGATAATCATACGCTGGCACTAACAAGGCAGGTGCATGTTCTTCCAGTCTTCACACGTCGTCAAACTCTCCCTCGTTTCCATCTTGCGCGGCGGAGACCAGACCAGACGATCCACCACAGACACAACCCTCATCCTCCTCCTCACACCCTCACCCTGGCCCTGACCATGTCCATGACGGTTGAACTCCCCTCCCCTTAACCATCTTAGCACATTTATTTACCCTTACCCTTTCACACACCCCCAATCCAACCCAGCCAACCCTCTCGACCCGCCCTTACTTTCGCCTCAAGCTTAGCTGCCACGGCCTGGCAAACCCTCTGTCTCACCTCACCAAATGGAACATTCTCCAGTGTCCCCAAAACCCCCTCCCCCCCAAATCTGCACACCCCGACGTGCTTACTGCGTGCCGACGCACAGCTGGCTGCAAGCTCTCAGTCACCCGCACGCCAGTGACCACACCCTCTCACACCCACCCCTGTACTTGCGCCTTGTGCCACCGTACTTGAGTGCCACGGCGCAACTGCAGGCTGCACCGCTGCATCTCACGATGATTGCCCTTTTTGCCTTTTCCGCAACAGCGAACCCTGCCTGGCCATCATGCCCAAAGCCTTCCCGTACCATCCCATATCACCGTCCTATCTCGTCCCATACCTTCCGATTCCCTTTGCTGCTATCCCGAATTTGCGGATACTTCTGCTGGATGAGTCGCGAACGTGAAATGCATGCTGTCTCTACCGCCCATCCTCGTCTCCTCCACTGATCAGCATTGTGTTGGTCGTTGTCGTCCTTGACCAGCAATGTGCTCATGTTATGCCCATCTCATCGTGACATTCGTCCACGATAATGTACCAACCTAATGCCGGGCTACGTTCCGCGGTTGAGGGTCATGGAGCTCACTTGCAGAGCGCACCCAACTGCAGACGAGCCACCACCTATCTACTTGTCAAACATCTTTCGGAGAATCGGCGGGTGGTGGCCGAGCTTCATATAAGAGATCACAGTATACTCAGCCGTTCGGCTTTGGCGAGAGCCAAGCTGGGCCATTCTCTTCAAGGTTGGACATGGTTTGCACAGGGAGACAAAGACATAACGCCATCCATAAAGAAACGCGCCCAGTCGGCCGTCACACACTAGTACTCGGAAGAGTCAAATCTCCCTCTCTCGCAAGGCTGCGCGGGGGTGAGGCGCCAAAAGCTGCGATTGAGAAGTTAGGTGAGCTGTTGCCTTCACCTTTACATACCTACCTACCTATGTAAAGTGACAGGACGAAAACCGTGACCGTGACATGGGCCGTCATGGCAGGTAAGGTACGCCTCCATTCTAAGTCTACCTTAGACGAAAGGTAAAGGCATGTACACTACCCACCTTACTGGGCTCACCTACATGAGATGCAAGTACCTACACTACCACCTAAGACATACCACCCACGGAGAGCTGCACCCCACTGACAACGCTCCACTCCGAGCACTAACACCGAGTGGAGCTGAGCCGCCCTTGCCCCTGCCCCGGTCGGTGTCCTGCCGCAACTCTGAGTCGCCGCTGGCTGAGTACCCACGTACCTACCTACCCACGCACCACCCAGATTGAAACTTCCCTCTGGAAGGGAATCAAGCGCCACATGGGAATGGACGGTACGGACCCACGTCTCGAGCCAGCTCACCCCCAAAAAACAACCAGGCGCACAGACCTGATGCTTTGGCAGGGTATCCGTCTCCCGGTAGGTACTCCTTTCCAGGAGCTCCATTGCCCCTGCCGGTACCAGAATCGACGCTACCAGTTTGACCTCAGCCCATACCAAAAGAGGTACCCCCAGCAAGTCTTTCTTCTTGTACCTGTCGACCCGCCTCTGATGTAGAGTCGCTCCGCCGGCTACTTCGTACCTTGGCGTGCGCCTGGTCCCACCTCAGGCGGGCACAGAGCAGTTCCTCCCCCAGGGGCCAGGGCAGGCGGCTCCCCGTCTCTGACCCAGTGTAGTGTGGTCTCTGCCTCTTGTTCATTGCCTGTGCGCCTAGCCGGGACACACACACACACACACACATACGCGCTCACATTGGACACACACACACACGCACACCTCACCTGGCCTGGGCTGTCTCCTCTTTCCACTCGCCAGCCTCTTCAGGTCCTCTCTTTCCTTCCTCCTTGCCTACTTGAGCTTTTTCTTCTCCTTCTCTTTTTTTTCCCGTCTCCGCCGTGACAACCTCAACGCGCGCGCGCTGCATCATCGGCATCCTCAATCGATCATCACCAACATCCCTTTCAACACGCGCCTACCCTGACGGCATTGGTGTCCGTATTGGCATCGCGCATCCACTTGCGTCTCCCTGACTGGACGGCTTTGCCGCCTCTCGCTGTTGCTGTCGCTGGCAGCCAGAAAACACCCCCCCAGACCTTGCCTTAGGTAACCCGCGCCTTTTCTCCTGCACCCGCAACGCAGAAGGGGGCCCATTGCGGCGACGCCCAAATTTTCCGAGCTTCGACCACCAAGTACCACCCATCGTCACCAAACTGATCATCTTCTTCGTCGACGCCCGATCGCCGGTTGCTCGCTTTCATCTTCACCAGCATCCACACCTGTGATCAAACATCGCCGACCTTCGCCCGGCCGACGAATATATACGCTGTCTTCACTGAGACGTCTTCCAAACATCAATCGCAGCCATGTCCATGTATCCGCATCGCGCCATGGGCGCGGTGCCCCCCAACAACTCTGCCCGCCTCAACGAGCTGCTCGAACAGATCAGGACCGAGTTCGATTCGCAGATGCGCACCACCGAGGGCTATGAGCATCAAAGTGAGAGACGCGCCCGACGCCTCCATCAACGCTAGCACACTAACTGTGTTTATAGTCCAGGCCCAGGTTCAAGAGATGCAGCTTGTGAGGGAAAAGGTGTACGCGATGGAACAAGCCCAGATGAACCTGAAGCAAAAGTACGTCACTCGATGCCACCATCCCAGGCGTAAGCCTACAGAATACTTACCATCGAGTTCCCAACAGGTACGAGGAAGAAATCGCGATGCTCCGCCGCCAGCTCGAAGGAGCTCGTGGAAACGCGCCTCCTAGCATCGGCGGGCCTCCTCCCCATGCCGGCCCGTCGCAACAGCCTCCTTCCATTGCCCCCGGCAACGGTCTTTTCAACGGCATCATGACCGGCGGTGGTCAGGGCCAGCTGGCCCCTCCTCCTCCTCCTCCGCCCCAGGACCAGCAGATGGGCCCGCAGCACCAAATGGCCCAGGGCCCTCCAGGACTCCCCGTCCCGCCCCCTCCCCCTCCTCCGCAGTCGCAGCAGCCTCCTTTCCAACAATATCCTCCCCAAGGCCCCGTATCCAACGGTCTTGCATCTCAGCCTCCGCAGAGCACCGCATCTCCGGGTCCCGGCAGACGGGGTATCGGCAGACCTCCTGCCGCCGTTGGGCCCGCTACTCCCCAGATCAACACTCCGATCCCTTTCCCCGGCGCGACCCAGTCGCCTCAGGTCAGCCACCCGACGCCTGATCACGCCCGCATGGGGGGCCCTCATGCTCCCCCGGTGGGAAACGCCCTTGGTGATCTTGACCCGGATCGCCTACCCCCTCACTCCAAGAAATCGGGTCATGACTGGTTCGTAATCTTCAACCAGCATGTTCCTCGTATGTTGGACGTTGACCTGGTTCACACTCTGGGCCATGAGTCTGTTGTTTGCTGCGTGCGCTTCAGTCACGACGGCAAATACGTGGCCACCGGATGCAACCGATCCGCCCAGATCTACGACGTTCAGACTGGAGAAAAGTTGTGCGTCCTCCAGGACGATAGCGTTGATATCACCGGCGATCTCTACATCAGGAGCGTCTGCTTCAGCCCAGACGGCAAGTATCTTGCCACCGGTGCCGAGGACAAGTTGATCAGAGTAAGTCGATTAAGTGTGGCGGCCATTAAGTGTCTTGATGCTGACAACCTCTCGTAGGTTTGGGACATTCAATCTCGACAGATTCGCAACACCTTCTCTGGCCATGAGCAAGATATTTACTCCCTAGACTTCGCGCGCGATGGTCGCACGATCGCATCCGGCAGTGGAGACAGAACCGTCCGTCTGTGGGATATCGAGCAGGGCACCAACACTCTCACCCTCACTATTGAGGACGGCGTCACCACTGTTGCCATCTCTCCCGACACCAAATACGTCGCTGCTGGCTCACTCGACAAGAGCGTTCGCGTCTGGGACATTCACCAGGGCTACCTGCTTGAGCGCCTGGAAGGCCCTGATGGCCACAAGGATAGTGTCTACAGCGTAGCATTCTCTCCCAATGGCAGAGACCTTGTCAGCGGTAGTCTCGACAAGACGATCAAGATGTGGGAGCTCAGCACGCCCCGTGGTCTGCCGAACCCTGGTCCCAAGGGCGGACGGTGCGTCAAGACCTTCGAAGGTCACAGAGTGAGTACCACTATCACATGTCCTTTGAAGCGTGCTCTAGCTAACGGTTTCAGGACTTCGTTCTTTCTGTTGCTCTTACTCCTGACGCTGCTTGGGTCATGTCTGGCTCCAAGGACCGTGGTGTGCAATTCTGGGATCCGCGCACGGGAGCTACCCAACTCATGCTCCAGGGCCACAAGAACTCGGTCATCTCAGTTGCGCCTAGCCCGACTGGCGGCTACTTCGCTACTGGCTCGGGTGACATGCGGGCGCGTATCTGGTCCTACCGCAGCGTTCAGTAAACAGCTGGACGGCGAGTGAAGACACCAGAGATGGAGAGATTTGTCGGACGAATATGTATACCAATAGCCGTTGTAGTGAGTGTGGTTCGTAGTCAAGGGTCTGAGGCGGAAATTGTTCCTACCAATGTCTTGGGATAAACTCAGTCAAAGACAAACAGGACGGTAAGGGCGCATGGGTAGTGATACGTCGGAATCTCGCAGCAAATAGCCGTCGCTAATGACAGAATTGAAGTTTTGAGTATTGATTCTCGTAGCAAGGGTCAGGAGTTACATGAGTGAACTAAACAAGTCCGAGAATTCATCCCGCTTTTTCGACTTCTTCGGCTTTTTCTCTATTTTATTGTCCTTTAAAGATCTGGTGGGGCCAGCATTCTCTACCGGGGAAACCATCTTGCGCTTTTTCCCCTTCGCGGTCTCCTTCCCTTCCAGACTCAGGGTCGACTGTGGCTTTGCACCCAACTGGAGCTGATCTCGGGAAATGGCTATGCCAAGGTCTACAGGACCAGAGGCCCCCTTCGTGTCTTTGGCCAACGCGGCCATCGGCTGGGCTGCTGACAACGCGGCAGGCGGCTCATGGTGACCCTCTCCAACGCAATCAGGGACCAAAGACGCCACTGCAGAGTTTATGCCGGCCAAAACACCAAGGAGGACCAAGCCCAAGGCAGCGTGTTGATTGTCCGCTGTAAGTTGCGTGAAGGCTCTGGTACTACTTAGTTTCGAGCAAACGCGAGCGGAGGCGCATTAGCTTACAAGAATGAAGATGGTATGATTTGGCGAATGAGTGTTTCCACTCTGGTGGTGACATCTCCATCTAGATCATGTTTGTGTTTGGAATTTTTTTGCTTCTGCTTCCTGTGACCCTGGGCCTGAGCGAGTTGGATGCGAAGGACGAGAGCGTCGTGGAGTCTCCTGACGGCGCGGCGCAAGAGGTCGAACTGGGTCCACCAGCGAGCGACGTGATGCTGGTTCTTGTTGCGATGGTTGAAGCTGTCGAGGATGTGCAGGATCGGGGTCAGGGCTCCTGTGATGTGTTCGTCGGATCTGCTATCGGTAGATGATGTTTCCATGACGGTAAACGTCAATTTTCGCGCAGCGAGCGTGTTTCTTCCCGTTTTTGCACGAAATACTATCCGTCTTTGGTGGCTGCGAAAAGCTGATGAGCGAGCTGCACTGACAGCGTCCGTGCAGCCGTACGTACCCAAGCCATTGGACAGGAGCTCAAGAAGACATAGTTGGTTTGCGTCAGTCAGGTGTGGGTTTGGGTTGGTAAGGGACCTCCCGGGCTGAATTGTGGAAAGCCCAAGTTTTCTTGCATGGTACGTAGTCAATCTCTGAAACCTCCCCAGCCTGCTAAGGTACGTTGAGAGCCGCATGTATGAATTGTCTTCAACTGTAGTCCTTGGATACTGCAACTTCGTGACCGCTTTTCCACAAGATGATGCTTTTCCCAAAGATGCATCGCTTTGAGCTCGTCATCAAGGCTAACTCACCGGGTGTTTCCCAAACCACAAGCAGGGTATTCGAGTTAGTAAGTTATGGACAGGTAAGAAGCGGTGGTTTGAACAGGTGCCGAGACAAAGAAAGTGAGGACCGTGCAACGGGGCCGCCCGCGGTCGAAAAAGACGGTCTCTGAAGATCGATTTCGCGTCATGGGGTTCAATTTGCGACATATCTGGGTTGCTACAACGAACATTCGCCCAGTCAGAGAGGCTCGAGCATTCGCAGCAGATGGAAGTAAGTGTTACAGGCGAAAAGCAGCGCGACGGACCGTCCGTGATGATCAGAAGCTACGGAATAATCCCTCAGTCTCTAGCTACTTGAGGGAAGAGTTAATCAAGGCGACGTCCTCGGCCTAGAGTTGGGAGAGACTTTCGAATCGGCGGTGGCATCAAATGGCCACTGACTACATGAACATGTCTCAGTCATCGGATGGCATGTTAGGTGGGAGTGCTTATGCAAGTAGCGGTGAGTGGTAGAGTACGAGGAAGTTCCCTCTTGCTTCTACCCGAGGTACCTATCAGTGGAAACTGGAGTGCTGGCGCCAAGATGCCGCACCGTGAGTCAGCACAGTGCCGGATCATGTCCAGAAAGCAGCGTGCACAGTATGGCCTCCGGGGGGAGGGGGGCAAAAGTGGAAAGGCCGAGTCAAGTGACAAAAGCAAGCAATGGTAGTGCTGCATGAGGGGGGCGGACAGAAAAACAGCCGGCCGCTGAGGTCGAGGCAACGGTGGTGCGGCAGACTACCTAGGTAGGCAAGGTGCACTCTAGGGTAGGCATGCAGCTAGAGAGGTGGAGCTGGGGTGAGTTCTACGTTCCGCTCCAGAGGCCCTGCAAAAAGCCTGCAATGGCCCTGCAAGTCGCATAGCTGACGTAGGGCATTGTCCAACCAGAGGAGTTGGCGCGATAAGACAGCCAACTTTTGACGATGCAGCCCGCGTCATAAAAAAAAAACCAAGATACCAGCTGACGTTCCAGATACTGCGATGCTTCAGTACGCTGCCCACCTCCACAGGTTGGTTCGATTCCGTAATGTAATGATGTTGCTCTGCGAGACATCATCGTCCCCTCCCCTTGGTAGATAGGTCGATAGTAACGGAGGCACAAGATAATGGGAGATTTTCGGCACGGTCCAATGATTAGAGAAGCACAAATAATCTAACCTAATCTTCCCATGCAGTCCAGAGCGCATCACACCAAGAAACACCACCACATGGCACGACTACCCACGGACGGGCATAGCACCGTGATCCATCCGATTCGGTTTTGTTAAAGTTGCAGCTTCTCCCCATCCCGCCTGCTCAGCACACAGACTTGGCAAGAAATCCATCGACTTCCTGGGTTGTCCCGGGGTCTTCACTCTCCTACCCTCGGAATCGCTTGGCACCGAGCATGGACAAGTTTTTTGTCGATTCTCTCGACTTCTGCGCAACCCTACTCCGGCCTTCTTTTGCCTTCCTCGACCAACTTTTCCCCCTCTTCCTAGGGACCGAACGAGGCTGAACACGCAAGAAACTCCTTCAAAATCGAGACTTCGGGCATCCCGTCTCCTGACCACGCGACGTAACCTCAACTGTTATCTTCGTCGTCCGCCCTCATCCACTCGACGTGGAGCAGCCAGTTGGAACATCATCCGTTACCTGCGACAACCTGGCTCCGAACGCCCACTACACTAGCACCATCTCAATCTCCCGCGACTCGTCTCCACTTGGACCGCCAGGGGTGGTGGAAGGCAGATTTGCGAGCTATCGATACACGCTTTTGCCCATTGTGTAGCCAAGGCAAAGGCAGTGCGTCGTGCTAGTGTGCTATATACACGTCTAAACGCCCGCGCTGGCGAAGAAGAAAAAAACCCGAATCGCGCCTGAAGAAAGCTCTCGTTTCTCATCTGCGCGCCTCTCCCGTCTTCGCGTCCTCATCGGTGCCAATTCTTCAGAAAATCCAAGTTCGCGCCTGTCGCGTTGTCTTGTACCTGACGACGGCTCTCCATGTCCTCCCGGAACCCATCGACGTGGGACGAGTACGAACGGGGTGCTTCTCCCCAGCGCTCCGTGAGTATCGACTCCAACGCCGTCACTGAAGACCAGTCGCTTCTTGGCGACGATGAGGAGAATGCCTACGGAGGGAGTCACCATGGCCTGCGTCGTCGAAGGTAAGTTTCTTGTATTCATCATCTTTGTTACTTGGGAGCATCTTTGTCGTTCGCTGCTGGGTGGTATGTTTGGTCTCGTGCTGCCTTCCCCGCTAACTCCCCGCTTCAAGGTCATCTGTAACGCGACACCTCGCCGCCATCACCGATATTGGCGGCGTCAACAGTATTCGCTCCTTCACCCGCAGTTGGGCGCGTGCGGCTGGCTTTGCCGAAGTCATTCCCCAGAGGCCCTCCTTCGTCTTCGCACCCGACCAGGCACCGATTGCCTCCTCGTCAGCAGAAGCTCTCGACTATTCCCGTAGCCTTGTCGAGCCCGAGTCCCACCCGAGAACCTCGCTATTGAGACAGCATCTAGAAGCCACCCCCGAAAACGGAGCCGGCTCTTCGCACGAGAATGGCTCTTCGGCGTCTGCCGTTGTCGACGAATCTTCTCCAGCCGATTTCCGCGACAGGGAGCGCAAAGCTGTCGATGCTGACGTGTCGGGGGCTTTCCACGGATCGAGCTTTGGCAGCGGCCGCCGGCCGTCGCAGTCAATTTTTGCAGTTGCTCCTCATCTGGCAACACCGCCTCTGTTCGGGAGTTACGGATCGTACCGGACCTATGGCACGATATCCGACGTTGACGCGCCGTCAATGGCTCAGGCCGGTGAGCTGTGGCGCCAGCAACAGCAAGAGGGTGGAAATGTGCCCGATGGTGAACATCCTCAAATCTTGGTGAAGGAGGTTGAGCAGGACGGCAAGATTGTCCTCACTGTGGAGGGTCAGTCTACGCTACCTCAGACGATTTTCAACTCGATCAAGTAAGAGAATCCCAGGTCTTTGGAAGTCAGCAAGACAAGGTCTAACGTTTCAGCGCAGCGTTCTCATTGGGGTGGGTCTCCTGAGTCTACCCATGGGTATCAAGTATGCTGGTTGGATTTGCGGCATGGTCGTTCTGGCGGGCTCCGCTGCCGTGACGGCGTACACCGCGAAACTCCTCGCCAAGTGCATGGATCTGGATGCCAGCTTGATCACATTCTCTGATCTAGCCTACATCTCGTACGGTCGCAATGCCCGTATTGCTACGAGCATTTTGTTCACCATGGAGTTGCTAGCTGCATGCGTGGCCCTCATTGTGCTGTTCGCCGACTCTCTGGTTCTCTTGTTCCCGGGTTTCTTGAGCGTAAATATGTGGAAGATTATCTGCTCCGTGGTCATGGTCCCTCTCAACTTCCTGCCTTTGAGACTGCTAAGCTTCACCAGCGTGATTGGCATTCTGTGCTGCTTCAGTAGTACGTGACGCCTTTTCCCCTCCTTATTATGCAAGAGCTGCTCGATTAACTTGCTGCAGTCGTATTGATCCTGGTCGTTGACGGACTCATCAAGCCAAATACGCCTGGCTCTCTGATTGAACCTGCTACGACGTATCTTTTCCCGGCGAACTGGGGCACCTTACCGCTGAGTTTTGGCCTGCTCATGAGCCCTTGGGGCGGTCACAGCGTGTTTCCCAACGTCAGTTTCTGCTTATCTCCAGCTTGGTAGCAGCAATCTAACATCGGGGTCACAGATTTACAGAGATATGCGCCATCCTCACAAATATCCCAGGGCTGTCAAGACGGTCTTCTCGTCTGTGGTAAGTAATGCATCCTGTGATCGTCTCCGGTCCTGCACAAGGACTGACCGTCGAATTACTAGTACCTCCTGGACGCCTTCACGGCCGTAGTTGGTCTCCTGATGTACGGCGACAGTGTCATGGACGAAATCACTGCGAACATCCTCCAAACCAGCGGGTATCCTCGTGCCCTCAACTTCTTGCTATGCATCTTCATCGCAATTATCCCTCTTACCAAGATTCCGCTCAACGCGCGACCCATCATCTCTACTCTAGAGGTATTGACGGGCATCCACCAGCAGGCCGTCTCTGACAACCAGGCCATGGTAGGTCGGTCGGCGACATTCCGTGGGGTGATGAAGATTGCCGTCCGTGTCGTCACTATCTTCGTCTTCCTGGTCATCTCCATCGTCTTCCCGGCCTTTGACAGCATAATGGCGTTCATGGGCAGTGCTTTGTGCTTCACGATCTGTGTGCTGTAAGTGGAGCTTCGTGTTTATTCATCTTAAGCAAGCCCTTTCTCTGACACTTCACAGCTTGCCTCTGGCTTTCTACGTTAAGCTGTTCGACAAGGAGATTTCAGCCAGGGAGAGGTTACTGTGTTACGTTCTCATGACCATCTCGACGGTGTTGTCGGTTGTGGGTACCGTATGGGCCTTCCTTCCCAAGAGCCTCATAGGCGCGGAGTAGGAACCTAGAGCTTATTACGTTTGGCTTGACATGCATATCTGGCGTCCCATCTGTCGACTGGTCATTGCATGGCGCTGGTGACATCTGGTTGTAACACTGCATGCCGCGTGTTTCTGCGTTTTGTTTGGTGTAGCTATGCGATGCTTGCTGCGTGTTTGGGATTCGGCATAGACTGCATATGTATGTGAGGGATACCGTATACATACACGAATACATGCTGAACTTGATTTCATTTGAGTTTCCATTGCTGTCACGTCACCCAGTATCTCGTGCTAGTACTCACGCGACGTGCGAGTGACTTAACGTCCAGATCTGGGCAAGCGATGACTACCTGCGTTTGCCGTTGCCACTCGCAAAGTGTATACGAAGGAAGCATTAGCCTGTCCGTAAGGTTGTCCGTAAGGTCAGTCGTCGTCGGGCGCATGTTCGAGCGTAGACTATCCTACACCTTGAGTTATGTTCGGTCTGATCAAATGCGTAATTTCAAAGAAGGGCCACCTCCTTTCCAGTAACCACTCAAGCTGTCTATCTTATACCCCCGCCTTAACCACATTCTTGCCTGGACTTCCAAGCTTGCTTAGAGAAAAGCTTGCAACGAGCTCAAAGAAGTAGGAGGAACAGCGGGGGCCGAGAGGCATGGCAGAGACGAGCATAGAGACAAGAGCAAGGCCTTGACAGCAAGAGGACGTGGGTGGTCTTTTCTACGTCTTGAGGGAGGCTGCAACGAGGTCTCCTGGAACAGCCATTGGGGCGGCCCTAATGAGAGAGCCTTGTGCTGAGACAAACACACCATTCGAGCAGGACTAAAGGACCTGCTTCGTTCTCATCCGGCTCACCCTCTGACATGATGACTGCAGCGAATCCTTCCAGACCCGCTCTCATCATGACAATACCGCGTGTTGGACAAAGGTCTCCTTGGCACCACGTTGCTAGAACAGGAGTGAAGAGTGTTCCAACAAATGGGTGGCCGGCAGCCAGGGCTTCAAGAATACCCGTCTCGGTGAACTCGGGTTGGCTCATCCTTGCTGGAGACTTTTGTGGTTTTCGCAGCACGTTCCGGTCTCGTACACGTACGTCTGTCAGCATTGCTACATCCCCCTCCCTAAAATAACTTCTCCTTCTCCTTCTGTGTAAGATGCGTATTGACGCTTCCAGGTCCATGTCTTGGCTCCGGTACCTCCTCATCTGCTTGTCAAGGCAATCGTCAACACGAGTTTTTAAGTGTTGTCCTTGCCAGCCGCGTTCGTCATCTGCACTAACTGAGGCTGGTTGTGAACCCCCTTCACCTTCTAGATTTCACGTCAGGTATAGTAGTATATAGCGTTGTTGTCAGAACAGATATATGGTGGAACCTCGAGGGGACTGCTTCGCCCAGCAGTCCTCATTGCACATGGAGTCCGAAGTGTGGACGAGATTATTCGTTGCTTAGTAATTCAGGAAGAAGGTATCACAGCGTAGCAACCTGTTGAGAGTTGAACTCAATGTCACCTGGCGCTTGTCTATTTCCATTGTCTTTGGCATTCGTTA
Organism: Colletotrichum tropicale; assembly: GCA_027406125.1. NCBI lineage: Eukaryota > Fungi > Ascomycota > Sordariomycetes > Glomerellales > Glomerellaceae > Colletotrichum > Colletotrichum tropicale. The sequence goes on from JANVYH010000004.1 coordinate 3,568,274, forward strand.
TAACATAACTTTTCAAAGTGATGAACCGTCTTTCTCCCAAGACAGATACTAGAGCATTCTCTCTACCAATGTACGTCACGTTGCGTATGTCACGAGCATTGCGAATCGACAGATGTGACTGAGTGGGTAACTTCTGGTATTGTTCATTAATCTGGAGATATCTAATACACAGAAAGCGAGTTGAGTTCATCATCCAAACAGGTTCCAGACTTGATGCCGGAGACCACCAGACCGTCACGGCCAGATAGCCAAAGGACCCGACATTGCCCCTGTAGGACTAACCCAACCACAAGAGGTGACCTGCCTAGGAATGCGCTTCCTGCCAGCCACCAACCCACTCAACGTCAGCGAGATCAGTGCGCTTCTCCCGGCGCCAATAATTCCAATCTCTGCCCTTGTTCCAAGGGCATTCCCTAGCCTTTTCCTTAGGCGATTTGTTGTGGTGATTGTTGTGAGTTGCATTGTGATCCCAAACTCCCGCTGCATACGAATTGTATCCCAGCCCAATAGTACGTTGTTGTCGAGCAAAATCGCCAGACATCTTGTTTGTTGTCGAACTCGAATACTTTCTCCGAGCAGCCCCTAATTTGGCCCACTTGTCATTCTCCACTCGCTTAGGGGGAGATTGACGAATAGGCAACATGGGCCTCGATTTCGGCGGAGAGGCTTCCTGGAAGAAGAAGCCATCGGCCGCAAGGTCGCTGTCGATATCATTGTGAATCTTGTGAGTGTCGTGGTGCGAGCGCTGCGGTGTGGTAGCAATGGGCGTCGCGTCGACAGTCTCAGAGTCGTCGTTCTCGTCCATCTTACTGTCATGACTCCAGGTCCTCGAGTTGAGCTCCTGCAGGGACTGCATCTGCCTGTTACGCTCGGCTTCTTCTTCCTCCTCATCCTCATCCCACATATCACTCCAGCTCTTGGAGACGGCGTCCTTACGGCCGAACACCAAGGACATCGAAGACAAGTTGCTTTTAGGCTTGGCCATGGTGATGGGCAGGGATCCAGCCATTGGCGAGACCTTCGGAATGGGTCGTGGCGCAGCCTTCATGGGGCGTCCAATGTGAAGTGACTTCATTGACGCTCCAAGGCTCGAGTCGAGCATGGAAGAAATGGAAGGTGTTTGCGCAGAGCTGAACCAGTCGGATGTTTCTCCAGACTTGGAGAACAAATCCTCAGTGTAGCTCTCGTCATCGGGGATGGCACTGAGCTGGCGGATTGGCTGGGGAGGGCTCGCATGCAGAGCCTTGGCCCAGGGGAAGGCACCCTGGTCAATCTGAGGGCTCTGAATGGAAGGCGTGCGCAGAGGCTCGCGATTCGCACTGGCCATAACATGACGGTTGGCCGAGCAGAAGTCGTCAACATCCTCCTCGGTTGTGGTGAAGCTGATGACACGCTGGAGAGCAGCGCGAGCACCGACCAGTGACCGCTTCCTAGGATCCAAATTCATGCACTGGACAATGACCTCATAAGTGTCCTGGGACATGGACGGGAAAACATCGAAGAGCGACTGCTTGTCCCGAGAGAAGTCCAGGAAAAGGGGGTCCGCCTCGGTCGGAGTGGTGAAAGGGTTGCGAGAAAAAAGAATGTTGAGGAGGCAAATACCGATGGCCCAGATGTCGGCTTGGGCAGGGGAGTAACCAGCACCAGCAGAATCAAACTGCTCCGGAGCCATGTAACGATCACTGCCGACGGTGGTTTCAAGAGTCCAATTCTCGGTAGTCGCCAGCCCAAAGTCTCCGAGCTTCATGGCACCAGACTGAGTCAAGAAGATGTTCTCAGGCTTGATGTCACGGTGGTAGACACCGTTGGCGTGAATGTAGGCAACCGCATCGACGAGCTGTAGCATGAATTGCCGGACGTGTTCGGTCTCGAGAGGTCCGCGACCATTCCGAATAGCTTCATACAAGTCACCCTGAGGACAAAACTCAAGGACGATGTAAAGATGAGCCTCGGTCTCGAAGGAGCGGAGAAGGTTGACAATGTTGGGGTGAGAGAGCCGACCGTGAAGGGCAAGCTCCTCAGACTTCTCGTCGATGGCGAAGTCGAGGCCGGCATCATCAGCAGCAGCCTTCTTGGTCAGGCACTTGATCGCAACGGTCTCGCTGGTGTGCATGTCCTTGGCCATGAAGACCATGCCGAAGGAGCCATGGTTGAGGGGAGAAATGGTCTTGTACCGACCATCGAGCAACACACCATTTTGAAAGTCGTCTCTCAAGCATGCCATGTCGAAAAGAGGAAAGATGGGAGCAAGGGTATCCGAACGAAGAAACAACGAGGTGACGAAGAATGATACAGCCGTGGAGAAAGCTTTTCCCCACTCGATGAGTCGTTCGTTGCTGGGAGGAAGGCGAAATCGAATGCGGTCGAGATGTCGAGGGTGAGGCAGTGTTGTCGATCAGGTTGCCCGAGGAAGGAGGCAAGAGGCGGTTTTGCCCAAATATACAGGTGTGGAAGAATAAATCTAACAGGAAACAACGCGGTTTCTAACTCCTATTCGTACGTATCAGAGGCTCATTGATGGGTATTTTTTTTCGGCTGTTGTCGGACAAATGAAAGCGAAGGTCTGGTTGATGGTTGTTGATGATGTTGTTTGGTCGTTATGCGAAATGGGACGTCGGCAAGTCCGAGAAAAGACAAAGACAGTTCGTTATGAGGACATTGAAGTAAAGCAAGTATTGTGAGTAAAGGAGAGAATGATGCCCGGAGGTCAAGAAGTGGCTCGCGAGATCGGCGCTGAGAGGCTGATACGCAAGAACGAAGCGAAGCTACCGGGTCCTATTCAAGAGGAGACGGTGGAGGGGAGCTTAGTTGGCACCGAATGAGCAGGTTATGCGTATCGGAATGCTAGCTCTTTGGAAGGCACGAAGGCCAATAGGGGTGGTCGTGTATAGCCGTGGGTAGAGTCGTCGAAATGTGATCGCAACGGCTTGCAAGCAAGCTAACTACCGATGTCGGCAACAGTGGTGGCTACGGCAGCATTCGAGCGTTTAGAACGTGTGTGAGGGAACGAGTCGGGTGAAGAGATCGTTCGAGTCGAAGTCGAGATGAATGGTCGAGGGGACCAAGCTCCTTTTTGATTGAGGGGAAGGAATTGGTATCACGAGAGCAGGGTGACGAAGGTGGGGAGGAGTGAGTCAAAGGACACGGGTGTGAGTCGGTGTTGGATGACGGCGATGGTTGTGGAGTCGAAGTCGAAGTCCTGAAGGCCTCTCTTCTCTTTTATCTCTTCAAGTCGATGATTGAAAGATTGGTATAATGGTCAGGTCGTCGGCGGAGATGGTGGATTGCGTGATTGCTTGCGGCTATGACTCGCGGGTGATGTTGGATTGATACGGAGAGATTGCGAGTGCAGTGATAAGGAGGTCGGCAGAGAAGAAGGGAGGAGGTTGAGGCGGATGAGGAGATGGGTAGTTGAGGAAGCAAGCAAGGAGAGAAGGAGAGGCCGTGAACGACGATGAGATTGCTGACGGATGAATAGGAGGACGGAACAAGGCGAGGTGGTGAAGGGGGAGGGAGTATTAGAGTAAAGTAGGTAAGTGCAGGTTGTACGGTAAGGCAGGCAGAGAGTAAGGTAGGACGAAGGAAAGGGTGGGCAGGGAAAGGTGCGTGTGTGAGCGAGAGACAGCCAGAGAAGCAGATGGAGGTGAGAAGACGTTGGGGGAAGGATTAGACACAGAGAAGAGGAGAGAGAGAAAGAGAGAGAGAGAGAGAGCGAGCGAGTGGCAGACAGACAGAGAGAGAGAGAGCAAGAGGCAGAGCCAGAGCAGGCCCCGGGGTCGTGGGCGAGTGGGTGGGTGGGAGCCAGGCGAGATTGGGACAGTGAGTTTGCCAGTGTCTCTCGCTGATCAGGTACACTTTGGAGTAGAGATACTTTGCATACGTGCAGTGGATTGCGCGGTTCCCAGGTATCTTCGGATGACGGGGGAGACGGACAGAGAAGGCGGTAAAAGAGAGGTAGCCAGTGGGAAAGCATGGCGTACTTGGAATGGACGGGGGGGAGGGTAGGTAGGTACCTAGTGACCGGGGTCCAGTACCGGGATATGGCCATGATGGCGCTATGAGGCCAGCTGGGAACTCAGGCCGCTTGACCAACTTGCAGACAGGGCAGACAGACAGCCAGAGCCAGCCAGCCAGCCAGTCCTGGGCCTGCAATGCATGCACTCAATCACTCCCTGCTCGGCCATGACAACTCTCTGTCGCCTTGTCGCCATCCACGCCATTCTCCTGCAGGAGACAGCTGGTTGACTTGGTTTTGCTTCTGGATGGACTGGCAACAGGAGAGACGCGATGCTACGCCAGACCGACAGACCGACAAACCAAACCAGCCCAGCCTTCGCAAGATGCAAAGATGAAGGCTGTTGCAATGCACACACACTCACACACACGGTGCAGGTGCAGAGTTGTGAACCTTCTATCCGTAAGGCCTGCCACCCTCATCAGCCCAGGGGCCCCACCTCCTGTCTCTCAGTGGCCTGTTTTGTTTCTCGCCTGTCCGCCGTCCTCCGTTTGCTTCCGTTTGGAGACCTGAGGGTGTGCACTGTGACACTAGCCCAACAATGCGATGGCAGACTTGCGTGTATCAAGCATGGCGGTGACATGACGGAACGCCGTATTGGCTGCCGCACTGACGGGGCCAAGGTCCAGAGACCAAGGACGACGGACGACAGACCAGCTGTGTGGCAGACGGTGAAAACTGCCAGGCCAGGTGACACAGAGTGCTCTCTGCGCAGTGTATATGATGTACTGCATAGTAAGGTAGATACTTATCCGTACCGGCCTCTCTTTCCGTGTGCTGCCCGTTCGCCCCGTCATAATCTCGGGTCCCGCAACTGACACTGCTCAGGTGCCTTGTTGATGAAGCGAAAGCTGGGAGTTGCCTTGTCCGCAACGAGATAGAGTCATCTTGGGAATGGGGCAATGAGGTAACTCCATTGTCCACGCCGAGGCTCGCAGTCGATAGGTGGATACCGGACAGTTTTCCGTACTGCGGCACCCGCTTCGGCGGTTTGCGACCGCGCTCCTGCTTCCACGTTACTCATCCTCGTCTTCCCCGGCGCGAGTCGGGTGAGGTGAGTGAGTCGTGGCAGTCCGGTGCCTCTGGTTGAATTGCCCGAATTGATTGATCAGTCGGCACGGATTACGGACGGAATGAGCGAGCACGACATCCCTCAATGGATCCATCACCCGCCCATGGCCCTTATTCCATCAGCTTCCATGACATGCCATCAGTTTCCATGGCAGACGCAATCAATGGCTCAGCCCAAGATACCAGCCACTGTGCCATCTGCCAACTGTGTCATGGGCTGGTCGCCCCTGCGTAGTTGTCGTGTAGATTCATGTCAACAGTGCCAACATATCAACATCAACAATACGGATACAGCACCTGCAACAACAACAACAACAATAACAACAGTCCAAGAACGCAGCGGGCGGAGAGGGGGTGCAGTCAACTCAATCAACCCGGAGCCAATAACCAACGCGCGAGCATAGTGGGCTATGACGAATGCAGATATCGAGATACGCAGCGCGACCAGCGCGTCCGAGCGGGACTTGGGGTATCTCGCAAACCACAAGGAAAAGACCGAGGAGACAGTGCGACAGGGCTTAGAAACAGGACATTCGCAACGTAGTTCAGTCTTTGGGAGCACCCTGCGAGCTGCATGAATGAGGGAATGGCTGGCAGGCTTCTCGACTGGGGGCTACGTTGATGCGGGGTGGGGGAGCTACGAAGCCGTTCGGCCTTCGCTGACTGGCTGCAAGGGACCGTCTGGGGTTAAACACCTTTGCATCTCGCTGCCTCTGTGTCTTTCGCTGTATTCGTACGGATACCGTGGGTATCTATCTATCTTATCTATCACAGGCAAAGCAGTGGCGAAAGTTCAAACACGTACCGGTAGATGGCATACAACTCGGAAGCCCGTTACATGCCTAAGCATCTTATTAGGTATCATGCCTCGTACATGAACACCCACTGTCCCGTTGAAAGAGCCACGTTCCGTCCGTTAACGGTGCCCAGGTACTTGTCGGCCCCCTGGGAATACCTTAGTTGCGCAGCTCTAATGATGCTAAATTGCCAAAAACATGTCACGCTGTTTACAACACCTAGGTGCCTTAACGTAAAGTGGCCGCCGTGGCTGGTTGGCGCAGCTGTCCGACCGGCTGCACAGCCGGCCACCAACCGCCGTGGACATGAGCGAGTACCTTAGGTAAGGTGCCTTGGGTGCCTACCACAGTACCTTACACTGCCGTGCACTACACCTTGGTCCCTGACAGCCATTTGGATGGCCCAGCCCTTTGAAGACCCCGCTTTGCTGCGTTGCTAGTCGCCACACCGCCAGGTACGCGGCCAACAAGTATATGGCAGCGGCAAGAAAGCTGCAACGTCGACATGGCGGCCGCGTATCCAGCTGCTCCTCCTGCTGCCATCCAACGTTCTTCGTCGCGTGCCGCACTGCCTGATGCTCGTGCGCGCTCGATTCGAGTCGCTTGCTGCGGCGGGAAGCGCGCAACCAAACGACACTCCAAGGATCCCACTACCAAGAAACCTATAGGCCGGCCGAGCCAGCCATCGACCTAACGCCCAGCGCCGTTTCTACGCAATCTTGAGAAGCAATTCGTTCACGGACACGAGCGGGGAGCGCGTCACGTACTAGGCACGGGTGCTACCTTACTGTGCTTGTCTTGGTATGGAACGGCATCTGCACTGTATTCCCTTCTGTCCTACGTTTTTGAATGTCATGGAGACGCCGAAACTTGGGAAAAGGGGTCCTTCTCGATTCGTTCAGTCCTCTGACTCTTTTTGGTCCTCCATCAAGATGAACTGGCCAGAGGACCCTCTGCAGGTCAAGCTATCGGATCTTGGATACCACCTCGCCTTACATAACCCGGTCTGTTTACCTACGTTGGGTAATAAGGAACCAATAACCCGTCTTCTAAAGATGCCTAGGTAGGGGGGGATCAGACGGGATTGCAGGTATGGACCCCATTACGGCTTAGCTACCAAAGATAGAGTGGCAACGGCCCCTCCCTCGGGTCCCAGAATTCGTGAAGCAACTCCTGGATCATGGCTGAAGAACATCGTCATTCGTGCCATGTGTCCTCGACTGTTCTCCTCGGCGAGCTGCACTGCTTGAACTACGTGTCGGGAAGTTCCCAGGAAGCATTTCACAAAAATAGCGTTCAATTATGTCAAGTTTTATTGCTGATCCGTCACTCGGTCATGCCTGCGACGGGGAGCAGAGGAAGTGACTAAACTCAGCCGTGGAGGTGGATTGGGCCCCGATAAGGGAGAGAGTTGGATTTAATTGAAGCTGGTTGCCGTTTTCCTTCCCACGTTGCGATCTGACTTCTTGGACCGTTCGAGACTCCGGCCGTGGGGTAGCAAGGGGTCAGGTCCGTCGTCACTCGTCAGTTGTGCACCGTTAGCATTCCCGTTTCTCGACGTCTCCCGCTTCGCTTCGAGACGGTCGACCCCGGCACAGTTCCGTCATAGGAGATTGCACGGAGAAGCTACCCAGGCTCCTGCCTCTCTTTCTCTCTCTCCGTGAGGAACGCTGGAGCTATGGTTGCTGGCACTGGCACTGGCAGACCTGCAGCTGAGTGTCTGGTCTGCTGTCTATCTCACACAATGCCTCGACTGGATTCCTTGGGTTTCTGTTTCACTTGCTCACCGGGCGTTTGTCTCATTGGCTAGCCCTCTCTGCACTCCTTTCTACCTGCAGATGGGCAGAAGTGTAATTCCCTTGTCTCCCCGAAATCGACATCGCGACGCTGTCCCTATCGCGGCAGTACGCAGTAGGTACAGAACAATAACAGTACATCCCTGGGCCTCGGTCTGAGGGAGCAGATCAGCATCCACGAATCCCCCGGATTCCTGGTGAGGTCAACCCAAGGGCCAACGCATCCAAGCGTACTCCGTCCGTGATCCTTCTCCATGGATGTTCCAGCATCAGACGAAAGCTGGCGTAAGCCCCGCCTTTCACCCGGGTCTGACGCTGGAATTGCGTGCCTCTCTCCCTCACCACGGACGGTGATAAGATACCGCTACTTGCACAGATACTAGTATGTGTAGAAGCACGGGATTGCGTATCGTCTCGTCGCTGTGCAATTGGAGCCTGATAAGCTGAAGCTCAATGATTGTGAAGTCGTATACTTCGCATGCCTCATCTTATCTTCGCACGCATTCTCTATCTAAGATGACGCGAAGCAACTTTGCCGTGGCATAGCTTCGTGATCTTCACTGTATGTGTGCAGTGCGTTAATTAGCATAGAATGACAGAACACCGTGTCTGTACGATATCAGCGCCTATCCAACCCAGGCGTCTACATTTGTGCCAAGGCAACGTCGTAGTGTTGTCTCTTCCTCCGACCCCGAGACTTCAACGTCAAACCTTCGTCCGGTGATTGAACGCTGATCTGACCCCTCCATAGTCCCTCCAAACGAGCTGCTTTGGTCCGACAGCTGCTGACTAGCGCCCGTAACGTTGGCTTGGCTGCCCATGGCCGTAATCGAGGGTGTTTCAGACATTGCGCTCTTCGTCATCCCCATGAACCCAAATTGGCTCACAGATTGTAGACAACGCGAAACCTCGCAGCCGTACGCAGAAGTTCACAACGTTCTATCTAGCCGATTAATTCAAGGCGAAGACTGACACATGCCGTCAGCTCATCCACTCGAAGTCGTCTGCTTCCGTGTCGCCAACATCAGCTACACGCCGGACAAGGGGAAGCTCCGAAGGCGGGGAAATAAGATGAGCAAAGGCGTCATTCGGTGCGTTCGATATTGGCTTGTCTGCATCAGACGTCGCCGTTCCTGTCCACCCTTTCCTCATAGCCCCGGCACGGCCAGTCCCCCCGTCAGATTCTAGTCGTGTGACCGGCTGGCGGGGAGGAAGTAAATTTCGGGCGGAGTAGCGACTCGGCCGCCGGGAGACGGTCCCGTCAACAACGTGCTGTGTGCTTATCCGTAGTCTGTACGCAGACAACTGGTTCTGTCTTGTCTTGACTTGACCAAGAGGCAAGCACGCAAATAGAGCAACAGCTGATGCTGCTCCGATGTTCAAGTTCCCTCATGTCTTATCTTGCAACGATGCACCTGAACTGGCTCAATTAGCGCTAAGCTGTTATGGGTCGCCGGCTAAATGCTGGCGTTTTGCTGGCGTTTTGCTTTTTGTAGATTGGGTGTGGTATGTATGGCAATTCGTCCCTCGCGTCGAGCTTCCCGTTGTTCCTCGCCTTCCTCAGATACCTAAGGTAGGTAGTGAACAAACATCGGCGCATGTTGTGCTGCAGTCGGGTACCGCTGATCACGGCAAGTTTAGCGGCAATAGCGTCGCGCGTGAAGCAGGATCTGTGGAGGAGCGGGTTGTGCGGATTCCCGCCGCAAGCTCCTAAGGTACAGTCCAGTACGGGCCAGATTAGAGCTTCAGGTCTCCAGCCTCTGCCACAAGAATGCTGCAAGAGCTGCTGCAAAGTTACCCACTCTACGTCCCGACCAGGCATGTCTGCAGCAGCTTGCAGCTTCCCCTACCCTGGGCTCCCTTCGTTCCGCAGCGTTATCGGGGTGGCGGCAGCGGCGACGGCGACGATAAGAGACCATGTGGACAACCGGGTCCGCAATGCTGCCTGCCGGGCACATTCCAACGTGTCGCCTCCGTGTCCGACACCTCACCTATATGAGTGACTCAGTGGGTGAGTGAGTGATAGCTGAGCTCGTCAGGCACCACGATGGCGCAACTGCCAGGCGTCCTCCGTCGTGTTCTGGCCGTTCGCCCAACGCCTCTCGGCGAGACACGTCGACATTATTGGTCAAGTGGATCTATCTCTGTTGATCGAGACAAGATGGGAAGCGAGAAACAAAGGGGTTCAACAGCTCGTGGCTACGAGTATCTGGCCCATACCAAGTGCATACAAGTGGTTGGCAAGTGCATGAAAACACGCAAAATTGCTGCCGTCAATTGGCTTACAACAACTGCCTTGGACCTGCGACCGGGACTAGGCACGGCGGACTATCGGCGGTGGACGACCATGGTGTGGCTTTTTTTTCTCTGGCTTATGGCGCCTTGCTGCGCATCGAAATTGGTCCCAGGTTGCCAGGTACTAACAATACCTGAGTGGCTGACGGATGCGTCCTCACCCCCAACCGCCTCTTCTCTTACCTAGGTAAGGTACCTTAAGGTAAGGTATTTCTCCTTTGGGAACCTACCTACCTATCTTAGGTTCCCGTGCGCACCGCCTAACTATGGTCCGTTGGTGGCCAGTCGTCGGCGTTTTCTTCTTCTTCTTCTTCTTCTTTCGCTTCTGGCGCTTCCTTTGAGTCACCGCCGTCGTTCTCTGCCCTTCCATGGGGCCCGACCGCCGACGGACTCGTGACAGCTCCCGCCGCCGGTTCCCTTTCCGGCTCCCGTGCCGAATTCGTCCGGCGCTTTCAAGGGCCCAGCTCGTCCAACACTCGGTCCTCCCGCAACGTGTTTTCAATGCGATCGTGGTGTTGTCGTTGTCGTTGTTGTTACTGTTGCTGTCGCCAACGGACGGGCTCACCGCTGATTCATCTAGCCTTAAGCTGTCTTGACATGCTGCTGCTGTTGGGCCTACCGGAGAAGGTTTGTGTAACTCTTTGGCGCCTCATTCGTCGACCCCACCCCCACCTTCGTACAGCTCCGTGCTACGACATCTGCAACCCAACCTACCTACGACGCTGCATCCTTTTCCCCTTCCGGGCCTTCTTGAATTCCGGTTTGGCTTGACCGCCTTCTTCGCAATTTCCCGCCGTCCAACCTCATGCATGAACCAGTGTCAGCTTGGTCAAGTCAGCTGCAGGACATACCAACTCACAACAAGCGAAACCTCACTGAAGGATTTTCTTTGACCCTTCTCGCGTTCCTCTGACATTTCGCGCGTCGCGTCCCGGTCCTCACCGTCTCACCTCTATCCATATTTCTTCTCACCTGGTCACCGCCACTACCGACGCAAAAACACCCGACGCACATCGTGCCTGAACAGCCCACCATGGCACCGAAGCTCGGCAGTGTCAAGGTCGTGTTGCTTGACATCGGTGAGCCTTCATCTCCCCGCATCCACATATTTTCGGACCTGGATGGATTTGTTTCGTAGTTGATAAGAGAACTCACGCTGATTTGAACCACTTGCCCGCATTGCAGAAGGGACCGTGTGCCCCATTTCTTTTGTCAAAGATGTCTTGGTATGATTGTCTTGCCCGCAGCCACTTCCACCTCCCAACCCCGGTTCTGTCGGGTCCCGGGTGACACCCCGATTATGCTCTCCGCCGCTTGCCTTCTCCTACCACGGAGGTCGCTTGTCCATTCCTGCCGGATCACCGTGCCCATAGACCCGTGGCGGCACAATCCCTGCGTCCCGTACTGACATTTCATCCTCCCCATAGTTCCCCTATGCTGTTAACGTTCTGCCGGCCACCTTAGACAAGCAGTGGGACAGCCCTGACTTTTCTCACTACCGGAACACTTTCCCTGATGATTGCGTGTCTGACCGTTCCGCTTTCGAGGCTCACTTCCGGGACCTCGTCAGCCGCGATGTCAAGATTTCTTACCTCAAGGCTCTCCAAGGCTATCTCTGGAAGGAGGGCTACAAATCTGGCGAGATCAAGGCACCCCTCTTCAAAGATGTCCCTGGGCGTCTTCTATCGTGGAAAAACGCCGGTTTGCGCCTGGTTATCTACTCATCCGGCTCTGTTCCCGCGCAGAAACTCTTCTTTGCCCACACAGATGCTCAGCCGTCGGACTTGACACCCCTCATCTCTGGCTGGTTCGACACTGTTAACGCCGGCCTCAAAACTGAGCCTAGCAGCTACACCAATATCTTATCCAACTTTCAGGATACCAAGGCTGATGAGTGGCTCTTCCTCAGCGACAATCCACTTGAAGTCTCAGCCGCCATTGCGGCAGGAATGCAAAGCGTACCCGTCGTTCGCCCGGGCAACGCACCTTTGCCGGCTGATATGAACCCTCAGCCTATCAGGGACTTCAACGAGTTGGAGGATCATGGATCAACACAATGACAATCGCCGAATGATTGCAGGTTTGCCGGCAAATGCTCCTGCCAAACGCTGTAGCTCGATCGGGAGGGTTCGTTTGGGGTGCCTCGAATACAGTATGCATCCGGCGAACATCAACTTCAGCTTTTCCGTCTCCGTCCTTCCCGCGAATCCACAAATCTTGTTCCTGCTCTCCTTTCTTCCAATCCACACGAAGACCGTTCCAGGCGACCCCCTCCAACTCTTCACAGCGTCGTACCACAACTTTGTGTGTAGCCACAACGACGCCAGTCGGAGCTCAGCCTAGACAATTGGTTTAGTGCTGAACTCTGGGCCAAGCGAGCAAGGACACAACGAATACAATTTAAGAATCCGGGTGTTAAATGCCTAAATACTTGTTACACACCCAGCTTCATCACTCACTGTAACGAATTGAACAGTGCAGCCACATTCAATTAGAGCTCGCAAGCAACACTCGAGCCATCTCTTGATAACTAGCGGCCAGGTAATCTACCGACCCCGAGCCATCCGCCACCTTTTCACGGTACATTGTTGATGCCGGTGATAAGAGCGTAGAGCGGCGGATGGGGGCGTTTGAGCGGGGTTCTTGAAGTCTTGACAGACGGTACCTGGGTATATCACCAGGGCTAGCCGGTGCTGACCCTCTGGGCAACGTGACACTTTCTAGTGCGCATTTCCATGGTGATAACGCAAGTGATCGTCCGTCGATCTATGCAAGGCCAGCTGCTGAGGATTTCCACCGTGTCGTCGAGTTCTCCCTATTGATCGCCCATTGCCGTCCTGAAAAAGGAAGCCGCAGCCAGGGATAAAGCTCCGTATCTGCTTCGAACAGTAGTAAGGTTTCTCCACCCGACTTCGGAGGCCGTAGTGTTGGATCGCGCGTTGGTTAACCGGGTGTCCTCATCAGTCATCATTCTCGTCTGTTCCACAGCGGTACTGAAACGACAACTTCCGGGCCACTGGTGTCACGAAGCTTTCAGAGTGATGGCAAAGTTATTCCGAGTCACTCCTGGGTTGACCTCAGTCTTGGTAAACGGGGTCATGGGCTGCTGAGCAGGGCCCTGTCTCTTCCAGAAGGAGTAGGCCAATTTGTTCGTGAGCTTGACTCCGACCTGGGCGTATCCCAAGAGAGTCATCAGCTCAACAAGTCGACCCTGAGAGAAGTAGCGTGAATTGGAGATGCAGCTTTTGGGTAGAACGACGAACAATGAGGGGAAAACGTTGCGGGCGCTCTCTGGAAGATCGTCGTTGGGCTGACGGAGAAATGACAGCGTACGGAGAAGCATCTCCCCACGTAGCGAGTGGTCAGGGACGTAGTTCAGAACCAGACTGAGTGAGATGATATCAAACCGCTCTGTATCGTCCTTGGGAAGAGGTCTCTCCATGAAGTCCTGTTGAAGGATTCCCGGCTGTTGACTGTTAAGGTCGATAAGCTCCATCTCGAAAAGCCCACTCTTGGAGCAAGCATTACCGACACTGAGTGCGCCCACCTCAAGCATGCGCAAGCGGCGGCGTTCACTGCCGTGGTTGTCGCTCGTCGCCGCCGCCAGGGTCTTTGTTGATTGGAGATTCGCTGATCGCAGCCAGTCCAGAAGAACTCTTGAGCTGTCTCCGCCACGATCTGTCCTTTGGCCCTGGAGACTGGCCTGTTGATACTCCTTGAGTCCGCCGAGCGCAGAGATTTCCGCAGCCAAAGCCGCAGCTTCTTTCTCGTCGTTTCTGGCCAAGGCCTGCTGTCGCTTCTTCTGTAGTGTGTGATGAGTGTTGATGAGGGTTCTGGTTTCTTTCCGACTAATCGACTTCGTCTTCTTCAGAGTTGGAGGTCTACCACTTGACAGAAGCTTCGGTGTTGGTTTTTGTCGAGCCATAGCTGATGAGCCGTCACTTCTCGAAAGAACAAGTGTGACCGCACAAGGCTTTTAGTACCGGTGGTAAGAAATATTGAAGAAACTTAATTTGTGCAGGGTATTTGACGGTCGGGATGCGATCACGACAAACCAGATCTAGTATCAGAGAATCTCAAAGCTTGAGAGACATTGCGCAGGCATAGAGTATCATGTGGTCAAGAATCTCTCGGAACAAAACTTCGACATCCATTGGTTTCCCCGATCCGACCACGAACTGATCTTAAGGTGCCCAAGGCAAGGTATTGCATAGTAGATGAGCTCCACTGTCAGCGACCGGCGAATAGATATTGCGTTTCTCACATAAGTCCCGTCCCCGGGCCCCCGCCGTCCCGGTCGTCGAGCAGCCCAGCCTCGATGGTGCACGGACCATGTAAGCGAGGAAAAAAAAAAAAAAAAAAACCAGTGCCCTAACACAAACCACAGAATCTGGGGGGGAAAAAAGGAAAAGTTCACGAGAGCCTTCTTTTCTTGACCTCAACCGCGACTCAGCCAGCTAACCCGACCAGCCAGCCAACGACCCCCAACATTCACAATGGCCCCTAACACCAAGAAAGGTACTTGAAAGCAACACCATTCCAAGATGTTTCCAGCTCGATGAATCTTCTGCCCGTCGACGGCAACGGGGCGAACCTCCCGAGCATCATGCTGCAGCAGATTTTGCGAGTTCTTTGATCATAAAGAGCGATTGCTGATGCGACATGTACTACAGGCGGTGCCTCCAAGGCTCCCAAGGGCTCCAAGCAGGCCAATGCTGCTGCTAAGGCTGCCCTGAAGGGTGTAAGTACAACGCAAAACTTGACGAGGCGCTCCCTCGGAAGGAAGCGGGATCGATGAATGGCGGCGACCTCGACTGCTCGCTCCATGTCTCCCGCCTCCTCCCAGAAAGCACATTTCGAGACGGACGACCGAAGCTGACATGCAAACTTCTTAGACCAACTCCCACAAGAAGACCAAGGTCCGCTACACGACCTCCTTCCACCGCCCCAAGACTCTCGTTGTCTCCCGCGCCCCCAAGTACCCCCGCAAGTCGATCCCTCACGAGCCCCGTCTCGACGAGCACAAGATCATCATCCACCCCCTCAACACCGAGAGCGCCATGAAGAAGATTGAGGAGAACAACACCCTCGTCTTCATCGTCGACATCAAGTCCAACAAGGCCCAGATCAAGCAGGCCCTGAAGAAGCTCTACGACATCGACACCGTCAAGATCAACACCCTGATCCGGTAGGAGAAGTTCCCGCTTAGTTGGATGCGACATGCGCGCAACAGACAGACCATCAAATGAACTAACAATAACTGGTGTAGCCCTGACGGCTCCAAGAAGGCCTACGCCCGCCTCACCCCTGACGTCGATGCTCTTGACATCGCCGCCACCAAGCTGGCTCTCGTTTAAACGTTGAAATGACGGGAATGGGTACGGGAACAAAAAGCAATTCGGGTTCATTGACTGCAACGGCATTGGCATTGGCGTCTAAAGGTTGTTGATTAGATCCCCGAGGGTGGTATTCCAGGGGCACAAATCGATTCCCCAGTCCTCGAGCTGGGGTACAATGACCAGGTTGAGTCTCAAAAATTGCATACGAACGCGGAACCACTGCCGCCCCTCGTGACCCTGTCTTTAAACCACAACTGCTCCTTTTTGCTCCCTGTGCTCGCCAATCAATGTAATCACTAGATCTGTATGCACTGAGTTGCAATGGCAGCGTGGGAAGTGTGCTATCCAATCACTTGTAACATGTCGTAGTCCTACAATGCTTGTACATGAGATGAGCGCCAGCTGAGGCGTCTTCCATTCCCCTCTCGGTATTTGAGCCCCATCCTCCTCGGCCCACGTGAGCGAGCATACTAATCATCTAGCCCGAACGCATGTTGTTCAGGTGCTTCATTGTGAGGAAGTTGACATCAAGGAAGCGGTCCACACAGTTGGCAAGGCACGACTCCTCTCCCCTTTCCAGTTTTGAGCCGCGAATCGAGCCGCTGGCGCACTTTTTCCAGCAAATTTCCGTGAGCGCGTGGGTTTCTGTCGTGATTGCATGTCAGCTTCCTCGCTTGCCTCGATTGCCTACTGCTGCCTCGCACTGCGTTCTACAGAATCGGAGGTTGTGCTCACGTGATTGTATCTGCGACCGCTGCTGCTCGTTCGCAAGGAATTGACGGAGCTCGGCCTTGTCCTTGTCATTGAGCTGTTCCAGGTCGGTGTTCTGGAGGGCCTGCTTAGATGACTCCATGGCTTCCGTGTTTGACGCTGCGCTCCGGAGAAGTCGTGTTACAACGCGGTTGCGTGTGATGTAGGAAGTTCCAGATTTCGATCTTCCTTGAAATGACGGTATAGAAGACCTGAGGCGTGCGTTGTTGCGATTGTTCTTCGTGGTGAAGGTTTTGGAACAACAGAGGTTCAGTTGGCTCACACTTTTTCCCACGTCCCCACTCTGGGTCCCGCTACCTCACACTAGTGTCAGTACTACCTACCTCACCACACTGGCTCAGAATCCGCTTCGCTTTGACACCGTAGTTTTCTTCTGAGGAGAGACTACCAACTTTTTGATATTACGCATACTTGCAAGGAGCATACCTGGAGAAAAACATGCCCAACTTTACCGTAGAGAATACACTCACACTGCATGGAGGCTTTTGATTTTCCCCCCTGTGTTACACGGTTCAACGGTTAATTTGACGTACATCGTCAGCAGATCCGATTGCAATGAGAGAAAGGTGAAATTACTACGTAGTCTAGCCCCAATGCCATCCTTTCCTTCTTTATTGCTACCGTCATTTCCTCTGATCACTCAGCCATAGTATCCGCCTAGCACACAGGACCGTATCTTTAAATGTACTTGTATCTGCGAGCCAAAGCCAAGCTAACCACACAGAAGAAAATCAAACTTCCTAAGATGGTGAAGAATGGAGCGAGAGTGTTGCTCCCTGCGAACGGAACTGGAACGTTCATGCCAAACAAACCGCTGACAAGGTTCAGCGGCACGAGGATGGATGCCAGGAAGGTGATCTTGCTTAGAACCAAGTTCGTGTGCGTGCCCTGCGAGATGCTGTTGATCGAAAGTTGCGCCAAGTAGTTGCTGTGGGAGCGAGACAAGATCTTCTCAAAGTGACCTAGGTTGGTGACCATGGTAACGACGTGGTCTTGGATGTCACCAAGATAGAGGCCGATATCCATGCGGGGAGTGACCTTGTAGTTCTCGTTGCAGCGCTTCGTGAAGCCTCGGAGCACATCAGCTTTGCCTCCCAGAAGGCGCATCAAAGCCATAGTGTTCTTACGAACACGGCCGATTGATCGAAGGAAAGCGTTTGAGTCGTCCTCACGAGCCACGAAGACGCCATCCTCGATAGCATCTGCCTCGACTTCGATTTCACGAATGACAGGCGCGAAGCAATCGACAATGTCGTCGCTGGTGAGAAGATTAGCAAGGATTGCCGACATGCGCAAGCAGAAAAACTTACATGAGGGCGTAGCAGATCCAGTCACTGCTGAGCGCAACGTAGTCCTTGAGAAGGGCAATGCGCTTCCGCACGTGCGACGCATGTGCGTTTGGCTCAAAGCTGAAGCTTAGAGTACCCTCACGGAAGACAACGACATAGATATTGAAGGGCTCGTATTCGATACCGTCATCTTCCTGAACTGCGTGGAACGATCGGAAGCTCGCAAAGTAGTAAGAGGGGAAGAGCTCAATCTTCTCCCGAGCCTCTTGCGTTGTGATATCTTCGATGGTGAGTGGATGAACACCGAAAGCCTTGCAGAGAGCAACAACCTCCTCTTTGGTCGGGTTGTTGACATTCAGCCACCATACACCATCCGACTCATCTGCAGGCAAGGCAAAGAGACCGCGGAGGTCCTCTCCGGGTAGCACGAGGTCGCCGAGTTCTGCAGCGTGGATCGTTGACTCCCACGCCGAAGAAAAGAAGCTGAACCGGTTGGGATCCACCGGCTGTTGTGCTGGGGATTGCTTCGCCTTAGGCTCCTCCTCTACAGCGGCTTCCTTCTCGGGAGCATCCTGACCCGTGGACGAGTCCGAGGGCATGTTGAGAATATCTCCATCAACAGTGTGGAGCTGCAATTGTGGCTGCACAGCTTCAGACGTCTGCGGCCTGAGGTCTGGGAAGGCACGAAGAGAATCGCGGCGGCTGTTGACCCGCGAGGCCCTATCCGACTGAACAAAGTTCTCGAGATAGTCGAAGTCAATGTACAACTGGTCTTTGCGCCGACCCTCCTGGAGAGGGAAGCAAACGTCTTCCTCGGCGGACTGATTGGTAGCTAGGCTGGCACCATCGTCCACCGTGTGCGGCCGGCTGCGATGGCTTCGGCGACTGCTGATTGAGACAGCTCGGTGCAGCTCTTCTTCGTCACCAGCCCGCTCCGCCTTAGACTCAGAAAAGGACATGCCACGCTCACGCCGACGCGCCTCAGCGAAGGCCTTGACGGAGTTTGGCGGCGACACGGATCGTTGATCAGTGATGGTCTCAACCGTCGGCCGACGAACACGACGAGCCGTTGGTGAGACATCAGCCCCTTCTTCATCCACAATTGCTTCTTCAAAGTCCCTCACCCGAATGTTGGCTGATGCATCCGCTGCAGCCGACTCGGGGCTCAGCAATCGAGCTCCGTAAAGCGTGTCGAAAGTGCCTCGACGGGGACGCTCTGGGTGAGGGGCAGCCGTGACCTGGTGACGGTGATCGTCAAGCTCAGGGATCGGCGTCTTGAAGGTGCCCTCAGAGATGGTCTCCTCGTGGTCCGACATGATGAGAATTGTTGACAGTACGCTTGCGGTGCTGCTGGTATTTCGATTGACGCGATGAAACAGGCGAACCAGTCGATTTACAGGACCGTAAGGGAGAGCGATGAGATGTGTTACTCGGAATCGCTTCTCTTCAAATGCCTCCGCAACGCTCAACTCAGATGGCGATACCCATAACTGATGCGTTTAGTGACGTGCGATGCAGACCGCAGTTGATAGCACCCCGCGCGGCCGCGGCGCGCTGTCCGCTGAGCGAATAGCTAGCTTCCAGGGCAAACAGGGCTGGCGACAGTCCCGAGAGCCGTGATAAACGCTGGAGATGCCAGCAGAGCGACGGCGTGACGTTGTCGCAGTGATGTTTCCAAGGTGTATGAAATCGGCAATGGGGAAACCCAGTTATGGAGGCTTCTTGTTCACTCCGCTGTAGACCCAGAAACCAGGACCTAGGAGTGAACGGGAGGGGGAGGTAGCGTCAGCTGCGAGTGAAGCCAACTTGGTGGTGTTCTGGTTGAGAGGGTAGTTCAGTTGGGTCTCGCGACCTGTGAAAATGAAGCCAGGCGAGGACGATAATGCCGGACTGTGATGCAGTTACGCGGGTGCTGGGAGGTCGGACGAGCGTGTGCGATATCGAAGGTAAAATTCCGCGCGAGTTTGCGGGTTGGCGACAAAGAACCAGAAAGTGGGATTTCCTGGCGATAGCAGCGGCAGAGGTACGAGAGGTGGTCTATTTGGGTCAACCCTAGATGCGGGACTCGTCGCCCGGAAACAGGTTCGTCCGTCGCAGTCCCGAAAGTCGACTCTCAAAGAAGAAATCAGACTGATCTGATGGAATGCTCGTTCTGTGCGAGGCAATGAGCAGAAACTGGCCGTGGGCAATGGAAGACTTGGGACGATTTTGAACTTGCCCTCAAGTGGTGGTGCGGTCGAGTTTTTGTTGTTTTTCCTGTGGTAAAGAAGAGAGAGAGAGAGAGGCCATAAAAGGGAGGAGAGGTTTTCCTGGTTGTCATAAAAATTCCGAGCCAGGGAGACGCCCGGCAGAGGCGAGCCGAAGGAGAACTTTTTCTCCCCTTCAGGTGTCAGGCACTACCTGGCACCGGCCAACAGCAGCCCAGCAGTTGGGCAGTGAGGTGGGGAACTAAAGTCGTCCAGTGTCGCTGCAGCGGGTGGTTTGTCACGGGGGTCCTCTGAGTGAGGACTGTCGTGGTGCCAGTACGCGACGTACCCTGTAGGTATTTAGTAGTGAGGTGCGCTAGTGTACCTTCACAGTTGCGTAGTTGAGTGGACCCGGGCCGGGCGGCACCGTGCAAGCCCACAGTTTGTGGGTCCGTTCAAACGGTTCGCGGTACATGGACTGATCTACACCTGTCCAAGCATCTGAAAGGTTAGCGCGGGTACAAGGCAAGGGGGGGGGGGGGGGGGGGGGGGGGGGTAAGGCAGGGTTTATTCTAAAGTTAGTTTTACTACTTAATTTATTTAACTTTAAGGTTACTTTTCTTATTTTTACTATAAAATCTAATAGTAAGTACTTCTATCCTTAATAACCCTAATATACCCTTATTAACTAATACTTTAATAGATCCCCTTAAGCCTTTCTTAGTAAAACTACCTTATTCTTATAATATATATTAATAGTTTTATTAATAGTATACTACTTATTTTTAAAAGTACTACTACTATATATAATAGTAGTAGCCCTCTTTATAATATATATAATATATTAATTTATATCTTATTATTAATAGAATACTTTTTTTACTTCTAGGTATACTACTAAGATATATATACTACACTAAGCCCCTACTATTATAATAAACTACTATATAATAAAAAACTTTCTTATAATAATTACTTATATATATATATATATATATATATTATAAACTAATATAAACTATAATTATACTATAATTACTAAAAAGATTAATTTTACTATATACTAAATATAAAAAATATACCTTTTTAACTTTATTATAAGGGTCTAGCTACCTAGACTAGAAGGGCTTAGGGATAGTTTAGCTAGACTAAGCTAAAAAGATAGAGAACTTTATAGAGATAGGGTATAAAACCTTCTATAGTGAGGACTTAGTAAGTACTTACTAAAGAGTTAGAAAAGAAGATCTTAAAAGAAGTAAATAAAAGTAATATAGTAATATTATACTTACTTTTTAGGTACTTTTTCTATTAGTTTAACCTAACTATAGCTTATAGCTCCTAAATATTTTTATAATTCTTTTACTTCTATTTTATTTTAAGAAGGTTAGTAATAATAATAGCGCTATATATTTAAATAATACTTACTAATTAAGCTAAAGAATTTATACTTAATATTTACTAAGTATTAAGTAAAATAGTTTATATAAGTTTATATAAAGAAAATAACTTTAGTAAATAATTAGAGGATAATATAAGTTAATAAGAAGAAGTAAAAAGCTATACTTTAAGTAAAGCTAAAAGCTTTAAAGAGGATAAGCTATTTATACTAAATACTTACTAAATAGATAATAAGTATATATAAGAGAATAAGAAATATAAGACCTTTCTTTATAAATTAAATAAGCTATAAAGCTAGATATTTATAGCTATTATTAATAAGCTAGCTTAAGTTAAAAAGCTAAATAAAGCTACTAACTAAATATTAATATAATAGATTATAACTATAATAGCTAACTAATATAAACTAATTATTATTATATTAAGTAACTAAATACTTACTAAATAGTTATTAAAGGTTTATAAGAAACTTTTAAACTATAATATAGCTTATTTTATTAGTAAATCTATTAGTATAAAAAAAGAAGATTAGCTTATTATAATAAAAGAGGCTTATAAGTATTGCTCTAGCTACTCTAATAGCTAGTATATCTAATAAGCTTTAAGTATAATAAAGTATACTTTATAAATAGAATAGTAAACTTATTAATAAATACTTATAAATATATTAAGAAAGTAGGTTAACTTTATATAAAAAGACTTTAAAGTTTTTATAAGAAAGTAATATATAGTGCTTAAACTCTAAGAATAAAATTATTATAATATTTTAAAGTAGTATTATTAAAAGAATAATAAGAAACTTATTATATATTAAGCTTATTAAAAGTCTATTAACTAAGCTTTTAGTAAGCTAAATATAAGTAATATAAAAGCTTATATATTTTTTAAAGCTTTATTAAGATCCTAAAAAATAAGCTTTTTAAGTAAGATATTAATTATACTAATATATATATTATAGCTTTATATATATAGAAATTATAAGAGATTTTAAAAAGGAGATATATAGGAAAGCTTATTAGCTATTTTAAGTTATATAAATAACTATACTTAAGATCTTTAGATTACTTTTATAAAAGTAGCTTATAACTTCTTTAATTAATAGACCTAAAGGAGCGCTATCTAGAGACCTTATCTTAGAATAACTACTTAATAAACCTTTATATAAAGCTTAGCTTTAATAATAAGCTTCTTAATCTTTAAAGAACTTAATATTATAATTATAAGAAGTATAGGTATATCTCTCTTAATTATACTAAACTATATATATAGTTTATAAATAATAACTAGAACTTAAACTTAAGATAAAGTAGGATTAATATTATTATAGTTTCTTATATAATTAATACTAAAGACTTAAGAAATAAATAAGTATAAAAATAACTTTAAAAAGTATTATACTAGAAATTACTTTAGTTTCTATAAAGTAAACTATTAAGAGTTAAGTAATTATACTCTAAGTATATAATAAGGTTAAACTATTAATTAATATAAATATTTATATTATAGTAGACTTTATATAAAAAGACCTTATAGAGAAACTCTTATTAAAAGAGGCTATTAATATTATAACCTTAAAGCTAATAGACTTTTAAAGAAGATTAATACTTACTAATAAAATTTATTAGTTTACTATCTTTTTAATTAATAGCTAAGGCTATTTATAGAAGATTTACTAAGTATTTATAGCTAGCTTATATTTTAAAGGAGTAAAAGATATCTTTTTATTTAATAACTTAATAAGTAGAGAAAGTATCTATATAAATACTTATATTTATACTTAGTTATATAATTATATTTTACTTATTAAGCTAGAAGTAATAATATAAAAGATTATAGAAAATAGCTAAAAAACCTATATAATATACTTAATAGGAGCTTTAGCTTTAGATAAAAAAGATATTAATATCTTAAGTAAAAGCTTATTAAATAATAAGCTTAAAAAGAAGATCTTTAAAGAACTTAAACCTTTTACTAATATTTTTAATAAAGAAAATATAAAAAAGGTCTTTAAACTAAAAGGAGTAGTATATTATATTAAGTTAAAATTTAGTAAAAAGCCTTTATATAAGCTAATATACCTTATATTAATAAAGTAGCTATAAACTTTTACTAAATATATTTAAGAAATAGAGGTAGCTAAATATATTTACTACTTAATTAGCTTTATTAAGGTATTAGTTTTATTTATACTTAAAAAAGATAGTAGCTTATAGTTATATATAGATTATAGAAGGTTAAATAAAATTATAATAAAAAACTATTATTTTTTACTACTAATTAGTAAGTTTCTAAATAAACTTACTAGTATGAAATTTATTTCTAAAATTAATTTAAGTGAAGTATATTATAAAATTATAATTAATAAAGCAAATAGATAGAAGATTATATTTAAGACTTAATATAAGTATTTTAAGTATATAGTAATACTATTTAAACTTATTAACGCTTTAATAACTTTTTAAGTATATATTTACTAAATACTTATTAATTTTCTAAATATTTATTATATTATATACTTAGATAATATCTTAATCTATTTAGATATTAAGGAATAATATATAAAAGATCTTTATATAGTTTTATATTACTTAAGGGCTACTAAGTTATTTATAAAACTAAAAAAATATAACTTTTACTAAATAGAAATAGATTTCCTTAAGTTTTATATTACTTAAAATAATATTAAAATAAACCTAAATAAAGTTTAAGTAGTTACTAAATAGTTAATATTAAAATCTTTTAAGAATATCTAAGTTTTCTTTAGCTTCTATAACTTTTATTATAAATTTATTATTAGATATTTCTATATTATAGCTTTTATAAATAATATATTAAAAAGAAGTTAAAATAATATAAAATTAAAAGCTTTTATTTAAATAAGGGAGATATAGATTATATTTAAAATACTTTAGAGAGTATTTACTAAAGCTTTAATATTAAGATATTATAACTTAATATTAGAAACTAAAGTTAAGATTAATATATCTACTTAAGTAGTATTTAGTATATTTTTATAGAAGTATAATATTATTTAGTACTTAGTAGCTTTTTAGTTAAAGAAGCTTTTAGATATAGAAAGATATTAAGCTATAAAGTAATAAGAGCTCCTTATTATTATAGAAAACTTAGATTACTAAATATAGTATTTCTAAAAGCTTCTTAAGAAATTCTTAGTATTTATAAACTATATAGTACTAAAGGAGGTATTTATTATACTTATGCGTAATATTTATAGAAGGTTTATATAATAAGTCTACTATTTATTAATATTTAATTTTAAAATTTAGTATAAATTAAGAGTTATTAATCTAGTAAATAGATTATTATAATACTTTAACTATATAATAGAAAACTCTAAGATAGATAATATAATTCTTACCTTTAAGAAGAAATTAAGACTTATTAGCTAGCTATTAGTAATAACTTATTAATATATTATTAAGCTTAAAGAAATTATAGTTATTATAAGAACTTATATTTAGGCTATTTAGTAAAATATATAAGAACTTTATTAGAAAGCTAGCTTTAAGGTTAAGAGATTCTTATCTTTAGGTTAGTATTACTTTATAAAAGGTATTAATAATTTATTATATTTAAATATATATATTAATGCTATTACTTACTTAAAATTATATATAAATATTATATTAACTACTTTATAAGAAGATAATAATATACTAGAGGACTTAAGGGGAGTTAAGGTTATTATATTAGAGTAGTATATCTTATATACTATAATAAGGAAGCTTATTTAGAATAAAATAATATATATATTATAATTAGGTATAAATCTTAAATAAATAGTTAGAAGATTATAAGCTAAAGACTACTTTTATAGAGAGCTTATATCTAAGGTTTACTAAGATACTAGGGAATATTAGAAGTATTAACTTAATAAAAATAATATCTTTTAGTTTAAAAGAAAACTTATTATCTTAGAAGAGGGATCTTTTTATTATAAAATCTTAAAAAACTACTATAATATACTTAGATTAAGGTATATAGAAGTAAATAAGATAGTAAAGCTAATCTTATAAAAATTTTATTAGCTATACCTAATAGAAGATATATAGCAATATATTACTAAATATTTATATTATTAAGAAGTATATATATTATAATATAAGCTATATAAACTACTATAAATATTAGAATTACTAGTATACTTATTTTAATAGATTTCTTTAGACTTTTTAACTAACTTATTAGAGAGTTACTAAGATAATAAAATTATATATAATATAATCTTAGTAGTTATATATTAAATAACTAAAGTAGCTTAATTTTTAGTAATAACTAAGTAATTAGATATTATAGGTTTAGTAAGGATCTTATATTAAGAGATTAAATATTAATATAGTATACTTAAAGCTATTATTAGTAATTAAGATAAGTTAATTACTAGTTAGTTCTAATAAAACTAAATTAAAGCTTAAGATATAGAAAGGTATATCTCTATTATATAATATTTATAGATAGATAAGTAGATTAAAAGAATATATTAAACCTTAATAGTATATCTCTTAAAATTTAATAAAAGCTTATATAACTAATAAGTAATATAACTAATTAAAGCTAAATTCTTATATAATAATAATAAATATACTACTATTAATATATTACTATTTAAAGCTTTAATAAATTATTATTTTTAAATAATTAATTACTATTTATTAAGTATAAAAATTAAAACTTAAGAGGTTAATAAAAAACTTAAGAAGCTAATAGAAGTTTACTAAAAAATAGCTAAGAATTAGTAATATATAATAAAAATATAAGCTAAAAATATAAATATTAAAAAGAAAGTATTATTATATAAAGTTAGAGATATTATATAACTTTTAATAAAAAACTTTTATTTTATAAAAAGTTAATAAAAACTTATTTTATAATTTATTCTTATACTAATTATAGAAGTTATAAGCTTTAATACTTATAAAGTATAGCTTCTAGAAAAATATAATAAAGTATATAATATCTTCTTAGTTATTTTATTAAAGCTATAGTATAGTTAAAAGCTTATTAAAAAGTAACTTCTAAACCTAAAAGAGGACTTTAAAGAATAAAAAGTTAAAGATATTATATTATAAAAAGAAATATTAATAAGCTTTTTATATTTAGTTAAGTAGAAAAGCTAGCTAATAAAATATAATACTTAAAAGCTTAAAGAGTATTTAGTAAATATTTTATAAATCTTTATAAGATTTAGAAAGTAATAATATAAGTTATATTATAAGTAAGATAATAAGTAATATAGAGAAAAAGGAAAAGTTAATTAATTATAAGAAGATTTTAAAAAACTACTTTTTAAAAATAATATATAAACCTAAAAATATTTAATTAAAAACTTTAAAAAAAACTATTATATACTTACTAAAGATTTATTAAAAACTACTAAGAATTATCCTCTAAGTTATTTAACTCTTTATTAATATTATTATTATTAGAATTAGTATTTATATTATTCTTATTATTATTATTCTTATTTTTTAATAACTTATCTTTATCCTTAGAGCTAATAAGATTTTTATAAATACTTATAAAAAAGGTATTAATATCTTTATAAATATTAGGTTAAGGAGTAAAGCTAAAGCTAATATATTTAAGGATTATAATTAAGATATATTTATAAGAATTATAAAGTATTTAAGAAGCTTAAACTTTAGAAAGATCTTAAATAAATAAGCTAAATATATAAGGGTTATTATTTAAGAGATATTTTTCTAAGACTTTATTAAGCTTATTAAGGAATTAAGCTTAATTAAAGATATAGCTTTTATTATAGAGGTATTAAGGTAAGGTGTTCTTAAGTTAAAGATAAGTTTACTTAATAAGGCTTTTATCCTTTTTTTAGTAAGTATTTTATAAAGAAATTATTAGTTATTAAGGAAAAAATATAATTTAAAGGATTATATACCTTAAGCTAGATCTTAAGATATATTTAGGTATAATTAGTAGTAGTCTTTTTAGTATTTATTTATAGTAATTAGTTATTATATTACTTTAAATTAAGCTAAAGCTTAGTAAAGTTTACTAACTACTTATAGAGCACTAAGAGAAATACTTAACTATTA
The DNA here is from genome assembly GCA_027406125.1 of Colletotrichum tropicale. Lineage (NCBI taxonomy): Eukaryota > Fungi > Ascomycota > Sordariomycetes > Glomerellales > Glomerellaceae > Colletotrichum > Colletotrichum tropicale. The sequence continues at coordinate 3,595,305 of JANVYH010000004.1, forward strand.
GTAATTATAGTATATATATAGTAGATCTTATATTAATAATACTTATTAGCTTTAATTTAAGTAGTATAGTGCTTTACTTAGTTCTAGAAGATTTAAGTGCTATTAATAAAGTATTTAGAGATTTAGTTATATTAATAGTTAGTTTAATACTTTAGTAAAAGATTACTAAATATTTACTTTATAATATTTAATACTATATAAATAATATATCTAATAAGTAGTATTACTTATAGTAGTATAAATATATATTATTTAGGTAGTTTAATATAACTATAAAGTATAAAAAATATAAAGCTTATTACTACTTAATTAGTTATACTAATAAATATTACTATCTTTTATTAAGTTATTAAACTTATATAGTAATAAGATATAAGTAATTAAAGTCTTAATATTTATAATATTAGATATAAAAGTAGTATTAAAAAGGGAAAGCTTTATAAAAGCTTAATAAAAGCTTATAAAATATAAAAACTATTATATTATAATATAATATAATAAAGAAGAAGAAAACTAACTTTAAGTAAGAAAAAAGGTATTATTTTATAAATAGATATAAAGTATTATTAAGTAGTTAAGGAGGTAGCTATAACTTTAAATAGTAAGAATAGTAGTTATTTATTATAATAAATACTACTAAAAGTAAGAAAATAAGTATAATAAATTAATAATAATAATTACTATTTAACGTTCTAAATAGCTTTATAATATACTTATTTTAAAAGAGGGATAAATAGAATAAAAAATAAAATTATTATAAAGCTATTATTTAGAGAGGGCTTATTAAGTAAAAAATAAAATATTTATAAATAAAAAATATAAAACTTATTAAAAATAATTTCTTTTTTTAAAAAATAAAAGAGATCTTTAAAAGAAATTTAGGTAGTAAATAATATAACTTTAAAGTTAGAATTATAAAACTTATAGAGATAATAATAGTACTAAAGGATAATAAAACTTTAGTAAATATATAGTAGATAACTATTATATAGATAGTAGAGATAACTTATAATAATAATAGTAACTATAAAAACTTCTTATAGATAATAAGAGTTCTTATTTATTATTAGTTTTATTCTATAATAGGAACTATTATAATTAAAAGGGGGATAATTATAAAGATCTAGTTATTTAAACTAAAAAGGTTTAAAGATAGTTTAGCTAAACTAAGCTAAAAAGATAGAGAACTTTATAGAGATAGAGCATAGAACTTTCTATAATAAGGACTTAGTAAATACTTACTAAAAAGTTATAAAAGAAGATCTTAGAAGAAGTAAGCAAAAGTAGCGTAGTAATACTATACCTACCTTTTAGGTGCTTCTTCTATTAGTTTAACTTAACTATAGCTTATAGTCCCTAAATACCTTTACATTTATATTTTACTATTATTCTAATATAACTTAATAATATATATTTAATACCTTTTATAATAAGATCTACTACTACTTTAAAGATAAATACTACTAATTAATACTTTAGACTAACCTATAATAGCTAATCTCTAGCTTTAAACTCTATAGTAATTATATTATTAATACTATATTAAAAAAATAAGCTATAAAAAGTTAAAATAAACTTAGAAAATTAAATATATTATTATTAATAAGTATTAATAAGTTCTCTTTAGTTAAAAATACTTTAACTACTAACTTAACCTTAAAAACTAAAAAATAAATCTTATTACTTTTATTAATAAAATATAAACTATTAATAGCTTTATATAGAAGTAATAAATTATAATCTATAATATTAAAGATCTAAAGATTTAAGCTTTTATTTACTAAAAACTTTATAGTTAAATATTCTAAAGATTAATCTATAGTACTAAGAAAAGTTTAAGTTACTTCTAAGAGAAGAAGTATAGTAATATTAATACTAAGAAGTATTAATACTATATTTTACTATTAGTAAAGGACTTTATATATACTTATTTAAATATAATTTTTTAATAAAATAATACCTTTATTTATACTATAAGGATTATAAAAGCTTAATTACTTTAAAATAATATTAAATTCCTAAAATAGCTACTTAAATTACTTAATTTTTTACTTATTAAGAATATATAAGTTTAGATAAAATATTAAGTTAAGTTTAACTATAATATTAAGAACCTTAAACTCTTAGAACTATATACTACCCTCTAAATAATATAAGATACTATTTCTTATAACTTCTTTATTACTTTAGCTTATTTAATAGTTTAGAAACTTTAAAAGTATATTAAAAGAAGTAATAAGATAGTCTCTTATTAAGAAGTTAAGATATTAAAAAATTACTTAATAGAAGTATTAGAAATAAGTAACTTATATAGATATATTTATTTTATAGTAAATATAGCTATTTTAGAAGTACTTATTATATTAAGTTAACCTCTTAGTGATCCTATCTATTCTAACCTATAAAGTATTATACTAACCTTTCATATGCTTAGACAGGTGTATTATGCCCCTCCAGGGTGGTGCACGCCCAAGCCAAGTGCTTCCAGTGTCATGGGTGCGCCGCTTCAAGTGCTTCCGCCGAATGGGCTGCTACCTGTCCGTACTTAGGTAGAGCCAAGCATAGTGTCCGTGCTTCTAAGCACCTACCTTACTATTACGAACTGGCATACTTGTCGCCAACTACACCCAGCGGACTCCTGGTAAGTTTGATCCGTCGATCGCCTCAAAATACCCATCTTCTTACTTTTCGGGCATACATCTACGGGCCGACAGACTGAATCTATTCCTTGCCAAGCCGATTCCTTGCTGCACACGTTTCTCAATCGCCCTTCAATCTTGCTACCAGACGCAGTATCTCGTACCGTCACACAGTCCTCCACTTCAACACAATTCCCTTCCATAGCCGGCATGGCTGATCAAATTCTCGACCAGGTGCGCGACCTGGCCGAGGGTCAGATTGTGAGTGCCGCAAGACGTCTTTATCCAAATCACGTTGCGCTGATGTCTGCCTCTCCTCAGGACTTTGAGGGCCAAAAGCTGGCCGACCTCTTGGCGACCCTCGTCCTCTCAGCATCCGGGGTAAGTTCGCACCTTAAAATTTTCAACACCATATCCCTCTTCTCCGCGACCTTCTAACAGTTTGCATTTTAGGCACTCGCCTTCCTCGTCGGCTTTTTCCTTCAAGATATCAAGTTGGCGGTTTACATAGGTCTCGCTGGCACCGCCCTCACATTTCTCCTCGTTGTGCCTCCTTGGCCATTCTATAAACAACACCCGGTGAAGTGGTTGGAATCTGATGGCACGGGTATACGCAATGTGGCTACAATAGAGAAATCGGGCTAAGGGTATCGAGAGTAACGGTCATAAGGCTAGGCGTAATCATTCCAGTGCTTCCTATGGTATCGTATCTTCTCGTGTGTCTTTACTCCTGGTCGGCCACATGGGCCGGCTTTGTGCAAATTGCCGCAGCCCATTCATTGAACCATTTGACTGCATTGAGGCGCTCCTGCGCGACTATGCGATGCCAAACCCAAGAAATAATATCTCCCCATGGGTAACCACCACGTCAACGACCGTACTTCTGAAACTCCCAGTCACGGTTGTCCAGTGGGCACACTTGGCGGGCCTTGAGCCAGCGAGAAATACAATGGAAATGGAAGGCGTGCTGGTGAAAATGTTAGTATACGTACAGCTGCGTCGGGCGAGAATACGTACGTTGCAAATGCCCCAAGCTACGGTGCACTCCTCGCTCGTGGCAGAGGCTTGGTTCGCTTGACACTCAATGCCTGTGGTGGTGTCAGTATGTCCGGGGAAATAGCTTAGCAGCCGATGGTCCTTCTATTCGACGTACAGAGGTCCATAATGTGGTTTCTGCAGATGGCGCAGTTGTCGACGACAATGTCCCATGCCCAGAGTGCGACGGCGTTCCACTACCCATCCGTAAGCTCAGAAAGAGTATGTTAGGTCCGAGATGCTAACCTTCTTGACCTCGAAGCGCTTCTTGCCGTCGGCGGCCTTGGAGTCACCGTCAACTCCCTTCTTGACAACGCTGCCAGGGGCATCGGTCATGTCGACGTCGGCCATGGTGGGATGCTAGAAACGGCGGGGTTCGATGGACGTTTCGGGGGGGGGGGCGCGGCGAGTGCTGCGAAAGCGGAAGACCGGGAGTCGAGGGGCGGGGTCGATGAATTGTTGAAGTGGTGATGGAAATCGGACTTTGGCAGAAGAACTCTCGAATTTAACGGTTGGTTGTTCCTGATGCCGTCGTACCTGGTTGGAGGTGGAGAGGGTCAGCACCGATCAGTGAGGTCAAAGAGGTGGCAGAATCGGCAGGTGACAGCAGTGTACAGCAGGAAGGTAGATAGGGAAGGCTGTCGTGGAAGAAAGAACACGTCGGGTTGATGCGGTCGGAAGAATGAAGACATTACATACCACTTTCCGTACCTCTTGGATGCTTTATTGCCGTGTCTCGTGGCTAGCTCTCCTCGTCCTCGCGGGCGTTGCGATGGTGAGGCACTACTGCTTAACTTACCTTTGGCAGGGTAGGGTGGGTAATGACTGAGGGACGAGGCAAGGCTGCCACCAATGGTTAAAGCAACTCCGTTTCGTAGGCAGATGCGAGCTGTGATTGGATGGAGTTAAGCTGTGAACTGAGGGCGAGGCACCTACTGCATAGTACATACGGATACGTACCTAATGCCTGAGTGCCTACCTAGTGTACCTAAGGTGCTTTATGGTGCCTAGGTACCACAAGCACCCCACCCAGGATACCTACCTACCTAGGTAGATGAGGTAGGTTGTGCGGCGAAGGTCAACGTGCCTTCCATGTCAGCTCTGACTTCCGCTGGCTTCCATCCATGGATTCCAAAAGTGCCTACTTAAGGTAAAGTACGGTAGCCAGAAGATCCAGGTAGTCTAACCACCGTAGTCGTATGGCAGGCAGCATTGCCCTGCCTGAGGTCCTGTCAGGTAAGGTACGGTACCCGTGCCGCATTCCATTTGCTCGGAGACACTCGCGTAGCTGGTGGCATCTATTTAATGACAGGAGTTCGAATATCGATCGAGTGGTGCGGGCGATGCGACGCCAATTCAGTTCTCTGCCGCCCGCATCCCGAAGCCGAAAGCCGTGGCTGTTGGCTGGATTCGCAGTCATCAAGAGCAGCTGAAGACTTTAGCTTGACGAACTTCAAGGTCATACTACGGATATCTGCAGCACAGTCCACACTTCAAAGTACGCATAGACAAATGCTCAACCATGCTGTCTCCGCGTCACAGCAGTGACGCAGTTGGTCCTGGAAAGTGACTCGCGCCCTGCCATTTTTGGTGCACGGGAAACAAGGATGGTGCGGTGCCTATCAGAGCAGAAGTGGCTTATCGTGAGGCTGGGATTGGGAACGGCCCGGAAAATGCGGGACAGCAGTGGCTCAGTTGCTTCTGATTGGATGTATTTTGGTCGGTGGTGTTGGACAGTTGCGAGGAACAGCACAGGTTGGGATGGCATGCCGTGCCTCGCCAGGCCCTGCCGAACGAGCCCAATCTTGGCGCCAGGGTTACTTAAGCCCCTCTCCCCTCTTTCGCCATTACCTAGCCGCATCACAGCTGCAGCCACTGCCCACCCCATCGCTGCTTCAGCGTCACCCTATCTACTCTTCGCCCTCCTTTTGCACGGCACAATGAGCAGAGCACCATCACGCGCTTCTTCTGCATCAGATAACTGCTTCTACTTTTCCCTTCCCCGAAACCCGCTTCCTCAGACAGACCATCCTCCTGGCGCTTGAGCACGCAATTCGACCATCATCCGCCCGTAACCAAAGCGAAAAACCCAGTATCTTTAAGCATCAACACGACGCTCCCAGCGGCACATCGACAGTCATACTTGCACTCACTCTTCGGTCAATCGATCTATCCGACAAGCCTGCCTCATCTTGACGCATCATACCTAGCCTACGTACCTACAGCGCTCTGCCTGTACCGACTAGGCTCTGGGCACGAGACTGCCGTACACAAAGCAACCTTCTCGTTCCTTTGCCGTCTCTCGTTACATTAATTAAAAAGCAAAGCAAAACACCGAAAGCCGAAAAGCGACAAGCCAGATTGTCCCTTCAGACACCAGTATGCAGGAGGCAACCAATCAAGCGAAGCCTACATCCAACCGTCGCCGAGGTCGAAATGGCGGCGGGAAGGCGGCAGGACAGAAAATGTACGCCTCCGAGAACGATATGGCAAATGTGTCGAATTCTGCCTTTGATCAGTTCGGTCCACACACTCCTCAGAAGTCCTATTCGGGTTCTCCAGATCCCCAGTCGGCCGCGGGGGCTCAGGCCGGCTCCAAGCAGCGCTCTCGCAACAAGCCTCGAGCGAAGAATCCCAGTGCCAATCCTGTAGCATCGCCAGACACGCGCCAGAACCGTCGGTCAACACCCCAGAGCATTCCCGTCAGCAACAAGCCAAACACTGCTGCAGCCTTCGCTGGCGCAACCTTCCACGCATCTCCCGCCCCTTCAGCTCTGCCTATTCCGAGCTTCTACTCGAAATCGATCCCCGAGTCCCCAGGCAATGCGGGCATGAGACGAGAAGTTCAGCAGCAACCATCTCCCCCAGTGACGGAGCATGAGGCACCGACTCCGCACCATCCATCGACTGTGCCTGTGGCCCGAGAGTCTCCTCTTGATGCTATCTTTAGAGCAGATAGGGCTGAAAAGGAGAAGGCACGTCGAGTAAGCTCTCTTCACTCCTCTTCTCGGCCTCAGGGGCCTGTCTCGCCGCCGGCTCCCGCGCTCAGAGACAGTCCCTTCGCCGCGAAACCGTACAATACCCACCCGGGGCATCGAATGCCATTCGAGCGATCCTCCAGCGGCATTTCTTCGGCAGAGCTTGATGGCTTTCCCGGCAAGCCACTTGGCCCTGCTTTTTCGACTCCCTACCAGGATCGCATTCGGGCTGCCCGCGCCGGTCCTAGTCAACCTTGTACACCAAAAGCTTCGGAAAACTCACCATCCGAGGACCGCTCCGAGGCCTTGAAGAAATACTTGTTTGGAGGCAAGGGTATGACAGGCTCTCCTCAACCCTCGCCACCGATACCTTCAACTCCGCACGTCAGTAATGGTATTGTTACACAGGACGAGGAGGCCCGATCTTCCGATCTTCGTGTCATGGAGGACAGTCTTCGTCGAATCCTCAAACTAGACTCCCCTCTGGCGGCTGCCAAATCGGGAGAACGTCCTTTGTACTCTTGAAGAAGCCACTGGTCTGGGCTATGAGGTGGACGTTTTCCGTACGCCACCCATCAACCAGGTGTCCATGATCTATGTATGTGAAACTTTTGGACCAACAATTAGCATGGAACGGGAGTCTCTGCGAGTTCTAGCTGTTGATTGTGATTTTTGTTGTTGGGTGTCTTGGGGTTACGGGATGTGGCAAAATTGGCAGATGCTTTTTTTGTGCCAACGTCAGGAGTATTCAACTTGATACCCGGAGGCGACATCGATGTTTTTCTTCAGTTAGGACAACTTCAATCATTTTCCGTCTGCATCTTCGTTGGACCGCTTCGTGGCGTACTTTCAAAGGTATATTATACTCTATGACAAACGGACAGTCTACCTTGTCTAGGGACTACTGGCTGTGAATGCCCGTCAGTATGATGCACATCGAGAATACATGAATATGAGCGAGTGCTGTATTTTATTCCAAAGGTCGTAAGCTCGATCACTCTATCCTGTGTATTGGATATTGCTGTCTGATGAGCATAAACGTTGTTGGGAAATTTGTTGTATTTGTGCTATGCAACAGCTCGGCTTGAACTCGACGGGAAGCAAGGTGGGCATGACGAAAATTAATCGGATTCTCTGCGTCAGCTCTCATACGGTACGGTTGTAAACGCAGCTGGGTCTCGGAGTCCCATTCGGACATTACCTCGAGGTCTATTCTCGAGCTAGTTCGTAAATTGGGGATGGCGATGTGCTTTGCTAGATCAGCCCATACCATACCACTTTGTGCCCATGCAAACATTCACAATACGCAGCATGCCATACAGTCTAGATGAGCCAGAGATGAAGCCTTGATTCTCGATGCTGCACGGGTTTCAACTCGTTTCTGCCCCGTTACCCAAGGCCATCATACTGATGCCGTGTATGGTGAATGCAAGCCCCCTCACCCTGTCATCTTGACACCATGATAAGGCATGGCAGAGGCGAAGGGGCTGGGAGGAGGCGGGGAATTGAATTAGGTATGCTTGCCGGGAACCACAATAAGAAGAAACGCCACTTGTCCAGCTATCATGTGTCGTTGTGACGGATCAGACACTCGAGCCACAAACGCAAACAGAGCCACGTCCATATCTCAGCAGCTTATGACCAATATGTCCAAGCTCTTGACGTAAATAGTTACATACACAAGCGTGACGACGAGACTGTAGAAGGCAAGAATGCAAGTATTGTCATAAGTCTCTGCGTATCAGACAGTGACAGCAACTGTAATCAGGGACAGGTCATGAATACACTAGATCTGTCGTGTTTGCTACCTGATCATGCAACTATCAAGCTGTCACATACTGATTCCACTCTTGTCACTGGGAGTCTGGAAAAAATTGTAAAGAAATCAAGCAGATACGAGCGGTAAGTCAATTAATTGTACACCAACAGAGCGGCGCTTCTTTGCATCTAATGTACCTAAGCGGGGAAAGAATGGGGGAGTATGCAACAAAGAAGCAATCTGATCACGAAGGCACGTGACACCGCGACAGCCACCCAACTTAAGTAATAAACGCTGCATGGTATCGCGACTGCCCTTAGCCCACGTTCAACTTATTCCACACGAATTCAGCACAGAACAGACTCTGGAATTCAATTTCTCACCTCATAAATACGGAATCAACCAAGAAAAGCGTATTTCTGGCGGCTTGCGCGCGACTATGAGTTCAGAATACAACCCAGCGCGTTCTGCATCACCAGATGCGGAAGATGACCCGGATCTGGCCTTGGCCATTGCATTATCTTTGCAACAAGAAGACATCACACTTCACAATCGATCGGAGGCATCGAATGCGCCAGCGAGCCCTTCAAAGCAGTCCATCAAGCCTACCACTGGTGTTACGTTTGGGTCCCTTGCTCTTGACAGGAAAAAAATGGAAGAGGAACGTCTCGCAAGACTGGGAAAACGATCAGCCACGCAAGCTGACCTTGACGAGAACTTCCAGACGTCAAAATCTCAACGGACTGATGCCGCTGACAGCCAAGAGTTGAGAAACGCTGCCCCTGTTCTGAAGGTACAGGAGCAAGCAGCCAATGCCCTCGATCTACCTTTCGCCAAGGGAGCCTTCAGGAGAACCTGGGCACGAGGATACCCGAGGACGGGTGATGATATCAAGATCGAAGAAGTGTTGCAGAAAGAGCAGCTGCAGCTCGCCGTTCTTTCCTCTTTTCAATGGGATGAGGAGTGGCTTCTATCGAAAATCGACTGTCGGCGCACCAAGATGGTGCTGGTTGCGTATGCAGCAAACGACGCAGAGGTACGTGAAAAACTGCCAACAAAGCCCCTATCCGTGATCGATGACACGTTGACTGACAGTATCCTACAGAAAGCAGTGATTCGGTCAAACGCCCCTGCTGGGCTCATCAGATTCTGCTTCCCGCCCATGCACGGCGGGTATATGCATTCTAAGTTGCAGATCCTAAAGTATGAAGGGTAAAACGTCTCCATTCTTTAGACTATCGGCAGCTACTGAGATTATGGCAGCTATCTCCGACTTGTGGTTCCTTCCGGCAATCTGGTTCCCTACGATTGGGGGGAAACGGGTGTTCTAGAAAACGTCTGTCACCCCCGACTCATCACAATCCTCCTCACGGTCTAGCTCACACTGGCAGATGGTGTTTCTCATCGACCTGCCTCGCTTCGAGACGCAGCAGACTACAGCCGGTACGGAGACACTGTTTGGAAAGGAGCTGCGGCGCTTCCTAACAGCTCTTGGTATTGGTGAGAAACTGGTCAAGAGCCTTGACAATTACGACTTTTCCGAAACGAGTCGCTACGGATTTGTCCATACTATGTCAGTAAATCGAACGAGGGTCCCAGCAAAGATGGCATCGACTCTGACAGCTGACTTCAATCCGCAGTTCCGGGAGCCATGCGAATGACTCTTGGCAACACACAGGTCAGCATACCCCCCCAAGGCGCCAGAAATCGATGTTTGTGGCGTGTCAAAATAAGACCTGACCGTTTAAAACTAGGCTACTGTGGACTCGGTAACACTGCTCGTAGTTTGGGGTTAGCAACCGACTATCCCGTCGACGTTGACTACGTGGTATGTAGGCTGAACAGTTTTCCCAGCTTTTGGCGGTCAGTTTGACAAGGGGGTTTCGCTAAGCAATTTGTCATCAGGCTTCTTCGCTGGGATCTCTGAACCATGGTTATTTGACAGCTATTTACAATGCTTGTCAAGGTACGTGTGGTTGCACTCAACCTGTCGAGACTTGACGGGGTGATCAGCGGACTAACACCCCACGGCACCCTTGTAGGTGATTCGGGCATGAAGGAATACGAAGCGAGACAGTCCAAGTCGACCAGAAGCAAGGCCGGAAGGTCAGGTCCTTCTGGTCCTAGAACAATTACCGCCGAAGCGGTCGATTTGCAGCATCATTTCCGTATTTATTTCCCGACCGAAAAGACCGTTTCGAGCAGCCGAGGCGGTAGATCTGTAAGTATGTCCCGGCCGGGATCGCCGCGGCGCCGGTCGATCCTGGTGCCCAAATGCCCCTGTCTTTTGAGAATGCTCATTTCGCGTCATTAAACAGGCTGCCGGCACTATTTGCATGCAAGAGAAGTGGTGGAAGTCTTCCACCTTTCCGCGAGAATTACTGCGAGATTGCGAAAGCACCCGAACAGGTCTGCTGTTGCATAGCAAAGCCATTTTCGTGCGAGAACGAGCGTGCAACGGTGCGGTCTGGGCATACATGGGGAGCGCAAACTTGTCAGAGAGTGCATGGTAAGTCATCGCGAGGCCTGGTGATAGGCGGCACCAACGTCGCAGTAGTAAAAAGGCCGGGGAGCTAGGGGCCAGAGGAACCATATGCCGTCTGAGCAGGACGTGACGAAACGACGTGGATCGATCATAAGGCTGACCTAAATTGGAATCTAGGGGCCGGTTAGTGAAGGACCGGGAGTCGGGAACGGCCAAGCTCTCCTGTCGCAACTGGGAGTGCGGCGTGTTGGTCGCGGTGGGCAGGACGGCGGGCTGCGCGGATTCTGGGACACGGCGGGGAGCCGACCAAGGTGCCCAGACGCTGGAGCGGGCGCGGGCGCAGACTCACATGGGTCGCGGCGGAAAGGAGGGCGATGAGGAAAACCCGCAGCACCAGCACCGGCTGCAGCGACACCAAGGCGAATCACCAGGCTTCGATGAAGCGTTTGGAACGACGATGCCCATTCCGATGAAGGTGCCGGCGGGGCTCTACACGTCAGATGAATCGGCAGCCAGCCGGCCTTGGTTTTTCATGAAGGCCGATTGACCAGGGATGTGGGACCGGGGACGAAGCGAGAGGGAGGGGGTGTGATTCAGCTGACACACCCCTGGCAATTGGCGGAAGAGCGTCCGAACGTGCACGATAGACAAATGGCCCTCAGCGACAGTCGTATCAGCTTTGTGTTTATGCTGTTTAGGGGGGCGCGGCAAAGGGACGCAGAGGAAAGGGAGAGCAGGCAAGTGCAGCACGGACATGGATCTTCACAGATGGCATGGCGTCGTCTCAACCTGGAGCAAACCCCGGGTCGGCCGGGCTAATTAGCCCTCCGATGGCGGGACCTCAGCATTTTTACAGGTTCTACGTATCGCGCCTATTCGTGCCTTGGTCAAGCGTTGCTGTGCTGCCGATTTTAAGGACTAGCGTCTATCAAACGATATGGCCTAGTGAATCTGCGGTTTGCATGTCCCGCTTGGATGGCATGGGGGCCAACAAAGTGCACTGTACGTACCTACCCACACGTGAGTCGCAATGAGATGGATGGATCACAGCATGTAGTGGCAGCTGTGTAGGTTGAGGACCGGGGGGCGGGGGAGAGGGAGAAAAAGAGAAAAAAAAAAAAAAAAAAGGCTAGCGTCTAGCTGCGTATCCATAACAAGCTAAGAAAATTCGGAGTAATACGTTCAACTCGGGTACGGATATGCTGGTTTCGCAATATGGAGTAGTACAAGTGCGAGACGCACATTTAGGTATTCCATGATACCGAGGGCATGGCAGTCCACATACCGGTTGATTCCGGTGAATTGGATATGGGTCGTACTGGGCAGGTCGCGCAGCATACCTACACCACCGCGGTACACAAAGCACAGTGTCAAATCCAAAGACGGCGCCAATAAACTGCAGAACCGTGACAGACCAGGGAGAGGAGGGGGCAATATGGGAGCAATAGATGTGCGTAGGGGTGGCGGACGGGACGATGGGAAAGTGGCCGATTGCCTACATACCCCGGAGAGGTGACGGGCAGTGGGCAGCTTGGTCGCAGTCCTTCTGGCACCCCCTAACTTGGCTTGCCGCCGCAGCAAATTAAGGCATGTGGTGACTTAAGCAACGGGAAGGATGGGGTTGGTGATTGCTGGCGGTGACACGGTTTCAACTTGCTCGTGGTTGGATCAGCCATACCGAAAACCAAAAACCGAGGTGACGAGGAAGCGAGATAGGAACCCGAGATGGTTCATTATGCGTGAAGTGGGAGGATAGCAGTGCCGGCATCGACGGGGTAGCGCATTTCCCTCCGTCAAATTGCAAATACCATGCGTAGCACCGTGAGTGAGAAGGAGGTGGTGATAGTGCCCAAGGGGCGATCGACCACAACCTTTGGCCGCTCAGGGCAGGGCAAGGCAAGATGAGGCGAGGCGAGGCGAGGCAGAAGGGCGGGACAGGGCAGAATGAGAAAAGAACAGTCGAGTTCTACACTACCTTACTATGTAGTACATACACCATTGCTCGAGCATGAGGGACAGCGCTGCAGAAGAGCCCAGTAGCAGTACTATCTGACGTGTGGTGCCGGCGATGATGTCGCAGGTCCAAGGGAATTGCAGTGCAGCGTAAGGTAGTGCGGATACACTCTAGCGTACGAATGCCTTTGGACGCTTGGCTACGTACCGGACTTACCTCACGGATACAAGCGCTTGGAGGCTTGGCAAGTCGGGGTCCTTGTCGAGTTGGGCCGCTAGCGCGAACTCCAGATTGTGAGATCGCAAGTTTGGTTTCTTTTTCCGTGGGCTCTTCTTCATCGGCCGGCCCCCCCTCCCCCCCCGTGGCTGGGTTTGGACCCCTGGAGTTGGGTCCAGAACTATATAGTACGACCAGAACCAGCCAGAATGGCAAACAGGCAGCGCAATGGGGTTGGATTATGGATGGGATGGGATGCATGGGGGATCCTGATCGGCATTGAGGGGCCAAGCAAGAGCAGGGCAGGGCACAGGGTGGACACCTCAGCTATGTCTGAGACCCATAATACCTGAGAGTGAAGTGTACGTATCTACAGTGCCTACCTTACCTAGGTAAGGTAGCTTACTAAGTGCCGCAGCATCTTCTGAGAACACCCACCGGCGCCACCCTAATCTGCCCTGTCTTTTTCTTTATTTCTTTTCAATCCGCCATGTAAAGTGGGTCTACGGTGGATCAGACTGATCCTTGCCGTCTTTGGCCTCGCTAGCTTGAGGCTGTGATGCACCGCGGGCGGGTTTGTGAGGTGGAGTTGCAACATTTTCTCGACTTTGTCAACGGCACCGCTTGATTGGATGGATGTTGCGGCTTCTGCGGCGTTGAGCTCGAACGGTACAGACGGGACAGTCGGATTGGCGACGGACACTTGTGATGCGCGATGAGCGGTGAATGGCTTGTTGACTCGATGCGACTCGATTTAACTCGAGTCCGTAAGGGTATGTATCCGTGATTATTAGCAGCAGTACGGATGGATCCAATGCTGCGCAAGCGCACTCACTACCTTACATGGAAACAGACGGGCCGCAACGGCCAGCGACCAGACTTGTGTAGACTAGAATGATGCGCGGTGCGGACATCTAGGGACCGCACCTCACCTCGCTGTCCATCTCGAACAGCAAAATAACACGGCGAGGTGATGGCGAGCGCAGCTGGGCCTGGACTCGCCCGCCATTGGAGACATTGGGGTCGGCCCTCCACGTCGTCTTGGCCCTTACTGCGGTAGTCTTGGCAGATGGGCCGAGTTGCAGTGGGGCCGGACATGTTCGCATGTCCGCCCGGGCAGATGACTGACAATTCAATTTGGCCCAGAGAGAGACAAAGAACGGAGACGGGCACTTTTGTCGGGGATCTAATTACATGCACCCCGCCAACTACTACACGGCAATTTCTGTGCAACAATCTCCCCGGCAAGAACCATGCTGTCGTCGATGCGAATGATCTGACGAACCCATGCAATGAAAGAATCCACAGAGCTCAAAAACAGAACAGCATCAAAGCCCCAGAAAGTCCGCATGTACTGCGTAGTATGTACGGAAAACAGTCACATTTCACAAATGCGAAAATGGGAGCTGCGCCGGGATTGACATTGCCTGTCGCCATGCCCAAGCCCACACCCACGGCGGCGGCGGCGGCGGCGGCGGCGGCTGCGGTTTCGGCTTCGGGGCCCAGGGGAATGGTTGACCTCTGATTCTTGACCAGGGCCCGACTTGTCAATCTATTACGTGCACCGTCAGATCGAGCCCGCATTTGCATCTGCGGATATGTGCGCTATCTTAGGTACTATTCTGCATGTACTATTCTGCATGTACATGTCTGCCCGTGCCTGTGCTCGTAGGCTGTGTCTACAGATCGCAAGGTTGGAACGACGTTGGCGCGGAGGAGACATTGCCTGATGACTTTGCGACTACAAACCAAACCCCGCCTTCACCGCGGAACATGTTGTAGTTGCTCGATTTGCTCCCCTTGATCACTAATCCTTCGTATTTCAACCCGACTTTGGATTGCATCGCCTTAATTTAATGCTCTGTTGGTTAGGTATGGAGCAGGACGCTAGCGACTGCTATTCCAGCATTGGTGGATGGCCTACACCACTGCCCTTTTACTGTTTCCTTACCTAGTGGTAGCCCGTGGTAGCGACATCAACAAGCCTCGCGTCGCGTCGCCTCAACGTCAGGTAGGTAGGCTAGGTAGGCGGGCAGGGGTTCCGGGGGCCTGCGAAGTGCCCAAGACGATGCTGGTGCTAGTGGGACTCGACCGGCGGGGAGATAGGGTTAGTGGAGGGGACCGAAAAGTCAATTGACTACCTTA
Source organism: Colletotrichum tropicale (assembly GCA_027406125.1). Lineage (NCBI taxonomy): Eukaryota > Fungi > Ascomycota > Sordariomycetes > Glomerellales > Glomerellaceae > Colletotrichum > Colletotrichum tropicale. The sequence continues at coordinate 3,610,516 of JANVYH010000004.1, forward strand.
CCCAAGAAGGTCTGACACCGGTGACGATGGCCGATGATGCCGCCCTTGAGCCAATACGTGGTAGCCGCGCAGACAAAATCGTACCATGCCTTCATGTGTAGCGAAGGTCCAAATGCCCAAAGGACCGGCTGGAGAGTCGAGATGCAATACCAGTGGAAGCACACCTCAGGTAGCTCGCTCGGTCCTTGGCAAACCTGCTCAGCATGCGTCCGTGGGACTCCGTTAGCCATCCTGACCACATCGACGACGATAGCTAGGTGGCCAGCTGAGGCAACAGTCACGATCTTGGCATGGCGGCACCTTGTCTAAATACAGAGTATTCGCTTCGCCGCTTCGCTGCCTCATGCCGCGCCGCCAAAGACGCGTCTTCGGCATCACGACGCATCACTTTTACGAGCCTGCCAAGAGTTTGTTGCTTCAGAGCAATTGGATTGGAGCGCACTGCATCGCCGTGAAGCCAAGACCAGGGATTGGGCTTGGCGGTCATTCGGCGCCGGCGGCTGCACCGGCGGCTGCACCGGCATCGGCCATCCGGCAGCCCGGCGGGCAGACATTACAGTCCGTCCGGAAATGTGGAGGCGGAGGAACATGCAAGGGGACGTAGACGCTTCAGGCCGGAAACTGACAGCTTGAGAGCTGCCGAATCCCCGATAGGAGTTCCGAAAGGGGTTGGAGGCAACGTGGTTTATATGCAGACAAGACGGGCGAATGAGCAAGCAAAACTGAGCAAACGGGGATCTAGTAGCTTGTTGTTCCTGCTCGGCGGATTTGCAGCCATCAACCATGGCCACGGTAATGTCGATTTCGGTAACTTTGGAGCAAATCACTACCCTGGATGGAAGAGGGGGGGGGCTGGGAACCACAAAAGAGGACTGGGAGACGGGGGGGGATAGGAGGGGGGGGGGGGAAACAAGAAGAAAAGAAAGGGAATAATGCCAAGAAAAATCGCGGCAAGGCGGCAAGCTTGAGCTTGTCGTTCCACATCCGTTATTGCCGCCCGTCAGATGCTGGTCGTGTCTCATGGTGGCCGGTGGTGCTTCGTGCTTTGGATGACAAGGTAAGGTAGTTATTGCAACTGCTCGGTCTCTGGGGAATAGCATCACGTCGCATAGCGGCAGCGGCAGCGGCAGCGGCGGCGGTGGCGGCGGCGGTAAGCTAAGGGTTCTCTTGTTGCGGGCGGGAGCTGGGATCAAGGAATCAGAGTTTGGTGCAGGTGACCAGTCCGTCGGGGACCTCGAATGGGGCCCATCGGGGGGTTGACTGAAGACATGGCTGAACACACCATTCCTCGACGGGGGGTATGTACTATGTAATTAACGTCTTTGCTGGGACTCCCGACGTTGTGTTTGATTTTCCTTTGGGGGATGGGGTTCCCCTGGTACGAGCCCCAGCCGCCATGTCATAGTCCAAGTCTTGGCCTGAGCTGATGCCAGAGATCAGAAACGGGAGATACAGGTGACAAGAGACGGGACGGTGCTCGACTGCGAAGACACATACCAAATGTCCAGGGATGACGGTGACTTTGCTGCGACAGTGGCGACGACAACAACGGCGGCGGCAGCAGCAGTACGGCGAAGGAAATGACAGCGCGGGGATCATCTGATAGTGAAGCCAAGAAGCACAGAGTGGCAGAGCCTCAACGGCTTTCCATTGGAGACAAGGTGCCATCGATGATTAGGTAGGGTGTGGATGGTGGATGGTTGTTAGTTGGAATCACCTCACGGATAGTCAAATGACAAGAGCCAAACACGGACAGAGAGAGGACCGGGCACCTACCTACAGGGCAGCCAGCACCTCTCAACTGAATGACTGTCTTCCAGACAAAGCACAGAGACACGGGCATCGATAGCAAAGTTAAGGTCAAGTCTTACTTTGCACCTTATCTGGACAACAACAATAACAACAACAACAACAACAACAACAACAACAACAACAACAACAACAACGACGACGACGACGACGACGACGACGACGACAACACACTCCCGACTCGACAGTGTGACGGTGATAAGGCGAGAAGGCTGGGACAAGGCGGCGACGCTCCGTACCGCACCGCACGGCACCGTAGCGACGCCCCGGGCATATGTTCGCATTTCATCTGGGGGCCCGGGTGGGAGCTGGAGGAGGGTGTGGGTGGTGGGCCGTGTCAAGGCCCTTCGGATGGGATGCTGGACCACACGCGCCTGCGGAAATGGTGGAGAATGGCGACGGGCTGGCTGTGTGAGGTATTGGTAGCACAATTGGAGATGGAAGGGAACGATGTTGAATCCAATCCAATGGCGACGCGATTCTCGGCTGGATCTGGCTCCTTCTCTGCGTCGCTCTCGTGCGCTTGCTCTTTGCTTGTGTTTGTGCTGGATCTTGCGTGCAGATAGACATCCAGCCAATAGGTACTCCCGTCAATAAAGTGCGATACTCCAAGGCTTATTGTGACAACATCGCATTCCATCGCCGTTGCGGCTTGGGCTGGGTTGGTTTGGATTGGCGTTACTCACGGGCTAGCCTCCGAGGTGACACTAGGTATCAGACCTGCACTGCGGCTTCAGGCACTGGCATCATCAGCACTGGCATTGACATTGACCGGCTCGTTTCTGGCCGTGGTGCTTTATTCTGAGTTGTTTTGTTTTGTTTTAGTCCCGCAGATGCAGCCGAGGGCCGTGGCTGCGGACAGGTACTTACCTACCTTTGGTGTAGGTAGGTATGAAGGTCGCGGCCAAAAGTATTTGTATATCCCCACTTTTAATCATAGTGTAGCTAACTAGAGGCTGGCTAAACTTTAGCGCTAGCGCTTCTAACTGCCCCTCTACTTTACCTTAATATATATAGCTAATTTTATTACTATTATAATTATAAAAAAACGCTAAATTTTTGCTATACTACTAAAAACACCTTATATAACGTAAATATTATATTTTTAATATTATATTTAAACTTTCTTACTTTTTTTTACTTAGAATATTAATTTTACTTATTAAAATTGCTATTATTATTAATTTCTAACTATTCTACCTCCTTAACGTAGTATATAGTATAGTTACTAGTTTTATAATCTAAGTTAAGATTATTAAGCCTATTAACTACTTCTTATTATAAATTATTATTATTTATTACTACTTTATTTAGTATAGCTAAAAAAGTATTAATCTTAATATATAGAGTTACTTTTTTTACTATTATTAATACTAATAAATATATACTTTTTTTATATTTATTACCTCTTTTTAGCTAAATTACTTATTAAATATTTTATTAAATTTACTTTATAAAGTATTATAACTTTTTAAATAGGAAGTTTTTTTTAATTTATTTTTTATATTTAAGTTAATCTCTAGTAGCTATTAATACTAATAAGCTCTTATTATTACTTTAGATATACTTATAAAAGCTTAATTACTAAGAGATCTAATAAATTTACTAGCTATATTATAAGGATTATCCTTAATCTTACTTATAGCTTATAGTTTTAGTATAAGGTATAAGAGCTAATATTATCTTCTTATACTATTATATTTAAGTAGGTATATTACTATTATTTAATAAAAAGTATAAAAAGTAGCCTTAGAATAGTATATTAATATTAATATTAATTAATACTACTTTTTTTTAAGCTTCTCTCTATTATATTAGTTTTAGTAGTATATTTTTACTACTTAAGCTTTAAAAGTTTCTTTTTTAAGCTAATTACTTTTATAACCTCTATAGCTTCTTATTTTACTTAATTTATTATTTTATAATAGTTATTATATTAGTTTATTTACTACTAAAATCTCTTTTACTCTTTTTTTATTTCTTATTACTATATATAGTAAGGCTTAACTTTATACTAATAAAAGTATCCTTAAAATATAAACTTTTATTAGCTTTTCTACTTATATCTAATAATATAGTAGTAAAAGGTCTTATAAGGTTTTTATTATACTTTCTACTTACTATAAACTACCCTTAATATTATAGAGGTCTTATTACTCTATATAACTTTCTTTTAGTTTTTAATTATCTAAGAACTATATTATAATACTTATTATAGTTATACTTTCTTTTATTAGTTATTTAGGTTTAGTTTAGTTATTATTTTAATACTATAGAAATACTTATTTTTAAGATATTAATATATAGTTTACTAATTAATTAAGAAGTTATTCTAAATAAATATATAGTAGATTATATTAATAATCTATTATATAGAATACTACTTAGTTAATAAATTTTTAGTTAGAATATCTAAGATTAATACTTCTAACTTATTAATAATAACTAATAAGTGCCTATATTAATAGCTATTCTTAATATATATATTAAATATAATATCTCTTAGCTACTATCTTTAATTTATAGCTTTTTTATATATTTAAGTTAAATATATTATAAAGTATATTAAAATCCTTATAAATCTTAGTAATTATTAAACTACTTAACGCTTAAAAAGCTAAAATTAAAGCTTTAGTAATAATATCTTATTCTTTTAATTTTATTAGTATTATAAAACTAAGTATATATAGTAGCATTAATAGTACTTAATTTAAAATAAGGGTCCCCCCCTTTTTAAAACTAACCTCTAAATAGGATATTAATATTAAAATAATAGTATAAGCTAATTTTTAGTTAGAGTATCCTTAATTTAACATACTAATATTCCCTCTAAAATAGGAAAAAGATTAACTATAGTCTCTATAGCTTAAACCCTACTAATACTTATATAGCAACATAGGGCCCCTGATATATGAATACTTTTGGCTGCAACCTTCATATGTAGAAAGGTGGATAGGTAGACAGGTAAGGTAGACAGGTACACTAGGTGCAGACGTGCGTTGTCTGTTGACTGCAGGTGCCAAAAGATGCAAGTAGGGTGAAGAAGGACATCTGCCAAGCCCGTCAGTCCTGCGGCCACTTTCTCAAGATGAGAGTGGACGTTGGCCTGAGCCCAGAGCTCCGAGAAGAGTCAAAGAACCAATCCCGGTCCACTTGCATCGAGTCACATTCCGCTCACACCGGCCGCAAAGAGGAGGGGAGTGTGAGTACGGATACCTACGTTATGGGGAGAAACACGGATGGGCGGGCACCCTTTCAATCGCTTCGAGTTGGATCGAGTCAAGACGGGAAGAGATGGGATGGGGCTGCGTTGCGAACCGAATCATCAAAAAAAAAAAAAAAAAAAAAACATCAAAAACCCCCATCATCGCGACATGACCTGGCCAAGAGTTCTCGGGGAATGAGTGCGACGCACGAGACAACGACAATGCGCAACGGTGGAGACTAGATTGACAGTTGACGAGGCCACGAGACGACGGGGAGCAGGGCCACCGGGGAGGGGAGCGGGGAGCCTGCGAGCGGGCGCAATGACAGTGGAGGCAACAAGAAGCCGGCCACAGCGACGGGGTTGGGCTTGGAGATGGAGACGCAGACGCAGACGCATATGGAGATGGAGATGGAAATGGAGTCACTAGCAAGGGTGACGGGACGTCTCGCTCTCGTTATTTTTGCCGTCCGTCTGTCTGTTCCTTATGCGAATCGCCGTCCCCCTTCTTGTGAGTCGGTCGTACTGATGCATAGGTATCTGAGACTTGCAGCAGAGCAGAATGCTTGGATGCTCCTCTCCACGTCAATGGTTGCCCCATCATCTCGACTGTGGTCGGGCGATTTCCATTCATCGCCTTTGAACAACATGGTGCGAGCCGGTGTCCAGCCGTGCCATCGCATCGCGGAGCCCCGCGGAGTGCGGAATCTCAGTGTCCGCCTTGGGCAACGGAAGTTTATCTCACCGTATCGCCGCGTGACTGACCTGACCGTGCATTGATACCTGCCTTTCCCTTCATTGAAGGGTCTCACCACGTGAGGCGGACCAAGTACAGACGACAAGGCGAGCGGAAAGGCCCAAGCACAATCGACGTCTCGTTGGTCTTCCACAGGACCCTTCACACCACCACCACCACCACCATCCTCAGTGCCCAGGGCAATGGAGACTACTACCTTGGTTAGAAGTCGACACAGAGAGAGGGACGAGATGGAAAGGAGAGCAAGGGATGCGGAGGTTAGAAATCGGTAGACATCAGGCCATTTGCCCATAAGACGACAGGCCGGCCGCACAACTCACGCAACGCACTAGTCGACTTTTGTTCGACATTATGCGACGCCCGCTCGTGGGAACGGATTGAGTATCTGGCATATTGAAGAGATCGGCTTGACATCAAAATAGCATCCCCATGGGTCGAGAATGAAGTTGTTACACACGGCACGCTGGCGGATACAGTTTCCCAGCTGAGAAGACTGCCTTTTTCATGGTCGCTGTTTGGCCCGTGCGCAGCCACCTCACACCACGCCAGGACATAGGACATGATGCCAATACGTACCTTACCTTGGTTTTGCTACCCAGTTTTTTTAGATGCCAACCTAACCTACCAATCCGGCTTGGCTGGCTGTTTGGGGTAGGTTCAGTTGGGGTCTCCTCTGATTGCCGCAGAGCAGATGGAATGGAGTTGGGGTTGGTTGGGGATTGGAGAAGCCGGCGCCATCATCACCAGAAAAGGGTTGCAGTGCATTGCAGAGCAGTGCCGCCTCGGCAGTCCGCACACGCTTACGGCAGGTCGGAACATGAGGCGATTGGCGGCCTTGATCTACCTAGTCCCAACGCCCCTGCTGGGCGTGCTTCAACCCAACACGGAGGGATGCGAATCCCTAGCTATCTACCTAGCTATCCATCCGTACCTGTTGTGCAGTGCGATATCGCCGATGGCCGATGGACAATGCATTCTGCACATCAAAGTTAAAGTCCGGCCGGCCGAGATTCAAACGTTGTACGGACATCGGACTCTTCTAGACAAGTTGATCCGGCTCAGAGCAAGAGCGTTGGTAAGGTATTCGTGGTCCTGCAACCTTGGGGTGCCATTTCGAAGAGAAAGATGGTGGATGGAGCTGGGAGTCGAGCGGGCGCTATCTAGGCTAGTCCTAGCTGGGGTTGGCAGTCCATGTGGGACCACCTCGAGAAAAAGAAGAAGAAGAAGAGGAAAAAAAAAAAAAAGGAAAAAAAAAGGGACTGAACAACGAACAGGGGCCCGGGTTAATTAGCTATGTAACTGACTCTTGTTGCTCCCGCTCCCGCTCTCGGTCTGATGGCGGGCTCACATCCAAATTTGCCCCCTTCAGGGCGCGCAAGGAACTGGGAAGATGGTAAGAGCAGAAACAGGGAATGGTGACATTTCTCATGAGGGTGACTCGGAATGCTCACTACAAGGATGCGAGGCTGTGAGGGCGTCGATTCCGGGCTGTCGACGCGTGTGCGTTCATCGTGCCTCATTTGAGAGTTTGGCGGGATCAAGAGCACGAGCACATTCCTTAACCCAACTTGAGCCGGCTCGCCTCGCTTCGCTTCGCCCGGCCTCGCCCTGTCAAACGATGGCCGACTTCAGGACTGTTGCTCCGTTGGCTGGCAAGGAAGGGATTGGATGAGGAGAAGGGGCTGGTTGGACCAGAATTGGAGGATAGGATTGAATGGGCTGCGAAGGTGGTAAGGAACGTCTTCCATATCGCAACCCCGTCCGGCGGCAGAGGCTTGACGTGCCGGGGGTCGGGGCCGGGGCCGGAGGGTTTTGCACTCTGGGCCGAGCGGTTTGTTGTTAGTGTCAAGTTTCAGAAGCAGGCACTCGCCGGCATCAAACACTGGTGGAAGCCAGGCGCACACTTGTTGATACCTCAGGAACCCAAGTGCCTCCCTAGGTGCCTTACTCCCTGTTCCAGGCAACAAGGCCTAAACCGCAGAATAGCGGTACCGGGCTTCATTCAGCTTAGTATGTACTGCAGCAAGTGTTCGTAAGGCACCAGGTACACATGTGGATGGAAGACTTTCAAACCTCTGGGCACGACTTAAGCTTTCCACACCTACCTTACACAATTGAAGGTGGCGCCCGCTCCATCATCTGTGCACAACCTCCTCGCAGCAAAGACTGTCGATCAAGCTGGCCAAGCTGGCATGGGTACATACGGCGCAGCAAGGTGCCTATGTGCCTATGTATCCTCAAGACAACCTTAGCACAACGCCAACAGCCGCAAGCGTCCGAATGCTGAACTTCACCATACTCCAGCAACGGGGAAAGAACAGGACGTGTACGGATACCGCAGTATTGAATCCGTAGAGTACTACTGCACAACACCTGAAGAACGAGATGGAAAACGCACACAGGCACAAACGGCGACCCACTCGCACACACCCTCATGTGCGCCCGAACCTCGGGCACATTGCCGACGAATCGGCTGAGGAGCAGGGGCTACCTTGATTCTTCACATTGTGAGGTTGAACATGGCATGTCCGTCCCCCAAGTCCTCGCATACTTTGTTCCTGCAGACGAGATGGTGTTCGTTTCCGCCTCATTCCATCCATGTCCTACATACACTGTCTGACTTGCTCAAAGCTCGGTGCGAGAGAGGCGCAGGACACACAATCACCCACTCACACACACAGTAGTTGTTGCACAGCGTCTATCACTGCCACATGCATTTCTGCGGTCTTGGCACATTGGCTTCGACCTTCCTCGACTTGACGCGCTGTCCAGGTTCCTAGTTTCGATACCTAGTGCATCTAACGCTGCACGGGCTGCCACTCATTGTATCTTAGGTATGTATCTGCGAACACGATACAGTGACACTGTGTAGAAGGCCTATGCTGCGTAACAATATTCTGCAGTGCATCGTCGAAATTGCTGTTGGATGCAGGAGGAGAAAACAACGAGGAGACAGCATGTCTTCTCCGGGCAATGAACAAAGGGTCGCAGGAGGCCGTTCGGAACGATGCGAGAACGTTGTCCCATCTATTTCTGTTGCGTTTTCTGCCACCCGAGTAATGTGCACAGCGAATTGGACGATCGCGCGTCTTCTCGAGATTGTTGGATGTTCGGCCTTACTCTGAACCGCAAAGTTCCTCGTGCCGCAACTCTGTTCGCGTCGGCTCTCCTGCTGTGCCCTGGTGTTCTGTGGTTCTGCGACCGTAAGCATGTCGCCCAATGAAATTAAAACAGGAAAAAATGTGACAGGAGGCTTTATTTCTCGCAGTCGCGTATCGCACCCCTGCCATTGACTTGATGTTCGCGCTTGGTGAAGCTGCCCAAGTAGCAATGCGGTCAGAATAAGAGGCTTGGCGAAGCGCAAACCGCAGGCCAGCGGCCGCTACTACATCGCCTTGTGTTTTCGGCGAGGCAATCATAGATCATGATCAGATACGCTACATTGAACCAGTATTGTATGCCACCAGCCAGCGCGGGGCCATGGTCGCTAAATGCCTACTGCGGATGCCACGCCGCCGATACTTCAATCGTGGCCTCCTCCTCCATGCATGCTATCAGGCGAACTTTGAAACCTTACATTGCCCAAGCAGTACAGATACCCCTCGTTGTCTACAAGGTTGATTCCGTCGTGAGAAAGGCCGCCTGTTTCCAGAGGCTAAATCTAGAGCAGCTGGTCAAGCGAGCGAGAACACGCGCCTCACACCATCTCAAGATATGATGAGATGGTTTGTCTCTTGTGCATGAGCATCGCGTCCAAGCTCCGTTGAGAACAGCGTTGCGGCAATGCGTGAAGAAGCACAGGCGGCATCTGCATGGTATGGCAAGGTGATTAAGCAATGAGTGCGACCAAACGAATGATGTCTTCTCAGGTTCTTCACTCGCCATGTATTCCGGCATACTAACAGCAGTGAAGACTCAGCAGAAGCTGATAGAAATGTGTCCAGTCCGGGATAAGAGCCGAGACCCAAAATCATTTAACATGATGTTCCTCGAAGCTTTTGCGCCGTAAGGATTGCATCACCACCACCACCACCACCACCATGTTCATTTTTCATTTTGTGTACACGCCCCCGTCCAGCCCTCTCCGCCTGCTGAACCAAGTATGCTGCCGTGGCCTCTCTTCCCGCCCATCGCCCATTTCTTACCATTCACCCACCCTTCCGTACCTAGGGTAGGTACTGCATGCACTACTGCGTCCAGCGGAGGCATGTATTCGTTCCCTGTACCGTAGGTACTCAGAAAAAAAAGAATCTCCATCCCCCCTGTATACAAGGGTCGGATTGGATGCTCGAGTGTTAAACCAGCGAGCGGAGCTCACGTAAAAAGGCGGATTGGCTTGACAGGGGGGATGGGGATTCTCTTTTTTCTGACTACCTACGGTAGAATGGGCAGCCTGCCCATCCTGTCTCCGAATCCACAGCCATTCATTGGCCATCCATGATGCCCACCCATGTGTTGATCATTCTTCTTCTTTCGGGGACCTGAGCCTCATCCACAATGCTGGGGCTCCTAGCCTTGCTTGTTGGCCGTCCAAGGGGAGGGGGGGAGACGCTCTGGGGTTCCCGGCTCTGGGTACTGTGCTTTGCCGCACTTCGCTGCCTCCGTCCTTGACGAAACAATCCCGGCCTCGCACCCTGTCAGGCTGGCTGGCCGGCCGACTTGACAAGCTGGGTGCTTTGTGTTGTGTGGTGTCGCGCGTCGTCAGGCCGTGTTCGCTGGTCCGCGGCCCCGTCGTTCGTTCGTTTGTTCCACATGCCCGGGCGGTATTGGTATTGCCAAAGGCCAATCTATTATCCGTACCCATTCCAATAGGTCCATTCTGTCCCATCCCATCCCGTCCACACCTCATTCATTCCTGTGCATGGTGGCCGTCGCCGTTATCGTCTCTGTGCCTTTCCGCTTCGTTCTTCGGCACTTGGAGCAGGCCCCAAGGTGCCGGCTGCACGGAATGGAGGTAAGGTCGGGTATCTTAAGGTAGGTAGGTAAGGTAAGGTAGGTATCCAGTGGACCCTAACCGTATGCGGATACTCCGCAGGTACTTCCCTTCCGGCGCTTCGCACGGCGGCTTTCCTGGTCTCCGTCATGTCTCTCCTGGTTCGTTCCTTCTTTGTACTGGCTTGGCACGACTTTTTGTTCAATTCATCGTTTCCTTCCCGTGCTGCGTTCGGAAGAATCCTGTGCCAACCAAAGTTCCAGCCGCGGACTACCTGACGGCGTAGTCCAACAGCCAGCAGTGGGAGCCATTCATATCAGATCAGTTCCCAATGCCACCTATACCAAGCCTTCTTCACTCTTGCTGTCTGCCAACCCTAGCTGTTCGTTCCTAGCGTAGGGTTCGGGACCTGGGCCCTGGTCAGGCACGAATCAATACCCGCGCGGGGTTCCCATACCAAGGCCTCGAGCGAAACCGACGAGCCATGGTGGGTGTATCCGTACGGTAATGAGGTGAGGTGAGGTAAGGTACGCCGTAAGGTGAGGCAAGGTATGGTGCGGTACGGTACATATGGCGGGCGATACAATCACTCAGTCAGTCAGTCAGTCAATCAGTCAATCAGTGTCGTCGACCACACCAACCAAGCCAAGCCCTCGTGGCCCTCGCCCTGCCCCCGGTCGGCTTTCAGTCCAATAACTGTTCTCCCCTACCCCCCTCCCCTTTTCTCTCGCCTCCCTGAGTTCCTGCCACTGCGAAAACGAGCCACAAGCACCTGCGGATACTCTGTACCATCACACAGGAGGGAGGAGCATCCCGTCTGCTCGGGGCCCTACCTCGCGGTACCTCCATCCGTACCCTCGGCTATACACAAGGGCCGGTATCCCTAGCTAACGTGGCTTGGGCGGCACCCTGCCGAAAAACCAGTCGGCGTTTAGGACTAGTGCTAAATCCAGCAACGGCTCGTCTTATTTCGTTGTTTAGCCAGGAGCATTGAGAATTGCTATGCCTACGCGTTTGACGAGTTGAACGAACATTTCCTCAGCCAATGCCAAAGTCCCAGGCAAGTCATCATCAGGTACGGGCTGATCTGATGTGATCTGGTCTGGTCTGGTCTGGTCTAGTTTGTCTGACTGCGGGACCACCAGCAATATCTGCCTTCACTTGCCGAACACTGCGGGGTGTCGCCCAAGGCCCTGCACCTTGGATTGACTACTGCCTATCCGTACGTCAATCAAAAGAGCGTGACATCGAGCGAAGCCAGAATCACAGGCTAAATGAGCGGTGCCTGAGTAAAAACAACCCCGTCCATCCAGTCTCCATCTCTATCGGTTCAGTCGGTTCAAACTAAAAGGGCCAGATGAAACCCAGCCGTGCTGCCACCCTGCATGCTCCAAAGACGTTCAGTAGACGTTGAAGTCACGCCGTGGCACAGTGCCTCACCCGCAGCGTTCCCCGACAATGTTTCTCGGCCGGGTTCCCGGCCACGTTCGGATTCGGAGCAGCAGGTTTCCTTGTGATGGCGTTCGAGGCCGACGTCTTTGTCAGGGCGCCATGTCCAAGAAGGCCGCGCTAGCCCACTCCGTCGACGTGCCTGCATCTCTGCAGTCGGCATCATGAGTTGCCGCCATGTCAACGCAGCCCAGCCCGGTGTTACGGTTCGACCCCTTCGATATCTGCTGATTCGACACACTGCCTCGGCTTGTGCTGTCATGAGCCTTCTTTGCGCGTAAGAAGACGAGTTTGCTGGCTGCTCATGACGGATGGAGGGATGGATGGCGATAGCCTGGTGCGCGTTGATGCGGCAGCCCTACGATACATCGACCTACCCTGCTTCGCCTCGTCTCTCCACCAGCCTCACATTGTGGTGCGGTGCGCTGCGGATACATTCAAGTTGAGTTGACTTTGTGTCGTTGACTACTTCGTCTGCTTCCTTTCCGTTCCTTTCTCAGCATGGCCGTCGGGCGTTGCCTCGTCTCCGACGGACGGACATGTTGGGCTTTCCTCCTGTGCACCGGGTGGTCAGTGTCCGGAGGGCCGCTACGTACCGTCAGTTCCCGTACAGACATGTTCCTTGTCTCAGGTCTTCCTCCTCGAGGGCGTCTGTCTTCATTCATGTCGGTTCCCTGTGTCTGTGTCTGTGTTTGGGTCTGTCCGCCCATGCTTCCCTGGCTTCCGTCCCTCTTGCCCTTGTCCACACTCCTCCACCATTCAACATTAATCGCTAGCCCTCTACCTTTTTCTTCACCTTCCCTCTATCTAGAGCTCAATCGTGGCCGTCAATCCTGTCCTATGCCACTGTCATCCGCATCAGCCATGACTTAGCCCATCAGCGGTCCTCCACTCTTCGTGCGTCCCATCCCATCCCACCCCATCCCATAGCATCACATCACTTGATGGCTCCCTCCCTGCCTCTTCCGCTATCCACCATCCCTCCACCTTCCACCCATCCGTTTCGACGCAGCCATACCTGCGTCCCCGAGCCGGAATACCCAACTACGGCGCGACATTGGCGCTACAGCCTTTGCAATGTGCTTCTGAGCTTACTCCGCCTCGTCCCCCCTTCACTTCATGTGGCTTGGCACGGCTTGGCCAAACAAGGACATACCATAGAAACGCAGTATGTAATCGTACGCACAGAGGCGGCGATTACGAGCAGAAGCCACCCTCAGATAGACGGCGCAGCAGCACGGCTGTATCTCACTCTCCCATCAGCAGGCTCGGCTCGGCTTGGCATGCCGTCGTCGTCGTCGTCGTCGTCGTCGTCGTCGGCGTCGGCGTCGGGGGGGTCCCCGTCGCAAAAAGCAGATATCTTGGCTAGCTATGTATACGGCCCGGCTACACACTTCATCATGCGAGAGAAGAAAAAAAAAAAAAAAAAAATCACTAGCGTTCGGCAACCTTTGCGGTAGGACGCAGCTGTCGCAGGATAATGACCAATTACTATGGATCAACAATGAGCTTCTGGGAGGATGAGCAATAACCGACAAAAGGGATGAAGTCGAAGTGGTGGCCTTCTTCTTACCTCAGCGTCTTGGGAGTGTCATGTTAGATGCCGTACCTCGTTCCTGGGCCTTGGGAACTCTTTGCTCCACGGCCTCTAAGACTCGACCCCTCATTTCATCTTGGCTCCACCACGACGAGTTACGAATAGTAGAAGATTGGGGTTCCCTGATTGTGACGCACCCTGTGCCTGCATCATTTCCCAGCGGCGGCAGCATCTAAATCTGCATCTCGACAGCCAGCAGCGGCAGCACCAATACCAGCACCAGCACCACCACTGTCCTTTGTTCCCCCTCCATCTCCGCTTGGCAAAACACCTACTGCATTAGATGAAGCCAAGACAGAATAGCAGCATAAGACAAGACGGGGCAAGCTCCGCCAACCCGTAAGTAAGGTGAGGCATACCTACTTAGTACACACAGCGACAGAGACAGACGCATCTGCCACCCGCCCCAAGCAAATTCAAGCAAACCAAGCAAGCACCGGCCAGCAGTTGCCATTTCATTTTCTGCCTTTTCATACCTTAACCTTGTCCTACCTTTGCTGGCCTCCTGGCTTGCATTCCCTGGCAATCGTTGCCGTGTCTACTGCCATGCCTACGTATTGGTAGGTAGGTAGGTAGGTAGGTAGTAGGTAGGTGCCTGCGTACCAAACTAAGATAATGCTTTAGGAAAGGTAGAAATGCCCTGGTGCCTTCTCCGGCGCCGTTCCCTTCATCTCGGCTTAGTGTCTCATTACTACGTCTACTTGAGCTCGTTGGCTTCAAAGACTGGGAAAGAAAGACGATCATATCTCCAGTCAGAAGTCTTCCAGGCAGACAAGCAGGTGTACGGAGTACAATTAGCATAGTCTAGATACAGAACATCAGACAGAACACACCTCCTGCCGCCCGCAAGTAGCAGTAGGAAACCCCCCGTCAAAATCGGCTCAAGCCAAGTCCAAGTTCCCTTGTCTTCCCCGTCCATGTCCATGTCCATGTCCATGTCCATGTGCAGGTCCATGCTCATGCCCTACCTGAGGTACCTCGCGCGAAGACACGCAAAAGGTACAGACCAGTTCCCGGCGTCTTCTCTTTCCCCTGCCATCCTCTCCAGTTCGCCCGCCCGCCTTTGATCGCCGACCGTTTCCCCCCAAGGTCTACGGGCCTTCGTCCTGGTATCTCTTCCCTTTTCGCTCTCACACACGTGCAGAGTCTCTCTTCCTCTTTCCTTCCGCCTCTCCCATCCCCCCGTTCATCCACACACCCAAAGCAAAAGCTCAGGGCATCCAAATCTACACTACCCCATCCGTACACACCTTCTCTTCATTCTACGACCCTCCTACCCTTCTCTTTCGCTCTCTCTCTCTCTCTCTCTGACCATCTGTCTGTGCTAACCCCCATCCTTACCTTCTTCATTACCCTTCATAACTTCACCCTCTCTTTACCCCCACCCCCTTACACCCCTTCCCCTCCTCGTACATACACAGACACACTACGGATACAGACTCACGCGCCTATCCCCTCTTCATCCCTCAGTCTCTCTCTCTCTTTCTCTCTCCCTCTCCTCCTCCCTCTTCCCCCGTCTCATTCACCGTCCCCCTCCCCGATCCTCGCGCACCCCTCCCCCCCCCTGCAACCTCCAACTTGCTGCCACCGACGAGACGTCCTATTATGGGTTGTGTGTCTTTGCGTCCCACCGCCGCCGCCGCCGCCGCCGTCGTCTCCGCCTCGTCCTGCTCCCCACGTTAATCGGCTCTGCTCTCTCAGAACCTGGTCGTCCACGACCACGTCCCCTCCTGATACGACTGCCAAATTGATGCTTGTTACCATTGCTCCTCAACCGCCGCTCTGCCCCGTCCGCCCTGTCTGCTTGGCTCTCTGACGTACATGGTAGAGCTTCATCAGCTACCCTGGTTCGGGTTCAAACAGCTTCCTGCTCTTGTCGACAACGGCACCTTGCCAGGCCGTGGCCCTACGTCGGCATCCCGAGCCTTGAGCCCTGAGCCCTGAGCCTTGAGCCTTGAGCCTTGAGCCCGATCTGCCCTGTACTTGACAAGGCCTGCTTTTGTCGCTCTGTTCTATCCTCGTTTACTCCAGTTGCTCGACCCCCATGGTAGCCTGGACCGTTTCTCTCTACAAATTCGTCCAGTCTTCCGATCTTCACGCGCAAATACCAGTTCTGCCGTCGGGCACCGACATGATATAAGTCCATCGCCGGCTCCGCGATCTCCATCTTGGCCATTGACCATTTTGGTGCCTGCGTCTGCTGCTCCTCTGGTTCTGCTACTCCCCCAGCTTCCGAAGCTAAGCTAACGAACCTGGGAGCTCGAGGCCCAACCGCTCGGTTCAGAATCAAAAACCTCCGAGGCCCTCCCTCCTGTTTATCTCTATTCTGGAGCCTTTCTTCGACATTCGAGGGTGCAACATCATCTGCAATCACCGCCACATCATCTTCACCACTCGTTGTTACCTTCTCATAACGACTGCGTCTTTCTACCTCTGGCTCTCTCTATATATTCCCCTCTCTCTCACACATACATACACCACCACCTCTTGACTTCTTTTGGTCTGCCTTCGTACCTTCGTCAATCTGCGATCCGACACCTTCCACCTTGTGGTTCAAAAATTGCCCGCCACGTACACATACACATACGTACACACAAACCTCTCTGTCCTCGGCCGCGTCCATAACGAGGCAGAGTAATCGCCCACAGCACGTCGGACTTTTGGACCAGCCATTTTGTCTGTCTGTGCAGCGCTCGAACCTTAAAACGCTGGATCTTGCCATCTACCTCCGGTTCCTGGCCTACGCACGCCACAAGCCTCTTACACAGTCACCTACAAACCGCTGCCATATTGACGAAGAGTACCTGGCTGGCCTGTACAGCTGCCTAGCTACTTTCTGGACGCGCCGTGGACGCCCCGTATCGAGCCCAGATCAAGCTTCCCTATCTGTCCGTCTCTATTTACGACCAGGTGTCTCGCCGTCGCGCCATCCGACGCCCAACTGTGGTTAACTCGACGCGAAGGGTTCCGCTGTCCACCTTACTGTGGCTGTTGACCTCAAAATTTTTCGTCGAACAAGGTCGATCCGCCGAAAAGAGGCGTACGGGGGGAGGCGGTACTGTGACCTGGATGTGACGACCAGCGCACACCGAACCAAGAACCGACTCTTTCCCAGTTCCAGCTCCACACACTTCATCGTATTCACCTAACCCATCAAGTGCCTTTCATAACCTCCCCTCTTTCCCACCCTCCCTCTCTCAACCGTCTTTTTTTCGAACCTTACTTAGTCTTGACACATATTAAGGCACATCTTGGTCAGACTAGATCCCACACAGTCTGCACCATCATCATCACCACATTGCTCTACCGTCCTTTTAGAATCAGTTCTTCAACGCGCAGCATCATATGCCCACCGCGACGGCAACGGCAACGACCGCAACTTCGTTACTCACTCCCTCGCACTTCGCGTACTCTGTTGGTAAGTGGCGCAACTCTACTTTGCTCTGTTTACTTGGACAACGTTGGAAACCGAGAACTTACACACAATTAGACTCGACGCTGCCGGAGGCCAAAATGGCGAATTCCAACGTTCCGCTAAACCCTACGTTCGTAGGACACGTTGCATCTACCTTGGACGCTTTGGTGCTCTTCGAAGCTTGTCTCAGCAGTGCTTTGCAGCACGTTCCCCGAAGGCCTCACGACCGTGAAAGACAGGACCTCATCAAAAGCGGAAATGTCTTCATTTACGAGGAGCACTCGTCTGGCATCAAGCGCTGGACCGACGGCGTTGCTTGGAGTCCCAGTCGCATTCTAGGCAATTTCTTGATTTACCGCGAGCTCGACAGGCCTTTTCCCCCCGGCGAAAAAAAGCGTGCCATGAAGAGGAACAAAAAGACGACCGGAGTTACCAAACCCAGTGATGTGGCCTCACGTCAAGGAAGTGTCAACGGGGCTGCTGCCAACATGCCTGGTATGGGTGACGGTTCAACCCCGACGAAAGACGCCGAGAGGGCGTTGATCGGTTCACTGGTTGACTCGTATCCGTTCAAAGAGAATGGGTTGGTGAAAAAAACCATCAGCGTCACCTACCAGGGCGTTCCACATCACCTGGTTTCCTACTACAACGTGGAAGATGTGACCGAGGGCAAGCTTCTGACGCCATCTAAAGACCACCAATTGTCGACCATCATCCCTCGAGGCGAACTGATCATGTCTCAAAATTTCAGGGCACCTATCGACGAGGTAGAAATGGATGACTCGAGAGCACCTCACGGCGGTGGTCTTTTCGCCCATCCGTATCCCGTCAACAGCCACCACCAGAGTATGTCGCGCGCTATGTCCGTCCCTTCTCTTCACCACATGGGTGGCATGGGTACCCAATTTGGACAAGCATCCTACATGCCACAGTATTTGAGTGCAGTGCCTGGGTCTGTAGGCAACGTTGGCTACGCGCAACCACAACATCACCCGTACTACGACAACATGGGCCGACCAAATAGATATGCCTCTGGCGCAGGTTTGGGCCCTGACTTATCACGGACAATAGCCTTGGAACCTCAGCATCACCCCCGTCGTCATTCCACGGCTTACGAGCCCACGTCAGGGCCGGACATGAGCCTGACGGGTAGCTTGCCTGCTGTGCCCGATCCGGCAAGATCTATGGGGGGTAATTATATGTCCAGCATGCTCTACTCGCAGCAGCCACAGCGGGTTACCGATATGACATCACACGAGGCTTTCCCTGCTCAGTCTCCGAGAAACGTACACTCCGAATCCGGCTTGGGCGGCGACAGGTCTGCACCAAACATCACCTTCGACGGGATTTCTCGGGATTGGAACTCATTCGACCAACTGGAGGATGATCAGAATCAATATATGTCTCAAGGGAACTCTGCGTGGCCAAGCGGGAGCAACGCCATGAATAGGACTTGAGAACTGGTGACAGGAGTCCGATCTGTGAGGAAATGGCACCTTGAAAGTGCAGAGGAACAAGTCGCCCTGAACGGGGCCTATAGCGATCGCCCTTGAACGACAGTGTGCCAAATGTTGCGGGGCGTGACTTCTCAAACGGCAAAGGAATTTTACAATACTTCCGCCGAGAAATTGGAAGAGTGTGGGACAGAGGAAACCGAAGCAGGACGACTCGTGACTGGCGTAAGTGCTGGTGGTTTCGGCGCGCCTGTGGAGGTTTATGCGATGGTGAAAAAGACTTCGCGGAAGCAGACATGGGGTGTGCCTCGACAGTCGTGAAGTAGGGGAAGACGAGGCGGCGTTGCGCGAAGAATGATGATGTTTGTGGCGCTTAAAAGCAGTAGGAATGGTGCAAAAACAGTTTACAGATACAGTGGCGCGCGCCGTTTTTGCCGTCGAGCGTTTATAAGTGCCCTCTTGTTCAGAAGCCTCTGAAGAGAACGGCTGGATGGAGCTGTTGCTATAGTCACAGTTGTAGTTACAGTTACCAAAATGATAAAATCAAAATCGTCATGCAACCAAACCTCGGTACTGAAGTGGCGCACTTCCTAGCGTATGCCCCGCTACTGGCATGAGCCTGGCCAATTGCAAAGCCTTGCTTAGGAACCTTGTGCAGCTGGAACGAAAGTCCCCGTCGTCGAGTAAGTTCGGGACTGAGCGTGCCCTTCGCAACGGACCGCACCGTAGCTGGCGACTGGCCGACGTCGAGTTCCGGAACCAAATATGGTAATGCTCAGGCTTGGTGGGCGAACGGCCCTGACACATTGTGGTCAACGACTCAGTAGATGGCCCGTCGCATGCTCGTCACCAGCGTGGCGGCCAGATACCAAGCTGACGGCTCCTCTTCCGACCAAGGCAATTCAGCTTCACCAGCGCCCATGGCCACTTGCGCCCTACACATCTCGAAGCGATGGGAAGAGTACAAGGTATGTTTTTGGACATGTGCATGGAGTCTCGCTGAGCTGCAACGGCTTCTTGTTTCGGTACCAACAGTTGGAGCGGACTACCTGACTAACAACATCTTGCAGCAGTGCGACGACCTCGTCCAAAATCGCGTCTAAAATCCCTGCGTTCCCAAAGAATCTCCATGAAGATATTTATACCATCCCGAATATTCTTACGTTATCGCGACTCGTAGCCGCACCCTTCGTTGGCTACTTCATACTGCACGATCAGCATGCCTTGGCCCTGGGTCTCTTTGCCTATGCGGGCATCACCGATCTACTTGATGGTTGGATCGCCCGCCGATGGAACCTTCAGACGGTAGTAGGCACCGTCATCGATCCTATGGCCGACAAGACTCTGATGACCGTCTTGACGGTGTGCTTAGCTGCCCAAGGCTCTCTACCAGGTCAGTTTATCCCAGTTTGACGGATATTCGGAGAGAAAGACAAAAACGAGCGGTCATGACAAAGACGAAAAAGGTGGAATGTGGAGGGGAAATCAACGACGGAAACAGCTGACTTTGCTCTGCCCAAATAGTTTGGCTCGCCGCCATCATCCTAGGCCGCGATGTCGGTCTTGCGATATCCGCCATCTACTATCGCTGGATCTCCCTCCCACCCCCGAAGACCTTCGCGCGGTACTGGGACTTCTCTTTGCCCTCGGCCGAAGTTCGTCCGACGACCATCAGCAAATACAATACGTTCCTCCAGCTTGCCCTGGTGGGCCTGACAACGGCCGCGCCAGTCCTCACCTACGACTTTTCTACGCCACTGACCGTTCTACAGTAAGTTGTCCGAAGCTTGGTCAACCCCCCGTATCACTACTTACACCACGGCTAGATACATTGTGGCAACCACAACAGTCTGGAGCGGGGCCAGTTACGTCTTCAGCAAGGACGCAGTCAAGATCCTTTCCGCCCCCAAGGATAAGCCAGCATAGGGCTCATAGGGCTGAGGCATATACGAAGGCCTGGAAGAGACGGAATATCAATAAGCGCTCCCGCTGCGACCCGGACAGGTTCGGCCGTGAAGAACACCACGATGGACCCCAAGAAATTCCAGGGAGGCCTTCACACTTCGGTACACTCATAGGACGCAGCGAGTATGGTATCTGATGTATGCATCGCAAAACGGCGTTACGGGTGGGAAAAATCAAGAATCGATATAACGGGGCTAGTCATGGGTGGGCACCTCTGCCTGGACACTGGAGAGAATGTGGCCGCTTCCAATAAAAGAAACCACTGCTCAGAATCGTTTATTCATGACTAGTCATATTCGTGAGAGGGCTTCCACGATACCTCATCAAGGCAGTTGAGGCATGGAAACCCTCGGGTTCTCTAACTTGAACTGTCCGGTCTGCTTTGCTAAGCGCTCCGCTCGTTTGATGCGGACCTGATTCTTGATGTAGGAAACCAATCGAATGCACCCAGCAGGGGTGATGCCTTCTAGCCTCCTAGCTTGAGCCAGAGTCTCGGGCCTGATGGCCTTCAGCACATTCTTTTCCGCCGTAGCCAGTCCTGGGACCTCATCGTAATCGACTGATGAGAGATGTACCTTGTCATCATGGCTGAGGACTTTGCGCTCACTGACCTGCCTCTTTACCCAGGGTGTGTACATGGCCTCAGTATGAACCCGAGACTTGATGTTCTCAGCGAAGTCACCGATCCCAGGAACAACAGCAGCAACTTGGTCCATCGTGACGTTTCGCAACAGGAGCATGTCAGCAGCGTCGCGATATTCAGATATTTTGCTGAAAGGGAAACCTGCACGAATCCAATCCTGGGGCGCTTTTGATGTTCTCCTGAGCAGAGACATCAGTTCATCCATCTGCTGTTTCTCGTGAGAAAAGGAGCTCCAACGCTTGTCTGTGACGACTCCCCATTCGCGTCCTTGTTTAGTCAACCTCAAATCTGCGTTGTCCGCCCTAGACGCCAGCCTGTATTCACTTCGCGATGTGAACATTCTGTATGGCTCTGTGACGCCCTTGGTGATCAGATCATCGATCATAACACCGATGTAACCGTCTGCTCTCGAAATAGAGGCTGGTGAAAGACCCTGAGCAGCTCGGCCAGCATTGATGCCAGCGACAATGCCTTGCCCTGCCGCCTCCTCGTAACCTGTAGTGCCGTTAATCTGGCCTGCCAGGTACAAGCCGGCAATATTCTTTGTCTCCAGAGTAGACTTTAGGCTCCGGGGATCAATGTAATCATATTCGACACCGTATCCTGGTTGCGTCATGACAGAGCGCTCCAAGCCCCTAATTGAGCGAAGGATCTGTTCTTGAGCTTCAGGCGGGACAGTCATCGATAGGCCGTTGGGATAAATCACGTCGCTGTCAAAACCCTCGGGCTCCAGCCACACGATGTGCCTTTCCTTGTCAGAGAAGCGGACAATCTTGGCTTCCAAGGATGGGCAGTATCTGGGACCCCTGATGGTTTCCCGAATGTGTATTGTTTTGTCCAGATTTTCGCGAACAATTGCGTGTGTTGTTTCATTCGTGTAAGTGATGTAGCAGAGCATCTGATCCTGCACAGCGACCTGACTGTTCAAAAAGCTGAAGGGTAGGGGTGGATCGTCCCCTGGTTGTTCTTCCAATATTGAGTAGTTGATACTGTCCTTGGCAATGCGAGGCGGTGTGCCCGTCTTCAGCCTTCCTAGGCTAAAGCCCGCGTCTTTGAGCGACTTGCTCAGACCATACGAGGCGTCCTCTCCGATGCGACCTGCCGGGTAACATTCCATACCAATGTGTATCTCGCCGCTCAGGAACGTGCCGGTTGTGATGATGACCTGGGTGGTAGGGAGGACTTCGCCAGACTCCAGACGTACACCGGTAATCCTATTTTTCGCCGCGCTCGTAGCATCAAGCGTGACATCTGTCACAATGTCGGAGACGCTGCCAAGTACAACGGACAAGTTTGGATACGTTTCCAGCTCTTCTCTCATGTATCTCTGGTAAAGTTTTCGGTCGATTTGCGCCCGAGGGCCCTGTGAGGTGAATCAGTCATGCAACCCGCCAGGACGACCATAAATGATGGAAAATCCTTACCCATACGGCGCGGCCTTTTGAACGGTTCAGGACCTTGAACTGGATGCCAGCCTTGTCAATAATTCTGCCGGCTAATCCATCCAGAGCATCGATCTCGCGCAAGATGATGCCCTTTCCAATACCGCCGAACGAAGGGTTACAAGAGCAGGTGCCGAGATTCTCCATTTTCGGGGTGACCAGGGCCGTCTTTGCGCCGGCTCTGGCGGCGGCGGCGCATGCTTCTGCGCCGGCATGACCACCTCCTACGACGACAACGTCGAAAGGCCTGCGACCTTGTATTAGCGCAATGCGAATCGGATTGTTAAGTACGATCAGACCTTGTGCCCTCTGCCACAGCAGCAAATCCCCGCCTGCCTTGACTACGGGACGGATTTGGACGTTGCATACATCCGGAGCCGCAGAAGCCGCGCGGTCGAAGCCTCAGAGCCGCTGCAAGGGATCGCATGTCTCGTTGACAGGGGAAGAAGGCAACAATGTAGATCCGACGCGGGCGAACAAAGCTTCAAAGTAATGGAAGAGAGCAAAATGATTTGGGAGAGAGGCTTGTGAGGAGATGGTATTAAACCGTCGGCCACCCGATCGCCATACTCGCGCCGAGCCTCGTCTGGTCTGTTTCCCTCTCTCTCTCTTTTTTTTTTTTTTTTTTTTTCCGCCTCCCGCGCGCGGCCCCAACCTTGCTGGCCCCTTGACCGGCAGTCGGTGACAACAAACACCGATAGCGATGTGGCGCTAATTTGCCTACGTAACTACACCATGGTTACAGCGTGGCTAATAAGTAGTAGTAGGCAATCTGCAATCTATATATGCCGTGCAAAGCAGACAATCAACAAACGAATGATAATTCCAAGCATCTGCCAGGACTTTGATTAACGACTGGCAGACATCCAGCCCATTAGCCATTGTCATTGAAGAAGTGTCATACAAAGATCGATACAGGCTTGCTTCCATTTGTCAGGAGTTCGCAGAACCAACTCGTCCGGTCCCCGATGCTTTTACCGTCTCGTTCCCATTTTTTGCGAATCGGGCCATGAGGACACAGCATCTTCGACTTCCTCGAGATACGTTGAAGCATTATGAACAGTTGTGCCGCCCAACACCAGTCGAACACCGGGTGTGCTCGCATTGATGGTCGCAACCATCTTGGCCTCTTCATATGTTGCACCTCCGACCATGAAAACAATTATGTCCTGCGGCTTATCTCGTGTAGTCCCGCCACCCTCGACAAATGGATATTGTTGTTCTTTGAGTCTCCCCCGGATCAAATTTTGTAAGGTGCTCTCCATCAGGGGACTGTGCTGGGTATAGACATTCTCAACACCTTTAAGCCCCTTGAATCGATTGCCCGCCGAGCCAAAAATGCCCGCTGATTCGAATATGTCTGTGATGCCTGTCTGTGCCTGGGACTGCTGCAGAGACGATTGATAAGACACTAACTTCGGGACGAGATCTGCTCGCCGTACCGAAACCCCACCAGCTGCCACCAGAAGGTCAATGAGCATCGGAAGAGAGTTCGACGGGTTGCGCTCATATCGCAGTGCGTACAGAGCAACCAAGGCAACCTTGCTGTCACTTGTTACCTTCGGGGACTGGATGAGCTTTTGGATGTTCTGTCAGGAGAGCAGTTAGTCAACCTTGCTCGGGATCATGGTCGTTCGTGGGACTTTTTTGGCACACACCTTTACGTCGGCCGCATGGTTATCATTGCATGCTAGGCTCTGCTCGAGCTCGCTGACTTCGAGAAGATTTTCCGCGCCCACACGCCTGCTCAACTCTGAGACCAAGGTAACATGCTTGCTCACATTGCCCGACAGCTTTCGGAATTCCGGATACTCCTCGATGAAACGCTTCATATCAGATATGGACTCGATGTTGGCGTTGTTCTGCGTTTTGGATTGATACTGTTCCACGTAGTCCTTGATGTTTCCACCTAGGTCGCCGAAGTTGAGATACATGTTCTTCTTGAAGAAGGGATCTTGATCTTGAGACAGAACGATTTCCTTGAGCTCCGGCCGAATGTCCGGAACATCACTCAAATCGACTCTACCGTTGTTGATGCCTAGGAGATGATGCACCATGGCTTGATACGTCCACTGGGTAAGTAGCGGCGTGACCGGATCCTCGCGACGGTCAAGGATTAGAAGAATGGGAGGGGTGTCCACCTTTCTGAAATCGAACAGCTGCTCTTCCTGGGTTATGCGATAGCGGACTTCCGTTGCCAACTTCTTAGTGAGCGGGCTCGTGTTGGCATATCTAATCAAAGGCTTCTTCTTGAGCGCCAGCAATAGAGCAACGAGTCCATCCGCACTTCGCTGAAGCGCGTCCGGGTTCCAGGTGTGTGGGCCACTTCCCCAAATGCGTTGATGAGGAAGGCTGAGTCCGAGAGAAAATAAGTCCGGGTTAATGACAATGAAGTCGGCAAAATGCTCCTGAACTAGCTTGACCACCTCGTGGTCGTCCGCCTCAGCAAGCCTTTCGAGCGATGATTTCTTCACAACGTTGGTGAAGTACAGGTGGTATTCGCCATATTTGGGCTCGCGCAGTTCATCGATGAGCAGCTGGATAGATTCTGGTGATGGCCGTACGAGACATAAGCATCGAAGATGACGCATCTTTTCTCTGCTGGGATTATCAATCCGGTCGATTAAATACACTTCGTGGTTAAGCAGAGAAGATTGCGTAATGGCGGTGGACACGATAGGCACGGTTTCCCGGTCCAGCAGTAGGACCTTCATCTTGGCCGACTGTGTGTTCGAAAGAGGGTCGGCTGATGAAACCATGCGCGATACATAGCCGGCCACTGCTTGAGCCACGTCCATCTTGGCCAACAACACGAGACAAGCTTGGTAGGTCGCGAATGTGTATGTAGTGTCTCTGTCCGACGCAGGAAGGCGAGCAACTATGCGGAGCCCGCAGTGCTGCCAATTGTTGAGGCAGATGAAGAGGTCTTGGCTGTGTTGGCTGCGATAAACTCGTGGAAGAAGTGAGGCGTCGAAATTGTCGATGTTTGGGTAAAGGGATGGAGGTGATGAAAGATAGGATGCCTGCCTTGATTTGTGTCGCCGTCCATAGCTTCGTGGCGCATGCCACACAATTGAGCCACACAATGAGCTTCTTACCTACTCGGCCACGGTGGTACCTTAGGGAGGTAGGCATGGTCGAGACAGTAATAGACCGTGAAACCCACAGTGCGGGGCTTTGATTTAGGGGACCTCAGGCAGTGAGACACCTGTACCTAGGTTAGTACAGGCAACTCTCTACCTACCTTACCATACCTTACCTAAGGTGGGTAAGCAATTGCCACGCAACAACTCCGCTGCGTGGCCATCGCTATAAGCCTATTCACGCCCTGGGATATTCGCACAAACAGCAGACCGAATTTCCCGGTTCTTTCTTCTTCAATGCAATCATCCTGCTGTCTCGAGAATAACGCCACTCCACAGTCTGCTTGTTTGATGGCTGTCTTGCGACTATGACGAGTCTACCAACAGACACCTGCCCGGCAAAAGCCGAACCTGCGTGAGTCACGAACCAGCGAATTCTCTCCAAGGAAAAGACGTTAGTATTATGTAGGGCGGATCTGACAATACGAATGATCTCCCAGACTTTCCTTCACCCAGGGCTTAATTCTGGGACAGCTGTCGGTGGTCATCGTTCTAGCGGCCTTTATCAAATTCTTCATTTTTGGTGATCCTCCCTCGCCTGAGGTAACGGCCTCGCTCAGAGCTACGGAACGTCGATCCCGGACACTCGCCCACAAGCGATCTCTTTTGAGTCTGCGGACGGCCAACGCTCGGCAGGGCCAGCAGACGCTCAATCGCAAGAAGTCTAGCGTACTCCGGAATCCTCCTAACTTGACCATTGGCTCTATCTTGAGCAAAACATACTACAATGTGGACAGCCATCAGCCGGAGAGCCTTGACTGGTTCAACGTCCTGATAGCCCAGACCATTGCCCAGTTACGCAGCGACGCCCAGCACGACGACGCAATTCTTACGTCTCTCACGAAGGCTCTTAATGGAACATCTCGCCCCGACTTCGTGGACGAGATCCGTGTTACTGAGCTGAGCCTTGGGGAGGACTTCCCCATCTTCAGCAACTGTCGTATCATTCCGGTGGACGAGGATGGTTTGAGTCTGGGAAATGGCAAGACGCTCGATGCCAGCGCTGCCAGCAGGGAAGGAGCCAAGCTGCAAGCTCGGATGGATGTGGATCTCAGCGATATGCTGACAATGGCCATCGAGACGAAGCTTCTCCTCAATTATCCGAAGAAGCTAAGTGCAGTGCTGCCGGTGGCACTGTCAGTCTCTGTCGTCAGGTTCAGCGGCACTCTTTCGATCTCCTTCATTCCCAGCAACCCCTCGCAGTCGACCCCTACTATGATGACGTTCAACTTTCTCGATGATTACCGGCTTGATCTCTCGATTCGTAGCCTTCTAGGAAGCCGATCGAGGCTCCAGGATGTGCCTAAAATCGCCCAGCTCATTGAAGCACGTCTGCACCGCTGGTTTGACGAGCGATGTGTTGAACCCCGTTTCCAGGAGATTGCTTTGCCTAGTTTCTGGCCACGGAAGAAGAACACTAGAGGACCCGAGGACGGACTGGCAGAGACGAATGCACCAGTAGGCAGGGCAAAAGGGAAGGAGATTGATCAGAATTTGCGAGCAGAGGCCCGAAGAGAAATAGAGGCCGAAACAGGAGGCAGGACAGGGCGAGAGCATGATTCTCTGCGTCGGCGCAGATTAAGAAGCGATGACTTCTCGATGCCTGGGTCTTTACCGGGGCTAGATTTGGACATGAGGACATGATTCAATTGGTTTTTATAGGCGGTCTCAAAACCGGCCAGGAACCAGGGTTGACGAACTCTCCGTGAGGGTAAGGAGGCCTTTCCACCATAGACCTGCCCCGGTAAACAAAAGTACATAGTAGAATACCGTCCATTTCCGAGCGTCTGCGTGCGTGTAATGTCCATGAAGATGCCAGTGGGGCTCGACAGATCCCCAGAACCGGGGAAGGCCCATGGAGTTGCAAAATGCATGTACCAAGACGATGGCCAGTAGACTACCGGATCGTAAAAAAAGGAATGTGGCATAGCCACCAAACAGAGAAGTGTATGCGAACTGAAGTACTGAGCGAGCGACGGCGGCGATTAGGGGTACTCTGGGGTGGGTGATGCGGAATTCGTAGAAGTGATGGACATGGGCGAGGCCGAATATGAGAGGGGATAGAAAGATGGTTTGAGTTAATGACATACGAGCGCACAAGAGAAGCGGCACTGAAGCAGATCGGAACAGCATTTCCTCGGTCAAAGGTCCCTATGATCCAAGTTAGTATGAAATTGCAAGAAAGGATACAGAAAGTTGAGGTGACACACCATGACAATGTTGCGCCAAGTGGTCCACCGGGTCCAGACATGCGTCAGAGGCTCTAGAGTTTTCCAATCCTCCCAGAGTCCGTCTATGAGAAGGGCTTCGTAGAGTGGGCCAGCGAAGAGAATGGAAGTGAGAAGCAAAGCGCTGCCAGATTCCGCGAGGCCCACTGGCCAGTAGCCCATGGCGTGGAGGGGAGAGATGGGCAGGACGCCGTCCGGAAGTTGAGCCAAGACGATGTAAGTGATGGTGCAGCAGATGGCAGTAGAAAATACAACGGAAGTGACACGTGTACGAATCACTCGCGGGTCGTCCCTGGACAAAGTTGGCGAGGGACGACTGGACGACGAGATGTAAAGCGGAAGCACATAAATGATTGTGTACAGAACCTGGCAAATTATGAGCAGGAGAGTCAAGCAGTGGCAGTTGAAGAACTTGGACATACCAACATGGCGCTGACAGCGAAGGGATGCAAAGAGGGCGGCACCATATCAGACGGCCCTGGGTCGGGGCCGAAGCCGAAGCTAGGAGAGGACATGGAGCAGCCGGTATGCGCCGTCGCAGCCCGGGGGCGTCGCCAAGTGACTGAGAGACGGGACCGGCGACAGGAGAAACTCAAGACACCGGGCAACGAATTGGCTCGACAAGATAAAGCTACCTTAGGCCAAGGCTTGGTGTCATGATGTGAGGCGGTATCACACTCGCACCCACGTCTCTGAGTTGCTGAAGTCCATTGATTACGTAACAAGGCTCAAGACCCAGAATCAACCTCAGGTACCTACCCAGGAACCCATCGGCAGCTGGTCCACGGGGACATGTGTGCGGGATTCCGCGACGCACCTTACCTTATACTGTCGTGGCGCCTCTGGTTTTCGAAGCGCATTTTCGAAGCGCCGGTGCCAGGTTGCAATGCATTACCTTAGGTAGAAACACGGCCTCATTCTCACATATGCATTCGTTGTGTATGTCTTGCGATCAAATGTGCTTTTAACACACAAACAGCTGCGACTTCTCACACAGCCGCGGTTTCTTACACGATCGATGCGCGATCAATTCAAGGCCTGCAGGCTGCAGAGGAGGCCGGCGGCTACTGGGCAATGGGTGGCAGGGTGGATCCGACGAACGCGTTAGAAGCTGAGATGAGCCTAACTACCTACCTAGGTAGATTGGAAGTTTCCTCGGCTGCCCGTTGTTTCTCCGCAGGGGAGCGCCCAGGCCCGGGCCCCGGGCGGGCAGGCCACTGGTTGATGAAACGTCAGGCCCTCCAGGCGCCGCTGTCAAAATTAATCGCTCTCGTACGGATGGCCTCAAGGCAGGTTCTCTCCTCTGCTACGTACCTATCCTCTATGATTGTTTGCTTCTCTGACGGAAGAGATATTGCTTTCGGCGAGCCCGTCCAGTGGGCATGACGCACCGACCTACACTGGCTGCAGCAACGAGACAGAGCACACCAAAGTAAACAATGGCGGTCAGACAGAGCACAGCGCTGAAAATGACAAACGCCCTGAGGCTAGGATTTTGCCGGCCATCGACTTGAAGCTGGCGAGCGTTTGAGTCCTGCCGTATCATCATGGGCAACGGTCAACCGAGCGCCTCAGCAAGAAAGAATCTCGCACTGCGACGGTCTGCCAAGATGAGGAGGATTGTTCTCAGTGGTTATTCACTTCCTCTTTCGGTGTGTCGTCATACGTATTGCGTATCCGTACCTTACCGTACCTCACGGACGCTGTCTCCGCATCTCATCAAATATCCTTCAAGAGTCTTGAGGTCAAGTTTGATTGAGAAACGTATTGCGGGTACCGTAGCGAGCAAAATGCCCACTTGTGCCTCCAGTGCCTAGGTGCTGTGGAAGGTTTATCCTGGCCCTGCCTGTCCAAGATGTGGTGGACCACGCAAGGCCCCATTTTCGAGTGCACGCTGAAGACGTGGATGGTCTTAGTATAATTAGTGTGTTGCCAGCACACCGGATTGACCCACGGATGCATGGATAGGAACACAGCGAGAAGCGCGTTCAGACTCGCACAACATCCATTCGTCAAGCGGGAGCTGCCAGAGCCGCTGGCTGGTAAGTCGCAACGGCGCGTGGCGGTTGGGTACGGGGCGTAGACACGGACTTAGGTACCTACCCTAGGTACCTAGCTTAGGTAGGTTTGGTGGAC
This sequence comes from Colletotrichum tropicale, assembly GCA_027406125.1. Lineage (NCBI taxonomy): Eukaryota > Fungi > Ascomycota > Sordariomycetes > Glomerellales > Glomerellaceae > Colletotrichum > Colletotrichum tropicale. Next base: position 3,640,692 of record JANVYH010000004.1, read on the forward strand.
GTCGGGTGGTCCAAAGGAAGGCCCTAGGTATTCCATGACTGTCTCTGTCTCTTTCTGAGCCCTGCGCTAGATTAGCGTCGAAGGCCCTGAGTGCGTGCTAGACTAAGCTCTAGCAGGACATAGAGTACCTACTCCAGAATCAGACGAAGTCTGCCCGTCTGATGTCGTCGTCGGATGCCCAAGACCAGGTCTCCCAGACTTGTTCATGCCCTGGGATCCTGCGACTACGGCTTTGTTTTTGTTGTTTTCTGTGCGTCTCGCGACTCCACGTCCACGTTCATAGCCAAATGGCTGCTCCAATATCCGTGGCTGTCGCCTTCCATGTCAAATACTTGTACCATTGGCCCCCGCCGCCGCTGTCGCTGTCGCGGTTGACAATCTACTTACACATTGCTCACTTCCCTTCACCTTCTTCATCTGTTACTTTTCGCGATGGAATAAGGCCGCGGCCCTGAGACAGGATCAGGAGACTAACGACCCCCGAGGCGATCTACTCTGACGAGTTGCGACTGCGACGCTACCTACTGCTACAATTCGGCTGAACGAACCGCTGCCGACATCCATTCGTCGTCAATCAACCGTGGTTGTCGCCCCTTTTCTTCTTCCAATCGACTGCTCGACCTGTCACATCCGTCTGCTGATTGCCATTGGCAATCCTGCTCACCACTTACCACACACCCCGGCCGCTGCATCTCATCTGCAACAGAGAAGCATCGCCGCGCCGCACCGCCTCCCCGCATCACTTCCATTGTCGACTCGCTGGCTGGTCTGGGTGTCTGGTTTCTGGTTTGGATCTGGTCCGGTTCGCTAGCCCCCTTGTCGTCTTCAACCCGTCTGCGCCAGCCCCTTGCTGCTCTTGCTGCCCCTGCTGCTGCTTCGGTCCAGGCTTCGGAAGCAGAGATAGGGAGACTCGATGTTGGCGGGCCAGTTAGATTATCCCGTCTCCTCGACCCCAGCTTGGCCTTTTCCCTCGACCGCCTTTTGAGAGACTATCCACCGTCCCTCAGAGGTATACCTACCCACAACGATACTTGACTTTGGCACAGATGCAGCCCATACTCAACAACATCTCAATGTGCTCATAGCCGGCCTCATCCTGTCAGAAGCACAGGACCTGCATGCAGCCAGGATTTGTCGCCAGTCGTTGCAGTATACAGTCAAGCTGGCTTCGAAGCGAAACCAACAAATATCCCAAGTATCCTGTCGGTTCATTGGACTCTGCCCACCTTGTCTCCTGGTTCGCTTCCATCTTACTTAGTAGTGGGCCTGCTCAAATCCACCTTGCCTCGCATCGCCCACACTGAGGTACCTTCATGTCAGTAGGTACGTACGTCTTTTGCTTGCTTCCATTGGGACTGGACATGGGCCTGGGAGCTCAGGTTGTGCTGGAACTTGCAGCAGCTAGCTGCCTTGGGTGCCTCTCCGGTCCCCATCTACCTACCATGCCTTGCCCGCTTTTGCTGCCCTTCCCTCCCGCCTCCATCTCTTGCGTTTTCCTTCGACCTTTTCGTTTTATTTTTTTATCCTTTTTCTTTCCTGTTCGGTTTCTGCCTCTGCGCAACCGAGCAGCGCTTTGCCTCGTCGTCCTCGGCGCCTTTTTTCCCTTTCCTATTCTCTCTCTCTCTCTGTCTCTTTATCTTTTTTCTTGCGACCTCCCCTGCTTTAGTCATAACACAGGCAATTCGCCAGTAATAATCTTCCTACTCTCATTTCTTCTCCTTGGCTACTCAGCTGTCACCCGATATTTACATTGTTTAGTATCTCACGCCTCGGTTCACCTCAGTCACTCTCTCGCTCAGCTTGATCAGCTCCCATCGATCCGCGCAAACAATCGCAAACCCACCCGGCAAATTTGCCCTTCCGCTCATTCGCTTGTGCTAGTCGCCTTGCTCATCCCGCCTCGCCTTAATCAAAGAACAACCTACGCTCGTCGACAACCTTGTTTTCAGCCAAGCGAATACTTATCATCGGGCATTTGTGGTTAACCCAACCTGCTCGAACACCGTTGAATTTCTATCAGTTCCGGATGATTTTCATCAAGACAACGAACGAACCTCTGTCAGAACAACGTGCGCCGCCGCAAGCCAACTTGTTCGCCCTCTTTCGCCCGACAAGCTCGAACCTCTGGACTTGACACCCGGCCAACTGTTTTTGCACTGTACAGTGTACGGTTGCTGAATCAAACCGGACCGCCAAGGCACAGGCCGGCCGGCGCCTTCCGGTACCCACCGAAGCTGAACCAACTGCTCCCGGCGAGTCAGCCACTACAAGCAGCCTTTGACCGCATTTGGCTCCCGTGCGTTACCCCAACCATTCCCGCTGTCGGCCATCTCAGTCCACGCCGGGACGCACCGGCTCTCCATGGCCCGGAGACCCCGGTGGCGCCGAGTCATCACACCCAAACCCAAGAAGCTGTCCCCGAAAGCTCCCAGCTACGGCAGAGTCTCCGAAACCTCCCCGTGCCCGCACAGCCCGGCCGAGAATGCCCGGGTCCGGGTCCGGGAGCCCCTCACGCGGGAGCCCCTCCCGGTCCCAACGGAGGCCGCTGCACGAGCGCTCCAAGTCACAGTCCAATTCTCTTGCCATTCGCGTTGTCCCCTACAGCCCTCCTCGACCAAGCCACAAGAATCGCGACTCTACCGCATCGGCCACCTCATCACGCACTCCAACGTCAACAACAGCATTGCTGTCGCCGAACACCTCCGAACTTGGGCACCGAAACTCCTCCAGAATCGATGATCGCTCCACATCCGCCAGCCGTGCTAGCGACCGCTATTCCTCTCATCGGCGCTCTTATTCCTCCAGTACGCTGACGTCTGTACTGTCGCCAGCGTCTTCAACCTTCCCATTGGTCGCCGCCAAGGACCGCGGTGTTTCAGGCTCGAAACTGCGATCTGACTCTTGGACAGGAGGCCCGTCCTCTCCTTCTACCCCTGTTCCTACTACTCCGCCTCATCTGACCGATAATTCCCGCGTTAATGCACGATCCCGGTCGTCACAGTACAATACCGACGATGAACCTGTCACCCCTTCGGCGAAGCGCCCCTTGTCTCGTCGCCGCAATCTCATCACAATCAACGCAGATGGGAAGACTTTTTCTCTTCTACCCCAGAAAGGACAGCAGAACAGGAACTCGGGTGACCCAGGCTCGTCCAAAGCACCCACATTGTCACTTTCCTCTACAGCCTCGCCAGAGCGCTTCTCATCAGACGCCTCACACATCAGCGAAAACCATCCCAGCTCTACCACCGTGACTCCGGACCGAAGCTTTTCAGCTACACTAACCCCAGCATCCTCGACCACGCAATTAGCTGGAGATCATATTGCCAGCACCGTCGCCTCCAATTCGTCCCCCTGGAATTACCGCATGGTTGGCGGCCTACGCAAGGTTCTCAATACTCCTGATCTCAAGCAAAAGGGAAAATCGACTCTTCTGTACCCTGAAGCCAACCAAGCCCCATCCGCCCCATCCTCCCCGTCTGATTCTCGACTCGCGCCGCTGCCGGAGGCGCCAGCCGTCGACCCATACCCACCCTCGGACCCCCCTGACTTGCAGACAAAGACGTCTTTTCAATCATCCGTCACTGCGTCTACATCGTCGGACAAGACAAATTACAAAATCTACAGTTCCAGTTCCCCTCCTCGAGCCGATACTGAGAGTGTGCTGCCGCCACCATCGATATCCTCCGATACAACAAATTACCAAGTATACAACTCTAGCTCGCCTCCTCGCATCCCTCAAAGGGACAGTTCGTTGCCGCCACCTGCATCGAGTCACTCCAACTACGAGATTCTTGGCCGATCTTCCCCCCCAGAAACATCCTCCGCTGAGCGTAGTCCTCCGAAGACTGCAGACAGCAGCGCCGACAGTAACCACAACTATATTCTACACGGCGACCCGTCCCCTGCACCCTCTTCTGCGGCTACGGCCCGCCGCCGCCGTGTTCGCCCGAAATACTCGCAAGAAAGCCTGTTGGTAGCACCACTAAAGCCAAAGAAAAGCAAGAAGAAGTCCAGGGAGAGGTTTGGCTACTACAAAACTCGCTCGCGAGACTCTCTCCGGCGCATCGCATCGATTAAGTCCACATCCAGTTCTCGCAGCGTTGAGGCAGCCACGAACATAATCACCGCCCCTGCTGCCTCCTATCGATCACGTGTGCAGGCTGGCTTGCCTACGCGGCAGCCGGACGGAAGAGCTGAGCCATCTACCTCCACACCTGTCCCGTCCCACATGCAAGCTCATCCGCATCAATGGAGTTCACAACTATCTACGGTCATGTCGGAGAGTGAGGGAGGAAGCGAGCCCCCATCTCGCTCTGTGTCTCCCTGGTCGGTTCCAGCCCGACGTGGCAGCCAACCGCTTAGCAGCCATAGCCGGCAAATGCTCAGCATCTCCTCATCGCTGGCAGGCAATGAAGAAAGGTCTCTGTCTCACTCACGGTCATTTACAGACTCGCTCGAAAGGCCCCAAGCTAGTCACAGTCGAGGAGGCACCCTTCGTTTAGTAAGCGATCAGGATGAGCATGGTGATGGGTTAACGGAGTTGCATCAACTGAACCAACGTCCTTCTCGAACACGTCTTTCGAGCTTTTTCTCAAACACCTCGTCTGATCGTAATCTGCACTCATCGAGCAGCTCACGTTCGCGGGCCAACAGCTTCAACTCGGCATCTATTCCTACATGGGCTAAGTAAGTCGAGCGCACAGCCATACTTAAGGCACTTAGTACGGTATTCAGCTAACAGTTTTGGACAGGTTCTACTATGGAAGTGGGGAACGAAAGTTTCTGGCGAGCTCTTCGGGCTCCATCATAACCGATCCGAACGACAGTCGACCTCCCAGCTCGTACCAGAGTCGATCGCCAAGTGCGGAACACCTTCCGCTGAGTATTTACAGCCCCCGAAGACGGCCCCGGGAAGTCAATCCCCTGGCTCCCGGTCCAATGTCGGATTCCGCTTCCATGGAAATCAACCCGATGCCGCTGGACAGCCAGCTTCGACCTGGTGTACGCAAAAAGACGTCGAGCATTTGGTCGCCGCATTTACGCCGTGACCAAAGGGCCAGCCGTTACAGCATTTGGGAGCCGCCTTCCATGACATGGTCCACCGAGAATAGTCTACTTGGCAAGCGAAATATGCAAGTCGTGCTCTTTGCCCTCGGGTTCATTCTTCCATTTGGTAATGCGAATCCAGTATTGAACTTTTCTGGGTCGACTGCTAACCGCACCTAGCCTGGATGATTGCCGCCTTTTTGCCCCTTCCTCCTGACCCGCACGCTGAAATGGAGGAGCGCGATCACCGATCAAGTCTCTTAGATGAGGAAGGAGATCTTCCTCGACGCATCGCGGCCATTGATGAGACTTTGTTCCAAAGCGCCAGGTGGTGGCGCGCCCTCAATCGCTACATGTCCGTTATTGGCCTCCTCGTCGTAGGTGCCATTGTAGCTCTCGTCGTTGTCGGCGTCAAGCAGGGCTGGGGACAAATCGCGTAGCAGCAAGACCCCGACCATCGTCTCGGAACTCAGTCTGGCTCGACAACTGCCGTAACTTTCGGGCATTCCGACCTAATGCTTTCAGCGGACACCACACAAAACAACCCCTATTGATTTCTTCGATACATCAGCGCATTAGATTCACGAATGGGTACTCATTGCCCTGCGACGGCCCTTTTTACGACTCTACGACATTTGGAATTACCTGAGCAAGCACACGAACCTTTTTGTCCTAACTTGTCGGACACTCCTCTTTTTCACTTCATCGTTCTTCTTCCGGATAAACAGAGACGCTACCAGTGCTCTTCCATCCCTGTAAAAGTTATTGTACTATTATACGGTTGCCCAGGCGGGCCTCCAGTTGACGACATGCTAGATTTTTATCTGTAATGGGTGGTGAGATCGAATGACGATACCCCCCGGGTCTGCTGCGGGAGTCACGAGGTGGGGATCGCCACGCCGATGTTCGAAGCGTTCGAACTCGGCTCTAGAGTCTCCTTTTATTTTCAAGGCATAGACATGGGCATATAAAGGCTTGGTTCAGGAGCTATGTAGCACGAAATGTCTAATGACTAGCGCCCATGGGCCGTTTCTCAGTTCTCCGTCACAGGATATATGCGTCCTGTAGTGTGTTGCACATGTAACTTATCTGCCCAATACTTTCCATATCGAAATCTACCACACTCCATTGAAGCCTGTAACATAACGATCGCGGCGTGATTAACCTTTCAGGTATGAGAGGCTTTTGTATAAGTGATAGGCTCGATTTCAAGCAGCCTTCCTCTTCTGCCTGGCCTCTACTTCTGCCTTGATCTCCTCCATGGCTTCGTCGATCTCTCGTTGAGGATCAGCTGAGACTCCTAAGACCGGCTCCCGGCCAGAAAGACTGTCCTGGCTGAGAGAACGGGTGAGCTTAGCACCAGTCTTTCCTTGACGCTCTTCCAAATGCTTCTTCAAAAGCTGCTTCGCCGGGGAGGCGAAAAAGGCCATAGAGACGATTGTGCCAATAATAGTGTAGAAATAAACGCGGCTCCAGACCAGAATCGAACCTGACAGCTGCAGAACGAGAAAGGGAGCCACAACAAAGGACATGCCCAACTGAGTTACAACGAACGATAAACAGTCGTAGTAGATCTTGGTGGTCGTTGGGGAACCGGTGCTTGGGTCGATGAAGAATGCGCGGAAGTATCGGCGGTAATCTGTGTCGAATTAGTCCTTGTTTGCAATCGCCAGTTCACGTCCACTGCAACTCACTTTTTGCAACAGTCTGGACAAAGCTGGCGAGAATGAAGCTCAGGTAATATCCGGGATAAAACCCATGCCATAATGCGCTCGTGCCGAACGTGATCAGACTGGCGCGGAAACCAGGCTTCTTTCCGATAGGCGTTACTCGAAGGTAAACGTAGTTTCTCAACCAGTTGTTGGTGTTCATATTCCAGTTGCCCAGATATGCGCGCGTGTTTTGTGCCGTCTCAACTCCCCATGGATTGATGTTTTGTAGCCTGTTCCATGACACCTTGCCGGTGACAGGATCAACACCATGGTAGCCCAAGCCGGCCAAGATGCAAGCGCCTTCAGTCAAGGACCAAACGCCGTAATACTTGAGACGAGCCGTCAAACCGGTCATGTGCAGGACCCAAACTCTACGTAAGAAGTTAAGATTCATATAGGACTGCCCCGTCAAGTAACTGATGGGGTAGTAACCCGAGAGAACCATGAAGAGACCAATCCAGCCCAAGCCGCTCGCAGCCTTCCATGCAGCTGGAGTACCACTGCGAGGGATCTTCCGCTTCTTCCGCACAGGAGGCTTCTTTGAGGGATCGACCTGGGCAGGTAGGTCAAACATGGTGGTGTCTATCCATTTGCGATATTCGGCGTAATCGAAGGCGGGACCAGCGAGAAGCCCAGGGAAGAAGAGGACATATCCGGCATAATCCAAAAGACCCGGAAGCTCAACCAAGCGTCTCTCCTTCTGGAAATCAGACAGTTTGTCCTCTGACAGTCGGCCATCTGCCACATTCCAGCAGAAGGCACTAAGCTTCATGAGCAGAACCATTTGCGCGCCAGTGATATCGACAGATGAGGGGCTGTCCGCGAGTTGGCGAGCGATATGGCTGATGGACATGTGGCCCATGACGAAGGCGAAACCAATCCAAGGCATGAACGGGCTACTGCGAAGATACTTGGCGATGCAGTAGACACCAATGGAGCTGATGGCAAGGGTGCGCACGCCACTCCATAGATCAAATAGTCCGACCAAGTAGAAGGCGGAGGTGCTAGGTCAGAAACAACATGGTCAGCGTAGTGAGCTAGGAATCAAATAGATGCGCAGGAGTTCCAGTTGTGTCATACCATACGATGAATAGATTCTTCTGGTCTGGCCGGGCATCTGGAATCCTCTTGAGTAGACCGGCGAGAGGGTATGATATGAGGAACGAGAAGACGAGCTTGACTGCCAGAAGAAAGACGTCAGCATGCACGGCATACTTGGAGTTGGCCTATATGGATGGGTATATATTCGATCGTAGGTAAGCTTTCGCGAGGGAAGACTGACGTTCGTCGGGCGATGCGCCCAGGCGCGAAGATAGTAGCTCGAATGCTGCCGGTACACCGTGGGTCAGCTTGCGAAAGACTTGAATTTTAAGGAATGCCAAATAGCCTACGCTTGTTAATAAAGGGCAACATCATGTACGTCAAGGACAAAGCTGGCGATAGCGAGGGACTGGAAGGTTAGAGCGGGTGAGTTCAAATGCTTCTCAGTCCATTTCTTCGAAGCTGGTCGGGGAAATTGTGTTGGGCGAACGGCGCGGAATGTCGTCTGCTGAGCAGGAGACGTAGCAGTTTGTTCTGGGTCCTGTTCTTAAGGTAGGAGCAAAAGTCGGTGGTTAGCACAACAGGCTAGGTCATGTGGGAACGTTCGGACGAGAGAATGAAGACGTGGGATGAGAGACAAGCCAGGATGTGACTGAAGCCGATCAGTAGATGCCTGTGGGTGAGGTACTTCAGCTGAAGGGAAAAACACTGAAGTGCTAGTAACCTGACAAGTAGCTGCGCATGCCCAGAGCAGCAGCGAAATACGTGTGGTTGAAGAGCACGTGTGACGTATTATTAACCTGTCCACCTAGCTACCCTCAGTCCTGCTCAGGGCTGGCTTTTAAGGCCGTTCAGACAGCGAGTTTGGCATGGCGGAAGGGGTGGGGCAAAGGTGTTTTGGCGGGTGGTCATGTACTACCTGTGTAGGCAAGGCATGGTACCGAGTACCTCCCGGTTACACCAGAGGCCTACAGACCGACTACGTCCTGTCTACTTTACCCGACAGTGAAGTCTCCGCCCTACCTAGCCAGCCGAAGCCCACCCCACGTGTTTTGGAAACAAGCTTCACGAAGGTGGCAGAACGTGTTGAGGGTGCCTGCACAGAAAGACCGACGTCAATTTACACCAAAAGAACAGCGTAGCCACACCAAAAATCATCTTGTCTTCTCCGACACCGACGCCGCTGCCGTCTCATGTTGTCTGACAAAGGACGAGGTTTTAATTCTACGAGCCAAAGCACCTTACGGCTTCCCCGTTGGAAACCAATCTTATCTCTGCACAAGCGCCCCAACCGATCTCACCGCTTCGGCTTGTTGAATGGTTTCTGTGGTACACGATAAAGTCGTGGCTTTAAAACACAGCTACTCTATCCGCCTAACACTACACGGGTGGAACGCAGTTTGACGACTCGACGCCTAGGCTCACATCTTGTCACTTGAGCCTCTCCCCGCCTCGCATCTCGAGGTCAAACGTATTACTATACAACATTTCGAGCATCTATTTGCGATCAGCGTGGAGAAAGCAAGACGGGTGTCCTTCGCTTGCGTTGAGGCAATACCGCTTAGGTACCATAGATGCGCTATGCACGTTGCTCAACCAGCAATTTATTCGGCTGCCGCAATGCTCACCCACTAGACTTGGCAAGCCAAGTTCCGCTTTTCTATCAGGAACCCACAACCGTTCTACGAGTTTGCATCCTTGTTGCTTTGAGAGCTCGCGCTCATGGGTTGTGTAGTTGGCAAAGACATCTTGGCCGCCTCGCTCTGGCGAATTCTGGCCCACGCATACACGATGCCGCTGACGAACCCAATAATGATAGCCGACACGCTGCCAAATGTGACCGGCGCATCGAAGAAGACGAGGCCGCTTATGGCGATGGGAAGTTTGTTGAGAGCGCCAACCACGGAGTATGTCGTAGAGGAGGTGACTCGGATACACCAAGCCGAGCAGTACGAAATAAAGATTGCGCAAAGCCCGGAGTAGATCATGCCGACGAAGAGGCTGTTGCGAGTCTCGATGGGGAAGTTCTTGGCGATGTTCGCTGACGACCAATCCTCCGTCAAAAGCGTGCAAACGATGAGGACAGGGATTGTCAACAAGTTGTTGTAGAACATTGCTGTGTGAAGCATTTATCAGCCATCGTCCTCTGGGCTGTCGCATGTAAACAGCCGGGGTTCTCGGGGTAGCTTACTGTCCCAGTCCTTAAAGTTCATCTTCTTGATAACCTTGCGCATGCCGAGCACGTATGCGGCTGTGCAGCAAACATTCATGCCCATCCAGGCGTATCCGGCATTCAACGTCGAGACAGCAGCAGAAGCCTCAGCAGTGTGCGAGCCGCCACCCAGCGCGTGTTGAACATCAGCCCAAGCAGCCACGACAGAACTGAGAACCATCAAGCCAAAGGACAAAAGCGAAAGGGGGCTGACGCTTCCGCCAAACCACAAAACTTCGCCATATGCGATGACAATGATGGTCAGATTCTTGAAGATGGTGTAGACGGGAACTGAGAGGAATTGGAGGGCCTTCGTGCCTGTGTAGATCATGCCGACGAGTAGAAGCGCGATAGGAAACCCTGTGGACGTGTCAGCCTGCACTGCACAGCTTGGTGGCTTTCGAGTAGTATGTAAAGTTACATTTCTTCGCTTTTCCCGTGTCAAAAGGAGCCAGGTTCGTGATCATTCCCAGGTTCTTGCAGACGACGATGGTGAGGATACAAACGATGGACTGCATAGCGCGCGGTTAGCAGCATCCACAGGAGGGGGACAATGGTGAGCATACCTGAACGGCGAGATATAGGAAGTTCAGATTCCAGAACTGACCCGAGACAACGTACTTGTTGACCACAGTCATACTAATGGAAGAGAAGCAATAGGCCAGGATGGAAACGCCAGGGCTGTTATCGATCTTGCTCAGAGGCGAGGCCAGGTTTGATCTTGGCCTGGGAGGTGGTCGCTGAGACAAGAAGCCATCCTTTTCTCCACCGAACGAGTCGGACCCGCGCAGCTCGTAGTCCTCATTCTTCTTGTCCGACATGGTTGGCGATGGTTGAGATTGTTAAATAGGTGTTGTCGGTGATGAACGCAAGCTGGCTTCAGTTTCGTTGGCTCGAGCTTGGGCCTAGAGAATCGGGAGCACGATTGCGCCTGACGGGAGAGAAGGGCTGAGTCGTCAACTCGTGAGGGGCAGCTCTGGAGGTTTTGTCGACGGGAGGCAGTGGATTTATGACTTGCGTCAAAAATGATTGATGTCCTCGGCGAGCCGTTCCTCGTACGGCGGGTTGCAACTGAAGAGCAAAGTCTAGACGGCTGCGGGACGAAGATGTTGCGAACAGGAACGGTGCACAGCGTAAAGGGGGCACGGAGATAGTCGCGAGCGAAGACGGGCGGTACGGGAAGGGAATGCAACGCAAGGGAACACGCGTGCACCTATCAAGGGTCGTGGAATTTCATGCCACAAAATGCGGCGTGGCCAGGTTCTCCGTATCCGTGCTCATACAGGCTACAGTGTCAAAATGCAAATTGAGATGCTGGGCCGCTAGTAGTGCTTCGGCGGGCAGCGCACTCCCCTGGTAATGGGTTGACCTATAATGGGAAGCAAGGGACCACAGTCGGTTCAGCTTCATGTCGATAATTGCATTTTATACTGGATATCTTCTTATTGCATTTCCAGTGCGCCTGCTCTCCCTCCCTGGGTACCTAGCATAATAGGTAACTACGTACCTACTTGAGTAGGTAGGTACGGTAGGCATGTTCCCGTCCCAGGCATGTGGAGACACCGGGGAATCTCAGGCGGCGGAACCTGGGTCGGCATGTTGGTACCTACCTACTGGACGCCTAGCATTGACGGTGATACCTTAAGATCGGCATGCTCTCAACCGCACAGCTCAACTCCCGGGACATGACACCTCCAACACTCGCCGTACGAATTGCCAATAGCCAAACTTGCTGCAGTATCTTCGCCACTTAACGCTGGAAATTCATCCCATCGATCCCGACACTAGATGCACTTGCTACTAAATCATCTTGCTATAACATAGACCAGGCTTTGTCTTCTCGAGAATTTTTTGAAAGACGATGGACGTATCGAGCGAACACAGCGCAGGTCATTCAACAACAGACAGCGCGGCTAGAGCCAAACTTCAACTTCCAGCAAGTTGTGATCCACCTCAATTCGAGGCCCCCAGAAAACAACTGGTGTGGGTGGTGAGTTCGGAAAGTCTTGCAGTGACCTATACCGCATCTAAACCCCTCACAGGTATTCGGTGGCACTGGGCATATGGGCCGGTCACTCGTGAAGTCCGCCTTATCTCATGGCGACCTCGTCACATCTGTCGGTCGAGTCTTTGAGACAACTCCCGAAGATATGACAGCACAGGACAACGACAGTTGCCTGGGTCTCTTGTGTGACGTACGAGCCAGAGATTCCGTTGCCCGCGTTATCGATAAAAGTTTAGATCGATTTCAGCGGGTTGATGTCGTCGCGAACTGCTCCGGGTACGGCGTAATTGGGGCCTGTGAGGACCAAGACGAGCATGAGATTCGCAACCAGTTCGAGACCAATTTCATGGGTACTCTTAATATCATACAGGCCAGTCTGCCCTACTTTCGCCACCAGAACGCTGGTCGATATTTGATCTTCAGCTCAACTTCAGGTGCTCTGGGCGTTCCGGGTCTGGGTCCGTACTGTGCTACCAAGTATGCCGTTGAGGGTCTCATAGAGGCCATGCTGTACGAGACCGACTCGTTCAACGTAAAGGCGACTCTTGTCGAGCCAGGTTTTGTGCGAAGAGACGAGCCAGATACAATGCCCACGCCTCTACCGACATGGGGTCACTTTCTCATCAAACCGGCCAGCGAAGCCTACGCACAAGCAACCTCACCAGCCCTGCATGCAAAGCGAATGGTCCAATGGCTAGGAGATCGGCAACCAACAAGCGCCGTCAAGTGCGCGGAGCTTGTTTGGCAGCTCGCTCACTGCTCATATCCTCCGCTGAGGTTGCTTCTTGGCAGCTATGCCATTGAAAGCATACGGGACAGGCTGCGGTCGGTCACCGAGGAGCTCGAGGACTGGAAGCATCTGAACTTCCCAGTTGCGCCTGAAACGGGTGTTGAAGTGGATGGCAAGGACAGCAAGGCAGATCACGATGAGTTCATGGCCGATTCTATCCAGGATGCACAAGGACAAGTTACGACATGAGGACAGCATACATGTCCTCATGAGACAACGCGCCAGGTGGCCAGAGCAAAACCACATTCCAGGTCTTGCGTTCGAATGCACCTTCGGCAAACGCGATAACTTTATGTATCTGAGACGAAGTGTTTAGTCCGTGATATCCCACTTACTGATACGTGGAAATATCCTACAGTCCATCCCACGGTACGAGACACGAACTCCAACACGCGCTGTTGCGTACATGATGGGCATGGTCAGGAGTTTCCTGAATCTCTTTCATGCGCAAGAGTTCTCAATTTCCTTTCCACTCGCGGCTCATCATTGGCTAGACTGTCGAAATACGAAGGGTCACATGCCTCTCGGCCTCCTCTCTCGTCACCTTCGGTCTATGCCGGCAAACTGCTTTGAAGATATTGCTGGACATACTCTTCCCTGTGCGGGTTCATATCAAGGTCTGATGTGCGATTCAAAGGTGTCCACTTGGGCTCATCCTTGAAAAGCCTCATTGCCTTGATATACTTTATAACATTGTTAGCAAGATTTCGACGTCGGGAATGTTGGAGGGTCATCACTCACATTGGAATCGTCAGTGGTAAATCGGTGGTAGATGCCTGCAGGAAGGATGATAAGATCGTCCTGAATCCTGGTCAGCCGTCTAGATCGAGCAATTACTGCCAAAACGTTTGGCGGAGAAGACAACATACCTTCTCGACACGAATTCGAACCCATTGATCGTCCGCACTCCTGACGTCAAAGAACCCGTGACCATCGCGAACATAGCGGATTTCCTCGTCCTCGTGTAGGTGCTCATGGAAGAAGGACTTGACTTTCTCTTCGTAGACATCACCCATCTTCTCCGGCGAAACAATAATCTCATCCCTGTTCCTATATCCTCGGTCCAACGCGAGTTTGTTGACGCCATCAATATTGGGGATCTGATGGTAGTAAACGCCAAGCTTCTTCAGCTGTTCGACCGTAACCTCTTTGCCCGAGTCGTGCGCTAGACGCTGGTCGCCCTGCAACCAGTACACAAGTTAGCTCGATGAGTAAGTAGCCTTTAGCAAGCCGACAGCAGGTGTTTCGGAAAGCCCACTTACAGCCAGATTATCATACCAATAGGCCTTCATGGTTGGAGTGTTACGAGGGGTGATTGATCACGTATGGGCACAAGTTTCGGGCGGGACAAAGGCAAGAATTTTGGCCAGGAAGTAGGAAGTTGTTCAAGTGCAGGAAAGTCTGTATATCCAGTAGCTCCCAAGGAAACAGCTACCGAGTTGATATGTCGACAGGATATTGAATGGTTAAGAGATGCAGGACGAATAAAGGTTTGGTTAGGGGTGGACTTTTACAATGGAAATGACGCAATTGGCTGTGAAGGTGGGGTAACTTGCTACCCAACACGGGCGGCACCACACTTACCTACCTAAGGTAGGTACACTAGGGAGTTGAGAGTTGCTTCTGGCACTCCGTCGTCCAATCTTCAGCGGGGCATCAGCACGTGGTTCTCAAGGTAGGTAGGTACCTCAGGTACTCTAGCCCTCCGGGCCTGCATCAAATCCTCCCGTCTCCCGATGATGCTCACTGCGGATGCATCTGAAAAATGAACAACACCTTGACAGATTCACACGAATAAACCGATAATGCAAGCCAGTGTAGCCCATTCACAAGAGACATCCGATCGTGCTTCAAACAACTGGAGTGGGGGATTCGAATGACTCTATAGTATGTCTCTAAAATGCAATATGCTTCAAGCTGGTACCTGTCGTGTTCTGTTTCCCCGTGACTGACTGGATGGCCGGGCATGCTGTTGATGAAATCAGGTGAATGCGAACAGGCAGGCGTGCTGTAGCGTTGCAACCGACTGACCCAAACGCCGCGGTAGCCACCCCATGCTGTGGGCAAAGCCCCTCCCTCCCGGTATCATGCGTTTCTTCAGTAAAGGGCTAATTCCTACTCGCCTTTCATCGAACCTCGGGGGCGAGCTCTGGACCGCCCGCAACGACAATGTCATTGTTAATGCCATCTGCAGTCTCATCCGCTGGTCGCCTCTCGAATAGTCGCCTCCACCATCCTGGGGGGTCAAAAGGCCGCGAACCATTGTGCAGGGGTGGATAGACATCGGAGAAGAAGTACCAGATGTGGCCGATAACGACACCCATGATCTCATCCTTGGGAATGGAGCCGTGCAGGATCAAGCTAAAGGCCATGAGAACCCAAGGAAGGTATGGAGCTGTGAAAACCAGCAGGCCCAGAAAGCTCAATCGCGTATCCGGGTTCCGTCGCGACCATATGTAAACCAGAGTTGATGACAGGGGATGGCCAAGAAATGGCATTGACACCAGCGGGGACAGAAGTAGCAGGCTGGTCATGGCGTAGACCAGGAGCCATGAGAAATGAGCGGGCGAACGTCCTGAAGATTCCTCCAGAAGTCGGGCGTATCGCTGTAGGAAGTAGACGTGAAAGAGGAGATCGAGGGAGAAGGGTCCGAAATAGAGAAAGGTCGTCAGAAGACGCCAATACTACAAACAGAAACACAAAGACATTAGTTACTTGGGTTTTCAAAGCGGGCAGCGAGAGAGACCGTGAAGCACCAACCTGTGACTTGGCGAATACTGCTCGGAAGCTGTAGAATAGCTGGAACGGAGTCACCATCTGGCACTGGACCAATGCGCTAGTCAAAACAGTTGCTGTTGTCCACCATCTTGTGCAGATGGGCATTTCCCAGAACCACGTCTCCAGAGGGAAGCGGCCCCCGTCACCCATCATCTGATCCATTTTGTGTGGGAAGGCGTTCGAAGGATGATGTGCTTCAGAGAAGGCAGGCTGAAGATCGAGAAGGCACGCGCATCGCCCAAAAGGTATGGCTCCCAGGCGTCGCAGCGAAGTTGGGAATGTCGGATTCAAGCAATCGGAGGCAGAGCAAACGGGTGCAAGCTGTGGGATATTGGACGTGGATTAGCAGGGCGAGAGGCAGTGGCTGGGAAGAGGATAATTTCGTTCTGAAGAAATTCAGGAAGAAATGCACCCAAGTTGTCCTTTGGCTGTCGCCCTGGGTTTCGTTGGGGTTCGATCCTTCCGACGTTGCATGTGTAGGTTTGGAGAGATTGACGTAGAGCGAGGTGGCCTTTGGAGCCCCATCAATCAGATCTCCATAACGCCCAGAACACTGCACCGGCCTTCCGTTGCCAATTATGGGTACAGGGGCGCAGGTGCCGATGACGGCAAGAGCGGGGCAACTCAAGGCTGACGTGGGTCAATCAGGATCTTGATATATTGCATTAAGCAGCTAGACTGTTGCGGCTGCCAAATCAATATGCCATAGAGAAGCATAGGCGCATACGCAGATCGGCTCGCGCATGGGCATGCCTGCCCACCCGACCTTAATTAAACATGACGCGCGAGATGCACGCGACTAACGCGTCGTCGCAAACTGAATTGGAAAATCGCGAGGCTGGCAACGGTCAATCGACTCCTTTGCGCGCCTCACCATCGTCCCATCCATCTCCTTTAAGTCACTCTGCTCCTCTCCAACCTTTCGCATTGTTTCCCCCCCCTTGTTTCGCATCCTTCAACTTCTGCCATCCTTCTGAATTCAACGAGTGCTCGACTTCCATTCCGGATACAGCACCATCATTTAGCTCGCAACAACCCTCCTGACTACACTACTGCCGAATCGATTGGCCTAACAGCTCGCTATCGCAATCGCCGCAATTCAACCTTGGTTCATCTACACTTCTCGCCTTTCGCAATCGATATCAATCTTCCCTCGACCGGTGAAACCTCCGGGTGCTTTACCCACGTCCCTTTACATACCCTGTAGCCATGCCCCCCAAGAAAGCAAGGCAGTCAGATCCTGGTCGCCGCAAATCGCGACAGAGCGATGTTCAGCGTACGGTTCACTCCACGTTCACGAAATCTTTTGCCCTAACATGGTGTGCTGACCACTCGCAGCCGGCGACCCAATTCCGAACCGTGGAAAGAGACGTTATCGCCCCGGAACTGTAGCCCTCAGGGAGATTCGAAAATACCAGAGCGGGACTGATCTTCTTTTGCGTCGACTTCCCTTTTCACGTCTCGTAAGTAGATTAGCCATGCGAATTTATGTTACGATGATCGCCTAATTTATTATCAAGGTTCGCGAGATTGCCGAGTCGGTCATTCCCCGAGATCAGCCACCAATGCGATGGCAATCGCATGCCATTCAAGCTCTCCAAGAGGCCGCGGAAGCTTTCTTGGTTCATCTCTTCGAGGACACAAACCTTTGCGCCATACACGCCAAGAGAGTCACTATTATGCAAAAAGACATACAGCTTGCGCGGCGCATACGTGGTGTTTGGGGAGGCTTAGGTTGAGTACTCTGTACTTGGAAAAGAACGATTCAGCACCTGCTTTGTATCAAGGTCATTGTGTCGCGCCCCTAGTTGGACCACCTTTACTTTTCTCATATCGCGGTTGCACGGATACCCATGGCATGTGGAGGTTGGCGGTTGTGATCTTGTTTCGCAAAAATTTGGTTCGGAGTATAAGGCGTTGGCGGTATTAGTGCTCAAACTCGAGAGGCAACAGAAGAATAACGGAAGCATGTGTATATCTCGAGCGCTTTGCAAATGGAACGAAACCTTTATTCAAACGCAATAACGACACGTGGGGAGAGTACGCGGTTTACGCAGAGAATATTCTGTACCGTATAAGGCTCTATCGGTTTGGCTGTCGGTGCCCTACTATGTAATTGGGGTTCTTCCCCAAATGTTTGGCACCTTACCTAAGCCATCGGTGACATGCTGGCATCTCAATTCGTCTTATCAGCTTTCGAACACTTACCTTAGTAAGGAAAATATGATAGGTACGTCACCATGCAGCCAGGTAGTACTAATCTACAACTTCCTACGTAGGTCAGGGATAATGCTTCATCCACATTTACAACAATAGTTCGCTTGAGCTTTCAAACTTCTATCACCGCACCACTGCGCGTTCGCAATCCGTGTCAATGGGCCGTCTTTTCCCCCTTCACTTTACTGGCCGACATTTGGTGCTGCCTATCAGCACCGGCATCGGCATTACCTGCGCTCTAAGATCCCGGCGGCCCCTCATTCGCTTCGATTCGGATCACGCTCAGAAAACCTCGCCTGCCCAGCGCGTGCGTAGCCAGCCTCGAGGAGGCCTGAGTCCAGCGGCGATGAGACAGCTCTCAAGCGGCAGCATGTTTGGTACATAAGCCATGTTCCATCCCCTATACTAACGGACTGCATTACTGACGTACACTGTCAAGGATTCGGGGCTGGACTTCTTGTCGGTTTTCTGTCTCATACACTAGTTCTGCTCGCTGGTCTCGCCATCTTTGCCTTCTACGTAATGCCCTTGCTTAATCTTCTGCGAATTCTAATCATGGACTGATCTGGCCGCTACAGCTTGCAAACAGATACGGCATAGA
The DNA here is from genome assembly GCA_027406125.1 of Colletotrichum tropicale. Taxonomy (NCBI): domain Eukaryota; kingdom Fungi; phylum Ascomycota; class Sordariomycetes; order Glomerellales; family Glomerellaceae; genus Colletotrichum; species Colletotrichum tropicale. The sequence continues at coordinate 3,659,097 of JANVYH010000004.1, forward strand.
CTTGCCTCAGCTGCTTGGCCTGAAAGAACGATTCAACACGGTTGCATCGAACAAGCCTTTCCGAAACTCCATATTCCGACTCTCATTTGCCGCCACCTTCACCCTCGCCGCCTTCGTGCGCTTCTAGAGCTCACCCTATCACTACAAGGGCTGAGTCTCCCTTGTCAGCCATGCCAGCGTCAAGGGGTCATGTGCGAAGAAATCCCTGGTCTTCTGGAAGATATCCGCATTGTGGGCGTTGAGCCACTTCTTCTCCTCTGCCGTCAAGAGGCTGGGTTCGATGAGGTTTTGACAGTATGGTACCATGGTGACGTGCTCAAATCCTAGGTACGGTTTGTCGCCAAAAGAATGCTTCGTTTTCACTTCCGTGACCATGGCCACGTTTTCGATTCGAATACCGTATGACCCGTCTTCGTAGAACCCTGGCTCAATGGAAACAACGTTGCCAGGTGCGAGGGCAACTTCGGCAAATTGCACCCGAGTGCCGATTCCTATGGGTCCCTCGTGCACGTTGAGGTACGAGCCCACGCCATGCCCTGTCCCATGGCGGTAGTCCAAGCCCTCTCTCTGTAAGCACACGTCAGTAGATGTCCATCGCTAGGGTAATCGATCGTCAAAACTAACCCAGAGGTGTTGACGAGCCAGACAATCAAGTGCAAACCCGGTTGTTCCCTTGGGGAAAATCGCAGTGTCTAGCGCAATATTGCCCTTCAGTACCAATGTGTAGGCGAGCTTCTCGGCCTCTGTCGGCTGTCCAAAGTGCAGGGTTCTTGTTGTGTCTGTAGTTCCATCAAGAAATTGAGCACCGGAATCGCAAAGATAAATAGCATTGGGGTCGATAACGGAGCAGGCGCCGCGCTCGGGTTTATAGTGAATAACAGCGGCACTAAAGAACAAGTTAGATACCGACGTTGGTGAGGGAGCTGCAACGGCCCTGGAAGGGCACGCTCGGTAGACCACGTCCACTTACTTCGCACCGGTAGATGAGATGGTGTCAAAAGAAAGACCAACATAATCCTTATGTTTCGAGCGAAGCTGCTCAAGCTTGTCGGCGGCCTGAACCTCGTCTAGGACGGCCTTCTTGGCGACCAATTGGTCCTCAAGCCAGGCAAAGTACTCGATGAGAGCCGCGCCGTCTCGAATGTGGCACGCACGCATGCCAGCCATCTCAGTCTTGTTCTTGACGGCCTTCGAATCTCCAATTGGACTGCGAACCTCATCAACCAGTCCGTCACCGCCGAGAGAGCGCTTCAAAGCCCACGACGCCTTTGTGGAAATGATGAAGCGCTTGGAGACGAGACCGTCGTCAGCTCTGTCCACAAAAGAGCGCAGTGCACTTATGGCTTCGAAGATGCTCTCATATGATTTGATTGCGATGCCGTTGTCCGAAAGATACTTACGGGTGGCCTCTCCTAGCTTTGACTTGTCGATGTAGAGGGTGGCACTCTCGTTGGTGATGATGGCGTAGGAAAAGAAGACTGGGTTGTACGGAATGTCATCACCGCGAAGATTGAAGAGCCAGGCAATTTCGTCCAGCATAGATACCACGAAGGCATGGGAGTTCTTCTTTTCCAAGTCCTGTCGCAAATCCTTCAGTTTAGACTTGACGTCCTTGCCACTGAAGGTCTCCGGTAAGACGACAACAGGATTCTTGGGTCTTGCGGGGCGGTCCTTAGCCCAGACCAAGTCGACCAAGTTTTCATCGAGGGCTACCAGATCTGAGCCACCGCATCTCTTGATTTTCTCTGCAAGCTTCTTGGCGATTGAAGCAGTGATCAACTCGGGGTCGACACCAACGACTTTGCCGCCAGCGGACTGCTCAGCCGACCATTCCTGCCAGGTAGGCACATCTTGCAGGCCCTGCTTCAAGAGCAGCCAGTTTTGGTCCAATTGTTTGGAGGCTTGGTTGAAGTATCTGCCGTCTGTAGCCAGTGCGGCTCTATCCAAAGTCACAACAGCGCAGCCGGCGGAGCCACTGAAGCCAGATATGAATTCGCGGCGGGCATCACATCCAGCAATATATTCAGACGAGTGGGAATCTTCGGAGGGAATGACTGTGAACACAACGAAGCTATTAGCAAAAGGCGAGGATATGGCGAATATTCGAGAATTAAGGGAAGACTACCATAGACATCGATGTTGCGCTCTTTCATCAACTCTCTCAGGGTCGAGAGGCGACCGGTAGTATTGATTTGCTCCATATCAAGGACCGCAGAAAGATGCAATGCTCGACGGTGGAAGCCACTGGTCGGAGAGGCACGACAACCGTGGGACAGCAGGGTTGAAGAAGACCGGCTTGTGCTGGAATTCGAGAAAATCCGACGGCAAATTACACTAGCAGGACGGAAACTGCTCCAGATCATGAGGTGAAGAGGGCACCTAGTAATGGGATGAGGTGGACGGAACAGGCAGAGGCGATGTCTTAACTCGACAAATGGAAAGGCAGGCAGAGTCGTTTGGCGGGGGAACGAGGGGAACGAGGGGCGTGAGGGGCGTGAGGGGTCTTCCAGTGAGACGGGTAGATGCGGCGTCTACCTAGGTAGGTAGGTAGGTAGTGGAGCACCTACAGCGAACTCACTGTGCTGTTACTATGGGCCACCTCCACTGGTCTGGAGGAACCAATGCCAGCGGTTGAGGGGCTCGCTGATTTTGGTGCAATTATATTTACCTATCTCCACTGGGGAGGTAAAGATTCGTGGGTCGATGTGCCTAGCTACCTAGGTAGCCTGAGATGCCTACGTAAGGTCCAACCCGACAATATGAAGCGGTCGTCATCAGTTATGTTAGGTAGGCTGTGTACCTAAGGTAGGTAGGTAGTTTAGGTCGGCAGCGTACCTAGGCAGGCCAAGACACCTGGATATCTGCCTACCAGTAGGTATCTGCCTACTTACCTAAGATGGCCTGGGGGGTATGCACCTAAGGTATCTACTGCATAGTAGGGACAGATGCCTGCTAACTATAAATGCAGCCGTAATAGTACCCCTGTGAAGAGTGTCTCTACTTACCTAATATACCTTAAGGTACAACAAGCACAGCTGGTACCCGCTAAGGGCATTAAGTCTGTATGCTTTGTTCTCCTTTTTTCTTCTTCTTTTTTAACCCCCATCACACGCATAATTGCATCTCTAGAGCCTGAGGCGTCACAAATGCCGTTGTGCAGTCAGTATCTATTAGACAACCGTCATCGCCTGATTATCGTACCTGGGCTGTCTCTAACTATCCGCTTCTCGTTTGCCGCCACGCCTACTTCTGATAGGTACTCGTGTAACACAATTACAGAGACTACCAAATTTTGACCAAACCCCACCCACTATCACAACTAGGCTCATCACTACCGAACCCACCTCACCTTTATTAACTTTAACACACTCAGTTCTCTGACTCCGCCTTACCTAGGTAGATCAACATGAAAACATCCCACGCAGTTGTTTGAGCTCTGTTCCAATCTTGCTGCTATGGACGGACGGCTACCAACAACAATCCAGGAGGCGGAAGCCGTAAGCGAAGTGTCTCACCATCGGTACTCCTTTCCCTATTGCTAATGATTACCAGCTTGTTCTCGCTCTTTATGAGCCAGCACCCCCCGAGGCCATTGCCCGCATACAGGAAGTATTGCACCGTCTGCAGAGATCACCCTCCGGCTGGTGGATTGCTCGCGATCTCTTGAGCCATAACGACGACAAAGTCAAGTTCTTTGGGGCCCTTACCCTCATCGTCAAGTTGAATACCGAGAGGTACACCCCCACCCTGACTTCTACAAGGTTTGTATATTGTGCTAATGGCAGAATCACACAGCTCGTCTCTAGACAGCAATGATGCGTCCGAGCTGTTGCAAAATCTTGTCGGTTGGTTTGTCAATTCACTCGACGACGGATCTGGTGCTTTGGTCATCAGAAAGCTTTCGTCGGCACTTGTCACTTTCTTCCTGCACTTTCCAACTCGTTGGGAATCTTGCATTCGTCATCTCTGCTGGTCCTTGTCAGAAGGTGCTCATTTATCACAAGAGCGTATCAGCCCGACGTCGGATTTGTCGGGTCTGCTCCAAAGTCTTCACCCGCGCAAACTGCAAGCTGCTTTGTGGTTTTCGGGAACCTTAGTAGACGAGTCATCTAAGGTTGAGATGAACTCAGCCAAACAGTACCACGCCGCCCATCCGCTTAAGGAAACTTTCTACTCACATTTTTGCAGTTCGGGCTTATATAATTCCCTGATGAGCAACGCCCCAGATGCCTTGGCGTTGATGTCTTATGTGCTCAATCACGGCACGTTCGCTGATCCTGCGGATAGCAGCATTCGCCGAGATTCCATGACTTGCCTGCAGGTGGGTATTTCGGCTCTTTACACACACACACGGTGGCCTTGAATAGGGCAGTCTGCTCACTATTTTTGCAGTCATGGGTCTGGTTCTCTCAGCGAGTGTCCTCGCAGAATGACGAGCTAGTTGCCTCTCTCCGCACTTTGATACAGCCTACGATCGTGGCCCTAGGCGCTGAAGATTTATATGAAGTCGCGGTGGAATTACTTGCCGACGTTCTGTCCAATTACTCGGTTTTCTTGACCGAGAGCCACTACGAGTCCCTTTTTTCCCTTTTTGAGACTCAGTGGTCTCATGAAAGATACCGCCGTCTAGTTGAAGGCGACTTTGACTTCGACTCGATTCAGTACGGGCAGCTTATGATCTCGCTGGGTGACTCCAAGGTTCAGAGTCTCATTCACAGTGTGGACAACCGGTCATCAAACTTCCTGGCACGCCTTCGAGGTCTGCTGTCGGCCCATGGTTATCCTGTTAGCGAGGACAAGATATTCGTTCCCGCCCTGGAGTTCTGGTCTACATACGTGGAGACCTTGACGGACTGCATCTATTCGGATTCGGATTCAAAAGCATGGGTGTCCTCAGCCACTTCTCACGTGCTCGAGGCTGTGTCGACTGTTTGGCGACGAGTGGCATATCCGCCACCAAGTGTGCTAGCTAGCTGGGATTCAGCGGATCGGGCAGGCTTTGGCGATGCAAGGAAGGATGTTGCAGACCTTCTGCAGTCAACATTCACCGTGACTGGTCCCCCCTTGATTTCGACCTTTGCAAACTTAACGCTGCAGTCTATGTCGCCCAACTCCTGGCCAGATCTCGAGGCAGCCGCCTTCTGTCTCGGATCCTTGGCCGAATGTGTCTCTGGAGACGCCGGATGTGACGACACTCTCCGAGCCGTTTTTTCCTCGCCTCTCTTTGAACTTCTCCAGGCATCGCGAGAAATCATGCCAGGGCGTACTCGTCAGACGTGTATATCTTTGATTGAGCGATATTCTGATTACTTCGAGCGAGAATCCCAAAGTCTTCCGGCCGCTTTGACGTTGCTTTTCTCTGTTCTGAACGATCCTCACCTGGCAGGGTCTGCTGCGAGGTCCATTCAGAGGCTGTGCTTCTCCTCTCGATCTGTTCTGGCACCTGAGGCGAGTGCGTTCTTAGGGCAGTATCAGTCTATTACCTCACAGGGTCAGCTAGACTGTCTGGCTAGCGAGCGAATATTAGGTGCCATAGCTGCCGTCATACAAGCCGTGTCACCAGATGACGAAAGACTCGATCGCTTAGAAGTTCTTCTCTCATTTATCGAACATGATGCCCGCAGGGCAATTCACCTGCTATCGATGCCCTTGGGCTCGCCTGAGGTCCAGGGCGAGTGCGACACTCATCGTTGTTCGTCCCTGTCTGAGTTATCAGAGCTCCCGCTACACATGGCCCTGAAGTCGTTGAGGGGTCTCATCAGCATCGGCAAAGGTCTGCAGGCACCTGGGGATCTACCTCTTGACCTGGACAGCGAAAGGGAACACACCTTTGTCGACCAGGGCTCCAGACTTGGCCAGATACAGTCTAGAATTATGTCTGTGATCGTTGAGCTTCAAGCCTCTTTTCCACGAAGCGGAGAAGTGGCTGAGAGCATCTGCAATGTCTTCAAGACTGGGTTTTCTGAGTCAGAGACTGGGCCTTTTGTGTTCCCACCACAACTTATTTGCGACTACTTAGCTCAGCAAGCGTCCGAAGTGCCTCGTATTGGGTTGTTTGTAAGCACTGCCTGCTCTTTTCTGAGTTCTCTGAGAAACTTGAAAAGAAACGACGTGGAGGGCATTAGAACGAAATTGCTCAGATGGGTCATAGGTCTTTTGCGGCAACTGCCGGGTAAGTCAACAGTTCCAAGCCTCAGATGCGGCACTAAAGAAGCAACCTTCACAGAACCAGAGAATGACACAGAACTAGCGCAGAATGGCATCGAGTTCACGAATCGCCTGGTATCTCGCGAGCCGACTGCGCTATTTCGTCCCGAATGTCTCCCGCTAGCTGAATACTTCTTCGTATATGCATTGAGGGTGCTGGACGGGCGAGAGCCTCTACCAAAGGCTGCTGCCGCCGATTTTTGGGCATGTTTTCAACCTGGTCTCTATGATAAGTTACTAATGAGTCACCCAGGCTACGTTTGTGTCACTCAAGGATCCTGATAAGGGAGCGCAAGCGACAATTGACCATGCCGTTGCTCAACTGGGGCCGATGATTGCACAATCTATTATTCAAAATATTGGCGGCAACGCCTCGAGGAGTGAGCTGGATAGGCTCGGTGAACCATTGAAAAAGATGGTCAGCAATCAGGTAAAGGCCCGCGCCTGGCTCGAGCAAGCCTTGTTCGACCCTTCTTTTCCCGGTCAGCACATTTCGAGTGAGGAGAAGGCTGTTTTCCTGAAAAAGATTATCAAGTCAGTACTATTCTTCGACAATATATCTCTGCGCATGCGTTCTAATCACTAACTCCGTATAATTGAATGATAGCCTGAGAGGCGCAAGAGGGACAGCACAGGTGGTACGAGAGTTGTGGCTAGCCTCAAGAGGATCCAAATTCACCTACGCGTCTTGATCTCACGGTCTAGTACATCCAGGTTTCTGCGGGCCGGCAAATGGTGTGGAAACCTTGCAGTATGCCGGACTTTTGCTTTCCACGAGCGCAGCATGAAAGCGGAAATCTGACTGTATCACGGATACGATATTTTCAAGTGCTGAATCCCTACGAATAATAGAATTTTACCCGCGGGGCCACTCTGTACACGTTGATACAATAATACCACATCCGAAAAGTCCAGATGTCAGCCTACAGGCCTGTGGCTTCTCTGACAACAACCATGGTCTCTTCCGCACTTTGACGGGCCCTCTCCGCTCCTCGGGCCTCAACGGAGTCAAGGTACCTTCCCTCATCAGCCGAGATAAGATCTAAGTATCGTTCTCGAAAACCGGATAGACCACAGATGACAGCTTCAGAAACAGCCTGCTTGAGATCCTTCAAAGAAGCTTGAGAGTATTCTTGGGCTAGGTGGGATGGGGTCCGTCCCTTGCCATCGAAAACGGACAGGATTTCCAACAAGTTTGACACCCCCGGTCGTTCACGGGGGTCGTAAGAAACTACATTTGATGAATCTGTCAAGGCGCTCATCACCTTCTTGTGGATATCTTCTGGCCGGTCTGTGATAACAATGCGTGACCTGGAATCTTTCGCCGATTTTGACATCTTCTCGGCCGGGTGTTGTAATGACATGACCCGGCGAGTAGGCGCTTGAAGGATCAATGTCAAAGACCTTTCGCGCCTGTTCTGGGATGGTAAGACTTACGAGTGATGGTTTCAGGTGGCACAAGGTGCGAGCCGAAGGTATGATTGAAGTTGTTGGCGCATTCCCGAGCAAACTCCAGATGCTGCCTTTGGTCGTCACCGACGGGGACATGAGTTGCCCTGTATTATCGACTTAATACATTTGCCTTCTGACAATTTCTCCTAGGTCGGGTGATGAGAGCATCTAACGAACCTGTGAACAAGAATGTCGGCGGCTTGCAAAACGGGGTAAGAAAATAAGCCAAGTTTCAATGATGCTTTGGCACTCTCGTCGAGGATTGTTGCATCAGAGGACAAGGATAATTTGCTCTGTTGCGGGTAAGTCGCTGGAACTTTTGTTGCTAAAGTAAGAGAATGGGACATTGATATCACCGACCTTCCACTGCGTCATACGCGACAGGTAACCCATAGAAGCTGTGCAGCTCAAGATCCACATAAGTTCTGTATGGGCCGCGACCTAGAACAGCGATACCGTCAGCAACATTGTTCGTGCTGAGAATTCGATCCAGCAACGAAGTGACAATGCGGTTTTTAATACCGAAGACTGATAGAACAATGTTGAACGTTCGGGATCAATGCCGGCGGCGATCAAGGCGGCCAGTGTTTCCCTCTTCCATTGTCTGAGCTGCTTTGCTTGCTGGGTCCCGGTGATGGCGTGGAGATCGACGACAGAGTATATGAGTTTACATTGATCTGCTGGTTCGCTTTGGAGATGAACCCATTGGCGGATGGCACCAGCATAGTTACCCAGGTGTGGCGTTCCTGTGGGTTGAATCCCAGAGAACACAACCTTCTGTTTGCTCGTCGACGAGGCACGTCGGAATTCGCGCACGCCGACCACAAGTTGACGGGCTCCCGATCTTGCCTGCCGCCACATTGAGAACGAAAGTGATTTTGTGTGATGTCGAAAGTGGCTGTATTACCTGGGAGCAAAAGGCATGCCACGTACGAACTCCGGCCAAATTTGATGAGAAACGACGGATAATCGAATATATTGTTGTACCGGGGTCGCCATGTCTGCGAGTTGCTCCACCGGGCAAAAAAGACACAGGAAGTACTCAATCACCTTCGTACACGGCGCCACTGGGTGACCAGCTTGCGAACTGAACTGTTGTGACGGGCACCCTAAATGTAGTACAGCAGAATGTCCTTAGCCTTCACCAGGAACCCCCAACGTTTGGCCCAGCATACATATACAAATGCTCATGCCGTCCGAAACTCAAGTACGGGCTGACGCACAATAGTCTAAAAAAGTAGAAGGCAGTTGAGCTGCCTCCTGATTTACTGCTGTCCTAACCTTACTGGGCGCTAGCCAGCAAAGCAAGACGCCTTGGGCCAGACCCGACTTCCGCCCAGATCGTGCTCACTCGGCCTCTTTTCTCTTCATCATCTTTTCTCTTTTGAACTGTTCCTTTACGAAGCGGCGCTGTCCTTCCGCCCGCTTACCACTGTCGGTATTAAACCGCGAGGTGGCCAGGAACTCCTCAACTTTCTCGACCGTGTCCAGACTTCTGAGCTGGCTCAGTTGTTCCCACTTCGGTTCGATAGCCCCAAGTGCGTGTTCGGAGATGGCATCCATCGACTTTCCTACACCTGGTTGAAGAACGTTAACATTTACACAAGTAGACGTCTCATGCGAGATCCTACCTAGCTTGCCAAAGTCCCAGATGTTGGCCTTCATACCAATGCCATAGTAAGCGTGTTTTTGGAGAAAGGCCAGCCATAACTGCACCGTCTCCGGGTTACCATCGCGAATCTGGATGAGGCGACGTAGGGTGATGCGTTCGAAGTTTTCTTGAGACTTCTTGAAAATGAAACTACTGCGAGGGACTGTCCAACGTTCGGTAATACGAGGTAGCGGTACTGGACCAAAAGCTGGAAGCTTGAGATAGTATGCTGCGCGAAGGGCGAAATCGACGAAGAATTCGAGGTTTCTTATGCTGAAAGAACGTAGCTGCAGGTCGCATGAGGGAATGCCGTATTCAGCTTCGCACCTCAAGGGCTGAAGATAGAGAGCCTGAACGCTTCGTGGGAATCGCAATTTCGGTGACTTCCTGACGAAAAGTTAAATGTCCGCAATCGGGTGGCTCGCTTGGGATGTCGTCCTCAGAACGTCATTAGCTTACCCTTGTTGGGGATTGGGGAGGGCTTTTCTAGTAGTTGACACTCTTTCGCGAGCTTCTGCAGAGGGAAGCTGGTCGATGGGCGTGTCAATGCTCTTTTCGGCGATGGGTGCTCCAGTGGCAAGAAATCGCGTTAACGGCTGTCGCTGGACGACGGCCTGCATTGGAAATGGAATGTAAGCTAAAGAACGACTCTCCAAAGCCACCCAAGAACACTTAGTGATAAAGATGGGAACGCACCTGTGGTGTTGACCGCGCCAGAAAGCGGGTTGTTGGCCGCAATAGCGATGTTACGCGCATTTTGGTCGCTGCATAGGTAACCAGATAGGATCAGAGGACTCGTCGACGACGAAACCATGAACGGCAAAGAAATCGATAAATTTCGGGTTCCATATATTATTCATATAAGAGCACGGCCCAAGGCGTGCAGACGCATATTGAAAATCACACTATCCGCGTGTAGCACAAATTATGAGACTAAAGGGTTTAAGCCATTTTATTATCCTTTTTTGTTCTCTCCCCTCGCATAATCCCCTGCGAAGGTGAGTAAGAATCACCTGCGACATGGAACAAGAGCCAATTTCTCCGACGAAAAGCGCCCGGTCAATGTAGGCTAGAAATCACGTCGTCGGAGACGTTGCGACGAATCTAGGTCTCGAGAATCCTTTATTTATTTTTACCGTCTGCCACGGCGACGTTGTTCTACCAGTTTCTTGTAGAAGGCCTTCTTGCCGCTCGCTTTCTTCTGCTGGATGCCCTCGTACTTAGACCTGAACTTGCCAGAGGCCTTTTCAGCACTCAACAATTCATCTACTAGTGTCTGCTTTCTCTCCTTGCGGGTCAGGCGTGCGCTGTAAAATTCGGTCGGCCCTTCGACGATACGTCCAATGTGAGCATAACGAGGCACTTTGGCCTTCAGAGACTCTTTCTTGTAGTGTCGCTTCGGGTCAATGGCAGTTCCTCTCATATGCAGGATTTGTAAATCCCGCTTGAGTTCTGGATCATTGGGGTCCGTCTTAGGGATGCCAAACCAGCGAGGGCCAGCGTTGTCAAGATTCTGAGAAGACGCGTCAGCTTTCCTGTACTAGGATAAACGACCAACAGAGACATTAAACGCGAGAGCGAGTTTCGCTTCAGAGTAACTATGAAATAGGAGTATCATTTGGGCGTGGCGCGGCAGTCCAAGACGGATGCCGACACCACATCAACAGAATAAGCAAGGATTGCTTCTCATCACGAGACGTTGGGGCGAAATGATGGTGAAAGTTGCGAAAAACATACCTTCTCTTCTGTCGGCCTAGGATCGCGAAGCGCGAGGCTCTTCTGGTCTCGTACCGTTGGCTGGCCCTGGTGCTCCGCGGTTGGCTCGGTTGAAGCGACCGCGATCAAGCTGCAATCCTTCGGCTGTGACGACTTCTTCGTCAGTAGCCGGCTGGCCGCTTGTTTCAAGAGTTCGTCAAGACGCTCATCGCACAACTCCGGCATAGCGGTGAAGTACGATTGGACTGATTGAGTCGAAAAAGAGCTCAACGAGCAATCGAAAGGAAAGACGGATTAGCGATGCAAAAGGGATTTTTTTTTTCTCTTCAAATGGAGCTTCCTCGTAAAAGTTGGGGCTAAGTGGGGCGTGTAATCAGGAAAGGTGCCTTGGACGGGGACGAACCTCTGATTGTCTTACATAATGTGTCGGGTCAAACATCAGCCGCGATTGAGCCTCGGCGGGGGCCGCGGGCGCGGGAATCTGACATGAACCAAGCTTCAGGTTTATACTCTTAGGCCACCACTGGACGACATTGTGACCTCGTAGTAAAGCAACACCAGGCAGATAATACAAACAATAATGCGCCTGCGATTTCGCTGGCCGATGGTTCGATAAGGTACAAATGCTAAGTACCATAATGCCTTAGGTATCTATCAGGCATAGTGTAACACACCATACGGCTCCAAGCCACGTCACTCTGGAGCTGCTGGCTAGCGTCATAACGCCTTGAATGATGAGGTGCTGCACAGCTGTAGGTACCTGACAAAAACAAAAAGAGAACGCTAGCTAGAAAAGAGATCGTTCAAGCGAATCGATAACCATCGCTCTGAAGCTGCCGATGGACTGGTTGTCCCTCGGTAAGGTGCCCGACCACATAAGGTAGGTCGGGGGTGGCACGTCAGACGATGAACCGAACCAGCATGCAATTCGCCATACAGCACCCATGTGTGCGCTGCAGAGCGGGCAAGTACAAATGCCAGCCATCGGAACCCCACGCACCAGCCAGTTTATCCTCCACTCCTATCTCAGCCTACCTAGCCACACGCCTCGCTTCACTTCGTCCCGATTACGTCCTCGGGTCTCCTCCGTACAACCAAGCTTCCGTCCCTAGTCAACAATCGTGCCCGCGCTACTCACACCATACACCCGACGCTGCAACAATCTCAACTTTTACAATAATCATCTGCACATAGATCGAAATGGACCCTCAGAACCAATCCGGCTCTCACGCGCAGCAAGGCCGCGCCCAGCCTGTTTACGATACGTCTCATGGAGGTCACTACGGTAAGACAGCTCTTCGCGCAATTCAAACGCGTCAAGCCCGCGCGTGCCTGCGCAAAGCATCCCCGTCGCTGTCGCTCGAAGCACACGTTGTTGCCACTGCTGACTTCTGCTCTGCTACTAGGTGCAAGTGCTGCGGTTCGTATTTCACTTCAAGCAATCGTCCAGCGGCTATCCAAACACCGGTCGCGGTGTTGTTTGGCGCTGGTTAGCTTCTGATGATTCGGTCACCTCTGACAATATGAACAGCTCTCTGCCCAAGGCTTTGCTCCCGCAGAACTGTACACCGGTCCATGGGCTAATGTGCGTGCCCATCAAACTCGAGAACACCCCTCTTACTTGATTTGCTGACATGCGCCTCAATCGCAACAGGTCCACCAAGGCCTGACGGGCCAGTACAAAGACATCCTGACGACTTACTGGCAGCAGACCATTAACCACCTGGAAAGCGATAACCATGACTACAAGCTGCACCAGCTGCCTTTGGCGCGGATAAAGAAGGTCATGAAGGCCGACCCTGAAGTCAAGATGATATCGGCAGAAGCACCCATTCTCTTCGCCAAGGGCTGCGATATTTTCATCACCGAGTTGACAATGCGTGCCTGGATTCACGCCGAAGAGAATAAGCGAAGAACCCTGCAGCGATCTGATATTGCATCTGCCTTGGCCAAGTCAGACATGTTTGACTTCCTAATTGACATTGTTCCTCGAGAGGAAGCCTCTTCTCATGCCAAACGAACCGCAGGCCAGGCTGCCCCTGCTGGCCAGGGCGTGCCGGCGCAGGCAGCTTCCCAGATATCAGGCCAACACGGCGCTATTCCACAAGCTGCCAACCATTCCTCCTCATCTCATCCTATGGCAACGACCGACTACGGACTCGCCGGACATGCTCTTGGCCCCGATCAGGACTATCGCCAGAACCCCAACATGTATCCTGGCCAAGTACAACCTGGGCCTTCTGCGCCATATGGTCAGGCGCAGCAAGGTATGTACGGCGAAATTGAGGGAATGTACGGATACGGCACCATGCAACCTCAGCAGGTTAGTTGACCGAAGGAGAACACCAGCTTTGAAAACGAGAGACTGACAAGTCTAGCAGCCGCCCATGTCGTCGGAGGAGTTTGAATAGTGGCGAACAGACTTGGACACGAAAAGGCGTACAGGAAAGCTCAATCTTTACGTCGTTTCGAGGCCCGCATGAATCAGAAAGGCGATTGGTCAGTGAGGGAACACTGAGCCGCTTTCGGTTTTCTCCCTTTTTTTTTTCTTTTTTCCCTCGTGGCTTTATTGGTGGCGTCGTGGCGTTTGAGGCTTTCCGGCGACCATAAGGGTTGACGATGGAAACATCTAACACGTTGGTAAACGGCGTTCCTTCGTCAAGGTTTTGTACCCAGGCACGGTTGATGAAGCATGTCCTACTTATATGCCAGTCTAATGACGCCCTGAGGATAGAATTCAGTTGCTTCAGTCAGAAAAGAAAAAGGTCACACAGCTGGCAATCTGTAGATGGCAGATATGCCAGTCTGCCAGTCCATCGATGATCCTGAGCGTGGTTCGTGTACACTGTAGTCTCCGAATACTTCGCGACTCATTTCATGATGCCAAATCGTGATGAGAAGTTGGCGAGAGGGGCACTCCGAGTAGGGCCCTGAGCGTTCGACGTAAGCCTGCATAAATGTCAGTTGACACTTTGATTCGAGTTGCCTCATGAGAGTCGAAGTACATACTTCTCTAGAAGAATTGGCCCATTCATGGCGTCGACACGTCCAAACTTCTTGTTCCGGATGGAAATGTCAAAGAATTCGTCATGGTTGTCAGACTGCATCAAGTTCACGGTTTGTTGGAGCTCGTCCAGATTCTCTCGAAGCATCGCTCCATTCTCCAGACTTTCGACAAACTCTGTTAGATACTGGACATCTTTTGCGAGTGCAGCTACCGCATTGGTGTTGATATGCTTGACGTCGGGAGACAGCGGCAGTGCCTGTGAGTTTGTGGGTCAGCCTGTCAACAGGGAACAGCAACGCTATGGGGCATCAATTGACGTACAAGAATCTTGTTGGCAGCATGACTGAGAGCATCAAAATAGATAAGTTCCTTGATCTCCCGTGGCAAGCCCAAAAGCGTCGAGTTCATAATATTGGAAAGGTATCGTGTCATGGTCTGCATGTAACTGCTTGGGTCGGGGGATGTAGTTGTTGCCATCCTACGCCGTGTTGTTAGTTTCGAGAGCGAATAGAAATGAAGTACTGCGGCCATATTCCCCAGGAGCAGCAACAGCAACACATACCAGTCGTACTCCGCAGTATCCACGAGGTCATCGATCTTGGAATTGACGAGCTCGAATATGCGCTTCTCGGCAGTCTTCTTATTGTTCCGGAATTCTTCTGTGGCCACCAGTGTAACGGGGCCACCAGCCGATGTCGATGACCTTGCTCTGATCAGCAGCTGCTCCAGTTCCTGGCATGCTGCCTCAAAGTGCTCCAAGTTGATCAATATTTGCACGATTTGGCCCAGATATTGCGAGCTAAGTCTTTCAACGAGGGACTTGCACACTTTCTCTGTCAATAACTCGTCGAGTGACTAGAGTGTGCTCGATTAGTGGCCAACTCTCCAGAGTCACGTTAGTGAAGATCGTACCTTGCGGAGTGTCTCGTCAATAACATTGGGGTGCTGAAAATGATCGTCGGAAAAGAAGTAGAACTGGTTCAAGAAATTTCGGATATCGATGCAGCACAAGGGGTACATTTGGGAAAAGGGCAGGACGCATGGGAAGCTAGACAAGCATTAGAATGATGAGGCATAACTATCGTGAAGGATGGGCTTACCTGAGCTCTTCCAGGGTCTTTTCTTGGGAGAACCAGCTGACATTTACCACCTTCTCGTACTCCTCGCGAGTATTGATTGCCATGGGCATGTAGTCGTCTGTTGAGACGATCTAAAATCGTCAGCTACGAACTATCCCCTAAAAGCGGGACATCGGCGCTTACCTCTTGGAAGTCTTCGCTGAAACGGCGTTTCAAAAGCTCTGCATACTTGTCGAAAAGTTTGAGGAGGAAGTTGTCGAGCATAAATACAGAATAGCCCCATCCCTAGATTTGCCTCAACATTAACGGAACCCCAGCGTAACAACAGAGCGGGAAAAGTACCTCCATGGTTTGGATGAATAAAGCTATGACGCCCTTGATTTTGAGGAGGATCTCGGCATTGCTCACTTCGTTCAGGGCTTGCGAAGTCAGAGTAATGGCGGTGTGACACATCGAGTCCCATAGCTCGTCCACCTGTGGTAGATCAGCAACTTGAGGCGCAGCAGTGTCGTTTCCCCCTACTCACGTCGATAGCGGACCGCAGATGAGGAGCCCGGCGCATTGTGGCCTTTTCAATAATGGCGAAGCCTGCGATGCCCTCGAGCAAACTGCTGAGTGACGTTTCATCGTCTGCCACTAGTCCAACGGTACTAGGCAACAAAAGATCCTTCTGTTGCCTGCGGGTAGTAGCGTATTCTGCTCGGAATTTCTCGTTCTGTCCGAGGGCGTCGTGGATGTGGAGGCACTCGAATAGAGGCGTGAAGTCGACCTGCAGCTCCTCATTGTCTAACACGTCAAACTCTTCACTTTCATCAAAGACGAGCTCAATGGAGGAGTTGAGCTTGAATTTGGTAAGGTATCCGTCTTGCTCCACACGTTCTCTTTGTCTCGCTCTCCTCAGTTCGGTATGGTAGAACGCAACCTCGCCGAGGAACTGCGAAGTTTCGCGGATTCGAAAGAGCCAGGTATTCAGATCCGCCATCACAGCTTCCGAGATGATCTTCTGCGATGCCGGAATAGACTTTTGGATTACGTCGGCAAGCCTATGCTGAGTTGCGTACTTATTCTGAATGGTCGGTATGAGGTGCTCGTTTTGCAGGTCATCGAGGGACTTGAGTGCGGCGTAGTACTTCTTCTTGCGGATCAGATCGTGGGCATGGTTGACAGCGTGCAGAATCTTCAGAGATTCTTTGAGGGCTTCGGAAGCATCGGCGATGTTCTGGCGCACAGCGCGCGTGTCGACGAGGGCTTGCTTTTGGTTCGCGAGCTTTTCGGTGCTTGCTTGGATGGACTGATTTAGCCTAAGGATCTCGGCCGTCAAAGCGACGGTACCTTCGCGGACAGTTTGTAGCTGGTTGACGGAACCTAGAAATTCCTCATGCTTCGTCAAGCCGATCCGCTCAATATCAGACTCTCTATCCTCGGCATATCTTGCGAGGTTCTGGGTGAGTGACGGCGTTCGATTCGAATTGGAGGCATCTTTGAGCACGGGGATAAGCTGGTCCAGGAAGTCCGAGTCTGTGGAAGTCAGAATGATCTAAGGGTTGTTGATAAATCAGCATCGCCAGCATTCTAGAAGGGAATGCAGCTAAAGGTTCAAAATGAGGTGCCTAACCTGCTGTACAGCAGCACCATAGTCATCATAGGTCTGCGGGCGACGGGGCATCTTCGTCCATAGGCTGCTAATTGGAGCCAGCAGTACTGTCGATGGCTCCTTGTTGCTATCTGGTGTGCTCAGGCTGGCTGCGTCCCTTTGGTCTCTTCGTTTCCGTCAGGCCACCTTTGTTACCTGCGATTCTGTGGAAAACAAAAGCTGTGTAATCAGAGATAAAGTGTTGATTGAGACACGTTTGTGAACAAGGGTAAGGTTGGCTAGCACAGGCTTAAGATCAAATGCTGGGGAAGTTGTGTTGATAGAGGGTCAGAAGTTTGAGGCTCTTTGGTGGACCTCCGCTAATGCAGGTGCAGGGGAGGAAGCAAGTGCGCACCCTGAACCGCAGCGTTTTACCTACAGCCCCACCTACCAGGTACATTGCACCCGCCAGTAGGTAAGGTACCTGAGAACGTGCACAACACCTGACCTTATACCTAAGGTACCTAAGGTAGGCACTTCCAACCTCCAGTGTAGACAATGGCTCATTCTTCAGATGGGACATCCTGGAACAGAAGCACCTACAACCATACGTATATAAGGGGTGCTCTCACTTGTCTGGTCTGTGGAAGCGTCTTTCGTCATTTAATGCCCCTTCTATCTCTAACATTACATTAACCCAGCCTAGATCAACACACCCTAGAATACTAACGATAACTTATTGAAACGTAAGTCTTTAGCTACCAAAAGACAATTACATCTTGAAGTACATCAGTTACATTTATCGGAGGCAGCACCAGCTAACATCAGAGGGCAGTAAGATAGAAGGTTGAGCAGGCATCTTGACTATAAACACAAATGGCGCACTGGGTGCTTTAGACTCTACCATCTTGGAGCTGGAAGTATGGCTATCGTGTATCGCAGAATGACGTGGTCTGTATGTGTCTGAACTGCATTTGTCGGCCGTGAACTGGTCGTATCATCGCAAACAGGACAGAGGAAAGGGTGGTAGGGAAGTAGTGAAAGGAAAGTGCCTTCCGACAGAGGCTGAGCTCCACGCATATCATGGGAACTCTTCAGTTGCTTCCTCGGAGTAAGTCAGGTAGGCAGGGTCAGTGAGGAGGCACCTGCCCTACCTAGGTAGGTAGGCAAGGTTCCTTACCTATGGTAGGTAGGTTGGAAGATGTAGGCGTGGAAGGTGCAATCCACCCATCCTGCAAAGATTATCTTTACAGGGAAAAAAGGAAGGAAATGCGACTGCCGCATACAGGCCGCTAACCCAACAGCATTTACTGTGGTTTCCGTTGGTCACTGCGCCTTCTAATTCCACGCACACAACGTTCGCGAAAAGGAAGGAAGCGGGAAAGCCCATCGCCCTCAGCCGACCCCGCGAGCAACCCTCGAGCGCCCTTTCTCTCCTTTACCTCATCAACCTTCCAGTCTCACTATTCCTCTCTCCTTTCCTCTCCTTTCTTGTTCCTTGCCATTCCATCTTTTGAGATACTCACCCGTTCAGTTTCTCAATATTTCGCCAAGCAAGGACAAACACTCAAACAACCCAAAGCTGTCTTGTCCTGCCGTTTCTGGCGGCAAGGCTTACCTTACTTATCCCCAAGTCTAGGCCTACACAACTCGGTGTTCTCGATCTCCATTCCATCCGCAGTCACAGATCTACCTTACGGTGTATGCTGCGGGGTGTTTGACTGGTTCTCGAGGACAGGAAGAACGGCATCAACTTTGATATTCAAAAGCCTCGTTTTCTCCGATCAGGTACGTGATGACAAGACTTCGCCTCAGCTACCCCTCCCTTGCCGGATGTGGTGATGGGGACGTCACTACTTCTATCTTCTCTTATACACCCTTCCTCTACTCCGACAGGGAAGCTTCATCCTAACTCTCCTCAATTCGCGCCGTAGAGCAGGGATACGGCACGCAACATGGCGCACAACCGCGAGTCGGTGGTCTTCAACCCGTCTTCCCCGCGGTCTTCTGTTGGAGGAGCCGAGTCCTTCAAGGGAACTCCAGACACGAGACTCACGGCTTTCTCTCCAGAAGAGGGCTCAGCGAGATCGTCTCGTCTCCTCAAGTCCCTCGGACAGGACTCCCCAGACACCACGCCGTCTAGGTTTCATTCCATCGCCTTTGGTGGGGCAATTTCCAATGCTGACAAGGACCCGTTCATTACTACCACGTCGAATGTTGCTCTTCAGAAGCTTTCGCCGACGGCCTCAGCTTTTCAGCCTTTTGTCGGCCCCGTTGCGACTCCTGATCATGTCAGGCGCAGGAACCGCAATCTGTTCTCGCCTAGCCAAAAGGAAGAGGGCGAACTGTCACAGTACCTCAGTATTTGGTCGTCTAGTCGGACTCTGAACGGAGCTGATCTTATGTCGTGTTTCACGGTGAGTGTCGATATCTCGACAGATCTTTTTGCGCCGACTGACACCCAGCCAGAAGCTCCAACGCTTAGGTCTCTTAGTTCAAGAGCCAAGGCAGATCCATCATCGGAGTGGGAGGGCTATCGTCCATTTCGATGATATACGTGATTCTGTTCTGATCCACGACAATCTGCACCGCGTCCAGGCAGACTTCGAGGTGGAGTACATGTCTGAAGCTCATTTTTCCGAGGTACATGCTACTCGTCCCTCCCACCCGAGAACAATCCTCCTGACTTTTACGCAGCACGCCGGACAGACCCCTGTGAAGTGTGGCTCGTGGGTATCGATCCTGGCCATTGCCACACCTTTGGGAGTCCTTGACATATCCCGCCTTGAAGCAGTTGTCAAGCGTCATCTACAAGCAAAGGGCCATCTCTTGGCCTATCACACGCAACAAGTACACGACGAGGACACTTACAAGGCTGTCGCAGAGTTCAGCGATGCGTCAGAAGCCTTGTCTGCGGTCGTCTCGCTCGACAACAGAATTATCGAGGTATGCCGTCGAGTTTCTGGCCTCCAGAAAGCTCTTCCTCTCGGCACCTGCACCAGACGCTAATTTGACTGCAAGGGAGTACACATCAGTCTGTCTTCCATTGACACTGGCGATGAATTTCAGACAACACACGAGGAGCATGGTGGCTCCGTCGAAGCTCCTGGCCCCCTCCTTCCTAGCCAGGACCTGACAAACGCCTTCCAGGCTTTGGCTATGTCTAAGAACCCTACGCAGATAGGTATGTCGCCACATGGGACAAGTATGATGGGACCAGGCTCCACGTACCCTCCTTTCGGAATCCAGGTCCCCCCATTTGCGATGTGGCCGATTCTGTGCCAGCCGCAGTTCCAACCGGGAATGGGATATCTCCTCGATGGTGCTTCTCGCTTGTCATTGCCGCCAGCTACGTCGAGTCCTGCTGGATACCAGTTTGTTAGTTCGCTCTTCTCGCCTCAAGCACGAGGTCTGTCTACGGCTGGATCGATGTCATGCAGCCCAAAACCCGAGCCTCGAAGACAGAACGCCTCCCGTGTTAACAGGTCCCCGTACTACAACGTTACAAGCCATCACAACCATGTCGACGTTAATCGCATCCGCGAAGGAACGGACGTCCGCACAACTGTACGTAGACCAAATGAATCCGACTTCCAAAGCTGACTGTGTCCAGATCATGCTTCGTAATATTCCCAACAAGGTTGATCAAGCCATGCTCAAGCGGATCGTAGACGAGTCCAGCTGGGGAAAGTACGATTTCATGTATCTGAGGATCGACTTTGCGAATGACTGCAAGTACGTTCCCCCTCTCATCCCTTCTGGCTTTATAAAGACTAACCGCAAGATTGACACAGCGTCGGATATGCGTTCATCAACTTCGTAGACGTGAGTGTTTCTTTGACCTTGTGGGAAGGCCGAGCGCTAACAAATCATCCAGCCGCTGGACATCGTCGATGTCAGTGAATACCCCACAGCGCAGCGGTGCAGTGCTGATATAGCCACAGTTTGTCAACACAAGGGGCAACCAGAGATGGAACTGTTTCAAAAGCGACAAGGTCGCTGAGATCTCATACGCCAGTGAGTCATCCAGACTCTGGGTTGCAATGTCGAACCCAGCCGCTAATCAGACACGTGAAGCTATCCAAGGCAAGGATTGCTTGGTTCAAAAATTCAGAAACAGCTCTGTCATGCTTGAAGCAGCGCACTATCGTCCCAAGGTACGGCTCTGCTTCTGCTGAGATGGAAAGTTCTGCTCATTATCACGCAGCTGTTTTACACATCCAACGGTCCCATCCCGGAGCTTGCTGGAGAGGAAGAACCCTTTCCCCAGCCAGACAACCAGTCCAAGATGAAGCGAAGTTGCGAGAATGCAGAGCACGTCGGTAAGACAGACAAGGATTTTGAATTGCAATAGATACTCACACGAGACTCAGGTCTTTTCACGCCCAACGCTGGCCAGCATTTCCGTGACGAGCAACGCCGTAGACGCTCGCAGTACGACCGAGGAACAAGGCTGGCCGCCCTCGAGGAACACGACTTCGAGACCAACATGCAGTCATACATGTATCACCAACAGTGAGCGAAAAAGGATCTTTGGACGACGCTTGATACAGTCTGGGAGATGAGCATGAAACTGGGTTGTCCGAACGCGTGGGCCCACAGCTTTGTTTGCTATATTACAGGAGCTTTCTGGAGGCGTCAACCATGTGTAATCATTAATAACTAGCTAGAGCCCGCAGACATATCATGGCTGTCTACTCTGATACTCTCATCCCTAGACCGACCGAGGACCCGATACTTATTTCTTTGCAGTCCCACTGAATGCACTGTTTTTCGGCTTCCACTGCCAGAGCAGTGCTGTTTAAGGCGGGTACTCCGGCAGGGCAGGAAGTGGCTTGCGCGTTGCCAGCGAACCAACTCCACGACTGGATGGCAGGAACCTTAGATCCGGCACTGCGATTGGGGGCGTCTCCAGAGACGAGATTGCTGGTGGACAATGTTCTGTAACCTGGGTGGGAGAGTCTCGGGCTGTCAAGGGTTCATCTGTAAAAAATCCTCCCTCCTCTGTGGAAAGAGTACTGTGGCTGGAAGAAGAGCACTGGTAACCAATGTCTGGCTCATTTCCGAGATACTGTACGTCTCGGACATGATCTGTCCCCGAGATTTGATCTGGGCCGGGCACAGCCTCATCATCGATGTAGGAACCGTGTGCGCTGTCCGATGTTGGCGTGAGTAGCTGACGGTGCTCATTCGGCGCTTCTATTAGAGATGGGCCAGTATCGAAGTGACCGCTGTCGCTGCATTCAACAGGCCGCCCAAACTTGTCGTATCGAGGGGTGAAAGAGCTATCGACATTGCGATCAGTTGGTAGGCCTGGCAGGGGGTGGTTCAGGCTTGGGGATCGATAGGCATCAAAAGAGCCAGTCAAGATGGGTTGCGCCATGGCTCTCGAGAAAATGACTAATACAAGACAAGAAAGTAGGAGAATGGCCTGTACAATTGCCATTCGCTTCTGGAACACCACCTCGTCGGCAAGAATGTTCAGTCGTGAGCTCAGCGCCACGGTTTCTCTCTGTGATTGCTCCCGCTGACTTTCCAGTGCAATGACCGTCGACTGCCAAATTTGGTCGTATTGCTGGCGTACTGTCCGCAGCTCTGAGAGAACAGTATGGTTTAGACTGTCCAAGAAAGAATCAATTCTGGACAACTGTTTTCTTTCGGTCAAATATTGGGTCGTCTGCAGCGAACGTGATTGATCTTCGATGTACTTGAGTGATAAAGTCACATTGGCTTCCAGTAATTGCAGCCGCTTACTGACAGCCTTGAAAAAACTCTCCTGCACCGTAGGAGAAGCAGGGGCTGCTGTTGAGTTGCTCTTGGATCGAGACTGAGCATTGGTCTGCGATGTTGCTTTGGTCGGGGAAGAGCTGGCATTCATATCCTCAGTCCCTGCTCCTGCTGGGCGGGGGGCCGGCGGCGTGTTGATTTGGTGAGAAGTTGCAGAGGTTGAAGCCGCTGTCAATTCGGGGCTAGTATCCGGTTGATTGCCGCCGATGATTGTGGAGACAGGTGGTTTGATTTCTCCCATGTGCCCATTGGGGATTCCGGATGCCGACTTCTTCTGAGCGTTGGGCCCTTTGTCGGCAATATTGGCTTCTGACAATGGTGACGTCGCGATCATTCCCGTGACGGGACCCCTTGTAAATTTCGGACAAGTAAAATTATCCCAAACAGAGGATCTGAACAGTTTGAGCGGCTGGAAAGGATCCATTGAGTAGTCAAGAGTTATAGTCTCGCCTGAATGGCCTGTTGGAGAGTGAGATGTGCTATCCCACGCTGCTGAGTCGGCGGCCGCATCAGAGCTACCTACGGAGCCGGAAATGCCCTCTGGCGATTCATCAGCTACGTCCTCTTCGTCGGCGGGTGTCTCGGTGTCTTTCCAGGACTCCAACATTCGAGTGCCATGGACTCGTAGTAAAGACACCGGGCAATAGTACTCGTTCCCATAGTGGCTCAAGAACTCAACGCGGACATACTTTGCCCAGATCAGAGGGTTGGGTACAAGGAAAGGCTGTATGTCTCGAGAGTTCTTTGCCTCGAATGTGCCAAGGTCCTTCCACTTGTCGACCTTAACAGGATATCTGTCGCTGACACTGACTCGAAACTGCCGGATCATGCTCGAGAAGAATTCAAAGTTGGCGAGCACCACAGTGTCAACCAAAATGTCATCGCTCAGCTCCACGATAACGAACTTGTTTTCCGCCGAACACTCTAAAAGCATATAGGAATCCTTGTTTTCGACTAAGATGGCTTTCGCATTCTTCGCACCCTTGTTTGTCTTCAGAACTGTGGCACCAGCATCGAATGACGAGTACGAAAATCGTTCTTTGCAAGTCTTCCCAGCATCCTTGCTCCGATCGTATTGGGTCCTGCCATCGTCGTAGAGCACCGGTTCTTGGAGGTCTGACGCTCCCGGCTCAGTTGGTAATGCTTGCGGCGCCGATGCAATGTTGCTGATTTTCTCCGAGACAACGTCGAAATTTAGATCGATCTCGCCATCATCACCCAGACTGTCCAGCCCCGAGGTCTTCGCTGCTCCATCATGATCTTCACCTCGATCATATGTCCTGCGACTTTTCAACTCGGATGGATCCTGCCCGGCCTTGCGAAGCATCATCTCTTTCCAGTCTTCGAATGACATGAAGGGCCTTGGGCTTGGTTCCTCGTCGCTACTTATGTCCGTGGGCGGGGGCATCGAAGTTCCGCTCAACGAAGAATTGGCGGCGACATCTGTCGTAGTTGTCGCATGTTCGGCGCTGAGCTCGGCTGTTCGATTACCCGCGGCGGCATCATAACCAGGTCCTATTCCGTCTGTTGCGACTTTCTCTCCAGGCCAGCTGGTTTTCAGGCACTGCTGTGGGAGGGTGTGTGTGATGTAGTTAATCGTTTTAAATTCGCAAACGCCCACACATGCGTCCGCGGGGTGAGTATTGGGTACAGTCGACGGTTGAGCTGACGATTGAACGCAAAGATGTAGGATAAATGCGGCGACGACTGGTATTTGCCTATGCAGCAAGTCCGAGCCGTAGGGCCGCATCTTGTCGCCGAGGCTTTGGCGACAATAGAGCAGGCAATGGCGGTTTGATTGGGTCGTTCATGATACGACAGGCAGGGCGATTATGGCTATAACCATTTGACCGGTTTGTAAACCATTACTTGGTAAGGCCGCGTCTGGGGGTGACTTTCTGCTAAGAAAGGATATGTAAGACACCCGGCGCCCATGCCGGGTCCAAGTGCTGGCTTTCCCACCCTGAAAACTCCCCCGAAGTTTCCCCATTCGGGGCTAGATTTAGCGATAGGATTAGTCAGAAAGAAGCTCTGTTATGATTGGCCGCTGGCCTTGGATCGTCCTTTAATTAGCTATAGCCCTATATAGCCCTTATAGATAGCCCTTATAAGCCCCCTATATATGCAGCTTAAGTAAAGTAGCTAGTTATTATTAAGTTATAGTACTTTTAAATAACCTATATTTAAAATATATTTTAAAGGTAGTTTTTACTTATTAATTTTAATATTTATATTTAATTCTTAAATATTAATTAGTTAAAAGTATTAATACTATATTTAGTAATTTATAGTTTTAAACTTAAATAAATAAATAAAAACTTTAGTTATATCTTTTTATTATAAAATAAGATTCTTGATATTAATTATTAACTATTTATACTTTATTTTAAACTTATTAGAAGACTAAATCTTTAAATATAGTTTTAGCCTCTATCTATTTACTATTATTTTTACTTACTTAGAGTAATAACCTTCTTAACTTTACGTCTCTTAATAATATACTTAGCTTTTAATTATATAATTATATCTTAACCTCTAGCTATTTATTAGGATTTTTACCTACTTAGAATAATAAACTTCTTAACTTTATACCTCTTAATAATATATATAGCCTTTAGTTATATAATTATAATTCTCCTAACTTTAGCTATACATATATATATATATGTATATATATATATATATTAGTTAATAACTTTACTATCTTTAACCTTACTTTAGTAATAATATAGTTTATAGTTACTTAATTACTTAATTACTAACTACTAAACTATTAACTTATCCTCTTTTTTATATATTACTTATACTACTATTAAATACTATCTTTACTACTACTTTACTATTTATTATTCTTCTTATTTAATTAAACTAGCTAATACTTTTATAGTTATACTATTATTAATAATACTCTCTCTATTTAGTATAAACTATACTTATTAATCTTTAGAGGGCTATCTCTACTTTAGTATTATAGGAAACTTATTTAAAGAAAAACTACTCTATAAAGTATATAAATACTTTATTTATTTTTATAACTAAATTTATATACTTATTATTAATTAAGTTATATATTTTAAGGTTTTTTATAGAAGTATTAATAAAAGCTCTCTTAAGTATTATTCTAATTATATACTTTTTATATATATTAAGCTATATAAAAAAAGAGAGGTTTTTATTAATTATATTAATATTAAACTTTATAGTAAGCTTTTATATATTATTTATATTAATAGATATATTAAGCTTAAAATATCTATATACAAAGTTAAATACTAATATTATAAAGGTTTTTTATAAATTATAAAGTAAAAAAGAGGAAGAAAGTAAGTATAAATTTTTATATAATAGTAGAGCTTTTTATACTTCTAGTTATAAGAACCTCTTATAATAACCTCTTTAGTTAAGAAGTTATCTTTATTTAATAATATTACTATAAAAGCTTTAATAACCCCTTTAGCTTTAATATAATTAGCTTTACTATATATAATACTATTGACTTTATACTATATAGCTAGCGCTATTACTATTCTACTAGTCTATTTAGCTATAGTATATATTTAACTTTATAATATTTAGAAGGTTTACTTACTAATAAGAATATATAAGGTTTCTATACTATTTTCCTTAATTAGTAGAAAGTATAAGTTAAAGTACTTATATAGTATTTCTAGAATTATACCTATATATAAGGTAAATTTTATTATAATCTTTTTATAAGAGGGCTATATTATAACTATAAACTTAATAATAGTTTTCTTAATATTTAGCTCTACTTCTATTATATTTATATTATTTTAAAGGTATAAAAAGAAAATAAAACCTTTTATAATAAGCTACCCTTTATTAAGTATATCTATATTTTGAATAATAATATATACTATATTTAATATTATACTTATAAAACTCCTTATACTATAAGAATCTTATTTTTCTTATACATTTTAGAAATTTTATATTAATAAGTTTTAGTATAATATATCTTAACTATCTTAAATAAATATTAAGATATCTTATATATTACTAATAAATTTATTTATTTTATTTATTTAATAAAATTTAATACTATTAAAATAGAAATAAATATAACCTTATTAAATAAGTTTAAGATATATTTTATCTACTTAATATTATATATTACTAAGAGTTTTCCTTTTTAGTTTCTAGGAAAATCCCTAAAATATTACTTTATTTAAGTATTTATTCTAAACGTATTTACTAATAGTTAAATAATATTTCTAATAAAAATATACTTCTTTCTTAAATAACTATAGATATATAGTTTACTATTAGTTTATATCTATTTAAAGTTTTTATTCTTATATTAATTTAAAAGAGATAATAAGTATAATTAATACCTTTAAGTTTTACTATAAATTTTAAGTTTTTAGAATTAATTTAGTTTTAAGGAATATTATATAAATTTATTCTTTCTACTTAAAGATATTAACTATATTATATAATAGATCTTTAAATATTATATAGTTTATTTTAGTTTCTACTAAATATTTTATTAGTATACTTCTTAATTAGTTACTAACTTATATATTATAGCTTTTTCTAAAGAAATTCTAAACTATTTAAAGGTTTTTATTAATTAATCTCTCTTATTTAATTTTACTCTTTAAATAAATTAATTTTCTAGTTTTATTAGTTTTATTTTTTTATAGTTTTATTTTCTAGCTTAATTTAGTTTATTTTTTAGTTTAGAAGTATAGCTTTAATTAACTTATAAAAGTTATTTATACTTTTTACTTCTTAATAAAAGGAAAATAATAAGTTTATAATACTTTAGTTATAATTTTAGCTAAATTTAGCTTTAGATTAATAATTATTTATTCTCCCCTTAGTCTTTTTTTAACTATTTTTTTATTTTTTTTATACTTTTTTATATTATTATAAAGTTTTTTAAATATTACTTATATTATTTTTATTAATTTAAAGGTTATATTTTTATAGCTATTTAATCTATTTAATTAAATAGAATTATCTTTTTTTAGTATCTTAGTAGCTTACTATATAATCTAACTCTTATTAAATATCTCTATTTTCTACGTTTAAGATAAATAAGAGTTTATTCTTTTTAATTATTCTTCTAAAGTTTAAGTAAGCTAACTAAGAAAATATTATATAGATATATATACTTATTAAGGAAAGCTAAATAATATACTTATTTTCTTATATAATCTAAAATTTTAAATAACCTTAAGAAATATAGAGATAGTTTCTTTTTTTTAGATTTAAAGTATAAATTTCTTATAAAGAATAAGACTAACTATTCTTAATAGAAATCTTAATCCTTATAGTAATTATTATACTCTTTTTAATAGAATTCTACTAATATTTATTAAAATTCTTATAAGTTATTATAAAGATTACTTAGTTTTTTTTAAATAATCTTTTACTTTTTCTATTTCCCCCTTTCTAATTTTATTTTTAAAATCTTTTTAAAACTTAGAATAATATCTAAGTAATACCTTAATAGTATAAATATTATTCTAAAGTTTTATTTATAACCTCTATTTATTTATTAGTTTATAGAAAAATATAATAGAAAACTTATATTTTATTTTACTATAATAATAAAGATCTATTTAGATTTAGCTAGTATATAGTAGCTCTTAGCCTCTAGCTGTTCACTATGATTTTTACCTGCTTAGAGCGACAGACCTCCTAACTCTACGCCTCCTAATAATACACACAGCCTTCAGTTATATAATCGTAATCTCTAACTATATCCCTCTCTTAACCTTAGCCGCACTTATATATATACTACTAGATAACTTTACTATCTTTAACTTTACTTTAGTAATAATATAGTTTATAATTACTTAATTACTTAATTACTATAGACTACTAAACTATTAACTTATCCTCTCTCTTATATATTACTTATGCTACTATTAAATACTATCCTTATCACTACTTCACTATTTACTATTAAGTTATTACTATTATTATCTTCTTATTTAATTAGGCTAGCTAATACTTTTATAATAGCTATACTATTACTAATAATATTCTCTCTATATAATTAGTATAAGGTATACTTACTAATAAGCTCTATTAAGCTTATACCTAAGCTTAAGCTATATTTACTTTAGTATTATAGAAAGTTTATATAAAGAAGAGCTACTCTTTAAAATAGCTAGAGATATATATAGCTTCTACTTTAAAGTTATTAGGAGTATTTATTACTTTAATTATAGTATAGAGAAGATCTTTTCTAGAAATATTTTTAAAAGCTCTATTTAATATTATTATAATAAACTACTCTTAATTAGAGTTAAAATATTTACTAAAATTAAGAGCTTTATTTAGTATATAGATATTATTCTATATAGTAATATCTTTAGCTATTTTTTTAAAAAAAAGTATACTTAGTATAAAGTTAATATTTTTATATTCTTTATATAGTATAGATATTATAAAGATATAAGATTAATTATAAGTTAGTAAAGAAAAAGAAGAGGGAAAAGTATAAAGCTTTATATATAATAAAGCTTTTTATACTTCTAGCTATAAGAACCTCTTATAATAACCTCTTTAGTTAAGAAGTTATCTCTATTTAGTAGTATTTATAGTACCTTACTAGAAGGTTTAGTGAAGCTATTATTAGCTAAGCTATAAAAGCTTTAGTAACCCTTTTAACCCTAATATAATTAGCCTTATTATATATAGCGCTACTAGCTTTATACTATGTAGCTAGCGCTATTACTATTCTATTAGTCTATTTAGCTAAGGCGTATGTTTAACTTTATATAGTAATATTCAGAGGGTTTACTTACTAGTAGGAATATATAGGGTTTCTATACTATTTTCCTTAATTAGTAGAAGGTATAAGTTAAGGTGCTTATATAGTATTTCTAGAATTATGCCTATATATAAGGTGAATTTTACTATAGTCTTTTTATAGGGAGGCTGCGTTATAACTATAAACTTAATATAGTAGCTCTTTATTATTAATAATTCTTTTAAAAGACTTATAAACTAACTTTATCTTTTTAGAAAAAAGTTTAGTTAGTTTTATTATAGTTATAATTATACTAATAATAAATAATAAGTCTATTATTAGTAACGCTCTCTCTATTAGTTAGTATAAAGTATACTTATTAATATTTAAGCTTTATTAGGCTTATACTAAGGCTTTAGCTATATCTACTTTAATTTTATAGAGGGTTTATATAAAGAAGAGCTACTTTTTAAGATAGTTAGAAATATATATAGCTTTTATACTAAAGCTATTAAGTTTTATTATTACTATAATTACTTAGTAAATAAAGTCCTTTAGAGGGGTATTACTAAAGGTTCTATTTAATATAACTTTAATAAAGCGCTTCTAATTAGAGATAAAATATATACTAAATTTAAGGGTTTTATTTAATATATAGATATTATTTTATATAGTAATATCTTTTACTATATTCTTAAAAAAAGATATATTTTATATAAGGTTAGTATTCTTATATTCTTTATATAGTATAAATATTATAAAGGATTTATTGTAAGTTAATAAAGAAGAAAAAGAAAAAGAAGGTACTAAGAGCTAGTAGTTAGAAGAGACTAAAGAGTTTATAAAAAAGTATATATTACTTAGGAAGAAGTTACTTTCTTAAGTATCCTTAAATTAAAAGTTTATAAAGCTTATATTAGTTATATAACTTACTCTTTTAATAAAACTTATTAAAGGAGCTATATAAAGTAGAGGATATATTATAAGATAAACTATTACATACTTTCTTAGCTATAAGAATAGCTAAGAATATTTTATACATATATAAAAATACTTATAAACTAAAAATATTATATAAAGACTAATTATTTAGAAGTTTCTTTTTAAAAAAGAATAGCTTAAAAGCTTATTTCCTATAGTATAGTTAAAAAAACTTTAATAAATATTTTTAACTTATAATATATTTAGTTAGTTTTATAAATATATAAAATATACTAATTTATATATTTTCTATTTATAAGTAAAAATATTTAACTAACTAAAAAGTAAATAAAATAGAAGAATTTTTATAAAATATATATAAAACTTTTCTTTTTTTTATATAACTTTTTATATTCTTATAAGATCTTAATTTTTTATTTATAATATTATAATAACTTATTTTAAGGATTATATATTTTTTTTAAATCTACTTAAAAGTTATTTTTATTTTATAAGCTATTATTTATTATATTATTTTATAATATTATATATATATATTATCTCTAGATATAAGTTAAATAAGTTATAATAATAAGAAAATAAATTATTTAAACTATTAGTAATACTTAAGAGTTATTTAATAAACTTAATAAGTATTTTATATTTATTCTTAATATTATTACTAATAAGGTTTTTTATAGTTTTTAATATTATTAATAAGGTTTATTAAAACTTCTTTTAAAAAGTTTCTCATTTTTATAACTATCTTTATAAATATACTGTTAGAATTATTTTTAATAAGCTTATTAATAATTATATTTATTTTATTAATAAGCTTATTTATTAAAAACTTATTTATAAAAAGTTTATTCTTAAGTAGCTTATTCTTAAATAGCTTATTATTAAGTAGTTTATTATTTAAGAACTTATATTTAAGGATTTTATTCTTAAGGATTTTCTTTTTCTTATTATTAATAATAAGTTTAATTATTTTTAAATTACTTACAAATATTTATAAACTACTTTAGATCTTTAATATTATAAAGGTTTAAAAATTAGTTTTCTTTTTTTTTTAAATATAAATATACTTTAAAATATATCCTCTTTAGTTAAAATAAAGTAATTATATTTTATAAAGATAATATTATTAAAGAGAAGCTTAAGTTTATAAAAAATATATTTTTCTTTTTTATTTTTTCTTATAAGATTATTTCTTAACTTATCTTTAGAACTAGTTTTATATATTTTTTCTAAATTTTAAAATTATTAGAGTAATAATAATAATATATTTTTTTTATTTTAAAAGTATAAAAATAAGTTTAAGTTCTTATTTTATATATTTATAAACTAACTATTTTTAGGTATTATATCTATTTAAGAAGGATAAAATAATTATAATTATAAAAGAAATAAACTAAATAAAATAAAATATTTTAAATATATAATAAATAATAGTTATAGTAATAACTATATATATTATTATTATTCGTTAAATCTTAAGTATTATAATTTATATTTCAGAAGTTATTACAATAAATATATTATTATCTTTCTTAAGATTATTATAGAAGTTAATAAATTAAATATTACTATTTAAAAGCTAAAAGTTACTTATATTTCTACTAAAATTAAAAAAGTTTAAAATATAAGTTTTTATTTTATAAGTTTTTTTATTTTATTTATAAATATATAGTATTTTTTTAAAACTTATAATATTTAGAGATTTATATAAAATAAATATAAAAATAGCCTTATATAGCGTAGTGGTGTGCGCTTAGCAGGCTTGTGCGTTACCTAAACGCATAAGCGTTAGTTTAATCCTAACTATAGGAACCCCTTTTCCTCTCTCTTAATTAGTTAAGGACCTACTATGCATATAAGCCCCTAGCTTTATATGCATAGTAGGGCACTAACAGCTACTAGCTAATTAAAACTCCTAGTACTAAGTGCTTATATTATCTACTTAATTATGTACTATGCTTATAGCCTAAGTTTTATTCCTATAAAGGGTTTCTCAGTAGCATGTAGCCTAGTATTAAGTATTAGTATAAAGTACTAAGAGCCCTAAGCCTTCTAGTATAGAGTAAATAGAGGGGGTATACCTTCAAACCATCTAATAAATATAAAAATAGTTATTTTACTTTTTAATATTATAAAACTTTTAAAGTTTATAATTAGTTTATTACTTAAGAGATAATTACTACTTAAAGTTATTATTAAACTATAAAAAAAGAGAAAAAGAAGATTTTTTAAATAAAAAAAATTTAAGAAAAGCTTATTTTTTATAAAAATACTTACTTTTAAAAACTTTAAAGTTTTATTTTTATTAAAATTAAATAAAAACTTTTAAGTAAAATATTTTTTAAGTTACTTATTTTTTTAGTTTTTTATTATATTATTTCTCTATTTATAGTTATCTTTTATATTATTTAATTTTATAAATATTATAGTTTTTAATTAAATTAAATTTATTAAATTAACTTTTTTAAAAATAATAAACTTATTTTTATATTACTATTTTAAGTTTATTAATAAACTTATAAGAATAAATATATTAGAAAGAATACTAATTAGCTTATAAGTATTTTTTTAGTTATTATTTTAACTTAATAAGTTATTTTTACTAAATATTTTTAGAAATAATTTATTTTTTATAAGCTTATTATTAAGAAATTTTATATTAATTTATTTAATATAACTTTTTTTATTACTTTTTAAGAGAATTATACTTCTTATAAACTTAGTTATACTTTAATCTCTTTTATTACTAATAGTTTTCTTTTTAAGTTATACTTTTTAATTTTAATTACTTTATAAACTAAAACTATTTTATTTTTTTTAAAATAAAAATTTCATTACTTTTTCTATTTAAAATACTATTTTAGTTTATACTTACTTAAGAGAGGTTATTTATTACTAATTTACTTATATATTATATTTTATTTTTAATTATTATAATTATTTTAAGAGAAACTTTTTAAATATTTATAATAAAATTAAAATACTATTAAGAGATATTAAGATTTTTACTTATAAATATAATAATATAGTTAAAGATCTAGAGAATTTCTTTAATATTAAATAGTTTTTTAATATAAATCTTTTTTATACTATTTATAAATTAAATAACTTATATTAAGCTTTTAAATATATTAATTTTTATAATAGTTTTAATATTTAAAACTAACTTATTTAGATTAAAGTTTTATAAAGTTTTTAGTTTTATAAAAAACTTTCTAAATTTATAAATAATTTTTATTTAAGTTTTATATATAATAAGAGAAACTTTATTTTATTTTATAATTTTTATAAATATATTATAATTATATATATTATATCTATAAGATTTAAAAGTAAATAAAAGTATTTAAATTTTATTTATAAAAAGTTTTTTATAAATTTATCTATAAATATTTTATTTATTAATATATAAATTACTTAAAAGTTTCTTTTTTAATATTTCTATTTTAACTATATATTATAAATATTAATATATTTTAAGTAAATATTTATTTTCTCTTCTTTATTTATAATAAGTCTAATTATTTATTAATTATTATAATAAATATTTTATATATTATTAAGTTTAAGTTTAATATCTTTAAATAGTTTTTAAAAAACTATTATCTTTTTTATTATTTTAGTTAAATTTAGAAATTTTATTTTAGTAGTTAATATTATAATTATTATTTATTTAGTTATTTTCTATTAGATTAATCCTCTAAATAAGATTATAAAATATTCTTATAAAGATTAATATATTATTTTATTATTTATAAATAAAATATTTATAGTTATAAATAAGATTTAAATATTTATAAATTTATTTCTTAAGACATTAAAATAAATTATAAAATGTTAAATTCTATATAAATATTATATAATATATTTTATAATAACTAAATATTTATAAAATAAATTTATAAAGAATTAAAATAAAAATATTATTATAAATATAATATCTATTTTAATAAGTATAGCTATATAAAGTATTAATCTAACTATTTCTTAAAAAGTTTTAACTTTTTATAGTATTATTTATTTTTTATTTTTCTTAAATTCTATTTAAAAAAGAAGAGTTAAGAAATAAATAATATTTTATAAATTAAACTTCTAAATAACTTTCTTAATATATAAGTTATAAACTAAAAAGATATTTTAAACTTTTTAGTTTTTTATAACTTTTATTTTTAAGTATTATTCTATATCCTCTTATTCTTTAATTTTATATTCTTTTTTAATTTTATTAATAACTTTATAAATTTTATTTTTATTATCTTTATAACATAAAATAAAAAAAATATTAATATAAAATATAATTATAACTTTTTAGTTAAAGTTTTAAAAAAAATAAAAATCCTTTTTTAAGCTTTATAGACTAAATTTCTTAAAAATAAAACTAAATCCTTTATATTATAAAAGTAATATATTTTAAAACTTATATAAAGTTTTATTTAGCTTAACTATATATCTAATAAAAAAGGGCTGCTAGCCTTATATTATGAAATTTAATTAGTATTAACTATAAAAGCTAAACTAGTCTCCTCACCTTCTACTAATAACTTTTAAGTTATATAACTATAGACTTAGATATCTTCTTCACCTCTATACTCCTCTAACTTTAACTATTATAACAAGCTAAGTTAACTATTATCCTCTAGCTGCCTCTATCTCTATGTTATATTTAATTTATATCTATCTTCTATTATCTCCTCTACTATTTAGATATCTACGCTATAAGCTCTACTAAGCATAAAAGCCTTAAGGCCTCTATACTATCACGCTATTTAGATAATATCTTCTGCCCTATTATATAATCTTAATAGCCCTACTACTATTAGCTATACTCTTACTATTAGATTCACTCTTCCTAACTTACTAAGAAGCCCTTAAGCTACCTTAGCTATCTTAAAGAAGTCTATAAAGTAGTTATAAGTATTAGAATTATTATTAGTAGCCTTAACTATCTCTATATTAACCTTAAAGCTATATAACTTTAATATCTTATACTTATTAGCTATCTTAAGTAAGTATTTCTAAATAAATTTAAGTAAAGTTTTTTTATTAATATAGATAAAATTACTATACTTAAAGCCCTTAATTTTATTAACTTTAGTTTTATAGATTAAGTTATTTAGTATAGCCTTATTTAGCTTATATATAGTTATAATAAGGAGGAAAGATATTATATATAGTTATTATAAATATAAGAGGATATAAGGAATAAGCTTAAAGCTTTATTTAAAGTAGTAGTTAAGTTCTTATATTATAGCTATAAGAACCTTTTTAGCTATATAAAGAGTTATAATATTAAATTTACGCCCTTAAGTATAAGTTTAAGCTATTGCTAAGCTTTAGCTATATTATAAATAACGCTCTTATTAGTATGTTTTACTATTCTGCTACCTACTTACTTATACTCTTCTATATAGCTAGAAATATATTAAGCTAAACGTTAATAACTAGTTATATTAAGATTTATTTATTTGCTTTATTAAGATTAAGTATAAGTTAAAGTGCTGCTATTAGGTTTTAATACTATAAAAAAAAAGTATAGAGTAAACTATAATACCTACCTATATAGGTTAACTAGACTACTAATATATCTAATAAAAAAATCTAAATACTTTATAAGTTTTTTAATATTTTATAGTATTTTATAAATAACTAAATTTCTTCTTTTTAATATTTTTATATATAAAAATATATTATTAATATTATATTAATATATTTTATAATTAAACTATATAATAATTATTATTATAACTTAAAAAATTTAATAAATAAGAGTTATAATATAAATATTCTTAAGATCTCTTAATTAGAAATCTTTTTTTATAATAGTTTAAATTTTTATATTTATAAAAT
This sequence comes from Colletotrichum tropicale, assembly GCA_027406125.1. Lineage (NCBI taxonomy): Eukaryota > Fungi > Ascomycota > Sordariomycetes > Glomerellales > Glomerellaceae > Colletotrichum > Colletotrichum tropicale. The sequence goes on from JANVYH010000004.1 coordinate 3,695,088, forward strand.
ATTTATTTATATTTAATTTATAAATAAAAATTTATTTTAAAAAAAAAGTTTAAAATATATTCTTAAATAATTTAAAACTTTTTATGTTTTAAAATTAATAATTTTCTTAAACTTTTTATAATATATAGTAATAAATAACTTTTAAAACTATTTAGAAAACTTCTTAATATCTTTTTAAGTTTTTAAAAATAATAATAACTAAATATAATATATTTTATTAAATTATAATAAAAAATTAAAAAGTAATTTTAAAATTAATCTTTTATAAATATTATTTTTTAAAAATTTATTTAATTTAGTTTTTATTATTTTATAAAATATATAATAAAGTAGTTTTTTTTTAATATAAAAATTATAAAAAAGTTATTTTATTTTTATTTATTAAATATTAAGGTCTTATTTTTTATATAAATAAAATTATTAATATAAATAATAAAAATATTTTTAAATTTATTTTAAAAATTATTTTTTTTATAAAAATAAATCTAAATATAAGTTTTTTTTATATATAAATACTTTTTTTTTAGTTTAAAAGTTCTTTTTTATATATCTCTAAAATTAAATTAATTTTTAAAAAGAAATAAATTCTTATAAAAACTATTTATATTTATTAGTTTAAAAATTTTTATATTTTTTAATAAAGATTTTATTTTATTAATTAATTTTAGATTTTTTTAAAATTTTAAAATAATAATAACTATATTATTATTAAAACTTCTATTATTTAAAAGTTTTAAAATTTATTTAAAAAAGTTATTTTTAAATATTTAATTAATAAGTTTTAAGAACTATTTAAGAGTAAAAAAATTATATTAAGCTATTTTAAATATAATTTTTTTATTTTTTATATTTTATAATAACTATTATATTATAATTCTTTTATTAATTATAAGATTATTTTTATTTAAAATATTAAAATTTATAAATATATTAAAAACTAAAAGTAATTTTTTTATTTCTTTAACTATAGCTTTTATAATTATTAGTTATAGTTTTTTCTTAATATTGTTTTTTAAAAAGAATTTATTTTTATTAAAAATAATATTTTATAAAATAATTACTTTTTTAAATATTAAAATCTAGATTTTATAGAAATTATATATATTAAGTATATATTTTATAAAATATTTAATATAGCTATATAAAATTATTTTAAACTTTATTTTCTTTATTTTTTTTTTCTTTTTTAAAAATATATATTTTATAACTATAAATATATATCTTTTTTTAATAAAGTTAAGTTTTAAAATTTTATAATATATTATAAATTAAAATTTATATATTAAGTTATATTTTAAATTATTCTTCTTTAATTTTATTAAAAGATTTTTAATTCATTAATATATAAAGACTTATATTATATAGGAAAATATTTATAAATATTAATTTATTTTATAGCTTAAATAGAAATTTTATTAAATTTAATATCTATATATTTTATATAATTACTTTTTTTTCTATTATTTTTTTTATTAATTAGTTTTTTATATAAAGAGAGAGAAACTTAATATTAATATTATTCTCTTAAGTTTATTATTAATATTTAGTTATTTTTTAAATTATAATAATAAATTTATTAATATTTTATTTTATTTTATATATAAGAAGTTCTTTTTATTTAAAAACTTAATTTTTAAAAATTTATAATATTTAGAAAACTTTATAATAAATTTTAATTTTAAAATAAAACTTAAATAGTTTTTTTATATATTTATTTTTAAAGCCTCTAGCTGTTTACTATGGTTTTTACCTGCTTAGAGCGACAGACCTCCTAACTCTGCGCCTCCTAATAATACACACAGCCTTCAGTCATGTGATCCTCTCCCAACCTCAGCCGCACTTACATATGCACGTTAGTTAACAACTTCACTATCTTTAACTTCACTTTAGTAATAATATAGTTTGTAATTACTTAATTATTATAGACTACTAAACTATTAACCTATCCTCTCTCTTATGTATTACTTACGCCGCTAATACTATCCCTATCACTACTTCGCTATCTACTATTCGTTACTATTATTATCTTCTTATTTAATTAGGCTAACTAACGCCTTTAGTATACCTTACGTCATCTGCAAATAAAGTAGTATGCTAAGCTAATAAGCCTAGTAGTAGCTATGCTATTATTAGTAATACTCTCTCTATTTAGCGTAAGGCGCACTTACTAATAAGCCTTACTAGGCTTAAGCCTAGGCTACCTCTACCTTAATATTATAGAGGGCTTATATAAAGAAAGGCTACTATTTAGGATAACTAGAAACGCATATAGCTTCTATATAGAGGCGTTTAAAGCTATTATCTATTACTTTAATCGTAGCATATAGAGGGTCCCCTCTAAGGATATTTATAAAAGCTCTAGCTATAGCTACCCTAATAATATATTACTAATTAGTAATAAAATGCTTACTAAATTTAAAAGCTTTATTTATTATATAAATATTATTTTATATAGTAATACCTTTTATTATTCTCTTATAAAAAGGTATATCTTATAGGGGATTAGTATACTTATATATCTCTTATAATATAGATATTATAAAGATATAAGATTTATTATAGGTTATAAGGATAAATTATTAATATAGGTTTAAAGGTGAGGAAGAAGAAGAGGGAAAGGTATAAAGCCTTATACATAGCAATAGAGCTTTTTATACTTCTAGCTATAAGAACCTCTTATAATAACCTTTTTAGTTAAGAAGTCATCTCTATTTAGTAGCATTACTAGGCTATAAGAGCCTTAATAACCCCTTTAGCCTTAATATAATCAGCCTTACTATGTGTAGCGCTACTAGCCCTACGCCGCGCAGCTAGCACTATTACTATTCTACTAGTCTATTTAGCTAGAGCGTACGTTTAACTTTATAATATTTAGAAGGTTTACTTACTAATAGGAACATATAAGGTTTCTATACTATTTTCCTTAATTAGTAGAAGGTATAAGTTAAGGTGCTTATATAGTGTTTTTAGAATTATACCTACATATAGAGTGAATTTTGCTATAGTCTTTTTATAGGGAGGCTGTATTATAACTATAAACTTAATATTTATTTCTAATTATAAAAAACTATAAGGCCTCTAGCTATTTACTATGATTTTTACCTACTTAGAATAATAGACCTCTTAACTCTATACTTCTTAATAATATATATAGCCTTTAGTTATATAATTATAACTCTCTTAACTTTAGCTATACTTATATATATATATATAACTTTACTATCTTTAACTTTACTTTAGTAATAATATAGTTTATAATTACTTAATTACTTAATTACTATAAACTACTAAACTATTAACTTATCCTCTATCTTATGTATTACTTATATTACTATTAAATACTATCCTTATTATTATTTTACTATTTACTATAGTAGCTTCTTTAGAAGTAAGTTATTATTATTATTATCTTCTTATTTAATTAAGCTAGCTAATACTTTTAGTATGCTTTATGTTATCTATAAATAAAGTAGTATGCTAAGCTAATAAGCCTAATAGCAGCTATGCTATTATTAGCAATATTCTCTCTATTTAGTATAAAGTATACTTATTAATATTTAAGCTTTATTAAGCGTATACTTAAGCTTAAGCTATATTTACCTTAATATTATAGAGGGTTTATATAAAGAAAGGTTACTCCTTAAGATAGCTAGAGATATATATAGCTTCTACTTTAAAACTATTAAGAGTATTTATTACTTTAATTATAATATAAAGAAAGTCTTTTCTAAAAGTATTCTTAAGAGCTCTATTTAATACTACTATAATAAACTACTTCTAATTAAAGTTAGAATACTTATTAAAGTTAAAAACTTTATTTAGTATATAAATATTATTCTATATAGTAATATCTTTAGCTATTTTCTTAAAGAAAGGTATATTTAGTATAAAGTTAGTATTCTTATATTCTTTATATAGTATAGATATTATGAAGATATAGGATTTATTATAGGTTATAAAGTAAAGAAGAAAAAGAGGGAAAAATATAAAGCTCTATATATAGTAGTAAAGCTTTTTATACTTCTAGCTATAAGAACCTCTTATAACAACCTCTTTAGTTAAGGAGTTATCTCTATTTAGTAATATTATTAAGCTATAAGAGCTTTAGTAACCTCTTTAGCCTTAATATAATTAGCCCTACTATATATACTACTACTAGCCTTATGCTATATAGCTAGCGCTATTACTATTCTATTAGTCTATTTAGCTAGAGCGTGCGTTTAACTTTATATAAAGGTTTACCTACTAGCAGGAATATATAAGGTTTCTATACTATTTTCCTTAATTAATAGAAGGTATAAGTTAAAATGCCTATATAGTGTTTCTAGAATTATGCCTATATATAAGGTGAATTTTACTATAGTCTTTTTATAAGGGGGCTGTATTATAACTATAACCTTAATAAAAAACTATAAAGTTTCTAAATAAATTTTTAGGTAATTAAATAGATTTTAAAAGATATATTAATAAAAATATCTATTTTTAAATTTAAATAATTTTTATAAAATAACTTATTATAAATAAATTATAAAATAATTTATTTATTTTAAATAAATTAGCTTTTTTATTTTTATTTCTTAAGTATTTTAAATTAAATATTTAAAAGCTTTTTAGTTAAAATATTTAGTTTATAAATATTAAAAATAAATATTATTTTCTCTTATAAATTTTAAATTATAAAAAAATTATTTTTAAGAAGTTATAATTATTAATTAAGTAAAATTTATAATTTTTAAGTAATTTATATTAAAATAAATTTATAATAAAAATAAAATAAAATATTTAAAAATAAGTTTATATTTGAAAAATAAAATATTATTAATATATATAAATATCTAAAATAAAGTTTTAATTTCTCTATAATAAATCTTATTAATATATTTATTTAATTAAATATTAATATATTTAAATAAAGATTTTAAAATAATATAAATTTTAAAACTTTTAATATAAAAAATATTTTTAAAAATAAAATTTTTTATTTATTCTTTATTAAATTTATAAAAAGCTTTATAAAAAACTTTTATATTTATTTTATAAATTATTAAAATTTAATTTTTTATAATAATTTTTTTAAATTTTTTAAATAGCTTATAATTTTATAAATAATTTATATTATTAATAATATAATTTAAAACTATAATATTATAAACTATAGAGAATAAAGAATTATTATTTTTTTTATTTATATTAAAAATAAATTTAAATTTATTTTTAATATTTTAAAAATAATTAAGGTTATATATAATAATATAATTATAATAATAACTAAGTTATTAAAATATAAGTTACTTTTAGTAATATATCTTTTTATTTTTATAATATCTTTTAGTTTAAATTATTTTTTATTTATAAAATTATTATAAATTAGTTTTTATTTCTTTAAGAGAACTTTAGTTTTAATATTATTTTAAATTTTAATAATAATTTTTAAAATTAATTAATAAGATATTTTATTAGTTAATATAAATTTAATTTTTATATAATCTTTAAGAGATTAAATATATTATAAAGATTATTTTTTATTAATAAATTTTTAATATAAATATTCTTTTAGTTTTTTTTAAAGTATTTTTAAATTTTTAAAACTTTTTATTTTTAGATATAAGTTTTTTAAATTTAAATCTTCTTAAAGTTAAATTTAAAATTTATAAACTATTAGATCTATTATTAATTATTATAAATACTTTATTAATTTTAAGTTTCTTTTAGTAAGAATTTAATTAAATAATTTTAATAAAAATCTTTTTATATTCTTTTAGTTTAAGAAATAATTTAAATAATTCTTTATAAATAATAAAATTTTAGATTATTTATTATATCTAATTAAAAATAATTTAAACTTTAATAATTTATAAGAAATATTTAATTATAAAGATTTTTTAGATATTTAAAATCTTATAAATTAATATCTAATAATAATAATTAATTTATTAGTTATAAAAGTTTATTAAGCTAATATTTAAATAAATACTTTTATAAAAAATATTAAAATAATTCTTTTTTATAATAATTTATATAATTAAGTTATTTTTTATAAACTTATTTTTAAATAGTTTAATTATTATCTAAAAAGAAAATAATCTATTATTTTTATTATCTAAAGTAATTTAGTTTATAAGTTTTTATAAATATATAAATATTAAAATAAGATTTATATTATTATTTAACTTAGAAATCTTTAAAATATATAACTTAAATAGAAGAAATACTTTATATTTTAAAATAAATTTAAATAAAATATAATTTTTATTAAATTTATTTAAGATTTAAAGTTTAATTATATTTAAAAGTTTTTTATTAATATTTATAAGAAATTAGTTCTAAATATATTTTAAAAATTAATTTTTAGTTTTTTAGTTATTTTAAATATTAGTTTTAAAAATAAATTATTATTTAATAAATATTTTATATTTAACTTATTAAAAAAGGTATTTAAAATTAATAAATATTAATTTAATTAGTTTAAAAATAAATTAAATATATATAAATATAAAAATAACTAAAATATAAATAATTTTATTTTTATTTTCTTTTTATTATTAAAAATTTATTTATTATTTTTTTTAAACTTTTTTTTTTTATTTTATAAAATCTTTTTTATAAATATTTTATTTTTCTTTATTAAGTTTAATAATATAGTTTTCAAGAGAAAAAATATTTATTTTATTAATATTTTTAAAAATAAGTATATTAAGTTTATTAAAATTAACTAAGTTTTAAATATTATATATAATATATATAATTTTAAAATAATTAAATTAAATTAATTAATTTTTATAAGTTTTTAACTTAATTTATATATTTTTAAAATAAAAGTTTATTTTAAAAGATTTTTTAGATAAATAGGATATTTTATAAAGTATAATAAGTAGTTATATATAAATAAAAATATAAAAAGAAAAAAAAAGATTTATTTATTTTATAAGATATTCTAATAGTAATAAAAGAGTAGAATTAAAGTTTTAATAAAGTAAGCTTATAACTATTAAGAACTAGTAATTAGAAGAGATTAAAGAGTTTATAAAAAGGTATATATTATTTAAGAAGAAGTTACTTTTTTAAGTATCTTTAAATTAGGAACTTATAAGGCTTATATTAGTTATATAACTTATTTTTTTAGTAAGGCTTATTAAGGGGGTTATATAAAGTAGAGGATATATTATGAAATAAACTATTATAGAGGGATAAGTATAAAGCTTTATATTAAAGTTTTTTACTTCTAGCTATTTACTATTATTTTTACTTACTTAGAGTAATAAACCTCTTAACTCTGTACTTCATAATAATATATATAGCTTTTAGTTATATAATTATAACTCTCCTAACCTTAGCTATACTTATATATATACTACTAGATAACTTTACTATCTTTTACTTCACTTTAGTAATAATATAGTTTATAATTATCTAATTATTTAACTATTATAAACTACTAAACTATTAACTTATCCTCTCTCTTATATATTACTTATACTATTGATATTATCTTTACTACTATTTTGCTATCTATTATTCTTTTTATTTAATTAAGCTAGCTAATACCTTTAGTATATATTATATTATCTATAAATAAAGTAGTATATTAAGCTAATAATATGCTTAATTAATAGCCCTACTTATAGGCATTAATATAGCTATTATATTAGCTATAGATAAGGCTATAGATAAGGCTATAAGTATAGCTATAGATATAGCTATAAGTATAGCTATAGATATAACCTTCTCTATAGCTATATATATAGCTATTAAGAAAGTATCTTTATATATACTTATTAATCTAACTTATACTATAGGATTTACTAAATAGTAGTATAACTTAAAAGACTATAGCTATATTAATTCTCTTAACTAGAAGCTTTAATATATATATATCTAAACCTTACTTATATATCTTTCTTAACCTAAAGAATATAACCTTAACTAGGTTATATTAAATACTAAACTCTTTACTAATTAGTTAGTAAAATTATAAGCTTTAGTAATATCTCTTATATAGCTAGGTATTTAGCTTACTAACTACTAAAACTTAAAGATCTAAATTAAGTAATAAAGCTTTATATAGTTTTAAAGAAAAACTTAAGCTTATTTATTAACTAACTATTACTAAATAAAAAACCTTATTAGAAGTAATATACTACTATATATATTAAGAAGTATACTTAAGGATTAAAATAGAACTTTACGTTTTATACTTATAATAGTTAATAGACTATATTAACTATATAGCTTAGTTAAAAGCTAAAAAAAAGCTTAAAACCTCTAAAAAATAAATAGATATCTTATTTAGATTTTATATAAACTATAACTATTAGATATAACTTAACTTAATATATATTATATACTTAAGCTTTAATATATCTAAGCTAATAACTAAAGATAAAGATATATTAAGTAAGCTAGTATAATCTAATATTATTAAATCTAAAATTATTAATATTACTAATATAAAAACTTTATTTTTAATAAGAATCTTTTTATTATATTTAATAGAAGCTTTTTTATTTATAAGCTTAGCTTTTTATTCTTAATACTAATAACTTTATTAATCTTTATATCTCTTATATAAATTTTAATAGTTAGCTAAGTTTATAATACTTTAATTATTTATAATATTAATTTTACTTAACTTTTTCTCCCTTAAATATAACTAAGCTTTATAATAGCTTATAGTAGAAACTATAAATACTTAAGAAGAAAAGCTTAGCTAATATAAATAACAAGAAGAAATTAATAAAGGTAGCTAAGTAATAAGACCTCTATAATAAAGTAAAAAATACTATTTAATTAAAGAAGTCCTATAGTATAGAAATAACTAAAATAATATAAGAAATATATTAAAGTTTTATATTATTACTTTTTAAAACTTAAACTAACTTCTTAACTAAGAAATATATAATTATTAAGTAATTTTTATATTATTATTTATAAATTAGACTAAATAAATAAGGTTTTACTTAAAAAATATAAAATAGTTTAACTTATTAAAGTATTTCAAAGATAAACCTTGAGTTTGTAGTTACGACGCAGCCCCCCCGCAAAAAGACTACGGCAAAATTCACCCCATACGCGGGCACAATTCTGGAAACACTATATGGGCACTTTGACCTGTGCCCTCTACCAATTAAGGAAAACAGTACAGAAACCCTATACGTTCCTGCTGGCAGGCAAACCCTCTGAACGTCACAAAGTCGAACGCGCGCCCTGGCCGAATAGACCGGCGGAACAGCAACGGCGCCGGCCGCGCGGCGCGGGGCCGGCGGCGCCGCACGTAGCGGGGCCGATCACATCGGGGCCGAAGGGGTCACTGAGGCTCTCATGGCCTGGCAACGCCACCAAACGGAGATGACTCCTCAACCAAAGAGGTCGTCGCAAGAGGTTCTCACAGCCAGAAGCATAAAAACTCTGCTGCTACGCGCAGGGCCTTGTGCCTATCCCTCTTCCTCTTCCTAACCCACAACAAATCCTTCACCATGTCCGCACCACAAGAGATATATAAGAACGCCAATCCCCCGCGAGGCACGCCCTTCTACGAGGGAACGGCTGAGGGCATCGCTACGCAGAACAACATCCATACGATAAACGAAGCCCTCGACTTCGGCAAGCACTCTTTCGCCGATCAGCAGCGTATCGTCAGGGTAGCTATAGCTAGAGCCCTTATGAATACCCCTAGAGGGGACCCTCTCCACGCTACGATCAAGGCGATAAACGATAGCCCTAGACGCCTCCGCGCAAAGATAAACCTTATTAATATATAAAAAGTATAAAGATAGTTTAATAAGAAGTATTTATATTTCTAAACTCTATTAATTACTATATATAATAGTTTATCTTATAATATATCCTCTACTTTATATAGCCTCCTTAGTAAGCTTTACTAAAGGAGTAGGTTATATAACTAGTATAAGCTTCATAAGTTCTTAATTTAAAAATACTTAAGAGAATAACTTCTTCTTAAGTAATATATACTTTTTTATAAACTTTTTAATCTCTTCTAATTATTAGCTTTTAGTAATTATAAACTTAGTTTATTAAAACTTTAATTCTACTTTTTTATTATTATTAGAATATTTTATAAAGTAAGTAAGTTTCTTTTTTCTTTTTTTATAGTTTTATTTATATATAACTACTTATTATATTTTATAAAATATCTTATTTATCTAGGAAAGTTTTTAAGATAAACTTTTACTTTAAAAGTATATAAATTAAGTTAAAAACTTATAAAGATTAATTAGTTTAATTTAACTATTTTAAAGTTATATATATTATATATAATATATAAAACTTACTTAATCTTAATAAGCTTAATATATTTATTTTTAGAAATATTAATAAAATAAATATCTTTTTTTTTAAAAATTATATTATTAAACCTATAAAAAAAAATAAATATATTTATAAAAAAATTTTATAAAATAAAAAAAAAATAAAACTTAAAAAAGATAATAAGTAAACTTTTAATAATAAAAAGAAAATAAAAATAAAGTTATTTAAATTCTAATTATTTTTATACTTATATATATTTAACTTATTTCTAAACTAATTAAATTAATATTTATTACTTTTAAAGATCTTTTTTATAAATTAAATATAAAATATTTATTAAGTAATAATTTATTTTTAAAACTAATACTTAAAATAACTAAAAAACTAAAGATTAGCTTTTAAGATATATTTAAAACTAATTTCTTATAAATATTAATAAAAAGCTTATAAATATAATTAAATTTTAGATTTTAAATAAGCTTAATAAGAATTATATTTTATTTAAGTTTATTTTAAAATATAAAATAATATTTCTATTTAAGTTATATATTTTAGATATTTTTAAGTTAAATAATAATATAAATTTTATTTTAATATTTATATATTTATAAAAACTTATAAACTAAACTACTTTAAATAATAAAAGTAATAAATTTTTTTTTTTTTAAATAATAATTAAATTATTTAAAAATAAGTTTATAAAGAGTAATTTAGTTATATAAATTATTATAAAAAAGAACTATTTTAATATTTTTTATAAAACTACTTATTTAAATATTAGTTTAATAAACTTTTATAATTAATAAATTAATTATTATTATTAAATATTAATTTATAAGATTTTAAATATTTAAAAAGCTTTTATAATTAAATACTTCTTATAAATTATTAAAATTTAAATTATTGAGTTTGTAGTTATAACGTAGCCCCCCTGTAAAAAGACTATAGTAAAATTTACCCTATATGTAGGCATAATTCTAGAAATACTATATAGGCATTTTGACTTATGCTCTCTACTAATTAAGGAAAATAGTATAGAAACCCTATATGTTCCTGCTAGTAGGTAAACCCTTTGAACGTTACTATATAAAGTTGAATGCGCGCCCTGGCTGAATAGACTAGCGGAATAGTAATAGCGCTAGCTGCGTAGCGTAGGGCTAGTAGCGCTGCATATAGTAGGGCTAATTATATTAAGGCTAAAGGGGTTACTAAGGCTCTTATAGTAATGCTACTAAATGGAGATAACTTCTTAACTAAAGAGGTTGTTATAAGAGGTTCTCACAGCTAGAAGCATAAAAACTCTGCTGCTATACGTAGGGCCTTATACCTATCCCTCTTCCTCTTCCTCTATAACTTATAATAAATCCTTCACTATATCTACACTATAAGAGATATATAAGAACGCTAATCCTCTGCGAGGTATACCTTTTTATGAGGGAATAGCTGAAGGTATTACTATGTAGAATAATATCTATATAATAAACGAAGCCTTTAACTTTAGTAAGCACTCTTTTGCTAATTAGTAGTATATTGTTAGGGTAGCTATAGCTAAAGCTTTTATAAATACCTTTAGAGGGGACTTTCTTTATGCTATAATTAAAGCGATAAATAATAGCCTTAAACGCTTCTACGTAGAGGTTATGTAGGTTTCTAGCTATTTTGAGGAGTAGCCCTTTTTTACGTAAGCTTTCTATAATATTAAGGTAGAGGTAGCTTAGGCTTAGGCTTAGTAGGGCTTAAATATTAGTAAGTGTGCTTTATGCTAAATAGAGAGAGTGTTGCTAATGATAGCATAGCTGCTGCGAAGGTGTTAGCTAGCCTAATTGAATAAGAAGACTATAACAATAGTAACAACTTGCTCTAAAGAAGCTACTATAGCAGATAGTAAAGCAGTAATAGGGATAGTGTTTAACAGCGGTGTAGGTGATGCGCGAGAGAGAGGATAGGTTAACAGTTTAGTAGTCTGCAGTAATTAAGTAATTATAAACCATATTATTGCTGAAGTGAAGTTAAAGATAGTGAAGTTATGTGCATATATAAGTGCGGCTGAGGTTAGGAGAGTTATGATCACATAACTAAAGGCTGTATGTATTGTTAGGAGGCGTGGAGTTAGGAGGTTTATTGCTCTAAGCAGGTAAAAATCATAGTGAACGGCCAGAGGCCTTAAATTATATTTAATTAAGTATAAGAAATAATTTAAAATCTTATTATTTATAAAAAATTATCTAAATTATTTCTTAAATTAAAAAAATATAAAAAGATTTTCATTAAAATTATTTAATTAAATTTTTAATAAAAAAAACTTAAAATTAATAAAATATTTATAATAATTAATAGTAAATTTAATAATTTATAAGCTTTAAATTTAACTTTAAGAAGATTTAAATTTAAAAAACTTAAGTTTAAAAATAAAAAGTTTTAAAAGTTTAAAGATATTTTAAAAGAAATTAAAGAATACTTATATTAGAAATTTATTAATAAAAAATAATCTTTATAATATATTTAATTTCTTAAGAATTATATAAAAATTAAACTTATATTAATTAATAAAATATTTTATTAATTAGCTTTAAAAGTTATTATTAAAATTTAAAATAATATTAAAACTAAAATTCTCTTAAAAAAATAAAAACTAATTTATAATAACTTTATAAATAAAAAATAGCTTAAGCTAAAAGATATTATAAAAATAAAAAAATATATTATTAAAAGTAATTTATATTTTAATAACTTAGTTATTATTATAGTTATATTATTATATATAAACTTAATTACTCTTAAAATATTAAAAAAAAGATTTAAATTTATTTTTAATATAAATAAAAAAAATAATAATTTTCTATAACTTTTTATAATTAATAATATTATAGTTTTAAATTATATTATTAATAATATAAACTATTTATAAGATTATAACTTAATTAAAAAACTTAAAAAAGTTATTATTAAAAATTAAGTTTTAATAGTTTATAAAGTAAATATAAAAGTTTTTTATAAAATTTTTTATAAATTTAATAGAAAATAAATAAAAAATATTATTTTTAAAAATATTTTCTATATTAAAAGTTTTAAGATTAATATTATTTTAAAAATTTTATTTAAAAATATTAATATTTAATTAGATAAATATATTAATAAAATTTATTATAAAAAAGCTAAAACTTTATTTTAAATATTTATATATATTAATAATATCTTATTTTTTAAATATAAATTTATTTCTAATTATTTTATTTTACTTTTATTATAAACTTATTTTAATATAAACTACTTAGAAGTTATAAATATTATTTAATTAGTAACTATAATTTTTTAAAAATAATTTTTTTAATAATTTTAAATTTATAAAAGAAAATAATATTTATCTTTAATATTTATAAACTAAATATTTTAACTAAAAAACTTTTAAATATTTAATTTAAAATACTTAAAAAATAAAAATTAAAAAGTTAACTTATTTAAAATATAAAAATTATTTTATAGTTTAATTATAATAAGTTATTTTATAAAAACTATTTAAATTTAAAAGTAAATATCTTTATTAATATATCTCTTAAGATTAATTTAATTATTTAAAAGTTTATTTAAAAGTTTTATAACTTCTTATAATTAGAAATAAATATATAAAAAAGCTATTTAGGTTTTATTTTAAAAATAAAACTTATTATAAAGTTTTCTAATTATTATAAACTTTTAAAAATAAAGTTTTTAAATAAAAAAAACTCTTTATATATAAAATAAAATAAAATATTAATAAATTTATTATTATAATCTAAAGAATAACTAAATATTAATAATAAATTTAAGAAAATAATATTAATATTAAGTTTCTCTTTCTTTATATAAAAGAACTAATTAATAAGAAAAGAAAAAGAAAAAAATTTTTTTATAAAATATATAGATATTTAACTTAATAAAACTTTTATTTAAACTATAAAATAAATTAATATTTATAAATATCTTTTTATATAATATAAATCTTTATATATTAATAAATTAAAAATCTCTTAATAAAGTTAAAAAAGAATAATATAAAAAATAACTTAATATATAAACTTTAATTTATAATATATTATAGAATTTTAAAACTTAACTTTATTAAAAAAAGATATATATTTATAGTTATAAAATATATATTTTTAAAAAAGAAAAAAAAAATAAAGAAAAAAAAGTTTAAAATAATTTTATATAGCTATATTAAATATCTTATAAAATATATACTTAATATATATAATTTTTATAAAATCTAAATTTTAATACTTAAAAAAGTAATTATTTTATAAAATATTATTTTTAATAAAAATAAATTCTTTTTAAAAAAGAATATTAAAAAAAATTATAATTAATAATTATAAAAGCTATAATTAAAAAATTAAAAAAATTACTTCTAATTTTTAATATATTTATAAACTTTAATATTCTAAATAAAAATAATTTTATAATTAATAAAGAAATTATAATATAATAATTATTATAAAATATAAAAAATAAGAAAATTATATTTAAAATAGCTTAATATAACTTTTTTATTTTTAAATAGTTCTTAAAACTTATTAGTTAAATATTTAAAAATAACTTTCTTAAATAAATTTTAAAACTTTTAAATAATAAAGTTTAAAAAATAATATAGCTATTACTATTTTAGAATTTTAAAAAGATTTAAAATTAATTAATAAAATAAAATTTTTATTAAAAAATATAAAAAACTTTAAATTAATAAATATAAATAGCTCTTATAAGAATTTACTTTTTTTTAAAAATTAACTTAATTTTAAAAATATATAAAAAAAAACTTTTAAACTAAAGAAAAAATATTTATATATAAAATAAATTTATATTTAAATTTATTTTTATAAAAAAAGTATTTTTTAAAATAAACTTAAAAGTATTTTTATAACTTATATTAATAATATTATTAATATAAAAAATAAAAACTTAATATTTAATAAATAAAAATAAAATAACTTCTTTATAATTTTTATATTAAAAAAAAAGTTTTTAAAAAAAATAAAAAACTTTATTATATATTTTATAAAATAATAAAAATTAAATTAAATAAATTTTTAAGAAATAATATTTATAAAAAATTAATTTTAAAACTACTTCTTAATTTCTTATTATACTTTAATAAAATATATTATATTTAATTATTATTATTCTTAAAGACTTAAAAAGATATTAAGAAGTTTTCTAAATAGTTCTAAAAGTTATTTATTATTATATATTATAAAAAGCTTAAGAAGATTATTAACTTTAAAATATAGAAGATTTTAAACTACTTAAAAATATACTTAAAACTTTTCTTTTTAAAATAAGTTTTTATTTATAAGTTAAATATAAATAAATATTTTATAAATATAAAAACTTAAATTATTATAAAAAAAAACTTCTAATTAAAAGATTATAAGAAATATTTATATTATAACTTTTATATTTTAAACTTTTTAAGTTATAATAATAGTTACTATATAATTTAACTATAAAATATATTAATATAATATTATATATATATCTTTAAATATATATCTTTAAATATAAAAATATTAAAAAAAGAAGATCTAATTATTTATAAAATATTATAAAATATTAAAAAACTTATAAAATATTTAGATTTTTTTATTAGATATATTATTAAACTAAATAAAGCTTTATATAAACTTTAAGATATATTACTTTTATAGTATTAAGTTTATAGTTATAATATAGCCCCCTTATAAAAAGATTATAGTAAAATTCACCCTATATATAGGCATAATTCTAGAAATACTATATAAGTACTTTAACTTATGCCTTCTACTAATTAAGGAAAATAGTATAGAAACCCTATATGTTCCTACTAGTAGGTAAACCCTTATATAAAGTTAAATATGCGCTCTAGCTAAATAGACTAGTAGAATAGTAATAGCGCTAGCTACGTGGCGTAGGGCTAGTAGTAGTAGCACCTACGTAGTAAGGCTAATTATATTAGGGCTAAAGGGGTTATTAAGGCTCTTATAGCGATAGCTTTACTAAACCTTCTAGTAAGGTGAATACTACTAAATAGAGATAACTTCTTAACTAAAGAGGTTATTATAAGAGGTTCTTATAGCTAGAAGTATAAAAAGCTTTACTATTATATAAGGCTTTATACTTATCCTTCTTCCTCTTCTTATAACTTATAAGAAACCTTTAAGATATTAGTATCTAACTTTACATATAGATATCTTAAGCTTAGCGCGCCTATTAATATAAATAATACGTAAAAGCTTACTATAGAGTTTAATATTCATTAGATTAATAAAACCTACTCTTTCTTTATATAATCTAAGATATATAGAAAGTATATAGTTAGAATAATACTTAAGAGAGCTCTTATTAATACTTCTATAGGGGATCTTATAATATATAATTTAATTAATAATAAGTATATAAACTTAATAGTAGAAATAAGTAGGATACTTATATACTTTATAGAGTAGCCTTTCTTTAAATAAACTTTCTATAATACTAAAGTAGAAGTAGTCCTCTAGGGATTAATAAGTATAGCTTATACTAACTAATAGAGAGAATATTACTAATAAT
Organism: Colletotrichum tropicale; assembly: GCA_027406125.1. Lineage (NCBI taxonomy): Eukaryota > Fungi > Ascomycota > Sordariomycetes > Glomerellales > Glomerellaceae > Colletotrichum > Colletotrichum tropicale. Next base: position 3,711,915 of record JANVYH010000004.1, read on the forward strand.
AGTATAGCTACTATAAAGGTATTAGCTAGCCTAATTAAATAAGAAGAATAATAGATAGCAAAGTAGTAATAAGGATAATATTTAATAGTAGTATAAGTAATATATAAGAGAGAGGATAGGTTAATAGTTTAGTAGTTAGTAATTAAGTAATTAAGTAATTATAAACTATATTATTATTAAAGTAAAGTTGAAGATAGTAAAGTTATTAATATATATATATAAGTATAGCTAAGGTTAGGAGAGTTATAATTATATAACTAAAGGCTATATGTATTATTAGGAGGCGTAAAGTTAAGAGGTCTATCGCTCTAAATAAGTAAAAATCATAGTGAATAGCTAGAGGCTAGAGAATTATTAATAATAGAAGAGATTAAAATATAAATAAGCTTATAAAAAGTATAATTCTCTTAAAAAATAATAAAAAAAGTTATATTAAATAAACTAATATAAAGTTTCCTAATAATAAGTTTATAAAAAATAAGCTACTCTTAAAAATACTTAATAGAAATAACTTATTAAGTTAAAATAATAGCTAAAGAGATATTTAAAAGCTAATTAATATTTTTTATAATATATTTATTCTTATAAGTTTACTAATAAACTTAAGATAGTAATATAAAAATAAGCTTATTATCTTTAAAAGAGTTAATCTAATAAATTTAACTTAGCTAAAAACTATAATACTTATAAAATTAAATAATATAAAAGATAATTATAAATAAAAAAGTAATATAATAAAAAGCTAAAAAAGTAAATAACTTCAAAGATATTTTACTTAGAGGTTTCTATTTAATTTTAATAAAAGTAAAACCTTAAAGTTTTTAAAAATAAGTACTTTTATAAGAGATAAGCTTCTTTTAAGTTTTCTTTATTTAAAAAGTTTTTTCTTCTCTTCTTTAATAACTTAATAATAACTTTAAGTAGTAGCTATCTTTTAAATAATAAACTAATTATAAACCTTAAAAGTTTTATAATACTAAAAAGTAGAATAACTATTCTTATATTTATTTTATATAGGTTTTTAAGTATTGTAGGTTTTAAAAAAATATTATATACTTATAAATAAAATAAAAAAACTTATAAAATAAAAACTTATATTTTAAACTTTTTTAACTTTAATAGAAGTATAAATAACTTTTAGCTTTTTAATAATAATACTTAACTTATTAGTTTCTATAGTAATTTTAAAAAAGATAATAATATATTTACTATAATAGCTCTTAAAATATAAGTTATAATACCTAAGATTTAAAGAATAATAATAATATATATAGTTATTATTATAACTATTATTTATTATATACTTAAAGTATTTTACTTTATTTAGCTTACTTCTTTTATAATTATAGCTATTTTATCCTTCTTAAGTAAATATAATACTTAAGAATAATTAGCTTATAAGTATATAAAAAAAAACTTAAACTTATTTTTATACTTTTAAAATAAAAGAGGTATATTATTATTACTACTTTAATAATTCTAAAGTTTAACTATAGGATTTACTAGCTAATAAGCTTAATAGTAGCTATATTATTATTAGTAATACTCTCTCTTTTAGTTAGTATAAAGTATACTTATTAATAAGCTCTATTAAGCTTATACTTAAGCTTAAGTTTATAGTTATAATAAAGCCTCCTTATAAAAAGACTATAATAAATTTCACCTTATATATAAGTATAATTCTAGAAATACTATATAGGTATTTTAACTTATACTCTCTACTAATTAAGGAAAACAGTATAGAAACCCTATATATTCCTATTAGTAAGTAATCCTTTATATAAAGCTAAATATATACCTTAGCTAAATAGACTAATAGAATAGTAATAATACTAGCTATATAGTATAAAGCTAGTAGCGCTATATATAGTAAGGCTAATTATATTAAGACTAGAAGGGTTACTAAAGCTCTTAAAGCTTAGTAATACTACTAAATAGAGATAACTCTTTAACTTAAATAAGTTATTATAAGAAGTTCTTATAGCTAGTATAATAAGATAAGGGAGAAACTTATTAATTATACTAAGCGCTCTACTCTAAGTAGAAAAACCTCTTAAAAATACCTAAATACTTATATATTAATTTTCAAAATAACTATAAGAGATATAAAAATAAATATATAAATATAAGCTTAACTAACTTATACTTTATTTATATTTTCTACTCTTTTTATACTTTAAGTTATATAATTCTTTAGAAGAAAATAAGCTATTAAAAAGAAGTTTAATAATATTATTCTTATATTATTCTATCTTATCTTTACTTTAAATAATTAAAGAAGTATAATAAGAATTAAAAAAGAAAATAAAAATAAAACTAACTAAAAATAGAAAAACTTAAAAATACTTATCTTTATTTAATTTTTAAAAAGTAAGAATTAATAAACTTTTTTATAAGTTAAGCTAAAAAACTTTAAAAACTTTTCTAGAAAGATAATTACTAAAGTTATTAAAAAAATAAAAAAAATAGAAAAATAAATATATTTTTTATTTATTTACTTAGTTTTTTTTATTATAAACTAACTAAGTTTCTATCTATTTATATAAATTATTTCTTTTTATAATAATACTTAATATTTATAAAAATACCTATTTAACTTTTTATTCTTAAGCTAAAATTACTAAAAATTCTAAGTTCTCTACTTCTTTTTATATATCCTTTAAGTTTTTTATATACTAAAAAAAAGAAAACTTAATTAGCTTTACTTTATATATATAAAGTTATATTTAGTTCTTAATACTCTTAAACTATTAGCTTTACTTTAATTAAGCTTTTAGCTATTTCTTACTCTATATAAGTAATATCTTTATTTTCTTTTTATAACTCTTTAATATATTATATACTAAGTAATAAGTATCTTTCTAATATAATTAGAAGTAAATAAAAATCTTAAAACTTTATTTTCTAAGTAATATTTTTAATTAGGTTATTTCTTATTAAAAAGAAGTTATTTAAAATATAGTTATTTAGTTTAATAGTATTTTTAAATAAATTAAGCTTTAGCTTTTATTTTTTAACTTTTATTTAGTATATACTTCTTTAAAGATTTTCTATTTTAACTTATTAATTCTACTCTTTTTTAATACTTTTAATAAAGTAGTCTCTCTTTTTAATATTATCTTAATAAGTTAAAAGGTCCAAGTTTCTATTTCTAATAAGGTTATTTAAGTTATAAGTATTTAAAAAAGTAATTAGGTCTTCTTTAGTAATTTAAATTAAATCTGAAGTAACTAAAAACTAATTAGAATAAGCTAGATATAATCCTTTAACCCTTTCTTTAGTTTAGTTTGTATTAATAGATCTTTAACTTTTATTATTTTTAGTTATAATATCTATAATATTTACCTATTTATTAAAAATCTAGTTAAGTTTAAGTTAAAGCTTTTTAATATTATTACTTTTTTATAGTTTAAATTTATTAATAATAAGCTAAACTTAATAGTTAAGAAGGAGGTTATAATACTTATTTCTTATAATCTACTTTTTAGCTATATATTATAACTAAGTTATCTCTAAACTATAATTTCTTTTATAAAGTATATAATAAGTAAAATTAGTATTATAGAGGTTATACTTCCAAAAGTTATTTAATAATTTAAGTTAAAAGTTTAAAATAATAAGAATAATATAATTAATAAGGTTTTATATCTTTAAAGAAATCTTAAAAAGTTATAGAGGTTAAAAAGATATCTTTCTTAAATTTTTTAACTTTACTTATACTACTAGTAATTATTATTAGTTTTTCTAAATATATTACTCTATTACTCTATTACTTAATTAGTATTATATTTATAATATCTTCATTTTTATATATCTATATAAATATAAAGTAATCTCTAAAACCTTTAAACTTTAGTATATTTAAAGCGTTCTATAAATTAGATAAAGCTTAAATAAACTTAATTATATTAAATATAATATTAAAAAGACTATTTTTAAGATAAATAAAAAAGATATAGTAGCTTTTTTTAATTAAAATATTAACTATATTAAGATTATTTATATCTAAATAGTAATTTAAAATAAAGTAGTTTTTACTTTTTAAAGGTTTTAATATATCTCTAATTTATTTAGTTTTTTTATACTTAACTAACTAATCTTTATAAAGGAAGTAGATATAAGTTAGAAGGTCCTTATAGAGCTTTTTAATATTATTTATATCTTAAATACTTTTTAAGATCTTAGTTATAACGCAGCCCCCCTACAAAAAGACTATAGCAAAATTCACCCTATATATAGGCATAATTCTAGAAATACTATATAAGCATTTTAACCTATACCCTCTACTAATTAAGGAAAATAGTATAGAAACCTTATATATTCCTACTAGTAAGTAAACTTTCTAAACGTTATAAAGTTAAACGCACGCCTTAGCTAAATAGACTAGTAGAATAGTAATAGCGCTAGCTACAAAGCATAGGGCTAGTAGCGCTACATATAGTAGGGCTAATTATATTAAGGCTAAAGGGGTCACTAAGGCTCTCATAGCTTAGCAACAGCTTCACTAAACCTTCTAGCGAGGTGAATACCACTAAATAGAGATAACTTCTTAACTAAAGAGGTCGTCATAAGAGGTTCTCATAGCCAGAAGCATAAAAACTCTAGCGTAGGGCCTTATGCCTATCCCTCTTCCTCTTCCTAACCTATAATAAATCCTGAAGCTTCACTATGTCTGCACCATAAGAGATGTATAAGAACGCTAATCCCCTGCGAAGCACGTCCTTCTATAAGGGAACAGCTAATTAAAATATTATAATTAAATATAAAAATATCTATTAAGAAAAGGTTATTATTATATATATAGATATATAAAGTTATTTAATAAAAAGTTAGTAAGTTAAAATACCTCTTTTTATAAATATTATTAAAATAAATTTAATATTAATAGTTATTATTCTTTCTAAAAGTATAATTTTTAAATAAAGAAGAAGCTAATTAAGTTTATAAATTAGGTTTCTAAAAATAAAATTTATATAAGTAATTAAGATAGTTAATAGGTTTTTAAAAATAAGATTTAAGCTTTAAAGAAGTAATAAATATAAAAGAGAGGAAAGTAATATATATAATTTAGTACTTAATAAGAGGTTAAATATAGTTACTAAAGGTTTAATTAGGCTTATAATAATGTTCTTTTTAAAAAAAGAGATTAATATAGCTATAAAAGAGCTAAAGTTTTCTAAACTTTATTTTATAAAATACTTAAAACTATAAGCCTTTTTTTATAAATAGTAATACTTTAATCTATATATTTACTCTACTCTTACCTCTAATATTTAAATAAATATATTCTTTTTAAATTAATTAATCTTAGATTTATAATATAAAGTCTTTTAAGTTATTCTTTTTTATCTTATTAATAGATTATTATAGTAAATAAGCTTTTTAGTTATTATAATTATTATTTTAATATTAACTACTTCTCTTTTTAGATATAAAAAGGTATATTTCTTCTATTTAGCTAGATTTCTTCTTTTTTCTTCTTAATATATTAACTTTTATATTTCTTAGTTTAATTGAATTTATTATAATAATAATTAAACTTTTTTAACTTATATAATACTTATATTATAAATATTAAAATTAATTTTAGTTACTTTTATACTACTAGCTAGAATATTTTATATAAACTTTTTTCTTTCTCTTTTATTTCTATTACTACTATTAATAAACTAAATAAAGATAATAAGTTTTACTTATATTAAACTATTATAACTACTTTAGTTATAATAAGTTAATTTTAGTTTTAACTAAGTTAACTACTAACTTATTTATAAGTTTCTCTTTTTCTCTTATAAACTTTAATTAAAAGTTTTGTTAGTTTAATTTAATATTAATTTAGATTTATAAATAAGTTTAATATTAAAGATTATATTAAAACTATAATAAAGTAGTTTTAAAAGTTACTTCTAAAGCTTTCTATTATATATATAGCTTTAACTAAAAGATAAAGAGTATTTCTTTATTAGCTATTTTTTATATATAAAGTCTATATTACTAAAAGTTATTCTAATCTTTAGAAGTAGTTATACTAAGAGTTAGATAGGTTAGAAGTAGTTAAAGCTTTATTAATCTATATATATAGTATTTATAACTTTTATTTTTATAATAAATATTTTAAGTAATAGACTAAAATAGCTTTTAAAGTTACTAAAAGTAAATAACTAGTTTAAGTAGTTCTATTATTCTAAAAGTATATTTCTTATTAAACTAAATAAAAAGAAACTTATTCTAACTATATTTACTATAAAAAAGGCTTATTATATTTATATAAAGCTAACTATAATAAAGAAGAGATAAAATAAGTTTAATATATTAAAAAGAGTAATCTATAAAAGAAGATTCTTAATAGTATACTTTATATAAATAATAAATATATTAAGTTTTTTCTTAATAGTTAATTAGATTTTCTTTTAAATAAAGTAATTAAAGAGGATTATAAAGTATTTCTTAATTATATTAATAAATTAAATAAAAAGTTTAAGTTTAATAAAGAGAAAAATACTCTACTTATTAATATTCTAATAATAACTTAAGTTATAGTTAAATAAGTAAGTTATTTAAAAGTAGAAAAAAAAACTTTATATATATAATGAGAATATAAAGTAGTTTTTAGAAATAGTAGCTTTTAGTAAAATATTTAGACTAATTTAAATTTAAATTTTTTAAAAGTAATATTAATTTCTTTTAAGCTTTTTAGTATTTTTTTAGTTTTAGTATTTTTTTAGTTTTTTAGTATTTATTAGTTTTTATTATTATATATCCCCCCTTCTTTTATAATAGTATATATTAAGAGTAAAAAAAGTAATATAAATATATAGTTAATATATATTATAATATAAAAGTAACTAAATATAAATAAATAATATAATATTTTACTTACTAAAAATAAATAAAAATAAATAATTTTTATAAACTTAGCTATCCTTTAGTTTCTCTATATCTCTATACTAATAATTAAACTTTTTATTCTTTATAAAAATACTTATTACTATTTTATTCTTTTTCTACTAAGTATTAACTTAAGTTTAAAATATTTTATTTTATTTTTATAATTACTTAATTTATACTTTTATAACGTTAAAATTATTAGTTTCTATTTTTTTTTAGTATAAATAACTTATTAAGGTTTAAGATCTCTATTAAGCTAAATATATTAAAACTAAGTTAATTTATAATAAGAAAGACTTTATTAAAAGCTTATTTAAAGTTTAGTTAGATTTCTATTTTAGAGATATTATCTAAATAGCTATCCTTATTTATTATAAATTTCTTAAAGTAGTTATTAGCTACTATCTACTTAATTAAATTTTTAATAAAGCTTTTAAATAAATAGAATAAAGTTTAAAAGGATATTTATTAAATATAAAAAGGGCTTAACTAATATATACTAAACTTATTAGATAAGCTTTTATTAATAGATAGCTTTATATTATAAATAAAAATAGTATCTCTAACTTATAGCTTCTTTTATTATATTCTATATTTATTTCTTTAGTTAAAATCTTTAGTAACTTAATAATACTACTTTATAATATATTTAAGAGCTATTTCCTAATTAGAACTAACTTATTTTAAGGTCTTTATATATAAAAAAAGCTTAATCTTAATATCTCTAACTTTTAACTAGTTTAATACTTACTAAGTAATACTTTTAATTTTAATTAAAATAATTAAGTTATAACTATAAATAAAATAAAAAAGAAAATACTTTATAGATAATCTAACTAATATTTAGTTAATAAATAAAGTTATATAAAGGACTAAAGTTTAGTTCTTCTTACTAAAGTCTAATTAAGTTATAAAAGTATAAATAAAGAGTTAATACCCCTTTTTAATAAGTCTATTAACTTTTAAATTATATACTAAAATAATAAGATATTATCCTTTATAAACTCTATTAAGCTTTTTAATAAACCTCTTATTTTTAAGTCCTCTATTAATTATAAGAAGTTTATAGATCTTATAATAATAGATTATATTTTTTTAGATAAACTTAACTATTATCCTTAAGTTAATATTCTTAAGAAGTTAATAAGTTTCTATATTATAAGCTTTAGCTAAAGAGTAATTACTAATCTTCTAGATATTAATATAAATATATTAAAATAAGATTCCTAGAAGTATAGAAAAGGTATTAAGTTTATAGTTATAATATAGCCTCCTTATAAAAAGACTATAGTAAAATTCACCTTATATATAGGTATAATTCTAAAAATACTATATAGGTACTTTAACTTTTACTTTCTATTAATTAAGGAAAATAGTATAGAAACCTTATATATTCCTATTAATAAGTAAACCTTCTAAATATTATAAAGTTAAATATATATTTTAGCTAAATAGATTAGTAGAATAATAATAGCGCTAGCTTTATAGTATAAGGCTAGTAGTACTATATATAGTAAAGCTAATTATATTAAGGCTAAAGGGGTTACTAAAGCTTTTATTACTTAGTAATATTACTATAAGAGAGATAACTCTTTAACTAAAGAGGTTATCTATAAATACTACTAAATAGAGATAACTCCTTAACTAAAGAGGTTATTATAAGAGGTTCTTATAGCTAGAAGTATAAATAGCTCTACTATATATAAAGCTTTATACTTTTCCCTCTTCTTAACTTATAATAAATCTTAAAATATCTTTATAATATCTATAATATATAAAGAATATAAGAATACTAACTTTATACTAAATATACCTTTTTTTAAGAAAATACTTAAGGTTATTACTATATAATATAATATCTATATACTAAATAAAGCTTTTAAGTTTAGTAAATATTTTAATTCTAATTAGAAACGTTTTATTATAGTAATATTAAATAGAGCTTTTAGTAATACCTTTTTAGGGGACCTTATCTATTAAGTAATTATAGTAATAATAAGACCTAATAACTTTAGTATAGAAGCTATATATATTTCTAGCTATTTTAAAGAGTAGTCCTTCTTTATATAAACTTTCTATTATATTAAAGTAGATATAGCTTAAACTTAAGTATAAGCTTAATAAGGGAATATTAGTAAGTATACTTTATACTAACTAATAGAGAGAGCGTTACTAATAGTAATATAGCTACTATTAGGCTTATTAGCTTAGTATACTACTTTATTTATAGATAATATATAGTATACTAAAAGTATTAGCTAGTTTAATTAAATAAAAAGACTATATAGTAAATAGTAAAGTAATAATAAGGATAGTATTAGTAGTATAAGTAATATATAAGAGAGAGGATAGGTTAATAGTTTAGTAGTTTATAGTAATTAAGTAATTAAGTGATTATAAACTATATTATTACTAAAGTGAAGTTAAAGATAGTGAAGTTATCTAGTAGTATATATATAAGTATAGCTAAGGTTAAAAGAGGATTATGTAACTAAAGGCTATATATATAATTAGGAGGCGTAGAGTTAGGAGGTTTATTACTCTAAGTAAGTAAAAATTATAGTGAATAGCTAGAGGCTATAGAAAAGGTATAAAGGTCTTTAAAATATCTTAATTAAGCTTATATATAAGGTAAATAGCTTTTTATTTTATTATTTATTATTTAATATATATTTTCTTAAATATATTACTCTTAAAGTTTAATATATATTATATTTTAGCCTTAATATCTTCTCTTAATATAGGCTGCTGGCCTTGTATTGTGAAATTTGATTAGTATTAACTGTAAAAGCTAGATTAGTCCCCTTACCTTCTGCTAATAACCTTTAGGTTATATAACTATAGGTAGTTTAGACTTAGATATCTTCTTTGCTTTTATGCTCCTTTATTAGTTTTTTAGGACTTTAATTATTATAATAAGCTAAGTTAACTATTTTTTTCTAGCTGCTTCTATCTCTACTCCTCTAAGCTATACCTACTTTTTATGCTATATTTAATTTACGCCTATCTTTTATTAAAGTCTCTCTTACTATTTAGATGTTTGCGCTATGATAGATAATATCTTCTACTTTGCTATATAGTCTTAATATAGGAAGAGCTTTATTGCTATTAGCTATACTCTTAATATTAGATTTACCCTTCCTAATTTATTAAGCTTTTAGGCTACTTTAGCTATCTTAAGGAAGTTTATAAAGTAGTTATATATACTAGAATTACTATTAGTAGCTTTAACTATCTTTATATTAACTTTAAAGCTATATAACTCTATTATATTATCTTTATTAGCTAGCTATCTTAAGTAAGTAATTTAAAGTAAATTTAAATAGAATCTTCTTATTAGTATAGGGAAGGTTATTATACTTAGAGCCCTTAATTTTATTAACTTTAGTCTTATAGATTAAGTTATTTAGTATAACCTTACTTAGCTTATATATAGGTATAATAAGGGGGAAGGATATTATATAAGGTTATTATATATATAGGAGGATATGAGGAATAAGCTTAAGGCTTTATTTAAATAGTTAAGTTTTTATATTATAGCTATAAGAACCTTTTTAGCTATAGTAGTAAAGAGTTATATTATTAAGTTTATACCTTTAAGTATAGGTTTAAGTTATTACTAAGCTTTAGCTATATTAGCTATAAGTGCTATTAGCGTTCTGCGTTATAGATAATACTTTTATGATGTTATAAATAACGTTCTTATAACGTTATAAATAACGCTCTTATTAGTATGTTTTACTGCTCTACTATCTACCTACCTACCTTCTTTTATATAGTTAGGGATAAATTAAGCTAAGTATTAATAACTAATTATACTAAGATTTATTTATTTGCTTTATTAAGATTAGGTATAAGTTAAAGTATTATTATTAGGTTTTAATATTATGAAAAAAAGTATAGAGTGAACTATGATATCTATTTATATAGGTTAACTAGACTACTAATATCTTCTCTTAATATATATATATATTAGATTAACTTCTTTTATTCTTTTTTATTATTTACTACTTATTTTAATATAAAGTTTAACTTTATTTCTTTTTAAAAAAGAAATTTATCTTAAAGTATATACTTTACTATATATAACTTAAGTTTCTTAAAGTTAATCTAAAAAATAGTTTTTAAGTATAATAATAAAGCTAAATACTTAGTAATTTATTATAAGTATTAAAACTAAACTTATTTAAAGTTTAATAGATTATTAGCTTTAGGTCTAAGATCTCCTTTAGCCTTAAGTATATAGATGGAGTTAGGGCTACTAGCCTTATATTATGAAATTTAATTAGTATTAACTATAAAAGCTAAACTTACTCTTTTACTTTCTACTAATAATTTTTAGGTTATATAACTACTTAGATATTATCTTTACTTCTATGCTCCTCTAACTTTAACTATTATAATAAGCTAACTTAACTATCTTCTTTTAGCTACCTCTATCTCTATTAGTTTCCTCTATCTCTTAAGGCTTCTCTAAGCTATACCTACTCTTTATATTATATTTAATTTACGCTTATCTTCTTCTCTTCTATTATTTAGATATTTATATTTAGATAATATCTTCTGCTTTATTATATAGTCTTAATAGCTTTATTACTATTACCTATACTCTTAATATTAGATTTACCCTTTTTAACTTACTAAGCTTTTAAGCTACTTTAGCTATTTTAAGGAAGTTTATAAAGTAGTTATAAATATTAGAATTATTATTAATAGCTTTAAGTATCTTTATATTAACTTTAAAGCTATATAACTTTAATACTTTATACTTACTAGCTATTTTTAATAAGTACTTCTAAGTAAGTTTAAATAAAGTTTTTTTATTAGTATAAATGAAGTTATTATACTTAGAACTTTTAATTTTATTAACTTTAGTTTTATAAATTAAGTTATTTAATATAGCTTTATTTAGTTTATATATAGTTATAATAAGGGGGAAAGATATTATAGTTATTATATATATAAAAAGATATAAGGAATAAGCTTAAAGCTTTATTTAAATAGTTAAGTTCTTATATTATAGCTATAAGAACCTTTTTAGCTATATTAAAAGTTATATTATTAAGTTTATACCCTTAAGTATAAGTTTAAGCTATTACTAAGCTTTAGTTATAAGTATTATTAGTATTTTATATTATAAAATAATACTTTTATAAGTAATAATATTATAAATAATACTTTTACTAGTATATTTTACTACTTTACTACTTACTTACTTACCTTCTTCTATATAGCTAGAAATAAGTTAAACTAAGTATTAATAACTATTTATATTAAGATTTATTTATTTACTTTATTAAGATTAAGTATAAGTTAAAGTACTACTATTAGGTTTTAGTATTAGGAAATAAAAGTATAGAGTAAACTATAATACTTACTTATATAGGTTAATTAGATTGCTAATATATAGATAGAGTTATTAATTATTTTATATAAGTTTTCTTCTTATTTAGCTTCTTAGATATTAGATTTTTTTATTAGTTTATATAAAAAGCTATTTACTACTTTATTCTTTATATTAAGTATATAGTAAATATTTAAATTAAATATCTTAATCTAAGTAATCTATTATATTAAACTTACTTTAAATAAATCTAAAATAATATTATTAATTAAGTCTATAAAGACTTTTATATTAGTTTTAAGAGTAAATTATATACTATATAAATAGTTCTTAAGTTCCTTAAGAATAAATAAAACTAACTAAAACTTAAACTTTCTTATATTATAATTAAAAGCTATATTTATCTAAATTCTATTTTTATATTTAATAATATATTTCTTATTCTAAAAATATTACTTAAATATAGCTTCTTATTTCTTAATACTTATATTAATAAATAGATAGATTTTATTAGCTTTTTCTTTATTATTAATAAATTAAAATAATAAAAAGTTAACTAAATAAAACTTAAAGGTTTCTATAGCTAGTTATTATTCTAACCTTTATTTAAAAAATACTTATTTTTAAAGAAGTTTTATTAATAAAATAGAAATAGTTCTATAATCCTTAATCTATACTTAATAAAACCTAATAATACTAAAAAAGCTTTTAACTACTATAATATTATTATACTTTTCCTATTTAAAGATCTTAATAACTTTATTTTAATAAAGCTTATATTTCTTACTATTTATTATATAACTAAAGAGGTTAATAGTAAGCTAGTAAATATAAGATTTTTTAAGAGAAATTATAATACTAATAAGCTTAAAGTTCTAAAGTATTATATCTAAGTTTATAAAGTACTTAAAGATATATAAGTATACCTCTAGAAGTTTAACTATATAGTTATTATTATATATTATTCTAAGCTTCTTAATAAAGATATTATTAAAAAAGGGTTAGTAAATATTTAGAATTAAGTTATAAAAGACTCTTAATATAACCCTTATAAACTAAGTAACTAAATTAATTACTTCTTAAAGTAGAATATATATTCTAAATAGCTCTAAAAGTATAATAAATATAATTAGGTTTTAGCTTAACTTATTAAGTAAAACTTAATTATATTTAGAAAATAAATCTAAAAAGCTTATAATCTTATAATCTTATAATTAATAAAGTCTTCTAAGAATTTATTAATACTTAGAGGAATAAAAATATCTCTAATATTAATCTTATTAAGTTTTATATATAAGTTAATTAGCTTTATATTATTATTTCTCTTAAGGCTTCTAGCTGTTTATTATGATTTTTATCTGCTTAGAGCGATATACCTCCTAACTTTACGCCTCTTAATAATATATATAGCTTTTAGTTATATAATCTCTCTAACTATCTCTTCTAACTTTAGCTATACTTATATATATATATAACTTTACTATCTTTAACTTTATTTTAGTAATAATATAGTTTATAATTACTTAATTATTTAATTACTATAGACTATTAAATTATTAACTTATCCTCTCTCTTATGTATTATTTATACTGCTAATACTATCCTTATTATTACTTTACTATCTATTATAATAGCTTCTTTAGAAGTAAGTTATTATTATTATTATTTTTTTATTTAATTAGGCTAGCTAATACCTTTATAATAGCTATATTATTATTAGTAATATTCTCTCTATTAGTTAGTATAAGGTATACTTACTAATAAGCTTTATTAAGCTTATACTTAAGCTTAAGCTATATCTATTTTAGTATTATAGAGAGTTTATATAAAAAAAGGCTACTCTTTAAGATAACTAGAGATATATATAGCTTCTATTTTAAAACTCTTAAAGGTATTTATTACTTTAATTATAATATAAAAAAAGTCTTTTTTAGAAGTATTCTTAAAAGTTTTATTTAATATTATTATAATAAACTACTTCTAATTAGAGTTAAAGTACTTATTAAAATTAAAAGCTTTATTTAGTATATAGATATTATTTTATATAGTAATATTTTTAGCTATTTTCTTAAAAAAAGGTATATTTAGTATAAAGTTAGTATTTTTATATTCCTTATATAGTATAGATATTATAAAGATATAAGATTTATTATAAGTTATAAAATAAAAAAGAGGAAGAAAGAAGGGTATAAAGCTTTATATATAATAGTAGAGCTTTTTATACTTCTAGCTATAAGAACTTTTTATAATAACCTCTTTAGTTAAAGAGTTATCTCTATTTAGTAGTATTTATAATACTTTACTAAAAGGTTTAGTAAAGTTATTATTAAGCTATAAGAGCTTTAATAACTTTTTTAGCCTTAATATAATTAGCTTTACTATATATAGTACTACTAGCCTTATACTATATAGCTAGCGCTATTATTATTCTATTAGTCTATTTAGCTAAGGTATATATTTAACTTTATATAAAGGTTTGCTTATTAGTAGGAATATATAGGGTTTCTATACTATTTTCCTTAATTAATAGAAAGTATAGGTTAAGGTATCTATATAATATTTCTAAAATTATGCTTACATATAAGGTAAATTTTGCTATAGTCTTTTTATAAGGGGGCTATATTATAACTATAAACTTAATTATTTCTCTTAATAATAAAGAACTAAAAGTTCTTATATAATCTATAAAATTCTTCTAAAACTCTTTAAATAACTTATAATCTAAATATATTAATAACTTTACTTTATAAAACTTTTAGAATATAAATTCTTTTCTCTTACTAAGTAATATATAGAATAATCTTAATCCTTTATAATAAAGCTATATAAAAGTTAATATAACTATATTTTATAGAATTTTATATTAATATCTCTTCTTAATTTATAAAAATATATTTAAATATCTTAATCTCTCTTAGTAAAAGATATAGCTGTATAACTTTAAATTTTAAAAACCTCTTTCAAATAAAATAAGTCTTTTAGTTAAACTATATAAATTATAAGTATATATAGCTAAGAAAAAAGGAGTTAGAAAACTAATAATAACTTTTTACTTCTTAAATTAAGATTTTCTTTTAATCTTTCTAATTATTAAGAATAAACCTATTTAAAAGTAAATTATTAACTAAATAAACCTTTTTATCTTTATATTTATATATTATATAAATATTAATAAAGCTTTAATTAAACTTAAAATCTTCTTTAATTAACTTAAAAAATATTTAATCTTTTAGGATTTTAAAAAGATTTTATTACTTTTTAATATTTTTAAGAAAGTAAACTTAAATAGTTTTTATAATTAGAATAATTATTATTTTAATAATTAAGTTTATAGTTATAATATAGCTTCCTTATAAAAAGACTATAGTAAAATTCACCCTATGTATAGGTATAATTTTAGAAATACTATATAGGTATTTTAACTTATACTCTCTATTAATTAAAGAAAATAGTATAGAAACCTTATATATTTCTACTAATAAGTAAACTTTTTAAATATTATAAAGTTAAATATATATTTTAGCTAAATAGATTAGTAGAATAGTAATAGCGCTAGCTGTTTAGCGTAGGGCTAATAGTCCTATATATAGTAAGGCTAATTATATTAAGGCTAAAGGGGTTATTAAGGCTTTTATAGTAATAGCTTTACTAAACCTTCTATTGAGGTAAATACTATTATAAGAGAGATAACTCCTTAATTAAAGAGGTTATTTATAAATACTACTAAATAGAGATAACCTTTTAACTAAAGAGGTTATTATAAGAAGTTCTTATAGCTAGAAGTATAAAAAGCTTTACTACTATATATAAAGCTTTATATTCTTCCTTCTTCCTCTTTCTTATTTTTAAACTTATATTAATAACTTATCCTTATAACTTATAATAAATCCTTTATAATATTTATATTATATAAGGAATATAAAAATACTAACTTTATATTAAGTATACTTTTTTTTAAGAAGATAGCTAAGGTTATTACTATATAGTATAATATCTATATACTAAATAAAGCTTTTAAATTTAGTAAGTATTTTAACTCTAATTAAGAGTACTTTATTATAGTAATATTAGATAGAGCTTTTAATAATACTTCTTTAGGGGATTTTATCTACTAAGTAATTATAATAATAATAAAACCTAATAGTTTTAGTATAGAAGCTATATATATTTCTAGTTATTCTAAGGAGTAGTTTTTCTTTATATAAACCTTTTATAATATTAAGGTAAATATAGCTTAAGCTTAAGTATAAGTTTAGTAAAGCTTATTAGTAAATATACTTTATATTAAATAGAGAGAGTATTACTAATAATAGTATAGATAGTAGATAGTAAAGTAGTAATAAGGATAATATTTAATAGTAGTATAAGTAATATATAAAAGAGAGGATAAGTTAATAGTTTAGTAGTTAGTAATTAAGTAATTATAAATTATATTATTACTAAAGTAAAGTTAAAGATAATAAAGTTATTTAGAGTGATATATATATATAAGTATAGCTAAAGTTAGAAGAGTTATAATTATATAACTAAAAGCTATATATAATATTAAGAGGTATAAAGTTAGGAGGTTTATTACTCTAAGTAAGTAAAAATTATAGTGAATAGCTAGAGGCTATTATTTTAATAATAGTTCTTAAGATATTAAGTATAACTAAAAGTAAGATTAAAATAAAATATTAATTAGTTTTAAAAATAGCTTCTTTTTATTTAAAAAGATTAATTTCTTTTTTTTTTAAATAAAAAGGTATTCTTTTTTATAATTTATTATAATATTTATATAATAAATTTAAACTTTATTATATATATTATTAAGGTTTTAGTTAGTTTTAAGTTAGCTTTTAGTAACTTTAAAAGTAGTATAAATATCTTTTATATAGTTTTCTTATTTAGAGAAATAGTACTAAATCTAATATAAAAAATCTAATTATATAAAACTAAATAAAATATTAATCTTCTAGAATTTACTACTTCTATAATTTTTTACTTTTATTATAATAATAATAAAATATTTTAAAACTAAGCTTAATAAAGATAATAAATAGACCTATATAGCGTAGTAGTGCGCGCTTAGTAGGCTTATATGTTACCTAAACGTATAAGCGTTAGTTTAATCCTAATTATAGGAACCCCTTTTCCCCTCTTCTAATTAGTTAAGGACCTACTATAATATATAATCCCTCCTTATAGGACCTATATATTATAGTAAGGTATTAATAGCTACTAGCTAATTAAACTCTTAGTATTAAGTACTTATATTATCTGCCTAATTATATACTATACTTATAGCCTAAGTTTTATTCTTATAAAGGGTTTCTTAGTAGTATATAGCTTAGTATTAAGTATTAGTATAAAGTAGTAAGGGCCTTAAGCCTTCTAATATAGAGTAAATAGAGGGGGTATACCTTTAAGCTATTTAATAAAGATAATAAATAGAAGTCTAAAGAGTAAGTTATAATTAATAGTTTTAAAGTTTATTATTATTATAATTATTATAATCTTATAGTTATTAATCTAAATAAGTATATAATATATTTTAATAAAATATAGCTTTAAGTTATTTTTAACTATTATCTTTATTATTAAGATAGTAATAAAAATTAAAATATTATAATCTAAAATATATTAGTAATTTATAAAACTAAATTCTATATTAATATTAGTTATACTTTATATAAATAAGTAGTTATTAAAATACTTATTACTAATAGAGATTTTTAAAATATATTATAATATAATAATTATTAAAGCTATTTAGTTTATAATTATAAAAATAATAGCTTTAACTAAAAAAATCTTTAGATAGTTTTAAGTTTAAATAGTTTTATTATATTTAGAAACTTAATTAGTTTATTAAGCTCTTTTTTTTAAAGTTTTAATAAAGTTAGTAAAATTAATAAAAATAAATATATAGATAACTCCTTTTAAATTATGTATAAAAATATATATCTTTCTAATAAACTCTTCTATATATTTTAGCTAAATCTTATAAACTTTTTTAACTAATAAACTAACTAAACTATAAAGCTTATATAAAATAAGTTTATTAATAAGTTTTTTATTTTTTATAGATTTTAAATTTTTATTATTAAGAAATATAACTAATTAAAAATTACTTTTTAAAAGAGATAGTTTTAAAATAAGTTTTAAAAAAAAATCTTAATAACTTTACTAAATATTACTTTTCTTTCTATTTTAATAGTTTTTTCTAGTTCTAAAGTATTAATAAGAATAGAAGTTTATTTAAAAAAGTTCTCTTTCCTTATTTTAATATCTAAGTTTTCTTTTTATTTTTCTTTATTTAAAAATAAATTCTTTTCTATAACTAACTTTTCTAATAAGTTTAAATAATTTTAGAGTAAAATTATAAAAAAAAAGGTTTTTTTAAAATAGTTAAAATATTTTTAATATCTTATATAATAAAATAAACCTTTTTAAAAAGAGATTTTAAAGCTTTTTTTTTAACTTTTTAAAACTTAATAGTTTTAGCTTTTTCTATAAAAATAAGTTAGTTTTATATATAAATAATTAAATAATTATAAACCTAAATATTATAAAATTAAATAAATTATTTTTAAATAAATTACTAAGTTATATTAAGTTATATAAATAAAAAGACTAAATTAGATTATTATATTCTTATTAACTAATAGTTAAAACTTAGAAAGTAGAAGTTTAATTAGAAGTTTTATTATTTAATATAATACTTCTTTTTTCTATAAACTTATAAAAAACTTTAATTAAATTAAAGTTATTATAATTTTATAAAACTTTAATAAGTATAAATAAGTTTATAGTTATAATATAGCCCCCCTATAAAAAGATTATAGTAAAATTTACTTTATATATAGGCATAATTCTAGAAATACTATATAGGTACCTTAACCTATACCCTCTACTAATTAAGGAAAATAGTATAGAAACCTTATATATTCCTACTAGTAGGTAAACCTTCTAAATATTATAAAGTTAAATATACGCCCTAGCTGAATAGACTAGTAGAATAATAATAGCGCTAGCTGCGCAGTATAAAGCTAGTAGTATTATATATAGTAGGGCTAATTATATTAAGGCTAAAGGGGTTACTAAAGCTTTTATAGCTTAGCGATAGCTTTACTAAACCTTCTAGTAAGGTACTATAAATACTACTAAATAGAGATAACTTTTTAACTAAAGAGGTTATTATAAGAGGTTCTTATAGCTAGAAGTATAAAAAGCTTTACTATATATAAAGCTTTATACTTTTCCTTTTTCCTCTTCTTTACCTTTAAACCTATATTAATAACCTATTTTTATAACCTATAATAAATCTTTTATAATATCTATACTATATAAGGAATATAAGAATATTAACTTTATACTAGATATACTTTTTTTAAGAAAATAGCTAAAGCTATTACTATATAATATAATATCTATATATTAAATAAAACCCTTAAGTTTAGTAAGTACTCTAACTTTAATTAAAAATGTTTTATTATAATAATATTAAATAAAACTTTTAGTAATACTTTTCTAAGAAACTTTATTTACTAAGTAATTATAGTAATAATAAAACCTAATAGTTTTAGTATAAAAGCTATATATATCTTTAGTTATTTTAAAGAGTAGTTTTTCTTTATATAAACCCTCTATAATATTAAAGTATATATAGTTTAAGCTTAAGTATAAGCTTAATAGGGATTAGTAAGTATACCTTATACTATATAAAGAGAGTATTACTAATAATAATATAGCTACTATAAAAGTATTAGCTAGCTCAATTAAATAAAAAGAATAGCAGATAGTAAAGTAGTAATAAGGATAGTATTAGTAGTATAAGTAATATATAAGAGAGAGGATAGGTTAATAGTTTAGTAGTTAGTAATTAAGTAATTATAAACTATATTATTATTAAAGTAAAGTTAAAGATAATAAAGTTATTAATATATATATATAAATATAGCTAAAGTTAAGAGAGTTATAATTATATAACTAAAAGCTATATATATTATTAAGAAGCATAAAGTTAGGAGGTCTATCGCTCTAAGTAGGTAAAAATTATAGTAAACAGCTAGAGGCCCTATTTTATATATATATAGCTATTTAATTATTATAATTATAAGCTTTATAATAGGTATAAAATAGTACTTATTAGTCCTATATAAGGTTAAGAAACTAGTTACTTAGTATTTTATTAGACTAGTTAGTTAACTAGTCTAATTAGACTTAAGTTACCTAATTTAGCTAACTTAGCTTAACTAGCTTAGTCTAAGTTACTATATTAAGCTAATTAAGCTAACTAAGCTAGTCTTAGTTACCTAGCTAAGTAACTAGTTAAGACTAGTTAAGTTATATATAAGTTAATTAAATTAATATTTTATTAATTAACTAATTAGCTATAAGAAATAAAACTTATATTATATATACTTACTATTAATATATATATAATTAATATTAATTATAAGGTTTAATATATAAGAGCTAATAATAAGTAAATATTTAATATATTAAGTTAATAACTAGTCTAACTTAATTAAACTAATTAATTAGCTAGTCTACTAGTCTAATTTAGTTAAATTACTTAATTTAGTTAACGTAACCTAACTAGCCTAGTCTTAGTTAATAGGGTAACTTAACTAGCTTAGTCCTAATTAGCCTATTAACTTAACTTAACTTACTTAAATCTTAACCTTAATAATAGCGCTAGCTATATAGTATAAGGCTAGTAGGAGTAATATTATATATAGTAAGGCTAATTATATTAAGGCTAAATAAGTTATTAAAGCTTTTATAGCTTAATAATAGCTTTATAAAACTTTTTAATAAGGTTCTATAAATATTACTATATAAGAAATAAATTCTTAACTAAAGAGGTTATTAGAAGAGGTTCTTATAGCTAGAAATATAAAAAGCTCTACTATATATAAAGCTTTATACCTTTTCCTCTTTCTTTTCTTTACTTTATAACTTATAATAAATCTTAAAGTATCTTTATAATATCTATATTATATAAAAAATATAAAAATATTAACTTTATACTAAATATACTTTTTTTTAAGAAAATAGCTAAAGCTATTATTATATAGTATAATATCTATATACTAAATAAAGCCTTTAAATTTAATAAGTATTTTAATTCTAATTAAAAGTACTTTATTATAGTAATATTAAATAAAACTTTTAGTAATACTTTTTTAAGAGATCTTATTTATTAAGTAATTATAGTAATAATAAAACTTAATAGCTTTAGTATAGAAATTATATATATCTCTAGCTATCTTAAAGAGTAGTTTTTTTTTTATATAAACTTTCTATAATATTAAAGTAGATATAGCTTAGACTTAAGTATAAGCTTAGTAAAGCTTATTAATAAGTATACTTTATACTAAATAAAGAGAGTATTACTAATAATAATATAATTACTACTAAGTAAAGGTATTAGCTAGCTTAATTAAATAAGAAAATAATAATAGTAATAACTTAATAGTAGATAGTAAAGTAGTAATAAGGATAGTATTAGTAGTATAAGTAATATATAAGAGAGAGGATAAGTTAATAGTTTAATAGTTAGTAATTAAGTAATTAAGTAATTATAAACTATATTATTACTAAAGTAAAGTTAAAGATAGTGAAGTTATATATATATAAGTATAGCTAAGGTTAGGAGAGATAGTTAGAGATTATAATTATATAACTAAAGGCTATATATAATATTAGGAGGCGTAAAGTTAGGAGGTCTGTTGCTCTAAGTAGGTAAAAATTATAGTGAATAGCTAGAGGCTACTATATATAGAATATAAGAATACTAATGCTATATAAAGTATAGTTTTCTTTAAGAATATAATTAAAAAAAATATTATATAGTGTAATATCTATATACTAAATAAAACCTTTAAGTTTAATTTATACTCTATCCTTAATTAGAAATACTTTATTAAAGTTATATTAAATAGAGCTTTTAGTAATATTTCTTTAAAAAACTTTATTTATTAAGTAATTATAGTAATAATAAGATATACTAGCTTTAATATAGAGGCTATATATATTTCTAGCTATTTTGAAGAGTAGCTTTACTTAATATAAACGTTTTTTACTACTAAAGTAAATATAGCTTAAGCTTTAATATAAGCTTAATAAGGATAATAAGTATATTTAATATTAAATAAAGAAAATATTATTAATAATAGTATGAATAGTAAATAGTAAAATAGTAATAGAGATAGTATTAGTAGTATAAGTAATATATAATAGAGAGAATAGGTTAATAGTTTAGTTATCTGTAATGGATTAGTAATTATAAACTATATTATTATTAACGTAAAGTTTAAAGATTATAAAGTTATATATATATATATATATATAAATATAGTTAAGGTTAAGAAAGTTATAATTATATAACTAAAGGCTATATATACTATTAAGAGGTATAAAGTTAAGAGGTTTATTACTCTAAGTAGGTAAAGATTATTATTATAAGCCTTTCTACTTAAGTTAGCTAGGTATATAAATAATTATATACCTATAGGGACTCTTAATATATTAAATATAAGAGTTTAAACCTTATAAGTATAAAAAGGTATCCTTCTTAAACTATAGAATATATAACCTAAGGATTAATTATATTTATATTTTTATTGTTATTATTTATTTTATTTATATATAGTTTTAGCTACTCCTATTATAGCTTCTAGCTAAGAAGAAAACTATAATAATTAATAGTATAACCTAATATCTTTTTCTCTTATATAACCTTTTTTCTTTATAACTTTATTATAATCTTTAATAATAGTTATAAAAAGATATATATAAAAGTTATAAAATTATTCTTGAATTAACGCTTAATCCTAGAGTATAACTTTAAGATCTTATTATTATACTAAATTTCTTAATATAATTTATAAGAGAAAGTAATAAGAAAAAGAAGAAAGCTATAGAGAATAATATCTAATATTTAATATTTATAGCTAATTATTTAAGTTCTTTAACTTTATTACTTTTTAGTAATACTTCTCCTTTTAATAATAAGAATCCCTTTTTAATAAACTAACTACTAAGAAAAGCGTTAATATTAAACTTTAGATATTAAATAATACCTTAGAAGTTATAAACTTTTTAATAAGAATATTGTAACTACTAATGTATGATTAGTTTTAATAAGAGATTTTATAACTAAACTATAATTCTATATTTTATTAATTAGAATAATAGTAATACTTTCTTATTAATATAGATAATAAAGTATAAAAGAAAAGAGTTTACTTAGAATATAAATAGATATTTTGCTAGCTTAATTATATTATAGCTATTAGTAATATATTTAAGGTTATTCTTATTATATAAGAATTACTAATATTATAAGTATATTTTATTCTAACCTCTTATAAAAAAGATCATCTTATATATATATTAATAAATTTACCCTCTATATAGCTATTAATAAGATATATACTTTATACTAATCTATAGTTTTAGAAGATAAATTATTACTAATATTAGTAGTTTAGTTAACCTATATAAGTAGGTATTATAGTTCACTCTATACTTTTTTTCATAATATTAAAACCTAATAGTAGCACTTTAACTTATACTTGATCTTAATAAAGTAAATAAATAAATCTTAGTATAATTAGTTATTAACGCTTAGTTTAATATATCCTTAGTAGAAGAGCATAAGTAAGTAGGTAGTAGAATAGTAAAATATACTAATAAGAGCGTTATTTATAATACTATTATTCATAAAGGCGTTATTCTATAATATAGCTAAAGCTTAGTAATAGCTTAAACTTATACTTAAAAGTATAAATTTAATATTATAACTCTTTATATAGCTAAAAAGGTTCTTATAGCTATAGTATAAGAACTTAACTATTGAAATAAAGCTTTAAGCTTATTCTTTATATCTTCTTATATATATAATAACTATAATATCTTTCCCCCTTATTATAATTATATATAAGCTAAGTAAAGCTATATTAAATAACTTAATCTATAAAACTAAAGTTAATAAAATTAAAAGCTTTAAGTATAATAACTTTATTTATACTAATAAGAAAACTCTATTTAAATTTACTTAGAAATACTTACTTAAGATAGTTAATAAGTATAAGATATTAAAGTTATATAACTTTAAAGTTAATATAGAGATAGTTAAGACTACTAATAATAATTCTAATACTTATAACTACTTTATAGACTTCCTTAAGATAGCTAAAGTAGCCTAAAAGCTTAGTAAGTTAGGAAAGGTAAATATAGTGAGAGTATAGCTAATAGTAGTAAAGCTCTTCCTATATTAAGACTACGTAGTAGGGTAGAAGATATTATTTATTATAGCGTAAACGTCTAAATAGTAGAAGAGACTTTAATAGAAGATAGGTATAGATTAAATATAGCGTAGAGATAGAAGTAGCTAGAGGAAGATAGTTAAGGCTTATTATAATAGTTAAAGTCTAATAGAGGAGCATAGAAGTAAAGAAGATATCTAAGTAGTTATATAACCTAAAGGTTGTTAGCAGAGGGCGAAGGGACTAGTCTAGCTTTCGCAGTTAATACTAGTTAAGTCTTATAATATAAGGCTAGCAGCCTAAATTATTACTAATATTAGTGAAGTTTTATAACTTAAGAGAGGGATTTAATAGAGAGAAGGAGAAAGACCTTAAGCTATAAATTAGCTTCCCTCTTATCTTTATAGTAGATTTTAAAAATAATAAGAAATTAGTAAAAGAATAGTTAGAATAATAAAACTATGAAATCTTATAAACTTATCTCTTATTAACTTTCTTAAAGTAAATCTTATTATATACTATATTTAAACTACTTTTAGTATTATAAAAAACTAATAAACTTAATATTAATACTAACTTAGCTATTACTATTATTAAATTAGTAGCTATTAATAAAACATCTATATCCTCTATAGATATTAGCCTTACTATTATAAAGATTCTTATTAGAAGTTTTTAGTTAGCTATTTAAAATATCTAATTTGAAGTTAATATTACTTTAAGTTTTAATAAAACTTAATAGAATATTTAAACTAACTTAATAGTAGCTTTAAATAGTAAATATACTTTAATTAAGCTAAATCTTATAATAATATAGTATTTTCTAGCTAAATATTAATAAGAAATAAAGTATGAAACTAATATTTTATAAATAAAATATTCTCTAATATAGAGAAGTAAATATTTAGATCTTTAGCTTAAACGTAAAGCTTTATATTTTAGATATAAAAATAGAGATTATAAGGTATTAGAATTAATTTCTTTATAATAATATTTTAAACTAATAGAAATATTACTTAAAATAAAAAGAATAATACTAATATCTTAATAAAAGATATTATAGCTTTAGAGATATTATATATAAATATTTTACTTTATTTTAATATGAGTTTATTAATTAGATCTAAAAGTATAAGTTTATTATAGAAAACCTTATTAATAATATAAACCTCTATATTTTTACTTAGAACTACTTTAAATATAATTAGTTTTATATAAGCTTTATATTAACTACTATTTAGCTATTAATAATCTTTCATAACGCTTTTAACTTAAAACTCTAGAGATTCCTTAATAAACTAAATATTAATAATATAATTAAGGAATATTTTATTTTAATAAATAAAAAGTATTAAGTAGTTTAGTATTAATTAAAAATATAATTAATTATATTATAAACTTAAAATCTAAAGATAATATACTTTAGAGTAACTTAATATAAAGAGAATATATATAATACCTATATAATACTTAATAATAAAAATAAAAATAGCTTTATTAGTAATATTAAAATAAAGCTTTTTATTTTTATAACTTTAAGCTAAGATATAATAATTATAACTAGAAAGATAGATATTTTTAGAATAACTTATAAAATAATATAAAGAACTAAAGATTTACTAAATATAATTACTTAAGATAATTAAACTTAGAAGCTTGTTATATTTAAGAAGATTTTAATACTAATAATTAATAACAGCTATATTCTTATTAATATTACTAAAGGTCCTCTTAATTTAATATAAAAATAAATATTAAATACTTAATAGATAGAAAGTATAAGCTAGATAATAGATTTAGCTTTCCAACTATTAGATAAAATACTAACTAATAAAACTACTTATTCTAAGTAAGATTATATTATAATTATATATAATATAGAAAATAGCCTTTAGTATATAGATTACTTTATTAGAAAAATAAGCTTTCTTAACTTAGCTTAAGCTTTATTTAAAATTAAGTAAATTATAGATATATAAATTAAACTAATAAAAAGGATAATACTAATAAAGTATATATATCTCTAATTTAATATTAAATATAATAATAATAATAATATAAAAGAAATATATATTAATATTAGTATATTAATAATTCTTATTAATAAAAACTAAGTAATATATTTTATTTAAAACTTAAAGTTTTAAGCAATTAAGCTATAAAAAATAGATATAGTTAACTTAACTTTTTAAGTTATAAAATAAGTAATATTTAACTTTTATATCCTTAAAATAATTAACAATATAGATATTAATATTTATATTATTATTACTACTAAAGTTATAAATATTTTAAAAACTAACTTATTCTTAAGAACTTTATTCTATAATAATTATAAGATTATTATTAATTTTAATAAGAGTACTATTAGATTTTAATTTATATATAATATAATAAGCTTTATTTAATTTTATTAATTATATATAATAACTTATAAAGTAGATAATATATATACTATTATTATATTTTTTTAAACTAATCCTTTATTATTACTTTATACTTAAACCTACTAAATAAATTAAACTAATAAGGTAAAATATAGCACTTTTAAGTAGAATATAATAATACTATAAATATAATAATAATAAATAATAACTAAAAGCTTATCTTAATATAAAATAATATAGCTACTTTACTTATAATCTTAAAAAATAAGTAATTAAGATATATTATTAAAATAAAACTTAGAGAAACTATTAATTTAATTAAGTATATAGATACTATTACTTAAATACTTAGCTAGCTACTAGCTTAAGCTAGATTTTTAATTAAAAAGTTTTCTTAAGTTATAGTAAACTCCTATAAGTTTATAAAGTTTCTTAAGTAACTAATACTTTAAAGATTAAAGCTACTAATAACTATAGATTAAGTTTATAGTTATAATATAGCCCCCCTATAAAAAGACTATAGCAAATTTCACCCTATATATAGGTATAATTCTAGAAATACTATATAAGTACTTTAATTTATACCTTCTACTAATTAAGGAAAATAGTATAAAAACCTTATATATTCCTATTAGTAAGTAAAACTTCTAAATATTACTATATAAAGTTAAATATATACTTTAGCTAAATAGACTAATAGAATAGTAATAGCGCTAGCTATATAGTATAAAGCTAATAGGACTATATATAGTAAAGCTAATTATATTAAAGCTAAAGGAGTTATTAAGGCTTTTAAAGCTTAGTAATAGCTTTACTAAACTTTCTAATAAGATACTATAAATACTACTAAATAGAGATAACTCTTTAATTAAAAAAGTTATTATAAGAGGTTCTTATAGCTAGAAGTATAAAAAGCTCTATTACTATATAAGGCTTTATACTTATCCCTCTTCCTCTTTCTCACTAACCTATAAGAGACCTTTATAATATTAGTACCTAATTCGATCCCGACTACAGGAACCCCTTTTCCTCTCTCCTGATTGGTTAAGGGCCCACATGCACAGTGGGGCACCAACGGCCTCTGGCCAATTAAATTATATAGTATTGAGTGCCCACGTCGTCTGCTTAATCGTGTACCGCGCTCGCGGCCTGAGTTTTCTTCCCATAAAGGGTTTCTCAGCAGCGCGTAGCTTAGTATTGAGTTATAGTATAGAGTATTAGGGCCCTAAGCCCCCTAGTATAGAGTGAATAGAGGGGGTATACCCTCAACCCATCTAACAATATTAGTACCTAACCCTATATATAGATACTTTAAGCTTAATATATCTATTAATATAAATAATATATAAAGGCTTACTATAAAGTTTAGTATTAATCTAATTAATAAAAACCTCTCTTTTCTTATGCAGCTTAATATATATAAAGAGTATTAATAAGTATAGCTTATACTAAATAGAGAGAGCATTACTAATAATAATATAACTATAAAGGCGTTAGCTAGCTTAATTAAATAAAAAGAATAGTAGATAGCAAAATAGTAATAGAAATAGTATTTAATAGTAATATAAGTAATATATAAAAGAGAGGATAAGTTAATAGTTTAATAGTTAGTAATTAAGTAATTAAGTAATTATAAACTATATTATTATTAAAGTAAAGTTAAAAATAGTAAAGTTATTAATATATATATATAAGTATAGCTGAGGTTAGGAGAGGTAGTTAGAGACTTAAGAGGTTATTAGGTTATAATTATATAACTAAAGGCTATATATATTATTAGGAGGTGTAGAGTTAGGAGGTCTATCGCTCTAAATAGGTAAAAATCATAGTGAACAGCTAGAGGCTATAACTTTTAAATTAATTTAGTAAAGATATATAATCTTTAGAATAAATTATTATAATATTATAAATAAAAACATAAGAACTTATAAAAATATAAAAAGTTATATAAATAAAAGAAAAGTTTTATATATATTTTAAGATACTTCTTCTACTTTATTTACTTTTTAATTAGTTAGTTATTTTTACTTATAAATATAAAGTATATAAATTAATATATTTTATGTATTTATAAAACTAACTAAATATATTATAAATTATAAGTATTTATTAGGGTTATTTTAATTATATTATAAAAAGTAAATTTTTAAATTATTTTTTCTCTAAAAAGTATTTCTAATATTATATATATAATTAGTCTTTATATAATATTTTTAATTTATAAAGGTTTATATATATATAAAGTACTTTTAGCTATTCTTATAACTAAAGAAGTATATAATAGTTTATTTTATAATATATTTTTTACTTTATATAGCTTTTTTAGTAAACTTTACTAAAAGAGTAAGTTATATAACTAATATAAGTTTTATAAGTTTATAATTTAAAGATACTTCAGAGAGTAACTTCTTCTTAAGTAATATATACTTTTTTATAAACTCTTTAGTCTCTTCTAACTACTAGCTCTTGGTAAAATTAAATATAATATAAAAAATAAATATAGCTTTAAAAAGCTTTAAGAAATAAAAGAAGTTAATAGAAATAGAAATAGTTTAAAAAATAAGTTAAAGCTTATTATAATATTTAAAGTTTAATAGAGAAGTATAAAAGTAGAAATAATATCTTAGTCTAAAAGTTATATAACCTAAAGATTATTAATAAAGAGTAAGTATTAGATTTTTTTACTAGAAACCTTTTTATAAAATAAGCTATAAAACTTTCTTAATAGCTCTTAGCTATTTACTATAATTTTTACCTATTTAGAGCAATAAACCTCTTAACTCTATACTTCTTAATAATATATATAGCCTTTAGTTATATAATTATAACTCTTTTAACTTTAGCTATATTTATATATATATTACTAAATGACTTTATTATTTTTAACTTTACTTTAATAATAATATACTTCATAATTACTTAATTATTTAATTACTAACTATTAAATTATTAACTTATCCTCTCTCTTATATATTACTTATACTATAGGCTACTAGCTTATTATTATAAAATTTAACTAGTATTAACTATAAAAGCTAGACTTACTCCTTCCCCTTCTACTAATAACCTTTAAGTTATATAACTATAAGTAGTTTAGACTTAGATATTATCTTTACTTCTATACTCTTCTATTAGTCCTTTAGGACTTTAACTATTATAATAAGCTAAGTTAACTATTTTCTTCTAGCTACCTCTATTTCTATTAGTTTCCTCTATCCCTTATACTATATTTAATGTATACTTATCTTCCTCTCCTCTACTATTTAGATATCTATACTACTCTACTAAATATAAAAGCTTTAAAGCCTCTATACTATTATACTATTATAATATCTTCTACTTTACTATATAGTTTTAATATAAAGCTTTATTACTATTAGCTATACTCTTAATATTAGATTTACCCTTTTTAATTTATTAAAAAACTTTTAAGCTACTTTAGCTATTTTAAGGAAGTTTATAAAGTAATTATAAGTATTAAAATTATTATTAATAGCTTTAACTATCTCTATATTAACCTTAAAGCTATATAACTTTAATACTTTATACTTATTAGCTATTTTAAGTAAATACTTCTAAATAAATTTAAATAAAGTCTTCTTATTAATATAGATAAAGTTATTATATTTAGAGCTTTTAATTTTATTAACTTTAGTCTTATAAATTAAGTTATTTAATATAGCTTTATTTAGCTTATATATAGTTATAATAAAGGGGAAAGATATTATATAAAGTTATTATATATATAAAAAGATATAAAGAATAAGCTTAAAGCTTTATTTAAATAGTTAAGTTCTTATACTATAGCTATAAAAACCTTTTTAGCTATATAAAGAGTTATATTATTAAGCTTATACCTTTAAATATAGGTTTAAGCTATTACTAAGCTTTAGCTATAAGTACTATTAATATTTTATATTATAAAATAATACTTTTATAATATTATAAATAATATATTTATAAATAATGTTAGTAGTCTAGTTAACCTATATAAGTAGGTATTATAGTTCACTCTATACTTTTTTTTATAGTACTAAAACTTAATAGCAGTACTTTAACTTATGCTTAATCTTAATAAAACAAATAAATAAATCTTAATATAATTAGTTATTAACGCTTAGCTTAACTTATCTCTAGCTATATAGAAAAAAGTAAGTAAGTAAGTAGTAAAATAGTAAAACATATTAGTAAGAGCATTATTTATAATATTATTATTTATAAGAACGTTATTTATAATATAGCTAAAGCTTAGTAATAGCTTAAACCTATACTTAAAAGTGCAAACTTAATAGTATAACTCTTTACTACTATAGCTAAAAGGGTTCTTATAGTTATAATATAAGAACTTAACTATTACTTTAAATAAAGCCTCAAGCTTATTCCTTATATCCTCTTATACACATAATAACCTTATATAATATCCTTCTCCTTTATTATACCTATACATAAGTTAAGTAAAATTATACTAAATAACTTAATTTATAAAACTAAAATTAATAAAATTAAAAGCTTTAAGTATAGTAACCTTCTTTATACTAAGAAGAAGATTCTACTTAAATTCACCCTAAATTACTTACTTAAGATAGCTAATAAGGATAATATAATAAAGTTATATAGCCTTAAGGTTAATATAGAGATAGTTAAGGCTACTAATAGTAATTCTAATATGTATAACTACTTTATAGACTTCTTTAAGATAGCTAAGGCGGCCTAAGGGCTACTTAGTAAGTTAGGAAAGGTGAATCTAATATATATTAAGAGTATAGCTAATAGTAGTAGGGCTATTGAGACTGCGCAGCAGGGTGGAAGATGTTGTCTGAACGGCGCGATAGCATAGAGGCCTTAGGGCCCCTACGCCTAGTAGAGCGGCGCAGACGTCCAAATAGTAGGGGAGACTTTAATGGAAGATGGGCGCAGATTGAATATAGCGTGGAGATGGAGGCGGCTGGAGGAAGATAGTTGAGGCTTATTATAATAGTTAAAGTCCTGAAGGACTGATAGAGGAGCGTGGAGGCGAAGAAGATGTCTAAGTAGTTATGTGACCTGAAGGTTGTTAGTAGAGGGTGAGGGGACCAGTCTAGCTTTTGTAGTTAATACTAGTTAAATTTCATAATATAAGGCCAGCAGCCTATATTTATAAATAATAGTATTATAAATAATACTTTTACTAGTATATTTTATTACTCTACTACCTACTTACCTACTTTCTTCTATATAGCTAGAGATAAGTTAAGTTAAGCGTTAATAACTAGTTATACTAAGATTTATTTATTTACTTTATTAAGATTAAGTATAAGTTAAAATACTACTATTAGGTTTTAATATTATAAAAAAAAGTATAAAGTAAACTATAATACCTATTTATATAGGTTAACTAACCTGCTAATATTACTTATACTACTATTAAATACTATCTTTATTACTACTTTATTATTTACTATTAGTCTTTTTATTTAATTAAGCTAGCTAATACCTCTAGTATACCTTATATTATTTATAAATAAAGTAGTATATTGAGCTAATAAGCTTAATAGTAGTTATATTATTATTGGTAATACTCTCTCTATTTAGTACAAAGTATATTTATTAATATAGCCTCTAGCTGTTTACTATAATTTTTACCTACTTAGAGCGATAAACCTCTTAACTCTACGCCTCCTAATAATATATATAGCCTTTAGTTATATAATCCCTAATAACCTCCTAAGTCTCTAACTATATCCCTCTCTTAGATAACTTCACTATCTTTAACTTTACTTTAGTAATAATGTAATTTATAATTACTTAATTACTTAATTATTATAAATTACTAAACTATTAACTTATCCTCTCTCTTATATATTACTTATACTACTATTAAATACTATCTCTATTATTACTTTACTATCTACTATTAAGTTATTATTATTATTATAGTCTTCTTATTTAATTAAGCTAGTTAATACCTTTATAGTAGCTATATTATTATTAGTAACACTCTCTCTATTAGTTAGTATAAAGTATACTTACTAATCCCTATTAAGCTTATACTTAAGCTTAAGCTATATCTACTTTAATATTATAGAAGGTTTATATAAAAAAAAAGCTACTCCTTAAAATAGCTAGAGATATATATAACTTCTATACTAAAACTATTAAGTTTTATTATTATTATAATTACTTAGTAAATAGAATCTTTTAAAAAAGTATTACTAAGAGCTCTATTTAATACTATTATAATAAAACGCTTCTAATTAAAATTAAAATACTTATTAAACTTAAAAGCTTTATTTAATATATAGATATTATACTATATAGTAATAGTTTTAGCTATTTTCTTAAAGAAGAGTATACTTAATATAAAGTTAATATTCTTATATTTTTTATATAGTATAGATATTATAAAAAATTTATTATAAGTTATAAAGCAAAAAAAAAGAAAAAAGAAAAGTATAAAGCTTTATATATAATAAAGCTTTTTATACTTCTAACTATAAAAACTTCTTATAATAACCTCTTTAGTTAAGAAGTTATCTCTATTTAGTAGTATTATAACCTCTTTAGTTAAAAAGTTATCTTTCTTATAGTAGTATTTATAATACCTCACTAGAAAGTTTAATAAAGCTATTATTAGCTAAGCTATAAAAGCTTTAATAACCCCTTTAGTTTTAATATAATTAGCTTTACTATATATAGTGCTACTAGCCTTATATTATATAGCTAGCACTATTACTATTCTATTAGTCTATTTAGCTAAAGCATATATTTAACTTTATAATATTTAGAAAGTTTACTTATTAGTAGGAATATATAAGGTTTCTATACTATTTTCTTTAATTAATAGAGGGTATAGGTTAAAGTACCTATATAATGTTTCTAGAATTATACCTATATATAAGATAAATTTTATTATAGTCTTTTTATAGGGAGGCTATATTATAACTATAAACTTAATATTTATTAATATTTAAACCTTATTAAGCTTAAGCTTAAGCTACTTTTACTTAAATATTATAGAGAACTTATATAAAAAAAGGCTACTCTTTAAGATAACTAGAAATATATATAGTTTCTATATTAAAATATTTAAAACTATTATTTATTACTTTAATTATAATAAAAAAAAAGGTTTCTTCTAAAGATATTTATAAAAACTTTAATTATAACTACTTTAATAATATATTACTAATTAATAAAAAAGTATTTATAAAATTTAAAAGCTTTATTTATTATATAGATATTATTTTATATAGTAATACTTTTAGCTATTCCTTTATAAAAAGGTATACTTTATAGGGGATTAGCGTTTTTATATATCTCTTATAGTATAGATATAATAAAAGATTTATTATAAGTTAATAAAGAAAAAGAAAAAGAAGAAGGATAGATATAAAGCTTTATATTAATAGAGTTTTTATACTTTTAGAGTTATCTCTTATATAGTAATATTATAACCTCTTTAGTTAAAAAAATTATCTCTCTTAATATAATATTTATAATATTATTAAAAGGTTTAATAAAGCTATTATTAGCTAAGCTATAAAAGCTTTAATAACCTTTTTAG
The DNA here is from genome assembly GCA_027406125.1 of Colletotrichum tropicale. Taxonomy (NCBI): domain Eukaryota; kingdom Fungi; phylum Ascomycota; class Sordariomycetes; order Glomerellales; family Glomerellaceae; genus Colletotrichum; species Colletotrichum tropicale. Next base: position 3,746,337 of record JANVYH010000004.1, read on the forward strand.
CCCTAATATAGTTAGCTTTACTATATATAGCGCTACTAGCTTTATACTATATAGCTAGTACTATTATTATTCTATTAGTTTATTTAGCTAAAACGTATATTTTACTTTAACTTATACTCTCTACTAATTAAAGAAAATAGTTAAGTACCTATATAGTATTTTTAGAATTATACCTATATATAAGGTAAATTTTACTATAGTCTTTTTATAAGGAGGCTATATTATAACTATAAACTTAAAACTTTTTTAATATTAATAAAGAGTAAAAAAATTAATTTAGCTTTTATAGTTAATATTAATTAGATTTTATAATATAAAGCTAGTAGCTTTATAATAATATTAATATTAAGTTAATTTTAATATTTATTTATATAACTTAATTAAAATACTAAATATAATATTAAAGTTAGTTTTAATAATAAACTTTAAATAAGTATTTAATATTAAATATTTAATTGTTTTACTTAATAAGCTAAAAATACTATATATTTACCTTTTTTATAAAAATACTATATATTCTTCCTACTAAAAAAGATATAATATCTTTCTTAAAGTATTTTAAACTTATTTAAATATAAAAACCACTTATAAGTAGACCTCTATCTGCTATTCTTACTATCATTTAAAGTACACATGTTATATGCTCTTATTTTAAGCATCCGTGGTCTGCAGGTTTTACTCATCAGCCTACTTACCCCTCACCCTAATCTACATGTGGATAGGCTTTGAGTAGGTAGCCATAGCAGCCTCCTTGAAGGCCTCAGCAAGAGTGGGATGGGCATGGCAGGTACGTGCGATATCCTCACTGGACGCCCCATACTCAAGTGCCAGCGTAGCCTCCGCAATCATCTCGCCCGCATTAGGCCCAACGATGTGCACTCCGAGGAGCCTGTCGGTTTCAGGGTCGGCAAGCATCTTGACCATGCCCTCAGTGTCCATGTTGGTCTTGGCGCGAGAGTTGGCACTGAATGGGAAGGAACCGACCCGGTAAGGGATGTTCTGGGACTTCAGATCCTGCTCGCTCTGACCGACCCAGGCAACCTCGGGATACGTGTACATGACGGAAGGGATGACACCATAGTTGACGTGACCGTAGCCCTTCTTGATGTACTCGACCACGGCAACAGCCTCTTCCTCAGCCTTGTGCGCAAGCATGGGCCCGAAGGTTGCGTCGCCCACACATCGGATGTGGGGGATCTTGGTGCGGTATTCGGAATCGATGATGACACGTCCTCGCTCATCCACCTCCAGGCCGATGTTCTCAAGGCCAAGACCTCCGGTGTACGGCCTACGGCCAATGGCGACAAGGACAACTTCAGCGTCAATCTAGAACTAACGTTAGAACCATCTCGCTATTCGCATCCCGAAAAGAGGTACGTACGGTCTCGGGCTTGCCACCTTTGGCAGCGTCAACCTCCAATTTCACATTGTCGCCGCTCTTGTCACCGCCCACGACTTTGGTGCTGGTCTTGAAGTTGATACCCTGCTTCTTCAAGATCTTCTGAGTGCTCTTTGAGATCTCGGCGTCCATTCCGGGGCCACCGATCTGGTTGAGAAACTCGACAACTGTGACCTTGCTTCCCAGTCGGGACCACACAGAAGCCATCTCCAAACCAATAATGCCACCTCCAATAACGACAAGAGACTCGGGTATCTTTTCCAGGGCAAGCGCGCCGGTGCTGGTGACCACACGCTTCTCATCAATCTCCAAGCCGGGGAAGGGAGTCGCCTCACTTCCAGTGGCAATCAGGATATTCTTTCCGCGAACCGACGTCTCGCCGCCGTCATTCAAGTCGACCTTGATCTCGTTCTCGTTGACGAAAGAGCCAGAGCCCTTGATGTACTCAACACCGTTTTTCTTGAAGAGGAACTCGACGCCCTTGGTGAGGCCACCAACTGCAGTGTCCTTGGCCTTCATGAACTGCTCCAAGTTCAACTTGACGTCGGCGACGTCGATTCCGCGGTTTTTGGTGTCGTGCTTGATGGTATGGTAGAGGTGAGAGTTGTTGAGAAGTGCTTTGGAGGGAATGCAGCCGACGTTAAGACAGGTTCCGCCGAGGGTGCCGCGCTTCTCAATGCAGGCGACCTAAAGACAATCTCAGTCAGTCGCACTGCCAACCGGATATCTTGACTGCGCAGCGCGCAACGCGGGTTACCTTCATGCCCTCTTGGCCAGCCTTGATAGCAGCGACATAGCCAGCAACACCGCCACCAATGATGACCAGATCCTTCTCTTCTGTAGGCGCAAAGACGTCAGCTGATGTCATCTTTGGCGCACCGTTATGTTCCTTTCCAGGAGATCATTCAGGCATAGGATTCTTCACCCACCAGAGGCAGAGGCGTAGGCTCGACTCCATCTTGAAAGCTGAGAGGGCACAACGGCGGGCAGACTAGTGGAAGACAGTGTGAGCGTCATGAACCGCGACATGGGTGATGCAGGCACACGGCGAAGTTGGAGAAGAGAGGGAGCCTCACGAGGTGTGTTTCCTGAATGCCGACTTGGCCGCGGTACGGGGTATCAATCGACTGGACAGCATGGCGGTAGCTGAGACGGGATGGCGAATCGGCGATCAATTGAAAGGAGCTCAGAAGGAAACGAACGGGAGGGGGAGGTGCGAGAGGGAAGGAAAGAAATTGTTGCGGCACTTGTTCCCTAAGGTGTGTGGATGAGTGGGATAGTTGAATTGACGGAACGGTTCAGTCTAATGTTGGGCAAGCTTCGGATCGAATTGGAGCTTCCCTCATCAATCATGGGACGGGGGTGATGAATTTTACGTCTGCCGGGGCGGGCACGTCCAGTACCTAGCCTGCATCCAGTCTCCAGCGGTTGGGTTTGCAGGGATGGAGGTCGCGCATATACGTGTTAAGCGCATAACCGCGATATCCCCTTGCTGAACTATGCAATCCAGAGGCCGCGGCTCCCAACGTTCTCCTCCATTCCGTATCATACGCCTCCGTCATCTCCCGCGTCCAGGCGATCTTAGCCGCAACCCGCCCGGCTACCCTTCCGTCCATACCTACTTCGGCGTCTGTCACGGATACGGCGCCGATTCCCCGGCTAAAGGACGAGAATTACCATGAAGCCTAATCATGTCAGCAACAGCCTGGAACATGCTGGCACCAGCCCATGGGCTTGCCATACGGAGGTCCAGGCCACATCTTTGATCTGCAGCAATTTGCTTGTTACTAGAAGAGCATTGCCGCCGTTGGACGTTACTGGTAGGGTTCACCAAATGCTTCTTTTTTTTCGGGAACACATCGCGGGACTGGATACACCACCACGCGACCTATGCTACGCTGCCGTATCAACATGCGATTGTTGCACACGCTCATATGGAAGTCACGTCCGCTCGCCCGCCTTCTGAGGCTTGAGATTTGACGTCTTTTCTTGTTTTTCTTCCCTGGTTCTTCTATCTACCTGTGATCATCGTTTGTAGGGCTTCGTAAAAGCATTTCGGCAGCCTTGCAAGCCAATTTCAACCTCCTGGCGTCTTTCTTGCCGTCTACAAGATCTGTATCTCGCACCTTTTCCCGCAAGAAGTACGCAATGCTTCGAGCGAGCTCGGGCGCCAGCCCGCTGCTAAATGCCACCCCGAGAGCCTGCTCTAGAGTCTTGTCTTTAGCCCGACTGCACTCTTGAAGCACAGTGATGAGCAACACTTCGACGAAAAGACTTGTCGTGTCCTTTATGTAGGCAAGATTCAGGGCTTTGAGAACACCGAGACTCACAGAACCATCAGCAACCAGGCTGCCCATCATCTTGGCTGTGTTGATAAGCCTGCGATCGTCCGTGGCCTCCTCATCCTCATCCTCTGGTTCCTGCCCGAATAACGGCTCGCCGAGCCGTCGAAAAAGGGTCCATATTGTGTCTTGGAACGCGTACTTGATGCGCGAGTCACCACAGAACTTCTTAGCTACAAGGGTGTAGTAAGGGTTGTAGTGCTGCTGCGCTCCAGAGCATTGGATGAGCACATTCGGCACCTCGCGTTTATTGTACTTGTTGAGTTTGAGCTTCAGAATGCGCATGTATGCGTCCTGATAGTCAGCTGCCGCAACGAGGGCAACGAAAATCGCACGCCGAACATCCGTATTCATGCCTTGTTCTCGTGCAAGCTGTGCATAGTCGAGGGTTATGAGATCGTCGGCATCGGCGACCACAAGGTCGTCACCCTCGTCAGTAAAGTCATGGCTGTCGTCCGTATTCTTCGCGAAACCTCGAGTGTTCTGGACGTCCGCCTCTGAAGGTCCTACGCCAGCCCAGCTGGCCCCCACAAGCCACCATTTGCCGGTCTTATCCGCATTTTCGATATCCCGTAAGCCAATTCGTAGTGGTTCCGTGGCCTTCAGCTTTTGAGTATCAAGTGAACCCAGAACCTTTTTCATGCGTGTGACATGGTCGTTGAGAATGACCAAGTCCTGTGTGCCGGCCTTCAGTTTGTTGTTCTTGAGGTCGCTGATAGTTTCGATCATGAATTTCGTCCGGACCGTGACGTTACTCTCCCCAATCTTAGCGACTGCAGGACGCATCAGGCTGACAATGTCTTTGAGGGCCAACGGGTCATCTTTTCGCAATTGGGGCCCAGCTACGCGAACGACCCGCAGCAAGAGCTCAGCGTTCAGCTCTGAGAGGTCGCCCAGTAGAAGCCGCACGACGTCGAACATAAGATTGCTGCCAATCACGCGAAAAATGTACGTCTCCGCGAGGACCGTAATCAAATTGGATGTCTCTTTTGTGGGAACCTGTTGCTGGCTAGCGGCGGTCGTCGCCTTCTTCCTCTCTTGTTGAAACCGCTCCACCGATGTCGTCAGAAAGTGTGCCGCAAAGTCAATGCCAATGACCTTATAAAGAGCAGCGACAAAACCAGCGGACAGAACTAAAAGGGTGTCGGGTTTGCTTGTGGGGTCGCAAATCTGAGCCATCAGTAGTTCCGTCAAAATGCTGTTCGTATGGCCTCTCGGATAATCACGGTAGACTTTCTCAATCTCACCGATAATCGATACCAAGTTTGCTTCTGCAACTCTGTTGACGGGACCCTGCAACTTTCTGCGAATCTGGGCCTCGAGGTTGGTGTCGCCTCCCACTCTGGCTCGCATTGATGGCGGTATGTACTTTGAGGACTGTGTGCCAGCAGCGACTGGTGGCAAATATGGATTTTCCCTGACCCGTCTAGGAGCTGTTGGCATCTCCTCCGAATCTGAACCGAAACCAACAAAAGATTGCTGGTCACCCAAGTCGTCATCGTTGGCGCCTTCCGCATCGTCATCATTAATATCCTCGTCACTCTCCTCTGCTGAATCGCTCAAATCATCGTCCTCCGACGACTCGTCGCCTTGGTCGAAGACTCTGTCATCTTCATCGCTTTCTGCAACATACGCCGCATCGTTTCGAGATCGGTTCGCGTTCCTCCGCTTTTGCGCAAGCCATTGCTTGTATTCACTGGTCTGCTTCGCTTCCTCCTCCTCGCCGCTGCCGTTGCTTAAATCGCCAAGCAGGTCCACCAACCCGTCATCTTTAAAGGCCTGGGGCAGTGATTTCCGACCCTTTTTAAGCCCCAACTTTCGTTCAAGTTGCTCAATCTCAGCATTGTCTTGGGCTAGCCGGTCGCGAACGGCACGCGACGGTTGTTTCATGGCGGGCTGTTCGCCCTTGACATCGTCGGCATACTCGGGAGAGCTCCTCTTGCGCTTCTTGGAAGCAGACAGCGGCGATGCGCGCGGTTCTATCATCTGTAGGTGGCTGTCGGCGCGACGGTCTGTGTCGTTCAAACCACCAGCGTCGTCATCGTCATCGTCATCCTCATTCTCTGGCCCCCGTGCATGGTGGCGTTTGGTTAAATGCGAATCCTGTAAAAATTGGGATTGGCGCTGCTTCTTGGACTGTCTTTCAAATTTGCGACGGTCCTTCCTGTTCTGATCTTGGCTTTTCCACCGCCCGCGAGATCGAGAGGCACTGGGCTCGCCCGGAGCCCCAATCTCTTGGAGGAGCTTCGGCGGCAAAGAAAGCTGCTTGGGAGGCATTGTCGGGGAGGGTTTACAGGATTGAGGCCAATCACCAGATTGGGTCCCTTAAGTAAGACGACGAGGGACGCCAAGATCGAGTACAAAGGCAGAGGCAGCAGGAAAAGCGAAAAGATATGTGATAATTTTGACTTTCTTTTCAAAGTCTTCATGAAGCGTCGCCTGTTGGAACTTTTCTATGGAGCACGGACCCGGTGGAGACTGGCGACGTGGAACACCGCAAGGGAACGACAGGGATGCGGCCAGCGCTAACCTTAAAGCACCTAGCCCCAGGTATCAAGGCGCAAATCCAGGGCTGGGCGCACGGGGTCCTTGACCAGATCAATTTGGCGGGGCATTTGATATGCTCAACGACGTCTCTCTTCTTGCGGACCCAAAGTTGATGAGAACGCAACATCCAACAAGCGGCCTGCAGACTGGATCATGGCTCGTCATTTGAGCCACGACGAAGTATGTGTCTCGGCTCCTTTTTTTCTTCTTCGTCTTCTTCTTCTTTTTCATAACTTGTCTTCACCCGCATCACGCGCAGGCTGAGCTGACCGAGTTAGTTCTTCGGCAAGCTAGCCGACCTTTTCGAGCAGCGCAAGAGCAAAGGCCATGGCTCCATCTTCCTCGTTCAGAAGCGACGTATGCAAATGAGCCCGGGACAGGAGAGTACAATTGCACTAACATCGGCGTCCTTAGTCTCCTACGGACAAGATGTTCCCGCTGCGACAGATACCGATCCGTTTCCGGACCTAAACCCAACGAAACCCTTACCCGTGCTGGTCCGCGCCTCCAACGGCAAATCCAAAATGCACCGAGATGCAAAGATTAAATTGTCGACTGTTGTGGAGGTTGATGCCTTGGACGCCTTCTACGCTCGATATGCCGACCTGTGCAAGAGCGGGATGACTGCTCTCAAGCCCAGGGACAGAAGCAAGAAGAAGGCAAAGGCCCGAAGAAAGAAGGGAGGAGCGCCAACAGTTACTGCGTCCTAATGAATTACGACTTTAGAGCAACATTCAACAGCCCGGGCAAGGAGCCCCACGAACTGTTTGCGCAACATAGCCATCGGGTGAAAATCGAGCTGGAGACGATCAGGAAGAAAATGGAGGAAGGTCAGACCGGACAGGACTGACTGCGAACCCGAATCCCTCTCACTGTTCTGACGGCCTTGGTTTTCTTTTCTTTTTTTGGCTGCAATTCTCCAGCTGACGATGGGTTGTAAGCGAGTATGTTCTACAGACCATTTACTGAAGGGTATTCATACCGGGATTGCTACCATGCAGATATACATTCAGACGCAGATAGCCCCCGCGTGTTCGGCCAGATGTCGGGAACGAACCGGAAGGCCATATTCTTGTGAAAAGCATATGGCAGATCCTACGAGTCCAACTCCGCGTCTTCATGTCCCACAGCGCTATTTGCCTAATGAACAAGTGCTGTAGTCACCGGGCAATGCTCCATGTCCAGAGCAGAAATAAGCGTCATCATCAAATGCTTCCAGTGCCTCCCTGACTCGTGTGCATGCTCCGCACTCACTTCGCCCTGGCCTTTTTGGATTTCCTACATACATACACAAGCTCTCTGGACATCGGGAAGTTGGGTCGCTGCTTTCACAACTTGCTAGTTTCTTGCGGCTCATCCATCTCGCGCCACAGGTTCGGCACCTGTGTAGATGAAGCTCGCACATTTGCTCTTTGTTTTTGGGTACGCAATACTGATAGGTCCAATGCTGTGGATGTCATGCAAAAGCTTAACCTCTTGCATTGTGGCAATGTCGGGCTTATATGTGATATTGAGTCGTGGGCAGGCTGGCGAAACGAGAATCGCGGTTAGCACACTCCCTTGCTGCAAGAAGGCCGTGAAGTTGATCGGAGGTGCCGACGGAATGAATATGCAACCAGCCAGCCGGCGTTCCTGTAGATGTGACGCACTGAGTGATGACTAGAGGTGCGTCAAGTAGTCTCTGGGGTAGCAAACTGCAGGAAACTGACCGACAGGAATGATCTAGAAGGAAAACATCCACAGTGTGACGACGACCCCGAAGGCTGGTGTTGTGCCAAATCTATTGCTGCGGGTAATCTTCAAACAAAGGGTTCCCGAGAACCAAGCACATTTCAACTCAGCTTGTGCAATGAGTATCGTCTTACGGCCCCTGACAACTTGAGCAGCGGATTGCTACAAACGAGTTTGACCCAGAGTCAACGATTGCTGATGTGACGTTATTGTCTTTTGCCTGTGTTGCAATATCTGAAGCAATCACCGGCTGAACATTATCGCCCTCTACCTGGTGATCTCCAACAACCATCGTCACATGCATACTTTATGTGCTATTCGAAGTAAATTGCAGGTAAGGGGCCCTGAACAGGCTATCTGCTTGTTGGTGGGAAAGACTCGGCATCTGCCCGAACTGAGACTCCCACGAACGTCCGTAATTAGTATCAAGACGAAGTTGGGCCAGCACACTAAAGCAGATGGACTGACATCATCCACGTAGTCCGAGAGACCCATCCTAGCTAACGAACCACATTATATGAGATGTCGTGTAGAATACGACCGACACCTTCAATGCTCGACCAGCCATGCACACCAAAGCCCAGCCCCCCTGGAAAACCTGATGGATCGGAATGATGATTTTTTTTTTCGTCGCAGCACAAGTGAAAAACAATTTAATATGAATGTGCAGACTGCGATTGAGAGTGGGTACAAGAACAATTTGTCGGCAGTGTGGTATAGAAATGTGCCGTTTTGGGTGGTCTATCGACCGATATCGCGAACCTAGGCACGAAATTGTGTCGAAGTTATTCGGCAAGTTACATGATTTGGTCTTGCGTCAACCCAGCATGCGCGTCAGTCTCCATGCTATCTCCGCCACCAGCCGCATTGAGATAGCGGACGAAGCTCAGGCCCAAAGGACGGCCACCGTACTGATAACCCTGGAATTTGGCAATCGCGGTTTCTGCAGTGTCTGCAGAGTCAAACCGCACAACGCCAGTACCACGCGAGCGCCCGCTGGGCTCGTACTGGATCTCGGCCTGTTCAACCTTTCCGATAGTAGTGAATAGCTCTACGAGATCCTCGTTGCTGGTGGACCAAGGCAACTGTCAACTATTAGCACCGACATTTCAACGAATTCACAACCATTCGTCAACTCACGTTGCGGACATAGATCGTCTCGCCGCGATCGGTTCCGGCAGTAGCGAAGTCGGTAAATGGGTTGGGAGGGACGGAAGTTGCGTTGCCGGCATCGAAGCCCCCTCCACCACCACCGCCTCCTCCTGAGAAGCCGCCACGGCCATAGCCGCCGCCGCCGCCGAAGCCGCCACGGCCACCGAATCCACCGCGGCCGTAAGCACCACCAAAACCGCCACGCATACCGCCGAAACCGCCACGACCGCCAAAACCCATGGGGCCACCCGCACCGGCGAATCTGTCCTCACGAACTTCGAGAAGACGACCCTGCCAGTCATAGCCATTGAACTGCTGGATAGCAGTGCGGGCATCGTCAGGGTTCTCGAATACTACTATCCCTGATCCCTTTGGACGGCCATCAGGCCCAAGATGAACATCGGCACGAATGACAACTCCGTTACGAGCTTTTTTCAAAGTGTAAGTTAATGACCATGGGTAATGGGAGCAAGGCTGCGTTGTAATCGCGAACTCACCAGCTTGTCTGAAGAGATCCTTGAGGTCTTGCCAGCCAACAGTGTAGGGGAGCTGTGATATTCGTTAGTTGACAAATGGCGACATTCCGAGCCTGGATTGGAATGGGAACAAACGTTGGCCACGTAAATCTGTCGGCTACCACCAGCGTTGTAGCCGCCACCGCCACCGCCACCGCCACCGCCGCCGCCGAAACCGCCAGGGTTCATACCACCTCCGCCATAACCGCCGCGGTTAGCTGTGGCGCCGATGAAGCGAGGCTCAGCCTCGCGATCCTGCAGTTTTTGGGTCAGCCCGGATTCCGCTTCGTCAATAGCAGTGCTACCAGTCATGACTTACTTCTCGAACATAGACAAGTCTGCCCATGAGGTTCTGGTTACTGAGCGTTGCCACAGCGTTCTGGGCTTGCTCCCTCGTCGCATATTCCACAATTCTGCATGTTTTGTCAGCGTCGCGAGCCCACAGAGATAATTTATGAACGAGCTTACCCGCATCCCTACATAGACCCGTGGACACACGTCCCGACCCGTCAATCCAACAATTCCATCAATAACCAGAGGGAAGAGACCACAAAAGAAAACCAGCCATAGACTACGTGTAGACGCCCACCTTCGACATTCCGTTTGGAAGTAATAGCACGTCGGCGAAGAGAACTTCTCCGGCTAGGAAAGGCAGTTAGTCCAGTTCAACGAGCAACACAAGACCACAGTCATATCTTTGAAGAAACACAGTGTCTTGTTGGTGCAGAAACAGGTGGGAGGGGAGGGTGCTCACCTTGTCGCATGAAGTCCTTGAGGTGATGCCATTTGACATCGTAGGAGAGATTGCCGACGTAGACGCGTCGGTCCTGTTGCGAAGTCTCCCTAATGTTGCTCATCATTTGCTCTCTAGCAGCTGCGCGCTCCTCGTAGGATCGATGTTGAGGCGCCCCTCCGTACCCAGTGCTAGATCCTCCAGACGGGACTCCGGTGCCAGTCATGGGTGAACGATCTCTTCTTCCACGGTACTCGTCTCTACTGCGGGATCGACTCCGCGGGGAAAATGAGCGACGTCTTGAGGCGCGATTGGGGCTGCGTGAACGTCCGCGTCGAGGGGATCGAGATCGCTCCCGCTGGCGAGTGTTAGCGCTATGTGCCGCCATCTAGTACAGCGTGTCGATAGCAGCGTGATGCTTGGAGAGGCAGAACTAGATGAAGGAAAAAACGCGTTGGGGAGGGGAGATGCTTCGGTAACAGAAACGTGGCGGGATATGGAAAGTGAGATAGGGTGAGGGAAGGGAGGCGCCACAGGCGGCTCAGAACGAAGGAATGGATGGGGCGAGTGGGTTTAGACGAGAAGGTAGAGTTGGAAGGTGCACCGAGAGCTCCTGCACCGCCGTAGCCAAAGTCAACCTTCAAAGCTCCATCTCGTCGTCTCTGTACGCATCGGTTCATGCTGTAGGAAAGAACCGCAAATCAGAAGCGGAGGTAGGCTTTGGCAGAAGCGCCGAGGGGTAAAACAGCCAAGCGCGAGGTAGAGCAGGTGGGCAGGCAGGTAGATGAGCAGGTGATTTTGGGCAAGTGAAACTGAGCAATATGGGCGCGAGTTCGAGCGGGCTCGGAGGTACGTTGACAGCAGAAAGACAATGGGCCTGGGGGGCTCAAAAGGTCGGCCGGCTCGAACATGTTGCCAAACGTTAGAAGAGAGACTTACGGGTCGATAAGTGTCGCCGGAGTCAGCTACGAAAAGGTAGGGTTAGTCGGAAGGCCGAAACCAGGGAGTTTTAAGGAAAGAGTGCCTGCGAGAAGAAAGCAAGAGAACAGGAGCAAAGAAGCAGGAACGACGAGAAAGGGCACCAGCGGTCGATATTTGGATAGCTGGGAAGGGCGGACGTGGGCAGGCATATGGCAAGACGAAAGGGGGGGGGGGGGGGGGGGGGAGCGTAGAGGCACGGTACGGGTCTGGATACGGGAACGGGTACAGCCCAGAACGAGGAGAGTGCAGTGGAGAAGGGGCAGAAGAACATGCAGCGACCAAAGGCACGACAACCGGTAAGGTACGGGGAGGTACCTTCCTTGCTCACGAAGTCGTAAGGAAAGGGAGGGACGGGCAGGCGGGGGAGGGAGAGGAATCGGCAGGCCAGGTACGGATGTACGTACATCGGTACCTCTTTGGAGTGGTGGAGGAGCAACAGCAGCCACAGAGGCACGGCGGAGGGTGGGGAGGGGGGATGAGGAGGGGGGGATGAGGGAAGGGAAGGACAGGACAAGGGAGCAGGAGGGGTTGGATAGAGACAGAGACAGACGGACAGAGAGAATGACGGGCCAAGTTGAAAGAGAATGATTGGGGGGTTTCTGGGGCGGAAGTGACAAGCTCAGGTGCGAGTACACGCAGGTAAGGATCCTAGTTTGTAGCTCGTCCATGCATGAATGCCAGCATGATATAGATGAATTCGTAAATAGATGGATGCTTGGTGAAAGGAAACTCCAATATAGATGGATGATAGGGAGGAGCTGGTGGCCACATCCGCCGTGTGAGCAGGCTCCTGGCTCTGGCTCAAGTTTGGACTTGAGCTCGTTGGGCGTTGTGGGATGCGCGAAACGCGGCGTCAAGCAGGGTTTGGGGTCAGGTACTGAGGAAAGAGGGCAACGAGAGCCAGTGGCACAGCTTGTGGTGAGGCTGGGAGATCAAGCAGGTTGCTTGCTCTTCAAGATCCACGACACCAAGTCAAAATGCCGATTTCAATTCCTTCGCGCGAGGCAACAACCAACCATGTTTGTGAGCTGGGCGGAAGCAAGCAAGCAAGCAAGCCAATGAACCGCATCCGACCCCAAACCAAAGTAAGGCAATGGCAGGCTAGGCGAGGCGAGGCAAAGCGATGAGAGACGGGGCGGTAACGGTGTACTGTGGAGGACGAGAGGATGCGCGGGAGAACGACGAGGAAACAGACAAGGACAAGCCGGGTATGACAGCCCCAAGGCCAACCAGATGGACGGGAGTAGCAAGGCAATGCAATTGAGCCACCCGCTCTGGAAACGAAATGATGGAATAGCGAACGGAAGAGGATGAGAAAAAGAGATTGACTTACCCATGGCTCCCTACGACTCGCGTCTGTAGACCTGACGAAGGAGGACGGGAGAAAAGAGATAGAGCGGTCGCTGAACACCAGTACAACGACGTCTTGATGTGGATGGTGCTGGTGGCGCGGCGGATGGTGCTTCGCTGTCGTGCTGTTGTGATGCGATGCGATGCGATACAAAGTAATGTGACGCGTGTGTGCGCGTTGCGGTGGTGTATGGACAGATAAGGCGGAAGGGAAAAAGAACAGGAGCGGGAGGAACGAACACAAACGCAGGCGCAGATGCAGGCGCAGACGCAGGCGGCAAGAAAGCAGGCTGGGGTCAGGGCCGGGCCAGGCGAACCAGGCAGCCAGCCACCTTAGGTAAGTTAAGGCAAGACAGGGAGCTGAGATAGGTAGGCGCGACGGCGACGTATCCACAAGGTAAGGCAAGCACGCAAGGTGAGCCAGGTGAGAGAATTTCCAGAGCAGGTGGAAGGTGTGTCTGGGTCTAAACGGCACCTTCGATCCAATAGACGTGGCAAAGAGCAAGGTGAGGTGGAACTCGGGACGGGAGGTCTATGGTACGTAGTTAGGTAGGTAGGTAGGTACGAATACCTCAACCGGACCTGCTGGGCCCGGGCTGCACTGGTGTGAGCGGGGGCGGAGAAACGGAACGGAACCAATGCCAGGTGGGGTCGGGTCCAGTCCAGTAATAAGGTACTAAGTTGACGGAAGTGAGGTACTATCAGAGCCGCGACTAGGGTCTACCGGGCTCAAGTTCTAGGACTCTGACGGATGGAACCTCCATATCTCGACTGTCGGCACCAGGTAAACTAAGAAAGGAGCCGGCCGGAGTAAGCTGAAAGGGCAGCAGCCTCTCAACAACTTTGAGCATTGAGGCAAACAGTAAGGTGCCTTACCTTACCTTCGAAACGCCCGGAAATCCGCCCGGATGGAGGGGCGGCGTTGGTCCTTAGCTTGAATCGGCGGCGACCTCAAGAGTAAAGCTCACCATGGTGGCCTTGCAGGGCAATTTTCAATTCAGACTTGGTCTCGGCTTTCACCCAGGTAAGGTACACAGTAAGTACCCAACTTGGCGCTCTCCAGCTCTCAGTATAAAATACCTCCTCCGTAGCACCCACGGCATTTACCAGTCAGAAGTGGCGCCGACATCCAGGGAAGTCGCGGCGAACGAGCAATGACACCAGAAAGCACATCAGATGGCTGCGTCAATAGTGCGTGTTCATTGGCCAATCAGCGGCTGATGCGGCGGAGTCCAAGTGAATGCAGGACAGGACATGCGTGAAAGAGCACCGCAGAAGGGTGGAGCTTGAGCTGCATCAGACGACGAGTAATATACCGTTACTGCTGAGGCGTCAACCTTGGCGCACTGCTGCCCGCCGGTGAGGTGCATGCCGTGCGGATGCGGAGTGTGTAGGCAGACTATGCTCTGAAGTTCGCAGCCAGGTTTGCATATGCGAAGGGACTATCTTTTCTTGTCTTTCTCCCTCCCAAGAATGGATGTGGGCAGTAAATTTCCATCTTTCCATAGTGTGAAGTATGTGGTATCATGTAACAGATCACTGTCCAAAAAAACAGAGGATAACAGCCATTTGTCCAACCTACACCATCTGCGTGCACATCCTGGCGCGACTGATCCCGCAACCTTGAAGGCCTGTGGACTAGGACTGGGACTTTTGCCTACTGTCCAGGTGTGTCTAGCTAGAGTCATGGCATGTATATACATATAAGTGAATAGAATATGACAGAAAGCACAAACACCTGAGTGCCGGCCACAATATAGTGATTGAGAGAACCTTGAGGGCCATGGTCCTGTCAGTGGGGCGGGGAGGGAGTAAGGTGGCAAGCACCTCTGTGGCCGCGGACAGAATCCGACCTCTACCGAGTCTGCGATGGCTTGTCTTGCGACTTTCGCGTAGCTTGGTGAGACCGACATGTAGACAGCAAGCATTTCCTCGGGTAGTACCTCATTATGAACCTCACATTACCGTAAGCTATGCACGTGGGATCGTGTCCCATGTTGTGACATTCGCCTGGCGTGACATTAAAGAGCGCAAGATACAAGCCTATACGGAGCAGAAGCTCAAGCACCAACAAGGAGTGTCTGCGTATTCTCAGCCAAGGCATAGTTACTGTAGGTCGATATTTCTCGTGCCGAATTGATGCCGTCTTGGTCGTTGTGCAGTGCGAACAGAAGTACATGGATACCTACGCCATTACATGGCTCTAGGCTGGACTGCGGACCACTGCGCAGTGTGGACGGGCCAGGTATTAACGTTCGCAAGCCCCCCGATTCAAAACCACGCTTTTCAGTGATTAATCATATGATGATTCGGGGACGATCAAAGCACTGCGTAATACATACCTCCAGGGAAGTGTTCGAGTAAGTTACTTGTCAGTGTGCTGCCAAGCTAGTGAGTCCTGCGTTGCAGAGGCCCAGCATTGCATCGAATGTCCAGTGCACTGTATAGGCATCCCTGTCTATTGCCGGGCTGATCTAGCTGTGTGTTGCATCAGTAAGCCCGCTCGCTGTAGGACGGACTACCGTGACTATGGTGATCTATCTCAGTCTGCTTGCCGTGGCTGCAACTGGCGCATGGCGGTCGGGGGATCGGAATGCGTCGCTGCTTCACAGGGTAAGCAGTGAGCCTGGGGAGCAACGGTCTGCGTAGCACACCATGCTGGATTAAGCCCAATCATAGCTTCTTGACTGTGATACACGAGGTGACAAGGCAGGATTTCAACGCTGTGTAACAACATGGCCGAAACAGAGCGAGCTCCTAAGGCGAGTATTTGATCTTAGGTATCTACGTTCAAGCCTAAGGTAATCAATTACCTACCTACGTTAAGGTACCTTATCCATGATCGTGGCAGACACCAAGCTTAGGGGACCTTACCTAAGGTACTTAGGGTAAGGTTCCTTCAGGCAGGACCGCGCTGTTCCGTACCCAACCTCTTCCATAAAAGAGCTCAACCTAGGTACCTTACTTATTAGCCCAGACCAACTACTAGGCGACTAGCACGCTACACTGTCGGTGCCTCAGAGGGGCTTCGGGGAAGAAGGCGAAAAAAGAAGAAGGCGCAAAAAAAAAAAAAAAAAAAAAAAAAAAGGCATCACCTGATCTACGACTGCTGGATTGGGAACGAGTCTGCGACGAGTCGGCACGAAGAAGACCTTAGCCGACTAAACGCACGATCTCCTTTACAGAAATGCTCCTTCCACGCCGACCGACTGCCAGATGGGCCTTTCGCCCATTTCGCCATTGCCAAATAGCATTCCCAACAAGACTACAGACAAAACGAGCTTACCATTCGTACGACCACCCAGACCAGACTGCCTCTTTCAACACCCAAGAAAAGACAATTCTCTCCGCCGCCTACGAACATGTCCCGGAGCACGGTTTCTCCCACAAAGCTCTAGCTCTCGGCGCGAAGGATGCCGGGTATCTCGACATTAGCACCAGCGTTTTGCTCGACGGCCCCTTCAGCCTCATACGTTACCACTTGGTGACGAGGCGAGAGAGCCTAGCCGCCAAGAGTAAGAAAATCTTCGGCCAGGTCCCAGAGGCCAGCATCGACGAAAAGGTGGAAATGATAACATGGGAACGGCTTCTGGGAAACGAAGTCATCGTAGGACATTGGCAAGAAGTGGGCGGCCCTGTCCCGCAGCTTTATGTTCGTGCTCGCTAATGCGGCTGCAGGCTTTGGCCATCATGGCACAGCCAACCCATGCTCCTGCCTCTTTCAAAGAGCTGGCTAAGCTAGTTGACGAGATCTGGTTTCTCTCCGGGGACACTTCCGTTGACCCCTCTTGGTACAGCAAGCGCGCGAGCGTGTCGATGATTTATGCCTCCACCGAGCTTTTCATGACCAATGACAAATCCGCTGGCTTCAGGGACACCAGAGACTTCCTTCGACGAAGACTCAAAGAGGTCCACGAGGTTGGTGGTATACTTGGCTCCGTAGGGCATTGGGTTGGTTTTACGGCCAGTGCGGGTGTGAACGTATTGAGGAGCAAAGGGCTCCGAATCTAGAACCAGTCACAAGGGGATTTCTCTCAAGAAACCACTCCACGGCTGGGGTTACTGTACAAAAGCCTACTCACAAACACATCGATTGTATGATATAGAAGGGTACCTCGATAAGCTAGCTTATTAAACTGCCGCGATGCAAGACGCAAAATGAGGCCCAATTTTACGGACTACCGTTTGATTTAACGCCTCAACGCCAGATCCCGCAAGATCCATTCCTCCCCGCCTTCGCCACAAACCTTGGTCCGTACCGTACGCCCCCAAACGTAGCCATTCAGGCAAGAAAGACCCTGGCGTATCAAACCAAAGTCCGCTGTCGAGGATCGGTCAACCTAGGGCTGGTGTTAGTGTTTTCTTTTTCAACAAGGCTAATCGCACTTACCGAATGACTTTCACATCCTCATCAAGCGATGCCCGTCCTTCGATGGCGTTGGGTGTGATCATGATGTACTGGCGAGATACCGAGCGTCGCGCCGCCTCAATCTGGATGAGAAGCCAAGTTAGCATAGGATGAGGTCTGCAAGCGTACATGGATGACTTACCAGCATCTTTGTGCTGATCGTGCGGTTGACGTTATCCATGAAGACGTCAAACTCGTCAAGACATCTAAGAGGCGAACCCATGGCCTCCCAAATAGCCAGCAGCATGCAAATTGACGAGAAAGACTTCTCGCCGCCTGACAGTGTCTTCGTGCTTCTGCCACCGGTACCTTTCTTCGTCTCGTCTGGCTCCACGAAAAGCGACAGTCTCTTCTGAGGATGGTCGATCGCAAGCTTGCCTCTGAATCCACGCTCACTGAGGAGATATTGGAAGCAAATGCGTGCTCGCGCCGAGATGTGACGCTGGAACAAACGCCATCGGTTCAACCGGTCTTCCAAGTTGAGCTTTCCTGCGGCCTGCTCCTCCAACTGGCCCTGGTAGAGCTGCTTCGCGGCTTCGTAGGCTGTTTCAGCTCTCGCTGCCCGCTCTTTGATCTCCTCGTCTGAAGCACCCAGCCTCTGAGCCCTCTTCTCCAGTTGCTGGTGTATAGTCGCGTATTTGGCTTCGATGGTCTTGTGTGTTTCGCCCTCGGCGATGTACACACGATTCGGTGCCTTCTCCATAGCTTGGTGAGTGAAGTTGGCCACGGTTTCGGCCTGCTGGTCACGCTTCGACTCAGCTCGTCGTTTGTCTTCAAGCGCATTATCGCGGTCCTCGAAGGCGCGATTCTTCTCCATAACGGCAAGCTTCCGTAGGTCTTCGGCTCTCGTAACAGCGAGTTGTAGTTTGTTCAGCTGAGCGTCGTAGTCTTTGAGTCTTCTCTTCTCCTCGTCGCTCTTCCTCTTGTATTCCTCCGTCTTCTTGTTTAGTTCTTCTTGCCTCAGCTTCATCTCTCCATACTGAGTGCCTTGGTGGTCTTTTTCCGCTTTGGCCTTCTCCAGCTCCTCTCGAAGACCTACGAGTCTGCCATCGGCTCCTTCGTATTGATCAAGCTCTGCTGAAACACTCTCGATATGAGCCTGAGCCCTGCGCAGCTGCCGCTCCAAAGACTGATTTCCTAATTCCTGGGCAGTTAGATTCGCCTTGCATTTGGCCGATGCCTGCTCGAGCCGTCGCTGATTTGTCTCAAGAGACCGCAGCTCGCCCCGCAGATGGGCTAATGCCTCTCCTTGAAGTTTGACCTGTGTCTCGTTATCTGACTTCATTCTCGGCATTCTATTGTAAGCGTTGATTGGTGATGTATTCGCGCCCGTCTCTTTGGCCTGGATTCGGAGTCCATGACCGCGCTTGCTGGCACCGTCATGGAACGCAAGACACACTTGCACGTTTGGCGGTGGCGAGTGGTTAAGCATAACATCCTCGGCTTTTTTCCTCTCCTTTATGAGAATGATCCTGTCAATGGAATGGGCCACGATAAGCTGGCTGCGGACCCAGTCATTGTCGAATCGGAGAACGCGGAGAACTGTGTCGAATCTTTCGTCGGGCTCTCTCAGGTTCATATTGGGAGGCAAACGCTTGCCGATGATGATCGGCGGGGTGCGGCCCCAAGTGAAGCGCTGCATCAACCTTGCCAGCCGTTGCTGGTCTCTCTTGTTTGCCACAAGGAAGCTATCCAGCGTCGCACCTAGAGTTGTATCTAGAATACTCCCCCACTCAGCTTTGAGGAGCTGAATGTGAGCTCCGATCGGACCAATGGGCTTCTCTTCGAAGCCACTGTCTTGTTCAATGGCTTGAAGAAGAGCAGGAATGCTTCTATCAAAGGCAGCATATGCCGATCCTCCGTTTCGCTGGAGGGTCTGTAGGCGCGATTCAGCTGACGAGATTTCTTCTCTCTTCTTATTTATGTCTAGTCTGCCCGCGTTCTCAGTAGACTGAGCTGCTTTGAGCGCATCACGAAGCTCTGGCATGGCGTTGGCACCCTGATCCATTCTCTCCCTGGTGCTGGATTCATCCGACTTGGCGTCGTTCAGCCGTGCTTCGAGTTCTTGTCGGGCACTGCCGGCACCAGCATCCAATCGCTGTTCTTCTGCTTGGATTTTCTGTTCGGAGTCCTTTACCCATGCCTTTGCATTGCTGTGACGCTGCTGCACATCTCTCAGCTGACGATGTATGTCTGTGACTTGAGCCTTGGCCTCATCAAACTCCGCTCTGGCAGCGGCGACATCTTCATTAATCGTGGTAGCCTCCATCTGTTTCTCATGAAGTGCTGCCTGAGCACGCGCCAGCAGCTCATCGCACTGAGATAAGGCTTGTGATTTTTGCTCAATCGATGACTCAGTGCCATTGATAATTTCGTCCAGCGAGGCGATTTGATCGTCGCATTGTTGAAGGATATCCTCCTGCTCTGCCACCTGAGACCAATAGAGCTGATTTCGAAGACGACGATACTCCCTCCTCATCTCCTCGTTCCTTTGGGCTATGTCTCTCAGCTTGCGCGCCTCTGAGAATTCACGCTCAGAGCGTCGGACGTGTTCCTCCAGACTTGGAAGTTTGGCCTCATGGCTTTCAAGGATCTCCGTCAGTAGCTTGTAGTCATTGTCGAGTTGTTCGAGTTGGACACCACGGACAAAAAATTTGTACTTCATAGAAGCGGATGAAGAGTTCAAAAACTGACGCGCATTGTCCTGTGAAAGAACATTAAGCGGGTTGTCGACTTGAAAGGCCCAGTATTCGGAGATTTCGTCGACATCGGCCTTCTTCGTAGATATCGTTTTGCCCGTCACACTCTTGAGCTTGAAGCCGCTGGAGCCAGCTCGGGAAAAGTGACGCTCGACTCTGATGGTGTCGCCATATATTTCTGGCTGATAGGCATCGACACCCTGGTTCTTGATTCTGACGATGATGATAGAGTTGTCTCGGCCTTCCTTGATGAAGCTCTTCAGGCTTCCGCCTCGATTTGTTGAACTTGCTTTGCCGCCGAGGCAGAGAGTAAGAGCAGTCAGCACGGCACTTTTTCCGCTTCCATTCTCTCCAACGATGAAGTTGATCAATGGCCCCAGCTCAACAAAGAGACGCTCGTGACACATGAAGTTGAAACACTCGACACTTTCTATGATGCCGTTCTCGGCGGCGTGGTTCTCGCCGATTCGTTGCGGGCGGCTCTTAATTTTCTGTGTGGCGCGCTGATCATCCTGATCTTCATATTGCAAATGCCTAAATCCATCGTCGCGGGCAATTTCGTACTGAGTGCGAGGAGGCGAATCTTGTCTGCCTCGTCCATTCTCGTCTTCGTCTTCGTCTTGGTTACCAGTGGCCTCGCTATCCGAACTGGAGTTTTCGTCTTCCCGTTTTTCGTGGGTAGAGTAGGATAGTCGGACTCTTTTGGACTGGTTGAAAATGAGAGATTAGCCGCGCTGCGATAATGCTCGAGAATTTTGGGGCTGGCTTACAGACGCGTCTTGGCTAAGATAGGATCGTGCCCGCCGAACATCCAACACTTCCTCCGCCTCTACAGCGGCACGAGATCTTTTGGGAGGAGCCATACTGGAATGTGACTGGGTCACACTTGCCTCTGAGGGCGGTATGACAAGTCGGGTGCGGACGTAGCTGGCTGGCGATGATGATTGATATTGTGATAGTGGAATGGCGTGAACAGTCTCGGACTTTGGGTCGACGCGTGCCGACATACAGGGGGACGCGATCGCGTTAAAGGCCTGGTGGGGTGTCCTGTAAGTAAATTCACCTGGCTTGGAGATGGAGGAAAGACCGGGAAGAGGGAAAGTGGGGGCCCTGGGGGAAACCGGCCGCCTGCCCTATACGGGCCGCCCTCTGAAATGGAAGCCAGAGTCCCTGCAGTAAGGCGGCGTGGAGGTACCTAAGACACTGTAGTTTACCTAGTGCACCTGCCCGTGTGAGGGGGCAGCTTAGAATCCACCCCACCTTCATGGTGATTACCTCAACCCACCTAACCCAACTTATCTCAACGACCTATTGACAACTTCAACGATCGACCACTGATTATCATGGCTGCACATGCTCAAGATGAACAATCCAGTCTTGGCGCCACTCAATATCGACTGTCGGAGAATCGCGTCGAGTATTGCATCTTTTTGATCGATTCGGAGGCCCAAGACTCGCGGGGGCAACTCTCGCGACTAGAGAAGTTGCGCAAAACAGCCCTTCTGCTAGGCACCCACTTGGCTGGTGACTACATATGGCAAAGAGATTCACTAAATCTCGAGGTCACTACCGAGCAAGGTTTGTCCAAACCCTCAAAGATGGAATAATAAAAGAGACGGAAAGAGAGAGAGGATCATGTAGTCAAAATCTAACCAGCCCAACAAGGACTTGCTTTTCTGCGAGGAACATCGGATTATGGCGACTCCGTTGAAGATGAATGGCTGATAGTCTACATCCTCAGGGAGCTATCCAAGTCCGACTCGAAGGTATGGATTCGCATATCTGACAGCGACGGCGAGTTCCTCTTGGTAGAGGCGGCAAATGTACTGCCAAAATGGCTGAGTCCCGAGAACGATCAACATCGAGTTTGGATTAACAATGGCCGGCTTTGCATCATGCCTCTTGACCAGAGTTCAACGGTCTCGGATTCACAGCCACTCACTTTGGCAGAAGCTGTGAAGACCATCAGAAAAGACTCAGAAGCTCTTTTACATTCGGAGTTCATCGAGGCGGAAGCGTTCTATCGGCTAGAAAAATACCCCAGCCAGATTTGGAAGTCGATGCATCACTCTCTAGTAAGGATCCCTCGAAGACTGGCGCATGTTCTCCATCAGGCTCCTAGAGCTGTTGCACCGGCCGTGGAGTCATTCTATCTACGTGATGCGTTGGATTTGAGAGCCCTTCTGTCCAAGGCAGATAATCTTCGCTTCCCTCCACACGACATGGTCACCTTGAGCGTTAAGTTGACCAAAGTTTTATTTGCCCAACTTCGATCTCAACGGTTTGAACCGCCTACACCGTGGTCAGATGTGCTTGAAAAAGCACAAGGCAATGAGTTGAGATATGTCGAAATGGGGATGAAGCTTGCCAGCGGATTCGAGATCATGATGAATAACATCAACACCACAAAAAGCCGCGAAGCCAGAGAGGCCAGTATCGTTGTAGCGGATCTCGAAGAGGATGGGGAATCAGTACTTCCGACCGATTACGATATCCAAAATTGGAAAGATTCAGAAAGAGAAGACGATGAATCTTGGCTGGACATCAACTACGAGGACTTTGAACAGGAACTGCAAGGACGCCGTGAAAGTGGAAAAGGCCGTACCGGTTTTGGAGACCCATCAACACAGGCAGACCTGCGCAAGATCGTGTCACGATTCGAGGCCTTTTTGAACGACGAGAAAGCAGGTCTTGACGGGGCCGAGACTGAAGACATGGACATTGACGAAGATGACGACGACGACAGCGAGGATGGCAGCGATGAGGAAGACAAGGCAGTCAGCTTTAACGAGGCTGAGTTTTCTCGAATGATGAGGGAAATGATGGGACTAGCTCCAAACAACCAAGGTGAAGCTAGTCCGCCAGCAGGGACGCGAAAGCATCGAGAAGGTTTCCCTGAGGATCCCAGCGACGAAGATCTGCGGGAGCTTGCAGCACAGTTGGAAGCCGAACTTACCGAGCACGGGGCCCTCAGACTAGACGTCTCTGACAACAGCAAAGCGCCGGCGGTCAAAGGCAAAGGGAGCCATCCAGTCAATGCGAACGGTCTTGGTACCGCTGTCAAAAACAATGGCAGTGACGATGAAGACGACAAGGAAGCTGGAGATGAAGAAATCGATATTGACTACAACCTAGCCAAGAATCTGCTGGAGAGCTTCAAGGGTCAGGCAGGCTTGCCAGGTCCGGCTGGCAACATCCTGGGCATGATGGGCATGCAGCTCCCGCGCGACGAGGCCGACGGAGACACCGAAAGCAAAAAGTGAAAACGGCAGACAATCGGATCAAAACTTGTCGGGATGAGAGCACAGCCTAGTTTCCTGTGTCGTTCTATGCGCCGCGCGACAGCATCTAGTTCTGTATCACGCGTCATGCTAGTATGTACAACAGCCATAGCCGAATAGAGACGGCTGGTTCGTAACGTCATTGACACCCTCCCTAGTCATCTTTTTCGCAGCTTTTGGAGCGCTTTGCTGGGCTCGACTCCCCACTTGGTCTTCTTCCCCTCTGATCACCCGCATCGCTAAGCGTGTCCAATTGGGCCAAGATATGGTTCAACTTCTTTCGCGCTTCCAGTTCACGCCCACTGCTGTCCCTGCGCGGCCGAAAGAACTCCCTGGCAATGTGCGTGATTGTGTGGTAGCATTCATACAGGAGAATGCGGATATGGGCGGTGGCCTTGTCTTCGATCATATCCGAAGAGAACGCAGACATGGCTGTGGTGTCTTGGTCTGGCGAAACATCGTTGAAACCTGACAAAAAATCGCTACTGGGGCCATGGCAAAAGTCGACGGCAAACAGAGGATCTCCAAATACAAAATTGCTCCAGTCCTTCATACCGGTCATAATGATGTTGCTCTGTTGATACGGCGTAGCTCGGTTGTCTCCGCCCAGCCCCAACTCACTGCTACTGTCATCGTCGTCGGTTTCACTCTCGCTGTCGTCAACCACCCGGGATTCGCCTCGCAATTCAAGGTGGTGGCTGCTTGCTAGTGATGGAGGACCCTTCCGACACTTTCTTCTCATGACCAAAGTATTGAGATCCTTGCCGGCGTCTACCGCAACCAAACGCGGTGTCTTGACACTCTCCAGTGTGTACTGGAACTGTTTGAAGTGCTGGCGGATGGAACCATACCCTAGCATGACCTGCATATCTTCACCATCGCGTAAGACGGCCTCTAGCATGGAGTGGAACGCTGTTGACCAAGACTGAACCCCCCGCGACTCCATCAGTCTGGCATGTAAATCTCTTCTGATCGATTTCGCAGAGTCAGACGGTGGTATAGGTGTCGCAGGTGGGAGGACAGCGAAAGCAGGACCGAAGCGGCCTGTCGGTGAGACCAATCTGCAAAGTTTCCTGTAAAATTGGCCTGTTTGAAAATCAACCGATCTTCTTTCGGGCGAAGAAAGGGGCGGGCTGAGTTCGGGAATTGGGACACCCATCGTGGGCCGTAAGAGATTGAACTGGTGGCCTTCTTCGCTAGGTGCATTTGTATGGGCTATGAGCCTCGGAAGGAACATATGCAAATCTTCTGCGCAGTTGGCACTGCTTCCTAAGTCCCCCGCACCTCTGGTTTCAATCTTTCCAGCGTCGAGAATGTCTTCGGGTTCTGGGGTTCGTTCCTGTAGGAGGGGCTTTGCAGTAGTCTGGTTTGCAAGCCAACTCAAGACGGCCGCCTCCGATACGACGGAGGCTCGCTCCGATCGAAGGAGCTTGACCATCGGCGGCGGAGGGGCGACGAGGACAAGACTCGTTCCGTCGGAGATCTTGACTCCATAGGCGCGCTGGCAATGGACCGAAGACACAGGCTGGACCTGTTGTACTGTGGCCTGGGGCACCAGATGGCTTATAACGGCTTGCATGGGCTTTGTCGCTAGCGGATCGCCGCCGCTGATGCCGAAAGCTGGGACGAGTCTGCCCTATGGGTGGGCTACGGGTGGCAGACGGGAGACTGCAGGTTTGCGACACCTCCTGAGAATGACCTGAAAGGTGAGTCGTATGCAGGGTGAGGGTGAGCTGTAGCTTTGGTGATACCGTGTCGGAGCCATGTGGATGGGGGTGGGTACATTGACCTAGATATAGCAAGCCGTCAAGCCCCAGTGTGTAGACGATGAGGCAGGGGTCACGGCGTGTTATGCAGACTGGCACTGGGTTCGAGATGGGGCACCCGCGAACCCAAGAGTTGATGGCTTGAGAAAACCGCGAATAGAGAGACTGCCAATCACATCGGCTTCCAGGCGAGGAGGATGTAGAGGAGTAGGCGCAGCACGTCCACAGGAGTAGAGTGGGAAGATAACGAGGGATTGCGAAGCACATGGCGGGACAGGGTGTATAAGCGGTCAGCAGTCCTGGCAGGTCGCAACCGAGAATTGTGAAAGTGAGAACTGTGGAAGGGAGTATACGGAACCTGCCCGGAGTGGAGGTGGTTGAAGAACCCTTGCGAAGATGGGGAGTGACAACTTGACGAGGAACAAAGTGACAACTGGGTCACAGAATGAATGTGGCGGAAACAACTGCTCGGGGTGGTATTCTTTGGGGGCGTGTCGTTAAGGCTCTGAGCGAACCCAGCGGACCGGCAGCTTTTTCCTAGCCAAGTGAGGTAGTCGCCTATAAGGACCACGGAAAGAAATGTATGTTGTATGGTGCTTGAAGCGTGGTCAAGGAGCCATAAGTCTTTTGGGGAGGGCACAAATGTCTCCACGGTGCCCATTTCAACTAATGAGGAGCTGGGACAGGCGAGCAGCAATGATCACCTAGCCGCGTAGGGTAAGTGGACTGTCCCGGTGAAGGGCGAGGCGTCACGCAAGGACAGACATTAGGGCCATGAGGCGTTCAATCAGCACCCAGAAGAACTGCGGATAAGCGAGAGAGACAACGCTAAGGATGCCCTGGACCCAAGCAAACTGTGTAGGCGGGCATCCAGTTTCTAACCCAGGCGAAAGGAAGCGGATCGAAATTGCTCTCTTTCTTGGGAGGCAAGAGCCAGCAGGCGAGAAAGTCATGTACGAATCACCAAAAACATAGAGTATAGCTGCCCTCGGGTGCTACTTTGGGTCAACCCAAGCGAAAACGCATCGCAGCGGGGAACGGTGCCATGTCGCTGAGAGATAAGGGCAAAGGGGAGGAGACCAAGCTAGTAAGACCAATCAACCCGCGAGAGGGGGAAATCCCCCAAGCTCTATTGATGTCGTCAGGCGAAGTTAAAGACTAACACGATGCTGTAAGGATATCAGAAGGCAAACGAGTGGTCAATGAGATGGATGTTGGTGAAGAAGGGATCTATCCGCCCCGCCTGGAATCCCAATCAGACCCACCACAACCCCAGATCCTGGTTAGTCTGTGCATCGAGAAGCGAGCCGGGAATCTGGTGATTGGACACTTTTCAAGCGAGCCGGATGAGGTGTTCGGATTCCGCTCACGGGTCTGACTCTGGCGTCGTCTTCCAGGCGCCTGAATTAGTCTGCCGTCGGGTCCTTCCCTCATTCTTTCTCCTTGACCAGCTGTTTTGGAATGATTAGAGTTGTTTATTTGCCAGAGTCTCGTCCATCTTCTCCTATTGTCGTCGAACATGGTTGGAAATTGATGCATTGCAGCAAAGCTAAGTTTAAGGACATTAGTATGAGGTAGACGACGTACTACGTGTTGACATTTTAGGCGTGGCTGGCTCTCCTCGTCAAAGAAGAGCGTCCTATACCGTGTTACGGCCCAATCCCGGCCTTTCTAGTCCGATCCGCCCCCGTCCCTTGCTTGGCTGCGTAGAAGCTCCTCAGAACTTGGGGAGTGCTGACGGCTCTAGAGACTCGTCAAATTTATCGCAATAGGGCTTAGCGCCGCAATGGGGGCTCCACTAAGCCGCACACCCCAACTTTACCTAGGTAAGGTAGTAATCTCATCCTCTGGGGTCCGTTCTTCAGAAACAGCTCTCCTCACACAACGTGCCACCCACCGGTGTCCTTATCCGTACATGAACATGACAAGCCAATACGACAGAATTGAAGCTTTGAACCTTCCAAAACGAGGGGACCCAAAGGCCGGGTGCACCGACGGGTGCCGCCGCAGGTCCTGGCGTGAGGACGGCGATTGAGATGCCCGCATTTCGTACCACAATCTCGCCTAAGCTGCTTCATTCCACATCTTCGGCTAAGTCCGATGCCTTGATTCCTCGCAGCCTGCCCCAGCACATCCAGTACACAGGAGGTGAGGGGTAAAACCATTACAAGTACGGATAGGGCCTTTACTTTTGCCCTGAAGCGGCTGTAAATATACCCCCCCCCCCCCCCCCCCTCTCCGGCCTGCTGCTCGACCAGCTAGTTCATGCTGCCTCGCTCATGATGTCTTCCTCGGGTTTTTTCTCTGTCTCGATGGGTGATGACTTGGGCTTTGCACCCTTTGCACCCGGCGACGCTTTGTACATCTCGTTAATGTTGAGCTTCTTGAGCCCATCCCAGTCACTGCCGTTGATAACGCTCATGCCGCAGTAGCTCTATGAACGGTGTCAGTCCAGCCTGCGTAACTCAATTTCTTGCCATTACCCTCACCTGAAAGATATCAACAAGTACCACCTTATCCGGGTTGCTGAGATTGACTTTGTGTCTCTGGTCGATGGTGCTGGCTATTTGCTTGATAAGGTCGTCACGCTCGATGGAGCTGTTGCTACGTATGGAGGGCCGAATTGCATACTGTCCATCAATGAGTCAAGTCATCTATCAGGCTGGGCGCAAAACTGACCGTGTACGCGTGCTTCGCATCCGACTTGATTTCTGGCCCGGTCTCGTTTCCATCCGCTCCCGCCACATCGTTCTTGACTCCCACTTCATTCTCTATGGCTGTCTCGCTCGCTGTCAACCTGAACCAAGGCGCGAGAGCCTTTCGTGCCGTCCTTATTACACCATTCTCTGAGGCCTTGTCCAGAGCACTCACAGGTGTCAACCTATTGATGTACTTGGTCTTGCGCTCTTTCAAATCTGGACAAGCGCCTGCATCTCGACAGATGCGACGACACAGCTCAACTGGTTCAACGGGGTCTCGTGTTTTCATGAAGAATACACACTCAATACCAGCGCGGATAGCCTTAAAGTTCCGTTTGGAATCTTGATGGTTGACAGAGCTCATGCCGACAAGCTCTTTCTTGATGGATGATTCAATGTCCTCGTCCTCGTCACCAGACTCGATGTCATCGCCGGGTGGAGCAAGTCCGTACATGGTTTTGCCATAATCGTCACAAATGAAGTTGAACTCACGGATGGCTTTACTATCCATCCCTCGGGCGAAAGTGACCCATACACCCTGATCGCCCACCTCCAGTGAAGCGTCTCTGTCCTGGAGATTGGCGACCTTGGCCTTTTGGTGAGGAGTTTGCCATGCTCCCGTGCCGCGACCGCCCTGCCGTTTGTCAGTCAGAAGTTCGTTACCAACGGATGGAGCAGAGTCTATTCATATTCAGGTCGGCACGGCCAGGGTTTTTTGCTCTCGCAAGTTGCAACTTGCCTTGCTTCGTTTCGAAGGATGGGACTTTTCACACCCGGAGCTGGGTTGCTTTCTTTTCGTTGCGTCGGAGGTCATGACAGCTATTGGTGAGACGACGTCGAAGTGTGAGTCCTCTACACTTCGTCCGTGGGGGCGTGGCTGCTTGCTTGGTGGCCAAACACAGTCTACTTTGCTGGTTGGATGAGAATTTAGGATGGTGCCGCGGCCAGAAAAGAACTGAAGTCAGACGGTATGGCCCACTTATCGGCGCTTAGGAGGCACCTACCTACCAACCTAAGGTATCCCCACTCTAGGTACAGAGTACCTCACCCTCAACACTATTATTACTCAGTCTGGCTACACGGTCGGGAGTCATCATGCAATCGGTCGTACATACATCAGCCATCCCCGCCCGACCAGCCATCGTATCAACGCATCGAGGAAGGGCGGACGACAGGACGACGAAGTCCGACTACGGGATGTCGATCATCTCTCTGCGGCACGCCAAAATCATGAATGCTTGATTCCTGTGGCGATTCAGACAGTAAATAAGACGTGTGCTCCGAGCTGCTGCTTAATAACATGCATTGGAGCTCTACATCTACTCTAACTAGTAACCAATCTTGCACCGTCTAACTTTACGTGTGCTAATTCTTGTTCCTGCGCCATCCGAATTTTGCCAAAATGAGGCCCCCTGGCCCGGAATCGTGCGCGTCCGCAAGCCCGCCAAGCTACACCTTTCACTCGACCTTGGCGTTGTTCTTGGCGCTGGCCTCAGCTGTCATGATGAGAGCTCTTGGAGCATCCTCCTTGGGGACGTAGAGCTCCACAAACTGCAGCGTCGTGGGGTTGTTGAAATTCTCATCGGTCAGGAGCTTCTCCAACTCGTCCTTGGTCTTGACGACGAACTTCTTGGCCGTCTGCTCGGTTCCACCGAATACCGTTACCAACTCCTTGTATTGCCACTGGACTATATCGTTGTATTCGGCCTCCATGCCGTGGATGAACCGCTCAATGGTGAAACCGTCATTGCAAATGACAAAGCTAAGCGGAATTTGTTAGTGAGCCATGTATCAAGGAATCTTGGAGGGCCCGCAGACGCAGCTTACATTGTCGGGTTCAGGCCATGGCGCAACATTGTTGTTATCTCTTGCGCCGTGAGCTGAAATGATCCATCGCCAACGAACAAGATCGTCCTCCTGTCTTCGCCGGCGTCTTTGACGGCCAGTGCAGCACCCTGCGCAGCACCAACAGACCAGCCGATACTACCCCAAAGGACCTGGCTCAAAGCTGTGACACCAGCCGGGAATTTGGTGTCCCAAATGCCGAAGTTGGCGGTGCCAGTTTCGGTAACAACAATATCGTTGTCGCGGAGGTAATGGCCAACTCTCGGCCATAGGTACTTTTGAGTGATGGTCTGGGATGGATCGTTGTCGTCGATGGGCAGCTTGTTAGAGACATCCGGCGAGGGTACGATGCTGAGCTTTTCCGGGTCGAGGTTGTTTATCACCTTGCGCAAGACACCACGCATGGTGACGCCAGGATACTCCGAATATCGAACTGTTGTGTGCGTGCTGTGGAAATTGATGGTGTTGAGCTGTGATGTCCGGTAAGAGAAGCCGGCCGTATTGAAATCACTCTGTGGCGGGATCAGCGAGTTGTCCCGAAAGGAAGCCGTTGTGTAGCCCTTGTACTTACCTTGAGACCGCCAATGGAAAGTATCAAGTCAGATGATTCCACTTTCTCCTTGACGTCGGGCTGTGAGGCATCTCCGGCGTAAACACCGCCGTAGTTAGGATGTGTCTCGTTGACAGCGCCCTTGCCCATCGGAGTGACAAAAACAGGCACTTTGGCCTTCTCCAAAAGGTCATGGACCTCAGGAAGTACACGGTGCCGAATGGCGCAGGCATCAATGAGCATGACTGGTTTCTTGGCTGCGTGTAGTGACTTCAAGACAACTTCGACAACGTAGTCCTCCTTCGCGGGGTCATTGGGGACCTCGCTGAGGTCAATAGGTGTTCTCAGTCTCTCGCCCTCAACCTTCTTTTGGACCATGTCGGTAGGCAGCATGACGTACACTGGACGACTACGAATCCAGCATTCCTTGAGAGCATGATCAATCTGGTTGGCGATCTCGGCGGGATTGTTGAGCTTGGCGACATCACAAGAGATTTGTGAGCTCATGTTCGCAAAGACGTTGAAATCTCCATTGCCTAGAGTGTGGTGCAGAAGCATTCCATTTCTCTGTGAGATGGTGGAGGGGCATC
Organism: Colletotrichum tropicale; assembly: GCA_027406125.1. NCBI lineage: Eukaryota > Fungi > Ascomycota > Sordariomycetes > Glomerellales > Glomerellaceae > Colletotrichum > Colletotrichum tropicale. Next base: position 3,776,925 of record JANVYH010000004.1, read on the forward strand.
CGACGATGTGGACGACGGGGACATGCTCGGAGTATGCGCCAGCGAGGGCATTGATGGCTGATAATTCACCGACGCCGAAGGTGGTGATGATGGCAGAGATTCCCTTGACGCGCGCATAGCCATCAGCCGCATAACCTTGTAGGTGTTAGTGAAGCGCATAAGTATGGGTTTGGCGATGCCGTTTACCAGCATTGAGTTCGTTGACACTGCCAACCCAATTCAGGCCAGACCCAGGGAGGTAGTCGAGAGCAACAAGGTTGTAGTCTCCAGGAAGGCCGTGGACTGAGCGGACACCGACTTGGTGAAGTCTCTTAAAAAGGTATTCAGCGACATCAATGGGCTCTTTGAGCGCCTGAGTTCGAATATCGGCCATGGCGGGATCACCTCGAAAGGGACGTCGTACTGTAAATAGAACAAGTGATATAATGGGCGGACCTGGTTGTCTGTGGTAGAGTAGAGTTGGTCTTCGGAGCAGCTCTGCAGATGATCAAGCTGAGCTTGTTCTTAGGTCTCTGGGATCTGGAGGAGAGGAAAGGGGTTCACATTGACAGAGGCCATGAGCTTTATATCAAGAGGAACGCGGTAGCCGCATCTCGGTATGCGACATCGCTTTCGGCAGGCTCGCTCAATACAAGGAGTGAATGACCAGGGTCAAGTCAGGCCACTGAGAATTTCCTGATGAAACGGGCAGATCATCGGCGATGTGCGGAAACCCAAGAAGCTGCATGTTCTTGTACTACAAGATAGAGCAAAGTTACAGAAAGAATAAGTCAACAGTGACAAAGATGGAAGCGATGGGCCAACCAGTGTCGGTATCTGGCGGGTTTCGGATAGGAGGGCGTGATATGGGACTGGCGTGGAAGTTGGAAGATTGAGTAACAGTCGAGGTACCTTGCAACAAGCCTAGTAGGGAGCTTCGAAGGGTCCAGAGACAGATGATGGCAGCGGAACCCATCGGTTGCAGAAGATACTGATGTAATCCAACACGCCACAACAGAATGCGGTCACCATTACACCGGGCTGGTGCCGGACAAGGGTGGTCGGGAGCCGGGGCCGAGCCGGACTTGTACGAATGCTTTCCATACCTACCCTGCCATTCTAGACCTGACTCTTGTTGTCCGCCCTGTCCTTGCTGCCGGGGAATGAGACGCATGCCATTGGCCGACAAAATCAGCGGCCGCCGAGGGCCAAAAAAAAAAAAAAAAAAAAAAAAAACGTAACATGGAGCCCTGGGACGTTTCTGGCTTGTACACTAGGTAGGACGACGCCGTTGATGATGCTGGTCGCCTGTCAATAACTAGGTGTCCTACCTATGTAAGGCACCTACCTACCTACCTGGTACCTTAGGTAAGGAGGTAAGGTCATAGGTAGGTTGGGGGTCCCAGCGCCGAGGCTGCCACCTGCGAATACGCAAGGTGTACTCTTCGTCAATGTCCCCCGACCATGCCCGCGCGCTCCTAGTGGGTTTTTAGAGTGAGCTGTCAGGCAGGGAACAGCTGTGGTTTGATGCGCCTCTGCGGCCCCAACCCCAATGACAGGCCGGGCCAAGGCAGATCTCGCCCATGACCCTGCCGCCTCTAATGCAGTGCGTGAGTGCAGACTGACCGCCACGCTATCAAATCGACTGGAAGGGCAACTGGGCGAAAAAAAAGAGCGCATACTTTTTGATTGCCACTCCACCACACTGCACCCCCCCATCATTCGTCAATAATACCCAACTTTTTATATACAAAAAACGCTACTAAGCCGTTCGTTTACTTTTTAATTCAATAACATGCTATAATCGCTTCAGTATTAAATAAATCCACGCGTTTATTATCTCTCTTTTGAGGTCCTTCTATGACACCTCCATAATATCCTATATAACGTTAATATCCTAAGAGGGATACCTTCGCAGAGCCTCCTAGGGCTTAAGCTAAGCGTTCTTAATAAGAGAGATATTAAGGCTCTTAGCATAGTTAAAAAAGTACTTTAGATTATGCTCCTCCTTCTAAGTATAAATAGGATTCTTATGCTTAAGGCTATAGCTAGAATTATTATCTTCCTTAAGTATAAAGTCTTTACCTTCATTATAAGCCTCTTTAATCTACTACTTAACGTAAAGATTAAGGATCTTATTAATATAAACAGCTTAAGTTATCTTCCTATTATTATTTATTAGTATAATATAAAATACTATAGAAGACTTAAAATTATAACTAATTGCAGCCTAGTAGTAAAGATGCTTCTTATCCCCTTCTTCTAGCTTATGCTGCTCTTATAGATTAGAGGGATAGCCTTAGGTTCCCTTCTTCTAAGCTATATAAACCCTACCCTTATTAATAAAGCTAAAGTAGCACTTATTAGAGAAGATAACATCCTCTTAGTCTTCTAATAGAGGCCTCTCAGCTAGAGCCTTCTTAGCATATATAACGCAGTAAGTAGCAAGGTTGTTATCAACATAATTAATAACTTAAGTAATACGCTTATAGATCTTCCTCTTTTTTAAGGTGCAGTTAATAGTATAATTAGTAGCCTTAAAATTAAGGCCTACCTCAATAGGTAAGCTCTTAAGAAGTAGAGCTTTTGCTTTAAATCCCTCTTTATTATATAAGGTCTTAATAGTATTAATAGTGAAATAATATAGAGGTTTAGCCTTAAGAAATATGAGAAAGTATTATTATTATTAGTCTTATCTATTTTAAGTATCCTATACTAGTGTTATTATCCTATACTTTTTAATTAGTATTATTATTTACTACTATTACTAATATCTATTATCCTTAATTAGTATTATTATTATTATTATTATTACTATCTAACTTATATAATACTCTCTATATTATTCTAATTAAGTTACTTATATTATATATTTCTAAATAATAAACTAAGAGTAACTTACTATTAGAGGAGTTTTTAAATAGTTAAAAGCTTAAAATAAAAGCTTTTAAGTTTTAAACTAAAAAGTTATTTTAGTATTTTATTACTACTAAATAGTTTAATAAGTTATTTTTATTATTAAGTAAATAGACTTTTTTTTAGTATTTTATATTCTAATTAAGCTAGCTAGAAGTTTAAAAAAAAGAAGTATTTTAAAGAGTTTATAAACGCTCTAAAAAGTATAAAGAAAAGTATAGTATTACTTAATCTTACTATTTCTTTTAAAAGCTAAAGTTTCTTATTAAAATACTTTAATTAAGATAACTACTTACTAACTAAGATATAAAAGTATAAAAAGTATTACTAAAAACTCTATATAAATTACTACTTTATTCTAATTATCCTTCTTTAATTTACTAAGTATTTTATATTATAAATTAAATAATTATAATAAGATATATAAATCCTCTAAATTATAACTTTTAAGCTTAAAAACCTTACTTAATCTAAGTAAAAATATTAATAAAATTATTATAAAAAACTCCTTAAAAATCTACTCTTTATAAATAAAACTATTTTATTATACTAAAGACCTCCTAATTACTTTTCTTTTCTAATTACTAACTATTACTTCTTTAAATATTATAATAGTTTTTATACTATAATTACTATAAAGATACTAACTAATTATTAGGTATATTCTATAATTTAGTTTATAAAGCTAGCTATTACTAATAAATATCTTAATAAATATAACTCTTAAAATTAGAAACTATAATAAGTAATAAGAAAAATTTATATTAAATAATTTAAATAATAATTTATATAACTTTATTATAATAATACTTAATTTAATTATCTTAGCTATAGTTTAAGAAGTTTTCTTAAAGGTTTATAGCTTATTAATTAGCTATATTTTTATTAGTAAAATACTTCTCTATAGCTTTAAAATGCTTTATCTTACTCTACTTCTATATTATTATTTTATTTATAGTTAGATTAAGCTTTACTCTTTTATAATAGCTAGAGACTAAGTTTATTAAAAACTCTAAGCTTATACTTAGATTAGATATTAAAGTAGCTAAATATCTAACTCTTAGTATTAAAGTATCTTAATTAGTATATTAAGTATAATTATTTTAAAGCTTAAGTAGCTTATTCTTATTATCTAAGATAATTTTTTACTAGCTATCTTTATTATCTATAAACTTAGAAGATTAACTAAGTATTAATAAATCTTATAATATAAATATAGGTAGTATAAGTATAGCTAGTTAGAAAATAAGCTATATAAAAGTTACTAACTACTCCTTAATAACTTCTACTTCTAAGTTATTATCTATAGTAATAACTAATTACTATAACTAGTAGTATAAATCTTATATCTAAGTAAGCTATTTATATAAAGTAAAGTTAATTAGCTTAGCTTAATAGAATTCTTTAGAAATTTTTTTAATCTATTAGGTCTATATATCTTCTAAGAAGCTATAGGGGTTACTTATTATATTATTTAGCTTACTTTAAATCCTTATAAACTAATAGTTATACTAGCTATCTTAAGTTATTAATTTAAACTACTTATATACTATAAGTTTATATTTTTACTTTTATAGTTACTAAAAGCTATTAACTATATAAGTAGTTAGATTAATAGTATAAAGTATATTATTATTAGCGCTAAGGTGCTTATATAACGCTTTAAAGGCTTAGATATTATTAATAAAGCATTTCTCTAACTCTCTATCTTATATAAAATTATATTAATAGACTATACTATTTTACTAATTTATAATTATTATAGTATAATAATAGTAGCTTATATTAAATAGAGGGATAAGTATATAGTTAATATATTTAAAATAGTATTATTTAGCTAAGAAAAAGAGGTTAAAGTTAAAAGTAGTATAAAATTAAGAGGAAGTATCCTAAAATCTTAATATAATATAAGCTATAATAAGTAAATACTAGTTAATATCTCTAACCTATTAGTAAGCTACTTATTATATTTTATCTATATTAATTTAGTCCTTATACTAAAGATAATTTTAAAAATTATAGAAGCTTATAATATACTTTAAGGTTTAAGTTTTTAGGAGTTTATCTTAAGTATTATTATAGTTAAATCTATTACTTTAAGCTTATCTAATTAGTAGCTTATTAAGGTTATTTCTTATTATAAACTAAGGTAGTTTATTAGATATACTTATAAAGGTTTAGTTACTAAATACTTTATATTTATAGAAGTTTAATAGGAACTAAAGTAGTCTAATTAGTATTTACTTACTATTTAGAGTATAGAATTAGGAGTTTATAATAGTTATAGTTAGCTAAGCTTTAGAGAGGTTATAAATTACTTACTTATTATTAAAATTACTTTATAAGAGTATTATATTAGTAATAAGGATTTTCTTAGTTTATATATTAGCTAAAAGTACTAATATATAAGTAGGAATAATAGAAGAAGGGCTTAAGTATAATATAGTAACTAAAAAGAAAAGTAAAAGCTATTTAGATATTAATTAAGAGAGTAAGAGTAATAATAATAGTTACTAGCTTTAGTAGTTAGAAAGCTATAAAGGGAATTATATAAACTATATAGAGTTATTATTAATTAAGTGAAGTTATGAAAAAGAGAAGGCTTAATGTTTAAAAGTAATATAAAAGTATTATTAACTTATAAAGTAAGTTATTATAATAATATAAAGTTAAGAACTAGTTATTTAAGGGAAAAAAGCTTTCTTTTTATACTTTAGAAGTAGTAGTTATTAAAGGTATTAGTAGCTAATATTAGTATTAGTAGTTTATTAGTTTAGATAAAGATAAGGTTATAGTAGTAAATATAGCTATTATTTAAGTAAGTATAATAAAAGGATTACGCTTTCTTATTCTTAAAATAGTAATTTACTTCTCTTTTAAATAGAATTATTTATTTTTTAAACTTATTTTAGTTAAAATAATATCTCTATATAACCTTTTCTTTATTATAATTACTTTAAATAGCTACTATATTACTATTAGCTATTATTTTTATTTATTATCTACTAATTAGTTATATTATTTAATATTATTTAAAGTAGAGAGGGTAGGTAGTAATATGCTTTTATTCTCTTACTTAACTAGTATTAATTTTTAGTTTATTTAAGAGACCTCTTTTTCCCTTATTTTATTCTTTTTAACTTATTAGTTTTATTATAACCTATTTTTAATAATCTCTTTTTTCTTTACTTTTACTATTTAGCTTACTATATTTTACTTAATTAAACTTCTATTATTATACCTCTTTATGAAGTTTATAATCTTATTACTTATTTTAAGACTACTAAAAAGCTATAATATTTTATTAAGCCTATCTTTTAAGAGTTAGTTAGTTAGTATAGCTATATTAACTTAAGCTTTCTTTATATAAATCTTTCTTAATCTTCTTCTAAAACTATCTATTAACCTTCTCTTATATCTTAGTTTGCTATATATATTAGTTAAAAATAACTTAACTATCTTTATAAGAAGTTTTATAATAAGCTAGTTTTAGTTAGCTTAAACCTCTAATATAACTAGATTAATATAAATATATAGTTTTAGAGCGTTTTTACTAACTTTAAAAATATTATTAAGTAGCTTAGTAATATAAAAGTAGCTCTTAGTATTTATTTATTTTTTAGCTTATTTTAAGTATACTAAGTCTTTATTAAGTATTTATATACTAGCTTTTAAGGTCCTCTATACTAGAAGTTAAACTAACTACTAAGTCTAATTAGTCTCTTAGTTTATACTTATAATATTTATAACTACTCTCTTTATCTTTACTACTTTAAGCATTATAAGGAGTATAGTAATAATACTTTTAATTAAGCTTAAGTAATATAGCTTTACTTTAAATATATCTTTTTACTTAGCGTTTAGAGTAATTCTTATAATAACTACTTATACTTTAAGGTTTATTATAACTTTAAAATAAACTAAGCTATATAAGAAGATTATAGATCTAATTAGGAGGATAAGTATAATTATTATAATAATAATAATAAACTTCTTTTTATTATTCTTAGTAATATTAGTACTTCTCCTCTAATAACTTTTAACTTTTACTATACTATTAATATTAGCTTTAATTAGCTTAAAACTACTAGTTATAATAGTAATTTACTTACTATCTTTTTAGCTAAAGTAATAGACTAAAACTTTAATCCTTTTAAAACTTTTTATCTTTATAAGGCTCTTAACTACTATACTAATAATATTTAAGCTAATCTACTTAGTATATAAGGGGAGTATAAAAAATATTAATCTTAAGAAGAGAAAAAGGGAATATATAGTTATTACTATTAGAATTAAATAGAGTTATATATACTTCTAGCTCTTTCTTTACTACTAATTTAGCTTTTTTTTTCCCTTTTTTTAACTTCTTTATTAAGAAAGTTATAAATATATAGCTAAATCTCCTTTAAATTAAATTAAATTTCACTTAAATTATTTATATGTTATATATACTTAAAATATAAAACTTTTATAAAAAATAACTAATTACTTAAGTATCTAAGTAAACTTAATACTAATTATAATCTTCTAATAATATCTAAAGTAGTATAACTTTAATTTACTTTCTTTTTTCCTTCTACTTCTTTAATTCTTTTTCTAACTTATTATTCTTATCTTATAACTACTTTTCTCTTACTTATAAATAAGTTAAAAGTATTAAATTAGCTTATTTAAGCTTATCTAGCTCTTAATTCTCCTTATTTTTAACTACTTAGCTTTAAATAGAGAAGATAGCTTATACTTTATCTCTTAAGGTTTTTATAGCTTAGTTAAGGTTTTCTAACTCTTAAAGTTTATTTTTATTTTTAAAAAAGAGCTTTAGTTAATATTTATTATAAGTACTACTAACTAGTTTCCCTCTAAGTATTTCTAATATATATAAAGAAATAGTTTTAAACTAAGACTATATTTAAAAAAAGCTTTTTTAGTAATACTAAAGTTTCTTTTCTTTACTTTTATTAATTACTTATTTCTTATTATATAATAGTACTAAAGTTCTTATATCTAGCTAGGCTTTATATAAAGTCTTTATATATCTTATATTATATTAATCTATCTATTTCTATTAAACTTATATTACTACTACTATAACTACCTCTTTATTCTAGTTAAATTACTTAAAAACTTATACCTTTATTAGATATTCCTATTTAAAAGTTTAAACTTTATCTTAAGCTAATACTTATTATATTAATATATCTTATTTAATTAGAGTAATTACTTCTTACTTATATATTAAGTAAAAAGGTATAAATCTAATAAGTCCTTTTAAAGTTATTTAATTAATAAAGAGGGTAGTTAGAAGTATTAGCTTTTAAACTTTATAACTTTTATCTAACTAAATTAAGATTATATAAGTAATTAGTTAATAACCTTTTTTTTAAGCTTATTTACTTATATATTATAAATAGAAATAACTTTTTTTTAAGCTTTATATTACTTATTTAGAATATTTACTATACTTATATTCTCTAAGCTTTTATTTACTACTAAGTATTTAAAAACCTTATACTAATAAATAAAGTCTTTAAATATAAACTTTATTACTATATCTAAGTTTACTATAATACTTTACTATATTTCTAGCTATCTTATTAAGTTATAGCATCTCTTAATTAAAATAAACTTATTAGTCTACTAAATATCTATTAAAATCCTTAAAAATAATATTACTTCTAAGTAAATTACTATATATTAATTATCTTAATAAACTAGTTAAGCTTTTTAATAGATATAGTAGCTTTATATTAATAAATAAATATCTTTATATATTCTATCCTAAAAGTAATATATAAATAAGTAATAAAAAGTTATATTTTTACTATAATATTCTAACTTAATATAAATAGCTTTAATAAAGTATTTCTATAATAGCTCTCTATTAATTACTCTTCTTAGCTATAAATATTTCTTTATTAGCTATCTAAATAATAAACTATTTTTTATTAAAAACCTCTAAACTTAGTATTTAAATCTCTTAAATTAATATTAAGTAATACTATATAAGTATAATAATATCTTTAAGTAATATATAATTTATTAAGAATCTTAGGATTACTCTTAATTAGCTTATAGCTATTCTACTAATATTATATATAATATTATCTTATTAAAAGTATTATGCTATAATTATATTATATAAACTTTTATATAGAAGATATTTATATTAATAAACTTTTTAATCTTCTTAAAGGTTTTATATTCTTTATAATCTAATAGTCTTAAGGCTTTTCTTAAGAAGCTATTAGTAGTAATATTTAACTTATTAGGAATATACTTAATTTTAAAGTTAAAAAGCTAAATTTATATAATTTATTATATAATTAAAGTATTTAATATATTAGAAGTAATATTATTTAGTTATATTATTAAAACTTAAGTATCTATCTTAAGTTTAAAGTATATTCTATAGATATATATTTAAAGCTTCTTTAGCGCTATAAGAACTATATAGAGTTCTAATTTATTTATATTATAATATAGCTTTAAGCTTTTCTAAATCTTACTCTTATACTTAATTACTACTTAGTTATTATTAATTATCTAATATAATATTATACTTTAATTTTATAAGCTTATATCTATATAAATAATAATAATTCTTATATTTAAGCTATAGTTAAACTTAATTAAGATTAATAAACTTATAAGAACTTTTTTTAGTTATTCTATTACTTCTACTTATATTAATCCTTATATAAATTTAGTAGCTTTCTATAAAAGTTTTATAAGAGGTAGTATAATTACTATAAAGTTTTCTATTTATACTTAGTAGAAGACTATAATTCTAAAGAAGGAGTAAATATTATTAATATCTTTATATAGATACTATTCTTAAATTTTATAAACTTTAGCTTAATCTAAGCTATATCCCTTAAACTTATATAAATAGCTAATAATAACTACTAATTTTTAATATTATTATAACTTCTCTCTTAAAACTATATAGTCTAAAAGCTCTATATTAATTAAAACCTTATCTAAGTTCTAAAGATATTTATAAATAAACTTCTTAATCTTAAGGTAGGTTAATAATTCTTTATTATTATAGTATAAAATTAGCCTTTTAATTATAATATTATTTAAGAAAGCTTTATAATAATAGAGAATTAAGTTATATAAGATTTATATTATAATCTATTAGAATTATACTATTAAGTTTATCCCTCTTATTAAAATTAAATAAAACTAAAGAAAGTTAAGAGGAGTAGTAAATATTATATAATTATAGTTTTTCTTATTTAGTAGGATTTAATTATATTTTAAAAAGAAGTTTAGAAGTAATAATAGAAAGTAACCTTTAAATTCTTTAGTAAACTTATCTATACTTAGGGGAATAAAAATATCCTTAATAATAACTATATTAAGTTTTATTACTAAGTTAATTAGTTAATAATTACTATCTTTTTTTTATATTAAGAACTAAATATTTTAGTAAGCTATATAACTCTCTTTTAGTATATCTTTCTTAATCTATTTATATAGTATTTCTAAAACTTTATTTTTAAGTGCTCCTAAAATTAAGATCTTTTTTACTTATTAAGCTTTATATAGTACTATTTTAATCTACTATAAAGAGGCTACTATTAAATTAAGTTAACTAGCTTTAGTTTATTCTTAAGTTAATATAGCTTCCTTATTAAGTAAAATAGCTTATAGTAGTTCTTTCTCTCTTAACTTAAAATAAATATACTTATTAAGGATACTAATTAAATAATTATTAATTAAGTAAAATCCTTCTATAATTATTAAAAATTTTAGTATAATTAGTCTTTTAAATTTACTAACTTAGTAATAATTTTTTAGCCTTAAAGCTTTTATTTTCTTTACTTTCTAAAAGAGGTTACTTTCTAGTATTAATCTATCTATTAGGTTATTATTTACTAAATAAACTTTTTTCATTTTTAGCTTATATATTATAAAAACTTTTATTAATTTTAAAAGTAATATTATATAATCTTTATTTAATCTAGCTTTCTTCTTTTATAAAAGATAGTTAAATTACTAAGATAATATAGTTATTATCTTAACTACTTTTCTTTTTACCTATTTCTTTATATAATATTTCTACTTATTTAAAGATAATATAAACTAAACTTATATATTAAGGAGTTCTTAATTAGTTTAATTAGGTATATTATATATTTCTAGTTAGTATCTTATATAATTATCTTTATATTTACTTATTATAGCTATTATTATATATAAAGCTACTAACTAAAGTTTAAGCTCTACTTTTATTATAAAAATAAAAGTTTCCTCTCTAGCTATATCTATAATTAGGATTACTTCTTTATTATCTTCTTTTAGTTTAAATAGCTATTTATTAAGTATTAGCTTAAGTTAATTAGTTTTAATTATTTATTTTTTATCTTTTTCTATAATATCCTTAATATATAGCTTAAGAGTTTACTTTAATTTAAGTAGACTTCCCTTAGTTAGATATTTAGAAATCTTATTAAGCTTTAGTTTTCTAGAAACTTAATTATAGCTAGAACCTTCTTATAGTTCTATTAGTTAGAGAAGAAGTCTTCTATATCTTTTTTTACTTTTAAATAAGTAAAGCTTATTAAGATATATATTACTATATTATTAATTTAAACTATAATATAAATTAAGTTTATAATATATTCCTAGGTCTATAATATCTAGATACTAAAAGGTCTTCTTAGTAATATTAATACTATTAGGTCTATCTTATTATTATCTATAATAAAGAAGCTAATTAGTACCTTAAAGCTAGTAACTTAGTAAAAAGTAATAATACTACTTATAAAAAAGGACTCTCTTAAGGAAAGAGTCTATATACTTATTTTTATTAATATTATTAATACCTTATATTATTTTATAACGCTCTTCTAAAAGATATTTATTTAGAAACTATTATTAAAAATTATAAAGATCTTTTCACCCTATTTAGAGCTATTCTTACTAACTTTAATATTTAGTTTAAAGTATAATAACTACTAATTTACTAGAAAGAAGCTAATATTCTAATTCTTAAGCTTTATACTTATAGTATAAACTATTTTATACTATATTAGATCTTTAATTATATTATATTTTTTTAATACTTATTTAGCTTATAGTTATAACTTTAGTTTTTATACTATCTTTATAAAAGCTTTTAGTATTCTAATAAAGATATATTCTTTAGTATTTATTACTATTTACTTTACTTCTTCTACTTTAATTAAGTTTAATTAGTATTTCTAAGTAATATTTATAAGTATAGAGATAGTTCCCCTATATATCTAATTAATTAGTTTTATAGCTTATATATAACTATAATCTCTTTATACTCTTTTAATTTCTTCTATATCTCTCTCCTCTTTAAGTAGAAAAATAAATATTTTCTAAGGATTAAAAATATTATAATTAGCTTTTATTATATCTTACTATATTAGTAAAGAAGCTTATTACCTTTCTTATTTAAGATAATTAGTAATATCTTTAATCTTTATTTATAATATTAGCTTTTAATAAGCTAATATATATATAACTTACTTATAAATAATTTATCTTTATTAGGAGGCTTATTTATTTTAGTTTATATATATTAAAATAGTAATAATATATATTAAGGCTACTTATTAGTTTATTCTAAAGTAATAAGATTTAAAATAAATTATAATAATATATAATACTTTTATTACTACTAAAGTAGTATTAATTAGTTTTAAAAGCTTTAAGTTTACTTTAAATAGTTAGCTAAGTTATCTTTCTATAACTAATATTATTAAACTATATAAATAAGTATTTTCTATATAGTTTCTTATATAGATTAATAAGGTTTTATAGTTAAGTTTATTATTAGCTTAACTTTTAAAAATAATATCTTATATAATTAAGTAGAAATACTCTCTTTATCTATAACTATATTATTAAGCTATATACTTAATTAGACTTATATTAATATTTATCCTTAACTAGAGGTATTTCTAAAAAAATAAAGTATTATAACTATTATATTAGTAGATATTATTTAAACTAAGTATAAAACCTAATAATAAGCTAAGGTTTATATTATCTATATATTAGCTATTATAGTTTAAGTTTTTAAAATACTTTATTCTTATTATATATAATCTTAAGGTATTTATTTAGCTTTAGTTTACTTATAGATTAGCTAGCTCTTTATATATTATAGTTTAGATATCTATTATTATTATAAATCTTTAGACTTTTATCTATTTAGCTAATTTATCTATTTTATCTAATATATAAGAGGTATCTTATAGTTTAAGTATATTCTAAAGCTTTAGTAATATTATAACTTAGCTAGAAGTATTATCCTAAATAGGTATATTTAATATAAAAAAGTTTACCTTCTTAAGTACTCTAATTTATAAATAAGAAGTCTCTAAGTCTCTAAATATTAATACTAGCTATTATTCCTAGCTAATCTAGCTTAATAAAGCTACTTTATAGTTTTTAAAGTTACTTAGATTAAAGAGTTCTATAATTATTATCTTTAAAACATCTAAAGCTTTCTCTATTACTTTCTTTAAAAAGCATTTTATAACTAGCTTAATTAGCTTTAGATCTAATATTACTACTTAGTTTTAAGTAGTTACTTAGGCTTAGATATTCTTAACTTTAAGGAAAAATTTATAAGCTTTTTTAAATTAATTATCCTAAATAAATAGCTTTATAGTTAATCTTTATAGTTAGTAGTTTAAGTATATAGTATAGTTTATATCTAAATAACTATATATTTTTATTATATAACCCTTATAGCTTTCTTAGTTAATACTAAGTAACTTATTTTTTACTATAATATAATATTTAAAAAGTATATATAAATATAAGAATAAAACCTTTTATTTAGCTATTTATCTTATTATATCTATTTAATCTTTATAAGTTTTAAGGAAACTAATTATATTAATACTTATAAATTTTAATATTTTAGTTAATCTAAAAATAAGTATTTTTAAAGCTTTTATCTCTTTTTCTTAAGGTTTATCTAAATTAGCTATAGTATTAGTTTTAAGCTATAGAGATATATAAGCTATTATAATTTAATAGAAGATCTCTATAGTTATAATTATAAATAAAGCTTCTAAAGCCTTCTCTTATAAAGTTATTAAGTATTTAACTATTAAAGAAGTATTACTTTAATATTACTAATTAGATCTTCTAAGTTTTATTAAGAAGCTTCTTAAAGATAAGCTTATTAGTTTTAGAGTTAGTAAAATTAAGGATTAATCCTAATTAGTCTTATTATCTTTAGAATTATAGATAACTAAGTTATAAAAAGTAATAAATATAGTATTCTTAAAGTTTATTATAATTAAATTAATATATAATAAACTTTTAAATCTTAGTAAATATAATAGCTAGTATAATATCTAAATAGGTAATTTATTATCTAAAAAATAAATAATTTTAGAGCTATCTAATATATAGAAAACTAAATATCTTAATTTTTTATTTTTTTCTTTAATAATTTATAGAGATATTATAACTCTAATTAATAAGTTTCTCTTATAGTAACTTAAAGCTACTATTATTAGCTATTAAATTAGTTATTAAGCTTTTATATTTATAATATTTTTTAATTAAGTTCTAAAAGAGATTTCTATATAATAAACTATATTTTAAGCTTTTTAGACTTTTAGTAATATCTCTAAACTATAGCTTCTAATAAACTAATAAGAAGTTTAAGTAGATATAAATAAACCTTTATATCTTTAGTTTTATAGTATATTTAGCTAGATTCTCTAATCTTTAGCTTTATTAGCTTATTCTACCCTTTTTATTTAGTTATAATTATTTATCCTTTATTTTAATCTAATTTTTTTCCTTTTTTATTATATTCTCTTAACTTAAGTTTTAATTTTTTTCTTAAACTTTATTTTTTTTAGTTAAATTAATAATTTTATATTATATTCTTTAATACTTATAAAAGTTTTTTTTAATTTATTTAAAGTTTTTTATAGTTCCCTCTCTATAATATATTTCTTTTTTAGTTTTAGTTAATTTATAAAAGTTAGTAATAAAGAGATTACTTATTTAATTTACTTATAAAGTACTATTAGAATAATATAGAGGTTTAGCTTTAAGAAATATAAGAAAGTATTATTATTATTAGTTTTATCTATTTTAAGTATTTTATATTAATATTATTATTTTATACTTTCTAATTAATATTATTATCTATTATTATTACTAATATTTATTATCTTTAATTAATATTATTATTATTATTATTATTACTATTTAATTTATATAATATTTTTTATATTACTTTAATTAAGTTATTTATATTATATACTCTTAAGTAATAAACTAAGAGTAACTTATTATTAGAAGAGTTTTTAAATAACTAAAAATTTAAAATAAAAACTTTTAAATTTTAAATTAAAAGGTTACTTTAATACTTTACTATTATTAAATAGTTTAATAAGTTACTTTTATTACTAAGTAAATAGACTTTTTTCTAGTATTTTACGTTCTAATTAAACTAGTTAGAAGTTTAAAAAAGAGAAATACTTTAAAAAGCTTATAAATACTTTAAAAAGTATAAAGAAAAGTATAATATTACTTAATCTTATTATCTCCTTTAAAAACTAAAACTTCTTATTAAAGTACTTTAATTAAAATAACTACTTACTAACTAAGATGTAAAAGCATAAAAAGCACTACTAAAAACTCTATGCAAACTACTGCCCTATTCTAATAGATATATTATTAAACTTATGCTTATAGCTACGCGTCTCTTTTTTACTTAGGTTGTTATAAAAAGTATAGTTAGATTTAGACATAGCGCTAGTAAGTATTTTATAACTAGCCCTCTCAGAGACCTCAAAAAAGCAGAAGAGATCCCTCTTAACGTAGGGAAGGCCGGCATATTCACAATATTCGAACGCACCTCATAAACAGGCTTTTTTTAGCGTATCTAACTTTAGGTGGCCTATAGGTAGGCGTATGGATGCAGGTAAAAAAGGGGGTGGTGTGGGTGCGTTAGAGGTGGGTGGTGCGTGCGGAGAGGTATGCGCTCTTTTTTTTCGCCCAGTTGAAGGGCTTCTTCAAGCTTGACATGATCTGATTCTTGGAAACCAGGGTTCGGCCTTGCTACGGCCGATCTGGGCAGGTCAGGCCCATAATTTTGCATTCCTAGACTATCTAGACCAGTTCTCAGCGTATCTAGCTTACCACCACCATTCATGCTCATACCTGCCGTCCGGCGGTACCCGGCGATGGCGATGGCGTTGCGCTTTCGGAGAGCCGCTGAAACGCCGCATGGCCTCGCTCCGGCATCCCGAGGGCCCGCGGTGACATCCGAGCTGGTGTGGGCTTTTCCCCTTCACTTCCCTTTGGAGTGTTCCTGCTCTCTTGGCCTGCCTTTGGGGATCATGCCCTCGCACCATACCCGAGATGATACCCCATTCGCTAATGCCGATTGAGTGGTATTTTACATATTGGTACAGAGGTTTATCTATGTCTATCTTGTGTGCTGCGCTGCGTCCCGCGACCTTCATGTGTTTAATGTCACTTGAGGCTCCGAGTTTCATTGACAAATCTTAGTCACAACGGCCGTCTTTCCAGCCCGTGCGCCAACGTTCTTCCCACTTGCTGCAGTCGAATTCTTTCTTTCCCAGCTTGCGATTCACCTCGTTGTGTGCCTCACACAGCCAGTTGCCAAATTCATCACGGCCCTCAACGCGCACCTGTTCCTTCTGCATATATGACTGGAAATCTTCAGCACACACCCAGCATGGGTACAACTTGGAAAACAGCCGCATGAAGCCACGCAAGTCCTCCTTCTGCATTGATGACGGCTTCTCAGGGTATGTCGCCGCTATGGAATGAAGCAACGCCCAAGTCCCGCGACCGAGGGCTTCCACATCCGGAGGGCAATCATTGACGGGCGTTGAAATCTTTGGGGCATCCTTCCTCAAGGAGGCATTAGCTTGGGCGGCCCAGCTTGAGAATGCGCTTTTGGATGAGCAAGATCGACAGCTAAGCCGGTTTTTCGTTAGCAGGAGACTTCGTGTGAATGATCCATTGGGGCATTTGGGCGCAAGAGAAGAAGATAATTTTGGCACAAGAACTCACGGCTTGCCATCTTTGCCCAAAACAACTCCCTTCGGCAGCGGTTTCGGCGCCTCGGTGGTCACAGGGGCGGAAGCGAGTCCACCGGGGTTGCTATCTCGCTCTGTGTCGGTCATGATCAAATTGCTGGGGTTCGGTTTGTCTTGTGGGAACAAACGTGAAAACACTATGAATTGAAGCTTGAGCACGGAAAGGTAGCGTCAAGGATGATTGATTCGGGCCGCGCGATTTAGGCAAGATTTGGCACACACTGTTAGCTTGTGTCGGTGATTTCAAATGCAACCCGACGACACACTTCTCTGAGTACTGCACTTTCAAGACGTCGTAGAATCTTCCGAGCTTCCACATCTTATCGATAAGACTAGAGCGCTGAGGTAAGGTACCTGTGCTAGGTAAGGTACGGTGGCCTCCTGACGTAAGGCTGCTAGGTCCCTAAGGTACGGCCCCCAAAGTACCTGGCAGCAAGTTCAATCAGTCCTTGAACTCGTGAGCCAGCGGGCGTGTATCTGAGGGGGACTGAACCCAAAAAATTCGATTGGAATCGTGGAATATCTCGCTGTGGTTGCGGACAAGGCAGAGGAAGAGATCTGTGATGCCTCGCGAGACTTGCTTGCGCAAGGTATGTGGCTCAATCAATCCACCATCAAGATGAGATGAGGGACTTAAGTGCCATCGCCGTACGAAGGCGACTCAAAGTCTCCCGATTTCGACCAGGGAGTGCCGTCTTTTCGGCCCGGGGCTACTCACAGTGGACAAACATGGGCTGCATTCCCACACCGTTTCTGGACGTTTGTTGGGAATGGGGGTCTGCCGACAGTGGTGCCATGTCTACCATTTTTTATTTATTTTCAAGCTCCTAATGCGCCTCAGCATCCGGATATCATCGGGTGATTCGTAAGATAGCTACTGACGCAGTTGGGAGTGCGAACAAGCTGTAGCTCGACTCTGGGCTCATCATCCCCTCCTCTCGCGCCTTGCGTGAACCATGATTCAGTTCCAAAACTTGGTTTGCACTCATGATGATCATGAATCCTATTTTCCTCAAAGAGTCGCAAATGGTGCGCCTCGGTGGGCTGGAGTACGTAGCTGGAGGAACTTACCTAAGAAACTATGTGAGGTGACTTGAGCCAGCCAATAGGTAGCAGATTTCATACTCGTGGCGGGGCACAGAGTATTTGGACGATGCACTGGACACTCTCTTGCGGCTCCAGTAGTGTCTTCTTGCGAGTGAATTCCAGGGCATCCGACTTCCAACGGAACACGCATCCTCCAATCTTTTCATATTGAACGTCGATAACACACGCCCAGCATGACACAGTTGAACCCATCAGCTAAAGTGCCCGTCTTGTTGCTCAAAACCAAGTCAACGCCTGGCGACTCTTACGAAGACCTATTCTCGCGCCAACATTCTGGCTATGAGTTCGAATCGACTTTCGTGCCGGTCTTGCACCACAGTTTCCAAGACGCAGGAATGACACTAATAAGGGAAGTGCTGAATCGCCGCGCTATTGGCCACAAGACCAGTGCCGCCTACGGCGGCCTCATCTTCACTTCTCAGCGGGCTGTCGAGGCGTTCACCAAATTGGTTGACGAAAAGAAGGGCGAGTCAACATTGGTAGTTCTCAGAGTACTGTACTAACCTAGTTCTCAGACACTGAAGGGGGCTGGCCTCATCTTCATGAAGTGCCGGTTTACAGCGTTGGTCCTGCCACAACGCGGGCGCTCAAGGCCATAACACAAGATCCGCCACTGCAGGTATTCGGAGAGCACACCGGCAATGGCGATGCCTTGGCCAAGTACATTCTGGATCATTACAGCCAATGGTACCATGACAGACCGATCAAGCCGCCCGTCCTCTTCCTCGTTGGTGAACAGAGAAGGGACATCATTCCCAAGACACTCATGGCTCCAAACTTGGCCAGTGAAAAAAGGATTCAAGTTGATGAGATTGTCGTTTACGGGACGGGAGTCATGGAATCGTTTCCGCGAGACTTTTCCTACATCCTGCAAGCCACAGAGGCGGCTTCGTCACGGTGGGTGGTTGTCTTCTCCCCGACAGGTTGCGATAGCATGCTGCGTGGCCTCGGTATGTTGGATGAAGCAACGGGCAAGGGTCGCAACAAGAGCCAAGCGAGGCGAAAAACATTCATCGCAACAATTGGGCCGACCACACGAGACTACCTAAGAAAAACTTTCGCCTTCGAGCCAGATGTTTGTGCTGAGGAACCCAGTCCTGAAGGGGTCAAACAGGGCATCATCCAGTTCATGGATAACCTCAAGCAGTGCCCAAGCAAAAGCTGAAAAGGACGGCCATGATTCGGCATCCTTGTATTGCCCTAGACAGAGACACTTGACATTGCGGGCGACAAAGTGCCCAAACACAAACAGGTTTCCATCAGAAGTCTCGATGCTCTGATATCCTGCACGGTGGTCGCCTCGTCGCTTATCTCTACTGCAATGGATATCGGAGCGCACTCATTTACAATTCCAGAGTTGGTACAATGGCGGATGTGAATTCTATGTTCTGATTGGCTAGAATACCTGTTCGACTTAATGGGTGACGCGGAACGCGAAACAGTCGCCAAATTCGCGGTGGGACGCGTGCACGCCAAACGTCAGAACGCGCTAGTAGGTCCCATCGCGGCAGGCTCCAAACCACGCAGGAGTGTAGGGGGAAAATTTCGGGGGACTCAAAGAACAAGAAAGAAAAGCCGCGACAAAGCCACTATGTATGTCCGCCAATCATCGTAACGGGAACCTCCCTGAGCGCCGGGCTTTGCGTCTGTCATGCAGACGGTGGCAGACTTCCGATAGTGAAAAGTATTCAAATGACCAAACTACACCCGCGTAGTTGTCTCGTTCTGCTTCTGGCAATTATCGTTGCTCGACCAAGTCGTCGCAATCCAAGCTCCATCTCGCAATGCTGTTTAGAAGTTTCGTCCACCCTGGTATCATTTAAAAAAGTTTTTTTTTTCTCGTTTTCGGGGTTTCTTTTTTTTCTCAAGCAAAGGAAAAAAAAAAAAAAAAAGGTAATGAGGGACGGACAGGCCTCTTAACCGCTCCATTACGCAAGGGGCTCGTCGAATGTGAGCCGCCTCCTTGTTAGGCTGACGGGGGTCCTTGCTGATGACAGGGCAACAGGCGTCTTCCATGCCTTTTGCGCGGGACTGGGGGTAATGTTGACGAACTCGGCAAAGTCAAAGCCTTGCCCTGGGGTGTTAGGGAATAGGTTGCCTCCGCCAGGAGTGGTCATATGTGACGATGGTAGTGTCATGTCGCGGCCAACCTTAGAGGGTGGTGTAGATGGGGGCTCCATTCTAGTCTTTGTGGAAGGAACCGCTGGCGATGGTGAAGCAGCGAGATACAAAAGGAGGTCGGCACCCTCCTCGCCCGATTTCGCCGGGCCCGAGCCAGCAGGCCTGTCTTTAATACGACGATTGGGGATCGGACGATTGCGCATTGGCGGCGTCGTAGGCGGTGATGAGCGCAAGTTGGTTCTAAACGACTGTGTCGGCAAGAGATCGTCCTCATCGTCCGAGTTGGCCGCGAAGTTGGGTGAGACGAGTTCGTCAGCCATCCTTCGAGCTCCCTGGAAGAAAGACACATCAGGGCCAGTAGATGTTGTGAAATGTTGTTGCCGCCTAGGCTTGATAGGAGATGACTGTGCAAGCTGGTGGCTTTCTTTCCACGACAGGTGAGCGTGTACGGGCTTTTGCGGCGTAGGCGAGGAGCGATAGCGTTTGCTGGGACTGGACGAGGGATAATCGAAAGAAGCCTTGTACGTTCGCTTGCGATGGCCGGTGCTTCCGTTGCTCGAACCGATGGCGTCGGAAAAGAGAGGAGCCTTCAAAGGGGAGCTCATAAGGGTCCTCGTGGGATATGGCAGATCGGAGGCACTGGAGGAAGAGTCGGACAGCACATCGCTTTCGCACATGCGCTTTCGGCGCAGCTCTTCTTCATATTTCGGTTCGATCGTGTCGAGTGTGAGGTCCTCCCAGCCATGCTTCGTCTTGAATTGCGCAAGAGCAAGCCGATTTTGCAGCCTTCTAGCGATCTGTGTTGCGAACTCAGTGTTAGCAAAAGTAGCCCTTATGCTTTTCTAAACGCTGCCTAATTACCTTGCTAACTTCTGCTCTTTTCAGCACCTTGTCCGCGACCTCATCTGGTTGCTGCTTTCGTGGAGAAGACATGATTCGAGGGGACGGCATACACGGATGGGCCAACGGACCGACTGGACGACAAAGGCGAAGTACAATGGTGGTAGATATGTCGGTTGAGTGCTTCGGCAGATAATATCGGGCACAGAATTGCTGACAGGCAGGTTGTATTCGTAGCAACGGAAAGAAAAAGGGTGGGGTTGGACGAAATGCTCTCTTTGAATGTTCTGCCCGAGGGAATGTGTGGACGGTCAGACAGAAAGAGAAGGATTATGTTCCTAGTGTGTTTGTGGGGTGAGGCTTCAAATGAAGAAGTCAATCGCACTTCGAGAGAGTACCCGAGGGCTGTAGTTGGAGTCTGGCTGGGTGTTGGTTGCGGCGGTACGTGTCTGGTGTTGAGTGAAGATGAAGTGGAACAGAAGAGATTGTACTCCTGAAGTGATGTCCAGTTCGTGCTGAATGGCGCCTGGTTGCAGGGGATTATGTTGGGGAGGGGACACCCGACCTCAGCGGAGGAGAACGCAGAATTCCATCCATTCGCAGCTCATTCCCGTGGAAACCAAGCGCCGGCGCCAGTACCGGAGTGGATAAGTACCTTACCTAAGGTCCCATCCATACCTACCTACCATAGGTAGGTAAGGTTCGTAAGTACAGTAGGTGCCCACGTACCCTGGGCACCGCGGCACCCAAGATGAGGTAAGGTAACTAACTACCGTGCTCCCTACCTTAAGGCACCTGAAGGAACGGATAAGGCCCCTTCAGAATAAAATCCCTATTGCCTAATGCCTCCGTCAGTAAGTATGTAGATACTTCTTCAACCACCTGGCATGTTATTACCTCTTCAACTCCAACCTCCTAAGTAAGTTTCCATTGTCTCGTTTGATCTCTATTCGAAGACCTGGATTTCTTCTTACCTCAGCTACCCTTCTTTCTTTGGGAATTGGAACTTCGAATGGCCTTGACGGGAAACCAGCGTGCAGAGCAATTTGCGTACGTGTACGCCGAAGCTTGCAGGAATAGCGTCTGAAGGCCAACGCACCCGCTGCTCAAAAGAGTAGAATCAATTAAGACCCCTGTAATTCCCGTTGGCTCGCCATCCACTGGTTCAGAAATGCTAGGTTGACGCCGGCAAGGCTCTTTTGCACCGATTCGACGTCGGCAATTGCATCGTTGCTCATCTGGTTAATATATCTTGAGTATTGTGGCTCCTCATCGCCACTGCGTATCCATCGCTTCACGCGAGCGCTGGCAAAATTGCGAATAGATTAATGCACAACACAGGGAGTTTCTTCATGGGAACCGCAGTTGGCATTGGCATTGGCATTGAGAGGGCGGGGTCCTCCGTAGTCAAGCAACTGAGTAACCACTCATTGGCGGCTGCTTGCAAATGACGATTTGAATAATCCAGCTGTCACTGCCATCTCCCCGGCGTCTGGACTCCAGTCGTACTGCGTAGTACACGTGCAACCTATGGAGTGAGAGTCCGCAAAAAGGACAGTTCGGTGGATCCTTCCATGACCAATTGATCATCGGCCAAAAATAACAGCCCAGCTCGCAAGCCATCGACGTATCCGTAGCTGTTCTGGCGCAACTCTCTGCTTGCCGCATCGACCCACCTTACTATCTGTTAGTCTCGCCGGTACAAACTTGGTTTGCAGAACCACCTCGGGCTGAGGCACATCGGCCAGTCGGCCCCCGGAAGTACCTACTTACATACAGATAGAGGTCGGGGTGTTGATTGGTGGTGTTGTTGTGCCCGCCATGTTCTGATCTCGATCAGAGCAAACGCGTCGTTTCCCTATCCCGTGCCGTCCACCCGTAGCCAACCTACGACTTAGTTGGGGAGGGTATCCAATTGGACCTTAGCCGGCCACTCTTTCCAGCAGACGCCTGTGCCCTGTACTGGCTTCTGCTATGCCATTCCTCCTCGACAGCTGCTCCACGACCTGTGGCAACAACAATGAGGCCCTTTCTTAAACGCTGTGACATTCTACTTATACGGATACGTGATCGCGAAGTGCCAAAGCCCCGGATTTGGAAAACTGATAGATTAATCACGACAGTTGAAAAGTGAGTCCAGGTAATGCCGATTTCGTGAATCACACTCAACACACAAAGCCTACTGTCCCTCGACGGTCGACCTTACCTTTCGTTTCGAGCTAAGCTCACCCAACTTCAACTTCAGGTACCCGTCTCTTATCTGGGCAGCAGCAGCCGCTCATTGGTTAGTGCAATATGAGTGTTCTGGATACAAACCCCCACATCCCTTCACAAGTGATGTGAACTGGTGCAAACATGAAAAGTCGTTGTTGTAGTACGGCAAACGAACGTCGATCGATACATCGATACGGACTGGATTCCGGAGCAAACGCTTGACCTGCCAAACTAGCCATCCAACAATATTTCTTCTTCATGTCATTTGATCGTCTGCCCCGTCTTCAATCCCCAATTCTAGTTTCTTGCTAATTATCTAGGCTAGTGTAATCGTCGTCCCGCAGGTTCGTGCTTGTCCATTCATGTTGGTCGGTTTTGTGCTGCTTGAGTAGATGTTCGTTCTGTTATTTAGGTATCAGGGGATGGTAGGGGAAAAAAAAAAAAAAAGAAAAAGAAAAAAAAAAAAGAAACAGTTACGTGCCTTACCTAGGTAAGGAAGGTATCCACCCTCGGTGGCCGATCGACCAGGTGCATGTGCGGGTGCTGGCTGATGCACTGGGCAGTGCTACTGGTGTAGGTGCGGACGTACATTTGTATCCGCAAGATCCCCATAATGCACACCATGCCGCGACACAAATGGACGTCACCAGCCTGTCTTGACGGGCCAAGTTGAGTGAAGTCGCCGTCTCACAGCGCTCTATTTGAGCGTGTAATGGGGGATTCCTTTGCCCCATCTCCATCCATCTACTGCTATCTCAAATTCATCGGACGCATACCGTGTCTGGGTGCCTTATCTGTGCGTCTGCCTCTTATGTACTCTGTTTCCCGCCTGTTGTTTTGGGCTGGGACGGAGGTCGTGTGGTTGCAATCTCAAGTGTGTGTTTCCCACATCGAAACATGGCGACGTCATCGACCAGTTGCAGCTGTGCGTGCGTCTGCCGACCAGGTAGGTCCTGCTCCTTTTTTTTTTTTCCCACCTTCGTAAATTACCCTGCTTGATTATTTTGAACGGGACACTACTACTGCGCCTGCAGGGAAGAGATACGTGGACGGGACCCAGACTTGCCAAACCGGGACTTGGGTCAAAGTAGACGTGGGACTAGCTAGACCCGGTCCTGGACCTGGACTTGCTCTGGCATTGGCGCCTGTACTTCGCTCTGCGCCTGCACGTTCGTTTCCCTTTCGCTGTCTCAATTCCCGTGGATGGCGGAATCGATTGACCTTCCATGCTTCCTTCACCTTGGCCTCGACCTTGGCCTCGATTCTTCATCCCTTCTCCATCCTACCACTTGCGCTTTGCCCCTCCCCGAAACTTATCCGGTCTTTACCTCGTCCAGTGTCTTCGCCAACCTGGGACCTTGCCCTTCTTCTGGGTGGGCGTACATGCGGCTTCCCTGCACATCAATTCGATTCCTGTCCTCCCACTTTACCTGTCAATCCCTCTATTTTGATTCGACTGCTTCACTCGTACATCCTGCCTTCGCCTTCCAACCGACACCTCTTCATCTTACTTTACTTACGACTGCAGACGTCCATGTCGCCCGCTGATCAGTGACCCGACCCGACCCTCCGCCCCTTCCTCCTCCCTCCTCCATCCGGGCTCGTTTTCCGCCCCTTAACGCCAGTTTCCAGATAGGCCAGAGCTCGATCCTCCACTTCCTCGCGCACCATAACCTCGTACCTGCGCCCGGATCCGTTGGCATCTTGTTGTCTCTTCTGCCACGCATGTCAAAAGCCTCTCGCTAAATCGTTCTCCCGCGGTCGAAATCCCTTCTTCCTCGGAGGGCAGTTGTTGCCCTCACCATGGCCCCGTCAATCCTCAATTTCCGAGCTCTGCGTCGTCGTTCTAAGGCCAGCTTCAAAACCGACCGATCCAACACAGACGTTTCCAGTGATGCTAGCCAAGGAAATACCCCAACACCCACGAGCGGCGCCTCAACGCCACCATCACTCGCCCATGCCTCTGATCCCGCTCTGAATCTTCAAGTGAAGGACTCCAATCAGCCTCTCGCTCGCCCTCCGCTACAGCCCGTCAGCAACTCTCACAGAAACAGCGTCTCCGGTATGGCGGGCTTGGGCTCCCCCGTCGTCACGGGCAAGTCCACATTGCCTGTCTCCCAATACGCGCCCCGGATCGCCAATGTCGCCGAAAATGCCTGGGTAAGTAATTTGACATCCTTATGAGGGACGTGCCCTCCGCCTTGTGCAACCTGCATCCCCCAGTCTATGTCCGGATGGCGTCGTCGATCAGATAGCTCGTCACAGGCGGTCGTAACCGCTGTCAACCTCTTAGCTGCATTTCCAGCTTCAGAACGCTCTGCTGACAACAGGCAAGGTTTATCAAAAGGTGCTTCTCGTCTACGGCACCATTGGCGAGCCCTCACAGCAACCTGTGGACGGCACCCTCTCCGTAACACGGCTCGACGACAACTTCCCGCCAACATTTTGGCCCGTGTGCGACTCTCAGTTTAAGGCGCTGGTTTATCTGCAGCCAGGGCCGAACAAGATCCGATTCGACTTCTCCAGTCCAAAACTGCCCAACAGCAGCTCTTCAAACCCCATACATGCATCATACCTCACAATCCATATGCTTCCAGCCAACAGTGCACCACCCTTACAGCTCGCAATTCTCGTCGCCAAGGATTCTGCTGAAGTTTTCGATGCGGTTCCCGCCCGAATCGAGCGCGAGGGCAACGAATTGGATATGGCAGTGCGCAAATTCCGCATGGCCGCATATCTTTGGCAGGCTTTCACCGCTGAGCAGATGTGGCGCAATAAGCTTGGGCGTCGTGCCTTCAGGTTTGAGGAGGAATGGGTCACTGGTACCTCCAATCAACGGGATCGTGAGAACGGAACACTGCGCTCGGAAGCGAGGGTCCACATCATCAGGTCGGATAAGACTGTCGCAGAAATTCGAGACTTGGAGCTGGCGCAGCAGAACGAAAAGGCGACCAAGAAGGGAGACTTGTACGGAATCGCCGCTGAAGCCGTGAAGCAACATTTCAAACCACTAGGCGGTCAGAAGCAGTACGTTTCCGTGCTGATTCTTGATACGCAGTGGGACAAGGAAGCCAACGTGGTCAGGGGACACGCGGCACTTGGCGGAAACGCTGGTGATCTACAACTGGCTATTTTTGGCTCGCATTGCCTGCAGAGCTACCCCGCGAGTTTTGAAGAAGTAGTTCCCGCGTTCACGGACTGCACTCCGACTGATGTGGACTTTGTTGCCAACGATTGCGGTCAAGCTGGCAGTTCCTGGGAGGCAGCCAGCATTGGAATTGGCGCGCATTTACACGAGACGGGCCATCTCTTCGGGTGCCCTCATCAGGAAAGTGGCGTCATGCTGCGCGACTACTTGATGCTCAACCGCAGCTTCGTAGCTCGCGAGGCCTTTTGTACCAGAACGAAGTCCAAGGGTGGTTTGGTCGGTCAAGACGACGAATGCGGTTGGCATCGATTGGATTGCTTGCGCTTCCGCGCCCATCCGTGCTTCAGGTTGCCCAACGACCCACCTATGAACCCCGATGATAGCGTACATGCCTTCCCTGTCGAGGGCGGGAAGATGGTTGTCATGGCGCCGACCGGGGTAGCTTTCATAGAGCTATTTGCTGAAGACGATGACGTTTGTCGGTCTTGGATCGAGTACCCAGCTGATACTGGCTCTGTGCAACGCCAATTGACGCTGAGCGATCAGGAGCTGCGGGAGAGGCTCCCAGAAAGCAAGCGGAAAGGTCGGCTCAGAATTTCGGTCAAATCCCATGGAGGCGGCAGCTTGGACGTTGATGACCTCAAGAAGCTATGCTCCAAGGAGTCCTCCTTCAAGCTGACTCCTGGTCCCCTTGGCAAAACGGCTTACCGAGGAAAGGCTTTAGGGCTCTCATCCATGCAGGAAAGCGTCGCGCAAGAAGTTGTGTTTGAGAGCGCCGTTAAACAGAACAGGATCCTATCTCGCATTATCTTCTACCATGGATACGCGGTTGACGGTATAGAATTCGTGTATGACGATGATACCACCCAGCTTTTTGGCAAGAGAGGGGGCAAAGAAGGCGGCGATACCTTCGATTTGGGTAAGCTGATGCCCCTCGTTTTAACCAGCCTCAGCATTGTCTCTTCCGAAACATAGACTGACTTGTGACGCGACAGACATCCGTCGAGGCGAATATATTTCAGGCTTCTTCGTTCGTTCGGGTCACTGGATTGATGCTATTCAAGTGCTTACCAGCCTGGGTCGAAGATCGCCCATATTTGGCAATGCGCATGGGGGTTCAGCGTAAGTAGTGACAAGAGCAACTTCACCGTCGACATTGGTTGACCGAATTACTAGACATACTTTGATACCTCCAAGGGGATACACGATCTGCGGCGTAGCTGGCTCGTGCGGCCCTTGGGTTGACGGATTTTCGATTCTCATTGTTCGATGAGGGTCAAAAATCTGTCTCAGGAAGTTTAATAGTAATGAACAAGTGGCAAGAGGGGGGCATAAGCTTGGACGCCATCATCTACATGAAGAAATTCTAGGAGCCGACGTGTCACTTGCTATGCTTGCGCCTTTGATACCGTTATTCTGGAGTAACACATCGAACCAGAGCATTGTTGTGTATTATTGGGGCATCAAACACCAGGGGCTTGAGGATCGGGATACATATCTAGCACATGCAGCGCACTGAACATGGTGGGAGATTCAGTACGGCGGTAAATGTCTATTAATTACGCCACGAAAATTGGGTTGACAATGGAGTGGAGGTGCTCTGTTCTGTCTCTGTGAGTGTATCCACAAATATGAACAACATCGGAGAACGTTGTATATCCAGTGGCGCCGGTACTGCTAATTCGCCTGGGCTTATTGTATAAAAATGGCGGGCGGGTATGGTCTCACAGGTGATTCTTGTGTAGCTGATTACTTCTGCAAGATCGCCTCAATCCAAATAAAAGAAAGAACAAAACATATTTAGGGCAACCTGGTAAAGAATGGGCATGATCTTCTTCTAGATGGAGCCTCGAAATCCAGACCAAACCAGTACAGAAGAGACCGCCTGTTCCTCCTGTGCTGAGGCGATCACTTTTCCCGTAGTCATGTGCTCTACGTTCCTGTCATCGCCGTCGCTACACAGGAAAAACAGGCTGTCCCATGGAGAAGGCAGGCGGATATTCTTCTGACCCTACATCAACCTAGACTGATGTCAGGTTACCTATTAAGTGAGGCAGACCGTTTGGCTGCAGTGTGGGCTCCGATAAGGTGGATGCCCCAACAGTGTAACACTAAACACATGCTCAATACAGAGTACGTACTCTGTAGAAACCCCAAAGCAAGTCGGTCACGTGCACTGGCCGAAGCTACCGCTAGGCACTTTCAAGTCTAGAACGGACAAGGCTATGACGGCATGTGCTTCTCCCGACTATCCTTGTTGGCTTTCTGAGGCGGAAGAGTGTGACTTGCTCCTACAGACACGCATCCCTACTCGCAGCTACTTCGCTCTACACCAGCACCCGCATTGGAGCTCAACGAAAACCTCACATACAAAAAGGCCGTTCCCCTCGTTTCCCGCCATCGTTCTCCTTCGGTTTCTTCCACCCACCAACGGAGCCATATCTTAACCCCCACTGAGACGAAATAGAAAAAAAACTGCCACACAAGCAGCAGCTACGTCGCCCCTCGCATCTTTGCCAGGTCCACAAGCATCATACCTACTGCTGAAGCATACACCTCATCATGTCAAAGCGAACAAGCAGCGCCGTGACGAACGGGAGCGCAGCCAAGGATGCCGGCAGCTTCAACGAGCCGGGTGCGTCACCGCCCACTTCAGAGCATTCGGTGCATATTTCATACCGAGAAGCTGACCAGAACTTTACCGACAGCATATGACAAGCAGAAACTCCTCCTATCTGCCGACACGGGCCATTTCTCCTTGATTCGAGCACTTCACCTTGCGGATGTCATTACACTGTGCAACGGTGCGTGCACATACTCCTCCCTTTGACAGACAACATGTCCTTTCTCTGCTGGCACCCCTCGCTGTATGTGTCGAAGATACTGCCAGAGAAGAAAGCTGATGGCTTGCCTTCCTAGGTGCCTGCGGCGTTATGTCGATTTTCACTTCCCTCCGTTACTGTCTCGGCGATCCCGCATCTACTAGCACTCTGTACCTCGCCCTTTTCTTCTTGCCGTTCGGTTTATTCTTTGATTTCATGGATGGAAAGGTTGCGCGATGGAGAAAGAAGAGCAGTATGATGGGTCAGGAGCTTGATTCGCTGGCTGATTTGGTATGTATCTGGACAATAAGTCACCTGAACCCGTTGACTACTTTAACCCATTTGAGGGTAGTATGACCAGGCTAACTTTCAAAGATATCATTTGGCGTGGCTCCCGCTTCCGTGGCCTTCGCACTCGGCCTGCGTACCGTTGTGGACCATGCTTGCCTTACCTTCTTCGTTCTCTGCGGTCTCACTCGCCTTGCTCGCTTTAACGTCACTGTCTCGGTCCTTCCCAAGGATGCTACCGGCAAGAGCAAGTATTTTGAGGGTACGCCGATCCCTACGAGCCTGGGCCTAGACGCAGCCATGGCCTACTTCATCTCACAGAGATGGATACTAGGGGACTTGCCCTTGGGAACGTGGTTCGCCGGGTCACCGCTCGAATTCCACCCAATCGCCCTCGTGTTCGTCCTGCACGGATGCATGATGACAAGCAAGAGCATTCACATTCCGAAGCCTTAAACCACGCCATTCGACAAGGAATTGATGAGCTACTTAACCGTTGTAGGACAAACCAAATCGTGACTGTGGGGGCTTGGCTTCCAGGGAAATGGTAGTGACCTTACCAGCATACGAATGTTGTGTACGGAAGCGATTGTGAGCGGCCACCAGGAGTTTGTGGACGAGCAGGGATACAGCTTTCGATAAGCGGACTGCCAGAGTTACTAGGATGGGCAGAGGCTTGGCTGGATAGGTAAACAAACGGTTGAAAGCCTGTCGCAGCTTACAGAGATACATCTCAGCACACGCGCACACGAAAAATATGCATGATACCCATTCCCTCTACGCCTATTTGATTGTTGCAAGTGTCACCGTGTCTCGAAACTTTTCACCCTTCCCGTAATCACCGATATCAGCCATCCTCCTAGTCTAAACCCTGCGTGGATCTTTGTAGTGCTCCGCCGTGAATGCTCCTGCTCATCAATATCGCATCCCATAAACTCATGCTTATGCTTCCTTGGATGCAGGCTTGGCGGCCGAAGGGAAAGGGTTGTAGGTGCCGCGCTCCTCGCCAAGCTTCTTAAGCTTTTCGATAGCCTCGTCCAATGGCACAGGCTTGCCACGGTCTTGGCTGGAGGTATCGTCACGGTATCGGACGTTGACCTGTCTACCCTTCATCTCCTCGTCGCCGACGACGAAAATGAAGTTGTATTGGCTACCAAGGTTAGTAAGCAACTCCGAGGAGACGCCGATCAAATCTGGATGACATACCTTAATTGAGCACTGCGAATCTTCTTGGGCAGCGTGTTTCCGGTCAAGTCGACGTCACTAGTTGGTTCTGTCAGTCTTCTTCCCTCTAGGAACGTCCGAATACCGAAGACCAAACGTACCACCACATGCCCTGTTTCTTGAAGATGGACTGAACTTCCTCAGCATATTCGACAAAGCCCTTGCCGACTGGAATAACCATGATTTGTCTAGGGCTGAGCCAGAAAGGCCATTTTCCGGCAAAGTGCTCGATAAGGATACCTAACGCAAGACGCTGAGTTACTGTTCCCCCGGGAGCATGCACAATGCGGACTTACCCGTGAATCTCTCAATAGAGCCAGCCATGGCACGATGAATGATGACAGGACGCTGACATCCGGTGGTCAGGGGCTTGGTAACCCGCTTCTTTTTATCATCTTCGCCCGTCCCAGCTGCAGAGTCGACGACGGCTTGGGGGTCCTTCATCTTGACCTCAGGGGCCTTGGGAGCAGCGGCAGCTTCATCATCCTTGGGCTTGATGGGAACATCCGCCGAAACATATTCCAATCCGAAATCTACCACAGGTCAGCTTCTCCCACCCATCTCACACTTGAACAGATACTGCATACTCTGTGGGAGCTGAAAGTCGAGTTGAATCGTGGCGCATTGCCATTCCTGGTGCCATCAGTACTCAATACTACAGTCAGGTATTAGCTATACTTACTCTGTTCAGAACATCTAAGATCTTGATATCGATCTTGGGGCCGTAAAAGGCTCCATCACCCTCGTTCAGAGTCCAGGGCACACCTTTCGGCAGAGTTAGCGTTCATTTCAAAAGATGGAATCCCTGGATTCCTACCCCCCGTCGAAGCCGCGAACTCGTCCAGAGCCTGCTTAAGCATGCCTTCCGCTCTGTTCCAGGTCTCAAGCTCACCCATGTACTTCTCTGGGCGAGTAGACAGTCGGAGCTTGAAGGAAAAGCCCAGCAAGCCATACATCTCGCTAAGGAAGTCAAATAGGCCGCTAATCTCCTGTTTGATCTGGTCCTCTCTGCAGAAGATGTGTGCATCATCCTGCTGAAATCTGCGAACACGGGTAAGACCGGACAGAGCACCGCTTGCTTCGTTACGATGAAGGACTGTACAGGCAATTGTCAGCATGCGATACGTTTGAAGACAGAGCTTATAGTAAACTCACCTCCAAAGTCGGCGACTCGCCACGGCAACTGGTGGTAAGCCTTGGGGGTATGGGCAAACATGAGACAATGGCCTGGGCAGTTCATGGGCTTGAGACCGAACTTCTCCTTATCGACCTCCAGAACGAACATGTCATCCTTGTAGTGATCCCAGTGGCCGCTGATCTTCCACAGGTCTGCGTTATACATGTTAGGGGAGATAACCTCATGGTAGTCGCGCTTAAAGTATTGCTCCTTGATGTAGGCCAGCAGGGTGTTGTAGATACGGGCTCCATGCGGAAGCCACATGGCACTGCCTGGGGAGAGCTCGTGGAAGAAGAAAAGTTGCTGGTCTTGCCCAATCTTGCGGTGATCACGGGCGGCGGCTTCCTCAAGCCATTTCTTGTGAGCAGCCAGCTCCTTCTTGCTGGGAAAGCTGACACCGTAGACTCTCTGGAGAGAGTCATTCTCTTGTGAGCCGAGGAAATAAGAGGCACTATTCTTCATGATGCTAAATGCCTCGATGCGTTCGGTGCTGGGTACATGGGGTCCACGGCAAAGGTCGATCAAAGGTCCGTTCCGGTAGACTGTGGTCTTGGTACCGTCAGGGATTTTGTCGTTGATGATGTGCTGCTTGTACTTGTTGTAGCTGAACATCTCAAGAAGCTGGTCCTTCGTCATCTCCAGGCGCTCGAATTTCTGCTTCTCCTTGACGATCGATCCGACGATGGACTCAAGGGGTTTCCAGTCGCTTGCTTGGACAGCAGCGCCGTCGGGAAGCGCCATCTCGTAGTAGAAGCCGTTATCTACCGGGGGGCCGATGCAAAGAGAACATCCGAATCTCCTCT
The DNA here is from genome assembly GCA_027406125.1 of Colletotrichum tropicale. Taxonomy (NCBI): domain Eukaryota; kingdom Fungi; phylum Ascomycota; class Sordariomycetes; order Glomerellales; family Glomerellaceae; genus Colletotrichum; species Colletotrichum tropicale. The sequence continues at coordinate 3,809,654 of JANVYH010000004.1, forward strand.
CGCAAGCCTCACCGAGGATATGCGCCGAGCTGTGCCAAAATACTTGCTTGCCCTGCTCGTCCTCAAAAGACAACAACTCGAGCTTGCAGCTCTTCTCCAAGGGTCGGTCCAAGTCCCACAGTTGGTTCTCATCGCCATCGAGTCTCGCGACGACAGTTCTCTTGTACAGACTGTTGGAGATGCTTTTGGCTATCTCGCCGGCGGTAGTCTCGTAGCTCGTTCCCTGGCGGACAGAACCGTCGGGCATTGTAATGGTGATGGGCTCACGAGGCCTCTTGGCGAGCTCTTCGTCATATTCCTTCTTCAACTTGTCAAAAAGATCGAGTCGCTGCTGCAAGAACTCGGGAGGGGGGTTGAGCTCAAGGGGCCCCGCCGACGCATCGCCAGCGTTCTTCGCCTTTTTCTCCTTCTTAGGGGCTTTGTCTTTGTTGGCGCTGCCGAGAGCGACTTTCTTGACGCCCTCAGCAACAGCATCGACAGCCTGCTTCGCGGAATCCATGGTTTCGTCCAATTGAAGGGATTTGGTGGTGCGGATAGGTGAGATCGGCCGGACACGAAGCCACGATTTTGGGCGACAATTTTGGGCGAAACAGCCAGTCACCCCGCCAAAGCTCTATGGTGAGTCAAACAAGGGTTCGGGTGACTTTTTGAGGCGCTATGTCCCGGACCACAATTGCTCACTTGCTTGTACCTACTGTGAACCGCCATTGCCAGCCCACATTTGTCCCACCTTATGGTGGGGACCTGGGATTTTTGGCGGGGTGTGTCGGCTGAGGATATTCCGCTCCGCCAGATTTAGCCAATGAGAAAGCTCGATTGGGCATGCACCACTATTGGGTCGCTGGAAATTTTCTATCGGCGCGCCAGAGGCATCGTTTTTTCCCCAAGCAGCAGCAAAGAGCAGCAGTACGAGCAGCTCCCACGTTACAGCCAATCCACCATCATTATGTCGTTTGGACGAGGAGCTCCGCGTGGCCGCGGCGGTGGTGGTTTTGGCGGCCGTGGAGGAGGCGGTAAGTTTTCATTTGCTTCAATTCATCATTGTTCTTCATGTTACCGCTGTATCCCCTGCAAAGTCAAGACTTGGTGAAGCGCTCTCGCATCAACAGCTAACATGATGATAAATAGGCCGAGGTGGATTTGGACAAAGAGACATGGGCCCGCCCGCGACAATTCTCGGTATGTGAATATCGAGCAACGACTCGAAACCTCCCCTAGAAGCAATTGCCCAACTGACCGTTTTTCTTCACAGAGATGGGCAAGTTCATGCACGCGTGTGAGGGCGAGATGGTCTGCGAGAGCATCAACCCCAAGGTTCCTCACTTCAACGCCCAGATTTTCCTTGAGAACAAGGTAGGATCGACGCGCCAAATACCATCATCGATGTGAGCCGCAAGAATAACAAGAATACAGACTGCTGTCGGCAAGGTGGATGAGGTTCTCGGTCCCATCAACCAGGTCTACTTTACCATCAAGCCCTCTGAGGGTATCCAGGCTACCTCTTTCAAGGAGGGCGACAAGTTCTACATCGGTTCCGAGAAGCTTCTTCCGTTGGACAAGTTCCTTCCTAAGCCGAAGCCCCCCCCTGGTGCTCCCAAGTTGAAGCGTGCAGGCCGTGGTGGTGCTGGCGGCAGGGGTGGTCGCGGCGGTCCTGGCTTCGGCGGGCGTGGCGGTGGCAGAGGACGTGGAGGCCCCGCAAGAGGTGGACGCGGCGGCAGCGGCTTCGGCGGACGCGGAGGCGGTGGTTTCGGCGGCCGGGGCGGCACACCGAGAGGCGGCGGTGGCTTCAGCGGTGGACGTGGCCGCGGAGGCTTTAGCAGAGGACGGTAGCCTTGTGTCCAAGTGCGAAGCTCTGAGAGGGGGAGGTTTTCTTCTGTTGGACTACGACTCTGGCGTTCTGGTTTGCTTTGCTTTGGCATCAGTCCTGGCGAAAGGGGCTCAAGGCTGCATGTACATCATCCACTATGGTTACCCGAAAAAAAAAGAACAGAGGTCTTCATTGCGAGCATGATTTGTTGCCATGGCACATTCCAGTAAGTTTTGAAATATTTGGTAATAGTTTGAGAAGTGCTCTGAAAGACTGCGTGTCTTTCTGTCTGCCTCTGATTTGCGGTTGGGTGGCCGCGAGGTGAGCTGACGTGGGAACGAGGCGCAAGCGCGAGACCGACCAGGGCCTCTCGACGGAAGCCTGTTTCCATTTTTATCACAGCACCAACATCATCGCAGCCTATGTGACCATCTACCTACCCACACTAGACGTCAGCTAGGTATACAGCCTACAATGCCTTGCGCCGAGTCAACAAACCGCATTTTGATTGTCGCTTGACCTTTTAGTCTCTTTTTATCAAGGTCTTTTCCATACGTTATTCTGAGTCAGGCGCCTCTTGCCTCTAAGCTTCCGCTAACCTAGGACCTTCTTCGCAGCACCGAAAGCTCCAAGACGGCAGATATTGTGGGGGGAAATAGCAAAGATCAGTGTTGGGCAAAGGCGAAGGATCTTGCTGGTGGCGCGGGTTACTGCAGTGGAGAATGGGTTGCAAAACTCCGTCATCCTACTCGCTTCAGCCTCATCCTGACAGTGTGGTTCTGATCCCGAGGCCTCAATGTATTCGAGCTAACCACGGAGCTAATGCCGACAGGGTTTGTCGGCGACGCCCCAAGCCCTCAGTTGGGGCTGTTCATCTGAAGCTATGCATCCCGAAACCTGACGGAAGCTTCCCAAAATTCAGCGGAATTAACGAGCAAACATCAGATCAGAGAGACTGTTGGTCGGTAGCAGCATAGCGCTAATAACCTGGGCACTTTTCCACGGATGGAGTTCTGGATCAACTTGCATGGGGGACCGTGACGTCGTGGGCCACGAGCCACAGCATATTGCTGAAGGATGGGAACTGTTTGCTTAGCTAGATTACACGCGGCAAATCGATAGAACGGGAGCCTGGAAGGTCTCCATAGCCTTCGCCCTGTCATTTTCGCTCATCCTTCCAACCTAGATTGGGTAGCGAACCCAGTCGTACGTTGAACAAGTTGGAGTCGCTTGTTCGATTTCTCACTTTCTCAACTACAGCTCACGGACTTCTTCTCTGGACCTACCCGTCTCCTTCTGGGTGAAAGCGCAATGCTCCCGTCTTCTTGACCAGCACCAATCCGCATTCAAATACTATTCCATACTAGCAACGGGAAGCTTCCCTATGAATGTGCACGACGAAGACGAATATGGCAACCTCGCCCACATCATCAGATTTCATCCAGACCCCGACAACAGTATGGGAGACACGAAGAGCTACCGAAGCAATGCAAAGGGTTGCCGATGTTATGATAGCTGTAACAGAGTCCTTCAGACAGCAGTTCCGAGACGAACAACACCCCAGCAATAACGTCTCTCGCCACGAAGAGGCTGGAGATTCGGATTTGCGAGCATCGGTTGCAGACATTGTCTTCTCTATGGTCGACAATGATCTGAGCGGAACACAATTACATACATTCAGGCCGAGCACGACTTCCTCATCATGTACTCCCCCACGCGACGAACCAACGTCACCAACGTCACCAATATCATCAATGTCACCAGGATCACCTAGCGCAACCCACAACGCAGCAGTTGTGTCACTCGCATCAGGCACCACGCCTGATGCCCTCTCTAGCCATCCACTGTTGGCTGCGCAAAGTCTGCGAGCACATGCGAGAGAAAATTTGCGAGCGCCCCCCTCTACAAGGGACATCACGGCGCATGGTTGTGGATTGTACAGGAGGCTAGCTCCCGAGGCCTTGGCACACCCGTCAGAATACCCTGATCTGTTCGAAGCAGCACGGAAGATTGTCATTACTCAACGCAGCACACACGCGATCGACACGATTCCTGCGGCCAACTGCCGGAACGATCGCCTCTTGGCCGTAATGCAGACAAACGCTGTTGAAGATGACCTTCCGTGGGCAAGTAGAGGCTATCTGTACCAAGAGCAAAACCTATTGGAGAAAAGACCCGTGTCTGCCCAGGGTTTTTCCCAGGAGTTTTCGCTACTAGGTGTCACTAGCCTTCATCAGATTCTTATGTTCGCTGGCCTCTCCCAGGGCATTGCTCCTGCGCTTGAAATCGCTAACTCACTCACGAACTTGTCGGAGGGCCAGTATTCCTGGTTTACTGCAGGCTTCGTCCTTACCCTGGGCGTATTTACTATACCTTCGGTCCGACTAGGAGAAGTCTTTGGTCACAAGCGAATTCTGATATGCGGATGCCTATGGTACGCCTTCTGGAGCCTTCTCGCCGGATTTTCTCGCACTGTCCACAATGGCGGTCATAACGGAGCCACGTTTTTCTGCGTCTGCCGTGCTATGCAGGGTATCGGTCCAGCGCTGAGCGTTCCGAACGGTTTCTCTATCCTGGAGGCTTCTTTCCCGCCTGGCCAAAGGAAGGACACGGCACTCTCGCTCTACAGTTCCGGCGCGCCCCTCGGCTTCGTTATCGGATCTGTGATGTCTTCTGTCTTCGCCGTCAACTTCGCTTGGGAATGGTGCTTTTTTGTGCTCGCGGCCGTCTGCTTTTCAGCCGCGGGGCTAAGCGTTCTTATTCTTCCACAACAAGATCCTCGCAAAGGGTGTTGTATTAATGACATTTGGGTGAAACTCGACTTCACGGGTATCATCCTGAGTGCTCTTGGACTGGCCCTTTTCAGTTTCGCATGGAATCAGGCACCAGCGGTCGGTTGGCGCACCCCCTACACTTACTTTCTTCTCATTATCGGGGTCTTATTGCTTGCTGCTTTCGTGTACAATGAGACTGTCGTCGCGAACCCTCTCGTGCCTTTGCGGGTGATGAATTCGTCGACAAATCTTGTGCTGGCCTGTGTCGCAGCTGGTTGGGGCTGCTTCGTTGTTTGGGCATTTTATCTTTTCCAGATCATGGAAGCAGTACGAGATTGGGACTGCCTTGTGGCAAGCGCTGCAGTTGTACCGATGGCGGTGGAGAGTTTGGCCGTGGCTTTTCTTCTGGCGTATCTGACACCGGGCGTAGAGGTGTACTGGGCCTTTCTCGTGTCCTTAATCGGGTTCACGTCGGCGTCTGTACTCGTGGCAACGGCACCCTTGGATCAGACGTACTGGGCAAATATATTCGTGAGCACACTGCTTCTCCCACTTGGGATCGTCATGGCGGGGCCTCTCGCAACGATACTGCTGAGAAATAATCTTCCGGAGGACTATCGAGGGGTTATAGGGGGCCTGGTGTTATCTGTACTTGCTTACAGTATGTCTATTGCTTTGGGAATGGCAAGAACGGTCGAAACACAGGTCAACGAGATCAAATTAGATATACTGTCTGGGTACCGCGGGGCACAATACTATGGTATTGGGCTTGGGGGTCTCGGTACGCTACTCGCGTCTGCTTTGTTATTCCAATGCTCGTCGAATAGAAACATTTAGTCTACCGCGGGTACAGGATTCGGGGATTCGGATGTTCCGAAACAGCAAAGGCTATATGAGAGAGGCAGACTAGCTGACGACTTATTTGCTAGTGAGGCGAGCTATGAATGGGATTCAAACAACGAATGCATCACGACCCGTGATATTGTTCTGTGGCAATTTGCTTCCCGCAAGCATATTCTGACATGTCTTTGACAGGGAAAGGAGAAGATACAATAATGATAGAAAAAACAGAGGAACCAATTGGGAATCAGGAATGTCTGAAGAACGAACGTCTCTTGGTAGGTCCATACCCAACTTGTTGCCGATACTCTCCTCCTTCATTGCGACACACTCCTTCTAATGAACGCAACTAGTGTCTAGCATCAACAGCAGTCGACCCGCCCTTGGGGTATTCTCCTGGAATGTGTAAATTGGAAATCGTCGGGACGCTATCATTCCTTATAGTGCCAACCGTCGGCCTAGGAGCGGACAGCGTTTGGCGGAAAAGATCCTGATTTCTGGGATTGGGTGTTCCACTCGAGGTACCGCTTTGCTGCGTGTGTATGTTATTCAAACCGCGCGAAGCACTCGTGCCTGCTGCCGCCGCAGCCACGTTGATATCATCGTTGCCTGGTTTAGCTGATACAGAATAGTCGCTCGCATCTTGCCGTTGGTTGTCGGTGCTGGAAGTAGCCTGACTCGACTTTGCGTTTCCATTCATCCATTGGCCGTACTGGCTATTGCCACCTGGTGTTTCGAGTCCGCGGTCATGATCTATAGACGACGTTCGCTGAACATCTTCCTCGGGTCTGGTTGGTGCAGCTTGCTGGCTGTGTGCCCTCTGCATGCCTGTAGCATACAGGTATGCTGCCTGGGAATCCTTGTGCAAAGACTGAGAGCGGCGCAGAGGCTCATTGGTGTACGGGTTAACCCCATCTTCCTTTGCTTGTTGACTGACCAAGGCCGCATTGGATGGCGTCTCTTCCATGGGAGTCCGTGCTGTGCCCCCATATCCGTTTGGATGGACGGTGCCCAACATACCGCCAGGCAAAGCCGACGCCTGCGCAGCCGCGTCTCTGTCCCAGTTATCAAATCCCGAGCTCACACTAGATGGCGAAAGAGGTGCCTGTAAGCCTCGCTGCGCGTTGACCTGGATGTCGGATGGAAACCGCCCACCTGCTTCGGGACGGCGCAAGTCCTGCCTCGAACTCGTGCTGGCTGCGACTGCTGTATCGGCCGAAAACGGTTCGTCATCATCGTCGTCGAGAACGCCGTCACTACTGGTTGACCGATGGGAAGACTGGCTTAAGCTCCGCACATGTCCTCGCACAAACTCGCTTCGTTCTTGTGGCGTACGCTCGGTGAGTACCTTGATGTCCTCGTACCATGCCATCATTGTGTCGTGGCTCTCGGCCCGAAAAACCCACGTGTGGCCGCGATGCATCGAACCCGTCTGGCGACCCTTGAGTATGAACTTGTTGGATGATCCTCCCTCGCTTGAATGGGATCCTAGTTTCTGTTCTGGAAGATACAACGACATGACGGGGGCCTGGCCCTTATCCGCCGATTTGAACTCATGTAGGTGAGTCGGAGACAGTACATACCTGGCATTGTCAATCTCATTTTCAGATACTTTACAAACAGAACTTGCGACTTACCAGCCAGCCGTGTAGCTCTTAAGATACTTGCTCTTACGCTCAAGAAGTCCCGCACGTATCTCCTGGCAAGCGACATGGTCTCGGCCAGGATAATGGATGTGCTCGGCGGACCGTATCGGGATGTTTGGATCCACAAATTGGTCGTCCTTTTGAACGAAGTATGCCCATTCGTGATCCTTGGGCATGGTTATAGGCCCAACGCGTAGCTCGTCAATCGCGCTGTAAGCTGCATCGGACTCGCGCTTGAGGATGCCGGCGTACGCATTGTACGCTTTCTGAATTTCGCCGACGACGATAGACTCCAGCTCGCGACCTGAATTTTCGAGGTTGAGATACGCCTGGTGAAGGTAGTTTTCCTCGTCTATTTGTCGCTCGACTTGTCGGTCCACAGCAAGACGTAGAAGGTAAGGATCTTGCTTTCCAGTCGTCAACGAAGGATCAAGATCACTCTGACCTATTGTGTCCTGCAATGTCTTCACAGCCCGTCTTGTCCCATCCATCTCTTTTTCAACAGAATTCTTGAAATCGCCTGAAAGATTCTTGATCTCTTTGATCTTTTGGTGCAGATCGCTCCTTAGACCTGTGAGTGCCAAGATGACATCCTCCTCAATTTCCTTGGCTTTGTTCGACTCTAGGATGGCACCCTTGTGATAAGTGCGGAGAATTTGCAAGGCATCATCGATACCCCCCGATTCGAGAAAGCCAGGCGGGGTTGATATATTGTTGGCAACATTGGCCAACTTCAGGAGCGACTTAGACTTGTGCTCGTAGTGAGTCTGGATCTCGCGGTAATATGCGATGAGATCCTTGAGTATCTTGCGCCAAGCTATAGATAAGGTCAAAAACTTTCGCGCCCGTCAAGCTGGTGAAGTACCCCTGCGACTTACATTGAAATCTGTTAGACAGAGCCTCGGTTGGATTACCAGACGTCGGGACGGGGCAGTGAAAAGCGCTGTGCGCTTCGTCGGGGTCTGAAGTCGATTGTAAGGCTAGGCTGCGGACACTCCCAGCCTTCATGCTTCGACGACTACCACTGCGCTTGAGGCTGCCATTTCTTCGCAAAGAATTCTTCTTCTTGAGGGTATTGTGTCGTGAGGGCAGGCTCAGGTGATCCTCCCCTGCGTTGGAGACGAACGAGTTTGATCGTGGCATGTTGGAAGACGGCCCGTCTATGATACTACTCCCTCTCTGACTGGCATCCCATTCTTCCGTGAATTTGCCCCGAGAAATTGCTGATGGCACGGCTAGGCTATCGTTGTTTGTATAGTCATAAGAAGTATGGTCGACGTCTTGCGGGAAGTGATGTAATTGATGACCAGGATGTGAGTTGGCAAGCGTGTTGAGTTGTGTCTCTTGATCTTCGTTGTATTGTAAAGGGCCACCAGAGGAGGAAGGAACAGAAGAGATGGTGGCGGGGGGTGGTTGTTGAGGAAAGTAGGAGGAAGTGCGATTTGAGTTCATGGTGTATGCGGCGTCCAGACCTCAGTCTCGCAGGTCCTCTGCCCTGTAGCGACCGGCTTCGGCAAGTGAGGGGTGTGGTTGGATGTTGAGACGGTGGACGACGCGAGCGGGGATCTAGCTACTATGGTTAGATGGACATTGGTGTGGCCGTGGAAACGGGCGTCTCAACTGGCACACCACGGTACCAGAGCACCTGACTCTTGGGAGAGACTCCTGCTGGTCCTGACTTTAGCGTAGCTCTTTGATAACCGGAAGATTGTCTAGACAGCTTAGCGCAGCGAAGAATGGCGCCAGGTGTGCAATCGACGTCTGGCTAGTGAACACTGTCGCGACGCGTTTGACGCAATGATGGCCGGAAGAGCTGCACAAACTCAGACTGATGCCGTCATTGAGGCGCACGAGTCGCAGCGGTGGCCCCGATTCGGCGCAGTGGAATGCTGATGTGTCTTGGTCACGGGCGAGCTAGGCTGCTAGAGAGTTGGGCGCCGTACGGGCAGGGGAGGGATGGATGCTGGGAAGGTCTGCGGCGAGAGCGAAGATGACCGGGTCCAGAAGATGGAATTATGGCGAGGGGCTGTATCGGTCGGTCGGACGGTATCGTGAGGTGAATCGTTGGGCGCTCGTGTCGTGCGAGAAAATATGATGCCGAGCGACGAGGACAAGAGAGAAGCTGGGCCAGAAAGGTGGCTTGAAGTAATTAAGGTGTGTGCCCGTGGAGGTTTGTTCATCTTACACACAAGAACCCGGGGCTTGAATCAGCACCCGCTTCCGCAGCTTGGTACCCTGTCAGCCTGTCTGTCATTGCTAGTCGCTGCGGCACATCCAGAGCCGACTTCGTACTCCATTCGGGGCGAGCAGGGCAGGGGGGATGTCAGGATCTGAGGATAACAGCAACATCCATGCCACGCCACGAACCTCGAGCGACCAAACGTCAATCGCCCTGCAGCATGCAGCAACTGGATCAAGGCACTTAATTCCCACAACGCACCTCTTGTCTTCGGCCTGACCCGAAAAGGCACTATTTGGGACGATGAGTGGCTGCCCATCCCATCATCCACCCGGCGCGTCAAAGTTATATACGGATACTTATTGTTGCCCTGTTCTCGGGAAGCGCATGCAGCGAGACGGGACGACGCTGGACCCTGGATTTTGCTTCCGTATCTCGGCTAAGGTTGATTGCGATCGCCCTTCATGCCTCATCCTAAACATCTACAGTACGAATACTGCAATACTCATTCGAGACAAGCATCCTGCAATTCAATCCCGCTGTCTCGCCTCTTACTCAAGGGTCCAAGTACATACGGGTTTGGTCGTGGAATTTCGTTTCATTATCCCCCGCCATGCCATGGAGGGTTCTCTGTCTGGTGGAAAGCTTCGCTTCGACCTTTCCGTTGTATGCGCCTCCGCCCCGCACTGTTGACTACGACACTAGAACTCTGCCATTTTACTCGGTTGGAGAAGTTCGCGTTCACGGGCCAGCCGATATCCCTCGTTTCCTAGATAGATGAGTGGTGTACATTGTGCCGCGGTTGCGCGGATGACCTGCGATCTGTGTGGCCTATTCGTGCAACATTCGAACTGATCGCGAACAAGAAGCCAAGAAGCTCCTCGTTGCAGTTCGGCCACACGATGACGTATGTGCCCCCGGCTCGAAGCCCCCCACCCCCTCCCCACGACGTAATCACAACCACAGCAGCGGATACTCGCTGCAACCTCATCGAACCCTCCTTGTCTCCTCGAGCGCTTGTATCTGTGTCTACATAGTAGGTTTGTGAAACAGCGTGTATGCTCATCACGAACCATAATAAGGAGATCTTGTCGAAGCCGTGCTTGGATTTCTGCATCAAATCAGTCTAGGCCGAACTAACCAAAGCGTAGCAGACCTCTGTCATCCGTTCAGACCGATTAGGCCAACAGAACACGAGAAGAATACCAGAGGTTGGAATCCTCCAAAATGCCAGGTACCCATCATCACCTCTGCGACGTCACCAACCAACTGGTGAAAGCCCAGACATGTGGACCGCGCCAGGATATTTCTGCGCCTTCCAGTACCCTGTGTGCCTGTTCAGTCAGCCAGCCAGTGTGCTTCAATCGCTTTGTTCAGTCACCTGGACCAATACCCGGTGGCGCATTCGTGGTAAACCTATCGTTTCCGAGGGTGCGTTTTCTGATTGGATCGCAGGAGCTCTCCCCCCCGCAACCTACAGATATAGCCTTGATTTTGGCTTGCGTCGCTTTGCAATATATATCTTTTGTCGGGCATGTTGAACTTCTTGGCGTTGAATAACCCACTTCTGTCACCTACCGGTCTTTAGTTATGTCCAAGGTTTCACCCTGCATACTATCGGGAGACAGATAATGTTCATCTCATGTTCACGCGTCTATCTAGCCCGTCTTCCCCCTCCCCCTCCCTTTTGGGGCCTTGGCGGTTCAGAGTAACGCATGAGTACTCTTCGCCGATTTCAAGTCACATCAGCAAGGCGTAGTATGTTTTGCCAATGATACGAATTCAGCAATTGCTAGGACAACGTGGGCTACTGAGCTTCCTAACCTCTTTCCCATGAAAGACAGTGTTGCCTCTTGGAACCGAAACGCCCTGCTATGCCGTAATTTTGAACCCGAACGCTATACGCCAACAACGAGTTCGAAGTTGCAATGCACCCTCCCTTACCTGCAGCTTCGCTGCTTTCAAAATCGAACAAACGCCGACGCCGGTCATGGTCTCATACTAACTACACGGTCGCCAGGACCAATTTGTTGTCTCCGGCTCGTGGTGTCAATCACGAGTCTGTACTTAGAGCATCGTCTGCGGTAGGCTCAATGGGCTTGAGTTTCGTCCTCCGACGTGGCGGGGGTGCCTTGGGCGGTATCTTCTTGTGTCCGTTTAAATGCAACGTCGCGGTCGGTCCAACGGGGGTGCCGTGCCTGTGTTTGGGCACCTCCGGGAGTGGCTTCTTTTGCCGCGCCGTGCTTGCGCTCGCCTTCGTTCCTTCCCCCTTGGCTTCCATGCCGGCCTCGGCCTTACGACTCGGGGTGATGACTCCGGGCTTCTCCATAACGGCCGCCACATCGACAACACTAACGCTGCTCGCCGTCTCCGATCTAGACAGACTGATGCCCAGGAACTTTCGAGCTACCTCCGCTTCGCCGGAAGCTTCCTGGTCGCCCAGCCACTTCACCTTGGAAACACGATCTACCAGCCTAACTGTTGTTTCGTCGGCAGGCGCGAAATGGGGGTTGCCCAGTCCGCCCAGGATCCTCAAGACTTTGATCACCTCGTCTCGTTTGTAATGTGGTGGATGGCTTAGCTGTGTGTGCGCCAGGAGTGGATACAAAACGCGGAGGTATGTGTGGCGGAGGGATATTTTTTCGTCTGGAAGATCCATAAGATTCCTGATGATGACATCGAGCAGGACTTTCAGGTCGTTCGTATAAAAGTACTCATAGGTGGCTTTGGTAGTAAAAAGAAGGTATAAAAGCTTGAGTATCAGGAGCTGGAGTGAGGTCTCTGTCTCACGATTCAGCAGCAGAATAATGTTCTCTCCGAATGTTCGGAACAAAGCTCCGTGGATGCTGAGACATTTGATGACTCTGTTTGTAAGGGGTGCAGTGGGAGATGTCGGGTCGGCGGCGACGTCGGTGGATGCTAGCATGTACTGCTCATTCAATACAAGCTATCGCGTTGTCAGCCTGCAAGCTCCAGCGGGTGGGAGATGAGCGCAAATGGGTATGCACCTACCAAGACGCGTATGATGGGATAATGGTACGGATCGTGGACATCGTTAGACAGCTCCTCGATAATTTGGAATAGGTAGGCAATGAAGCCATCGTCGACTTGCATTAAGTCGGCAGTACGCAGTCGCTCAATACGAGACATCTCGTACATTAGCTCCAGCAACAGACGGTGTAGTCTCGGGTCCTGTTCTTTGCGTCCATTGATGAGCTCAAGCAGCCGTGGAAAGCAGGCTTCCTCGATCATGCGGGAGAACGTTGACTCGTCGGATTGGCCATCGAGGAGGAGGAAGAGGGCGATGACGTGAAGTGATGCCGTGTCATCTTCTTGAAGAAGGCTGTACACGATCTGGGTGCGAATGTATTCTTTATTTTCTCGAAACAGATGGCTGGAGATGAGCTTATCGCAGCAGACGGCGACATCGTCCTCGGCATCGTAGAATTTATCCCTGAATCTTGAGGCAAGGTGCAGCCAGGCTCTGAGCGTCTCGTCAATCAGGTCGTGCGATTGGTATTGGGTGGTCACGACATCGTCAAGCTCTGTTGCTGGTAAAATAATGCAGGCGGTCAGTCGGCAGGCTCCGTGGAAATCGAAAAAAAAAATCGTGAAGGCATTGAGGGAAGGGACGAAGACAAAGCGAAGATGGCGCACGAGGGCGACTGACCTTCCCAGAACTGCTGCCGGGTCTCAAGAGACTCGTACACATCGAAATCCGCCATGGTGGTATTATCGCCAAAGTTTGGTGCCCAAAATGGTCTGCATAACTGACGCAGGGCGTGTCGAGTTGCGACTGCAACGAAGGATTTTGTGGGAGGGAGATGAAGCCGGCTGGAGTTTCGACTCTGGAGGGTTGATACACACAAGGCATGGTCTGGCTTGACAGCAAAGCCCCTCTCCACTGCACGAGGGCACCACCTGGTCAGCCTAGGTATGTAGCCCGTGAGGTTAGGTAGGTAGGTAAGGTACTAAGTAAGGTATGTACCTACCTAGTAGAGGAGGCCGAGCTGGTCCACGTTGTTCGGGTGCCCCGTGCAGTGGGGAAGGTAGGTGCCGGGCTCAGAGTGGGGGAAATGGAGGGGAATGCGTTCCTTGCTTCCAGGTTTACTCGGAGCGTGAGGGGTTGGAATGGTGAGCACCTTAAGGTATCCACCAAAAGGTACCTTCATACCTAAGGTAGTGTGTAGGACTCAACTGCTTGCTGGTGTCTGCTGAGTCTGCTGCACACGCTTGGACAGCTACGGGGCGTGCCTCAACGTCCCCGTCGTCCTCGACTTGACCTGCAATGACTATGCCTGGGATACATCAATTCGGAGCAATCGGCTCTGGTCGAAGCGATTGTATTGCATCTCTTCGTTGGAAGATGGAAAACAGGGCCAATGGTAATGATGCCCACAGCCGTGGCCGGACACAATGAAATTCTTTTTCTGCTTATTTTAATCTTCTTTCTAATGTTATTACCGGTGTCGATGATGTGGACTCTATTTGTATGTTTAAGTAGTACATATTCTCAGTAACACAGTTGGCCGAAAAGGGTATTATCATGCCATGACCATCGCCAAATCCCTCCGACTCCTCTGCAATTCGCCAGAACGCCCCTAACCAAAATCACAAACTGTTGCTACTGTCTGCCTCAATAGCTATGCTTTTGGGTAACATGCTATTCCTCCTCTTCCTCGGGCTGCTTGTCCTCGTTGTAGACCTTGACCTTATCCGCATACTCCAAAATGTTGCTCACAACGTAGTTAGAAATCGTGTTCCCCTTGCCCGCTGCAATTCTCAAAATCAACTCGTTCAAGTGCTGCCGCCCGAGAATGTCTACGTGGTCTGCCGTCTTGGGCCCACCTCTGGGATTGAATCGTTCCGGTTCGTGCTCCATCTCTACCACAGTGACCTTGGACCCGGCCGGATTATATCGCTTGTAGTTCCAGCCACGATTGCACATGTAGCCCGTACTGATCAAGTTGACAGTACCGTCTCCCTCGCCCATGACAACGCCGTGGTCGACTTGTCCTTGGGTGAAAGCTGTGTCAATGGTGATGTTCAGGTTCGTGAGAGACGGCATCTCTGGAGACCGATAATAGTATCCTCGTTCAGTGGGCTTGCCAACGCCATAGAAACAGTAAATCTTCATGCTCGGCGCCAGTGGAAGCCGCGTTTCCAAAGGGTTAATCCACTTGCGGGGGTCCTTCTCGTTCGCCTCGACTTCCGCCTCTGTGTGCGCGACTCCGTGCGAGTAACTTGTCTTGATGTGTTTTTGGTACCACTCCTCCGTCGTGTTGTATAGGTATTCCATGGCCGATTCGACCGTCAAGTTACGGTCGGGTGTGGTCCAGTTCATGCCGCTGCGGAAGTTGAGCAGTGACCCGAAGGAAAAGTCCTGCCCGGGCTGATCATCGGGAGCCCAGGTGGAATTACCCCATACCGCATCCCCTCCGATGGGAAGCATGGAAGATATCCCGGGCATGGCACGGAATAGTTGCGCCCGCTCGTCTTTGCTCAGAAACTTTTCGAGGCCATAGACAGCAAAAGCATTCAGCTGCGCCGTATCTCGCATCTCGCCAGACAGTACTGCCGTCAAATCCTTGACAGCGCCAAGCATGCAGCCACTAACATTAATCCACGCCTCTACGTGCCTCTCGACCCAGTCATCGCCACCGCGGCCACCTGTCTCGGATGCAACCCAGTGGAAGAAGTAGAAGAGAACTTGCCCGCCCATGCTGTGCGACACGAGAACCGCCTTTTTCCCCGAGAATTCGTGGGCGGTTTCGATGTAGGACTTGAGCCTCGTAAAATACTGGTCCCGGGTTTCGAGGTTCGGATATGCCAGCCGCCAATCGTAAGCGGCGGTGAAGGAATTAGTTGGATCGTAGCCTATGGACGCAAGATTTTCGAAAATCTTGTTCCAAATCCAATATCCCGTAATGAAGAAATCGGTTGCATCGAAGCCTTGGGCAGCCCGTAACTTGATATGCGGGGGATCAAGGCCTGTTTCTTGATCCAACATGAGGTGTTTCTTCCAATTCTCCTTGTCCAAAACCAAGGCACGCATCATGCTCCAGCTGCCCCAGAGGCGCTTGCGGAAGTACGGGCGTGAAACATTGGTGGTGCCCCACGATTCGAGACCTGTTGAAATAACGCCCGGGACCATAATCATGGGGTGGTGTGCGTGGAGGCCTTCGGCGCGGGCCTGCAAACCTACTGAGAAAGCGTCGTAGCTATCGACGAACTCGCGCTCGCCTTGCTTTACGAGAAGCCGCATTAGTTCAGTCCAGCTGGAACCTAAACTTCTTTCAAGCTTGTGATTGAAGCATTACTGACCACTAGATCGCGCATGTCCTTGACTAAACCGGCGGGTAAGACGTCGAATAAGCTGTCCATGCTGAGCTCGCCCAGCTCAGGGAAGTCGATGAGGTCATTGCTTTTGGCAAAAAAGCCGGCAGCTATAATGCCGAACAAGCTTCCGAGAAGGAAAATGGCGGTGTTGCGGCGCTTTCTTGTCTTTGGCTTCAAGTGTTGGACGACGTGGACGTGTTTCTCGGACTTGTCGGGACTCTCATCTCGGGGTGTAGAGGACTCGCTCTCGGTCTGAGGATCGGCGGGGACGGCACGCCGCCTGAGAGTAGACGCAGACATGATCACGATCGCAATCGCCTGCGACTGACCTGAGAAATCTAATGACTGTAAGGTCAGCTTGCGCCGTCGAGAGGTTTGACGCGAGAGATGGTGTACAGCAGCGCAGAGTGAGGAGCTGGGTTGCCCAACATGTGGCCTGGGATACAGGGCATCGGTGTGCTAGAGGGAGAAGGGTTCAATACTTATTCGTCGCGGAACGCGGTGCTCGTGATGCCTAAGCAGCAGGTCAGAACTCAACGAGGCAGGCGGACCGTCGGGGTAACGGGGTGGAAGGCACAGAGCGTGGCCGAGAGTTGCGGAAAGCTTATTCTGCGCAAGCCACGCACCTGGGTTATCGGACAGGTTGAGTGGGACGAGGAGGGTTGCTGGTCCCGACGCTAATGGGAACACTTCAGAGCAAGCCGTCCAATGGAGGTGAAGAAAAAAATGTCCAGAGCTTCAAAGCGGTACGTAGGTAGCCACGGCCACGGCAAGATGCCCAGGAGGAAGGTCAGAGGGCACAGGGCAGCGGGCTAGTAAGCCGTCGATAGCTATTAACGTGACGTCAATCTGGGCGGGCCACATGGTTGCCAGTGGCCCGGGCGTTATGTTTCCATCAGGCACTGCATAAAATGCGGCACTTGAAAGCCAGGTGGGTTTATTTGGAGGACTCCTTGCGGCGCATGTAGCGGCCGTCTTCTCCAACGGGACATACACAAGGCCACTCGCCACTCTTGACACTGTCTTAAGGTACAGTACGATGGTTGGTAGACCACCTTTCTTGACGAGAGCGGGACAACAGGATGCACAAGCCCCCAAAAACGATAGGATCGCGCTTCAGCTGGCCGGCGACGAAAGCAAGTTTCTTCTTTTGTCGCTTTGGTCGGAGGAAATAGGATAATTAGGGGAGGGGGGGGGGACCCCTCCAAATGAAAACCAACAAGGTAGCTAAGGCTGCGCAAGACAGGCCTTACGACTGACTGCTGGTGGCAGCCCCCGAAGCTTCAGAAAGCAATTCGTTTGCAAATGCGCTACCGCTCGTTTAGCATGTGATAGTGGTCCGGGCCGACTTCACGCAACATGGACGGGAGAGCGACAATGTTGCAGGCTGGGTGCATTGCATGAAAAGCACCCAAACACCCACCGAAGAAATGGCTGACAGACTGGGTTAAATATTACCTATGGTAAAGGCACGATTAGTTCAAGGTTACCTACCTATCTATCTTCCCTTACCTAGTGTACCTACCTAAGTAGGTAGGTAGCTACTTACTCGAGGCACTTCAGCATCCAGAGCTCCACCAAGTTGGGTGCACGGGGCATGCAGGCCTCGACTGCGCCGCTGTCCCTACCCAGGAGTGAGTTGTCACCCGCCCTACTTGGCCTCCGCAACGGGCTGGAGTCGCGTCGCCTTACCTTACCCTGCCTGGCTGACCTCAACTCTGAGGAAGCACTTCAAGACAACGCCCGACGTAGTCTCACCTACCCTCCCACGCCGCCAGTCAACTCAAATCAAGTCAACCTGCAAACGCACAATTCGCGACCGTGTCGTGCGAATCGGCCGCTTGATCCTCTTCGTTCCTCGCGCGCGGCAGTGCCGCTTCTTTCTCCGTAATCGCAGCATTAATCCGAAGCGATTTCCCCGTCGTTTTCAGTCTCTACCTCATCGTCTTGTCATGAGTTGAGCATATCTGCGCATTTGCTGGTCCGAGTTCGACCCCCGAAGTTTTCCGTCCTCATTTCTTCCGGCCCATTGTCCATCAACGCCCCCATCTCCCCCAGGGACTGCCGCTAGATGCACCATGGATGCTTCCAAAATCAGCATCCCCCCGGGAGACTTGCATTATATACAGTATGAACATGGTCTGGAAGCGAAGTACCTACCAGCCATACGTTCTCTGATCGCAAAGGATTTGAGCGAACCGTACAGCATCTATGTCTATCGGTATTTCCTCTACCAATGGGGGCACTTGTGCTTCATGGTCCGCATCTGTCTTGACAAATAACCACTCCTCCGATCGACACTAATTGCTGCCCAGGCTTTGAATCCAGTCGACTCATCCCTCATCGGCGTCATTGTCTGCAAGTTAGAGCTTCACTCATCTCACTCACCACCGACGCGCCGAGGTTACATTGCCATGCTCGCTGTCGCTTCGCCATTCCGAGGCAAAGGCATCGCCACTGCCCTCGTGAAACGTGCCATTGATGCCATGGCCGAGCGTAATGCCGATGAGATTGTTCTGGAAACGGAAGAGACAAATACCCAGGCTATGCGTCTATACGAGCGCCTGGGCTTCTTGCGCTCAAAGAAATTGCACAGATATTATCTCAACGGCAACAGCGCCTACCGTTTGGTCCTGCTTCTCAAGTCCATTGACCCTGACGCCGTTATCGAGGACTTTGACAGCCACTATGCTTGACTGGGAGGAACGGACTTCAGCTCGCGACGACTGGTTGCCACGTTTTGCAGCAATGTTAACAAGACAAATATACATGGCTCGCGCACACGTAACAGCTAGCTTCAGCTGCTGCTGGCGTGGCTGTGACGATTTCTTCTTTCCCTCCGCATGGGGGGCATCCATTGGTTAGACGGACAGCCACAGCATAGAGCGACGTTGGTCATGAGTGGACATGAATGGATACTGGTGGCGAATGGTCGGGGTAGACCATGGTAGGCGGCACAGCGGTGGCTTGGAAACGAAAGCATGCATTTGTTCGAAACGTGCGGTGGTAGCATTCACAATGTAGCGAGGGTATGGCTGTATTCAAATGGTTCTGGTGTGCATGGCAAGACATACGAAGAGCTCCTGCTCACAATATTCATGGTCACGGGTTTGAATTGCAAGACGGTAGGTTTCAGGATTGTAAACGCAACTAATATACCACGACCGCTCGAGCACAGTCCATCATGATTGCCCATAGGTCTTCACACTTTTCTTAGGATCGCTCTGTGTGGTCTTTGAGGATTGTCTGCGAAGATTGCGTAAGGTCAATCTGTTCATTACTCTCCCCATTAAGATTATTGCTTGGGCATGATATCTAGAGAACTGTGAATGGATGCTCTGATATCCCACTGGTTGCCGTGGGCAACCCCAATGTATGTAAAAGCGTCTACGATATGTAAGCACCGCATAACCGGAAGAGAAGGGGTAATTGATGAGACAAACCCGGCTTATAATAGATAGGTCGTCCCATCGCCTCCACCACTTTCAGCTCCCGGAGCCGACGCAACACCCTCATCACGTCTGTGACATCGTTGAAATCGGCAGTGTAAACAGCAATCATTCGATCTTTGCGGCCGGTTGCGTCTTGTCGCGATGCCACTTTAGCAGCGATGCCAAGCTCGTTGTTTGCCGTGGCCCTGGCAATGATTGCCCATACCTCATTCACGTCTCGGGGCGAACAAAAAAGAAGCCACTGTTCATTGAAGTTGTTTGTCAGCAGTTTTATCTGATGAAACGGGAAAGCACAGGTTGCTTGCCTTCCCAGATCTAACTTTGCACGCGTGCGCGAGAGACAGGACGTCCTTGACTGCCTGCTTCTTCTCGTGATTGATCTCTGACAGCTTTGCTGTCGCAGACTTTTTCGTCCTGTGGATGCCGTCCACAAAGTTGCCCAGAATGCGCAACCTCTCGGTGCCTCCTTCAACTAAGGTGTTGAGCTGTGATCCATCCTCTTCTGGAGCTTCATCCTCATTGCCTCTGCTGAACTGGTTTTGTGCGAGAAACCTGCTCTTCCGAGGAATGAACGGGTTACAGATGAAAATCCAGGGAACGTCGGCAGTGCCCTCAGTTGTCTCGGGAGGAAGGCGATTGAGGAAATCACTGAGGGTCTCGGTTAGTTGCCACGCATAAGGTACACCTGCGTATGGGTTATGTAGCTTGGTGCTGTCCGCCGGCTCCGCCTTGGCTTTCCGGTTGAGTTGGACCGCCCTTGTCTCCTCCCACCATTGGGCGACATTGAAAGAATTGACGCGGGCCTCCAGTCCTTCAATAATATCCTCGTCTCCTGGCAAACAGTCAGTCACAGGCATTATCAGGGCCTCAGCACGAACCGTAAAAGTCCGACTCCTCCGAGTCCATCGCTGCTTCGCAGGCGGGGGCTTCGAAGCAAAGTGCGAAACGGCAGTATTTCGACAAAGGGTCTGAAGGGCATAGAGTTGTATGGTAGTGGCCGTTTTATGGCAAATACTCAGGCGAGGCCAGGGAGAAAGGCGCTCCTTCGGGCGAATCGACGGTTTCTCAAATGCGGTGACCATGCATGTACCTCAAGGTACCCAATGCTCTCCCCGAACGCTGTCACGGAGAACTCTGGAAGCTATGGAAGGGGTCGACGAAGGTGGGATAAGACTGTGAAATGTTCTCCAGGAAGGGAGGCTGGTCTGATACCACCATTTCTGGGAGGGTTGGAGGAGCCGATCCGACTTCGCGGCGCCAATTCCGGCACGCAATCTGCGTATGAGAAGCGGGATCCTTCCGTGTTTCCCGGAACGCAACGACCGGCGGCCGGGAGTGGCCATGGGTAGGCGGGTCGGGTACCTACCCAGGTACCTACCTAGGATTAGGCTCTCTTTCCTACTAGATGCTTATTGACCAAAGCGAATCTTCACACAAATCTGTCAATTACTCCTGGCTACAGAGCAAGCGAACCACGAGCGGATGGTCTTTTGCCTTTCTTTTTCTTTTCCCCTTTCCTTTCTTCTTCTAACCTCGTCCCCATTCCCTCCCTTGCTTTTCTTCTCTATAACCACAAAAACACAGGGAACCATACTTGACAGATTGTGAGAAAGAGGAACAAGAAAATGGCCGAGCCCAACAGTAGCGTTGCGTCAACGCAAACTCTCACTTTGGACCTCCCTCCAAGCTGCATAGAATGGTGCCCCTCGCACCCGACATACTTTGTTGTCGGCACGTACAACCTCATCAAGGACGGGCCAGGCTATACGGAGTCGGAAGACAACGAGGCCTTGACCGGAAAGAAACTGCAAAATCGCAGTGGCAGTCTCATCATCTTTAGACTTGACAACGGAGCCGTGTAAGCCATTCACAAACACGCAGCCACGCCACTTATCTGACCCTCCTAGGCATCACGTCCAAACTATCTCCCATCCTTCGGCAATCTTGGACCTCCACTTCTGCCCCCTGTCTGGTGCGCAGGATATCCTGGCTGTCGTCTCCAGCACCGGTACGCTGTCTATCTTTCGTTTGGATCCAGGCATAGATGCATCTGAGCCGCTGAGGCACTTGGCGACAAGCAGGATCGCCAACACTCCTGAAGGGGTTCTCTTCCTTTCGGGTGTATGGAGTCCCCATGATCCTTCATTGATTGCTCTCACAACATCCGCAGGTGAGGTGCGAGTCGTACGTCTCGACGATGCATGGCAAATCATCGAGGGAAATGTCACTACTGTCATGACGCACTCTTTGGAAGCCTGGACGGTGGCAATTTGTCCGCCAGAGCCAAATGAAAGCCAGCTTGGTGTTGCAGGCGGTGATGTCCAGAGCGACCCGTTCATCGTGTTCTCGGGTGGGGATGACTCTGCTTTGCGATATGCATCATGCGCGGACAAGAAGTCTGGGGGTGAAGACTCAGATGCGGCGGTGAGCCTCCAATATCCTCCACTTAACATCAGCGGCCATGGCGCCGGGGTGACAGCCATCCTTCCAATTCCGGTGCGGTTAGCAGACGGTGCGAGAATTGTGGTTACGGGAAGCTACGATGATTCGATGCGAATTCTTGCTATACAACCTCCACACGAGACGTATGGCCTTCGCAAGTTTCAGCATCTGGGCGAGAAGAACCTAGGAGGTGGCGTCTGGAGGCTGAAATTGATCGATATCCGAGAGGATGCTGGACATTGTCGCGCCAGGATCCTAGCCTCTTGTATGCACGCCGGTGCAAAAGTTGTAGAGCTCGAGGGGCCTCTGCACGGCGGGGACTGGGAGATTGGGGTTCTCGCAAGATTTGATGAGCACCAGAGCATGAACTATGGCAGTGACTCCGTTCCAGTCTCTGAGGACGGGCGTTTGATTTGTGTGTCGACGAGCTTCTACGATAAGAGGTTGTGCCTGTGGGAGACGACCTTGGCTTGATATGCCTAAACTGGCAAAGCGGACTCAATAGAGGAAGTCCTGAAGAGAGAAGCACGACGGGTCAACGCGATGCAGGTTCCAGGGTAATTAACTATACCGGATATTCAACTGGGTACGTGAGAGGAAAAAACAAAGAACAAAAAAAAGGTCCCAGATGCCAGGCTTTAGGTAGGCTGAACCTACCTAGACGTCTCCACTGCAATGCTGGTGTGCATATCTTACCTTACTATACATAGATACCTTATGTAATCAATGGAAGCTGCCTACCTACCCACCATACCTAGTATATCGCCTGAGGTGCCTACGGATAGGCACCACGTAGTGCACACGGTTCGCACTGGTGCCCCGGCCCGCCAACGCGACTCCACTAAGGCACCTAACAATCCTCATCCGCTACGGGTGGTAAGGTAGGTACACTAGGTACCTACCTGAGGTGCTCTGCGTTGCACTGTTGGCCTGGCCTGGTTTTTGATGATGCAAAGCATGTTCGCTGCTGTCGCTATTGCTACTGCATCTACTCCATATTCTTGCAACTTCCGGTGTTCCTGCCTCGCCAGTCGGTACGATTCTCCGCGCTTGTTTCCACTGGCAGAGGTATATACTGCTTCTCTCTTTTCCGTCTAACCTGGTTTGCTGTCACATTCGCTCGAACCTGTGTCTCCCATCAAGCGCCTATTAACGGCAGTGAGCAAAAGTCGGGCGAAGCTGGTATTGAGGAACGCGGAGAACAAAACTAGTCTGTCTGGGTGCCTTTGAAGACGCCCTTATCTGCCCAAGGTAAGTTACACTCACTCGCGCTGCAAGGCTCATGCCTTGGTTCTGTGTCCGCGCCTTGCCCACGCCGCCCGGCCCTTTCTACACCACTCTCAACCTTCGCTAACTGCCGCATTTCGCGTCTTGGGCAGCACTCTCACCGAAACCTGCATTCCCTCGATATCGCATTCTCCCACCACTTCCTCGTCCTCCACCTTCCGAGTCTGGCCTGTACAACATCCGCCGTATGAACCAAGACCAATTCATCTGCTGAAGAAGCAGCTTCTGCAGGCGTCTGCCTACCCTACTGTCGACCACTCCAGCTGTCATGGACGGACAGGCCGCCAATGGCGCGGCCGGCTTGGGTCAGAATACCACCTCCGTGAACGGCGCGAATTCCGACATAATATCACAGATCCACCAGGCCCTCGAGGCTATACACAACCCTTACTCGCCCAATGACTCCCGTCGAGACGCGCAGGCCTTCCTCGAAAACATCAAGGGCATAGACGAAGCTCCATTCCACGGGTTTACCCTTGCCTCCGACAAGTCCCAGTCACCCGTTGTGCGCCATTATGCCCTTTCCCTTCTTGAGCATGCGATCAAGCACAGGTGGGCCGACTATAGCGAGCAACAGTCTTCTACTCTCCGTGGTTGGATGCTGGAGCTCTGCCGCAGCCTGTCGAAGGACGATCCCCTATATATCAGAAATAAGACGGCTCAATTATGGGTTGAAGTTGGCAAGAGATCATGGGGCGCCGAGTGGATGGACATGGATGAGCTTTTGCTTCGCTTATGGCAGATTCCTGATTCTGCTGTCCACAAAGAGCTCGTTCTGTTCGTCTTAGAGACACTCTCCGACGAAGTCTTCAATGGCGACGATGCCGTGGTCGCCATGCGCGAGGGAGTGCTCAGCAGGAGCTGTGTCGAGATTTTTACTCCGGCCACAGTCCTCAGAGAGGCTTTCCCGAACAGGACTGCTGGCCCCGAGGTGCGATATGGGGAAGAAGGTTGGCTAAGCCGGGTATCCGAATTTCTCAGTCAGTGCCTTCAAGGGGATACTCAGAACAACGACCAAGTTCGGTCTTGTGCCGTCAAATCCTTGTCCGTTTTCCACTCTCTGATGCCCTGGGCCATACCCAAGGCTGTTGCCGTGGCCAATTGCGTGCCTGTCATGTGCAGAGCCCTTGCGACACCCGAAGTGTCAATTCAGAAGGTACTTGAACGCTGCATGATTACGCACACTCGAGAGGAAGAGAATATGGGACAGCTAACCAGCAATAGGCATCTCTGGAGGCCTTACATGCACTTTACTCCCGGTCAAACTTCACCGAACAAGAGTTTAAGGATCTCGTTGCACCCATGTATGATGCCAGCTCAGTAGACCTCTTGAAGAGGCTCTTCGAGTGGTCGGCTGTTGACGTGGACGACATTGATGAGGACAAATACCAATTCGGTAAAAAGTTTTCCGAGGCAAGTCGTTGTCTGAGATGATTAGATTACATTTACTGATGTGGTGTAGATGCTGTCCCTCTTGGGCAACTATCTCGACCGAAGATTTTCCGCGATCCCGACGACTTCGGACGTAGACGGGTTCCTTAATTTGCTGCTTCTAACGGTGCAAAGCCCAAGTCTGATTATCGCCATACCCGTATTAGCTACGTGGACGCGGCTCCTCAACAACAGACTCATCGGACAGAGCCCAGCCAATACTCATCTCGTCGGGCCACTGCTCGAGGTCTGTGGTTCCCGCCTAATCCGTTTTGAGAACCTGCCGGAAGACACTCAAGACCCAACCTTCCTCTTCCTGATGGAAGATACTGATACCGTCCCGGAACGACATGCGTTTCTCGGCAATTACAGAAGGTTCAGCACACAGGTCATTGAAACAATTGTACAATTGAAGCTTTCCGACGCGGTTTACCATACTCTTGGCCAAGCCGAGCAAGTCTTGCAGCATCTATATGACGGTCACCCACCGATGGATGGTACGTTAATATATGTATCTGAATTACTTTGACGGAAATGAGATGGCTAATTTTTGTAGTGTCCAAGTACATCAAGCATTCAATGCCTGTTCTGCGCGTTGACGCACAATTCACAGTCATCGAGGCGGCGCTGAAAGGCTACATGAAGTGGAGAGCAAGCACGACTCAACAGAGCATGCCAGACTACGTAAGTAAATAGTCATGGGAAAGACGACACTCAGCTAATAGATGACAGGAACAACAGCGCGCTGCTCTAGAGAGAGATCTGGAGTCCTGGTGCAGCAAACTCCTCGAAATGAACTTTGAGGACCCCCTGATTCGGAAGAGAGTGCTACAATTGCTGGTTGCTTTCTCTACCACAGCTCTCGACAGGAATCCGGGATTCATGCTCAAAGTCCTCGAACACATTCTCATGACATGGCCTGCTCCTCGCCCAGAGCACCGAGCCTTTAACGAGGCGATCAAGGATTTCCAGTCCGAAAGCATGGTTGAGCTGCAGCGACTAGCCTCAAAGGTCCCTGACCACCTGCTAGGCGTATATGATCAGATAGAGGCGAAGGTTAACGACATGATTTCCTCGGGAAGCTTGGACGAGAAACGACAAGTTGCTTACCAGAGCTTTCTCTTCATCATCATTCACCGAGCCACCAATATTGACCCTTCCACACAGTTTGAGCGTTTGCAGGGATTCATCAAGCCAGTCACAAGCCTATGGCAAAACCACGAATTGAAAAGTGCTCTGTCATCGTACTCGGGCTTTTGCGAATTGATGGCCCTGGACAAAGCCAAGCGATACCTCATGAGCCATCGCGTCCATGAAGTCAAGGATTGGGGCTCTAGCGAGCTGGATGCAGAGGGTCTGGCCCTCCAGAGTGAGTTAGAGGAGAGACAGAAGGTAAAGACAAAGTTGCCTGTTTGAGGTATCATTGACTGACCTGATGACAGGTGTTGCCTCTTCGCCCGACAAAATCATTTCTTTCTTTCTCCGTAGAGAAGCTCGAGAAGTCTTCAGCGCCCTTCCAAATCTCGTATCGCTTGTGGAATGATAGCTTTCCAATCATCTTACCCGACCTTCTGCAATTTCTCAGGTGAGATTTCCAGTCATTCCTCAAGCTCAGCCCACTGACCAAGCATACAGCCACGCCCACGCCTCGCACAATCCAGATAATTGGACAGAACTGCCCCCTGAAATGCGGTCCGTCGTTGGCGGCGTTCTCAGTGATCGTTTTTGGCAGGCGGGAATTTCTGAGGGCAGCAAAGATGAATTCTATGCCCGCGTCATGGACAAGAAACACACTCTCGAAGGGCTCGCTTCGACGATAAGAGGAAGCGTGAGGTTCGTACGAGAAACATGCTATGCTATTATCTACTGCATGAGCCGTTTGGAGATGCAGTTCTATGGCTTCAGCGAACTGCCGAATCCCCTTGCACAAGCGCTTTTCCAAAATTCTTTCTATCTCTCTGCACATCAGCAGATCAACTTGCTGAATCTCGTGCGTTATCTGGTGGACGATTGTCCACTAGAGCAACGTGAGCACTTCCTTCCCCCACTCCTTGCAGCTTGCTTCCAACAGATGGATGCAAAGATCAACTCGGAGTGGGAGAAGCTGGAGCGCCAACAAGCAATTGACGCTGCTGGGGATGCGCTTACCGAGGAGATGAAATCGGAAAGCATCTTGCGCCAGGTCACTTACACTGCCGTGATCATGGTGGCGGATTTCCTGGATCCCACTAAGAGAAGTAAGTAGTGTCTTTCCACCTCTCATGATTCGCCTCTGTCTGTCGTTTCTTCATTCAGCCATGTGTTCGAGTCTCCTGCAATCTCCTCTGAACCACTTGGTTCAGTTTGCTTGAGACATCCCCGCTTAGATTTGCCCACGCGTTCCGAACCTCGGCTTGGAGATGCAGTCTCAGGCTTTTCGGCGGGGTTTCTGTATTGCTATCCCGGTATGGAGTACTAACATTGAACTCAGACCCTCCGTTACTAAGATCACAAAATGGTCACGAGCCATCTCGCAGGTATCCTTCATTGAGGAAATTTTGCTTGATGCAGTCTACGATTGTGGAGCCGCTCCTTCTCTTCTGCACTCACGCAATCCGGATGAGAGACACGCGATGCTGTAGCATAATTTTGCGGGTATTTCGATCTATTGTTCCAGACTTCCATCAGTCGGAACCGATCTCGCCAAAATCTGTACCTGCGCACGAGGGCCATAACTCCACTCCCAGCGGCAAGGATTCTTCTCTTGACCCGACGCCAATTTCCTCCGAAGCAGCTTCCGCAATCAGGGAGTACATCTCATCGGAAGTGCTCCAAGCTTGCATCAACTCATTCCATGAGCCCTACTTCGTAGACCTTCAGAAGGACCTGGCCTCGTTAATTGCCTCCATAGTGGTTTATTACAGCCCCTCGACTAGCACGCCCAGAGACGTCCTCCTTTCGCTACCCAACATCAAAGTAGCTGATCTCGAAAAGCTGAACGATTTTGTGTCGAAGCCAGCATCCCACACACGCCAGCAACGAGCACTTGTGCTTGACCTTCTCAAAGACCTCAAGGGAATAAGCATTGCAGAGCAGGGAAAATTGCCCAAGACCAGCAGTTTCGGGCGAGTCAAGAGATCAAATCGCAGTAAGATGGCGCAAGAATTCATGACGCCCGCGAATGAGTCGGCTACACGTAGCGGAGCGGTCACCGGGGCGAGGCAAGGCACGCCAGATGGCCTTGAGGGCGTGGCCAACTTATTCGAGGGCTAGTGAATCCTGTGATGATCGGTTCCTGTTGATTTGCGCTGTCTGCCGCGGAGGAGGACAGAGGGAGGAGGGGCAAGCGGGAAAGACACGCATGTGCTCAGTATGGAAATTTTGATGGTTCCCCCTGCGTTTGACGACTGGCTGTGCATCTACGGAGCCGCTTACCGAGAAAGCCTGCATACACAGTTTGGGTCAACGCCGTATAGTCATGGTCGAGGTGTAACGCCTGGGAATAGGTGCCTCGGCACTGGATTGGGAAGGTTAAAAGGGAAGAAGGAAAATAAGATACCAACGCTTTTCGAGGCGCACTGACTGATGTTGTACCGTTCCTACCACAGGCTATACCCTCAGTCATATCTCCAGAGCAGCACACGGATACATCAACATTGCTAGTTTCGCTGCTTATATTGTTGTACATGAGCCGTACAGAAGCTGAGCCACCGGCTGAAGTCTCTAACGTTGGATATTGTAAGTCGCCCGCTCGCGCGATATGCTCCTTGTTGTCAGGGAGAGGTGCAAGCAACAGTGACACTGTGCCAGTAGGAACCTGGTTGTGACAACGTGAGTATTCAGAATAGTTCATAGAGAATACCTGAACGTGAGCGACAAGCGGTTTAATTCGCTAGGGGCAAACCCGATATATGGAGAGCGACATGCAGGTGCAGGGCCGCAAGCTTTGCCGGACTGAGATGGCTTCATCCGGGGTCCCGGCACATTGGCCGGCATAGCTGGAGCAACTCTGACTGGTCAGCCGGAAAGTAACAGGGGATCGATCCGCAGCTTCGGCCGATGGATCATCCGTACCCGGCTGGAGAGAGACATTTATGTACTTCATGAAGGCCGTCGGCGGCAGCAGCATGTCCCTTGCGAAGCGTTGTTTGGTTGAATTTACGGGTCGAGTGTGAACTGACGCGAAGAGGGGGGAGCAAATGAAATAAATTGATGACAAGTCTCGACTTCGGTAATTGACACGTAGTCCAAGTTGTTCATCGTAGTATTGCGCGTATGTATGTCGGGACTTGTTCCTGGCGACATACGGTCGGCATCGAGTATCGAGCGCAACCTGCAAGCCTCTCCTCTACCTCGATTGGGCCCTCTGATTCGCAT
The DNA here is from genome assembly GCA_027406125.1 of Colletotrichum tropicale. Taxonomy (NCBI): domain Eukaryota; kingdom Fungi; phylum Ascomycota; class Sordariomycetes; order Glomerellales; family Glomerellaceae; genus Colletotrichum; species Colletotrichum tropicale. Next base: position 3,838,207 of record JANVYH010000004.1, read on the forward strand.
TCGGCCAAACCAAGCAGCGTACAACATAGACCCAAAGTCTTCTCAACGTAGGCAAATGGAGCACTGCCCATGGAAAATCACATGGCCACTCGCAACGCATTATTCGAGGAGTGTGGAGGGGTAAAAATCGAAGGAGGGGGTAATTACTTGATGCTGCTTCTTCTTCTTCAGCCGAGGCATTGAAGAGATGGGCATTTGAGACCGGGAGCCATTCATTGGTTTGCGTTGCTCCGCTAACTACATGGCCGACGTCTGGTATGCTGGTTCTTTCTTCCTTTCCATTTTGTGCCTCGGCCAGGTTCTTCTTGAATCTTTCGCAGAAGGGTGGTTGTTCCACAGGTTTGGGTCGACTCGAGAAGGGGTGCCCGCGTTGCCCTGAGTTGCAAAAGTATGAAGGCTAGGATACTTACGTGGAGAATTCTTGTGTCGGCATTCCTGCACATCGAAGAGGGCATTCGATGCCGGTGATTGATCACAGAGTGGACGTGATTATTTATGTGAAGATGGAAACATACACAGTGCCGAGCGGGTTTTCGAGGAGCATTAATGTGCTGTCTCTGAAGTACCTAACGCGAGGCTGGCCGACCACGTGCCTTCGCAACAGTCATGATTTCGCTCACAGGTAATGGAGCACAAAAAGAAGCAGTCAGCGAAAGAATACGGGTGTGTACGCTGGGGTGTAGCGGGATGGGATGGTTTTCATTGAGGCTTCGGCTTCACAACACTGCCTTCTATGGATGAGGGTCGGTATTCGTAGGTGCATTCTTTGTTAGGTCGGGTCGGCTTGTGACGGATAAAGTACTACAGTCCGCTGTCCCTGCTGATCCTTGCGACCGACTGCCCGCGTTGTTGTCCCTGCAGGATACAAAGTGCTGCGTACACGAACAGTACCGAATTAAATCACAGTGTTCCTGTAGGTTATCTCAAGATCTAGGAACCCCGACACGGGTCACCGTGATCGACCAGTCCAACTAGGACCGCTTCCCCCGGAGACCGGATATTGGGCGATCTAGAACTAGAGCGTATGCTTGGTAAGATAGCCAGGCAGGGACGGGCAGGGAACTCGACGTCTGGTGTTTGGCGTTTCGGAAGAAATGCCCGGCGAGTAGCGTTTCTCGGGTCTGGGTCACGGTAAAGGATAATCCTCCGGTCTCTGTCAGGGACGGCGGTGTCGTGTGTCTGGCCTACCAACAACCTCGACAACGGCAACGGCGAAGTTATAAACCCCGATGACCTGGACTTAGGAGACCGAAGTATTGACATAGCTTTCCGTAGTTGCAGAGGGAGCCGGAGACGGTAGGCACGATGAGACCTCGCACGGTTTTACTTGAGCTTTTGGAGAGCCTGCGGTAATGCGGCGAGTAGCCTTCATCCTGACCTGGTGCCAACCCAATTGTCGTTCGACTGGGCGTCTGAACTGAACTTTGCACACCCGTTGCGGGCTATGCAAGACAGCAAGCACAGTACTGCGTACATATGCGTATATACTGTTCAAAACCAGGGGCTGGGATACTACAATGCTTCGGGCGTCCACCTCCGGGAAGTATGAACTGTGATGGGACGATCAAGGAATTTGCCGTCAGAAGTCACCACCATCGTCGCACCAAGGGAGCCCATCTGCTGAGGTGCCTCTGGAAAGGCGGGGCAGGTCTGTGGGTTGGTCGATTGTCCGTATGGATACTGCGCAGTAATTACTAGTGACATGTCATGTATTCGAATCTCTTGAGTCGTGTCGCCTGAGCTTAAACTTGGACGTCTATCAAGACAACGAGCTTCCTTGAACTGTAAAATCCCAACCGTCATCTATACGCAGCGAAACATGCCTTTCATCTGTTCTCGAACCCAAGGAGGGCCGACTCGTCGTCATCTGCTGGCCGATGGTCAATCACAATTGCCTTTGTCTCTGGCCCTTGACAATGTGACAATGTGGGGTCTAGTCGAGTAGAAGGTACCTTCGGGATTTGCCATGTCTCGTCTTGGCTTATCTTGCCTTGCCTGTTTCCTGCATGTCCATCAAAGATGAACAGAAAAGCGTGCTATCTACGATATCCGCATGAAGGGAGAGGCACGCATGTCTCAGTCCACTTGTCTCGGCCATACGCCTCTTGGAGCAGCACAGCATCGCAGGTCAAGCGCCCCCACCAAATCGCTGGGCCTCACTCCGGTCGTGGTCTTTAGTACGGATACAGTGTGTGCGGCGGTATTCTTTGCCATTAGGCCAGAGGCAGAGACCAAGTGCGGATACCCGTTGTGTATTTAGATAACGCCACGCGCTTTGAGACGCGGAAGTACCCGTCGTTGATAGCAGCAGTAGCATGCGTTTAATACTATGTAAACCATTCAGCCGGGGGCCTCGGTGATGAGGAAGAAACCGTCACCTGTAGTGTACTTACCTCCTACGTACATACGAACTATGCAGAACAGGAAGAACAAGCCCAGGTGAAACCGTCCAGAGACCTCGGCAAGCTAGTCAGCGCCGTCGGGGTAGCCTGCCGAGAAGTGTCTGCGCCACCAACCAGAGCACTGGAGACTGACAGAAACCGAGCCCGACGCAAACGGCCACTGTGGTTTTCTCCGGCGCTTGAGTTCATGTCTTGGTTCAAAGCTGTTTGCCAGGCTGCTGGGGCAGACAACGCCCGTCAGCCGCCATCAGCCCTGGTCAGGACCAGACGTGAGCTGTCAAGACTCAAGCCCAGCTGAGGGCCTATCTAGGTAGGTAGACACGTAGATTAGATACACTCAGGTTGAGTCGTCCGGAGCAAAGCGCGGAAAAGCAAACCAAACTTAGCTGACCTCACCACAAGACGGCCCTTCCCCGAGTCCCCGACGTCTTGGTGCTTCGTCGTGCTGGGCATATCCTGGCCGCAAGCTTTGTGAACCAGGTTCTGCTCCCCCTCGCTGTCGCGCTTTCTGCGACGACTACTGATCTTCCTCCCACCCACTCGTCCCTCTCCCCCGTTCAGCGAGTTGCACTCGCACTCGTCCTCTCTCTCCCGTTGTCCTTTGTGTCAACCAACGAAGTGTCGGATCTGCAGCCCATTGTCAAAGCGGCTCCCCTGTCACGTCCCCAATATGCTACCTACCTACGCAGTAGCACAGTGCCCTCCTCCCTCAGGAACCTAAGGCACCTTTCTACCTTACATACCTAGTGTGCGGCGTAAAGTACCCTACCAACTCTGAGGTGAGCTCTGTTCCACTGCATAGTATACGGTAGCTTTAGTACCTTACCTACCTACGCAGGACGTAAGGTACCTAGGTAGGTACGTTACTCTTAGCTTGCAAGTACCGAGTCTTCCCTCCCACACTCCCCCTTGCGCATCACTATCCCCTGTCTGCTCCCCCCTTCTCTTGATCGCTGGTCTGGTGCTGGTCTGGTGCTGGTAATGTGCTGGTGATGTGCTGGTAATGTGCTGTGCTGTGCTGTGCTGTGCTTCCACGTCTCTCCCACCTCCCCGAGTCCCCACCACAATTCACAATCATTTCCCTCTACCCCTCCCAATGCAACGCATCGCCTGCTACAGGCTAGCCACATGCACTAGCACTAGCCAGGGCAAGTCTAATCCGACGGGCGAAGAGGGGCTGAAGCCCCTCTCCAAAGTTCTGACTCCACTGTACTTGAGTGTTTGAAGAGACGTTGGATCGGAACGCCCTACAAGTACTTGTATGTGCCGCCTGGCCCTGCGCTGCGTCTGAAAGAAAAGCCTGTATTAATGCTTTTCTTCCGGGGGTGAATTGCTACTTTTTCGTCTTCCAATACGGCCCTGCAAAATTCGGTGCCGAAAAAGAAAAGAATGAAAACGCCCCTTCCGAAAGAACAACGCACGAACGACACATAGAACCCAATCAACGCTGCGCTTCTCCAGGCCGCCCCAGAGGGGTTCGCCGATTTGTCTTTTCCTGCCGACCTTCACCAGCTTGCCTGCGTACACAGCCTGTGCCACTCAATCACTACCCACGATCTTCATACGCTGCCTTTGCCTACCATAACCACATCCTGCTCACCCTCAAGGCGGGTTTCTGCTGCTTCAATCAGTTCTCCAGGACCTCGTTTGGTTCATTCTTTCTAACCGACCGCTACTCGACGGCGCACACCCTGCAACCTCAATCCCATCTTGGGCTGTGGCCGGACCAGGACCACCCCGGATCCTCCAAACCACGGTCACCCCCAGACCCAGCAGGGAAACAGGCCCAGTGAGACTCGCAACACCGCCGGTTCTCAAACACCACCGGAGTGGCTTGGAAGACTCTCATCTATGCGCCTCTCTGGCATTCTTGTATCTCGTCCACACCTGCCATCTTCCGCCCAATCTTCCCTCATCCACGTCGGGAACATCGCATAGAAAACGTCTGTTCCTCTCACCTCCCATTGGTTCTTGAAACCGACCAGGCAAACATCAACTTGTCTTGTTCACTGCCCGACATTGTGGTTTCGACTTGCCGTGGATACACATACGTCGCCGTCTTCCTCGCCACCTGCTAACTACCCCATCATCTCAACACGAACACGCGCTCCGGGCCCGACCTGTTCCCGAGTCTTGCTCCCAAACATTCGCATGGTTGCCGGCTTTCTCATTCTTTCAGATTGACGTTCACTTTGTCCACGTTCCGAAATAGGTAGCCCACCTCTCGAGTTTCATGTCGCCGCCCTCGCGGTCTAAAAGTTACCTGTCGATCTTCCATCTTCACCCTGATCTCCCGTCAGCGTGGTTTGCACGCTGGTTCACACTTTGATAATCTCGCGGCACTACCAACCCGTCGAACTCTACTAGGCGTCCGAACCGAGTACGTTTACTTCATTGCTGTCACGTTGAAGACACACGACCCGTGCCTTGACTTCGACTACTTTTCGACGCCGGAACAAATCGACTCTGATATCCAACGCCATGGTTTATTGCGGAAAGCCCTCGAGGGGCTGCCAGATGTGTAGAACCCGAAGGATAAAGGTGAGTTATTGCAACATATGAAAGTGAGCCGCCGTGGTGTCCTTTATACTGACTAAGCTGTGTCTGCCGCAAAGTGTGACGAGACGAAGCCTACGTGCAACCAATGCGCCAAATCTCGCCGACAATGTCCTGGATACAAAGACGAGTTCGATCTGGTCTTTCGTAACGAGACCAAGGCGACAGAGAGGAGGGCCCAGAAGGCAAACCGCAAGGCGCTGGCACAGAAGGGAAAGGATGTCGACTCGCCATCGTCAGGGTCCGAGAAGGTCATCTCTCCCACATTCAAGAAGGAAGCCGACTCCCCAGCCGCCGTGAGCCCCGGCCTGAATGTGCCCGTGGAGCAAATGGCATCATGTCACTTCGTCGCCAACTACGTCCTTTTGCCCCGGCAGGGCAGCACTCGTGGCTTCATGGAATATTTGCTGCCTCTACTCAAGCATGATCAGGGCAATCACCATCTACAGCATGCTTTCAACGCGTGTGCTCTTGCCTCGCTAGGCAATCGGCCGAACGCTGCCGGGACTGGGCTCAGCGACAAGGCCCTGGGCCACTACACGAAGGCACTCGCAGCGACACATATAGCCCTTCAGGACCCCGACCAGTCCAAGTCGGACGCCACGTTGGCCTCCGTTCTCATGCTTGGCCTCTTCGAGAATATGACAGCCCGTCAAATGGGTATGTTTGCTTGGGGCTCGCACATTGAAGGAGCAATTCAACTGGTCAAAGCTCGCGGCCGCAAACAACTACGAACCAAGACTGGTCTACTTCTCTTCATCGCGGTACGAACCCAAATGATCATACACACCCTGAGTACGGGCACGGCACCCATCATGGGCGTAGAGTGGTGGCTCAGCGATGCGGTCAAGGACGAGTCAGCCGCACAGTGCCAGCGATTAAATATCAAGACTGCCGAATTGCGTGCCGAGGTCACCCGTCTGATGTCGACTGTGGCCAGAAGCCCCGAAAATATTGACATCATGCTTGACATGATTCGTCGGGCGCAGACAGTTGATCAAGAGTTTGTGAATTGGATGAGAAACACGCCAGACTACTTTCAGTACACAACCGTGGCGTGGGAAGACAACGTTCCCAATGGGGACTATACCAAGGCCGAGGTGTTTCCGGGTAGGGTAGACGTGTACCAAGATTTCTGGATTGCCAGTGTTTGGAACATGGCACGAGTATCCCGCCTGATTCTTGCGTCGGTCATCGTCCGTTGCGCCGCGTGGGTCTGCTCGCCCGTCGACTATCGTACAACCCCGGAGTACGCGACGGCGGCACGCACATGTGTCGACACCATCAGCGACATCATCGCTTCGGTACCATACCACCTCGGCTGGCACTTGAAGCGTCCCGAGCTTCTAGAGCGAGCAAACATCTCCGGCTTTGCTTGTGGCTTGGAAGAATCCCAAAAAGGTCTTCCCGGTTACTTCCTCACGTGGCCGCTGGCATGTCTACACGGCCAAGACTACACGACGGACGCCCAAAGAGCTTGGGTGGTTGGTCGCCTAAAGTTCATCGGCGACGAGCTCGGTGTTAAGTACGCTCATATTCTATCACAGGCAAGTTCATTCGTACACTCACAAACTGGTCGCCGAGTTAGACTAACAGCCTTCTGTAGTTGCAAGTTCGTATCCCGTCAATGCTCATCAGAAGAGACGGCTTGATGGCGCAGCCCTACCCACAAGCTCACAACTTTGAGAAGCTCCTTTCAGCGAGATATGCCCCTCCAACCGCGGGCTACTCCATGAACCCTCTTCAGCAACGTGAGGCTATGCAGAAGGAGTTTGTAGAAAAGCACAAGGCAGAGCTACTTGCAAAAGCCACTGGAACCGCAGGCCAGGCAGGACAGTGGGTGGCGCAGAACTGGTTGACGGTGCGGTCCGGACCGCAATGATTCACCAACCCAGAACAAGGACACTCTGCGGAGGCGGGCCTGTGGAAATTTTGCGAGCTGGCTCACACGTCGTCTTCGTCGTCGTCTTCTATCTTGGTCATGCATTCCTACTTGTCGTCCTTTCTAAAACGAGACTTTTTCCCGTGCTACGAAACAACAATCACCTGGAATTAGAGCAATGATTTGTTGACGGTATGAGCAAAAGTTGGGAGAGACATCTGCCAGCCCGCGAGGGTCTGAGCAGCGCAGATTTCGAGGGGATTTGATACCACGGCGTTATGATTGTTTACCATGTTGGCTATGTTGGCTTTGGAGGTGATATCATTGACCAAACAATCCAATCCTTATTGCAAAGTCAGTTTTCACGGTATGGCGCACTCCTGGCAGAGAATGAATGAACGGATGCCCCATCAATGCAACGTTTCCTCAAAATTCGTTGGCTGCATTATCGTTGTGACACCAAGTGCATTGCTGGCCCTCTGCTAGTATGGACGTCGTAGAAAACGCAAACGCTGGCACAGTATCAGTGCGTAAGCACCAGCAGAACCCGGCGGTACTGCCAAGACAGACTTTCTGCATGGAAGACGACCCCGCTTCCGTCCGTCCTAACCCACGACTTCGGCGACGGCCGTTCGGCGCTCAAGCGATTGCCGTTGGGCTTTCGACGCTGCCTTCCCCCAGAGAAGACTTGACGTTGGTAGGCATCCGTACTGGACCATTGCATGTCCTAATGGTATCTCGACGATCGCATCCTGCTGGGAATCTTTTCGACGTCGCCACACCTGACGACAGATCAGCCACCAGACACCCCTTCGCTGCCAAGAAATGCTGCTGCCATGTTCGTTCTTGACATTCTCATCTCCGTCTCGACTTGCTGCTGTCTGCTCTGTCGCATTCTTCCAGCATGCGCGGGCGGCCAAGACGTGCCAACGGAGGCATCGCCGACAACACAGGAAGGCACACACACTGGTTACTTGGTCTTCTTTATCTGCCCGACAGTATTACCGCTGAGATTCCAGGCTTTGACGACCCAATTTTGGGTCTGGTCGACGTATCGCTCGTTGGACGTGTGCTTGACGCCGACGCGAACACCGTCCTTAGTGAAGACGACGTTCTTCTTGCCCATCTTCTCCGAGGCTGATTCCTGGATCTTGCCCACAGAAATGTAAACTTGCCAGAGCACCCAAGCCACACCACCAATAAAGGCGAAGGTGATGATGAGTGGTAGAATTTGACTGTAGGTGCGCGAGCGCAAGGTTTGTGTCAGCACGTTGAGCCTTTTCAACAGTCGCGCCCCGTGAGATTTCAATTTGCGCAGAGTGCGCCAGGTCGGGAATGGCAATGCGACACGAAATTCGTGCGTAAGCGCGTTGCGCCTGCCCTCGTTCTCTCCGTGCGCCCTTTGTCGTCTTTATTGGTTTCACTCACCTAATCGTCGAGGGCTGGGGCTGCACTTTCTTGCCCCACGCCATGATTGCGGCTGTAGCTGCGACTCGGTTACTGCAGTGGTTGACGTTGACGTTGACGTTGACGCTGTCGATGCGAATGATCCGGGGATTTTGCACGCAAACTCGTTGCCAGACCTCGGTTGACAGTCGTTCTCAGAAATGGAATAAAGAAGAGGGATAGCAGGACCTGATTTAGATCGAAGGTCGAAAAACTGGACAGGCACTAAGGAAAGGGGCCGGGTGAGTTACGCCGGTGAAGAAGAGGAAAATGTAGAAGGATGGAGCCGGTCGATTAGAGGCGAGCGAGGAATGGCACGCGGTGGATGTGCAGCGATTCGGTTCGGTGTGAGAAAGAGAAAGAGATAGAAAAGAGAAGTTGGTCGAGCAGGAGTTTGGGAAGGAAAATGGAAGCTGGGCTGCTTGTTGGGAAGCTAAAGTAACGGAAGCACCAAGTCGAGACGGGACGAGACGAGGCGACGCTTCTGACCCCCTCTGACCAAGGCTACCTCACGTAGAGACTTACAACAGAGACAGGAGCAGAGGTAGCCCTATACCGAATATGCAAGACCTCGGACCTAAGCTTGGGTAGATAGGTGGCAGGTTGGCAGATTGGCAGGCAGGTAGGTGGATGAAGACAAGTCTAGTGTCCCGGGTTGCCTCTTGTGGGATGTAACTCGGTACGACACCTGGCCAGGAGGCATGTATAAACCAAGCCGCCCTCCCACAATTCCGTAATAGTTTCGACTCCTTAGAAAAATACTTACATCTGCTGTGGCTGCTTCCATCACAAGCTTCCATTAAGAGAGGGTAAAAAAAAAAAAAAAAAAAAAAAAAAAAAAAAAACCCAGAAAACTCACAAGCTGAGTCGCGGCGGATGGCGACACGCAATCAACGAGACAGCCCGGTGCTAGGTAGGCACAGGGGATAGAGATAGAAGTGGGTGCCAGGGACCATTGGATGGTGGGGCCAGGTGTACGCAGTAGGTAGGGAGGGCAGGTACATCGTAGGCTGGCAGAGGCTCGTGGGATGCGGGAGGGGCCATCAACCTCTGTTCTAGTGCACGCAAGTGCCCCTTTCGGTTCGTTCTGAAAAGGATAAGGCACCAAGCAACTACGGCCCCGCCGGGTGCTGGGATGAGGGACTGAACATCTCTCTCAAATGACGGGCAGCGGGATGCGTTCGTTCTGCCGCACCCATACCCCCCTTCAGCGAGCGTACGGATACCTAGAAATGAACCCAAGGCACTCAGCCACTTTGCCGGAGGCCGAGGGACACGCTTCCAGGACGAAGTACACATATATTCTGCTTGCTGCGCAGTCCATAAAAACCTCTATGCGATAGTTTTGCACTGCTTCAACAAGAGCCAGACTGACATGTTCTGGCTCGGGATTCAGCAGTTTGGGCAATTGCTAAGACGCTTGACGGTTCGCCTGTGCCGTATGCTGCTCGGCGTCGTCCCCACATGTCTTGGGGGTTGAGTAGGTACTTGTCACAAGGCATCTATGCGTGCTCAACATGGAACGGCCTTGCCTCGTAGAATACGTTTTGAGATCGCCCTCCTTGACTTTGCTAATTTTTGTGTCCATGAACCAAGATCTTCTTTGGCGGGGAAATCAGCATAGGCTTGGTTTTGAACTAAGGTTCTTCCTTCCTGGCTGCCAACGTGTACAACTGCTAGGTACTCAGTGTCAGGTAGGGCGACTGCCATTGGCATTGGGAGCTATGGGCATCGGTGCCAAGTCCAGAAGTCCCGACCAGACGGCGCACCTTTGTCGGAACAGAGCTTAACCCTTACCTCACACGGGGACCTACCTACCTTACCTTCCATGCTGAGCGGACGGCGGCCCAACAATATTCCGCCTCTTTCTTGGCGGCTTAGGTCAGGTTCACCAGCCTCACATGGCCTGTGCGGCAGTGCCCCGCATTGCCATTGGCCACGACCAAGCACCGCAGCCAATTGAGTCCTGGGCACCTTACTTGGCTAAGGTTATGACCACGACAGGTCAACACCTTTCTAACAAGGAGCTAAAATCAGTGGGTTGAACCACCTGTCCATTCACAGTGTTCAACTGTCCTCAAGGCTGATTGCCACAACATCGTCACCTACCTCCCTCCCTCTCTCCCTCCTCGCCCTGCCTGGCTTTTACAACTTCAGGCCAGCGCATCCAGCTCGATCGCAATCGACCCCAATAAACGCGACGTTTGGGCGCCGGTGCTGTGGACACATATTTGTCTTGACCCGGCTGTCTGCTGTCCTCTTCGAGCCCCTCGCTACGCCACGCCGCCTGCTGCATTACTCTCCAAAATCACCCACCGCCCGCGCAGCACATCGCATTCTTCTGCACAAGAATACTTGTTTTCCCATCCATCCAAAACTTGCTCCACCTAGAATTAAGGGGAGACAAAACGCCCCCCAACGCAGGATTCTTTGATATTTGCCTCCGCTCACTATGTCGGCGCCGAACGACGGCTACGGCCAGTATCCCCCGCAGCAACAGCCGTACGCCGACCAGCCGCAAGATGGCTACGACCCTCAGACTGCCCAAGCTCCTCAACCTGCCACTGCCGACCATGGCAAGAAGAAGAAGAGAGGCTATGCGACACAGGCCTATGAGTTCGGAGCTGGCGCCAACTCCAACACCACTGGCGCACCCGCGCAGGCCTACGGCATGCCGCAGCCGCAGCCGCAGGCACCGGCGTATGGAGGGTATCCTCAGCAAGACGGTCAGCCCGCTGCGGCAGGATATGGCTCTCCCCAAACCCAGCAATACGGCGTGCCCCAGCCTGCTGCCGCTCCGGCCGGAGGCTACGGCGGTTATCAGGCTCCCGATGCCGGCTACCCTGGCCAAGGTGGTGCTCCTCCCCCCGGCGGAGTTGCTGGTTTGAACCAGCAGATGGCCGGCATGAATCTCGGCGGTCAGCCGCAGCAGCAAGCTCCTGGACAAGCTGCTCGCCCAGTGACCTTGAACCAGCTCTATCCCACTGACTTGATGGCCCAGCCCTTCAATGTCTCGGAACTGGACTTGCCTCCACCCCCTATCATCCTGCCTCCCAATGTATGTCACCGCTTCCTTCTCCCGTGGAGGCTTCATGCTAACCTTTATTTGCAGACCAGCGTAACTCCTTCCCCCGATGCGAACTGCTCTCCTAAATACGTGCGCTCCACGCTCAACGCTGTCCCGACCACACATTCTCTACTCAAAAAGTCACGGTTGCCGTTTGCGCTTGTCATTCAACCTTACGGTGCGCTTCATGACAACGAGGATCCGGTCCCGATTGTGCAGGATCAGGTCATCGCCCGCTGCCGTCGTTGCAGGACATACATCAATCCTTTCGTCACCTTCTTGGATCACGGTCATAGGTGGCGCTGCAACATGTGCAACCTGACCAACGATGTACCCCAAGCCTTCGACTGGGATGCTGCATCCCAAAGGAGCACTGACCGATGGGGCCGGTACGAGCTGAACTACTCGGTCGTCGAGTTTGTCGCTCCTCAGGAGTATATGGTCCGCCCTCCGCAGCCTCTCGTCTACCTGTTCCTCTTCGATGTGAGCTACGCCGCCGTTTCGACTGGCCTGCTTGCGACTAGTGCCCGAACGATTCTTGACAGCCTCGACCGGATACCGAATGCTGATCGCCGTACCCGTCTGGGATTCATTGCCGTCGATTCTAGCCTGCATTACTTCTCGGTCCCAAAGGACGGCGAAGAAAATGCCGAGACCAGCATGCTGGTCGTCAGTGACTTGGACGAGCCTTTCCTGCCCGTGCCTCAAGATCTGCTCGTTCCCTTAACTGAAAGCCGTCAGAGCATCGAGAGCTTCCTCACCAAGTTACCCGAGATGTTCCAAAGCAATCAGAATAACGGTTCCGCAATGGGATCGGCCTTGAGAGCCGGCCACAAACTCATTTCGGCCCTTGGAGGCAAAATTGTGGTGCTCAGCGCGTCGCTGCCCAATGTGGGCGTTGGCAAACTGGACATGCGCGAGGACAAGAAGCTGCTCGGTACGAGCAAGGAAAGCAGTTTGTTACAGACGTCGAACAGCTTTTACAAGAGCTTTGCCGTGGAGTGTTCCAAGAACCAGGTCTCTATCGATATGTTTCTCTTCTCGTCGCAATACCAGGATGTCGCCTCTCTCAGTAACCTCCCGAGATACACTGGCGGCCAGACTTGGTTCTACCCAGGTTGGAACGCAGGTCGTCCCGAAGACGCAATCAAGTTCGCGTCCGAATTCAGCGATTATCTATCATCGGAGATCGGACTTGAGGCAGTCCTTCGTGTTCGTGCCACCACGGGTTTGCGTATGAACGCCTTCTACGGCAACTTTTTCAACAGGAGCTCAGATCTTTGCGCGTTTCCTGCATTTCCACGGGATCAATGTTACGTTGTTGAAGTCGCCATCGACGAGAATCTCACTAAGAACGTCGTCTGTTTGCAGACGGCTGTTCTCCACACCACTTGTAATGGAGAGCGTCGCATTCGCGTCATGACGCTGGCTCTGCCAACAACGACGAATCTTGCCGACATATACGCTTCGGCGGACCAGCAAGCGATCACAACGTACTTTAGCCACAAAGCTGTTGAGCGCGCCTTGAGTGGAGGCCTGGAGGCGGCTCGCGATTCTCTGCAGAATAAGCTCATTGAGCTCCTACAGACATTCAGGAAGGAGCTAGCTGGTGGCAGCATGGGTGGCGGCTTGCAATTCCCATCCAATCTGCGTGGTCTTCCTGTTCTCTTCCTGGGCCTCATGAAGAACGTTGGCCTTCGAAAGTCGGCACAAATCCCGTCAGACTTGAGATCAGCCGCACTCTGCTTGCTTTCGACGCTCCCCGTTCCTCTTCTCATGCAGTACATCTATCCAAGACTCTATTCCCTTCACGACATGCCGGACAATGCGGGCGTGCCCGACCAGGAGACCAGCCAGATTGTCCTCCCACCACCCCTGAACCTGTCTTCGGAGCGTTTCGTCCCGTACGGCCTGTACCTTATCGATGATGGTCAGACACAATTCTTGTGGGCAGGCAGGGATGCTGTGCCACAGCTTTTGGCGGATGTATTTGGCGTCGAGGATAGGACTCAGCTGCGGGTGGGTAAGGGAGCGGTACCAGAGCTTGAGAACGACTTCAACGAGCGGGTGCGGGCGGTCGTTCACAAGAGCCGGGACCATAAGTCGAAGGGGGTCGGCAGCATTATCCTTCCTCATCTTTATGTTGTGCGTGAAGATGGCGAACCTAGCCTCAAGCTCTGGGCGCAGACACTGTTGGTGGAGGATAGAGCAGACCAGGGCATGAGTGCGGCGCAATGGCTCGGAATTCTTAGAGAAAAGGTAAGCAGCATCGGCAGCTCCCGATACAAAGTACAAAAAGCTAATGATTTGAATAGGTCGTCACTTGACGAAAAAAAGAAAAAGCACTAGAAATGGTGCACAGGGGGGGGGGGGGGGGGGGGGGGGTACGCGATGGTGTCAGGTTGTCATTTTAGAGCAATCTCTCTACTATCCCTTGAGAGAATATCAATACGATTAAATTTGTTCGCAAATGTTGTCAGCACTCTTAATGAAATCCCCCTGAGCAAGCGATGCATCGCGCTTAAAGCTTGTGTATTTGTTTCTTCTAGTTCCGCATGTGATACGGCGAAGGAGAAAGTGTGGATACAGAGAAGGAAAGTTGGTCTGCGAGCTCAGTTGGTTTACCTCAGATTGACGAAGTCGTCTCGGAAGACTCATACGCTTGTGATTTGCGTGCCCCGTATAACAAGCAAGCTTGTTGAACTAGTGAATGATTGCAGTCCGCACAAGCATGGCAGTTTCCATGTGTGATGTCGCCGCAGGCATTGTACACACTAGGCAGTTCGAATTGAACCCCGTGTCGTATTGACTTGGTTTGAAGTGGTCAATATGGATGGATCCATGGTTTGGATGTTGTGGATTGTGGGTTGCGGGTGGTGAAACTGGCACCAGTGAAAGCTGAAACACACGCGCCGAAGTGGGAGGAGACGCCTCACTGGCCAATAGCAGGCAGTGCTAGGCGCCGTCTGAGCCCTTTTGTGTTGGGTCTGCAGCGTGCTGGCCAATGCTGTCTGCGATATGGGCTCGGAAGGCATCCTTTGGCTTTCTAGGCATGGTATCTCATCACATGGCCTGGCCGTCATCAGCTCGTGCCGACCACATTCTCGGGCCCAGTACTGCAGAGATAACCGTCCTGCAGCTACTCCAAACTGACGAAAGTTGCTATACATCCGGGAAACGGGGGGGGATCGCGGGTACAGGTAGCAGCGATGGCCAAATACAGGTATTGGCTCGGGCACATTTGACAGGCCAATTGGACCGGGCGGGTGAGACTGGCGAAGTCGAGACGATACAAATGACTCCCATAACCTTGGTATTAAGGAGCATTTTCTGGGAGAAAACAAGGCTCAATCAAGTGCACGGAATGACTTGTACCGCAACATGTCAATTCTTGTGGGCTAGATGGGATTGGATGAGATGTGTTTCCGTCCCCAGATTGTTTTACTGCGAGGCTGTGAAAGGAGGCGTTCGTGGCCTCAAACGCCGGACCAGGTATCACATTCTCGTATTTGCAAGTCCCTGAAAGTCGCCATAATGCCATGCCCTTTCGGACTTGTTACTTGGTAGGCTGCACACAGTGCAATTGGCTTCGTCCGCCCCTGGGGCTGCCCGGCATGGGGTTTGCATCTGAAAATGGCTGGACACAGGCACTTTGAGAGATGCAGTTCATCATCGTACCTTGCAGAACGTAGGTGTGTAGGCGGTGTTTGTGATAGGCCTAACGAGCGGATAAGTGTTTGTGACATACCGACCGGGTCGCTCGCCTTGCAGCACGCACCTGGGGTGAGTTCGAAGATGTGAAAAGGTCAAGGTAGGTATGTAGGTTGTGCTGGTGACGGGAAGTGTGAATGGCCCTTGAAAGTGTAGTGAGTGGCCCCTGCTTGGGGTTGAAGCAAGTACGTTTCCAAACAAAGGTTCCTGGACCTTGACTGCACTCTTGAGCGCATGTCGATGATCCATGGCCTATGTACTGCTACCGTGCCTACCTTGTAGGTAGTAGTGTGGTGCCTGTCTACGGGCCCAGACTGAGAGGAGGCGGTTGCGGCACCGTAGCTTTCCCCTGCTGCGACCTTACCGCTAAGGTACACGACTCGTAAGTAGCGGTGCTCGGGGCAGATGGCACAGCACCTGCCACCACGTGTACATGCGGTCAAAGTATCTGGCCCCTCCACCTCCCCTCCACCTCCCCTCCCCCTCCCTCCTCACCTCACCCCCTCCTGCCCTCCTCCGCTCACGTCTTCTCAGTCCCAGTCCAGTCCCAGTCCAGTCCCAGTCCCAGTCCCAGTCCCAATCCCAGACCCAGACCCAGACCTAGTCCTAGGTCTCGCCAGATTCCTGTCTACGACATCAGCCCGTCCTCTTCTCCTCCCTCTCCTCTTCCACTTATTACCTCACCTGCTGCAACACACCAGCAGAAGACCAGACGAGCAACATCAGGCCGAGCAAAACTACACACTGCCCACCTGCCAGCAAGTAAGCTGTTCTTCCAATACCTTTATTGTCTACGGCATAAGTAGAGAGCGAGCGAGCGAGAGAGAGAGAGAGAGAAAGAGAGAGAGGAGAGATACATTAGAGAACAAGAAATCTCAGCTTTTGGCGGGGTAAGTTACTCATCGTGGACTTGCGCTTGGCGTGACGATTCTCCTCGTTACCAGCCTCAGCCGTCTGACTGATGAGACTGTCTGTCTCTCTGTCTACCTGCTGGGCCCGGGTCTGCGTCTGAGCCCGTCTCTGCACCCGCACCTGCACATGCATCTGCTTTCAATTCACCTGTTTTCCCCCGAAATTGTCGACCTGGATGCACTTCATTACATACCTTACCTCATACCTAGACTGACTGAAATGTTCACCCAAAGACTTCAGCCACCTCAACTTCAGACTTGCTGGCCTTGAGCTGCCTACCGAACCTCCTTGATCACCCTACCTTATTCCCCGTGTCAAAAGGCTTTCGGTACGTACTTGAGCTCTTCTTCTTTCTTTCATTCCCTGAGGAGTTTGCGTTCCCAACCCGAAGCCTCAACCCCAACTGCATCCACAACTTTCCGCCCATCAAACTCCTTCCTTTTCTTCATCCCGCTTCTCCATTCTCACGGCGCCTCTCCTCTGCCTTACGCCTCTTCGCCTTCGCTCTATAAATCCCTCGTGGCGCCGTGACGACCACACAGGCACGTCGCCGTCCCAGGTCGGCCTGGAGAGCTTTTCAAAGACGCATCCAAGCGGTTGCCTGTTGGACCAGACCTCCTTCATCCTTGCGCCCTGGTCCTGGAGTCGTCCGCCCTCGTGCTCAGTAGCCAGTCTCTTGGCCCCGCGTGCTTCTCGTCCTTTTGCGCACCTTACATCCCTCGTCTGAAGTCCTGTCGCAGGGGGTGCTCGGTTCATCGCCCGCTCCCGTTCCCCTTACCTGGCCTCGTCGTTTCGTTGTCTCACGACCCGCTTTCGCTCCCCTCACCTGCTGTTGCCGTCGCTGTCGCTCGTGCTCGTGTTACTGCTGCACCGTTCACGGCCACAGTCACCACTCAGTAAGGTATCCTTCTCCTTGTCTTCGCTGTTTGGCTTGCGCTTTGCTCCTGCCATCTTCTGGAAGCCTGTCCCTCCTGCGTCCTGTCTGCCACTACGAACCTTCTTGGTGCGACAGTTTTCGAGAAGAAGCGAAGAAGACGGATGCCATCGCCTAGTGTGTTTTTTGGCTCCGCAACTCAGTTTTGGCTTGGGGGACAACGACGGAGCGCCTAGCCTGGCTGTGGCTTGCTTGCTAAACCGTACCTTACCTTGCCTAACCTGACCCTATCCCGTCCTGCCCAGCTGCTTTGGACCCTCACTTCTCACTCAACCTTGCGCATACCGGGATACCTGCCCCTTCTGTCGCTTAACCCGTCGGAGCTCCTTCCAGCTAACACCATATCTTCGCACACAGTCCACTGCCGCGGGATATTCTCCTCTTTGACACCGGAAACTGAATAATCACCACCCTCAATCCCCTCTATCGAGCCATCGATAATTGTTCCTCTTTTCTCTTCGTCTCGCTTGCCGTCTACTCAGCAAGCCGCACCGACCAGGGCAGAAAACTTCTTCCGCTGCGTGCTTGACAACCAAAACCCGAGACGTTGCCTACCCGGCCTGTGGACCAGCACCCCAAGGCCCGAGCGGACCCAAGAAACACGGCCCTCGCCCACTTTCGAACCTCCGACGACATTCGTCTCCTTCCACCCTCACGTCCGCTGCGCTACGTCTCCCTTTGTCACCTTCCCCCTCTCTCGAAAAATATCCAAGCCGACTTGCCCGCGTCTGTTCATTGACTGAACCGACCTGGGTTTTCTTTCCTCCACCAAGAAACCAAAGTCGCCCGGCTTGCGAAACTTTGTGTCTCCGACGCCATCGTTTTTGACACCCGTCGATCCCACCCGTTCTTCCGACAAGTCACAAACAGCGTTCCCGCCAATAATTATACCCCCGCAGACGACGATACCAAATAGCTCCTGGCTCGTTACCGAACCACCGACCAAGGCAATTGTGGTTCTTCGCGCACACCTTATTAGGACGGCTTAATTCTCATCCTGCCCTTTCCCCCTTTTTTTCTCGTGCTCCGCCCGAAGTAGTATCTCCTTCGCCAGGACCCGCCTTCGTGCTACCACTCCGTCGATAACTACCTGCTCGACAACAACTTCCAGCTCGATAACATCGTCCTATACCAGCGACCATGTCGCGTGCGAATCCCCCCAACGCTTCGGGATCCCGAAAGATCTCGTTCAACGTGAGCGAGCAGTATGACATCCAGGATGTCGTTGGCGAGGGTGCCTACGGAGTCGTCTGGTACGTCAAAGGCCCTACCCAAATCCTCGGGAGAGTTGCTGAACTGACCATGATTGCCTTAGCTCCGCGATACACAAACCATCCGGCCAAAAGGTGGCCATTAAGAAGATCACGCCGTTCGACCACTCCATGTTCTGTCTCCGTACCCTGCGTGAGATGAAACTCTTGAGATACTTCAACCATGAAAACATCATCTCCATTCTCGACATTCAGAAACCCCGAAGCTACGAGACCTTCAACGAGGTCTATCTAATCCAAGTAAGATACTCCGAGGCAATTGAAAAGCTTCAATGTGAAATTACTGACACACCATCGCAATTCAGGAACTCATGGAGACGGACATGCACCGCGTAATCCGCACTCAGGACCTATCCGACGACCATTGCCAATACTTTATCTACCAGACTCTGCGTGCCCTAAAGGCGATGCACTCGGCCAACGTTTTGCACCGTGATTTGAAGCCCTCCAACCTGCTCCTCAACGCCAACTGCGACCTGAAAGTCTGTGACTTTGGTCTGGCACGTTCCGCGGCGTCGCAGGAGGATAACTCAGGCTTCATGACGGAATACGTGGCGACGCGATGGTACCGCGCGCCAGAGATTATGCTGACGTTCAAAGAGTACACGAAAGCTATTGATGTGTGGTCGGTCGGCTGCATCTTGGCGGAAATGCTTAGCGGAAAGCCCCTGTTCCCCGGCAAGGACTGTAAGCCTCCTTCCCCCATCTGCGAATTATCAAGGATCGCATGCTAATGATACTAATGGACACCAGACCACCACCAATTGACACTCATACTGGATGTACTGGGAACTCCAACCATGGAGGATTACTACGGAATCAAGTCCCGCCGCGCCAGAGAGTACATTCGCTCTCTTCCCTTCAAGAAAAAGGTTCCCTTCCGGACTTTGTTCCCCAAGACGTCCGACCTGGCTCTCGATCTTCTCGAAAAGCTCCTCGCATTCAACCCTGTTAAGCGCATCACGGTCGAGGACGCTCTGAAGCACCCCTACCTTGAGCCGTACCATGATCCCGACGATGAGCCTACCGCACCTCCCATTCCGGAGGAGTTCTTTGATTTTGACAAGCACAAGGACAACCTAAGCAAGGAGCAGCTCAAGCAGTTGATTTACCAGGAGATTATGCGGTGAACAAGAGCATAAGATGGACGAAAGGGCTGTCGTCGGGGCTTGTTGGTGGCGTTGCCAGGGTGCTGTGAGAGATGGATACAGAGCAAGGCACGAGAAGACGAACGAAAAGGGCACAGATGAACTTATAGACAGGCAAAGTGAGATGTGGACAATTGGGCCGCAAGGGTCTTCGAGGTTAGGAAATACAGAGGGACATATGCGAGGCGAGGCAGATCCGGCTGGAGCAAGCTAGATCGTTCATTGATGGATAAGCAAATATCTCTCGTCTAATTCTTTCCCTTTTTTTCTTCTTTTCGCCACTTCAGGGTCCACCTCCACTTCTCCTGTGCGAAGAACAACGGCGACGTCGTATACATTCGACATCCGCAGGCTAGTGGAACTACCAATGGCACTGGCACTACCTGATGCCTGCAGGCAGTTGGAAAAGGATTGCTTCGCCCAAGATGGCGGGTACTTGTATAAGGCGATTCGCAAATAACGGCACACCAATGCATGCAGTTGATGTAATTCGAGGGTATCATTGTTTATATATATAAACTTCGTAGTGACCGATAAGGCTAAGAATATCTGTCCACCGGCGGCACCCATTGCCCACGTTCTTTGTATGTTCCTTCTAGGTACCCCAATCTCTCGAGGGCCGAGGTATCGTCTGCTTCCCCATGCGCGGGCAAAAAGCACAGCCTGTTCGCGCCTCCCACTTCTTCACACTCTTCGAATCGCACCCCCCTTGCTACCTTCAGGCCAGTATCCAACTGAGGGGGGTTCGCAGCAGACGTGTCATGCTTGCGGCGCTCTGCTTTGCCTCAGTAGGACCTTGCTCTCCAGCTACTACGCATAAGAACAACACCATACACTCCGTTTCGCCGTGTCTACCTAAAGCCGCAAGATGCTCCGTAATCAGTCTTTCGTGGGTTCTCTTTTCTCTGCGTGCTGTTTCCGCCGCCCCTGGTCGTTTCTCTCATTCTCGTGGATGGACGAGGTGCCCCACCCTTGTTGTTTCTTTCTTTCTTTCTCCTCCCCCCTTTCCTTTATTTCCCCTGTTGTTGTTTTGTCGAACACCCTCAAGCCCCCAACACCCAAAGCTCGACACCCAAGACACCAAACTTCTCGCCCTCGTCGCTGAGCGGCTCGTTACCAAATGTGTGGCTACGGCCGCTGTGGCCGCGGTCAAGGCTGTCATCAAGCCACAGGCCGTAGTGCCCGTCGCCAGCGCCAACGCTCAGGAAGCCTGTCTCGCAGTTGATGTAATAGTCGTTCACGCCCGAGTAGGGGAAGGCTTTGAAGCGAATCGACTCGCTGGGTGCCGGGGACGGTTGGGCGCGGTCGTCATCGTTGAAGGCTGAGCGGGTTGGGCTAGCCACAGTTGTTGAACGCGTGAGGTTGGTTGTGTCGGCAGAGGGCGGTGGTGGCAAGGGTGTGAGGGTGGAGGCGCGCCACAGGAAACATTCCCCATTTCCAAAGTATTTGGGTGCGGGGTGAGGGTATTCGGAGAGGTAGGCGCCGAAGGTCTGGTAAGCTGTGAGCAGGTGAAATCGTTTGCAGGTTCACAGCCCGCGTTGGAGCAATCAACTCACGCCACCAGCATCGTCTCTAACAACCAAGACGAAGCCAACACGCAGCCCTTGATACAAAGCTGCCTTTTGGTACAAGGTTGTCAGACTAGCCCCGTCTTGCTCCAGGCTGTATACCAGCTTCCAGTCCTCCATGATTCGCAGTCGTTCTGGCAGCATTATGCGGATTTCCTCGGCGACGCCAGTACTAAGCAGTCGCGCGCTGAGTGGCGTGCTTTCCTTGAAGCCGTAAAGGACGATGGGGTCCAGCGGCGGGGGGCGGAAGGGGCTCGCGGTACGTTTGATGTTGGCGGGCACAAACACCCCGTTGATGCCGTCCTTGAAGGCGCCGTGGGCCGTGGGCTCGGTGTACGCGTGAGCTAGGTGGGAGGACTCATGGTGATGGCTGTGGGGACCGTATGATTCGGGGATATCAGAGGAAAATCGACGAACGAGACCGGACCACATTGTCGATATCATGGAATTGGACAAGGAGGGGTTGGCGGACGAGTGTGTAGGTGTGTGTGCTCCGGATGAGGAGGGTGTTTCCGGGGGGCTTTGGTAAGCCATCGTGTGCGTCGAGCGTTGGCGAGGGTCTGTGGGAGGTGCAGGTTTATGGGCGGGAGAGATGGAGAAGGTTCGGTTTGATTGAGATGGCGTCGGTAGCGGAGATTTGGTGGAGGACTTTCATTGACGGACGCGCGAGATGTACGGAAAAGCTGCCTACGTTAGGTAACTTGGTGGTAGGTCCAACGACCAGACGAAAACGACAGTAGTTAGTAGAATGGGGTAAGCAAGACAAGAAAGCAAGAAGGGTTGGCTGGCAGGCTGCCTAACGACATGTATGATAAAAAGCCAGGCCAGGCCAGGCCAGAGAAGATTAAGGTAAACGGGTTTGTCGGCGGCGCGACTATGGCTTTTTAGCCAACGGCGGTGAGTTCGGATCGGGTCCCGCTCGCCGTCTTGTTGCGAGTTGCTCTGTAGCAGTCGGGTGGTCCTTCAACGAGGACGTAGACGCGCCAGCGGGGGAGGTGGGTTCGAAGGGCCTCTATGCCTTGGCCCGCGATCACCTTGCTTGTTTGGGATACGGCAAGGGATAGCTACTATCGTAGTGCCGTCGTTGTAGATGGTATCGTTCCTTTTGATGTCTCAACCATGGCAGCTGTATGACTGCTCCCGTCTGGGTTGGATTGGAGCGTGTGCAGTGGGATGATGCGGGACCAGTGGCCAGTAGGGGGCGGGGGAGGCCTGACGTCGTTGGTGGCTCCTGCATCCTGGTTAGGTACCTACTACGACGACCTATCCGTGTTGTGCTCCGTACCTACAGCTATGAGGGGTAACCAACGTGCCAGCCAAGCGCCGCAGGGGTACTTCGTTCAGGTATCTTGCCCGGTGACCTATCGCCTACTTGATACCTAGAGACTTGCCTGCTTGGGATAAGCGTATGCCAGAGCTCGGTTAACCCACCACTCGCCGCCAGCTGTCAGTCATGAGACCATAATGGCTTATCTATTATCAATTCAACTCCATCCTCGTTCCAAATGTCCCCGGCCACCCCCGGCCGGGCGTCCGGGAGCCCGGTCTCGTCTCCGGTTACGTACAAGTCACAGCCTTTGCAGCGGCCCATCATGTTGTAACCCGGCTCATTCACGCACAACGCATATCACAGCGCATCAAGAACAAATAGGAACCAATTAGTGTCGACTTGGTTTCACCCTTTGTGAAATTGCTCTGACATAACTATTACCTTTAACAGGTTCGCTGCCTCAATCTGCGCCGCCTATGAGGGGTCTCCAGGGGCGGGTGAGAGGCAGCTTCTCTCATGAAGACTGAGTGATCGTAACAAGGGAAAGAGAGCAACAGGCACAGCATAACTGAACGTATGTGTCCGCCTCATCGTAACACCAAAACACCATGCCGGACCCGAACCTGGGTCCATCCTTTTTCGGTATCTTCACATCCATCCTTTCATCAGGAACGCAGCGAACGACCAAGATGACCTCATTGCACCTGAGTCGTCGCCCCGTTCCACCATTGCGTATCGCATAACAAAAACCGTTTTCTCCCTTCAACCAGCTCCTTCATTCTTTGTACATGAATTGTGTTTCATGATGGTGTATCACATATGTCTCAGTGAAATGTTTTGTGGAAGCTTCTACAGAGCCTTGCCCACGCTTTGTTGACTTCCTTGGCTGGTCTGGCTCGGCCGGCGTCCCGGTTTGCGCTGCTCTCCCGGCCGGTAACCGGCCACGGGGCTCTCGGCTTCGTACCGATATGCCGCGGGCCCGCCCGAAGGTCCGACGTCTGGACCCGGATCGCTCCACCCGTCCATGCTCACCCCGCTGCTGTACTTGGAGCTGAAGCTGTCGGACCGAGTGTGCGCTGACCCAGGTACACGCGGCGGCCCACCGCCAGCCTGGCTGTAGTTACTGCTAGCTGGCGTTGAGCGGTTGCCAAGCAACTCAGGCCGCTCCAAATCGAAAGGGTCAGAACGGAACTTATTGCGTCTTGTTGAAAAGCTCTCGACGCTCTGCATTGAATCTCGGTACATCGAGTCCAGCCGGGGAGAGAACGTGGAACCACTCGGTGGTCGCGTCGTGTTGCCGCCAACCGACGTACCCCTGGATCGTCGGACGTCTGCGACGTAAGTCGTTGGTGGCTTAACAGCCGCCGCTGGTGCCGAGATGGCATTGGAATCCGAAAAGGGGTTATTCGAAGACGGATTCGCCACGGCTAGAGGCGCGGGCTTCGCAGAATCGTGTGGTAGCGCGTTGATGTCGGAAAAGGGGTTGGCCGTGGCATTGTCGAAGTTAAGCCCCAAACCACCTAGGAAGTGTTCGCCCGACCCAGCGCTACCCTTGCCTCGGCTGAGCCGCCTGCGCTGGGCCTCTCGTTCGACTTCTCTCTCATCCATCCCCAACAATGTTAAGAAGTCAGGCTGTCCGCCCGTGGCAGCCTTACGCTCCTTGATGTCGCGGGACGCGGCGAACGGATCCTTCTCAGCATTCTTGTCGCCCCGAAGGCGCCAGTTGAATTTCATGTCCGCTGTTAATCGTTCCCACCAGTCCTTCATCCGGTCCTTAGTTGTAACAACGTCGCGGGGACCCCCATGATTCGACATGGACGAGCTGTTCCGGCTGTGTTGAGAGATGTTCATGAACTGTGAGCGGCCGCCGGTAGAGCTACTGTCACGATTGCGTGACACCAGGCCTCCCACTTGACCACGGAAACGATTGAAATTGTAGCCAAGGGCAGCTTTTAGTTTGGCTGTACGCGGCGTCGGTCCAAGGGATCCACGGTCGATAACAAACTTTTCGCCCGTCCTGAAGCTGGGATCCGTCGACAAAGGCGTGAGAAGCGTGCTCCGACGCTTCCTGAGCCATCGTTTCCTCCAGAACCATAGAAGGAAGCCAAGCAGGCCTATGACAGCCGCAGCACCCACTACGCTCGAAGCAATCACCACAGGTGTAGCCACGCCACCGGATCTGTTGCTGCCCTGCGAAGAAGGCTGACTACTCGCGGGAGCGTTGTTGCCATTCCCGGCCCCGGCCCCAGTCTCGCCCGCGGCAGTGCCAGGGTTGAGAACCGTAGGGGCAGCCGGCGCAGGGGTGCTTGAGCTTGCGGGTGGAGGGCTGATGTCGCTCAGCGCTGGCGGCGTCTGAGCTGGTTGTGTGGGGACTGCGTTGGCATCAGTCTGGCTGGTTCCTGGAGCGATTGGAGGTATGATGGCAGGAACGGAGGAGGATGAGGAAACAGGAGGCAGTTGAGCAGGAAGAGGCACACTTTGGGGGGGTATGCTAGGAATCTGCTGGAATGTAGGAATGGTCGCCGGTGGTTCCGCATCAACAAGTGGCGGCGTAGAAGAAGAGGAGGGTATGATGATGGGCAACGGAGGGTTAGAGACCACGGGAGCAGGCGGCGCTTGTGTCTGCTGTATTGGTGGTGGTGGTGGAGAAGAGGAAGTCGTCACTGGCGGTGGAGGGGGTGGTGCAGGAGGGGGTGGTAATGAGGAGCTCGTCGTACTCGCTGAACTGGTAGTCAATACTAGCGGCGGTGGCGGTGGTGATGTTGTTACCACGGGCGGTGGCGGCGGCGGAGGAGGAGGAGGAGGGGCCACGGAGGGTGCGCTTGTTTGCGGCGGAGGCGGTGGAGGGGTCGACCGTGTCGTCGATGAAGTTGTCGATGTCGAGTGCGACGTACTCGTCGATTGTCGATTCTGGTTGCCCGATCTCGTCTTCGCCCCTTTCGGCACAGCCGTACACCTCTTTCCATTGAACGTCGTGATGAAGGCCCCCTCCGGGAGGTTTGATCGGTTTGGACTCGACATTGTCGTAGCGCGTTGCGATTCCAGTCGCAGAGAACCGTGGGGTTGAGAATCGAACAGTAGCCCCCAGCGAGGGAACGAAACAATGAAAAGACAAGAACTAGCAGAAGCCTAGCCGGCCATCTAGGTCGATCGGTAAAAGCTCATGAGGAACCTGGGTGAGAAGTAAACGCGGCCACGAGCCGATGGAGACGAGTCGGCGGAGTTGCTGTCTGGCGGAAGGTTATGAGCAAGAAGCGGACATTCAAAGGGCGAGACTTTGTCGTCGATGATGAGAAGTGGATAGTATACAGAGGGCGGAGTGGAATATCCAGCGGGTCAGGCCGGGCAACTGTGGAATAGAGCAAGTCGACGCCAGCGGCGGTATCGTGAGAAGAATCGAAGGGTAGGTAGATCGAAAGTGGCGGGATGAGGAAGGAAAAGGTAAAAAGATTGGGGTGAAGGAAGTGTAAGAGGAACGAAGGAGGGTCAGGCAGGGTAAGGCATGGGGAGGCAGGGTATGGCACGGTAAGGGAAAAAAGGGCGTGGTGTGGTTTGGTTTGGAGTGGACTGCATCGGTAAGGTAGGGTCTGAGTCTTGACTGAGGCTCGCGGGATGTCTCTCCGATCGTGCGGGACAGGGACGGGGACCACACACACTTCTTTCTGGGCCTCTCACAAACAGACACCTCTATGCTACATGCAGGCAGGCACTTGCGTGTTACATGGAACAGCATGGGCCACATCCATGATCGGGGGTGAGGATGGATGAGTGCAGTCTGTACTATGTACGGAGAGAGGGGGACACACACACACACACACACACACACACACAGAGAGAGAGAGAGAGAGAGAGAAAGAGAGAGAGGCAGAGGGGAAGGACGAGCATTGGACGGTAGGCGCCGAGCGACAGCGTTACTTCGCGTACCTCTCCTTACTTTAATCGAGGACGACCGAGGTGACAGACCCCAGACCCGGTCACAGACAGGCAGACGAGAACAGAGGCAGCGCCGAGGACGGCATGCAAGTTATTGGGACCGGGGCAGCGGCAGCGTGGTGCAGCGCAGTAGCAGCATCTGCAAGGCCATTACGGATACTTGGTGAGGTATTCTGGTGCTTCTGCAAGTGTTTTGCGCAAGGTGTCTCGACTGAATGCCGTAGTGCCGCGTCGTCAGGCCCGTAGTACGGACCAAAGGCATCGTGCCTAGGCAAGGTAAGTGACTGACTGACTGACTGGCTGACTACCAAGTCGTCGACTCGTAGCGTGCGGATGCGGATGCGGATGCGGATGCAGTTGCAGATGCAGATGCAGATGCAAATGCAGATGCAGCATCAGCCAGCACCAGCGATAGAAAGGCACGGGCATTGATGGTGCCTGTCGCAACCAGGAAGGATTGAGCAATGTTTGATGGATCTCTGGTGCAGCGCGGATTGGCTGGGTCTCAGGCCGGCCGTGTCTGAAGAGGTTGCTTTGGGAAGAGAAGACGAGCGACAAGCCGCGAGAGCGCATCAAGAAAGCATGGAAGAGGTCTAGACGGAGAGGGGGTCCCCCAGAACAAGGGGGTGTGGTCTGGCCGTTGACTGGCAGATGCAAGGCAGGCAGTTGAGCCTCTTGCCCAGCAAAAGCGCCCAAAGACGGCGACTACCCCTGGTCTGTAACACACCTGAAGCATCTGTACCCGCCCCCAAAGCAGGAAGTCGCGTTCCAGACTGGGGACCCCCCCGCCGTTACTCCGCGCTACTAACTGGCTGATTGGGACTGAGAGTCTTCGCCATCTGTGACAGTCTAACCATCTTGGAGTCGAACCCCCTGCAGTAGCACAACGCCTCACACTGCCCGGCCCTCTAGGTATGCACGCAGTAGGCACTAGGCACTAGGCACTAATGTCACTGTGAGGAAACGACGACATACCCTTCACCTTCCTTTTGGACATGAAAAGAAACCGTTTGAACATGGATGATATCCATGGGATACGGTATTGGCTTCACTGCAAATTTTAAGAAGAAGGAGGACACACTTGAAAACATGCCGCGAGGTTGCATTCTTCCGCCCCTCCCCTCCTCCTCCTCCTCCAATACCATCCACTTCAACTTCGACTTCGTTGGTGTCTGCCGTAATCCAACGCTTGCACCATAGTATATTTCTCCGGCCATGTCCGGACAGCACCCCGCAAAGCGCATCTTGGCCGCGGTCGCAGTGCTGGCCCCTTCGGTCGCAGTGCTGGCCCCTTCGGTCGCAGTGCTGGCCCCTTCGGTCGCAGTGCTGGCCCCTTCGCTCCCAGATCCACCTCGACAAGCGTCACACTCTCTGGAAATAGCATCACCTCACCCAGTCTGCGCTTTCTCGCCTCTTTCTCTCATACAAGGGCGGGCCGTATGGATACCTGCAGTGCTCCGTCGCCCATCCGCTCCCTCGCTTGTAGATCCGGAGAAGGCCTGCTGCTGCTTCCTCCTACACACTTATTTGCAACTCGCTCCCATTTCGGTCGTGTGATACAATTGCCCACACTCTTTCCGCGAGGCGGCACCTATCAAACAGGAAACATCACGCAATTAACCCGCTCCTTGAAGCACCGCCGAGTCGGTCGCGGCGGGCCCCATATACTGCGTGACCATCGCCAATGCGCTTTGAGTGGATTGCGGATTCATATTTGCCTCGACATATGCCATCCTGCTTTCGGTCAACGCCCGCCGAACCTGCTTCACCTGATATTCTGAGGATGAACGCCAGCGACGGTGAGGAGTGGTCCTCTTCTCTCGGCATTTGCACGAGTTCGGCTATCCCCTTTCAAACTTTCGACGGTTGTACCCTCCCTCCATCGCTTGGCATGTCATCCATCGTAGTGGTTGCTCTACACCACTCCGTCAAACACCTAGGGGTGGCCACGTCGATCAACTGACATGCATCCGACCTCTGCACGGGTGACCCTTGAGTACGTGCCCCGACATCCCTACGGCCTCGCGACCTATTATTCGCTTAGCTTTTTCCTTCACAGATGCATCCGCCGTGCGTTAGGGGACAAGCAACGGGATCGCAGCGTGGTCCTGTCTGGTTGGCGCGTCTCAAATATCAACACGAAAATGCACAACTTTCTAAACATGCTCAGTGCACAGCCCGAATTCCATCAGCACCACCAAGTCGCGCGCCCAATGGTTTTACATTCATCTCTTCGTCATCACGTCAAGCTCTATAGACGGTAGGCTTGCGAGAAGACAACTGTGCCTACGGTGTCGCCGATCAATTCGGATGTCGTCTCCTGCTTATGCTGGCCGCAAAAGACTTGTATCAACAAGGACGGGCACCAGCTTGATGGGGGATACATGCAAACCTGACCAGATTACGAGGGATACTCCGCAGGCCGGCTCATACTCTAGCCGAGCAATCACACTGCAAAACAATAGTGGTGCACAATGTCAAGCCCGCTTATGTTTGTGCTATTTACCATGCCAGATCCGCGGATCATCAAACGATGGAGACAACCATAACCTGCGGTGTGAAACCTGGCGAACAAAACATTCTAGGGCATGGGGAAATACATGACCGAACCGTTGCATTTCAGATTGTTCGTAAGGGCCGAACGACATACGACCGACGATGACAATGTTGAGCAACATTGCGCAGTTTGACGGCGCACTGGCTTCGTGGTGGAATGGCCGCGATTGGCTCTGGTGAAGGTGTGGCCAGCAAGATGTCTCTGAGACAACCGTCAGGATCGTTGGCGGACGGCACGCAGGATAGAAAGGACGAACTTGGCTATAGGGTAGAAAGTCAATCAAGACCAGCAGTCAATCAAGAGAACACGAGAACTGGAACATTCATCTTGGCTGCAGAAAACCGAAACGTCATACGCGTACTTGAACAGTGCTCCGCGTCTGTGTGCAGGAGTGCTCGAGGGTAGAAGATGAGTCGCAGATAGGGCCGTGGCAAGGGCTCAGTAAGGTTAACATTGCATAGCTAAAGGGTCCCGTCAGCCGAGGACACCAGACATGACTTTGTGTGCATTCATGCTAATGCCACCCCGGCCTAATGTGTCTAGTCTGGAAGAAGGAGGAGCAAAAACAAGACGGGACGTGAGTTTGTTTGCTCTGGACAATTCAGTCTAGACCGGGGCCCTGCCGTGTTTTGTTTTTACAGCCGTGAAGCCATATAATCAATTTCCGGCACCACAGACACATATAGTTGTGTGGTAGAACCCTCGGGGGCTTGTGCACCACCCTTTCGCAGCGACCATCAATCAGAGGCAATCGGAGTGGAGGAAGCACTGAGAGGAGAAAGACGTCGGCAAGGTTCAAGGGACCAATCAAGCGCTGGTTTTCCCGTCCTGTGAGTCGGTATGTTTGGCACATAGTCTGTTGAACAAGTGCCAAGCGGGCGCTCCGCTCTGGACACTAGGACTAGCACCGTTCCGAAACACCGGAGCTCGACCGGACAACTGGGACGGGACTCGGTAGCTGCGAGGGGCGCCGAAAGTCCCCGCGCGCTCCGGGTTGGCAGAACAGTTGAGTTTCTTTGACGGCGGCGGCTAGGATCAGCCATGCAACGGGGCCGCCGGCTTCCAGTACCGAAGCGTGGGCCCACGTGGGTTTGTCCGGGCCTGTGATTACCTAAGCAACTAGGTCTGACTTTTGGTTCTCACCAGCCACACACCTCAGCCTCAAGTACCTTACCTTAGGCAAGGGACCTCAGCTGTACGGATAGGGATACCTTAGGGATAGGGATAGGTATTGTGACAGGACACTCGTGAGGAAATCACCGGCGTCCAAGGGTATCGCAACCCCTGAAAAGAACCAACAAACAACGGGCAATGGACCTGTTGGAACTCTCGCCCGGGGAGGAGAGAGCCACAGAGGTGCAGCAACGCTGCATCACACGGTGGGCCCTTGACGGAAAGAGTCCAACAGCAGCCCGACAGCGGTGATTAGCACCACAAACACGACGTTGGCAGCGAACAGCACCGGTCGCCAAGCGCTCGCTTCTGCGTCCTGTTCTGCAGCCTCCTCACGTCGTCCACCTCTGCTTGCCTACCTGAGTTTAGACAAAGACAAGAGAGTATCCGTACCTACCTCACCTACCTAGGTAGGGCCATACATACATCCAATACCTTACGACAGGGTCCGCAGACATACATAGTAGCGTAGTGCGCAGCACAGAGCGCAACCCAACCCAACACGACGGCTAGTCGTACCAACTGCAGACTTTCGTCCCGGACTGAACTGCTGGGCTTCCTCCGGCCCATCTCGTCTCCCACGTTATCCGTACCCGACTGTACTGGATTGATTCTCATTTTCTCATTTTCTCTTTACTCATCTTTAGTTCCCCTTTTCACCCTGGCCGAAGCCGACATCAGTCTTCAACAATACAGTTGATTGGCCTGAGACGAGACTCAACACACAAACCGAACGTGAAGCGAAGCGAACAGTCCATCTCTCATCTCACCCATTGAGCACAATCTCAACCCCGCTCGAGCTTGCTTTCTCCTCCCTCTCTCTCCCTCTCCCTCTCTCTCTCTCCCCCTCTCTCTCTCTCTCTCTCTCACACACACACACACTCCGCTGCCAGCGCCGACCACGCTGTCTCTGCCTGGGGAGCCGTGCGTCTTTTCCCCAAACTACTCTATCTGGCGCCCGCCGTTCGTTATCCTCACACGGGACAACTATTCTGAGACGTTCGCGACGTCATGTTTGGCACGTATCCCGCTTTGGGTGAGTCGACCTATTCAATTTGTCTAGCAACTGTACCTACGTTTTATATCATTGTCAAGCGACACCTCCAGCCGCCACACCTGACCGTCATCGACAGCGCACCTGGCCATCCTCACCTCACTTGATCATGCCCGCTCCGCTCCCGCTCCCGCTCCCGCTTCCATCATCTTCTTTTCGTCTCTTCTCCGATGGTCCTTTCAACATTGCAAAGCCTCGTGGCCTACACCCCTAGTCGACCTACTACCACCCTACCTCTTTGACCCCCTTTAGTTTGATCCCTACCTTCGTGGTGCCTTCGATCACTCTACCAGTGCTTCACCTCTTCAACCTCAAGCCAAGCTGGCAGACTTGTTGCTCTGGGTTGCCTATCACCACACCGGAATCTTGTGCCTTCCGTGCCTGATCTGCTTCAATTGTTTGGCTCTGCCTCCCTGGCGGCCCGTCCGCGGAGCCACTTGGTCCGGCCAGCTGCATCCAGCTCCTGTCCACAGTCCCCGGAACCCATTCCTCCACCCTATCTGGTCCATTGACCAATCACACGATCATCCTCCTCACCTACCTTGCGCACTGGTTAAAGCTTCCATCATGTTCCTACTCCAGAATCTCTTGTCTTAACAAGGCTTATTAGCAAACCTGCCAACCGCTGTCAAGGTTGATCCGAAAGACATCCCGCCTCCAACCCCGTTGAATTTGCCCACCAGCCGGCCTCAGCTACACGCTCCTTCGGCACCCTCGGGAGAGACGAAGCCATTGACCTCCGTCTTGCAAAATGTCTACCGCCCGGGAGATGTCACTTCCGCCATTTTTGATGCCCTTGGCATAAATCTCATCCCGGACGCCACTCCCGCAGATCTCATCCCAGACCCCGCGTGTCTTACTGATTTTGAGGCTTGGGATAAGCTAACCCCGGATGAGGCACGTGAGAAGAACGCAGACACGCGTAAAGTCTTGAACAACGGCGTTCAGTCTCCCGGCTGTCAGACTTACCTTGACCGCAAGCGCGAGCTATCCCATGACAACGAGGTTGCTTTTCGAACCGTGAGGCGTATTCCTGCACCCAAGGGCCAGCAGCAAGCTCGCCTGGGCAACTCGTACGAGTTCTTTAGGTGCCTCGAAGCCTTTACGACGTACTGGGATGACACGTCTAAGCCTTTAAAGACCCCCGAGGAGACGGGCGCAAACAATGTTGTCGACGCAGACAAGACGCAGCGGGACAGTCCACAAACCCCCGAATTGCCCCGCGTTATCCGCACTTCAGCTGGCTCGTCGATGCCAGGAGAGTATCGCCAAAGTCTCATCACAGCCTTTCTCAAGCTCGTTGCCTATGATTTCGGTTGCAACGTCTCGGCTCCCCGGACCGAACCCCGTCTGCATATCACGGCCGCTTTGCCGGCGTCCGACAAACGCCAGGCTGAGTCTCTGCCGGCGCCCAGAGTGTCCTACTTTGCATCCGGTTGCACTTTCATCTTCCGCACTCCGCGGACGCGTGATGCCGCCCGTCAAGGCATCGTTGAGGGGCCACTCGCAGCCGTCTCTGCCCGCGCGACCACGTCTTTTGAGAACGACAACGACCAGACCATCGACTTGGCCCGCGAGCTTGTTGCCGCGCTGGTCACCGCTCAGCACCGTGCTCGTGAGGGCAAGACGGAGAAGCGGTTTGGCGAAGGCCAATGGTGGACGTCAAAATCTCGTTGGGGCGGTGGTGAAGGCGGCCCCATCGGTCGTGAGGTCGAGCGGGACGCCATCCAGGGAGACAAGGACAATGTCAACTCGGAATCCGGCCAGCCTCCCGCATCCAAGCGTCCGCGCAAGAACATGTCAATGTACGATAACTACCGCATGGTCAGGCCACCGTCGGCTAGCTGGGATAAGAAAACGCGCTACGAAGCCATTGGCAAGGTCAAGGGCACTGGCTACGATGATATTTTCGTCATCAGCTCTCTGTTCCACCACGTCAGCTTCTTGCGAGTTCGCGTCCCCGAGCGGCTGCTCGAGGTCCTCGAGGGCGCTGACGAGAACGATGTGCACCGCAGCTGGGGCCAGGTTGAAGTGCGCCGCACCCCTTGGTTCGACTTCTTCGTGCTCGAGGAACGTCTCAATGCCATGAGGCTGGTCTGGTCTCTGATGAACTGGCTAATGAGAAAGCCAGAGGATAACGCTGAGGAAGATGTCAAGATGGTCGATGCATAAGCACTTCAGTATCATTATGTGCAGGCAGCGTTTGGGCAGAGGCTTCTTTTCTCGGGCGGTGTAGACGCCATACGCAGCCGTCATCCACTAGATGAGTTGTAACGGAAATTATGAATGGTCGCGTCTATGACCTTCGTGACCTTTCATTGGTGTGCCATAAACTAAGTATCAAAGGCGGCTGTCATGCCTCCAAGATTTGAGCATGCATATGAAGCGGTTGTTGGTGCGAGAAGAGGAAAGAGGTCTAAGGCTAAGGCTGGACCACAGAGCCGACAGTCACTGGTTGTCATGAAGGGTCAACCCAGTGGGAACATGCCATTTGGCAAACATGGGCAACGCACCGTATACCTTGGTCGATATCAGGCGTTGAGGTCAGATATCGCAATGGATAGGTCCGCCCTTCGATATCGACATCGTTCACTCGCGGTCCTCGTTGAAACGTGTCTCTAGCATCGTCGGATGACTTCGGATGTTTCTCGTCAAGAACGCCGCCAACAAACCATTGGCTTGGCTCACCTCGCCTTGATAAAGTCCATGCAGCCACTGAATAAAAGTGGACGCTCATGAGCATACTTTGCGAGAGCCAGCTTCGGTGTGTACGGCGTGTGTGGTGCGCGTGCGTTTGTGTACGTTCGTACAAGGGTGCGAGAAGCGTGTTGCAACCATCACGTGTAGAGTTTGAGTTTCTGTTTTGGCCAAGGGTTCCCTCGAGATACAATTGAGTTACGCGTAAAATAACTTGTTTGGACCAGGTTCCAGCACGTATTGTGGAGTATGTAATACTTCGTCGTGACCGGAAAACGCACACATCGATCGCCATCCATTTTGACTTTCCAAGCTTCGGCCAAAGCCCGTCTAGGCGCGCATATTGATCTACGATGCATCTGCAACCTGCGAGATGGCGACGCGGTCCGCAGGTCGTTCACTTGGTAGTTGAAGGAGAATTACTGCTGCGCGTCAGTTGCGTCGATGGTCACGGAGTGCGACAAAGCCCGATAATGCACTTCTGTCCAGGCCACTCAGCCAGAAGCCGAGTGTCGGTTCTGGTAAGACAAAGATGTTCCCGGGCTGTATTGAACGGGAGCATGTCTGATCCAACGCCATGGAATTGGCGTTGACCGACAATGATGATTCGAGCTGGCCGACATTATTCCTTCTGTATGATCAAAAAATGTGTAACATACGTGCGAGTTCCAGCTGGCTGCAATGAGTTGCTGTCGTGGAATCGGTGCGTGGCTCTCGTGAACATCACGTCGTTCAGAAGATGCTGTGCACTATGCGATGAAGCTGGTTGATGGCATACGATACCTCGCAGTGGCTTGGAGGCTGAGATCGTTTCGGCAGAGCCTCTCACTCTGGAAGTGATATCGAGCTTCAGAGCAACTGGGCAAGACAGCCGTAGATGGAAATTGGCCAGGGTCTAGGTGGCTTGACGATACGACGCGCGACCCGTCATGGGCTGGCACAACAGCCCTCGCAAGTAGCTGTTCGATCATGTCGTTGGATGCCACAGAATGCGTGACGGTGACAGCCCAATGCCACGAGGCTTGGAGGCGCCGGGGCAGCATTCTTTGGACGGAGGGCGACGCATGCGGGTTGGAGACACGATGGTTTGGATGCACAACCTCGTTAGCTCGCACGGCCAGAGTCCCGGGAGGCTGGTAATGCTTTGGGTCAAGACGCCGAAAAGGTTCAACGGACATTGGCGGCGGTCTGGCGTGTGTTGTGGACTGCATGGTCTCTAGCTCTTCTCGTAAACCGAGAACTTCATATCCAATCAAATGAATATTCAGACTATGACGACAACGGCGGCCCGAGCTGCTCCAGCTGTTCGGAGACAAAATCGCGTGTCTTGCCAGAGGTCTTCAAGCCGAGAACTAACCCTTAACGACTCGCGTGCAATCAAGCAACATTCATTCTTCGTGAGCGGCTTGCTCCTCATTGCGTTTGCAGATGCTGAAGACCGTCGTCGCGGCCAACGCCAGCGTAGGAAGATGCACGGGCGGTCCCCTTGAGATCTGTACCTTATGCGTTGTCTCGGACGGGATAATTGCAAACCTGAGCGCCGGTGGATAGCATGGCGTGCCGCAGCATCTTGGACCCCAACAACCCCAACGACGAAGCAGACATGCAGAGGAGTCCCCTGGGCTGGGCCAGGGGTTGGTGGAAAGGGATTCCAGGCAATTGCAGCCATTATCCAGATGCCTCCCGCCCCCGAGCAGTCAGGTACGCCTCAATGATCGGCAATTCCGTGGCCATACCGCTTCGGGATCGGGGAAAATAGACTGCGTACCTCAAGCCTATCGACCACAGCATCGGATCTCTTGCAGCGCCTAGCGCAGAGGCTGTAGGGCCGACGGGAAGAAAATAAAAATAAAAATAAACGGTCCCAACGACATGAACATGGGTGGCTGTGGCATTTCGATAGATTGATTGCCTTGACAGTTTGGAGGGGGGCCTAATGGTTTGATCGAGACAGCAATAAGACCAAGCGATGTATCCGTACGCATGCAACGCTGGCAGCTCGGCGCATGTTTTTTTCTAGACTACGGACTCTCCGCGAAGAAGTTGGCGACGTGATGTTTTCTGTGGATTGCTGACAAGGATTTGATGTCTAGTTTGGTGGGCCAGCAAGGCTGGTGACCAAGGCATGTTTGTCATGGCGGGAAGCAATGCGGCGGTCGACTGACACCTGGGCGGTAGGCGTCCAGCTTGAAGGTGCCCTCAGCAGGCCGAATGTTCAGGCCGTCAAGGGCAGAGATGATGGAAGAAGCGCGGGTTGACAGCGGCTGATTTCTCATGAGGCGGGCCGTGTTTACTCGAAGTGGTGGTGGTTGTTCATCAGCCACGATTGATGGGCGCAGACACTTCCGCATCTGCTTTGAATTCTCAGCTGGACCGGGGAAAGGGTTCAGCAGCCCCAGGTGGAGAACCGGGGCCAAGACTTGGGCTCAGGCTACCTTAAGGTACCTTACCTTAGGAAACTGGGTTCGAGACACAAGCGCGCCTGAGCAGGTAACAAGTGAGACTGGACGGTTTGTTGTAGCAGGCGATGGAACAACTTCAAGGGTCTCAGGACGCGGGAGGGAAAGGCGGCGTCCCGGTGGGCTGGGATATGAATTCCATTCGGGCTCGGTGGAACCTTACGCCACGCCGCGCCATGCCATGCCATGTCATGTCATGCTGTACCATATCATACATATATCATACCGCAGACGCAGGCGTGGAGGCCTAGCAGAAGACGGGATGCGGCACTCACTGGAGCAGAGGTCGTGGGTTTGTCGCAACGGTTGCACGACCAACAACGCAGCGCGGTGCAGCAGGTGGCAGCTTAGGTTTGATTTTGATTTGCGGACCGGCCTAAAGAGGGCTAGGTAGCGCCTGTGCACCACTGAATGGAAGTTGGGGAAACAACAAGCAGGCACCTCCAACCTTACCTTACATAATAGGTAGGTGCTTAGGTACTCGGACCCACCTCCGCTAGCGGATGCTCTTGGGCTTTGAGCCGTTCCTTCCGTCCAAATCCAATCGTGACTGCCTTGACAGCTTCGTCGGTAGGCACATGCCGTCCGCTTCCTCGGCGCCTGCGACAATTGCCCCAGCATTACGTAGACTTGTTAGTGGTTCGTTATTGTGTACCTACCGGTGCCAGTTTTCATCCCACCTTGCTTGCCATCTACCTTACCTACCTACCTTAAGGGTAAGGTACCTTACCTTACCTACGTTACGGTACGGTCTACCTACGCCATAAGGTACCTATTCGTGCAGACAGACATGAGGTGAAGATCCGTGGGCAGCCATCTGCTTAGGTACCTAGTGTTGCCTTGGGTCCCCCACCTTGCTGCCCTGGCCTGGCCTAGGTATCTTCGGTCGTCGTACACTTTGTTTCCCGCGCGTCAGCACCCCCCGCCAAACAATTTATACAACCTTACCTAGGTAGCTCGAATACCATCCATCCATGGATACCTACCGCGCCAGCTTTGGAAAAAAGACCCCTCCTCTTCCTCCACCACCAGCACCACCTCACCGGCACGCCAGCGTCTGTGCCTGTACTTGTACTTGTGCCTGTGCCTGTGCCTGTGTCTGTGTCTGCTTCTTCTGCCCGTGCCTGTGCCTTCGGCGGCCTGCCTTGACCTCTCGACGTCGGGTCTCTCTACTTCTTTCCGACCTCCATCACGTCGGGTTGCACATTCCTCACATTCCTCCTCACTCTACATTCCACATTCTTCCACACATCATCACTGTCCACCAAACCGAATCCTGTCCTGCGCCCTCGCTAACCTCCTCGTCCGCGTCTCTTCTTCCACACACCACTGTGCAAGCTAGTACTCTGCGTGCGTCGTCTTCTCAGTTGCCATTCGACAATCCCCCAGCTCGTCTCCCTCCCCGCTTCAGCTGCTGGAATACCACCAGTCTTTGCATCAACAGGCGCCTACCTCGACCGAATACGTCCTCCATCCCGATCCGTCCCTCTCGCAAGCCGACTGCCTCAACCGCCAGCCGAAGCAAATCCAGCTAGCAATACCGCCTACCATCCAATCCACCCTTGCTGCATGACCCATCTCCCGCTTTAAGGTAGGCTTGTCAGCTAGTGCCCTTGCTGGCGCTATCAGAGAATACTCCCGTCGCCATAGCTCGAACCGTTTTCGCGCTCACCAACCGCTGACATTGGTCCCGTTGTCACTCGACTAGTCCCGAGACCCAAGCACGCGCACCTGCCTCCCGCACGACCTACCTTGTCCTCCTCCAACTTCCTCGCTCCCCCCCTCGCCGTCTCTCGATCGAAATCGTCGCACTTTCTATAAGATACTCCAATTCCCCGGTCCGGTTTGCTCTGTGCAGATCCTCGTCCGGAACACTTCGTCGAGCTTTCGTTCTTTAGACGCCTACCGGGCGGGCCGTCCGATCCAAACCTATCTAATCCAAGGACCATATCTCCAGGATGTCTGGGTATCCGGGTCACTACGGAGGATATCAAGGTGGTCCACCTCCTCAACAGCAATATGCGCCTCCGGGCGGTTACTACCCGTATGGCTCAAGAAATCTCCCTGCACACGCGTCCACGCTGACATCTTGTCGCAAAGCTCGCCCCAACAAGGCTACAATGGATATCCTCCCCAAGGGTCGGCGTACGGCTACCAACAGCCTTCTCCTCAACCATACGGATATAACCAGGTACGATTTAAAACTCTTCTCAGTCTCCTGCTTCGTCAACTGATATGCCGCTCAGCCTCCTCCTCCTCAGCAATATGGCGGCTACCCGCCTCAGCCCAATTACAACAACCGCCCTGGTAAGTCAAGCAGAGCTCTGAAAGAGCTTTCGTCTCGTTACAAGCCGATATGCTCATTTTCCCCAGGGATGCCGACAGTGAACTCGAATGCGTACATGCATGGGAATCACAATGCTCCGCCGCCGCCGCCGAGTCAACCACAGGGATTCGGTCATGGTGCTCCTAATGGCTACAATTTCCAATATTCCAATTGCACTGGTCGGAGAAAGGCACTTTTGATTGGTATCAATTATTTTGGTCAACGTGGCCAGCTGCGTGGATGCATCAATGACGTGAAGAACATGTCAGCTTATCTTGTGGAACGATTCGGATACAAGCGAGAGGACATGGTCCTCCTGACAGACGATCAGCAGAACCCTATGAGCCAGCCGACGAAACAGAACCTGCTCAGAGCTATGCACTGGCTGGTGAAGGACGCGAGGCCGAATGACTCTCTTTTCTTCCACTATTCAGGTATGCCGGGATACGGCACGAATGCTGTCTAAAATACTGACGCGCACAGGCCACGGCGGTCAAACCAAAGATCTCGACGGTGATGAGGACGACGGGTATGATGAGGTCATTTACCCCGTGGACTTCCGCCAGACCGGTCACATCACGGACGATGAGATGCACAGGATCATGGTGCAGCCGCTACAAGCTGGTGTGAGGCTCACAGCTATTTTCGATTCGTGTCACTCCGGTACTGCCCTCGACTTGCCGTACATTTACTCAACCCAGGGTATCCTCAAGGAGCCCAACTTGGCCAAGGAAGCCGGCCAAGGACTTCTTGGTGTTATTTCATCATACAGCCAAGGCGACCTTGGTGGCGTTGCAAGCAACATTATGGGCTTTTTCAAGAAGGCCACCACAGGAGAAGACGCCCACAATCGCGCAATGGCTACGAAGACATCTCCAGCAGATGTCGTCATGTTCTCGGGAAGCAAAGACGACCAGACCTCGTATGGCCCCCTTTTCTATTCCATCTTATGATACCCTTGCTTTTCTTTCTCTTTCTGTCATCTGAGCCACCTCGTCATCATAATCTTGCTGGGGTTGGCTCCTATGTTTGAATTCATGTTTCCCCGGGCGAGAAGGCAACAAGCGAATTGTACAAAGCGAGGAACTTGAGGTGGCTGTTTGTCCATATTTATGGGACTAGTGTAGTAGGCCAGCGATATCACCCACGCTCTAGAGCAAGGCGCAACCGTATTTGCGGTGCAGCATTGTATCTAGGGCGACGAGTCACGTTGGGTCGTCTCTTGTACCTCAAGCCGCAAGTGTGGCAGTTGTCTTTTTTCCCTGTGCACCTGCAGGACGCGATCACTAATCTGTAACCTAGGGCCGATGCAACGATTGCTGCTCAAGCCACTGGTGCCATGTCTTGGGCCTTCATCACAGCTCTCAAGAAGAATCCCCAACAGAGCTACGTACAGCTTCTCAATAGCATTCGCGACGAACTTGCCACTCGCTATACGCAAAAGCCGCAGCTGTCTTGCAGTCACCCTCTGAGTATGCAATATCACGCACGTATGAAACACCCATGCTAACGCGGCACGAAAGACACCAATCTTCTGTTCGTCATGTAATATACCCCACGTAACGGCCGGTCCGCCCTGTATATGTCATTGTTCCCTATTTCGGCCTCGAAAGACTATAATCAGGGTTGAAAGACGTGGTAGGTGGACACGGAGATCATAACGAAAAGGGAAAGGTTGGGCTGGCGAAAATTGTGGAACTTTGGGTATTCCGGGAAATGCTTTTGCTGTTGGCAACCTCGCTTGGTTGTTGCCTTGGTGGTACAAGACACAGTGTATCCCTCCCTCATTCGGTGGCTTGTAAAAATGAATTTCACAAAAGCTGCTCGAGTTTTCAGAAGCGATGAAGCGCTTGCTGGCCATCATGCAACCCTACACTAAACTGAACGCTCCCTGCCATATCACCACCTCATCCCATCCGGACTCGATAGTGCGAAGAGAAGTGTGAGAATCTGGACCTGCTTAGTCCGGAGCGAAGCTTGCACGCGGGACCGCATGTATGTTGGAATTCAGAAAACCAATTGTCTTAGGTATCTATGGTTGATGCAATCTGTCGTCCACCATGCCGCACTGGGAAACAGGTAGAAAATAAGAAAGAGACAAACGAGTAAAACAACCAATCCAGACTCCCGTTTCTCCATCCCCTTAACAATCCAACCGACCCCGACTAACCAACAGGAAACCGTTTTTGATGCATTGCCAGCATTACCCAGCTGGACAAATGAGAACGGTGATGGGTAGTAGTGAACAGCAAGCCAATAATCGTCCAGAGTTGTGTTGCCCATCAAACCCCCTAGCCACCTATCCTGTCTGTCCCCTTTAAGCTAGCCCGGCCCTTCTCCAAACCGCCGTCATGGTCAAACAGGGAAAGAGGGTCGCAAACCAAACTCCTTTTCGTCGCTCCCGCTGCAACGTCAAGGGTCTGCAGCAATATGCAATACTACAAGGCGGAAAAACACAACCAAAGAAAAACACCGTGCTAATGCGGATATGCGTGAAGGAATGCCCGATCATGCCGCTGCATCTTCAGCTCGGCTGCATCGCGGCCCAATAGAGAGAGAGAAAGAGAGAGGCACTATTTAGACAATCCCTTTTGAGGAGCACTTGTCGCCATCCCTCGACACCTTTCACAGGACCATCCGTGGGCAGTGTTTCCATCAGGCCTCGACGTGACCTGTTGACACCACCTTGAGCTGCTTCCTCCTCTTGGTCTTGCGCATCTCGTCGACGCAATCCGCCAGTTTACGGCGCGTGGCCTCGTGCTTGGCCCACTCGCGCGCAGAGATGCGCATCCGGGCAATGAAGCGCGCCATCGTCGCAACCGTCTTGAGCGTCGGTCGCCCGGGACCGGCACCGCCGGTGGTGCCATTCTTCGCGAGCGCCGAGGATGTCGGTGGCAGGGGTCGGCGGCTCCCAAGCAGGTCACACCGAATCTGCTCCAGTTCGCGCAGCTGGGCTTTGTTGCTGTAGTTTGACTGTCAGTATGGGAGACGAATGGCGTAACGGCTAGCAGACTAAGGGAAACGTACCATGCATTAGCAACATCGAGCTCCAGCTGCAAGAACTTCTTTGCGTATGCAGCATCCGCACGCAAGCTGACTTCCCGCTTCCACCGTGCCTGCATCCACTCCATCTGTAGGGTCATGCCGCGAAGCTCCTTGGTGTGCTTCGCATCCGCGTTCTCAGCTGCCCGGATGACAGTCTCCAGTGCCTCGTCCGTCTCTCTCATTCTCTCATCGATGAAGTGGACGTTGCGCTGGTCCTTGGCGTCTGAGGCAGCCTGAGACTTGAGGTCGCGGATATCCTTCTGCAACTTCTCAGCAGTTAGGCGGTAAGCTGCGCGTTCGCTGCGCGCCCTCTCTAGTTTGCGCCGGAACGACGCCTCAGCGGCCATGAGGGTGTCAATGGTCTCCTGCTGCTGGATCACGTCGTGTTCCAGTGCATCAGCCTCTGACTGTGTCCTCCGGAGCATATTTTGGAGATCCTTGCGCTCGGAAGATGACATGTTGCCGACGTCACGGCGGCTATGACCGACGATTTGGCGATCCTGCTCAGCCCTCTCGAGCTTCTGCTTTAGTCTGCCCAAAGCTTTCTCGTGAAGGGCAGCGGCTTCTTCAGACTCCCGCTCCGCATCATCAAGAGCCTGCTCGAGGGAGAGCTTTTGATCTTCGAGTTCTTCAAGTTGGGTCTGGAAGTCTCGCTCGAGTTGTGTCGCCCTGCGTTCGGCGTCGCGTGCCTTTGTCTTCAGGTCGTGGATGGACTGCTGTGCCGAAGACAGTTGGTGGCGAAGCTCCACGACCTCGGACTTCCTAGCCGAGGGGCTTGATGACGCTGGTGACATTATCAGGCGGGACATTTCAGCATCGTGAGCTTTGCTCTCGAGCTCTGTGATTTGCTTCTTGAGGCCTCTGACGACGTCCTTGTGCGCTGCCTCACGTTGAAGGTATTCCCTCTCCTTCTGCCGCGCGGTTGAAAGATCGCGGCGGATGAGGGATATTTCGCTGTTACCTTCACCCGAGTTGTTGGCGGGCAGTTGCTGTGTCATCGCCAACTGATCCTCGTAATCCTTGATACGGCGCTCAAGTTCGCGGATGGTGCGTCTTGTAGCAGCGGATTCATGACCCTCCGACGAAGAGACTTCCCGGAGCTTGACCTGGAGTTGACGAATCTCCTGGTTGAGACGATCCTCCTCTTCGGCAGCCTTCTCAATCTCCTCTTCGAGAGACTTCTCAGCCAGCTGCATCTGGTCTATCAAGATCTTATTCTCATCCTTGAGCCTTCGCACCTCGTTGTCCAGCTTCATCTTGGCTGTCCTCAGGTCCAGTCGCTCCCGATCGACGCGTAGTGTCTCCTCGCCGTTGTTGTGCATGCGTTTCATCTCACTTTCGACCTCATCTCGTTCTGCTTGTGCCTCGGCCAAAGAGCTTCGCAAAGAATGCATCTCGAGGTTGAGATTTGCAAGTTGATCCTGGAGTGTCTGCTTCTCGCGAGAAACCTTGGTTGCCTGGGCAGTTGAGTCCAAAAGCTGTTTCTGCATTTGATCTTGGAGGGATTCCTTCTCCCCATTCAACTTGGACACGAGAGAGGTTGCTTCGTCAAGCTGCGCTCGGAGGCGGTCGATTGTCTGGTTGGACCTCGTAGCGTTTTCCTGTGAAGTCGATGCTGAGCCCCGAGCCAGATCTGCTGAACGGCGAAGCTCATCCAGTTGTTGATTCAGCGCATCGCATTCTTTCCTAGCCGCCTCCAATTCCTCCCGAGAGTGCTCGGATTCCTCGTCGAGAGTTGTCTGCAAGACTTCGACCTCGTCCTCCAGTGCCTCGACTCTCTCTGTCTGCGCTTGGTAGTCGAGCTGCGTTTGACGGAGTTCGTCCTGAACTTGGGAGAGCTCGTTGCGCAGGTCCGTGAGCATAGCTTGCCGTGTCTCGAGGTTTTGCTGGAGATCATCGATTTGTCGGCTTAGAGATGCCTGCTCGTCTTTGTGGCGCTGGGCTTCGCTCTCAAGAGCTTCCTGTAATCTTGATTCCTTTGACGACAGGTTACCCTCTGCTTCGCGCAACTTTTCGATAGTTCGCTCTAGCCCGACCGCCTTTTCTTCCGCCCGTTTTCGTCCAGACTCCAGCGTTTGACGGTCAGTCTCCCATTTTTCACTATCATTATCGTAAAGATTATCTTTCTCGCGAATCTCGGCTTGTAGATCGGAGATCTCGTCGTTGAGTCGGTCGATCTCGCCCCTGTACTGACTGCGAATGTCACGTTCAATCTCCAAGGCGTGGTCTCTCTCCTGAGCGAGACTCTCTTCCAATTCGTCAACAGACTGTTGAAGGCGTTCCACGTCGCGTTGCAAAGACCTTGACTCGTTCGTCAATGCCTCGTGCCGAGTCTGCAACAGGTTCTTTTCGTCCAACGTTTGTTGCAATTCGCTCCGAAGGTCCTCCATCTGATTGAGTAATGACTGGTGCTCCCGGTCGGAAAGTGCTCGCTCCTGG
Organism: Colletotrichum tropicale; assembly: GCA_027406125.1. Taxonomy (NCBI): domain Eukaryota; kingdom Fungi; phylum Ascomycota; class Sordariomycetes; order Glomerellales; family Glomerellaceae; genus Colletotrichum; species Colletotrichum tropicale. Next base: position 3,882,057 of record JANVYH010000004.1, read on the forward strand.
CGGCCCTCCTGAGCGGCTGCCTTCAGCTCATCTTTCTCTCTGGTCACCTCAGAAAGCTGCTTCTCGATCCTTCCAAGTTGTGATTGGTTTTCTCGGTCTGAAGCTTCGCGTTCACGGAGCCTTTCTTTGGCGGCGGCCTTGAGGCTGTCATTCTCCTTGACGACGTCGGATAGTTGCTTCTCAAGATCCGCGAACCTCGTGTCTGCTTCTTCCAGCTCAGTCTGTAACCGCAGAAGCTTCTCTTCTTTCTGGCGGGAGAGGCCCTTGGTCATGACAGATTTGTTCGCCAATTCCTCCTGAAGCTCATCGAGGTCGCCCTTGGCCTGCTCCTTGTCCGCAATGGCCTGGTTCAGCTTGCCCTTCATGTCGTCGACTTGCTCCTCCAATCGGCGCACGTTCGTTTCCAGGTCGTCAATGGTATCTCTTGCATCATCCAAATCGTCCTTAGATTGCGCATTCTGCTCAAGCTCAATCATCCGCCGTTGTGTATCCTTCATCTTGTCTTCCATATCCTCCAACTTGGACTTGAGGTCGTCAATTTCGTCTTCATGATCGCCGATGATGCGGTCCTTCTCGCGGATCTCGGCCTCAAGATCGCCAACCTCGTCCTGAAGCTTGTCCACTTGGCCTTGGTCTTGTTGATCCCGATCCAGTTGGCGTTGCATGTCGTCAAGGTCGGCTTCCCTGTCCTCCAAAGCGCGTTGCAGGCGTTCAATCTCGGCCAGCTGCTTTTGGTCCGCATACTTCTTTTTGGCCTTCTCCTGCAGCTCCATCATTTGTTGACGGTAACTCTCAAGGTCCTTTTCCGCCGAAGTCAGATGCTTTTTGTACTTGTGGAGCTCCCTCTGCATTGTCACTTTGTCGACCTTGAGATCCGTGTTCTCCTTCAGAGCGGCCTCGCTAAACCCGGGGCCGGCCTTCCGAAGAGCCTCCTCGAGGAAATGAATCTTCAACTTGAGGCCAAAGTTTTCCTTCTCGATCTTATCGATGACGTTCTCCTGCTCTCGTAGCGAGAGTTGATTACCATCCTGCAACGGGCCTTTGCCATCTCGACGTGGTAATACGACTAGCGGTGTAGATGTCGTGCTTGTACTATCGACTTCCGGGAGCGGTGTGCGGTCCGCAAAAGAACGGGAGTGGTACATGGAGGTGTCGATATTGGGAATTGGCGTCATGTCTCCATCGAGCTGATCGAGTGCAGGTGTGTTGGGCACGGCGCCGTTCTCCTTGCCGAAGCCGCGGCGCGCGCTATTTCTTGTTGCAGACTTGAGCATTGGGGTGAACTCTGCCCCTCCCAGCCCTGCAGGCAGGTTCTTTCGGTCCATGAAGGGAGCGCGACCCCGCGGGGTGCGAAGGTTGATGCCGCCGGAACGGCCATTGCGCAATTGCTGGAGCAAGTTGTTGTTGCCTTTTGCCGGTGACTGGAAGGAGGCTTCTTGCGAAATGTCGAAGTCTGGCTGTCTGAGATATGTCGCGTCGCCAACGTTTGTGCGCGGCGTGTCGAGGCCGTCGACACCAGGTTGGACCATCTCGACCGCGTTCGACTAACAGAGGGGTGAATGGATGCGCGAGTTAGAAATGTGGTCTCGTGGTAGTGAACATGGCACTAATTTGGGGGGCCGAACGTAGGAGGTCTAAAGAGCAGGCGCTGATGCAAAACAAAGCAAGCAGGAAATCGAAGCGACGTAGAGCAGGAACTGGGCGATAAGAGCAAAACCTGGATCGTGATAATTAGAGCCCCGTCAGTCGCGGTGTTGAAAGTGGGATTCGAGGTGTACCCTGGACCCCAAGGGTTCGCGGTCATCGGGATGGCGCGTTATTGTTTACTGGATACCTGTTTGGGAATAGCGCGGGCACACTTCACTTTGCTGGGGACGCCCGGGCACGGTTTTTTCCCTCCAGCCTTTGTGCCCTACCGTAAGGTATGTGAGTTGTTTTCGGCCCACACTCAGCCAATCACACAGTACCTATGCTTGCCTCCCCGCAGCGCATGCTTAATGGTAAGGTACATAGGTAGTGTCCCACACAGTAAGCTGGATCCACCTTTGTCTTTTTTTCCCCCTTCCATGGTGACGGCGGACGTCAACGGAAGAGCAGCGACGTGGAGTGCCCTGTGTGTGGCGGACAGCTTATGCGACCGCCACAGCTTGAGACACTTGAGGTGGGAAAGAGACTTTGATTTGTGATGCAACCACTCAGCCGGGAGCGGCATACCAAAGTTAACTCCTTCACCAATGTCGTTTCCCAAGCCACCGTTGCACAGGACTTTTAATACGAACAAGCTGGCCTTTAACTCACCCGCTTCGAAATCGGGGACGTTCAACTTACGCCTGCACCTCCCCTTGCAATACACGGGCGCTGGTATAAGTCTTGCAGACTCCGCCGCATTCACTGCCGTCATCCGTTCCGATCTTCGGGTTTCCGACGGTGAGGCATTGTGTGTGGCCCCTGGCCCCTCCCGCCGCCATGCTCTCTCTCGCCCAGGTCCCGGATGAGATACTTCTCCAGATCCTTCACTACGTCTCAGCAGAGGACACCCTGCTCTCTGTTCATCCTTTATCAAGACGCTTACACCACCTCGCCAACGAGCCTATCCTATGGCGATACTACTGTCTGCACTCATTCAAGTATTGGCATCCGGAACATCAGTTTCGCGACAAACTACTAGAGCCGGCCTCCAAGGTATCCTGGAAGCGTCTTTTTCTCTGCCGTATGCGACGTAACGCTAGAGTTGCCAGCCTCTTCGACGGGGTCCTGGCAACTAAACTTGGCCGGGTTAAGAAATTTGAAGAGATATGCCTGCTGGGTCTCGATGCGAAAGACTTCCTCTTGAATCAAGCACAGACGCCTGAGCTGGCCGAAGATGTCTTATCTCGGAGGTATGCGACACGTGCGAGTTTGACGTTGGATTGCTGTTGGCTGACTTAATCGGCATCAGGTACTTTAGCAACGCAATGCTCGCCAGCATTCGCCGCGGCGTCGCCATTCAAATATGGGACAGCTTGCGGAGCTCGGAAGCAGAAGAGGCATGGAGAACCAACCAGACCCCAAGAGTCGTCCCTCGCAGGCTGGAGCGTGCCCTGGCTGCGTTTGACATGTTTGTCCTCCCCGATGACGTTGGTGACGTTGACGATGTAAAGCTCACCCCTGCGCCTTTGTGGCTGCTGGCTGACAGATCATAGGTTTCTAAAACACTGAATGTGCTGGCAGATGAGTTCATCACCGACCACCCTGACTTCGGTGGCATGTGCATCCGCGATCAGGCATTGGCATTGAATAGATGGCTAAGATCAAAGAATTTGACCGGTATGAGCAATCCGGAAACAAATTACCGCAATTTGCGAAACTGCCTCATCGGACATGCGCTGCGCGATGAGGCTCATCAATCACTACCTATGGTGTCGGCCGCCATCTTCTGCTGCATTGGGGAGAGACTAGGCATCAACGCTCACTGCTGCGCTCTCCCGGGACATGTGCTCGTAATGGTGTTTGCCACCAAAGATACAAGACTTGACGGGTCTACATTGACAAATACCCAGAAGCCGCTTGAGAGAATGTATCTGGACCCGTATGGGGGCGACGAAGAGTTCAGCAAAGAGACTCTTCGGCACTTTATATCTCAGGTGGGATGGCGTAGCCTAGATGTCGACACAATGGCGCCCGCAGCCGTGTCGACAATGATCGGGCGGTTGGCTCACAATATTCGGCATACAAATCTCGTCATGACTTCCCAGGATGTTTCGATTGAGAGACTCGCCGGGCTAAGGACCGGTACACCTCTTCAGAACATGGAGTTATCTGTGTACGCCGCTGCATGGGCAACAACACTGCTCGATCCAGGAGCGTTTGTTGACGTTACGTCGCATTTCGCACTCCGTTTCAACTCCTTGAGGTTTGATGATGCTTGGCTGGTTGAAAAGATCTATTTCAATCGTCCTCAGCCCCATGGAGATGTCTTCCTGGCCGCACCTAACCCGGAGTATATACTTCGGCTTATAAGACGGGCTGATGAGCAGCGGCCCGTACTCCGCGAACCCCAGAATCACATGGAATACCAAATTGGACATGTCGTCAGACACGGCAGGTACGGGTTTGTGGCAGTCGTCATCGACGGAGAGGTGCCGCCTTCAGGGTCAATTCTCTATTACAGGCTGTTGTGAGTTTCCTCCTAAACCTTTGGAGTGGAGAGTGATGCGCCAAGACTAACACCCAAGAAGAACACCTCCGAACATGCAGGGAACCTTTTCCCTTGTTAAAGCCTCAAGTCTCGAGCTTATTCGGGATCCAGACGAGGCGGCAGGCGCCATGTTTACAGACACAGGACTCTTTTTCAAGCGGTTTGATCGGAAACGCTGCAGGTTCATTCCATCGAATGATGAGATGGTCTACACGCCACTGTGATGAGTGGAATCAATGTCCTCAGGCTAGCACATCGTCCGAATTGAAGCAATGCAAACTTTTCAGCCGTCATTGCTCCCATATGTCTAAGACTATAGAACGAGTGCCTCACTGGACGCTCATCTGTATACTTTGCCCACAAACCAAACGCCAACGCAGTGCAGACTTTCCCTCAATCCTCGTGAACTCCCAACTCCTGAGTCGCGCCCCAAAAAATCACAAATTAGCAGCCCAGTCGGCAAGAACTCCATGGTCCGCAAGCTTTTGCACCCACTGGTGGATCGCTAGCGTGTGATCCTTCTGCCGTCCATGTACGCGATCTTCGTCTTCCTTCATGAAGGCGATCTCCCCGTTATATTCCCCCATCAAAGACTTCTGCTTCGTAACCAAATCACTATAGACCTCGAAAAGCTCCATTGCTTCCATAGAAGGGTTGCTGAGCTTCCTCTCCAAATTTGGATTCATGGCTGCTCGTTCGATATCTTCTCGCTCGATCCCAAACCCAGCAAGACGATCTTTTTCGTCAGCCCTCAATGGTTGGTCGTTGCTAGCAACTACAGTCTCCCATTCGCCGAAGTGTTTGGTGCGACTGTTAAGTACTTCAAATGACCGAATTGTGCTCGCAAGTTTTCCAGATATGGTGGCGAGTGGATTCTTGCAGAGGGCCAGGAGGTTGAAAGAGAGTGCGCTTTCTTCGAACTGAAGCATGCGCGCCTGGATGTTGGGACGAACCAAATTTGTCCAGTGGACGCCGTCTTCCAGTGGTCCAAGACATACCGGTCGAGTTTTGAGGCCGTCAAGCTCCCACACCGAGCCATTAGCTGGGACGTAGGCGATGAAGTGGTATCCCGATTCAGAGTTGACCTTTTGCTTCTTTGTCTTCCTGGCCTTGGCCGGCCCTCTGCGCTGCTTTTTCTTCGACTCGGTGGCTTCGTTTTCAAGAAAGAGATCTGCATTCAGGTGGTCCATTCTGCGGGTGAAAGAGTTATGTACAGAGCGTATGAACGTGTTGGAGCTGAGGGCATGACCGCGCAGCGGTGTGCTGAGATGACTTGTGGCGTCCTTGAACTCCTGAAGCTTCGTGCCGAGGTCGACCCCGGCGCTATTCATCAGGATGTTGGTCAGGGCAACCGTGGCACACGCATTGTCCGTCGTCTAAGAAAACGGTCAGTCAAACACTGGGCAAAGGCAAGATCTTGGGCACAAACCTGATTGGCGAACCATAGATCTCGCCCGTCAACCACTTCGTCGTCCTCGTAGTTCTCTGAGAAGTATTGATATAGAAAGATGAACCCATACACGGGCTGGGGCATAGTCGCGACGTAGTCTTCGTCAACGGAAAAGACCTCTTGGACCTTCACATCTTTCACGCCCATCTCTCGGATAATGGCGTTGAAGAACGCCTATGCTGAAAGGTCAATTTATACATTGCACGCAGAGAAAACAAGATACGCACCGGTTCCGACTCCACCTCGCACCAGCCTTCCCACTCCTGAAGCTCGTCTTTGCTGATGGGTTCCAATGCTTCCCGGAGTAAGATGTTCGATTGCCTAGCTTCTCGAGTTGCGACGGCGCTCGTTGCAGCAGCGGCGGCTTCTGTTGCCTTTCGCTTAGGGTTTCGCCGAGAATGATCCATCGCTGATTCTTCCATTGCCCCGTTTGGCAACTCCTTCCTTTTTCTGGTGTTGGCGTCTGGAGTGTCGAGAATATGTAGGTCAGCCAGAGCAGGGTCGACCGCTGCCCCTGGACTGGTCCCAATGCTGTAGATGTCACGCCCAACTGCCGGGGAAACATCATGGTCAGACTTTGACCGGGAAAGCTTTTGCCCCTTCTCAACGGCGACTGGTTCCGCCTTGCGGCTTCGCAGGTGTATCCGGCCCATGTTGGGACGACCCGTTCCTAACATCGTGACGACCGGTCAAGATATCGAGATGTAGTTAATAGAGAGCTGGGGGATGCAGGAGAATGAAAAGAGGATCCTATGAATGAAATGTGGCCAGCCCAGGAGCAATTGTGGCAAGACGGCCATATGGCGCCGGGTCGATGTCGATGTGGCAGGCAAATAGGGAAGGTGTAAAACCCCTCGACAACGCGAATGATGACGTCAAAAAGGAATCAAAGCCTTTCTCGTTCATGAAACAAGGAACTTCATCTATGCATGAAAAATGCGTTGGGTGAAAGAGTTTGTACGAGCTTGTCTTAAACGAAAATAACCGAAAGAGACGCGAAGTGAAGAAAGCGACTGATAAAGTGGTTGAGTTGAGGACGAAACAGGACGCAGAGAAGGCTGACTGTGACCGTTTCATACGACCATATCAACTAATAAGGAATTCTGGAAATCAGTTAAGAAAGAGGAAACCATGCGTTCGACCAGAGGAAACGTCATAGGAATCGACTAGGCATGGAGAGAAAAAGCGAGGTTCATAAAGACGTACATACCTGGCGCTTATCGAGGTATCAGCCTGAGAACACGCAGAACCAACACTATCCCAGTCCTTGCTACGGTCGCGTACCAATGATTCTAAACACTTTTCTTCGCTTACAACAATAAAACGGGGTTAGACTTCGTGCTGTGGTCAATCTAGCATGGGCGGTCTGTCAAGAGAAGCTCCGAAGCATGATGGCGGGGATTGAATGTGAAGGGACGACGTCAACCCAGCGCTTTCCATAACGCAGCCGACCCCCCAGCTTTTTGGGGGCTGAATAAAGCTGGTTGGCACGCTCCACTGTCTGTTTCCCCGTCCACAGGTACGTACGGGTGCTCGCACAGGCAAACACACAGCCAAAAACCTGTAAACAGCTGTCGCCCTGTTAGTATCCGCTATTTGGCCCTTGAGACGCACTGTAAGCCAATCAGAACATCCCGCGTCATCGCAAGTGGGTGTTGTTGCTGGGCGCGTTTGGACGTGACGAGCATTCACAGGAAATTTTGAAGCTCTGAGTTCAGCAGCCAGATTCTCCAGCTTCACGACGCCAAGAGCAACTTGCATCGCCGGGCAAGCCCTTTCCATACTCCTTCGACCTTCTTGATCTAGTTGCAAGGCTTCCGCTATTCTCCAGCGACCTCGACCACATCCAACGATCGTATGAAGCGCTCCTAATTGCGGCATGCGATGAGCGCAACACCGAGACAGCGAACTGGTGGTTTCCCACAAACACCAGCGACCGCGGCCCCAGGCAGATCCCGACGTCAAGATCCCGATCCAAACTCATCGATATCCTCGCAAAAGTCCACGCGGACATCATCATCCCTCCCCTTGGCTCCCGAGAATGCCTCGAGAGGCGCCCCTCCATCGGAACCCGTCATTCCCCTGACAATCCTCGATGCACCACAACAACGCACCTACGCTTGTGCGATATACATTGGCCTTTTGGCATGGAGGTTCTACGACTGGATCAAGCTGGTCGAGGACAACGACACCTCGGCCTGGCTGTTTTTGAAATGGGTCTTCATTGACTTCGGATTTCTTTTTGGCCTGCCTGAAATGAGGATACCATGGCTGGAGCTTTCGCAACCTGTTGTCATGGCTATTTTCCTCTTCCATGCCTTCTTCAACTTCATGTTGATGTTCAACGTTCCCGTGCGTCTGCCGATGCCAAGCTCCCGCCTTGGGCCTTGAGCAAAGAAAAAACTTGGTTAACTAACTTGAGGTGCAGATTCCACTGCAGCCATGGCTCGTTGGCTTCATGAAGGTTTTCTACGATCGGGAAGTGGCCGTATCCGAACACACCGTCAAGGTCTCGAGCATCTTGCACAACCATTCGTTGATCATGGGAAGGCAGATCATCAATATCCTCCCAGAAGGATCAGCCGTACTCAACTTTGAGCAAATTCCTTTCTGCATCGGTGAGGATCGCGACACCGTCAAGCTGCCCATCCAATTTAATTCGACCATTCCCGCCGAAATGGAACTCATTCGCATCGACCTTGACACCAATCAGGAGGAAACGATAAGGTTGTCTAGTCGGGAGGTCAAGAAGATTGCGAAGCAGATCAAGGACCAGACGGTGGATTCCAATCCTGTCGCTGTTGCCATCGAGTACTCGGTTAAGAAAACAGGTGTCTACCGTCTTGGCAAGGTACTGGACGAGTACAAGCTTGAGGTTCAGCGCGCTACGAAGGATACCTACGTTGTCCCCTGCCCGAAAGCTGCATTCCGCACTCCCGACGATGCAGGCCGATGTATTAGGGACTTGTCGGATCTTTTCATTGACGTCACCGGAACACCGCCGTTGAAGATTCAGTACAGTCGCAGGATCAACGGTAACGACCGCAGCTTTCACTTTCAGAGCCTGCAGCCGGATGATTACATGTCGCCCTTACTCGGTTCGCCCTCTTCACAGCTGACCCGCGGGAACGACGATGATACTTCTTGGGTGAAGCCTCAATCCGTGGCTGTGCGACTCAACGAAACTCTGGATTCCGCAGGAGATTGGCAGTATGCCGTGGATGAGGTTCATGATGGTTTTGGCAATGTCCAGAAATATGTTCAGAGTCCCGAGGATGCTGACGTGCGTCCCCGGTCTAAGCACCTCGTGCGCAACTTCTTGGTAAAGCAGCGCCCCAAGGCTAGTCTGCGAGGATGCGACTTGCGGAACCCCATCAAAGTAGCAAAGGACCATCGGGCCAAGCTGCCAATCAACTTCTCGATACCGGAAAAGTCGTCCCCAGAAACTTCCCACACTTTGACCTGGGAGTTTTCGCCAGTCGATTCTCTGACGAACAGCGGAGATCATGGAAGCAAGGTTTCCATCGGTTCCTACGCCGCCAAGAATTCCCATGACAAGCCATCAGTCTTGGAGCCTGGTCTCTACACGCTCAAGTCAGTGGTTAGCGGATCGTGCGAGGGGGAGATCCAAGAGCCCTCCTCATGTCTGTTGCTCAACCCTCTCGAGCCCCAGCTATCCTTGCGGGCGGAGGAGATCCCCGACAAATGCGCCGGCAACTCCGTTGGACTTCGTGTGGACTTGGATCTTATCGGGACCCCGCCCTTCCAAGTCCGGTACGACGTTGTTGATCAGAATGGCAACGTCAGAAGAGAGCGTGTCGATGTCAGCGGACTCAGACAGCAAATCGAGCTGAGGCCGACGGCTGCAGGCCATCACAAGTACATCTTCAAGCAGATTGACGATGCCATCTACAAGGGGCAACCCTTGAGCGGACCCAACATGGTGCTGGAGACGGATGTGAAGCCTGCCGCTTCTGCAATCATTCAACATTCTACGGGAGCTATCAGCGCCTGTCTTGAGGAGCAGGTCGAGGTCGATATCTTGCTCCTGGGAGACGCTCCCTTCTCTTTGGAGTGGGAGGTTGTTCACGATGGCAAGCGCAAATCCGAGCGCGTCACCGATATCCAGGACAACAACTATAGAATCAAGACCAAACCCCTGGCCAAGGGTGGCGAATACACTCTTGCTCTCAATAGCGTCCAGGATAAATCTGGCTGCCGGACGTTCCTCAAGGACGAGCTTAAGGTCTCTGTCCGACGGCAACGGCCCAGAGCAGCATTCGGCCTGGTTGAAAACAAGCGAAACATTATGGCGGTCGAGAACACCAAGGTTGATCTGCCACTTCGTCTTCAGGGCGACGGCCCTTGGACTGTATCGTACCGCAACGTTGAAGCCGGTGATGTTATTCTCAAGAAGACGGCGAGGAACGCCAATGAGATCCTTACTGTCAAGTCCCGCGGCACCTACGAAATCATCGATGTCGCCGACAGCTGTCCTGGCATTGTCGACCCCCAGGCATCCCAGTTCAAGGTTGACTGGTATCCTCGCCCTGAGATCAAGCTAGTCCAGACTGATACCATAACTTCGGATGCAGCTGCATTTGTGAAGCGTGATGTTTGTGAAGGTGATATCGATTCGTTCGAGGTCAGCCTCAAGGGTAAGATGTTCATCTCATTCCACAGAGCTCCGGACTGATAATTTGATAGGTTCGGCCCCTTTCCGTGTCGAATACGATCTTCGCCACAAGCCCTTCCCGGGAACTGGTTCTGGTAAGAATTCTGGATCCAGCATCCGGAAGGAATTCGATACCGCTCTCAATAAGGCATCCATTGGCATGGATACCTCGAAGCCTGGAGAATATGCGTACAAGTTTTCCGCATTAGCAGATAATCTCTACAACAGCGACAGAAACTTCAGCCCTCTCACCCTCAACCAGCGGGTTAACGCCAAGCCGTCCGCCTCCTTCGTGAAGCCTGGCCAGTCGTTCAAGTATTGCAAAACGGAGCAAGAGAGCGAGGACACCATCCCCATTACGCTAAATGGTGTCGCTCCTTTTTACGTGGAAATTGAGATTAAGCATCACAGCGGCACTGTCCCTGAGACGTACAGAATCCCGTCCATCCAGTCTAACTCTTACGGCATTCACATACCCAGACAGCACTTGCGCCTCGGAATCCAACATGTCCGCATTCGCGAGGTTAGAGATGCTCGTGGCTGCCAGAAGAAGTATGAGATCGGAGCGCCGACCGTGCAAGTCCACCTTTATGACGCGCCCGCAATCTATCCCCTGGAGAGCCGAGAGGACTACTGCGTCGGCGAACGTATCGCTTACACGCTCTCCGGCACGCCTCCCTTCGAGATCTGGTATGATTTCCAGGGGCACCAACGCAAGGCCAAATCGGGCACAACCAACTTCCGCCGTATCGCCGAATCTCCTGGCGACTTCACCATCACCTCCGTCTCTGACAAGGCATCAGAGTGTCGTGCCTCTGTTGACATTACTAAGAAGATTCACCCACTCCCCGCCGTCAAAATCAGCAGGGGCAGACAGACTCGCGTGGATATTCATGAAGGCAACGAGGTCGAGATCCTTTTCGAGTTCTGGGGCACGCCGCCGTACGAGTTTACGTACACTCGAAGCTCCAACGCCAAGAAGGGCCAGAAGAGCGTGGTGCTTGAGACCCGACACGACGTTTCGTACGAGAGCAGCAAGATCATCCGTGCAAGCCAAGAAGGAACGTACGAGGTGGTCGCCATCAAGGACAAGTTCTGCGCCTTCTCTACCCAACAGGTCGCAGACAGCAGCCGGGACCAGAAGCTCCTGCAGTAAATGACTTGAATGAACTGGGGGGTTGTGCGGGTTTTATTGGACTCACGAAGGGGTGGGGATGTTTGTGTGCATACGAGCGTCTTGGTGTGCATAGGCATTTTATATCATGGCATGGCGTTTCATCAAGGGAAATCAGGTTGAATAGGACTATAATCAGCATGACCAAAGACCTTTTCTTTTAATAGGCATCGGCTCGGAAACAATTGACTGAGCATTTTAATACTTGGTATGATCCTTCGATCGCTGACTTTTATCTACCATTTCCCGGTTCGCTATGCCAACATATCAAACATGTACAAATGTGATTCCCTGTACCTATGACATATCCTCAATTCTTTTTACCAAGTCGCCCCCGATCCTTGCAATTTCGAGCAAGACAGCGGGTTTGTTGACTTCAACGACGTCGTCTTCTTCATTATCCACTTGACGGAAGTTGTACGGCAGACCTACGCGGAAGTTTTGTCTCCGCAGCTTGGGTTGCCAGATGGCACCAATGACTGAGTCTTCGGGAGTACCGTGGAAGAAGATGAGAGTATCCTCGTACGCCGTCTGCAGCTCGTTGAGCAGGACCGCCGCCGGTGACCTACTCAGGGGCAGGGGCACCTTGCCCGTACGCGCGTCCAGATTCTTGAAGAGAGAGTGGCGAATGCCGGCCTCGGCGGCGGCATCGCGGACCACGCGCTTCAAGGCTGAGGTCGATAGATGGATGAGCACGTCATAGTCGCTGAGCGAGGGCTGGAAGAGTTGAGCGACGTCGAGGGCGATGCCTTGCTCTCTGATGAGCTTGCTGGCGGCCCTGGCGAGACGAGTCATGCGGGTTGCGAGGAGTTTGGAGGGCCCGTGGCGGGTGTAAGCCAGCCCTGAATGGTCGTGCGGGGTGGCGACGAAAAGGACAGCGTGGTTCATATTGGGATCGCGAGCACGCCAAGCCTCTAGGTGTTTTTGGACGACGGATCTATCTTCTGCGGACATGTCGTCTGAAGAGTCAACAACGAGGGGCTCATCGCGCCAGTCCCATCTCGAGAGGAAGAGGATAGTGCGTAGGAAGCCTGACATAGCGCTAGACGGGGTTTTCCAGGGGTGTGGCTGGAGGAACACGCGCAAGACAAGGAGCTCAATGAGCTCTTCACTGACGTGGCTGGCAAGCTTGTGGGCGTTGAACCAATGCTTGACTAGACGAATTGTTGTTGACAGCGTGGTGAAGCGGGTGCAGTAAGTTGTGATCGTCTGCGTGTGCAGCGGGAGGTGCTTATACCGCCAGTTGATGTCAAAGAGGGCTTCCTCGGCGTCCGCTCTCGTCTGCGGGTCGAGCGTCTTGTTCTTGGCTTGCCTGTCAAGGAGTGTCTCCTCCGGCTCGGCAAAGATGCGCAATCGGAACGCAGCACCGGTGTCGTAAATGATGTCGAGATACGCCAGGTTGTCGATCTCACGAGCTGCGTTGTCGCGGCCCAGGCTAGTTGTGATGTTGTCATTGACAGCCTTCAATCTTCGGTCGATGTCAAGCAGAAACTCGATCTTGGTTTCCTGGATTGCGACCAAGTTCTCCGGCCACTTGCTCGAAACCTCAAAATACAAGTTGACATCTATTGATGAAGGGGTCTTTTGGGAGGCGGCAAAGGGCGCGGTGACAGAGGAAGATCGAAGTTCTGGTACAATAGGCGACAATTGCCTAATGGAGAGGGGTAAGTCTTCCAAGCCGCGAATGTCTGACTCCAGGGCTCGGAAGGCCTTCCTCGCCGCCTCGAAGGCATCCCTATCGAGAGGGGTGATGCCTAGAGATGAAGGGGGTTCGGCATCATGGAATCGAAGGTCACCAGGACCAAGGCTCAAATGGCGTTGAAGAGCGTATCGAATGATTTCCTCGCAAATGCCGGCCGCGGTCTTGTTGTTCCACGGTACGCACTCAAGAATGCTGCCATCCTGGAAACGTCGCAGCTCGGCCTTGTCGCCCCAAAACTTCCGGAACTTGGCCGCCTCCTTTTCGAGCTCAGCGGAGGGACCGTACTCCATCAACCGGCCCATGTTAGCCGGATCAAAAACGACGCCAACCTGGATGTTAGCAACGTTGCGGGGCTCTTTGCCTGCGATGGGCCACGATGCAGTATCCTTTGTCTGGAAGTGAATTAACTGCGATCTGTCCTTCAGGGCCTTCTTGAGAACCGTGTACGCCTTGAGACTAAGATCCCAAACAGCTCCACGTCGATCGGGGGTATTGCTCTTCGAATGGCTGTCAACGTTGCGAATCTCGAAGATGGCGTCGAAAAGCTGCAATGGCACGTCGGCTTTGGTGATAAATGTCGGCTCGAATTGGTTGGCTAGGGGGTCATTGAGCACCTCCATGGTCGTGCAGGCGTGGAAATGAAGCAGGCTCGCTGACCAAGGGCTCATCTTATACAGAATGTTTACCTCACGCTCGGGATCGAACATGACAGGGCCATTCTCGCGAATAATGTCGGTCCCTTGCTTGTAAGTACCGAAAACAAAAGGCTTCTTCGAGAACTCAGTGGAGGCGAGAAACTGCACCGTGGCCTTGAAAAGCTCGGTGCTGCTCAACGCCGAAGATAGAGCGGGTTGGCCATTGCGACCGCCTGTTTGGAGAAGAAGTGCCATCATGACCGCCCACTCAAAATGACCAAAGCCGCCGGCAGCAAGCGAGCTCCCCAAGCCTCTCTGTTGAAGCCAAATCCTCCCTAGTATGCAAGCATCCGTAAAAGCTGCGCAATCGGTCTTGGCACGCGTGAGAACGCGAAGATAGGTGACGAAGGTATCCTCGGCCTTGACAGTAGAGCTGTAAAAAGGCGTCGCCTCTTTGGAGTTCTCGGGTTGTCCAATACGGTTGCTGTTGGCTGCGGGATGTAACTTTGTCTTAGGAAAGATACCTCCAGGGGCACAAGGGATGATTCGGATGACGAAGTCTACCTTTGACGCCTTGTCTTCCCCGCTAGTCGTACCGTCGTTCGGTCGAATGGTCAGGACTGGCAGTAGCGTGTTTCCGTTCAAGTACTCGAATTCCAGATCAGCGGAGTCTCCCAGCTCCTTGCGCAGACTTGCCGCAATGTTGGCAATGTAGTATGCTCTCCTGTAGAAGTAGCGCATGCTCTGGTAATCTCTTTCTTGGAAAAGCGACGCTGGCATCTGCACGATCATGTCCACGCCCTTGTTTGCCTGCGCCTTGACCATGGTTCTCGAGACATAGCTACCGACGACATTGTAGGCCGAGGGCTTCTCGTACGAAAGGTTGTAAGGCGCATCATCGCTCGGTCTCGGCTCGGGGTAGGGAATCTTGATTCGATGGGTCTTTTGGAACTTGCGGGTGGCTTCGGCGATCTAAGAAACATCAACATGTTAAGTCGCAACGGGAAGATGGGAGATAAACTAACGGAGATGGGGCCGTGAGACTCAATTTCATCGATGATGTTCTTGATTTTATGGAGCAGGCTATCCGCGCCGCTCAGCGCCTTCGTGTAGTCGACCTTTACCTCCTTCAAAAGTTCGTCGGTCTGCAGGACAAACGGGCTCGCCGTCGCAATGTTGACTGCACTCCTCGTGTTGCCCTGGTGGGAAACCTTGCGTCTTTTGGGGCTCTGCTCCATCTTGAACGACTGTTTGGGAGACCCAGCAATGTTCTGTGCAAGGGGCTGCTGAATTGGAGGCTGACAAGCGCATAGGTAGGCTTGCAGACTCACAGGAGCACGACAACCTCAGCCCGCTTGCGCATGCACGACCGCGATGCTGGAAATTTTTTGAAGCGTGGGGCTCCGATAAGAGGTGGGAGAAAATTTATCCCTGACCGATCGCCCGATAAGACACCTACCTAGACCTACTGCAGCAGCCCCACTGGTGTCTTTTACGGGTAAGGTAGTTGCCCCAGACTGTGACCTGCAGCCAAATCGGCCTCCTCTACAAAGAACACAAAAGGCTTGACGTGATGCCGTTTTCTTTTGGCAGTTGAGTACACTACGAGCCCGAACTTATGCGTAAGACTGGCCGAGTGTGCCTAATAGAGCAACGTCTACAAATCTGAACGATTTGCATGTGCTCTGTCAAGGCAACTGAGTTTTGTTCGAATGCCCCAGCGGAATGCTTCGGAAAAAAACCCCAGAGACATCGGATGGCCACCAGATAAGGTACTACGGCAGTAGCTCGAGTGCCGGAGCCGGAATACGCACCGGAAACTACCTAAGATTATGTATCCAACCCAAGGCACAGCAGGGACGTGTGTGCCTGGATTGACGCACGCAAGGAACGACCAAGCTCCCCGTCTCCTGAATGCATGTGTCTAGGGTCGATCGCCGGTATCGCATTGACATAACCAACAACCAAGCGCATGTTTATTGATCACAAAAAGCATAATAGTTGCAAAGGAAGTAACCGGAGCGGACTCGCATACTGCTCAGTCAGGTCTTCGGCAGAGTCTTCGGCAAACGGCGCCGCCAGCCGAACCGGACCGTACCGTATGAATTGAAACGCTACCCGTTGCTTAGGTACTGTACAAACTGGCGGATGGCAGTATGCACATACAGTGCAACTAGTGGGTATGGACGTCTGCCATCACTCTGTCCGTTTTTCAGAGGTCGGGATCGAGGTTGCGGGCCGCCGCACTGAGGCACAATACAACTGTGAATTGCCTTTGCGGGGTGTGGATGGGGGAAGCTCCTTCAGGTGTCAGGGGCCCTTTCCCCAGTTCCATTGGCGTCAACGACGACGATGCACCACTGCAGCAACCCCAGGCCCAGGCGCCAAAACATTTAGCCCCGCCACTTTCCGAGTCGCGGAACCTGAGGGGGGTTAACCGCTGAAAGACACCCCGAGGTAGGGATGCCGAGAGCTGTGCGACCAGCTCAGGTCCAAGCCCACCAGTCAATCCATCGTCCACGTCCTCTTGCCGAGCTCAATCCCGAAGGGGCGGAGCAGCATACACCCCCCGACACTAGACACTGCGATTTCCGCAGCGACGGCAACCCACGGCCTTGGATGCTAGGAGCACGTAGCTGCAATAAATTGATCCGGTACCCCTCGCGCAGCTTCTCTTGAAGAGAAACTGTCCCCTCCTTCACTCCAATTCCTCTCTGGCCTCTCCGCTGGTTCTGTTGATGCTTCTCCGCTACCCTCTTACATTGAGGTAAAATATCCACGGCCTATCCGTCTCCAACGCTGCCCCTCGTCCTGTTCTCCGTAGTCCCGCTCGTGGCCAAAGCACAATCACGATGCCTTCAGCAGCTCTGTATGCGCGCTCATTGAGAGCCTATGCCCGCCATGGCTCCAACGTACGTAGACCTGGATCCATTGGAGGCCTTGCAATGAGCCCGGGCTCAGACTGACTTTCCTGCCATGAACAGCCGACTGCCGTCCTCGCCCGCGCATTCTCTGCGACGGCACGTAGGGCAGAGATCAACAAAGTCTACCCCTCGGCCACCGAGGCTCTCAAGGACATGAAGTCAAACTCCACGCTTCTGTGCGGCGGTTTCGGCCTCTGTGGTGTTCCCGATACCTTGATCAACGAGGTTCTCAAGAAGCCCGAGATCACCGGCCTTACTGCAGTCTCCAACAATGCCGGCACCGACACTTCCGGCCTTGGCCAGCTTCTCAAGACCAAGCAGATCAAAAAGATGGTTGCCAGCTACATTGGCGAGAACAAGACCTTTGAGAAGATGTACCTTACCGGTGAGGTCGAGCTCGAGCTCACCCCTCAGGGCACCCTCGCCGAGCGCTGCGCTGCCGGCGGCAAGGGCATTCCCGCCTTCTACACCCCCGCCGCATTTGGCACTGTCGTCCAGACCGGTGAACTCCCTCTCAGGAACAAGGCCGATGGCTCCCCCGACCAATTTTCCTACCCCAAGGACGTCAAGGTCTTCAACGGAAAGTCCTACCTCCTCGAGGAGAGCATTGCCGGTGACTACGCTTTTGTCAAGGCCTACAAGGCTGACAAGCTCGGAAACTGCCAATTCCGTCTCGCGGCCAACAACTTCAACGGGGCCATGGGCCGCAACGCCAAGATGACCATTGTCGAGGCTGAGCACATTGTTGAGCCTGGTGAGATCTCCCCTGAGGCCGTCCACCTGCCCGGTATCTATGTCAAGCGCGTCATCCAGAGCACCACCGAGAAGAACATTGAGAAGTACACTTTCGCCAAGGATGAGAACGACCCCGATGCCAAGAAGGCGCTCGGCAGCGGTGACACTGCCGCCAAGCGTGAGCTCATTGTCAGACGTGCCGCCAAGGAGTTCAAGAACGGCATGTACGCCAACCTCGGTATCGGCATGCCGATGCTCGCTCCGGGCTTCGTTGGCCCCGAGGTTGAGGTCCAGCTCCAGTCCGAGAACGGCATTTTGGGTCTGGGACCCTATCCCAAGAAGGGCGAGGAAGATGCCGACCTCATCAACGCTGGCAAGGAGACGGTCACGCTCAAGCCCGGTGCCGCCGTCTTTGGCAGCGAGGAGAGCTTCGGCATGATCCGCAGTGGCCGCATCAACCTTACTATCCTGGGTGCCATGCAGGTCAGCTCCACCGGTGACCTTGCGAACTGGATGTTGCCTGGTAAGGTCAAGGGTTTCGGCGGTGCCATGGATCTTGTCAGCAACCCCAGCGCCACCAAGGTCGTTGTCACCATGGAGCACACGGACAAGAAGGGCAACCCCAAGATTGTCAAGCAGTGCGCTTTCCCTCTGACCGGCCGTGCTTGCGTGTCGAGAATCATCACTGAACTGGTAAGTCGACAATGCGCTGTTCAAGATGTTGCAACGTAGCTAACACGCGGGTGACAGGGTGTCTTCGATGTTGACTTCGCTCACGGCCTGACCCTGATTGAGATCGCGGACGGTGTGACGGTGGAGGAAATCAAGAGCAAGACCGAGGCGCCATTTACTGTCGCCGAGGATCTGAAGCCCATGTTGTAAGGGCCTGTACAAAAGATTTTGGATACTGAGCGCAAGGATAGATATACCTGCTGGGGAGGGTTCATTATTGTCATCATCTAGAATGCGGCGTCAACTTTGGGGATCAAAATGAGGCCATGAATTTTACGAATGAAATTATTTCTCGAGACACACGTCTGCTGTGATTTCTTAACTGTTTCATGCCAGCGACCGATAACGCGATGGTATAATGGAAGGTAGGCCTTGGCCCGTACAATGTTTTGGATGCTCCTCACAGCACCAAGATGCCATGTTTGCCACTCCTCTCAAGAACCTAAAAAGGACTGTAAAATGTCGTCCAGACGCCTTCTTTTCTTGCGGTTCGGGTTCAACCCTGTCTCGACGTTACCAAGTTGTACCGTGGGCTTCATGAGTTCTGTCGCATTCCGCACAGAATCCTGGTTCTTGCTAGACGACGAATTCCTGAAGAACGTGTATCTCCTCGTGGAGAATAATCCTCTTCGCACGTATGACACGGCGGGTGTAATACCTGGCCTGCCGCCAAGGTGGCCCAATTGTAAGCAAGCCAGGGGCTTGGAGGGGAGAACCAGCTTCTCAGAAACGACGCTCATGTCCGACGACAGGCCAACCCGCTTCAAGTCGCTGTCCTTGATCAACTGGCCAACAAAGGAATACAACCAAAAAGCCCAGGTTTCGAATGGAAATCCCTTACAAGTTTGTGCTTCATAGCCTGGCACGTCGACGTACATGGACAGGTTGCTCTTCGCAGAGTCTCCCAAGTGATCGAGAAACGCCGGAGCCTCTTGCGCATGAATGAATTTGATGGGCTGGCTGCTGGATAGACAAAAGTTCATTAGCCCTTCGTTTATGTTGCGAGCCAGGCCTTGCAGCTGTCGTGGTTTGCTCTCCTCAACGGAGTCGAAAAGCAACAGATACCACAGGAGGGTATCATTCGGGCCATGCTCAGGCTCTTCCATTTGCCAGCCTTCTTCAACGGCAGCTTCAGCGGCTCCGGCCCAGTCACTCCTCGCGGCATTGACGTCGTAGAGGACGAGCGATGGAAATTTGGACACGTATTTGAGCGACTGTGTAGTCGTCGACTCATCACCCCAGAGCCTCAAGATCCTCAGGAGTGGAAAGGGGTCATTCATCTCAGTCCAACCCCTGATGAGCCGGTCGTCGACGTTTGGGAACACAATGCGAAGTTCATCGGCTGGCTGAATGATCTCGAGAATGCCAAGGTTTTTCATATTCGCGAGAAGTAACAGCTCATTTTCGGCAAAGGAGCAATTGCCCGCAATGACCAGATGGGAGACGAAGTCAAACGCGGTAGATTCGAGCGGTCTGAGGTAGTGACGCAGGTTCTCAGTTGGTTGACAAATGTGCTGGCGGTAGCGATAGAGAGCCAACGTCTTTTCATCGTCTTCGGCCAGGAGCGACTTGGAGAAAATCTTCCATGCCTGGAAGCATACGCCCCTGAAGATCAGTGTTAGATATAGTTAGGTATCACTGCCGCATGCGCAGAGGCAGAACGAACCTGTTTTCCAGCAGGCGCCATATCCTCCACAGGTACCTCTTTGGCAGATCATCGCGGGCAAGATGCTGCTCCGTCACGTCGCCAATGTTTTCCGCGACCAAATGCATAGCCATATCGGCCAACGCCCTGGGACCCTTTCTGCCCTGTCCGCTGCGTCCCTTGCGAGGTGGACGACCAGTTCGCCTGGACCAGTCACGACCATTTTGGTAGGCGTCCGGAGGGCGCGGAGCCGTCACTTCCTTGAAGACCTGTCCCGTTGTTTGGTCAAACATCGTGCTGGTCTTCTTGCGAGGATGCGGGTTCGAGCAAGTACATAGTATAGTCGCGTAGTGGACTTCGTTCATACGAGCGCCAGAGATCTCACGTTTGAGATGAGATGACAGTTGCGAGTCGGACATCTCTAGATCCCGAAAGGCACTGTGTGCTTACACTGTGCGACAAAGATTTTGCACCTTGGCCCAGTCACCTGGAGGAACAGCGGGTTGACGCGACGGCGTGCAAATTTTGACAGCATCGTCGACAACCGGGGCGCCAGTGTAGGCGTCAAGGCTTTATAGTAGTAGATTACTAGGAAGAGCGCGGTGGTAAACACGCGGCATTCAGCCAGAGGCGGCGCAGAGAGCATGTATCGCCACGAAAATTTCTCCAATCACCAACACAGCAGAAGCTGCCACGGGTCAGAGGGTAAGTGGGCGAAAGTTCATCCATCTCTCCTCCTATTTCCCCTCCAAGCGCATTCATTGATAACGTGAAAGCCAGAGTGAATAAGGAGGATTGTTTTATGATTAGGTGAAGAGAAAAGAAGAGAAAAGTCGAAAGATGGCGCGAATTCTGAGCCATGATATTGGTTTTTTTTTACTGTGGGCCCGGCCCTGCTGTTTTGCCGGAGCCGTGCCACGAATGACTGGACCTGACGGGAGCCATGCCCGTCGGGTTGGTACCTTTCTCACTACTCCATCAAGTCAGGACACATTAAAAAGCAACCGCCTTTCCCTGCATCTAGGCGGCTATCTTTCCTGTGCAGGACGATAGTAGCAGGGATGACAATCAATACAACAAGGAAGATGACAATAATAATAATGAATGACAATATCGAGCTCTAACATAGGAAGAATAAGCGGTCTCACTGACAATAGTGGCACCTGTCATGGCTTGCAGCTATTTCCGCTAAAGCCACATGATTTTCCATTCACTACCGAGTCATCAATACACCTATTATTATGTCACTTGAATTTGGCCTCTCTCTATCCCCGTCAAAGCCACCAATGCGGTCCAATCCATGATTAAGGATTACCTAGCTTGAAACAAGCGAGCAACCGACCCACCAACATTGGCCTCATTCAGTGTTGTTCTCTGCAACTCTCTGCTTGGGTCAGATCCGTTGCAACTCTTGCCTCGTTTTGAGATGAGATACCTCATGCAAGCACGCAAGGTAGCGGTCGCGTGTGGCTCGTATGCTAGGTAGATTCTCTTGCTATATCCACAAGCGCAGGTAATGCGTTGTTGGAGCCGTTCCCCCCATCCTGGCGGTGAAAATCGTGGCCAGGACACTGAGGGTCCCTTGACAAGCCCCAAGACACTATGGGCAGCCAATAAAGACGAAGGTGTTTATGTTTGCGTGCCCCGCTAATTATGTGCAGCTAGCGCAGCTCAGGGAATCATTTTGCAGCCCAGCATCGTATCCGTCCGCTGGCCGTCAATGGTCTGTAAGAAGATACTACTGCAACCTGATGATGATTCCCCCTCCGGCCATGTGCCGTGCCTTAGCCTGTGACTCCTTCTACAGGACAATTAGCTAGTGTACGCAGGAAGAGCCCATAACTTCAATCCGTTCTCCGACTCCGAATCCCAAGTCTTCACTCGCCCATTGAAGTTGCCCATCTCGGTGAAGAACCTTGCTGCACCCATCTCCGTTGACTTGCTTGCACACCCTAAAGTCTGCCACCGCTCTGCACATAAATTACCCCGCCAAATCTTGCGCCAGCCGTCTCTGACAAACATCGCACGTCAACCCCGCCAAACCCATCTGCAACTTCCCCCAACACCACAACAGCCACCCAAAATCAGTCAAGATGGCCGGCGGACAACCAGGTTCCAGCTCTCGTGGCCGTGGCGGCAAGTTCAGGAAGTTCACTCGAGGAGGTTTGTGACAAAACGTCGTTTCCGCCGCGGCCTCATCCACACGCTAACCGTCTTGTCATTCAGGTGGCAAGCACTTCTCCCGCGACCTGCGCCCCCTCGACGCTGATGGCAACGAAATCAGCATGTGGAGCGCCGATACCAAGAAGGACAACAGCGGAAGTGACGAGGATGACTCTGAGGAGGAATCCGAGGAGGAGTCCGACTCTGATGATGCCAAGCCTCAGGCCGAACAGTCTCGCGCCGACCGCAAGGCCGCAGCCAAGGCCCGCAAGGAGGCTGCCATAGCCAAGAAGAAGGGCCAAGCCGTCGAGGTCGGCGACTTGCCCCCTTCCGACTCCGAGGAGGAGAGCGACGACGACATGCCCGCCAACCCGAATCACTCCAAGGCCGCCCGCAACCAGACCAAGGCGCCCCCCAAGGAGGTTGAGGAGGCTACCGAGGGCGTCAAGAAACTCGCTGTGGCAAACAACCGCAAGGAGCGCGAGAGCATGGAGGCGGCCCTGGCCAAGGAGAGATACCGCAAGCTCCATGAGGCCGGCAAGACGGATGAGGCCAAGGCTGACATGGCGAGACTGAGGCTCATTCGCGAGCAGAGAGCGGCAGACGCTGCCCGTAGAGAGGTATGTTTGGCCCTTCAACCGGCCGTTTCGTATTGCAGTTGTCTAACTACAGGTTGTTACAGGCCGAGAAGGAGGAGCGCGAGGCTCAGGAGGCTGCTAAGAGGGCCGAGATTGAGAAGAAGGAGGCCAAGAAGAGAGAGGCTGCTCTGGGCCCGGCCGCTAAGAAGGGCAAGAAGTCCAGCAAATGAACTCTGCCGAAATTTCAGGGCACTGTCATTCGTATACCATCGTCCTTCTCGTTCGCAACATACCATGCGTCGAATGTTCGTGTTTGAGCCCCAATTTAACAAGATACAGGCTCCACGTATGCTTTTTGAACTTTCCGTGCCAGCTGAATACCACATGTGTTCTCATTACCGGTTTATGATTTGCCGCCATGCGCCAAATGTAGGTACAAGTACACGGTTGGCCATGTTTTCAAATGCCAGCCAATCCTTCGGTTCCAACGCTTTCGTGCCACAACTTGTCGAAATCAACGCCCTGCTCCTGGAACAGGTCTCGAATCTTTTTAGCCACCTCGGTCTGCTTCTCAGGCCCGAACCCACCAGGCTGCGATGACTCAAACTGCACAATCTCGATCCAACGGAAGAAGAGATCTTCCTTGCCAATGGCCGAGAGAGCATCCCTGAACGCAAATACCTGCCGTCGCCTGTCATCTTCCTTGACATTTTCGCCCGCCTGCTCAAGAACCATCCAGTCGTAGTCTTCGTGCCACACCAGCACCAGACTCTTGAAGGCGTCCAACGCGACCTGCTTCTTGTCGACGAGGTTGTGAACGAGGACCATGCTGTTCCAGTCGAGATCCCACTGTCCCGTCATGGTGAGATAGCCCGTCTTTTCCTGCAGGAGGAGGGGCGAGGTGGCCTGCCGCACGATTGATTGAAGTGCTTGGTTCTTCTCCTTTTCCTTGAAAATGTCGCCCAGTTGTTGGTCCCACTCCCGGCTGCGTCGGACGTAAATCTCCTTGTCGCGGAAGCCAATGTTCCATCGCCATTGAACTGGGTTTCCATACGTCTGACCAAAGACGAACTCGATTGGCCACGGCCAGACGAAGATGAAGAGCATGAGGTCCAGAGTGAAAGAGAAGCCGCGCTTGCCGATTTCCCAAGCAAGCGCGGCCCAAGTTGAGTCGGAAGGCGAGAAGGTCGTCTCATTGGGGTAGCCGGCGGCAGACTGGATGAACTTGAAGTAATAGGGAAGGATGTAGTACATGCGCAAGACGAACAGCGCAGCGACAACGATGTTCATGCCGACGGGCACAAGAAATATCTTCTTCTTGAAATCCTTGGGTTTGGTGTCGATGTGGGTGATGTAGACGTGTTTGCGGGAAAGCGACTCATAAAAAGGCTTTAGAACCTCTGCCGGTTTCTTAAAAGGCGCGGGCGGCGCACCCAGTGAGCCCGGAGGCTTTGACTTGGTCTTCACGACCTTAATCTTTGGCGCCATTATGACAGTCGCGACACTGATATGGCAAGTCGAGCTCGTGAGTTCTACGTATTTTGGGGTGCTTGAGAGCTGTCCATTTTCTCAGGGGCCTAGGGATGAGCGTAGGCACGTCCCTGCACACCCGGCCATGGTGGATCCTGGCGACCAATCAAAACACTTCAATTCTGCAACTTTACTTTGTAGCTCGACAAATATTCCGGGTTGGCAGCTCACAGCTTTCGCTGATTCCATCAGACTAGCAGCCTTCATGTTGCGCCCCAGAGTAGATCATGCTCAGGTGTAGGATATGGAAAGTACGTCGCAACCCACTGTCAGCCTGCTAAATTGCCGTTCTTTCGAGGCTAACACAAATCATATAGGATCGGAGCAGTGCGTACGTCTGCGCCTTCTGTCGTCACCCCGCCCTGGCGACACAGCGTGACATAGGTCGCCGTACCTATTCAGACACACCGAAGCCAACGCCGAATGCTGGTGGATTTCCTGGAGGCTGGGGAAGCAGTAGTGGCATTCCGCGACCTTCCGGTCCGACAGTCAGTTCCGTTTGGGGGAAACCATCATTCGGAGGCGGTTCGCCGCCGGCAAACACGAATGGCTCGGCCACTTCGAACCCTGATGCCCAACAGACGAATAACGAGTCGGCCGACGACGGGCTACTGCCCCACGAACGCGCTGCGAAACTGAGAATAAAGAAGTCGCAACCGACGCCACCACTGACCCCGCCACCTCAACCTCTGAAGACTGCAGCGAGCTTCGGGGAAAGCTCGTCACCTCGAGAGGGAACCCGAAGCGGTTTGGGTACGGGTCTGAACAAGGCTCGCGTACCGTCCAAAGGCTTCTCGGAAAGGCCACCCTCCGGCCTTGGTGGTTCAGGCGGACTAGGTGGTCGGGGATTAGGCCTCGGCAACGAAAGGAAACCTGGACCCCTGCATCGTTCAAGAGACCAACCAGACAGGAAGCGCGGCGATGCAAATGGCTCTCAATTAGCCGACTGGAGGCACAAAGAACTTGGGAGGAGTTCATTTGGAGCCGACAAAAAATCACACAGCACACCAGTACCGCATCACCGCCATACCGCCAGCAAGGGGCTCGGTAGGCCTTTGCCAGAAAGGCCACAACAAAGCCAGGCAAAGGTCGAGGACGAAGCTTCAGACAAGCCTGCGGAATGGGGTTTGCTTGCTAGGAGAGTCAACCCTCCTCCTAGTGTGGAGGAGTCCTCGCCAACTCCTACGAGTGGATGGAATGACGAGGCCCCGAAGAAAACTTCGCCTGCCACGAACCCAATCACCAAAGACACATTCTTCGCCAAATTTCAGGAACACATGGAGAGCAGGCCGAAGCAACCAGCTCGGCGCTCTCTCGAAACCGAGCCGGACGGAGTTGTCGAGGAATATGTTGCAGTAGACGTGGCCGAAAATCGCGAGAATCGCCTCGATGAGTCCTATGAGATCGAACGTGATGCTAGAAAGCGTGATAAGTCTGGTGCACGTCGTGGAGATGCTTTCAACTCGTCCCGTGGGAAAAAGTCGTATGCACAAAAAAGGTGGGAGGATCAGAACGAGGAATGGGACGAGACGACCGCCAGGGAAATTGCTGAACGCCGCCGGCAAAAGGCCGAGGAAAAGGCCCGGAGAAAGGCGGAGGCGGAGGCTGCCGCCGCATCACAAACCATCTTTTTGCCCGAATTCATCAGCATCGGTAATCTGGGATCGGCGCTCAAGATGAAACCCAAGTACTTCCTGAGAGCTTTGACGGAAATGGGCTTCGAGGACATCACTGAGGAGAGTATCATGACGGGAGAGACTGCTTCTCTTGTGGCTATGGAATTCGGATTTGAGGCGATAGTCGACACTGGAGGAGACAGAGACCTGAGGCCTCGTCCGCCACCAGAGGATATGTCGACGCTGCCGCCGCGGCCCCCTGTTGTCACCATTATGGGGCACGTTGACCACGGCAAGACGACGCTGCTCGACTACCTCAGAAAGTCGTCCGTCGCAGCTCAGGAGCATGGCGGCATTACCCAACACATCGGAGCTTTCATGGTGAAGATGTCCTCTGGCAAGCTCATTACATTCCTTGATACGCCCGGTCATGCTGCGTTCTTGACCATGCGCCAACGTGGTGCAAATGTCACTGATATCGTGGTCTTGGTTGTTGCTGCTGACGATAGTGTCAAGCCGCAGACCCTGGAAGCTTTAAAGCATGCCAGGGCAGCAAAGGTGCCAATCATCGTGGCTATCAACAAGATTGACAAGGAAGATGCCCGTCCTGACCAAGTCAAGGCGGACCTTTCTCGTCATGGTGTTGAGATTGAAGACTTTGGTGGCGATGTTCAAGTAGTGTGTGTAAGCGGAAAGACTGGCAAAGGCATGGACGAGCTCGAGGAGAACATTGGCGCGCTCGCGGAAATTCAGGATATGCGTGCCGAACAAGACGGCATGGCGGAGGCCTGGGTTCTCGAAGCCAGTGTCAAACCCCACGGAAAGTCTGCCAACATTCTTGTCAAGCGTGGTACGCTGCGCCCAGGCGACCACATCGTCGCGGGGACTACGTGGGCCAGAATCCGTATGCTGCGAAACGAAGCGGGCCAGGAGCTGAGTGAAGCACCCCCAGGCACACCTGTCGAGGTTCTTGGTTGGAGAGAGCAGCTGCCCGCTGCTGGAGACGAGGTTCTTCAGGCCCCTACCGAAGACCGAGCGAGAACGGCCATCAGCTACCGTGAAGAAATGCGTGAGAGAGAGGCATCATCGAAACAGCTGGCAGAGCAAGAGCAACGCGAACGTGAGGCAAAGGCTGCCGCAGAGGCACAGGCGGCTGGTGAGGTAGGTGAAGAAGATGCAGAAGGCTCGACAACCCAGGTCATCAACTTTGCGGTTAGAGGCGACGTTGTTGGCTCCGTTGAAGCTGTGTGCGCGACCATCAACGAGATTGGAAACAATGAAGTCAAAGCTCGCATTCTTTGGTCTGCGGCCGGCCAAGTATCTGAAACCGATATCGAGCATGCAGCGGCATCAAACAGCACTGTTGTCAATTTCAACAGCACTATTCCGGGCCACATCAAGGCAATGGCTGAGGAGAAGGGGGTCAAGCTGATTGACCATTCAGTTATCTATCACCTAGCGGATGATGTCAAGCAGGTCATGTCAGAACGCTTGGCACCCAAGATCACCCAGAAGGTGACTGGAGAGGCTGATATTCTCCAAGTCTTCCCCATCAACGTAAAGGGACGTGTGTTCAAGAACATTGCTGGATGCAGGGTTAGAAACGGAATGATCACGCGGTCGAACAGCGTACGCATCATCCGCAAGGGAGAGAAGGTCTTTGACGGTATGTTGTCCGCAGAAAACCAGGCAAACCATTTGGTTCTAATATTATTTACAGGCAAGGTTGAAACGCTCAAGCATGGAAAGAAGGACATGTCCGAGATCAGGAAGGGTTCCGAATGTGGCATCTCCTTCGATGGATTCACTGATTTCCAGATAGGAGATCAAATACAGTGCTACGACGAAGTGAAAGAGAAGCGAAGCTTGTAAGATATTGGAAAACTCAACACTTGTACAAGACAAAAGGAACTGCATAGAAACGAAACGGTAGAGGGCACACACACTGTCATCCACACAGCTCAACACTATTTCACTGTAGAAAACTAGTCATTAATGGACTTGCACCAATCACCACGTAACCAACTCTCAGTGCTTTAAGGTGAATTTTGTTGGTCTTCATTACCACCGCTTGGGCGCGGAAACTATGTTGGACGAGAATGACTTGCTGGTCATTGTCGACTGGGAGCGCTCCTTTTCGAGCTTGGTCAAGCCAATTTTGTCAGTGACTGGTGTTGCATTGATGATATTGTCAAAGTCATCATCATCCTCGCCATTGTCCGAGTCTGGTTCGATGTCTGAGTCGGGCTTCAGCGTTTGCGGCCGAGGAATCGATTCAGGCTTCTTCTTTTCCGACGCTGAGGGGTTAGCGAAAGTCTTTGACGCCAGCACCTTGCGACGGATCTCTTCCATTGCCGCGTCTTCGTCGCTATCGTCGGATATCGCATATGGATCTCTTTCTTCTTCCTCGCTTTCTTGCGTCTTCTCAGGCTTCTTTCCGAGGTAAATGCCGTCAACGCTGTCACCGTCTCCTGATTCGTCTCTACTTTCATCTCCATCGTCGTCGTCGTCGTCTTCTTCTTCTCCGTCATCGGAATCGGGTATCACTCTGCGATTTGTGTTTCCGCCCTTCCACATGTCATCGGCGTCGGCCGCCTCCCTGCTCTCTGCATATTCCTTGTCCAGCCGATCCATCCACTCGTCCTGCACCTTCTTGACACCCTTCTCGTCCTCGCTCGCAGCATACTTCTTCAGTAGGCTTCCATTGATTTCCAGGAAAGCTTCACCATACGAAAACGGCGCAAGGACCTGCTCCGCCCACTCGGGATGACCGCAGATGTAGAACGCCGCTGCGAGGGCCTCAACGCAGTTCAACCGCCACGGCTTGCCGTAGTTGACGGTGTTAGCCGCAACGAGATACGGCAGCAGACGCTCACACTTTCCGCCAACCTTGCCCCACTGGATCTCTTGCATGCGCGCCCAACTACACTCGACAACGGCAGCGCCGTACTGCTCCATGAGGTCGCGATCTGCGGGTGAGACCGTATGCTTGCCGTTGGGTGTGATAATGACGCCGTTGTGTTTCTGGCCGACATGTAAGTCGCGCATCATTCCCATACGGATCAGCTTCTTTCCGGAGCATCGTTTGGGATCGCAATGGCCGAGATCCCAGCAGGCGGCTTTAAACGTTGGACGGGAGGAGGGATGGCCATCTTCATCATCGTCGCCGGCCCGAGGCTGTCGAGGGCGCGGAGGGCCCGAGTGGTGGTTCTTGCGACCGCGGGAGCTGAAGTTGTCTTTCTTGTGCCGGACCATGTTTGGAGTGCTCGTGGGTTGCGAGGTCGTGGCTGGGACGCTTTCTGAAAGACCTAAGCCCTTCCAAAGATGCCCGGTTTGGCGGGGTAGTGGGGGGGCAAAAGGGCGATAAGACGAAAAATTCGATAAAGAGCTCTTATGCAACTATACGCAGCTAACCCCAAATAAGGCAAGGAAGTCCACCATGAAGCACAGGCCACTCGTTGGAGTCGAGGTGGCTCCAGTCCAGTGGCCTCCCGCGGCGGCTGTCACCGTACGTAAGGTACACTAGCCCCTCGTCATTCGGCCACAGTCTACAGATACCTACCCAAGGGCTCAAGAGGGATGCCTGCGCCGACCTAATTCAATCTGTCCAATTCCTAGGCGTTTGCTCGGCCAGCTCTTGAACCTCAACAGCTACCCGTCTGTAATGCCTTTCGTGCCCTAGCCTTTGACGAGGACGACGACGAAAACGAGAAATCCCTCCCGCCAAGATAGCTCCCTTACCACCACGTTCAAGGCCGCACCCGAATACCAATACCGTCACGATGGAGGCCGCATCAGCTCGTGCTGCGGCCCGCGACCGCTGGGGCGAGATGGGCAGTCCGACGCCATCGCAGCTGCAGCGCTTTATTCAGGCCGCTTGCAGCCCAGAGAACTATGAGCCGAACCTCGCCTTGAACCTGGAGATTTCCGATCTGATCAACTCCAAGAAGGGCTCCGCCCCGCGCGAGGCCGCCGTCGCCATAGTCAGCTACATCAACCACCGCAACCCCAATGTGGCCCTTCTGGCACTCAACTTGCTTGACATCTGTGTTAAGAATTGTGGCTATCCCTTTCACTTGCAGATTAGCACCAAGGAGTTCCTCAATGAGCTGGTCAGAAGGTTCCCCGAGCGACCGCCGATACGGGCGACGAGAGTGCAGATGAAGATCCTGGAGGCCATCGAGGAGTGGAGGAGTACGATATGCGAAACAAGCAGGTACAAAGAAGACTTGGGTTTCATTAGGGACATGCATCGTCTTTTGAGTTACAAGGGTTACACCTTTCCCGAAGTCAGGCGGGACGACGCGGCGGTGTTGAATCCTAGCGACGTGAGTGTCTCCCGCTGCGCGAGATATTGCATCGCATGCTGATCAACGCAGAACCTGAAATCAGCTGAAGAGATGGAGGAAGAGGAGCGCGAAGCGCAATCCGCCAAGCTGCAGGAGCTGATTCGTAGAGGCACCCCGGAGGACTTGCAGGAGGCCAACCGGCTGATGAAGATCATGGCTGGCTACGATACTCGTTCCAAGACTGACTACCGCGCTAAGGCTGCTCAGGAGGTCGCGAAGATTCAGGCCAAGGCACGTCTGCTGGAGGAGAGACTTGAAGCTTTCCAACAGGGCGACACGATGCAGGATGGAGACGTGTTCTCTGAGCTCGCTGCAGCTTTGCAGAGTGCGCAGCCCAAGATTCAAAAGATGTGTGAAGAAGAATCGGATGATCACGAAGCCGTCGCAAAACTCCTCGAGATCAACGACAGTATACACCGGACTGTCGAGCGGTACAAGCTCATGAAGAAGGGCGACTTGGAGGCGGCGAAGAAGGTGGCTAGCGGCGCACCACTACCCACCACTTCAGGCTCTTCCAAGAGCGCAACGCAAGAGCTGTCCTTGATCGACTTTGACGGAGAGGCGGACGCTGCCAATGGCTCATCTTCCACACAGCTCACGTCGCAGTCAACTGGTATCGAGAACGACCTCCTCGGGTTGTCTATGGGCGACTCAGCGAGTTATGGTCAAGGAGGCGCTCTAACACTCGGCTTCGGGGCGAATTCCAGTAAGTTTCCACTCACAAGATACGAGCTCTTACTGACAGAACCAGATGTCCCTGGGCCCGCATTGCTGTCCAGTATGACGGAGGCTAATTCCGCAAAAGGACCCATGAGTAATTCAACGACACCCCAGCCGCCAGCCTTCTCCCAGTTTGCTTCTTTTACGTCCCCCACCGCGTCCCAGTCTGGCACGCCCCAGCCGCCTGTAATGTCTGCTTTCAAGCCGCCACAGCAAGCCGCGGCCACGTCTGATCCCTTCGCTGCCCTTGGATCTCCTTCGTTTCCCTCCAAACCCTCTACCCCTGCTCCAGCACCTCAACCCGCGCCGGCTGCGCCGGCCGCAAATGACGACGACGAATGGGCTTTCTCGTCTGCACTCCCTCCCGACCAGCCTAGCCTTCCCAAGGAGCACAGAGCCACCATCAGCGAGTCTACCGTAAAGATTGAGATGATGGCTGGAAGAGTTGGGCCTGGCAACTCCCTCAACTTTAGCTTTGCCTTTTCCAACAGCTCTGCGCAGCCAGTGACCGAGCTTCACTTCCAACTCGCGGCGACAAGGGTAAGTAGCTGTCACGATCATTCTTCTCGCACACACTGACATACCACAGGGATACGAACTGCAACTTAAGCCCCAAACCGGGCGTGCACTAGAACCCAAACAGAGCAGAGGCGTGACGCAAGCTGCGGAGGTATGGCATGCTGGTGATAAGAATCGTAAAGTGCAGTCCATCAAGCTGCGGTGGAGGGTGTCGTACAAAGTAGGCGCGGAGCAAAAGAACGAAATGGGCGAGATCCAGGAGTTCGGTATCGCATGATGGGGCCATGGGTATTGAGCTGCTTCAGAAGCGACGAATTTTATGTTATTGGAGGTGAGCTGTGAAAAAGAGGTATAGAATTTAGGGTATTCGAAGATACTAAGGGGAAGGCAGTCGGTCTCTCCGTCAGATACTCCTCTGTCGTGGTACGGCTTCTTTTTTTCCTCCCCCAGGCAGGAAAACACTGAAAGCCAGTAATGTGAGAGGGTGGATGGTAAGGTGAATGCTAAAGCTGCCGTAGGGGCGTCGCGTGGTTGAGCTCAGGAGGGGGGGGGGGGGGGGGGTTCTGGGCCGATCACTTATCTATAACTTCCCCGGATTGGATTGTCGAAAGTGAAACTTGGGCGAGTGGTAGGTTATTGGCCGTCTTAACTGATGGGAGTGAACACCAACCGCAGACCCTTGGGTTCGCGCCTCGGCTGAAGCGACCCTGTGCAGTTCTGAGCGTTGTTAACTTAACGAGAGCTGTTACGCGAAGGGGCCAGATGGATGCTGAGGTAAGTTTTTGTACTTTTCTCTATTGACCAAATTCGATTCTACGTTTATCTTGAGTTTTTCACTACATTTTTGATGCGGGTTGATTGGGAAAGAGGTTCCTGCCTTCTGCTTCTGACGAAGGCAGGAGGCGGTGGTTTTGGTGATGCTTTCGGTGAAGCCAGGTCAAGGACCGGGCCGAGTGGATACTGCATGGTCTGTGCAGTCACATGGTCCGGAGGGCGGGTGTGGGGCAACGTGCCAGTCATGCAGTACACGGTGCCGTGCCGTGGATGCAGTACGATGACTTCAGCTCAGAGCATCAGATGATTTCCATGCGCATGATTTTCTTCCTCAAATTTCAGCAACCTTGAACTCCCCGCCGCATAAAATAAGAGCCCGTCCTTTCGTTTTCTTCCCCACCAACCGGGTCGCAAGGTCATACAATACGGCGATGGGTCTCAACGACGACCACCGCAGCCACAGATCGCGGTGCACGCGCGACGAGGACGAGGAGGAGCGACCACGCAGAGACACAAAAGACAGAGACGGCCACCGGCGCAGACGCAGCAGAGAAAGGGAGGGGGCTCGCAACTCGGACAGGCACAGGGAAAGGCGGAGGTCACGATCACGAGACAAACGCGAGAGGCGGCGTTCACGCACACCAGACCCTTCGGCACGCAAACGATTCTGCTCACGAGACCGCGACCGCGATCGAGATCGAGAAAGGCGCAGAGAGCGATCCCCACGAGACGACGACCGAAGGGGCAGCGGGAAAGAACTGAAACGTCGACGCCGCGACGATGGATCGGAAGCAGACGACTCCACACGAACGCGCGCCAGTCCCCTCCGTCGCGCGGGGCCGCTCCCTTCGCAAGACGACTCCTTTGCCGTGTCCAAGGGCGAAGAACCCGAGAAACCAAAGGAGAAGCCGAACCTGCGCACGACTGGCGTTCTGGCCGCGGCGTCAAACTCGGTGCAACAGGCGGATGGAACGTCGATTGTTCTCAAATACCACGAGCCCGCAGAGGCGCGCAAGCCGCCGGCGAAGGACCAGTGGAAGCTTTTTGTCTTCAAGGGGAACGACATTGTTGACACAATTGACTTGAACCTGCGCAGCTGCTGGCTTATTGGGCGCGAGGCGGCGGTTGTAGATATGATGGCGGAACATCCAAGCATCAGCAAGCAGCATGCTGTTATCCAATTCCGACATGTCGAGAAGCGCAACGAGTTTGGAGACCGTATCGGAAAGGTCAAGCCCTACCTGATTGACCTCGAAAGCGCCAATGGAACGGTCCTCAACGGAGATAAGGTGGCTGACAGCCGGTACTATGAGCTTAGGGACAAGGACATGATAAAGCTGGGGCACAGTACGCGAGAATACGTCCTCATGTTGGCACCCAAAAACTAAGGGGCTTGGGCAAGCTGAGATGGAGGACGGTACTTGGCGCCATGGAAAGGCCAAGAGGAACGTGAGACTCGATGGAGAGTCTGAAAATGAACGGAGGTTGGAGCCCCGAGTATGAGAAGATCGCGTTAGAATAGGCCGAGCGCAAGATTTTGTGTGGATCGTAGGCCTTGCAAGCCACTCAGGGGGCTTTTGGGAAGGGTAATTTGCCATGACATCGCACGTTGGTCATATGGGCATCATTAGGGGTTAGAAAGTCATGGAATAAACATTGAAATAGACCACCTTCGTATTGAGGGTTGTCCTTGCTGTCTCTCAAATTGTCGGACAGCCAACCACATGTTCTGCGAAAAGGACTCTAGAAAAACGTAACAAAAGAAAACTCCACGTATTTTGTTGTATTAGTACCTATCTTGTGCGAACGAAATAAAAACACAATATGGCGCCGAATACCGAGCTTCAAGCCTCTGGCAAGGCCATCTCCAAATCATCAAGCCAATGTGTTGAGATCAACTTTTGCAGCATCCGTATGGCGCTCCATCAAAGAATACCCAGTCCCACAGGCACCGGTTCAGAACCTGCACTCTCATGGCCGGCTCGTACGGCGCGCGCATCGTCTACCGCCTCTATAGCGGCTCGATCCACTCGATCCAGTCTATCTCGAGCTTCCCTCGCTCTGCGGCCGGCGGCTTCGAGATCGACAGGTACTTCACCGAAGGCAATGACTCTACCATCGTCAACTCGAATACCACCTGATCCTGACCGACTCATGCTCTCACCATCGGCTCCGATCTGCGGGCTAGTCCTGGGACTCGAAATATCTGGACTGTCTTGTTGCGAACGGAAACTTGGCATTTGCGCAGTGGGCAGATATCGATGAGCAGGCACATTACTACCACCAAAGAGCGAATCGCCTCGACGATGGGTACTTCTACGTTCCCAGGCGTGGTACGAGGTAGGTGGCATATCAATCGGCTGAAGACGCGGCGAGGGCTCTGTCTCGACGACAGAGGGGGCACGTGGGCGACTCAGATTTGTCCTGGCACCACCGCTATTGCTACTTCGAGGAGTGCCTGATGATTCTGTCAAGCCGACAACATGCGGGTTCGAGCTCGGGTTCCGAGACATTGGCTGTGATGTGTATCCTCCTGGTGGTCTTGCGAAGGTGGGACTCAGAGGAGTCATTGTTGCAGGCGATGAAACATTAACAGCCGGGTGACCGAGACTCGCGTCTGACCACGACAGGGGCTCATCATAGTCCGCTTCTGGGTAGTACGACTCAGTTGGTTGTTGGGATGCGTATTGCCGTTCTGGAGCTGTTTGCCACAGGCTACTTGAGCTGTTCGTAACGATCTGTAAGCCTGGAGGATAAAACGGTGGAAACTGTGCTCCAGGACTGGAACTGGCCGTCCTGACACCTCCTTGATATGTGGTTGGGGGATGCTCCGCTGATGTCGATGGCTGTGACTTGAGAGAGTCTTTGGATCGCTTGGACCTCGCTTTCCCTTTGGCTTCTGCTTTTGGTTCACCAGGAGACCCTCTGAGGCGTTGCAGAATGGAAGACACAAAGTTGTGTGACGGCGATGGGGTCTTGTGAACGACTGTCTCTTGTGAGATAGACGATGGTCGGTTGCCTATGGGGCTGTTTCCGATACCAGTCCGAAGTTGATTTTCCTTCAATCTTCCGGAACGGGCCTGTGCAGGCAGCTCGACAGTCCGCAAGCTGTTGACCGACATAGTGTCGTAATTCACCCTTCGATCCAGAGTCCCCGCCCTGGATGGAGGACATGAGAAGGTAGGGGATGGCGGCAATTCGTCCTCAACTGCTGCCCCAGAGAGTGCCTGGGCGTAGCTTGTCCTCCCCAGCACTGGCCACGGTTTTGTGCCATTGCCAGTGCTGGAGCTTCGCCCTTTGTCTTGGATGTGGCCTCCACCACGGGGCGGAGGGGGCGATGCCTGTTTAATGTGCATAAGCTCAAGTTCGGCGTCACTTCTGGCGGAGATACGGGAATGACTTGGTGAACGGCCGCCTCTGACAGAACCTGGCGGAGATATGAGGCCGCGTACAGACTCTCGGCTAACACTAGTACGGGGATCTTTCACAGAAGTTTCTCTCCATGCACCTCCGCGGTCGTGGTATCGTCGCTGTTCCTGCTTCTTCACGGATCGATGCTTCCTAACGACTGTCCATTCAGGGTCGGCCGGATCGTCAAAAGACGCGTCAACTGTGTCTGGAGGGTATGGGACAACTGTTCGACTGTCGGAAAAGTGGTCGTCGTACCGGGTCCCTGGACTGTAGGCCGGCGGCCGCGGTGTAGAATATGCGTCGTCGCTGTCTGCTTGAGGCACGTACGGCATGGTCGCATCTGGCTCGCGACCGTCAGAGGCGTTCGACGTATTTGTGGATTCCGACGATAGGCTGTTCGTACGCTCAAAGACTGAACTGTGATCTAGGACCTCCTTGCCGTCGACGATGCCGGCCGAAATCGCCCTCTGTAAGCCATCTATCTCTTTCGGTAGCTTCGAGAGCTTGCTTTTCAGATTTTGTCTGAGTGATGCTAGCTCTGCAGCGACGTCTTTGGAAACGTCTTTAGATTTGTAGTGCCGATCCAAGTGTTCCATCAGCTTCCTCCCGTGTATAGCGTATCTTCTGTAGTCGTCAGGCAAACCAGTCGTTGGGTCCTTCTTCATCCGATCATCGGCTGCCTCAAAAGAGAGGCAGAAGATGCGGGCTGCTCGAGCAAGCCAGAATTCCAACTGCTTCTCTTCCGCAAGGAGCTGGATGAAAAACGCTTGGACGACGCTGTGGATTCGGAGGACATCTAGTGGCTCTGCCGCCGGATCGCCGCTGCGTTCAGAGGTTCGCGAGCTCGAAGACGGTATATCATCCATCTCGCTCCTCTCAATGAGTGCAAACCTGATGAGTGTGATGAAGGTCTTGTTCAAGCTGCGGGGCTTGCCGTTCGCATCTGTTCTGATTGGGGTGGCCCTGTCCAAAGCTTTCAGGCCAAGCGCGAGCATTTCTACCGGGACCAACTGGCTGAAGAAGCAGAGGATGTACATCAGATTCAGTGCGGATGTGTCTCCAAGAGTTTGAAGCTGATCTCGTATCGTCTTGTACGCAGGTAGCATGCCGGGTCTGGGCTTGTCGCGGAAGGACTTGAGATACTTTGCAAGTGGCTCCCGAGTCGCATTCATCTGCTGGGCGGCAGCATGGATCATCAAGGGAAGGCGATCCATCAGCTGTACCAACTCTAAGGCACGTCTCAGGTCGTCGGATGTGGATGGCTGCCTCTTGCCCATCTCCTGGAGCAAGAGATCTCGAGCGGCTTGAGCCGGAAGGAGGCCAAGCTCCATGATGCTTGGGTTGTCCAGGAGATAGTTGCCTGGATCAGGCCGTTCCGTCGACGTCAGAATGAGGCTGGTGTTTTTACAGTCAGGAATAAAGTTGGTCACTTTGTCGTTGTCGAAGCGAATGCCGTCGAGGACTAGCAGCCAGCCGTTGAACTCGTTGAACCAATTTCGTACAATCTTCACCATCTTCTGGGGATCGGATAGGTCGTCTTTCTTCTCTTGGCCGACCCTCTGCCTGATAGCTTCGGTTTTAGCAATCCGCCAGAAGCCTTCTTCCATGTCCTGCACCGTGGTCGATCTGATCCAATATATACCGCCGGGATAGTCGTCCTTGTGATCGAATACGTATTGCCTTGCCAGGTGTGACTTTCCTGCTCCGGGAATTCCTTGGATCAAAACAGCTGACGTGCCTTCTGATCTTCGTCTTGTGTCCATCAGCATCCGATGAAGATCTCTATGCTCCTCCTCACGTCCCTTGAAAAACGCATTGGGACGAAAACGGTCAGGGTGGATGAAAGGCGGCCATGAAGACCGTAAATCGGGCTGAGATTCCTCCTGGGAGGGGAAGGCCGTGGTGCTGGGCGTATCTGAGGGCGAGATCAGTGGTGTCGAGTACGTTTCGCTCTGTCTCATGGATTAGCCATTAACTGCTATTCTAGGGCGGCAAAGCACTCACATATTCCCTCGTCCTCTCGGCAGCTTCTGTTTGAGCTCGCACCCTTTTGTCATCTCGCTCGACGATCCACCGAGTCTGGATAACTGATGGAGATTCCCTCACCCAGTCACGAATGGCAGTCGAGACGTTGCGGTAGCCGGGTGCATGTTGGTCGGGAAATTTGCACATGCCAGAGTGGGTGGCCTCGATGCCGTAGTATGTAACCCCCGGCAGCTGTGGCCCAGCCGAGCGTGCGTCGACAACTAACATCCTAGGGAAGAGTAAGAGTCTGCTTTCCACCAAAGACTTAAATGGGGTGACTCACTTTGTGCCTTTGACATCAGTCTTGTGGTTTTCGTGGACCATGTGGATCTTGAACCGTTGATATATATCGAGAAAGTGGATGTTGATATTTTGCAAGGTTTCATTGTCCTTTTTCAGAGTCTTGAGAAGTACGGATTCACTGTCGAAGAGCTTCCGAGGGATGATGGCGTCGGACATGTTCTGGATCATCTGGCCCCATTTCGCCATATCAGAGCCCCCATGAGGGGTGCCGAGGAAGACGATTCCGTAGGTAGAGACGAATATGGCTCTATAGTCCTCATGATTTCTGTCCTTGACGTCGTTGGAGTATAACAGGCAACGTTTGACGAGGAGACCGCCCAGACTATGTGCCACCCAGATGATGGCATTATTAGAGCTACCCTCGCTCTTGCGGTAGAGGGTCAGGGTAGTGACGAGGCTTTGAGCATGTTGATAAATGAAGTTGTCACTGGCGCTGTGGTCGTTCTTGGTTGAGTATACGTCAGCGTTATAGCCATATACTAGGATATTGGCCTGAAGGCCTCTAAGTGACGTTGGGAGAAGATCTGCAGGCCAAAAAATGCTGTGGTTATGGTCGTCCTTGGCCGTCCACGTATTCTTTGGGTCGCCGTTCAGACCGTGGACCAAAACGACATCGACATTGGCTTCAGGATGCGTGTAGACGGCAGTGATCTCGAAGCGTGAAACGGTCTTCTGAATAGAACCCTGTAAAAGTGTATTAGGAAAGGGGGGTGGAAAACAGGTGCTGAGCCGAGATCGAAGAGACTCGACCGTAGAGGCAACTTACCATGCTTGCCTGCTCGGGCCCAGCAGCAGGGGACTCGACTTCCGCTGTATGCGCTACTGCAGCTTATTTGACGTCTACTCCGGTTGGCTTCTGGCGAGTATTTGGTGATGGACCATTCGACATCGACGGCTGAGGGGGAACCTTGCATGAACGTCGTCTTTATACGATCAGGGGCTCTCGCCCCAACCACTAAGTGTACCTAGCCTACAATACCTCACGGGAGGACGGGAACCAAGGCGAGGCGCGATGATGCGCGTCAGGCGGAGCCAATGATGCTCGCTGCCTGTTCTGCCTGTCTTGGAGCTCTATCGGGCCCCAGGCACTCTGGCGTCGTCGTCTTCCCTCGTGTCGTCCGTCCTCGTCCTCGTCCCCGTCTTTGCCGTGTCCTCAGAGGTGTCCTCAGACACAGCAAGCAAGCTCAGGCGTGCGATGCTCAGGAAGGGGGGTGTAACACGCCGGGCGATCTGGTGACACAAGCATTGAATACCTTCCTAAATACAGGAGGGCGCGAGGTGTGTAAAAGAGAGAACAACGAATAAGAGCAGGATGCTTTGCTGGGTCGTGGTACGCACTTGCAACAGAAGGCAGATGAGGCGCTGTTGCATTGTTAGTGGAGGGGAGTGGCCACTTGCTCTCCACTGGCACTTGCATCTGATGCGCCGCGCAGGTGCGCCCTTGCCGCACGCTACTGGCTTAATCTAAGTGCCTAAGGGAAGGGAGCACGGGAGGTATGGAAGGTGTTTCCCCGTAGTGGCCCCCGCCTGCCCCCTAACTGCTGCTGTGTGTCGCGCGCCACAGATTTTCATCAACCCCCTGCCCATGCAGCATCGTCCGTCCTCCCTCATTGGGCAACGTTGCGCGCAGCCTCTGGAGTCCTCCTTCAGCCCGGCTTGATTCATTCTTTCGTCACCTCCTCTGTTCAGAACGGAGCTGAAGCTCGTGATGAGGAAATGGAACATGCAGAGACGGCGCCAAAAGAAGAGCACAACACTAGCGCACTTGCCGTTCCGAAACATCAAACGGCGCCACCGATCTTGTCTTGCTTTTCCTGTCTTGCATTCTCTTTAGGTTCTGACCAGTGACTCTGTTCACCCGCCATGATCCTCGCTTCGTTTACACTGTTTTGCCCTGCCGAGGCACCTGTCTACAGCCAGTTGACTTGCGGGCGCAGTTGACCCTGTTCGAGACGAGATGACAGCTCAAATTATCAGATCAGACGAACACGAGCGGAAGCATCAACCAGCCAGTCACGGCGCGTAGAGTGTCAAAATCGAAAAACCAATACGAAGAGGCTCTGCCGTAAATCGATTGCCCAGCAAGAGCACCGCCTTGTTGCTTCGGTGAATATTCACGGTCGCAAGACCGATGACGTAACCAAATGTCACAGAACAACGCCTTTTTTTTTATTTAATGCTTTCGTTTCTGGCGCCCAGGGCGAGGACAACCAGTTGACTCACGGTAGGAAATCGACAGAGTTTGTGGGAAGCCTCACTTGGGGCAAAATCGCTGGCATGTTCTCTTCTCCGAGCCCGAGTTGAGGGCGTGAGGTTTTTCAATGTTCAGACGACTGATCGGTGCACAATCCCGAAGCCTCATTCTTGGAAGAAGGTCTTCGCCCAACACAAGGCGATGTTTCTCTGCAAGTCCATTGATCATCACCGTACGACACGAAGCGCGGAGGAGGCGCATGCAACACCACCTCCCCCACCACCCTCCGGCACAGGCGGGGAGTCCCGGCAGCTGCGACCCTGGCGTGCACTAAGGCAGGTTGAAGATCAACTTGAGTGTCTCGATGTGCCAATATGTAGGACAGAAAAAGCCTCCTTTGACAGCCCGACGACATCTCTAGGCCTCGCCTTCGCTTTCTCTATCGAGTGAGCCGGACATAAACTCCTTCCCTCACGAGGCTCTTCCGAAATCGCGGCGACGGAGACGCCAGCTGACCTCGATGTGTGGGTCCCATATCTTGCTATGAGTCCGTCACGCCGTCTTGACTCAGACCAGCGCCTACAAACCTTCAACGGCCACCAGAGAGCATGCGCGCTGCCTCTGGCAACATCGGAGGCTGAGACCTTTCAAACGCCTTTCGGGAGCTTTCCTACAAAGTTGGACAAACTAGCCGGAGGATAACCTTGTACTCCTGTAATCCTCATCACTGGCGCCCAATTAGTCGTCAGTGCTGGGATTTCGCCCTTCAGCATGTCTTTACTTATTCCTCGCTATCCCGGTATAGCACTATTCATGGCGAGCTGGCAGTGATGATTGGCGGTTGCGGCCTCTCCCCAAATCCGTCACACAATATTGCTGCTCTGACTTATAAGTTGTCTGTCAGAGCTTTTCCGGAAAAAAGCCACGAGGATACTGAGTTACATTTCTTCGGCAACAGAGAAATACATTGGTTACCCTCAGCGTCTGCCATCCTAATGCCCAACACAAGATCGAGAGGCAGTCTCGCCGTACATGAAGTTGTAGCGTATTCAAGCCTGGCCGAAAAGGTTGTCTGGCATCACTCCCTTCCTCCATCTTTTCTTACAACGTCTCTGTGGATCCCCCTAGCATGTAAAGCATATTGCCGACGAGTAAGCCGAAGTAATCGAGTGAACGCCAAGTGAACGCCATGGAGAGGCAGAAGCTGACGGCATACGTCTCACAAAAAACCGGCAGAGTTTTAACTTATAGAACTGCCAAAGCCGGAAAATATCATCCAGTCAGCAGTCTTTAGTCTCAAGTCACGTTGCAGGTGTGCGACCTCGCACACACCGACCGGCCAGGCGAGTCCCCCCCGGCCGAAGCTTGCCGATGTTGTCCTTCCCTCTGCGGGAAATACATATTGTTATGTTGTGGCAAGTGACATTCGCAGAGTTTAACTTGGGAAGACTTTCTCGGTACACGTAGCAGGATTCGAGTATTCTACTGTCTCTACTCAATCTTTCATGATGCTGATGTTCATGTAACGTCGTGTTCATGTCTAGGATTACAAATGATAAAATCTTTTCATTTGTATTTATTACTCAGGGGGGACACCGCACGATACTTGCATTTCAGCCTAGACAACGAATGGTTCTTGGCCAAACAGTCTGATAACCCCTCCAGACCCCTCCTTCAGTAGCAGATCTACCAGAGAACGAAAATCCATGAAAATGCTGCAAACATGGCGATTGAGATGCCGACCATGTTCTTGTCACCAGTGGACGGGATGGGTGGCGCCAATTTCCAGCCAACTGCCTTCCACTGCTCCCGGCTAAAAACGGCCCAGTGAACGTCAATTCCCGGACTTACATACTTGTTCACAACACAATGCGTGAGCCCGTTACCACTGCTGCGGCCATCGATCTCGAACTCGTCTGCCACTCGACTCGCAATCTGCCAAATGTCCTTATTGCCAATGTACCAGCCATACTGCCATGTGTGGACATCCTCGGTCCACGCAGGACGGACACCAAACATACAACTTCCGTAAGTAAGAACGGGAAAGATAGTGTGATTATCGCCATAGCCGTAGACGGTTGTATAGTGTTTATCGCGTCGAATCTTTTCAGCAAGCTGACGGCAGTCTGATACTAGGGGCGATGTGGCGGTGGTACTGCTCGTGTAGGAGGATGCGCCACAGAGACTGGCCGACAGTCTTTCGCTGGTATTCATATAAATCCCGTCGATGTCCGGCTCGTTTGACTCGGTTTCGCTGAGTGTGACTGGAAGGGGAGCTTTACTGGGTCTAAGGTCCTGATGGGTCGTGTTCGAGCTGTTTGTGTTATTAGGAAAGGGGGGTAGGCAGTGGGATTGCGCCAAGGGGATCTCAGCGGCCAGCGCGAAGATGGAAAGAAGGAAGGTTATCTTGGCCATCACCATTTTGGCTATTGTTGTCGTTGCAAGGACTGTGCTCGTTAGCTAAATGTGTATTGGATTCTTCCTGCCAGCGATAGAATTGTAAAAGTAGCCGACGAAATGTCTGATGAAGGTTGCTGTAGGTATATCGTTGAGGGTGAGTGATAGAGGTAAGTAGGATAGAAATTACGGGTTGATGTGTTTGATGTTGTTGATGCTAATCGGAATATTCTACTGGTCTCAGAACATGCCACGAATATATTATACAATATATATTACCAAAGCAATCTTTGTTCTGAGAACAGCCATATTGTATGCAAACTGCACCCGTTCGACGATGAGGGGTTCCAGGAGCGTGAAGCAGACAATGCCTTGTTCTCAAAGGTAAGAAGAATGCTGCTATTGTGAGGTCACCAGCGAAACGTTTCTCGCTATTTGAATTACGTCGTCTTTGATCACGGACGCAAAGTCATCTTTTATGAACGCCTCATCAAAGAGACGCCGAGTCACAGTGACATCGTAACAAAGAGGAAAAAGCTGCAAGTCAATGAGTTGATGCCATTGATCCTTGGACTGCGTTGAAGCAGTCTCTACCTAAAATAAAAGGCCGAAGTTGAGAACGCCGCACCAACTCCCGCCCATAGATTTTGTTTTACCCTCCCGGTATTTTGTTTTCCGCTTTAACAAAAGGTTTGAAACGCCTGAAGAAAATGCATCTAGTGTTGAAAACACCTTCCCTTTCATGAGCCATGTTAAATGTCATGCACGAGTCGCCCCGCGCTTGTTTTATCCCTTGTGAACCATGTCTGTTGAACTGGGCACGTATGCCCAATGTGGTATCAATCCAATCCTCCCTTGATCCGAGACGCCACTCCCTAGAATGAGCGGCGCAACTCTACACGTCGCTGAACATCGTTTAGATGCCAGCGTCGACACGCCAGCCCTCAACAGGGAGGGGGAAGCCAGAGCTCCAGGCGGCGATCTCCTTGCGGAGGTCGTTGATCTTAGCAACGTTGCCGCTGGCAACCTGGGCCTTGAAGTCCTTGAGCTTGTTGGCCTCCTTAGGGAGAGACGCCTGAACCTCCTTGCAGATCTTGATGGACTCATCGATGTAGGTACCGACGCGCTCGAAATCGGCCTCGCCAAAGCCACGAGAGGTCATGGCAGGAGTGCCGATACGGATACCGCAGGGGGTAAGGGCGGACTTGTCACCGGGAATGGAGTTCTTGTTGCAGGCAATGTTGATCTGCTCAAGAACGGCCTCAACGCGAGCACCGTCAAGGCTGTGCTGACGGAGGTCGAGGAGGACCATGTGCGAGTCGGTGCCGTCGGCAACGAGCTTGTGGCCGAGGGCCTTGAACTTGTTCTCGAGAGCCTTGGCGTTGTCAACAACCTTTTGCTGGTAGGCCTTGAAGTCGGGGCTGGCAGCCTGCTTCAGGGCAACAGTGAGAGCAGTGATGGTGTGGTTGTGGGGACCGCCCTGGTGACCGGGGAAGACCGAGAAGTTGATGGGGTTCTCGAGGTCGTAGAGAGTCTCCTTGCCGGTCTTGGCGTCGACGGAGCGGACGCCCTTGCGGAAGAAGATCATGGCACCACGAGGGCCACGGAGGGACTTGTGGGTGGTGGTAGTGACGATATCAGCGTACTCGAAGGGGGACGGGATGACGCCGGCGGCAATGAGACCGGAGATGTGAGCCATGTCAACGACAAGGTAGGCACCAACGGAGTCGGCGATCTTGCGCATGCGACCGTAGTCGATCAGGCGGCAGTAGGCAGAGGTACCAGCAACGAGAACCTTGGGGCGGAAGAGGATGGCGTTCTTCTCGAGGGTGTCGTAGTCAATGATGCCGGTCTCGAGGTCGACTCGGTAGGGCATGGTCTCGAAGTAGGTGGAGACGGCAGAGATCCTGTAAGAGGCCTTTCGTTAGCATACTGGACTAGTATTTCAGAGACGGCGGGCGAAGTCACTCACTTGCGCTGGGGAGTCTGGTAGCCGTGGGACAAGTGGCCTCCATGGGGAAGGTCAAGACCCATGAGGCGGCCGTGAACGGGCATAATGGCCTGGTAGACCTGGAGGTTGGCGGGGGAGCCGGACAAGCACTGGACGTTGACACCCCACTTGGCAGGGTCGAGGTTGAAGGCGTGGAGGGCACGCTTCTGG
The DNA here is from genome assembly GCA_027406125.1 of Colletotrichum tropicale. Lineage (NCBI taxonomy): Eukaryota > Fungi > Ascomycota > Sordariomycetes > Glomerellales > Glomerellaceae > Colletotrichum > Colletotrichum tropicale. The sequence continues at coordinate 3,926,646 of JANVYH010000004.1, forward strand.
CAGAGGTTCTCGATCTGGTCAATGTGCTGGTTGCCGCCGTAGTATCTGGCGCCGGGGTAGCCCTCGGAGTACTTGTTGGACATGGGAGAGCCGAGAGCGTCGAAGACGGCACGGGAAGTGACGTTCTCAGAGGCAATGAGGATGATGGACTCGCGCTGGCGCTGAATCTCCTCCTTCATGATCTCGGCGACCTCAGGGTCGGAGTCGATCAGAGACTTCTCCAACATCTGGCAGTGAGTCAGAACCAACAGTCCTTGCGCGACGCGGCGGGGTAGAGCAGACTGACCTCCTTGTGGGAGACGGGGAGGGAGTAGGTAGAGCCATTGGCAGCCATTGTGACTTGTGGTGTGGCGGAAGATGCTTGGGAAAGGTGAAGAGGAGACTGGTTCACGCAAGCAATGGCAGTGAAGAGGTTGATGTAGAAAGGAAGAGAGGGAGAGGAAGAGACAGAGGAGCCAGCAAGGTTGGGAAGGGAGGGTTAAAGCTTGAAAAAAATTTGGGAGAGCATCGGAGGAGCAAAATGTGAATGGCCGCATACTCGATGGAAGCGGTGGGGTATGGCGGGGTGTGATTGGCGGGGTCGAGTTGGCGACGCGGCGCAAGAAAAAGTTGTGGCGCTTGCCCCCTCCAGCGGTCAGGGTCGCTGAAGACGCCTTTGGCGGCTCCTCAACGTGCTTGTTGAGTGACACAGGGCAGTAAGGTGAGTTCCAGCAGCGGGACAGAACAGCCGCTGGAGACCTACGCTAAGGCAATAGCGCATATCCCTGAACTCGCCTTAGTGGCGGGGCAGCATGACTCCGATTCTGGAACAGTGCCGCGAGTCAACGAGAAACGAGGACCCATTTCGACCATTGAGCAACGAGGGGTTTCGTCCGTTTCGCTCTTACTTCTCGTGAGTCGTCTCACGATTGCTCTCCCCAGCCATCGTGAATTGTCGGCTCAGCCGGATGCTCTGGTCAAGGCGTGGCAACGGAATGGCGAAAGCTTCGGTTGTGGCAAGCAGTTGTGACTCACTTGATAAGAAAGACCTGCGTATAAATCATCTCGAGGAACAGCCAATTCATCTCTCGCAATGAATCGAATGAAGCATCATGAGCGCTGGCGGGCCCCAAGAAATAAGCACCAACATGAATCAATCATAGTTTGTCGAGACTGGATGAGTGTTGTTCCATGCTTACAGGTAATCTTTTCGCTGCACTCACCGAGGTCTAAAACAGGGAAGCGCGGTCACCACGTTCTTCGAAATCAGACCAGCCGGACTACAGCACTACTGACCTGAGACGATGATGCATGCGATGTCGGCGATGCGCATGTCGGCGATGCGCAAGTCAGACGTTGACAAGCCGAAGAGCTCATTCCGGGCAGAGCCCTGATAGGCCCAACTCAGAGGGTCCTCTGCTCTACCAACCAACCTTTGGTTGCTGCACAACAGCACCTAGCTACCTTACCAGTAATCGGCAGAAAAAGTCAATGCAACATAACCTCCTAGCCTCAATCTCTAATTTGCTATCGAGGCACGTATGGGCACAAAGTTGTGGCTGGCAGACAGACTGCCAACCTCCCACACTGTTTGGCATGCGAAGCGCTGCTGGCGCCATGATGATTCAAAGATGTCACCGTCCAGAACTGGCTATGGCCTTTTGCTTGAATCCGAATCGTACCTTGGCGCATTCGGGTTTCTTGTATGCTGACTCATCCGGCCCTCCATCGCACCCACTTCAGGACCGAGCTCCGAGACATGCCCTGCAGCCGTGATGCTGTTGGCCTCAGGTACCAAGGCGCCAATGGCGTTTTGCCATCGTCCGGCCAGGCACCATAACTTCCACGCAACGCGAACAGGGTCATCCGGGTGTCCCAGCATTGTCGGTATCAGCTTGGGGCAGGCAGGTACATAGCAGCTGGGTAGAGGAAGTAGGCCAGCAAAAGTACTGTGTGTTAGTTGGCCAGGTGTTTGGCTTCGAGCTATGGCACCGCCTGCCCATCTTTGGCAAGCTCCGACCCAGGTAGGTAGGTATTGCTAGGTTAGGCACCTACCTGCGGGAGGTTGAGAACAGCTGAGGTGGGCAGAGCGAGTGACATGCTGGGTAGGTAAGGTAGATAGGTACTCATCTCAATTCTTATCTCATCAATCCACCCCGTTGCGTGATATGAGCTTCCCCGGGTCTGCTTATTTGGATGCAATGCATGGAGATCGCTTTATCTTATCGAAGAAAGCAGATGCAGGTGACGCGAAACGGCGGCAGCCAAAGAGAATCTGCAGGGACACGCGATCAGACACGCAAGCTCCGTCCTGGGTGCCTCATAGGCCTGTGAAGGCCAAGTGTGAGTGTCACCGAGTGTGTGAGAGCTGGGAGGAGCTCTGTCTCGGGCGGTCGGGGTTGCGTGCCTTGGAGCTTCCGTTCCTGCTGGTTGCTGGGGGCTCCATAAAACCCCGGGTTTTGATAGGCAGGTGTGGCACGTCGCGCAGTGATAAGGTACCTTCGGGACGTCATTAGCGGAGGCAGGTTGGGCAGGTCACGCTTGACACTGGGACTCCCCCCATGCTACTTCAACCCAGTACGGTGCCTGCGTACTTAATAGGTACTTCATCCGCCCCAGCTTCCGCTTCTTTCCCCCCGTCAACACTTCATCATCCCCATCCCGTTCTAACCCATCACTCCCCCCAGCATCAGCATCACCTAGACGCAGGCGCCAAAGCAACAAACGCTGGGTAATCGAGGTCTTCGATCACGATGAAGAGCACTCTCCTCACCGCGGCCGTCCTGTTGGGCGCCGCCCAGGCCGACGTCCACAAGTTGAAGCTCAAGAAGGTCCCCATCTCGGAGCAGCTGGTATGTCAACCCATCGTCGCGCATCTCCCCGAAACCCTCCGCTGACCTGACAATTGTAGAACGCCGTTCCCATCGAGCACCAGGTCCGCTCTCTCGGCCAGAAGTACATGGGCGCTCGCCCCCAGAACCACGCCGATGCCATGTTCAACCAGAAGCCCATCAAGAGCAACGGTGAACATCCGGTGCCTGTGAGCAACTTCATGAACGCTCAGTGTATGTCCCTTTGACGGAACCACCCTCGATCGTTGTGCCTAATGTATCTTTTGCAGACTTCTCTGAGATCTCCATCGGCACTCCCCCTCAGTCATTCAAGGTTGTCCTGGACACCGGCAGCTCCAACCTGTGGGTTCCTTCTCAGCAGTGTGGCAGCATCGCCTGCTACCTGCACTCCAAGTACGACTCGTCGTCTTCCTCCACCTACAAGTCCAACGGCTCCGAGTTTGAGATCCACTACGGCTCTGGCAGCTTGACCGGCTTCGTGTCCCAGGACGACGTTTCCATCGGCGACATCAAGATCAAGAAGCAGGACTTCGCCGAGGCCACCAGCGAGCCTGGCCTGGCCTTTGCCTTTGGCCGCTTCGACGGCATCCTCGGTCTTGGTTACGACACCATCTCCGTGAACAAGATCGTCCCTCCCTTTTACCAGATGGTCAACCAGAAGGCTATCGATGAGCCCGTCTTCGCCTTCTACCTCGGCGACACCAACGACGAGGGCGATGAGAGCGAGGCTGTCTTCGGAGGTGTTGATGACTCTCACTACGAGGGCAAGATCACCTACATCCCTCTTCGCCGCAAGGCTTACTGGGAGGTTGACCTCGACGCCATCACCCTTGGCGACGAGACTGCTGACCTCGAGGGCCATGGTGCCATCCTCGATACCGGAACTTCCCTGAACGTTCTCCCCTCTGCTCTTGCTGAGCTACTCAACAAGGAGATTGGTGCCAAGAAGGGCTTTAACGGCCAATACTCGGTTGAGTGCGACAAGCGCGCCGAGCTCCCTGACATTACCTTCACCCTTGCTGGCTACAACTTCAGCATCTCCGCGTACGACTACATCTTGGAGGTCTCTGGCAGCTGTATTTCCACCTTCCAGGGCATGGACTTCCCCGAGCCGGTTGGCCCTCTCGTCATCCTTGGAGATGCCTTCCTGCGTCGCTGGTACTCTGTTTACGACCTCGGCAAGAACGCCGTTGGTCTGGCCAAGGCGAAGAAATAAACGCCTGCACACACAACACTTTTCTTATGAATTTGTCGGCAAATGGAGGGATTCGGGCGGTGGCTGTAATTTATCTACCTAGGTACTAGTCTGGACACCAGTGTGCGAATACCATTAGTTGCATCTTTGCGCGAATTCACATTATTGCCGTGATGTTTGTTTGCCACAGCTAACCGCAGCTATGCATGGTCTGGCGACGCAAAGGTACTTAGCGGGCACCTGGCGATCCTAGAAAGGGCACCCATGTCTGCCCATAATTCGGTGCTCCGTACAAGTACAAGAAGGGTCCGCTGTAGGATAAGGTGCCTTACGGGGACACTGGGCATCAAACTAAAGGAACAGACGTCGCCATGTGTAATCGAAAACCTTGAGCTTAACGCTTGACATGAAAGTCGACCCAGTCAGTCCCCAATCTACTTTGCGGTGAATGAAGCTCTAACCGTCCGAGGTACCTCTCCAGCCAAGGGACGCGCAGGCCAGGACGCATCTCTCCCTGCGGCATCTGGGGGGGGGGGTCCATCACGTGAAGCGACCCACTGTATCCGACTGAAGTGGGACTAGCGTCAATCTTAGTCTTTTTCGCAGCAGTGGCATCAAGACAACAGCCTTCTGAGTACAGCCTCCCAACATACGCTGCAGGAAATTGCTCCAGGAGCACTTGCAAGGCCAAAAAAAAATCGAGAAACGGCAACGTCGATGGACTTCCATTCATCTCCGGTTCCTTTTGTTTGCCCTTGATTGTGTTCTTGGATGAAAAGATTCCCCCAAACGCCTAGTCTTTCGACGCTTGACGAAAAAAAGGTTTTGGAGTTCCACCAACCGACCGACCGACCGACGAACCTCGCGCGTCGCGACAATCCCGCCCTCCACTGGGCGACCTGCCACCCCCGTCGTCCCGCGCAACATCGACCTAAGAGCTGCCAACGAGCCCTCGCATCGCGACGACAACCATCACTCTCTAAGATTACGACTCACCAAGCTTCGCAATGGCGCAGCCGGATTCGGTCCAGGCGAACGGCATCCCTGGACCGGACCATGCTGAGTCCCCCCAGCCCCAGCCTGTCGTCCCTGTGAAGAGGAAGCGCGACGATGATGAGGAAGCCAATGGCGATGGAGCCGAAAAGATGGATGTCGATGGCGAAACCACCCAGGTCCCGCAGGAGAGCCAGAAAGATGTCATTCGCAACTACTTCACTGTCTTGACCAGGTAGGGCTGCACTCACATCCATGCGCCTTTTGCGGCGCGCCCATGCCCCAACGTCGCCTCGAAAACCGTGTCGTACTAACGTATCGCCCCTAGTTTTGATGCAAAGCCCTCAATTCTCAAGCGTCCGCTTCCTGAAGCCGATGCAGAGCAGCCCGACGCGAAGCGCCAAAAGTCCGCCGACCACGCGAGCACCATCGCCGACAAGGTCTCCAACGACTCCTACAAACACTTGGACGAGCTGGCGTCCGACCTCGTTGATGCCGTAAAGGATCAGCTCAGAGAACTGCAATCGACCGGATCAGAAAAGGGCAAGGAGAAGACCGATGGCGCTGCCTTGGTACAAACCAAGAAGTTCCGGGAGAAGGCTATGGACCTTCTCCGCCGAGAGATATCGTACCCGCGTACAGCCGCGAATGCCCCTGACGTCAAGGCCGAAGTTGACCCTCTCTCGGGTTATGCGGTCTTGACAGTCTTTGGCCAGGCTCCCCATGCCAAGCAACTCTTCTCGAGTCTGCCCAAGAAGATGTCTGGTGCGGATAACTCTGGCATCAAGGCATCTCCCTTGAACCTCCCTCCGGCTGTGTCGACATCCTATGTTGTCCCATCGCGATCAAGTGAGCGGACCGCCACACTCGGGGAATTGTTCTCATCTAGTCGTCCGCTGCCGTCGCTGCAACCTCCCAAACAACCCAAGCAGATGGTTAAGGGCAATATTCTGGGCTTTTACCACCCTGAGCCAGCCGGCAAGTCCAAGTATTTCAACGATTCCTATTCGAGCAAGAAAGTGTCAGTCGGCTATTTCCTGGACTACACCAACGCGACCCCGTCGTCGAAGAGCAAGACAAGACAGCGTGAGCGTGCGCAGAGCTTGGCGGGCCGCAGACCATCGAGCACCGAAGTCGAAGTCAATGAAATGGAGTCACTATTCCGCAGTGCATTTTCCAGCTTTGCCCCATGCAGAGATGATTCCACGTCGGTCATACCTTCGACCCACGCCGGCCGCCTGCACTGGCAATTGACCGGCCAACGGAATTTTAACAAGCTTATTGATTCTGAGCTGCGCGAGTTTGAAGATGAAGATGGCATTGAGAAGCCAATTCAACAGGCGGCCGAGAAGGAAGTCGACGAAGAGTTTGTGAATGAAGCGATCGAGAAATGGGATGAGTGGCTTGTGGACCCCGCACTGCAAGACATGAATGACGTGGTGTCGAAGCCCAAGGAGAAGGAGCCCGCCGACAAAGAGGTTGATGCTCTTCTCGACGATGTCACTGACATGATTGAGACTCTCCTCTCCTACCAGCGCATCCGCAATCTTACTCTGCTCCCTTCGCAAAACCGCTATGCAGGTGACCCGGTCAATGGCGATCTGCTGTCTCATGGTGCTGTCTCAACTCCAACGGAGGAGGAGACTGCGACATACGAGACGCTCAAGGCCCAGTTGAGTCTCATCGTCAACAGTCTCCCCCCTTACGCTGTAGCCAAGCTCAACGGCGACCAGTTGGAGCAACTGCTCATCAGCACGAAGCTCGAGGTCCGAACAGACCAGTACAAGGGTGTCATGGAAGACGATGCGGCAACTCAAGCTCGTATGCGTCAACAGCAGAGTGTGGCTGCTGCGGCTCCTCAAAATCGGCCCGCCCCTCATCGCACGCCGAGCGCGTCGACCCCGTACAACCAATACGGGGCGAACCAGTACGGCACCCCGTCCCGGACCCCTTCCGTTGCAACGACCAACTACTACCGTGCCGGTCAGCAGCCGCCGATGCCCCAGCAGCAAGTTCCTCGTCAAGGTGGCACTCCCCACCACATGCCTCCGCACCAGACGCCGCGCCCGGGCCAACCCGGTGGATATCGCCCAACAAACGGATACACCAACTACGCACAGCATGTCGGAAAGACACAGACACCCTATGGTCACCAGGGTGTTCAATACGGATCACAGCAGAGGCCCCCACAGTACCCTGGATATGCTGGAACACCAACGCATGGCACGCCTAACGCTCGTTTCCAGCAACCTTATCAGCAGCCGTACCAGCAGCAGCACCATCAGCCGCCTAGCACTCCGCAGCCAAATTACGGCGGCTACTATCCCAACGGAGGGAACAATATGCAACCGCGCATGTCACCGCAGGTGCCGGCCGGCCAGTATCAGTCTCCGACTCCGCACCAGCAGCAACGGCACTATGGGTCGACTCCTCAGCAGAACATGCCTGGCACGCCCATCAACCGTCAACAGTATCCGAACGGTAGCCACCAGTCGCAACACACACCAAATGCTGGCATGAATGCTATGACGGGTTACAATATGGCTGTTTACGAAGCCGACCGGAAGCGCATGGCGGCCGAACAAGCCAGGTTCAGGGCCGCGGCGCAGCAAACGAGCAATGCGTTTGGCAACAAGATGATTGCAGGCGGTCACGAGGCGCGCGTAGCTGCGGGCGAAACGCCCAAGCCACAAAGCCCCGTTGGCAGTGCTGGCAGAAACGGAACGCCTCCCATACCCCATAAAGTGACGCCTGTTCCCATACCCGTCATACCTCAACAGCAGCAGAGAAAACAGGTTTAGCAAGCCGGTCCGCTGCCAACAATATCGTTGTCGCGTCTCATGGCAGAACAACGTTCTGCAGCTCAAGCCTTACGGCCAAAGATTTCTTCCGTGCCCATTCCAACGCCCTACTCGCCCCTAAATGGGTATCGAGGAAACGCGGCAGGAGCTGTTTCAGGGCCCTAGGTCTTGGCGTTCAACCACTTTAGTTCTTCGGTGTCTGATTATTGAGGAAGCGATGTCCTTTCGGAGTTGGTGAGGGGGCTCTGTTTTGCAGGTGGCAACGAGGCGTTGCATCGAGTTTCCAGGGGGCGGCCCAATTGACGATGGACGGACAAACAAGGGAATCAGACTGTTGAGACGCTCAAATCGAGCCACTGCAAGTCTGACCTATCTACGGCGTTCTGGCCTTGTGTTATTAGAGAATTTCGATGGAGAGTTGCGACGCATAGATGATCGCCAGAGGGCGTCTTTGTGTTGGAATAACCAGTGCAGACAATTACGTTTTCGCTGGTCTGTGGAGGCCCCCTTTCCCTCTTCTTTTACTTTTTCAGTCTTATCCACGGCGAGGAAGGGGGTGTGGATGGGGAAACGGTTCATGGTTCACGGAGGAAGGCGAGTCTTGGCTCAAGTGTATAGAGTTTGAAGGTAGCCTAAGTACTTGCATCCTAATCAGAAACAATGGCAGTAAAATCTTCTAGCTATTATCTTTGACACATGCTCTGGTATCATGTCTCTGTGTGGCGGTATCTTGCAAAGGGAGTAAGCCTTTATCTACGTGGGCCCTTTGTCAAAGTCGTCCGAACCCGTCACGCATGAACTTTTTGATTGTTTGCACGCTACCTGTTAGCGAACAAGCTGATTCAAGACAACGTTCGGCTGATGTTGACCGTTGAAGAAGGCGGCAGAAACAATGGGCGGCAAGCTGTCAACGGTTACGCTAATACGGAGGTGGAAATAGCTGCAAGGTTTCGGCTTGTTGGGGCCGGCGGCAACGGCTCGTCGCAAGAAGTGCTATAGGCCAAGTGGCTGAATCGAATAGCACGCTTCTAGCCTTGCATCAATGAGACAGTTGTTCGCGACCTGCGTGCTTGGCCTGCTTCGTTGAGTTGAGGTCACTGGCTGCGCCCTTGCGACCCTGCTTTTTTGTAAAGAATCAAAAATGACGCCAAGAAAAACAGTGGCCACTAGTCGTACGAATCAGAGCCAATATCAAGACTGCAAACGGGATAACAGATGTCAAGACCAGAACGAGCAATAGAAGAGTAGTTTGCATTATCTAGGCAGTCTACTTCGCCATTTCTGAGGCCATCAGATCCAAGCCTGTTCACAAGAGATACCGGGGCTGTCCGTCTTCCTCCGATTATTTCTTATTTATTATCCAGGGCCAGCCCAGCATCATTATTTCGCAACGTTCCCCGCTTTACAGATCGTAACCAATCTACATCAGCCGGCGTCTCCTCACATTTCTTTCTTGCTCCAGGTCCGAATCATCATCATCTCGGCGACGACGGCGAGAACGGCGTTGCTCATCGTGCTCAACTCCCTGGTCCGCCTCGCCTTCTTCGATTTTTTGTACAGCTTCAAAAGGTCGTGCCATCTCCTGAAGCCTGTCAGCTGCTCTCCTCAGCCTCATCTCTGACTTTTCGAGGGCCTCCATGGTTGCGTCGAGAATGTCAGCAGCCAAGACGGGTTGCTTGAAGAGGACCCGGCGAAGATGCGTCCTGACGATTTTGAACCGCTTCATTTTATGAGCCACCATATGAGGGATTGATGTCAGGTGAAGGGTGAAGTAGGGGCTCGTTCCTAGGGTCGCATAAAGCTCATCGAGCACGGCAGGCAAGTCGACGTGGGAGAGAGCGTTGCGCACAGCGGCACAGAGCGCGGCTGCAGACTCTGAGAAGAGATCGATGATGTCGAACTGTTGGGCCATTCCGCAGATTCGGGTGGAGTAGAACAGAGAGTGAGGAGTGTTGTCCCACACTTCCTCCTCCCCATCTTCTGCCTGCGTCTCCGCAGCCTGATATCGGATCTGGTACTCTCCGGAATACAAATAGGCAAGAACGCCTTCGAAGATCTCCGGTTCCAGCGGCAAATCGACGACGTCGACACCGAAGAGTTCATCACGAAGCTGTAGACTCAGTGTTAGTTTTGGATACGCGGTTAAAAGGTTCGGGAAATGACTTACAGTTGACGACTCGAAAACCAGCTCCTTGAGTTTCTGGCACTGGGAGAAGATAATTGAACGATGAACCTTGAAGGTCTGCTTGTTTCCCTTTTTGCCAGTGCACACAAGGTGGATGTCAGCGTACATGCCGGTGTTGAGAAGAGAGGACAAGTCGAGGCGGCCCATCTTGATGCCGTATCGATGTGATGATAGTCTTGAGATAGAAAAGCTTGCAAGCAATTTTGAGGCGATGAATCTGCTCTTGAAGTTGAGTTGGTTTTCGGGTTGCCAGCAACTGATCGTATATTGATTGAATCCGCGTAGAAGATGGGAATCGATAATCTTGAGACACTAGGCTAGATGTAGGCTGCCAGCAACCTTGTTGAACGATGAAGGACAGAAATTTGATGGAGAATCGAGAGTGAGAAAACAGAAAATAAGGGTGGAAGATCGCAGAGAAGAAATTGTGGAGAGGTTGAGGGAGAGTTTACTGGGACGGTAGAAAGGAGAGTCGACGAGGTGAGATTTTGCTGGGGATAAAGAGAAGTTTTACAGGCTAGGGCCTTTCTCAAATTCACTATGGTCTCGAAACTTTTTGAACAGTTATGGGAGGCAAGTGCGATGGAAAGTTGAAAAAGGAAGGAGGGTGACATTTGCAACTTTGGTCTTCCTTGAGAGGCATCTCTGAGGTAAATCATTTTGATATTTACGACGATAATGAACTGTTATTGCTTATAAGCAGAATCTGGCGTATTCTTTCTTTCTGTTTTGTTATTGCCGTCGTCCGTCGTCGTCGTCGTCCCAGTCAACAGACATAATAAAGCACCCCATCCTTCACTTTGCCTACGTCCCACTTCACTCTCCAGGTTGTAAATAAACCAGAAGCTTAGAAAAGGCATCTGACACCTTCGTATGGAGGTGACTTTGCTCCTGAAACTTTCAGAACAGCAACCTCTCACCGATCCACCTCTTCTCTCATCTACTTATGACGCTCATCCACTTCATTCATTCAACACCTCGCGAACCCGAAACTCTGGAGCAACCCGGGACCCCTCTGACAGTCCCATGATTGAAGACTCCGAAATCCAACAAAATTGCTTTTATCTATTCTATACCGAGCAAGGATCCGATCTAATCTGGACTGTCAGGGTCGGACTTCAACTTGTCTCCAAGGCATTGTCTTTGGACAACGCGAAGCTCTGAAGAACGAGAGAGACAGTGTGATTTGCCCTTCAAGCCAATACCCAGAAACAGCTGCGAACCTCATGAAGAAAGGCGGAGAACTTTGCCTCTCCCGATCTGCCACTGCCTTGGAAGCGGTATTGAGATTGATGCTCTCCGGAAAATACGCACCCTTCGTCTCGCTGCGAGACCTCTACCCCAACTGCCCGGCACGAGTCAATCCGCCTGCCAAAGCTGGCCATCACAGAAACAATTTCGTCCGTGAAAACGGTTCGATCGGCATGAGCATCACCGTTGAGGTCCTGGAGATAGCCGACCAGAATACATTCGTCTTGTTTGTGCTTAGCCCGCCCTTCGGCCTTTTTACGCCTCTCCTTTGTCTTCGATATCGCTACTGTCGTCGCCATTGTCGGCTTCCTTCATCATCACCTGGTCCATGTGTTGATTAGAATATTTGACATATTTTACGGGGTATCTATCCGGGTCTACGGTTCCGTCTTCCCTAATTCATTTACAGGTGATGATACACATACAGTGGCTTCCTCTTCCTCCAGCCTTTTGACCATATCAATCACTGCTTTCAAGTTTTGATGATCACCCCACTTATCGCTTGCAATATAATCCTCCACCTCTTCATCAGAAGGCCAGTGCAGTGCCTTATTATGGGCCATCTCCTGGTGCATAGGCTTTACAACCTCATTGCCTAGCATGGGCTCGGCGAACGCCCGGAACGCTCGTACTGACCTCTCCAGACGCTCCATATCGGCAAGTGACAGACCGCCTAACGCCGTCGTCACCGCGGGTAGCCACTCGTTGGTAACCCATTGAAGAAGCAATAGCATCTCCTCGTAGTCGCCGACAAAGGCTAGCGTGCGCATATAGTTGTTGATGTGAGACGCTGTGACGAGCCGGTTCACCTTTGGCTTGGCAATTGGACCAGTGGTCGAGAGTGCCCTCCATGCGCTCTTGAGCTTCCTCGTTGCGTCGCACATAACCTCGTATGGTGTATCAGCTGTATCGCAGCTTCGTTTTTGGAAGATGGGAGACAGAGCCGTCTTCCAACACTGGCGGTCTTTGCTGGAGACGAGCTTCGGTGCCTTGGCGGGAGTGCTGTGGAGACTATACAATGACAAGAAGTTTTGACTCTCGCGGTTATTCTCTCTGCGACTGTTCCTCAGAGGCAATAGCCCCGAGCATGCAGCCTTGAGCATCGCTCGAGCATACGAATGAAACATTAACAAGCTCAAACCGCTGTGAGCCTCCGCCCTCTCCATGACCTCTGTAGCCAACAGAAGCACCTCTAAGCCGTTCGTTTTGGTCTTGACGGCACTGAGCATGATATTGGGCCGCGCAAGAGCAACTAATATCGACTCCCAGGGCGCTCTGCTGCTATTCTTTGTCGAGATCCATCCTTGCTGAGCGAGGCGGAACGCATACCGTATGCGGAGAAAGTGTTTCGGATATAACTTGGTCTGGCCTTGCGTGCGATTTGGCTGCAGTTTACAGAGCAATTCAATACACGCATGGAGAATGTCCAGAGGAGGCGTTCTCAGCAGAGATGGTGGAAGGTCCGTGAGAGTCTCCAGGCATCGTCGGATATCCCTTTTGAAACCGCCGGATATACCGCTGTAATCGATGTAATCCATCGCATGGGGAATGGTTTCTGCTGTCCTAATGAGAAAAGCTAGTTTTTTGCCTTTGATGACAATGCCCATCTTGAACATCTCGTGCGTCAGAGCACGTATAGTGGGCGGGCGTACTCTAGCTTTTTCGAAATCGGTAAGGCTCCTGTCGTCAAACGGAGAAACTTCTCGGCCGTCGCCTGGCAGGTTGTTGTGATCCAGATCAGCTGGCTTGGCGGCGATCTTGACAATCAGCTCCCAGTACACTTGCCAGTTGGGTTCCATGTTGGCCTCTGGAGGGTTCTTGAATATAGCCCATGCCTCCTGTGAGTTCCGAGTGGTCCGAATAAGTGCTGCCCAAGCTGCTTGATCGTAGTGGATACGGCGAGGGTAATTGGCTCTGGTCTGGACGGTAGGCGAACCATCTGGGGCTCTGCCACCTAGGATATCGGTGACGTCGTCTACTGGTTGCTTGGCGTAGCCGGCTTCTTGCATCATCATGCCGGCCTTGACGACTCTGCTCAAATAGTCCTCAGCATTGGCCTTTTCTTCCATGCCATCTCGCAAGATTCGATAGGGAGGCCACGAGCTGGCAAGGGCACTGGCCGTGTCCCGTTCGGTGACGGTCTTTGGTAGCATGAGCAGGATTTGCCGGATTGCCCGGTAGCTCTGGCGCTCAATGATCAAAGGTCGTGGCAGGCCGGAAGACAGAGACAACAATGCTGTGATGGCTTTCCAATTGTAAGTCGCGCGGTCATATGGCTTTTCCGCTGCGGGTTCGGAGACAGCTTGTAAGGCGGCATTGAAAACGCGACACTGCATATTGTAGGTCTTATCTTGACGCATCTGCCTTGTGCGTGATTTTGTCAACGGAAGACCACTGATGTAGGATACTGCTAGATTAGCTATTTCAGGTAGAATGTCGGGCTGGAGCCTAGCCGCGTGATAGCCTAGCTTCTGAAGCAAGATGCAGAACAGGGCAAAATGCATTCCCAGCTCGTGAGAGTCTGGTGTGCCAGGGCTTTCCTGCTGTTTGCCGGAGTACCATTCTTTGCAATACTCTAAAAGCCCCCAGAGGGACTCTCGATCTGAGAAATACGGCCTACTGCTGAGTAGGTAGAAAAGAACAAACAGCGGTTTGTGATGCTCCTTGCTCAAAAAGTTTCGTACTCTCTCGTCTGCATCTTCGACAACGAGTATTTTTGTCCAGTGTGTGACTTCTCCAACGATATACCCCCTACGTTCCAAGAGCTTGGGCATAGCCTCCCAGTCGGGGCTGTACAAGCGGGCATGGATGCGCGGGTCAAGTTTGGGAATTTCTCGCAGTACTAGCTGGGCCGTAATGACGCTGAGCGAAGATTGCCTTAAAGAGGCCAGAAGGAGAAGGTCGGCTAGTTGTGCGGCGGACAGGGTTTGGTTCGGGTTACGGTACAGTTCGAGGGCGCCGGCGAGGAGCAGTTCTTGGGAAAATGAGCGCTCGCCGGCAACGATGGGCTTGTAGACCGACTCTAATGAGCGTCGGTGGTGATCGTCTTGTTGTATTATGCGCTCAAGTTGCGGAACTTGGCTGACGGCGGCGGTCTGGGTGGATCGGATGTCATGGCGTCGGCAGAGGTGCTGAGTCTTGTGAGCTATGGCAGGGGAAGCTTCTTGGGAACACCCACAGCTCGCCAGGTAGGAACCGATGACCATCGGCCCTTGGTCAGGACAAAAGGGTATGATCTGGAGATGGGAGGCAGCCGCATTGCCCCATCTTCGCTGACAGGCTTGAGAAATCCCACGATTGAGATGCAGTGAGCCTGGTTGGCAAGTAGGTCGAAAGAGGTTGTTAATGCCGATATGTCGCTGCGTCGCCGCGGGACGCACGAACTTTTGTGATCACGTGCTGATAAGATAACCACCCGCATCGGCAGTTAACAGCAGCTCTGACTTTGAGGACTGTCCTCGCCCAAGCCACGACCGATCATTGTGTGTCTTGGGTGTCGAAAGGCCCATTCAATGGCGTCAAAAGTTTCAAAATGCGGCCATGCCATCTCACCATAGCGTCGTACCTCAACCGTGGCTTCCACACCGCACGTTTCACGCCCCGCCCGCAGCGATACTTCCACCTAACGACTCCAACAAGCCAACCTCGAAAGCGCAACTTTTTTACTTCCAACGTCTACCTTTCCCAAAGCACTGGTGAACCGTCTCCGAGGCAGTCGAAACCTGAAAATGGAGAATCATTACTGCCCACGCCTCCGAAGCGCAAAGGCGTTCGTTCTGCCGGCGCAAAGAACTCTCTACGTCGGGTGGCCATCATCGCTCAACGGCCAGCGCAACGCAGTGGTGGCGCCCTATCTGGAGAGTCCGTCGATGCATCTGCTTCGACCCTGATCAGCGCCGTCTGCGTTTCCGAGTCTTTCGATATGGGGTTGGTGCTAGATACACTACGGGCGCATGGGTTCGATATCGACCCAGACCAGAGCGGATTCGAGGCAAGCGAGGTTGTACATGCCCGCGGTGTAAATGGAGGCGACATCTTTGTATTCCCTTCTGGAACGATCGTGACCTGGGCGCTGCCTCCTGATGTCGTCACTAAACAATTGCTCGGCGCGGCGGAAACGCCGTTGAAGCCGGCTCTGCGGGAGGTTGAGGACCTGGAGTATGTTGCCGACTCGTCGAGGGAAACGAGCGGCATGAAGGGTGACATTGTGGTACTTGGGACGAAGCTTGAAGAGAGGGATGGCGATAGACTGGACACGACGCTGGCCAAGATTGCCTTCTCTTCTGGGTTAGCGAGGAGCACCAAGCTGGCCGTTCTCGAAACAGCCTTGACGGCGTACTTTGAGAGTACCAGGAAAATCCCGTCGCTGCTGTCAAAGGGCTCTGGGCTACCCCTTGGTAGGAAGTTTATCTTGCAGAAGACGGGCGAGTTATTGAGTCTGCGCGCGCGGCTCAACCACTACTCGGAGCTGACAGACTCCCTCCCGGACATTTTCTGGGACAGCCGTGCCGAACTAGGTCTAGAAGGGTACTATGAGCAGGTCGGACGAGCGCTTGACGTAAACGTGCGGATTCGAACGTTGAACCAGAAGATGGACTATGCGCAGGAGATTGCGAGCGTGCTACGAGAGATGTCTAGTGAGCAGCACAGCACAAGACTGGAGTGGATCATCATCATCCTCATTGCTGTCGAAGTCGTCTTTGAGCTGAGGCGGATTTTGTTGGAGTGGAAGGAGGAGGAGGCACTAGAGAACGCCGGGAAGAACTGAGGAAGCAGATATGAAGCAAAGATACCCAACTCAATCGATTTTCATCTGAACTCATATGCCAATCTCTATTTCTATAAAAGATATGTTGCACGGTCGAAAATCGATCACAACCGCCAACAACCTCGACTTTGCATCACCACCTCAGCTCTAGACTTGCGCCTTACCTACCTCAGGCCAGCCCAGCTGTTAAAGTTACTGCAGCATAGCGGGTGAGCAGCCGCCAGGGTACCCGCGACCGCCCTGCTCGAACCCGCAACTCCATGCCTTACACTTATCTTATTGGATTGGCCAATCCTGCTGCAAGAACGCTGCGAAAACTCCACAGCAGGGTCGCGCTTGCCCAGTCTGTCAATCGCAAAGCGGGATTGGCCGCCTTCAGTGTCTCCGCAATTATTCTTCAATGTCAACACAGGCAGTCTACGACTACCAGAAAAAAAGCACATTGACTTCGATAGGTCAAGTTGCTGTGCAACAATTGGGCTTCAGCTTTTTATCTTTTTGTTTTCCCGGGCCACCACACTTGCGCAAGGTATCTGCACCAGAGCAGGCGAAATCGGGGTTTCCCCTTTGCCCGATGCTCCCTGTTTTCAAAATATTCACTTCTCACCTCGCCATCAACTTCGCATCGTCAACAGGGCGCCGACAGCTTTGACTCTTTGAGGCGCGCCCGGACTCAACTGCTCACACAACCAACGCGTGCCCGAGTCTCATCCCGCCAACGAACATAAATCCCTGCACATTTTCACAACGTCTACAGCACACAACGCGCCAGCGCCTGCCGCGTGCGCGTGTTGCGCTTACTTTCTGAGCAACGCTTGCCGAATGGTAAGAATGAGCAGTCACCATGCCAGGTCAGCCCCTTCCTTTCATCATGTTGGCAGTTTCTTACCTAATGCAGGCCCCATTGAAGACTACGAGGACGAGCTTGGCAACCTGTTGGTTGCGGATTACGATGAAGGCCGAGACTGGGAAGCCGCCGATGATCTCGCTAAGATCGAGAACCGCGAGATCCTGCGAGTCTTAGAGAACCCGGCTGTCGCCGACCCGTCGGATGACGCGCCTGTGCTGCGAGAGTTTCGTGGGGACGCGCAAACCGTCTTCCTGCCGCCAGATTTTCAGCCGGTCACAAACATCTCCGTCGACCTCCCGCCAAGCACTCTTATTTCGCCGCGGTACCTTTACCAGGGCCAGGAGCTTCCTGCTCCAGTTGATCGGGAGTTCAGGGTCGTCCAGAAGTTGCTAGAGGAGCATCGGCGAACAAGTGAAGGAGGGGACGACTTCATTGACATTGAACTCGACCAATTCACCGTCTTTACCGAACCGTACATGGGTGGGCTCACAGAGGCCTACAAGAAGATGCAATATCCAGGAGAGATGCGACCACTCCAACACCTTTCAATCAAAATTGGCTGCAAAGTCATGTTCGCGGCTGGAGTCTTGTCAGTTGGCGACGCTCGGTACTTTGTACCCAAAATTCCTTTTGAAAAGCTACCTATCGGAAACTATGGCCTGTCTGAGAGTACGGTTGGTCAGGAGATATGGATCCAGTCACAGATGAACACCAAGTATAAGGAGGGTGTTTATTACCGTCTGAAATCCCCTTCGCCAGAGTACAGAAGATTTCACATGGGTTTCATGTGGGTAGCAGACCTTTCGAAGCATGTCGTCGACTACCTCTCCGCCGCGGTAGATGCTGGACGTCGCGTGTTGTTCAGAGAGTTCCGATCTGATTTCAGTGCATGGCTTTTAAAGCACCACGGGGCTTCTGAGGCATTCACTCGCTGGCGACAACAGCTACCAGGGAACGACTTCCGCACAGCAATTGTGGCCAATCTGGACTTTGTCTACAAGGAGGTACATGGCGTTCTCGGTCAGCAAAAGACCAAGTCCATCTATATGTGGAAAGAAATTCGCGACTACACCGCCTACCCAGACACTTCGAAGAAGACACCATCAACCCCAACCAGCGGCGCATCCTCCCCAGCACCAGGTAAAGCAGCCCAAATCGACAAGACCATCGTTACACCTTACACATATCAGCTCTTCAATCATCTGCCCTGCGGCATGATGATGGAGGCCATGGCCCCAAGCCCCCGAGCCGAGAAGTTGCGAACCGATCTCATAAGTGCTTACAAGTTAGAGCCATCACCAAGCCCCCACGCAGCTGCACACCAAGTACACAAGAAAGTTACCAGAGAAGTCTGTGTTGGCGATGTTATTTCTATGACAAGGGATGACGATCGCTCTCACTGGGCTAGAGAGGTTGCTGCTGACTTTGATGATGTCGACCGGTGGTTTGGATTGGTTCAGAAAGTCCACAAGTTGAGGGATGAAAAGCCGTGCTTCGATGTCATTTGGCTGTACAGACCCGTGGATACCCTATGTGGTTCCGTGAAGTATCCTTGGAATAATGAGCTGTTCCTCTCGGACCACTGCTCGTGTGGGGATGGATATCCTAAGATCAAAGAGAGCGAGGTTCTCTCTATCCATCATGTTCACTGGGGAGGCGCTGCAGACACGATTGCTGAGTTTTTTTGCCGGCAAACATACCTCACTAAGCCGACGACACACCGATGGATTACGTTTCAGCAGAGCCACCTACGTTGTAACCACCAGATTGAGGCTTTCGCCCATAAAGTCGGCGATAGTCTTCTCATCAGTCCTGAGAATCCTGACGACCTAGCTGAGCCTTACGAGCTAGTCTCAGGTCCTGACGAGGAGAACATGGTCGTTCTTCGACGTCTATTTCGCAGAAGCCAACTGGAACCCAACACGAATACACCCCGGAACGAGCTTGTCTACAGCAACGAGACGACTTCGATCGATGCCGATCGCATCCACGGCAGGTGTCTTGTGCGTTTCTTCAGACGCGACGAGCCGTTATTGCCTCCCTACGGTCGGAACGGCGTCGGCAATGCCTTCTTTATTACTCACCATGTCGACTCATTAGGGCAGATCGTCCGCATGGACGATGCCCCTCCTACGCTGAGGCAGGGGTTCGATCCCTCAAGGCAGGTCCCCAAGCTTCGAGGAGTCGATCTGTTTTGCGGAGGCGGTAATTTTGGACGTGGGCTCGAGGAAGGGGGGGCTATCCAGATGCAATGGGCTAATGACATCAACGTACGTGCTATTCACACGTACATGGCAAATACTCTGGGCGAAGTACATCCTTTCGCTGGCTCTATTGACGACCTGCAGCGACTTGCGTTGGAGGGCAAGTTTAGCGATAAAGTTCCGAAGATTGGTACAGTGGACTTCGTGTCTGCTGGTAGTCCGTGTCCAGGCTTCTCTCGCCTTACCGTCGACAAGGCCACCCCGGAGCAACGCAAAAACCAGTCACTTGTTGCCGCCTTTGCCTCTTTCATTGACACCTACCGACCCAGGTACGGCTTATTGGAGAACGTCCTGGAGATCGTGCAACCACGCCGGGAAAAGAACGAAGACGTGTTCTGCCAACTGATCTGTGCCTTGGTTGGGCTTGGGTATCAGACGCACTTCTTCTTATTAGACGCATGGTCCTATGGCTCGCCACAGAGCCGAAGTCGTGTGTTCCTATGCTTTGCAGCCCCGGGCCACAAACTCCCGGAGCTACCTCTTCACTCGCATTCACACTATCAGCCAGTCTTTCGTTCCAAAACCCTTGGCAGATTGCCTAACGAAGAGCCGATGGGCGAGCGGCTGGTGATGCCCACACCATTCAAGTTTGTTGGAGCTGCAGACGCAACTGCAGACCTTCCGGACATCGTCGATGCTAAGGTTGACATCTGCATCCCCTTCCCAGACCACCGCCTTGCACATGGTTATACAAAGTATCTCCGGAACCAGCTGAGTGTTATACCTACCCATCCCTACGGCATGAACTTCACAACTACTTGGAAGGAGGGTCATGGAATCATGACGAAGGCAGAGAGAGACTTCTTCCCCGCGAAGGGCGACAGGGTCACACAAGCATCCTCGCCTGCGTGGGGCAGGTGCTTCCCTCAGAAGGTTATGCAAACGGTGACAACAGCCCCTTCTCCAGCAGACGCGCGACTCGGCAGGATCCTGCACTGGAATCAGAATCGAATTTTGACGGTCATGGAGGCTCGGCGCGCCCAAGGATTCTTGGACCATGAAGTTATTCTGGGACAGCCCAAAGACCAGTGGAGAGTGGTTGGCAACAGTGTCGCGAGAGAGGTGTCTCTAGCTCTGGGACTGTCTTTTCGAGAAGCTTGGCTCGGCTCTCTGGTCGATGGGGATGAGGCTGACCCTACGCTGGGCCAACAACCGATACTCAACGACATGGATATCACACAACTGAACACGCCGCCTGGGCCAAGTTCTAGGAGTACCCCTAGTGCTGGTGCCGATGCTCTGGTCTCTTCGCGTCCACCGAAGCGGCCCCTCGAGAGCATCTTAGAAGTGCAGTTGTTTGTGTCTAAGATGGCTAAGACCAGTGCAGACAGCGAGTGATACGCAGTAGAGGGTTATGAATGGCGTTTTGGGATAGAGAAGGACAAAGCATCTGGACAGACAGGCTTGCGGAGGTGATTTTCTGGAGAGGTTTTGCAAAAGCATTCGAGATACCCGATTGGAGAACCTACAGAGGAACGCAGAGCGCGGGCAGATTTGCACTAGAGCCGCATATAGAGAGGCTCTCATAGATCTGCATTGCGTACGAGATACCAGAAGCAACGAAAATCAGTTGCATAGCATAGACAAATAATTTTTCACCACGCTTGCTTCTTTGTGTGATCCTTCTCGTCTGTAATATGTTTTGAATTGATTGCGATACAGTATCTAAAAGCAACGCTATTTTCCCAACCTAGATTACGTAGTTGACAGGAGGTGTAAAGCACAGGGTATTAATAATGTTTCTTTCTAATTCGTTCTCGAGTGGGCGCTCAGCTCTCTCACTGGCCCTTTGTGACGGTAACTGTCTCCGTCTCCTTCACTGTGACCGTTGCCGTCACGGTCTCCTTCTCCGTGACTGTCATGACGAATCCGAAAGCATCGGGGCTGGCCTTCGCCGCGGGCGCCGTCGGGAGGACTGTCGGAACAGTGGACGGGATCGGGTCAAATGTCAGTGTGCCGGTGACGGTGACAGTGGTGGTCGCAGGCGGTGCAGATGTCTCTACAGATGTTGAGCTGCGTGTGCGACGACGGGTGGAGGTCGACAGTGTCGTGGGCTCCTCTGCAGCCGTTGTGCCCTCTCTTTCTGTGGTAGTTGGTGCCGGGTCGGGCTCAACCGTCCTCGTAACGATGACGGTCGTGGTGAAGCCCGGCGAGGAAGTCTTCTCAGGCGGGGCGACGAGGACCGTAGACGTGGCGGTGGCAATTGGGACCGCTGGGCTTGTGGTCTCTGGGCTGCTCGGCGGAGTCACCTGGATTGTGGACGTGGCGGTGACGACTGGCGTGACAGTCATTGTGACCTCTGATACTGCGGCACTTGTAGAGGATCCCGGGGCAGACACAGCCTCTCCGAGAATGTTGCTCGCGACGGTAGGGTTGTAGCAGCCGACGACGACCCCCTCTGTTGTGTTCATAGGAAGGGCGAAGCATGACTGGTCGTTACCGCAGCTCACGATGTCGAAGGCGCCGTCGGAGCCACATTTTCCGATGTTGCCTTTGACGCAGGCGACTTGGCCGTTACTACAAGCAGACTGCTCGGTGAGGGTGGCGAAGAGGACATTGAAAGACTTGGCGTTGGCGAGGTTTCTGGCTGCAACCTCTGGGGAGATGGTCGCCGTGGCGGCGGGGAGCGAGGTCTCAATGGTGGGGACGCCGACGTTGGGAGAGCCTGTGACCTTGAGAGTTGCCGATGATGGGGGTATGGTCTGGAGTGGTGTTGTTGATGAAGCCGGGGTATCATGGGAGGTGGGGGCGGGCGTAGATGAAGCTTCAGCCTTTGCGGTGGTGCTGAGCACAAGAGAAGTTGATGATGCGACAGGCTGGACGGAGGTCGTTGTAGTCTCGCCAGGGACGGGGAACGCAAAGGACAAAGACGACTGCATCCCATTGGAAGGTCCTCGCGAAGCACCCTCTTCACCTGCGGCGGTCGTGGTCGGCCCGGTCGGGGTTTCAGTCAGACTGCTTGCTGGCAGGAGGGCCGACCCATTTCGAAGGCCTGTTGTCGGATACGGAGGTAGAGCGATAGAGCTGAACATGGGAGGCAGAGTGGCTACAGTGGTCGTGGAAGCACCGCCTGATATTGTTGACGGTACTGATATCGTGCTCAGAGGAGGAGGGAGGAAGACTGCGGTGCTCGACAACTGTACAGCTGTCGTTGAGGGGCCTCGTGTGGCTGCTGATGTGCTTTTCGTGTCGTCGATGGTGCTGAAGACAGGACTTGGTGTAGATCCATCATCTTCCTCCTTTGCCGTTACTGCAGCGGCAGAGGTGGAAAGATGCCTGTGTTCGTGTGAGTAAGGATCGTCGAAGGAGTTTTTGGGGACGTACGTTGACTCTGGTGTACTAGAGGTGACACTGACTGAGGTGGTAGAGTTCCAGCCCCTTCCGAAACTGCGACTGATGTTAGTGGAGTACGACCATTATGCTGTATGTACTGACAGTCTCTCAGCACGTCTTACCGGACCAGCCTGCGTAGTCTGAGATAACAGGAGGAGGAGTAAGACGTCTGCTATGCGAATACTGGAAAACATTGTGGGAAATGAGAGAAAGTCAACCAGTGGGTATGTCTCTTCGTCAAGAAGAGGTATTATGAGTAAATGATATCCACAATGGGATGCACCGCGCTGGACAAAAGAGAGGGGGACCTTGCGCGAGAACAAAGATGATGATCAGCGCAGATCAGAAACAGAACGCGAGACAGCAAAGCAGCAGAGGACGTGGAGAAAGAATGGAAGGCAAAACACAAGGAAAGTGAGTAAGGACAGAAGGAGAAGAGCGAAGGGCAGGCGTCAATATGACTAGAGGGTACTCGAAGAAGGCTGATGACGGAGTCTCGAACACTGGTTTGAGGCGAGGGGCAGCCCCGTCTTGTATGACTGGCATGGACAGCAAACAGCCTCTCCGGGGTCCGGACTTCTGGGCCTGTCGTGGCCCATTCGAGCAGCCGGGCTGTGAAGCCATTCGAAACAGACCATCGCGAATTGGCAAGGCGAATGGAGCAGTTTAAATGAGCCCCGACAGCTTGGAGGATTTTCATCCAATCCATTGCGCTGCTCTCGATCTGGTGGCCAGGGTTGAGCTGCGGATGAGGTGCCGTCATTGCGACTTGGAGAAGCGTTGTTTTGTTAAGCGCCTCTGGCAAATACGAGAAGAAAAAACGAAGTGTTCTTGGGGAGAAATGGGACGGTGTTTCTTGTCGGGTCGACTGCAGACGCGCGGGAAGTTATTATTGGCAGCCCCGGATCCCTGCTGCGTTCCCGAGAGCTGCGAGCCAATGAATGCCACAGCGCTTACACCACACGGGACAGGCGGTCAGGGGGGTTGACGGAGTCCAGTCCATCTTGGTGCCATAAAGAGCACCACATGTCTGCATGCTCCTCTTCAGGATTGAAATGTCGACAAAACACTCGTACAATTGATGTGAGCCTGCTAGAAAAAACTTGAATGAGCGTCGACCTTCTTTCTATCTTGCCTTACTCTGACTGGGACGCAATGCACGCGTGTTGGCGGGCGAAGACAGGAGCCACTGAAATACACGGGCTGGCCAATTACACAACAGGCCCTGGCCGAAATCAGCATGTGGATCAGCGCTACGATACTGGGATACCTGTCCGGGCCTACCTGAGGTGAAAAAGAATTGCTCATCTGAGGAAAAAAAAAGCGTTTGGATTTTGGTAGTCAACGCCATCATGAGTGAATCGCGTGATGGAATAAGTTACCTCCCGTAGGTACTACCTATCTCATTCATGACCGACCAGACTCAACTTCATCAAAATCAGCAGAATAACTCATTACCGCAATGTGAGAAATCTCGCCTTCCAATGTCTTATCAGAGTATGATTGACCAAGGCACGTGGCCTCTGCAGCAGCAGCAGCAGTCGTGCCACCTTCCCCTCTGGACCACCCAGCCAAGGCCCAAATGAGGGGAAAACACCATCAAACGACGTCGAAATATGCTTCCTTACCAACGCTGCCGTGGGCACGTTGCACATTGGGTGGCGTCCATTGGGGGCTAGTCCATCATTTCTCCGTCCGCCAAGCCTCACCTCCGCTAGGAAGCGGCTTGGCATGGATCCCGAAGTGCATCGCTGATGATCTGCAACAGGTGACGGGACAATGCATTGTCATCTTTCTGCGAGACATTCAGCAAAGGCCGGCCTCAATTCCGTTATCGATGTCTTGGAAATTCCTCACGGTGGTGGTAGAAGACTAGTGCGTCCTCCCGCTCAAATCATCTGCCACCATTGAATGTGATCCGTCATGCCAAGAGAGCCTGCACCGCTGGCGGACTGCATTCGTCGAATTATTGATGTGCGTTGCATTACATGAAATGAAGCCTAGTTGTTCAGAGTCGAATACATATATAGCCGAATCATTTGGCCATCACCTTGAGAGGAAATTGGTTCTTGCGACCACCCTGAGGTCCTTGTTGCCCCTCCTTGTCGCGAGAAATTTCTTCGCCCTCTGCATCTTTTCAAATCACACATTCACTGGTTCATGAGCAAATTGCCAAGATGCATACAGCTTCACTTTCTCTTTTCGCGCTGGCAAATGCCGCGTTTGCCGTAGATGTGAAGAACTTCATCTACATCGTCCCCGATGGATATGGGCCGGCATCCCAAACCATGGCTAGGGACTACGTTTCCTTGATGCAGAATGGCCAGAACGAAGGAGCTCCAGTTAGCATACAACTGGCAGCAGACAAGCTGGTAAGAGCGAACCCATTATCACGAATCCCCCTACTGACGACATCTTTGAGGTGATTGGGAATGTCCGCACCCAATCCAGCGATAACTTGATCACAGACTCTGCAGCCTCCGGTACTGCCTTTGCCTGCGGCGTGAAGACATACAACTCTGGTAGGTTGAATGAAAATCATCTTCGAGGGGCATAGCCTAACAAGAACCAGCTATCGGCGTCGACCCTGACGGCAAGCCCGTTGGATCCATCCTTGAGGCTGCCAAGTTCGCGGGCATGAAGACCGGCTTGGTCGTTACAAGCACCATCACCCACGCCACCCCTGCAAGTTTGTTCTCCCATCCTTGAGGCAAAGTTCGAGACTAAAAAAATCAGGCTATGCCGCTCATGTTGCTAATCGGGGCTCCTACGAAAAGATTGCGGAGCACGAAGTAGGGTATAATCACCCGCTCGGCCCAGTTGTCGACGTTCTGCTTGGAGGAGGTCGATGCTTCTTTAAGCCGCAATCAGACTCGACCTCCTGCCGCGAAGATGAAATTGATCTCTTTGGGTTCGCCGAGGAGAATGGATACCACATCATGCAGGATCGTCCTGCTTTTGATGCTCTAAACAAGGGTCTTGGCGACATCGGCATCCCCTACATTGGCCTGTTCAACGATGGTAGGATCACCTGATGTTGGTCCTGACGAGGCTGACATTGTCCAGACCACATGATGTACGAGATTGACAGATCTCGTCAACCCGAGAAAGAGCCCTCTCTTCTCGAGATGGTTGAGACCGCTCTCAACTCCCTCACACAAGGTTCCCAAGACGTGGGATACTTTCTGATGATCGAAGCCTCCCGTATCGATCATGCTGGCCACGCCAACGACCCCGCCGCCCACCTCTTCGACACCGTACACTACAACGAGGTTATGGGCTTCGTCCGGGAATGGATCGACAAGCACCCCGACACGATGCTCATGTCAGCCGCGGACCACGAGTGCGGCGGTCTTACGCTAAACGGCTTTAACCCTCTTCCCATGGCCAATGTCAACGCCTCCACCCAAGCTCTCATGAAGGTTTGGGAAGCATATACCGGCTCTGACAAGAAGTCTTTCCTCATCAGCGAGATTTTGCCCGAATATGGTCTTGCCGACGCCAAAGATGCCGAGATCAATACTCTCCTCGAATCGAGCGATCTGAGTTCTGATCTTGGACGGCTGCTCTCTAGCAGGTCTGGTGTTCACTGGTCCACAGGCGGACATACGGCCACGGATGTCACTCTGTACGGCTATGGTGCCGGCGATAACGGTCGTGCAATCAGGGCCGACATGGCTGGTAATTGGGACAACACCCAGCTGCCCAGGTATATCGAGAAGGTCCTTGACATCGATATGAACGAGATCACAACCCTACTCCGGGCCAACGGCACTGGCTGGACCGAAGTCAAATCCAAGCTGCGTAAGCGTTTTGATGAGCACATTGACGGTCACAACCATGGTCACTGATGTTTGTGTATGGATGAAGGAGAACCTGTACATTCCAAGTCTCCATTCTGGATAGTAGTTTTGGTTGTTGCCATAATATCTATGCCTGCTACTGCAGCCTTTTGCCATTTTCTACGACAGGTACTAACCCCTTTGCCAAAGCCTACCAACGCCTTCATAATGCTCAACACCTCATCTGCGTCATAATTTCTAACCACGTGCAACGTCTAGTAAGAATACACGTACGGCTCCGAACCATCCTTAGACTTGTGCTTCCCTTGAGCTACTCGCCGGTTGTGCACGAAGTACACCAACTCCTGCAACAGCGCAAACGCCATTCCGACCGAAACCATGATGATCATCGTAAGGAGTCCCCTGTCGTAGCTATTGACTAGTCAGATGATGGTAACTCTCTTTAGTGTTCGGGCTCTTACAAAGGAAGATCGTTCGCCCTGAAATATTGAGAACCGACCATTAGACCACTGATGGCGGACATCACCCACATCCTAGTTTTCGTCAGCATCATCATCCATAAGTAGCATATTACAACTTACGCAATAGCAATGCTCCGCTCCCCTGCCTCGCGACAGTTCACCTGCACCCAGGTGTTATGCGCCGGATGGTAGGAAACCGAAAATGCGTTGATGGCCGTCCACAGTCCCCATCTGGACCATTTTCCAACATGCGGATGAACACTGCGGGCAACCACCAAGATGGTTAAATAGCATATGTGCGCCGTCAAGACGGTCCCTCCTCGTTTGTTCGTTCTGTCGCTCATTGTTGCGAACGCAAAGACGACCACCATGGCAAGAGTGGCACCGACCGCTGCCAGTGCGTTGGCGCTGATCCGATCGAAGCCGAGGGCCCTGCTGCGAGTTAGAAAAGTTCTTTCTTGCGAGATGTAGAACGCACATGATGATTGAAGGAGTATACGTCGTCAATGGTGACCAGGTCGAGAATGCGCAAAACGTGGAGACGTAATGCGGCCACCGCCTGTAGTGGCTGACCGTCTTCCAAACCAGAGCCCAACGGATTTCAAGACCGTGGATACCATGTCTCTTTACCTGACCGTCAATCTCAAGGCGCTTCTGGAGGGTCTCCTGCTGATTTCTCGAGAATCGGACCAGGCCCGGGCTTCCTATCGGTTTCGGGGTGTCGGGCGAGCCGGGGAGGAGGAAGATGAACATCAAAGCCACCGCAAGAGTAAAAAGACCCTCCACTGAAGCACGATTCTGTTAGTATGCTACCAATCGTGCAGGATTCAAGGGCTCTTACACAAAAAAAGCCACTGCCAACCCTTCAAGCCAAGATGACCCTCCATTTTTAGGATGCCCGATGCCAGTAGAGGACTCAAGCCGTTACCACCGAATTGGCCAAACATAAAGATGGCAACGCGCTTGGCCAGCTCTCGCTTCGTATACCATGTTGAAAGCGTGAAAATCGATGCCGGAATGTAGCCCGCCTCCGTGAAGCCGAGCATCAGGCGGATGGCGAGGAAGCCGGCGCGATTCTTGACGAGGACTTGGAGAGTTCCGACAAGGCCAAAGAGCAACACCTGAAGGGAGATCCATTTTCGTGGACCGAACTGAGGGTGGAGGCGTGGTTAGTCGCCAAGCATTAGCAATGCAGAAGGCAGTCCGACTCACCCGTTGCAGCAACAAATTGCATGGTATTTCTAGAACGACAGTGCCCATGAACATGAGCTGGTTTCCCAAGTTAATGGTGTCCTGGCTCACGTCGATATCCTTGGCGAATCCCGCAGTGAGAGCGCTTGCGAGGTTCATCCGGTCGAGTTGGAACATGAGTAGTCCGAGGACCAGAAGGGGGAGGACCGTCATATCGATCCTAGAAGCCAAAGTCAACTAAGCATTTCTTGAAAGGATCATTATTCTTACTTACTTCCTCTTCGCTCTCTGCTCCTGACCGGCATCCCATTCCACCTTGTCATCGGCTGCCGCCACCGACTGATCGGTTGGTGTGTCACACACCATCGCCTTATCCCTCTTCGAGTCCATTTTCCCTAGCTTGTCGACGTTCGTCGTCATCGTAGAAACAGCAGAGGGAACGCATGTTGATCATGTCCTACAAGCCGGCCATCCAGGTCCTCCTCCAGACTCTCACGATCCCAGTCATTGTCCATGTGATCCCTGCCATCTGCGTCAAGTCCCCATCTTTCAGCTTATCGCAAACTCGGATTCCAGGGTGCAAGACCTAAATGTTGGCGACTTTGCGAACCTTGATGGCCGTCCCGCTCCGATCTCACCTTACCCACCCGGGTCGGGTTCCCCCCGAAGATGGGACCCCGCCTCGGAGCGACCTCCGTCGAGCCCTCCGGCCCTTTGATGGGGTTTGGTTTGGGACAGCGTTTGCGTTTGCGCACCGCGGGATAACGCCATCGGACGCTAAGATGATCAATCGCACAGAGACGCACCCTCTGCCCGCACATGGCGCCATAGCTTCGGCCCCCTGTATCCCTGTAAGACTGCCCCGTCAGGCGGTTTGCGACGGCATGATTGGGCGGTCGCAGCTGTCTTCAACAGTAGGACCCCTGCTCCCTGGTGCCTTGGGCCGAACCCACGCTGTCGGGAGACATTTTAAAAAGACTCGCACTGCATGCGCGCGGTGAGCTTTTGACGCTCTTATCTGTTTGGCTAGATTTGTTGAGATCTTGATCCCCCTCTCTGTCCTTCATCATCTCTCTCGTTCTGTCTAGTCGCGTGCGTATGCCATGGGCGCAATCAAGAGAGTCGCAGTCATCGGCGCGGGGCCGGCGGGGGCCATTGCCATTGATGCGGTAGCAAAGGAGAAGGCTTTCGACGTCATTCGTGTGTTTGAGCGCCGGGAGGCGAGCGGCGGGTGCTGGTGAGTACCTAGTTTCTCTCATTGGACCTCTGGGACTTTGTTTGTCGCGCTGCGGGTCAGCTGCCCTCATATCAAGTCGCTTCGAGAGCACCTTGATGGTTGGAAATCCTGGCAAGTAAAGACCGGGGTGCAAGATGCTCGAGACGAGAACCCGGATGGGTATGTTGCTTGGAATTTTTGGCATCGTTCATTCTAGCATAAACGTGGTTGAAGCATCTCTACGAAGATGAGATGAGACCAGCAGAATGGAACGAACCAGACTGGACGGGACGGGCCATGATGGCGGCACGCATGGACTGACACCCGCAGGATTGGCGACAAGGAAGCGCCACCTCACCTCACCGACTTCACCTCCCTCGCCGACCGCACCGCCGACAGACCCATCCCGGTCCCGGAGTCTTTTCCGGCGCAGACCCCGACACAGAAGGCCCCGCGCTTCACCGAGTCCGGCATCTACCCGTACCTCGAGACCAATGTCGACGCAATCCCCATGTCCTTCTCGGACGCTCCCATCTCAGAGGAGCGGACACCCAACTCAATCGCCCTGCACGGCCCTTCAACGCCATTTCGTCACTGGACCGTCATGAGAGATTACGTCCGGCGCATTGTCGACAAGTATGAGGGCTTTGTGTCTTATAACACCACCGTTGAGCTGGCCGAGAAGGTGGGGGATGAGTGGAAAGTTGTCCTGAGAAAGGAGGGCAAAGACTCGGATGAGTGGTGGGTTGAACGGTTCGACGCGGTTGTCGTCGCGACGGGACACTACTGGGTTCCCTACGTCCCCAAGATTGAGGGCCTCGAGGAGTTTGAGAGAGCTCGCCCGGGCAGTGTCATCCACAGCAAACACTACCGCGGAAGGGAAGATTTCTGTGGAAAGGTTCGTCACTCTGTCATCGATGTGCAAACCGTAGCTGACATGCTCAGCGCGTCGTGGTTGTCGGCGCCTCCGTCTCAGGAGCCGACATTTCAGTTGACCTCATCAACACAGCAAAACTCCCCATCTACTCCGTCGTGAATGGGCGCAAAGCCAACCTCTATTTTGGCGACGGCGCCTTTCACCACCCCAAAATAGCCCGACAGGCCACAATCTCGCGCATCGAGGGCCGGACGGTGCACTTCATAGACGGCACGTCGGTCTCGGACGTCGACAGCATCATCTTCGCGACGGGCTTTACCTGGACGCTGCCCTTCCTGCCATCCGTCGAGGTCCGTAACAACCGCGTAACGGGGCTTTACCAGCACGTCATCTACCACCGCGACCCGACTCTCCTATTCATCGGCGCCGTGGCAGCGGGCCTGACGTTCAAAATCTTTGAGTGGCAAGCCGTCCTGGCGGCGCGCGTGCTTTCCGGCAGGGCGAGACTGCCGCCGGCGGAAGAGCAGGCCAAGTGGGAGGCCGATCGCGTTGCGGAAATGGGTGACAAGTTTCCACTGGTGCACCCGCACTTTGAGGAGTACTTTGAGACCGTGCGGGCGCTGGCGGGCGAGCCCGAGAACGGCGTCGGGAGACGGTTGCCGCCGTTTGATCCCTCATGGTTCCAGGCGTTTCTCGACGGGTTGGAATTGAGGAGGAAAATGTGGGTGAGACTGAATGCGAAGGCTCAGGAAGAACTTTTGCGAGCAGGTGGGCTTGGCGCGACAAGCGAAGCGCTCGTGGCAGAGAAGACCCTCCTTGTAACCGCGATAGAAACCCCTCAAGAAGTGGCGTAGACGAATTCCAAGTTCTTCGACTGTGAATAGTTCCAGCGTCAGCCCAAGGTTGAGACGCATCAACAACAATCATAACTTACAAAGGAGTTGTTGTGAGAGCGACGACACCTGATACCGCCAACGCGGACCGAACGCATCAGTGAGGCGTGCGCATACCCGATTAGGTCAAGAGGTTCCAAAGGGCTGAAGATCAGCTAATCCTGCCATGTCTTACCCGGACGGCCGGCTCTTGCTGGATCAATCAGAACATTGGAGGCTCGTTTGCGCTGGGCAGTGCTTACTTACATGTGGGTGCCGTCTTACATCAGACGCCTCAGCATCCGCTTAAACACCCAGGTCGGGACTTCTCCGAGAACAGTAATTGGCGCTTAGGGAGACGTGCCAGCACATCTCTCGCGGTCAGCGCGTTTCGGCTTGTTTTTGTTTCGAGACCTCCCGTGGCTTACGGTGCGTCAGTTATGGTGGCCATCAAAAAGGCACATTTCCCGCGCTTCTATCGCGGCAGGACAGGGATGGAGTGAGCGAGTCTCAAGAGTGCACCGCCAAAATCCAGATTATGAGCACGACACCACCCTCGAAGCCGTCGAGGCTCCCGGCGGCCTCACGGCTGGGTCGTCGCATCAAGGAGTTCGACATCATGGGTATTCTTCAACCACCCCGCCTGATGCCCGAGTTCCTCGCCAGCGACGTGGCTGGTTTCTTCCTCCACGTTGTTCTGGCGACAGACTGGTCGTCTTTCTGGAAAACCAGGCTGTTCCAGGCTTTTCCATTCTCGCAGACGATCGCCGAGACATTCACCGATTTCTGGAGATCCTTCTGGGACGAGAGGTGGCATACAGAGAACCTGCTGGAAGAGAGGGCGAGGAAGTGGAGCCCTCACCTTTACAAAGCCATGCCGCCGCGCCTTCGAACTTATCGTGAGATCCTCAACCGACAACAAGCCCTGAAGAACTGTTGCGGTGCGCAGTTTCACGGGCTCGACACGCCTGAGGTGGCCAGGAACATGCTGCTGCAAATCGCCATGGCCACGTGCTGGATGTGGGCACTGTTTAAAGACCACATGGCGGTAGTGTGGCTGCTGGCCGAAATTGAGAACAGGGCGCAAGGATATCGACAAAAGATTGAGTTCTCTGTGCCTCCAGTCGTTCGAAAGGGGGAGGGAATCATGCCAGTTGCCAAAGATGAGCGACGACAGCTTTGTCTAACCCGCATACAGGAACGGATTGATCGCGGGCAAGGCCTGATTACCAGATTTATGGAGCTGGAACTTTGCCCAGTTGAACGGGATGAAGACATCTGGAGTGAGGACGAGTGGCTGGTTGAGAAGGATGGCGAGATACCCGCAGATATGCCCGATGAAGACCGCTTCCTCGTGAATCGCGTCGTTTTCTCGGCCGGTCTGTCATGGTTCATGGTATCGATCAGCTGTGACTTTGCGACGTTCTACCTTTCTGTCCTCCTGTTTCGCCTGAGAAGTCGTGTACTTGGATGAAAAGGAACGATGGCTGTTCATGTTTGTAATACCCAGGGAAGGCAAATTGCGTATGAGCCATGATAAACTTGTATATTGGGCATTACCTCATTAATACCAATGACTGCGGTATCGCTTGCCATAACGCCGTGCCATGCATGTGTGACCAAATCAGCGCCGTCTTCTGAACCTACTGTTGTACCCCGGTCCTCCTTTTGCGCCGTGGTTTTTCAACTTCAATCTTCGGAAGTTGGTGTGGGCCATTTCGTTCACCTTCCTGACAGCCTTCTTGACCGTTCCCACCTTTTCCGTTTTCTTCGCGTTGCTAGCTTTGGGAGCTGCCGCTTCAAAGTCTGAGCCCGATCCCGCGTCGCCAAGCTCATCGAAATCGTCATCAGCTCCATTGGCCTGCGTTTCCGGGACGATGTCGTCGTCTTCATCGCGGCCCTCAACAGGAGCCGACGGTCTCTTGACTTGAGTCGGCTTCATATTGACGCGTCTGGTCGTTCGCTTCTGGCCCTTCTTCTTGAATATCTTCAAAGGCTTCCCGTCCCGGCCCACCTGCTCCTCATCGACACTATCGTACATCCCCTCATCGTCAAAGCCGCCCAGTGGCAGATGCACCTGACTGTCCGCAGCAAGCAAGTCCTCTTTCGGTTTCGGAGGAGCCTTGGGCTGCGGCTCTGCACCTTCAGCTTCTCGCAGAGCCTCCAAATCATCGTCAAGCTGCTCCTCCTCGACTTTCCTAAGACTGGCCACAATGGCGCTGAGGCCGCGCACCATAGGTTTCCGGGGTAAACGCAGCGGTGGGGCGACGAAGTCGGTGCTTTCGGCGGGAGGTGGCTGGGTGTGTCTCTTGAGAAAAGACGGCGTGCTAAACTGAAGTTTCGAAACTGTTGTCGGAGTCTTTGCATCGACCACTTGGGCCCCTTCCTTATTTTTAAGCGGCGTCATGAAACTATCCAACATCTGCCTCTTGCTTGTTGACATTGGGGTTCGCCCGAGTTTCTCTTCGTCCATGGGCGTGGCACGCTTTCTCGGCGTCGTCATCGGTCTCGAGTCGGCAGTTGTGTTGAGAGACCCGTTCTTCCTCGACGGTGTGCCAAGTTCTCGTTCAACCATGAGGTCAAACAGTCCAAGAACTCGACCATCGCGCTGCGGCGTTGGGCCGATTGATCTCGGAGCAACAGGGCTGAACAAGGTTTTGGAAATCGAGGGAGTGCTGTTGAGGTTCGCGCCATCGGGTATCGATCTTCTTTTCGAGGGGGTTTCGGCATGTTTGTGTCGTTTGGACGGAGTCGTTACAGGAGCAGTGTTCTCCTTTCTCTTTGCTTTCGGATCTTCTTTTGTGGGCGGTGCAGCCTTTCCAGAGAGGATGTCGCGTACTTTGTTGTATTGCTTGTATTTTTGTGCTGCTCAATCGTCAGTCTGTGAGCCTTCCTCCGTTCTCGTGAACCATACCAATGTCAGCATTGCGCTTGATGTCGTCTCTTCCCGGCTTCTTGCCATCATGGGACTTAGCCCACGAGGTTTCCCAGCTCTTGAGTTCAGCGCGTAGTTTTTGGGATTGCGACTCGTAATCTGCCTTTGTCTGGTCGTCCATGTCGAAGCAATGCTAGCAGCCGGTCGTGTACGTCATTGAAGAGGCGTACTTCAAAGTGCAGCAGTCTGTTTTGACGAAGTGTGCAGGTACTGTACTGATGTACCAGTGGATTCGCAGTGGAGGGAGAACGCGGTCGAGACGCGACCGCCAAACCACTAAACGCGTCCCGGTACCTTACCTTACCTTATGGCAGATGCGAGCCCCACTTCAAATTCTTATCTTATCGGGCCACTGGCCTCAGCTTACTAACAGCTCCCTACGCCTAGCCGCCGTCCATCAACCATCACCTCGAACACCACATTGCCATCCTTTCTACCGCGTTGGATTGTGCTTTGTGCTACTGGCATGTCCCCCGAAGCAGCGAAGAGCGACAACTCGAGCTCTCGAGATCTTCAGTCCGCTGTTCTGCAAACGACGCTGCAGGAGATCTCATCACGGCCAACGGAACCCGAGCGGGGCGCATCCGCCGACGATTGTTGCGTCATCTGCCTCGACCAAATCACCGAAGGCTGCGAAGCGCAACCCTGCCACCACCGAAACTTCGATTACCTCTGTCTGGTAACATGGCTGGAACAACAAGCAGCATGTCCTCTGTGCAAGACCGAGATCAAAGAAGTCCGTTATGACTTTAGCGACGACCAGAAGCAGTGGAAAACGTTTAAGCCTGCACCGGCGCCGGTGGCTGCCAAAACGGCAGGAAACGCCGCTGCGGCCCAGCAAGAGAGGCGATACTACTCCCAAGTACGACCCAGGCGACCGCGACCGCAGAATGCCCACTCCTCGTATCGAACATTTGTTCCTTCTCAGGATGAGACGATTGCGCGCCGACGAGACGTGTATCGCCGCCAACTGTATTCGCTCCATGTCGGCTCGAACCGAATATCTAGGTACCGAGACCTGACACCACAGATGTTCGCATCTGACTCTGAGTTGGTGTCCCGTGCTCGGACGTTCCTCCGGCGCGAACTTCAGGTGTTCGAGTTCCTGTCCCCAGATAACGATGCGCGCACGCCAGAAGCAGACCCTGTTCGGCGTCGCAGAGCCAACAATGCCGAATTTCTTTTGGAATACATTGTCGCGATTTTGAAGACCGTGGACATGCAGGGCAGTATGGGCCAGGCGGAGGAGTTGATCCAGGAATTTCTGGGACGTGAGAACACTCGGCTGCTACTCCACGAACTCAGAGCTTGGCTTCGGAGTCCATATACGTCGTTGGAGAATTGGGACCGCGCTGTACAATATCCAGACGTCGTTCCGAAGCGTCGGCGGTCTCAAAGCCCCAGCTCAGAACGTGGCGGCTCAAGCGTGGACGGCATGTACCCTTCACGCTGGAGAAGAGACGACCGACGGAGACATCCGCGGGGGAGTTACGAAGCTCGACGCTCCCGTAATCACGAGAGGTTGAGAGAGGCAACTGAACGCTACTTTGTTGACTAAGAGGTGAAGGTTTAGATGATACCCGAGTTCTTACGCATTGCCGGGGAGTGGTTGCGTCCAGTTCTTTACTTTCAGACAGCAGTCAAGGTGTCTTGCAAATACACGTGATAAACGAAAGGTTGTGGGCAGTTGCTCACGTATGTACTGACCAATTACTCGTATATCGTTGTCGTTGCTCGTCGTAAATCTAGCGAAACTGTCACAGTTCATGTGGAACGATGTCACACTCTAGGTAGAGCACAGTTGCCGTCGGCACCACAGCTCGAGCGGCTTCGAGTCAGGGTCTGCGGCAACAAAGTAAAATGGCCCCCTGGCAAATCCACTGAATCAAGTGCCGAACTATATCGGAATCTAATTCCAACGCCGCCACGGCGGCACCTGGGGCTGAACAATAGCGGGGCAGTCATTGATGAGGAACCGTCCCGCCGGCCAAGAAAAGATTCCGTCCGGAGCGCGCCCCGAAGTGATTGGTAATCAGGTCGGCATCGGCACCTGGCGGAGTCCCGCCCGTATCTGAGCTCAGGCCCGAGGCCGGGTCATCATAAATACCATTTCGCGGCCATCATCCCTGACTGAATGTTGGTGTGGCCAAGATCTCGACTTATAAAAAGATTTGCATCAATTTTTGGCGTCATCGAATGAACGCGGCACGGCAAGTGAGCAAAATGGCCAACTTCAACATCAAAGTCATTTCAGACCCAGTCTGCCCCTTTGTAAGCCCCGCCAACCCTCACTTACACACTCACTGGCTAACAAGAGATAGTGCTACCTCGGCAAGGCCCGTCTCAACAGGGCAATTGACCTGTACCAAAAGACCTACCCTGCAGGCAAGGAAGACAAGTTCAACGTCTCGTGGCAGGCATACTACCTGGACCCGACGGCGCCCAAGAAGGGCGTCCCCGTCAACGAGCGCATGGCGGCGCGCTTCGGCGCCGACAGGCTTGAGATGATGCACGCGCGCATGAAGAAGCTCGGCGCCGCGGAGGGCTTCAACTTTACGTTTGACGGCAAGGTCGGACACACGCGCGACGCCCACCGCGCGATACAGCTGGCCAAGACCAAGGGCCCCGAGGTTGAGAACGCCGTGGTGACTTCGATCATGAAGAGCTACTTTGAGGAGGGCGGCGACATCACCAGCTGGGACACGATTGTGGACTCTGCCGTCCGGGGTGGACTCGCAAAGGAAGAGGTCAAGAAGTGGCTCGAGGAGGGCAAGGGAGGCGAGGAGGTGGACAGGCAGGTCGAGGATGCGTACCGGATGGGCGTGAGAGGCGTGCCGCACTTTGTCATTAACGACAAGTACGAGATTGGCGGCGCGCAGGATGTCGGCGAGTTTTTGGAGACGCTCGTCGCAGCGAGAGAGGGCGGCAAGGGCGCCAGCGGGCAAGACGGCCTGTCGTGTTAGGACACTCGGCAATTCTGTACAAAACATGTAAAAATAATTTCTGAACTCGCATTGGGTATCATGGTCGTAGCCTCGTAAAGTGCCAATCCGTTCACATGTTCAACAGCCCGCCCAAGTCCTTGTCCATCGCGCGCAGCCGCTGCTGCAGCTCGCGCTTCTTCCTGTCGAGGTCGCGCACTAGCTCTTCCTCGGCCCTGTATTCCTCCTCGGTCATCATGTCCTCGTCTTCTTCTTCTTCGTCGTCTTCTGGCTCCTCCTCGTCGCCCATCCAGTGGTCCTTGTTCATCCTCTCCAGCGCAGCCTGGTGCTCGGCGACCTTGGCTTCGTAGTATGCCAGCGTGTTCGTCTGGTGTGCATAACGGTTCCTCAGCTGTGGGATTCTCTCCAGAGCTCCGGGCAGTGCGTAAACACCACAGAGCTTCGTCGCTCCCTTCAGCAGGACCTCGACGTCGACGTCACCGCCCTTGCTAGCTGCCTGACGCTCGCCGCGGCGTAGCTGGTCGTGCAGATCGCCTCCCAAAACGGCAGATACGGCGGTGTGTCTACGAGGCCCGCCGCCGCCACCTCCACGGGTTGCCGGGGGGCCAGTCGTGACCTCACCCGAAGCGACGTTGAAGACGGTCTGGCGGCGGTTGTTGGGCTTCGGGTCTGGGTTCTGGGATGTGGCGGGAGCTGGGGGAGGTGGGACGGAGAAGAGGGCACGTTCGTGGGCTTCGGTGTCGCGGATCAGAGAGGTGATGTCGCTGTTGTAAAGCATAGCGTTTGTAAAGATTTTGGGAGGTGGGAATCTGAGGCGCGTCAGTGGGAATCGCGGAAGGAGGGGTGGGATACGTACGGGAGAGAGTCGATGCCTTCGCACGACAGAGCTATTTGCTCCAGGTGAATTGATAGCATGGACATGACGGGCAGTAGTAGGCTTTAGCCGCGGTTGTGTGTTTTTTTGGAATAGCCAATTCGCAGTTGTCAGCTTTGGACTCTGTCTTCACTGGTGAGAGTCGAGACCAGTGTTTGGTCAACAAATGCACCCCACCAAACAACCAGTTGTTGGCGCACGGACCATGTCGAGTTCATCCCGTCAGGTCGTCGGTTTTTTTTTGCGGCAGATTTTCTACAGCGGTCAAAATAGGTACCCCTGAAGAGGCCCGGGCGTCGGATTCCATGCTTCGGGGGTACCAGAACAGCCCCAAAATCGATTTCCCAAGTTCCGTCCAGCTTCTACCATCTCATCATGCTCGACGGCCCCACCCGCGCACTCAGCCCAAGATGCTCGCGCTGACTTGCGCACAACACATGCGCAGAATTCCATGATGAGACAACTGATGCTGCCGAGACTCCAGGCAGACATTCAGCAACGAGTAATAAGGAATCAGGCTGCAACATATCTGCGTGCAGTCAACGTCGTCTGCGCCTGGGCGGCTCAACCTCATCTCGCCGTTGACTTGTTTTGCCTTAAGCCGGCGAGCAACCAAGACACGGCAAGGCTGCGTTTCAGCTACCACAAAGGCCACATCCATTCTACGGTGACACCTGTCTTCAAGGTTCTGTGGTAAGCACGGCAAGGCACAGTAATACCTCAGTCTATATTTTGGGAAGATGACTCTGCCGGGTTAGGCGTGCCGATAGGCTGGGCGCGCAACGTCAGTTATGACGACAGATGGAGCGTCTCATTGGGTTAATTGGGCACCTGGCTCACCAGCCGAAGCAGCTGCGTCTTCTGTACGAACAAGCCCCAACCGAGATGGCCTCAATACCGCCTCAAGACACCAACATATGCACCTCAGACACGAGGCATACGGCCTTTCCGTTCGCAACCACAGTCCGTCACTCGCGATTGGCCTCTTGTCGGTGCACAAGACAATCTCGGAGCCTCGTCCCCTGCACTGCCCAGATCTGACTGCATGCCTCGTACTTGCACCCAACAAGGCACCTTTGGCGATCAAGAGATACCTTACCTACCTTACCTTACCTATCCGCACGAGATGCGTTAGCGACGGGGCAGGCAGCGGCAGCGGGTGGCGCCCCCAGACCCCCCTCCGGGTCCTACCACATCATCGCTAGCTGCTGACCATGGCCCCTCATTGGTGCGCGCCCCGGTCGAGTGACCAGCCAAAGGGCGGCGCCGTCGATAATCCCCAGCAAAGGCGGCCAGCTCAGCCCTGCACCTGCATCGTCTCTTTTTTGGAAGCTGGCCTTCTTTCCCCAGTCTGCCGCCAGGTGCTAGGATCTCGGGCTTGGTGGTTGGTGTTTACTGGTGTCTCACCCGGCGTGCCCTCCATCGCCTTCTGCCCATGGGGAATATAATGCCGCGTGAGCACCCGTCCTTCGTCTTCTGCGAATGACACAAACCCCGTACGGTGGACCGGTCACTTGATCACATACCCTTTCTGCCACTTTCTGTTAAACCCTTGCTTGCTCTGCTATAAATTTCTCCTGCGCGGGTCTCGTCGTCATGGGTGGGGGAATCTTTTGCATCCCATGGTTGGGAGAGAAGTTGTCTGCTAGGCACAAGGCACGACACCAGAAACGCGACGAGTTGCTCAAAGAGAGGATGGGTTCGACAAAGTTCTTGGGCTCCCAGGTCGGCGGGAGCTCCGTCATCAACTACTCCTACACGGACTTTCCCTGGAAGCTGCTGGCCTACGACATCTACTACTTCTTTCGATACATTTGGGCCCTTCCATGGATCGTCTGGCCAATCACCCCGTCCGACTCTGGCGCCCTTGACGAGCTGGCCTTTACGAGGCAGAACCTCTTCTGCGTCGGCATGCATCTCCTGCTATGTGTGCTACAGATCGGCTTCATTCTGGCACTCCCCATGACCATCTTTTTCCCCTTGTGGATCGACATCCTCGCGTTGGGTGCTTTCTTCACCGTCAATTATCTCCTTTGTCTCTGCCTAAACGGCCCAACTCTCACATACACGTCGGATCCCAAGTACGCTCCAGAGCTGCCTGAGCATGCTCACGAGCAATGGATCTTTTTGAACGGCGTCGCCGTTGGGTAAGTGATCCACCAACCAATCTGCAAACGGC
The DNA here is from genome assembly GCA_027406125.1 of Colletotrichum tropicale. Taxonomy (NCBI): domain Eukaryota; kingdom Fungi; phylum Ascomycota; class Sordariomycetes; order Glomerellales; family Glomerellaceae; genus Colletotrichum; species Colletotrichum tropicale. The sequence continues at coordinate 3,966,467 of JANVYH010000004.1, forward strand.
GGCTAACCAGATGCAGCGACCACTGGATGAAGAACAACCTCAACCGTCTGGCCCTCACCTTTAAGCGCCCGATTCTCGGCATCCACAACCAAACCTCCGGCATCCTGTTCGACGTCGTCGAGTGCCTGATCCAGCGGAATCTCGGCTACGCCACCTACGACGTACGGATGTGCTATCGTATTGTCAAAGAGACGCTGTACAATCCAAAGTACTCTAAGGTGGTTTTTATTCTGCACTCCCAGGGCGGCATCGAAGGCGGTCTCGTCCTCGACTGGCTTCTCCAGGAGCTGCCCCAGGATCTTCTTGCCAAGCTTGAGGTCTACACCTTTGGTAACGCTGCGAACCACTTCAACAACCCCCATCGCCACGTCGCGTCCCAGAATCTGGCGCAACGTAACCCGGCCGCCATGACCTTGACCACGACCACGATGGCTCAGATCGAACCGAACGGAAGCCCCATATCTCCGGTGGCCACTGGTCTTCGACGTCGAGCTTCGGGCACCTCTAACGGCACCGAAAACGGACACGCTCGTACACCGACCTTGTCCAAGGAATCCTCGTCCCTGTCGTCTTCCCGATCATCCACCGCCGCCCTCGACCGTGCCATCGGCCACGTCGAACACTACGCCCACTCGACCGACTTCGTAGCGATCTGGGGCGTTTTGCACTTTTGCACCTCTCTGACCGCAGACCACAGCATGCCGCGTTTCATCGGGCGTTTGTTTGTGAGGGCTTCGGAGCGTGGAGGTCACCAGTTTTGCCAGCACTACCTGGACGGCATGTTTCCTCTGGAGAAGGACGCAGAGACGGGGCAATACATTGGCGCCGCGGACACAAACGAGTTTATGGAGAGTGAGATCCAGGTCGGGAGGCAGGGAGATGCGGGGCAGAACGCCCGTGAGGCCTTTGAGGTGTCTTACCTGGGCCGAGACTTTGCTAACGAGGTCGAGTTCCACGGAGAGCGCCTCAAAGGCCGCAACAGGAAGAGGACAGTCAGGGTCAAGGATCTCTCGAGACTGTGGCTCTACCGTAACGGCGCCAGCCCCCCTGAGCTGCCGCCATTCGTGACGTCGGAGAATGGCATCGTTAGAAACAGCACGCTGTAGGACGGTTCCATTGACAGTTGGCAGCATACATTGGAGTTTGGTCTTGATGACGCGGTTCGTATAGAATGATACCCTTCCACTTGGTTTAGTTCGGCAGCGCTTCATTACTACAGAAATGGGTATTAACAATACAAAATTCAATCTTCAATACTCAAACAATCAACGGCCCCTTGTGATCCCCAAAGAGAACGTCATGCCACTTGGTGTCTCCCTTCTGGCATAAGCCGTCCCAGCTGATTGACGCATATGTCTGGTTCGATCCGTCAAAAACCATGGCCGTCTTTTCGTCATCGTCTGAAGCCCAGTACACCATCTCATTTCCGCCGCCTTCTCGCAACGGCAGCCTTGTCAAAGGCGTAAGCTTGCTGTTGGAGTGCAGCGCTTTAGTGACGAGCTGTCGAAGATGAGGATAATACCAAGTCATGTTCCACCAGTGTTCCAGCCGCCATGGTTTGAGACCAAAGACGTAGGCGTTGTGATGGATACCAACGGGCGTGGTGCCGAAGAAGAAGTCGGTGTACAGAGGCACCTTTCCCCAACTCGAGCCGAGTCCAGGCAGGGGTCCTTCGGCGCCTTTCAGTTCTGGCGGGATGCCCTTGACCCTGACGCCGCCGGTCACGCCAGACTTTTCCGACTCCTTTTTCACCATCTCGGTGTCGTCGAGCCTGACGAAGAAGCCATCGTCTTCCGAGGAGCATGTTGGTGGGATTGTGGCAAACTCATAGTCTAGCCCAATACCGAACTCAAACTTCTTCCCCTCCAGTGCACTGTTTGCGATGTCCCGGACATGGCGAGGCAAATCTCTCGGCTGGTCGTGGGATGCGGTTCCGTTCCACGTCGAAGCCAGACCTCTTATCCAGTACCGCCACATCTCCTGGTCTCCAATGACTTCAGCGAAGAGGGCCTGGTCACTCCATAGCTGCCGACCGCCCATGGCAGCCTTGTCAACCTTTTCCTTGGCGTTTTGCAGCGCTCCTCTCAAGGCGCCGATGCTGCCCATGATCATGCCGCTGTTGACACATCGCGGCCGGATCTTTTTGTACTTCCTAGCGGAGTCGAATACGTACGGGAGGATCTCGTCGGTGCCCTCGCCGTAGAAATCCGAGGGCAGGGGGGAATCCGGCCAGTACTCATACCGGGGGTTAGACCCTGATTCCCAGTCCGGTTGGCAGTCTTTCGCGGTGGTGACAACAATGTTCTGCTTGGGAGACTGGATCGGGAAATCCTCTTTGAAGCCATGCTCTTCCCACTGTTTCTTCACGCGGGCATCTGCGTCGCTGTTGAGGCGGTGGAAACGTTCGATGAGAACTGACGGAGGAAGCTGGAACCAAATGTCGTAGGCATCGACGAGAAGGACCAGGTCGTTATCGTTCAGGCTATCGTCTTCCTCGTAGAGGGCATCAGTGACAGCGAGCAGAGACTCCAACTTGGCAATGTGCGAGCCTGCAAAGTGCCAGTCGGGCCTGTTGAACTCCCCGTTCCAGTTAAGGAGGGTGGGCAAGGGATAGCCAAGCGCCACGGCAGACATGGTGGTTTTGCAAAGGTTGATATTCGGCCCATCGGCGGGCATGAACAGCCTCAACCGTCGAGAGCCGCCGGTGTCTACATGGGCGGGTGCTTTGAGACTTTCCAGCTGAGCCGTGGAGATGACTCTATTAGAGTTGAACACACTGACGAGGTATACGGCCTCTGATGGGAACTGTGCAGCGTTAGCAAGGGTATTTCTTACAAAGAGGACAAACACACCAGACTCGTCAGAAGAGCTGCCGTGACACACATTAGGATGCCGATTGGTAGGACAAACTTCAATAAAGAAGCACGCGCTCGAGCGAACCGCGGCGCCCTGCGACGGCCATGCTGAGTCCCTGCGTCCAGAGAGATGGAGGGCCACGCAGTCTTGGGTTCTGAGCCTGTGATCCAGCCAAAAACCCGAGAGTCTCGCATCATTTCGCCGGTGTTGACAAACATCGCGGTGAACCGTCGGCCGCAGACGCAAATCCCCCAATTTCAGTCATCCTGATGGAAGTAAGTATTTCACGGGCCGCACGCGACAGCTCAATTACGACGACTTCATCAACTGCCGTCAGCAATCGCTGGTTCTCGTCGTCGTATGTAATTGCGACCGGCCCATTCCCGTCCCTATCAATCGGCAGACCCTCCCCACGTGGTGGGTTCGATTCGCCCGCACAGGGCCCCGGCGAACCGCTCACCCATGCTTGGCGGTTGCTTCAGGCTGCACGTGGTGGACGGGTATCGTTTCAATTGACCGTCTGCCTTGTTGCAGGGGACGCGATCCCTTGGGAGTTGTTTTTCTTTTTGAACGAGGCCGTGTCTCGCTCTCGGCTGCGGGCGTGCCGTGCGAGTGCGTGCTCTTGAACCTTGAGTCTAACACCATCCGAAACCGAAGCCATCTGCCTCGATTGGTGATGGCGCCGAAAAGCAAGACATCGTTTGACGATGTTCGGACATTTTTGGGGTTTGCATGCCTAGGTAAGTTTTATCTTAATGGCACTTCATTTCGATCTTGTCGCTAATTGATGCCTTGTTGATAGGGCTGGCCAACACCATCCTCCCGGCCATTATATACGCCGCCAACTACCTCATCATCCCCTACCCCCGAGCCGTCGTCACGCTCATCGAGCTTCTGCCCTGTGTCGTGGTGAAGTTTTCGCTCCCCTTCGTCATCCACCGCTTACCATGCCGACTACGGCCTCTCGTCGTCACCGCATGCTGGCTCGTTGCCAAAAAGGTCGCCGACGACACGCCGCCGAATGTGCTACCGCCGGTGCGGATTGCCATGTCGGTGCTAGCGTCCGTGTCGGCGTCCGTGATGGAGGTGTCCTGTCTCGGGATGGTCGGGCATGCCGGCGTGCACGCGCTTGCGGGGTGGGGCTTCGGGACCGGCGCCGGGATGGTCAGCAACGCCGTGTGGCCGTTTGTTCTGGCGCACAAGGCGGGCAAGGTCCTGAGAAGCGCGACGGGAGGGGTTTTCTATCTTGTTGCGTTGTTGGTGCTTGCGCACTTTGCAATCTTGCCGCAGAACCTGACAAAATGGGCCGGCAGACAGGATAGGGATCGCGAAGAGAGGCAATCGTGTTTGGAAGCTGGTCAGCATAGGCGAAGGTCTAGCTCGGTTTCGATGAGGGCTAATGTGCAGATTCTTCTTGGCCTGGCGAGATCGGATATGCTGCCACTCTTCGCAGCATCTTTGTTACTTTTCCTGCAGCAGGGGGTCACGAGGACATTAGACGGATCTGTCTTTGGGACCTTTTCCCGCTTTGCGGCGACTTACGGCGTGTCCCTCCACCTCGGGACGTTGTTGGCTCGTTGTTCAGTCACCTTTTACCCTCTTCGAAATCCCAGGGCACCTCTGGCTGTTTTGACTGCGGTCTCCATACTCGCCTTCTTCAACGCCGTCTTTCTTGTGTCGACGAATCTCTCGTTTGCACTTGCCTTTGCGACGGGCCTGTCGAGCGGGTTGGTGTACATTAACGTTTTGGTGAGAATTATGGAAGAGACTCGAGACGCCAACGACAGAGAGTTCAGTATGGGCATCGTCACTGCTGGCGATGCGGGAGGTATGGTCGTCGGGAGTCTCTTCGGGGCTTTCCTGGAGCTCGAAATGTGCATTTATCTCTTGAGCGGGAGGCGGTGGTGTCACAGGGCAAAGTAATTGTTTGATAAATGTACATGCCGAAATAGTAATCCCAAGCCGATGAGTTCGGTTCATCACTTTCAACACAGCTTAAAGCTGATCCAACATCTTCTCGGCAGCATAGTCGACGTTTGTTCCAAAGTTCTTGGCTTGAGTCTAGGCATTGGTCAGTACGATTGCCCCCGAAAACGCATCCAGGCAACTTACCTGGACATAAACAGCCCCGTCCTCGACGACAACCTCGCCGTACGTCGCATACGACATCTTGTCCACAATGCGAAAGTGGATCTCGCCCTTGTCGACGGCCTCGTTGAAACCCTCCCTCAAAAGGTCATCCTCGCCGAACTTTTGGTATCCCATCTGGTACACCAAGCCCTCAAAGTACATCCGCGTGAAATTGCCCAGGTTGCTTTCCCAGTCATCTCTGACCTCGCTCTTCTTCTTCTTGCTCTCTTCCATGATCTTGGCAAAGTTGGTCTCAAAGTTGGGCACGAGGACGATGTCGGGCTTCTCGAGCATGTCGCCTAGCTTCTTGCGGGTCTCCTCGATCATCTCGTCGTACTCCTGCCTGACCGAGGTGCGCGCTGCGTAGCTCATGGCCGCTTCGGCCCCGGGGGCGGGCGGGGCCTCGTTGAGAGCCTTCAGCAGACCCTGTGAGTCAATGGCGTAGTCGACGTTGGTGCCGAGGTTGCCCTCGGAGAAGACGAGAGCCAGCTTGCCGTCTTTGACCGTCACGCCGCAGTACGAGACCCGCTTGTCCTTGGGACGGTCATCGAGGTCGATGATGAGGGATCGGGTATGGCAGATTGAGTTGATCTCGTTCTTACCTTCCTCGCCGTAGTTCTCTGTATAAGACTTGAGGTTGTAGATGGCGGATGTAATGTACCTACTGGGTGTTAGTAGGTGATGCATGATTCGACCGTTGGCAACTCACTGAGCTATACAGCTGCCTAGAGACTGCTTGGCGTAGCCATCACCGGCGTACGGGTAGAGCTCGTTCGGGTTGATGTCGTTCAACGTCCACTCGGCGCCAAGGACGTCCGAAAGCTGCTTCTGGAGGTCTTCTTTCTTGTTCTCCCAGTCATCGCGGACTTGGCTGTTAGCGGTGCGATTTGAAGCTGGGAACCATCACATACTGTTCTTGCGGAGCGCCAAAGGCAGTTTCTCGGCAGCGGGAAGACGAGACATTTTCAGATTTGTTTTCTTGACGAGCCGGATCAGATGAGCGAGTTGCTGCTGTATGTACCAGAACGGCGGTGATGAAGCGGCCTTTTATCCTGACATTCCCGCTCTCGTTGTCAACAATCGAGGTCTAGCTCAAGGCATTCCATCTCCTCTCTCAATCAGCCTCTTTTTTCAGCTCTCTGGCGATCATTTCTCCAACATTGATCTTGGCCCGTCAACGACCGCCGCGAGCTCCATCGCAAGCTCCGCGATACAGTTCTCACCCTAGCCTGGGCGGCCGAGTTAAGCTGCTTTGAACCTAGATCTCGCCCTACCCCTTTGACAGGTACGCGAGCAGTCAGCCTAGCGACCCGCCTCGTGGTTTAGTCGCTGCGAAATTCCCGCGGTCTTTTCCACATGTGGACATGATGAAGGTGAAGTTTGCTGGTGGCGCAGAGGCTAAAGGCAGCTTTCAGGGGTTCAAGTCCAGGGCGCACCCAGCTGTGGGGGTGGTTGAGTGCGCTAATTGTGCTGAAGTCTTCAGGCAGCAAAGTTGGCGATTTCATCAACACCCGACACGAGAATGACCACATCCAAGCGACGAAGATATTTGCGTCGCATCGTGACCTGGTCACGGGACAGGTCGATTTTCTCGGTGGTTCGAAGTGTGAGTCAGTGACATCATTCCGGCTCTGCTCACTGCATGTCGGACCGGACCGCGGCGATGGTACGAACGCTCAGCTCAGGCCCGTAAAGGCCCGCGGCCCCGGCTTGGCCCGGTTCAGGTACCGGGGGTGTTGTCGAAGAGTTGAAACCCGGTCCAACCTGCTTTGACACCAAAAATGGCCCTCAAAATGGCATGTTCGCAGCAACGCACCATTCCCCGCGCGAGTCCCCACCCGCTGATCGCCGATGGTCAGGCTGCCTTGATCATGCAATTTGGTACAGCCATGGCAGTTGCACAACGCTTCAACGGGCTCTCGTGTGTCATTTTGCGTCGGCTCCGCCTCGTTGCCTGGCAGAAGACCTGACGCCACGCCTTCAGCTGGGCCTGTCCGCTCATCTTGGCGTCTGGGGTGGATTGTGGACTGACACGAGATGGCGGACCCCTGTCACTGCGAAGTCTCGAGAAGTCAATATCAACCGTCGACAACTCGCCTTTGAGCAGAGAAGAGAGACTCTTGTCATCATCAGAACATTCACAACACATGAGCATATTCGTTGCATACAACCATTGACAACACTACGCTATTCAGTATGTCTAGTTTGTGAGTATCCCGCGATGCCCTCTCAGGACCCACCCGCAACCGAGCGACTAACACGATCTGCAGACCACTCAAGGCCAAAGTTGCCATCCGCGACCACTGGACAAGCGAGGAGAGCCAGCTCCAAAAGGCACTCAAGGAGCTTAAGAACGTTCTCGGTCTTGATATCGATGTCGAACCAGACTGGCAACTTTTGCTGGCCGAATTGGACACCGTCTACTCTGACAAGGGCGATTTGGTTGCCGCCGTGGCCGGCACTGTTGAGACCTGGACCAAGGCCGCGACAGAACTTCTCGACGACGACAAGAACGCGGACTGGACCGAAATCCTGCTGGAAAAGCTCAAGGCCACCTATATCAATCTCCGCCTCTTCATCGAGGTAAGCTCAAACCAGCCGTCTCCATGAATGATTCATCTAACATAAGGCTAGGTTTCCCGCGACGACCAGGCATCATCGGCGTGGTCCGACGAGCGGGGAGGCTTCATCATTGCCCTGCCGAGACGCCAGCTCAACCACCCCGCAGAGCTCTTCCCCCTCTTCCAAGGCGAGATCAAGGAGTGCTTCTCCGACAAGCAACACCTCCCGCCGTCATACACCATTTCCCCGCGGATGTCGGGCGACGAGTGGGCCGACGTGGGGTTGGACGTGCGGGCTGGCCACCTCTCTCTGAACGACAGAGAGACCTCTGCTAAGACGACGGCGGGGCCGGACATCCTCCCCCGCGCGGATTCTCTGCCCCGCCCCGACGATCTGCTCAGCAAGCCCCCTTATCACCTGTTCGTGTACGCCCGCAGCGCGCACGAGATCGAGGTCCAGTGTAGCCACAGCGGTACTCTCAAGTTCTTGTCCGAGTACTTTAAGAAGTGGCGTCGCGTGAACCACCAGCTCAGCACAAAGGTATGCCCATCAACGTATATTTGGAAGACGGCTGCTAACATGCATTGCAAAGCCCCCCGCGGTCGAGGTCAAGCTCCACCAGTGCGCCTTTGGTCTTGGCGCCATCATCGACCGGCTGGTGCTGGTCGCCGAGAACAGGAGCGGCACCTTCACCGTCACGCCAACGATCGTGCTCTCCCTCGTCGAGGGCGTCCTCGGGTACAAGCAGGTATACGCTGACGCACACTCCTGGACGTACCGGAGGGATGTTGAGCTCAGATCCTTGTAATGATGTGTGATGATTTTTGTGCTTTTGGAGTTCGGATGGAAAAGGGGCAAGATGACTGTAACTCTCTTGCGGAAAGGGGCATGTTATGGTTTAATGATTGTAGGCTTGTAGACTTTGTAGACTAGTCAGGATCGGCTCCTTTGGACATCCGGCCGAGTATGGATGGTTCATGAAGATGAAAGCTTTTTGTTTTGCGTGAGATCAGATGATGGGACGAGTTGCTGTGTCTGGACTCCGAAACTCCGCTACCCCGCGGACCTGGTCCCTGTTTTTTTCGGGGTCTTGCCACCGGCCGCTGCCGGAGCACGGACATCCACAGTCTCGGTGCTCTCGGCCACGGCATCGGAGCCGGCGGGTCGGCGTAAAGAAGCATGGCGCAGTCACCTCGTCCCGTTTCTCACCCTGCGGAAGAACCTTGTCGGAATTACTTGTGTATTTTGGCTTTCATGCGCTCTATCTGCCATCATCCGTTCTTTGGATGACCTCTCAGCCTCTCCCAGGCTTCGCCTCAGTGGAAACTATGTGTGGTGTTGGGTGCTGTATATTTGATGCTTGGCCTGCCTTGCCAGCCAGCGATTACTGCAACTTCCTAACCCACAAAAGCCTGTTGAACCATTTCCCGCTAGACGTACGACCACAAAATGCACTTCGACCCAGAAACCTACAACCTGAAATGCTACCAAATGACCGACGAAGCCCTCCTGGCCAGAAGAGCACATTATGTCCGCCAGCTAGCGAGCGGCTCGACGGGGGCCGCGCTCCACACCGCCGCGGGCGCCGCCACGGCCGGTCTGACCTGGCTGATGGTCCCGTACGACGCGGCCCGCATCCGCAACGCGCGGAGGAAGCGGCGGATCCTCGAGAAGCACGCCGTCGAGCGCGGGCTCACGGTCAAAACGAAACGCGGAGACGTGCTGATCCCGATGGCGCTGGGCGTAACGCTCGGCGCCGTCGCGTTCGAGGGAGCCGAGATGTGCGCGGATGCCGTGGTGGCGGACACGGGGGGTTCAAAAGAGGTCGTCAAGGGGGTCGCTCATCTCGGGCTCGACGCGGGCGTGGCTGCGGTCGAGCATGCGCATGCCAGGAACGAGAAGACGAAGTCCGAGAGGTGGAGGTGGAAACGTGGGCGGCACGAAGCTTCCCTCGGTGAGAAGTCGGAAAAGTAGGGCGGCGGCAGCTCTTGCTAACCCGGGTGGGTGGCAATCCGAAGCATTGCCGTCGTCGTCGTCTTGCGCAGCGTATGCGTGGTTGACTCGTACAAAGTAGTCGTAGTATTTAATTATGAACACTGCGATCCAAAGATGTCTTCTTCAATGGGCCGCGATTCGCCTGGGTTGAACATTAGCTCGGTGGACCCAAGGACAAACCAACAAAAATAACCTACGATGCAGCTTCATCGGGCAGAGCGGCGGCAACACCACACAAAACCGCAGATTGTGGGCACGAGAACGACGGTGAGGGCGGCGACGAAGCATCCGAGCTTGAGGCGCTCGGCCTGCCTCAGTCGCTGCCTCTCCTTCTCCTCCTCCTCTTCGTCATCGATGATGGCCCACTCATTCTCCTTGCTGTAAATCATGGGATGCCTGCTTGCTTTGGGCTTGTACATGGTGGGCGTCGTTATTTGCTTAGTGTTGATGGAAACGTTCACTGTTCCTTTTTTGTTGTGATTTTGGAAAATCGGTGGGAAGTGAACAGAGAAGAATTAAAGAAAAAGGTTGTCCTCTGCAGAAATAAGGGTTTTCGCCTTATCGAAGTCACTTCTCACACCTAGATGCAACGGCCCGAAAATTGCAGATGTAAACAGAAAGGGCCCGATCGGTGAGATCCATTTTCATGTGGGCCACCCGGCCTGAACGCCTCTTTGATGGGGACGTTTCAAGGATCAATGTGTCACTTTTTTTTTTAGCGATAAGACGAGAAGCAGGTGGGAGAGGCTGGTGACCAATCCAAGGGGGCGGCGGACATGCTTCGCGCAATCTTCACCGACCGCAGTTGAGGGCTTGGAAAAAGGGGGGCGGCATGGCCTTGTCGCGTGTTGGCGAGATTGGCGTTGATTGGGCCGAAATAGGAGTCATCAAGACCTTGAGGATTATCTGAGGCGATACACACGTGTATCAGGGACGAATGACAATCAGACCACGGGCCGCGAGTTGCGAATCTCATGTGGCTGAATGGAGCTCTCGACGGAGCCCACCCACCACCGTACGTTCAGTGGTTCACAGGCGTTCCGTTGGGAGCTTGAGCGAAAAAAAAAATCATTCAGCCCTGGAATGAGAGAGCTTTGAGTCAATCTAAAGTGGGCTGTCGCCGAGGCGATGTGGGACACTGGATCGACCAGGATGCCTTAGGGTGGACAGGCATTCGCAGGGCCGGGATCGTCAGGGCTAGTCTCGGTAGTGGCCATTCTTGACCGAGTCACCGAGTCTCACCGAGGTGACTGCACCTTGTTGTCACCACCAGCGTTCGATGTCACAGTGGAGGACAAGAGCACTCTTGGTCATTGCGTCCACAACAAAGTTAGTATAAACGACCACATCGCTCGGCAAGAGTGTCCCGACTTATGAACTCAGCAATGATTCTACCTTCGACTCTTGCCTCTAGCAGACTCGAAGCTGAAAGCGACGTCTGACGGTCAGCACTTGTGCGTCCACGGGAGGATGAGTTCCCCAACAGTAGCCCAATCTGACTGGACCCTTCAGTTACATGAAGCACAAAGTCGCCACGTGCATCCATCTAGATGCGGATCTTCGTTGACCTTGCTCCACGAGCTGTCATAGCCCCAGACCGCTCGATTTGACAGCTCGACATGGCTGCACGGCGTTTCTCAAAGGCCGTCTTACATTGATGAAAATACTTAGACCTATGAGATATATCTTGTCAAGACATGTTCCGAGACATGCCAGCTGGAGAACTTCTCAAAGGCAACTTCTTCCGAGCGATGCTGGGCTCACCGCCTCCAGCTGAATCTCTCAACGTACAGACTTCAACATCTGTTTACAAGATGGCATCTAGCTCTTGGCTACCTTTGGATTTCTATAAAGATGGCTGAATGTTATCTTGAAACTACTGCTTCCTCTCAGGCTCATCCGCCCCAGCTTCAATCGTTTTGCCAACATGAAAACCGCCTTCGCCACGACCATCTTTGCGCTCACTGGCCTCGCCACGGCCACTTGCCATGGAAACAACTGTGCCAGGGCCGTCACTGGCTCTGGAGGTCATGTGAAGCCCGGCATCGATATTCGCAGATTGGATTGTTCTTCCTTCATGCAGACCACGGTATCCCCTGACACAACGTAAGAAAACCCTCCTGATGGACGCTTCTTACTCACACAAACAGCACCAAGACCATCAGCGAAACCTTTACCACAACCTATACCACCACCATTGGGCAAGCCGAAAAGCGATTTGCCGCTGCGGAACCGCTGGTCAATCTCATTGCCCCTCGCGCTCCCGTGACAGATGCCCCCAGCTCCCTACCCTACTATGCGACCGCCGTTTGCGCCGGCACCTCCGAATACTCCTCTGTTTGCAACTGCTGGGGAATCCCTCCAACTGTAATAACCCTAGCAACGCCCGTTGTGTTCACGACAACGACCGCGACCGCGACCGTAACTACGACGGTGGACGTCACTTGCAAGATGGCAGCCATCTGCCCGTTCAACAAGGTCAACACCTTCCCCTGCAAAAAAGGGCAGAAGAAGGGCCCGCGCTGTGCTTGCCTCAAGAGTGCAGTCAACAAAGACCTAAACATCTGCGTCCAGAACCTGGACTGCAAGAAGGCTAAGACGTGCAAATCCTCGGACAACTGCGAACCGGATGAGGGCTGTGTTCAGCACCATTGCTGCGGTAACAAGAAGACGAAGATCTGCCTCAAGTATGCGCCGGGGAGCTGCTAAAAAATGGGCAGCCCGCGGGCTATCTTTGAGGGGAGAGACGAGCCGCTGATCGAAAGGGGCAAAGGAGGCTCGCCGCAGGGAGCACGGCATTCGGCCTGGAGGAAGCTGGGCAGAGCTGGGGTTGATTGACCAGACCTTTGGAATCGTCACAGGCTGGAGGACTCCCGTAGATTCATCTGCAAACCGCAAGACAACCTACCTCCCCTTCCACCGCACTCTGCTGGCGTACTGTGCAAACTTGACCACCTCGTCCTGCTCGAGCAATAATTCCACGGTGTAGTAGTGCCTCGCCAGATCCTCATGTCCCGCGAAACGATGCACGAAGGAGTGACAGAGCCGGCACAGCCAGGCCACGTTGTTCAGCTCGTCCTCGCGGTGCCATCCCCGCTTGACGACCTTGTCGTGGACCATGCGCGGGATGAGATGGTGGTACGTCAGGCCGATCCAGTCGCGGCCACACAGCTCGCACCCGTCGACCTGATCCCTCGTCGAGCGCGGCGGCGGCGGCGCTGCCGTCAGGGCGGCGACGTACTCGGTCAGCACCGGCGCGAGGAACTCATGCGCCCCCTGTCGGTCCGGGTCGATGATGTTGTAGGCCACCAGGGACTCTGATACGTCGGGCGACAGCGTGGGGAGGAGGTCCGCCACGTCGGAGCCGGTCAAGGGCAAAGAGAGGCGTGATTGAAGAGCCGGGTCTGCGGTGTATGTGACGTGGGAGAGGGCCTTCAAGTCTTCTGGAAAGGACTCGAAGGCTTCAGAGGCAAGGTAGGAGCTGAAGTCGATCATGTCGTCCGCGTCGACCGGGGTGTCGTCTGCCCCATGTTGTGATTTGGCTGTTGGTGGCGACCATTTCGTCTTTTTGGTGCGCTTTTTGGGTTTGGAGGCAGGCTTTGTGACCTTTTCAACAATGGCGGCAGACAGGTAATCCCTGAACGTCTCGAACTGAGTGGTTTCCTCGTCGGAGTTCTTCATCCTGCTGGCCGCCCAGGTTGAGGTGAGGTGATGGAAAAGTATCGATGACGTTGATTCGACGTTGCCATGACTTCCAGGTTTTCTGTTTTTAGTGAACTTTAGGGCTGCACGGCTGTCACTGCAGGGGGTTTAAAGTGCTCAGACGCCCCGTTCCCCCGCGATTTAGTGAGCGGGTCGTCACGAACTCCCTAAAGCGTTCAGACGACGTCCCATCTGACGAGCTCGACAAGATATTTCACGAATATACTTCACGCATTGAAAGGGAATATGGCTTCAGAAGGAAAGAAAGTGGTCATCGCGTTTGACCTTTACGGCACGCTGCTGTCGACAGAATCGATTGCAACCGAACTCGCCCAGTTATACGGAGAGGAGAGCGCTAAAGAACTGGCTGCGCAGTGGCGGAGGTACCAGCTCGAGTACACATGGCGAATCAACAGCATGAGTGTGTTTGAGTATATGTGAACAATGATTCTTTGGCTGACACAAATAGGAATGTACCGCTCATTCTCTGAGCTTACGCGCGCGGCATTGAAGCATGCCGTTGCTGAGAAGAAGCTCGCTCTGTCTGAAGAAGACGAAGAGCGTCTCATGGACGCCTACAATGGCCTACAGACTTTCCCCGAGATCAAGGACGCCTTGGAGATGATCGAAAACGCTCCCACGATAGACGCATATGTCTTCTCAAACGGCACCGACGACATGGTGGGCACCTCAATGAAGACGTCGCCGGACCTGTCCCGTATGAGCCATGTGTTTGGGCCTACTCGGTTGATCACTGTTGAAGAGGTTCAGTGCTTCAAACCCTCGCCGAAGACCTATGAACACTTTGCGAGGAAGGTGGATATGTCTGACCAAAAGTCCGCCATCTGGCTTATCAGTTCAAACCCCTTTGATGCGCTCGGAGCGAGAGCTGCAGGATGGAAGTCAGCCTGGATCGACCGCGCCGGCGTTGGCTGGGTCGATGCTCTGGGTAGCACCATCGGGCAGGAGCCATCCGTCGTTGTCAACGGAGTAGACGAAGCTTTGAGGAAGATTGTGGAGATTTCAAAGTAAATATCCTCGCCGGGCGGATGAACCCTTAGGTGACGTCGCTCAAGTTGGAAAGTAGGCATAATGCCTGATTCACTTAAGCTTGAGTCGCTTCCCGGAGCCTCTGTCTGCCCATACTTTGACGGGACCGACGGGCTTAATGACATCACTGTACGGCTAGATTACTGATATCGTGCATTGAGAGGCTTGCGTACCCTTTTCCTCTTGAAACCCCCTCTATACGCGGCTGTAGCCTCGACGGATAAACGAAACGTTGTTGAAGCCATCATGCCGTTTCCGCATCACAATACCTTGATTGCAGCTCCAACGGCAAAAGTTTCCAACGTGAGAACCAAGGAACAAACAGACTACTGCGCGCGCGACTCATCACTCTTGTAACTTTGAACGAGATGGGCCAGGTTCACCACCATCTCGGAATATTTGGCCGCATCAGGGGGGAACCGCGCACTGATGTAATTGTACTCTGTGTCCTCAACCACAAACCTAGAAGCTGTAAGCGAAGGGCAAGTCAGGACGAAAATGTACGTACGGCCGGTTTGGGACCCAACTGGACTTGAACTGGCTGGGGTCTTTGAGCACCTTTTTCATCTGTCGAACCGTTAGAGTTGTGCATGTGCATCTGAACCAAACAACTGACTGAAGTCTCGACATTCTCGCTGCCAGCACCGTAGGTCTTGTAGTAGTCGCCTAGAAATAGTCTAGTCCCGTGAAAGGCCACCGACTCGAAGCACGCAGGAAGCGCCGTGGTCGTGCAGTGGTATAGAACGCTGTTTCCATCCTCTCCCTTGGCGTTGCAGAGCACCAGTGGCCCATGACAGATGGCGCCCACGACCTTCTTGCCAGGCTTCTTCGTCTTGGGAAAGTAGTCGGCGAACAGCTTCTGGACGACGGCATTGTCCATGAGCTGGCGCACGTCTTTGTCGTGGCCGCCGGGGATGTGCACGACGTCAAAGTCGTCGAGGGAGAAGCCCGGGGCGGTCCACGACAGCGGCTGCTGCATTTCTGCAGATTCCGTCATGGACTCGTACAGCTTCATGACCGAGGCGGCGGCGCCCTGTCGAACAGCAGCGAGGTCAGCTCGGGTGGACAAGTCATTGGACGGCAGCAGCACGCCGGAAACCGGGGCAGATTAGCGACATGCGAGATCTGCGCGCGCTTAATGCAATTGCTTGTGTTTTGTGACAGTATTGTCTGGCACGAGGGATGAAGCACGGGTCGTAAATCGAAAAGAAGAGATCGGGGTGCGCACCAGCAGCTTCTGGGAGAGGCCCTCGAGCATCCTGCTATCGCATCGGGGGGTTTTGCCCGTTTCGGTGGCAAAGTTCACGTCGAAGGCAGCATCTTTGAAGGCCTGGTAGGGGACGGCGACCTCTGTGGGAGCATGACACAGATTAGCTTTGCGGTTCGTGACGCAGATCCGGGAGTGGAGGGGTTTTGTGGTGGTGAGGTGCGGCAGGGAAGCGGTCTTGGGACGGAGGAGACTGTGGAGATGGATGCGTGTGTGTGAGTGTGGTGGACACGGGCGGGATGAGGAGGGGACGGAGAGGAGGGGAGATACCGGGATCATGTCAGTGACATGGGTGCTGACCTGTAGGATCGTGGCCATAGTCGGCCATGATGATGAGGACCTTGACCATTGTGGGTGTGTTTGATGGAGCCGATCGTGCCTAGTGCTAGTGTACCGACGGTGGTGTCTTGTTTACGAGAGGTTCAGCTTGGCCGTCTCGAATGGATAATCCATCAGGTGCTGCAAGGGAGACGACGGCTCGATCGAGATGGCATCGGGAAGGTATCTCACAGGGCGTCAGCATCGCCGCACAATCACGGGTGCCGACTCGCCGGGACGATAAGATACCTAGGTGCTGATATCCATGATGACGCTGACCTGAGATTGGTTTAACAGTTGAGCTGACCACTGAAGAACGTTGTGGCCCGACGGCTACGAACGGTCCTGTGCGAGGTCGAGTCGACATTGGACGACGGGACCCTGAATATGAAGCAAGCCGGGGGGTGGGCAGCTCAATCACCGTGCCCTGCTGCTGCCCCCTTTAGCACTCGTGGCACTAACGCACCAGGACCCGTCCGCTGTGGGCCCCGGCTCGACGTCATCTCTGCCAGATTTTGATCCCCCTCCAAATCTAAATCTTGTATTGCTCCTCTCACACACTCGGCCGTCTCGTCTCCTATCCGTCGCCTGTGCCTTTCCATGGCCTCCCTTGCTCCGTTGCCGGCCGCCCAACGTCGATCATGTCTGACTTTGAAGACGAACTCTTGCGACTGACTAGACACACCTACGCCGTACACTACTACGCAGTAGACTACCTTACCTGGGCACTTCATAGTTAGGCGATGAAAAGTGCAGCGCTACCTGGGAGTCAAGCTTTCAACCGTCTCCAGCGCATGACATCGCCGCCCTCTTGGCCGCCCCCCTTGGCCCCGTCACTCCCGGCACCGGGTCCAGCCCGTCTGCACATCCTGTTCGCTTGTAGAAATCCCCTCCGCCCGTTTACGCAATTCAAGACCAACAAGCAAGCGCAAGCGCGTCCGTCAGGTATTATCTCCTCGCCATCCCTGCAACCTGACTACCGGCAACCCGGAAACCCCAGCCTGTGTCCACATAAGCCCATTATGACCCCGCGGGTACGGACATGACGACAGCCTTGGCTCTGGGGATATATGTCTCAAGAGCCGCCGCTTTCTCTTTTCCTTCTCGCTTGGAAAGTCATCCATCCATCCATCCGTACCCCTTTTTGACTTGGCACCATGAAGCTCTCAGCAGACGACAGCATGCCCATCGGCGACCTGCAACCAGAACAGGCCCAGCTGGGCGGCACCTATGTCGACACCATCGTCGACGTCTCTGAACAGCTGTTCTACATGAAGCAGCTTCTCCCCCTCGTCAAGCTCCTCGCCCTCGTCTACAAAGTCCGTGCTCCAAGTCCGTCAGAGGAGGATCGCATGAACACTCTCATGCGGACGCTTTCAGGAGACACCCTGAACAAGACGACCACCGACAGATATCCCCAAGGCTTCACCAGAGACGAGATTATCCAGTCATTCAGCAGGCTCCTTAGCCCCGTCCTCAACGGCCTAAGCGGACTGGACGACTTTGAGAAGGCCATCAGCGCCGGCGAAGACCCTGCTGGTTTCCGGCAGTTCTGGGCCCTCGACGACAGGAATCTGCTCACCGACGCGGTGTCCGGCAGCGGCCCGATGGCATCCGTCACAGAAACGGATATCCCCTTCCTTGACATCTTCGTCAAGGACAAGACTCGCCGGCTGGCATTGACCCAGGACCACGCCGCTCTCGTCCTCGTCCCCCACGACACCAGACCGGGCGACGAGATTTGGGCCATGTCCCGCACCGAGAAGCTGGTCGTCATCCGCCTCGACGACCCAGAGGCTGCGTCGACGACCGTCGGCATTCTCGGGGAGGCGTACAGCCACGGCTTCTCCAAGGAGCCGCCGCCTCCAAATTGCAAGCAAGTGTACAACAGCGCGGAATTCTTGACGTCCTCCGTGGCTGTTGGTCTGGCCGGCGCAGTCCCCAGGTGACTGCGACGTTGCCAAATGAGACGAGAGCCAGCAGGATTTGGATCGGCAAAAGCATAATTCTTGGAGAAATTCACGTCTTGGTCAAATTTTACCGCTCATCATTCAATCAAGGTCCTTGTTGGGAGGCATCAATAGCAGGCGTTCGGGTTCAGATTGTGGTACGGGAAAAGTGAGCACAGCACATCAAGGCGGGCGCACTGGCGTTCATCGGAGTCATGAGTTAGATACACCAAGCTGGAAAACATCGCGGAGGCATTTTCAGATACCACCACCAAACCAGGCAAAAGATCAAGCAGCCTCAGGGGCATCAGTAGATAGAAAAATCAGAGTTTCGCTTGACAGGCACCTCAGTCCCAAGCGGGGAAGTGAAATGACATTGCCGTAGGGTGCCCTAGCGCAATTAGTCGCTTCGAGACCACCCCTGAACCTTAGGTTATGGGCCCGACTCGCTCTCCTCAGCATTCTGGGCCGTAGGACCTACGGGGTGGGATTGGGAGGTTCATCCAAGATTTCGGTAGGTGGTGGACGGGGGAGTCGGTCAGTAATTGAAGCAACTCAATTTTGCCGGCTAATCCGCCGCCCGTTGACCTCGACCGTTCAATTGGGAGGTATCGCGGTCAACGGCAACCTCTCACAGCGAGATCAGGGCCGTTGCCACACTGTTCCGTGAACTCTGCCAGTCATCGTAACAAGACGCGACCGTCCGACGAACCTCGCGATGGAGGGCCTGCTCCTGCTATCCGTGAGGTCCATCGCGGCGGCCATCATGGCCGTCGTCGGTGGCTCCGTGTTGTACTTTTTCAAGCTTCTGATGAAGCACCGCGGCAAGATGGCCGATCTGAAGAAGCAGGGCCTGGTGAGCTGTTTCCCGTCGTCATTTTCATCGTCGTCCAAACTAACCGTCATGCGCAGCCCGTGGTCCCTCACAACTTCCTCTTTGGCAACCTCCTCGAGGCCAAAAAGGCCTTTGACAGCCTGCCGCCCGGCGTGCACGCAAACTACGTCCTGGCCAAGCTGGCCGAGCCCTTCCCCAACGGCGCCTTCTACATGGACACCTGGCCGATGGCCGACCCGATGCTCCTCATCACGGACCCGGACATGGCCCACCAGGCCGTCTACCACCCGGTCGTCGGCTCTCAGAAGCCGCCCATGCTCACC
Source organism: Colletotrichum tropicale (assembly GCA_027406125.1). Classification (NCBI taxonomy): domain Eukaryota; kingdom Fungi; phylum Ascomycota; class Sordariomycetes; order Glomerellales; family Glomerellaceae; genus Colletotrichum; species Colletotrichum tropicale. The sequence continues at coordinate 3,985,454 of JANVYH010000004.1, forward strand.
GGATGGTTCCACCCCATCACCGGCGGCCCGAGCCAGTTCGACACCAACGGCCGCCCCTGGAAGCACCTCCAGAACCTCTTCAGTCCCAGCTTCAGCAACCAGAACATCACCGCCGAGGTCCCCATCATCATCGACGGCATCCGCGTGTTCGCCGAAAGGCTGCGCGAGCAGGCCCGCAGGGGGGACATGTTCCGCCTGGAGCCCCTCGCGCTGGACCTCATCACCGACATCATCGGCGAGGTCCTGCTCAACGTGCGCCTCGACACGCAGAAGCAGAAGCACCCGCTCGCCGAGGCGATGAAGGGCCAGCTGCGGCTCAAGTTCACCGCCCACAAGCCCGAGAACCTGCTGTCGCGCATCGACCCCATCACCCTCTTCCGCACCTGGAACGGCGGCCGCGTCCTCGACAACCACATCAAGGAGCAGATCGCCGCCCGCTTCCGCGTCCTGCGCGAGAACAAGGCGCACAACCGCGACAAGGCGGAGCGCTTCCAGTCCGTCCTCGACAGCGCCATCGAGAACTGGCTCGCGCAGCCGCAGAACGCGGGGCGCACGGCGCTGGACGCGGACTACCTCCGCATCATGACGCGCAACATGCGCATGTTCTTCTTCGCGGGCTACGACTCGTCGGCGGCCACCATCGTCTACTGCTTCCACAACATCTACTCCCGCCCGGACGTCCTCGCGAGGGTGCGCGCCGAACACGACGAGGTGTTTGGCGCCGACGTGGCCTCCGCGCCGGCCAAGATTGTCGAGAACCCCAGTCTGCTCAACTCGCTGCCCTACACGAACGCCTGCATCAAGGAGTCGCTCCGCCTGTTCCCGCCGGCGGGCGGCATCCGCCAGGGTTCCGCGGACCTTGTCCTCAAGGACGCCGAGGGGAACTTGTTCCCGACAGAGGGGATCGCCATCACGATGCTCCACTGGGTCATCGGGCGGAACCCGAGATACTGGGTCAAGCCGGACGAGTTCATCCCGGAGCGGTGGCTTGTGACGGACCCCGCGGACGAGCTCTACCCCCCGCGGGGCGGCTGGCGAATCTTCGAGTACGGGTCGCGGCTTTGCGTCGGGCAGCAGCTCGTCATGGTGGAGGCGCGGGCGGTCCTGGCCTGCATCATCAGGGAGTTTGACATTCGGGACTCGTTCGCGGAGATTGATGGGGAGCGGAAGCTTGACACAAGCGGGCTTGGCGGGCAGAGGGTGTTCATGGTGGAGGCAGGCGCTGCGCATCCCACGGACGGATATCCGTGTAGGGTTTCGCTGAGTGGATACAAGGCATGATGATATTGGAGAGATGGCCAGCTCGAGCGAGGATGAGGTTACGCCGTTGCGTTATTCAGAAAGTGATTTGGTGGCGGATGTGATGTCTCACGCAGAGTGCATAATACAATATCGCCGAGGTTGCCTTGCCAATCATCCTGTCCCGTATATCCGTGGCTTGCTGTCGTTCACGTCGTACAAGTGTCGTAAGCAGTCTCCGTCTGCCAGATCCAATTGTCTGCACAGAGAGCCAATGAGCAAAATTCGCCTCAGGATTCATGTAAGCCCAAAGCCCTCTCGCCCCCATCCTAGCATCTGGACGATGTCATTGGGGCCAAATCCCATCCTTTTGACAGCAAAGAGAAAATCCTTGGCTCGAACTCGACGTCGACGCCTCAAATCCTTTCGACTCATCGCCGTCGCGTCATCGGATGAACTGGGTCGATTCGCAGTCATGGTTGGCCTCCTAGGAGGATTTGACTAGTTTAGATGAGCTACGGCTAGGCGGCAGCATGTAAGATCTGTCTTGCTGACTCCTAGTCGTGCAAGTTATTCCTCTACTTTGTCAGCACAGAGGAGCCGGGATTGACAACAGCCAGTCACGTCAAGCACATGCAAAGGATCAAAAAAAAAAAAAAAAGCATGATTGGTATCGTTGTATAAACGTCTCTAGCGAGGGTGTTGTATGAACAGCTGTACCCAAGGACCTCCCCCTTCCGTGCCGTCTCCCCTTTTTTCCCAGATCGTAAACGCCATGAATGTGGTATAATGCAGAAGAAGGTACACAAGCTATCGAGCTCGTGAAACGAAAGAAATGATGCAAAACAATGATGGGTATATCCGATGCCTCTTAGCACCAACCATGAATCACTGGCTCCTCTTCCTCTTGCGCTCAAACTCCATCGTGCCTGCCGTGATGTCCGACTCCTCCACCTCGATGATCGGCACCTGCACCCGTGACGAAGGCGGCTGGTACGCCTGGTACGGCGGGCTGCCGGGTCCGACGCTGTCGCCACTGTCCTGTCTCCTGTGTCCCAACAGGGCTTGCCTGTCGCCGCGCCCAGGCGCGTCGTCCTCGTCCATCTCCGGCACGGCCACCAGCACGTGCGAGCTCCCCCAGCTTGGCGCGCGACCCATGCTCTCCCTCGTCACGACCTTTGTGTTTGCCACGGATCCGCTGCCGATGAAGCTATCACTGCGTGCGAGGGGGTTGTCGGCTGGCGGGCTGCTGGTCCACCCGAACTCGGTGTTCATCGCACGCTCGACCATGTAGCGGTCAAACTGAGTGTCTCTTTCGTTGTTGTATTGAGAAGGTGTGCGTTGGAGGGGCTTCGGCTCGGGTTGGGGTTGAGGTACCGAACCGTGGGGGCTGCTGGTGCCGCTCTTTGCAGAGGATGTCGAGATGCGACGAAGGGAGCGGTCGCCGAGAGACAACCCGCCGATGGACAGGCGGGAGTTGTATGTCGTGTTTTGTTCGAGGTCGTTGAAGCCATATGGCTTGTGATTGACCGGGTAGTGGTAGTCGTCGTACTTGGCGAGACGGCGGTATGTTTGAATCGCGTAGATGCCAGGGACGGAGATGAGGAGACTGCAACTGGTTAGCTTTGTCTATCATGGCAGTCCATCATGGAAGGGACTTGACTTACATGATAAAGCAGTCTAAGCCGAGGCCAACCACGGAGTAGTGGTTGTCTTTTCTTTGGGTGAAGACGACGATGTCGAGAGCGAGTGTGGCCACGGAGCAAACAAACTTGAGAACGTGGGTGAAGATCATGGTCCATGGTGTCAACGTCTCGGCAGCGAGTTTGGAGACTTCGTAGATGGTGGAGAAGAGGCAGATCAAGGAAAATCCAATGTTGACAGACTCCCATCTGAGCAAGATTAGCTTATGCCGTGTGACCAGACGGAAGCAAACTTACACAACTTCAACCGTAGGGAACATGCCCTTGTCCTCCACTTGACTATCCCAATTCCTCAGAGTATCCGATAGACGCCACGAGAAGAGGCCGATGACAGCGAGAAGAACCATCATTTGAAGGATCCAGAAAGGCAGCAGTAGCGCCATGCGCCATCGTGCCCTGTCGAACTGGGCTTGTTGGCGGTGAAGAACCATGTTTGCAGTGATGGATTTGATTCTAGGGAGCTTTGATGTCCGCGAGAGTTGTCTGAGGCTGAGAAGACTAGTTCAGACACAAGGCGATCCCGCGAGGTTATAAGCAAGAGGCCCGACGGACAAGAAACAAACAATAAATGGCAGGGATTCGATCGGAGCCGGGCCCGAGAGACGCGGGGGTGAGCGAGGCTGTGATGAGGCGAGCCTGTCAGAACTCTCTTATGGGGCGTGAGTGCTGCTATTACTATATATAAAAATCACATCACCCAGGGAGCCGGGACGCTGAAATGAGTGAGAGTCCCATCACCAGGCTGCAGCATACCGAAGGGCACTAAACCCTGTGTAGAAGCAGCCGCTCCAGGCCTGGCTTGCTTTGGAATAGGATGGATCGGCTGTCCAGTCGGGGTTTAGGGAGCCGCTCTGTCGTCCGTTTTTGCAAGCGGTGAATCTGAACAGCCACGATGGTGCTATTGGACGGGCACGTTCAGGTTCCCGCTCAAAAAGCTCCCCTGTCAGCCCAGCCGGCGCAAGCCTAGACGGGGGCCCTGGAGTTACTCCAAAGAATGGAATGGCGGCAGCAACGGGGCATCACTAGTTATTCGTTGGAGCCTGGCAGAGACAGCTAGGGGCATGTCCGGGTGTCGGGCTGCGAAGGAAATTAAACGCCATCGTGCCGGCACTCGACGCCCGCGCGGTTCTCTTCCGTTCGACTTGACGCGGTACGCAAGGGCGGGCGAGATGCTGGAATGCTGGAATGAAAGGCCGCATCACTGTGACGCATCGGATGGCGTTTGCGGCTGAGACGGGCCATGAGGTACCGGTCAGGCTGATCTTGATAGCCAACCGGGTGAGACCATCTGCGCATGTTTTCCCCTTCTCGCTCGAGAGGGGGTGACTGGCCCAGGAACGGTCAGGCACTTGCTGACGGCATCAATAGACTGTTGGTCGGGTACGCGAACCTGCAGACACAGTCAACACAAAAGCAGAGACTCTGCATAGATGGCCGAAAGAGGACTTTTGATGGGTATGGAGCGCAGCGCCAAGTGCGCCTGCTTCACAGCCTGCCCTGGATGTTCGCTTAAGCTGGATCATGACGGCCAAACAGGCAACGCGGAATCCAGAGTTGCGGCTCTCTCTCGAGGCGGTAGGGTTGGGGCGATCGGGGGTTGGCCCTGATCATCTCGCTACGCGCTTGTCGTCTTCCTGAAGGATCATGTTGAGGAGTATGAGACGCGCTTGTGGTGGCTGCGCAAGTCAAAATGAATCAACTCGATCCACTTCTGAATCCCCCGTCTGGGACGCAGAGGAGATTGTGTCATTTGGTGGTGCGTGGGAGGCAGAGGTACTTGGCTCTGAGGAAGAGGGTGTAATAGTGGCCGTCTCGAGTGGACGCCGGTGCCGAGGCGTGCCGGGCTATAACGTCTAACGTGGGTGACGGGGCCTGTTTTGTTGGTCGGGTTGATGATGTGGTGAGGTCTGCTTGGCTCCTGGGAGTGCCCCCCAAGAAGGAAACGGCATTCAGCAGGGCTGACGGCGGGGAATGTCGTCGAAAGGGGCATAGCTCGAGGCTAATTCGAGCACCATTGCTGTGCTGACGCCAGGGACGAAAGACATTGGTCTGGTCCCTGCTTTTCCGTCTGTTGTAGCTGGTTACTGGTGCTGTACCCGCCTTTGGTGTGCGTTCTTGCAGACGATATTGTGGCAGTGGCCGATGAGGCTGCAGCTGATTTTTGCGTGATTTTGACTCTTTTCAGTGGGAAAGGTGAGATGTCGCTGGCGAAGCTGTTACGACGAGCTTATTCGAGGTTGGTCATCCACAGGGTCGCAGTGGGTGCAACTCTGGAGCCCAACCGGACGGAACAAGTCCCATTGTTTGTGTTCTTGGCGCAGCAAGCTGGCATGCGAGGCGCAGGGAAGTCGGAACATTGTTGGTGTGTTGTTGGATGTTGGAGCTGGGTTGGTGGGAGAGTGCGTGAGTGCCAGCAGCTGGCGAGACAGGTGCAAGGGAGAAGAAAGGCACCGTGCGATATTGATTTGGATCGGCGGGTGACGGCGCAGGCAGACACTGTGAGCGGTGGGCCCAAGCTCTTGGCGTCTTTCCACGTCGTCTGTTGCTCCCCGTTTTGGCTAGGTTTGGTGCTTGCTTCTCTGGCTCGTTTTCAGGTCCCATGTCCACGTTGCTGTTCTTAATTAACGGGTCCCTCAACGCCTTTTTCTCCCTTCTTCTCGACGGAAGCTCACGGATCCGATGCTGGTCACGCTCGAGGATTCGTCTCAAGATGAGGGCGTCGGGCGACCTTAGGGATCTGCTTAAGATCTTAAGTATCGTCTAATAAGTAGGCGCCTCTCGTTGACCTTTCTCAAGACGAGATGAGACCAATAACACACATCCAAGATCTAAAAGATATGACGTGCCGGCGGTTTGAGGCAGCCGCCATCCTTCCCGTTCGTCCGTCATGTCAACGTCAAGTTAAGACTGTCAAACTTGAGGCAAAAGCATCGCCGCCGGGCACTTCTGTCAGATCGACCATCACGAACAAGTCTGAAGTCGCCAACGACCCAGACGATCGGAATGCAACACCATGGTCGTCCTGAGCCGCCCTTTCCAACACTGGCCCCAACGCGAACGAAACATCAGACCCAAACTCTAATGGCTTTTCCCCCGTCGCTTATTGCGACTTTCTGGGACGAAAGGGGTGGAGCGAGCAAGGGACTTTGTGTGTGTGCTCATGCTGGCGAAAAACAGACCAGTCCCTGTCATCGACACCGCATCCATCCAGGCTGCAAGTTTGGAACGGAGAATTTCACGATCCGCCAGAGAAGGATTCGACATCAGGCAGTCACATTTTCGAGCTCCACAAACTACTCTGCAGATGCCATGGCGACGGGATTGTATTTCCCCTTTTGAAGCAGGCTGGAGCCGCGCTAGAAGGATGAATCGTGGCTGAGCCCGCCCAAACGACGGCCATCACCCCGTGGATACTGCCCCAGACCGCTGAAGCGAGCCCAGGTTTGCTTCTTCTTCGCTCGCTGCGACACCCCTGTTGTCAACACCCACTTCTGGTGGGTTTTCCGCGTTTAAGCTTACAAGCAAGTCTTTCCTGGTTTTCCAAGTCCCAAGACTCAGAAATAGCAACCAGTCGGATCATCCTTTTGACAGGCGAGTTCGCGCAGCAGCCCCCCCGATTCGGTTTGACGTGGTGGAGGGTGAGTGACAGAAGTATGTGTGCGCATTGATGGCAGCCCGTTCACTGTGATGCATGTTGTTGGTCCAATGACTTTCTGTGAAAAAAACGGTTGGCATTTGCACGCAATGTGCCCACGCCAACCAAGTATATTCAGAATATTATCTGCCTCAGAGGGCGGTGGATTAACTGGCACCCTCGTGAACCCGATCCCAGATCAAAATAATGCCAATATCGTTGATTGATTGCCATGGTGCCTATTTCGCCTGGTCCCATCCCGGTATTGTCGCCAGATTATGAGATTACAGGCGTCTTTGTGTAGTATATGTTGTTGCAGTTCGTAAAGCAAGTGTCGACCCCATTCATCCTCCTCATTTCGAGTTTGACGATTTAGATGCCGGCCTCCTTGTTGGCCTGGTAGACGCCGGCGGCGTTGAAGGGAACGATGTTGCCGTTGGCGTCAGTCATGGCGGCCTCGTTGACGGGGACGCTGTTGGCCTCCTGGCGAGCCTCGATAGCTGTGTGAGTCGTTAGCATCAAGTGTTTCCCAGTTCCGTCGTTATCAGAACGTACGCTCGGCGGGGGCAGCTGCGACGACGGCAGCGGCGAAGGCAAAGAGAATGGCAGAGTACTTCATTTTGACGGTAGTTGTTGGTTGTTTTCGAACGAGTGTCGGCCGGCGACGAGCAGATAATTCCTGTACAAGAAGAGAAGGTTTGGAAGAGAGTGTTGTTTGTTGGTTAGAGAATAAGATCAGAAGAAACGGAACACGGGAAGGAGATGCGAGTATTTGTATCTTTGTCGAGGACTTGTCGAGGAGAGCCCAACGCCCAGGGGGTTGCGCCAAGTATCACCATCGATATCATACATCAGACATGGTATAGGGAGACGACGTGCGCACGGGTGCCGAGCCATCCAGAAGTGCTGTCATCCAAAATCTGACTGGAACTACACGGTCGTTGCCCCGGGCCCTCAAGTTGAGACCAGCGGTCAGGGCTTCCGCCCGGTTCCATCCCTGGTCATCGTCGCCGCAGCCCAATGTCGATTGCTTGGCCATAACATCACTCAGAGGAGGAAGTTGTCAACGGGTCGAGGATGGGGAAACAAGGGACCTCCCAGCGTGTCACCGCACTAACAGGAACCACACCAAGCGATGAACGATGCCCCAGCCCATCCGTTGTTGCCCCGGGCTTCGCCTGCTTCAGAGAGGATACTGAGGAGAGGGTGGCCACTGATCAGCAGCGTCCAAGAGGGCTGATCGCGGTAGACAAGAAAACCGCAGTGGTAGAAAAGGTCTGAAACTGGGCTGTGACGAGGGAGACGCGTAGGAGTGGCCCACTAGTCTAAGTGAATGCCGTGTCACAGAGGCTCGCCTACGGCTCGGACGGGCGTAGATCATACAGCAAGCCGCTCGCTATGAGCATGTTCCGGTAGCAAAGTCGGCAGGGAAGCGGGTTTTAACGTCTGAACCCCAGTGTTGCCAAGTCTGCACCCCGGTGTACCTTATTGTGAAGCTTAGCCAGAGGCTGGGGATGTTGGATTCCTCGCGTGGGATGTGGGAGAGTCCAGAACCGGCCTTTTCCCTGACGGCCTCGACGGCACAGCTTCGACGGGATGAAGGTGTTCGGACCAGAGGCGTTCCCGTCCAGGAGGCGTTTCGAAACCAGCCAACCCCTGTGGTGTAGATGTCAGGGGCAGTGTGACGCAGGAAAATCATTTGGGCGGCCCGTCATATTTTTAGTCGGATCGCCAGTCGGTGCTTAAGTAAGGCTCGGTTTGCATTCCTCAGGTACAGCACAAAACTTGTGCATGTGTTATGCTTCATAGCACAGACACAAACTTATGCCACTCGTATCCAGCTGCATCAAATCGCGGGGTTCGTTATCGGAAGTGGGGTTCAGCTAGAGTGATCCCAAGGCCCCCTCTCAGCCCAGTGACATGCCATTCCTCCAGCTACCCGTACCTAACTGACAATCTACCTACTTTCCCCCATTCCAACCTAAGCTTCTTCTCCAACCTCCAACGTGCCAGACTGCCCATCTCCGCCATCTCACGCTGCTGCTGACCCTGTGCGACCGTTCTGCGGACGCTGTGAAGCTCTCTGCTACTTCCCCCCAAATCAACACGCCACTTCGCCACACTCCTCCCTTTGAAACGAGCTCATGGCGACTGTGGGACACTGCCTGTACTGCTTCGAGGCGCTGGCTTCGCACCTGGAAAAGCGGCGGGGTATTTCCCTCAAAGAGATCCAGCAATCATGGCCCGCGTACGCAAAGACCCTGTCGTCCGGCCTCGGTGACGGCAAGGATGCCTCCAAGAAGCTCCTCCCGGCCCTGCAACGTCTCGCCGAGCCCGCCAGCGACTCAGGCTCCGCCTCCTCCGGCTCCAGCCTTTCGCTGCCGGCCGAGACCCCCGAGACATCCGTTGACTCCCTCGCCGATGCCGACGACGACGACGACGATGTCATCACCGAGTCTCCGCTCTTCGTTACCTGGAACACCGTCTCACCACGCTCGGGCCATCGCTCGCTGCGGGGATGCATCGGCACCTTTGAGCCGCAGGAGCTCGAGGACGGCCTGTCGAGCTACAGCCTGACGTCGGCGCTGCACGACATGCGATTCCCGCCCGTCGAGACGTCGGAGCTGCCCTCGCTCGAGGTCGCTGTGACCCTGCTGACCGACTTTGAGGATGCCGACGACGCCATGGACTGGACGCTCGGCGTGCATGGCCTGCGCATCAGCTTCTTCTACCACGGCAAGCGGTACGGCGCGACCTATCTCCCCGACGTCGCCGTCGAGCAGGAGTGGACCAAGGAGGAGACGCTCGTGAGCCTCATGCGCAAGGCCGGCTGGATGGGCCGCAAGGATAAGTGGCAGGAGGTCGAGCTCAAGGTCGTGCGATACCAGGGCAAGAAGGAGTCGCTGGAGTATGCCGAATACAAGAAGTGGTACGACTGGTACAAGAACAACAAGACCAAGTCCGGCTGAGGCCCGGCTGGTCTTTCATGACGGGACATGACGGGCGTTACTGGGACACGGGTACATTTTGGTGGTATACGGACAGGATAGAGGCGTGGTCTCCCTCGGATAGAAGAGGATAGCCTTGTGTTAATACAGTTATCATGACTACTCGATGGGATGAATGTGCGTATACAACATGGCTCCTGCCGTCTCTTTGTTTGATAGGCTCTTTGCATTGAAAACGCCGCCGCTGCTATGTCTTTGCTAATTATGGACAGAAAATATCTCGCATCAAATCATCGTCGTGTCGTCAAATTCCATTCCGTCGTATGTCATGTCCTAGGCCACTCGCTTTGATGGCTCCCCAATACATGAAGCCTGGACAGATCAATCAATACCTGGTCCTGCTACGACTGGATCGGTATACTGCAGCCGGGGGCCTTGGTGAAGCGCTCGGCCTCCTCTTCTCGTACACAACAGGCTGCGCGTATCGGACCTCTTCGACCTCATACGAAGGTCGGCGCGAACGAGACGTCTCGTGGTGGTAGCGGTGCTGGCGTCTCCTGTGATGGCGTGCGCCGGGAGACCTGCCGCGGTACTTGCGGTCACACTTGCGGTCGTATTCGTCCGGCTCGCCCCACGAGTTTGGCCTTTTCCAGAGGCCGCAGGACTTGAGGATCCACAGGAGGATGAGGAAGCCCGCGATGGAGCCGATGACGATGCCGGCGATGGCGCCGCCGCTGAGGTTGTTGTTTGATGCGCTCTCCGCGGTCGTCTCCGGGGTGGATGTGATGGTGACGACGACCTGGCGGGCGTCGAAGGTTCTCGTCGGGGTTTCTTCCGAGGATGCCGCGCGGGGGATGAGGCCGGCGAGGGCGTTGAAAGCTGGTGTTACTGGCGCCATTGTCGTGACTTGACGACGAGGCGAAGAGAGAGAGAGAGAGAGACGGCCGATGAGGGAAGCGGAAGAGCAGACGAGAGAGATACTACGGCACCAGAGACGGGACGGGACGGGAGCAGCAATGGAAATACTACAGCAATGATTGATAAATGACGCCAATCCCCGTCTTAAAGGGAGCATCGAAAAGGAAGAATGGCCTGGTCGAGGGCTCGACTAACACCTCGGCCGAGGGATGGGGCTGGGAACTGCAAGTCCTGGCATCGATGTGACAAGCAGGGGTAAGGATGTCAAGAACGGGCCAGTCATGTCGACGATGTTGAGTGATATGGCGCCGTGTAAGTGTGGGTGGGAACGCAGAAATGGAAATTTCTTGGACGAATCCCCCTCACGGCAAGGTAGATGTTGGACTCTAGCAGGTCGGTAGCCTTGTCTCTGCGCATCTTTTACAACCTCCATCCCGGCCTTGATGGGATGCAAGCTGCAGGAAACACGAGGGTTCCGGTTCCACATGTCCTCGATCGCCGCCTTGATGCTTATTTATCGACCGAATCATCTTTCAAGGGAGATGTTTTGCTTTGTGTTGGTGGAAGTGGTGGCCCCCTCCCTCGGCTCTTGACAAAGGCGCAAATGCGAGAATTTTGCGTTTCTTGCTTGTGCATCGGCCGAGGATAGAGCCCCCACGGCAAACGGGGACCAAGCAGCGGGCTAGCAAAGTTGGCGAGGCCGGCTAGAGAGTTATTCGCGATGTGACTCTGTGGGAAGAAGTTGTGGGTGGAGCTGCGAGCTTCCCATCACCTTTACGTCACTGGCTGAGCTGCTTTTCCCAGAGGCGGGTGGTTGGGAAACACCCCCGAAAATGCCGCCAAATGCGCCGTGGCCATTGGCCAATGCTCCGGACGTCGCTGTCCGGCAGTGCTGGAGGGAAACCTCGGGGAGAGGCCCCACCCGCACCAAGCTGCCGTCCACCACACCACCTCATTCTCTAGTGTTCTCGCTGTCAATCTTGATCAAGGATGGCCCTTTTCTGCGGGTTTTCGCTGTCTTTTGCACTTTGCCATCTTGCCTTGGGTTGGCCCCGTTCCTGAGGCTAGAACGCATGTCTTTGATCTCGATCTTTGTGGCGGATTGTCGGTTGGGTGAGACAGACACCCGTCCCCCCTCCACGACGAAGGGCATAATTCAGCTGGTTGGAACAGTTGCATTCGACCGCTGGTCAGCCCGGGCTTGGTTGCAGTGGGCGTTTTGAAATCTGTGCGTGTCGGTCGAGGAAATGTGTCAAGAGTCTCTTCATTACGACCTCGCTCGAGCATGTCGAGTCATGGCATCGACGCCGTCTTTGGTACCGGCCATCCGCTATCGAGACCGCCATTCGTGTAACGGGACCTCCGCTGCCGGCGGAATGGCACAAGCCCGTGGTGTGGAACCCAATCGGCATGTTCATGAATGTCTTCGGACTCTACATTGATCCATTGTATCGTCCCAAGTGTTCGTCACCTTATTTTACCCTTCCCCTCCATGTAAAGTGCCCTTTGGGATCAGCTGCTAGCTTTTGCATCGCCTCAACATCTGCCGTCCCTGGCCCATTCTCCATTGACCCGGCCTCCACCGCCAGCTTTGCATACTTGACGGACTGCTTCGCATGCCCGAGCAGGTTGAAATTGAGCGCTGCGATGGTATAGGCGCCCGCGAGCTTCGACTCTAGCCTCTCCTCCTTGTGCAGCTTCAGAAACTTCTCAATGAGCGCGGTCGTCACCCTGGCGTTGATATCCGAAAGCGTCCTATCAATTTCCTGGATATCCATCAACCGCTGATCGGACGCCGCCGCCTGCTTCTTCGCCAGACTGCACTGCGAGCACCCACACTCGAATCCCCACGCCAGCTTCGCGCGGTGCTGTCTCTCGGACCGCACCCCCAGCTGGTCGAGGTACGATATCGTGAGCTCCTCGCCCGACCTCACCGGCCGCACGACCGTCGTCCGGTGACGTCCGTCGGCGCCGATGTGGAAGGCGACGTTGGGCCGGCAGTCGTGGTTGTACCGTGACACTTCGGGGTAGTTGCCGTAATGGTGGCCGTCGCCCTGAGCTCCCCCGCCGAGGTCCATCTGGAACGAGTTGGTCTGCATTATGTCGACGACTTTGTGGCCGCCAAAGTGGCCCATCTGGCTGAGGAACGTCTCTCGTGTTGATGCCGGAAGAAGCTGCGCTACGGAGTCGAGGAGACGGTGCTGTTCTGCCGGCGGTGTCCGTTCGATGAACGCGCGATGGGCGATGAGGACCGGCGTTTTCAGCATGACTGTGTCCCCTCGGGCGAGCGACCTGTTGGCGATCATGCCCAACCCTTTGCCCTCCACCTCGGTGACGCGAAATGATGGTTTTGAGGCACTCGGATCATCCGCGATCTGGAATTTTGCCTCCATATCCTTCAACTTTTGCACATTTTCTGGCGTCGAGATAATGACCACCCCTCGTCCGGCCGCAAAGCCCCGGCTGGCGTATAAGCAGTAGTTGCCGGCGCATCCCTGGGGTCCGGTCCACCCCAGAGGCTCATTTTGCCTTGTTTTATTCCGTGAATTCCGTTCAGAGTGATTTTCTGTTTTCGCATTATCCCATGGTGAACACTCCAACAGCGACTCTTCCAGGGGCGTCCAGGGGCAGATTCGCGACCCCCGAAGCTGCGCTTGGGCCTCGAGCGCGGCGGCGGAACAAGATGCCAAGGCGAGAGATATTATTGCTAACGAGGAAAACATGATGGAAAGTGATGAATAAAATCTCCATTGATTTTCTCTGGGAACACAATGTTTTTGCTTCAGATGAAATGAAGTGACGTTAAAGTAGCCGGTCAAAACATGGGATGAAGTTTGCCGGTCTTTCGTACCAAGACACTCCACTCGTTTCACCCACGATGCTGAAACTTGAGTGGACGAGAGATCAGCGAAACGAGGCGGTTGGACGGCTTGTCGTCGTCTCATCTTTTTCTTGGGACGCGGCGGTCTTTGGGCGTCTGTCTTGTCAGGAGAAAGTCAAAACTGACGCCTGCATCGCTTTGGTGAACAAAGCCAACATAGAAAGCCTCAGCTGTAGCAGCATGTCAGTAGCATGGCGACATGTTGGACCAGTCTGCCTCGTAATATTCTCGGTATCCCATATAGAACGCCCCCCTAAGCCTGCACTGGTGTAATCGTAATCCTCACCGAGTGTTTCCGCGATGTCCCCATTGTCGTTGACATCTGGGGAGAGGCAGAAAACCTCCACTTTTCAGTAAGCTTCGACTTGACACGATCAACAAGACGTCGTGGCTGCTTTGCTCTGTCCTCTTCAAGCCACACATCAACGGGCTGCACCTTTTGCCGCATGCAAACAGGCAGCCACGAATCAGTGTTTCTCGCCATCACTGCGTTGTAAAGCTCATTTCGCACTGTCGAAGTAGCCAGACGCATTTCGGGCTGGTCTAGGCCGCCGCCCCGGAACCAAGTAGCCACGACAAAGTCCTGACCCACGGAATTCCAACGACAAGACCCGCTGTCTAGTATGACAACTCTAAAGTGCACAACTCCGTAAAAGTCTCTGAGCCCTTTAGTTAAGAAAGCAGATCTATCAGGGTCCCAAAGTTCCCGAGGTGACACACTCGTCAATTGCAACTGCGCAGGAATATAGGTACCGACACGGAGAACTTCTCCGAAGAAAGAGATACTTTCATGGCAGTTCTCCAATGCGTATGACTGGCGTGGGTTGAGGTGCTTCCTGATCAACAGACGAGTATGCGGCCTAGGATTGAAACGTGGCAACCGCGAAGACGTCTTGTGTATGTAGGGGCTCGATCTTACCATAGTACCATCTCCCTGGTCTCTGAGCAAGATACAAAGGTTTCCACTTTCATCGTCATCGCGGAGACGACATCCAAGTTCCATTGACATTTCTTGCCAATCGTACTCAGCTCCAAATACTTCATTTTCGATCCGGAGGCCCTTGTTTGTCATGGTGTACTTCAGAAATTATTATTACAGTCTATTTGAATGCGAAGGTAGAGTCAGGGAAGAAATGTCGTAAAGACTCATTTCAGGTTGACATACCTCAACTGAAGTTTTTTCCGGTGCTCTTTCAAGTGTCTTGGCGTAGGCAAACATACTAGGTGACGTTGCTAAAACGCCAAATAGGTGCTGCGGGGTCTGGTTTGGAACGGTTGATTTCGGATTTGGGTGGCTCCAGGCAAATATTGACGTGTCATGGGTGTCTCTGATAATTTCTTCTTGCAGTCGCATGAAAGCCCTTGGACCTTCGCCGTAAAGAAGTGGCATATTCACGCCGAAGATGCCCAAAAGGCAGTAGGCGAGATCTTCATCCCTAGTAGTTTCCCGGTCCGCTGCCCACGACATGCGACGAGCGATGGGGATGTCAGGAAGCATATCTTCCACAGCTTCAGTCGTATTAATCAAAAAGTCCTTATCGATGCCAGTTCTTTCTTCCATCTTGTTGCTGAGATCAGCTCTCGTGCCCAGAAAGGTCCAATTCTTGTCGTAGAACTCGACTTGACGCGGCGCAATAAGTTCTTGTAAAGTCCACCCGCGCGTGAACCAGCGCGAGTCTTGGAACTGCAAAGACTCGTCGGCGCCGATATCCGCCAGATACGCGTAGCATGTTGTTGACCTCGCGTACCATTTGAACATGGAATTGATAGCTTCAGTCAGCTCCGTAAAGTTCGTCTTGTCGATACAGCACGTGTCAATCCACGCGTGCGAGTAGCCCTGATCAAGAGCTAGACGGCATGTCTGCTTGATTTTCGTCCAGCCTGACTTGCTAGCCATAACCTCGGTATTGCCGACCTCTTGAAAGCTAGCCTCGCCAGATTCCCAAGTATGGGACAAAATCGCATACTTTTCGGGAATCGATGACCCATAATACTCCTCAATTTCGAGGCTAGTACAGTTGAGCAATTTCATGGCATTCGTGTGTATCCAAGAAATGTCAATGCGGTAGACTGCTTCAGTTGGCGCGAAGATGCGATGATTGAGGACGATAGAAGATGCCAATGGTCTGCTCAGGATGTAGTTCAGCTGCAGTATGCCTAGCTAGGCAGAAAGGCGGCACAGTCTTGCTTGGCCATCTTATTTGCCCGTGCAATGCAGTGTGACGAAAAAGCTGCCGGCAGGCTTAGCGAGGCTTGCCTGCTGTGAGACTGCGTCAACATGCAGGAGCCGGTAAGGCTTCAAAGACTGCAGTGCGAACTTCAAAAAAGTAGATTGCGAAAGGCTGGGCTGTGTAATGGCCTCTAATTGTGAATTCTGAGAGGTCTTGCTGTCTCAACAATATGTACATGTTCAAGCCGTCTGAACTACTTGAGCTGCGTCCTCCAGTGCCGTTACCATTCTCATACGCATTAATTCCAGGAAGCAATGCGGCCCAAATGCCGTCGTGATAGTGCTTGGCTGCGCCAGATGCTGAGAAGTGAGGGGCACCGCTTCGAAACCATGCGCTGCTGCCGTTTGGCGAGTATTCTAAATGACTCTGTCGCTCGTTGTGCTCAATAAACTCTACAGTTCTGGCGATTTGGTAATTTGGCTGCCGTGACTGAATGCCGGTATTCATTTTGGACTCTCAGGATGAGGACTCTTGCGCTTGAGATTCTCCCTCTTTGGACTGTCCACCTGCAGGCTCCCATTCGGCTTTTCTCTCGAAATCTCCTTTGGAACCTCTTTCTTTGATGCAGGCTTTCTCCCGTAGACTGAATACCCATACCAATACGCATGAACACCCAGATTTTTGACATCCTGCCTTACTTGGGAGCCGAAAATAATGACCTCGGCAGGCTTCCAACCCATCACGCGGGTCAGCAACGCCATCGCCATACCCTCGATCCCAGGAAGCAAGGAAGCCTGCACCCAGCTGCCGATTTCCTGTAACCTCGGATCTTCGGGCCATGGCGACGCTGGCATCTTCTGCTTCGTAACCGTCACGTTCTCGAAGCCAACCCGCTGGAGGATGCCCTCGAATTCTGACGTGATGGTGAGGGAACGGCCCATCCGCGCAATGGCCTCACACAGAAGAGACGACCACTTGTACAGGGCGTGGTCTTCCGTTAAGGTTCCGTCGTCGCATGCGACCGGGTAGAGATTGTCGTGGATTTCAAAGTATCCGCCAGGCTCCAAGTTCTCAAAAGCTTGCTTAGCAATCCATTCCCAGTCGTTGAAGCAGCCGATCATGTTACGGGAAAAGACAAAGTCGAATTTCTCAGGCCACGCCCACTCTTTTTCGAGGTCGTCGATTTCAAACTGGCAATTGGGCGGCACATATTCGGGCTGAATAGGGCTCAGATCTACGCCGATGACTGTGGCGGTAGGGTGTTCATCAGCGTAGTCCAATGCCCAAATGCCCGTTCCAGTTCCAAGGTCGAGCACTCTCTTGGCGCCGTTCTTCTTGGGGCACAAGCAGAGCTGCCCATCCCACACCACAGTCCACATGTGGTTCGCAATGTCCAGGCGTTCCTGCTCGAGGTCGTCATTCGGGAGGACGTAGTGACCGTCACTGAAGCGGTGGTAGGTGCGTCCATTTTCCCTGCGGTAGTCGAGGATACTGGCTTTCAGCGATGCGGTGGAAGCTCCATCGTCATCGTCGTCATGTTCCGGTTGGGTGTAGTACGGGATCTCGAACCTGAAGTCGTGGTCGGAGCCCGCTCCGAAGGCAACAGCCTGAAGTTCGGGTTGGGTCTCGAATTGACCGTCAGGCTGAGTCTCACCGTGGGACTCGGGCTGGGTCTCGGGCTGATCCCGGTGTTCTTGGGCCATCGTGTGTCCCGGCCGCAACGTAGTAGTCGAGAGTCCTTAGCCGTGAGCCATCACACGTCGCGACTCCTGAATCTAAAGGGCTTCTTCTGTTGGTTGCAACTGGAGAGTTGTGCTGGGCACATCCCTTCCCAATATTCCCTGTAAGTTGATCCATCTCCATTGGGTGCTCCACTTTATTGTTTGTTCAAATTGGAGTATTTCCATTTTCCTCAGCTTACCATCCCCGGTCCGGCGACCTTGCCTTTCGGGTCCTAGCGTCGCCGGGCGCGGATCAGGAATAACGTGCCACCGCTCAGACCCGGTCCGGCGCCGACGAGGGCCCACTGTGGACGGGGGACGGCGGAGTCCCGATGAAGCGGCCGTGGGGTATCATAGATACGGAGTTAGCTATTCGCTGGTTTGCATTCCAACAACGGGAAGCCACCATCTCTTGTCAAAAACGCTCCAGCCGAGTGTTCTCTCAGATCTCATAATTGTCATTGACGCAAACAGCAAACTGCAGGCAAGGGTGCAAGTACACTCGTGCCTAAACGCTCCCACCGCTTCAGTCTAGCCACTCGATATGTATAGTCGCCCGGACACGTGAAAACACCGAAGACCGCGTCGGAATATGAATATCGCGAAGGAGCCGTTCCCACCGGCACATTGTCTCAGTATTGAGTGGATATCTCATCTCAGTCAGCACACGCGTCCGGCCACGTGTTCACGCAAGAAGGAGATAAGATGTGATCTGGCGGAAAAATGGATTCGGCGAGGTGAAACAGGGAGTTGAAAACACGCAGATGAAATTGTGGATTGGGGTGCTGAATTAGACTTTTGCGTACTGAGTCAAGCCGCTGAGGCTGGTTGGTGCATGTTGGCGCCGGCATCGACGGGGGAGCGATTGCGATTGCGATACTCCGACGTGATATTAGTCTGGTCAAGAATTGAGGCCGATTGAAGGCACAATGATCAGAAAATCTCAACATCAATGTCGTTTCGTTTGATCAAGGGTCCACGGGCGGGGAGATCCAAGATCCACGTCTCCAACAGATACAGCCAATGGCCCAGTTGGTCTAGCTGGTCCAGTTGGTCCAGGTGCAGCTCTCAGGTGGCCCGGTGGAGCATCAGCCTCAATGGCGCCACAGGAGCTCAACAGGACTACTCCCTTGGCCCGTGCACATGGATGGGGCGGTGCAATTCCCAGGCTGCGAGAAATTCCATTCAGCGAGCGGCCAAAACTTACCCAAGCAGGCCTTCGGGGGAGATACCTAACGGAATACCTGACGAGCAAAGGGCACACGACAGCTGAGCGTCAATCCTTTACGACAATCTGCTCTTCGAACACTTCGTCCCCATCGGCAGGACTGGACCATCGTCTACGGCACTGGAGAGCCATTCGAACCGCCCCCTTGGCCTGCCCTGCACACTGGGTCCCCCAAAGCACACCTAAACCATTTCAGCGCACCTCCCAGCTGCCACCAGCTCCCTCGCCCGATCGCCGAGATAGGGAGAAGGACGAGCAAAAAAAGGCGCCTCGACATCACGACCGAGCGTCACCAGCCTTACCACGCGGAGCAAACTCCCAACATCCGCCGGCTTCTATCCCATCACTTTTCCATCAGGTGCTCATTCGCGCGCCGTCAACTAGTCTCAAGCGGTTCACCTGCGACGACCGGTTGACCTAGCCTCCCCGTTTCTGGTCAATCCCTTAGCCAGCCTTACCCTTTTTTGCCTCCATTGACGACAACCCCACGATACCCCTCTAACCTTTCGATATAATGTCATCCGCAGCAGGAGGCTTGACTCGACGCCGCGGCGGCGGTGGAGGCGGCGCAGCTGCCGAGGGCGGCGAGACCAGCAACGGCGCCAGCCGGACCAACTCGACGAGCAACTTCAAGGACAGCGCCCCCGAGACGAGCTACGAGAGCGGCGAGAATGGCCACAAGATTGCCTTTGACCCCCGCGACATCAGCGAGAGCGCCGAGCGCAGCAAACAGCCAAAGCTGACTCTGATGGAGGAGGTTCTGCTGCTTGGGCTGAAGGACAAGCAGGTTCGTCGGCAACAAGCTCTGGCATCACGATCCAATCGAATCCTCGTCGCTAATTAACTTTTTTCCCTTTCTGCAGGGTTACCTATCATTCTGGAACGACAACATCTCATATGCCCTGCGAGGATGCATCGTCATCGAGCTCGCGTTCCGCGGTCGCATCAGCATGCAGAAGGATGCCTCGAGAAGGCGCTTCCCGCTGGCTGACCGCGTCATCGAAGTTATCGACGAAACCCTGACCGGCGAGGTGTTGCTCGACGAGGCATTGAAGATGATGAAGCAGAGCGAGAAGATGAGCGTGAGCTCCTGGATCGATCTCATGAGCGGTAATGATCCCCTTCCTCCCTGGGAACAAGCACCACGCTGTCCACTCGGCCACAGAACCAGGAGCTGACGGTGACGCCCACAACAGGAGAGACCTGGAACCTGATGAAGATCGGATACCAATTAAAACAGGTGCGCGAGCGTTTGGCCAAGGGACTCGTCGACAAGGGCATCCTCCGCACCGAGAAGCGCAACTTCTTGCTCTTCGATATGGCGACCCACCCCGTCGCCGACGGAGGTGCCAAGGAGGAGATTCGCCGCCGTGTCCGCAACGTCTTGACCCAGCGCACCGTAGTCCTCCCGGCATCCCAATTCCTGCCCGAGAACCTCGAGTTCCGCTACGTCCGCACCATCGCCATGGTCTGCGCTGCCTACGCGGCCAACGTGCTGGAGAACGCCCTCAGCACTCTCGGCCACGAGGCTCGCGAGCGTGCTTTTGCCCAGACGGATGAGCTCCTCGCCGACTACAGCCAGTGGCCATTCGGAAAGAAGGCGACCGGTAACGGCATCGGTGCCAACCTGCCCCAGGTTATTCAGGAGGTGCGTCACACACACAATTGCCGCTGTAACCCGAGCTAACAATTCGCAGGAGGTCAGCAAGGGCAAGGACAAGGAACTGCAACTAGAGGTTGTTGCCGCTTGTCTGAGCGTCTTCACCCGCCTCGACTCCCTCCTGTAAACTAATTGATCGACTCGAACAACGAGCGCTCTGCTGCCAGGCCGCCCCAAGGCCTGCAGCAGCTAGCTGAGCGCAAGCTCGGGCATCTCCTTTCCAATCCTATTTGCACCTAGACGACACACTATCGAAGCGCCGCAGCATCCGGCTCCCCCAACCTCCATCTTCGAACCCTCACGAGAAATGATGAAACAAAGCAAGGGGACATGATCTTTTCGCTTTTCTTTCCCCCGAACCCACACACAAAATTTGGTGTTGCATCTAGGCATTGCGGATGGGTTGGGTTATCATGGGGGGACAACCGAAAGGTGGCGCTTTTTTCTTATCCATTCTCAGTTGCGCAACCTCACGATAGGGTTCTCAAGGCAGGGGGCGAGATGGAGAAAACAAGGGAAGATGGGAAAGGCCAAAAAGAGAACACATGTGTAGTTGGTTGGGTTCAACTACGTTTTTTTTCCCCACCGTAAGCGATCGTTTTAATGTAACTTTTGAAAAAAAAAATGTAGCGCGCGCAGGAAAGAGTGCGAGAGATGTCTATTGCAGCCTTCGTCTTGGTGGTGTTGTGAGGAACACTGGCGTTTTGCTTTGCTTCCGTTGTGACTGGGAACGAAGAAATGTGGAAGGGAAACGTAATTGTCATGGCTAGAACGATTTGAAGAATGCATTCATGGTCCCTCCTACGCCGCCATCCCCTTTTTTGTGTAGAAATACAAAATATTGTTCCCCATAAACGCCGTACATCCGTGGATGATGCTCGAAGACCCTCTTTTCCCCTCGCCAGGATATCGATTAATTTTTGCCTCCCTCACACCCTTGCCTCACTTCGTTCTCGTCGCTCTTTATTTCTTCTTCTTGCCGCCCCCGAAGCTACCCTCGAACCCGGGACGCGCCTTCTTTGCGCCGCCGCCGACCTTCTTGCCGCTCTTGCGGCCCAACTTGTGCGCGAGCTTATCGTCCTTGCGCTTCTTGATGTTGTCGTCGCGCTTCTTCTGCTTCTCGCGGATGGCCTTGGCGACGCCGTCGCTGCGCTCCTTCCAGGCCTTCTCGCTCTTCTTCTTGGTCTGCTCCTTGCGCTTGACGGCCCTCTTGAGCGCGCCCTCGTCGTCGCGGATCTTCTCGCCCTCGGCGCGCCGCCTGGCGATGAGCCACTGCTCCTTCTCGGCGATGTCGGCCTGCTTCTCCTTGTCCAGCGCCGCGAGGCGCTTCTTCTGATTCTGGATCTTGATGAGCGCCGTCTTGGGGTCGGAGGGGCCCTTCTTCTTGTGCGACGTCAGCGCGTGCGAGAGGTCGTGCGAGAGCTTGGTGCCGTCCTCGAAGGCGACGCGGCCGAAGGCGTAGTTGGCCGGCTCGTCGTCGCGGTCGAGGTCGATGCGGGGCGACATGACGCTCGGCGAGTTGGAGGCGAGGGCCTCCTCGCGCTTGGCCTCCTCGGCGAGCTTGGCCTGGCGGCGGAGCTCCTTCTTGTGCTCCTTGCGCTGGTTCTGTTTCGCGCGGCGGGCCTCGATAAGCTCCGCGCGCGTGCGGATGGGCTTGCCGTCGGCGCCGTCGGCCTTGCGGGCTGCGCGGAGGGCTTCTATCCTCGCGGCGAGGCGGGCGCGGAGGGCGGACGTGTCGGCGGGGAGCTTGATGTGCTTCGGCTTCTCGGAAGGCGGGACCGTGGAGCTGGTGGAGGTCGTGGTGCTCGCGGGGTCGGCGGTGTTCTGGGCGGCGTCAAAGGTGGGCGATTGCGGTGTCGAGTCGCCGCTGGTGTCGGCGGCTTTGTCCATGCCGGCGACGTCCAGCGGGCGCACGTCCTTGCTCTTCTTGGAGGGCTTTTCGTCATCATCGGATTCCTCGTCTACGGTCTCGTAGGCCTCCTCCTCTTCGTCTCTGTCGTGGTTGTTTCCGACAGGCGCAGCATCCGTCAACTCGGCCTTCTTCTGTTGCTTCTTGGGCGCGGCCTTCTTCGCAGCCTTCGCAGGCTCCGCAGGCTTGCTCTCGGCAGCCGCCTCTGCTGGTTCTTCGCCGGCGGCTTCCGCCTTCGCAGCCTTCTTCGCCGCCTTCTTCTCCTTCTTGTCCTGGCGCTTCTGCGTCTTGGCCTCCTTCTTCGCGAGCCTCATGAGCTGTGATTGGGACATTTCGGCAGGGTTGGCGTCGTCAATCGTGTCGATCGGGTCGGCAGTTTTTTGCTTTTTATTCTCCTTGTTGCGAAGTCCCTGGCCGGGGAGCTCCCTCTGGACGCCAGCAATGGGCTCGTCATCATCCTCCCTGTCCTCCTCCTCCTGCATATCCTGGAGCTTTCTCTTGCTGCGCGCCCGCTCGTCCATGACCTCCTTGGCGTTGCGGTTCAGCTCGCTGTCGGGATCCAGCTTGGCCGTCTTTGCTGCTTTGGCCTCAGCCTTTGTCTGCTTCTTCTTTTTCCATTGTTCCTGTGACGGAAGAACCGTGTAAGCCTTTGTCGCGATAGCTCGAAGCGGTTTGATAAAGCGCGGAGGTTGGTGTCCGTTGCCACATAAGAGGCATCCGTTAGGCAGGGCAAACGTACAGAGTTATCTTCCCCGTAATACATCTTTGCTGGAATGAGAGACAAAAGACCATCAAAGGCCTTTGAGTGCTCGCGCAGGCGGTCCTACGTAAAATGTCAATGCCGCTGGCGTCAAAAGTAATCATCACCACCGCCAGCTATTTTTTCCATGCAGGTGGCGGGGCACGGACTTTGACGAACCTGCAATGAAGCGTCCGCCATCTTTTGAACCTTTTGATGTGAAGGCAAAAAGAATGTTCCTACCGCAAACAAGAATGATCTTCGTTTGCCGGGCCGCAAGGGTTGGAGGGGTGGCTGCCGAAGGATGAGAGTGTTCGCGGTTGGGCGGTGCAGGACAACTCTACTCGGTGAGGTGAGCTTTTGCTGGCTGGCGGTTGCGGGCGGACTGGCTGCGAATTTTCGGGCGTTCGAAATTTTTTGGACTGTGGAGAAATCGCTTATGCGAAATCTTGGCACTTTTCTGCCGTCTGGAACACCCCATTTTCAGGGGCGGTGAGTGCTGTAAGCACCCCCGCAATGATATAGCGCCCCGATATGTACATGTCTTTTGCTGTACCTTGGACGGGGCGTAGAACGACAAGCCTTTCTCTCGGCAAGGACCTTGTTTGCACTTGAAACACCCGCCTGGGCGACGCTCACATTCAATGACAGCTGGTTGAGAATGTTTTGGCAACTAATACTGCGTGTAGTACACAATGCTTTGTTTGCAGTTCCAGCGCGAAACGCCTCTAGAAATACAACTGAACTCCGTAAATACCAGCAACTCTTTATCGGCGTTTCCTCTCAGTGTAGGCCTCTAAGTGGACCCGGTCGTGGTTCCGGTCCGTCCAACAAATCAGTCCGCCAAACGCCGCTCTTCCGGGATCCCATGCCGTCCCAAACCGTCCTCGAACAGTATACCATGCCGAACCATGTCAACCCAAATAACGTCAAAGACCAGGACAACGCATATCAACATTCAATGCAGGCTTGTACCCTCGCCGTCCGGAAGCCATGGCTGTTCTAGTTGCATTGCAACGGTTGCCAGTGATGATGGCTGCAAATCAGTAATTCTCCTATTGGAGTGTTTAAGCTCCAGCCATTCCAGCCGCAAAGGAAGGTGTCTGGGGCTGAAGCGAGTAGCCGTTGGCGGCCTTGCTGAGCTCGGCTTGACGCTCTCTCTCGGCCTTTTCGCGCTCTCGTTGTTCCTTCTCCGACTTGGTGATACGCGGCTTGCGCGTGAGGGAACCGCCGCGAGACCCACGCCCGCCTCTGGAACCGGGACCGCCGCCGCGGCCAGTGCCTCCTTCGCCGCGAGTGGTTCCGCCACGGCCGCCGATGCGGCCTCCTCTGCTGCCACGACCGCGCTTGGGCAAGCCATCAGGTCTGAGATGTGTTAGTGAACCGCCTTCAAGTGACATGCTAGAGTGGACATACCTTAGGTTATCAGCTGGCTTCTCCGGTTCCTGTACCAGGGGTCCAGAGTAGACAAAGAAGCCGTCTCGACTGGCCGCAGCCTGCTGCTCCCACAGAAGCTCAGAGTCGTCGACAAAGTCATCGTCCTTGTCGTATTCGTCCTCCTTGAAATTGCGCTTCTTCTTCTTGGGTTTCTCGGGCTCGGCGCCGCTAGTCATACCGCCCATCTCGACGTTGCTCGCCTCCTTGTCTGAGTCCTCGGACATCTCGTCACCAGATTCTTGGCCTGACGCCGTCTTCTCCAAGGCTGCTGATGCAGCAGCGATTCTGGCCTTGCGGTCGCGCTTCTCGGCCAAGCGAGGGTGAAGAGCATCCCATCCGTACTTCTCCTCGGCCATGCGCATGACGTTGACGTAGATATTTGTGTCGCCCGGCTTGATCGGGATGTCGAGAACAATATCGGGCGCCTTGTATTCCTTTCCGGTGGACTTGCCAAAGTCGAGAATGGACCGGTCGGCGTTGCCCTCGGGCTCGTCCAGGGCGCTCATCTTTGGTGACGAGACACCGGACTTTTGCGGCTTTTGCTTCGGTGAAGGCTTCTTGCTGGCTACTGATCCGGCGGTTGATACGGCTTCTCTAGGCTTGTCCGTCTTTGAAGGCAAAGGCGGCGGAGCAAGCGACTTTTGCTCTGGCACCGGCGGCTTGGAAATTGTCTGGGGCGTTGACCTGACCGGATATGACGGTGATGCCGGGACTGATGCGGAGTCTTGCGGACGAGACTGCGTTGAGGCGCGGAAGCTCTGGTTGGGGGAGGCTACGTTATGTGTGGGCTCGACAAGGCTGGCGATGGACGGAGATGCGCTTGGCCGCGCGACAGTCTGCGCAGGAGGTCGTGGGGACGAGGCACTGCCGAAGATCTCTCTGATGGGGTCGTAATTACCGCGAATGGGGTCGTAACTTTGTCCGCTGGTACGCGTGGGCAGAGACGCGCTTTGAGGCTTCGATTCGGGCTCGGGATCGGAATTCAGGATGCTTTGCATGGAGCGTGGAATGTCCTCTCGCTTGGGGACCTTTTGTGCTGTGTGTTCGGGCTGGGCAGAGCTCGGTCGTGAGTCGAAATTGCTGACGAGATCTGTAATCTTGGCCTGTCGGGACGGAGGCGTCGCGGATGAGGCTGCCGCCGCGAGAGATTTTGAGTCCGACCCTGCATCGGCATCCTGGGCAGGCGCGGATTTCCTCTTACGCTGAATCGGGGGCGCGTTGGGATCGCGAGGTTTCCTGGGCCGGCGCACCTTGGGCGGCTCATCTGGGTTCTTGGGCTTAACCGTCGAGCCGGGCTTGCGACCGGGCTTCTTTCTGGGGAGGCCAGCGGCCGTCAAGCGGACCTCGGGCTGGGGCTGCTCGTTACCCGACAGCACGCCGAAGCGTGGCTGCGAAGGGTCGACGATGATTTCATCCATGTCCATGTTGTTGTTGGGTTGACTTCGCAGAGGCGAGCCGGGTTCTGAGATAGAGCCGGAAGGTGGTGACGAAAGATCTGGCGAGGAGTTGTCGCGCATATCTTGCTCTCGTCCACCACCAAAATGACCGCGCCGGAGTGGACTCTAGATAACTAGGTCCTTCTGCAGGGGGTGCACCGCCAATCAATTACGAAAAAGAGTGTAGATGCAGCTCCAGGATGTATCTAATGGCGACAGCTGCAGAAGCTGCAATGCATCGAAGAGGGTGGTGAGATTCGTTGTGCTGCGGGTTCCCTTGGTAGGGCGTCGTGAATGACCTCACTTTTTTTGTCAGGTACAAGGGGGCGCGTGTTGCAGTGCGTTTGGCGTTTGGCGGTGTCGGATTGGCCGATTTGGGGGTGTGGTGTCGGGGTATGTGGAATTATGTAAGATGGACTAGGTTGGCTAAGGCAGGAGAGGCTGCAGCAACAGATGAGCAGTTGGTCACCTGTGGTGTGGCCGTGCGGAGTCGCTGGGGTGGGAACTCGTGAATAACCTCAAGAGCTGTCCGAGACGTGTTTTTTGACGACAGTCGACGCCGTTGAAGTCGAAAAATCGATGAAATCGGGATCGGCGTAGGGAAATGAAGGCCGTCAAAAGATACAGCTTATTGAGCTGCAGCGAATGATGGTCTTTTTGCGATGTCGACGATGGGCGCAGACGTCGAAATTGATGAGTTTGGTGTTGCTGCAGTCAAAATTGCAGTGTCGTGGGTAGTTGTGAGAAGGGGAAAGGAGGAGGGAAATGGGAGCGGCGAAGAGGAGATGGGGATGGCTACGTTTTGGGGGGGAACAAGATTTATTTTTTGGGCCGACATTTGGCTGCTGCGCAAGACGAGAAAAACGGGGCACCGAGCAGACGTGGATGGCCTCAGCAGGCGTGAATGGCAAGGGAAATTTTATTATTAAACCCGAATTAGAGATCCGGACTAGCTGGGGGGCACATCGATGGGATCAGATGGCCTCAGTACCACGAGGAACGTGGACGTGGACGTGGACGAGGACGAGGAACCAGGACGGGGGCGGGCCACGGGGCTAGGTGATGGACCAAGAAGCGCGAGAAGGCAAAAGAAAGAAAGGAACGACTAGGCCTGGGGAAACGGAATGGATGGGGGAATGCGAATGGGAGCGGGAGAGCGGCAGACGGACGAGACGGAGAAGCAAGACCAGGAGAACTGGGAATGGGAGCAAGCAACAACATGCAAAGGTGGACGGCCGGAGGGAAAGCACCAGCCAAAGGGAGGCAAGTAAGGTAATGGGAAGTGGAGGCGGGAAGGGGGGAAAACACCAAGAGGACGAAGCGATGGCACCTCGTGAACGGGCCGCCCAGAGAGGGAAGAAGACGCAGCAGTACAAATGATTGTGTAGGCACGGCTTGGTACCGTGAGGTAAACTTCCAACGTGGGCCAGACCCGGAAAGACAAGATGGACGGGTGCGAGGAGGGAAAGGCGCAAAAAAGTGAGGTAAGAGAGGTACACCGTACCAAAGCCTCACTTTGCGATGAGCAAGGTCGTCTGGTGGGAAAGGGAATGGCATGGGGGGGCGGGATGGGAATGGAAACACGCCCCCAGGGCAGTTGGCAGTGGGAAGAACACCATGTTTCGCCAGTCGGCAAGGGGAAAAGACCAGTCGTCAGGTGTCAAGATGAACGACGGACGAGGAGACCAGTCATGCAGGGCAGGCTGCGAGGAACCGACCGACCGACCGACCGACGACGAGCTTGCCGCGGCAGGCAGGAAGAACCCAACAGTCAACCACACTGTGGGAACTTGGAAGGCGAGGTGTATTGCGCGCGCGTGTGTGCTGCAGCAGGTGCGGTCGTTGTGCCGGATGGATGCGGCGATATCAATTGGGACGGGACGGAGCGACAGAGACAGTGAGCGAGCTTGACAGTGAGAAGAGAAAGGCGGCGCTACGCAAGAGCAAGTGCAAGTACATGCGAGCGAGGGTGGTGCGTGCGGGAGGTAAGGCAGGGTGGTGTGTAGTAAATTTGGGTAAAGGGCCAAGAGGGTGCAACTTTCAATGAGCAGCAGCTGGAGTGTAGGTAGGTACATGGGCAGGTACCTCGCTCGTCAAGCGGAAAGCCAGGTGCCCTGCAGCCGCGCTGTCCTGGGTTGGGTTGTGTGGTGGTTGAGGAGAAGAGGAGCCGAGCCGTGGGGAAAGGAACCTGGACGGGACGTGGAAGGAAAAGAAGGGGTCGTGGAATTTCCCATTGGCAAGACACAGGAAAGGGGAACCGCGTGCAGGGCAGTCGCCGGTCGAATGGGATGGCCAGCCGCAGGAAAAAAAGAGAAACATGGGTCCGGGCGCAGGTACAAAGCCGATGTACCTTTTCTTTGCCAGACAACAACAGATGGACATCCAGTCAAAGAAAGCCAGTCCAGTCGGTGCAACGCTCAGAGCCCAGCAGAGGGTGGGTCCTGCGCGTCTGACGTTGAACCACGTCCGGCTTCCATATACGGCATAGCGTCCCAGATAACCGCGCCTGCTGCAGGGTTGTGCAATGTAAACCATGCCGAGCCCAGAGGAGGGGCAGCACATGGGCCAGATCTCTCTCCACCGGGGGTTGCATACCGTACGTAGTCGTACGAATGGGCGGGCAGGCAACGAAGATGAAGATACTGGGCCCGGTTGCCTCTCTACCTCTTTTGGACCATGCAGAGAGAACTAATTGGAAAATTACGATTCAGCTGAGATGACAAGCCAAGCAGATGCATCCGATGTTCCGTGTCTCTCTCTCTCTCCTCAAGTCTCACCCCCCCTCCGCAGGTGCTCGTCACACAGATGCTGGCGCCACGAATACAGAGCTAGACATGTTGCAGAATCTGCAACACGCCACAAGAAAAAAAAAAAGAACGTGCATAATCCTTTCTTTACTCCCTACAAAACATACTCTACGAACACAACGGACACGGACGCCAATTCGTTTATCTAGCTGGCTGAGGATAGCACGGCGGGGCTGGACGATCGACGCAGAAAAGGCATGCGCATAAACAGCCGAAATGGCCTCGGCGCTGTAGCCCTTTCGGACACGAGATAGACGCTGCAATCTCTCTTGCAAGATCTCGCGAGAAACACAATAACCCAACACATAAATGATGGTTCCAATGCCACGCAATTCTCGCTCCTCAAACACTGCCCAGCAAGTTTCATATTGCATTTCCCGCACCCGCAGATTGATGTGCATGGTGGTACTGTAGCCAGCGCCCGGTGCCAATCAAGTGGAAACACCAGGCGGCCCCGGCACAACCGCCGCCGCGACCCCCCATCCAAAGTTTTTTCTGGAATTTCGACGGGGGACGATCGACGCTAATGCAAAACCTGGTGTGGCTCAGTCCCGCCTGTCAGCCACAACTCTAAAACGGCGCTTTTTCGGTATTGCACTTGGGACGAGCCTCCTGACGCTAAGGTGCAGCCCCGCCGTTGTGTATTCGAACCTTTTGTCGACATTCAGTGCATGCACCTAAAGTGCGAATTTTTGAGCGAAGAGAATCAGATCAAAAGCTGCGGGGGTTTTCAACGCAAATTTCCGCCCCCAGGACCCTGTGTGTTGTACTCCCATCTGAAAATGAGCTTCAGTTCGGGTGCCGCACGGGCTCTTCCGGACAGGGCAGCTTCGAGCAGGGGCCCAAGGTGAGGTAATCCAATAAAACAAACGGTACGTCACTCCGAGGAAAAAAAGAAACCCCCACCTCGCGATCTTTGTCTCTGAACCACCGTAACCTCAAATTCCACCTCCACCGATACACAGGTCAAACGCAGCCATGGATGGCACACTTTTGGTAGGCGATATTGTCGAGAAGGACACGAAACCCGCGAAGCCCGTCGTTTTCGACGACTTTGACGCTACTCCGACCGGCTTCCCAGCACACAAGAAGCGCACGCGAGTGTCCGCGTTCAAGCAGCAGCGACAAGGCAAGGACGTCTCGGGTGCTCAAGCTGCTACGAGCGCGCTGGCAGCGAACGCAATTGAGGCGAAAAAGACAGAAGATGGCAGCTCTTCCAAATCCGAGTTCGAGACAGCCGAGCGGCGGCGAATCGACCGCGAGAACCAACAAAAGCTGGACGACATGACACCAGAGGAGATTGCGAGAGAGAGGCGGGAGCTGTTAAGCTCCCTGGACCCGTCCCTCATTCAACGACTTTTGGGCCGGGCAAATATCGATGAGCAATACGGCCCGAACCCCTTCGATCCGCCAGTCGCAAACGAGACCAACGCCGAAAAGCCGTCCGCGCCCGCGCCTGAGATTAAAGTCGAAGACACCTCCGCGCCACCGAAGCCCAAGCCAGCGCCTCGGGCTGCCCCGACGGAAGCAAAAGAAAATTCGGCGTCTGAAGATGAGAACAAGGCGCCGGCCGCGCCTCCCGCGGACCTCTTCCCCATGAACGATCAACCCGACAAGACGCACTTCCCGGCCGCGCCCGCTTTGCCCGACTTGGACCCATCCCACCCCGACTTCCTCCACACACTTCATGAGAAGTTCTTCCCCAATCTACCTGCCGATCCGAGCAAGCTTGCCTGGATGGCTCCGATCCCAACCGCCGACAGCCCGGCGGACCGCGAGTCGCCATACTATCCAGGGCAGTCATCACTCCCGATTGCGAACCTTCGCTTCGACTTCCGCGGCGGCCTGATCCCGCCCCGTTTGAGCAGGTCGATTCCTGTATCCAAAGGGCTACACCACCACGGGCTGGCACCAGAGGCGGCGGGATACACGATCGAGGAGCTGTCTATCTATGCTCGCAGTGCCGTTCCAGCTCAGCGTTGCATCGCCTTCCAGACTCTGGGTCGTATTCTCTACAGACTCGGCAAGGGCGAATGGGGCACCGGAGAAGAAGACCAACTAGCCAGAGGTATATGGAGCAGCGTTCAAGAGGGCAGGATACTGGAGAGTCTTGCCGAGGCGGCCATCGTGGAGGGTGGGCATAGGGGAAGTCGTGCTTATGCTACGGAGGCACTCTGGCTGTTTGAGAAGGGCGGTTGGAAGGAGCAGTGGTCAGGCCGATGATTAAAGCTTGCAAGAAAAGCGCCCTTGAGCAACCGGGCCGGCAATGATACCATCATGAGAACATGATTCGCGAGGCTTCGCTGACTCGGTGACGGCAGAAACTTTGCACATGTGACGTTCGGAAGGGTGGATACCGTTCTTTATGAAATGAACCTGTGGAGGATGCGGCATGTTCGGTTTCTTACTTCAACGTCGGCCGACGCATAGGAGATTCGGAGCTACAGCAATATTCCGCTTCCGCAACATGCGCCATTCACGATCGAGGCAACGTCTGCGAGATCGGCATCGTCAAGTGCGAGACTCGTCCCGCATATTGCGCTCAGCGGGCTCACATGGCGACAACGTGCTCAATCCGGGGTAGCATCACTTGCAGCATCATGCGGAGGGCGGGCTCAGCTTCGCGGGACAATCCGGTCTGGGCTCTCCGATCCGCATGTCCAAGCAGGGAGTCAAGTATCCTGACTCTTTTATACAGCCCAACCCAGCTCGGTCTCGGGAACACCCAATGCCTGACGCCTTTGTCATGGCATCCTTTCTTGTGACACGTGCTGCGTCTCCACATTTCTCGATAGGCATGTGCTATGGTTACAGGGAGGCGTCGATATGCATATCTGGAGTGTCTGTTGGTTCGATGCTTAGGTGCTACCACTGGGGCAATTTGGGTCTATAGAGGAGCCGTCCGACCAATGTGAATTTACCCATATTGTACCTTGTTATGACGTCCAGCAACATCAGAAGAACTCTCCCGGAACTTGGCGAGTATTTAACCCAAACGTGTCCACGAAGGGAAAAGATAGGCCGGCTTGGGTTTCCAAGGACTTGAGACGGCAGAAACGTAAGGCGGCAAAACTACGATTACAAGACCAGAGTACGATTGTAACGCCTTGCCGGTAACGGGCAGCTGATCCAGAAAAAAGTTACGCTTAACCAGCTTTACAGCTCCCCAACGACGAGCCTAATGTCGTGC
The DNA here is from genome assembly GCA_027406125.1 of Colletotrichum tropicale. Taxonomy (NCBI): domain Eukaryota; kingdom Fungi; phylum Ascomycota; class Sordariomycetes; order Glomerellales; family Glomerellaceae; genus Colletotrichum; species Colletotrichum tropicale. The sequence continues at coordinate 4,017,075 of JANVYH010000004.1, forward strand.
AGGGCCGTCTCAGCCTCGACGATTCAAACGCGCGCCGCTGGAACCTTCGTCGTAACCTGTCGACATCGTCTCCATCGAACCGTCCCCTCGGGCCCAGAGCAGGGCTGTCTGACTCTCAACAAGGCAAAAACTCACGGGGGAGGGACAAACGCCCATATGGGAGAACGGGCACGCTTGGCCTGATTCGGCCGGGCGAGGCTGTTTCCCAAGACCCTGCGCAAGGCCATCGGTGTTCCGTTCCCCGGATGCTTTGGAGCGGATGACCCGGGACCTCGTCTTCTCTTCTTGCGTGACTGAACTTTGATACACCTGTCAGCCAGTCTCGAATGGCTCGCAACCACCAGGGCTTTCGCAAGAAAAGTCTGGGATGCTCCCGACGCCAGACAAGGTCCGTCCGTAGATAAAGTTTGTGTTTGTTCCAGAACCTCTCAACTTTGACTCGGTGGGACCACTCACGGATCTTGCAGCATGAGACGATGCTTTCGTGTCTAAACTACAGCAGTTGCCGTCGGAGCCAATCACGGCTCGGGTGGATTTCCCAACAACCCCTTGGTCCAGCCGTTTCTGAGCTTCAGACGTAGAGCCAGGATCTGGACAAACACAAAGAGAGGGCGGGGCTAGTGCGACGGTCTGGATTTCGAAGGGGGGGCAGCACAGATTCAGGACGTCGGGGTGATGGTCCGCACTTCGCCGAATCGCAAGTTGAGGCCGTCGTCTTACTCGTGTCGTGCCCAAACTGCTGCTCACCCCCTTCGCGGCATGGCTGCTATTTGCGAAACCTCATGCCGAGATATCATGTCAAAGACCCTTTCCCCATCCCCCGCCTGATCTCGCACACGAGTATCTTTCCTTGGCTGTAGCTTCAACACCCTTTCTTTTAATCCCACCGGACCCCGCAATCTTGACATCGGGAGCAACCGATCGTCGTCGTTCTTTTAACCCGCGTCGCCACATTTTGTTTCGATGGATGCCATTGCGTGAGGAGTCGACCGTTGATGTGATACACGATCATCCCCGCGGAAGAGGAGAAGAGGACGTCCCGTCATGGAACCGGACTGAGCCCAGTGATGAGCAGCTCCTCCAGTGGTCCGATCGGAGCGGCGCCGCCGCCTCCCGGGGAGACACCCGACTTTGCGAACCCGCGAGACATCTTTCACACGCTACATACCGTCTACATGGCCATCATGCAGGTCGTTGTCGTCGTGTTCTTTGCGATACGGGTGTATGTGAAGCTGTCAGCCCATGGAAGGTTTAGACTGGAGGACTGTAGGTGTGCCGGCCGACGCTGCTTGATGTTGGCTAACAGGGTCGCAGGGAGCTGTCTGCTTGGATGGGTGAGCTTGGAACGATTCACCGCTGCATACGCATAGCACTGACTCGATAGTTCTTTACTGTGTTGCTCAACGGTACCGTGTTCTTCAGTAAGTGAGGCAGCTACCTCGCGACACCTTTATGTGGCTGACCAAGACAGAGCTTCGGCACGGAGAAGGATATCACATTTGGGAGATCACCGAGGCCAACTTCCTAGAGCTGCAAAAGGTAAGACGACTCGCAGAGAGAACATCGCCAGTGCTGACTTCACCAGTGGCTCTACATCAGCTCTCTCCTGTACACCCCGGCCGCCTTCTTCACCAAGGTGGCCATCCTGCTCTTGGTTGTGCGAGTCTTCTCCGTCGACCTGTTCGTCGCCCGGACACTGCACGCTCTGCTTGTCTTCTTCCTCATTTGCTACTTCCCGGCCCAAGTCGCCAAGACACTGGTCTGTATCCCTATCAACGCTTTCTGGGATCCGACAATAAGGAATTTCAAGTGCATCAACCAGACAAAGCTGTTCATATACGACACCACGCTGGGCATCGTATCCGATCTTGCCATCCTGCTGATTCCCGTGATCCTGACGTGGACTCTGCGTGTTTCCCTGCTGAAAAAGGTCAAGATCGTAGGGCTGTTGGGAGCTGGCGGCGTCGCGGTAGGCATCACCGCCTATCGGATGTACCTCGTGCTCAAGTTCGAAGACACGACAGATCCAACCGTCGACTTTGTCCCGCTCGACTGGACCGTGTAAGTTGGGCCGTCCACCAGACGGGAAGCATTGCTGACAACCGGCAGCACCGGAGAGCTTGCCATCGGGCTCATATGCGCGTGCTTTCCCTCCATTAACTACCTCCTCGAGCAACGGTCCCTCCGTAGTATATCGCCCAACACGCCGCGGTCGACGTCATCGTGGTGGAGGAACACTTCGAAAAAGTACATTGACACGTTTTCGTCTTGCTGCTCGAGGTTCACGGGCGGGAGCACGCGGAACAGGACGTGGCTGCGGAGCACCAACGCCACGAGCAGGGACAGGCTGGCCTCTACGCCGAATTGGACGCCGAACATGAGTCCGGAGACGGAGAGAAGCGAGCCGCGGCGGGAGGACTACGACATCGAGCTTGCGGTGCTCTCGCGGCGGCCGACGCACAACTTTGACTCGCCGGGCCCGTCGAGGGGTCCGGAGGGCGGCGATGAGGGCTGGCTGGGTCCGCTGCCGATGTTGAGGCCGTTGCCGGATGTTGGGCGAGAGTGCCCGAGTAGGTGACGAGGTGGATCTCGGTATTTACTTCTTTACAGAATTTCCGACAATGGCATGCCGAGCTCACGCTGAGGCTTTCATCGGCATGGTCCAAGACGTATCAATAGACACCGATACGACCCCTGCAACCCGCGAGGTTCAATGAAGCTTTAGAGTAAGTCACCCTGGACAAAATACGGCCGCCGTCGTTGATGAGCTGACACCAAACAGATGCAGTCAATGCTAATGGTCCGCCTCACATTCGCCAATCTGGTATCTGTTGTGCTGGAATCAGTGGAAGGAAACCCTGTGTGAAGCACAGAAGCCGGGCCTTAATTTCCGTCCTTGTCATGCGGAGACGCAGCGCAAGGGCCGAATCCACGCGGTTCATGCGGCGACGGCAGAGGTCCTGTCCCTGTCGCGGACGGAGGCTGTGGCTTATTCGAGGAGGTGTCAGTGCCGTGCCCGCGTTGCAGCAACCTCTTAGCCTTGCAATCACGGCAACGGGTTCTGGTGCCGGTGGTGAGGTTTTGGGAGAATCGGGGGAAGGCCATGCTGTGGTTGTTAGCCAGCTAGACCGAGAGCCGTCATCTTGTTTAAAAAGATGACAATATTAACGAGGAGACGAAACACAGCAAGCCAATTGACTTGATGAAGAAGCGATGAATAAGACACGTACAGAATCCAGGTGGGACGGGGCAACGATTGGGTCTCAGCAGCTACCTAGGTAGCCCACTAAAAAGCACTGGACCCTTCCCTCCTCCAGAGGACCAGAGGTCTTGAATGCCGGCGCCGTAAGCGGGTGGGAACATGTGATTGGCCCAGAAGCTCTCGCGGTGCCTGGAGGGAGCAGCCGAGACTAGGGCCACGCCTTGCGCGCTGGAAATCCCATGGAACAAGGCCGGGCCCGGGAGTTGTGGGCCACCTCACTTAGGGAGGTCACCTTTGGGCTGAAATGGTGGTCCAGTCACCACCCTCAGTGGATGCGGTCGGCGGACGGTGCTGTGGCTTTCAGCACTGGCATTGACTCTAACATGTACCTTTCAGCACAGCTGAAGGACACCTGACACCACGTCAGCAAACCGCCCTCCATACGACGTCTTGGGAGGAGCCAAATATGATTATCGTATAAATAACTCTCTGTTTGGACCATCCAGTGACCAGTCAGCTACACATGTACTCCCGAGTTGTGAGCGTGTGCAATGGGGCCAGATTGCCCTCAAGCATCTTGGACAGCGGTACTTGCATTGGCAGACAACAGACCACCTGCACCCCCAAGCAGCAGCAAGTAGGTACCTTCCACTGACTCCCCAGCGACAAGGTACCTGGCAAGTGCTCGGGCAAAAAAAGAAAGAAAAAAACAACAGAGGTGAGGCGACCGGGGTGTGCCAGCAAGCAGCCAGCAATCCAATCCAGCCAGTGCCAGTGCCCATGGCGAACCCGCGAAGGCGACGGAAGTAGAAAAAAAATATTCACAAAATCCCACTTCGCCTTTCCTACCCTTCTCTTTTTCCCTTTCCCTTCTCCAGCCCACACAACAACACGCACCGTTGCACGCCAATTCCCCCCCAGGGTGCTTCTCTCCCCATTCCCCTTCTCCTCCCCTCGCGTTCTTCCCATTTTTCTTCATTGGGTTCTCGTCGCTCAATCCGTCAATCGGTCATCGCCCAGCCTAGCTGTCCAGTCGTCGAATCCCCGTCGTCTGCCTCCTCGCCCATCGCCCGTGTGTCTCTGCACATCTCGATCATCCCCGGACGAATCAAGATTGCTCCGTCAGCTCATTCGCTGCTCAGTCACACGCCATCTCGTCGACAAGCCTTCAAGACTTTTTCGACGCCAGCTTTGTCTATCAAATCCCGACGTTAGATCAGAAAACATCGCCCGTCTCGTTTCGTTCGCTCGCCGACGATTCCATCACAACAAGCTTCCTTGCACACGAGCGTAGCCGGAACATCCATTGATATTCCGTGTCCCCTGTTCGACCTACAAGCAACTGTCACCAAGCTCCATCTGCCTTTGTCCGCCCATCCCGACGACATCGACATCGACATCGACGACGACGACCTCAGGTCTCACCCCCGATTGAAGAAGAATCAAATCCCACCCAAGAACGTCCAAATACTCCGACAGACATCTGCTCTAGATACACACTGTGACTTTGACTAGTTATGGCGTCCTCATCATTGCAGTTTGCCTACCGAACCCAGAAGGGCATCGGCCTGTTTGATGCTGCCCCGGCCTACCAGCCGCTCTCTGGATTCGTCAAGCCCGAAGGGAACCTCCGGTGTTGTGGATACTCGCCCTGCGGCCGCTACTTTGCCTGGGCCAGCCCCGAAGTTGTCACTGTTGTCGACGCCTCCACTGGCCAGCAGGTCCTCGCCCTCCCCATCCTCAACGTCTACGAGCTTGGCTTCTCTCCTCTCGGCACCTTCCTCATCACCTGGGAGCGACCCGCCAAGGACGAGAATGGAGACGCGACCAAGAACCTGAAGGTCTGGCGCACCGTCGAGGAAGGTGTTGCTGGTGCCGACAAACTGCCCCTGGGCAAGTACGTCCAGAAGTCTCAAGGAGGCTGGAACCTTCAGTACACGGCCGACGAGAAGTACTGTGCCCGTCTCGTCACCAACGAAGTCCAGTTCTACGAGAGCCACGATCTCGGCACCGTCTGGAACAAGCTGAGAGCCGAGGGCGTTGCCGACTTTGCTCTGGCGCCCGGCCGCTCCTACGCCGTTGCAGTCTTCATTCCCGAGCGCAAGGTACGTTTACACGCCAAGTCATCATGTCAATGCAATCGCTAACTTTGTCCAGGGACAACCTGCTGCCGTCAAGGTTTTCAACGTTCCCCAGTTCAACGCCCCCATCTCCCAGAAGACCTTCTTCAAGGGCGACAAGGTCCAGCTGAAGTGGAACCAGCTGGGCACCGGCATCCTCGTGCTGGCCCAGACCGACGTCGACAAGTCCAACAAGAGCTACTACGGCGAGACCACGCTGTACCTGCTCAGCGTCAATGGCTCCTTTGACGCCCGTGTCAGCCTCGACAAGGAGGGCCCCATCCACGACGTTTCCTGGTCCCCGAACTCGAAGGAGTTCGGGGTCGTCTACGGATACATGCCCGCGAAGACCACCATCTTCAACCACCGAGCCGTCGCGACTCATTCGTTCCCCCTTGGGCCCCGCAACACCATCATCTTCTCGCCCACTGGTCGGTTCGCTTTGGTTGCTGGCTTCGGTAATCTGGCTGGCCAGATTGACATCTACGACCTCGAGAAGGATTTCCGCAAGCTCTACACCATCGAGGGCGGAAACCCCAGCGTGTGCACGTGGAGCCCGGACAGCCGTTACATCATGACGGCCACCACCTCTCCCCGTCTCCGTGTCGACAACGGCGTCAAGCTCTGGCACGTCAGCGGTGCTCTCATGTACAACGAGGATATGGTCGAGTTGTACAACGTTCTATGGAGACCCCAAGCGCTTGATAAGGTGGCCGGTGGCGACCCCATGAATCCCATCCCCGCCCCGCACGCGTCCGCGGCCACGTATCTTGGCTCTGTCAAGACGCCCAGCAAGCCCGCGGGAGCCTACCGCCCCCCTGGTGCTCGTGGCCTCGCTACCCCCCTCCACTTCAAGCGTGAGGACGAGGGAGGTGCCGCTCACGTCAGCATGAACAACGGTTCGGCGCCCATTGGACCTAACGGATTTGGCCGCCCCCGTCGTGGTGTGCCCGGCGCGGAGTTTTCTGTTCCCGGAGCGGCCCCCAAGATCCCGGGAGCTGAGACTGCCGAAGGCGATGAGAATTTGTCCAAGGCGGCGCTCAAGAACAAGAAGAAGCGCAACAACAAGAAGAAGGAGGGCGAGGCCAACCCCGAGGGTCAGAACGGCGGCGGAGCTTCCCTTGCCCCTCCCCCGCGCGACTTTGGAAGATCCGGCCACGAGGGTCGCAGCCCCGAGCGCCGTGGCGGCGGCGGCGGCGGTAACAACCACCGTCACCGCAGCCACTCTCGCAACCCGGGTGCGCCTCGTAACAGGAGCAACACCCACCGTGGCCAGAACGGTGCGCCCCAGGCGCCCAACAACGCCCAGCAGGCCGCGGCGGCCAACGACGCCGGCGCTGACGGCCAGAACCCCAACGCGAAGAAGATTCGCAGCTTGCAGAAGAAGGTGCGTGCCATCGAGGACCTCGAGATGAGACTGGCTGGAGGCGAGAAGCTTGAGGACACCCAGATGAAGAAGATTGGCACCAAGACCTCTGTGCTCAAGGAGCTGGAGGGTCTCGAGAAGGAGGGCCGCTAAATTTCAGAGGACGGCCTGAATGTTAGAAAAGGGGAAAATCTAGGAGGCATCATCTTGCTACCTGGATCCCACTAAATCGTTTTACTGGGTATGGATCATGCGTAGAGGATCAACAAATGCAATTGCATGGCGCGAACGCGCCCACACTTTAATTGACTTAGCATGCGTGACGCCTGTGATGATTTATGTGAAGGTGTTTGCAAGGGTCTTGGACAAAGTACGTGAGGCGCAGGTTTACTTGAACAAAGGGACATCCTTAAGGATGCAGATATGCGGCGATGAATTCAGACAACGACGTGAGAGAACTCTATTGCAGGGTAGCAGTACACAGTACTGGTCAAGTGGCAGTTTTACCATCTACAATCTGTCGTATATTCACCGGAGAGATTACTTGAAAACCAACGATTGCCAGCAGCTCTCAGATACACTTTCAATAGGGAATTCAGGAACTAAGGTAGGTTGCGGTTTACGTTGAAGGTAAGACGGTTGATCCCAACGCATTGAGAGTAAACGTGGGATATAGTCTGGAGAATCTGGGGCATGGGTTTTGACTAAGCTCTCAGCTGATGCGGTGAGGTCTTCTATGATCAAGAAAGCAAAATGGCTCAAAAGATGCTTGTTCAACCCCTGCTAGACTACAGAGCAGCTGCTACCAACTTCTCTCGATACTCCTGTTCTTCCTGGATTTCTGAACTTCTCTGCAGCAGTACAACCCCAACATCCTTCTCCCCGCACTAACATGCGGAATAGGTCATTGCAGGCTAAGACATGCAAGACCACATCCCCGCCTCGCCGCAATGCAAGGGCGGCAGAGGAGCGTATCGCCACGGATGTCATTGGCTAGTGTCCCCCGGGTTGACCGGGAATTGGGGGTGCATGGCATGAGGCGGCGAGGCCTTTCCCGAAGCTGTCTGGCGTGTTTTCCTATTCTGGAGGTGATTCTCATTTTGGAGTCTTGTGAAAGCAGCGGACAAAGTTGAAGATCCATTCAGGCAGTGATGGGACAGAATGGTAAGTGATGGAGTCAAGGGGAGGGAGAAGAAAGTTTCAAATACCTCTTCTATAATTCGTGTGGTCTGGAAAGAGAGAGCGTAGGTAGAAGTAGCTTGAGAGGGTTTTCGGTATTGAGTAATTGTGGAACATGTATGTCCCGTCTGGCTGGTTGATCTACTGAGGCGGTCCTGTAGAAGACTTTGATATAAGTGCCCTCTGCTTTTGGAAAACACTTCTTAGTACTCGTGAGCATGATCCCATCCATAGGACACCTGAGATAAAGGGGGCACAGCAGGCACGAATGATGGGCTCAAGAAAATGTTGCTAGTGAAGTAATAGTATTAAGTAAGGATTACTTATAAAGTTGGCACTTTATAGACCACTTCGGATCCCTTACTGCAAAACCACTGGCTAGGTGGGTTTTATAACACCCTTAACATAAGCCACTTCAAAGTCGTCCAGCCAATGCCAAAAAGTCTTCAGCTGTCCAACCGCTCTTGCACAATCCATGTTGTTATGCAATTCCAAGTGGAAGCTCAGTTTAGCCACGCCCTGCGGCTCTGGTGCCATTCCTCCCCCCTTCGCAACGCAGACCGATCAAGCTTGGATGTCCTCGTTCAGCTTCTCAATCATCTTGCTCAGGCTCTTGATCTTCTTGCCCAGTTTCTTGATCTTTCGCTCCGTCTTTTGGCGTCCTGCAACGGCGGCCTCGTAAACGGCTTTGCTAACGAACTCGATCTCGTCGTCGGGCTTCGCAGGATCCTGTTTCTTGGTTGCCTCCACTGGCTTCGGCGAGATCGCGCGTATGGGCAGGTTGGTGGTGGTCAGAGGGCAGGAGATGACGGGCGTAGTTCTCTCAAGAGTACGAATCGGTCGGCCTCGTCGTCTTCCCATTGGTAAGATATCCTCATCTTCATCCTCGCTGGTCTCGGGTTCCTGCTTGAGTGCCGCTCCAGGCTTGGAAGACATAGCGCGAATAGGTAAGGCGGTGGAGGGCGGAGGGCAGGAGATAGGAGGTGGCGTTCTTTCGAGAGTGCGGATCGGACACCCTCGTCGTCTGCCCATTGGGAGGGGGTCTTCGTCGTCAGTGTCGTCGAAATCGTCAAGGTCGCCGAGGACTGGGCTGTTCCCACCGCTCTGAGGGGGCGTGATGAGAAAAGAGATGGCGCAACGTTGAGAGGGCGTGGAAGTCTGCCATACTGGTTTGGATTCGTGGGGGCTTTTGGGAGGAGCAGCCGTGATTGTCTTGAGCTTCTTTGGCTTGGGTTCTGCGGCGGCCTCTGCCTTCCGCTTGCTACCGCGGTTACTCGTTGGAATTGTGGCTTCATCTTCGCCGGCAAGCTCGTCAGCAGACTCGTCAGCAAGCTCGTCTTCTGGCACATAGTCGTCGGGTCGAAGCTCGGGGAAGAGACGCGAGAGATCTTTGCGCCAGATTCGAAGGACCTTGCTCGCTTTGGCATGGCATTGTCTCCAGGCCTTGTTCTCCAAGAGAGGGTACTTCTTGCCTAGAAGTCTTTTCGTAACGACGTCTTTTCTCTCAACGACGCCATTCTTTTTCGTGGTGGCGCGCTTTTCCTTCTTGTCGACCATCAGCCTTTCCTTGATGCCATAGTAGTTGGGTTGCCACCAAATTGAACGAGCGGTTGGCATCAGGTAAGAAACGTAGAGCTCAGACAAGACATCCTGATCGCACTCGCTGAGATGAGTGAGAGACGTGGGGACTTCATGGCTCCACAAGTCGATCTCGTAGGTGAGGCCCAGGAACGCGAGAATCTCCTCCGCCGCCTCGTCCGCCAGTCTGAATTCAGACATTCTACCAGTCTGTTAGCTACCTCATATTTTTGGAAGGACCGATAGGAAGGACTTGCGTGTATGGCGCAGGGGTAACTTTCAGAAACGGTTCGCCATGTCTTTGGCCGACAGGGAAGTGTCGGGGAGGGCAAGGTGGAGGGCAGGGTGGAAGGTAGGGTGGAGGGCAGGGCGGAGGGTGAAGGGGAGGGCGAAGGGGAGGGAGGGAAGTGCAGGGGAAGGAAGGGGAGGAGAAGGAGGAAGAGCGTGAGAAGTTTGCATGGCCATTTTTTGGTTCAGTGAAGAAATACTGCATTAAACGTTGATGGTATGGGAACTGTTGCCAGGAAGGAAGAGAAAGGATTGCTCGCCCGAAGCGGCGATATCTTCCTTAAAAAGGGAGCCATAGGAGAAAAGAAGGGCAGGAAGGTGCCAAAAATTAAGGTTGTGCTGGAATGGCCAAAAAGGAAGTAAGGGCAAAAAGGGTCAACCATATCAACTCTAAAGCAAGTCCTATGGACTGCTCCTTCCCCAAAGCCCAAGGTTCTCTAATAGAGGTGAGGTGAGGCTACAAGGTTGAGCCCACTATCAATAACTGGGTGAACTGGGTCTTAAGCGACCCCACAAAACGCGGTCTCCATGATTGTTTTCAAACCTTGCGAACTTTCCTAAACAGTCATATGACTCTTCGTGAGTCTTTGAGCAGTTTTAGTTCGTTTGTTGTGGAAACTCTGACACCCTGATGGCCATATCTTCAACCTCACGATGTCTAACTACCACATACGACCATACCCATTGGAAAACTCGGGATCCCGTCCGCTCTCCCATAGATAAGCCAATGAGGGCTGGAGTAGTAGTCGGGTCGGTGACGACCGGCGAATGCCCGGTGTTGTATGTTTTTGATGTTTTGGTGTTTTGCTCAGAGGTTGTGGCTTGTTCGTAGGGCTTGCTTTTACATCGCGCGGATAACAACATTGGTACAAATGGTGAGTAAGCTACATTATAGATCGTTCAGCATAGCCCTGAGGTTGCTTCTCCATACTTCCAGTCTCAAGACACGAGTTGCCCGAGTCCTGAGAATTCCCGCCGTCTCCGTCACGTCGTCCGGAATCCTTGGGTTCCCATTTATCTTCGACTCCCAGCCTGTCTAGCGTCAGACCTGCACTGCCAGGGTTGCGCATGCCGGCTTCCAGTTGTCGTTGGTAGGACAGATGCCGAAGTCTCTCTGCTTCCTTTGGAGTGAGACGCAGCTATCGATTTTAGTATTTGCCTGGGTAGGGTCGTTCACGAAACTCACGTAGACTTCCACTCCAACTGCATGTATTGCGCCCGCCAACCATCCAGCCATACCAAAACTGGCGTGTAGAGATGCCGTGGCTGGTGCAGGAGTTGAACTGTCAAAAAAGTTCGCCTCGATCGTGACCTGCTGGCTCGGATTTTCCCCCGACGTGTAGGGGGTGCACCCCTTGAAAAGGAAAGACGTCGCGACCGCGGTGTTATTCACATTCGCGGCTCCCAGCATGTGTTCGATCACTGCGCAAGGAAGAGAGACGTAATATCCTCCTTGCTTGCTGATGATGAGCGCCGCAAGAAGAAGGATCGGTCTCAATGTGATGATGGCGCCGGCCTGTCAAGGCTAGGTCAGCAAGTTTCAACGATGGCGAGGCGGTAACTTACATAAAACCAAGCTCTTAGCATCCAAGCGCGATGCTGTTCAATCTGCAATCTCTTGATTTGAATGATTGAGATGAAAAGTGAACCCAAGAAACCGAGACAGAGGAATCCAACGGAGGCTTGAACTTCTAAACCACCGCCAACAGCATGTCTTACAAGCATAAGTGCACCAATGGTACCCGGGACAGACAATGTCAGGATAACATAGCCGTTGATTCGGTGAAAGATGATCCATTTACGCCGGATGGCGGGGACGAACTGCCAACAGACAAGGAACGATGCAGGCAAGATACATGCGAGATGCATGATGATCCCGATCCGGTCTACGGTGAAGTTGCGGTAGTAATAACACTCGCCGGGTAATGCGCGCTCAGTTGTGCTGAAGCCCGGTCCGCAGAAGACCTTGTCAAAGTTGAGATACATCAGGCGGGCTAGGGTGAACCCCATGAGGGCGCCCGCAAAGTTGACGAAGAGGATGAAGTTATACCTCTTTCGGAAGCCCAGAAGTTCGTGTATCCTGCCAAGTTTGGCGGCGAAGTTGTTGGGTTGGTTTGTTGCAGCCATTGTGAGTAGCTGCAATAAAAGGGCAACTCTTGATGCTGTGTGTACGTGCAGGCTCAGGGAAGAGGCAAGTTGATGGATAGAAGGAGGAGGCAGGAGACAACTGGTGATCCAGAACAGAGCAACACCATCATTTATATACACAAGGCCTCGCCTTACAAATGTCTTGTTGTAAACCATTCAATCGCAGCCTCGAAATATCATGTTGATTTCGCACATTCGCAAGCGATGCAACACATGAGACTTGGCTTGCATACAGCAGAGATATAGGAATACCGACGGCGCAAAATGGTCCTTTTTGGGCTTAGAAGCAATCGTGAGTTAGTCGTGATTGGTTCTTGTGTCTCAGTCAGGCGCATCTTGCCAGCAGATATGTCGTCTCCCCCGCATCTGCCCCGAATCTTGTCAGCTACGCCGTAGGGCTTCATAAGTCTCGTTCTTGATTGGCGCGCAGAATGAGCTCCTTCGAGCGGGTAGATAGATAAAGGTCTGCATACCTCCCGCCAGGTTGCGTCTTTCGTCAACATTTCTGGACCGGAAGTAGTTGATTTTGCGCCCCGACGTGTGGCCAAGGTTCCATCTACGTTGCCAAGTCAGCACAATCTTCCCACAATGGTCGGCGTTGCAGGAAGATCCAAGGGTTGTCGGACATGTCGGAAGCGGAAGAAGGGTGTAAGTGAACACGCAGCGTTGCTTTTTCAAATTCGGAGACCTGACCTGTCCAAGTGTGATCTCCAACAGCCAATCTGTGGCAACTGCTCAAGGCTTAACATCACATGTGAATATGACCGACGACAGGTCTTCATCAACGTAACAGGGCCAGGGAAGGCTGGACGGACAACATTCAAGCCGTCTTGTACCGATGTAGTGCTCCCACATTCGCTGGCTCGCTCTGCGTATGAGGACAAGTATATCAGCCTTCTGTGGGATGCCTGGTCCCCATGTGGAACTCCTTCCGCCGAGATATCTGCCAACTACCCTGTCTACAGCTGGGTCTCTTCGGCTAGGGACCTTTACCACGATGACGATGGGCTGCGTCGAACCTTGATTGCCATGTCCTTGAGCACTCTAGGACAAAAGGATGGCCAGGCATATTCCACCGCGAAGGGGTTTCAGACGTATGTTCAGGCGTTGAGTGAGGTGAATGTAGGCCTGCAACATTCCAAAAGATGGAAGTCTGATGCCGTCATGGTTGCGTCGCAGGGACTTGGACTCTTTGAGGTGAAGTCGCCTGTGTACTCTTGACGTATCCCATACTAATAGTGGTAAGCTTCTGTACGGAACGCAGGAGCGCGTCCAAGCCGACGGATCTCAGGTGAAGAGCTGGCATAACCACAATTTGGGTGAGCTGGCTCTTATCCAACAAAGAGGCCCCAAGTCGTTTATTGAAGGCCACGCACACCACATCCTCTCGGGAGTAAGAATGCACCTCGTAAGTTTACATCCAGTGAAATTCAGCAAGCGGAAGTTGACTTTCATAGGCCATAGCTGGGTGCATGAGCAGAAAGAGAAGCTTCCTTAGCGACATGGCATGGAAGACAGTTCCGTGGGCCAAAACCCCAAAGACCCGAAAGGACGTCATGCTAGACATTCTCACAGACGTCCCAGCTTTACTCGAGGAAGTCGACATTTTGAAAAGCAACCCAAGCGACTACAACTGTCAGCGCTTCATGAAGACATACCAGCGTCTGGACCGGGAGATTGTCTGGTGGCTCGAAAACCTCAGCCCGCCAACCGATATCCTCCACGATTTACACGAGCGGAAATACAAAAACCCTACAGCCGACGAACTCGCCGTCGCCCACGTAATGACATGCTTCTGGACGGTCTGTATTCTAGTCTACAGCTCACTTCACGCGGTGCTGAGTAGCACCTTAAACTTGCCAGGTATAGAGGTGATGGAGCTGTCAGAGCGGACGAAACCGCGACCATACTGTCTCTTGATCGCCGACGCCGTCGAGGTCTTCTTCCAACCCGAAGCTGGAACCTTTGGAATGCACGCTGCCCCGTTCCCCATCGGCATGGCCATCAAGTATCTAATGCTCACCGAAGGCTTCTCCTCCAAAGACTGCATGAGACTCATAGGTTACTTCAGTAGGCAAAGTGGTGGTGCTGCTATGGGTAGTTTCTTGGCAAACACACTCTTTGTATGGAACTAGAGGGGCGCTCGTCAGTTCGCTTGAGTTCACAATACATTTGCTGCAAAGGATGGTGCCTGGCCAGGGCCTGCGATCTACTGGTCCATTAAATTTTAGCTTTAGCAACTTCGAGGTTGAGAACCCCTGGATGTATCGTTGACCCAATTAGCTTGTGTGTGAGAACTCGGTTGGGTTGCGTTCTTCGGTAGTCCTTACTTCTCAACCTCTTTGGCCATACCCTACATTTCTCTGATGACTCTCGTTCAAGAACCGCTGCGGTCGGTTACTGATCGCGGCACCCGCCGGAAACCAATATAAGGCCAGCCGCCAGCCCCTCTGCAGTTTCTCAATTCTCCTCCTCATTCTCCTCCTCATACTCGTCCTCGTCCTCATCTCCCTCCTCTTCTTCGTCCTTACTGACATCTTCACAGGAAAGTCCCGCCTGGTACGGCGGAGGGGCGGGTTCTCTCGGCTCGACGGCCCCTCGCATAGGGGGGTCTACAACTACACGACAGGTCTCTCGTATAGGGGGTTCTACAACCTTTTTTATCTTTGGAACTTTCTAGTGTCCCTGGTATTACACTGCCTCCAGGTTGATGCACCCTTTTCTTGTTTTCATTGCTGTCTCTGGCTTGTTCAGGGTTGTGAAGAAGACTGCTCTCTCTTCGTAGTGCATGCCATTTCTGATGATGAGCATCTTTGACCTTGCCTTGGATAAATACCATCCTCATGTTCGACTGGACGTTGACGTAACACACAACACATGACATGCAATCGGGCAACTTCATTCAACTCGTGTCAATTCACTACTGCGACTCTCCAACATCACGCAAATAAGCCACCCCCTCATCTATCAGCTTTACCTCCCCTAACGTCACGTCAACTCAAGACAAAGAGAAGGCATGTCCACGTTCCGCATGCCATGAAACAGAATTTTTAAAATCGCGTCGAGACCAAACCAAGAAACACGATATCGATGCCACCCAGCGGGGTTGCCGTTCCAATCCGTCAGTCAATCCCCATCCGAAATCCATGTCTTTCTTACGCGATAAAAAGTTTTCCCTTCCCTGGACTCATACTGAGGGCGGGTGTTTTGATGTCGTGCACTATAATAGCCAAGAGTGTAGTAGGAAACGTGTACCATCCCGGTCCATGGCATGGTTACTCCGCGCCGCGGCACACCAAGCAAGGACTGTCGGCTAGGGCCACGGAATGAAGGACGAGACTGAAAGAAACAGAAATTCAGATTTGCCGCGTCTCAAAACATGACGATCCGCCCGATAAAAATGTGGCCACTCTTTGGCCTTCTGTGACAGCACAGAGTCCCTGAAAAAAAGGCCAGTCGTTGGCTTTTGGGTATCCCAATATTCTTAGCAATAGCATGCCATGTAGTTTGGTCTGCATTACGTCTCCCTTCCCATACGACCGAATGATGATCCGAACCCAACGCCGAGGGATGAAAAAAAGGGGGGAAACGTATATTGAAAATGTATGATAACAGACGGCCCAGGCGTGGAGTACAGTGATGAGACCGTGTGCCTGGGGTGGTAGGTAGTAAAGTAGAAGCCGTGGGGTTACGTTCTAGAGGCGGCAAGACAGTATCACATCGTCCAGGTCGTATTTGCGGGGGGTATATATACGGAGAAGTGCGGACATGATCAATATCACCTCTCAATGCTTTCGGGGCTCATCATGCCCATGCCCTCATCCTTGTCGGTCTGACTGGCATTGCCCTGGCTCTGCACGCTCTCGTTCCGCTCCATGCTAGGGGGAAGGGCGATTGCAGCCGGGTTGGGGCCTGTACCGTTGATGTTGACATTTTTGACCTTCTTCGCCGGCGTGGTGTTACCGCCCTTCTCGGGAGAAGCGTTGACGGCACCTTGCTCTTTCTGAGCCTGCGCCGCCAACTCCATCTTCTTCTTCTTCTTGGCAAGGGCGATCTGTTCTTTGGGAGGTCGCTTCTGCGGAGAGACAATCTTTCCGGATGCACCAAGACGCGGGCGAGGCCTCCTCTGTTTGACAGGCAGCTCCTCATCTTCGACGAGGGGAGCGTCGCTATTGGCATGCAACTTGGCGAGGAAGAAGTTCTTGATCAAGCCAATCTGTCCGTGGATGTTGTCCGTAGTGACGGGGTCCACAGGCGGCAGCGAGTCGAACAAGTCTGTGACCTCGGTGCCGGTGGTCTGTGTCTGCATCTGGTACTGGTTGCGCACGCGAGACTGGAGCAAGTGAAGAGGAACCGAGAGCATATCAAGACCCATCTCCTTGTCCAGACCGAGCGCCTTGAATCCGAAGAAATCTTCACCAAGGTCCTCTGCGAAGTCTCCACTAACGAACTGCTCGCTGCCGTCCTTGAAGGCTCCGACTCCGTCCTGGCCAGCTTCTTGGGTAAGGGCAGGACGCAGCAGCTCCGTCAGATGCAGCTTCATGCGCTCGTGAATACCGCCAAGCTTCGTGCTCAGCCTGTCGATATCGTCCTTCGCATAAGACTCCAGGTTGACCAAATCGCAGCCGTTCTCGTCCAGGGTATGCAAAATGACCTCCTCAGGAGTGAAGCGGTTCTGGAATCGAGATCCGTGTTCAGAACGAACTGCTTCCTTCTTCTCAGCTTCCCGATAGACATTGAACGTGTGGATGAGCTTCTCGAAATAGTCGGACGCGATGCTGGTCAGAGTGTCGATGGCAGAAGGCTGGAGCTCTTCGAAACCGGTGTGGTAGAGGATCTTGGCCACGGACCGCTGCAGGGCATTGTGGCAGGTCTCCGGGGCAATGACGGGCCCGTCGTCGGCGATGAAAGAGGGCTCAGCGTCCTGCTCGACAAACGCCTCGTAGTTGGACTTGGGAAACTGGTTGTTGTAAACCTGGAAAAGTTAGATTCGTTCTCTTAGCTGCGTCGTCGGACAAACCTGAGTCTGGATCTGCATTTGCTTAATCACGCCGATCTTGCTCGATAGTTTCCTCGTCTCTTGGATTTGACGAATGTTGGTGTCGATCTTGCTGGTCAACTTGCTCTTGGGCGCAACAAAGTGGCCTTCAGGGATCAGTCGAAGATATTCCTCGTGCTGGTTAATGACGTGACCCTCGCCGTCCTCGATCCACTGCAGCTTGGGCTGGATGTCGGGGATGACCGTCAGAGGCTCGTAGTACGCGGGAACGACCTTCTCCTCTTCGCCTTCCATGCCCTCCGCAAGAGTTTCGGCAGGCTTTGCTGCTTCCTTGGCGGCGATGGCTGAAGAGTCGGCAGAGTGGCTGATGACGCCCAAGGACTCGGCCTCTTTCTGGTTTCTCAAGTACCAGCGAATGCCTGCCTTGTTTCGGAGGAGTGCAGGTGCGTCGACATTGAGCCTGTTGTCCTTGAAGAGCTGGTACCGCTCCTTGGCGATGAGCGCACGATCCTTCTTGGTAACTTGCTTCCAGATCTTGTACTCGTCGTCCTCGTAAGCCTGTTCTGCTGCCTCGTTGAGCGCCTGCCCTAAAGCCATGCCGTTCAGGGTCGGTCCGTCAATGTCCATGGCGTCGGCGTTGCTACCGATGCCGGAGTGCCCGTTGATGCCGCCAGGGGTGGCTGACCCGCCAATTGGTGTACCGAAGCCATTGCTACCGTCGACGGCCTCGGAGCCTTCCCGTCCCTTGGCAAGCAGACCGTTAAGTTGGAGCAGCGGCTTCTGATCGACACTCGGTGTGCCCTCTTTTTGGTCGGCTGGCTGTTTCCTGGACTTGCCGCCCTTGGTGCCTGCTGTACGCCCACGAGATGACATGATCGGCTCGTCGTCTGAATCATCACCGCCGTCTTCTTCGCCGCCATTCTGCTTCCGTCGCTCTTCGGCCTCGACCTCGGCTCGTGGCCTAATGACAAGGTCTGGGATGAGGGGGATAAGCTTCTCCGCCTCCTTCCTCATACCATTGGCCATGCGGCGGAGAGGGTGTCCCATATCTTGGTTGTATTTCAGGCAGTTGTCCCATATCAAGTTAAGGTCGGTGACGAAATCCGCCTTGGATTTGTACGTGAGAGACTTGAGCTTCTTGGTCATGGTTCCCAGGTCCATCGGCTGCTTGATCACTGCGGGGGTCATTAGCCAATCCTCGTGAAATCCGTCTGCCTAGAGACTTACGTATGTAGTAATCAGGCGCATCCCTCTTGTTCACCCTTTGCAAAAAGGGCGTCGAGTATTCCGTATGTGCCTTCAATTCTGTCAAGACCTTCTCGACGGCTTCGTACAACTCTTCTTGGTTGACGTTCTCTTCGCTCGCCCATTTACTTCGGTTCTTTCGTACTTCGTTCATCAATGATCGCAGTTCCGCGTCTGATGCGCGAACTTGGTCGCGTTTCAAGTCTATCCTCGCAATCAGATGCTTGAGGGTCAGACTTGACGCGCCGAGGTTGGCGCTGCTGAGCGAGCCGTGGTTCTCGGCTTGGGCGCCGTTGCTAGTGGTATGATTATTGTTGTTTTCCATCTCTGCCTGCAACTGCTTTTCTGATTCTTCCAGCTGCTGCTGCTCGAGCATGGCGGTGCGGTCGTTTTCGAGGGTATAGAATACTGTATGGAAGCTGCGTCTGGCAGCCTCCTCGGTCGCGTTGCGCGCCTCTTGTAACTGTTTGCGCGCATCCTCGCTCGTCTTTGCGAGGTCCTGGGACCCATCGGCTTGTTTGAGTTTATCGAGTTGCTTGCCGGGGGAGCTCACGGAGTGCACGGGCGAACTGCCGGACTTGGAGGGGGAGAGGAGGGAGCCGGCGCCGGCAGCCGCGGTGCCGTTCTTCGACTTGTGCGCGTCGGCATCCGTCGCGTCTTCATCGTCTTCGTCGTCGTCATCGCCATAGTCGTCTTCATCGATGACCCGCTTGGCCTTCTTTAATGGAGGCTCCTGGATCGGCGCATGGTCGGTGGTAGGGGGTAAGATGGAGGGGGAGGGGGCGGAGGGGCGGCGAAGGGCATCGATGGCGGGATAGTTGTATGAACCGTCATCAGCAAATAACAGCGAGATCTTTGACTCGCTCTTGTGATAGAGATCCTTGAACAAGGCGCGGCGTCGCTCATCTTCAATATCAGGTTGTGCCTCAGGCATCAAAGCCATGGAGTTGTCGACGGGGGTTCCAGTTCGCTGGGAACCATCATCAAGTTGATGGAACAAGCGACTGGAGGATTGGTGATGGAGAGAGGGCGGTTGCCATGCGTGCTGGCCGTTGGGGAGGGACATCTTGAGCCCTTGTTGATGATAGCGACAAGCGGGCCGAGTGTCGCCATGCGCAACAAAATGCGCTCGTCAGGGACCGAGTCCGGGCGGCAAGGGGTGTTACGATCGCATCAGTGAAAAGAGCGACATCGATAGAGATGACCGACGGAATCTGAGGGCGCGACGGGTTGCGGTTGTGATGTTCTGATGGATTGTAATAGGGGGGTTTTGGCGTTGTTCCAAGAGGTGAGGTTGAGGATTTGGAGAGGCTCGTACCAAGTGTACGCGATGGAACTTTTCCCTTGCCTGAACACGGCGAGCCGGCCGCTGGGTGCGGTACAGAGGACTTTGGACGGCCACCTGCGGGCGAGCAACGGCTGCCACCCGCACTGTCGCATCAATCCCAAAATTACAGAGAGGCTTCTTTTACTGCTAATCACCACTTTCATCTATTTTTCGGACCCAGAAAAGACGTGCACTGGGGTCATGTTGAGTATCGCGGTCGCCGACTGCAGGTACAGGAACCTCGAGTGCCGACGACGGCGCGAGGCGACCAGGCCACCGCACTCCCCTTCCCCCTTGGATCCCCAGCGATCGGATCGCGTATGATGTCGTCACGTGACGGATGACCAACCCGTCGCTGTGCGCAATGAGCCCAGCAAGTGAACAGCAGAGTTTGGCTTGCGGCAGGCTCTGTAATGCTACGCCGGGCTGGTGATGCGTGCTGACTGCACAGGTCAGTCTGGTGCGCTTCGGCGACCACTTTGATAATCCACCACCGCTGTTGCGACACCCTCATGTCGCTGCACCTTGACATTTCATCCATCCGCCATATCAAAAGAGGCCACCACGCGTCCTTCCAGACGAGACATCGCGACTCGCGCTCCTCTCCATGCCCTCCACGGCCCACGGGATAACCCGCCCGGGCCACCTAGTACCGACCCCCAAAAAAAACCTCGGGGGCATACCCCTGTCCTCGTCCCTCGCAGCCTGGGGCGTCCAGCAGGTCCCGCCCGCCACCAGCTTGTGGTGCACATCTTCTTTCGTCAGTGGGCTGAGTTCTGCCCGATGCCAGTGGATGGAGGAGGTGGTGCTTGTTCCTGCAGCAATCCAATCCAATACCTGGCAGCCCAGCAAAAGCTCTCTCTCCCTCCCGATCCAGTCGTCTGGAAGCTCCGGCCAGCTGGACACACCTCACACCCTCGTCTGTGACGAACCCCATTACGAATACCCTTTCCTCATTACCTTACCTGCACTGTCTCGCCGTGCTCTCTCTCTCTCTCGCCTCGAGCAACCACTTCGATCATCCCGTCCCATCATGACACCTAGTAGCTAAGCTACTGCTACCCTTACCGAGTCAACCCACGCACAACGCACACTTCGACCACGAACCGAGCTACATACACTGCATCCCATCCAATCAAACCACACCCTGCAAGAGCCGCAGGACCCTTCGAAATGCGGATACGCTTGCCCTTTGCAGGTGCGTCAAAAGCTTCAGCTGGCCCTGGATCTAGCCCTCTAGCCCTCCATCTGGGTGGGATTCATCCATCTCGCAGATCCGAATCGAGCTCCCCATGTCTGCCAGGGATATCTTAGCTAACACTGGTCTGCTGCAGGCGTCTTCTTCGCCCTCCTCCTCGTCGCTGGCTACGCAGGCCTGACCTCCCTCCAGCTAGGCCAATATGTAAACGACAAGGTCCTGCACTTTGCAACATTCTTCCTCCTGACGCTCGTCTTCTACTGGATCCTCGATACCAACCGCCGCCGTACTCTCAACCTCACCTTGACCGTCTGCACGTTCGTCCTCGGAGTCGGCTCCGAGTTCCTGCAGGGCTTCCTCCCCAACGGCCGCGAGTTCGACTTTTACGATATTGTTGCCAACGTTGTGGGCTCCCTGGCGAGCATAGGGCTTTGCTCATGGTACCACAAGCGTATGCTCGAACGTAAACGCCGCACCAAGACGTACGCACCTGTCCCGGGAGAGGATGACGAGGACGTCGAGCTCGGCGAGGGCCACGAGACGGGCGTCATCGAGTCGAGTGGTGCGAGGGACGGCGGCGACGTAGGTGGCAGCAGCGGACGGACGCTTGAACAAGAGGTGGACAACTGGGACGAGAATCAGGTGGACGATTGGGACGAAGACGATGCCGACGGTGACATTGGCGGAGTCAAGGGCAAGGGCATTGACTCTGGAGACATTGGCGAGTCCAAGAAGCGGGCTGAATAGTGCATACTCCACGAGAACAGGGAGACTGATGTATGATGGATGACCACGGAGTTACGATCTGGCGTTCGGAAGGCTTCATCCTAGTAGCGTGTTTCGTCATAGAGAAAAATTGCCAAGGTTTCTGATGGTGCTTCTTAAAATATGTGCCATGACTTTAATGTTGACTGTACAATTCGAAAAGCGTGAACAAGTGTTACTTTTATATCTAAGCAGTCCAAATTATGTATACGCCAGTCCCAGACTTCCCATGTTTATGTGAAACCGTCCAAATCTTCAGCCCGCAGAAAAAGCACAAACATGCAGGTCACCATCCAAAGGCCTCATTGTGCCACACCACTTCGCGGCCCCTCATGACCCATGCTCCGACATATTCCCGCATCTCCCTGCCCATCTCCGTGGGCCCGCACACGAGCACGGCCACCCTCTCCTCCGCACCTTGCCTGAAGAAGTCGTCGACAATATTCCTCAGGTTGGGGCGCTTGCGGTTGTGGTCCGCTGTAAAGAGGTTTCGTGTGCGGTCACGGTACATGGGGTTCATCTCCATCTCGCCGTCTGCGTTGGTCTCGGCGGGTACACCAGCCATGGGCCCCGTGGTAGCGGAGTTGAGGGAGTCGCCCGTCAAGAAGATCTGAACGTTGCTATCCTCAAGCAAGCTCTTGAGCGACTTGTCGGTGGTCATGGCCCAAGTTGCGTCACCGGCTCCCCGGACGGCCCAGACCATCTCGACCTTGGCACTCGGGTTATCCTGGAGGATGGCCTGGTAAATGGGCACGGTAAAGGTGGCTCCCACGCCGCCAGCCACCAACAAAACACGATCGACGGTCGAGCCGATGAGTTTGTCGAAATGGATAGATGCCGCGCCATAGGGGCCCTCAATGCAGAGCGGGATCTTCCCGTCGCTGCCGCCTCCCGCGTTTGCAAAGTAGCCAAGGTGCTGGGTCAACGGGCCGTTAAGTTGGCGAGCAACGAGGGTCAAGTCACCGGTCTCCTCGTCAACGGAAGCCACGGTAAAGGGGTTGAAGAGGAACTCGTAAAGCAGAGCTTCCGAAGACGAGTGACCGCCACCGGGTCTCGCGGCGGCGGGGATGCTGAGATAGATGTGGGACCCCGGCCGGCTGCGGAAAGCGTTGACCTTGAACTGAGGGATTGAAGCTGAGATCTTGACCAGGTTGGTCCCAGGGATGGTCTCTAGCTTGGAAAAGGCCATGACGGTGCGCAGACGGCGTACAACGAGGTCAATGAGGAACACGATGATGGCTTTGGCCATGAACAGCCGAGAGGACTTGGCGTGGAAGAAAACCAATGGCGGGATAGCAAATGCCCCAATTAAATGGGTGATGAAGAAGATTCGGTAGGAGTACTTGCGAATAGCGACAGTGGCGGTCGAAGTCATCATGTTCATGGCTGCAAAGGCGACGACACCGGCAAAGACGACGGGGGCGAACAGACGGCTTGTCACGATACCCTTGGCGACAAAGAAGTTGAGGTAAAAGAGAGCGTGGAGGACGAGAAGTGACAATGTCACTCGAGACAATACTCGATGCCATTTGTTCAGCTCCTCGTGGGAAGTGCGAAAGACTTTGGCGATGGGACTGAAGCTCTTCAAGGCCAGCAGATACTGGAATGGAATCTGTGACACGGCAACGATACCGAAGCGTTTCGTGATGTGGAGATAGTCTGTGAGGCGTCAGTACGTCCAATTGTTATGGCAAATTGACCAAATCATCATCAACCAACTTCTCCAAACCAAGTGAGTCTCTCATTGACGAATGAAAAGGATTGCCACTTACCCTCACCAGTCTCCAAGGTAGACAGAACAAGCAGCCAAGCGAACCAAGCCACACCAAAGACCCATTGGTCCTTCTGACCCCAATGCTGTCCCATAAAGTAGACATCATCGTTCAGCCACCACTTCACTTTCCTCACATTCGCATCCAGATTGCCAACCCAGCTTTGCCTCCTGGCTTTCAGGTCTGGAGAGTCCGGAACTGCATCGTAGGCGGCGCTCGCTTGTACCCGCTGTTTGAGATAGACGAACAAACGAAGGAGAAGAGCCAGGATGATGGGCGTCAAAGCCGAGAACTGGGCATACGTGCCGTACCGGTCCAAGGTCTGCCGTCTCAACTGGACCTCCTCGCGGGATAGGTCGAGAAATTTGTACGGCCAACCCATGGTCGATCTCGGCGGATCTCACGGACGACGATGGGGAAGATGGATAAAAAGATCAAGCCGGGATTGCTGCTCAGAACCGCATGGGTGACATGGAGATTGGTCTTTAAAAGAATGGAGGTTATCCGCAAGCTCGGACCGAAGCGGATTGTTAATCAAAGGATTGGAGTTGCGAAGGTTCACATTCCACGTATTCACGGCGCGGGGGTACGAGGATCATACTGCGTACACAGGTACGAACGCCGGTTCCTTCCAGCTGGCTTCTTTTGCTCAGGTCCCAGCGGCACAAGCTTCCCGGAGGCGCGCCCTTCAGCGCTCGCGTCAACCAGCCGTGATTGCCTGCTTGAAAACGGGGGTCTCTGATTGGTTCATGAGATCGAGACTAGCGACCTGACCCCTGAGCTATCCCCCCATCGACTCCGTTTCGTAGTGGAGGCCCCCAAGCATCCCGCGAGAACCCTGCGTCGGAGTCGAAATGGAGGGACCCTCCTCTGGGCACCGATCAAGCGCCATTCTTCCACTTTATTTCTTCTCTGCAGACGACAATGTCTTGATGCTGCATGTGCCGCCTGCCAATTTGATTGAGATTTGCGTCGCGACTCACATGTGTGGTCTCGTGGTCTCATATTCCCTATCTTCTCTCGTCCGTTTCCCCGATTTAAGCCTCCTTACAGAGGCCAGCCTTCGTAATTAAAGACTACGACTGCATCTTGAAAGACTCATCGACGATCAAAATGGAAACACGAGCATCGTTTCTTGTACGACGATGTCACGGGTCACTTTCGGGCGATGAGGCAAACGACACAGTCAACCACTGCGACAGCGTCACTCAACGTGATTGGCGTTTGTCGCCCTGGTCCACTAACTGCGGCCTGGTCATGCAGCACCATGGGGCGGACTTGCCGTCCCCTCACTAAAGCCTGATCTTCAAGATGATTTACATATCGTTGTTCTCGTCTTGTCGGTGCCCGGGCTCAACACATTCAAGTCATCTTCTTCGTCTTGAAGTTCGTTACCATGGATAATAAGACCTGCGCAAATTGCCATGAGCTGAAGTTCTCGTGCTGGAAGAAAGGTGCGCATCCGCCAATATATGTTTATATTCACGCTAACATAAGCATCAGGAACCGGGAAGAAGTGGACAGAATTCAGAAGTGAATCATCACAGGAAGGCCAAATACTGCCAACAGCTGACTTTGATATTTGCATCATGTGCGTACGGTGATCATCCACGATTCTCTCTGCTAACACTCATCCAGTGAGGCCCAGGCCCTTAAAATTCGCCAATGTCAAAACTGCCGCAAGCAGTTTTCTTCCGTATTTGAGATACCAGATCTATGGTGGAAAGGTTATTGCAAAGGTGCCAACGCCTACTTTGGCCACGAGTTGACGGTTGACGATGAGGGCGAAGAGACCGGGTTGAGTACGTTCCCATGCCGCCACGGTTTGAAGAGCTAACATATATCAGATACATGGGCACGATTTCCCATCAAATTGACAAACAAATACCATCCAGGGTACGAATGGTTCAAGCTGAACATCTTCACGCGGTGGATCGCAAAAACACAACAAACAATTCTCATCATTTTCGACCTTCATCCGCCCACGGCAAGCTGCGTTGAGCGCGTACCGGTTGGCGAGCCGGATCCTTTATTCGTGACCCCAGATGAACACAACTACATAACGCCATACTGGATATATACTCGCATCTTGGAGAAAGTCGTCACCCTGCAAGACGCCGCCGTCTGGTCGGTGCGCGATACCGTGAGGAACACAGAAAAGGAGAGGGACGGCCCGACAAAGCCAAAACCGGCCCCCGACTACCGGCATTTGCACGAGACTGCCCGGCATGCCATTCATGTTTCCGAGACATTAGAACTAGCTGTGAAGGCTGCCAGGCAGATTTTGGTGCAACACGGGACCGTTAAGGCAGACTGGAGCGGGGCGCAGCCTGATGCTGCCTGGAAGAGGGCCTGGAATCACGCCAACAGTCGCCTGCTGTTCTTCGAGGATATGCTGAGCAGCCTGCAAGAGAGGTCCGCCTCGAACAAGGCGCGTCTTCTCAACGAGATTGCACTGGCATTCAACATGGTCGCCCAATTCGATTCTGGGGTCTCGGTCGATATTGGTCGCGCGGCGCAACGAGACAGCGAAGCTATGAAAACGGTCGCCTTTCTTACCCTACTGTTTCTTCCAGCCACTTTCGTCTCTGCCGTCTTCAGCACTACTTTCTTCGAGTTTGACTCTGGCTCAGGCGAGTGGCTTATGTCTGACAAGTTTTGGGTGTACTGGGTTGTCGCCATTCCAGTAACCATCGTGACGGCTTTGATGTGGTATCATTGGCAGAGGATATTCCCGCCAACGTTATTTGGCGATATGCGTTTTCAGAAGAATCCACCAGAGGAACATGAAGAAGCGAGACCAAGAATGCGGACGCTAAGTCTTCACAAACTGTCAACTTCTGGCCACGAAGGAGGGAAATCCGTAGTATAGGTGGGCGCTGCGCCGCAGAGCCTGCATGTTGGACCCATTTCGCCTCCAATCACAGGAGGCATGGTAGATATTTCGACGCAAGACAGCGGTAAGCGCCCCGGTGATCACGTTGGGTGGAGGCAGTGTGCAACTGTAGCAAATGAAATATACCCGAGGCATCGCTGCGGCGTGCTCACAACACTCCGCCCCATTTCAACTCTTGTCTGTGTTCAGCACCCGACTGCCATCTCGCTCGTCTCCGATTGACACCTGCCTCTCCAAACAGCTCAAAGACGTCACTGTAGATTTCAATACCTGTCGCTGTACTGGACAACACGTTCCCGATCTCCATCTGAGCATGCCTATCGTCCACAGCCCGTCGAGGGGACAAGGCTACGTTAGGCTCCTTCGATTCGCAATCCGTCTTTCGGAGAATGGCGGCATACGATAGACATCACAATAGCACCGTACTCGCGTCGCATCGTGTCAACGCGGACGCCTCCCACCAAGGGAGGCGAACATGGGACTCGGCCATTGCGGACGATGATCGCAATCATACTCCGAGGAAGAGGGCTAGGTTAAACGAGTCCGGTCATGGAGATAGCGATTCTTCGACACGGGTTCTAAAACTGTTGTCGCATGATGCGTATACTGTCGGATGGGTCGCGGCTCTCCCCATCGAGATGGCCGCTGCGCAAGCGATGCTCGACGACATTCATCTGCCTCTGCGAATGAGCCCAAATGATAGTAACACCTACGTTTTTGGCAACATAGAGAATCATAACATCGTCATTACGTGCCTACCATCAGGCCAGTACGGCATTACACGAGCTGCATTGGTAGCAAACAATATGCGTTGGAGCTTTCCCTCTATCAAGACTCGACTAATGGTCGGCATCGGTGGCGGTGTGCCTGACAAAGTTGACATCCGACTCGGCGATGTCGTGGTTAGCAACCCGACTGCTGCGTCTCCTGGAGTTGTACAGTACGACTTTGGAAAAACTGTTCAGGCAGGCCGTTTCCAACTTTCAGGGGCACTAAACAAGCCTCCACACGACCTTCTTGCCGCAGTCGCCAAGTTGCGAGCCGACCATCAACTGCGTCCTAGTCGAATGTCAGACTATCTCGCAGAGATGAGAGAGCGGAACCCATCGATGGACGCGTACACATATCGCGGAGCTGGACAAGATCGACTTTATGAAGCCACTTACGAGCATGTTGGGGACTGTTGTGACGACTGCGATTTGTCGCAGCTAGTGAGAAGACGCCCGAGATCAAATAACTCCCCAAGGATTCACTACGGCATCGTTGCATCCGCGAATCAGGTTATGAGACATGGGCAGACGCGGCATCATCTTGCGCATGAGCTTGATGTTCTCTGTTTCGAGATGGAAGCCGCCGGCCTGATGGATAGCTTTCCATGCCTGGTCATCAGAGGCATCTGCGATTACTCAGACTCGCACAAGGCCAAGCAATGGCAAGAGTACGCTGCGGCGACTGCAGCGGCTTACGCTAAGGAGCTCCTTTCCATCATCTCGCCTGAGGAAACCCACCAAAATTCTATGGAAGACATTGAGACACCAATCTCCCGTTAGTACTTGTGCACCAGCAACGGTAAATCAGGCACTAATCTCCATGCAGGCGAAGTCTCATCGGCCGATCATAGAACTCGTTTCCTTGAGTCCCTAAAGTTCGACGAAATCGACAGTCGACACTCAACTATCAAATCTGCTCACAGTAGAACATGTCGATGGCTACTGAAGCATCAGGACTATATTCGCTGGTTGAACCTCGACGAATACATCAACCACCATGGCATTCTTTGGATTCGGGGAAAACCTGGCGCGGGAAAATCGACCATCATGAAGTACGTCTTTTCCCAAGCGAAGAGAGAGACAGAACCCAATGCAGCAGTCATTGCCTTCTTCTTCAATGCTCGGGGTGGAGGCCTCGAAAGGTCAACAGAAGGAATGTACAGATCTCTTCTTCATCAGCTACTGGAGAAGATACCCGAGTTGCAGGGGGTGCTCGAGGGCGAAATCTGCGGAAGTCTTCCACAAAGCGACTCGGGTACGTGGAGCCTCTCTGTATTGAGAGGCTTTTTTTCGAAGGCAGTTGCGAAACTTGGTCAGCGGCAAGTCAAATGCTTCATCGATGCCCTGGATGAGTGCGACGAGAGCGAAGTCAGGCAGATGCTGGAATTTTTCGAAGATTTGGGGCAGAACGCTGTCCAGAACGACATCAAATTCTATGTATGCTTCTCTAGTCGACATTACCCATATGTGGACGTGCAGTATGGCGTACGATTTACGCTGGAAGATCAACCAGGCCACGAAGCAGATCTCGAGAAGTATGTACGAAGCAAACTAGAAACCGATACACAAAAGCAAACCGATGAACTTACTCAGAAGATTCTGCACAAGGCTTCTGGGGTTTTCATGTGGGTTGTCCTTGTTGTTGATATACTCAAGAGAGAATTCCAACGAGGTCGGATTTTCGCAGTCGAAGAAAGACTAGAAGAGATACCCCCTAACTTAAGCGACTTATTCAAGGATATCCTAACAAGGGATAAGGACAACATGGATGATCTACTGCTCTCTATTCAGTGGATACTCTTCGCTAAGCGGCCTCTGAGTCTCGAGGAATATTACTTCGCTTTGGTATCTGGCTTGAAGTCAGATAGTCTCGCCGAATGGGACCCCGAAAAGATCTCGAAGAAGGTAATGAACCGATATATGGTCAGTTCCTCTAAGGGATTGGCCGAGATGACGAAATCCAAAAACGCGACAGTTCAATTCATACACGAATCGGTACGCGATTTTCTTCTCAAAGACAACGGCCTCACCTCGCTTTGGCCCGATCTCGGAGACAACCCTCAAGGTAGAAGTCATGAACGACTCGCGACTTGTTGCCATTCCTACACCAGGGTCGATATTTCTGCATACGTACCACCCAATGAGTACTTCGTCGAGGAAGACAAGACTTCAGCGAAGAATCTCAGGGCACAAGTGACTGAGAAATTCCCATTCCTGGAATACGCCACAAATCAGCTTCTCTACCATGCCGACACTGCAAAAAGCTTAGGGATCTTGCAGGAGACATTGCTTCGAGAATTTGCGAGTTCTCTGGACAATTGGACCAAGCTCCATAACTTATTTGAGCGACACAAGATTCGCCGCTACACTCAACGGGCAAATTCTTTGTACGTTTTCGCAGATCTCGGATTTGCATCTCTCGCCAGTAGCACGACTCGAGATAGCAACCAGCTTTCAACGTACAGCTCCCCATCTGAACGGTTCCCGACCCCTCTTCATGCAGCCGTGCATTGGGGGCACGTCAGCGCAGTCGAAGTTTTACTACGCCACATGAAATTGGAAGAAATCAACATGTCCTTAAAAAAGTATGGAACCCCTTTATCTATAGCTGTGGATAGGAGACATGCTAGAATTGTGGAAATGCTGCTCGAAGCCGGCGCCGACCCTAATTTGCGTGGAAATGGAGAGGTCGCCCTTATTTTTCGGGCAATCGAAACTAGACGCCAGGATATTGTCGAACTTCTTCTTTCCAGAAACTTCTCCGTCATCAAATCTCGGGACTCTCATCCCTCCGTCTACCCTGCTGAAGTTGAGGCGTTAACGAGCCCTCAGATCATAGTTCGCTCGGAAATAGATCTGGCCAGGTGTAGCCCTATTGCGCTGTACAGAGCTTCTCAATATGGCATGTCAACTACGGTCAGGCTACTCTCTGAAAAGGGCGCCGACATCAATCATACTCCAACAAGTTTCTGCTCAACATTGCATGAGGCTGTGGACAGTGCTGACGAGTACTGGGCAAAGCTTCTTATCGAGAGCGGTGCGGACGTCAACATTGGTCCTCCTACCTGTCAAACACCTTTGTATTGTGCTGTCAGCGCTGGCGAGAAGTCCATGGTGAAATTCTTACTTGAGAACGGTGGCGAACCAGGTTATCGCTATGAGCCATCAGGCAGGACCCTGCTACATCTGGCCATATCAATGCGAAACGAACCCATGGTGTTACTACTTCTCGAAAATGGCGCGAACATAGACCCATGCGGTTGCGACGTCAGCCCTCTTAAACTTGCGTTGCGTTATGGCACAGAAGGAATTTCAAAAGTTCTTCTAGAAAAAGGCGCAAATCTCAAGATTACCGACGATAAGGGTCAAACGGCTCTTCATGTTGCGGCACAGAAGCGATGCGTAAAACTAGTGGAAATAATTGTTGATCTTGGGGCAGATATTAGCTGCACCGATCTTCAAGGGAGCACTCCACTGTCTCTCGCTTGCCAAAATCAAAACTATGCCGTTGCTGCATTTCTGCTCGACCGAGGCGCTCGTCTCCAAGAGATTAACGCGAGTATCGGTGCCCATTCCTTTACACAAGCCATGCATAAACAACTTGTGCAACTTCTCCACATCGGTGATCACGAAATCAATGGGAGAGACAAACTCGGACGAACGCCTTTATTCGAGGCTTGCCACCTTGGTGCTCTAGACATAGCCAGGTTATTACTCGAAAGGGGCGCCGATGCAACAATCACCGACAACCAGGGTCAAACTGCTCTATTCGCCATCCAGCGCAGCCACGTACAGAGCGGTCCCCTGGTGAGATTATTAGTAGAAGTTGGCGCTGATCCAATGCACCGGAATGTTCTGGGACAAATGTTTCTAGATGCAAGCTATGGCTTCCCCAAGCTTCCCGGAGGGAACATGGAAGCCGTTTTTAAACGCGTTAGAGAGCGCCGGCTGGAAGTAGGACATGACACCTACGGAAGGACTGCACTTGCCCACGCCGCAATTGATGGGAATGTGCCTCTAGTTGCATTTCTGTTGTATCTCGGCGCTAATCCCAATCAAAAGGACTTGGGTAGTGATGCAGTTCTGCACGACCTTTTCAGGTCGACTAGGGAGAGTAATAACCATATCGCCTGTCTTCTCCTGGACGCCGGCGCCGATGTCACAATACCAAATAGATACGGCAAAACCCCTCTACATAGGGCAATTGCAGTCGGAAACCATAGTATGGCAGAGATTTTGCGATCTAGACTGCAGCGGACATTCCCTACGCAAAGTAATTTATGAAAGAGCAATGGTCGAACGGTTGAAGTAGGATTGTTTACAAGCCTCTTAATAATCAGTTACATATACCATATTAAGGCAGTGGCAGAAGCAACTTCCAATGATTAACCCCAGCAACTTGACCTGGTAGATTGGCGAAGGTGTATGATATGTTGGTAACGGTTGTGACATAAGCCGGCTTCGGCCGACCGAACTGCCCCGCCATTCTCCGTTCCGCGGACAACTGCTCGCCGAGGAGGCGTGATGTAGTACCTATGGCTACCATGCAGTCTCGCACAGGGCGATTTTTAGATCGTGGCTGGATTTTTTTGAAGCGTATATTTGAAGGTGAATTTGGCCACGGAAGGATGAAATGCAGGGTATGACCAAAAGCTGTCCGTCAACTGCGCCCTTTACTCCCTGCCCGGCCTATCGCCCAGCCCGGCCGATGCCCCGCACCTCCTCCGACCCCGCGCCGAAGTGCTAATGATTTATCATCCCTCAACCTCAACTCACAACATCTCAATCTGACAAACCACCGTATCATCATCTCTTTGTAAAGTCTCACTGATAACCGCGGCGCACTAATTTCAACTCACCCCAAGGTCAATCCATAAACACCGCATCAATGGCTCAAATCGAAAAGGTCCTCACCACCGCTGCCCCGGCCCCCCTCCCCCAATTCTCCCAGGCCATCAAGTACAACGGCATGGTTTACTGCTCTGGCAACATTGGCATCCTGCCCGATAAGCCCGGCATGGTTCAGGCCGAGGGAACTGTCAAGGACCGCACTGTACGTCTTATCTCCCCCAAATCTCATCATAATCCCTCATCGTGAAAGCAACGGTCAACCCTTTGGAGCCGAATCAAAGCTGACACCAACCCAGCGCCAAGCCCTCAAGAACCTCTCCGCCGTCCTCGAGGCGTCCGGCAGCAGCCTCCGCAACGCCGTCAAGGTCAATGTCTACATCACCAAGATGGCCGACTTTGCAACCATGAACGAGGCGTACGACGAGTTCTTCACCTTTGACCCCAAGCCTGTGAGTCGTCGTCCCCATTTTCGATCCTGGGGTGAGCATTTCTGACATCGAAAAAGGCCCGCACCTGCGTTGCCGTCTACCAGCTTCCCCTCGGCACTGATGTTGAGATTGAGTGCACAGCATTTCTCAACAAGCCTGCTGAGAAGCTGTAAGAGTTGTGTCTTGGCTATAGATACCTGGCGGGAAAAAGACATCTGACATGAGTTATGATATGATATATCTTGTCTTTGTTGTGTTGAGCTGAGGCCACAGTTATGACAATCATAAAAAAATACATCTTCGTGCTACCACATCATCGGTTTTCAACCGCGATATTCCTGGCGGCCAGTCAAGGTGAAGAGAGCGCGGTACTTTGATGGTAAATCGAGAGCTACAAAAGCCCCGCACTACCTGAATCTATAATCACTTTCCGCCCGTAGTCTTTGTAGTCCGAACGCCTATTTTAAACATACAGAGCCCCACCCATCATGTCTTCGTCAAAAGCGCTCCTTTTCAGTTTCACCGTCGGTACTTAGCCAGCTGGGCCATAATGTTCTCAACCTGCGCGGCCTGATCGCCGCCTGCGGGCGCGGAAGGAGGATGACCGTTGGCATGGCCGTTTGCAGCACCGTTGACGGCGTAAGCCTGGCCGCCGTACGAAGCAGGCTGAGGCGCGGGCGCAGGTGCAGCTTGAAGACCGCCAAGCATTGCCTGAATCTGCGCGGCCGCAGGTCCGCCGTTTGCACCTCCCTGCGCGCCAAAATGCGCCAGCAGCTGCTGCAGAGTGGTGTTATCGACGCCGCTCATGATGTTTGCAATGTCGGCCTGGTTAACGGCTGGGGCCTGAGGAACAGCTTGAGGTGGGAGGCGCTGTCCCTGGGGAGGGTAGGCTGGCGCATGGGCAGGAGGCTGGCCTCCGTAAGGTTGACCGCCGTAGCCCGGGTAGGGCTGTTGAGGGGGAGGCTGGTATGGCGGGGCTGCGTTGGCCTTTTGCCTTAGGACGAGCTCTGCCGCGATTTTGGGCTCAATATTGTCATAGTCTTCGAACATGGCTTGGCCACCAGGGGCCTGCTTGAAAACCCTTAAGGGAATCCTTCCATAGTTGTGAGCCTGCATGTCCAGATCGACGACGCCGTGGACACCCTCCGCAGCCAGTCGTGAGATGAGCGCCTCGCGAGGGAATCTGGGGTTGAAGAACATGACCGCAACTTTGAGGCCCTTTTCGGTGAAGGGGTGCTGAACCCATGCGACGAATTCGTTGGCAAGCTCTTGGAGAAGAAGAATTTGGACGTCCGGGACGTCATTGCCGTAGCGGCGAGGGAGGTCAAGCTCTGCACCAGGCCGTTCATACGCCTTGGGCGGGCTAGGCTCGCGCCAGCGGTAATTGTCGTTGCGGCCATGGCTCTGGGGGGATCTGGAGCGGCCTCGAGAACGGTCGTCGTAGTAGCGATCCCGGCCGTGACTGTCTCTGCCGTAGCTGTCGCCTCTAGCGTGGCCGTTCCGGCGAGGAGATGCGTTGCGACCAGGTCTGTAGTCGTCCCGACGTCGGTCGTTGTGGCCTCCCTCATGCCGGTCTTGACGGCCTGATTGCCGACCACCACGGCCGCCGCGGTCGGGTGAACGATTGCGCTCATTGCCGCCCTTGCTCTTTTGTACTTTCGAATACTCAAGGTCTGATGGATAAAGGTTAGCTCTGCATCATGCCCAATCCGCCCGGAAACACTTACGAATCTTGCGTCCCTTGATTTCGATGCCCTGAAGGTTGTTCATAGCAGCTTGGGCATCCTCCAGGTTGTGATACTGGACGAAGCCATAGGCACTCTTGAGGGAGATCTGGGCGAGCTGGCCGTATTTGCAAAAGATTTCAAATACGTCGCGTTTGGAGACACGTTCGCTCGACAGATTGCCTGAAAAGAAGTCAATGGCGCCGTCAGGTCGGCCTGATGAGAGAGAGCGCGAACCAATAAAGATGCGTGAGCCATCTGGAAACTTATCCCACTTGGCCTCCGCCATGTAGGAGCGCTCGACCTCGAGGAACTGGTCATAGTGCGACTTGCGGTCATTAGTGTCAGGGTGATTGGAGTACGGCGGCGCAGTCATTTGGACGGGCGTGGTGCCGGGTGCACCCGCGGCTACGTACGGAGCGGCCGTACTGGATGGATGGGGGTTCTGATTGGAGTAGATGACAGATGCCTGGGTGGGCATTGGAGGTCTTGGAGGAAGGGTGGCGGCAGCGGCGGACGATGACAAGCTGGAGGCGGGTTGGGTTTCATGGTTCTGAGCAGTGGCAGAGGCATTGACGGAGCCAGCCGGGCTTTGATCGTTGGCATCGCTGGCCTGGCCGGTCATCTCAGTGAGCAGTTGAGAGATCTCAATGGCGGGGTCATCCTCGACGTGGGCATCGCGCGAGGTGGCGGTAGCTGATGGGCTTGATTGCTGGGCGACGGCAGGGCGGGCCGAGGACGGATCAGCGACGGGCGGAGAAACCACTTGATGGGTTGTCAAGGAATCAGACGCGGCGGAATTGTGCATGGATTCTGGTGCCTTTGATACATCATCCTGTTCAGCGCCTTCCTCGACCTGAGAGTCGAGGTACTTGAGGTATTCATCCTCGGCATCTTGCTCCACTTGTTGCTCCTGCACCTTGTCCGCGCTCGTCTCCTCTTCCTCTCCATAGGCGTTGAGGCTGTCGTCGTCGTCGTCCTGGTCGTTGGCGTTGGCGTCGGCAGCAGCGTCATGGCTGGTGGTGCCGTTTGTGATTTCAGCCGCAGCCTTGTACCCGGGAGCGAGTGCGTTCAGGCCGCCTTGAGCGATTGCGTTAGTTTGGGTGGACATTGCATCGAGGATGTCAGCAGTATCCTGGAGGACAGGCACAACGGCGGGAGCGGCGGAGTGCAGAGGGGATGGAGAAAGAGGCGAGAGGTCGGCGGCAGTAGCCTGGAACTCCGGAATGGCTTCTGGCTCGGGCATCAAGTTGCTGGCGGTCGCGTGCGGGAGTGACGATGGGCGGCTCGACAGCTGTGTGCTCGCTGGGCCCGGTGGACGAGGCTGGCGGAATTGGCAAAGCTCAGAGTCTGGGAGTCCGGAGGGGTGGGAGATGGAAGTTGGAGTGGATCAGAAGATGGGCTTTATGTCAAAAAAGAATTGACGACAAGGCGACCGGACGCCTCGTTTTCTCTGATTTTAGTCGAGCCGCGGCTGTGTCGTCATGTGCGCAAGGCAGGCAAGCACGGTTGATTGATTGGTTTGGGGGGTTTCCAGAGGGGGAATGGAAACGAAGGCGGGGGAGCAGCAGGCGGAAATAGAAGAAGAGATTGCAGACACGGGGGAGTCTCCGATGAGCGGACGAAAGAAAAAGAGCTATTGGCAGCTCTCCCAAGGATGGCAGGCAATTTACCAAATTTCTTCGAAAAGCTTAGTGTCCAGGGCGGAAAGGGTAGATAGATTGTCGGTCAGGCTGGGAGATGAGTGTAGGGTAGAGTAGAGTAGAGTAGAGTAGAGTAGAGTAGAGGGAGAAGACCGTTGGCGTTGGACCTTGAGAACCGTGGGCACCGAGTGGTTCGGAAAGAGGTAGCCGCAGGTTGTATGTAGCTTGGAGAAAGAGCCAACGGGTGTTGCGGTGGTGGGAAAAAAGGTTAAGCAGAATTAAGGTACGAGGCCGCGTGGGAAAAAAATCTGAAGAAGTCGGTAGGTGGGCTGGGCTGGGTTGCCTACCGGGCAGTGATAGGTGCAGGGCATGGTAAGGTGGGTGGCAGGCAGCGGAGCGGAGGCAGGCAGGCAGCCCAAGCTCTTTCCCGTTTCCCGCGCACCAGGTCGCTCCCGTCTGCCACTGCAAGTGCAACCACAAGGCTGCTTGTGCTTGTGCCTGCTTGCCCTTGGGTTGGGCCTGGCCTGGCCGATCTGTCGCTGCAGAGTCGACCAATGTCACCTCGGGAAAACGGTTCAGAGCCACAAACGGCGCTAACTGAATGTGGTAGGCGGGTGCCACTATTCCCGAACGAGAGACCGTGTGTGGTACGGTGCAAGATGACGAAACGCACGGCTCAGCTCTCGCTCATCACCAAGCTCCACCAACATTGATTGTCAATGAAAACCAGCAGGACGGCATTCAACACTCTTTTTGGCATTTCTGTTTGCCTGTGATTGGTCAACCGGCTCTTCACTGCCATACACAGCATATTGGATAGACGCGGCCTGCTTGCCCAATTAGCCCTTTGTGTCTGTGAAAACTTCGACTTTGCAAACATCATGACGACAATAGCCAGCCTCATCCAGTCCACACGGCCCTCAATCTTCAGACCTCTTTTCCGGCCCATACATGCCATCCGTTGGGCAAGGTTTCAGGCCTTCGAAGACTCTTTCGACCCGGAAGAACTCAAGCAGGCGAGATCATGGCACAAGACGTTTGATGGAAGCCAACTACCACAAGGCCAAACAAGTTACGCGCGTTCAAGCGGTCCTGGAGGGCAACATGTCAACAAGTAGGTTTGTTCACGCTTGCATGGGTTGCTGGGCTTGATGACAAGGCATGGGCCATTTACTAACGCCGACCAGAACTGAGAGCAAAGCAATCACTGCTTGGCCCGTCAAGGACCTCCTCCCAATGCTGCCGAAACTGCTGCATCGGGGCATCAGAGAGTCCAAGTACTACACGGCAAGGTCAGACTCCTTGACGTTCCAGGCTCAGGAGCATCGTCAAAGGACCGCCAACTCGGATGAGAACCAGCAAAAGCTCATCAACGAGGTACAAAGGATATACCGCGAAACAGTGCCGGGAGAGACGAGCAATGAAAAGAAGAAGAAACACGCAGAAATGTGGGCTGACATGTCACGTTTCACCACATCAACTGCTGACATCCCCGCAGAGCCAAATCTTTCAACGAGGGACGGCTGAAGCAAAAGAAGCACCTGAGCTCCAAGAAGCAGAACCGTCGGGCGTCTTTCGATTAGAGTACCACCATGCGGCTCTAGCCACCAGGGAATTTGGAAGGACAGCCGCCCTGAGTCACGACACGTGCCCAAACTTTCAGTTCGCCTTGCGATGGTTGGCTGAGACACGCAAACATCCCATCGTCGCGGGTGGGGTCACGCCTAGCTAAGCTAAGGGCCAGCCAGGCGGAAAGCAAGAGGGGTCAGGCTTGGACCCTGAACTTTTGACTCAGGTTTTGGGGAGGTACAGAATCGGGATTGCCGTCTGCGAGTCTGGTTCGTGGTTCCCATGTTTAGGGGGACGGACTGCGCCGTGGGCTCACGGGAAATGAGTTGATGCTGTTGGGTTGGGGAACTGACTGATGCAAATAGGTGAACTCCATCGCGTAATGCGACAGGGGGCTCGACGAAGTTGTAAGATGTGTGTGCCAGGTAAATGTAGACAGCACGGCCATGTCTCCGATAGCTGAGAATGCCGAGAATCCTTCAGCGTCAGCGTTCAACGATAGTCGTCAACCATCGCGCCATTCATATCGACCAAAAGACATGAAGATGTTCTTGCTTATTGCAGAAATGATAGGACTGCGGCTGAAAGACGGCAGAGAACAGACAAGGAGGTTCTTGGGGGCTGCTTCAAAACCCATGCCGGGCCAGTAGCAGCAGTGGTGGGGACCCCCGTGCTCGCGCCGGGAGTGATGTCGGGTGCCATATCTCGCTGTGACCTGGGACTCCTGGCTGGGCCCGGGCCGCGTCCACCCTCAGGCGGCTGTCACCGCTCAACCTCCATCGTGGACGCGTCTCTGGTTGCGTTGGCTCGGGGGGAATAACGCGAGCGAAAGGAGGACGGTAAGATAAAGGCACATGTCAAGTCTGGCGGGGGAAATTCGGGAGGTGGTAATCCCCAGGGTAGTGGCCAAAACGGCATCCAGCTGGGGACAACCAGCGACCTGTCTCTCTCTCCGGGGCCAGCTGCGGGACCCCGAGTCCCTTATGTCTCCAGCTGGCACCGCTAAGCTCCCTACCTAGTCCCACGGGATTTTTTAGTGCTACACACGAATCCACTCGTTCGTCTGTTTCCCGTGCCATCTAATTCAGCTCGAATCCTCCTCTTCTCTTGCTGTGCCTTTTCTTCCCACTCTCGCCATCGTTTGCTGCTGCTTTCCGTCCATCGAGTCTGCATCTGCTGCGTATCGCGTGCTCGAAGACCTCATCAGATTGATCTGCGACATAGCGTCATAGTGACAGCGCATTACCCCCTTCATCTATCTCTGGTCGCAACTATCCCTGGCTCAAATTAGCCCCGCGAGACCCTCTGAAGGGGAAGTCAACACTGCAGTGCCGCTGCCGGGGACCGTCGATCATCAGCCCAACTGCCCAAGCAGAACGAGCACACAACTTTTCGCCTTGCCCGCCCCGTCAGCAGCTGTTTGCTTCCTGCAACCTCCAACAAACCACGACCTCGGTCTTTGAAGCACAACCTCGAAGCGAACGCTCAAAGCCTGCCCCAGCATTGCAGCTCCCCGTAAACAAAGGACCGACCGACGACCCAAAGCCGAACTACCGCTAGCTGCAGTCGAGGCGACTCCAACACCGACCGCGCTTACCCCGCCAACAATTTGATCTCGCGACCCCCGACCGACCTTTTCAACCCACCACATCCCCGACAGCCCTCGACCGCAGGGCTTCCTCGCGGCCTCACCTTGCGTCTCGATACCCTACAGATAATCGCGACAATGGCAACGAATGGCTCTGACAAGCCTCAGGTCCAGCCCTGCAGGTACAAGGTCGGCAAGACGCTCGGTGCCGGCTCGTATTCCGTCGTCAAGGAGTGCGTCCACATCGACACCGGTCGCTACTATGCCGCCAAAGTCATCAACAAGCGATTGATGGCCGGCAGAGAACACATGGTTCGCTGATTTGCAGTACTCTGAAGCGTCCGACCCGACTAACATGCTCTGCAGGTCCGCAACGAGATTGCAGTCTTGAAAAAGGTCTCCATGGGCCACCAAAACATTCTCACCCTCGTCGACTACTTCGAGACGATGAACAACCTCTACCTTGTCACCGATCTGGCCCTCGGCGGTGAGCTGTTCGATCGTATTTGCCGAAAAGGCTCTTACTACGAGTCCGACGCCGCAGACCTCATCCGCGCCACCCTCTCCGCCGTTGCTTACCTCCACGACCACGGTATCGTCCACCGAGACTTGAAGCCCGAGAACCTGCTTTTCCGCACGCCAGAAGATAACGCCGACCTCTTGATTGCCGACTTTGGACTGAGTCGTATTATGGATGAGGAGCAGTTCCACGTGTTGACGACGACGTGCGGTACTCCTGGCTACATGGCCCCCGAGATCTTCAAGAAGATTGGCCACGGCAAGCCTGTAGATGTCTGGGCCCTCGGCGTCATCACATACTTCCTCCTCTGTGGATACACCCCCTTCGACCGCGACAGCGATTTCGAGGAAATGCAAGCCATCCTGAACGCCGACTACAGCTTCACACCCGTCGACTACTGGCGCGGCGTCTCCGAGCACGCCAAGGACTTCATCCGCAAGTGTCTGACCATCGACCCGAAGAAGCGCATGACGGCGCACGAGGCTCTGCAGCACCCCTTCGTTGCGGGCTACCTCAACGGCGAGGGCGAGGGCCAGAACCTGCTGCCCACCGTCAAGAAGAACTTCAACGCCCGCCGGACATTGCATGCTGCCATTGACACGGTTCGCGCAATCAACAAGCTGCGCGAGGGCCAACAGAACCTTATGGATGGCGCCAAATCCCGCGAGCCCGATCGTGGGCTAAAGTCCCCACCGAACGCGAAGAAGGACGACAGTGCCATCAGCATGGGCAACACAAATCACAAGGATTCGGGTTACGGCACCCAGCCCGAGGCGGACAACCAGACCGACGTCGTCATGACAGATGCGGGACCGACACCGACCAGCGTGCCCGCAAGTCTGCGTCCAGGCAGTGAGCAGAACAAGGTCGTTGAGACAAGCAAGGGATTGTGGAGCGGTCCCGCACTGCGGCGATAGTCTCGAGGCGGTGTAGGACTACATGTGAAAGCCATTGCCCCTGATGAGGACGCCAAAATGGGCCGCTCTCAGTGGGAGTATCCAGTTCTCGATACCCGCCCAAGACTTCACCTCGGCATAGGGAATACGTGGCGGACTTTCATGCACATGCGAGGCGCCCGCGCACGGCGGCCACGCGAAGATGGAATGGCCCCGAGTTCGGCCCCTCGATGTCACGATGCTCTCTGGGCAGGGCCCCATGCCCAGAGAGCCTGATGGAGCGGGTTGATAAAAGAGAAGGAAAAAAAGATACCTTGGGTTGATGTCCGCGGACTGGCTCCGTCGTTGGACGAGGGGTGGGCGTCTCGCGGCACCCCCATTTCTTTTCGTTTTTGATGTTTGGGCGGATTCCTATAGCATATATCAACAACAGGACTCGGATGGAAAGCCCTATAATGACATGAAGAATGCAAAACTCGGTCTTATCTGACTCACACTGTGATTGTGTAGTTGGATGTGCTGTAACGGTCGTTGTTACTCAGCGAGATTCTTTTCTGTTTGCCTGGATGCGTAAGCATGCGTTCATGCTCTTTCCCCAGACCACGAGACGACAACTGCGGCGTGGCGGCAAGTTGTCGTCTCGCGGCGGCAAGCTAGGCCAAAGAGGACCTTTAGAATACGTTTACACAGAAACCGACAACTTCAGCACACTAGCTGTCGAGAAGGAGAGTCAAGTCAATAGGGATGTATGCTGTGGCTCGTTAGTCCCCTCTTCTGGACATCCATGTGTCGAGGTTGAGTACGTTTGGGTTGGCACATCACAATACATCTACTCCCTTATACAGGACTCTATTGACTGAGTCGAAGGGAAACTTAGTCTCCATAAGTCTGCTCACTTGGTGTTGCCCCTCTGCATATGACACAAGATTCACACAAGCAGTCAGTTTTCTGACGACAATCGCGATATGACAGTACGATAGCACTTGTTTATGTCGTCTCATTCGTCAAGGACGCAAGAAATTGCCACATTCATCCTTCCGGCAAGATTTTCAGGACGTCGACAGCCCAAGACTCCTAAGAAGCGCACCAGGCCCAGGCTCACGACCAAGGAACTCGGTCATGAATTCCATCTCCTGTTTGCTTGCCCCATACTCTAAGATCCCATGACGGTAGCGGTCCCAGGCCTCGGGATCCCGCGGGTCCTTGGCAAAGTTGGACTCGAAGAAGTCTGCCGCGAAGGCGTGGGCGCTGTAGAAGCATCGTCAGCTGCGGCTGCTTGGGGGAGTGTCAGGGGTGACTTGCCTGAGATACGAGAAGTATCCCGCGTCGTACAGGGTGATGAGATGGTTCGACTGAACATA
This sequence comes from Colletotrichum tropicale, assembly GCA_027406125.1. NCBI lineage: Eukaryota > Fungi > Ascomycota > Sordariomycetes > Glomerellales > Glomerellaceae > Colletotrichum > Colletotrichum tropicale. The sequence goes on from JANVYH010000004.1 coordinate 4,058,508, forward strand.
TCCAACACTGTTCTTTTCGGGGTTTTTGGTCAGGGTGAGAGTCTCCTTGAGGTCGTTGTAAAGCTTGACCTCATCCAACTCCCTCACTGCATCAGTAGACTTCTGGTTGTTGACATACAGGTCGAACTTGGCGAACAGGCTACCACAATTAGTTCCCTACACTCACAGATGTGAGAATTTGCGACTTACATCTGCCTCAGAAACCACAGCGCACGATTCAAGCTCCGGCTCTCGACTAATAGCTCCACAAGCTTCTCGTCAATCTTCTCGGGTGGCAGCTCGGCGTCATCGTGGTCCTCCTTCCATTTGGCTGCATAGGCAGGGTCAATGTGGGTGTAGTGCCGGCTCATCTTGACCAGCTCATCTGGCATCCAGCACCAGTTCTCGAGCATGGTGCTGGGGGCCTCGCCAAAGTCGGGCTTGACGCGTGTGCCATGGAAGCGGGTGTACTTGGTTCGGCAGATCAGATCGTGGAGGGCATGGCCCAGTTCTGTTTGATGTCAAAAAGCGTTCAAGTTGTGGTGAATGGATACGTGCCGTGGAATAGTGTGACGACTTGTCGGTGTTTGAGGAGGGCGCAAGATGCTGCTGATGATGGTTGGAAGGCGCACATCAGGATTGTGGCGGGATAAACTCTAGTACCATCTCCTTTGATGTAGCTCTGTGACTTGTTAGCATTCGTTTCGATGTGATCTTGAAGTAACTTACACATTGCAGGTTGACGTTGCAGTTCCCACGATACTTTCCTTCCCTCCAGATGATATCAGCGTATAGATACCCCACAAACTCGCCTTTTCTCTCCCCTCTTCCCTCCCAAACGCTCCAGACTTGGATGTTCTCAGCCCAAAGCTTCCCTTCTAAGTCCTCTTCCGGCACAGGCACGAACTCCAGTCCGAGGAACTGGTTGAACAGTCCCAGCATCGACGACAGGGTGTGCTGCAGGGGGAAATACTCCGATATCAACTCGTGTTCGACGTTGGCTTCTTCCTCAAGCAGTCGAGTGTAGTACTGGTAATCCCAAGGCAGAATCTCCGCCTCCTCCACGACGAAATGGGATCTCTTCTTTGCTTCAAGCCTTTCAATCTCCCCCTTCCCTTTCGGCAACAAATCCTTGATCAACCTGTTCAGAAACTCGTCAACCCACTCTGTTGACGGCGCGGTTCTCTCCCGAATTCGAAAGTCTGCGTGGTTCTTGTACCCCAACATTCTCGCGTTCTCATCCCTGAGAATGATCATCTCCTTGTAAAGGGGGACATTCTCAACCAGCCTGACGTCGTATGCAGCAAACATCCTCTTCCTCGTTTCAGGGTTATTAGCGTATCGCTGGACAGCTTCATTATCCCCCCTTTCCAATGGCACAAACAGCTTCCCGTCTTCTTCCTTCCACCTCGCCATCTCCTGTGCCGAAACACCCTCCAACTCATCTTTCTCAAACCACAAACCCGTCCCCTTCCCACTCAAATTGTTCTGAAAATCCCTCTTCAGCTCTTCAATTCTCTCCCTTCGGCTGAGATACATCTTGATCTGCTCTTCATCAAGCGCCCCATGGCCGGCGCGCCGAAACTGCGACCACATATCTTCTAGCATCTTTCGCTCCTCGTACCCCAGATCTTCATTCTTGTCTTGGACGGCCTGGATGAGCTTGTATACGTCCTTTCGCTTGAGGTTCTCTCCTCCAGCTGCCGACCAGAGCTCCTGCGCCTGTTGGACAGCTTGGCGGGTGAGCTCGTCGGGGCCCGAGTAGCGCAGCATGGCGTAAACACCCGCCTCCCCCTGGATTGCATCGTCAACGGCTTGAATTGGCGCAATGACGTTCTGGTAGCATGCTTCGGAGGGTGAGATGGTCTTCACGAGGGTGTCGCGGATGAAGGATTGCTCTGCTATTGACCGTTTGATCAGGGGGATAATCTCGTCCGCCGAGAGCATTGGCTGAAGTGGTTGAGGTGGTTTGCAAGACATTCTGCGCCTTTTCCGTTCACTATGTGTGTTTGAAAACAAACGAGTTCAATTGAGTAATAACAGCTTCCAGTAGTTCATTGATCATGACTATTGAAATACATGTATTTATATCAATCCCAAGCAACGACCAAGACACCTCTCGACAGCCTCCATCAACATCCTAACTCCATCAGGCAGGTCGACCGCAGCGTACCTGATCCAAAAGATAGATTGTCACCACCTGATAGTCCATCCCCTGAACTATCTACCGCTCGGGAGAAAAAGCCTCATCACGCGGTCTCACAAACGCCCCCCGGCCCGCATCCGCGCCGCAAACCCGCGTCCCGGCGACGTAACACCACCACCGCTCCGGTGACTTTCGTCTCCACCGCGGCCCCGATGATTGGGTCCCCCGACCGGTCACGCGCGCGTGAGACCTGCAGCGCCATGCCGTACTACCACTTCGTAAATCTTGATTCGGCAAATGCGGCGCAGGTCCTGAGTGTAGGTTCCTGAATGAGTGACACTGAGGCTCGTTGGACCGCTCAGAGGCTCAAGCTTGAGTGGAATTTGGCTCTTGCAACGTTCAGAAATGTTTGAAAGCTTGTGCCAGAGACGACACGGACGTGGCGTGGGCATTATGCGGTATTTCGAGATGCCGTTTGGGGAGTTTCTGATGGCTCGGAATGGCGATTTGAAGATCTGGCCATCTGTGCGAGACGGCAAAGGGAAGACTATCGTGATTGGGAACATCTGCTTTGGGCAATATGGTCAGTGTCTCTGGCGGGATGTATCTCGCCTCAATGCCAGCTTCAACTTCAGCTTCAGATCTCCTCCCATCTTCAGCTCACCCCTGCGACCCCGGATCAAGTTTTGCCTCAGGTCATCTCTTCTACCACAATGCAGTCTCAGGACGGCTATCGAAGGAGTCCTACCAGGACAAAAGACTCACGAAGGCTTCACAAACCTCAGACAGCTTCAGAGACGAGCAAGATTGCATAAGCATTGCTCGGCAGCACGAAGACGGTCTTGGCAAACCAAGTCGCCTCCCTGGGCAAGCTATTCCCCCAATGACCGAAGAAGGAAATCAGCTCAACTAAGCTCATCCCTCCCCAGATAGGATACCCAATTCCTCGGAATTCCATCTCCAAAATTGCCATTCGCCATTCGCCATTCGCCCCCCTCTTCCGCCCACGGAGAAGACTCCCCGGACACCCTCCCCGACCAACAACAAGGGCCGTACAGCACGCAGAGCTCCCTCAAGCTTCCATCGCCGACGGCTAGAAACATCATAGCAGTTCATGCCATCTGGCTACATGGTCACAGCTTCCCACCCCCGCGTGATCGAACTCGCCAACCACCAGTGGATTTGCCTCCCCCAGAAGGAGACTACTGTCATGCGAACAGCCTCACGCCAGGCGGGTACGGCGGGTAGACGTTCTTCATCTCAACTACAGCATTGGCGCCAAGCAGTCCAAGTAGCCAAGCGGGCCCGTTGAATGGCCAAGCTTCCCTCTCTTTAGACTCAAAGTAGAGCCCGTTCCCCAGCAAAACTGCTTAAGCACGCAGAGCATTGAGCCTTACGCTTTTCCCCAGAGCTCTAATAGCTTAAATCGCCCATCATTCCGCAGAGACCGTGCCATGTTTCCTGACGGGGGCAATATATAAGGAGACGGAAAGTGTGGCCATCCCTCACACCATTCGGACGTGGATGAACTCTCTCGCCTGTCTCCAGAACATCACAGAAGAAAGGCAAATGTATAAATAAAACAGCAGAACAAGAAATTAAAAAAGTTGCTCTGAACTTCCAGACGTTGAGTAAACCATATCTAGGCCCTGGCCAGAGGATTAAACCTCCCGCCAAGACAGGTATGACAGCACGGGCAATACATACTTTCTGCTGCAGAGTCATTATGCGTGCGCGCCCCCTTCACCAAGGATCTCCCACGAGGCAGGTCCATAGCCAGAAGTGATCGGCGGGTGTTCAGCTCAGGTCCCCTTCCAATGAGGACAGAACGTGCCCGACCGGATGCTCCCGTTCGGGTGACTTGAAACAATTTTGTCCAATGTAGAGATGTCGAGGAGGGGGGGGGGCAGGTGGAAACATGGAAAGGCCATGTTGCTTTGGCTGCCAAGACTGATGAATGCCGTCCATGAACCTTCTTGACGTCGAGAACGACAGTAAGCAAAACTCCATTGCGGCGCCGAAGGCATTACGGAAAGAGCTTAGCGGTGGAATCTCGGTGCTGTGGCAGGCCACCGAGGATCTAGGCCTCCTTTGTTCGGCCGGTCTTTCCGCGAGACTAGCCCGTGCTTACTACAGCAAGTCGGCTCCGTCTAACGCCGAATGCCGGCACGGGCCCGGGTGGGAGTGTGGTAGAAAGTACCGACTCAGGGGGACGAACAGGCGGCTGAGTCGGAAATAAGGTATTCGCGCAACCTCGGACGAGTCCCATCTCTGGTGTTGAGGCCCGTCGAACCACACTCTGGAACGGGGCTGATCCTGTTGTGCGGTGAACCATCGTGCCCCCTCCCATCCTGGCAAGTGTCTCTCGCGCGCACGGCAGGCACATGCCAGTCGCGAGGCAGACACTACTGCGGTAGACAACCCAAATGGCCAGGAAGGGTTGTCACAGCTTCATGCGCATGGAAACCAATAAGAGCCGCTTGGGAAAGAGACACCCTGGGCGGCAGTTCGGCCACAGGAGCCACGTCGCTGTCTGGTTCATGCCACAATCAAAGGCAAAGGACCGTGAGCATGGCAAATTGTGTTTTGCATGAGAATGTCACATTTCACGAGCAACATCCCGCTTGGTTGGCCGGATGGACTCGCCATGGGAACGTGCGAGACGCATGGATGATGTGAGACGACAGCAGCGAATAGCCGGGCCATGAGAGACGGCAGGAGGGTCGCAAATTACTGGGCTGAGATGGCGACTCGTGAGTGTAAGCTTATTCTCACCGACCGCGAGGGACTGAATCTCTCTCGTGGGCAGACCAACCATGGTACCTACGGGATACCTATAGCGGCTGCGGTATCACGGAGTTGCTGGCGGGTCTTGGCACCCGGATCACTCGGAGGTTGTGCGCGACGGCGGCTGCGCGTGTTTTCACACTCTTTTTTGTTGATCCATCATTCAAGACAGGGCTGCCCAAGCTCGCAGCCGAAGAGGAGGCTCCAGTCGATGGCGGACCCGAGGGCCCGGTGAAAAAAATTGGAAGGATTCCAGCAAAAAGGAGAGGCTCATTTCGGGGAGCCTCGCCAACCCAGGCCCCGCTCCCAAGGTTCCGAGGTGGAAAATGGGGCACTTCGGGAGGAGAGGGAGTGGAAAATGTCCGCTCAACAAGGCATGTCGGACTCGTTCCATCAAATCTTAGTTTCGCAGGCTCACAATCTCGATTGCAGCCGCAAACGCTCTGGGCGAAGTGGATGCTGAAGTGCAATACCACAGGGGGGAGATTTCTCGAGTGCTCAATCAGTCTTCCATCTCGTGTGCTGCCGGGTTGGCACGTTGGCTCAGATCAGCGGGGACCAACGCACACCCGACGCACGACACTGGCTGAGGTTGCTGCAAACACTTCCGCCGAGGCCCCTGTCACCTTCACGTTACGCGAGTACGCGCGAGCGTGACCGGCTGCCATGCTCGGTGTGTGTATTCTGTAATGTGCAGCAAAACGGTGTCAAACTGCCAAGCCCGCCAAGTGCGCTGGACCTTCGCAATGACGATGAGTACTACCGGCCTTTCTCAGTTGGATCTGCACAGACAACTGCTGTATTTGGGTTGAGCGGTGAGACAAGATGATACGGTGACGGGCAGGGCCTACAGGCCATGTGAGTGTATTGGAGGTGAGCTGCTGGTTAGTGCGAATGAGCTCTCGATCAATCGCAAGAATGGTGATGATGGCAACGATTACAACAGGCGGGTGGTCGCCTGTCCCGTCTATCGGCGACCACGGACATTGACGATGTCTCTAGTCAAGACGCTTCGTTGATCTTCGCTGCGAGTGAAGACTTTAAAAATGTCATGCCTGCCGAAGCTCTCAACGGGTATTTCGTCTTGTTCAATGGTCGCCGTTCTGTCGATGGGTGATCCATGATGGTGACTCTTTCCAGACTTGCGGCAGGGAACAACAGCCCATGTGTCAGACGTTGGCGGGTTGTGAGTGGCTGCTAGCCGGCGACTACCAATGGCGCGCGCGGCGAAGAGGTGTCGAGAGGAAATCCCTAATTCGTGTGGCTTGCAGCAATGCCAAGACCCGTAGGCCAGGGAGAGCGTCCTTTCGGTCCATGTGGCGCACAGCAAGTCGTCGGGCTCGGCATGGTCAAAGTCCGCGATACCGCTCGACTGTCTGCTCACAAATCACACGGCGTTGCTTCTGCGAGCGCTGCTGCATCCGCCCGCCGGTCGTCTGACTTGCTGTGTAAGCAGGTAATATAGGTAATCAATTCTCAACTCCGCCGAGTGAATGTATCTGTCGCACGCATGACCGAGATGGTAACCATCGCAACCACATCCCACATGCTTATCTGATGTTCTCCGCGCACCGAGTCGGGCTAGGCGCGGCCCAAGCTCGACGATTCGCATCTTGCAGCGAGGGGCAGTCAGTCAGTCTCTGTTTCGCATTCGGTGTGTGCCGCGGATGTACTGAGTGCAACGGCGTCTTTTCGATTGGCGGGCATGCAAGTTAGCGGGGGAGAGACGACCCCTAAGCAGGGGCCATTTGGGGGGTTGGCGCGGGATGCCAAAAGTGATGCGAGAAGGATGCGATATCACGAGAGTTTTGGAATCTGATTCTGTCGCGGTATGAAGGGGTAACATTGGCGATGAAGACGTTGGAGGGGTTTCCTCAATTTAGTCTAGATGCTACTGCCCTTCTGTCGTGGCCGCAGGACCTCAGGCGCAGAGTGTTTCGCTGCAGTCAACCCTCGTTGTTGCATGTGCAGTGCACCGGCCGCATTCCCATCAACCGTCAACGTGATGGTGCCTATCGTCCCATCAATTGACGACCGTGTCGTCCGTGTACCCGTCTCGTCTGTCGGTCGGCTTTGAGACCACCACGGTCGAGAATATCGCACCTTATTGGGTGGTAACGAGCGTATAACTGCGTATCCGCGTATCTGCACCTCGCGTATACGCACAAAGCGAGATTGAGCTTGTCGCCCGGCGGGAGATGGGCGTAGAGTCGGCCAACGGTAAAACGGAGCAGGCTTCTTGGCCGACACCGACAAGAGCGGACAGCGGCGTCCAGACGTTCGTGGTTGGGCGGAGCCTGGAGGGCGGTCGCGCGGGAAACAACTGGACCCCGGGATTAAGCGAAAAAACAATTTTTCCCTCCGCAAGCGGACAAGCGGGCCAGGAAAGAAGAAAAGAAAAGGCCTGAAAATTAGGTGGAAAATTTATGACGACAGTGGGGAACCAAACATGCGATGGATGGATTGGGTCGATGGTCGACCTCGGGCGAGGTTGGGTAGGTCCAGGAACATCGTCCGCCAGGTGGGTGGAGACGCGAAAAAAAAAAAGAAGATGAAGTCAACCGGCAGCTCGTAGTGGGGCTGGAAGGGCTCGCCAGAGGTGGTCGAGGTACCGGTACTTCAGACGCCGAGCGATCCGAGTTTAGGGCCCTGCAGCAGCCACCCAGCTACGGGAACACAGCTGGAGCAAGCTGGCTGCAGTGGGCAACTAAATCGCCAGCGGCCAGTGGCTTGCCTCGCTTTTGCTCGCATTCGCCGGCTAACGAGTATTTTGGTGGGCGAACACGCGGACACTTGCGGCGGGCTGCGACTGGTCTGTTCCCTGGTGGGCGCTAAGACAAAGAGTCGTCGTCACCGCAGTCCCAATCATTTCGCATACGGCGTATCCAGTTCGATTTGCCAGTTGGCTCCCTCTAATCCATCTTTGCACGAATACACGTACCGCACCGCAGGAGAGTCTGGGGGTCCCGCCGACTGACCGCTGCAAACTGCAACACGCAAGGCGGTAAGAGAGGCTGTGGCGCTTGTTGTTGTTGTTGATAGACTTGACAGATGTTATTGCATCATGACCTGTAGTTGAGATGGCATTCTCTGTCGCGCTTGTTGAATCATCAAGGGTGATGCCACCTCACAGAGCCTCGATGATGCCGGCAAGCCGCGTGAAAGGGGCTAGCAACAACAAAAGAGTGTTTTTCTGCCCCCCCTTTCAAGCCGTGCTGACTGTCGGTCGGACCGGAGTGCAGGAGCCGTCCGCACTTGAGCCTCGGTGCCGGTGACGGCGGACGATCGATTAGATAAGTGTACCGGCACTGCAGCACTGGCTTCCACGCTGGCGTTGGCGTTGGCTCTGGCTTGGAAGAGTGCTTCTAGGGCGGTTGGGCTTGAAGCCATTGCAAGCCACTGACTTCAAGCCCCATTTTGACAGTGACGGTCTGTAACGCCTCTCGTCAGGCCACCCAAGGGCACATCGCAACGAGCTGCCCGACCATCCGCATCATACAATTCTTTCTTGTGACTGACTCCACGATGGCGCTGCTCAGTTGATCCAATGACTCCGCGAGGGCAGCGATTCGATTGGGGCCCGAAAGCGAGATTCGCGTCCACACCAGGCCTAATTCCCGAATGTTTCCATGATCACCCGCTTCCGTCGACCCGTCGTCGTACCGGCGCCGGCAGGTGGATAGCCAGCCTCGCGGTTGACGCAGCGTAATGCGCAGTCCGCAGTCCAGTCCGCAGCGCAGAGTATTGTCCAGGTTGTTTGTTCGGTACTGCAGCAGCGACGGGACGGGGGACGACGGAGGCTGACGAGTTGAGGACGACGATAATCTTAGAATCGGGTGAGTGGCAGCTGTTTCACCGAAATGATTTTATTTCAGGGGCCGCAAAGGAAGAGACGTCAGTGTGATTTCTTTCTTCTTCAGTTGCTGAGAGTGCGACGTATTGACCGGGGATGTCAAACAAGATTGTTGGGAACAGGGGGTCTGGGTCAATTGGGTGTCGGTGGTCAGCCCTGTAGACCAGACCAGACCGGCCATCATCATCAGCACGCGACAGCCATCCTGTGTGTCGTGTGGGCGTAATTTAGGTGCACTGCAAACTCCGATGGCCGATGGTGACCGATGGATGGACTGGGGCCGGGGGTGGACTTTGCGGGTTTGGCGACGGACGAGACGAAGCTGGTCGGCCTGTTAGATTCTGCGACGGTTAGTGAAAGAAAAGACAGACAAAAGACGAACCCATCGATGCGGGTAAAACAAGTGCAAACAAGCAAAAAGCGCAATTTCAACGTCTTCTGCTACACTAGGAAGCATCTGCAGCTTCTAGATCAACTGATGCGCTCCACAACGGAGATATTCCGTAGCGTAAAAAAGGTTGTGCGCGACAATACAACACGCGATACGCCGTGGGATATTGGTCGAGAGAGAGACAGTGAGAGGAAAAAAAAATCTCTGGGAAAAAATGGATCATGACTCCGTCCCGGCGTCACCAAGATTCCTTTGACCGGGGCGGACTCGTCGGTCCTGGCCGTGGCGTCCTGCAAAGTCGCATCATCACGTAAGGCGGGTTGGGTTGGGCAGGGCAGGCCGCAGACCAGAGGAACACTGAAGGGGAGGGACGGGGTGGATACGCGCCTTCCGATCAGTGCATTGAGCATCCCTGCCCTTTAGCTGCTGTTTCTTTCCAATGAGCCCGTGCGTCCGTGATTCACTAAGCAAGTACCTTCTAGCCCCGCCTTTTGGATCAAGAACCTGTCCAAGTACCTGTACCCGACCCGCAGCATCCGAGCGTCCTGGGCCTGCCTCTCTGACCTCAATGTGAGTGTCGTGTGCGACTTTTCGCCTTTTCGCAGGTGAGGTGCAGGTCGTTGCAGGCACCTCCGGCCCCCAAAAGTCACAAGCTGTCGCTGTCAGACACGGACAAAAGACACACGAGACTCCATGCTGCAGCCACTCAGTCAGTCATGATGCCGTCCGTCTCTGACTGAAGTCCCGAAAGATCGCCGGTGAGATCCAGCAAGCCGGCGCGCTTTATTGGGGGAAACAACGCAGCAAGCAACGTACACCTTGTCGCAGCGTTCCTGAATATGGTAAACGAGACGAGGGCGAGGGCGAGGCGCGACAAGGCGCGGTGAACTTGGCATCTGCCTTGCCATCCTTCGCAGCAGCAGAAAGCCTCACAAAGACGAGAATCATAGGCTGCTGAGCGCTGGCCGTTGGAGACGGGATCGTGGAGCATGCACTGCAAGCCGCACCGCTGAGGGGGCCACAGCAGAAAGAGACGGACAGTGAAGAGAGAGAGGAAAAAGGACGGGTACGACCCAAGGTTTGACGCCATGTACCCGCCAAGAAAGGCAGGTTCAGGGTCCCCCCGAATGAATCAACTCAGCATCATAGCTCCATCTTCATTCGATTCCGACACCCAATCCCGCCAGCGTCCCGCCAGTCCCAGCGCTCCCACGCGCCGTAGCGGACCACCCCCCCTGCCCGGCTCTGGGTTTGGTCAGCTGCGTAGGGGAAGAGCACCAGTGACCTCCCACAAAAGGTACATTCGACATGCGCGCGTAAAGTACCTGTCCACCCCTGTCACACCCAAAAGCTCTCGGCCTCTGACAAGCACCCCGGTCCCCGCCGCTTCCGTAGGCCGGCTTGGTCTGTCTTGGTCACCTCTCCGCCGTCTCTTGGTGTCTTGGTACCTCGACGCAACTCTGGACGCCCAACTCTCTCAACACCCACACCCCCGGGGAGTAGAGTACGCTGCTCGGCCGGCCTCCTTGACCCTGCCCTGTCCTCCAAGTCCCCCAAGTCTCGTCTGCTCTATTCCGTCCTTTGCCTTGCACTTAACCTACTTTGCCTTACCCTGCCGCCGTGCCCGTCCCTTCCGCTGCCTCATCGTACATATGAATTCAGTCATCCACACTCACAGTAACTTTGTCGCCTGTCTCATTCTCTTTTGACCTCTTCCTCCCCTCCCTCTCTAAATCCTCTCGCCTGTCTTCCTCTGCCCGTCCGTTGGTTCAACAGCTCCCTCCCTTCGGCGGACATTCTTCACCACGAATAGAGGATTAGGAATTTGGGAAATACGTACACGTCGATATCTGTTGGGTTGGGACATGACGTAGAGGGAAACCACACAGGAACCATCGCCCACTAAGAAAAAAACCGTACTGGATGTTTGGGTTTTAGTCGGACAACCACGAACAGACACCTGGGAGACCTCTTCACCTCTTGGGTCCCCAGTCACCTACTTCCTCCCGCCACACCGTCTTCGCCTTCTCACTTCTTCCCGACATCCTTCGACCTGAGCAACCAGCATGCGCGACTTCGCCAGCTTCCTCCAAGGGAAGCCCACTCTTCCGTCCCTGTGGACCGGCAACATCAACTTCGCAAAACTCAACCCCATACCGCACCGATACCGATCCAACCGAGCAAAGAGGAATCAGAAGAAGCGCGCCAGCGGCCCCGAAGATGTCGTATCTCTGCAAAAGTCCCTCAACCCTCTCGAGACCCTGTCAAAGTTGAGGAATCACAAGTGGAGACTGCTCGACTTGCAGTACATCATCCTCGTCGCCCTCATCGTCTTCTCCCTCTGTATCACGCCCTCAGCGCCCTTGATCAAGACCGCTGCCGTCGCTGGTGGTCTTCTTCTCCTCACCGTTCCTCTCACCAGCCAGTTCTTCTTTCCTGGATTGAGCATTTGGGCCTACCTCATTTATTTCTTTTGTAGCCGGTAAGTCACTTGAAGCATTTGTCGAGGGTGACGCTAATTGGAATAGCTTCATTGATGCGAAATACCGTCCCCACATCTGGGTGCGCGTCCTTCCCGCCCTCGAGAACGTCCTCTATGGCGCGAACCTGTCCAACATCCTATCCGCCCACACCCACCCCGTTCTCGATATCCTCGCGTGGATTCCGTACGGCCTGGGCCACTTCGGTGCCCCCTTCGTCTGCGCCGCCTTCCTCTTCTTCTTCGCCGCCCCCAAGACCCTCCCGGTCTTCGCCAAGTGCTTCGGCTGGCTGAACGTCCTTGGCGTTACAATCCAGCTCGTGTTCCCCTGCACTCCTCCGTGGTACGAGAACGAGCACGGCCTGGCTCCCGCTGCGTATGGCATGTCTGGCTCCCCCGCCGGTCTGGCCAGGATTGACGCCATTCTGGGCATCGACATGTACACGACGAGCTTCAGCACCGCCCCCGTGCCCTTCGGCGCCTTCCCCTCCCTGCACGCCGCTGACGCCGTTATCGAGGCGCTTTTCCTGAGCTACTGCTTCCCCCGCTTCCGCCCTCTCTTTTGCCTGTACGTCGGCTGGATCTGGTGGGCAACCATGTACCTCAACCACCACTACGCCGTCGACCTGGTTGGCGGATCCCTCCTCTCCGCCGGCATCTTTTACTACGCCAAGTCCCGATTCCTGCCTCAGCAGCAGGCCGACAAGAAGAATCGTTGGGAATACGACTACGTCGAGATTGGCGAGCAAACCAAGATTTGGGACGAGGAATATGGCCGCATGTACAACATGGGCTACCTCCAACGCCGTACCAGCTCCGATAGCGACGAGTGGACCGTTGGTAGTACCTCGAGTTACAGCTCTTCAAGTCGGGGCAGCGGCAGCCTGAGCCCCGCACTTTCCGAAGAATCCGGCCGCAGCATTTTCAGCATCGAGATCAAGCCCAACGCAGACCGATACGAGATTCCTCAGCTGAAGGAAATCGCCGTCAGGTAGCGCAGGACTCGATCAACTCTTTTTACACTTTTCTTTTCTATTCTCATCAGCACTTTTACGATTCAAAACGGATACCACTTTGAATTACCTGTACCATTTGCATCAGCAGCACAGCAACGGCGCAATCGTGGTATTTTGTAAACGACAGAACAGCCGGAGACCAAAAAGCATCTCGACAGGCTTGGATAGGGTAACGGCCGCATCATCACGACCAGCAGAAGAAGACCCAAGGAGTCGATTTGGGGCGCACACGGAATGGGGAAACTGGGAGATATAGACCCCCGTACATATAATGTGTTCAATGTTGAGATGGTCTCTCGCGAGGGAGGTGCCATCAGGAGTCCGGCCAGTTGGGAGCCGGACCCGATGTAATGCGGAAGGAGGAGAGACAAGAGGAGAGCATACCACCTGTAGAGGTATCTGAGCAGTCGCTACTGAAGTAGTTGATGATGACGAAGACATCAAAAATAATACGAGACAAATTCTCGAAACACAAGTTCCCACATCGAGTGAAGTTAAACAGAGTGCCGTCGATCCGGTAAATTTCCCCAGGTAATCCCTCCCAGTGGCTTGATGCGGGCGATCCATAGTCCCGCACAGCTACGCCACATCGACGCCCATCGCTCACAGACGCTTTCTCGCCGTCAGAGGACGAACAGCCGTAAAAACAAGAGCCGCACTAGAGGTGATGACAAAATCCCGACCGTGTGGCTTGGCCCCCCCCCCCCCCCCCGCGCCGACAGGGATTTCTTGGCATGGTTTCTCGGCGGCCCGGGGCCGGGGCGGAACATGGGTCTTTTCATGTCTAATTTCCAACGACCGCGGTGCCGTGTGCCGATGATGGATACGGTGGGAGATGAGGCGGTGAGTGTACGGCAGGCTGAGGTAAGGTTAAGGTCAGCTGGGGGTGCTTGCTTGACTTGATCGGGAAGGGGGAAAGAGAGAAGAGGGAAATAAATTTGTCTGTTGGTTTGCGTTGCTGTTGGTGCGGATATCCGGCATTTGATGCTTTGGTTTTTGTGCATCTGGATGCAGGTACAATTATGTCATATTGAGAAGAGTGAGTGATGAGGTAGAATGACAAAGTAGAGACGAACCGAGCATGTTGAAGAGATCATCGTTCTCGTTCTCGTCGTCGCTCTCGGTAGGTTCCCGTGTTAGTTCGTCTGGCGTCATTTGTGCCCGTGGTGTTCTTTGGTCATCAAGGTCATCTACGGATGCCTCCCTCAACCAGAAATTTCGCTACGAGTGTTTACATCGTCATCTCAAGCATCTCCAGTGGACTACCTTGGCCGTAGTCGTGTCCCTGCAAATGTTTGCTGCTCACCATCACCCATAAAATCACCAATCCACAATTAAATCATTGGTCATTCATTGACTGTGAAGCTACCTAGCTAACAAAAAGCTCTTCTCGAGCGTTACCTCCCTCCTTCATCTGCTGCTTTTCCGAAACCTAAAACGCCCCAAAGCAAGAAAAAAAAGAGGTATATACTCTGACAACTGTATAAGCAAGTCGCGGGACATTCATGTCTGAATACCCAGAAAGCAAGTGAAAGGCCGATATGAGCAGATAGGGCCATGCCATTTCCACCGAAAACCCAGAAAGATACCCAGGAAATGCCGGACAAAAGAGGATGCTGACTGACGCTGCTGAAATATCCGATGTGCATTATTCACAGGGGAAAACGACCAGAGTGGGACTTGGACCGGGGACGCTGTCCGGGCTTGGATGCCTTCTAGTACTTGGGCGCGGGAACGGGCGTCTCCTTCTTGTCCGACTTGGACTTGCGCTTGGTCTTCTCCTTGGGCGTCTCCGCGGCGGCAGGCGAAGCCATCTTCACGCCAGGCGTGGGGATGGGCACAATCGACTGGCGCTTGGGGGGCTGAATAGGGGTCTCTTTGGTCTTCTTCGAGCTCTTGGACTTGGTCGACTGAGGAGTCGAGGTGGGGGCCGGGCTGCCGAGGCTGGAGAACGAGAAGCCGGCCTTGGGGATGGTGGGAGGCAGGATCGCAGTCTCTGTCTTTGCCTTCTTGGCCTTCTTCTCGGCGGACAAGGTCTCTTGCTCCAGCTGAGCCGAAGCAGAATCCTGGTCGTCCTCGGAGGAGTGCTTGCGCTTCGACGACTTGGGGGTGGCCGCGGCCTTCTTCGACTCAGGCTTGGGGTTGGAGCCAACACTCGAGATCGACTCGATGCTATCGCGTCGCTTCTTGCTGCTCTTCTTCCCCTTCTTGGAGGTAAGGGGCTGAGAGTTGGGCACCTCGATGATGGTGGACTGAGAGTTTTGGGCGGGTTCGCTGGCCGTCTTGGACTTCTTCTCCTTCTTGGAGGTCTTCTTGGCCTTGGGAGTGGGCTCGTCAATGTCCATGGCGTCTTGCGACTTGGCAGCCTGCTTGGACTTCTTGGAGCTGGACACTGCGGGGGCCGCGGTCATCTCGACGTCGCTCTCGTCGGACGAGGCATCTACTCCGATGTTACCCATGGGGGTATCGTCAGTGACACCGATGGGACGGAATCGCGCGGTCAGGTTCGGGGGTTGGGGGCGGACGGCGCTCGGCTCGATAGCGCGCGTGTTCACACGGGGGTCGCCGCCGGGCAGCTGCGTGACGCGCTTGAAGTGGAGGACGTTGTCAACCTTGTGAGGAGCTGCATGTTGTTAGTGAAGTTCGACGGAGCTGAATAGTCCTAACGTACCTGGTTCATAGCGGGCTCCCTTCTTGTTGGGAATGATCAGCTGGATCGACGTGCTTCCATCATCCTGATTGACAGTGTAGTCCTCCGAGTTGTGCTTGAAGATTGGCTGCCCCTTCTTGACCTTATCCATAGGGATCTCAAGCTTCTCGATGACGTTGATTGGGACGGAAGCAGGAGCGGTAAAGTACCAGAGCTGCTTGCCATCGACTTTGGCCTTGGCAAAGAAGTCGACCATGTCCTTTCCGTCCTCATCGCCCTGAGCCTTTCTGAGGATGAAGTCCTTTCCAACGAAGCCAGGAACACTGAGCTCCTTGCCAGTGCGTTGAGTAACAACCGCAGCAGGCTCCTCTGCCTCATCGTCGGAGTCGGAGTCAGAGCTGCCGTCCTTATCGGAGCTGGATTCCTCTTCACTGCTGGACTCCTTGTCGCTAGACTCCTCTTCGCTCGAGCTTTCGCTGGAGCTGGTGGAAGCGGCCTTGGTCGACTTGGTGCCATTGACAGCAGGCTTAGCTGCGGGCTTTGCTGCAGGCTTTGCTGCTGGCTTGGCCGCGGGCTTGCTCGTCTCCTCGGCTTCGCTCTCCGACTCGCTCTCCGACTCAGAGGAGCTGCTGCTGGCGGCCTGCTCAACCGCCTTCGCCTTCTCGGTCACCTTCTGGGCCGGCTTCTTGTTGGACTCGCTATCGCTGTCGCTGGAGTCGGAGTCCGAGTCGGACTGCTCCTCGGCTTCGGCAGAGGAAGACTCGTCTTCAGAGGAGCTCTCGGGTCTCGTAGGCTTCTTCTTGGTAGCATTGGCCTTTGCGGACGAGGCGGTGCGCTCGACGTCGCTATCGGCAACCTCATCGTCCTTGCCACGCTTGGCCTTCTTCAGGGGAGTGTCGGCAGACTTCTTGGGAGATACATGGCCATTGATGCTAGCCAGAAAGCCTGGGGATGGCTCGTCATCGCTATCGCTGTCGGCGCTGGACGATTGGGAGTCGGAGTCGTCTGCACGAGGGTCGAACTTCTTGTCGGCCTTGGGCTTGGCGGTCTTGGTGAACTTGCCCTTGGTCTGGGCGGGTTCCTTGCTGCCTGCCTCGAGCAGCGCGTTCAGCGAGTGAACTCCGTCGAGCTTGCGCGGTGCCATTGTGCCAGGGCTGGGTTCGAAAATCGGACGCGGGGCGAACGTGACCTTTTTCGAGGGCGTGATGGGAGACTTGGACTTGAGCGCGACAGGAATTTTTTGAGAGGCTTCAGAAATTCTGGTAGGGGTGGCACGGGCCAGCGGGGCGTTGGCAGTGGCAGGGCGATGCGCCTGCGCCTGAGTGGTGGGCGCGCCGGATCCACTGCCGAACGCCTTTGGGGAGCGCGAGAAGCTGGGCGGCGCTGGAGAGAAGGCGCGCAAAAAGGATTTTCCATCATCATCGACAATCTCCTGCTTGATCTCCTGCTTGATGGGCGTGCGATCTCTGCGCTGCGAACCTCCACTGCGGTGTCCATCCGATTTTCTACCCATCGTTGCGATTGAGAGCGTGGCTTGTGCTGGTTGTGTGTGTTGGGTTTGGTGGTGGGCAAGAGCAAAAAATCTGAGTGAGTTGCGACAGGAAGGTTGAGATCGAAGTATGTTGAAGAGAAAAGAAAGCTGACCTTTTGTCGGCGAAAGTAGATTGCTAAAATAAAGCTGGGCTGCAAGAGCAGCTGCCTGTCCTTCACCCGACGGGCTCTTGCCTTTTATTTCAGGTGATTGCCTTTACCGGTGAAAGACAGCTGGGTTGGGACTGAGCGGCTCAAGACCCAAACAAGGCCTCCTCAACGTTCTACTTGTAGACAAGAGAGCCATCACAGTGGTCAACTGAAATTGGTGTTTTTTGTGATTCCTTACCTGTACCATTTGAAGCCATCATGGCCACCCCAAAGAGACGCAAGCTTGAGACCTCTGAAGGGTCTAGACGTGAGTATTGCCAAGCAGCACTACAAAACCCTTTCGACGCCATCTCCCGCTGACGCTCATAAAGCAATGAGCGCTTTTGCTCTGAGGCAGCAACTTCTTGCGGCCAGCCCATCTTTGTCGCCAGCTCCGCAGTCCGAGCCGGCTCCTGAGTCCCAGGCATCCACTCCCACCCCTGGGCGATCTCCGGCCAGAACGAGGCCACCCAAGAGGACGGGGAACGCCGAAAGAGCAGAGGAGCCTTTGCAACAGCAGGTTGCAGCGTCTGGCAGCCCGAAAGGTCAAGCTGGCGATGGTTTGAGGTATGTAGATGATTCCACATCCAAACCTGCTCGCTGACATTCCTAGCGGCGTGGATGCTGAGGCACCTGCAAAGCCAATACCTCAGCAATTTTCGACGTTTAGGCCAAACAAAAGCAACTCGCGTAAACACGCTGGGGGAATTCTAGAATTGAATTTGAAAGATAGTGAGGCAAGTTCCCCCTTTCCAGACGCATCGCGCCATTACTAACTTTGCCAGCGCTTCTTGGTTCTAGGAAGCTACGGAATCAAGGTCATTAGCGGCGAAGTCACAGTTGCTGGAGCTACCATACGGCCGACAGACGGCATTCAATGGGTTCACGCGCCTCATTGCCACGGCATACCGGTGGTTCGCTGCTCCGATGAGACGACCCTGGAGCTCCATCCGCACCCGCAGGCTGCCAGCCTCCGCAAGCTCGAACGACTTTCACCACTTTTCAGAAGTCTTTGGAACGAACCAGAAGAAACCAAGTCGAGCAAGAAACGGGCTGCCGTGGACACTTACAAGATTGTCAGTTTCGTACGCTAGACTCCTACGTAGCAATGCTAACATGATTAGATCTGCACTGCCGATGACGCCCCTAAACGGGCCCTGATCCAAGACCTGCGCTCCCTTCCTGCATGGAATAAGAAACTGGCGGGTCTCGCAAAGATCAAACAAGATCCGGCTCTAAGCGTTATGCTTTGTGGTCCGAAATCATCTGGAAAATCGACGTTTGGCCGCATACTTAGCAACCGCCTTTTGACCACTCCCGGACAGCGACGCGTCGCTCGTTCGGTGGCCATCCTCGACCTCGATCCTGGACAGCCAGAGTACACTCCTGCAGGCACAATAGCCTTGGTTCAGATCAGAGAGCCCAACTTGGGCCCGTCATTCACACACGTTGCAACAGATGAGCAAGCTGTATCAATTATTAGATGTCACTCCATTGCGTCCGTCTCTCCAGCATCAGACCCAGAGTTGTATCTGGAATGCGCTCTAAATCTATACTCTCACTACCAAAGTACTTGTCAAGGCTTGCCCTTGATCATCAACACACCTGGCTGGGTTCTAGGAACGGGTCTCGACCTCTTGACCGAACTTGCATCCAGCTTCAAACCGACCGAAGTCATTTACATGTCGGAAGACGGTCCTAGAGAGAGCGTCGAGGGCCTTCGGGCGGTTTGTAAAGCAACTTTGAGCACGCTTCCGTCTCAGCAGTCGGAGTTTACTTCCAGAACAGCAGCGCACTTGCGGGCAATGCAGGCTTTGGCCTACTTCCATACGAGAAGGTCGGCGCCGAACCAGATAACGTGGGACCCAACACCGCTAACAACATCACCGCCCTTGTTGGTCAACTATAAGGGGAGAAATCGCGGGATACTTGGTGTTATCAGTTACGAATATCAGCCGCCCCCCGAGCTGCTGACGGAAACCATTAATGGATCCATAATGTGTCTGGTCGAGACCGTAGACTCCAAGGCATTCGGCCGTCTGAGAGGGAGCATCAAGGGCGAGGAAATGGACGTAGATGACGCAGAGTCATCTGCAAAGTTGGAACAGTTGGTATCAAGAACCACCGAAGGTGTTCCATACATCCCAAATTCCGATGCCCAGACCTTGGACCCTCGGTACTCGCAAACTCTCGGTCTTGTTCTACTCCGAGGCATCGACACAAAAGCGGGTGCCTTACAGATGCTGACGCCAATTCCGTTGGAGCGTATCATGGCCGCCAAAGAAGCTGGTCATCAACTAGTGCTGATCCATGGAAAGCTCGATTCGCCTGGTTGGGCTTACACAGAAGACTTGTACTATCAGTCGTTTGGCAGCAATGATGCCGACAAGGACGATACTGTGGAGGTTATGGACGAGGACACGGAGAGTGATGATTCAGATAAGGAGCCCGAGAACCCTCACTTGGCTGGTGATGTCAACGGCATTCCGTGGATCGAGGTGCTCCAGGGTCATGAGAAACGCCCTGTTGGATCACGAGTCTGGAGAGTGCGGCGCGATCTCGGCCGCGGTGCAGACTAACGATAGACGCAATGTTTAAAATCCTTGGGATTGTTTTCCGAGGACCAACATGATTATTTCGGCGTTGGTATTCAGTCGCCGTCCTCGTCTATGGTGCCCTCACTGATATTGCACTTCCCGAACTCTTTGCTCCTAGTAGCCACCGCCATCTACCATCCATCCTATTCGGCAGACCGTCACAACTTTCCGGAATTATACATAAATCCGCCGGTCCTTTAGCGAGGGAAAACCACATATCCCCGCTCAGCGGGCCGATCCGAAGGATGACTGAGGACGAAGGCGGCGTCCTGGATACTCGCAGGACGGTAGTGTAATCCTTAGATGCCGCTATGTAAGCGGCCAAATCATACGCCAATGCCATCCAGACCGGCGACCTGCATACCCTGCCATGCCTTCTGCCATGCGTCCTGCCACTTAGGGTCTCGTTATTACACATCGACGCTAGTCCCTGCATCAATTTACCTTCAGCAAACCCCACATCATATGACGTCCGTGGTCGTCAAAGTAGGAAATTTCCCCAATTCTGCCCCTCCACTTCGGCCCCTCTTCCCTTTGTCATGCTTTCTCATCGCTTATTTCCCCAAACTCTACCCCAACAAACGGCAGTTTGCTGCGGCCCGCCACGCCGACGACGCATGCTTTCGTGGGAGCTAAGACTCCCCGTTTTCCAGCATGGCTCAAAACGGCCCAAGTGACGAGCTTTGTCTCTTTGTTCAAACTCAGCTTGGACTGTCTTTGTCCAGGTGCCTGACTACACTGCATTGTTTCTGCCTGCTTGATGTTCCAGCTGCCCCTGATCCAACATGACGGAGCTGCCAGAGTCTGAGGTTGATGTTCTCATCATCGGCGCTGGCCCTGCAGGGCTGATGTTGGCGCTGTGGTTGGCGAGACTGGGCGTCAAGGCGCGCATCGTGGACAAGCGGACGGCCAAGATCTACTCTGGCCAGGCAGATGGGTACGATGTCTTTGATGCGCATGATATAGCTTGGTTCTGACTGATGTGGTAGCTTTCAAGTGAGGTCTCTCGAGATCTTGGACAGCTTCGGCGTTGCAGAGCGCGTGTGGAAAGAAGCGAACCGCATGCTAGGTGGGTCACTTATACAAATGTTCCGATACATACGCTGACATCGTGCAGAGGTCTGCTTCTGGAATAATGACGAAAACGGTAGAATCTGCCGCAGCGCCCAAGCAGTCAACACCATTCCGGGGCTCTCCCGCTTCACCGAGTCTGTTCTTCACCAGGGTCGTATAGAGCAGTTTTTCCTGGATGGAATTCGAGAGTCATACGTCTCAGATGAGGAAGCGCTGCGCGTAGAGCGCATGGTCATTCCCACATCGCTCGAGATCGACGAGAGCAAGGCCGAAGACCCGGATGCGCATCCTGTGACCGTTACGTTGCGACACTTGACCGAGGAGGAGGCGACGCCGACACAGATGCTGAGTAACCTCAGCGATGGCATCTTCAGGAGCAACCTTGCGGACGACGATGTGGGCGACATCTTGGCCAAGTCAAAGAGTCGCGAGGCAAGGGATGAGATTGTGAGGGCAAAGTATGTTGTCGGCTGCGATGGTGCCCACTCGTGGACGAGGAAGACTCTTGGCAAAGACTTTGAGATGAAGGGCGAAACGACGGATGCTATTTGGTGAGTATGTTACCTTGTGGATGAGGTCCGAAGCTGACATGTTGCAGGGGCGTCATGGACATCGTACCCATCACCGACTTTCGTACGTTTGGCTCGAGTAGAATTGAAATGTATTTAGCTAACATGTAACAGCCGATATCAGATTCCGAACGATGATCCACAGCACCTCCGGCGCCCTCATGATTATTCCCCGCGAGAACCGGATGGTCCGACTTTACATTCAGCTGAAGGAGGTCTCTGCAGGCGGTGGTCGGGTCGACAGGTCTCAGATCACTCCCGATTTTATCTTCAAGTCTGCTCAGAAGATCTTCAGCCCGTACAAGTTAGAGTATCACTACTGTGATTGGTAATGGCTGGCAGTCCTCAATGTAGATGAAGTGCTGACTGTCACCAGGTGGACGGCCTACCAGATCGGCCAAAGAACTGGTGACCATTTTAGCAAGCTTAACCGCGTTTTCCTCGCTGGAGGTCAGTCGACCCATTCTCGCCATCATGAGACGCCCGCTAACAAGATCAGACGCCGTTCACACTCACTCTCCGAAGGCTGGCCAGGGTATGAACATTTCCATGCAAGACAGCTACAATCTTGGCTGGAAGATTGGTCTTGTATGCAAGAACATCGTCCCCCGTGAGATCCTGTCGTCGTATGAACTCGAGCGCAAGAAGATCGCAAAGGACCTTATCGCCTTTGACGGCAAGTTTTCAAAGCTGTTTACTGGTCGACCGGCGAAGGACATTATGGATGAGACGGGTGTTTCCTCAGATGAATTCCAGAAGGCTTTCCACACTAGCAGGATGGTATGTTACCTCTCTGATATTTGTGGTTCAAGCTCACCGTTTTAGTTCACCACTGGCGTCGGCGTCAACTATCAACCGACCGTCCTCGTTGCGAAGAGTCCCGAAGAAGATCCTGAAGGCGACAACGATCTCAAGAAGAGCACCGCCATGAGCACACAATCCCTTGCCACAAACTGCAAACTAGGTCAACGGTTCCCCTCATACAAAGTCATCCGCCAGTCAGATGCACGCCTTTGGGAACTCCACCACAAACTTCCCTCGAACGGCCGATTCCGCCTCGTCGTCTTTGGCGGCGACATCTCTCAACAGGCCCAGCGTGACACGGTCAACGCTCTCGGTGCCTGGCTCACCACCTACCTCCCGAAGCTGCCCACCATAAAGCTCACGCCTGGCTCAGATCCTCACAGCGGATCTATGAAGTTCAAGACGGACGAAGATCCTTCCATCGTGGATGTCTTGCTGGTGCATACCGCGCCGCGGGATCAAGTTGAGCTGTTGAAGGACGTGCATGAGATGTACCATCCATTCGACAGCAAGCTTGGCTGGGACTATGACAAGGTTTACGTCGACGGCAAGACGTTTTATGAGGAGCCGCAGCGAGCGTATGAGAAGTACGGTATCGACGAGACGAAGGGTGCGGTGGTTGGTCTCCGGCCTGATGGATATGTCGGACTCGTTGTCTCGGTTGGACATGACGGCCAACAAGAGATTCAGAACTGGCTCGATGGTATCTTCCAGCGTAGCTAAGAAGCGGGTGTCGTAATGAAGCTACATCAACTCTGTGTCATATTTTAGCGCAGGTTCTCTCAGTATTGATGATACCTCAATGGCCGCAGTCTTCAGCTTCCGGTCCTCTAGTGCAGGTAACTTGAGAGGCGCCTGTTTGATGTGATAGAACTGTTTGGCCTCCTCCTCGGTGAGAAACCCCAGTTGGCGAGTTACCTTGAACAGTAACGACTGTCCCCAGTCCGAATCTGTTGACGCCCAGACCTTCCGAGCCGCGCTCTGCATGAACCGTCGATCGAGGGTTGTTGTACTCGGAGTCGCCTGGAGTACCTGGCGCCGAAGGACCGTCATCGCGTACGTGAAGTTCAGGTACTTGTTACTTGGGCGGTTGTTGTTGAGAAAAGTAAGTCTGCGATTATGCAGCTCGTGGGTCGATATGTCATATCTGTACCCATAGAATTCCTTCTCCAGCTCGAAGTCCAGGACGACTACCTTGAGTCCACGCTCCCTGCGCCCGCTGTCATTGACGAAATCGTCTGACACGATGAGGAATCGCCCGGCGCGCCAGGCCTCCTCCAAGTCGCGGTGCATCAACAGTCCGTTAAGTGGGCTATCGAGATGGCCGCCACCACCATGCTCCCCCGTGTCCTTGCCAAAGAGACTACGTGCAGTTGACTCACCCAGGTTGTAATTGGCAACGTGGGCGGCGACGACACCCCATTGAACTCCCGAGATTGAGCACCTAGGACCATCTTTCTCTTTCCCTCCGCACGGATCGTATCTCTCAATCACCCGCTGCCTGAATCTTTGCTCCTCCGCATTGTCCTGCCTCGTTCCGGGCCCCGCCGTGAATTCATGTGTGCGTGTAACGCAGTCAACAAGCCGGTCAATGTGTGCCCTGTCGTTGTCGCGGAGATTCCCCGCGCACTCATCGACGTCCTGGAAGATCCCAATGAGTTGGTTCTTGCCGAATAAGACCAAGGAAAGCTCTCTCTCGCAATTGTAGATATCTTCCTCGAGTCGTTTGAACTGTCCCTGAAAATCGCGACCAGATAGGCCCGATGTGCCCTCGAGATGGGAAGCTGTGAGGTCCTTGAGCTGCTGTTGTACAGCCGCCATGGCCGCGGTCTTCCTGTCGACAACTCGGCCGCATAGTTCGTTCAGCCTCTTCCTGCTGGGGTCTCTAGGCCGGCTGTGTGTGTCGTCTTTTGGTGACATCTGACGGGTCTGGGAATTCGCCATGTTGATATTGGGGTTCGATGATGGTGATGGAAGTCGCATGTCAGAGCAGGAGGAGTTTGAGGGAGCCGAGCATCTTATAAGCAACATGGCTAAGTAAAAAGGGGGCCTTTGTGAAAACTTTGTATCTCCGGACCGGAGAATGAACTCTCTTCGTAATATTGGACGGTTATCAAGGTAAACCTCGAGGTAAATCCCGATGGAAGCCTCAATGAAAACCTCAAAGGTAACCCCACCGCACAACTTGACCACACGGAAACGAAGACGAAGACGACAGTGGAGATAGTCAAACTGAGAGAGACGGCCTCTGGGACGATAGTCATAACAGTGAGGACAGTCATGGCCTTTGGTGATAAGAAACATTTGTGAAACTGCTCTGATTCGTTGTCATGCGCGGACACCCGGGTCCATGTTCGGAAGTCGAGATGTGAGAAGGAGTTAAGGGTGGCGATGATTATGTTAGATGAGACTAAAAACACAAGTCTAGCTGTAAATCCAGATCCATTTTTGCTGCGCTTCCCAGCGGCGAGCCCCATTAGCCCATGCCCAATTCGAAAGATGGAAGTCCTACCATTCTGGGAAAGTCGCCGTAATAGAAAAAAGCCCAACAGGTATGCAGAAGTACTCAAGCGAGCTATGACAACGGTCGAAGCTAAACTTTGAATCACTGACTAAACCAGTCGTATCACGCACAAATAAAACAGGCACCCTTGTCGCCGGCCAATTGTCTCAAGAACATCAACGTCAACCGTATTTCCAACCTTGGTCTCATTCTCTTGCCAACGCTTTTCCTTTTGGTCCACGATCCATGTTTGTCGTGTGCCTCCAGGTTGTCGGTTGTCTGGCTTTGGCATACAGAAGGCCAGACGAACGCCTTCTAAGGTCTGGATCGAGGAGGCCGCATGTCGACCCTTTCAGACTCGCAGCAACCAAAAAGGGAGTGTCTCGAGAGGCTACCTCCGGCTTCAGTCTTCTCAGACATCAATCAAAACAGTGAAGCCAGGCGATGGGCACTATCCGTGAACAACGAAGTAAGTCGCGAGAATGTTTGCAACACCTGTGCCTTTCCGAAACTCCGTGCAAAAACTCGACGAAATCCTGTCCGTGGAGACGACCATCGATCAGAGAACCAGTCCGTATATATTTGTAACCGACTTCGCTTTGGAAAAAATGCAAACACAAGGAGCCAGTTGCAGCTAATCCGAGGACGCGATAGCTGGGGCTAATGATGGTTGACCTTGGCGATCAAGCCTGCGAACTCGAAAGTGATGGTAGTGTCGGAGTCAGTTACAGACTTTTAGGCCGCTCTTGAGTCACGGTGGAGAGTTGGTCTCCAATGGCTCGAACAGCTTCCGCTTCATGGGCGCTTGCTTGGCGAGGCTTCTCGTGAGCCTGACCGGCGCCAGCTCTTGAAAACAAGGCTTCGACCTTAGCTATTGGTGCTCGTATGCCGACGCGGGACTTTCCATCACCAATAGGTCTGTCACCGTCGTCTTTCAAGTAGCTTTGCAGATTTGTCTCCGCATTCGACGATCTTTCCGCCGCCGACACGACTTTGCCATCGTCCCCTCTGTGGGAGACGACGATTAGCGATGACGAACGATACCGAGCCGAGACAATACCATGGATGTGGAGGGAGGCGATGACAGGAGCAGGGAAAGGCGGAAAGACCATGGGCCTGATAGCGGTTGTGACTTACGGTGATGATGCGGAGCCCTGGTTGCAGGCTGTTGAGTGCGCGTCGGTGTTGGGTTGATTCCCGGCCATCGTGACTGTGACCGGCTCAAGATGTCGCTAGTAGTGTCCGAGTCTCTTTGATCATACGGCAACAAGGCAAGTTATTGGCAAAGGCAATGAAGTCTGATCGCTGTCGCTATCGCTGTTTATGTCGTCTATTGGCGGTCGCCGTTGTCGGGTATCGGGTATCAAGGCTCAGGTTGGGATCGGGGCCAAGTAGCTACGCTACTTGGGTAATGGCTCTCGGATATGATTTCTCTGGTTCCGGGACAAAGCCTACGTTATTCCTCGCAGCTTTGAACTTCGTTGATTTCGTCGAGCGAGCCTCTGTTGAAGATGGGCAGAGAACTAGGGGGCTTGGGTTTGGGCTCGGGACGGAGTAGCTAGGTAAGCGGGCTAGGTAAGGTAGGACTTCTCGCACAATGGCTCCTGTGTGAGGGTGCTCTGGTTTGGGGAAGAAGTCGACGTTGTTGCTCGCAATCTTCAGCCTCGCTATGATCGTTGGCAACGAGGGTCGGCGCTTCTGTTGAAGATTACCGGAGTAGAGGTCTGGGAAGGGGGCGGAAGGAAAGTAGAGAGAGGATGAAGGCGAGGATGAAGGAGTCTGTGTGCAAGGAGGGAGTTGTAGTAGGGAGAATGACCCCAGAGTAGACTGAGCAGAGAGGAGAAGAGGAAGAAATGGGGTCAGAGGAGCGAGAAGGGGGCAGTACCCAAGAGCGCGATCCCGCGAAGGCGCACGACTGGTAGGTCGGGTAAGCTGCCGTCGTAGAATGTTGAAGAGCAATGTGAATCGATAGCCGTCTTTGTGCGGAAAAACGTGCTAGGAGA
This sequence comes from Colletotrichum tropicale, assembly GCA_027406125.1. NCBI lineage: Eukaryota > Fungi > Ascomycota > Sordariomycetes > Glomerellales > Glomerellaceae > Colletotrichum > Colletotrichum tropicale. Next base: position 4,085,039 of record JANVYH010000004.1, read on the forward strand.
GAATATACTGGGAAAAGTCAAACGTGGGTGTGCCGATGAAGATTGGATAGCACCTTCCCCGCCAGCGAGTGGTAGGTCGAAGAATGAGGTGAGGTAAGGACTGCGGTAAGGACCGAGGTAAGGACGGACGCGTTGTGAGAGAAGGTAGGTCCCCAGTCAGCCGTGTGGGAAAAGTGACACTGGAAACCTAGATCCATGGGACGCAACAGCACACTAGCCGCGCAGCGGGGCCACCACCACTACCTACCTACATACCTAGGTTAGGCCCCCCCAGAAGGGGCAGCAGAGTAGGTAGGTATCCCTCTTCAAACTGCACCACGCGGGCAATGGTCCTTGCTCGCTTGCTGGTTCTCTAGCAGGTGTCTCCTCACGTACTTCCTTAGGGATCCGTACAACGTCTGGATCGTTCAGGCAAGAAGACATAAGGAAAGGTTCATTAAACGGTGGTACTCAGAGATAGCACTTGAACGTTGGGTACGCGCCTCCGCTAGTGGGCAGTGACGGGAGGACCTCACCGTCTTGATGCTTTTGGACTAGGTCGCCGCCACCCCAAACGGCGCCATACACGAGATGAACCTTCATCCTGTCAGCTTGGCTTCTATCGTCGTCATGATCCCCAAGAGCTGTAGAGAGTCTCAAGAGTGAGGCGGTAAAAGATCGCTTATTTGACTGGTTCCAATGTGTGTGCTTTCCGTTCAGGATCACGTGCGGCACTCTTCTCATCCTCGACCGGCCCGCCAGTGCAGCAGGCGGGAAGCTGCTTCCCACCTTTTCAGTGGTGCAGTCTCTAGGTCATTGAGAAGCCGTTGACGCTGGCTTTCGTCGTCAATCTGCCTTGGTGATATTCTAGAGGACCCAAATGCGTTGGTTCGTGGATGATTGAAGTGCAGATGTCACACGAACTCAATCTTCATGGTCCGTTTGGCCATGAGGTCCTGCGTTATTCCCCTCCCCACAGTGATGCCCTCGCGTTCATAGAGAAAAACGTTTGCACTGCCTCCTTCATGCATCTCAATACGTGAGCCAACTCTCATCTGCAGCCCCCAGTACCACATGCATTTTCGCCGACATTAGGTGGCTGATTCCTGTCTTTTTGCGCTTGACACCCAGTCGAGGGCCCGTCAGAACCATGGTTCATACCTGAATGTCATTTTTGCACAAACCTATCCACGGACACACTCTGGTTGTGGGAAATGAACTCACTCACTCACCAATCGAATGATTTGATACGATAAGAATGCAATTGCGATGCAATTGGCAGCGAACGAGGTCGCCAGTGTCTCTTCTCTGCTGTTTCTCAAGCCGACTAGAATTGAACGCATGTCAGCGCAAAAATCTCTGGCTTGCGTAGAGATTCAAGCGCCCATTTCATTGCGTCACATGCTAGTTTGGCTGCAGCAATGTTTTTCTCTTCGCCCGTGCCCGCTTTCGCTCAAAAAATGGTTCGCAAAGACCGCACCCGGCTGCCTGGACTACCTACCTTACGCCAAATATCAAAGGCCAGAAAGTCAACAAGAGTGGCGGCGCGGAAGGCGTTCCAGACTTGCTCGTCCACCTTCTCTGCCATCCGAAGCCATCATCAAAAGCTGCACCGCGATATTCGTCTGAATATCAGATTGACATATCGCACGTCGTCCGATCTGGCTACATCGAGACTAGGATCCCGTCTTGTCTGTGCGAGTCAACGTGGGAAAGCTATCTGAAATAGGCAATGCCTGTGTCACTAGTGCACATCATTGACAGGGATTCCTTCACAGCCCCGATGCGGGGGCCACTAGTGCGATCTCAACCATACCTTGTCTCCCGACTTACACATTCAGGTACACCCAAAAAAAAAACAAAAAAAAAAAAAACGGCAAGACAGTACAAGGTAAGATACATGCCCCGAAACCGTAACACAATGAATGGATCTTGATAGATGGGTTGAACTACCACGATAGGGCCATGGCTGAAGCATCCTCTCTTTGGAAATGCCCTTCCCCACATATCGCTCGGGAAGAGTTATTCAGCACCAATTTTAAGAAGACAGGGTTCAAGTCATGGTTTGTGATAGACAAAAGTGCCGGCTTGCCTAGGAAATACGGCACGGCACCTGGATGGGTGTTGAAATCGACCTTTAGTGCATCGCCGGTATGCGATTGAGTAGCCCATTAGGAGAATCCTAGCGTTGAGTATTTACATGTCAAAAGAAATCGACCACGTTCCAACACTTGCGCCAATAACGACTGCGCATCCTACTATTCCTAGTGGGCGGGAGATATAGTGTGGCTTCCCGGGGCACAATCAACCGTTTTCATAGCCACGTCTCGACCGGTACGCTAGAGCTTTTAGTGTTGGCTGACTGTGGAGCGAAGCTATGACACTTGGACCGGCAGAGGCAAGTTCTAATCCATCATTAGGAGGGCCTGAGCTAGAAAGGGTCAGTAGCAATGGCAAGAGAAGAAGATAGCTTGGGGGTTTGAGGGTGACCCAAACTCGACTCATGTTCTGCCTCTCTGATCAACTCGCAACCTAGTTGTGAGGTCCGGGGTAATAGGAACCATCGCGGAATGCTAGTAAGCCGCGAATAGAACGGCAGTAGCTCCTCTATGGCATTGATCGTGTACACTGTATGGGCGGGGCGATGGAAGAAGGGAGACGCCGGGCAGCATATCATCAGTCAAGAGGGGGGGGGAAGACTTAGCTCGTCCGGACCTGACACTTGTCGCTTCGGGGTACCGGAGGTATCTAACCTACCTTACATTGTTGTCAAAGGAGGAGGCGCGGGTAGCGGGTAAGCAGGGCTGGAGCCACCACTGTGCTGGCAGCACGGGACCGATATGTCACGTTGACGAGATACTTTGGTGGAGCATCTATGCGGATGGAGTGATACACGGTTAAGTATTTGCTCCCCGCTCGCGGAAGTTTCCCTGGGCTTGAACATGGAAACTTTCTTCGGGCACACCAGACCGGACAGCATGCTTGAAATGAGACTATTGCCCAGATGTAAGAAGTCCAAGCGTAGGACTTTAAACGGCACCTCAAAACGCGTCCCGGGCCAGGAGAGTCACCACAGTCGGAGACCAGGTTGACCAGACGCCGATGCTATCCGGGGCTGTCCAGTAGCTTACTCCCCTCGGCTACGTCCATTGGAGTGAGATACCCGTTGGACCGATCGTCCTTCATCAAATCTGCGATCACATCCCGGGACAGTCGTGGAGCCGCTGGAGTGTAGGTATCCACTCAAATAAGAAGAAACCTTCAGAGCGATTGACATTCATACTGTGTGGCCTGGTGGCTGCGTCGTTGGCCGCCGCAGCCTATTCAGGTACATTGCGCCGGGAATCACCGTAAAATCTTCGACTGTGTCGTCAAGATACTCGTTCCGGTCAGGAGGCTCTAACAGCGTTATACGGTGTTGGCGCCGAGTGGAAGGGTGGGAAGACTGACGGATTCTAACAGCCTTTCCACCCACCCAGCACAGCGAGATAACTAGGCACGTACCTGGAAGACCGACACGACCGGGAGATGGAAACCTCAAGTAGATGGGTTAAGACGGAGACGGCAGTCGTGGAAGTACCGGTACGTGTCCCGCGTTGGTAGAGCGGCTATTTGGGAGGGACGCGGGGCCTGAAGCGTGGGAGTGAAGGGATGCGCATGGCACTGGTACGGTACCGAATACTTGTACTACGGCAGTCTGCGTCACTGTTGCCTTCTTTCTTCATTGTTGGCTAGAGTCATGTCCGTGCTTCCCTTGACAGCCACGGCCGAGTCAATCAGGCTGGGTATAATAGTTACGGCGGAATGCCACATGCCATCAACGCGTGGGGCGTACGGACGACTAATTCACGATGCCTCAACGAAAGCTGGGTTGCTCGTCCGAAGTCCGAATACCTCTACAACTTCGTAGTCAAGTCGAACTTTGCACCTCGAGTGAGGCGAAGCACGACGACGCCGGCCCGGTACACTCGGTGCCAGTCCTGATTCCAGAAGGCCGGGTGACGCAGATGCACTCGCTACGGCATCGACCCAGGACTGTCCGGATCACAGGGGTGGTGCTTTTGGCGTTTGGTGAGGCGAACCCCACGCGCTGTCTGTCACCCGAGGGTGCGAGACGAGCATCTACACAGTGACAGCGGCTAGCAGTTCCGTCTGGTGTCCGCGGCTATGCTTCCAAAATCCCCAAACTGGCAAGCAAGTGACAAAAAACAAAAAGCCCGACACCTTGAGCTGAGTTTTAGAGGGAAATACCTGCCTTAGCCGCGGTTGATCATAACTAGATCAGTACCTTTTGCTAAGGAATTTGCGCAGACATAACCCCAACTTTTACGTGTACGACTTCTTTTGGCAACCGTCTGGTTAGGCCCAGATTGCGTGTCCTCACAAGCTAGAGCCTTACACCCCTGTCCTATCCTGCAGCAACGTTCTCGTGCCTTGCACTCAAGCCAGAAACACCTGAGGATCACTGAGGGAGGTGAAATGGACCCGAAGGGCCTGGGAGGGGGGTGTGAGGGGGAAAGCTACCTTATCAAGCAAAGGCACCTAGCGTGCGGTCCCTCCAGCAAGTAGGTAGGTACCTACTCATCTCTCTGTCTCTCTCTTTGCTCGGGGTGTGCGTGCTCTCCAAAGCCCACCCCCCTTTCCCCCAAGCCTTGACTGAGGTGGGGAGCTGTTCCCCTGCAAGTGCGAAAGACGGCGAACAAGGATGGGACGATTGTGGACGAGGATGGCGACCGCAGTCGACGAGAGCGAAGATCTGGAGGGGGTGTGTGGAAATGAGCTACGACATAAAATCGGATCGCTTGGCCTCCTAGACCAAACAGGTTGGGCATCCGGCTGTAGGAATGCTTCTGCAAAGATCATCTGCGAAAGAGTACGGGGCATTCTGCGATGCAAAACAGCCACCGCCTGTATCCGTAAAGCACAACAACAGTCTACTATGTCTGAATCAGCTCAAATCAAAACCTGCCCTGTGCTAGCCACAATGTCACTTCGTGATGAAGTTGGTGTGTCTACCGACGTAATGGTCCTCGCGAAAGACAAGAGTGATATGTGAGCAGAGAAGAGCCTCCAGATTGTAGTGATTGGCTGATTTGTTCATGTGCTGTCAACTGATGGCCAAGCACAGTTTGTTCCAGCTGTTTTACGACCGCGTCGCTGGGAGGCTGCTGCGAGAGTAAAGTGGTCTTGGACCGAAGACTCACCACGCGGCTTTCCACTGGCAGTGTTTGCGACAACAAGCTGGCACTGTACACTACCTATATGGCTCATCCAGACCTCACGCAGGTGTGAGGTACGAAGACCGACTTGCTGTCCATCACCGCCTTCCCGCCCATCTGGAGAACATGACGGGAAGGGGCCTGTTCTAGCGCCCGGGGCCTTGCTGTCTTGCCGGGGGGGAGGGAGGGGGGTTTGTCACCTAAGGGTGCGCTGAAAAAGCCACCGGCGCTGATGAGGTGCAGTTTGGCTGCTGCCATTGCTGGTGCTGAGAGAGGAGAGCTTGGTCCTTTCCCATACCTTACCTTAGGTACCTTACCTAGGTAGGTAGGTTTATCTGTACCTTCCAGGTTGCTGTCTATTGTACCTCGGCTGGGAGAGGAGAGCTGGGCCAGATGCAAATCCCAGTCGCTGTCCCCCACTAGCAGTCTCCCCCCCCCCCCCCCCCCCCCTCTCAGACACTTTTAGTCTGTGTCTTAGGTTCCTTCCAAATTTCCAGAGTGGAGTGGCCTAAGTTAGGTACCTAAGATAGGTCCAGGTTCGGTGTCCTCGCACGCTAGAGCCAGCCAGCTACGTTCTGTCCTAGGTACCTTACAATAAGGTAGGATTCTGTGCAGCAACTTCCGTAGCTCTGGGCCGCTGCTAGCAAAGTCCACTCTCCTTGTTCCCCTTCAAGTTCCATCATGAACTGGTCTCTCACACATGCCCGGGCACAGACTGAGTCCCACGCCCCCTAGACTACCTCTCTCCTACGCCCCCTAGACTGCCCGACCTCTCACACGCCCCCCAGACTGGTCTACCACACCCTCTTCTCCTCGTACACAAAACAGAAAGCTCGAGATCATTCAGACGCCCATCCTCCTCGTCATTCTCGCGGTACAAGCTGATATTTTTCATATAAAATGAGACTGCCCAAGATGGAATTCCATGTTGGTGTTCTCCCAGGTTGTGCCATGCTGCATTCATCATCTATGAATACCGCCATCTCTTGTCTAAGTGACCCGCCAGCGGCTACCAAGGCCAGACTTGACGCAGGTTCAACTTTTGTCTTTCTTCTTCACCCCCAGTCTCATCTTGACTTCCACCCAGAACTCCGTCTCTTTCTCATTCGTAACCTCCAACCTACCTCACGCGGGCCTGCGTCTTGAGCCTTCGCACGCCATGGCCTCAACCACTGCTATGCAGGGGTCGGCAATCTCGTAGGTTCATACGTTCTCTTTCATTTTACGTACATCCCACTCTTAGCTCTGCAGAGGCTCTTCATCCAATTCTGGGTGATGATAGTCTGAGGGATGTTCTATGCTGATAGCGATTTGCGTCCAACAGCCAAGACCCCTGTGCTCGTCCTGCCCCTTCTGGACTACCAGCAGGTTGTGTTCCCACGCCTTTGGATGACTTCATGTCATATCAAGAATCACATGGCCCGGCTCTCGGAGAGAACAACGTCGTAAGGACTGAGAAGAGACAACATCACATACAAGCGGTGCTCAGCAGCATTGAACAGCTCCTTCCAAGTCAGACCAGCGAAACTGAGCGCACTGGAAACGACTCGTCCACTGCGTCTCTTCCAATTTGTCTCGAAGGCATCGGTGGTCAATTTCAGGATACTCCAAGATAGCTTTGAGTATTGATTCTAACGACGTGTAAGCTTCGTCACCGAGATCATCCCACTCATGGACTGACTGAACGAGGTCATTATAGATCTTGAGCTTTGCATCGGCGGGGATCATGTTGCACGACTTGAATCAGGTGACTGTCCTTCGATTTCAATCAGCCTTTTTACATTGTTTGATTGACTGGGGGTCAATCCATTAGATGTAGGGAGGGTCAGTGCTGCTTGTGAGTCTGTTTTGCAGTGCACTTAACCGTCACTGAACGAGAGACGGGATATGGAAGCAGTAGTAGAAAGAATACCCAAGAATATGTTTCATAATTAGCAGAATCCCGAAGTATTTACGATGAACTTCTCATAGATATTACCACAAGTTAATGATCCTCATCTACGGCTTGTTCTTCACTGAAGATGAGAGTGTAAGACGTCTACCCAGCACACTATCATCTGTCCTATATGTCTCGGTGCCGAAGACCATCGCCCAGCTCAAATCAGCTATACTCTCGGAGATTGATGGATGTCTATTCACATTCTCTCTTACTAGATAGGGGTGGTCACCGGGTTATTTCGCGTCCATTTACTCTAGAAGCTGCCAAATGTGTTCAGGTGCCAGGCTCAGCGGCATGTCTCAGTAGCTGAGCCTGATTGTGCTACGACACGTCCGTTGACACGCAGTACGACAAGTTCTTCATGTAACCACGTTAGGCCGCGATATTTTCGGGCATTCAGGTCTGCCATGTCACTCCCAGATGCATATACGTCCGGAACGCCATCGTGGAAAGATACTTCGTCACGAAGTGTCGTCAAGCGCATTTCAATGTTGGGGGAAAGTTTTACCGTACGAGGAAGAATGAGGCTTCCCTAAAAGCATTGGCCGTCTTTATTCGCGCATACTCGATGTGTCCCTTTGCAATTGGATATTTGATGCCATGTAGATGTCCTCAACTCACCTGACGGACGAAAACGTGACACCGAAAGCATGCCTGGCTTATGCGCGTCTTGATGGGCCATTTCTTGGATGATTGGACAAGACCCAATGATCTGATTCACACGAACCATTGACCTGAACTAGATTTCCAGGTAGGGAAAGGTATTGGACGAGAGTCGATCCGTTCAAGGCACTAATAGGGGTAGTTTGTGCAACGGCTTCGGCAGAGGCCGCGGAGGCTGCGTCACCCGAGTACCAGATACTGGGCAGGAACGGGCCAAATGAACCTCCGTAGGCATTAATGTATGACAGAAAACCATCCCATGTGACATGTAGCAGAGAAAGAGGGTGGGTGGTGCGGTTATCGGTGCGACTCAAGCTTGATACACCCTCAAACGCATGCAATATCCATGGGCTTCCTGAGAGACTCGACCCAGGTCGACTGCGTGGCAGCATGTTTCTGAGCCTCTGGATTGAAGAGGAACCACGACTTACTAGCAAAGAATGGACATTGGTTGCAGAACCTGACTTTCATCGGGGATAGCAGACATGTTTCTTGTTAATTCGATAGGTAGGTTCGCAACGGTCTATGGCAGAAGTACTCCACACTACCGGCCTCCTGGTCGGCGAGCCCCGGCAAAATGGAACTCACTTCGTATTTTCACCCATATATGCTACTTTATCATGATATTTGGAGATGCCCAAAGATGTATCAATCCGCGACGAGGCAGCATGCTGGTCGGAGAAGAATGCGCCGCGGTAGCACACATGAACGCACGCATGCTGTACAGAGGGCATGGCAAGAGTGAACGAGAAAAGCATTCAAAGATATCGAATCTATATAGAGACGCTCGCGTGGTAACATTTCATCCTGGGATATCGTCCGTTCCGTGTCGTCGGTGCCCCGCCGCAATGCATCCCGTGTCTAGCTCTCTCGTTCAGCCCTCGGACAGCGGCCGTCCAAAGAGCCTCGGCAGCACCAATCATAACGCATCATTTCAAGTCTATGAGATAATATCAAGTACAACCCTATATACCGGATCTGGAGCAAAGTAACTGTTAATAATTTGCCAAGAGCAAGAGGAGGTGGTGATAGACGTACGGCAAGCTTTCGCCATGCTTTCGCCATGCAGTCGGTGTTAATTAGTGAGGCCCAAGCTCCAGCAATGGCACCTTGTCTGAACTGCTCGTGGCGGCAGCCCTTTCAGGATGCCTGCGGAAGTGCCTGCTGTGGCTTTATTGCATGGGGGTGGGCTGGAATATTGTAGATCTCAGGGGTAGAGGGGTGTGAGAGGCGTGTTTGGGGAGGGCGTGCTTGAGTACGGGTGTGGGGCGGCCCCGGTCATCAAATCTGACAGACCGAACTATGACGCCGTCACACTCAGTCAAAGTCGAGGACCAATGCCGTTGAGGTTTTCGTCGCGCGGGGCTGAAATGCGTGTTCACAACGATGCTCATCTTGGGATTTGCGAAGCTGTGGTTGAGTTGATTAATGTCGTCTTTTACTCTTACAGCCCGGCATTGCTGGTCTTTGCTGTCTCCGAAGGGCTGGAGGCCATGATCCAAGTTGATATGATTAGGTAAGTGGCGATTGAGCTTGCGTCTAAAACCCGAGAGAATCGATTATAAGGAGCGATGCGCCGCCCAACCGAACGTTAGGATCGAGCGTCCAAGTCGCAATAACGCAATGAGGGCAAGGTTGGGCAGAAAATGTAAAGAAGTTAGCTGCGATCCATGAGATAAGGGACCAGCTTGGACGGATCGCGGAGATGCCATAATGCTCCCTCAAATATCCGACACGTTGGATGTAATAATTAGACGCCAAGGCTCTTCGGCGAAGGACGAGACTATCCTGATTTTGAGATTGGAACAGAAAAGACAACAGACCAGAGTGGGGTAAGATAGCTAGAATATCCAAACCAGGTAGTGGGTGCAAAGGGGACAGCGGTCTCGTAGGGGTAGCATCTAACTTTAAGGGGAAATCAGAATTGAAGGAAAGACAGCTTGAGCGTAATCAATTCGAGAGGGCAATCCTGCGGGAAGAATTGGCCCTTGTGAAAACATTTCAATCAGAGCCGCTCACGCTGTGACGAAACTCAGGTTCTATGCGGCGAGAGCCAGCTTGGCCATCAGCGAGAGCTTGCTAAGAAAGAGGCAGCACCCAGAAGTACACCTGATTGGCGCAGACAAAGCCTGAGGTGGACAGGGATGCGCCAGTCAAAGGTGTCTTGGCGTTTGGCATCTAGTGCGGTTGCCCCGCCGTTTTCTGGCCTAAGGTATGTACTTTTGCGACTGGAAGGATTGATTCGAGGAAAGCCACCCGTGGGCTCAGTAGTCAGCCAGCTCGCCCCGGAGGTCATCTGCGGTCGAAGCGTACGAGGTATCTTGCCAGCACCCCGGGACCTCCGCCATGCTGTCCCATTACGAGCGGGGGTACGTACCCGCTAGACGACTGTCCTCGGAGGCACGTGCTGGTTGTTGATCAAGTTACGCTGTCTTTCCCGGTATTGAAGATAATAATGAAATTGGTACGATATGTATTCTTAATACGATGCTAAGTACCAGATGGCACTCACTTCAATTGACCATGAGCGGATCACATTCCACAAGGTTGCGTTATTCCGAGTCCCGTTGCGCTGCCACCCGTTGTTCAATCATCGACAATCACCGTTTGACCGGATCCGAACTCAGTTCCGTGCGACCATTCGAATGGACGCGCTAACCAAGACAGGCAAAGCGCCATTACATCTTGAGCTCCTAGATGCCCACGCCTAGGTCGTCCGACGAAGAAACTTCAAAAGTGACCTAGAATTGGGACCCGATTCCCTTGAGCATGTCGTGCTCCTGGACCTGAGCTGGTTGGGTAAGGGGTTCAACTTTGTTTGCAGCCCCAGGGAAGGTCAACTTGATCTGATCGATGTTGGCAGCAATTCTATGGGCCCGGCGCGTTGCGTCTTTGTCATCGCCGGCCTGAAGGTTGAATGGGTTGAGTTTGTCCGACTTAAAACAATCAAGTCGCGCCGTTGCCTGCAACAGCGCCTGTTGAGAATTGCCCACCAAGGCCGATCTCTCATCGCTGTATGGTTAAAGATCAATATGATGAACACAATGAAGCTGAAAGGAATCATCGTGCGACAGTACGATGGGACGACGCTAAGAATATGTGCGCGTACGTTTGGACCGATCCTTGTGCGGGAAGTTGGGATGACATGATGACAAACTTATTGTGCCAAGACGATGTCATACAGAAAATAGCCGGTGAGGGTCGATGGTAGGAATATGAAGTACTCGACTGATGTTCGAACGGGAAAAAAGAAATATAAAGAGCTTTTGCTCAAACAACAAGGTGCTCTGGTCACTGCGAACGCGGTTTTGAGCTCTAGATCATAGGTACTTGTAAAGATGGAGTAAATGTGCCTGCTTTTCGAGAATAATTTCAGGAGGGTTGCTTCCTTTATAAAGCCATCACGACTAGAGCCCCAGCAGGCTCGCAGGACAAGGCATGGTAGCGGGAAATAATCACAGGAAGTTGCTCTCTGTGTGGCTTGAAGGGCAGGATAATGTCAAGTGCGTTGCCGGCGTGAGTGAAGTGCTTCCAAGAGTGCAAAGATTCGTAGCGTGGCGATCTCGAGAGGTGCAGCTACCAGTACATGGGTGGGAGAGAAGAAAACGGGGCTTGCTGGGGCTGCGGTATGACCCGACATCGACTGGAACCTTCAGGTACATAGGATGGAGTACCTGACATGTCATTGCTCTCACCATGATTAAATTTTTCTGCTTTTTTCTCTTTCTTTTTTATTTTATTCAACCCGTCGTAGTATTCGTAGCGGTCCACTTTGAACGGGCTGGGCTGCAACTTACAGTTCGCATTCGCCCTCCCCAGAAGAGCTGCCCTGGAAGCACATCGTTCAGTACCTACCTAAGACGCCATAAAGATTTTACACGCACGGAGCTTTCAAATAAGGTACCTCCAGAAAGGTAAACCCACGACCACTCTACGACGTATTCATGCTATCGTCCCCTGATTTGAGGACTTGGAAGAACCTCAATACCTTACCCTGTTGCCCTGCTGTACTTGGTATGTACTCGGCCTACTGTACCGCGACCTGTACGCCATGCAGCACGCGTGTACCGCCCGACGGGTGAGTGGGGTAGATGACGGTGAGTGATCCAATAGAAGGTTGCGCCGATGAGAGCACTCAGCGCCCGCAAAGCATTGGAATTTGGGGTATGAGAGAATCGTAGTGTAGTGGTTCGGTCGCGTCGAGGGTCACGGTGCTTGAGGACCGCTCATTGGCCTTCGTTCGGGTTTTTGATCGCCTTCGAGGCCCTGCAACGAGAGGTGCCTGCTCAGAGATTCAGCTCTCAGTTGCTCGGCGGGTACGTACCGAGACCTACTTTCCGACATCCTGTCCCTCTTCAGTCCAGCGGTTGTTCATCGGGTACGTACCATGACATCGCCAAGTGCGGTTTTACTTCTTCTTCTTCTTCGAACGGCGAGCAATAATGTCTTTGTACATATGTCCGCAGAGCTCGTAGACTGTAGTGTTTCGCTTCTCTGCTTCTTTAGGCTGATGTATACTATGTCTTCAGAACAAGTGAGCAATAGCAGATATACTCCCCAGTGAAAACAGAGCTTTAGCGGCGCCATCTTGAAGGGCTACCGATACCGTACAATACAGGATAATATGGCAAGAAACTTGGTTGGTTGGGTCGTTGACAGCCTGTGAGCATCATACATGCACTGAGTGGTGGTGCGCGGGCTTCCAGGCTCTCCCCCGTGCGAGGCGACGTCTAATTCACACGGTACACTGCTCCACATAGGTATGCCTTTGCTATCCTCCCGTGAGGGCAGCGGTAGTGTGGTGACCTTCGGGTTGATGCTGTGCCCGCAGCTGGTTACAGTAGAAAAATGGTCGCTGAAGAGGTTACGCAGTAGCGGGTCGGCTTCGTAGCACGATGCGTTGATTGAGAAAGATCTCGTAGATTTCTTAATAAGGACTGGAAAGTGGCGACCGGAGGCATAACGAGTTATGTAGAAAATTGAATGCAGGTCGTCCTCAGATTCAATCAAGTATGGCGCAACGTGCAGGATCATGTCTTTGCCTGTTGTCTCGCCCGTCACCGTCGCCGTCGCGTCGGCCATCCGCCGTGTCAGACTTCCACCTCACACTGCTAATATTCTCAGCTCTGTGAGATGGGAAGCGAAGGGCTGGAGGGATGAAAAAAGGACAACAGAAGGAAAAGAAAGAAGGCATCCACCATATCCTCCCGTCGCCTTCTGATTTCCCCCTCATACCCTGGTTCACATTCCTCACTACCCCTGTCCCCGACTCAGCTTCACGGAGGCTGCGTTCTGAGTGGTCTTTTACAGAGGGAACCTGGTTGCGAGGTACAGGGCACACGGGCATCAAAGTAGGATCGAAGTAAAGCCAGAAATCATGGCACGGCGGAATAAAAGAGACGGACGCTCGATCAGCTGGTACTTTAGACACGGCGCCAAGTACCCTGTGGCATGTAGCGAATACCCTGCGCTGAGGTTTTCTCGCCGGGTGTGGTGTCTGTCTTCTGTATTGGTGCTGTGTAGAGAGCGGATTGTGGATTGCTGGCATTAAGGGTTGGCGACGTGTTTATGTCCGAGGTGGTATGCGCGGGCGGGCCCTTGTCCAGTCGTGTGGTAGGGGAAGAAGCACAAGAACAGAAAAGCCTGGCGGCTTGTCTCAAACATCGACTCCACTGTTCACCAACATCCCCACACCGGTACGTACACACTGCCTTACCTCACTCAGTCGCTAGTCGGCATGGGCCTCAAGCCTACTACCAAGCCCATAGGTAGGTTGTGCAGCTAAGAGCCTGCTCGATACGCATTCAGTCTTCCATATAAGCCGCCATGCCTCCGGTGCACAAGGACACAATATGCTCCTGAAGTCCCTCTCATCGATCCGGGTGTCTTCTATATCCCTCCTTGCCTAATCTACTTGATCTTCTCATTCTTCTCCGGTTTTGAGCTGTTGTTGACTTCTACGAATTATTCCAGCTTCCTGTTTGACCAATACCGCGCATTATGGCATCTCAGACCCCTGTCCAGGGTTCGAACAACACGTACGTTCTGTTGATGAAGGCTTATAGCGCTTCTCCTTGGCTAGCCAAAAGGCTTTCTGGTCTTCATTCACATTTGATAGTGTTTGGTTACTCACATGTTGCTTGTCCTATCTAGAGATACCGCTTCAGTGCCGAAGGTCAATCCCCAGCAGACCAAAACGCAGGCAGGCGCGCGACTAGACATGTTCCTCTCCGATCAAACCCTGAACTCTTTCCACAACCGTCATGCTGTATCTGGCAATGATGCGAACCGTCGTGGTGATAAAGTCGCTGCCGCTATAGGCCATGTTGACCGGGTCTTGACCGGCCACCACGCTGATGGTGGAGTCGAGTCCCGTCCCGTCTGCTCTGACGAAAGCCTCCGAGGCGTTGGTGCTAAATTTTCGGAATGACATTCCACGCGGGGGGTACCATGCTTCGACGGTCCTGACAGGATCCACGCAGGGGAACAAGCTCAGGTGACACGAGTCTAACCCGAACGCAAGTAGCGCGAAATTCCCAAAAGAGAAGGTGGGGTTGGGTGCGGCACGGGCACAATGGCCGCGGGGTTCTCGAATGCCGTCAGGGCAGACGGGAATCCAAGCATGAGAGACGGAATGATTTCCACGCGTGAGGTGGCTTTTCAATTGTACGTATCCTTCCCTGCGGCTAACTTCGACCAAACCCTGCGAATATTGGAGAGCGCTGCTAACGTTGAATTTGGCTCAGATCTAGAACTGAACTTTACTCCATTCAATCGCTTCGCGCTTTTCTCATCTCGCAGGGGCGAAAAAACGCTCGCATAGTCGAGTGTTGTGACAATTCAAGACAGCTTGAACTCAGCAACAAAAGAAGCACTTGCGGTTCTGCAACCAACAAAGCGAATATACCAACCATGATTGCTTTTGACTATCTATCGTACACTGACCACCGATTTTTCCCAATTGCCATTTTACCCTCCGTAGCAACTCCAAACGTCTTGATGCAAAATCTGCCAATCCTGATCCTCACCTCCTCCATTTGCAGGCCACCACATCATCCGTTGCAATCCCGTGCGTCTCGACGAAGAATTCCCCAACCCTTCTAACCCTCATCCTCCCCGTCGTGGTCGGATACCAACCTGCCCATCACTCTCTGCAGCGTCTCCAGGCCAACAACAAACCCGAAAGCGGCCTTGACACCATCCTGATCGGCCAAGTGGTGGTATAGGATGAAGTTATGCGACTCTGTGTTGCCGTCCTGGCTCAAAGTCTTCTCAATGTGGTCAAGATCAGGGCCGAAGTCGCAATTGAGGTCTGCAGCCTCCTCGGTAGCTGCGTCGAAGAATCTTCGGGTGTTCTCCGGCCAGACTAACATGTTGTTCAGCCATCCGTGAATCAGGCACTCTTCGACGATTTCGAATTCCCAGTCTTCGAGCGGCGGGGAGCCTTCGTCATGTCGGACCTCCGGGAAGTCGCCACCGAAGAGGTTGCGCATTCTCTCAACCAGTTCTGCAACCTGCCTGGCGCGGAGAACGTCGATCATGAAGGTGCCATCGGCAACCGGTTGCCAGTTCTCACCGGTGTCTCTGAACACGAGCCCGGAGGTCGTGAAGTCGTCGGACTCGACTCGGTACGTCTCCCAGACACCCAGCGCCAACCAAGGAGCTCCACGGTGAAATAGACCGCTGGCAGAGCCACAGAGCATGTCTCCCAGAGTTCTCTGCGGGCCACCGTACAGAAATTCGGGTGGCTCCCCGTCATGCCATCTAATCATTGGACTGTCGGTGCTGACGAGGCCGACGGACATGATGGCTGCCAGGAGGAGGACGGTTCTGTAGGCGTGAGGAGATGCATCTTGGAACTGCAGAGCTGCGATCATGCAGGCGGCATTGATGCTAAGTTCAGGGAAGCAATTCAAGTTCTCGCGCATCATGATTCCGAGGTCGGCAGTCAATCGATAGGTGCCTTCCTCGTCGCCGTCTTCAATGCATCCGAGTGTTTTGAAGCGCTTCATAGTCGTAGCTCGCTGTGCCTGAAGGGATTGATTCTCTGCTGAAGGAGGTAGATAGGGCCAACTCTTGATGTTCAAGAAATCGAACATCGAAGAGTCATCCGTTTGGGGCGCCGGCTCCCACGGTCGCTCCTGTAGGGCTGCGAGAAAGTCGAAGTCACAGTGCAAAGTCGCATCGTATTGAGACTGACGGCAAATGGCCATCTGCTGATAGAGTTCGCGTCGCGATAGCGGTACGGTCCTCTCGATAACCCGTCCCAGTTTCCGGTCGAAGAAGAAGCCACGCTTGGTGCCTGTCGTGAGGACGTCAGTGACATTGGGAATGTTCCAGACGAAGCTGGAGTGGATGTTGTACGGATCCAACATGAGAATTTGCTGCTTGCCACGAGGGTCGATCCAGCTATCGCGGTCCACATAGAGGTCGAAAGCACTCAAGATGACCTTGGATGGGACGAATTCGAGCGCCATCCGGACAAGGTGGCGCGGCACGAAACAAACGATGAAGCCGCTTCGATTCTTGCGGAAGACCTCATTGACCAGCCGTTCCATCCTGTCGTTCCAGCCTTCATGTTGGCCCAAGGCCTCCATTGAGACGGGGGGCTGCGACGATTCAAGCTCGAGACAGCGCTCAAACGGCAAGCCCAGGTTCATGTCGGGCTCACTTATGTTTCCAAAGGGAGCAGGCGAGGGTGTGAAGAATGATGACATGACAACCAGATTCCAGGCGTAGTTGTCTTTGGCGCTCTCCTTGACAATCCTCTGAATGAAACATCCAATCACGTCAGACGCAATGGTTCGGCTTCCATCCAGCTTGACAAAGAGCACTGCTCTGCTTCCGATGAGGTCTTTGAATCGATCAGTCTTTTTTAAGTGGGAAGCCACTTCCATGGTCAAGACGTTAAAAAATCCTCTGTTCTTGATGGCAACTGCCTCTGTGTAAGAGGGCACGATGAGAAAGGATTTCAGGTTTTTGGTCGCCGCATGATCATGTACTGCTTTGACCACCTCGAAGCAGTCGAATCCAGCGGAAAGTCCAGACAGGTTGAAGTGTTTGAAGCCACATTTGGCCAGATTGTTCTTGATTCTCTGAATTTCTTGTGCGAAGTGGCTGTCAGGAAAGGCGACAAGCTCTCTAGGCTCGCTTGGCTCCTTGGCCTGGGTTGTCTGTGTCGGCGATGTCAGCGGAAAGGGGACAGAGAAATTGGATGTGAAGAGGCTCTACTTACGTTTTCGTCTCCATCCATGGCCTGCCTCTGAAATTCGTTGACCGAAGCAAAGCCTTCAAAGCGCGAAGCAAGATGCTGAGAATGTGATGCCGGGTTCAGCGTCGCTTGAGCCGCCGTGGTGGTGTTACAATGGATTTGTTTTGATAAAAGAATTTCTGGAGCGCACGGGAAGAGAAATGTGAAAAGTCGTGGAGTGGTAAGGGAAGGGAAGAAAGAAAGAACAGAAGAAGAGCGGGAAAAGCAGCTGAGATGTGAAGCTGAAGAAAGAGGGCTGCTCTTGTGGTGCCTCAATTGACAAAAATGCCCCACTTAAACTCACCTCACCCGACCTTCGACTTGCGTCCTCCACGTCTTCTTCTCTACCTATGAGAGAAAGAGCGATTGACAGAGATTCTGTGAAATTTAACTGATTTGCTGTTTCTTTGGAGATCACAGCTACAGACGTCAGCAGTAGGGGCGGGGATTGGCCGGTTTCGCACTAAGCGGGACGAGGACGACAAGGGCGACTGCAAATATAGGGGTCTTGCTTGCCTCAAACGATAATCTGAATCGAGTCATGTAGGAATCAAAAAAGCCCGACTTGGGGAGATCTTGGGGAGGGAAGATGAAGGATGTGCATACTCCAAGTCGCTCCTACCTGCCTACTTGTAGCTGCATCTCCCTGTCCGCCATTGCCCATGAGAACCCCCGCCTTTTCACTTTTTATCCCTGTCCCGGCTCAACATCTGACGTCTTCTCCTCACATATTCATAACCAAATTCATACCACACCGGACTTTCGATTACGCAGGGAGATATCCAGACAAGCAATCAATATAAGTCGGTGGGCCTTGGTCATGTCATACAAGATCGCGCGCGACGGGGTTCGTCGCTGCATCATAACCCGCAAAAGCACACCCCTAAGTTCAGCTTCCAAGGTCGACTGGCCATCACTCCTCTGCAACGACAAATAGGGCATCCCCATGGGCCTACACGACACACAACTTGTCCATTGCGATGCCCAGACAGTTCTCGCACCCCGCCGCTCTCAGGAGGAGCGCGTTAGCATGTACCTTGAGCGAAATAAGGGCCAGCTTCCGTGTATTTGGAAGCAAATTCTGAAGGAGTGGTGCGAGCAGCACAGCTCCGAGATGGTTGATTAGTATGATTTGAAGTATATTGCAAACCTGATTTGGCCTGACAAGATAATACCTGAGTGGAGGGGGACAGCAACAGTGAGGTCAGATTGACGCGTCGAGAAGAAGCGGCTCGAGGCTGAAAGACTGAAGCACAGTGTGCCGTCGCATTGAACTTTCGAAAAAGGCGGTCGAAGAAATGATATCCGCGACAATGGGAGGAGTAGAAGCCATGTTGAGTCCTTGGTATCCGTGATTGGCAATAGATTGTAATGATCCCCTGCGGACTAGGTAGGAGTAGAAACTTGCCCAATAGATGAAACCAGCATTGTTACCTGCTCTTCGAGATCACATTCGCTCTCATTTATCGTGAGGTGGTTTTCAATGTTTTTATCACCTTCCACCCGCCTCGTCTTTCGAGACCGTTTTTCGAAGATGCTGAGACGCTGCTGCGCCGGCAGACGTTTGAAGATTGCTCAAGCCCGAGTCTCCCATGCACACCGAGTTGGCCCCCAATGCGGATCCCTGCACAAAGGCTGGGGGAAGGCATGTTCCGGATGTCGGATACGGCCCCGGATGCGACTCTGCGTCCAGCGTCTTTCCTGTCGAGGGCCAGGAACGGAGTTTGTTCTCGGGGAAAGCATCATTGGGCTGGCATCAACAGCGCGCCATCTGCACCAGTCCCAATAGAGCCCGCCAGTCTTCACCGAGAGCATAATCGAAACACACCGGCAGCTGAGCAGTCCATTCCAGCATCCAGCTTCGATGGTCGAAATGGCGTCAAGAAATTCAAGAAGCAAACATTGCTCCCACCTCTGGTGCAGTTATCCTGCGAGCTGTCAGGGGGAATACTTGCCATGATTCCGACGCAAACCCCGGCAAAACCTGCCTGCGCCTCGCAGACTATCGATCGAAATGTGAAGCTACCCGTGAGAAGTCGTGATGCGATATGAAAAATGATAAACCGAGATGAGTCCATCGGCTTTCATGCAGGTCGGGCCTTTGAGACCGCATCCGGACGTGCCTCCACGGTGAGCAGCACACCGTCGAGCGCAGATCCCCAGAGCGCGCGATCTGGTTGCTCATTCACCGAGTGTGACATGGTGGTGTCTGTGTCACGTCGGCAGAAAACGCCTCTTCACCGAGGCGCCCGGCAGCGAAATGGCAAACGGCGGGGGGGTTCAATCGTTTCAGGGCGGAGGGACATGTCATGTGTCATCTCAAGTTGGAGGGATGACCCCCGATAAGGCCATCAATGACGTGCGCTATGATGGAAACGGGTAGACGGAGCCTAAAAATGTTAAAATGGACTTCAACCTACGATATCCGTGTCAGTGTTATTTCCAGCTGACAGCCTGCGGAGATCCCTGAGGGCCGCGGTCGCACCAACCGAATGCCTCGATGCGCGCGACGCGTGGAGATGCCATAAATTCTGTCGGGTCGCACGCGGAGAATACGGCGCGAGCCCGCGCCTGTACCACCGGCTTTCCTATCTTTGAGGAAGCAAACAAACACGCCATCAGATAAGGGGCAGGGGTGGTCATGGGTATCTCTCGGCCCCGGCTTCTCTCGGCCAGCATCGCTGTCGCTCCAGCGCTCAATGGTGTGGTATCCTGACGTGGCACATGAGAGGCTCCCATGACGTCGATAAATGGAGGCATGGCCTCAACGTTCAACATGGACAATAATATTGTCGAGGGCAGAATGCGGTTTTGCCCCTGGCCTCAAATGGGCAGACTGGCTGCCAATGAGGGGTCCACCCACACCCCGCGGATGACAGCCTGCAGCACCCGGATCCTACCAACCATCTTATCTCACCGCTCGGCGGCGTTCGGCGCTCGCCCACGTTACCGGAAAGAGCCTTGGTGGCGGCGGCTCCATGGCCTCAAAGACCCAAGGGTGGCCTCCTCCCGAGGCACCGGGCAGGCCCGTCCCTTTGGTGTTGGCGCCTCAGTCAAGCCGTCCAGGGTCGATGAGAAATACCCTAGCACAGCTCTTTGCTTTTTCCCCTTGAGAAAAGTCGACCCGGTCACCCGTCAAGTGCTCCGTTGGCAGCCGGGGAGCAGTTCCGGAAAGCTTAATGGATGGATGCAAGTCGCAAATGATAGGCGGGGATGCTCTCCGCGAGTTCGTGGCCAGGCACGTGGAAGCCTGCCGGCGAAGGGGGAGTTCGAGTGCAAGTGCTTCGCATTTGCCCAATTGGTGATGGGCGCGTGTATATAGCAAAGCGAGAAACAGCTGTTCCAACCGCCCAACCACAGACTCTACCGGTCACGAAGCCACATTGCCGGTGAGCTGGAGACCCCGTCTTATTTGCCTGCGTGGGCTCCGGAATCTTGAACATGCTTCCCCATGTATGTTCTCGAACGACATTGCAGTTGCGTGTCGTTGCCTCGGCCCGCGACCAATGGGAAGGTTGCCGGCATATTCCCTCGAGGCCATGCCTGTTGCTGATCTCTGAGGCTGCACCTCCTTACTTTGACTTGAGGCCATGGCACTTTCGTGCGACTACCCTCCGCCCGATTTGGGAATGCCGGCCGAGATTGCTTTCGAGGACACGATGATGGTCTTGGTGTTTGGGGGGGATAGCTGCCCACATAAGTATAGCCGTCGGTCCCGGATGCTCTCATCGCTGGGCTCCCTCCGTTTTCTTTCAACGCGCAGACAATCGCGGCCTTGCCTCTACCCTGCTATATTGTATCAGCGACCTTCAACTTGCGGTGTTCTGCCTTCCACTCCACGTACAGAGTCTCGCCTGCTCCAACATGCCGACGTCTCAGGTCTCGGGGGCTTCTCATGGCTCTTCCAACAAGAAGTAAGCTCCCTTCGTCCTGATGAAGCACCACCGACAGATGTCTGACACTGCGTTCAGGTCCAAGACGGCTCGTGCAAAGGAATCAAAGTCCCGGGTAGACGACTACCTCGCGGAAGAGGGCAGCCTCTACGAGCGGATCCCCAATGACAGCAAGGCCAAAGATAGAACGAAGGCGTACAAAGACCGTGCTCGGGAGACAACCCGTGACGCCGATCGCCGCCTTAGTCCAAGATAAACTTGATTGGCGGTGAACGTCATGACGATGGGCAGATGCTCGATTCGGTCATGGCCCACGGACATGGAGGTAGAGCAATGGCCGGTACGGCGAGGAGTTTGGCTGCGTTTTGGGATTAGCGATTGATTTGAAAGAAATTTCCGCGAGGATTGAGGGAAGTCACGGCTTTCTCGTAACATGCAACTGCACGTACATGCGGCAAGAGCAGTCTGGGGCCTGCCTTCTTGGCACAGACTGCACTTGCAGCAGCAGTATATGTCCTACGTGGCTGCCGCATATGGATCGCATGAAGTAAGGGAGGTTTTTGATAGCGCTGTTTTATCGAATTGAATTGTTTGGAGGTCTTGTTAGTGTTGGATCGATGTTTGTTGAAAGTATCCTCAACCGACTGATGTGACGGAAGCTCTTGACGGAGATGCTCACTCGATTGAGATGCAGTGCAGAGATCCCGTGGCTTCGAGCTTGCAGTTGCCCATGGGTCAATAAGACCTTTATAGCAAGCGCATCGATACGGCAGGAATTGTGGTCCTCTTCGTGCGGCTTCCATGCATGTGGCGCTGGGCTGCTATGTAGGCGCGCCATCCGATCAAAGTACCGTCGTCTCTCGTCATGTGACAGATGTCATCCTTACCCGCAAGGCACTCTCAAATCCGTGCCTAGGGATGCATCGATTCATCTCGAGATCCGAGATGAGGCTGCTGGTCCCAAGATGCAACGGCCCTCGGATGGGTAGTGACCCTAGAAGAGGAGAGTTCCCGGGCAAACGGGGACTCCACCGACCTGCCGTCGAAATAAGAATTGTACCGTCTCAACTCTCTCGAAACTCTCACCAAACTGTATTCAACCTAGTATAGGTAGTCAAATCAACCCGTCATCCGATCACCGCATGCGCCGGAACCGGGAAGCTCAACGTCTGTGCGGTGCCACGGACACACCCGCCAACGAGCCTCCACAGAGACTAAAGAATCAGCCAAGAAAATGCATGCCCAACGTTACTTCTGTGCCGCGATATCGTCCCATGTTGACACAATACACAAGAGATGCGGTCTTTAGCCGTTGTGTGAATTACCCACCGGGGTCCTTGTGCTTCGGTCGCTGCGTTCCGAGAACATGGGTGAGACGGATGAATTCAGAATCCCTGCAGCGGGGGAACGATTGGGTTGGGATCAACTGCGGCCCATCGCGGCCAGCCAAAGACGAACAATCAACCGATGGGCGCATGAACGGCTCAGCAAACTCTGCCATTCTTTGGCTGAATCCCACGTCTTTCAACCACACAAATACATTCTTCCGACCACAATCGGGCCTGGATCGGTCCAGCCCTACCAGGCATGTTCCGATACCCCAGGATCCACCTGATGACGCTATCCAGGGGCCTCCTGTGGGACCGCCTACGTTACAGAGCATATTAATCCCCGAACTCTTTGCACCATTCCGAGTCCATTGTCGGTCTTTTATGGTGGGGGTCCAAGACAAGGGGGGAGGGGACGTGGAAGTAGCCCAGAACCGACAGGGCCATGGTCTGAGTCTGGCCTCGTCCTCGGGTCTGGCAGGTTTCTCCAGTCAGCAGGACCCGACCGCTAAAAAGGAAGGGGAAAAAAAATTCAGAGGCGGGCAAGCTCGGTGGATTACCTGGGGCCGCGCGTGCTCGATACTTTGTCCCGCGTTTACGAAAACCAATCACCCGGGATGCCTCTTGGCAGCTGTCAAGACGCGCGTGCGCTGGATACCTGCTGTCGTGGACCTGCGTCACCTCAGCCAAGCGGACTGGTCGCCTCGAAACGCGAAGTGACGTTGCGTATCCTTCTGGATATACGAAGTGATGAGGAAGGGAAGCGACCGAGGAGGTGACGAAGCCGTGGGAGGCGGCCGCTCATTTGGGCTGCCGAGGATCCAGGACTTTTTCTGGGGTTTTGGAGAAGAACTGGAGGTGCTGGGATCCTAGGTTGGGGAAGACGGGGGTTGCGATGGTTGGGTGCACATCCCCCTTGCACAAATCTAGTACATCGCTCGGCAGTCTCGGGTGGTCACCGCAACGATCGCACAGCAAGTAACCGTAAATGACATAGAAACCGGTCCTTATTTTGTTAATCATGCAGGCCCAGCTGCACGAGCTAAGTAGCAATAATACAGGTTCTTCCATAATTCATCGTCCCTCGCACATTACTCGCCCCGCCAAATGCGTTGGCCGTCTTGGTATTCGAGGAAGTGGCCGATGGAAGGTAAAAGTCGAAAGGTATTAGGTTGGCAAAGGTGTTGTACATGGCTGGTGGCGCACCGGTGAAGCATTAGGGCCGACAGGGTGTGATGGTTCGGGCCTATTGGGTTCGGGGTTGTTTTTGGACGGGCTTGTCTTCGGCTGGTCTGTTAGATTCGAGGCGTGTGTACTGGTTGTCGTTATCATTCATGAACATATCGAAGCGAGCCTGCCGAGAGGCCGCTTGGTTGTTCGAGGACTGTCCAAACGCTGCACCGGTCCTGTTCGGTGTCAGTCAACATGCAAGTAAGACAAGACCGGGATATCAGAGTCACTTACTGACTGCCGGATTCAACAACCATTGAAGAAGTCTGAGATGACATGACTGCTAAACTTGGGTATCTTGGAAGAACGATGAACGGAGTTGGCAAGGTAGTCCAATGACGGGATGCAAGACCAGCTTGTGTACTTAAACAATATTGACACGGCGGGGATGGAAGGTGCAGAAAAACAAGGGAAGGGGAATCGACTTTGATGAAAAAAGCGCGAGAGGTGAGGGCATCGTTCAGCAGTCCATGGCGAAAGCGGGACGATTTAAATATCAAGGAGGTGGAAGAATCAGATGAAGAGAATCAGAAAAGGGCGAACCATTTTGGATGCCTCGCACCGTGATGTGCGGTGAACGAAGAACGAGTGAGCGTGGGAGCAAGGTTAGGCGTGGGATCGGGACGAACATCGTCAACGCAAGGTACCTCTCTAATCGTCCGCGAGGGTTGACAGGAAGGTAGATGCCGGCTGACAGGTACCAAGCGGTAGCTAGCGTTGACAGTGACAACCCAAGACAAGAAAAAAATTGTATTTTCCTTGAGGATGCGTCGGAGGCTCGGCCTCATGATTGTCTCCTGTGCCTCTGATTTGACCACGGCGGTATGCACTCATTTCGCGTGCAGAAAAACCGGCGGACCAAAATAATACATGGCCTCAAGACAGGAACACAAAATAAAACGGGGCGATTAGTTGGGCGGCGAAAAGTTCCATCAGATGCATGGTAATGCAAGGCACACACACCCTTTTCCCGCCATTTTGCACCTCCGTCATGATAAGGTGGAAATAGGGTGGTGTGGGAGCTCTCTGTACGGGCGTTCCAGCTGGTTTCTGGACCGTCAGCGAGTGAGCTGGCAGGCCAAGGTGAGGTGGTGAGGTACACCAGGAACCAAATACGTGAGACATGCTCAGCGAAGAGGCTCTGACTTCCACAAGACTTCAAGAAAAATTTTTTACTCGGCATTATTGCACCAATTCCCCCGGATCTTCTCCTCTGCGGGCGTCGAGATGCACTAGGCCCCGAGAGGAGAAGAGCAAGCCATGCGGGGTACATGAAGACTGAAAATTTTGCTGCACTTTCGTTTCTTCTTGTCTCGAGAATCTGGTCTGGATCTGCAGAGGAGCTGGGCAGCTGGAAAACGCGGCAGTATGTTTCCATCCGTTCGGTTCCTCGACGCCTGCGGTTCGTCAGCGGGATGGAGCGTCAGCCATGTTGATCGGCCGATGTCGCTGTTGCATTTCAGTGGAATGCTGTCTGAAGACATAACATGCGGCGAACGGCCTGAAACGACTTCGAGAACACAAGAGGCGGTTTCTGAATCGAAGCCACTTGTTTCCAAACCCAAGCTACCGATGTCGTGCGTCGGAGGCGCACCTCATAGGCCAATGGGTCCAATCTTGGCAATGTCCTCATAGAGCGATAGACCGGTGCAATTGGCGAAGGCACCGGTCGGTGAGCGAAGCAGGATGTGAGCCTGAGGAACTCGCAGATCAACGGCGGTGATGATGACAAGGTCACGACGGACGTGGCTTGACCTTTGGGAATACGAGGTTTGAGCTACCCAGGACATCAGCAAGGCAGACTGTTTGTGGAACCCAGGACATCAGCAAGAAAACAGCCAGTCCTTGATTCCAGCTGCTGGCCGCATTCGTAGGGCTGTCGGACAGGTTCCAGGTTGCGACAACTTAAGCTTCCGCTCCCGCTCCCGCTGCCGTCTCCGATTGATTCTCCACGCCGCCGGAAAAGACGCTGCAAGCAGCGACACCACGCTCTCCAACGGCGCCGTTGAGGGTTCTCGCCGGCGGCGGAGCCAAGAGATAAGGTTATCGCCGCAGGCGACTGACAAAGAACTTGCTCAGTTCTGCAACAGTCCGGAAGTACCGTCGCTCGCCAATACAAACCGGTCCATAAAAGCTCCAATTTTTCTCCTCTCAGCTTACTATTGGTGTTCTTCAATTGGCGTCGATTCGCAAGAGCCCCGCATCGCTTGTACCGACCGGTGAATTGTATTTTATTGCAAGCGGGATAAACAGCGAGCAAAATAAACTAGATGCCATCCGGGTGCGCAATTGCAAGCAGGACCCTTAAAGAGAAGTTCGTTCCCGTCTGGCCCTGCGGTGCCGTTCAGCCGTTCTTACGTGAAGCGCGTAATTGTTTGTTTGTTCCGCGAGCTCTGTTTCGTTTTTTTTTTTTTTTAGACGGCAAGATGGAGACCGAATCGTCCAAATGGACCTACCAGGTCAAAGGTAATTGACTGGCCTGCCGCGCTTCATGTTTGTAACCTAACATGCCGTAGTAATGGTTCTTGGGGAAGACGCAAAGTCCAAAGAGGAGAGGCGACTGGTGCGGAAACTGGGTAATGGTTCCTCCCGTCTTTTGATGTTTTGCATATGCTGACAAGGACCGGGTTCCGTGACTTGCAGACCTTTTTGTGTTGGTATGTCTCCACATTGGCGATGGCGTCAAACGCAACGGAGCTGACCAAAGATAGACGTACTGCTGTTTCAGCTACTTCGTTAACTACCTTGGTAAGAAGAACGTCATTGATTCTTTGATTCAATTAGCTTATGAATGACCAGATCGCGCTGCCTTTGCCAATGCATACGTACGTATTTGCTCGCTGGTGAACGGTAGATTTACTCACCATCATCAGGTCGCCGGTTTGAAGGAAGATATCGGACTTCACGGGTCACAGTACAATGTCTTGCTGTCAATGATGACTGCCGGGTTCGTAGTGCCACCCAAGATGCTGCCACCATGTTGCTGACGTGCCGTCAGATATGTCCTTGCCCAGATTCCACACGGTATCGCCATCCAAAAGATCGCGCCCCGCATTTGGCTCCCGTCGATGGTCCTGCTTTGGGCTGGCTTGACCATGTGCACTGCAGCCTGCAAGACGTATGAGCAGATGTGTGTTGTGCGCTTCTTCCAGGGTATGGCAGAGGCAAGCACATACTGCGGGACAATGTACATCATGGGGTCGTGGTAGTAAGTGTCTCCACCCAAACTGCATGGATGGGGCCGTATGCTAAATGGACAAAATATAGCAAGCCATTGGAGATTGCAAAGCGAACCGCTATTTTCACCGCTGTCGGCCAGGCAGGCAGTATGTTTGCCGGTGTCATGATGACTGCTGTGCACAAGAGCATGAACGGATACGGAGGGCTGCCAGGATGGAAATGGGTATTCCTTATCGGTAAGTTTGGCGCGATCCCGGGCAATATCTGTCGTCCGTTAGCCAGGCTCGGTACTAAATGGGTGACAGACGGTATCATTACTCTGCCGGTTGCCGCTGCAGGCTTCGTCTGTTTCCCGGACATTCCCGAGCAGACAAAGGCACACCTCTTCAGTCTCAAAGAAGACGATATCAAGCTGGCCATCAAGCGCCTGCCGCCCAAGAGGGAGGATGCGCATAACGTCTCGCCCTTATCACTGGCCAAGCGTATTCTCGGCAAACCATACTTGTACGCCACCCTCCTTCCTTGCTCGCTTGCGCCTCTGCTGACAAGACCAGTTACGTCCTCGGAGTATTTTCGATTGTTACTGGCGCGCTCGAGGCCTTTTGCGTGCAATCGCTTTTCCTTCTTTGGATGAAGTTCCACAGCGACCGCTACACAAGCTCCCAGATCACAACGTACCCGCTGGGCGTACAGGCGGTCGCCATTGTGTCCAACATCGGTGCCGCCATCTACATGGATTCAACGGGTCACCGGCTGCCCATCGGGTTCTTGGCGTGCGGGCTGCAGTTGATCTCTGCGGTACTTATCCTCGTCCCCACGATTCCGGATGGGGCAACCTTTTTCGCGTACTACCTGGCGGGTACGAGCTATATGGTCAACCCGTTGTTGTTCGGCTGGGCCAACATCATCCTGAAGAGGAGTGGTGACGAGGCGGCCCGAAGCGTGTTGCTGTACTGGCTGAACGCCATCCAGAGCACTTTGTACACTTTCTGGGGCATTGCGCTGTACCCTGCGAACGAGGCGCCGTACTGGCGGAAGGGCGGAATCACCATGTGTGTGGTTGTCGTTTTGATGGCCGGCCTGATGTGGGCGATGAAGTGGCTGGACAGGAAGTCGCTTGCCGAGCAGCTTGTCGAGGATGGGGATAGCGCGGCGGAGGCGAGCAGGTCCTCGGATGCCGGGAGTCAGAAATGAGGCAGCCTGGACGGCAATCAACACAATGTCAAGAGGTGACAGGGGAGGGGTGGGATGGAGGCGTATACCAGACGGAAGAATGCACCTAGCGTGAAGAGTCGGTCGGTTGAGAGAGGAGGAAAAAAATATGCGTTGGAGACACTGGTAATTTTCGGGAAGGATCGTGAGGGTGTGCGACTTGAGGATGGTCGGTGGCGTGTCCTGTCAAAGATAGTGATAGCCAGGAGACCTGGAGTCGGGAGTAGGCGGTGAAGAATAGAACCGGATTGTTCGGGCAATCATCAGGCAATTTCTTTCCCTTCAAACTGACAGAAACGACGGGAAATGCTGAGAAGGGTGGACTGTGAGCAGGCTGAGATGATGGATGAGCAGGAACGGTCGGAGGTGTACTGGAAGATCCCTGTCGGACCTCCTCGTTTGGTGGCCTCCGTCCCCTGGAAGGAACCATCCTGGTGCAGGGGAGCCTACCACTGAATCTATGGACCTTAGATTGGCGGACCCTGCTAGCGGTATCCACTCCGCCGTCTGTGCTTCCCGTCCGTCACCAACCCAACCAGGTAAGGTACCTTAGGTACCAGGCGGGCGGGGGAAGCTAGGCCTGCCTTCCTCCTTCCACGTCTGCCTTCAACCGCGGGGGCTTCCATCGTCACCGGCGACCGCTCCAGCCAAGAGAAACGGCAACACGAGAAGACGGTACGGTCTGGGTTGAAGAGGGCAAAGACTCGACCATTTACGCAGTTCTTGTGCTCGGCATTAGCCCGTTGGCACACCCTGACCAGCCTAACCCCTGCCCTGACCGGTCTGTTGGGGCAGGTCGTCACCATGTTGTGTACCGAAGCTAAAGCACTCCACGCCTGATGCACGAATGTTTGCTTGTCAGGATCGACCACGTCGCTTCGCTTCGTTCGAGCTCCATCGACGGAACAGTTCATCCCAAGTGTGATACAAATGCATCTTTCTGGCATTGCATCGGCAAGAGAAGCCGAGATCTCGACCAGACGGACATGTCCGACGGTCAACAACGCACTCTTGGAGATGCTTTCGATACAGAAGGCGGTCAACAACTTCTAATTTCAAGAAAATGAGGCTGTCACCGGGTGGCGTAAGCTGTTATCTCGTAACTTGAAACGCGCCACGGGACAGGCACCCTCGAACTACAAGTCTTCCATGGTTTGGAACTGTGTTCACCGCCAGACTAGTAAGATACGAACCTGTCTCAAGCTTTCTATGACTGCCCATGTGCTAAAAGTATCTCTCTCAGAGGCCCCTGTCGCGGATCAATACATTTTGGGACTGCATCTTTGCACGCCTCCCGTATGCTGACACATCTCCACGACCCGATGATTAACCCCTGGCCTCAAAATTCTAGTTCATTTCTCAGCTGTCAGTCTTTCCCTTTTCCGAAAAAGAAATGCAGAGTGTCTTTAGAGACGCGAGCATTTCACGGTCACACACATCTGCAGATCGCGGGGGAGGCACGGCAGGCTCTGACCCAATCGCTCGATCAAAATTGAGGCCAGCCTAACTTAGCAATGTGCAGAAATGAAGCACATTCGGAGAAATTCTTCAGCCATTCGCAAATTTACCTTCTTCACCGCCAGGATGAAGACTGCAGGATCGGTCTGCAGTGGCACGAAGGTCTGCACGATCAGGAGCGGTATCTGCGGGTACCGATTGGGAAGTCTCGCGGGCTTTGGTCTTCGGTTCCTTGACCTGCCGCAGTCTCCTACAAGGTAAGGAAATCACAATCGCTGACACCGCCCTATCATATCATGCGACCATTACACCATGCCGAGGGCTATCGGTGGATGTGTTATCATTTCTCTGAGCTGCCCCGCGTGAGAGGCACAGTTTCCCCACTTGCTCTTCCCAAACCAGTCTCCTGCGTTCACCTTTCTTTTTTTGCCTCTTCAAGCTTGTTCATTCTTCAGACCGCCTCTTCAGCGGATTCTGGCATGCAAGATCACGCCGGCGGTGACGCCTCTCCGTCATGGCGAAGCCGATGAGGAAGGGTTAGACGCCATCCTAACTGGGAATGCCGCCTTGCAGAGCAACCTGCCTGGCGCAGTAGCTTGGCCTCATGTACAGGCTTGGATTTCGACGTACATGTATGATGATGCTACTACTAATCAACTACTGTACACCGCTCCAAGGGACGTCATGCACTATTTCCGGGGGCCTTATTTAGGGGCACAGTTGCTGCGAGCTTTTGGGGTGACGATCGCCTCACCTTCGCATGTGATCCGAAGTGAGGGGCTCCTCAGTCAGCCTGCTATTGCTTCATAGACCTCTGGGCTGTTCACGCCGTCTTTTCTAACGCAACCGGACCTTCTTGGAGGCTGTGCCTGCTAGCTTATGCCGCTGCTAACCCCACTGTTGGTTGTGGATGTCTGGCCGGGTGATTGCCAGAAACACTGGAATCAAGGCAGTGATCCCTAGATGTTGAGTTACGAGAATTTCACTGACATGCTTGGTCTACGCTCAACGTTCAACTTAACTCATAATTGTTTCGCAATGGAGAGCTCAGAAGTGTCAAGCTGAAGTGGATTGCAATTCAGAACAAAGATGTACGGGATAGGACTGTGTAAAGGCTCTACACGAAGCCATTGTCTTCCATCTGTAACCTTAACAAACAATGCCTTCTTCGGTCACAGTCCATTCTGTTCAAAGTTTGACAGACTATCTTAAAACAATTTTTTTCAGACGTTTTCATTGTTCAGAACTGTCGCAAGTCGCCAGGTCGATACATAAGACATCACGACCACTTGTCCATCATCTTCTCGACTAATCGAGACTGAAACAGCATTACTATCGTACTTACAACTTCAACCACAGATAAATTAATCAAAACGAGAACACAACCGACAAGATGCCTCCTCATCAGTACAGACATCAGTTCAACGACACATATCCTGCAGCACCGGCCAAGGAGGACTGCAGCGCTCTGGACAGCGACCTCCTCGTCGGGGTCGTCATTCCTCCCTTCTTTGCCATGGGTTTCCTTGTATCCCTAGTGATAACTCTTTGGAACCGCTGGACATACATCACTCGAACCAAGAAGTTGGAGGAAGAGAATCGCCGACTCAGGGTCAAGAACCAACTGAACGAGTATTGGCACGGTCCCGTCTCCGACGATCTTGTCGATGCCGAGCTGAAGAATCCCGGCAGCCACACTGGCGGGGCCAAGCGACCTGAAAGTGGGAGCGATCACGTTCGCGATGTCGATCGGGATGCTGGTACCCAGTCCAGACTTGCCACGTACGATGACGCGGGCTTCTATGTGTCTGGTGGCCGAGACGGAGCTGACCAAGAAGAGTCTGAGGAGTCCCGCGAGCGTTCTCGCGACCTGAGCACCATAGCCGAGGAAACAGAGGTGTCTGCTGATGCGGTGCTTAGGAGTATACCTGATGAATCAGACCACCGCTTCGCAGTTGGAAGCGACTCTGATGAGGACGAATGGGAGAGAGCTGAGCCAAACTACATGTCATGCGGAGAGTCCTCGATTCCTCTGGAACCATTGAAACGAGGTGGATCCTCCAGGCAAGACGACTCCTTTAGACGAGGCAAATCTTCCCAGCAGGTCGCATCTTCCAACAAATACGAATTTAACAGCCAAGTCGGGTCTTCTCCTAGCTCAGTCGATTCTTCTCCTGGCCGTGACAGGTTTTCTCCCAGCCCAGTCGAGTCTCCTACCCAAAGCCAGTTTCCTAGACAGGACGCATCTTCCAGGCAAGGTGAGTCCTCTACATAAGACGGGCCCTACCGACGAGGCTAACCTTTCCCAGAAGGCGAGTCCTTGCCGCTACAGGGTGAGTATTCGGCACCGGGCGAAGGCCAAGGGGAGTCTTCGAGTGAGCCGAAACCACGAGAGAGGTGGAAGCCTATAGCGAAACAAACGCGTCCCTACAAATCCAGATTCGTGGAACACTTGAATGACGTTGCTATTCCCGTAGACGCCATTCTTCTCGATGACATTCTCTTTCCCGACCCCTTGATCAGTAACGACAAGAAAGGTGCTTCACATGACGCTCGAGAGCAGAATAAGCATCAGTCCCGTAGGAGTTAGGTATTCCTTCGGACGTGGCTTTGCAGGAAGCTTCGAGCAAGTGGAGACTCGCGGTGAGTTTCTGACAGCAGTGAACCTGGGTTGCGAGTCACAGGTGTCGAGGTCAGTGAGGCAGGCTTGAATACAGAGATAAATCAATTGGAAATGTTCGTAGATATTTTGTTCATTTTTTCTGTCATGATCATGCAATTTCTTTCATTTACTATCGATCTGAGACCACGTCGTTCACGTGTTGTAAAGAGTATGAGATGATGTGCGTTCCCATCGAGTCGGTTTGGAACTTTGACAAATATCATGATAGAAGACGATGCATCATTCTCATCCAGAGCGGCGCTATTTGCGTTGCTCTTCAGGCACTCAACTATCAAGCCCTTAGCTGTGTTGACCGCAAGACATCCTGTCCGGCCTCGTATGGTGTGATGAAGTCTCAGACTGTCTGGAACCAACTTGGTCCTAGTGAGCCGAACACCTTCGAAATACAATAAAGCCAGCATATATGAAAAGGTAAAACGACGTATCTTCCTTCACTAAACTAAATAATGTAATATCTTTGATCATCCTTCAAAGTCGCGGTACCAGTGTCACCAATGAACCCAGGCTTGCCATCTTTGCTGCTCCGGCTAGCAAAGGTTGAGAGCTGGAACGATGGATGCAGGTAACAATGGAGGCACCCCATGGTGACAAGGAACCAGAACAACGAACAAAGACAAGGGATCTTGATAACCCCCAATGAGATTGATCTTGAGGCCCAGTCCAAAGACTCGAAAGCTGTCAGCGCCGTGCTTATCAGAACAAAGCTTTGTCAAGGGAAGACTTGTTCAATGATGATGAATAACGCTCCTGTCTGTATTACAACCTCAATGTAGCTCATCTAATTGACATCTATATATCCTTGCCTTCCATCTATCTCCAGAACTATTCTCATCATCACACCTCACCAATCCGACTCTCATCTCAGAGGCAAGTCTTCCTTACCCCTTTCCATCACTGACTTCCCATCAGAAACAGGCAGCATAATACTGCAGTCAGCGCATCGCTATATTCGAGTTCCGCAACTGAAACCTTTTGCATGTCCTCAATTTTTCTGCCTTCTTCAATGTAAGTCTTCCCTTCTCCGACTGACATAGCACAGTACTTCAAATGCATGTTTCCGCCATGAGGTAAGTCTCCTCCCCTCTTCAAAGCTGAACCAAGTTCTAGGAATCAGGTCTCTAGTGTCGTCATTGCCGATTGACCAGGTAAGCCTTTCCTCATCCCTTCTGAGCAGCTAATCTATCTACCAGAGAATCTTCAAAGCCGCCCTCGTCCCTACTTTAACGAGTCCTCGTATTTCCGTGAGTCTTCCTTCATCTACCTTCTTTGAGCAACTGACCCTAGGCGTTCCTCAATCCTTGAAATCCTTCTCTATGGCAACGAGTCTTCTTAGTCTTCATTCGTAAGTCCCATCCACCTTTGTGCTAACTGCAGGTCCGTCGATGATCAAAACCTTCCTCTTCCTTGTTCCATATAAGTCTGTAAGTGCCTCCCCTGCTCGTAAATTCCTAACTCTGCAAGACCTCTCGACTTGTGCCCCAGACAGATGCGACTACGTTGCCGGACCAGGTATGTTCCCCCGCCTCATCTCTGTTGCTAAATATCATCACCAGCGAACGGATAGACTCGATATCCCCCAACGCCACCAACGATCGTGAACCCGTGATCGACATGCAGGTATGTGCTCACCCCAGAACCAACATGCTGACGCTTAGGCAAAAGAGCCGAGTATATACAAAGCTACGCGCGACGATATCATCTATACCTAATCGGCGAACCGACCGCGACCATCCCCCCTATGCTGAATACCGGTGCGTGATCCTCCCCGAACCAATAAGCTAACGCAATAGATCATTTACGACACTACCTTTCTGCCTCGTCTAGCCACCGAGTTCTCGCGAGAGCCGCGCATGCCGATGCCGCGATGAAGGAGACATAAGCCGAATCGCCCCAACTTCCGACGACGAATCGCGGCCGGCCGATGTTTATACCGAGCGAATAAGGTGCTGATGGGAGTCATGAGGTGTTGGGATGATGAGAGTGGGGAAAGGACGAACATCTGAGTGGTACTTTTGGGATCATCTACGAGGAAATGCAGTAATCAATGATGGATAAGGTCTGGATCTTGATACAAGGCTTC
This sequence comes from Colletotrichum tropicale, assembly GCA_027406125.1. Taxonomy (NCBI): domain Eukaryota; kingdom Fungi; phylum Ascomycota; class Sordariomycetes; order Glomerellales; family Glomerellaceae; genus Colletotrichum; species Colletotrichum tropicale. Next base: position 4,119,153 of record JANVYH010000004.1, read on the forward strand.
GTATATTCCCAGTGAATTGAAGTGATATCAGATACATAACGCCCTAATAACAAGCGCCGATTATCAACCCGAGGCCGTCTCTTCCATTAGTCGTCTCATCGTTTAGAAAAACTTGCTCTTGAGCCCTCCCAGCACAACATTCCGCTTCTGCTTGTTGATGTACTTGCCAACGTCGTCTGCCCATCCTGCACTCTGGTTCTGCAGGTTGTCCATGTTATCACTCATGATATTGAGCTTCTCAGTCCGCTCATTGAGTTGTCTAGTGAGGTAATCACCCCAGCCCTCCTGCGCACCTCCAGCGCTTGGCCCTGCTGCTGTTTGGCCTGAGCGTGCAGCCCTGGCCTCTGCCGCCGCCGCCTGGATCATGCGTCTGCTGGGCGGGCGATCAGGGGCGATGAGAAGATCAAGATCCGTCGGCGAGATGTACTGCGTGCCCGACAACCACTGCATGTTAGAAATGGTAGGGCGAGGCGGTGTGATGAGCTCGGGGTTGATGAGAACATCAGCGCTGACGGGAAGATCCTTCGCAGTACCCCACACGCTCAGGACTGCAATTTCAGATGGGCCAGTCCAGCCAAAGACATCGCCGGTCTGTGTCACCACGGCGGCGGTGCTGCGACTGCTGTCCAGCATGGGAAGCTGAGCCCTTCCAATCTCCTTCAGTCCCGGGATGGAGAACGCGCGGGTTGTCCTGTCGCCAAAGACGCCGACAATAGCGAAGCCGTGGAGCTCGAATTCGGTGACGTTTGCTGCGTCACAGAGAATGTCATCAAAGGATTTAGAGGCTCCCTTGGCTCCTGCGGGTTTGAAGACGCGAATCTCGGTTTGCGTCACTGTTCTTTGTTAGTAATTGTATCTCAAACGGGTCAAATAGACTTACCAGCAATCAAGACACCGTTCACCTGCTGTCCGTTCCTGAGGCCTGCAACAATGGGACCAGTCGCAAATGCAGGCTTGCCAGAGTCCGCAATAATAGGGCAGAGAGCCACAACCTTGCCATCAAACTGCTGAGCTCCGGCGAGAGTGACCGAGTAGCTATTGCCGGAGGGCAGAATCTTGAACGTGGCCACCCTTCCCGTGTTGGTGCCAACGAAGCAGCAGATGCTGGAGTAGTTGTCGCCCTCTAGTGTCATGACACTGAACTCAATGGCAACCGGCCACTCCTTTCCGCTGGGCTGGCTATGACCCTTCAAGAACGAGGCTCTCTTCTCACGCTTGGCGAATTCCGACATGGACATTTGGTAGATGACTGACGGTCCTCTCAAGTCGATAATGCTGAAGAAGCCGCCTTCAGAGCCAACAGCCACAAAGCCGACATCTGACACGCTGACGGCGGAAATTGGTCCTTGCATCATCTCGTACAACTGCCACGGCTGCAAGCCCTCTTTGAGAGACGGCTCCGCTCTGGAGCTGATGTCAGTCAGGCCACCGGGGTTGGGAGCAATATCCTCGTGATGATCCTTTCCATGGAACCTGTTGCCAGCCCATCTGTAAATCACCAGCTCGCCGTTGCGCGTGCCAACAGCGAATTCGCCATTGTTGGGAGCCATGTGCATGGCGGTAATATCAACATCCTCGTAACGATCGAGCGAGCGAGCAACATCGACTTGAAGCATGGTAGGGTTCTCAATTTCATCGTCGTGGCCGGCATCCCAGAGACGTACCGTGCTGTCGCCGTGGGCGATCTGGAAAATGGTACGTCCTTCGTATCGGCGCTTCGGCTTGGCGGCTGCGGCGCCGCCCTTCAGCAGCGGTTCGCCCTGGTTTCTGGTCTCGACCATGCCGAGCCAGCGGCCCCGGTCAACGGTCTGCACGGCGAATCTGTTGACATACGGGTGGACGAAAGAGACAGAGGGGTGAAGCTGGTTTGTCGGACTGATTGGGTATCCCGAGGGGAAACTCATGGTGAGTAGCTCGCCAGAAGTGAGCAGGGTCAATACCGCAATCGGATCCTGCGCGCCAGCAAAGTACGGCGAAAGACGGGGAATGAGAAGGAAGTTAGCGACCTGAGCCCCTGGTGGCGTCGGCAAGGAGATATTTCTCTTTCCTCGCAAATGGTCTTCGAGAACCTGCCATGTCGAAGTTGCGTAGACGGGCGTTTGTCCAAGCTCGATGAATGTCAGGCTCTTTTGCGGATTCTCCGGGCTGTGGCCACCTGCGATGAGAATTCCGGTGTCGTCCGGGTTGTCCTTACAGCACCATGCGATCTTGGCATATGGCTCTCTGAAGCCAACATGTCCCGCGTTAGGTGAAGGCTGATCAACCTTGAACTCGTCCAATGTCCTGGCCATGACAACACGGCCATCCTTCGGGTCCCAAAACACCATGCTTCCATCATCGTGGGCCGTCATAATGAAGGTACCAGTGGGGTGCCACAGAGCGTGAGAAAGCCTCGGCCGGCGGACCGTATCAGGTGGCTCTCCACCGCCGCCAGGCGCGCCTGGTTGAAGAACATATTCCAAGAACTGAGTGGGCTTGTTTTGCTTGAAAGAGTACACGACCACTCCCGTGGTGTAGGCGATGAGCAGTTTGCCAATGTCCCTAGGGTGAAGCGCAATGCTCACCAACCCAACGACACGGGCTTTCGGGTCCTTCTCCTTCCAGAAGTTCGGCAGTCTGAAAGACTTTGTGATATTCTCCCTGTCAAGGTCGTATGCCAAGATCTCTCCCGTGGCCAGTCCGAGGAAGGCCCAGTCGAGCAATGGGTCGGTGATGAGGCAGGCGACGTGGCCGGGGCAGACAATACCGGCGACTCGCTTGGCGGTGTCGAGATCCCATATTCCCAGCTCGTTCTTGGCATCGAGGGAGACCAGTCGGTTGGCGGTGAAGTGGAGGGAGCGGAAGGATGTGCGCCTTGGCGGCTCGATGGTCTTTTGGACTCGGTTTTGTCCGAAGACGAAAATTTTACCGGGGCCAAACTTGGATTCGTTCGTTCCGATGGCGAGAAGCGATTGGATTGGATCGTAAGCTAGGCAGCTGCGTGTCTGTTAGCATTGCAGAGTCCGTTGCGCATCTCGAAATGCCATGGACTGACGCGCGTCAACGTGGGGTAGCTACTGACCTGACCTGCGAGTTGATGCCGTAGGCAGACTGGTAGTCGGGCGCAAAGAGCTCGGGGAGAATGGACGCAGACAGGTCATTCTGCATGCCTGTCTGCTTTCCTCGGAGAAAGGCGGCCATGGTGTGAGAGAGCGGTGCAAGTTGGATCTGGAGATGTTGGAGAGAAGCCCGAAGAGCTTTGGGGTGGTCCCGTACTTTTTAGTTGGGTAAGGCGGCCGAACTTCCGCTTGGCGGGGTGCTCAGTGGTCCAAGTCCCTGCATTGCAGCAGCAACCGGGACTAACGTCATAAGGTTACGATTTAGTCAGTGCAGAGATCCAAGCTCCACTTATGCACGTGATAGTTATGAAAGTTGTGCATGCATCTCACTCTCATCTCACCCCCTCAATTTGAGACGTCTTTGACGGCTCCCACGTCCGGTGCTACCAAACAGCCCAGAAGGCCATGAGTTTCGGGACGACAGAAGGCGGCGATGATCGCAAACATGGATCTGGCCGCTGGTTTTACCTCATGGCCGAGTAATTGTCGACACTGAAAGGCATGGGAGACTCTCAAGATCCCCCTCGGTTTATGAGCTCAATCGCCAGAGCCAAGCAAAGTCAACGCAATGGCCTGAAAACTCAAACTCACATCCCTCATTTCTGACTCTATGGCTCTGTTAATTTCCAGTCCTCAGGGGTTGAAGTTGCTTGCGCTCAAATCGACTCTTCACTGATCTTCTCATCGAATCACACAGGAAGCGCGACATGATGAAATCATAGAGACAAACGACTTTTCTAAGAGGTTTAATACGGCAATTGCCAGTAGACGTTGATTAAGTCTAAGATTTACAGATGAAAGTCTACTCTGGAGTTAAATTAAGGGTATCGGTTGCCGATGCTCGGCGCTTGGAAAGCAATGGCTATGCAATTTTTTGTCTCTTTCCAGACAGGCGATTTTAAACAGATCCGGCAACGGTGCCCTCCTCGGCACGCTTCTCCTCGTTGTGTCCGTGGACAGGGATGGCGCTGGTGGCGCTGTGAAAGTCAGTAGGGACTCACGAGAAAACAATGAACAGCAGACTTACAGGTCATCCTCTCCAGAAAGCTCCTCAAGAGTCTTGCGAGCAGTCTCGGGAATCAACCAAGAGGTGCAGAAACCGAGAAGCATAAACAGAGCAAAGATCTGCATGATGTGGTTCAACCACGGGGTACTCCATCTCGGGTCAGTCTTGGCGAGCGTCGAGTTGGCGCCGATGGTGCGGAGGGGACCGAAGACGACCTGAGCAATGATGGCACCGATCTTTCCGGAAGCAGCAGAGATACCGTGGGAGGTAGAGCGGTAACGAGTGGGGAAGCACTCTCCGGGAACGATGAAGGTCGTGGAGTTGGGGCCGGCGTTGAAGAAGAACTGAGCCAGGGTGTACAGGGCCATCAGAGCACCACCGGAAAGGTTCCAGAAGTCAAATCCGATAACGCAGAAGAGGAGCGTCTGGTTATCTTGTTAGAAAAGCGGGGTGGTAAGAGTTTCAGACTTGACTTACAAGAGCAAAGAAACCAAACAGCTGGATAGGCTTGCGGCCAATCGTGTCGATCAAGGCAGCGGAAACCCAGTATCCAGGAACAGCTCCTGCCAGAACTAAGATGAGGTTACCAACAGCGGTACGGTAGAACGAGTGGTACATGTCCGCGCCGCCGGCTGAAGCCATCGTCAGTTCAAAATCACCTAAGCCCCAAGACCATTTGAGACTTACACCATCCGATAGCGTTGAGAATGATGGCGTTGTTCAAGCCAAGACCGTAGAATGCGACGTCAAGCATGAACTAGAACGAGTTAGTTTCGTGTTGAGGTGATGAGAAGATGATGTTTTGAGATGTGGTGATGGTGGCGGTTGAGTTGGGAACCAACAACCCAACACCAACGCCACTTCTTTTACACCACCAAAACATCTGAAATGAGAGCTGAACATACCCAGGAACCAGCAGTACCAAGAAGGACCTTTCCGTTCTTCCAGTGGCTGTAGTGACGGAAGAAGTCAGACCACGAGGCCTTGGGGACCTCAAGCTCCTGCTTGGCCTGCGCACGAGCAGCGACGCGGGCGGCCTCATCAACTTCGGCCTCACCCCACTTTCCTTGCTTGTAGTAGTCGACGTCACCCTCGGCCTTCTGAACATCGTTGTCGACATCGAAAGTGTAACGGGGGGTCTCGGGGATGGTGAGGCGGAAGTAGAGAGCCAGGCAGCCGGGAACAGCGCCAAAGCCAATCTGAAACATATTAGTTGCTAATCCTTTACATCTTCATATTTGGTTCAGTTTGTTTTGGAGTTGCTAGGCAAAACCCCCGCTACGAAATCAGTCAAAGGGTGATCGAATCCAAGACACTTACCATGGTACGCCACATCTTGTCGACGGCGATCAAGCAAGGCTCAGTAGTAGCGCAAGTAGCAGCCTTGGTAGCAGTGGACAGAGAGCCCTTGAACCCAGCGGTGACGATGAGCATCATCAAGCCACCGGCAAGCTGGCCGAAACCCTGGTTGGCGAAAACGGCGTTCATCATGAATCCTCTCCACTTGGTAGTGGCGAACTCAGAAGTAATGATAGCGGAAAGGGGGTAGTCACCACCGATACCGACGCCCATGATGATACGCCAGAAAACCATGAGACCGGTGATGGAGACTGAGGGAGAGCCGCTGGAGAGAGCTTGGGCGATGGTCGCGAAGATGATGATGATAAGCTCCACGCCGTACATCTTCTTACGGCCGACGATGTCAGCGAGAATACCGAATCCCAGTTGTCCGACGACAGTTCCGGCACTGGTTGCAACCTTGATCGCAGTGTCGTTCTCCGCGGGGAGGGTGCCACCGTAGTACACGATGCCCAACATGCTCGTGACGAGACCAATGGTGAAGATATCGTACTAGGCTTAAGTCAGCATTGATTTCCTCTCATAACCAATGCAAATACATACCGAATCAGTGAAGAAACCAATACCGGCGACAATGATAGCGCGGACATGGTACCAGCCGAAGGGGGCCTTGTCGATCTCGGCGAGCGCAAGACGGCGACGCTCGTTGGCATCGGCAACGTGAGCGAAGTCGTTGTTGAAGTTGTGGAAAGCCGCGTTGCCTCCGGAGGTCTTGTTGTTCTTGACCTCAGCCGAAGTCAGCTCGCTGGTGGTGACGGCGCCGTCCGCCGCGGCGTTGTTGGGTTGGATAACGCCGGCCATGATGTCGATCTCCTCTGAGCCCCGGATGAAACGATCGGCAAGGTTCGGAGAGAGAGGGTTCGGAGACTCTGGGTTACCTGCTGGGAAGGATGAGGAGCGCGAGGACAGAGAAACTCAAATGCGCAGCGGCCGGGGAGGACTTTGGCTTATATGGCTGGGCCGGGCGCGGACAAGGACTACATGCCATCTGAGCTGAAGGGTCTCGCAGCGTCGCATGCATGGAAAACGAACACCTTCAGCGGAGATGCGACGGACCAGGGAGACGAATAGACATGGTTCGAGATCAGCCTTCACCTCGGAGACTACGTCCTAGCGTGGAAGACTAGGGAGGAATTGTACCGCGTAAGGCGAGTGACAAGGGACGAAGCTGCGCACGAGTATCCAACTCGTGTCCTCGACGGGCCATGTCAGACAAGAGAAAGCGAGCCCCCCCGTTGGCGTGGGTTGGGACACAAGACGGGGGCCACGCGGGATGCTGCTTGGTAGTAGCTGGCACCAACAGACTGGAGACGCCGGTCGACGACTAACACGGTCCAGAGTCAAACAGGGATCTTTGCTGCCCACGACATGTGTGTGGAGCCGCGCTCGGCGATCGATTGGGGATAGCGTGTGTTTTTCACTTTTTTCCCAGACTTCGTCCCTCGTCTCTTCTTGGGCTGAATCTCAGACAACGCTTCCCGACTGGCTGCCGCCCTTTTCACTTTTGCCTCTGACACCGGCAACGCTGCGCTCAAACAGCAGAAACGGCCTGTTCGGGAATCATGGGAATAACTATTTCCCAGCGACGGAAGAGAGCGAAATCAACACAACTTACGCTCAGAGTTGGAGCGGCCCGCTCATGTCAAGTTGAGCTGAAGCCAATGGGGACGCTCGCAGAGACAACATGGGCTTAACATGGGATGCCGGGGTGCAAGTCGCGCGCGTCGGCGACCCGCGCAGTACCGCCCTAACAATTTCCGATGTTGTATGCTGAGCCCAGGTTGTCCTGGCACAGCATCATCCTACAGGATCGAGGGCAACACAGCCAGCACTCGGTCAAGCTTTTTGGCAAACTCGAGAATGTTCTTGGCGACGGCAGATCGGTCTTGGCTTCGATTCATCGCCCAACTGGCACCTTGGCGCTCAACCAGTTCATCCTAGATACAGAAACACCACATCGGCTCGACTTGGCTCGTAACTACGAGACGCGGGCTCGGCGTATTGGCTTGAATGGGTCAATATCTACAATTCAAGGGAGCCTATCAGAAGAATGCAATTGCGCATACACTTCGTCGCAGGCAAATCATTATCGCAAGTCGGGCAACGACCAGGCTGCGTCCGGCCGTCCTTAACCTCTTTCATCTACCGAGCGACCAGGACAGGCGACCAAAAAGAGAGGTACAGCGGCCTGATTGACAGACATGTCCCTTCGCGCCGCAGGTACAATTCAGATGCTGTCAGGCTGGATTCTGCCGACTCTTCCGTGGGGACAGCCGGGGGAAGCTCAAGACGCTCCCGGACTGGGCGGGCCAATCACGGCGCCGAATTGGAGCACGTTGCGACGGCGCTGCTAGATCAGCAACAACGGCCGGTCTCATAGCCTCGACAACATACAGGAACTCTTCCTCTGGTCAAAATCGACCAAGTTCAAGCGCAACTCGAGGCTTCACGACGTTGAGATGTTGTTGAATGTCATTCCAGTGCGGCTCTCAAACCCTGCTGGAACTCCCGCTGGCTCCCGCTACTTGGCACTTGGCATCGCGGGCTTTTTACCACTGAAGACGCAATGATGCGATCGCCAAGAGGGAGGCCAAGCCCTGGGGTGTGCAGCCGGTGACACCCGTCTTGGAAAGTCGATATTGAAGATAACGCAGCTGTCGCGTGCCTTTTGACTCTATGCGGACTGCTCGCTCCGCTCGGTTGCACTGCAACACCCACGTGCCTTTTCGGCGCTCCCTGTTGGCAGGCTGAAATTCTTCTGGTTTAATGAATAGTTCATGTATGACGCGCGCGCGCTGGTTACATGCGCGTCGTCTCATTCCGGCCCTATGGAAAGGTATCCTTGCGTATCAGAGTCTTTGCGAGCTAAGGTGCCATTGACGATGATTCTATCGATCATCCGATCGGGATGAACCTGATCACCTTTCAAAGAGACTTTGGCCGTCATATCGGCGTCATTCACGTCACGGAAACTCACATGAAGAGACTTTCCGCCGTCGGTAACGGCGACATTTTGCAGCCATCGCCACACACATCTCATGATGTCTGAGGGCTCCCACCAACTCATGTCAGATTGTTAAAGCGTTACCAACACTGAATCCACCAAAAGACCCCTCTCGACATCCCGTGGTCGTCACCCAACGAAAGCCCCCGGCCGCAGTAGTTCCAGAATAAGTCTGCGTCCAGAACCTCGGACTACTTAGTAAACAGGGGTCGAGTTCCAAAGGACCTCCATCTGGGGTGGGGTCCAGAACGGGGCTCCATTTGCCCCAGCTGGGCCAATTGAACCCCAGGTTCCGCACACGTGGGTGGAACCATTGGTCCCTCAACTCCTGAACGTGTATATCAACCTCCCGTTGCGCTCTTGGCATTCAATTCTTTCGGCGCTATTCTTACGACGACAAGAGTCAGACTCCGTCTCCTAGGAAAGGAAAGTCGCGGCGGCGTGCGCCGGACAACACGGCCGCGTTGTTGACTTGCCGATTCGGGGGTGTGCTCCGGCCGATAAGACGATACTTGGATTTGGCTGTCAGCTTGCATGTGGTAGAGGTCACTGACTATCACTCACACAGCTGTCGAGCCCACGTGCTGGCAACACTTACACAGCCATTTCCTACACAGGCATTGAGTATCAACCTTCAATTTCATTATCACATATTCATGCTTTCCTCCAAACATCCGAACATCGCCAGGCCAATAGCTTCTTCGACTAGCACTCGACTCTGAGACTTACAGACCGACGAAAATGAAAACATCGCCAAGAATGGGTTGTGCGACGTGGATGATCACTAGGCAGCAGTGGGCATCAGTCGGCCAATCATGACAGCAGCATCACAGCACCTCAGAACCCCGCTTCAAGGCTCAGCATACGTCCTTCTCCATCATGGTGAATACTGTTGAAACCGGCGAATCTTCCAAGCACTCTCGATGTGGCTCCTTGACACCCAAACACTCAAATTGCGGGAAATCGTCGATCCATCAACCGTCAACTATGCGATTCTCTCGCACACGTGGGAGCATGATGAAGTGTTATTCCAAGACATTTCCGACCTCGACTCGGCTCGTAAGAAGGCCGGCTTCTCCAAAATCTCAAAGACCTGCGAATTAGCCCGTCAAAGGAGCATACCATATGCTTGGGTTGATACTTGCTGCATCGACAAGTCAAGTAGTGCTGAACTGAGCGAAGCCATCAACTCCATGTTCCAATGGTACAAGCTTTCCGTCGTATGCTTTGTGTACTTGTCGGATTTCACATCTGACGTTCCGTTTTCCTCCTTCACTACCTACACTGTGGAAGAGAAGGCGCTCAATAGTTCCAGGTGGTTCACTCGTGGCTGGACTTTGCAGGAGTTGATCGCCCCCAGCTCTGTTACATTTTACAACACACGTTGGAAAGCGTTAGCAACCAAGAACGAGCTTGCTGAAAAGTTGGAGCGCATTACGAGCATTCCCCATGCCGTATTGGAGTCTAGACAGTTACTACGTACGGTTCCGGTCGCAGTGAAAATGTCATGGGCAGCTCATCGGAAGACGAAGCGAATCGAAGATCAAGCTTACTCTTTGCTTGGAATCTTCGACATCAATATGCCCATGTTGTATGGGGAGGGCCCCAGGGCGTTCCGTCGGCTCCAGGAGGAAATTGCAAGAGAGACCAACGATCTCTCTTTATTTGCATGGCAAGCAAAAGAGAGAAGCCCCGATGGCTCACTTATGTCTTCTCGCAAGCAAGAGTTTCGAGGAATCCTGTCCCGCTCACCGGAAGAGTTCGTTGATGGCCCGAAACTGCGTCGTAATACGAATGATGAGGACGTATGCGACTTTTCGCTTGCGAACAAGGGTGTTCGAATCGACACGACGTTTCGGAAAGGAAAGAACGGCATCTATGTCATGAACTTGGGACTCTCAGACTCAGAAACTGGTGCAGACGTTTGTATTTCACTCGTACGCACGGCTGATGGGTTTGTTCGTTCCCATCCATGGTCCCTATTCTGCGATATCGATGATGCGTTCCCCAAGAACCAGGCTTTTACGGCTTACGTCAGGAAAGACGTAGACTTTGATGAAGAATCATGGATCAAGAGGCGATTGCACAGATCCTTCCACATCAACATCACTCTTCCACCATCTTTAGAGGTTGATTTCATCAATCCACACCCGAGGCAATTCTGGGATGACTTCTTCAGCACCTTTATAAGACCAAACCCATCCGAAAGCTTCGGGGCTTCCATTGATATCGGCATTAAAGGGGTCGATGGCGGCCCAGAAGTGAGGTATCCCATGCGCATCACCTTGGCATGGTCGAAATTGACCAACAGAGTTCACGCGGTCATCCACAGTACGGAGCATCCCATAGAAGATGAATCGCAAGGGCAGAAGTTCAAAACCCCTGGTCGTCGTATGGTCTTAGGTAGGCTCTGTGACGAGATTCCTTCGTTCAAGAAGGACGACGGCTTCGGCAAGCCCACCACCAGCATAGAGGACCGAGTAAAGTCGATGTCTGAACATACTAGATCTCACTCCGAGAAGGTGTACTTTGTCGATGAGGAAAGCAACGAGCGCCTCCAAGACTCTAAGGCCAAACTCGCCCGGGTAACAACGTTCGAAATCAGCCTCGAGACATGCAGTGACTTTCTCTTCACTGAGTACTACATTTTAGTAACTGGGCAAGTTCGCGTGATGGATCTCGCAGCCGTTCTCGGAACTGACCAGTTTCGAAACCTCTTGGCTCTTGGTGTCAAGGATTGGGACCCCTATCTATTGGATCTTCACTACCACTCTGACTTCTCTGGGGAATCAGCGTTTGAAGCGTCGGCGGTAGGCTCCCCGTCATCGCCGACGGTTGAGGGGCTTTCTGCTGAATGTTCGCTTACGACCCCAAAGATCCAATAGCGAATAGGTTTCAAATCTTCTCATATCTGTCTATATTCCAAGAATCTGTAGTCATTTAAATCTCGATGTGGGAGATATCAAGAAAAGGTGTGCGGACTAAATCTTGCTCTAGAATAGCTCTGCTCTTGAACCGAAGACTCGTCACCCACATTCCCATAGCATATAGTAGCCAAAGACTACCTAAGTATGATAGACCCCCGTGCAGATCTTTCCTGGCTCATTCCACGAAGGTTGACTTACCTTATCTTTTCAAAGACCGCCCTAACTAACATCGCAAACAAATGGGTCCTGGCCATCTTGTAAGTCTCCCAGGCAGGCTGAGATGTAACAGTGCACATGCCTGTAACTTGATGTAATGGTTCAGAAGATATCCAAGTTCCAAGCCTGGAATTCATTCCTCACTATCAAGTTGTGCTGACTACCTCCATTGGTCAAGCTGTGCTCTCTGTCGTTGAAGCAACTCTAGACTGAGAACGATGTCATAGTTAAGGCGCATCTACGTTGTCTAGTGGGCGAGCTGCAGCACCTCAAAGGAAGGCGATGAGCGCATCATTGACGCAAGTGTTCAGACGTTCTGCTCATCTGTTAGCAACACGGCAATATGAACGTCACCTCGACACGCTGCGGGCGTGTCAGGATATTACCAGGCTTTGCGTGATATCAATAGCAGGGCATATTGGGATATCGCCATAACCAGCAATTTCAGAGACTGAACAACTTGACATTAAATTGCGTTCAAGGTCGCTACAATCACAGGCCAAATATGCGTTATCCCCCAAAATCGTACGCCTTTGATTGAAGACTGCGTGAGATAGCTGAACGACATGTCAACGGGCGTCAGGGACAATGTCTTGGGAACACCTAGATCACTGCCTGCAGGATATTCTCTCCTTGCGTTGGGTCCCATGTCTTTGCGTCATACTAATACTGGTATGCCATGTGAAGATTCATTGAGAACCCATCTCGTGCGGAATCATTGGGCATCATGAGATTGCCGTTATCTGGATGGATGTTTCTGGTTAAGTAGACGAAGATGTGGAGGACCCATTCTCTTTACCATCATGTGTGTTACCCTTCTTATCGTCTATCACCCTTGGTTGACCTCGATGTCCTTATTCGCCTGGATAGCAAGGCTCCGTCAAAAACCAAGAATTGAAGAGGCTGGAATCGACCTCTCGGCTCTTGAACTGTATCATAGGAACGCCGGAGCAACGTTCAAAGACAAATATCAACAGACCGTCGAGCCCAGGGAGTCAGCCCCTCCGAATGAGACCTCATGTCACTTGCGTCGTTCCTTGTTCACCGAACAAGAGATGAGAAAACTCCAGGACGTGATTGACCAGAAGCAACTTCCAAGTCGCGCATCGGGTCTGTACAACATTCCAGGGGGGACCAGGTGCAAACACATAGATGGACGACAACTTTGAGGACGGCTCAGGGCTCGGAATGCTGCGAGACAGGTACCAAGGTAAGTAGTAGAGGAAGCCTCCGACCGCTTCCGCCCTCATCTTCAACTTGCGTCACATCTCTCACCTCCAACTTCGCCTACGAGAATCACCATGTCTCGACCTGAATCCAAACCCCGAAAACGTACCGTTTCGAAAGCCGATGCTTTCCGATTCTGTCTCTCTTTCACACTCAAATTCGACTACACAAGAAGAAGAAGAAAGCAACAGCACGCAGTTTCATCCACAACCAAGCCTCCAGTGGGAAGCCAGCCACAGTTTCTAATGTCCGAGACGCAAAGAATTACTAGGCAAGCCGTCCGTATAACTCACCTCGACATCTCACTGTTACTGTCCCAAAAGACAAGAGTCTGTCTCGGCCTGTCCGGCTTGTAGAACAGCCTCATCTCTCCCGTACATCCACGAAACCGAAGCTTTCACCGGGCTGGATTACTACGGGGCCGATGTCGATGAAGGTCAGATCATGCTCAACGGCGCCTTCATCCCTGCGTCGAAGCTGCGGAAGACCGTTCAACAAAAAGTAAAAAAAAGAAAAAGCAAAGAACTGTCAAAATAAAATAAGAAAAAACAACACTAAATCAACGCCTCGACGGCCGCCACCGCCCACGCAGCAGAAACCTGTCATCCCACCTGCAAACCCCATGTCGCCGATCGCAGTCCGGGGGTACGTCTGCGTCTGCCACACAAAACAAGCACCCATCGACCATCGTCATTTCGCAAAACGCTTCGCTATCTGCGACGGTCTCTGCTCTCTCCCCCTCTCTTCCCCACCAACGTCCATTTTGAGTCTCGGAGGCTAAAGGGGGCCTTGCCGTGCAGAATACGACCCCCGGGCGGGCCGCAACGACACAAAAATGGCGACGTGCCGATGAGGCGCCCGGCGGTGAAGAAGGGGAAGGGGAGGGGAAGGGGGATCTACAGTCTACAGCGCCCGCTCCCCGCCTCCCATTTTACGAGCAGTCCCATTCAGGGGATTACGGAGAAAAAAAAAGGCATTTAGGCGGGGGCCCTTCTTGGGGGCCATATCGCGGATGGAGAAGTAGGCTTCTGGAGATGAATACAGACGAAGTGACAAATCGCCAAGGCGAGACATCTTGTCCTCTGTCCCCTCTCACGAACGGTACTCATTGGCGAGCCGGTGCATTGGGAACCAAATGCGGAGATTAAAACACCTCCTGCAGGGTCTCTCTCCTGGGGAACACGGGAAGTGACAGCTGTCCACGAAGTTTTTGACGTCGGATGACTGCAGACGTGTGCCACTTGTGGCTGCTGTTTCTGTGCAGCGAAAGGGGCGGATATGCCGTGTCAGCCGGCCAGGCAATGTCTGAAACATAGCGATGGCCCTGTCCAACGCGGGAAACAGAACAGTTCGTTTCGTCGTCTGTGGTTGGGGAGGGGATTGGCCAACATAAGCGATGCGCCTCTGGGCCGTTGGTGCAGCCGAGGGGACGAGGATGAGGCGCCTCACACATCATAGACTTGCAGGTAGGCACTGCGATGCTAGGATGCCATTCTCAGATACAAACGAGGCAGTTCGAACGCGACTTTACCGAGTCTTGCGAGACAAATGAGGACAGATCGCGAACACCATACGAGCGACAACACGCAGCCTTACCTGTGATGTCCAGCGCCAACGTGACATGGTGTTGAACGAACCCCGGCGATGTCCGGAGCAACCGCTGCGGTCTGGCGGACACACGGGCCCTCACCTGAGCAGTCCTGAGCGTTTCATTCCGACGATTCCGTGGGTCATTCGCCCGATGGGGGGAAATCGAAATCTTCAGGCGGCGTCCATTTCGTCCAGCATCACGCGGATGAAATCTCGATCTTGCGTTTAATTGTGCCCTGCAGTGCTTTGATGCTGTCATCGCCGCTCTCAGCCATCGCACAGACAGCATCGCGGGTGCAAGATCTGGACGAGCACAGCCAGGGCTGTTAAATTGGCCATTTGATGTCGAGGAAACGCGTTTCTCAAGGCGTCTAATGGCAACAGACGCGTCGGATATTTGGTTCCTCCTCGGGCCCGTACGAGAAAGAGAAAGCTGGTGCTGCTGTATTTAGCTACAACCAGACCGTTGACGATGGCGGTGTTGAGCTCGAAAGTTGACAAACTCGAGCTACTGCCAATAGTCGGAATCTTGTCGCCCGCTTATCGTGTGCGAGGACCCAAACCCCTGAAATAGCTTCCTGCAGGTACGCAGATGGTTCCTGCATAGGCCCACCGGGCTATCTCACATACAGAATCGTCGCATGCGTTTCCTGCACGCCGCGCACTTTACTTGTTGCACTCTACACCACACGCGGAGAGTGACTGAAGTGGGCAGAAGAATGGCGTTGAAAGAACGGTGGAGCGCTGTTTCGATCCGTCGCCCGGCGTGTCTTACCCTCGACGCTGCTGGGACGAGCCAAGGGCTTTTTGGACAAGGTCAGGAACAAGCCGAGCTGAGGCTAGGGACTGCTGCACCTGCTAGGGGGGGCGATCCTCATGAAATCGTATCCTGCCCTCCCACGTGTCGTAGGCATGGGGAAATGAAAGAGCATGGACCAGGTTGAGGCGGTGCAGGCCTCAGTCCGCCACGCGCATCGCCGGCTTCGTCTAGCTTGCTCTGTCGAAGCAGTGTTTGGGACAATGTTTGGTCTTGACAAGCTTCAAATAAAGCCACATTGTAATGGCGCTGGTGTCCGTCCCCAGAGTCATTGTCAGAACGACAGTTGAGTGGTGGCCGAGACCCCTTTTTCTGCTGACGGCGGGCCCGCGACTCACCCCGCCGCCAGTCCGGATAATGGGGCTTGCTTTTCCAGCAGGTCAACTTGTCACCAAGACGCCACCATGATCTGGGTGACACGATGCGTATGGAGTTATCGGGCAGGGTAGTCGTCGATGCTGACGTGCAAGCAATGCACTAAGTACGGCTGCCAGACCAGATCACACACCGTATCGGTCACTCGCAGTTCCGGTGGGCGTTGACGGGTTGGCGATGCCAAAGCGTAGAAGCCTCGGCAGTGGGCGAGCCAGGTGATGACGGGTTCCAGAAGTCTGGCTGCTAGCACCGGCTTCCATATTGTCCTGCAGGCATGATGCTTCAATGGCGGAAGTCCCTTGAAGCGTACGGGCCGCAAGTAGGGACGGTAGGAGGCTCAGCTAAGGGGAGATACGAGAAGCCGATTTGTTTGCAACACCGGACGTTGTCAAAGAGAAAGCAACCGCGGACATGATGTCGGCCGCCTTGGGTCGTGTTCGCAGTCAAAACGCGGACTCATCGAGTGTGATCGGATGTGATGGACGGCATGAGAGCTCGCGATGATGACGAGTTGTCGTGTGGCTTGGAGGATCTTGCCCTGGTCTCACAGGGTCCGTCCCACCTCCATTGTCTGCACTCAATGCCGAGAACAGGCGATGATCTCGAAGCAGGCACAGGGATGCAAACTTGAAGATACGGTGGTTCTTGGATGTAAGGGGTTCGCGACTGAGAAGGAACTGTTTTTTTCTTCTTTTAGAGCCGTTGGCGTCTCCTTTTCCACTTCCCGCACCCTGACCAAGTGGAGTTGCCCGATCTAGATAAGCGCCGATACTTCACCTCGGTCCCTGTCTCTGGGGTGCGAGCGTTGAAATGTCATGAAGACGGTGAAGAGCGCACACCGAGGAAAGGGGCGTGTGAGATGTCCTTACGCAAGTCATTTGTTGCTGACCAAGGGACCAAATTTCCTCAGCACGGGCCGCTGATGGGCGATGCTCGGTTGGAGAGCCGGATGTCGTGATGAAGGTCCTGCTTGGATAGGCACGCGACATCGCCTCGCCGCGTAACATGGACGCCGTTCAAGATGTAACCCAGTACTAGGTAGCGAACAGCTGGCAAAATATCACTTGCTGCCAACTTGGTAATAGTGGCTTTCCTCTTCTCCCGCGACCACGAAAAGACGCCGGACTTGGGCGAGGAGCGGAAGAGAAACGGTTTCAAGCAGGTCTGCGCCTCCTAGACGCATGAACGATGGGCGTCATGCCGGTTTCTCCTGCTGTGTGGGCGGCACATTTGGAGCAGCAGGAGAGCGGCGACAACGGCAGAGGGATAGCTTAGATTGACGTCCTGGAACTGGGCCATACCGGCCCCGGCCTTGCTGTTCTGGCGGTTCATCATCCGTTCTTTTAAAAGAAAAGGAACCCAGGTGTCCGGTGTTCTGTGCGGTGGCATGGCCGGATCCTGTTAGGTCTGTGGGCAGTGGTTCCATGAGGCTTCCAGAGTTCCTTGCGAGACACTATTTTAAAAACCGGTTCCCTCATGCTTCTCAAATTCAGTTTGTGGCAGGTCTCGTCGTGAAGGAATATGCCTGGAAGGGCGAGAAGCGAGAGGCCGAAAACGAAGGGGACTGCTGCTGGTCCAGGCATTTTGGGGGACCGGCCAGGAAGAAGCATCGGCGATACGTGTTGCAGTTGCCGCCACCGACAATGCGATGGTTTGGCCGTGACACTATCAAGAGCGGCCAGTTTACTTGCCGATGGTTTGTTAGTGCGACGCAAGGTGACGCTGGTTGATGGATTTGCCTTCTGCCAGGTCTTGGGTTGGGGTTCTTCAACGTGCTCGGCGGTTAAGTAATTCGGCTGTGACGGATTCGATGCAGTCGCATGTGTTTGGCAGGCTGTGCTGGGATATTGTCTGGTTGTTGCACCCGTACCTCATGTAGATACGTTGCGATTCCTGCTTGCGTCCATATCCCTGGCCGAGTTGCTGCGCATCTGCAGTGTCCGTCTGGCCAGTGGTCGCATTGTAGGCAGTTTGGACCGTGTGCGCGACGCGTGATGGGCACGTAATGAGCGCCGGTCGAGTCGGGGTGGTAGCGGGCTGGCAATGAGGCGCTCTCGGAGTGCCCGCCCGTTGGAAATAACGAGGCCGCGGTAGCCAATTTAGCTGACGAATGGCGGCTGTCTTTGATTGACTGGCGAGCACAAGTCGCAGCTAGAGGAGAGGGTAGGGCAAGCCGAGGCGGATAGGCCGAATCCAAACGGATGGATTGACTTGGTCGACGGTGGAATTTGGCTGGTCCCTGGGCTTTGGGATAGTTGTTGGCGCGGATGCTGGGCCGGGGACTTGGGAAGGCGGTAAAGAGGCGAAAAAGAATGCTGCCGCCCAAAGGAGACAAGCGGGTCGATGAGGCGGCCCCATTTTCCTCTTTTATTCGTTCGTCATTTAGTGTTTAGCGGCATGAGGGGGGAGATGTGTTTGTCGTAGATTTGAAAGAGCGACAGGTGAAGAAATGCAGTATTCCTGCAATATCGCCGTGATGGCTTCAGCCGCCGCTCCTTCTCTCCTCAAGAAACAGCAACGGCACTTTCGGTTTGTTGGCTCGCTCCTACCCAGCAGGTACGAAGAGCAGGAGCCGATACCTGGCAACGCGAACAGGAAACAGCAACGCGGAGGTCCCTTCTTTCCGTGGTTCTCCCCCCCACCCCCCCTGCCGCAGTGGTCAACAGCCAACCCAAGACGGAAGGGTGTGGGGCAGACGACCCTCTCAGGCGTGGTGACGACCCTCCCTCGCCGTGCAGCTTGCGCATTAGCAGCAGGAGCGATGGAACCCCTGCAGAATTCTCAAACAGATTTCTGGCGTTGCAGCAAAGCGGGACCACTCATCGTCGTCCCATCCTTCCTCTCTTTGTGTGAAGGTGACTTTTGATTCTCTGGTCCGTCCAGCGTTACGAGCCCGCTGCCTGATGAAGGGACTGCAAGGCAGGGCAGGGCAGGGCAGGGCAGATGCGAGGTGTGGTGTTGCAGACGCCAGAGAACGGACGGCCGACCGCGACAGCGAACTGTTATTGTCGATTGATGATTGCGACAAAAAAGTATTTCTAATGCTGATGTTGTGTTGTGCATACGCAGTACGGATACCGCAGTAGAGATGGATGGCATGATGGACAGATGGCGGGCTCTGAGGTGCGGTTACACAGGCTGCATGCCTCTGTCAGTCAGTGTCCGCTAAGACTGACAACTCGAACCACTTCGCATGCCTTTCTCAAGATTGCTTGCAAACTTACAGAATCCCATCAGCCTAGCAGTAAGCCACTGCTGCTGCCCAACAGCTACTGTGCAGCACGAGCCCGGAGTCTCTCGTCCTGTCGACGTTGACAACCTAAGGCAGTCGGCGTAATTACTGCATAGGAGTCAACACTGCCCTGCCTCGGCGCCGGCCTTGGTCCCCTCCTGACATCATAGTATCGATATCAATACAACCTGGGTCACATCAGTTGCCCGCTTCCCGCCATCGCAACCCGTCAACCGTTGGGCACCGCCTGGGCACACTGGGCTGGCTGGGTACCTTGCCAAAGTAAAAAGATGCACTGCGTAGCGTAGTAAGGTAAGGCACGGCGACAGGGCAGGCACTATCGTCAGTTGCAACGGTTGACGCGCCCGCAAAGCCAACCTGGACGACAAGACTCGGCGATGCTCCATCAGGCTGCTCATCCGCGTCTTTGACTGGCTCGCCCTGGTATCTTTCCCTTCGCGGCTGGTCGGGCGGTACGTACCGCTCGCTCGTCTATTTATCTGCACTTGTCTAGCACCAAGGCAGGTAGTTCCCTGAAGAGTGGGTCTCCATCGCCTGAAGCCAGGAACCGCTCGCCGCTCCGCATCGCGCGCACGAGGCAAGGGGCCCGTCCCCCACCCTCTTCGTCTCCTCTCGGTCTCCTCCCCTCCTCTTTCTGGCTGCGTGCTTCCTCCCATCGCCATTGCCTTTTTTTTTTTTTTTTTTCCTTCGCACACAGAGGCAGACACAGCAGAGAGAGAGAGAGAGGGACACACACACACACACACACACACACACACACCACACAGAAAGTGTGTCTTCTTCAAGCATCGGTACGTATCTGATTTGCTCGTTCTCTTCCCTCGAGCGTGACCTTCTTACAGGGACTCCCAGTCCTCACAAACGCACCATCTGGGGGCACTGCCAGGGTCGAGCAGCAGTTCAGGCCCCCATCCACCCATAATCCGGCGGACCAGCCTTCACCCTCCAATAATGACAATCCCACCATTTTGTGCAACCTTTTCCTGTCCAAGGCACAGGCACAGGCACAGGGCAGGCACCTTCTTTTGCTTTGAGGAGGTTCCTGGCGCGGTGCCTTGTGCCTGTTGTATCCGTACCGTACTGTGCCTGTCCATCATCGTCCATCCGGCCCTGACCTGACTATCCTTCCATGTGCCGAGCATGCTTGCGGCCCTCTCCTTACGCCGTATCGCTCCCTTATCCCCTTTCTCCCACGTTCTCCCATATCTCGTACCTACATACCTACGTACTAAGTGCCTACTGCAGAGATCACTCACTGTAGGTACATACATACCTACGGATTCTCTGCCTGTACGGATACCGCCAGAAGTGATCCCATCCATCCCGTCCAATCTATCCATGCCTTCATATCTAGTCTGCACTGCTGCACCACTCATCGTCCCAGTGCCGCCTGTACGGACTACGTGCTGCTGCTGCTACTCGTCACTCTCGTCTTCCCACACGCTGTCTTGTCATTTACACACACCTCCCACACCCCCCAGTCGCACACATCCGACCTCTCTTCCTGTCCCTCCTTTTGCACGTTCTGAACCGCCGCCCTACGCAGTCCTACTGTGACCTCGCTGTAGCACTACGAGTACAGGGTGACCTCCCCTCCTTTCCTTTTGAGCGACGGTCCATCTGTACTTACCCCAGAGACCCCCCCTCTTCATTCCACTCACACACACGCACACACAACCACCACCACCACCACTACCACCACCCACCACGCTCCCTCTCTCTCGCTCTTCTCGCTCAAACAACTACGGCTCTCCTCCGCTCTGCTTTTTAATCCCATTCCCTCCCTTGCTTTGCGAGTCTCGCGCAAACACGCCAGACAGTCCTGCCAGCCAGCCGACCGTCGGCATCGCGCCTCCAACACTCCCATACCGAGAACTCCCCAAACAGCACCAACACACAACGAGCACCCAGCAGCAGCAGGAGCCCGATTGCCTGTCTGGATCTGGAACTTCGCCCCTCCTAGCCTCGTTTTTAATTTGATCACCGCCGCCCACACATTTGCGGCCGCGCCTGCGAAAGCTAAAACCGCGCTCCTATCTGTCGCGCCGCCCTATCAGCACTGCCAAAAGCAATATCCATTCGGCGTCCCCCCCGAAACGAAGCTTCCGTTCGAAACACCACCGAAAAACCAACCTCACATTCGAGAAGTCTGCCATCTTGGGCTCGCTGCCACTCAACCTTTTCTGTCTCTCGTGGCGTTCGCTGGACGACATCCCAATTTTGAAGCAACAAACTCGCCTTCAGTCGAGCGACCGAACTTTTCGACACCCAATCCCATCGCGCGACCCGACTCGACTCACCTTTCGCTGTCGCCCACACCCCCCTCCATCATCTGCGCCGTGCCGTCTCCCGCTTCGCAGCCACATCGTGCGAACCACTCTCCTTCCTCCCACTCGCCGACTGCGTCACGACAGTCGCGCCCCAGGCCTTCAGCCTTGCTCATTCATCACTTCACGCTGGATTTCCAAAGTCTCCTGGCAACCCGTCACGACGACCCCTGCACGACACGCAAACCGACTCACCAGTGTCGGCAAGCATAATTTCATCGCAGGCTCCGAGGCTCATCGCTTCTAGGGGCTCGCTTGGGCGACCAGCCTGCTTCGCAAACCCGTCACCCTTGAGCACGAGCAAATATGTCCGTCATGCTTCAAACACCTTCCCGAGCTTCGACCGCCTCCTCCTCCTCCTTCCAACCCCTCTCCCGCCAAAACACAATGTCTTCCTACGATGGATCGCGGTCCGCCCGCCAATCTAAGCGGTACTCCATGTCCGCGCTGTACATGTCCATGTCAGCAAATGAGACTGATCTCGAGATTGAGGATGACCTGGCCAAGGGTAGGAACACACAAGCGCATCGTTCTTTGAGTATCCCTCGCTAATCTCTCCTCCGCAGCCCAGAAGATCCTACGCGAACTCAAGTCCAAGATCTCGTCCCAGTCAAAGAAGAACTTCGTCCTCGAAAAAGATGTGCGATACCTCGACTCGCGAATCGCTCTTCTTATCCAGAATCGAATGGCGTTGGAAGAACAGAACGAAGTTGCGAGCCATTTGGAAGACGCCACTGAGATGCAGGAGGGCGACTTCCCCAACGACGATAAGACGCAAAAGTATGGCAACTTGATGTTCCTACTGCAATCCGAGCCGAGACATATCGCCCACCTTTGTCGTTTGGTGTCCATGTCCGAGATCGATTCTCTGCTACAGACCGTCATGTTCACCATTTACGGTAACCAGTACGAGAGTCGTGAGGAGCACTTGCTCTTGACCATGTTCCAGGTTTGTCACGCGTTCCGATCGCAGTTCCGTTTGCTAACCGGACCAGTCCGTCCTTACCTACCAATTCGACAACACCCCCGAATACTCGTCGCTTCTCCGCGCCAACACCCCAGTATCGCGAATGATGACCACCTACACAAGGAGAGGACCTGGACAGAGTTTTCTCAAATCAGTGCTGGCCGATAGGATCAACAGTTTGATTGAGCTGAAGGACCTCGACCTGGAAATAAACCCGCTCAAGGTCTACGAGCGCATGTGTGAACAGATTGAGGAGGACACCGGCAGCCTTCCCGCTTCGCTGCCCAAGGGCATCACAGCTGAACAAGCTGCAGAGAACCCTCAAGTCCAGGCCATCATCGAACCGCGCCTGACGATGCTCACCGAGATTGCTAATGGCTTTTTGTCGACCATCATTGACGGGCTCGAGGAGGCACCGTACGGTATTCGGTGGATTTGCAAGCAGATCCGCAGTCTGACGAAGCGCAAGTACCCTGACGCCAACGATCAGGTCATTTGCACGCTCATCGGTGGCTTCTTCTTCCTCCGCTTCATCAACCCCGCCATTGTGACGCCCAAGTCGTACATGCTCATTGATGGCCAGCCTGCGGAGCGCCCGAGAAGAACACTAACCCTGATTGCAAAGATGCTGCAGAACCTGGCCAACAAGCCTTCTTACGCTAAGGAACCTTACATGGCCAAGTTGCAGCCCTTCATTCAAGGAAACAAGGACCGCGTCAACAAGTTCATGCTTGACCTGTGCGAGGTGCAAGACTTTTACGAGAGCTTGGAGATGGACAGATACGTGGCCCTGTCGAAGAAGGACCTGGAGCTGTCCATTACATTGAACGAAATCTACGGCATGCACGCCCTCATCGAGAAGCACCACGGCGAACTCTGCAAGGATGACAACTCGCATCTTGGCATCATCATGTCAGAGCTGGCGGCAGCACCTCCTCAGGTTCCGCGCAAGGAGAATCGCGTCATCAACCTTCCCCTCTTCAGCAGGTGGGAGACGGCGATCGACGACTTGACCGCGGCGCTCGACATCACGCAAGAGGAGGTGTACTTTATGGAAGCCAAATCCGTCTTTGTGCAGATCATGCGATCGATCCCTGCCAACAGCAGCGTTGCCCGACGACCTTTGCGACTTGAGAGAATCGCGGACGCGGCGGCTACGAGCCGCAATGACGCGGTCATGGTCCGCAAAGGCATCAGGGCAATGGAATTGCTCTCTCAATTGCAGGAACTGAGAGTTATCGACAAGAGCGACCAATTCAGTTTGTTGCGTGATGAGGTTGAGCAGGAACTCCAGCACCTTGGCTCTCTCAAGGATGGTGTTATCCAGGAGACTGTCAAGCTTGAGGAGGTTTACAAGACGATTCGCGATCACAACACCTACCTCGTCGGCCAGCTGGAGACGTACAAGAGCTACCTGCACAACGTTCGCTCTCAAAGTGAGGGCACAAGGAGAAAACAGCAGAAGCAACAGGTCCTTGGCCCTTACAAATTCACCCACCAGCAGTTGGAGAAGGAGGGCGTCATCCAGAAGAGCAATGTTCCGGACAACCGCAGAGCAAACATTTACTTCAACTTCACCAGCCCCCTGCCGGGAACTTTTGTCATTTCTCTGCATTACAAGGGTATGTTACAATTTGTGCCTTCCCATTAGGTACTGTTGACTAACTTTATCAGGACGCAACCGCGGTCTCCTCGAGTTGGATCTTAAGTTGGATGACTTGCTCGAGATGCAAAAGGATGGACAGGATGACTTGGATCTCGAATACGTGCAATTCAACGTCACCAAGGTTCTCGCTCTGCTGAACAAGCGATTTGCGAGAAAGAAGGGGTGGTAAACGCCAGCACATGGGTCTCCCAACTCACAACTGTACAACTTTTTCTCGGAGATACCCACGACTGGCTTTTGATGGAATTAGGCGTTTCGGCATCTCTTTGGAACCTGATACCACGACGTTCTCGTCTTCGTCCCACCGCCCTCAACTTCCCAGCATTCGTATCCATCAATGCCTCTTTTACCCGCTTTCCTCATTCTACGAACGTCTCCCTGCCACGGCCGCCTTTAATTCGCTTCTCGACCATCTCGTTCAGTATCCAAACGCATCCAGGCGTACTTTCAACTCTTCACCAGAACCTATCTCACGCAGTATAAAGGTGGCATTCTCTGGACTCGGTCTGCCGTACAAGATTACCGCTTGTGCATATGGGAACATGATTTCGTCTTTCTCGGCCTCTTTCGTCTCACATCACATTGGCGAATTGGTGGCCCGGTCAGGTGGTTTTTTTCTGCGCGATATACCTGCTACGTTATTTTAATTGTCCCTGCGGCCGGAGAGGACGTTTACATTGTGTGTTTTGGTCTCCATTTTCCAAGTCTCTTTTTCTTTTTTGGTCCATGTCTTTATGCGCGATGACGGCGCGGGGTTGTTTCGGCTGGTCCGGCGGCTTTAGTGTATGTCCCGTCTATTTAGTTCATGTCATGAAATGATTGGGGTGTAGAAAGAGAAGGGGGAGGGATAAGCTTGAACGAAAAGGAATGAAATGACATGGATGATTTCTGATGTCGAAACCGAACTGTTCGCTCTCGTGATGTCTGATGCGTGCCACCGCGTTGCTCGAGCCCCGGTTTGGGTTTCATCCTGTTCGAGCGGTTTTCTTTTACCTTGCCGCCAAAGAGACTGGCACCGCAGAGCCAAAGATGAACGGATGCGCTGGTATGCCATGGTGCTTCGTATCTCGTTCCCACGGTGAGAGTTTGCGTGATGGCGTGGTTTGCGCATGTAGCCCGGAACTCTCTGCCTAGGGCACACTTTCGTCTGATGTCTTGTTCGGACAGCAGCAGTCGGAGTTGGGGGCGGATGACGTGAGAGTTTTCTTGTTCTGGCCCCCGCTGCTGCCACGTTGTTCGGGTGTGATGTGTGATGTTTCAGCTGCCTTTGTGGGTTGGATCTGCGTGTGATTGGGTTGGGATGGAAGGCCCTGGCCATGTGGGATGGATGTTGATGAGGTATGGAGCACGCGGTATGTATGGTGGTGGTAGGGTTGAAGGGGCGGGGAGGGATGGATGAGTGCGGAGGTTTGTGAAAGTTGCCGGCCGGTTGAATCGGAGGTTGGTGTATTCCTGGCTGGGAGGATGACGAGGAGGAGGGGGTTTGCGATGATTATGTGGAAGGTTTGGTTGGCGTGTTACAGGTTTTAGAGGGCTGATTCTTTTTGGTGTTATCGGATTTTGAGAAGTGTGTGTTGCGTGTGATTGGGGATGCCATGTGAGTGTGAAGGTGTTTGTTTTGGGGAATGGAGGATGCGGTACAAGGTTGATGGTGACGTCTTGTTTGTGGATGTTTTGATCTTGTTCGGATTATAGGGATCTGTCTGTTGTTGGTTGTTGGAGTTGAAGACGGTTTCTGGACCTTCACATGTCAACGGCCCAGCATGGTTTCCTGGTGTGGCATCTTTGCCAGAAACCCAAAGCTGCTACTCCGTAGATGGCTTTCATTATTGTTTCCTTATGCCGATGTCCTCGTATAAGAGCTGAGGACTGTGTGAGTCGAAGGGCTTAGATTATCACGTCTATCGCGATGTCTTGTTTCCGCTGGGACTGGATATGTAACGAGAGCAAGGACCGGCGGCCGACCTCGAGCAGGGGTCAACATCACTTGTTTTGACGACAACGACAACGATAGCGAGGACGAAGAAGGCCTGGACGATGACAGCAACAGGCCGACTCAAACGGACAGCATGATCACCACATTACCGATGAGCTTCTGTACTCTATTGTCTCGAAAGCAACGCTCAAGTTGGTATCATAAAATGATGGTAAAGACAGGGGTATCTTCAAACACAATCAATCAAACATTCCCAAACACCTTCTCATCACTCAATTTGCTCATAGTCATTGATCCAAAGTTCATACGGCGTGAAAACTTGCCAATCCACGAGGCTTGTGTTTCTGTGCCATCAGGGGGAGATGCCGGTGACCGGCGACTGGTCAGCCGTCTCTTTCTTCGAGGTCTCGTCTCTGTAGGCGGCATCGTCACGCTGGGAGGCATCTTGTCATCGGTATCGGTGTTCATGAAATACCGAAACGGCCATATGAAGGCTGCAAAGGTGTGCTTTGCCAGCGAATACCCAGCTCTCGTCTGCAGCATTATGAGAGCTATGAGGAACGGGACGCAGACGCATACCATCGTCACCGCAAAGCGCCAGTCCTGCGGTGAGATGGTGAACTCTGTGATGCCGAACACAGACTAGAAGAATACGTTAACGATCGTGACCCTCATCCCATCACACGGAAGTGAACTTACAGTGACGAATGTCAGGGGCAGAAACACCATGGACCCCAAAGTGAGGACCTTGATGTTATCCCCCTGCTCGATAGCCCGCCGGGACTCCTTGATCGAACTCCCGCTAAAGAGCTGGTCGCGCAGGTTCTCAATCTCCTTCCTCGTCGCTGCGTTCTTCGCATGCACCGCCTCCAGATCGCGACACGCCCGCTCCAGATCAAGACGCAGCGGCGCCATCTTGTCACGGTACGCTCTACCTTCAGGAGACTCCGGCGCCGGATGAGGCCACAGCGTCGGGTGCCGCCCGTCCCAGAAGTCGTCAGGGAAGTTGTCGCGGTAGGCCGACAGCATGGCGCGCAGGCCCTCGTTCACGACGCCGAGCGTGTTGTAGGCCCAGAAGTAGCGCCGGATGTAGGTGAAATGCTTGTCCTCGAAGAGCAGCTTGTCCCGCAGCCTGGCGTCGAACATGAAGTCCGTCGGGGGCGTGATGAGCTTGGCGATGCGGGCGTGGAGGGCCAGGTTGCGCTTGGTGGCGTCGCGGTATTCCGTGACGAGGGCGTCCATGAAGGCGTAGGGGCCCGAGACGAAGGTCTTGCGGGCTTCGGCGTCGCCGCCGCGGAGGGTGTGCTCGTCGTCTGGGAAGGACTGGATGGATAGGAGGTGCCAAGGGGCGAAGGTGTCGAAGAGGAAGCCTTCCTGGGGACCTTCGCGGCGGCGGGTTTGCTTGACGGACTGACGGGGTTGGCCGGATAGGGAGAGGGCGAGGATGGAGCTGCACTCTGCAATGTCGATGTGGTCCCTGGAGCGTTTGTCTGCGGGACGCTTGTCGTACTTTTGCCACGGGGCGGGCTCCAGGCCGTCACCGACGACGGTGTAGTACTTGAAGGCGAAGAAGAAGCTGCGCTGTCGCAGGTGAGGCGGGGACGAGTCGCGGGCGAAGGCGCGGTGGACGTAGGCGGTCGTCTTGCCGTTGTTCTCGTGGTCAGTGACGAGGTGGTTGAGGAGCTCCAACATGTCGAAGTAGGGTGCCATGGTCATGTGAAGGGCGCCGAGCATGAGGGCCGAGGGCTCCTGGAGGATGGTGACGAGGCCGACAGCTTTGCCGTCTGCGTGGATGCCTTTGAGGGCGTTCCATACCGTCGGGGCGTCGACGATCTGGCTGGTTGAGGGGATCGTCTCATCCCCCCGGCGTCGGTCTGGCTGTTTGCCAACGGGGCGGGGGCTGCCTTCCTTGTCGACGTCGTAGAGTTCAAAGGTTGAGCTGACGTAGCCGTCGCTCTCGTAGGCTGCAAAGGTCTTGAAGTCGGTGCTTTCGTCAATTTCAGCCTGTCGTTTGATCACGTCTGTGAGGGCGATGGCAGCGCCGCCGGTGAAGTCGAATCGTTTTAGATGGCTTAGAAGCTGCGTATCCTCCCAGGAGACTCTCTCGATGAGCCTTGGTGCGGGTGAAGTGAAAGAGCCGTCGGAAGCAACGCGTGGGATGGAGACGTCTAGGAGGGGAAGGTACTCGACGTCGAGCTCAGAGTGGATGGATGAAGGAACATGCTTCTCGCGGTTGTGAGATTTCTCAACAGAGTCGGAGAAAGTTGGGCGGCGCGGACGACGAGGTGTTGGCTGGAAGGTCGCCTCTGAGGAGAGCGTTGGGCTTTGAACGGGGCTTTGGACTGGACTATGGGACGGGTGAAGGTGCGGTGAGCGTGGTAGCGTCGTCGAGGCTCTCGAGTCTGATCTCTCTCTGACAGCACCAGCGAGATACTCGTGGAGGCTTCGAAGACTTTGGAGGTATCGTTCATGGCTTGCCTCCACCGCCTTGAGAAGCTCCTCGGGGCTCTGCGAGGACATGATGAGCTACTTGCAAACAGTGATGTGATAAGAATGTTCAAGAATTGCTGTTGAATTATTTTCTATTGTCTCAATCACAAGAGATGAAAAGACATGAAAGACACTGGAGACTGCCGTGGCCTTTTCTACTCACCAGCCCTCCAGCCAGCTCGGTGAGGCACACCGGCGAGCTCCAGAGGCTCTATGTGCATTAGTCTAGGCATCTCTGAGACGATCACACCAAGTGCGGCTGAGCCGCGGATCATTTGCGTGGTGGTGGTGCGTGGGGTGCAATATTCATCTTGTGGCCGTCCAAGAAGTGACTCTTTCCCCAAGACTCAGGATGCGAGTATCGGCCGATGCCGAGGCAGCAACATGGCATTGGTAAGCTGGAAGCGGTCGCGGCCAACGACACCGAAAGCAAGCTTTCGGCCACTGCGCCGGAGGGGAAGCACGGATGTGTTCCCCGTATGCAGGTTTGTGCGCCCCGACTGTGAGGTGACGCAGATGACGAACTGCCGGGGTTCGAGATACGCGAGACGCACCGGGGAGGGGGAAACATCAAAGTCGATTAAGACGGATTTCAAAGTGCGAGAGCGTTGCGTGGGTCGGAGACGGAGAGCGATCGCAAAAAGCAGGGCTGTCGAAGGAGGGCCGGTCGCGGGGCGGCTTGCGGCGGCATAGCCCGTGATAGTGCAAATATTGCCTTGGCAGGCGTGGATGGCGCTGCGGACAGACGGATCAATGCTCGACTCCTCTTTTGAGATGGCCTTTTTTTTTTGTCCATGTCTGAGAGTCAGGTAGGGAGGATAACAGAGGGGGAGGGGTAGTCGACAGGGCCCGCCGACCGTTTGAAAATGTCTCAATGACATGATGCAAGCGAACACGCTAGATCATGTGGGATTGCTTCGCCGCATGGCACTTCCAAGGTTGGCATGCATCCGGGGTAGCTGGAACATCGAACTGGCGCTCTTTCACCGAGCGACATTTCGGGCAAGATCACAGGCCATGACTCTTCTGGAGGCGTCGTCACGGGGCAGGCGTCAATCAGCAAATCGCCAAGCACCAAAACACCATGTGTGCAGAAAATCTGTTCATTGCCAGTTCGTATCTAATTACTGGGTATCCCCCAAGCAGCCACATATACTGTAATGGCTCTGTCATCATCCAGGTCGTTGTCTTCGTCTAAACCGCCGTATTGTGCATCATCTAATGAATACCCTCCAAGGCCGGCGTAATAATCGGGGTATGAGCAAAAATTCAAGACACCAAGCACACCAAAAGATCATCTAGTGGGTCGCGACGGCGGGCTTGGCAGGAGCAGGCTCGTCGGCCATGTCGACGTCCATGGCGCCATCATCGGCGGCGGCCTGGCCCTCGCCCTCCTCCTCCTCCAGCTCGTCCTCGCTCTCGCCCTCAATGTCGACGCTGCCGTCATCGGACATCTCATCCTCCTCGCCTTCGGCCTGGGCGGGCTCGCCGTTCTCGACACCGGCCATGGCAGCGTCGTCGCCGTCGGCCTTCTCGCCGTTGGCACCCGTCTCGAGGGCGACCTCAGCCTCTTCCTCCTCGCGCTCCTCGGCGCCGTACTCCTCATCATCGGCAGCAAGGTCGGCTTCAGGCTGCTCGGGAGGGAACTCGGCAGGGGCAGAAGCCTCGTTGTCCCTGGACACATGTCAGCTCCATCACACATTGTTTTTCCCCCCACCCATAGAACATACCACTTGATGGCGAAGCGAGTCACACGGGGCTTTTCGGCGAGGATGTTGCGGCGGACGCGCTCGATGATGGGCTTGGAGGGAGGCTCCGCATTGAGCTCCTCGGAGTCATACTCGTTGTTGACATAGTAGCCAACACGGACGAACTCACGACCGTCGTAGGCACAGGTCAGGAGGACGACGGTGACGCCGATAACGTCGGCGTCGGGGATCTTGGAAGTGTTGGGGGCATCGGCCTCGAAGACGAACTTGTTGGTGCCGACGGGAATGGGGCCAACCAAAAGGCTGTCAAGCTCCTGATCGTACTGGTCGCTGTGGCCTTTGGGTCAGAGAATGGCGGTGTATGTGAAAAATCCACTTTGACTAACCTGGTAGCCGAGCCAACGTAGGTGAGCTTCCACTCGAGGTCTGGTGAAAAATTGTCAGCGGGGGTGTATTGGGAGACGGAAAGATGCATCACATACCCTTCTCAAGCGACTCGAGGCACTCGAAGGTGATCTCGAACTCGTACTTGTCGGTGAACTTGGCGGGATTGTTCAGAATCTGAACGCCCAGAAGCGAGACGATAGACATCGTGGAATGTGGGTGACCTGTCGGTATGCGAGGGTAGGATGGAAAAGTAGATGCAAGAAGGTCTGCGCGACCTGAGCGAAGCAGAATGTGAAGGGGGAAAAAGAATAAAGTGCTGAACTGCAACGGGCGGTGGAGGAGAGTTGTTTTGGGAAGGATGGATTGTTGACGGCGGGCTGCAGAGATGGAAAGAGAAGGTATCGTTCGTCCCGGTCAATTGCGACGGGACAACGAACGAACGTGGGACGCGCCTGCGTTGACCGCGAATTTCGCGTAGAGTGGTATCCACTCCGGAAGCTAGCCGCTCTCGTCTAGCGCGAGCTGTCAGCCACCCTGAGGCGTCAAGACACGGGGCATCGCGCAGGCAACGAAGCTCCTTCGTGTGGCACGCACGCAGCTGCCTTATCTTATCGCAGCTGCCGTCGCATCCGATGTTTATCCAGGTGACCGCCTAACTGCGCTAGCCTGATTTCGGCGCTTGCTCATCCATCAATCTTTCTCGTCGCCAACTCTCAGCCTTCCAAATTTGCGGCCCTCGTGCTTGTTGTCATTGCCATCTGCTCCGCCGTCGACCGCGGCCATCAGTGACTTTCCGAATCGCGCATCATCAGAGTCTTTACAGCTGCCTATTTCACTTTGATTGTCTTTGACCGACCCGCGAATCAATCTTTCTGCTCTGGAAGCTGCAGCGCATCTGCGCCTGCGATCCATCAGCTCACAGCCATCACGTCAACCTCGTCGTCCCAGTGCTTGTCTGCGAGAACTTTTGCGAACCGTCTCCATCGATCGACAGCATCGTTCAGATATCTGCCATATACCTTTGCGACGAACGCTGAGCTCCGCCGCCACAATGGATTCCGAACTCCCAGAGAACGGCCAACACGTTGAGGGTGCGTCCTGGGGAGAAGAGGGATATGGAGGAGAAGAGATTCAGCATAGCGACCAACAAAGTCAAGATCCTGCCTTCTCACTTGATGCTGCGAATGGTGACCAAGAAGATGCTGGCGAATACGACCCCGAGTCGGTCAGCTACGACCCAGCCTCCGTTTCGATAACTCCAGTCCCACAGATCACAGAGTCCCAGAGCCCGACGGTTCCCACTCCGCCTGCGTCCGCGAAACCAAAATCGGGCAAGCCCAAGACCAAGGGAGGATTCCTAGTGGGAGACTCCGATGATGAGGAGGAGGACGCGTCGACCCCGGCTTCGAGCACTGTTGCTGCGCCGGCTGCCGTCGCACACGATCCTTCCCCCCTTCATGCGTCCATACCAGCTCAGAATGCCCCTGCAGAACAGCTGCACGAGGCTGTCCCTGTGAGAGCCCCCAGTGCTGCGTCTGCTTCTGCTGTGGCTCCCGCCCCTGCCCCCGCTCCCGTCCCTACTCCTGTGCCGGCTGCTCAAGCTGCCCAGTCTGTCCAGACCAGAGACCCTAATGACACGATTGGTATCTTGGAGGACCGCGTGAAGGAGGATCCTCGTGGCGATATGGATGCGTGGCTATCTCTGATCGCAGAGCACCGCCGCAATGACCAACTGGACGAGCTCCGCGGTGTGTACGACCGGTTTGTGCAGGTGTTCCCTCAAGCAGTAAGTCGAGCCTCCATGAAAGAGACTCTGGTACTAAAAAGTTGCAGGCCGAAATTTGGGCACAATGGGCCCAGCTTGAGCTAGACTCAAACCGATTCCAGACCGCAGAAGAGCTCTTCAACCGCTCCCTCGTCAATGCCCCCAATGTTCAACTGTGGACAGTCTACCTGAACTACATCCGCAGGCGGTACGACCTCAACAACGACCCGAATGGCGAAGCGCGCCGAATTCTCAGCATGTCGTACGAGTTCGTCGTTAGCTCTGTTGGTATCGACCGTGACGCCGGTCAGCTTTGGAAGGACTACATCCAGTTTATCAAGAGCGGGCCCGGCCAGGTTGGAGGCAGCGGTTGGCAAGACCAGCAGAAGATGGACCAGTTGCGGAAAGCCTACCACCGTGCCATCACGGTGCCCACTTCAGCTCTCACAGACTTATGGAAGGACTATGACCAGTTTGAGATGAGTCTCAACAAGACCACCGGTCGTCAGTTCATTCAGAAGCGCTCACCTGCGTACATGACTGCCAAGGCATCCAACTCGCAGCTTGACCGTCTTATTCCTAGACTTCAACGTAGTACCCTGCCTCGCCTCCCTCCCGCCCCTGGCTTCGACGGCGATCAGGAGTTCATGGAGCAGGTCGACCTCTGGAAGAAATGGATACAATGGGAGAAGGAAGACCCCTTGGTTCTCCAGGAAGAGGAGCCCGAAGCTTACACAGCCCGCGTGCTCTACTGCTACAAGCAAGCGTTGATGGCGCTTCGCTTCTGGCCGGAGATGTGGGTCGACGCAGCTGAGTGGTGTTTTGCCAATAATGTTGTCAAAGACGGCAAAGAGCTTGGCTTGTCTTTCCTGACCGACGGTATCACGGCGAACCCTGAGAGTGTCTTGCTGGCACTCAGACACGGCGACCGCGTCGAGATGACATACCCTGCGGGTGACGACGATGCGAGCAAGGCCGCTCGCGCAAAGGCTATTCGGGAGCCCTACAGCCAGGTTCTCGACAATCTTTATGCCATGTCGAAGAAGCTCAAGGAACGGGAAGAGCAGGCCATTCGCAGGATTGAGGAAGCTGCAGCTTTCGATCCCAACATCAAGGACTCTATCGAGCGCAACGACGATGATGTTGATGGTGAGGCCCCATCGGCTGAACTTGCCAAGGAAGAGCGCGTCAAGGCTGTGAAGCAGGGTTTCTCGGTGCAAACCGATATGCTGAAGCGTACCATCTCGTTCGTGTGGATTGCGCTTTGTCGGGCTGCGCGCCGAACCCAGGGCAAGGGAAGCGCCAGCCAAGGTCTCCGTCAAGTGTTCATCGAGGCAAGGAGCCGTGGCCAGCTGACCAGCGACGTCTACATTGCTGTTGCCAAGATGGAGGCACTCATCTACAACGACCCAGCTGGCGGCAAAATCTTCGATCGCGGTGCAAAGCTCTTTCCGGAGGATGCTAGCTTCATGCTTGAATATATCAAGTTCTTGCATTCCAAGGGGGATACGACAAGTAAGAACTCAATCAGGCGTGTGTAGATTCGTACTAACCCATAACAGATGCCCGCGTCGTCTTCGAGACCTGTGTCAACCGCCTGACGCAGAAGGAAGAGAAGAGGGACCAGGCGAAGGCGCTCTACTCTTACTTCCACAAGTATGAGTCGCAATTCGGCGAACTGTCCTCAATCGCCGAACTTGAAAAGCGCATGTCCGAACTCTGGCCTGCAGACTCCAAGCTGGCCCACTTTGCCAGCCGCTTCTCCGTCGAGACCTTCGACCCTATCGCCTACCGCCTCATCATCTCGCCTGCTGTTCAACTGCGACCCAGGATGCTCATCCCCGTCGTTGAGCAGCCCACATCTGTGCGCCAGACTCCCATGCCTGTGCCAATTCGACAGACTGCCAGCCCCGCTCCACAGTACATGGGTGTCACCAACTCACCCAAGCGCGCCTTCCCTGGCGATGACTATGAAGAGCTCAACAGACCACGGAAGCTTGCTAGAGGAGAGTCGCCTCTGAAGGGTGCTGCCGGTCGTCGTCTCGACCAACAACGACGGAACCAAGGGGCACCGCTCTCCAGAGACATTACCTTTTTCCTTGGTATCCTCCCTCCTGCCCACGCCTACGCTCACTCGCCCGATGCCTACCGCCTTAACGTTCACAACCTCGTCGGCCTTATTCAGAACACCCCGGTGCCCGACTACAGCACTTGGAAATCTAACCCGGACCCCCGTTCCAGGCAAAACAACGGTATGCAACCCCCCTCTCATGGCCGCCAGGCCTCTGGTGACTACGCCGGATATGGTGTTGGCGGACGAAGCTCCCCTCAACGGACTCTCAGTCCGTTTGAAGGTTCCGGCCGTCGTCTAGCATCTGGTTACAGAAGTTCTCCCCTTCGACCTGGTTCCAGTGGCGGATCTTCTGAGCCCGCTGTACCGTTGGCAACTGCGCCTTACGACCCAAACCTGGCCTGGACCCAAACTCCCTCTGGCTATCAAGCACCTCCACAACCATACGGAAGATATCAGTATTGAACCATGGACTGACGATGAACGTAGGCAACGGTTTCCGCAGAGGTTGGGCTTAGTCGCTGGCGTTGGCATTTTGTTGTTGCACGACCCTCTTTCTGATGGCAAGAGCCTTTCGAATGGTCGCTACAGCCGTGATCTCAACGATCAACTGGTCTTCTGCTCGCGGCATACTGACTTGTCGCCGTCACGTACGTGGGCCCACGACGTCAATCATTTTCTTTTTTTTCGATATCAGCTATGCGGGCCTTTCTCGCGATTCATGAAGGAACAACACCGCAAGTTGACAGAGTTGTTCTGTATAATACAAAAGTTAGGGGGCTGCATCGACGGGGCGTTCGGGGTGGTAGATACTCATTTGATATGCTCCCACGGGGGCATATTCTTAAACAGAAATTCGTCATTCGAGCGACATTACTCAACTCGATGGCTCATGACCCAAACTGGGATGACAGGTGGATAGGTAGCAGGAAATCATCAGCTGGTTTCATGGTGAGCCAGCACCCCAATACAAATCAATCTCCTCATATTGTCTTCCACCTTAGTTCCTTTGACCCTACGCTCCCTTCCTTTTGCTTTCATGCAGTGTCTCTGGAGCGCAGGCACCTTTGTACAGCTTGAAGAACGTCACGATAATGCAGTCACAGTGGATCTTCTCTTCTGCTGTCTCACCCCTTTTACGCACACTCTGGAGAGCTCGACCAGCCCTCAGGCGGTGAGGAGCAAAGTCTCTGCAGCAAGGTGAAGTTCAGCAAAGACCACTCGGCTTGATGCCTCTCAACCTCTGGTGATCCCTACGAGTTGTCTTAGGGCATGGATGAAGGCTCAGCCCACAAACCCTGTTGAGCTGAGCAATATCTGCTCGGGTGTCCCCTCAAGTCTGCGTCAAGCTCACCTTCACCCAGGAAGATTTTCATTTCGATTTTGATGCCCAGGCCAAGACCCAGAGCCGAGGAAAAACTCAGTCAGTCGTCTCATCAAACTCAAGACAGTCTCAGTAGCCAGGTCGGTCCGGTATATCACTGCCCTTGCCGTCCCTGGCGTTATTTCCGTTGCCGTTGCCGTTGCCGTTGCCGTTGCCTTCGATATTTCTGTCGACGCCGTCGTCCGCTGTCGTCCGCCGTCGTTCCTGTCATCCACTTTCGTCCGCTGTCGTCAATTTTCGTCCATGCCCGTCGACATCTTTCACCCTCAACCTCTCCATCCCCTTTCGGTTCACAACACCACAACTTCGACTTCACGACAGCACCTCACGAGAGCAGCACGAATTGCTCTTGCCGTCTCTTGCTAAGGTGATACCTTCCTCATCCAAAGGTTCGTTACTACCATCTCCGCTATACCTCCTTCCTCGCCCTGCCCTCCTGCCCTCCTTCCCGTTCATCATGAACTGCTAGCGCGGTTTTGGGCCCTCGAGACATCTATATAATGGCACCTTTTTCCCCCAGAGCCTCCAACTTTTCTTCTCCTCCACACACACACACACATCAACAACAGCAACTCACACTTTCACATCCAGCTCAGCAGACCTTAGTCACAACAGTCAACCACTACAAGGTAAGCCAAGACATATCTCACCCACCTTCAGCACCAAACCGTCATTCTACTTCTGCCATGTCATCTCCGTACACACCTGCGGTTTGCTAACTTCATCACCAGCTTCGAAAATTCAGCTTCTCTGAACTCTTCTAAGGTAAGCGCAAACAGTTTGTTACCCTGCCTACTGCCGTCTCCAGACTATCACTCCTTCCTTCCTTCATCTTGTCCTTCCTGCCTCTTGTGAGCAGCGGTCGTCCAAAAATCCCCTCCTCAAGCACTACAAAAAGGCGTCTTCTCCTCCACTTCAACCCAAACTTCTTCCTCCACACACAACAACAACAACTCAACAACTCACATTTCACTTTCACATCCAGCTCAAACCCAAGCAACATCCATCCATTCACATCCAAGGTATGCCACATGGTCTATGACAAACATTTGTCCTGCATCTACATTGCTGCCGTTGCCCCCGCCTTCCCTGTTGGCATCGTCACTGCTCTTGCTGCTTCTGCCACTGCTATTACCACTGTTCCTGCCCCTGCCCGTGCTGCTTCTTGCCTCTTCTGACCGGAAGTCGCAAACATCACCTCCAAGCACTACAAAAAGGCCTCTTCTCTCCCACTTCAACACAAACTTCCTTCTCTCTCCACACACACACACACACACACACACACAGAACCGCAACCGCAAACAACATCAACTGACATTTGCTTTCGCAGCCTACAAACAACCTTCTCCAGACCACCGCAACAGCAACCCGCAATCAACCACCAACCACCAACAACCGACAGCCAAGGTAAGCACTTCCAAACTCGCTACTTCCTGACACCGTCATCACACTTGCCTGGTCCTTCCGGATTACTACTTCCTTCCTTCTGTGGTCTCTCCAGACTTCAGCTCTGTCTATTTAAATCCTTCTCTTCTCCCATCCATCCTCCACTCAACTCAACCCACTTCACAACACAACGAGCACAACAAATGACTTCACATACCAACAATAATTCACGTACTAACTTCACCATCAAGATGTCTTCCGGCAGCCCCGCTCGTTCTCGCTCCGGCTCCCAGGCCGCCCAGCGTCCCAACCCCTTCGGCCCTTCGATGGGCTTCGACCCGGCCAAGCCTGAGGGCGGTCCTGAGAAGGACCACAAGAACACTCGAATCGACTTGCCTGCGGAGGCGTACACCGTCGGCGCGGATAGAAAAAACGCCGGCGAGACGCCTTTCGCCAAGCGCCCTGGATTCAACACGGCCGGCAAGCCTTGCAACCTTGAGGTCAACCAGTTCCGAGTCAAGTCCTGGAACGACAAGGCCACCATTTACCAGTACGATGTCATGATCTCGCCGACCCCGATGAAGTACAACGTCGTCTTCCAGAAGGTCTGGAAGCATGCCACGGTCCAAGCGATGCTCAAGAAGTACAAGTGCCTGTGGCTCTGCGACGGTCGCAAGCTCGCCTGGGCTCCTGTTGCCATCAACCGCGGTGAGGAGCGCCTCACCATCGACCTTGATGAGGGCCTTCCCCCTCCCAAGAGCGGCAAGCCCCGCCGCAAGGATGACAACAAGTTCTTCTTCGTTATTCGTCAGACGAAGCAAATCCATCTGTCTGCCCTGGAGGCCTACCTCAACAACCGTATGGACTGGGACAACTCCGTCCTTGAGGCGATGAACTTCCTGGATCACCTGGTCCGGCAGTACCCCACGGAAAACCTCCTCTCCATCAAGCGCAATTTCTACAACGAGCAGCGCAAGAAGGCCTTCGACCTCGGCAACTGCATCGAGCTTGTCAAGGGTGTGTACGCGTCCGTTCGCATGAACCAGTCCTTCAGCGGTAGCATTGGTCGAGGACTTGGACTGAATGTGGACGTCGCCAACACTGCCTTCTGGAAGGGCAACATGCAGTTGCACATGTTCGTCCGTTCCTTCCTCGAGACCTGCGACAAGAGATGGAAGAACCAGAGCCCCGATGACATTGCCAGGCTTCTTGCGCCCGTCCGCCAAAACAGCAAGAACGGCGCCGTCTTCGTCATGTCTGACGCCTTCAAGCACCTGCGCAAGCTGGCCAAGCTGCGTTTCACCCCCCGCCATCGGGGCAAGGAGGACTGGGCGAAGGTCTACGTAATCAAGGCCATCGCATTCGCGCAGGAATACGGCGAGAGAGGCGCCACCGCCAACAACATCAAGTTCACCAACAACGGCGAGGAAATGACGGTCGCAGAGTACTTCCAGAAGACCTACGGCTTCAAGCTTCAGTTCCCCAACTGGCCCCTCATCGAGACTCAGAAGGCTGGCTTCTTCCCCATGGAAGTCTGCATTATTAAGCCAATGCAGCGCTACCCCTACAAGTTGGGTCCTGACGAGACGGCTATGATGATCAAGGGCGCCGTCACGCGTCCCAACGTGCGCAAGGCGGACATCATGGAGGCGAAGGCCCAGTTGGCGTGGAAGGATGACCCCTACCTCAAGCAGTACGGTGTCGTCTTCGACGAAGCTATGGCGAAGACCCAAGGCTGCTTGCTTGAGCCCCCCAAGATCCAGTATGCGAACAACGTCGTCAGCCCCATGTTCGCCGGCCGCTGGGACCTTCGCGGCAAGAAGTTCTGGGTCGGCAACCGTCAGCCCTTGCAGTCCTGGGGTATTCTCATCCTTGAGGACTCGACCAGAAAGCCCGCTGCCGACCAGTTCGTCAAGATGTTCAAGCAGACCTACACTGGCCATGGAGGCAAGATTCTGAAGGACGCTGTTGTCATTGACAGCGAGTCTAGACAGGGTGACATGGCCTTGGCCTTGGCCAACGGCTACAAGGCGGTCAAGAAGGCTACAGGCATGACGCCCCAGCTGATCTTCTGCGTCCTGCGCTTCAACAACGCTGGCTCCTACGAGCGCATCAAGAAGTCTGCGGACTGTCGCTTCGGCGTCCTCACCCAGTGCGTTCTTGCCCGCCACGTCGAGAAGAACCAAGGCCAGTACCACTCGAATGTCGCCATGAAGGTCAATGCCAAGCTGGGCGGTATTACCTGCCGCATTCCGAACCAGAAGCTTGGCCCGAACAGCAAGGCCCCTGCCTTCTTCGAAAGGGTGACAATGATGATTGGCGTCGATGTCTCCCACGCGACCCCCGGCATCGATGCTCCTTCCATGGCCACGATGACTATGTCCATGGACCAGGACGCCACCTTCTACGCCGCTGCAGTCGACACCAACGGCTACCGGGTTGAGATGCTCTCTCCCGTCAACACTCGCAACTTCCTGGCCCGCCTGATGCCTACCTGGCACAAGCGCATGGGTCACCCGGCTCCTCCTCCCCACATCATCTACTTCCGCGATGGTGTCTCTGAGGGCCAGTACGCCCAGGTTCTCGAATACGAGATCGGCACGCTGAAGGCCATCTTCAAGGAGAAATACCCCGGCGCGACCCTTCCCAGGTTCACCGTCATCGTGGCTACCAAGCGTCACCACGTCCGCTTCTTCCCC
The DNA here is from genome assembly GCA_027406125.1 of Colletotrichum tropicale. Lineage (NCBI taxonomy): Eukaryota > Fungi > Ascomycota > Sordariomycetes > Glomerellales > Glomerellaceae > Colletotrichum > Colletotrichum tropicale. Next base: position 4,158,812 of record JANVYH010000004.1, read on the forward strand.
CAGCAGGGTGACAAGAACGGAAACCCTCTGCCCGGCACCCTTCTCGAGAAGGAGGTCTGCCACCCCTTCTGGTGGGACTTCTATCTCTGCTCGCACGTCGCCATCCAGGGCACGGCCCGCCCTGTCCACTACACTGTGCTTGTCGACGAGGCCAACATGAAGCCCAACGATCTGCAGAAGATGATCTACGGCCAATGCTACCAGTACGCTCGTAGCACCACCCCTGTCTCTCTGCACCCGGCCATCTACTATGCCGACCTGGCTGCCGGCCGCGCTCGTGCCCACGAGAACATTGCAACTTCCCAGGGCTTCCGCAGCGGACCCAAGGCGGCCGAGATGGTCGAGGAGTACGGCGCTCGTGGCCAGAGCATGTTCGACGGCGACAGACCTACCGAAGCTCTTCAGCTTCTGCCCCTCGGCGGCGCCAGTGGTGATGCCGACCCCGCCTCGACCGAGATGTTCAGAAACACCATGTGGTACATCTAAAGGCGACACAGGACGACGCGGAAAGATGATGGCAGGGAAGGCAGAGGAAGGGGAGACAACAGTAGCGAAGGCGATGGCACAAGAGATGATGGCACGAGAGAAGATGACAATGGCACGGTAGACGAGAAGATTCAGGACAGCAGAGATGATATCAGAGAGGAAACCGGACATTGAGGAGATTCACAGCAGAAAATGGTTAGCTAGTTCAGGTATTGAGCTGCTTGGGTGAGCAGGCACTAGATAGCGAACTTGTGGTCATTTCTGAAATCAGCTGCATCTACGTGACTACGTGACGTGACAATCGCTTGCTGCAAGCTCACAAACAAAGTCAGACTTCTCGAGTTTGAAGTTATATTAGGGCGACTTTTGATCAAGTCAGCGCGGGAGGTGCTGGTGAGAGGAAAATGAGAAAGACAACATAGATGGATGCGAGAGGTTTTATCGGGAGAGTCTGAAGACCGGAGTCAAAGAGGTACCTCGATCAGACTTACAACAGACACCAATGGGAAGCACATTTCAAGGTTCCTCGGCTCCGTGTCATAAGTTGAGAAAGATGCCTGCCCGGATTCAATTGAAAAGCCACTCGGCCCTGTCTCCGCCCTTGGGAGCGTCAAAGTCAGTTGTGTTTACTCTGGGGTATCGACAGACATGTAGACCCATAGCCCCTGGAGAGTATCGAGATATTTAGGGAAAGAATTTAAGACTTCATGGGAAAGTCTCGTCGTTGCCTTTACAAAGGTGTCAATCATTATCGGAGAAAGGATGCTTCATAGTACAAAGGCCCCGCCCGCCCCCTTGTGTCTAACTCACGATCTTCCCATCGCAACATCCATAAAACCTTTCATCTACTCTACATCAATCAACTGCACCTGAGTGATCATTCAAGATGGCTGGATCCAAGACATGCGAATCCAAAATATCTGGAATCAGCAACAAAAGTCCCGAATTAAAGACATGTGGTATTTCCAGAGACCATGGTGGGAGGACGCATAATCACCACCAGTGCTTGGCAAGGCAAGAACGTTTGCTCGCCAAATTTCTCAGCGGTTGTATCATCTTCGCAGTGGTTTCAATCTTTTACATGGTTTTGTTTGTGGTGATTGCACCTGCAAATGAAGTTGGCAACATGTCGAAGAGGACGACTGCCAACAGGGCAGCCACGGAGACCGTCACAGCAACCCAAACCTCCACGACAACCATCACGACTGGCATCACGGCAATGCTTCCCACGAAAACGAGAACGAGCACTGTTACTGTCACTGCCACTGCAACGCCCACCCCGTCGGCTCAGCCAGATGACAGCCAGTACCCTTTGACGTCCCATGGAACGCAGTCCGATATCGACTGGCTCTCAAATACCATTTTCGCCCCGATCCCCGCGGAGATCTTGACGCCGCCCAAGAGAGTCGTAGACGGCTACTTCGACCACAACTACTGCGGAAACTCACTGCGTCCTTTCGAATTCACCAGGAGCAAGCCCATGAATCCTACGGAGCTGCAGCACCAGATCGGAGCCAAGATGCTGCCGATCAGGGAGGGACGTTACGTCGGCGACAGACACTTCGATATCAACATCGACCTCAGAATTGGAGCGGAGAAGGCCAAGGAGCACAAGCAAAAGGTCTGCCGCATGCTTCGCAAGTCTGGGGGCGGATTCATCCTGCGCAAGATTGGAGGAAGGGAGGGCTACTCGTACGAAGCCATTCTTGACGACAACGCAATCGTGAAGATTGCAAAGATGGAGGAGGTTTCTGCGGTCTTTCACCACCAAGTCCCGCGGGATCGTTTCCGTAGCAAGGAGTAGACTTGGTGATTTGAGGGGGATGGGCGTTGGTCATTGGAGCTCATTTTTTGGTACTCTAGAGAAATGCCTGGGCATTATGGGGATCCAGATATCTCCTCGAAAACTAGATTGGTACATATAATGAGAATGAGAGTTCTGTCTATACTATCGTAATCAACGAAGCCTGTGATGAAACCTTGTCGGTATGCAACCTTGCTCATCAGGAGAATGCCGTCGGAGAAACGGTACGAAAGTTTCAACTGTACTAACACTGACTTCTTATATTTTAGAGTTTGGTGTTTTCATGGCAAAAGCTATCAAAGGTGGGAGGTGTACGGGAGACACGTACACCGAAGCTGACCACAACCATCCAGACGTTTATATCTTAAAGACCAGGTATCTCAAGGTACTCTAAGTCCAAAACTTGTATAAAATAGCTCTCTGCACATTCATTTCTTGTCAGTTGAATTTTTCCTCCAACACCACCCCATCACCATCAATCTCCTCCGATCTTCTCATCTTGATACCTTCACGTACATCAAGAATATGAATACTTACAATGACTCGCCAAGCTGTACAATACCGGTTCACAGATCGAAAGATTGGTGAGTTCGCGGTTCTGTTCATTTGCGTCGGAATGTATCTGTATCACCTCAGTTACCTTTCGCTTCAAGCTTTCTCACGCCCAGGGCCAACTACTTATGGAACTCACGTCACCCACAATTGCACCCACCACATCGTTGTCAACACGATTAACGATAATGACTCCTCCGCGCCCTTCAATCCAACATTAGAAACAACTGAGCCCCCGATCTCCTATGCCACGGAGACGCTAGCTGACGACATTGGAAGTATGCCGTTTTGGATGTGGTTCGGTGGACCAGAACCACCTGATTGGTGCGGATCTCAACTGTCGCCATACACGATAGCACATCAGCCATACGATCTCCGTAAACTTGACGAACGACTCGGCGACAAGCTGGAGAAATTTCAGGAACCAGGAGTTATCATGAGAGGGCTCTTCCGCATTTTGCTCGACCCCGGCGTTTTCCCTTCTCCGCCATCTTCGATGACGGTCAGCGGAAGGCTCTCAGCAGAGGATTATTCAAAGATGGAATCGTCCTACACGAACATGGTGAGGACCTACGCCATGACGAAACGCAACATTATGGCTACACACATCACCGCAGTCTGTAGCATCCTGAAGAAAGACGGCGCCCAAGGCGTCGTGAAGAACTTCGAGGCAGACACGCTCAGGACCATGAGTTATGTTGGTGCTTTTGATGAAGATACACTGGTGGCGATTTCAAGTTTGCCTGGGGTGGCCAAATTTGCCTTTGTGCGTGCGGACGGGAAGCGACGTTAGGTAGGGTCCTTAGCTTGGGTCGGTCAGTAAGAGTGTCATATTCAATCACGTTAAACTAAGAAAGATATCCCCGATGCGCTGGGTTCTTCTGGCCGCCACTAGGGATCTAGACTTCGTCGGCCACTATCTACCGACACCAACACCGGAGTTGAAGAAAAACAACTCTAAAAGCTTTCCAATAAAGATACGTTGCAATTCAATGACTTTCCTTTGTGCTGTAGAATTCCAATAGCGTTAACTCTCATCGTTGTGTTGCCAAAGGAGGTATTTTTCTTTGTTCGGGGAGACCTGGGCTAGTCGTACCTGAGATAATGCTCTCCCAGCCACGTTTCCAGCTGGGCTTCCGCTGGTGCCGCTGACTAGCGGCGTCAGAATTTCAAGAAAGGGTCCTTCTGATGGGATAGGAAGATTTCTATCTCCTTTTAAAGGGGCGACGAGCAGACACTGCCCCCTGACTCCTACTGCCCGTCGACAACATCAAGATGACACGCAAGACACCACAACCGTATCAGGGGACGACCCCAGGAAAGGAGACACACACCTGGAGCCCTCAGATGACTCAAGATGCAAGGTTCACAGGCCGAAACTATTTCCGAACCCTCATCGTTCTATGCGCGCTGGTATGCTGCTTGATCGGCAGCCAGCTGCTTAGCATTTCAAGATGTGCCGGGAACTGCATCCTCGAACACGCAAGCCCCATTGTCTCGTCCATGCCGGTCGAGACAGCAGCACCGTTTGAGAAAGCCGACGACCCCTTGAAGTGGTACATTGCCATCGGTTTCGGCCAAAACCGCTGTGTGGGCTCCATCTCTCCTTTCGCCTCGCCTCAGACGAATCGGTCAGACCCCGCTGAGCTTCTTCAGCGCATCGGGGACAAATTCAAGCCTCGCGGTGACGGGATAGCCACGTTTGACAAGCATTACACCATCTCACTCAAGTTGTCGGAGGCGGAGGTGCAAAATCATCTCGATACCGTGTGTACCTTGCTCAAGGTGCCTGGGGCCCGCGGATTCATCAGCTATTGGCCAGGAGAAGGCGGGAGCCTCAAGTACTCGAACTACGTCGGCGCTTTTGACGACGACACGCTGGTGATGATCTCCAAGCTAGCTGGGGTCCTCGAAATTCTTCCGACTTTGGCTTCGGGCGACAGGGAGAGCTGGGTGAAGGAGATTGGGGCTGATGCGGAGGAGGGCAATGATCTAGGTCAGGCTATCAGAGAGAAGGTCGGGCATGCTGCAGCATGGTTGAGGTCTTGAGAGACGAGAGCTAAAGTTCGTTAAACTTCATCACTTTTTTGCATTTAAATTTTGCAGATTCAGTGTGCAAAGCCCCAATCTGTAGAAACGAAGTCTATCTTACTGAACGACCTTGCAAAAGTGACTGGCGTTATGTTTCCGCCCGCCTTATGCCGCTACCTTGTGTTCTCATCTTTGGTATTTGACGGGACGCGGAACATCCCCGTCACACCTTGAACGACCTGTCTTGCTACTGAATATTCGCAGAATTTCGCGCTCAATATGAGTAAGCACTCGATACAACGAAGCGACAATGCCAGAGGCTCCTTCGATCGCCTCACGCAAGCCGTCCAATTCATCGCCCATGTCAGCATCATCCTCTGCGCCTTGGGCCTCAGCACAAAGCTGGATTGGCCGTCATCCATCGGAACGGCCATCAACAGTCAGGTGGGAGACATCACTTCACATATGCGTCCCGCGACCAAATCGACAGACCGACGCCCAGCTACGATCCCGCTTGCGACGGTAGAACTGGAGTACCCGTTCGCCCAAGACCTAAGTAAAAGCCTCTGCCATGATCCAAAGTTCTCTGAAGAGCACTCTACACGACACAGTACGAACGAGACACCGCAAGACGCCATGAACCTCCAAGATATTTATAAAAGGTTGGGAAGTAGCATCACTCGGGCCAACGACGGCGACAAAATCCAAAACCATGGCTATAAGATTCATGTTGCACACGGGATGGACACCCTGGATACGCATCTCGGCCAGGTCTGCCGTCTTCTCAGAGAAACCGGAGTTACGGGGGTGGTGATGTCGTGGCCTCATCACATTTGTTGGAGGAAGGCTTGTCAGATGACTTATTCGGGGTATTTTAGCGAGGATGCCATTGTTGGAATCTCGAAGCTGGAAGGATTCAGACGGGTTGAGCATCTGAAAGTAAGACGAAATGAAACTGCACCTTGAGTAATGGCGCAACCCATCCGGTGGAACATGTATATACATTTCACCCTCCTGCGCGCCACCGCAATGAGCCAACCTCATCAGTTCGCATTTGTCAAGGCGTACCAGAGCTACTTAAGGGACATAATCCCAGAGTTTCACGAGACGAGATTCAGACGGTAAACGTCTAACTCACAGCTTTCTGCCGCGATAATAGAATGACGAGACTGATTAGATCAAACTTCATCACGATGCGCGGCCTTGTCAGTCTTTCGCATCTCATCCTCACCATCACCCTCTCAACTTGGGTCTGGAAACTGAGATCAGAGGTCGGCGAGCTTTCCTCTATAAGCTTTCCTCCAACACAGCACCCGTCAACATCACCGTGCCATCAGCAGCAGTGGCGACGGCCGTTACGACTGAGGACAACTCCATTTCCATCGTACCCCACCCATGTCTCCCTTCCAACGGCGAAGGCGAGGGCATGTGGAGATGGCCGGCGTCGTCCAAGACATGCACCGACAACGAGTGCAAAGAAACCGGCGGGCTGCCCGCCAGGATGAACCTCGACGATATATACAACAGGGGATCAGGCGTAATTGAGAGGGCTCAGGGCGATTGGGAGGTCTACAACCACTATTTCAAAATCTACCTGCGGCAGGAGGAGCTTTGGGACAAGTACAAGCACTTGACCGGGCTTTCAAACGTCATTCGGAGTGGTCATGCTTCGGGAGTCGTGACAGACCGAGTAGGACTGACGTTTTTCGACAAAGACTACTACAAAGGCTTCTTCGACGACGACACCATTGTGGCTATCTCGAAGATGGAGGGCGTGAAGAAGATTGAGCATATGAGAAAGCTTGCGGGAAATGAAAGGCCATATGACGATTACTTGTCTTAACAGAGAGCTCGTCTCGGGTAGTACTACATGTGCGTAACTCTCCACACTTGGCTCGATACAGTCGTGTCCAGCAGTTTTCCTTGCGGCTCCATACTCTCGCCTAGCTGCTTGTTTACCGACTTACCAGTCGTACTGTATTGTCACTGTTTTTGCGATATTGCACAGCGGTCATTGACATGACTACGCCGTCACTTTTTGTGATTGTGAACATGACGCCCAAATTTACACCGGCACAATGCCCAACGTCAGATACCCCTTTACTCGTAATAACAGCAACACGCTCATCATCGACGGGAGATGGCCGAGTCGCACCCGGGCGAAAGTTTGTCCGTCGGAGTTGCCGCTGGACTCAAGCTGGATGGGCTTGAGGTGTCCTGATAGAAATTAACCCATCAAGAAGAGGGAGACAGGCAGAAGGATGAGGATCTCGAAGCCGTTACCATTGGAGACATCCCGGCGAATACCACTTCCCTGCACGAGTTGGGTTCATTAGGAGACATGCGCAAGCCGCCGCCGGCAGACATTACTACCCCGGCGTCTGCGATGCAGACCGAAACCATACGACATGTGGAACTGAAAGGTATAGATCAGGCTGATGGCAGTCTTTTCGAAACAAAGCTTTCGACAACCCACTCAAACTCGGGTCGTCCTTGGCAAAGTTGACATTGGCTCTAGCTTCATGCCGTGAGACTTACGGCTACGCCGCGTATGCGCCACCAACCGTTGGATGTGAAGAAACCTCGGACAAAAACGCCTACAGAGACAAACCAACCAGTTATGTGGCCACCAACAACAGTTATCGTTCACTCGATTTGAGCTCCCCAATTGAAATGCTTCAGTGGATCCGTAACACATGACTCTTGGTGTAACTTGGTATAGTAGTACATGATCCTCATCAACTCGGGAACAATGGACATGAAGAGAAGAAACAATATCGCTCCTTTTTTCCAATACAAAAAATAGCAATCGCGGCAGACAAGACACCACTTGTGATTTTAGTTCCCCGCAAAAAGACCCCAATGAATCGACCCCACAAGAGCTCTCCGCCCATGACATCAATGCAACCCACACAAGCAACCCACATCTCGGTGTATTATAACCCGTGGCCAGCACAACCTCTCTTTCCGTCCCTGGCTCCGCTTGTTCTGTCCCTCCTCCTCCTCCCCTGGCGTTACATCCCGTCAGCGACAGTCACCTATTTTGAGCTGACGACGACGTTGGGGATATCGAGGCTCTCGCCCTTGGTGTTGGTGTTGGCGACGGGCATCTCGCGTCCGCTCTCATCCGCAAAATTGGAACTCGCGCGGCGGCTGAGCGTCAAACCCGCAATGGAGCGCGCGTTGGGGCCGTAGTTGATGTTGCTCGCCTTGTCGAGCGTCTCCTTGCACATGCGCAGGAAGACGGCGCCGAGCTCGGGGCGGTGCAGGGGGATGAGGCTGAAGAAGAGCGAAGCAGTGATGCGGAAGAGAGTCTTGCGGTGGAGGCGGACAGAGTACGTCTCCTCAAGGAAGGTGAAGAAGACCTCCTGCAGCTCGTTGAGGAGGTCCTGGTCGGCCTCATCGAGTAGGGGCGCATCAGTCTCCAGGGCACCACGGAGGTCATGGTTGTTTGCGCTCATGAAGAGGATGTGGTCGTAGCCGCAAAGGGACTGGAGGACCTTGCCGAGGTCGTAGTGAATGTCGCCCTCGGGCGTCAGGGTGTTTTCGAGCTGGCAGCGCACGTCGATGAAGCTGACGAGCTTCTCGTCCTTGGACAGGATGGCGTTGCTGAAGACGGGGTCACCGTGGATAACCTGGGCGTGCACTCCCTTCTCCTCAGCCTCGTATGTGTCGAGGAACTCGTTGATGCGAGCAAAGAGGGAGCCGGCCAAGGGACCAAGGGCGTCGTACTTGTCCTGGTCCTTGTAGTAGCGGCTACGCAGCTTGGAGCCGTAGTTTGCGTAAATGTTAACACGGTGATTCGCGCGCGCTAGGGAGTGCTCCTCAAACTTCTTCTCCAGCGCCGAGGGGATCTTGAGAGTGGCCTTATCGGTGCTGGCGGTGGTGTGGATAGTGTGGAGGGACTTTAGGAGGGAGATGAGGCGGCCCTTGGTAATGGAGCGGCCGACCAGCAGGTGAGAAAAGGTCAGACCGCGGCGGTTCTCCATTGTGATGTTGTAGATGGAGGTGTCGGCAATGTAGTCGACATTGTAGACGGTGGGGAAAATGTGGGAGATCTCGGAGGGCATGTGTGAGTAGAAGAACAGCTCGCCGAGAATGTTCTCCGATTTGCTCGACTTGATGACCTTGTCGCCGATAATCTGGATCGTATTGAAGTCACGCGCCGCAATCATGCCGGCCTTCTTCGCCTCCTCGCCTGCGCTGGCCTCCTCGCCGATTAGTGCGGCAGGGTCCTGCTCGTCCAGCAGCCAGCCGATTTCCCGCATGGTATCCAGGTTGGCATTAACCGCCAAGTCGTCGACGTAGACATCGGCGTAGGGCTTGCCGAAGTGGATGTCGTGGTACGGGATCTCGTACTTGGCCAATTGGGCAAAGGTGACGGGGCCGACGTCTGCGAGCACGGAACCAATGTTGCCCTTGTGTGTTCGCATGCGACGAGCGGTTTGCTGCCGTCCGGTTAGCGGTCGCTCATCCCTGCCAAGCGCCAAGATCGACTTACAATGATAATGTAGTGGCCCGCGTTGTACAGCTGCTGCACGAGACGAATGTTCTTCTCGATGGGCGGGCACGTCGAGTAGTCGCCGGGAATGGCGGGCACACCGACAAGGGTCATGTCGAGGTCGAAGCAGAAGCGGCGCTTCTTCAGCTTGATCGGCAGGTTCGAGGTGTCGGACTTGAGAAGCTTCAGGAGGTCCTGAAGCTGCTCAGGAGTGCCAACGACGCTAAAATCCTTCGTCTTGACGGGCATGCCCAGGTAGGGAACACCGTTCTGGATCATGAGGGCAATCATCTGCGAGGTGTAGTACTCGCCCACCTCTGAGCCGTCGGGCCTCTTCATGTCGAGGTTCTCCGAGGCCCATGACTTGAGCTGACCTGCCGTAGGGAAAACGTATGCGCCCGTGTTGGCCTTGTTGGAAATGGCCTTCTTTTCTTGAATGTCTACAATGCGCTCCAAACCGTCCCTGTTGCTGTTAGCCCCGCCACTTCCCACATTCACATGCGACTCACTTTGTAGCCTCCGTCTTGATGTATGAGAAAATGGGCTTGTCGCCGACGTCGGGGAAGTAGAAGCAGCCGCCATGGCCCTTGGGCATATTGCGAATGTCCTGGAGGACGTCGGCCCAGTAGATGGTGTCGCAGTCGAGGGAGACAGTCTTGCGCTCGAGGTGCTTCTTGGTCATGCTCTGGGTGACAATGTACAGCTGGAAGGCGAGATATTAGCGACGTGGGCCTCGCACTTGGCTCTGCGCACTCTGCCCCTCCATTGGCGAGCGGGCGCAAAAGAGGAAATAGTAGCTTACCGTTTCGCTGGCACCCTTGGTCTGGTGCCGCAGGCGCAGCAGTCTGAAGTCGATCTTGGAGAAGGTCTTGCTAACGAGCTGGCCGATTCTGAACTCGTCGTCAATCTCCTCGTTGACGGCCATCCACAAGGTGTCGCCGGGCTTGAGGCTGAGGTTGTCGATCAGCCATAGCAGCATGGGACGGCCGACGATGTTGATGAGAGGCTTCGGGTAGCGGTAGCCCTGCTTGGCGAAGCGAGAGCCAATGCCGCCAATTGGAATAATAACGTTGATGGGCTCATAGTCGAGGTTGTCGCCGTTGGGCGCGGCTGTCGCCGCTGCTGTTTGAGGAGCCATTGTGTTTGTTTGACGAAGGGATCAACGGCTACGTTGCAGCAGTGTGTCCTCTCGCCGGGTGCGAAAAGGAGTGGTGGAATGATCAAGAAGCCACTTGAGCGCGTGTGCGGGCAGAATGCGTTCTGGACTTTCCCTCTGTCGCGCAACGATGGGAAATGTCTCTGAATTCTGGTGGGACCGTGGCGGCGGTGAGGTGAGACTTTCAGAAACCACAGCCGAGAAACAAGATGTCGTCGCACTGCGTTTCCAGCGAGGGATGAGATAGATGCAGATCTCGACAAGGTTCCAACCTAGCTCACGGAAGAAAAAGAAACAGGTAAAATGTGAAGCTTGAGGTCGCGATGGGGAGCTTAGGAAGAAGCACGTAAAAGAAAAAGGTCCGGCAATGGGGCTAGGTGTAAGGTGTCCCTCTAGTGTTACTCCGACTACATTTCCCTACTCTGGATGGATGGACAGCATGCCGTACAGACTAATAAGGTACGTATCCCGGCCGGCAAGAAGCACAGTGACAGAAGTGACCACGGTTGATTTGGGGACACGATCGCTGTGAAAGCCGACAGGGGAGCAACTTGCTGCGCGGGGGTCGAAAAAAAAAAGTTCGGCCCTCATTCTGCGAAAATGGGCTAAGCTATTTTAATTTTCTCCAACTCGAACAGATCCAATGCGAGCGGCGGCAGCAGCAGCAGCAGCAACACCAGCGGCAGCCGGCCCCCGAGGGCCAAATCATCATGTAAAGTCCATCCATTTGGAGGTCTCTCCGCCTTGAGCTCCCTGTCGTGCCCCTCTATCGCTGTTGCCATGGGCTTACATTTTTCTTACACTGCCCGCAGGCTGCAGGCAGCATCTTGGAGGACAAGGATAGGGGAAGCGCCCCTCAGGGGTCCTTTCGCGCGCTGAGGGCTTGGCCAGGCGGGCTGGACCATCAGAAGACAGCCCACTCAATCTTGAGCTGTGCTGCTGCCTTTCCTTGCGCCGCATATCTACCTCCCTTACCTTTTCAAGGTTCAACATCAGATAGGTAGACAGCCGCAAGAAAATAGGGGCTCTGCGTTGCCGTGCCACGGGCATCCCATTCTTTTCTCCTAAGGCGTGCTGCGCAAGGTAGCCAACAACTACACTAGCGATACAGACGGATTGCTGCCATGTTACTGCCATTTGCACGCCGGCCGGGAGCGAGTGTCAATGGATGCGGGAGTGGACCCGGTTCGACCACACCCCGGCTGTAGACAGTTAGCGTCGAGGACCGCCACACTGTGCCGTGATACCCCTGTTGCCCAAGAGAACCCTCGACGCCCGGACCAGCCCAGCCCGATGGACCCCCAGACGAGGGAAGCGACTTCTCCTCCAGGCTTCCAGGTCCAGAGAGGAAGTGCCCGTATTCCCGCCAGCGCATCACCTCACGACTTTTCTAATCAGTCCTCACTTTGCCCGGGGCGCTGAATGGGGCCTCGGAAAGTCTGCCCCCATCTCACGAACCTCGGCCGCCAGGGGCTCTTATTCATGACCGCCCAAGACTGTGCAACGTTTGAACTCTTGTCTGGTAAGGTAGCCACGAGGGGCAGAAACGGGCACCGCGCGTTGGATCATGGCGATCAGATTTGCGAGGACAGAGACACCACACGCGCAAAACGAGGGGCCAGGTTGACGTGAGAAGACAAGCCCCTGGACGAGGCGGACGGAAGCAAGCGCCGCTTTGACTTTGCTTTCTGCTAGTTGACCTCATCCATTCGTCAGTTGTCGGTCTCGAATACTCCCTTTGTGTAGGCTTGGCCGTCCCAATTTTCAACATCTGCTGTGCAGCAAACTATTCTTGCTCTTGGCCCTGGTTGGAGGGCAAGCGGGAAACGACGACGCGAGGAGATGGGACGAAAGTAGTAAAGATGACCATGTGCTGTAGCAGCGTCGTGTGTGGTCGGCGTCTGCAGGTCTGCTGCCGAGCGAGAGAAGAACATTGAACGAGCGCCATTTCAGACTGCTGCAGTCAGCCACCCACACAGAATCCCAGCCCGGCCCAGGGTGGTCGCAGAATTGCTTTGCTCATGCTGTCAGCCCTGCGTGGGATTGGCGGAGACGCAGGGGGAAGAAGCCGTCGAACGTGGGTACAAAGAGCCTCGGAGATGGCATTGGTGCGGTGATGGAGGAGGCTTAGGAAAGACAGTCTCAGTCGACGGCCACAAACCTGCATTGGAGGCTTCGGATTGATAGGACTGGTTGGAGAAAGCCAACTCGCGCCTGCGGTTGGCCGTTTAATTCGTCGCCTCTTCTTTTCAGGGGCTTCATTTCACTCGGAGATGCATTGAGTGACGGTTGTCGTACATTGACTTGCTGCCGGTCTGGACTTCGGAACTGAGAAAGGGGGCGCGCTTTCGGGCTGTACCAGTTACACGCAGGCCGAACGCGATGATGAATTGACGCAGGGCGTGTTGATCCACCGCCCTGAACCAGATAGCGTAAAGAGGGCAAAGTCAGATTAACAGAAGACGAGTGTCGAGTGCAACGACGACACCCACTCACACAAAGTTTGATAGATAGCCGCGTAAGATGGCAACGGTGGTGCTGCAGTACCGCAGTAGAATGAGAGGGTAACACCCCAGTTGGGACGGAGCGGTGGCAGAGGAAAGGCGTCGTCGCGGCCGGCGGTCCATGTTCTGAAACAGGCTCTTGACTCGTCGATAGCTTCCCAAGAAGAAGTGACAGGCGGAGAATAAAAGGGTGCCGTCGGTAGCCTGTAGGGTGGAAATGGCACCATTTTTTTGTTCCCGAAGGTACCGAGCGATGGGTAACATGCCGTTGGCCTCAAGGGAAGATGCTGGGAGAATCCGGGGAATACAGCGAGTCCTTGTTCAGATAAAGTTATCTGGTGTGTTTCATTGTCCAGGGAGCTGCCTCACTTTTTTTAATATTGGCACAGCGAAAGAGTGGCCCAGTGGGCGATGCTCTGGGCAGGGATTGTCCTGTTGCCGCCAAGACGCGCATTTGCGTTTGAAAGTCGTTGATGATGGAGGGAATTGCTGCTGTTGTGTTGCTCTGCAAGGTACGGACGGGATGCGAGACGACGGCGAGGCGGGGAGGGAAAAGAGAGGACGAACCAGCAGTCCGAGTCTATCCGTACATTTTTGGGTTTCTCCCGCATTGATGGTCATGATGGTGTCGACCGTGTCGTAATTGCTGCGTCGTCGTGCGTCGTCCTGTCTGTGCCCCCGATGTCGCATGCCTGCGTGTTCGGCGTCCTTCTCGAAGCATATCGACGCAGGAGAGGGAGAACAGCAGCACCCATCGACGTAAGGTTTACGGAGTTGTCCGTGGCGGTGGGACGCCGTAAATGCGGTCATGCCACGCATCCCAAGGGCGTTGCTGGTTTGACAGCTGGGGTTGGCGTTCGGTTTTCGTCGGACTCTGTTCCGTGGTTGGTCTTCACATGCAGTGCGGATTTTCTTTCCCTTATTGCGCGGTGTTGGTAGTAGCTGTGAGGGTTGTGTCAGTCAAATGAACGTCGCAATATCAAAAAGAGACGAAATATTTGGCGATGGGTACGTTGGAAAAGCTTCGATGGCGGGACTGGGCAAGTACCACTTTCCTTTTTTTTTTTTCGTCCCTTCGCACCTTCTTCCCACTAACACAGGCAGGCCTTGGCTCCTTTGCCGCTGCCCCATTGCCCGGATACGAACAGGCAGCTGCGGCCGACAGCACAAGAGCCAAGACGACACCTCAAGAAAAATTTATTGGTGATTAAACCTTGTGAGCCTGATCTACAGCATCAAAATGAATTGGTAGATAAGAAGTTGGATTTGCGCGCATCTTCCCACCCCTCTGTCGAGAGATTCCTTTTTATGATGAACACAGTTGGTAGTTGTCGGGCTCCCTGCCGGAAGGCGCATCAAGCATTTTCTTCAGTCGATGTGATTTGATGGCTCGATTGCAGCTGGGTCGATGGGATCTGACTTGGCCCACGGGCGAAGACGGCAAAGACGGCAGCGGTTTACCAGCAGTCTGGACACGGACAAGACGAACAAGCATTCTCTTGCAGGTGGTTTTCCCTTTTCCCCAGCCCTATCGACAACATCCGACCACCGTAGACCTCGCAGATGGCGATTTCAGGTGCGCTTTGAACCACTGAGACGCGGCCGACGCGCCCAGGGGAGATGCAATTGGCGGCGACGAGCTGCGGGCGGCGGACACGGAGGGGATTGAGCACTCTGTCCTACCTAACCAAGGTGCCTTACCTAGTACAAAGTATTGACATGGAGGCAATAGTGAGCGTTGTGTGTGGTGCAGCGGTGCTGATGGGTGCGGGCACTACGAAATGATGAGCATGTAAGGGTGGAGAGGTCCAATTAACGCTAATTGATTGATGAGCAGCGAAGTGAGATCCCTCGAGGCGGGCCGTACTGTGCGGCTGCTTTTGCGAATCGGACACTGTACGCAAGGTACAAGACCCTTGGGAGGGAGGGGACTCGATCAACCCATCGATGGAGACGGGAAAAGGCCACCAGAAGGCACGTTTCTCAGTGTCAAGTCTCGAGAGGAACTCCGCCGCCACTCTTTGAAAGTCGAGAACGATGGTAACAAGTCAGCAACACATCAGGGGAAGCAGCTTAGGTTGTCCAATAGGTTCGTCTAGTGATTTTTGCAGTCGCGGCCAAAAAGAATATAGACACAAAAGCCGTCCGTCGAGGCTGTCAGACCAGGCCAGGAACGGGTTGGCCAGCCACGCTGTCTCGGGGCGACACGCAGCTGCAGCCTTTCAGCCAGGAGACGCAAGAAAAAAAGGAATCTGACACATTTCCACGGGCGTTGATGGCTGCTGGCGATAAGATTGAGTTTCCCCCTTTTTCTTGGGAGTGTGTCTGTACCTGTCGTGGCGTTCGACCATCAGCTTGGCGGCGTGTGTGTGAGTGCAACGGCACCTCATCAATGGAACGCAACGCAGCTCTGCTGGTTCAGTTCATCAGGTCAACAGCGACGACAGCAGCAGGACATCAGACCCAGACTCGGGTTGGGGGCGCTGCTTGGCCACTGAACATCGCATTTCGATCGAGGTTTCAACCCTCGGCACCGGTTGCAGGTCGGAGGCCGGTCATCCTGTCTCGCTGTGTTGATGGATGACCGTAGCAGCAGCACACAGCACACAGCAACAGAGAATAAGCCCTCGCAGCAGAAGAGAGTAACACCCGTGTCCTGGCTTGCCTGACGTGGTGCTAAAGGCCCGTTGTCAGAGATCGGCTACTTTAATCCTGACACAGTGCGGCCCCTCCGACCCTGGGTCGGTGCCATCGGTAGGAGTGCAGCTAGACGGCCGACTGCTGCACCGTGTCATCACCCCAGCCAATCACAGTCTGTTCTATTTTCCCCCAACGACCCCACTTTTCCCTCGCAGCACTCTCTCACACTGCTAAAGTTCCCATTGGGATTGCTTGGCTCCCCCGATTGCCCCATTTCCCCCAGCAGCCTCAGCAGGGTACCTTGCCTTAGTATCTAGATAGGTACCTGGGGCATGTACCTGCCTCACAAAGTACCCTCGCACCCCCTTGTCGCAGACACTGTACCTACGGGAAAGTATGTCAGCTTCGAGTGGGCACCTCCAGGATTCGGCTTCCAGCGACCGCGCCCGGTGCAGTGTTCCCTTCCCCCCTCCCCTGTGGTGCCTTCCGTTTCCCGTTCTCGACCTGCCCATGGGCTCCCACGTCCAGTCTTCGCTTTGCCGCTCCGGTGCAACAACCATTCCTGCACCTGCTCTGCTCTTCCGCCTGCTCCTTCTGTAATCCTGCAATTCCGACCACCCATTCCTCTTCCCTCCCTCACAACTGTCCAGCGACCTTTTCCTCTGCGATCCTGGGCCCATCGCAATCGAAAACGAGCGACGACGCCAACGACAACGACATCGACGACCGCACGAGAGCCTCTCGAGACGACACCGAGACGACTTTACGAAGGATAGACGCCAGCGCATGTCGGACACGACGGCACAGCAAGCGTCATCTCCCCACCCCCAGGAAACCTAAAGACGACCCAAGACTTCCCTTTCTGCACTGCGCCAGCAGCACCGCCCGAGTCCAACACCAACCAATCCTCCAACCTGTGCACTGCAGCCGGGCTACACATTCTGTGCCCAGTCCATTTCGCAGCCTGCTGCCACATCTCCCATCACGCTCGTTTTCGCCCGGTCCTCTAACATTTACACCCCGCGACGAATTTCGATTCCTCGACCCTCAACACACGAACAGAACCGCCCGTCAGCGGCTGGTGAACCGCAACCATGTTACGACACGGAAGCGTATTGGGGCTCTTCTTGAAGCCCCTCAGCTGGATTCCCAGCGGGCCTCAGCATGCTGCCTACGCTGCTGCCCTCGGCCTCGTTGCCATTCAGGTCGGCATTGGAATTATCATGAAGGTTGCTCAGACTGGCGGCTCATATTCCTTCTCGCCATCTGCCTCCGTCACCATTTCCGAGTTCTTCAAAATGCTTCTGTCCACAATGTTCTTTTACAACGAGTGCAAAAGACGAGCTGCCGATGGCATCCGTCCCTCGACTCGTGGTGGCGGCAGCGGCTACTCCTCCCTCGCCACCTCGGAGCTGCCTACAAACGAGAGGAGTAGTTTGGATGAGAAGCGTGAGGAGGAGGGACTGAACGGAAGTGCCAGCTCTTCGAGCAATGGCTCCGTCGTCGACAAGCACATGCCGTTGCCAAAGCTGGACCTGAGGACGTTTTGGAGCTATGTGCGGGGCGAGGTCACGAGAGACGTGCGCTACGGTTTCTGCAACTTGGCGCTGTTCTACGTCCTCATCAACAACTCGGTATGTGAGAAAACCCGCCTATTGTTGCTCTCTGCTAATTGTCTAGATCTTCGTCAGCTACAAAATGGCCGACCCCGGTACAATTCAACTGACCAAGAGCGGTGTCACCTTCATCACCGCCCTCGTCATGATCGCGACCCTCAACACCAAGATTTCCAAGATTCAGTGGATTGCCATTGTCATGCAGGTATGATCCCCTGTCCGTTCACGGTATTGACTGGACTAACATGGACCAGATTTGCGGTTTGATGGTTACCCAGTACAACCCCACGACGGGCACCACGTATCCTTTCAGCACGTATTTCATTCTGCTTTTCCAGGTCTTCCTGAGCGCGTCTTCGGGAGTTTACAATCAGGCTTTGCTCAAGACTGATGACTCGAGCTTGCACGCCGACAACATGATTCTGTACGCTGCTGGTGCCGCCTGCAACCTGCTGTGCCATCTGGTTATCAAGACACTCAAGGCCGATGAGCCGGGTTTCTTCGAAGGCTACAACAGCTTCGGCGCCATCATGGTCATCGTCAGCAATGTGTTCATCGGCCTTGCCATTACCGCTGTCTACAAGTGTAAGTAACCTGGGTACCCCTTTTGATCTACCCCGCTGACTTGTCCAGACGCCGATGCCGTCATCAAGTGCTTTGCGACTGCCGTGGCTACCGGTATTCTTCTGTACGTCTCGCCGATTCTTTTCGGTACCAACCTCAGCTTCCTTGTCCTCCCCGGTACCGTCGTGGTCTTCATTGCCTCTTGGCTGTACATGGACAACCCGCCCCCGAAGGATCCCAATGCCGCTCAGTCCAATGAGCCCCAAAAGCTGTCATTCTTCGGCAAGCTCGCGGCTGTTGCGCGCAAGTATAACAAGATATTCCTCATCGTAGCGAGCTTCATCACCATTGTCATTGTGGCATTCCTCACCATGTCCGAGGCTAAGATGCCCGACTTCGCCAAGGACGGCGGATCCAAGGCGGCCCCTGCGACCGGCCCGAAGCCTGTCACTGGCAATGAGGAGAAGATCGTTTCGCCGTTCAAGAACACTATGGCGATGATCAGGTGGAACTCTGCGCGTCCCGAGCGCATTCCCATGCTGCAGAAATATGAGCCGTTCTTCCACACGGTTCATATCTCTATGCCGAACATGTTCAAGGAGGAGGACCCCGAGTTCCACAACTTGACCCACGACCAATTCCCCGGCACATTTACCGTCTACAAGCAGGTGGCTCGCACCATGAAGTTGATTCTCGACACCCAGCCCGAGATTGATGGCCTGATGTACTACCACTTCGACGCGTGGATTGACCCTCTTGGCTGGACTGGCATGAACCCCTACAACATCCACTTCCCCGCCATCATTGATACCGCCCCGCCGTCTCACGGAGGCCCTGAATACATGTGCTTGACGGAGACCAAGAACTACAACTGGTGGGGCTGGGGCCAGGACTTCCACCGCACTGCCATGGCTGCCGCTGCTGTTGTCGACAACTTCGACCTCGAGTACAAGGTCCGCCGCGATGAGTGGTGTGTTGGCTGGAGCGATATCTATTACATCCCCCGCCGCTTCTTCGCCGACTACATTTTCCTGTCCGAGGTTTTCGCCGGCTTCGGCGTCTTCCACGAGGTGGCCATTCCTACAATCATCCACATCATCGACCAGAGCCGCCGACGTAACCCCTTCCGGTCTGTCATCGACCACATCAGCGATTGTTGGGGCCACTGCTGCAGCTCCAACCCCAAGGTCCGCGACGTCTTGGGCGCCCGCTGCGGTCATCGCCTCAACTACTTGGAGGACGTTCCGACAAATGCGTTCTACGAAAAGCTCGACGCTCAGGCCAGCATCCTGGGCCAGCCCCTGAATGCGACCAAGTACGCCATGACAAGTGCTGAGAGCGCGCACATGTTTGACAGCGCCGCGCTGGCGAGCATTAACAATGGCGAGGCGAAGAAGGTCGCGCCAGCCAAGGATGACGCCCTCGAGGATGACCAGCGGGCAGACCAGTTGGCCAAGGACAAGGCTGCCCAAGAGAAGGAGAAGCTCAAGAGTGAAAAGGCACCAGTCGACAACACTGGCAAGCCTGGCGACCCCAAGGCCGACCCCAGCAAGGTCAAGCCAGCAGACAAGGAGCCCCACAAGGAGGAGCACAAGGACAACAAGGAGCCTCCCAAAGAGGCACCAAAAGAGGCCCCGAAGGAGGCGCCAAAGGAGGCAGAGAAGAAGGACCCCAACGACGTCCTCAGGGAAGCAGACAGGGACCCAGACGTGAAGCGCAGGTTACGACGTGAAGTGATTGCTGCGGTCGCTGGGTTCGGGTACTAAGCCCTGTATTCTTCTGTTCCCCTGTCTGCGTCCTTTTGTTTTTCGTTTTTTTGCATGCTTTGAGATATCCCACATCGGAGAGGGACCCGGACGGTCGAACACGAGCAATGACACACAGTGGTGTGTGGTCTAGTAGATATTGGCTCTGTCGCATGGAGAGAGAGAGAAAAGGAAACGTGTGTGAAGTTATCAAACTGAACGTATGTGTGTGAAAGAGTGTGCGCTATGTGTGTGTGTTGTCGCAGGATATGGTACGATATAGACCTTTTTCGTTTTCTCTGTTCACTTTCTTCAGCACAAAGGTAGGCGTGGGCGGTCAACGGCGTCAGAGATGGTATCACAAATAGCCCCTCCACTTTAGTAGTATGGGCGAAGCAAGCAAGTAAGCAAGCAGCAGTTTTTGTCAACACAGTTCCTTGAGGCGAGCTGGACTGGCAGAAAAGTTATAAAAGAGTGTAATAAAATTCCATCTTCATTTCTTCAAATGTCTTTCCGTCTTGATGATAAACCTGCTTTCTGTCAGGTCTCAGGCACATCGTATGTGCTCTTTGGTCTTGATGTTGTGTGATGCTCAGTTTGAGATCAGCAGCCCTCTCACACACTGGAGCTTTGAACTTATAACTTGTTGTGGATGCGTCTATGCTTGCCTAACCTTGCCTTGCCTTGCCTTGCCCCTCCCACCTTGATGCGTCCTTTCTCGCAGCTACCGTTTTGTTTTGTTTACTTCGGATGGAATTTAATGTGACAATCACATGTATGTGTGTGGTGGGGGGCAGTTGGGGCTGAAACATTCCCTGGGATGATGGAGTTTGGGGATGGTTTGCAGACGTCATTGGTCTCCAACAACAACTACGACTGGTTCTGTTTACTGTGTGTATCTAGGTTTGGTTGTGGTATTATCACTGTTTTGTTTGGTCTGCACACGGTGTGTGTCTCTGGGTGGACCGTTGATGGTTGATATGGTGGAAGGCTACGTAGATGTCTTTGGGTTTGTTGTTGAGCTTGTTCTATTGCCATTTCGTTGGGCTTACGCTCTGTGTATGGCTTGTCGTGATGCACATGTCCCTGCAGGCTTCGTGACGCGTATGGAGCTGCAGTTGGAGTCAATGGCATAGGGCTCATCAGAGTCCTGATGGCTTATACGCATTTGGCGGGAGAGCACCCGCATGGCATAGGAAACCCAGCTAATCACAGGTATTATAAGAGAATGAAGTGACGATACGCAAAGTCGTGATATTCAAAAGATGCAGCTACTCATAATTATAACTCCTCAGTCACCCACTTGTCCTGCGCGGAAGCCTTCTCCTCATACGAGCCCCACGAGCTCTTGAGTGCCGTCGCCTTGAAGTCAAACGTGATGCCATTAGAGTTGGAGCCGCCCCGCGTGATGATGATGCTGTCGAGCGGGTTCTCGGTGAAGTAGAGCATGGTGCCGGCCTCGACGCCGCCGTTGACGTAGACCTCAAGGATGGAGCGGTCGATGACGCCGTGCAGGTGGAACTCGACGTTGGAGCTGGATCCCTCCTTGGAGGCGCCCTCCAGCGCCTGGACGTCCGAGATGCCAAAGGAGCCCGACCGGTCCCAGGCGTTGCTGGCGCGGGCGATGTTAAGGCTCGCCACGGGAGCGGCGCTGTTGGCGCTGCCGGTGAACTGGAAGCCGAGCGAGACCTTCTCGGAGCCGTTGGATTGGGAGCCCTGGAAAGAGAGCTCCGCCGAGGCGGTGGAGCCTTCCTGGAGGAGAGACTTGGCCATGCGCACGGTCAGCGTCCACTCGACGGCCGGGTTGAACTCGCGGATGACGGAGCTGGTGCCCTCGATGCCGGCGACGTCCTTCTCGTCGATGATGGGGTTCCAGCCGGCGGTGGTGCTGGCGAGCTTGGACAGGTCGCCGGCGGGGACGGAGACGAGCTTGTTGGTGGCTGCGTCAAGCCAGTGGCGGCGGACACCGCCCATGCAGTGGCGCCAGCCTTCTCCGTCTGTCGGGGTGCAGCAGCCGTACGAAGTAGCATCTACGGCCCACGTGACGGAGTACGCATCACGGCCTGCGTCGTTGTCGTCCTGGAGGTGGAAAAAGGCGGTGGCGTAGTTGTCAGGGCCAAAGTCGAAGTCGTGGATCGCGAAGCTGTCCTGTCTAGCCTGGACGCCTCTTCGTGAGACGGGCCCGTCGGGCGTGTAGGTGGTGCCGTCCCAGGAGCCGGTGAGGTACGACACCTCGGCGCCACCGGTCGGCGAGCCGCCGCCCAAACTCAGAGTCAAAACCCACTTGGAGCCGACAATCTTACCGCTCTTATCCTTGGTGGGAATCTGAAGAATCTGAGGGCACTCAATGAGACCAATGTTGCGCCCGGGGTTCCAGATGGACACCTGCGTCCAGTGGACGAGGTCCGACGAGGTGTAGAAAGCCACCTGGTTCTCCATCGACAGGACCATGACCCAGGTGTTTGACTCATGGTGGAAGGAAGGCTTCGGGTCGCGGAAGCCGTGGCGGTTCAGTGAGATGATGGGGTTGCCCTCATACTGAATAAAGGTCTCGCCGCCGTCATACGACCAGGCAAGATGCTGGGACTCTTGGTCGGGCTCCCACGACGTATAGTAGGCGACAATGTTGTCCTTGCCGCTGGTCTGATTGGAAGGAAACAGGCCGGAGATGTTCTCCTTATCAACGACGACACTGCCCGACCAGATTGATCCGTCGCGCGCCGTGGCGGGGATGGCAACGGGGTGATCAACCCAGTTGTAAAAGTCGGTGGCCGTTGTGTGACCCCAATTCTTCACGCCGGACCCTGGCACATTGTCGGCATCTGCGGAGGGTTAGCAGCTGATTCTTCACGACGTCTGAAATAGGCTAGAGCCTCATCCACCAACGGTGTTGAAGACAAGAAAACGGGGGGCGGGTGCGGAGGAGGAATGCACTGTCTCATTGCGCCCGAAATGCGGGGTGACGCTGCAACGCTCATCATCGCGCATGTGATGTTTCCGTCTTTGGCAGGAAGCGCAACCCTCACGGCAAACGGGACACTAGCACGTGTGCAGAATGCAGATCCAATGAGGCGGGCGGAAACACGCCGTCGACATTGGTTGGGTAGACGCAGCTTCGTGTCTACGACGTTTGTTCCACAGCTCAAAACAGACGAAGAAGCAGCAGCAGCAAAACGGGTTTATTGAGATGTGATGTGAAGAGGACCAAGATGAAACCGAGTGAGAGGGGAGGGCGAAGGGGCAGGCTTACATTGGTAGTACATGTGCCAGACGCCGTCTGAATCAACAAAGAGGCCGTTTGGGTCGTTGAGCCAGTTGGCGGGTGGTGAGAAGTGAATCTGGGGTCGCCATTTGGCGGATCGGTCGGCGGCGGCCATTCTCGCGGGGTGGGCTGAGGAGCCAGGAGCGGAGCGTCTGAGTTCCTGGGAGACGGGGGGATGTCTTGACGATGCTGGCGGGGCGTCAGGGAAGAGACCCGGGAGAGCGAGAGCGTGTGTCGTGGGCGGTGATGAGAGCAATGTCGCCAGGAGCGATGAAAAGAAGAGGTTCTGCCGCATGGCTAATAGCAGGCGAGTCCGGCTCCCCGTTCCTTAATAGAGAACCAGTGTCAAACTCTCTGGGCGAAACGGTGCGGGTAGGGGGGTTGGATGTCCCTGATCGACAGACTTCGGATGGATTGAGTAGCGGAACGTGTCAGCGAAAAGGCAGAGTGACTTTAGGACGAAGCTTGTAAGAGTGAGTGAGGCGCAGCCGTCTGTATTTCAGCTGGGGCGCCGGGCAGTTGTGAGTTGTGAGAAGCTGAAAGGATGCTTTGTATTGTTATGGGCGTCTAGCAAGTAGAGGCGGCAGAGAGATGTATGTAGAGGCAGATGGACAGAGAGATGTTGAGAGTGATGGGATGGATCGTGGGCGTCGTCAAGAGAAGACGGGAGCTATTTATCAAAAGCGCCAGACTCAAGCCCGTCCACCTCGGAAGGGACCCTTTTTTTCTTTTCTTTTTTTCTTCTTCTTGTTCGTTCTTTCAATCACAACATGCAGCTGCCAGTGCCTTAGCAAGCAGAAACAGCAACGGCGGCCAAGTGTTGTAAGGTACCTAGTGCCATTGCCTTAGCTTGGCCGTCCCCGTCCGCCGCTGCCTCAAGTGCAGCAGTAGTCGCACTGGAGAAGCTCTTGCCTGGCACCGCGGCACGCCAAGAGCAGAATGGAGGAAAGGGTGGGCATCACACACCAAAGACAGGTCTCATGACTCTGCGGGCATCTGGCAGGTGGCTGGCTCTCGTGGCTCCTTCCAGTGTCTCTCTGAGCTGCTGCTTACCACCCCGCCAACCTTCTCCAACTCCTCCATGTCTCTCTCTACCTTACCCCAATTGCGCAAAAGCCATACTTACCAGAAGAAAACCGCCAACAACGGGCAGAGAGAAGAACGCCATCCTTACAGACGGTGAACACACCCCGCAATGGCAAGGCCCGTTCTCGGTGCTGCCCCCCCTCCCCCCTCACCTGTTCCCCGGATCTTCATTGGTCGCATGGCCAGGATTTCCGTCGCCAGCGCTGCTTAGTGCCTGGGCGCGGCCGGGGGACTCAGCGGCCTCTGCTGCAGCGGGACACCATGATGGAACCATGTTTCTGGGGAAGACATGCGGGGTTGGAGGGCAGCACTCGGACTGGATGGAACATGACAAGAGATAAACAATGGCCATGTGAGCGCTCGACTTTGTTGTTGATGAAGCCTTTGATGATATGTTGGCCTCGAGAGGGCTCTGGGGGTCCTAAGGAATGGGAGTGAGACACTGACCATGACGAACAAAGAAGCCGAGGTGTTCGTCTTGGTCACTAACAGGAAGAGAGGAAAAGCGGGGTCATGGTTTAATCCCCAAGCGGTGCCCCTCACTAATTAGCAGGAAACAACGACCCTTCAACAATGCTGCGTAACACCAGAGATGCCCTCTTCCCCCGCCTGCTCGACTGGACAGTCGTTCTCGCGGAAGCCAAGACGGTCCGGGAGGGAACATACTGGGAGAGAAATGGCGGTGTCGTCTCGGCTTCTACGCTCTCCGAGCAGAGTTGGATTGCGGTGTTTGCTTCCTCTGCAACTCTGCCAATGCCATCGAGCGGTCAGATGGTGATGCCGTCATTGACGTGCTTCGGATACGTATCATCCAACATCCAATGCAAGTGATCCAATGCATGCTTCGATCAAATTTTCTAGATCACCTGGAAGGGTCAAGAATTAAAAACTGTAACGGCGCGCGAGATCTGAGCGAGACACGGATCGGCGCCGAGTCAAGACATGGCGGCCACGCGACTCCCGGGCCCTATCGCCCTCGTCCCTTTGAACATCACCCGAGTCATGATGCCAAGGTCACCCGTCGGCCGGCACTTGCCTGACGTTACTTCATATATGCATCGCGAGTCTTTGCTCGGGGCTCACGAGATGGCGATGATCTTTTGTCCGTCTCCTTTTTTTCTGTTCGTTGGTGATGATGACAGCGAAGATGCACCGCGAACCCTGGTGGGATGCAGACTTCTGTGAGGGCCACGAGACGATGACACCTTTGAGGTCGGAGGACGATGCAACGTCCGCTAGACTAGCACCGGTCGATGGCCTCATATCGGACCAACGTCGGCATCCAACGCTGTTGCTAGAGGCACCGATGAGATTTCCGGGGCTAAAAGACGCGGTTTCCCTCGGTCTGGCCTCTGTGCTGGCCGTCGCCGTGGACGTCGTGCATGCCAAGGTCTCTCTCTCCACGGGCGTCGTTGCCATGATGGAATCAGCATCTTGCCCAACCTGACGTGTCGCTCACGTCGTTGGCTGCTTCTGGAGATTGCAAGTGTCCAACGAGATTTTGGGTCTCTGTGGACGTTCAGACGACTTCTTCCATCAGACACACCGCTGCCCCAAGAGTTTATGCGGTCCATGATCAGACAACACCAACATGCAGATGCAAGATGCACCCCGTCGGTCGTCCGCTGCCAGGGCAACTCAGTCATACCGCGCGTCGTATTATGCGCGAAGACTGGATTCATCCTGCTTGCATCTCATTCGGACGACGTCCGCGTCTCTGTTCCTGCTTCTCGTAGACAGAGAGGCCCACTCGCGGCCCGGCGTGGTGCGTGTCTTGATGCCCATCCTGTCCCGCCCACTTGCGGAGGGATGCTTGGCCGGGCCGGGAATATTTAGCCTCGCGACGGATCGGTTAAGATGCGCGCTATTGATGGGACTGCCGTCGAGGCGCCGCATTGCGTGACGGAGATCTCGGGGGGTCCACTTCGGGCTGCGGCTGGGATGGACTAGACTGGACTCTTCCATGTCAGACTTTTTGCCTGCCACATTTCCCATTCCCGCGCACTTGGCGCAATGTTGTTATGTAAGTAAAGTGTTTGCCGGCGGGATTACGATATCTAGTGTCGTCGCGAATGGGTGTGAAGATGAGTCTGCCTTGAATTACCTCACCCAGAAGTTGTCCAGAAGAGTGCTTTATTTCCTGAATGTCCCGACGGAAACGAGGCGAAGCACCGCGCCAAGTGCGTTTACTGGGGAAGGCCATTGCCCCGAGATATCAGATGAGCTTGATTCTGCCAGGGGACGCGGCGAGCAGCCAATGGCATCCATCATGAACGAGGCGAAGTATCGAGGGAGGATGTCGCTGAGCGGGAGATGGCTGATGAGTGTCATGTCATCGGAACTCTTGTTTGTGGTGGATTGCGATACCGACCAGACGGATTGCGACCGAGACTGCATCCCGTATCTCATGTCACAGTCGATGATGGGTCTGATGTTGGTTTACGCTTCTTTGATTCCTCATTCTCTCGCCCCGGGAAGCCCCTCAGACCTTGTTCCAGACCTTTGCGGCTCGCTGGGCCGTCCCCGTGTTGCGCTGCGGCCCCCCATCCGCCGGCGGCTTGGTGGGTGATCACTGATGACATCCATGGATCCAAGGTGATGGAGGGCTTCCGCGGCGGGCGAATGAAGAAGGCTCCCCTGCCTCGCTCGTTGCCTCTGGCGGAGCGGAGCCCAACCTGCCTCACAGCTACCTTACCTAGGGTGAGTGACGAGTGAGAGGCGCTGGGCAGTCATGCAGGCTGCCCCAGTTTCCAGTCTTTGGCGATGCATAATTGGCCCGTCTGCTGAAGTAGTCACCCACACCTGCAGCCATCGAGCCAATGGGCCAACCTTACCTTCTGTTAGTGCGGTAAGGTAGGTGGTGGTTTTGCTAGTCGCTCTGCCCTTTCCACGTTGTTTGGAGTGGTTTTGAGGCCCCCCCTCGTCTTCAAATGTTGCACCGCCCCGCCAGATCCAACGCATCGAATCTGCTGCTGCGCTCTTACTTAAGTACGCCACGGCCCGGCTCCTTGTCCGCCCTCGTTACGAATACAGACTTATTCTCCGCCGCCCACTCCTGCGCAACCCGAGATCGCCAAACCCGGTCCAACCTTACCGTACCCCGCCGCCCGCTTTTGAGCCTCACATCCCGAGAGCTTGTTTGCTTCAAGACTTACCTCGTACCTGAACTCGGAAGGAAGCTATCCTTGGCAATAGATCGTCGACAGAGATCCTGAACACTATTCACGGATCAACACCACCCTCCGCCGCTCACATCTTGTCGGAATGGCCCGATAGCATCACCACTCCCCAACATCGCCTGCCCGTTGCAAAACACCCATACCTCTTTGGTAGCCTCCCCGGAGTATCATCACCTATTCTGAGAACCGCATGCGGGGAATTTCCCCGCCTATTCTTTGACTCGGTCAAAGCACCCTTACCCCCAGGGCTAGCTGTTGCCTCTGGACCGTCACAACCGCCTCATCTCTGGCCTTCCTAGCGGGAAGTCGCCTTGTGTATCTCGGCTCTGATCTCACCGGATCAGAACTTCTTGAACCACCCCAACCAACAAACCCCCATCTCCCACGGTGGCGTTTTACCTAGATACCAGCATACAACCCAACCTAGTTGACTCTTGTTACTGCGTGTTACTCGGAAACGACATCTGCTACTGCGAGCACTACTACGCCAACCCGACGACGACGTTCCTCAAGCTAGAATCCGTCACGGATCCGCCCATACCCCTACTATCACCCGCATCTCCCACAGCAGCCGCGCTAGGTCTAGACCTACCGCCGCTGCCTTCATCATGGAGATCACCTACGGCACCTGGTGTCATGGAGTGTCCACTCGCCACCCCCTCCTCTTCTTCGGAGTCGAGCACGAACCTGCTGAGCCCCTTGAACCCCGAAATCACCGAAAATGAGTGCGACAGGGCGAGCGACAGCGGCCTGACGACGGCGAGCAGCAGCAGCGGTGATAACAACTTCTGCAGCGCCGTGAGCCCCGTCGCCGTCGCCGCTCCCGCTGGCCTTGTCGGGGGCACCATTGATATTTCGCGAATGCGGTTTGAATGCCGCTGGAACAGTTGTGGAAAGGTTTTTCGACGGCCGAGTGATTTGACGTAAGTGGTTCTCTCCTACTTCAGGAACCACAGTGACTAACGTGATGGACACAGCAAGCATGAGAGGTACCACATCAAGGAGTACCGCTGCGACGAGGCAGGCTGCGACAAGGCCTTTGCCACGCAAAAGGACCTCAAGCGGCACAAGAAGACGCACGAGACGCTCGACGGCGACAGCGCCGGGTACCGGTGCCGCGTCCCCGGGTGCCGAAAGGCCAAGACGGGGCATGTGTACAACCGGCGCGACAACTTTGTCAGGCACCTCCGGACGAAGCACGTGGGCATGGAGTTTGACGTCAGAGAGGAGGTTGAGATGATGTACTGAGTTGAGTTGAGTTGAGTGGGGTGAGGGACTCACTGACATGTCGGCCAAATAAAGGGGCCGATGATGCGTTGGAAGTCCTCCTGTGAAGGAAGTTTCTCTATTCTCTCGAACCAAGGCAGCAACAGTCTTTTGCTCTTGTTGAGTCGAAATTCCATGTTTTTGGTGGGCTAATGAGCTCAATGGGTTTTCTTGGACGGCCAAACGGGTTATGATAGACATGGGTTGGCAACTGTGCTCTTTTTTTCTTCTTCTTCAGATACCTGCTTATGCCTTTATGATTCTTGGACGGGCTTATGAGCTAGCTTTGGATGGTTTCACGGCCGAGGATATGGCAGGGAAAGTAATACCAGTATAGAAAAGGTCTTGGCTCAATTGAGACTTGATCGATGGCTTGAAATCATTCATCTGATGTGCCATGACGAACACTTCCTTGGAAGGCAGGCTGGTGATGTTTTGTCAGCTGCCATTGCCTTGGGTTTTTCCAAGATTGTCCCGCTGTCAGAGCTAGTCGTGCGTAATAAGCTCAATTGTGAGTGCCCATGCCAGTACGTAGTTAACGTTCACCGAGGCCATTATCCAGAGCGTAGCTCCTAACGCGCAGCGAAGCGTAGCAGAAGGAGCTACGCGACGGAGTTACCATTGTGAATCGTAGCGAACTGGACCTAATGTCAGGTTATTCCGGGCGGGCAGGAACTTCGAAGGCAAGAGCTGCGGGTGGCAGGAGGGCAGGCAGGAGGGACAGCTACGCCCCGGGAGTTTTGAACAGTGCTGCAAAAAGGATGGCAACGGCGGGAAGAAGCAGCGACGATTCCATCCACATTCTTATCTTATCCGCGACACTCTCCTGACCCAAGTGCATCATCATGCAGGCGTCGTATTCCAGTACGTGAGTGGACGGATTGCGAGGGGTATGGGTGCATGCAGCTGCGGGCGTGGCCGCTGGAGGCCATGTCATTACTGCCTGCAGCCTGATCTCATTCAAACAACAAGTCTTCTCGTTTCAATTCCTGCGTAAGCTTCGAGACGGCTCCCAGACGACACTTGGGCACGTTTTCTCTAAAGTCATGGAAGCCCTCGCAGCGGTGTCATTGGCGGGAAATGTGGCCCAGTTCCTCGAGTTCGGGCTGAAGGCGGTGGCCACGACACACGAGCTGCTTAGAAATCCGGACGGCACGCTGCAAGAGAACATTGACCTGCAAAACATTGCCCAGAGCACCAAAAGTGGATTCGCTGACAAGCTTAGAGAGCTTCAACTTGGCGCGATTGCGGCGGAAGTGGTATGTTCGTTGGACAAGGTCGAGGAGGACAAGAAAGGCAGGGACGAGTTCCTCTCCAGTCTGGAGTTGCCTCTACCCGCTTCCCGCGCTGCAGAGAATTCTGTAATGCAGGATCTCGTTTCCAGATGTTCACACGTGGCTGGACAGATTCTGGGAATCTTAGACGGTCTCAAGGCCTCGACAACACGCAGGGAAGGATTATACCTGAAGATCACCATTGTGTCCAAGACGTTGTGGAAAAGGTCTGAGTTGAAGGAGCTTCACGAACGATTGAACGCTCTTCGGAGCCAGGTTTCCGCTCACCTTGTAGTTCTGCTGTTGTAAGTCATTTCAAGCTTCCGTCATTGTGTCAGGCTACCTAGTAGACCGAGCGACTCTCAGAGCCCATCATTGACAGAGGCACAGGCAACAGCAACAATTCATGGCTCAGGACATGCGCGCCATATCGACGCAAAATGCGAGGTTACGCACGGAAATGGGCGGCAAGCTTGAGCAAGTCATCAGCCATATCCGAACAGTCTCAAATCAACGGCTTAATATAGAAGATTATGTACCAAGACCCAGGAACGCCAAGAATCCCAAAGACTCCAAGGAGACTTCTGGGGACCCAAATAAACCCAGGGCATCCAGCAATTCCAACGATGGCGACGAGACAGTGGAGGGATATCCGCCGAAATCCACACTTGACGATGTCTTCCATTACCTGAATCAAACACTGACGTCTGAGAAAAGGAAAGCCATTCTGGGCACCCTGTACTTCAACCAACTCGAGGAAAGGGAAGTTACCCTGCCCGAAACACACAGACGGACCTTTGAGTGGATTTTTGAAGGAAGTCCTACAGCCAGCGGTACCGGTAAAGCAAGCGACACCTTCACCAGGTGGCTTCAGCACCATGCCGGTATATTTTGGGTGACGGGCAAGGCGGGTTCGGGCAAGTCCACCCTGATGAAGTTCCTGACGCATCACGACGAGACCAAACGCCTGTTGGGAGTATGGGCTGACAAATCCGACCTGGTCATCGCTCAACATTACTTCTGGAGCCCCGGAACCACCATCCAGAAGTCTCAAGAAGGTCTGCTGAGGGCCCTTTTGCTCCAAATTTTCAAGCAGCGCACGAATCTGATGCGAATCGCCTGCCCTGACCGCTGGAGTTTTCGCTATGCCGACTCATTCCACCCGTGGAGCCGGACTCAGCTAATGGCAGCGTTTGAGAAGCTGGGAAAGCATCCCGAGGGCAAGTGGAGAATATGTCTCTTCATTGACGGCCTTGACGAGTACAGCGGTGACCATACGGATCTGGTCAAGCTTATTCTGAGGATGGGGGAGCTGCCCAATATCAAGATCTGTGTTTCCAGTCGACCCTGGATCGAGTTTTCCGACGCCTTTGAGAATACGGAGTGGAAACTACACCTCCACGATCTCTCGCAGGCTGATATCCACACTTTCATTAGAGACGAACTGCAAGGGAACGAAAGGTTCAGAAGGCTGCGGTCGCTTAACGAGGGCGATGCCGAGTCACTTGCATTGGAAATCGTCGCTCGAGCACAAGGCGTTTTCCTTTGGGTGTTCCTCGTCGTGCGCTCCCTCCTCGAAGGACTGAGAAACGAAGACGACATTCATGACCTCCGGATGAGGCTGCGTGCGCTGCCTACCGGCCTGAAGGACATGTTCAAAAGAATGCTCGACACCATCGACGAATTCTATCGCAAGCGGACCTCACGCCTGTTCCTCACCATGACGCACGCCGAAACCTCGTTCCCAGTCTTGGCCTTCTACTTTATGGAATTCGACGACAAGACTCTACCAAAAGAACCTCTACCATTCTTGAGGCACTGGCCAAATGTCGATATGGGCAACGAATGGGCGCGAGCGCTGGATCGGAAAAAGCGGCAGCTCGTAGGACAGTGCAAGGACTTGATCTTCATCTCTCCAATTCCGGACGCACCCGATCTTTTCAACGAGCGGGTCGGATTCTTGCACAGAACAGTTGTGGACTACATCAAGTCAAAAGACGTCAGGGCGCGTTTGCAGCACACCGCAGAGGACTTCAACCCCGACAGGATCCTTCTTGGTGCCCACGTGGGTCAACTGAGATCACTGATACACCAGCATCGCAACAACTACATCCGCCCGCACTTGGCTCAGTGGATGTTGGGGGCTCTATACTACGCCCGAAGAATCGAAATTTTGACCGGAATCCCGGAGGTGGAAGCACTTGACGATCTCGAGGCTATTATCATGAGTGCATTTGGGAAATGGGGGTTCAGCCACGCTATGGCTACATTGCTCCCGGGCAACGACGACTGGAACGAAGATGCCCCAGAGTCGTCCTTCCTGGAGCTCGTTTGTCGGTATGACGTAGCTTTGTACGTGGTCAGCAAAGTACCAGACTTGAACATCGAGAGACTCGACGACCTGGCGCCAAAGTGGAAGGCCCGTATTAGTATCAACCGGGGCTCGGGCTTTGAGTTACGTCAATTGGCATCGGAAGACGATGAAGACGAATGGAGGCTTCGGAAAGAAGTGCGGGCTTCGTCGCAGACCAAGCCGGCCGAGGTGGACTTGCCAACGGCAACTACTCTAGAGGTGGCACGACTGCCCAAAATCTCGATTGTTGTTGCCAAGGAGCGTTTCGAAGTTGCGGAGAACGGTAAGAGGAAGCGTGGGAGATTCGCTTCAAAGTTGAAGGGCATTTTTCGGAAACGTTGAGATCTATCAACTTTATGAGAACATGATGAAATGACTATGATACGGAGCATTGTTGGCGTCTAACGACGTCGGGTATACTGGTTGTTATTCACTCTTTCTAGGCGTACTTAATCATTGAAGTCAGGACACACGGCATGTAGACACAAGGAGCGCAGCATTTTACAAGCTTTCCGGGCATCGATAAACAATGACAGCAGACCACACATCTTGCAATCGAGCATCTTTAGTCGGCGGTGGCAACGTGCCGCCGAGCGTACGCAACGTCCTGCATTGTCAGACACGGAGGGTAGCAGCAAGCCATCACGGAATCGAGCCGACAGGTTGCGTCGCGAAATCAGTGTGGCATACAACGCAGTCGTCCCCAACACGGGAAAACCGGACCAACACCTCGTATGTGTCTGCCAAACCAATCGGGGTTTGTCAGTTGAGGTTTCATTGAAGATGAACACGCGTTTGCAACCATCAGCAGAAACGTTGTTATGCTCCGACGAACGCCGCCCCAATCGTAAAGGTTTTCGTTTCCTTGGACCAAAAGGCCTCGACTCTTGTCTGTAGTTGCACCCCGCGGGGCAGCACACGATGCAAAGCCGGCAACTATTCGCGAGCCGTTGCGACGGTATTGGTGGACGGTGGGATTTCGTTTCGACAACAACCCCAAGGTTCGGGAAATTAATCATTGCGTGATCGGCGTTTACCCCAGCCAAATGGGGGCACCACTGCACCAACCACTGCACCTCAGCATCACTGACAGGCCGCATCAATGGACATTCAGTGATAGCGACATTCAAGAGATGTTCTGAATCACTCACCGCACACCGAACCTGATTTCCGCCTCGGTGAAGGCGCAAACTCGCCCCCCGTTTCAGGTCCAAAAGCAGAAAATCAAAGCACACCCGCAAAAGCCCCTCTCCCTCCCCACGATTTGCACCACTCCATTAAAGAACCCAAGACGGCCCATCCCGTATTCCCCTGGCAGTAGACAGATTTGGCCGCCCCCAACCAGAGGAAAAAAACAGAACAAAACAAACACCCAGCAGTGAAGAAAACGTGTCACCCCTAATCAGTGAATCACCAGGGTTTGACCCCCCAGTTCCCTCTTTTTACCTTTTTATCTCGCCCCTCTTCCGCTGTCAGAGTCGCATATCAAGGAGAGCCCACCTCCAACGCCCCTGTGTCCTGCGTCGTTGGGTAGCATTGACTTAATCTCGCCATGCTCCACCCAAGACCACTCGTCCTCATCAAAATCAGACGCACCACGCCCGAGCGAATGTGACTGTAAACAAAAAACTTCCGAGGAAGAAGAAGAAGAAGAAAAAGAAAAGGCGGAAATTTTTAAGCATAATACCCTGAATTTCGGCAAGTGAGATGGCGAAGAAGAACACCGACAGCGCGGAGCTGGCGCGGAGGCTTGACGGGCAGGTCATGGTCGTGCCGGACCTGGGAAGGTTGATGAGCCATTGGCCCTGCGGGAGGAACTCGCACGCCTCGGACATCGAGGGGCAGGTCGGCGAGTTGCTAGATCGGTGAGGGTTCTTGTGGTGTTTTGAGGAGCTGGCAGCGTGGAACTAATGAAATGCAGGACGGCCTCGCCTAGGGATAAGGAGAATGTCGAGGAGGCGAACCCGGCTTTGCTTGCGGCGTGGTAAGTTGTGACGTTCCGACTAATACCTTTGGCAGCGCTTGCTGACTGCGAACAGTCTGTGGCCTAATGTTTCGCTGGAGCATCTGAGAACGTTGACGCAGATGGTCCTCTGGCAGGGACGGCTCGATGACTACATCGAGGCGTTGGAGTACGAGAACTCGGAGCGGGCGAGGGAGTTCCGGGCCAAGACCAAAGAGTACGTTGCGCAGTATCTCCAGCTTTCGGATCTGCCGCGGGAGCCGCCTGCGACGAGTGCCATTTCGGATTTCCAGCAGGTAGCGCAGGTGATTTGCCGGTACTATGACCAGGGTGAGTGATATGTCGTCTATCTGCCCGGGGGACCGGGAGCGGGAGGTGAAGAGGCTGACGATTCAGCAGACCAGCGGAGGGCTTTGAGGGTCAGCTTGTTCGAGTACATTGACTCGACGGTGTCGGAGATGCGGTACATCCAGAGCGGAGAGGTACCGACAGACCGGTACTACGAGGATCTGCGGAAGAGGACGGCGGGTGCTGGGCCACTTTGTGCCTTGGCTGAGTGAGTTGCCAGAGTTGCTTATTGAGACGGGCTTTGCTGATTGGTGTAGGTTTGTTGCGGGAGTGCAGTTGTCTGGGCTGGTCACTGGCTCGATCCCATACAAGCTCATGCTTGAGGCGGTCAGTGTCATTATTGGACTGTGAGTGAAGGCGAACTCAGGTCGAAGGTATTCAGAGGCTGACAGACCCCAAGGACAAACGACTTGCTCTCATTGAGCAAGGAGCTGGTAAGTGACCGCAGCAGTCCAGTGGGCTGCTTGTTTGCTGACTGTGGCGCAGAGAAAGGGTCGAATCTTCAACGTGGTGCCGGTGCTCCTGTGGAACGGCGAACGCGGCGAGCTGGCGGAGGTCGTCGAGCACGTGGTCGGAGAAATCGAAAAGGCCGTCAAGAGCTTCGACGTGTGCGAGTCGAGGCTCATCCGCCAGTACCGGGGTGAAGCGGACCACATCCGGCTGGTGGCCGAGGTTCTGAAGACCGTTTGCACTGGCAACTTGGCCTGGAGGTAAGTACAGCTTCCTTCATCTCGTTGGAAATATCGCTAAGCTCCCGGATAGTCTGGAATCGAAGAGGTACAGAGTGGGCGAGCCGGGCGAGGACGGCAGTTTGGAGCAGGTGTTGAGAGCTCCCTGAGGACGACAAACGACAGGCCAACAGCAGATGGGCAGCAGATATCGGAGAGATGGATGGTAATGAGGCCCCGGTGATCGTAGAGAAAAAAGAAGGCCGCGAGGGCCAGAGTAGAATACCCTAATGATGAAATGATACCCAAGCCCCGATAGTCGATGCAAGTGTTCGAAAACGGTAATGAGCTGAGGCCGGTGTCGACGCGGCCGCCGGCGCGCGAGAACCTTGACAGATGCTTGGAAGTGGAAAATTGGAAGGAAAAAGAAAGGTGAGGCTTTTCGGGATGCTTGATATAATTTGACGGCCGCACGGGCGGTTGACCGTTTTTACGAAAAGGTTGCGAAATGGGCGTCGTTGGCCGTGTCTCACAAGGATGGTTGTGAGCACTTTGGGCTGTACCGGGGGGGCTGCACGTCGCTGTGATGTCATATGGATGCTGCAATTTCCCAGCAGTGTCTCAATTGAGCCCTCGGTGCAGGTGCAGGTGCAGGTGTAGGTGAGGAGGCACTAAACCAAACCTGCCCCCCTGCTTGAGGTGCTTGTCCTTGCTGCTGAGGTGCCCTGCCCCTCCCAAGCTTTACCTTAAGCTTTCAGCTCAAGAGACAGAAGAAAAGCTCTGAGAAACATTAACTCATCCATCATCCCGCTCTTTCTCTCATCTCATCGCATCAATTGCATTTTCAACCATCACTCACGTCTACACCTACACACACAATCATACACAATGGCTTTCCGCGCTGCTGCTAGAAGAGTCGCCCTCGCCCGTCCCGCGGCTGCAGCCAGGGCGTTCCACTCGACGCCCCGCGCCTTCGTCAAGGTCGGCGACGCGATCCCCGACTTGCCGGTGCTGGTTGAGAACTCGCCGGGCAACAAGGTCAACCTGGCCGAGGAGTTTTCCAAGGTCAAGAACGGGCTCATCATTGGTGTTCCCGCGGCCTTCTCGCCCGCCTGCTCGGCCACTCACGTCCCGTCGTACATTAACCACCCGAAGCTGAAGGAGGCCGGCTCCGTGTTTGTTGTGTCGGTTAACGACCCCTTTGTGTAGGTTTTTCTCGGGGTTGGGGTTTTCAATCGAGGACTGGATATTGACAGGTTTACAGGATGAAGGCGTGGGGTGAGCAGTTGGACCCTGCGAGCCAGACGGGCGTACGTTGAGACTTTTCGGGGATTTTGTTGAGAGATTGTGTGCTGAATGTGTCGCAGATCCGGTTCTTGGGTGACCCGACCGCCGAGTTCACCAAGCAGCTTGAGCTCGACTTTGACAGCGTCGCCATCTTTGGTGACACCCGCGGCAAGAGATACACTCTTGTCGTCGAGGACGGCAAGGTCAAGGAGGCTCACGTCGAGCCCGACAACATTGGAACCAAGGGTGAGTAGACGGCTGCGTTATTTGATCCGATCATGGTGACTGACAGTTTGGACAGTTTCCCTGGCCGACACGGTCCTTGCTTAAGCTCGAAAATTGTTTCTGGGCAGAGAGGAGGTCAGATGGAGCTCATGTTCACCAAACTGTTGGGAAAAGAAAGATTTAGGATATCGACGTAGACTATGAGAAATGTGAGAGCGTTGACCTCTACCGCCTGCCAATCAAACCTTGCCGCCACATCGAAATGCCACGCAGTCAGCCATGTTGCCCAATGAATAATAGCCAGTTGTCGTCAAATTTATGAGGCTCTGCAAGCGGTAGCAGTCTGCCGAGATGTGTATCCCTGGCCTCGTCTTCAGCACGGAGGGCAGACGGAACGGGATCAGGTCATGAGACGAAAGCCGGCTGGGAGGACCCGACTTCCATGGCCGGCGCCGGCCAAACCGGAGCCACAGGGTGCCGGGCCGTTCCCGCCTGACAAATGCTTATCAGCCACCGCCAGGCTTATCAAGCCAGCTTCAGGGGTTTATCGATAAGAGTGACAAGACTTGATAACGGCGGGGCCGAAGACAGTGGTGGTGCGGTGCATGGCGCTCAGGGCAAGTCAGGAGGCGCCGTGCAGGCTGCAGGTGGGCAGCGAGGGCACTTGGGGGCAGTTGGCAGTACCCGAGTTAAGGCCTCAAAGTTGCATCAGAGGGGCATTGACGCTGCTTGCTCATTGACAAGGAGTCACCTGCACATTGTCGAATGCAGCCACTGGACAGACTGCTTTGCAGAGACTGGCACGAGGGCTGCTGAGACGAGACTTGACTGGCCTTTTAATAGCAGTTGATGAATCGACCTCGAGTTGCAGGCCACAGGAATGTCATTGTATGTAATGCCATCCAGAGAGCCAAAGCCAACCAACCCCTCAGTACCTTACCCCTCTGTGCCGCAGACGCATCACAATGCTTGGTGCAGTTGCATCATCTTTGACAATGAGCCCCTGGGTGGCGCTTGCCTCTGGTTTCCCCAGGTTCATCAAAGCCGGAAAGGGGAGGAAGGTGCCTTGAATTATTGGAACTCTAAGAGTGCCAAATGACGCTCAGTCGGTGCATCTACCATTATTGGGAGTGAAAGTGGAAAGTGGTGACCGGTTGTTGGTCATGAAGCACACTTCCTTCCTCCTCGATTCCCAACCCCAGGCAGACACTCAGTCAGCCAGCCCACTTAAAAGCCAGGCCCCGGGAGCACCACAAGTACCCCTCACTTCACACAGGCAGCAAGATACCTTGTCCATCCGGTACCTCACTCGGTGCCTCCTCACACTCACACACTGGAGCCCACTCCTCCTCACCTTCCAACCAACACCTCCGTCATCCAACCCAGCCCATTGCCAACCAACAGCTGCCCACTCAGCACACAAAGCACACACAGCAGCAGGTGCACACCTCGCATTCAGGCACTGACTGATAGAGAGAGAAAGCATTGTACTGTAGGTAAGGTACATTGAACACCTCAGACCGAGAGACTCAGACAGGGCACTGGGCCTAACACCGCTGTCCCGACTCCCTCCCGCCCTTCATCCACCCATCCACCCATCCGCCCACCGCACCGCACTGCACTGCACTGCACCTTACCTCACCCAACCCAACCCAACCCGCGTCCCATCCCACCTCACTCACACCTTACTTCTCTCTCTACCTGCCGCCATCTTCCTGCCTACATCCCGACCATCTACTCCGACGATCTATTGCCGCCATCTACGTCCAGCGTGCCTGATCACTTCTTTGGCCTTTTGCACCCATCCCCGAACGCGCAGGCACCTATTGAGTCGCTCTTCCTCTTACTAATCCCCAGGTGACTCCTTTGGCCCCCTCTCTCGGCCCTCCTCCTGGTCTCTGTCGTCGGTATCTACCTTGGCCTTGGTATCGCCTTTGGCCTTATTGTCCGTCGACGTCTGCCCACCACCCACGACTAGGTTACTCGAACCCTCGACCGCTCGACGCCGCCTTCGCCTCAGGTTTTACTTAAAGTCGAACCCTCTCGCCGTTTCCACCTGCGGAAACCCTCCCCTCGCCAACATCCCTCGTCGGCACCATTCCTCCCACCACGCGGAAGCGAAAGGCCGCTGAGGCGACGATATCCTCCGAGTCCCCAGACGCCCTGCCCAACAAGAGGATAGCCTCAGCTGCCAACCAGACCCAGCACGCTCCCCCGACACCGGTCACCACAGCAAGCAACGGCATGGATTCCGAGGAGGACTTCATGTCCGCTCTTTCGAGCGAGGACGAGATGATGCAAGACGACAGCGGCGAGGACATGTCGGGCGCCGATGGTGCGTCCTCATTTTTCTTTATCCCCGATGCTAACCCGCAATATTCTGACGCTGCTTCTGCCACAGACTTCGACGAGGACGACTTCGATGACGAGCCCGACGCCGACCTCGGCATTATCAAGGACTCCGACAGCAAGAAGAAGGTCGCCTACGACATTTCCTTCAAGGTCTACAAGCCCGAGGACATCCAGAGCCAACAGGATGACATGATCGACGAGGTCAATATGATTCTCAATATTCGCAAGGAGGACGTCGCCATCCTGCTGCGCCACTTCCGCTGGAACAAGGAACGCTTGATCGAGGACTACATGGATACTCCGAATAAGGTACTGGAGGCTGCAGGCCTGGGATCGAACGTCACCGGCCCGCCCAAGCTGGAGGCCATCCCGGGCTTTATGTGCGACATTTGCTGCGAGGATGAGGAGGGTCTCCAGACCTTTTCTCTCAAGTGCGGTCACCGATACTGCGTCGACTGCTACCGTCACTACCTCAACCAGAAGATCCGCGAAGAGGGCGAGGCTGCCCGCATCCAGTGCCCTGCTGAGGGCTGTGGCCGCATCATCGACTCCAAGTCGCTCGATCTTCTCGTCACCCCCGAACTCGGTTCACGGTACCACGAGCTGCTCAACCGTACATATGTCGAGGACAAGGACTCCCTCAAGTGGTGCCCCGCGCCCGATTGCCCGAATGCCGTCGAGTGCCCTATCAAGAAGAAGGACCTGGACAGAATCGTCCCCACGGTCGCCTGCGCATGTGGTCATCGCTTCTGCTTCGGTTGCATCCTCAACGACCATCAACCAGCCCCTTGCGAACTCGTCAAGAGATGGCTCAAAAAGTGCGCCGACGACTCCGAGACAGCTAACTGGATATCAGCCAACACGAAAGAGTGTCCCAAATGTAACTCCACCATTGAGAAGAACGGTGGCTGCAACCACATGACCTGTCGCAAGTGCAAGCACGAGTTCTGTTGGATGTGCATGGGCCTGTGGTCGGAGCATGGCACCAGCTGGTACAACTGCAATCGTTTCGAGGAGAAGAGCGGCACCGAAGCTCGCGATGCGCAAGCCAAGTCCCGCATATCGCTGGAGAGATACCTGCACTACTACAACCGCTATGCCAACCACGAACAGTCTGCCAAGCTCGACAAGGACATCTATCACAAGACGGAGAAGAAGATGGTGCAGCTCCAGACCGCGTCAGGCATGTCGTGGATCGAGGTTCAGTATCTCAACCAGGCCTCGCAGACGCTGCAAACCTGTCGACAGACCCTCAAGTGGACGTACGCCTTTGCCTTCTACCTTGCCCGCAACAATCTGACGTCCATCTTCGAGGACAATCAGAAGGATTTGGAGATGGCGGTTGAGGCACTGTCAGAAATGTTCGAGAAGCCCGTCACGGAGCTGTGTGACAAGAAGCTGAAGGTCGACATCATGGATAAGACGTCGTACTGCAAGAAGCGACGCATCATTCTTCTGGAGGACACTGCCGATAATTTGGCCAACGGTAAGATTAGCATAAACAAACATCTTTATCATTTCTAACCCTCCCTTAGGTCGCTGGACTTTCAACGTTGATCTTACCGGTCCTATGCCATCCGCTGCCACGGGCAGCCGCCGTTGAATCACGCGGTGACTCACACGAATACATGAGAAACGGCTTGAGTGTGTAGAAAGAACGCTTAGCGCTTTATTACTGGTGGAAGGCTCATCAATCTTCTCGGTAACGGCATTGGAGGCTACAAGATCATGACAGGTTTTTTTTTTCTCTCTTCTTTCTCAAGGGACGGATAACTCGGCGTGAGGAGAAGCGCATCACGGGCATTGTATGGAATGGAATTTTGGTAGCAATCCGTGTGTCCCAGGCACAGCGGCAATCATTACGCAGCGCATCGCTGTCATTGTCGTCTCTGCTGCTGCCGTCCCCTCTATCGTTCCTGACCCTTTGAACTTACGAGAACCCAGCCGATGGGTGTCATTCAAGAAGCCCGTTTTCAGCCAAGTCGCGGCTTGAGATCGTGCGTCCACCATGCCATCTTTCTCACCCGTGACCTTCTTCCCTGTTGCTGCTTCGAATCATTGCCACGCAAATCTCTGGGTTACAAAGTTTTCGCCTTCTCATCGGTCTACTCGTCGCCCATGACTATCATGACTCGCGGGCTGGGTGTGTGGTCTACATAGCGGCACCACTGAACGCCGCAACTATGACAGTGGTCCGAGGTCGCAGACAGGCCTTGCCTGCCCCGTACGGTGTGGGTGTGCCCAAGTGGCCGGGCCTTCATCCTGACGCAGCGTCACGCAGGGGATGGAGGAGGGGCGAACTGCAGGAATCGAACTCAACGGAACCCCGTCCGGCGGGTTCCGTCCGGGCGTCAGCCTCATCAGTCTCGACAATGTAACAGCAAACCACGCTCACGTCACATCACGGCTGCTCATTCCATCATCCACGGTCGCGAACGAGTTGCCTTTTTTGACACCTTGCTAATGGGTTTCCGTCCATGATATATTTCCTACCAGCCGTTAAAGACTCCTACTACGCCTCAAGAAATGCATACAAAAAAAGCCGTTCTCTGTCCAGGCTCATAATCCTTCGCCACCAATGATAAACCTTTTTCCAGGCGTGCGGGGGAAAAATGCTGCTTCTCATTCCATACAGCGTTGAAAGTCCAAATGCTCTCTCCTTGATGCTTCCATTAACCTCTTAAAAATGCATCCCATCCTTGGGGGGATATCATGATGATTGTGCACTGATAGCACAGCCAGACCGGCCACTTGGGAAATGACTGGTCGCGCTCGCAGAAAACGAATAAAAACAACGTCGCAACATGGGTATCGCGTCGACACATGACAGAAGACTCAGCCGTACACGAACCGGGAGAGGTTCAAGCCTCTGGGCCGCTCTTCAGCCTCGTCAGATCGGAAGACATCATCGTCGTTCTCACCGTCGCTATCGTGGACGATTTGATCCTCACTTCCGCACGGCGCGTTGAGAGCCTCGACTTCTGCGAGGTCGACCTTGGGCAGCGGCACGAACGAGGGGTTAACAGGCATCGACTTCAGCAGCCGGCTCTTCCGGGGACTGCGCTTGGGGCTGCGCTGGATTGCACTCTTGGTGGGAGACAGGGCCCGGCGCGGCGGGGTGTTCTTTCGCTGGAGGGCCCGGGCGCCGATGCGTTGGAGCGGTGTGAGCATCGGGGTTGCCTTCGCAGCTGCGGTCGGGCCGGCGGAGAAGGTGACTGAGGAGGCTGCGGTGGACGGGGCGGCGGTGGATGGTGTGAAGATGGACGATTGTCTCGAAACAGCGGTTGCAGGGGTATCGGGCAGACTCGAAGGTGCAGGGCTCGGCTGGGAGAACGCAAATCTCTGCAAAGAGGACCGCCTGGAGCTCGTCTCCGGCGCGGGCTTCTTCTCGGGCAGCTCCTCCACTTCGGACAGGTCACTGAGCGGGGTTGACGCTATCTCTTCGTCCTTGCTGAACTGACTGTCCGCGCCGGTCGCCTCGGTGCCTTGACTCTCCTCTGTGCTCTGGCTTTCCTCAAAGACTGTGATTGACTTTGGTTTAGGGTTGTGCCAGGCGTCAATGTCCGCGAGGTTCAGCAACGCCTCGTCGATGGAGTCGTCGGAGAACAAGAAGCCGTCTTTCTTGCTCTTCTTTGTCGTTTCGTTCTTCGGGAAGAACTTGCTCTTTTGGGATTCCTCAGATTTCGTTTCGGCTTCGTCTGCGTCCGCGCAGAGGCGGACCTTCTTTGGCGGGCGTTGAGAGCTGCTCTTCATCAATGCATCGATTTCGTCCATGGTATTAGTCGAGTCGCCGAGCGTGATGCGACGAGAATCAGAACTGGATGGGGCGTACTGCTCCAGCATGTTCTTGATAGGTTCTGTCCGCCGTCGAAGTAGACGTGGAGAGGTTGTTGAACGGGCGGTTCGTGTAGGGCGAGATTCGGTTGGTTGTGAGGATGAGCCTTCGATATATGGTCTGGGCAGCGGAAAGACGCGGGGTACTAGGCCGTTATGGGTGAGGGCGGCAACGCGCTCTGGGTCGACAGAGAAACAGTTGCTATCCATTTCGCCCATGGGAATACGCTGATGGCCCTTGAAGTAGGAATCGATAGGCTTGGCGGCTTGTCGTGTGCGGCTCGAAGAGGCTGCGAGAGCCTCGGCGGACTGAGAGTGTCTCCTCTTAGAATCGGACTTGGGCGACTTGCCTCCAGGCATGGGAGCAGGGATAATGGTCTCCTTGGTCATTGGGTTGACATCTCCAACGGCGACGGCCGTGGCCATCTCAGGTTCGACATAAGCACCAATGAACGGCATATCCTCAACACCCTTACCCGCTTCGGGCTCGGTCAGGAACACCATCTCCTTCTTTGTCGGGCAGTAGACTCTCTGGTGGAGGAACGTCAACTCGGCCTGGAAGAATCGCGGCAGGTAGTTCTCCGAGATGCGGTGCTTTCCTTCGAATTGGCACATGCGGACCAATCGTTCTGGCGTCTTGTACTTGCGCAACATCCGGTAAGCCGTCTTTAGTCCCATGTTGTTGATCCCCTCGAGGTAATCACAGCCGCTCAGAATGGCCATGCGCCGAAAGTCGGTATCCGACCAGCCCGTCAACGACACCTCCCGACATGCGCAAAAGTCCCTGCGGTTGATTTCGATACAGTTGCCGTACTGGTCGAGCTTCGTTAAGAGCCGCTTGCAACCAAAGACCAACAGATCCGAGTCTTCGGATAGAATGCCGTCGATCAGGCCTTGGCGTTCGAGGTAGACGAGCTGAGCATCTGCTTCGTACGGTGCAACGACGTACGAGACATCCAGCTTTTTCAATTCGTCGATGAGATTGCGGGCCATTTCGGGTGTCACGTCGATGGCCTTCTGAAACTCGAGGTGCGCTTGGGAGGGCTTTCCGGCCTTGAGCAGCTCCATTGCCGTCTTCTTGCTCTCATCGCGGCGTTTAGCTCTGGACCCTTCGGTGGCTGCCTTGCTGGGGAGGAAGTCGCCATCAAAGACAAGGTAGGGCTTGACACCAAAATGCAGAAGCATCCTTACCCTGTGCATGGCGAAGTCGACATATCTGAGGCAGGGTTAGGTCACATCCGATGGCAACCTGGAATGGACGTTTGGACTCACTTGCGTGTGGGGGTGCCTTGGGCCAGGTCCACGGCGCAGGCAATCGCTCCGCGGTGAAGCCATCCGTAGGCGTCGACACCGAGCGTTTCGCCCTTGAATTTCTTGAGCTCGACGGGTCTGTGGATGGACTTGAGCAGCGGGAGAAGGCCTAGCAGAGGTGAGTAACGCAATGCACGAGGTCACGAGGCAAGGGAGAGCAAGTACCTGAGACGCCCATTGTTGATCCAAGGGAACGGCTCGCAGGCCCTCAAAGTGCAGAGCAGAAGTTTCGAGGGCTGGAGATCGCTCTCGATCCGGTTTTCTGGCCAACAGCCGGATTGACAAAGGTAAAAACAATGCTTTAGGCCATCCGTCGAGAGGCAAAGACGCGTAAAGAGGGTGGATTCGCGGAGTTGTGAGGGTCGATACGCCAAGTCAGGTGA
This sequence comes from Colletotrichum tropicale, assembly GCA_027406125.1. NCBI lineage: Eukaryota > Fungi > Ascomycota > Sordariomycetes > Glomerellales > Glomerellaceae > Colletotrichum > Colletotrichum tropicale. The sequence goes on from JANVYH010000004.1 coordinate 4,203,202, forward strand.
TCCGGGGGCAAATGTAAACAAAGACACTCGGCGCTATGTTTGCGGATTAGTTCCGGGCGGGAGTTGGAGTCGACTATCTACGGCGGGCGACGTTCGGAAGAGAGCTGGGAAGTTTAGTCGGAGCTGGAGGACTAGAATTCACCGACGAAGGTGAAGTCAGAGGAGAGAAGGTGTGCAGGTGGAGTGAATCGCGGGCATCCTGCACGGGAAAGGGACGTCCGGGGGGACCTGGTCCTGCTATATTGGAACGCGGTGTGTCCACCCGCGTCAAGTCATATCGCGACTCTTTTTTTGCTGTGGCCTGGGCACAGAGGAGTGACCCGAAAGGGACTAGCGCCAGAAGCTCGGGATTTCCAGAGCAACGTCACTGGTTCCTGATCCGGCTGAAGATTATTGGACCCTTTCCGAATTTAGTGGGGCGACTGCTTTTTTCACAGAGTGCTTGCAGCTCAGAGAATGGGATTTTTCGCAGTGGGGCACAGACAGCAGACCGACACCCAAAGCAGTGCGCAGTCGAGAGACATCTCAATCATTTCGTTCTCAATCTTTCTGTGTCTCACTGTCGAATTTTCTTTAACTCTCTTGACACGTCATTTTTCCCAGCCATATCACCGTCAGAATGCCCACCACGTTGTCAAAGACCCGCAAGCAGATTGCCAAGAAGCGCAACGGACATGTCGATGCACTGCATGAGTTTTCCAGAGACTCCAAGCGCCTTCACAAGGCGTCGGTGAGAGACGACAAGCTGCAGAAGCTTGCGGCCACGAGAGGAAAGAAGGAGCAGCCCATGCGTAAGACAGCTCATTTCGCAGCAGATAACGAGCTGAAAGCTGACCTGCCACAGTCACCCGTGCTTCTTACTTCCAAAAGGCTATTCAGGAGAAGGGCTCTAAGCCGCTCGACCTCGCCACTATCCAGGAGCTCATTCACGAGTGCGTCCACATTGCCAGTTTTGAGGACTTCAAGTCTGACTTTTTCCAGTTTTGTGCATCAGTATGATGAAGAGTACGCCGAGGTCAAGAAGACCCGTCGTCCGGGCCGCCCCGCGAGCGCTAAGGAGGACCTGCTCAAGCTGAAGATCTCCACCCTTGAAGACGAATACAAGGGAAATGGCTTTTGTGAGTGCTGCTATGACTTCATCGGCTATGGGGAGACTGACAAGGCTCAGACCTTCCTGACCTCACAAATGACTCCAACATCCTCATGCTCGATCGCTGGGAGGGCTCCTGGGCCTACCTTGCCTCCGTTGCGTGGGTGAGGATAAATGCCGACGGCAACATTAAGAAGTCCAGCTTCCCGCCCAAGGGCAGCTCCTAGATCATGACAGCATCACAGCGGCGTTTCTGGCGTTTGGAATCGGGAAAAGGCAGTTCAGGGGAGCAAACAGCGCATCATTCGGGAAAAGGGCACAGCCTTTCGGCTGTACTTTCTGAGTACGGCTCTACGGTGTATTTGCGGGGGTTCTTTCGCGGGCCAGCTGTCTGAGACAAACATGCGCCGTGACAGGAGTCTCGTTTGGTCAACAGACAATTTCTCCGCTTACATACAGCAATGCCGTATGAGAACACGGAGGCGAAAGCTCGGATCACAGCAGGCCATGCGCGGCCAAACCACTGGATCGCCGACCTTCGCCTGCATGTTCTCTCCGCGCCTGTTACACAGGGCATCGGCGGGCGGCCCGGCGGCAAACGTGGGTGGCATGTGGCGTTCTGGGGATAGTGCCGGCTCGACCGCATCCTCTGGGACTGCTGTATCCGTTTGGCAAGCATTTAGACGGTATCACGTAGAGAGCAAACGTGGTGATCTCGTTTGAAACACACTCGGTAGATGCCGCAGGCAAGGCTGGAACACGATCCATCGATCTCCCGGCCCAATATCAACCCACACCTGGCTTCCGTCGAAGAATCATTGGGCTGCCATGTCGCACATCAAGTGACGATTATGTTGCCGTCCGCGGTCCCTGTAAATTGTCTGATGACTGACGTCTGTTTCTCCTTGTTCCAAAGGTGGCTACCCGGTCCAGAGCGCGGCTGCGATCTGCCCCGAGCCTCCTGGACCAGACTACTGGAACCACGTTGTTCGCCAAAAAGGCCTGTCCCAAGCAATGCCTCTCATCTCATAACTCAATCCAGATCTCTCATCCTGTCCCAGGTGCTACATTGCACAGGCGACCTCGCCATCCTCTTGAAGACGGCTAGACGCTTCCAGCTCTCTGACCGCGGTGAGCACTGCCCCAGGAAGCATCTCCACTTGACTCACCCCCCGACCCCTCCGTGGCAAGACTTCGTGGATGCCGTAGCAGACCGCGCGATGTCGAAGGATCTGGATGCCGGTGCTTATTGCCTGGGATCGTTCGAGTCCCGGTACCACGAGGTCGGGCTGGCTTGTTTGGGCTTCTCAAGAGCGTGGCTACGAAAGTGCTCAAGTGTAGATATATCTCGGATGATCTTCACTGTCATCCGGCTATCATCTACCCCTCGCCATTCTCAGCAACCCCTCCGTCGATCTTACTGATCTGCCCTGCCTACACCCGCAATCATCCGATTGAACCTCTCGCTCCTCCAAGTGAGTCCTGATAAGCACCGATGGTCGAATCTCACTGACAGTCGTTGTAGCAACATGTGCAAATACGTCACTCATCTGCGCGTCTGCAACGTCTGCAGCCATGAAGATACTGTCCTCATCTCAGAGAGGTTATGCATGCTTGCCAAGAGGAACGGGGTCTTTGGGAGTTGTGATTCAGGGATCGGCAGTGACAGCAACAGCACCAGACACCACTGTTGGAAGTGCAAGGAGAGGATCCGCCGGGTCCCACGGGCATCATCGGCATTGCATCGTGTCAGTCTACATTGATGAAAGACTCTAAGGGAAGGCAAACAAAACTTGAGCTACAAGGCGTTCAAAAGGATAGACGGACTGGTCACCAACAACTCTTCCCAATGATGCTGGCATCGCCCCTGGGTTTGAGCCGGAGGATACAAACAGGCAGATTGGGATCTGGATATCTCAGGAATCAGGGCGGCCCCTGTCATTACCAGTTTAAGCTTAGGCAAGAGCATTGATGATTTTTTGAACATGATTCTTCGGTGGAGTCCTTCGAGAAAGAGTGGAGGTTGATGTCGTTCAGCTGCAGTGTGAGTTGTCGTGCTGCAAGCATCGGAACAACATTTCGCCGGTACACTCAGCGTCTGGTCTGATCTCAAAATTTTTGGGAAGCTTCCAAAGCTTCTGTAGAGATCGATTTACCCACTCCACCCCAAAGCCTTTTTTTCATTGTCAAACAACACCACGTTCGACAAGTAGACACAACTCCAGCCAATATGCTTTCCATCAGATCCATCGCGCGCTCTGCGCCCAGTACCCTCACCCGCCTCTCGGCCACCACTCTCAGACAGAGCGCCCGCCCCAGCGCATTCGTCAAGGCCTCATCATTTGGCGCCGTCCAGCGCGCTTCCGCCTTCTCCAGCTCCGCCTTCAGGAAAGCCCCTGCCGGCGAGACCGACGCTGAGCTTCTCGCCAAGCTCGAGAGCGAGCTCTCTTTTGAGGATGAGGTCAAGCAGAACGAGCAGCTGCCCGCCAGCGTCAAGGACTTCCTTGACAACAGCCCGTTTGAGCTCCACGACACCCCCGGCAAGGAGGAGGTCAAGCTTACCCGCAAGTTTGGCGAGGAGAAGTGAGTTTTTCACCGCATGGCTATCTATGCGCCTCGACATACTGACAAAATCCAGGATCACTGTCACCTTCTCCATCGCCGATCTCGCCAACTACGACCCCGAGATGTACGAGCAGGACCGCGCCCTGGATGACGAGTACGACCCCTCCGAGCCCCAGACCAAGCAGAACGGTGCCCGCTCCGCCAATCCCGAGGAGGACATCGAGGACGAGGAGGGCGAGTTGGACGAGGCCGCTCCCCCCTGCCGCCTGAGCATCGTCGTCGAGAAGCCTGGCAAGGCCGACGGCGCCCTTAACATCGACGCCACCGCCCAGGACGGCGCCATCACCGTCGAGAACATGTACTACTACGAGGACGGCAAGCTGGCCCACGGCTCCTCCGCCGACATCGCCCACGCCCGCGCCGACGTCTACCCCGGACCCCCCTTCGGCAGCCTCGACGAGGACCTGCAGATCCTGATGGAACGCTACCTCGAGGAGCGCGGCATCACCCAGGCCCTGGCTATCTTCGCCCCTGACTACATTGACGTCAAGGAGCAGAAGGAGTACGTCCGCTGGTTGAAGAACGTCAAGGGCTTCGTCAACGCCTAAACAGGACTTGACTGCCCATGCGGGGAAACGGAAAAAAAAAAAAGGTGAAGAGAAAATGAAATGCAGAGAGATATCTTGACGACGCATGACGGCGGGGGATTGTAAGATGAAACGAAACTTACCTAAAAAGGCTTTTCTTGGCTTGTCTTATAGCTGTTCCACTCACGATGTACCATACCACGGCCTGGCTGGCACGCCAGATGCCCAACATAAGAAACTGTAATACAAACAAAACAAAAATTCTCCTTTACGCCGGGCTTTGATCCACCGTGACTACAGTATGTGACTCGCATCAAACCGGAAAAGACAACTCTGTGAGTTGCCTCCCGGCCCCGCTCAGATGCGCTGCCGACTCGAGCCTAGGTACCTTTCGTAGTCGCCGTTCAATCTCCACAACGCATGACACTTGGCCATGGAAGCGTTGCGAAGTGCTGTTCGCCTCAACGATGAGAGCATTCACTCATTTGAGTTTCCGCTTGTTTCTTCCCCGCAAAATGGTACTCAACACAAGAGTATTACAACATCGGCTGTGGACGTTAAAAATGAATCGATCGCAGACAAAAACATACAACACCGGGCATTCGCCGGTCGTCACCGACCCGACTACTACTCCAGCCCTCATTGGCTTATCTATGGGAGAGCGGACGGGATCCCGAGTTTTCCAATGGGTATGGTCGTATGTGGTGGCTTTAGGGATGAAGCTATTGATAACCGCTCGCCGGTGTGACCTCGACGAACTTCAGACGAGAAGCAAGCATGTTCATCAACGGCGAGGATTCGATGGAGACTATCGTTGTATAGCATACGTATTCAATTGTCAAACATTGGGCCCGCGTATCTTCGTCGACAAAAGAGCCGCGCATCTTTAGAATTTTGTAGACCCCGAGGACAATTTGCTAGCTTGATACTTTCCGATTTAAGATGCTCCTTCGTTGTCACCCTGGAATATCATGCTGTCTGCCCTCAACTCATCTTCGTCAATCATCATGCAACAGCTAAACCGTTAAAACCCTCAAGCAGTCTTCCTCAACTTCTCCTATTCAGTCAGGACCTTGTAGTGCTGTCTCGCGGTCCTCGTGTACTTGGGCAGTTTAGTACCCTTAGTGAGCTTGGCATTGCCATAAGAGCTCAACCAGATAGACACAACATCCTCCCAGTTTGAATCTTGGTCAAATTTGCTTTTCGCAAATCTCCGGCGTATGAGGCATCGGTTGAATTCGTCCTCGAGAATCTTGCGCAAGTTTGGTATCGTCTTCACCTTGCCGTCGTCTTTGTATATCACCTGTCCCAGAATATTGAGTGCCGGTTCTTCGTGCCTGTTTCCCGACGTTCCAATCCATCCATCCTTTCGAAGGAGATCCTTCGCAATGTATGCATTCGTGTCCGCTCGTCTTGCGCTCGTGATAGCACAAAGAACTTCTCGGAATGCCTTGAGCTCTTTGATGGTCTTCGGATTGTCTTGATGTGTGCTGGATATGGTGGTATACGTCATACCAGTCTCCTTCAGCAACATTGCATAGTCGCATCCATTTGAAGCTTGCGATCTTGAATGTGAGGTTAGACCTTTCAAATGAAACACTCTCGTGTTCCCATGGATGCCAATTTCGAAAAGGCTCCAACCGGTACGAATTGCGTTGTTGATTTCAAGGTCAACGGGACAGTAACCTGCAGGCAGGCTATAGAATCGGTCTACAAACGAACGAAATGATAGGGCGAAGTTCTCAGACGAAGAACCGACGTTCTCAGCACGGAATTCTCTGGTATACGGAGACACGATGGGTAGAATGTGATTTTGCTGTATGCTATACAACTCGCAATTCCAACTGTAAGAAAGGTAGTGTAGAATGATCTCCCAGGCATGAGACGGGCCGCCTGTCAGTCGCTTCATGTTTGCGGCTTGCAATGATCGTGGCATGTAGTTGGAGCTTCACGTAACTTTACGCAGATACATTATGGTTACACGCACGATTGCTGGCCTGCATTATTCCTTCTGTCGAAACATCAGTAATAGGCAGTACGGAATGTGCACCGAGTCATCGCTGCCGTCGTAAGATCCCACCAGGCAATGAGGAAGCGCGAACTACTGAGCTTTCGACTGTTACTTGCTTCCCATAGTGGATTATATTCTTGACAGGAAAGACTATCTCATGACGATTCGTTGGGAGCAAGAGGTGGGTGACAAGAGGCATGACGGAAGGGGCCACAAACGCTGATGATTTCCTTAACTGCGCCCTCTGCAACTTCCCTACCTTAGGTTAAAGAAAGCCTTTCCAACCGAAGGTGCAGCCCAAAATACCACCCGAGGGAGCTGCCCCCTACAAAGCTCTCTTCATACTTCGTGGGTTGGCCATAGAGGTTTCTCTGTGGGCCCATACATAATTTCACGTCAGAGTCATACGGCTCAAAAAGGTATGCCCGCAGGCGGTGAACTGCTATGTAAAGGTATGGAAAAAAAACTTTAGAAGACAAGAAGAAGAGACCGTCAATTCAATCACCTGATTATGGTTTTAATGTGGCTCAGTCCTGTGGGCGGAAAACTTTTCCCACTTGTCAACCTGCTTTCACTACTCTACGCACATCGTCACATCCATATTTTATTACACTTTTCATGCTACGAGGTGCACCTCACGCTTTCGACAGCAAGAACGACAAAAGAATGCAGTACGCTGCCCCAGCTAGGTGGTCAATAGGCATGGGGAGGTTTGCGTTCGCCCCGCTGCGATATGTTTGTGGTGCCCCTTTTGCGATGGACTCCTTCTCGCCGAAAGCTGCCGCCTTCAGAGCAACAAAATCACAAGCTTGCATCAGCACTAAGCCTTGGAAAGATAACTATCTGAGTTCAGTGATGAGAGGGAACAAATTCTCCTGTCATTCAGAAGAACATATGGACTCGATGACGGCACATAGCTGCACGGTTTATGCTATTCGACACCACCTTAAGGTAGCGAAATCCGCGGAGGTGGCTCGATTATGCAACAACATCAATTTCACTAGTGGCTTGTTCACCAGAGCCCGCAATGCCCGTCTGATCATGAGCAACGTTATCCCAGATATGCAAACAGCGGATTCAAAACCGTATTGTATATGGTATCCCGACGTGGCAGATGAGTCCACTTATCGGGAACTAGCACGCAGGTATCCAGACATGCGTTATCACATTGGAAGAGCTTGCGCGGTTGCCGGATACTCCGCGCTCTATCATGAGCTTAAGTTGTTGCCAGACGTTTCAATAGCGGAGGAAGCCCGCGACAATCGTGGCGAAGCCGACGCTATATTCCAGTCTATTGCCAGTCATTCCACCAGATACATTGTCATGGACGACTACACGCGAACAGTAAACTTGGAGAACCCAGAGTGCACGCCATATCTCAACGGCGACACTGCTGTGATCTCCACACTGTCATACGCCTGGGGCTACAAAACTGTCAAAACAATGAATACGACTTACGAGCACTACTTCGATATCCAGGAGGACGAATGCGTTGGCATCAAAGACTGCCCGGGGACAGTTTATCGTCAGATCCCAACGGAATTTGTCCATTTACTGTACTCTCCCCTTCCAACTGATCTCCCCAACATCAACAAAGATGCCTTGATTCTCATGGCTGCCTGGGAAGGTAATATTGACCGCTATTGGCGGCTAAGACGACGCTCGAAAAGGATTTCGGGCGAGATTTCTGCGGTTATTCGAGGAGCGTATCATCATACAGCCTTCGCGAGGTGGCTGGACAATCGTCTGGAACAGGACTTCGATGAAGGCCATGATGTCCTTCGTCAAGCCGTCCTTGCTCGTTTCATAATGAACAACGATCTTTCTCGCATAGACCATGAGACAGATGGAGATGAGTTACCTGTGATATTCTGGTGGCCCCATGTGCCCCACGAGAATACTCTTCGCGAGCTGGCATGGCGCCGCCCTGATATGAAGGAGCAAGTTTCGGTAGCTTGCATTTACGCCAACTACCAAGGTCTATACGACGAATTATGGTGTCGTCCGAATGCATCGCAATGGGAAATGGCCTGCCAAAGCGCCAACCCTTATTACCGGAAGACCATTGAACAGCGCGCAGTTGACGAGTATATCAATTTGGGGATACACAAACCGAAATTCCACCACGGCGTACCTGTGCAGTGGTCAAAAGAATGGCTAACACCAGATCTGGAACCAACCGGATTGCCAAAGTTGGAAGCGGGTATCGAGATCGCACACGAGGACCGTCCGTTCGACCCGTGTTCTTGGAAGGAAGAGTGGTATTATGAAGGAGATCTATTAGATGAACACATGCAGTGTCAAATTGCCCGCTGGAACACATTCATCAGTGCCACAGACGAAGCAAGGAGGAAACCTGGGAATCTGTACGACACGTTGGAGGATCGCCAACGCCGAAGCACGCCGGCACTGAAACCGCTACGTCCAAAAGACTCTTAGCCTTTCTGAAGGGAGAGGTCATTCTTCAACGCGCTCAACACAAAAGGTTAATGTAAATGCCCCAAGCTTCGCAGCACAGTCTAGTGATCAAGATCATGGGATTCAGGACGAGAGCTGGGTGTCTTTGCCTGACGTGTTGATGAAGTGTGCCCGCCAGTGATGTGGCCTGACGCGTTCGAAGTAATATAAGGCGTTGTGGAAATCTTGATGGAAGCCTGAAACCCATTTATAATTGAAATTTGTCTGTTTTACTGTCCCACCACTACCATCTAGAGTTTAAGATTTTTTTCAGAAACCTCCCACATATATTGATTTACTCTGTGCTTGGACAAGCCTTTCCTACCGAACGAATGTGTCGCTACATTGTCTAAGCTAGGTACGAAAGAAACTAGGCAACTAGCATTATTTGTCCGTGTCGTTTTATCCTCAATTGTAAACAGTCGCAAATTATGTGAGTGACACAAACTCCGTGGATTTTGTTGTGAAAATTCTATTCCTACTGAAGCCCATTCCTATTGACCACAAATGGGTGTCACCGCAGTTGAGTCGGAAAAAGGAGAGTCGAAGGCTTGCATGCCAAGGCTTGCCAGACTACAAACAAACTGCAGGGCGTCTTGTGGGGCTTTGCTTGAACTGTCCTGTTTGAGTATCACGATGGAACACTGCAGAAGTACGCAAGTACCAACTTATCGGTCACCGAGATAGCCTTCGGAGGGTCAGGAGGGCTATCGGCCACCGAAGGAATGCTAGCCAAGGGCAAACCGCCAACCTTTGCAGCAAGGTTTGGTAGGAGTTGGGAAAGGTTTTAGAACCAAATTTTGGGCTACATCAAGAGGAAAGAGAGATGCCCAATCGATCCATTGCCATGATAGATCTTTCCATTGGTGCTCCCATGAACTTGCTGGTAGACAATATCGCAACATCATGACTCAGCAAGACCCCCCTGATTCTAACTACCTTCTGCCCTACAATGAAGCAGAGATCAAGCGGCTACGTCTGCAGCATGACCTCATTCAGCCATACATGGGCGGACTGATACTAGCCCCAATCAAGTTGAAGCAGAAGGGATTGAAGATCCTCGAAAGTGGGACTTTTGACGGTGAGTCTTGACATCGCAACACCCAACTTAAACGTGATGCCAAGGACTTTGCTCTCACAGACTTTTGGCTTGCCGAGGCATCCAAGCTGGAAAGCCGATCCTCGTGGGTGCGGATATATCTCCGACCATGTTCCCACAGTCCGGCTTGGGATCGACCGGCGACCTGAGCTTCCACGTGCAGTCGGTGACCGAGCCCTGGCCAGAGACTTGGAAAAGGACATTTGATCTTGTCCACCAGAGGCTGGTCCTGGCAGGAACAACGCCAGAGGTCGGCCAGAACGCGGTCAGGGTCTCGCGGAGCTGGCAAAGCCTGGCTTTGGCTATGTGCAGCTCGTGGAGGGTACCCTCGAGCATCTCACGGAAGAACAGAAACCTAAGTATCCTGTGCTGCATAGGTTCCAGACCTTGGTAGCACGCATGTTACCAGGTTTGAGCTGGAATCAGCGTGTGGGGCTTCAAGTCCGTGAGTGGCTAGAAGCCGAGGGTCTCCAGGGTGTTTCGGAGAAAATCATGGAGATTCCTGGTTGGGCGGCCGATTCGGACCAAGCAAAATCTGCTAGAGGTAGTGGAGCACTTCGCAACGGCCGCAGAAGGTAAAAAACTTGACTGTTCTGTATCCTCCATTGCTGACTTAGTTAGTTAAGGCCTACCCGATGACTCCGATATCCAAGCTGAAGACTTTGGGGACGTACTACGTGATATAAAGGTGGAGGTTGATACGGTTGGACGCCTTCTACGATTCAACGCTGTTTGGGGTCGCAGGCCTTAGTATACTCAAGTTGCAATTATTTCTGATGTCAGCACTACTTACTGTCTTATGGAATCATAAAATTTGAGATTTATACCGCCTACACTCACATTCGTAAGGTATTCGAGAGACATCGAGGCCATGAATTAGTAGTACATGTACCCAGGCCAACCTCTTACCACTAGCAAAAAGAAGTTGTCTCCGGTCAGACTCGATTTGACGATCTTCAGCTACCATCACCACACTAATAATGCTATGAGACTGCTGCTCTACCGACTGAGCTACGAAGACGAGTGTCATTGATTGGTGATGGAAGAGATGATCAGATGAGTACTTAAGGCTTGGTTTGTGAGTCAAGTCTTCAGGGTCACTTGACCTTTGTGGTCCGCTCAGATGGGTGGGCTGTGTACCCCCTGTGACATGGTTTCAAAAAGGCTGAGGGGCAACAAGTCGGTCATTTGCGGGTTGACGAAGGTGCTCGCGGACATTGACCAGTGGGAAAGAAGCGGTACTGGCATTTAAGCCCGGAGGCAAGGCATCGCGAGCAACCCTCTTTGTTACCAGAACATCGGACCTGTCAGGGACAAACTTGTGAGTAAGCAATGGTCTCATGCCACGCAACCAACCGCCAGCAGTGTTGATTGATTGTACATTTCCAGGCAATCGCAGGCACTTACCTTAGCAGCGTGGCATTGATTGCACGCAGATCGAAGTCGAAATGGTTTTGGAGCCGGTGCTCCTGATTCCTGATTTTCCTCGAAGGTGCCCATACGTACTGTATGTGGGAGCGTGAAAGCCCTAGCTTTAGGCCAGACGACGTTTATAGCACGCAAGTTGTACTGAGATCTGTGTGCTGACCTGTAATACAGTTGAAGTACAGCATAGTGAGAATGTAGAAATCGACATGAACGGGGATCCTATGGCGAGAGGGAAAGATGGATGGGGGAGGGACGGGGAAAAAGTCGCCGAAAATTGTCCAGGGTTGGCGACCCAGGGACTTTACCAACGCCTACATTCAGCCCCCAATGACACCAGGCGGTCAAGTCACTCCCTTATTGTTTACAATTGCACTATACCTTGAGTAGCTCAAGTTCAGGCAAGATTCATAGTTTATTAAACTCAGTTAAAGTCAGTAAAGATATTGTAATGCGCAGTTGTGTATGGCACTTAAGGGCCACTTGGTAAGAAAGGCGTGTTGTTAGATGAATACTTGATCTTTTTGTGATCGGGGTATTTATCCATCATCATCCTAAACAGCCTCAAGTCATTCAGAGCGTCCTTGGCGGACGTCTTGACTTCTTTGCCACGAACCACAGTTTCGTACCACTCTTTCAATTCAGCAGTGTATGCGTCCTCGTAGGAGGTTTGAAGAGATCTGTGGGACTTTTCCCCGTGCTCGTTCAGCTCGTCAATCTCCACCGTGATTCCGAGACCCTTAACGAATGGTGTATCGTAACAAATTGTGACTGATTTGTTCTCCCCGTAGACAGCGACTTGAGAGTCAAATCTTGGTACAGAGTCGATGCCCATCTCGTAGACACACGTGAAATGGTCGTCAGGGGCGGTGCCATTCCTGTATTCGAACATTGTCGTGTACCAGCGCGCGTTGTCCGTCGATGCAAGCACTGATTCTGGGAGACCACCCAATACGTCCCTCATCAAGCTGAGACCATGGCTTCCGAGACTGCCAAGGAGACAGCAGTAGTCCATCTGCGCGGCTGTAAGCGATTCTGGCTCTTGTCCCCATGCCTGACCTAGCAGGACTGCCAGTCGCGACTTTCTGTCCTCTGACGCTTCCATTGATATGTCATCGTAGTATTTGTGCGAATATGCCCCCGACTGCCCGATGAAATAAGCATTGGGGCCGATGATATCCCTGACACGAGCGTACTTGATCTTGTCAATGGATGCAATCTCGCGTTTAAAGGCTTGGAGACTTGGAGCGTAACGTCGCATGTAACCCACGAAGACGCGGGCATTGTTGGGCGCATTCGTCTCAGCATCGATAATCTCCTCGCCAGCTTGTAGGCTAAGTGTCATGGGCTTCTCGAGCAAGACGTTCTTCCCGACCTTCAACGCAGCAATCGTGTACGGGGTGTGATACTCGTCAGATGTCAGGATGACGACAACATCAATGGCTGGATCATTGAAGATGTCATCCAGGTTTGTGGTCGCGCGAGGAATCTTGAATTTGTCACGACAATGATCAGCCGTCTTTTGTGAGATGTCGCAAATGGTGACGACCTTGAAGAGGCTGGACAAGAACATGAACGTTGGAAGGTGCACGATTTGTGCAACGTCGCCACCGCCAATGACTCCAACCTGTAGAACCTTGGAAGACATATTGAAGCGAGTTCTAGTAGTCGTAGTGATAATGCAGCGACAGTTCTATGTGTGAGGTTGGAGGATACAAGTGTTTCGAGCCTCGAGGGGAATTTGAAGCATCATGTCACATATTAACCTTTTTATGAGGCGCTGTGTGAGCTCCAGCACTTGTCATTCCCTAACCCAAACCGGTGCGACATTCACATTCCGTCTCTGATGACGCTGATGCACCCAAGTGACTGCCCCTCTCCGCTTCTGTGTGCTCATGCTAGGCATTCCCCCTCATGCTTTCTCCCCGCATCGGACTAGTTGTATCGGGCATGTTTCCGACCAGTGCCAACGCGGACTGCTCTTTTTGGCAAAAACCGATCGGCGGGTGTCTTTCAAATCTCGAGAGGTACATATTTGCTTGCAGACGAGTAGACTGCGGCCTGCGAGAAGGGTTGGATAAAGATTGAGAACGAGAATATCACTATTTCTCGCGATGGAAACAGTCCCCAACGAACGAACTGGAGTGCCGCCAGAGATACGTGCTTGGGCAGCCAGCCTCGCTGCCAGAAAGCTACGACCAGCACAAGGGCCAGACGCTGCCTCAGCTGACCTGGAATTGGCGAACCAAGGTTCCACTCAAGCACTGTGATCTACTTGATCACCAACTGGCACAGATTGAACTCAGGCTGAAGAGCGGCCAGCAGGGAGGAGTAGCTGTGGTATGCAAACATCGAATGGTGTCACTTTAAGATATTCAACACTTGAACCCTTGGAAATTTTCTCACCAGTTTCTATTTACTGACATGACGGTTGCCCAATCCTGAAATCCCACTACGCAAGTTGCCTCGTCAACTTATCCCAGCACCGGTACGATCTTAGGTGAGGGACGGCATAGTAACCAGAAGATTGAATGCCCCTTCACTTGATCAACCCCACCTTCCATCATACATGGGGTCATGTACCTCGTCGAAAAAAGCAAGCGGTGTTGCAATAATCTTGATTTAGTACGGTTAATACGTCGGATTTTCTCATTTAGGAAATCTCAGGAAGCGGGGTCCGAGCCAGCTTCCCCGGATTGTGCAAGTTTCCCCAGACTTACACCCCACAATAACTGCAGATGCCTCAACATGGAATTTCTCATAACTCGAGACGATAGCCCATTCCTGATTGTCATCCCTGAGTTCTTCAAATGACGCATCTTTCATCTCTTTCTCTTGTGATCTAAGTTAGCCTTTCTGCTTGTACTCCTATCATTACACAATATTTGAAACACCTGTGCTCTTGGACAAAAGTCTAGACTCTTTTGGCGTCAACCCTTAAACAATATCGATATGTCATTACGAAATACCTGGGCTCATTACAAGTGGGCAATCTTCTATTGCGCCGTTTCGGCCATTGGAGCTCTCTGCTATGGCTACGACAATACATATTACAACGGAGTATTAGCTATGCAGGAGTTCAAGAATGACTATGGAAGTATTCGCGATACCGACGGCAAGCTCGCTCTATCTTCATCCTTTCAGTCCGTGACAGCCTCCGCCATTTACATCGGCGACTTGCTGGGCGCAATCATTGCCGCTCCGCTCAATGATCGGTACGGCAGAAAGTCTACGTTTTGGCTGGCTTCGCTCTGCATATTTATCGGCGGCATTTGTCAAGTCGCAGACACGCTCAGCTCAGAAGGCCTTCTTGTGGTTGGACGTATCCTGATTGGCCTTGGAGTCGGCCAATTCACCGTCACTTCGTGTTGTACATTGGCGAAGTTGCACCCCCCTCAATTCGTGGACCAGCGCTTATGTGCTTCCAATTTCTCCAATCCTGGTCTCAACTATGCGCGTCTGCAATCAACCAGGGCACGCAAAACATCAAAAGCTCTCTCGGATACCGCATTCCCATGGGAGGTCTCGTCGTACTTCCCCTGATAATGACCGCCCTTCTTCCGTTCATCCCAGAGAGCCCGCTGTGGTACGTGCTCAAAGGCCGTCGTACGGAGGCCGAGCAAAGTTTTCGCAAAATCAATCAAAGCAAGCCCAACTACGACCCATCAGAGGACATGGCAACTGCTGAGAATGCGAAGAGCATCGAAGAGCAGCATGTTGAGTTCTCTTCATGGGGATCTCTGATAACGGACCCCATCGAAAGACGCAAGCTGACATACTCCGCTGGAGCTATGTTCAGCCAACAAATCTGCGGCATTCTGTTCTTCTACGTTTACGGCGTCGTCTTCGTCCAGGCTATTGGATTGGGCGACCCTTTTATCGTTCAACTTATCACCAACATAGTCCAAATCTTTGCCGTGGGCACCTCGGTAATTACGGCCAACAGAGTGCGCCGCCGTATCAACCTCATGATCACCAACATTATGATGCTGGTGGCTTTCATCATTATCGGTGGCGTCTCGGTCAAGCCACTAACATCTTCAACGCAATACGTTATTGTAGTGTTTTCCTTTGTTGTCGTGGTTGGCTTCAACTTCGGCCTTGGCCCCCTTGCGTACACCGTCGCTCGAGAAATGGCAGTCGGCCCAAATCAGAACAAGATCATGTCTGCGAGTATCGTCATTTTCTACCTGACGACCTGGGTAGTATCGTTCACCGCGCCTTATCTGTACTATGATGCCGGGCTAGGCCCGATGGTGGGCTTCGTATACGCTGGCACGACGTGTCTCTCCATACTTTGGACATGGTTCTGTGTCGGCGAAACCGCTGGCAGATCAAGTTTGGAGATTTCAATGTTCTTCGCTGAGAAAGTTCCTGTCAGGGCATGGAGGAGACATATGGTCTCGGACACTCAGTCCTTGAGAGAGATGAACTCAGATGACAAAAGCAAGGACATGTGAAATGTCTCAACAACGGTAGAGCATTAAGAGTTTTCTGTTTAAAATCTTATAGCATTGTGTGTAGCAGAAGCTTCGGAATTACTTGCGTAATTGCGCATTGAGATTGATGCCAGCATGTCTGTTTACGAATCGGAGCTGTGATCGGCGATGCCCTTTTCGTGCAGCTTAGGTCAATAGGAACATCCGATGTACGTAGGCCATGGACGAAACTAGCACCCGAGTGTATCAACGTTGGTTGACACACTCTCAGTATTTGACTGGCTGAGCTCTTTCAACCGCCCTCCCCTCTTCTTGCGAATGAACGGAAAAGGGCTCACGCGGCGCATCCCCCGCAGATTTCCGTTTCGCAGAAGATTGACACTCTTCATGGTTGTCTATTTCCGGGGATTCCAGACTTCGGACATTCACAGTCTCGCGACGGGCTTTCTCTGTAGGAAAGCCCGCCTAACACCAGCTTGATCGGAGTGCCTGATGAGAGCCGCCCGCCAGCCGCCTCCTTCGTCGTGATGGTGCCCGAATGTCACGTTTGATCACCTGGAGACGTCGTAAGGCTGTGACTTGTAAGTAACAAGAAGTATGCAAGATTTGGGGGATTTCCCATTCTGCCCCAAATTCGGGATTTGTAGGTAGCCAAGTCAAAGCGATGCTTTGCGCATTGGGAGGAGTTTGAACGATGTGTGAGTTTTAGATTCAATATATAAGGGGTGGGTGACAGCGCACCGACATCGCTTCATGCAGTCCTGCACTTGTAATCAATCTTCAAAATATTGACCTAGTCTTTTAAAAGATTTATCATGTTTCTGCTACTCGGTGAGAAACAATTTTGGTCTCTTGGATCGAGATATCGTGTTTCTAATATTCTAAGTAGTGTTCCCCGCACTTGTCCTCTGGTTCACGGTCGGCGCACCGATAACAAGCTACCTCGCCGACCGGAAAGGTCTCAGAAAGTTCCCTAGCCCAGGATTTGCCAGCATCTCATCCTTGTGGCGTATCTTCTACTGCTTCAGATACCAGCACTTCGCGGCGGTGCACCAAGCACACAAGACGCTGGGCACGCATGTCCGCATTGCTCCCAACTACGTCTCCATCTCAGACCCTCGCGCTGTCTATGACATTTACGGCCACGGGGCCAACTTTCTCAAAGACGCTTGGTACGATGGAGGGGCCGGAGCGTTCCGCCATATGGCCGACGAGAGAATCAAGACTGAGCATCAGAGAAAGCGGAAGTTACTTGCCCACGTCTTCGCCCAAAAGTCCTTGTCGGAACAAGAGCCCGTCATTGCTGAGACGATCCGCATATTAATGACACAACTCATGATCTTTGCATACGGTGAGAGACTAGTCAACATGCGCCGATATTTCAACTACTTCACTATTGATGCTTTTTCAACGATGCTCTATGGCGAATCATTAAATTGCTTGAAGCGCGGTAGCGACCTGGTCAACGCCGAAACACCCGAGGGGGAGGTCCACCAAGCCCCTTTTATTCAGTCTTTGCTAGACGCCACTTACATCAACACAGTCCTTGGGATGGAAGCTGGTCTACTGCCCTTGACCAAGAAGCTTTTTTCCTGGCATCCGTACAAGAAGGCTGGCGCGGACTTTGATAATATCATCCGGCAGTGCACCAAGGCGCGGTTCGCATCCAAAGAAACGAAAGGGGATATCTTCCAAAAGCTGATGGTGAAAAACAACGGCGAACCGGTCAACCTTCCCTTTGGCGAGCTTTTCGCCGAATGCTCTGTCATGATGAACGCTGGCACGGAGACAACCACTGCTTCTCTCACAAACTCCTTGTATCTCATCTACACCCATCCAGATGTGGTCCAACAGCTCCGGAAAGAACTAGATTCTGTCATTCCGAGGAATACCGTACCAGCATACGACTCCGTCGGCCAGCTGCCGTTTCTGAGAGCCTGTGTTGAGGAATCTCTTCGCGTTCGACCTGCGAGTTCTATGGGTTTGCCCAGGGTTGTTCCGAAAGGCGGTCGGATGATCGCAGGGCGATTTGTGGCCGAGGGCGTCACTGTGTCAGTTCCGACCTACACCCTGTTGCGCGATGTTGAGACTTTCGAGGACGCCGAGACGTACCGACCTCAGCGCTGGATTGACGGCGACAAGAACAAAATGCTCAAGGTTCACTTACCATTCAGCACAGGACCTCGGGCATGTATTGGCAGAAATATTGCCTACTTTGAGCAACTAATGCTCATCTCAACCTTGGTGCGAAACTTTGATTTTGAGTTGGCTTCGCCGGGCCAAGAGTTCAAGACTCTGGAGCGGTTGAACTCCAACCCAGATGAACTCTTCTTTCGATGTAGACTTCGCGATCTCTAGTGTAGCTAAAAATGGCTTCTCCTTTGATAATCAGCGCTTGATATTTCGCAAAACCTACCTAACTACCTTACCTCATGGTCATATACGCGTAGTACTGCACTTCTATTGATACTCCACAGCCCAGTCATTTCTGTTGAGAATAAAGAAACAAAAAAGGTTTCGAAGGCAAACAAGAGCTGAGATGAGATAGTGAACAACGAGCAGTAAGAAAGACCCCTCGGGTTTCAAAGCCGTGCGACAAGCGGCACTGAACGTCAGATGCAAGCAAACGCAAGGTCCTACAGCAGATATTCCTAGGTAGGTAGATTGCCAAAGGAACTGGACTATCATACTGCACTTTTGGAGCTCTTCTGTGAGCCCGGACCCCGAATTTCATTGAGAGGTTATGGCAGAGAAATTATGCTAGAAGCACCTTCGCAGAAACAACCTATAGTCCCAATGCTACCTTATGGCACCCGGACTGTCATGAGAGCAGTCATAAGACCACCAAGGATTCTCGCGCGCAGTGAATCACAAGGTACAGCATCATCCATTCTTTTGAACTTGTTTATATTTCTCCCCAGCTTCATTAGACTCGGCCGCATGCTGGAATCGTAATGATAGTATGACCTCATTTGTACCACAGTTGAGCAGGTCTTTACGCACTTGGGCAAACGAAAGTCAAGAGAATGGCATTCAAGGGCGTCTCAGCATCATGAATGACTGCATAATGCTATGATTGCGTCGCATGTACATTCCCAACCATGACCAATCGGCTCAATTTCCCTTTGAAATCAGCCACACTGACGACGGCCCAGTGCCACGTCTAAGACCGTATTGTCTCGGGAGAGCAGGCTGTGAGAACCCGCCAAGGCCGCAGCCTTATCGCATTTGCTTCCAAGAGTCTTCTCCTGGTGTACAAGATCACGAAGCATCCTCGCCATGTATGGATTGGTATGAGTGCTTAATTTCTATTCGACTTGTCAACGCTAACTCGTTGCTCGTACATTGTCAACGCGTATTTTCCAGCTTCTCAAAGAACATGCACTCCTCGATCTTTTCTTATTCTATCACAAGACCTTACCCCTTCCGATGGTTTACTCCAGTGGTAATAATTGGCGGGTTTATCCTCAAGGTTATCTTCACCCTTCTGAATCTCAGCTCAAGCGTATACTATACAAAAGCTATCTACACAACAAACCCCAATGCAACTATCGAGAAACTAAACGCGCGGTATGTCAGATAGCCTCGTATAAATACATCCTCACTATCTATGTAACAACGAACAGTCGTGCTGATGTAACGATACCGTGGTTAGGTGGTTTCGCAGAGCACCATTCAATTGGCAAGGTGACGCGAAAGCTGAATGTCAACCTGCCTTGCTCTCGGTCGGAAGCTCCATTTCCACGGCAAACCTCGGCTTCAGATATCAGATCACGGGCATCAGGCCCGTGCCTGGCAACGACCAGTCATCGTCTTCTCTGCCTGGTTCAATGCGATACATGAACTCCCAGCTGCAGAATTGCCAAGTGCAAGAAATTTTCATCTCCCTCAAGAAAGTTGACCCTTCTAAACCGCCGTTTTCAACATGGAACTCTTGGGAAGATTCCAGTGTGACTTCGACGCTGTGGTGCATCGTACTATCCGAAGAGGGTGCCAATAATGTCACAATGAAAGCCTCTAATAATAATGCTCAGAGAAACTTCAACTACGTTCTTGTGGATTATCCTAAAACGCACGCAAGCGTATGGTGGGGCACAAGATTACTGAATGCTTACTTGAATGGAGTGTTGACTACTGCCTCTCAAACAAGACTACCAGATGACTCTGTAGCTGTGGCTCGCGGTGGAATGAGATATATGTCCAACCCTTTAAATGATGAGTGAGTAGCCATCTTCATCTTTGGACGTCTTGTGGGAAATCATTAACAGAGATTAAGCATACGGTCCGATGGCTTCTTCTATGCAAGATGGTTCTGGAATATGGAGGATGGCTTAAACAAAAACAACGATGGCCACATACATGATCCGGGGTACAACATGAAGGTACGCGCTCTTGTTTAAGCAGACATAACTATGTGAAGATGAAACTAAAGACCAAAATTTTCGCAGAACTCCTATTGGTCACCTGCACTTACGGAGGGGCTTCACGTCGCTAAACTTCTACACTCATTGTTCGCCCAAGATTTGGGCAGCTGCTCGTCCCCAAATTTGCTTCTTGACGAAGACAGCCTCAAATTCGCAATTTTCTCTCCAAACAATATGAACCGGAAGCCTGGCGGTCTACTTACCAGTACTGGCCCCGACAGGCTAGACGGATTCTTCTTCAACCAAATACCGACGCCCGGTCGTACACTCGGTAACCCTGGAGAGGGCTTGACAAGCCTCAAAAACAGTTTCGAAAGGTTCAAGCCGTTAATGGGTTCCCTTTCCTGCAAAGAAACCACTCTTGTTGCTGAATATCTCTGCTCAGTCCCCGAAAAGAAAAGCCTTGGGGTCTTACTCTGCTCCTTAGTGCTGGCAAATCTCGTGTTCCTCCAGGCGGCTTGGAAGCTCCTTCAGTGGACGGCCGGAAGTTTGGTGACAAAACGAGACTCCTCGGCAATGATCTGCGAAGGTTGCGTATATTTACGTTCGTTGGAGAACTCGGAACAAAAGGTGGGTTCAGACGCAGTGGATGATGAGACCGGGGAACTCGGGAACGGATGCAGAAGGTCAGCAGATGCCTAGAAGCGAGACGTGGAAAAGTATGGTTTTTACTGGGGGCTTTACACTGGTTTCCCTACTTGTACTCAGAGTACATAACTGACTCCTGATACTGGGCGAATGCAATTCACTACCGACGGTGTGTTATTGACCCAAAAATGGCATTTGCTTCCCTTTCCGAGTCATAAAATGTACTCATTACTTTTCTTTGTTATTCTATTGAGGAGAATTAGGATTTAATACATGGACCAAGAATTATGTGGTCTGGTCAGTGATTGAGGGGATAGGTAGGTATGACAACACTGATGAGATGCCGAGACAGGGCGAACACTTTAGTCAACCGTCATACCCAGCACGATTGCTAATGTGTCTTTCAGTTCCCGCGCCGCCCTGTCCTCTTCTTCCTTCAAGTCTGCCTCGAAGCCGCCGCCGTAACCAAAGTACTGCCTGACACTACTGAGGTAGAAAGCCAAGTCCAATATGAACAGCGACCACTTAGACCGCACTGTCCTCTACATGGTTTCCTGACCGCTGGCCTCCACCGAGCGCATAGCCGCGATGCCAATGAGCTTGACACGATTGACTGGCGAGCCGAGGAACCGGTTGCTACCCTGCACCAGGCCGAGGTTGCGTTCCAAAAAGACCAGCTCCGGAGGCCACAAGCCATCTGTTCCAAAGTAGCCGGCCGTTTCGGCAATTATGCGCTCGTCACGCTGCTCCGGCGTCTCTTCACTCCGCGCCTTTTCGGGCTTCTTGGAGCTCATCGTGAACGCATGGGCCCACGGTTCCGGATCCTCCATACCCCAGGCGTTGGACACCTTTTTCAAGGCATCGGTGTCCTGCGTGAGGATACCCTTCCAGAATTGGGCGTACTGCTGTCGCAGATTCTCGGAGAGGGTTACGTAGAGGCCATGGTCCAGAAGGACAATCTCGGGCTTGCCTGAAGGCAAGCGCCGCACAAATATGTTTCCCGGGTGAGGGTCGCAATGTACGAATCCGTAGCGAAACATTTGGGCCGAGAAGAGCTCAATGACTGTCTCCATGACGTCGCCTAGGTTGAGCCCCAACCCACGGCCCGATGGTCTACTTGCTGCTGTAATGCCTTCCTTGTCCCGAAGCGTGAGACCGTGAATCCATTCAGTCGTCAAAATTCGCCTCGAACTCAGGTCGCTGTAGACTGCAGGAATATGAACACGGTCACATAGTCGTGGGTCCTCTCGCACAAACTTGGCAAGGCGCTCCGAGTTAGACCGTTCATGCACGAAATCGGTCTCTTGCATGACGTGGTTCATGAGGAACTCCCCGAGCGACGCCATGGGGATCGCGGTTTCCTCTGCGGCGAATTCGATCAAGCGCTTGAACGTCGACAGATCGGAGGACACCTGTGCCGCGATCTGCCTCCGTTGGACCTTGATGGCAATCTCGCGGCCATCCGGCAAGCGGGCATAGTGGACCTGGGCGATGGAAGCGGCCGCGCGAGGTTCGCGCTCGACGGCAGGGCCGAACAGCTGGTCAGCGGTCTGTCCAAAATCCTCCCAGATAACAGCCTCGACGTCGGACCATGGAGCTGGCGTGGCATCGTCGAATAATTCGGAAAGTCTCTGCGGGTAGCACTCTGGCAGGACGCTGCCCTGCATGGCCATAGCCTGACCGGCCTTGAGGTAGAGACCTCCGTTTCTCTTCAGCATGTCGCAGACGCGGCGGGCGTTGCGCCCATGCAGAACATCGACGGGTACGCCAGCAATGTAGGGCTTGGATACCGACTGAACACTTGTAGATGAGAGATCAATAAAGATCTGCCCAGCAGGTAAGATGCTCGAGGAAGCCGAGAGCTGGCGCGGGGGTAGGCAGTCTGAACAGCCAGCGGCCCCAACCGGTGGAGAATTGGCTGGTACATGGTTGAGGCCCGGTTACCATGGCGCGTCCAGAGTGTTGAAGGGAGGGAAAAGACTAAGAAAGAACGCAAAGCAAGGCGTGAGGACGATGGAATAGAACGCCAGACATTCAATGCATGAGTACCTTAGGTACACACTCAGCGTCGTCGCGACCGTAAGCATAAGTGGGGTCGGGCCTAGAGGTGGCTCAGATCTGTGAGGAACTTCAGTGTTTGGAATGCCTGGCAAGGGAAGAAGGATACGCCCGGCTAGAGCACGTAAAGTACCTACCTACGAATAAGGTATTTGGTGAACGGCCCTGCTCCGGAGTCCGAACGCCAACTGGGGCCGGGGCACGGGGGCGGAGGAACCGGCCCCACTATCGTTCCGCTCTCATACGGTACCACGGCACTCGAAGAGTGACTAGGTTTGTACGTGTGTACCTCATGAGTGTGCCGAACACAATTTCTGCACTTTCCTTAATGCCCATGAGAGCTGAGCTTGCGATCCCAAAAGGGCGGGCTTGTTTGTGGTTATTGTGAGTTGCGTTATGATTTGTGTGGCTCCAGTGACTACTTTGGACCATCAGCCGCTGAGGAACATTAGGCGAGAGAAGAATTATGTGGGCTTTCGTCCTAGACACCAAAACTGAGTGCTCGCAGAGGTCACCTTCTGGATGAGGACTAGTGTGTTTAACCGCCAGATCAATTGGTCTTGCGAATCAAAGTAACGCGTCTCTCGTCTTCACATCTCGCGACACTCTCGGAAGTCATGCTGCCTAAACGTCCAATGCTCTCAAGCCAACAAATTGGCGAGACACTGGCGCACGCGGCCACATAAAATCTTTCCCTGGTCTTTAACATGTCTGACTCTGACGACGAGGTGCCGAGTTACTCACGAGATGAAGTCGTTGCTGAAATGTCATCCTACTATGAGTTTCTGACACGAATTTTCCTTCCTCCGTCGGTGGTTCGATACCCTCCCGAGGGCGGGTGGCAACATATCAATAGAGACTGGATGAATACCTTTGCCCTGGGCAAGAACGATACAGTGCTTGATCTGATGAGGCATATCCCATACATCCGCCGCAACGAGATAGACGACTTCGAACCGTGGCAGATCTTCGAGAGGACAACCGCGGTTGACTGCGCAGGTGACAGAGCTTTGAACTTTCCTGGCGAAAGCCAGAGAGAATTTTTGTTTGAGGGATGGACGATTCAAGTACCCGCGCACGTCTATGTGCTGGCAAATCATCCTACCGGACGCGACGGCCACCACATTTTCATTGATACGGATCGCGGGACCGTCATTCTTGCTGATGTTCAAGTCGGCCCAAAGCCAACCAAACTCTCGCAGGTTGACTCCCCTCCAGTCACATCAACCCCAGAACTCTACTGGTGCAATATCTAAATAGGGCGATGAAGAATGGCAGGAGCATGCAACCTACACAGTGACTGGCTTCTTCTCAAAGCTGAAGAAGATGTGGAGAAACTTTGAACTCGTATGTGCTACCATATCTTTTGGGGTTTCTTGAGCCGCCTCAGTCGTACGGTGGATCATCTCACACATTTACAACAGCATGCCAATGACAGAAGATAGGTTGAGTTCGGCCCTCCAGGCAAGGGCATTATGAAAATCTACCGTCAAGAGGGACTCTTTACAGAAAGATATGACCGAGAGCGCTGCATGGATAAAGTAGAGAGATACGTCAACTTGGAGCACTTTCATTTTAGGCCTATCACAGGAAAGCGGAAGCACGAGGATATTTCAGAGTAGAAGTGTCCTTATGGCAGTATTGACTGGTCGGAACGGGCCGGTCGGGGGCTGGCCTACGCAATTTTGCTGTGCACGAAAAGATGCAGTTTGCAACAGAGAATTTGGTCGTTATGAGCTGTCAAACAATACAGGTTAGCACATTCAGCTAGGTATATTGAGATCAAAACCTGTATTGTTTGCCGGGAAGCTGTGAGGACAGAGCTTCAAATTAGTTTTACGTCTCACTTAGGGTACAGCTAGGCTTAGGGGATCACATAACGTCCCACACCTACTTCCGGACCACCCCTATATCTGGACTACCCTAAAATGCCTCATTAAAAATATATACTACTACTTCTAAACTTAAATAACTTTACTAATTTTTACTTAATTATTACTAAACTTTCTATAAAGTATAATAACTATATAATAGTTAATTATACTGAAGATAAACTTTCTTAGGTATTTAAAGTTATTATAACTAGTATTAACCTATAAAAAGCTTTATTATAGTATAGTATACTAAAGATTACTCTATTATATTAAATTTAAAAGGCTTAGTTATAAGATATTACTTTTTCTAATCTATAAAAGCTTTCTTTAACTTAGGAAAACTACTTAGCTGAATAGGTTTAAATCTAAACTACTTTAAGCTTTTTTCTAATTTATTAGTAATTTAAGGATTTTACTAAACGTATTTTATAGATCTATAGAGACTTCTAGTTTCTTAGAAAAAACTAAATATAGTTTTTTATTAAGAGAAACCTATCTATAAAAATCTAAAGAAGTAAAGTAATTAATTTTTAACGTATTAATAGAGCTTTAACTAATATAATTAAGTAATAGTTTAAGTATTTTATTATACTTAAGATTATAGCTATTAAAACTTCTAATTAATATAATATAGATAAAACTAATATTTTAGAAAGTAGAAAATTAAATAAGCTTATTCTTAGATTATTAGAAACTTATTTTATTTATAAGAAATAGCTTAGATTATATACTTAGATATTTCTAATTAAGTATATCTCTATAACTAATAAAGTATTACTTCTATTTATTATATATAAAAGTAAGAATATCTAATAGTAATAGTTCTTTTTAGATTTAATACTATATAAATCCTAGAAGTTTATAGCTATAGAAAATAAGTAAACTTTAAACTTTATAGCTATTAAGTAGTTAATAGAAGTTTTTATTCTTTTAACCTAACTAAAAGATCCCTTAGAAGTTAGATTATTAATCTTAAATAGTTATAGTGGAACAGGGCAGTAGTTTGCATAGAGTTTTTTAGTAGTGCTTTTTATGCTTTTATATCTTAGTTAGTAAGTAGTTATCTTAATTAAGGTGCTTTAATAGGAAGCTTTAGCTTTTAGGGGGAGATAGTAAGATTAAGTAATACTATACCTTTCCTTATACTTTTTTAGAGTATTTATAAGCCTTTTAAAGTACTTCTTTTTTTAGACTTCTAGCTAGCTTAATTAGAGCATAAAATATTAGAAAAAAGTCTATTTACTTAGTAATAAAGGTAACTTATTAAACTATTTAGTAGTAGTAAAGCACTAAAATAACCTTTTAACTTAAAGCTTAAAAGCCTTTATTTTAAGCCTTTAGCTATTTAAAGATTCCTCTAGTAGTAAGTTACTCTTAGTTTATTACTTAGAAGTATATAATATAAGTAGCTTAATTAAAATAATATAGAGAGTATTATATAAGTTAAATAGTAATAATAATAATAATAATAATACTAATTAAAGATAATAAATATTAGTAATAGTAGTAGATAATAATATTAATTAGAAAGTATAGAATAATAACGTTAATATAGGACGCCTAAGATAGATAAAACTAATAATAATAATATTTTCTCATATTTCTTAAAGCTAAACCCCTATATTATTCTAATAATACCTTATAAGCGAATTAAACGCTTAATCTCTTTATTACTAACTTTTATAGATTAACTAAAACTAAGGAAGAAGTATACTATAGAGAGAGGACTATAGAAGACCCTAAATAAATTAAAAGAAACCTTTATAAGTATTAAGGAACGTAATATAAGATTATTAATCTAGCTAAAAAAATAAAGTTTAAGAAAGAGATTAAGACCTAAGTTAAAAGAATATAATAAAAAGGGAAAGAAGTTAGATTAAAATAAGGGATAAATAACTATAACTAAGTAAGAAAAGTAGAGTAAGCTAATAAGGCTAAAGATTAGAAAATCTAGCTAAGTATATTATAAAACTAAAGATATAAAGGTTTATTTATATCTACTTAGACTTCTTATTAGTTTATTAGAAGCTATAATTTAGAGATATTACTAAAAGTTTAGAGGGTTTAAAATGTAGTCTATTATATAGGAATCTCCTTTAGAACTTAATTAAAGGATACTATAGGTATAAAAGCCTAATAGCTAATTTAGTAGCTAATAGTAGTAGCTTTAGGTTGCTATAAGAGAGGCTTATTAATTAGAGTTATAATATCTCTATAGGTTATTAAGGAGGGGAGCAAAAGATTAAAATGCTTAGTTCTCTATATATTAAATAGCTTTAAAATTCTTTATTTTTTAGATAATAAATTACCTATTTAAATATTATACTAGCTATTATATTTATTAAGATTTAAAAGTTTACTATATATTAACTTAATTATAATAAACTCTAAGAATACTATATTTATTACTTTTTATAACTTAATCGTTTATAATTCTAAGGATAATAAAACTAGTTAGGATTAATCCTTAACTTTACTAACTTTAAGGCTAATAAGCTTATCTTTAAGAAGCTCTTTAATAGAACTTAAAAGATCTAATTAGTAATACTAAAGTAATACTCTTTTAGTAACTAGATACCTAGTAACTTTATAAAAGAAAGCTTTAGAAGCCCTATTTATAGTTATAACTATAAAGATCTTCTATTAGATTATAATAGCTTATATATCCTTATAGCTTAAAACTAACGCTATAGCTAATTTAAATAAGTTTTAAAAAGAAGAGATAAAAGCTCTAAAGATACTTACTTCTAGATTAACTAGAGTATTAAAGTTTATAAATATTAATATAGTTAGTTTCTTTAAAATTTATAAAGATTAAATAGATATAGTAAGATAGATAGCTAAGTAAAAAGCTTTATCTTTATACTTATATATACTTTTTAAATATTATGCTATAGTGAAGAGTAAGTTACTTAGTATTAACTAGGAAGGCTATAAAGGTTATATAATAAGGATATATAGTTACTTAGATGTAAACTATATTATATACTTAAACTATTAGCTATAAAAACTAACTATAAAGCTATTTATTTAGGATAATTAGCTTAAAGAGGTTTATAAATTTTTCCTTAAGGTTAAGAATATCTAAGCTTAAGTAGCTACTTAAAACTAAATAGTAATACTAAATCTAAAGCTAATTAAGCTAGTTATAAAACGCTTCTTAAAGAAAGTAATAGAGAAAGCTTTAGATATCTTAAAGATAATAATTATAAAGCTTTTTAATCTAAATAGTTTTAAAGACTATAAAATAGCTTTATTAAGCTAGATTAGCTAAGAATAATAGCTAGTATTAATATTTAGAGACTTAAAGACCTCTTACTTATAAGTTAGAATACTTAAGAAGGTAAGCTTTTTTATATTAAATATATCTATTTAAGATAATACCCCTAACTAAGTTGTAATATTACTAAAGCTTTAAAATATACTTAAACTATAAAATACCTTTTATATACTAAATAAAATAGATAAATTAATTAAATAGATAAAAGTCTAAAGATTTATAATAATAATAGATATCTAAACTATAATATATAAAGAGCTAGCTAATCTATAGGTAAACTAAAGCTAAATAAGTACCTTAAGATTATATATAATAAGAGTAGAATACCTTAAAAACTTAAATTATAATAGCTAATATATAGATAATATAAATTTTAGCTTATTATTAAGTTTTATGCTTAATCTAAATAATATCTACTAGTATAATAGTTATAACGCTCTATTCTTCTAGAAATACCTCTAGTTAAGGATAGATATTAATATAAATTTAATTAAGTATATAGCTTAATAATATAGTTATAGATAAAGAGAATATTTCTACTTAATTATATAAGATATTATTTTTAAAGGTTAAGCTAGTAATAAATTTAACTATAAAACTTTATTAATCTATATAAGAAACTATATAGAAGATTCTTATTTATATAGTTTAGTAATATTAGTTATAGAAGGATAACTTAGCTAACTATTTAAAGTAAACTTAAAGCTTTTAAAGCTAATTAATACTACTCTAATAGTAGTAAAAATATTATATATTATTATAATTTATCTTAAATCCTATTACTTTAGAATAGACTAATAAGTAGCCTTAGTATATATTACTACTACTTTAGTATATATAAGCTAAGATAAATAAGCCCTCTAATAAAAATAAATTATTTATAAGTAAGTTATATATATATTAGCTTATTAAGAGCTAATATTATAAGTAAGGATTAAAGATATTACTAATTATTTTAAGTAAGAAAAGTAATAAACTTCTTTATTAATATAATAAGATATAATAGAAGCTAATTATAATACTTTTAATTCTTAGAAGATACTTACTCCTCTACTTAAAAAAGAAAGAGATATAAAAGAAATTAAGAGAGTATAAAGAGATTATAGTTATACGTAAGCTATAAAGCTAGTTAATTAGATATATAAGGAAACTATTACTATACTTATAGATATTACTTAGAAATATTAGTTAAACTTAATTAAGATAGAAGAAGTAAAGTAGGTAGTAATAAACGCTAAGGAATATATTTTTATTAGAGTATTAAAAACTCTTATAGAAATAGTATAAGGATTAAAGTTATAACTATAAGCTAAATAGGTATTAAAAGAATATAATATAGTTAAAAATCTAATATAGCATAAAATAGTTTATACTATAAGCATAAAGCTTAAGAATTAGAATACTAACTTCCTTCTAATAAGCTAGTAGTTATTATACTTTAAGCTAGATATTAAAGTTAATAGGAATAGCTCTAAATAAAGCGAAAAGATCTTTATAATTCTTAATAATAGTTCCTAAATAAATATCTTTTAAAAAAGCATTATAGAATAATATAAGGTATTAATAATACTAATAAAAATAAATATATAGACTCTCTCCTTAAGAGAGTTCCTTTTTATAAGTAATACTATTACTTTTTATTAAGTTACTAACTTTAAGGTATTAATTAGCTTTTTTATTATAGATAATAATAAGATAGACTTAATAGTATTAATATTACTAAGAGGATCTTTTAATACTTAAATATTATAAACTTAAGAATATATTATAAACTTAATTTATACTATAGTTTAGATTAGTAATATAGTAATATATATCTTAATAAGCTTTACTTACTTAAGAGTAGAAGAGAATATAGAAGACTTTTTCTCTAATTAGTAGAACTATAAGAAAGCTTTAGTTATAATTAGGCTTCTAGAAAACTAAAGCTTAATAAGACTTCTAAATATCTAACTAAGAGAAGTTTATTTAAATTAGAGTAAACTTTTAAGCTATATATTAAGGATATTATAGAAGAAAATAAGAAGTAAGTAACTAAAGCTAACTAACTTAAGCTAATACTTAATAAGTAGCTATTTAAACTAAAAGAAGATAATAAAGAAGTAATCTTAATTATAGATATAGCTAGAGAGGAAGCTTTTACTTTTATAGTAAAAGTAGAGCTTAAACTTTAATTAGTAGCTTTATGCATAGTAGTAGCTATAGTAAGTAAATATAGAGATAATTATATAAGATATTAGCTAGGAATATATAATATATTTAATTAAACTAATTAAGAACCTCTTAGTATATAAGTTTAGTTTATATTATCTTTAAATAAGTAAGAATACTATATAAAAGAATAAGTAAAAAGAAAAATAGTTAAGATAATAACTATATTATCTTAGTAATTTAACTATCTTTTATAAAAGAAGAAGGCTAGATTAAGTAAAAATTATATAATACTACTTTTAGGACTAATAAAAATCTTTATAATATATAAGCTAAAAGTAAAAAAAGTTTATCTAGTAGATAATAACTTAATAAATAAATTAATATTAAAAAGTAACCCTTTTTAGAAAATAAAGAAAATAAAAGCTTTAAAGCTAAAAAACTATTATTAAGTTAGTAGATTTAAAGGACTAATTATATTAAAATTTTTAATAATTATAGAAAGATCTTACTTAACTAATAACTATTTAACTAGCATCCTTAATAAGTATATCTATTTTTAGCTAAAAGAGAAAGAACTACTATAAGCTATCTTATTTAATAAGGAAGCTATACTAGCTTAAGAATAAACTAAAGCTAGTTAACTTAATTTAATAGTAGCTTTCTTATAGTAGATTAAAATAATGCTATATAAAGCTTAGTAAGCAAAAAAGATCCTAATTCTAGGAGTATTTAAAAATAAAGTTTTAGAAATACTATATAAATAGATTAAGAGGAGTATACTAGAAGAGAGTTATATAGCTTACTAAAATACTTAGTTCTTAATATAGAAGAAAAATAATAACTATTAACTAATTAACTTAGTAATAAAACTTAATATAGTTACTATTAAGGATGCTTTTATTCCCTTAAGTATAGATAAGTTTACTAAAGAATTTAGAGGCTACTTCTTATTATTACTTTTAGACTTCTTCTTAAGATATAATTAGGTTCTATTAGATAAGAAAAGCTATAATTATATAATATTTACTATCCTTCTTAGCTTTTTTTAGTTCTATTTAATCCTAATAAGAGAGATAAACTTAATAGTATAATTTTAATAGATTATAATATAAATCTTATATAACTTAATTCCTTATTATTATAAAGCCTTTTTAGATAATATTATAATTAAAAGGCTAACTTTATACTATAATAATAAAGAATTATTAACTTACCTTAAGATTAAGAAGTTTATTTATAAATATCTTTAGAACTTAGATAAAGTTCTAGTTAATATAAAGCTTTTAAGCTATATAGTTTTAAAAGAGAAGTTATAGTAGTATTAAGAATTAATAGTTATTATTAGCTATTTATATAAGCTTAAAGGATATAGCTTAGATTAAGCTAAAGTTTATAAAATCTAAGAATAGCGTTTATATAAAGATATTAATAATATTTACTCTTTTTTTAGAATTATAATCTTCTATTAAATATAAATAGAAGACTTTATAGTAATTATACTACTTCTTATAAAACTTTTATAGAAAGCTACTAGATTTATATAAAGATTAGTATAAATAGAAGTAATAGAATAACTAAAAAAGGCTCTTATAAGTTTATTAGTCCTAATTAAGCTTAACTATAGCCTAGATATAAGGATTATTATTATTTATATAGATATAAGCTTATAAAGTTAAAATATAGTATTATACTAAATAATTAATAGTAACTAAGTAGTAGCTAGGTATAAGAGTAAGATTTAGAAGGGCTTAGAGCTATATTATAATATAAGTAAATTAGAACTTTATATAGTTTTTATAGCGCTAAAGAAGCTTTAAATATATATCTATAAAATACGCTTTAAGCTTAAGATAGATACTTAAGTTCTAATAGTATAGCTAAATAATACTACTTCTAATATACTAAGCACCCTAATTATATAATAAATCATATAGATTTAGCTTTTTAACTTTAAAATTAAGTATATTCCTAATAAGTTAAATATTATTACTAATAACCTCTTAAAAAAAGCCTTAAGATTATTAGATTATAAAGAATATAAAACCCTTAAGAAGATTAAAAAGTTTATTAATATAAATATCTTCTATATAAAAGTCTATATAATATAATTATAGCATAATGTTTCTAATAAGATAATACTATATATAATACTAATAAGATAGCTATAAGCTAATTAAAAGTAGTCTTAAGATTTCTAATAAATTATATATTACCTAAAGATATTACTATGCTTATATAATATTACTTAATACTAATTTAAAAGATTTAAATACTAAGTTTAGAGGTTTTTAATAAAAGATAGCTTATTATTTAGATAGCTAATAAAGAAGTACTTATAGCTAAGAAAAGTAATTAATAGAGAGCTATTATAGAAGCGCTTTATTAAAGCTACTTATACTAAGTTAGGATACTATAATAGAGATATAACTTTCTATTACTTATTTATATATTATTTTTAGGATAAGATATATAAGGATGTTTATCTACTAGTATAAAGCTATTATATCTACTAAAAAGCTTAGCTAACTTATTAAGATAATTAGTATATAGTAATTTACCTAGAAGTAATATTATTTTTAAAAATTTTAATAAACGTTTAGTAGATTAATAAGTTTGCTCTAATTAAGAGATATTATAACTTAATAAGATAGCTAGAAGTATAATAAAGTACTATAGTAAACTTAGATATAGTAGCAAAATTTATATTTAAAGACTTTATTTATTAGTATAAAGTTTTTAAGCACTTAATAGTAAATAGAAGCTTAGAGAATATAAGCATAATAGATATTCTAAATAAATAATATAAAGCTTAAAAGAAAGTTATTTCTACTTATAATATATAAGCAAATAAGCTTAAAGAAAAAAGTTATTAACTAATTACTTATATAATCTTAGCTTAGTTAGATAAAGGTTATAAGGTTTAAAAGCTAATATTTCTAATTACCTTCTTTACTAATTAGATAACCTTAAGAAGACCTATTAAATTTATACCTTTTTACTTAATATATAAGTAAGAAGTAATTACTCTAATTAAATAGGATATATTAATATAGTAAGTATTAGCTTAAGATAAAATTTAAACTCCTAAATAGGAATATCTAATAAAGGTATAAACTTTTAAGTAACTTAATTAAGATAGAGAAGTAGTTATAATAGTAATAATATAAGTTTAATAGAAATAAATAGATTAATATAACATAAAATATATAAAAACCTTATGTAAAGCTTAGCTAGATATAAGAACTTTAGTACTATTATATAATAAGAAATAGGTAATTAATAAAAGTAAGGAAAAGAAGCTTTAATATTACTAGAAAAGCTTTTTTTAAATATAGTCCTAGCTTAAAACTATCTCTTTATATATACTAGAGATACTTAGAAAAGAGCTAGTTAGTAGTACTTATAGTAGATACTAGTTAAAGCCCTTTTTTAAAAATAAGGATAAACTCTAGGAGTTAGAAAACCCTAACTAAGCTATAAAAATCTTAAGGAATAAAGTATAAGCTATCTTCCCTACTTAAAACTAAGCAGCTAAAAATAAAGAGGATTAAGAGCTAGATAAGCCTAAATAAGCTAATTTAGTACTTTTAACCTATTTATAAGTAAGAGAAAAGTAGTTATAAAATAAGAATAATAAGTTAGAAAAAGAATTAAAGAAGTAGAAAGAAAAAGGAAGGTAGATTAAAGTTATACTACTCTAAATATTATTAGAAGATTATAATTAATATTAAACTTACTTAGATACCTAAGTAGTTAGTTATTTTTTATAAAGGTTTTATATTTTAAGTATATATAATATATAAATAATTTAAGTGAAATTTAGTTTAATTTAAAGGGGATCTAGCTATATATTTATAATATTCTTAATAAAGAAGTTAAAAAAGGGGAGGAAGAAAAGCTAGATTAGTAGTAAAGAAAAAGCTAGAAGTATATATAACCCTATCTAATTCTAATAGTAATAACTATATATTCCTCTTTTCCCTTCTTAAAACTAATACCCTTTATACCCCCCCTATATATTAAGTAAATCAGCCTAAATATTATTAGTATAGTAGTTAAAAGCCTTATAAGGATAAAAAATTCTAAAAAGACTAAAGTCTTAGTCTATCACCTTAGCTAAAAAAATAATAAGCAAACTATTATTATAACTAGTAGCTTTAAGCTAATTAGAGCTAATATTAATAGTATAGTAAAGGTTAAAGGTTATTAGAAGAGAAGTATTAATATTACTAGGAATAATAAAAAGAAGTTTATTACTACTATTATAATAATTATACTTATCCTCCTAATTAGATCTATAGTTTTCTTATATAGCTTAACTTATTTTAAAGTTATAATAAACCTTAGAGTATAAATAGTTATTATAAGAATTACTTTAAACGCTAAGCAAAAAGATATATTTAAAGTAAAGCTATATTACTTAAGCTTAATTAGAAGTATTATTACTATACTCCTCATAATACTTAAAGTAGTAAAGATAAGGAGAGTAATTATAAATACTATAAGTATAAACTAAAAAACTAATTAGACTTAGTAGTTAGTTTAACTTCTAGTATAGAAGACCTTAGAAGCTAGTATATAAACGCTTAATAAAGATTTAGTATGCTTAAAATAAGCTAAAAGATAAGTAAACGCTAATAACTACTTTTATATTACTAAGCTACTTAATAATATTTTTAAAGTTAGTAAAGGCGCTCTAAAGCTATATATTTATATTAATTTAGTTATATTAGAGGTTTAGGCTAACTAGAACTAACTTATTATAAAGCTTCTTATAAAGGTAGTTAAGTTATTTCTAATTAATATATATAGTAAACTAGGATATAAGAGAAGGTTAATAGATAATCTTAGAAGAAGATTAAAAAAGACTTATATAAAGAAGGCTTATATTAATATAGCTATACTAACTAGCTAACTTTTAAAAGATAAGCTTAATAAGATACTATAGCTTTTTAGTAGTCTTAAAGTAAGTAATAAGATTATAAACTTTATAAGGAGGTATAATAGCAGAAGTTTAATTAAGTAAAATATAATAAGCTAAGTAGTAAAAATAAAGAAGAAGGAGACTATTAAAAATAAGTTATAATAAAGCTAGTAAATTAAGAAGAATAAAATAAGAAAAAAAGAAGTCTCTTAAATAGACTAAAAATTAATATTAGTTAGGTAAGAAAGTAAAAGTGTATTACTATCTACCTTTCCTATTTTAAATAATATTAAATAATATAACTAATTAGTAAATAATAAATAAGAGTAATAGCTAATAGTAATATAGTAGTTATTTAAAGTAATTATAATAAAAAAAAGGTTATATAGGGATATTATTTTAATTAAAATAAGTTTAAAGAATAAATAATTCTATTTAAAGAGGAAGTAAATTACTATTTTAAAAATAAGAAAGTATAATCTTCTTATTATACCTACTTAAATAATAACTATATTTATTACTATAATCTTACTTTTATCTAAACTAATAAACTACTAGTGTTAGTATTAACTATTAATACTTTTAATAACTACTACCTCTAAAGCATAAAAGGAAAGCCTTTTTCTCTTAAATAGCTAGTTCTTAACTTTATATTATTATAATAACCTACTTTATAAGTTAATAATACTTTTATATTACCTTTAAGCATTAAGCTTTCCCTTTTTCACAACTTTACTTAATTAATAATAACTCTATATAGTTTATATAGTTTCCTCTATAGCTCTCTAACTGCTAAAGCTAGCAACTATTACTACTACTCTTACTCCCTCAATTAATATCTAAATAGCTCTTACTTTTCTTCTTAATTACTATATTATACTTAAGCTTTTCCTCTACTACTCCTATTTATATATTAACGCCTTTAGCTAACATATAGACTAAAAAGATCCTTATTACTAATATAATACTCCTATAAAGCAACTTTAATAATAAGTAAGTAATCTATAACCTCTCTAAAGCTTAACTAATTATAACTACTATAAACTCTTAGTTTTATGCTCTAAATAGTAAGTAAGTATTAATTAAACTACCTTAGTTCCTATTAAACTTCTATAAGCGTAAGGTATTTAGCAACTAAACCCCTATAAATATATTTAATAAACTACTTTAGCTTATAATAAGAAGTAACTTTAATAAGCTACTAATTAAATAAGCTTAAAGCAATAGATTTAACTATAGTAATACCTAAGATAAACTCCTAAAAGCTTAAGCTTTAAAGTATATTATAAGCCTCTATAATTTTTAAAGTTATCTTTAGCGTAAAGACTAAATTAATATAAATAAGATATAATAAGTAGCTTACTAGTAGGTTAGAGATATTAATTAGTATTTACTTATTATAACTTATATTATACTAAGACTTTAAGATACCTCCTCTTAATCCTATACTACCTTTAACCTTAACCTCTTTCTTCTAGCTAAATAGTACTATCTTAAGTATACTAACTATATATTTATCCCTCTATTTAATATAAGCTACTATTACTATATTATAATAATTATAAATTAATAAAATAATATAGTTTACTAGTATAATTCTATATAGAATAGAGAGTTAGAGAAGTGCTTTATTAGTAATATCTAAGCCTTTAAAGCGCTATATAAGTACTTTAGCGCTAGTAATAATATATTTCACACTATTAATTTAACTACTTATATAGTTAATAGCTTCTAGTAGCTATAAGAGTAGAAGTATAAACTTATAATATATAAGTAGTTTAAATTAATAACCTAAGATAGCTAGCATAACTATTAGTTTATAAGGACTTAAAGTAAGCTAAATAATATAATAAGCAACCCTTATAGCTTCCTAGAAAGTATATAGACCTAATAGATCAGAAAAATTTCTAAAGAATTCTATTAAGCTAAGCTAATTAACTTTACCTTATATAGATAGCCTACCTAGATATAAGATTTATACTACTAGTTATAGCAACTAGTTATTACTATAGATAATAACTTAGAGGTAGAGGTTATTAAGGAGTAGTTAGCAACCTCTATATAGCTTATCTTCTAACTAGCTATACTTATGCTACCTATATTCATACTATAAAACTTACTAATACCTAGTTAATCCTCTAAGTTTATAGATAATAAAAATAGCTAGTAAGAAATTATCTTAAATAATAAAAATAAGTTACTTAAGCCCTAAAGTAATTACACCTAGTATACTAATTAGGGTACTCTAATACTAGAGGTTAGATATTTAGCTACTTTAATATTTAATCTAAATATAAGCTTAAAGTTTTTAATAAACTTAGTCTTTAGCTACTATAAAAGAATAAAGCTTAATTTAACTATAAATAAAGTAGTAGTATAGAAATAGAGTAAAATAAAGTATTTTAAAGCTATAGAGAAGTACTTTACTAATAAAAACATAGCTAATTAATAAGCTATAAGCCTTTAAGAAAACCCTTTAAATTATAGCTAAGATAATTAAGTTAAGCGCTACTATAATAAGGTTATATAAGTTGCTACTTAAACTATTTAATATAAACCTTTCTTACTACCTACTATAGCTCCTAACTTTAAAGGTTATATCTACTAAAATACTTACTAATAATAGCTAGCTTTATAAGTTAGATTATAAAATATACTTAATAATTAGTTAGTATCTTTATAGTAATTATAGTATAAAAACTACTATAATACCTAAAGAGGTAGTAATTAGTAATTAGAAAAGAAAGGTAATTAAAAAGTCTTTAGTATAATAAAATAGTTTTATTTATAAAAAGTAGATTTTCAAGGAGTTTTTCACAATAATTTCATTAATACTTTTACTTAGATCAAATAAGGTCTTTAAGCCTAAAAGCTATAATTTAAGGGATTTATATATCCTACTATAATTATTTAATTTGCAGCATAAAATACCTAATAAATTAAAAAAAGATAATTAAAATAAAGTAATAGTTTATATAAAGTTTTTTAGTAGTACTTTTTATGCTTTTATATCTTAGTTAATAAGTAGTTATCTTAATTAAGATATTTTAATAAGAAGCTTTAGCTTTTAAGAGGAGATAGTAAGATTAAATAATACTATACCTTTCTTTATACTTTTTTAGAGCGTTTATAAGCTTTTTAAAGTACTTCTCTTTTTAGACTTTTAGCTAACTTAATTAAAGTATAAAATACTAAAAAAAAGTCTATCTACTTAGTAATAAGGGTAACTTATTAAACTATTTAATAGTAATAAAGTACTAAAGTAACCTTTTAGCTTAAAACTTAAAAGCTTTTACTTTAAGCTTTTAACTATCTAAAAACTCCTCTAGTAATAAGTCACTCTTAGTCTATTACCTAGAAGTATATAATATAAGTAGCTTAATTAGAGTAGTATAAAGAGTATTATATAAGTTAGATAGTAATAATAATAATAATAATAATACTAATTAAAAATAATAGATACTAATAATAATAATAGATAATAATACTAATTAGAAGATATAGGATAATAACGCTAATATAAGATACTTAAGATAGATAAAACTAATAATAATAATACCTTCTTATATTTCTTAAGGCTAAACCCCTATATTATTCTAATAGAAGCTATAAAATTATTACTTTTATATATATATATTTTAAGAATAAGATATACTTACTATTCTTATTAGTATATATATTATATATCTTTTAGCTACTTAATTAATTAGTTTTTAAGCTTTTTAAAATAATATATAAGAAAGAGCTTAGATTATTAGCTAAATAAGATATTAATATAGTTATAAGTAAGAGAAACTTTATTTTATATTATAATAAGGTATATAAAATAGCCTTAATAAGTAAGAATATTATTAGTAGCTAGAAATAGATTAGTTTATAGCTTATTAGTATAGCTAAACCTTTTATAAGCTTTTTACTACTTAAGAATATATTAACTCTTATTAAATTAGCTAGTTAGGTTTATAAAAAGCTCTCTAATAGTAAAGTAAGTAAAAAATAAGTAGTAGATATATTAGTAGTCTTTTAGTTAACCCTTAAAAAAAGGGATAAGTTTTAGGATTAGTTTAGCTTATTTAATAAACTAAATAATAATAAATATATATAATATTTACTTTTTTAGAAGGTTTAGAAGGGCTTTAATAAGAAAGTATACTAGTTAGTAGTAGCTTAATAAAAAATTAAAGTACTATAAGTAAAAGTTAATATTAGTAGAGCTAAGAAATAGAAGAAAGTTAAAATAAGCTTAAATTTAAAGTTTATTAATATTAAAGCTATTTAGAAAACTTAAATTAAAGTAAACAAACTTAAAAATAGTATAGATAAATCTAGTAAGTTTAAAAACCCTAATAATAGTAAAAGTTATATTGTTATAGTATTATAATATATATAAATATTAGTTGAAGTTAATGTGTATAAATGTGAGGGTATCAAAAGTAGGTAGTTTAGATGTAGGGGTGGTCTGGAAGTGGGTGTGGGACGTTACCGTTTACAGCATAACAATGGTTCTCAGACTGCTGATGGAGTCTTAGGCTCATGCATGAGCGCTTTTTCATAGCGTCAGTCATAGTCTGGCGAGTAATAATGTTAATCGTGTGTCTTTCGTCTCAAGAAAGTGGTCTGGACCTTCTCAGAATTTCTACTCGATGCCAGGCAGCCATGTGCATGGCGACCAAGATTCCGCTGGGCATCCATCCGACGATGAGTTATCTCGAATATGATAACAAAAGATAAGGCAGCAGCATAGCTGGAGGCGAAGACTTTCTAAAGGGTTCTGATAATCATCGTCGGCAATTCTGTCCAGTCATCGGCGAATACTCTGCTGGGGTCCCCAGACCGCGCGGTGCGGGTCCTACCCCGACGACAATCCGGATCCATGCGCCAGGTCACAATCGGGCTCCAGGGCTCTTACGAGAAGAAACCAGGTCAGAGCAGTTCATCACTTTGCTGCTAGTACTGAAAAGCTACCTAAACATGAACGGGTCGCAGCGTGTAACAATCATCTAGTCGTTTCCATTCAAAGAGCGCCAGCTAGTAAATCGTTTCCATCGATCAGGCCAATATGCGTGTCGTTACTTCAACATCCCAATCTATTCCCACCATGGCTACCATTGCGCCTGAAATATCTGCTGCAATGGAATTCGCCATAAGCGATGCCAAGATATTATTAAGAGAAGTAGACTTGGACGTTAGTCAACCCGGTTACTGCTGTCTGTGTAAATCTTCCGACTGACCTTGGCTTCGGCACGTCAGATCCACCAGCACCCTGAGCTGAATTACGAAGAGCACCACGCTCACGATACCCTCGTCACGGCAATGGAAAAGCTTGGCTTCAACGTGAAACCTCACGCATACGGCATTCCTACCTCCCTGGAAGCCGAGTACGGGGAGGGCGGCCGTTTGGTGGTCTTCAATGCCGAGTACGATGCGCTACCTGGCATTGGCCACGCCTGTGGCGATAATCTTATTGCAACTGCATCCCTGGCGGGCTTCATTGCCACAGTCGCCGCTCTGAAGACATCCGGCAAGCCTGGACGGGTGAGGCTCCTTGGTACTCCAGCCGAGGAAGGTGGTTGCGGTAAGGGCATGCTCGTTGGCAAGGGCGCCTATGACGGGGTTGCGGCTTGCGTCATGGCTCATCCGGCTCCTATGTTTGCCTATGGCACTGAAGGGCGACACGGCAACGCCTTCGTTAACCATGTCGCTACCACTAGCTTCAAGATTCAGTTCGAAGGCAAGGCCGCCCACGCAGCCGCCTCACCTTGGGAAGGCGTGAATGCTCTCGACGCCGCTGTTCTCGGTTACAATGGCGTCAGCATGATGAGGCAGCAAATGACGAAGGATTCCACCGTTCACGGCATCTTTACTGACGCTGGCACTAAGATCAACGTCATTCCCGACTCTGCTGCTGTTGAATACGCTGTGCGTGCGCCGACCATTGAGAAAACCGTGGAGCTGCGAGACCGGGTCGTTGCGAATTTTCGGGCTGGCGCTGTGGCCACAGGCTGCAAGATGCAGGTAGAATACGATGTCTTCTACGCTCCCATGCGTCCGAATAAGCAACTCTCTCTAGTCTTTGCCGATTGCGCGGCAGACCTGGGCATTCCCATGTGGCGCGACGTGGACACGAGGGAGGTTATCTCTGGCGCTACCGACCAGGAGAACGTCGGCTGTGTTGTCCCCGTCATCCACCCCATCTACGGTATTGAGGCCAAAGAAGGGCAGAGTAACCATACTGTCGGCTTCACAGAAGCTGCTGGAGCCGAGCAAGCGCACGAGCGTACTCTCATTGTTGCTAAGGCTCTGGCGAGATCTGCCTGGGCTGTCCTGACCGATGATGAGGTTGCCTCCAAAGTTCAACGCGAGTTCGAAGAAACAGTGGCGCAGAGAAGGCTAAAGATTTCTTATGAGGAGGAGATGTCTTTCATTGTTAAGAATTCCTCCAAGACCAGCGTGATTGTCAAGAAGCTGTGCTCTTGTGGAAATGTTGTCTAAGTTACTGGCATGGATAAGTCAAAAATCTAATATATCTTGATGTACCATTCCTCGCTTTAGGAATTTCTTTTCAAAGTAAATGTATCATCTTAGGAAATCTGAACTGCATCACCGTGTTTCTTTGGCTTTTCGTTGGTTTGCAAAAGTCATAAGTCGGTCAAGGAGCTTTGCAGAAAGCCCAATTGCAACAGCTACAATCAAATCCATGCTCTTGAAATGACTCCCAAGTCAAATAACGAATCTGCTTTGAGACGAAGACAGCCACTGATCTTTCTAAACCACCAACAAGATGGTCCGAAAACCCAGCGCAGGAAAGAAGACCGATGATTTCATTGGCACATCCTGACTTGGATTGATAGTCACTGTTTTTCGAGGCGCTCCGAGTTTTCGGCAGGGCAACCAGGTTCAAAGGGAGAACGTGTCTATTTCTAACCACTCACCAGGGGCCTGTAACCGGGCTCTGTATTTGCTTGTATCTTGCACTTGTGGCTTGGAAAGTCCCAAGAATGGTCTAGGTAGTGGAGA
Source organism: Colletotrichum tropicale (assembly GCA_027406125.1). Classification (NCBI taxonomy): domain Eukaryota; kingdom Fungi; phylum Ascomycota; class Sordariomycetes; order Glomerellales; family Glomerellaceae; genus Colletotrichum; species Colletotrichum tropicale. The sequence goes on from JANVYH010000004.1 coordinate 4,245,194, forward strand.
AATCGAAGACGTATGAAGCAACCCGCATGGAAGTCAGTCACTTGTGGGTCTCGCTGCGGATCACGATAAGGCGCTGTCATCTTTGGTCCGGAATTAAGAAATAGTACTCCGAGACACGCTGACAGGTCCTTTTTGAATCGTCTGGGAATAGTGTGACCCTCAATAGCATGGCATCATTGGCAAGTCACTATGGACGCCTCGGATTATTCAACATAATATATCATGGAGTTCCGTATAATCTGGGGTACCACGACTGGCTTCAAACTTGGTGGCCATCGAACCATGCTAAAGAATCCTGAACCTGAATTGAGTTTTTCTTTTGGTTATACGTTCATTTTATACCACGGAATTCTTCCACGATTTGCTCCACACAAGATCGTTTTCCTCTTCTAATACTAGCCGGAGAAGACAGATAATCATGGGAGAAGGCCAGCAGCCGATGCGGTCGGAATATGAAGTTGAAGCAGATGACAGAGATGCACGATTACCGTGCAACTGGTCGAGCAGCAAGAAGTGGACTAATGTTCTCCTGATCTCCCTGTTAACACTCATTTCGTAAGTTGCTTAGTCATTTCCACGTACCTACGCGGCTAACATGATGCGAAGCCCTTTTGGCTCTTCTATGTTTGCCCCAAGCACCGCTTCCGCTATGAAAGATTTCCATCAATCGGAAAACCCTGACCTCGAAGCTTTCAGTGTATCCATTTTCGTTCTCGGGTATGCCTTTGGGCCCCTCGTGCACGCGCCGCTGAGCGAGATGTATGGGAGGCTAATTATTTACCACATCAACTCAGTGTTGTTCATCATAAGCAACGTAGCATGCGCGCTGTCGGTAAACTTGCCGATGCTGATCATCTTCCGCTTCGTCACTGGCCTCGTGGGATCAAGCCCTTTGGCACTTGGTCCTGCGAGCGTAGCTGACATCTTCAAAATAGAGGAGCGTGGAAAAGCTCTCGCTCTCTGGAACCTTCCCGTCCTACTGGGCCCGGCCATCGGACCTCTCGTCGGGAGCTACCTGGCGGCTGCAATGGGCTGGAGATGGAACTTCTGGTTTCTCGCGATAGCGGTGAGTCTAGGTTTCTCGACATTGGCTTTCATGCTTATGGGGAGAATCGCTGACAATTGTTTGTAGATGGCAGCGATTCTCGTTGCGACTGCAGCGTTCCTGAGGGAGTCTCACCTCCCAACACTTTTGAAGCGCAATGTTCGAACCCAGAAGAATGCGACAGAAGCCCTTGGACCTGGCAATTCGTTTGATTCCTCCTCGCAACCTCATCTGAAGACATTTATGAGCGCCATCATTCGACCTTTCAAGTTACTCTTTTTGTCGCCAATCGTGTTTTTTCTTTCAGCGCTTGCGGCGACTAATTACGGCTATATCTACATCATGTTCACAACTATGAGCTCAACCTTTGTCGAACGTTACGACACGTTTGACGAAAGAAACGTAGGACTTACGTACTTGGCTTTCGGGATTGGCAACGTTTCTGGAAATATCGTCTTGAGCGTAATTTCAGATCGGATCGTTAAGCGAGGCGCCGCGAAGTCCGGAACCATGAAGCCGGAATATAGACTTCCCCCGCTACTTCCTGGTAGCCTTCTTGTTCCGGCCGGACTGCTCCTGTACGGGTGGACACTGGAGCGTAACGTACACTGGATTGCACCACTGTTCGGCATGCTCCTAATTGGGTTTGGTACAATCCTCATCTTCGTTCCTATTAATGCGTATCTGGTAGATGCTTTCACCCAGTACGCAGCGAGTGCCACGGCGGCCAGCACTGTGCTACGAAGCCTGGGAGGTGGCCTACTTCCGTTGTGTGGTGGCAGGATGTATCAGGCTTTGGGCGATGGTATAGGCAACACCATCTTGGCTGTCATCGGGGTGGTTGTTGCTCCTGTAGCGTTTTTGATTTATTTCAAAGGAGAACAACTGAGAAAGAAAACTCAAATTTCCTGGTGACTGGGACTTTCGGTCTTAGCACCGTCGAGATGGACAGATACAGAGGCTGGCAGCCATGGACGTATGTTAGCGCCAGAACAAAGAGACACATCTTTCCACCTCCATCCATGAATCTACTTCACTTGGCTCTGTTGAGACAAGAAACGGAGACAACTGAACTGGGGCACTAGTATGAAACAAGAGCAGATGGGACGCATTGTACTCAGAAGGTAAGTCTTGAAAGACCAGAGGAAACTGCAATACGATGTGAAGTAACTACCCCTAGCCTGCGGATTTTCACGCCATATGTTTTTCGGCAAACTTGTCCTTAAAAATCTAACCTCGCCACCATGCCATTGAATACAATAACACCGCCACTCTAGGAACACTAATTAGACCGGATGTTAGTTCAGCGCACAAGAAAGAAAATAATCATTTCGAGGATCGGAGATTTGTCATACGCATGAAACCACCTGAATATAATGGTTAGTATCAATTTTTGAAAGCGTCATCTGAGGGTTTACTCACAGCCCCAGCACCGCAACCATCGTGAGAGGGAGGAGATGAACAGTCCCCGCGCCAAATCGGGCGATCGGCAGACGGTTGGTCACCACACTGGAAGTTTGCATTAGTGAGACAAGTTACTCTAAACTCGTTCCAAGAGAGATCCGGAATCATACGCAGTAGAAATAGTAGCCCTAGAGGAAAGAACTCATTAGCTATGACTCTCAAACATATCGTGTCAGTGAAGATTTCTTACTGGGCCACAGTCTTGGCCCTGAGGGGCTGGGTTGCTGGTGCCGTAGTTGCACCAGTCTGCCATTGCCGGCGCAACTAGGCTAACAGCGAGGATGATGATGTGACCGCACTTCATCTTGAAGATCTTACGAATGTTGAAGAGTAGAAGAAACAATTTCTGTAGAGAAGACACGAAGTTCGAAGAGAGTGCTGCCATTAGATGCGAGCGCGCGACCTTAAAGGCATCAAGCCGGTTCCAGGGGACAGAAAATGTCTGTGTAACTCGTTATTTCGGCGTAGACCGAAAGCATAAGGTAACATACGCAGTATTCGTCGCTAAAGGAGCCGGCGGGATAGTTTCTCTTTACCAGCGGTGTGTAGTACAAGTATCCCACCTGTGCCGGCCAGGCGATCCATCTCTCACTTAGGCTCTCACCAATCGTCACTCTTTCTCCTGATCGGCATCATTTATGAATTACTGCGTTACCTTGATGATCTCCCTCCTAAAGCCAGCATAGCCACCCGCAAACAACTTCCAAACTCAGCAACCGAATATAACACAACACTCCAATCATCCATGAGCACAGCTTCATTCATCTTCATCCACGAACAGAAAGCTCAGCATTTGTAACAGATTTTTCACGATGAAATCGCCCGTGAGACTCCTTTTACTCTTCGATGCTACTGCTGACGAGCGCCGCCTGACGTCTGTACGGTAATGGCAGACATGTTTACATTCCTCACCACAACACTTACTCGAAGGCCGAATGCTGAAATATTCTATTCTGCTTTCCCACTTACCCGGGACCATGACTCAAGATGGGGATCGCCTAGGTAGCTGACTCATTAGAGACCGGAAGCTCTCCCGGTTGAGAGCACTTGAGCAAATACCCCTTTTAAGGGCAAACTCGGAAGCTCAGCCGCGATTCATAGTATTTCTCTCCTAGAACCACAATCTCCATGTAATGATAACTGCGCCCCGATCGAAAGCACATGTGGGCCGTAGAACAAAATACACACGGGAGACCCTCTTGAGCTCTAGGAGTGCAATGACTGGGATTGCCACGTTCAAGGTGACTTGGTCGGGTGCAGAGAATCCAAAAAGTTAGAAATTTGCCTTGTGAAATGAGTAAAAGACGACGGTCCAAAGCGCGCCTGACATAGTTCGCAGATATTTTCTCAATAATTCTTAGCCAAGCAGAAGTAATACGCTTACAAGAAGCAAGGTGATGAAACATATGGGCTCAATATCTTGACAATTAACGTGCGGGAAGATGACGTGGCTGGTAGGAAAGCGTTTCCTCTGAGAGATATTTCCGAAAAAGAGAACTAATCATCTCTTGAGGCCGAGAGATTGAAATTTTGCGCACTGCTATTCTTCAATGCCGCCGCGTAGGTGCTATTCCCAAGCTTTTGCAGCAGCCAATCCCGATGAATTTCGTCGTCGGTTTCTCTCGCCATTACGAACACTGCCCATTGGTTCCTCCACATGACTGGCCGATCCGGATTGTGCGTAACCATCCGAAATGTCACGCGGAGAAGGTCGTCTTTCGCGACGGCAAGATCTCGCTGGAGCGACACGGACGGTGTGACAGGAACAATGGCGACCAGGACACAGACTAGCACAGCATTGAAGTGGGCCACAATGCTGTATGAAGTTGTAATCAACTTTCTCCCGGCTGAATGAGGGGCTTCTGCCAACCGAAAAATGGCAGAATATTCCTATCGCAGCCCCAGAAGAGGGTGCTCGAAGTCAGCTGGTACAATGTGCCAGGCTGACATGCAACATGCCGGACATGGAACGAGGTTTAGGAAAGACGATCTTCTTACCTCTCGCAATTTACGGAGAGTGGCTTCTATTTCTTGTAGCGCCCCAATGTCAATACCACACTTATGAGCTCGGTTTAGTCGATTAAGACAGATGTTGGCGAAAAAGTGTAGCTCCAGGGGCCGTGACCGCTCCACGTCGTCCATCAATTCCTCCGATGGATATTGGGGCCCGAAGAAGTCGGCATGAATATTCCGAGAACGGGCAAATAGAGCGCGCGAAGTATCATCGCCGGAAAGTATCAAGCTAGCAAATTGTCCTCCTGAACCACAAAATTCAGAGTCTAGGTCCTCGTAAGCTGTGAAGAGTAGAAGACTAGCCAGAAGACTCTTTTTCGCTAATCCCGCCGGATTAAGTGACGACAAATCAGCGGGGAAGTCCTCTTCAGCAGACGTACTACCACCGGGACTCCCAAAGAGGGTGCCGTTGGAACTGAAGAGTTCGAGAATGTGATGTCTGCGAACATAGTCGACTAATGCGATGCTAAGCTTGTGCATAGCCGATCGAGATTTGTCGTCCCAAATCGCGCGATACGTTAGCTGTAGCAGCCAAAAAGCCATGAAAAGGTCTTGCATTCCGTCGACAAAATATGTGGTGCCCCTTGTGAAGTGAGACTTTGCAGTCCTCAACACCAGATCATCTGAATGGCCCCGAGCGACGGCACCAAGACAAGAAGCCAACAGTAAGTGCATAATTATGGCGTCGTCGTAGGCATGATGAAGCACTATGGCGAGCTTGGACCAGAGAAATGTCTTGGGACTAAGCTTGGAGAATACATTTTCGAAGAAGTAGAGGGCATCCTGTTCCAAGGGACCGAAGAGAATCGAGCATCGGGAGGGTATGTGTCGAGCGTTCAGTGTCGACAGATGGGGCGCTACTGCGTTCCTACTCGCATTCGTCATGGTCGCTTGTTCTGCAATATGTGCGGTGAGGTTTAAAACTAGATGAGTCGTAGCCACCGATTCGGTTGCTTCCACTGCTGTCTCTGAGAGACTACTCTCCCAATCGCGAGGATTCCCGTCATTTTCGGGTGTAAACTGGGCGGCATGGCTAGCAGTGCTCTGCGACGGGAGGATTGGGGGAGGCACATACTGAAGGCGAGATTTGAGAGAGCCAAATCCACGCCTTCGTTCTCGAAGGGGAACACGGTGTTCGCGCCATTCGCAGTGCCGCTGTAGGCGGCTGCATCGCTGGCATACGGGCCGGTTCTCTGAGCACCTGACCTTGGACCGCACGCACGTCATGCATCCGTTGGTCGATCGACTCCATCGTCGGGAGGCTTGGTCGGCCGTGTTTTGGAGCATGGCCTCTTGTGAAGCGGATGGTTCAGCGGTTGGGTGCCGTCGGATGGTGGATGAGGTGGCAGAACAAAGGCGGATGACTTGATGCGGAATTAGTTGGGATCTTGTATTAAACTCCGGCAGACTATTGATAAGATACAGGGACGGGTACATTTGGATACATCATGAGCTGACTGGTAAGTGTTATCCCAGACACGTCCATGTATTGTATCGCAACGATGCACTTCTTTCGCTTTTGGATTTGTTGCCCGATCTGCCGTGAAGTCTCATTCCTCGAAGAGAAGCACGTTCTCGTCAAGTTTGGATGCGTGTCGAAGTCACGACGATCGGAATCTCTCATCTCGGCTTCACCCCGATCGGCGCGGATCGCGCACAGGTCCCAACTACTGGCACCGGCGAGCCTAGACAAGCTAGACTTTTGGGTATTCTCGGGAGCGATCCGGATCTGCAATGAACATCGCGATACACTTGGTCGACACGTTCTCTTGCGAACACCCGGAAAATTGTTCGGAAGGGATCTCAGACTGCGGCGACATCGCTCCGATGGGGCTGGATTAGGGCGGCCTGCATTACTCTATGATCAGCATTCGAAGCGGATGTAATAAGAGAATTGTCGTTACTCACCTTGCGAAAAATCAGGGTGGTTCTCAGGACGCAGTATTTACCTGACTTTCCGGATACCTGGAACCAGATGAGAAGGCAGAACCTAACCTGCGCAAATGGCTTTTCTTCGTGAGCGGGAACAACAGGCTGGGTAGCAATCGCTCTGGAGGCAGAGGCGAGGCGTATTCGACGGCATGCCGAGCGTCGCTCGGATCTTGAGAACTTGAGATGTTACCGAGTTCTGTGCTTGCAGTCGTAGAAGGCAAACCCTCGGAGCGAGATTCTTCCAAAAGCCGGGGCATCTGACTTGGACTTGCGGAGGGTTGGCACTTGCCACGAAAGCTTTCTTACAGGCTGCGTCTTCCGAGTGAGTTCTTCCTTCGCAGCACAGCATAGTCCGCATGCATCTTTGATAACTTCAAGATGCACAAGTGTAACGTCATCTGCTGTCTTCTCCACAAGTAGCACAGCAAGCAGAAGGGGCCAGGGATCGAGATGGTGTGCATTGCGCACTCATTGCAAGAGTTTCTTTTGCCAACGAAAGAAGAGAAACGACATTCATAATCTTAACAGACGTCTTATCACGTTTGTTAATCAGAAAGTTGCGTCTTGATTGCGCGCCCCCAATCTCAAATCCTGCAGGTCGCCGCGGCGTTTGAGAAGCCATCCCGAAGGAATAGCGCGGGCTGTTTGGTGGAAACGGGCACGCTCCCGCGGGAACCGACACCGGCTTGACGCCAAGATCGGAGGATTCCAAGTCAACTGACAGAGATTTCCGATCCGAAAGGATTCCGTGGCTGGGGACGAAGAAAAAGGTCCGATTCTGGCGCAAGCTTTTGGAGCGACGACGCCAACAGGTTGATGAAGAGAATTGGGGCCGACAGACTTGAGCCGTTTGACGTCCCATTCTATAGCTGGATGGTTATATCAACAACCTTTGAGGAAAGAAAGTCTCGAGACACGGCTAGCCGTGTCTCTTCGTGTTTCCAAGTTACGGCTGTTGGTTAAAGATTGCGATGGGCAGGACGCGAACACTTGTGGGGGTTTCCTGACTCGGGCCGTCGTGGAAGGGGGCGGAGACGACGTGGAATTGCCACTCGTTGCGGGATTCGACTTCAAGTTACGCTGAAGACTGTCGTAAGAGTCGCCACAAAAGTGTCGACTGGTCAAACACTCGTTCTGCCCTTCCGTCTTCCCCGTGCATGCCGCAAAAAAGGGGTGACCCTTGAGCGCCTTTCTATGGAAACCTCGGTTGGAGGATCCCGCCCCCCGCCGCTGCCTGATCTCAACCGGGTGTTACGGCTGGCAGCATCGTATCATCCATGACCGCCAGCCTTCAGCTTGACGAAAAACGAGATCTCTAGAGCTGGTCTTTGAAGCGGTGAAAGAAGACAGACGACACAAGATGCAGGCCCTTTACTGCCGCCGGAACAGTCCGCGAGATTCATCACTCCGAATTAGGCAATTTCGGTGGCCCACACCTTGACGAGATCATAAGTCATGCCGTATGAGTTTCAACGTCCAAGGTCTGGCTGGTCGGAGCTCTGGGGACTAGCTTCATCGGAGGGCCCATCTCGCGTAGCACCAAGGTGAGGCTAACAACAGAGGGCAATTTAGAGTGCCGGACATGTGCGGCCCACGCGTGAAGGTCTCGAAAGTTCGAGGAGAGAAGGAAGAGAGATCAGATGAACCACACGCGCACACAGACTGGTCTAGGCGCCCATCTTCTTAGTTGCACACGTGACACGAGCCCAACCAAGAAGAATCCCGACACCACGGATTCAACGGCGCGGGAATGCGGGGCCGCGCGGCCCGTGCTGGCTCTCTCAGCTGGCGGCACGGGCAGTACTGGATGCAAGATGAATGTCAGTTGTGTGAGTGTGTGTTTGCGTGTTTGACTCTACAGGAGAAGCTTTGGTTTCGGGAAGTTTGTTCTCTCTACTTGACCCCGACACTTCCTTTCTTCTCCAAAGCTGAGATAGCCATGTCTCGGTACGAAACACAGTTTCTCATCATCAGAGCGCCTGGTTGCTGTGCGTTCCCACATTCCTTAGTTGCCTGGGCCTGGGCTCCACGATCCCACGCAAGCCGGTAGTTTAATGTCTGATTCAGGGGTAAAACGAAAAAGAAAACCGACAACGAGAAGAATCATCACAGCAGCTTTCATTGGCCGCAACCCCGCACGCCGCACAAGCCCATGGGCGCTGACGCCTTATCCCACTCTTTGTGGACAGCATAACAAACAAACCTTGACGCCAGCCTTTCGGAGGTTGGCTTCTAGGGCCTCTGTAACAGGATTAATTAGCGGCAAGGGAAGAGGGTGTCAGAGACTGAAATGAAATGCGGGGCCCGGGCCATAGGCGAGCAACACCATCTTCTGTCAACGCTTCATCCAACGAACCCCGGGCGGAACATATTTCATCCCCGGTTGTTCTGGACTCTCTTGAAGGCGTCTTGAGCGTCCCCCGGGATGTCCTGTCAGTCTCCCGGGCCTGGACCGCCCTGCACGGCCCCACGTAGGATCCCTTCCATTTACCGGCAGCGAGACTAAACACTTAAACCACGCAAAGTGACATAATGTAGGGCTATTCCCTTGCCCGTCTTCTCTCGCCCCCGTGGTGAGACATGGGACCTGCTTTAGCCCCCGTCAAGTTGAACCATTCATCTGGACACTGGTCGGAATCCTACCACACAGACATGGCAAACCAAGATTTGACCTCCTCTTCCTCTTCCTTCTCCTCGGCTGCCTAGGCCTCGCCTCGACTGATCCCCCATCCTTGATCCATCCCCCCTCCTCTCGCTTGCACTTGCGAGAAAAAAGAAGCTGCCGTGTTTGTTATTGTTGTTGGCCGATGTGGAGGCCGCTAGGCACCCTCCCCCCTACATGACCCCTCCATCTCTGATTAGCGCTCCAGGGGTATGTGGAAGGGATTCGTAAGGCTTTCTCGGGGCTCCAGAGGAAGAGAGGGCCAATACGGTGAGACGCCGCGTCCGGCTTAATCATTTCGAGGTGGAGGGCTTGCATACGGGAGATCACCGCTCGTCTCATGTTTAATGGCGCAGCGGCAAAATATCCCGACCTCACGAGATTCGCCCTGCCAAACTCGACGAGGTATATATCATGACCTGATCTCGCCCTCAATTGCATTCGTCTTTTTTTTCTCTCCTCACCAAGGTACAATTGTCCTTATCGCGTCTGTCATTCCTTTACAACACCCTTCGGGTTTTATTATCGACGCTCTTTGGCAGGATCCATCCTCCGTTCATTCATTACACAACCAAGCTCTTCAGCTGAATCCCGGTGATTTCACAAACCCCCCAAAAACAACCATCAAGATGCGTTTCTCCGCTGTCGTCGTCGCCGCCATGGCCACCAACGCCGCTGCTTGGCAGCCCCAGCGCCAGGCCTACGGCTGGAGCTGGAACGGTTTCGGAAACTGGGGCAAGGGCCAGACCTCCGTCTCCGGTTCCATTCAGCCCACCCCCGTCCCGGTCGCCACCACCCCGGCTGCCGTGATCCCCACCCCCGTCCCCACCACCTCCGCCCCCGTTGTTGAGGAGGCCGCCCCGGCTACCACCAGCTCGGCCCCCGCTGCTGCCGCCACCACTGCTGCCTCTTCCTCCGGCAGCCTCACCTCCGACCAGCAGGCGGCCCTCGACGCCCACAACAAGGCCCGCGCCGAGGTCGGCACCCCCGACCTCGTCTGGGACGAGACCCTCGCCGCCAACGCCCAGGAGTGGGCCACCCACCTGACCTCCGTCGGCTCCCTCACTCACTCCCAGGTCTCCGACCAGGGCGAGAACCTGTACATGCAGTCCGGCGGCGACTCCCCCAACCTCAACGCCGTCAACGCCTTCGTCTCCGAGAAGTCTGAGTACAACGGCGAGACCATCAGCTCCACCAACTACATGAGCTTCGGTCACTACACCCAGGTCGTCTGGAAGTCCACCACCAAGGTCGGCATGGCCACCGCTACCGACTCCTCCGGTGCCACCTACGTCGTTGCCCGCTACTCTCCCCCCGGCAACTAGTGAGTTCATCCCATGATTCTTTGAGTTCGTTGACAAATGACTAACACCATCGACAGCATCGGCGAGAAGCCCTACTAAATCAATCACCTTCGACATCACACACGAGAAACGCCACTGGAAGGGCTTTGTTCATGACGGGATCAGACACAACAAGCTTTTGGCAACCGAACTTCTTTCTGGTTAGCTGAAAATGGGCTGGGCCGAACTAGTTTCGACAAACCATGTTACACGATAACTTCTATTCTTGGACATTTTTGTAGATGGGTTGTGCGAAATGGGTCGACAACTTTCACACACGCCATGAGGCAGAGCAATCTAGGCCTGAGAAGAAAAGACAAGCTATGACCTGATGAGACACCAATAACACTGCCTTTTGATGCTTCACATTTTCCTCGGCCGGGTGATGATGAACCCGTACATCAGTGTGTTTACAGCAGACCGCGCATTCGAAAACTAATGCTCGTGATGTTTTCTGCGGATAAAATTTGGCGGGATTTGATCCATATATCATGTCGAGAAGAACCCAGCGCCGAGCAATGGCTGTGACCCGCGAGATGGTGGCTTAGAGAGAGTCAGTGCACGTCAGTCACGACAATTTCGTTGTTGTTCACTACATACCCAATCAATAACAGTTCCAGCGGGGCCACGCATGACCCCATTCCTCGCAGTCGTCGGCAGATAGCCTCAACCGGAATGGCAGGCCTTTCGCGAGTGGGTCGAACAAGAGCTCCCCAACGGGCCGGTATCGAAAGCTACGTATCCCGCCGTAGACGAAGAGTCTAATTCCTCTCGCCCACTTCGACGAATAGCTGCAAATGGATTCCCACTCATGCCGGTCGAAAATACGCCCAATTTTCTCAGCTGGTAAAATCGCGTCATGGTCGTATTCATCGAAAATGGACATCTCATCTAGCCCCGGTGGTTTAATGTAAAGAGTAAGAGACTTGAGGTTCGGCATAGCGGTGAAAACTCCCGGACAAAGTGTGTCATGGTAATGAATGTTTTCGACTACTCGAAACATATCCAAGCTCTGGGAATCAAGCTGGGACAGTGAATACTTGCAGCAGTACACATGGAACATATCTACCGGGGGACAGACATGCACAAACTGTGCGCAAGCAGCGGAAGGACGACACCGAATCTCAGCTGAAATGTGGTAGTGAAACCTTGGGAACCGTCGATCGACCAGGCTGCGTGACTTCCGGTCTATATGAGCGATGGTGCTGAGACGGCGGAGGCGGTAGAGCCTGATGTGTCTGCCGTCAGAGGTGGAGGCGAAAGTAGGGAGTCTTTTGGGAACATTTCCTCTTGTTGAGTCCCCATCCAGCAGGCCAGGAAGAGATTTCGGCATGAGCAGATTCGAGGAAAGCATCGACTACGAGCAAATAGATCTCGTACGGAACCCTGAAAGCCCCTGTGTTTGCTGAAGTTGAGCTATGGGGACCCAAAGCTGCAGATGTATCAGCCATGGTGAGGGTGGGTGTACTAGCCAGCCGAGAAGGTGTTGAGATGAGTAGCTTTCAAAGATCGAATCGACCAAAGTTGAGGTATTTATGTAGCAGTTAGCATCGACATCAAGTGTCTGACATTCAGTATATGAGCTCGCACCTTCCACTAGGTCCGGCGAGCGTAGACGCGGACCATGTTACTAAGCCAAGCCTGAATCTTCTAGGAGGAAAAGAATTTTCATTCAGGGTTGTCTGTTTCATGTCTCTAAGTATTAAAGAGTTCTTGGTTGATAAGTTGTACAAAATCTTTGCTCCATGTCATCAGAGAGGCTTTGACGCCCAATAGTGACATCAGGGGATGGACTTTGTGCATGCGTTGGCTATCACCACCCTTGTGCGCAGCGCCCCGGATGTTTTCGATGGTGTGCTCGAATAGTCTCAAATCCCGACTTGCAGATTTCTCCTAACTTTTCAAAAGTTCTTCACGCTGCTGTCATAAAAAAGAATTTACGAGATCCAATTCATCAAAAACCCATGAGTGAAAAAGGTTTAATTTGGAAGGGCGTTGGCGGGCGATGCCATATTGATCTATCTGCCTAGTGTTGATAATGTGATACGTGAGAGTCCCTTCCTTTCATTACTGATCCCAACACATCCCAGCGAAATGTCTTCGCGTAGCCTTCAACGGGATTATTGTTGTGACATCCTGCAGATGGCGGTTAAGACATCGTCCAACGTGACTGAAGGAGTAGTCTCGTCTACGAGAGGAATAAGACCAAGCCTCAATGGCTGTGACCTACACACAGAACGTTCGCGAAGGCTGTAGCGGGGCAACGCATCCAAGCTGTCTTCGCAGCCATCGACAAATTTTCTGATCCGGAAAGGCAATTCCGTCAGAGTGGGGTCGAAAAGAAGCTCATACGACGGCCAGTAGCCAGGCCACACACAGGCCTCCTCATAAGAGTAGAAGAGCCGAACCCCCTTTTCCCACGCAGATGAGCATCGTCGAAGGATTTTCCACCATTCAGTGATCTCGATCTCCTCAGGGTGGGTCTCAGGTACCGCAGGGGGATTATTGTGTGCGTGAAAGTTGAGGCCGGCCTTAAATGGTCCACCGGGTGGCGGTTGCCATGTGAAGTTGACGGTTCGAATGTTCGGCAGAGCGGAAAGATAACTGGAGAGGTCAGAGTCATGGCCACACCATCCGCGGAACTGGATATGCTCAATCGCCCGCAGCAGTTCCGAGTTATCGGGAGTGGGCTGGGACAGTGAACGCAGCCTAGCCATACGAGTGTACGTAGGTTCCTGGTCATTCTCATGCTCGAATATGTCGACGCTGGGACAGACGTGTGCGAATCCCGGGTAGTCAATGCAATCTTGATAGAACCCAAGGACTTTGTGCGGGAACTTCGGGAACCGTTGATTGACCTTCTTCTGCGATGCTAGGTCTGTTTGTGAAATTCCGCGGAGCAGGCGATGGCGAGACTTGATTTGGTCGCCGTAGCTGTTTAACACCAATCTGGGCGGGAGATACATCTGGCGAGGAAACACAGAGCTATCGGTGCCACACTGCTGTTCGCTCTTCAGACGCCAGAAGCTCGGTTGAGCAGAGACTTCGGTATAGGCAAAGTCGAGAAAGGCGTCCACTATGAGCAAATAGATCTCGTATGGGAGCCTGGGGCCCTCCGTCTTTGCCGACGGTGAGCTGTGATGACTTAGGCTCGAGCGGTCAGATTGATCAAGCATGGTGAGAGTGACACTGTTGGCCTCTGAGGAGCGTGTTGAGATGATGGAGCTCCAAATATGAACCTGATGAAGGTTGAAGGAAATATGTTGCCCTTGGCCCTGCTATCAAGTCTTAAACATTCAGCAAGTCAACTCGCCCCTTCCAGAGACGCAACAAAGACGACGGAAGTTTCCAGATGTCTTCAACATCTTTTCTAATTCCTCCTGGTTTCTCAAAAGCTCCTTACGGCAAAAGGCTTACGAAGCACTTGACAATGAAATGTCGGAAGTCCTTTCACAGGCGATACATGAGCCATTCTGCATCTCATCCGTCACAAATACAGGGTGGTTATTCTAGTGATCTCAAAGAAACAGCAGCATCCTCCATCAGGCGACTTCATGTCTATGAAACAAGGAGACTTTGAGCGTCTGCGATGCTAGTGTCGGACTGGCCCGCATTCGAGCGGCCACGAGGCTGGATCTATAGAGAATTCGACATGAGCAGACTCGAGAAAAGCCTCGACGACGAGCAGAAAAATCTCGTACGGGAGCTTGGGTAGCTCTGGCGTTGATACCAGGGTATGGGAACCCGAAGCTGAGTCGTCGGAAGGGTTCAACATGGCGATTATGTTGACCAACGTGGGTGCGTTTGAATTGATGGACTTCATGGGTGGGTTGAAAGTTTTAGATATGTAGCAGAGCTGAGAGAGGTTTGTCAACTGCCCAATACGACTATTAGATCTGATGAACGGCATCGAAATTTTTGATATTTGGGTCACATACCGAAGTTTAGTAACTTTCGTTTCCTTCTGGAGTAAAGAATTCTTCGTTTGATTCTCTTTGAAACGGACCCAGCGGAGCTGTTCCTACTTGGAAGCGGAATCGAGATGTCACAAAGAGGGAGATAAGTCTTCTGCCTCGGGCAACGTTGTCGATTCGGAAGTCAAGCAATTTCTTTTGACCTGTGTCAAAATGAGAAACCCGGCTAGGCTACCTTGATGGAATCACGCCACCATGAAATCCCCCCTATCAACGCCAGCTGGCCCCGCGTGCTCAAAATTTGTTTGGCCCAACAAGAGAATGAGTGAAGCTGTTTCCCGCATAGTGTCTTCAGACTGGATTGAGCTTTATCTGATATCGATTCGAAGTCGTCAGTGTCCCTGTATAATGCTTCCGAGGTATCAAACCAGGTGTGTCCGCGCCAATTTGTTCATTGCCACATTTTCATCCGTTTGGATGGCAGTAAAAGATGAAGAAAAGCCTTATAATATCGTTTGTGTTCAAGATACCAAATCACTGTGATAAATACGTGGCTTGGCAGTTGCTAATCAACTTCAAGCCAACCAAATATCACCAAATGCCTCCTGTAACTAATCCAAAGTGCCCTCAGAGGCAGAAATTCTCCTCCCCGAACGAACCTTGATACCAACAACCCAACCCAAGCCGTCATCCGATTCCGCAGACGTCTCCCCAGATCTCCCCCCTTATCCGAGAAACTTATCCGACAGAGAGACAGACTTCCAACGCCATCCCATCGCCTTCCGACATAAGGTACCTTGACCATGCCGAGCCCCCCTTCACTATGAAGCGTTATCGTTCCGATATCTATGCAATGCATTCAGCCACCAACGACCTTACCCACCCACCCCTCGCAACGTTCATCTCTCGAAATCTCGAAGCACGTCATTTGACAAGCTGCAATGCAAAAAACTTTGCCATCACACTCGTAGAACTGCATCTTGGACCCCCTGACAGGTCCCTTATTGCGGGGAAGACAGCGTAAACCAGACCATCTCAAAACTTGCGCCATCTCATCGTGTTCCAACAACCAAGAAAAGCACTCACTTCATAGAGGTCACCCAAGCTCATCACCCCACACCAAGATATCAAGCCATACTAGTAAACTTAAGTATTATTATCAAAAGTCAGTAAAACCATCTAAATTCCTAACGCCGTAAACCAAGAGAACCCTCAGGTGGAGTTTCATCTGTGTGCTCTGTGTGCGCTGTGCAGCGTATATGTAATACTCAACGATGCACAGACAGACATCCCAGTTCAAAAACGCAAAAAACACACAAAACCATGCCGTCCAAGTTGAATCGGACCAATAGCGAATGGTGGTGCTTACCGTCTTGCTGAAAAAGACTCTCGTCCACCTTGTCTTTCTCCTAATATGTTGTCTGTGGATCCTTCTGCTCTCATCTAATAAACAAAACCGCAGCCCCAAAAGAATGCAACCTCAACCCGTGCAATGTTGGTAATGTCATGCCGTCGGCCGTTAAAACATGAAAAAAATAATAAAAAGGGGGACGGGTCGGTTTCTCCCGACCTTCGGACGGAAACCCCCAAAAAGCAAATGGTAAGCATGTAATATGCACCAGCCGGACCCCGCCCCTCGGGGAATCTCACAGCATCCCGTCAAAGGAGAACACACACACACACACAAATACTGTCTAGATGATGTTTGCCTAGAGCAGTAACCCTACACGATGCCAGTCAAGTCCCACTCCCCCTTCTGCGCCCTGGCGAGCACCTCGCGCCCCTTCTCCGTCAGCTGCGGCTTGCCCTCGTTGCCGACGGCCTGCTCGAAGAAGACGGGCTTGAAGACCTCGCCGGTGCGCTCCCGCTCGCGCGCCTTCTCGCGCTGGTTCTCCTCGAGCTCGACCTTGACCGTCGTCGCCTTGGAGAACTGCTTCGCGTGGATGGCTTCCGTGACGCCGGACCACAGCTGGATCGACTCGTTCGGGAGCTGCTTCTCGGCGGGAGGGATGACCTTGGGCGCGACGTTGAGGGGGCCCAGGTCGATAATGGTGTAGCGGGCTTCCGGGGGATGCGAATCCTGCGGGACAAAGTTAGTTTTCGGAGAGGCGAAAGAGAGAGAGGAAGAGGATTTGCTTACCATCGGCTTAGGACCCAGTGTGAACATGACCTTTTCGCGCCAGGGACCGCCCAGACGGGCGACGATGTCCGCCTCGGGAACATCCTTGATGTTCACCTTGTCATCGTTTTCGGGGTCGTAGCGGAAGATGATGCCCTCGACGCGGTTCGTGGAGCGACCTAGCCAGCCCGCCTCGACGTAGTTCAGGATCGTCTTGAGCTTGGTCTGCGGACACGTAATGTACGCCATCTCGCTGACGCTGACAGTCAGTGTGCCTCTCAGGATGCCGCCGAGGTGCGCGGCTGGGTGGGTCAGACGGTAGGTCTCGCCATCCCGGTTGTCGAGGGTGACGAAGATACCGAGGTTGTGCTCGCCGGGCAGGACGCGGATGCTGGTGCCGGTGAACTTTGCGGTGATCTGGTCGAAGCCGCGGGCGGACAGACCGCGCTCGGGACAGCTGATTGTGAAGGCGCTCACGGGCGGATGGTGGGAGGTCTGCTCGGTGAGGTAGGACACGAGGACGGGCTTGCTGTCCGGCGTTTGGGCGCCGAGTGGGGGTACGGACAGCGAAACAGCGGAAGCATTCTTGTCGCCCTTTGCAGACTTCAAGCTGGAGGAGCTGCTGGTGGTTCCGCTTCCAGTCTTGAGGGCTGTGGTGTTGATCTTGGGCGCGTTGTTCTCCGTCTCCCAGTTACACTGCCAGGCAGCTGTTAGCATCGCGAGTCATGGAAGCTGCGTTTCGCATAACTATCGCGAGAAAAGGCCAGAACTCACCCTGAAAAACTCTCCCAGGCACGAGTTGTATGGTTTGCAGGGCTTGCCCTTTGCGTACTTGAGGTCCTTGGTGAACCAGAAGCGGCAGACCTCGAGCATGCGGTCGAGGGGCTCGTCAGAGGTGCCGATAGCGACGAAGGCGTTAGGCGCATCCAGATATGTCCAATATTCGAGATTCGGTGTCGGCTCGAGGAGTTGGGAGGGGAGGGAGAAGCGGACGGCAGCCAGGTCGGCGACGCCAATGAACCTGGATGGGGAGTTGAAGCGGTTAGCAAATGTTCTCGACTCAATAAAGTTCCCTTTCTGGCGATGATGCGACTCTGCAACTCTGAAGCCTCCGCTCGCGTCGATCATCCGCCATGGCAACCCCGCCCGTGGCCACGACAGACGCTGTTGAAACCGAAGCTCTCTTGTCCCCCCCTCCGTTGCGTGCGGCGCAAGGCGCAGAGGCAGACCGCCACATCAGCCGCGGGTGGAGATTTTTGCTACTCACTTCTTCAGAATACCGATAAAGGTCTTCAGCTTGGAGCCGTCACTCTGGGTCTCCTCGGGAGCATCGTGGGTAGCTGCGGGCGCCATGGTTGTTGGTGATCTGTCGGATTTCGGGTTGTGGCGATGACGGACGATGACGACGGTTCCTCGGTTTCTTTGGTGGCTCTCTAAAAATGCCCAGGCTCGAAAAAAGCGGCTTGCTGCGAGATAAGGTGGGGGGCCGAGAACGGCTGGCGGGGGTATTTCTTTTGGCTTAGAGTGGCCGGGTTCAGAGACCACAAAGGCGGCGGGCAACGATGACGGGGGAAGACGACGACGACGATGAACACGCAAGAAGCTGTTTGCTGCTGCTGCTGCTGCTTCTTCTTCTCGCCACTTCCTTCTTTCTGTCGTCGCGGGCTTCCGACAAGGAGCTTTCAGGGTGTGTTTTCCTTCTGGAACAGAAGAGGACACCGCGTATGGAAATCTTTCGACGCCGGGTCAAAGGTGAGGCAAGGCAGCGTTCCGTTTCGTTTCAGTCGTCCGACTCGTGCGCGGCGCGGATATCCGACAGGCGAGGACAAGGCCGACTGGGAGAAGAAATGAGGAGGGAGTAGAAAGGTAGAGATTCGGAAAACCAAAGAAATGAAAAGGAAAAGCGGTGGATGGTCTCTCGTCCAGCAGCAGGCGGCAGCAGGGCGGTGGGATAAAGGGAAGAAGATCAGAGAGTAAGTACACACTCACTGCAAGAGATGATGCAGATGCAGCGCGTAAAAAAAAGGTTCCAGGCCATGGAGGTACACGTAATGCCTTAAGAGGTATGCGATGCAAAGCCAAACGCAGAGGAGATACTTCGAGGTACCTTGGCTGACGGCCCGAGTCGACCACCTCAGATTCCAGAAGGCACACAGTCACAGCAGCTTCCCCCAATGCGATGCGCATCACACCCGGAGCGGGAAGCTGCTGAGGGACAGGAGAGGGCGCTAAGGCTGTCCACGGGTACCTAGGTAGTTACCTAGGTAGGAATGCTAGGTCAGGTAAGGTGATGATGGCGGGGAGGGGACCTGTCCTTGGAAGGTGAGATACCTTGGCGTACAGTGTCACTGTCAGCCGAGTGACGTGCGCCGGTGCCGCTCGCAGCAGCCACGCAAAGGCGCCTTCTCGACCTTTTCGGCGCATTCTTGGCGCGATCCGATAAGGCCTGGGCACTGTCCAAGACGGTCTCTGATAAGGTTTCTGATGGCCGCAATAGCCTGAGGTGCCATGGTTCCCTGCGCTGATAACACCGACAGCCCCTCAGTGGCACCCAACTTTTGGGACGATAAGAGCTTCGACACGCTGTTTCCAACACGCGAGGGCCTTGCACCTCTGACTTTTCGCAACAAGTCAAGTCAGTTGCGAGATCGAGACTGACTCCATCAAAGACATCTGTATCTGTCTCTACACCAGAAGAGAAACCAAATCTTATCAATCAGAAGATGCAAAGCCCTTCAACGCAGTAAACAACTCACCTCTCCCCCCGTTTCCAACAACAGTGTGCAAACAACTTGCAAAACAACACCCATCTACCCGGAACAAGCACCTCATCTCATCCCCAAAGCAGACTTGACCAGCAGACAGGCCCGGACCGAACACATGTGCCCTCTGAAAGTCTACAAAGCGCAAACCCACGACCTGGCCCCGACCTCTGGGCCGCCCGATACACCGGACATCGGCCAATCATCCGCGCACATGTCTAATCCAACCGTCTTCACAAGCTCAAAACACCTTGACTCAAAATCTCCGTGAGATGCGCACATGGCAGCAACGAGAGGCTGCGGCGGCACTTGCAACCTTCTTTTCTTCCTCTCCTGCGCGAAATGTGAAATGTCACCATCTCATCGTGGGTCGGATTTTCCCCCTCCCCCGCCTCTCGTCTGGACCAGGTGACCATACTTTTGCTGTGTTGCTCTTGAGCTGTCCGTGTGTATGCGCATGTGTGTGGCTTCAGTCAGTCCTTCATCCCCCTGGCCTGCGGAAAGAAACCAACGTCCATGACAAAGAGCAACTTCATCACCGTCAAAGAAACACCCGCAATGAAAGACTTACCCCTCCTGCCCTGGGAAAGCAGTCTTTCACCCAGATAACTCCCCCGCTTTGTACTGTCGAGAGAGAGAGAGAGAAAGCCTCGCAGCCTCTCTCCTCTCTCCTCTTTCAACACCATCTCCAAGCCACCACGACGAAACTCCGGCCCGGTCCCAACCCGACCCGACCCTGATCCTTCTTCCTCCTAGTGCACCGACAGCAAAAAGGTGTCACGAGCAAAAAGATTTATTCCCTTACGCCGTATCCGCCGTCCTCGCAATGCGCAACGTACTCATTTCGCCTCCTGTTCCCCCCTCCCCCCTCTCATCGTCGTCCGTCGGCCTCCTTCGCACCGCACCCCGCCGCCGCCGCATGTCTCGTGACCGTTCCCTCGCCGGGCTTCTCCTGAAGCCATCACGAGACACACCACACCTCGACAGGGACGGCGTAGGCGGCTCTTTTGCATCTGCCCTAGGGCGTCTGCGAGCAGATCTTCAGGAACCCCCCCTCAACTCAGAATTCAGGGTCCTACCGGGGTCCCTTCCAAGGCCGCAACGGCATCCCGTCCCATCAAACTCATCAAACTCTTTTGCCTAGAGAGTCAGAGATACTTTCCATGCCTCGTACCTCTAGTATCCTCATATCAGAGGGGACCCTCCATCCATCAATCCATCCAACGAGTCAAACCAAGAATAGCACTGAAAGGGGATATCCCCGTCCATCATGCTACCTTTCGTGCGTCTTCTGGGATCGACGTTCAAAGTCAATGCTTTCACCAAAAAAAAGGAACCCACCACCAACCACCACCACTACCTCCTCCACCTCGCATGGACCCCAATCATCATTCACCAATATCGCCAATATGCCTTCAACCAAGTCCTGATTGAGGCTGCGCCAGCCAACTTGCCATCAGAAATGCCCACTTGGTGTGTGCAGTACCTGCATTCGGCATTTTCCCACCGAACCCGGCTCTTCGTATTGCTCACCACCAACTGCCAACTTCAGGGTCCTTTCCCGCATGGGAATCTTGGAAGATCTGCATTCTGACCGTTATCCAGCATTCCAACTGACGGGTTCACCTGAAGCGTTGCATCGCCAGAAGGTCGCACCAGATATGCAGCAAGCAAGCCACCGAGCCGGACAAGCTTCAACGGGGGCCCCCGCCCAATAAGCACCGCCATCTTCAAATCTCCTCGACGGAGGACACTCGTGGAGTCAGTCTCGCGACCCCCAAACATCTGGTGAGAGTGCCGCCCCAAAGTCCCCCCGACCCCCTCCATCCATTCCCCTGTGGCCCCGGGCAGCCGGCCGAACACGAGCGATCAACGGGTGGCAAAGCCTCCGTTGTAGACGGAGCCCAGGGCCCGGTGCAATGGCATCACGGCCCTCCTTGCCCAATCCAAATGCCGCCTCTTCGAGACGTACGTCGGACATGCGTCTCGGGGAACCGGGGTTCATCACACCCACCGCAACGTGTCGACCCCCTTTTTCCCACCCTTCACCATGCGTCCCAAGTTCCTGTTCCAGTCAGTTCCAACGTTGCCCTTCCGGCGGCCAGCGTGGCAGCGTCTCCCCATGTCCGACATCTGCAAAAATCGTACGCAAATAACGTCAGTGCCTCCCCTCCAGGTCTCCCTTCTCCCCCCAATCGTGGCTCAGCCCTCTATAAATATCAATATTCAATGATTTTCCCAGGGGACCCGCGATCAAGGGTTCCATCCACGGATTCCCACCATCGAGAAACCTACCTGTCCCAGCAATGATCATCGCCAATTTTTCCCTTCCCGCCTTCCTCAATTGCCAACAGCCCATCATCAAACCCAAAGCTCCCCTTCGAACCCTTGCTCGCCCGTCCCCTTCGCCAACCTTGATTATGGTAATCGGTCAGGGACCAATCTGCCATCTGCTCGTGCGCCGCCGTGCGGCCCCCCCTTCTCCGAACATGAATCCCGGGTTGCCCCCGCAAGACCCACGCAGATGGAAGTCCCATCGAAGATTTTTCTGCCCTCCTTCCCAACTCCCATCCCCCCCCCCTACCATCGCCAATGACCTCATGATCGACAAAACACATGCTGTCTTGGGCAACCGTGGCCGTCAATAATCGCTGCATCCCGGCGGCGTCGATGGAGACCCTTTAAAAGGTATTAAGTGTTCCTAGGGCAAATCCACCAACAAAACCCTGATCCTGGTGATTCCCAGGGCGCGCGCACGCGGGATGCTCTCCGATGGCCACTGAGAATGCCGGGCCACCACGAGAGTAACGGCAAACAAGCCCGCTTGCGAGAGGGACAAAGATCCAAAAACCCAGTGACCCGACCTCCGGCAAATTGCACCGTGGCTGGGCGGAGATCTAGCGGAACCTTGTCCTGCTTCCTTCTCACTTTGTCTCCCTACCCCCGCCGGTAGCTCCCGGTGAGTCTTGAGATGAAGCTTGCCGTTGCCGTGTGTTGTTGGTGAGCATTAACTCTGTACCTGCGCAGTATGCACAGTTTTTGCCGCCGTTAGTGCTGCAACCTCCGCCTGGCTACCCTCGTCGACCGGTCGCGCTTACAAAGTTAACCCTAAGCGTCGTCATTTCCTAGACCCGAGCAGAGGGCACGTCCCGGGGTCAACGACAACGGTCCCTTCCATGTCCCGGCACAGGGCATCTATCTGCCCCGGGCCTCCGACTGCAACGTGAGGTGGACCTCAACCCAAGCAGGTGAACTCAACCGTGGTTGCCCTGATGCATATTGACGAAAGCTTCTCATCACCGGGCGCGCTTGATGGCAACCTCGCGTCTCCACCGCCCGAGATGCGTACACCTCCGGAGGCGGGTCTCAAGTCCCGAGAAGCATGCCTCCAATGTTTCCACACTGCCATCGTACGGTAAGATTGGGATTAAGCTGCAGGGCAACAGGCCAGGGCATGCATCCCATTGAAAGCTGTTGACTGAGGCTGTCTTTCCCATCGAGATGGTGTTTCCGGTTCAAGCTATGCCCACTGACTCATGCCAGTGCGTCGAAGCGAACTTTGACAGGTTTATTGAGACTTAATGAAGCGTGATAATATCGAGTCTCCGTCATCAAAGCCCTCTGCTTCTTCCGGCGGTTGCCGCCGCTCCTCTTCGCCTCCGTTGCTGTGGAGTCTTGACTTACAGTTGCAATTACGGCAGGTCGCTGAGGCACGGAATCCTACGCTGACCTGGAAGTGTCACGAGAGTAAGCAATTTCAGGTGTAATAGGTCGTTGGACCGTTGCAACCTCGCGTCGAATTGCACCTCCCGCTTCAGAGCTCTCCACTGCTGTGTTTTGAACGCCTCAACAGACCTCGTGATTGTGTCTACGTTGGTCGACTGGTGGCATGCCGCATGTGTAGTCTGCTCGGCCGTTGCGCCGAAAGGTGACCGTTCCCAAGCGGCAGATGTCGGGACCCTTGATTGACTAGCAGACTGTTGGTATCGATCGGTCTTCAGGGCTCGCAGCTAGTGTCCGGCACCCCTGGGGAGCCTTCGCAGAAGATCCCAAGCTGGGCCTCATCGATAACATCAGATTGGGAAGCACACCATCAGTCGTCACAATCTTATGCGGACATTGGCGTGTGAACATGCCATTAGGCGGGATGGCATGGGGGTGTGTAGGGGTGGTGCTGTCTTCCCCCAAAAGCTCATGCTCCGAAGCCACACGTCCTTCGGCTCCGCAAACGTGCATGGCGACCCTCTGTGCTTTTGACGCGATCAGAGACATGTCTGCCAGAATGCGACGACCGGCCGCCCACAAGCCAGTCGAGAGGGTTACATTCGTAAAGCTTGGCAAATATTTTGGCTCGCGATAACATCGCACGAGACGGATTGATCTTTCGGTGGTCGCCACGGCATGTTGCGGGCTCCCTGCCCTTGCTCGATAGTGCAAGCTGAAGGGCGTCGTGAGAAAGTCGTAATTTTTGCCACGGTTCATATTGCACCGACGAAGACGACGACGACGCGGTGGCGCCTGCCCGAGGTCGGCATCGTCGTCCGGCGCGTCGTCGCTTGTGGGCAATGGGAGGCAATTGGGTTAGACATGGCATCCTGGGAAGCCCTCGAGATCCCGGGGTAAGGTCCAGGGAGCTTCTGCTGGAGTTTGAATACCCACCACCAAAGTACTCTCCCATCTCGCCTGGCAGCACCACATCGTATCCACCCGGTGAATTATCCGGATGAGCAGTGGACAAATTCGAGCACGAGCGCTTTGTTAGATGGGAGCTCAAGCAAACCCGCAGACTCGGCAACGACTCTCATCAGTCGACGCCACATCGTCCATGTGCCGCATGCCGAAAAGCATGAGGCGCCGAGACTTGACCCCCATCGTCAGACCGAAAAGAGAGAGTGTTTGGATGGGGCCATCTGCAGCGAGAGCGAGATCATGACGTTGCTGCCGCATCCCGACGCCCCCATTGGGACTGCACAACGGCAGGCGTCTGACAGCTTTCTCCCAAATTTGGCAGATTCAACACTCTGGATGATGCGGCGAAAGGGCACACATGATCAGATGGCAGCGTTTCAGATTTGCGAGCTGCCCGGTTCAAAGTTGTTAATGGTCTCTAAACCATGGATCGTCTCCGTCGGCGTGTGTTTCATCTGTTCATAGAGGCAGTTGTTGGCAGCATTGGCGGCCATTTGTGTAGGCCGCCGTTGGCGCAAACCAAGCGACGTGCATAGTGCAGCTGTAAAGACGCAGCAACTTGTGTGTGAAAGCGTCGTGGTGAAGTTGCGAGGGCTCGGGACTTCGTGGGGTGGTGGAGCCGAAGTCTCTTCCAAAGACACTGTGACTTCGGTGAAAGGGGCCCCGCTGTGTTGAGAGTTTGCTGGTCATGAAATGACATCATTCTTCCGTGGCGGTGCGTTCTCCAACTCCTTGGACATCCATCCCCGGTCCGGTTGGAGATGGAAGATGGGGGTCCCTGAGCCCCATTGCCGTTGTGTTTCTCCCCAATGACCCCGAGAGGAGACGAGCAATTCGGAGCAGAGCAGAGCAACGCGAGCCGCGTCTCCAGTCGGCTACATCCTCACAAGGCGACCGCCAGTATGTTGCATGATCCGCCCACAACAGAATTTTTCTTTCCGGTCGCCAGTCTCCATCTCGGTGGCACCAAACCAAACCCTCAGAGTAACAGTCCAAATCTTACAGTTCCATTCCCACTGGTCACTCATGTCGTCAGTGAGGCATTTGCCATTTGACGATGGTAATGAGCACGACGCTGAAGGGGCGAATTCTCGTTCGACCTGAAGTCGTTCCCCCATGTCCATGCCAGCGCACATGGCTGCAGGTGATCACGAGGTCGATCCCACAAGAGACTCCATCCCAAGCGCCGGCCGCAGCTTGCTCCTCGCCCACCACCAAGCTTGATAATGTACCGCATAACTGGAAATCTCTGGGACTTCCAACTACCGATGTCTGATGATTTCTTGGGTCTGCGCCAGATGCCTGTCAAGCCAAATCCATGCGATCCCAGACTTGTTGTGCGGAGGCACCTTGAGGCTGATGAAGGTTAGCATGACAGCGTCGGCATTGTCAGGTCTTCCCTGCGGTGTCCGATTCTGGCAACTGTGATTTAGCTCGAACCCAAGAGTTTGGGATATTGCTTGCGAGCCGTCATCCCTGGCGCCCGTAGAATCAATTTCTTCGTAGCGGGTTACGACAACCAATGACTTTGTCATGGTTGACAAAGGATCCCAGGCATGTCTGCGAGATTGGGGGCCGTGTCGCCGCATCCTCTCCATATTGTCTGCATTTCATGTTTTGTTGGGGGCGATGCCATTTCAGTGGTCCCTCTGAGCGGTCGGAGGATTCTTCTGTGAGCTGTTGTGCCGTGCCGACTTGGACTGCTGCCAACACGGGACGAACGGCTGGCACAACTTGCCAATTAAGGCTATTGTTGTGGTTGATGACCAAAGGCGGCGCTCATTGGCCTCATGTTTCCCCCTCAGTACAACCAGTGGGATGAACTATTATTCATAGGGCAGAATCTCCAGCATTCTCAACCAAATGATCGGCGTCGCAGTCTGTTTAGCCGAATCCTTCCCCGACGTTCTTTGATTCTGCACCGATACTCATTTGGTCCCTAGCTCAGCCCTCCCTCCGAACGACGCGGACAAAAACAGCACCGAGG
Organism: Colletotrichum tropicale; assembly: GCA_027406125.1. Classification (NCBI taxonomy): domain Eukaryota; kingdom Fungi; phylum Ascomycota; class Sordariomycetes; order Glomerellales; family Glomerellaceae; genus Colletotrichum; species Colletotrichum tropicale. Next base: position 4,271,124 of record JANVYH010000004.1, read on the forward strand.
GATAGCTCTGGCTCTCGCTGACCCGCCAGCTGTTTCTCGGTATCGTGGCCTGTGGTTGGGCTTCTTGACGAGGCTCGACATTGGGATGTGGGTAAGGAGGTGCTCCTGGGTCGAAATGACGTCAGATCTTCTCCTCTTCAACGCCCCGCCACGTCCTGAAAATTTGGCAACAATCACAGCGGTGCGAAACGGCCCCCGCCAGTGGCCTGTACCAGCTCCCAGGGCGATGTCTGACATGAGCCGGTCTCGAGGACTATTCCCAAATGGAGACCTGTCGCGAGGCCGTTGACACTAGCATTAGTCGTGCGGCGCGCGGCGCCCGTGGGTGATGGGGGTCCGTCTGTTTAGGCGTTACCATAGCGTAAGCAGTTTTGGCAGTGATAGTGGCTTGTCGTTGTCTTTTGAGTATCAAAATCATTGCTGATCAGTGATCACTCAGTCCATTCTGCAAGGGCAAGTGTCAAGGCTCGCGTCGGGCCCAGTCAGTGCCTCCACCGAACTATTGGGACGTGCTGGTTGCTGAAGGGGCTCGCCCAAGGGCAGCCAGATGGGCCAGGTCATCGCTTAAGCTATCATCGGCAGTCGATCATCAGGTCCGCACTCGAAGCGACGAGCTTGATGTTCACCTCACCGGCTAATTCGCCAGAGATGAGCATATATCTGGACGACCTTCTCTCATGTGTCAAGTTAGTAGTCTCTGAAAAAAGACCCGACGCGTTTCGACTTCGATGCCCAGCGAAAAGGGACTCCCGTGGTAAATAAGCTTAGATGAAACAAGGATCACAACGCCATTTCCCTCAGTGACAGTCGCGCCAATCTGTCGACACGCTGCATTTGGGCCAGGCTACCGGGATCCCTTGAGGCACCCTCGCAGAATTCCACCTCCGCAAAATGAAAGGAGGTTCAGAGCCATCTCAGGATCCGTAAGTTTTCAGAGTTTCTTGCGCTGCGGTTGGTGAAGATGCGACGAGACTTTGATTTAGTTGCGCCAGCGTTGCATTTCCGTCCACGGTGTCTCGAGATGCCGCGCCGGCACGGGTAATTGACGGCAACAAAGTCTACCGCAATGAGATGCCTGGCATGGTGTTTCGGGATATTTAGGTGTAAGAGAGCCGAAACTCGAAACACTTGAGCAGCGTTGTGCAGCAAGATCCAGTCACCTAGAGCCACCCCCGACCACCTGTTCGAAGATGTATGTCTGGCACCAATAGATGGGAACAAAGGCGGAGGCTGGATGAACTTGCATAGAACGGGCGGCCGGGGCTCCGGACTGCGTGGATCGTTCCGAATGCCAAACGGCTCCTGGAGGGTATGACGTCAACGCCTCCGTTTTCTCCTCGCATCCTGACCGCCACGACAAAGGCGGCGGCATGAATCCGATGGCGCATGCTTCGGTTTGAATGGAGCAGCGGAACCCATGACATTGAGTCGCGGGAGAATGTGTCTGGTCAATAGCTGCGTCCTCCCCACCAAGCGGAGGTGCACAGCGACGTCCTCTTAGAACGCCATGTACGTGTAAGCGCCCCGATAATCAGGGGTACGGAGATTGCTGTCGCTCCAAGCTAGCACCACGCAAAAGGTGCTTTGATGACAATATCGCCTCCTGAGAGGTCGCTCAATCATTCGGTGACTCAACACGAAGGGGCAGTGGCATTGCTGCAAGCAATCTATCATTCGAAGATAAAAATATCAACCGCGATGATCATGGAAGGCTCCGTGAATATTCGAAGAATGCCTGTCTTTGGCGCCAGTAAAGAGGTGTGGACGAATGTCGCTATGCGAAAGGACGATCCTTCGGTGTGGCGTCGCAATCGCGCTTGGCCGCCACGGAAGGCTGCCCAGTGATGCCACAAGCACCGGCGACCAACAAGATATCTAGCAGATTGACGGCTGAAGATTGTTCGCGACGTGATGTTGTGACAGCAAATCCGATGGACACGGATGGCATAGCGGAAGCCATGCCACGTGCCTCATCCCGCGCGCGGGTACCAATGTCGGCTACAATGGTGCTAACGGCGCGGCGACCAGAAAGACGTTGGCGACGTTGCGATAGCGCCGGTTTAGAGTTCACTAGACGGATTGTAACGGTCGGCGACGCCACAGGCCTCAGTCTGCAATAGGTAGGGTGGCCGGCGGCCGTTGTTGTATTCAGTGGGCACTGATGTCGAATCAACCGCCCTGCAAGAAATTGAATTGAAACGTTGATTTTGTTGGACAACGGCGGCTTTGCGGCGAGGGTGTGCACAGGTCTGCCGAGTCTGGATACCCGGAACAGACTCCGTCGCCAGCCGAGGCCGAGACATCAGCCTTCTTCAACTTCGGCCGCCGGTCCAAGTCAGGGAAGCGGTCGAGAAACGGGAACGCGCAGTGCTCGTAGTGGATGGATTGCTGATCTCGTGCTTGAATCGTGGCTCGCATCGAGGAAGCGACGATACTCTGGAGGTTACGGCGCATTGAGCAACGATCGGCTTTCGCTAGTCATAGCCAGGGTCAAGCGAAAGCGTCTCCCATGGAGTTGGTGTTGCGATGGTCGATCCGAGACTAGAGTCAGCACCGACTAAGTTGTCGGCTGCATCGAGCCGCGGGCGTGGAGTGACTCTAGCTTCTCATCTGCTTGCGCCGGCTCAACTGGCCGGCTATGCGATGATCGACTCGATGATGGACATGGCGAGTGCCGTTGTTGGTTGAAGCCCCGGGCATGACCGCTCTTCGAGATGACGATATCGACAAGCTCAGATGAGCTCCGTGGATATCGGTAGGTCATGGGAAAGGACAAACATAGAAGCCTCTAACTTCGGGCACATGCCGTTTGCGGCGTGCCTCGATTAGGATGCGACGGCTCTTCACCTCGTCTAAGGCGCTTCGGCGAGGGGGGCGAAACGGAGATTGCACAGCCACAAGGACAAAGGGTCCAGGGGTCTTTCGGGGCCTATTCTGGCGCGCAATGTGCATTGTAGTGGTACATCGGCGATGACGATGCGCTTTCTTCTGCAAGCCGTTGCAAGTTCATGCCAGGTCGTTGTTGATCTGGCGGCAGAAGCAATTTCTGAGTCTCCCAAATTTTGAGGGGAGACACAGGTGCGCCTCGTGTGCGTTGTATGTGATGGGATTCTGCTGCTGCAGTGTTCATCCATGGGAATTGACAATACGTGAAGTTTGATATCATCACAAGCGTTCGTTTTTTCCCTTGTTCCGCAGGCCGTCGGTTAGTGAGCCGCGGGACGCAATTGCAGGTGCGAGGGGCGTCAAGCTGGCACGCCCATTCGAGCCAAGTCGACGGGGGTTGCTCGACGGATTGGTATTGCGCAATGAGGCTAGATCTTCCCGTGGAATGCGTCCCAAGCATCGGACGAGCGAGGGGGGGGGGGGGGGGGGGGGGGGGCTGGCGGATTATCTCGGGCGGCTTGACGGATTGATAGAAAGAAGCAAAGAAAGCAGATATTGAATTATAGCGCCGGCGGCTGTGGGCTGTGACTAGCGATGAGTTGAGGTCGTGTGGGCTGGCCAGTAGACGGATGCCAGACCGGCGGGCGCGTCGAAGTAAGGCTCTTGTCCCGGGCGCATCCCAGGCGTTAAGCGTCCGGGGCGCATAAGAAGGCGTTTTGTGCAGGACAACTGAACAACGCAAGCGCATCAGCATCCAATTTGTCCAATGCTTGGGCCGCCATAGAGACCGCAAAGCGCTGGAGTATCCGTCAGGTCGAGGTTTTTCTTGGGCAGCGCTGGCATGGGACAATGGGGCATCCAGCTGTCAGAAATGCGATGATCTCAGAAGTACCGATCCAGGACACAGCATCTTAATCAGACGATATCCACCCGCCCACTCCGCACCATGACTGTTGTGGTATTGGCAGTCTAAGGGGAGAGGGATGAAGCCTGTGAGTGGAAGCAATTAGAAAGAAAAAAAAAAAAAAAAAAAAAGAGCGCGAGAGGCTAGGAGTGCAAGAGAGGGAAACCAAGAAGGGGTCGCCGATAGGAATGACGACGAGGCCCAGGGAGCACGGTACACGGGAATGCCAAAGAGAGGATGGGGAAAACAAATCCAGTTTTATTTCCCCTCTGTGCCGTTTCTCATGTGGCAGTGGTGATGTCGGTGCATGCGAGCATAAAGTGTGTTTTGCGAGAAAAGGTTGCATGGCGGTAAATTGATGGAAGGGAGGGACCTTGTGCGGAAGATGATGTGATTGAAATTGACCCCAAGCGGGACGACGTGGACGGGAGAAGCTCAGGTCGGGTCAGGTCATGTCAATCAAGTAAGGACTGTCCCGGATCGTGGACGACGGGATGTTGCGCAGGACACCGGTAAGGAAGGTTGGTGGCTGCTGCTGGCCGTTGCGCAAAACGGGCAGGGCGTCTTGATGGGAAACTGGAGGAAAGCGCCAGCCAAAGTCATGGTAATGTGGACTACCACCTTCCATGCCTGATGTAAGGCGGGCAGAGGCAGGCAGGCAGGAACGGGCACGTTAAGGTTTGAGTGAGGTGCCTCCATCGCACCTGCCATGTGTGAAGTCTTTCTACCTTTCGTTAGATCGTTTGGGGGGGAAAGCGCCTGCCTCGACTTACCGTACTTTTAGCCTCCAGAAGGCAGGCAGAGGCAGGCACGACAGCCAGCGGCGGGACGGGACAGGCTGACTGGTGCGCTAAGACGGCGGCGGGAATGGCGCCCTTCGTCGAGGAAAGAAGGGACCCTCCGTTTGCACTTGCACTGATTTGCACTGATTTGCACTCGCACTGATTTACACTCGCACTTGCACTCGCACTTGCACTTGTACTTGCTTTGGGTGGAAGCAGCCAACCAACCGTTGGTGTCTGTCCGTCCGTACCTGCCTCCGTCCCCATCCCCCCGTCTCCGTTTACCCTGCGTCTTACCTTACGCTGTCCCGTCCTGGGGGATGGTAGCTCCTGTGACTGGTCGCTGGCCCAGAAGGGGTCAGAAGGGGTCACGGCAACCACGTTTTGTTTCCCAAAGATCGTGCGGAGAGAAGGGATGGAAGCCAATGCAGCTGGAAGGGGAAGGCAAGGGAAGGGAAGGGGAAGGGAAGGGGTCTGGCCTACCTACCTACCTACGCGACCTTACCTAGGTGCCGCGGGAGAGAATAGCTCCCGGCGTTTCCCTCTCTCGCTTCAGCTTCAGCTTGCTTAGCCTCAGCTGCCGACCGTCTTTCTGCCTGCGTTTCTCTTCTGCTCGCTCGTTTTTCTGCCCAAGACTCCAGCGTAACCAGCTGTCACGTCGGTCTGTAATATCGAGGTAAGCACAAAAAGGGCCCGAGGCGAAAAGCACTACGTCAGTTGGGTAAGGCGGCCGTAGTGCGACGTCGCCCCCTGCTGCATCCCCCACTCTCCGACTCTCACTCTCGCTCTTTCTCCGAGTCTACTGAAGTTTGAGAGAAAAGTGTCGGCTGACTATGCAGGGAAGAAAGAATCGAATGGCAACATGGCTATCTGTATCCGTACATACTATGCAGCAAAGAAAGGCAGGCAGCTCGACAGGGCCCCGGAAGCCAAACTGTGTGTGTGCGTGTGCGTATGCTCTTCAATCCATCTCCAACTGCTAAGGCGAGGAAGGCAATGTATCTGCATCGCCTGGGCATGTACCGAGGCGGTAACCTACCTCACCTACATGGCATGCACTTGAGACTCGAATCGAGTCGTCGAGCTACGAGGTTGTGGAGGATGAATCGGTCAGGCGTCACTTCTCGCATGTCCAACTCCAGTCGTCTACGTCCTCATCCCGTCGTTTGGACGCAAGAGAAAAACAGAGAGAGGATACGTACCGACCATGTTACTCACATCGCGTGTGTGTGTGGAAAGTACTCGGTATTGTTCCTGCTCTCTCGAAGAGCACACGGGAGGGGTGGCATCAGACAAGCCCTGTCAACACATCCCATCCGGGGGCAGAAAGAGAGCGGGGGGTGCAGTACAAGGCCCGTTGTCGCGCACTAACAATTTTTTCCCCTCTGGATGGGAGACGGCTTGACAAGGGAGACGATGAGCAAGTGGAGATGCCGCCGAAGAAGATGCCCAATCCCTGCACTGGCGCACGCTGCAGCGACAACCAGAGAATGGAAGAGACAGAGAGAGAGAGAGAGAGAGAGAGCGGGAGCCACACAGCCTGCGCTGCATGGGATGGGAGAGGGTACGTACTGCAGCTCCAAATTGCAGCCATACCAGTCGTAATCACAAGTAGCACGACTTGAGATGCAAATGTCCACCTGGCTCTCAGCAGAGCAGAAAGGACCCTGGCCATCTCCAGCACCAGCACCAGCTAGCAGCAACAGAAGAAGAAGAAGACGACCACCACCACCATCTCGGTCAGTCTCTGCTCGCACACATCAATCATTGACCACCAGCCAGCCTGCTGCGTCTCTTTCGCTCGCTCTCACGCATACATACCTCTCATCCCAACATCTTCTACCATACCTTACCTACCTTACCTTACTTACTCTGTCCTGCCTTCGGGGTACTACTTACTTGCCTACTTCACACCTTACTCGACCCTCATCCTCGACTCGAGTCAACTCGCCGCTCGCTCACCTACTTTACCTCGCTCTGGCCGCCCTCACCTGTCTCGATTTTCCCTCCCACTGTCTGATATCTCTTCCCCCTCTTTGGATTTGGAGTATTTCTCAGACATATCCCCCCTCCCTCACCGGCCGTCCTCTCCAACTCCAACCAACCTAACAAGAATCCAAATTCGTCCGCCATTCCGTCCACCACACCGGCCAAGTCTCCTCCAACGTGTCTCTCGGCCCAGCTACGCCGCACAGCTGCTACCTTAGGTAGCTCCTTCTATCACTTTGAAGACAGGCTGCCTGCCACCCGCACCTCGCGGACACCTCATCAGTCCAGAACACAAAAAAAATAATAACACACGCACACACACACACACACACACACACACAAAAGGGTACGTACCACATCTACTTGTCTTCCCACCACACCCCAGGCACGCGGCCAGGTACCTCTACCCGACGGCCACGGCATCCGTCGTCTGTCTCCTTCACATCTATCTCTTCACGCTGTTCCATTGCGCAGACTCACCCTGGCCCCATATCTCTCTCTCCATCCGTCCCGTCGTACCTCTCTTTTTGTCTGTATCCATACCCATACCCATACCCATACCCATCGCTCCCCCATTTTCATATTCCACGCCCTGCCCTCAACCTCCCACACCCTTCTGCTGCTGCTCGCCCATGACCGCTGTCCTGTCCGCTGTCCGCTGTATCCATACCCATACCCATACCCATACCCGTACCCATACCCATAGCCCAAGGCCCCATACCCATACCTTTCTCCTCTCTCCAAGGAGGACCCAGACCGCGGACCCAGATACCCAGCCCAAGGGCACCGCTCCTCCAACCCGCGCGCGCACACACCATCCATACCTACCTCGACCTACCTTGCCTTGCCTTGCCTTACCTTACGGTCCTTACCTGACCTTCCTCGACATGCGTGCCTACACCACCACATACATACATTAGATACCGCTCATCCCATTCACTCCTCCATCCCGTTCCCTTTGGCTCTCTCTGCAAGTCTTGCCTGGAATTACCCGTCTGTCTGCACCGACCTCACCTCACCACATCCTGTTCGGCCCTGCGCTTGCTCACAAGCTCATCCTTCCGTTCCGCGCACAGCTCCTGGTCGCATCACTTGAGAAGCTTCTCAAGCCCGTCTACACGCGCTGTCCTCGAATGCTCACAACTCACATCGCGCAGCAGTCCACCAGGCAACTACACCCAAGAACCAAGATCCCACGACCAACGGCGAACCACTTGATTCCCAACCTGTCGTCACATCTCGTGCGCATATGAGTCCCGTTCATCGCCGACTTCGCCCTCACACCTACGTCTCCTGACCAAAAAGCTCTCGACCCCAGGGACTCGACGCACCAAAACAGCAAAAGTCTCGCCGACGTTCCGACCCAACAGGCCAATATCGAGAGCAGAAGTCGACGGCGCATCTAGGCCATCGTTTTCTCCGCTTCAACCCTTGTCGGTCTGTCCACCTTGCCTCACATACGTACATGTCAGGTACCCACAACTCCCTCTAATATACCGCTTTCTCCCCACGGACGTCATACCGGAGCGGCCCTTTTTCTTTCGACCAGCAACTTTTCGATTTGCTAGCGGCCTCTGTCGCTTGCCCATCATCATTTGAAACCCCGACTTCCGTTGGAGTTCTCCTCTCACCGCGTGCGACACTTTCGCCGACCCATTCGCTCGTTTTCTCATCCACCGCTCTATGAAGCGCCACAGCCCGGCTTTCCCCCACCTGACCAACGCTCGTTAAGACCAGGAAAAAAAAGCAGCCATACTCGCCCAACCAACCCCGGCTCAGCTGAATCCAAAAACTAAAAGAGGCGTCGCAAGCAAGCAAGCTAAGGGAAAAGCTACACGAGGGCGAGGATTCGTATCAATCGATCGCTCGCCAGGAAGAGATTGGAAAGATTCGGGACGATACCCGCGCTGAATACCACCACGGAATTGCTGTCGCTTGACAGCACATATCTGCTCTCCAGATGTTTCGCCAAAGGTAAGCTCTGCCATGCCTCGTCCCCCTCATGCACCGACCAAAATAGCTGTACAACCCGGCTCCCCGCACACACGCTGCGTGTTGTTGCGCCATCTCGAAACCTTTTTGCGCCTGTCCCGGCCTTTAGCTGACTCGTATGCCCTCTGTACAGAACAAGCGCCCAGAAGCCTGGCGATGAACTGCTGGCCACTTTCAGAAAGCAGTTCCCTGAGGTAGCTGCCACAACCGCCGCACCGGCTGGTGTTCCGCAGGCTGCCGTCGACAACGCCGCCGTTGCACCCATCCCAGGCGTCCCACTCCCTGGGTTCCAAGAAAGGTCAGTACCCGCATCCGAACCAGTTTTCCACCGAACCTTGTGTGTTTTGCCGCCTCGAGGCTTGCCGTTGCCGTTGCTGTCCAGCCTGCCGGCCGCATCCCCCGGGATCAGTCCAGTAGGCGGAAACGCGGGGTACTTGGCCGGTTGTCAATCGACGGCCACTTTCCAAATCCAATTCAAGCATCAACGCACCGGGAAGACTGCGTTTCTTTGTGTGTAAATGACGTATTTGCTAATGTTTAACTTGTCGCAGAAGCCATAGTCTCAGTCATGAAGCTTTCAGGGACCAAGATCCGACGCCGAGAGCGACGAATGAGCCGTGGAGGTTCACTCCATCACTGCTTGATCCCAACTCGTTCTCCTTCACCAACTTTGCCAATGCGCCGCCTGGCTACTACACTCCCACCCCGGGCGGCACCAACACCATCTACCACCCTCAAGCCGGTGACTTGCACACGCCCACGCTGGGTCTCGGTATGGGTCTCGGGACCCCGCTGTCGATGCCCACGTCGGAGGGCGCGATGAACTCCGGACCTGCCATGATGGACCTCGCTGGTTTCCAAGGGATGCATCCCCAGCACTTCCAGCAACAGTTCCATCCCTTCATCCAGCCTCCTGCGCCTCAGCAATCCTTCGCACCGTCGACCTTTGTGCACCAGGATACCGGCTACGAGACGATGGAACAGGATGGATCGCCTATGAATTCTGATCCGTCTGAAGAGAGGATGACCTCAATCGACAGCGCGTTTCACAACTCACCCATGGTTGGTTTCCAACAAGGACGACAGTTCAGCGGCATGCCCATGGCTGCCGCGCTCCCGCCATCTGCCGAGAAGTTTCGATTCCACGCGACTCTAAATGCGCCAACCGCCATGATCAAGCACGCAGATGAGATCCCGGTAACTTATCTCAACAAAGGCCAGGCCTACTCCCTCTCTATCGTGGACACTAATGCGACTATCCCCGTCGCTCCGGGCACCAAATTCCGCACATTTGTCCGCATTTCCTTCGAAGATGAGCAGCAGCGACAGAAGCCTGGGGTATGCTGGGCCCTGTGGAAGGAGGGAAGAGGCACGAATGAGGCCCACCAAAGAGGCGGGAAGCTGCAAGCTGTGGAATATGTCGAGGCTGGACAACCCACCGAGGGCGACGACAAGAGGACTCGCATTGAGCTGGAGTCTGCATCATTCGATGGGTTTTCAGTGGTTTGGACTCCCGGTATCAACGGCGGCCCCGAATGCAACATTGCCGTCAGATTCAACTTCTTGTCCACCGACTTCAGTCACTCGAAGGGCGTGAAGGGTATCCCGGTTCGACTTTGCGCCAAAACTCAGACTTTCCCTTCGGATCCTACCCAGCCAGCGGCAGACGCCAACCCCGAGATCTGCTTCTGCAAGGTAAAGTTATTCCGCGACCACGGTGCCGAACGAAAGCTTTCCAACGATGTTGCGCACGTCAAGAAGACGATTGATAAGCTCAAGCAGCAAATCGCTCAGGCGGAGAGCGGCATGAAGGACTTTGGCAAGCGCAAGAGATCGTCGGCATCGCAGGTCAAGGGATCAGACCAGCGACCAGGCAAGGTGCAGAAGCACAAGCGGACGTGGTCGATGTCTTCAACCAGTTCGGCGGGCGGCACCCGCCCTCCGCTGGAAGAAGACTTACACTACAAGCTCCAGACACTGCAGGACATGTTTACGAGCACCAGACCCGTCAGCGTATTGTATCTCCGTGGCGAAGATCTCGACGACCCCGATGCCCATCCTGTGTCTCTGCCCGGGGAGCAGGGCGGCGAAGTCACAAAGGTGGAATCTCGTGAAGGGCCCGCGTGGCAAGCACGCAGCGGACGCAGCTCTGTTGCAGGCTCTTCTCTGGTGTCGCCTTCACCTAGCTCTTTGTCTCTTGCATCACAAGCGTCGGCAGTGCCCAACCGACAATGGTCAGGTTTTGACGGCGAAGGATCTGGTGAGCCTGCATCGCGACAGGGCTCAGACCAGCCTACAAAGGTCAGCAAGACGGATGATGCCGGCAACTTGAGTGGGTGGATCGAGGCCCTCGGAGTCGACCCATCTTACCGACCCCCTCCCGAGCGTGTTGCAAAGCCCGTCGCCTGCTTTTACGTCATCCGACCTAGCCCCTCTGAGCCGGAGAAGCGAGACTACTACAGGGCGATCTACTTGGCCCAGCGTAACTTGAAAGATTTCAACTATCGCGTCGCCGCAAAGTGGAACATTGACCCGTCGAAGATCCTCCGCACCGTCCATGTCCTGGATCGTGGCCTCGAAGTCGAAATGGATGACGATGTCATTGCCGAACTGAGAGAAGGCCAGGACATGAGGCTCGAGATCAAAGAGCTTGCGGATGAAGTCCAACCAAAGCGAGAGTGGGACATGGTTGTCGACCCGAGCGAGGGAGACACTATGGACCAGCCATCTTCGCAAGGAGGCTTTGAATTGCGCCTCAACTTCTAATGTTACATAATCGGATCCATCCTCTCTTCAGCAACAAAATCGATCGGACTCGGACTCTTAGACGGGGATTTGTACTTGTTTCCGGCTGCTTGTCGCCAAGCATGCCACTGGACACGGGCGATACGAGCGCACATAGGGACTTGCACACGCATGGTTGGGATATCGCTCAGTTGGCGTTGTTGATTTTGAGATACCAAGTCCCTAGATGGGGCGCTTCTTCTTTTCAACGCTTCCGACCACCAAATACGCAGGCGGATTTATGATTTGGGTATTTAGATCTGGGTCATTACGGGCATGGTAGCAAAACACACAAGATATCCCGCCCTTCGAAGGGCCGTCGGCACATTCGAGAGGGTTTTTGGAAGGACGAGACTCGGACACGGCGAGCGAGACCACGAAAACGTTTCGGTCTACTCGGTTCCGTGGTATAGTCCGAGTTGTCGACAGCCCAGGCTGCGGCTTCTTTCAGCTGTTTTTCTCTCTGATTCTCGCATCAACTTTTACCATACTATTTGATGCCTAACCCACTGTCTTTCTTTTGTTCAACGCAGACCAACATGTACTTTGGCTTGTCGTTGCGTACACAAGTCCGAAGCTGGTTGACGAAGTAATGCAAGCATTGGAGGGCACACATTCATAGAGCACGAGCTCCCCTGCGCTGCAGCTTGTACCTTAGCAACATACCCACTGATTCTCTAGTCAATCTAGAGAACAGAAAATTTACGGCATTGACTTTGATATCATTATTCTCAACCGCGCGGGCGGCATCGGGCGCCACGACGATGGGATTTACAAAATGGGAAAGAGAGCCGATTTACAGATGCACTAACTCTAGGGTTCATATCGGTTCCACGACGGTTATGCGCGACGGTTATTACTGACTAGGACAGCACAGGCGACGTTTGTCGCATCGGGCACGATGATTGGGAGACGGATGTGCCGTGGCTAATCTCGCGTGGATAAGGCTCATTTCGACGGCGGGAGCCACTTGGGTCAGCGTTGAAACCTCTGTCAACACGCGCAGCCGCTAGCGCCTTCGACGGTCTGCTCCTCCGCCATCGCGGTACCATCGTATTCCATCATAATCGAACCAGAAGGATGATGAAGGGATACAACTGCCTCGTGCGAAAGGAACGGACCCAAACCTTCTGCCAGCATTACCGGGAGCATCCTTGAAAACAGCCTCGACATCGTCGATGTATGGCGGCCGTCACCCACTAGCCACACGACGTGTCCATCCGATCGGTCGCATTACGGCGCGCCTAGTGAAAAACGTCCTGGCGCCTTGACGCCGCGCCGGCCCGGCAAGACCTCTTGGGCGTATTCGCACCCTCTTACATGCCCGAGGTTCGCAAGGTTTCCGGGGAGGCTGCAGCAGCAATTGACGACATTCCCTCGGTCTGTGGGACTGAGCATTATCTGCGAGCTCGTGAACACAACATGGCAATTCACAAAAGCCATGACCGCCGGGCAGACGGATGGAGGGTGTGACCACAGCCAACCGGAGCAGTGAGGACAATGTCAAACGGAGCCGGTAAAACGAAGCTTAATCCTCCGTGGTCCTTACTGTAGGGGACATACGGGAAGTTTAATTCAGCATTCGACGGGCTCAACAACTGCAGCTTACACTGACAAATTGCCATGGAGACGGACCAACGACAATGGCATCCTCCTTCCTGGTGTTTGGGTGGATTGCACACTTCGGGTCACGGCAAAGGTCCTTGCAATGGTGTGCTACAACGAGCATTCATTGGGATTTGGTGTGGCAGCGCTGTGGCATCTGGTTCTTCGTCCCGACAGCTCCGCGGCCACCCGACTGACGAATTGCGGAGACCTCGCGGCGTCCATCCGACTCCAGACACTCTCCGAAATACTCGGGTACCTAGTCACCACAATCGGCCGGCTTCCGCCTCTTCCGTACGATCGGCGCAGTACAATGTACCCAGCGAGGCCGCCCAACCCCTCATCACCGTCTGAAAATGATCTACTGATGCTGATGCAATGCATCAAGCCACACCGATCGACAGTGGTGTTACCCGACAAAGTTGGACGAGCCACAGACGCTGTGGCGAGTGCTTGCGCGTTTCGACGGTCTAGAACTCGTGGACGCTGTCACTTCGTTGGCTCATAACTCTGTTTCTCAGCCGTTGCGCCAGTACTTGGGTTGATTCTCAGAGACTTTCGGTACAAGCCACGCACTCATTCTAGCACATGAGATTACTCCGTTGGCCCTGCATACATCCTATCACATCGGTAAGCCACATGTGGCGGCTGTGGCAGTTCATCAACGTGGGCCACGTCCCTCAATTCTAACCGAGCTTGATGCCAGGCCCAGATCCAAAATGGCCTGATCGAACGTTGTTGATGGGATACTTCCTATCTTCAGCGAGGAAAAGTCACTACTTGGACAATATGAGGCCTTCGCGTCGGGCGTAGGCCGTCCCGTCTTTTGAGGAGTGTATGTATCAAGGCCCGCGCCGTGTACGGTAAGGAACACTTCATGTCCCGCAAAGTCACCTGCTGTTTGTTCACGACGAATGTCAGACGTTTGGCCAACCAACTATTCGGACAAGTACGTTTCCAGCCAAACCATGCGACTCACTGATGTCGAATGTCGTCTAGCTGGCTTATGCGATTTCAAAGGACGGCAAAAGATCCTTTTCATGCGCAATATCGGCAGAAACCTCGCGGGCCCCGACTGCGTTGAGCCGCACGAAACCTGCCCTGTCAGACGATATCAGATTGAGGGAGTTAAGACGAGGTCAATCTCTCGCCCGTTCGAATTCTGTTGGGAGCAGGACGTTTTGTTCCGGCGACCTCACAAGATCTTGTTCACGAGCATTTCAGCCTGATGATTCGGGATGCCGAGGCGCCTGTTTGCAGTTGACACGTCAAACCCTACATCTGAGCGTTTACAACAGCGAAGGCAGGTGTATCAAGCGGTGCAAACAGACTGGTGTTTTGTTTCGACGCCTTCGCGGAGAGGGGCCGGTGCGGGGAAATTGGGGTCCATTTGCACCGACTGACCCGTATGCAGAAACCGGGGCCCAGTGCCATGTGGGGATAACCCCCCTCGGCCAGGAGTTCCCCGCCTACCCTAGCCCCGTCAGATGCAACTCTACGTTTCTTCAAGACGAACCGAACGTTTGGAGATGATACCTGGACCTGCTACCTTCTTTTCTGTCCGTCGTCTGTCCAATTTGGCTAAAGCGCAGTAACGAATCTCCCGAGAAGTCACGATGAGCGGGAAAGGAAGTCATCAGCGAGCAATGATCGGGTGTCCTTATCGTCATCTTGCAGGATGATCAACCAGACCCTGTTCCTGAACGCAGCAATACATGCGCAAATCTCGCGGCCATGCATCATGCAGCGGCAGGAGTGCTCCCAAGGTACGACAGTGGGCTGGAAGCCGTAGGGCCTGCTGGGCAAGTACCAGTACCTTCAGAGAAAGAGGAGCCCAACGAGGGAGAGACGGTGTGGAGGAGAGCACTCGCCACAGTGACATGCCGAACTTGTGTGGCAGAAGGCTCTGAATGGTGCGAGATACGAGGGCTCGAAGACAGGCGGGTCCCTCCAAGGCCGCTTGTCTTCGCCAGTGGGCTGGACGTCTGCCCGATACGGATACTCGAGTGTCGATCGTCCAGAACCTCGGGGTCACGCGATGGTATCAGGGCTGAGAAAGCAGCCCAAAGGACCTCGGAGAAATACCGCGGCCGTTTCTTCATGTCTGGAGCGCAAACAGCAGTGCGTTATGCATAAAATTGGAGGGTCGATGGTATTTCTTCCTCTGTGTTGACACAAGATATGCCATGATTGCGCGGCTACTAGCCACACTCGGTGCCACAGCGCGCCCATCCGAGCGACATTTGGGTTGATCACTGCACACTAAACCTCAAACACGCATCAACATTCAGGGGAAAGGGCCAGTCAGGTGCGTCTGGATGCCAACATCTCAGCTGGCCAAGGGTCAGCCCCTTTCGCCTACATCGATTGAGTTTGGCGGGCGGTTGAGTCAAAATTTCGGCTTCTGTTCGACGCCACACAAACGTCGATCACCTGCTGGATGTGGCATTGAGGGCGAGCCACATCTGCTTCGTCCAACCGAGCCGACTGGGCATTTGCGTGGCTTCTGTGGCTGAGCAGACATGAAGCAGACTGTTTGCGCTGTCTGCGAGGGGTGCGAGAGAGGTGTGGGAGATGTACGAGGTCTGACTGGCTCCAGCCTCATGCACTCGCCACAGCGAAGGAATGAGGAGGAAACAGTTGGCGGCTGTGCGTGGTGCAGTTCGTGCAGCGACATCTGCCGCCCAGGGGTGAGTGGTGGTTTTGGTGTCCCGTTAGTGAGAAGTCACTTTCTATCAGGCCGAGCAACAGCCGCGCTTATTGGGCGAGCCCCCCTACACGCATCCAGACTCCTGGGATCGCCGAGGATAAGGGTACCACGAGGCGGCGGGAAGCAAGGTGGAGGGGTCCCATCAGAGGAGGAGAGACGCCTCGACCGAGCCACCGAGCGGGCCTTCTCATCAAGGTGAAGACGATAAAGAGGCGACGAGGCCCCGGATCGTGTTCACCTCACGGTGATCTGGTCAACGAACTGCGTTCATACCCACGGCACATATATCCTTCACTTACGAAGAGATCTCCCTCATTTCAATTTCCTCCCAAGTTCTCTTTTGATGTGCTCACCCGGGCGACGAGGGTTCCCGCCCTTCTTCCACTCACACGCCTCCTCCACCACTCCAGCCACAGTTGAATCTAGGTTTCTCTGCTCAGTAGCGGGAGCAGCTCCCGCTGGAACGTTGACGGTGAGCCAATGGCGATCGCGAAGACGGCCTGTCGCTTTCCTGATGCGGTAGTCTGATGGCGCTTGCCACACCCTGACAGAGAAGTCTCTGTGAGGGGACATCGCGAGAAGCAGGAGTGGCGGTGTCTACTGTTTCTTCTGCCCTCCCGGGACGTGGGGGTCGAGTGAGGGAGCGCCGCGAGGCGAGGAGGGGTTAGGGCCGCACAGGTTTGTGGTGTTCCCTACCCCATTGCTGTCGTCCGGCCTATCTCCTGCGAGTTGAGGGGATTCCCCTTGCAAATCGAGCAGCCAAGATGGCGATCTTGCCGACATTTTGAGGTTTACGCCTGCAGGAGGTCCTAATGTGGCATACACCCGCAGCCACGAGCCTCTCTGAAGCCGTTCAGGGCGTTGAGACCCCTCTACTGAAAGGGTGAGGACCCTGAGATCGCTGCAGAGCAGCAACGGCAGCGTCTACACTAGCTCGTCGAAGAGGAAGCGAGGGGGTAAGATGCCACCACGCGAAGAACTCACGATCTGCAGGAGAAGCAGTATGTTCCCGTGATTTGCGGTGCCAGTTTGAGGCATTCTGGCCAACCAGCACTGCTGACAGGCCCGGTTTTCATGATCTGCGACCGCCTTCACCGTGGCTACGACGGTGATGTGGCCATTTCAGGGCCAGGATCGGCACTCGTGAGCCATTTCAGGCACAAGTGCGGTGCAGTGTCAGTCTGTTTAGGGCTGAGATGGGCAATTTTGCTTTCCCCTCTGTCTGGCTGCTTTGCCTGCTGTCTGCCGTTGGGAAAACCGCGTGCGCACGTTTTTGGTGGCGAAGATCGACGGCCCGAGGTTCACCATGGGCCCATGATCTACTGGGGAAGTGACAGATGTCGAGCGGTTTGGAGCGGTTGAACGTTTCAAAAGGTTGGGGCGAAAGGGTAGGGATTTTCCCATCTGTTGTGGCTGCCCGTTCGATGACGGTAAAGATTTGCGACGAAGGTGAAGCGGGGGAGTGGTTTTTTGTGGTTTTTTACGGGACTTTTCGGTTTTCCATGGGATTTCCTGCATCTCCGTCGCTGCAGAAAGTTCTGCAGCTCTCCGATGGTTTTTTCCCTCATCGCGCGAACCTTCATAGTGCACACACTGCGTGCATTCGGCCCTTTTTATTATTTCCAAAAGTTTCATTTCGTTGCAATCTCATTTACCTCTTTTTGTCGCTTTTTGGTTTTGATGGGCTATACGAAGGCGGAGGGATGGGTTGGGGTTACTTTTCAGGTGAGAGGAGGCGATGGTGATCGGCGGTGATCGGCTGTACGTCATTACTGCTTTCTGTCTGACGCCGTTTGAGAGTAGGGAAACCGGGGAAACGTGTTTGCCACGGGACTCTTTGAGAGGTAGTTTTAATCCAAGGTGTTTCTTCTCGACTGCTGTGCTTTTTCTCCTACATTTGCACTGCGTGATTCGATTTCGACGGCTTTTGAGGGGACGCCTTTTGCTGCGGTTGGGGTTTCGGATGGATGGGAGGAGAGAGGAGGACAATGACTCCGAATTATTGTTCTTACGACGACGAGGCGACACAGATGATTGGAAGAGGAGGGCTTTTGACAGAGATGGAAGTCGTCGGGGGATGATGCAGGAGGTGGAATAGGGGGCCACGACACGGTCGATTCGACGACGAGGAGACAGGTTACGCATCACCACGATTGCGATACGCGACACGAGCGACTTACAACGGTTCTACATTGTCGAAGAGCATCTTGTTGGACGTGTGGACGAAGGTGCTTGATGGATGGGAGTTGGTGGATGGGGATACCCGGCCGTGATGCTGCGAAGGATGGATGGCTTGGAGCGATTGTCGACCGCGCGATTCGATTGACGAACATATTTTGAAGACCGTCATATCCTCTCGGATGACAGAAAGAAGAGGTGCTTGCCATGGATGGACATCCAGGGACTTTCGCCCGGTATGGGTTGCTATTTCGAGATGGAGAGAGAGCGGGATCGAAGACGAGTGTCGTGGCCGGCCGTCTGAAGCAGCGGAGGGCCGCTTCAAGTGAACTCGATCCCTTCAGATGGGCATCAAGGATAATTCGGGGAGGTGGCCGACCGCGAATCATATCGACATCTTTGGTCTCTATCTGTGGAATGGTAGGTGGCTTGTTTCTTCTCGGTCAAGGGAGCAACTGTCTACATGTTGGGCGTGTGATGCGAGTCCTTGGTATCTTGTCCATCGACTCTTGCTCAACAAGAAGTATGTTCCATCTGCGGAGTTTGTCGTGTTGGCGTTACCGTCACCTTTGATCCAACACGCGTGGCAAGTCATATGCCTGGTGTCTTAAGAGAAGTCAGTCAGGGTCGATCGACGACGCGAGCTTTGCGCAGTCCACGCCGCGGCCGCCGTCGAGTTAGCAGTGCTGCTCGCTTTCTGGACTGGCATGGCCGCCTTGGTAATGCTTGAGCGCGGCACGTCGGGCTTTCGGATGCACAACTCTACGGAGACATCATGAGCATGGTTTCTAGGCGTTTGATGCTTGGTCTGGTTCAGCCTCAAGTGTCCTACCCGTTGATTTCGTGGTCAGGCCAGCTCTGCTCAAGGTTCAACTGGACCTTGATGGCAGAAGCGATGACTGTTTGCAAAGGTGTAGACCGAGGTGGGTGGCTTTGGTCGCCACGAAGGTTGATGGCCAGGCCATGTGCTTCAAAAGCTCTCAATGTCCACCGGGCGTGCCCTTCGTGGTTGCGAAAACACATCACAAGCATCACACCTCACGCTTCTGAGGAATTCTGGCCATGGCCGCGCCTTCTAGCGCCTCTCAAGCCGTCATGACGACTGGTTCAAGCATCGATGAAGTCTCCGAACCCCGACGAGTCCCGCACGAGATTTTCCTCGCCATACTTGACGAATTGATTGCGGTCTTCGAGGCTTCGACGGCAGGAGCTCTCTGGAACCTCACAGCTGAGTTTCCGTACTTTGCAGGCTGGCGTTCGTTTCTCATACCTACCAGACTTCGTGCGACAGCAGAGACACCGACTCGCGTGCTTCACGAGGATTACGCTGATCAGCAAGGACGCACAAGCGTACGCCAATCGAAACTTTGGCCGTTGCTTTCAATTCTGGGCAGTGCATCAGAAGCTCAGGAAGGTGATGTCTTGCCACATACTGACGCTGCCCAGAATCGACGAATTTTCAGTCCACTATGAATTCTTTTACTATATAGGCGGCCGGGTTCCGTGGACGCCTGATCTGTTTTGTAGGACGTCGTTGCTGCCCTACGTCGAGACGCTGAGTATCCCGTACATCTCGCCGCCTGACAGATTCGCGCGCATCTTTTCCGACTTTTCCAATGGCAGACTCTTCCTGATTGAGAGCCAATGTCGAGACTGGTCAAATCGGTTTAATGATAAGCACAAGCTCTGCTCCCACGGCAATCTTCTGCCTGTCGACGAAAACCTCCTCCCAATCTTGTAGGCCGGTTTTCCCGACAGGCAGAGTATCAAGAAGGCGCTGGACAGGGGCGCTCGCGTCATCCTCAAGTGCTATTTTGACAGGAATGATGTCGAGGTGTTTTCCACGCAGAAGGGTCTTCGGGTGAAGTTTTCCCACTGCGAGTTCAAGTGCGCCTGCGACGCCACTCGCCGTGATTGGTTGGAGAGATATAGATATCTATATAGTTCAGAACGACTTCTGACCGAAGGCTGAAAGACGTGCGAGAGCTGGTTTGTGGACATGGATACACGCGGCTGTTGCCTGCACAACGAGCTGACGTGGTCCTGACGTGGTTGCTCAAGGTGTGTAGATGCGAGTCTTGTTATATGATGGTGCGAGGGGATATCGAGATGCAACGTGCCAGCCTCAGGTTACGGGATACTTCCCCAGGCCTCACAACATTTGGCGAGCCTCCCAGTTTCTAGTCATGAAGCACCTAGTTCCGTAGTTGTTGGGATAAACGGAATATTTGACATTTTTATTTCCTTATTTTTGTCGTCTAGTTCGATCTCGGCCTTCTTTTAGTGTCACATGAGCCCCCAGACCTGGACTGATGTCCACTATGGCATTACTTCTTTTCCAGATCTCTTGGCATAAGAGCAAACCTCGGCCGCAGTTAGCCTTTGTTGCACAGCCAAGAAGAAAAGGCGAGTCTATAGTCAAGAAATCCTTAAGTTCTTTCCAAAGCCAGTGCGGGGTGTTGTGATTCCAAGTCATGAACAACACCTCATCTGGGGCTGATTGAGCGTATACGTCGAAAATTTGGATGTCTTCTCGGGCTTGGAAAACCTCTGTGGATAGGCTACCGTTGTCCTGGTGATCTTCTCATGCTAGGTGTGCAGAACTAACAGGGTGCTGTGTATTAAGGTGGCCTGTCACGCGACCGGCCGTATATTAAGCAGTTCTGGAATAAACCCGATCGCCAAGTGTACCTCACGAAGCCCCTGTGCTGGTCAGGGACGATATGCCCAGAGTGCTTTGTCTTCCGCCGCAAGACCTTTGTTGTCTTGTCGCACAGTCCTTCCTGCCTGCGGGCCGCACGCCGCTTCGTGAATTCTGTCCCTTCGTATCTGCGCTGAGAACTCCCAAATCATTGTCATTATCGTCATTATCATCGTTATAGTCATTATCGACCTGACGCGTGATGTTAGCGGAACTCCAAATCAGTGTGGAAACAAAGATTTACCTGATTGCATTGTAATCCCAGGCTTGAATGCGTGCTAGCGCCAATTGCTGTCCGTTTCTTGATGTTGTTGTCATGTTCTCAGACTGTATCAAAGATGGCGGTGTCGCTCGAATAGAAGGTGTTGGTCTTCACACCAGCTGTCCAGATTATATCAAAGAATAGGGGGATCTTGTTCGGGTCGGCAAATAAGTCCCTGGTAAGGGGAGACAGATCATCATCGTCGATGTACGCCGCAGAGATGAGGTCCCTCCTCTTTGGGATGCCAATGAGAACTCTCCGTAGGTTGGGAAAGAGCTGCAAAAATCTTTTGACTTCGTCGTCTCCGATTTCCCCTTTCAGGACCTTGATCGACTTCAGACTATCGAGATGGACTTCCTGAATAGTCCTGAGTACCTGCTTTTCGAATGCGGGCATGTCGACCAGTGAGCCGAGTAAAGACCACCAGAATGAAAGATCCCTTCCTAACAGAAAGGTGTCTCCTGTGGCAATCCATGCCAATCCCAGATCCTCGAATGAGCCGAACGAGCATGAGGCGGCCCCTGGGAATGGGGCAAAGTGTTTTAACACCTCTCCTCAGGGCAACGTCAACCTGCGAGATCTTTCGCAGAAGACGAAATGGCGTTCCCCGTCTCCCCAGTAAGTCCGCCTTGAACTCGGGGTAGATGATGTAGTCCGATGAAGATCCGGTCCAACTTTGGCGCTTTCCCAACTTCCACCTGACACCACCATGTGTGCAATCGTTCTCGGCGATGGCGGCGTAGACATCCCCAATGACATACTGAGCAACGTGCAGGACAAGCTCATATGGCAAATGGGGTAGGGGAACAGACGCCGCGGTAGTGGAGCTGGCTGCCATCTTTATAGTATTGCGTGCTGTTGTGCTGGGGTTCTGGGCAAATGGATGGTGAAAGAAATGTTGTGGCAAGAAAAAAGACTTTTTGTTATCCTCCCCTGAGAGGAAGCAAGTTGTGTAGAAGGTGAAATAGAGAAAAAGAAAATTAGAGGATGTGAGGCTTCTTTTATATGTTTCGTTCGTCTGAAAGACGTTCCGTGGGCTGCTAATTCACTGTGTAAAAAGTGAAATTGATAGTGTCGGCCGACCTAGAGATGGGTGAATTAAATGTGAGAAAAGAAAGCATTGAAGATTGGATAGAAAGCGAGTAGCAAGGTAGTTTGTCAGATGTCTTGAAAAGGTTGCCCATCCACAAGTAACTACTTCCCCCTAGCGACATGAAATTCACTGCACCTACGTCGTCACTGGGGCCAGTGGACACGCGGATAGGAAAGAACACAATGTTCATCGATGGATTTCCCTACACGATCCTGATAACTACTCAACCGTCGAAATCTCTACCTCCAACGCTTGAGGCGAGCCTATGATATATAAGTTCGCTCCAGAGACTCAGAGCTGGACATCATATTGGTGTGCCCTGCTATTAAAGACGACTCATCTGGAGGTTGAATACCATGCAACCTGGCTGGAATTGACAGAGATCCGAGGCCCGCGTTAGGAGCAGATCAGGGCCGAAGGTCTATATATCCTACGATGAATTGAGAACCCTCATGGGCTCTCTGGTCCACAGCCAGAAACATCCATCAGGCAAAACCTTATCATCGAAAGGGTTTTCAATGTCGTAGTCAGGCTACTTCAACCCGTCGGAGCCAAGCCAATGATTTTATCACGCCCTTTTCATTGTCTACATGATGTGACAACGACACTGGACGCCAGACGTTAGTCGGAGTCAAAGGTCTCTAGCGCTGCCATTCGTATTTCGAGCCTGTTTTTAATATTGGCCTTCCCCCGTTCTCTCTTCAGAGTAAACTGGCACATATACTATAATGCAGTTTACTTGTACGTCAGCCAAACTCGTGTGCGCACATGTTCAGGAACGGTTTGCGAGAGTAGGTGGTCTTCAGATCAGCATCAACCGGGCCGTTGCCTATCGACTCGACATGATGCAGTTGCATAACAAAACAAAAAGCTTCTGGAAAGGTGCCCTTTCTGTAAATGAGAGACTTCAGGTGAATGGAGCTGAAAATTCGTGCGATTAAGTACAGAGAAGTGATGTGTGGCAGCACGATACGGCGGTTTAGTCGCCCACATTCATGGGGTCTTGATGTTCCTAAGAAAAAGGATCCAATCTTCTTATCAACAGACTTCCGTCACTGCTGCTTTTCGAGCCAAAGCCAGCACCATCCTGATGACGAAACATCTGAATGTCGCGTCGAAACAAGTAGTTTTTGTAATAGCCGGTGAGGTAGAAGGCGACCTTTCGTTCCCATATAGGCGCCCACGAAGGGCCACTTAGTTCGAAACCTGATGGTACCTTCACCACTGATTTCTCATCGATGACGGAAACGTTTTCGTGCTGATATTGATGATATCTTGGAATGTGGGCGTTCGTATTGACACCAAAGTATGACATGAGCGTCACGGACTTGAGCGCTGGCAATGCCGTGAGGATTTCGACGATTTCAGGGAACATGGTGAAACACGCCTCGACAGGGTTCACAGCAACATGTTCAATGAGGTGAAGGGCGGGAGACTGTCGGAGAGAGCGGAGAAAAGATAGGGGGAAAATGATCTGAAATGCATCGACTCGAGGACACATCCATATGTAGGTCACGCCGCACTCAAATGTTGTGATTGGAAGCTGAACAAGGGAAGACGCAACCATGCGACGTGTCTTGCGGTCAATCTGGTGGAAGTTTCGAACGAGGTCAAGCCGATGAGATATGTCAGTTTGACGAATAAACTGATGCTTGCCGAGTAAGATCTTGTGCTTTCCGTGGATCTCATCTCTAGCATCTGGCTGTTGGATGCTCAGGCTCAGGGGATGTTCTGTGGCGTCTGATATGGCATCGGCGATAAGACCCTCAACGACTTGGAGAAATATCTCGTATGGAAGGTGAGGGATGGGAAGGCCATTGAGATGCATGGTAGCCATTTCTGCCCCTAGCTGTGAGACGTCGACAGCCATACTGAATCTGGGCGTTGAAGGTGAGAGTTGAACTTCAACTAGCGTTGTTCGTGTTTAGGACAGTGGGAGGAGAGTTGGTGTTTTATAAAGGGAATGCTGCAGTCAAAAGCTTTACCTTGAATGAACAAAGATCAAAGAAGACTGTGCAGGTGGGTGCTGACACTGGTACGTTTATAACCAGATTCCTGCCTCTTTCCTTTCACAATGAGGGTTCCATATCGCTGCGTCTTTCAACAGCTCCGCTCCCCTTGTTCACGCTTGATGTCAGACATCGAGGCCCTCGTCCAACAAGCACCCTGTTGAGCCCTACCCTCCCAATAAACCTCCCACAATCTCTCCGTTCGAGGGGAAAAAGATTTTCTTCCATACAAATCGACGAAAACTTGTTCTCGTCAACATCGCCAGCATCGCCAACATGAGCGAGAACTCGCCTTCGTTGGGCAGCGCCCTCGCGGCCATGAGCCTCCGCGATGACAATGACAGGTATGTGATCTCTGCTTTCTCATGTTAATTTCAGTCGTCGTTTCAGTGGTGGATTTTCTGATCGCCGGAATTCCGCGTTGGAGAGTCCTCAAAAACCGCAGCCGGGAAGGAGTGCTGACGAAGTCACAGCATCACTGCCAGCGAGAAGAAGCAGCAGTTCCCCAAGATTCCCTACGAGGTCGCTCTTCTCATCTGTGAGAGCCTTGTCGATATCGCTTATGCCAAAGCCTGCCAGGAGCCCATGACTTGGCAAATCACGGCTCCGAAGGCGGACGCCTCGTCTGCTCCGCTCTACGTTGTGACCGACAAGCACCGCCAACGTCCCGAGCCAGACATGAAGAGACGCTTCCAGATCTTCAAGGACATCCGCCAGGTCAACCGAAAGACTAGCATAATGGTCGATAAGGCCTTTCCCCGTGCTATCATGTACCACCAGCGCGACTGGGGCGACACCAACGACCATGACGTCAAGGAGGAGATGTGGCCTCCCATCTGGATCTGCCCCGACGCCGACATCTGGCAGTTCAGACTGACGCACCCGCTCCTGGCCGCCGAGCAGTTCAACCGCGCCCTCGGAGCCTTCTGGTCCCCTGACCTCACGCCCGAGTCGAAGGAGATCGTGAAGCACATCCAGACGTTGAAGGTCCGAAACCTCAATTTCCTGATCAACAGATTCGAGGCCCAGTGGGAGCTGGCGGCTCTGCCGAACCTCAAGAAGATCCATATGATCACCAGCTGCTTTTGGCCCCCCACCATGGCGAACGCCGACGTGGAGTATCTCTGGCCCATCGATCAAGGCGAGGTCTCGCTCCCCCACTTCCCCCACTTCTCTTCAGCCCAACTCAACCACGTGTTCGGTAAGCTGTGGGAGAAAGGAGTCAAGATTACCATGGTTGACAGATTCCCGACTGTTTCCAGTGTCGTCATGGAGATGGTTGCCACTCGTTATGGTGTCCATGTACGTCGCCTTCCTTGAACACAGTGATCTACGCCGTCGCCCTCGATGCCCGCGACGTTTCTGTGTCTTTTCGCCAAGCTGACTTTGTTCAAGCGAGCTCCATGAGGAGAAATTGGAATGATCTGGAGGCATGCGCGTGGAGTTGCTGGGTTAGTGGATAGGTTGCGGGCAGGCGGAAGGAGGCTACAAGACGTGTGACAAGGGCGATGCAATGGCAAGAAGGAATTGTTATCAGATCAACAGAATGAATCACAGGAAGACGAAGACGTCTTGACATTGCGCTAAGCTGTTCCTCTCATGACTCAAAGGACAAGTTCAACGTAAGCTGGTCGTTATCCCGAATAAATCTTCAAGAGGAACCTCTGAAAGATCCATTTTGAGAGGTTGTTCACGAATGTGGACACCGATGATTTGAGACTTCAACTTGAATTCGCCTTCTAAGGATCGCGTCAGCCAAGCCAGAGAACTAAGCTCAAACTCACTAAACTTCCTGGTCTGATTCTCGACTAAATAATGAACGTCTTGCACATGTCAATTATTCATGTTCCCCCCTCCCTCTGAAGGCAGACGATGAAGTCATTGCTTGACATGTCCCTGGGCAACGAAACGTACCACTGAGACCCGAAGCCCATCTCCTCCATCATCCGTTCCTCTCCGTCTCAGCCGGATCCAGGTAACAACGACATTCCTGGTCGGTGAATCGCATCATCAGACCCTCGGGCGTTTGAACAAGCTCATTGCGAGGTGTCATGTCCTCTGCATCCGACTCCGCATACCCGGTCAGCTCAAATCTCACACCACGCTTGAGTAGCTTCCCCCACAAGTCTTCCAGACCGAATGGGTCTAGATTTGCAGCAACCGCCGCGTATGGATACAGCGACTCATCAATGAGAACCAGCTCCCCATGGCGGTGGCGGTCCTCTGGATTCCTTGGCGGGGTTGGGAAGCGCATGTGCCTGTGACAGATTTGGATTAGCTCGAGCGCAGGGAGAGATTCAATGCAGCGAATCTCCTCTGGGCAATAATCAATCAGCACACTACAGATACCAGAGATTCTGATGTTCCTAACGTGCTGAAAGAGAGCTGCTGCAGCAAGGTTCGGGTTGCGAAAGACCTCTCGTCTTCCTAAGACGCCATTCAATCTGGCCAGTCTACCGCGCTCATCATTGATGTAGTCTTCCGGCTGGATTGGGGGCGATCCAAAAGTCGGCAAGAAGAACACGTCGATTTTGGGGCAGACCCAGACTGATCCATTGTCAGCGTGGTGCCTGCTCCACGCTCCGCGAAAGGGAAACCTAGGGAAGCTATTTTCGACGATCCGGCGGGAGTCGCGGTTGATTTGAGTGGCGCTTCTGAACAGAGCGTACCGATCTCTGTGTCTGTTGAGATGCCTTCTGAAGTGTTCCATCTTGGGCCTCATGTCAAGATAAATATATAACATGGGGGGCGCCATTGTGTGGGCTTCGAGTAACCAGTGTGCCGAAGTAGTCACAGCCAAGGCATTGTCAACCATGGCTTCGATTACGAGGAGGAAAATTTCGTAAGGGGGGATAGTGCTTGGTTTGAATTCGTTCTCTAGAACTCTTGATGCCTCCATTTGGCAGTCGTTCTCTGGTAGCTGCGACATATCGAGCTTGAGATTTCCGGATGGTTTTGTCAGCGAGACAAACTGGCTTTGAATGAGACACGCGCTTGAAGCTATACAGTATTTGGATCTGGGTGATGCCTGGCTAGATGCTCGTTTCAAAAAGGCGTAGTAAGGGAAGTCCTTTTATATTTAAGCCTAACAGTGATCAAATGTCGATGGAACCACGACGCCCATACGGTGAATGTCGGCCAAAGCGGTGACCCAAGGGAAGCCTGATTTACTACAACTTAACTTCCGTATCCGAGCTATCGGTCTTGCAGCCACAAGAGCTGTGGGAAGTCCTTTGCGATGCCAGAATTCGCGATATCGGCTAAAGATGAAGAGCACCACGGCGTTCTCACCAGTGTGAACCGATCCAGGTCGGGGCCGACGCAGGCCGCGACGTGCGCAGAAAAGTGCAACTTCATTAAAATGCCTACTGCAACATAGGGCATGCATAAAGAAGTGGGAACATCTATTGACTTGTGCCCTGCCTCGATGATCGATTTGGAGAATGTTGCGAAGCAACTCAGAGCACCTTTGACATCTTGGATTGGAGTCGGCCAAGAGCTGGCTCGTCGATATTTGTGGCACGAACCTGGAAGTAGCCCTTGATGACACTATCCGAGAGACAATTATGAGTTGACGATGCATATCTTCTCGCCGCATGTGTGACCTAGACAGTGGAATAACCAGAGGTAGCCTGCAGAGTCTTCAGCGCACACAGCGGAACAGCAACATCAAGGTGCACAGAGAGTTAATCGCAGAAGGTGAGTTGTGCCCTCTATTAACTTCTGGCGACCCATGAATATACAAGATTCTGTCACATTCGTCGTCGCTTCTGGCTTCGCTGTCGGTCACTTGCGCTGTTGTCGGCCTCTGGCATGGTCGCCGGTCTCAGGCATGGTCGTTGGTCTCTAGCGTGGTCGCCTTTCTCCAAGGCACCTTCTCCATCCTGCCCTTCTTCTCTCCTTCCCCCTGGAGTGCCTCCTGCCTCGACTCTCCAAGAATCTCAACCTCAAAATGGGATATAAATAGAGCTGCGGCACATCACATTCACACACAAACTTCTCTCCTCCAACTATACAATCTTGCTTCACATTCTACTTCAAATGAGCACTGAGCGAGGGCGCAAAGGTTGGGCCCCACGAACACTCAAATTCCTATCGTTTCTACGATACAACTTTTGCTACAAGACCCATCTCTGAATCACGCCTCCTACATTGAAACGAACGAAAGGACCTCTCTTCGTCCCATCCAAAGTCTTCTTTGTGAACTTCAGCCCTCCACACCACAAGCTGACCTCACATTCATCGCGCCTGCCGCTCAGGATAATAACGCTATCGAACGATCCCTTTCAGTCACCGCGCCCAATTTTCACCGTTGTTATCTTCACTCGCATCCTTTTCATTACAAAACATCTCGATCATCATACACCAACCCACCTATCAGCAGATCGACCTTCACAATGGCTACAGTCACAGGAACTCCTCCCTCGCCTATCTCCCCGATCTTCAGAAAACTCCCTTATGAGCTAATTCTCATGATCGCCCACGAGCTGATTTCGTCTACCACATCAAGCCTGCAGCCTCAACACTTCGAGTTCTACAGCCACGCACAGACGCTTCAAGTTGTACGTCGCGTCTTTTGTTCTAGAGGGCGGGGAGACTCTGTGGCTTTGGCAAAGGAGCGATATCTTCAGATTCGCACTGTCCTCCAAATCAACCACAGAATACGAAGGGCTGCTCGCAAAGCCTACCTACCTCTTGCAGAGAACAACCAGAAGGAATGGGTTTGCCTTGAGAAGGACGTCTTTGTCCTCGACAAACACATGCTGCAGCCAGCTGAAACCTTTCAGCACCTGACACCTCACAATCTTCATGTCCTTCAGAACTTGCGGAACATCATTCTCGCACCCTACGACGCCGACTTCTTGAGAACTGGAGTTGGCTCCCGTGGCCTTCGACTGATGGGGAGTGTGACCTCCATCGTCCTCATTAACGCCGCTTTCGAAGGGCTTGCTGACGCTAGAGAGCGTCGTCTCGAGGATGGCAACCCTCCCGGCCTAGTCCCACTGTCGCAGGTCATACAAGATGCGCACCCGTCAGTTAGTGGAATTCCTTCTTTGAGGGAGTTGGACACTTCTCTTTCATGCGTGCTGAGAAGATTGAAGAGCAAGAACGTCAGCATCTTCATACAGATGTGGTGCCACAACATATTCGAACAACGCAACAAAGAGAACAGCTTTGAGATAATCGGCTGCCCTGATGAGATCAAAGTATGGTTATCATAGGCTATGAACGGGGGTCTGGAATTTCAAGTGGTGGATAGGGCGTTTTCACAGACTACAGACCGGGAGGTTCAGGAACAGCGAGCGGTGGTTAGGGGGGGGTTTCATTGTATAGGTATTCTAGCTTTTCATTTTCGATCGCACACTTGGGACATTAGAGCATAATAGACATCAGGAGCACATATCACGGTTATAGTACTGGTCTTTTCTTTTGTTGAGCCACTGCACAATGTTGTTCGTTGTGTTTGACGTCCTCCTTGCTGTATAGAACTCCTCGTTTGGCCAAAAGCTCTTCCTTCTTCCAAATCCATCAATCAGCCAAGCGCGACGATGAGCCACCAGAAGACACCGTCGGAGTCTGCCACCCATCCTTCTCTCTTCAACCCTGGGTCTGAACCATAAACTTGCCCGGGCAGCTGCTGCTAGGGAGCAGCTTCATGGCGACGCCATCCTTGGTACCGACAATCTCGATGAGCAATCTCTCAACCTCACCGCGGAAGCCGTAGACGCGGACGCCCTTCTTCTTCAAAGGCCGGAAGACAGCGTTGAACCCAGCCCCGTGGGTGACGTTCCAGATCGCCAGGGCGGGGAACATCTCGTAGTCGATAGGCATAGGTCCCTCCTTCAACTCGCGTCCTCGGCAGGGAGGCTTGAAGCTTCTGACGTCCATGATGACGTCCTTCAGATTCGGCAGGGTCGAGAGAGCCGCGACGCTAGAGGCGTTGTCATCGGACCAGAAGCACGACGAGGGCGTGGCAACGCGCTGGATGGACTGGATCAGGGCAGCGGCCTGCGGGGTCGGAAGCATCATGGCCTGTCTGAAGTACTCCTCCTCCTCAATGGGGAAGGAGTCCGGATCGGCGGCAAAGCAGGGGACGAAGACGTCGTTCTCAGGGCGGATCCAGACGTCGACGGGCATCTGGCGATTGTGGGAAGGGGCCCGGATGAACTTGCGATGGACCATGGCGCGTGTGGCCTGGTTGATCTGCGAGGGCAGGTGGATGTGGTCGAAGCGGTCCTGCAAGTTGGGGCGCTGGCGGAGGCGGGGCCGCTCATCCCAGACAGCAAGCTTGGTAGGGGAGGCGTAGTCGTAGTAGAGGGTCCATATCTTTACGAGTGTGCAGGCCTCAGCCTCGGTGATGAGGATGTCGACGATGTTGAGAAAGACATCGTAGGGGAGGGAAGCTGGACCGGCTTTGCCGCGGGCTGTCTTCTGGAGAGACATGGTTGTGGCAATTTCGCTCTTGCTGAGTTGAGATGGAGGAGCAAACGTCTGATTCTGTTTTTGTCAGGAAAAATGAGAGAAAGATGTGGAGAGGTGACTGACGAACAGAGGCCAGATGGAGGGTGGGAGCCTTGAGATGCTGCCCCGACTTGAGTGCTGTGGATGCTCGCCTTGGTTGGCGCAGGTGAATGTGAGAGGTGAAGCAGCAGCGACGGCACTGAAACTTCTTTGAAAGAAACCACCTGCTGTGACTGCTGCAATTTAGAAGTATCTAGGCAGGTGAGTGGGATTTACTGGATTTGAGATTTAAAAAGCAATCGCTTTTTTCTTTCTTGTTTGTGGGAGTCTAGTTTGTTTGCTTCGTTGGCGATGCACCTTCCCGGTAACTGCTCCATCGATGCCATGGACTTGGATGGAATCATGGTGAAAACTCGGTCTGCAGGCATCCTATACCCATTACTCATTGCGGATGATATGAAAGAAAAACTAAGCAAGCCATTTTCCCGCGACAGTTTTGAAGAGTTCATTCTTTCTTCCTCCCAACCTCATCGAGGGTCAAATACCATCCCCAAACATCGCAACCATGGCACCCGAGATGTCGAGCAAACGCGGCGTTCCATACGAGATCTTCCTTGGCATCATCGATAT
Source organism: Colletotrichum tropicale (assembly GCA_027406125.1). NCBI lineage: Eukaryota > Fungi > Ascomycota > Sordariomycetes > Glomerellales > Glomerellaceae > Colletotrichum > Colletotrichum tropicale. The sequence goes on from JANVYH010000004.1 coordinate 4,302,111, forward strand.
GCTCATCTCTGAAGCCGCAGCGCGTGCAATTCCTTACAAGTTCTCGCTCACATACATGTACGAGTCCTCGACCAAAATCGCAATCAACCCATTTCCACCTCCCCTATCTCCTAATGCCTCGATTGGCCCGGAGGAAATCACGAGAGAACGCTTTTACGACATTCGTCTGCCTTCCCAGATCAACCGCAAGACGCGAGGCCTAGTTCACAAGACTTTCCGCCGAATTCCGATGGACCCTTACCCCTTCATCAACGCCTGGATTCTTCCTGAAATCGACGACTTCATCCCGCTCAACTTGAGAGACATCGAATACGATTGCCTTGACCAAGGGTACGATCAAGCAATCTTCCTGCCTACTCCATCGGGACACGTCGCGCTCGAAGCCATCGAACGCATCAATCTTCCTGCCTGGGAATATTTCAAACCTTCAAACGCCATCCGTGTGGCCACATTGCTTGCCCTTCCCAACCTGAAGCAGATCTCGGTTGAAATTGGCGGTATCGATCCTCAACAAGGCTTCGGTAATGTTCACCATGGAATCAGACCACTTGACGAGAAGAGGTTTTACTCACTCGCCAAGTGGATGCGCGACGTCCCCCAAATTCGACGTTTGTGGGCCCCTTTCAAAAAGAAGGGTGTGAAGCTGTACGCGGAAACAAGTTTCACCGGCATCATGCTCATGGAGCTATATCCCGCCAAGAAGAAGATGAATGCTCGATACCTGCGACCGAACTGCGACTGCGATGAGTGCAGGGCCATCCAGAAAACGGCGCCTTGAACATGGGGGGGGGACCGATGGGGTTGCGGCCAAGTCGTGCCACTCAACTTGAAGATGAGAAGACTAAGGATTCCAGGCTCAACGAGGGCATCCCCAGGGGAAGGATAGGGCAATGAGGTGGTGGTTTTGGTTTTGGTATGGACATGGATCGGATGGACCCCCATATGTACAGGCGTGGATTTTCTGACTTTCAGAATGTCCATCTGAGTGAATACGAATCTCAACATTAGCTTCTCACGTTGAAGGCGCGAGGGATCCAGACGCTCCTTCCTCCAAATCGCACAAAACCCATCTCGTAAACCTTTTCTTTGTCAGACCGGCACCCTGTGTTTATCTAATCGATAAGCGTTAAGCATTTCCATTATAAGTGAATATCTTCGGATCATTCCTTCTAGCAGCCCACCTTACTTGCTTGCGCCTCCTACCTTCTCTCCACCTTCAGACTGCATCTCCGGTTTGTCTACCATATTCTGGTTATCGGTAGGCGTTGTTTATCAGTCTGCTGCCTTCTTCTGTTGTCCTCGTCTCTGTCCCTGCTCCTGGCTCTGGGTGCCGTCGCTGTCGCTTGCTGTCGTCGCACTCGTCCTCGTCTCTCACCCTCGTCTGCCACTCTCGTTCGCCGTCTCCGTCTCCCCTCCTTCTGAAAGCCTGCCTGACCTGTTTAGGGAATTTCAGATGCCTTCATCTGTCATTTGACATTTTTCGCTTCTTTGCGCCGACAGATCTAAACAAGGCTTTCTGCTCACATCATCGCCGTCATCGCCATCAGGATCGTCGTCGTCGTCGTTCGTCGTCGTCGCTACCTACCGCTTTTACTGCCCTTCGCTGCAGCCCTGCGAAACCTCACCCACCATGGTTCCCCAGTCAAAGTCGTCGTCCTCCGTCCTTCCGTATGAGGTTTTCCTCAGTATAGTTGAGTTCCTCATCGCCGGTATCGAGGCAGAACAGTACGGCGAGATTGCATGGACCTATTATCGACATGATTTGCCCTGCAAGCTTGTTGTGGGCGATCTCCACCGAGGGGGCCCCTTTGTGGCGGCGATGAAACAAAGACACCGAGATCTCCGACTGCCCTCGCAGATCAACCAAAAGAGCCGCAAGATGGTTTACCAGACCTTTCGACCGGTACCTATGTGTCGCCGTCTTGTCTCGAGCGGTGCCCTCGGCCAGATTCTGCCCGTCAGCGCTCTCATCTTGCCAGAAGTCGACGCCTTCGTCCCACACCATGCTGTAGTCCGGCCCGATTCTTACTTCAGAGGGGGCTGCTTCTATCCGGCGTACCACCCACCCATCCCGAAGTCACACGCCACTCTCGACCTGATCCAAAGCATATACATTTCATCGATCTGCAGCCTCCGCGCTGACAAAAACGAGGGAAACGAGGCTCTGCTCGCCCTTCCCAATCTCAGACACATCATGGCCCTCATCGGCCCCGTCAGAGCAGACCTAGAAGAGATCGGAACTCTCCACGGTGGACGTCGCTCTCTCGCCCTGGATTACCAGTTGTTCTCCGACTTGCAGTACTGGGACACGATGCCCAAGGGTCGGAACTTTTGCTCCATCTGGCGTAGATTTCAGGAGAAGGGCATCAAGCTTTACGGACTGATCGAATTATCCAAACATTCTCCCAAAAAGTGTATCATGGAGATCTTCCCCTCGGAGGATGGTACTATGGTCCAATATGTCAGCCCCAACTGTTCTTGTTGCCCGAGAACGCCCACATCGGAGAGAAGAAAGCTGGCGTCCAAGATGAGGCGGGCGCAGCTGGGCTGCTAGAGTCTCAGACACACACAAGGCCAGAGAGAACCAGGGCTAGAGAAGCCGTACGGACGGAGGGAGCAGACCTAGAGACAGGCCCGAAGAGAAATGAGGTAGATCAACGTTACACAGAATCAGAGAAGGTCGGAGAATCAGCTCGAGGCCACTTTCTGGTCTCAGAGATAGAAGAAAGCGCAAACACAGCCGGATAGGACCAAAACCGGAGAGCAGGTCCAATGACAGGGATAAAAAAGATATTAAAGTTTCGATACTGGACAAGGAAGGAGAATAGAAACAGAGAACAAATTCACATAAAAGAGCCTAGTCACGCTCATGAAATGTCAACGCGAACTATTGCCGCTGCCCGAGACGGCCCACACTCGAGGGAAGCAGCCTGGTGGTCGAGTCCAGGGCCAAGCCGAGAAATTAGGGTTGCAAACTAAGTCAGAGCCAGAGAAACTCGGAGAATAAAGCAGGGCAGAACTTGATTGCAAAACCTGGGGCTAGACCGAGGCAACGGATAGATATGAATGACAAAACGACAGGTTTGCAGTAAGGGGCAGAGACACAGACATATTGCAGTGACATAGAACAAAGTTAAGGAACGCAACCAAGTCACATTCAACTCAGTAACTTTCCCGAGGGTTGCATTCTCACCCAGTTTCAGACATGAACCACGGTCTTGGCATCGCGTGGTAGTGTAGTCGACGCCCACACTCCCGTCCGGACCAGATCAGTAAACACTATGGATAACTCCGCCTCCCGCTGCACCGAGCATCACAGACAATAAATTCGGCCAAGCCGAGCATGACACCGACCGCTTGGCACTCCGAGGTTCTCTTGCGTTGCCGAGAGTGCCGGAGTCAGGCGACGAGGGCGATCTCAATAGCTCTGGTGCTCTTCATGACTCGGGCAGGGGTTAAAAATAATAGCATCGAGTTTGACCACGCAGTCTCATGCTCAAACTCTAAATTCTTCAGTGACGGGCCTCGCGGCATGCTATGCAATAGAATCATAGCAACAGATTGATTGATCCCACCGGTGAGGTCCACATCAATCTATCCATGCGGGAAGTGGAGGTGCTATGTGAGGCATATGGCAAGAAGCGACTCGATACAAAAGTCGGCGACATTTCTCCCAGGACACCGCACCCTGGCTTCCCGAACAACTCTCTTTTATTGACACTGCCGCAAAACTCTCTTCAAACAACGTCCATCAAAGAACAAACACAAACACACACGCGATTCAACACCATGCGTTCCTTCGTTTTCGTCACGATCGCTGCCCTTGCCATCGGCCAGGCCGCGGCTCAGATGCCGGCCCGCGTCCAGCCTCTCGCGCCCCGCCAGAGTGTCCAGTCTGACTGCGAGACTGTGCCCGAGTGCGGTAAAGGCAACCTTGGCGCGACTTGTCAGGTGACCTGCATCGATAACGTGAGTTGAACACCGACCTTGAGTTTTCTGTGTGAGAGAGGTTCTCGACGCTGACATGTCTGGTCGGGGATGTAGCCTGGAGGCGAGCGCAAGCGCACCGGCGTCTGCCAGGATGGCACTTTTGGCATCAGCTGCTACTAGGAGACGTCAGATTCGGCCTAGGTGTTGGACATGAGAGGTCTCTGCTTTCGAATTACGCATCGACATATTGGGAGGATCAGCATGAATGTTATACATATATCCAGTGAGCGAACATTGTAGCAGTTGAGAATTGATTTCTGTCAGTTGCAAACATGTCCTCTTGCGAGTGACTGGGCCTGCCATGCTGGGAGGGCACTGACAAGAACCTTCGTCCGTCCTATCCCTTTGCCTCATGCGACGGGAAGTTCATCGCATGTCCAGCCAACTCTACTTACTCACGTGAGTCATTGTCAAGTGCATGTCTCAACCATGAATCATGATACCGAAGATGATCTCAATTTCCTATGGCAGCGTTCATCGTCTATTCAGATAGATGCCAAGAATGGCACAACCAGTCCGAGTCTTTCCCCCCAGATGCGAGCATCACATGATCTGTTCTTCCCAGTTCAACCTCCTTGTCCTAACTTGTTCTATCTCACAGTGAGTCAAACTGCGAGCGACTGAAGCATCTCCAACGCCGCCTCCGTAATGGGATCCTCCTGTGCTGCTCGAGGCTTCCGCATGCCCCAGATAGTGGCCGTAACGTCACCGCCCTCCTCAGGTTTCAAATCCATCACCTCCTCAAAATCCTCGTTGGCGACTCCGTAGAGCTTGATGCCTCTCTTCTCGTAAGGGCGCCAGGTCTCGTACAAGGTGTAGGCTGTGCCGGAGATCCAAAGATACTTGAAGTCGGGAAACGTCTTCTCGTCGACCATGACTAGGCCGCTCTCGACGTAGGCGTCGTTGAAGTGCTCCTTGTTGTACCGGCCGATGTGGACGAAGACGTCTCGCAGGTTGGGGAGCTTGGCAAAGTGCGGCATGATGTTGTAGTAGCTCTCGTTCAAGCAGGCCAGACTGGGAAGGTAGAGGTGCTGCACGTGCTGAAGCATGTCGGCGGTCGCGGGCGTGGGCTTGGAGATGGCTTGGACGAAGCCGTCGATATCCTCGGGCTTCTCCATGATCAAGGGCATCGTGATGATCTGGTCGAGGTGGGGGATGACCCAGGCCTGCACGGGGGCGAGGTTCTCGTTGCCAGGCAAGGCGAGCGGGACGCGGACGAATTTCTTGTGGGCGAGGGCGCGCGTCTTGGTGTTGACCTGAGAGGCGAGCATGATAGAGCGGAAGCGGGTCTTCAAGGGATAAAGCAGCTGCTTTTTGGCCTCGTCTTCGCCTTGAGTGAGGATGAAGGCGAGCTTGGAGGGGACGCGGTGCTGGTAGTACATCCAGAAGGAGAGGGCCTGCTGGCAGGCTTCAGCCTCGGCGATGAGAGACTCCACGACGAGGAGGAAGACTTCGTAGGGGATGGGGCCCCGACCGTTCTCGACGGGCTTGCTGAGGACAGGCATTCTGGAGTGTGTCGGTGTTGTTGGCTCGAGTCGGAGGTAGGTTGGGGGAGGATTGTTTGGACTTCTGGAGCGACTGTGTCAGAAGAAACACGCGACGATGAGGTCTGAAAAGTCTGATCACGAAACAGGATAGACGAGAAGTGTACTGAACTCACCTGTCAGACTGAACAAGCTTCCTCGAGGAGCTATGGAGCTGGCGTTGCCGGGGGGGGGGGAGAGACGCCAGCTTGGTGTTTGGCTACGCGCGTCGAGAAATATTTGCGCTCGTTGACCTGTGAGCCGAAGAAAATTTCTCGCTGGTGAAAAGCAGCAACTTATCTCAGTACAAGGGGAAGGAACGCAGGACCCAATTTCATGCACCTTCCCATTCAAATTGTTTCTCAACTTCATCTCTAAGCAAACGGATTTGCCGAGAAGCCACCCGCATCAAACAGAAACACCACCGTTTGTCTCCTTACGGCACTGCGCAAAAGAAATGAGATGCATACACTATTACTTCCATATCCAAAAGCCCTCATCAGAAGATATTCCATGTACCTATAGATGTATGTCTACAGTGTTGTGCCGCTTGGTATGCGAAATAGATCATGATTGTCACTTATCCCGCACGTTCATGCCCCAACCCCAGATGCCATCGATGGACTCCATGAGACTGCACCTCCGCATGTTTCTTCCCGCCTCCCAATTATATGTCGCATGTGCAAATAGGATTGATTAGTCTGCTTCGCAACCCATCCGCAGTGGGCACCAACTCCAGCTTTCTCCTCTCTGCGCTTCCTCCCATGCCCACATACACTTTGATGCCCCTCTCTTCTGCTCGCCAACAGAAGTATTCTAGTGCCTGGCGATGCCAACCAGTCCACCTCCCTATTGTCGGGAAGAAGTACCCGCTCAGTGGTATGAGCTCGTCACTGGGATGGGGATGGTCGATTTCGGGGTACCGATAGCTCGCACTTGTGATGACAACTTCGGAGTTCAACGTTATCTCTTTGATGTTGGGGAGTGCCAGTATCGAATCGACGTCGGCTTCGTATTCTTCCATCAGGAAGTCTCGTGGAAAGCCTTGAATGTTGACGAGGGATTGGACTAAGACACTGTCCTGAGCTAACGGGTACTGTAAAGCCTGCCTGAATTGAATGCAATCGCTCGGCATGGTGCAAAATATTGGATTGAAAAGATCCGTTTTTGGGTGAACCCATAACGGAGATGCCTTTTTGCTGTATGAATCCCAGAGGGTCATGCGCGGAAACTTGCGCTGGGCCATGCCACGAGTCTTGCTGTTCACCTGCAACGCAAGACGTAGTTGTTCAAATCTTCTCTTCCTATTCCGTAGCGTCCATCTCGGATTTGAGAACAAATCGGTGACTTGTACGTCAAGCCGTGACTCGGGTTCAGAACGCGACGACAGGTAGAAGCAGAGATCCATCGGCTCCGCGGTGATTTCTGCTTCGAGAATGAGAATGTCGACTACGTTGAGGAAGACCTCGAATGGAAGCGAAGGCGGAACTGAACAGGCCGTCATCGCAGGCGATGGGATGTGCTCGTCGCGAAGCTGATTGTGTCCACCTTATCTGTGTAGGGATTGAAGAAACCAAGTGTTTTGCGCCGCGAGGAAATGAGAGGCGATGGCGAGAAAGTTCTACATATGAGTCAGTCAACTGAGCAAGGATAGTCTAGAGGCTTCAGTGCGTACTTGCGACGGTGTCGGGGTTCGGTGAGGCGCGATAATATGATGGCCAGGGATTTGCGCGTCGTTGTTGCATCAAGTCAAAACGACCTCGGCGACAGACAGAAATATTCCGACAAGGCACAAGAATGTCGGGAGGCTGGGCTGATCAGACGCCATTGTCGGCGGATAAAAGTAGACAAAGACGGTGCCGACGCGACTACCTACCCCAAAGAATAGGCTTTCTTACATGTGGACAAACACTAAAGAAAAACAGGATAGGGGTGATGGGGGCGTGACAGATCCAAGTAAGGACTTACGCGCTACACGGACGAATGGGAATCGCTGACGTCGGTCACGATGGCATCCATGGGTATGTCTGACATCGGTCACGATGAATCATACCACCCCGAGGATAAACTTGAGTTACCCGAGTCGTCCAACCCACACGGCGATCCCTTATAGCATCGACATTCGGGATGAACAAACTTCATTCTTGTGCCGGCAGGAGTTTGAATCAACTCGATCGTCTTCCAGAACCAAAAGAATCGCTGGTCGATACAAAAGATTTTGATGCCCCTTGCACGAGCTTTCTCCGCCCACATTGCGTAATTGTCGTTCGGTTCGTCGTCGTTGAAGTACAGTGCCAGCTCTGGGAAGAGATCTGCGTCAATTGGAAGCAAGTCGGTATGGGAGTGCAGCTTTTTCGGGACCGGTACTGGCTCGAACTCATCACCGGTGTATCCGATATTGAGATTGATCTCGCGCAGATTTGGCAGGGCGTAAACTGTCTCGAGTTCTGGGACCCAGCCCTCGCCGAAAAGGTAGGGCGGAAAATCGTGGACTACCTCGATGCTCTTGACGAGCTGGGCGTCGAGTGGCGTTGGGTTCTCGATCGCACGCTTGAGATTACCTTGTTCTTCGTCGGCGTCGGTATTGAGGTAAAAAAGATCTAACTTTGGACAGACCCAGCCTATGTGCCTGGATCGGGGCCTGGCAGTTCGCATGGGAAAGGGGACAAAATGCTCGTGGATAAGTCGTCTAGTATGGTGGTTGATTTGCAAGGGCGCGCGAATGCTGCGGAAGCGTCTCATCTGGGTGGAATCGTGCTGCCAGGCGAAGCGGGTGTGAATGAGAATGTCAAGCTTTGAGTCGTGTCTCGCGTCGGAGTACGTGAGAACCATTGCCATCTCGTCGGCTATCTCCACGGCTTGGGTGACGAGGGCTTGTAGGATGGCGAGGACAATTTCCGGCGGCAAAGACTCAGTCATCGATGACCGGCGGATGGTCGGCTGAGGCGCTGTCTTAGGCGACGCATCCCAGGTGATGCTTGAATCGCTTGACTGATCGGAGTCGTAGTAGTCCATGATGTGTGGGCGCGGCACTGCAGGAGGATGAGGAACAGCGATCGAGGGCAAGGTGCGGTAAGGCAAGTGGTTTATCCTTTTGCATTGATATCTAGGATGTGAGAAAGGACTTTCCAATCATGCGCGGGCCGAGAGGCAGAGAAATGATACGTGAAGTAAATGACGATCCTTACAGTGGTGGACTGAGACATAGGTTCAAAATCCGCATTCAGCGATGTGAGGCCTGACGACAATGCAAACAGTCAGCACGGGGAACTTGAGGATACCTATGCCGGTGATACTTCCGAGAACGTTTTGAGCCTCCATTCCAACGACGTCGCCCAGTTCGTTTCTGTTGGACGCATCATCTTCGTGGATGGGATATTCAAGGATGTTGCGATGTCTACCCAGCGGCATAGACACGTGCTGTTCGAATTGCGATCCAGGAATCGGGACAGAACATGTTAGCTCGTAGAATAATTCGCTCCGACCGACATCTTCGGGTCTTTCTGGTACAATTGACAGGAAGTAAAAGCATTCGTAGAAAGTTAGATCCCGAAGCTGGATCTCGCATCGATGTGTTCTTTGCTTTGCATGACGTCCGTATTTTGCGCCGGTTCGAAGGCGGGCAGCCTCGGAAAAGCCTTGATATCTCATGTTCCACAAGATGCCGTATTGGACAGGCCAAGCCAGGTCCAACCCTTGCTTGTGCAACCGCAAGACTGCAGCCTCTTTGTTGCCTCTCAAGTTGCTCGAGATCAATGAGATGGTGCGTTGAATGAGGCGGTGACGGGTAGCTGCATGGAAGGCAACCGCGGCAAGGAGCTCCTTTGGGGGGGCTCGCAGTTTCCTCGCGAGAAGGAGGAGTTGGGAATGTTCTTCCTTCCTCTTCTATTTTTCCATCCCATGCTGGGCGCTTCTCATTTTTTCACCACCAGCTACTACTGGAAAAGAGTGGTCTTGCTGTCGCAAACTTTGCAGCGGCGTATTGTGCAACAAAATTTCGTAGGTAAATTGAGCGGCCAATTTCCAAGCCCAGGGCTGACCGTCGATACGTTACAGATCGCCGCACTTTTGACTTCAAGCGAAATCACCAAGCCATGTGTATTTGGTGGGCTTGCTTCGGAGACGACTGGGAAGAAGACGACTGGTGGCCTTGGAACCTCTTTTGGCATCAGACTTCTATGCAGTACGCGGCGCAACGCCAATTGGAGTGGGACAGTGACCATCACAGCCATCATGGAGACACCAACGACTCTGACGACGATCACGACGACGACGACGATAACGACGACGACGACGATAGCGACAGCGACGACAGCGACTAGCTGTACGGCGAATGCCCACATGTCTCCTCAAGCTACCTCCCAAAAGGCATCAGAATCACAATGTTGCCGATGCAAGGCGCGGGCAACGAAACCAGGTAACAAAGACAACGTGACGTCTGGTTTCATCTTTCAATCCTCCAAAACCCTCTGCCCCAAAGGATAAAGACGAACACCTGCGCATTTGCAAAGCATTCCGCCTAATCTTGTCTTTCAATTCCCTCTCGGGACAGATGGCCTGGCGGATATTTTCTCGCCCACCACTCGGCATGGGCCACTTTCGGAGTTGCATCTGGGTCATCTCAGTATTGGCGAGTTCCAGCCAGACATCACTTCGCCCACAACGTTCTCGAGATGCCCGTTGAGTTGAAATATTGTTCGATACATGCTCGACAACTCTCTGCGGCTTTCACCGGTGGAGTTTATGCGCACTATCACTGGCTTCGATTTCGGCGTCTTCCAACAGAGACATGCCATGGTCATTTACATACTTTCTCGCCTGCCTTTCTTAGAAGAAATTGGTGTCGCAATCCGTGCTGTCCATCGAGACATGACAGGCCACGTAGCCGAGCATTCGCACGGGAGCCTTTAGGCCATTTGCTGACTTGGTTTTTTGGAAGGAGGTCCACGGGGCGGACTTCAGGAATCAAAGGCCTCAAGTGTATTTCCTTCTTCCAGACTGCCGCTGTGAGAATGCAACTTCCCTGGCGCCCGCTTACGATTCTAGAGAGGGAAATGCAGCGAGCCTCCAACCCTGTTCCCACCAGCCCTTGGCCACATCTTTAACTGTTAACGTGGGTCTGCTAGAATCTGCACTGCGGTTGTTATCGTACGAATTCAGGATGGAGCGTCCATCAATCATATCAACGGCATTCCAGGAAGGTTTGGTCAAAGTAAATGCCATAGCAATAATCTGAGAATCCGAATGCTCATCATCTTGGACCCTTCAGCATGGATTGCAGTATTTAGAGCAAGCCCTGAACTATTCCTCACAGAAGTACCAACCAAGAAAAAGGTCAAGTTTGTCAACGTGAATTCTCTGTTTCCTTCCAGGCAGCCTCAATCTTGTCCCATTCTGGATGCATTTTGTTGGTAGAAGATCCCTTCTCGCGGCAGTAGCAAACCACGCCCATTCCAGAAAGCTCCTGTCTCGAGCTGAGGGATACTTCATTACATGCATTAAGTTGCCTTCGGGGTGCCACTCTCCTGGGACTCCCATATACACTCTGTCTATTTCTGGGAATATCAGGAACGGAACATTCTCATCGAACTCAGGAGCTCCAGGATTGACATGCAGGAACATGTAGGGACTTATGAAACCAACGGGTGTGTGGATTTCGACATTGGCTTGGAGTACCCTCCGATGGACTAGTCTTCTCGTTTCCTGGCAGATACTGATAGGGATTCGGAGAGCACGATAGCGATTCTTCTGCGCCAAGGCATCGTCGTAAAGGTGTTCTTGTTTCGTGTACAACCTGAAGGAAAGGAGATCGCCACATGGGCCGGGCCAGAAGACATATGGCTTTTCGCGGCATTGAAGCCTTAGATGCAGGGGCTTGTCGGATGAAAGGTAGGAAAACCCCTCTTCAATGAGGAGGCCGATGATCAGGATGAAGATGTCCCAAGGGACGTAGGGCCTTGTGCCTGCAACATGGACAACCAGCTCAGCAACCCGTTGACTTTCGGGGGGTTTACTCGGTCTTTCAACTGAGTATTATGGCCCTTTACTGACCTCTTGGCTTCAGTCTCCGGTCCCGGATACTCTTGATTGCCTTCGGCACAAGAAATGGAATGTGACGACCATGTCTTGCTATGGGTTTCCCACCAGGTCCAAGCGGATAAAATCCTTTTTGGAAAAAGCCGCCTTGGGGAGAACGAAGTTGATAGTTGTGGTAGAAGAAGTATCGGAACGCCATGTGATGCGGTGCCCACGTCTTGCAGATGCACGGGTTCATCTTGTAGGCCAGGCGCGGGCCGTCCGGGGATGCCACCAGTTCGGCCCACGGCTCCGCTCGTAGAGAGGTCGCAAGCCAGATCTTGACATTTTTCTGTCTGAGCGACCGAGAAATCTCATAGAAGGTTTGCCCCTGAGTCTTGCTCCAGTAAGTCAGGCCGTCGGTATCGAGGCGGGTCTCACATTTGATGTGCTCGAGCTTGTCGTGGGAGTGACTTTTGGGAAGTGGCTCGAAGATGCGACTTGAGGGTGAGTACGGGACCACGGATGTAGGATTGGCCGTGCGGATGACCTGGATGATGCGAAGTCTCGGAAACGCCGCCAGTACTTCGATGAATGGGCCATATTCCTTGTTGAAATAATGTATATGTCTCAGCGTGATGTTCTGGACGCAGCTGAGAAGCATCGTGTCGGCGGGCCGCGGATTCTGCAGCGCAAGGAGCAGATCGCAGAATGTGCCCCTAGCAGCCTCCACTGCAGAGCCCCCCTGGGGAATATAAAACTTGTCCATCTGGGGACAGATCAAACAGGGAACTGCATCATCAAAGTGACGTTTGCAATCTGTTTTCGTTGGCAGTGCTGGAGTCTGGGCCCTGAACGGGAAGAATATTCGGTGTACCATCTTGCGAGTTGTGTGATTGATGCCCAGAGGAATACGAAGTAGTCTATATCGCTTCTGTTGCGTCGCCACGTTGCAGAGACAGAATTCGAGGCGTCCCGGTTCATCATGATCGCAGTCTGTCCCAGGGGCTTCGAGGCGTACGTAGCCTGGTTCGGGAGCAGCGTTTTTGGCGACCTCGATGCGGCAGACTGCCTGGCCTCTTTTTTCGAGGAAAGCAATGATGTCGTCTATCGTGTGCTGAATAATACGGATGAAGATATCATTGGGAATCGTTTCTGGGCCTGGTCTACCAGAGAGGGCTGGCCGCAGAGATGGTTCTGGGGGCGGCCAAGGGATACTGTTCTCGCGAGGTTTACGAATTGGCAGAATGATCTCCATGGTGAGGTGACGGTGACTGGGGAGGATTGAATGCTCTGTGCGTGAGAAAGAGAGGAATGAGCAGGCAACAGGTTAGTTGACGGGGCCGAAGGGCAGATATTGTTGAGGGGCAGGGTGCATTCACGTTCGGGAAGTTTGGCTTGGCAGACGCAGTCCTTGTCCTACCTGAGAAGCAACAAACCAACCACTGCAGTCGGAGAAGAAAAGGGAAAGAAGAAGCGAGCGAAGAAATCAACTTCTAATAGCATTGAGTCTGACTGACGGGCTACCTCAGAAAGTATACCTAAACGTCGGATCATCCTGGATGGGAACCCGCTGCACGTCGGCCTTCCTGTTCTGTCGCCTAAAGTACCACCACATCAACGCCACCAACAAGATCAACAAGAACTGCGTCGCGACCGCGCACCACACGCCAGTCCGGTACATCGGGTACTCCTGCTGCATGAACGTGCACGAGGCGTAGATGCCCCCGATGGCGGCGAAGAGCATCTGCACGCCGCTGGCTACCGAGCGCCGGCCGTTGGAGCGGACGTTGTTGGATTGGAAGGCGATGATGGTCGGGAGGTTGCCGTTGCAGCCGGACACGCCTAGGAAGACACCTGGGAAGAGTCAATGTGTGCGGCGGGTATTGGCATCCTCGACGGTCTTACCAAAGTATCTCACACCATTATTCGAGTGATACGCCGTCAGGAGAAGTCCCGTCAGCGTGATTGCAGCATTGAGAACCATCCACGGCATCCTCAACCGCGTCTTATCCGCGACGTAGGCGACGAGGAGAGTCCAGATGATGCTGAAGAGATACGGTGGGGCACACAGGAGGAAGACCACGGCGGTGGAGTAGCCTAGTGTGGTGAGGATGATCTGGATGAAGTAGGCAAAGGCGTAGATCGGCGCGGAGCAGCAGAGGAACATGAAGCCGTACACCCACAGCTCCCAGCGGATGACGAGCTTCGTCAACTTTTGCCAGGTCAAGGGGTCGGGTTCCGCGTCGCCTCGGTCGCGCTCCACGCGGTCAAGGATGGTTTCGATTTCCTGCTGGGTGAAGGCGGTCCGCTTTCCGGATGCCAGGAGCTGGTCTGGGAAGGGGAGGGTGAAGATGTATCCGATGAAGGAAAAGCCTACTGTCAGGGCGCCTTCAATGCTGGGGGAGGTCAGTTGGGTCGGGAAGGGGGTGGCGCGTTGACTTGCATGAAGATCCAACGCCATCCTGCAATGCCGTGAGCTCCGTCTAGCTTGATGATGGCGTAGGCGAGGATATTGCCAAAGGCGGAGATGAAGAGGTTGATCATGTACCATAGCGCCATTCTGGTCTCAGCGGTCAGTGATGGTGAAGATGTGTACGACATGAGGGCTGCTTGCCTCTGCTGAACTTCGTATCGCTGATACCAACTGCTCAAGAGGTACATGCAACACGGTAGAAACCCGGCCTCGAAAATCCCGATGAGCATCCGACAAGCCACAATTACTCTCCAGTCGTTGGCGAATCCCATGCCAAGCATCACTATGCCCCAACTAAAGACCAGACCGTTGAGGAGGATCTTCGGGCCGATGGGTCTTAGCGCGAGGGTGGTGGGCAGCTCGAAGAGAAAGTATGTGATGAAGAAGACGAGCAGGGCGATGGAGTAGCGATTTCCAACGTCGAATCTGAGATCTTGGTTCATGCCGGCGACACGTGCGTTGGAGAGGTTGACGCGGTCTAGGCCGGCGATGGAGTAGAGGATGCCCAGGATGGGAATCAGCCGCCAGTCGACCTTGCGTCTGCACCTTCTCAGCCAGGGCCAGGGCGATAATCGTCATTGAGAATCTTACCGAACGCGGGCTTCAGCCGTTCTCTGCTCCGGCGAGATGTCGCCCTCAACGAAAACATGCTTGCGATCTTTCTCGTCCACCACCACATCCGCCTCGTCAACATGTGGCTTCTCCAGCGATGCCATGTCGATCAACTTTAGCCAACATGGACCGAGTCGAGCCCTGATCCCGAACCCAGGGGCCCGGGTCCGAGGGGCCTACTTATTCTCGACCCGATCTGCCGGGTAAATGTACACATGGCATCGTTGCAGCAGGATCTAGGGTACGGGCAACGTCAACCGAGCCGTCGTCTAGCAAGATCCGCTCCGCACCCCAACGTCTCGTCAAGGCGTCTCATTGGATACCATGACAAACCGGGAGGGCTATTGAACCCCAAACCCCGGATTCTGCAAAGACGGAGGGCAGAACTGTCGCGGGGAAGTGGGTCGGGTGCCAAAAGGGAGCCAAGAGACGTGGATGTTGCTGTGCGGCTCACCGGATAAGGTTTTCAGATGGAGCTCCAAATTCCCCTGTAACGCCGACCGGCTTGGCGTGGCCTATTCTTTTTTTCTCCGGTAGAATGACGACGTTGGTTGACTAATTTGCAGATAGGAATTGGCATTCCGACGACTTCCGCGATTCCGAGCGTGGTTTGAGATATGGATTCACCCCGCCGCTGATAATCGCTGACCGCTGATAATTTCGCGGGTCACAAACAATGGCAAAAGAAACACCACATTGATTGAATGTACCGAATGAAATTACTAAGCTGATGAGAGATGAACTGCTGCATATGCGAGGCATCTTCACAATCACCTGCATGGCTGTTTCAGCCGTCAATCGCCTGACTGACATGCTCACTCACTCCTGCCCCTCCTTCGGCTTCGGGATGACGGGAGGTGTGGTTTCGCCGAAAGCTGATGTGAGACGGCGCGTGAGCGAGAGCGTGGGAAAACACTGTGGAGGAACCCATCTCCGTTGATCGGAGCCGAGAGCGGAGATGACACTTCCGACGACCCACTTTACCCGGGAAGCCCTGCGCGATGTGGCCCTTCCAGAACCGGATTAGGAACGGCTGGCCAAAGCTCGGACCACCGACATCGATATGGCTTATCGCCTCTGATTTTTTTTTCCTTCTTTTTTTTCCCTCTGTCCCTGTGCACCTTGCCAGGTTCATCCTTCCATGCACATCAGACTCGGCGACTCATCATCGGCCGAACACTGTCGCTAGAACGGTCACGGCGCACGCACTGTGACTGCATCTCCCCAGACGAACGACCTGCTTGCTTCTCGACTCTCTACCGCAACTGCCGTCGGCGTGGCTTGCCAAGGACGATGGGAGCAAGAGAGAACCTTCACAAGCAAGTTTGCCCGCTGCAGGCAGCCTTCCCGCGGGCAGCGCCCCGCCGAAAGAGAAGAGAGAAGTCTCGGATGGAGCCCGAATTGCCAGAAGCAAGCGCCGTCCTGCTCCGGAAATAATTTGCGACCACACAGTTTGTGGTCGAGACACTGGACAGGGACGCCTGGTGGCCGCCGTGACAGGTTCCACATCCCATGCGGAGGGCCCAATCCGCAAAACTTTCAATGTGGTATCCCTCGATATGCTTTCATGTCATTAGACGATTGACGGCCGGATGCTTCTTTTTCATAAGGGAGGAACAGCATCTTCCAACGTCGTCCGCCAGCGCACAACCATGTCCTCAGCACTTGCGATGCAGCTCCCTCGCCGGAGTGTTGCTAGCTGCCCTGCTGTTATTGGAGCCGGCCCAGGTCATGACTCTTGTGTTCCCGGCTTGGCCTGGCCCTGCCCGCTTGCCGCTTATTCCCACGGGGAGACTTGGCCACGACTGGAGAAGGAGGTGGGGTCCAAAAGCGGACCTCGGCTGAGTATCCACTCCTCCTATTCATCTCGAGGAAAAGATTGGCTCTTCTGATAACGAACCGGAATTTGTCACTTTGCCGTCTCGTTTCACAGCAGCAATCACCCAAATGGAGAGAGGCAGTCATGATGCGGAGAAGGGCGTCGAACACCTGAACAGGCGCTTTGGCTGCATGGACCTGGATGTCTCGGTTCATTCTTCTCGAAAACGCGCCATTCCATTCCCCTGATGTCGGATAATGAAGGTATCATCCATTTACCTGACGAATACTATGTATAGGTCACAAATCGGGCCCTCAACATGGTTCTGCTTCGGCCGGCCTTCCAACACCGGCTATCTTGGCCCCAAACGACCGACACGACCCCTAGTCCCCGCCGTTTATCCCCAAGGGGACGCACACAGAAACAGTCCAAAGTCCCATCGACAGGCCGCAGAAAGGGCGGGATCGCCCACGTCTTTTTTCCAGAATGCCCACCCACGCCTCCGATTGCGTGCCTTGATTACCCACATCGCGCCCCATCGCACCCTTCGCCCCGGTGGATCGGATGCGGGCTGCCCACCACCACCCACCATCCATCTGCACTCCTGCAAAGTCCTGCACCCCTTGGGCTCCACGGAGAGGGGCCGTCTACCTTGTCTGTCTGACCAGCAACAAACGTTTGACGGGCCGCTTTGCCCAAATTTTTGTTGGTTCTGTTCAATCTTCTTCCTTCCCTCGTCTCTCGTTTTCTCGCGGCCGGGGAATGCATACTTCTTACCAAAAGGTCACTCATTGTTGACTCATCGCTCTTCTTCAGTTCCCCATTGTAATTCACGCGCTCGTTCCGCGGTCAGTCGCAGATAAAAGCGCATCATTGGCCATTCCAGTCAAGTGTTGTAAGCTGGTTGCGACGTTCAAAACTCGTCTCCCGAGGCCCGGCGCCGCCTCCGTCATCCGTTCTCGTCACATCCAACATCGGGCAGCACGAGCGCGTCGCATTCGGCTCATCTCATGAGAGCAACAAATTGAGCTTGAGAAACCTCGCCTAACAATTCAGCAACTACATCCGGGCCGCGCCGTAAAGTTCCACCGCACACAATGTCCGCCCCCGATCCGGAAAAGGGGTCCCACGCGGCCGAGACCGCGACAACGACCAGCTCCGGCCAAGACTCGCCGCAGCTCCGCCCTCTCAAGACCGTCCAGTCTCGGCACAGCCACCGGAGCCGCACCCTGTCCACCTCCTCCACCGACACCGACCCCCTCGAGCCGCTCTCCCACGCCCTCACCCCGGATCTCGAGACCGAGATCGAGCACGCCGCCCGGGAGCCCATCACCTACACCCGCACCGGCACCAGCATCGGCAGCACCGCCTCGCGTCCGCCCGACTTTGAGGTCACCTTTGAGCCCGGCGACCCCGAGAACCCCAAGAACTGGCCGCTGTGGTACCGTGCCTGGACCATCTTCGTCGTGTCCTTCTCCACCTGGGTTATTGTTCTCTACAGCACAAGTTACACGGCGTCCATCCCGGGTCTTGTCATCGAGTATGAATCGTCCCAGGTCATCGCGACACTGGGCGTCACGACCTACCTCCTCGGTCTCGCCGCCGGCAGTCTCATCGTCGCCCCGATGAGTGAGCTGTACGGCCGACAATACGTCTACGTCGTGTGCTTCATCATCTCGGCGCTGCTCATCATCCCATGCGGTCTGGCCAAGTCCCTGACGACACTCATCGTCGTCCGCTTCTTTGGGTATGTCACTCCGCTTTCCAGCACACTTGACTATGATGACATCTAACATGATATGACAGCGCCCTCTTTGGTGCCGCCCTGATCGCCAACAGCCCCGGAACCGTCGTCGACATCGCTGACGAGGAGTACCGCGCCCTCGCCATGTCCTTCTACAGCATTGCGCCCCTGAACGGCCCCGTCACCGGGCCCCTCATCGGCGGCTTCGTCTTCCAGTACCTCGGCTGGCGCTGGACCAACTGGGTCGTCCTCATCATCGCCGGCTTCGCCATCTGCCTCATGTTCACCCTCAAGGAGACCTACGCCCCGACTATCCTCCAGCGCAAGGCCGCCCGCATCCGCAAGGAGACCGATGACCCGCGCTGGTGGTGCCGCTACGACGAGAAGGTCTCCAAGCTGCACCTCATCAAGCTCAACCTCAGCCGCCCCTTCGTCCTTAGCTTCACTGAGCCTATCCTGTGGTTCTTCAACATCTGGTAAGACACTTTACTTCCAAGTACTCACCCCCAGCAATGCTAACTTTTCCACCCAAGGATCTCCCTCATCTACGGCATCCTCTACCTCTGCTTCGTCGCCTACCCGATCGTCTTCTCCCAACACCGCGGCTGGGGCCCCGGCACCTCGGGCCTCGCCTTCCTCGGCATCGGCGTCGGCACCATCGCCGCGATCCTCTCCGAGCCCCTCTTCCGGCGCATCATCAACGCGCACCCCAAGGACCCCGTCACCGGCCGCGTCCCGCCCGAGGCCACCGCGCGTGTCATGACCATCGGCGCCATCCTCACCCCCATCGGCCAGCTCGTCTTCTCCTGGACCTGCCTGCCCAAGACGATCCACTGGGCCGTCCCCATCGCCTTCGGCATCCCCTTCGGCGCCGGCAACACCATCTCCTTCATCTACGGCTCCAACTACCTCGCCGGCGCGTACGGCATCTACGCCGCCAGCGCGCTCGCCGGCAACGCGGTTATGCGCAGCATGTTCGGCGGAACCCTGCCGCTGGCCGGCCCGAGCATGTACCGCGCGCTGACGCCGCAGTGGGCCGGCACGCTGTGCGGGCTGCTCGAGCTCGCGCTGATCCCGATCCCGATTATTTTCTGGCGCTACGGCGAGCGGATTCGTGCAAAGAGTCCCGTGATCAAGCAGATGCGCGAGGACCAGGAGAAGAACGAGAGTAAGCGGGCCAAGGCGCTGGCGAGGCTTGCGCGGAAGAAGGAGAGGGAGGCGGCGGAGGCGGCTGATGGGGAGAAGACCACGGGCGTGTTGGAGGAGCAGACGCAGGCGAGAGACTTTGAGCAGGAGACTGGTAGTGGGAAGGCTTGATACCGATGGGGAGAGCGAAGTATGAGGGTGAAAGGTGTGTCATGATGGGACGAGTATGTGTGACTATCATGAGAGGGAAAAGCGTGGCATTTATTGGCGTTTGGACTGCATGGAGACCTACGGGCTCACGATATATATAGACTTGGAGGATCCAGCGGTTGCACATAGAGCCACCATCTAAAAGTAATACCATTTCCGTACACTAATACCAATCGCATGGCTTGGACAGCCTGGACCATCATGCACAGAGATGAGAAACGATTCCTGACTGGTCTTGAGCTTACCCAGGTGAGTCCATCTTGCGTCTTTGCGATTACTGGGCCAAGTGCCCCGGTCCGGTCGTGTAGAGCACGCAGCCAGCAATCCTCATCCCCCCCACACCCGCATACCTCTTGGTCTTGCCTGTGCAAGTCAGTCCGCGCACTTTTCCGAGCCTCCGAAGGGTCCAACTTACACTGGTTCCAGTTCTCACTCAGCAGCTCCACACACCAGCTCTGCCCCTTGACCAGTATCCCATCGCCCATCGGATCTTGCGGGTCTTGCGCCTTTATATCGCGGTGCGGGCACGGATGCAGGAACTCAAGCTGGAAATGCTGCTCGCTGTAAACGCCGAGGCCGTTTCCGCGCACGACTTGTTTGGGACGCATCACGGGCACGAGCTCGGCGGCGCGGGTGCAGAAGCGCTTTGCGTCCTCGCGGAGGTCGGTTGCGTTGACGGGGGGAGCGGACGGGAAGTTGGAGCGGGGATGGCAGGCTTGCGGGCTCAGCCAGGCTGGGGGGTTTGTGTTGGCCATGCTTTTGATGAGGGGGTCGGGGGTGGCGAAGATGGGGAGGCGGGCGGTCGTGAGGGATGCGAGTAGAGTGAGGAGGAATAGGTGGGATGCTGGGGCCATGGTTGGGAATGAGATGTTGGATGAAGACGGCGATGGTAGTCTTGGACTGAATGCGGTGGTCGTGGATTGTGAAGGCGAGTTCTGACTTTATGAAAGATGAATCACGCATTTTGGATTATGTTTACTTGGCAGACGTGTAACATATGCTCGTAAGAGCGGATCGAAATATTCCTTCGATGGACAAAGGAAGTGGTCAGGGTGACTGTCCGGCCCTGGTTCATCGTCCATCAGACCCAGCCCGTACAACTTGTGACGCCCCCGAAGAACGTAGGGGTACATTCGTGTAAAACATTTCTGCGTATTCCACTGGTCAAGACAAATAACGAACTCCGAGTCTGCGCAGGTGACCCTGTTGATCTAAAGTCTGAACACCAACACCGGTTCCATGTTGCATAGCTTGAAACAGACAGGCCCAGAAGGCAAACACTTTAGTGCAGAAAACAAGAACACCATACCCAGTGCCAAAAACGCCGCCGTATCTATACCATCCACCCCGTTCGCCTGCCTACATATACCGCCAGTACCAAACAGCCCTCCAAAACACAATCGACATAACCAAGAACGTGGCCGGAGAAATCACAGTCATGGCAACCGCGTCAGCGAAGTAGGCCCCGTACCACACGCCGCCCGCGGCATGCTTCACATTGTCCACACTCAGAATCTCGACGCCCTCCGCCCTCAGCTCCGTCCAGATGTAATCGCGGTACTTGAGCGGCCAGTCCGGAATGTCCCAGTACCGCGGCTGCAGGCCGAGGCTTTTCGCCGCCTGGACCTGGCGCCGGAGCTTTTCTCGCTGGGCGCGGCTGAAGCCGAGGCGGACGGATCCGATGGCTTGTTTGAAGGATGCGCTGGCGTAGACGGAGTTGGTGGTGTTGTAGTTTGTTTTGGTGGTGGTGTTGGCTGCGAGGAGGTCGGTTAGAGGTGCGTCGAGGAAGGTGTCGTGGTATTCGTGGTATGCGGTTGTGGTATTAGAGTGATTAGCGACTAGAGTTGCCATGTCTAGATTTCCGGTGCCGACCACGATCAAAGATGCGGGCAGATGTTTTGTGGCGTCGCTTGACGCCGAGGAGTTATGGCTTGTGAGATAATGTTTCTCGCGGAGCGGCTCGAGCTGGCGGAGCACAACGGGCCACGTTTGCTTCGCTTCGGTCTTGACGTCGATGAGGAGGATGATTTTGACATTGTCTTGGAGAGAAAATACGCCGCGTCTTGTGGCGTTCCTCTCGGTGACCTCACGGTTTTGAGCGTCCAGGATTTCTTCCAGCGGGTCGAGATACAGAGACTTCAGCGTCCGATTTAGGGAAAGCGATGGTTCATCATGACGGACCAAAAGATCGCCATCTCTGAGCCATACATCAGCCTCAATACCGATGCAGCCTACAGACAAAGCTGAAAACAGAGGTACTGGGCGCCAGTAGTCGTTGTGAGAGTGACATTGAGCAGGAGTCGCGTGGAACGTGGCGTTGTTGAGCCATGTAGAAACATAGTCTTTCGAGGCATGCCCCGAGCCCTCGGGGGTTTTGAAGAAGATTTCTTGGAACGGTTGCAAGGATGCTTCTCTGGGTGGTCGAAGGATGAGACAATAGAAAAGAATACCACTATTATGAGGTCAGCATGATCCTGGTGGGAGGGTACGACTGTACAACTGAGGAAGGGGAACTTACATTATTAGCGCGCAGATACCGTAACAACCGACTGCCCAAAATGTGGCGTACGTTCTCAGTCTAGGTTTTGTTGTCCAGCATGATCGCTTCCGTTGGGAAGTGTCATTGCAGATGAGCCTGTATTCTGAACGTTGGGGAGCATAAACGTTTGGACGAGGCTGATAGGGTTCCCCTGTGCGAATGTGAGCGAGCTCCACGTCGGAGTTGCGGTATCGTCGGGGACGTGGAAACATGTTTGGTATGGCGATTTGATTTGGAAGTCTGCCGTAAGAAATCTTGGAAACATCACAGACTTGCATCACTTAAGTGTCTTGAGATTAAAATGCTTCCTTTGTGTCTGAATCACAGAGAGTAGGTGGCCACTTTGCCTGGTGCAACACCAGTGGAGTTGTACCACATTGGCGCCCAAGTCATATGTTCTGTATCTTTTGTTTTTGTCAAGAAGCTGAATACAAGACAATCGTATCAGACGGCGCCTTGGATGTCCACCGTGTTGGTTATGCATGGTTTGTTTTTGAATCCCGGCTTTGAAGCTGGCCAGGCCGGACAATGCTATTGATCGAGATCAAAGACAAATGTTTCTCCAGTGTTCACTGTGAGATACTCCAAAGCGATGCTCGAAATGAAATTGATAAGCTGAACTGGGACGCTTTGATGTCATACTAGCTTTGCATAGCCCAAACGGCGTGGTCTGAACAACTTGCGTTGACAAGCCATAATCTGCAGGCAGCCGAGGGCACAATGGTTCTTGCCTTCTAACTTTTGTCATACTTTCGAAAAGCAGGTTACCGCTTGCTGGCACACCTTTTCGACTGCCTCATGACTCTGACTGGGAAACATATGAGGGCCTGGATGGCTTAAGCGGAGGGAAAGCCGGAGGCCCGATAGAGGTTTACAGCAACAATTCCATGTAAACTACCCAGAACCGGCTCAACCAGGATACCCGATTTGGAGGGCTTTAGGCCACTCTAGGTGTCTGTGCTTCGGGATAAACGGTGCAAACTTTGCTCGACTATGCTATGTTCCATTACCATAGCCCTAAGTAATGCTTTATTACGCTGCTATGTGTATCCGCAAGGCAAATTATCATAGATAACATCAAACCATCTCAAACCACCTCACACCTAACTCTTGATGCAACATTGGTACTATGAGATGTATGTCAGTCAGGAACGACCTTCAAACGGCAATCTTAAACGTACATCTGCCCAACACTTCTTTTCGGATCTGTGATACGTCCAAAGCCAGTTATCTTGCTCAGATAGGTATTGCCCGTTGCCGCATGTAGGCTGGGCATCGAGCACGCAAAATTCCGAAGAAACATGGCCAAGCTGGATGAAGCCCGAGCGGCATGCAGGCCCCCGCGCTTCAATGGTCAAGCTGGACACATCTTCGACGGGAGCCGCACGCGTCGCCGAGGCGTATATTGTGAAGGAAAGGATGGAGATGGGGCCAAATATCATGTTGACGACGGGTGTGGTTGATTCGGGTTGCGAAAGGCTGAGTATGTGGACAGTGGAACGCAAGAATGCTGCGAGCCCATGCGCGCCTACTTGTACCCGGAAGCCTTTTCAAATGGCCTCCAAGGAGGTGGTCAATGGCCCAGAGGGCCGGTATATCCTCAAGTAAATTAAAAGGGCTTGGTGTTATGGATAGAACGGCAATAACTTAGACTCTGTGTACAGTTCTCTAGCACTCACCACATAACTTAAGGGCTTAGTATGAAGCATGAGAACAACATGTTGTTTCGGGGCCCCGCAGGCAATGTTAATATATCACAGTAGATTAATTTTTCCCTGACATGAAGTCGTGTGAGTCAGTTATAATCAAATAGTAGTGCGATACGAGATATGGTACACTCCGCGTAAACGAAAGAGCGATGTATGCGCATAACTCGGAAGGTCAGTCATTTACAAGGTCTGATCCACTTGGCGTCACAGATTTGATGATACAAGCGAGTGTTAAAACCTTCTTCAGGGCCACAACATACGGCCAGGAAATGATGCAGGCCCAAAAGAAATGCACCAAGCCTTCAGGGTGAATCGTGATATAGAGACGGCAAGCTGCCCCCTTATTTTCCCTTATTCATCTTGGCCACGTATTAGTCTGTTTAAACAAGCCATGTGGTTTTAAGTTCCTTCATGCAGCTCAACATTGTTTTTTTGAATATTGGACGGAGAGGGAGAGCGCGAGAGGAGAATAGCTCGGTAATAGTCTGGAAAACGTTAAGAACAGCAAATTGAATCTACAACTAGATCTTTCGGATCCCTGAGTGGCATTTGTGTTATTTTTATCCTCCGTGAAGACACTAGTGCCAGACGATAATTTCACTTGCGGCTGAAAATGATGGCCTAGACAAATATGCCATGTGGTTACCCCGAACAAACGGTGCCCGGTGCCGTGACGCGTCAGATGCGCTTGTTGTAGTGAGCTTTCTCCACGAGCTGAATACGCCTCAACCCACCATGCCAATATGAATTCTGTAAAGGTGCTTTAAGCATCTTAACATGGTTAGTAGGCCGCGTCGTGCAATAATCCAGGGAGAAATCCCAGGGAAGTGAGGAATCAAATCGAAGGTGAGCAAGTTGCGAAGTCTTAGAGATATCTGCTTCCAAAAGGTGTATCCGAAAGGGAAAATAACGATGGACTCTGGTCTGTTCATGTCCCTGGCACAGAATTGGGCTGGCCAATAAGCGCCATCGAGGGAGGTGACGCGTACCATCGGACCAAACTCCGACTGAGCCACACTCGTGGCTGTGGTATTCCCTCCTGTCTCGAAGATCTCCGCTGCCAAACAGTAACCGTACTAATTAACCATGTCTGAGATTCCCCATAAGAAAACAACCTTATTTGACATCTTCATTTTCTCCTCTTTGTTTCAAAGTTTCACTTCGTTGTGATCGCCGTGAAGTTCTTAAAACCTGGACTTCGTTTACCAATACAATGACTGTCTCGAAGTCCTTAGAAGCCGGTTACCCGCCGACTACCCCAATGCCGTCTCCCGGAGGAAGCCTCTGGTGCTGCCGGAGGAACCAAAGACGCTACATCGGTCCGGGCTTATTGTGGCGCTAGACCCGAGGCAGATCGGCACCTTTCAGAGAGCGTTGACCGGCACTGTGATTTTACTATCTCCGGTTAAGTTGCCGCCGCTATGTTGCCCTCGTCTCGGCATCCCGGCAGGTTGGATTGATGGTGCAACAACCGCAATGGTGGCGAAGGCCGACCCGTGCATTAGCTCCCGCCTGTGGACTTTTCTTTTCCATATTCTGGCCGCGACGGTTTTCTTCCAATTGCGTGTCGCAATTTCCAAAGCTCGAGCTGTGGTTGGGTGACGTTGATGGAACGGGTCAGGTCGGAGGTCCGAGGCTCTGGGCACGTCCGGTGGAACACGTCAGCGTCGAGGGGGAGAGTGAGCGATTGCGAGGTATTGCGAGGTTTCGAGCACGATTACCACTGCTTGCCGTACAACCGTCCATAAACCCGAAAGAACTGCTTTCCGGTCTATGAGATGAATGCACTGTTCAGATAATTCCGGACGGATGAGTGGGAGGATCAGGTCGTCTCATTGCGAACCACCAGCACATGGTCACGATGCACCTCAACAATATCGGACCATTATGACTCGCGGAAACTTTCAGCAGTAAGACTGGTTGAACCATAGATCCTTTGAAGTCGAGCGAACCGATGCCTGGTTTCAACATGGCCAGTCCTAGTGCCGGGGAAGTAAGCATACACCAGCTTGCCAGCTGAAAGATTCCGATCTTTATTTTCAGCAGTGATCGCCGCTGATCACAAGAATAAGGTGCCTGACAAGCTAGTGTAGTAAACGAGAAATTGTTCTCCCCGCCAATAGAGCGGTTGTACCGTTAAAGGTAGATGCAATTTGAGATGACAGCCCACGTACCAACGACTGCACCCCTGCATGGCGCTATGAACAGCTCGGCGATCTCTACCATTGGCGCAAGACCCAAATATGGCAAGAACCGCTGGACCTAAGAAGGTTTGAGGCGATTTCTCCTAGGTCCGGCACCTGCAGGAGCAGGGGTACTGGATTGGGGTCTGAAAGCAGGAGAAACTTATCGGATAGAGACGCTGACAACGCCACACAGGATGGCTATTCGGGCAAGTGCATTGCCCGCAGCCCGACTACAACCTGACACATGCGCTAATATTCGCACGTTCAGAGGATCTCATCTGCCAGAATACTGTTCTGCGGGTTGTGGCTGGCGGGCCCTCGGACTGAAAGATCACGGCCGTGCTACATGATGTCTTACAGACCAACGACTGAGAATGTTCTTGTCGGGACCGAGCTCAACGTGATGTGGTGGCAAGCCGGAACTGTGTCGAACATTCTCCTCGGCCATTGCTGAGTTCTTCGAGGTATATCTACCGGAGGTCCTCACCTCTGCCAAGATTTCTGTTTCCTCATCAAGCAACACCAAGTCACTCGCTGGATTCAGTCACTTACTTTCGTTTTTCTCTCGTTTCTTTTCAGAGCCGTCAGTTCTAATATTCATCATGCATCACGCAGCTATGCTCCTGGCCGCCTTTGCGGCCACCTCTTCCGCTTACCCCGGCTGGTCTGCCCCGGGTTTCATGGATGAGCTCTATGCTAGAGCTGGTTCCATCAGCGACCAGCCTTTGGGCGATCTTGCGAGCCTCCCCGACTCATCTCTTAGCCAGACGGGCAAGGATATCAAGAATATTCTCACTACCTCCGCCTCTGGACAGTCGACCGATCAGTATCAGGGATCCGTTCCTGCTCTTGGCAGCAAGGAGTGTGCCGCCGACAAGTGCTGCGTCTGGAAGCACATTGGAGACGAGCTCGCCACCAAGTTCGCAGACGGAAGTGGCTGTACCCAACCCGCCCGCGCCGCCGTTCGCCTCGGCTTCCACGATGCCTCCGGCTGGAGTATCGCTACCGGTCCTGGCGGTGGTGCTGACGGCTCCATTGTTCTCGCTCCTGCTGAGATCAAGCGTGCTCTCAACGACGGTCTGCAGGATGCTGTCACCCAGACCCAGACTTGGTTCAACAAGTACAAGCAGTATGGTATTGGTATGGCGGACTTGATCCAGTTCGCCGCCAACAGCGGCACCGTCATGTGCCCCAAGGGGCCCAGAGTCAAGACCCTGATCGGCCGCAAGGATTCTTCCACGGCTTGCCCCGAAGGTCTGCTGCCGGATGTCAACGACCCGGTCGACAAGCTCATCGCAATCTTCGCTAACAAGACCATCTCCCCGCCTGGTCTTGCAGCCCTCGTCGGCGCCCACACCGCTTCAACCCAGAAGACCGTTGACCCAGCCCGCGCTGGAGCTCCTCAGGATACCACCCCTGCCGTCTGGGATACCCTGTTCTACTCGCAGACTCTGGCTGGTGCTCCCTCCAACGTTTTCACCTTCAACAGCGACAAGGTTATCTCCCAAGATCCTCGCAGTGGACCGGCTTTCAAGGCGTTCGCTGAAAGCCAGCCCGCCTGGAACGTGGTATGTTCTATTATTCAGACATTGCCTCAACTGCTTGACATGAATTCTAACATTTGGTAGGCCTTCTCAAGGGAGTATCTGCGCCTGAGTCTCCTCGGAGTCGACAACATCAATGAGCTCACCGATTGCACCAAGTCTCTCCCTGTCCCCAAGTAGGGAAATAGCTGATAGGCTTTTACGATATGGCTTATGACATGAACAAATAGATGGTCGGAGTTATGTTGAATTTTGGATCTGACGGGACTAGTAATTAATTCTCTAAAACTTTGATAGTTCAAGAAGCAAAACAATTCGATTCGGTACATTCTAGCTCTGGCATGATATGTGTCCGTGGTGAAGTCTTGGGGTCTGGGAAGTTCTTCAGACATCTGAACACGCTGCAGTGCGCGCCGTGTATCGGATCTTGGGCGTACATGTGACCAGTGCGCATTGCGTAAGCTCCATGTGCGTTGTTTGGTGCAGTTCAAACATCACTGGAGCTGTATGCGTCTGATGTTAGTTCCTCCTGCAATCAATCTGATTGGTCATCACCACATCATGTACGTCACCTTGCTTCTTGATTAGAAGGCCGGAAAGTGAGTCATTATTAGCAGAACTACCTGCAGATGAGGCGGGCAAGTGCCTATGTCAACAATGTTCAGAACAGAAACGTGTCACTTTGCAAGTCGAGTCGGGGACAAAAGACATCTGGCTGATCGAAGCTATGGTATAATTAAGATCAGTCGAATCGGTGAAACTCTCAAATGAGGTCAAGATCGCTCGAGCACAGGACGCTATGAACAGTCTACACTAAAAGCTGCTACCGTACTCTCTAGGCCATAGCCTTGACACCGGCCTGGATGGCCTTGAGGAGGCTGAAGTCGTAAGAGTCCTCGCCCAAGCTCCAAGCAGCAACACCACCGAGGCCGCGCGCCTTGACGATGTCTTTGAACTTGCGGGTGACAAGAGCAGGGGTGTCCCAGGTCCAGAAGAACGGTCCGGCAGGATCCCAGTACCACTGGCCGCCGTTGACCTCGTCGGTGTAGCCGTTGGCCATAGCGGTCTTGAAAGAGCTGAGGGTGGAGGTGCCGTTGCAGATACCGTAGTCAGACTGGCAGCCGTTACCGCAGTGGGCAGCAGTGGTGCCGCTGAGAACATGTCAGTCGGGTTTGCCTATGATATGATCAAATGATTTAACTTACCAGAAGCCGTACTGGGAGCAGCAGCTGCCGGTGGGGCACTTGAAGAAGGTACCGGCGCCGCAAGAAGAGTCGGTAGACGTGGTCAGGTTGGTGGGAGCCTCCTGGAAGTTGGCAGTCTCGAAAGTGACAGCACCAGAGTTGCCGGTGTCAGTTCCGTCAGCGGCCTCGAGCAGGACGGTAGGGCAGCCGATGGGAGAAGTGCAGTTGGCGCCAGTCGCGGTTGTGAACCACTTGGCGTACAGGGCGAAACCAAGGTTGACCTTGGCAGCGTCAATGCCAAGAGAGATGTAGGTGTCGACGGACTCAAGAGAGCCCTTGACGTCGGTGTGGTGGCGGGTAGTGTTGTCGCGGCGGTTCATCAAGTCGTAGGTCATGACCTGATGCCGTTAGCATGGATGTCCTTGAAAGTCGCGTTGTGTTACTCACGGTGAAGTGGTCGACAGCAGCGTTGATCTTAGGGATGGTCTTGGCGGTGAAAGCAATCATGTCGCGCTTGAGACCGGGGGCAGTGACGGAGAGCTCCATCTTGTGGTGCTTGAGCTGAGTCTTGATGGCAGCCAGGAGCAGAGGGAAGGTGTTGATCTCAGCCGTTTTGTTGCCATTGGGCTTCTGCTTGTAATCGGCGCCGTTGCCACCGGGGTACTCCCAGTCGACATCTGTGTTAATTGTTAGTCATGTTCAACTAGACGTCTACGAAAGAAAAAAACAGCCAACTCACCAACACAGTCGTATCCAAGGTTGACGGCAGCAGCGGCAACATTCTTGGCGTACTTGTTGCGGCTCTCGTTCGTAGAGGCGCCCAGGCTGAAGCCATCGGTATCACCCCAGCCACCGATAGCCATGCACACCTTGGTGCCGTTGTCGAAGAGAGGACGGATGTCGGTCAGGTTCTTGAAGGGCTTGTACTCGCCGGCGGGCTCGGAGGCGAAAAGAGAAGAGTTGGCGAAAGCAGTGATGACGTGGGTGATGCCAGACGTGACAGACTTGTCGGGAATGCCGGAGGTGTGGTACCTTTAAGGGCTTGTTAGCACATTATTCTTACAGCTGGACGTCTTGATGGTGAGCCTTACTGGTCGTAATACATGACATAACGAGGAGAGCTCGTGGCGCTGGCGCAAGCAGCGTCAGCGGCCAGAGCGGCCAAAGAGGCCAGGCCAACGGACTTGAACAACATTATTAGAGTGAGATTATGTATCAAAAGAATGTGGTAGCTCAAACAGAGATTGAGACGGTCTGATTAGTATAGTGAACGAATGACAGAGATGCGTTGAAGACGCTGAAGGCTAAGACCGATCCAACGGGACGGGAGCGGGATGGTCGCATCTTAAGGCTGCCGCGACCTCAATAACAGAGTGCCTATTCTTGTCTTGACGATGTGATGGCACCCGGCGGCGGGGCCGCGTGAGTTTCGCCCCCCTTGCCCACAATCCGGCACCTTGGGAACGGATTGAAGTTGGGTTTCCCGTCAGCCCATCGCAATCACTGGGAATCGCCAAGGAGATTGGCCGGAGAGCCAAGCAGTGGATCATTGGGGTTAGACACGCGGCAGTGCGGCACAAGGCTTTGCCAAGTCAGCGGCCAAGGCGAAGATCGCATCAATCAATATCTGCAGCTGGTGAGTTGAGCATGGCCGCTGAGTGTGGGGATTCAATATAGAGAAAAAGTATAAAATGGTGTATCCCCTAAGTCGGAAATTGCTGCAGGCTCGGTTTCCGTTGCGGTTGGCTGACTCGCCAGGATGAACCTTTCCTAAATAACGCTGACTGAATCGTGTCTAGGGAACCATTACGCAGCGAAGCCAAGATGATTTTCCAAACAAAAAGCTTGACCTGTCAAGCACGAGCCTTCCCGGTGCTTCCGTCTCAGGTAGACGGGTTGATTGATGGATTTCGTTTGGCTCAGTCGTAAGGGGATCATCCGCTCATTTGCAATGCAAGCGATAGGTTTTCCCATTTCCCGTAGGTATTTCAGGGGCTTTTATGACTTCAACTTCCCCTCTGAGCTCCATCCGGAACGCTCCATAGAACGACATTAGTCCATCAGAGGCCCTTTTACGAGCCCTTGCGAGGTATTCGGTCTCGGTTGCCCTCGATAATAGTCATGCGAAACTTGCACGTCTGCGCACATGATGGCGGGGCCAAAGACGGCGTTCATCGAGAGAACGATTGAAATACCTTGGCAGCCCGCAATCCTCGTCAATGTCCTGCACTCTGGGGCCATGCCACATTTACATGTTTCCCGTACACCAGAACGCCAATGAATCAAGAATGGTCGTGAGAAGCATTGGCCGCACAATCTAAGCCACTGTTAATTCAAATATTGGAGACTCTGCAGACATCCTCCTGGGACAATTGGCTATCATAAGTCTCGGCCGATTACCATGACTCTCTATGGACTGCCGTGCTGGTTATTTTGATAACAGTGTGCGGAGACTCGCTGAACTTCCGTACTCTGTGTAGACCTGGCCAAGGGCGTGCTTTGGCCAATGATTCAGCGCCGAAGTTCTAGGTCAGTCAAGTATGCATGAATCTAGCCACTCGTACCTGAATGACGGTTACTCGTTGGAGGCAGGCTCAACAACCGATGCGTTTTCAAAGGGACAGTAATCAATGATGGTAGTAGCTGGTCCGAGTCGAAACTGAAGAGCGCTTTCGCCCCGACTTGCACATGAAGAAATATATCTCATAATTTCGTGTGTTCATCTTCCATAGCTTAATACTTGTACTGCATTGTGAGTTCTTGGATGGCGGCATTCTTATGGACGAGGCGCTGCGCAATGCTTTCGCTTTCGCTCTCATAAATCCAACATTGAGTTTGTTCGATAATCTTCTAGAAACGCCCAACGTCGAAAAGTGCAGCCACATTCCAAGTAAAGCGTCCGAGAATGCTGGTAGTAACGAAATAATTTGGATTATCCAAGGTACTACGCAATCCTGCGTCACATTTGACACATCGATGTGATCAGCGTACTCTAATTATTATTCCCCAATCCTACAAATCCTACTATGGCTTGTCTATGCGTCGTTTGCCATTATCTTTGGAAACAAGAAACAAGGAGAAGACTATCTATTGTTCATGATGTGTCGTATTTACACTAACATGGGCAAAACTTTTGACCGGCTGGTCTCGAACATTTCACTTTTCATTTGCCCAGAAGCTTATCACTTTTTATGATCATAGACTGGGCTGTGAGTGGAGTGGATTCTGGTGATAGTACATGTATGTGCTACCTGTGTGGCCTCAGGGAGCTTTGCGTCCCGTCTGGTTTGGACCTCTTGTTTTAAAACTTTGCAAGTGACCTTGCCACAAATTTGAATAAATTTTCGGAGGTACATTCGATTCGGTCTGAGCGGCAACCTTGGTCTGGAACAATCACATCGACGCGGACAAGCCAAAGATCTCGAACAGCCTACGCAATCAAAGGACCTAGGCATATAATTCCGTAACGAAGAAATCATGGAGAAATCGTCGAAGCCGGTCTTTATCTACGGGCCTCTCTGTGCCAAACCTCTGCTGGCCTGGGTTCTTACTGGCGATGCGACTCGCGTCGACGAAATTGCGCAGCTCATCCAACCAGCCAGAGTCGAATGCTTCGCCCTCCACAGACTGAATAGCTGCGACTGCCCTGCTCCCGTCAAGAAACACGGTGCATTGATTAATGGCTATGTCGTACAGTCAATGACGGAGTTACAGAGAGGAAACCTCGAGAGTTTCGACGATGAGACTCACCGAGTCGAAGATGTTCAAGCCATTCTGACTACGCCCGATGGAAAAGAAGAAGTTGGGCGCGCAAATTCACCTGCAGTATGGCCACAAAGGCTCACCTTCTGAGGAGCTGTGGAGCTTGGAATGGTTCGTTGAAGAGAGGCTGGGAGATTGGATTGCGGACCTCGAAGGAGAGAAGATGGCGATGGTCGGAGGTTGTGAGGATTGGATGAAACTTTTGTCACGAAGCAAGAAAGAACCCTGCACACAGACTCAGACACACGAACACAACCGAAAAAGATTCAGCGCATACCCGACGTCGGCGACTCGGCATACATCACACAAGGTTGCGCATTTATGACTTCATTAACAGCATAGACTCCACCAGTCATTGGATATCAAACAAACACCATCAATTTAAGTGGCTACGAAACATAATAAGCATAATGTACCGTATTTCATGCATGCAGGCAATATCGGCAGAGATGTTGTGAGTATACTGCCCGCAAGTTACTCGTCGCATCGAGAGTACCTAACAATATTGTTGTCTTGATAAGAGATACAATAGGGCAAGTTTCGTTAGCAACTCCTGTCACATTATCTAGTGCCCTCAGTTTTGTTGTCGATGGAATCTATGCTCGGCAGGCAACTACTAGGAGGTGAACCATCGACCGTGACTTATGAGGATGGCGTGTATGAAAGGCAGTATGCTACTAGCTTCAGCAAAACTTCCCTTGGGCTCTTTGTAGTGATTTACTCAATTCAGTCTTTGCTTGAATATGTTTCTGAGGTGAAACTCGGAGCTGCCTTTGGTTATCATACCTCAGAGCGCGTGCGAATCATTGGGAAAGCGCTTCTTCTCAGGCCCATTATTAGGCAATGTGAGCGGGCGTAATCACCCAAAAGTTGAATAATGGAATCCATTCTCACAACACCTACAAGATTTGGTCTGATTCGGGCAGGGCGCCGACCGTTTACTTGCAGTAAGTTCAGCCAGTCCAAACTTCTTGGAATGTAATGTTTTGGCTAAAACCTACGATTTCCTGTCGTCCGAATACCTCGCGTTCCAGAACGTACCCGATATAGCATGCGGCCGAGTGTGGGGCAGCCCGGGGCCGGATTCACCGTCAATACCGGCGCCGGCCATGCAATGAGGAGCGAGAGCAGCACACCACACCAACGGGAAGACAATACTATCCGCCAATCGAAACTCTTCATCTGTGAGTTGAGTTTGTCTGGAAACTTCTGGCGCCTAGAGTGTGTGTGCTTCAAGACCTGCAAGCAGAAAAACTATGTGCCAGCTTGCCCGGAGGCACGTGGCCGGGGATCTGGACGGCAGAAAGTCTCTCAAGAAGCTTGTCCTGGCAACGTGAGTTGCACGTGGAAATTTGGGCAGCGCGCGAGTCTGGATAAAGCACAGGCCTAGTTTGCAGAGTTTCTCGAGTCTTGGCACCCCTCCATCTTCAAAATACCATGAATCACGAATTCGTCTTATTCGACGGCAAGATCGAGAGCTCGGGCATTTCTCGATACGCGGACGGTTCGTGGCTATGACATCTCATGGAGCAGAATATTTGCACCCCATGCGTCATTCGTTAATACTCGCTCACTGCAAACATGGAAGCTCGTCGCTACTACAGAACCAAATAAGAACGCACATTTGCTGGAACTCAATAGTCGCCTGGACGCCATGATGCCGTATGAATACCCATTCACTTTCTTTTTGCCATAGAAACCTAAGTTAGATAATTCCACGGCAGTCATGATGAGAATAGCAGAAATTGATCTATGGAGGCTTGGAGACGTTCGAATAATCTAACAGCAAGGTACCGTGGCTATGAATGAATCCGGCGCACTGGTTTAACTTAGGCGCATCATATCTCGGCACGGAAAGTTGTAGCATCTAAACTCTGAAGGCTAGTGTATCATGCGGTCTTTCGAGATGGTCAGCTGAAGCCAGTCATTCAAATACGCAGTTACTGGCACAAGAACACATGGCTGGGACTTACTTTGATGTACGCGTCGTTCTCAAGCGCCTTATCTCAAGCGTCTCATGCACCTTATGACTGACAAGAGTAGAAGCTCCTGTGGTGGCTGCACACGACAGATATGGACACGGACTTCGATTATACAATCTGATTTTGCTTTTTGTATAGCAAGATAGTGAAACGATCAAGACAGAGCTGAAGTTTGACTTTTTTCCTAGGAGATACTCGCGACAAGCGTTCAGCTCGGGGACCACGGCAGCCCTGTAGAGAACGTGATTCCAACTTGCAAGAGCTCCTATATATAGCTTTGACTGGAAGCCTAGCTATTGTAGAACTCGCAAGACCCATCAAGGTTGCATTCGTAGAACCGTCGGTCCGGGAAATCGGAAATTCAATATTGCAACTGGCTTATGGATTCGTAAGAAAGGGTCGCTTGGATTCGCAGCGGTCATCAAGTAGTTGCAATCTACCTCCATGCGCATAAGAATGGACTGCGTGTCTCGCATTCCACCCGCTCCGGTCAAGAAATGCCTCTTCTTAAGCGATCCGTGGAATCCGAGTCCTAGAGCTTTGAAATATACTTTCTGTCGACTCCACTACTTGTGGCTATGCTTGGGCTCCTATCCCCCCGACCTCCTGAGTCAGGAGACAGATGGACCCTCGATTTCGGTCCCACGAGCTCTGATATGATGACAAAGATGAGCAACAACGCGATAGGTGGAAGTCCAAACGTGCATCTGCGAACTAGCCGCCGTTTACCAGCTCAGGGGCTCATTCGATGTCAAACCTACCTCCTCACCGCTCACCGCTCACCGCTGACCAGACTGTAACGTGGTTTTCGGCCTGTGACAATCTCATGCAGTGAGCGTTTGCTTTCTGAATCCCTCGACTCAGGGTAACGCGCCTGCCGTGCATTGGTACCCTACGGCGAACCTTGATATCGCAACTAGTGTACGTAAGACTGTGATGTTTGAACCCTTGGCCAAATCTGTTACCACTGTAAGGTATTATGTCTCGGGTATCGAAACCCTTTTGGGAAGACTGTGCCCGATCCTGATTCGTCCAAGACCATGTCGAGTCCCTCCTATAATCTTATTACCAACCTCACGATTCAATGAGACGTGGTTCGTTCTACAGAATCTGAGTAATGCATCAACTTCCAGTATCTCGAAATTCTCGAGTAATGTCTCTTGAGAGGCTCACGGTCGATCGCTTGCCCATCCAGATATTCTGGGGTAATCCTCCACTCGATGGGGTCAAATCTCGTACCCGTAACCCCATCAAAACATCCGCATTGCCAGTCAGGAGGCGGTAAGCTTGGGCACCCGCGGTGGTCCTTTGTGGAACCAGATGCTCCCGCAATCATGCGATATCTTCGACCCGCGCCGAGCACTACCAAACGAACTGAGGGTCAGACATGATGTGCTTGCCAGGTGGTCAGCCAGAATCCACAATGGCAACATTCGATGTTGCAAGTCTAAAGATTGCAAGAATGCAACGGAGTTGCGCTGCATGCTACGCTCATTGGTCGACGATACGAAAGCGTTTCTTGACTCTTGCCTCGGCGGTTGACCGACGGACGCTTTTCGGTCGAGTGCCTACACTTTTGTGTGACAGAGGTTCTAGTTGCCTTCTATGAACAATTATGTAAAGCCTGACTTGCTGTCATCAGCGGCAACGAATCAGTGCTCGCACGGAAACCTACTCCGAAACCTGCTGGACCCGGGAGTCCCTAGGTGTTGCTCCCATGGCGCGAGATCCGTCTCATCTTGACGGCGATTTGGTTCGGTTCTAGCGGTCTCTGATCTTACCACACACGTTTTGTGTCCTGGCCGCAAAATGAGGGAAATTCACAAAGCAAAAAAAGTCGACGGCTTTATCAAATATCTTGGTTTTTACAGTGTGTCCTCATGAGAAACCGAGACCGTGAGACGGGGCGAAAATTGCAGAATCCGTCGTATTGGAAATTGCGGTAAATGACGTGCCGGTTTTCGCGCTAGGGGTGCCTAGTTTCGCGGCTCGCGGGTCTCCATATGTTCTGGAGGCCCGGATCGGCCGGTGACCGGGCATATTCTGGCCGCAGTCCCTATTTTCTACCTTTTCCAACGAGTAGGGGTCCGTTGGTACTCCACGTGCGGCAGTCCTTTTCCATTTGATGCCGGTGGCCTCAGAAACCCTTGATTACGACCATCGATCAGTGGTGTTTTGAATCGTAGAGCAGGACCGCTTCAAGCATGCTGTACATCTTTCCCAGTTACTACTTCTCATCTCGGTGTGAAGTGCCCAAGTCGCTGCTGTGAATTCTCAGTTTTTCTACTCAACGGAAAAATATCCGTATGCGAATAAGAAAATTCTCGGTCAGATCTGAAACGAAAATGCCGTCCGAAGCTGATGCCTGCCATCTTGATGCTGGATCCAATGATGTTCTCTGGAAAAGTGTCCGGCTCTTTTAAAGTTTGCCAGCATCGCCCCTGCTCACGTTGGAACCTCAACAGTAGTACAACAGTTCGACAGATTTCCGTGACCAATCATTCTCTAAAACTGTGAAACATTCAGAGGAAACAATTGAACTTCTTCTGCCTTAGCAGAAGTGATACTCGCACTTCATCTATATCAAAGCTGGGGTAAAAGGGCTCTTTACACATGACGTGTCTCTAGTGGTTGGTGTGGCCCATGGAAAAATGTTCAGCTCAACAATCTCATACGCACGACGGATATTTCAAAGGCCACATGTCAAATTGGCGATGCGAATGTGCGTGCGCAGCCACCGCATTTGCTTCCTAAAGGGGCAAGTCTAACATCGGGGCCGGCGCAGTGGATCGTGAAAAGATGGATCTCACGAATCATTACTTTGTAACCGGCTCGCATTCTGGGCCCCCACGGGCAATGACTCAGGTGTTGTCCGGGGAAGACTGCCGGACGTCAGTGGCAGCGGCATCTTGGATTCGAGAACTCGAGAACCCAGGTCTGAGCTTGGGCAGACATCCCATCCTCGTTGCAGTTGCGAATAATGACTCGCAGCTAAGGAATGTCAGCATTTCCGCCGTTGGCGACGGCAAACAGTATTAATAACCCGGTTTTCTGGTACCGACCGCAAAACCTCAGAGCTGGGGCTTTTGTCTGCCCAACCCCAGTCGTGAGTTGTTTATTACACTTTCGTATCGACCGGGGCGCGCCCCTTATGAGCGATTAGGTATCAAAGTCTAAATACTAGTGGACCCCCTATTTGGTAACCTCAACAGTATCACTGCGGACTAAGACACCGCGAAATGTGCTCCAGGGGTCCAGAATCTCGGCACGCCGCAAGTTGTCAACATGGACGCACTT
Organism: Colletotrichum tropicale; assembly: GCA_027406125.1. Taxonomy (NCBI): domain Eukaryota; kingdom Fungi; phylum Ascomycota; class Sordariomycetes; order Glomerellales; family Glomerellaceae; genus Colletotrichum; species Colletotrichum tropicale. The sequence goes on from JANVYH010000004.1 coordinate 4,339,849, forward strand.
GCCACATTCTGCCCAGCTTGCCAAGACAAGTCATTCCCAAGACTTGCGGCTTAATGCATCTGGAGCTTTGAGCACTTGCTGTTCTTGCTTGTTGACTCTTGATTCGTCCCCTGAGTCGTTGATATGACTGTGGCTCAACATCAGTAGCTCGACTTCAAAATGAGAAGGACTGTGTTTGATATTGCCAAGACCTCTTTTACCATAGCTGACGGCAAACTGGCAACTTCAATGTCCGTCTACATCAAGCATCGTCTTTGCATTCGCTTATGTACCGGTGGGATGATTTGTGTTGAAATGACCGACAAGTGTCCGTCCGCGGCAGGGACACTCTCCTGCAAGACTGCAGCAAGGGCTATTGTGCAATTGTAGTCCTCTTGACTCGAATCATGAGGAAGGTCGGTTGCAACAATGCAGTGGGCCTTTGCTCAACTCCATCGACTAGGTTCCACTCCCGCACGTCGACAACACGTTGAGCCCCTGACCCTGACCTAGCCAAGCATCGTCGTCTAAAAGGACTCTCTACGTCGGCTGCTTTACCTGGTACAGCACACAATGCCCGTCTTTACACGCTTGAAATCTCGGCGAGACCCAAAACACCGCCTCTTCAAGCCATACATCGTGAGAGATTTAACTTTGAGTATAAGAAATGAAGATACCTCGTCAATTCCGAGAAAAGTTAAAGCTGTATCCGAAGGCCCTGAGACAGTAACACTGCGTCTACAGCATGTGAATTGTAACCCCAAGGCCGCTTGGCGGTCATCACGGCCAGCCCTGGGACTTCTCCCCCCGGGTATAAAGACCTTGGTGACCAGAGAGGGAAGGAGTAGTCCGACTCGAGCATCACACACCAAGCACTTCATTCATAGAATTACATTATCCCACAGAGCATACGAAGATACCTGAGGACCACAACCATCCAAGATGTCAGCCATCTCAAAGACCCTCAGCAAGCTGGCCCGCGGGGCGCGGAAGCCGGCTGCCCTTACTCAGTCCCGCCCCTTGGCAACAGTTCAAGACAACAACCTCGCAAAGATGGCCGCCACGATGCCGCCAGGCCACAAGGCGACAGTTGCCCAGCTCGAGACATTCACCCTCCCAGAACGCGTCACCGGCAGCAAAGGTGATATTGCCATGGGAAAGGCCCTCGTCGACGCCTGGCGCCGTGACGGTATCCTTCAAGTTTCCATGAACGACAAGCAGCAAGCCATCTTCAATGAGGCCACTGCTTCTAGCAAAGCCTTTTTCGCCAAGCCTCCCGCCGAGAAGGCTGCTTGTGTCGACTCTCAGAGCTATGCCGGCTACATCGCCTCCGGTGAGGAGATCACGGATGGCATTGCCGACTACTCTGAGATCTTCACCGTGACGAAGGACCTGGACCTTGCTGAGCCCCGTGTCCGCGCAAAGTGGCCCTGCCACGGCCCGGCCCCTTGGCCTGACTACGAGATGAAGCAGCCCATGACCACTTACATGGAGTACCTTGGTGAAAGTGGAGAGAAGCTTCTCCAGCTTACGGAGCTCGGTCTCAACGTCCCCGCCGGATCTCTGACCAACCTAACTGCCGACGGATGGCACCACATGCGTATCCTTAGGTGAGCCACACCCCACGATGGGTACCACTTTACTCCAAGAACAATTGCTGACTCGGTCACAGATTCCCTCCCACGCACAACACCAACGGCAAGGGCAAGGAGGGCCGTGGTATTGGTTCCCACACTGACTACGGTCTGCTCGTCATTGCCGCCCAGGACGACGTTGGTGGTAAGTTTATATATTCCGATGCATGTCTCGCCACGACATTTTAACATGACCTGTAGGCCTCTTCATCCGCCCTCCCTATGACGGTGAGCACTACGCCAACTGGGAGAAGAGTGCGGCTGGTATGAAGGAGGACGATGAGAAGTGGCACTACGTCCCTCCCGTCCCCAACGTCTTCACAGTCTTCCCTGGCGACATCATGCAGTACATCACCAACTCCTACCTGCCCTCCACCCCCCACAAGGTTGGCCTGAACACTCGTGATCGCTTCGCCTTCGCCTACTTCCACGAGCCCAGCTTCCAGGCCGTCGCCAAGCCCCTTCCTGGCTACGACGTCGGCCAGTCCCCCAAGGAGGGCATCCACTACGGCACCCACTTCACAAACATGTTCCTCAGGAACTACCCTGAGAGAATCACCACCAAGAGAATGATGGCCGAGAACCGCCTCGCCAAGCTCCAGGACAAGGAGCTGCGCACCCTTCCTCCCAAGAAGGAGACTTACATTCCCAGCGTCGGGCGCCAGTCCCAACAGCAAGCTTCTTTGTAAACACTGAATTTCTTTTACTACTAGCGACTAGCGAAAACAGGTTGGAAAAGTCGAATCAAATGTCTAGCGGCGATGGAAATACCAGATTGAATCATGAACACAGACATTTCACTACTATATAGAGAATAAGACACATTAAGTCTCTGAATTCCTTCGATATAATATGACGCATTGAGCCAGGTAGTGAGAGATTGCAGAGCAACACTTGAAGTCGAGGTTAAGCTTATTGATCGGCAAAGTTATGTCAACTATCACTTTTTCGCCCCCCTCTGTTGGCGGTTTAATTTATCTGCACCTGAAACTGGGTCACACTCGTCAGTGGGCAGCAAGATGCATTCAGAGTTCTGACGGTGCTCGCTTGCAATTGCAGGCGCCAATAGCGTTCTTCGGAGGCCTGAGTTTGGGATTCGTCATCCAAACCCACCAGCCTCCCCACAACCTTAACCACAACACCTCACTCAAACTATAACTAGTTCGGGTCGTCAAACCACCTCACGCCATGGCGAGCACAGCAATTCGATTCGTCACAGGAACCAAGAAGTCTCCCCTTGGAACCCTCTACCTACAATGCCACGTCAAACCGGGTGCATCTCGAGTTCGCGAGGGCGTCACGGCCGTGACCGACGCGACCGTCGAGCTGTGCGTCTCAGCGCAGGCTCGAGAAGGCGAGGCGAACAAGGCAGTTGTGAAGCTGCTTAGTGAGGTAGGCGGACTATCGGGGCTTCTTTTGCAACAACTATTGTCAATATTATTCTGATTTGAGATTGTGCTAACATAACCCACCAGGTCCTAGGACTTCCAAAGTCTGACCTGACCATCACTCAGGGGCTCAAGTCAAGAGACAAGACGGTCGCCGTTGGCAACGTGAAGGATGGCGATGGATTCATTGCCATGATCCGAGAGAGACTTGCCAAAGCTGCTGAGGATGACTGAACGAAATAGGCAGAGAAAACGAAACGACGAGATGAAGAAAGATACCCAGACGACAAAAAACGATCCAATACAAAGCGCCTTCCAATGATGGCGCGCGTACATCCCCTAGATCATTGGTTCTCAGTATTGAAATTCATGTTCTTCAGACTGGAAAACTTTTTCGATTATTTTGTCCTCGTCACAAATCTTCCTTCCACTCGAGAATTACATTTAGGTGTCAACCTTCCCAATACCTGCCTGACCATAGCTAAATTCTAAAAAATCCCCAGCTCAAACCACCCGGTTAGGCTTTAACCTTCCTTTCTACGGACAATCTCAACCGGGCACGATGAAACAGAAAATCATGAAGCTTGCCCTGGATTTGGCACAAGAGTTCGAACATGTAGAAAATGGCTATACTAAAATGCGGGGGCTTGTGTCTCCTGTGAGATGCTGCCTCTCAGTCTTGCTTGCTCTGCCATGACGTCTCTCCTTTTTCCTTCTGACTATTGTCCATCCATTCGTATCGCAGGTTGCCGCCTGCGAACACACCTTGATGACTGCCGCATGACTCTGAAGCAGACGTCGTTGGCTTTTGACACTTATTGTCACCCGTACATCTCTGTCTTTCAAATCGTTGAAGAAGTCCATTGTTCGAGGTCCGCCAAAGATTCCCCAATTAGCTCCATTCTTATAGTCAAGTTGGACATAGTTCGACTGGTTTTTGATGTTTTCGTCCCCTAATTCGATTTCAAATTTGAGAGACTCATAATCCAGTTCTAGCGTCTTTAAATTCGGTAACTGGGCTAGCGCGTGGAACTGAGGGGCACGTATATCCATCGATACAGAGCGATCTTACACACAAAACGCGACGTTCTCGACTTTGGCCCAGAGTTTTGAACACGCTGCGTTCGGTGCGTAAAGCATAGTCCAAACCGCATCCGTATAGTGTCCCGGGGGTAAGAAGAAGGTGTCGACACGCGGCAACACCCAGGTGAACGGGTTTGGTGTGCCTTGGCATGGGAACTTGAAAGGACGAAGAGCCTTTTCCGCAAGCTGGCGACAGTAAGAGTTGATATGAAGGATGTTAAGAAAATGTCTGAAACGACCTTTGGCCACTTTCCTTGCCTCCCGGTTCGACCAAGTGTCGATCAAGAGTTGTGTACGCGGGTCGCCCATATACTCGCGGCATATTGGTTCCAATGTCCAGGAAGCTGGCTTAGCTGAAGCCTTGGCCTGTTCAATGGCAAAGCCAATAATTTCCCACTTCAACTCATTTGGGAGATGGGGCGCGACTACCGCATCATCTGAGCGAAGCTCACTCTCGCTTGCCTCCTGTCCAAAATGTTGGGTCACCGGCTGGAGGTCGTGCTTGCCCGCTTTTTGTTCAGGACGCTTGGGTCCTGACCTCTTATTGCGACTCATTCGAGGCATCTTGGCTTCGAATAGTTGGTTGATTTAAGGCGTTGATGGTAATCTTGTTCTTATAGGTAGGGTGTGAAGATGGTCGTCAAATCCTGTGCTGGCAATGTTCGAGTCAAGTAGCTAGCAACATATGATTCTATTGCACCTATCTCCGTCGTCTGGCACCGCAATGTCCACAATTAAACTTTCGTAAAACAGCTTCCAGCTAGAAGTTTACCTTTCTCTCCTCCACGTTATTATCAAGGTACCTCGAAGATTGCTCAGACAGCATCTAGTTGGATATCCCAAGATCTACAAGGTTGTAGTCTGAGACCTTATGATATGGCTCCAAGATATTAGGGCTTGCATTTGCAACTTCGTTTCACGGCAAAGTTTTCAGTGGAAAGCTTTGCTGGAATTCTCTTCAAAGCAGACGAAGAGACTTTGTCTAAGCTCACCAACTTCTTTGCCTCCTTCCTTCACCTGGCAGTCAGCGGCAACGGGTGCATATATTCCACAAAGCTGCGTTACTTGATATCATCTTCTAAGCATCATTGTACGGAATGTATCTAAGCGATATGTTCAGAGCTTATTGACCTTTTGTCGATGAGCTTTCTTGAAACCTTGTAATACTGCGAACCTCTTTCATATTTGTAGGCAGGAGGTCGAGTCGTATCGGAGATCATATGAATAGTAGTATCTGGCGCTCAACAGCCTTCTCGTCTGCTTCAGAGTCATCTACCAAGCCGACCCAAGAGGTGGAAGAGGCATAGCCATGGGCTGGCCATCAGCCTGGATGACAATTTAAGTACCAACTACGAGACAGTCCAACTCGCCGATTACATCTTTGCTTACTACACAAGCATCCCTATCATCGTAATTCCACGTGTCGTACGCCGCTGTCCACTCCTGGAGGATACCTCCCGCACCAACACCACGTCGAGCAACGGGGGACGCGCGCTTCTTGGCTGCCGCCTCTGCTTCTCCGAAAATCGTCTTTTCCATCCACCGCATGACCTACGGGTCACTGGCCAGCTTGTCCTCAATGATCTGGGTCATTTCGGACGTTCCCATCTCGGCGATGGTTCCCTCCACAGCGGCGGGGGCCAGACCTCCAAGGGCAGACCCAAGGACGGCACCAGCGAGAGCGAGAACCTCAACTCCCAACACTGCGTAGAGAACCGTCAGAAGCGGGTTTGCGCGGCCGCCTGATCCGATGACAATGCGGTTTGGGTCACCGGGCGAGTCCTGGGTGATGGTCCATTGCGAAGTTGGCGGGTCTTCCAGCGTGATCTGGCAACTGGTGTCGTCGACGTCCAGGCTGATAGTCTTGGAGGAGTGCGACCCGATGCAGCCGTCAAAGAGGCCACCGTCGATCTCAGTTTGGAACGTGAGAAAGCTTGGGCTCAGGCTCTCATCAGGGTTGTACGCGTCAAGGGTATGTTGTCCATTCATATTCGCCAAAGCCGACCCGATTTCGCCGATTTGCGTAACCTTTTTGTAGTAGTCTAACTAGTCTTGGTAGGTGCTAAAGTCAGAGCCAAAGGAGTCGGTGAGGCTTGTCGTTCTGTAGGCAGCGTAGTAGGAGGTGAGGTCGTCTGTTGAGTAATCGCTAGGATCTTGGAGGCAATTAGACCCCAAATCCATGTCGACGGTGACTGGGACGTTGGCCATATTGATGATTGGCAGCATAACTTGCATTCCGGCTTCGCAGTATCGAGCCAAGGTCATCACGGTCACTAAAGTGACTAGTGAGGTGCAAGAAAGCGTCATTCTGGCAAAGGTCTTGAGGATGTGCTGGTTCTGCCCGTGATTCAGACTTTTGGTGTCAGAGTTATGGATTGGAGTGCCAAGAAAACGAACGTTGAAGCGAAGACAACGTGAGATTTTAATGCTCGTGTGGTAGCCATAGAAAGCTCGCCTTTCTACCTAGTTCCGTCCATGAAAAAGCTTGATGCTCAGAGTTGAATATACCTACCAGCAATTACCGTCTGCTGTTCTAGAAGTCTGCGTGTCTTACATGCCAAGAACGGGTCTGGATGGTGCTCTTGCTTCAGGTCGGCACTTGCAAACAATGCCAGCTTATTGACTGTGCGTGGCCAAGTATGCCGCAAGCGGTTCACCAAATAAAGCCAACTCAGAAGGCGGTAGATTTTCTTTCTGGCGATTCCTACCTTGACCCACGCTTACCAAAGTCAAGTACCGACTTCTTGGGACCAAATCCACGTGTGGCATGGTCTGCGCCTTTAACTTAGCCAGCTTTAAGACGCCACCTTTCCATCGGTCGGTGACAGCAGCGTGGTGGCTTAAGGGTGGCTGGAAATCTACTGCCCACAATCTTCGCAAACATCAAGATACCATTACCAAAGGACCAATTCTTGAATATCTTGAACAGCACCTCGCGGACGATGCGGGGAACGCAGCAGGCGACAAGCAATCGAGCCCGAACCCTTCTTATTATTCGAAGGGCGCAAAGTGAAAGGTTCTATCGAAGGAGGTCCGGTTGGGAGTCCCCGAGGTGGTGGGCTAGGCTTCGTATCATTTCTTTTGCCTGTCGCACGTGCCAGCTATCTACCTGCCACAACGTCTCAGAAGCGGCGGTGACTCCCTTCTGGTGGTCTCATACATTTGGTTCCTTCAGCCAGCCCCCAAGGCGACGGCAGTGATTTTTCGGGCCCTTACTCCGCCGCTTAAATTGTTAAAGGAATGTTCACAGCTTGTGGTAAAATGCTAGTAGATTCCTGTATTCGAACTCCCTGAAAGCAGCAGACGAAGTAGATCTGCGCTCAAGGAGTGGCCGCCGTTGCCTGGACCAGTCAATTGGGCAGGAATAATCATACGAGAAGAACGCTCCCAACCAAACACGAGGTTGGGCAAACCTTGTGTGGTGCTATTTGAGATTTGGTATTGGCCAGAACAGAAGCCATACTTGTGGCTTGAAGTAGGGAATGTGGCGCTACAGAGGTGATGGAATGAATTTTGTGCCACATTGTCTCATAAAACTTCATCGTGACCTACTACTGAAGATCAGTGACATATTGACGTTGTCCTCAAGGCCCAATACACAATATCCGGTCTCACAGATTTGTATCTGGTAACGTCTTCCACAGCTAACGAATCTTTGTCATTCGAGACCTATCAATCGGCCTCAGGAGCTTTTAAATTAGCCTCAGTCTTCAGTAAGCGGTTACTATGAGAGCATTGAATATTAAGATCGCTGTCACTGTTTGTCTCTGATCGTATGGCTACCCAAGTGAGCCAGAACGAACTTCACCAAACGCAAGCATGTCTCATGGACTAGGCTTAAGGCAAAGTGAGCTGTTGAAGATAATCAACAATAGCAAGAGCTTCTTGTGCGACAGGAATGACAGGCATCTGGGAGACAAAGTGAGGTCTTCAGGCATCTCGCGATCTTCTTCCCGTGCGATGGGCGGCGAGAATCGACGCAAGGGGTTGGGCGGCCAATGGGCAAATAGAGGATACCTAAGACGCACAGAGCATGAAGTACATGGCGAATACAGGAGGGGGGAAAACACAGCTGCATATCTAGATAGACGTATATTGGCCGGGCAGCCACACAAGTCCGAGCCCATTCTCAAGGTTGCCATGTTCACATCTCGTGAGATGTCAGTGACTACGGGAATATGTCAATAATACATGCTGCAGGTCTCGAGCTAGGTGACATCTTGAGAGGGGCCTGAGGGGTTTTATAGTAAGTTGTTGCAAGGTACGAGAAATGCTTTGAGGCAATTGTATACAATGGTGATGTGATTTCGGGTGGCCAAAGAAGCCCATGCAGAGTCTGTTGGATATGATTGACTGTTTTCAGTCACCGCGATGTTTTGGTAGCATTTACATGCTTGCGAGTCTTTCGCTCTTGAAGAGGTACATCGGAAACATTGTAAGCATCATCCTACAGGACTCCAGGAGGAGAGATACGTCGAAGCCTTGAACACCATCCTGAGGATTTGGAAGGACGCTGGAAATGTTGGATGGTGCTGAAGTATCGAATGAGTCCAAAGCAGCAATCATCATGCCTGACGGTAAAGACCATAGACCAGATTTTGACCCTCCAGCCAAACAGTGTCATTGACACAGCTTTTGAGTGCCATGCCTTGTCTTTTTATGCGCTCCGTCGTGCTTTCAGATTGCAGTCAGATATACCTTAGTAGACCGTCCTTGTCTAATGGATTCGATATTTCTCGTGGTCAAAGTATTGTTCTAGTGTGCAAAGTCATCAGGTGATAAATGAAAAGGCACTGAGGTGTTGAGAGTACATCCAAGGTACACGCACAACAACAGGCAGACTTACCTCTGCGTGAACACCTGACGCGGCAGCTCGAAATCCATCCCCAGAACACGTAAAAATGAAAATGAGTATTCGATACCTGATAAACAGCAAGCACCGCGGCGTATGATTGGTAAACGGGACATTACCTTTGGGTCTTCACTTGCCCATGCCTTACGCCGAGCACGTGGCATACCGTAAGTAGGAATATCACAAGTTGCTTCGATCTAAAGCATCAGGAATTCCAAATCTTTGTCTTCAATGGCCAATGGGCAGTGGGTATTTGGATGGGTGTAAATGGCGTGATTCGTCAAAAGTGTGTAAGTCGCTTTGGATTGTAAGTATGGCTAGAACGATTGATCGTGATTTGATATACCGGGTCGCTCGTGACCGAGGAAAAGCCTTGGTCATAAGGTATGACATGAACTATCCCCAACTCACCTCAGAAAAGGTTCATCGCTACCACGTAGACCATTACCAAACATAAATATGAGATCGTATCAGCGCAATCATGCTTAATTTCATGGCCCCTACCTACTTTACTGCCAAGATCGCGGAGTAAAACGTCCTATCCTCCTACCACTGCACTAACCCTTCACTCTCAGCCAGACGCGAGGACCGTTGACTCACAATAGCCAGCCCCCCTTTACAAGTCTTCAGCCGCACGCACAGTGACGGGGGAAATTTGGGACTTGTCCCGTCATACGAAGTCCGACCCAATCATTGCTGGAAGGGAGAGTGTCGGGCTTTCCTGCTTGGGCTTCTGTGTCCCGAAAACACGCCCCTCAAGATGTCTTTCCAACGCTGAAAGGTTCGACGCCATCGCATGACTCCCAAACCACCAGACGCAACGGTCGAAGGCGCTTTTTAAAATGCCATGCTTGGGCTTAGAGGTGTGAAGGGGGGAGGGGCGAAGAAATGCATGACCAATTACCGAGTTTTGAAAAGGGCCTCGCCTGATGATGTCTGAGACTCACTTGGAGAACTCGGTGAGCTTGTTCAAGACGGCGATACCTTGAACTCGTCTGAGGGCTCTCTTGAAGCCCACAGCCCGGAAGAATATCACAAGCTCACCAACCCAGGGAAAAGAGGATTCCAAGCCGATTCAGTGAGACGTATGTACGCGTAATCTGACCACAAACATCGCGCAATTCTTCAATGCCTCAAATGCCCCCTCACAAGAAATCACCAAGAACACCGAGGAGCAAACATGTAGCCAAGATAGCACAAACCCTATCACTGCATCTCTGGCGATGTTACACGAACGTTCCAGGCCTATGTGACCAGAAAAGGGCGAAAAAGCAAATACCGTCGCCCGTGTCTCGTAAAGCGCCAAAACCTACCATTCCCGCCAATGTCATCCATCCCAGCCCAAAGCACGTCTTCTCCTCTCTACCGCATCCTCCTTTCTTTTCCCCCATCCACAGATGTCGTTTTAACATCGGAGATACTCATATCGCACGTGTGTGGTGGGTACGAACTGCTGATTGGGAGCCGATGGGCAAAGGGAGACGGGAGGAAGTTGGGCAGATTCCCCTCTCGGCTGGCCTTGCGCTTCGGGGCCCCCATTCAGCTAGCCATGTGTCGAGACATGAGTGATCGTCGGTTCAGTCACATCTTTCCAGGATGCTGGGATTCCGCGCGGGATGAGGGGACTGGGGCAAGTAGGGGTCGGTGAAGACATTTCAGCTCGTTGGCATGGTATGGAAGACGGGATGAGGCAAGGGACAGGACGATCGGCTGATAACCATCCACCCTCCATCACGGGAAGAAAGATGATGGATGGCAAAGAAAATAGCAAGCACCGAGCAAACATGGGAATTGAATGAATAGGGGGTCTCGGGCCGAGACCCTTCATTGCGCCCTTGCTCGCTTGCGAATATCTTTGGCACACGCTGAAAGTGCAAAAAGAAAGCCTTTCGTGCCGCGTGGTGTGTTCGGCCGTCCCAAGCTTTTCCATCCTAATCAATCATCACATCATCCGAAGAATGGAGACCGGACTTCCAGATCGAGATCTTCGCCCCCGAAAATTCCCATCCTTCTTCACGTTATTTCGGTCAATTGCCCATGCCGACACACATACGTGGTCGCTTTCGGAAAAGCCTATTAAACGTCGGATCGCTTGTTTGGGATGCATGAAGAAAAAAAAGAGGCACTCGACGAGGGAAATGGGTATTTCAATTCCCATTACCCCTTCCTTCTTTGCCAGGTGCAGTGCGACTTGCCGACGCGGGTAGTTGCGACCATCTCGCATTAAGCCCCCCCAATGATCCGAATCTAGACCCGGCCCACGGCCAGCACCAGCCAGTCATCTTTCACCCTTTAGGCAGGACCTCTTAGTTAACGGTCTAGAGTGGGAAAAAGCAGACCACTTCTCTTTCCACAGACTCATCTCGACTTTCCTCGTTTGCCTCCGACGCAATCACACCCACCAGCTCCGTCGCTTCCGAACTGTTCAGTGCCCTCATTTACGACGACGACCCAGCCCCTCGCCTCGCACGATGAGCAACAACTTGACCACTTCCGTCTCCCTCGAAAAGCTGAGCGGCCCTTCTGGATCGCCGGACGAACGCCCAGAGCTTCCCATCAACAGTCGCAGATGACCCCCATGGCCTCCGGAATTTGGACGACAAGGGTCTAAATGGACCAGACCCTTTCCACAGCAGGCATGCAAGCTACGTCGGTGGTGTTATCGAAGAGCCTCGCCCGTCACTAGCCAACATGGCTTCTTCCGAGCGCTTAATTGTCCACCAGGCACGCACAAAACGTCGATAGGGTCATCTCTGTCGAACTTTTCTGAGCAACAGCGACAAGTCTCCTACATCGAGTCTCAGACCCCGACAGAAGCAGGGCCTGGACACAGGAACAGTACCTACGTGCTACATCTCCGTCGACTTTCATTGCGATGTCTAAAACACCAGCGGCATCATCCGTGATGGGATCTTGTTGAACGACTTCCCTGGACTCCGAACTACTCCGTATCAGCATCTTGCCCAAGGAGTCGATACTGTCCGCTGCCATCGGAAACCTCACTTCAGAGGAACCAGTCACAAGCAGTCACACACTCCTGACCGCTGCCCTCCCTCATCTCCGCTGGCCACAGTCACTGGGACTAGACCCAAATGGCGATGACTGTCTTGACATGTAAGTCCCATCTCGTCCCATCAGCCCCCATATGCATCCAGCATCCATCCACTAACACAACATGCCAAGACCACCAATCGTCAACTACTTACGCAGCAACCACCTGACGTTACCTGCCGCCATCGTCTTGTTCCCGCCCAGACTACCAAACTTCAAGGGTCCAGCCCATCGTAGCCCTCAAAACGGGCTTCGCTTGTGCTGCAAGGACGTTTGGCTAGAGGAGCCTGGCCCATGCGCCCTGGCTTTCCTCGTCCCAATTCTGGCCGACGTTGCCTTAAACTCTGCAGACCTCCCACATCAGACGGACGCAGACGAACACCCTTAAGGCCTTCCTCTCTCCCATCTTTTTCCCCAGACGAGTCTGCCTGCTTTGCACAGACGTGAGATCTGTTCCATGACATCAACAGATTTCTCACATCTCAACTCAAAATCTCCACACCCTCCATGCGAAATCCCATCGATGGAACCTTACTCGCGGTACAAAACGGTAGCCCTACGAAAATCCCGCCCTCAGAAACACGTTGCCGCTCGCCCCGACTTCCGAATGGTAGCAGACGAGCATCCTCTGTGGGACCAAATCTCTCCTTCCCGCGGGGCGCAGCACAGCAGCAAGGTCCCTTCGGACGAAAATCCCCGAGGGAAATCAGAAGACCACAAACTCACACGCGCGTGGTACCGTTGAGGTGAATCCCAGAGTTCTAGGCCCTTCCGGACCGCCTTGGCAGGGACCCCGGCCACATCAGACCACCGGGCGCCACACTGCCGTGGTCCAGACCGCAATCGACCGCTCGTGAGTGCGGGGGGTCCCAGGCCTCAACGCTACACACACCAAACATTTCGGACCCATCCAGGCCCCTTTCCCTTCCAAGCCGCTGCCCATTGGCACTCAGTCACCACCCGTACGGTTTTGCTATGCTGCGGCGCTGCGTGTTGTCCTGCAACTGCGCGTCTACTCGCAAGGGTTCAGGGTCCTGGGTCACCCGAGATCTGTATGACAACCCCGGGCCTTGCAGAGCACATGCTGGGTGGAGGATTGGAAAGAACACTGGAGAGGCTTGCGACAGCTCAGAAGGGTACCTACGGATACTCAGCTGGCAGGTGGTGCATCCCTCTGACTCCCTCACTCTCCTGCGCCTTTATCTATGCCCCGGGAAGCTGGCTGGGAGGGCAGGGAATCACTGGCGAACCACTGGCGAACTTACGTCCGGGCGTCCCGCTGACCAACCCGTATGTCCACATCAAAAGCATCGCATCCTGCTGCGGTCCACATCGGGTCATCTAACGAGCAAGTCTTCGTACGCAGCGAAGGTAGGTATGTATATATCGTGACCAGGAGTTGATCCTCTTCCTAGATGGCAGCATATGGTTTTCCAAATTCGCCGTACGCATCCCTTACAGGTTCTAAACCGCGAACCAAAAACTTCCCTCCCAACGCCGATAACGGAGTCTGCTGGCCGCAAAGGCTTCTGTGCCTCATTGGCCATGATATCTGGTCATCATCCATGCCAGAGTCGACAGGCGACATGCCCTGTCGGTGGACATCGTCAGTCGCCATCACTCTCGACGAACTTTTGGTATCATGCGCCAACTTTACTTCCTCCTCTTACAGTTCATCGCTTTGTCGCTCTGCACTACTGCCGACCCTTTGGGTATAGTAATCTGGAAAGAACCTCCGAAAACCTTGACCTGTCGACCGTCTACTCGACACAGTCAGAGTCCCATGTGTAGTGGACATGGGCCAAGCCGCCCGATCCCAATCGGCAACAACACAAATGGTACGATTGCGCTGGCGCGAACTTGGGGGGGACCGCAGTTTGATGTTTAAACAGTTGCAGTATGTTAGGCGTATCCACCCTGTGGACCGTACAGCCTTTGCCTCTTTTCTGGGCGATCCTCCATATGGTCTGGTACTCGCATTTGCTGCATGCCTGGAGGCATGTTTTGGAAGTTTGGGCGTTGCGCAGATGTTGGAGTTATCACCATTTGCGCAGTGTTGCCTAGTGGGTAACCAGTCTCAATGTTGGTGACGTTGGGTGATGGCTGGTGAATCTGACCAGGCGAGTGCCAGGAAGTAGTTGTCGCTGGCGATTGACTAGGAGTCGAGTCGAACTTAACACCGGGGTTCATTGCAGGCACGCTCATGTTGGCGGCGTGCAGCTGAGCAGCCCCGTGCCCAACAGCGAGATCGTCCTGAGGCGCATCCTTGAGAAGGTGTGCCACATGCTTGCGGAGGATTCGCAACATGCCATCTTTGGTGAAGGGTTTCGCCAGAACATCATTCAGGCCTGGGAAAACGTCAGTGCTTGCTCCACTACATTCTGTCAAGAAAACTTACTCCAGTTGAAATAGTGGCTAATGTCTTCAGGGCGAATATTGGAGGTCATGGCGACGACAGGGACATCAGGGTGCACCTCACGGATCAGCTGTGTCGCAGACACGCCGTCCATCTGAGGCATGACGATATCCATGAAGATTAGGTCGTAATGTCCGGATGGCACCTCCTTACACTTGTTGACGGCGTCGATGCCGTTTTCCTAGACGATTGTCAGCTGCTGGCACTTCACACCTCTATGGAGCAGAGCATTTGCAATCTCAACGTACAGCGATCTCGACGATACACTCCATCTGCGTCAAAAACTTGGAACCGATTCTCGAACACGTCCGATCGTCTTCGACGAGGTACACCCTCGGCTTCTTGCGTCCCCAAAGTCCCTTGTCGTTCGAAGGTGGGCGCGGGGGTGCGACGGCGGCTGGAGCTGGTGTGGCCGGGCCTGGCTCAGGCTTGACAACCGGGTTCTGGAACTCATTCATTGGCAAAGAGTTCAGAGTGTAAGGGATGTTGTTGAAGTGGTCTTGGGACAGCGGATCGATGCCTACATTCTCGCCCACAGGATAGACAAGATGACGCATGTTCAGGTGCTCGGCGGCCATCATGGGCGGCATGCCGGCAGAGCCAGCCTGGAACATGAGGCCAGAGGCGGAGTCTGGCGGAGAGCTCTGCGCGTACATGCCGTTGAGCCTTTCAAGCTCTTGGTTCACTGCAGGGTTCGTCTGTACGCTGGAGAGGAGTTCCCTTGCTCGTCGCAACTCGGGGGCATGCTCGTCGACACCGCCGCCGTTCATATGCGGGTTTTGGTACCGGGCGCCTCTCATCCTGTCGTCAGCATGCCCCATGTAGTTGAGCAGCTCGTGTTGCGCCTGCCTCTGAGCATCAATTATTTTGTGCATGGCGGTGACATCAGCGAGAAGGGTCTTATTGGTGCGTTGTATATCAATGACCTGTTCTTGCAGCGCCTGCACCTGCTGCTGCTGCGCGAACAGGGTCTCTTGGAGCAGGTTGATGGATTGGTTAGTTGTGAACTGGTCTTCCGTCTGCTGCGTCTTTCTTTGTGCGGGAGCCTTTCGTCTGATATTGTCCAGGTTATCTTTCCTGTCAGCCCGGAAGGCCGAGTGTTTGAATTCCCAGGCCTGGAAATGAGTTTAGCTTCAAGGACCGCGTGATGTGTCGTGCTCCCTACCTGCTTG
The DNA here is from genome assembly GCA_027406125.1 of Colletotrichum tropicale. Classification (NCBI taxonomy): domain Eukaryota; kingdom Fungi; phylum Ascomycota; class Sordariomycetes; order Glomerellales; family Glomerellaceae; genus Colletotrichum; species Colletotrichum tropicale. Next base: position 4,355,424 of record JANVYH010000004.1, read on the forward strand.
CCGTATGGCGACTCGTTGTTCTCATCGTTGCGCCGCAGCTTATGAAAGTCGTACTTGTTCAGCTGTCGGACAAAGCTAGAGAAGTTGCTGTGCTTGAAATGTTTAGGCAAGATGTCGTTGGTGAACTTGTCGGTCTACAAGAAGGTTAGCCTATTGTTGCCCTTCATCCCTGCGTACGACTGTCGCGCACCTCCAGAATGACAAATGTGTCGCCTTCGTTTCCCCATCTCACAATATTCGAATAGGCCGGATCTTCCAACATTCTGTTACACATGTCAGCCACGGGTCAATATTGGTGCGCGTCGAAGGGGTAGCCGAACTTGTAGAGTTTGCGAACCTGCGCGCAGGAAGTTAGCATGGTGGATCGCACCAAAATCAGAGACGAAGTCGTCAGGCCATGGACTCACAAAATCGCTGGAGTTGCTGCCGCCGCCTTGGGCGGCAACGCTGTCAGGTTCGGGCATGGTGGGCGCCGAGGGAGGGGGGAAGCAGTCGTCGAGAGGATGTGTGTCTGTCTCCGGTGCTTGGGGACGGGTGACGATGGAAGATTTGGAGTTTTAGGAGGACCGGTCGATCTCGAAGGCCTAGACTTGGTTCTCGAAGTTGCAAGACGGAGCAACGGTCCGCTTGATAGGAATTCTTGGTCGTTCAGTCGAAAAGAAAGGTACAATCGTCCGAGGGTGTCGAGTCCAGAAGGGTCCAGGGATTTGGAATCGAAGCTGGCGAGAGGGCAGGGCAATCTCCACCGAAGCTTTGGCAGCAATGCAGTCGTATCCGGTTGCGGTCTCTTGCGGGAATGGAAGCTAGAGGATAGTAAGGGATCTAAGACAGTAGAGGCCGTGAGAAAAACATGCAGCCGGTAAATCGTGGAATTGGGCCGATCGATGCAGAGCGCTAGAGCCGAGTGAAGGGACGGGCGGGCTCAAGTGTAGAAGGAGTTGAAGGCTCAATTGGGCGAAAGGTGAGGTTTCGTGGAGGTCAAGAGACAAGATCTTAGAAACTGGGAACTGGCGCAGGGCACACAGAACAGAGATGGATGGCGGACCCGACGTGGAGCAGGCTTGCTAGACCTGGTGCTGGGATTGCTGGATTGGTGCAGGTGCAAGTTCGCTCTCTGGGCTGGCTGCTGGAGGTGCTGCTGGAGCGGTGCTGAGCTGGTCCTGGTTCGTACAGACTGGACCCGGCCGCCGAGGGAGAGGGAGGTACGGGGACGGACGGGGGTCAAGGGGGGAGGGGTGTGGGTGACTTGGGAGACTTGAGTGACTTGGGTGGCCCGACAGGGAATGGGGTTGAATTGGATTTGGCGGCCTGCTGTTGGACGAGAGCAAGAGGAGGAGAGGAGGAGAGGAGACGGGGGATGAGGTGTGCGTGTGAGGTGTGTGGTGCTGCGGTGTCTCTGGAGACTGGTGTGCTGTGCTGTGCTGTGTGCCTGCTGCGTTCTGTGTGGATAATGGTGGATGGATGTTGCTTTGCTGGTTCTGCTTGGTGATGGGATACTTTGTACTTTGATCTAGCGCTGGGCGGCGGCGCATGAGCTGGTTCCGGTTCCCATTGGGTGGTGGTGGTGTTGGTGCTGATGCTGGCGCTGGTGTTGCCGTTCGCGCTCGTACTGCCGCAGCCGCAGCCGCTGGCGTCGTCGTCGATGCTATCGCCTTTGCCTGCCCGGTTCTTGGGTGCTGCTACTGCTCAGGCTCAGAAAGCAGAACGAATGCGAGGCAGCAGGGAAGAATTCAACCCTGGCGATTCGAGTGATGCAGGGCACAGGTGAGTGTTGTTGGCGATGGACGCTGGGGACTGTGGGCGGATGCGAGGCGCAAATGCAATACGACAACGATGGGAATCGCGAATTGGAAAACAGTGGGCGGAAAGCGAGAGCCGAAGGCTATCGGGAGACGTGCCGCTGGATAGGTGTCTTGTCTATCGCAGCCTGGCAGGTCACACACAGATACTGAATAAGTGTGGAGGATGAGGAGGGAGTGAGGACTCGAGGCGCCGTCGGGTCGGCTGGACGAGAAGGGAAACACGGTGGAGAGAGGGATGGGAATTCGTATGTTGGAATTTGCAGTGCTGCAGCCTTTGAGTGCCCGTGGAACAGTCTGCGAGATGCGAATTTGCCCAGATGCCTGTTCCTGGTTCGCGCCTGTAGCGTATTGGGGGCTCCAAAACGGGAGATGGAATGGGATTTCTTAGATTGATGAAAATGGGGGCGACCGGGACTGGGGGAGACGTGACGGCCGAGTCGCCAGGCGGGAGGTTTCTGCCTCGCCGATTGAGTGAGGTTCAGACTTCCGCGGGCAAGGCAAGCAGGGCAGGCTGTGGTGCTGGGTGCTGGGTGCTGGGTGCTGGGTGCTGTGCTGCAGTGTGTGAGGTGCAGTGCAAGTGCAGATGGCAGGGCGGACGAGGCAAGGTAAGGTAGGAATCCTCGGTTCCTCAGATTGCTGCTGCGTGGTGCGGAAGCGGGTGCGGTGCGGGCGGCGGGCGGCGGGTGCCACTACCACTGGAGCTGCCAGGCGAGGTGCTGCGTGGGTGGGTGGGTGGATGCAGCTGCGTCCGCGTCCACTCACTGAATGTGAGCGAGTGTGTCGTGGGGCAGGCGGGGTGCACCTGCACTTGCTCTAATGAACGAGCGAACGTGGTTGACTTGATTTGTGATTTGTGTACGGGATATGCATATTATGACGATCAAGACCCGTCAGATGTGCAGCACAACTTTGCCCACTGCCCATGGCACAATCATTGCTCAGGTGTGCTTTTACTAAGTGGCCCTCTGTGCAACACGTACTAAGGTAGATAACACGACTCTCACGACTATCAAAACCCACTGGAGCCCGAACTGCTGGCTAGACTCGGCGTTCGCTGTCACCTTCGCCTCAGGCTTCTCCAGTTTGCCGTGCAGCGTCCCGGTCGCCATCAGAGAGCCTGGAGAGAGGGCCTTGCCTTGCCTCAGCCAGCCCTGTGCCTGTCGCTATCCCTATCCCAATCCCATTTGACACCGCGGTGGACAAGCCCAGGTGCCCAGGTTGCACTGGAAGTGGTCAAGCTGCGATGGGGACAGACGGCACCCGCAGCGTGGATCAGCCCTCGTGCTTTCATCCTCCCATTCGTCGGAACCGAGCTGCAGCCTTCTCCACAGCTGGGACGTCTCCAGTTGCTGCCGGCTGCAGGAGCCCACTGCTGATCCGTGTCGGAAACAATGACCTCATACTGTACTTTGTGCTACATGTCGGAAGTACCTCGGCCACCTTGTCCGCCACTCAGGAACGCCTTCCCGTCCTGTTTGTTCCCTTCCTCGCCGCCCGCACCCAGTTGGCCACAGACGTCAGTCAGGGCCGGGGGCATCTTGCAAAGCTCCTTCCCAGACTTGACTTGCCAGACACCATAGACGCCAGAAACCTTGCTCATGATTGACAAAGTCGGCCTGCGACCGACGACTTCTGCCTTCCATTTGCGTTGGCACCTTCGGTACCGACAGCGAGCTCGACGGAAACTTCTGATTGTTACCTATCCAGAACCTCAGACAAACCTCAAGGAACCCACCTCCATCTCACTTTGGGGTGTTTTCACCGTATCGTGTTGCACTTCTGTCAGGACATCCCCGGTTCGTAGTTCCGACTAGTCTCCGACCTGACTGCACCGCGCTACGTGCACGCGCCGGCATCAGGCCAGACGCAAGTTGAGCAGTGATGAATGAGGCGGTCGCCCGCTTGGCCGAGTTGAGCAGACCTTGCCGACCATTAGACGGCGACGGCTTCGCAGCCCGTGTCCGCAGCCCGCAGACCGCAACACGGCTCCGGCTATTGCTTTTCGTCCCATCCTGATGTAGGGTACTGCATTCTATGCGTTCTTACGTAGGGCAATGCAATTCAAGAGTTTCCCAACGTCGACTGGTAGCTCAAGGTTTGGCTCAACACTCTGCAAGCCATAGAATAACCTTACCATCAAGCTGACCTGCTCGTCAGGGGAAAACATACTCTTTCTTAACATCATCTATATCCCGGACGGCTCCGTACTGGACCCTGAACTTGGCTCTCGGCCACAGTAATGACTACAGTACAACGTCTCGTCCACCTCGACCACTACAACCTGAGTCCGCTACTGAATCCACAAGGCGATCCAGATGAGTAGCGCACGCGAGACAACCAGGGAGCCCGAGACATAGGGGACTCGGAGCCAGCGCCGACGGCGGCGGAACCCAGACGACGCCCACGACGCCCCAGAAGAAATTCCAACAGGCAACCTCCCGCATGCCACGCTGCTCGATGGTTGTTCACCAAAGCACTGATTGTCTTGGTCGCGCCGCCATCGAAAAAAGCAGAACCCCTTGCCTCCTGACCTACGAACGTCTCGGTCTGTTGCCCGAGCTCGAACGAGCTCAAAAAATTTTGAACACCGGTTGCTTCCGTCGCCGCATTCCAAAGTGTTTTCCCTCAGCCCAGCAGGCCTCCTCGAACAAGACAGTCGCAGCTTTGCGCCTCTTGGATCTGATATTGTCGCATCCCCACGTTCCGCAGAGAGCCGTGTATTGGCGGTCAAAGACGAAAATGTCCAGCCGAGAGACCCTCGGCCTAGCAAAAAGACATGGACGCTTCGTACTGTGCGGTCAACATGGCCGCCGAGTGGACAGCAATGTGGATGGATGTGGATTTGGTAACCTGACGGCGAGTGGCCTATCCTCCGCCCAACCATCCAGGGCCATCAATATGGCAACGATCCGCGATGGCTGCCTCCAGATTGGCCAGCCTTGATTAAATGGATCTTCCAAGACGTCCCAAAATGGTCTCTGAGTGTGCCGTGCGGCCAAAATCTGACGGGCAACACGGGCTGACAGAACAAGCGGTGCCACGCTGCGGCGCTGCCTCCTTCCGGGCTTGGGGGCATCCTTCCACCTGAAGCCGGCGTGCATTCATCGGCCCCGATGATAACAAAGTCGCAAATTATCCGTATCGCCTTTCTATTGCGCTTCCCTCGCACCGGGGCTTCTGTCGTAATCTAGTCGTATTTTCTGCGAATTATGACCGGCAGCGGCTGAATCGCAAGACTCAACAGCAGTTACAGTTCGGAGCTTGGGCCTTATGTCCCCTAATCTCGCTGACAATGCGACGCAGTTTGCTCATCTTCGGTCGCAGATTTGCTGATCCCAATCTACCATCCGGGGTAAGCTTTCACGCGCATGTTCGCAGAAGCCATTTAAATTTTGGTGGAGGACCGCCGCGTGTTCGCCAACGCGTGCGACGTAATTCGTTCTCGAGTCCTGACTCGAAACTTGCGGCACAGATGTCATCCAAAACCCAGTTCCTTGGTACATTTGTGTCGGTTTGAACCGAGCACAGAGTCAAGCTTAGCTGCCTCCAATAGTTCAGACGGCTATGGCTACGCTACGCTACACAGCGTTGCGCTGACCCAGTTGGAAGGAAACACGCGATGAATCCCCCTCACTTGGAGCTCGACCAATGCAAGGGACTCAAAGAGGGAAAAAAAAACGTCGGCCGGTTGATTTTGAGGGGTTCAGCGGAGGAGACCAGCAGAATAAGGACCCATCGGCGGCACGTCCTAGCACAGTCGCCCGCGAGAGCAGTCTTCAGGCGGATTCCGAAACGGACAGCATACCATCCGGCGCCAAGATCGGCAAACCAAGAAGTTGGACGGAGCGACGGCGACGCCAAGGGCTCAACGCTCCTAAACAGACCGCTGGGATGTCGTCAAAGCATGCTGGAGAGTGACGCAGTTGCTGCCAGTTTAAGCTGTTGGCCTGCTAGCTTTCTCGCTATTTTTGCCCATGTACAGACCAGACAAGACAAGACAAGACCAGAGCCTGCCTGCCAGCTGAAGCTTCTTGTTTCCTCCCCGTCTGGGCTTGAAGCCATCATGGATGTCCGAGCGAAACATGGGACACATGCTGATGGAGGCTGAAGTTAGCATCTGAGGAATACAACCCTCCAAGCCGGCCTGTCCCATCAAAGTTGGCTCCAGTATGACGCAATTGAGGGGACGCTGGACAGTTCTGCACGGTCACACCATCCACACCGTGAGCCTTGGCGCCCAGGACCAGGATAGATCTCCCGCACCGATGGGAGACGCAGAGAAATGATGAGGCGGGACGGTCAAGATTTTTCGCAGCGTCAGGTGAGTAACTGACGGGGGGTCCCCGTTCCCATCCGTCACAGCTGCCGGGGGGTGATCCCAATTGGCGCGAAACTGAACGGAGCGTTCAGGAGGGTGACGGAGCAATCATGGACATTTTCATTTGGTTATTTCGTCTCTGGAGGACCGCCAGTTCGTGACATCGCGCATTCAGGGACCAGAACCATCAGATCTTGTCTGAGGGATGAATGCGCACGTTTTCCTCGTCCGCGCGCCATTTCGATGGCGACCGTGTTGAACCGAACTGTGTGCAGCGCCGTCGGGTATTTTCCGGCGGCCTCATGTGTAGCACCTTTTTTTTCCCTTTCCCCTTTGCGCGCGTCCCATTTGTTGGAGACGGAACATGGGAAGGATCCCGTAAAATGAGCAGGGGATCGACATTGGCGTTTCCGAAAACAACCCTCGCCAAAAGAGCCCGCCGGATCCGAGCTGGACCCCCGTCCGAGAACGCTGCAGACCGCTGCAGTTCAACCGCGCTTCGCGGCAGCGTCTAGACCCAAGGGTCTCGACCTCGATATCGAACTTCACGACACCGTTCGGGATGCGGCGTCAAACGCTCACTGCTGGCGGGAACGATCGCCGGATAGACCAGTCCTAGGAAAACCCAATTCAGGTGGGGTCAGATTGAGACCCTTCACATGGCATCAGGTCCGCAGTTCTTCGAGATCCAGTGGGTCTCATCGAGATTGCCTTGCGCTCAATACTCAGACCTCAGCCGCCGGGATTTTCTCATCGTGGACGAGGGCGATATCTCGCATGGAATGAGGCTTCACGATGCAGACCAAGAGCAGTATGGCACACAAGACAACAGTCGACAATGGCACATGCTCGACGGCACTTGCCGCCCATGGAAAACAACCTCGTGATATCCTTAACCAGTGAAGCGACTCAGATATACCTGCCACCCCAATATCCTCCGCCAACCCGAGTCTTTCGCGCATCTTAGGAATCTTCGTGGCTTGCAAAACGTCTCAGTCAAGGCTGCAATCCAGCCGGACCCAAGGGCTCGGAACTTGCTCACGGATCAGGCCACATTGCCGGGCCCTGGAGTATCTATGCTAGGGAGACTGGGGAAAGTGTTGCGCAGTGGGCAGAAGGCTCGCCTGCCGCCTTGGTCCAACATTCTGCGCGAGAGGGGGAGCGTTCAGACCCCGAGACATGCTTTTCCGGAATAGCATAATAGGCCTTCTTGACGTTGTCTTGGATAACAAACTCTGTCACTTGGTGTTGTCTTGGACAGAGTGGTCCACCACAAATTAGTCGAACACCCGGCTCCGCGTTGCTTATTGTCTCTCCTTCCTTCCCCTCGTCCTGCCCCGTGTATTCCGCCTGCCTCAAGTGAGTGGGCGAGGGCGTGTGTTTTGCGTGTTTTGAACCCCAAGAATCGCTCGAATCTTATCTCCCTTTCGATCAAAATTCTTGGCCATGGAACGCAGTCTGGAGTTGGATTGCTCCGGTGCTGGTCTTCCCGAACCATGAAATTGGGCTGGAGGGGGTTCACGTTTGGTAAAATATTTTTCCTGATCAGTAATCTTGGTTCTGTCTGCTTCCGATGCTATCGATACACTTTTCAGTTGGCTTTTACCCATTCCTCGCGTGGGTAGCTGATAGTATAGTCCTTCAGCTTCACGCAACTCTCCTCCCATGTGTGGTACGGTCGTTCAGAACGTCCCTTCAACGTCGCCCAGTCTGGTTCAGAACCTTTGCTTAGCATTACATGCTTCCATGTACCCATCTAGAAGTTGTTTGCTCCATACTCCTGGCACTCAGACCTGGCCGCTTCCTTCCTTGCTGCCATCATAATTGTTGCCAACATCCTCAGCTGGGTGCGCGTATTGGCGAAGCGGGTTCTCGCTGGGAACCTTGCCATATTTCTCTACGGTGCGAAGCTCAGCCATGACCTTCGCCACAGACGGGTGTGGGTTACTGCCGAAGGTCGCCACAGACGGGGTTGCGTTGCTGGCGAAGGTGAAGAACGTGCCATGCTTGTCAAAAAGATATCTGGCGTAGTCCATCATGAGCCCGCTCACCTCTCTCGGGGCGTTGAAGGTACAAACTGCCTCGATGTGCCAGACAGCGGGGCAGGTCCGGTTGAACTGCAACTCGCCTTTGCAGTAAATCCTCATTGCACTCCGGAAGAGCTCGGGCCAGTCCTTGCTTGCCATGATAGCCAACTTGAGTATTTTGAGTTGATAAAACTCAAGCCGGAACGTTTTGCGTGGACCAGAACCCGTCTCGCCAAGATAGGCGTTCCATGAGAAGACATCAGGAACGAATAACTTGGGAGTTTCGGGTTTGTCTCCGACCGTGGTAACACTTACGATACTCTTAGTGGTCGGGTCCTCGTGATGGTTGAGTTGGGTTATCTTTGTTGATGGCATCTGCACCTCCCGAAGCAGGTTCCTGTTGTTGAGAGAACTTCGGAGAAGGCAATTTACCTTCATAGCACCAAAATATCATCAAGCTGATGATGTCGGGGTCCTCGTCTGGGAGATCGATCTCTGTGACACCGTTGGCCACCGTGCCTAGCTGTCTGCGGAACTCGCTGCATCCCATGAGCAAGTGTGGATGGACAAAGAAGGTCTCTCTGTCGGGTCCCGCACGGATAGCGACGATGCTCTTGCTCAATCTGTACGTAGAAAATGTCAGGCAGTTCTCAAGACAGGCAGCGAAGTCAAGTCTCACCTGCCGAAACCCACGCAGGGTTCATGCAGTCCTCTGGGCGTCGTGGATGGAACGAATGGACTGGCACCAGGACCACGGGAGTCTTCTTGCTTCGTGACGACCGGCTGGGCTTTCTTGGGAGCGGAGGATTCGGTGACGTTGAACGGACCGAATTTGCTGCTGCCGAAGAAACCGACGTTGCCAATGTTTTTGCCATCACCGGTATTGTCATCGCCGTCCGGCGCAGGTCGCTTTTCAGGCCTCATCTTGGCGACGATTTTGGTGATGAGTTAGAGAAAAGGTGAGGACAAGAGGTGAAGAAGTGGGTTGGGTATGGCAGGGTTTCATGAAAGGTGGTGAGCGTTCATCGGGAAGGAGCATGGGTGGGAAGACAGGAAGGAGCCTCAAAGCAAACGGCCGCCTACCTAAACCCGCTGCATCCCCAGGGACTGGATTCAAACGAGAGTTCCCTTCCTCAAACCTCCGCCTTACTCTTCAACTACCCGTAACAAAAATGCAGCGCCGCGGCGTACGGAAGGGATCGTGGCCTCTGCTGAAGTCTCGCTCAAGAGCGAAGCATCGGATCCTGACTACTCCGTCGAGCAACTCAAGGTAGACTCGTCGCCGAAGACAATGGGTCCTTTTCCCACCCTGGTATACCCTTTCCCCATCACCTAGTCTTTTCTTTCAGGGGGACTGACATGACACCAAGGATGTCTTCCAAAGTTACGACTATCTACGCCGGCCCCAACGAGACCAAGTTCACTGTCCACAAGCATCTCTTGCTCCCTGACACTCTGACCAGATACGAGGAGATCCATCTAAATGATCATGCCGACGTAGTCGTATGAGAACGAAAAGCTACCTCTTCGTTGATGGCATACTCCAGGGGAAAATAGGCTGGAGCCGTCGACTTCCCCTCGCGCGGCAGCTCGAGCTTGTTTGGGAAACGGCCTCGCTGTCTTCCTCCTCGCGTCTTGTAATCTTCGGCTCTTCAACTGCTCCTCGTCTATTCGGTTACTTATACTTTGATCGTCTATCCGGAAAGTAAACATGCTTTCATGGAACTACTTGGACTGCTTGTTTGTTGTGTACTAATTTTGTAGTAGTATTCTCAAAGACTTACGAGGCTATTGGACTACATAGCTTGAGCATCAACACCCTGCTGGTCTCGCAATAACTATGTAGATTTTGAACCCCTGGCTCCGCTTCGACATTTGCTCTTCAAAGTGAAGCTCGTGACGATTCCAAATCAACTATCAGGGCTTGGTTTCTGGCATCATACTGGTTATCCATGATAGCAGCATTGACAAGTAGCGTCTCGCCCTCGCTGCCTGCAACCAAAGCACCACTTTCTCCTTTGGTAGCGTTCGAAAGATCGAATGGTGGTTTCGCCTTGGTGGCCCAACTCACAGCTTTCTCTTTGCTCCTCCATGTCACAGTCTTCGCTCCGTAACCCTCGTGTACGTGCCCGAAGCAATGAAGGCGAGGTCGAGTGCGTCGAATGGCAGTCCATAGTGTGGAGCAACCGATGAACTTGCCTTCCTGGATCTGATCGAGAAAATAGTCGTCGTGGGGCACCCGAGGCGGACCATGCGTCACAACGACATCGACGCCCTTTGGGATTGGGTTGACAGCATCGGGGCCGAAGCGATCCTCCTGCGAGCCATACGCGAAAGCCCAGTCGCAGAAATATGGTGTGTATGGCGACGCGTACATTGTGAAAGATCGTCCATCTCGCAACGTAAAGGTGTAATTTCCTTCGTCAAGCAGCCGAATGCCGGTCGTCTTGAAATCGAACATAGCTCGGGCTTTGTTATGGTCGTCGGGGTCTGCGTCTTCTTCCTGGCAGTGGCGCATCCACCAGTGGTGATCGAGCGTCAAGTCGTGGTTCCCGGGGATGACGAGCTTGAGCTCGGCGTTGCATGATGAAAGTCGCTCGACGGCGGGTTTGTACTCTGAAAGCCCGCCTCTCATGGTTAGATCCCCGCAATGGAGAATGACATCTGCTTTAGGAAGCGTCGCTAGATCTGGGAAACCTGTATGGTGAGTGTCGGAAAGAACGAGGAAGCGAATGGTGGAGGGAGACATATTGAAGGATTTGTAGCTGGAGTCGGATGTTGCTTGTGTGCCACGAATCGAATGCTGGATGATGAGCATTTAAGACGAGTGTCTCGAGTTGCAGATCAAAAAACTTGAAACACAAAAGAGGTTGTATTTGAGCGAGCAACCCGTTGGGAAATAACGCGGAACTTAAGCCTTCTCCTTTTGCCTCTTGCCTCTTGTGAGTTGTGGCTTGCATCCGCAAGGGTTGGAGGGTCGCTTACATTGCGTCACATTTCTTGCCAACTTGGTCTGAACTAAGCGCGCCGTAGATTGACATGAGTAATATTCAAATAAACCCAAATCATTCATCTCGAATCTGGCTTGTCGCAATCGCATTCATCTGATGAAGTTGCCAGTGACATTTCGGTGAGATAAACTGACCGAGGCACACCGAGGGAGGGTTAGCGCACGGCCCACCCCGCATCGGAGCAGTTGACTCACCTTAAATTTCCAATACCCAAGCTGTGGGATTGCTTTGACTCACTCGCGACAGAGCAGATTAACCCCCCTCCGTCTCTCCTTGAAAAGCGCCGAACCCCCCCGCGATCCACTTCAGCAGATCATGTCGCAGCAAAAGGGAAAAGCATCCGGCGCCGGCAAGGGAAAGAAGTCCGGCAAGGCCGCCGAGGGCAAGCGGGAGGACGTCCTGCAGGCCGTGGTAAGTTCGCAGCCCGCAAGCGTCATATGGTGGGGCAGAAGCCCGGGTGAGTCTTCAGGGTCGCTAACCACGCCGTGCGCCATTGCAGGTCATCGCCGACTCGTTCCAGGACCGGTTTGCTCCTTTTTCGGTTGAGAAGCCAAGAGTAAGTCGTCTGTACGATTGTCGAGCCCATGCGACGCCGGCTAACCCCTCGCCCGCGGGGTAGTGTCTCCTCCCTCTCGCGAACACGCCCCTCATCGAGTACACCCTGGAGTTCCTCGCCATGAACGGCGTCCAGGAGGTCTACATCTACTGCGGCTCCCACTCTGAGCAGATTGAGAACTACATCAATACCTCCCGCTGGTCGCCGCTGTCGATTCGCACACCCTTCACCAGCCTGCAGTTCATCCGTGTCTCCGATGCCCGATCCGTGGGCGACTTCCTCCGCGACCTCGATGGCCGAGGCATTATGGATGGCGACTTCATCTTGGTACACGGCGATGTCGTCTCGAACATCTCTCTCGACGCTGCTCTCAAGTCACACAAGGCGCGCAAGGAGGTCTCTGCGACGAACATCATGACGGTGGTGCTCAGGTCAGGCGGCGCGGAGGAGCACAGGACAAAGCCGAACGCGGTAAACCCTGTCTTCGTGATGGACTCCAAGACGAAACGATGCCTACACTACGACGAGACGAACCCCCTCCAGAGCGACCACTACATGTCCCTTGACCCCGCAGTCGTCGACGAGCTTTCCACCGATTTTGAGATCCGCGGGGACCTGATCGATGCCGGAATCGACATCTGCACCCCCGAAGTGCTGGCTTTATGGTCTGAGAGTTTCGACTACGAGCTTCCCAGGCGAAACTTCCTGCACGGTGTGCTCAAGGACTGGGAGCTGAACGGAAAGGCCATCTACGCCGAGGTGCTGGAGGACGGGTACGCCGCGCGCGCAAACAACCTACAGATGTACGAGTCGATCAGCAGAGACGTCCTCGGCCGTTGGACGTTTCCCTTTGTTCCCGATTGCAACGTGATCCCTGGACAGACGTATAAGATGACGGCTGGCGCGGTCTCAATCGAGGACGGTACAGTCTTGGCGCCGGACAGCTCACTCGCCAGATCCATCCTTGGCCAGGGTACGAGTGTAGGCGCGGGAAGCAGAGTGATCGACAGCATTATTGGCAGGCGGTGCAGGATCGGAAAGAACGTCCGCATCGAGAACAGCTTCATCTGGGACGATGCAATTATTGAGGATGGTGCGGTGGTGACGAGATCCATTCTCGCCGACTCCAGCGTTGTAGGGAAGGGTGCTTCAGTCGACGCCGGCTGTCTCATCTCATACGGCGTTACAATTAGCGAAAACACCAAAATCCCCGGAAACGCCGTCCTCGCGGTCACCACATACAACGGCTCTCCGGTCGATCCAGACACATCTCTCGTCGGCGCTTCTGGCAAGGGTGCGCGCTACGTCGACCCCGAAGCCGAAGATGCAGACGACGAGGACCCCTCAATCCTCCAACGCTCCCTCATCTACAACCTCGCCCACCTCAATCTCTCCACTTCCTCCGTCTCTACCCTCTCCTCCGAAATCGAAGAGTCCGACGACGAGGGCTTCGCCCCCTTCGCCGACCGCGCCCGCACCGACTCCTTCGTCTCAGACGACTCCGCAGGCAAGTCCGGCTTCCACCACGACGCAGTCCACGGCCTCCTCGACGCCCTCCGCGCCGACTCGAGCGACTTCGACTCCGCCAAGCTCGAGTTCATGGGTCTCCGCCTCGCCAACGACGCCTCGGACGTCTCCATGCGCAAAGCCGTCGCCGTCGCCTTCGGCCGCCGCGCCGCCGAGCTCCTCGAGCCCGAACACGGCGGCCTCGAGCCCGCCAAGGCCGCTGACAAGGCATTCGCCTCCAAGAGCGGCGCCGCCAAGTTCGTCATGGAGGTCGGCGTCGCCGGCGACGAGGGCGACAACGAGAAGGAGCAGGTCGAATTCGTCCTCGCTCTGCAGCGCGCGCTCCTCGGCGCGCGCAACCTCGAGCAGACGCGCGCCGGCGTCCTGCTCGCCGCCACGCTGCAGAAGCTGTACAGCCTGGACGTGCTCGAGGAGGAGGGCATCATGGCGTGGTGGGAGGACGCGAGGGCGGAGGAGGGCGAGGGCATGGGCACGCTCAAGGAGAAGTGCAAGGCGCTGATTGAGTGGTTCGAGGATGCCGAGGAGGACTCTGACGAGGACGACGAGTAGGTCTTGTGTCCCCCCAAGAGGAAGAGGAGAGGCAGTCGCGCGTCGGCTTCAAGCGTGAATGGGGCATAAAAAGCAGCCATTACAGAAATGTCGAGCCCGCTGTCTAGCTGCCGGTAGAGCAGATCAAAAATAGCAAAATAGAGTAAAAGTTCAAGGTATCGTCATGAAGTCAAATGTCACGGTAAACAGCACAGATGGTTGATGGTCTCAAAATGACTTGCTACGTTGCAAGTAAAGGTATCATCTCAAAGCATAGCCGCCAGACGCCAAGCTAGTCCTGCATAAACATGCAAATTCCCACATAACAATGTCCTTTTTGTCTCCCCGTTTTTGTGTTTGTCCGACCAAAAAAAGTGTTGGCCTCGGCGGCCGCAACCCATCATATACGACAGTTGTTTGAATCGATCCATATGTCCGAAAGCCGTCCCGACCGATGAAACTCTAGTGATGCCCGCTTCCTGCGAAAGCGACAGAGCGATCTACCTCTTCTTCTAGTAGTAGTTCTGTAAGTCGCTCCCGCCGCCACCGCCGTAGTTAGGGCCACCGCCGCCTCCCATGGGACGTCCCTGTGGTCCCGTTGGGGCTGGCCCAGTCGGCGCATTTGGTGGAGGTCCCGTGGACCATGCAGCGTTGTAGGGAGCCTGATACTGCGGCTGTTGGCCGTAGAAACCACCCTGTTGCTGTGCCGGTGCCGCAGGAAGTGAGGGGTAGTTGGAGTCATCGTAGTCGACCGGCTGGCTGTAGCCGCCTTGCTGGTTACGATCGACGTCGTCCAGAGAGCGGTAGCCATGCATTCCGCGTCCACGTCCGCCCTTAGCGCGACCTCTGCCACCACCCCTACCACCACGGAAGCCGCCGCCACCGCCCCGGCCACGTCCAGAGTGGAAGTCTCGGCGTTCGTTGCGGCCGTTGTACGGAGCACGTCGGTGGTCACGGGAGTAGTCCCCTCCGTCGTGCTTTCTCTTAGAAGACTTATTGGCGAAGAGGGACTCGTACTCATCCTCGTGGGGGTCCTCGGGCTCAATGCGAAGGATCATCTTCTCGCCAATAGTGGTCTCGAATACCAACGCTTTGTCCTGAGGGACGGCTTGCCAGTTGTCTATTTTACCGGCGTCGACGGGACGGGCGCCCTTGCGAAGAGCGAGTACGACCAAGGGAATCGGGTTGTCAGTATGGAACTTTGTCTGAAAAGGGACGGGCCGGAGACTGGCTGCCCAAATGCTGTTCTCGTAGCATCCCAGACCGCTGACCTGCCAGGTCACTTTGGCTCCCATGCCACCAACCTTCTCCAAGATGCTCGCTGGGCACGGGCGTGGGCAAATGAGGATATTGTTAGCATGATGCTTCAGTTCCTGATCAGGCATGCCAGACGGGATCTGAGCGAGCTTCACCAGCCGTGCAGTATCCTCCTTTTTGATCATGTAGCCCGTGAAGAAGACTGTCTTCTTGATCTGAAGCCTCTGGGGACGTACATCGATGGGCTGCTTGGCGATCTCCGCGTTGTGGAGGTCGATCATATGCTGTACCTCTGCGACTTCAATGACAGGGTCCAGCGTCGTAGACAGGTCGGCCACTTGCACCACCTCGGCTGTGATCGGTCCGCGGGTGCGCGTAGCGTTGATGGTCTGTCTGCGGTTGTAGTCCGCCATGAAGTCTCTAAAACCCTTGACGTGCTTCGGGCGGTCCTCGTAGATCCGGATCTCGTCGGCGTTCTTGTAAGTCTCCATGACCGCCGTCAGGAACAGCTGCTTGAAGTGCATCGTGCTGCTGAAAGCCTGGTTCGTCGGGCTGACGGCGGGCTTGAGGCCCACCATGTCGAAGTCGAGGCCCTTGCTCTGGATCATCTTCTTGATGAGGTCGCCGAAACCACGCTCAGAGCGACCCGTCAGCAGTACGCACAGAGCGTCCTTCTGCTTGATGCTCAGCCTGACCAGGTCAACAATCGTCTCGTTCCACCATCCTTCCCAGGCTTTTTTCTCTTCGGCCTCGACGCCTTCGCCGGTCGCTGCGAGGATTCGGGAATCGTGCCACCAGCCGCCGTTGCAGATCACATCTTGCGAGGAAAGCACGCCGATGGTAGGGCCGCTCCATACTGCATTGTTCGGAAGGGGGGTTTTGAAGACTATAAAAGGGGGGTTGGGTTAGCATCAGCGGCGCAAATGGGTAACACACAGGTAGGGAGCACTGACGAGTGTTGTCGAAATCGTAAATGTGCAGGGCCTTAATCTTATCAACGGCCGGCAGCTGCTTGCCCGCAATGCTCCATCTGCTCAGAGCAGTAGTCGTCGCGGAGGAGGAAGAGTAGGCCGCCTTGGCGGAGCCATTGGCGTATGCGGACGTCATGACTCGGCGGGAAAGTCGGGAAGCTGTCAACATGAAGTTGAACAACTTCGCGGGCCAGCAAGGTAGAATTATCGAGGCGAGGCGAGGCGAGTCGAGGCGTCGCGCGCGTCGCCCACAAAGTGACCGGGGGGTGGACGAGACTCGAGCTTTGCGGTGGGTGCGACCGCGGGCTTGTGCCAGTAGGAGGTTGTCTTTGGCTCTGTGTGGGGCTCTTGCCGTCATGAAGGCGCCGACCGGGGATCCAGATTATGTAAGCAATCATTACGTAAGATCGTGAGTTCCTGGAACTTCACACTTTTGGTGCTTCGAGAAAACTTTTGCATCTTTTTTGCGACCCTCGAAGGACTGATCCACTCGGACTGGTGGGGCCTGGCGGACTGAGTCTGGTTCGGGGGTCGCAAAAAGTTGCTGGATTTTGGATCTGGGTCTTTTCTTTTTGTTCGGTCTCTGTCAGTCCAGCTCAAGCCCACCACCGACGGACGGCATCACCACCAGCTTCCTGCGCATGCGCCAACACCATGCAGGCTGCATTTAGACGTTGACTTGGCTTGTTCAAGGTTGCATATTTATATTCGTTCCATCGATTGGGCCCCCGATTGATCTGGTATGCGGCCTCGGATGAGAACCTGAAGGAGTCGCCCTCGCGCATCTGGCCCCTCCCTCGCTGGCACAGATTCAACGACAACAAGGCGCATGTTCTGGGTATTCAACGGCTTGAGCACGAGAGGCAGCTTCGTCATCTTAACTGGTGTGGCGCTGACGCCGAGAGAGACAACCCCAGATACCGGACTGGCTTGACTCAGCTTAGCGTTGGAGTGACCGGAGTTTCCAACGGTGTGAAAGGGGGAGGCTCAGGTTGCATGAGTAAGTGAAGAAAACACATCTGCATGCAAACCAGTTCAAATACGCCCGCTCGACTCCTCGAGATAACAGCAAAGTTCACCGGAATTCATGACAGACCAAACCAGTGCCAAGACGGACATATTCTCCAGATCTTCCACGATGGATAGCCGGACTAATCAAGCGGTATCCCGCCCCCTTCCATAGACGTTATTCCCGAAGCATTGGTCCTCCAGGTGGTCTTCTCTCCGTCCATGCAAGTAATTCCTGGTTCTCAATGTGAAATAATTGACCACCAAAGTTCCTATTTCCCCTGACAAGAGCCGCAAGGTGCCGGTCATCCGACCCCAGATCCTGGTCCAGCGCAATTCCGCGCGCGGGGGAACCAACGAACGCACGCCTGGTCGATCAGTTGCAAGGCCAGCTCCAAACGGAGAAACAATTTCCATCAACCATCCCCCTCCATTGAAGCAGGTCGTCCGATCTCGCGTTCGTTTTCTCTCCTTGGTTTCAACGGCCCCACCCCTCACTGCTGAGAGCCTCCTCCTTGCCATATCCCAGCCTTGCTGCTTATGTGCTACCGGGCTCATTTCCGCGCAATACATGTCATCCTGGCCTAACTCAAATTGCTAAAACCAGACAGGCTTCGGTCCAAGATGCAACGTTCGCGACCCCTCAAATCCGAAAGATGGAGCATGAATCGACCGAAGCTTTGTGGCGTTTATAACACCCGCCTTGGCTCCCGGTTCCCCGTGTGATTGATGGTGTCTGCCAACGTCAACGTTCATCGCCTCTTGATCCTCGGAAGTCTTGGTTCGCCACCATGTTGTACGGTCATCTGTTGTCGCTGGCTGTTTGCCTCGCGGCTCCTGCAGCTGCAGCTCCCTCTTGGGCCAACAGGTGTACGATCGTCCCCTCAAAGGGCGACGCGTCGGACTCGCCTGCCATCGCTGAGGCCTTCACCAAGTGCGCCAACAACTCTGAGATCGTCTTCCCTGCCGGCGCCGAGTACAAGATCTACGAACCCCTGGTCGCGAAGCTGAACAATGTCATCATCAAGGTGCAGGGAAACCTGACCTTGTCTCAAGACATTCCGGCTATGCAAGCGCTTGTCGAGGCGAAGGGCGGCACCCTGACCTGGTTCCAGATTGGCGGTACCAATGTGCAATGGATCGGCTCATCTGATGTGCGTCTCTTCTTATCTTTGGCTTCAAACTTACTGCCCACGACAACATGCGCTGACCGAACTATGAATAGCCTCACGCCGGATGGATCAAGTCGCACGGACAGGCATGGTGGGATCTCAACCAGCCTGGTCAGGCGGGCACCCCCAACCGCCCTCATCTCATGCAGTTCAACGTCCAGAACGGCGTCATGAAGCACATGAAGTCCCTCAAGCCCATCGGCTGGAACTTCTCCATCAAGGGCAAGAACATCACCATCTCCGACACCGTCATCGACGCCCGCTCCTCGAGCAGCGCGTTCCCCTTCAACACCGACGGCTTCGACGTCGGCGCCAAGGACGTGACCATCACCAACAGCAACATCTTTAACGGCGACGACGCCATTGCGATCAACGACGGCGCGAACAACGTTGTCTTCAAGCACGCCACCATCGGCTTCGAGACGCACGGCATGAGCGTTGGCTCCCTGGGGTCCAAGGTCGCGTCCGTTGCCGACGTGCAGAACATTCGATTCGAGGACGTTACCGTCAAGGGCGGATTGTACGCTGCTCGTTTCAAGAGCTGGATCGGTGGACAGGGTCTGGCCAAGAACATTACCTGGAGCAACATCCGCGTCGACAACGTGACTTTCCCCATCTTTGTCACCCAGACATACTTCAACCAGGCCAATGCTGGCGGCGACAGGCCCAATAACTCGTCTGTCATGATGGAGGACTTCACCTGGGAGCACTTTTCGGGGAACATTAACACATATAGCCCTGGTGATGGATCCTGCACTTCCGACGTAAGTCCCGACCACTTTGCTCATCCCCTGAGGTCTTGCTGACAATTTCGCAGCCATGCTGGTACAATGTAGGCCTTGTCAACCTCACCCACACGGAAGCCGTCATCATTGAGTGCAACACCGAGAAGTCGTGCAAGAACTTCCAGACCAGAGACATCAAGGTTCACCCGCAGAGCAAGAGCGCGTCCAAGCTCATCTGCATGAACGCGATGCCTGATCTGAACCCCCAGCTGGGCTTCGACTGCAAGAACGGCACGTTTGCTCCTACACTCTGAATAATGCTACGTAGAGCAGCGGATAATTGAATCGAACTTTGAGTATGTCCCTGGTATGACTGTGAGATGAAGCTCCCGCTCGCAAGTTCAACCACTCGAGCATTCCAATGCCTGTCCTACCTTCCGCAGTAGACCTCGCCCAATGCTCATACCGGGCAATCAATGTTCGCTCAGGCAGTGCTCGGCGCCCTCTTCTTCAACTTGCAAACAACTCCCTGAGTCCTGTAAAACCACCGCGAGCTCGTCCACCACTTCTCATTCGGGTCCACCAACTCAATCTCGAACCTCGCAATCAGCGACGGGACAACCTTGTAAATCTCCATCAGACTCAGATTCCTGCCCAGGCAGATGCGCGAGCCGCCGCCAAATACAATGTCCGTCGCGTTCCACTGTCTCATGCGGAGCTTATACGCCTCGTCGTCCTCCCCGTCCTGCTGCAGCCACCGTTCTGGGCGGTACTCGTCCGCATCAGCACCGTAGACGTCCTTGTTGCGGCCAACGATGTAGGGGTTCATGCCAATTAGAGAGCCTCCAGGCACGACGGAGCCGTCTGGGAGGGCAAGGCCGGTTTGCGGGACAACGCGTTCCATGGTCATGGAGACGGCGGGATGAAAGCGCAGCGTCTCGCGGCAGACGGCTTCGAGGTAGGGCAGGGCGCGGGCGGCGGCGTGAGGGGCGGGTTTGTCGGCGGGGATGTTGGTGACGACTTCTTCCTCGAGGCGTTTCCAGATGCGGGGGCTCTTGAGGCAGTAGTAGAAGAGGGCACGCATTGTGATTGCCGTAGTGTCGGCTCCAGCGATGACTGTTTGTAGGATACGTCAACAAAGTAGCTCGGATATACATTCAAAGTGTCTGCTTACGGTTCAGGAGGAGGTATCCGATGATTGTTCCCTCATCCACAATATCGGGATGGGTGCCCTTCGAGTCGACAAAGTACTGAAGAAAATCGGGCTTGTCGGGAACAAAGTTCTTGTCCTCGCCCTTGAGCCGGGCAGTCAGATGCTCCACAGCTATTCTTGTGACGTTCGATAGATTAGGAGGCCCGAGGGGGTAGACGGGGTTCTTGTCCAGCCAGTAGTCCATCCAAGGCATCTGCCCGCACAAGCCAAGGTAGTCGATGGACTGGTCTCCCACGGCGAGCGTGCCGTCGAAGTCGCGGCCTGCGTCCATGTACCCGAACTTCTTGCTGAACGTAACAGCACCGAGAAAGTCCCATGCGACTAGGAGAGTAAGCCTCGGGATATACAAGGAGGGGTCTGTGTTGAGAGTTCTTACAGAAAGCCAGCCAGTCACCAAAAACGCAAGCTTCACCCGTGTCCACGAAGCGCTTTTGCAGGTGGTCGCAGAATTCGTCAATGCACCTGTCCATATGCGGCTCCATGGCGAGAACGCTGGGTACGGAGTAGTGCCGCACCACAGGTCTCTTCATTCGCGCGTGTTCGATATTGTTCGTCTCTGAGAACATGTGATATGTGATCTTGCCGTTGATGATGGAGCTGCTGTTCTTGTACAAGTCGGACTGATTGATACTTAGCATAGGCTCTTCAAGCAGAGAACTTCAGATAGGTGAGGCATGTTACCTTAGACCACTTTCCGTCTGTGCCATACACGATCTTGATCAACTCGGGAATGTCGATGTCTAGTAAATTGGGTCCCAAGCGTACGATCGGGCCATATTTATCATGGAGCTTCTTCATCGTTGGCGCGTAGTTGGCGTTGTACGTATGCCACAAACGCCACAGGTTTGTCCATCCTGAGGGGAAATATAAGTCTTAACTTCCTTTCCACTGGTCGACGGAACATGATGTCGAGGTCTTACCTGCAAGAAATGGCCCGGGGTACTTCTTCAAGGGAGATGTTGACCACGAGACAAGGAACCACACAAAGCAACTCAGAGCTGGAGTGAGAAGAACAATGCTCGTCTTGTGGCTCTGCGCTTCGCCCAGGAGATTTTGCCAGGGAGGGATAGTCCCATTGGCGGGGAAAGGGACTGAGTCCATGGCGACCAGACCTCGTTGTACAACAAACATTGAGTTTACACAATGACTTTTAGAGAAAAGGAGGTGAGCAGATACGCCAAGCGGCAACTTGAGAACGGGCATCAATCATCTCTTATCATTCCTTGCAAAATCAGGCTCTGGAGGCGGGGCAAAGCCGCAGATATGGAGAAGAGCCATCGTCCTATGAATCTTTGGTCGCACAGCAGGAGTTGGTTGCAGCCGCAACGCTGCGATATGGCCCACGTCGTCTGCAGCCTACAGGTGAAGATAGAGGAGATGCGGGGATCCTTGTGGTGGGCGAGCGGGGATCTGCATGATGCTGTGATGGCACGATGCCTCTGCATCAGCAATACCTGCAATCGGTGATGTTGTTCTTGGGATGATTGTTGACAACGCTGCTTCGCATCGAAATTGCAACGATACGGACCATCTGCCTATTACGATCAACACATTGAATCTGCGGTGTAAGATCTGACTTCAAGTTTCTGAGATACCCCAGTTGTTGATTTCACATACGTTTCCGTGGAGTCAGGCTGTCCAATGCTCCCCATCGCCCGTCACGAAGACAACGTCGCACTGCTTACACGTTGCATTCCCTGCAGGCTGAGCGCCAAGCCCCTGCAAATGTCAAGAATGACATGTCGTTTGAGCCACCCGAGCGGCAAGCCGGGTCCTCCCAAGATGATCTCTACTTTATCTAGACGACATATGCAATAACGAACCCAAATTTGCATGCAAAGAGCCAAACGGGTAAAAGCTCCTTTTTCGTGCTCCACCTCCGTGACTACATACTGGGCGCATGCTCGGACTGGACCTAGCCAGGGGTTTGGCTGACCGGTGGACATGATTATCTGACGGGTGTAGGTAATTGGATGCGATCCGGTTGGCCAGTTCGGCTGCCTTTTCAACGTCGCTGCATAAGATGCGGAAGGGGATGCACATATTCTGTACGTGTTGTTGGTGCCTGTGGAGTTTCTGTTCGTGATGGCTCGCAACTTAGGGACGGAGACTCATCTGGCGTCAACATCGCGGTAATGACTCTCAAATTGATATATCAAAGTTTCCAAGGGTTACGTGTGTATTGAGTGACAAAAGACGAAATCGTGAATGAATTTGCAGTCCAGATACAGTGGATTACCTAGTCTGAGGTTTTCACCTTCAACAGAAGGAGAAGTAATAATCCGACCAACATGTCGACTCACTGGTTAAAATGAGATGCGATAGTTCGAGACGCTTCCTCAACAGCAAGTACAAGTTTTGTCTTCAAAGTGAGCTTTCAGGAAGGGGGCACTCAGATTTCTAAAACTTCTGTAACAACTACAGGATGACGCTGCGTAATCTCAATTTTCAGTTCAAAGTTCGCAGGAGATAACTTAGGTACTTAAACTCATCTCATAGACCGACAGATGGTGATTGGAATGGCAAAAGGTTGTTTGTGCAAGTGATTGGAAGCAATGGATGAGTCTGATGCATGTGAAGGATAATACTTACGTACTGAACTGGAAAACAATTTGAGGAAGGTGCGACGCGGGCCACACACAAAGGAGGCAGGAGCAAAGTGAGAATTCACCATACTTCACCTCACCTCGTTAGATTCTGCTCGTATCCTTCTTCTTCCCGCGCACGACACCCACTTCGATTGTTCACGTGGGAAACAATCGATTCACAGTCAACAGTTTGCCGCAGACTGCTACAGCGAACAACGACGAACAAACCTAAGAGGAGTAAGTTACTTCTTTTTCTATCCTTGCACTGATAAAATCTGACAGCTGCAAGATCCCCAATAGCAATATTCCGAACTGGCGTTCAAGACTCTGGTCCCGAGAAACACAAGATGGCAGGAAGAGCTGAAGACGAGACGATGAAGGATATCAGTAGCCAGCTGCGGCAGGAACTGAGAATGAACAATATATCTGTGGGAGATGTCACAATGAACGATGTCGCCCCAGACAGTACCAAGCAAGGCCCATCTGCCCGAAGCAACTCCTCTTTTCCAATGCAGTCAACCAATGACACATCCATGGTGGATAATACCATTATGGGCGACTTGACTATGGGTGAGGTTGTTGCAAGTACACCCAAGTGTCGTCAAAAAAGCACCGCCCGGCCCTCGGGTAGCTTGGTCCAAGGCAAAGATGTCACTATGGCGGACGGCACGTCGCTCCGAGATGCAACCATGGGTGATATTACGGGCGGCAGTCCCAAGGCTAGAATTGCCGCCAAGAATGAGCCCGTCACAGGCGGCCACAGCCTCCGCAATGATGTTTCCAGAATGGAAGCAATCGCAGCCACCTTACGCCCAAGGCCTTTACCTGTCATACCTCCTGCGTCCACAGTCGAGACTACGCCTATTGAAGGGCCAAGACTTGCCGTCTTTGAGTATGTCCCACCCGCATCACCACCCTTACTGTTAAGTTACTAATATTTCAAAGCTACTTCGGCAGTACCATGGTCGATTTCATCGTCGGCCCTCAGGGAAGAAAAATCTCGATTCATGCGAACATCCTACTTGCCAACCCGGATTGCGCCTGCTTTCGAGAAACGCTCCAGCGCCAAAAGAATGGTCACGGAACTAAGAAGCTCCGACTAATGGACCATCCTGATGTCGTCGGTCTCATGACACAATTCCTTTACACAGGCAAAGTCCCTTTCATCTCTCGAAGACTGCTCCAAAAGCACTGCGCCCCAGCTGCATGTCACCCTATCACAATGCTGTCGCACACAATTGTCAAAAATGACATCGTTCGCCTGGAAAATGTGACCCTAGCGACCGTTTCACCCGAGCAGTTCCAAATGGGGTCTCGGAGCAAAAACACATCTGTCGAGGAGGAAAGACTTCGGGATTACGGCAACTATGAGCTGCAGATGAGTCAGAAAAGCGCAGCAGCGACCGCTCCGACAGCCGACAACGCCGAGGGAAGAAGTCAAACAGTCAGATATTGGCGCGAATGTGTTCAGCCTCATCTCCAGAATGTGGAGAAAATCCCGGTGTTCGGCATGTCGATACTTCGTGTCGAAGCCGAGCTCTACCAATTGAAGCTTGTCCAACTGATGCTCTTCGCGGACAGATACAACATGGCATGGCTGTTTCACGACACGCTCGCATCGTACTGCAAGGGAGAAGCGCTGTTCCAACGTGACCGCCCTGTGGAGCGACATGTCGAGCTAGCATACCGATGCGCGACGTTCCGTTTGCTCCCAGAGCTCATGGTGGAGTATGGACGTTTCTGTGCTTGGAGGCGAGATAGCGACATTGACATTATGTTTCGTGGGTATCTTTCAGACTTCGTTGCAGATGTCAAGCTCAAGAAGACAGAAGGGAAGCCTATTCCGCCCATCATCGGCCGGTTTTTGAGAGTGCAGATCTGAGCGACAGGAGATGCCTGTGTTACATGATGGTTGGACGCCGAAGGGGTCGTAAGGCTGAAAGGATGTGAATGCGTCATAGGACGCCATAGGGCGTGTGCTACTGTTGGATTGTATTTGTTGGATTGACCAGGGTAGTGATGTAGGAACAATGAAGCAGCAACTTGTATCTGGTTTCAATTACTTGAGTGAACGAATGCCGAGCAGCGAACAACTGGGCTGTTCTTCGCAGCCAGCTTGACGACAGTGCACTAGTTGGGATGATGGTCTGCTGCTGACATCCGTGCTGCCAAATACGGAAACGTATGGAATATTTGACATTACGATCATCGAGTCATGGGCCTGCCCATGGCATGACATCCAAGTGTACAGGAAGAATTCGCTTGTAGCACCGGTTGATTCAGAACCCAGTCCGCTTCCTACGCCTCAAAGTTGTACTTCTTACGAGCCCGACCCTCGATGAAAGAAGGCCAGAGCAGATACAGATACTGAGCGACAGCATACGGCATCTTCGGGAGCACCACGTTGCCGGTCACACCACGGTCGATCGAGTCGATACATCTTTCAGCGACGTAGTCGATTTTCAAACCGTGCTTGTTGGGGTCTTCTTCCCTCACGGGGCCCGAATCCACTGCGGACGCTCGGAAGTTTCCTTCAATGGTGGCGGGCAGGATGAAAGTGAAGGCGATCTTCGGATGCTCGATGGCCAATGACTGGAACAGCAGGAGAGAAGAAGCCTTGGTTGCGGCATAGAGAGCTCTTGTCGGCGCGGGGATGACGGCGGCAACTGATGAGACAAGGAGTATCGAGGGAGATTTTGACGTTCTCGTCAACATGGGAATCTGCGAGTTTGTCAGTCATATAGCCAAGCAAAGCCGTGCGTGGCTCCTTGGACTCTTACAAATGTCAGCGCGGAAGCCAGAGGCCCATCAAAGTTGCCTTTGATAGCACGCCCCGCGATATTGACTGCCGCTTGAATCCCAACGGCCTCGGCATCCTCCTCCGCGGACTTGACACCGGTGAGGGCCATGACGGGTTGCAAAGCCGATACTCCCGCGCAAATGTGTAGCGTATCCAGGCCCTGCCATTCCTTCTCAAGCCGGGTCCTTAGACTGACAAGGTCCTCCACATTGCTGAAGTCTGCGACTTGCCATATGCACTTGTCCCCGCACTCCTTGGCCAGGGTGGTAATCTCGTCTGCGCGGCGAGCGACAACGCAGACTCGTGCTCCGCGGGCGGCATACTGCTTTGCTACAGCGCGGCCGACACCGCTCGAAGCTCCGATGATGAGCACACGCTCATCCGAGTGTGAGAGGCGCTTGTCTCTTCTGCGTGCTTGTGCTGCTATTTGGCGCTGGGCGAGAAGAACCGCGAGCGCGGTGAGCGCCATACGAACGACGGGGTATCCCATTGCTAAGTCCAGTCAAGATCAATCCACGCCCTGGTTTCTGAAGCGACTCAAAGGATGGAATACGATTTCAACATCAAGATGGTAGAGAAAGCAGATGTTGGACATAGCTTCAGCTGGGATGCCTCGGCCCATGCCCTTGCCCATGACGCCAGCTCCCTGCAAGGACGTGCAGGAGATGACTAAGCCTGTAACAGGGGTCCATGGACAATTAACGCGAACAACGCGTCTGAGACGCGACTTTGAATTGTCCAACCCGCCCGCACTCAAGACATCCCGGCAACCCACCACCGGCGACGATTGACGGTTGCACTTTCGAGCGAGTCGCCAGACACACAAACACACAACTCCAAACTCAGATATGCCTCATTCTGTATCGCCAGAAGCCAATTCTCCCACAGCGGTTCCCGACGAGACAATGGCCGACTCTCCTGTCCCGCCCAACGCCGACAGCCAGGCGACCGACGGCGACGTTGCCATGGCTGAGGCTGATGCCCCCGCGGTTGCTGCTCCCGAGGCTGCTAGCCCCGACGTTGCTGCCCCCGAGGCCTCTGCTCCCGAGCAAAAGAAGGATATCAAGTTGGAGGATCTGTTCGATGATGCGGACTCGGACGACGAGTTTCCTAGCTCAAAACCGCAAGAAACTCCTGAGAGTTCTCCTGAGATCCTCACGCCCCCCTCTCCAACGTGAGTCCGCCCTCAAAACTTCTTGGCTCCATCCTGACGCGCGAGGCAGAGATATCGCACACATGAAGGCTTCCGACCCCGAAATCATGCGCAGTTTCTACCAGCGCTTGTTCCCCTGGCGATACCTCTTCCAGTGGCTCAACCACAGCCCCTCCCCGACGAACGACTTTGGCCACAGAGAGTTCGCCTTCACACTGCAGAACGACGCATACCTACGATACCAGTCTTTTGCGACACATGACCTGTAAGCGTGGACTCAATTGCAATGCTGAAGAACCCACCTAACGTGCTGCAGCCTCCGCAAAGACGTCCTCCGCCTCATGCCCTCCCGTTTCGAAATCGGCCCCGTCTACAGCACCAACCCCCGCGACCGCAAGACCCTCCGAAACGCCAGCGCCTTCAAGCCCCTCGCCAAGGAACTCTGCTTCGATATCGATTTGACGGATTACGACGACATCAGAACGTGCTGCGACAAGGCCAACATTTGCATCAAGTGCTGGCAGTTCATCACTATGGCGATTAAGGTGGTTGATGTTGCCCTGCGGGACGATTTTGGTTTCAAGCACATCATGTGGGTTTACTCTGGACGAAGAGGTGCCCACGCGTGGGTTTGCGACAAGAAGGCCAGAACGATGGGCGACCAGATGAGGCGGTCGATCGCAGGGTATCTCGAGGTCATCAAAGGTGGAGCGCAAAGTGGAAAGAAGGTCAATCTGTGGCGGCCATTACATCCCCATGTCCAGTAAGCATCCCTCACCTTTTATCCCAAGGCGAGGCACTAACCTGGTGCTGCAGACGAAGCTTGGACACTCTCATGCCACACTTCCAAGAAGACGTTCTCGAAAACCAGGACCCCTGGGCCTCTAACGAACGCGCAGAGCGCCTGCTACAGCTCCTTCCGGACAAGACGCTCATCGACAACCTCCGCAAGAAGTGGGACGCCTCCCCCGGCCGGTCTTCCATCAACAAATGGGCCGACATCGACGCCGTCGCTAAGACGAGCGCTGGCAAGAAGTTTGACGCGAGGGGGCTTCTGGACGCAAAGCAGGACATTCTCCTCGAGTACACGTACCCACGCCTCGATATCGAGGTCAGCAAGAAGCTGAACCATTTGCTCAAGTCGCCGTTCGTCGTGCACCCCGGCACCGGCAGGGTGTGTGTACCCATCGACACCAAGAACCTCGAGGATTTCGATCCACTTAGCGTACCAACAGTGCAAGGCTTGTTGGCGGAGATTGATTCGTGGAAGGGCGAGGAGGAGGGCGACGGGGCGCAAAAGAGCGTGCAGGATTGGGAGAAGACGAGCTTGAAGCCGTACGTGGAGCAATTCCGGTCCTTTGTGATTGGGTTGATGAAGGACGAGAGGGATAGCAAGGTCAAGAGGGAGAGGGAAGACGACTCGATGGAATTCTGAGCGCAAATTCGACATGACTTGTATGATGGGCAAACTCGGTATCGGGGTCGGTGTTCTTGTCTTGGCACAGCAACTGGGGTATTATTGGATCTAATTATCATCTGTCATATGCAGGCTATGATGCACTCTCGGCCGTCTTGGCCTCCTCGCCCTTTGCCTCTGCTGGCTCGGGCACTGCAACATTGTCCGTGATCGTCTGCTGCTCATCCACGTCTTCGTCGTCTTCTTCCTCGAACCTGCTATCCTCGACCTCTGCCGTTGGTGTCCCGCTCGCGCTGCCTCCCTCGCCCTTGAGATGCGCCTCCTTGCGCTTGGGGATGACGCTCAAGAATGCCTCAGCCCAGTCGCCCGTCTCCAGCCACTTAAGCATGATCTCTACCACATGGTTCGTCGCAAGCACCCTCCTGCTGGAGATGTTCATGTACTCCCCAATAGGCAATTTTGCTGTCTTGATCCCCAACTCCCTTGCGCGGCGGTGGCAGAGACCCTTCTCGCGGTTGCGGTCGACGAGTCCACCGATAACGTAGCTCACACCGGGCTCGAGGCGATCGATCGTGTTCGGGGAGTCGGCCGAGAGGTAGACGATGTTCTTCAACTCGTCCACCGGTTCCGGCTCGTGATCGGGGGTCGGCGCATTGTCGTACACATCCCTCGTAACAGCAGGCTTCTCCTTGCCCTCGCCCTTGAGCACCTCAATCACCTCGCCGCCCTTCTGACCCGCCATCAACTCATCCGCATCCTTCGCCGCCTCCACGAAGTTGCTCTCGACGAGCTTCACACCCTTCCAGCCGTTATGCTGCCCGCCCAGGGTCGTGTCGAAGCGCTCCTTGAGCTTTCCACCGTACGAGCTGACGTACAGGTGCACGCGGTAGCGCGCCTGGCGGTTGTCGGAGTAGCAGCGCGTGATCTGGCTCGCGAGGCTGACGAGCTCCTTGTCGAGCATGTAGCTCTCAAAGTCGCAGTCGAGGATGAGGGTGACGGGGGTCTGGACGGCGGGGACTTTGGGGGTCTTGCGCTTCGGGGGGATGACGATCTGCGAGCGGTCGAGACCCTTGGCCTCGGCGTCCGCGACGATGGCGGCGATCTGGTCGCGGCGGGCGGCCTGGCGGTCGTGGCGCTTTTCTTTGCGCTTGCGCTTGCGGTCCTCGCGGCCTTCCTCAAATGCTTGTTTGCGTTTCAGCTTGCGGAGTTGGTTCTTGGAGAGTTTGGGTTCTTCGTCAGCGACGGCGGGCGAGGCATCGTCGTCGTTCTCCGCGGCGGTTTTGGAGGCAGGTTGAGCTTCGGTTTCGGGTGCCCCGCTACTTGATGCTGCGGCACCGTTGTCGCCATTGGCGGTCGCAGGGACGGCGGATGTGGTTTCTTGGTTGCTGTCGGTCATCTCGAGGTCTACGGCCGGTTGGGCGACAGGGTCTGCAGCCGTGGAAGCCATCCTTGTAGTTGTGAGGCTGATGACGGGTGTAAAGTTTGGGGTGCGAAGTGGGGGACTTTTTGGAAATTTCGGCGATGGTTTGCGATGGTTGACCTGGAGCCGATGCGCAGCTGCACCTTTGGAGAGAGACGCTAAGCCGTTTGTGGGGGATGGCGGGGCGGACGACGGTGCTGCACGGAGACACTGAGTTCGTGCTCTTAGGTGCAGCGTTCTGGAGAGCATGCACGCTGATGGGCTTGCTTGACGTTTCTTACGCGAAGTGGATAAAATTGAGCCTGAATTAAAGACGATGAAATGTGCTGGAGCTGAAATTGAGACACAGCTGTTGAGGTCGATCTACCTGTTAGAAGGTTGAATGGTTACGAATAATTCTCGAATCTCAAAATCAGCACCAGTAGAGAGCTTTCAACGCTTAACCAGAATGGGACCAGACTACTGGTCAGGATTCCCAGCTGCGGCAGAAATACTGAGGCGGTCAGACAGGCCTAGCCAAAGGAGGACTAGCGCAGTCGCGACGCGACATGGCAATCGAAGACGCGCTCCCGGGAAACCACTTTAACACCCGCGTAAGGTTCCTAAAGCAAGCTGCACTCGTGAGAGTGATACTCGCCGGTTACACTCATTTCACCCACAACGTTCTTCTCATTCTCACTTGTCTTTTTTGAGCGTTCTACTATATACCAAGATGTCTTCCAGGCCTGAATTGAAGGTTTGTACAACCGTTGCACGATTCCCCTTTCAATTGGCTAATACGTCACCAGGTCGACGACGAGCACGGATTCATCCGCTTCTTCAAGTCCCTCCCAACCGTCCACGAAGACACCGTCCGCATTTTCGACCGAGGCGACTGGTACACTGCACACGGCGAAGATGCCAACTTCATTGCCCGCACAGTATGTTGGACCGTACCGTAGCAAGCCGCCTGCAGTACTGACTTTGTGCAGGTATACAAGACCACGTCCGTCGTGAGGACACTCGGCCGAGATGACAAGACCGGACTTGCCTCCGTGACAATGACGGTCACGGTATTCCGACAGTTTCTTCGAGAAGCTCTTTTCAAGCTTGGAAAGAGGATAGAGATATGGGAGAGCACCGGCGGCCGCATGAACTGGAAGGTCGTCAAGCAGGCGTCGCCCGGCAACCTGCAGGACGTCGAGGAGGACTTGGGCGGACAGATCGAGAACGCACCCATGATTCTAGCCGTCAAGATCTCTACGAAAGCATCTGAGGCAAGGAGCGTGGGAGTCTGTTTCGCAGACGCAAGCGTGCGAGAGCTGGGCGTCAGCGAGTTCCTCGACAACGATTTGTTCTCCAACTTCGAGGCTCTCCTCATTCAGCTGGGTGTCAGGGAGTGCCTGATCCAGACAGACAAGGCTGACAAGGCCAAGGACCCAGATCTGACAAAGCTCAAGCAAATCATCGTCAACTGCGGCGTGGCGATCTCGGAGCGATCCGGCGGCGAGTTCGGCACCAAGGATATTGAGCAGGACTTGGCGCGTCTTCTCAAGGACGAGCGGGCTACTACCCTGCTCCCTCAGACAGACCTCAAGCTGGCGATGGGCTCCGCCGCGGCACTTATCAAGTACCTTGGCGTGCTCCATGACCCTTCCAACTTTGGGCAGTACCAGCTTTATCAGCACGACCTCTCCCAGTATATGAAGCTGGATGCGGCGGCTTTGAAGGCTCTCAACCTGATGCCCGGCGCCCGTGATGGTGCCAAGACAATGAGCTTGTACGGCTTGTTGAACCACTGCAAGACTCCTGTCGGTAGCAGACTGCTGTCTCAGTGGCTGAAGCAGCCGCTCATGAGCAAAGAGGAGATTACCAAGCGCCAGCAACTGGTCGAGGCCTTTGTGAACGACACCGAGCTGAGACAGACCATGCAAGAGGAGCACCTTCGTTCCGTTCCTGATCTGTACCGCCTGGCCAAGCGTTTCCAAAGGGGCAAGGCGAACCTCGAGGATGTAGTCCGCGCATACCAGGTTGTCATTCGCCTCCCTGGTTTCCTGGGCACTTTCGAGGGCGTCATGGACGAGCAGTACAAGGATCCTCTCGACGAAGCCTACACAATCCCTCTTCGCGAGCTCTCCGATAGTCTCGTGAAGCTTGCAGAGATGGTTGAGACAACGGTCGACTTGGACGCTTTGGACAACCATGAGTACATTATCAAGCCCGAGTTCGATGACAGCCTCCGCATCATCAGAAAGAAGCTTGACAAGCTTAAGCGCGATATCGACCAGGAATTCTCCGACTCGGCTCGCGACCTGAAGCAAGAGGTCGGCAAGAAGATCTTCCTCGAGAACCATAAAGTCCACGGCTACTGCATGCGTCTCACCAGACAAGAAGCTGGGGCGATCCGCAATAAGTCAGGTTACCAAGAATGCTCAACGCAGAAGAACGGAGTCTACTTCACCACCAAGACCCTTCAAAGCCTCCGTCGCGAGTTCGATCAGCTTTCTCAAAACTACAACCGCACCCAGAGCAGTCTGGTGAACGAGGTTGTGGGTGTTGCGGCGTCTTACTGTCCTGTTCTGGAGAAGCTCGCCGGCGTGCTTGCCAATCTTGATGTGATTGTCTCTTTTGCACACTGCTCCGTTCACGCCCCATCCGAGTATGTCCGCCCAACGATTCACGCCCGTGGCCAAGGTCAGACCATCCTCAAGGAAGCCCGACACCCGTGTCTGGAGATGCAGGACGATGTTCAGTTCATCACCAACGACGTCTCATTAACCAGAGACAAGTCCTCTTTCCTAATCATCACTGGTCCCAACATGGGCGGAAAGTCGACCTACATCCGCCAGATCGGCGTCATTGCACTTATGGCACAGATCGGGTGCTTCGTGCCATGCTCCGAGGCTGAGCTGACCATCTTCGACTCGATCCTGGCACGTGTGGGTGCCAGCGATTCACAGCTGAAGGGTGTCTCGACCTTCATGGCTGAGATGTTGGAGACGGCAAACATTCTCAAGTCAGCCACAGCCGAATCTCTCATCATCATTGATGAATTGGGACGTGGTACATCGACATACGACGGCTTCGGCCTCGCCTGGGCCATTTCAGAGCACATTGTTAAGGAGATTGGATGCTTCGCCATGTTCGCGACGCATTTCCACGAGCTAACGGCGCTGGCCGACGAGCACCCACAAGTCCACAACCTTCACGTTGCAGCACACATCAGCGGCGGCACCGAGGGAGGTGAAAACACCAAGCGTGAGGTCACGCTCTTGTACAAGGTGGAAGACGGCGTCTGCGATCAGAGCTTCGGTATCCACGTCGCTGAGCTGGTCCGCTTCCCCGACAAGGTCGTGCGCATGGCGAAGCGCAAGGCCGACGAGCTCGAGGACTTCACCTCAAAGCACGAGGACCTTGGGCTGAAGTACAGCAAGACGGACATGGAGGAGGGCAGCGCGATGCTCAAGGAGATCCTGCTAAAGTGGAAGGAGGAGGTTGCCGCGGGGTCGATGAGCAAGGAGGAGATGGTGTCCAAGCTGAAGGGTTTGGTCATGGCGGACGAGAAACTGCTTGCGAACCCCTTCTTCCAGTCCGTCAAAACCTTGTAAAGGTTGGATTCGGATTCATAAGGCGGACATGATTTTGCTTTGGGTTGCTCGGCGTTCGGGGGAATTATGGAAAGTGTAATGATACTGGCTGGTTTGCGGCCTACGGAATAGCTAGAGCCATGTAGATAAAATGCACCAAGAAGATATAAGATTCAATCCATCGGCGTTCCAAGTAGCTTTCAATTGTGGAAAGCTGGAAAGCTATTTCGTGTTTGCCAAGGTGCCTTACGAAGCCGTTGGCCCAGCTCAGGTCCCTTGATTGTAGCTGAACCCGGGAAACTTTTACAGCTCACCGAACCCTCCCAGCAAGGCAGGACCAACCCTTCAGTTCCTTCCCGTTCTATCCCGTTCCGCACTAAACATCCTCCAGGCAGCAGACAAAGGTACTTAGCCTCCGTCGAAGGCGTCGGTCGTCAACCAGTTCACATACGGCACGGCCATCCCCCCCGGATGGTCGAGTGGTAAAAGCACCAGCACAACATAATACCTGGTTCGACAGGGGAGCTCTGGTATCCCTCCAGGCGCGCTTGGTTCGACGCTGATCCGCGGCAGTGCAAGGGCGTATTTTTTTTTTATTTTTTTTTTTTTTTGATTCCGCTTCGGCGAGTATCTCTTTTACTTTTCTTTTCTCTTATCGATTTTATTCAGTCGGGAGGGGTGCATCTGGGGTTAGAAATAGGGTGTTAGTGAACTGAGGCGTGACAGATGTATTGGGTGTAAGAATGGGAAGGTGAGGTATGGGGTCAGATGTAAAGATAGAACGGTGATTGGTCGAATCATGTGTAGTCATAAACAGCCTCTGAAGCTGAGTATCATCATGAAAATGGGGGCGAGACGAGGATGGAGAGATCGTACCGTCATGAGTAGGCGTAACGATGCTTGCTTGTCACGCAGGTCCGAGGAGAGAACGAGACGAGACAGTCATGGGCGGTTAGAGGCGAAGAAGACTTGGCCCAAGAATTAGTCGGACGATTTTCAATAGGTCCATTGTGCAAGTAATTCGTGGGAAACGTAAGGTATCAGAAAGTGATAGAACGGTGATGATTCGAATCATGTTGATGTAATCATAAACAGCCTCTGAAGCTGAGTCTCATCATGAAGGAGCGGTAGGGAGGAGATCGTGGACTTGACTTACGAGTACAACTAGAATACGCTGTGCTGGCGACGCGGCGGGAATGGCTAGGGCACGAGAGAGACCTGAGCAACATGGTTAGCTACTGACGGCACTCGGAAGGATATGTGACAATAGTGCGCAGGGGGTAAGTGTCAGATAAAAAAGATAGAACGGTGATGTTTGAATCATGGGGTTCATAAACAGCCTCTGAAGCTGAGTCTCATCATGAAATGGAGGAGGATAAAGACGCCTAATAGGCATAAGGAAACTTACATCTACTGGAGTAAGGATCACACGGGGACGTGGTCGGTGAAGAAATCAAGGGTCTGTTGGGTGGTCAGTCACTGCTTCCCACGGGGTAATATGTCAAGTGTTTTGAAGAGGGGATAGGGTCAGAAAAATGATAGAACGGTGATGGGTCGAATCATGAAAGAGATTTCATAAACAGCCTCTGAAAGCTAGGATTCATCATGTTGAGGGTGGGCAAGGCGGCACGGTATTGAAGAGAGATTACGTACCATTAACGTCGATGCTATCGGGTGACGTGGGTGTTGAGACATATATCAACTTGAGAGTCTTGGAACCAACAGTTAGCAACTGTACGAAGCCGAGTTGGCAGAGAAGAGTGCGGTTCGTGATTGGGATCAGACAAATGATAGAACGGTGAAAGGTCGAATCATGAAAGATTTTCATAAACAGCCTCTGAAGCTATTGTATCATCATGGAGAGGGGAAACAGTAGTGCGGTGAGGGACTTACATCGTGATGAGAGACAAGCATCTGCGTGGACACCATGGCGTTTGGCTTCGCGGAGGACCTGGCTTGGCGTAGTTAGCAACCGCTAAGAGACGTAAAGAGCGAGTGAATCAGGTAAGCATGATTTAAATCAGACAAATGATAGAACGGTGATGTTTCGAATCATGAAAAATTCATAAACAGCCTCTGAAGCTAGAGTATCATCATACGAGGGATCGGCAAAAGCAGTGCTGTTAGTAACATACCATTTGTTGTGACGCAATCGGGCGGGTGCGTCGTTAGAGACAAGCACACATCACGCGGAGAGGCTACGCGCAGCGAAAAGCTCAGAGAGAGCATTGGAACAAATAATACAGTTTCCATTCCTCTAGCCGATGAGACTCCTCTTCTCGTGCCCACAGTTTTTCTCTCGCGGGCCTGTGTATGTACAAACGGGAAGAAAAAAAAGCATGCCTCGCTTTGGCGGTTTTGGTGGTTTCGTTGTGGTGGTGGTAATGGTGGGGTAGGTTTTTTTCTTCTTTACTCGACTGTCGCCTTGACGGGGTTGATCTCGACTCCGTACTTCTCCTTGAGCCTTTCGCGTCTGCGCTCCTCGTAGCCGGGCGGGCGGATTCCTGTATCGTGTCAGCCTCCGGGCGGATGGACGGGGTGTTGGGTTGCGCACCTCTGCCCTCGCCAATCTCTGCAATCGTCTCCTCGATCGGGCGTCGCCTAGCCGCGCGCATGGCCATCTTGCTGTCAAACTCCTCCTCGTCTGGTCTGTCGGCCCGGTTGATCCAGAGGCGTCCTCCGGTGAGGGCGAAGACTCCCTGCCAGGCGGCGAAGCCGGCGCCGAGGCCGAGCACGATGGGCATTCTCTTGGCTGTGTTGCAGCGTAAGTATGACTACCATATTCCAAATGCAGCGTCTATCGCCTGGGGCAGGTGTCCGTACTCGTCAATCCAAGGATAGAGCCGGCGAAGAAACCGGCGGTTGCGCTGTTCCACGCATCGTCCTTTTCCCTCAGGTTGGCCATGGCAGTCTGGGTGAAGCCGTACGCGCCGCCGCCGAGAGCTGTTCGAGTGTCTCCGTCAGCCCACACACGTTCCCATTTAGACCCTCCCTCACAACCCTCGTATATTCGTTAAACGTACTCATGACGGCAATGATGCCTCCGCTGCGGGTGAAGACGGACATGGCGCCGACATTCTGCTTCTGAAGGGCGTTGGTGATGGCGGCCAAGAAGAAACCGGCACCGCCAAGAGCGACGCTGGACTTGATGGCGGTCTTGATGGCATCCTTGGGATGGTACGTGTCGTCGTGGTCGCCGGCCATGGTGGATTCGGGGGCACTCCGCGGG
This sequence comes from Colletotrichum tropicale, assembly GCA_027406125.1. Lineage (NCBI taxonomy): Eukaryota > Fungi > Ascomycota > Sordariomycetes > Glomerellales > Glomerellaceae > Colletotrichum > Colletotrichum tropicale. The sequence continues at coordinate 4,391,712 of JANVYH010000004.1, forward strand.
CCAGAGGTTCAATTGGAAGAAACGAAGGATTGGTGAGGGATGTTGCGGAAGTTTGAGGTCGGGTTGAAGCTCCACGGACGATGTGGAGCTTCCGGCGGGACAGTCACGTGGTCTGGTTCGGTGAGGAGCCAATCACATAGCAGGGGATGGTCAACTACAAGAGCAAATAGAGAACAGCCAAGCTCGGTGAAAGTCGGCAGGAGGCGCAAGGCATCAATTACTTCCGTATACATCCCAAGTACTTGTACATTCTAGTTTTCATTCTTTCGCAATGTGTTTAAGCATTTGGCAGGCAATGCAGCTGTCTTCTTCTAAAGATTGTCAATAGCTCTGTTCATTGGCTCAGCTCGGGCTTGGGTGACTAAGCCAAGCTCGCATTCACCTGGGTCAGAGGATATGAGCTCCTGTCACGTGCTGCAGCACGTGGTAATTTCTTGTCTGTCGGTCCCCTCTGATGCCACATCCTTGCATTCCATGTGATTCTAACCACACGGAACATGGCGGCGCACCTTAAAGATCCTCCCCACCAAGTTGGGGAGAGAAGATTGGCTAGTTTTCCTCTGTCTAAGCGATTACATTTCCTGTGTACTAGGTGACTTTGATGAGGACGACGACGATAGACAGCGATAATAGCAACGACAGTAGCAACGATAGCAGCAACGAGAGCAGCAACGATAATAGCGGGCACATACTATGTAGTAAGAGTAGTCGCTCTAGCACAGGAAAAATAGGTGGCCTGGGGGAGAAGGGAACAAGGTTGGCCCTGCCTCAATCAGATAGCGATAACAGATGCCGAGCTCCAGGCGGTACCTCTGCTACCTTAGGTCCTAAACACCCAGCTACACCAGCGCTAAAGCACCTTACCCACGGGCCGCTCTAAAACTGCCCCGGCGCCCAGTGTGCTGTGCGAGGCTGCCAGCTGCCCTGCGTCAGCCAGCCTGTCCACGTCTCGGTCCCCGCCACTACCCACCTTTGCCTCACCAGGTCATTGGAGGAAGGTACCACCTTCTAGAAGCCGGCGCATTGGTAGCTTAAGGCCTGCCATTCCCTGTTCTTGACGCAGTGCATGAAAGCTGTCGTAATGGTGCCGATGGAACAGCTTTTGACATCAACTTCTACCAAGGCATTTGGTGTTTGTCCCTGCATTTAGATACCCGCCTTTACGACCTCCATCTGTCTGTCCTTTGCGGTGCCCCAGAAAGCAGCGTCCACCGTCGTGTCGCCGCTGCTGTTGGCCGCTTCTCGACAGCAAACGGACAACCGCTTCGTTTGTACCTAGCCAGCGACGACCTGTCACCACACACGACAACACGACACATATCGATAGAGCAGGGCACTGTTGATTCATGTATGTTTTCTCACTCTCGCATCGCGCGCCTGACAATGGCCGCTCGCTGTTTCTGGGTACTGACCTCACCTGTTGCGTAGTGACCCGCTGTGATCGACCCCTCCTCCACGAACGAACGAACCGATTAAGGCGAGCACATCTCAAGAAAATTCGACACGACCGAGACCATCGTTACGAACAACGGGATTAGGCCACTACAACAGAGTTACAAAGACGCTGGGAGCTGTCCTGACGGCAATATGGTCGCGACAGACAGCTACGCCATCATGTCTCCCCCAGATTCGCCGCCCATGACGCAGCACTGGGAGGGCCGCGCGCCACAGGTCAAGGAGGGGATGGTCGGCAAGTCGGGTATGTCTGTTGGTGCGCCTCTCGGGTTGTCGGTGTTCTCTATGACATCCGAGAAATTGGACAGGCTTCAGTTGGACTAACCGCCCGGCAGGCCGTCTCGCCCCCAGATGGGTTCATGACCTTCTCAACTCTGAGCTCGACGTCGGCTCATTCACTAATATCCAATGGGATCCGAATGCCCGTTGCAGCCGCAAGGGTGCATCCCACACACTCGTGCTTGTTGGCAACCAGAGTACCGCCGACGCCGCGAATCCTGGTGTTCTCTCCTGCGTCTGCACTACATGCGACTTCCATTTCCTCATCAGGAGAGCTTGGGACCCTGACCAACTGGTTCAACTCTGCCAGCCCGCACCCCTCCACTTTCCCCTAGAAGATACGGACTTTTATCTGCATCATTTGGTCAATGTCCGACAGTCATCTCAGCACCAGGACTACACCTCCGAGTACCACCCTCTGATCAAAGAGTCTCTCATCGCCGTAGAGCATTTTGCGTGCTCGGCCCCTCGTTGTACATTTCAGGTTACAGCCGAGATATCACGTCCTCGTCTGAGGCGGGAATGGGTTCAGCTCCTGACCGATCAGCAACGAATTCTCGACAACTTGGCAAATGCTCGGAAGGAGTCCCCGGACCGCTTCGCAGACGCCAGAGACGACTGGTGTACTAGCGCGCCCTCCACTCTCAACACATACCTGCGAGATTTACTAGACAAACCGAATCCCCGCAACATTTCGCAACGTAACAAGCGGTTCCATGTCGTGTTCGGAGAAGAATGTTATGTTATTTTCAGGGCAATTCAGTTTTCGGAGGAGACGCTCGAAAAGGACGAGGTCCCGGAGCCTTACTTTATCCCACCCAAGTTGGAGCCTGGTACGCCTGGCACACCAACAAAGATTAGCACTCTTCGGGCGTTCATCGAGGACATGCAGGCTGAAACAGAGAGCCTGATCGTTCGCAGTGGAAGGACAGGTGAATCACGAGCTGCTGCTGGAAACCGTCTTTCAAAGGAGTTGCAATGCTTTGACTATCCACGGAACAAAACCACTTCGACAGCTCTCGAGGCTCATCGAATCCTCGGCGTGTTGCCAGACTTCGACAGGGCCCTCATCGTCTACGCCTACAAACGGCAGTCTGTCTTATGCGAGCAACGTCGAGCAGACTATGTGGCGGCACTTCGCGACATTGCCCAGGAACATGCTGACGATGAGTTTCAAACACAGGCAGTGCAGGAGCTTACGCTGGTGGAGAGGACGCCTAGTGAGAATAATGGAGCAGTGGATGAGCTCCAGCAACAGGCATACTCTTTCTTCAGCCTGAAGTACACTGCGTCTGATGATGAGGTTATTTCTGCATACAATAGGAAGATTGAGCACTCTCCCTCCCAAGCCGATTTCGCGCGAGAGATGATGCAAGTTATCGGGCGCCATAGATCCAGCGACAGGATTCTCCTCCAGACCACTGGGCCGATGGACATTTCCACAGCTTATCGAATTCTCGAGACAGAAAAGGAGTGGCCAGATGATAGTATTCGCGCCATGAGTGAGGTTAAGGTGTGTTGAACGAGACGAGAGCCCCGCCGTGCTACTGCGACTAATATCTCTTTCCTAGGTCACTAACAATGCCGGGAACAAGCCAGTCATTGACCAGGCGCTGAACGCTTTGGAGGCCATTGCCAATGATAGAAAGAGCGACATGCTGCACCAGACAGTTCTTAGCTGGAGAAGTGATGCGGGAAGCTCAGCGAAAATCAACTCGGCCTCTGGGTTGGCCACGGCGTCTGAGGAGAACACCAAGCCTCGTCTTGACCTGCCTGCTGGGCTTGAAAACATTGGTAACACATGCTATCTCAACAGTATTTTACAATACCTGAGAACGGTTGTGCCTCTCAGGACGCTGCTTGCTCAGTACGCAGACTACCAGCTTGGTCAAGATGAGTCCGAGGTCACGATGAGACGAATCGGAGGAAACAAACTCCCGGTCGAGCAGGCTGAAGCGGTAATTGCAAGAATATGTGAGTTACCAGCTAACGATTATCCCCGAGTCCCATGCTAATTTTTCTCAGTCGTCGAAGAACTTAGCAAGCTGTTGGAGGATCTCGACAAAACCAAAGAAACAGCTATCCGTCCGTCGCAACGTCTTGCCAACGCAGTGCTCCTACCCACAATTGAGATCAAGAAGCAGTCGAACGCGGAGGAGGGTCCGAAGACGCAAGAGGTTATGGGCGCACAGTTCCCTTTGCCCCCGCCACTCCCGGCACGTCCTGCTCCAGTACCTCCCGCAAAGAGCATGGAACACGTCGGGCCCTTACCAGACGCAAACATGGTCAACATCACTGTAGACCCTGTCTCAGGCTCTGCGAGCAGTGTGAGCTCACAGACGCTGGTCAGTCTGGACGCCGACCAAGATAAGAATGCCGTACATGAGGACAACATGGACGTAAAATTCATCTCTGAGCACCCTGTACCTCCAAGCGACTCGGATGAAAAGGATGTGCAGATGGTTGATGCACCCGCACCTTCGGTCGAGGAAAGAGTTCTCAAAGCTCTCGAAACCCAGAAGCGTTCTTCTGGCACCGACCAGCAAGACGTCGAAGAAGTCATGGGTAGCATCATCAACCGGCTCCAAGCAGCAATCAAACCCACCGAGACCGACTCCAACGAAATCCAGTGGGAGCCAATCATGAACACGTTCTACGTCGAACTGGCCAACCACACAAAGATGCCCAATCAAGAAAAGTTCACCGCAGAGTCCATCTTGGAACGTGCGATAACAGCGTACCCTGCCGAGGGAGGACCCAGCACGATTGAGCAAGGCCTTGATCGGAACTTCAACGTCCAGCGGGTCGCTACTACCGACGGACATGACATCATGCGATTCACCTCCATCAAGAGGCTTCCGCCGATCTTGCATGTACTCATTCAGAGAACGAAGAACGACGGCCGGAAGAATATGAACCCTGTTCAAGTATCCGAAACGCTCTGCTTGGACAAACACATGGATGCGGCTGGAGACCCGGATGCCCTCAAACTCAAGCAAAAAGGATGGGTCATCCAGGAGCGTCTCGACCAACTGAGCAACAATGCAAAGACTTCTGCCGATAACCCAGAGCTTATGGATAAGTTCATCGACGGCTTCGTTCGCGTCGACAAGCCAGAAGACGAAAAGTCGGTCTTGACCGACGAACCTACAACATCGCTTAGTTTTGCTGGGGAGGAACTCGTATTCCCAGCCTACGCCTCACCCCCAGACTCAATGCTTGAGAAAGTTGACGCCCCTATTGGAGCTTTGGCGGAAGCTCGCCAGAAAATCAAGAGCATGCGTGAAGAAGAAATGAAGGCGCGCTCGACTGAACATGATGCACTTTTCCAAACGCGAAAGCAGGTATATCGTTTGCAAGCAGTCATATGTCACAGCGGACAGCTGAATGCGGGGCACTACTGGGTATGGATTCACGACTTCGAAGACAACATCTGGCGCAAGTACAACGATCGTACGGTTACAGAGAACGCTAGCACCGAGAAGGTTCTGGAGCTTCTCAACAGTAACGGCGATCCATACTACCTGTGCTACGTCGATGACAAGAAGCTCGACTTGGTCAAAGTTCCGAAGCGCAACTTGGACGCAGATGGCGACATCGATCTGGTGGATGTACATGCCCTGCCCTCGGAGACCGGTCGAACCTAGTGGGGCGTCTGTGTTGCAGAGGACAGCTCTGTTGCAGCTGAGGATAATGGTGTTGTGACCGACGCCGCCTTTGACAGGGGACGCCAACGACAGGGAACGCCAATGACAGACGCCAAGGAGAGGGACGGCGATGAGACAGGTAAGGGGATGAGCAGTTACCCGCGTCGCCGTACACGCAATGCTGAATCTCACAAGCCATCCCTCAAACGCGAAAGGCGCTACAGCGATTCCACCTTGACTAAGAGACGAGTTACTCGGTCCGTCACTCGTTCTAGAAAAAGGCAAGCGGACTGCACAGATGAGAACGCGGCAAGTTCTTCAAACCCACGTGCCAGCGTCAAAAGAAAAACCCGACTCTAGATCACGATTTGAGGTTTAGAGCGTTGAAGAATAAAAGAGAAACACCCGAACCCGGCGCTTCGAAACACAAGAAAGCGAAGACGTATATGAACAGCGAGAGTACTGGGTATGGATTGAGACGTTAGTGTCTGGTCTCAAACGTCAACTCCACAGCTAGATGCATTATGACAAAGGTTTACGGGCGTCCGTTCATTATTTGGGTTTACTTAGTGGTTTTGCTTACTTCACCAAGCATGGATGGCGAAAGAATTGGTAGCAGCATGATTACTGCTCACAGCATAGCATTTGCAGCTCAATACCCAGAGATTAGACAGCATTACCGCATTGTGCGCTTACGCTCGTCGTGTTGTGTCCAATGTCTGATGATGACGTCTTTGCAGGTTCGTCCGATTGATGAAGAGAGTTTTGCAACCCGGGCAGTATTAGATGGCTATCCGGGCAGTACCCACTATGACCCGTAGTGATAGAGAGAACGACAGGAGTAATAATAAGGATAATGACGACAGACGAAGACGATGAAAGACGACGATATCGATAGAAGACGACGATAGACGACGACGACGAATCTCCGACGTCTCCGTCGCCTGGTTTCGTTCGCAGCGTTGTGAGCTTCCAGCCCCAGACCCCCGCTCCGTACCCGCTTGTTCCGCGCCCCGAGCCCTCTATCCACACACGGCGCCAACTTTGATATCCACACCATCGTCGTCAACAGCCACTGTGGAGATGTCTCACGCATTTGCCGTGCAACCAGCAACTTCAACACGCCCCTTTGGCTCAGTGGTAGAGCGTCTCACTCGTATCGTTGCGAATTATGAGAAGGTCCACGGTTCAATCCCGTGAGGGGGCATTTTCTTTTGCTTCGGGCTACTTTAACAAGCTTTTTGACCTTAGAGGACGTGACGCTTTGTTTTGATGTTTTACTGGCGCCATGAGAGTTGTCTCGAGAGGTGCAGACGCTGGAGATAGGCGATGTATTAGCTGATAATTAAGCAACCAGCAAATGTGATAGAATCGTTGCCGCTCGGCCTGATGGCTAATTATCTTGAGAAGTTTCGTTAGGAAAGCAATCTTTTTGAAGCGACTTCCTTTTTTGACTGGGCAAGAGTTAAGTACGCAACAAACTCACGATATTCGAGACGAATACAACGCTGCTAGAGCTGCAAAATCGACCACATGGGCACAGTCTGCTACTGAGTTCCCATTGCATGTATGGTATGTGGCAGGCTTATCCAATACACAGATGAAAATAGAGTTAACCAACATCATCAAATGCGATTTATCAAAGTAAATCCAAAACACTTTTATCGACGATGAACTCTTTGAAGGCGCGCATTACAATGCCTTGATTTGAAGCAAGCCCCAGAAACCAGCCTCGATTCCTTCAACACCCAAAATCTTTCCCAGCAAGACCGCTTTAAAAGGTTCGGTTAGATTTCTCTGAGGCGGAATCGCTGTACAAATGAAGCAGCATCCCCGCACTTCGGAGATGACAGCCGCAAACAAATTGGGAGAATCTCTGCCATATGCGACCAGGTCCTAACAAGGGGGGCATGGAAAATAAAACCGCAGTCCAAGACCTCACTCTATAGGAGCGGGCACTCATGCGGAAATGCTGACTACGAAGACATCTGTGGAATAACCACTCAATGATGATTGAAAACGACATTCGTTGGCAACGGCAAACAAGCCCATACCGTGTGTTACAAGCACAGAATAGCATCAGGCCTTGATTAAATACTGAGAGCACAGTATTGCCCGACACGTACTGCATACCCATTGTGAAGAGCAGTTATGGGTTGTTGAAGCAGACTTTTTATACGAGTTCCTTCTACCCCCCTTAATGCTCCCGAACTTCATTTGGGCTAGGTCAGTTCACAATGGATCATTTCGAATGTAGCAAGAAGCAAAGAGCTGTACACATGAAACATGCTGTGAATGGACGCCGTCCCCGGCTCGATTCCCCCAGGCCATGGATGACTTAGTAACAACCAAACCGCCCCCAACACCAAGTATCACACCACGAGACTAGCTCCAAAAATAACCTCCGCCCCTTCCTCCATCTTTCTATCGGAATTGCTTGCCGGCCTCAATGCCGAAGTAAGTCCACAGATCTAGCCCCCAAACCCGAGGGCCAGGTATCAGATCACCAAGGGCTACTTAGACCTGGGTGGCTGAGTAACATCATCTTCGGCACTGCTTTCCGGTGCAAGATTTAGGTAAAGACACCTGCGAGATCAAGACCGAGTGCTCGTCTAGACTGCAAGATCCGGGAATGTGCTTCCAACTGCGAGATTCAGCTGGCACTGCCACTGCTGCAAGATCAAAACAACTCTACACCCATTGTTTAATACCGAGCACTACTCAACCTGCGAGATCTAACTGTGGGGATGTTAAACGCAGGACGGAAGGAACCACGCTATAAGTGATCGTCACATCAAAGCACGCAGGATTTCAGCCGGTCGAGATCGTGGTCTGATCTCAAGGGGCGGCGTATGTCAGTCCAGCTTTCTGGGACGGTAGGACGTGCGGGGTTTGGGGGCGCCCACGACGAGACGAGACGAGTCAGAATGGCGCCGGAGGGGAACGGCTCAGCTTTAGTGCGCTGGCTGTCTGTTGAGAAACAACAGTCACATCCAAAGACAGCAGTTTGGGTTAAGTGATATGTATTTGGGCGAAATAAATCATAACTCCTTGGTGCTGATGTCAAGTCTGCTTGGGACGCGCCCTCGAGACACCGCTTGTACGTGTGCGTTTCCACAATATGCGACATGAAGTCTCCCTTAATCCTTTCAAATATTGTACAGATGTGTGAGTTGATTGTGGAATTTCTCATTCTTCGTTCTTCAGTAGTCTCTCGTCGCACCACCCTGGTCGTCGTCCCCGTCGTTGATGGGGATGGGCGGGGGAGGTTGCGGGGTCTGAGGTTTGTGGCTTGGGTAGGATGCCATGTCGTATTTGGGTCTGTGGCAACATCATATCATATCAGCGCTGAGCTGTCATTTCTCACTGTCCGTCGTGAGGGCCATACCTGATTTTTATATGATGATCGCTGATGTGATTGCCGCGGGAGGCAAGAGCGGGAGAAAGTTCTGTCGTCCGTCGTCTGGAAGAAAGGGGGCAGTGGCATGGGAAAGCTTATATGTCCATCAGATAGCATCGAATAGTTGGAGATCGGTAGAGGAGAACAGTGATCGGCGGGGGCGTGACGTCAGGCCACCATGATGCGGGAGTGCGACGACTTTTGGGACCAATCTAACTGGAGCACGGCCATGGCTCGGACGGCTCATGAGGGTGCTCGCTGCTTGTCACGCGGCATTGTGCCTCCGGATAAATGGATGGGGTTTGATAGTTCCTTAGTATGATAGTTCACGAAGGTTGAGAAGGTGTGGCTCAGGTGTTTGCCGGATGAAGTTTGCGGATGAGGCACGCGGATGGTGGGACACGGTTCCAGGGGTAGCAATCTCGCATGGAGGGAAGCTATTGATCTGTCAGTTCGGGATCAAACCATAGAAGTTTGTTTGTCTGTAGGTATGTAGCCGTGGAAGTGGCCATGCTTAGGTTGACACCGAGAGGCTTTAGCCGCCTAGGATCACCGTTGTTGGTATTGGCGGGGTAAGTAGCGAAAGCTCCGGATTGCTCAGCGCTGCAGAGTTCAGGTTCGCGATTTGCTGCGGTTTCCCGCGCCTACCATTCGTTTGAAGCTATTGCTCGGTTGTTTCGCAGTTTCGGCAGGCAAGTGTATGTTACAGCTTGCTTGCTTCTCGGTGGCCTCCAGTTCGGCCGAACAACTGAGCGAAGGCGTTCAACCTCCGAAGCACCAGTCCCCTGAACGCTGGCTTGGAATCGTTAGCTCCCGCTTGCTGACGGCTGATCCCCCGCCAACCCCGCCACGAGCTCTGGGAACCCCTGGCCGCTTCGGGCCCGTACTTGGCGACCCGCATGCGAAATGCTTGCGGCACAGCTGCCCAGAATGTATTCCTCAGAACATCGAATTCTGAAACCCCACCGCCGAAAGCAAGGCTTCTGGAGAAGGTCATTTGCCCGACAGACCCGAGCGAACCGGAAGCTCCTACGCTCCGAGAATGCGGAATGCGTTGAAATGACCGTTTTTCGCAACATCTGCGGGGGACCGCATGGTGTCAGCCGTTGGCTTGGACGAAAATGCCAACGGGATCAGGCAGCTTAGTGCGCTATGGGCGATGAATGATTCGGATGACAGTTCAGAACCCACATCCGTGCTATGGGATGTCGTATAGCAATGCCGTGAGGAGGCCTCGAGGATGGCAGCCAAAAAATTGCCTTCGTCGAAGGGCTTCTCTGATTGTTGTTGCTCTCATTGTCCCTCGTGGACCCTTATCCAGCAGCCCTGCGACGTGATGCAACCGCACCACATCCTGCCCGTTGCTTGTGTTGGCAAGATGCATTCCTTCCAAGTGGCCTCCATCTTTGTATTTTCTCATTTGTGACCTGCACGCTTTCCTGCCCTCATGCAGCTGTTTCGAGCGGCAAGAAGGCCTAGCTGGGAGGCCCCAATCTCGTCCAATCCTTCAACGGGCAACCGTGGTCAGACAGCAAGCCGAACGCAGCGTCCTTCTCGCCTGGAGAGCTTCCTGTCGTTTTGGACTGTTTCGCCAAGGCCATTACCCCTCTGTTGGCGATGTCTTACACAATGACTGGCTTGCCGAGCGTTGCGGTTTTCTGCATTCATTCTCCACGGTTGTTCCAAGGATTATGATAGTCTTGTCGCCGACACCAGGATAGGAATGGACGAAAGAGCCGTGGGCATAGGAACGACGGTGAGGGAGGGAAAAGGGAGACGCGCAGAACTTCCGTAAAGTACGATTTTTGAATCTCGATTCAGGCCACCAGCTTTGACTGGCTCCAAGCTCCAAGCTCTCCGTCGTGTCGGGGCTGGGGTCCTAGCTTCCGCTCGTAAAATGCATGGTGGGGTGATGTCTGCAGGATTGACACTCGGCGGGGTCTGTGGAAAGCTGTCAGGGTGAGCAGGGGCGCCACTGCAGGCTGCCAGGTTTAGGGCAGACGAGTGGAGGCAGCTGTGCCATGATCTGCGTGCAGGCACACGATCCAGACTGCCTTTGGAATCAGCTGCTTTTGAATTTGGGCGAGGAGCCGGCCGACTTCCGCTGGTGCTGTTGTGTGTCGTCCGCAACAGGCCGGTCGCCAGCAGGTCCACGACTGAGGCAGACCGGCATGGTTTTGGCGCATTTGGCATAGCTTTCGGGGCATGGCCAAGACACCTCTTTGGAGCGGGCGGGACATTGCCGCGTGCCTTGTCTTTGCTTGGTTGCCATCGAGAACGAGATGGGTTGGTCGACCGTTGGCTGATTGATGCCCTGGTCTGCCATCCTTGCTCGAGGACGGACAAGGACCTTGTTTTGACATTCATCTTGTCATTTCCAGCTCCGCTCTGCTATCATTGATGGCAGTATTGCGGATGGCGATGCTTTTTGGTGGTGGATGATGCCCGACACTGAATCAGTGGCCTGCTGTAGTCTGGTATCTGCTGGGGGAACGCAGCAGCAGACCACGGGTTGGATAAACGGACCGAGATGGTAAAACGGCAGGTCTTGGCTCTGGAAGCTGCGAGGCAACGGAGGCTCTGTGTGCGGCGAGGGAAGAGGATCCTGCTGTTTTCTCGGCAGGACGAGGCCACAGTGCCGTGATGGTAGGGAGACATTTTGCCGAGGCCATCTGCTTCAATGCCACGCCAAGGGCGGAATCGCATCTGGCGATTTCCCGTAGTCTTGGAAGCTGACCATCTCATTCCCGACGATTAGGTAGTGAGACCATTCGGCGAAGACGACAGAGGTTAGGGTGTCGAAAGGGAAAGGCCATTTCCCAGTGTCTGGGTGCGGCAGGGTTGGGATTGGCCTTGGCTGGCTGTTGGTGTAACGAAGCAGCGACGAGACGGTGAGCCCGGCCGCCCGAACAGAGCCTCCCGAGAAGGTGATGTGCGTCCACGAGGATAGCCGTGGCCTCACAGAAGACATAGAAGGAACTCGCTGTCACAGGAAGGTCCGGCCCCGTAACGGATCTTGAGGAAGGCCCGATGCCTCACCCGTCACTGCCTGAGGTAGGCGCACCTTCCTTGAGTTCTTGCCTCCAGCCATGTCTCACTGCCCAGCTCTTTCCCTCTCGCAGTTGAGACTTTTACGTATCCATAGGCAGCCCAGCCGGTCCGGACGAGCAGTTGCCCGGACCGTCTGACCTGGCCGCCTGCTCACTCTCACCTTGCCCGGCGCGTTCACCGTCCACCGCTCACCGTCCAGTACCGTAAAGGCCCTAGCGTCGCCGTAACGGCCATGTACCATCTCAACCTCACCCCAACACAACATCCGCTTCTTCCGACCACGACAGACTGCCCCCGATGCACGCAACACGGCAGAGAGTCTATCAAAACAGCACTTCTCCATCTAGAGAAAACGGATAGGCAAGAAGGACAAGTGCAATGACGCGGTCAAGAAGCAAAAGTCAGCAGCGTGGGGCATAAGGTGACGTCGGCTACATGTCGGTGGGCGCCACGGCCGCAGTCGAGTCGCTTTCAGAAAATCAGACCACCTTTTTACCCTCTGCCTCCCCACGCAGAACCACCCAGAGATCAACCTTCAACAGCCAAAGATATACACCGAAAACCCAAAAATTCCTCAGCTCACCTGCAGTTGCGCCTAGTCACCTCTCCAGAAACCCCGGCCCCGGCCTGTCATAGGCACTTTCCGGAGTGCCCAGAAAATGCTACCACCTCCAGCACCACCGGCACCACTTCCATCCTCGACTCCAGGATTGCAATGGGCCATGTCACCACGTCCATGGACCACCCCCCACGTTGCCAACCCGTTGGACTCTCTCTCCAGGCCCAACGACACGTTCCAGAAACGCTCGAATGCCCGTCTCGATGGCTACGTACCTGTCCCGTACTTTCGTAAACCCCTTGCTTGCCTCTCCTGTCTGCAACGTCTGCAACCTTCGCCTGCCACCCTGGTCAGGTCCGTCAACATCGGCTGATAGCTCCCGGACCTGCGTTGCGCTGCTTGCCGCCTGCTTCCCACCCGAGATCAGCACCATGAGTGTAAGCATCAGTTCCAAACCTGGGCTGAGCTGCCAACCCGCCAACGACTTCTGGGCAAAGCGGCCGCAACTCGTCCACGTCCTTGTCTCTCCTCCGGCATCTTGACCTTTGATCAAGAGGTATAAAGACCAAGCCCTCTCAAGCCACGTCCTTCTTCTTGCCTCTTTTCCAATCCACCACCTCTAAGGCATCTTGGCCTGAACACACACTCTTCTACACCATCACTTACACACCACCTCCACAATGACAGACACGGAGGTCGAGTCCATCAGCCCGTATGGCCCAGCCCGGTCAACCGTCAAGGGCGAGCCTCTTTCTCAAGAGGAGATTGAGAAGTACAATGACTTCTGGAAGGCTAGCTTGTACCTGTCTCTGGGTATGATCTACCTAAAGGAGAACCCTCTCCTTAAGGAGCCCCTCAAGATTGAGCACTTGAAGCTGAGGTTACTCGGCCACTTCGGCTCTGCTCCGGGCCAGATCTTCACCTGGATGCACTTCAACCGCCTCATCAAGAAGTACGATCTCGATTCCATCTTCATCTCTGGCCCCGGCCACGGCGCTCCGGCCGTTCTCTCCCAGTCCTACCTCGAGGGTGTCTACTCCGAGGTCTACCCCGAAAAGTCGGAGGACGAGGAGGGCATGCAGAAGTTCTTCAAGTCCTTCTCATTCCCCGGCGGCATTGGCTCTCATGCTACCCCGGAGACCCCAGGCTCCATCCACGAGGGTGGAGAGCTCGGCTACTCCGTTTCCCACGCCTTTGGCGCCGTCTACGATCACCCCGACCTCATCGCTCTGACCATGGTCGGCGACGGTGAGGCTGAGACCGGTCCCCTGGCCACTGCCTGGCACAGCACAAAGTTCCTCAACCCCATTGTCGACGGTGCTGTTCTCCCCGTTCTGCATCTCAATGGCTACAAGATCAACAACCCCACCATCCTGGCCAGAATTTCACACAAGGAGCTCGAAAACCTGTTCCTCGGCTACGGCTGGCAGCCATACTTCGTCGAGGGTGACGATGTCAACACCATGCACCAGGCCATGGCCGCCACTCTGGAGCACTGCGTTCTCGAGATTCGCAAGTACCAGAAGCAGGCCCGCGATTCCGGCAAGGCCTTCCGCCCCAAGTGGCCCTTGATCGTGCTCCGCAGCCCCAAGGGCTGGACCGGTCCCCGCAAGATTGACAACAACTACATGGAGGGTTACTGGAGAGCCCATCAGGTTCCTATCCCCAACGTCGCTTCCAACCCTGAACACCTCCAGATCTTGGAGAAGTGGATGCGCAGCTACGAGCCTGAGCGCATCTTCAAGGACGGCAAGATCTCTGACGAGCTCAAGGCCCTCTGCCCCACAGGCCAGCGCCGTATGAGTGCCAACCCTGTTGCCAACGGAGGAGTTCTCAGGAAGCCGCTGAAGCTTCCCGACTTCAAGAACTACTCCATCAAGGTCGACAAGGCCGGTGCTACCAACGCTGCTAGCATGAACAACATGGCCACTTACCTTAAGGACGTCATCGCTCTCAACCAGACCAGCTTCCGTCTCTTCGGCCCTGACGAGACCGAGTCCAACAAGCTTGGAAAGGTCTACGAGGCTGGCCAGAAGGTCTGGATGGGTGAGTACTTTGAGGAAGATGCCAACGGCGGCAACCTTGCTCCTGAGGGTCGTGTCATGGAGATGCTTTCCGAGCACACCTGCGAGGGGTGGCTTGAGGGATACATCTTGACTGGCCGTCACGGTCTGCTCAACAGCTACGAGCCATTCAGTAAGTCTCTGCCCCATAGAATTCAACAACAATATACTGACTCTTGTAGTTCACGTCATCGACTCTATGGTCAATCAGCACTGCAAGTGGATCGAGAAGGCTCTCGAGGTCGAATGGCGCAACAAGATCGCCTCCCTCAACATCCTCCTGACCGCTGTCGTTTGGCGCCAGGACCACAACGGCTTCACCCACCAGGATCCAGGTTTCCTCGACGTCGTTGCCAACAAGAGCCCCGAGGTCGTCCGCATCTACCTTCCTCCCGACGGCAACTGTCTCCTGTCCACTATGGACCACTGTCTTGCCTCATCCAACTATGTCAACGTCATCGTTGCCGACAAGCAGGAGCATTTGCAATATCTGTCCATGGAGAAGGCCGTCGAGCACTGCACCAAGGGCATCGGAATCTGGCCCCATTTCTCCACCGACCAAGGCGAAGAACCCGATCTCGTCATGGCCTCTTGTGGAGACATCTCGACCCACGAGTCCCTCGCCGCCATCGACCTGCTCCTCCAGCACTTCCCCGAGCTCAAGATCCGCTGCGTCAACTGCGTCGACCTCTTCAAGCTCATCTCCCACGAGGACCATCCCCACGGCCTCACCAACGCCGAGTGGGTCTCGCTCTTCACCGACGACAAGCCCGTCATCTTCAACTTCCACTCCTACCCCTGGCTCGTCCACCGCCTCACTTACAAGCGCCCCGGATCCATCAACATGCACGTCCGCGGCTACAAGGAGAAGGGCAATATCGACACGCCCCTCGAGCTCGCCATCCGCAACCAGACGGACCGCTTCTCCCTCGCCATGGATGCCATCGACCGCATGCCCCATCTGCACAACCGAGGCTCCGCTGCCCGCGAGACGCTGCGCAACCAGCAGATCGCCGCCCGCAACGAGGCCTTTGAGACGGGCATGGACCCCCCGTTCCTCAAGAACTGGCAGTGGTCTCACAACGGTCTGTGGGAGAAGACTGTTTCTAGAATCGCCAACTAGACTGGTCGTCACATAGACTTGGAAGGGCACACACGTATAGAGTAGATGAGAGAGATGATTCACGCGGGTTTTCATGATTTTGGCGTTGGGACGGGTTCAATTGAGGCTCTGGATTGAAGGTTGACGCGGTTGGTGGTGTACGTGCTCTCAACAAATTCATACAGTTCTGTTAGACAACAACTTTGCGCACATTTTCAATACATATACCATGAACAGCAGCATGCAGCAAGCACAGTGGCAACAACTCTTGTAAAAAGTGATATCTTGTCTTCGTACAGCCCAAAACTAACGGGACCAAAAACACACCTGGTATCTAAGCAAAGCCACGATTACAAGAAATGCTATGAGTGAACAAGAGAAAGGAAAAGGTTTCTGAATGCAGCGTTAGAGCGCGCTTGCGCGCTCGAGAGGGTGGCGAAATGAGAAAACGACTCCAGACGCCTTGATGTCTGTACAAACTCTCGCAACTCAAGCACAGACGGGGAACATGGCTGCAAAGTTGCATGCCAGACGCACGTTCGCATGCGTTGCGTTCATCTGAAGAGACGAACCTCCGTTACCCCGCAAAAAAGAACAGCTCGAACGCAAGGAATCTCAAAAGAAGTTGCCACCCGTCCCCCCTTTTTCGTACAACGTGGGCGTATCGTGATAATCGTTCCTCTACCTGAAAATGCAGCGCTCCAACCACCATCCTCGTCGGCCCGAGACCACCGGCGTCCGCGCGGCGCTCACCAACATCTCAACTTCCTCCATATCGACGGTCCCTTGATCTTGCCACCCTCTAAGTTGGGGCCCCGTACGCCCGGGCCGCGCTTCTCGTTCTCGCTGCCCGCGGGAAGGGGGCTCAGCGGCTTCGTCATGCCCCGGCGGTCCATCTCCATGTTCTCGTGGACGCCCGTCTCGGCCATCCGCCTCGCCTCGACGACCCTCCGGACGATCAGCGCAAACGTCTCCTCAATGTTGACCTCGAGCCGCGCGCTCGTCTCCATGAACCCGCAGCCCCTCCTCCTGGCCCAGTCCAGTCCGACAGCGGCAGGCACGGCGCGGGACTCCTGCAAATCGCACTTGTTTCCGGCAACGATCTTGACGGGCGGGACGGTCTTAGCGCCGGGCGCCGCGGTCACGGTGTCGCGGTATGATGAGGGGGAGATGCCCGCGCGCTTGGCGCGGTCGGCGTTGTCGAGGCGGGTCTCGGCCTCCATGTCGATGAGGTCGTTGAAGTACTGCAGAGCATCGAGAGAGTCGCGGGCCGTGATATCGTAGACGAGCAGGAAGGCGTCGGCGCCGAGGTTGGAGGACGCCCACATGCCGCGGTACTCCTCCTGGCCGGCGGTATCTGTGAGGGAGAGGTGGTAATTTTGGCCATCGATCTTGCGGGTGATTGAGTACGAGTCCTCGATCGTGGGGTCGTATTCGGAGGTCCATTGGGAGCGCACGAGGCGGAGGGTTATGGAGGACTTTCCGCAACCGCCATCGCCGCAGATTGTGATCGAGATTGGTATCGGGGGTTGTTGAGAGATTGACATTTTGGAGAATGTGGATTTCCGGGGAAAGAGGGTTCCCGGCAAAAATTAAAGGTTTTGTCGTTACTTGTTCGGGCGCGTGTAGCAGGTTTGCGACAGTTCGATGCGTCGATCGCGGCGGGTCTTTCTTTGTGTGTTTGGGGGTGTCGTTGGTGTCGCAGGGCTGAACGTTGCGAGACAAAGGAGCCCCAAGAAATCAAGCTTTCGCGAGAAAGACTGAAAAAGGTTTGGGGGAGCAAGACGCGGCAGACGCCAGGTATTAGACAAGAAAAAGAGCTTGGTGTCTTTTTTCGAGGGCGGGCTAGGTGAATCGGACGGCCGGGCTATGGTAGTCTTAGCTTCGTTTCGGCTCTCAGACCGCGCGCGCGAGCGGTTCGACCGTTTTCCTTGCTTCTTTCAGCTAGGAAGCGTGAGAAGGGAGTGGAAGAAAATCAGCGCGGCGTTTGGATGCTGGACGAATTGGGCTTCGTTTGTTTGGAGGGGTGATTTTCCCTTTTGTTGGCGTTGCGGTGGGGGAAGGGAAACAAATATCTGGGTGTGCGTCTGTGTGGCGTCTAGGTGTGATGCTGTCGGGGGGTGTCGTTCGCGATGCTTGGTGGGTGGTTGTGGTTTAGCGCCGGGAGTTGGGGGTTGTCCGTATTACACTGAATACGACGATTGTGATGATGCGGGCAGCGTTCGTGCGGGCGTCGATCTGCTTGCTTTTCGTCACGAAATTGGACGTTTAGGCTTGTCGGTTTGTGAGGTTGATGCAGCGCAATGCGGTCGACAGGTGAGAGTTGTTGTTGCTGCGGTGGTGGTGGTGGTGGGTGTGATAAAGGTGGGAGTGCCTCCAGGTAAGGTATGTCGCCAGCCTGTGAGATGCAGGTGCGGGCAGATTGCGGGAATCTGAGGTATGACGAAGGGTGCTGTTGGTTGCGCAAGAGGGCGGGCGATTGCTAGTGGGCGGGTGGACGTGGGCTAAAGCAGGCCGGCGCAGGGAAGGAGGGGGGATGCGCTTGCTTTTTGATCCCGTATGTCGGTCGGTGGTGCTGACTGCGGACCGGCTCCTTCTATTTTGGTAGGTTGCGTGTTGCGTTGCGTTGCGTTGCTCTTCGGTTCGATGCGGCGAACTCGAGTGATGGATTGTCCGAAGTTTGGGGGCGGGAAGGCAAAAAAGCAATAAAAAGAAAAGGGTCAATACTGCGGTTCCCGGTCGAGAAAGGCAGGCGCAGACGTCAACGCAGGAAGACGAGGAGCAAGGTAAAAATAAGAACAACACGACAGAGGCAAGGAGGGTGCAGGTGCAGGTGCAAAAGCAATGCTGGACCAAACAAATGCGCAGAAGCTGCCCTTTTTGCTGGTCCTTCGTCCGTGTGTTGGATGCTCGAGCGTAAGAAAGCACCCCGTTCTGTTGTCGGGATGAAGCCGGTCAATCCAAGTATCCCCAGCTCCTGCTTGTGTTTGGCTGCGACTCGGACTGCTGCGCGGCTCTGTCTCGGCGCCGGGAGGGGACCGTTTGTGGAGGGGAGCTCCTTGCTTGCTTCGGCGGTCCTTTCTGCTGCAGTTCCGACGAGATGGACTGGCTTGGCTGGGGTTTGTGTCCAAGTGCTGATAAACCTTGGTAGCGTTGCAGGTAGTGAGTGTTGTGTTGCGGACAGATGCAGATGTCGACACGGCCCCGCGCTGTTTGTGTGTGGTTGTGACTGATAGCTGTGCAAGATGTCGGGATTGCTGTTTGAATGAATGTTCATCAACAGATATGACGAAGGGGCGACTTCATGTATGAAAATCCTCGGTGGATGCACAAGCAGACATGCAAATTTGCAGTGCCCTGTGCTGTTCTTTGCCCCTTTCTTCCCGTGTACAAACTTTCGTATACTCGTCTGGCAATAATTCGACTCATCAATTTTTTTTCTCTTCCTCGCTCCTGTGCTTCCAATGTTTCCACCAGGCAGAATGGGGGGGAGATGGCTTCTTTGCTGTTTCTGGAGATGTCGTCCCGAGACTTCAGGGTGTTGCTGCGTGCGCTCGGCCGGGATCGTGTCGGTGCGCAAAGTGGTGCAGACTGGGGGGTTTAATGAGATTGGGACCGATTCAGTTGATTACATGTGTTTGGGTATGGATCTGAGAGCGCAACAGAGTCAGAGCCCAGAGCCTCCTACCTGTTTTGACCGCCCGATATCGAGAAATGAGGCGTGGGTAGTGGATCTATGTGCAATTCAATATCTGCAGCAAAAAGAAAGCCTCCAGGGACTGGGGGTGAACTCTGTCGGTGAGGGAAGAGAAACCAAGAGGCAACAGAGACATCTTCATCCCCTTTTTTTTGCACTTCTAGTTGCAGACTTTCGATCCTCTCAATCCCAGCCCCCTTCTTCAAACTCAACAACTCGGATGAATGGTTGCAAAGTCGAGAGAAACCTTGTCGCTTACGTGCAGTCGTATGTGGATGGATCATTGTTAGCTCAACTGTATTATCACTCGCAGCCACCTTTATTTTTTTCGGCCCAAAAACCGCCACGCCGCTCCTAGTTCATTCGCTCACTGGCCCAAGGCCCAATGCAAACCGCTCTCTCCAGCCTGCCCGTTTGCTGCTTGGAGTCGTTGGTGGCCCGTCCCTGAACGCGGCAGATGATCGTCCCTCAAGGCCCAGGAACCAGGCACCGCACGAGGGGGAACAAACAAAACCGTTGATGATTTTCTCCCGAGGCGTTTAGCTCGCTGAAACCTTGCGATCCTTCTTAGGCATGGCGCTGGTTGGCCATTGATGCCTTACAGCAACGTCGCTATCGTGCGATTTTTCTCAAATAAAGTTGCTTGTAGTTTTGAGCCTGGTCATGGATGCCCAGTGTTCGACCCTCCCCAGAATCTGTCATTCACGCAGAACAAGCATATCTCGTCCCCTCGGCCGATGTCTCGCCATCCCACCACAAAAATGCAACAAGCTCCGACGAATCGATGCTGCAGGGCTGCATGCAGGGAGACGAACACCACCACCGACCTTCCCCCCAAAGTGGCGTAGGCCCAGGAGGCAAAGGAAACCTGCGAGTTCCGGTATGACGGAAACTTGATGACGCTTTTGCTGTCGCATCGTCTTGGCCTCGATTCCCCGGCACCATGGCAGATGGACATGCGTGTTTGCCCATTTCGAGACGCTTCCCTCTCCTCTTCTGGTATCTTCTGTGCCTGGTTCCTGAACTCCCGTGCCGTGTACCACGTGTGCCACCAGGATGCAAAGTGCAGTACACCCAATCATGCGAAATCGTGTGTCGGTTTGTCGACGGCGGTCCCTGTACGCCACCGCGTCAATGGTACAGCTCGAAGTCGACCCGCTAGCTTCCTCCTAGGTCTGCTTGCGCGACGGATTGCACCGAGTCGCGGCAGTCAGGCACGCGCATCCGCGGGAAGGCGGCTGCATGCAAGTCCTCAGGGCCCCGTCGCGCAGCTTAGATGCAGCCCTGCTGCGTGCATGCATCAGGTCCGTCGACGATGTTTGCTCACAGTCCAGTTGCCCTCGGTTGCACATCAACAGCGTGGTCAGCACACTCCATGACGATGTGCCTGTTTCAAGCCTTTGTCAGATGCCACGCCACCTGCATTGATCACACTTATGCCCGGCACTTCGTCCTTACTCCAAGGGTCTCCAGCTCGTGGCAATCCGTGAAACATTCCCCGTGATATCTAAAACTCATGTCGTCTGTCAATTGCAGGTTCATGCTCCATCGCCGCACCGGGCGCCACCCCTTCGAGAAGCAGGCAAATGCCGGCGGTGATTTGCCATGCGGAGCCATCTCCGGTTTAATCACAGCCGGGAGATGGCCAGTCCACCGCTCGGCCTTCGAATAGACGCGCACGGACGGGCTGTGAGTCTAGCAGATTCGCTTCGTCGAGATCTGCCATGCGCTGCCATGATAGATGCAGGAAGTGAGTGCCATGTTGACGACTGACGGGCAGAGTTTTCGCGGTCATCTGCGGCCGAGCAGATCAACGAGATTCAATGAGATTGTCGAGACAAGGAGAAAACTTCGATGCAGGGGTGCGAGAACGTTGCGGTGAGAGCTAGGCTCCGGGGCCAGGTACATCGTCCTTTTGTCGGAAACCAGCCCCTTCGCTTCCCCAGGCCTGCAAACGTGTCATTGGGGGCTGCAAATAAAGCCCATCAACAAGTACGTGTCGTTCCATTCTGAACTGGACTCAGGCGATGGTTAACTGTCGCTTATTGGTGGCAAAAACCTGGTGTTGACTGATGTACTCGGTAGGTGACAGAACATGATGAACTGATCTTGGGCCAAAGCACATGGTCTTAATGAGGCAGAAAACAACCTGCTTCCAGCGAAATCGGTCCAATCTCTCCCGCAACATGACTGCTAGCGAAGTAACCGGCGTCACTGTGAAACAGGCCTAGATGAGAAGCCAAGGGACGGCGCGGGCGGGACAGCCGGACACGGCCAGGCCCGGCCGTGTGTCTTAGAAGTGCCGCTGCCTGAGTTAGCGGCTGTCGGGTCCGGGTCACACTGGTCTGGGGCCGTGTTGGCGGTTGGAGGGGTTGTCCCCTGTGTTTGCGCAACGCCGAAAATCTTTCTCGGAGTGTCCAAAGGAATGAGAACATGCCGACCTTATAAGGATGTCGAACTATGATCTTCATGCAGCTGATGAGAAGCGGATTGGCCGAACCACTGCGCCGTCAAATGACGAAAAATCGCCGATGATTATGAAATCCGTCCCCGCGGCGGCGGCGGCGGCTAACCCCGGCCGCAGTCGCGACAAATCGCGCCGATGTGCCGTCATCGGGCAGAGCACCGGCCGTTGAAGAATTTCTTTCCCGTTGCTCATCCTGGCAGGATACTCCAGAATTTAAAGGTCTCTCAAGGTTGGATTCGTTCTGTTGATGTTGACTCGCGTCTGGAAGTTTTCATCTATTTGAAAAAAAACTTTGACTCGAATATTTTCGTCGGGATTAACTCCGCGACAGATTTTTTGCCAGTTTCATCCGGTCCTGACAACCATCATGAATGGGATCAACGGTAACAACGCTGCCCCGCAGCAACTGCGTCGAGCTGATGAAGTCGACGATGTAAGTGCTCGACTCAAGCAGTACGCTCCTCATGGAAGATGGCCCAGCTGACGAATGCCCCGTGTAGCTGCTTGATGCAGTCAAGGGATTGATTGTCCCGTACATCAGAGCTGCAGATGAAGCCGCGCCACAGAAGGCCGGGGGCAACACATCAGTAAACATCAACGGAGTTCCAAGCAATGTTCTCGTCGACACTCTGAAGCCCGAGGCGTTGGTCGAGCAGCTGAAGCTATCCCTTCCCGAAGGCGATGGACTCGGGAAAGAGGGCTTGGTCGATGTGGTGCAGAAGATCCTGAGGTACAGCGTCAACACCTGGGACCAAGGCTTCATGGATAAGCTGTATGCCAGCAACACTCCTGTCAGTCCGCTCGCATAAGTGCAGGAGCTTCGCTAACATGCTTAGGTTGGGCTTGTTTCCGATCTTCTCTTGTCGGTACTGAACACCAACGTGAGTCATCCGTCTTTTGCAACCAAACATCCTCTGACCAATGTTAGCTCCACGTTTACCAAGTTTCGCCCGCCTTGAGCATCATCGAAAAGATTACCGCTCGGAAGTTCGCAAACTTATTTGGGTTCACCGGCCCTAGGGCTGGCGGAGTCACATGCCAAGGAGGCAGCGCGTCCAACCTCACTTCCCTGGTAGTAGCTCGCAGTGCTCTGTACCCCGAGACAAAGAAGACTGGCAACGGTTCGTATGATTTTGTCATCTTCACGAGTGCTCACGGCCACTACTCCGTTGAGAAGAGTGCGTTGGCATGCGGTCTTGGGGCGTCAAGCGTCTGGGCGGTGCCTATTGACTCCGAGGGCCGCATGATCCCGAGTGCTCTGCGGGAGCAGATCGTTCGTGCCAAGTCTGAGGGCAAGACCCCTCTTTACGTCAACTCCACGGCTGGAACGACGGTGATGGGCTCTTATGACCCGTTCGAGGAGATATCCGCCATCTGCAAAGAGTTTGGACTGTGGTTCCACATCGATGCCAGCTGGGGAGGATCTGTCATCTTCTCCCAAAAGCAAAAGTCCAAGTTACAAGGCGCTCATCTGGCCGACTCTCTGACGGTGAACCCGCACAAGATGATGAACGTGCCGGTAACGTGCTCGTTCCTCCTGACGCCAGACGAGAAGGTGTTCCACAAGGCCAACACTTTGCCTGCTGGATATCTTTTCCACAATGTGGACGAAGATGGTGACGTCTGGGACCTTGCCGACTTGACCCTGCAGTGCGGCCGCAGAGGCGACAGTCTGAAGCTGGCTCTGGCCTGGATCTACTACGGCGCTGGCGGATTTGAGAAGCAGATCGACCATGCGTTCTCGCTGGCCGAGCGTCTGGCTACTCTGGTTGAAAAGAGCGAGAACTTCGTCCTGGTCTCCATTAACCCGCCGCCGTGTCTGCAGGTCTGCTTTTACTATGCACCGAACGGTCAGCTTGCGGAAGACCCGAAGACGAACACCAAACGCACCAGCCAAATGGTTCACAAGCTCATCGAGCGTGGCTTCATGATCGATTATGCCCCTGGAGAGAAGGGCAGTTTCTTCCGTGTGGTCGTCAACTGCCAGACGCTGCAGGGGACTGTGGATGGTCTAGTCAAGGCCTTGGAGGAGGTTGGCAAGGAGGTCGTGGTGTAGCGCGCGATGAGTGCATACAACTGAAACGATTTTGACGAAAATAAAAACATGGACTGGGAATCAAAAGTTAGGTAGAAATATAGAGATAGACACAAAAAGAGTCGTTGGCCGACAGTTGTTGAGCTCTGGTCCTCCGACATGGGCCGTACAGAGCATCTTGGCTGGCTCGGCCGAGTGACATGCGTTAGAAGTTCGACAAGTGAAATGAATAGCCAGCTGAGGAGCTTCAATATAGAGTCGAAGTGCTGTGAAAAAGTGAAGACGGTAAGCAAAGGGAGAGAATCATCGCGTTGTCGAAGTCAGGTACTTACATTGGAGGCAGGGGTCGAGAATGAAGGTGCATGGGCTAGTGGGGTGCGATAAGATAAGCGATAAGATAGTAAACTGGGACCAAATTTTTTTTCGGCTTGCTCTCTCCAACACTGAATGCGACAGTCCACTCTCGCTCTGTTCCTCAGCAACCGATTGGCAATTGCACCGCTCAGCCTCCGTCAAAATGCCTAAGCCGAGAACGAAACGTCAAGCTATTCGCGACGAGCGAAAGAAGAAGAGGAGAGAGACACACGAAGCCAACTACGATGCCAAGGACGAGGAGCGGCAATCGAAGCGCAGACGTACCGAGGACGAGTCGCAAGAACATGGCGAAGAAGGGGAGCAGCAAGCCTACGACGATGCGGGCGAGCAGCAACAGTCGTTCCCCAGCAATGGCCCGGAGAGGGAATTCTTTGGTATGCTCGCCGACGAAGAGCAGGAGTACTTCCGCCGCGCCGACGAGATGCTCGAATTGAACCAGTTCCCCTCCCCCGAAGATCGCGACATCTTCCTCCAGAGCGTCTACAAGGAGGCACAGGGCAAGGAGCTCAAGCTGGCTAGCAGTCAATCGCTGTCGCGCCTGATGGAGCGGCTGATTCTTCTGTCGAACACCAAGCAGAAGAAGCAAATCTTCAATGCATTTGCGACGCACTTTTTGTCTCTTGTCCAGCACAGATTTGCGAGCCATTGCTGCGAGACGCTGTTCCTGCAGTCTGCACCCGTCGTTACACAAGAGCTTGGAGGCGTTGTCCCTGAGGAGAAGAGCGAGGAAGATACGGAGATGCAGGATGGCGAGGAGCCTGTGGAAGAGAACACAATGGAGAACCTCTTCCTCATGACCCTGGACGAGTTTGAGCAGCACATGGGCTTCCTGCTCACCGACCGATTTGGATCCCACACCCTCAGAGTGCTCCTGGTCGTGCTCTCTGGTCGTCCGCTGGAAGATGCGGCAACCAAGTCCTTGTTGAAGAGCAAGAAGAAGGAGCACATCACCGTTCACGGCGCCAATGCCAACACACAGGATCTCAACACCCAGCTGAGGGCTGTCCCGGAGTCCTTCACCATGGCCACCAAGAAGATCATCCAGGACGCCGTATCTGGGATGGACTTCACATCTCTGCGCGTTCTCGCGAAGCACCCTACGGGCAACCCCCTACTCCAGCTTCTCCTCGAACTCGACATCTCTCTCAACCACAAGAACGATAAGTCGTCCGCATCAAACCAAGACTCGCTTCTCTACAGACTGCTCCCGGATGCCCCCAAGTCTCTCAGCGACACCACCTCCGAGGCTGCAGACTTCGTCAACAGCATGGTGTACGACCAGATTGGCTCTCGCCTTCTCGAGACCCTCATCACCCACTGCCCGGGCAAGATCTTCAAGGCCCTCTCCCACAACTTCTTCGGTGAGCGCATCGCGACTTACGTACGCAACGACATCGCATCCTACCCCGCCCTCCGCGCTCTCAACCGATTCAGCAAGGACGACCTCGTCGAAGCCGCTAAGAAGATTCTGCCCATCGTGCCAACCTTGGTCACAAAGCACCGCTACAATGTCCTCAAGACTCTCTTCGAGCGCTGCGAGGCCCGCCAAGCTTACGAGGAGAAGGCCGCCCTCACCAAGGCCGTCACAGACGCCTTGGGTGGCAACCCCAAGGACCTCATTCCGAAGCTGTGCCATCTTGTTGAGGAAGCACCTGAAGAGGAGGAGCAGAAGTTTCAGCAATCCCAAGCGCCGCAGAACAAGACCGCCATCGCCGCGCACGGCGCTCACCTCGCCTCCACGATGTTCAAGACCCCCGGTCAGCCCTCCAAGGTCGCTCAAAAGTCTCTGATGGCCCTCCCGTCCGATCTACTCTACCAACTCGCCACACAATCCATGCCGAAGATGGGCGTCCTCACAACCGCCCTCGCCAGTCCCGCAGCCCCCCAGAACGAATTCTTCCACAAGGCTCTCGTCGGCGCCCTCGCGCCCCATGTCGGCGACCTCGCTCAGTCTCAGACCGGCCACAACGTCGTCAACGCCATCGTGGATATTCCTTCTCAAGGCAAGGACCGTTCGGTTCCGCTCCATGTGAAGCAGACCATCATGGCTTCGTTGGCAGAACACGAGCGGACGCTGCGTGAGTCTTGGTTCGGCCGCAGTGTCTGGAGGACGTGGAAGGGTGACATGTGGAAGACGAGGCGGTCTGATTGGGTCAAGTGGGCGAAGGGAGCCGAGGGTGAAGGGGAGGAGGTGAAGCTGAAGCCGTGGCAGAGGAGGAACTTGGAGCAGAAGAGGGCACAAGCGGGTAAACCCCAGCCCAAGGAGAAGAAGGAACTGGTGGAGGAGAACGGGGAGGAAAATTAGCCAATGTATGATACCCGGCGTCCCAAACGAATAATATCTGTTCAAATTTACCTTTAAGTCTGTTGGCGTTAGACTTGGTTTACAATGAATCTGGCTACCTTCGCAATGATGTGACTCTCCCACTCAGTCCAGCCAAACTCTTCTAGGCCTTGTAAAATAGGGCGTCATTGTCGAAACGTAGGTCAGCAACAGGTCTTGACGTCATGGCTGTTCGAGTTCAGAGCTGACCCCTATGTGAAATACGAGCCCCGGTCGTCAGAATGAAACGAGATAGCCGTGACACCAACAACAATGGTGCGCTTCTGTGGATGAATAAGTGCAAGATCACCTGAGAGGACGAGGACGATGTAGGTCCTGGGTTGAGGCAGTCAACCCACGCACGCAGAACCTAACGTTGGGTCAGCTTGACTTTTGAGTTGCTAAAGGATCATTCGAAATGGATCGCAAAGAAAGAATCTGAGAAATTGCTTTCATTTGTTAGTCGTCCATTTTATAGGCAATCTTGCACGCAAGCAGAGGTGTCTCAAGGAGCTCTTGGCTTGTGGAGAGAAATTGACATCGAGACAGATCGACTGTGCTTGTAATTGCGCATGTCAAACAAATCTGGCCAAATACTTGCTTGTAAGCCATGTGTAACGGATAGCTTATGGTTTCTCCAGAAGTGGTGTGTCGTGAAACCGCCTTCGTTCTGTTTTAGGCAATGTGTAGTTGTTCATAAGTCACCCACGCACAATATCGAACGCTGTCGCCACACTGTTTCCCAAGAACGTCTCTCCAAGCTACAGTGGTAATTTCCACTGCTCTCCATCCATGTCAAAGATCATTGGTGTATTGGATATCCCGATTTGGCCTATGTACTTGGATAGCCTCGGTGTTAAATTGAAGTTAAGTCGTCACGCTGTGTAGGCTTGGACGTTTCTGTGTGGCTGTGAACCTACTTAAACATCCCTGGCTAGATTACTCGGGAAAATACATCCCTTGTTTTCAATCTCCATGGACATAGCGCTCCTCAACTGCCCATGCAGGAGGTCAATGTGCAGATCATCTTGAACACCAATATCGGTCTGTCATCGCCCTCACATACCTATCTCCTCGAAATTGGGATGCCCCCCTAACCTTGGTTTCAGAACTTCATACCGTCGTCGTGAACGTTCTTGTCATCTCGTGTCTTCGACAGTGGAAGATTCAAATCTTCAGTAGCGGCGTGTGAAAGACTGGTGGCTTCAACAAAGCCTCATACTTGGGAGACAACAACACTTGGAGACAAACGCACAAGCGTTGAGATCTTGGGTGAATGTCGCTGGCTCTACCGATGTCGTAGCGAGGTTTGCGACTGTAAAGCTAGGAAAGACACAGGATTAATCTTCGAGAACAATTCCTTGAGAGGTTTGAACAACGCAACTCTTGCTGGATTTTTAGCACTCTGGAGCTTCGAACATGCCCTCCCAGACCCCACCAACAGCCAACCAACCATGCAACAACCCCCTTCACCATTGGCGAGAGGTCATAGAAGTCCACGTGACTGGCGCCACATCATCGGCAGGAGTGGGATGGGTAAGCACTTCGCTTCCTCCCTTCTTCTCTTTTTTCTGGTTGAATTTGTTGCACGCCCGAGCCACTTGGGTGGCAAGTCTTCATTGCGCCCGTTCCTTTGCCCGTCTCGTCATCAGTTGCACTAGAATATCTCCACAAGTTCTTGATCAACCTGCACACGATAGGTTCACCACCCCTACCCCGCAGTACACCAAGTAGTCGAATTCATGGTTAAGGCGGTACACCTGCAGACCACGAAGCTTTAGACGGTTTCAATACTTGATTGAGCGGTATTGGTGGTCTCCACCTGACAAGCTAGTGAATCAAGATGGGCAAGAAAAAACACGGCAGTGCTCATCCAAAGGCGACCGATATCTCTAAGCAGAAGTCAGGGCCACAGATAGGCGTGGGGGTAGGACTCACGAGCGGTCCGCGGCTATCAGAAGACGCTGAGTATGTGCTTAGGGGAGCATATACTTTGGGAAAGCCCACCCGACTGCTCAACCTGCTCACTGGGGAAGTGACAGCTCCTGAAAGTCGACAGAGATACGCTATTGTATCCTATGTATGGACACAATGGGATGACCCAGGACAAGTCGTCGATAAGTGTCGTGGGATTCTTGAGGGAACTGGCATCACTGCGATATGGATAGACCAGCTGTGTGTCAAGCAAGACTCTATCGAAGACAAGCAAGCCGAAATTCCTAAGATGGCAGAGTATTATGAAGGAGCCGCGGTCTGCATTGCACTCTTGAAGGAGGCCGATATCTCGGAAACTTGCTTCGGGCGAGGAAAGAGAGACATACCGCACGTCATGGACATGTGGCAAGCTACCTTACAAGCGGTAGACCAGAGTGTATGGAAGTCACGAGTTTGGACGTACCAAGAAGCAGCCCTCTCGAAGAATCTGCTGCTCGTGGGGAAAGACGGAGTTATAAGCCAGCAAGAGTACAGTCTCTTGTTGATGTTGATGGTGAGACGTCCAGAGGCAATCGCAGGCAGAGTGGCAGTGTCCCGAAACAAGAATGGGCGCATTCTTTCCGTTGGTGATGGAGAGGCTCGGGCAAGGGTGGGTAACCACCCGTTCAGCAGTGCCGCTAGAGCCATGGAAAAGTACGGCGAAGGGAAGGCGTCGCTGGTAGAGTTCTGGAAGGATATGGGTGCCAGGAAATGTGCTGTGGAGGAAGACCTGGTGTACGGGGTCTTGGGAATGCTACAGCCAGGAGAGGCAGTAGCAGTAGAGTATGGCATAGGCTTCGAGGAGGCTGCCACAAGGGTGTTTAAGACGACTTCCGTCTTGGCATCTATCATGGCCATGCCTCCCAGCCAAAAGCCAGGCGCCTGCTGGCTCCCGAAGGCTCAACGGGGAGATGATGGCCAGTGGACGCTGGGAGACACAGCCAGCACGACCAGACCTCTCAGTGAGCACGTAAGGGTGGATAGCAGTGGGTTGCTGAGTGTTAGAGCCGTGGAGTGCCGAATCCGGAGAGAAGAGGATGGACGGTGGAAGATGAAGCTGGAGACGAGCGTGACCATATTTGGGGTGGAGATTGCTTCTGCCGGAATAGAGAACAAAACCATGTGGAATCAGGCGCTTTTGATCAACGGGCACCTCCATGGGGCAGGAGACACACTAGTTATCACCGGTGAGGTCCAGGAGAAAGACGTTTTTCACCGCACTGGCTTCATCACTTTTAGAGAAACGCTCCCTGATCGTCTCAAGCCCACAGAAAGAACTCTCACAAACTGGCGGGTGGGGTTGAGGGCTTACAGTCGGGGCGTCAGCCTTTCTTGAGATCAATTTAGTGTTTTTCAAGGTTATGCCGCCAATAGTTGTAACGGCGAAGTCGCTTGTCAATTATGTCTATTAGAACTTTCAGAATCATGGTGATTGTTGTAAAGGAGTTCCGGCAAGCGGGAAAGACGATCTGGCCGACTTTGAAAATTGGCAGACGTCTATGCGCTTTTCCATATAATCAAATAAGATTCATCCACTGCGAACTCTCTTGATCTCTCTCAGGCCAGACTTCCCCCTCCCCCACTTTTGATACTTTGCACTTATTCGGGAGACGTGGACAGATACCACAACTATGTATTCCCAATCATAAGGCCCACAGGTATAGATCGTATCCATGGTGGCTGCCATAGCAAGCAGCCTTAAAGCAACCATACTCATGTCTCCCACACATTGGCCCCACACAGGACAACATTGTACAGAAACTATGCTTCGGGGCCGAGGCCCAATTTAAATATTCCACCATAACCAACGACGCGTCGTCGAGGCGTTTCATAGCGAGATGTCTAAGCATGCGAGCCAAATTGCCATTTGATCTAATCTTAGAGGGCGTAAAAAAGAACGCTACTTCTCCAAAAGCGAATCTTCGGGAATGTAAGGCCGAACACTGGTTCAGGTATCAAGCTTGATCACGCATAGCTGTGTGAGTGAAGGAATAGCCGTTGCCAAGGCATGCGTACCTTGCTCTTTGACCGTGCCGTGATTATTAGCATCCGCAGTATATTTAAACAGCAGAGATGGACAGAAACGAAAGGCAGTATGAAATTAATCCTGCCGTTCGAGTGCACTTTTCAGTTGACGACCGCGCAAAACAGCGAAAACCGACGTGTAATCATTTCGGCTTTGGCGGTTACGACCGAAGTCGACGAAAGGCCTTGAATGGTTAACTCTAAACCATGAAACGGTCGAAGTTTTAAATACACTCATGGACCGCAGCTTAATGAAGAAGAAGGCTTCACCGAAGAAGTCGCAAACTCCAGTCCGCCCGGCGCCGAGAAAGTGGGCCCTGAAGTCCGTGTTTCCGGGCGCGGGGTCGCCGAGCGGGGTCGCGTCCCTCGGAAAGCGACGGCTCTGCGTGTGTTTGGCTTGGTTAACAGACACACGCCGCAATTTCGATGAAGTTCAAACCTTCGATTGTGGTGGTGTTGCGCGCTCGATTTCCTGCCGCTGCTTGAGGGGGGCCGATGAGCGGGAAAGAGGCTTTGAAAGCGAGGGTAGGACACACGAGCGTGGAAATTCTCCAGCGATGTCCGGCAGGGCTTTCGGGAAGGCTAGAGACGAGCTCGTAAGTGAATCCTGAACGTAAAATTCTACAGGACTTTCGAGACGCCAAAATTAGCCAGCCATGTGTCGACGCCGCTGATCTACCGCTCCTTCTCCTTCGTTGCCGTCCATACTTTGTTCAATCTGAATTGAAATGGATATCTCATACATAAAGAAGGCTGTCATGATGAAATGATGCCCAGAGGCCGGCCATGCTCAAGTTAACGTCTTTTCGATCTTGTGATATGGAAAAGACCATACATACCCATACCTGTTGGTTTGCGTTTTCATTGACGCCCTAGGAACATCCCCTTTATAACAAAACCCGGTGGTTCACGATGGTCATTTCGTTACATCCAACAATCTGCGGGTGGATATAAATCATCTACGTAAACGTGGTTGACAACGATCATAACCAGGCGACCCCAACAGAGCGGGTACCTCAGGAAAAGCAAAGCTCGCGATGCGACACCAAGTTCTCATGGAAACCTCGTGATAATCTCGTTAGTCTCCCTCTCTGTCGTACTGAGATGATCCGTCCACACATGCCATCACGGCAAGAGGTCTGGCAGCAGGGAAGATTCGTCACTAGTGACCGACTCCTCACAATGCACCCCATGCATTCCAACCACCCCGAACGCATCGAGTTACAATTCGACGTGTTGGCGTGTCTTCGATCCATCCCCTCCAAATTAAGAAGGCAGCATTATATACATTATTCAAGAAGCGACCACGCTTCAATCATGCACACAACCAGGGCCCTTCACCACCTCCACCACACTGACGAAGCAGCCACACGACAAACCTCAACGCCACAGACAGCCATCGCCTACCTTCACACCACCGAAGGAGACATAAAAGACGCCTAAACCCCAGGGTGAACGGAACTACAAATCGAGTTATTCTGTCGAGCCACGTTCTGGTACATAAGCAGCTGCATGAGAAGACCGCCCAGAACACGCCCCCGTCAACGGTGGCGCATCAATATCACGAGGCTCGCCAAACAGCACCCGGGAGGTCCCTTATCCGCCTACTCCATCTCTTCCCGTTTATTCCCAAAGGCAACTCCCCTACGGCGACCCTAAATCGACGCCCATGCATTGGTTCTTGTGTCCGTACATGAAGGCTTGGTCGCGGGCACCGCAGCGCGAGGTATCAGGAACTTGCGTGCTGCGCCA
Organism: Colletotrichum tropicale; assembly: GCA_027406125.1. Lineage (NCBI taxonomy): Eukaryota > Fungi > Ascomycota > Sordariomycetes > Glomerellales > Glomerellaceae > Colletotrichum > Colletotrichum tropicale. Next base: position 4,423,916 of record JANVYH010000004.1, read on the forward strand.
CTGAAATGCGGCGTCGACCCAGCAGTATCAACTCAAACGCCCGTCGTCTAAGAGTATGCTTTCCAACAGGTGAGTCAGAAAACCGATACTCTCGGGTCGGTGGCTTGGACGGCGGGCGCCGAGTTTGCCACATGAACAACGGGGCAAGGCCGCAGATACCCGCCGTGTGTTCTTCAGACCCAGCAAACATATCATCAAACATAGCCAACGAAACACATTTTGGTGATGAATCAGTGTTTTCTCTTATTTTCGTGCTTTTTTTTCTGCAGTCTCGACTTCAAAGCGACTTCGCCACTACGTGCATGTTCCAGCTCCGTGCATCCGCGCTTCCGCGCTACAATCGCCATGTGGTGAGGCCTTGCCAACGACGCTTTTCTTCGAATTTGATTCTTTCCAGTTTTTTTTTCCCCCACTCGATTCCTCCATGTCCATTCATATCGCGACTCGAGATTTCGACCAACTTTCCACCTCAGCATGTACCGACGGCAGGTATACTCTTCCGTCCTTTTGCAACCAAACATTGGCCTTGCTCCGGCGTGTTTGATGCTTCCTCCGAAGGCTTCCTATCGTTGAATGAAAAAGGGGCATATTCCCCTGGAGTCCATATAAAGGACATGTAACTGTAAAAAAAGAAATTGCAAAAGCCCATCAAGATGTGGGCAAGAGGTATCCCGGTAAAATCCAAACTCCCGCGTGATTCGTGAAATAAGCCAACGTCCACCCCGGGTATCCATTTGTGACCAACCATGCAATGCTAACTCTAAAAAGTCTTTGCTCATGAACCAGTAGGTCACTTCGTCATTTCGTGTCCAGATTCATTTCCTCCACATTACAATCCAAAAGCCACGGGAGGGTGCTGTACCCGTGCATATGCATTACAAGGACGGGTCGACGGTACCACTGTCGTTATGATCGCCAAAATCAAGGAAAGACTCCCAGTTCTCGGTAGCGCTCGGCCCCGGTGTGGTACACTCGCTGTGCCCGTCGTCAAGTCGTTGGGTGTACGGGTTCAGATGGCCGTTGAAATACTCGTGTGATGACAGGGTCGGGTCGTCCATCGTCGGATCGTGTTTCAGATCGGCCATGTCTGGATACCACGCCTGCTGTTGATAGGGGTTTCCCATAAACATCTGTGACATGGGATCGTTCATGTCAAAGTTCGGTACCATCATCTTCGCATCCATGGGCAACTCAGACGTGAACGAGGACTCTGGCGGGAACAAGCTGGCATCCAGGCTCGTCATCGGGGACGGGAAGGTGGACGCGGATCGTGTCGACGGGGTGGCAATAGCAGCCTCGGAGGATGGAGACAGTGCTGGTGGCGAAGTGGCAGGGTCACGGGCAACTGGTGTAGACATATCCATCGGGGAGGCTGCAGACTGTGTTCTCTCTCGTTGCTGCGTTCCTTGCTGAAAGTTCACCGTGCTGAAGGTCGGCGACATTGGACTCGTCGCAGCAGCCTCGGATTGGGCTTGCTGGTGACGGGCATTGCTGGGAGCGACGGGCTGATAGTACATGGAGTTGGTCAAGTTGTGGGACAGTGCTTGAGCCTGCTTGGTGGCGTTTGGGAATTGCTCAGCGAACATCTTGTTGATCGGGTTGTCGGCCCACTCCTGGTTACGGAGACCAGCGACCATGCTAGCCATCGCCACACGGTTCGCGAGGAAGGCATTCACTCGGTAGTCAAACTCGGGTGAACCAGTCTGAAGGTGGGCTGCCAGCATGCGGTACGATCTCGGCATGTCGTCTTCCTCTTCCTCGTACATCTCCTCGGCCTGGACGATAGCCTCAGAAATCTTGAAGCCCTTGCCGGTACGCTTCTTGTGAATCTCACTGGCCATCTTGGCAGACTGTACGCGGGCCTCAATGCTCCGGTCAGCTCGCCGGGAGGCAGCAATGTACGCCCTCTCCTGGTTCTCCTCATGAGAACGCTCAGTCTGTGACGCTCATAGTCAGCCAAAGTCAGGAAAAGGGGAAACCTTGTGATGTTAAGCCGTCATGTAAGGGTGGCTGACGCATTCAAGCGGGTTGCATGGGATCTCGGGACAAGATTGTCGAGTGGGCAGAATACGATATGGAAAAATATAAAAAGGGAATGGCAGCCAAGCACCAGGACTGGCTCCTGCAAGAGTCGTACCTTCTTCTGACCCCTATCCATAGCCATGCTGGGCGAAATGTTGCTGGCGTCTAACGATCGCTTGGGCATGTTTGCTGACGTTGTCGACGTTGGGGATCGACGTGTGATATGTAAGTTGCGTTGGGTGTATCCCGACTTCGGTGCGAAGTCACTCGGGCGAGTGCAAAGTTCGATAAGTAAAGCGTGAGGCGTTCGTAGGGGTGGAAGGCGGCCAATGTGCTTCAATGGCTAGAACCTGTGAAGCCAAAACCGCCTGATTCTCAGGCAATGTTGCGTCTATGGCTTATTCGTCGTCGATATATTGGTGCTCGCGCGAGTCGTGATAGCTTCACGGTGGTGAAAGAGCTTCGGAAGTGGTGTACCAAAAAGGTTGGGAGAGGACAGGAAGGTAAAAAGTGCCACTGGGCCGCCTCCAAGTCTTATACAAACCCAGGGTTCGTGCTCCTCGGGGATCGGTCTAGAACGATGGGACAGTACAAAAAGTATGGCAAGTGCCCCCCCTCCCCTCCTCAAGCACTAAAACAGAGAGAGCAAATTGGACCAATGTTCCATGCGGAAGCAGGTGGGAAAGCGCGAATGTGGTGCGGTGCGGTACGGTGTTTGGCTGGTTGCTTTTGCTGGCTGCCGGGTTACTGGAGCGAGAAGCAGCGAGAGACAGGGCCCCAGGAAGTCCAGGATAGGCTCCAAAGGGCGCTGAGGGGGGTGGTACATTGCCCGGGTACATTGAGGTGGTCCACGGGCGGGCAGTGTACTGGAAAGCGATGGAGGGCTGGCTGCTGGACACCGGACTCTGGGGCGGCAGCAGTGCTGCGCTGCTGCAGTGGCGGACAGGCATGTGGTAGCGGAAAGGGCAAGTGTCACTCGCCTGGTTTCGATCGCTAGACGATCTGGGAGCGTTTGATCGGGTTACGCTCTGTTGATCGATCTCGATGACAGAGGGTCGCTGTGTTAAAGACACGCCCTGCCGAGAGGTATCGGCCGGGTCACTTGTAAATCGACACTGGGAGAGGGTTTGGTTTAGGTGGCTTGGGTGCGCAGGAGGGGGGAACACCGTGAACCTGCCAGCCCTCTCCCCCTCTTCTTTCTCGTACCCTACCGTTTTCGGACTAGTGCCGGGTCGTTTTGGCGGTACGACGGGCAGGGGTTGCTGGAGGGCAGCTGCGTGGCTTCGCCTCAAGGGTGACTTCCATACTTGCTCAATGTTGGGCAACAGAAAGGGCAGGAAGGAAGGGGCACCGGAGGACGGCTAGTGGTGGGCAGAAAAGAAGGTGCTGGCTGGGACGGTGCACACGCACACAGAAGGCACCACCGCTGCCCACGGCTGGACGTGGACGTGGAACACTGAAGGACGTGGGGTGGGGCACAGACCGAGTGGGGCGATCCAAGCTCGGGCTCGCGCTTGACCTCCAGGCCCCACCCGCGCAACCGACAGGGCGGGAGGGAGCCCCGGGTGTGCTCCTGCAGGCCCAATCCTAGCAGGAGCTCCCTCCAGTCCCCCATTCTTTCTTTCCAAAAATGCAATTCATACGTAAATATTGTGCAGCCAGAGGAAGGAGGGAGAGGAGAGGAATACTGCGAATTCGTACCTGCCCAAGCAAAGGAGAGGCAAGCAACGCAGGAAGCAGGGTAGTACTTTGAAGGTAGAGGTCATGTTCGTGCAGACCGGATGTCATGAGAATGGAAGCAACACTTCATCCAGTGTGCAAGTAGCAGCAGTAAGGCACACCATCACGCTATCTCCATCCTTTCTTTTCCTTCCCGCTCAACACCATCTCGTCGCCCACAAGGGGGCAGAGAAAGCAAGCAAAAGCCAGACAGCAGAGAGCAGGCCTGACGATAACCCAATGGCGGTGGCTTTCTGCCACCTGTGTGCCCTTCAACTCTCTTCTCACCCCCTTTCCCCAATTTCGTCCGCATCTGCTATTGCTCCTGCATCTGCATGAAAGCTGTTTCCCTGAGCTGCCTGCATGTCGCCGTGGCTGGTCCAGAGTTGTCCATTGCCTCAGCCCGAACCTCATGCTTGCTGGCAGCTGCAACTTTGCTGTCCCTCCCAAAAGTAAGCAGCCAAGACAGCTTCGAGCTCCAAAAGCTTGAGCTGCGAACAAATCTCCCAAGATGCCTCTGTGCCTTGATTCTTAATTAGTATGTAAGTGCCTATGGCAAGACAGTCCCCCACCAGGCAAGCTTGCGGCTATTCTTCTTTAGACCTCCTCGACACTCCTCAAATCCCTTCGGACAAGGTTGCCCGGCTGCCACGATCGAACGACACTGCCTGGTAAGGTACGAATAGACAATGTCGACATGTCAGGTACATACAGCCGTGCCTGCCTACCTTACCTACTTACCTACCTGCTAACGTGCACCAGGCAATTGATGCATCGTCTCGTTCAACCTTTTCCCACTTCTCCGCAAACAAACATGCACGACCATGAGACAAAACAAGAAGGCGCCGTACTTCGCACAGATTTGCCGTCCCTGCCTCCGCTCCGTTCCCATGCGCAAGAGAGACATTCATGGGTCGACACCGCCCTTCTTGCTCTCCCCTTGGGGACTGAGATGAGCTGTTGCGCCTCCCGCAAATGGCCAAGCACCTAAGCAATATCAACCCCCCCGGTACTTACTTCTCATCCCACCTCGCTTCCCTGGAGTTTACTCCGGCTGGCCATACAGAAGCACAGAAACTGACACAGGCACCACAGCGCCGCTTGGCCCTTACAAACTCCCTACGGCGTACGGATACAAAGCACAACCTTGGCTGCATGGTCAGTACATACTGCGTACGTGTGCCATCATTTCTCCATCACGCCGACATGCTTTCGCAGCTCCAGAACTCTGTCGCGCCAGATGCCCTCGACCACAAAGCCACGGGCGCTCTGAAATCGGAATCCCCGTTCCTACCAATCCCGTACATTGTATCTGATGGACCTCCAAGGTCTTGCGCTTGCGTTGCGGATGTCGCCCAATACTCGACCACACCCTCACAGCCAACCTTTCTGTTTAATACTGTTGATACCGTTGCCCCTCTCTCGCCGAACGGATTGTCTGCTTGCTTTCCCGGCATCTAGCGTCCAATCGAAGACTTGGTGGGTTCCAAACCCCGATGACCGAACCAGAGCACTCGGCGCAGCCCCTGGTGGCAGGACACCTCGAATCGTTTGTCCGACTGCTCTACTGCTCGGTGTTCTAATCCCTCCGCGTCCGCTCCTCGGCTACCAGGAGTGGACTCGGCCAACCGGGGCCCAGATATCGATCCTCAGGGTCCGACATCGACTGCCAGGGTCCCTGGCTTGCTGGCGATTGGGTTGCCGCATGCCATCTTCGGTGGAATATTCCAGCATCTGGCGAAGCATTAAAAACCCACCGTTCTGATAAGATTGGGTACATCGATACCCACGAATGGTCCTTCACCGTGAAATCAAGCCTACTGCCCTGCCACGCCTAGTTGCACCCAACCGCGCTTTACTGCACAACCTGCACAACGAGGAACCGTCCGTCTCTGCAAGTAGGAAGTGGGCTACGAGGCATCACCCACCCGGCCGCCCGCTCGAACCATTCAAAGGCCCAATTTTCCGGGCTCGCTCAAGGATCATGACCTCGCTGCTGATCGGGAAAAAGCCCACAAGCTATTGAAGCTAAGGCTCGGCCAACTGCGCCGCGACCTCCATAGAGGCTTCGCGTTTCGCGACTGCCACCTTTCAGGGAAAAAGCGTCGCCGGGGTCACGCCAACTTGGACGGGATGGCTGTTCCCAGGAAAGCCGGGGAACGTGGCACCTGATATCGCGTTAAATCCGACACGACCGTGGCATGCTCGACCAGCTAGCTATCAGCGCAACCCAAAAGACAGACAACGAATGCGCAAACAAGACGGATGTTTTCGAAAGCCTGGGCTCAGACTAACAAATCACTTCAAGTGTCGCCAGCAACACCTCTGACTGGCATAGCGCTCAACACATGGCAAAGTCTAAGGCACAAAAAGCCATTTCGAAGATGCATACTTTGGCAAGGCTGCTTGTGAATATGCATAGACCAGCTCACAAGCACATGCTACAGGAGAATCGCCAAACGGCTAATGGAATGGGAAGCAACCAAGGTGCGTACTGAATGCAGTACATGCGTCCAACAAGACGTGACAGCTTCCAGGACTCCCCAGTCTCACGATTACTTGAAATGGGCACGGACTGCGAATTACCAGAGGCAGTTGACACAAGCCATGCAACGAACAGCTGTTACCCCGCTGAAAGAGAGGGGGAACTAATGAGGGGGACGAAACTTGCTTTCTCATCAGTACTATCCTACGCTGCATTGCCGTCGAAAGGTTGAGACGTCTTGGGGCGCGACGCCTGCAACAGAGACGCTGGCCTTTTCAACCAACGTTTCGCCTCCTCCATCTCAACCATCCGGTTTTACGAATGGCAATATCGTCGCCCGGGCAATGCATTCAGTTGAGCCGTCTGTCTGAAATGGTCCTTGCAATGCTCCCGAGTCTGTGGGATTTGACGTCACATCAAGATCGATCAGCAGCTCTAAAGAAGAGCGGTAATGGCCACAAAAACTGTCGTTCCGGGTACGCTCTGCTCGCACTACTGGCCCCTTGATTGTCGCCAAACGAACATTAATAATTGGCATCTCTCGACATTAGGACGGAGCAAAGAGTCCGCCCCAATATAGCTTGCCAACTTGCTGGAGCGTGAAACAAATACCTCGAGGTACAACAGTTCTTGAGCGTACCCCGTCGTAGGGACGAACTTCATCATGTCCAATCAAAGAGCTTTCTTGCGCAGCCCAAGCACCCCGTCTCCACACCGGCGCTCTTTAAACTCACCCCAGTGGGGATGGAGAGCCCCCAGTCGCATCAATATCTTGAACTCCAATGTTCAGCCACACCTGAAGATCGGATTAGATAAACAAGTGCCAGAGATCCCCAACGTCGGCGCACAAGTTGATGAGAATCAAGGGGTGCACCACGGCAACTTGCAAAAGCTAGCGGCCAGCCACAAGCCACAAGCGGGACCGCGGGAAGCTCGTCTACCCGGTACGCAGCCGGCCACGAGGTATGACATCTTTTCGTCGTCAGAGGGAGCTTTCCAAATTGCGTACCGTCACTTTGACGTGAATACGGCGCCGAAAGCTCCCAAGCCGCAGATTATCTACCGTTGAGCTGAGCTAATCAGAATTCCTTAGCTGGCTGGAACATTCTCCGAACGCGAGGGCCAACCAGAAAACAGGTCAGAATAGTCGTTCTTTTGGGTAATATTACTCTCAACTTCATGTGGCAAATCAAGAGACACTTCAAGTCCGTCCCGTCTCTGCAGGGTCAGAGACACTGGCCCAATGTAGAGCGATCTCTCCCCTCCATCAACCACAGGCAGGAAACACACAAGACGCAAGATAACCGAGCGGGCACACACGCGCCGGGTCCCGCAAATTCCCATTATTCGAACCATGGCATTTTGCGTTTCCCCAACTGCACGTCTGCGACATTCCCGCGTTGCTTGAAGTTCCGGCCTCTGTGTGCAACACCCGTGCTGGCTCGCAGTTGCTTCAGCTGTAAAGCACACATACAGGATTATGACGTTGGGTCGACACATGTCGCCGATTTCATCAAACAATAGATTGGTTGCTCCTCATGTCTTCTCCGCCTTCTATTGGGTTTCTTGCGCGTCTTTTACACATGAGTCGACAGCACAGAACGAGATCAGGGGATCTCGATTTTACTTCATACAGGTGCTCACGCCTTTTCCTTCTGCCCAGCTAATCGCACGGGACAGGTACGCTGCCGTCCCGGCCTTTGACGCCCCAGGCCCCAGACCAATTGCGTACTCGCCCCTTACCCCGGATCCCGATCTCATGTTGATTCCAAATGCGACACACCCCCACCTATCCTTCCCGTGAGTCAGCAGACTTCAGGAAACGGCGAGCGGCGAGACCGGTGGCTGCCATTCGATAAGCCCCGCTTGTGGCATCTTCTGGACAAAGTCAAATCTCTCGACGATCACGACAAAAGGGTCTTGTTCCAGTCACCGGCAGATGGACATAGATCTGGACCACACCTTGGGGTCTCTAGACGATTCTCGGCGGGCAGTTGACGCCACGTTCCTGAGCCTTGATGTAAAGTCTTGCGGGTCTAGTCAAGCTAGACGGTTGGGAATGGCAGCCTCCCGGCATGTTCTGCGCGGGAATTCTTGTCCTCCATGAGCATACATGCGTCAAGTCCCCACTTGCAATCGAGTTTTGCAGACGACCAGAGGTTGCTCTCGCACTGCACTACCAGGAGAACGAGGACCCTGAAAGCTGTAGCAGTTGCTAAGCTCTTATGCGACAATATGCACATGGGACCCTTATTTCACCCCGGGGTCCCTCATTACAGCAGACTCGCGAGGCATGGTCCAGACCAGTGACACCGCAAGACACCGTTTCTGAGACCGTGGAATGTGCTCCGAGAATGAGCGGCGCGGCCCCCCGTTGAACACCCTGTTCTAAGACCTGTGCACTCTCTTCTCAGGTCTCGCGGTCTCTAGTTGAACTGTGTGCAAGCGCGTTCGCGCATCTCCGCATCGATTTCTCAAAGTCCGTCTGAACTCGGCGACCACGGACAACAGGCAATGCTGATCGCGATTACTGGCCGCGAACTATTTGGAGAGCTTCCTTTCTTGGCTACAGGAGAGAGACGACGCTAGTACGCTCAACTACTGCAAAGGAGCCTTAACCGACAGACTGGCACAGTCGCTAGTCCGCGAAGGGACTAACCATGCTGACCCATCAGTCGATGCGCGCTGCGGAATCTCGATGATGGTTGAAATGGACGATGCCAGCTTTCACTCAATTCCTCTCTAGCCAAGTCCTTTGGGCCACTGAAACACTCGCATTCCTGGGCCATTCCAGGCCAGCAGGAGGGGACCCAACATCCCGCAAGCCCGCTCAATTCCTAGTCGCCGCCCGCTGAAATCAGGCTCCTTCCGTGAGTAGGGGATCTGGCGCCAGACATCATGCCATTTAACCCTTTCCGCTTGCTGGTCCTGAATCAGTTTGAATGTTGTTACCGGCGGTGGTACTTGCCATGTGTGAAGCATTCTCGGAGCAAAGCAGACCGGGCATCGTTGGATGTACTTCTCCGGCTGCTTCTCCGGCACCGCCAGGCCGTCACTGTTCACTATTTGATCGGACCGTTGCACAAATTGGCGCCGTTTCTGGGTTCGGTTCTCTCGCATCTGGGTCGGTTGAGACCCCGGACACAGCATAGTTCTTCACGATGCCAGGTGCGGTTTCCAGTCACGCTCACTGCAATGTCAAATTGGGTGGAATGCATGCCATCTGTGCTCCCAATTTTAGGCTTACCGGCAACCACTGACTCACCTGCAGGATCCTCGGGAACCAAAAATTTCCATCGACTTCGCGAATAAAACAACCCCATATTGAAACATCTTCAGAAGGGGTTTCCCCGCCAGCTTTACCGACGATTCCGAAAGCATCGGAGCGGAGCCTTCCACACCGCCAGCCAGCGTGGTTATCCAACGCACGGTTAGATCGCGGCGGGTGTTAGGCATTCTGCCCCTGGCCGTGTAGACTTCCCGCGATTAAGGGCTTTGTCGAGAGCTTTGGGGTCCTGGTTTCCGATTCACAGGGCATGTTTGTCGATCGGACGGGGCCGAAGTTCACGATCCCCTCAAGTTTTCAGGGCAGCCCGCATCGCTGACATGGCCCCCCGGCCCTGCGAGCTGGTTCCTTTGTTGGCCGGATCGGACCAGCCAACGTGCCATCGGAACATTTGCAGCGCCGATTCCAACGTGCTGGATCGCACCCGTCCACCGTCCTCTGGATCGGGTGCGACGCAGTTCCTTTTAATTAATCCCCCATCAGCCCTGCCCTACACCATCCGGATGAACCACCAAGCGTCGATCGACGTTTGAGCTCCGGACGATGAAGCCTACCTTACCCTTCCGCCCGCGTGACAGAAACTCACCTTATCGTCACTATTGCAGCTAGCCCTCATTTCAGGATAAGCAAAACCAGACGGTGCATCTCACTGCAGATGTTGTTTTCTCTTTTCCACTTGAGGATAGACACGGAGTGCTCCAAGATGCGGAAGCCGATCGTAGACGATACCTCGATGCGCAGTTGTGGATCGTGGGTTGTGGGACTTGCATCCACGCCCACCGCCAGATGAGATGAGATGAGATTTCTCTGGCCAGCCTTCTGGGCGGGTGGTGGCTTTTTTCGAGCGTTGGCGCCATTACCGGCATCGTCGTTGAGACCGCTACAAGTGTAGCAACCGCTCGCATGGACGATGCCCAGCGAAGCGATCCGTTCGATGCCTCCTCGACATCGTGAAAGTCGCCGATTGTCGTTTCGTTTGGAGTTTTCGATCGAGACGCAGAAGCAATGGCTGCTGATGGAACCGGGCGCTACCGGGATGACGATTTTCGACGGTCGATGCGCCGGACAAGCTGCGCGACATTCTGCCAAGCTCGGCGGTCGCTTTGACGCGCTGCATATGTCATTCTGCGATCAGTCTGGACTTTGGCCGCTACGTCTCTCCCGCACGTCGGTGGGCAGCTATCCTGCTTTTCGCCAGTCGCTGCAGGACCCCGTCGCGTCGGGAGTGTAAGCTGGCCGAGAGGGCAGAGCAGCACAACAATCCAAGAGACCAGTGAGCTATTGCGGGCTCGGGAGCAAACGCTGGGCGAGTGCCGGCCATGTCTACGTCCCGGCGCAGCCACGATGGTACCAGACAGCTGGGTTTACGAGAAAGGGCAAGCAAGCGCTGTCTCTGGCAGTCTTTGTTGCGTCTCCTCGCCTTTGCTTGTCGTCGTCAATTCCGAAGGACTTCCGCCTCGCGACTATCGTAACGCCCCGAACCCGATGATGGGTGTTAGACGAAGGGTATTGAAGAATCTCGGTTATGCTTCAACGAAGGATCTTACCCCTTGAACCTGGGCCACGTCACCGTGAGGAAAAGAGCGAAGAAGCGCTCGTCCGTCTTCGCCATCCGCGATTACAAACCATGTCGGAGGTTGAGTAGGGCATGATGATTGCCCGCTCATATCCGTTCTCGGTCGCCCTTGTTGGCGGAATGTGATGCTTGCTTGACTTCTCGATCCTGTCGCGCTGTTGTTTTGGGCGAACGATGTTGGCTTACAAACCGCTCCTTCCCGTTGTAGAAGTTGATGATAGCAAGTGCTGAGCCCATCGCCGTTGCAAGTGGAGGAAGATGATTCGTTGGCGTCAAATTTCGGGAATGCGGGCAGGTCATCCAGAACCCATGGCATCGGCGGATGTCGCTGATAAAAGGCCACGATTCGCATCGCACTCGCGGCAGCAGAAACCCATACGCTACCACAACCTCGAGCGAATCCAACTACCATGACCACCACAGCTGCAAAAAACGCCCTCCGCTTCGATCCGGAGTATCTGGCTGTCGTCTCCGCCAGGGATGCCGGCGGCGAAGGTCCAGCACCCTTCAAAGACGTCTACGAGCTCCGCGCCTGGTCCGAGCCAACATTGCGCAGCGTACTCAAGGCCCAGCCATGGCCGGAAAACGTCCTCGAGACCAGGATTCCGTTCAAGTCCCACGACGGGCAGAATATCGACTTGGTTCGCTTCGCAACGCAGGAGATGGCAGACGCGCCGGAGCCGCAGGGTGCTGTGGTGTACGTGCACGGGGGCGGCTTCGTAACGTGCGACGTCGACATCTTTGCGCCGCAGGTCAAGCGGTTCGTCGAGATGATCGGGCTGCCGTTCTTTGCCGTCGACTACCGCCTCGCGCCCGAATTCCCAGACGGGCTGGGCGCGGAGGACGTTTACTTTGGGTTGAGGCACCTCTCGGATCACGCGGGGAAGTGGAACGTCGACCCGGCCAACATTGCCATCATGGGTGACTCTGCAGGGGCGGGCATCGCGGCGGGGGTGGCGCTGATTGCGCGTGATCGTGGGCTGAGCCCGGGGTTGAGGAAGCAGATCCTGGTGTACCCGATGCTCGACGACCGGACCAACGTTCCCGAGACCGCGGGGCACTACAAGTTTCTCGCGTGGAACACGAACGATAACCGGCTTGCTTGGGGTGCCGTACTCGGTGCCAAGGCTGGAGACCCGGCGGCGAAGGTGTCGCTGTACGCAGCGCCTGGACGGGCAGGGGTTGAGGATTTGAGGGGGCTGCCGCCGACGTACATTGATGTTGGCGGGCTTGATCTGTTCAGGGATGAGTGTATCGAGTACGCGGCCAAGCTGAGCAAGGCGGACGTCGAGGTTGAGTTTCACATGTGGCCGGGACTGCCGCATGGATTCGAGAGTGCTCCCGGGATTCGGTGGGTTGAGAGGGCTTTGGAGGCGAGGAATGAAGCCATCAAGAGGCTTTAGCGTGTTAGACGTGAGATCGTAGTTGCTCATAGCGACGTATTGCAGGAGAGACTTGACCAAAATGAGCATGAGCCAGAGACCACGCCCCTCGTGGGCCAGCATGCTTGTAAGACATGGTCCATCTACTGATAGCTGCGTTGTGATAAAAGGGGTGCTTGCGAGGGCCGTATGATTCTGGTAGCCGCGCAAATGCCAGCTCTTGTTGACACGGCTAGATGCAGCAGCCTTCCTGGAGTTCATGCATAGTTCTTGCCCTCCGGGTTTTGCCCGTCCTCTTAGATGTTCGAAAGTCACTGGTCTCCGTCCAGTGTCGTCATGCAATTTTGTGTATACACCGATGAAGACGGAGGTGGGGAGTTGACGATGAGGCCTGGAGCTTGGGCTGAAGTTTCCTGGCGGTTATCCGTATGTGGATGTGATACTTCATTTGAGACCGAGCGGAGGGAATGCAGGGGCATTGCTGGGGATCGCCTTTATCCTTGGGGAAGAACAGATTCCAACATTGTGGTGGAGGCTTTAATGGACGACGCAAGCAAGCTCATTAAATAGGCTGTTTCTGGTTGTGGGATTGCTTCCCGGGGCCAAGGGGTGATGTTTTTGAGGTGCTATGGTTAAGGTGTGTTCTTGGTTAAACAAGAGAAGGTGCTTTTCTGACTTGGGGGAGAGCACCAAGAGATACACTCTGTTTGGGTAGATTTCCGTTGCTTTGAGAAATCCCGTGTCTATGGGTGTCCACGCAGCGAGGTCAACATACGAGCATGATTCCATTCTCTGAATTGGAGTCTCGTAAGTCTGGTCGATACCCGTTTCCACAGTATTCTTATGGCATACCAAGAAAACACAGAGAGGCCGGACAAGGCTGCTGCGTTGGATTTAACCGGTGCTGCTCTTGAGAGGTAGTGATGTTGGGCGTAATCCCCGTTGGGTCCGATGTCCGACCCATGGAAAACTTTGGTTGGAACAGAGCTGCATTACACATTGGACATCGCCCCCATCGTGGGAACTGAGCTCAGCGTCCCCTTGGCCATGTGCTCGACTGAAGTAGATAGGGCAAGCTGCGAGGTATACTTACCCTTGAGGTGTGCTATTGAATGAGCTTCGAAGGCCACAATGAGATTGGTATCCATATGGCTTGGACGATAACGGCGATGGCGCCCTCTTGTGTCTTCAGCTGAGGTCTCAGGATGTCTTGTAATAGTTAAGTCCAAGGACTTTCTAGGATCACGTCGTCCTTTGAACATTCTTGGAGTATTTCAGGGGACCGTCGACGGACGACGGACGACGGACGACGTGAGATTTTGAATTGGACTTGTTCCTCTCTGCCTTGGAGGATCGATCGATGGGAACTTAGGTCAAAACAGCTCCTGTGATCTAACGCCCCTAAACCTTGATCTCTCGTGGAGGAAATAGTCAACACGTCATTCGGTTGTTTCGATATGAACCCTAACTGGAAGCGTCACTTTACACATCTCGGTCTGCAGGTATGGGAAAATTTGGTGCAATATAACTGTGTTGCCTAGAGCCAACAGATGTCCTCATTGCAAGTCGAGTTGGACATAGTAGGTACCCATTTTGGAGCGCTTTCAAGTACCACAACTCTAGCAGACCCGGTAAGCCTGTGACCTCAAGTGACATCAAGACAGCTATTGCTTTCACTACCTCTTCACTCTTCGTTCCTGGTACTTCAAGAGATTACACCCCGCATACCCATTTGAGGATCTCGCTGGTTCGATACGTTCATATGCCCAGGAACCAAATGCAAGACGGCAGATTGTACCGAAATAAGAAAGTTCTAAAAGGAAAATTCCGACAGAAGAAGTAGGTTGGATGACAATTACACGCACAAGGGGTTCCACGAAGTTCATCCTTTGATAAACCACCCTGGAAGGAATGTTTTCCATCTCGAATATCTCCTGTCTACCTCTCCGGCTTCTTCCCATAGATAGACCAGCTTGAAGTTACTAGTTAGTTACCCCTTTTCATGATAATACGATGACTAACTGGACTTACATCGAGTAATATGCATGAATACTCGGGTCATCTTGTTCGCTACGATTCTGCTCCAACAGCTGCAATACTTCTTCCTTGGTCCAACCATGTATTCGCGTAAGTGGAGCCATGCAGATGGCCTCCCAGCCTTCGTGAAGGTTCTCGTTCATCCAGACGCCCAATTCCTTGTGGCGTCTCCCTTTCGGCCAGCAGTTGGTAGGCCATTTATACTGCTGCAGCATGATATCGACGAACCCGACATCAGCTAGTACGGATTTGAGCTCCTTGATGTCTTGATACGGACGGCCAATAATTCTCAGAGCCTCCTGAATCAAATGGCACGTTTTCATGAGTGTATGGTCCGGCTTCAGGGTCCCGTCGTCAGAGAGGGGTATTAGGTCAATCTCGTTGAGTTCCAGATAGCCACCAGGATTAAGGTTGCTACACTCTTGTCAGCGTGAATGACTGCCCAACGAAAATTTGAGACTGACTCATAGCACTCTTGGATGTATTCCCTCCAGTTACTAACGGAAGAGTTCATCATCCTGCTATGGATGTAGTCGAAGGGTCTGGAAAAGGTCCATTGTTCCTCTAGATCGGCGATCTCAAACCTGACATTGGACGGGGCACTGCCAATGTTGGTATTCACGATTACTCAATCTGTGGTGAAACTTACAATTCCGGAAATGCTACAGACAAGTCAATGCCGCGAACTTCAGCTTCGGGGTGCTCGTCGGCGAAATCGATAGCCCAGATTCCTGTACCCGTGCCGACGTCAAGGACACGGCCAACCTTTGCTCCGGGGTCATTTGGAGGTGCATTTCCTAGCTTGTCGTTGAAAGTGAGTATAAACATCGTATGCTGCATGTCTGGAGCACAGGTCAGTGTTTGGTAAGATATGTCTTATCTGCTTGGGGTCTGATACCGAGTCTTTCGTTCTCCCTTTCATCGTTGGGCAGATTGTATTCTGTACGGAGATCAGTACCAGAGTCTTTAGATCATTCATGAAGATTTACCTACTGCCGTCCTTGTACTTGTGGTACGTTCTGCCGTTTTCTATCCTGTAATCGAGGATTGATGCGGTCACACTCGCGGTCGGGGAATGCTGCGCGTCATGTATGAGCTTGTTGTATTCATGAGGGCATCATACAATGCGGGAGGACTCACATTTCCAACTGTGGACGCTCCATATCCCTAGGTGGATTGTTTAGCTACTTATCTGTCCCCACACTCAGGAGATGGTTCGCACCTCATCATCAACCTCGATTGTGACTATGCGGTCGACAATGTTGTCGGGGTTGGCTGTAGAAGCCCCTACAGGAGCTTCAGGGGTAATTTCAGCAGCTGACATAGCGAGTGAACTCACAGGAGGTCAACAAATGCGATCCCACTAGCGATTGCAGCGTTTATTAAACCAGTTGACACGTCGATGCAACCACAGGAGGAACTGGCATTGGGATGCGCGACATTTCATTCATAGCACGCTACCCCTCATTTCAACAATCAGGAGACGCATGCACAGCTAAGCGAGGCCTTGACTACCAATGTAATGTGACAGGACTTGTTGGAACCCTCCTGTGTGATAACAAATGGAGACCAGCCGATGCGGCGGGCGCGATACCAACGACCAATCCCAGTCGTTCAGACTGTTGGAACCCGCCACAAGTCACTGTTCTGGAAGGATATCCCCGATTAATTACGGCGGTTGCAGCCAACGCTCATTTTATTCGAGCTGAACTGCACTGCGAAAATCGGCGCTGTTTGCCATTCGCTTTGTTTTCTCGTCCAGGGGGTTGGTGGGGTCAACAAGGCTATTCCACGTTGGGGCGAGCCTGCATACGTGATGTTGGAAGAGTGGCAAGATCTGCGAGAGAGCACCTGGTATTTGGCGGTGAAGAGATTGTATTGCACGTATGATTGAAGTAAATATTGATACTTGGAATGAAAGGAAAGAAAATATGTGTTTCAATCCTAAGGCAGTGCACGTTCCAGGTTTGCGTCAAGAATGATATGCCACTCTACTGATCCTCGTCTGTCTTCACAGGCCTTCTTCCGTAGATGTTCCAACTAAAACAACCTTAGTAGATATCTTGCATCGCCGTCCAGCTGTTGACTTACATGGAAAAGTACTGGTGAATGCTCTTGTCGTTGAACTCCTTGCGGTTGTGCATCATGAAGATGTGAACCTCTTCCTTGGTCCATCCAAGCGCTCTGGTCAGCGGAGCCATACAAATACCCTCCCATCCGAGCATAAGATTTTCGTTATTCCATTCTCCGAGGTCCTTGTATTTCTTCTCCTTAGGCCAAGAGTTGACCGGCCACTTGAACTGCTGCATAGTAACGTCTTCGAAACCAAGTTCCATGAGAACAGGCTTCAACTTCTGGATCTCCTGGTAGCGGCGCCCAGCTTTTTCAGTGGCTTCTTCCAGAAGTCTGCCAATCTTCCAGCTATAGTGCTCTGGCTTGAGCGTTCCATCATCGGAAAGAGTGACGATATCAATCTCGCTCAGTTCCAGGTAACCGCCCGGGTATAGATTGCTACCCAGAGGGTTCATTAGCTTAACTTTCTTCAACAGAGCTAGACTCTGACTTTGCTTGATGATCTCCCCTTGTGCTCATCACGCATCATGAATTTTGGGAATAATTGGGCTGAAACTCACTCGTAGCACTTCTTGATGTAATCTCTCCAGTCACTGATCGATGAATTCATCATCCGACTGTGAATGTAATCGAAAGGCTCGGAGTAGGTCCAGGGTTCCTCAACGTCGTCGATTTCAAACTTCACATTTGGAGGCGTGCTGTTTGCGTTAGAAACGTCTATCATCAACGTCCTGGAAAGTACTGTTGCCGCTTATGGAGCTGCTTTCATCTGCTACTTACAATTCTGGCAGCGTTGCTGAGAGATCTACACCGAGAACCTAGTGATAGCAAAGGTATAAGCGCATGTACGTAGATGAATAAAGAAGAGGCACACCTCTGCTTCTGGATGTTCATCGCCAAAGTCCATGGCCCAAATGCCAGTACCGGTGCCGAGATCAAGGACCCGACCGACCTCGGATCCCGGATGTGCGGGCGGTGCAGTGCCGAGACGATCATCAAAGGTCCTCAGAAACATGTAGTGTTGATGGTCTAAGGAGTCAGCGAGAGAATCGAGGTGTCAAAATGAAGCTCACCCAGTCTCTCGAGTTCTCTGGCGTCATTTGGAACCATGTACTCTACAATACCATCCGGTCAGAGAGTGGCGGGCAAGACAACAGCTTCAGACTCACTGCCATCCTTGTACTTGTGGTAGGTCCTTCCGTTTTCAATTCTGTACTCATAGATTGAAGACGTTATGCTGTTCGTGCTTGAAGAAACGCTGGGCTATATTCTATCAGTCAGATATAGGCACACTTTGCCTGCCGCATCGCGAGACTCACAGCGTACTGGGACGCAGTGTCATCCTGTTCCAACTCATCAGCACATCATGATTCTCAATAAACGCACAAAAGATATTTAGGTACATCGTCGTCGGCAGCAATCGTGACCTCATGATCAGTGACTGTGTTGGGCTGAAGGTTGGGCTGAAGGTTGGGCTGAGTGTTTGGCTCCCCGGTCGTGAAGTTAGCCGCGAGCATTTTGACTGGAATTTGTCGGCAGGCAAACTTGTCCTAGCCGAAAGCCGTCTGAAAGATATGAAAGATTCTCGGCCAGTCCGAAAGCAATTGAAGAATCAAAGGAATTCTCCGAAGTTTTGGGGAGGGCGAAGATTTATCAGTCAAACACTCATCCCCGCTTCTTGACCGTGCACCGTGTGCCGCCGTATGCGTGTTTGCCATGGGTTTGAATTGAATACCCGGTCGTCTTGCAGCGGAGACTGTATCTGAAAGAGGGATGCTCTCCTCATGCTGGAGCGAATGAAATGATAACTGCCAGGCATTGACAAGACCCTCGTCAGAACTGCAGGCACTTGTCACAATGTGGCCGTCTATAAGTGGGAGTCTTTCACTGGATAACTCCAGCTAAACCACGAGAAGCAAACGCTTTTCGGGCACGAGGCTCCAGCCATGGGCCTCTTCCAATCATTATGACAGCGGGGGATACGGATTCCAGAGCCGCTGCATGGGATGAACCGTCGTCAAAAAGGTTTTGCGGAGACACCGGACCCAGTTCCCATCGGAGCTGCGTCCGCCTCCGCGATGCCAAGGGTGAGAAGGCTGCGAACCCCTGACATTTTATTGTACTCCACACTGGCCGGAATAAGAGAGGAAAGTACTTCTTTTCCCTTTTCCCATCGCTGAAATGACTGCAACAAGCTCTGTCGAGAATGGGTAGCATTGGTGGGTGGTAAATGGCAACAAGAGATTCATTTGGCAGGCTCACGGTGCCTGATGTTTGAGCGCACATGAGGACTGGAAAGATTAGCAGTCCCTCGCAGCCGTACTAAACGGAGAAGTTCTTTGCGTAGGAGAGAACAAGTTCGTTGGTGCAATCTTAGTTCTTGGAACCCCTGGATGCTTGGTACATGAGCAGGTTACCCTTTCGGCAAGAACCCGCACACGCATGTCGGGTAGCATTGGCCAGCATACCAAGAGTTTTGACAAACTTGCCCGCATTCTGACACAATCGATCCACGTCATTTATCAAATTGAGTATCTTACGGTGTGCCACAATCGGGCATATCTCAGAACAGCCACGAAAAGCCATTGCGATAGATCTTGGCAATGGTGCCCCTCTTCCCCGCTGCCTCCTTCTCTCTTCTTGCCGCCTCGACAGCCGCCCTTTCTTCCGCGACCGTTTCCTCGGGGACCCCGGTTACCAGATCGGCAGTTTTGGCTCGAACACGGTGCGATTTCCTGATGATCTTGTAGCCGAAGATGCAAATAAGATAGACGGGGATACCAATGTACTGCACGATGAAACTCTTGTAATCAAACGTGCCAACAAACACCTCGATGCCTTTCGTGAGGGTGAGGATGATCAAGAAGCCGAGAGCGATGTATGACCCCCACGTACCGAAAGGAGCACGGTATGGGATGTAGGCGGGGTCGATTTGTTGGGCCTGGCGCGCCCGACAGAAAAAGATGTGTGAGATAAGGATGGAAATCCAGGTGAGTAGCCCTAACTTAGTTAGTATGCTTGCAGTCAAACAATATGTTGCAGTGCTCACCAAACACCGTGACGATGCTCGTAAGATTGTTGAACACCGTTGCAGCACTCGAGCTGACAGACATGTACGCCAGGCCACAGAACGTGCCGCAAAGAGCCAGAGACACGAAAGGAACGCCAGATTTCGTCGTGCGAGTAAAGATATGAGGTGCCTTTCCATCGATTGCAATGCCATACAGCGTCCGAGACGAGATGTAGATGTCGGAGTTGGCAGCTGAGAAGACGAAGACCACCAAGCAGCCATTAATGACATGGTCAAGGCCTTTGATCTTCACAATCTTGATGGCCACGACAAAGGGGGATGCAGCGGCGCTAGTCTTCGCACCGGCAGCAAAGGCTAGGTCCTGACTGTCATAAGGAACAACAAGTCCCAGCAGGAAGACCGAGATCACGTAGAAAAAGACGATGCGGAGGAAGGTAAGACGAACAGCCTTCGGCATGCTCAGTCGCGGATTCTTGGCCTCCCCAACGGTGACACCCACAAGCTCGGTACCAGAGAAGGCGTACACAGCTGCGACCATAGCGCTCCATACACCAAGCAATCGGCCCTTGTCACCATCGACCTTGTATTCCGCAAATGCTCCCGGATTGGACCAGTACCGGAACCCAGGGCGATCGCCGGTCGGGCCGCCCCCAACTGCAAGAATAAAGAGCAGGAGAATGACACCTACCATTATCAACACCTTCAATGACGACAACCAGAATTCGAACTCGCCGAAAGCTTTGACGCTGACGCTATTGATGACGAGAATGAGGATGAGGGCGATGGTAATGAAGACGGCCGGGCTAACACGATCACCGACCCAAAACTTCATAATGAGAGCGAATGCGGAGAGTTGGTTCGGGGTTGCGAGGAGGTACTTGAAGAAGTAGGAGTAACCGGTGGCGAAGCCCAGCGCAGGGTCGACGAAGCGGGTTGCATAACCACCAAAACCGTGGGATAACGGCATGTAGGAGATGATCTCGCCGAGCGCTGCCATGACGAGAAAGACTATGCAGCCGACGATGGAATAATCTATGAGTATTCCAGCAGGGCCTGTCTTGACGAGGGCAGAGCCACTGGGTAAGTGTTATCAAGAGTCGGGAATCTCTAGCTGACAAGAGGTTCAGGATGAGACTCACGTTCCTATAAGTAAACCTGTTCCAAGCGCGCCGCCCAAAGCAATCATGGTGACATGACGAGTCTCGAGGCGTTTATGTAGGTCATGGCCTGGTTGGTTTGCCGGATCCTGCACCTCGCCAACCTTTGCGCTTTGTTGGCGAGACAAGGCCTCCATGGCTGCGGGCTCCAGTTTATCTTGGCCCATGATTCGATTTTGTCGCCAATTTTGACGTAAGAACAGTATCGAGTTGATGGAAGGTGGGAAGACTGAGGCTGGTGGCTTCTCGTGCAATTGAGTTGTACTTCAGGACGAAGGCTGGGACGCAGCTCTAGCCTTTGGGGCTCTATAGGCTAAACCATTGAATTGGGACATTAAGAGTTATACCAAATACATGGACCTCATAGCTTCTCTTAGCTAGTCTTTGACATTCTAAACTTGGTCATTATCTCAACCCCGTGGGTCCGGGGTAATGGTTCGGTAGTGGGTCCCGAAGCTTGCAGAACGCGGGGAGAGCCCTCGGGTCACCGTCCCGCGCTTGTGCCAGATAACCACTGACTCGGCCAAGCCCCTATCTGAAGCTGATTTGATACTAGTCGTGGACGTACTGCTTGAGTTGATAACGGGATGTCTTCTGACACGAAATGGTCAGGTTGCGTGGAAGGTGCCCCAACCTAGAAAGAAGTTACTGCCCATGGACTCCACCACAAGTCGCGTGCTCTTGAAACTTCCATGATATCTCCGCAAAGTCCATTTGTTCTACCCTTGTCTCAAAAGCCTGTTTGCTATTTAATAATGGCGCATTCGTCATTTGACATCAGCTGTGGTTCCGTTGAGCTAACAGATTTCGGGATGAATCATCCGAGGGCATGTTTGAGAGCCTATCATAGGAGGCCCTCGCCGAAGTCGAAGTCTTGCGTAATCGTATCTGCCCATAGCCAGCTTCCCGCAAGCTGATCGTCGGCAAACGTAGACGTGTTCGGTTCCCAGTCTAACAGTCCCGCAATGGACAACATCTGCTCGGATGCCAGGCCATTGGCCGTGCTGCCGGTGGGTGGACCACGGTCCTGGAGAAGCCCATCATCCGAACCTCCGCCCGAGTTCATCATCAAATGTCCCTCGTTTCTTTCGGATGCCGCTACCGGCCTTTCAACCCGCGACTGTGTCAAACCAAGTATCTCTTGCAGCTTTTCTAGCTCCTCTCTCCGGAATCTAGCAACAACGTTGCCACGAGCAATCATCGTGTCCAGGATTTCGAAGGCATCCTTCAAATGGTTGCCCTCTCGGTCGGGAAGGCCTGGAATGGAAGTCATGAGCGTGACTACAAACGCAGACGAGAAAGTCTGTTCCAGGTCGAATGGCAAGAATGTTTCTACAGACAGTCAGGTTACTGACAGAAAGACTGGTGATAAATCGAAAGCCACTTACCGAGAAGATGCTGAGTCTTCAACGTTGACAGTATGCGAAGAGACTTGGTCGCTGAATCGGAAGATGTCTTTAGAAGCGCCTTGATCGGACCTGCCAGATTTCGTTGGAAATGATCCTTTCTTGCTAGAACGTCTTGTAGTAGACACATTAAAAGAGGTCGTGTTGCGAGGACCACACACTATGGATGTCAGATGAATTGAAACAGATACTGGACGGTGATGACGAAATACCTGATGGTAACACAGGTTGAGCGTGGCGGAGACTCGCGAGGCAGGCTCCGAGTTGTTGAACTTAAACTCAAATCCTGCTGTGAGTTGTGGAGCGAGTCTCGCCATGTCTCTGAGAACTTCTTGGACACTTTTCAGAAATGAGGGGTCGAGCTTGCCGTCGACCCCATAGACGGCTATGAGATTTTCAGTTCCGTTCAAGCTGAATGTCTGTGGAAGAGGCCTTACTGTTTAAAACCTTGGCATGGAGCTTCGAAAGAACCACATGAAGACTCAAAGCCTTATACTTCTGTACAACCGGGTCTGACCGAGGTAGACGGACAGTGATATCGCTGTCCTGAATCGAGTTCGGGGCGCCCATCAACGATGACAGCTTTCGATCCAAAATGTAAATTGTCCACCAAATGCACCGCAACCTATTGGCCTCTGTGTCGGTTAGGAGCCCTGGAAGAGGCTCACGATGCAGTCCCTGTGTCATGGCGATACGAAAAGCCTGGCCTATCTGCCTACGTCATGAGCAAGGACATCCGTCAGATAGAGATGCTTGACTTACATAGGTGTAAGCACTGTTTGCGATGATCAACAGACTGCAAATATAGAGCGAGACAGCATAGTATCTCCACGGACAATACCGGGTCTTGATAGAGACCGTGGGCATCGGGCAGAAGTTCAAGGGCTCTGGTGAGAAGACTGCTGCCTGGAGGACTTTGATCTGGCGTTCCTGGCACGAGCAAAGCTTTGCCGAAAGCCATGATGAGAAGAAACTGGATGTACCATAATCGATCATCTGCCTTGGGCTCTGTGTTGGGACCTTTCCTATAAAAGTCATATAGCCCATGCATGAAAGAGTCTTCGTCAAATAGATGGTACGTCTGGCCAAGGTGAAACTTGACAGTATTGGTGAGATAGAGGGCGTAATCGAGGGACGGAATGTCGACTGTAGGACGCGGAAGAACTTCTCGGGAGGATGGCCAGTCTAGCTTGAACGCCTGCGCGTCAACATTCAATGGAAGCTCTGGTGACTCATGTTGGCCAAGATACCCCTGGATCATGCTCAGAACCTGTCGGCTGTACGCCCAAGTTGATGAAGGGCCAAGCCATCCTGAAGCAAGTTAGTTATTTTTTTCCATAAAGTGTGTTTCATAAACTCACGCCTTCTCCCGTTCGAATCTGTTAAGAACCTGGATGGACCACTTGCAAGGGGATTTCGCATCATAGGAAAGCTTCCATGACGCCGCTCATCGAGGTCGCCGCTGCCTACAACAGTCGTGCCATCATCCACCACGAACACATCATGCGTCGATGCTCGATCATGTGCCCCAAGATCTCCCGTTGGAGTAGGGCTTTGTTGTGCATCTAACATGCCTCTTAGCTTCAAGTCACATGGACCTAGTGGCCATACTCACCACGACGTCCGTCTTCGTCCACGGGAGAAGTTGATCGATTTACCCGAGATCGCTTGGATGTTGGCGAAGGCTGAAGATTATCATCGACACCATACCCGGACTTGCGTTTGAGTTCATTTAAAAATCTTCGATTCCGGTTAGAGGGAATCACGGGCAGGGGACGGCAGCCGCCTAATACCTCTCAGACACCACCACTTTTCTGTCTTCCCTATCGAAAACGCACTCGGTTGCGCGACGGATACAGTTTGTGCAAGGCTCCGAGCCTGAACACTTGACCTTTCTTTCACGACAGCGAAGGCAGCTTGGTGACTTCAGCGTAAGATCCAAGGAGCGTGCGCGTGAGAGTCCAGCAAGGGGGCTTACGCGTTGCTTGACCGTTTCCCCCGCGCACTTGCGTTTCCGTGATCGGCTTCGGTTTCCGCCGAATTGATGGGACTTCCTCCTTCGCCAGTCATGATGAAAGATTCAGCGATGAAACCATGAATCTCTACTCATGAAGTTGTCTATCAACTGGCAGCATGATGCATCACAATTAGTGAATGGCGTCGGTGAGATTGCGACCGTATGCGCTATCAGAAACTGATCATCCGCTAAATGTTAACGAGCCACACCTGTCGTGGCTCACCCCAGTTCGATTTTGCATCTGAACTAGCGCACCCTTGTACTAAGAGGACGAGTCTAAAGTCATATTCTACCGATACCGCTGTTCAGTGCACATAACCTAGGATTTCAATCCACACGTCGTCCTCCTGCATTCAACTTTGAACAGGTCATCTCAAGTATCTTCCAGACGTAGTCAGTCATCGCGGGGACATTCGTGTGTGTAAGCTACTTTATGGCTCTCAAAGGCAGTACCGAACGGTATCAACTATCAGTTGATGATGGGGCGCCCAATGATTACAGGGCTTAGGCCTGTCGGGATGCTCGGTCTGCTGCGCCGAAAAAGGAGCCAGGCTTTTCGCAATCTCGGCCCCTCATCCCGCACGCCTGGGTTCGCTCCGCGGTACGGGCTTGCTTTCCGAATTAGAGCTAGTTGGGAACACTGACAACAGTCCTCAAATTCCGGCTATCGGCTTCAATTGATACGCACATTCAGGCCCGCTTGCGAGACGACTGGTCTGCTCTCGTATTGATAGGCTTGAGTTGAGACTTTGTACGAAGTCCTGGTCCTGCAGCATGTGAGGGTCTAACGTATTGCAACGCAACGTGATCTTAGAGGGGATAACACATGGAAGGGTGCTAAGTATTTGTGTCAACTCATTATGTACGAGGAAGATAAAATTATGTACAGACTACATGCATGTCCACTTTGGGCTGATTGGATTGTCACCAGAACCGATGCGCAGACGCGTGGTGACAAGTGCGAGTCCTGCCGCTCAGCAATTGCCAGAAGCCTTGAACTGCGCTTTCTCAGTGGTGCCTACGTTGTTGATCACAACTTGCTTCCCGTTGCTACAAGTGACACGGACGCTGACAGTGTCAACGTTGAAGCCATCACCACTGCTTTTCTGCCAGTAATTGTAGTCTTGGCGAACGGTACTCTGCCAGGTCTTGCCGCCGTCGGCACTGACTTCGAACTTGGTGACGGGATAGTTGTGGTTCATGACTTGCATGGAGAACCTGCATCGGGTGTGAGGTTTAATTGAGAGATGGGCAGAAAGATAATAAAGAGGAACGTACCACCACTTAGAAGTGCCCTCCTTATTGCGGACAACTATGGGCGTGGTGATCCCGCACGGGACTTGTTCCCACTGCACTTTAATCTCACCCTTGTTGGGGTCGTCAAGCTTGGCAAACGCATCGGGGAAGAGATCAAGCTGCCCGGCTCCACAGCCTTGAGGGCACTTGTCGACCACCTACATCCCTGTCAGTTGAATTCGTCGAATGACCGCATTTGGTGAACCCACCATCACCTTGATGGTATTTCCCTTGGGACCCTTGACGTTAAGGCAAGTGCCGCAGTTGCCGTTGTAGTTGGTGTATGATAGAGCGGTACCGAGCACGCTGGAGGGCAGAGTGTAGCCAGAGAATAGGCAGTTTCCTCCATTCAAGTTTCCTCCGTACCAAGTAGCAACGGCACTGGTTGCAGCTGTGTTCGTTCCCTGGATCATGACGGCAAGGGCCGCAACAACAGAAAGAAGACTGTGCATTTTGGTATAAGTTGTGTGTGAAAGGATGATCCTGTTGGATGATTCTGGAGAATGAGATGGAGAGCGAAGGAAACAGCTTCCCAAAATCCAGCAGCCAGGTGCTTTTTATACGGAAATTTGGGTATTAGGGTCTTGCTTGTGATGATAATAAGAAACCCAAATCGAGAAGGTCAATAAAGGTCACAAGGAATGCGAGGGTGAAGGCTGGCCACGGGCGATGATCCCATAGGAGGAGACATGTTCAAATCCTTCAATCTATCCGCCTTACCCCTCGGCGTGTTTGGGTGTCGTCTTCTAAGAGGTCGAGAGTCTAGTGTCAATCAGAAACCCGCTACTCCCACTCGGTATCCCTCCTGACAACCTTGGTGAGACTCCATGTCGCAAATCTGCAGTCTAATTAGCCGGAGTTAGGCCAAGAACGCGGAGTCAGCGGAACAGTCGATATTGGAATGCCCCAGTGGTGATGTGATATCGTGTTGCAGGCGGTCTTTTCGCTCGAGAACTGACGCTAGCCACGGCCCGTTATCGTCGGCTTCGGCTCCTTGCCTAATTTATGGTGACATGGCTCTAAAGCTACATTCAGTAATGCCCGCGCGCCTGTCGTACGGTTCGTGGCAGGGCTACGATTTCTCCTTGGTGGGAAGAGGGCCGGTTTTGAATGGAATTCATTTTAAAGTTTCACAGTTACACTAACGCTGTTGAAACTAAACCAAAAACACGCGAATTCACCGTGAATCCCGACCATAGTGGATTGAGGGCATGAGTCGTGGTTTAGTGGAAACATCCGTATTCAGACCATGAGAATTCAGCCTGGTCGTTCGCTGAATGTCCACTTTTGTTACCACCTGGACGGGCCTTGAGGTCGGTAACACGGATTTGGGAGCTAGCGTCAAATGCCATCCCTCTTACTTTGCCATGCTGGGCTGAGAAACATGGATGACAGGTTGACAGGCCCTGACATCGGCATTACTGCATATTGGTAGGCTGGGCAAAATACTCCGCAGTGGTGGTCGGTATGCTTACACGCATCCTACTAGATGTCTCGGTGCCCGAGCATGTCTTGAACTCGTTGCCGGACTGTCTGAGATAGATTAAAGCTGAGAACCCATGACCCTGGCTTTCGGAAGGCTGTTTTGACCAAACAGTGTCCCTGTGAATATGGCTTCTTGACTGTGATGGGATTCCGTTGTTGCAAAGACATCTGGTTGGAACTGTGCACGAAATTTATCGTATGAAATATGTACGTCTTCGTTGAACTCGCCGCTTTTTCATGATTTACTGCGTCAGGTGCCCTAGTGATACCGTGATCAATCTTGGGGTTTTGGCTGAGATATCAAATCAAGGTCGTACATGTAAGTTTCGCACTAATTCAACTTTCACACTACTTCACCAAAGAAACGACCCATGTGTGGCTCACTCAAACTCACATACTGTGCCTTGATTGACCATTGTCAATTGAGAACCTGGCGGGAAACCTTGGCATGATGAATAATAAGCCGTAGCCGAGACAGATTGAGAGACTCTGTCTCGGTTCGATAGTAGGAATCAGGTGACAGTAGGACTTCTGGTATTAATTGATGTCATTCGAGAATATTTGTCTCGTACCTGAGAAATGAAAAAGAAAATCCTTCCGACTCATATTAGACCAGGTCTAAACAGGTATGATGTGAAAACCGTCCCGCTATGATGCATCTATGAAAGTTCGTCATGAGTAATTCGTTCACACATATCCTATGTACATGTGCGCAGCTTCTTTGACTGCGCCTTGGTTCTATGTTGATTTTCATATCGGCGATGATGAAGCGGGCCCAGACATTGTACAGACGGATCATCGATCCAAACTTTGTGTACTTTCAATGCCTAACAACAGCCGCCGGTGAGTTGTTTGAGCTATACTTCGACACCAGACTTTTGCGATCGGGTCGATGAGCTCGGAGCAACGTCCTCGAGATCTTGCTCTTCAATTGTTGGCAACGTCATGATGTCGAATCCAGTCATTTCGGACGCTCTCATTGGTGTTTTGACTGTTGACTTGTAATTATAACCATTGGACTTATCGGAGTAGCCAGCTCTGCGGCTGGATCGGAAGTACGGTCTGAGAGACGGTAGGCTTGCAACGAGTAAACCGATATTGACATCCAATTCGCTCCACAGTTCTGCGAGGAAATTATGTGAGCAGGTGGCTAACATGAAACCATCTATGAAGGGCTGGTGACATACCAACTAGGCCAAAAGGCAAGTAGTCCACAGAAGCTGTTTGGATAGTGATGAACCTCACCAAGGAGAAGGTCATGTTGATGATGCCGAGCCCGAACGTGCAGTAAACGCCAATCTTGAGCGCTTTTCTGATCTTCAAGTCGGGAATGATCAGCCATGGGATGGAGAAGACTGCCCAAAGTTCACGTTAGCGCACAATCCGAGGAAAGGTTTGATCAATAGAGCGTACCGAGAATATCCCCGAAGAAGTGTAATGCCCATCCGACTTGGAAGACGATTGCCGGAGAAGAAGCTGAGCACATTACGTTTTCTGTTCCGACTACCCTATCCTCAACAGCCCTAGGACGAAAGTCAGTATTGTCGAGCTGAACAGATATGGGAGGACAAGTGACTCACCAGTTCTTGCTGAGAGGTAAGCAGATTGTGAAAAGCAACAACATGCTAGTCAAGTATGCCAGCCCTGTGTAGACAATGACGACCCACAGCAACATTCTGCGCCAATACATGAAGACAGGGAAAAGTTGGACGTAGACGGCAAGGAGCGCCCCCTTGCACAGGTAAAATGTCGTGAAGAACGGTATGCTGCTCGCCCAAAATAACTAATGAAAAGCTATTAGCGTTGATCACAGGCCCAATTGATGATTGAGTTACTTGGGGTAAAGGCTCCTTACCCTCATAACTTTGATCACATCCTCATCACTGCCATCATAACCATCTAAGGTGATTTTGATGTTTTGCTTCAAAGCCCCCATGACCGTAAACTGGATATCGAATGAGGCTGTAGCTACCGCGGAGCACCAGGCAAGGCATAGAAAGTAGTCGCTCGGCATAAGCTTCCTCCCTTGTATGTTGATCCGGAGATGAAGGGACGCAGCAATAACTGCCCCCGCGGTGAGAATGGTCACCCATCCTGTGGTCTATTCGTATGCCATACTTGTCAGCCAGGGATATCGCTTGGCGGGCTTTCGGTCTCTTCGAGGATTCGGGGTGGGGATTTGACGTACTATAATCGTTACCGCCTTCGGGGTCGGGAAGTGAGCCATCATCCATCGTCACATCTTCACATCACGTTTTACCAGAGCGTTCCTTGATCAGAGATCGGGTGCCTGTAATTATAAAAGGAAGCACTGAGCGGGAAGCTGAGTCCTGCAAGTGACTAGTGCAAGACATACTGACTCCTAGCGCCGCATTAACATTCTGCTAGGCACGCTTTCGTAACGTGAGTTGCTGCTAACACTACGTACGATGCCGGATCCATCATCCGGATTCGGATGTGGCACGCCCAACTTCATCCTTATCGTGCGCATCGGATTTCCGCGACGAGCACTTTCGCGAAAGGGACTACTTTGACAGACAAACGTTCCTGGAAAATCGCAAGACAATCTGGAGATGAATCGCTGAAACATAAACTTTCATATTGGCTACAGATTGGTGCATTGAAATATTCCTGAGCACGTTTGTCATCTGCCAGGGGTTTGTTTTGAAAGGCGGCGAGAAATCTGGAGTTGGATGTCTCGAAGGCCATCGGCACGCTGTTTCCCCTTCAACTCAGGGCCATGTCTCAGATGATTCTGATCACGACACGATTCAATTTGGCAGTACATGCTGGCATCCCTTGGTTATTCACTGCCGCCGAAAGCATACAATCTGCTCTTCGTCATGTTCTACCCGTTTATTAATGCTACATCGTCAGCCGGCCGTGAGACCCGCGAGGCCAATTCAACGGCCAAAGGATTGAATAAATTGGACTTTATACTCGAATGTCTAAAGCCACGAGCCGTTCTAAAGCACAATGAGGCAGTTATGCTTACTGGTGGTGAGCCAAAGTCCATGGTCTACATGGTCGCTCTCCCCGTCTCGTGCGTAATCGGGTTGCCTTTTCCGCGCCGATCTGGCCAGCCGGTTGCGCGGCACTGGCACCGTCTTATGTGATCGTCAGCCACATCGGTCTGTGGTAGGAGCCGCCATTCCCGGTAGTGTATTTGCGATGAACATGAGCACACTAGGCCCTCTGGGGCCCTGTATCGGCCTGGCTCGGTTGAAGCCAGGGGCGAGCGCTAGATCCGGGGAGCACGTGGGATACGTCGCTGAAGTTGGTCTGTCGCCCTTTTTGCAACGGGAACTAAGTTTTCGGCAAGATTCAAGGGACTCCAAAGGTCCACAAAAGCGATCTAGAATTACCGGGTCGCGAGTTCTACGAAAAGTACGGACGTAGTGAGACCTTTCGCGCCATGGACAGCCAAGACTCGCTGACATACCAAATGATTCGAGCCAAGCACCTACCATGGAATCAATTTCGAACATAAATCATGCACATTGATGCCAAGTGCGTTATGAAAAAGCCGCAAGGTGGCAATTCGCTAGTTAGTCAATTGGCCTTTTTAACAAGCTGACAGGCCAAATACCAAAAAGACTTCGGAGACGATTAACTAGTACTTCACGTTGCGGAACGGAAATAAGATTCCTCTCCATCACATCATCTTTCCATAATTGTCACAGCTACAAACACGCCTGGAAAAGACTTCATCTCGCCGTTTTATGCTCGGCCGGCGCCCTCTTCCGGACCGGGCCCGAGTCGGCCCCACTTACACCAAAGGTTACGAAAGCGGGCGGAACGGACTCGGTCGACGCGAGTGGCTTGGAAGCGTGGCGGGCCTAGGCAACCCACATCACTCTCATCTCACTTGTGCTCACACCTTGACGCCCAAGGTAACCCGCGCATGCCGCGGAGGCCAGTGGCTTTGTCCCCCGATGAAAACGTTTGCCCTTACCCGAGTCTACCTCTTTGCGATCTTGACGGTCAGCCAATCACCAGAAGTAAACATGCAACCGTTCATAGCGTATCCGCCTTCAGGGGTCAAGACTTGAATCTTCGGCGAGACTCGCCGTCGGACCGGCGAAGGCATGCCTTTGAGACGCACCGAAAGAAATCGGCCTGCCCAACGACTGGCATCAAGCCAAAGATCGCATGCACCATCTTCGCTACAAATCATGATCAGTAGCAATGAAAGAGCCTGCTCTGGTCACAGAAATGGTTCAAAAATTCCCTAGCTGGTCAAGACCAACTAGGAGTGGTCAGTGGTGAAAGGGCCACCATCAGCAAAAACACAATCTCAGCCGAAGCTTCAGTGATCTGTGTACACTCCTGCACTGGGATGGGGAAAAGAAGAAGAGAGAGGACTGGAATGCAGAGGGGAGGACAGGTATTTATACCCGTTTCGAGTTGCAAATTGACAAGTTAGGCAGCAGGAATATTTGGCCTCAGTGTGGTTGCCTCCCAGTCGCCTGAACTTTCCCGACAGAATGTGAAGTTAATCCCACCAAGGTGCCTTCTGTGGAGTTCTTCTCTGACTCAAGGTAGAGGCCAAATTGTTCAAAGCTTCTCCTGTACGGTCTGCCTGGTGACTTCGTCAATAGCTTTGGCAGCACGACGCACATTATCCTCACTCAAACCGGCCACATTGATGCGCCCAGAACCCGGAAGGTGTACGTGGTATTTGGTAACCAACGTCTTGCATTGAGCTGGCGACAGCGCTAGGCATCTAGCAGTTCTCGTTAGTTGATCGTGTGTTTGGCCGAGTCGGTGCCACTTACGAGAATAATCCCTTTTCCTGGGTAAGATGCGACCAATCGCCTGGTGTCTGACTGCGATGAGATTGGATTCTATAAATTCGGACTTCTTTGATTCACTCACTTTCAGGACGTTTTTCAGTTCACTATATAGTGCTTGCCGATTTCGCTTCAATCTCTCTCTCATACCTTCGAGTTCCAGGGTCCTGACACGTCAGTAAGTTTCGCCTTGATTGATTATCCGAGCGTTGCTCACCAAGCATTTCGTAACTCGCAGTTGCTCAACACCATCTTTACCAGGCGACTGCCGTAGGCTGGAGAAGAAGAATATGTGTACCGAATCAAACTTCGAAGACGATCCTTGACGTTCGCAGCCACCTCGGTGGAATCTGCCACTACGTGAAGAGCTCCGCATCGCTCTCCATAAAGCGCAAAGTTCTTTGAGAATGACTGACAAACGAGCATCTCCAAGCCAGCTTCGACAAAGATTCGTACACCAGCCGCATCCTCGTCAAACCCATCGCCAAGTCCCTGGTATGCGGTGTCGAAGAAAGGCAGCTGACCATGAGACTTCATCTCAGTGGCCAACTCCTGCCATTGTTGGACACTAAGATCGACGCCAGAGGGATTGTGGCAACAGCCCTGCAGAATAAATACGCTACCTTGAGGCGCCGTCCGCACTGCTTCCAAGAGAGCGTCGAAGTTCACCGCGTGTTTGGATGAGTCAAGATACGGATAGCTCACAGTCTCCATGTCAACATTGTGAAATATGTCAAAATGGTTTCCCCAAGTCGGCGTGCTGATGTATACCTTTCTGTTTGGAGACATGGCCTTCGAAATCAGCAGCGCGCCAAGGGCATTCGCACCAGTACCTGAGATGGTTTGGACGGATGAAATCTACCGGGCTATTAGCGACTCCACTTCCCAGAAGCATGCCTTACTGCGAGGGGGCCTCGCCGAAATGGAAATACCTTGCCAGAAGCTAGTGCTTCACATTTGTCTCCGAACATCACCGAAGCAGCAAATTTGAGAAATTCAGGGTCGCCCATTGTCGGCCCATACTAAAAGGTTCTTAGACATGATAGTCGCTCAGAATGTTACAGGACACATACATCATGTCCCAGGTTCTGTCGGTCAAGGTCTTTCTTGGCCTAGCCCCCAGCTCGTCAGCCTTTTGTCCCTTTTTGCCACTGCAAGCAATCTAGGAAGTGATTTGACAACCTACCAATTTCACAACCTCCAGCTCTTGATACAAGCCAGACTCATTTCTGTATATTCCTACTCCTAGATCAACTTTCTCTGAGCTGTGATCGTTGTCCGAGTCCCTTTTGAGATCGAACATGGGGTCCGGAGGACCGGGTTTGATGTGCTCGAACATTGTAGCAGAAGCGATTCGTTCGTCTCGAGGAGTAAGATTGTTGTGTGAACGATGACGAAGACCCATCAACTCTCCAAAACTGTCTTCAAATTATTACTCAAAGGTGGTGTGATAAGATTCTCTTTCAATGAGACCGGCGGGCGGTAACCGTGGCCGAGATAACAATTGTGCCAACATCCCGGCGCCCCACACCCAACTTACACGGGCTCGGCAAGGGCTGCCGAAACGTGCAGGACGGCGGGAACGGCTGCCGAGAGTAGTGAACGTAAGCTGACGTTTCCATCTACCCCTCAAAATGGCAGCACGAGGATTGGTTATTTATGCAATGACGGCGATCAAGTTATTGGAACACAGGATATCGATCGGTTGTGGTTGAATCGTAATCAAAGTCTTTTCATTTCGCCATGGCGTCCCTCTTCACCAACAGCTTGACCCGTCTCAGCGGAGCCGGCAAGCTATGTACGGTCAGTTGATATTTACGTGGGAGCATTTCGGCGGCTAACGTTTCATAGGCGATGGGAATCAGGCTGGTGACCAATATCCAAGTGGTCCATTTAGCGGCAAACGGAGGCTTTGATGCTCTCTTCATTGACTTGGAGCACTCAACACTTTCCATCCAGGATGCAAGCCAGCACTGCATAGTTGGCTTACAACTGGGCATCACACCCTTTGTCAGAGTCCCTTACCAATGTGGGAATGGTTTCATTCAAAAAGTCTTGGATGGCGGAGCGATGGGTGTTATCTTTCCTCATGTTTATGGTCGAGGTAAGACTGCGTCGAATGATGCCCAGCTTCAGCGAAGATTCTTACAATCCATACCAGATGATGCTAAGGCGGCGGTCTCGATATGTAAGTATCCGCCTCAAGGCAAGAGGTCGATCACTGGACAGCTCCCGCTCTTCTCTCTCAAGGCAACGCCCCAAGACACCATTATTTCCGAAACAAATAGAAACGGGTCTAGCGTCTTCTTGATGATTGAAACCAAGGAGAGCATAGATAACATTGAAGAGATCGCATCAGTTGACGGGGCGGATGTGCTTCTGGTTGGGTCTAATGACCTGGCAATAGAGCTAGGAGCGCCAGGACAATTTAGGAGTAAGGAATTTCGGGCGGCTATGGAGACAATCAGTCAAGCTTGCAAGAAGCACGGGAAGATCATGGGTTTAGCCGGCATATACGATGATCACGAGCTTCATGACTGGGCAATCAACCAACTTGGTGTACAGTTCCTGCTTGGGGGACAGGACTCGGCTATCCTGGCGAGAGGAGCAAAAGAGACCATGGCAGCGATTTCGAAGGTGCCTAAATGAGGTCTGGAATTGGGAATTCAGTATGATGGAAGCGACATTGATTCGAATCGGCATGGGATTTTCTTGTTATTCGTGAATAAATACATGATGTATGCCGTATCCCTTCTACCTATTCAATAGCTAAGACGTCCGTCTGATTTTGCCTATGACGGCTAGCCCATCGGATCGCCGGTCGCAGTAAGACAGGGATTACATCATCGACTCCAACTCGTTCGCAAGATACTTTCACTCCCTCCCCACAGTCAACCAGTCAACAATTCGCGGATGATAGTTTCTTCAATCAATAATACTAAACTGCTGTACCAAAGGTGTACCGATTGGCTCATCATGTCGTCTATCATTCTTAGCGTTCCGCGCATCGTTCTTACAATCGAGT
Source organism: Colletotrichum tropicale (assembly GCA_027406125.1). Classification (NCBI taxonomy): domain Eukaryota; kingdom Fungi; phylum Ascomycota; class Sordariomycetes; order Glomerellales; family Glomerellaceae; genus Colletotrichum; species Colletotrichum tropicale. The sequence continues at coordinate 4,458,706 of JANVYH010000004.1, forward strand.
ATTTCATCGGCGGCTGGCCCAGGATAAGCTCTTGGCCTTTCAAATCCCTCCACGAAAGAATCTACCGAAAATCTCAGATCACAGCGCCGCATCTTCATCCGGTGTATCCCTTTACGGATCCTCGTACCACCAAGCTGCACATGCAATACATCGGTGTGTTGATGGTCATGGAGGGGTTCTTGTTGGCTTTCTCATGGACACGAGCGTCTGTCGTCACTCTCTTCCTCGGCTGTTTCCTGACAAGTTCAGGGTATTGGAGCCAGATGAGGGCGGGAATGCCTTACTGGCTTCCAGTTACAAACTTCATACTGGCATGGGTAGTCTGGTTCATCGAGATCAAACATTCAAGTGGCAACTAAGGCGGGGCGACACCCAACATTTGACACACTCAAATTGAAGCTGCGTTTTCATTGACGGTTACCTAACGCACATTCAGCCAATAACATTCAATTATTTCATGCTTTTGAGGACAGGCTCAGATGATGCCAAAACCTGGAGAGGGCATTCTTCATCCTAATCCTTGGTGTGAACGCCAGTGCATTAGGGGCTACTATTGAAATGCCCGGCTGCGATAGGTTTCTGACCATAAACTGACCATCTTACACTTTGATTAGTAGAGCAGTAGTCATCAATGCCTTCAAGTACTCACATCGAGAAGTACGCATGGACATTGGGGTCCTCAAACTCTGCCCGGCATCTTTCCATTAGTAGATCTACCTCTTCCTTCTGCCAGCCATGAGCCCGAGTCAGATTTGCGAGGCACACCCCTTCCCATCCTGTGGCCAGGTTTCTGCTCATCCACCAAGCAAGCTCTTTGAATCTTGGCTCTCTTGGCCATGGATTTGTCGGCCACTTAAATTGTAGGAGCTCAACGTTCACGAAGCCTGAATTGATGAGTATGGTCTTGAGCCCACTCATATACCTAAAAGGCCGACCAAAAGACTCTGCTGCTGACTCCAACAGTCTCACGGACCTAACAATAGCTGACCCATCACGCAGACTACCATCGTCTGAGATAGGCGCTATGTCACACTCGTTGAGCTCTAACCACCCTCCAGGATTGAGATTGCTACCAGGTAAAGTCAGCTTTTTCTCCATGCCTGTTTGCGCCGAATAAACGATTAAGAAAGACTCACTCATAAGCTTGTGCGACATATTCATCCCAGTCGCCAATATTTGAGTTCATCATGCGACTATGGATGTAATCGAAGGGCTTTGACCATGTCCAACCTTCTTCAATATCGTCAATCTCGAACATGACATTTGCAGGGATACTTGAAACTATGATGAGTACAGATGCTAGACATTCTGCAGTATACAGTGTACTCACAATTCCGGCTGAATTGGTGAAAGGTCCACTCCGATGATCTGAGAGCTCGGCTTTTCAATCACAAAATCGACAGAATAAGAGTAATGTCAGGTACATACCTCTGCCTCTGGATGCTCATCTGCAAGCTCGATGGCCCAAAGTCCGGTTCCACAGCCCAGGTCGAGAACTCGGCCAACCTGAGAGCCTTCATGAAGCGAAGGTGCATTAGCTAGTCTGCCATTGAAAGTCAACCTGAAGAGGTGATGTTGAAGATCTGTATCTTCAATTAGACAGGATTCATTGATCTTGCTCGTTCTGGAACTGGCAACCTAAACGTTCGGTTTCGGTTTCATCGTTGGGAAGGGTGTATTCTCATTTTTACGTCAGAGTCTCTTCATCACAACAGAACGCAACGACTTACTTCCGTCTTTGTACTTGTGGTATGTTCTCCCATTTTCAAAGCGGTGATCGAAGATTGAGCTATTCAAGCTCCTGGTAGAGTTTGCTGCTCTCACAATCTCTACATCCGCTGCTTCGTCCTCGAAACCCTACTTGGATTTAGCCTAGACCTCGAGGTTCACCAAAGTTGTCAAGCTACCTCGTCCGCCACCAGAATGATGTGGCGATCGGCGGCATTGGCGAATTGGGCACCATCTGAGTTCATTTTGACAGAGTAGACAGAGTAGATAGCCCCTTGAGCGTATGCCACTGCGTGGGAATCATTCATGAATTCGCGCGCACGAGTCGACACTGTTGCGAGGACTCTCAGTAGGAAGAGATCGAGAGGGTTTATTTGGTGGAAGTGAACACCAAATCCCGCATCTGGGCCAAAGTTGTCTGTCTGTCCTAGGTACCACTTTTCCCAGGACTTGTGCCCAAGATAGAAGACCAGTCCTGTGTTTAAATGTTCTTTTGCGGTGTGGCTAGTCACGTCGTAAGGCTACTTTGCGTGTTGAAATCAGCAGGGATTAGCAGTTTTCTTCCTTCTGTCTATTAGTTGGTCCGGCGTTTGCTGGTTTGTTGGTGCTGGGCCGTTGGTCGCAGATGTGATAGCCAATAAGCATGCCCGAATATGTGCCAAAAGCCCAGTTGGCCGCATGAGTAATGGGTCATTTCCACCACATATGTGGCCACTTTGCTGTTGTGTTGGTTGCGGCTGGTGAACGGGTGATATCTCTTTGCTCGCCTACCCTTGTTACTGCACGAAACCATGGCTCCATTTGGAAGTGATTATTGGCGCCAATACTGCTGTCTGTGAACCCCATGTCATGTTCGCGAATAGCACAAGCCCCAGCCACAATGAAATGAGCCACCAGTCGCGTAGATGATAGTCAATCTCGCACTTCTGAACATTCCAGGCGACGGAACTCTTAAAATTCAGCGAGCATTACTTCTGCGAAGGTGTAGCGCTTCATAAATACCCCGAGAAGAAAGCAAGTGACCTGTCATCCATGTTCAGCTGCATATGATTAAATACTAAGTGCTTTCATTGCATTGGTGATCTGGCATGGGAATGGTTGGATGCAGCACAGCGAAAATAGGATTTCCGGGTTTATTACAAGACAGCAGTCACAGTTCATGACATTCTTGATAGAGCTGATCATCAAAAGGCGTCAAAGGCGCATGAACATAATGATCGATGTATACAGGGCTGGATCGAAGCACAATTCAGGAGATTTCTGTGGCGATTTCATGTCCTTGCTTGCGGCCTTTTTACCAAGAATAGAAGCATAATTATGTCCAGGAGGAACCTTCGATTGCTATCTTGACCTAATTAGACCCGAGTGGAAATTGCATTCCTTTCGTGGCCAGATATAGAAATCAGGTGCTAAAACCCGTATTCGGACCACCTGTCATTGACCTTATCCTGGATTTCTTGCGAATAAGAGCCTTTGAAGGACCCATGCTTCCAACTCAGTTCTGAATCTGTGAATTCAGCGGAAAACATACAACAGCGCACGACCTTAACATGGTTCCTTCTCTCTTTGATACCATGGCTTACATATGGGATGAGAGGAATGTTACCATACGCGTCGAAAAAGAACTCGTTGATCTCAGGTTGGCATCTAGTTGCCTCAGCCCAAATAAGCTCATTGAGATTGGTGGGGTCAATGTCTTCTCCAACCAGGTAGATCTTAGGAATGTAGAAACCAGGTTTGGTTGAAAAGACAGTGTGGCTAACCTTCTCACAGAAATCTTTCATGTTGGTCTGAAGCGCGCGCAACTTGGACCAGTTGACCTGGAGGACAAACCAAAGGCAGTGAGACTCAAAAGGACTCCAAGCCATTTCAATTGGCAGCTCGGCGGCTTCGCAAATATTCAGAACCTCAGCCGCCTGGGTAAGAGCCCAGACTGTCTCGCTCTCCTCAGTCGCCCTCCCCGCGACACAAATGGGGAGAATGGGATCATCTCGGTAAGTGATGGCGTCGATGTTGAATACTGGACAAGGCTTCCCTGATCCAGGGAACACGTGCCCGTGGTACTCGACAAAAGGTCCTTCGTCAGCGGTCTCAGTCCTTGAAACGACGCCTTCGAGAACGATCTCCGCATCGCGAGGAACCCAGATGTTATTGGTCTCGGATTTGACGACATCCACAGGCTGACCAAGGAGAGCCCCTACGAAGCCACTCTCATTCACACCCTTAGGGATAGGCATTCCGCCGACCATGATGGCAGCAGGTGGTACACCAAAGCAAAGAGAAAAGGGCATGTCTTCGCCTCTGTCTTGCCACATTTTTCGAATGACACCGATATCTTGCGCCGACATGGTGGGGCCGGCCAGAGACCGTTTGCCATTAACCATGCCGCGGGTGATTGACCAGTTGACCCACGAACCATCGGGGCTCTGAACAATATACATGCCGAATGTTTGCAAGTATTTACCGCCATCGTCTTCGTGGAAGAGGGGAACAGGAAGTTTTTCCAGGTCGATTTCATCTCCGAAGATCTTGTGCTCTTTGACCGGACCAGTCTCGAACTCTCTTGGAGCGATCGGTTGACGCTTCTTTGCGCGGTTGATGGCGTAGATGATGTCCCGGCCGCTGGATTCGGACGGAAGTCCCAACGACTTTGCTATGCGAATGAACCTCTTTCCTGGCAAACTGCTGGCACCCACAGGTGCTCCCAAGACCCGAAAGAGTCCGTTCTGCTGGCGTCCTTTGATATTTTCGAAAAGAGGCGCTTTGTCTTCAGTTTCGTAGACCTTCCGTACGATAGCTGCTAGCTCAAGACGAGGGTCGACTTCTTTGAAGATAGACAACAGATCGCCCTCCTCAGCCAGCTCCTTGACGTACTGGCGGAAGCTGGCAGCAGAAAGGCCGCCGGATTGTGAAGGATGGGATGACAGTGCCATGATGATATGGTGTCTTCAACTTAGGGCAATTGAGACAAGGTGATAAGGGCAAAGAATTTGGACCAATTGATGGCTTGAGTCGCTGTTCAAGTTTTGAGCTCTCTGGCTCAAGGGATTATGCCCGCCAGATACCTAGACTCGGCTTGCTTTTAGCTCAAGGCGTTGTCTTTTGTAGCTAATGTTGTGAAATGACCCAGCGCCGAGGTCCGTCGGGGGTTCCGTGGTGGTGAGGGGTCATCTTGCTTGGTTTAGAGTTAGACCAGGCCTAAACATCGCTACTTCACAGGCGCCCCTCATCATTTCGACCAGAGAGGGTCTTATGGGTCGGGCTCACAGGTGTCATGACTGTGAGATTTTGTTTTGGGCCGTAAAGAGCCTCGGGCATCGTGAGCGAATTTCTTGATCTTAAGATCTTGATGCAGTGATGTGTCAGGAAACGGGCCGCATTTGGGTCTCCGAAATGGTCTCCCACGGGGGTTTCCGGAATTATCGGTATGTTCCTTACAAATCGCGCTTTCGTGACGCGGCAAGGCTGTTTTAAAGACTCGGGACAGCTCCCGTAGTTCAAGTCGGATGCCCAGCCGAAGTGTCGTGGTCCAGACCCAGAGCCTCTATGGGGAATTCACCGGTCGAGTTACGTTATGGGCATACAAAAGGAGGAAAGCCTCAAACGTTCCTTGATTTATATCCGCGAATATTTCCCAAAATCCCCCACTAAAGAAACTAAAAGTTGACTTCACACACAATCTCCTTATTGCCAGAAATATTTCCGGATCCTGGCGGGGCGAGCTTTGGCTTTAGTGCTTTGCTATTACGTCCAAGGTCCCTCTTTGCTTGGGGCAGACCCATGTTTTGAGCCTCACCGTTGATGAGCCCTCGTGACTTTGAAACTTGCGTCTATTAGATCGAGCGAGGTATGCCACGATGGGTCATATACGTCACATTCCGGTTATGTACTGTGCTTTCGGGATATCCTCATCTTGTTGAAGTATCTTGTCCTGAGCCATCCGACTCTTGTTTGACCGTTAGACATTGACGCTTCCTCTTGAAATTCCAGACAAATTCATCAAACGCAAACTGCTCAAGAAAAGCCACCACTCTCTACCCAACGGCCCTTTTGCTTCGAAATAGACCTCCTTAGACGGCAAAAATGACTGAAGAAAGCAGTCGAAACAACGCAACTCCGCCTCAATCCAGGCGCAAAAGAATGATTGTTGCCCTCACCGGTGCTACTGGCTCCATCCTCGGCATCAAAACCTTGATCGCATTGCGCCGCCTCAACATCGAGACGCACCTCATTATCAGCAAGTGGGCAGACAGCACCCTCAAGTACGAAACGAGCTACACCGCCACCAATGTTCGTGCTCTAGCGGACCACGTTTACAACAACCACGACATGGCCGCCCCAGTTGCAAGCGGGTCCTATCGCGTTGACGGCATGATCGTCGTGCCATGTAGCATGAAGACGCTCGCCGCGATTAACTCGGGTCTATGCGATACGCTCATTGCGCGAGCTGCGGATGTTATCATCAAAGAACGCCGGAAGCTAGTACTTGCGGCTCGCGAATGTCCCCTGAGCGGCATACACCTTCAGAACATGCTCTCTCTCACCCAAAACGGCGTCATCATATTTCCTCCAGTCCCGGCCTTCTACCATAGACCGGCAACAATAGACGAAATTGTGGATCACAGTGTGGGACGGATGTTGGACTTGTTCGACTTTGACACCCAGGACTTTGATCGATGGGATGGATTTCAGAAGGACTAATCAACCGATAACGTGTGATATCTTTCCAAATAATGTTGCATTAAATACACTCCAGCATCGAGTCCACCGTTTTGAGAATAATGTCGAACGGCCACATAGGAATGTCGAGGAGAACCTGCCGAGAACCGGTTTACGTGAGTCGCATGCGATGAAAACATATTTCGGTGTCCCCAAAACACCCCTTGGTATCGATGAATGCAATCGCCTCGTTCATAGTCCCATGGCTCACTGGCTTTCGGTGACGCATTCATATCTACCCAAGCAGACCGCCGCCAATGGCGTTTAAATGAACGCAGTCGTCCAATCTACTCATGGCGTTATGCTTAAGACACCATCCCACTATCAAAATAATTAGCACATTTATCACGCTGAGTTCGTAGAAAACTTTGTAGATGTGGAATTGGGACGGAGCAGACATACTGCAATTCTTATATTTGTGAAGTTTGACAAGACTCCAGGTCTTTGAGAAGCACCTGTCATCACATTCGTACCAGCATCCCTCCTTGATCTCCTTGGGCCTCTTGGAGTGTCGGTCTGCTTGAGCCAGGGATGCCAGAGCGGCAACGACAACGGAAAAAATGGCTGCTGGACGCATGGTTGTAGTGCTGACCGAAGACGATTTATTGCTAGTCGCGGAGCTGGAAGCGAGAAGAGAAAAATGGTTTTGAAGTTTTTGGCCGCAAGTAGACCTCAAATCTTTGAGCAGGGTAGCCATATTCATATCTAAGGTAGTCCGACGCAAAAGGCAAGAGCCATTATTGAACCACCTGAAATATAACCGTGGATCTTTGCGCCAACGAGGTGGCCAGAGAAGTCGGCGACAGTTGCAGATGTTTTCCTGTTTATTGATTTAATTTAAAGTGAAGAACTTATATATCAATAAAGTACTGTGAAGGCCCAGCCACCGGCGACGCCTCTCGCAATAATGAAGGCCACCAACGCGAGTACGTACAGGCCACCTGCGAAGATGATCACCCCATAGTATGCACCTTCACACCATTGCAGGATAGCTCCCGCAAATGGCACGCCTACCAACGCGGCGATGCTCGAGATGGAGAATGCAGTTCCACTCCTTTTGCCGTAGTCCTTCGTCTCACACACTCTACCGATGCAAACAGGAGTCAAGCTGATAGCAGCGCCCGACCAGAACCCAAAAAGAATAGCAAATGCTGTGGTCGCGGCCTCTCCTCCCCGTGCGTTCATCCAAAGAGCGAATATGAAAGTTGAGCATACGAGAGCCGTCACGCACATAACGTTGAAAGGACCAAAGCGATCAGCGACGTAACCCGGCAGGGCACGCCCCGGTATGGCACCAGCGTTGAGAAGCGCGTTCAGAAGTAACGACTTTTGGAGACCCATACCCTCGTGGATGGCGTAAGAACATATGTAGGTGTAAGGTATGAAAACGGCAAATTCAATTAGGAAAACGGCCAGTGTTGTCAAGGCGAACTTTGCGTCTCGCAGCGCCGCGATGTCTATGGCAGCTCCGGCTTTCTTGTTCGGCGGTAGCCTCTTCTTGAGAAGCAGACAAGCCAACACGGATACTGCGAGACAGATGAATCCGACTGTCCTCAATGCCCAGGCAAATCCCACGCGTGGGGCAACGTAAAGGATAATGAGCGGAAATATAACGCCCCCAACACCTCCGGCGGTGCAAGCGATACCGGTTGCGAGGGCTCGTCGCTCGGAGAACCAGTGGCCAATGGCGGAAATGCTCGGGTTAAAGAGGAGTGAGGCAGACATGCCACCGAGAACGCCAAAGGTAAGAAAGAATTGGTAGAACTCTGGGAAAGGTCAGACATGGACAGGCAGGGTGTTGGATAAAGTTCACCTTTGCATAAACTCATCAGCATGATGGCAGCCACAATGCCGATGCATCCCGGTATAACGAGATATCGCACATCATGGGCGTCGAAAATAGGGCCTGGTCACGACACCAAATGAGTCAAACAAGCAAGACTGCCGATTGGGGGGTGTGAACATACCAACCTGAGCACCACAGAAGTACAGGAAAAATGCATAGGTGCTGAATACCCAACCAATCGTTGACTCCGGTAGCCCTTGTAATTCATACTCCGTGACCCAGGCCTGGAGAACAGCCAAAGTGTTGAGAAGCCCCATCGATGGGATCATAGCGCACCATGCACCAGCAACGACCAGCCAGGCATCTTTACCGCCCTCGGGGTATTTCTCAAGTTCTTCCGTGGCAATCATCTCTGCCGGTCGAGGCTTTAGTGTTTTTGAAACCTAGTTGATCTTTTGCACGACTCACCTTGGACGGCCGCCTCCGGATGTGGAGAGCCTGGATAGTTTTCTTCGAACATGCCGGGCAATTTCAGCCTCAATGACCAGCTTCTTCCTCTTGGATTGTGGACAGTGCTGCTGAGAACGAGTTTATCAATGACAACAAGACTTCTATGAACCTGAGGCTCATGTCACTTCAGCGACTAGAGACTTGCATTGTCTTAAGTTCGACCAATCGTACTTCTGAATTTTCGACCGGGTAGCCCACTTTCATGTCGGTTGTGTCCTGGAAGAGGTTGGCGAGCCCTCGGGCGTGTTTGACGGTGCGGATGTGGGGTTGATAGGCGTCGGGAGAACGAAAGCCGGATGGCGTGGTCTCCACCGCGCCGCCGTTGTTTGCAGTGCTTACAAATGAGAGTGTCGGTGTTGGGCGTCGTTGACAGCAGCAGCATTCGCTTTCAGTGCCAGTCATGTGACAAGCCTAGCCAAGATCCAATATTGTAGGTCTCGAGTAGCTGGTTGAATTTGATCCCAGTCGAGGGCCAGGTTGTGATTCGAAAACAACAAGGGGGGTAAGGCTCATTGTCGGTGAAGCTCGGTGAAGCACCAAGGCGCTGATGCTAGTCAGGGCACGGACAGTTGACCATTATCATGAGGAGCCTTTTTCTTGTTTTAAAGGACTGGCCTCACTACCATCGGAAGTGCCCGAGAGTCAATATGGGGCTTATCTCAGGTCGCATATCACGTCATTCGCGGAGTAATCCGCGGAGGAAACACAAGTGGGGGTTGGGAAACAGTAGTGTTATCTGAACCCCTCACGACATTGCAACCTCAGGGCAGTTCCGGACTTCTTCTGGCCCGATAATGTATCAAGCGATTATCCCATCACTCAATTCAGCTTTCTCATATATCGAAGGAGGCTTGTCAAACTGCCACAGGAAGGTCCTCGCGTTTACCATTGAAAAATGACTGCTGTTAGCAACGTGGAAAACGACGGAGTGAAAGTCATCACGATGTCCGAGGCTGAACGTGCCAGTGGGTACTACAAACCTCAGACTCTTGGAAAGGCACTTGAGGCGATGTACCAAGATGGCTTTGTGGTGCTTCGTGGAGTGATTGATGTTGACTTCATCGACAAGCTGAATGAGAAGATGTGCGAGGACGCGGAAAGGAAGATCGCTGATCCCACTCAACTATACAACCATGGGATCAAGTGTACGGTGATGTTTTCCTCATTTGACTTCGATCAGCATCTGGTCTTGAAAGTCGACATAAGCTGATAACATAACGCTTAGCAAATTTCCTTCAGCGACCCCCAGTCGATGACTCGGAGTTCCTCAGCAAGCAGCTTTACTTCAACAGCTTCTTGCTCCAGACTGTGAAAGCGTTCGTCTCTCGAGGCATCTCTATGAGCTTTTCAAGACCTAACTTACACGGTACTTTCAGGTATCTGGGCGGCAGGCCTATCTGGAACTGGCTTACTGCCAACACCGCACTGTCCGGTACCAAAGGTCTTCGCCAACGAGCGCACAAAGACTCGTATGCTCACCCTCTTTATCCATACTATGTCATCGCGAATGTGCCACTCGTGGATTTCAGTCCCGAAAATGGATCAACAGAGTTCTGGCTCGGCTCCCATCAAACCACGACCCCATCTGATCAGATCACCTCCAAGGATCCTGTTGCCGAGGGGTATAATCGTGGCCGGCCCGGCGAACCTCTACCACCCATCTCAGAAGAGGCCAAAGCAGCACGCATGAAGATGCGCCCACCTATTCAGCCGAGGTGTGTTCGTGGGGACATTATGATACGGGATTTGCGACTTTGGCATGCCGGGATGCCGAACGAAAGCGACCATCATCGGATCATGTTGGGTCTCGGATACCAAGTAAGCCTTCGAGTCGTTTCATACCTAGATATCAGTTAAGGTAGAGGAGCTGACATTCTTCAGAGCCCTTACTTCCCCAACTATGACCAGACCATGCATCTACCTGAGACGCAGAGATCTTTCTTTCTGAACCATCCTGGTGACTTGGTAGATATTCGAGCGCAGTTCTGGAAGCCTGACGAGCTGGAAAAGACCAAAGCGGACGAGGACTTTGAACTCCGCGCAGAATACCTCAAGTAGTTTATGGAAAACATCTTGATCGGGTCCAAGCGGCCGTCCACTAAACTACTGAGTCTTTGAACATGAACACTGCCTTCTACCAAGGTGAAAGCTTCTTTACGGAAGTTTCCATCATCACACATAGAATTCAATAGTGATCTGCAATATATCGAAATAAGTACGGTGCAGGTATTGACTTTACGCCGCAAAAGTATAGCTTGTACGTAATGCGTAGTAATTCATCATGGTACTCAACCCTTCTACCAATTATCACTCTAATGAGAAATAGTAAATGTAGTGTTTTCCTGCAGTTTGGTGGGCCAAGCTGTTGGGTTTCAAGCGCGCAAAAAGTAAAATTTCATATTCAATCCATGGAAGACCGGCATTCGTATCCATTCAAGCTCAGTCCGTTCAACAGTCCGCTGTTCAAGCTCGCTGCAAATCAGTCGAGCCTCCCGCATCCCTTTCCGATCGTCGTTATATCATCTTCAAAATAAACGACTCTCACAATCCCACGATGAATGTCTTTCCGCCCAAAAACGGCCCGTCGACGGCACCATACATCCAGCACCAATTCCACAGCGAGCCCCCAAAGAAGCGATCATTCGGCAGTCACCTCGACAAATTTCTGCAACCTAGGAGCGATCCCGACCGCATACAGTTGGGACCAAGACCGTTAGATGTCCGCTTCTGGCTCACTGTTGCCGCCAGCCTGATCGTCGGCTACTTTGCAGTGGAAGTCTCTTTTTTCTGGATGTTTCGTGTGGTTGGAATGCGTTGGAGCGACGTCACATACTTGGACTTGTCGCTTGTTGCCTTCGCTGTAGCGGGGGCCTATCTGGTCACATTTCTGGCTCTGTCGTCAATCAGACACCCTGGAGGAAAGGCAGCAAAGGGCCATCATGTCTGTTGATGGCGGGACCGAATCAAGTGTTTGAGGAACTGTACTCGGGCGACCGGACCGGTCCGCCGTCTAATGATGGTGCTCGGAAGCAACTTGGCAGTCTACGATGTTTTCCCCACGGGCGCAAAATCTGGCTAAATTGTCATTCAAAGTGGGAAATCAATACAGCCAGTGCTCCCGAGCCTTGTTCAAACTGGCGCTTTGATGGAGAGCGAACCCCAGGTGAGGGCCGGTCTGTTCGTGGCGGCCAGAAAGCAATTTCTTGACATGTCGCATACATTCTCTTTCAAGTTCAAACCGTCACTATCTTCAAGGGTAGAATGGAAGCGCCCAATCTAATTTTCGAGACGTATTCTAGCTCAACAACAGCCGAGACTCGTTCTCATCTGTGCCGATCCTTTCGAGGCGTGGATATAATTCTCGCCATTTCATACATGAATATAAGGTAGCTAGATCGTCTTCTTGGTCTACGGGCCACCATCGTCAAGGGGCCAATAGTTCTGTCCTCACCAAGAACAGAAGACGATGGAAAGAAACGGATATGCTTGAGATATTCTGATGCTGTATTCATGAAGACCCCTCCATCCATATTTTCATTTGGGTAAAGGATCCTTCTTCCCTTCTAACCTTTCTTCCGCAGTTTGCCGCCTGGAGGCGCACCGTTGGCTTCCAGTCAGGCATTGTCATCTGTGTTGTAGGGCTTCTTTCCATAAATGGTCCAGCTAAATGCATGTAAGAATTTGCCGCATATGAGAACTTTTTGAATACTCACATCGAGAAGTAGGCGTGGATGCTGCGATCATTGAAATCCCGGCGGTTCTGGGCCAATAAAACCAGGACCTCCTCTCTGGTCCACCCAAGTCCCCTAGTCAGAGGCGCCATGCAGATGGCTTCCCACCCAAGGAACAGGTTCTCGTTATGCCAGTAGCCTAGTTCCTTGAACTTCTGGTCCTTGGGCCAAGGGTTGACAGGCCACTTGAATTGCTGCATTGTTACATGCTCGAAGCCCGTCTCCATTAAGATGGGTTTCAGGGTCGGAATATGTGTATACTTGCGACCTGCGTTCTCCGTAGCCTCGACCATAAGATGGCCTGTCTTGACAATTGAGTGTTCTGGCTTAAGAGTCCCGTCGTCAGATTCGACGATGATGTCCGGCTCAACAAGTTCGAAGTAGCCACCAGGGTTCAAGTTACTGGTGAAAGCAGTCAGAGCCATGGCATCATACCTGTTTATGCAAACAGAACTCACTCATAACACTTCTTGAAATACTCCTTCCAGTTACTGATTGAGGAGTTCATCATGCGACTATGGATGTAGTCGAATGGTTGAGACCAGGTCCACGGGTCTTCGAGATCGGCAACCTCGAATCGAACGTTGGGTGGCGTGCTGGTGACGTCAACAACTCATATAAGTCAATGTGTGTCCAAGAGCATGGCTTACTATTCAGGTTGCACAGGAGAGAGGTCGAAGCCTCTTACCTACTGGATGTGAGGAGCTAGCTTTGATAACGGTCCAAGTGGGTTGCAGACTGACCTCAGCTTCGGGGTGCTCGTCACCAAAATCCATAGCCCAGATTCCACTTCCTGTACCGACGTCAAGAACTCTTCCAACCTTGGCCCCAGGATTGTTGGGTGGGGCTGTGGCCAGTCTGTCGTCAAAGGTGCGCAGAAAGAGGTTGTGTTGCAGGTCTGAGGCAGGTCAGATTTTGCCCAAGTTAAACCACGCCAACCAGGACCATACCGAGTCTGTCTACCTCCTTCTCGTCGTTCGGCATCATGTACTCTGCGTGAGTTTTGTTAGAATGTCCTCTTATTACACACACTTAAAATTGGTTTGATGTTACTCCCAGCATTATATCCGTGATAAGTCCTTCCATTCTCTAGCCTGAACTCCATGACCGAGCTGGTCACGCTAGCGGTTGAAGAGAGTAGACTGCGCTTGAATGTCTTTGTCAGTTTAGCTTGAATGAATATGAACTCATGTACCTACAGATTGAATCTCAGATGCCGCATCGTCGTCCTGCTAAACTGGTCAGCGCGTCCATGGCCCGGGCAAAGAGAGGCGAGGTTTCTTCGCACCTGGTCATCCGCCCCAGCAGCCGCATCAGCAGCAGCGATGTTTCCGTCTGCAGCCGGCTGATCATCAGTCACATCCGCAGCAATTTGGACCTCATTGTCAACTTCCGCGTTTGGGCGCGGGTTCTCAGTTCCATCAGACACAGCTGGAGCATTGGGTCGGTCGCCCGGCGTGCTGGTCTGGTCGTTGGGAGCTGACATTTCAATTGACGAAAAATGACACCAGACTTCTCGGTTTCAAAGCTTTTTCCCCCCAAGAAATTGGCAAATGTGCTTGGTGCAGTTGTGAAGAACCAAAGAATCATGAAGTCTGCCGGGCCTTGGGGGTCAGGTGGACTTATCTGTATGTGCGTTCGACCCCTCTTCTTGGCTCCATGTTCGCTCTGGTGGCATATGCATGTTTGCACAGAACTCGCACTTTTATCGGGTCCTTCTGCAACGGACGTGAGTCTGAAAGAGGAAGATTGTCCTCGTGTTGGAACGAATGGCATTGCCAACCCCAGGCTGCGACAAGGGGCCTCTCGAGGTCCTCGGCACGCGTGGCACTGCGGTCGGCTGTAAATGGAAGCCCTCTTGCCAGTATGGCCTGCTAAACCTCGATCAGCAAATGCTTTGCGCGCAAGGGATTCCAGCCGCCTGTCTGTTGCCCAATCGCTAAGCCTGCGGGGCCCACGGAAGAAGTTTCCGCTGCATGGGATGAGCAGGCATCAAAGAGAGTGTGAACGACCCAGCTTTAGCGGAGACGATGCACCAACAAACATCGGAGCAGAGCCCGCCTCCGCCGTACCCGGGCTCAGATGTTTTGGTTGCACTCGTTTCCAGCGGGATTCAAATTCATTGTGGGCAGCAGCTTTGCGCCTCCCGATTACCGGGCCCTAATCAGGAGGGCGCCCAAAAGGGAAGCTGCCTGGGGAAATGCTTTGTTTCGAAGGAGGGTAAGATAGGCTGGTATGAAAACATTGCCTGCAAAAGGCACTCGGCCCAGATTTATCAAAATCTCCCACATGACTTTTCAAGGCCTCTATGGATCCATCTTGAAGGTTGATGTATCGGGCCAGAATGCAATTTATGGCAGGAAGTTCTCCTTCGTGAAGGTGCTTTCAGGGTTTTATTAATTCCGTTCTCCAATTGCTACCAGCTGACCCCTATCGTGGGAGGCGCACCCATCGCAGTCCCCCGGACATCTTGCTTGCTTGAACATCATTCCTTATCACCGTCATAGTAGTATTACTTGAAATATTCCGGGGCAACATGCAAACCTTGATCTCAACATCTATTTTCGATCAAGTCGGATCACTAGGTATAATACCCGAAGTATTACAGGTAGCACAATCAAAGTCAGAACGCAAGTTCCAGGAGCCCAATGCTTTTCATTGTCCTCTCACAGAAAGAAGTGTCAAACTGTTTCAACCATTTATTTGAAGTTATTTCGTCAGCGTCGGGACATCAGACGATGCGGTGCTCGTCCTAGGTGAAATGCTGATTGACGCCACCTCAATATTGCAGTCTCTCTTACCGCCAAACAGCCTATTTCCGGATACGGCTCGATATATAAACTCGTTTCCGCTGCATTTCATGAGCCTTTCAAGCAATTCGCTCGGGGGCAGGTCCAGGGTTATGCAGCCCGAGATTATGGCGTCTACTGCAACAAATGTTCCGGTGTCTACAGCCCAGCCTACCTGGCTGGTAGGTAGCCATCACATGAAACACTCACGTTGCTCGCTATTGTACCTCGTTCCCGTTGTGTGAGTATACGAGAGCCATGCATTGTATTAAACATGAGCTCGTTGGCACATATTGAAAGAGGACCAACCAAATGTCGTTCGACACCGCCTAAGCCGTGGGCCAACCCCCAAAGCTCAATTCGGAGCAGTAGTCTCACACATACATGGATGATGATTTTCGTGCATGGACAGGAGAAAGACCAGCACCATGAGACGGATACTTATAAAGACGTACAGCAATATCTTGGCCGGCAAAAACTGTGGTACACCGACATGGAGTCAATGGTATGAGCTGCTCAGTTTCCCGCCGTCCTGGACCATCAGCGTTGGCAAGAAGCTACGTGAGAACATGAGTCTATATGAATTTCCTTGAAAATGTTCAGACTGAAGATTGACTAAGCAATGCAAATAAATTTGTAGTCAGGCGTTGGGGCATCTTCAGGCAATGGCTGGTATTAACAAGTCTCTGTTTGTCGTTTTTCTTCCTTCACTAACCGCTATGTATGCCATCAGTCCTTATCTGCCATAACGGGCTCCCTCACTTCCCGTGTCGTAGTATCGAGAGTATTCCCGATAAGATATCAACTCTTGTAAGACTTCGGAGTCAACCCCCGAGAGGCGGATTTCGTTGATGTTCCCATGCGGGAACCGCAAGCTCGCATAATAGAATCAAGGTGGAAGTCTCTCGCTTTCATTGTGCGAAACTTTCAATGCTGCGTGACAGTTGGAAAGCTGTCTTATATATCCTCACCCAGAAAGATGATGTGGCAGCGTAGAAGCTCAGGATGTTTTTCAAGTAAGTCGTGGTAAAACGGTGGCCTATCGAACACCAAGACAAAGTATCAAGTATTTAAAGCCACCGAAAACTGATCATTTTCTCTAATCAACACTCCCTCGCAACTATTCGTTACGCACACTACCGGACCTTCTCACTCAACGTATCACGCCGCCTTGTGCTAGAACAGCGCCGAAGACGAAAGCCGAACAAAGGTTCTGGTCCGGCTCCAAGGCCGTTCCTGCAATTGTCGTGACGCGCTCGGATTGCCTGCTGCTGGACAGAACTGGAGAGCCGCACAAACGGGCTTTATATGCTTTGTCACCCACTACGCCCCAGCTGCGAGAACATCTCACCACCGCCAACTATAAAATTAACTTAACACAAGAAACACATGTCGTAGCGCAAACGAAAATCAAAATTGCTCTCGTACCTATCAGATTAAATGGAAACGAACACGGCATCGACCATGTCCCCAACCAGGGAGGCAACGAGCCCAACCACTCCCACGGCATCAAACTGTCGCCAACATTCTACCTCCCTTCCTCGACTCTGAGTATTAGTTCTGCAATATGCGTATCAACCACTGAAATAAACCTAAAGAAGTGCAAGACGACATGCATTCTTCGTCAGAAGAGGATGCGTGAGACGTTCCTCCTAGGCTGTCACGAGTGTGTCCAATCGCTTCTGCCGCGACATGCCACAAAGGTTGAGCATGCAATCATTCGGTCGCTTCAACCCCAAGTTGCATGCTCGGAACCAATTCATACGCCCGACAATTAGGAAGTCTTCCAACTTGGGGCGTGATAAGCATAAGGGGAACTAAACGTCAGATTCTTCACGGACAGGCCATCAGCTCGCGCTTTCTTGGGGATCACAGATATCACAGCTACCACGAGAACATCAAAATGAACGGCAACCACATGTCTTGCGTTATCTAGTACACAGCGAAGCCGCACGCGACCCCGCTCAAACACGTACACGTCCATCGCCGGACCCCTCATTGGGGACCCCACCAACCACCACCACCATTGCCTGCACGCATGCCCGCAATCACAGGGAAAAATCAAGGGAAAAAAAGTCTATCATCACCGCCCTTGAGTCGTTTGCGGTAAGGCACACACCGTCCCCAGCGCCGCCATCCTTTGATTACTGAACCAACAACCTGTTCTGCGGGATCTCCATTCGCCATGCCACTTTGTTGAAGGTTGTAGCGACAAGGTAGGGAAATGGGCCGGGCAGGTAAGCATCGGCAAAAGAGTTGTAAGATAACAACACAGTAGAAGATAGAGTTGTTACATGCCCTCGAAGTCGCCACCGAGGTCGTCCTCATCCAGGTCGCCCTCCTGTATCTCCTTCGCCATCTCACGTTCGCGTTCGCGTGCTTCTTGGGCGTTCTTGAGCTCGAGGCGGTGCTGGTTCATGGGGAATCGCATAGCCTGAAAAGATTGCGTTAGTAAACTGCCAGAAAAAGAGAAGGTAATCAGCATACCTTGACGCTCTCGTCGTGCAGAGCCAAGCACGCGCGAATTCTGTCATGGAAGGCTTCACCGGGCTCCCGCGTAGCGTAGACGTCGCCGACCTCCTTGCTCTTCATGTATCCGTGCTCGCGGTCCAGAGTAGCCTCAATGACACCGTCGCGGATAGCCTTGGCGACGATGTACTCGGCTGACTCCTCGCTGCCGAGATCGAGGCGAATGCAAATGTCGCGCAGGGAGATGCGAGAGTATGACAGAGACATCATACGGATACCGGTCTTGATGACGTTCTGGCGGAGACGGAGGATCAGGCTGTAGGTGCCGTCGCGGCGGAAGGTATCGGCGTGGTCGGCGATGATCGTCTCGAAGTTCTGCACCTTGCCGATGCGAACGGCCTGGACGAGGAGGAAGTAGGGGTGCAGAGCCAGCTCGAGGGTAGGCTGGCGGAAGGTGGAGCGCTCGGGGATGTCGCCCATCAGCAGCTCAACGACAAGCAGCAGCTTGGTCGCAGTCTGGGAGAAGCCGACGGCGGCGGCGCTTGAGGGGGCCTTACGGGTCGCAGCCGTAAGATGCTCGTGTGCCTCGGTGTATCTGAGCTGGATAGCGCGGATGCGTCCGAGGTAGTACAGGAAACGGGCAACCTGGTTGTTGGCAGCGTTCTCGGGGAACTGGGTGTGGGATACGAGAAGATCGGCTTGCGCGATGTGGGACGTCAGCAAGTAGCTGCGAAGCAGCAGCACGATAACCGAAGCTTGCGTATCGATGTCCTTGCGGAGAACAGCGGTACGCAGAGCAGCGAGCAGGGTTGGCCTGATGGCAACAATCGGGGATTGGGGAGACGAGGGCTGAGGCGCCAGGTTCTCGCAGAACATTGAGTAGTAGAAGTAGACCTTGGCGGAGAGGGAGTCTAATGTGCGGCGGTTGAGGTTGTGGATGCGGTCGGTGAGCTGCTTGGAGAAGTCGGCTCCCAGCTGGAACTGCTTCGAGTCGTAGAGGTGGACCTGGATCAGGATGCCGAGGAAGATGTCAATCTCCGGGATGATCTCCTTTGCCTCCTTCTTCTGGCCGTTCTTGGCCGTCTTCGCGGGCTCGCTGTCGACTTCCATCTCGGGACCGCTGGAACGACCCAGGGGAACGTTCTCGCGGCCGATGGCAATCAGAAGCTGCTTGGCAACATTTCCGGAGGCGACGGTCGCGGGGAACGTCTCGACGATGGCCTGGGCGATGATGTCGGGAGTCAGGCGCTTGCGGATGGTCGAGATTGACCGCAGAGCTCGGAGGGTGAATCTGGCATCGAAGAGAACGACGGCGCGATCTAGCAGAGCAAAGTTGCTCTTGATGTCTGTTCACGATCATTTCGTCAGTAGGGAGCTTCAGACGGCAGTGCACCGTAGGTATTCGAATGTGAACCATTGCATACCTGCTACAGCCTGCACCACAGGGTCGACCGTGACCTCTGCCTCATCTTTGCCCTCATCGCCCATCTCAACGTCACCATCAACGTCGCCAGCAGGAGCAGCGGCCTTCTTCGAAGGGGGAACGACCACAGTCATCTCCTCGTCGCCGTCCTTGGCGGCCTTCTTGCTCTTGTTCTTTGCCTCGTCCTTCTTGTTGTTCTGGACGCCGTTCTCGAGGGGCTCCTTCCCGTTGCGCGAGGGTGTTTTGCCCGGCATATCTGCTCAGTGGGCCAGCTGTAGATGTGTATGTGGAAGTGTTCCGGGTGCCGTCTGGGGTGGCAGCGGTCGGTTATCGGTCGTGATGTCGCGCCCGGGGAAGAGGGAGCAAGGTGGGTGTTGTTTTGCGTAGATACGGAGCCCCGTCAGGTGTCTCGTACCGGAAGGATTGGGTGGGAAAGTCAGGTGACAGAGGTCGGAGTTGAAGAGTGTACGCAGTTGGAGGCCGGAGCTCTGTCGGAGTCGGTGTTCGCTGATGGGAATGGGTGGTTGTTGTTTGGCCGTTTGCCTCGTGATGCAAGAAGGTTCGATGGAGGAGAGCTCAAAGATTGAATACCTGAGGCTTGGGCTACTGCTGCTGTTGCTGCTGCACTCAGGCCCTTGGGGCGACGACACCTAGCAGAGGTCACGGTACTCTGTTGGGGTGGGATGTGTACACGTGAGTCACGCTAGCTTAGGTGCAAAACCCGGCGCATTTGGTTGTACCTCTCTTGTACCTTAGCTAAGCGAGTGAGATTGCCGGGCCTGCTGGGAGCGTGGAGCACCATCCCCAAAACCGAAAGGGAAGTAAAGGCCACACGGGTCCCAGGCGCGAGTGACGTTGTCGATGCTGCCTGCCTGTGCCTGCCCTTTTGCTTTCGTGCCACTTATGCAGCTCTCAGCTGGAATTATGTAATTATTCACAAGCCTGTCTTTGCACAACTCAACCACCGCCCTCGACGGCGACCGACTGCAATTATTATTACTCAGCATACAACTGACACTGATCTCCCCGTCTTATGGCTGCGCTAACAATTCAATCGCCTTCGTGTTGAGCATTGGCCCAACTTCCCCAGCATGAACACCCAAGGGCCATCGCGTATTGAACCCAGATTCGTCCTTCTAGACGAATAATGCGACATTATCTGCCTTCGTCCAAAGATGAGAGACCACATGTACGAAATGCGGCGCCACCTGCATGTCTGTTTGTGATCTCCGACCGAATCCGGACTATTGCTATTGTCTCCCTTGCGGACGTCTGGGCGGCCCGGCGACGTCCACGCAGCCGCTTGGTACCAGCTGGACGATGTTGTGATCCAGCTTACTCATGGCATCTACGTTGCTGGACGTTGATCCAGAATAGGGCATGCATGTACTTATTACAGTCAAGCTTGATTCACTTTGATGGGATGCGTCCTAATCTGTGATCAATTTTGGGTATAGCCTACACTGAAAAAGGTGCCTCGTAGCAACCACGACGTTGAAATGTCGCCAAAGGACCACCTGTATTTCCCGAAACGCCTCATCATGTCCTCCAGTCCGTGCCAAAAAAAAAAACCATGATAATTCCAAGTGCGCAGACGAGGGATCCTTGGCCTACTACTTCCAGCTGATTTCCATCGAGATGTTGTGGTGAGGCTGGGCAAAAGAGCCATTCTGGCCGTCGTTCGTGACAGGGTACTGAATCAGCTCCGGGCCACTGATCTGCTGCCGAGTCTGGCTTTGAGGCTGGCTCTTGAGTGGAGCCTTTTTGGTAGGAGAAGGAGACTTTTGCGACCTGGCCTTGAGCGGAGTACCGCTCTTCGATGAGGCCTTGGTAGGAGTGCCATTCTTCGAGGGAGACTTGGTTGCAATGCTCTTGGAGCCCTTGGAGCCGGAGGCGGTCTTGGATGAACCCTTGACTGGGGAGCTTCCGCGAGACGAAGCTCCATCACTGCAATCTCCCTCTTCGTCTTCGAAGAATCGGACACTCTTGGCAACACCACACATGTTAGGGTTGCGCTTCTTTTTCTTCTTGTTGTCCTTCATCGCCGACTTTGGTTCCTGGGAAGGCTGGTCCTACTCGCCCTTACCGGAGGTGACCTTTGCCGCTTGAATGGCGCTCATCTTGGTGATCCAGGCCGTGGAAGGCTGGAACTTGCGAACAGCGCGTAATTCGTCGGATGAGTAGCCAGGCACACGGATGTTGTAGGTGCGCTCAAGCACAAGCTGGATATCGCGAATCTCGAGAACCTTGGATCCGCGCTCCTTAGCGTTGCGGCAGGCGGTCTCGAGGACGTTGTCGACGAAGCTGTCAGCCATGGTCAAGACGCTCTGGAATGATGTCAGAATTGTAAACTCGCAATTTGTTGATCAAAACATACCTCTTCAACCTCCGGCATCAACATGTTGTTGTCCTGGCTCTCGCCGGTTCCACCACAAACCTGGCGGACGAGCTCATCAAGCTTCTTCTTGCTGAGAACGTGATCGCCTTCGGCCTCATGCTGGTAGGCTGGAATCTTGGCCATCGCGGGCTGGCCCATGACACCACCGGCAATGCCACTACCTCCGGTATAGGTAGGGCGGCCTGCTCCAGCACCACCACTCATTGCGACAGGCTGCGGAACGGCAGTCGCCTTTTCGGGAAGCTGCTTGGGAATCGGGAGCTTGGACTGCAGCGTCTGCGTGGGCTGAGTCGGATGGGCATGCTGGTTGTTGGCACCCATGATGACTCCCTGTGCGCCGGCAGATCCAGGGGTGTTGTTAGGCTGTTGCTGGATAGGAATCGCAACCTGCGAGTTCACACGCTGGTTTGCGCGCGAGACTGCAGCAGAGTGCGAGAGAGCTTGGCCATTCGCCAGAGGAGCGGCAGACTGGGGAGTCGCGACGCGGTTCTGGGTGGGAGTGCCTGCCGAGGGAAGTCCGCCTCCAGCAGATACGGAAGCGATCGCCGTATTGACGGGAGGAGGGTGAGGTTGTTGCTGACCTTGGGGAGCCATGGCTTGCTGCTGCTGGTGTTGTTGCGGTGCGACAGTGGCAGGTTGTTGAGGTTGCGCGGGTTGAGTAGTCGGAGTGGGAGCCGACGGGGTGGGTGCTTGAGCTTGGGCAGGTGCCTGGTGTTGCTGCTGCTGTTGCGCTTGCTGCTGAGCCGCCTGTTGTTGCGCCTGCTGTTGTTGCTGGGCCTGGTGTGCCTGTTGCGCCTGCTGGTTTTGGGGAGTTGCACGTCCGGCGGCGGCAGCTGCCATTTGCTGATTTTTCGCAGCCTCGATAGCTGCATTCACCGCCGTGTTTTGGGTTTGCATCGAAGGGGTACCCGCCTGGGCAGGCACCGGGCTGGCCTGCGCACCTGCCTGGGTCGCCGGAGTCTGCGCGGCAGCCACGGCCGGACTGGGTTGCGGTTGTTGCTGCTGGGCCTGTTGCTGAGCCTGCTGCTGCTGCTGCTGCTGCTGTTGAGCTTGCTGTTGCTGTTGCGGTGGCCGAGCAGCTCCTTGGCCACCAGCAGCAGCCTGGCCAGCGAGGGCGGCGCGCTGCTTGTTGATGTTTTCTTGACTCTTACGAAAACCGTCGACAAACTTGTGCGCCTCCTGGTACATCTTGTGAGCGTGCTCTCGACGGATCTGAATCTGCTTCAACTCTTCCGCGCTGTACGGCGATCCCCTGTCCTGCCTCTCCTTGATGATGGTGTCGATGCGCTTCATCTGGTTTCCATTGTTGTCCATCTGCATCAACGCTCTCAAGTACTTGGCCTTGAAGTCGTTCGACCATCGCTGCGCCGCCTCGGCGCCCTTCTCGGAGATCGTCATGGGCGGGTTGAATGTCATCTGGCGGATGTGCGCCAGAATGTGCTCCGGGAATTGGGAAGGGGTCGACTGCGGCTGTTGGGCAGCGGCGGGAGTCGGTGCGGCGGCGGGAGCGGGCGCTGGTGTAGGGGCATGTGCCGGCTCTGCGGTTGCCGACGGTGTGCCTTCGGTCTTTGGCTCTGTCTTGACAGTCACGCCGCCTGCGTTCTGGCTCGCGGTTTGCTGCTGAGCTTGCGGCTGTGCCTGTTGGGGTTGTTGCTGGGGCGTGGGCGCCTGAGCAGCCTGGGTCTGCTGCGATTGCTGGCCGGCTTGCTGTGGTTGCTGTTGCTGCGCAGCCTGCTGGGCTTGCTGCTGTTGTTGGACTTGCAACCTGCGCTGCTGAAGCTTATTCAGAAGCATCTTGGTGAAGTCCTGGATTTTCTTCTTGGCATCTTGATGCTGGGCCGAGTCTTCGGGGTGGTTCTCGAAATGGTTCCAAAGCTGACGGAGGCCGCGCTCGTACTTTGCCTTTTCTTCATCGTTGAGGATCGGGAGGTTTCGCATCATCTCGGGACGATACATTGGAGCCTGTCGCTGGGCTCCGGGTCCGGCTTGACCGGCCGCAGCGCCTTGCTGGCCCGCCTGGCCTTGATTGTTCATCGCGGTATCGTGGGATCGGTTTGGAGGAGGTTGGGTAGGTTTCTATCGGGATTGGAGGCTACAAGTTCGAAATTTTCTTAAATATGGCTCTAAAATGATCTAACCAGAAGTGAGTTATCGTGGTTCAAGCGGGGAATAAAATTTGATAACATGCAGAGCGCGAAGCTGAAGGGGTAAATAAGAATTGTAGTGAACTCTGCGGTTGAAGTTGCGACAAGGCGACAGACGCGAAGCTGGAAAGTTCCGCGTGGAGCGGTCCGGACCCCTGTGATTGGTCAGAGCGCGCTTCTTTCCAGGCTCCGCTGTCTTGCCGGCCGGTGCCAGCTTGTTAACACCGAAAGCTTGAACCCAGTCATCACTTCAGCATGGTTCTTTCGAGTTCAACTTTGTCGCTACCTAGCATGAGATGCAGCTGGAAGGTCTTGGATCGCTACATGCTTTGTCGTCCCTTTTCTCCACTTGGGGAGAGATAGCTTTGAGGGGCTTGGATATGCCGTCCAGTGTGATGGACACGGGGCCCTTAATCCATAGGTTAGGTCCTGTCACAATGTCCAGCGGATCAATGTTTCGGCCGAGTCATCGGATGCGACGATCTAATGGCCAACCTTTCTATCTGTTCAGACTGTTTTCAACATGCTAGTTTCTGCAATGACACATCGCCGAGAACCACTGCAGCTTGCATGCACTTGTTTTTCAGTTGGGTCGCTTACATCGACTTCATCGTTGCAAAAACCATATGGTGCTCAGAATACGTGGCTAGGTACCTTAGTTGATATTGGTAGATATGATCATGCCCAAGTTCGACCATGAAAATATCACCAGGGCTCGAGAAACTTCAATCAGGGTTGTGGAAAACTGCTTTTCTCTGCATTGCCTACCGAACAGAGTATTCATGATGGACTGATAGGGACTCTGTCAAGTGAGATCTATTTGGCTACAAGCATGGTTTCGGGAGCTACCTTTTCCAGCTCCGCCAGCACCTTGGCCAGAAACCATGGAGGATTTCATTGAGTAAGAGCCGCAAACCGTCCTTCGCATTCCTTGTCTTTCCATAAGAAGCAGGCTTCTCGAAGGTGTCGGCCCCAGTCCCAAACCCACGACTGCTAAATAGGGCGTGGAGAGACCGGAAACACGTCTGCGCTGGTCGTCCTGCGGGAGGCCCGCCGGACCTGCAGATGGATGGATCCCCAAGACCATCCACTCTGGCGCGAACTCGCCATGCGCAATTGCGCAACCCAACGATGGCCGCATGAGGCCAGTGCAGGGGGTGTCAGCGCGGTGAGACTAGAGAATGGGGGTACTATGCCCTAACGCAGGCGGCGGAACGAAGGAAGACGATATGCATCGTGGAAAAATTCGTCGCGGCAACGAGAGGGATGGCAGCAGAGTAAGATAGATGGATGGTCGGACGGACAGTCTTCATGGCGGCCCAACCCACCAGTCTATTCGCCGAGGGACGGACCGAGAGCTATCGTCCCCGTTCCCGGTTCCTATTCCGTCGTCCGAGTGTCATCCGTCAGTCAACTGAAATACGTAGTACGGATACGTATTCATGGTTTGACGATGTTGTTCAGGCCAGGGCGATGGGCTGGGTTGGGTTGGGTAAGGGATCTTGTTCCTCAGCAAGGAATGGAAAAAGGCTAAGAAGAGGGGCCGTCAGCGTTGGGTGACAGGGGTCAGTCGCCATCATCATAGCGACGGGAGTGCCTACGTACCTTCACACATCCTCCGACGTGATGATTATCCAAACATGGAAAGATGACCTGGCTCCAATGGCTGGAGACTTGGGAAACGAGACACTGGAAAGGAAGGCGAGTGCAAGCTTAAACGTGGCGTAGTGAATTGCCGTCAGCTCAAGTTACACCACGTCGAGGCCCGACGCGAAGGGACCGTTGCCGTTGCCGTTGCCGCTGCTCTTGCCGTTGCCGCTGCCCTCAGTCTCCCGTCTACACCAGAAAAGGAAGTCGAGACAGACCGAGACACCTTCTAGAAACCGCTCCCCAGATGTTGCGGCGCTCCTTCTTTCTTTCCAGTCGGACGCCAGAATTCTGCGTGTATTCCTCCTGACCGCCTTCATGTTCTTTTTCCTCTTTCTCTCTCTGCAAGGCTCCCTCTGCCTCTCCACACGAATCCCACTCGGCCACCTCACCCCTCACCTCACTTTTTTTTTTCGTCCCTCTCACTGATGGTGGTGGTGGTGCATTGTATTAGCTGCTGCAAGTGCTGCAAGTCCCAGCTGCAACACGACCGAAAAACCTGCACGACGATTGGGAACAGCGCCATCGCAGTCGACCCTCCGTCCCCGACTCGAACCCTCGTTCATTGGGCACAAGTGCTGCTACCCAGCCCACCCTTTTTCCAACCTGTCTGTATCTAATCTATTTTTCCCAGTCGTTTGTTTCGCTCGTCTCCATACCGTCGGTCCAGTGCCCATCACGTCCCGCTTGTGGCTAAATCCCTGTGACGCCGCTTTCCCTGTCGCTGGAGACTGCGGGAAGCAGGTAGCCTCACCGATGAATTCGCTCAGCGCGTCTCTTCCAGACGTTGACCGAGCAAGCTGCCAAGGACACGAGTCGTCAACATGAGCATTGGACACATGTCTTTTTGGGCTTCGAGGGTTGAGGCCCGCTGCCCGCTACAATGCCACTGCTGCTACGGATACATCCCACGACATGGGAATACACTGCAGCAGGCGACGCACTAACAGTAGCTGCGTCCCGATAAGGCCAATGGCCATGATGCCGGCCGTTAATGTGTGGCGTCGATAGGGCCAGAGGCGGACAACGGAAAGCCTCAGACACACTCGACATTTCGAAGGAGCCTCGAACCAAAGACATTGTCAAGTTGTCAAGCCGAAAAAAAAAAGTAACAAGAAATCGTCAATGGTTCGGCGATCCGGCCACCAGTACAACGATCTACTCTTCCCCTCCACACCTCTCGCCCCTCCAGTTACCCCTCCCTCCACTCCGTCCCGGTCCTCGCCCTCTCACTCTCGAGACTCGATTGGATGTCTTCCCGCAGTCCGTCTCCCCCAATCCAGCCCAGTCCAGCCGACCAACCAGTCATCCAGTCTGGGCCCCCAGCATGCAAGCCTAGCAAACTCGCAAGAACCCGCCGCTGCGGCATACGCAAATGCGTGAGGGCACACCATACGCCGTGACGCCCACACACATGCCAATTTTCTCTCAATTGCGGGATACACACGGCTTGACGGGTAGACCAGGGAGTCCTGGAGCATTGCTGCCCAAAGGCTCGAACTTGCGTTGCGGCGCCCCGCGAGAATGCGCAAGAGAGGGACCACCACAGGCCACGCCCACGCCCACGTCCAACCCCAACCGCCGGTCACGCACAACACTTTTGCAACGAGAACTTTTTTCCCATTTCTTTTTGCTTCTGATAGGAAGACCGGCGAGAGACGAAAGGCCCGTTACAGGCATTTTGCGATACGTACCATCTGCAGCAAAATATGGGGGACCACCAGAGGCGCCAACAGACCCAGCAGCAGAAGGACCATGACCAGCACCCACCAAACCAAGAGAGAGGCTCATCTGCCCACCGCCGGCTGGCTGGCTGGCCACTGGATCCTCCGACTTCTTGCTGCATGGCATGGCATGGACATGGTACGGCTGCAGTGAGCGCACATGTGCGATGATTCTTTTTTAATTCTTAATCCTCCTCTGTCCCACGCCCTCGAGAAATTCTCCTCTCTTTTTCCCTTTCTCCTTCGTCGTTGACACATGTCTACCTCCCCCGGACCGTCGCCATCTGCTATTACACTTGCGATTCCGCGTCTCGTCCCCTTTGCTTGGTCAGTCGAAGACTGAACGACAGACAGCATAAAGGGGCAATCCGTGAGAAAACACGGATTATATCAGCCATACCTATAAGACCGGACGGCCTGGTTGCGCCATCGAAGCCGCCCGGCCTATCACGGAACAACCAGCACCTCTCTCCGAATCGATTCAGCCCTCGAGGAGACACCGAACGCCGTGAGACTCCTTCTCACACCGGTAGCTCGGACGTCCATATCCATCGCCATTCACGGCTGGAATCCAGGAATTATAGAACAGATCCCCTTCGGCGGTCCGTCTGCTGGCTCTCATTCCGCTTGAGGCGCCTACTCAGCAGCTACAAGCAGACCCTCAGGTCTCGGGAATCTTGCATCCCGTGCGGCGCCCATTACTCGGCACTGAGTTGCTATCTTGGTTTCCTTCTTGTCATCTAGTACTGCCTCTTGCGGTATTCATCCCACCCTCCGACATAACAACTCACATCCGACAAATTCCAGAGCTCTTGCTTTACCCGGGTCCCCCACGCTTGTCTTCGACACTTTCCCCAACTAGTTTCATCCAATTACCTTGTTCAAGGCCATCATCGGAGCTCGCCTTGACCATACCATTGCTTTTGCTCGCGTGCACATAGCACTGCTGCTTCTCTCCTCTCTCGTCAGCCATTTCGCGCTGCTCTACTGCAACCTTCTGAACAAGGACCAGCCCTTGTCGCCCAGGACGAAGGCCGTCCTATCGTCACCGCCCGCCCGATTTTCGTTGTCCCCACAGCCGGGATCCCGCACCTTGTTCCCCGAAACATTCCTCTCCGTTTCTCTGCCTCTGTCTCTCTCGGGGGCCAGCGACCAGGACTGAGACGTGGGACTGGGATTCGAGGGACCATCTTCGGCGCCGCCAATCGTTCGTGCGCCATTGGCACTTTGCACCCATTCCACAAAGGCGCATCCCGTGCTCTCCAGGCGCAATCCGGACATCCAGCAGCGCCCTGCTCCCTCTTCTCGTATTTCCCCCGAGATCTATCATGACAACCTATAGCGACCAACGAATATCCTCTTCTCCTTGTTGGAGGTTTCTACTTTGGGTGTTGACGCCTTGACTTGTTACAACTTGCTCACTGTCACTCTCACCACACCTACTCACCGCACATCCACACCACATCAACCGCACCTCCATCTACCGGCCATCGCTAGCGGGAAGCTGATCTGATCCATCCCATTTCCCCCGCCAATTCCCTTCTTCCCCACACCAACGACCAAAAAAAGGCCCAGTCCCCAACTAGAGGCCCTGATCCGTGAGATCAACACCCAGAAGAAAAAAAGACTGCCGGGACGGCGATCTCTCACAACGGTCCTCGAACCCTCAGCATCGCGACCCCCTCATCAAATAACCTCAATTGCATTTGGTCAGGCTGCGTCAACGATATGCCATCACGCAGGACACGGACATCAACGCCCAGCATGATGCTGGGTCCTCTCGGGGGCCCGAACTCACCGCCCCATTCTCCTACCTCCGCCGCGCCGGCGATGCTTCAACATAAGTACGCCGCTCGCCATTTGCCACCATCCGGTATTCAGCCCACAGGCAACGGCCATCAATTCAGCTTTACTCCTTCCAATCGCTTTGCACAGCTATCACCTCGCACGTCATCTGAAGATTCCGACGAAGAATCCGAATCCGAATCCGACTCTGATGAGAGCGAACTTCCACAAGCACCTCAGGCAAAGTCTGAGGATGAAGAGGATGATAGCGACGACGAAGAAAGTGAAGACGATAGCGATGATGATGCAGACGATGAAGACGAGGACGTGCCCATGATGGCTCCTCCTCCTCCTCCAGCTCTCATGTCAGCTCCAATGCGGGCACCAATACGAGCACCTTCGCGCCCGCCAATGCACCAGAGCATGGCTGTCGACAGCAGTTCCGAAGAGGAGTCGGACGATGAGGAAGACGCAGAAGACGAAGAAGGAGACGATGAAGAGTCCGAAGAGGATTCGGAATCTTCAGACTCTGACTCGGAAATGCTGCCTCACGCCCCAGAAGCGCCCCCGATTCCCCGCCCGGCCCCCGCCGCCGTCGCTGCTGCTGCATCAGTCGCAGCACCAGCGCTGCACGTGAAGGCGAACTTCACCGTCGAAGAAATGTCTGACTTCGATCCCATGGACCAAGATCGCGACGGAATCATGGCGCCTTCGGGCTACTCCTCTCCAGCGTCCGCCCGCTCCCGCTCCCGCGCTCCGGTTGCCGCTCCGAAGCCCGACCCGACTTCCCGGTTGGCACGAGAATTTGACCACCTCAACTTTCCCAGCTCGGACTCAGAATCCGAGGATCTGGATGCAGACGAGGCACATGAAGAATTCATTCGTGTGCAGCGCACATTGCGAATGCTCAGGCGCCGAACTCACGGGTCAAGCATTGGCAAGCGGACCATATCGGAGCGCAGCGAATCTGATCACGAGGATATGCCTCTCGACCCCGACGCCGTAGGCTCCAGCGCAAGGAGACTACGACGCCGTGTGGGTGATCAATCAGTCCGCCGGAGCTTCATCTTGCAATTCCAAGACCCCCCGCCCCCGCGCATCGACGAACTCGACGAGCCGGATAGCGAGGTGGAGGGAATCTTTTTTTGCGATCACGAGACACTCGCGAGGGAATTGCCGTATTATTCCATTGAGATCATTGAGTATGAGTCTCCCAGCCCAACCAGCCCTCGCAGCCCGTGAACAACATTCGTTTTGGCACGCGATATATATACGTTTAGCACGCAAAACGGTGCATCACATTCAGTCGGACGCTATCAGACCGACGCAAACAATGATATACCTACAATGAACATGCCGGGATAGAATGACGAACAACAACGACGATGATGACGGAATGACGCAAGGTCTCAATGACATTGTTTTTAATCTTTCTCCGATGTTTCTCTTGCTCTGGCACCAAAATTTATCGATACCTTTCACGATACTTAGACGTTTTTGCATCGGAAGGACACACAACAGCGCGGAGTAGCATGTTCTGTATGAAGGATGTTTTTTTTCATGATAGAAACGGTATACGTAGAAGAGCCTCATGGTTCTGATGAAATGAATGCCCATGGAAATTTTACCACATGTCATGACCCTCCCCACCCGCCGTAGCCTTGTGAGGACGACTGCCGAGTCTAACGTCCAGCTCAGCCACCTGAAGATATCGAAACGTTTCCCGAAGTCCGGTGGTGTCTAGACCGGGCGCGCGGGGGAGGTGGGTGGAGGCGAAAAAATGGCGGCGTTATCTAGGCGGTGTGTTTTATGATGGGAGGGACGGACGGGGTGAGTGGTCGATGACGTGCAGCGGATCAGCGTAGCGTAGCGGGATGGATGGCGAAGGGAAGGGAACATGTGTTTGCGTGTGTGTGAGTGTGTGTTGTGCAGTGGCTATCTGGCTTTGCTAAGGCGATTTCCACTCACACCTGGACCTGCGCGGAACGGCGAGAACCATCCGGCTTGGGAGGGCACGGGAGGGGAGAGCGGGCATTGGACAGGCTGGTATCTGATTGGTTTTGTGAATTCTCGGTGACGGGAGGTGATTCTACTGGATGTCTGTCTGGCTGTGTAATGATTCGAGACCGCGGGATGCAGGCGAGAGGGGCTTCTTTCGGGGGCCGGGCGAGCTGGAGATGGGGGGGGAGGGGGCCACTGTCAGCACGTGTTTGTTGACGAATGCTGGAGCAGGCTCTCGAATCGTATGCTACGAAACCAAGACACCGTAAGATTCTGTAGGTGTGTAGCGTGTATGTGAGATTGTTTACATTGCTGACGATTGTGGATGATGGGAGTGGGCGGGTGAGGGCCATTCGGAGCTGGCGGAAGAGGAGGGAGGTTCGGGTTCTGGGGCCGTGGTGCGGAAACGGCGGTCTGGTGCTGGCGGGCTGGGGACGTGTGGGGCTGCGGGCTCGGGGGGCCACGGGAGGAGGCGGTCGGGGAGGCGGGATATGGGGAAGGGACAACGTGGGATTGGGGGTTTGGGGGCTTGTTTGGTGACGTGTATAGGGGGAGAAGGTCTAGAACTTGGACCCTTGGGTGATGCGGTGTGTTGTTTAGTTGTTTGTGGTTTGGCTTGACGTGAGGTGGCACCGTGGTCTCGACAACGTTAAGCTGGTGTCATGCAGGTAGCAGGAGTGACTCGGGATCCGGGGACCGCTGGATGGACGAGCAGTATAAGTTGCTTCGCCATAGCCACTAAATCGATCTTGATAAACCAGAACGAATTTGGCCTTTTGCAGCTTGATAGTGGTTGTCTGTTTAAAAGATTCGTTGCGAACACAGGCCAGATCTACGAAGATGTGCCGCGCACGCAAGCCAGTTGAAGTTGACGACGGGATTCTTGCCTCTATCATGGCTTTTTGATGAATCCGTGTGGTATTCGAGTCTTCCATGCCTCAAACCTGATCAATGAAAGAGGATAGAGGCTGAATCTGACATACCCTGGCTACCCTCAGTCATGTCTACAGAACGACGCTGCCACGTTTGAGAGCACGAATCCATGTTTCATTCCATCCTGGAATTCATCTGGTGATATGGACGATAGATTTTGGTCATGATTTGGAACTAACGCGAGGGCGGGCCTCTTAGACTATGCATCTGGTCCTGAGGCTGGCTGTTACGCTGACTTCAAGCAAAACCCAAGTCGTTTTTGACAATATTTAAGCCTCCTTTCCATCACAGAAGCATAGGAAAGACAGGCCACAATGTCGCTTGCTTGTTTACACTGGTTTTCAATTGACACTCCACGAAGCTTGCGGTCCAATTGAACTAAATCATCGGTTTCGTGGACCTGTATATGGTGTAGCATTCATGATTGCCTTTGGGTAGGTATTGCTTACCTAGGCAGTTCCAATAGCCGAGGAGAGACGACCATAAAGGCTGCTGAGAGACTTGGTTTTCAAATTTGAACGTCCAGAAAGGGGCGTCATGACTAACGTATGATGGTATTCTGAATGGAAAACCGGCTGAGAGTGTTGACAATCTGCTAGTCAAAAGATGTGACCAAACACAATCATTCTTGGAGTCTGAGAGTCCTCTTATCAGCATATAAATCAATTTATACTTCATACGTAGTAGCCAAGTGTTTCTTCCTAATGTTGGGAACAGCTAACGATGCTTGTGCGTGGGCCAGGAGGCGTTCAAGTTCTGTAGGACGTGCCAAAAACAAGCATAATACGTGAATCCTAGGGCAGAAAATGTTGAAGAACGCAAATCAGGTTCTACCAGCAGACCTTCTCTTGATATTGGCAGAGAATTCTAGGCGGTTAGAGACGCGATTCTGGGGATTCAGGTACTCTGAGATCATTCATCAAGCGCCTGTCAGCGTATAACACTGAGTCTGTCTTTGGTCATAGTCCGAGGTTGATTCCAGGGAGTATTCCTTTCGAAAAGGACGTCTACACCAGTGACCAGACCGTCGATTGAATGATTACTGTAAACTAAAAGGAATCATAAGAGGTACACTTCATGGCAGCACCGCATCCCTGGAGGCTGAACAAGGGCCCAAATCGCCGTGGAAGAATCTCACACTAACATAGGAATTTCTATTCCTAGGCGACACGCCGGTGCCTGAGTAGAAGCTGAAGTATGAGCGGCGTTGTGTGAAGGAGTTGCGCGAGACGCTGGGGTTGGTTAAAATCGCAGCAGGGCACGTGAAGGTAGCTGTCGCCGTAATTGTATGCCGTAACTGTACGTTGGATTGTGATGGGCGGAACCGCGGTACAGGAGCCGCTGACCGTGACCGGGGAAGTGAGGGTGGCTGTGACTAGGGAGTCGAGGGCCGTCGTGACTGCTGGAAGAATAACCGTCGTCGTCACAGCAGAGCTGTCGGCTGCAAATCCGGGAGCGGAGGCAACAACCGCGACATGATGTCGGACACAGTGGCTGTTCGTAGCGAAAAGTGGAAGTCTGTGGCAAAAGGTCCTCCCTGAGTTGGGAAAGGGCTGCGTTTTGTGTGGGTATATTTCTATCGGAATGGCTGTTTAAGACATGAAACGGGACTGTACGGCACGATATTCGACATGTCCAGTTTGTATGCCAAGAGGCGCCGAGCAATTAGCAAGTCTCGATGTGGCCTATTTTCACAAAATGCAGGAATGCTGGAGGGCTCAAATTGTGGTGTGGCTGAAAGCTGAGCTGGAACCTTGTGTTAAAAAGGAAGGAAAGGAAATGGAGGCAACTCAGCCAGTTGCAGTGCTAAAATTTCGGCGCCCATGTCTGTCCTTTCGAGGGACTTCCGTTAGAATGTTTGGCGGTTTCTTCCGCCGCTCTAGATCTCGTTTTGCCCACCTGGGTGAAAGCAAATATGGTTGTTTTCATCGACCATCGTGGGTTTCGAGAAATAGCAGCAACGGGAAAGTAAATTATGGTATCATGAATTAATTGTACTTCCCACCAGAAAAGTACTGAAATTTTCTTATCAACCACTTGCTTCTCGTCCCAGACTCGCACTAGACGCCCAGTAAATTAATTACTTGTACACCGGAGGACTTTGCTGCTCAGCTACAGGCGGCGCCATAGGCTCATACTGAGAAGGAACCATAGGAAACATCTGGCCGTTTGGCCCAAACACCTGAATCGGGCCATCGTAAGGTCTTGTAGCAACCCTTTTGTGACAGTTGCCACAAGAGTAGTGGGTATCTTCACACCAACCTGCAATACAAGGTACGCAAGTAAGACAGACGCAGAGAAGGCAGCACAAGGCGCCGGCGAGCCTGGAATAGCATTAGTAAGTCCATCCTTGAATTATCAGATCAAACGGCTCACATCTGCATGCCGGTGCCTTCCGTATCCACGATGGTCATCGTTCTTCTCATACAAAACGGGCAGTCAATCGGTTGCGGCTTGTCGCCGAGCATGTGCAGTGGTGTGACGCCTTGAATCATTGGTGGTGCTGGTTTCTGGTCGGTTCCCTTCTCTTGCTCTACCGGAGGCGTTGTCGTGGTTGGTCTAACGCCTTGTAAGTAAATGCCGTGAGACTTCATCTTGAAGGTGAATCTTACCCTATGTTGTGCACTTCTGCGGGTAGCTCTGTAGCTGGCGCTGGGCTGGCATCTGCTGTTGTGGCGACGATTGGACTCCTATCATGGGCCTGCGCTGGCTGTTGAATGGTCGTGGCAGGCGCAGCAGGCGCCTCGACTGTGGCTGGTTGTAATTGTGACATTGTGTTGTTGTACTGTGGTTTCGCTGCGAAGGATGGGGTCTTTTCTCAATTGACCAAGGATCGCAATTATAAGTACGCACTTGAAGATGAGTCAAAACACTTGAATTCGACTGAGTAATTGGGGACACGAAATCGACTCATCATGCGCCTTATGTATCGCATTCCTCACCGCAAACAGCTTTGCTGTGCCCCCTTGGCGAGAAGCTGAGCCCACAATCTAGGCAGAACTGTAGCATCCAGGGCAAATTGGGTTTGCCAAATTGGCGTTAGGCCGCCTTGGCCAACATAATCCACACGAGCTTATGAGTACCCCTGCGCGCAGCTTACATTCGGGGCGTTTTGTACCTTGCAGCAAAGGTTCTTTGAACTTAGCTACAACAAGGATTAGAATTGAGTCCTGGGTATCATATTGTGTTGGTGCTTGCCCCTTGAGGGGTCTGTGATTAGACGATGGGACGGGAATGGCCCAGCTGCATCCTTCCGATCCTTCATTAGCCTAAATGGCCTGGGTACTGACTCCAGGTGGCATCTCGTCATGTTTATTGCGGTTCATTCTGGAGACTAGATTGCAGCTTCGGCTCTGAAGCAGAAAGTATTCTTCCTCTCATTTATACTTCATTTAGGTATGACAGGTTATCGCCTGCGGGCACATCTTGCTGACTGCCGCATGACCGTGACTGAGAAATATGTGAGTGGTCACAGGAAGACCTCTATGGAAAGACAGCATTCTCCGGCTAGCAAAACGGGGCACACCACCGCGGAGTATTAAAAAATAGTACGGTACAAAAGCTGACAGCGTTTATTATCAGTACTATCCCTATACCAAATACAAATCAACAGCAGAAGTTCAGATTGCTTTCTCGGTGGTATCGTGTGCGTTCGCCGTATTACTCCAATAATATTCACCCATATCAGAGGAGACTTCCCAAGCCCCTTCGTGACTATGCCCGTCTACTGTGCTTGTTTCTCAGCCACAGGCGGTGCTGTTGAAGCGTACTGAGACGGCATTGGAGCATAGGATTGTGGACCGAACGTCTGAATCGTGCCATTATACGGCCGTGTTGCAACCCTTTTGTGGCAGCTGGAGCAGGCATAGTGAACGTCCTCACACCACCCAGCAATACAGGGTACGCAGGTAAGGCAGACACAGAGGAGGCAGCAGAGGACACCGGCAACCCTGATATGTCTTGTCAGTCCCGAATTCCGGTGAGGTCTCTCGATCAGTGAATATAGATTAGCACTTACATTTGCATCGAGGTACCCTCTTTAGTGATAGTAGTCTGTGTTCTCTTCTTGCAAAACGGACAATCGATCGGTTGCGGAGTGTCACCGAGGGCATGTAGTGGCGTTACGGTTGGGGGAGGGGGGAGGGCCTCGATGGTCGGTCCATCGTGCTTTTGACCTGCCCATGTGGTGGATGTCGGCTCACTAGCGAAGGTCAACACGCATCCTGGGTTTCCATCGTCGTCTGAGATACAGAAAAAAAAGAGATGCTTACTCGGTATTGATCAGGCTGGTCGGCATTTCCTTGGCTGGGGCCGGTCCTGTACCCTGCATCGTGGTCGCTACTGACTCCCTGTCGTGAGCTACCGCAGGATGCTGTACCCCGGTGTAGGATGAATCAAACGTGTGAGATTGTGACATAGCGACTTCTTGTTGGAGAGTTATGGCTTGCTAACAGTCATTGGACACTGTGTTCAACAAAAACGAAAGAAGAATTGCTCAGGTATAGATGAACGGAACAGCAGTCGGAACGAGGACAGAATAAATACAAATGCGAGAGACATCAGTCTCATTATTACACACCCACAAAAGCTGGATGGGGCACTGTAAGATTTACGCGCATCACTCTAGGCAGAACCGTACCATCAAGAAGTCATTTGGGCGGGCTGTCATTGGCCCCTAGAAAGGAATGATTTGCAGTGCACTGCGAAATGCCTTGCGGCACAGCCTTACAGGCAGGTCTCAGACACGAGAAGGGGTTACCACTGAAGGTGAGTGTGGCCAAGATTAGAACTGCTACAACCAAAAAATGCCCTATCGTTTGGCGTGCATGGGCAGGTGGTTGGTCGCTATTTGTCCGAAGCTCGGGTAGTAGTAGCTTAGGTGTGCTTCGCCTCTTCCTCCCTTTGTATTGATGCAGCAGGGGTTGGAACGCGTCTCTGTGATTGCCCAGCCTTATTGTAACCTCTGGATCCTCTGGCAATCCACGTCAGCACAGCCCCTCGACGTAGGACTGCTAAAGACCTACATCACCAGATGGTAGATGAACCATCCCTGGGCCTTGAAAATGGATATGACGAGTGTTCCCGTCGCCAGAAAAAGGAAAAAAAGAAACCATCTTAAGAACGACATGTCTTCCCGATTCAAGCCTAGATTCGTTCCGCCCCGTCAATCGGAATTTCGAAATTACCCAAACGACCAGGTCGATGTAGCAGGAAGATGCGATTAATCAAAGCTTCATCAATCAACTCCGAAGGGCCACTTATTGAGTTGGTCGACTTCACTCCCGACAGGATTCCACGCTATTCCATCCTTTCGCATACTTGGGGGTCTGATGAAGTTGTCTACGCCGACATCAGAAACCATACAGCTGCGAGGAAAGACTCGTTCGAGAAAATCCGCTACAGCTGTCATCAAACGATTGCCGATGGGTTTGAGTACGTCTGGATTGACTCTTGCTGCATCGATAAAAGCTCCAGCGCAGAGCTTTCAGAGGCCATCAATTCCATGTTCGACTGGTATGACAAGGCCGAAGCGTGCTACGCATATCTTTCGGGTGTCTCGTCTACGGTTGACACTTCGAGAACGGACGGCGATTTCGCAGGATGTCGATGGTTTACGCGAGGGTGGACGCTGCAAGAACTCCTAGCCCCCGATGATCTAATTTTCTTCTCGGACGACTGGGTCAAGATCGGCGAAAAGCTGACGCTGAGTCGGCCGCTTTCGGTAATCACCGGCATTGAAGAGGATATCCTCAAAGGTACCAAGCCGATTGATTCCGCGAGTATAGCCAAAAGAATGTCCTGGGCATCCCATCGCATAACCACAAGGCCAGAGGACGTCGCGTATTGTTTGATGGGTCTTTTTGGGGTCAACATGCCAATGCTCTATGGCGAGGGCGACAAGGCGTTTTTGCGCCTGCAAGAAGAGATCATGAAACAGTCCGACGATCAATCGCTGTTCGCGTGGGTCGATCTCTCGGCATCAACTGAGACTTACCATGGTCTCTTGGCCAAGTCGCCCCTAAACTTCGAGTACTCCAACTCCATTGTCCCATACCAGGACTGGGAGCCTCGGCCGCCATATAGCATGACCAATCGCGGCTTGCGTATTGACCTGCCTTTGACACTCAGGGGCGAGGAGCTGTTCGCTGCTGCGTTGGACTGCCCGGCTCCTCCAGACTTTGAAGATTCAAGCTTCCTGGCGATCTACCTGAAGCGCATCTCACATAGCGACCAGCAGTTTGCCAGGGTAAGGGCGAATCAGTTTGCCAAAGTTCAGGAGCGGGGTGACCGACAGATCCAAGAAAGGGGAAAACGGCAGACGATTTTCGTCCGGCAGACTTTCAATGGCGTTATCAGTTCGGAGGGCGTCTTTCCTCAACACGTCTTACAACTACGATGTGGTCCATCGACCACAGACTACACCTTAACTGAAGTCATCACCTCGGAAGAGCACAAAAAGGACAAACCCAAGGCCCTCATGTCTAGCAGGACGCGCGGGTCTGATTGGCTTCGGACTGCCAACGGACAGACCATTGCATTTCGAAGTCCGAAGGCTGCGGGTCAGCTTGCGGGTGCAGTGGTTTTCTCAATTTCCCAATTTGAAGGTTCTAGGCTTTTGATCATGTTCGGGTCGGCCGACAGTGGGAAGGCTGGCTTCCATGCACAGGAACTACCTCCTCGGGAAGAACTTGTGGGATCAACGGAGAAAGGATTGAGTGAGGAAGAAGTTATCGACTTTGAATCACTTCAAAAGGTTTTCAAGCCATCTCAAGCGGGCAACGATGTCGAGCTGCAATTCCACCGGGTGCGAGTTTCCATCGAGCCCATAGTAGCGGACGCCTGCAAGTACTTGATGGCAGACATTCTTGTTGAGCCCATCAACCGACCATGGGACCCTTATCAGACAGTGGACACCGTCATTGGCCAATATCAGGCTGCAGTCGGCCGTCAGAACCGAGTTGAAGCCGTTGAAGCATCAGAAATGACTGGATCGAGAAGCAAGAAAGTTTCCGCTTGGAAGAGACTTACAGCACGGGTATCCTGAAAGTGGGTGCTTTGGAAGCAGCTGCGTTTTATTCAGGTACTAATTACAAATGTCCAAAACAGACAGGAAGTAACGGAGGGTCTGTGATTGGTCACATCAGAACATATCAGTTTTCATGATGATCCCATTAACAATAATTATTTTCATTGGTACAGAGTTCCGGAGAAATATGAAATAAACAGGGTATATTTGGCCTTCTAGTTGTGCTTTGGTCCACTCTCTGGCAAAGCTCTGTTTTTGATTGTCCTTTGCAACTTTCAAGTGTCCGCAGTAGGTTCCGGGGAGTTCTCAAAGTTGTTGAGTTGGAACAGAAAGTTAGACGAGTCATTGTCGCCTTTGGCAAGGATCGGTACCGTGCTTCTCTCCAGGGGCAGCTCGGTAGCCTGCGAACGGATTAGAACCAAATCTGTGAGCATAAATTGAACGGTGTCTAACCTTCTCCACTGCCGCTGAATCTAGACCTCTTTGCCTCATGTCTACGGCCAACTGAATGGCCATGGATCTCGTCACTGGATTGCCCCACGTCTTTGCGGCTAGAATCATGAGTCGAAGGGTGAAGTCAAGGTTCTCCTGCCGCTGGTAGTCTGGCTCTGTCGTCGTCGGTTGATCGAGAAATACCAATGACGCCATGTACATGGAAAAGGTCAGCATCGGGTTTTTCAGCATGTCGTTGACATCTGGCATCATCCTCAAAATGTTCAGAATCTCCTCGGCCGCGGCGACAAGCCTCATCCGGCATTGGCGAATCATGTGGTGGGGTGTCCCAACCCTTTCGATTGTTGACAGAGCTGCTCTGTGGAGAAGGATGATCGAAGTATGAATGATGATGTTGACGAAGGTCGCATTTTGACAACGTATACTGTTGGGTAGTTTGAGATCATCTGGAAGACAATTGAGGAGAGAAGCAAGGTCGTTGTCGATTTCGCGATGGCGCTTCCAGTACAGACTAGTTTTGACGTCCTGTGCCTCTTCATCTGGAATGTTCTGGGACGACTGTTGGAATGCCTGATAGAACAACGAGGAAGCAAGAACTCTTCCAGCAAATGAAGAAAAGTTTTGCCCTTCTTGGTTCAGAATGCTTGTAAGAGGGCTCGTGAGTTCTTCTAGGCCTGCTTCAAAGGCTTTGTCCGAAGCAGGAAGGCGAGTGTGGATCTCTCAGAGCATCAGTACGGAGTCAAGTGAAACATGGCAAGCTATGCTGGAGTCTTAAGGTAAGCTTACATCATGCTCATTGATCATCGCTGGCCAGCCTGTGCTGCCGCATACCAGTCTATCAGAGCAGTATATTACCCACCATGTCCTCCGTCGCTCTTCTGCTTCTACACAGTCTCGTGGCGGTGAGAGTAAGGGTATCGCATCGACGCTTTGCCCATCCACACGATGCAAGCCAAGCATTTGGGCAATTCTGATTGCTCTGCAAAGGCTCATTGAAGACTGTGCAAAGAAGAGTTGCTGAGCTTCAAAGTTCGCAATCAAGCTCCACGCTTGTGCATGGGCCACCGATGTGAAGTGCTGTCCGTCTCCCTATGGCTTTCAGCGGTTTATCTTTGAACTCAAGGCGGGCATCAGGACGTACTCTCATTTCGTCGGCTTGCCTGTAGGCCCTGGCTCGTTGGTAAAATGGAATTGCTAGCTTACGATGGGTCTTGGTGATGTCGGCCCCGAGAGCCATGACGATGTATTGAAGACACATGGGTGGGCGCATGTGAGGCGGCAAGTGTAACGACATTGAGTAACGAGCTCGCTGGAACATTGGTGCTGCAAAATACCACTTGTCGAAGTAGACATTTGTTCTACGTCTGGTCAGTTGGTTCGATGAAATTTGGAACAATTACTCACAGAAAAACGATCAATTCCGGCGGCGGTTGTTGCTCAAATAGCCCGACTGACACCAGATCCGTGAAGGAGTCGTCTGGCTGAGACGGGTGTTGGCCCGGGGTTTCACTTGATGACTGTGATGTGTATGGCTCAGTAGTGCCAAACATGAACTCATCATGTACAGATTGAAATGGTTGTTCCTGTTGGAAGCTTTGCTGCTCGTGACTTTCTTCGGTTAAGGGAGCCTTTTCGACAGCTCTCGCAAGCTGTTCAAGTTGATCTGCAAGGTGTTAGGCGCTGGCGTACAAGCTGTTGAAGGCTTCTCATTGGATGAAAAAAGATCACGTAGGAGTTCGTTCCTCCGTCTCATGTCGACGAACCATCGCAACTGGGATGACTGACCTAGTTTTGTTTCCAGCTCATGAACCCTTTTGCGTCTGCCCACATTTGCCCGTCTGGACTGAGGATATTCACAAGTGTCTCCAAGCCTGATGCATCGGCCGCAACGGGGCCGTACCCGATCGCATTTCAGCTTTCGTGATCGACATTGGTGGCACGAGAATAAATTCGCAGACGCGCTGTCGTCAGCTCCTCTAGATGTCGACTTTCCGGCCTGGCTACTGCTTTGCGGCTCCATGCTCGAAATGGCGCCCCGTCAGTGATGCATGTCAAAAAGATTACCGCAAACATCGCTTCTTCATGGCTGGAATCTCCTGATCATCAAAAGAATGATTACATAATTCAAATTCTTTACAAACACGAGTAATGCGCTAGATTACGTTCTACGTAAAGGTCTCTGCCTACTACGCTGTATTTGAATCTCATTCGCCGCATGCGTAAGCCGGCCTCCGATGAAGTGCGAGCCGGACTTTTCGCGTCAAAGCCCCACACCGACCGAAGCTCGGGCCAATCGCGCCGGAATGCGAGACCGAAAGCCCCGTAATTATCGGCCGACTCCCCCACGAACCGGCATCGTGAAGAAAACTGCTGTCGGTGGTGCCCGCTCAAGTAACCAAGCTGAATTTCGTGGTGACTTTGGAGTGGATTGGCTCAATTGATTTCTTAACATGTCTCCTTCTATGATTCCAGCAACCAGAAACGTCTCATTGTCGGACTGGCAGTAAGTCATGGTAACGAGTCTGCAACATTGGATGGAGTCTCGGTCCTCTCTTCTCCTCAAGAAACATGTCCTTCAAGCTTCATTTCGAGCGAAGTGCGTCCGATGCATTTTAAACGATGGCTCATACGGCAGTGACGGAGCTCCGACTTCATCAGCGACCCTCGGAACTCCGGAACGGCAGAATGATCATTGGACGAAATAATCACGTGTGGTAAAT
Organism: Colletotrichum tropicale; assembly: GCA_027406125.1. Lineage (NCBI taxonomy): Eukaryota > Fungi > Ascomycota > Sordariomycetes > Glomerellales > Glomerellaceae > Colletotrichum > Colletotrichum tropicale. The sequence continues at coordinate 4,500,693 of JANVYH010000004.1, forward strand.
ATTAGACTTGGATCCGAAAGAAGACGCTTCGACGACAGGAAGGCCTCGGCTCAGACCTGTGAGGAACCACGTCAACTCAATGCAACTGCAGCCTGTTTCGCGAGCCCAGAGGCTCCGCTCGGAAATGCCAGCAGCTGGCCATTGCTCGATTTCTGTTGAATTCTCTTGCCCTTGTTGGTTAGCGATGAATTGAAATCAGGGCCAGAGCATCACGACGAGGCTATGTTGTTGCGAACAAGCCGCGCTTATCGTCATCTTGATTGATGCAACAGGCATTGCAATCAAGTCCCGACAATGGCTCCACAATGCTCGCCCAACGACTTAAGGTTATCCTTCTTTTGGCGCTTCTTGCGCAGGGTCTGCTATGCTTAATTAATTTAGCGATTTCTATCTGACGCTGCCCGATTCCAATTGTAGTCTAAAAAGCGAATCTGTGCCTTGCATGCCACGATGCAACATCTGATGAATCAGCGCACATTCGCGAATGGTCTAGCATCGCCGGAAAGAACGAGAACGAACATGGTGTTGAGAGCACCCGACTTTGTCCGTGAGACTGTTGGCTGTTGACTTTGAAGGCACATCCTTCTGAACCAATAATGGTGTGATATGGGGGTCAGGCGAGAACTGTTCTGACATCACACGCCGGTTTCCATCCCAACCGACATGCCATCATGTTCGCAGGAATCCAAGGTTCTCATGAGTAATGCGGGGTTTTCGATCTAGACCCTATCGGCCGAGGAAATTTTCTTAAGCTCATGAACGTAGGCGAATGCTCAGCCTTCCATTGGTTACCTCCAATTCCTCCCGTCGGGAATCGCGTGTAGAGAAATGGGATCGGCCGGGAATGCTAGCCTTCAAGACCTTGAACATGCATCTCAGCTCAGTAAGCCAAAACCTAGGTTTATGTTTAGTCACAAGTCCCAATTAGTTAGCATAGCCCCGTTCAACCACTCGGCGCCGTGAAAAGGCTCTGATCATTTATCGGAGGTTGGTGAAATCAGACTTCACGTTCCCACCGAGGCTTCCGAGGCTCAACAGCATCGTCGCGGGGCCCCGTGGTTGAGACGTCGGGGCGTCATGCCGACGGGGCCGGAGTGGGTTCGGGCGGAGGAACTTCCCATCGACCGCGGCAATGACGCAGATCGGGCACCCATACGATCGTCGTGAAGTCTTGTGAGTTGCCGAAGCAACTGATGATGTTGATGACATAACACGTCCTCCGAGATCCCTCGGTGTGACTTCACCATCCGAACACTCATGATCGGGCAGTTGTGTGTATCGACGCTACCAGATTCCCGGATAACCACGCAGCAGAGTCACAAAGTAAGGCGGACAAGTGGAGACGAGATGCGGCCGTATGCAACCCCGTTGCGCCACTACCCATCGCATCTAAGCAAGGATCTCGGGCAGTCCCATCTAGGCAGAGTTCCTGCCAGTCACCACGATCGCATTACCAGATCGAGTAATGGTCGAACCTTCTAGGGAGCCAGAGAATACCAGTTGGGCAGACGCACTGATGTAATGGTCCGGGCGGGGTTGGCCTACTTCACATGTCCTTCACGATATCGCCGAAGCGGTCCGAGGCATTGTGGTGGTGCGGTCCCTCAAAAAGCCCCGACTTCTTGGAGGCCCATCCCCGTCGCCGATCGCCCATTTGACGTCTCGTCTAAAGTAACGACTGCCGGCACGTCACTGGCCTTCGATCGAAGCGAGGCTTGGTCAGCGTTGAAGACCCTGTATCTTACCAAGAAACCGTCTCTTCATCCCAACTTCTTGTTGGTGGAAGCAGCGGCACCTGTCCACCAAGATTATGCCACCCACGTTGACAAGGCTCCCTTTCATCGCGGACCCTACGGACCTTCTACAATAGGGTTCTCAGTCTCCTCTTTTGCAAACCCAAAGTGGAAGGCTATTGCGAGAAATGCAGGGTATCAACAGACGTCATCCACTGACGTTTCCGGGATTGACAGCGGATGCCCCGTCATTCGGGGCATCATGGCCTCTGCGCAGGCGTGCCGGGCTGTACGGCAACCATGTAGCAAAACGTAATCGTATTCGCAGAACAGAATGGAATCATACGTTGAGGAGGGTGCAGATACAGTCGTGAGAAAGTGTATATAATGATCCTCTTAAACCCCATGGTTTCCTCTTTCGATATCTCCATCAACAACACCAACTAACACATCCACAACCACGAACATTTTACAACCTACCAACAAGCAACCAACATTTTGTTCACTTCACCTCGGCAAGGCCATTATCACCATACCAAGATACCAAAATGCGTTTCTCCGCCGTTCTCGCCATCTTCGCTGCTTCCTACGCCGCTGCCATGCCCGTAGATGCCAAGCCAGACGCTGGCAAAGGCGGAGACATTGCCGCCTGCGAAACGAAAGCAGCTGCTGATCAGGTTGCCTGCATCAATGGTTGCGCCAAGGACGCCGCATGTATCACTGCTTGGTAAGTTTCACATATCCCCTCTGCTACCTTAACAAAGCGGATTTGAAGTCTAACAATCTCCAGCACTTCGGTTGCCGTGCAGCAGTACACCTCATGCGCCGGTGTATAAATGAGAGAGAGAAAGACATAATCAAGACTTGGGATAGACTGATTCACAAGCGGCGTTGAAGTCCCTGAGTTTGCATGGGACATGACAAGACTAGAGCGTTGATGAATGAATGACTCAACCTGTACAATACACTTTACAATTGACGAAACTTTTCTGCATCTCAATGACAATGGCCACGTGCGACTCAGCAAACGCAAAAGCCTCCGTTTATGCCTTGCATATGATATGACAATCAACCTTCACCGCTACTTGTCATGCGTAAGTCGTGGTAAATTCTCCTGGTTATCTCCGGAGGAAACCGTTGCGGACTCTCACTGTTCAGGTCCACCTGCGGCTGTAACCGGGCATGTCATTCAAGTAGCGTATGTAACTGCTGAGCAGACTATACATATGTGAAACACTTCCACAATTCATTTCTTCGCTTGTATCATCTAATCCTTTAATCTCCTAGGTCATATAGGCAACATCTTACAACGCCGCCAAAATACTGCAGAATCTAGGTAATTGAGTATGTTGAAAATATCCAAGTGAAGAATTGCTACGGGCGACGTTCTGAGAAACTGCTCATCTGGTGCAATAAGAGACGGCTACTAAGCCCTCGGCCAGCGGAAGTGGCTTAGATCTTGAGCTGTATTTTGTGCAAAGGTAAGATGCTGCTTTGTCTGTGTTCTGAAAAGAGAATAGTGCGTGTCGTCTAGCAAGCGACCAAATAATATTTACTTGTGGTGATACGTACATTTGGAGGACTGGTCAAGTACTGAAAGACCTACGTTGGTAGCATCGCAATTTCTTCCATGGTTATAGGCGAAGTGAAATCATTGGGACGTGCTCCGATCGGGTTGTAGGATGGCTCTTCTCTAGATAGTGGGAGCCCACGGACACATGACCGCACATGTGTCTCTGAATGTCCTCGACGGTCCATACAACATCCTCACCATGCTTTTATGGGACCCAAAGAAACTAGTCGAAAGAGGCTACGAGTACTTCATCAGTCTGAGCACGACAATGCGCTCTCTGCTCTGCGTTTTCCCGGTTGATAAAGATCTGCTCGAGGGGCAACAGACGTAACTCTTGTAAAAAATGAGAAGAGTTTGAGAAATCGAACAACCTTTGAGTAATTCATGTACTCATTATTGCTTGACTTCAATTCGACTTGCCACCCCGACTGCTTCAAGCAACGAATCTTGCTATTTGGGGACATACCCGCATAGGCTAAAGTGACAATAACGTGACAACCACAACGTCTTGACGACCAAAGGATCGTAAATCCAAACGTACCGCCATGAACATTCCTTGGCTTAAATTCCAGACGCGCGGGATGAGAAGCCGTGAAGCTCACAACAGCCTCATTATTGCGATGAAGACAGCAATGAGAAGGACACAACGAGAATTAGTTAATCTCGCGACAGCGCGTTACAGGGGACTAAAACTTAGCGCGACAGCTAAGAGCGCTGGTGTTGGTGGTGGCCTTGAGTCTTGAGTGCAAGAAATTGCCACCTTCAAGTCAGCGATGAGAATGAGCCGCAGGTAGAGATCAAATATAGTGCTCTCAGTTCAAGTTCAAACACTTTAACCTGCTCATCGACAACAACAAATTGCAGAGCAATTCATAGCGCTGAGCTGATGAGTCAGCTACTTGCAAGGATCAAATTGAGAGACAGTTATCGGGATGGTCTCAGTCACCAGATAACGAACCACTTGACGGCAAAAAAGGTACAGTCGGCACTGTATTAATGGCACCGTGCTCAGCGTGAAGTACCTAGCCCCTGGAATCAGGTACCCACTGAACACCGATTATTGGACAACGTGCACAGTTCTCATTTAACCTAGTTTGGCATCGTCGCCTGCAATTTTCCTCTCTTCACTTCAACATACCCTGCGACTCGACCATGGCCTCAATCGCAGCCAGATCGATATCCGAAGCCCGCCTTGTCGACTCGGTAGTTGTCGGCGGCGGGCCAGGTGGACTCGCTGCCATTGGCAACCTGCTTGAGCATCGGCCGCAGCACCGCCAGCTTTGGGTCGATCGCCTTTTTCAGGCTGGTCGAGTTGGGACTTCCTATCGCCAGGTTCCCAGCAACACAAAAGCAGGCCTATTTGTCGACTTTGCGAAGGCTGTGGCGCCCTTTCGCCAGATTTTGGAGGCCGCAGAGGAACCCAACGCGTTCACTGCACTTCAGCAGCTGCAACAGGACCAAGGTTGTGAGCTCAAGCATGCGGCAGACCTTTGTTTGATGCTCTCCAAAGGCATTCCTCGTCATTTCCATAACGTAGAGCAGCGCCGAGCCAAAGTCACATCCGCCATTCTGAACAAGGTGCGACCCACTCACTCAAAATCTAAATGAATCTCACTCACCTATTTTTGTAGCAAACAAGAAAATGGACAGTTGCTCTGGATGGCAAGGGATACGCAGAGACATCGAAACTTGTGCTGTGCACTGGTTCCAGTCCGATTTCACAGCCCCAGCTGATGACGGGGGGACTGCCGGAGAACCTCGTGACGGTGCACCTGGATGCGGCTTTGAGACCGTCATCTTTGGGTTGGAGGATACCCTCTGATGCCACAGTGGCTGTCGTGGGTTCCTCTCATTCAGCTGTTCTGGTTCTCATGAATCTGTACAACCTTGCGACGACGTCACACCCGAACCTCCGTATCAAGTGGTTCACCCGCCACAACGAGTTGCGCTACGCCGAGTACAAGGATGGATGGATCTTGTACGACAACACGGGTCTCAAGGGCCAAGCTGCCGTGTGGGCTCGTAACAATCTTGAGGAGCGACTATTCAGAAACAGCTCTGTCAAGAAGTTCATTACCAAGGTTTTGACGCCACCGGAGGAAGAGCAGGCCGTGTATGCGTCTGAGCTTCCTAGTTGCACCCACCTTATCCAAGCTATCGGCTTTCAACGAAACCCTCTACCAGACCTGGGCGTCGTTGCAAATGCTGGTGCTGAGACGCAACCGTTGTCCGTTTATCATGATGCTTCTAACGGAAGATTCTCTGCTCAGCCTGTCGAGGCCAGTGCTAAGGGTCGCACTTATATTCCTGGGCTCTTTGGGGCTGGCATAGCTTTCCCGGAGCGAGTGGTGGATCCCGCTGGCAACGTCGAAGACGCTGTTGGTTTCTGGAAGTTCATGACGTTCCTCAAGAAGTCGGTTCCCGACTGGATTGAGTCTTCGAAATAAAGACAGCATCACGGTTATACGAGCGGTTCATCCTAATGAACAGCAACATAAAATCCTAGGCTAGAAATTAGTTAGACTAAGAGGCCGCAGACGACACGTCATGTCTGTCACTTGGAATGAAGCAAGTAACAGCGTGGAACATTTACTTTGTTCCATCTCCATTGATTCCAGGTTTGTGAGCATCTCAAACTTCCGTGTGCTCGCAAAACATTTCGTTGTGTCTACTGTGTCTCTTTCCGCTATCCCGTAATGCTGTTGCCGCGACGTTACAACGCTCCGCATTGCCCTTCACAAGCACAGCCTTAGCCGACAACAGTCTATGGCGCGGTGATTGGCGCCACCGTCCAAAAGTCCCAATATGGCAGTAATCGCCTGACCAATTGCCCTCGACGAGCAGTCCCTGCTAGCCACCTCAGATAAGCCCCGGAATAAAGTGATATCCCTCCGGATTGTTGGAGATGGGATCCCCGAATTCCACGATGGGGGCCGAACAGGTCATTCTGGAGTGTCTCATCATCCTCCCAAGAATATGGCTTGGCCCATATCTTCGACGCCCACGGGTGCCGTGTTCTTATCTTTGGACTTCTGTAATGCCATACTGTGCATCCTTCCTCGCGCCTTAGCTATCCTAGCCCTGTTGGCCAAATTCGCCGTAAATGTTGTTGAAGGCTCCCCGCCATCTAAGAGGTTTACTTGGACGCCATATCGGTCGATCGCACTCGAGCGCCTGGTTTGTTTCGTCGAATACATGGTCGAGATAAATCTTCCTGATTGATTCACAGGTCCCATTGATTCTGATATTCACTGCTCACGTAGCTTCACTCGTCCTTTGTTCCATCTCTGGAACGAACCTGGAAACCATCCGCACCGGAACCACCCTACCAAGCAATATCACAGAGATTACCTGCGCGCTAATAATTCTCATACTTTACACCAATAGTCGAAAACGATCACACTTACTAGAACTGCTTCTCCTCGGGTTCGCGATTCTAGACAGTTTCAGACTCGCAACACTATGGACTGTCCTAACTGACCATGGGTTCGCGCCAATATCTACGGCCATAGTGGCTATTCAAACGACAGCGACCGTCCTTTATGCCGTCTCTGGGTTCGTGATATCGTGTTTGAGTGGCGCTTCCCCTCAGTCATACACGATGGCGGACGGGTATGCTCTTTTCCCATCAAGAGAGAAGGAAGTAAGCTTTACCATCCTAATGTTTCTGGGATGGCTCGGTCCGCTTCTCTCGGCCGGGAAAAGAGGAGATATTTTGCAAAGCGACCTAGAACGCATCGAAACCCACCCAACCTCGGCCTTCTTCCCATCGCCCGATGCACATCCGAAGAAGGATGAGGACTGTTCTTTTATGAGGCAAATGGCTCGAGACACTTCCCTTCGAACCTACCTCTTGTTCGTGCTGGCCGTGATATTAGCTGCGTTGACAGCTGCGACTACACTTTGTCAACCGATCATAATTGGCGCTTTAGTGGCCTTTCTACAGACTGCAAGCCATACATCTGTCGGTTTATGGCTCGTTGTCGCTCTGTTCATTGAGTAAGTTGCCCAGATTTCAATGCGCTTCCCAAGTCTGGGGTCACCGAAAGTGTTGAATCGACAACTAACTTGAACCACAAGCTTCATTCTTCTCAACATCCTCGTTGCACAGAGTACTCATATTGTCGACCAAATATCATTCCGCATTCGGGCTTACCTCACCTACCGCATTCACCTCAGATCTCTAGAGCCAGCAACATCGCGGACGACCACCTCCAACGACTCCGAGAGCGCAAAAGTTACTGTGCTGGCAAACGCGGACGTGACTCAAGCCGTCTTTGTTCTCAAAGTAATCCCCGACGTCATTACAAGTGCCATCATTGTAGCGGTTGGTGCATATCTCTTGTACAACGCCGTCGCCCTGGTCTTCCTCGGACCTCTGCTCTTGGCCCTCATGAGTGTGAGTGTTCCGATAGCACTCGGCAAAAAATTGACGAAAAGTCAACGCTACGCTCTTGAGGCTACCGAGCGTCGGATACGTTCGGTAGGCCAGCTCATAGAGAAGACTCGGAGCATTCGTATGGCTGGGATGCAGGCCATGGCTGAGAAGGAAGTGCTTGAAAATCGACAGATCGAAATAGAGGCAATGTCTCTGTACCGGAAATTCTTGATCGGAGTCGTCTTTGCCTGTGAGTTCATGCCTTTTCTATAGGCTTCAGGCATCCCTGACTGAACCCATACTAGCGGATTCTGTGAACGGGCTCTCACTTCTGGTGACCTTTGGCATCTACGCAGCTATCAACGGAACAAATTTGGACTACTCGACTCTATTCACAGCTCTGTCGGTTATTTCGATCATGCTCGGATCATTTCCTACCTTCATCCAGATGCTCCCAGCATTGTACGAAGGTGTCGTCAGCTGGGGTCGCATCATAGCATATGTGAAGCCCAAGGTCAAGTTGTCTGAAAAGTATAATGATGCCACTGATATCCAGGCCGCTACCAACGGACTTGTTCACCTGGAAAATCAATCCTCTATCTTAGCAAAATTTTTCGAGGCATCTTTGGCATGGGGCACTGAAGCAATCATTCATGACGCCTCCCTCACCATTAAGAAGGGAACAATGACTGAAGTCACGGGCATCTCAGGCTGCGGCAAGTCGACCATCTTGAAGTCTCTCGTGGGCGAGGTTCGCATCTCTGCAGGCACGATACAGTTGGGCACAAAGAAGATTGCATTCTGCGACCAGTCTCCATACTTCTTGGCTGGCCGTACTATGCGCCAAAACATCATCTTACAGCGCCCGTTCGACGGCGCACTCTACTCAGCTGTTCTCAGCTGCTGCTGCCTGGGGCCCGATATCTCTCGGTGGTCACGCGGTGACGAGACCATCGTTGTCGACAGCGCAGGGACTTCTCTCAGTGGAGGTCAGAGGAAACGATTGGCCCTTGCACGAGCGTTATATCATGAAGCAGATCTTTTGGTCCTCGATGACGTCTTCACAGGACTTGATGCCAAGACTGCCAGAGAGATCAGTACAGCTCTGTTTGGCCCGCGGGGTTTTGTCACCGAAAGGAGACAGGAAATGGCTGTCCTGGCTGCTATGCCTCTGGAAACGACAATGATACCATCAAGTTTCGCTCATGAAACACTCTCGATCGTGGAAGGAATGCTTCAACGGACTGAGGCCTTTGAACCTGGTCAACATTCTCCAATCATAGACTTGGAGGGACCCTCTACAGTCGAAGATAATATCGACTCAATAAATCACTCTCGACTACACGCGGAGGCTGAAGAAAAGTGTTCATCACCGGAAACCGGAAAGGTAAAAGCTCTCCCAACAGAAACCCCACCAACGGTCCCCGATGTCGCTCGGTCGACTCGAGTCAAAAAGCAACATTTTTTGATGCGCGACTTCGGGAATTACATGAAGTCGTTCGGGTTATGGAATCTTGCAGTCTCTGTAACAGCAACATGTGTTGTTTCCGGTATAAACAAAGCCAGTCGTACGTTTTCTTCATGCTTCTGGGTCCACCGGGCTTTCACGTCACTAACGTATTGAGCGATCGTGCAACAGCATTCTTTCTGTCGTATTGGACAGGGAAATATCAGGCTGGCGACTATTCGAGGCCCCCTGGCTTCTTCATTGGGATGTATTCTCTCATTGTTGGTTCAGGGTTCATCGGTATCCTTGTGGCCTGCGGGTGAGTTCGTCCAAGGAGTCTTTCCAAGACCCGCAGTTAACTGAGGGTTGTTTCTCAGTGTGTTCTTCCTCCGCATGATACCACAGTCTGCAGTCTCAATCCATAGGGATATGCTTGATGTCTTGGTCAGGTCAGCAGTCTTAACATGGCTCTCTGTTGCCCATATGTGGTACTAATATCACAGTTCTGCAGCTCTTCCGCCGGCTTCCTCGAGACGAATGGCGCAGAAACCCTCAATAGGTCAGTTACAACCCTCTGCGTCGGCTCCATCTGCTCACGGATGTTCAGGTTCACGAACGACGTCAATGTCCTTGACATCGCCCTTCCTCTGGCTGTTCTCAACTCAACATGGGGTGAGCTCTACCGCATTACCGTTCAAGGACTCCGACTAATCACGGTGCTCCTTTTGAAAGCTATCGCCGCCGTTCTAGCATCCATGGGGGTACTTGCTGCAGGTTCTGTCTACACTCTGATAAGCCTAGCAGTCTCTCTTTTTGTCCTCTACTTCATCCAGCGCAGCTACCTAGCCACCTCTTCACAACTTCGGACTCTACAAATTGCTTCACAGGCGCCTGTAATCGGAACTTTGCGAGCAAGCTGTGACGGACGTGCGACGATTCGAGCCTTCAATTTACAGAACAGCGCATCCAGCACTCTCGTCAATCAGGTCTATCAGGCCAGCAAGTCAGCATACCTCTTTCGATCCCTCCAATCTTGGCTTTTTCTTGTCATAGGACTTCTTGGGGGTGGGGTCGCTGGAACGCTGGCAGCCCTGCTGGTTGGGCTGAAGTCCAAGGTCAACGTTGGCTGGGCTGGCGTCGCTTTGGTGAACACAATTACACTAGGATCCGACTTGAAGATGCTCATGAATTGGTTGACTCTTCTCGAAGCACAACTGGGCGTCGTTCGACGCATCAGGGAATTTATTGCAACTACCCCTAGCGAGAACCTTCGATCGGTGAACGCTGCTACACCGCTTGTTGAAGAGCTACCAGGCGACTGGCCCTCTAGAGGTGAGGTGGTACTTCGTGATGTTTCGGCAGCGTACGGGTAAGTCTCCCGACTCAATCACTCACGGAAGACCCATCATAATCATATCTTTTCAGTGATCATACGGTTTTCACCAACGCATCAATCCATATCCAAGCCGGCGAAAAGATTGCCGTAGTTGGAAGAACCGGGAGGTAAGCTTCGAGTGTTTTCAACTTTTTATTCAACCTGGAAGAATTTACTGACTCTTTGAAGCGGGAAAAGCTCTTTGGCTCAACTTTTGTTTGGGCTAATAACAAAGACCGGCGGCTCTGTCCACATAGACGGTGTCGACTTAGATACGGTCTCGCCTCAATTGCTTCGCCAGAGACTTGTCGGAGCACCTCAATTCTCATTCTACAACGGACAGGCTAGCGTCAAGAAAAATCTGGACCCGGGCGACAACCACTCTCCCTCTGATGTTGTGGATATGATTAGACTTATGTCAGTCGGCTTTTCTGACGATGGCCAACCCGAAGCCATGGTTGACGTCGATCAAGCATGGGAATCTTCTCGTTTCTCTTCATTTGGTTGGCAACAGCGCCTTGGTATTGCGAGGGCGTTGCTGAGAAGAAGTGCTCTCTACGTCATGGATGAGCCTACAAGCGGGTGAGTGTTCCATCTTTTCCCTCTCCAAGGGCCATGACTAAAATGAACCTGAATAGGATGGATGCTATGACGCATAAGGCCATGATCCATAACATCCTCAGCACCCATCCTAGTAGTACAATGATTATTGTGACACATCATACTGAGGGGTTGGAAATGTTCGACAGAGTTCTAAAGGTCGACGCGGGGAAGATGGCGTGGTGAGGAACTCGAGGCGCGGTTGGCAAGCCCACACTTTCACTCGGTGAAAAGGTGATCTCATACAGTAACCACGTCATTTTTCAGAGATATTCACATGGTTGTCCTAGTCAAGCAGGAGTCCTAAGCAATGAAAGATCGTCATTATATACCCCAAAAAGGCCAGTGCCTACAGTAGCATTACAATAATTCGTATCCATTTCCAGCCTTCGTATGTCTTTAGACAACTGCCTTTTAGGGTGATTGATAAACCAGACCTGTCTGGAGTCTGGTCGGCTAAGGTCTTACCCCTGACGTTGCTTGCACCAAATCGGAACTATTTCGCTCCCGAGTTACCGTTTCGGTTGCCCCTGGAAACAATTTCCTCAAAGCAGCATTTCAAAAGTCTTGGCTTTCCTTGCTGCGGGATGATCAGCAGATCGTTTGCACTTGTCTGTCTTGCGGCTGCAACTCGACTTCCCCGCCAAAGGTGCCCGGTCCAGCCAACGTCAGTCGGGAATAAGCTTGTTGAGAGCTCTGTCGAGGGGCATCTTGGCAAAGAAGCAACAACAGATGAACCGTTCCACCTTACAACGTCAATTGAGCCATTCCGGCCCTACCGAGGAATAAAAACCTGTTTAATCGCTCTTTAGAAAGCTACATCTGCCGATCGCGACCTTGTTTAAAAGACTTTACAAATCCCCGGGCTGGGGTTCCATCGGCATAGACTTCTAGATCGAGTCAGTGGCCTGACTAAATATGGCGACCGTATGCGGGGATAGTGTCGCATCTATACTACCGTACGGTAGCGCGCGGGAAGCTCAACTGCCTCTTCGGAACCTACGAGCCGAGATGAACTCAGATAGAGAGCGTTGATCGTGTATCCCGATGGCAACCGGTGATGTACTCTCATGCACAATAGTGGCGCAAGGTATGCAATATCACGAAAACGAGAGCGGCAATAGATGGCATCGTAAGATTGAGTGTCCGTAGAATGCGATGCTACCTGGTGGGAGGCCGGTGTGTAAACATATAAACCCTCAGAAGAATCTCCGTCGATAGGCCTCTCTACAGCCGCCGCCAACGCCTATGACCACTACTTGCAATTCTTGCCAATAGCCACAACTCAACGTTCGTCGAGTCGTTCTCTCCCAAAATGAAGTTCGCCGCCTTCCTCGCCCCTCTCATCCCTGCCGCCTTCGCCGCTGAGTGCGTTCGCGATGGCGGATGCCCCGGCTGTGGTACCGTCGACAGCGTCAGCTTCTCCCAGAGCGGCAGCACGTACACCGCGACTTCTCCTTCCTACGGCTCCATGACCATGACTGACACGACTCTTTCCGTCGAGAACACCTCCAACAAGTGGCTTTTGTTCTGCGTGTACGGATCCGTTTGCGTCCCTCTTGGCGCTGGCGACAGTTGCTCCACGTCCCGCCTCTCCACCGACAACCCTACCCTCGGCCTGCAGGTGTGGTCTCAGTAAATAGTACGACTTTACCAGCTACCTTTTCTTGCCTTACAAATGTCTGGCAAAACATCCAGTGGAGCTGCAAACGGGCTAGTTTCAATGGCAAGAGCTTAGTGGGAGGCGGACACGCGGGTTCCTTCCCAGCAGGTGTGGTGCTTGTAGCTACTAGAGTAAGCTATCACGCGCGGGACATCATAGGTGGCCTTGACATAGGCTTTCTCAATTTCCTGTGATGGTGCCTGTAATGGCAAGCGTGTGAATCTGGGGAGTTCTCGACCTTGAACTGCGGGGAGTCATTACATCCATAGCAAGCTGGCAAGCATCCATGGCCACCAGACGCATTCAACGACTAGCAATGCATAGTCACTTTCAGCAGATCAAATGGCATTCAGTAGTACCTTTCATGCATTGTTCGAAATGACGTATATTGCGGCCTTAAGCCTTGGCCTTTGGCTAAGGAGTGGAGAGTTGGCCCTGGTCCTCCACCTCAATGGCGGGTTGCATCCGCACCCTGCATGCCAGCTTGGCGCTATGGCCAACTCATGCTTGAAGCTGGGAGATGTCGTATCCCAAGTAAAGTAGTTGGTAAATATGTATGGATGAATGAAAGTGTCGTTTCTTCTGGTGCAAGTTCCATGGCTTGCTCCTGTGGTCGTGTTGCGTCTTCCCCGAAACACCAAAAACCCGTCCCTCCTAAGATTCCAAGGTTTGATCTACTACTTAGGGCAGATCGTCAACATTTAGTAAAACACTCTCCTCCAATGAAGTGAAACCGTTCCTCCCCATTCGTCGCAACAGCTGGGCGGCTCGCGACTTTGCTTTCTCTGCGGTAGAAAGATCGCGGTAGTTGTGGAAATTCTCTACGAAATGTTTGTTGGGAAACTCGCTGCGCAAAATGTCAAGCACGGCATCGAAGTTGAAAGGCTCGGCCCATGCAAAGACTCGTTCGCCTTGGACCTCTGGCAGTACGGCGCAGGCAACGTGAAGCCTTGCGGTGTCTTCAACATCAACAAAGTGCTCTAAACTCGTCATCAGCTAAATCTCCACATAATGTTGTGAAGTGAACGTACGCGGTGGACTACACGCCAGTTGGTCCATGTTAATTCCGTACCACAGACTCTCGACGAATGATGATGTTGAAGGGTGGCCTTGGTTGATAACGTCGAGGCTCCTGCCGAAGTTACAACTAGGGAGCACTTCCAAATCATCAGCAAGCTATTCATCAACAAAGCTGACGGAGAAACTACCTGTGTTGACGACCAAGTCAGGACGGCAGCTTTTGTCTTGGTTGTAGAATTTCCAGACAGCCCTCTCCGCTTCAATCTTGCTTGCCGCATAGACGTGCCATGCTTGGTGCGGATGAGGCTTCCCCCACGCGACCGCAACTGACTCAATGTTCCAGCTTGTTGTTGTCACCTCTTCACCTTTCTGTCCAGGTTTAGGCAGAGCCGCTGCAACCGACGAGCTTGTCAAGACGAATCTCTTGACATTTGGCGATCTGTTGGCGGCTTTGAGGGCATTCATGGCGCCGTTGATGCTGCTCGGAATAACGCTCTCTGGGTCGGGACTCAGAGACACTGGCGAGGCCACGTGGATGACAGCCGAAACGCCTATGCACAAGTCATTAAAAATCAACCAGACTTTTCTACTCCAAAAACCAACCATCAACAAGAGAATCAAAGGCCCCCTCGTCCTCCAGGTCCGGCAGAGAGGCCAGCGTGAAGCAACCTTTCGGGTTGTCCCTCTCCATCAAGTCCTCGACCCACGCGTACTTTGTCGGGTCTCTGACGGTCCCGCGGACATCGAAACCAAGCTGCAGCAGTTGACTGCAGACATGGGAACCGATGAAGCCATTCACACCCGTCACAAGAACGGTAGAGCCCTCTGGAATGCCAAAGCTCCCTTCCGACTGCATGTTGACGTTATTGGCGGTTGGTGATCGTGTGGGCCGGATAGGACGCGGTGGAAGACGTCAAAGGTCTCGAGGTGCAGGAAAGCTGCTCGGTTGCTGTAGATCTTAAGTCGATCATGGCTGTCAAGACCGTCTAGGGTGTCATGAGCCATCCCGGGGAAGACGGCAAGAATGGAAACTGTAATGAAACAGTGGCATGTCAGTTAAAAAACGCCTCAATTCGAAAATTCATTGCAAAGCGATTACTTTTCGTTTCTTTTCGTTTTACCCCGCCACGAGAAATTTTTATTTATTTTGGATGGAGGGGGGGTTTCGTCTTTGACACTTTTGTGACATTTGTCAAGTGGCTTGAAACGCAACTCGCCCAGAAACCGCTGTCGTTGAGTGCCAAGTGGGACTCCTGAAAATCCCCAAGATGGGGGGCTGTGGGCGACCTTTGAATTCTGACATCGTGTCAAACCCCGCCAACAGACACAATAAGCCGCGGTGTTTTCTTGACAATTGTCCATGCACGCGATCCAGATCGTCGGTAGCAACGAAAAATCGGGGAAGAATTAATAATTAGAAATCGCAGGTCCGAGGCCGTGCACGAATTGGGCAGTTGGCCGGGAAAGTCGAGACACCAAGACGGGAAGCTAGCCAGGATGAGAAACGCGAAACGCAGCAAGACGATCGATAGGAATGACGACGCTGTGATGAACCCCAGGGCAGATCATTTCACTTGGCCAGTTACGAGAATCTCTCTTCGCTCGCGTCTGAGCGCTCGCAAGAAAGAGGCCGCCATTGGAGCGCCTGGCTGCTGTGCCATGGGCTTTCAAACCTTCAGAGAGGGGAACGGGGTCGAAATCACGACATTTTCCACCTGTGGCGCAGATCCAAAATTGGCTTCAGGTTGATAATCCAATCCTAGTTGACAGAAAAAGTGGTTGTTTGAGTCTAATTGGACAGTAGCGGTTGTCGGGGATCCAAGACGCACACACAAGAAATCGTGACCCTCTTCTTGCAGGGCTAAGGCATGACCTCGGGCGGGATCTGGCTCAAGACAAGGCATCCTGCATTTCAGCTCGACTCTTGGGAGTCCGAAGTGTCTCGATGCGGAACCATGTGCCTTATCTCGGCCTAGGCGCGGGTTCCTGAGACTTGATTGACATGTGAGCTGGTCCCGGACGTGTGATAGCACCAGGAATCCTTGACTAACACCGAGTCTTGGGACGAACTGAAAGGACGGCAGCTCTGCATAAGACTCGTCGATAATTGGCATATTGAGTTGTGAAAATGCCAATTATGTATCCATTTTACTCCAGAAGACGACAGTCCAAGATTGACAGATTACAATGGACCTACCACCAGGGAGCTCGTTGAGCCTTTTGGAACTAAAGTAGTCAGTCACCGAACTCAACAAATATTTGGGAATAAAATCTAAAAAAAAGGGGTTTGGAGAAACGTGTCTTGGCTTGAGAACAGCCAAGCTTCTCGGCAAAACGAAACTGGCAAACTACCTCCAACTTGAGCAGACATCAGCATCAGTCAAATTCGCGCGGGGGCGGGTTGCCATGCTTTCAAAACCAAACAAGAAAAGAGATGACGATCAAAACCAACTTTTCTATTATTGATACACATTATTATTCGCAACCGATGCTCCCATCTCACAAACCACCGTCTCAATCGCATACATCTACGGCTTCTTGACAAAAGCACTGTCCCTCAGCCAATCTTCCATGCTAGTCACACCGGGATGAACCTTCTTAGCTTCCGCCAAGTTAGCTTTGTAGCCATCGTTCTTGAACCAATCCACCATCACACCAATTTCCGAAACTCCATGCTTCAGCGCCTTGCCAAGCAGTCCGAAAGTCGTCCCAGTGGGAGCGCCCGTGACCTTCTCGAAAGTCTGGCTCAGCTGCGCGTAGGTCAACTCGTCTCCCGCGATTCCGAAAGCCTTCTTGTTCCACGTAGCTGGCTGATGGAAAGCTTCCGCCGCGAAGAAGCCGATATCTTTCGTCGCGATCCACTGCAGAGGCTTTTCCTTCATGGTATCGCGTAGCATGGTGAAGAAGACTTTGCCGAAGAAGCCCGGCAGAAGATTATCCATGAAGATGACTGGACGGATGATTGTCCATCCCATAGGACTTTTTCCGTTCGCCGTGGAGTCGCGCAGATGATGTTCAATCTGATGTTTTGTGATGAAATGCGGTACCGGAGTGGGATTGCTCCATGACCTCTCGTCGCCGCCACGCTCCACACTGCTGTAAACAAAGTGCTGCACGCCGGCCTTGATCGACTCATCTACAAGAGCCTTCCCCTGCCTGGTCTCGTGGTCTGCGTTCTTGCTGTTCGTTTGAAGAGCTTGCACGGAAAAAACACCCCACAGAGGAACAGTCCCGGCAGCGGCTTTGGCGGAGGCGAAGAGTGCGGGTGTCGCGTCGAGGTCGCCTTCAACGAGTTTGATATTCTTGGACTTTGCGGCCAGACTCTTGGCTGAGGCGGATTGGGCGTTTCGTGTTACTGCGAGGAGAAGAAAGTCCGACGGCTGGCGAGCAAGGAGGGCGTTGATGACGGCGCCGCCTTGTTTGCCGGTAGCGCCGGTGATGAGAAGTGCGCGTGACATGTCTTCGGTTCAATGGTACCGAACAAATTTAGAAGACGTGAATGGAAGATGAGAAAATGGTTGGATGTTGATGGAGATGGAAGAAGCCACACAGTGTGGACGGTCGTTCCTTCAAATAATGATCACTTGCTAGACATTTCACAACTTACTGTCCACCGAAAAGCCCTTCAAAGCATTTGCACGATTCAGTACATTTTTCCATTGAAATCTCTGAGATGACAAAGTCGGATGGTCTACCACACCGGGTCGGGCTAGTTGTGATTACGGCAGCACTCACGTCGGACATGGTCGGAGGCCGGTGCTCCTGACGGAGGGAGATCCACCCGGCATCGGCCCGGTCAATCTGCCCACAACCTCTCGCTATTTTCGGTAGTCTTGTTGTCCCGTTTCAGTGCAGGCTTCTTGACGCTGCGTCATCAGATAGATGTGTAATTGGTGATGACCTGGTGCGAACGGGTGCTTTTCGGAGCCCTGACGGACCAACTGATGCATATGCGGCGTCTCATAGAGGGCCAATTTAACTTGAGAGATGAAGTGATTATCATGTATAAGAGAAAGATATTTAGTGACCAAATAGCATCTTCCTAAGAAAGACATTAATTTCATTCAAAAGCTTCTTCGATCATCACTTCTCCCAATACTTATCACCCTATCAAGATGACTTTCACCGTCGCTTTGGCTGGCATCACCGGCAAATTTGGACGCCTGCTTGCTTCCAAACTCATCCAAAACCCCGATGTTACCCTCCGAGGCTACTGCCGTGACCCCAAGAAGGTCATCGCGGCCTTGGCATCTTCCCCACAAGTTGAACTCGTTCAAGGTGAAGCCTACGACGAGGAAAAGATCCGAAACTTCGTCAAGGGGTCCAACGTCGTCATCTGCGCATACCTTGGCGACGACAAGCTCATGGTCGAGGGGCAAAAAATGCTCATTGATGCGTGCGAGTCTGAGGGGGTTCCTCGGTACATCGCCAGCGACTGGGCTCTGGACTACACCAAGCTCGAGCTCGGCGAGCTCTTCCCCAAGGACCCCATGAAGCATGTGAAGGCGTACCTTGAAACCAAGAAGTCCGTCAAGGGCGTTCACATTCTCATCGGAGGTTTCATGGACGCCATCATGAGTCCCTTCTTCTCGGTCATCGACCCTGTCACGCACACGTTCAAGTACTGGGGCGAGGGCACTGAGCCGTGGGAGGGTACCTCTTACGAGAATGCCGCTGAGTATACGGCGGCGGTCGCGACCGATCCTTCTGCTGTTGGTGTGCAAAAATGTAAGTCAAGCTGTCCCCCTTTAATATGGGCTTTTTCTAACAACTTTCAGTCTTGGGAGACAGAAAGACCATCAAAGAAATTGCGGCCTCTTTTGAACGGGTCTACGGTATTAAGCCGCAGATGGAACGCTTGGGATCGATTGACGATCTCAAGTCCACCATGCACCGCGCCCAGGCTGAGAATCCGTCCAACATTTTCAAGTACATGTCTTTGTATGTCATCCAGCCGCATGTCATGACAGTCACTAACCATCATCAGGTTCTACATGTACTACTGGATCAATGGTCGGACGTTCGTCGGACCCGATGTTCAGAATGAAAAGTATCAAAATGTCAAGCCTGTCACATGGGAGGACTTCATGAAGGCACACAAGCTGGAGGAGCTTTCTGGAGTGTTTTCCGCGTAGGAACTGACAAAGAAAGACACTTGGTTGATGACCTACATGGTAGAAGCAGACGAACTGGGATCTTAGGTTTAGGCATTCAAAGCTAGGAATAGTCTCCGTTTTCTAAGCTGCTTGGATTTTGGTCTGAAAAGCTCAGCTCATTGAACACGGCATGGGTTCTCCTCCTTCTGCTCCTTCTTTAGCACACCGTTCCTATAGTACAACTCGATCAATGGTGTCCCTAACCCTCTTGTCTTTGGCGCAACTAATTCAATCCCATATCTCGCTGCAATACCCTTGGCGATTTGTTTCATCGTCTTGCCCTTAGCGGGGTCAGCAACGAACTTGTCAATATTCTCGTTGAAATCAACGGAAAGCTTCCTCATCAATCTTTCGGTGCCGACCCGTGGCACGTCCTCAATGAGCTCCTGCAGTATTCCTTGATATCCGGTTTGGCCTTTCCAGTATTCTTGAGGCTGAAGGTATGTACGGCGAGTGTGGTAGTGATGCAGCATTAGCGCAAGGTCGTACTCATAGTGTGAACGAGCTCCTAAATAGCTACTCGCAGGCGAGAGAAATGACAACCTCCAAAACCAATTGCTGGCGCTCCGGATGATAAACTTGTCAGGTTCTACTTGGGCACAGCTTTGGGCAATTTCACTGACCACGGCACATATTGTATGCCAAACGGGCCAGTCACGCTTCCATGCGTCCCCCGTAGGGCGGCCCTGGTCATCGAAGAACCTTTGTACCCGCACAGGATGGGCTACCATGCCGTAGTCCACAAGGAGCATGTGCTGAAATATGGAGCGGGCGGTACGATCGAAGTCTATGTTTGACTTTCTGACTAAGCACATCAAGTCCCACCAAGTGCTCATTTTCGAGTGATACAGGCCCTGTAGCTCCACACTCGGGTGAGTGTCTGCTTGGCTCCCTTTCTGCAACTGAATGTCGTAGAGTATGATGGATACGGCCCCAAAGAATGGTTTGCTTATGGAAGGCTGACTGAAAGGCATTGTTTCCTCGAGTCGTCTGCCATGGCAGAATCCAGAATGAAGCTGTTGCATAGCTCGCTTCCATGCCTGGCTTGGTGGTCTTCGTAGCATTGCTGTGTACTCGAATCGTTCAGGGCGAATGGCGCTAGACTCCGTTCGCCAAACCTCGCGGCTGTCCCATCTCGGTAGACACAGTTGGCTCAGCTTCTCGAGCTCCAGATCTTCCCATTCATGAAGAGGAGGTAAC
Source organism: Colletotrichum tropicale (assembly GCA_027406125.1). Lineage (NCBI taxonomy): Eukaryota > Fungi > Ascomycota > Sordariomycetes > Glomerellales > Glomerellaceae > Colletotrichum > Colletotrichum tropicale. The sequence goes on from JANVYH010000004.1 coordinate 4,520,838, forward strand.
GGCTTCCCTTCTATGAACGGAGTCGAGCTTTCGAGTGTGTTGGTTTCGGAATCTGCTGTAGGTTCCAATTGCTTTTCGTCGGTTCCTAACTTCGGACCTTTCAGTTCGTGAAGTATGGGCAGGGGTTCCATGACCCCTTCTCCGAACGAAGTCGGGGCATGTTTTTCGGATTCAGTCGGACATCTACTTACGTCCGCTTCCAGGGGGCTTTTCGGACCCGAACAAAAAGAGATCAAATCATCGGATTCTGGCTCCATGATCTCGCCAGATTGCGCCACAAAATGACAGACACGTCAAGATAAAATTTGGAGTTGATCTGAAGATCGACGGGGTTTGACATGGGGCAGTACGAAAACCTTGAGGACGCCTGCCCATCCTTTTGTTTGCTCTCAAGGTCCTCACCTACACCGGCCAATGATGCTCACTTGGGGACACTTTCGTTCATGTCCAGGCAGCGCCATCGTTATTCTCCTTCTCCCCCCGTACGACAAAATATCCGACGTTTCACCTGAAATTATTGAATAGAGTCTTCTGTTGATGACTTCGCGGGCTGGTTCAACTCATCCAGCGAAGGGTCTGCCGAGGGCGGAGACGTTCCCATTTACAACCCCGCCAACAACAAGGGTCCTTTCCGTCACTGACGAGAATGCTCATAGCGACACAAGACGGGGGGCTAATGTCCAACCAAAACATAGCACTGCGATGACAAGAAAGCGGTGTTGACGCATTGTGAATTCTGCCCAGTACTCAGCTTTCTATCAAGGTTGGCTCGTTCTTCCCAAGTGTTGCAACTGAGAACAAATTCCATTATCATGAGCATCTGTCTTACCACCCCATCAATGAGCGTCTTCGCCATCGTCCTTGCCTTTGTCGCTATCGCTGTCCGTCATCGTCGTCCGTCGTCGTCGTTCGTCATCGTCGTCCATCGTTTATAGGCGGTCCAACTTGCCAAGCAGAAGACAGACAAACAAACATCTTTGCTTCACACATGGCGGACAGGCTTCGGCCATCACAGCAACGTTGAATCTCAAGCCGCAATCCTCTGAACTCCGCCGAAGAAGACAAAATCCCCTTTCTCTTGCAGAGCCTCTTCAAAACCAAGACTTCTCACACAGTACCAAGGCTTTCAGCAACCTCTGTACACACTCCTCAGACATTAATAGAAGGAATGCAACGTTTCAAACACAAGCCCAAACCTGCAGCATGTTCTCGATCTCTCAGGTCCCAAACATCACAAAATCTGTCTATGCCGTGTGCCAAAAGCAGTACCTTGCATCACCCCGTCGAGAGTTCTCAATCAGGCCAAATACCGTTCTGGCTCAAGAGTACCAAAATGCATCACTCTTCCGCCTCTCATGCTCCGCAAAGCAAGCATTTGACATAGCCCACGAAGCTCTTGCCAGGCTTCCTCGCCATCAGCATGCTACTGCACCAGCTGGTACCACAATTCTCAGCCGAATGACACAAAATAGGCCCTACAACTCGACTAGAACATCACGTAGTCAGCTAAATCGCACACAACAGACATCGCCGCCATGCATGACCGCATCGAGTCAAACTTTACCACATACAAATTCAATCAAGCCAACACAATAGGCCACACCCAATGAGCTACACCCAATGAGCTACACCCAATGTCACTGACTACCACTTGTACCAGGCCATCAAGCCCTCCTACCCAAGTTACATATCTACTTAGATTCTAGTTAGATCATAAATGTAAATTCCCTCCACTCCAGTCTTCCAAGTCGCTTGTGCCTTGTGTGCCCTGTTCCTAATCTCAACCGTATGCAGCCATCTCATCACCATCGAGGGCACGCAAGACTGAAACCGCTTGACACTCGACCGTTGTCCGCACAACGTGCCACCCGTCCGTATCCCCCGAGATCTGACCTTTGTGCGCCCAGCCCCTGAATCAAATCTGTCGAGGAACCATCCTCTCAGTAGATAAACCTGCTCCAAGCCAGCACCCTGCTTCTTCCCCATTCCAACCTAACTTCCAATCAACCAGAACCCACCAAATCAACTTCCCAAATCACCACCTTGCAAAGCCATGGTACGCCCCCCCTCCTCGCACCTCACCTCACCTATCTAACATCCCCAGAAACTCCCCCTCATAAACCTCCTCCTCCCACCCTCCCTGACCTCCCACTCCGCCCCGACCGCCCGGTCCGTCCCATCCTACTGGACCTGCACCGCCTCCACCACAACCACCCACCCGGGCCCAGGCCTGCCCGCCCTCGCCGCCATCACCGACGTCTTCACCGCCCTCTACGGCCCCGAGCCCATCACCCTACGCGCCGAGCAGGCCCGCGTGGCGACCTGCAACGGCCTGCTCTTCGGCCTCTGGAACGGGCACCCGTACACCGTCACGGAGCCGGACGGTCTGCGGGCGGAGGTTGCGGGGCGGGATCCGGGGGACGGCGGAGAGTGTCTCGGGCACGCGGATCAGGAGACGGGGGTGGATGATGATTTGAGGCTGAGTTACATGTTTGGCTTCGCGGAGGACTCGTGGGTTAGTGGTGGGTTGACGGAGATTCGGCGGTGTGAGGATTATTAGTAGACTACGCACTACGCACATTCACGCGGACGGAAGCTCACAGAAGGGGAAAGGCAGAGTTTGGAGAAAGTTCACATGTAATTCATATCTAATGATGATACCTCGTCCTGCCGCCACCTCCAAGCCCCGAGGGGTACCGCCGCCCGTTCATCGCGAACGGAACGGGCTTCCTCGAGGGCTGCACGGTCGTGATGGCGTCCCACATCTGGCGGATGCCGGCCCTGCGCGCGGGCAGCATGCTGTACTGCAGGCTGTACAGGTTCTTGCGGTTGAGCGGGGGCACAAAGCGGCCTGTCAGGAGGCAGAGTAGCACCTGCGGGGACAGGTAGTGCTTGCGGATGCGGTTGCCCATTTGGAAGTACTGGTGGAACATTGCGCGGAAGGTGAGGGGAATGGACTGTGTAATCTGTTAGCGAGCGTATTTGTGAGGGTGGTGGGCAGGGGTTGCTTACCTTGAGGTAGATGACGGACGTGGGTGGGTCGTTGGAAGTATTATTAAGTCTATAATCATGGGTATCTCGAAGTTCAAAACGAATGCCGCCTGTTCGTGTTAGTCGGATGGCTTCTCGGTTGGATACGAATGGGATCTCACCTGGAAGTCGTCGAGGGTCTTTGACCCGTAACATCAGCGCGAAAAGGGGAAAGTGGTTTAAACAAGAAAGAAGCGTATCAAAGACGGCTTTGAGGGAGATGATGACCATTCGGGCGATGGCGAAGTTCAGGTAGAACACAACCACCGTTGGCAGGAGGAAGAAGAGCAGGGTGAAGAGGATGGTGCCGACAAGCAGCTGGTCCAGGTCGTAGTCGCACGAGTCGATACGGTTACGGAGGACATTGTGCTTCTTGCCGCGGAAGAGGTGGAAGAGCGAGATGAGTATCGTCAGTTGCCAGTGGTAGATGCGGGCGGATGCGAGGTAAAACGAGTAGATGTGGACGGTTAGGGCGGAGAGGAGGTCGGAAAACATGGCGATGGGCATGCTGGCGCCGGCGAAGCTTGAGAAGCCGATGAACCAGATGATGTGGGGAAGCACTGGTTGGAGGGTGACGATGCAGTCTGAGACGTTAGTACAGAGCTTTCATCTGATATGGGGAAACATACTGGACCAATAATCAATGACCCAAAGGAAGAGGTCACCGAGGAACATAGCCAACTCGCTGTTCAGCTTCAATCCGGCCGGCCACCCCATCAACCATGAGATGCTACGTTGAAGCGCTTGAACCGTGTACTTGCTGAGGAGCTCGCTGATGGCATTGGCAACCCATTCCGCATTATCGATAATGTACGACCCCAGAGCGATGCCGATGATGACGTCGTTGGCGACGAGCCACAGGCTGTTGTAGAACCTTATGTAGTCCGGGTGGCTTGTCGTGACGCTTTCCCAGTCGTTTTTGCGCTGTCGCAACGTTGTGTACTGCATTGGCCAGTAGCAGAATTGCTGCAACCGAATTTCCACCTGCTGCGCCGTCGCTGAGATATCCTTCAACGCCAAGTAGTTGTCCTTCAACCTGAACTCCAAGATCTGAAGCAGAAACTCGGCAACTGCTCTGTGGCCCATGAGCATGTAGACGAAGCCCCATTGTATCAGCGGGAGGAGGTAGAAGATGAAGAGATCCCACACAAAGTTCCGCATCGTTGTCGCTTGTTCCACCACTCGTTCCGAGACACTCAGAGTCCGCTTAGGCCTGGTGCCGATCCGAGAAATGTTCTTCTGCAACAGCTGTTCGAGCTCCCAGGACCAGTTGATCTGGTTCACGATTTTCGGCAGAGCTCTCTCCTTCGGTGACGGGGACCGCTTGACGATGGTGTGTTGCTTCAGCTTTTCCACCAGCTTCCTCTTTTGCTCCTTCTTCTTCAACTCGTGTTTCTCCTCCTCCGCCATATGTTCTGTCGGGGGTAGGCTCGGTGCCTCCTTGTTGCCCAGCGCAAGGGAGATGGGGTTCAGCGAGATGTACTGCATCCGGCTGGGGCGCGGTCGGTCGTAGAGGATGATCTGTATGCTTAGAGCTCTGGCGCAAGTGATTCGAGGTGCCTTCGCGTTGGCTGGGGTCGTCGCAACAAACAAGGATGGGTCCAGGACCACCGCATCACTCGGGTTGGTGAGGCCCAAGACATGCATAGCTCCGTGGCCGCATCGCTCGTAGATGCTGTTGACAGGGTGCGGGGAGTTGCGAAAGAGGGTTCCCGCCTTCAGGGCAAATTCGACATGGCCGGCCTGTTGCTTCGTCAATTGGTGTCCATTTCGTCGGTCAAGGTGTTGGAGTGTGCTGACATCGACATCGTCAAGGATGGCTACGACGAAGACGTCTAGGCTCGAGTTCCTCCATCCCACGACAACGCCAGGCAGGTCGGAGCGCTGGATGTCCGTCGGCCAGAATATCCTCATTAATCCATCATTCTCTGGCATGTCAACCACGCGCGCAGCAGCGGGAGACGGCACTTAGAAGGACCCTCGCCGTCGCAACTGTTCCCTGGCTGAGACGCCAGCTCCGGGGGATCTGGGATGCTAAAGGGTGAGGTTGTTGTCAGCTGGAAGCTTCTTTGCGCCGGCGCAACCACACATGTCTCAGGGGCGAGTTTCGGGGGAAATCGTCGTACCAGGTTCGACTCCCTCGTGGCCAAGCGTTCCACGGGAATGAAGACGAGGAGGAATACAAAGGTCAGGAGCGCAAAGCCTTTGGCAGCGCGGGTCTATCGAGAGAGAGCTGGTCAGAGGCGTGTGAGGTTCGGGGCGGCGCAGGGAGGTCCATACCACGACTCCGTAGTTCCAAGCAAAGATGGCAAGCTCATAGAGGCGAGTAACCAGATCCCATCGGGCGGTGATGTAGCCTGCTACGAAGATCCCAAGGCTGAGGACGGAGAGGGGGTGCATAGAATCGCTATTCCCTTGGGTTGTGCATGCCGAGGCTTGTCGCCAAGCTGGTTGCGGTGCGCTTGGGGTTCGGAGGAGGGACTCGAGGCGGTCTTGCGGCTGCGGGCTTGCGACTGCGGGGGAGCCAAGAGGGGGGAAGCTTTCGAAGGGGGAGGGGGCGAGATCGCGAGCTGGATTCGAGCTTGGAGGGGTTTCCAGGTCTTTCGGGGGCGAGATATGACGATGTGACCAGAGGAAGACTCGACTCGAGATAGGCTGGTGGTACAGGACAGCCGTGTTTATCGCGCGTTGTCTGGGGAAGGAGAAGGGACTGGACAATTGGAGCGGACGGGGGGGTTGGTCCTTGGATGTCGGAGACGGGGTCGGGAGGTGGGCAAGGGACAAGCTTCGCGCGTGGAGAGGAGGCTCGCAAATCGGGGATTGGGCCTGGGTGGTGTGGCCCGGGACGGGAATTGGCAATGTAATTATTGGCGACAGCGGACCGCCTGTTTCCTGCTGTTCCCCTGGTCGTTGCAGCGATGTCCTGCCGCTAGCAAATGCTGTCGTTAGCGGGTCGAACATGCTAAAGCGCTGCGCTGCCGCTCGGTATTGGGCGAGCAGAGGGCGACCCACCGAACTGGACACAGTTTGCTGCGCGGTGTGTGTGGTCTTTTTTTTTTTTTTTTTTTTTTTTTTTTTTTTTTTTCCTACCTTCCCCCTCCTTGACACTCCCGCAGAAGCCTGTGACGGCGACAGACACAAGGGGCCACTAAGGGGACACGGCACAAACCTCAGTGGATTGGGGGCCAGTTGCTAGCTTCACATTGTCTTGACTGGGATGTGGGCGGTCTGGAACCTGGAACAACCCGCCCTGAGCTGCTTCTGGATTGGCCCAAATCTGGCCCCTGCTTTGACATTTGACGCGATCCGGGACTGGGAACAATGTTTCTTTCCTCCCAGAGACGGACTCGCAGTTGAGCGACGAGAATGGAAGAAAAATGTGCAATCACGTGGGCCCTCGGAGTCCGCAAGACGCTTTCCGACTGCGGTGCTCTCGTTGGTTGATGTGACGGATTATCAGTTTCAATGTTTTCAGATCCTCTCACAGCATGCATCAAGTTGATGGAGACCCTGGCTGATCTCAATCTTTGCCGTTGGCAGTGCTGCCAAGTACATTGCAGTGTACCTTTGGGACAGCATAACGATGATGCCACTTGCGAAATGCACTGCCATCATACTTTCTTCTCTGTTCAAAGCTCTCCCGTCCACAGTCCACACAGGGGATTCTCTCGGGGAATTCAAGCTTACGCTAAGGTTATCTGTCCAGGGATAACTTAGTCTTGGGCGGCTCACGAATGATGAAATGCAGAGAGACACAACGGTTGGACGCGTCATGGGGAAGAACGGGGCATATTTTGAGATTGCGGTTCCTACACTGCCACCTTGTGCCCAACAAATGCAACCCTGGAAAACGCCAAACCGACCGCGAGATATGTTGCTAGTTGGATCACGTCCTGCATGAGTGGTCAGATTGGCCTCCCATCACGTAGGAATTGGGATAACTCACATTTGCGGCCCAAGTACGTCGCGTCGCTCTCTTTGCTGTCCTCCCGTGCCTCGTCCAGAAGCTTGTCTATTCCGCGTTCCTTCAACGCCACCTGCGAAGTTGCCCACTCAGCTCATGCCTGCCTAGACCACACACAACACATGGCACTCACCGTCAGGCACTTTTGGTAGTTCTTGAACAAGTCGGCGCACTCATTGTTATCCGTGCCGGTGCCCCTCAGGTACTCTACACCTACGTCAGATATAACTCACAAACAACCATAGGGGAGCGGGTTATGGGAATAAGACTGACTTTCGCTGTACCATTTCAGGAAGCACGTGTCGTAGCGTCTGTCACCGTTGTCAGTTTGAGCTTTAGAAAGACTTCACCCGGCGACTCACTCCTTGACTTCATTGCATTCGGGTGCTAACGAGGCAGACATGGTGGGTGTTGTGTTACGGATGTCACGGAGAACGTGAGATGAAGTTGAGGGAGGGCGGCGAGAAATCGAGGCAAAATCGTCACGGCTTTTCCTTAGGCACTCAACTGCGTCACAGCGGCTGCATCCGCTGTAAGTCTGAGGCTCGGCTGAGTGTCAGCACCTTACTCTCGACTTTCTATCTGCCGCATCTCTTGAATTGAGGCCAAAATTGACTCAATGAAAGAAAACTCATGTATTTCGTCTACTTCTCGTCCACAATCATTTCAAGAACCTTGGTTCCCCAGCTCTTCCTACCGACCATACACAACTATGCATTTCTACGTCAGTGACAGCTGAATCGTTGCTTACCTCATCCATGCGTATCGATAAGACGACGAGTGGGGCGTACTATCTTATCAGCAAGGGACCTCTCCCAATTGGCATAATTTTTGATCGTCAAAGTTCGCAGCCAAAGCCGCGACCAACGCTCACGACACCTCAAGCGTCGCGCCGACACCATGACCTCCCCTCAGGACTTCAAGTCTCTCCAGGAGAAGGTGCAGTCCGCGCTTGTGGCCACCACCCGCTCGGTGAACCGCATCGCCGCCGAGGACCTTGCTTTCCAGCGCGCCGTGAACCCTGGCGTGGGCGACGACCTCGACGCCAAAACCGAGCGCCTCCTCGAGCTTTCCACGACCCTCCTCAAGTCAGCCGCCAGCGTCTGCGGCCTCAACGCGCCCAATCTCGAAGATGCCGACGACATTGATTTGCGCTGGCGGAGCGTTGTGGACGTAGTGGACTCAGTCCTGGAGAAGGCCGATACCTCGATCGACGAGTACACGGGAGCTATCAAGAGGAAGGATGCGCCCACCGCAGATGTGAGCGCCTTACGACGGATAAAGGAGACTTTGGATTGCTAACGACTTGCCCAGGCTTCCCAGGCGAAGAAGGCAAAGACTACCGGAACTGATAAGGTCATCCGCAATGCCAACATCTCGAAACCCCAGCTCAACTTCGATCCCCCTGTCGACAACAATGCGACATGGAAGCCCATTCTCACCGAGAAGCCCCACGCCAAGGTACCGCTTGAGCAAAGCCTGGTATCCAACGAGACGGACGGCTTTGTTACGTACGATTACACCATTTTCTTGCCTTTACTTCACATGGACAAATCCACAGACTCCAAGCAGACTAGATCTCGCATAAACAAGCGCCACAAGACAAGAGGTTCAATTAAGAGTATTAACGGGGAGATTAGGTACAAGCACCCGTACGAAACCGAGATCCTCGAAGCGAAATACCCCGACCGCGTCTATCAACAAGCCGAACCGATTCCCTGGCAACCCGTCGACAAGACCGAGGCGACATGGGTCGATACCTTCGAGGGCGTGCTGGAGATGTTGGAGGAGCTCAAGAAGGCCAAGGAGATCGCTGTCGACTTGGAACATCACGACTTCAGGACATATGTGGGACTCACATCACTGATGCAGATCAGCACACGCGAGAAAGACTGGGTTGTCGATACCCTGAAGCCTTGGAGACAGCAGCTCCAAGTTCTGAACCAGGTGTTTGCTGATCCAAACATCGTCAAAGTAAGCTCACCTTCAACTCACATATGGACAGCGCTAACGAGACTAGGTTTTCCACGGCTCCTACATGGACATTATTTGGCTGCAGCGCGACCTCGGGCTGTATGTGAACGGCCTCTTCGACACATTCTATGCTTGCGAAGCTCTCCACTACCCCCAAAAGAGCTTAGCATTCCTGTTAAGCAAGTTTGCCAATTTTGATGCTGATAAGAGATATCAAATGGCCGACTGGCGCATGCGGTAAGTAGAGTCTAAGGGGTTGACACACACACCACTAACACTTGACAGCCCATTGTCTCCGGAAATGCTTTACTACGCCCGCTCGGACACACATTACCTTCTTTACGTCTACGATAAGGTCCGTAATGAGTTGGTGATGAAGTCCGACCGCGGTAACCCTGGAACCGATTACATCGAGACTGTTCTCCAGAAGTCCAAGAGCCAATCTCTGTCTCGATACGAGGGTGAACACTTTGACCCGGTCTCTGGAAAGGGTCCCAAGGGCTGGTACGGCCTCTTGCTTAAGCACCCAGCGCCCTTCTCAGGCCAGCAGTTTGCCGTCTACAGGGCTGTTTGGGCCTGGAGAGATGAGGTGGCGCGGAGAGAAGACGAAAGCACCGCATACGTGCTCCCCAACGCGATCATTGGCGACATCGCCAAGCGCATGCCGCCTGATGCGAAGGCTCTGCACGCCCTCATCCCCCCCAGTTCCCACATTGCCCGACGAAATGTTAGCGACATCTGGGCACGGTACCAAGAAGCGAGGGAGCGCGGTGTGGAGGAGCCGAGTCTGTACCATTTCTTCCGCTCAGATTTGCCGTCTCGCCCAGCCAAGCCATTGGTCGAGACCGCGGTGGATGATGCAGCTGATGTTGCCGCGGAGCCGGGCCAACTGGCTCAGTCCCAGCTTTTCGGCAGCATGGCTTTGAGTTCGGCGTGGGAGGCGAGGCCGTCTGCGGCTAACGGTCTCGGAGACTTCGTCATGCTGCCCTGGCAAAAGTTCGTGCAGAACGTAGCAACAACTGAGGCGACCGCTCAAGAGGATGTCGCTATGGAGGGAGGAGTCGAGGCCGAAGCCAAGACTGCTGCCCAGCCTGAGGCGCCTCCGGTCGAGGAGGAGTTCACCCTGAAGGCCGGCACGAAGCGCAGGGCCCCGGCGCAAGAGGAGTCAGATGGTAGTGACGACGAATCTGGATCGGAAGAGAGCTCTGTCGACATCGTGCTGGAGCGGGCAGACGGTACGCCCAGCGGCAAGAGGGGCAAGACTACAGAGGGTGACCGCAAGGCGAAGGTCGAACAGAAGAGGGCCGACAAGGTTGCTAGATACACTGAAGATTACCAGCGTGCCCAAGCCGAGGTCGAGCGTCTTACGAAAGACCTCGCTGAGGACCGAGCATACCCAGTGCAGCTTGAGGAGGCGCAGGGCATCGCCGCTGAGAAGAAGCAGAAGCTGGACAACTACGTCACCGCGCTCGCGAACCGAAAGGCCAAGGCCGAGAAGAAGGCCGCGGCAAAGGCGCGAAAGCAGGAGAAGGCGGAGAGGAAGAAGCAGAAGGAGGCAGAGAAGCTGGCGAAGAAAGCTGCTAAGAAGGCCGCGAAGAGCAAGAGCGAAGGCGAGGGTGATGACGATGAGGAGGAGGAGGCTTTCGACTACGGACAGGCTGCTTCGGTGCTTCACGCGAAGCGGAACGGGGGAGGTGTCAAGAAGGTCGCGAAGCCGGCGTTCGACCCGTACGCCAAGACGGGAGACGATGCGCCGAAGGGGGCCCGCAAGGCGCCGCCTCCGAGGGGTGAAAAGAGCGCGACCTTCAAGAGGTGAGGGGTGGGTAATGGTGGTTGCTTGGATTTGCAAATGGGAGGGATTTAGTGCAGGAAGTGTTACTAGCATTGCTCTCGGGCGGAATTGCCTCGAGATGCCAAAATCAAAAAGTTGATACCTGTGGGTGCCTTGGAACCCAAAATTGTAAAATCATCAGGATGGTACATTGTCTTATCGCAAGTTTTCCGCGGGGTGCGGAATTCCCTCCCTCCCCGCAGACGTCCTGCCGCAGCCGGGACCCTACGAAAGGGCGGGATGTCAAGATCGGATCTGACATTTCGAGATAGGGTAAACGGATGTCATCGTATCGATGCCACTAATGGCTCCGGGATTGGAATCCTTCCCGCATGCGTGCTTCCTTGCGTGACGTGCGAAATGTCAAAATGTCAATGATCAAGTGCCGCCCGCGCCCTGCGGTGGACGGGTTGCATACGCGGAGGGCCGATCTTGGTGCCCCCCGCCCGCCGGTTGTCGGATTCGCGGGGCCTAGCGTGTGTGATAGGGAGCGGGAGACATATTGTGGTGCCGGGTTGAGGACCCTAGATGGCATTTTCCCCTCATGTCGCGGTATATAGTCAATGTTTTTTTCTTTCTCTCAATTGGATACTCGTTGTTGTAAGAACTCTCTTTCTTGAGATTTACAGGGAAAGTAGTAGCCTCCATCTTGCATGACGGCCCGCCCCCATCACCTTGTGCGCCCAAGCTCCCAGAGCTCACCAACTTCCTTGCGTCAACCTCATCATATTGTCAACATCCAGCTCGACATCAAAGCCGCATTCTTCTTCTGGGACAATTGTACAAGTCTTTTTTTCGGCCAATCTCAAGGATAATAGGAGAGTGCAAGAGGAACGAAAAAGGAGCACCATGTCCGACCCCGCAACAGAGATAAAACGCCCCGCGAGCCTGCCCTCGGCGACGCACCACGTCGTCGTCAAGCTCGAGACGATCCACGTGGCGCTGCCGGAGGTCGACACGGGCGACCTGACGCACGAGGTCATCGGGTACGAGTACACGCGCCCGTCGGAGCCGCAGGTCGCCGCGGCGCGGGTGTGGCCGGCGAGCATCCTGATCACGACGACGGTGCCGATTCGCAAGGAGACCTTGGGGGAGGCGCCTTATTTGTGAGTTTTCTTTTGCCCGCGTTGTTGACGGGGATATTGGAAACATGATGGACGAGGTGGATTAGGCTGACTGGTTCATCACAGGAAATGCATCATCACGGAAACAACGGGCACAAATCACATTGACCTGGAAGAGTGCAAGCGGCGCGGCGTCACGGTCATGTACTCACCGCAGGCGACTGTCGAGGCCGTATCCGAGCACGCGCTGGGCTTCGTAAGTTGTCGAGCTTCCTCATCAGAACACCAACGCTAACTGAAACAACAGTACTTCTCAACCCGCCGCCGCCTCGTGACGCTGCACAACACGATGATGGACCACTCCCCCGCGCACGCGAACCCGTGGCGCACAAAGGGCAGCATGTCCTCGCTCCTCCTCGACGCCGAGGGCCGCCCGCCGCACACGTGCGGCAACGAGGTCGTCGGCATGGTCGGGTACGGGCCGATCGGGCAGCGCATCGCGGGGATGTGCAGGGCGCTGGGGATGCAGGTCCTCGTGGCGGCGCGCAAGGACTCGCCTTCTTCCACCCCCGCTACCACGAACGGCTCCAACACCACCAACGGCGATATCGCCCAGCAAAGGACGCCCTTTGAGGAGGTCCTCCGCCGCGCAACGACGCTCTTCATGGTCGTCCCGCTCACGCCGGAGACGAAGAACCTCATTGGGGCGGCGGAGCTGGCGCTGATGAAGCCGGACGCGATCATCGTCAACGTGGGCCGCGGCGGGACGGTGGACGAGAGGGCGCTGCTGGAGGCGCTGAAGGAGGGGCGGCTGTACGGCGCCGCGACGGACGTGTACGAGGTCGAGCCGGCGGGCAGCGGGGCGGATAGCGTGTTGCTTGGAGAGGAGGCGAGAGGGGTGAACCTGACGCTGAGTCCGCATCTGGCGTGGTGTGCGGACCAAACGCGGGTGAATATCAGGAGGGTCGTGGGGGAGAATTTGAGGGCGTTTGTGAGGGGGGAGAAGGGGCCGAATGTGGTTCTTGATATGAGGTAGAGATGGCGATGAAAGAGAAGATGAGCTGGGTCTAAGAGGATATAGAGAGAGCCGGCGGGATGGGTTGCAGCTTCATCACGAAGACGGGCGTCTTGGCTCACCGAGAATCCTAGAGGAAGGCTACTGAGAAATGCTCCGCTGTGTACAACACCCCGCACCTTGCGACATGAAAATGTCCGATGCTTCTGCTCGATTCGATTGGCCTGGGTATGGTCGTTTCCCGATGGTGTGCCCGTTCAGCTGCGATGCCAAGACAGGGCGACGGGTGAGCTGGGCTAGCTTGTTTTTGCCTTGCATTGCCTTGCCGCCCTCGACCTCGTCCGCGATTGAATGCAACTCCACGACACGAATCTTTCAGGAGCTTCGACAACGCGTAGCTCGATGGACAAAGGACAAAGGACAAAGAGGAAAGGCCCTGCACTGTTGCAACTCATACTTGTCGCAAGCTCCAGACAATTTTCCCTGGACATCAAGAAAAAGGGGAAATCGAAAGCCTTGGAAGTTCGAGAATAGAAACATCAGCTGCCATTACCCGCTCCCGCAGCCGCCAGTTGCTTTCTTCTTTCCTCAGCCATCCCGCGAACCATTTCCTGCGTAGACAAATAGCCCTCGTCCAGACTTGCAACAACGAATTGAAAACTGCAGCGCGTCGTCAGCAACCACTCAACCTGCCGGCAGTGGCTGAACCCCAGCTGCATTGTTGATTGAGGGAGCGGGAAACCCCACTGATCGCCTTTAATCTCCCGCTGCGGCTGCAACAGTCCCCCTGAGCAGGGCTGGCGACGTGGTGTGGTGTGGGGAATTGGGATGAACCACAATGGGTTTTGGGGGAGGGAGGTGCACGACTGGCCCTTACGTGAAGGCGGGAAGTGACAGGTTTTCCGAGACATTTGTGCTTCTTTCAAACTTCCGTGGTGGTCTAGAAGAAACACCCGCAATTATTCGTGGATGAGTGTTCCTGATGGTGGTGGTAGTGCTGTCTCGGGAGATGAGCGTTGTTCGGTTTTGTTTTATTAACTTGGACGGAGTGGCGCGTCACGCTGCTTTTGGTCGAGACACTGCTGTTGGCTCCACCGCGAGAAATCGAAGACTGTGGGGGAGCAATGTTTCCAGAAAACTCAGGAGAAAAAAAAATTCAAGCAACTGCCAGTGCACCTTGAACCTCGTGTCAAAACATAATATAAACAGGCAACGCGGACGAAAACACAAGAAACTACGTAAATTTGGTCCAGACCGCGGCGGGAGGGCAGGGGTGTTTCCCGGCCGGGCGGGATGGACATGCCGGAGCCGCGACCCGATTGCTCGTAATGGCCCGATGGGAATCTGTTCGAAACGCGGCGGGTCCTGGGAGCTAATTTACATGTCGACGCTACGCAGCTTCGGAACCAAGGAGTTGACAGGATGGGGAATGGGCAAAGAGCAGACGATCCACGGGATGGGGCCAGATGATATAAAAGTCAAAGTTCCTTCGATCCAATATGTGCCTCTTGCTATTACCATCATCACCACTTCAACAATCCACAGGCCGGACCACACAGACACAACACACTCTTTTGACAAGACATTCGCTTCATTTCAACAAATCAAACCAACAATCAAAATGCAGTTCGCCTACTTCCTCCTCGCCGCCCCCGCCCTCGTGGCCGCCACCCTCGACCCGGCCACCTCCAACACCAAGGGCGCCTGCCCGAGCGTCTACAACTGCAGCGCGACCAAGGTGTCCAAGGCCATCCAGGCCGCCGAGTGCTCGCACAACACGCGCACCTCCAAGACGCAGACCTTCGCCGTCTTCGAGACGGACCACCAGTACGACGGCAACAACGGCGCCCCCTACGGCACCTGCTCCGCGTACACCTGCGACCCGCCCACGAGCTCGCAGATGACGACTGATGAGGACTGCTGGACCTTCTTCTGGAGGTGAGTTTGCGACGAAGGAACTGTGTGGGAGATACGTGATTGCTGACGAAGACTTTGTGACAGTGGAGAGGGAACTTCTTCTGGCGAGGGCGCTGGATGCATCAAGGACCCCAACACTGGCGAGTGTGGCTGCGAGAACTCTGATGGAACCTTCGTTCCTGGCAGCGACAGCTGCGTTTAAGCGAATCTGCGAGCGGGTTTTGCTGGGGATGGGGGAGACTGGTCCGGCGTGATGAAAGAGTCGGCGCTCCTCGGTTCAGGGGGTACACTATGTTCATGTATATATAAAAACATTGTATAAAACCAAATTACATTTGATGGCTATCAATCATGGTCTCCCATATGCATGTTCTTGACATCTAGCAACCAGACGATCTTGCCGGAAGACAGCACGAATTGCTGGCTTGCTGTAGATATTCGAGTATGTGTATGTTTCTAGGATTTGCAGGAGCTTTTGCTACCAACTCAATCTAGCATGTGTGGACTTGGGCAAGGTAAACTCGTGCCGATGGAACTAGCATTGCTCATTAGACTTCAATCTCGGGGATGTGAAGCTTACAGGATTTGCTCACGGAAAATGGATGTAACATACAGCTGATCTTGCGTCCAGTTAAAAGGAGGCAATGTCATGCACGTGTGGAGCAGCACTACTACTCATTCCCAATCAGCACGAATGTGCAACACAGCTCCGCCGCGTTACCCCGCCCGTGATAGCCTGATTCGTTTTTCTGCATGAGTCGACATAATCGTGTCGATCTAGTGAACAAACTGCCGATAAACTAATGCCATGATCCATCATGGATGATGGCGACTGGGACGAGTTCTGGGCGGAGCTCGACATCGATCCCGACAATGATTTAAAAAGCTCTCTGGAACTCGATCCATTCTCCCTCGAGGAATGCCATAGGGTCGACAGCGAAAACATATTTTACCAGCCCCTGGCAGAGGACGAGATCCGCTTGCTCACCGTCTGGCCTGGGTCTTTTGGAGATACGGTCCGTTGTAGCCTCGCTGTCACGACGACGACTCGGGGTTATGAGGAGTATGATGCCATCTCTTACACTTGGGCAGGCGACGACGATATCATTGACAAGTCGGGCCGGGTCTCTATCGCTTCGGAAGATTTTCCAGTCACTCCAAACTGCGAGGCCGTGCTAAGGCGGGTTCGGCAAGAATGGACACCGAGGATAGTGTGGATTGACGCTATCTGCGTCAACCAAGATGACCTTCATGAACGAGGGCGTCAAGTCAGCTTGATGCCGCAGATATACTCACGCGCACGAGAAGTTGTTATCTATGTGGGAGAAGCGACTAGTGATATACCGGCCTTGTTCAAACATCTCACCTGGGCTCAGCATAATACCACGCCTGGCAAGCGAGAAGAGATCCAGGGAGCTTTGGCGAGGCTACTCAGTCGCCGGTACTTTTCGCGGGCGTGGATTATCCAAGAAGTTGCACTAGCAAGACAGGCAACTCTCATTTGCGGAAGTCACACGCTGTCATGGTCGTTAGTTCACGTCAACAACTTGGCCGCCCGTGGTCTTTTATCAGCCTTGGCGGCAGAGGACGGCAGCATACCAGGTTTGCAAGCATGGCCTCCAGCAATCCAGTTCAAGGCGCCAGCCTTCAGAACTACCGGCGACCTCCTCCGCCTGCTGGATTTAGCCCGTAACAGTCGGGCAGCGGACCCACGCGATAAGGTCTTTGCAGTCTTTGGGCTGATCACTTGTCCTGAGAGTGAAGGGTTCTCCGCAGACTACACCAAAACCCCCAAAGAGGTCTTTACGTCGACTGCTTTATGGATCGCCCAGAGGTTCGGCCTGCCGGCTCTACTTTCGAGGACCGTGGATGTCGTACGGCGTGCGCCTGTGAGCGAGGCAGTCGTGTTGGATTCGGCATGGATACCCAACTGGACGGAGGACACAATTCAGAGCCAGGACTCGTTGATTCCCCGAATCAGGAGAGAGTATCGCTCAGTGTCCAAGATGGCAGAGTTGCCAATTACGGCGTCACAGAGAGACTCCAGCGCGATTCGATTTCCCGCGTTCAGGCTCGGGCGTATTATTGACGAAGTTATGAAGTATGACGAAGAGTCCTATCAGTGGTTCTCAGAAAACGTCATAGGTCGAGCGAGGGATGTGCATCGTCCTCCCCCGCCATGGGTTTTTACGATATTTGGCGATTATGTTGATGGAAGGAGAGCTGTCGAGACGTACTCATTCGTCTTTTTGAGAAAAGACAGGGAATTCCCGGGTCTGGCGAGCGAAGCATACTCCCAGTGTGAGAACGGATTTCCAGTCACGTTCAAGACGCTGGGTGCTTACACGGGATGGAACAAGTCCAGCATTTATCTTCTTCCGGAGCCGGATGAATATGGAAAGTTTCAGTTCACCCACCGGGGAACTGTCTCCGTCTTTGCGAATGGGAAATCACTCACGTGGCTCCATGAAAGAGTCAACGGGAGGACAACGAAAGGCAGATTCAGCAAGTACGCAGTCCTCTGCGCGGCCGATGAGGTTGATGAGCCGGAGCGCGTGCGAGGACTTTTATACATGGATGGGACTTCCCATACAGGCGTATGGAAAACGGGAGAATTTACGTTTGTTTGTGCTAAATAGGGAATATCGAGGCGTAATGTTGGAGGATGCTTACTTGTTGAATGGCTTGGTTTGCGCTTGATTTCAAGTCTCGGAGCGAAGGGCGTTGGCAAGGGCTTGATAACCGGCGGAGTTCGTTCATTTCTGTCTATCTGGCCGAAGAGCATCGAACCCAAAAATTGGAAGGGAAATTCAAAAAGAGGCATCGCTTGCGAAGCAGACAAACTTAATATCTTAGGAAGACGACTTCGCAGTTGTGCACTCAATGCCTTCTCTAGTCTTCCTAGGTTGCTTGTGTACATCCTTTGAGTTTTAAGTGACTGATGACACAGCATGAACACCTGGTGGGATATGATTCGATGGTCCGCTGAACTGCCCGTCGATCAACCAGTCAGGCGCGGCGTGCAGCTCACTCGCATGACCCCGCCTCAAGGCAGCCTGACATACCACCTACATAAGCACCGCAACAACCACGTCAGAGAAAGACACATTCACGATAATAAACACGCATTCAGATTGCTCAGCATTCAAATATGTCAGAATGGCACGACTCATCTTGTCGAAGGCTGGATGTGTTCACCAGCGGTGGCATTTCAAGTTGCTTGAGCTGCGGCTCCGTTCAGCCTGAATCAGAAACATACTCACCCGATGACGGGAACATCCATGGCGACATATATCAGACCCTGGAAAACACTACAGACATGCGGCTTCTCACCTTGGACCCCGGGGGGTATGACGATCCAGTCCGTGGAAGTCTCCACTTGACGACTACATCAGGCTTCCTCGAATATGATGCCATATCTTACACCTGGGCGGGAGAAAACGAGAACATGGAACGAAGCGAGCACATAATGCTGAACTCTCAGAGCTTTGCAGTGACTCCAAACTGTGAAGCAGCTTTGAGACGTGCCAGAAGTCGTTCCGGTCCTAAGACCATTTGGATTGACGCCATCTGCATAAACCAAGAGGACCTCCGAGAGAGGGGCCACCAAGTCCGCCTGATGCAGCAGATATACTCTCGCGCGGACCTCGTGCTCATATATCTGGGCGAGCCAAGTCAAGAAGAGGATGAACTGCTCGCCTTCATTTCTGGTCAGGACGAGTCGCTATGGAGAGACCGCGATCTGCTTCGACGGCTCCGCAAAGCCCTTTGTCAGCTTTTCAAACGACGATACTTCTCTCGCGTCTGGGTCCTCCAGGAAGTTGCTCTAGCGAGGCGGGCGATACTGATCTGCGGGAAGCACTCGATACCATGGTCATCGATGGAGATTCAAAGGCTGGATCGCATGGGACTGCTGGAATACTCGAAAGTCGCAGGATATCATCCGACCCTTTCTGGCTTGGACAGACTGCCACCAGTACTGGACTTCCGCGCACCAGCTTTCCGAGACCCCAGCGAACTGCTTCAGCTGCTGGAGACGACCCGTGGAAGCCGAGCATCAGATCCGCGAGACAAGGTTTTTGCGCTGTTAGGCTTGCTTACTTGCCCGGAAAGCGAAGGTTTAGTTGCCGATTATACAAAATCAACGGCAGAAATTTACACGTCAGTCGCTATATGGATTGCACAAAGATTCGGGTTGCCCGAATTGCTTAGAAGAACTTGCGTTCTACGAGAGAATCAGCCTGTCGAATATCGAGGACCACAATGGGTACCTGATTGGGCGTCTGATGACTTCCAGCAGATGAAGTCATTATTTGAAGTCAGAGGCCCTTTGGACTACGAGCAAGAACCAGTCAAGATACTGACAAACAGGTTGCCTGTCACCGCGTGCGAGCAAGATTCGACCGCTATCAAGTTTCCCGCGATTCTCTTGGGAACAGCCGCTGAGGTGCTCCGTCACCGGAATTCAAACTGCTGTTCGGTCTTTGAGTCAGTTCCAAGCCCCGACAACCATGGCATTATTAGAACAGCCAAAGGTGATGCTGGTTTCATCTTCGATCCTGATTCTGAGCCTGAGACTCCGAAACACCTTCGAGGCCTAGGGAAGATGGGCCGCTACATACATCTAAATTACAGGGCGGTCATGCAAAATACAGATGATGGCAAGGCATACGAACATATCCCTCCATGTCCCTCCGAAACCGTCGAAGACTCCTCGGCTACCAACACATGGATCAGAGACCTGATTTATCTCATTCCAGTGCCACGACAGGATGCATTCAAATTCACTGAACCAGGTTCAGTGTCTGTGTCTGACAATCGTGGATGGAACTCCAGAGAGTGGACTCATGCGGGAGAACAAGGAAACGTGACTGCTGGGACATTTAGCGACTGCGCAGTCTGCTGCTCCGAACATCGTGAGGGACAAAATACTCGAATATATTTACGCGGGCTGTTGGAACATCGGAGGGTATCCAACCTAGGGATAGGGCGAAGGAAGTTTGAGTTTGAGTTTGTGTCTGCAAGATAAGTAGGTTGGCAACATCTAGGACTTTGACACCCGACGCCAGGTTGTAATACCACCAAATTGCGCGCGTTTTCTGGTTCTGCCAGACCCAGGTGGGCGAAGAAATACATTTTGGAGCGGTATAATACTGCCTTCATCAGCTGGAAATTAGGGCGCCGTTGTGGAAATATCGATAGCCTTTTCGTGCCACGCGTGCGAGCCGTCAGCAGGCTTTGTTCTCGTGTATACCGCTTCGAACGCTTTTTGGAAGAGTGCTCCTTCCAATGCTCAATCTCAAAACCCTGCAATCGTCTTAGCCAACTAGCAATCGAGAGGTACGAAAGCCAATACTTTAGTTGGGCCCCTAGTAAATGGAGGATAAATAGGTCCTTATCTTCTCAGGGCTATCTAACAACCTCCAAGCTCAAGACCCTGGCCAAGCCACGTCAAGCGGAGCCGGGTGGTTATCAAGCACGAAAGACGGAGAATATAAAGACAGGGGCAAGGCAGCTGACGGCAGATTCTCCCATGACATCAGGCCCGTCTCCTTCTAAACCTGTCGTGAGAGCCACATGGCCACCATCCCGAGTCATCCCGTGCTTCAATAGTCCGCTTTCTACAGCATGCCCTTCCCCGGCAAACGCATCCACAGTCACCTCACGAACTTGCGGGACTGCTTCCCCATGGGGGCGGGGGCAAACTTCAAAAAAAGTCTGGCACCCCGTCTATCCAGGCTTCGAGGACGTCAACCCTTCTCATAACGGTTTGCTGCGTGCCAATGAAGCCTCTTCACACCTTGTCAGGGCCGGCCGTCGAGGCTCCCGGAAACGCCAGGAAGACGCGGATAACTATTATCCAAGTCTGACATCACCTCATTTCCGTTGCACCTTGGCCTTCTTCCCAAGTGCCATCGTGACCAAACACCCGTCCCTCGCCATACCTATCTTCGGAGCACTCATCCCGCTTCTGACTCGCGCCCCATAGGCCCCCTCTCTCCCTTGCAAAAGCCCATGGAAACGGTCTCTGGACGTTATTGTTCATGTCAAACACAATCCAAACCTCCACTAAATCCCGCGATATCTCTCCCAAAGCTTCAAAACTACATCCCATATATCACACCACAACCCCCAAGAACCGTCGTCAAAACAAAGACACCCAAATTCTTCACGCTCACAACAGGCATCGAAAAGTGGACCCCCATCCTCTGCTACACAGAAGCGAGCGACCGTTACACCGGCCCAAGCCCTCGGCTCTCGGTTGCGCTTCTCCTCACCAAAAAAAGAATTGGAGTAAACAGCGTAGACGAGCCACGCGCAGAAAAAATGAGCCCAGGTCTCAAAAAAATCGAACGACGTCTGCGTGAGGGGAAAGCTGTCAATTCCGTTCCCTTGGGTATATCACATCTCCAAATTCCCAGCCCCCCGGCTCGGAATTAAGTAATCCTCCCAACTACATCTCATTATTTCAACGACACATCGTGAGGCCTATTCGATGCACAACGCACTGCGCCGCAGCACACAACACAACGCACTACGTAAAAACGGTGAGATGGACACACACATATGAAAACGGTGCCGCGGATGGGTACGTAGACCCGATTCCGACAAATGTCGTGATGGGAATTGTGTGGAGCACCCCTGGGTCGGGACCCGCTGGTCAGTTGGCCACCTTTTCCCAAGCGCCCCCCGAGGACGACGATGATTGCGGATCCCACGATAAGAGCAGGATTTTTTTGGCGTCTGTCACGAAACGGTACGGCGGGGTCGGTCGCTGGATCGTCGGACTGGGGCGAGGGGCAGGAGAGACTCAAGGAGGGAGGGTTGTTTGGCGTCGGAGGAAAACAACAAGTACGTTCGATCAACGGGCGGGCGGCCGAGCTTGCTGTCGCTCGCTCGCTCTCCCAGGGATGGATGGCGGGCGGGTGACCGTCATCGAGATCGGACCAAAAGTTCGATCTTATCGCTGCGGACGGCATTTCACATGTCTATCCCCCAGTTCCAAAATTCCCAAAGTTGAGGAATCAGAGTTGAAGCATGAGGTAAAATGCAGAGGGCATGCATAGTTTGGCCTCTCACTTTCCCTTGGAGTTTCAATTGAGTTTTCGTCATTGTTTGAAGGGGCGGACCAGCGGGCAAGCTGGGCGATGAGGCAATTTTTAGTGTTCGGACGCACGAGCACGACTCGGGGGTAAGGCCCCCCCTTCAGACTTGAGATCGCGAGAGATAAGGACATACGGTCCAATGGGCGGACGGAGCCTCGGAGACCGAGCTTTATTTTTCATTCTGGGTTCACTTGGACTGCACACTGTGTGTATGCTGCGTGGCCTCTGGGAACTTGGGAGCTCGAGTGAGATCGTCCTCTGGCGGCAATGAGTGAGTGGGTGCGTGAGAGCGACACGTTCGCAGGAGGAGGATCGTGAAGGCCCGCCCCGTCGTTCATCAGCCAGGATTCCAAAGATGTTGGTTTGGTTCATGGGGGCAGCGGGAAGGGCACGAACGCAAAATCTAAACGGACGGGAGCAGCAGTCGAAAGGGACTGGAACCAGACCAAGCTTGTGCTTGCCTTGTGCGCGCTCCCCATGGGGTGTGATGCTTCCCTTGTCATCCGCTCCCGCGTGGTGCCTGTGTGTGCCTGGCCCTCAGTAGCTTCCCTCCCGGCGAAGAAAGCTCTCACACGCCCCCTTCCCTTCGTCCCAATTCTCACATCACATTGGCCAATTCATCTTGGGATCTCGAGCTGATCGAGGGGAGCTCCTTCTCCAGAGTGGAGATACCGTGGCCTTGAGATCTAGTGAGATATTCATATCGAAAGCTGTCTCGAACGGGAAAACGCCTCAGGCAAGTGCTCGGGTGGAAATCCATTAAAGTCGGAGGGTTCAAAGTTCACAGCATTTCATAGTTCACGAAGTGAGACGGATCGCAAGTGTTTTGACGTTGTAGTATTTTTACAGAAAAAATTTGTATCGGGGCCAGGAGCCACGGGGGGATACGTGGGAAAATCCCAGGTGCAAGAGAAAAGTGTGGTACAAGCAAGACTTTTTCGCTGGATGAGTAGTGCGTTGCCCCAAGGCCTTCCTTTGCCAAACGGAATCTCCATCTATACAACACAACAGAGTGTGCGGTCTATGACCTCTATCTTCTAGGATGCCCACCATGCTGTCTAAGTTTTCCCGTCTATTACTCTCTCATCATACAGTTGGGGGTCAACCGTAGATGAAAAGGCGACCTGTCTCAGGGGAGTCGTGAGATAGACAGCTTGTCCAAAGCTGGCATCCTTCTCTCCCCAGCTCGCCAGTGCGAATTGAATCGCTTACGTCTGTGGGGTGAGTTAGCATCGATGACGAGTGATGGAAATGAGATGGAGTGATGACGTACGAACTTGGCCATGAGGGCAACCATGAGGTCGAAAAGACCGATGGCCTCGACGAAAGCGAAACCCAGAATGGCGTAGGAGAAGAGCTGGCCACGGAGAGCGGGGTTGCGGGCAACACCGTTGAGGAGGGCGGCGAAGACCAGACCGATACCGATACCAGCACCAGTCAGACCGATGGCGGCGGAACCCATACCCAGGTTCTTGGAGACCTCGACCATGGCCTGGGCGATCTCAGAAGAGTAGGCGCGCTTGGCCTGGACCTGGGTGAAAGCCTTCTGGGCGGTCTGCTTGCGGGCGACCTGGAGGGGGCTGAAGCCTGAAAATTTCGAGTCGGGTCAGAAACGGTGATCGGTGAGGAAATTTTTTTTTTCTGTGTCTCATGGTGTCGGGGGGGACGGGAAGGAAGATCGATATCGACATCGAATTGGTGCCGGCGAGGCCAATTGGTCTCATCATCGGCGGGGTATGTGAAAGTTGTGGTCGTCGATGCCTTCTTTTCCTCCTCTTGCTTTCCTTCCCTCCTCGGATTCACCTCGAACGTGTCTTCAAAAACTTACCAGAGATGGTGCGCTTGGGCATGGCAGAGACACGCACCGCAGGGCGGGCGGCCTTGGTGGCCATCTGAGTGGCGAGTCTGGAGGCGAGGACGCGAGTGGAGGCCATTGTGACTGATGGAGGGGAGAGGTGGTGGTGATGGACTGGAAGGAAGAAGATAGGAAAACAAGAGACAGATTGGGGATGGAGAGGTAAAGTGGAAGGAGGAAAGGAGGAGAGAGAAAAAGCTTCGGAGACGGGAAAAGCTCTGCTCAGGTGATGGGCAAGCTCGGTAGAGCGAGAGGGCAGGGGCCCGGGCAACGGGACGGCGGAAGTTGATCCAGATGGCTCGGCCGTTGGGCCAAGGTCGGTTCCTCAGGTTCCACGGGCTGCTACTGTGTGAGGTGAAAGACGGTAGCAAAGAAGCCTGAGGTTGATACGGTGACTGGCAGTGCGGCAATACTGTAGCCATCCACCAGCATCCAACCATCGGATCAAACAGGAGAGACATTGGTGAATCCAGTCGCTCGGTGGGCCCGGCGCCGGGATGGATTTCGCAATGTGCGAGGCGTCCCAATCAGGTTAAGACTTGACTACCTGTTGACATATCGTGGACCTCCCATCCACACAACGGACCCAACACACACGCCCTCGCACCGATCTCGGGCATTGTCGGGAGGCTGGGCGGCGAAGGGCATCCTTGATAGCGAGACGGCGCTGCAAGAAGGTTGACCTTGGGCATAGCACTGCTGCGCAGGCGCCTCAGGCTTTGCTGCGCTGCTTAGAGGGATGAAAGGGCGAAAAGTTCCCTTGGCCGGGAGCACGAATCATGAGAAGTGGGTTAGGCTGTGTCAAGGCTGCGAATCCGCAAGGTTGGGTCCGTTACGGCCGGCTAAGGTAATGGAAATGGCAATGGATATCGAGTTTGGTTCCGTTACGGAGATGCTATGCTGTTGGTTGGGCACACGATGGATTATTTTCATTGGAATTGTTCAGCCGGTGCTGATGCTGGCTGATGAACGGATTGAAGGTGAGAGATATCGATGACGGTGGATGTTGGGGGCAGCCAGCGCCTGCCAAATCCGATAGACGGGCATCCCACGGCGAGAAAATTTTCTCAAAAACCATTCCCTCAGGCACAGCGCGCTAGAGAAGAAGTCAGCTTTGATATCAAACCGGCCATGGCTTGTGGTGACCCCCACTCGACACCGTCAAAGGCCCCCACTTTGCGGCGATTGGGTCCAATCAGCCGCAGCCTGGCACTCACACGTGGGTGGACCCGACAAAATAGCTCAAGCAAAAGCGACCCTAAGACGCCAGAAGAAAGTGGGCACGATGACCCAGCTTGGATCCGGTTCCAGAGATAAAAAGGGACGCGGTGAGACGGATCGCGGTTTGGCGGTCGTGGCGAGCGATGGTCCTCCGTTCTGTTTTCCCTCTTCATTTCTTCGCGCTGTCCCTCCCTCCCGTCCACCCTGTGTCGCCATTCTTTCCAACCGCCGCTTATCAGACTTTTCGCCGGGCCGCACCACGGGCGAGATGGGATGAAGTCAATCGAAGCACGCTGGGCGCATAGACCTAGCGCTGTCAGGGACGCTTGTCGGCGACTGCACCCGAACACTCACACCCCCTTCCAGACGTCGCCCCCTACCGCATAAACAGTAGACGAGTGTTACGTGAGATCCCGGCAGGAATCCAGAAACCTGGCTGGCGTGCGCTGGCAGAGAGGCAACAGTGAGGTGCTGGCAGCTGCCGGCTCGGAAAAACCGCCAATGGGAGATGCCATCGCTCCATTCAGCCGACGTCCGAGGCTCCAGTGTCTGAGATGGCCGAGATGGGTGCGACGCCGTCCAGCGTGGCCGTATTGCAGGGTCCACAAAAGCGCTATCTGCGAGATTGATTCAGCGTCAAACGCAAATCTAGCGTTGTGTCAATCCCAGTGCTTGGTACCACCAACGCAATGCAGCCCTTTCACAGGCTTGGCCTGCAGTACGTACACACCTCATCACTGCCGTCCGTAATGTGCCGGGTCAGTCCTGTCTCGGAGGTCCAGGTACCATTACGGTTCGAGGTACCTGAAATGCCCGGCGAAAGAAAATTTTGCGGCCAAGCCGTTCAATGCCAATGGGCCACTGATGGCTGCTCGTAACGCTGACAGCAGTGCCACGGGTACGCTGACGGTCGCTGAAGAAGAAATGCCGGCACAACGTTGGCGCTCCTGGGCGTTGGCGATCGCCGTTGTCTCTCTGTCCTCTGTCTCTCGGTGCGTGCCTGAGGCGTAAGAGCCTCAAAAAAATGACGCATTACCGGCGGACGTCTGTATCAGCCACTAGAATGCACCGCCAATCGTGTTGAGACCTGGACGCCAGTGGTTGAGTCGGAGCTTGCTTGTGCTTCCGAGTCGGTGTCTGACTTCTGCATTCTGATCGTATCTTAAATTGGGTGCAGCTGGTGTCGCAAGAGAAAAGCAACTGCTCTTGCTGACGCTATCGAGCCAATTGAATGGAGGATTCGACGACACCTGTTCAAGCCACGGGGGTCAGAATGTCAGACGGAATTGATTGAGGTGCCCATTGTGACGGTTGGGATGACGAGAACGACGGATGCCAGTCCGTCCGAGCTTATTGCAAAATTTTCTTCCCTTTGTTCGACCTTAGGTCCGAGCTCCTTGTTCCTTCCTTCACTTGTGGTTGGGTTGGTTGGTTCCTTCCCGGCGGCGTCCCTTCCATACCCGTCTCCTGCCGTCCTGGACGAGAAAAAACTTAGGGCCAGGCACATTCAGCCTTGCAACCCAGGCAGGCGCCGCCAGAGGGGACGTCGTTGCCTTAGGCTCAAGCTTAATTCCGTTGTGGCTGCATCATCAACCGAAACACCCGATGACGCCCAACGGGCAGGAACGGGACTGTGAGACGCCACGCCCAGATGGTGCATTCGCCAATGCGAATCCCAGCGTCCTTCCGGAATGATAAATGAGTCTCAACCAACGGGAATAGCAACCTTGCAAGCACCCAGGAAGCTGCAGGCCACCCTGTCAGAAAGTTTTCCTATTCCCGGGGAGATTTCAATTGGGAAGGCTTCCAGCAATTCGCTTCATCATTCCATACGAAGCCCAGGCCGATCGATCACCCTCCTGGCCCTGCGAGAAAAAGCTCTATGAAGGTCGACGCGCATGCATTCCTCACACAATTGACGCCGAAATGCGCAGGCGACGGCGCCAGCGATCCAACAGCCTTCCGGACAAGTCCAACACGACGTCAACAACTGCAAAAATTCTGCAAAATGTCATCTCGCTTGCCGCCATTCGCAACCCTTCGAAATTCTGCATGGCCCAAGCTCCTTTCCCTTTCCGGCCTCATATCTCACTCCCTTCCATCCTTGACGTCTTTCTGCCTCCGATAACACCCGTTGAGTTGCATTCTGTCCATGCTTTTGTGAATTGAACCTCCTTGCTCGAGCCTTGGTAACGAGGCACCATTTCATGTCACACCTCAAGGTGTGTACGCTAAAATTATTCGGATTGGTATGATATGGACGTGATCGGGTCATGATATCGCTGACTGAGGGCCAGACTCATTTGAGTTCTCCTCTGATTGAGGGCGACGTTGCTCAAATCTCGGGTTGCTGTGCATTCTGATGCGCTCGAATTCGCCAACTTTCCAGGAACCATCATGAATGACCCCGTTCATGTGTAACAAGCCACTTACAAGAAGATTGTCGTGATCAGAAAGCCGGCCGCATATTGCGTACTTGCTAAATTGCCTGTTGAACTCAGGCCATGGCTCAGCGTGTCCTTGTAAATTGGCAGGTCCAGCTGTCTTCCTGACCATGGTTTGCTGAGTTTTGTTGTGTGATTTCCTCGAGCTATGAGCATATTGTATTCCATCCGTAAACGAACAAGTTGCTGGCCATCTCACGAAACCCCCGTAGTCAAACCCAAAAGATATGTGAACGAATGTTCTTCAACAAGATGTATTATCGCATCAATCCTTGTAACTATATGATGGAAAATGAGGAAGGAGTATTCGGATCGTTGAACACTGCTTTCGTTGTGAAAGCCGCGAGGCGCTGCGAAAACCTAGTAATCTCCCCTATTTCTTGTTGGTTTCTTGCTTAATCTGCCCTCACTCTATGACGCTCCATCGCCTCCATTTCTGCTTTACTTCCCATGAATGTGAAGTCTTCGTCATCGAGAACACCAATCGTGTAGTGCAATGTCTGATCTGACTCCTTCATAAACCAACCCATTCGAAACCGCACACCCTCCATCATCTCGTGAAGTTCATTCGGCGGAAGTTTGGCGGCATTCGCAGGAATATACTTGACCGCGTTGGTTCCGTGGAATAAGGCTGCCATCATGCCGGGGCTGTTGAAGCCTTTCGGAACTAGTCCTTTCTCGCTTACTGGTATCTGGCTTCGGAGACCCAAACGTCCAGATGCTTTAGCAATGAGAATAAAGAGGTGGAAAAGAAATACGGGACCGAGAATAGAGATGATGATATAAGTGATTGCGGGACTCTGAACAAGGCGATTTCGTTTGAGAGTAGTAATGGCATTTATCGGAGGGAGACCACCTGAAGGGAATGCAGATGTGTTGGAATCCTGTCCTAGAGGCAACCGGTTCTCCAGGTTGGCGAGCTGAGCGCTAGTGAATGCCAGGTCATAATCGAGCTCTCGCAGTATTTCCTGGTCCATACTTGGGTCACCAAAGACATCGACCGCAAACTTTCCGTAAGGTAGGGTTATGTGTTTGAAATAGGGGTCCAAGTACCCGATTTCTGCTGAAGTCTCTTGAAAATCCACCGGAAAGACCTGAGGAGAGTAAGGGCCATCTTTAATTCCAAGAAGCGAAACTTTCAACGGCGGAGTGAAAGGTTTTGTGGTTGTTTTGTCTGGCCGAGGAGGATTGCTGCTGTCAATTAAGAGTTCGCCATTCGACCATAAAAGATTAGTTTCCACCTCAATTTCAGACCATGAGTAGTTACACTCGAAAACCCTCTTGAAGTCGACCATTGAACGATTTGTGTCCCACGCTCCCCATGCGTAATTTCGCGTGAAAACCTGCTCAAAGGAATTTTCAATATGCGTGGGGGCAAGGTCACAAGCGGCCCATTTGAAAAAGCGACTTTTGGAGGAAAACAGAGTTGCCCCGAAATAAAGAAGACGAGGACGAGGTAAAGATTCTTCAAAAGATAGAGGGTTTTCAGAGGTATTCAAACGCATAGTGACGTTGAAAAGAGTTCCGTTTGGACAGTTACCAATAATGCCCGCCTCAGCCAGGAACTCGGTCTCTGAAACCGTGAAGCTCAAAGGAATTGCGTCCTCTGGAAGTGATTTGCATGCTGATGTGAGCTTGAGTGCAGGAATCGTGGCCATCACTTCCATTTTACCCCCGCTTTGCATGTCTACTGGATACTCTTCGGTCGAGTTTCCTGCGGTGATATTCGGAAATACGAGGTCGGCAAACGTATTCTTGGGATAAGTGTAATTAATCTCTTCTTTGAGGGCGAACAGGGTGCTCAGTTTTCCCCGATGTGTGTCAGATAAAGTCCCACTACCGTTCCATGGTTGCTCAATGGTAGGGTCGCCAAACCAGCTGTTCTGCTGCAGCCTCGTGTCAAACGATTCCGGCGTAAGCCTGACGGAAAAGACAACGGCAGTCAATGTGGTTAACAGCCCACAGAAAAGGACCAAGATCTGAACTGCCGAGGCAACATAAATTCGTTGACAGAAGAGCGTCAGTAAGGCCAAAACTCCGAACATGTCTAGCGCGGACACGTCAATCTCCTCTGATGTTCGAGGTGCCGTTGACAGACTAGATAGCGATGAAATACTTCTCCATGCCGCATCGCATGAGCCCAAGTACAAGCCAACACTCAAAGCAGCTAAGGACGGAACGGTTGTCCACAAGAGCTGCCAATTTTCGTTATCGGAGGCGGTGACAAGACCGTGTTGGCTCTGGGAAAGGTGCAATGAGACAGGAACGCAGATTATGAGACCACAAACGTACAACGTGAAAGTTGCTTGGAACCAAGTCCTTAGACATAAGGGCGAAAATTTACTTTCTTCCCAAACTTTCTTTTCGCTCTGGGAGCCAGTAGCTGGAGACGTGCATATAAACTCTGGACATGAAGTAAGATACACCAGAAACCCAAGGGTCGTGGCAGGATCTCTTGTCCACAGTCGCACGCAATGCTTGTATCGACTAGAAGCGTAGTATGTCAAAACAGCTATTGCCAAGAAAAGGACAGACATTGACAGACCAGTCTCATCGCTGACAGAAAGCCTGTTGGTGACAGCCAAACTCGTTCCCTCGGTCACGCTGTTGTTGCTCCGTCGTAAAACGTAATGGCCGAGTAAAGGCCCAAATCTTTTCAGTTCTTCAGCAGTAGCATCTCGAAGCCGCTCGCTTGTGATATTGGTTGTCGATTGATTGTTGAACCAAAGGACATCTAGCGCAAGTGGCCCATAGACGTCTTTCCCAACCGGAAAAGCAGACATGCCCCATTGCTCGAAATTCCGCGGAACAGAGTTCGTAAATATTTCCCAAATATTTGCTTCCAGAGGGATGGTCGTGTTATGGGGTAGCACCGTGATGTTGGGGTCGTATCCGTTATCAATAACCTCCACTTTCGACAGCCAAGATAATGGCGTGCAGAGAACAGCAGCTACATTTTCCAGTTCTGGCGGCGAATAAATATTTTCATTCGGTTGGTTCCAGTCACTGAGAAGGTAAAGAAACCGGTTACCCCCAGCAGGTAAGTTTGGACAAGAGCCAAAATTTGTTTCTAGTGTGCTATTGATGACCCATTCTCGGCGAGTCCCCTTGAATGTCCGAATGCCAAGACCTAGCGTGAGCGTTTCATTACAGCCTTCAAACTGAAGTTTGAGTTCAGCTCGAATGACTCCGCCTCGGGCTGGTCCAACTCTCTCATCTCGTCTGGTATTGAGAGAAACGTGGAGTGACTCAATTGAGAAGCTCTGGAGGAGTACGCAATCAATGCTTGAGAAGAAGCCATCAACAACGGCCTTGAGAGGTGTCTGGATTGTCCCCCGAGTTTTGGTGTCAAGCGATGTGAAAGTTTGATAAGCGGTTCTCTCGTTAACGCCGAATGGGTAGACCATGTCAAAATCGTGGATGGCTCGAGCCGTGAAGAAGGCGCTCGTGAGTGTCTCTGTAGTGTATTCTTGGAACTCAAAGGTTGGATTGAAAATGTCCAGGATTTGAACATCAACGGCAACCTGTTCAGTGACTGGCGTGACACTGAATAGCCCAGGGGCCAACAGAATTTGCACTTTCAGTACAACGGCAATGACAGAGACCAGGAAAACCAAGATATGTTGTCGGCGCAGAGATTGAACTACTATGATTGGTGTGATCATTGAGATGTAGTCCAGGTCGGGATCGAATGGCCGTCTGTTCCTTGCTGCAATCCAAGGCATGTACCTCAGAGCCTGCAGCTCAACTCTCGTCCAAAAGGCACACACGATTGTCAAGACTATTTCAATACCGTTTCAGTAACCCTATTCCATTGAAAGGCAGAAGGGAATCAAAATGGTCTTACCGGCAGTGGGCCCAAAGCGCCACGCCAATCGAAAACCTTGCCAGGTTTCAAAAAGGCCATCACTTCTCTTGGCTTTCAGACAGATAAGTAGAAGCAAAATGCTGAAGACCAGAAAGAGGCCTGAAAAAGATGCCAGGATGATTGGTTGCAGCCAGATGGGACGCCACGTTGCAGTTTCGTCGTCGTCGAAGGCCTCGTTTGCGTCCGTCGTCTTGTTGTCCTCAACACAGGGAGCATTCATCTCAGTGTTTTCGGCTGAATAACGCAAAGTAACGATCGATGTGCCTGATCGATTCGAAGGGTCATCATCGTGACCCTGACTGCTTATGTCCGTTGCTTGAACCTCATCGTGATGTCCTTCATCTGCGCAATATGCTGTACTCGACATATAGAGAAGTAACAATGCTTCCTAGTAACTCCAGAAAGATGGATGAAGGGGAATGGCGTATGATGTCTATGAAATTGAGGTAAGAACTGGCGGGTTCTTCAAACTGATTGCTCAAGTTGGACGATGCAGAGTGACGGACATACACACTTAATCATTGCAAACTGTCGAACATAAGAATGCTGCGCTTGTCAAATTGAATGATCAGGTTTTTCATGACGAGCTGAGACCGACAGCAGTCAGCCCAAGATCATCTGAGACACCATGCAGGGCGGATTTGTCTATGTACAGCTGAAACATGGAGGAAAATATGCACTGGTCTTTATTTTCAGCTGTGCTTATTCACGTATTACGTGTCAAGTCATCGACGACCTTCGAATGGCTAGAAGTTTTGTATGTGGAATGCATTGGGCGGTTGAGACGCGGAGCAGTAATACGGGCCTCATGGTATACATCCTACAGCCAACTTGGGTATTTTACTTCAAGCGGAGCAATCATCTTCTTGGCCACTGTTCCAAAACTTGAGAGATACACATTAACCCCCTTTCTTATCGCTGATTATTCAAACAAGTCTTGGTAGGAAAAAGATGGCAACCAGGGAAAATGTTGTCCGCATCAATGTATTTAATACTACTCTGATGGTTGTCTCACAACGAGAGGCTGTGTTGCGACTAGCGGAGAGATACCTACATTCTCTCAGAAGAGAAGTGATCATCATGCCACACGCTCTGAACCTGCTGATTGGATAGAGAGTGACTGACTTGAGACGTTCAATCCAGGTAAAATGAGTTCCACAACATACTCACCGAAATCCCACTGTGGAGTGTCCTGCCCGTCTTCGAGACTTTCCAAAGAGACCGACCGATTTTCCTATGTCTGCAAAACTGTATTTTCTGCGCACTTTTGCAAAATCTGGGCGACAGTGGCGGTAATTTAACTCCTTCAAGAGGCCAAAATTCTACAGCTACATAGTGCGACAGCTTCATCGTCTCGACCTTTCAACAGAGGCAATCTGTGCTTGGCGCGCGATCGGTGACATCAACCACCTATGTATGTTCGGTAACAGGTTTGTGCAACAGGCAGGACGAGTGATACTTTAAAAGAGATACGCCAGCTAATTACTTCTTTGTGAAAGACGTCTAGTGAATACAGAATACAAAACTGAATATAATGAAGAACGTGGGACGGACAAGACCAGATGTTTCTGCTACTTTATGAGCAGCAAGGCACAAAATATGGAAGCGTCTCCCGTGCACAAGAACAACAACAACAACAACAACAACAACAACAACGATTTTCATGAGAAAGTTGCATAGGTTCCTTCATTACTCAAGGCTCAAGCTTATACTTCCAACTTCACACATTTGCTCACATGTAGATACAATTATAAATAGTGCATCTTCATTTAACGAATTCTCTGGCTGCATCACACTGTCATAATACCCAAACGCTAGACAATTGACTAACAGAGCTCACTCCCAAAACCTGGGCCCAAGGTAGGCGGTAAACGCAACACTGTTTCCATCCCCAGTAGGCACAATTGATGCCATGTTATGCATGCCAGTGTCTCTCTTGTCACCTCTGTGTTGTGGATCAATTAGTTATCGTGAACGAGGATTCAAGCCTCTGGAAGATATCTTCCGCAGCATGGAGAATACTCACAATGTGCATTGAACAGCCGCCTCCATATCATAGTCCCCCAACCCCTGCGTCTCCAGCAAGCGCTGATATCGCCTCACAACCCCAGGCTCATCGCGCGCGTACTGCCAAATTGGCACATACATCTTAACATGTGGGACCGCACTGCCCGGCACCAACTCAAAGGTGGGATTGAGCCCGCAGTACTTACTATCCGGCTCGGCAAGCGGCTTCTGCAGCCCGTCCCTCTCAGCCAGGGGAACGTCTTCCATATCCATGAGTAGGGGCCAGACAGTGTTCAGAAACTTGGGTGTGGGTAGCCGGCCGCCCATCGTCATGACGTGCTGGGCTGAGGCGAGCGAATTGACGTGCGTGTGGGTGTAGACCTTGAAGCGAGGCTTCATATGCGGCGCCACGGCGTCGATTGCAAAGAAGTGAATGAGATTGTCCTTGCCGTCGGTGGTGAGAAACGTCTTGAGCATCTCCCAGGCATCCAGCAGCGCCTTGTCGCCGTTAGCGAGCCGTATCAGGACTGACTCTGTGATGTCCATGAGATCCCGGCCTGTGGCGAGCGCTTTGAGCTGTGGGAAGAGATACGTCTTCATGTGAATCGTCGGGCTCCCGTTCTCATCAGCAGGTTCGAGATCAAACGCACAGAAAACGTTTTGCTGCGGCAGCGCACCCGCCGCGCCGCTCTTCTCAATCAGGCCGGCCTGCTCCTCATCCGTAAGGAAGACCGCGTCGAGAAAGGCATCCTGGCGCTTGCGGTCCGCGTGGCATGCAATCGCCATATCGTCGAGCTTCTTGCGCAGCTCCTTCTGACCGAGGGGATCGTCGTCCTGGGGGCTGTCCACGAGCGGCTGCACCGAAAACCGCACTTTGGCCTTTTTGCGAGGTGCAAAGGCGATGCTGATCTCGTACGGCGCATGATCATGCGTGCCGATGTATTTGGGCCAGTCGGCCGGGCGAGGCGGGTTGAGGCGGGGGACTACGACGTCGCGCGCGAAGTTGAGATAGTAGTCTTGAAGCTTGGGTGAGTAGTGGCCAGTCCAGCGCATAAGCGGAGAGAGTGTGTCGTGGAAGGTGGGAAGCCAGGAGGAGACGAGGGGTTTTGCTTCAGAATGGCCTTTGTTTGTCGAGGAGTGATCGACTCTGCTGTAGACGTTGGAAATGTTCCTTGAGGTGCCATTGGCGCCTGGAACAGCGGCAGAGTGGTGGATTTCAGTCATGTTGAGGTTGTTGATGTCCGTAATGGTATCCTACTGTATGTTTGGCATTCGGACCTGCGGTACTTGATTTCAGTAATAGCCTTGACTCTTTGGGCATTTAATATCTTCACCTGAGGTCGTGCCCTTTGAGACGGTTGCTTGGGGGTCAAATGCCGGCAAAGCCGGAGCTCGCAGTCAGTTGCCTCTTCAGGTAGGCCATGACAAAAAGACTTAAGAGACCAAATGGCTTTTTAGATGAATTTAGCTCTTTAGAAGCAAAATCCTCTCCAGAGCGATTAGAAATTGGCTACGGGTCCGAGTGCAGGTGCGCGCACAAGCCGAACCAGTCAACAGGAACAAGGTTATTCTTCTCTACATGTGAAACTGAAACTACACAATAGCATCTTACCGTTCTTCATCCCATCTGAACAAGCCGGCGTGACAGGTCTGGACTAGAACTTTGAAATACACATTTCATGCAGTACGGACAAACCCCAACAGGGCTAGGTCTTAAATGTCGACATTCATATGTTACCGACTTGAAGGCTCGAACCTCATACAGGGCTTTCAGATGGAGGATAGTTGAGAAGGCTGAATGTCATCCTCGTTAATCTTAAAGCTGAAGCTCTCGCTAAATCTCGACACATTCGCACGCAGTCATTTGGACCGCAACAGCCTTTGTATTGTTCCCCGTTCCCTGTTACGCAACGCAACAGGATCACACCTCAGCCACTGGATACGAATACGGCAGAACTTGGATGACGGCAATCATGGGGGATATCATAACTCAAATAAAAGCGCCAAACCTAACAATGGAGCACCGCCCAACTTTTACTCCTCATCGTCATCCTCCTCCACCTCCTTAATCGCATACCCCTCCACGAACCCGTCCGGATCACACACCTTTTCAAGACTAATCTTATTCGCCTGCACCCACGCCCAGACAGCCTCCTTGTCAACCCTCACCCTCGGGACATCGGGCTTCTCCGCCTCCTCCTCCCCGGCATCCTCCATCTCCACATCCTCGTCCTCGCCCTCCTCCCCGTCCGCCCCCTGCCTCTTCCGCTTCGCAGGCGGCTTCCCCGGCCCCGTGCCCCCCTCCACAACGACCCCCATCTCCCTAAGCGTAATCAGGCAGTCCTCCAGCGCAATCCACGTCGCCTTGCAGCAGTCCTCGACATCGACCAGCAGCTCCCTCTCCACCTCTCCGTTGTTGGTCTCGTTCGTCCCGCAGCCGAGCAGCCACCGGGCTATCTCCCCGCCCCAGAAGCGCTTGTACCCCTTCCGGCCGAGCTCCGAGATGGGCTTCTCCGGCCCGCCGAGGACGCCCTCGCGCCGCGAGATCTCGTACGAGACGCCCATCAGCAGCGCGCCGAGGCCCTTGCGCTGCCACGGCGGGAAGACGAGGATGCATGCCAGATTGTTGTTGTCCCATGACATCTTCTCCTTGGAGAAGAAGCCGACGATGTGCGGGCGCGGGGGCTGTTGTTGCTGGTCCGCGGCGGCGGCTGGGTCGGGTTTGGGAGGAGGGGGCGTGTAGACGAGGAGAAAGTAGTTGAAGCCGCGCACGTCAAAGAAGACGGACTTGTTATCGAGGAACAACTTTGCGAATAGCGACAGGTTCTGGCAAAAGAGCTGTAACCCAGAAAAGTTAGCATACTATTTCACGTAAGGGGGAATAAAAAGGATAGAACTCACAACATCCTGCTCCCCATCAACCTCCCACACACTCCACTCCCCCTCATCCGTAACAACCTCCTCCGTGTATCTCGCCGCCACATTCCCCTTCTTCCCGCCCTGCCGCGGCATCTCCTTGCGCACCAGCCGCCGCCCGCGCGGGTGCGTGTACACCTTGCGGCCGGGCACCGCCCCCGCGCGCTCGCACATCCGCACGTGGCCCCACCACGCGACGAGCTCCTTGGAGTACTTGAAGCAGACGGGGCACACGTACAGCCTGTCGAGGATCGGGGCGTCGGCGCCCTTGCGATGCTGGTTCTTCGCGCCGTCTCCTGCCCCCGCGGCCGGCGGATTCTTCCCTGATGTCGTGGCGGCGGTGGCGGCGCCGGACTTGCCGCTGACGGAGGCGTCGCCGAGGACCTCTTTGCCGTAGTAAGAGGGGTACCACGCGCGGAAGCAGATGTTGCCGAGGATGACCTTGTCGATGTTGCGGTCTGTACGCGGGGCGGATTTGTCCACCGCCCGGGGCGTGGATGTTTGCGCCTGCGTAGTTTGCGTTTGCGGTTTCGTATGCGTTTGTGTGTGCGTCTGCAGTTGTGGTTTCGAGGGTGTAGGCTTCGGAGGGGCCGGCGTATGCTGTTGTGGCGGCGCTTGCTGCTGCTGCTGCTGCTGCTTCGGCGTCGAGGTCGGCGGCACCGGCACAGGAACATGAGTCACCGTCGCCGGTATGCCATGCTGGTACGGCTGCCTAGCCACGGGACGGAAGTGCGATGTTATCGGCGGCTGGCTCGTCGGCGGGCTGGGCCGCACGAGGCTGCCCCCCGAGCGGTGCGGCGTGGGCTGCGAGGCCTGGTACGTGATCTTGGGCGCGACGAGCGTCACCGGCCGGACGTTCTCCTTGGCCTCCTTGATAGCGGCGCCCATCGCGGTGGTGGTATCAGCGGCCGTGCCGCTTTTTCGTCGGCTCGCGCGGGGTTCGGGCGCGGCGGCGGCAGCTGCAGCAGCTGGAGGATTCTGGCCTGCAGACTGCGCTGTCGACGACGATGATGAGGGCGGCACCGGGATCGGGATGGGCGTCTCCGAGATCTTGTGCAGCTGCGGCCTGGGGTTCGTCGAGGCTGAGGAGCGACGGCGTTTGTCCTCGGCGGCGGCGGCCTGGGACTGCGAGGTCGGGATCGGAGGGGGTAGGATCGGAGTTTGACGCGTTGCGCGACGCGTCGAGTCGGCTGCGCCGGCGACGGCGGCAGCGGTCGGAGTGGGAGCGGCGGCTGCGGTGGTGGTGGTGGAGGAGGTGGGGGGCGGAGGATCCGAATCTTCGTGGGGTCGTTTGCGCTTCAGCGGCGCCATGCTCGGGGCATGCGTGCTTTAGCTTTTTTTTTTGTCCCTCGTTTCTTTTTTGGCACAATTAAAAAAAAAAGTGATCGGCCCGGTAATGGAGTGAGATGGGTAAAAATTCCGTGTGGTTGATCAATTAGACTTTGCGGTATCGTGGGCGCGGGAGTGACCTTGCAGGGGTGCGAGTGATGGAGAAATGGCGTATTCGGGACCCGACGTGGGTGTGGGATCGGAGCACGCGCGTGGGCGATGGCCAGAGACCTGTCTCGCAGTGTGAAGAATGTGTGAAAGGGAATGATGGTTGAGAATGTGGTTTCACTGGGTAATTGGAATGCGATCGAGTCAAAAGCGGCCGGCGCTGGAATTGGAACGACTTGCGACGCGCGATTGGTGCTTCTCTGGGCGATCTGTTGATTGTTGACGGATGTCTCTCAGGGTCGTGTCCCAAGCAATGACGTTGGCGCTTATGTAAGTCAGTTGCAGGGTTTCGTCTGCTTACAAGCCTCCTCGCCGATAGGCAATTCTCCGAAGCCCTCGTTACATGCATTCCACGACCTGTCAAACTCACTTTGAAGAGTAAATATCAATTCAATTGTAAACAAGAGCTACGCTGAGCTCAAGCACCGCCAACAGCAAAAGAATTAGGTCCATCCAGGATTCGAACCTGGGCCTACGGAAGAGACTGATGCGATCAGAATCCGACGTCCTAACCAACTAGACTAATAGACCTGTATCAATTGACTGGCCGATGGAGGAGAGGCATTTTTCGCAACCTATGACTCGAGCATCATCCGTGCGCGAGGTCATTCCGTCAATGCGACCTTGCTTCCGAGGCGGGCCCATGTCGCCCGACTGCATCACAACTTCTCCTCAACCATCTCGCTAATGGCTTTTCCCTATGCAGCATCCACGGTTCCCATTCAGTGTTTCCGACGGGTGCAAACAGGACCCTGCGCATTCGCAATATCAACAGGTTTGCGTCGGGTGCAAAATGGACCCTGCGCGTTCATCACTCGGTCCAGAGTGTTGTCGTTCTCGTCCCAGTCCTTCACTAATGCCTTGAGCCGTCGGCGCGCGTAACCGGCATCGCGATTGCGGTACACCGAGTCAATCTTCCGCACATCAGCTTTGTCGTTCACGATCCACCGCCTCTCCTCATCCATGAACCGGGAGTAAGTCATATCGCTGCCATACTTGGCTTTCACATTAGCCTCAAGATGGTCATCGACTGCCTTCTCGACGGCTTTTTGATCCTTGGTAAGTGCCCCCAATGAGTGCAGGTTGGGCATTGTCCGATCGGCTGACGGATTGAATCTAGGCTCCTTGATCGTCGTGTCTGGCAGGATAGACTCAGCATCGTAGTACAGCAGCAAAGACTTCAAGACAGCCGCGTCGATCTCCCGTAGGACCGGCGGTGTGATCGGGCAATGGCCGAGGTTCAGGTACTCGATGACCTGGTTAGTCGACAGCAGCTCAATGATGGAGGGCGCGACAGCGTCCTCGATGTAGTTCCAAGCTTGGCCGAGGTCCAAGGTCGCATATGCCTGACCAACGTCAAGGAAGCGAATCCTAGGATGCGATGCGACGGCATTGCAGATGGCAATGGCACCCGCCGTGTGCAGACCGGTTGATTGAAGTGACAAGCGAGTCAGTTGAGGAGCCTGACGAACGCCCTCGGCCAGTGCTTGCACGCCTGCGTCGCCGAGTGGGTTGCAGGACAGGTAAAGCGAGGTGACACCGCAGGCTGGAGAGGCCAAGAAAGATGCAAGCCTTGCGGCAGCCGTTTTCGACATACCGGTGCCGTTCAAGTAAAGATGTCGCAGGGGCAGCTTACGGCCGGAGGGATCGGAGTACATGGCCAGACGAGTGAACAACTCTGCGAGACCGGCATCCCCGAGCTCCGTTTGGTCAAGGTCCAGCGTGCGAAGGTTTTTCGTTTGGGTGATGAGTCGATAGACATCTGCAGCGGCCGCAGCGCCCAGCGGGTTGCGTTTCAGCCAAATGTTTGTGACGGCGTCGGACGTGACCATGGCATCGACGAGGATCTTGAAGCTAGGGGCGTCGATGCAATTGCCAGCGAGATACCAAGTGTCCATGCGATCAGGCAAGTCTTTGATGAAGCGGGCAATCTCCTGAGCGCCAACCGGGCCAATGATGTTGTTCCCCAGCAGGAAATGTCGGACGAAGGGGTTCGGCCGTAAGCTGTCCATCAGGCTGCCGATGTGGTCTGGGCCAACAACCATTTTGCAGAGGTCCATGCGACCATCCTCGTAGACGACTCCTTTGCGGAACTCGACGCCCTTGACGCCGTAGTATGGCTCTCCCTTGCCATTATCAAGGTCAGCTCCAGCAGAGTTTTCGTTGAGCTCGTGGGTGCCGCCGAGCTCGAGGTGGTCGAAGAAGGGTGCCAGGTCGGCGGCGTCAGCGACGGCGACGGGCATCGGGATGGCCCTAGGACCAGCGGTCGAGACGGGAAGTTTTGACGGGTCCCACGGGCCCTGAGCAAGGATCCGGGATGACCAGAATGGGGCATGCACACCGGGAGCCGCTCCGCCAGTCAAGCCGCGGAAGCTGTGGCCGTTCCGTTTGGTGGCGGCAAATATGTCGTACTTCCGCTGCAGTGCGACCCACGCGCGCAGTCTCACACGAGCAGCGTCGTACCGGATCACGGAAGCCAGAGCTTTCTCGTGGGTGGCGGGATACAGCAGAGTCGCAATGGCAGATGCGAGGGAAGATCGCGTAGATTTCCGGCGGGGCAAGCCGTGCAACTCGTCGGGGATGCGAACTGTGTCAAGAGGAAGGGCCAGAATCTCGTCTGCGGTGAAGGCATATGAGTGGTTGAAACGGGGCATCTCTGCGTCTAGCAGGTTTAATGCCTCGCGGCAGAGGGGAGCGAGCCGGATTGCCTCTTCCATGTCGGCGACGGTGACATTGTCCGTGTCACCCATGCTGGTGGCTGATGACATGCCATAGGGCTGATTGGGGCCAGTCATGGACGGTGTTGTCAGTTGGACAGTAGCAGCGGCGGCCATTTCGTCGTCTTTGCTGTCCTTCGGGTTCTGGTGCGAAGTCTCGGGTTCCGATGTTCTTTGCGACGTTGCGTGTAATGTGGATGATTCAATGTGCTTTTTTTGATAATGGATTTGTAGTATTGGCTGATGATGATGCCAATGCCGATGCTTATGCCGATGCCAATGGTGTTGATCACTCGAGGCGAGTCGATAGTCTTATAAGCTGGTTCGATGATTTCGCCAAAGTACAGAGAGTAACACTCATACGTCTGGCCGGCAGTGAGTCAAACGATGGAGGTTCTGTTATGCTCGACGTGCTTCTCCGCACAGGCAAGGCGTTCCTCTGGGCTGATGTTGGTTCGCAAGGCTTAGGCAGGTACACCAAGGATTGACTTCCAGGCAGCCGCTCGATTGTCCAATGAGGAAGGCGCATGGCTTCCATCAGGGGGCAAAGGGCCCCGTCGCTCATGTCGTCGATGTCGTTCATGTCAATGTCAAGGGCGCAGTTGACCACTTTTTGACAAGAGACCAGTCATAACCTTGGGCAAGATCCAATGACATCGGATGGAAGGTGCGAAGGTGGTTGCAACCCACCGTCACAGCTGTCAGCATTGGCAGCGGCAACAACGACAACGACAACGACAGCAACAGCAGGTACAGTGTAAGTGTAGGTCGAATGCAAGTGGAGTTCATCGGGGACTTTTGCTCACCGGCCCCCACCTGCCATGGACTGATGGGAAACCACCATGAGGCCAAGTCGTGGAAAGTGCGACTTCACGGGCAGGTGCCTCATGGGGAGGAATGCACCTGGTCCTTCCTGGAAGGTGTCCAAGTGTTACGCTGCAGGTGCAAGTGGCTGGCGCCTTCTGTATCCGTACGAGAGAAACATCTGTGGCGGGGCTCTCGCAAACGCTGCGACCTTGCTGCAAATTCAGCCACATGAGGTGAACCACTCTTTTCTTCCACTTCCACCTCCCATCACGCTGCACACACGACAAGCGACGGGACAGACAGGCACACCAACACATGCACCACGACGCTGCCCCTGGACCACCTCACCACCACCTCCATCACGTCGCTTGCCGCGTCCTCCACACACACTCACAGCTCTCTCTGCGACTCGGGTCCCCTCAGGTCTCTTCCCACCGTACCACCCACCCTCGCACTACGGAGTATTCCCAGGTCTTGCTTCTCGCCCTCCCACACCAAAACATCATCTCGGAGCTTTTCAGCTGCAACGCAACTCACTCAAAAGCAAACAACCACGGTCCTCCAGGTTGCATCACATCTGCCATCACCTCTGCCACGCAGTATCCGTACCCTCCCTCCTGTCTCTGTCGCTTCTTCTTCGCGCCTTGCGTTGCACTGCGTCACGTCGCAGCCGGCACTTTGCGTCCCTCCGTCCCCGTCTCCGGCCGCTGCCCTCCGCTGTTCCGCTGCAACCTATCACTCCTGCTCCCGTTCCCTGTCGTTGTATTTCCTGTCTCGTCGCCATTTAACATCCTTTGGCAACCTGTCTGACTCTGTCACGGCTGACCGCGGCTTCCAGGAATCCACCGCAATCAATCTGTGTAACACATGGCAGCCCGCCCTCCACCGCGTCAACAAACGCCGCCCGTCACGTCGCCAAACACTCAAAGCTCCAATGTGACTGGCCTGCAGAGACGGCCACTGCTATATACCACGCTCCCTGCGGTTATTAATTTAGCACACCTCTGATTCGCGCGATGCCATTGTCTCGTCCTGTCTCTGAGGGTCTCATATCCCGGCGCTCGGACGACCATCTTTGCTTTTCCTCGCCTTGCTTCTTTCAAGACGCTCACGCCATGTTCCCGTCTCTCATCCAGCGGTGAGCAGACTACGGATCCCGCCGCCGACGCTTTTTTCATTTTTTCAAACGTCAGCCTCCCGAGACTCCATTCCTGGCTTTTCGGGACGCCCTAACCGAGAATTCAGCGCAAGCGAACAAATCTCCAGGCGAATGTCAGACGAACAACGCAGCCGTCATATGCACCCAACGCATCATCGCATCTTGGTCTTGTTGCCCCGCCCTCCCTGTTCGGATGGACTTGGCTTGTTTCGTGCCGCCACGCATGGTCCAAATATGATATATCGTGCAGTTCCGCGCCTGCAGCCCGCTAATGGGGGTGTGAAGGGCCTGGAGGGGGGCCAGCACCCGGCCACTCACAGGCCCTCGAGACCAACGTTGCTTTTGCCGTCATCCTCCCTCGGGCAGCGACGCATGCAATCAATCGGCAATGCCACAATTTCGGCCGGTTGACACGAGGCTCTGAACCGGCCAGCAGCACGCGGGAGTGGTTGCCGGGCTCCTTGATTGGTCTTCACCTTGCTTTTTGTATAAGCACAAGGTCGATCTCTCGGGAGGCATGCAGGGAGGCGACAAGGGCCATCGAGGCTGTGGAAGACACTTGCGCACACTAACACACGAGATGGTGTTGTGTCTCCCAAGTGCCCGGTCAGGCGGGGGCCATTTACCTCAGCGCATACCATCGACGAGGATAGCCCTACCAACTCCTCCTCCAAAGTGTCGTGCGTTGGATGCGAAAGAAGAAGAAAAATAAGGCCCTTGGTATGTTGGCTGCTGAGGGATTGGCTGCTGCGGGGAGGACGCAAGACACTATGTCTCGGTGTGCTCCAGTTGGCTGACCGCTCCCCCCCTTTGGACCGATCGTTTGGTTGGCCTTGGATGGAGAGCATCTTCCGTATATATGAACAGTCCGCCGGCAAGTGTGCGGCCCATGTTGGCTCTTTTCTCACGGGTTCTCTGCTTCCGAAACTCTTCTTCTTTACGTTTTTGTTTTTGTCCTTCAGCATGTCCTCCATGTATCGCTCTATGCCGCGAAGAAATAT
The DNA here is from genome assembly GCA_027406125.1 of Colletotrichum tropicale. Lineage (NCBI taxonomy): Eukaryota > Fungi > Ascomycota > Sordariomycetes > Glomerellales > Glomerellaceae > Colletotrichum > Colletotrichum tropicale. The sequence continues at coordinate 4,564,231 of JANVYH010000004.1, forward strand.
CGAGGGACAAGTTTCCCTCGCCAAGTGGCCCACTGTGGCTCGCTCTCCAGCATCTCCATGGGACATAGACGAATCAACGGCCCACACAGTCAGTAAACTCAACTCGTACTTCGGTTTCCGCCCTCCAACGGGATACGCCAAGTCAACACACGGCACGCCTGACGAGACTGGATACTCCCCAGACATTACCCAGCTGTCCGCAGACGGCACGCCCGAACTTCGTCACGATACGCCATCGGAGGTGAGGACAAGGACGTCGTCTTTCGGACCCGAGACACCGCCAACCAAGTTCGATCCGTCCTTCACGTCTGATCCGCATGTGCAGCCTTTGACGCCGGCACGGCACGGCCCTTCCCACCTCCGGTCGTACTCCGACGGATGCAACCTGCAGAGCTTTCGCTCCGATCGAGCCGGCTCGGAAACGGCAGACTACGACTACAAGCGGCACTCGCATGCTGCCCTGATTCCGCAGGCTGAAGAGAACCTTCACCGAGCCTCTTCTCAAGAACCCGCCTCTCCGCATCACAACTACACTGTCAATCTTACGCGAGACAACAGAGCCGTCACTCTCTGCTTGACGTCCGGCGGTTCCCCAAACCGGATGGAACCTTCTATTACATGCTATCGCCAGACATACCTTCCCTTAGGCGGCCAGTATGCCGAGTTTTTCAAGGCATCCGAGGCCCTGTCCCTTCTTCAACACATGGTCAACGCACCGTCTCAACCCTTTGTCCCTTTCTCAAGACGGGAGCGGGCCGACTTGATGCTTCGCATGCGCAACACCCCGGAGAGCATGGTCCTCGGCGACCCTTGCTCCAACGCACGCGCGTGGACAAGCTTCTTCGCCGCAGAGCTTTCCGCCGGCAGAGCCTGGGAGGCTGGTACCGTCATTTTTCCATGGGCAGTGCTTCAAAAGCTCATGAACTCACTCAACTCCGAGTGTGGGCGAAGGCGGCGCATGCAGACAAGAGCAGCTACGTCCCAGTTCAGAAGAGATATGGACGAGCCTCTCGGATCGCGGGGACACTTTCAAAACAGCCAATCACTCGAGTGCCGCACCGTCTCTTTGCGTCTTTCGGAGACCGACAACCGTGAGGCAGTAGGAGACCACAACTCTGTGTCGTCCGCCTCCCCGCCGCCCCGCACACCGACGGATCCTCACCCGCCCGCACGCATTCAGTTTATGCGGGAGCGGGGCAAGTCACCGCTGTCATTATCAGCTGGCCCCATCCGGCGCAGGCGCCAAAACTCCGAGCCTGTCCGGAGATTGAGTCTTTCTCCGCCCCGCATCGCGCTGCTCAAGTCCAACCCCTGCCGGCAGAACCTGCGACGTCTCGCCGCTGCATCGACACCTGCGCGACTCGTCTTTTACGACTCGATTCGCTCGTGGCCTGCCAGCTCGCATCGATCGCGTGTGAGACTTCCGCCGTGCTCAAAGTTCTTGGAGCTTACGGCCGACCAAGGGACCAACCCCCACAATCCTATCGTGCTGTGAAGGATCCTCATGTGATCCGTATCCGGTGTGGTGCGACACACCCATTGGCCATTCTTACTTTTTTTCTCTTCTTCTCGAGTGTCCTTTCTTTTTTTCGGGGACTTTGCATTGGCAACGGGGATGCGTAGACAGGGGGGCTTGCTCGGCTTGTACGCTGAGAGAGGCAATGATGCTGCGGGCGTCCAGGGGTAAACATCTAGACGGACATTGGCTTTACTTGTTTTTTCTCTCTTGAAGACATGGTGAACGGTTTATGAGACAACGGGATATGAGAAAGGATACGGGATATGAAAGAAAATGATTTCGGGGTCTGAACACAGGCTTACTCCGTACTTAGCATTTAGATTAGGGGGGAGCATCTTCATGTACACATGCATGACAAAAACGGCGTCTCGCTGGGCGATTCACTGGATGAGAAAGGGAATTTGATGTAATATGACAACATGCTTCACTAGGCATTTCGCATTCAATGTAACTTGGTCCGGGGATCTGCTGCTGCAGGCTCCGGGCTGTGTAAACACTCTTTGAGAATAGACTTATCGGCGTGCTGGCTGACATTTTGGCGTCCGCGTCCGGGGTCTGGTTTGTTGGCCGTGATGTTTCATGTAGAGCGAGATGCACGCGCGTTACTCGGAGTTAGACGTGCAGGATCGGACTGGTCGTTTTTGTTTCGAGCCGGGGGGTATTTAAGGCCGAAAGGCATTGTGCGAGTATGATTTATGACCAGAATCGGCTGCGGCCATTGGTAGAGTGTTGGATGTGGTCCGTCAATGGAGGCTCGCATATGCTTCATCGCTGTGGGGGTCCTTGGGACCATGGCCTGGTACTCTCGGACTACTTGACCAGGGGGCATATTCGGGTGATTATTCCGGAGGTAAGAACCAACAGAGGTAGGGGATGTGGATGACAATGATCTGAGGCCGAGCATTCGACGTGATGTAGCCGCGTCGAGTTGCTGCGACTCGTTGGAGCTGCAGAAGCAATCAGCGTAGTGTGATACGCCAAAGAATAGATACGAGCATGATTGCTGTTCAGGAGGTTTCTGGCCCAAGTGAACTTGGGGTTTCTTTTAAAGCAGACGTGGGTGGTGTGCTGGATGCGATCTTGGTGCAGCTAGATGGGTGTGTGTTGAACAGTGATGAAGGCACGGCGTCGAGGAGTGACGGGACTTCTGATTTGGTTCCTGTGCGAGTTGGAGAGTATTTATTGATGTTCCTAAGAGATTGAGGGTCTAGAGATCGACGGCACGATTACAAGTGGTCTGGTCTCGATCGCGAGGTTTCACTTCAACTTGGACCACACCCGCTGAGAATAAACGTTGGGTGATGGCGACTCTGTGACCCCTTGTGGATGGAAGAGTCCAAGAAGACACCAAACGGCGTTGTCATTGATTGTCTACGGATATACAAGGGAAATCTCCGACGCAGGACGCTGGGAAAGGCCAATGGCAAGTGTTCGACGAGGAGTGGTTGAAGTCATACTTGCAAATCCAAGGCAAAGACCTAGCCAATCACGTTTTGTGAATATGGTTTGCGCGCGACTTCAGATCGCAAGACGTGTGCATTAATTGTTGACTGCATCTTTGACTTGCGCAAGATTTTAGCGACTTAAATAGGGTATACATGTGGGTGTTTGGGTGTGGGAGAACTGAGAATAAAGGTGACTAACCTGCCGCATTGTGGGTTTGGTATAAATTGTGAGAAGAGGGGATAGCTGAATCCTCGACGGCACAAATGATACTTCTTTGCCTATTCATCTTCTGCAGCAAAGAAACAAAGGATCAATGTTTATATTTTCGTGCTGCGAATGGTAACCAGCGGCGTGTATCAGAGTTGCTGTTTGCTCAAGAGCGGTGGTGGTTTATTCGCGTTGTATTGACTGGGCGAAGACAACGGACGACGAGAGATGATAGCTGATGATGGATTGCAAGCTACCTGCATCGCTGGCTTTGATTTCTAGTTCGGGTTGGCGTGATTGCTTTGTAAATTGATTTAAGCTATCTCAGAGTAACTGGGGTGACAAAGTCCCATTTGGTCCTGGTTCTTGCCTTACAGAAGGCGCACTAGAAGATTATATATGTAGACAACAGAGCATTATAAAGAACGCTTAGACTCCGGCCGGCTTGGATTGGGAAAATGGAACGCGTCAGATTGTGCCATGGATTATATATTTGAGCAGGATGGCTTGTACAACCTCCAGCAAGCAAATGTCATAGCCGTCATAATCGTTCGTGGTAGTCTCACGATCCGGAAATGATCGAGGTAAAACGCCTTTTGATTCAAAATCTCTAGGACGTATCATTTCTGTACAAACTAAACTCAGGAGAAATATGCTGGATCGTCTCTGGAGTATGCATGAGGGATACGTCAGGAAATGTAGCCTTGCGTAGGGATGAAGACGGGTAAGCCCTCTGGGTTTGTCTTGAGGCTAACATTCATGAACTCTTCGAAATAGTCCCCCAAATCATATGTTGTTCCATGAGAAGACCCGATGCAAACTTTCATGGGCGGGGATCCATCCTCTGCTGGGCTATGACCTGAGCAGTCGCGGGCCGATCAACTTATATAGGCGTGATTGAATTGAAGCAATTCCACGATCAGCTCGTTTTCTCTATTGATGGATCGACCAGACCCCTTTAATCCATTGCCGGAGGTAGCCAATGTAGTCCATGGGTCTGGGAATCCAAATTGGCTCGTTCGCTTGCGAAACCTAGACTTTTGAGCCTGACATGTGGCCAGAAACGCAACCTCCCTTCTTCGACTAGAAACCCGGCAAGACTGGCGCATGAGAATCATGTTTGAAGAGTGCCTATGCAAGCGGGTATCGTTGGACTATGAAAGAGACAAAAAACACCCCTCCCGATTATTGATCGTTGATGTTTCTGACTATCTTGGATCCGTATTTTACGAGATGGGTGCCAGGCGGAAAGTACAGACTGGAACAGTATTTCTCTTCCACTCAAGGCTCAGAACTCTGCTTCTTGTAATTGAATGCTGAGTGGCGTGATTGGTATCTAAGCTTAATGTATTATGCATCCAGAAGTTTTACACACTTACCTCGTGTCGAAACGTCTATTCTATTGTTGAAACTCAGAACATATCGTAGTTCAGTATTCATTCTCTTTCTACATTGCTTACATCTGGTCTCCGTAGGTAATGAACATAATGGCACTCCCATCAGATGCGAATGAATTATAGTGAACAGGACACAATAACATTGGATAGCTATTGAGATAATATTGACACCCTTTATCTGGTAAATGGCCGTTCTCGTGGCCAACAGGACTTGGAGAAGACCAGAAGGACGTGTTTGCGGCCTGCTGTAACTGATGCACTTATCTAGTCCCTGAGTAGAAACAAGTCTCCATAGATCCTGTCAGCCTTAAATGAATTGGAGACCCGTTATAACCTTTTTTTAAGAAGCATAGACTCTAAAATTAGTACTAACATCATCAAAGATGCGTGGAAAACACTAACGCCTTTAAAGCACAACACAACTGCTATCGAAATTGACAAATATGTCAAGTATCTCGCCGTCATCTGCCTGATGTTTTGTGTACATGTGGGCTTTATAACCCCCTACTGAAGCTTTTGTGAAAACTCCGTAAGGTTTGCTGGCCTTGACGCCGAGCTGTCCCACTTGATGCAGATCTCCAGCTTTTGCAGCCTCGAAAAGAGCAGTGTTTCGTCCTCCAGCAGAACCAATACAGGCCCACATTCCACGACTTGAAGGTCCAAATCCGCACGCAATGACAAACGGTTCTCTTAGTATTATATCTTCGTGTGCTTTTTCGGTGTGATGTTGGCAAAATACAAATCCTTCGAAGATGTCTAGGCCTTCAGTGATGAACATGGCCGTTTGAGGATTCCAGTAGCCCCTTGGTGTTGCGTTCTCTAGTCTGGAGTTGCCCTCGATATGGAATCGAAACGAGCGACTGTACACAGAGCCGATTTGAGCTCCGTCAACAAACTTCTTGACATAGAATGTATTTTCGTGCCCCTGATAATCACCTTCCCATTGAAACAAGCAACGGGGGTTCCATCTCACAAACTCGCCGCCGCCCAGCTCTTTCAATAAGATACCAACAGTATCTTGATGACTACTCCCAAATTTTCTGCAGCCTAAAGAGACGCGCCAGTTGTTGTTTCCTGTCGCGGTGGCTTCGATTGTAATTTTTAATCCCTTGTTGGTAATCGTAAACTTGAATTACTGTTAGTTAACAAACAGGGAATTGGTGATCCGTAGGTTACTTCATGATGACGTACCTCCGGATTGTATTTAATATCTCGTTTCAAAATAAGGTCGTCACAGGACTGAAATTCATCGGGCGAGGTAGCAAAGATTCCAGAAGGTTCGGCCACTTCTTCTCTAGGCAATGCCGCTTCGGTGGTGCCTTCCAAAGTATTTTCCGTGTTCCTGAATGAACCCTGTTCCCGAGCCCATGCGAACAACGACAAGTCATTAGTTTCCTTTGCAATCTCTTCTTGAAGACGGATGAAAGCACGGCTGCCTTCGCCATATAGCATCGGCATATTGACACCAAAGATTCCGAGGAGGCTGTAAGCGCGGTCTTCCTCACGTGTCGTGATGCGCCCTGAAGCCCAGGACATTCTTCGGGCTATTGGGATTCTCGACAACATGCTAGTGATATTGCGAATGGATGCTGCATCGTCGAGAATCTCTTTATCCACCCGCGAACGTCGTTGAATGGCGTCGGAAAGGGCATCGCGTGTTCCCATGAATTCCCAGTTCTGGTCGTAGAACATAATTCGAGAAGGGGCAATCAACTCTTGCAACGTCCATCCACGAGTAAACCATAGCGAGTCTTCGATAGGCTGTTCTGATGTGATGCCGGACAAATATGCAATGCACACTGACGAGTTGGCGTACCATTTAAACATGGAGTTGATAGCCTCGGTAAGCTCTGTGAGATTTTTCTTGTCAATGCAGCAAGTGTCGACCCAACCCCATTCGTAGTCATTGTCGAGTGCGATCCGGCAAAAGTCATTGATCTTGGTCCAGCCGGCCTTCGTAACGCCTAGGCTTGGGCCTTTGAGGTCTTTATAGGTAACCTCTTCTTCCTCCCATCGATGAGACAAGATGGCGTAGGATTTGGGAATTCTTTCGCCGTGAAATTCTTCAATCTGAAGAAGTTTGCAGTTGAGGAGCTTCATGGCGCCGTCATTGGTGGTGGCGTAGGGATGATTGGTCCAAAGTCCAGCTGGCGTAAGTGATGGAAAAGTTTTGACTTCCTTGGACGAATGAACTGGGAATTAGGGAGTCTTTATACCTGGGTGGAAAGATCTGCCCAGACGAGGCAACCATGGTGTGGTTACTTCGCCACTGAAAGGACTGGAGGAGGTGCAGTTTCGGCCTAGCCAAGGCGAGCCACAACCAATGAACGGTGATCGGCAAGTAAGTACACTTGGGGCGCAGCCATGCATATTGCTCTCCTCTACGCTGGCGACGCGAGAAGAGTCTGGCGCAGCTTGATCTGCAGGAAATTGCTGCTAACTCTGTGGCAGAGTTCATTAAAATGCCTGGTGTTTGGCTCAGGCTCCGAGAGCCAACATTCAGTTTCGTAGACTCTGGCTGAAGTGGCCTGATTATTTCGAGATGATATCCTTTAATAAGTTTTGCGGGTTAGCTGCGCTGCAAGGGCTTCAACTTCGTTAAATTACAAGTTATCGAGAAGCGTCAAACAAGATTCTTTGGATCGCACGATCAACGAAAGCCGTTTCCCAAGATAGTTTTGTGAGAAAGCCAGGAAACTTTTGAAAGTAAATATCGCCATAATGAAACTTTCGCCAACTATTAACTGCAAGACTGCTCCGGTGGTATTCGAGGCCCATAGTAATAGGAGAAGCAGACACGGTGTGTAATTGATATTTCTTCCCCGGGCTCTAAATTGAGGGTTAGAATCACGCCGCTAGTTAAGTCGACTGAGGCGTGAAATATTCCTGAGACCTGGTAGGTTGTTAAGGGGACCTGAAGGGAGTTGGCAGAGGAAAGCGGCACGCAAGCGGTCACGGCAGTCAACGCTCGCCGAACCTCTTTCGACACAAAAATATATAATTCAATTGACCCGAATATATATCAAATTTCATCTTTAGACGTTGCTTCATTCGAGAACCTCCATGGAGTCTGCCCGAACTAAACTTCACGTACCTCATGACTCGCCGACATCTGGCCTTGGAGTTTCGCGTCAGTGTCGAACCTTCTCAAGCGAACACCACCGAGACAAGCGCAAGGACAGCTATTGTCTACTCCAACCTCGATTCCAGGATCCGTAACCTTGAGAACAATGCTATTACCCCAACCTCAAAGAGCAGTCTAGTCTCTCCCGAGAACCAGTCCGTCGGAAATAGGGGTTCACTCGGCACTTGCATGCAACCACCCAGGACCAGGGTTTCAAAATAGACTTTCTGAATAGATTGCGCGCCCGCTCTTGAGACACGTCCCCGGGCAGCCCGCAGTCACATCAGCCCCAAAAATTGACATTCGACGGGTGGACCGCACGACACTCGTCATGAAAGGTTGGGGCAACGCTGCTCCCCCTTTCCCGGTGGTGGGTGCTGCGCCGCGAGATATAAGTGCCCGACGAATCCGCCCATGCGTGACGCGCGCGGTGGTGGATGCGTTCATCGCAAGTTTCACTCACCACAGTCACTCGTTCCCACGCGCCAACGTCGATCCGCCGATCAATTCGACCACGATCCAGAATCCCATCCGATACCTAGCAACGTCTTACGAAGAAGGAATTCAAGATGGTCAACTCATTCGTCAAGCTCGTCGCCTTCGCTGGCCTCGCATCCGCCGGAATTTTTTCTCCGCGCCAGAATACCACGCCCGCTGTTGACATTACGGCGCTGACCAAGAACGTCACGGCCACTTCCGGAACCGGCGCCGTCAGCGCCGCGGGAACTTTGTCCCCCTTCGGAGGTATTGGAGTTGGCTGTGGCATCAACTGGGCCGAGGGCCAGTCCTTTGGAGGTAAGTTAGTGGTCAAGCTAGGACGGGGCAACCCGGGCTCGGACGATGGACGTGGCGCAGATCTCGTTCCCAGATACTGACAGATTGCTTCACAGGTGGCCTTCAATCCGGCTCGGACTCTTTCGGCCTCGGCGGCGGATTCACCATCACCAAGGACACCATGAACATTGGTCTTGGCATCGGCATCAACCCTATCAAGTTCAATTCCAGGTAGACCTGCGTCGCAAGCATCCTATTATTTGTAGTAGCTAACAAAAACCTAGCGTGAACTACGAAGCTTCGACTAACGGCACCGTGACCATGACCTTCACCTCCACGACGGCGATCAAGTGTGAAGAGACCACGGTTGATGGCGTCAAGGGTGTCAAGTGTACTTCCTCATAGAGAGTCTTAGCGATGCAGCGTTTTTAGGCGTCAATAGATTTATCCTTTCAAGACTTCCAATTCATACAGTATGCTCCGCTTTTCCGTTTCTGCGATGGTGTGGTGATGAGAACTTCAACGTCCGTAAAAGTCAGTAGCCGCCGTAGAACAAGTGTTTTGTTTCATCTAACCTGCCGAGCTAGCGTCCTCGTTCCGCGTTCATCCAGTTCATACGGATGCGAATACACGAAGCAAGGGTATCTGTCAGGCTGTGGACGACCAAAACTACCACCCACCATTATTTGATTTTCCAATTGTGTGACAGAGTTTTGGCCCAAACCCTCTAGCCACAGACACCGGCATTGTTGCGGGGTTGAGAAAGATAAGTATGTCACCACATTCAACTCATACAGAGAGACCGATGCCTCTGAATGCCCCCTGAATGGCACTCAACTAGATATATGACAGCAATGGCAATAGAGGGTGCTTCCTACGGCAAAACAGCCAGTCTAATCTTTCTGATGGTAGCTTTCTGTAATAGCTATAAGGTTCGCTTCTGTGGAAATTCAAGCTCATCACAATCATGGTTTTCAAGACACTGTGAAAGTAATGTTGCTTGTTGATCGTCCATCTTTGTCGCTGTTTGGGGTTGAAGAGGGGCGTATGCATCGCTAAGCACAACAATACGTTGCCTTCATATGAGCCTTGCCGTCAGTAAGTGCGCCTCCTGACCCAGCAAGACCACGAGATCATAACACAGGGGAAAAAATACAACGTCAGTCAATCTTGAAGAGTTTTGCTAGTCGGGCAGTGTTCGTTGGCTGTCCGGGTAGTGTCCCCCATCATCCGTGATTATAGAGAGAACGATAGAAGTAGTAATAAGGATAACGATATCGACGATGACGACGATAATAATAATAATAAACGACGACGAAAGCGAGAATAGGAAATATAATAGTCGCTTTAGAAACAGGCTTCGGGTTATATATATGTGTGTAGACACTGCCTAGATAGCCAAATGACACTGCCCGACTAGCAAAACTCATCTTGAATTGAAGATCGGCGTCTCAGTTGAAGAAAGGAAGGAGGCGTGAACCAAAAGCGAAAAGAAACGAAAGACAAAAATAAAGAAAAAAAGATGGTCCTGACCAGGCTTGAACTGGCGACCCCCGCCGTATCTGAGGGTGATATCAGGACGATGCTCTGACCAAACTGAGCTACAGGACCTTTTTGTGTTTATTGAATGTCCAATCAGTGGTTCAAACATATGAAGGGAGTCCACGGTCCTACGTGGTTGACTCGTAGTCTCGAAACATCGAGGTCTTGAGATTTGAGTTTGGGTTGACTCACAGGTCATCCGGGTGGTTGATGTAGGAAGATAACAGCCTGCGCCGACGCTCACAGGTCTACGTACAAGGTGCTGTCTCGCTGTAGCATTGGTTCATTGTGGTATCACACCTATCACTTCACACACCCAGTGACCTCCCATCCCCTTCCTTTGGCACCGTCTTGCGGCGGAGAAAGATGTGGCTGGAAGCTTCGGCCCTCCGAACGCAATCGGATCTTGGAGTACATTGTACTTGATAGAGGTTGCCCACAACTGTGACTTTCACGACAAGTTTCACAACATCCACCGTATGTCAGTGGCTGTCTTAGTGGTGATGGTTGTTCAGCTGAACTATCCCAGCCTGGCGAGAAGGATGGTCGAGACACAGCTACACAGCGGATGTGGTAACACCAAACTTGCTACATCAGGTAATTGTACGTCCCGGTGAAGCTGAAAGATCCGTAAAAGTAGGTTCAAATGATCTTGGGACACTTTTAAGTCATAGAAAATTCACCCACCGCATCTATTGTCTGAGCTGAATTAAATTGGCAAACCCCAACCCGCCGACATTCTGAACATGATCCAGAACTTGTCGTTTGCAGGGACCCCAGACAATGGAGGATATGCAGCCATACTAAACCCATAAGGTAACAGTAGTCGGGCTGGTTTGAGCACCATAATGGAACAGCAACAAGGCCTCTCTGATCATGTCACGAACTCCCACTTTCCGTGTGACATTCTCCGAATCATCACCTAGCGGGTTTCAGCATAATAGCTGAGCACAAAACCTGAACGCATCAGAGCGATATGTAGGTGTGCTACTGGTTAACAAGACATTGGGTATACACGACATTGCTCACGCATCCATTCACTCAATTAAGACTATGATTGCCAAGAGCGCCCACGGCCGCCTTGGGGTAATACGATAAGCATCACGTTGCCCGATGATAGTTCTCGGCGCTCGCAATGTCTCAAACAAATACTCATAGTCCAAAGAAGCTTTAGGAGGGAGCTCATGGATACACCGTACTTATCGTAGCTATAAGAGTCCAAATATTTCTCGCTTCAGTTGAATTCTCACTCATCTCATCATACTAGTTGGATATTACCCTCATCGAGACTATATTGCACAGCCCACAAACTTCATACTTGGGTAGTTCCCACAGGTAAGTCTCACGAATAGGCACTACAAATCGTCTTGCTGACAGTAAACCTGGATATCAGTGCGAGTATAAGCCACCCTCGTCGCCAGTCAATATGCGCTTCAGCATCGCGATTGTCACCGCCACCTTGGCTGCCGTATGCGCCGCCGACCGCATGGTTACCACCCGTCGTTGCAGCACGCCCGGTGGTTTTATACGGTGCTATTACAGCGGTGAATACTTTGTCAACTCCGGTCGCAAGTTCACCTTCTCCGACAACGGAGGATGCAAAACCCGTGGCATACCGGAGATGGCCGAGTTCTGCATCGACTACGGGAAGAACCGTGCCCACTTCCGCTTCAACAACCAGCACAAACGCTGTCTGGGGGTTAAATCCACAAGCGGAGCCGTCACTGAGTGGAAAGAGATAAAATGCAGCTGGAAGAGGGATGAGGACTGGACTGATGAGGTTGGCGAGGCTTTGGAGGATGGGCCGGCCCCTATCGACTCATTGTTTCGCCCCGAGGAGAGCAAGTGATGGGTAACCTGACCTTGACGACGCAGTGAGACAGACAATACTAGACTTTTGCGTAAGATTCGGATGTCACTTCTGCCAAGGTGCAGGACATCCAAGTATCCAGGTGTCTTGAGCTTCGGGGAAAGTTGCGGGATGATAGAGTCTACGTGGAAGCTAGGAGAAACAAATGTCAACATTCTTTACCAACATGTTTGAGCCTTTTACGAAGAAAAGTCCGGCTCGGAAAACCTGAAAAGTTTGGTCACTGTCAATGAGAACCAGCGCGAAAGCAGAGATGCCATATCAGGAGGTGACCGAGCTGTGCTGTTCAAATTTGACCTGTGCGGTCGACACCTTTGTGGAGGGCGTGTGTGATGAGTATCGGTCAAGGTCAACACAGGAAGCAGAATCGTTTCAAGCCATAAAGGTTTCTGGTATCAATCTCTCCCCTCGCGTCCCGTGCGTGGGAGCTATCTGGGGGAAAGGCTCGAAATACTAAACTCGACCAAGGTAGAATCACCATAGGTTCTTTTGACTACTTGGAGGAATCGACCACACGAGGTTCTCAAACCTGTCGTACAACCAAACTCCTCCCTTCGGAGATGTCTCTGTCCAAAAGTCAATTGTGAAGGTTGGCTTCAAAGGTTGGCTTATCATAACGGGGACGTTTCTCCGGATGATCTGGGAAGTGCTTATAAGCTGCCCAACTTTCTTCTGCTGTGATCTGCATCTTCCGACCTCCCCATCCCATCTTAGGATATCACGATTGGCAGATCTCACAGATTCCAGTAGTGCATCTACTACTTTGACGATCCACAACAAACAATCTTCTTCGCTTCTATACCCATATTGCAGGCCGCCTACCACCACATCTATCCTACGAATAGATTCCAACAGGCCTCTTACCTACACGTCCATTCTACTCCTTATTACAACTACTCACAAGGCAACTTACGTACACAATGGCAGCCCTCAAGAGTCTTAACGCTATCAGGGCCAAGTACGTCCAGAAGCAGCAGGAGAAGGTGAAGACTGCCGCCGTTGCCGCCGCTGCTGCCGACCCGTTCCAGGCGATCGCCAATTGGAATTGGGATGGCGTAACCTTCCCTGTTCAACAAAGCCACAATGCCGTGGCACGCCAATTCACCGATGGGAGCAACTCCTCCAACGGTGTTGACCACTACATGGCCGGCATGTGCGCCCCGGTCCAGGGATATAACAACGACGTCGCCATGGACATTGACGACGCCTCCTACAACTCGCCCGACGTCAGCATGAGCGATGTCTCCAGCGACATCTCCAGCGATGCCTCCAGCGCCGTGTTCGAAATTGACATGGACATTGTCTCCGACGCCATTGCCGACATCACCATGTCCGATGTCCCCTACCCCAGCCCGGAGATCCACATGAGCGACGCCTGGGACGTGGACTCGCTCTACGACGAGGACCGCTCGGACAACATGCTCAAGATCCTGGCGGGCAAGAAACGCGCCGCGAGCCTGCGCCAGCTTGAGGGCCCTCAGCGACTGCGTGCTCGAGAGGACAACAGCCGCGAGCACATCGCCGCGGAGATCTTCAAGTTGTGGGACACCATTGAGAAGTGGCAGAGGGTGCTGGAGAAGATCCGGCTCGAGATGCGTAGCGGATACGTTGATCCGCGGCCTGCTGCCGGGTGGAAGGAGAGAGGCGAGTGCCTGCTCGCGGAGGAGTGGAAGAGGCTCGATCGCCTCGACATGGAGTACTACCTGGCCTCGAAGTATACCGCGGGGTTGGATGATTGCTGCGTTTATTGAGGGTGGCTGGGTCGTGTTGGTGAGGTGCGGGATGCTTCATGAGGTTCTTGAGTGATGTGATGTCTTGAATCGGATCGAGTCCAGGACATCTTATGAGAACATGATGATGAGAATATGATAATGATCTAATGACTCCAATATACCCTGTCATTTTCTGTTTGCACGTTAGCATCCTTTAATTTGTGTTTGTGATGTTGACTTTGACCCGTGAGTGTTTCTTCATCTTCCAGCCCTGCTCCTTCCTAATGGATTGCCGCCGTCGCATGACACCTTTCCTAAAATAAAAGACGTCTTTCCCAAATGAGAAGCCGAAAAACGAACCACGAGAAACGGCTTCTCTGCACCCCAAAACTCAAATCCACTGCCGCCAAGTATGTCTCCATGCTTACTTATTCATCAGACGAAATGTCACGATGGATTATGAGGCTTCAGCTGTCGTCAGAGAGAACGTCACACCCACGGTCGTCACTGCGCAACATCGTAATGTCGTGGAAGACACACGAATACCCCACACTTTATCCACCACCCATTACTTCATCCCAACTCCCGCAGGCGGTCCGGCACATGAAGTCTCCATGCGAACGACGTCAGACGGCCCTCTCGCTCACACACACACCAGAAGACGGCCGATCTAGGGTCCAATTGGCACACACAGGCCGCCGATGCATTGCGGGGAAGGCATGGCGCCTGCGGTCTGTGCCGTCAGCGCTTCCACACTGACACCTCGTCTTCCCCGCCCCTCATCATCGTGTTTGCTGCAGCGTAGACGATGTGGTGGTGGTGGTGGCTGCTATCCTTGCAGCACCGGGTCATCGATCCGTCGGTTGGTGGTGTCGACGGCTCGTCTGCACGTCAGTGAAGGTGCTCATTAGCGAGGTTTGGAGTTGAAGAGAGGAAGATGTGGAATCGCTGGTGCAGTCGAGGTCGCCCCACTGAAGAAAACCCGACTGAGCCGCCAATCTGCGCCTGGGAACCCCTGTCCCAGCGACAGGCGAGCCCCGCCGGCTAGAACCACAGCTCGCCTCCAAGCTCTGTCTGCGGCAGGCCAGGGTTGGTTCCATTGATGGAGGGGGAGACTTCAGCAGGCATTGATTCCATCACCTCACCTCACCCTGCAGCAGCGCATCATCCCACTCGGAGACACAGGTGAGCTGCTTTTCTCCCCGTCGAGCTGCTGCTACCCTTCCTCTGCATACCTACCTTAGATGCAGAAGCACAGCACACACGACCTCACATAGCATCAGGACTGCTCTCCTCCAACCCTGGATCGTCCAACCCGCCATTTGCCTACCTTACCTTAGGTGCGCTACGTAGCGACGTCACACCCAAAAAGAGTCGCGTGTTTTTCAAGACACAAAAGCGAACCGAAGCTCGGGCTAGCTACCCAAGAAAGATCGCCAAACACGCCACTTCCCCGGGATATCCTCACCCCAGCTGGCCAGCCCACAGACCGTTGTCGAAAGCGAACCTCCCCCGCGCGCGCCTCGATTTTACCTTTTATTTACCCCAGGTAACGTCGGCAAGATTTCGTCCCTTTGTTATCTGTCACACACACCCCTCTTCCTCATTCTTGAAACACGAGCTCAGAAGCTTGCTTCTTTGTGTGTTTCTCGACCCGTATATATAAAGAAAGGTCACGAAGAGAGGCATTATCATTGAATTCTTGTCTTTGATTGAGAAAGACGTAACAGTTACAATGGCGCCTGAAGTGATTCAGCCTGTCGCTTACGGAGGAGGATTGCCAGTAACCAGGATGCAGATCGACCCCAAGGAGAAGTTCTACCGCCATTTCCAGGATGAAGTCGCCGGTATGCTCGTCCTCATGTTATTGAGCTATGATAATGCTGCCACTGAGCTACCCTGGGATTTCATAGCTGACTCCACATGTAACAGGCTTGCAGGACCAGATCGACGGCCTCGGGTCCGTATCCCAGGTAGGCGGCGAGAGGCAGGATGCCATTGACCACATTCTCGCCGGCATATCCGCCCTCTCCCACGAGGTCGCCGACGCCTCGGATTACGTGCCTTCATATGACCAGCGCTCCTATGCCCAGGTGAGTCCTCCTTCATCCAGTACCACGACCTAAGCTAGACTCTCTAATACACTCCCAGGCCGTCAAAGCTCTCACGGACAAGCTAAACGAAACAACCACCAAACTCGCCCCCCGCTCCCGCTTCCAATTCAAGTCCCGCGGCAAGGCCGCCGCAACCAGTGACCTCTCCGCGCCCAAGAACGACCCGCGCCTCGTCGTCGGCGCAAGCCTCGCCGACCCCCTCCCCGCCTCCCGCGGCGGGCCCGTCATGGCCCCCGAGTCACGCGCCGCCGCCGCCGAGACCGACGACGGCCTCGGCGAGCTGCCCTCCTTCCCTCACAAGAACTACAACGAGGAGATGGCGCGCCCGAGTACCACCAAGGTCCGCAAGCCGAGCTTCTCCACTGCCAAGGACATCGCCATTTACGGTCAGGACGGGCTGCACATCATCCTGCCGTCGTCGGCGTCGCGGGCGACCTCGTCGGGCCGGCTGACAGACCTGCGCGGGTGCATCGTCGACATGTCCCTCGCGCTGTCTGGCACGACGTCGTTTGCGAACCTGGCGCTGCGGGATGTCGAGGGCAGCCTCGTGGTGGCGGGCAATGTGGCGGGGCCAGCGCACATTACCGGGGTGAAGGACAGTATTGTGGTGGTGTCGGCGCGGCAGGTGCGGATCCATGAATGCAGAAACGTGGATATCTATCTGCACTGCTCGAGCCATCCTATTATTGAGGATTGTGAGAATATGCGGTTTGCGCCGCTGCCGGCAGCTTTTGTGAGTTTCGCGGGCTCAGGAGGGTTGAGTGTGACATGCTGACGTTTTTGTAGGATACCCCTGAAGACCCGGTCAAGAACCAATGGGATCAGGTTGACGACTTCAAGTGGCTCAAATCGGAGCCGAGCCCGAACTGGAGCGTATTGCCGGAGGAAGAGCGACTGGCTGAGGAGATTTGGACAAAGACGGTGCCGGGAGAGAAAGGCAAGGATTTGCATGATATACTGAAGGCCGTTGGTATACCGAAGCATTGAGCAGTTCGCATATTCCTCGTCGATCGGTTTGGTTTGGACAGGAGTTTGGCGGGCGAGGTTTCGCACGGGCGCAAGGAATAGCGTCTTCTGTCCATTGTTCAAGTATCGTCCAAGTCGCATTTCGGGTATCATATGAGCAATCTGGTAAAAAAATCAAACGTAATCCCTGCCGCAGCATCCTGCCTCGTCGCTGATGTGAAGCTGCTTAATCGTCGTGCCTGTGCCTTCTCCCATTCTCCTGCCACAGACCAACGTCCATCGATTACTCCGTCTCCATCTTATCACCGCCACCGCCCTCATCGTGTCCAAACTTGACGCCCGCTTCCCTCAGCCGGTCCAGTACTTCCCGCTGCATCTTGATGCGCTCCTCGAGCTCCTTGATCTCGTCCTCCTGCTCGGCGGTGGTGCGCTCCATGTCAGGCAGCGCGCGCATCTGCACGCGGGCGCGCTGCAGCTTGTGCTTCAGGGCGTCGGTCTGGGCGGGCACGTCCTTGAGGGAGAGCGGCGTGTTCGGGCTGGCGCCGAGGGTGTTTGGCGTCGCGCCGGGGCCGGAGGCGGCCGGGGTCGCGCCCGTGATGCCGCCCGCGGCGCCGGAGGTCTGGATCGCGGTGCGCAGGCGGGTGAGGATGCCCGTGAGCTCGGTGAGAGTGTCGAGGGCGTCGGGGGAGAGGGTTGATGGCAGCTCGAGCGGGTGGGGAGGCATCTTGATGGTTTTGGTGCCCGGGAGGCAGGCGCGTAAGGAGGTGGTAGATTGTGGGTTGTTGTGAGTGTGAGGTAGATAGGAGGAGAGTCGGAGCTTCAGCCTCGGGGCGTGTGCGTAATTGCCGTGGTGTCGTTGGTCGAGGTCGACGAGGCGTCAAAGTCAATTGCAGGCGAAGGTGCAGGTGCAGTCGCAGTTGCAGGAGGCACCAGTTCCGGGCTGGGCAAAGTGTCGAGAGTGGCAGGGGCAAGCTCCGCCGAGACAGTTGCGGTGCGGGAGCTACCACGGGCGTTTTAGCGCGTCGCCGATTGGCAGCTAAAAATTGTTGAAAGTCAACAGAGGGGCAGCTTCCATCAGCCCACACTGTTTATGATAGAGACGGCACTGTGAGTCCCACCTCATTGCGGTGGTTATGGACAGTGACAATAACAATCACGCCGACACGGGTCTATTATCGGCGATACTATGACATAAACCCCCACCAAACACTGACACCGATAAAACAGAACAGCAGACACTGGACCGACCGGAGCTGCTGGGCAGGCAGGTCCCGACTGACTGTGTGCAAGGTGCATTGGCTGGGCCGATTCAATCAAGTCTTGTCTCCTCAACCTCACCACCACCGCGGCCGAGAAAAAAAATAAAAAATCACGCAACCCTCTGCCCTTTTTCTGTTTCCTTTCCTCCTACATACCCATCCTGTAAAGACATCGAAGCATAGAATACATATACACCATGGCCAAGACCGACCAGAAGGCCTGCCTGAGTACGTCAAAAGATCTCCCTCCCAACCCTCCGTGCCCCTCCTTGCGACCCCGCGGTGGTGCTGGTGATGGCAGTCGCGTTGTTGGTGGTGTTGATGGTGGTGGTGGCAGTGGTGTGAGCCTCGAAGCTGGTCGCGGAGCCCAGAACCAAGCCAACCAGCAGTCCGAAGAGGCACCTCCCCCTCCTCCCAAGCCCTCAAATCTTGTCCAGCCCAAGCCCAAGCACAATTCCCCCGACTACGTCCTCACCCTCGCCTACATCGTCCTGTACCTCGAGGTCGGCTGGCTAATCTTGTGGATCTTGCGCTCCTACAGTCGTGATTGATGGCTGGGGTGTTCCCGGCGCCGAGTCCCCCAAGGATGGCGACGCCATCACCAACGCAAACACCCCCGTCATGGACGACTTCGCCAAGAGCAGCACCGGCTACTGCGAGCTCGACGCCTCCTCCCTCGCCGTCGGTCTGCCCGAGGGTCTGATGGGCAACTCTGAGGTCGGACACTTGAACATTGGCGCCGGCCGTGTCGTCTGGCAGGACGTCGTCCGCATCGACCAGACCATCAAGAACGGCCAGCTCCCCGACAACGCTGTTATCAAGAAGACCTTCGAGAGCGCCAAGAACGGCAACGGCAGACTGCACCTGTGCGGTCTCGTCTCTCACGGCGGTGTTGTAAGTCGCACCGAATACTATCACCCCAAAATAGAAGTGTGACTGATGTCTGATTCCCCTCCAGCACTCCAAGCAGGAGCACCTCTACAACCTCCTCAAGGCCGCCAAGCAGTATGGCGTCCCCGAGGTCTACATCCACTTCTTCGGTGACGGCCGCGACACCGACCCCAAGTCCGGCGCCGGCTACATGGAGGAGCTTGTCAAGACCGCAAAGGAGATTGGCATCGGCAAGATCGCCACCGTTGTTGGCCGCTACTACGCCATGGACCGCGACAAGAGATGGGAGCGTGTCGAGCTCGCCCTCAAGGGCATGATCCTCGGCGAGGGCGAGGAGAGCACCGACCCCGTCGCGACCGTCAAGGAGCGCTACGCCCGCGGCGGTGACAAGGACAAGGACGAGTTCCTGACTCCCATCATCGTCGGTGGCCAGGAAGGCCGCATCAAGGACGACGACACCGTCTTCTTCTTCAACTACCGCTCCGACCGTGTCCGCCAGATCACCCAGCTCCTCGGCGACGTCGACCGCTCTGTCCTTCCCGACTTCCCCTACCCCAAGATCAACAAGCTGGTCACCATGACCCAGTACAAGACCGACTACCCCTTCGAGATCGCCTTCGAGCCCCAGCGCATGGGCAACGTTCTCGCCGAGTGGCTCGGCAAGCAACAGGTTGAGCAGGTCCACATCGCCGAGACGGAGAAGTACGCCCACGTCACCTTCTTCTTCAACGGTGGTGTCGAGAAGGTCTTCGCCCTTGAGACCCGTGACGAGAAGCAGGATCTCGTCCCCTCCAACAAGTCCGTCGCCACCTACGACAAGGCCCCCGAGATGTCCGCCGACGGCGTCGCCAACCAGGTCGCCAAGCGTCTCGGCGAGCAGAAGTTCCCCTTCGTCATGAACAACTTCGCGCCCCCCGACATGGTCGGCCACACGGGCGTGTACGAGGCCGCCATCGTCGGTGTTGAGGCCACCGACAAGGCCATTGGCAAGATCTACGAGGCCTGCAAGAAGGAGGGCTACATCCTCTTCATCACCGCCGACCACGGCAACGCTGAGGAGATGAAGTTCGCCGACGGCAAGCCCAAGACGTCGCACACCACCAACAAGGTCCCCTTTATCATGGCCAACGCCCCCGAGGGCTGGAGCCTCAAGAAGGAGGGCGGTGTCCTGGGTGACGTTGCTCCTACTGTCCTCGCCGCCATGGGCCTGCCCCAGCCTGAGGAGATGACTGGTGCGAACTTGCTGACCAAGGCATAAACTTGTGCGTATGGCTTGTGAATAGGGTGCGGAGTTGTGGGTGCTGTTTTCGGGGAGCGGGTTTATGGGAAAAGTTGAGCGTGTGGCGTGAGTTGAACACCTAGGTTATGACGAGTAATAGACCTATAGAGAATGAGAGCACGCTTTGATGATGAACACAAACCTCGCCCGTTACTCGAACCAGAGCGTAGTAGAGACTCCAGGGTAATCTTTCCTGCGATGAGCATATTGAACTGTGGCTGAAGGCACAGCCGCACTTTCGGTGTTCACTTCTGCAAGTGAGATTGGTGCCAAGCAGCCGAGAACGCCTTTGGTTCGCAGGTCACCTGCATGTACAGTACATTCCGGGCCAATACGATTTGGAAAGCATTTGCACTGCCCCTCTTATGCGTCAATCAATAGGTAGGTAGCTACGATCTACTAAGACTCAGCCGCACTGCCTTGTCTCCTCCATTCAACCTTACCGTCCATTTTCATTCCATCGAGGCCCTTCCTTTTATCGCGGCGCTTCTACCTCGACAGTACCGAGCCACATCTAGTAGTGTCGCGCAGAACGACGTCTTCACACTTCTAGAGCACCATGTCAGATCCTCTGAGCATCATATCAGCCATTGTTGGCATTCTCGCTGCGGCTGGAAAGGTTGTCGAGGTCCTTGGGCCATATGTCTCAGCGGCTAAGGACACGCCTAAAATCGCGCGGTCTGTTCACTCCGAGGTCGTCAACTCCCGCATCATATTGTCAGCGCTGCATGGGTTGCTAGATGATCTTGGTACTGCATCAAGAAACAGAACTTTGCTAGTTCCAATCGACGATCTGATCACTGTTTTTACCAACGGAGTTCTCATTTTTTCTGAGCTGGAAGAATTTGTGTCAAGAATCAGTCTACCTGGCGCCGACCGCCTTAAAACGCGCATGCAATGGGCTCGCAAGGTGGATGACTTCTCTGCCATTCTTCTGCGTCTGCAAGCTTTCAAAGATACAACACTGCTTCTCCTCAATATTCTGCAATGGTAGGTTCGCCTTGGTCACTGAGATGTGAGACAGTAAATGATTGACGGACATTCAGTGACTCAGATCGACGAGCTGCCAAAACCCAGGACGAGTTGTCAGAGAAACTCTTGAAGCTGCTCCAAAAGACGAACATATCCAAACGATTAGAGACACTAGAAGACTCATTCGATGCCTTGAGTCTTGTTGAGTCACGAACAGAAAACCGAACCCAAAGCTCGGCCCTGCCTTCCTTTCACCATCAACCAAATTCAGATCTAGACAACCAGTCTTTCTACTCGTCAAGAACACCGAGGCCAATACCCAATAGCCAGACACCAGCGCCACTCCAAAAGTATAACGAGGCATCTTTCGCCGTCCCAACCTTCGAATTTCAAGCTGCTCTCGACGAATCTGCTCCGTATCGAAGAGCACGAGTAGGAACCATCGACGTTTCTGCGAGAAACTCGGTCGCTGCATCAAATACCTGGTCTGTATTTTCTGGCGTGAGCCTATCTGAGATTTCCATACTCTCCAGGGTCGCAATTCCAGTTTTTCCCACAGACATATCAAATTCTCATCATTATGAGTTTATGAAATCGACAGCTAAAAAGCTATACACTGCTCGTCGCCCAACAGAAGCCACAATGGGAAAGTGGGCGCAATCGGTCAAACGAGTTCCTCTATTAAAAGAGTTGCGCTTTGACATTCAGTTTGAAGTGCCCGTGATTTTTATTACTCAGCCAGGAGACTTCTTAGGGCTACTGAGCGGCCAGCCCGTTATATTTATCGATGGATCGGATAGGAGTCTTGACCAGACATGGACAGAAATTTGGTCTGATCCAAGGTCCCTGGATACATTCACAGGACTCCCGCCAGCTACGAAACATAACCCCAACAACCAACTTGCATCATGGATTACTCTCTTGTCTGCGCTGCAAACCATGGAAACCCGATCTCGAGAGTGGCAACGACATACTTTCGAAGTAAGCCAGCGTCGTTATGGCTCATCCATAGGTGTTGAGAAGCTTGATGTTGATCAAACTATGCTCGACGTGAGCAATAGACACACTCTTGCTATTGCTCTACAACGGGAAACCAAGACTTGGGCTCGATTGCCGCCCAATTTCAAACAACCTTATGCGACTACGGTATGGTGTCATATCATAGAACTGACGGCTCTTCTTGGAATATACTGGAAGGACTTCAATCGATCTCGAGATATATATCGTGCTCACGGGAACGGCTATAATGTGACGAGCACCACAGTAACAAACCTTGGAACTGTTTTCAACTTCCACATAGATGGGGCAAATCGATTTGACGAGCGGCGTGTGATTCCCGTCATCGACATCAAAGAGCTCTGCTTTGGTAGAGTGGCAACAATCTTCCGGACTCACGACTGGACACCGTCGAAATTCCGCGAGTCCAGTGTTGATCAGCCCACACCTGAAACTATGCGCTTAGCTGACACGGATGAGATCGCCCATACTCTGGCCACCTTCGGTTGCAACAACTTCACTGTCAAGCTTTTCTTACAGGGCAAAGTGGTGTCGCACATATTTCCGGGTAGGTTACATCTGACTTGTTCCAACCTCCAGCTAAAGTGTTTGTCAGTTGTGTTCGAAATTATGGGGATGGTAGCGAAATCGATGCATATCAGGTCCAGTGCATTTCGCATGCTTCCAAATCCAACACAGTACAGGTGGGAGCCTGCTAGCTTTTCAGTCAGATTGATGATGAAATCGTTCTTGAATTGTCTCGCACCCCGTATGCAAGATGGCACAAATGAGCACATGACCTTGGTCCGGAGGAACATCTTAAAAAACACATCAGCCATCTTTCAACGGATGGGACAAGACATAGATCGTGCGTTCGACGTCAAGCTGATCAACTTGTTGCACCAAGGTGTCGCTGATGCCACCGAAGTTCTAACAGCGTGCCAAGTATCTACGAGGCTCGATACTTTAAATGAATCGGAGAAGGAACATGGTGCAGTAGTAAAATTGAGAAAGAAGCTCGTTTTGCTCACATTGCGGAGCCACATACAAGTTGTTCTCGCAGGCCTCAACAGGGTGCCAGAGTCTGGAGCTCACTTAGACGTTGGGACTATGCGCGACTCGGGGGAAGCCTCGAAATGGAGCGAATTAGATCAAGTACCGCCAGAGCTTAAGCAAGAAAAGCTCATGGAGATATACTTCCACGCTGTTCTTCCCAAGGTTGTCGCTGACGTGGAAAAGCTGGCTCACGATCTGGACGTGTCGTTGACTGTCCAGGACTTCGGTCATGATGGTAAAATCGGTTACTTTCAACTCGGGAACGCCGAATATGTAGCACACATTCCATTATGGAAATTGCAGTACGTGAGCTGCGAAGACGTGTGGTACACTCTGGTGTTCCGTTCGATTTGCTGGCTGATGCTGCATGACTTCCACCCAGATGACGTACAGATTCCGAACAGCGACATGTTCGGTAGTTTGATGCCTGTTTACATAGCTTGAACATTCTCAGTTACTATCTTGGACATGAGAATGTTGAACAAGAGATCTCTTGCATCTACAGTTTTGATCGAGATAAGCTTCGGGATCCATTCCATACTACTTCGGGAAGTGAACACTACACGTCACAATTGCAACACAATTATAGACGCATCTGAAGAGACATATAATGTAATTTCTTGATTCTATGAAAATCGTTAGTTGAAGCCTTCGCGTGCACTACAAGTAATGCAGTGATGGCAAAGCCAGAGTGACGAGAACCACCACAAATACCCACTTGGTAGAAAGACTGTATGCCGCAACATGTACCGTTCCTCCACTTTGGAAGCTACTCGTTACACCTTGTAGTAAGTCCATGGCACCAGGCACTGTATCCCCAAATATAAACCAGCTTCCAGTGCCGGTGTCATGGGTAATGTTCGTTTGCTTCGTCACTCCGCCCTTCAAGCTTCCGAACTCGACGCCACCTCCCCCAACCGGACGCTGTAGCTTATTCTCCCCAGCCTTGACAGTGAAGTTTGCCAGCGCAATCTCATACCCGTTCCTCGTGGCGTACGTCGGCAGACCGAAAAACGTAGCATTCATCGCGTCATAGCCCACGCTGAGCTCAAAATAGCCTCGGTAAAAGTACTCCTGCCACTGCAGTTCCGGGTTGGCCGCCGTCATCCACGAACTCCTGTTGAGAGCCTTCTCTTGCGTAATGTTCTGACCTGCTGATGAGGGAGAGGAGACCGCTGTGCCGGCGAACTCGACACCGATGGACCCTGCCCCGGTCTCAGGGCCGTAATCCTTCTCACCTAACCAAACGAGATCGCTGACCCAGGACGCATGACTATCACCCGCCAGGAACACCGTATTGTCGATCTTGTTATCATACAGCGTCTTCAGCGTCCGGTTTCTGTTCGCGACGTAGCCGTCCCACTGGTCGTAGTTGAAGGGGTTCTTGGGCCCGTTGGAGATGCTCTGGTTCATCCTGCTGAACACGATCTGGTTACCTACGATCCTCCAGAGGGCTGGTGTATCCTTGAGCTGGCGGTAGAACCAGTTCTCCTGGCGCGACCCCATGAGCGAGCGGCTCGTGTCGTCGCTGATTTCGTGGATGTACCCCGTGTTCCAGTATAAGTCGGTGATGGAGCGGTCGTAGTTCCTGGTGTCGAGCATGATGAGGTTGAAGAGGTCGCCGAATTGGAAGTTGCGCCAGATGCGGAGATTGTCGTCCATATCGACCTGCCGGAGGGGCACTATGAAGATGGATGTTAGGCAGAGACATGAAAGAGATGACGTGGGATGGACTTACTCCATTCAAAGTATGCGCGCACGGCGTTCATCTTGCGCGCGTCGACGGAGATGCCGTCGTCTTTGATGAACGACTGTTCGGTGTTGTTCATCGCCGCCGATCCGTCTCGGTACGGGTTGTCCATCACTTCGTGGTCGTCCCAGACCGTTATCCAGGGGAACTTCTGGTGGCTGGCGCGGAGGTCGGAATCGCTCCGGTACTGGGCGAGGCGCCTACGATAATCGTAGAGTCTAACATATCTCAAGTAAGTACTAGAGCGACCGAAACTTGAGGTTAGGAATCACACACGTATGGCAAGAGCGGTTAGGTTCCGGGACTCTTCCGATTGAGTCGCCCCAACCCAGACCGCCGACGGGGTACTCTCCGTTGCCGTACTCATAGATGTAGTCGCCTAGATGGATCACATAGTCCACCGAGTCTTTTCTTTCCGGGTTGCCGTAGGCGTTGAAGAAGCCGAAAGCTGTGACGGTTTGTGTTAGTATGCTAGGCTTGCAAGAATGCCACAATGCTCACGATAGTTTGCGCAACTGTAGACAGCTAGCTTGACAGGACGCTTGACTCTGGAGATGGATTCTGGAAGAGTCCGAGTTCTACCGATGGGAGACTTGGTTTCGGAGTTGCACACGTTGAACTGGTAATCTGGCTCCAGTTAGGTCATGTCTGACAAGTAGGGAGACTAATGCACGAACAGTACGTTTTAAAAGCCTTCAGCCCTTTCGCTTCCACCTACACAACTTAGCTACAAGCGCCAAGGCTCAGAACAGACTCTGTCAACAAACCTTGACCGTGAAGTCTACATCCGAACTTGTATAAGCGGTACCCGATCTGACGGCGTGGCCGTCCATCGTACTTGAAGTTCCGATTTTCCAATCGACGCAGATCGGCGACTTGCTCGCTTTGACAAACACATCATTCTCGTGAGCAAAGACAGGGGCTGTTCCTTCAACCGTGACGTTGCTATGGTCGTTGTCCATAGTCGGGGCGACACGCGTCCAGAGGATTACGCTGTCATCATACGGGTCGCCGGAAGCCACGCCGTGAGTGAAGTTAAGCTGCTCCGGCGTCCATGGCGTGCTGCCTTCACAGCGACCTGCCACCTTTCGGATGGAAATACCAAGAAAGGGATGGTGTAGAGAGGGTGATCCATAGTTGAGGTTGCCGGCGTAAGTAGCGGTCGCCGCCGCGATTAGACTTGCGCTGCAGAAGGCTTTGAGAAACAGCATTGGAGCGACAACAATTGGGAAAGACGTCTGGCGCAGAAAGATCTTGAAACAACTACAACAATAATTGTCGCCAGAATCGGCCGCGACAAGTGTGCAATTCAACCCATTATAAACGCATATTTCTGCATAGGACGCTTGAGGTTATATGTTTTAGCCAACGCCCAAGCGCTTGTAAGATACTTTCGTCGGTATCCCACCGGTAGAGTGGGGGAGATGAAGGCACAGTAGCCAGTTAACCGGAACTCAATTGATGTTTTGCGAACTCTATCATTGGTTTCTAAGCGGCGAAATGAGACGGATCAAGCGCCCGAATGGTGTTTGATAGGGCGCGTAGACGCAGTAGGGCGTATTATTGACTCCTATGTCCCCGGTGGGACCTAAGGTGAACAGGACGCGGAACAGATTTTAATGGTGAGATGTCATGCCCCATTCTACCATACTGACCAGGCCATGGTGCTTGAATCAATAGATTATCAAGTCGCCCAATTCATTTCAGCTTTTCCGTCTCTGAGATAGAGCTTCAGACAATCCGGATCGTTCGGACCTCCTTATCAACTGTACTCAGCAGACCAATCTCTTCGGCCTCGGCCGTCACCGCAATCCCTATCCTACGGAACGTGGTCTTGGTCTCATCCTCCGCTACTAGCAGCAGATACGACAAGAAAACGCCAGCTGTTGTCTTGTTTTGCGTGGGAACGTAGTACAAAGACCCCTTGTTCTCGTCGTCGAAGCTCTTCTGGCTGACATCCAAATACACTCCCACACCAGCGACCCAATCTTTCTTATGCTTAGATTTTACGATGACACCGTCCACTTTCAAGAAGAGTTGCTGCAATTTCCCAACGTAGTTTACCACCATTTCGAAAGATCCCGGCCGGCACTTGAGATCGAGATATCCTCCTGTAATAAGACCGGTTGTGTCCGGTGAATCATGGTCAAGATGGAAGTCAACAACCTCGATGAGAAGGTTTTCTCTAGTTGGAGTAGGAGCAATTACCTCCCCATCTATGGAGGCCCAGGAGAAAGTCGGTGCGCGGTATGTATCAGGTCGACCGGATGGCGAGCCGTCGATTTGGCCGTCGCGATTTGCTCTCCAGAGTAGACTGCTTTCCAAAGTACTAAGCCACATGCCTGCAACATACATGTCCTTCATCTTTGTCTGAAAGTATTTTGCAATTCCGGACAATGCAATCAATTTGTCGGAGGCCTTGGTAAGCTGAGTTTCGGAATATGACCATATAATTGATTGCCACATTCGGTGATATCCAAATGGATCAATAGCCTTTTCTTGATCAGTATTGGAACTGGGCCCTGTTGGTGTCAGTCTCTTGAATTTCACAAGAGCGGTATCGCGCAATGTTTCGGGTAGTCCGTCTGGATAACAATCGGCTGCTGTGTGGTCTCTGCATTCCCAGTATAACTGGTCTCGGCCGAAATGGAGAACGCGAGGGGACAGCAGACGCTCCTGCAAGACCCAACCGCGTTTGTTGAGGGGACATTGGCCAACAGCGTGGCTCCAAAACTCCAAGTTCACAATGGTACAGTCCACATAGTCTTCGCCAAGGCCAAGCCCCTCAGTGCATATCGTCACATTTTCTGTGAGACTCTGCCGTGGATCTCTTTGGAAGAACAGCCCCTTGGAGCTATCTTGGGCCCCTGAAGCAGAGATGTTGCAATATGAGTATGAGTAAACCTTGTGCATTAGTCCCGCTTCGACGAGCCAGTCGGAGAGATCGTCTCGGTCTTGGAGGATGCACAGAGAGTCGATCCAAAGGTAACGTATACCCAGACATCGAGTAACTTCAACAGCTTCTCGAAATGTCTTCGGCAAGTCGGACAACTGTATCCCTTTTCGAAAGTCGGCACAAGTGAACTTGTTAAGCTGAACGAACTGCGCCGAGCCCCAGCAGTGACTCAAGGTTGTGTACCGCTGCTTACACGCAAACGCCTCGTCTGATGTAATAATCAAACGAAGAGTGTCAAGGTCTAGGTCCGGGGCAGACAAGTCCAAAAGCCTGGTGGGGTACCACGCCTCAGCGGCCGCTTCGGCGTTGCATGATTGATGGCCTGAGCAGCACGTCTCCATCCACGTGATAGCTTTCCCCCAGGCTTCTTCAGACGCAGTGTTGTTGGATAGAAATGGTTTCATCTTTCCTGGGTCTTTGTCTATTAGCCAGAATTGATATGAAATACCGGTCATATTCAAGAATGTTCGCATCGGATGACTAACCTGCTCCCCTTTGAACGATGTAACTGCCATACAATTCCGTTCTCCTCAGCGGACATTCTTCACCGAAGTCTGACCCAAGAGATATAGACACCATCAGGTCCATGTCCAGGGCCTTCATGTCGTCCTGCGCACCGAAGTTGACTATGGCACAAATAGTGACCAATCCATCTAAATCGTCATCGTCTAGCTTCTCGCCATTTATCCTCGGTTTTGCTCCAGCCCCAAGACGTTTAGCCCATAGTGTACCAAAATCTCTCAGCGTGGGCCTCTCATTCTCATCTATTTGCCACCAGAACGGGCGGCATATCTCGCAGGCTTCCAGAGCAGATGCTTCGAGACTGGCAATAGACTCGTGGTGAGCCAGTAAAATTGCCGTCTCGGATTCGTCCTGGTCGCTAATAGCCCATCCTTTTCTATCATGAAGTGCACCGATGCAGGTGCCACAAATCATGGCGGAGGGATTTGGACTCGCACTCGATTTCTGGCGTCCACAAGTTTGACGAACTTTGAGAGGCGACAGTAATGTGAAGTGACGGAACTGATGCGGGGTTGTTGAGCCTGCCAACAAAAACCCTCAACTTTCTTGGTCAGAAATGGAAATTGTATTCATTGGTGGTGGGTGTGTCTATCGCTGATTGGAGGCAGCTGAAAGCCACAATGCTTCCTTTTGTCTTGTTAGCGCACCTTGACCATCCTTGCTTGAGATTTCTCTCTATCATTTTAGTGCTAACTACCTCGAATAATGCAATTTTGAAATACCGTCAATCGGGGCGAAATGAATGCCACAAATCACAGTCTCTCCCGGGGCTGCCGGAGCCTTTGCTGCGAAGTTGCTGTCTCAAAAGCTCACCCGAAGTCATCAAGTACGGCAGTACTCCGAAATTTTCATTTCCTGCCAAGTCTAACTTGTTTGTGCTTTCTCAGTCATAAGTGAGAATCTGATTACGATCCAATTTTACTCTTGGGAGCCATGTCTTCTGGGAACACTTTCTACTCCCAAATGACTATGGTGTCTGTGTACGCTAGGTAAGCAACCCAATATCGGAGTCAGAACTCCGTGAGCTGATACACTCAGCCAAGAAGGAGTTCTGAGGTCCATGTTTTGTTACTTTGTTTCTAGCAGTCATGAAGAAACATGAAGGCATATTGCCTGCCTGCCTTTCTTTTCTACAGCTGTACCTACTTTGTTTATCACACGCGAGTATGAGCCTTCTGAGTTGCCCTTTCCGATGAGCATACCAGTTCTATAAACCAGAAAAGTCTTTGCGGGAAAACTTGAGACTATGATGAACCTTCCTTCTGCATTCTTTCTGGCTCGATCGATGACGATTCGTCCAGGCGAATTTCAATTATCATGAAGTTGTTTGTCATGGATTGGTGATGAAGAACACTAGAGCGAGCCTATCTCGCAGACAAGGTCTTGCCATTTCTGAGATGTTGTCAGTGGATCGTTCTTACGGGAAGCGCTGTATTTGAGGTAGATACCTAAGTAGATTTATTGACGCCGCAAATTGTCGGGTAGGGAGCGAGGTCGAAAAACCTTGGACATGCACGCCAGCTGCCTGCGAAATTTTGCAGCCGAATGAAATCACAGGATAGGCACCGAGTGACCGCTTGATGCCCAGTCCTCGCCTCCAACAAGGCCTCTTAATCCGTGCGTGTTTGCTGATTACTATTGCGTACCAGCCCCGATACTAACGTCATGCCTTTAGTCGAAGCATGTAGGTAATGGTGAGATTGCGTCCAGATGGGGACTTCATCAAAACACGCCGGCGACTTTCAAGAGCCCTGCTCCAGAATCGGGATGCTGGTAGAATTTGCATCATCGAGGTCCCGAGGAAGTTCAGTTTGGGACGGCACTAGAGCTGCTTGCTGCGAAGATTGGCGCTTAAATTGCTCACTTGGCGGGCAGGCAGAACCAGGATTGGATTCCTGGTTGCCTTGTTGGCGGGACTCAGAACACTTTCGCCCCTGCAAACTGCATTTCCCTAAGCTACTTCCGGATGCATCTACTGATAAACGGGATCCATGGCACCAACAGCATTCGGTCAACACTCACCTGCATAAAACCCCGTCTTTCCATCGGAAGCAAAGAAACAGGTGGTCTCCAGCCCCTCTCATTTCTCAGAATCGTTTTATTCGTTCGCATCATCGACGCCCTCGGACTATCGTTCTCAAAAATCACTCCAGTCTGGGTCACCATCTCAGCCCATCCCCACAGGCTTCGTGGGTGCCAAAACCAGAGTTGCTCACCGATTGACCGACATAGTTAGCTGAGCCCATCATGTCCGCCAATGCACATGATTCATGGCAGCAGAACGTTCAGCCAACCACTGTCCAAGCGGCTATGGCGGCTGAGGCCGGCGATGACGAGGAACCCCTCGAAGCTGATGAGGGCTATGGTGTTTGTTGCTCCTTGACTTACGACCACTTTCGGGGTTTCGCCTTTGTTCTAACTGACCATTTACAAGACTGATGGCGGTTCAACGATTGACGAACAAATGTAAGAATGCCACCAGGCAAAATGTCATCTACTCAATCGCTCATTCGTCATGACATAGGCAAGCCTACGCCGCGTCATTATCGTCAAGTGTCGTCAACTACCCGGAAGAGTTCGGTCGAAGATATCATGCCTATCGAGCCGGGAGTAGGGTTTCATCATTAAACAAGTTTGTTTGCGTATTCTAACAGGGCCAGAATATCCGCTTCCAAACGATGAGCTTGAATCGGAGCGTCTCAATTTGGCCCATCGTCTGATTTTCAGGCTTCTTGGCAATAGACTCTTCTTAGCGCCCCTTGAGTTTGGCCAGGTCAATCGTATTTTGGACATTGGCACCGGTACAGGCAAATGTGAACATGACGGCTGATTCCTTACATGCCTTGGTGCTGATAGTTTACGTGACAGGGGCAATCCAGATGGGCGATCTTTTCCAGCATGCAGAAGTAAGCCTCTCGGGTCAATTCAACGCAGAGTTCGCAAGACTAATGGCCAATAGGTTATTGGAAACGACTTGAGTGCAATCCAGCCAATATGGTACGTATGCTATCAACACATTGTGTATGGCTTGCACATAGCTAAAATTTTCAGGGTTCCCCCAAACGTCAAGTTTGAAATAGATGATGTTGAAAGTTCTTGGGTTGGACATCAAAAATACGACTACATTATGTGCAGATACATGGCAGCTGCGATCAGAGATTGGCCCAAGCTGATAAGGAATATCTATGAGTACTTTCCTCTTTTTTTCTTTTTGATATTCATCATTATCGTGACAAGATAGATGCTGCTATTGGTCCTTGAAATGTTTGATGCTGACTTGCGTCAACAGCCATCTCAACCCAGGGGGATGGGCAGAGTTCCAAGACATGGACATCGAGCTTTACTCAGAGGATGGGACCCTCACTGATAGTCACGCCACGAAGCAATGGAGCAGGACATTTGTGACAACTTTGGCGAGTATGGGTCTAGAACCTGCACCAGGGCCACAACTGGAAGGCTGGGTGTGGTCGCATGGCGGGTTTACGAACGTCAGCCATCGAAAATATAGGGTACCTGTTGGTCCATGGCCTAGACAGACTTTCTTCAAGAATCTGGGCATGCTGAACCTAATACAGACTCTAGAGGGGCTTGAAGGATTCTCACTTAAAATGTTTTGCGGCGTTCTCGGGCGGACGAGAGAAGCAGTGATGACCCAGATCGAGGAGGTGAGTGAGGAGTTGAAGAGTGGTACGGTTCACAGTCAGTTTGATATGTGAGTATTTTGCTTCTTTGGAAACGTTTATCATGAAAACGCTGACTCTCCCCAGACACGTCGTGTATGGGCAGAAGCCATTGAAAGGAGATGGGACTGCGTGACTATGCGTCAAAAACATCAAAAATGTCCTGGAGCACAGTAACGAATGCCCCGGGGGGATCCAGATCAACTGGTTGAGCGTCGGGGCGAACAAACGTAAAAAGACTTCAGTCCGTAGCAAGGTTTCTAATCTAGACTGAAATTTTCGGGGATATTTACAATACTTGCTTTCACACCTATGAATACAATGTGCATCTGAATGTCTTCGCAGAGCCCTTGAGGCATTTGAATCGCGTTACATGGACTGGTCCACAAATCCATACAAGGCTGGCATATCTTCGGATGCATTCTCTTCCGTGCGTATGCGAACATATGAACAGGATCCAGGTGAGCTGATATTGTCTCTGAAAGAGGAAAATGCGTTTGGGTGACCACAGGTTGCATATGCGAATGGTCCGGGGATCAGAAGCGGTTGAATATGATTGGTGTCGAACCGACAGATGTTGGATGCAAAAGTGCGGCAGCCCCATCATGACAATGTTCGCAGACTTATGATTAGCTGAGAGGCTTCCAGGGGTACTAGAATGGAACGTTCACTGCATACCACCCATGCTGCCTCGCACAGAAAATTGGGGCGCCGAGATGTTGGAAGTCGCAAGCCAAAGCAATGATGCGGCAAGTACAAATGTGTGTCGTTTATCGAGAGCGGCAATTCCGAAACTACCCCTCTTCTTCAATCACACGTTCTCATCAAGCTTGCAAACAGCACTCTTTCAATCCCGTGACGATCGCTTCTTACGAAATCCAAATTGACAGCATGGCAGATGCGCAGAGGAACACCACCGGGCCAGACTTGGCGCCGGCATCGCAGACAGCATCACCTGCTTCAGGAAACTCACCGGAAGCCGCGAGAAATCTCGCGCCTGGGGCCCTTGATGTAGATGAGGCGGAGCATGTGCGTGGACCCTTTTACTTTTCAGTTTGTGATGATGGACTTTGTTGACATGTGGTACAGCAATCCGATACAGCTTCAACGATCGATAGCCGAATGTGAGAGCCTTCAGTATCTGATATCAAGCTATTATACTGATGACTTAGTTCAACTTACTCGGCATCTCTGTCTGAAAGCGTACTTGATTACCCGACCGAGAATGGCCGACGTTATCATGCTTTTCGGGCTGGCTGTAAGTGACGCGAAGTTGAGGACTCTGCTGCTGCTGTCAATTCCGAATACTGACGTGATGAAAGCCTACTTCGCTCCCAATGATGAGGTACACTTGAGACTGTTGAACCACACCCCTCTCACATACTTGCTAATGAGAACCTGCGGTGCACGCACAGAGCGAAATGGACCGACTTGACTTCAATCATATGCTGATACTCAAAACCATCGGAAGAAAGCTTTTTCTGGCCCCTGTCCCGAAAGAGAAGACCCATCGCATCCTTGACATTGGGACCGGTACAGGTATCTGTACGTGCGACGTGTCATTGCCGCCTCTACCTATCAAGTCTGACGAACACAACAGGGGCCATCGAGGCATCGGATATGTTCCCCAACGCAGAGGTATATTTAAACAAGTCAGCTGCTTCTCCGGGCCGGGCTAATAGATTGATAAGGTCATCGGTAACGATTTGAGTGCTATTCAGCCCAAATGGTAATGATAGCTCTCAGAGAGATGTGACATCCCGTGTGCTTGACTGACGATGCAATAGGGTGCCACCCAATGTCAAATTTGAGGTCGATGACGTCGAAAGCGAATGGATCTACAACGAGAAGTTTGATTTCATCTTCTGCCGGTACATGGCAGCATCCATCTCGGATTGGCCAAGGCTCATGTCGAGAATCTACGAGTGAGTTACATAAATAGGCATCCAGACAGAACGCTGACAAACCGGTATTATAGAAACACAAACCCTGGCGGATGGGTAGAATTTCAAGACTATGATCTCTTGTACAGATCAGACGATGGCTCGCTGACTGACGATCATCACACTTCGAAGTGGACCAAGGACTTCCTTGATGGCTTTAAATCAATTGGACGAGAACCTTGCCCGGGTCCCAAACTGGAAGGCTGGGCTAAAGAAGCTGGGTTTACTAACATCAAACATCAGGTGTTCAAATTGCCCATTGGACCTTGGCCAAAGGATCCCTACTACAAGGACGTAGGAATGACCAATATGATCATGCTCCTCGATGGCTTGGAGGGCTTTACACTGCGAATGTTCTGCAGTGTTCTCGGGTGGACAAAGGAAGAGGTTCAAGTCTTGTTGATGTCGGTCCGCAAAGAGCTCAAGGCTCCGGCATTCCATGCCTACTACAACCTGTGAGTATATCGTCAACAGATTTGATGCGACTGGATTGCTGATGAACTATATCTCACAGTCATGTGGTTTACGCACAAAAGCCCGAGACCAGAGATGATGAGTAATCAGTCATTCGTTGGAATCAGTAATTTAGGTATGAGATCTGGCAATTACTTACCACAGACAAAGTTCTACTTTCAATGGCAATTCCACACGCTAGGCGACTTAGTTTAAAAAACATAGCACATTTCCGTGAGGTCATTTGAGAGCATTGTGTTGTGAAACCAGACATCAACAAGAGCTTCAAAGTGCTTTGGCTTGGTGGGAACCTTTCCCGCTTCCAGCTTGCGTGAAGTTGACGACTGGATCAGCGACGGGCATGACAAGTCCCCGAGAACCCGGGTCTCCAGCAGAGTTTCTGAGTTCTGATTCCCTGGATCAAAACCCGCATCCGCCAAGACCTGATATTGCAACCGCTTCCATTTGTAATGCGACATCCCGCCGGTAAGAGCTACTATGTCTCATGCAGCAACGTCTTGCTTTTCATTGGATGACCTGACATCAGACGTTCATAAGCAGCTCAACTCCACGGCGCCGATGCCTGTTGGTCATCGTATCAGTCAGCCTGATATCACAAATGGCCCATCTGCCGTAGCTAGCAGATGAAACATATTTCCTAATTTGTAGTCAATAAGGTTTGCCTCGGTTCTTGGTAACGCTAGTAGAGAATTCACATCGAAGCCAAGATCCGTAGATGTGAGGATGACTCCACTTTTCGCACCGGATGTTACGGTGTGGAATAAGGGACTTGCGTTCATCTGAGTAAGAAACTTGCATTGGCGACACGAAATCGACATACGACGTGCCTAAAGAGGAGAAGTGGGTATGTGTAACAGGATTCCCCTCACCGCGACCCATCATTATAAATATTGTCCTTAGGTCCTGTACAAAGTATCAAGTCCACCATCTTCATCCGATCTCAATCTTCACCGAGGTCCAACAAATATACCCCGCCATGGCCTCGACAACGCTCACCGAGAACACCTTCACCCACAGCGGCGACAAGACCACCTTCTACTGGTCTGCTGGCCCATCTCAGGGACCGCTGGTCATCTTCATCCACGGCTGGCCCGCCAACGGCGAGTCGTGGAAGCCTCAGCTCCTCGCCCTCGCCGCGCTCGGCTTCCGCACGATCGCGCCCGACACCCGCGGCTACGGACGATCCAGCGTGCCCAAGGAAACCTCCGCCTACGCGTTGGAGCACCATGTATCGGACATGCTGGCCCTGCTCGCCCACCTCGGCCGTGACAAGGCGGTGTGGATCGGACACGACTGGGGTGCCGGCCTCGTCTGGGGCTTCGCCGCGCAGCACCCGGAGAAGTGCGTGGGCGTGTGCTGCATGACGGTCCCGTACCAAGTCCTCGCGAATGGCCTGGAGGGTCTCGCCGCTCTTTCCAACCGCGAACTGTATCCCGAGGACCAGTACCCGCTCGCTCAATGGGACTACCAGGCCTTCCACACCGAGCAGCCCGAAGCGAGTGCCAGCCAGCTAGCGGCCAACGTCACCAACACCGTCAAGCTGTTCTACCGAGGCGGAAGTCCGCAGACCTACGGCAAGCCCGCTTTTACCGCGTCAGTTCGGAAGACCGGGGGCTGGTTCGGCGGCCTCCCAGAGGCGCCAGACACGCCCTTCGAGTCGACGCTGTTCAAGGACGACAAGCCGGCGTTTGATCGCATGGTCGCAGAGTTTGAGAAGAACGGCTTCGAGGGCCCTAATGACTACTACCGCAACCACTCGGCCAACAAGGCGTACACCCTAAAGGCACCGAACGGGGGTCGGCTGTCGTACCCCGTCCTCTTTGTGGAGGCACGATGGGACAGCGTCTGCGATACTTCCATTTCGAGATTGAGTGAGCCCATGCGGGAATTGTGCGATGACCTCACCGAGGTGAGCATCGAGGCGGGGCACTGGGTTGCGATGGAGAAGCCGGAGGAGACCAACGCGGCACTCGTGCGGTGGATTGCTCAGAAGCTGCCCACGCACTTCCCCGGCTACTGGAAGACACCGTTCGTGTCGCGCAAGTGAGAGGATAGCCTGCAGCTTTATGATCTTATTCAGAAACGACGACATGAATTCAGTGCAGTTCTAGCCTACGCGTTTGCCATACTCTTTCGGCCACCGGTGACCATGATTGTCCGAACGGATAGAGGTGCCGGCGCACGTTTATGAACACGATAATTTGCCACCGCGAAAGCGCATCACTATTTGGGTAAGGCGGTGATCGAAATGGATCGTCAGCTAGCTATCGTCATGGGAGAATTTCTCGAGTCAGGTCCCAGGTCCGACCAACTCGCTTGTTGCTTGTGTGGATACTGCTGGATATGAAACAATGGACATGATGCTTCTCATTGGATCATGAACTCTTCGTGGAGTTTAAGGCTGGACCTACACCTATCCCACGGTGTTAAAGGTTAGCGTAGTACTTGCGGGGCTTTCCATATAACGAAGCCCCGCAAGTACTACGCTAACCTTTAACACCGTGGGATAGGTGTATCCATGTGTCGGGGCGCCCGGGGAACTGGACGTTGGCCGATCATCTTAACGGAGGACCTGATTGAGGATGAAGCAGCCTGGGCAGAAAAGAGAGCTTTACGCAAATGGATTGGACCAATCTACCGCTGACGACTCAATTGAATTTGACATATTTTCCATGTTTTTATCCGAGCATTGACGCGTAGTCGTCGACGATTCAGAGGTGAGGTTGTTGTTTGTGCGTCTAAGGTTAATCATCCTGATGGCCGGGGTAGGTCTGCTTCCATGGAGCCTCTAATTTCGGTTCTTTATGATCAACCTTCGTGACAAGCTTGAATATTTTCCGTCTCTTTAGGGGCGCCCGCCCATCCCAACAATGAAGGGCACTTGTTGTCCTTCTTGCTTAAGGCTGAATGTGCTCAGAGCACCTCGGTTTAGTATTTCCATGCTTCAACCTTAACCGCAACAATTCTGGGCGGAAAGCACCTGTTTGAGCATGGCATCGTCGCAAAAGGCCTGGGAGCTCGAAGACCGGCCCTCGCCGACCTTTCATCAACAACCACAACAACACGCGCCCGCGAACGGCTCCGCACAAAATGCCGTGCCAGAACATAGGTGGCCTTTCCAGGAGGTAGAGGACGACAAGCAGCCTCCTCAGTGGCCCTTCCACGGCGAGGATGAAGCCAAGAAACCGCCCCCCACGTCGTTGCATCCGCCGCCCGCAGCCGGCCCGCCATTTCAACGCCAACCTTCAGTCAGTCCAAGTCCGAGGCCAAGCCATACCCGCCATGTGCTTAGCTACTGGGCCCTCGAGCTCCTCACGGTGTTCGTCGCGGTCGGTCTTCTCGTTGCTATCATCGCCCTTCTCGCGTACTACGATGGCTGCTACATGCCAGAATGGCCGTTCGACATCAACCTCAACTCCGCCATCGCCTTTCTGTCGACCTTTCTGCGGGCGGCCATCGTTGCCGCTGTTGCGGAGATCATCGGCCAGATCAAGTGGACTTGGTTCACTGAGCAGACGCGCCCACTTCACCACCTCCAGGACTTTGATGCGGCCAGTCGGTCTATCCTCGGCTCTATGAAACTCCTGGCGGTGTTGATATGGAACATGGGATTTACATCTGCTGGCCTGCTTGCCATTGGAGCCGCGTTGGTAACCATCGCCAGTTTGTCCGTCGGCCCCGTCACACAGCAAGCCGTCAGAACCAGCACATGCCCTATGTTGCAGGACCATATCAACTCTTCCATTCCGGCTGCCAACTACGTTCCCGGATCATCAGCTTACTACCGGGTGGGCGCAGGCTCATATGAGATCGAGGTGGACATGAAGAGTACCATGATCCAGGGCATCACAGACCCAAACAGTCAGTACAGCAACGTCCAAGTCAGCTGCCCCAGTGGTAACTGCACATGGCCGGATTACGGCACGGGCGTCACGCACGCCAGCATCGGCATGTGCAGCAAGTGCATCGACACGACGAGCTTCGTCAGCGGGCCAAACAACGTGAGCAACATCACGCTGCCTGACCAAGGCGCTTTCATCAACATCATGTCTGGCAATTACATGTGGATGGGGTACAGCAACCTCAGCGCGTACAACAGTCTCTTTACGGAGGATTTTGCGGCGGCGTCGGCAGTCTCGCTTGCGAACTTCAGCATGCTCATGATCTCGAGCTCGCCTTGCACGTCGGACAATTCGACGGGGATACCCAAGCTCGAGTGCCCGCATCGCGTCACCGAAACAAATATGAACTCCTACGGCGATCTCGGGGACTACATCGCCGCCTCTTGCGTCATGTACCCTTGCATGAAGGAGTATTTCGCCCAGTATGAAAACAACACTCTGACAGAGAAGCTTGTCCGCACCACGACGGCGGTGCCCAATAAGGCTGAGCTTGGATCTCAGAGCTCGTACTATTACTCGGGATATGGTAACTACACAGCCCGCCGGAGCCCATGCGTGCTTGACGACGGCACATGGTACGACTTCAACAACCAGAGCGACGCCCTAGATATCCCGGGACGCACCTGGACGAACTATACCATCGCCGACAACGATATCCGCCTGGTCCCCAACGCCTGTCTGTACAAAATGGACGGCACGTTCTTTTCGGCGTTGTCAAGTTTCCTCAGCGTCGACCTCTTCAGCGCCACTTGTAGATACGACAGCATGCAGAGCGGCCATCTCAACTGCTTCGAGTCGTGGTGGCTGACGCCGTTGTGGGCCGAGAAGAATGCGACGGTAGCCAGTCTGACGAGCGCCATGGACAGCTTTGCATGGGCCGTAACCAACAAATTCCGCATGACGGGGCTCGGCCCGGATATTCATCGAGGTGTTGACGCCCTCAAGAACCGGGGCGCCCAGGCACTCGGCGAAGTATGGGCGAGTAGCACGTGCACCTACTTTGACAGCAAGTACATTGCGCTGCCCGCCGTCCTCGTCGCCTGCTGCGCCTTCCTTCTCGGCTGGGTCATCATCAAGAACTACACTGACCCGGAGCAGCCGGTGTGGAAGGGCAACGTGCTCCCGTTGCTCTTCTTCGGGTTGCATGATAAAATGGGTCCGCAAGCCGCTGGTGGAGGCATCGGCCCTAGCGCTACTAGCGAGCCGGGTCAGCCGAGGGATGGCGGGAGACTGGCGAGGAATATGTCATTCTTCCGGGAGAATGGCCGCGCGGCGCCGGAGCTGGACCGGATCCAGCAGGAGTCGGGACGGATGTGGGTGCGGTTCCACGGCGGAACGGACCCTGGTTTCTTGGATCTGGGCACGAAACGGCATGACCCGGAGGCTGCGAACTCGGGGCTGGTTTCCGGCAACTTGGGGAATAATGATTTCCGCGAAAGGCCGGCGGGTAGATAATGTTTAGATGATAATGTGTATTTCTGATTTCGACGTACATGTCGTTGTTGAAAGTGACGCGACTAGATGTTCTCATGCACGGCAAGTATTTGCAGGATTGATGTTCATAAGTGAATTTCATGACTCATTTGTAAGAGTTTGCTCTTTCTAATTATTTTACAGCTTGGACTTGACGTCTTCCTCTCTGCCCTGCAGGTTCGGGTGGGGAACTCTTACTGGTCGAGTTACTGCGTAGAAGGCCAGACCTTCGGACTTGGTTGAGAACTAAGACGCAAACATGTAAGTCAGCCTTCTAGTCTTTAATTATGATGAAGTCAAAGGAGGATACGAACCTGGACTTTGGAGCCGACGTGGAAGAAGGCAAAGTCACCGGGGACAAGGTGGTGAGTGATTCCAGTGGCCTCGTCCTATCAAGAACGTGCTTGTTAGTGTCAAGGTCTCATGGTATGCTCATTGAGATGGGACTTACCAAGATATCGATCTGACCGCTGAGAACGTACTTGGTCTCCTCAAAAGTGTAGTGGGCGGGGCGGGAAGGACCGGCGACAATCTTGTAGAAGCCCGACGTGAAGTGGGCGGGAGAGTCAGTGGTCTTTGTGCGGATCCTATTCGGATGTCAGACTTGGTCATGTGAGCTAGTGAGTTGGAAGAAGCATACGAGTGGAAGTCGGCAACGGTGGCGTTCTCGCCCTCGGGGAGGGGGATGAACTCGTGGCCCGCGCCCTTGATGATGGTAAGAGGAACGAGGCTCGACACTTTGACGGCCATCACAGTAAGCAAACATGTATACGACCTCGTGGCATGGTTCTGCTGCAGAGAAGCAGACACGGGGTACAAGGGTGTCTTACTTTTGATGATTCTCTCAAAAACTTCCATAGAATTGATTAAACGCACGATAAACTTGCTTGATCACGATAAAGAATTACATACTTATACCACGACTTATAGTCGTCGTCGGTTGCAGTTCCGAGAGACAACTCGGAGCATTCTCGGGGTGTTGGGGTTGCCGTCGATGATATCGGGAGCCGACCCGGCGGTGTCTCCATCCCGGTTGAGGTACGGGTAGATCATCCGCCGCCTATCTGATGTCGTGCGAGCCGGGGTAGTGGGGCCTGACGAGCGGGGCATGTCTTCCTTCACCAATGACATTATCGATACACTCCAACCTATCTAGTAAATTCATCAGACTTCATTACAACAGACTTCTAAATTTCACCATTCGCCTAACATGATAATCGTGGATTTTCTTAAGAGGCGGTGACCATGATCCTAGCCATCCGATCTGAGTCCATGCGGTTGTCACAGGCTTGGCAACTTCCATTAGCGTCGTGCCTAGGCTTGGCGGTATTTGGACCTCAGCATCAAGCTAGACAGCTTTCAATGACCACTTTCAAGTACGTTGAACTAATATTCTTTTCGAATTCCGATGTTTGGGTACTCGGAAGCAACTTCTTGGTGTCCACAGACGAACATTCGCTATCTTTTGGATCAGCAGGCGGGCGGTGCATGATAACTGCCGCTGGACCCCTGCATGCAGCTAGCTTCTCCAGATCCGAACGCCGAGAAACGCCGTGTCGGGCCCAGGCCCGCGTGGAGGGAACTGCGCCGAGCTTGCGACGGTTGACGGACCGAACCGGCCAGTGCCGAACTAGCGCGGGCCCGGACGGGTCGGGGCCGTGAGCCTTTGTACCCCGCCGTCTTCCGGCGAGTGCACCCACCGACAATCGTAAGGAAAGCAGACAGACACTTGATGGTTTCACGCAGGCCCGATGAAGCGCACTGAGAAATGCGTCTCTCTAGCGGCTAGTCTAGTATTTAATACAATCCATGCGCCATCGCTGGTTTATTTCATCCATTACGGCTGCGCAATGGCGCAGTCACCCACTGACGATTTGCCTCGAATTCACAGTGGTCATCTTTCTCAACTTTGCTACTCATAATCAAATTAAAGGGGGAATAGAAGGGTGTCTTTCGAGCCCATTGGGGGTTCTTCGAAGGAGAAACCGCCACAGACCGTCGAGTTTCACTGTTGGCCAAAGAACTTGATTTCATTGGCGGCCAAAACCTGTCGATGCATACCGCTTTAGGCTCAAAGAATACCAGTGGCTATGAAAGTGAACGAAGTGTTTTAACAGGCCTGTTGGGTCGCACTCAATACGAATGCTGCAGCACAGGGGTCAATCACCCCCTGTTTCACCAATTTTCTGCTTTATATATACACGGGGTCATCTGAAGTGCGACGTTCTCGTATTTAGACATGCAAATAACTCTACTCAGTATGTCTATTGCAGAAGGTCTGCATGCATGCAAAACAAAGTCTCAAGTAGAGCAGGAAGTTTGACGTTCATCATCACCTTGTGCATTGCTCCAAACATAATTCTGCGGGCAAACTCAGCTCCTCAATCGTACATCTGAGGCTCGGCAGCATGACATAGCTATCTTCGCACACAGCATTTGCTGCTCAGAGGAGTATGGCCAAAAAACAATCACACTTTCATCTTATGTGTCACTCATCATTGACATTTGATCAACGTAATGTTTTCGGGTGTATGGTATCTCACTCCGATGATTGGCAGAATAGGCAATATGGCATCCATGACCGAAACAAAACCAGGCCTCACGATGGTTGAAGCAAAACGACAGTATGTGTGATCCAGACGAGATCATCATTGCGTACGCAGAACGGGCAGGAGCGAGCCTAGCAGCCAGCGGAGATCTTGAATTCTTGCAGTGAGTCTCGGTGTAGGCACTTCTGAAAAGCGCATCTCCTCCTTCTCCGGCGTGGAACAGATGGGTTGCAGTTGAACATCCAGCCCCGCCGAGTGAGACGGGTCGGCACCTTTGACGCGGCTTGGCGGTCGATGACTACGAATTATGCTGTAAGTTTTGTCGATCTGTTTGTCGGCCATGAGCTTGTATTGTGGTGGCAGTGAAGCATCAAGTCAAGAGTGTGGTGTGGGACACACACAAGAGGTCCCCTCAGATTCGTCTCTGTAAGCGGCCCTTCTGTTGCGGCATTTTCGGATGAGACCGCGGAAGAGACCAAGTAGGGATCATCAACTTTGGACTTTGGGTCAGGAGCTGGGTAATCATCCCGACTTGGCAATGTCAATGTCAACGGTTCGGACTTTCACGCACCTCGAAAGGGGGGCAGGTTGATACCATCGCGAGTGCCACTTTTCAGACGATGCGAAACAGGGCAATTCAGTATGGATAGGGGGCATGGGACAAACGATGGCGACCTTCATGGCTGGCCATCCCCCCATCCATATGGAAGCCAGGTTGGTAAGCGATGGCTTTCTGGAAGCCCCCGACAAACGTTGCGCGATTCGTTCTCAGAGTCTACAGACCTCTCGCAAAGGGTAGTTTTGCTGTTTTGGATCGCGGTGGAGACGGCGGTGATGTCGTTGATTCGAGGGATATTATGGGACACACGTGTGAGCAAGGAGATCTGACGTTGTCGTTTGAGGCGCCATGGTGTTGGGCTGCTGGTCGACTGGGTCTCTGGCCTTAACCCATGATGTATGGCTGCTTTGAGACACGAAAGTGGATGGGGGAGGTTTTCTGACAAACCTCGTGCATCCTTGATGTCCTCGAGTCGGGCCCCTGGCTCGACAGGGGTGATGCCGGCCTACCGCCAGTGAGGATGCGACCTGCGCTAGCCTGGTTTCCGCATGCTTCAAGTTGCCCATTTTTTTCTTCTTCCCTCGCTGTCTCGTCTCCGGATTTGCAAGGTGGGAAAATCATTGGATTCGGCAGTACAACCGAAAAAGGAGCGAAGGGGTGTTTCTCTGGGTAGGTTGGAAGATCGGCGTCGATCAACCTAGACACGGGAAAATCTCCTAAATGCTGTGGAAGATCAGTACCTCTCCAACAGCACCCAAGCTACTAAGCTTTTGCCATTTCCTCTGCACTGCCTATTGCAGCCTTACAGCCAGTCCTCGGCACGAAGCGATGTGTTCGTTGCCGCGTGTCTTGGCAAGTCAAGTGCCTTGGCGATTTACCGAGAGAACGACAACGGCAAAAACATCCGAGTTTGACAGCTCCCAGCGGCGTCATCTGGTCTGTGCAAAGTCTCATCACAGCCACAGTTCATTCGGCCAAACAGTTCAGACCTAGCAACTATTCAGACGCGGGCGAGGGACGAAAGGGGTGGGCGGCGAAGGGGATGCGACAAGGGGAGCGGGGGGCAGGGAGCCCGCGGGCTCAGCAAGTTCAGCGCGAAAGAGGCGAAAGGAAAAGGCATGCAGTGCACACACGCCAGACAGATCACAGAGACAGCGAGCAGCAGGTTCGAGCATGACGGATGACAGGTGACAGGCGACAGATGACACGCGCGTGTCAGTGTCGTCCAATACCTCAGGCCGTCATGCGTTGCATCTCGTCTCTCCTCTCGTCTCTCTGTGTGTCTCTCTGTGTCTCCCAGCGCCCTTCAGCTTCATCTCATCTCTGC
This sequence comes from Colletotrichum tropicale, assembly GCA_027406125.1. NCBI lineage: Eukaryota > Fungi > Ascomycota > Sordariomycetes > Glomerellales > Glomerellaceae > Colletotrichum > Colletotrichum tropicale. Next base: position 4,608,490 of record JANVYH010000004.1, read on the forward strand.
GAAATGTGCCAGATCTGACGGCCAATTGAGCCGCAAGTTGTCATCGAAAGAGCCCCGCTAAGGTGATGGTGCTCTTGGCAAGTGAAACAATATGCGTCCGGGGTGAGCAGCCCGCGCTCCCCGACTACAGTTTCCCATTTCCCAACATGGCCCAGCAGGCGTTTCAAGATCGTCCTTTTCGATGGTGGAGACCGGTAGCGAGAGCGGCAACAGACAAGGCACCGAGCAATGACAGTGCCGTCGGCAGACTGTTCCTCGGGAAAATTATTTGGTCAGAGCGCCGCGGTTCAGAAACCGAGGAGATCTTAGAAGGGGTTTTGTGGCTTTTTCGGCTGATGCAAGTTCGGCGTACGAGTTCGGCTTACAGGTTCGGCGCCAATTGAACCCCCCTCAGATGAAATGAATGACACGGTTCACGCGCGCGGGGTTGGGCTGTCAGTAACAGACATTAACAACGCCAACAACATAATTAAAACTCCTTTTAACATTAAGGTAGGAAGAGCAAAAGACATGGATTCAAATATGACAATTGACAATCTTAACATCATGCTTTCGACATTCCCTCATTCTACATCGGAAAGAGCTGTGATTCGTTCGTTTGGCACGTCAGGCTTCTTAGGACATGCAGATAAGGTGTGTTTGGCCTGCATGCGCTGCGTGTGTCCCTCAGCTGAAGGATCTGCGGTAAGGTAGGCCCCTCCAACGGCAGGTCTTGCCTGAGTCTCTTTAGCGCGCTGCCATCGCTGCGCCGTTGAATGCCACGGATGTCGCCCGAAAAAGAGCCTTGTCGATATTGGGATGGACCTACACACATGCTCACTCACATCAATCGCCTCTCCCCGCGCGCCCCTCCCCCCCACAACCACCCGCCGCAGGGCTAGCGACGTTGACGATCTCGCGACGTTTCACATGCCTCAGACACGATGGGGGGCACCTGTCGCTTTCGTCCCTGAACCCATTGAGGATAGGTCTGGTTTTAAGGGCTCGCCGAATTGTCTGAATCGAGGACGAAGGACTAGGGAAGGGTTCATGGGTCGGCATGTCTAGCCGCGGAGCTTTTGAGCTCTCGGGACGCGATTCTTGGCGTACAAACATTTCCCCCCTAAGAGTGAAGACTGTAGACATCACTTTTAAGCTCGAGTATAAAGATCTCGAGATCATCCGCCCTTCAGTTCATGTTCCTCTCCATTCTTCAGCAGTGTCTTCTTCTTCTTTCTTCTCTTCTATTAACTTCTTATCTTCTATCTCGCCGATTGATTCGTGCGTCAGACTTTCCGTCGCTTCCAATTTCTCTCAAACCAGTCTAATCGCCATCCCGCCATCGTTAATTAACTCAAAATCCTTTTTTCAACGTCCAACGTTCAATCAATCAAAATGGTTTCCAAGACCCTCCTCTTCGCTCTCGCAGCCGCTCCCCTGGTCGCCGCCCACGGCAAGCCCGTCGTTCTGACTGGCAACCTCGGCGGCAACGGCACTGCTCTGGCCAACCAGGGCGGCGTTGTCCCTCTCACTGGCCCCAACAGGAAGGTTAGTCTTTCAACAACAGCAGTCACTCCAACGAAGCGCGCGCTAACCACCATGCAATACAGACTGAAGTCGACACCACTGTCTTCAAGAGCAAGAACATCATGACCGACGGTCTCGGCCGTACCACCGGCAACGGCAAGGTCCAGGTCGCCGACATCGACGCCGCCAACGCCATGTCCGGCGGCACCCTTCCCCAGGTCTCCTCCACCGGCGGCAGCATCTCCGGAACCTTCCACGTCGTCACCACCGACGGTGCCGGCCCTCTCCGCGCTGTCCTCGACCCCACCGGCACCGGCTCCTTCTCCAACGGCGTCGAGCTCACCGCTACCCAGAACGTTCCCGGCAACAACGGAAACATCAGGCCCAACGGCCAGGTCCCCGGCCAGAAGAACGCCCGTGACCTCTTCGAGCGTGCCATCTACAAGCGTGCTGCCAACGTCAACAAGGACTTCGTAAGTAACACCTTCACGTCTCTGCGCAATGTGGTAAAATCCAGTGGCTAACATCCCATTCTCCACAGCCCATGGCCTTCTCCGTCCCCGACGGCACCCAGTGCACGGGTACCTCCGGCAACCTGCAGAACGTCTGCTTGGTCAAGATCGCCAACAACAACGGCGCCGGCCCCTTCGGTGGCGTCATGGCCATCCAGATCCCTCCCGCTGGCGCTGCTGCCGCCGCTCCTGCTGCCAAGCGCGAGGTTGACTTCGAGGCTTAAGCGACCAGATTTCTTTGGACGGATTTTGAGATTCTGATGGCTCAAGACCCCTGGTGGGCAGCTAATTGGATGGCCACCTGTCATCAGACAACCTTTTCTTCTAGCAGTAGATAGTTAGTTCGGCTCTGCTAATTCACTTTTTTTTCTTCAAAGAAAGTTATTGGTGTTCGTGTGACTGGTCGTGACATGAGGGGGGGCCTCTTGGATTTTGTAAAGGGTTTGGTGTGCAGATCGGCACTCCTTCAACCTGAGGTTTTACTTCATTCTGAGCGCAGTCAGTCTACTTCCGGGTTCTAGACTCCTTTTAAACTTGGCGTTGGGCTTTCGTATTTATCCTCGTCCTATATGTGCCATCGGAGACTTCCGCCCAGGAGATGGAGACGTACAACGGTATTCCTCGGTTTGATTGCCCGCAAGGGTGAACCCGGTGTGGGAGAGACCTACCCGCCAATCACGGTGCTTCCGTTCTCTACAGCTATCCTGTCAAGTTGATGTAGTGAAATGCAATTGGGCGTTATCACTTACTCCGCCACTCTCCACGTCTTTTTCCTTCCGTCGTAGGGCAGTTTTGGGGAGGTTCTGGCCGTTGGTGCTAGTAACAGTTACGTACGCTACTCAGCCTATCCATCCCACCGGATGTTATGACGACGCGTCGTTCAACACGTATCACCAAACCACGGAGCTGGCTAGAATGCTTCGAAACGGTTGACGGAGGGTAAATCAGAGTAATCGCAATACTTGCAGGCCGACTGAGAAGAATTGTGCGACCATGTGGCTGTTGTGCCATGATGCCAAGCATCTGCATCCCCTTTCTGGAAACTTGTCTATTTGGACTCAAAAAGGCAACGCTACAACCTACGCGACTCCATTCGAGAAAGACTCCAACATCCAAGAAATCAACGTATCATTGTCGAAGGGGCTCTTGGGTCTGTCTACCAGCCCTATGGTAGCACAGACGGAAATGCCGTTACGCCAAGGTGCCATTCACATCGATGACCCCAGAGAACCCATTGGACTCACAAAATGCCTGAGCTTCAAACAGATCCTTACAGCATACGCCATCAGACGCAAAAAAATCAGACGTTTACACCTGTTGGCTGTCAAAAGTTCGTCCCATAAGGCCCCCCTTTCATATAAAAGCTTGGTGCATGAGGGGCGCGTCTATTTTGGATAGAGTAAGGAGGATCGCCAATTCCGCCTCGAGGTCACGTAAGACCGGGAAACGCGTCAGTGAGATGATGGCGATGGAGGCTTTTCGTGGTCGCCGAGGTCCAAATTTTCGGCTCCGGTAGGGAATGGGCCCGGTCCCCGGTGGGCTGAGTCCCGCGGAGCGGGTCCGAATCCCACCTCCCGACGGCTTGGCCTCCCACCTCCCGGATGGCTTATACCGGCCCCTTACCATTCTGCCCGTAGAATTTCATGCTAAGCTACTACCACACTCTATTCTGGGCCACACGGAGAGCCTCTACAGGTCGAGAATACAGCTGGTCGGCCAATGGGACGTCAGTCAATTACGAATCGTCACCCCAGTTAACCGTCCGCAGCAATACCCACAGCACTCTATCGGGACAACACCGACGGTACAGGGGACGGTCATAATTAGGCGTCATGCGATAGGAGGCGTAAGGCAGAGGCTGGACTGTAGAGGCTAGCAACGAGGCTCATAGACCATGACGACTTCAAGATGAAGGGATTTTGTATAAGTAAAGAAAGGTTCTCCGCGACAAAGTAATCTTTCAATTCAGCATCCTCATCACACTCACATTCACAACTCACTCACTCACTCACTACCTCTACCAATCACTTCTTAACCACTCTCACTTTTACCACTTCCTCCAGTAACCGTCTCAACAACTTCATCTGAGGTTTTTCTTTTCCAGCCAACCGCAACAATGAAGTTCACTACCTTCGCTCTTACTGCCCTCTCCCTGGCGGCCACCGAGGTCTTCGCTCACCCCGAGAGGTTGACCAAGGAGAACATCAGACGCGAGGCTGCCCTGGCTGGTCGCTCTACCAACAAGTGTGCCGCCGCCATTGAGAAGCGCAAGGCCGAGATCATCGCCAAGCGCTCCCAGCGTCTCTACGAGCGCCGCGTCGCCAACGGCGACATCGTCCCCAGCAGCCACGGCATGTCCAAGCGCAACACCCTCCAGTACACCTCCATCCAGAACAACACCTGCCTCTTGGCCCCTGAGACCATCTTCGGCCCCTACGGCGTCGACGGCGAGATGAACCGTCACGACCTTCGCGAGTCCCAGCCTGGTATCGACTTCTACTTCGACATTGGCGTCATGGACATCAACACCTGCGAGCCTTTGGAGGGTGCCTCCGCTTCCATCTGGCACTGCAACGCCACCGGATCCTACGCCTCCTTCACCGGCATCGACCCGGACACCTCCGAGCTCCTTGACGGCTGGGAGAAGCGCTCCGACGGCACCACCGACGACGAGACCTTCCTCCGCGGCGTCCAGGTCTCCGACTCCAACGGCATGATCGAGTTCCTGACCAAGTTCCCCGGCTACTACGTCTCCCGCTCCACCCACATCCACGTCGCCGTCCAGGCCAACGCCTCCAGCGGTATCTCCTACAGCCAGAGCGCCATTCAGCACGTCGGCCAGCTCTTCTTCGAGGAGGACCTGCTCTCCCAAGTCTACGCCGTCAGCCCCTACTCTTCTCACCTCGAGACCCTGAACCGCACCACCAACGACGAGGACTCTGTCCTGTCCAGCGCCAGCGAGGACGGCTACAACCCCTTCATCAGCGTCTCTCTTCTCGGTGACAGCATTGAGGACGGCCTGGTCGGCTACATCACCATCGGTGTCAACGCCACTGGCGAGGAGATTGCCACCACCGGCACCGATGTCAACCCCCAGGGTTGGATCCCCACCGTCTCCGTCGGCACTGCTAAGCTTGCTGAGGCTACTGCTGCTGACGCCGCTGCCGGCTACACTTCTTAAGTCTCATAAGGGCACTTGAACATTGCATATCATGGCGTTTTTTGGATTTCTTTTCCTTGTGTTCGGGCTGGTTCAAAGCATTTAGCAGCGATAGGGCGACGGGTCTCAGGGGAAGTAGCATAGCAAGGCGTTTGCATATAGATGGTTGGCACACAAAATAGATACGAATTGATTACTCAATTTTCACACGTTTCCTGGCTGTTTTCTTTATTGGTTTGTCCGGCTTGCCGTTTGAGCATGCAATTATTTAATAGCTACAAATACGCAATCAACAGCAACTTGAGTGAATACGACACCTGCATGGGGTCTTGGCATTGCGGATCTGTGCGGCCATTCAGTCACCTGAACAAAAGGGAAGAGACCCAGTGTCATCAAATTGCCGGAGTTAAACGGAAGGTGCCGGTTTGGGGACCCGCAAGCTGACACTTGAATTAGGTCCGGGGAAGGATGAGTTCCAGTTATTGAGTTCAGGGCCAACCACATTCGCAGTAGCCTGATTCAGAATATGAGTCTTTGCAACTTATGTTGTCATACTTGATTCATCGGGGTTCTCAATCACCCCGGTGCGGAGACCGGCCGGCGGTCGAAAATCTCGGGAGCTAGTCACAGGCCTTCGGGTGCGGATCCCGCGCGTTCCCAACGCCGATGAATGAAGTGCGCAGAGACCCAAGGCTCCGCTCCGCTCCGCGAAATCGTTGAGATGAATGATCTGTCCAGACTTGCGTGTCGATTCAAAGCCGCTACCAGCATTCACCGAAAGTCATATAAACAAAGATGATTCACCTACAACTAGAAACCACTGGAATGCAGAGCCGAACAACTCACAACAATTACCACCGTCCTGTAACCACCACTTTCGCGTTTTCTATTCATCTAAGCTTTATTTCAAAATGGCCATAGTTGCTGTCGCTGGAGGCACGGGTGGAGTTGGCAGAGCCATCGTGGAGCAGTTGCAGCTCAGCGGAAAACAGCAGTTCTTCGTGCTGGGGCGCAAGGTAACTACACACATTGTGATGATTGATACTACTCACAGGGGCTATTAAACCAGCCTTTAAATCTGTATCATTCACTGGATACTAGCTGATTTGATGTCTTTCAAGTCTCCATCCCCCGCTCTCCCGGGTGCTCCTTCCTTTCTCGAAGTAGACTACGAAAATGTCGACGCTCTCATCAAAATCCTTGAAGAACACAACATCGACACTGTTATTTCCGCCCTGAACCCGGAGTCTGAGAAATCTAGCAACGCTCAGATCAACCTCATCGCGGCTGCTGATAAGTCGAAGACGACTCAACGCTTTGTTCCCAGCGAGTATTTCACGCCTGTTGACAAGAAGTAAGGCCACTGAAGAAGTCTTGTAGAGATACCTGGAACTAACCGAAACAGTAACCTCAATGAGTCTTTTGGCGAGCAATACCGCCTGGCGAATGCGAACGCGATCGAGAATTCAGGCCTGGAGTACATTCGCATCTATGCAGGATTGTTCATGGACTACTGGGCCATGCCCAACGTCCACTCCTACATGATGCCGTTCAGCCCTGGCATCGACATGTCTCTCAAGAAAGCAGTTGTTCCGGGAACAGGAAACGATGTCATGAGTATGACATACACCATTGACCTCGCCCGCTTCATTGTTCGCCTTCTTGACGAACCTAGTTGGCCCAGGACTGCCTCAATCAGCGGCACAGACGCTACTTTCAACGAAATAATAGCCCTTCTCGAGAAGTATCACGGTGAGTAATGGGCCTGTAAAATAGCGCGAGCTTTGAGATCGCCAGACTGACACAAGCCCAGACGCCAAGTTCGATGTGATCTATGACGATGTAGAGAAGCTCAAGAACGGGGATGCAACTTTGGTGTCGATTCCCGATGAGTCGAGCGGCATCCCCGTGGCGCTTTTGAAGCAGATGACAGTTGCATTCAGTCTCATGGTTGTCAGCGGTGTTTGTGCCTTGCCTAAGGAGGGCCGCCTGAATGACATGTTTCCTGAGCTGCGCCTGACTACAGTTGAAGAGCTTCTTGAGAAGGCTTGGGCTAAGAACTAAGGTTATAACTAACCCCCGAACGCTTCCAGTAGTCCTTTAAGGAGTAGTACAGATTGAGTTTTGAACTCTATTTCATAGAAACATGTTTGTATGGCAATCTCCATGTTTGGTCCCGCACTGCTTTCACACCTTCGCCGTCCATGCGGATCCAACAGCAGCTATCCTAGCAGCAGCCAGGAAGAGACATGCCAAAAACGTAACCACTCCAGCCCAAATCTGCGCCCAAATGTACTTTCCGGTTCCGTCAACGATCGCTCCAGCGATGGGTGGGCCTGCAAAGGATGCCACACCGACGATTGTCGCCACCATGCCGAAGCGAACTCCCATTTTCTGGGGGTCTTCCGTCAAGCTCGCCAGCGCTGGGGTGAAGATTCCTTGTGCGAAGCCATTCGCGATTCCGAAAATGACAGACAAAGCATACAAACCAGGTCTGTTGTGGACTCCGATCCACGCAAAATACATCACACCCACAAGCCCGTTGCTGAAAATGAATGTGTTGATCGCGCCCACATATCCTGCTAGGATGCCAGCCAGAGCACGACTGGGAATTCCAGAAGCATTGAGAATGAGAAGAAGTGCCACCGAGTCCGTATATGAAAGTCCAATAGCGACCTGGGCAAAGGTGTTGATCTGGTGGCTGTTAATTTCCCTGATCCTAATCTCCAAGAGATCGCCATCTGTAGACATGGTTTACTCACGTAGAAGAAGCTGAAGTAAAGTGCAAGGAAGAAGAAGAAAGAGCCCGCAGCAAAGAAGGAGTAAGTTCTTTCCTTGAATGCCTCCAATTCCAGGATTGGCCCTGACTTTCTGGGCGGGAGGCGAGGCTTGAGAAGTGTACAGGCGATGACGGCGAGGACAAGCATCATGAGTGCTTGGCATCTGACCGCCCATGGGAATCCGACGTGAGGGATCGTGTAGTTGAGAAGCGTCGGAAACGTGACCGATCCAAGTCCAGTGCCCACATTGGCAATTGACAGCGCTAATGTTCTTCGTTGCTTGAAGTACGACCCCACAATGGCAATTCCTGGCATGAACATGATACCCATGCCGATACCGGTGTACAACCCTTGTGCTAGGAAGATCTGCCAGTACTTGGTGCAGAAGCTGGTCAAAAGCGTACCCGTCACGGCCATGAAAGAGCCCCCGATGACAGCATGTTTCCCGTAGCCAGCATCGACCAATCGTCCCGAAAAGGCACAGATCCCGAAAGCCAGGAATATTTGGACCGAGCCTACCCACGAGACTTGGGCTGACGGCAGGCCCAGCGTTGTTGTGTAGTAGGCTTGATAGGCGCCGTATGAAGAGGGGTAACCCCACGAAATTTGGTTTGTGATGTTGCAAGCGACGACTTGCAACCAAGCTCGTGCGCCTCCATCGGGAAATGTCAATATTTCTGGAGGAGATTGCAATGATTCATCGTCTCGTAGGCCGTCCAGCGCGCTCTTCTTCTCGGGATCGGCAGTCTCGTGCCGAGGATATCCCACCGGCTCCTCAGAGGACCTTGACCGCTGGATCTCTGAGCTCAATGGCATTGTCGGCGTTGTTTGAGGCGTCATAACACGGTTATAAACGTCAATTGAAAATGAGAGTAATTAATCTTTGCTGTATGACAACACAGAAAAGGATTCCGTGTAGTGTCCGATGTCAAACGATGGGCGCGCCTTATCTCATATCGCCGATGACTGGGCAATCAAGCGAAAGTGACTCATGTAAACCATGCACCGATCCCCTTGAAATCGCAGAACAAAAGGGGAAAGTAACCCCTCCTTGACTCGGAAACAAGCCGCACGTAGGACAGAAATCAAACCAACGATTGCAGGAGTTGCTTATCCGAGAGTCTATCTTCCAAAGCTTGGCTTGTTCAACAAATGAGTGGGAGAGGTGCCGGTCTTCCGCCCCCTGTCTCAATTAACCCCAAAACTCGCGGTGAGCATCACCAAGTTCAATTGCTATCGCACGAGCTCACGCACGCAGCCTTCAATTCAATTGTCAACTTGAGGTAGCGGTCACAGAGGTAGTGAATGTAGTATTGCTTCGGCATTTTGGTGTAATGGGTTGTGGCAGCGTGAAGAGGGAGATGCCTACCCCCTGGCGATTCGCGCTCTCTTTATATACCCCCATAGGTGGCTATAGAGGTTTCTCTGTGAGCTATCCCAGCCCTCGAATATTTCCCTGTGAGAGTTATACGGTAGTTAACAAGGTGCGCCTCTAGGCGGCAAACTGCGGAAGAAAAGTTAGAAGGGAAGAAAGATTCAATTGTCAACCTATGGCCAGCGAATATTATGCACCACAGATCGCTGACGGCTAGATGCAGTCCCTTGCTTTGGCATCTACAGACATATTGGAAGTTTTGTTATTGCATTGGCGTCTTCTTTTTTGGGGACTTCGACCAGATCTTATTTAATCTGGAGCACAGAACAAGTCATAAGCACACCGGCGCCGCTCAGGCACCGTTTCCGCCATGGTCCCACTTTGTCGGACACCAGCATGGAGCCGGTGACGTTTCGGCGGAGTGCTCCACTGCACGGAATGTGCAAAATGCCGTCGAGGGCCTGGGAGGTGTCAGCGGGCTAGGCCTGCTGACTCAGTAATCTCTCTTGGACGCCGGGTTTCCCAGACTCAATGTTCCAACATCGCTCCTCCAAGGGTCCGAAGGGCCTAGATGCATCATGCTCCAGTCTTAGCAAACAGTCGATCGCGATGCGACAGCAGGCAGATGGTTGGGAAGGCTCTCAGAGGCGCAGCCACGTCTGCCCTACTCTGCAACTATCTATGGCCTCCAGGTGTCTCTAAAGTGAGGCCTGTCGGGCGCTGCCCCGTACCCAATCAATCATGATTTACCCCTGCTGCTATTGGGCCGAGCTACTGCGCCCCAACAGTCCATTTCTGTCTCAGAAACCCCATTCACGCTTACTTCTGCGAACCATTCGCATCTCACTTCAATCTAGGTAGCACGTCGCCCTCTGATTTCGATCGTCGGCTGGTCGGCCAGAGTATCTCCATCTTCGTCTTCACCATGGGTTCCCAGGAGTACCTCGATTTATGTCGCGATGTACGAAACTGCATCTTAGCTAACTTAGAGAGAAAGGATTCCGATAGCCTGCGGTTTGCCACCAAGGACACAGCGGAGAAGGTATTGGAATCTCACTACCTTCGGCTCTTCTTTCGAAGCATCAACGATCACCAGGTCTCCATTACCGAGGACCAGTTTGTTCAGAGAGTCCGGTCAAGACGGTTACATAAGTTCGTTGCTATAATTGTGTTCGCTAGCTGCAGCATTCAAGCCGCTGAGACCTTCACCGCAAAACTTGTTGCCGCGACAACATGGCCTCTCCCTGGGGATCGTGCTCGCATCAGGGACAGCAACTCTCTGCCCGCAGACCGAGACAGCCTCGCGGAGTTCTTTGGCGCAGACGACGATGATACAGACAAGTTCTTTGGAAGTCAGGCGGTCTTCTGCACAGTGGTTCTACGACAAAGAGAAGAGACAACTGTACAAGACCGTGAGACCCAGAGACTTCCGTACCTGCAGGAAGAATTCGTCGGAGCTGGGTCCTTTGGGAGAGTGTACAAAGTCAAAATTGCCGGAGGGCATATTGAGGATCGTAACACGGACGAGGTCTCCAACAAGCCGAAATGGGTCGCGCGGAAAGATTACATCGTCGATTCCCCCGATATGAGCAGTTCGCATGACGAAGGTGAAATCATGAAGATGATTCTGGGCGCCTCAAAGACGTGCGAGAATATCTTGGAAAATCTCGGCACCCTGCGCGTCGAATCCCCGTTTGGTGCCATTCCTTCAACCTACAGCCTTTTTATGCCTTTGGCGGCGTGTGACCTGAATACGTACATGAAAAAGGATGGCTCGAGCGCAGTCAGAACACCGAAAGCAAGGGCCAATCTAGTTCGCTCAGCTATGGGCCTTGCTACAGGTCTCGATTTTCTCCACCATGAACTGCAGACCTCCAATCTCGAAGATGTCGTTTGCTACCATATGGACTTGAAGCCAAGCAACATTTTGGTATTTCACGACTTGAGCCCTGGTCAGGAACCAAGATCGATCTGGAAATTGAGTGACTTCGGCATGTCAAGAGTCAAGGTTCGTCGACGAAATTATACCCAGCATGAAGAGCGAGACTTCAGTGTATGGTTCCGGCCACAACGAAAGGCTAATCAAGACGAACCCTCTGGTACCCAAAATCGGCGTGGCCAAGGCACTTATCTCCCGCGAGAGTCTTTCCTTGCTGGAAAGGTGATGAATACCAAGAGCGACGTCTGGTCTCTAGGCTGCGTTCTCAGTGTTTTCTTCGCATACCTTGAAGGTGGTGCAGACAGCATCGCCAAGTATACGAGCGATAGACTCAAGGATCGCAAAGGGTCAGATGACGGGTTTGATGGCTTTTTTTGGGAGAAGTCATTTGGAAAGTTTGCTCTTCACCGAGCTGTCATAGACTGGCATCGTCAGCTGTCGAACAAAGCTGGTGCTCGGAGTCTAGCTGAAAGAAAGGTAGTTCATACGTTTCTCAGCTTTCTTGAACACAAGGCGCTCAATCTAGACCAACGCAAGAGATGTACGGCCAAATGTGTCGAACAGGCGTTGAAGGAAACGATGGATGCGTATCGAAATCTTCAAAAAGCTCAGGTACTTGAAGAACCCAGGAAAACAAGAAGACTCCCCAGTATCAGGAGGTAAAGTGGGTCACTGAAGATACTGATGCAATCAAGCTAACACCGGCTCAGAATCATAAATACATCCCAGGAACCAACGGCTCCGACAAAGCGCCCACTCCAACAGTGGCGTTTAGCGCAAGAGACCCATGATACAATGAAAAGCTGCAAAATCTCACCAAATGGAACCATGTTGGTCTACTGGAGTGATTATCAGCTACTTCTTTTCACATCTGTCTCGGCTCCCCCCGAGCATGAAGAAACGTTAGTTCCTGCCAGCAAATTCTCACTTAGAGACTCCACCTTCTTTTGGAAGGCAATAGCCTTTACTGAGAGATATCTGGTGGCCGCGACCACGGGTGGTACCTTCAATGTGAGATTTCCATTCATGGATAGATATTCGTGTTGCATATTCCCTCATCTTGGAGTCTAATGTTTGGATTCCAGTGTTACATTTTTGATCTTGAAGCCGGAGAGTCTGTTGATGCAGATCTCAACACATGTTATCATATCTCCCTCCCACACTCTGAAGTAAACAACTTGGCCATCTCTCCAGATCATCAAGTATTGGTCTGCACGTTGAAAAACATGGAAGATGAGAGGCTTTTTGGGTCTCTTTTCCGAGTACGGATAACAGACCTCGTCCTGGCCGGGTAGGCTTTTCCTCCAATGGTGACGAAAGATAATACTCATTCATACCTAGACAATTAGTAACTACCGAAATACTGGATGGCGGATCCAGTCGAAGCAGTACGCTGCTAAACTTTCAACCGCCAATGGAATTAATGTGGCCAGCCGGAGACATCGTTAGCATATCGATGCGCAATCAAACCGATGGCTACATGGTTGTGAGGCCAGAGTTGATGCAGCACGATGAGCACACAGTTTCTATCTCCCATTTCTCTTTCAAGACCAAAACTATTGATACAGTCAATCTCGTCCCACAAGTAGGTCTAGAGTCTTGTTACAGCTTGTGTTGCTTTTAATGCAGAGTTTTGACTGGAGCTCTATAGGGATTGGATACCAACACTGCTACATTGTTCACAGCCATTTCCGAAGTTAATCATAGGACTTCTTGCGTTGTCGTCTCCCGGGAAAAGAATCTCTACAAACTTGACTTCCCGGATGCTGTCGGCTTAAACAAGCCAAAACATTTACACAAGTCAATCCATAGATACCGCATCCTCAAAATAATCGTCAGCAAACATGACGATAGACTAATCGCTCTCGGGACTAAAAGAGCAAATCACAGAATTGTTGTGGTGGAGATCAGTATGCCAAACTCAAGGGATCCTCTCAGCTTCAAAGAATTGGCGCAACTACCTCGACTTTTCGACTATGACGACTTTACCGTCAGACTTGTTGATGGGGAAATTAACCGTCATCTTCTTGTTGCTGCCATTGTAGAGGCTAATTGTTATGCAATCCACAAGATCCTCCTCCCGGACCTTTGTCCTTCGCCGACCATCTGATCATTACGAAGATAAAGTTTACTAAACAGTAAGAGTGTCCCTCTCCACAAATTTGTTCCTCTTCTTAAACCATAGCATCAGTTGTTTCCACCCACTGGCACTGGGCAAGGATACCCCGTGCTTGTCAAGCGGGCCTCCTTCCAGCAATATGTGGTAGATAATGAACGTAGCAGCTGTGAGTATCGCGGAAGCAACGATGTATATCCAGATCATTGAAGTGCTGACGATCCGATTATTGTCATCATCCAGGTCAAAAAAGTTCATGCCAAAGAAGGTCTGGTAGGAATTAGCATATGCTTCTATCAACTTTTGGGCTTAAGACGGGACGTACGGCAATGAAAGATGGCGGTAGATAGAGCAAAGTTAGCGTTGTGATGAATACCACTGACTTATTCAAGTTCAGCATGTTTTCATTTTGCTTCCTTGTGTCCAACTGTTCTCGAAATGACAATGTGTTGGCGAGAAGCTGGGCGGTTGTCTGAGCTCGTTGATGTAGGTAGGTAGCCGACCGAGAGAAAGTACGACATTGACGTCGAAAGTTTTCGAAGTTATTTAAAGATACATTGATACACTCTCGATCTTTTTCATGTCGGGTATTGTTGCAGAGCGTTGTCAACTGCGTTAAAACATCTTCAGACGAGGAAAGAATTGCTGGAATCTGTAGAAATCGGTTCTCTAGACTGGCCAATGCCGTTAGGTGACTGGGCTTCAGAGTAGATGGGTCTTCAATGAATGTAGAGATCGTAGTGAGGGCCTATTCAATTTCAGCGCCATGCTTTGAACTTGGTTATTTCACCCGAATTAGAGTCACTGACCATAGGCAACAATTGCCGTTCGAAGTGGGCAAGGTAAGACCGCCATGAAGGTAAGTATGCCTCATGAAGGAGTCTATGAAGCCAGACTGCGTCAAATTTTCCATCTCTTGAACATTTAAGGAGCCACTCCTGTGCTCTCCGATGAGCATTGGCGTCGGGCATCGGGTTCAACAATATGTAGAGACTCTGACATGTCTCTAGGTCAGTACGGTGGTAAACACCTGTCTGTCTGATTACCCATTTGTTGGTAATTGGCTTGAACTCAGGGTAACGTATGGTGTAGGATGCTTCTGAGTTATGGGAGTGTTAGACGTGCGACTTCTATATTTCGACTCGACTTACCACATACGGCCCCGTTCCTCTTCTCAGTGTAAGGCATGCAAAAGACTTCCTCAACATCCATGTTCCGAACATAGAAGCAAGATGCCAACTCCCAAACTAACGTGTCCAAGCCAAGGCCTTCTATTAGTAGCTTTAGCATGGGCTCGGTAATTTGCAGAGGCCTCCATGAGTTGCGCTGGCATATCGATCTATCAACGCGATGAGTAAAGCACGTCAGCGAGGAATGGCAAACGTACATAAAACGATATTTGTAGTCTTCATGTGCGACGTTTGACACGTAGGAGCTTGCATCTTCTAGCTCTGAAAACGTGTGAACGCGTAAGTCGCGATCCTCACTTGGAGACGAACAACGTAGTATCTCGATAAGTTTGACAGGTTCAATGATCTCATCGACGAAACACTGTGGACCGGATGCCATCCTCAATGTGATACATTTTACCTTCGAAAAGGCTCACCATGGTGGAAGTCATGGAAAAGACAAGTTGCGTATTTGTATGTGCCTCAGTGCTCACATTATGTACCCCTCGCTAATGAGTGCTTGCCGTTTTCACACCACTAGCAGCACATTTATCAGGTGCTTACATTCTCTGACCCTGCCACCCCGCCAATTCGCACAGCCCGACCGTAGGCTCTCCAAGTCATTGATCGCGAACGGCACTGGTAGCATATCTTTATTAGCAAACGTAAAATCAAGCGAGTCACATGCGTGCCAATGGGTTGTTTCCTTACTCAATATTAGCCTAAAAAGGGATGCCAGTAGTCAGTCAAACATTGGTTCATTTTTGCTTTTCTTGTGAGCCTAAGGCTGATTTTACGCACGCTGTCGACCTCTTTCGGGGCCCTAAAGTGCCAGACGTCATCCCTCATCTGCAAGCCATGATTAGCTGACAGGGATCTTGAGTAGTGGGAGGGAGAAGGCTTTGCCCCAGGGCGTACTTCAATATTGAACTCAGTCTGCCCTGGGAAGAGACTTTCGAGGAGCCTTTGTAGGCTCGCCTTCTTAAGGTAGCGACACGCAATATTTTGTTCCACCTGGCCCATTGTAAGATCGGATTTCGTTGGTGGCAAATTTCAGAGAGATACAAATTCAAAAAGAAAAGAAGAAAAAGAAAAAGCAGAAACTGATAGAAATTGATCCGTTGCTGGGTGCAATGGCAATCGCTTGAATACTAGACAGAGACAGTGTCAACACTTTTGCAGTGTTAAAAGGATGGCAAACGACACGTCACCCACTGTGTTCTTACTCTTCGATACCGCAGTTCGCGCACCAATTCAATGAGCGTGGTAACATGTCATGTTAGGCAAAATCGCGCGACTTGAATGTGAACACATGCGCCTTGCAGGCAACAGCCCCCTCCAATCTACTTTGCCTGCCGACGTAATATGTGCCCAAATCGCTTCCGCTGTCCCCAGGAAAATGATTCGGATCCTTCCTTCACATTTTCTGATGTCATGCTGCAGCTCCTGGGCGAATGATTGGGTGCAAAATGCGAACATGTCAGACCTTGCTCGATAAGGAAGGAGCGAAGGCGAGTATCGAATAAATAAAACAAACTTGAGAGCCTCCCCCGCAATGCAATGTTTGTAAGATATGATCCTATGAAGACTGGCCATTGGATACCAGTGAGACCAGCGACTGTCAGACCTGGCTTGTGATCGCCTGATGGGAGATTGCGTGGTGGGTTGCAATTGAGCCCAAGCCTGCTCATCTTAGTCGAGAGGGAGCCTGACTGTGGCTGATGCTCACCCTCCCTTTTGAGTCAAAATCTTCGAGGTGTCACTGCTTGATGAATGATTGATCTCCGCCAAGTTCGGAGGCAGCAGCAGGCTGTTCATAATTGTCCTGCCCTACCAGCCACTAGAAATGGCCGGCGACCTAAGCACGGAAAGCAACCCATCGATTCGGCTCGAAAGCTTCATGTTTCTCAATTTCAGCCTGCCATTCGCCTCCCTAAACCGTCCTTCAGTCATTTGAAGCGATCTTGCTGTATGCTCCGGCACTGATGGCGACAGATCCCAATCGAGCCATTGGCACTGCCCTGGGCTCGGTGCCTGATGGGGACCGCAACGCCACCTCCACGGAGACAAGGCGGCATGTCGCGCATCCGTCTACAAGTTCGCGCCTTGAACAAACCAACGTAGCTGTTGGTCCCAAGACTTGCGCTGATGAATCCGCTGATGTTTTCGCCGCAACACGTTTCACTCAGGGGACTCCGCTTGTGGTTCTAGTGAAGCCAGAGCACGACCGCACTGTCAAGAGAAAATTGAGGGGAATACATCTTTTCGTTAGTGCCACTCCCGTCTCTTCGATTCAATATCATCAATCTTTTAACATTATGCGAGATGATTGCCATAAACGGGATAATTGGCACGGGTCTTTACTGGAGAAGCAGCCAAGGTCTCCAAATCAGCGGCCCTCTTGCTGTCCTCTTCTCATTCATCCTTGTCGGACTCCTCGCATGGTCGGTTATGCAGTGTATGACAGAGCTTCTCTGCCTCTGGCCTGTACCGGGCGCCCTATCCGTCTATGTCGGCACCTTCGTAGACCATGAGCTTGGAATTGCTGTCGGCATCACCTACTGGTCGGATTCTTAGTGTTTCACAAATTTCAAGAGTAGTGAAACTGACCGAAACTAGGTTCACTTATGCCATAACATTCACCCCTATCATAGTATCCAGCTCCACCTTTATAAACTTCTGGATGAACCAGGAGAGCAAGGGCTTATCAGTCGGCGTTGTCTACGTCTTAATCCCCATTGCCATGGTCGTTGCAAATGCCTTTGGTATTGAAGTTAGTAATTCCCTTAAATGATCTAGTTTTGTTACTAATTTTTAGGTGTATGGATTGATTGAAATAGTCACAGGCGCTATCAAGTTAGCAATCCTGGTTGTCATTGTCTTGACCCTGCTCATCATAACAGTAGAAGGCACATCTCCCGTTCATCAATTTCAGGGCAACCGCTTACCGTTCCAGAACAGAATCGGCAGCAGATGGTCAGGTTATATCTAGTGGGTATTCTTTTCGCAGTCGTCGCCAGCTTTGTCTGACCCGGCTTCAAGTCTTCGAGGCCCCCTTCCAATACGACGCAGATTCAGCACCCAACTGGGCTGTCGCCCTCCTGTATGTGTGGAACCAAACTCAAGTTTCCTTTCTCGCTAACCCACGTCTGCAGAATGTCTCTTTCAGTCATTTCTTACGCATATATCGGCGTTGAAATAGTTGCAGCATCAGCCCTTGAAGCAAAATGGCCAGAACCTCGTTCCCGTCCACTGCCTCAGGAACAGTCTGAAAACTCATTGTCCTCAGCCACTGAGACTCTCATTGGTCGCACCGTCAAGTTCACTGCAAGTTTTATGCCTCTACTTGTTGGAGTAGCTTACACGCTCAGTGCCATACTCGTCTGCTTAAATATTAGGCTAGACGATTGCGCCCTACCGCGTCTTAGTTGGGTTCAGAACACCACCGCTTGCCATCGGTCCTCTCATGATGACAGGCAGCGCTACAAGAATGAGACGACTTCGGCCTTCGTGATAGTCGCGGGAAGAAGTAATGTCCGAGGCCTAGACCATGTTTTCAACGCCTTTCTTGTTTTCTCGGGATTGACATGCGCTAATACGAATCTGTACGTCGCTTCAAGGACTTTATTTGGCTTGACAAGCCGTTTGGACAGCGGCTCGGGGCAACCGTGGGTCTTAAGGGCTCTGGCATGGCTTGGAAGAACAAACAGTAGAAAAGTTCCGTTCAGAGCGATGGTTTTCTCTGCGGCGGCGTTCTGGTGGGTACCATTCCTCCAGATTTCAGGGTGGACAGACGTGAATACTCCAATCGGCACGGTAAGTCTCCCGTCCATTGCCCATTTCGTTGGCGAAAGTAATCACTCAACTCAATTTGGTAGTTCCTCGAGATTCTAGCTCAGATGGGCTCTGCTGGTGTGATCATCGTATGGGCATGTGAATGCTTGGCTTTTATTCGGTACTATCATTGGTAAGCGCCCTTCGCATTAACCACAGGAATCTTTCTAATGCGGCTTAGCATCAATAAGCACCGCCATACGCTGCAAAGCCGCAAAATTGCTCAAGTTCAGCGTTGGAACTATGAGAACAACGACTATCCTTATCGCAGCCACGGTCAGCCTTTCCTAGCATACATGGCCTTGATAGGCTGTATATTTCTCCTGGTGGTCTCAAATGGGGCGGCAGTGTGGAAAGGGTTTCATTTGCTGCCGTTCCTATCGGCTTATCTCGTCGTGAGTTAGTTCGCTCCTAGTAAGATGCGGCTTCACTAACGATAATGCTACAGATATTGATATTTCTTGTTTCGTGGGTCTGTTTGAAATATTTCAGAGGCGCCAAATGGTCGTTCGAGGATCTTTCAGACAAGGAAAGGGTGGTCAAAATAATCAAGCATCTGCATGAGCTGCGAGCAGGGTCAGCTTGAGAATAGGGGTTCCGAAGACCTAGAGAGAGCCTAAGATGATGGAAAATTACGACTTCTCGTTGATTCCTACTACCAAACATTATGCTACTTTATGATGTTAGTAGCTGCAGATGGCACTGTGCTCATCGGCCAGAACTTTTCCAAGTTCACAACACGAAAAGAACAACTGAAGTCATGGAGGCATCAAGTGGAGTTCGGTGAGGCTGTTAAGATGCCTGGTGATTTGAAACGTGACCATGAGTAGTCAGACACTGTACATAAGAGGTGTGAATTAATGCGGTAAATGAACTAAACTGTGACACTATTCTGGGATCATCACCGCGTCGTTCTAAATTCCTACGTCTCAAGCTCTCAATCTACCTGCGACTGGATAACTTCTTTCTACGGCTTTGATCACGACCGCTGAGTTGACGAAATCGATTGGATCAGAGGTTCCATGATCTTCTCCAGGTCCTTCTGAACGTCCTCTGGGCTGCGATTTGTGTCCACCTCAAAAACCTTCATGCCCTTCTCTTTAAGCTTGGTCAGCACGAAATCCACATTCTTGTGGAACTCATCAATCCGGCGCATAGCAGTGTCTGCATCCAGATCCTCCGGTCTCGCCCCCGCTCCAGCCTCCTCACCCCGGGATGCTACACGCTGTTTGGAGATATCCTGAGGACACTTCAGGTATACCGTCAAGACCGCGGGTGGCAGTAAATGAAGCCACTCCTCAATCTGCTCCGGTCGTCGAGGAAAGCCGTCCACGAGCCATAACTCCTTACCTTCGAGTCCCCCGTTGCGAATCTCCCGCCATAGCAACCAGGCGCCCATGTCATCGGGGACGCTGGGGTTGTCAGTGCCGGACTTGGTCTTCAGTCCAGATACCCCGGGGTCCCCGCTCTTACGCAGGCCGCGCATCAGGTCCCCGTACGAGAGGTGTTGCAAGCCGAAGCGCTTGACGAGGAAGGTGCTCTGTGTGCCTTTTCCTGCGCCGGGCGCGCCGATTATGAAGATGATGAGTGCGTCGTCGGTTGGCTTGCGTCCGGATTTGGACCACAGGGAGGCACCGACCATGAAGCTCAAGTACGGCAGGAATTTCGCGAGAGTTTGGGAAAACATTTTGCTTGCTGACGTGTAGGTTCTAAAAGTTGAAGATAGTGGTCTGGAGCCCGGTTTGCAGTTCTGTTGTAAATAGAGGAAGGTTCTGTGATTTGAGTGTTGTAATGTGTACAAGGTCCTTCAAGTTAGAACGAATTTCCATGGTTTTATATGCAGCTTACACCTTCGTCGAGAAGATTCATGTCCAGTCTATCGCAACTAGCACAGCTATCACAGTTATCATATTTGATATGAAATAGAATTCTAGTCCTGTCATACGGCCTCCTTCTCATTGATCTATGTACGTCTTATTGCGACAATGCAATGTTGGGTTCAAAGTGCTGGTCCATGCGGCCACGTCTGTTACAGAAGAGTCAATGAAATCAAATAACGACTATGGCGGAATCGTACCGAAGTTTTGTCGCCCTTATCCATCTCATATCACTCGAGATATGTGACAGAACGACACTTTTTCTTTTTTTACCGAGGTGGTCGTGAAGGTCGAAGGTGTTGGACCTCACGTTCTACGGCTATAGCCACACCTTGCGTGCATTTTATGTGCATGTGAGACTTGGTCGAGTTGGTGACAATGACTTCATTGTTGTATGGAATTGATACAGCCGAGTCGTCTTTGCGACCGCAGCCATTGTTTGAATGGTCTTGAAATCATTACGGTCATCCGAAGTTGTTTGGTGTGCGTCTCATCTTATTTGGGTGATATGTGTTAAGCCCAGAGCCCATATGATTCGATTTCCCATGCGCCTGAGTTCAGCTAGACACGAAGTCTTGCCAGCTGCCCTTCCGTATGAACGTGAATAATCTGGAGATTCCAGCGCAGGAGGGCAGTCTCATGTCAATTCAAACAGAACGAACACTCGCTTCAGCCTGTTGATAGATAGATATCTTTTCAATATTGAAGTTCGATACGTGTGTTCAAGTTCAAACCCAAGTGCAAACGATTTGCCCGGATTGCGATGAATGTCTTCCTGGAAACACATCTGTTGCTGAAATATTAGTTGAATAAAACTCTTAAATAGAAAAGCTCGTTGCCTCATAATGTGTTAAACTTTTATGACTTCCCATAGATACTCGACATTAAAAATAAATTTCACACAAGCCTCCCATAAATATGTGCTTTTTCATTTCAATCAGACTGAACCGAACCAAGAATCTGCGGGAACTTTCTTAAGTGCTACAGTACTCGTTGCGTACTAAGGTAGAATCCCCGCCGGGTTTAGTGGTGGAGGAGACAGGAAGAACGACGGATACCAAACCACAACCCATGGTAGTACTTCAGACGTCTATCATTTCTTCCGTCGCGAGAGTATACGCTCATTTCTTCAACAGACTACGTACGCATTTGTTGTTCATCATCAAATATCGGCATCTTCATCAAGTCGAAAATTATCACACAACTGCGTCGGACAGACATTGTTTCAAAGTTTGAAAGCGAAGGTTCCATCGGCAAGCTCAGTAAGAACGTAGCGCCTGTTCATTGCCGCCGAAATCGCACCTACGTGTGGACAGCAGTTATTAAATAGACTCCGCGAAACAACAGTCTGGGCAGAGGCTATGATTTCAATCGGTGTAAATTCAACGGAAATTCAAGCATTCAAATCTTTCCGCCAGAATTGGTCATGTTGCTTCGGTCTGGTCGAATGCGGACGGCCCTGGGGATGGCAATGCCGCACACCCGTCCGTCTCTTGTGAAAATGAGCGTGGCTTCCATGAACCGAGCCGCAACATATTCCTGGCCATCAGAGGCAGAATACGCTGCGTATACCATAACTACAACAATGAGAGGCAACTGAGTGCCTAGAAGCGAATCCCCTCACCACGGCAACATCGCTCATGTTCTGAAGCCAGCACCACCGGAGAACACCATACCGGGAAGATTAAGCCAGACCACCAGATCAGTGCAGAACATTGTTTGTCTTACGGCCCTGACTTTCTTTCTCTCCCAAAAGATGCCTTTATACCAACTTCAGAAAGAAAACGGTCCCAGAACAGATGGACGCTCAAGTTGCCAGTTCTTGCCACGCAAAACTACCCACAGCGCCGGCAACACAGAGTATATGTATATATATATATATTCCAAAACCCGCTTTGTCAGTATTGAGCACTTCCCGGGAAACCGTTTTGTTCGCTTTGTCTATGTAATGTAAGTTTCCTTCGAAAACCTCGATTAATGGTCACCAGCGCTGCGGACCACCAACCCACCCTAGTCTGATGCCTCCTAAACCTTTCCTTGAGTCACCCAGGACCAGGCAACCCTAATAACCCTCAACGTCATCTGGCAATACGATGACAACAGCACCTAACAGAAGTAATATCCAGATATTGGTTTGAAAAACGCCACTGGCCAAAAACTACAAGATATCACTCACATCCAAGATTGCTATGCAGTCCGTCCGACCAACAGTGAAAACGGAAAAAACGGAACTATAGAGAAGGTCCCGGTGATTACAATTCCAAAGGACCAACCCCTATTCAGGATGACATCGCCCCTTTTTATACCACAACCGCCGCCTGCCAAACCTCTATGGTATACAAAACACAACACCTCAATCCGATTCAACTGAACATGCCAGAACAAATGTCGGGTAGAGTGACAACATAGTTCCAATCACCAGTACCCCCAATTTCAAGGGACCACTTCTTGCCTAATGACGTCGGAATGCATCAGCCACCACCAATCCCCCGATTCAAAAGCCATCTATGCTTAAAGAACCGCCATCCACACAAAAATGCCCGTAAACTATTCGAAATACACTACCAAAGACGACGACGACGACGACAGACATCGGGCACCACAAGCCCCAGACTCCCGCATCTTCCACACCATCAAGCACCACCAGCCCCCCAGAGTTCTGAATCTTCAATGCCAATCCTTCTGCTTCAACCTTCAACGACTCTCTCACGTGATGACATTCATGTGATTTTGTTGGTTGTCTGCGTTTGGTGGTCTATGGGAGCCGGGATGGGCGTTTTAAACAGAAAAGCATCCGATACTTCTCACATCGTCGTTACAGGTAGTTCACTCCTACCGCCGCATAGGCTTGCATTACCAATTAGCCGTGATGACGGAACACCTGCTAAGCAACATCTGCAACACTACAAGTTCAAATTCAGCTCGTCAAGCAAATCAAAGCAACCCGGGCAAATGGTTGAAAGGGGTATCATTTGTTGTTGTAAGTAACGCTCTCGAAACTCCTCATATCTATAGCCAACCCCTAGCACTTTTCGCGATGAATATTTTCTTCTTCTGCGGACTTGCGATAGTCATCCTCCGTGCGACTATCCAAACTGCGAAAAAACAAATGCGACAGGTGTTGTGCAACTTTGTAACGTATTGAACGCTTTCGCCCGGTGTAACTCCTCGCAATGCCCCATAGTTAAGCAAAGATGTTTGAGCCATAAATGGTGAATATTCCTCCAGATCATACCCCTCCGATGTCAATCACCCTTCTCAGCCACTCTCCTCGCGACCACTGCTGTAGCCGCTCTCAGCCCCGCCAGCTGTAGCAACAGAACTGCCCGTTGCAGCTGGGAGCTCAGCACTCAAACTTTTGCTTCGACCTCGCACCGTACCAGCGGCAGCCACAGCACTGCTGCTGCTGGTGCGGCGAGCGTCTCTTGGTTGAATCGGAATCTTAATCTCCTCACTGCTGTCTTCTCCTGCTTCCTCACTCGGCTCATCCCCATCATCCGGCTCCTCTCCCTCCTCGTCTCCACTGGTCATCTCTTCATCTTCAGGGTAGGTGTTCTCGAACACATGCGGGAATGCACGGGTGCCGATCGGGGGCCTGGGCTCAGGGTCCAGATCAGAGTTCAAGTCGGATGATTCCGTTTCATCCGAGTCACTGTCAAAAGAGAAGTACATTCCCGGAGGGGGAAGTGGCGCAGGGTTCAACTTCTTGACGACTCTTGCTGTGTACTGAATGTTGCTGCGGGGCGAGGCCGTCGTAGTTTGCGGCTGACCCAATACCTGGGTAGACGACGAGTTGAATGGCGATGTGATTCGCTGCACCAGTTCCGGGACATCCTCTGGCCGGAGCTTGCACGAAGTCGTAGCAGGGTCTTTCTTCGCGCGCCTGGTTGTTGCAACGACGATGAAATGGTCATCGGGAATTACGCCGCTGAGTCCACATGCTTCCAATGTGATTTGCGAAAGATCTTGAGGTGCATCCGACCAAGGGAATTCGGCTTCGAGTTCCACATCCATGTCAGAATCGGTCTCCTCAGTCCCTACGGCAACGCTAGGAACCTTTCTTCCGTCGCTGAGTGGTCGATACGGAAGTGCTGAGCCTGAATCGGTGCGATGAGGCGCATCAGGTCTGAGGAATCCGGTACTGGTAGATTGCTGCTGCTCTTGACCAGTCGACGTAATGTAAGATGAAGGAGACGAGTCGCCGGGATCTCCAGACAAATCAGTGCAGAAAGGCGCTCCGCTGTAGTAGATAATGGCTCCATCCAGACGCTTCCTCTTTCGACGGGTTGAACCAGATCCGCTGTTTCCCCATCGCGATTCGCCGTTGTTGCTATCCTCACCGCCGGCACCGAATGAAGATCCGGTGTCATCCAGAGATGTCTGCTCGGCAGAGGATGATTGATGCAGGAACATAGGCTTGTAGTGGAAACTGTCGGCCGAAGAAGTCTGGTGACCCAGTTTGGAGTCTGACGTATGCTTCCCCGACGAGGTGGAGAGAAGACCGCTCTTGGATTGCTGTGTGACTTTGCGCTTCTTCCGCTGGCCATCCGCCTCGGCCTCTTCGGATTCGTCCGAGCGACTCATCTGAGACGTGTCTCCAGAACTATCACTGCTAAACTTGGTTCCCTCCATACCTCCACGCCAGCGGATCTTACGGCCATCTGGCGACAGCTGAAATTTTGTGCTCCTCTCGGAAACGGCGGTGCGAATGTAGTCGGGAGCGACGTTGAGCATGTGAAGCTGGGCCATATTGCACAGCAGGTTGAGGTAAACCCAGCCATCCGCGTCAGGAGACACGTCATCGTAAGTTGCGAGGCCCGTCAAGTGAGGAGGTGCGAGACCCAGATGCCGGATGTAGTCCATGTTTTCAGTTGGATTCTGTAGCCGGTCGGGATCCAAATCCCGCGGCCGGGTGGGTCGCTGCTCCGGGGGCGGAGCATCGGGCGGCGATGTGCTGTTCTGCGTGACGGCCGAGTTACCTCCGGAGTCCGGTTGGTCGTTCGAGTTCGTTGCTGAAGTGTTGTCCTTGGGCTGACCCTTCTTCTCCTCGGACGCGAGAATGCGAGCTTCTCGAGAGGGCTCGTTCAAAGCCGTGAAGACGTTGGCCGGACCATGGTTGGTAGTTGTATGACCCGTAGCAGGCTCTACCATAATGGGCGCCATTTGGGCAATATTCGCCGCAGATTTCGGCTGATGGCGGGTGAAATTCCTACCGGTAATCCGTCCCGTGAAAATTTGCTCCAAACGTCGCACAATGAGCTTCTTCTTATCCTTGTCCGTCATAACCATGTGTCGAGGATACAATCCCTCGGGTATGTCCTTCAAATAGTTCTGCACCTTCTGCTCCGATGATCGTGCCCTGGAGCTGATTGATGGCCGCGCAAGGGATGTGCCGGATGAGTGGGCGCCCGTCGACATGGAAGCGTAGGCAGAGTCAACTGGCCGGGAGTGGGAACCGGAAGATGACGATGCATGTTTCGACATAGATCCGGATCCGGAATCTAGCCGGGTGGTGTGTCTGGACTTCTTGCGGGCTGAGGAAGCCTCAGCGCTCGGTGTGTTGCTCTCCAAACCAGCCGCAAACTCGCGGAGGGTGCTCTCGAGTTCTCTCTTCTTCCGCTTAGGCAGCCCGTGAACCTTAATCTCGAACAGCTTGTCCCTCTTCATCATCTCAGGGCCTCTCTGCTTGTGTCGCTTCAATTCATCCCTGAGTTTCTTGATCTCAATGGTCAAGTCGTCGATAACGCTTCGATAGTCGTCGGCGCTGCTACTATGTGTAGCACTTGGCTTGAGGGTACCGGTGACAGGAGGCTTGAGCAGGTGTTGAGGATAACTGCCGGCTGCCTTCGCCACGTCTTCATTAGAGGAATCGCTCTCCTTCTGAAAGAAAGGAGGATCAACTAAATCAGATCGTGTCAGATGATGACTTTAGATACTCACTTCTCAACCCGTATGACTTACCATCCATGGCGTTGGAGTATTCGGCGGTGGGATTCTCATTGTTCTGGTCAAACCATCTCTTCGGGTCGCTAGGTCCAGTGTTGTGTGATTCACCCGACGATTGTCGCCGAGGCGAAGCAGAAGATCCAGAGCTGGCTGCGGCTGCGGCGCGCGAAGATGCTGCTCTCTCGCTCGCCTGACGAGCCAGGCGATGGTGCCGGAGGGTTACTGAATTCTCGGGCGACGAGCGGCGCGGAAGCGGGTGGCCTTTGGGCGACGTCGGGGGCTGAGCCCCTGAAATGTGCTTAACGTCGGGCATGATGGCGGCATAAAGTCGTCGGTCTATGGCCTGTTGTGGTATTCGGTTGTTGTAAATGCTATGAGTCGCGCTACGTTTGCGGCATGGGGTTGGTGGTGAGTTGGTTGTCGTAGTGGTAGCCGTCGTGTCGGTGGGTTCCACTTGTCCAAGTGGAAGAAAGGTGTAGATAGTCGTAAGGGTAGCGGTTGCTTCTGTTGAATTGACGATTTGTCAGTATTGAGAAATTCAAAATGAATACGGCGGTTTGGTATTGTCGAGGTGGAAGGCTGTATATGTCAAGGCTGATGGTGGACTGTGATTGGCTGAAGCATCGATCGATCGATCGAAAGCTCAGAGCGAGGTATGACGACAACCTTCGTCAGAAGTCGACACTGTGAAAGGGTAACACCTACAGTATGGGCAACAACGTGCGCCTCAGACGACCGCTAAAACTACTCAAAAGCCCCAGTGCTGAGCCGCGTTAATTGACCGAGCTGCTGCTGGCGCAGGCGAAATCTCACTGTCGCGGGCGATGTCGTGCAACCGACAGCCAGGTGTGGGCGCGACAGCGATCAGTCAGTCGTCGGCGTTAATAAGGCCGCAGAGGCCACTGGCCTTTACCGTTTGCCCTTTGGTGGGTGTCAGGGGCCAGAATAAATAATCCAGGGTCGCGGGAAAAAGATGATGTCGACAAGTTGCGAGGCGCCGTGTGGGTATGTCGGTGGGGTTCGGTGCGAAAGAATTCGTCTCCGTGTCGGTGTGGGAAGCCAAGAATCACTCAGAAGTGGTGATGGGTCGCTTCCTGGTCTCTCGAGCCATGCAAAGGTCACTGCAGATGGTTTTCCCAGAGGCGATGGACACAGATCCGGATGCTGAGTCGAGATACACTGCTCAAACAAGGAATTTCAGAGGTTTCGCCCGTTTGGGTCGTTTTCTCGTGACAGCGAAGCAATATTGTTCGGGTTCCCGGCGAGTGGACCGGTGATTGTCGCGTGGTGGACGTGTGGATGCCGGGTCGACAAGCGGAAGCAGCTGGATGCGTCGAACCAGTCGTTGGTCAGTCCCTGACAGCGGCACGGATATGAAGATGAGGCTGTTGCAAATTCGGGCTTCTTGAGTGCTGAGTGTCGGAGATATTGATGGCGAGAGGCAAGAGTGGTGAGAGAGGGCAAAAGCACGGCTGGAAGTGATCATGGGAAGAAGTTGGTACTTGGACCCCACGCCCCTCTCCGGCGAACAACAAAATCGGACAATACAAGGCCAATCTACGTCGGGTCAAAGACAAGGAACAGGAGCTTGGGGAGGGCGACGGCAGAAGGCACGAACGGCACACCCTTGAGCCGGGGGCTATTCACGAGTTACCACTTACCCTACCTTACCTTCCTGGCAATCTACCCATCCATCCACGCAGCACCAGTACCCTAGATTTATTTAGTCCCAGGTAGGGGAGGGGTGTAGACTGCAGAGCATAGGCAGCCTAGGGCCAGCAAGGGCTTGCGAAGACGGGGACCACGGCAATGGGATCTCAGCCCATGCCCTACCAAGCAAGCAAGCAAGCAAGCAAGCAAGCTGCACCACCACCACCACCACCTCTAGGTTGGGCTGGCGATGGGCTGGCTGGCTCGCTCATCAGTGTCGAGCTGCTGCAAGGCAGGAGACGGGAGCAATAGGCAGAGAGAGGTGAGCGAGGTCGAGTTCAAGGTTGCGAAACGTTTCGAGAGGTCTAGCCAGTTCCCCACGCGCAGGTGGCAGGTGCGGCCCCACACCAGCTCGAATGCTCTTTGGTCTGATCTCCAGGGAAAAGCAGGGGTCTTGGGATCGGAGTCAATCGAAGAGGAAGGTGGGGCGACTGTGGAGGGCGTGGCGCAACGAGGAAGGGGGCGTGTGTTTTGTTTTCGAGTTCACTTGGTCTGGTCTGGTTGCTGCTCTTTCCGCTGGGCGGACCACGGACACGGAGTACGTACCCGGGCATCAGCGGCAAGCAGCCAGCAGCAACGACCAAGCGAGGGTGGAAGGAATGGAATGGATGCATGGAATGGAAGAAGCACCAGGCCCTCTCTCATGCCTTCCACCTGTTGTAGAGTAGGTACGTACTGCATAGTAGTGTCCAGTCCTTTCCAGTCTCGTCTAGCTTTTTCCACTGAAGCTGCCGACCGAGGAAAGAGCGCATCCAGCACTGACCTGACCTCTTTCTTCCATGACTTGGGTTTCTCTCCTCCAGTGATAGGCACGCCCACCTGCGGACGTCACGTGTATTGCGGTGGCAACTGCCAACTCTTCAACGACAGTAGGAGCCTCCATCGCGGCTATTACCGTTCCCAGGGTCCTACTCTACACGTACAGGCCTTGAAAGTTGGTCAAGGTTTGCTGTCGTGGACCCCAAGCCGGCTTCCCTGGCCCGACCATCCTTCGCCGTTGTCGTTGCTCAGCTTACCCAGCCTTGTCACCTTGTCCAAGGAAATCCGCCGTAGGGATCAGTCGTCCAGCTGAAGCAATCCGTCACCAGAGCCATGTGCCCCACGAACAGACCCCGAACTCTGAGTGGCTTCAGGACCGCTTGTCCAATCACCGCAGCCTGCGATTGAACAATTCAGGAGCCGATCGCTGCTTCATCGCAGCGCAGTCCAAAAGAAGTTCACTTGTTCCCGGCGGTTAAGGCTGTGCTTGTTTCCTCGTATGCACGCCAGACCACCCTCGCCGAGCACAGCACCACAGCACCACAGCACCACAGCACCACACCCACAGCTCTCCGACGCTCAACCCGACCCGTCGTGAATACCGGCGACAGGCGACACCTGGAACACCTCAGTTGATGGCATAGTAGAATGGGTTCGACGGCTACCGCGTACGACATTCATACCAAAACCAAGACAGAGTGCAACAGACAGGCGGGCCATCGAAACCGTTCACTCTTGGCCAGGGCTACCTTAATGACTAGTGCTCGCTTACGTCACGCTAATCCCACTGCAACTGTGCAGCCGAGACCAGTGCAGTGCAGCGCAGTCACAGTGTGGTCCAGCACCAGGTCGCCGCTGGGCGGATGCTATCAGCCCAAGCAGGCTGTATCGTTGCATCTGTACACTACCGACTCGCAAGCAGGCCAGCCAGCCCGATGATCTGGGCAAACTCTGACTGAAATTCGGCACTCGACAAACCTGCTCAATGCTTTCTTCTTCTGCCCTAAATCACGTCCGCAGCCTAGGTACCGGCCCCTTTGTCACGCAGCGACGCAGCGGCAGACACGGCGTCCTGGGTTGCATGGCAGGGCATGGCTGGACAGGCAGCTTTGTACGGATAGCAAGCAGTAGGTTCCGTTCCCACTGAAGGTCAGGTCAGGTCAGCCGGCCGTGCATTCGTCAACGGAGAATCCCCGAGTCCGGGCCTGTCGCTGCAGCCAATCCCCGGCCCTCCACCAATGACACGGGCCACAGGATGCCCCGTCTCCTCAGGGGCCAGTCCGCAATTCCGTGAGCCCACGATCTCGCTTTTGCCGTGTCATCGAGGCTTCGGTCACCCGGCCGCCGCTCCGACTTACAGCATTAGCTGGCCTCCCTCACTGTTATTGAAATAACTATCGGCTGAGCGCGCACACGCACACATAGCCCGCCCGGTCTCATTTCATGCCGCCTCTCATCGCCGATGCCTTTTCCTCCAGGACAACGAGCCTGCCGCCCTCGCACTCGCCCTCGCCCTCGCCCTCGCCCTCCCTCTCGTCGTTCCCAACCGTCCGTCTACAACCAGCCAACTCGCAGAAGAAAAATCGCCCGGGCCAGATTCTCTGTCTGCTGATTATCGACATCGGCATCGACGCCCACGAACGCACGTATTCCCACCATCAGCCTGCCACCCTGCTTTTTATCCTACACCGCGACTCCGATGCAGTCTCCAGAAAGGGTCGTCGCGGTGCCAATCAATTGTCATGGGATCTGCCAACCTTCATGTCGCTGTTCTTTCTCAGCGCACCCCCAGGACCCTTGAGCCTTCTTCACTGCTGTTCCCGCCAGGCCCAGAGACGTTTCGCTCGACCAGTCAACGCCTCCGGAGGGGCGTCCGTGATCAACAGCCCACCCCTCCGGATCCGATGATTGGCTGCACAGTCCTCCTCTTCCATCATTGCAGCTTGATCGACAGGCCAGCCCTTGCACCATGGCACGTCACCGTCTGACTACGCAGTGCGCCAATACGTCGAGAATGGAGGGGGCTCTCTGTCATGGCGCGCGACACAATTCGTTGCCACTGCACCACGCCATTCACTGGCCTGACCAGAGCACGCAGAACTAGCTTTTCCGAAGATCTTTTTTCCTCCTCCAGTACGTACCTTAGCATATGTCACTCAGGCACAAACCCTGGTCATCCCCCGCGGGTTTTTTTTTTCCAGGGTCCTCTCGGGCAGAAAGAAAATTCGACCAATTTCTATGAGGCACGATTACGACGAAAATCAAGGCAGACGTGCAGCAGCTTGGTCACATTCCAGGTCCTTCTGCGACACTCGGCCAAGTCTCGGCTTGAGGGTCGATTATGACGAAATAGGGGTCTCTTCAACCGCCGCACCTGTACCCGGAGACAGGTCGTTGAAATGCCTCAGGTGCGGATTGCATCGACTCGGAGCATCGGGGTGGATATCGCCGGCGATGGAGATGTGCGGCACGGTTGGAAGGCCGCATGCTGCCGAAGAGAAAGAATGAACGGCCCAGGCAGACCCTCAACTCCGCCCGGGTTTTCAACACCGGAGCCGGGTGTTCGACGATGTCTGTGTGAGAAACAGCGCTAAGCGGGTATCAGCCAATCAGCCAGAGGCTCCTCTCACCTTCTCATTAAGGTTCCGCCCCTCGATCTCTACGAGCCGCAGCGTTAGCGTGGATCGGGAGCATAGGGGGACCCTTCGTGCAGCTCGCGCCGCCGCATCCACGTCGCCCGGTGGTCCGTCGCCATACCCGGCTGGCCTCGATCGCCGTCTCGACCACTCTTAGCCCACCCGTTGTGACAAATTCGCGATCCAGACTGTTCGGCGCAATTCAGCAGATTCCCATCGCCGCGGCGGCGTTTCCGCATCTCAAAACCATGCAGATCTGGGAAATTGGCCCCCTACCACCTCGCCTTCACCCCAGACGTCTAGTCCTACCGTTCCATTTGCCATCTGGCCAACGATGTGGAGAAAGTCCATCCAGAGCCTCGGGCACGCACAACATGGAGGGGGGAGTGTGACTTCGGTTCTACACGCCATCAGGTACGCGACGAGAGGGACGAACAAGGGCAGATCTCCTGCGGCACGGTGCTGCCTTGCCTTGTGTTCCTCCCGCGCGGCCACACATCGTCCCTAGTGCCGTTGGGTGTCCTCGCTTGGATTGGCCACGCGCAGCAGCTCTTCCGTGGCCACGTGAGGGTGTTACTCATGGGCCCTGGCAGCTCGTCTGCCTTCTGACAAAGAGTCGCGGGCTGGGACTGACTACGGCGGCTATGGCAAGTTGCCTCTGTCAGGGGTTCCGCTGGCTGACTGTTCCACCCGCAACAGCCGCCCTGCCTGACAGCAGCGCCAGGCCCCTGCAACAACAGCTCTGGATGCTGGGCGATTCCTCTGAACAAGCTTATTCCTCCCGTTACATCTCATTAATTGGTTAGCGACTGATCGTTATCCGATCTCATTGATCTGCGGGGCTCCCGCGGATCTGTGAATGCGGGCAGCAACGAGGGGGTGCCCGAATCCCGCCGCTCCCTACGCGACCCCCTGAGTGGTTGTCGAAAAGTCCAGAGCAGTCTCGGTGTGCCACCCACCCCATCCCACCACACCGACATCAAGGTGCGTTTACCCCCCAAAGATTAACGACAAACATGTTTCGCGCCGACAAGCTTCCGTATTATTGCAGAAGTGTCAGGGAGTTTGTGGAGGGTGAGGGACGAACAGGAAGCCCGCCGATTCGGCACGCCAGTCAGACAACCCTGGCGAGCTTGACAAGAGACTGAGCCGATCTCTGAACCTGCACAGGTGAAGTCTGTCGGCTATTGGGGGAATCTTATGCTCGCACTCGCCTTCGCAAAGTCCGATAGCAGGTTTCTCCCCTCCGCCCAAAACCCTGAAGGGGTGTCCAGGCCGCACCCCCTTATTGGCCACAGGAGCCCGGCACACGTCCACTGGTCTCCGTCAGGGTCCTTCCCGAGCGGCCACGAATGGAACGGTCGTACGCCAACGTCAGCCCACACTGCTGGGCGCACTTATCCCTGTCCACCGAGCGCTGGTGGAGAATTCCGCGACTCCCAGAGACGTTGTGAGTGCAACGAAGTTCGTTGGTTTGATAGAGCAGGATCGACGTGGCAAACTGCCTGAGCTCCTGCTTGTTTTCTCCATCCGAACAGCTTCCTCGTTCCTGTTCCTGATCGGCAGCCACGGAGAGATCCAAGATGTCAGCCCCTGGCGCACGCGTGGGAAGCGGACAGACAGCTCCGAGGCTGGGGAAACCGATGGGGCGGGCGGCCGGAGACTTTCGACCGGCGTGCGTTGCCTGCCGGGTGGCAGTGTAACATCGCGGCTTCATTGCGGGAACATGATAAAGCCCTTGTCACCTACCCCCGTTGTTCCCATTGTTTTCCTATGCCTTTGTTCTGTTTTCCATCCGCGAGTGGATCGCAAAGAAGACCCTGAAAGTTTCCATCTTCGAGATCCAAGGGGCTGAGAGATGGCATCCACCCTTTGCAACTTCGTGGCCCACCCAGTACCTCTCTCCGTGCAACCACGCACCCGCCCCACCTAGGGTAAATGATCGTGGACATCCACAAACAGCAGCATCCATAACATCTGGCAAGATGGCCGAGCGGTCTAAGGCGCTAGCTTCAGGTGCTAGTCTAGAAATAGGCGAGGGTTCGAATCCCTCTCTTGTCACAATCTCACGGCATTGAGCCGTCTCTTTTTGGTGTTCTGGAGACATTTTTGTTGTTGCGACGTTTGTCAGTATGCATACGTCGTGAGGCATGTCGTCCGACACGTGTGGAAGTTCCCAGTTATGTCGCGATCCTGTGCCTTGTGCGACTGCGATCAGAAGTAGGCTCAGCCGAAGGCGTTGAGGCCTGGCCACCCTTGGACTATTTAGCCGTACCTCTCGGGAACCTCTTCCTGTTATCGGGCAAATCTTCAGGGCTCTAGCCCCTCCTGTAGGAATGGAGATCCGTGAGATTCGCCGTTACACAACTCCCTTGGGGCCCTTCAGGTTGAGGTTTACGAAGAGCCGTTAGGTTGTACAATCAGTGTGCTATACACTACCACGCTGTCGCCGTCGTAAGTGTATTCTAAGGAATATTCTGAGAATGCGGGTGGCATACGCCGCTGAGGGATTGTCGATGAATGCATAGTTAGTAAACTTGGTAAATGGTCTTGAGAGTTATGTCACTTGGGTTCCAAATCCGGAAGTTACCACACAGTCCCTGGCTGCGGCATTACTCACAAGCTATCGCCCATTTTGCGGTTCCTTATATCCCAGTCTCCAATCATGCCCATGCCTCTTGACTTTTGGACATTTAACTCCAGAAGCCTGCGTTTCACTCAGCTACGTAGCGGAATGACGGGTCCTCCGGTCCCTCAGTTGCGTAAAGGGAATGTTCTCGCACTGGATTAATGTTATACCAATCGATTGCTAGCTGGAATCTTTTTCAGTAGGAGGCTCCTTGTGCGGCATGTGTTTGTTGTTGTCGTCATCCAAGGTCCCAGCTGGCGAAGAGTGGGTGCAGCGCAGCACCCTATTTAATCCCATTCAATCAATTCAACTAATCAGCTAATTAAAAGAGGGTTTTTTCATAGTTAATTAACTAAAATAATAATACCCTTATTTTAGATATTTTAATTAATCTGAAGTTAGCTAGAAGAAGGAAAATCTAGTTTCTAAACTAATTAAAATTTTTAAAAGATTTTTTTAAAAAAATAAAAATATATTACTAACTATACTTAAAGAAATTTACTATTAGTAATATAAAGACCTATAATAGGATTTAAACTTATAACTTTATATTTTATTAAATAAAGTTAGAAATTATACTACTTAACTATATAAATATTAATAGATATTAATAAAGTAATTTTTATCCTATAAATACTTTATAATATTTTTTTTTTTAATATATACTACTATAAAACTAAAATATATTTTTAGCTATTAAGCTTAATTAATATATTTTTAGCTTTCTTATTAAAGCTTAAAAAAAGCTTATTTTTAACTTCTTTATTAGCTCTTAAAAATAACTTTTTTTTAATATTATTAGTAATACTATTATTATTACTACTACTATACTTACTTCTATACTTTAAAGCCTTACTTATATATACTTCTTAGTATTTTTTTTAACTTCTTACTTATTATTATAATACTTATACTAGTTTATAATTAATACTTTAATTATTTTATTAGCTATAACTTATTAACTCCTTATAAGATTATTATTTAGATCTATACTTTATTAACTACTAGTAATATATTAACTATTAATTTTACTACTTATAGTAGTCTTAAAGCTTTACTTTATGCTATATAGAAAAGTTATTACTTTATTAATATTAAGTATATCTTAAGGAAAAGTAGTTAAAACTATACTTTTTAAATTAAGAATAAAAGCTTCTTTATTTATAAGATCCTTTAAAATAATACTTAAAGTATATTATTTCTTTACTCTACTTTTAACTATATTAATAATATATTTAAGTAATACTTATTAGGTTTACTAATATTATAATAAAGCTAAGTATTTTAATATACTTTAGAAAGCTTTTATTATATTTAATACTAAAGTATATCTTAAAACTATTTATTATATCTTCTAAGATTAATCCTATACTAAAAATATATTTAGTAATAATTTTAATACTAATAAGCTTCTCTTTAAGTATTAATACTTTATTTTTATTATTATACTTTAAAATAAAGTTTTATAAATTAAAAAGCTAGCTTTTAGGTTTATTATTAATATTAATAACTTCTTTTTAATATTTAGTAATTAATATATATAGTATATACTTAGCTTCTTTAATTATAATATTTTTAACTAAATATATTAGTTAAAGTTAAGTTAGAAGGACTTACTTAACTAACTTTATACTTCTAAGAAAGTATAGATTAAAGAGGAGATATAGAAAATACTTACTAAGGTTTATATATTATTTAATCTATAGACCTCACTTAATTAATTTATAATTATTACTATTTTTAGTTACTTTATTAATAAAGCTAGTAAGTAGATATAATACTTCTTAGCTTTTTACTATTAACTTAACGCTTACTTTAGTAAGAATATTATTATTATTATTTATATTATTCTTAATAACTAAGGTTTACTTAATAAAGTTAGTATAGCTATCTTTAATAATATTATAAATAATAACTCTTATTTTAAAGCTTTTTTCTTTTCTCTTTTACTTATATATATAGAAATTAATACTAAATAATACTAAATTTAATATTATAGCTATATCTTTAACCTTATTAGTTATACTATTATTTATAATATTAATAATAAAGTATTTAAAGAGAAGTTTAATTTCTTATTTAGTTCTAATAGAACTTAAAAAAACCTAACTTATTAGAAGTAAAAAAGCTTTATTAGTAAGCTTTAGAATATTATTAAGTATATTAGATTATTACTATAATAATCTAAAAGCTTTCTATTTATTAGTAATAAAACTAATAATAATAATAAAACTTTTACTTTATAAGAAGAGTTATTATAAAAGCTAAACTTAATACTAAATAATACTACTTAATAGAACTTAATATATATAATAATTAAGTATATTTTACTTAAATATAGCTAGATTAATAGTTATATATTTTATACTTAAAGCTTTAAGTATACTATAGATTATATCTTTAGTAAAGATATTTTTATTAATAAGGATTAATAGATCTTTATAGAGTTAAATAATATACTTAAGTTATTTTATAAATAGACTAAGAGATATAAAAGCTAAAGTAAAAGTAATAGGTATAATTAACTTTAAGAAGTTTTAATAGGTATAAAGTACTTCTTAGATTAACTTAAGGATTAGTATAAGCTTTATAATACCCCTATTAATAAGGAAATTAACTTTATAGCTACTTAACTTACTTAGAGTTAGTTATAATAACTATTTTAACTTATAAAAGTATTATAATACTTTTTAAAAGCCTTAGTAGTAACTTTATAAGCCTTATTAATTAATAATATTCTAACTAATATTTAGTCTAATTATATACTTTTATAACACCTCTAGTATAGCACTTTTAACTCTTATAGCTACTTATACTTATTAATTATTAATAGCTAGTAAGTACTTAATAAATATTATACTAAGCTTATAAAATCTCCTCTTTATATTATTATAGTGATTTTATATCTTAGTTAAAGCTTATAATAGCTTAAAAAATATTAGAATATACTAGAAATTTATAGATAGCTTTATAATATTTAAGAAGGACTTTAAGAGTATTAAGAATAATAATATACTAAGAGATCTAACTTTATTAATTATTAACTTTATTTAAAGCTTTAGTAAGCTACTTTTTTATTACTTACTATTACCCTAAAAGCTAAAAACTCTAAATATTATTAATAGTTAAATAATAAAGCTTATAACGCTACTATTAATAAAACTAATAAACTAAAATAATACTTTAGTTTCTTAATTACTAAGCTTATTAATAACTTTATTTAGTAGTAGATTTTATATTAATAGACCTTCCTAATACTTAGTAAACTTACTTTTAATATCTTTACTATCTTAATAATAATAATAAACTATAAGAAAGTATTTAGCTTTACTAAGTTAGTTTTAATATTATAGAAGCTATTAATAAAGCCTTTATAGCTTAAAAAAACTTAATACTTTTAGAACTAGATTTAAAGTAGTAATATTACTATTAGTAACTACTACTTTAAGTAGAGAGGTTAATAGAGAGCTATATAACCTTAGATTATTATATAATATAAGTTTAGACCTTCTAAGAATATTATAAGAGCTTTACTAACTTCCTATTTAGGTAATTTAAATTAAATTAAATTAAATTAGTTAAAATAATTAAAAATATTGCGAAAAGTTATTTAATTAGCTAATCTTAAGCCTTAGTTTTAACTTAATTAATTAGTATGCTGCGCTGAGTGGGTGACTATAGGACTTACTAGGGGCTTGCTATGTCGTTATAGTTGGTTTCTTTAGCTTGAATACGCTGAGGGGGACGGACGTAAGACAGTAATACACCGCAAGAATTTGACTTGGTTAAAGGGTATGCCACCACGGGGCCCTGCCTTGGCACTCGATAGCAATATCTTACTCAACTGAAAATGTCCACAGCGTCGTACATCTTTGCGTGTGTTCATGAACATCAGGCTGGCTGGCGGGCTATAATATAGCCCGAAACTGAGGTTGTAGTCTGATGAAGCTTTGACAGGCATGCATAGCGGGACCTCGAGGGGTGTCGTTCAAAGCTGGGCGTTCGTCAGTCTGACGGAAATCCGGAGGAATCCGAAGGTATATGATGTTACTTCAAAGCAAGGTGTAGACCCTGGAAGACAGGACAATGGCGCGTTATGTTGCCAGCCGGAAACACGTCGGTCCGCTCGTCCAGCAGACCTCCGAGGCCTCATCAGAGACCTGTCTTCCAGAAGAGTTGGAATTCGAGGCTGCGATTGTCTGTTATCTCTATCATCCTTGCAGATTATGTGTTTGTATACCCTAAGGATGCCGGTGACACTGAACAATATCTTAAACATGTTTTGGGGAGTCCGCGGTCTGCCTGGCATTATTGCAATTCTACTCCGCCATCATGTCGCTAGAAGTACACAGCCAATTGGTGCTCTTGGATCAGACCGGAAGAATTTGCTGCCTTGGGTTTCAAGGCGTTGCAAAGGGAACTTCCGCTGCTTGATATATATACGTGCCACTTTGGAGGCGTGCCGGAGCTTTCGTGATAACGTGCGGGATGGGCTCCTTGAAGGGCCGCTGAGAATCGCCATTGTTCGTTGGCACTCTTGGCCGGTGTTTCATTTCACCACTGCAACGCTATACCTATCCTAGGCTGACAAGAGCTCAGGGAAATGTCATCCTTTTAGAAACCTTATACGTTCCTACTGGTAAGCAAACCCTCTGAATATCACCGCATAAGCTTGAACGCGCGCTCTGGCCGAATGGACCAGTGAAGGCTGTGTGTATTGTCAGGAGGTGCGGGCTAAGAAGGCCTGGTGCATTGAGCAGGTAAAAATCACTGTGAACGGCCAGAGGCCTAACTATTATCTTACATATAGGTTATAACCTCGAGGCTTCCTCAACATGGATAGTTCATAACAGTTCATCCGTTACAAGCTCCTGCCCCTCCTTCAAAATATTCGCAATGTACTTGCTTGTCCAATTCCAAAGATCCTCCTGCTTTACCTCATCATAGCTGCTGACACTCGACTTAATCTCGGTTCTAGCATCATAATACACACCGCTGGTAGATGTCTCTGATGCAACCCAAGCCAAATTCGACCCCGATTCCTGGGCCGTCCAAACACTGAAAGACAGGACTCGACGCAGCAATGGGACGAGTGTGGGGAGCACTCTGCGCCAGAAAAATCTGAACACAGGTCCTGCTTCACGCGCTAAGCCTGTACCAGGCATCATACCTGGATCAAACACAACGACAGTCCATTGCTTGCCCGGAGTGCCAGCAAACCGGCGATGCAAGGCATACGGCCACAGGACGTTGCACAGCTTGCTTGTTGCATACCGCTGCATTCCGCTGTTTTTTGCTGCCTCGCCAGTTGGATGTGCCATTTCTTCTGCAAAAGTGTAGTCTGCATCGGGCACACCCGTCTTTTGCGCTGGGTCGTGCGTTGCGCTGCTCGTCACGACGACCCGGGCATTATCTGCAAGAAAAGGTCGGAGAAGGTGGAACAAGGCCGCGTGTCCAACATGGTTGATGCCAAATGTTGCTTCCAAGCCGTCACTTGTGTACTTGATACCATCGGGAAACTGCATCGCGGCGTTCAACAACAAGATGGAGATTGGCGGCGTGCCTCTCTCGGAGAGAGCGATGGCAAAGGATTTGATGCTCTGCAGATCGCCCAAGTCGAGCGGGAGGAAATGAACGTCTTTGTGCCCTGTGAGTTGTCGTATGGAAGCAGCTGACGAGTTTGAATCGCTTCGAGATGCAATCATGATGGTGCTGTCTGGAAGTTGGCGGGCAAGGCTGGTAGCGGCATGGTAGCCAAGGCCAGAGGTGCCCCCGGTGATGAGGACAGTTCGCTTGGTTTCCGTCATACTGTCGAAGAGATTGAGGAGTGTTGATGATAGAGAGCCATGATGATCTGTGAAGGACGCTTGAGGAATTTATAATCCGACGCTCTACGTACTATCCAAGTCGGAAACGACGGTGGTCCTCCAGCTAGCAGGATCCCACATTACGGAGATACTTGACCATGATGTCTTCCCACCCAATTACGAACTACGTCTTGCCTCGGCGGAGCAAGCATGTTGCAGAAGCTCTTGAGATGCCTAGGAGTGAGTAATGTACCGAAACAGATCTCTATTTT
Organism: Colletotrichum tropicale; assembly: GCA_027406125.1. Classification (NCBI taxonomy): domain Eukaryota; kingdom Fungi; phylum Ascomycota; class Sordariomycetes; order Glomerellales; family Glomerellaceae; genus Colletotrichum; species Colletotrichum tropicale. The sequence goes on from JANVYH010000004.1 coordinate 4,648,517, forward strand.
GCGTGAGCCTAACGTGCCATGCCACACAGTGGAGCTCTTCCGAGATATGATGAGGGTTCGACCTAGCAGGGGTGTCATCAACCTGCAGCACGGACTTGCGAACTATCCGTATCCCGTAGTGGAATATTTTCGGCTTCCCGGCTTGGCACGTCTCCCCGTATTGCCTGTGTGCGGATGTTATGGCAACTCTATCACGAAAACTTCCTGTTTGATATTCTCTATGCGGCCCTCTCCCGTTCTCTTTTCTTCTTTACTACATGCTACAAATACTCTCGACTCTTTTACATTGCGGTTGAAGTACCATTTCGCCAGGGTTGCTGCGACAATGGCTCATCTGTCTGAAGCTGGGGGTGAGTGGAGAGAAAATTGGACGGTAGTGGCCAGTTCTACTGAGAGAAGGAGGCGACAAAATCGCTCGAATCAGAGGGCGCATCGTTAGTCTTCGCCTATACCCTGTCCTCCTTCCACGCTCATATGTTGATAAGGACCAGGGAAAAAGAGACATCTGGAGCGGTGTGCGGCCGCTGCCTCAAACGACATTCCCGAGTCTTGGCTTATAGCCAAAGACAGGATAATGTCTGATGGCCGCACTGAACAAGACTACAACTCAGAGCGTAGCCATGCTACTGTGCGCCATGCCCGCCACGGTTGGCCACTCAACTACATCCTCTTACACTGTCCCAAGTCCCATGAGAAGGCAGCTGAGTTTGTGCGATCAGTCATCGCAAACTGTAGCATCAACGGACCGAGACTCAGTAACCTACCCATACTCGCGCGTCTCAATGTCATCAACGCGTTGGCTATCAACGCCCTGAAACTGAACTTTCCGTTCGAGAAGATGTATCACGATGAATGCATTTCTCCATTCAACTTACAGGGTCCGAGACCCCAAGACGCCGCCACCTTGTTGTTATCCGTGCCAGATGGGCTTCGCCCAACTGCGCTGCAAACAACTATACAGCATCATCCCTGGATCGATCTTTTCCCGATTCCTGTCATGAGAGATAATATTCTGCGAGGAATCGAAGCGGGTGTAATCAATAAGGAAGAGTTATGTGGCGATATGATGAGAGTCGAGGATGCAGATGATGCGGTGGCGCCTTTTGCTGTCTGGGGAGAGGCTTGGGATGTCAGGGGCTGGGAGATAAGTCCTGCATTTTTGAAAAAATGGGGTTGGTTGGTGCAGGGCTGCCCTGAAATTCTAGAGGCAACTAAGTTCTGGAGAGAACGGCGAGGACGGACTAAAGGAATTAAAATGCCACAGGACTAATTGGCCAGCCTGAGGTGTACGCTTTCCCATCTCCAGTCCCGCAGCCACCGGGTCAACACGTTCCCGCTGTGTACCAATTTGCCTTCAATGAATGGTTAATAAAAATAAGATTCTCATATGTCAAAGTTGAGTAATCTATGATAATCCTGATGGGAAAAGACAACACTGAATCCAATACTATCTCATCTTTCCAGACTGAGTGCAAGTGCCATGCTACAAGACCCAAAAAAACGTCAGGCGTTCCTCAGGCGATCCGTTTGCGCTGCCGTTCGCGCTCACTGCCCTTTTCTATTTATTCTAGCTTGTAAATAAAGACATGGCTAGATTGAAGATACTCTCTGGCATCTTATGGCATTGGCCCTGTGCTTATCCCAAGCTGATCATCGCCCTTATATGTCAATACATAATCTGCACAAAATGCGCGGATGAAATCCACAATGAATTGCTTGCAGGACGAGTAGATGGACTACAAGTCTCTTAAATACAAAAAGACTCGAGCAAGAGTTGAGCTTGACAACGCCCTGACACCGTACTGGCGGTGTAGCTGCTATTCATGAGTGTGTCAAAGGGCACTGCGCAATAATCAACACAGCAAATAAGTTGCATTGTGAAATGATGTAGCTAAAGTTCTGTTGAAATACGATGTCTAAACATGCAACACAATGAGATCAGCGCATACCGATATATCCTGGTTCAAGATCACATGTCGAAAACACTCTGGTGGCGTCTTTTGATGAGCTTTCAGAATACACCTAGAACAACAGGCGCACGGGACGGATCCGGGAGACTGCGCAGAGAGTACTCAGCCGACAGCCGTCTCAGCAATAGGTCCGATAAGCCTGCCTTATCGCGTAGGTGGCAAATCTCTCTCTCTGTCTCTCTGTAATGACAACACACGTTCTGCCATTGGCTCTTGTTCGGCTTTTAAAGCAAAGCAATACGTCACGGCATCAGGGTTGTTCTAAGACATTTTCCTGGATTCAATGAAGCCAAATCGTTCGTAAGCTGTCCACCATGGGGTTTCATGAGTTCTCGGTCTTGTGAGTACTTATATTTCCCCAGGATGTGGTGCGAGACTTTCAGCCAACAGACGGAACGAAACATTTTTTTGTTGTCACCTCTCAGTGTACAAAGTATCTGTCAACTAAGACTTTGTCATATAAAATTTGCCATCTGACTATAAGTGTGAACTCCCTCCCATGGCAACATCTCTGCTCATCAGTTCTCAATGATTCACGCCTGGATACATCACAACTAGGGATGACAGGCATCAGAAGCCTAGTTGAGAGTTGAAAGACATAAATGCGAGTATTTGGAACTCTCCAAGGCCTCTTGTCCTAAGGTAGAATCACCTCTGCTGACAAGATGCCAGTGGTCTCGGGAGTCTTTGCCCATTGGTTTGCTGGCAAGTTGTGTACTGATGGGGCTCACTTTTATAATCCCACCGCTGCCTCTTCTGAGCAGAATACACGTGTTTCGAGTCAGTACAGCATAAATTGAATGGACATGATTCGTAATGTAACAGTCAACGCGGAAATTTAGGGCGTCATACGCTTGGAGAATTCACTGGTTGATTCCGGAGTGCTGTGTGCACATTCCCCTGTGGGTGCGGCAGCCACCAGCGCGAATCCTTTTCGCGAAGCAAAGGCTCTCTGAAGCCCCCTTTGGTATCAGCAACTCCAGTATTCGAAGTATATCAAGTCAAGAAGTTGGCGGACAATGGGGAATAGTCTCCTGCATCGCATGCTACCACTATCAAAACTTGCTTTCGGTTTTCGATTGCCCTGATTACGACGACACGGTAACCTTGTAGAAAAGGTGTCTGCGCATTACAGAAAATACACCCGTGTTCCATTCTTGCCAAGAACGTCTATAATATGAGCTGTAGACCCAATTTATACCAGCTCCATATCGACTTTGGCGTGGAACTGCACAAATGATCCCATTCGGAGCTGTTTATGACTCAGCCAAGCTTCATCGCCGCTCTCAGACCGATGGTTTCCCTTGTTACTCCTTGGAGGCTTGGATGCGCTTCGACAGTAAGACGGGCTCCATGAGACATTGAGAAGCTTTCAGTTCGTATCATCCCGACGTCTTAACCAGACAGAGAAAGTTTCAAGTTAGGTTGCCAGTAATCCAGAAGATCCTCTATATTGCTCTACCCAAGATCCTGTCCGATTTATGCTCCGCCTAGACAGTCGCCCGCCTTTTCCAAAACCTTGTCATCCAAACACAATCCACGTCTCATACCCTCTAGTTGATAGCTCTCATGGTCATCTCGACAACCGCAAAGGTACCAGCGCTGACAGGCATGGCCCTCAGCAGAGTCGGCACGATACCCCTCCAGAACCCTCTCAGCCCCTCGCCGCGGTACGTCTGCGCGAAGCAGTCGCGCATCGTCTTGTACCTCTGCTCGGCGCCGAAGCCGTCCGTCTGCATCTTGCTCTTGACGACGTCGAACGGGTAGCTGCCGAGCCACAGCGCCTCGCCGGCGAGGCCGCCGTACCACGCGACCTTGTAGCTGGGGATCTCCTTGCGGTCGACCTTGTTGCGCGCCGCGTCCGCGTTCATCATCCACTCGAACGCGAGGAACCACACGCCGTACGCCTGCGCCTCGCGCCAGATCGTCACCGCCTCGCCGCGGTACAGGCCCTTGAGCACGCCGCCGTGCGCCGACAGCTTGCGCACGCAGTCGAGCGGGCCCGAGTACAGCCGCGCCGCGCCGTGCGGCTGCGTCTGCAGACGGATGCGCACGTGCTCGATGGGGCCCGAGATGACCGAGTTGGCGACGCCCGCGAAGGCGCCCGCCGCGTAGTACTGCCCGTACGAGAGCGCGGGGCTGCCGACCTTGGCGGCGTTGGCGGCCTCGAAGTAGCGGCGCGCCTGGTGGAAGGCACCGAACTGGATGGAGACGCAGGCGCCGATGCCGAGGAGGGGGGTGAGGGTGCCCTTGTAGAAGGCGAGGGGGCCTTCGTTCTTGTAGATCTGGGTGGCGGCGTCGACGGCTGTTGTTGCGGTTGTGGAGGTCTGGAGGCGGACCTTGACAATGTCAAAGGGCTGGCCTGAGTACGGTTAGCATGTCATTTCATTGTCCCGATCAATTGGGCTCATTGAGATGAGATATCATGAAAATTCCGGTGGTGGGAGTGAGATGTCGTTGAGCTCGGATGTTCTTCCGAAGTCGGCCCCGTGCCGAAGCTTCAACTCGGGAAACACAAACTCATGCTCTCTCCGTTTGGATTTTCTCGACGATAAGACACAAAATGAGCCCAATTCAGAGCAACTTACCCAGGAGGACCTGCGCAATACCACCAGCTGCACCGGCAAAGAGATCCTTGGCCGTCTGCAGCGCTCCGCCGCCAGCGATCTCGGGGTCGACTGCCGCGTCCGCCATTGTGTGTTCTCGGTCTGGATCTAACCCCGCGCCCAATCGCTTATCGGGGCCTCCCTCGGCTCTTTTTGCGACAGAGACTTAATGAAAAGTCTTGTGTTCGCGGCTGGATGCGAGACTAGCTGGCAGAACTGCAGCGAGAGCACGGCGGCTTCAATTGACCGAGAGGCGAAATGGTGGTTGTTGGTTGAAGGACCCTGAGCTTGAGTAGCTTTAGGTTTAGGTGAGATTTATTTATCAGCTGCCGGTTCCCCAGATAGCTGGTGTGGGGCATGCATCCAAGGCGCGAATGGCGTGCTACCGTTTGGCTCATTGTGGTCCTCAACTTGATGACTCAGCTGCGTTCCCGACAGTTGTGAGCACAATAGAGTCAGTTTCGTAGACGCAAAGTATGCCGAAATTTTGTAGTTAGGTGTTATGGTCTGCAGTAACTTCCTACCTATCAATTCAGATTATCTTCGAACTTAGACAGGCGGGCCATCCGAGAACGACTTATAACAATGAGAAACAAGTATCGTTGATATCATGCTAAGCTATGCATCAGTATAGTCGGAATATTAATCGCCATGCTGTTTGGCTTTCCCTGTAATGTCCAATATCTAGTACCGCCTGATACCCTTCTTCTCCCCGTTCGCCGCCTCCTGCGCCTGCGCATTAATCTGGATAGCCTCCTTGAGCTTGCCAATGACCTCAGGCTGGTTACTGAATGCTCGCTGCAATACCTCGTCCAGCTCCTTCTCGACCTTGCCAATCGGCTTCACTCCCACCTTTCTTTCTCTCGCGTCGTTCATCAGCTTGCCCCAACGCTGAGTGAAAGCGACGATCGACTGCCTCAGCAGCTCATCAAGCTGCTCGCTCATGTCCTCCACCGTCAACGTCTTCGCCGTTACCGACGGCTGCTGCGTGCCACCACGTGACCAGAGCGAGCCGATGCTGATGATGTTGCTGACAAGGCCGACCCAGTTCTGAGGGCTCAGGTGGTCCCAGATATGACCAAAGTGCTGCATGGCGGCGGCGTCGCTGCGAATGTCACCAATCTCAAGAGACACGAGTTCGTTCTTGATGATGAGGAGGTTCTTGACCATGAAGAGGTCGGCGTCGGTGCCGGCTTTGATGGACTTGATGCGTGCTTCGGCGCGTTGCAGGATTTGGATCGTTTCGCGGACGATCTTGAAGACGACTTGGCTGTTCTTTTGCTGTTGACGGTGTTAGTCTGTGGTTCGAATGGATCGGGACGATAAGACTTACGCTTCGCTCTTTCGGCATGGCTTGGTCGTACATGGACAGCAGCGTCAACGCCTGCTTCACCGTGGGGTACGCGTTGGACGTAGACAGGCCATTGATAACGGGCCCGATCGTGAGTGCGTCGTCTTTCATCACGGCCTTGGTAACAGTCTTGGTAATCTCCGCCTCGAAAGAGTTGTCGGTGAATACCCACAGGTGCTCCGTCAACAGCCTAGCACTGAGTTCTCGGCACTGACGACCAAAGGGAGATTCTTCTTCATCGTAGTCGAGAACCAGATACTCATTCGTCAACCAGCCGACGACACTGCAGATCGTGTCGAGGTCAGCCGATTGCAGGGCGGATTGCAGGTTTGTGGCCAGGTGCACGATGTTGGCCGGGTTAACGAGCGACCTGTTGTTTGACTTGAGAACCATGTAGGCAGACTCGAGGTCTGAGCTCCATTGGAGATCCAGGCCGAAGATTTTGGCAAACAGGTTAGACTCGTTGAAGGCGCGTTCGAAGGTCTGCTTGATGTAGTTCCTCGACGCCGTCTCCACAGACAGGTCCTTGATCTCCTTCTTAAACTCGTCCACGTCGTGCTGCATCATGGGCTTCAAGTCGCGATCGCGAACGGCGAGATATGACTGGAAGAGGTTGCTGACGGTATTGGAGTATATCTCCTTGGCGACACCAGCGATGGGAAGACCGTATTCGTCGTACACGCTGTTGACGACTTTGTGGATGTTCGGGATCAACGAGTACGAATCGAGAATCATATCTTGGAAGCGACCGTAGGCGATCGCATGCCGCGTCGCTTCCGACTTTGTCGCTGCGATTTGACCAGCGATCTCGGATGAGATGCTGTCCAGTCGGTTCGTGAAGCCGACCTCAAGCAGATGTAGTGCCTTGGTGAGCAGAGACTCGTAGCGCGCAAGGTAGGATTCAGCATCACGGTAGGTTGTCTGATATCTGAGGTTAGACACAGTGGCATATGAGAGACGAGGGGATCGTACATGTTTAGACATGAAGTTTATGCAGGAATCCAAGTTCCTCAAGACCTCGCCGAACGAGTCGTCGTCTACCAAACGGCCCGCACCAGGCGCGTTCAGGCGTCTTGTGACGTTGTCGAGATACAGATAGAAGTGAATATCGGTGCCAACCTCGTCCGCAAGCTTCTCGAGTCTCTGCTGCTCGGACAGCAGTTCCTCGCATTGCGACTGGAACGACGAAGTCTGGGCCTCCACAGACTGGAACGAGTCGGAGAGCGTCGTCAGCAGCTTTAGGGCAGCATTCGTGTCGTCGATGAGGGCATCGAGGTGTCGTTCAGTCAGCGTCAATTGGTCTTTGTACAGCCTGGTCTGTGTTAGCGACTTTCCCAGAAAGTGAGGATGCCGAACGCACAAGTATTCCTGCTGGCTGGCTTCGAGAAGCTGCTCGTCACAGTGGTCTAGCACTGGCCTGCAACTCAGACTGGGGTCATTGACCTGCGCCGCGACGTCCAGGGCATCCAAATTCTTGTCCTTCCTCCGCTTCCTCCTCTTCTTCTGCTCGTCTTTGGCCAATTGAGCTCGAACGACATGGTAGAAGTCGGAATACGACTTGGCGCGGCGCAGAACCGTGGCCTCCGGGGGCGTGTTTGTGTCTTCGATCTCTTCAAAGATCTCGTCGAGAGCTTCGGGGGTATCTGACGCTTGTGCGATGCCCTGCGACCCAAGGTACTGTTAGAAAGTTGTCCAGAGCGAGGTGGGGTGGAAGCATCGCGGGCTTACGTTGGGCTGCTGCAGCAGCGACTCCTTGCGACGGTGGCCAGATCCTTGCGCGGCAGAGGCGGCCTTCTTGGCCACGTCGGGCACGAAGCTGTACCAGGAGTCGTCGTACATGGTGGGCTGGCTGCTCGGGACGGTGGAGGGAAGCTTCGGGGGTGGTGATCGGGGCAAGCTGTCCGTGTACGGTCTGGCGCCGGTTGACGTTCCCACCTTTTGCAGCACAGCTGTCCGGTTCGGTGTGGTGCTTGCTGCCAGCTCACCTCACCTCAGCTTCAATTGCCCGTAGTGGAGGTCCCTGCCATAAACTGGGCGGAAAATCATTGGCCCCAGCTGCGATGGCTTTTCGTGGTGGGGCCCGCATGTTCCATCCGCTGCGGGGCGCACGGTCCCTGCACGGGCTGCCAGGGGTCCAAAGTCTAGATTTAGTGCTGGCGAATCGAACTTTTAGTTTTCGTGGATGACCTCACGACCTGTCAGCGACCTCCCGGCCGCACCTCACTCTGCGGTATTCCTCTGGCTGTCTCAATGCACCTATTGCGATACAATCCGATCCCTTACTTACACCATCTTTTAATCTGATTCATCCTGGGAGCCTCACGATGAAGGCTTGCAGAACCATCACCCACGCCCGCGCGTCTCTTACAGCGCAGAGATGTTCTTCCGCCGCCGCACGCCAGCAATGGCGTCGCCATGCCAGCGGAGGCCCTCGCCATCCGGGGCAGAAGTCTCTACTCGGGAAGCTCGTCCCATTGGCTCTCACGGCGGGAGTCGGTGGTGGTCTCTACTACCTGGACGACTCGATGAACGGCCCCATCAAGCAGCTGCTCAGCGGCGAGAGTAAGGACGCCGACGCCCGCAAGCCAAAGTACCAGCAAGCAGAGATCGAGTTTGAGAAGTCGAGGAAGCAGTCTCAGTCTGGGTCCAAGGAGGAGAACCGCGACCTCATCAGCTCTCAGCACCTGCAGGTCAAGAAGAGCTGGGAGAACCCCGGCGTCTACGCCTGGGGCTCCAACGTGGGCAAGGTCATTGACCCCAAGGCCAAGGAGAGCGTCGTCAAGCTTCCGAGGAGGATTCCTTACTTTGACGGGAAGCTGTTGAGGGACCTCAAGCTGACGCAGGATTTCGGCGCCGCCGTTACGGAAAAGGGCGACATTGTGCAGTGGGGATTGGGCTTTTCAAAGACGGACCCTTCACCTGTCGAGACGCTCAAGGGCAAGGATATTTCCAAGATTACAGTTTCCAGCGACCGCATCATCGCTCTCTCATCAAATGGATCGGTATACTCACTCCCGGCGGCCCGCAATGACCAGGAGACTGGCGCCAAGCTGGAGCCGCAGTCAAAGTCGTCATCCTGGATCCCCTTCTGGAGCTCCAGCGGCCCTGAGACCGTCAACTTCAGAATTCTGACGCCAAAGTCGCTCAGCCGCGGTGAGAAGGTCATCGACGTCAAGAGCGGTCTGCAGCACTGCCTGCTACTGACATCCAAGGGACGTGTCTTCTCCGCCGCCGCCAGCACCTCAGAATTCCCATCCAACGGACAGATGGGCATCCCCGGCCTCAGCTGGACATCCCGTCCCGCGGGCCCATACGACCAGGCGCACGAAATCACCGGCCTGTCCGGGTTCAAGATCGCCAAGATCGCCGCCGGCGACCTCCACTCCGCGGCCCTGGACAAGGACGGCAAGCTCTTCACCTTTGGCGACAACACCTACGGCCAGCTCGGACTGCCCGCAGAGGCCATCTACCAGAGGATCGACGTGCCTTCCCTCCTGCCCACCGCCAAGCTCTACGCCAACAGCGGCCTGATCCCCAAGATCACCTCCGTCGCCGCCGGCGGCATGAACACCTTCTTCACCGTCGACGCCGCGGAAGCAGGCGGCATCCAGACCGCCGCCACCACCGGCGACCTCGCCCCGGCGCGCCGCATGCCCCGCATCGCAGCCGACCTCTGGGCCTGCGGCCAGGGCGTGTACGGCTCCCTCGGCACGGGCAAGTGGACGCACGTCACGCCGGGCCCGGCCAAGGTGAAGGCGCTCTCCTCGCTCTTCGAGTTCGACGAGCAGGCGAACCGCATGTGCCCGATCCGGCTGCACGACATCTCGGTCGGCAGCACGCACGTGTCGGCGACGATGGACAACGTCACGCGCGTGGGCGCCGGGGCGCGCGGCTCCGAGAACGACACCAACTGGGGCGCCGACGTGCTCTTCTGGGGCGGCAACGAGCACTACCAGCTCGGCACGGGCAAGCGCAACAACCTCAACGCGCCGGGCTACATCGGCGCGCTGGACGGCGGCGCGGGCGACGCGCTCATGGGCCGCGGCGGCGAGACGCACCGGTTCCAGCTGACGCCCCGGCAGACGGTGCGCCTGGGCGAGGACGGCAAGGGCAGGAAGGTGAGCTTGGAGCAGCGGGTGGAGTGTGGGCGGTTCGTGACGGCTGTGTACTCGGGCGTGTAAGTGGCCTTTGTGCCCTTTCTGCGACGGCAACGTCAACGCGGACCGGCTGTTACACGTTTCACCATTTAGGGGGGCACGTCACTACGATGTTGGGAAGAAGGACCTGTGCGACTAAAGGAACTGGGAAGGAAAACTGTAAGGATATAACCATGTAATTTTACACGCAGACCAAGAAGATGACCGCTATAAGGCCTGAGGTCGACGAGCTATGGGGGGAGGGCGTTTCTGGCAGGGATACTCGACGCGGAGGTAGTGTCAAGCAGGCTGGACGTCGTCGATAAGTCGGAGATATTATCAAAGGGGATCATCAGCCTCAACAAGCCTGCCCCTTTATTTTTTGCTTGGCCAAATTTCAACTCACCTTCTTTTCACTTACTCGCTGGAGAATCTTGGTGTATCCTTGTGCATGGGATGGTGGTGGTGGGGGGCTTTGTAGATCGTCCGCGAGATGCTGCAGAACGTGAATCATCTGAAGTCTGGTCTGTGCTTGGCGTTGTTTTCGAAGGAAAGGGGTGGGTGTGCGGTCAAAGTCGCTTCGTTCCGAAAAGGCTTTCTCGGCGAAAGTCTGGGTAAAAACAGGGCTGTGTGATGGTATCAGTAGCAATGTAGGCAACTTGTGACGACCGACAAACACAGAGAGAGAGAGTCGCAAGCATTACGTGATGTAAGTTACATGGAACCATCGCATCTCGAGTCGTACGCCTAACGCAACGACTTGCCGAAGACGACGACACTTGAGCGAATGGCGTGGCTTTCCGGGCTTGGCGGGCCGGCTTGGTAGTAACAGACCTCAGGTTGGATGCCTTGTGCAGCCGATAGACTTATTCCAGAAGCTTGTCATCCGGAACGGGGGCAGCGTTGGATGGGGAGGGGGGAAATTAGTACCGATGTGGTAGTATCTCGGTCTCGTGTTGACGGATCTGCCCGTGTGTGCGTGTTGTTGCGAGAAAGTTGTCTCTGATGATGTGAGGCCAACACACGCGCAGTTACTCACATGGACCACCGACGCTGCGGACGACGGGAGTCACCTTCCATCATGTTTGCTTCCCGCCCTTTCCAGTAAGTAGGTTTGCCAAGACTTTCCCATTCCGCTCGTGTTGGGTGATCATCTACAGCAAGGTATCTAAACTTAGCACCCACACATACACGCGCATGCGCGCCGAATGGCCGAATGACTTGCAGGCAAACAAACACGTACGCAATACTGCGGATGATCTGTTCCATGGGAAATAAACCCGTCGGGATGGAACAACAAGCAGAAAAGGGCCTCTGCGGTTTCCGTTTACTATCTTCGGCAGAACACTCGGCCGTGACAGGTCACAGAAGGCGGCGGCGACGGCGGGCCCGTCCCGTCCGCCACCCATCTTGAAATAGGAGTGTGGCGCTCGCGCGATCGGCAAGTTTCGTCGAACCTGGCGGTTCCGCCAAAACAGACGAACGAGGTTGCGGACGAATGGGGGACTTTTTGATGTGCCCGTGGGGGAGAAGCGAGAGAGAACGATGGACACTGATTTTCCTCCACAGCCTCCTCGAAGAGGTAACCCACTCGGCAGCGCTGGACCGAGCCTGTCCGACAGTCGCACTTGAGAGGAGAGACGTTGAATAGGATGTTCACTTAAACTTCTTTGACTTTCTTCCGAAAAAAAAGTCTGAAGATAGAATTTCTTGGGAGAGGGAAGATGCCGAGATACGAGCGGCCAGATCTCAATCTTTCAATCTTGGCTTGTGGTGAAAGGTTGCTCACCTCACAGTTCAGCTGGAAGATTTCCGAAAAGTTAGTGGAAACGGCCAATGAGACGGCGGGGATTATGCCGTGCGGGAGTGAAAAAGGGCGGGCAGCCCCCCCCGTTTCGGGATACGGTTGCCGCTGTGCGGTGAGCTGCAGGGAGGTGGTTTAACTGAGGTGCCAACCTGCCTGCCTGCCCTGCGATGCCCTGCAGCAGCCAGCACCAACGCCAGCAGCAGCAGCACAGCATCGGGGACGGGACCTTGGCAGTGTGAGTGAGTGAGTGAGGCATGGAAGCCCAATCAGTGGAAGTGGGCTTCCAGCTCCTCGGGACGCGGCGGCAAGGCGGAGGCTAGTGGGGCTACAACGCCCTGGGCCCCCCCTGGCGCCGTGGTCACTGGTGTCGCCCAGAAGCAAAAATACCCCCACCTCGCCATTAGCCCCCCCTCCCCCAAGCAGGTGCTACGGTGCTACCCCCTAGAAACCCAGCAAAACCTCCGTGCACTGCCTTGAAGGTCCCTGTCAGCCGCTGCGGGCGGAAGGCAAAAAAGACACTGAACCTGGGCAGGGCAGGGCAGCAGAGAGAGAGAGAGACAGGCAAACACTGCGAGTGAATGCTGCCCTGGCCTGAGTTTGACGAGCTGCCCGGAAGCCGGGAAGAGAAAATAAAGCCCCCCTGGCCAAAGTAAAGTCGCATTTGCAGATTGCAGGAACAGGGCCAAAGGGACGGCTAGATTGTATCGAATTCCATCGGGTCCAGGCCGTCTCGCCCAATCGCCAAAGTCCGCCCCTCGGCCGGAAACAGAACGTGCAACGAAGCAGGATCCAGGGAACTTCCCAACCAACCTACCTGCTGAACGTCTGGACTTTCGCTGCTGTCATCATCTCACGTCTTCTCCCCCTTAACTCCTGCTCCGATCATGTCTCGATAACACCCGCCCACACATCCGGAAGCCTCTTCTTGCGCCGCTCTCCTTTCTATCCCCTCTGGTCTTCACGCTCTCCCTCAGTCCCTCTCCCTCCGTCGACCTCACAGCTCCTCCCACTGCTCAACCAGGCTCCACGTTGCTCGCCCTGCCTGCCCACGTTCCCGTTCGTGGGGAAAAAAGACGGGAAGCTTTTACCGAAAAGAGAGAGCTTGCGATACCCGCCTTTTTTTATTATTATAATCAAATTTCTGCTCCGTATTGTCGTCCTAATCGTGGCAATTTCCGCTTCCGAAGCACGGCCAACCAACCCTTCTTCAAGCTGTCGTTTTTTTCACAGCTTTCTTCTTCTGCTGCCTCCGCTCACACGCTGTCTCTCTTCTCTTCCACTGTCAGGGTTTCCTCGCTCTCTCTCTTTTCCCTCTCCATACCTCCGCTCTCCCTCCTTCTCTCTTTTCCTCAAGGCAAAAACCAATACTTGTCTCCCTCTGCTCTCCCCTAATATCAGACAACCTTTCCCCCATCATCCCACCACCCGACTCCCTTCCTGGCCGACGGCACGTGCCTCCCGAGTGACACAAACCAAAAAAGAAACCCGACTCGTGACGCACGAACTAGGACGCAGCACGTCCTCTCGTCCAACGCACCGCACGCCCACGCCCACGTCCACGCCCCCCGACTCTGCAGCGAGCACCACCGAGGGCCTATCCATGCGCGTCTCTCATCCCGATCGCCAGGAACGCAGCTAGTGCCCTGCCACTCGTCATCTGTCGAGTCCACCCTCTCGCGCGCGCCTGTCCTGTCGTTGGACTTGTGATTCACGCACATCACACTGCCTGCCTGCCTGCCTCCTGGCCAACGGCGACACATATTTTTTCTCCTTTGATCCTCTCTCTCTCTGCCTCATCCCTCCTCCGGGTTGCAAACATCTTCTCCCTTCCACCTGCGCAAAAGGCAGCAAGCACCCCTCGCCATCCCAAGGGAAGCCGACAAACCAACAAAACTCCGAGCCCGCCTTACGGTTAAGCTACGCCGCACCAGACGCCCGACTCGCTCTACCCCAACTTTGGCCCTCGCTGCAGCTCTCCGTCTCGCCGGGCCGCCACGCTATATCCAAAAAAAGAAAGGAGCTTCCTGCAGGCCGCCGACTGCCACCACACTCACCACCACCACCACCACGGCCCCCAAAAACTCTGACGACATTACGGCCTACTTAAGCAACCCTTCACGCCGGGCGGTGCTTCGCAACATCTCGCCGACTTCCTTGTCGCTCCTTCCGTCAGCTTCATCGCTTTCGCGGTCATCTTCCGACTTCCACCCGACGAGCCATCGAAACCCCACCGTCGTCGCAACAGCTTCACGCCTCTTCAGCGCACCCCGCGCACCCACCGTGACATCCCCAGCCTTACCACAACCACCCCGCGCGAGCAAGATGGACCACCTCCCGAAATTCCGCAGGAAACCAAAGATCCCAACCATTTCCACCACCGACGTCAAACCCCCGCTGTCCCGCAACGGCAGCGGCATCATCGAGCAGGAGCACCCCTCGCCCCAGCAAATCTACCCCTCCACGACCGTCACCGTCACCAGTAGCGGCCGCCAATCCCCAAAGCCCGGCCTGCGCAAGTCCGCCTTCCGCGGCTTGCACCTGCGCAGCTCCGGCAAGCGCGTCCGCTCCCCGCCGCCCGCCTCCCTGCCCTCCTCGCCTCCGCCGGCCATCGTCTCCCACGACGGCATCACCTCCTCGCCGGCGTCCGCGAAAAACAAGGAGGGCAGGGACGATGCGGCCGCCAGGGCGTCGTCAGACAGGGAGAGCCGGGCGAGCTCGACCCCCAAGCCAAAGATCCCAGCCTTCCTGGATCTCTCCACACCAGGTAGGAGCCCCTCGCGGAGCCCCTCTCGTTGGAAGCCCTCCAGAAAACGAGGACTAGGCGCTGACCATGACATGTCGCGGCTGCCCACAGACCTGGAGAACAAGTTCCAGGAGCTCGTCTGGCAGGAACGCAACCGCCTCGCCGCCGGCATGGCCCCCGACGCCGACGAGAACTCGAAATGGGGCTCCTTCAAGCAGACCGATCTGAGTCGTGGCGTCCAGGACCGCTACTTCAACATCAAGCCCTGGAACCACAACCGCATAAAGCTGCGCGTCCCCGAGGACGAGCTCGACTACGTCAACGCCTCCACCATCACCCTGACGTCTCCCTCGAACAAGGACCTCGAGCCGCTGCGCTACATCGCCATGCAGGGCCCGACGCAGGCGTCCCTCGACTTCGTCTGGCGCATGGTCGCCGAGCAGCTCTCCTCCCCCGTCGTCATCGTCCAGCTCACGAGCATGTTCGAGAACAACCAGGCAAAGTGCTTCCCCTACCTGCCGATGGACGAGGAGGCCGACGGCGGCGGCTGGGTCCTCAACGAGACGGACGGTTGGAACGACGGCTGGACCGCGACGCTCTCCTTCGACTCCCTCGAAACGCTCGAGAACGGCGCCATCGAGGTGCGCAAGCTGCGGCTGCGCGTCGGCGACGAGGACGAGGACAGGATAGTCTGGCACATGCTCTACACCAAGTGGCCCGACTTCGGCGTGCCCGCCGTCGACGACCTCGGCAGCTTCTTCACTCTCATGCGCCTCTCGCGCGAGTACAACACCGCCGCGCCCGCCCCGGACACGCAGC
Organism: Colletotrichum tropicale; assembly: GCA_027406125.1. Taxonomy (NCBI): domain Eukaryota; kingdom Fungi; phylum Ascomycota; class Sordariomycetes; order Glomerellales; family Glomerellaceae; genus Colletotrichum; species Colletotrichum tropicale. Next base: position 4,663,949 of record JANVYH010000004.1, read on the forward strand.
CGCGCATCATTCACTGCAGCGCCGGCGTCGGGCGCACCGGCACCTTCATCACACTGGAGCACCTGATGCGCGAGCTCGACGAGGGCGCGCTGCTGGACTACGACGCGGGGGCCGGTGGCGCGGGCGAAGATCTCATCTACGCGACCGTCGACGCGCTGCGCGAGCAGAGGCGGAGCATGGTCCAAGCCGAGGCGCAGTACCTGTTCCTGTACCAGGTGTTGCGGAAGCTGTGGCAGGAAAAGTACGACGTGGAGGACAGCAGCGACGGCGACAGCGAGCCCGCGGCTAAGAGGCTCGAGGTCGACGAGCGGTCGTCCCTGTCGTCTATGGATTGACGCCCGGTTGAAGTCACGGCGAGAAGGGGCGAAGAAGACGACGACGACGACGAATAAACACCATACCTAATCACAAGAGCGGCGGCAGCATGGGAGATGCAGTCCATCTCTCCCTCTCTTTTTTATTTAATCACATGAAAGCGACCAGCAGCAGCAGAAGAAAGCATCACCGGCGGCGTTCTCAAGGGGCAGGAAGTAGCATGAGCATGAACGGAACACACACACTCGACAGGGCGTGTAAGAATACGATACCAAGACGCTGGACTCTTTTTTTTGATACCCGCGTAACATGGCTATATTGGAAACAGGACAAACACATTTGGAGGCGGGAGAGAGAGGTTTTAGTGGGAGGATTGCAAGCCGCGCAGAGCGACGGCGCGCACCCAATACATGTTTTCAGATACCCTCATCACCGGTGTTTTTCTGATCATTCAGAACTGTGTCTTCGTTTTGCAAGTGACTCATGTGTGGCATCGTGAAAGTTTCATGCGAAGGCTTTCATTCATGTGACATGACTTGATCTTGTGGCCCATCCATCCCTCATAGCAAACGAACCCTACAACGGAAAGCACAATCGATAATGAGGTTCATATAACAGTCCGCGGGTTCCACGGGGGTCCAAGCCACAGGGCTGACTTTTGGGCTTTTGCGGTATTCCCTTTTCATTTTGGGCTGTAAAGCTTTCCCGCCCTAAATTCGTTCCTAGTCTCGGAGCGAGGTCCGAAGTCCGGCAAATAGTCAGATTCACCCGACCGCTACGCAATTACATCGTGTAATCTAGAGGTCACTCGAAAGCCCGGTGTCCTCCAGGGGTTAGTCACAGAGCAGACGCCAGCGCAATAGCAAAAAAAGCAGAAAAGTTTGAGGCCCGCGGGACAAGCATATAAAAAAGCCTCAACGCCTAATAAGCGCAACATTGCGGATCAGTCCGGCGCCGGCGCAAAGGCTAAATGATTGCAGAATATGACGTATCGTTTCTTCAGCACGTTAGGTTATCAATCAGCTGTTGAAGAATAATTTGGGGACGCAATGATTGGGTAGTTGCACATCGTGGGTCCAGATCTCAGAAGGGGAAGAAGAAAATTGGGCTCGAAGGTTTAGGGAAGCTGCCGAAAGGTGAGATGTGACGACGCACGCAACCTTGCGAGGGACGCGCACGTCCAAATCTCCCATGCCTCTCTCGCTCTTTCCTGGACGAGGAGGTCGATATCTGGACAGTGCACAGAGTTGCGGTCAATCTATGCGCAGTCCTTTTGATGAGCCGGCATTGCAGCATGGTTTGGGGCCGTTGGTCCGAGGTTGAACGTTAGACGTGCGATGTGACGAGCTTGCGAGCGTTCTGCGATACCGGACTCGGTCCGATTCAGAACGACACCTCAGCCGGTACCGTCCAGGGTCGGCATCCATCCTCGGGAGAGGGAGCATGTTGTCGACCTCACCGGGCCATCTCTCGGCGAAGGAGGAATGTCATTGTCACATGGGGGCAAGTACGCGCGAAACAGCAGTCATCTTCTTGACCGGTCCCGGGGCCTCCCGCAACTCGGTGTGAGATTGCTGACCGGGGGTTTGTGGAGGTGTACACGTGTGGTAAGCCGGGGTTCGGGAGGGAGGGAGGGAGGTACGGGCCTGTCCCTCGATTTGCCCGTCGAATGAGACATCCGCGCTTTTCTGTCATCTGCGACTTGCGATGTGAGAAAGATGAGTTCTCCGATCAAACTCCGGATTGCCTTGCATGTGCACCTATTGACCATGTGACGGTGACGAGACGGCCAGGATGCAGGATGCGTCATTGGCTATGTTGCGAGGGCTTGCATCTGACAGATCGCTGGCGACGAGATCGGACAACCTCTCGCGGAAGCTTGAAGAAGAGAAGATGTACGCATCTACTCGATCAACAGTCGGAGAAACGGTAAAGATGCGCGGGAAGACCTGAAGATCCTTGAAGGTTAGCGGATAAATCAAAGGCCACGAACAGCACATGGCCACTGCAGGAAAGGTCCCTAGTTCGATGGTGGTTGCCCAGTGTGCCTTCCAGTCCAGTCTATGCCCCTGAAGGATCCGTCGGGAGAATGCACCGAGGAAGGTCACCAACCGAGACCAAGACCGTCCGTCGTTCAAGCAAAGGGCAAAGCCCACATATTCCAACCCAGACCTCTAGAGCGAATGTTATCAACTTGCGAAGATCTCTAGTTCGGTATGATGGGCGAAAGGGGAAAAGATGAGATGAAGGGGTCTTGGATGATCTGATGTGACGATTCTGATGGAGGCAGTTCGGACCGGCGCGGCTAATTGGGGCCGGCTGGTCTTGGTATTCTCGGGCCCCGTTTTTGCCCATCGCTTTCGAGTCCGGCGATTAAGAAAGTGCCGTTTCCAAGTTGTCGTCCCCGTGGCTTCGTGTGGAGTGGCATCTCAATGGCCGCTTTCCCCGGACTTTGACGTGCCCGAGAGGTCGACGGTTCCATTAATAGCGCCGTTCTCGGGAAATGCGGTATGCTGTCGTTAGCCGTGCGACCTGTCGTTCAAAACTTCGCGGATTACTCTGTGACTCGAATGACGCTTGTGCAACCAGCAGACGTACGTGGTATCTTCTCGAGAGCGCCTCAAGTGGTGTGCGAAGGCTGCGAGGATTCGAACGCCTACTGCAGTGACATCTTGTGCCGTCGTTACACGGCAGCAGAGCACGGAGCAAGTCGGGTTGCTGAAGCGAGGTGCAGCGCAACTCAGCACCACAGGCTGGGGAACGAGACGAGATGAACCGCAAATGAGGGGTCCGTCGACAACCCCAGATTCAGCACGGCAGGGAGCGGCGCGTGGTTGTTTGGAGTTGGGGTTCTAAGGCGCAGCGGAGGTTTCTTTCAGGCGCCCTCAATTTAGCCATCACGCGCGTTGTGTGATGGCGGGCGGCCAGTCGATGAAGCTCTGCCGCTTCAGAGTTTCCCTTCGGCTGTTTAGGTTGGTGTGCCGGATTTGATGATGTAGTGGATGCGACTCCCAGGTGTAAGTTGACGTTGATACGCATGCATCGAAATGGTGTAAGTGGTATCCGACGTGTCTGTGCGTTTCTTTCCGCTGCCCATCATTACTGGCAGCAAGCGGCCGGCTGGCTGACCGAAGCGTGGGCTTGACACATGGTAGAGGCGCATCGAGGGCTGCAGGGTTGCGGTGAGAGCCTAAGGGGGTCTTTTCATTTGGAGCACCCGCCGAGCTTGACCTTTCGCTCTCTGCATCCCGGAGCACGGACATTGCCATGCGAAGTGGCGCCTTGTGCTGCTGGGGTTGAAATGCTGTGGCACTTACTCGTTCGAGTGCAAATGCCGGTGTACCTGGATATTATTGCGTTTGGTCAACATCAAACTTGCGGAGAGCCAAACGGGCGCGAAAGGCCTCTGCTTCCTCTTGGGCGGTGTTGCAATCCCGAGTGTGCGGTGTACACAATGCAGAGAGTCCTGGTAAATGACGATGCCTGTCAAAAGTCTCTTTTGTGGCTTTTCCTGACGTCCGGATCCCAGATGACGCCCTCCCCGAGCGACGGTTCATTGAGCTTGAGCTCAGTCGGGACAAGCGCATCTCTCGTGTCGCATGGGTTGAGTCAGTTCTTACAACGACCGCTAGAAAGCAAGGCGGTTTCCCCAGAAAATAGTAGCGACCTCCAAGGTCGGCGCAAGCTTTGGGGTGCGACATGACAGCGCAAACCTGGTGTGTCTGTTTGTGTGTGTGTGTGTGTGTGTGTGTGGATGCGCTGAGAAGTGGTGTGGGTGAGAGATGAGTTGGCCCAACGGGCGGCAGTTGAGAAGAGAAGCGAGGCTGGATTGGGATAGGAGGAGAGCGAGGCTCCATCCGGCAGGGTTGCTGGCGGGCTTCAGACGGGAAGAGACCGCAAGTCCGGGAGGATGGATGGGTTGGAGCCTTGAGGTGTCTCGGACTGCTGGCGTTGATGTCGAGTCTGGCGGTGAGACGACATAGGGAGAGAAGTGAGGCCTTCCTTCATTGCAGGTATGGGGTCAAGCACTGGACTTGGGATGAGGTTGAGTTGGAGGTCGTAGTCATAGCTGCGGAAATTTGATTTGCGGAGTGCACAAAGCATGAAGGGGAGATAAGCCATCGAGATGTGACTTGTCCGGCAGCGAAGGGAGTTGGATCCGGGGAAAGGCAATTCCAAGGAACTGACAGCTGCGCACGGCGCTGGTAGGTCTGGGCGCAGCCTCATGACGCCGACCGCCTCCGTTGCGGAGTGGTCGGTGTGCGCTGCTAAGCACCATTATCGCATGGGTGAAATTTGAGGCTCGAACCTGGCGGAGATAAGTGGAAAGCTTGCAGCAGGAAGTGGTCAGAGGTCGGTGCGAGATGCGAGGTGTGTAGAAGACAGGCTGAGGCGATGATGAGAATAACGATGATGTTGGAGGCAGGCAAGTAGACCCGCCCGGAGTATTAGTCGGGTCCTTGGACGGAGGGATACTGGAAGCGAAGGAAGCTGGTCCCAGTTGAACACGTCCCGTCGCGGGCGATTTCAACAGAACCATTTGTCTTTTGCCTGTTTCGTTACTCTCGGTGTCGTTGCCATGCCGAAGGCGACGATGTTTCTGTCGCTCCGTAGGTAGGCATCCCGAGCTCGGGTCCAGGTTGGTCCATGTGAAGTGGTCTCAGTCAACCAGCCATCCGGGCTGCCGAGCAACACAATCACATGCTCTGGGTGTCATCCCGTGGTTTGATGTAGGATGACGAGGCAGAAAAAAAGGACAGAGGCAGAGAAAGTGAAGGGATTGAGTTTGAGGCAGGCACTGGCCCCCGTTGGAGGCTCTCGTCCCTCTTTCGTCTGGTGTTTTGATACGTAAGATCTCATGTCCTTTTGCTGCCGGCGAGTCAAGAAAGGTGCGCTAACACATATTACCGCCGGTACTGTTTCCGATGTTGCAGCAAGGCGAAGCAGGGCTGTCGCTGTCTCGGACTAAGTTTGCAAGTTCAGGGTCTCTACATTAGACAACGGGAGGAAATGTGGTTTTGTTGAAAAGTGACAGCCAGGCCAAGAGTTAGTTCCATTAGAAGGTATTTTGTAATTAGGAAGTAGCTACCTGACCTGACCTTGGCTTTCCGCTCCGACGTGGAAAGCGCGGGCGGTGGCCGGACGTTTGGGACCCTGCTGCACTGCACTGCACTGCACTGCAGATGCACCCTCTCACTGCCTCGCCTCGCCTCGTCTGCAGCTGCACCGGTGGAAGCGAAGCAGAGGCGGCCAATGGCAAGCACAGCCATGGGGGCTTTTCTTGCAGTTAGGAATCAGCTGCTGCGAAGGAAGCGCCTGCTCTCCTGCCTGCCTGTACCTTACTAAAGGCAAGTAAAGGGAGGAAGGGACGTGGAACATACAGGCGTGGGCTGCAAGAGCAGAGCCCCGCATTACCTCATCCCCTCCTTCCCCAAGTGACACTCGCGCAAAAATCAACCCCAGACGACGCACGAACTCGAGAGGGAAGGAGCGGTGCGTGTTGAGATGAGACCTGGCATCACGAGGCCAGCGCTAAGATGCAGTCAGGGGAATTCGCTGCGTTCTGGCCAAGCATACGGAGTGTGATGCACGTGCTATTCACGATGTTTAGGTCTGGGCCTTGATTCAGTCTCGTCCACGAAATAGACCGACCGAGTCGAGGCGATGCGAGGCGAGTCGAGTTGGGTCTACGTATGCAACTGTTGCTGGTCTCTAGCTGCACCTGCGACTGCCTCTGCCTCGGTCGCCGCAAATAGCTCCAGCGTCCGGGAAAACGAACAACAACCTGGCTTCCATCCATTTGAGGCAGCAAGGCAGGAGGATGAAAGAAACACCGAGCAAAACAGCCGAAATCTGGAACCAAATCTGAACCTGGAATAGCAGCAGCATTACTGACCAACGGCACAAACAGAACGAATAGAAAGAAGCCTGGGCCACGTAGACAACTCGACACCGCCAAATGTACGGGTAAAAAGAGATCCATCCATTCCTTTCGAGCCCCTTTCATGCTGGGCCGATTAGCGATACCTCACATGCCGCTCACGTTTTGCCAAGCCCTTCCCAAGGCACCTTGGCTCGGGCAGCTAGAAGGTATTCCCTGCGCTAGAAGTGGTGGGAAAGTACCCGTTCCCGTCGTCTCGGTCGAGAACAGCGGAAGGAGCATACCGACTTTGGGTGGGACTCCCAAGTATCCGTACCTGCACCCGACCTCGACCTTGAGCTGCACCTTCGGTATTGGTATTGGGATTCGTGTTGTTTTCTGCCCTGCCGTGCCTGCCTGCCCTGTGCGCGCTCTGGACCGTGCTGTCCGGTCCCCTCTGTTCCTGGCACCGCACCGCTGTTCTTGGCCCCCACTAGAGGAATTCGAAGTCTTCTGGAAGGTGTGGACGGCCCAACCAACCCACGCCCCCGTTCCTTCCTTCGATTTCTCCTCGTCACACCCCTGACTGTCCAACGGGGGGCCTGTCTGTGTCTGCACTTGCCGTCCAACTGGGTCTCTGCTTGCACCTGCCTCCGACAGGGGGGGAGGGGACCACTTCTCTTTTTTTTCTCGTCACTGGCTCTTCCGATCAGGGGGACGGTTGCGTCGGAGGGGAGAAGGAGCAGGAGGAAACCCTTGTTCTCATGTCAGTCGGGCAACAGACAGAAGAGGAAAAAAAAGAAAGCTGCACCGCAACCATGGGCCGTTATTCGGAGCAGCTTGGAACTCGAGATGCCGCATCCTGGCCCTTTTCTTTTCACCTCCATGGTCCTGCATCAACTGGGACTCTGGGAGCGAGTGACTGCAGCGCCAGCGGAGTACCACGGAGAACAACGGCGGCGGCGACATCTTTTACGGAGGGGAGTGACGGCCGGGACCATTTTTATTTTACTGAAATGATTATCGACACCTCCAACTCAATCTCGAACAACGTTCGATTCACCAATGCAGATTGATTCCGCCACTTGGCCCCTCGAACCGCTCCCCCTCCCACTCCCACTCACACTCCCAGAACCCACCGGCCCTCCGAACCCTCCACCGCGGCTCCATGATCCGTCCCATCTAACACCGGTAGTGTTTCTGTCCATTGCTGATCTGGAAACCTTGTCCTGCCAGCTTATTATTGTTATTGCCATGGTACTTGCAATTGAGAAGCTTTTTCATTGCGGTTCTATGCAGGAAGTAGCTTTTGTGGCCGTCTGCAAGCCTCCAATATTGTGTCGTTTTACTCTTGGGCCCGAATGCTCCATTGGCATACGAAGTGACCACTCGCATCGGCGCTGGTACGTACGCCCTGCTCCGCTCCGTTGCGCTGCGAGCCTCTTTTTTTCGATGCTAGTGCCGTGGCGCCGCTACAGAGGAAGCTGTTTACGATTACATACAAAATATCGTCGTCTCCATCAAACCGCTGCACTTGACTGGCGTCGGCTCAAAAGCGGCCCCCACAGGCACGCGACGACGAAGCCGAAAAAAGACACGAGAGGGGGGCTTTTGGGAGGAAAATCGTGAGCTCCACGAAATGTCGTGGGTTGCAGACGTGGACGGGACATGGACGTGGTCCTTTCCTTCAGTCTTCTTCATTCGGCCAGGGGTGGGTCGCCGGTTCTAGAGCGAGTCAACAGCCCGGCCCCCATCCAGCCAGTAATCACTCATTCTTGGTGTTTTCCCATTTGTTGCCCTCTTGTTCCCATTCCCGAGTCCCAGACTTTGGACTCCATATCCCCGTCAGAGGTCTCAGCGACCCCAGTTGCGCGCCCAATCCCGTTGAACCCTGGGGGTGTTCTTTGTCTCCAAGTCCCAGTGTTTTCAAACTCCAACTCAAGGCGGACCTGGCTTTCGAGAGGCGACGATAATTCCTGGCTACGTACTGGCCAGATTTGAGAGAGGGGAAAAGCAGGCCGAGAAAATAAAAAATAAAAAAGGTGTTATGGGCGTATTTCCCCGACCAACCCCGCCGAGCTTACACTTGCCTTGGTAAAACCTTCGACCACGTACCGCTAATACCCCTCTGTTCCTTTTCCTGATAGCCCGTTGAGGTTCTCGTGGCCTCCTCACTTTCTGCAAGTCAGCCACTCAGCGTCGAGTCATTACTAGCGGCCGTGTCATTGTCGCTGTCAACCTGCCGTGCTAGAAGCAACCGAGAGAGTCGGCCTGCTTCTCCAAGACAAGACAAGACACACCAACAGGAAGACTGGACGACTCGATCCTCCCGCCGTTGGTGCTACTCTTTTCACCGGCGCGGAAAGCAAGTGAGTGTTGCTGCTTCTTACCACATCGAGTTACGAGCTTCACCCGCCAACCAACCAGACCAGCCATCCCATCCCAAGCCGGCCGGTCCATCAGCATCGAATCGAATCGCCTCGTCGCATGCGGCCGGGACTTCCCACGCTCCTCATACGACACGAACCTGCACCTTCCGGGATCCCCGCCCATCGTTGCTGCTTAGTGCGGCCTGCGGTTTCTTAGCGTTCGCGGCAGCCAACTCGCTCGTCCGCCGTCACTCATCATCACTCACCCATTACCTTGCCTACCTTACCTTGCCTTGCCTACCCTACCCATCATCGTCCTCATCCTCGTCCTCGTCCTCGTTCGTCGTCCGCGGCCTCGCATCGCACTTGACTTGGTTGCTGCTGCTGCTGCTGCACTGCACTGCATCCGCACCACACCCACTTATTCATCCACGCCCACTTACTCGAACTTGCCGATACTCTCTTACTCTCTTTTTCCTTCTCGCCCTCATATTACCACTCTCGCCGTCACTCACACGCGCACCCGCACACCAAAAACCGCACACACACACACTCGGAGAGAGAAAGGAGGAGAGCTCTTATTATTGCCATCGCATCCATACACCTCGCCCAACACCACTTTAATCTCTTTTTTCTATCTTGTTTTCTTCCCTCCGACCTGACCTTCGCCTTTTCGACCTCGCCTCCGTCGTCTTTGGGCTGTCGTCCCGCAAATCCGAGTCGCAGAAAAACAACTTGCAGGCGCAAACACACCCTTGCAGCTGTCTACCACCAGAAACAGACAGACAGCCAGTCTTTCTTTTCTCTTCCCCCCCTTCAGGTGTCTGGCTTGATTGCGCTCTTCTCGTCATTGGCGAAACAAACACCAGCAACACCCGGATTCGGCTGGGGAGGGTGATACGTCATGGCATTCATTGTGAGTATTATTTTTGTTTTCCGTTTACCTACCTACCTACCTATCTTTGCTTATTCCTCCCTCAACCGTCTGTCTTGTCTTATGTTGTCTTGTCTGTCACTGTCGCTGTCTCTGCTGTCACTGCACCCGCACCCGCACCGCACCGCATTGCGCCTGGCCTGCTTCTGCTTGGCCCTGCTGCCGTCACGCTGCCGTTGCATCTCATCTCGGGCTGCAAAGTTGCAAGCTTCCAAGTTACTTTGCCTCGTGCAGCCAATCTCGATTGCAGCACTGCTGTCCCCGGCCGTCACCAAAGCCTCCCGTCCGTCGTGTAATTGGCAGACACGACGAGAGCCGCTCGCTCACCGCCTCACCGCTTCCCGCATATCAGTGCACATCCCCATCCTCTCCGTCTTCCCCGTCCTCCCAGACACTCAGACAAGAGCCAGACACGAGACACCGGCAATCAGGAAGCCATCCCCCCTACCACCCCACGACCGGGGCCCGGCCTGTTGCAACCGGCCTCACCTTGCCCAACTTCCTCATCGAAGTCGTCCTATCTGCTCTGCTCTGCTCTGCTCTGCTCTGCTCTGCTCTGCTCCCATGCCTGTCCTGTCCGGTGTCCTCGTCTATGCCCTCCCATGTTCGAAATGCCCGTCCCCTAATTAGCCCACCCCCTTGGGCTGCGCTTCTGTTCTTGCCTTACGCAGACGCAACTTTCCTGTGTTTCCCATCTCATCCTCTCGTCCTCCCACATTTTTCTCATTCACACCCAGACCCCCTTCAGAGTTTCCCATAAGAAAGGGAGACTGCGCCGCCATGGCCTCCTGCCGCCTGCTCGTCGAACCCTGTCTCTTACACATATAACTCTACCCACGGTCGCATGCCACGACTCGCACTCGCCCTCCCAGCATCGTGCTCTTTCCCCGTACCTACTCCGAACTAAATCTTGTATAAGCTGCGCCTACAACCTCATAGTTCCGAGCATCTTCACCATGGCTGCCCTCGTCCTTTGAGCTCCCCCTCCTTGCCCTCTCTCTCTTTCGAGCCGCCAGACTTTTCTGGCTAGCAGCGTCTTTCTCCCTATTTTCATAACACGAGGCCGCTGCATCCCTCACGATGCGTGTCCCGTCGTTCGAGGACACACTCGCTTCACCTCGCGAACACGCTGAAACGATGCATCAACCACAACCGAACTCGTTGTCGCTAATGACCGGCATCCAGCTATGCCTCGCTCACTACTGTGACCAACATGGCCCGACCCCGCTAATGGTCACCGAGGGCCTGCCCGTTCCATGCACCACATGCTTCGATGACGGCGCCGCCAACTACGCCGATCAGGACCAGATCCGACCCCAGACAAGCGCGCCAACGTCGGCCGCCTCGCTGAACCAGACCGTCGCCATGTCAGATGCTCTGCGCAAGATGCACCTCAATGCCCACCGCAGCTCGTCATTACCCGCCTCGGAAATCGAGGCCCAGACCCAGCGCGCCGCCCTGCTGCGCGCATCCGCCAACGCCTCCCCGGCCTCGCCTCTGTCGCCCTCCGCCATCGAAACCCCACCCGAAAGCCCCCGCCGGATATCGGAGCAACAGCAGCCGCGACGAGACTCGAGTTTCCGCCGAACCTACGACGACAACGTTACCAAGCGCGCCGGCCCTTGCGAAAACTGCGCGCTCACGCTACCGCAGCGGCAAGGTGGCAAGGACAAGAATGATTTCAAAGCAGAGCGCGGCCCGACACTGCGCACTCGCGCGCCGTACGCCAGAGTCTACGGCCAGGCGTCGCCACCGACTTCGCAAGGGTCTTCTGCCAGCGATACCGACAGTGAGGGACGCCCCGAGCGAATGCACCGAAGAGCCACTGGTTCGACTACGACAAGATCTAGCATGTCTTCGGGAAGGCATGCTAGTCACACCCACTACCTCGACTACACATCCACCCATGAACCGTTAATACCAACGTCCTTCTCGATCGTGCGATCCTCATGCCTGCGGACACTCTCCCTCGAGACCCTCCCCCGCTCTCCCGCGAACCCGACGCCGAGCGCCTCGCCACAGTCGAGCTCCACGCCCTTCGTAACCACACAAAGCGCCGGAGCTGCCGCGTCTGGCGGGCCCATCTTCTTTGGCGACCCAGTCAACGGCTACACGACGGCATACATCTTCCGCATTTCCGACATGCACGCCCGCGGGCACAAGCGCGTCTACGCATTTCTGGCTCTCAGCACGCATAAGGAGCGGCTCGCCATGAAGACGTTCGGTTTCATGGCAACCGCTTTCGCAGGCCTGGCAGAATGGATCCAGAAGCTTGCTGAGGCGGAGGCCGAGAGGATAGCCGAGTCCAGCCCCATCGGAGGTCTTCAGCACCACAACCCGTATCCCATGATGAACATTCACGAGAGGGAGGGACCCGACCGCGGTGGTAGCAGCTTTCTGACGGGAGGTGGCGGCTTCACCAGACGCATGGGCGGCGGACCCGGCGGTGTTTCCCTCAAAGCGAGAGGCCTGGCAGAGCTTGTTGGCATGCCGGACTTCTTTATCGAGCTGCACGCCAAGTTCGTGAAGATGATGCTGGAGCTTGGCGTTATCCTGAGCTCTTAGTTGCCTCTACAGTGGCAGCAATATACGTTACGAAACCAGACATGGCTTGAGCCATGATCTCAGAGACCCGAGTTACGATCGAAGAAGAGATACCCAGGCTGAGAGATGCCAACACGTTCACCTGTCCAAACACAGGCAAATCCCAGAGAAGGCCTTTGCATCTACGTAACAGGTCGGGGGCACTATTACACGAAAAGCAGTAATGGGTAATGATAATACCTAATCACTCTGCCCACTGCTCAGAACGGAAAGGAGGAGTCGGGGGAGGAGGAGGAGGAGAGGCAGAGACTTTGCACGGGGACGAAGGATATACCCAACCACACAACCAACCAAACCACCTTTGGCGATGAGGAATTGCGGCATCTCAGCGTTGACGCATCCCATCCCCGTATTGCATCACGACTTTTGCATCAGCGACGGTTTAGCATCTGTGGAGTTTATTTTACATGTCTTGAAGCGTTTTGCGACGAGTCAAAGCAGGCAGGGAAGGGTACCACTTTTGATAGATTACGGGCGGCGGCGGCAGGCTTGTATTGACGACAGGGATCCACGTTATGATTCACGGCTTCCTCTCTTGTTTGTTTTTTTCTTTCATAGCAGCGTTGTCTTTATTTGTTATTAGGCAAAAGACACAGACAGATACACCAACACGGCCTTTGAGCCACGGTACGGAAAACAAAAAGGAGAGGAAAAACTTCAAAGTCAGGGAAAATGGCGGAAACGACAACCGGATGATGGCAGGGAAAAGAAAAAGTAGCTTTCTTTCTTCTTTTTTAGACACTGGGATCGGATCCTGAAAACGAGAAAACATTTTCGTGCTGAGTAAACAATACTGAGAGATTACATGATTGTGCTCTTTGAACTTACTGGCAATACTTCATCCCTGATGCACATGTTAATCAACACTTGGAGACCGATCCAACGACATGGTAATGGAACTCGGAGGGTGGAATTGCGTCGAGCGCCCTCCTGTTTGATCACCCCCCAAAAATTGACAACTGATGAAAGAGAGAATCGGGGGAACTTGGACCTTGAATCATCGGAAGAAACCGAGTTTCAGGCCTCTACCCTTCCATCGCCCCGGTTCGGAGGGTCGAACTCGGCTTGTTCCGGACTCGGCCGGGACGTCGACGCCAGGTTTTTAGAAACGGTTGATCCTCGGCTTGTGAAACAATTCTCGACAATCTTGGATGTCAAGGATTGATGGTGCTACTTTCTCGGTCGGAAATTCCTGGTCATGGGATTGTATTGCATCTTCAAATGCGGATTACTTGAGAGGGCTCGACCAGGATATGGATGGCATGTCACGTATGCAATCAATCGGCGAACACCGTCGCATAGCTAGCAGGTACCAACGAAGCTTGTTTATCAAGAATATTGTACAACGCGACGCCGGGCTTCGCTTCCCCGAAGCCGTTGATAATAAGGAAGTCTATCCCTGCCCGCTGCCTTCCGGCCATGTCCGTCCCATTACATCGCCAACCTTGCAGCGAGTATTTCGACCCCTCCTCCGCCTTCGACTTGTCCGTATCCTTCCGTTCGTGGCTCGTCGTTTATTTGTAGAAATCAAACTTGTTCTCGTCGCTCGTGCCCTTGACCTGGCTTGAGTAGGCATCCTCCAAGTCGCTCTGGATGATGTTGTAACGGTTCTTCCTCACGGCGCGGAGACCGGCCTCCTGCATGATGGCGGCGATAACGGCACCGCTCAGAGGGTCGTTGCGCACGATCAGGGAGTCGAGGTCGACCTCGGGGGCCAGAGACATCTTGCTGGCAATGGTGGAGAAGATGAGTCGGCGCTCGCGGCGATCACGGAGACTGGGGAACTCGATCTTTCTGTCGAGACGACCGGGACGCAGCAGGGCGGGGTCGAGCGTGTCGGCACGGTTGGTGGCCATAATGACCTTGACGTTGGCGGTCTGGTCGAAACCGTCCATCTGGTTGAGCAATTCGAGGAGAATACGCTGGACCTCACGATCGGCACCGGTCTGCGCGTCGAAACGCTTCGTCGCAATAGCGTCGATCTCATCGATGAAGATGATGGCCGGGGCGTTCTCGCGAGCCATGCGGAAGACGTCACGAACCATACGAGGACCCTCACCAAGGTACTTCTGCACGAATTCTGAACCGACGACACGGATGAAGTTGGCAGTTGTAGAGTTGGCGACGGCCTTGACCAACATGGTCTTTCCGGTTCCGGGAGGACCGTACAGCAGGACACCACGAGGGGGGTCGATACCGATCTGCTTGTACAGGTCGAAGTGCGTCAGAGGCAGCTCGACCGCCTCGCGAATCTCCTGCTTCTGCATATCCAGACCACCAACATCGGCATATGTCACGTCAGGCTTCTCGTCCGCGCCCAGCATGGCAATGGAGGAGTCGGCTTCGGGAGGGAGGATATCGACGAGGGCATTGGAGTGGCGGTGGAGGGCGACGGAGGAGGAGGGCTTGAGCTTCTCGCGGTCGAGGGTAGAGAGGATGCGGACGACGTAGTTCGAGCCGGTCGATGATTGGACGATTCCGGTGCTATTGGCGGTCGTTAGCTGTCTGCAGCTTCGACGGCGCTGAGTTGTGCCGCGGGGTCAACTTACTTCTGGTCGATAGCCTCCATAAACTGCCCAATGACAAGGGGCACACTTTGGATACGCTTGATCTCCTCCTGAGCTCGGACGAGCTCACGCTTCAGACTCCTGTGACGGCGTGTCAGCAAACCGGCGAGCTGTGGTGACGAAGCGGCAATTCGAACCTTTGCTCATCCTTGATGTATTCCTCCTGGAGCTGGATGTACTCCAGTTGCCTCTGCAGCTTCTTGAGTGTGGCATAGTCGTCACCTCCTTCCGAAGAGATGCCCTCGAAGTTCTCAATACTAGGGATTGTTGAGGGCGCCGTCTTCTTCTGAGAAACGAAGTGGTTGGCCGGGTTTTCCACCAAAACGTCACCCATTTTGTCGGGGAGAGGAAGGGTTTCGCGAGCGTTGGTTTGGGAAGGAGCAGACTCGAGTGGCTTGACGGACCGTGTCGAGAGTGAGGTCGTGAGGATGGCGAGGTGCTGTTGGCGATGGGAGAGTTGTTGTTCACAGAGCTTGGGTGTGGTGCTGCTTGCTTGCTCTAGCTTGGCCTGTAGGCGTCAATGGATACGCATGCAGCCAGCAGCCTTTCAGCCCGGCTTAGTCAGGAATCTGGTCGAAGCTTGGACTCCGACACGTGACCTTGAAATCCCACCAGCGGGTGATTGGCCGAGAGGACGGCATGGAGCAGGGCGAAGTGCCTGCAGCACGTTACCCAGCTTGTAGGCAGCGACGGCCTCCGATTGGTGCAAGTGGGGGCCGCCTTCCCCCCATGTACAGTGGGGAGCGACTGCCAGCATCCCTGCCATGATGATGTGAGGGTCTCTCCCGCTATCCACTGTTAGCAGCTCCCCGCGGCGGCTCATACCCCGTCTTAGCAGTCCCTCCAGTGCCGGCACCTATCTCTTATCAGACCCCAAGGTCAACTGTATGGGATGATGTGGGCGTGATTCACCGGATGCCTCGTTAGTAGGCCTGCCTCGTCCCAGCAGTCAACCTAGCACTGTACACTGTATCAGTCACTCTACACAGTCACAGGCACACTTCTCTTCGGTCTTGTACCTTTAATCCTCCTTGCCTTCTTCAACTTCTCGACTCCTCAGCCGAAACAAGCTGGTTTCCCTCCACCAACGAGCCGTCCGGTGTGCTTCTTTTCGTCTCTCTATCGTTCAGACCGCTTCCAATCATTCTTGGGGTTTATCGTCTCACGTTGGCGTCCTCTACTCTCCCCCTCCAACACCTCAACGCCCGACCACCATGTCGTCGTCGATTGCGATCCCGATGACCCCGTCGTCGGCCACCTACGGTCACCACCACCACCAGTCCTCCCAAGGCCGGGGTGCAACCAGCTCTTCCTCTTCAACCTACTCCAGCTCCCCGCGGACGTCTTCCCCGCCTTCCGCTTCCAAGCAGAAGTCGGTCCACCAGCGTCGGCCCAGCCTGCTCAGTATGTCATCCCACCCCGAGTTGGGCTCCGAGACCCGGGCCATGCCGGCCTGCTCTGCTCCGGGCGGCTGGACTACACCCGTGGACCTTTACTAACTTCGAGAACCAGGCACGGCGTTGTCGAAGCAAGAAAGCACCGTCATCAATATTGGCGAGCCCAACGGCACTCCCCGCCTGGTAACACCACTCCGCCCTTTGGGACAAGTGGGCACCAACTAACATGACTCCGCAGATCTCCTACCTCTCCTCCAGCCAAGGCTTCGCATGGAACCCAGAAATCTTCCTGCCTTCCTACGTTGACTGCGACTACGTCCCCCTCGAAAACCGACGAGAGCCGGTACACGAGATTGTTCTGAGCGACGAGGAGATCAACAACATGTTCCCCCAATAACGGTGCTCCTGCGGGGTCCACCATGACGAGACCATACGAACAACAACGTCCAGAGTGTTTTTAGACCGATGAATTCTCACGAGAAACCCCTTTTGTTTCTATACCACGGCGTCCGGATACGACCTAACACCCTTTCGACAATGATTTACGCACTTTGGCAGCGGATAAGGCCATGTCGGGGCTTGGGGACGAACACAAGGACATGAGCCTGGGTGGGAGTAACAGCACATCTCGCATTTCTTACCTGTCGGTCTCAAGGGACGAGGGGCACGCATCTTTTTCCCCCTTTCCTTTCTTCCTTTTCCAATACTACCTGGGCTAAGGGGGGTCATCGGAGGAGTTGGGAATACTGCGGCGAGACGGGTTTCATTGAGAGCAATATTTCTTATTTGTTTGTTGCCGCCTTTATCTTGGACTCTTTTTCTCGATTGGATTGCGGCGTTCGTTTCGTTCGGTTTTCACAGCACATACCCTCTTCTCTCATTCGGTCGTGTACCTTTTTTTCCTCGTTTGCTTACTGCGGTTTCCTCGGACCTGTTTTACTTGATTCCCACCAACTTTACATAGTCACAATAGAGTCACCAGGACACTATTCATGGCATTAGGTTCCGTCACCACTGTGCCCCACAATCCGGGACTTGTGCTCCTGCAATGAGATAGGACGCAGACCGGGCCATCAAGCATGATCCCTTCCTCCCGGATTACGAGAGTTCGGGAGGCAAAGGTGGCACGAATCGGCTGTACAAGGGGTCCCACGGGTTCCGTCGGAGGTCAGTCGCTGCCGATCCCCTCCGAGTTGTACATACAAAGTACGCAGCCTGACTTGCCGGGTGTGTTGGTGTGACGTCTTTCGCACCCTTTCTCTCCCGCATGCACAAATGTGCCTTTTGCAGCACAGTAGGAATCCACCCCAAAAAAGTGCATCCAGGTCGAGTCGAGATCAACTCCCAAAAAAAGCTGCGATGAAACGGGCATCCCTTCGAACGGGCTGACTCGACCGGTCCCCTCTGGCGGCCCTGTTACTGCACTAGCACAGTCCGTACGGTAGATGGAACGCCATGTCCGTCCCAGATGGCGTCGAGCTGAGAAAGAGGGTCCACCTTCAGTTTGTCCCAGTCCCCGTCCCAGACCACACACTGCACTAGGTAGGTACCCCTTCGACCCTCCGACCCGTCGAGCCGAAAATGGTACCTTCTTACCGCTGGGTGCAGCATGCAGCACAGCGCCGTAGTTAGCGCCCCCAACCACCCGCTGCGGACCCCAGCTTTTCTTTGCACACACCAAGGCCTCAAACGACGACAGTTCGTTCCGCACACCGAGAGCCCGCATCGTGTGTCTTGGAGATAGCCGCTGTATGTGCGGTCCTTCGTCCGCCCCCGCGCCTGCCTCACGGCCGCCGGGACGGACTGCACCTTGTGGAGCTGGGCCTGATCCCCCCGCTTGTGTGATTCGACGCTGTGGTCTCACCCCATGCAGGTCCGTCCTGGTTCTTGGATGTCATAGCGCCGAGAGGCATCATCCCTGGCGGATCTGGCGACGACGACGGCGACGACAGGTGAATTGAACCGTGGTTGTCAGTTGCCGGCCGGGAAATTGGGGGTTTGACGCCAGCGTGCGGTGTGAATGGTGGGTAATGGAGCCAACAACAACAGCAACAACAATACAACACTCCTTAATTATGCAAATGTTGGGCTTTTCAGCGCGATGTGTTGTCATGTTTACGCTGGCCTATTTGTTGCTCTTCACTGTCATCAGCCCCCATTATGCATCGTATCCCAGCCATGGTCGTTCTTTACGCCACTCGTTGATCACCAAAACAACCCCTGCATTCGTAGCCTTGAAGGCCACTGGGTAGCTGCACATCCGACCTATCAATCAATCAAACTTGGCTTGGAGCATTTACAATGGGATTTGGTTTGTTGTTCTCTCTGCACCTAATGGGTTCCGCATGTTACCTTGGCAAGGGTGGGGCAAAGAGACTACCTTAGCTACCTAATTCTTCCTGTGCTTGAGCGACAACTTCTCATGTGGATTTATACTCATTCTACCTTACCCTCGTCGCCGTCTTCGTCGCTATTATGATCGTGAGACTCGTCGTTATCGCCTCATTGTCGTCATCGTCGTTGTTGCTACTATCGTCCTCCTCGATGGGAGCGACTGAGTCCACAGGAAATATAGTCGCGCAGCACAAGGAAAATTGAGCAATCTTTTACATATATCCCCCAAACGACAGTTTTCCTGGCGAGCGCTACGTATTCTGTCTGCGCGGTGAGTCAACCAGCTATGCCGTGTTTGTCGTTTGCTGAGCATCACTTCGACGGTGAGCAGATCGCTCGAACCGAGACTGCAAAACCAACACTAGATGGGTAGACCACGATGACATTGATTCAAGCGCATCTCACTCGGCTACCTGGGCCTTCGATACCTCCTTGTCGTCCAAGTCTGACGCAGATCCCGCTTCCTCTTTGCCCAGCACCACCTCCATCTCATCCTCCGCCGCGTGCTCTATCGGCAAGGAGCTGATGCTGGTTCCGCGCCAAGCCGGCACGCCCTCATGGCATGGGATCGTACCCATCGCAACTCTCTTCGCGGCATCGCATCTCCTGCGATGGCGGACCCAATTGATATTCGGTCGCCGATACAAGTAGAATATACAATTTCACGACAAGAAGAGAGGACTTTGCCGCCAACTCTGCGGCAACTTTGTAAACCTATCCCCTCTCCCCTGCCTAGTCTTGTCTCCTCCTCTCGTTTGTACTAAAGAGGTACATTCAACGGCATACCTCGGACAATACTATTGCAATTTTTCTCCACAGCATTACGTTTCACTTTTATGATGGGAGAAGAGGCAGTTTGGGCAGTACCGACAAACGAAACATCACCATTTTTCATAACGACTTAAACAGACTGTACCACCCGCACTAACACTCGATGCCACTCATCTTGAGCCCCCATTCCTAACTCTGCTCATCTCTGTCGCCGACTCTCCTGCCCCCCACCCCTGTTCTCTCTCTCTCTCTCTCTCTTTCTCTCTCTCTGTCTCTGTCTCTCTATCTCTCTGTCTCTCTCTCTCTCTCTGTGTCTCTGTCTCTGTCTCTGTCTCTGTCTCTGTCTCTGTCTCTGTCACGGTCCCTGCTCCGCGCCCCCTTCTCCTGTTCATACCTACGCGAGGGCGTCCCAAGGCGTTCCCTCCCTGGCGAGGTGGCGCAACCCCAGCCGCGCAACGGGCAATAGAGGAAGGTCTTTTTCCTCGAAAAGAGCAACTTGAATTGGTCCTGCTCTTTCGAGGGTTTGGAGCCATAGCTCCGGGGTCGTAGAATGTTTGTCGATTTTGAGACCCGGAGCATGCATGAAGATGTGGGAGCGAGTGTCGAACAGCTCGCAGTACATTATGCGATAGAAAATCATGTAACCACCTCCTTGCCGGAGAAGATCAGAGGTATTCTCACTGTACTGGCGGCGCCGATGGTTCTTCCTGCCACCCCGTACGGTGCTCATACCGCCGTCGCTCTGGGACTCCTCGTCTGCCACTCTCTGGATGTCTTCGACGGCCTTGGGGACATACTTGAATTTCTTGGCCTCAACCGCGAGATGGGGTCTCATCAGTCCATCAGGAATCCCGAGTGGCAGCGCTCGGGGTCCGGCCCATTGCTTGCCATCGACGCTGGTGGTGCCACTGTCGACCGTGGAGTAGAGTAGATCAGCTCGACCCTCGAGCCAGCCGACTTTGAGATCTTCACATCCGTTATTTCGCAATAGAAGGCGGAGGGCTGTGAGTGCCTCGGCCAGCTCGATTTGACGACTTGCCGGACATCGGTCGCTTGTGTCAGGCCGGAGGATGTTGAGCAGTCTGTCTCTCTCTCTCGCGAATTGCTGCGGGTCGAGAGGTGGTGGTCGAGAATGAGGAGACCTCGATCGATGAGAACTTGATGCTCGTCGCGTGGGAGGAGATCGAGATCTCCCGCGACTCTCCGTGCTGGCGAGACTGTCGCGTCTCGTAGGAATCCTACTGAGAACCCTTTGCTTGAACTCGTCATACGTGATGCTCATGACACCGACGGCTTCAATCGAGACCTCTGCAGAGAATTGAGATCTTTTGGAAGGAAAGTCTTTCTCGGTCAAACGCCATACTTCGTCCACCGCATCGCGGTTGTGTCGACCATCAGTCAAGACACCATCCTCCTCACTTTGAGGGAAGTGGGACCGGTTTCCTGGTACCGGGGGGTAGTGCTGAATTGATGCCTGATCGAGAAAGGTCTTGTTATTGTATTGAAATTTGTTGGCTTTGACGAGATTCAATAGGTCGCGGCCTGCCTTGACGAAGACATTTTTGTCCACAATTTCGATCTTGGGCAGTCGAAGCTTCTTCAGCTTGGGATTGATGCTCGTTTGGCCCCTTCTGGACTTCTCTTTGTCCCATTCGTAGAGGTAGGGCGGTTGAGGCGACAGGATTGACAATATCGTAGGATTATCCGTACCTGGGTCAGACATCTTTGATGTTCCGAGGATCGGAAGTTCCTGTTGAATATTATTAGCAAGTCGCGTTGGAAGCTTGATCAGGAAGGCAAACCGTCAAGATGCAGCCAGGCTGTCAATATGGTAGCGAGTGTGGCCGGTGGAGAGATTGGGGACGAGTCAAGAGGAAGGTGAACAAGTTCACAGTTGATGGAGGATGGAGGATGGCGAAGTTGAGACTCAGATGAAGACGGAGTGATGAGCAAAAATAACAACGATGAAGATGATGGGAGCAACGGGGAGGGCCCAGAGAAGTTGGAAGGAACCAGAGAGACCGGAGGACGAGAGAGGCAACGAGGGAAACTGGAAGACACCAGAGAAACCAGAAGACGCCAGACAAACTGGGAGACACCAGAGAAACTGGAGGAGGAAGGAGGCACCAGAGAAAGTGGAAGGTACCAGAGAAACCAGAAGGCGCCAGAGAAACCGGAAAGTACCAAAGAAATTGGACAGCACCAGAGAGAAGGCTGCACAGGCTGAAGTCCTGCTCCCAAAGAGTTCTCTATGTTGCCTATCGAGTGAGAGCGTTTGCAATGAGGCAGGTCTCAGCACAGAGCTGGCATCTTGCCATGGGGATGACTTGGATCGAAGGTGGCCATGGACTCGGGGGGACAAGCTAAGCTGCTGCTTCGTGCTGCATATCATCTTATGCAGAAGGATTGCCCAGCCCGGCCATTTTCCACTCCCGCGAAGGTCAATAGATATGCCACGTCTTCGTACAAGTACTTCTCTTATGGTATCTTAAGCACTTTAATAGAGGTTCTCTATCTTCACCGCTGCGGCAACAATACACGATACGGATGTACACGGGAAGTCTGCTTTTGGTGCCGTTGAAAGGTGGATACCTCATCCGCCTGTCATTATTCCATTGTCTGTTTGATGGTCTAAAGACAGGGGAGCAGCGTTTGCTACGTCAAGGGGCACAGTGTGCTTGAGCAGGATCATGCTGGGAAAGTGACTTGAGTTCAACATCGTAAGCTGCAATTTCCACGGCACGTCTGCCTGTTTTTTTGCTGTGTCTGGCATGCCCCAGCATGTTCCGATATTGTCACCACATCTCACAGCAATGCAAGGCATTATTCAGCCTTGTCAAGACTGTAGAATAGGATCAGAGAGTCGTGCGGATATTGCTGGTTCAGAGCGATGTCTCTTCTGTCTGAATAATGCCTGCTTGAATCAAATTTATCGAATCAGATGTCCTATTTTTCCTTTGCTAGAGCAACCACTTTTCCTCTGTGCTCGCTGTTGTTGATACCACTGTATGAACTATTATCAATACTGTTATTGCTGCTATCGTCGTCATCGTCATCGTCTACTATCGCTATTACCCCTCGTTCCTCATCGTCGTTCCTTGTCGTCGTTCCTTGTCGTCGTTCCTTGTCGTCGTTCCTTGTCGTCGTCCTCATTAAAGTCACCAAGTGCACAGGGAATATAGCTGCCTAGACATAAGAAAAGTAGGTGGTGTCTATTCAACTGCTACTTAAGTTAAAGACAGCTAGAAGTCTTGTCTGACTTCTTGCAGGCAGTCAGCAGAAAGTGAATGGCCTGTGGATGGCTTTGGCTTAATGAAACGCAAGGGAAAAACAGTGACCATGGCGTTGGGCATTGACTTTGTGTTGTTTGTCAACTGGCAGGCTATTGGATGGCTGCCAACCCAATCCATCCGATCAGCCTACTACCCGTGGATCTACCCGAGTTTGGCAAGCACCTGTGTGTGTAACCTACCTTACCTTCCATAAGGTACTCCAGGTTGCACGGAGAATATGGATGTGTGCGGCCATTTCCTCGCGCCTCTCTCCGGTCGCTTTCACCTCCACACCAAATGGGGAGCTTCTCAAGATCTCGCCGCTCGCCCGTTTTTTTCTTTTCCTTTCCGCCGACCGTCCTCATCAGTATCCTTTCTCACCCTTAATTGCATCTTTCCGCTCCTAAGCTCTGCGACTCTCGGGCGTATTGTAACCTCCAAACCGC
The DNA here is from genome assembly GCA_027406125.1 of Colletotrichum tropicale. NCBI lineage: Eukaryota > Fungi > Ascomycota > Sordariomycetes > Glomerellales > Glomerellaceae > Colletotrichum > Colletotrichum tropicale. Next base: position 4,686,878 of record JANVYH010000004.1, read on the forward strand.
AAGCATCGCATTCCACACCCATCACATCACATTTCATCTATCAAGACTCTTCGGGAACCAACAACAATACCACCACGCCTCATCACCAGTCATCATGTCCAACCTCAACTGGACCAAGCCTGAGCAGGCCTACCGCGATGGCAAAAGGCTGACTCTGTATCCATACGAGCCCACCCGCCCGCATGGTTCGGGAGAGTACCATCGGAACCCTCTTCCTCGGGACCTTCCATATGGTCATATTCGTGACTTCAACACCAAGGGCGACTTCACAAAGACCCAGGTCGAGATCGAGATCCAGGAAATCATCCGTCGAGGTGTCAATCGAACATCCCAAATCTTCCGCTGCTCGGTCATCAAGGCTCCAGAGGAAGAACGGCCCGCTGCCCTCCAGGAGCCACTTCCACCCTCGAGAGACGAGAACGGAGAGGTTCTGCCCGGGCAACTTGCAGCCAAGGTTTTCGACTATGACTATTATGAAAGCGACTTTGGAGGCCCCTGGGGCAACGATGAGGAGGCTGACGGAAACCACTGTCGCGAGCATGCTGTCTATGCTTACTATCGTCGGAACGGCAAAACCGGGTATCCACACATCATGCCGCAGTTCTATGGCAGCTGGGTCATCAAGATTCATAGCGGGAGCGATGAAAACAACCAGCCGAAGTTCAGATACGTCGGTCTCATTCTCATCGAATACATCCACGGCTATTCTGTTGAGAATCTGTGTCTGCGTGACCGCGACGGCGACTATTGCAGCGCTCTCTACCCCGGTACCCTGCCTGTGGGCTTTCCTAACCACGACGGCTCCTGGTTAAACGTTACGTTCGACGTGGAGAAGCGACAGCATGTCGTGAAGGAGATGCTTCATGGCGTTGTGGTCGGCATGCACTTAGGTGTGCAGCATACTGAATGCGAGCCGTGGAACCTCTTCGTTACTATGCGAAACGGCCTTGTTACCTTGGAGGAGCCTCGAGTTGTCCTTCTCGACCATAGCTACACCGAAGTCTGGTCTCTGACCAAGTATGCCAGGGTCGAAGGCGACATACACTGTCTCCAGAAGCTTCCTTACCCTCCTCACCCTATCGAGAGGTGCAGCATCGAAGCTCTGGACACACTCGAAGGCTGGTGGCCTCCAACTCAGCGCCAGCATCCGGGTTTCAACGATGAGAAGTTCGACGAGTGGCTGTGCAAAGAGAACGTTTTTGGGCCTCACGTTGAAGCGAAGAGCGTCTTGGACCCCTTGCTTGGGCAGAAGAAGCTGTGGCCACACAAGTACAAGAAGTACTCTACCTTCGCGACCTTGGACCTTATCGAGGCGAAAGAGAAGGAGGTGCGGGGCGCAGTTGCTTCCAAGATCATTCAATTTGCACGCGAGAACGAAGACATGAATTCGGACGGCCGTCAGGAGGAGAGAGAGAAGGCCATCGCGGAGGGCGTTCGCAGACGTGCCACATTCGTAATGACTTCGGACTCGTACTCACTGTGGCTCCGAACCAAAGTCCGCAAGCTTCGGGAGACCAAAGAGCGCGGGCTTCAGGAAGCCAAACCCCGCGAGTTTCGCGAAACTCAAGAGCGCGAGCGTCGGGAAGCCAAACAGCGCAAGCGTCAGGAAGCCAAAGCCCGCAAGCGCCAGGAACAGGAGCGTCGTCGGCAGGCTGAGGCACAGGCTCTCAGCCCACCTCCGCAGGCATCGACCGTTATCACTCTCGCCGATTCCTCCCACCACAACCCGTCCCGTGCCAGCACCACTCATTATACTACGCCGGCCGGCATTGAGAATCGTCCCCCCCCGACTCGTGTGTATAGCAGACCCATGGATCGGGAAACCCTCGACCATCTCTCTCGACTTGAGGAGCAACAAGTTGAACGTCCCGTACCTGCCGTGGACCGTCCAGGTTCAGGAGGATCTCCAGCAACCCGGCGTCAGCATCGACCCTTATCTATGGATGCCAATGTTTCTCCTTCAGACCCGATTAGCCGCCCGACCTCTTCAGGTTCCCCTCGGCCCCAGCTGGCTTCAATTACGAAACGCCCGACCTCTTCAGGCTCGCCTCGGCCCGCTCTGGCTCCGGTGACGAACCGCCCGACATCTTCGGGCTCCCTTCGGCCCGCCCTGGCTCCGGTGACGAACCGCCCGACCTCCTCACGCGCTCCTCAGTCCCCTCTGTATTCAGAGATACACCTCCCACGTAGACCGGCCCCCGCCAGCCCGTCCCTGCCCCTTAGGCAGAGATTCGCTTCTCCAAGCCAGATGAGTACCGTGTCCTCATCTGCACAGCCTGCGGGCCAGGAAAACTCGCCCAAGTTACCACCATCTGACGATGAGACGAGTTCCGAGGATGAATTTTAGCCTCCCTGGGCGAGAAGACGTTGAACGCCGAGACAAACTAGCGAGGCACACACATACATCGTTTTGGTCGGTATGGATGTTGGATCTATTGTGGTCGTGTTTTTGAGTACTAATAGTTCATTTAGACCACGTCTATTTCCCTACCTTCCCACGGCCGGGGAGTTCTTAAAGGATGATACTGTTAGGTACATGGATTTGGCCAGGTACAAAAACAAAAGGAGAGATCAGAGAAGGACATGTTAGTAATGGATGACACATACACACACAGATTGTTTTCAGTGGTCACGGAAGTTGGATTAGATGTAGGCATTGTTGAGTAGTTAGCCCCTCGAGGACCCAGCTCGGCACACGTCGATGTTGTGGGTGCGCCGTCTGATAAGTCATAATGCAACAGAAAAACAAAAAGCCGCAGTCCCCCCTCTTTCCCATTAAAACATGCCTGCTAACCCCCAGTCTTGAATCTCGTTTACATCACGCTGCAGTTGGCGTAGTTCTTCTGGCACTGCTCGAGGTAGCCCATATCCTCCTCGGACCCCTCCGCGACATTGTGCTGTCTCACCAGACCGCTGACCTTGAGCGTCTGCTCGCCATCGCCGTGCCACCACTTCAGCTTCTGCACGAGCGGGCCCTCGTCGTCGTCCATACTTATGGCCCACTTGCCGGACGACACCTCGACTTGGCAGTTGTCTTGCGGGAAGTGGAACTCGGGGAGGAAGACGACCGTCGGGGCGGGGTCTGAGGGTGGCGCGGCGGCCTTGAGTTTGAGGTTGAAGGTGCAGCTACGCAGGTCGAAGCCGTACTGCAGCACATCGCCTGAGACCACGACGGGGCTGGGGCGGACGAAGGCTTCGGCGGCGCGGAGGCCTGGCGCGTTGGTGATGGTAGGGTCCTTGGTTGGCTCTGTTGAGATGGACGGGTTTGTGATTGTCCTCTGGAGGTTATCGGGAGTGACCTTCGTCTCGTCTGGCACGTCTCTGCTGATGGAGGTACGGGGGTTGTCTGCCGACTGTCTGGGGTCCGGGCTTCGGGGGAGGGGCGACATGGGCAGCGTCTTGTCGTCTAATGAGAATACTGACAAGTCTTCGCCGTTCCATAAATCGCCGTGTTGATGTGTGTTCTGGGATGAGAGTTAATTGAGCCGTCACGGCCAAAAGGGTGAACTGCGTACCTTTGCAACGTAGACCCACAAACAGTGGCCTTCCATGCCCGAGCCTTCGGCTCCAAAGTAGTTGGCGTCCAAAGCTAGTGATTGATCCGTATAATCTCCCGTCTTGTATGCCTTTTTGTCACCCATATCGTAAGGAATGCCGAACTCAGTCATAACACAAGGATGCTTGCCCATGCGGTCAATTCCCTCCTGGCGCAGCGATGCTAGCTGGTCCTTGAAGCAGTTGCGAATAGCAGTCTCTCCAACCTTGACCGATAGCGCCTCGTGCCAGTACCTCCCGCGTAGCACGCCCACGACGTCAACGTTCCAAACTCTGTTCCATCGCTTCGTCATCAAGGTAATGCCATCATACCAATGTGGCGCGAAGCCCATCAATGGGTCGTCGTCCTCGGTGCCCTTGATCTGTGGCGGCAACTCCAGTGTAGGATACTGCATTAACATGATGCAGTTCTTGTGAATAGGACGGATAGCATCTCTGTAAAGGCGATAAGAGTGCATGAAATAGGTGTTAGTGAACTCTGGATGGTCGATCGTCTTTCCGGTATTCGGGTTTTTCGCAAAGTAATCCTTCTTGAGTAGTGTATCCGTCTTGGGGTCCCAGATACCATGCTGGGCCCAGATGCACTCTCCCAACTTCCATCCCTCGTCACGCTTCCATCCATACCTCGAGTCGTCGTAGTCCGCGGGCAACCACGCAATCTCGCCGTGGGGGTCGATCAACGAGCGGCCGACCTTGTACGGGCCCATGCCACCCATGTCCCAAGTTTCCACCTCACAGGCACGACCAGAACCCGTCAAAATAGTCTGCCAGATGGTCGGACACGAGCCCTTCTTCAGTTTCTGTGCGCTGGGAATGACGCTGACGTCGGCGTAGCCCACCAGGCCGCACCCAGGTTCATTCATGCTCTCCCAACCCACGACCACCTCGTTCTCGAGGTCGCCGGCCTCGTGTATACGCTTCGCAAGGTGCGCACAAGCAGCGACAAAGTGGCCCTGCAAGAAGTCTTGAATGTTGATACCGTTGATAATGCACTTGGGCGCAAAATCCCTGCCGCCAAAGTACATGGTGAAAATAGTGGCGGCGGCCAGGCGCCAGTAGTTCGTCGACCAGATCATCTTAGGGAATTCGTCTGGCTTCGGGTAGGTGTTGTGTACGATGGCAGCCTCGGTCGCTGCGAAACTTTGAGGGTTGAGACCGCAGGCGTAGATCGTCCACATGGGCGCGCCGGAGCCTCCGCAGAATCTAGACCACTTCAAGACGTCAGTATGCGGTGGGAGCGGGTAGCCGGGGAGCGGAGGAGACATACCACGTCCTGGTGGGGATCCATAAAGACATAGAAACCATACTCTTTGGCTATCCTCAGAATCTCAATCGTGTGCTGGATCCATTCCTCGTCGTAGCGTCCAGGGCCGGCGGCCTCGATTGCCTCCCATGTGAAGACATAACGGATGGTGTTGTAGCCGTATCGCTTTATCCTGGAGAAGTGCTCGTGCGCCTCCTCCTTCGGGAAGGGCCTGTTGTGGAACTTGACGTTGTCGCCGTCGAAAAAGTCCTCGCCGACGTGGGAGGGCTGATCTGGCTCGCTGGGCAGCTTGGCGTCGGCGGCGACGTTGAGACCCCGGAGGACGACCTGTCTGCCGTAGCCGTCGCGGAACTGACCGTCCTCGATGGTCAATCGCAACGAAGACATGACGACGGGCTTTCTTCGAAATGGTTTCCTTGGGCAGTGTAGTAATCGGCTCTTGACAGCGCCCGGGTGATGCGTTGTCGAGAGGTTGTGCGGTCTGCTGCTTGGCAGAAACAGAGATCAAGATAGGAGAGCACGAGGGACGATAGGTGCGAGGTCGAGTCCAGAGCCGCGGCGGACGGGATGCTAAAGGTCCGAGATTGAAATTGGGACGGTTCGATGACGTCCTGATGGGGGGCCGTGATTAGTGGACCGCGACAGGGTGCCTTATCACGCCAGTGCGACGCTTTAGCGACCGCCAAGCGCTAATTTGGACGGGAAGGGTCTTCTGACGACGTTGGCACCCAGTGCTCTTGAACATGAAAGTAACCTTTAGTCGATGAGTAACAGAGCAACATGTGGGAGAGTTCAGTCATGAAAACTTGGGATTTGGGAGAGTAATACAGTTTTTATAAACACGAATACTGAACATAATTAATAAAGCAACTACGACCAGCCACGACACCTGCTCCAACACCTCATCAACTGTCTGAAGAGCGCCAGCGTGACTTGCACCGGCCACACTCGCTCGTTTTCGTGTTCCAGAACCGACCCTGGAACCAATTAGCGTCGGCACCCAAGGCTTTCAGCGGGTATGGCGGGGCCTGTAGCGTCGAATCCCGCTTGAACTCCGGCTCGACGCCGCCAAAATCGCGGGGACAGCGGCCGTTCGCCCCGGGGCTGGGAGCACGTCGCCGTCGAGCTTGGACTTCGCAAGGGACGTGGAGCGGTGAGTCGGTGACGAGACACCACGCCACCGAAACCTGGTGTGGAGTGAACCACGAGTTTACCCAGAGGATTACCCGATGAGTCGATTTCCTCCATGCGCCGCTTAATCCTCGGGAGCGTTGCTCAGTGAAACAGCATCGTCGTAAGCTTAATCGCAATAGCACGTTGGCGGTGGCGTTGGCGTTGGCGTCGCTGACGGTGCGGACGAACTCTGGGTCCGGAGGATAAACTCAAATCACCGCATAATCACCGGCCATTCCGGACATCAGACGTTCAAAGTGAATAGTTGTTTACATTCAGTCAAACTATCTGCTCTCATCTCAAGCATGAATACTGCTCCTGTCGCTATCACTGCTATACCTCTGCCCAACCCCGAACGTCCCTCCCCCAGGACTCGGCTCAGGAGACCCCCATATCAGATCGGTGTACAAGCTCGGCTTGATGTCATGCCTCCTGAGAAAGTAATGCTTGATGAACCACGGCAGGTACTCGGTGACCTGGTGGCGCATGAATTTGTGCTTCGATACCGCAAACACCAAGTCCAAGTCCTCGAGGCTTCGTCGCTTGGTCTCCTCCAACAGCAGAAATACCAGAACCAACGCAACTAGATTTAGCCCCGCAAACAGATAAAGCGCGCCGTCATCGTCCAGCCCTGAGTTGATGCTCGGGAAGAAGATGGACAAGAGGCCCGCGAAGCCGAGGTTGACCGCGATGGCGAACGCAGCGCCGGCTTCACGGTGCGAGAGGGGGAAACTTTCCGACGCGTAGGTGAACGGGATCGGGCCGAGGCCAGGCGAGTAAGCCGCCGCGAAGAGGAGGAGGAAGAGAGCCACGACGCCGATCTGAGCAGTGCCATCCTTGATGTTGAACGCCACGCCCGCGAGGAGCATGAAGAGCGCCATTATTGGCAGCGTGAGCAAGAGCCATTTCCTGCGTCCAAGAGTGTCGATCGTCCGAATGGCGGGCAGCCCAAAGACGAAGTTCACGGCCCCGTACCCGAGACTGAAGTACATGGCAGCCCGGTCGTCCTGACCGGCGCGGCTGAATAGCGTGCCGCTGTAAAATGCCAGTACGTTGATACCGCACAGCTGCTGGGCTAGCGAGACCGTCGAGCTGCTGATCAGCGCGTTCCGCAGGCGTCTTTCGAGGAAAAGCTGCTTGTACTGGCGCAAGAAGCCAGCTATGGTCGTGATGAAACCAGGGATCATGCCCGGCTCGGCGGTCTTGCTCGACATTTCCTCTTGCTCGATTGACTTGTGGACGAGGTAAATATCTCGGAGGGCCTGCAGCTCTGTGTTTCTCAGCTTCCTGAGAATTTGGTATGCCCGTTGCGGATTGTAACGGGGACTCGACACGCGCATCAGGTATCTCGGGCTCTCGTCACAGAAGAAAATAACGAGGAGAAGGAGTGCGAGTGCAGGCACGAGAGGGGCAGCGACCATGAGTTGAAAGGTGAGCCTCTTGTTATCGGATACATCGAATATCAGGTTGAATGCGAGCCCGATCATGCTGCCTGCTGCTACCCACAGCTGCCAGGCGAGGATGGACGTACCTCGCCAGAAACCGACGGCAGTTTCACTGGCGAGGATTGGGGTACTGACTGCCTTCAGTCCCATGCCTTGAACAACCATTAGCCCCAGTGCAGGTGTCTCGGAAGCAAACGGGGAACTTACCAATGCCGTTGACGAGACGGATAGCAAACAGCTCCTGCCAGGTATGAGCAAATGCAGAACCTAGTGAGCTCGCAAAGATCAAAATAGCGGCGACAATCATTCCACCTTTGCGACCGAGATAGTGATTTACGGGCAGTGCCAACGGACAGCCGAGTACTGCGGCGAATAGGAACGGTGACGAGTTGGCAGCCCCTAGCTTCCAATCATCTGGCCGGACGTCGAACCTGTTTCCGCTCACAATCTCGTCGTTTGACTCCAGAGGCTGTGTCATGTTCAGACCGAACTCGTTGGCGTATAGAGATGCGCCGTTTAGAGATGCTTGAACATGGCCTGCGATATAATAAGCTTACAATACGGTTCATGATCGCGGGATTGCCAAAAAGCAGTCTTACCTTGGAGAAATGCCGCAAGAGAGACGGTGATGATGATAGTCCACATGCCCCTTTCGCTGAACGGAACATCACGCTCCCGCCTCAGCGCACGCTTCTCCTCCGCCGTCAACTGGACCGGCAGATCTTTGCCTGCGCCCGGGAAGGTGTTTCGCGCGACTTCATCGTACAATTTGATATCCTTTGCCACGCGAGCAGCCCGAAGCAAGGCAGTCGTGTCGACCGTCAGCCGTTCAGCGAACGATTTTACGTCTGCTTCAAGCTGTTCATCCGTGTAGTGGGCTTTTCCCTCAAAGTCAGCGCGCCATTACGGCCAAGAGACAGCATCCAAACTGACCAAGCGGGTTCTCAATCACTGCACGATCGTTAATCTGTCGCCGCCTCGCCTGGGCCTGCGCCGTCGGCCGTTCACGGCCTGAGTACGACTCGGCGTGCCCCAGAGTGTCCATCGATGTCATTTCCATCTTGATGATCAGGCTGCTTCCCTGCTCGCGTGAGGCGAATCACCTGGGAGAGAAACCATGCGGGAAAGAAGACCTCAAACGTAGGGCTGAAGTGTCCCAGAAGGCCAAACACCAATCCTGGATCATGACTGAAGGGCGAACCGGGACGTTCAATCATTTTAAGGCCCTCCCGCCCATCGTGCCACACCAGGCTTCGCGAAACGACACGAACCATAGTCCTAGAATTCAAGACCACCAGCACATCCCGCCGCCCCGCGGGAACGAGGGAAAAGTCCAATGGGAACGCAAAGTACACTTCCGCGTCTGGGAAAGGGAAAATGAGACCCTGGCTTGGCCAACGTTTTCCTCTTCCCCCGTGTGTGGGCAGGCTGTGCAGCAGCAGAAAGAACCGCGCTTCCAATGTGTCGCGCGCACTATGCACGAGGCCGTCACCCAAGTGAATCCTTCCGGGCTCGGCCAACGATGAGACAAGTACCGGTGGACTCGCATACTCCTCATGCGGAGTAGTGAGCATTGTAAGGGAGGAAGAAGCGGGGAGAGAGGTTGGAGTCCTGGTTGCCTTAAAAAAAAGTCCTGGCAATTCCTATGTAGGGCTGGCTGGGCCGCCATAGGTGGCGAAGCCGATCCTTCCCAATATCCCTTGTCACACCCTCCAAGAACCCTCTTTCGGGTGCGAGAGCTGCATGTCTGACTTCAGCTGCCCATGCCGTGACATTGCTTTCCATTGTGCTGGGAAGTGGCACGTCCACTTCTCTCCACACCGAGAATGGATTTGGGGGAGACAAGGCTCTGGGTTCCTGACCGGACGTGGTGTGGGAGGTCTCTCCCATGTCAAGTGAAATGGCTCATATCGGAGCCTCGTTTCGGGCACAAACAGACGCCTCTGTTTTCTTGAGATGGAAGGCTTCCCGTGATTATTTCCTACACCGATGGATGCAAGAAGAAAAGGGTCAGCCAGACGGCTAATGCACCACGAACAGGCAGCAATTGCGAGTGGCTACCCCCGCGAGCCAATGGCCATGTCCAGCTCGCATGTGTCGTTGTCTTGCAGGGCTGCAGATCACACACGCCTGCTGTTGTCATGATGAGCAAACATTCAAGACCCAACCGAGTGCTCAAATCGTCCCGTGTCTCCGCTGCGCCACGCGGGTGCGGCCCCGACTCCAACTTTCCACTTGGCAGAGTCGGGGACGGGTTGACGGGATGAACTGGAGGTTGGACTGGATTTCAACCCCCTGCAAAGACGGCGGCGCTAACCCCGGTCTCCAATGAAGTACCCCGCGGGGATGCCCACCGACTGGAGATGAGATGGTGCCCGAGAAAGGAAGCTCAGCAAACGGATTCGAAGTATTGCATCTCGGACTCGAAACTGAGCCACCGACAGTTAGCTGGCCAGTGCCAGGGCTCGCGTGGGTGTTTTTATTGTACTCGGTGAGGAAATCCCAAGGCGACCAACTGTTACACACACCGCAGCGGTTGCCTGCTGTGCGCTCGTGATGGCCGCTGATGTGGCCATGCCCCCCATATTCCCAAGGAAGAGTGCACCGTGTGTGTGTCTCGGGGGGTGACTAAACACGGGTCATAACCTGTCGATCGCGGGGGAGGACAGGGGGTCCGGCATCGATGGGGAGGGTCTGGAATAAAACTCCTTCATCGCTGTTATCGACTGCAAGTCCTGACACATCATCGTTTGGCTCGTCTCGTGTTCCCCACGTCAGACTTGGACTTTCTCACAAGCTGCATAACATGTGCCTAAACAAACGCTCGAGGCCAGCGTCAACTGATTCCCGCGAGACACTGGGGCGCAGCTGCGTCCCGAACGACTGATCCGTCAACCAACAGCTCGATATTCAACACAAGGCTTGAAGGCAGGCAGACACGATGGACCCCATCAGCATTTCGGCCTTCACCATGACGCTTGTCGGCGTGGCCGGCAAGATCGTCGAGGGGACCGCAAAGTTCGTGGAGGAGACGAAAATGATTGACTCCAGCATTCGCGACTTCCACGAGACGATTCGAAATCTGTATGCAGCGCTACGGAACGTCGCCCGGATCCTGGACCAACACCCGACACAGCTTCCTTTCGAAAGGGAACACCACCAAGATATTTACCGGATCTTGAAGTCGTGCAGCGGAGCACTTGAGAGGTTGAGGTCGGCGCTGCCAGAGCTGGCCCAGAACTCCGGCCCCATCGCGAGGGCGCGCGCCAGTTTCACCGCGACGCTGAAGCAGAGTGTCATTCGAGATCTCGTGTCGCACATCACGTCATATACCCAGGTTCTTCAACTGAGTCTGATAACTCTGTCTCTGTAAGTAGATCAGAAGTCCCCGCGAGTTCTCCGAGCATGTCAGTGCTAACAGTGACCAGCGGCTCCGTCTGGAACCAGCAAAAGTCGCAGGACCAAGTCCACATTGAGATCAGAAAGCTGACCGATGCCATTCGTTCTGCCAACCTCGTTTCGAAGTTGACCAGCGTCCATCGGCGACCATCGATGGAATGGGACGATGACGATGGAACCCGGGTAGAGGATTCTCTGTCGGTGACGAAGGAGATCCAAGCCTGGCGCATGTCAGCAGACGAGGTCGCAGCGGCAGTGACGCTCCACGATGTTGGCCACGACATCGGCCGGGACCCATCTCTGCATTCCTTCAGCGGTTCCTTCACCAAACTGCCGACTGCAAAGGACCTTGGCTCAAGGGAGTCCCTCAGCGATGTCGAGTCCGATGATTGGGACCCGGAACCCGAGCGCAAGGACGGTCCAAGCAAGGAAATCCTAAAGCATCAGTACGAGGCCAACCAGGATATCGTGAATCAGCTGGTGAAATGCGGCATCTTTCTTCGAGCGTCGCTGTACCAGAAAAGGGGCATCGAACTCCGCGAGCAGCTCAGCAAACCGGGATACGACGACGCGTTCAAGTTCTCGGAACAAGCGGCTATGAAGGAGCGCCTCGCCGAGATCCTGCTGTACTGTGAGACCGAGGACGAGACCGCCGAGGCAAAGGTGATTCTCCAAAAACTGCTGCAGGAGGAAGTCAAGCAACCCGAGAACGAGCGAGATGACGAGCGTAGAAGCAGGCTTTACCATGATCTCGGGAGCCTCTACATCAAGCTGGGGAACTTGAGGCAGGCAAAGACGTTCCTGAGCCGCGCTCTTGAGGGGAGAAAGAATCAAGCCCCGATGCCGGTTGATCTGGTTTTGGACACTGCCAACCTATACATCAAGGCTTTGCAACTTGCCGAGGCTTATGATGAAGCTCGTGGGGTGAAGAACTGGGTCGACACAGATGTCATCCCGCTTACTAGTCGACCAGCCTCGCCCCCCGCTTCAGACACAACACCCGGTCCTCGACGCCCGTCGGCCATGGGAGAGCTGTCGCTGGTGTACGCTTGGTGTAGCAAGAACGGATTCGACATTGACGCACCGACTGGTTTCCACTTTGATGCTTGCGATTTTTTGACGAGCACATCGCCTTTGCACAAGGCGATCCAAGACGAGAATGTCGAGATCTTGAAGCTGATGATGGGACACGTCACCAGCCTGGAGAACGGGGGTAACGTCGGTCTACCAACACCGCTGCTGCTTGCCGCCTCGACAAGAAACCGCGAAAGCGTCGGCTTACTTCTGAAGCACAATGCTCGAGCCGATGTCAGAGATAGCGCGGGACAGAGTCCTCTTCACAAGTGCCAGAGCGAGTCCGGCGGCGTCAACGTTGCCCAGCTCCTCCTCGACAACACACCCGGCCTGCTGAACCTCATCGACAACTCGGGAAAGACGGCCCTGTACATGGCGTGCGAGATGGGAAATAAGGGAATGGTGAAGGTCCTCCTGACTCGAGGGGCAGATCCAAACATCTGCCACCAGGCAAGGAGGGGGTCTGCTTCATCCGGCACGGAGAGCCCCAACATCTGCACCCCGTTGATTGCAGCAATCCAAGTAGTGGCGACCAGAAGCGCCCGAAAGATCACCGTGATAGAAATGCTACTTACCCACGGTGCGAACCCGTATCTGACGGACGCGAACGGGAGGAACGCCTTCCAGGCCGCGAACAATTCTGGGTTGGCAGGGTCGGAGATCAAGCGACTTCTGCAGCAACATGCACAAATGCCGACGCGCAAGTCCAGCGATGCCTCTTCGTCGACAGTCTTCACGAGGTCGTCCACGTCGAGCGAGGCTATTCATGGTCCGCTGGGGCAGAGACGGGGACTGATGAGGTTTCTGACCAAGACGGACTCGAACAACTCTGGCGTCGATTCGGTCCCAGAGGGGGAGTAGGTGCACGGGATTGGAAAAGGTGATTGTGGCGGATGCGATGATTTGTGCACTTATAGATACCCCTGTATGCGAGCGAAAAATGAATCGAATTGATCTGTTAGCTTCCGTCGATTGAATAAGTGTTTTCCCATCTTCGAAGTATTGTTGACAGCAGCAGCAGCGATAAACTAAGGTCTATGGCGAGGTAAGGTACCTTGGACGGGTCGCGATGTGGAGCTTAGCGGGCGCCTTATCTTGTCGGGTCGTCACAAATGCTCGAAGCGGGGCATGATGTAATAAGGGAGGCGCCGTGGCTGCTGTGGTGGGGCTTGCACTTTGTAGCGCTCACCACACATTGCACCTGGACTTGTCGTCTCACAAACAGTACCTCCTGCGAGCTCTCACCACCCTGGTCACTGGTGATGCCCCGCCATCGGAAGAAGACCTCACTTTCATGATTCACACCCTCAGTCGCCAACTACCATGTCGAGCTCCAAGGCTGCCGTGAAGGCCATTGGCGACTCTGTCAAACAGCAAAAATGGGACGACGCCATTCAGAAGGCGACTGAGTTCCTCGAGCGCGAGCCCAAGCACTACCAGGCGTACGTACCTCCTCTCTTCAAATGACAATTTCCATTGCAAGCCTGCTGACGCAATTCGCAGAAACATCTTGCTGGCCTTCGCTCTTGACAAGAAAAACCGCGTCGATGAGGCTGAGAAGGCGTACAAGACTGCCGCTGCGCAGAAGCCCAAGGAGCCCGCGGCGTGGCAGGGTCTCATCAAGCTCTACGAGAAACAGGACCGCAAGCGCATAGAGGCCTACCACCAGGCTGCGGTGAGCTTGGCAGAAATCTACCGTGATGCCGAGGACATGTACAAGTGCCAGGATGTCATCGACAAGTTTGTCGACTTTGCCAGATCACAGGGTGACACTGCCCAGTACATCGACGCCTTGAGCGTCATCCTCCCAGGAAGCCCCATCTACCCTGCACTTGAGGGCCGAGTGCCGCACCCCGCCAAGACCTACGAGACCATGGCGCAGATCATTGAGACCGACGAGAAGAAGCGCATCAACACGCTCATCGGCGAGCGCAGGACGAGAATAGGAGCGCGCTTGAACGAGGTCACGCTCGAGGTGAAGCGCGAGGTCATCGCTCAGAGCAAGCTCGAGTACATTTACCAACAGCTCATCAACTGGACAAACGATGACGAGCTCCGGCGAAGGTATGAGGAGAAGCTCCTCCAGTGGTGTTACGACCGCCTGCTGGTTGCGCCGCTTGGCCCCGAAAAGGGCTTCGCTCTTCAAGCCGTTCTGAAGCTGGCCCTGGACATGGTCATTATCAAGCACCCCTACAGACTCGCATGGGAGATTGCCATCAACTGGAAGGACGCCAAGGAGATCAAGGAGTGGGACGTCAATATGCTGAGGGACTATTGCACATTCTTCCCTGAAACCGACCTGTACAAGGTCATCACTGGCTTTTTGACCAGCAGCATCTCTCCGTTCCCCAAACCGACGCCCGCCGCACTCGAGGCAGAGGAGACCGAGAGTGAAGATGACGAGGGTGGCGGTGTCTCCATGGTGCCGCTGACAGAACAGGATAGAATCCTGATGATGACGGACGGTATCACGACGTCAGACTCGTTGTTCGCTCATCGTTTGATGGGAGAGTACTACCAGCATCTAGAGGAATACGAGAGCACCGTGGAACAGATGAGAAAGTCCATGGATCTCCTGAAGTCGGAGAGGACAAAGACCGGCATGACATTCCAGAACACGAGCGATTCTTTCTCGCTGTACTTGGGCACAGCTCTGGTATTCTATCAGTCTCCCAGAAACCACGGCGAAGCAAAGAGACTGTTCGAAGAGGTTCTCACACACGATCCATCATCTACCCCGGCGCTGATCGGTGTCGGTCTCATTTACGAGGAAGAGGAGGACTTTGATGATGCCATTGATTTCTTTGGGCGCGCGCTGAACAGAGATCCTAGCAACCTCCGTGTCAAGACTGAATCTGCCTGGGTACAGGCGCTCAAGGGTGACTACGAGAAGGCCAAGCTGGAACTGGAGGCCTCCCTCCCATTGATCGAGGAGATGACGCCTCCGTCGAAGGATCTTCTTGCACAGACACAGTACCGCCTGGGGTCCTGTCTGTGGAACCTAGATTCTTCAAAGGCCGCTCGCAAGAGTCGTACAGGTGCTTACGCATACTTCTTGGATTCTCTCAAAAACAACCTCAACTTCGCACCATCGTACACAAGCCTCGGCATCTACTATGCCGACTACGCCAAAGACAAGAAGAGGGCTAGACGGTGCTTCCAAAAGGCTGTTGAGCTCTCATCTTCAGAAGTCGAGGCAGCTAAGCGCCTGGCTCAATCATTTGCTGACGAAGGTGATTGGGATAGAGTCGAGTTGGTCGCTCAGCGGGTGGTCGACTCTGGCAAGGTGAAGCCACCGCCAGGTTCGAAGAGGAAGGGCATCAGCTGGCCGTTTGCAGCACTTGGTGTAGCGGAGCTGAACAAGCAGGATTTCCACAAATCAATCGTGTCCTTCCAGTCCGCCCTGAGGATATCGCCGGAGGACTACCACTCATGGGTGGGCTTAGGAGAAAGTTACTACTCATCAGGTCGCTACATTGCCGCGACTAAGGCTATTCTTAATGCGCGGAAGCTGGAAGAAACTGCTTCCAAGGAAGTTCTTGGCGACACTTGGTTCACCAAGTACATGCTTGCTAACGTCAAGCGTGAACTGGCCGAGTTTGACGAAGCTATTGCACTCTACCAGGAGGTCAACGATGGCCGGCCGAATGAAGATGGCGTCGCCATCGCACTTATGCAGACCATGGTTGACAACGCGCTTGATTGTGTTGAGAAGGGCCTCTTTGGCAAGTCAATTCAACTTGCCAAGGACACCATTGCTTTTGCATCCAAGGCAGATGCGACCGTCATCGAGACATTCAACTTTTGGAAGTCGCTTGCCGACGCGTGCTCCGTCTTTTCTGCAGTGCAAAGTAAGGCTATTGAGTTCCCTGCCGAGTCCATCATGACTCTCATCGACAGCGGCGACAAGAAGGCCTATGAAATATTTGCCGATGTAGACAATGTTGGCACCGGTGTCATTTCTGCCAAGGGTCTGTTCTCTGAAGATGAGAGACTAGGCGTCGACCTGACTAGATGCATCCACGCTACGATCCTCTGCCACAAGCGAGCAATCCATGTCTCGGCCAACGATTTGCACGCGCAGGCCGTCGCGTACTACAACCTGGGCTGGGCGGAGCACCGAGCTCACATCTGTCTCCCATCAAGCATTCGGAAGAAGTCTAGTGTGTATCTCAAGACCGCTATGAAGTGCTTCAAGCGGGCCATCGAGCTCGAGGCAGGAAATTCCGACTTTTGGAACTCGCTGGGTGTCGTTACGAGCGAAATCAGCCCGGCGGTGTCCCAGCATTCTTTCGTCAGAAGCCTGCACCTCAACGAGCGAAGCCCTGCGGCGTGGACGAACCTGGGAACATTGGCCCTGCTGCAGAACGACATGCAACTTGCCAACGAGGCCTTCAACCGCGCGCAGTCGACAGATCCCGATTACGCGCATGCTTGGCTCGGCCAGGGCTTCGTTGCGTTGCTCTACGGGAAGACAAAAGAGGCGAGGGGTCTGTTTACACATGCCATGGAAATCGCGGAGTCGTCATCTGTCCTTACGAGGCGCCAGTTCTCCGTATCCGTGTTTGACTACATCCTGACCACGACATCCGCCAACATCTCCTCGCTCATCCAGCCCATCTTCGCGCTCGGCCAACTGAACAAATTAAAGCCGCAGGACTTGGCATACGGACATCTGTCGACTATGTTCTTAGAGCGGACGCACGACAATGTCAAGGCCGTCGAGATTCTTGAGAAGATCTGCGGCATCCTGGAGGCGGACTTCGAGGTTACGGAGTCGCCTCAAGCTCTCGCACAATTCGCTCTCGCCAAGACGGACCTGGCCAGATCGTACTTGGCTTCCGGCTCGTACGAGCAAGCTGTTGAGTGCGGTGAAATGGCGCTCCAGCTAAGCAGCGACGAGTCTGACAACGAGCTGACAAAGGAGGAGCGCAAGAAGGCACGTCTCTCGGCTCACCTGACCGTCGGCCTGGCGCAATACTACAGCAAAGACATCGACGAGGCGCTTCTCTGCTTCGAGTCGGCCTTGGAGGAATCTGATGGCAATGCCGATGCCGTCTGCCTCCTTGCTCAGGTGCTCTGGGCGAACGGCTCAGAAGAGTCCCGCGAGAAGGCTCGCAACTCCCTTTTCGAAGTGATTGAGAAACAGCCCGATCACGTCCAAGCCGTTCTCCTCCTCGGCGTCATTGCGGTCCTCGACAACGACGAAGAGTCCGTCGAGGCCGTCGTCGCCGAGCTCGAGGGCCTCCGCACGAGCGATAAGATTGCAGACGCGGAGCAGTCCCAGATCGGCGAGGTGCTCGGCGCCGTGGCGAAGCTCGGCGAGAACAGCACCGACGAGGATGTATTGACCCAGATCCAGACGGACATCATGCTGTACCCACATCTGCCGCACGGGTGGTCGAACCTTGCGGAATTTGGCGGCGAGGAGTACCCGGCCGAGATGGCGTTGACGGTGGCCAAGAAGGGCGTTCCGCCTCGGGGAACGCTCGAGGCGGAGGACCTGGCCAAGGCATACGCCGGCACGGGTGTTGCTGCGCATGCCCAGACGGCCATTTTCTTGGCGCCGTGGACGGTGGCCGGCTGGAACTCTTTGCGTGAGGCGGTTTCCGGGAACTAGATGTGGCGAGCGTGGCCGAATCTGTCTGAAGGCTGGATGTTAAGTCATGGGCAAATAGGGCTAGATGAAGTTACTCATGATAGTGAAGGACGTGTCCATCAAATAGATCCAGACGGACGAATAAAACGAAAAAAAGTTCAAAGCAAATGCATATCATGTCTCTAGTCAAATGGGTATACCCGAACTCCAACTAATGCATCACATTCCTTCCCTCTACGGCCGATCAGCCCCTACAGCCTCCTTCAACCTCGCAATCCGCCCCTCCATCCACGCCTTCTGCCATGCGTCAACCTTTCCTCCCAACATCACACACTTCTCCGGCTCAAGCAGCACCGTGCCCCTCGCCACCACCGTCCCAGCCTTGAGCATGACCTTCTCCCCGATATTCGTAACCCCGACCCCAATCCTCTCCACCCGCCTCAGCTCCATCGCATACACCTTCTGCCCCTTGCAATCCTGCAGCACAAGCCTGTGCGTCGCGTTCTTCCTCTGCTGCGGCGGCGCCGCCGCCGCCTGCGTCCGCCCCGGAGCACCCTCGTCGACGTTATCGTACTCGGCCTGCTCCTCAGACGCAGCCAGCCGCACCACGCGCCGGCCGGTAGTCATCTCGCCGCGCGCCACGGCCTCGAGCTCCTCGACCTGCTCCCAGCGCGAGAGGGCCAGGTTCTCGACGTCGAGGACCTGGCAGGGGACGTCGCGGGGCAGCGTCGTCTCCGGCGTCTGCGGGTCCGTTGCGGCGGGAGGGAAGGTCGCTGACGAGGAGGGGTCGAGCAGGTTGGGCGTCGTGAGGTCCGAGGCGAGGAGGCGCGCTTTGGCGGTCGCGATGAGGGAGGGCAGCGGCGGGGTCGGGACGCGCGAGGTCAGGGTCGTGGTCCAGGGGATGGAGGGCGTGGGGAAGGATTGGGAGTGGAGGGCGTTGCGGATTTGTGTGGTTGCGTCCATTTTCCTGCCCGTTGTTTTTGTAGGAAATTTCACATTTTAATGTTGTTGGGTTTGCAGTGTTGAAAGAGAGGTTCTTGGTGGGCAGAACAGAACTTGAGAATAGCTTCAGTGGGGTAAAGAGCTGGCAGGCACTTAAAGGTACCCCCAACTTCCCGGCCCCGGCCCCACTGTAGATCTCCAAAATTAGAGCCACTGCATGTGCACGCTAGCGCAGCCTCGCTGAACAGCTGAAGTCCAAGGGGCCGCTACCCCACACGAGCTCTGTCGACCTATCGCCAGCATCCCCGTCATCCTCCAGCGCAGCCTCGCGCCGCAACCGTCAACCATCACGAGCTTCACAGCAGCGTCTCTACGCATCACACCACCACAGCCCCAATCGGCTCCGTCCCTCCTTTATGTGCAGCCTGCCTCTCAACAACCGAAACTAAAAACCAAAACGGCACCCGAAAATGGCCTCAATCGCCTCCCCCCGCGAGCCGCCCGCCCTCACCCGCCGCGTCTCCGCGCAGCCACACACCCCGACGTCCTCAACCCGCCCCTCCCTCGATGCTCCGCGCTCCGCAACATCCTCCCCGAACCCGTCCTCCTCAGCTACCTTCGGAGCACCCGGAACTGCGGCAGCGCCCTCCAAACGCGCCAACCGCGCCGCCCTCCGCGAGTACTACAACTTGAAAAAGGGGACGACCACCCCTTCTCTCGAAGTCACCGATGCAGACGACGTCTCCTCGGAGCGCGGCGGCGGCATCGCGGAACACAGCGAGGTCCCGCCCAGCGAGCTCGACAACGCGAGCTTCGACGCCGAGGCGTACGTGCGCAAGGCGCTGGCGGAGAACACGCTGGACGACCTGCTGAGGGTGTACACGCGCGTGCTGGGCGAGATCCGGGCGCTGGATGCGGAGAAGAAGGCGCTGGTGTACGACAACTACTCGAAGCTGATATCTGCCACGGAGACGATTCGGAAGGTGAGCATGCTCTATCCCCTCCTCCGTCCCTCGTTGGGAGTGCTGTGAGCTATTGGAGTTGTGCTCTTTGCTGACGCTGAGCTTCTAGATGCGCGCGAACATGGAC
Source organism: Colletotrichum tropicale (assembly GCA_027406125.1). Taxonomy (NCBI): domain Eukaryota; kingdom Fungi; phylum Ascomycota; class Sordariomycetes; order Glomerellales; family Glomerellaceae; genus Colletotrichum; species Colletotrichum tropicale. Next base: position 4,706,418 of record JANVYH010000004.1, read on the forward strand.
CCCCTGAACCCCATGGCGTCGACACTTGACCCGGCCATCGCGGGTATATATGCCCAGGCGAGCTCGATCCGCGAGGCGCTGCGCAAGACGGTGGCGCCGCCCGGGTCGCAGGAGCGCTTAGACGAGGAGGCCGCGGCGAGGCGGCGAAGGACGAGGGAGCTTGCGAAGGAGGTGCTGGGGACGCCTGAGAAGTTGCGGAAGCTGGTGAAGGATGGCAAAGTTGAGGAGGCGAAGAGCCTGTGGGAAATGCCGAGGCGGTTGCTCGAGGTTTGGAAAGAGAAGGGCGTCGGTGGGAAGGACGTAGTGGAGTGTCTTGAAGAGGGCGATGCGGCGTTGAGGGTAACGGGAGAGAGCAGCGTGAGGACTTCAAAGGACAGTGGGGGGTCCTGAGGGAGGCCGAGGTGCGGTTGTTTAAGGGCATAGCGAGGGTGTTGCGGCGTTAGGTGGCTTGCTTACTGGGCTGATATACTTCATATAGACTAAATCGGAAGAACTGGACGATATAGCAGGGGATTCGTACATCTCACATCACGCATATTCGGTCGTGCGATACCTTTGCATTGACAAAGGAACCGTTTCCCCACTGCATGTTCATAATCTCTTCACTTTTTTCTAGACCTACCTCTCCTTTTTAGTGAACCCCTGACACGTCTCTTACAACTCCGAAATGTCAATAATGTCAAACGGATCCCGGTCCGCCTCGCTCACAAACACCTGCGCACCCGCCTCCTTACCCTTCAACTCACCCTCCAGCAGGGGCTTCATCACCTCCGTCAGGTACCCCCTCTCCGAGTTGCTGTGGAACACCGTCACGACCGTCTTGCCTTCCTGCACGGCCTTGAGCGCGTTGTGGTGGCTCATCTCACCCGTGACGATGACGTCCGCGCGCGCGCCCTTGACGACGTCCCACCCGCTGCCCGCGCACACGGCGACGGCGTCGACGCGCGCCGTCGACACTCGCTTCGGGTCCGGGCTCGCAACCATGACGCGGCGCATGCCGACGCGCTCGGCCACGCGGCGGATGATGGCCGCGAGGGACTCGGGCTGGCGGAAGGTGCAGAGCAGGCCGTAGCCGGAGCCCTCGAAGCCGGCGGGGGCGGAGGAGAGCGGGGTGACGACGGTGCGCTCGGAGGGCGCGGCGGTGGTGGAGGAGGTGGCGGGGCCGCCGGAGACGATGTCGCCGAGCCAGGTGTTGAGGCCGTTGGGGGCGGCGTCGACGGCGGTGTGCGGGCAGTAGACTGCGATTCCGTGGGCGGCGAGCAGGAGGAGGGTTGCTTGTTGCGGGTCGTTTGTGGTGATTGACTTGAGGCCGGAGAAGATGAAGGGGTCTGGGAGGATGGTTAGATTTGGTGGTGGATGGGAGATTCGTGAGACGTACGGTAGCTGACGATGACGCTGGCGTTCTTCTGGATTGCTTCCTCCGCGACGGCGTAGGTGAGATCGTTTGTGAGGAGGACGACGGGGGGTTTGGGTTGGCGGGAAGCCGGGGTCTCGATGTTACCGAGGAGAAGACCAACGTTGTCCCAGCGTCTGTCTGCGAGCTCTTCGGGGTAGCTGTGGCGGTTGTGAGTGTGAGATGTATGAATGAGGGGGGTGCGGGGTCTTACTGCTTTCTCATAGCATCCACGACCAGGCTGGTGAAGCTGGGGGAGGAGTACTTGTTGCTGGCGGCCATTTTGAGAACGTCTTGTGCTTGTCGCAGGCGGATACTTGTTGTGAAGTGAGCTCGAGGGACGTGTGTTGTTGAAGGGAGACGAATTCGAGGTGTGAACGTTGCCCCGCAAACTCGTCGACTTATATGCGCTGATGCCCTTGGAAGCTTGTTACTCATGTGAGGGATGGTGCTGCCAAGGCTAGTGAGCATAGTGTGATGAGAAGCATACGGTTATCTGAACACACTCTTCCAATTGACGAAATCGACCTTCCTGACAGTTTTTCGAAGTCGTGGCGGTCGTATGAAGCTGTTTCTATGAGATGTCGAAGCCGAATCCAGAGGTTGTTTGTGCCCCTGTTACATGCATATCGATACCGAGCAGCGATTAGTCATTGGAGCTCTGACGTAAGCCCCGCAGAACTGCAATCCACGTCACTCGTGCCAGCTCTTCAATCTCATATCCATGGATCCTGCATCACTGCTCATCATCTTCATCAACTTGCTTTCATGTTATCATCGACTTTCAACCATTTGAGATGTCTGATGTGGTTGTTCGACCCCGAGGCATCATCTAGCGCGAAAATTGTGCTTGTCCTGCCAACCTGGTTAGTGAAGAGAGAAGCCCCACCTTGGCGTCTTCGTTGATGAAGAGCTTTGCCGTCTCTCCACCTCAACAATTATAAATCCATCCGATATGGTGTAGTGGCCAACATGATGCCCTCTCATCTTTGATGCGAGGTTAGGCATAGCCCCGAGTTCGATTCTCGGTTTCGGAACACATGTTTTTGCTGTTTATAGACAGTATTGATTTTTTTGATGCTTTCACAACCACGCCGCGTTGTTCTGGTGCCTACGCGCCTTTGCAGCGGGGGCAGTTTTCCCTCTGATCCAAGTGGACTAACTTACAAGGCGACAGGCGAAAAGAAGCCGTCTAAGGATCATCTTGTCCCTGCCAACGCGGTGTCATCAGGGTGCGCTTGTGGGGGGAAAAAAAAAAGGGGGGGGGGGGGGGGGGGGGGGGGGGAGGATCCATCAACAGTCAACCTGTTCCGTCTCAGATCTCTATTTAACCACCATGCTGGAGAAGGTACGCAACCCTTTTTTTTTCCCCCCATGCTAGGGTTAATACGCTGTCCTTGGCCTCGCTTGCACCCTTGATGTCCTCGTCTCTACCGTCCGCTGAGCAGGAGGAGGCGTGTTGACTGTTTATACCTTTCACGCTGGCGCCTGAATGAAGGACAATCGAAGTCTCATTCTAGAGTGCAATCTGACTTACATTCAAAATGAACAAGAAAGCGATCCGCAGTCTGAGAAACCTTCAGAAGAAGACCGCATTGATTCATGACACTGGATAGCATAGGTAGCAAAAGACGAGCTCAAAGTTGTCACCAACAATCGCATGCTCTCAAATTGTTTGTTATCATTGGTAGGTGACACAGAACCTTGCTTGTTGTGTCTCTTGAACTAACCTTATCAAACAGCTCGAATTATTTCTAGAACTATCCATAATTTCATTGAGATTGTGGCCAGTTTCTCTCATGTCCGTGCAGTGTAGTAGGGCTAAGCAAGTTCTTTGTCAAATACTTAGTAGTCCAGTGGGATACCAAATCGAGCGAGAGAAAGAGAAAGAGAAAGAGAAAGAGAAAGAGAAAGAGAAAGAGAAAGAGAAAGAGAAAGAGAACGAGACAGAGAAAAGGAGAGAGAGAAAGAGAGTGGAAAAGAGAGACAGGAAGGAAAAGAAATGAAGAAAGAAGACTGCACCCACATATCACGCCAGCAAGATATGACGTGCCTGATGTCTTTTTCTTGATGTCGACTGAGTTCAGCTCTTTCTGTCGGGGATTTCATTCTTGCATGGGCATAAGCAGCCCAACCTTGATGAGTAAGGTAGGTAGGTGTTTGAATCTCTGCGACTTCCCATTTCTTTCTCTCTATCGGAGTAAGCTTTTCTACCACACTTAAATCAGCTCACATTGCACCGCCAGCGTCGTACCGCGACATACAAAATTTTCATTGCGCAAGGTCCGTACTTCTAACAGCACGCGTTTTCCCTTCGGATCTGCGACGCCTCAGCGGACAAATTTCGCAGACCTCAGCCCACCCTACATCCATCACCGATAGCCATAATAAATTTACCAGTGCCCAACAGCTTGCCGACAAACTCGTGGCACCCCATGCGACAATATGGAGCCCGGCAACGACGATGTCAGACCGTTTCCTGAACTGGCCCGCACTCCTACCTCTGAAGCATTCAGCTCCCTCCAGCACATAGAACGTCGCCGTTATGACCCCCGAAGCATCATAACCCTGTATCGATATTCTCCTGGACGCACTCACGGGCAATCGAGGTACTTCAGAAATCCCCTACCGGAGGACCTGCCGTCTGGTTGGCTTCGCGGCTTCGACCCGACTGCTCAGACTTCCACCAAGACCGCTGCTCACATTGAGATTATCCGACCCATCCGTTCCGGCGAGGGAGGAATTTCGCAGGTACATGAGTGCGAAGTCGTGCATGCGCCGAGGCGCAGAAAGTCTCACGCGTCTCTCGCGAATATCGAACTCAACGGCAAGAAGGGACCACGCCTACGGCTTGTAGCAAAGTTTTTCGATGCTATGTTCATTCCGGGTATCAGCGATGAGAATCTTGAGGGGATCTTCAGTCAAGAGGACGCGGCGCTGAAGCGTTTGTTCAGAAAGAAGTTAACCGGTCACCCGCACCTGGCACCTGAATACTACGGCAGCTGGGCTACAAAGTTCGTCATCGGCCGGGATGACAAGGGATGTGAAATCCACAGATGCGTCGGTGTTATTCTTATTGAGTACATTGAGGGCCAGTCAATCCCGCAGCTTTGTGGTATCCGCATGGATAATAATTACCTGGTACCGCCGACTGGTCCGGTCGCACTTCATCGGTCTGATACAGGTGTTGCAACAGTTGAATTACACCGGGACAACCGCGTGCAGGTGATGAAGCAGTTGCTCGACGGAATCAGTCGACACATTCATGCGGGCGTGGACCGCTTTCATCTTTCGCGCCGGAATGTCTTGATCACCATGCGCTCCAACGGGAGGGATCTAGAGAAGATACGCGTCGTCATGCTCAATTACAGTCTCAGTTCAGTCTGGAGCCATACGAAATGGGCGACTGTTCCCTACCGCGGCAAGAACATTATTGAAGAGCTCCCACGACCACCTCATCCTGCGCAGCATTTCGGTGTTTGGGAGTGGCCCGAGTTCCACAGCACCAATGTCCTCCCCGACTTCTGTGGCTGGTTATCGGATGACCCCATTCGGGATTCTCATCTCGCGGAGTTCAAGCGATGGCTTGTGAGTGAGGAAGGATTTGGCGAAATACAGTCCACCACCGTCTACTCCAACTCGGCAATGTTCGAGCAGCTCATCCAGGAAAAGCGGGCGGCGTTGCAACAGGCAAAGGAGCAGAAGACCAGAGAAGCTCAAGCTGAGACATTCAGAATCAATGCCATCTTAAGAGACCAAGAGGAACACTCGGAGCTTGAAGACCTTATAAAAGCATCCGGAAGCAAGATGTCCCGCATCGGCAAGCAGAAAGCGTGGTCAAAGAAACAGAGACGACTCGGAGGATATCCATCCAACATGGTACGTTCGTGCGGTATCCCAGGAATCTGGCGACCATTCGATACTCGCAAGGTTTTGAACCTACACCCCCGCTGCAGTACCCCGAACTCGTTGCAGAACATCATCAACACATTCAGAAACTGCCAGCTAGTCGGAAATGCGAGTTTTCGGGAAGAAGTTGTCGACTGGATCATTTGGTTGGAGCCTTGGGAGAAATCCTATTACAGACCGGAGCCGAGCGACGTATACATCATTCTGTCAGAGCAGGGTGCCAAGAAGAAGGTGGTTGAGATGGAGGACACCAGCATGCAACAGTACGAGATTGAGGGAACTGAGAATATCCAGGTGCTTTAGAATGGCCCTGTTGTTGTCGATTCCCCAGGTAAGAGGCCCTACTTTGATTTGAAAGGAACATGCTAACGCTGCAAAGTTCGGGCGCCTTCTTTTATGGAATGGGTCACCTCGAAAGACGATTCAGCACAGGAGGCTCGGAGAGCGAAGAGGTACTTCGAACACATGTCTGCGATCCAGTTTCACCACATGAGCGGATTTTCAAGATCACTTCTGGAAGCAATCCGTGTCAGTGAGGGACAGGTTGAACCTCTCGAAGCACTGAACAGCGTGAAGGAGTATGAGGCAAAAGAACGCAGAATCGATCGCCTGTGTAAAGAAATTGAACAGGCTCTCAAGGGTAAGAAGCTTCAAAGACATCAAAGAATACAGCTAACGGTGCTACAGTTTGGGTACCAGTGATGGACACTTATGTTGGTGAGGCATGGAGATCGAACACCATTCCGACTGAAACGACTTGGCAACCTACGTCTGCCTACCCACAAGATGCGGAAACATGGATCGCCAATCAAAGCCGCCAGGAAGTATTGAGGGATTTACAAAACCTACTGCGTGTCCTGGAAAGATTTGAGGACATGTTTGATCCTCGATGGGGATACCACCGTGTGTTGGATGAATACCTTCATCCTAAGATGATAATCCGCGCTGAGGCACTGCTTTTAGCGACGCGACAGCGTATCGAGAAATTTGAGGGTCAGTAGAACTTTTGGGCAGAAAACAAAGTGGGCGAAACTCATATGTTGCAGCCTTGGCCGAGAAACTTGCCATGTGACCGGTAGATGGTCACATTTATCACGAGGCAAACGGACTACCATACCACATGGTTGTACAAGCTCCATAATAGCCTTAGGTAGTCATACAAGTCCTGCATTTTTCCTTGCAATGGTAGCAGACCCGATTTGGGTAGCCGCATGTTCACCTGAAGAGGAACCTTTGCAGACTCCATATGTAGCATAATTCACAATAATGAAAACAAGCTGCAGCTATCCTGTGAGCAATCCTCATGCGGAAGTGGTCAAGAAGTCAGGTAGTGAGGGCACTATCATGGGCAGCCCCAGTCTGAATGAGGCTTCAAGTCCAAATGAGAGTAGGAATTGCCAAAAGGCAGTAATGTAAGTGGAAGTAATGCCAAGGAACAAGAATGACTTTGGGAACCAAGAGGCCAGGGATCTGCTCAAGGGCAAAATCTTTGGGCAAAAGAGATAGGCTTAATTGATTTTCTGTCTCGGGCAAAGCTTTGAAGTGATGCGAAATATGCCTTACATCGCCAACAAATCCTGGCCATGCTTCCTCATCTCGTGTCTTTGTGGTAAGCAACGAGTATACTCGACTACAAATTACCACGCCTCGCCGCAAGATCACTGCTAATCATCATAGCTCGGCAGAACGAAGAGAGCTTCCGATACAAAACAGATAAATCTCTAGAGCTACATCCGTACCAATTCTTTAACCCTGGGGGCGCCACTTACCACGAAAATCCGCTGCTACCAGACCTGCCGCGTGGATGGGTTCGAGGGTTTGACCCTCTTGAAATGCCGGCGCCAGCAGGTAAGTTGCAAATTGTCTGCCGATTTCTGCAGGAATTCGCGCCGCACGAACCACACCTCAGGATGGCCAGGGTTGCCCTGGGCTGGTCGTCACGCAGGCATCGATTGTGTTTTTATAGGGTCATTCCCAATAATCAGTGCCGCCGAGAGAGTTAAATGGCAGCTCAGCTATCGAACGAAATCTGAAGTTTTCTTTCCAACAAAGTGGTGCCAGAACCTCGAGACAGCGAACCGCAAACAATCTCTGCTCGTGTCATGAGCCAGCTTGTTTACTCCTTCTTCCCTATGCACTCTATGCTGCTTACCTACAACGACAACATCGAGGTCAGCCCAATCTCGCAAGCCCGCTTTACTAAATTGCCAACCCACCACCAGACTCCTCGTGGTCTGCCAACCCATCCGTAGCCGGCATGTCTGAGAAATTTAAGTCCAACATCGAACTGGAAGTCGCCCGTCACTACCCGACGCAGCGTCTGAACCTTTATTCGTACAAGCCAGCCGATCCTGATGGCGCGAAGGATTACATTCCAAACCCACTCACAGCTGACCTTGTCCTGGCTGGGTTCGGGGATTCGACTCGACCAACTTGCCGCCAACTCCCGATGTTATCCTCGAGATCTTCAGACCGCTGTCAGCTGGTCTAAAAAAAAAAGGGCTCATAATACCGTCTGCAAGATACTGCAACATCTCCGCAGCCGCGACTGTAGCGTCCAAGACCCTCGTGAGGGCGGCATTTGGCCAGAGTTAATCGTTTGCAAGTCCTTCGACGCTGTATTCTTTACGGCTTTTCCCAGTTGCTGGCTTGGATGGTGGCTGTCATCGTACTGCTGCAGTACCCGAAGCGAAGACAAAGAGATGGAATTTGAGTGAGCGTGTGACTCTAATGGTGATCTAGTAAAAGACGAAGATGGTCGTTTTCTGCTGAAAAAGGAGGTCGAGTTCGAAATTTGGATGTTGAAGATATGGGGTCCCCGCAAGGAAAGGAGGCGCTCCATCAGGGAGAGACTCAACTGGGAATTGAGTGATCATGAAAAGAAGGACAAGGAAAAGTTCCTTGCCACTGAGCCGGAAGCCACAGCGGAGGCCGATGCATTGATGCTGGCGCTGGGCCTCAGAAAGCCCAAATCTGACGTTGGCGCAGAGAACAAAGACACGCCGGGATGCCAATGAGACTTGTCAAGCAGTTGACAAGACTGGTTCAGCAGATCTGTGAATTGCTGAACCCGATCACTTCATGTGCTGAACCTTAGAAGGCTTTGCAGGAGACTTATAGTAAGCTGCTGCCTGCATAGAAGGGCTTGGAGATCTACTTAGATTTTGAGGCTAATGTCTCCAAGGTAGACAACGAAGACGACCTGTATGTGTTCGTGATCCTAGGGTGAATTTGAACGTGTGAAGCAATTGGAGATCTATTCGAGTCATAAAATTGCACATTCAATCTGAGCGGGCAACCTTTCTGCGAATGTTTGACTCACAACAAAGCCGGAATCCTCACGAAGGAGCTTTCTGAAGTACACCTCGACGTTGAAAGCGTCGGCCTTTGGTTGAAGCAAGCGGATTGAATCTTTGAACGTGAGCTACATCTCTTTTTACTGCAGTAAAAAAACTGAAAGCCAATGCTATTTTAGTCTGGTCGGCACCCAGATCTTTTCCTGATCCATCTTATTTCTGGATTACACCATTTCTCCCTCTTCTTTCCTTCCAAGAGGTGGGCGCCTTCAGGAACGCCATTCGAATGTTGCGCGATCACGCCCACGCCCCTATCCGCTCAACTACTCAGAGGTATCAACTCCCCAGCAAAACTCATTAAGTCTAGTTTCGTTCCCTTTACTGACACTTTCACTTGTAGTCATGGCTTCATTAACCTGGGACGATATTTACGGCACCGCTCCGCCTCCCGCCGATGATTCTGCGATGCGGTTTCATCTCCAGTCGAATCCGACCTTTGAGCAGGTCGAGAATCCGCGCTGGAATTCGAAAATGTCTCTTTTCGATATCAAGAAGCTGGAGAATACCACCGAATCGAGTACCAGTGAACAGCTCAAGAGGCTCAAGCTACCAAATTACTGCAATCTGGTGATGGACGACAGATTCGCCTTGAAAGGCCGCCAAGTCACATCATCACTTAGAGCAAACGCGCCAGCCATGTTTAAGCAGGGTGTAATAGCCGAGCGACATTTCTTCGGGCCAAGCAACAAAAGCCATCGGGTAGTGAACGAATCAGGCGTTGTATGCGAATTCGATCAACACGTTGGACCTGTGGCACATGCCGTTCTTCATGCCTCCGAACCGTTGGCGAGCTTAGGGATCGAGACATGGTACGCAAAGGAGTTCACTGTTGTTGGAGAGGGCATTAGCCGAGTGCCCATTCAACAATCCGCAGCTGATGACTTCGACGTGGCATACAACAACTGCTCCTGGATTGTCACACGCGCTGACGTCGTTCACGGCCGTGGCGCGAAGGGGACTATCCCAACCGGCGACCAGACGGGGCCTGGCGGCCAACAACCAATTTTCGCTGTCACTGAGCACAAGGATGTTGGAAAGCTATGGACGTTGCGAGATGACTTCAAGGATTGGGCTGCCGCAAGCCCATGGGGTAGTCGCTATGATTCCTTTGGTAGAGATCCACTCACCGGCACATATCAAACAGCGCTATACGAGCCAAGCAAAGCGATGACTGCCATCATACAACAGACAGGCGGATACGCCATCAACCACAGAGTCACTCACGTGGCTATGTGGGACCACGCCACGCTGTTTCTCTTCATTTTCGAAGGAATTAAACGCGGCAAGTTCACCACTCGTGCGGAGCTATGGCGCAAGGGATTAGGACCGACGTTCAGCTTGAAGATTGTGGAGGATCCGGAGGAGCAATTGCCGTCGTACATTGGATTCCTCGATGACGCACGCGAATCAATCCAGTTGGAGAACTCGGTTTTCCCAAGGAGACGTTGAGCGCTATTTGCGTTTCCACGTTGTCGCGGTAGATGGACTGAAAGGGCCCGTCTTGGCCGCCGTCTCCGAGAAGCTATGGGGCTGGGGGTGTGCCGCTGGTAGGTATGGTGGAAAATGGCAAAGCTAAGACGGGTAGATAAACGATCAAGGTACAACAGAAATTGACAATACATACGGGTCTCAAGTTACCTTTCCCCATGTGGCTTTCTGAAGATCCATTGCCCGGCTTCTACAAGGGGATGGAGTTGTTCATTGTCATAGTCTTGGCGTCGAAACAATCACGCTCGAAGCCTGGTCCCTGCCAGGCACGAGACAACAGCAGCCTCTCGAGGTTAGGCATCTCGTCGGCCGACCTCTCCCGTCTGATGTTCATGCAATTTCCAGCGCCGGGCCGAGGGTGCAGCCGCGTGCAGCTCACGACAACGGTGGCCTTGCTTGGTTGTGCGGTGCAGAGGGAGAGGCGGCCGGCGCGCATTTAGAGTTTTCTCATGTTGTGACGTGCGTTGGACGGGAGGGGGGTTCATGCACGGCCACATTGGATTGTTTTCAGTTTCGACGTTGTTTTTTGTCTAAACGGGCGAGTATTGGTTGCTGGGGAATGTGTCTACATGTTACTCGGATTTCTCAGTATGGATTGTAGGTATTGCATTTGTACGTTGAAGTTGTCACCAGAAGAGCGGGTTTGGGAAATGTGGTCGACGATGTACAATCAAGAGTCGTTTGAATCAAGGATGGGCGGCTTGAGGACGGGGGTTTCAGCGGTGGGGGATGACGTCGTTTGGCGGCGCCGTTTGCTGGTGTGACAGGCTGCTCCTGGTATATTTGAGCGTGATACAGGTAAGTTGACAGTACCCTATGTATACCCAAGGTAGGTATGTGACTGCGAATTGCACGGGTCTCACGACAACGACGGCAATGTTGACGACGACGTTGAAGGATGATTGAGGCTGAAAATGGGATCTCCACACGCTACTGCGCATTGGCGAGACAGACCGAGTGCCCGTTGAAAGAAGCCTAGGACAGACTTTGGCATTCTTGGGGGGATCTTCGGCTATCGAGAGGGCGAGATGCAGCAAAGTGGGATACCGCTAGACCGAGAGCGGTGTGAGCTGGGCTGGGCGTCCTTTTGCTGGAAATGCGGATTCTGGCGAATCAGGACGAGGCACGGGCGGCTGCTGGCACTTTTTGCGGTGCATTCTGCGAGATGCGTTTCCCCCGCTTGTCTTAGCCCAGGCACACGATTTGGTGCCTTTTGAGTTGGGCGAGGTGGTTGGGGTTTAGCGCCGCTGTACGGATAAGGGTCTCTTGCAGGAAGGACTTGAGTTGAAAGAGTTTTCTTCCCCCTCGCTAGGCCACGTTCAGACAATTGAGTTGTCAATCCGAACGTGCTCTCTTTTGAGATGGGGATTGGCCCCTATCTGTTGGTCTAGCCTCTGGAGTTTCGACGAGTCAACTTCCTGACCATGTCTTATCGACGGAGCAAGACACGAAAGAGAACAACTGTCAACATCTCTGCTTGAGGGAAAACTCTTCGTGTCAGGAGGCTTTCCCAAACCGATAAAGTCTCTTTTGGACGCGGAATTAAATGAAGGCTCATGGGTTGCGCAGAGTGAGTGCGGATTCAGGCTTTGATGAGTTGCTCGTGTTAGTGTGCGGCAAGGAGCATATGGTGGGACGCGCCTGAGCCGACCCCATGCAAGGCGAAATAAACCAGACGGGGTCCTGCCCCGGGTCGCAGAGAGAGCATTGCGGTCGGGTCTGGCCCGGTGGGTAAGAATACTGTGTCTTCAGTCTTGTGTTGGTGCGTTGAACTAAAAGTTGAGGCTGGACTGGATGTGGTCGAATTGGGATGGCAGTCAAATGTGTTGGAAAGACAGAGGACAGCAGATGGCAAGGCATAGAGATGAGGCGCCGAGGTGGCTGACCACCGCCGAGAGAGGCGCGGCCGAAGCCGGGTTCAATGAGAAAGAGTCGCAGCGACCGGGGCTGGGGGAACGACAGGCGCAGCAACGGCGAAGGCAGGCAGATGGCTTGAGAAGGATGAGCCGGGGTTTATTCAGGATGAGGTGGGTGGTGACACTGCATTCCCGTCGGCGTTCGATTCTGCGAGACGTAGAATTGATTGTACGAGTGGCTCGCACAGGTGCAACATCACTTAGGCACTCCACGACAATTAAATTGTCGATCGACTCCTCGCCTTCTCGTCCCCGGTCGCATCGATGATGTGCTTTCAGAGGAGTTTTGTTTATTGAATACAGAGTAACAAGGTAGGTGAGGTATGTATGTAGGTAAGTTGGTAGGCAATCAGCGCACTCGAGGGACCTGCACGTCTTGTCACATTGTCTTGATTGGCCGGGACGCCTGCACGGCACACAACTGCCCCGCTAAAGCTGCATCTGGGCAATTGAGACGATGCTTGATACCTGATACCTCGTTCATGATTCGATAGGTAGACCTGTGTACGCTCTCTTAGTCTCCCGTCTGCTGAGGTGCCGTGCGTGCGTTGGTTAGGTAGCCGTGGTAGCCTTTTAGACGCAAGTCCCAACCTCCCACTCCAGACAGGCAGTCCATACCATACCAGACCACACCACACCACACCACCTTGGCCCGATCGCTCTAAGCGCGCTACTGCTGTCTCTCGTCCTCTGCGGAACCCGTCTCACCTCGCTCTCAGAGACAAGAAACAGAGACAGAACACAGACAAGGCGACCCGACCGACAGGCTGCGACCTTACCTTTACCTTGGAGCGCATACCACTGGCTGCCCACCCCTCCCCTCCTGCTTTCCCCTCCAAAAAAGTCTCCATCCCGTCGCTGGTTTACTGAGTCGCCCCAAAACCGCATTTGCTCCAAACACCAACCACACCACCAACAACAATACCCCCGCGACAACAGCCCGACGAAGAACAAGCGACCGCAAACGACACAGCCGACAAGGACGAGTCGATTGAACCCGACCGACATGACCACGGTCTGAGGCCCACAGCCGCCCACTGCAGCAGCCCACACCACCCCTGCCATGTGCCGCGTACCCATCCCATCCCAACCCATCCATCAACACCTTACCACGACGGGACTGGCCCTGCCAACGGCAACGCTATCTGCTGCTGGTAACCCGAACTGGAACCACGACATTGGCACTGTACCTACCTGGGCATACCATGAGTAGTGGTAGCTCGCGCCAGCGCTCTGCGACCAGATCTGATACCCACGACCGCAATTCGAGTCCCTTTCCCAGTGTCCCACGATCTAGAGACGAGATTCACAACCTCGACGGCCTCGTCTTCACGAACCTGCCCTCCAACTACCAGCCTTCCACCCCCAAACTCCCGCCGCCCTCCCTGCACACGAAGGCTTCCAACTCCAGCTTCCTCTCCCCCGGCGGTGCTCGCCCAAGAGCCGCCACCGCGAGCTCAATCCCCACGAGCCTCCCGACCACTCCTCTCCTCCTCGGCCCCGACGCCGCGAGGCCAGCTACCCGAGCTGGCCCGCCTCCGAAACCACAAGCCATGTATCAAAACAACCAACGACATGTCTCCGCCGCCGACTCCTCCAGGCCCTTCCAGGTCCCTCCGCCGCCGCCGCCCATGTCACCACCCGTCCAGGGCCAGATGAGCAACATGATGTCCATACCTCCTCCCCCGCCGCGCTTTCCCTCTGCTCCCGGTGCCACGGGCGGCGGTGGCATGATGCTCCCGCCGCCTCCCGGTCCGCCCCCGGGGAGTGCGATGGCAGGCCAGGCGCCGTGGCATGGCGCCTTTGGACGAATGTACGACGGCCGCAACGGCTTCAACGTGCCCCCTCCCCCGCCAGGACAACACCAGGCCTACAATCCGAAGCTGCATGCCCAGGTTGCGACCGGCACGACACTATCGATCCCGCCCCCGCCTCCGCCGAATGACCACGGCAGCGGCATGTCTGCGACCTACATACCGCAAGGCGATACCTATGGCGAAGGAGTTGGAATACCAGGCCTGGGCGGCTTTGACGAGACATCCACCTTCTCTGCAACGTCGCAAAGCTCGTGGCCCACGAACAGCCAGACCAGCGCTGACACAACCATGACAACACCCCAGGACGACATTACTGGACGAGACAGGATGTACGCCCAGGCTATGCACACTCGAGGGCTGTCGCAACAGTCTAACGCCACCACCTGGAGTATTCACCCGGATTTGGCTGCGCAGTGGCCGCTGGACAAGGTGCTGCTGTTTCTCGCATCCAACCAATTCTCAAAGGACTGGCAGGAGACGTTCAAGGGCCTCAACATCCACGGAACCCACTTCCTCGAACTCGGGAGTGGCCTAGGAGGACGAGGGAACTTCGGCATGATGCACCAACAGGTGTACCCGAGACTGGCAGTCGAGTGCACCAACAGCGGGACGGGATGGGACCAGCCACGAGAGCGAGAGGAAGGAAAGAGAATGCGACGGCTCATTCGCAATATCGTCAAGGGTCTGCCGGCTGACCCATCGAAAGTATCTTCGCACGGGAGGAAAGAGTCTGTGAACCACGGCAACAACCTGCCCAGCGCAGGGACCGATGGCGCAGACTCTCCCAACGTGAGTATGATCGTTCGTCCGAGTGAACTCTCGAAGACTGATGACCGGCAGACGCCGATCAAGGCTCCTGGTCCTGGTTTTGGCGGACGACGGTTCTCGCAGACCAGGTCTACTACTATGCCTACGCTCAACAGCACAATGAGCTCAGACTCTAACCACAGGAACATCCTGAAGCAAATCGACATCGACGGCAGTCGGCGTCACAGCCCGAACGCCAGTGAGCCCGGCGACAGCTTCCGCCCGCCGCCTCTACGAACCGACAGCCCCAATGGGAGTCCAAACCCGCAGAGCGCGTCCCTCTTTCCCTCGTCGGCAGGCAACCTTTCAGCCTCGCCGCACTCAGCCAAATTTGGGCATCGGTCACGGAACAGCACCGACTCTTTGTCCTCCAACGCTGCCATCTATGGTTCCGGAATTCCTCCCGAGGCTAGCCAGATGTTGCGCAGCGGTATGAACATCGCGGACATGATCCAGGCCACTCGCGGTAATGCAGAGAGTCGGCGACTGGGTCAGGATGGCGGGCGCCCATCGCCTCAGGAGTCCAATGGTGATCGCTCGGCTGGCACCGAACCCCCATCATCTGCAAAGGACGGAAAGAGCTTTCTTAGCTTCTTATCTAGGAAGAAGAAGCAAAAGGAAGACGGTGCTTTCCCCAGCCCCGACGATGTGGAGTCACCGACGTCACCAGCTCTCAACTTCAAATCTCACTCATTCGGCTCTCGATTCGGCAACAACAGTGAGACATCGCTGGATCTCCTGCATGAGAAGGACAAGTCGAGGCGTTCTGGCCCTGGCAGAACGTATGTGTTGGCTACCATGGATGGTTACAACTACCGCATGTGCGACATCACGGAAGCCGAATCGGCAACAGACCTTCGACAGATTGTTTGCAGTAGCCTTGGTTTGATGGATGCTTTGAATTCTCAAATATACTTGACCGAGCTTGGCAAATTTGACCACGACCAGCCGCTCGACGATCAGAAGTTGACGACACAACGCAAGGTCAGAGCTGATGCTACAGGGTCTTTGAAGTTCTTCATCCGTCCTTCCGGTTACGTGCCCCAAGGCTCGGGCCAGGCTAATGGCGCCCCGGCACACACGTCCCTCGACGAGGAGGCGTACAACCGTTTGAACGGTTTATCGAGGACGAGATCCAGCTCGTCGCCACCGACATCAAGGCAAAACACACTGACTGGTGAGAGAGTTGATGACAAGATGCTCGCACAGGAAGCAAGTGAATACCGCGCCGAGATGGAACGCAAGCAGCGCGAATACCTCGAGAAGAGAAGACAAGCAGCCATGAAGGACGGAAGAAACGCGCCGGAAGGCGTGTCCACCCCATACGGAATTCACGGACGCACAGTCGACTTTGATCAGCCCCGGCAATCGCCATATGAGGACAAGAAGCCGGAAGTACTGTTCCCTGTGCGGAAGCCACCCGCACCGCCAAGCGACCCTTCTGCTACTCTTCTCAAGGCAAACTCTTTAAGCAGAAAGACTGGACACGCCATGCGGTCATCCGACGGCAGCATTTCGTCAGCACCGCGACGACCATCCACCTTGTTTGAGGATATGGAGCTTCCCGGACAAAACCCGGACAAAAAGAAGAAGACAAACAGCCAGCCTGTTGGTGGCATTGGTGCAGCCCTGGTGGGCATGGGCAGAGGCCTTGGGGCGGTTGGCCATTCGAACAACCGCAGGTCCAAGTCGCCCAAGCGAGTGTCGTCGCACTCTAACATGAGCGGCGATTACTCAGATCGAGGTAAGGGAGCAATGTCGTCGGTTGACTTTGGCAAGTCCTGCTCGGATCAAGGTAGTCCTCGCACGGCGTCTGGCTCACCTGGCTCACTCACATGGAGCCGTGGAAATCTGCCCTTCGTCGTGCCTGACTACTCTCCCGGCGGGACTCCGCTGTCAAGGAAGAGGTCTCAAAATGGTACGGTCGCTAAAATCAAATCAACAGCACACCGGGTACATTCGCGTGAAATAAGCCCCAGTTCCCTCAACCCGCCCCAAATCCCCCCGACTGAACAACCCCAGCCCCCTCGCCGCAAATCACATGGGCCAGACTTTGATTTCCTCGATACGGAAGTCAGCTTTGACAAGCCTCCTGCACAGCGTGGTGACGATTCTGGTGACGATTCTGATGATGGCTTGTTTGCCGTTCCTCTGACCAGCCAGCAAAAGAAGCCAACCAAGATTACGCGCATCTTCGATGGCGATGATTCGCCTGATGAGGCCAACGACAAACGACCGACCCTGACGGTGAACACTGCCAAGTCGAAGAAGAAGGTTTCTGTATCATTCAACTCGCCCAAGTCGTTCGGCGGCTCGAGCAAAGAGGGTGAAGAAGACGAGGCTCTCATGAGTGCTCGCAGCGGCAAGAGCTCACGCAGGACGCCCAACACACCTGGTTCAGAGGGATGGGAGTCCGAAGACAGCAAGCTTAGCCGAAGAAAGTCGTTTGTGGAGAAGGACGTCTGGGCCAACCGTCCCACCACCGACGCCCTTATCAACAACCTCGACGACTTCTTCCCGAACTTGGATCTTGACCAGCCGGTACTCGAAGAAGGAGGAGCGGATGCCTCGCCCCCGTCTCCTATTGCCGAGTCCGAGGAGAAGGAAGCTGCCCCTGGACCCTCGGCGCTTCCGCAATCTCCTCCACCAAGCTTGCGCGTGGCTATGGGCCAGGCCAACCGTTCTTTCTACAATGAGAGCGATACACTGGGCTCGGATGAGTCTACTCTCAAGGCGCTTGAGCGTCCAGCTTCCGTAGCCTCGGTCGCTCAACGCAGCGTGAGACGTTCTGGAGGTCTCGGCCGTATGAAGTCCATCCGTGAAGTTGCTCGTGGTGCTCACGAGGCCAACAAGCGGTTTACTACCACAACAACGCAACAGGGCCAAAATGGCCAGAACACATCGGCATTGATGAGGAGGAAGAGCACAAAGATGTTCAACGCCAATATTGTGCAGATCCGGCCCGATCAACGAGGCAGCATGGTCATGCCCCAGATTCCCCAGGATACATTGCCCAAGCGCCAGACTACGTTCCGTTGGTTCAAGGGTCAGCTTATCGGCAAGGGCACCTACGGTCGTGTCTACCTCGGTATGAATGCTACGACTGGAGAGTTCTTGGCCGTCAAAGAAGTCGAAGTCAACCCGAAGGCGGCGCAGGGCGACAAGGCGAAGATGCGGGAGTTGGTGGCTGCCCTCGACCAAGAAATCGAGACGATGCAGCATCTCGACCACGTCAACATTGTCCAGTACCTTGGTTGCGAGCGCAAGGAGACGTCTATCAGCATCTTCCTCGAGTATATTTCCGGTGGCAGTATCGGATCCTGTCTGCGGAAGCATGGCAAGTTTGAGGAATCGGTCGTCTCGTCGCTCACCAGGCAGATGCTGTCTGGTCTTGCGTACCTCCACAGAGAGGGTATCTTGCATCGTGATCTCAAGGCCGACAACATCTTGCTGGATCTCGATGGCACCTGCAAGATCTCTGACTTTGGTATCTCCAAGAAGACGGACAATATTTACGGCAATGACAAGTCCAACTCGATGCAGGGATCCGTGTTCTGGATGGCACCTGAGGTCATCCGCTCCGAGGGCAAGGGATACAGCGCCAAGGTCGATATTTGGAGTTTGGGATGCGTCGTGTTGGAGATGTTTGCCGGTCGACGACCTTGGTCCAAGGAGGAAGCCGTGGGCGCCATCTACAAGATTGCAAACGGAGAGACGCCGCCTATTCCGGACGAGGTCCGTGAAACAATCAGTCCGCTGGCGATTGCTTTTATGCTGGACTGTTTCACTGTGTAAGTGCTTTGCGACTTCTTCTGTCAACATGCCTGACTAACAAACGACAGAAACCCGTTGGAGCGGCCTACCGCAGACGTGCTGCTCTCGCAGCACCCCTTCTGCGAGCTGGATCCGAACTACAACTTTTTCGATACTGGGCTGTACACCAAGATTCGCGGCAAAGATGTCTAGTTGACGGGGAGAGCGCGAGGGGAACTCAGTACCCGATGGTGAAAACAAGAGGAGGAGGGGAAACATTGAAAAGAAGGGGAAGACGTGGCTTGGGCCACGAGGTAGCGGTGAAACATTTGTTCTCGTTGTATGCAAAACACTGGACGCTCGTTGTTGCAGCGATGGCGCATGGGAAGGATTTTGGGGATTTTTCGCTGTTTTTTGCGGAGCGCTTTTTTGGGCTTTGCTTGGTTATATTTGGGAAGAGGAGGCATGGTGGAAGTGCGCCGAGGCATGGGGGAGGAGGGAGGTATATATCGAGGCGGGTAATATATTGATGGAGTTGGTTGGCGCATTGTGATGTGTCTTGTGACGGTGTTGTGTGTATGTCTCGTACAAGCCAGGGTGTGAGAGAGAGGGCATGCTGTACTTGAGCCTGCCCGCCCACACGGAAATCTCTGCTGAGAAAATGCGATAAGAAGGCGGCATCGACTAATCTTTTTTCGGGGCTCACGACGAAATGGGAGGTCTTGGTGGACCGATCCCATGGGTTTGCACCATGATTCCATGCGCTCTTGTTGAGGGTGAATGGAGGTTCAACTCTGGTCATGGTCATGGCGCGCCGTTCATGACGATTGTGAAGCATTAGGATCGTATACTTGACGAGAAACAATGGACGATGAAAGGGTTGTCGGGATGTCAAGGGGTGGTGGATTGTCCTGGTGATGCGGGCGATTATGCGTCTGGTCTAAGGGATTGCTTGGGTGAGCAGGAACCGAGCGAGCATAAAGATTAATTTGCTGAAGATTTTCGGGAGCAAGAAGGAGATCATGTGGGATTTTATACGTTTGGAACTGGGGTGCTTGGTGAGATGCAAAGGTTCTGAGTTGAGGGCCTGCGGTCAGGGGGTTCGGGTTGGGTGGTAGGGTAAGTTGGTTGAGATTCTCGAGAGGCTTATGGGTAAGTAGTAACATTATCTACCGCTTTTTATCGAATACGCTTGGATACGGGTCGAATATACGGAGGGAATCAAGGACAGGAGGCTGTGGGTGGGACGTCTCGGGGACATGGAGATTGTAGATGGGGGTTTTGTTATGGCTATTACCAAGTTAGTTGTCTAGCTAAGAACGTACCTTCCAGATCACGCGTATCATCGATACTTCCATTCTTGTTGGGTCTTTCATTAAGATTTAGGCGTGAATTTATACGGATGGAGTGTAAGTCACTGATGTCAGATGGAATTCCTCGTAGAAAGGGATCGATGACCGGGACGGGCGATTACTTGATGGCATTTACGGACTGGTTATTTAAGGACCTTGCAGGTTGGCTGTTCTCTAAGTAGCACAGGCAAATTACATGCCGGAAAAACGCCTTGGACTGAGCCACCGAGTTAAGCTCATGTAAACGTGCGAGATACCTGAGCGATACGGAACTGCTCCGAGTGGTTTTAGGACGTGGATAAGTAGCAGAATACGAAGGGAGAAAGGGAGGAAAGCAGCGCACTTGAACGGGATCGTTTCCTTGATGCGTGAGAGCTGGTTGGTTCGGACTTGTGGACGGAAACTCCACGCTATGGTTCATCTTCACCTATCAAAAAGCTCGATTGCTGTTTGGAAGACACGGCTTTGAAGGTAAACAT
Source organism: Colletotrichum tropicale (assembly GCA_027406125.1). Lineage (NCBI taxonomy): Eukaryota > Fungi > Ascomycota > Sordariomycetes > Glomerellales > Glomerellaceae > Colletotrichum > Colletotrichum tropicale. The sequence goes on from JANVYH010000004.1 coordinate 4,726,688, forward strand.
TTATATTGGAATATGCGGTTACTTCGACGATTCGAATGGTTTTGTGCGGTTCGGGTGGAAGCAACCAGCTGATTGGGATAGATTTTGTGTGAAGTGGTAAGCGGAGGTGCCTATACAATGTCGCAACTCGATTGCCAGCGAAGAACGCTTCACCACAGCCAATCCATGATTCTCTCTTCACCTGTGTATGTTTATAAACAGATATGCGAGCTACGGTGCTTTCAGCCTGGTATGCTTGGGCCTTGTAACTTTTCGGGAGGTTTCCGGTTGGGATGTGAGAACTGTGGTCTGATTACCCTGGGATATGGGGGCAATACCTTGAGGAGAATGAAGGAAGGGGGTTTGAGATGTTGTGCGCTTTGAAGCAGGGGGTCCGGTTATGTTGACACAGATTGCTCCTCATCTTACCGAGTATCATCCACAGCTCCGGGTCTTGCGGGGAATCCGTGACCACCTGAATCACATTGTTCGTGCTGTTCAAGATACTGTTCAGGGGATATCGTATATCTATCACTGTTGTTCGGGAGCTTCAGTCCGAGATTTACGTATGATAGCTTGCACGGTCTCGTGCAGTCCATCCCCTCTTAGGCTTCTTAGTTGGCGACTTCTCTTTCGAAGAGCAGGCCTGCTTAGCAAGAGGCACAATCTCGACAACAATGGCGACGCGGTCTAAGCTGTGTTGAACTGTTTGGAACTGAGCTGCAATCCTTTTGGCCGTTCGTGTGAACTTGCGGAAATGGAATGAATTGATACCGTTTCCGATAGTTTGGGGTCGTTCTCGCGAGACAATTAACTGTCGTTGAAGCATGCTAAGCAGAAGCAGTTTGTTCGAGTAAAACTGCAGACATGCTCAGACATGCTCTGAGGCCTCTGTTGTAGCTTGCTGTCCGAGCTGCATTTTATGGTATCGCGTTGAATTATATCTCACTCCCACTTGCGACTATTTTACTGAAACCTGATAAACTTGCGTTGTTTCAGCTAACTCGGGAACCATTTGTTGTCCTCTCAAACGAAACGGCAAACGTGGCTTTGTGCTGCGAACTCAAGCACATTACTGCCTTTTGGTCAGTCCTTCCCTCCGCGTCATAACCATCCTTCCAAGCAGTTCGCCACATGTTTGTGCAAGCTTGATGTGTCGTGGATGACGGCAAGGGATATGCTTTTACGTGGACCACATGAGGCCATTCACGATGGCCTTGCCCATGTATCTGGTTATAGTGATCCCAAGCCTTTGCATCTCCAACCCAATGGTTAAGCGACAAACCCCCCCAGACTGTCTCCTGGCCTTCGGGGACAACGTAGTGGGACAGCTCCGCTGGCGCAGGCTGAGTGCTGTTGTACTGGGTCAGCAGCACCCCTCGGTAGAGTTTTCGATCTCGGGCGGTCCATGGGGCTCTGAGGTGCGGGAGCTCTTCTACTGGTGGTTTTAGAGATATCATGTGCGTTCGGAAGGCTGTCCAGAGGTACTCTCGGAGAGGGCTGAATCTTGTGATGGCACCGTTGACAAATCTGGGTGTCGTCTGGTTTTGTTCGATTTCTCTGGACAAGGGACGGAAAGGCCGGTTCCATGTCCTGAGTAGGAGATGCTCGTTTGTACTGGTGTAGACGCAGTTGTTCCCTGGCGTTGCGGGCGTCCATGTTGGCCCCAAGTTAGCCGGGTCGTGCCGTGACTCATCCTGCCCGTCTTCGAGGCGGCTCAGAGATCGTGTGGCCGGATGACTCTTCCAGGCTTTGAGGATGTTTGTGCCCTTCAAGTTTATCTGTTCTATATCGATTGGCCTGAGAAACTTGAGAAAGTCCGGATCAGGTCCCTCGCGCAGGTCGGTGGGATTCCCTTCGTTGTCAGTACGAGACCCCACTGGTTCCTATCACCAAACGTCAACATGTGCAAAAAAGATGCATCAGTCTCCGGGGCCTACATTATATCTGAGAAAGGGACGACCTGCGGCAGCTAGCCCTGACAGGGTGTAGTCGAGTAGGTACTTCAGCCAGTCCCGCAAATCGGTCTCGCCAATGAATGCTTCCGTACACTCGACACCTGCAATTTCATCGAATTCTTCAATGTTGGAAGCAATCTGAGCGCTGACATTCGGATGGAACACAAGGCTGATGACGAGCAGCAGCCGGGCTTTCGTCATTCTTCTCGGCGAGCCTACTGGCAGGCTCCAGGCCCCCCTAGGCAACGCATGATCACAACGGTGCCGGACATATCTAGAGAGTGAAAGCTGGTCCTCGTAAAAGCCGTGAAACCGTGGCCGTATTCTTGCGACTAGGGCCGGAGAGAGATACAGCTCCAAGGCGTGGAGCTGGATACGGCGGCGGCGGGTGAGCTCGCCGGTGTCGTACATTCTCCGCTCTGGGGACTGCTTCTTGTGTAGTTTGAACCGGAGGTCTTTGAGGAATCTGGCGGGCCACGATCCGTGCTCCTTGCGCCTTTCGTGCTTTTCTTCAGGAGTCAGTCGGTTCCATTTGTCGTCGTACATCTTGGCTATTGATTAAGTCGTTAACTCGTTGGTGATCTAGTAAAAGTTGAGAAGCGTTGTTTTGACAAGAAGCTTAATCTACCTAGTGATCATCAAGGTAGATGCATAGTTCAACCACTGCGCTCGTGTGAGAAAAGCCACCAGGGTTCATCGTGAGTGCAATCCCCAAAAGTTTGAAAATGCGTTTTGCCATCCGGGTAGTAAGCATAGACGACGATAGGGACGACGACGATAACGACGACGATGGGGTTAGGGAGAAGGGTCGCAGTAGACACGACAGGAACGACAGGGATGATAACAACAGCAAAACTATTCAAACAAATTATACTATTAGCTCTAGTATTAGTAGTTATCTGCCCAGAGAGCAAGACTTCTGAAAAGAAGCTCATCTATGGAATACCTGATGAGTCACTCAACTATATTTAAGGATCAAGGTGCCCTGTTCGCGATAAATATTATGCGTTTTGGCGTTTTGCGTCAGCCTACTTCCCGCAAGGAGTCTGAATTCGTCGCTACCCGCCATTACTCTTACACAGCTCAATTGACCTTCCTTGCCATGAACCACATTGGCATGCTGTCTAAAAGTCCCTTTGTCTTTGGGCTTCACGATAACTTCAATCAGGTGGGGCCACAACACCGTTCCCAAAGTCTCTCAAGAAACATAACACAACCTGACGCCTCGCAGGAGGAGATCTGGGAAGGAGCTGTCTCGTGAGTTGAGAGCCATTGCCGCCGAGAACCGTCGAACCGAGGACTTCGTGCTATATCTGATCAATTAAGCATATTTATGTCGCAGTGTGGTAAATATCCGGCTGGGAACACCACCTTCCCAAAGGTCCAAATAACCTTCCTGCCGTCGTTGGAATTCTTCCGCCATTCTTGCAGGTCACATGGTAGTCGCGTGCGGGCCCCTCTCCTTCTCCGGCAGGCCCGGCAAATGTGGGCGGAGGATTACCTGCCCGATTTGAACCACGAGAGCTCCGCCCGCATATTTGGGGAGGGTGGCATCGGAGGCCCGGTAGCCGACCGACCTGAACTGTCTCTTAATGCGGTATGATGCAGGGCCCTCTGCATTCCGGGCGGTGCTGACTACGAAAAAATGCACCTGCGCAACGGAATGACGGAATCTTTAAACTTCACGGACTGTCTCTTTTTTTTCGCATCTTAATAAGGCAGATCTCGTGGAGACGGGGCGGGACCCTGGAGATGCTCGGCAAATGTTGCTGCTCGGGGCGGTGATGAAAGACAGGAACCCGAAACCTTCTTTTCTTCCTTTTCGTCTCGTGTTTTCCCTTTGAGTGTGCATGCCGCGGAGACCTGTCCAGCACCTGCTGCTTATCGGCTCATCTTTTTTCCCAGTCAATCGCCGCCTTATGCGATGCGGGAGCGCTGAAGTCATGTCTTGAGGCTCGAGTGTTTCGGCTTGAAGACGGCGTTTCTGAACAGCGGGCCCCCCCGGTGTCACGGCCGGTCGGTCGGTCAGCGTGTTTGCTGCGGCTGCTCGTGTCACTGCACTGCACGTCAACAGAGGCTGGCGCTTACAAGACTGCGATCGTCGCACAGGCTTTCTTTCTGGCCCGAGGAGAAGCGATTGACGACCGGTTGTTGTTCGGCTGTCCGTCGTTTGATTGCCAAGGGGCGCAAGGGGGCTCGATGTGGAGAGTCTCAGAGAGAGAGCCTGGGAGGAGACAGAGAGAGGGCTGAATGGGTTGCCGGAAGCAGAAGCTCTGGCAGCTGTTCGTGCCAAGACAATAGCCCGGTTAAAGAGACGGCGGGGATCCGGCTTGGCTTCCTTAGGTACCTACTCACAACAGTAGTAAAGGAGGTCGGGTGACTTGATGGGCACGCCTCTGGCTCCTTTGTGTACCTACCTAGGTACTAAGAGTATTGGATAGTCGAGACGAATAGTTTGCCCAAAATCATCCTCGGACTCCAGTGTTCTCGTACTCAAAGGTTGGTGCAATCTACTGCGAGGATCATCCATCTTGGGATACGACTTTTGGAGGAGCAGCTGCCCACCGACTCCCTGGAAAAATAAGGTCCATCTGGATCCGTTCCGCCCCGCTGTTAAGGTGCGCCGGTCCCCTGCCATCGGATTGGCTGCGAGCTGGGAGGGCCGCCGTGGCCTTTCATCACTTAAGGTGTGACCCGCCACGGGAGCCAATTGCCATGCGCCATTCTTTGTGTGTTACTCTGTACTGTTCAGTAAGTTGTCCATGTGTGTCTGGGGTAGCAATCGGTTGAGCAAGCAAGGGGCAAAGGACAGAGACATTTTTGCACAAGAGGAGAAAAAAAAAAGAAGTGTCTTGTAATTTCTCTCCCTACCTGGCTTCCACTCTGAGAATGATTTGACTTCAAGACAAGTGGCGGGCGTATCTGCGGCTGAGGGCGAAACTTTGCACCAATGAGAAGTTGACCGAGTTGGCTAGACGGGTTGAAACGTCTTTGATAGAGAGGATCTTCAGACATCCATACGGGCAATCTCGAATTCGTGACAGCTATCGTTAAGGAGAACCCGGTCGTACAAAGGTTGGATACATACAGGGCGGATACCAGTGTACGGGTGCGGGCCTCTGCACAGCACCGCTGGGAAAAGACGTCTTGAACCCCTGACCTGCTGGAGCCAGATGCTTCAATCCGACACGGGGAAAGCTCAGATCTCGCGTCTTGGCGTCTGTAAACTGTCGTGCCTTTTTTTTGCCTCTCCCGGCCCGTCTGCTCTTCTCTCGCCTCATGTGCGCTGACTGCTGCTCTCGGGCAGCTTCCACCGTCCACGGCGCACAGGTGGCGGGCGGCCTGTTCGCCCTACTGCGTATGTACATAACTGCGTAGTGCTGGTCTGATGTCGAAATACTTTCTGTGCCACGTTGTCGGCGCTGTTGAACGTTGTATCTGCTCATGCGCGTGCCATCCACACACCCACATCCCACCTCCATATTACCTAAAGGCTTAGGTTGCCCTGCTCTGTATCCGTAGCGCGTTCCCCTCAGAGGCGCTGCACTAGAACACTCAAGTTCATCTTGGCCATCCTGGCAGCTCCGTGTGCCCCCCTAAATGGAGCCGAAAGCCAATCTGTACATGCCACCTACCTGCTTGCTGACCTTCCTAGGCACCTTACCTCAACTGTCGTGCATCCCATCCAATTCTCTACGTATCTTTTCTTCCTGCTCCTCGTCTTGCCTTGCCTCAATCACACTCCAATTACTCTCCTTCCTTCCCTTCTTCCATTCCTTACACTGAATCACTCTTCCCGCCTGCTCAAGGGCCCTTTCGAATCCGACCATCACCCAAATACCGAGAAATGACACTGCGTTAATTCACTGCCATCCTTGCCGCTCTTCTTTTCCCTGGACCCCTGGGTCCTCGATCGACGGTCGAACCGCTACCTGCAGTGTAGCACGCGACCGATCTTACACCCAACTCCCCCAAGTTTGCGCCTCAGAGACTCGCCCCGGCGAGCAAGCAAGCAATCATGATGCCCCGCAGGAGGAGCCGTTATGTGCTCTTGGTGGCCTTTGTCATGGCTTTCATGCTGTACCAAGTCTTCAAGAACCCTGAATGGGATGCGACAGGCTACACCGGCAGCATCAAGCCCAATGAACCTGCCAAGGGCAAGACCGAGCCCGCGAAACAGCCTCCCGTCAACGAACCCCCCGCCAACAAGCCTCTGAACAACAACCCGCCCCCGGACAGCGAACACCCTCACGATCAGGAGGAGGATGAGCCCGAGCAGAACCCCATGCGACAGACGGCCAAGCAGACCGTCGTCAAGATCCCCCAGCTCAAGACCGAGACCCCCAAGAAGGGCATTCCCACAAAGTCCGCAAACACGCCCACGATGCCCGTCTACAACCCCGACAACGAGCCCGAGGTCACGAAAGCCGCCAAGATCCCGGCCGAGGACGAGTTCCATGCCAAGAAGCCTCCCGGCCGACCCAACGCCGACAACGCCGAGTCCAGCGCCTCCACGACGACCTCCCAGATCCATTGGCATAAGGTCAAGGAGCACTTTCCCGTTCCTACCGACAAGATCATTCCCCTTCCGACCGGCAAGCCCAAGGACATCCCCAGGATCCAGTACAAGTTCGAGCCCGAGACGACCGCCGTCAAGGAGAAGCGCGAGAGACGCCTGGCGCAGATCAAGGCTGAGATGGTTCGTTCTTGGGGCGGGTACCGCAAGTACGCCTGGATGCACGACGAGCTCTCCCCCGTCAGCGCTCGCTACCGTGACCCCTTCTGTGGCTGGGCTGCTACGCTTGTGGACGGTCTTGATACCCTCTGGATTATGGGCATGAAGGAGGAGTTCGACGAGGCTGCCAAGGCCGTCAAGGATATCGACTTCACCTTCAGCCCCACGCGCCGCGATATTCCTGTTTTCGAAACCATTATAAGATACCTGGGCGGGTTGCTTGCGGCGTACGACGTGAGCGGAGGAAAGAAGGGTGGTTACGACGTTTTGCTGGACAAGGCCGTTGAGCTGGCCGAGATCCTGATGGGCGTCTTCGATACCCCCAACCGCATGCCCATCCTGTACTACAACTGGCAGCCCCAGTACGCCTCCCAGCCGCACCGCGCTGGCAACGTCGGCGTCGCTGAGCTGGGCTCCATGACTATGGAGTTCACGCGCCTCGCTCAGTTGACCGGAGAGAACAAGTACTACGATGCGATTGCGCGCATCACCGACGCTTTCGAGGATCTCCAGAACCGCGGCACCACCTTGAACGGCATCTTCCCCGAGCAACTCGACGCTTCAGGCTGCAACAGGACCGCGGAGGCCATTCGCTACCAGGAGGAGCAGGCTGCGGCTGCGGCTGCAAGCGCCGCGGCCGTTGCTGCGCACATGAAAGAGCCCGAAGGCCACAAGCCTGCCGTGGACGAGAAGCGCGACGAGCCCGTGGCACCTCGTGAGACAGGCCTCTCGAAGCGGGCTGTTGGGGTCACTCAGGATGGTGAGTCTGTGGTGAAGAACGCCAATGTCGACAAGGAGGAGGCTTTCCCGAAGCCAATCGTGAACGAGCAGCCTTTGTATCCCGGAAACAGCGGTCGTAGACCATCTCCCACCTCTCCCGAGGAGAAATCCGAATGGGAGTGCATCCCTCAGGGACTTGCTCCTGGTGGTTGGGGATACGAGCAGTACAGCATGGGTGGAAGCCAGGATTCGACCTATGAGTACTTCCCTAAAGTGAGTCTTTTTCATAATAGCGCTTCTCCAGAGTTTGAGCTAATTTTAGTAGGAATATCTCATGCTTGGCGGCCTTGAGCCCAAGTACAAGACCATGCACGAGAAGACAGTCGCAGCCGTCAAGAAGTGGCTGCTCTACAGGCCCATGGTCCCCAAGGAGAGAGACATTCTGTTCTCCGCGAAGGTCTCCACGGCTGGTGACCCCGAGTACGATGCCCGAGTCGAGTATGAGGTCACTCACCTTACCTGCTTCATTGGTGGCATGTTTGGTTTGGGAAGCAAGATCTTTGACAGACCCGAGGACCTGGAAATCGCCAAGAAGCTGACTGATGGCTGCGTCTGGGCGTACGAATCCATGCCCTCCGGTATCATGCCTGAGGGTGCCTCCGTCGTCCCTTGCGCGTCTCTCGAGAGCTGCCCCTGGAACGAAACTCTCTGGTGGGAGCACCTTGACCCCTCCGCTGCCTGGCGCGACGCGCAGGTGAAGGAATGGGAGGAGCGACAGAAGGAGAAGAAGAACGAGGAGCTTAGGAGAGCAGCCGCGGTTGACAGACTCTCTGTCGACAAGGCCATGCCCCCGCCTGCGGAGGAGAAGAAGGTCGACCCCCTCGCTGATGTCAAGGTCCCCAAGGACCAGCCCAAGAAGGTCAACGACGTCAAGAAGACCGAGTGGCCCGCCCCCGAGCCCGGCCTCAACAAGTCCCCGTCCAATGTGGACGAGCACCTCTTGAAGAAGAGAGCTCCCCCCGCCTCAGAGGATCCCCGCAAGGGCACGTCCGAAGAGAAGGCCAGCAACTCGCTCAAGGACAAGCTCAACATCAACAGCGACGCGTCGGATCCGGGTACCGTCTCGAACGATGCTCCCGTCAGCGGAGGCATCGTCGGCACGATTCCCGTGTACGAGGAGGAAATCCCCGACCCAAAGCCTAAGTCCCACAAGGAATACGTGAAGATCATGCTCGACGAGGAGAAGATCCCGCCTGGCTTCGTCAACATTAACTCTAGACGCTACATCCTCCGGTACGTCCCCCCTAAACATCTGCTCACTCTTGTTGCTTTGCTTACTCACACCTCACTCAGACCCGAAGCCATCGAATCGGTGTGGTACATGTACCGCATCACCGGCGACCCGATCTGGCAGGAGAAGGGCTGGAACATGTGGCAGGCCATCATCAAGGCGACGCGCACCGAGCACGGCGCCAGCGCGGTCGACAACATCCTCTCCAGCTCCCCGGAGCCCGTCGACGAGATGGAGAGCTTCTGGGTCGCCGAGACGCTAAAGTACTTTTACCTGCTGTACTCGGAGCCCGACCTCATCAGCCTCGACGACTACGTCCTCAACACGGAGGCGCACCCGTTCAAGAGGCCCGTGTAGATGTCATGTTGCGTGTGGGTTGGTTGGTGCATTAGCAAGCGTTGCTGCGTTGCGTGCATGGCGGAGCGAGAAGGAAACGATGACGTTTAAAAACAGAGAGAGATGGTAGAGAGAACAGAGAAGAGAGAAGAAAGAGCGGGGAGGGGAACAGTCAAGCATGAGATATCACGGCGGGACAAGGCAATTGGGTAAACATGGCGTTTTGGGCGTGTTGAAGTGCGAGGGTTTTTGTTGTATTGGTCAATTGACTCCTTTCTTGTATAAAGTGCAAAAACAAAAGCTACCTAATTGGCTTCAACGTAACTTGATTCCAAGTGATGTTTCCCTGTCCACTCTCCACATAGTCAAAAAGTCGATCAGAATCCAAGGGATAGGTTATCGTGAAGTCACCGCAAGCAGAATGAGACGAGGTGTGTGTGTGTGTTTTGGCATGTTCAATTTCATTTCCTCTCATCTCATCTTCATCTTTGGTTCGAGGCCATGACACTCTTATCCCGTAATCATGGTCGACATACTCCTACACACATTTCCCATCCCGTTGATCCGTCCAAGTAAAAAAAGTTTGTTTCCCTTCATTTCCCTCATGCCGTTCTCTTTTCGGTCTTCTCTTTTTCTCGTGCTGCACATACCACAGTCCTCTCTCGTCGACTCTTCCCGTTCATTACCCTTGGGTGCTAATCCAAAGAGTTCAAGTGACCGTGTGCCACGGCCTCGGTGTCGTCGTCGTCGTAAGAGTTGAGGGTCATGAGCGAGAAGTGGCTAAAAAGACCCGCGCGGCGTTGCTGATATCGTCTATGCGTTTCATGCTCTCTCTTCTCTTTCTTTGCTCATCCGCCGCTTGCGAGGAAGCGTTCAACATTAAAACATGGGGGGTCCCATGGAAACTTCGACATGTTTCCTGGTGTCGTGGGCCCCCTGCCGGCCCAAAAAATTGAAATGCCAAAACAGCAAATAGAGTATAAAAACAAAAAAACACAATTCGAAACGAAAACGCCAATGTCCCTGATGCTTGGTGTGTTTTTTTTGTGCTGGACGATGATGAATGTGCTGATGGGTCTCGGTGAGGCGTAAAATCGCGCTCTCCCCATGTACAAAGCGTTCCTTTCGGGCTTCGGGCCCCATCTTCTACACATCTTGTCGTCGTCGTCAAATCTTCTTCATCTCTTCAACTCGGTTGGCGCGACTAGCCGACCATTTGGCTCAGGACGCGGATACTCAGGATCATGACTAGCAGACCGATGGTGACGATGATGAGTAGTGTGAAGCTGAACCAACCGAGGACCATAGCGGACGATCCGACACCGGATTTGACGGCTCCGTTGCCAAAGTCTTGAGCGATGATGGAAGCTGCTACGGAGGCGGTGTGCTGCCATAATACCGACACCAGCACGAAGATGGAGGCGATGAAGATGATGGCGAGGGAGATCTGGGAGACGGGTCGCGAGGGGAAGGGCTTCACTTCGCGGTCGGAGCCCTCAGAGTCCTCCTCCTCGTGCCATCCTGGGAAGGTAGCCAGAAGCAGGAAGCAGACGAAGGCAAAGATAATGGCGATGATGCTGGGGGTTGTCAGTAGGCGGTTTTAGAGATGGTTAGCAGAGGGGACTCACATGAGGTAGGGGAAAACAATCATGTCCTTGAACTGGGCGGCGAGCCAGATCAGGTTGAGAGGATCCTGGTCGACGGAGACTTCATTGGCCAGAGCAGTGGCATTGTTGCTGCAAAGCCAACTGCCACCGTCGGGGCTGATGCAGATACCAAAGTAGCCGACACGAGCGGCGAGACGGGCGTCGCCAGCGATATTCTCGATGGCGGTGTGAACATTGTAGTCTACTTGCGCCGTGTCGGGGACGGCAGTGTAACTGTCATAGTACAGGGACAGGAGGAAGATATCGGGGATCAAAGGTGATGACGATGAGCAGCCTGCCAGTAATAGAGCTGCCGGGTGCGTTAGTGATGGTTCTTGGAGATGGCGATCGAAGGAGCTTACAAAGAAGGATGATGGCAATTGCAATCAAGATCATCAAGACATGGTGGTATCCTAGGAACGGCACAAATCCTGTGGAAGTGTTAGCTCAAGCTGCCGCTTTTCCAGAATGGAGAGGGGTGGACTCACGATACCAGCCAACCTGGAATTTCGCCATGTTGACTATATGTTCCTACTCCTCCACTCTAACGAGAGGTCTCAAACAACCCTCGCCCGTCCTCCGTAATAGCGGAGCGATCGTCCGGGGAGTCGACTCGTGGTGCGAGGAATGCGAGGTCTCGGGAGTGAATGGCGTTGATGCCTCGCGAAGAGTGAGGAATGTAGAGCTGGGTTGAAGAAGAACCGAACTGCTGGAGAACACCGCGAGGAATGCGGGACGGTGTTGGACCTGCGAGGTAGACGATGGAGACTCTTTCCTGTATGTCAGACACTAAACAAACTACCACTTTTTGGATGCTGTCTCTTTTGGAATTGACGGTGAATGAAGGACGCAAAGTGTTTGAGTGAGTGTAGTGTAGAGTGGATGTGACGGGTAAGGTCTTCAAAGGTGGGCGCGGGAAGAGGTAGGTAGGTAGATCTTCTCGTGGATATTGGGATGGCTGGGGAGCTCAAGGGGAGGGAAGGGTGGACTTAGTTTTGTCTCTGGATCAGGTTCCCGCACACAAAAAGAGGTGTGTCCAGAGTTTGAAGGCGGGATGTGCCCGCAGATTCGGGATGGACGGGAGGTTTGTACGTAGAGGCGGTTGCAGAGGTGAATATTCAGATGGCTGGGTGATGGGCAAGAGAGAAAAAGGGTGATGGATGGATCTTGATGGATGGGAAAAAGGCTCCAGGATGAGGTGCAATTGGTCCTGCCATCCCACTTAGGACCCAAACGCAGCCAAGATGGACAGGAAGTGCGGTCGTTGCAAGGCGTTACGTAGCTACGCCAACCTCCTCTATTTACTCGTGGCGCAAGGAGAGCGTTGTCCGGGCGATTCGCAGCGTTGCAGCGGTTCCTGGGCAGCCCCACTTTGACGCTGTTCTGGCTCCCAGGTTCGTCCGGGGGTGGTCTTCCAGGCGCTGGGTACGTACTTTTCCCTAGCTGCTGTGGCTGCTGCGTTGCCCGACTTGGAAGGCGGGGGCCCACTCTAGCCTGTCGCCAACTGCAAAAAAAGCCCGGTGGCTGGGTGACGTCTTTCCCTTCTTCCAGGGGTCCCCCCCCATCCCACTACAGGTGTGCCCATCGTGTCCAGGCGCTCACCCCCGGTCAAATCTAAGTCTGCATCTTAGCGCACCTGTTGTTCCTGGCATCGAATTCTAGCCCAAGCTCTTTTCGGGCGCAATTCAGGTCCTCTTCTCTTCTCTCTTGCACTCAGCTCCTCTTCAACGACGCGGGTAACGACACCACCACGGGATTGTGGCCGCCAACCGCCTCGCATCGTGCAGCTTTCCCTGTTTGTCCGTCGCTTGCTTCAGCCTGCCGCTCACCTAACCCAATCCAAACATGCACACGACTCGACGCGGGAACAAGGCCTCGGGGGTTCCTGCATTTGAAGATGACACCCGGAGCATGGGTCCAGCTGTTGCCTTGCTTTTCTCCCTCTTCGACTCGCTGTCGTCGATTCTTGGTGATGCGTTGTTTCCGGCATCCCAAGCCCGTCCGTCTTTGCCCACCCCTTGTTGGCACGGCGACTGCATCTGAATCTCGGATCCCATAACCCAACACGACGGGCCAAGAATCCTCTCGTGGGACCTTACAGACTCGGCGCACCCTGCCACAGATACGGTCAGCTACTTTATCTTCTACAGCTTGCCACTTCTGGACGATATACGCAGTCGACTTGCTCCCCTGCTGGGCGGATCCCTCTCGCAGGAACCCCAGACGGCTCCGTGCTTTTTTACCCATCATCGAGACCCATCGGTTTCCTATCAACTCCACCACACAAAGTCGGACAGCCGTTGCCCAACACACCGCTTGCGTCTCTGATGGCGGTCAACAATCTCCATTCCCACGCATCGTTCGAAGATGCCCGTTGACAAAAATATCTTCCATCCCATCGACATCTGTCACTTCAGCTGACTGCTGTCTCTCGATCCCGCATGGACGGATGTTGGTGGGCGCTAACGCTGTCTTGCCTCCACTGGCTTCAATGCCCGGCTCTCCGGCACCCGATTTGTGTAGATCTCGGGAGTCCATGTGTTCAACCTTTCCAGCCATCTCCCGTAGCATCACTATCTTTAGGCGTTCTTGACAGCATCAAAAGGCCGCCATCACCATCTGTTCGCACAGAACCAAGCCACAAGCCATTGACGCAATCTGCCTGCGTCTCTCAGCTTGCTTCACGGATACACAGACAGTACACTAGCCAGCTGTTCAGTCTGTTCTGGCCATCAGGAGCAACAACAACGGCATGATGACTCACTATCAGCCCGTGTAAAATCTCAGCCACATCTCATCAAGCGCTACCAAGCCGTCTTGTGAGATTTTGTGAGATTCTGTGACTGACTGTTGCTGGGCTGGACGGATGTTGGAGGTGCCGAAGCGCTGCGTCTGTTGACAATAATATGTGGCTGGTGACTAACTTCGGTCTGTGCACTTTGTTGAGCTGTCTCTTGACCCAGGATCTATCGAAAGTCTGGCATCTGCTTCGGCTTCCATTCAGCCGACAAGATTGCGGACATCGTCTTCGATGCGAAAGTGAAAGTTGGATCTGCAATGCAGACCATTCCCCCAGCAGCTCCAGTGTCGTCTTCACGATCCGCGGGTCGATCGCCAGCAGTCTCCGCAGTGGCCTCGGCCAGCCTTGTCCAACCCACTCTAATCAGAGGGTTATTTCCTTTCCAATGGCATACAGGAGCGAGAGTATACGATGAATTTATCGTCGGTCGTCCTACATGGTCCTGAAACTCTGACGGAAAGATCGCAGGGCGCCGGAGAACTTTTGTTACTATTGTCGTTATCGTCGTCTTCGTCCGTCGTCGTCGTCGTTCTCGTCACTATCGTTCGTGAGGTAAGTAGTTGAGTACGTAGGAAATACAGCCCCTCAGACACAGGAAAATGAGACCGTCTCGGGCATAGCTTCCTGGAAAACAAGGTCATCGAGCTCCATGCCAGCTGCCTTAGCTCGGTCGGTTCCGGTGTCTCACGCCCTCCACACATCCGGTCCGAAGTGTGGGTCTGCCGGTACCGGCCCGCTTCAATATGCCCGGAGTCTCCGTCCCGTATGTGTTGGCGTCAATTGTGGGGCAGTCTTTGCGCTTGAGGTCAGTGTAGCGCAGTACAGCAGTCCTCATCTACCAAGGATCCAAGTCCAGCTCTCATTTTTTAGTCGGATCCAGTGGTCAAAAGGTTTACCGTTAATCTTCCTTCGGGGGCTATCTGTCCTTCCTGGTGACATAATGTTAGACACACCAGTGTCGAATGCAACCCAAGAGGTTTAATCGGCTTGAGTTCTGTCAAGCTTTTGTACTCTTCACTTCTTGAAGCCTTCAAATAGTACTTCCAAAGGTTCCTCCCCTTGGTATTGATCCCAGAGTGAAGAGTTCGTCCCATCACTATTCAACAAGGTGTTCGGAAAACATCGGCTAACTACATAAATAGCGTACATAAACACACAGCTCGATAAATGCATCTAACCCCACTACAGCGAAGCTCAAGCTCCACGTCATTGTTCAGACCATACGTTGCGATCTCAATATCCAGACTCGCCCTGTCGCAACACCACACCGGACCAGCCCGCTATGGCAACTATACCCGATGCGCGCGCCCAGACGGGCGGCGCCTTAGATATTCGAGTCGAAGATTTCCTCGACGACAAGCTGCAATCCACTACCGACCTCGAGAACCTCGACTCCCTGATCGCCAACGTCGAGGTCCAGCGCAGCCAGCTCCAGTCCCAGCTCGACAACGCCGTCAAACAGCTCGACGAAGCCCGCCGCACTGCTGGAGACCGCCAGTCCTCGCTCGCTCAGCGTATACAAGACTTCCAGGAGCTGCAGCACAGCATCGACGTCCGTGTCAAGATCGCCGCAGCATCTGATGCGCCGAACCAGGCCATTGCCAGGCTGCAAAGGCCCATGAAGAAGCTGCAGACGATTGAGTTGGCGCAGAAATACCTGGTACTCCTGCAAGATGTGGACAGGCTGAGGGCTGAAGCCCGGTCGCATCTCCCCGAAAGCCCTAAGGCCGCGCTGGAGCCGTACTCGAAGCTGAAGCAGCTGTCTAGGCGGTTGGAGGAGCTCTCCGGGCCGGCGGACGACGCGGCTGTTCATCTAGTCAACCATGTTCGCAACGTCGCTGATAAATTGTGGGACGAGATGAAGAAGATTATGTCTGGCGAGCTAGAGGCTATACTGAGCAAGAGGTCGTGGCCCTTGGTTGATCCGACATCTGAGATGGACGAGGAATGGCTGGCATGCTTCGAGAAGCTGATCGACCTGCAAATTCCCGAGGTCACACTGAACAAGTCAATCGTCAGCCTTCTTCCGTTTGACGTCATGAGCAAGATCTTTGTGTCAGAGTTCCGCTTCCACTTCATGAGCGACAAACCAACAAGCAAACCTGACGCGATAGGGACGCACTGCTTCCCTTGGTTTCTGGCGACCATTGAAAAGTGGGAGGACTTCTTCAGGGATAACCTCGGCTTCACTCTGGCTGCCAAACTCCGCGATACCCCTGCTGGAAATAGCTTGGTGTACGTCGACCCAGTTTGCGCCTTCATCACGAGCATGCTCCCTGTCATGAGGGAAAAGGTCAAGGCCGCGACCGCAGATGCTGCTAATAACCCGACATTCCTGAGCAGTCTCATGGGCCAGCTCATGACTTTTGATGAGAACATCCGCTCCAAGTTCAACTACGACGGCGGAAATGCGGAACAAGGCTGGCCTGGTCTTGCGTCCGAGGTTCTGGAGGAGTGGTTCGAGCCCTGGTTCCAGGCGGAGAAGGCATTCGCAATGGAACGCTTTCAGGCCATCATGGCGACACCAGACGCGCGCAACATCGATTACGACTATACTGGCGCCGGAAAGACGAAGCCTACCTTTGGCGCTGTGCGGGTTACTGACCTGCTGAGATCGATCACGACCCAGTACGAGAGAGTCCGGACGTTCAAGCACAAGATCCGCTTCTTGATCGGCATCCAGCTCGACATCCTTGATGAGTTTCACGATCGCCTACGGGGTTCTCTCGAGGCCTATCAAGCGCTCACATCAACCGTCGGCAGGACATTGCATGGCGTCACGAAAGAACAGCTTGCAGCTCTCGAAGGCACGGGCGCTCTCGAATCTCTGTGCAAGGTCTACGGGAGTGCCGATCACGTCGTCAACACCCTCAAGGACTGGAGCAACGAGGAGTTCTTCGTCACGCTGTGGGACCAGCTTCAATCACGCGCGACCAAAGATGGCGAGCCTTCCAGAATGTCTGGTGAGATGAGTTACGAAGAGGTCAAGGATCGCACGTCCACGGCTGTTGGGTCCGATACGGACGATGGCATCCTGTTTGACGAGACGATTGCGGCGTATAGTCTGCGACGTAAGACGGCGCAGGATTTCTTAGTCAACGCGCTTGCCGACTCCCATTACAAGGCCTTCAGGGCCTATGCGACGAGAACGCAGTGGACGACCATTAGCGATAGTGGTTCAGAGGGTAAGTGGACCTGCGATACCGAGACCGAAGCATTGACTAACGTTGCTGCAGTCGACCCGTCTCAACTGGCCGTCACCCCTGAGCTGGATGAGCCGCTGAGGATCCTGAAGCGCAACCTGGATTTCCTCGTCAAGGCACTCAGCACCGCTGCCTTCCGCCGCACATGGCGCTCCACCCTCGACAAGCTGCAGGATCTGCTATGGGGCGAGGTTCTTATGAGGGCTAGCTTCACGGCGTTCGGTGCAGCGCAGTTCACCCGCGACGTGAACGCCATCTTTTCCCTCGTTGAGAGGTACATCCCCAACGGCGTCGGGGCGATGACTAGCCTGGTCGATGCACTGAAACTGCTCAACTTGCCAACCGAACCTGTTGAGGGAGGACTGTCGCTCAAGGAGGCGAGCGATCGGGTGTTCACCGATAACACGGAGGCGAAGAAGACGCTGGAGGAGCTGGATATCGACACGCTTACCCCCGCGAACGCGAGACACATTCTGCAGCGCAGGGTTGAGAATAAGGAATAGAAGGGGGGTTTGCCCGGCATTAGACTTGTATGACGGCGGCATGAAAGGCTTTGTAGAATATCATGATGAACGAAAGATCCTGGAACCAATGAATACTTCAATCCGGTCACCTCCACTCCTGGCCCTAATCGCGGGATCGTGCAGGCTTTGCGGCCCCGCTCCACCACACACAAGTCTCCGCAACGGCACGAGTCCTCAACAATTGAATCCGATATGGTGTAGTGGCCAACATGATGCCCTCTCATCTTCGATGCGAGGTTAGGCATAGCCCCGAGTTCGATTCTCGGTTTCGGAACATGAACATTTCTTTTGCCTTTGTTTACTATTTTTTTGCTCCGAAGAAGCTTATGAGTTGCTCCCAGGCGAGGCGGTATGGGGAGCTGGCTTCCAGCGCTGTGAATGGTTCAACGATATTTGAGGCCGTGAAAGATAAGAGTCGATGCAAGTTGAAATAATGATGCGAGCATAGAAGACGAAGAAGACGACGAAGACGGCGAAGACGGCGAAGACGGCGAAGACGGCGAAGACGGCGAAGACGGCAGTGGGTGCATGAATTAAAGTCAGAAGTCACTATAATTACGATGGTGATAAATCAGCTGAAGAAACTAACGTGCACTTGCAAGAAACATGAAACCACTGTTCCTATTGACGAACAGGATAATCACATAGAAGTGTTTGAGGCGACCATCTACATCTCGGTGTCTCGGTGTGGCATCTGTGTAAGGTAGCTAGCTACCCCACCATCCGCCCGTGCCAAGTCAAGTTGGGTGGCAGGGAAGGTACCCCTCACCTCGGTGAACAGGCCACCGTAGATCGGGTGAGTAGCGGACCGTCACTGTAGCTCCCCTCCACACCGTTGGCGAAAAATCGCAAGCTCCTTCCGACCAACAGATGATGCGCTGAACCACCATCTCGCTATTTCTACAATGTCGGCAGAGGGAAAGAAGCCGGAGACGGCCAGGTAGTTGCCTCCAGTTTATGTTCAGTCATTTCGACGAAGCTGACCGGTTTTCTCTTTACCCAGCAAGGATGCTACGCCTAGCAACCCTCGAGGAATCCCCAAGGCGCCGTTCGTCGACAAGGTCGAGGACTACGTCACGACCCGCGAAGATGTCGAGCCCACTCTGCGCAACTTCCAGGAGATGATTTCGTGAGTCGCCCAGCAATGGACGAGCGCCCGCCCGCAATTCGAATCGGAACGGACACCGAAACGACGAATGAGGGGCACACGACAGGACAATTTGGTAACACTTGGTGTGCGTGCAGGAAATACCAGTTCATGGAGCTGAACCTTCAGAAGCGCATGGCTGGATTGAAGGACAAGATCCCCGACATCCAGAAGACGCTCGACTCCGTGCAGTTCTTGAAGCTGAGACAGGTTGGAGTCCCCAGTTGCAGGGCAACAAGATAGGGGGTGTTGACACTGCGCAGGATGAGGACGAGCCGATCGAGACGACATTCGAGCTGAACGACACTCTTTACTCCAAGGCGAAGATCCCGCCGACGAACGAGGTCTACATCTGGCTGGGCGTGCGTTTTCTATGAACAGAAGGCGTAATAATGATGCTGATTGAAGCCAGGCCAACGTGATGCTGTCGTACCCCATCGATGAGGCCGAGACGCTGCTGCAATCCAAGCTGTCGACGGCGAAACTGAGTCTATCAAACTGCGAGGAGGACTTGGACTTCCTGAGAGAGCAGATTACGGTACGTTCACGACCCTTGAGCTGCCCAGAGCCCGCCCATTGACAGAGAACAGACCATGGAAGTTGCCATTGCGAGAGTCTACAACTGGGAGGTTGTTCAGAAGCGCAAAGACAAGGAAGACGGAAAGGGCGTCGAAAAGGACGAGGACAAGACCAAGGCCGGTGGCTAGTCGGAGAGTTGATACCAATTAAAATATTTCATGATTTTTTTCAGCAATTCAAGGAGGCCTCGTGTGCAGGTTTCCCAACCCCTAAAAGATTCGTCATGATGCGGCCCCGGAGATTGAGAGCCTCAAACGAGTCCCAGGGTTAAATGACGGGCAATCGGCCTAATGAGCGTGGCTTAGCCATCAAATACATAGTCCGGATTGTTAAAGACCCCGGCTGCCGATGGTGTCTTGAGCCTAACAGAACTGTTCCGTGCAACACCACGGACGGAATCGTCCCAGCGCAGCGAACCGCCCACCAGCAGACAGATGTCACGTCCCAACAGCGACCTCGTTGAGAACCATCCGATGTCTCATAGGGCCGGAATAAAGCCAGTCAGCCACTTTTTTCCGTGCCACTGCCACCACTTGAGTTGCTCGACTCATGTCGCCCAACGAATCAGTGCTGGAACACTGCATGCTACCACGCTGGTCGGCTGGGTTCCAGGTTGGCTGGCAGGGCTGGGTGCCGTTCGCCGAGATGCACTAATCTACCAATCTACAGCGCCTCTGGCCGCGCGTGGGCGGCGGTTTAGTGGGTTACGTAAGTGTCGTGGCGGGCGATGCTCATGGAGCTGATGGGAAAGAGCATACGTACTTCGTATCTATTAGATGCGGGTGCGCAAGTGCGGTGTAGGCTGGCTAGTACCATTTTGAGGGGCAACCAGGGGCAACAGCGTGCGGGACCGGTCGCTATGACGAATTTTGGCATACGGCCAGCGAAGTGCACTTTAATTCAACCTCTCAAGCCGCCCCTACACTTGTGCAGGAGATCTCTCTTCCTTCCCCACAGCCAGGCCAGCTCCAGTGTCTTTTCTCTCCTGAACACCTACGATCCCGGTCGCCTTCTCTGTGCTCTTCTTCCTTGGAACAACAACTGACTGACCGTCGTGTTGATTCAAAACCACCGCCTCTCCCTCCTTCTTCCAACCCCGCCTTTTTGGGAAATTCCCTCTTCAACCACAACCACCTCCTCCCTCTACACTGTTCTTCTTCCTCGTGAAGAAGACCCTTAAACAGCCCCACCATGGCCCAAACCGAACTCGACCCCAAGTATGACCAGTTCGACTACCCGACTGTCGCCCCGACGGCCCAGCCCGGTCACCCTGGCCACCTCACCGAGGAGCAGAAGGCTCAGGTCGCCCAGCTGCGTCTGATGCTCGAGTCTGAGGGCTACTCTAAGCGTCTCGATACCCTGACTCTGGTACGACTTCCCGGAAGCTAGACCGCAAGATAAGGATTGCGTGTCCAGTCCCGGCTAACATGGCATACATAGCTGCGTTTCCTGCGCGCCCGCAAGTTCGATGTCAACCTCTCCAAGCAGATGTGAGCTTGCCCGCCGTGTTTCCACGATTCACAAGACCGCCGACTAATCTTCCGTTTCCAGGTTCGTCGAGTTCGAGACCTGGCGTAAAACGACCAACCTGGACGACACCATTGCCGGCTGGGACTACCCCGAGAAGGCCGACATCTTCAAGTACTACCCCCAGTACTACCACAAGACCGACAAGGTTCGAATTGAGAAACACCTTTGGTCTATAGGCAAGGCTCGCTAACAATCACAACAGGATGGCCGTCCCGTCTACATCGAGCACTACGGTGGCATCGACTTGACCGCCATGTACAAGATCACCACGGCCGAGCGCATGTTGACCAACCTTGCTGTCGAGTACGAGAAATGCGCCGACCCCCGCTTCCCCGCCTGCTCCCGCAAGTACAACCACCTTGTCGAGACCTGCTGCACAATCATGGACATGAAGGGAGTCCCCATCACTCGCCTGCCCCAGGTCTATGACTACGTCAAGAAGGCCTCCGTCATCTCCCAGAACTACTACCCCGAGCGTCTCGGAAAGCTCTACATCATCAACGCCCCCTGGGGATTCTCCACCGCCTGGAGTGTTATCAAGGGCTGGCTCGACCCCGTCACCGTCTCCAAGATCAACATCCTCGGCGGTGGCTACCAGAAGGAGCTCCTCAACCAGATCCCTCCCGAGAACCTGCCCAAGTCTTTGGGTGGTAAGTGCGAGTGCCAGGGCGGCTGCGAGTGGAGCGATGCCGGCCCGTGGCAAGAGAAGGAGTTCACGAACGAGCCCTGGTGGGCCAAGCCCAAGGCCGCTGGCGACGTCATCGAGAACAAGGGCGGCGAGACCGTCACCGCCCCCGCTGGCGGCGCGGCCCCAGCCGGCACCGCCGTCACCACCGACGGTGCTGCCGACCCCGCCAAGGCCCCTGCTGCGGCATAAGCGTCTCCTGGTAGATTGCCATGCTTGAGTCGAAGCTCGGAGAGATTGTTGTTTTGGGGGCCAGGCGCTATTGATACTGGACTACGCCAGTCAAAGATGAGGCGTTGGCGAGGCTTGTTGCATGAGAGTTGATGAAATTGGAGCGGGCTTGGGGATGGTTCAAAATAAGAGCTTCTGTTGTAGAGTCGCTCATACACGCGTTGGCCTTGGCTGAAATGTTACCTTATCTACAATATACATACTATCGCTTTCACTTTGACTTCTCGTCATGAATTAGCATCTTTCGTGACAACCAGATCCAACATGGATAGACGTGAGATTTTGACGATTAACGCGTAGAAACGCGTCGGCAGACTTCATGTGGTATAACCCAACGCCGAAAACTCCTGAACCCAACCGCCCTACGATCTTTCCGTGACGGTATACTCGCCGGCGACCCTCGCCCTCTCCATCTTGGCCACGGTCGCAGGCATATCCTTCTTCAGCTTGCCCAACCTCTCCACGGCGCCCCCGAACGCCGCCTTCGTCTCGCTCTGCCTCTCCACCTCGTCCAGCGGCAGCACCTCCGCGTCCCTCGCCTTCAGCTCGTCCTCGCGCGCCTTCTTGGCTGCCTCGACCGCCGCCTCATCTGCGGCGGTCGACGTCTTGAAGTCCTGGGTGATGGCGGCCGCGACGCCGCCCGGCACGCTCTTCTTCAGGGCGGCGATCTCGTTGAGGAGGTCCTCCTCCTCGCGGGCGAGGTCCTCGACGCGCTGGCGCAGGCGCGCGTCCCAGGGCTCGTAGGCCTCTTCGGGCTCGTCGGGGTTGCGGTTGGGGGAGAGGAAGACGGCGGGGTCGGCGTCGAGGCCGTTTATGGAGAGGTTCGGGGCGGCGTAGGTGAATGTCTTGTTGATGTACTATTTTTTTTCGCGGGAGAAGGTTAGTGTCTTTTTGGTCTGAATTTGCTGTGTTTTTTTGTGTTTGGTGGAGTTGGGCCCTTACCTCGTTGACGAGACGCTCGATGGGCGCCCTCAGCTCGTCCTCCTGCGCGCTGCTCCCTTCGATCTGGGGGAAGGCCTTGTCGAGCTGGTCCTGCGCGGCGCGGCGCACGTTGTCGAGCAGGTATGCCAGGTCCTCGTTGGACTGCAGCTCGATTTTGCGGTGCGCTTCCTCCATGGCCGCGGTGACCCCCCTTTTTGTTGTTCGCCGTTGACCGAAAGTTCAGAGACGCGCTGCTTTATTCTCCCCGCCGGAGGAGAGTCGTCTGTCAGCGGCCGGAGGCGGGGGTCGTTGTGAGAGGTGACAGCCCGGTCGCGATGTTAATCTGACCGTACAATTTAGATCGGCACGCGTCTAGTCCCGTCGGCGGACTTCTGGGAGCGCGCTTGTTGACGGCCCCTCCTTCTATGTTATCGCGATCCGACTGTCTTATCTTATCTCTCTATCGATAGGCACGCTGCTGTGCCACTGCCGCATGTGACCCCAAGCCACATCCACTGCAACGTCCCCCGAACAACTGCCGACGTAGCGGGGACTCGAGTTACAAACATGGGCCAGATGGCAGACGGTGCACTTCTTTCCCATCATCCATCGTTCCTTCCCTGTTGGCGCTGCCACGTTTTATCAGTGAGGCGAGCGAGTTAGCAAGCAGGCCATTCCCAGTAATCGGGGCCGTCCCCCAATGCAAGGGTTTTGACCTCAGATATTCC
The DNA here is from genome assembly GCA_027406125.1 of Colletotrichum tropicale. NCBI lineage: Eukaryota > Fungi > Ascomycota > Sordariomycetes > Glomerellales > Glomerellaceae > Colletotrichum > Colletotrichum tropicale. The sequence goes on from JANVYH010000004.1 coordinate 4,749,701, forward strand.
GACTTACCAAGCTGAGGGTCAACCGCTTGAACTCATTTAGTTCCTCAGCCTAGACTTTGAGAAAGAGGCAACCTAGTGCCATCTGCCCTCATGTAGGTACTCAGCAGAGGAGATTTAAGCCTGCTGAAGTGTACTCGGAGCTGATCTCGGCCCCACACCAAGCCGATGCATCCCCATGGATGACATGGGAAGGTATCCATCGCAATGCTCTTCGCAGCATCACGCCTGCTACGATGAAGAAAGTAGAGGATACTTGAATACTGATCCGGATAGCATGGTACTATTTCACGACGATCAGAAAGGACTTTGCGGTCTGCTCTCCTCTCCTTCTGTCGTCCCTTCTCTCGCCCCCTTCTCTCGCCCCCTTCTCTCATCCCCTTCTCTCATCCCCTTCTCTCATCCCCTTCTCTCATCCGCGCTAGATAGATTCATCTCGTGGCATACCTAGAACAGTTGTGTGATTCTCCTCACGGCATCACATTTCACTTCCTTGATAGAGACACAGTCTTGAAGATATCGATTACTAACAAAAGAAACATCTCCATTTCCGTTACGATCGGAACGAGTTTGCCTCTCCCTACACAATCATGATGTAACCCGTCTCTGCCTCTCATTTCTACCCTCACAAGCTAGTGCTGTTCCAAAGGCATTTCACTCCTCACGTGCCGCTTCCTCTGTTCCCGCTTGCTCCGTTCCTGCTGCTGCCGCGGCCTCCGCAGATTTTTCCTCCCATCTGCCAACGAACAAAGCCTCCGCGTCGACAGTGTCGCCCTCTCTGACGTGCGGCTTCTTGATCGCCGGATGAAGCGTCATGTTAAGCAATTCTATCGGGACTTCGTCCAGGGGCACCTCTGAACGACCCAAGTCTTGCATGGCAAGACGTGCCGCAGGCACTTCCTTCAGGAGGTCACCCGTGAACACCGAGACTTCCAGGGCTGCTCCACCAATACCACCATGTATCATAGCCTCACGCCATAACTGAGGGGTGGTGGTGTCAGCGTGAATCGGCAGACCAGGAGCGCGGATAAAGATGTGCGCACGGGTATCATAAATCTCCATGGATTTGATCCTGAAGATCACCTGATATCCCTGGCACTGCGTGAACAAGCTAAGGGCCCCAGATGAGAGCCCAGAGGTGTGCTTGTGGTTATCCGAAATCCCTGTGAAGTTATGGTCGTTGCGGCTGCCGTCGTGGCTGAACCAATTGGACCTACGAGGGTCGATGCCATCTGCACTGTCCTCTCTAAGGGATCGACGGCGTTTTAGCTTGGTCAAATCTCGCTTTCCTCTGGCATAGTTCTCTATCTCCTTGGCATACTTGGACACCAGTCCCGGCTTCTTGCTCTCCTTTCCATTGTTAGGGCGCACTCTACCGTTGGGGATACCCAGGTCCAACTTCAGACGCTCTTTTGGCTTGCAGCGCACGCCCAGGCGGTCGATGCGACCCTCCACATATGGCATCTTCAGCGCCTTGCCACCTCCGTTGGTGATTGTCTTATTTGCCTTGGCAACGGCGAGGAGGTGTCGGTAAAGATCCACGAGTTTGATGACCTCACGGGGGCGTGCTGTCAATGGTTCAAGGGCAGCTAAACGCCCCTTGAGGGCTTCTTTGAAAGACTTGAAGAATGTCTCGACGTCGCCTTCCTTCCAGGTACCAGCAGCTCTCAGGGAGAATTCTGCCCTCCAGCAGGAGACCCACTCGGGGTCCAAAGGGTCCGTCAGCCGCCAGATCTCATCAACGGCGTCTGTGCTGTGACGAGAATCGATCAGGACAGCATCCTGTTCGACCTCAGGGATGTGACTGAGGTTGGCCGGCACCTTAGGGATGGCACGAACGAGCGCAGGGTCAAGGAGACGTTCATCCTCATATTTGAATTCCTTGTCCCTCACCTTACGGGCGAGCTCCTTGCCATGGTTGATCAACAGCATCGGCTCCTTCCACACCACATCCTTGGCGATGCCAAGCTTCTTGAAGCAATCGCTGACCTTGGATTCGCCAGCGTCCGTATCCACGTGGTCTTTGTACTCGTAATTTTCTCGGTCGTTCGGCTGGAGAATGGCTTCGAATGTCGGGTTGGTACCGGCCATGGCTCTGGAAGATATCAGCAAGTGAAGACAGCTAAGGTAATTTCTTGAGGGGCGGACCTTGCGGGGGAGATGTTCGACGCCGAGAGGACAGTGAGGACCCTGGAGACGATGGGGAAGTCGACGACGATGGCGGCAAGAGACGATGGGGAAGACGACGACGATGGCGGCAAGAGACGGGGATAGCGAGAGACGGGGATAGCGAGAGACGGGGATAGCGAGAGGCGACAGCGTCAAGAGGCGACAGCGTCAAGAGGCGACAGCGTCAAGAGGCGACAGCGTCAAGAGGCGATGGCGTCAAGAGGTGATGGCGGCAAGAGGTGATGGCGGCAAGAGAAGATGATGGCTCTGAATGAAGAGAGACGGTGTTGAAAGCCAAAGGTGATGCCGATGGCAGTTGGTGGTGTCAACAGAGAGCAGTATCTATCAGGGGATGAGGATGACGATGGAGGTTTGAGAGTATGGCTTTGCAATAGCGGACCTCAGTCCTTTAGGGGTAGCAGACAAACGGAAGCTGCTTGACCGTCTCCAGCCTTCTTCCTCCTGTTCCCGTCCCCCCTGACGCGACTTCGCCGCCCACTCTGCATTGCATATGCTCAGACGCACAATCAAAAGGGCAGCTGCTCTTGGGGGTCTTGCCAAATCTGCTACTGGACAGGTGTGTTGAAACGTGCAGACAGTTTGGACTGACGATGGTGAACCTGGCATTCCTACTGTGGTTCCTTGCCTCGGAAATGTCATGGTGTACTCTTTCACATTCATCTTTGTTGAAGAAGGTTTGTCTCTTCCTGCAAAGAAACATCTAAAGAGTATTTGCCTAGATAAACACCTTCAAGAACAACGAAAGCAAAATATGTTCCTACCTCTTCCTTACCTGAACAGCAGGATATCGGGAATCGGCTCATTTTAGAGTCCTGACAAAGCAAGTGAAAATCTCAGAGCTGTAGTATCTGCATAGTGATGTGGTAGCAGAAACTTCTGCTGCCCATCTTGTGAGTACCAACCTTCTTCCTGACCTTTCGCTCTCATTAGCTGTGGGCTCCTTCTCACCTTGGCCTGATTGAAACCAGCTCTGTGTCAGTGATAACCGGGCAACAACCCATGCTGTTTGTTTAATGATCGTGCTGCGAAACTTGGTCTCAAGCTTTGCTCATATTCTCAGGCGCAAGTGAGAAGTAGAGCCAAGACATTGTGGTATATGTACTTCTACTTCATCTTTGGTGTTTAAAACCAGTCAAGGTGAGTTCTCTATCTTCACCGCTTCGACAAGATGCATTGACCAGACGGATACGGGAAGCCCGCAGTTTACATCACTTTGGTGGATGCCTGATCTACCCGTATCTCTGTTTGTTCTCCTAGCTCGGAGCTGGCGCTCACCTCGCCAGCTGGGAGAATGACATCCATCATTGTCATTTTAGCTTTCATCAGTAGAAGAAAAAATGCACAAGCTCTCAGATACAGGTTCTAGGCATAATAGGGTGACATGTCTAATGTTGTCTCAACAGTCGCTATCTTTTTGTGTGATTCCACCGTTCTTTTGCATGTAATGGCATGATAATCTGGTAGCCAGAAAGGAGTAGTCTTTGGCTGCTTGGCGTGGATGATGCCAGGTTCTGACTTGCCTGATCAAACAGCTCCAATGGCGGGAGACTGGGAGAGATCACCGCGGGGTCCATGCGCTGACGTGCAGATACCCGACTGCTGGATTGACGTGTACGTACAACATAAGTTTGGCACTGTCATGTGGTAGGTTTTTTTGATGCCTAGGATAGAGGCCACTGGGCACCTGCATCTCCAACCCATCAATCTAGCCTGTCTTGGATTATTTCTAAAGTGATTTGATGGCTTGCTATACAATTTTGTTTCCAATACTTTCCGTGCGTTAACTTGACAAGAATGCAGGAAAAGCTCGGATGTGGCCATTCACGTACATGCACCTTTCTCCAGCTGCGTGTGCCACACAGCTTACAAGGTTGTCATCAGCTTTTCTGTGTTACCTTTGGATCTTCTGCGTTCCTCTTTGAGCCCCCAAAGTCTACGCACGTTCTCCTTGGAGAGACCACAGATTCTACCAGAACATTGTTTTCGCTTCTGCAAACCTTTCGAGTTCGCCTAGGCTCGCTCTACTAATGATTCACTGGAGATCTTCGACAGAATAGCAACTGGTAAGGTGTTCATCGACACTCACTCCCAAGCACATCTCTCTATCATCACTCATAGGTAGTCTGACATCAACACCATCAGGTCTCAACCACCAGCACCTCTCATCATCATGCCCACTTGGAGCAGTCCTTCAGAGGTGTACGCCGTTGGCAAAGAGGTGACTCTGTACCCATACGAGCCGGTCCGTCCCCATGGCATGCCACAGTACGACCGCAATTGTCTCCCATCCGACCTTCGCCCTGGCGACCTGCGCGACTTCGCCAGACCTGACAAGAACCTCGAGGCCAAGATCAGGATCACGGAGGCTATTCGGATTGATCAGAATCGATACTCGCAGATTTTTGCCTGTGAGGTTGTGGCCGTCCCGCACAAGGAGCGCCCCACCTGGTACCAGCAATCTCTCAGTCAGACCGACAAAAGCATGAAGCAACAGCCTCTGACCAGGAAGCTTGTCTGCAAGACGATCGACGCGCAATTTTTCCCGAGCAGCTTTGGCGGTCCCTACAGCAACTCGGAGGAGGCCGACGGCTTGCTAAGCCGTATCCACGCAGCCTATGCCTACTATCGCTGGAACAAGAAGACTGGTTACCCGCACACTATGCCACAATTCTATGGCGGCTGGGCTATGAAAGTCGCTGGTGGTATGGACGAGGAGGGCCGCACGACCTCAAGACACGTTGGTCTAGTTCTCATCGAGCACATTGACGGCTTCTCTATCGAGGACTTGTGTATTCGCGATGACGATGACCAAGACTGGGGTACCCTCACGCCACTTTCCGGACCTATCCGCTTCCGTCACGGCAATGAATGGAAAGATATCACCTTCGACCTGCAGACTCGCCAACTTGTTGTGCAGCAAGCGATTCACGGCCTTGTCGAAGGTTTCCATCTTGGTGTCGAGCATCACGATTTCGATCCGTGGAACATATTCGTCACGATGCAAAACGGACTGAAAGGCCTCAAGGAGTTACGAGTTGTGTTTCTCGACCATAATGATACTCAGGTATGGTATGAGACCAAGTACGCTCAAAAGTCTGGCAGAGCCTACTGTCTGCAGAAGCTACCCCATCCCGTTCACCCTGCCGAGAGATGCAGTGCTATTGGCTTTGAGACGTGGCGTGGCTTTTGGCCCCCTACTCGTGACCAGTGTCATGGCGCCGATCCTAACAAGCAGTTCGCCGCCTGGATACGCGACAAGGGCGTGTTTGGGCCCAAATTGGAAGCGAAGACGGCCCCGTATCGAGGCATACCCGATGAGAACGTGGAGCCAAAGCGGTCCGAGAAGGGTTTGAAGAAGTCCGTTGTGCAGAGGCCCTACGCCCAGAAGACGTACTCCACCTTCGACACACTGGACTTGATTGGGGAGAGGGAGGATGCGGTAGATAATCCCATCATTCCTACCATCATGGGCGAGCTGGGAGTACAAGATAAGCCGGAAGAGTTCGTGAAGGGCATCGAGATGGCCCTGCGAAGGGCGTTCCTAGGGGGCTGCCAAATGAAGTCGGAGGTCAACGGCTCGCCTCATCTTGGACCAGACCATATATGGTGGAAGGCATGGCGACATGACAAACCTGCTCCTTATGGTCCGACAAGGCGCCGCATCGAAAAAGCCCAATTCAGAACCCCTCGGCTTCGTGCAATCCAGCGCTCCGACTCCAGTGAACAGCCCGTGTCCGGAGACTACCCTCCAGCGCAAGGTCGAGACATCCCCACCTCCACCAGTCTTAGAGCCCCAGGAGACGACCAGAATCGCCAGGAATCAAGCATCTCGTCCCGAGGACGCGGAAACGATCGCCAGCAGTCAAGCACTCCGTCCCGAGGACGCGGAAACGATCGCCAGCAGTCAAGCACTCCGTTCGGAGGACGCGGAAACGATCGCCAGCAGTCAAGCACTCCGTTCGGAGGACGCGGAAACGATCGCCAGCAGTCAAGCACTCCGTCCCGAGGACGCGGAAACGATCGCCAGCAGTCAAGCACTCCGTCCCGAGGAGGTGACCAGAATCTCCAGCAGTCAAGCACTGCAACCGGAGGACGCGGAGCCGGAGGACGCGGAGCCGGAGGACGCGGAGCCGGAGGACGCGGAGCCGGAGGACGCGGAGCTGGAGGGCGCGGATACAGCCGCTAGCAGTCACACCTTTGGTCCCGAGGAGGCTTCATCACGTTGCCCTTACGCAGGCGGGAGAACCGTCCGTCCCAGGGCCAAACGACTCCCACAGCTTTGGCTCAACAGCCTCCTGGTCAGGAGAATAGATCTACGTCATCGTCTCAAGCGGAGATGGATCCTGAGTATGAACGTTGCCATGCTCATTGAAGCCTGCTTCCTGGCGAGGAGGAGACGAACACCGGGAGGGTACGGTGAGGCACACAAATGGATGATAGAGTGATACACACATGGATGTTAGAGTGATTTTGGACATGTTTGTTTCAGGTACTTGGGGTTTCAGCTAGACTGCGTCTATTCCCCCGCCTCCTCGTATCCAGGGGACTTTGGAAGGACAATGTCTTTGAATATCCCAGATACATGTATTTGGACAAAAGAAAAGGAGAGATCAGAGGCGGAGGATATTGATAATGACGCGCACACAGATTGTTTTCAGCGGTCACGGAAGTTGGACTAGATGTTGGCATTGTTGAGTATGTAGACTTGATTTGATTTGGCTTCCTTCTTTCTTATTCGGCCTTCTTTGCTGATGGCTGGCTTGTGATGTGTTTGATTCGTGACCTCGCAGCGGGCTGCACGATGAGTTCGAAAAAGTCATGGGATAAGCCCATGCAGTGATCGTCAATGAGACTCGGCCATTGAGATGGGGTGTACATTGTGTGCGTAGCTGTTTCCAATCTTCCCATCCTAGCAGTCATGATAGCAACCGAGGTGACCATCTCGTGCCTAATGCCAACAGTCGTGTGCCGCGATCGCCTTCCAAGCCATTCATCGTCAGGCATAGAACCTACATGGGGCATCATGTCGAGGCAGAAGACACCTGATGTGAGGCACGCCTAGCAGTACCGCCGCCCATATTTTCTTCAAGGTGTCCTGGCATTCGATAGCAGACTGGCGCTGAATGCTTGTAGATGTCTAAATTGTCAGCTCGGTCGGCGGGATGGCAATCAATTCAACGGGCGGTTCCAACGGAAATGAGAGCTGGGCTGCAAACGAAAACGGCAAGTCCTCCCTCCCAGCATCGGAAGAAGAAAAATTATTCTGACACCCTGTTGGATGTATTTACACATCAAACCAATGAGATTACAACTTTGCCGCGGTCTTTCATACTTGATCACCGCCACGGCCAATCTCCATCAATGGCGTCGGGACGGGTGTCGCTTACACCGTCCAGGCGAAGAAGCGTCTTCTTCAAGAACGTAAACATTTGAACAAGCCATCATGAACCATGCTGGAGAGCCGAATCAGACGTGAATGCGAGCCAAAAGTCTCCATCCTCAGCGAAAGACGACGCTCGAAGAGACCTTCTGAAGCGAAGACTTCAAGGTGATCATCTCGGGTCCCGTACCCTGATATAGGCGTTCGGAGCGGTTGGGAGAACTGGGGCCGTCCATGGCTTTGAGGACTATTGCTCGAGGTGAAGTAGCACCTTCCGCAAATACACCCAGTCATGAAATAATATCCAACGCAGCAATATTAACTTCCCAAGCATCAGATGTCGTGCAAACAAAGCACCCCCTGTCACGAGAAAACATCTCGGGGCAACACCGAAAATACGTACCTCCAAATCCAACCCGCACGGCCCAAGCCACCGAGCCAGACCGCCGCGGTGGAACCCACCCGACAGGCCAGGCGCTGACAGCACTCACAGCTGCACCTCAGTCCAGCGCCCGATAGGAAAACCCCACCATCTTATCAATCTAATCACCGAAACATCCCCAGCACCTCACGTTTTCGACAATCATTCCCTCACCTTCCCCAACCCAACCCAACCCATCGCCGGTGCCTCACTCCCCCTGCTCCTTCCCTTTTCGCTCCAAGCAGTCGCAACGACCACTCTTTGTCAAAAGGAAACGATGGCCGACCAAATAACGGAGTCCTCCCTCCGCGACGCCCTCGCCCAGCGCCTGCAGGCCGTCCACGTCGAAGTCACAGACATGTCCGGTACGCGAAACCACCCCCCTCCACCCTCCCACGATACCAAAAACGTCATACCCCGCCGGCGCCGGCGCCGGTGCCGCTTCCGCGATCCGCGCAACCTGCTCCCAACATGACCTGCGACGCAACAGCTGACCTCTCTTCTCTCTCCTCACACAGGCGGCTGCGGCCAATCCTTCACCTCGCTAATCGTCTCCCCCGCCTTCGAGAAGCAAACGTCCCTCAAGCGCCACCGCCTCGTCAACGCCGCCCTCAAGGACGAGATCGCCCGCATCCACGCCTGGAGCGCAAAGTGCCAGACCCCCGCCGAGTGGGAGCGCGACCGCGCCGCCGCCGCCGCCGACGGTCCCCCTCTGGACGGCACGGTCGGCGGACGGGTGGAGGGCGTTGCGCAGTAACGGGAAAAGGAGGAACGTTTTTCTTTAAATACATACCCAGCCCCTTCCTCCATCTGTTCACGGTCTACGGGTTGTGGGGAAGAAACATGGCATATTTGACGATGCGGCATGAGGTTCGGATATCATGAAACGGTGGACATCATCAGGATCTCTCGGACGGCGCGATAGGTGTTTGGACCAAGACACCCATTTTTTCGAGTATATACATTTTGGCTTGCGGGGAATGTCAATGAAAAGTTGAGAAAAGGAAGCAGGCTTTTTCGTGGCTTCGTTCTTTGTCATATATCAACCTATTTGAAACTTGCTGCTCCAAACAGCATGCCTGGACTCCGGACGAAACAGCCCCCATTAGTCCTACATCTAAAACAACCCCAGCAAGTCCTCATTCGTCTTCTTCCCGTTGCCTTCACTCGGTTGTGCGGGTGGGTTCTGGGTCTGGTTCAACTGCATGGCCGCCGGCAGGGGCTGGCCTGATCCCGTGTTGCCAAAGTCAAGGCCGGAGAATCCATTCATCAAATCGTTCATGCCGCCACCTCCCGCTGCTCCAGGACTCATGGGGTTCGCGGCTGCTTGTTGCTGCTGCGGCGGCGGGGCGTCAAACAGACCCATCATATCAGCCATGGCGCTTGATGGCGCGCCACCCGAGGGGCTGGCAACTCTGTCTGGAGTGTTGACATTGCTGTTCTGCTCAGCAGACGCAGGAGCAGCACCGTCGAAGTCGATGTCGAGCAGGTTTTCGATGTTGTTTTGTGGCGGAGGGTTGCCGTTGGCAGCTGCCGCCACCGACGCGGCGATAGGGTTCTCGGCTGCCTCCTGCCGTTGTTCGCGGATGGCCGCCCGCTGGATCTCGTCCGCTCCGAAACGACCCTTGCCGACGAATGATTCCGGTGGCTTGTGGTATACAGATGCAAGAGTGGAAAGCTCTGCCAGCAGCTGCTCCAAGAGGGCAGGGGGGAGACTGGTCATTGTTGTGGAGATGGCCGGCTTTTGTGAGAGAATGATGTTCTTGGCGACGTCCAAGTCACCCGACAATAGACGCCAGTAGACATAAGCTCTGTCGCGGATATCGGGGTTGTCGTTATCGGTTGTTGCCGACTGCAGTACCTTCTGTACAAGGCCTTGTGTGTTGCCAGGCTTCTTCAAGAAGAGCTTGACAACTGCTGTGAGAATTTGAAGTTGGGTCTTCTGTAGTTAGCGCTGGAATCAACATGTAGAGGAAGGACAGACAAACCTGTGTGAATTCCTCCATGAAGCCGTCTACGAAGCTCTCGAGAATCTCATCCGCATTGTTAATCTTCTCCGCGTACTCACCGACGATCCAAATAAGCGATCCTCTCGCGGTAGGCTCGTCGAGTTCATCAATGTGCTGGCATAGCGTAGGAATGACGCCTTCATAGCCGGGATATTTACGCAGAATATCCTTAATGACAACTACGACCTCCTGCACAACATAGTTGACCTTGGTGGCAATCAGATCCAGCAGCGCGTTGACGCACTTCTGGCTGGCGCTCTCAATCTTGATCGCGACCTGTCCAATCGCCTTGACTGCGCGCTTGACGAAGTCCATGTCGACTTCCAGCGCATACTCCTTCAACTCTGCAAGAAGCTGATCGAAGTTCTTGTCGTTGGCTATCCGGACCATGATCTCAAGCTTCTGAAGCTTGACATAGGGGGGGTCGTTGTATTTACAGAAGAAAACACGCAGCTCCTTGCTAAGAATGTCGGGCTTGGCCTGGAGAAGGAGGTCGATGTTGCGCAGAGCGACGTACTGAACTTCGGGAGCGGAGGCGACAAGCGTAACCAGGGGAGGCGCCATCTTCTTGAGATACGCCCGCACCAGCTCGGGGTTGATCGCCTTCATGTGGATAAAGACGACCTTGACAGCAGCCAAAACGACACTAGGGTTGACGTGCTGGAACTGGGGTGCTACTCTCTCGCAAATGTGCTCGGACTCCTTAACGTCCACGGCGGGGTAATCGGCCAGCGTGGTCAAGATCGTGACGCGTCCCCATTCTGTGCACTCATTCAGAGCCATCAAGAGCTTCTTGAGCGTTGCTGGGGTCACCACGAGGGCTCTCGTCTCTGGGGCGGTTTCGGTGATTTCTGAGAGGGCCTGAACCGAGTTTGCGACGACCATAGGGTTCGGGTCGCCGATGAGCTCCTGCAAGGACTCCAAAAAGCCGTTTTCTATACACATGGTCGGATTCAAGTCGAAAAGCTTCGCTACACAAATGGCGGCTGTCTTGCGAACGTAGGGCGACTCGTCTCGTAGCGTTTTCCGCAGCGGTTCCTCCATGTAATCCACCATCTTATCGACTCTGATACATCCCATCGTTCGAATCGCTAATGCACGGATAAGTGGATTTGGGTCTTCGGAATCCTGAACGAAGGTATTGACGGCAAGAATGCAGAGGTCGGGGTGCGACTTTGCGTAGTTCCTTTGGCCCCTGTCAGCAACTTGCTTTGACACAGCCGTCGCTGGTGATAGCGACCGACCCTGCGGAAACTCACATGAGGTATAGATAGACGAGTTTCTTCTGGTCCAGATCTCCGGTCGCGATGTTCTTCAGAACGTCGGGGAACAAAGCTGAGACATCCTTGCCCAACGTCATCGCCATGATGGTCTTCTGAATGGACTCCTTGCGCTCGTAGGCATACTGAGAGACAAGACCTGCTCGCAGCTCGAAAGTCTCTCCCTTCCTCGGGGGAGCAAAGGCCCCACGAATGCGATTGACCGCCATGGTGCTGGATGTGTTGCGTGTCGTCGAGGGGCTCGATGGGTGCGGTGGTAGGACGGAAGATGGAACGGTGAACTCGCGTCAGGAGCGGGTCGGGGGAGTGGGAGAGGTGGCCAGTCCGATCAGGACCTGGACAAGCTCATCCGACACGAAACCGTCGGTGATGTGACAGGCGGTTGCTTTCTTTGTGTCGTCAATGTTTTCGGGAGATGCAGCAAGTGCACCTAGTCGGAATTCGCCAAGAAGATGAGGTGGTCGAAGAAGTACCTGTCAGTGTAATGCCCCCCTACTGCGCAGGCAAGCGTAACCTTAATCCCGGCCTGGCCAGCCTGGCAGTCTGGCAATGCCTGGCTGAGGCGCCGCCTTCCCGCTAAGTGAATGGACCTCACCCCTGGAAACCCCCACTTTAGCTGCATGCATGTATCGGGTCGCTCGTCGTCAGAGATACCAAGGTACCTGCTTTCTTGGTGCTCTTACATCAGTCCCTCCCGCACTTTCTCATCACCAGAGTCTCGATTTTTGCTGATGCTCAAGAGACAAATCACAATATTCGTGAATAGCAAGCGATCTATAGATTTTAGTCTCGATCTGGCGGCTTCGTTGACCCGATTATCATAACCCCTCTTCACCTCAAAGTAAACAACCAGGATCACCATGGTAAGTCACAGCCTCGAAGCTCTTGACTGTTGTGTTTTTGACAAAGGTCGTCAAGGCAACATTACCCAATCTTCGCCGTCTCTTCATCGAGGCAAGATCCGATGATGAAGAACGAGAAGTATCGAGGAAAGCCGTAAGTTTATCGACAAGAAGATGTGGCGGTACTCAACTCACAGTCTATTTACAGTTCTATAACGCCGTACTCTTCATGAGCTCGGTAGCTATCTTCAGTCTGATAGCTCAGAGAATGAACGCAACCAAGTGAGAACAGGTGTAGCCACAAAACGTTCTTATATCCAGGACAGGCATGCCGAGAATCTTGGCGTTGGCGTTTGCACCCGATGGACGCATAGGCTTGGATGGAATCCCCCCTGCAACGTCCAGGGAGAACGGCACCGACACAGTCGGAGTCGTCGATCCGTCAGGATCAACTCTGGTTATCTTTTGCACGAACAGATCTCGGCATCTCCGATCTCACGTTCGGATCAGCAGGAGCTTTTCTAGCACCTGGCGATGCGAGCCTGCAATGGCGGCAGCTGGCTGACCTGACGGAATGACGGACAGAGGTCGGATCATAAGACAGCCGTGTAGACTGTTTGCTCTGAACAAAACCTTGCGTTTCGTTCAAAGTCGCCGCCCACAAGGACTATGAGCAGCATGACGTTATGAGCTGTGGAAAGCAGCATGAATAATGATTACTTTAATTACTCAAGCATCCGAATGCATTCTAAGCCTTTAAGGTCTACAGACATGAAGCGCCTACGCCTACCACATTTTTTTCCCATTCACGGGCATAGTTCCGACCCCAACATGGTAATCAGATCACTTGATCTTGGTCAGGATTGTTCTTACCTTGAAGCAAATTATTCGTCAAAAGGCATGCCTGGTAAACCCAACAATCAGAAAAGGGTTCAATGCCGAACATGAATTCCGCTTTCCAAATTGAAGCTAGATAATCTATGGTTTGCACCTTAACCCCTCGCAGCCTTCCATATCTTTATCAACGGCCCATCGACACCATACAAAGGATCCATCCTCGGTAAACCCACCCCTTCGACCTCCTCGACTAGACCCTGCTTCTCCTGTAACGGTTTCCTCCCCATCTCACTCCGCCACTGCGGAGATTCTTCAGGATACACTCCAACATATCGATACTCCTTCTCCCCCGGTGTCGCCTTCTCATCAGCGACGGAAGCATGCGCCACACCGGCCGGCACGACAACAACGTCGCCAGGTCCCACCCAGCACCGCACGCCGCTGCCGGCGGGGTCAGAGCCGCCCTCGCCGAAGACGAGCTCAGAACGGCCCTGGAAGATGCCTGGATGTGACTCAGTAAGGGGGATCCTTGAATGTGTCTAGACAGAATGATGAATGGTTACCGTAACATTCATGAGTATTGGGATGGAAATGTTTCAACGTGATCGCTCCCCAAGTCCCCTGCGCAAGACAGACACCTCGTCAGTTGAAGGTAGATAAGTAGAAGATCTAGATGACTGACTTTCTTCACCCATCCGTACTGTTGCAACTTCTCTGAGACCTCATCCTCATCCAGCTCGTCGCCAGTGCCCAACACTCCACGATACACTAGCACAGGGAAATCGCTATTGGGGCAGTGTTCCGTGCGCTTCACCAAGTACGTCTCCGGCTGGATCTTCTCTCCATCGGTGGTCGTCATATTGGTGGTCGGCTCAGGTGGGATGGGCGTTGTCTCCAAATGAAACGGGCGGTTGCATATCCATTCCCATGGCCATCGTTTTATCCGTCAACACGTCCGGCAATCAGGTCCCTTTCAGGAAGCTCCACGCGGGTAGAAGACCTGCGTCATCTTTTTGCTCAAATGATCTTGGCTAAACTGCTGGGTGGGTGTGGTCAAGCGATGATTGACTGCAGGCCAGTGTGGGAGGTACAACGAGTTATCTCCGAACACTCGGAAGTCGACGAGCCAGCTCCGACGATGCCCTGCCATAACCGCATTTTGCCTCTCGCATATCTGATATTGGTATCTTCGTACAAAATCGCTCAATAAATTCTTCATTCCTCATCTTCATCTCCGGCCGCAGCACCCTCCTTGACAGGCGCCTTCGCCTCCTGCTTCCTCCACAACCCAGCCAGAAACTCATTCGTGCTCGCCTCCTCCAGCCCCTTATCCTCCCTCTTCTTCAAAAACCTCGGAAATCGCAGACTCAGCCCGCGGTCCTCGCTCACCAGCCCAATAGCAGCTGTGTATGTCGGGCTCAACGTCACATCCGCAAACGCCATCTCCCACACCTCCTGCGGCTCGAACCACACGTCCGGCTCCGGGCCAGAGTATTCCACGAACGCGGGCTTCTGCCCCCGCGTGTTGCGGCTCTCCCCCGTCGCCTCACCGTCGTCGTAAAAGTCCCGGTTCGCCTTGTAGAAGGCGTCGGTGAAGCCCGACATGCACTTGCACACCACCTCGAGGGACCCCGTGTCCTCGTTGCGCACGGCCATGAGGATGGGCGACCACCACTTGGCCTTGCGGCCCTGGCCGTGCCAGCCCGCGACGGGGATCATGTCGAGCGTGTCGAAGCTCGAGCTGTAGTCCTTCTTGACCTTAAGCCACGAGTCGAGGCGCTTGTCCGGCTCGTAGGTTGCGAGCAGGGGCTTGCGACGGCCCTTTTTCTTGGGGGCATCTTCGTCCTTGGCACCTTTCCCTCGTTTCGTTTTGGAGGGTGTTTTGGGTTCTTCGACTGTCTCTCCGTCGGCTTCGGCGGTATCGTCGCCTTGGTACGGGATGTCTGTCAGGTTATCCAGGATCTTGACCATGATGCCCTCGCATTTGATGTCTGTCGCTTGTTTGAAGAAATCCAGGACGGCATCAGAATCCTGAGATGTAGCATCCAGATTCTTGACCCAAGTGAACTGGTGTGGAACCTCGATGAACATGGAGCGGAGAAGCTCTCTCCTCTCTCGGAACGGTCTGTCCAGCAGGGGCTGCCCGTTTAGGAACATGAGGTCGAATGCGAACATGCACACGTCGACCTGGATGCTTCCAATCGCGACATCTTTGCGAGCGCGGTTCGTGAGTGTCTGGAAGTTCTTCAAGTCTCCAGTTTCTCTATCCACCGCCACAACTTCACCCTCCATAATGAAGCTATCTACGCCTTCGCCGCGGATCTTGGGCATCAGCGCCACCAAGTCGGGGTATTTGTCGGTCATGAGTTCGAGGTGCCGCGAAAAGATGGTGACCTTCCCCTTCTCATCGCAATGAATTTGTGCGCGCTGGCCATCATACTTGAACTCGCATGCGAAGTCTCTCCCTTGCAGCTTGGTGAGCATTTCCGAGAGGTCCCTTGTGATGCTGCCCAACATGGGTCGTAAGGGAATGTGCAGCGTCAGGCCGCAGCGGATCAGAAGCTCGTCGCAGACGCCGATCTCTAGCAAAACCGGGACGAGGTCGTTGTAATTCGGCCGCCGCGCGAAGCATGCCTTGACGATTTCTTCTGCCTTGCTCCAAACCTCGGCCAACTCATCCTTTTTGAGTTTCTGCAAGTCTTTTGCTGACCGCAGAGGAAAATCTGCTCCTGCCGGACGCGAGAGCAGGAAAGCTCTTGAAAGGGCGATCAGCATAGTCGTCTTCACAGCCCCAATCCTCAGCTGATGGTCGTGTCAGTTTCGGGAATGTTGATGAAGAAAGATTTTACTCACATGCTGGCACAGAGTCCGCACAATGTATCTGCTCTCTTCTCCGCCTCGCGCATCTTGAAGCAATCGATCAACGATTCTCTGCTTGGCCTCACCACTGCCCTGCCCTTGACTATTTGCGATCTTGACCAAGGACTGGTAGACAGCCTGGATTGTTAGCGGCTTCGGCTTACGCAGCGTGAAACTCTGTTTCTTCTTCGCCTCAAATGCAACATCGCCCGCGTCTCCATACTTGTCATATATCGTCTTCAAGGCCCGCCCGTCTAAGCCGCATACCTGCTTCAGTGCCTTAGATATCGCGGACCCACCCAGACCCAATTCTAAGGAGATGTAAGGAGGTGAAATGGCATTTGTCGCTAGCCAAACTGCCGGAAGAAGACTGTCTGGATCTGCTTCGATCAGAACCCGGATAGAGTTGACCAAGGTGTCGACGATCTTAATCCGGCTTTGCGTGCCGTTCACTAACACGAAGCATCTTGTCAGGAATGCGTAAGATGCATGGCCTCCTTCAGACGCCCACTGCTCCTTGAGCTGAGGGGTAAACTCTGATGGGTCAAATGTCAGAGGACTTTGATCTAGGGGAATCGTCGCTGATGCGGTGTCTTCCGCGTTGGCTACCGAAGACAGTGACAGAGTGTTCTTCTTGGGCGCCTGCGGTAACACGACTGCTGGTTTAGAAGGTTCAGCGGCAGCTCCCGAGACCTCGTGAGCTTTCGATGCTTCTAATGGAGAAGATTCTTTTGCAGGTTCAGGACATGGCGTCGAGGCGGCCCTCTCATTCTGGACTTCGGCATCCCACTCGGCTTGCAGTTTCCGTGCGAGCTCCTCATCCGTCAACTCCGAATTCTCACCATTCGCTGCTTGGCTATTCGGCGTGGCCTCTGGTGTATCCTTTGGTGTTTCTTTAGGCGTGGTGCTGCCATTCTGCCTCTGTTTTGAAAAGAAGTACTCTAGTCCCCTCGACGGCACTCCGGATGAAGATTGGTCGTTGAGCTTCCGCTTCTTGGATGGGCTGGGCATGGCGGCGAGATCAACGGGGAAAAGCCGTTGCAAAGATCATACCGTTTGAAGTAACGAATGACGTGGCTCGGGTATGGTATTGAGTAAATAAAGAATCGGAAACGGCGTCACTTCATGTCGATAAACAAGTCACTTTGGGGTCGGCATTTACAACAGGTCCGTCCTCGTCCCCTGCACGTTCAGCGCCTCAGTCAATGACGCTGCACCAGCCATCCAAACACAGAAGGCCCAAGCTCCCGAAATGTGTCTTAGTCATCAGGTACAAGTGGGTCTTCGCAAGGTCAGATTAACGGCAGCACCTCTTTTCCGTCGCCGGCGCTAAGCCCCTTCGATCAAGCGACTTTCACACAACTTGAGAAATCTTTCCCTGCCGCTGCTGTGTGCGCGCGCGTGTGTGTGGCCAGCCAAACCACAGCGAAAAAGAGTGCAGCCCCACCAAGGCGGTTTTCTCTCACGAAGCCCGCCCCCCCTCCACGTCGTGAACGAACCTCGAATCCGACCTCGACCTACACCTCACACCCCCGTGATACCCCCCGCCCACCACAACCACATCTCCCCCCCTTCAGAACCAGCAGCCATGTTGAACGGTGAAGATCCGCCCGAGCGGCCCGACTACATTGTCAACATCATCAATGGCCTCGAGCGTTACAACCCCGAGGCCGTCGTCACCCTCGAGGCCTACCTCCAGGAGCAGTGCGAGCAGAAGACTAGCGACTGCAATGCCAACCGCACACTCCTGAAGCTGTGAGTCTGCTCCCTTTTCCCGTCCTCGTCGTCGTTGGCCCCCTTTTAGCCATCGAACCGAAACAAGCACGTCTCTTATACTCTTGCCCAATCTTGTTGGTCTTGCGCCGGTTTTCATGATGACCATAAACGTTTCCTATTACCTGACATTGCGCCGGTCCGGCTTCCGTCATGAACCGACCAAACGTCGCAAATGAAGTCAAACCGTGGTGATACCTGAACGAACACCGGAAAACAACCTTCATCTTCATCAGCACCTTGTCGAATACGACCATCGGCTAACAAAGTCCCTCTTCTCTCTGCCAACAGGTACCAGCTCAACCCCGACCGCATCAAGGACGAGGTCGTCACCAACATCCTCGTCAAGGCCATGACCCAGTTCCCCTCCCCCCAGTTCACCCTGGCCCTCCACCTCATCAACGCCTCCGCCGCCGCCCAGGGCGAGCTCCACGAGGCCGTCACCAAGCTGCGCACCCTCAACTCCCAGCTCGAGGGCGCCCAGTACGCCCGCTTCTGGAACACCATCGACGGCGACGACCTCTGCGCAGACCTCATCGCCGACATCTCCGGCTTCGAGGACCTCATCCGCGCAAACATCGCCGGCCAGGTCTCCCAGGCCTTCCGCGAGGTCTCCCTCTCCCAGCTCGAGTCCTGGCTCGGCCTCAGCGCCGATGCCACCGCCAAGTTCGCCTCCGAGGTCGCCGGCTGGACCGTCGGTGACAACGGCATTGTCTCCATCCCCCGCAACGCCGAGAACGAGGCCAAGAAGGCCGAGATCAGGGAGGACGTCAACGTCGACATGTTCTCGAGGGTTCTCCGCAGATCATGGGAGGAGACGGCTTAAGAAGAATAAAAAAGGTTTGAGGGCCAAAAGTTCTGGATGTTGTGGGTGAGAGGATGAATCAACTCTATCTTCTCAAGGAGAGAAAGAGAGAAGAAAAGAGGTACCCTTGGCTGCTTGACGGCTCCGTTAATGGAGTTCAGGGCTGGGAGAGAAGCATGGCGGCAAAATTACCGGCGTTCATTGTGACTTTGGAATTGGGAGAGCCATAGAGGATATCCCCGAATATGAGACATGCCACAAAGAAGATCTGTCTAAGAGTGTCGTATGATGTTGTTCATTGCCACGTGTCTATAAACAATGCTTTTCCCATCCCCCGTTGTGTTACATCTCACCTCAAACCAAACGCTCATCGCTTCGCGAGCTCCTCCCACTGCACACCACACCACTCCTCAAGATACCCCGCCTCGCCCGCCTCAACACCCCTCTCCTGACAATCCGCCTCGCACACCCCGACAATAACAGTGCCCCAATCCATGCCCTCCAGCGAGACCTCCTCCGCCTCCAGCTCCGCGATCGCGTTCGGCGTCATCTGCACCTCAAACACCCTGCCCGCGCCGCAGTTCCCGCACCGCGGCATCCGGCCCCCGCTCGCCGTCAGCGCCTTCCCCACGGCGTCCGCCTTGGAGTACAGCAGCGGCGCGCCGCCGAACTCGTACCGGATCGCCTGCTCCGGGTTCTGCGCCATGCGGTCCGCGAACTTCTGGAACACCGCGTCCATCGACGACTCGAACACGTCCTTGGTGTCCATCGCGCCGCTGCTGCCGCCCGGCCCGTCCGTGTCGACCTCCATCCGCGCGTTCTGCGGGATCGCCGCCGGCTCCGGGTCGAGCGTCTCGAACTCCGCGTCCGCGAGGTAGGACAGGCGGTACGGCTTCGGCTGCGCGGCGGCCTCGGGCCAGGGCTCCGGGGCGGGCGGCGGGCCCGATGGCGTTTGCGGGTTGTTCAGGGAGAGCGTCTCGGCGAAGGTCTTGGGGAGGTCGTCTGCGGCCGTGTCTGTGGGCTTCTTCGTCTCGGCGGGCTTGGAGAATGGGTTGGACGCCGGCGCGGCGGTGCTGAACGGGCTGCTGCTGGACGAGCCCGTGCTAAAGGGGTTCGCGCTGCTGGCGAAGGGGTTCGCTCCGGCAGAGCCACCAGCGCTACCACCAAACAGCGCGCTGCCGAGGCCCGGGCCGGCCTCCTTCTTGGGCTCCTCTTCCTCCTTCCGCGGGGCCTCCTTCTGCGCGGGGGCGGCCTTCTTGGCGGCGACGGCGGGTGCGTCCTTTGATATCCTGACGCCCCTGACGGCACGGATGCTGCCCTGCTTGCGGCGGCAGGTGGGCTTGCGGCAGGCGAAGACGTAGAGGCGGCGCTCGTGGCCGGGGAACTTTTCGGGCAGCTCGCCGTTGAGCTGGAGAAGCTGGACCATGATATCGTTACAGACCTTGCAGCGCGCAAGGGCTGCGGAGGCGGGTTTCTCTGGGTTCAGCCATTCCTGTGGAAGAAGCAGTGTCAGTTTGAGATGTGCTTTTTGGAGGGGCATCAGAGGGTTTGCGATTAGGACTTACGGGGCGTCCGCCCAGGCGACTGATGGTATCTTCGTCAGCATCGCTTGTGGCGTATCCGAGTAGAACATTAGTCTCGGTGAATTCCTCCTGCGAGGAATCGCTGTCGTAGTCTGCCATCTTATTTCTTTGCGTGCGCGTATGTGACTTTTGGACTGCTGGGTTGGGCTGCTGCCGTACGTGGGGTCAAGAATTTTTGGCCGTCGAAAATGTTCGATGCGGGGCTTATCTTATCGCACCTGTGGCGGGCGAGGGGTCAACAACGTCTTAAGCTAGCTGTCTCACTCATGGACCAGTTCAACGATTAAAGCAGGCATTGCACGCTACAATTTTTCATGTCTTGTTCGTAAATGGATATCATTCCAGTTCTCAGCTTTTGACAGGTCTAAGAGCAACGCCTTTTGTCTACCGTGCCAATACTTTACAACGAAAATCCGGTAAACCCATTACTCCTCAGGTCCGTCCATACCGGGGCCTGGGCCGCCTTGTCTGCCCATCTGTCTTGCCTTCAGCAACTCGTCGCACAGCAGCAGGTTGGAGGCAATGCTGGAGCTGGAGGCGATGCAGTTTCTCAGCACCCTGAAAGAGTCGAAGATTCCCTCAAGCTCGGGGTCCATCGGCTCACCCGTTGCGAGGTCCAAGCCCACAACGTTCCCATCGGCGTGCTCATCTTGCATGGCAGCGACTGCAATGTGTTAGTTCAAGCGTAAGAACAGACAGATAGAAATACTTACGGGCATCCTGGATGTCGAGACCAGCGTTGGCAGCCAGGGTCTTGGGAATGATGAGCAGGGCATCGGCGAATGCCTCAACACCCCACTTGGCCTTGCCCTTCACCGTCTTGGAGAAGGCATCGCTCTTCAGGTGCGCCGCGCAGGCTACCTGGAAAGCGCCAGCACCGGGAACAACGCTCTTGTCGACAATCATGTTGTAGACGCTGCGCAGACCGTCACGGACGGCATCGGTAACCTGGGTAATGGTGTGTGCGTTGGGGCCCTTGATGAGAAGGGTGACGGACTTGGGGTCCTTGACCTCCTCGATAAAGGTGTACTTCTCCTCGCCCAAGGTCTGCTCGTAGACGAGACCGGCCCATCCGAGGACATCGGGTGACAGGTCCTCGACACTGTTCTGTGCAACACCACCGCAGATAAGCTGCAGTCTCTCCATGTTTCTCCTCTTGGCGCGACGCAGGGCAAGGATGCCGTTCTTGGCCAGGACGTCCAGGGACAGGGGGTCGATACCCTTCTGGTTGACGATAACAAAGTTCTTGTTGGGGTCGTTTCCGCAAACCTCCTTCTTGAGTTCGACAATCTTCTTCAGTTTGGCGTCGACGAATCGGCGCTCGCTCTCCACCAGCTTGTCCCTTTGCTCCGCGCTAGAGTAGAAGAATCCAGAGTTGATCTCGGTCTTCTCGTACTCCAAGCTCACGTTCATCGTCAGGATGTAGGCGTTCTCGACGCGCTTCGGCATGTCGGGGTGGCGGGCGCCGTGGTCCAGAGCCAGACCCTTGATAAGCTGGGTATCGGAGGCGGTACGGTGCTGCATCTTCATAATCTCAACCATGTGCAAGTCGGGCTTGGCGGGGGCCTGGTAGATGGCGAGCACGGCGTCGACGATATCGGGGGTGAGCTTGGCAGCGAGACTGGAGTTGAGCTTCGTAGACAGCGATGTGCGAGCGACGGAAAGGAGCAACTCGCGGTCGACCTCCTTGGCGAGCTTGAAGCCATCGAGGAACTGTGTATCCAGTCAGTTCCACGTTCTTTGCGTCGTACCATCTGCAAAAGACGAACCTTCAAGGCCTCGTTCTTTGCAATCTCGAAACCATCCGTGATAATTCTAGGGTGCAGTCCTTCCGAAATGTAGCGATCCGCCTGCTTCAGAAGCTCACCGATCAACAAAACGGCCGACGTCGTACCATCACCACAGATATCGTCCTGGGCAGTCGCAGCTCGCGCAATCATGACGGCGGTGGGGTTCTGTATTTGCATCTCCCTGAGGAGAACGTTTCCATCTTTTGTCAACTTGATCTGTTCGGCGCGCATTAGCAGCGGTCCAGGGGTAAGGAGGGGCGGTATGTCGCACTTGGCCGGAACCGTCAACAAGCCTGGGAGATATTAGCAAACATTATAGCAACAAGAAAGATTATTTGGTGTCGTACATCTTGATGGTGCCCAGAGGGCCGAGGTTGGACTTGAGGACATCCTGCAGGCCTTCACCAGCGCTGATGTTGACCTTCAGGGCTTCACCCCGCCGCTACTTGGCTGATTAGCAACACAAACAAGGCCCGGCAGAAAAAGGGCAATGCGCACCCTGGATTCGGCCTTGGGGTTGAGCAGTTGGGCCGCAGACATGATGGCTGGAGGTCGTCGAGAGGCTCGTGAGGGGGGTATCGATCGGTGAGGTTATTGGATTAGCGACCTGACGTGGAGTGTTCTCGAGGGTTGACCTGGCCTGGTCCGGGGAGCTTCAGATGCGGGACTCTGGTGGTGACTTTTTTTCTGCCTTGAGGTGGCAGGCGGTCAGCCAGCGGTGGAAGGTGCTGGCTCGGTGCCTGAGTGCTTTCTCGTTAGCGCGACTTCTTCTTAGCTGCATATACTCAATCGAAATATGAGGTATATGCATCTAAAGGAGTCTGCATGTGTCAGCAGATACCAACAGCATGTTCAATGGTCTGTGCGTCTTTAGCGGGTGGCCCATACATAGCTACCTACCTACTGCAGCACGGCAGGCGGGAGCAGGGACTTTGGGGGTCTTGGGGTATGGACCACCCGAGTGAAACCTTTCTACCGCTGAGCTATGAGCCGCTGCTTTATCAGGAGCTTGGAAGAGCTTCAACGCCAGGACAGCCTTTCTCAGAGGCACAGCTCTGTAAAATCGAGTCCGTCTGGAAAATCGTCGGTGAAGGGCAGCCTGCAAATTGTTCTGTTTTCTCACAGAAAGATGCCCCATATCGACCTCCGCTTCCCCTGAACACGCATCACCCCGGTCCAGCAGGGAGCAGAGCCACAGGAGTAACACCAATAAAGCGGCGGTTTGTTTACTCACCCAGAGTTTAATTCATTTGGGGGACCTCCCGGGCAGTACGAATTACGAATCTCATTCATGCTCCCCCTTTCATCCTCTTCATCCCCCAAAAACATGTATTGAAATCTCGCATCTATCTCTCTTCAATTCTTCATCACTCTTTGCTTTTGCTGTTTCATATAATCCTTCTAAAGCTTGAGATTGACTGATAATCCAACAATACATCATGTGGGGGTCCAAGCTCTCAGCTGTGCTCTCCGCGCTCAGCTTGACGGGAACTGGCGTGCCCGCGACCGAGACAGAGGTCGAGATCGTCGCCTTTGACAGCAGTGTCAAGCAAGTCGCCATTATTGGTTCGTAGGCACCGCCGGCCTCAACAGCATTTGAATTCTTTGTAAATTGTAGCGACTAATCCTCCTCCAGGAGCTGGCGCGGGTGGTTCTGTTGCCGCTTACTACCTGCAACAGTATGCCGAGGCAGACGGCATTGAAGTGAACATCACCGTGTTTGAGAAGACCAACCACATCGGCGGTCGGACTTTGACGGTTGAAGCTTACGATAACCCACTCGAGCAAGTAGAGCTCGGCGCGTCTATCTTCATCGAGGCCAACCAGATTCTCTACAATGCTAGCAGGCGGTTCGGCCTTCCCCTCAAGGAGCCCGAATCCGGCAGTGACGGCTTCCTGGGCATTTGGGACGGCGAGCAATTTGTGTACACCCAGGATGACAGCTCCTGGCAATGGTGGAACCTGGCCAAGCTCTTTTGGAAGTACGGCCTGGCTCCCTACAAGGCGCAGAAGCTCGTCCAGTCTACCGTTGATACCTTCCTGCAATTGTATGAGGCGCCTCACTTCCCGTTCCGCTCTCTGACCCAAAGGGCGTTTGAGCTGGACCTGCTGAAGGCGACTTCGGTCACTGGAAAGGAGTTCCTCGCCAACAACGATGTAAGTCATCACACGTACCAGACTGGATCGCTCGCTCACTTGATGTAGATTGGCGAGCTGTTCTCTGACCACATCATCCAAGCTGCAACTCGCGTCAACTATGCTTCCAACCTGAAGTACATCCACGGTCTGGAGACCATGGTGTCCATGGCGCCTGAGGGTGCCAAGCAAGTCATCGGTGGCAACTGGCAAATCTTCGACACCATGCTGCAGAAGACCAACGCGACTGTGAACCGCAACACTACCGTAACCTCCATGGAGGTCAAGACTGGCCCTACAAGCTCCAAGTACTTTATTTCGGCCAAGGACTCTCACGCAGATGCCGGTGCCGAGGCGGACCAATACCCCGTCGCCTTCGACAACGTCGTCATTGCCACCCCTTGGCAATACAGCGACATCAGCGTTGCTGAGGACTTGTTCCAACACAAAATCGACGAGATTCCTTACGTCAAGCTCCACGTCACGCTCTTCGCCTCTCCGTTCCGTCTGTCGCCCGAGTACTTTGGCATGGAGCCCGGGTCCAAGGCACCCGACACGGTCCTCACGACTCTCAACCCTGCCGACGAGGCCAAGGCCGGAGCTGAGGGTGCCGGCAAGGCCGGCTTCTACTCCATCAGCACCCTGAGGACGGCCACGAACCCGGAAACCCTCAAGGACGAGTTCATTTACAAGATCTTCTCTCCCAAGCAGGTCACCGCCGAGTTCCTCTCGCAGCTTCTCGGAGTAAAGGTCCCCGAAACCATCGTCTCCAAGGACAAGACCGAGGCCGTCGACCCCATTTCGTGGTACCACCCTCACGTCTTCCACTCCTACCCCATCGAGTATCCCCGCGTCACCTTCCAGGACCCCATCCTGAGAGACGGCCTGTACTACCTCTCCGGCATGGAGAGCTTCATCTCTTGCATGGAGACCAGCGCGCTCATGGGCAAGAACGTTGCCAAGCTGATTGCGGAGGACTTTGCCGTCTCTGCTGAAGCTGTCAAGGAGGAGGCGGTTATGATTGAGAAGGTGGAGGAGGGTGCCCAGGAGGTGATTGAGCAAACAGAGAAGGAGCCGGTTGTCGCTGATGAGCTATAGGCTGTCTTTACTATGGGCTGGGGCGTAATTGGTCATGTTTTTGTTCATTACAGCGCTCGTTTCAAATGAATTACCACTGTAAGATTGATTTCTCATTTTGAACAAATGCTGTTGGATCGTTCTTTTGTGTTAGTTTTGAGTGATGAGCCACACCATGTCATAGTGTCAAGACAGGTGTTGAGGTGTGACATGCGCAAATGCACTTTCAGGAACGAGGATGGGTAATTTCACGGTTCATTTATGATAACTCATAATGATGAGGAACACCCTGGATCGGACGTGGCGGGCTTCAGCCTTCTCTAAGCCCCAACTCACAATCAAAATGCCACTTTGGCAGAGACACCCGACATCAGTAAGTGGTTGGTTTTCAGCTTCCCGAACCACTCGGATGACGAAGTGTTTCTTGGTAACAAACAAATAAAATGGCTTGGTCAGAGTTTGAGAACCTAGATGAGTGCATCCAACGGCTGAGATCCCCCTAACTCAAACAAAAAGTGAGCTGATATTCTGTAGGTAGAAGCTCCCGGGAAGTCACATCTCGACTTTCAGGTCGCTAGGGATCAAACCTTCAAGACATGGCTGAATGATAACTGCGTTATCAAATATGAGAGAGCCGGGAAACGGTATCTTACTCAGCAAAAAGGAAAGTATACTTCGTGAGCCTGCTGCAAGCAGGCACAAGATCCAAGTTTCTTGCAGTCTGCAGCAGACGGGAGGGAACCCGGGCGGCGGGAAGGTGCTGCTGTCACTCACGGCTTGCGCCGGTACCTAGGTACCTCCCTTCCAAGGTGCTGTTGGGCCCAGGCCCAGACCAAGCAGGACCACCCACCCCCAGCTTCCAAGGGTCCCCGTGACATCCCTGCCGCTGTGGCTGACGTATCCGCAGGTTGCCGTGGCGAGAAAAATTGGAGGAAAAAAAGAGGGACGTGCACCGCCACAGGCCACCTTTGACCCCTCGTCCCCTCCATCAGCAGCAGCAGCACCAGCAGCTACGACCGTGACCCCAAAACCCAGGAAAGCTACCTTTTTGTTATGACGCATTTTCCTTCCCGGTCGTACCTTTAGTGCCTGATCTGTCTCTCTCTGTTCATTTCGTGGCCAAGGCCTGGCACTTTCCGCTCTCTCCTCTTTTTCATTCCACGCCGACGGGAATCATTTGCTTTTGCGAAGATCATAAATACAAGCAACTGCGTCCGCGACAGATTCCCTTCTTAAACCGAGCCCCTCCTCCCCTCTCGAGCTCTCAAAATGTTTGTCCTCAGAAACGGTAAGTTTACCCCGCCACCCACCTGTTGCTAACGGTCTGTTCTGCCACTCCTGTTTGCTCTTGTCCCGCGACCGCAAATTCCATGTGAGATTTGTTGGTTGGGCCTGTTCGTCATCACCGTTTGCGACCAACAGGTTGGCCGACATTTTCCACTTTTCTCTCCATTTGCGACATCTGCACTGCACACACTTCATACGACATTTTCGCTAACACACCTCGTTCAACAGTGGGCAAGCTCATCTTCGGATCCAGTAACCAAGAGTCTTTGATCGAACTCCCCCAAGGACAACTCTACCTCGTCCGCCCACTCTCGCCCAAGGGCTACTCCGAACTCATCTTCAAGGACGCCGCCGCCCGCATCCGACGCACCGCACAGGACTTCCAGTATCAGCTCGTCATCCAGAGAGTCTACGAGGAAGGCGAGGCTGAGCTTCTGGCCGAAGAGGAAGGAGAAGACGCCGAGATCGACGCACTTGCCGCTGCCGAGAGAGACGAGAAGACCTTCCTGCTCGACGAGGCACTCCACTTCCGAGTCGACTTTCGTGACGGCAGTGACAAGATCCTTGCCTGGCGTGATCTGAGCGGTGACACCGGCGACGTCTACGAGTTTGTTTGCGATAACGTCGTCTCTCCCGGCCAAGTCTCCCAGTTCGACCGCATCGCGAAGGAGTGCCAATACGAACGCAAGTACCGCAAGCCACACACTACCGCTTCCGACGCCGACCTCGACCAGTTCGAGTTCGAGGAGGAGCATCCCATTCCTCCTGCGAGCCCCATTCACAGCCCGACGCTGACGCGCTCGATCGACTCTTCCGACGGTTTGTTTGTGCCCCAGACCCCGCCCCAGGCCGCACACACCCCCGCCGAACAAGGGCAAACGCCCGTCAAGACGCCTACCATGCCTGAGAAGAAGAAGGACACGGCCCCGCCCAAGTCTGCCGAGGCTCCTGAGGCCCTCAGCACTTACGCTGCCGAGAAGGCGGAGTTGCACTTCTTCGACTTCCCCTCAGGCTCATTTGTTCAGCAAGATGCCGCTGTCACTGCCACTGTCACGGAGGTCGGCAAGTGGGAGTACTGGCTGCAGGTCGAGAGCGAGGACCGCGCGTGGCTCGGCATTCCCATCGTAGCCGATATCAACCCCGTCTTCAACTTCGAGTTTCTGTCTTTCATTTTCAACCAGTTCTCCCCTGATGGGTCGGCTTACTCTTGGCTTCTTCGTTTCAAAGACCAGCCAACTTTGGAGCGATTCCAAGACGCCCTTCTCCGTGCCTTGTGGGAGCAATTGAACGAGACCAAGTGGGAGAAGATTAAGGAGAGGGAGCAGGAGTACATCACGGATGCCTTCAACGACCTAACGATGGAAGATACCCCCGAGGAAGAAGAGGAGGAGGAAGAGGATTACGAAGACGCCGAGGATGATGCCCAGCGCAGCGAGCACTACGATAGCGACGAGGAGGAGGATGACGTCGCTACCAAGGATGAGGATGGCAACGTTAACTCACAGCTTGCTGTTGGCTACAAGCACGACCGATCATTTGTCGTGCGCGGATCCAAGATCGGTGTTTTCAAGCACACGCCCAACAATAACCTTGAATTCTCGACCAATATCTCCAAGGTCGAGACGCCGAAGGGCACACTGTTCAGTCCCAAGAAGGTCATGCTTCACAACGAGGACCGTAACATGATTTTGCAGAATGAGACGGACCCCAATAAGCTTTACCGCATGGATCTGGAGTACGGCAAGGTCGTCGACGAGTGGAACGTTCACGAGGACATTCCCGTCTTGAACTTCGCGCCAGAGAACAAGTACGCCCAAATGACGCACGAGCCTACTTTCCTGGGTATCTCCAAGAACGCCCTCTACCGTGTCGACCCGCGTCTGTCCGGCACAAAGCTTGTCGACTCCCAGCTCAAGCAGTACGCCTCCAAGAACGACTTCTCCGCCATCTCCACGACAGAGAAGGGCTACATCGCCGTTGCGTCCAACAAGGGAGACGTCCGCCTGTTCGATCGCCTGGGCATCAACGCCAAGACGCACATTCCCGCCCTCGGTGAGGCCATCATCGGTCTCGACGTCTCCGCCGACGGTCGCTGGATTCTTGCCACCTGCAGGACCTACATCCTCTTGATCGACGCCATGCAGAAGTCAGGCAAGAATGAGGGCAAGCTCGGCTTTGAGAAGTCCTTCGCTGCCGACTCCAAGCCTCAGCCGCGCCGTCTCGCTCTTACGCCTGAGCACGTGGCCCAGTTCGCTCACGAGACCGGAAAGCCTGTCTCCTTCACCCCCGCGCGCTTTAACACCGGCACGGACGCAGAGGAGAAGAGCATCATCACGGCTACGGGACCGTACATTGTCGAGTGGAACCTCAAGAAGGTCCTTCGTGGCGCCAAGGCGCCCTACCTCATCAAGCGCTACGCTGAGGAGGTTAAGGCCGACGATTTCAAGTTCGGCTCCGACAAGAATGTCATCGTCGCACTGCCTAACGAGGTCAACATGGTCGGCAAGCAGGGCCTCAAGCGCCCCACGCGCGAGAGCATCGCCGGCCCCGGATGGGCCAGGCTGAGCATGGGCGGAGGACGCAGCAGAGACTCGGGCCGCATCGGAACCCCGCAGAGCAGCCGGTACAAGCTGGGCAAGGATGACATCGTCGACTCGCCTTACTGATTTCCCTTGGACCTTGTGTGTGTATACACACATTCTGCATTGTTTCTCAGACTTGTGTACGCATTGATGTTGGAACGTCTCTTTTTCACGACGACGGGCGTTTTCCCCGGAAATGGATTTACAGCACCACCAACCCCCTTCCAAGGCACGGATGTGTTTCTTTTTTTGCTACCATTCAAATGCAGCCCTTTCGCTTGCTTCTATTCTTTGTGTCTCTCTCGAGTGCTCACATGGGAGAGTCACTTTACCCCTTTAGATACCTCTTGACATCAGAACAAATTCAATTACATGAAACAATTCCCTGCTTAGTGTCGTTGTTATGTAATGTGCTCATGATGACTGCTGTTGTGTCGTGCAAATTGTCTTTACTGACGTCATGGGGTTTAGGAGGCGTGGTCTCACGATAACACTTGAGCTGCATCGGTTAAAACCGTTCCTTCAGTAGGTAGATAGTCTAATGCTAAACCAACATAAACTCGAAAATACAAATGGGACAAGAGAGATATTGTTCCTGTGTTGTCTAACACTCCCCAATACCCTCTCCTTCCCACGATAGCATGAGGGGAAAGATCCCGTAAAAAAAACTCCGCTTGGCTCGATGCCCTCTGCCCAACCTGACGTTAACTGGTGATTTCGCCTCGCTCATGTGCTACCATTTCCCAAACAGCTATGCCTCGGCGTAAGAAGTATTTGCTAGGTGCGTGTGGTTCGCGAGGTTGGGGTATGTATGTGTTTCTTCTTTTCTTCATCATGCTTTCGTCAAATGTGCCGCCTATAGCGGCCCGTTATGCTTCTTGCTTCTCCTGCTTGCTCTCCTCGCCATCCTTGACTGTTAGGTTCTGGACGCCCTCGACGGCGCTTTGTAAAGCCTTGCTGACCTGACCGACGACGTTGCCGCTAATGTTTCTCAGAGTCTTCTGTTGGGTTGTTTCCTGAGATAGGCGGGTCATTTCGGCGACGAATGACTGGCCCCACCACGACGAGGTGTACTTGAAGACGTAGCGCTCGAGCTTGCGGTAGTTAGTCTCGCGCTGTTCGGGAGACATGGTGACGGCATCGTGGATGGCGTTTGCGAGCTCTTCCGTGTTCCACGGGTTCACGATGAGGGAACCATTGAGGGATTGGGCTGCTCCAGTAAACTCGGAGAGAATCATCACACCGTGACGTTCGCGCTGAGTCGCAATGTATTCGTACGAGACCAGGTTCATGCCGTCGCGCGTTGAAGAGACGAGGCAGACATCTGAGACAGCGTACAGAGCGGTAAGCTCGTCGAAGGAGACGCTCTGGTGAAGGAAGTGGATGGGCATAAACTCGATTGTGCCAAACTTTCCGTTGATCCGACCGACCAACTCGTTGACGACAGCGCGGAGGTTCTGGTATTCTTCGACATCTTGACGCGAGGGCACGGCAACCTGGACGAGAACGATCTTGCCAATCCATTCGGGGTGTTCTGTCAGGAAGACCTCGAGTGCGTGGAGCTTCTGGGGAACGCCCTTGATGTAATCAAGACGATCAACACCGACGATGAGCTTCACACCGTTAAACTTGCGCTTGAGGGCGTCGATGCGCTCCTGCACCTTTGGCTTCTTGAGACCTTCAACGAACTTCTCGGGGTCAATACCAATGGGGAATGCGCCGACGGTGACGAATTTGCCGTTGTAGTCGACACCGTTAGGGGTTGTCGGTGTTCCGCTGGGCAATGTTAGTCGCAATTCCTTGCTGTAAGTCCCACGGATGAACTTACAGGATGCGAGAGCAACTGCTCAAGAAGTGGCGAGCGTAGTCGTATGTGTGGAATCCGATGAGATCACAGTCAAGAACACCCGTCAAGAGCGCCTCGCGGACGGGGAGGATGCGGTAGATCTCGGAAGATGGGAAGGGGGTGTGCAGGAAGAAACCAATCTTGACGTTCTTCTTGGAGTCGCCAATCTCCTCGCGCAGCATCTCGGGAAGGAGCATGAGGTGGTAGTCGTGGACCCAAATCAGGTCGCCATCCTGCACATCGTTCACAACGGCTTTGGCAAACAGGCGGTTGACTTCGCGGTAGGCGCTCCATGCACTCTCGTCGAATGTGATTTCACCGGGGTGGTAGTGGAAGAGGGGCCAGAGGATGGAGTCTGTAGAGCGAATTGTCAGTTTCACTGTTGCAGAAGGCATAGTCGGGAGGATTGTCCGCACTGGAAAAGCCGTTGTAATGCTTGTCGGCAAGCTCATCGTCAATGAAGACGGGGTGGGCATCGTATTCGTCCTTGAGACGCTGCTTCATGCCGGCGATCTCGTTTTCGGGAACCTCGAGGCCAGGCCAGCCGTACCATTGGAAGCTTGTGGTTTTTGACAGTCCACTGAGACCGGTGACGAGACCACCAGAGGACATGGAGAAGGAATAGCTGCCATCGTCGGAGCGCTTGATAGTGATGGGCAATCGGTTGGAGAGGAGCAAGAGGCGCCCGGGGGCGGTGTCATCGTCGACGAGCGCAGGCATGGTGGGAATGGGTTGCCCAGCGGTGCGTTTGAGTTGAAAGGTGGGAAGGGAAGAAAATCGTGGGTTCCTTCGTTCGGGTGGGAATTTGGGGAGCAGCAGCAGCTAGCTTAGTGGTCCTGTGGCGGTGGGAAAGGTGTTAGCTGAGTCGTTGTCAGGCTGGGATGAGCTTGCGGGGGAATGGAGGGGTAAATGTAGGTTCGGCTGTTGTCCTGCACTATGAGGTACCTGATGTGCAAGCGACGCAATAAGGAGCCAGGGTGTTTGTCGCTGTAATCCAAAAGCGATGGGATTGTGAGCCAGGGATAGATGCAAGCTTACCTACCTAGCTTTGTTGCTGGTGGGGAGCTGTTTTTTTTTTTGGGGGGGGGGGGGGGGGGGGGTGGTTCGCTTGCTCAAGCCGGAGCCGTGAATGAAGCAAGCAAGCAGCGGGAGGAGACAGCGGTATGTAGATGGAGAGAACAACAGTGATCGGGCTGCCCGAATCCCAGGAGAACACCGAGTGCGTGGAGGGTGACACAAGCCAGCACAACAAGTGCGATACAGCGTGGTGGAGGTCTTCGTCTGGGAGGAAAGGAAAAGAAGAAAAGTAGCTTGGGATGGATGGCTGGATGGAAAGAGGCGGAACAGGGCGGCTAGTCGATGGTTGGCTAACGTGCTTTCGTAACGTCCAATTACCCGTTTGTTGACTGAAGTGACGGAGCTTCGTTCTGGCTGGGCCGAGCCAGGGTGACAGTAGAAGAAAACGGGAGGTGCGAGGTGTGCGGTGAGAGGTGACAAAGTGCCTTGGGTTTTGAGGGTGTCGAAGAGGAGGGACGGGAGGCAAGGACAACGGGTAATCAGACAGGGCAGCTGCTGCTCCCCAGAAGTAGAGGTACCTACTTGCTTCGTGTGGTTTACTGGGCAGGTTGGGCAAAGCAGGTGATGTACGTACAGGAAAAACTACCTTACGTTCGTAGGTAAAGTCGTCGGCGAGACTCTCAGAGGAATGTTTTACGCGGCGAAACTGCAGATTAGCTTACCAGTAACTAAAGTTATTGACCAACTAACCTGGGGCCTGGCGTTACTGAGGTGCCATCTACGTAATTTTGGCGTGGACCCATGTCGTGTTAGTCCTGGGGCCAAATTCCGGTCTGTCACTGCTTCCCACGTCTCTGTCATTTTTTATGCTGATTTAATCGCAGCCCGTTCTGGACCCCTCCAGCCATTCCGTCCTCCTCCGGCATATGCATCTGCTCTCTTTGGCCACCTTGAGATGCCCATTTGCTCGCCTTACCGAGGAGGTTACCGGACAATTAGGGAATCACGCCGAGCTCATGGTGAGCGATATAAATCTGCAGGGCCGTTGAGCCGGATCTCCTCAGCCGCCCGACTGCAACGACCCAGAAAAGGCCCAATGCCTCGAGAGAGAGGGAGAGCGAATAAATCAGGTACCGGTACTTCCAGGACCTTGACGATACCCGCTCGACGGTGGAGAGCCCGGCGCCGAGGAAGTGGGCACCACATCGGCGATAGAACACAGAATGTTCACGATGCCTCTGAATGTTTCCTTCCATCCACTGCGCCAACGACTGGAAATCTTCAACAAGGGAGCCTCATGTCTGACAGGTGAACCCTGGCCTGTCGGGCCCCCCCAAACACAACGCAAGTGTGCCGTCATCTGTGAACCGTAGTCCGCATCCAAGGAAACGGCTCCAGCCAGAAAGGCGTAACCAGGTTGATACAAGTTGCAGAGGCCCTCAAAAGGAGCTTCCGCCCCGGCAGCTGAGCGACCTTTCAACGTTCAACCCGTCTTGGTGGCCAATTGCGGGCGCCAGAAGCCCAAAGAGCGCTCCAACCCAATCATCCAGCCCACAAGGTCTCCGTTGGGCGACCGCAGGCTGGCATCGAAGGGCCCATTTTCTCCCCGGGAATCCGGACCAAAACTTCCTTGGGCGGGTTGCTTTAGTTCCCGGCCCGAATTGACCCTCGCACCGGTCATGGTTGTGCCGATTTTCTTCGTTGGTAGATTCTAGTTTCTTACAATTCTTCATAATTTTACTAGACGGATATTCTCAGATGATTTCAATTGATCATTTTCGACGGCTTGTATTCTTTAAGCCAACCTGATGGTGCATCGCTTAGTTCATTGTCCTTGAAAACAAGCATAAGTTATATAACAGTATATTTTCACTTTGTGGAGGCACTGAAGATGGATAATATCATGAGTGCTTGTCATCATGCTGGAAGCGCTCAAGGTTTCCTCCATGACTTGGAATCATTCCTATCGCTGCTTCCAGAGCTTCAGGTACGTAGCGAGAAGCTCAGACCAGTGCCGGGTGACTTGGGCCCCACTTCGGTCCAAGCCAGTCGCAGCTGCTCCCCGGTTTCAATTGAGATGCGGGCAAGCGCGCCGGCTTTGTTTCTCTGCGACGCGACGACAACCGCGAAGAGCTGCTCGTGCTCTGCCGGAACACGTGTATCAACCCTACGTTCATTAATCGAGTACCTGTGAGCTTCCCTGTTCGAACAAAAGGGACATTTTTCGTTAGGCCATGGCTCCCTCAGACAAGCAGATCGAGACGGAGCTTCTCAAGACCGTCCGTGAGGTCTTCGAATCCGACAAGGATGAGCTCACTGTGAACACCATTCGCAAGCGCGTCGAAAGCGACCTCGATCTTGAGGATGGATTCTTTTCTACGGGCGAATGGAAGGACAAGAGCAAGAAGCTGATCAAGGAACTCGCTGTAAGTGGCAGGGCGCGCGCAAGTGCTCTTGCGATCTACAGCAGCTGATGAGCCCCGTGGCAGAACGAACTACTCGCCGGGCCCGGATCCCCGGAACCCGAGGAAGAAGTTGTCGCGAAACCGAAAAAGGGAAAACGTCAGTCGGCTGCGACGTCCCCGCCAGCGAAGCGCAGGAAGCGTGCATCCGCCGCCAAAGAGGAGGAACCCGAGGACGACGAGTCGGAGGTCGAGAAGCCAAAGGCCAAGAAGAAGGCAGCCCCGCGCAAGAAGTCGCGCGCCACCGTCGATTCTGATGAGGAGCCGAGCCCTGTCAAAGCGAAACCCTCCAAAGCCAAGAACGGACGCGCCAAAAAGGCAGAAAAGGTCGAAGACAGCGACTCGGATGCGCTGTCCACCCCGCCCGAGAGTGACGATGACAAGCCCGGGAGTGACAAGGACGAGGCAGAAGATGAGAAGCCCGAGGCTTCTCCAAAGGCGCCGGCCAAGGAGAAGTCACCTGTCGAATCTAAGGATGAGGAATCTGCCGAAAAGCCGGAAGCTGCCAACGAGAAGAAGGAAGAAAAGCTGACCCTCGATGATGACACGACCAGCGAACTGTCCGACGTTATAGACGAGCCGCCCAAGCCGAAGCGCAAGAAGAAGGAAGCCGGTGCTCCCAAGGCGCCGAAGGAGAAGAAGGAGAAGAAGGCGGCCGCGCCGGAGAACCCGGACGACGCTGAAATCAAGAAGCTACAGTCTCACTTAGTCAAGTGCGGCATTCGCAAGATTTGGGGCTTCGAGCTGAAGCAATACGGCGACAATTCGAAGGCGAAGATCAAGCATCTCAGAGGCATGCTGAAGGACATTGGCATGGACGGCCGCTTTTCGGAAGCCAGAGCGCGGGAGATCAAGGAGCGCAGAGAGCTCGAGGCCGATTTGGAGGCGGTGCAGGAAATGAACGAGAACTGGGGCGCTGGTGGCCGATCGTCAAGGAGCAAGGCGCGCGGTCAGCCGGCGAAGAAAATTGTGGAACCAGAGCTCTCTGGCGAGGACAAGGAGAAGGACGATGAAGGTGACGATGATGAAGAGGAAGAGGCAGTTGTGTCGTCGCGTGCCCGTGGCAAGGCGCGTGCGGACCTGGCGTTCCTCGGCGACGACGATGAAGAGTCGGATTGATCACCGGCACTTGTGCAGAAGAGCATCTTCTTACGGACTTGGAGCATGATTTGGCTGACTGCACTTGCTGCAGGTTGTACTGTACTATATACCATTGGCGCACGCATTGTCATGATGTTTGGGGGGTCGTCGCGGAATGTCGGCCGAGGCGGTAATGAATATGGAGTCGGATGCCATTAGGAACCCCGGCACTCGTAGCTTTTATCCAGCGAATTTGGTTTCTGATTGGGGGTCCTCTCTGACTCTTGGCAAGTTCCCTGCGGCCAGAACCGATATCCAGTCTGGTGGGAATCCGCACTTGAAGCGAACCTCTCAAGGGTCAGGTACGTCTGCCCATCCTTCTGTCACAACAACTGGTTCCGACGGCTCAAAGCTGCTTTTGGGCTGCTTAAACGCGCCAGTCAGACGTCAGCATGGCCGCTGGAGACGGGGGCTAGGGGCTTGACGGGAGCCGATTTGGCGTCCATGGTTGCGTGAGGAGAGCGCGTTCCGCAGTACGAGCAAGGAGAGGGGAAGCTTGGGCGGGCGAGTGCCCATGCCTGTGTCTCCAATTTACCCCGCCACGAGCGAGTGCCCCGCCGACGCCGTCATCTCTCTTCAGCACTTTCCCCCTCCAATCCTCGTCCAACCACCCCACTGCATCCGCCAACAAGCGCAATACAAGCAGTAATAGCCTGAATTGCAACTCTCGTCGCGTTGCCTAGTGAAGCAAGGCAGATTTGCGACACTTAAAAGACACATCCCCTCTACCGCGTTGCGTGATTTCACCTGGACACGTCGTAAACATTACTTGAATCCGGCAATTCGTGACCCAAATACTCGAATTGGATTCCCCATTGCCTCCCACTCACGACCTCGTCACCTACATCCGTAACAATGACTGATGCTCCTTTCGAGTTCTTGCCCTTGGGCGCCATCCTCCAGTCCTTCAAGGTCAAGGGAACCAACATCGTCCAGGGCTTCCCGACCCAGGAGCTCTACGAGAAGCACAACTCGCCTTACTTTGGCGTCACCGTCGGTCGCGTCGCGAACCGCCTCGAGAATGCACAGCTCAAGTCGCTCAACGGCGGCCAGACCTACAAGCTCGCCGCCAACGACGGTGCCAACAACCTGCACGGTGGCAACAAACCCTGGAGCAAGCGCGTGTGGGAGGGCCCCAAGCCCGTCGGGACCCGCGAGATCCCCGGCGTCGAGGGTCTCAAGGGCGGCGAGAGCGTCGAGTTCTCGCTCACCAGCGAGGACGGCGACGAGGGGTTCCCCGGCACCGTCAAGGCTACCGTGATCTACACCGCCGGCACCCAGGACGTCGACGGCAAGGAGGTTACCGTGCTGGGCATGGAGTACGAGGCGAAGCTGGTCGACGGCGCCGACGAGACGGCCATCAACATGACGAACCACTCCTACTTCAACCTCACGGGCGACGAGACCTTTGCCGGCACCATCGCCACGCTGGCGACCAACGCCTACCTGCCCCGCGAGAACGGCATCCCGACCGGCGGCCCCGCGCCGTTCCCCGGCATCGAGGGCGGCAAGGCATTCGAGCTCGGCGTCGACGGCCCCGAGGTCGACGACTGCTTCATCGTCAACGAGAAGCCCGACTCCGTGCCCATCGACACGCGCAAGGAGCCGCTGAAGCTGCACGTGCACGCGAAGCACCCCAAGAACGGCGTCAACCTCGAGGTCCTCAGCACGGAGCCCGCTTTCCAGTTTTACACCGGCGAGGGCATCGACGTGCCCGCCGTCGAGGGCGCGCCGGCGAGGGGCAAGAGGAGCGGGTTCTGCGTGGAGCCGAGCCGGTGGGTGAACGCGATCAACGTGGACGGGTGGAAGGGCCAGATGTTGCTGAAGAAGGGCGAGACTTATGGAACGCGCATCGTGTACAAGGCTTGGAGCGACTGAGTGAGTGCTGGGTGTGAAGCTTGATGAGAATTGAGGATTAAAGTAATGATATCAAAGTATTGGCCTCGTGATTATCCGCCAGACGCTATCTTGATCGTGCATGGCCTGAGTGAGTTTCCTTGATGTTTGAGCCTGCGGATGGGAATTCGTAAGCGCCTAGTCCGGCTCATGAATTACACGCCCGTGCCATGAAAAAAATAGCCGATGTGACTGATCTGATGATGGAGATGAAAGCATAAAAGATGGGACGAAGACGAGCTCTCGCAGGGTGCGCAGCTCACCGAGGGGCGCTAGCTTTATCTTAGCGTCTTTTGGCTACTTATCGCGCCAACGCAACGGTTAGCGCAGGGACTGCCAACCTCCAAGGAAGGATCGCCCCGAAGTGTAACTGCCGGACGTACTCAACGAACGCCAATTTCAACCTCTTGACAACTCCCTCACCGACTGCGACTTTCCTCTTCTACACACGAGATACCCCTGGTCGAAAATAAACCTCGTCACAGTTTAGGCGGTTCAAGACTTACGGCATCCGCGACGCTCTGCATTCTCCAAACTGACAACCTTCGAATACCCCCAACGAGTCAGACGCCCATTTCAACACCGCCCAGACGGGGCGAGCCATCAATCATGACAGACGCCTTCCCGACCCCGACGGCGACGCCAAAGCGCAAGAGAGACGATGAGGCCCCTCCGCTGTCACCCATCTACACCACGGCCAAGTTCTCCTTTCAGCTCCCGGATGCTAAGAGCGACGAGGACGGGAGCGCGAGCCCGCGCAGCAAGGTGGTGCACAAGTTCCGTGGTTTGGCGCTCAGCGGTAGTGGTGGGGGCGGGGTAGCCCAGCAACAGGGCAGTAGCCAACAACCTCAGCGCCAGGGCCCCTACGATCCGACTCGCGACCTGGGTGACAGCGGCGACGGAGCCTACGACGACGACCCCTTTGCGAGCCGCAAGAGAGCCAAGATACCCGAGCTGGAGATGAAGGACGCCGACGAGGACGAGCCGGTCGCGGTTCCGGACCCTGAGGTCAGAAGTGATCCGGGACTCGCCCCGACGACTATGACTGTGGCCGCGCCTGAGGCAGCGGCTGCTGCGGAGATTTCTCCCGACGGCACAACGGCTACCGCTACGAGCACGGCGGCCGCGCCTGGCCTGCAACGACCACAAACCTTCTTCAGCCGGCTACAAGACGCAAAAGCTAGAGGACGCAGACGGGCCGGCACACCGCCCCTCAAAGGCCGCAAGGGCAAGAACGCCGCGGAGGCAGCACCACGAGACGAGGACGAGGAGATGCAGATTGTGGATCCCGTCAGGGCAGCGCTGACGTGGAAGGAGGAGGAGATTACCATCTACGACCCGGATGACGAGGACGACGACGGCACGGGAATCAACGGGGTCGGGTTCATGCCGACGGCGGCGATGGCGTACGCGCGCACGCAGAAGCGGCGGCTGCAGCTGGCCGAGTATAAGAAGCGGGAGGAGAGCGAGGCGAGAGCCCGGCGGAGTCAGCGCCGACGCGGCAGCGGCGCGGGCTTGGGGGTAAAGATTGACACGAAGCCAGCTTCCGGAAGCGGGGTGCGCAAGGTGCGGTTTGACTCGGAACCGAATACGATTGTGACGAATGGATGAGCCGGTGGGCACGACGAGGTTGTGCTGGAGAAGTCTTATGGCTCGGGACCGAGGCCGGTGTTTATGGGCGTTTACATGGTTTTGTTATTCTGGCACAGGCGTGGGCGGCGACGGCATGGCTTGCATTTGAGGTATTCGCTACTTGGCTCTTGGGTGTACCGCTGTCATTAGACGATGACCAGTCTGGTATCTTTATTTCATCGACGCAGGAGAAGTGCCACTGCGATTTTGCTACTAGCAAGCAAGGGAGTCTGGGTGGACGACATTGATATAGTCTTTCTTTTATACCCCAAACACGAAATGGACTTGAGATGATACAGAGCTTTTGATTCTTCCCATCACGACGCGTGCGTCATGCCCAATGCCACCGACGCCTTCTGCACTTCGCAGAAGAGATATTCGTACACGGAAGGATTTGCAAGAGATCCTCCAAAGATGGGGGTTGACGTGTGTTTTTGGCTTTCTCACCAGAACTTATACCAAGCTTTCTGGCTAGCCTTTACGGCCTCCTCGGCCTTCTTCTGCTCCAACGCCGCCGCGGCCTCCTTGCGGCGCTTCTCGGCCATGGTCTCCTGGTAGACCTCGACCGTCCTCTTCATCCTGATGCGCTCCTGGAGGCGCTCGTACTGACAGTACTCATGGCGGCCGGCCGCACCGAGCAGGAAGCTGCCGACGGCCCAGTTTGAGGCCTTGCCGATTGTGCCTGCGGGTTATGCGTCAGCTCTAGCTCATATGCGTCTTACCGGTGCGCCATGGAATTCTAGAAAAAGGGGAGCATTACCCTTAAAGACCAATCTCAACCCGCCCACGACGAATCCCGCCGCGATACCCGTGAGCAAGCCGTCCCTCGCGCAAGGCGCCTGCGCGAACGTTGTGAAATCCTCCGACTTGATGTTCTTGACGACCTCCCAGGCGGTGGTGGGCTTCTGCGCGGCGGCGCCCTCCTGCACGGGGAAGTTGGCCTGGAAATCCTTGGGGTCGGGCTTCGGCGCTGCTGCTGCTGCCGCTGCTGTCGTCGGTGGTGATGTCTCTGAGCCAGGTGCGCCCTCGCCCACGGGCCCTTGGGTTGATCTCGACCAGAGGTACAGCTTCTTTCCCTCCTTTCCGTCCTTCCGGGGGTCGGGGATGACGACGGGCTCTGGTGTTTCTTGCGCCATTGTTGCGTGTTGGGTTTGGCTAACACGGTGCGACCTTTCACTTAAGCTTCTCACACTCACTCAAAATCTGTTCGTGGTCTGAGATGACGTCCACGGATTTCTGGGTTGAGATGGTCTGTGCGTCTAGGTGGGAGACAGAGGCACCCCACGCGATTGAATGGATGGCTTGGGGTTACAGTTGATTTGGGTATTTTATCTTGACAAGTTGATGAAGAGACATGAGTCGCCTTAGAATTAGTAGGGTCTATAGACTTATTCAACACCAATTGAAAGACCAAAACCTTCATAGCTGATCACATTAAGATGGCACTGAAGCTGAGGTCCGAGACTAGAACAAGCTTACCTAATTCCCCAATGGAAGCGCCCTAGATGCACCCACCCCGGTCCCCTGGCCAGCCGGCTGGCTTAATTGATTGCGGGTCCGTCACTGAGACGTGCATTCGTCGCGTAAAGTCGCGCCTGGAAACGCGTCTGGCCGTCGCTCTGGACCACCATCCACCCCGGCCCGCGATCTACCTAAAAGTTGTGCATCCGGCCCCCCCTAGACGTACACAAAAGTGACAATTGCCAAACTCCCACTCGTCCAATTCCAGAGTGTTGGACAATACCCATACCGTTCTTGTTTTCTTCGTCCCTTTTTGTTCTCCAAGCCACCACAACTCCTGAGATACCCCCTTTGACGTCCAGTCCACCTCATACGAAAAGTTCAGCATCGATCTCGTCCTCGCATTCCGCCGTCGAACACACCCCGCTACCGAATGAGAGAGAGGACCACCACATAGACACACCCACGATGCCCAACACAAGCCTCCGGCGCCCGCAAAAGGGCTTCCGCCGCGGCGGCAAACAAGCATATCATGGCGCCCGCACAACGCGCACCTTCGCCGCATCAGGCCGCAACGAGGCCACCTCCGCCGACGAGAAGTGGGAGCGCACGCGGCTCGCGCACCAGATCGACGAGAACATGGGCTTCGCGCGGTACGAGGGCGGTAAGCGCAAGGAAGGCTGGCTGGTCAACGTGCAGCCGACGTCGGTCGAGGACGACCGCAACCCGAGCGGCCGGGCGGCGCTGGACTGCTACTTCCTTGAGGACGACGGGCAGACGTTCAAGGCGACGGTCGAGTACGACCCGTACTTCCTGATCGCCGTGAAGAAGGGCCGCGAGAGCGAGGTCGAGGAGTGGATCAAGCGCGTGCCCGGCGGCGGCGTCGTCAAGACGATCAAGCGCGTCGAGAAGGAGGACCTGAAGATGCCGAACCACCTGCTGGGGTACCGCCGGACGTTTCTGGAGCTGCGGTTCGCGAACGTGAACGACTTGATGGCGGCGAGGAAGGACATCATGCCCATTGCGGCGAAGAACAGGAAGAATGTGGATGCGATGGACGCATATGCCGAGGTTGCGACGTATGTTTTGGCCCCTGCGAGTGTGTGTTTTGGTGGAGAGAGCGGTTTTGCTGACTATCTGACAGGACGAACGGCGATTTTGACCTTTTTGACGACTCACGAGATGACGATAGACGAGCTAATGCTTCTTTTGCCGACGCCAGCGACTTCATTGTCGATATTAGAGAGTACGATGTACCGTACCATGTAAGAGTAATGATAGATATGGGTAGGTCTGACTTCGAACGCGCGCGGGATGACGCTGACCGTGGTAGATATTCGGGTGGGAAAATGGTATTTCGTGGACGTCAAGCACGGCGTCACAAAAGTCACAATCAATGAAGACAGACTAGCTATGGCTGATCCCGTGGTCATGGCCTACGATATCGAGACGACGAAGCTGCCCCTCAAGTTCCCCGACGCCGCCATCGACCAGGTCATGATGATTTCGTACATGATTGACGGCCAGGGGTTCCTCATTACCAACCGAGAGATCATTTCCGAAGACATTGGCGACTTCGACTACACCCCAAAGCCAGAATACCCCGGCCCTTTTATGATCTTCAACGAGCCCGACGAGAAGGCCGTTCTCGAGCGATTCTTCCTGCACATCAAGGAGGCACGGCCGACGGTCATTGCGACGTACAACGGTGACTTTTTCGATTGGCCATTCGTTGAGGCGCGAGCCAGTTTCAACGGCATCGACATGTATCAGGAGATTGGCTGGAAGAAGAACAGCGAGGATCAGTACCAGTGCAACTACAGCGTGCATATGGATTGTTTCCACTGGGTCAATCGAGACTCCTACCTGCCGCAGGGATCTCGAGGTTTGAAGGCAGTTACCGTCGCGAAGCTCGGATACGACCCCGACGAACTCGACCCCGAACTAATGACGCCGTATGCGCAAGAACGACCCCAGACGTTGGCAGAGTACTCAGTTTCCGATGCCGTGGCGACGTACTACCTGTACATGAAATACGTCCACCCCTTCATCTTCTCGCTTTGCACGATTTTGCCGCTGGGCGGTGACGACACGCTGAGGAAAGGTACTGGTACCCTGTGTGAGATGTTGTTGATGGTCCAGGCGTACCAGAAGGAGATTGTCCTGCCGAACAAGCATGTGGCACCAAGAGAAGCCTTCTATGAAGGACACCTGCTTGACTCAGAAACGTACGTCGGCGGTCACGTCGAGAGTATCGAAGCCGGCGTCTTCCGGGCAGATATTCCCGTCAACTTCGCAGTCGATCCGGGCGCGGTGGACGAGCTTTTGAAAGATTTGGACGCTGCGCTTAAGTTCAGTATCACGGTCGAGGAGCAGAAGTCCATGGACGACATTGTGAATTACGACGAGATCAAGGAACAGATTGCGGAAAAATTGCGCTCGCTGAAGGAGACACCGAACAGAAGCGAGCGACCCCTGATCTACCATCTCGACGTCGCTTCCATGTACCCAAACATCATGACGACAAATCGACTGCAGCCTGATTCCATGATTCAGGAGTCGGACTGCGCCGCGTGCGACTTCAACAGGCCAGGCAAGACTTGTGACAGGCGATTGCCGTGGGCTTGGAGAGGAGAGTACCTACCTGCCAAGCGTGACGAGTACAACATGATTAGGAATGCACTGGAAAACGAAAAGTTCCCGGGCAAGTGGCCCAACTCGCCGATGCGGACCTTCCAGGACCTGACCCCCGACGAGCAGACGGCGCTCCTGAGGAAACGACTGCAGCTTTACTCGCAAAAGGTCTACCACAAGATCCACGATTCGACGACGACTGTCAAGGAGGCCATCATCTGCCAGCGCGAGAACCCCTTCTACATCAACACGGTGCGCGATTTCCGTGACCGTCGCTACGACTACAAGGGCAAAGCGAAGGTGTGGAAGGGCAAGACGGAGTCGCTCAAGTCGTCCGGCGCGGCGTCTTCCGAGGTGGACGCGGCGAAGAAGATGATTATTCTGTTCGATTCACTGCAGCTTGCCCACAAGGTCATTCTGAACTCGTTCTACGGTTATGTCATGAGAAAGGGTTCTCGCTGGTACTCCATGGAGATGGCCGGTGTGACCTGCCTGACAGGAGCTACCATTATTCAACTTGCCCGAAGCCTTGTTGAGCGTCTTGGTCGCCCCCTGGAACTGGATACCGACGGTATTTGGTGTATGCTTCCAGCCACTTTCCCCGAAAACTTTGCGTTCAAGACCAAGAACGGCAAGAAGGTCACCGTATCCTACCCCTGTACCATGTTGAACCACTTGGTTCACGCGCAGTTCACCAACCACCAGTACCAGACGCTCAAGGACCCCAAGACGTTCAAGTATGAGACGCACAGCGACAACTCTATCTTCTTCGAGGTCGACGGCCCCTACAAGGCCATGATCCTGCCGACGTCGAAAGAGGAGGACAAGAACTTGAAGAAGCGATATGCTGTCTTCAACGACGACGGTAGTCTGGCTGAGTTGAAGGGTT
Source organism: Colletotrichum tropicale (assembly GCA_027406125.1). NCBI lineage: Eukaryota > Fungi > Ascomycota > Sordariomycetes > Glomerellales > Glomerellaceae > Colletotrichum > Colletotrichum tropicale. The sequence goes on from JANVYH010000004.1 coordinate 4,793,526, forward strand.
TCGAAGTCAAGCGCAGAGGTGAGCTGAAGCTCATCAAGATCTTCCAGCAGCAAATCTTCAAGTTCTTCCTGGAGGGCACAACGCTGGCAGAGTGTTACACCGCGGTCGCCAAGGTGGCTAACCAGTGGTTGGACGTCCTGCACAGCAAGGGTGTGACTCTGGCGGACGAGGAGCTCATGGAGCTCATTTCAGAAAACAGAAGCATGTCCAAGACGCTCGAAGAGTATGGCAGCCAGAAGTCGACGTCCATTACCACGGCCAAGCGTCTGGCCGATTTCTTGGGCGAGCAGATGGTCAAGGACAAGGGTCTAAACTGCAAGTTTATCATCTGCGCCAGGCCGAAGAATGCTCCTGTTACCGAGCGCGCCGTGCCGGTCGCCATCTTTTCCGCCGAGGAAACCACCAAACGATTCTACCTGAAGAAGTGGTTGAAGGAGGAGCCTGCGGACACGGACCCAAGAGCTTTGTTGGACTGGGACTACTATCTTGAACGTCTGGGTTCAGTCATTCAGAAACTCATCACCATCCCAGCCGCGCTGCAGAAAGTCCGCAACCCCGTCCCCCGCGTGCCGCATCCGGACTGGCTTCAGAGGAGGATCAATATCAAGGAGGACAAGATGAAGCAGAAGAAGCTCACCGATCTCTTCACCAAGGGCCCATTGGAGGACATCACCAACCTCAATGGCCGAAACCTGAACGACATGGAAGACTTCGGCAGTCAACTGCTGAAGCCGAAGCCGGTAGCAGCCGTAGTGGCTTCTTCGCAGCCGGCTCCCGTCGCCCAAAAGAGAAAGTCTCCAGAGCCCGCCGAGAACGCAGACCCTTTTGCTGCGTTGCCAAAAGTTATGCCATCCCCTTCAGAGGACTATGTCGGTTTCCTCCAGTACCAGAAGCAAAAGTGGAAGATTCAGAAGCAGGCCCGCATTCGACGCCGACAGCTTTTCGGTGACCGACGCGGCAACCAGAACAATATCCAGGCTACATTCATGAAGCAGGCGCACATGACGTTTATGAACACCTGGCAGCTTCTGCATCTAAAGGCCACTGAAACCCCCGGCGTTGTCAACGCCCACGTCCTCATTGATGCCAAGATTCACACCCTCAAGATCAAGGTCCCGCGGCAGGTGTTCTTGAACTTGAAGAGTGGCGATATGCCCGACGTCGACATCCCGGGTTGTGAGGTGGAGCAAGTCAACCACACGCTTCCCAACGGGCACTCTTCTGTGCATCTTTTCAAGCTTACCGTCCCCGAAGACGTCTACTTTGCTGAGGCGGATAAATTTTCTCTGCTTTTCAACCATCCCAGTGTCGAGGGCGTGTACGAGAAGCATCTTCCTCTGAATATCAGAGCTGTCCTCCAGCTTGGCAATCTCTGCACAATTGACGAGCAGCAGCACGCTGTGCTCGGAAAGGGCCTTGACCAAGGATTCGACCTGTCTGGCCTGAAGCGACCGTTGAAGCCAAAAACCTATCTCGATTCGTCCCCAATGGCGTACATTTACATCTCCCATGTCACTGCCGGCGACAAGCAGATTTTCGGAGTCTTCTCAACAACACGGGATGAGGCACACGTTATTATTCTGCAAAAAGGCAGAGACTCTGGACAGGACCTTCCCAACGTATCCAGAATCTACACGGAACTCCTTGCTAGGCGCGCAGAGGAGGCCGAGGGTACCAACTGGCAGGACTGCTTCCGTTACCAGGAGAAGCTCACCTTCAAGATCACGCAAGTGACGACCAAGAGAAAGGCGCACCTAGAGCTCAGCGACGTTGTCAAGAAGATGAGAAAGGACGAGCTGCGCCCGCAGATGATGGTTATTCAGTCGTCACAGCGCAATATGCTCATCACTGATGTGCCGATCCTGGGCGACTTCCCTGTGCTTCCGCTCAAGTACGATCCCGCCGACAGCTCTCTTCCGCCTCTTGGCTGGCAAGCCGTCGTAGCGAAGCGTCTCGTGGGACATTACCTCGGTCTGGGGTCCTGGATCTTGCATCTGACGACCCTTGCCCAGTACGGTGATGTGCCTCTTTGCAACTTGGAGCGAGAAGATCCCCGCTTCCTCATCGACATTACGTATGCCCGCCGTCTGCAGAACAACAACATTGTTCTCTGGTGGTCCGGCAGCCCTCGCCCCGATCACGCAGGCTACGAGAAGGACGACATCACGGGGCCGCTGCAAACTGTGCAGATGCCCTCTGTCAACAACCCCGGCACGTTCTCCTCGGTCTGCATTGACCTGGAAGTCAGGAATCTTGCCATTAACACTATTCTGACTTCATCTCTGATCAACGAGCTTGAGGGTGCCGACTCTATCTCCTTCAACCCCGCCGGTGACTCTGCGGCCGGTGAAGAGGTCATCACGTCCGAAGGCACCTTTGCCAACGCGGGCGTCCTCGTGCTTCGTGAGATGGTCAAAAGTTGGTGGCAGGAGGCGTGCAAGGGAAATACCATGGCAGATGTCATGGTCCAACACCTTGTCCGCTGGGTCGAAAATCCGGACTCGTTCTTGTATGACCGAGCGCTGCACTACTACGTGCAGATGATGTCCCGCAAGGCCTTCCAACAGCTCATGGCTGACTTCCGCCGGGTCGGATCACAGGTCGTCTTTGCCAACTCGAACCGTTTGCTTCTGCAGACGACCAAGGCGGAGGTTGGCACTGCGTATGCCTACAGCCAGTATATTATCAAGTCGATCAAGAGCAAGCCCCTGTTCCACTTTATCGATCTCGAGATCAAGGAGTACTGGGACTACCTCGTATGGTACGATGAGTTCAACTACGGAGGCAAAGCGTGTCAGGAGGTCGTCGAGGCGGAGGTTCAGGAGCTCGACACGGTCATGCACTGGCAGATGGCCACTTTCCTGCCCATACGCCTGCAACCCACGTTCCAAGACTGGGTCATTGAGTTCGTCCAGCTCATGCATGGCCTCAAACGCCCGCAGGGTGAGTTTGACTCGACGCCCCGGCTGACGCAGCTCCCGCAAAAGTCCCTTGCGGAAGGCGCCGATGGACAGATCATCCTTGGCAAGAAGTTCGAGAAGCCCCTCAAGAAGGACATTGCCAACCTTGTCAACCTGCAAAAGAGGGAGCTCCTGCACCCCGAGCTGGCGGGCGATTACTCCTTCCCCCAGCTTCCAGGCAGCCACCTCGCGCACCTGTCCTCGCGGAACGCGGTGCTGGAGCTGGTCAAGGCCCTGATGCAGGTGCTCAGCCTGGACAAGAACATCACGCTCGAGGCGCGGCTACTGCGGAAGGAGCTGCTCGCCATGTTCGACGTTAGGGAATTCAGCAAAGAGGGTGCCTTCCAGAACCCGAGCGAGAGCCTCAAGCTGCTGCAGCTCTCGTGCGACAGCTGCACGATGGCGCGCGACCTCGACTTTTGCAGGGACGAGGACCTGCTGCCGGAGGTGGGGCCGGACGGGAAGCGGCTGGGCGCAGAGACGCGGCCGTGGCGGTGCACGTTCTGCGAGGCCGAGTATGACCGCAACGCTATCGAGGAGATGCTGCTGGCCCAGGTTGAGGCGTTCGTGGTGGAGTGGAGCACGCAGGATCTCAAGTGCTCCAAGTGCGGCGCGCTCCGGCTGAACGAGTTTATGGAGCACTGTACGTGCTCCGGGGAATGGGTTGAGAGCGTGAGGAGGCAGGAGATTCTCAGGAAGGTTGGTGTGTATTGGAATGTGGCCAAGTTCTTTGGGTTGAGGATGCTGGGGGAGGTCACGGAGGGGCTGAAGAAGGGATTGTAAGGGAGCCTGGTTTGCATATACACGGCGTTTGTGGTGAATTTTGGGGCTTGACGAGATACTGAATACAAATTTAATGCATGATATTTTAAGCTTTTGTCTGACATGTTGCTCATTACTTTGACGTCTTTGTGTTAGCCGGTTGCGTGTCGAGCGCCGTTGAAATGCCCGGCGTCCCACTTTTCTCATCCGGGCGCGGGGTCGGCGGGCTTCCCGTGGTGACCGGGATGGATCACGGAGTTGCTTCGTGTCTTGATCGCGGTCTAATTTGACAGACTGCCTTTTCCAACATTGTCGACCATTCGAGCAGGAGACCGGGCGCGGCTTGCGGGTAGAAGCGGATATCGGCCACGTGTGGTAGGCAGGCTGGCAGCCGTCAATTGAACACACCAGTTTGGGTAGATGGGAACGATGGAGCCGAAACCACGACAGCTGTCCAGCTCGTCCCTTCGCGCTTCGGCCTTTCGTGCGTTCGCCTTATCGCTGCTGGTGGTGACGTTGATGGTACAGTATCCAGGCGGGGTGCGGTATCCGACGGCTCGCGCTCGCGCCCTTACCCGCCATCCGGCTGTGCTAAGGTGCTGCTGGTGGTGTTTGATGAACCACCCCTACCCGCCGCAAGCCGCGCCGGGAGCTGCGTTTCGGTTGGAGCTGTCTGGGTGCTTATCTATTGAATCCGTCAGATTTCATTTTCGGAGAGGGATGGGTTGGAGGAGGGGCCGGGTGTTGGGGTTTAGGATCCCGTGAGGTGCTTCGGATGCGGGGTGTTGTTTTGGCGGTTACTTTGGGATGAACTGCGCTACGTGTTTTGGAGCATCGTGGAAGAGATGTTTAACTTGTGAACAGTTTTGGTCTAATTCGTGATTTGGTTCATTCGGTGAGAATGATGGATCGTAAAATAGTCGTAGATGTACATAATGTCATGATCCTCATCCCATAGAAACTCCAGACTCCTGCTGCGCCCTTACCTTACGCGTTGAATGGAAAGCTATCCCACTGAAAGATATTCAGACTCTCCCAGTCAATACTCAAATCATCATCGTCAAGCTGCACCTCAGGCCAGCTACCCGGGTCCCCCGCGCCCAGCCCACCGCTCATACCGCCCTCACCGACCACGCCCTGCTCGAACCGTATCAGCGGCCAGAAGCCCGTCTCGTCCTCGCCCTGGTGCCTCTGAGAAAACAGGTTGCTGCCGCTGCTGACGGGACACGGCGGGTCGAGGCTGAAGAGCTTGGAGACGTAGCGGCTGCCGCCGACGGGCGCGGGCTTGGCGCGCCGCTCGGAGATGGCGTTGGAGAGGGAGGTGAGGATCTCGAGGTAGTGCGCGGCCTGGTGGCTCTGGGCGGCGAGGAAGGCGAGGACGTCGATGGCGCCCTGGAAGGCGCGGTCGGTCTCGATGTCGATGGCGGACTTTGCGAAGTTTTCGACGCCGAGGACGAGGCCTGCTGCGAAGACGAGGGCTCTGTTGGTGGTTAGTGTGTGTTGTCTTACACGGGTAAAAAGATAGATAGGGCTTACTTCATGATACACATGCTCCGCTGCAACAGCCCCGCCTTGAGCGCGTCGGCACACGTCTGGGCGAGGTATACCGCGGCGTCGATGCAGGCGGCAGCGAGGGGCGGGTGGTGGATCTTTGCGTCGGGGCGGTTGCTGTTCAGGGAGGAGATGAAGATGGGGCGGGTGGCGAGGGTGACGGCGAAGTAGTACAGGCAGGAGACGTGGATCTTTGCGATGGCGACGCGCTGGGTTGATGATGAGGAGGATTCTGGCTCGGACGGTTGGTGGTGGTGGAGGGAGCCCTTGAGGGACGGGGGCAGGCCGCGCTTCCAGGCGTCGATCTTGAGGAGGAGGTGCTCGACGACGGTGGCGGAGACGTCCCTGTCGTGGTAGAGGGTGTTGTTGATCTCGTTGATGATGTCGACGATCTCGCAGGTCGCGGTGAGGCACTGGGTTGAGTAGTCGTCGGGGTGAGGTGGCAGCTGGTCGAGGGCGGCGCGGATGTCGGTTTGGACGCCGGCTGTGGCGGCCGGGCGGCCGAGGAGGGAGTTGACGAGCTTGTCGAGGATGCGGACGCTGATCCAGACTCGTAATCTGGTGGATGTTGGTTAGAATGGTGAGGGAGGGTATGAGTTGAAGGACGACGTACCGTAGTTGGCCCTTTTGGTCCGGCTTGCCCATGAAGCAGCTGGGACTGTGGAGGCCGAGTGCTAGGGCGGCACGGGCGGCGATGGAGAGGTACATGTAGGCCGTGTTCCTGCGGCACTCGCCCAGCATGTAGAAGGCCATCAAGAGGAAGAGTCGGACCATGTGAAGGTCGGGGTCCTCGAGGAGCTCTGCGAATGCTTGGCGCTGGGCTCGTCGGAAGCAGCTCCGGCCGATGGTTTGCGCCTCGGATGCGCTGCTGCACTGCGCGCCTATCGCGATCACCATTTCGCGAATGGGGTCGGGCAGGATGTTGGGCGGTGTTGAGGGACGATCGTCGCATGTGTTTGTTGATGACTGGCTCTGAGCTAGGTTGAAGAGTTGCTGGCGTTCACTCGGGTCGAAGATGTCGATGAGGCCTTCGGTCTATTTCGTGGTGAGTTGCTTGTGTGAATTTATGAGGGCATAGGTACCTACTGCAGAGTAATAGCAATGCAGATACGCCAGCTTTTGTTGTACGTTCAGTTCAACTGCGGTTTCTGCCGTTGGGGAGGTCGTGGCGCGTGTTTCTGGTGACTCGACTTCGAGCATCG